>CM077598.1:78972040-83972040 GCA_039654915.1 Aquilaria yunnanensis
ATAGCTCCATAGGACACTAGGTAGTTCCCTGGCCATTTTCCTTTGGCTTCTCCAAGTTGTTTCTTCAGACCATCTCTTAAAGTTAGGTTCGACTCTTCCATTTTCCTAGTACTTTAGAAATGTTCTACCAGCTCAAAGTTTATTTTGATGCCATAGCTAGTGGCAAAATTCAGTAATCCTTTATCGACATATTATGTTCCGTTATCTACTACTAGCACCTTCGAGGTAGCCAAACTTGCAAGTAATGCTTTTCCACATGAACTTTTAGATTTCCTTTGCCAATATGGTTGCTAATGGTTCTCTTTCCATCCATTTTGTGAAATAATCTACTGCCACTATGAAGACTTGACCCCTCTCGGGGCAGTGGGGAATGGGCTTATGAGGTCAATACCCCAGATGCCGAAAAAACAATTGTAATTCACCGACGTCACTGCCTCAAATAGCACGCTTTATCATGGCACATGCTTTGGGCACTTGTTGTAATTTCTAATGAACTTTTGTGCATCTTGCCTTAGGGTTGGCCAGAAATAGCCTTGCCAAAGTACCACTCCGACCAAGGCATCAATATCGATGTGAGAGCCACATCTTCCCTCATGTACCTTTCTTAAGATGGATTCTATTTCTACTTATCCAATACATTTTGGTAAAGGACTAAAGTAACCTTGATGATAAAGTTCTTTGCCAATGAGGAAATATTTATCAATCCACCATGTGACCTTTAAAGCATGTAGTGAGTTTTCAGGCATCCTTCCTTCGGATAGAAATTTTTAGAGAGGCACTCTTCATCCTTCTTTGATGGTCATTAAATGGATTCTAGTTATGCTTGACATTTTTTTCTCTTTGGTATATGTATGTGACTTGGCCACAGAGTTCGTTTGTGCATTTTCTCACCGTGGAACATTTTTGACAAAAACTCTATCAAATTTTTCCATCATTTTATTTACAAGGTTGAAATATTTTTCTGAGCCTTGCCTTCCTAACCTCGTACTCTCCCTTCAATTGTCAAACTAGTAATTAAGAGTAACTATAAGCCTGGAGAGACTTGATACCTATTCTTTTGGTGAGATGTAGTCTAGCAATGAGGGCCTTGTATTTGGCCACATTATTCATGACTTGAAAATCAAAACTGATGGCCTTGGATGCTTCTATCGCTCCTGGTCCTTTTAAAACTATGGCAACTCCTTGGTGCTCTATTCCTGATGCTCTACCAATGAATAAACACCATTATGGCTCATTATCTTCATTAGCAAAGACCTCTACTTCGATATTTGCTGGTAGTTTGGTGATGAAATCTGCCAGGGCCTATGCTCTTATCACTTAGCTTGCCCTGTAACTTATGTCATATTCACCAAGTTCTGTACACCACTTGGAGAGCCTTCCTGAGTAATCTATTCTCTTCATCACATCCCAGAGGGAGAGGCCACTTTGGACTATGATCGAATGGCCTCTAAAGTAAGGTCAAATTTGTCATCCTACCAAGACTAGAGTGTAGTGACTTACTTACATAATAGATAGGTCATTGTTATCCTATTTCATCCTTATATACCAAGAATGAGCTCACAGTTTTTCTGCTAACAATAAGGTAGAGAACAAGGGGTTCATCTTTTTTCGGCTGCCTAAGAGTAAGTAGTTCAACGAAGTATGACTTAAGTCATTTCTAAGCCACCTAGCATTGCTCATTCCAGGTATTCAAGGAATCATTGGAACTGAAGTCACCCTTGTCTTCCCTTGTGAAGGTCTTATAGAATGGCCTACAATGGTTGCTAATAGCCGAAGGGCTATTACCCTCTGAACTCCTAAAGCTCTGATGAGCACCACCCTCGGTAATAGTTCAGCACCATCCTCGGAAAAGGTCGAGTCTCATCCTCGAAGTTGGCGAGTCTCTCCTGACATCTTAGTAAACCGCCATCCCCGACGAAGTAAGACTCCCGAAGGTGCCTTGCTCCACCAAAGAACTCATCTTGAGCCCTCGGTGGTGATATCTATCCGAAGAAGGCTTCTACCCTGAAGAGGTCTCTTTCACCGAAGGGGTCTATTGAACACGACAAAAGCGATTAAGGAGCCTCTGACACAGAGACCTCACACACGGCTCTGACACATAGACCTCCCACAGCCCTGACTTCTGCCCAAAACGGCCTATGGCCAGCTAAAGATCCCAATTCCCAAAGGTACAAACCGCATCTGGGCAAACACGTGTCATCATCTAAGCAGGTTGTGTCAAATGAACTCCTCCCAATGTCCTCCTATAAATACTTGGGGTAACGACCTTGGTAAGGACACAAGAAGAACTCTTTAAAAGAACTCTCTCCACACTTTTACTCTCCACCTTCTGCTCCCTACTCGCAAAATACTAACTTCGGCATCGGAGGCTCCTCCCCCGGAAACACATTCCGGGGAGCTCCTAACCCTTGTTCTTTCGAGTGTTTCAGGCATCCCCTTGCCGAAAGCCTCCCCTTCGGACACCCTCTTTACCGGAAGCCCCTACGTCCGGTCACTATGTCGTACAATGAAGATGCCAGTGGGCATCATTTGGCACCGTCTTTGGGAACTCACCCTCACATAGATGTCGTTAAGACTCGGCGTTCTAAGGATAAGGGGTTGCCGAAGTCCCCATCCAGGCCGAAGAATCAACCGGCGACCAAAACACACGCCATAGAGACTTCTTTGCCTGAGGATGAACGCCCTCTAACAATCACGATGATCTTTTTAGGGGATTTTCAGCATTCAGTTCTGGCTGAAATGACGCAACAGTGGGATCAGAGGTGGTCCCAGCAATGTTCGGGCCGAAGGGTGCCTTCACCAACTCCCCGTCAGGAGAAAAGCCCGAAGTCTACTCACCCTAGTTCAGGGAGTGGAGACTCACGCGACGAATCCTTAATGGATGACGTACCTCTTAGAGGTAGACGTACCAGAGAAACGGCATCAAAAGGGACCAAAACTTCCCGTCGGCGAAGTTCAACACCGGAGGAGAAATCACGATCACCCTTTCGCCGAAGTTACTCCAAGAAAAGGAGGCGTCGTTCTCCGTTGCCGGAAGTCTCCAGGTAGAAATAAGAGCCTAACACCGCCATCCTCATGGAAAAGATCCTGGAAAGGTTAGAGAAAGTGGAAAAGCAGATGGCTTGGAAGCTTGTCTAGTCAAGGTTGTCAAAACATTCACCGGAGAAGAGTCACCCTTTGTCCGAGCAATAATAGAGGCACCTATGCCAAGTGACTTCTGGGTGCCACGTTTGGAAATGTACGATGGGCGAAGTGAGCCCCAAGCTCACCTAACCGAGTACAAGCGTAGTATGGTGCTACACAGTGCCGATGATGGTACCCTTTGTAAATGCTTTGAAGTCATCCTCTCCGGCCCGGCAACCGTGTGGTACAACTCCCTCGCCCTTAGAACTATAATGAGTTTCCAAGAGTTGTCCACGGCGTTCATGCAGCAATTCATCGGTAGCAGGCCGATAGCGAAGATGTCGGTTCAAATGTTTGACATTGCGTAAAGAAACGGAGAGACCATTCATGATTATGTCAAAAGATTTAACCGAGAGGCCTTGAGCGTGCCGGACTTCTGCCCCGAAATACGTATCCTTACCATGATACGAGGACTTCGGCGAGACTCGCAACTCTTTTACGAGTTCTCGAAGGACCCCCTGTATACCCTCGGCAAATTTTACTGAAGGGCCAAGCAGCACATGACAGCCGAAGAGCTAAGAATGGGGGGACCAAAGTCCGATAGCCATAAGCCTGAAGGGCACAGCCACCAAAATCGCTATTCTGTCGATGGAGGGGGAAGACCCTGAAAACGGAAGGGGAAAAAACCCATGTTGTTCACCCCCATGAATACCTCCAGAACAAACATATTGTTGGCCATGGAAAGGCAAGGCAGTCCAATCCAGCATCTGAAGGCCATGACTTCGGAAAACAAGAAAAATATGAAGAAATTTTGCCAATTTCACCATGACCATGGGCATGACACAGAGGATTGTTTCCAGTAGAGGAAGTAGATTGAGTCTCTCATAAAGTAGGGACAACTTTGATGCTACCTGCGGATGCCCTCCCCAAAGGGGAGAAGGGAAGAAGAGAAGAAAGGAGATGATGACTATGATTCTGACAGATGTCGGGACCGAAGTCCCAAAAGGCATCCACCACCACCAGCAGGAGTAATACAGACGATCACCACGGGGATACTGTCGGCTGAAAGGAAGAGAAAGATAAGGGAGATATCGGTCATGGAGTTCGATTGCCAGACGAACAAGCTTGTTTGGAAGGATGGATCCACCGTGATGTTTCCTCACAATGACCCACTCCTAATCATGGCGAGGATAGGGAGTTGGGATGTCAAGAGAGTACTTCTCGATGATGGTTCCAACACCAACGTCTTATTCTCCCATTTGATGCCAAGTTTCGGTATCAGAAAAGGTGATCTCAAGCCGGTCACTTCCCCTACCTTTAGGGTAGGCCCGTCCCAACTTCCTGTCCTCGGATGGATCGACCTACCTCTGATGCTAAGGGGAACTTCATCGCAAAACAAAGCTGAGCTCTTTGCTTCCGTAATGACAGGTTCATCATCATAGATGTCCTTTCGTCATACAATGCAATCCTCGGGAGGTAGACGCAAGGGAATCTCCACATCCATCCAGATGTGAAATACTTGACTGTCACCTTCGCATCAAAGGATGGAGATGCTGAGATCTTCATCGACCATGGAGAAGTGAGGAAGGTCTTTGTAAAGGCAAGCAGGGCCCAACAAGGATCCACACATAGACTTCAGAAAAAAAGGCCATGCTTGGAGAAGAAGCAAAGGGAGAAGAAATAGTAGACCTCAAAAAAATAGAAACAGAAGATGTGGAACTTTTCCCAGGCCGAAGTACTCGAGTGGGGAAGAAACTGGCCGAAGGTGACAAGGAAAAACTTGTATCTTTCCTGTTAATGAACAAAGATCTGTTTGCCAACTCACCGAAGGACATGCCTGGGGTAAACCCTCGCATAATCCAACATAGTCTTAAGGTGCGCCCAGAGGCAAAGCCCGCTAAAAAAAAAAAGCGAAGCCTCTCGGCACATAAGAACAACTTCATAAAACTGAAGTACAGCACTTAATGGAAGCGGGGGTGATAAGGGAAGTCAAGTATCCCAAATGGCTTAGCAATGTTGTCATTGCTACGAAAGAAAGGAGTGATAAGCTCCGAATGTGCATCGACTTCCGAAACATAAATGATGCTTGCCCTAAGGATTCTTATCCTTTACCACCAATTAATCAGTTGGTAGCTCTACTGCCGAATACGGCCTACTTAGTTTCCTCGACGCCTTCAGTGGATACCACCAAATTCGGATGGATCCTAATGATGAAGAGAAAACTGCTTTCATCACCGAAGTTGGGACTTACTGCTACGTTAGAATGCCCTTCGGTCTAAAGAATGTTGGTGCTACATACCAAAGGCTAATGAACAGGGTGTTCGACACCCAGATCGGGAGGAATATGGAAGTATATGTCGATGATATGACAGTTAAGAGAAAATGGCCCAGCGGTCATATCAAAGACTTAACTGAAACATTCCATCAACTTCGGGAATTCAAAATTTGGCTCAACCCAGAGAAGTGCGTGTTCGGGGTAAATGCAGGCAGGTTCTTCGGATTCATGGTATCGGAAAGAGGAATTGATGCCAATCCAGAAAAAGTCAAGGCCCTGCTGGGATTCTGAACCCCCACAATAGTCAAAGATGTGCAAAGGCTAATGGGGAGAATCACTTCTCTTAGTATGTTCATCTCCAGATATGGGGATTGGTGCCGACCATTCTTCAGAGTACTCATTAAAGCCGCAAAAAATGACGGTACCTTTGGTGCTGAAGGGCTCCCTTGGAACAAAGATTGCCAAAAAGCTTGGGATGAGCTGAAAACCTACTTAACCCACCTGCCGACACTTTGGCAGCCGAAGGATAAGGAATCCTTCATCCTTTACCTCGCCGTCGGTGAAAAAGCAGTAAGTTTGGTGCTTGTAAAAGAAGAGGGAGGGAGATAGTGGCCGGTATACCATGTAAGCAAATCACTACATGGAGCCGAGGTCAAGTACCTTTTTCTACAAAAGGCCACCTATGCCTTAGTGCTGGCAAGCAGAAGGTTACGACCCTACTTCCAAGCACACCCTATTAGTGTCCGAAGTAACCTACCTCTTCGGGATATCATGAGGAGGGTTGACCACTCGGGGAGACTGTCAAAATGGTGCATTGAACTCGATGAATATGACATCACTTATGAGCCAAGAAAGGCCATAAAGGCCCAAGCATTGGCAGACTTTATCACTGAGTTCCCAAAAATTGGAGATACCTCGGAAGACTTCATTAACGATGAACCTGAGTGGGCACTATTTGTCGAAGGAGCTTCGGGTTCTAAACACCAAGGAGCAGGAGTAGTCCTCTGCGGTCCCGAGGGAATGAAGGCCACAAAGGCTATCAAATTCGGGTTCAATGTCACCAACAATATCGCCGAATATGAGGCCCTCATAGCAGGCTTACGGCTGGCAAAGGGGGTGGGTGTAAGAATTCTGAAGGTGATAGCCAAAGGCTATCGCCTCAATCTGGCCGAATACCCTGCCACAACAATGGCCAGAAGAACTGGCGCTTCCCGGGAATAGGTGGAATCATGCACCTCAGGAGATAGCCTGAGAGCTCCGAGCCTCGGCACGCCAGTAAAACTTGAGGACTCCATTCGCGCCCCAAGGTTGTGAACAGCGCGCCTTCGGAAAAGTGGCACTAGACATTGCTGCCCGAATATGATATCCCCGAAGGCGGAACCCCCTGGAACTGGGAACCCCCGAACTGAGGGTAGGCTTCCCGAAGAGGCTCTGTCCGAACTAGAGGACGACCTCGCCCAGGGACCTCGGGAGTACGGCAGGCGCATTTAAGGAAGCATTTAAGGAAGCCTCTGACACGTCCCACCACAGACGTAAAAAGTCGCCCTGACGTGCAGACGCCATCAGAATCATATCATGGCCCGTCTCAGCACAAGGCTCGAGGCCATCTAGTTACCAACTATCTGTCCCCTACGCCCAGACGTTCAGGAGCATCCGACTGCACACGTGTCATGATCTGAACGGGCTAGGTATTCCTATATATACAGGAAATAAATACTTGACAGGAGGTTGGCAGGCCGGAGATACAGCTCCCACACCCTGAGAAAATACCAGGCGAGACTTTTCTGCCTTTCTCTTTGAGCTAGTGACTTTCTCCTTCTTCCGGCCACCACTGACTTGGGCGTCGGAGGCTCCCCCCCGGAAAAACACTCCGGGGGCCTCCTGACCCTGTTTACCAGCTTTTCAGGTACTCTCCTTGGGGCGATCCACCTTCCAGGCGTTCTTCCTCCTAGAAGTCTCCTCAACAGTCATCATGACTCACAACGATGAGGCCTTAGGCCATCATTTGGCGCCGTCTGTGGGAACCCGCTCGCAGATTGCCGTCGTTGAGACTCGGCGTTCTAAGGATAAGGGACTCCCAAGGTCCTCGTCCGCGCCTGAGATACAACCGGCTGCTGAGCAGACACTCCCAGAGACTTCTACGCCCGAGGAGGACCGCCCTCTGGTAATCACCATGAGCTTCTTGAGGGACTTTCAGCGCTCGGTCGTTGCTGAAATGACTCAGCAGATCGACCGAAAATGGCCACAGCAGTCACGGGCCCAGAAACCCTCCTCATCAGCACGCCCTCGGGAGAGAAGCCCCAAGTCTACACACCGTAGTTCAGGAAGTGGAGAGCCTCGCGGAGAATCATCCACAGAAGATATAGCCATCGGGAAACGGCCTGTGGGACAAACCGGGTCCAAGCGACCGAGAGTCTCACAGCGAAGCAGTTCGTCGCCCGAGGCGAGGTCCCTGACCCCTCCGCTCCGAACTCGCTCCCCGAAAAGGCGCCGTCGATCTCCCTCCCGCGAAAATGGTCCTAGCGCCACTGCGCTTATGGAAAGGATATTGGCACGGCTGGACAGAGTGGAGAAGCAAGTGACTAGAAAACCCGTTTGGGACAGGCTGTCGGGGGCATTATGCGAAGATGGCTCCCCGTTTATTCGCACCGTCGTTGAGGCAGCTATGCCAGGTGACTTCAGAGTGCCTAGGCTGGAGATCTATGATGGCCGGACTGATCCACAGGCCCATCTGACGAAGTACAGGCGGAGCATGATAATGCACGGAGCTGATGACGCTACCATGTGCAAATGCTTTGAAGTCACCCTCACGGGCCCAGCAACAGCATGGTACAATTCTTTGTCCCCAGGGACTATCACTGAGTTTCAGGAGTTGTCCACAGCCTTTACCCAGCAGTTCATTGGGAGCAGGCTGACGGCCAAAATGCCTGTGCAGATGTTCGACATAGAGCAGAGAAACGGAGAGACAATCTGAGACTATGTCGAACGATTCAACAGGGAAGCACTCAGCGTCCCGGACTTCCGGCCCGAAATCCGCATCCTCGCTATGACACGGGGCCTTCGGCGTGACTCACAGCTGTTCTACGAGTTCTCAAAGGACCCCCCGGAGACCCTCGGAGAATTTTACCGAAGGGCAGAGCAGCACATGACAGCCGAGGAATTGAGGATGGCGGGGCCGAAGTCTGATCATCACCGCGCCGAAGGGTCCATCCAGCAAGCTCGGCATCTTTCTGAACACACAGGTCGACCACGGCGAATGCGAGGAAAGAAACCTCAAAGTTTCACACCCTTGAGCACGACACGGACCAACATTCTCATGGCGCTGGAAAGGCAAGGGACGCAGATTCGGCGGCCAAAGGCCATGGCCGCCGATAATAAGAAGAATGCCAAGAAGTTCTGCCAGTTTCATCGCGACCACGGTCATGACACCGAAGACTGCTTCCAGCTGAAGAAGTACATAGAGTCGCTGATCAAACAGGGCCAGCTTCGCAAATACCTGCGGATGCCCTCCCCAAAAGGCAGAAAAGAGGAGGAAGAGAGGGCCGAAAACGAGGACTATGACTCAGACAGGCGGAGAAACAGAAGTCCAAAAAGGTGCCTTCCACCTCCAGTAGGGGTCATCCAAACCATTACCACGGGGCTCCCATCCTCGGAAAGAAAGCGGAAGGCCAGAGAAATTGCGGTTATGGAGTATCAAAGTCCATCAAAGAAATTGGCTCGCAAAGATGGCTCCACCGTCGTCTTCCCCCACGACGACCCGCTGCTGATAATGGCGAGAATAGGGAACTGGGATGTCAAAAGAGTGTTGCTCGATGATGGCTCGAATACTGACGTCCTGTTCTCGCACTTACTGCCGAGCTTGGGCATCTCCAGCAGCGAACTTAAACCTGTCACCATGCCCACCTTCGGCGTTGGACCATCGGAACTACCCGTCCTCGGATGGATCGACCTCCCTTTAATGATAAAAGGCACTTCGGTAGACGGAGCGGCTGAGTTGTACGCGTCCACAATGGCAAGATTCATCGTCATGGAGGTCCCGTCTTCGTACAACGCCATCCTTGGAAGGAAGACTCAGGGGAACCTACACATTCGCCCTGATGTGAAGTACTTGACTGTCACATTCGCCACCAAGGATGGAGATGCAGAGGTCTTTATCGACCAAGCCGAGGTAAGAAAGGTGTTTGTAAAAGCACGAAAGGCTCCGGCAGACAACTCTACACAAATAGTGGAGGCAAAGGCGCAGGAGAAAGGCAAAGAAAGAGATCCCGCAGAAGCAGAAATGGAAGCAGTAGATCTTGTCCCAGGACAATCTACCCGAATAGGGAAGAGCTTGGCCAAAGGTGATAAGGAAATTCTTGTATCCTTTTTGCTGAAAAATAAAGATCTGTTTGCCTACTCGCCGAAAGACATGCTAGGAGTGAACCCTGGCATAATACAGCAGAGCCTCAAAGTAAGCCCGGAAGCAAAACCTATCGGGCAAAAGAAACGAAGCATCTCAGCCCACAAAAGCAACTTCGTGAGAACCGAAGTCCAGCGCCTATTGGATGCTGAAGTTATCAGGGAGGTCAAATACCCCGAATGGTTAAGCAACGTGGTCATTGCCACAAAAGAAGGTAGCAGCAAACTCCGGATGTGCATTGAATTCAGAAACTTGAACGATGCTTGCCCGAAAGACTCATTTCCCCTCCCGCCAATAGATCAACTGGTAGATTCAACGGCCGAATACGGGCTCCTGAGCTTCCTAGATGCCTTCAGCGGCTACCATCAGATAAGGATGGACCCCGAAGATGAAGAGAAAACTGCCTTCATCACCGAGGGAGGAACGTACTGCTATATCAGAATGCCCTTCGGGCTGAAAAATGCAGGAGCCACCTACCAGAGACTGATGAACAAGGTCTTTAAGGACCAAATGGGGAGAAACATGGAAGTATATGTTGATGATATGATAGTAAAAAGCAAGCTGCCCGGCTACCACGTTCCAGATTTGGAGGAAACCTTCCAAAAGTTCAGAGCCTTCGGGATTCACCTTAACCCCGAGAAGTGTATCTTCGGGGTGAAGTCGGGAAAATTCCTTGGGTACATGGTATCCGAAAGAGGCATCGACGCCAATCCTGAGAAGATTAAGGCTCTGCTTGAGTTCCGAACTCCTGCCACAGTCAAAGACGTGCAGAGACTAACCGGAAGAATAACCTCTCTGAGCAGGTTTATTTCCAGGTACGGAGATAGGTGTAGACCTTTCTTCAAAGTCCTCACAAAGGCAGCAAAGATGGAAGGCGACCTCGGAAGAAACAATCATCCCTGGGATGAAGATTGCCGAAAGGCCTGGGAAGAACTCAAAGTCTACCTGGCCAGCCTGCCGACTCTGCGACAACCTCGGGAGGGAGAACCCCTCGTACTGTACCTCGCCGTCACAGAAAAGGCCGTGAGCTCGGTCCTGATAAAAGAAGAAGGGCCGAAACAATGGCCGGTCTACTACGTCAGCAAGTCCCTACATGGCGCCGAAGTCAGGTACCCTTTGCTTCAAAAAGCTATATACGCCTTGGTGCTTGCAGGAAGAAGACTGCGACCATATTTCCAGGCTCACCCCATCATCGTCCGAAGTAGTCTACCACTACGGGATGTTATGAAGAGAGTTGATCATTCGGGAAGGCTCTCCAAGTGGTGCATAGAGCTTGGCGAACACGAAATCACCTATGAGCCTCGGAAGGCCATAAAAGCCCAAGCATTGGCAGATTTTATCACCGAAATACCCATCACTGAGGAGAACCACTCAGATCCGAAAGAAGGTGAGCCAGAATGGACCTTGCATGTTGACGGAGCCTCGGGGTCCGTACACCAGGGAGCTGGAATAGTTATCAGAGGACCCGAAGGCCTAGAGGTGATGAAGGCTATCAAGTTCAGCTTCAACGTCACCAATAATGTGGCTGAGTATGAAGCCCTCATAGCGGGATTACGCTTGGCCAGAAAGATTGGCGTGAGAAACTTAAGGGCTCACAGCGATTCCCAGCTGGTAGTTCGGCAGACGGCAGGAGATTATGGGGCGAAGGACCCAATCTTGGCAAAATACCACGAGCTGATAACAAAACTCATCCAAGAGTTTGACGCCGTGCGGATCGAAAATGTACCCCGGCGGAATAACACTGAGGCAGATTGCTTAGCGAAGTCCAAAACATACACCGAGGTGCTAGACCATCCAAGCATCTCCGTGCTAAGCGTAACGTCCTCGGGAACAGGGTGGAAGGACCCCATAAAGAAATACCTCGCAGAGAATGAGCTTCCCGAAGACGCTGGAAATGCTGCAAGACTGAGAAGACGTGCCGGAAGATTCTTCCTGATTGGTGAAGAGTTATATCGGCAAGGATATGCAAATCCGCTGCAGAGATGTGTGGGCGAAGAGGATACTGAGATGGTTCTCGAAGAAGTTCACGAAGGCATGTGCGGCTCGCACATTGGAACTGATGCCCTTGCAGCAGTGATACTCCGCCAAGGATACTTCTGGCCAACCCTGAGAAAGGACGCAAGGCAGTTCGTCCAGAAGTGCGGTAGTTGCCAGAGACATGCAAAAATCCAGAGGATACCCTCAGAAATGGTAACATCGGCAGACTATCCTTGGCCCTTCGCAGTCTGGGGTATAGACCTCATTGGGCCACTCCCCACAGCACCGGGAGGCGTGAAATTCTGCGTGGTAGCAGTGGACTATTTCTCAAAGTGGGTAGAGGCAGAACCACTAGCAACTATCTGGGCAAAAGAAGTGCAGAAGTTCGTATGGAAAAACATCGTATGCAGATTTGGCATACCGAGGGTACTAGTAGCTGATAATGGATCCCAGTTCATAGACAAAGGGTTCCAGGAATTCATCAGCAACCTCGGAATAAAGATGCAATTCGCCCCAGTAGCTCACCCCCAAAGCAATGGGCAGGTGGAAGTATCAAACAGGACCATAAAAGATGGCCTGAAAAAGAGACTTGGGGAAGCCAAGGGGAAATGGCCAGGAGAACTCCAAAGTGTATTGTGGAGCTACCGAACGACGCCACGAAGAGCCACAGGGGAAACTCCCTTCTCACTCGTCTTCGGAACAGAGGCCATTATCCCAATAGAGATAGTTCAGCCTTCAATACGGGTGCAAGTATTTGATGAAGGCGGAAACGACCTCGGTCTGAGAACTAAGCTCGACCTTGTGACCGAACACAGAGAAATAGCCGGGCTGAGAAGAAAAGCTTTCCAGCAAAGAGTGGCCGCGGCTATCAACCTAAAAGCCAGGCCAAAAGAAATCAAAAAAGGAGATCTCGTTCTCCGAAAGACCGACTTTGCACCCCGAAGGCCATCTCACGGCGTACTTCGCGCAAATTGGGAAGGACCTTATCTGGTTCTCACCGAAGTACGGAAAGGCGTGTATAGGCTTGGCGACGCCGAAGGCGTAGAATTGAAAAACACTTGGCATTCAGACGCCTTGAAAAAATTCTACGCCTAAGGTTGAGCGGAAGAGATATATTGTACAAGAAATACTCTAAGTACAGAATGGTCTTGAGAAAAATTCTTAAGTATACCAAATTGTCCAAGACAGAATTCCGCGAAGGTGCTCGCCACGAAAAAAGCAGATGTGACTTCCCGAAGGCCCTTGAGCCACTATGCTCGGAAAAAAGGGAAAGCAAGAATCTCGTAATAGTGCACGCCAAAACAAAAGCAGAGATAATTTCCAAACACCCTTGAGCGTACATGCTCGGGAAAGAGGGAAATGAGCAATCTCGTGAGAATTTTCCTAAGTCCCTTGAGCAAATATGCTCGGGACAATAGGAAGACAGAAAAATTTGGCTGAAACTTTTCCGAAGTCCCTTGAGCAAACATGTTCGGGATAAAAGGAAACAAAAAGCCTGCAAAAGACTTAGCCAAATTTTTGCAAACTTTCCAGAAAGTCTCTTGAGCGAGCACACTCGGGACAAAGGAAGGTAAAAAGTTTCTTTGGTCGCAGGTTTTCCGAAGTCCCTTGAGCAAACATGTTCGGGATAAAAGGAAACAAAAAGCATGCAAAAGCCATGTTATCAGAAGTACATTTTTGAACGCCAAGGACATTGACCTCGTCCCTCAGCTCGGCAACCTCCTCTTCGAGCTCGCTTATCCCCAGCGTCTCTCCGGACTCCTTCTTCAGAGCCTCGACCTCGGCTTGAAGAGCATTGTTCTCGTCCGTCAACCTCGACGCAAGACTGTCAGAAACTGCCTTGTCCTTGACAAGATCTTCGTTGGCGGCGAGCAGCCCCTTTACTTGGTCGCCGAGGTCGGCAATCTTCCGGGAGGAGTCCTTTTCAAGTTCTTCTCTTTTCTTCGAGAACTCCTCCCGAACGGCAGCAAGTTGCTGAGAACAATCCGCTGTCAGCTGCTGGTTGCTGGCGATCACCTTCGCAAGCGAAGCCTTCGCTTCACTGAGTTCCCGCGAAGTCGCATCCTTGGAGGCAGCCTGTCTGGCCACCCGAACTCGGAGATAACCAGCGTACTCCAGCAGCTACGGCAAGGCAAAAGTCCAGGTTAGTACAAGTCTAAACACTTAGAAAATTGAGGGAAAAAGTGTAAAGACTATACCTGAGCAGCATGCTCGGTGACTTTTGCGGCGAGGGTATTATCCCCCGGGTGAGCCGCTGCAATGGCCGGGAAGGAGGCGTCAGTGGTCATCCCCTTCCAAATCTCCTTTGTCATTTTTGGACAATCGTCGGAGAGTAAATTCATATCCTCCGTGATTGTCCAAAAGGGCTCCAAGGGGATCTTCCCCTCAGGGATTATGGCATCGCGGAGGGCTCGTTTCCTCTCATGAATGGCCCTCCAGCCAGCAGCAAGGGGCTCCTCTGAAAGTAGGAAGGAAGTTAGGAGCAGAAGAAAAATTCGCGAAAGGAAAAGGAGCTGAACTTCGCCTAAAGGCATACCTGGAGGAACCTCGGAGACAGTGTCCTCGGGATCCTCGGGCCCCTCGGAAGAAAGACCCTTACCCTTCTGCCGGTACCGCTCCTCGGCGGTGGGTACTTCTACCACTACAGTGTTTCTGGGGGCCTCGAGGTCGAGAGGAGGCACCTCGGCGGAAGTAGCGGGGACCTCGGCCGGTGGAATTTCAACAAGACCAGCGTCTTCGCCAGCTTCTTCTTCCAAAAGCTCTGGCTGAGAAGGCTGGAGAGCCTTCCTAGCTCGCTTCGCCGAGGGTCCCGGCCCTGTCGTCTTCCTTCTTCGGGAAGCCGCCTTCTTTGTCTGCTCCCCCTTCTCCACTTGGCCAGAAAAGAGGGCCTTGTAATAAGCGGCAGCCCCATCGCCCATCTCTGAAAAAGAGAAGAAATATCAGCGTAAGTCCGAGGAAAAAGTATAAAGGGATGGAAGATTACTCACTTTCGGCAAAAGTTTCGAAAGAAGTCTCCCCCTTAAGGAGCTTGACCAGCCAGGAGTCTTTCCCGGCAATGGCGGGAGCGGGCATATTGAGGTCAGTCACGTGCTCCTTAACCACTTTCAGCTCCCGAAGGACTTCTTCGGTCATCAACCTCCAGTTGATAGGAAAGGGGTAAAGAGCACGAGGAGAGACCTCGGGAGCCCAGTCAGCGACTGCCCGAATGCGGGAGTCGAAATCCGCGAACACGGAAGCCAACGGTGGGGTCAGCAGCATCCTCGGATCAATGACGTCTGCGTTCAGCACTCCCTGAGCCCACCTGGTCGGGACATCAGACCAGTTCTTATCCACCTTGAGGAAAAAGAACTTAGGCTGCCACCCCCGCCAGCTATCCTTCGTGTCGAAGGTGAAGGTGAATTTTTTGCTCCTGGATCCCCGAGGCAGCAGGAAATAGAAGCCACCCTTCGGGACCACATAGAGCTTGTAGTACTGCATGAAAATGATGAAGTGGGGCTCTATCCCGAACACGCCACACATGCAGAGGTAGGCGTTAAAATAGCAGTACGCGTTCGGGGGAAGCTGGTTCACAGCAATGCCATGGAATTGGCAGAACTCGCAAACCACCTTCGGGGGAGGATACCGAAGTCCGGCCTTCAGTTGGGCTCGGAAGACGGTAACCTCGTCGCCACGGTTTGAAAAAGCAAAATGGCTAGAACGAGGCAGTCTGGTCACAGCGTAAGACGGAAGAAAGAATTTTTTCTTCCACCTCTCTACTTTTTCGGGGGTGGTACAGCAAGGATGGGCCAGAAGAGGTTTCCAGCTCTCGGGAACAGGCATCGCAGACATGAAAAAGAGTTTGAGATGGAAAAAAAATAGTTTCCAGAAAAAACTCAGAAGACGAGTTTGGAAAAAACAACAGTTTTCCAGAAAAACTCAGAAAAATAGAGGAATCAGAGTACTCTGAAAATCAAACCCCACCAAAAGATTTGCCTGAGGACGCCCTCGCGAAAGTTGGTAGGAAAAGCTCTGATTAAAGAAGCTCCGCCACAGAAAGCAAGATAAAACGCAAGAACAGAGGGCAAAGCAGAGAGAGAGCAGAAAAACAGTAAGTGGGACTTATGATGGAATGGGCTATTTATAAGCCAAAGGTGGGTAACCGAAAGAACATCATAAGTACCCATTGGAGGCGAACCGTCGCCGTAACTGCCCGTTGCACCCGAAAAGGCGCGCCCTCTGTAAATGACGCGCCTCTCCTCCAATGGCAAGAAGCCACATGTCAACCGCTGCGCAGAAATGGGGGACGTGCCTCCCCAAACGTGCCTGGAAAACCGGGACACGCCTCCTGATTGGGACAGGTCGTTTGACATCCCTGAGAAATGGAGACGCGCCGCTCAGTCTGACACGCTTGGCCATCAGACCTGCAGAAATAAAAAGCAGGCCACCTCGAGGACACCAAGAGACAGGCTATGGCTGAACAGCCCATGACTTTTGGGCAAGAGGTGTATCTTCGGTACAGGCTTTGCCTCGGAGACACCAAAGAATAGGCCAAGGCCGAACAGCCCAGACCCTCGGGCAAAAGGTGCGACCTCGGAACAGGTTATGCTTCCCAACAAGACTCCCAACGGCAACCTCGGAAAGAGATGCAAACCGAAGTCTTCACTTCGGCTTTCCAGAGGGGGGCATGTGATAGCCAAAGGCTATCGCCTCAATCTGGCCGAATACCCTGCCACAACAATGGCCAGAAGAACTGGCGCTTCCCGGGAATAGGTGGAATCATGCACCTCGGGAGATAGCCTGAGAGCTCCGAGCCTCGGCACGCCAGTAAAACTTGAGGACTCCATTCGCCCCCCAAGGTTGTGAACAGCGCGCCTTCGGAAAAGTGGCACTAGACATTGCTGCCCGAATATGATATCCCCGAAGGCGGAACCCCCTGGAACTGGGAACCCCCGAACTGAGGGTAGGCTTCCCGAAGAGGCTCTGTCCGAACTAGAGGACGACCTCGCCCAGGGACCTCGGGAGTACGGCAGGCGCATTTAAGGAAGCATTTAAGGAAGCCTCTGACACGTCCCACCACAGACGTAAAAAGTCGCCCTGACGCGCAGACGCCATCAGAATCATATCATGGCCCGTCTCAGCACAAGGCTCGAGGCCATCTAGTTACCAACTATCTGTCCCCTACGCCCAGACGTTCAGGAGCATCCGACCGCACACGTGTCATGATCTGAACGGGCTAGGTATTCCTATATATACAGGAAATAAATACTTGACAGGAGGTTGGCAGGCCGGAGATACAGCTCCCACACCCTGAGAAAATACCAGGCGAGACTTTTCTGCCTTTCTCTTTGAGCTAGTGACTTTCTCCTTCTTCCGGCCACCACTGACTTGGGCGTCGGAGGCTCCCCCCCCGGAAAAACACTCCGGGGGCCTCCTGACCCTGTTTACCAGCTTTTCAGGTACTCTCCTTGGGGCGATCCACCTTCCAGGCGTTCTTCCTCCTAGAAGTCTCCTCAACAGTCATCATGACTCACAACGATGAGGCCTTAGGCCATCAGAAGGTTTGCAGTGATTCTCAGCTAATGGTCCGGCAGATGGTAGGTCCGGCAGATGGCAGGAGAATATGGCGCAAATGATCCAACTTTGGCAAAATATCACAACCTCGTTAAATAACTCTTCCAAGAATTTGACACGGTGCACATAGAAAATGTACCTTGGTGAAATAACATGGAGGCTAACGCACTGGCCAAGTCATGGGAGTCAACAAAAGTATTGCACCATCCGAGTATAACCGCAATCTGTGTAACGACCTCGAAAAAAGGGTGGAAGGACCCTATCAAAAAATACCTCTTGACCTCAGAGCTCCCCGAGGATACCCTCGAAGCAGCCAAAGTGCGAAAATGATCGAGAAGATACTTCCTGATTGGGGAAAAGTTGTATCGACAAGGATACGCCTCCCCATTATAGAGGTTTATTGGTGAAGAGGATGTCGAAGCGATCCTCGAGGAAGTCTATGAGGGAATCTGCAGTTTGCACATAGGAACCGACGCCTTTGCCAGAGTCCTCCTGCGGCAAGGGTATTTCTGGCCCACTCTGAGGAAGGACGCAAGGCGGTTCATCAAAAAATGCCATAGTTTCCAAAGGCACGCCCTTGTCCAGAGACTACCCTCGGCCAACTATCCCTTTTCTTTCACCGTATGGGGCATCAACCTCATTGGTCCTCTACCGACTGCTCCCGGAGGGGTCAAATTTTGTGTAGTCGCCATAGACTACTTCACCAAATGGATCAAGGCAAAGCCCTTAGCAACGATATCGGCAAAGGATATACAGAGATTCATCTGGAAAAACATCATATGCAGATTCAGCATCCCCAGAGTAATAGTAGCCGATAACGGCTTTCAATTCACCAATAAAGGGTTCCAAGAATTTATTGCTGACCTAGGAACTAAACTGCACTTCGCCCCTATAGCCCATCCTCAAAGCAATGGGCAAGTTGAAGTGTCCAACAGGACAGTAAAAGATGGCCTGAAGAAGAGGCTAAAAGAAGTAAAGGGAAAATGGCCAGGAGAGCTCCCAAGTGTGTTATGGAGCTACCGAACCACCTCGAGGAGAGCAACGGGTGAAACACCTTTCTCACTCGTATTCGATGTAGAGGCCATTATTCCTATAGAAGTCATCCAGCCTTCGGTTAGGGTGCAGGTGTTTGACGAAGAAGGAAACAACCTTGGATTAAGAACCAAATTGGACCTCATTGACGAACATAGAGAAATGGCCGAGCTAAGAAGAAAAGCTTTCCAGCAAAGAGTAGCCGTCACTACCAACTTGCATGTAAAATGGAAAGGAATCAAAAAAGGAGACCTTATTCTCTGAAAAGTAGAGTTCGGATTCGAAGGTCATCGCGTAGAGCACTTCGGGCAAACTAGGAGGGGCCCTACTTGGTTCTCGAAGAAATACGATCGGGAGTGTACAAGCTCGGTGACACCGAGGGTGGAGAACTAAAAAATACATGGCATTCGGATTCTTAAGAAGATTATATACTTAGAATTTTTTGAGGAAAAGGAAAAATTGTATTAGTCTCCCCGAAGGTACTCAACCGAACATAGTGTAATCAGACTTCTCCCGAAAGGCATCTGAGCAAGTAAATTTTGAACATACATGCGCCCGAACAACAACAAGCATCTGATGACGCAGATGGACACTTAGATAATTTTTAAGTCTCAAATAGAAAGGAGGCATGACGGAGGATGGTTGTTCCCGAAGATAAATGTTTAGCTCGGCCGAACGTAGTTCCCGAAGGAGAGTTTCCCCAAGTACGTGTCTGGAACGTGGAAAAATTTATGGAAACAAACGCTGTGAATACCGAAGTGTGCATGCTGCCAAACTATATCTTTGTGTATAAAACGTTGATCAGTCGTGATTCGAACAATTGACAAGTCTCACAAAGGACGTTGCTTTCCAAAGAAGTGCTGACCCAATACAACAGAGTGAAGAAAGCAAATTTTATTAACATCGGTAAAAGAATACTACAAGTGGATTACAAAAGGGAAAGAAAAAGAAGGTGGCCTATTCATGATCCTAGACATCCGCCGGTTCCTCACCATCCTCGGCCTTCAAACCGGGATCTTGATCACTAGATCTGGGAGCCGAAGGTGGAATAGAAGGGAGGTTGAGGAATTCCGCCTTTGACCACTGCCAAGTTGGCCCTTCGGGGATATCCAGGGCCACCAAGAAGGAGAGGTCTAGATTCAGAAATTTTGATAAGACTTGGTGACGGGTGAGGTAGAAGCCGTCCTAATAAGACCTTTTGGTTGCTTGGTCGGACTTCATCTTCTCCACGTCCAAGTCCTCCAGATCTTGCCGAAGCCCTGCGATCTCGTTCTCTAGCTTCTTCTTCTTCTTCTTTCCCTCCTTCTTCAGCCTCTCGACCTTGGCCTGAAGCTTAGAGTTGAGATCGAAGGCCTACGCCACTTGGGCAGCAGCGTCATCTCTCTCCTTTTGAAGAACCTCATTGGCCGAGGTTATGGCTATCAACCTCACTCTGAGGTCTCACACCTTCGAGGAGAAGTCTTTGATAAGCTCCCCTTGGCTTTTAAGCATCTCCTCCCGAAGATTGGTCAGATCCTCCTTGGCTATTTTATTTAGCTCGCCGTACTTAACGACGAGCTAGCCAAGAGTTCCTTGGCCTTCTCTAGATTCTCCTTGGAACGAATTCGGACCAAAGTTTGCTTGGCTACCTAGGTGCGATTGTACCCCATGTACGCCAAAAGCTGCAAAAGGAGGAATCCTGAGTAAGAAGCATAAGGCAAACAAAAAAAAATCACTAAGTATCAAAGGGGTAGGAGTTTACCTGGGCAGCTTGCTTGGTCAACCTCGCGGAGAGGATCTCCTCATTTGGGCACTCTTCAGTCAGAGACTGAAAAGTGGCATGCGTGATGACCCCGGTCGCCATCTGAGGAGCCATCTTCTGGCTATCCTCAGAGAACAAGTTCATGTCCTCCGTGAACTACCAGAAGGGCTTCATTGTGATCTTCCCCTTCGGGATTTTGGAGTCCTGAATGGCCCTCTTCTGAGCGTGATCTTTCACCTAGGAAGCCTGCACAGCTTCGCCTACAAAGTCCCGTCGAAGTTCCATCAGTACGTTATCCCTTAGCCACTCGTCTATAAGATCTAAAATGCCAAAAACTCCCAAACCCATAGAAGAATGGCTAAGGGACAAACCTGGTGGAAGTTCCGCGTCATCGGCGTCAGAGTCACTCACTTCGAGAACCTCATCGGGGACATTTTTGGCTTTCCTTTTTCGGTGCTCATCCTGCTCCTCGGCTGAAAACCCCCCAACCGAGGTCCCCAAAGTCTTTGCCACCATACGAGGACTGAAGGGGGTGGAATGGATAGCTGGTTCCGAAGAAAGATCTTCCCGAACAGGGGTCTGGCCCTCAGTCCCCACGTCATCTTCAGGAGGTGGAGGAATAAGGTCCTCCTTCATCTTCTTTGCCCTTGGAACCGAAGAAGATCCCCTGGACAGCTTCTTTCACTTCGTCGCCACTTTCTTCTGGGTCTGCTCCCCTTTCTCGGCTTGGCCGAGGAAGAGGGACTTGTAAAAGGCTGCAGATTTGTCACCCATCTCTGCAAAAAGATTAATATCAGTGTAAGTACGCATAGAGAAAGATGAGAAAATCTGGAAAGAGACTTCCTCTCTTTAAGGGCCGAGTATGTGAGTTCGCCCTAACGGAGCATTACCAACCACGACTTCTTCCTGTCAAAAGGAGGTTACGGCATGTTCAGGTCGGTAATATGGTCCTTGGTCACCCGCAGTTCCCGAAGGACCACTTCGGTCATTAAGTTCCATCTGATAGGGAAGGGGTATAGGGAACGGGGAGGACCTCAAGGTCCCAGTCCGCGACAGCCAGAATGCGGCTATCGAACCCCTCGAACTGGGCCTCCAATTCTAGGGTTAGCAGTTTTTGGGGGTCGACTACATCTATAGGGAGAGTCCCCCATGCCTAGTTGGTTGGAATGTGCCCCCCACTTTTCAGCCACCTTCAGGAAGAAGAACTTCCTCTGCCACCCTCGCCAACTATCCTTCGTGTTAAAGGTAAATGTGAACTTCTAACTCCCAGAACCCCGAGGAAGCATGAAATAAAAGCTACCCTTCGGGACGGGGTGGAGTTTGTAGTATTGCATGAAAAAAATGAAGTGAGGTTCTATCTTAAAAACCCCACACATGCAGAGGAAAGCATTAAAATCAGAGTAAGAGTTGGGAGAAAGCTGATTGACAGCTATGCCATGGAATTGGTGTTGGGTTTCGGGAGCCAAACAGCGCAGCGGAATTTAACCGAAACCCTCCAGGATCCAAGTGAAACGGGGTAAACCGGGTGTTCAAAAATTTCATACCTAATTTTCGATTGAGATCTCTCACTCAACTGTAGAGTCGAATCAAAAAACCTAAACAGTTGACGTGTTCAGGCTCTCTATGGTATCCACACGAGCCTCTCGAGATCACCACGCTTCCACCACGTCCCGGCAGATGCGTTTCTCTTGCGCTCGCAGTGCTAGCTTGCGTCCTCCAAGGAATTGCAAGAGAAGAGTGCGGCTATCCTTTTGGGAGGCTAGGGCAAGGAGACCTGTGAATTTCTCACTTAAAAGTTGTATTTATAGTGAGACTCAACTTCCAGGCCTAATGGGTTTCAAAGCCCTAATCCAATTAGGATTTAATTTCGGGCTTAATAATGGCTCAACTCCTTGGCCCATTATTAATACGAAATTAAAGTGAAACCATAACCCAAATAATTAGCCCATGCACTCTAATGATCCAAATAGCTCTATGTGTGCGACCCAATAGGCTCTTGCCATGTTGGCAATGATCATAAATCACATTTATGATCATAAGCAATGAGCGGTGTCTAGCAACACATCATTGCTACCCAAGTGACAAGATTGTCGGTGAATCGACTAAACCTTTATGATCATCACCGATATATGCCATTGTCCCTTTGTCCAAGATATCAAGACTAAGCACGAGACATGGAATGTGTCACTCTCGTATAGCCCAATCTTTGGTTTCTTGATTACCGAGTAGACCAACTTAAACTGACGACATTGATATCATATATCAACTCATCGGAGCATGGCCATGCATTTTCTAAGTCTCACTCTATCAAGGGGCCCAAAGATATCACTCCCGTTACATAGGAGGGACAAATCCCATCTTGATCATACAAATCCCTCCGCATGATATGTGACATACCCAATGACCTCCTTCAAGTTCACTCAGTTACAAGCAACAAAGGAAAGTATCAAAGTATGTGACTCACATGTAGGGAACCTTGATGATCTTAGGTCGAAGGACTACATATACCATGATCACTATGAGAATCACTTATGACACTCATATAACGATCCATGAAGTGTTCTCATGGTGGGTTGGTCCAGTACACAAGTTCTCCAACTTGTACCCATATGTAGACTACATATCTCATATTAGTCTCCACATATGCTAGTCATTATGTATTATTGCAACCCGCTCCACAATAATACTAGACTAGGGACGTTTAAGAATATCATTATTCTAGGGTTACAATTATGTTTATTACGTTACGCAGAAACAAAATAACAAACAAAATTGCTGGATTAATGCCTCAATAAAATATCATGACTCAATGTGCAAAATTACAATCATCTCATGATTGGCTTTTTGGGCACAACACTAACAATTGGCAGAATTTGCAAACCATCTTCGGTGGAGGAAACAGAAGTCCAGCTTTCAGTTGGGCCCAAAAAATGGTCACCTCATCTGTATTATTCATATAACTAAATAGGCCAGGAGTGGGTAGCCTAATAACTGAGTAAGAAGGGAGAAAGAATTTAGTTGTCCACTTCGCTAACTTCTCCGAAGTGGTACAACTCGGGTGAGAATTCAGAGAGAGTCAGCTCTCAGGGACAGCCTGAACAGACATAAGCGAAATGGGGGAAGACATTTGGAAGAGAGAGATCTAAACCTCGGAAAGACTAAAAGAAAAGAAGGAAACTACGCTGAAGAACGACTTCGGAAGAAGGAGATGACTTCGGAAAAGAAGGAAAGGCTATAAAAAGTAGGAAATTGAAGGACCTCGGAAAGCAAAACCCACCAAAACTTTTGCAGAAGTCTGGATTCCTGGACGCCGTCATAAAAGTTTGTCAAAAATCGCACGGCCGCTACCACCACCGCAGAAAAAAAGAAGAGAATTCGAGAGCAGAAGAGAGCGAGAGAGTGTAAGTGTGGAAAAACAAATGAGGAAGGGGGAATTTATAGGCCAAAAGAGGGAGGTGAAACGTTGCCATAATTACCCCTCGAAGGTGAAGAGGCATGTCTGACGAAATGGATGCGACCATTCCCAGTAACCAGGTGACACGTGTCACCAAGTGCAGGAAATGAAGGCACACCCCTGACAATTGTCAGACTTAGGCCCTTCCCAAAGGAAACGTGCCAGATGGACATGACGGTCCATTAACATGCATTAAAGAGCCTGGAACACACTTTAACTAAAGTAACAACCTCGGGAACACTAGACGCCTCCCCCGAGAAAATAAATACCATTATCCTGGCAAGGACAGATATTTTGGATCAAAGAGACTCTCTTTCCGAAGAGGGTGACCTTGGCCATTTTAGGGTCCAAACAGGCCTCCGAAGGAATCCACGATTGGCTCCCGAAAACACAAAAATCGAAGGTATATCTTTGGCTCTCCGAGTGGGGCATATGATAACCGAAGGCTATTACCCTCCGAACTCCTAAAGCTCTGACGAGCACCACCCTCAGTAACAATCGAGCGCCATCCTCGGAAAAGGTTGAGTCTCATCCTCCGAGTTGGCGAGTGGCAACCTCGGGAAAAGAGGGTACGCGGTCCTTGACCCTCTAATCTTGGTAAACCGCCATCCCTGGCAAAGTAGGACTCCTAAAGGTGCCTTGCTCCACCAAAGAACTCATCCTGAGTCCTCGATGGTGATATCTATCCGCAGGGGTCTTGTGAACATGACAAAAGCGGTTAAGGAGCCTCTGACACAGAGACCTTCCACACGGCTCTAACACACAGACCTCCCACGGCCTTGACTTCTGGCCAGAACATCTTATGCCTAGCTAAAGATCCCCATTCCCGAAGGTACGGGCCGCATCTGGCCAAACACGTGTCATCATTTAAGCGGGCTGTGTCAAACGGACTCCTCCCAATGTCCTCCTATAAATACTTGCGGTAACGACCATGGTAAGGACACAAGAAGAACTCTCTAAAACAACTCTCACCACTCTTTTACTCTCCACCTTCTGCTCCTTACTTGCAAAATACTAACTTGGGCATCGGAGCCTCCTCCCCCGGAAACACATTCTGGGGAGCTCCTAACCCTTGTTTTTTTGAGTGTTTTAGGCATCCCCTCACCAGAAGTCTCCCCTTCAAACACCCTCTTTACCGGAAGCCCCTACGTCCGGTCACTATGTCATACAACGAAGATGCCAATGGGCATCAGTTGCCATAGTGCTGGATGAAATGGCCTAAAGCCATTATCCTTCCCATAAGTCTCTGGATATCTTTGATCCTCTATGGGGTCCAATATTCAAGCAAAGCTTTGAATTTATTAGGATTTGCCTCTATACCTCACTCTGAGACCATGAAACCTAGGAATTTGTCTGTTTTGACACAGAAGGCGAATTTGTCTGAATTTAAGTGTATGCTAAACCTCCTTAGCTGCTAAATTATTTCGCGTAAATCTTTGATGTGATCTGAAGTGTTCCAGCTTTTAATGATCATGTCATCAACATTCATTTACATGTTCCTCCTAATCTGTTTAGTGAATAGCTTATCCATTAGCTGTAATATATGGCCCCCACATTTTTCAGGCCGAAAGGCATCCGTATTTAATAGAAGATTCCTTCATTAATTATGAAGAAAGTCTTTTCTTTATCTACTGGATTCATTTGAATTTGATGGCATCCACTAAAAGCATCTAGGAAACTTAACAGTCTATACTCGGAAATGGAATCTACCAGTTGGCCTATTGAAGGCAGTGGGTATGAGTCTTTTAAGCATGCATAATTGACTCTAGTGAAGTCAATGCACATTCGGAGCTTATCTCTCCTTTCTTTTGTGGCAATGACTACATTACTTAACCAGTCTAGATACTTAACTTCTCTTATTGCTCCTGCCTCTAGGAGTCATTGTGTCTCTTATTTCACAAAAGCTCTTTCCTTCAAGTAAAAGTTTTGTTTATTTTGCTTTATCAGCTTCATTAGAGGATCAACATTTAAACTATACTAAAATATGCTAAGATTTATTCCAAGCATATCATTCAGTGAATAAGCGAAAAGATCCTTGTTTGAATTTAAGAACTTTACAAGTTTGGCCTTTTCCTTTATGGATAGATCTTTCTCAATTTTGGTATTTCAATCGTCAACAAGCCCTAAACCTTATGTCTCTAAATCTGCTTCTTTAGTTCTAGCTCCATCACCCACTTAAGGCTCTTCAGGTGTCATTCCTACAGATGTATGGATCCTTTTCCTCATGGGGGTTTTCCACAACTTCAGGAAGATCTTTCAAACCTCATCTTGGTTGATGAAAATAACTACATCTCCCTTGTCAGCTTATAAGGTGATAGTTAGATACTTGACATCTGATCTCATAGGTAGCATCCCCTGAGTGTGCCTCCCAATAATGGCTTTGTAGTGTGAGGGTACATCGATGATGCCAAACTTTGACATCACTAAGGCATACAGCTCCTCGTTACTTCTGATGGCCCTTCTTTTCATCATGAATGGTAGATCAATGGTGGCAGAACTGGGAGCTCATCCAGACCTACTCAGTAGTTGGGAGACACCATCGGCTTTAGAGTTATAATCGATACGCCTAATTTTGGCAGTATGTAAGCAAACAAGACATCGACATGTGATCCATCATTACAAAAGTCCTTCTTAACATCCCAATTTGCTAGTTAGGATGTAATAAGGAAGGGATCGTCATGGGGGAAGGTGATGGTGGTCACATTAGGTCTTGTCAGCTAATTTTTGCACTTTTTCAAAGTTGAGGGTCACTATCTCCTTTGCCTTTTTTTTCCTTCCCGATGAAGGAAGTCCCGTGGTGATGGTTTGGATCACTGCCATAGGGGGGTGGTTGTTTTCAAGGACTTTGGTGGTTTCTTCAATCAGTCAAAATCATACCCATCCTCGTCATACTTTGTCTCATCATCTTTGCCTCCCTCTTTCAGTGAAGGAAATTAAAGTGCCCCTTCTCAACTAGCCCTATTTAATTAGGGCTTCAATATACTTCTTCACTTGGTGATAGTCTTTAGTGTCATGGCCTTGGTCTTGATAATATTGATGGTATTCATTCATATTGTTCTTGTTATTGGAGGTCATCAGCTTGGGCTATTGAACCCTTCCTTACTATTCCAATATTGCCAATATGGTGGCTTGGGAGGTGTTTTGAGTAGAGTAGGTTGGGGGTTCTCAATTTCCTTCACTTCTCCAAGGCTGTTTACTGCCTCTAACTTCCCTGCGATGTTGGCTCTAGGACCAGTGTTCCTTTATTCTCATATCCACCTTTTTCTTCATTAGAGGACCTTTCGTCAATGATCATGCACTGTTTAGCTAGTTGATAAAGCCATTAAACTATTATTGGCATTTGCTTTGAAAGCTTAAGAGCGAGGTTGGAACCTTTCCAAAGTCCTCTGGTTAATGCTAGGATTCAGACTTTTGGGAAACAAGTCAATAACCTTCAGAGCCTCCTAGTTGAAACTGTTAACACAGTCTCAAAGACATTTGTTCTCCCTTTGCACTATGTTAAATAGCTGGGTAGTTTTTTTGGCCGAAGGACAGCTTTTGATGAATTGATGAGTAAAAGCCACAGACAACTCATGAAAAAAAGCAATATAATAGGCAGATAAGGTATTACACCAAGCTATAGTTGGGCTCGAGAGTGTTAGCTCGAAACATTTGCACAAGGTCGCCTCATTGCCTCCCCTCAGTACCATTTTTTCTAATATTTGATCAAATGCACCTGAGAGTCACCTCTTTCATCGTATGAATCCAACCAAGGTACTTTAAAGTCCGATGGAATCGGTGTGTTGCTGATGGCTGGCATAAATGCAGCTTCATCGTCAATAAGGGTTTTGGACAAGCATGTCCCTACTAGCTATCACATGATCTATTCTTCCATTTAATCCAACCTTTCCAGCAATTTCTTCAAAAGTGGGTATGATGGGTCATCATCATGCCAAGGGGAGAGGAAGACCTCTAGCAGGCAAACTTTCTGTCCGTGAAGGTTGTACCTTTCTCCCTATGGTCATATTTTTAGCCACAAAAAATGTAGGCTTTCAACATGAGACTTGTCTCACGTGCTACCTTCTGATGTTGGAGGAGAACTTTTGCTAAACTCCCAGATTTTTCTATCATGGGTTCTTTCCTAAAGAACCTCTAGGGAGTATTTGTCTAAGGTATTGAGTTATTTTAGCAATTATTGTACTTTAGAAATAATGTAGGAACCCCATCATCAATGTCACCAGGTGATCATTCTCAAGTAGGATTATTTGGTCACCCATTAGATCTTTCGATGGAGAATGAGTCTTCTTCTGTAGGCCATCTTGGCGAAACTTACTCTTGGATGCCTGAATAGTCACCACGGTGATGTCTGCCTAGGTTCCCACAGATAGTGCCATCTGATGCGATCGGGGGGTGCAGAGCCAGCATCTGATGCGGTCCGGGTAGGCGGAGCCAGCATCTCCACTGTGTGCAGCAGTGTGGGCAACAGGGGGTCCTGGAGGTACAATGAGGTACCCTGAAAGGGTCACCTTCAGTGATGGCCGGCAGCTTCCTCGTACCATGGCTGGTGAGGACGGGAAAGACTTCCGGTGTGGGAGAGAGCCCGAAGCGGAGATCCTTCAGGGAGACCTGGCTGAAACACTCAGAAAATAGGGGTTAGGAGGCCCTCGGGGTGGTTTTCCGAGGGGGAACCTCCGACGCCCAAGTCAGTGCTCCGAGAAAGAGAGATACTCAGTAATAAGCACAAGGGACTATTGCCTGGCGTGTCTTTCTGAGGGCTAAAGGGAGAGTATTCAGGCAAAGAGAGGAGAGCGTCCTCTTGTCCTTTTCATCCTCTAGGCGGAGAACCCCCTACCTGTGGCCATTTCCCCAGTCTATAAGGGAGGAGGTGATCCCTTCATATTGTGACACGTGTATGGACGGATGGTGTTCATTTTTTTGGGCGTGGGGGCCCCTAGCCATTTACAGGCTCCTCAGGCCGCGAGCCGTAGTAGGTGTAGCCCTGTGCGATAGGACGTATGCTGCGATGCCGTGTTAGAGCATGTCCGGGGGTGGCGTGTCGAAGACGTATATGAGCGGAGTGTCAGAGTGGCTCTTGCCGTACAACTGAGGTCCCTTTGGTTGATGTCTCACTTCGGGGTGATGGGCGATTTCCCGGAGTCGAGCTGGACCTTCGGTGTCTATGTCTTCGGGGGGTTTTCTCCTGCAGGGGGTGGTTGGTCTTTCTCCCCCGAAGCTGGTTCGGTCGCCTTCCCGAAGGAGGTGCTACGCTTGCTCCCGAAGTTGGAATTTGGTGAGCTATCGAGGTCGTGCACCTCAAGTGTATGACTTCCTTCACTTTGGAGTCCTTTCCGAGGTCGTATGCGTCAGGTGTCTGGCTCCCTCTTTCCCATGGTCGGCAGGTGGTCTGGGTGATAGCACTTCGGCTATCACATGCCCCCCTTGGAAAGGCGAAAGTGGAGACTTCGGCAAGTAGTCCTTTTGGTGTCCGTTTATCGCCCAATTGGCAGTTTTGATAGGACGACCTCGTGGACTCCTGAAGGCCCACGTGGTAGTATGTCCATTTTGGTCGAACAAGGCAGCACGGAGCCTTGAACCCCGGACCTTATGGATTTACACTCGGAGTATGACGTCGGTTGGGGAGGCACTTCGCCTCCTAGGTGATAAGCCTTGTTCGGACAGATGTCATCTATCCATCCTTCGGTGTTCTCGAGATACCCAACTTTTTTATTTTTCCCGCCATAGGCTAGTGAACCGTCGTGTCTTGAAACTAGTCGTGCCAGTCTCGAGCAGCATGCCTAAGTTTTTTGAATGTCAGAAAATGCGTACTAGTTTCTCGTGACGGGCAACACGTGGAAGGCATCAGCTGGGGTGGGCACGCCTTTTCACACACGAGGGGCCATTATAGCGATGTTTAACTTTCGCGCAGCATTTATGATGCCCTTTTGGTGGCCCTTCCTCGATCTATATAAGCCTTCCTCCTGTCATACTCTTTATTTGTGTTTCTTTGCTCTCATTTTTCTCTGTGCCTTTTTCTCCTCTTTTGTTGCAGTTTTATCGGCAGAGCGATTTCCGGCAATCTTTCACGACGGCGTCCTCAAACCCAGACTTCGGCAAGACTTTTGGTGGGTTCTGATTTCTAGAGTTCCTTCGGTTTCTGCTTTTCTTTTCGCTTCTCGAAGTCATTTTTCCTCTTT
This sequence comes from Aquilaria yunnanensis, assembly GCA_039654915.1. NCBI lineage: Eukaryota > Viridiplantae > Streptophyta > Magnoliopsida > Malvales > Thymelaeaceae > Aquilaria > Aquilaria yunnanensis. The sequence goes on from CM077598.1 coordinate 79,001,765, forward strand.
TTGAAATCATTTTTCCCCCTTTTTCCGAGGTCATTTTTCGGTCAACCATGCTTGTTCCCGAGAGTTGGCAGCCTCTTATGTCTCACCCTTGTTGCACCACTCCTGAAAAATTAGAAAAGGTTACCTCGTATGCCAACACAAGGTTACCTCGCCTTGGCCAGTTTAGCTTTATGAATCGAGGTGACGAGGTTACCATTTTCTGAGCCCAACTGAAGGCCGGACTTCAGTTTCCTCCTGTGAAGATGATTTGTGACTTTTGCCAATTTTGTGGAATAGCCGTGAATCAGCTTCCTCCCAACTCATTTTGCTATTTCAACGCCTTTCTCTGCATGTGCGGGATCTTCGGGGTAGAACCCCATTTCATCCTGTTCATGCAGTATTATAAGCTCTATCCGGTTCCAAAGGGTGGCTTTTATTTCATGCTGCCTCGGGGATCTGGGAGCAAGAAATTTATGTTCACCTTCGCTACCAAGGAGAGCTAGCGAGGGTGGAAAAGGAAGTTCTTCTTCCTGAAGGTGGCGGAGGGCTGGTCGCACGTCCCGACTAAGTGAGCTCGGGGAAAGCTGGAGGCGGATGTCATGGATCCTAGAAAGTTGCTAACTCCCGAGTTGGCGGCGAGGTTTGGGAACTTTGACAGACGAATCCGTGCTGTCGCCGACTGGGATGCCGAGGTCCCTTCACGCTCTCTCTACCCTTTCCCGATCATGTGGAAACTCATGGCCGAGGATGTCCTTCGGGAGCTGGGGGTAGTTACGGAGCATAAGACGGATCTCGGCATGCTAGCTCCTGCTTCCGAGGGGAAGAACTCTTGGCTGGTGAAGCTCCTTCGGAGCGAGCTCACTTACGAAGCCTTTTTTGAAAGTAAGTTTCTTTCAAAGTTTTTCCAGTATAAGTGCCTGTGGACTTACACTGATTTCTTCCCTCTTTTTCAGAGATGGGCGACGAGTCTGCCGCCTACTACAGGTCTCTCTTCCTTGGTCAGGTCGAGAAGGGAGAACAAAAGAAGAGACGTAAGGCTTCTGGGAGCGGATCATCTTTGGCCAAGAAGGCCAAGAAGGACACCCCTCTTCCCCTTCCGGAGGACGTTTCGGAAGTCAGCGATGTTATTGCTACTTCGACCAAGGTTGGTGATATCATTGCAACTTCTACAGAGGTTGCAACTTTGTCCAAGCCTGAAACTGTAGGGGGCGTTCTTGCCGAGGTGGCCGTTCCTGCCCTTCCGAGTCCCACCGCGTTGGCGGATTTGTTAGGCTCTTCGGAGGATCCTCCCGCTGAAGATTTAGAAAAACACCGAAGGGCCAAGGGCAAACATGTTCTTGCCGATGTGGAGGAGGTCGGTGACTCTGATGACGACTGTGCCGAGGTCGTGCCAGGTTTGTCTCTTTTTCCCTGCAATCAACTTACATTTTTTATAATCAAGGAATTCTTACTTGATAAGATGCATGTTTCTTTTTGCTGAGGATCCGACACCCCTGGCTTGGAAGATTGAGCACGCCCGAATGAGGGATCTTCGGGATTCTCATGTCCCGAAGGACAAAGTCCCAAGGGAGCCGTTCTCGTCTTTAACGGAGGACATGAATCTGTTCTCTGAGGATTGTCGGGAAATGGCTCCCCAAATTACGAGGGGCGTGCTTACTCAGGCATCCTTCAAGGCAGTCGCCGAGGAGTGTGCCTCCGAGGATGCCCTTGCTGCAAAAGTTTCCTAGCATGCTGCTTAGGTAACTCTTCAGGCTCTTAACTTTTCCTTCCCACTTTTTGCCTAAGTGTTTTTGGCTTTCCTTGTGCAATATTTTGCTAACTACCTTCTCTTTTTTTGCAGCTTTTGGGGTATAGTGGATACCTCCGAGCTTGGGCAGCAAAGCAGTCTTCGGCCCGAGCTTGGGCTGAAGACAAATTGGGGAAGGCCAAAGTTTTTTGTGCCAACTCGGTGCTGACGAGCACCAAGTTGAGCCAAATATGCAAGGAGAAGATTGCCAGTCTTCGGGAGGAGTTCTTGAAGGGCCAAGAGGGGCTCTTGAAGGATTTTTCCAAGAAGATGTCCGACCTAGGCAACAAATTAATAAGCCTGACTTTGGCCAACGAGACCCTTCAAAAGGAAAAGGAATGGGAGTCTGCCCTCCTAGCGAAGGCAATGGCTGAAAATGCCGAATTCCAGGCCAAGGTCGACTTGCTGAAGGAGGGTTCGAAGAAGAAGAAGAAAACCGAGGCGCTGGAGAAGGAGATTTCTGACCTTCAGCAGGAGATTTCGGATCTTCAACATGAGGCGGACGAGTTGGATGTTGAAAGAGGTAAAGCCGTCTAGACGTCCAAGGTTGCTTTTCAAGACGGTTTTTGCCTAGCTCGTCATCAATTTCTGAAGAAGTATCCACACCTCGATCCTTCCTTTCTGGCTGCCCTGGATATTCCCGGGGGGCCTTGGTGGATGTGGTCAAGAGTCCAATTCCTTAACCTGCCGTTTCTTCCTCCTGCACCGAAGGTGGCGGTGAAAGATTCAGGAGCCCAAGCTTCCCATGGCGCCGGGGTCCCTTAGATATTCTAGGACCTTTGCCTTCTTCTTTTTCTTTGTACTCTTCTTCTTGTAATCTTTCTCCTTGTATCAAGACCTTCTTCAGTGAATTTTCCTTCACTATTTTGGCTAAGTCTTTTTGAGCAATTTTTGTTTCCCACTTGTCCCGACCACTTTCGGTCAAGGGACTTCGGTACTTTTTTTGCTCATTTTCATCGGCCATTCTTCGAGAGGTCTTTCGCAGTTGGCGAAGTTCCCTTTTCAGGCAAATTTTAGCCTGCCCTTTGTCGGCCATGTTCGGTAGACTTGCCCTCTTTTGGGCCTATAACCCAACTAACTTCGGAAGGAATAGGAGACTTTCGAGAGTCCATACTTCAACTTTGTTCGGTGAACATTCTCAGACAGGGGAAAACTTTATGTACTTAGACATATTTCTGGCTTTCACCATTTATTGTCTAAAATTTCTAAGTGTAGAATTTCTTTAAGGCGCCCGAGTGCCTTGTATTTTTCAGTTTTCCTTCTTTGGTGTTGCCGAGCTTGTATACTCCATTTCGGACCTCGTTTAGGACCAAATGCCGAAGTACCCCATAGGACGGCTTTTGGGGTTCTAATTCGGCCTTTCGGTGGTGAGGTCTCCTTTTCCTTATTCCTTTTGGCCTATCAAGCAGGTCTGCACTTATGGCCACCTTTTGCCGAAAAGGCTCTTCTTTCGGGCTTGGTTCGTGGGCCATTCTTCGTCAAACATCTGTATGATGGCCGAACTACTTCAAATGGATAGTGGCTTCTGTACTGGAGATAAGTGACAACTCCTTAGTACAATAGAAAGTTCTCCTGGCCACTTTTCCCTTTGCATCTCTTATAGTCCCTCCTTTATAGCTCTTTTGGCAACTCTACTTGTCTGTTGCTCGGGGGCTAAGCTAGTGGGCTAGAGTGCCTTTTTATTCTGAGGTCGGTGACGGATTCTTGAAATCTTCTGTCCATAGACTAGAAATCATTAATGGCCAGTGTCACCGTCGGTATGCCAAATCAGCATACTATGTTCTTCCAGACAAACTTTTTGTGCACCTTTCGCCGGCATGGTTGCTAAGGGTTCTGCCTTACCCCACTCAGTGAAGTAGTCCTCTGCTATCACGTAGAATTTCACATCTTCGGGTGCTGTCTGGAGTGGCTCGGTGCAATCTTTTCGAGGTTATCCCCTCTGAAGGCAGTCTTTGGGTGCTGGCGTGTCTCTGGCCATTTTCACACCTCTTGGATGAATTGTCCTGCACCCTTTTTACTGATATATATACTTATATATACTTTTATAACGGAGTTGCGTACCTTTGCCTACATAGTTTTTCCTTAGTCAGGAAATATCGTCCGGAACGTCTTTGCACTTTCTGCCTCTTCATGAGGATTTTCGGGACTCTTTGGTTGCAAGATTCCTCTTTGTAGGATCCTTTTGCCTTTTTTGTGAGGTTATTATACCTAGCGTTGCCATGCTCGGATGGCCCAACACTTTTTGGTACTCAAATTTGATCGTTTTGGTGACCTCCCTGCCTTAGGGCCCCCGGGGGGGGGGGGGGGGGGGGTATCCTAGCGCCCTGATGTTCTGCGCTTGGGGTTCCACTGACAAGGAGTTTCCACTCTGGATCTACCTTCGCTCTGCCTCCTTTGTTGGTTTCAGCCTTCCCTACTTCTGGGATTTCGGCGATCTAGTCTGCCAGTACCTGGGCGCTTACTGCCCTTCTAGGCTCATACGCGATGTAGTACTCTTTGAGTTCAATGCACCATTTTGATAGTCTTTCCCGAATGCTCTACTCTTTTTCACGGCATTGCGCGGAGGCGGGTCACTTCGGATAGCGGTCGTGTCCTAGGAAGTAGAGTCGGCGCCTTCTGCCCGCAAGTCAAGTCGTAAACGACCTCTCGGGGCAATGGGTTTTGACTTCGTTGCTGAGGAGATGGTGATTTTTTCCTCGGGTGCAAAACTCTTTCGGCAGGGAGGTCTGGGTCATCCTGACCCTGCTTTTCCCGTAGGTCGTACTCCGGGGAGCATGGTTCCCACCGAGGACTCATCCCGTTGATCTCCGTTTTCCCAATTCCTGTGAATTGGCGTGGGACTCTCCACCCCACAAGGTACTGATGAGGAGGGCCTTCGGCCCAAATTTTTGCTGCGGCCTTCTTTGGCTTGACTACTGCGTCATTTCGACCACGCCAGGGCATGGGAATTCACACAGGAAGCCTATGGTAAAAGTCAGAGGACGTTCACCCTTGGGCAGGGAAATCCCTACTGCCATTATTTGGTTGCCCGTTGAATCTCTAGCGCGGACGGGGACCTCGGGAGTCCCCTCTCCTTAGAACATTGAGCTTCAACTTTCGGCAACCTGGGTGTGAGTTCCCACAGACGACGCCAGATGATGCGGTCCGGGGGTACGGAACCAGCATCTGATGCGGTCCGGTTAGGCGAAGCTAGCATCTCCATTGTGTGCAGCAGTGTGGGCAGCAGGGGGTCCTGGAGGTACAAGGAGGTACCCTGAGAGGGTTACCTTCAGTGATGGCCGGTAGCTTCCTGGTACCCTGGCTGGTGAGGACGGGAAAGAGTTCCGGTGTGGGAGAGAATCCGGAGCGGAGATCCTTCAGGGAGACCTAGCTAAAACACTCAGAAAATAGGGGTTAGAAGGCCCTCAGGGTGGTTTTCCGGGGGGGAACCTCGGACGCCCAAGTCAGTGCTCCGAGAAAGAGAGATACTCAGTAATAAGCACAAGGGACTCTTGCCTGGCGTATCTTTCTAAGGGCTGAAGGGAGAGTATTCAGGTGGAGAGATTAGAGCGTCCTCTTGTCCTTTTGGTCCTCCAGGCGAAGAACCCCTTGCCTGTCACCATTTCCTTGGTCTATAAGGGAGGAGGTGATCCCTTCAGATTGTGACACGTGTATGGACGGATGGTGTTCGTATTTTTGGGCGTGGGGGCCCCTAGCCATCTACAGGCTCCTCGAGCCGCGAGCCATAGTAGGTGTAGCCCTATGCGACAGGAAGTATGCTGCGATGCCGTGTTAGAGCGTGTCTGGGGGTGGCGTGTCAGAGACGTATATGAGCGGAGTGTCAGAGACTCCTTGATGGCTCTTGCTGTACAACCGAGGTCCCTTTGGTTGATGTCTCACTTCAGGGTGATGGGCCCTTTCCCGGAGTCGGGCTGAAACTTCGGTGTCTACGTCTTCGGGGGGCTTTCTCCTGCAGGGGGTGGTTGGTCTTTCTCCCCCGAAACTGGTTCGTTCGCCTTCCTGAAGGAGGTGCTACGCTAGCTCCCGAAGTTGGAATTTGGTGAGCTACCGAGGTCGTGCGCCTTAGGTGTATGACTTCCTTCACTCCGGAGTCCTTTCCGAGGTTGTATGCCTCAGGTGTCTGGCTCCCTCTTTCCCGTGGTCGGCAGGTGGTCAGGGCGATAGCACTTTGGCTATCACCATCGTTATCCTAGGAGCTCTCAGTCACCTGAGTTTTGTAACTAGGGCTTCAGATATGCATACTCCATTCAGCTATAGTCCTAAAGACACCAGAAAAGATAAGGAGAAATAGTGCCCAGAATGTTTTCTAGTGGGGACTCCATGACTCTTATGACTCTTCTAGTTGGAGGCTTGTTTGAGGAAGGTAAAGTGGTTGAAACCTAGTTTGGAACCTTATTTCAAGTTCACATAGTAAGTTGAGCAAAGTTCGCTAAGATCTGAGGAGTTTCAGGCACTAAATAAAGTTTTAGGGTAAAATGGTAATTTTACATCTTAAAGTGTCAGGTCGGATCCCAAGAGTTAAAAATGAATTTTGAACACCTAACTTGTGCTTTAGACCCAAACTTAACTAAAATAAACAAAATTTGACCAAATTTGACTAGTTACTAGTTAAAAAGATGGGGCTTCTTGTAACTATGCATAAACTTTGGTGGCTTTTATTTTAAAAGGGTATAAAGGTAGGTAAAGTGGAGGTGAGGCTACCATTTCCAAACCCGTGCTCATCCTTTACTTTACCAATTCTTCATGAAATCAAGCCCAAAACCAAGAGTTTTTGGTGAAAATTAAAGCTACCAAGGGTGTATATGCATTAGGAAGCTTGTTCTAAGTGGAATTTCATGTTTTCGGAGCTTGGAATCACATTTCCAGCTATCCCTTATTTTTTATGCTAGGTAACAAGTGATTTCATGGTGAATTCTTGTTTATTGGATGATTGAAAGCTTGTGTTTTGGTTAGAAGTTAGTAATTTAGTGTTTTGTTCCTTTGTTTGCTTGGAACTTAGGTACGACTTTGTGGAACTTGGTTTTTGTGGAAGGTTTGCTTGGTTCTTGCTTTTGAGTTGAAGCTAAGGTAAGGAAATTATGTTTTCAAGCTTCATTAATGCTATTGCAGTATGTTTTCTTGATGAATTCAAGTAGTTTTAGCTATAGCATTAGTTAGTTGGCAAAGTTGATCATGACGCATTATTAGTTTTGTAGAGCTTGGAATGATGTTACAATGCATCATAGATGTGCTTATGATAGTTGGTTGTGATATTTGCAACATTTTTTATAGTTATGTGAAGTTAGATGGCCATCTAAGCATGTTTGACAAATTTGTTAAGTCTTCCAAGGTTATAGCAACAAAACTGGAAAATTCTAGCCATCACAAGTATTGGCGGTGCATCATTGGTTTATGTTGATAACTACGGCGATGTGTAACCATGGTTATGTTGGCTGAAATTGTAATGCCCCCAAAATCCTACATTTTTAAGGCATGGACTATGTGGATTAAGGGCTTGTGAAACATAGGGAACCTAGGATTTGTGCTCATTGAACTTAGACAGTGGTGTTTTGAATGAAGCTTGAGTGTGGCTTAACTGTTTGAACCTTTCAACTTCCTATGTTACCTGGCCAAGAAGAAAAGATGCAAATGATGATTTGAGAAGTTGAGGGACTCAATTGAAAGTATATTCAGGTGATTAATTTGGGGGAATATTTTATGTGGGACTTAAACACTACATGGAAGTTAGTGGTTTACCTAAGCTAGTGTTAGACCAAAATTAATGACACTTGGCTAATTTTCAGTTAATGCATGTCTCCACTAGTGTTGTATCCTCCGCCTGGTTGTTCCGCCATTATTGAAGGCTTAGGCTTGGGTTCATGAAGGGCTTTGGAACAATCAAGGGCAATTTAGGACAAGACAGCGAGGAAACTTGGTGGAGAAGTTGATTTTATGAGCCATTTAAGCCAAGAAGATGATTTCTTGCAACAAAGAGCTAAGAAAGGGCATATTTGAGCTTATCATGCTTCAGGCAACACGATTGCTAAGTGAAGGTATGGATTTTATGTACTCACTAAGTTCCATGGTTGAACTATGATCGATTTAGTGAGTACTAGGCACTTAGGTGATGGATTATTGCCAAAGGATCCTAAGAAGCTGTAAGGGCTAAGATTGCTTCGATAATCATGTGAAACTTGCTAATTAGCTATGTATGGCAAGCATGATGACCTAGAATTGAGTAGGCCAACTCAATTCTAAGGTTTGTTAAGCTCTCAAATTATTATTGGTTTACACAAGAGGTTAACCGAAATGATTATGGAAATGAATGTATGCTTGCTAGGCCTTGTAGGCTATAAATCAAAGCTGGTGTTTGTGGTGTGCGGGTTGTGTGCTTCTATGATTGTTTGTGCAGGTTGACCCATTAGTTTATCTATATGGATATGTATATTACTTGTTTTTGTTGTCTTAGTGTTTTCATTACAGAAACTTGGAATGTTTTGGTTAAGTTCAATACTTAGTCTATGCTTAGGCCTTGGAGGCCATATGGAATCCCTACTAAGTTTTATACTCATGCCCTGCTTCTTTATATTATAGGCAAAGGTTTGTTAGAAAAGTAAGGAAGATAAGTTTTGTATTTGCTCTTTCGGGTCTACGCAAGGTAACTTGTTAATCCATATCTTTACTAAAAATTCTAGGTTATAAGTCTTACTTGTATGGTAAGCAAATGGGTTTAATTCATTACTTGTAGGCTTTAGAAGCTATGTGTTCTGGGACTTGTCTTAGGATGAATGTTTATGCTTATGAACTGTTTCACCCATTTTGGATTCGATTAAGTGAACCTGTATGTGTATATGTGCTTTCGGACGATATGTGCACTAGAGTGGCCTATGGTAGGCTACGAAGACATATGGTAGGCTACGAAGACATGTGTATGTTCTTGGACATGTAAACTTGGGCTTTTCAAAACTTGAGCTGGTGTTTTGGTTGCCATGTACATATTGAATGAATGAATGAATGAAGTTGATGATGTTATTCTTAACATGAATCCATCTTAGGTACTTAGCTTGTTTCAAATGAGCATGAAAATTTGACTGGTGATAGCCAAAGGCTATTGCCTCCTCGGTAGTAACTCCCTGCCAGAATATTGGCCGAGGAGTCTGACGTCACCCAAGAGAGGATCTTTTTACTGACCTCGGAAGGTGCGAAGTCAAACACTATCAGCTCGAGACTTCGATTAGCTCGTCAGGAATTCCGAGGACAACACCGTCTCCATCGAGGGGCCAAACTGACCGTCTTCGGGTAAGAGAGCCATCTCTCTGAAGCAAGGAAGAATCTCCCCGAAGGCAGAGGCCCCGAAGAGGATCTTCCCCGAACAAGAAACACCTGAACAAGGGAATCCCCTAACTATGGGTATGAGTCCCGAAGGAGGTGTTCATCAAGGGAACTCCCAGAGATATGGGATAGATCCCGAAGGAGGTGCTCGCACCGAAGGACGGATAGAATCCGAAGAGGGTGCACGCACCGAAGGGCGACCTCGCCTAGGGGACCTCGGGAGTACGGTATGAGCATTTAAGGAGCCTCTGACTTGTCGCCCACAAGCCCTACACGTCACATCTGAACGGCGAACTGACACGCCGCAGCCGCCCCAGTCCTGACACAACCTGTCCGGGTCCAGGGCTAAAGGAGGCTGCAAACGGCTGCCTGTCCCCTAGGTCCAAAAAGACAGATCAAATCCGACCGAACACGTGTCATGATCTGAACGGACCAGCTACTCCTATAAATACTAGGAAATGGGACTGGGCAAAGGATGGGCATTTTTCCTCCCTCTGAGAAAACACAAAACAGGCAAGACACTTGATCCCTTAGTGTTCTTCCTCCACTTTCACTCAGAAAACTGACTTGGGCGTCGGAGGGTCCCTCCCCGGAAAAGCAAACCGGGGACCTCCTAACCTCTTCTTTGAGCTTTTCAGGCACGCTCAGCTGGGAAACCAGAGCTCCAGGCGCTCGCCTCCTTAGGAAGTCTCTCCACCTGTCAACATGACAGCAAACGATGATGCTTTGGGGCATCAACTGGTATGACAAGCTAGTACTGGTACATGTCCTGGGTGCATGCCCAAGTGAAATGGCAGTGTTTAGGGCATCCCCTAGTGCCCCTACTAGGTGCCCTGGCACATGCTGTGCCAAACCTACCAATGCCCTGGTAATGCCTTAGTAGGCCCCCAGGGTGACCTACCTATGTTTCTTAACCATTCAATTTATGTTCTATACCCTACAAATAGGCTATGGGCTTTGTTGGGCATGATAGAAATTTTCCAATTTTGTTAGATGACCCGAAGGGAGGCCCGAAGGGTGTTTGTAGTACCTAAGGGTTTAAGTATTCCAGGGTTACTCCGAGGGTTCCAAAACTCTTCCAAGACCAAGGCATTTTCTTGAGTTTTTATGGTTACTTCTACCATAAACAAGAAAACTAGTTATTAAAGGCCACAATGAGGTATTCCTAGCTTGGGTGAAAGGTTTAGTACTATCAATGACCTAGCCATGCGATCGAGCATAAGGCTTTGATGTGGAACCTTAGTGCACGTAATGGGTGTTTATGGCCTAGTCGAGAGTAGTCCCACCATTGTGACCCTATGCAACATAAGGGAGTTTCAACTAGTGATTCTTCACTAGTTACTCTAGCAAGCTATGCTTGCTAGTAGGCAAGTCTCTGCCTTGTAGTTCAAGGACAAGGAAGAGGACAAGTCCTAATGGACTGAAACCTTTGTGCATAAGTTTAGCCTCAAACTGAAAGAGCTCTTAGCAAATTACATATGTTTATATATGTGTTCTCCTTAGTAACATTTCTTGTAGTGAAGACCCCTTACTGAGAATTCTGAATTCTCACTCTTCAGTTATGTTATGTAGATCCTAATATTGTTGAGCCGGATAACCATTGAGGGTTGTTGCAATAGTTTGTTGTTGCTGGTACTCCGCTTGAGAATCCTTGTGATTTTACTCTACTTTGGTTACTTGTTGGTTAAGTAATAGTGCTAACTATAGTGTTTTATTGGCCACAAAGTGTAGAAACATGTGGGTAGGACTTTTTTGACTCACCACTTGGACTTACCTCCAAGGTGGGAGTTAGTTTAAGGGGATCTGAGTCGAGGCTTGTATATGTTGTACACCTAGTTGCCTCTTTTTGTCTATATTTTGAGTCTTGGACTCTAAGGTTGCTTTTGGGTGAGGAGCATTAGTCTACTATTTGTTAAATGCCCTTACACGGTTGTTATGTGTAGTATTAACCATACAAATGTTGGTTTTGTATGCATTGGCTTTTTGAACCTATTTTCTATGAAAGTAACTTGGACAAGTGAATGTTGTTTATATGGTTTCCATCTACTCTAACCAAAGCATAAGAGCATGCATCTTGCATATTCTAGGTTAATCAACTAGAACCATGAAGTTTTAATTGGCGCACATGTATAGCTAGCCAATTACAACAACCAAAGAGACCAGTTCTCACAGGCTCCAAGGCAAGGCCAAGGGTTGCCTTGTCAGTTTTTGGTATCAGAGCTCAGAGCTCAAAGCTTAGATTTTTTATATCGGAGGCTAAGACTGAGATCTTGTTTTAGAGTCCATGTGCTTGGATAGTACTAACCAACATCTAGGGAATGTCCTCTGGCTTTGGTTGCTGGTTGCTATGGTTGACACTAGGTCAAGACCATTTCACACAACCTCACAAGCCTGCCCAGGAAGCCTATCAGAACTTGTCCCGTACTAGTCACAATTGGCTAATTGATTACATGTGCACTAGTTAAAACCTTTATGCTTCTAGTTGTTTATTCCGACTATGCAAATACGCATGGGTAATGCTTTGACTTAAAACAAGTGTTATAAAATATAAAACATTGCCCAGCCTTTCACTAAGATCCAAGTTCAAAGTAGTCAAAGCATACAAAATACCTGGGAATTAACTACACATAATCAATTGTGTGCAAGCATCCAAATAAGAGTAGACTATGCTCGCACCCAAGAGCGATTCTAGAGTAGACTACTCAAACATGAACATTGGAGACAAACTAGTATAACTACTTAGTCCCATAACTAAGCTTCCACCTTAGAGCAAACTCCCATTAGCAAGCTTTAAAGCCCTTCCTTGTGCTTTGCTAGCCTTTGTAGGCCAAAAAGATGATTGTAGTTAATAGCATAGCTTAACCAACAAGCAACCCACACACCAGAATCACAAATATTCAAGTGAGCCAAATACCTATTTGAAAGCCTAGCTCAACAACTATCAATGGTTGCTGGCTCAATGATGCCCAAAACTGCACAACAAAAGTTAAGGGAGTGAGAATCAAAGATTATCAGTAAGGGATCTTCAACCTACAAGAAAAATCTTGAAGACTCCACATATACAAGGATGTGAAACCTACTGTGCGCGCTTGCAACCTAAGGGTCTAACATATGCATAAATTTAGGTGCCTTGGGAGCCCTCCTCATCCTACTCCTCCCACATGCGTCACTCTGTGCCTAGCGAGTTCTAGCCACTAACTCGCTCCTAGTAAGCCTTAGCTTACTGACACAGTCATGTAGCCTTCGCTTGGTTGTTCTGCAGGTGAGCATGGTGGATGTTCTTTGATTGTGTTATAAGAAATCCATTAGGTGTACTAGGCCTCCATAAGGTTCCTCAAGTCCTTGGACCTTCCTAGGTCACTTATGTACTAAGCCTCTACCCATTAAACCTACCAAGGATGCACTAGGCTTTCACTTGTGCCTCAAGGCGCAGCTTGGCTAGGCCACAAGTGCATTAAGCCTGGATCCATGGTACTCTCAAATCCACCATTACTTGGTTCACAGTAATGGAGTGGTAATGATCATGGTTGGACTCATTTACTAGGTTCCTTAGAACCTTTCTCGGTGCATTAAGGTTTCACCTTGTAACCTTGCGGCTAACTGCATGGCTAGGTCACCAAGGATACCAAACCTCTATCCTAAGCCATTGACATTGTTACCACCACACAAAAATGGGAGAATTACAAGTGTATCATAATGGTCAAAAGCCATTATATTGTGTAATTCTCACCATAGTGATTGAAGTGTGGGGGTAAAAGGCATGATCAACACCTCCTTAAAAGTGTTCCAAGTTAGTAACTTGACCCCCAAGAAAAGCCTTAAGAATTGCTTGTCTGTCAAGCAACCTATGGACTTTTTGTAAGATTTTGGAAATTCGGGTACTCAATTTGAAAACTCTCAAGAAAGAGACTTGGACAATTATGGAAAGGATATGAATGGTATAAAAGTGCTATTGGAGACCAAATTGCTCATGGAAGACAAGTTTGGACAAGGGAAACACTAAAGGCACTAAGGACCTAGATGTCCTAGTGTAAACTTTAAGGTGTTAAAGCTTTTGACTTAAGTCTAAGGGTGAAATTGTGGGGTTATCCCACCATAGGGGAGGCAGCCAAGACTTGATAAATAGTAAAAAATGTCAGGTATATATGTATCAATGAGTTTAAGACAAAGGGACCATAATTAATGAGAAGGAAAATGACATAAAGCAAGGTTAAGCTTGTTTAAGTGTGTTTTGTGCCCTTGCTATTTTGACACCCAAGCGTGTCTAAGATGTCGATCCATGAATCATTGGATCAAAGACTACCCACAGGCTCAAAGGAGGCCAGAAGACCAAGGTCCAGTAAGGCCTATTGGGGCAGGACCTAGAGGAGGAACACCTAGGGAGGGACAACAAAGGCCAATTCCTCCAGTGCCTCGGCCTCCAGTGTAGAGAACTGGCAAAGTCTTCCAAGTGGAAAGGCCAGACACATTAGAGCAGGGAGGAGCACTTAGAGGTAACATTTACCTTAATGTTATGCCTATTAGTGTTCTGTTTGATACTGGTGCATTTGTGTCTATAGTGGCTAGGAAATTTGTTGAAGCCTTGAAATTGCCTACTGAAATCATGCCTAGGATATCCTTAATAAAAATAGTAGGTAGTCAATGTCTTTTCACTAATGACCTAGCAAATGATTGTGAGCTAGTAATAGGAAAGACTATGGTTATGACTAATCTGCTAGTGTTGGACATTCCTAAGTATGATTCAGTGCTAGGTATGAATTGCCTTGCCATGCATAACATAAGAATTGATTATGCTAAGAGGGAAATCACATTGCTTGATGGTGAAGTGCATGCATTAGTGAATCCTAAGGAATTAGTGTATGAAATGCATGGTATGGAACTAGAGGTACTAGATAAGATACCTATGATTTCTGATTACTATTATGCATTGAATGAATTGCACTATGATGAGGAAGTGAACAGGATACCTGTAGTGAGAGACTTTCCACAAGTCTTTCCTAAAGACCTGCCAGGTATTCCTCCACAAAGGCAGATTGAGTTTGAAATCAAGCTGTAACTAGAAGCTAGTCCAATATCCATACCTCCTTACAAAATGCCGCTCATAGAGATGAATGAGCTCAAGAAACAACTTGATGAACTTATTGAAAAAGGGTTCATAAGGCCAAGTGTTTCACCATGGAGAGCTCCTGTTCTCTTTGTGAAAAAGAAGGATGGATCTTTGAGACTATGCATTGACTATAGGAAGCTTAATGCAGTAACTATCAAAAACAAGTATCCACTCCCTAAGAGAGAGGATCTTTTTGATCAACTCAAGGGAGCTAAGATCTTCTCCAAGATAGATTTGAGATTTGGATACTTCCAATTTGAGTAAAGGAAGAGGACATTCCTAAGACTGCATTCAGGACCAAATATGGGCATTATGAGTGCACAGTCATGCCATTTGGTTTGATTAATGCCCCAGGTACTTTCATGGACCTGATGAATAGGGTGTTCAGGCCACATATGGAGAAATTTGTGGTTGTGTTCATTGATTACATCCTAGTGTATTCCAAGGATAAAAATGAACATGAACATCATCTGAAGATTATCCTAAAGACTCTATTTGAACATCAGCTTTATGCCAAGTTATCTAAGTGTGAATTTTCAGTAAGAGAAGTGTCTTTCCTAGGACACATCATATATGCACAAGGTCTTAAGGCAGACCTTGAAAAGGTCAAGGCAGTGCAATAGTGGGAAAGACCAAAGACTGTGAAGGAAATCAGAAGTTTCCTAGGATTAGCTGGATACTACAGGAGATTTGTATCATGCTTTTTCATGATTGGCTCAGTTCTTACTCATCTGACCAAGAAGGGTCAAAGATTTGAGTGGACTAAAAAGTGTGAAAAAAGTTTCCAGGAGCTCAAGCAGAGGTTGATTAAAGCTCCAGTTTTGATTCTTCCTGATCCAAGTAAGCCCTACATCATATATATAGATGCATCTAGATCAGGGCTAGGTTGTGTGCTCATTTAAGTTAGAAATGTCATTGCCTATGGGTCAAGGCAGTTGAGACCCCATGAGCAAAATTATCCTACCCATGACCTAGAATTCGGCAGCAGTGATTTGTGCTCTTAAGCAATGGAGGCATTACTTGATGGGTAATTCCTTTCTAATCTACACTGACCATAGGAGCCTAAAGTACTTGTTCACTCAAAAAGAGTTGAGCATGAGGCAAAGGAGATGGTTAGAGTACATCAAGGGCTATAACTGCAGTATAGAGTACACAGAGGGCAAAGGCAATCTAGTAGTAGATGCCTTGAGTAGGAAGTACACAAGACTTTTGAAAGGAGGATCCATAGCTGATCATGATGACCAAAATAGTCTACTATGCCTAGGGCATAAATGGCATAAGTGGGAAGAAGCCCAAATTTACACATTGACAATTCAGTCTAGATGGATTGAAGAAGCCAGAAAGGCACATGAGATAGATCCTGATCTGAAAAAGATTTCAATAGAGGAAAAAGGTTCCTTGTATCAATCCTTTGACTACAAGCAAGGATTACTGTATTTCAAGGACCGAATTTATGTGCCTAAAAGAGCAAAGCTCAGGGGTGAAATACTTGAAGAAGCTCACACAAGCAAGTTGAACATACGTCCAAGATGTGAGAAAATGTATAAAGACTTGAAGACTCACTTCTGGTGGGCAAACATGAGGAAAGACATAGGTACTTATGTCTCCAAATGTGCCACATGCCAGAGGGTAAAGGTAGAGTACCAGAAGCCAGTTGGTACCCTACAGACTCTACCTAGACCAGTGAGGAAGTGGGGCAACATAACTATGAACTTTTTGACTGGGTTGCCTATGACTAGATTAAGGCATGATACAATCTAGGTCATTATGGATAAGTTAACCAAGTGTGCCCACTTCTTACCTATGAAACTCACAGACTCCTTGGAGAAGTTAGCTCAGATATATGTCCAAGAGATAATGAGACTACATGGAGTACCAGACTCCATTGTATCTAATAGAGATCAAAGATTTACAGCTCAGTTTTGGAGTACTTTTCATAAAGCACTAGGAACCAAAATCCATCTAAGTACTGCTTATCATCCTCAGACAGATACAAATACTAGAAGACATGCTCAGGAGCTGTGTGTTGGATTTCAAAGGTGAATGGGATCAACATTTTCCATTGGTGGAATTCTCATATAACAATAGTTACCAAAGTACCATTGGCATGGCACCTTATGAAGCATTATATGGAAGAAGGTTCATGACACCCCACTGTTGGGTGGAAGCCTCAAATAGGCTAGAGTTGGGTCTTCAAATTATTGAAGAAACAACTACCAAAATCAAGAAAATTAAAAAGAGATTAAAGGCAACCAGTGAAAGGACCACAGCCTATGTGAACAAAAGAATGAAAGACTTGGAATTTGAGGTTTGTGACAATGTTTGGTTGAAAGTTGCACCAACCAAAGGCATTATCAGATTTGGCAGAAGAACCAAGTTAGCTCCAAGATACATCGGTACTTATGAGATCTTGGATAGAGTTGGCAAGGTCGCATATAGGTTAGCTCTACCGCCAAGCATGTCAAGTGTTCATAATGTTTTTTCACATTAGTATGCTTAAGAAGTGTCTATTGGACACAAAGCATGCTATTGTAGTGGAAGACATACAGTTGGAACCTAACTTGACATATGAAGAGAAACCTATAGCTATCTTAGCCAAGGATACCAGAAGGTTATGAAACAAACTTATTCCCATGGTTAAAGTTCAGTGGTCACACCACTCTGAAAGAAAAGTAACTTGGGAAACTGAAAAAGACCTTATGGAAATGTATCCTAAAGAAAACCCAAAATTAAAGGATATTTTGGAGGACCAAAATTTTTAAGGGGGGGAGGATTGTTACCACCACACAAAAATGGAAGAATTACAAGTGTGTCATAATGGCCAAAAACCATTATATTGTATAATTCTCACCATAGTGATTGAAGTGTGGGGGCTAAAAGGCATGATCAACACCGCCTTAAAAGTGTTCCAAGTTAGTGACTTGGGCCCCAAGAAAAGCCTTAAGGATTGCTTGTTTGTCAAGCAACCTATGGACTTTTTTCTCAGGTTTTGGAAATTCAGGTACTCAATTGCAAAACTCTTAAGAAAGAGACTTTGAGAGTTACGGGAAGGATATGAATGGTATGAAAGTGCTACTAGAGGACCAAATTGCTCATGGAAGACAAGTTTAGACAAAGGAAACACTAAAGGCATTAAGGACCTAAATGTCCTAGTGTAGACCTTAAGGTGTTCAAGCTTTTGACTTAAGTTTAAGGGTGGAATTGTGGGGTTATCCCACCATGGGGGAGGCAGCCAAGACTTGATAAATAGTAAAAAATTTTGGGCACATGTGTACCAATGAGTTTAAGACAAAGAAACCATAATTAATGAGAAGGAAAATGACATAAAGCAAGGTTAAGCTTGTTTAAGTGTGTTTTGTGTCCTTAAACTTATTTAAGGCCACTTAAGTGGCCAAATCACTTATCCCTGTCTCATTTTCATCGTCCTCCTACCCAAGAACATAGCCACACTTCCTCCATAGCCACCACACCTTCAAACTTGCAATTGATTGAAATTGAAGGCAAAAGGAAGCAATTGGAGGCAAACTAGAGTTATTGCTTGGATGCTTCAAGGATCAAGCCTGATTTTCGGCCTACCCATTTTGGTAAGGGTTATCTTGCTCTCATGGCTTGTTTTCTGTATTTTCAAAAGCAACCATGGAGCTATCTAAGCTTGGAAGAGAGCCATGAGCTTGATGAACCAAACTTAGTGAGGGGAGTGCACTTATTGAAGGTTTTGTGACCTATTGTCAAGTGCTCAATGATGGTAGTGAAATGAGGGTTTCTAGAGCCCAAAGTTAGTACTAACTAGTGTTAAAATCCTCCTAAGACCAAGTATTAGCTTGAGGAGGGCTTCCATAATGATTTATTTAAGTTTATTACATGTTTTATGGACTAACCTATGGTTATTGTTGCTGCTGCATTTCATGTGTTTGTTGGTTGTGAATGGCTGCTGCATTTGGTTGCTATATCTTGTATATATGCATTGTGGTTTTTGTGTTTTAGTGTCTTTGGAGTCAGGTTTTGATGAGGATCACATTACCTTAAGAAACCAAGTGCTACCCTTACTAAGTTTCTCAATCAAACTTACTCCCCTCAATTCTGTCATTTCAGGTCCAGTAGAAAGATAACATTCAAAATGACATTTTTGGTTTGCTTTTTAATTTGAAATTTCAGGTACATGAACTTCCATATGTCTAGTTGTGATCTGGAAAGTTTGGGGATTTTAGGAACACATTTGGTATTTTTAATAGTGGTACTTATTGTGTTGTGCAGTAGCTGTCCAGCAACCTGTTCTGGAGTCCATTGTGTCTCAGGCACTCCTGTAACTTAGGGTGCATATTTAGCTTAGTTAAGACCATTTTTTAGTGCATGTATGCATTTAAGTATATTATATGTAAAATGAGACAAGTATGTGAACATTTGAGTAATGTTTTGGCTATGTAAGTGATGTGGTGCAAAGCTACCTAAGTGTGAATGATGGGCTGCTTACTTGTAAATTCTGTTTTAGCCATATAAAGTTGTTGAAATCAGGGGAATGTAATTCCTATGTGTAATGGACATATAAGGGATAGCTTTGGAGGGTTTTCCCCTTGTGAATGAAGTATTTGCACACTTATGAAATTTGTATGGGCAAAATGATCATAAAGTGACCAGAATTTCAACTCTGCACTTCATGTTCTATATCTCCCTGTGTAGAAGGAATCTTGGTATAAAATTTTGACCACAACTAGAGAACATCTAGAGGTTGAAATGGAATTTTTAATTTCTGAATTTTTAGCCCTGTATCCAAAGATATGACATTGCAAATTTGGCTAAGTTATTGTTCATTTGGTCAGAATTTTGTAACCAACTTCAAAAATTCATAACTTGGTCCATAGATGGGCTATTGATGTAAAAAAAAATTTCTTGGTTTGATCTAAGTCTCTAATTGATAATAGAGCAATGAAAATATGGGGCACATGGCTAGAATGATACATTCTATTAGTGGAAGTTACAGGTGCAGTGGCTGGCCACTAGAACTTAACAAGATTGCCTAATGTGTGGTAGCCAATATTAACACTTGTGCTAGTGTTTTCCTTCTTTGCTACCATAGTGTGCATGAAATGTGAATATGTATGTGATGGTTGGACTAATATTCCTGTGTTTACATAGTACCCAAGAGGGCCACTTGGGTATGCACACTAAGGGTAGTGTTTTGATGGCCTGCAAAACATTACCAATCCTGGGAGTCTAAATGCACAATTTTGGCACCATAATTGGACTACCTCAAAGTGGGTAACAGATACTTAGTTGTGATCCTCTGTAAATTAGTTTTCTTGCTTATGGTGGAAGTAACCATAAAACTCTATAAAACTCAAGAAAACTCATAGGTCTCAAAGGAGCTTAGGAAGACTCGGAGTACCCCGCCAATGCTTAGACCCCAAGGTACCCTAGGAACCCCCTTAGGCCTCCCTTTGAACCTCCTAGAAGAATTTGAAATTTTCAACCACCATGCCTATGGTGACACATTGCCATAGTTGTCAACATGTTGCCAATTTACGTGCTAGCTACAACACATTGCAGGTACTAGCAACGATTGGCAACGCGTCACCAAAACCTACGACAACCCAAAAAATTCTAATTTTGCTGCTATGAACTTTGGAGACTTACCAAACATATCAAATGTTCTTGGCTGGTCTTCAAACTTTACACAAATGTAGTACATGTTGCGTAGATCACATCCAACTATCACAAGCCAATCTATGATGCATTTAAACATCATTCCATACCTCACAAACCTCATAGTCCACCATGATCAAACTAATCGACTAACTAATGCTTCTGTCAAAACTACTTGAATTCATCAAGCTAACTCAAACCAGTAGCATCAATTAAGCTTGAAAACATAACTTCCTTACCTCATCTTCAATCCACAAGCAAGAATCAACCAACTCTTCTACCAAAAACCAAGTTCCTCAAAGTCTACCTAAGTTCCAAGCAAGTAAAGGCACAAAACATCAAATTACTAACTTTTAAACAAAACCCAAGCATCTAACCACTTCCTAAACAAGAAACAACTAAGAAATCTCAAGCTACCTCACATCAAAATAGGGGAAGGTTGACAACAAAGTTCCATGCTTCAAAAACTTGAAATTTTACTTTGAACAAGCTCCCTTTGGCATAAACACCCTTGGTGGCTTCCATTTTCACCAAAATCTCTTGGTTTTCAACTTGGATTCAAGAAGAAATGAAAGGGTAGAGGGTGCACACGGGTTTGGAATGGAAATGGAAGCCACCTCCACCTTTTCCAAGCTTTTATACCTACTTTAAATCCAAGCCACCAAGGTATTTAAAAAGTTGAAAAATGCCCGTCTTCTTTAGGTAACCGTAGTCAACTTTGGTCAAATCTTGTTTAGTTGAGGCTAAACTTGGGTTAAGAGTAAAATTTAGGTTTTCAAAATTCATTTTTAACTCTTGGGGCCCAACTCGACACTTTGGGATGCAAAATTACCATTTTACCCCTAAGCCTTATTTGGTGCCTTAAAGGTCTTGAAACTTAGTAAACTTTACTAAACTTACCTATTCTTGCTATGTGAACTTGAATTAAGGCTCTAAACTAGGTTTCCACTAGGAGAGCCATAGCAGCATTGAAAGGAGTTAGGGAATCTGGTTAAGGTTCTAGTGACCTAGTTGTGGCATGGCTGCATGTGATATTTAGGGTGCTACAAGGGATGACACAGACTTTCACACAAGTGGCATAAAGGATGACTACAATCCTGAATGAGTTGTTCCAAGACCAAGAGGACAAAAGAGTGGTCTAAGAGGAAAATGACCAAGGGAATGAAACATCATAAGGTTAGGAGAGGCATGCCAAGCATCAATAAGTGCCTAGGGTCCATGAAAGAATAGAACACGCTTATGAACAGGAGGAGGAGCTGGGGGTTATGGAGGCTCCAGGGAGGGGAGAATCCCTCCATCAGATGAGGTTGCTTGAGAAGTTCAAGACAGTTGACCTACCAAATTTTGATGGGTTAGGTGACCTCAATTGAACAGAGGATTGGTTATCTAGGATGAATTGTTTGTTCACTTGTGGAGGCTACGAGTTAGAGGAAATGATGGCCTTAGTACTTTTCTTTTTTAGAGGGAAGGCTAGTCTATTTTTGGAGGTTGTGATGGAAATGTTGAGGTAAAGTTGTGGCACTCAACCAGAGCACAAAAAAAAGGTGCTTAAGTGGTCGGACTTCGAGAGGAAGTTCTGGCAAGAATGTATCAGCGAAGCTACACAACATCAGATAAAGATCCAGTTTGAGAACTTGGTTCAAGGAAAAATGTCAGTGATGGAGTATGAGCAATGCTACAATTTGCTCATATGGTATGCTCCTTATATAGCCGGTAATGATGAGTACAAGGCCAAGAAGTTCTTTCAAGGCCTTAAGTCTGTACTTTGAAGGTATATGGTAATGGTGGACATGCAGACCTATCACTAGGTGGTCTAGAAGGCGTCGGCCTTAGAAAGAAAGACTGAAGACTAGAGGACACCAAGTGGGAAGGTGGAGGTTGGACCATCCAACCTAGGTAAAGGTGCTGGAAAGCGTCCAATGGTGCGTAGGACTATTAAGAGCCAATGTCCCTTCAAGAGAAGAAAAATGGGTTTGTACCGTTAGTGTAAACAGTTCCATGGTATGAAGACATGCAGTTTAGGAGCCAACATTTGCAACATTTGTGGTCGAAGAGGTCATTAGGTGAAGGAATGCCTATAGGCTCAACCCCTGCTGGGTCTACCTAGGGATCCACCTCTTCCACCCCTTGCCATAAGAAACAAGCCTAGTGTAGCCATAGCAACAATTGAATTGATGGTCGTTGCCTTGGCTAGTCAAGTGACCAAAGAGCCATCTGCCATTTGAGGTAATTTTGCTTTCAAAAATGGTACTGTTAGAGTACTTTTTGATACTAGAACTAGTCTTTTTGTGTTATTGTCTGCCTTGTTAGATAAGCTTAAGTTGTAATGAGAAATCTCAAATGAGTTAAGACTCATCAGGACTGCAGGGAAGAGTTTTATTGTGACCAATGAGTTGGTTACTAGGTATCCCTTGCAGTTAGGCGACCATGATTTCTCTTGTGAGTTGTGGGTTATAGACATGAGGTCTTATGACCTAGTGCTGGGAATGGATTGGCTAAGTAAGCACAAGGTGCAAGTTGATTGTGCTAGTCATTCAATCGAAATTACTGATGCAAAGGGAGCTAGAGTGACTTGCATAGGAGGGTTAGCATCTAGTGCTAAGTGTTTGCACCTTAGACTTATGGATTCCATCCCCAAAGTCAACAAGGAGGAATATCATTCTTTGAATTAGGTGGCTGTAGAGGAGCAACTTAAGGAGATTCCTATAGGCAATCAGTTTCCTAAAGTGTTTCCAGTGGAATTGCTTGGGTTACCATCCAAGAGGGACATAGAGTTTTCTATCCATCTTCAGTTTGGAGCAGAACCTATTTCGATATCACCATACCCAATGTCAGCTCCTGAGATAAATGAGTTAAAGAAGTAGTTGGAGGAGCTATTGGAAAAAGGCTTCATCAAGCCTAGTGTATCACCATGGGGAGCCCATTGTTGTTTGTAAAGAAGAAAGAAAAAACTTTGAGACTGTGCATTGACTACAGGAAGTTGAATGAAGGGACAATCAAGAATAAGTACCTATTTCCTAGGATTGATGAGCTATTTGATAGGTTGATGCGAGAAAAAGTGTTTTCTAGGATTGGCCTCTAGTCTTGATACTTCCAAATTAGAGTTAAAGAGGAAGATATCCCGAAAATGGCCTTCAAGAAAAGATATAAGCACTATGAGTATACAGTTATGTAGTTTGGTGTGACCAACACCTTGGCAGTGTTCATGGAAACCATGAATAAGATCTTCAGGCTGTTCTTGGATCAATTTGTTGAAGACTTCATCGATGATATATTGATATACTTGTAGTTTACCCAATAGCACGAAGAGCACCTTAAAACGATTTTGCAAGTACTAAGGGATAATCAGTGTTATGCAAAGCTATCTAAGTGTGAGTTTTGGTCTAAAAGGATACAATTTCTGGGGCACATTATAAGTGCTCAAGGTTTGTTAGTTGATCCTGAAAAGGTTTAAGCAATGGTTGAGTGGAAGAGACCAACTACAGTTACATAGGTCAGAAGTTTCTTGGGCTTGGTAGGCTATTATAAGACATTCATACAGAAATTCTCTGTGATAGTGACACCATTGATAGCCTTGACCAAGAAAACTCAGAAGTTTGACTAGACACTGAAGTGTGAAGAGGCTTACTTGGAGTTGAAGAGAAGATTGACAAGTGGATCGATACTCATTCTACCAAACCCAAAATAAAGCTTTCTCGGTGGACACTGATGCATCAAGTTCTGGTCTGGGTTGTGTATTGTTGTAAGAAATTCAAGTGATCACCAATGGCTCGAGGCAGTTAAGACCTAATAAGCTGATCTATCTAGTTCATGACCTTGAGCTAGGGGCGGTAGTCTTTGCTCTTAATCTCTGGAGACATTACTTGATATGAAGGTCATTTAGAATTTTTACAAATCATAAAGTTTGAAATATCTGTTGACAAAGATGGACTTAACCATGAGACAATGACGGTGCGTCAAGTACATAAAGTATTATGATTGCTCGATTGAGTACTATGAAGGCAAAGGAAATGTAGTAGTAGATGCATTAAGTTGGAAGTACACAAGCTATAGGTTCTTCAGAAAGAGCATTGGGGGATTGTTTCTTAGCTCTACATGAGTTTTGGAAAAACTAAGAAAGGTCCCTAGCCTATGTTTTGGAGATACAGTCAGCCTAGTTATCTAAAGTTAGAGATGCTTAAAGTAAACATCCATTGTTGAAGAAAATTTTTGGGGAAGAGAAATTTGATGCTGTGAGGAAGGAGTTTCCGGTATAAGGATGGAATGCTACACCATTAGGATTGACTCTATGTGCCAAATATAGAGGGACTTAGGCAGCAAGTCTTATATGGGGCACATACTAGTAAATTAAGTGTTCATCTTGGTGTTAGTAAAATGTACCATGACTTGAAGATGCACTTTTGGTGCCCAACACTTAAGAGGGATGTAGTAGGACATGCGTCTAAGTGCTTTACTTGCCAAATGGTTAAAGCTAAACATCAAAAACTGGCAGGCACACTTTTGAGTTTACCTCTTCTTGAGAGAAAGTGGGGATCCATCACAATGGACTTCTTAGTAGAGTTACTGAACACCTGGAGTCAACATGATGCTATATGGGTAGTGGTTGATAGCCTAACCAAATCGGCACATTTCATACCCATAAGGATTACATATACTTTGGAGAAGTTGGCTTTATTGTATGTTAAGGAGATTGTAAGGTGGTATGGTATATTAGATCAGATTATATCTGATAGAGATCCTCAGTTTATGTCACAATTTTGGAATGTTATCTAAGAGGTGTTGGGGAGTAAGGTTAGTCTCAATACTGCCTTGCATCCTCAGACTAATGGACAATCTGAGAGACTAATTCAAACTTTGGAAGATATGTTACGCATGTGTGCTATTAACTTTTGGGGAAATTGGGCTCAACATTTTTCACTCATCGAGTTTGCTTATAATAACAGCCAACAACTATTATAGGTAAGGGCCATATGAGGCTTTGTACAGTAGGTGATGCATGACATCCCATTGTTGGGCAGACCCTTTAGATAAGTTTGTTGTCGATCCTTAAATTATAGCTGACACCAGAGCTAAGATTAAGTTGATCCAGAAATGGATTAGGGCAACCAAAGACTAGCAGACTAAGTATGCGAATTTGAGAAGTCAGGAATTGAATTTTCAAGTTGGAGGCAAGGTACTTCTTATAGTATCTCTCATGAAAGGAGTTACTATACTTGGGCAGAGAGGTAAGTTTGCCCCAAGGTACATTGGACCCTATAAATTTTTAGGGAAAACAGGGAAGGTTGCATATCGGTTGACATTACCGCACAACTTATCTCAAGTGCATAACGTGTTTCACGTTAGTCTTATGAGAAAATGAACAGTGGATCTGGGGCAAGTAGTCAACCCTTCAATGGTACCCATCCAAGAAGACTTGCCCTATAAGGAGAAGCCCATTCAAATACTTGATAGGCAACTCAAAAAACTCTAGACCAAGTGCATTCCAATGGTTAAGATCCTTTGGTTTAACCATAGCGAAAAGAAAGCTACTTGGGAGATGGAGCAAGATATGTTGAAAACGTATCCTAGTGTTTTTCCTTAATTGCAGCGGACTTTGGAGAACCAATTTCTAGAAGGAGGGGAGAATATTATGACTTTCCTAGCTGGAGGCTTGTTTGAGCAAGGTAAAGTGGTTAAAACCTAGTTTGGAACATTATTTTAAGTTCACATAGCAAGAATAGGTAACTTGAGCAAAGTTCACTAAGTTCCTAAGAGTTTAAAGCACTAAATAGAGTTCAGGTGTTACCACTCTGAGAGCTTAATTATAGTGACAATATTTAATGTGTCAATCTTCCAGGAGCTATGCATGTTCTGTAGGCCATCAGAACAATGCTCACTATATTACCCAAGTGGTCCTCTTGATCTTTATGAAAATATATGTATATTGGTCAAACCATAACACACATATTTACATTTATGCACACTATGGCAGCTAAGGAGGAAAACACTAGCACAATTCTTAGTTTTGGCTTCCACACATTAGGCAATCTTGTTAAGTTCTACTGACCAGCCATTGCGCCTGTAACTTCCACTAATAAACTGTACCATTCTAGCCATGTAACCCCTATTTTCTTTGTTCCATTATCAATTAGATACTTAGAGCAAACCAAAAAAAATTTTTTTACATCAAAAGCCCACCTATGGACCAAGTTATGGATTTTTTAAGTTGGTTACCAAATTCTGACCAAATAAACAGTAACTTAGCCAACTTTGGATTGCCATATCTTTGGATATAGAGCTCCAAATTTATAAATTCTAAATTTCAGTTTAACCTCTATATGTTTAATAGGTGTGGTCAAAATTTCATATCGATATTCCTTCTACATAGGGAGTTATGCAACTTTAAGTGGAGAGTCAAAATTCTAGTCACTTTATGACCATTTTGCCCAAAAAAAATTTCATAAGATTCATACACTTCATTTCCAGGTGCAAAACCAACATAGGTAGATTCTTACATGTCTTAAACACTTGGGAAAGTCATTCCCTTGAAATTAGAGGCATTCCATAAGTATTAAAAGCAATTTTCTTTGGAACAGCTAATGAGTTGCAAAATGGACAGAATTGAACATTCAACCTCAAACATCACTTTATTGCTTCATATATCATCCATACACCATCCATAGTGTATTTACTTGCATAGATGCATCATACATATGTCCTAGCTTAGTAGGGTATGTACACTAGCTTCTTGGAGAGCCTTACGAACACAACGCACTCCAGAAACTTCAAAAGGAAGCTGCTACATAAGGCAGAAAGTACCAACACTAAAATTAGAAAATGTGCTCCAAAAATCATAAAACACTTCATTTTAATAGTAGACATATTGAAGTTCATGTACCTAAAATTTTACAGAAAAAATCAAACTAGAACTATTAGTTTGAACGTTCTCTTTCAGGTGTTCATGAAAATGGACAGAAATGGGAGTAAGCCCTTTGTAAAGAACTTAGTAAGTGTTTTCAATGTAAAGTTTTCCATAGCAATGTACCACTGAAATCCAAAGACATAAAAACGCAGAAAAACAACACATACACACACAAATATGGCAACCATATGCACCAACAAACACAGCAACATAATAAATGAAATGTGCCAGCAACAATAACATTAGGGTTAGTCATAAACATTCAATAAAACAATAAGATATCACAATAAGATCACTATGGAAGCCCTCCTCAAGCTTTTTCTTGGTCTTAGGAGTCTTTTCGGTCTTAGTTAGTACTAACTTGGGCTCTAGAAACCCTTCTTTCTAGCTGCCATCTTTAGCATGGTAACACTAACGCCGAAACCTTGCCATGCTTCATTCCCCTTAACCCATACTTGGTTCCTTGAGCTTTTTGGTCTCTTCCAAGGATGGTCTTAGCTTCATGGATGTTTGGAAATATAGTAAACAATCCAAGAAACTTTAGAAAACCCTTACCTTTTGCTATGAAATCTGAAAACTCAAATAGAACCAAAATTAGGTTTTCTTGTACTCTTTGATGTCTTCTTTACTTTCTCTTGCTTCCTCTTTTTTTATTAAGGTATGGTGGCTATGGAGGATGATGGAAGAGCTTAAGGAAGAGGTCTTAGCTGCTAGAGGCCGAAATTTAAAGAAAATGGCAATGAAATGAAGATTTTTCTTCATTTATACATCATTTTGACCAAGGTGGCATATATGAAAATTTTTTAAAATTTGGTCAACATTTGGATAGTTTATTTCCAACCATTTTGGCCTAGAAAATGACATATTTTAGCCTCTTTTAACCTTGTCAAAAAATCATTTTGAGTTTAGGCAAAAATGTGGACACTTAAGTACCTTAGTTGGCATTATCCCATAATTGATCAACTTTGCCTTTTTAACCATTTTGGTCCCCAACAATATCCTTAATTCCATCCATGTCCTTTCTTCATAATTCCATCCATGTCCTTTCCATAACCATCTTTAGAAATTTGTGCAATTGAGTACCCAACTTTTGTAACCATACAATTTAGTCCATAGGTTACTTGAAAATTAGGCGATGTGCCAATGCTTTCTTAAGGACCAAGTTATCATTGTCTTTGCCACTTAAGGGGGTGTATATTGAATACTTTACACTTCACAAATGATGCACTATGGTGAAAATTAAAGCATATAATTTTAGGTCCTTATATTGTAATTTCCCCATTTTGTGAAGGTCTAACATCGGGGGCAAAATAGTAATTTTGCATCTTGAAGTATCAGCCGGGATCCTAAGAGTTAAAAATGAGTTTCCAAAACTGAACTTTTGCTTTAGACCCAAAATTAACTAAAATAAACAAGATTTGACCAAGTTTGACTAGTTACTAGTTAAGAATAGGAGGGTTTTCTGTAACTATGCATAAACTTTGGTGACTTTTTTTTCAAAAGGGTAAAAGGTTGGTAAAATGGAGGGAGGCTGCCATTTTCACTCCAAAACCGAGCTCATCCTTCACTCTACCAATTCTTCATGAAATCAAGCCTAAAACCAAGAGTTTTTTGTGAAGATTGAAGCTACCAATGGTGTACATGCATTAGGAAGCTTGTTCCAAGTGGAATTTCATGTCTTTTGAGCTTGGAAACACGGTTCTAGCTATCCCCTATTTTTGACATGAGGTAACAAGTGATTTCATGGTGAATTCTTGTTTATTACATGATTGGAAGCTTGGGTTTTGGAAAGAAGTTAATAATTGGGTTTTTTTTTCCTTCGTTTGCTTGCAACTTAGGTAGGACTTTATGGAACTTAATTGTTGTGGAAGGTTTGCTTGGTTCTTGCTTTTGAGTTGAAGCTAAGGTAAGGGAGTTATGCTTTCAAGCTTGATTAATGCCATTGGAGTATGTTTGCTTGATGAATTCAAGTAGTTATGGCAACGGCATTAGTTAGTGGCCAAAGTTGATCATGGTAGACTATTAGTTTTGTGGAGCTTGGAATGATGTTACAATGCATTACAGGTGTTTGGCCCTAACATAGCTTGTTGGTAGGTTGTAGGCTCATCCTAATCCATGAGCATCACATCACCAGTGTGAGTCACGAGAAATCCATATCTCTCAGGCTCACGCCGAATCCTACCAGACCTACGTGGGCTCGGTGCTACAGGAACAAACTCTTGAACCACAATATATTGTGGTGTCTGTTCATGTTCCATTTCAGGTTCGATGTCTCCTTGTTGTTCTTGAATTTCTTCAAGTTCTAGTTTCCTCCCACTAGTTCCTTTAGAGATAAACTATTTCTCTAAGAAGACACCAGTTCGAGTAACAAACACTTTTTACTCAGAAGGATTGTAGAAATAGTAACCCTTTATTTCTTTGGGATACCCAACAAAAAGGCATTTTTGAGATTTGCGCCCTAGTTTGTCAGAGGATTGATGTTTCACATAAGCGTTACAGCCCCAAATCTTCATAAAAGACAAATTGGGATGCCTCCCACTCCATATCTCATATGGTGTCTTTTGAACCGATTTAGATGGAACTCGGTTTAGTGTAAAAGCGGCTGTCTCTAGAGCATGTCCCCAAAAGGACTTTGGAAGGTCAGCTTGACTCATCATGGAGTGAACCATGTCTAACAAAGTTTGATTTCTCATTTCAGATACACCATTCCATTGAGGTGTACCAGGTGGAGTGAGTAGTGATACTATACCACAGTCCTTCAGATAGTCAAGGAATTCTAGATCCAAGTATTCTCCACCTTGATCTGATCGAAGCACTTTGATACTCTTCCCGAGTTTATTCTCTACTTCATTCTTGAATTCTTTGAACTTTTCAAAGCATTCTGACTTGTGTCTCATGAGATACACATAGCCATATCTGCTGAAGTCATCAGTGAAGGTAATGAAGTATTGGAAACCTCCTCTAGCTTGTGTAGACATAGGGCCACATACATCACTATGTATAAGTCCTAGTAAGTCATTAGCCCTTTCACTTTGCCCTATGAATGGAGCTTTGGTCATCTTGCCCAACAAACATGACTCACATGTCTCATATGATTCAAAATCAAATGAGTCCAAAAGTCCATCCTTATGGAGCTTGGATATGCGGGTCTCATTTATATGGCCTAAGCGACAGTGCCAGAGATAGGTTAGGTTCGAATCATTCAATCTGACCTTCTTGGTATTCACATTATAGATTGGATCTTCGAGGTCTAGAACATACAACACATTGCTAAGTTGAGCACTACCATAAAAGATTTCATTCAAATAAATAGAACAACATTTGTCCTTTATTATAAATGAAAAACCTTTTTTGTCTAAACAAGACAGAGAAATCAAATTTCTACTAATAGTAGGCACAAAGTAGCAGTTGTCTAATTCTAAAACTAATCCACTAGGTAAAGTGAGAACTTAAGTCCCTACGGCTAAGGCAGCAACCATTCCTCCATTTCCAACACGTAGGTCCACTTCACCTTGGGCCAATCTTCTACTTCTACTTAGATCCTGCACATTTGCACAAATGTGAGATCCACATCCAGTATCCAATACCCAAGATGAGGAAGTAGAAAAGTTAGCCTCTATAACAAAAATACTTGAATTGGAAGTCTTACTTCCCTTTTCCTTAACAAGTTCTTCAAGATAGAGCTTGCAGTTGCGCTTCCAGTGTCCAGGTTGCTTACAATGGAAGCACTCCTCTTCCTTTGCCACACCACCCTTTGGTTTCAATGCAGCTGAAGAAGAATTAGCATTGGACTTTCCATTAGCTTTATCCTTCTTCTTGTTAGCTTTTCCCTTTACTTTGCCCTTTTGAACCATCAAAATGGGCTTAGCCTTCTTAAGGTTTTCCTCAGCAATTCTCAACATGTTGAGCAATTCAAGGAGGGACTTGTCAAGGTCATTCAGGTTATAGTCAATGACGAACTGATTGTAGCTTTCAGGCACCGATTGCAAGACTACATCAACAGCCTACTCTTTCTGAAGAGCAAATCCCAAACTCTCAAGATTCTCAATGTACCCAATCATCTTGAGCACATGAGTACCCACGGGACTTCCCTTAGACATCTTGCACTGAAACAATGCCTTAGAGGTCTCAAACCTCTCATGCCTAGCTTGCTCTTGGAAAAGCATTTTGAGATGTTCGATCATATCGAACGCCCCCATGTTCTCATGTTGCTTCTGAAGCTCAGATTCCATGGTAATAAGCATGAGGCATGCAACATCCAAAGCATCATCAGAATGCCTCTTGTGAGCATCCCTTTCAGCTCTTGGAGTAGTGGCAGTAGGCTCATTCGGAATGGGTTGCTCTAGGACATAAGCCTTTCTCTCTTGCTTGAGGACTATCCTCAAGTTTCAGTACCATTTGAGAAAGTTGGTCCCATTCAGTTTTTCCTTCTTAAGGATCGATCGCAACGAAAGTGTCGATGTGTTTTATGCCATGGTTATCTACAACAGTAAGTATGCAGTGTAAGAGCCATGTATTTAATAAGGACTTTTATTAAATGATACTCCCACTATTTTCCTCAAAATAATAACCCTCGATATTATTTCGAAACACCTCGGCGCTAAGGTATTCTAGTAGGCCAAGATCCATATTTGACCAGAACTTGAGTCAGCTTTGGCTTTTCTCTCAAGTTACAGCTATTTAGGTAGGTAACTACTTGCCAATTGCATCTCATGCAACTCTTGGATAATTGGGTGAACAACACTTGTCCAAGCTCATCTCATGAACTTAAGCACAACTCTATGCCTCTATGTCCCTAATCTTATTAGGATGACTTAGTTAAGTCGGACCCAAAGTTAGCAATTTGGATATCACTATTATCCCATCGCGCCTTACCAAGATGAACATAGGTGCTTTGCTTTGGCAAACCCACCTAATGTTGATCAAAGTCTTTACAAGTGCCAACATTTGGAGAGCATCACATTTAATGACTTAATATTTGTTTGAGGGACTTTTCTTTTGATCTCACCAATTTGTTATCTCCGGTTGTCTTATACATGCATCACATACAAATATAAAACATGCATCTCATGCTTACAAGAAAATAAACGTGACATGGTTATAGCCCAAACTATGTGATATTCTCAAGCCAATGAGAATATCATAAAAGCCTAAGAAAAGAAAAGGGTCTTCACAAGCTCCTTCTCTTCCTTTCTTGGTTGCCCTTTTGTTGTCACCTCCTTGGACATACCACCCTGGATGATCCCATAATGTACCATTATATCAATAATAGAAACCTCGAGTTACATTCGAGGGGAGTAAGGTGAGAAGAGAATGAACAATGAGAGTAACAAGAGAAGGCATGACTCGCAGGCCATATTTACAAGTACAACCAATTAAGGGCTATAACCATGCACCATGCTACAACCATCAATCAACATAACAAGTCAAATCTCATTCAACAAATGCATGCCAATTTTCACGAGTTGACTAACCATTTTTATTTATGTAGCGCTTCGCATACGGCAGTCCCGCTGGCCGGTCAGCGGGAAGTGGTTCCATTGACCGGTCGGCGGACAAGGTCAAGGGGGCCGCCCCCCCCCCCCCCGACGCAAAAAATTGTCTTACAATTACTTTGCCCGAGATCTTCTATTTCAAGCAAGTAGGCACCCGAGACTCCTCTATTCGAGCCACCAAAAATACCTTACTTTCGGTGCCCGAACAGGCCGAATTCGAACAAAGCTAGGGTTTTTGCAACTATTGCAAGAATCCTAATCCATATAGGTATCTCATACCATTCAATTTTGGGTTAATCTCATTAACCAATTAGTGTCATTTCTTCATATATCTCATATGTTCATTACGAGTTCCGGTTTCATGCATCATGAATTAATCTAATTAATCATGGCCGAAAGTAATCGAACACATAACATCATGCGATTCAACATTCAATCCTGATTTGGGGTGTCACCAGTAGCTCTGATACCACTGTTGGGTTTCGGGAGCCAAACAGCGCAGCGGAATTGAACCGAAACCCTCCAGGATCCAAGTGAAACGGGCTAAACCGGGTGTTCAAAAATTTTCATACCTCATTTTTGGTTAAGATCTCTCACTCAACTGTAGAGTCGAATCAAAAAACCTGAACAGTTGACGTGTTCAAGCTCTCTAGGGTATCCACACGAGCCTCTCAAGATCACCACGCTTCCACCATGTCCCGACAGATGCGTTTCTCTTACGCTCGCAGTGCTAGCTTGCATCCTCCAAAGAATTGCAAGAGAATAGTGCGGCTGTCCTTTTATGAGGCCAGGGCAAGGAGACCTGTGAATTTCTCACTAAAAGTTGTATTTATAGTGAGACTCAACTTCTAGGCCTAATGGGTTTCAAAGCCCTAATCCAATTAGGCTTTAGTTTCGGGCTTAATAATGGCCCAACTCTTGGGCCCAATATTAATATGAAATTAAAGTGAAACCATAACCCAAACAATTAGCCCATGCTCTCTAATGATCCAAATAGCTCTGTGTGTGCAACCCAATAGGCTCTTACCACATTGGCAATGATCATAAATCACATTTATGATCATAAGCAATGAGCGGTGTCTAGCAACACATCATTGCTACCCAAGTGACAAGATTGTCGGTGATTCGACTAAACCTTTATGATCATCACCGATAAATGCCATTGTCCCTTTGTCCAAGATATCAAGACTAAGCACGAGACAGGGAATGTGTCACTCTCATATAGCTCAATCTTTGGTTTCTTGATTACCAAGTGGACCAACTTAAACTGATGACATTGATATCGTATATCAACTCATCCGAGCATGGCCATGCATTTTTCTAAGTCTTACTCTATCAAGGTGCACAAAGATATCACTCCCGTTACATAGGAGGGACAAATCCCATCTTGATCGTATAAATCCCTCCGCATGATATGTGACATACCCAAAGACCTCCTTCAAGTTCACTCAGTTACGAGCAACAAAGGAAAGTATCAAAGTATGTGACTCGCATGTAGGGAACCTTGATGATCTTAGGTCAAAGGACTAGATATACCATGATCACTATGAGAATCACTTATGACACACATATAACGATCCATGTAGTGTTCTCATGGTGGGCCGGTCCAGTACACAAGTTCTCCAACTTGTACCCATATGTAGACTACATATCTTATATTAGTCTCCACATATGCTAGTCGGTATGTATTATTGCAACCCGCTCCACAATAATACTAGACCAGGGACATTTGAGAATATCATTATTCTAGGGTTACAATTATGTTTATTACGTTACGCAAAAACAGAACAACAAACATAATTGCTGAATTAATGCCTTAATAAAATATCATGACTCAATGTGCAAAAATACAATCATCTCATGAGTGGCTTTTTGGGCACGACACTAACACCTTTGTGCTTACGAAGTATTATGACCAAACCCTTTGACGGTCGAGTTTAGGACTCTAAAGAGAATTCTGAGGCTTCAGGCCGTCGGCCATCATCTCAAATCCCCAAAACTCTAAACCCTAACACTAAATGCCTAAACAAAAAGTAATAAAGTTCCTAACTATAGCCCTAAATCCCTAAACACTAACCTAAAACCTTAAACCCTATAACCTTAAAACTCTAAACCCTAAACCTATCCTTAACCTTAATCCCTCAACCCTAACCATAAACCCCTCAACCCTAACTCTCAATTTGCACAAACGTAGTTTATAATCCTAACCTTCTAAAACTGTAAAAAGTCTCAATTGTTGCCAAGCCGTTTATCTTCGTGACCCAAGATCATCATACATAGTGAAATAAGGTATCTAAGTTTTGAAAAATTATATTTTATTCGGCTAGTATAATTATGATATGGGTCCCTTAACTTTTCAATTGTTATCATTTTCACCCAAAATACTTAAGATTCCTTAAGATAATTTGTACCAAAATCATGAAATTATAGGAAATTCATAGGCAAAACTATGTGATAATCAATAAATCATCACAAGTATAAAAGTAATGCTATTCGAACACATGAACACATGCCCCACACACATATACATATATACATACAAACCTACATGCATGCATAACTTGTTTAAAATGAAATAGATACATTCACAACTTGTTATATTTAAATATGTATTATATTATATTATATGTATGTATATGTATATCTAAATATATCACTTATATATAACCAAAAAAAGGATGAATATAGCCACTAAAAAACTACTATATTCATAGCAAAGGCGACTAACTAATGACTAAGGTTTTAGTTGCTTTTCAATGACTAGTTTTATTGTTACCACCACACAAAAATGGGAGAATTACAAGTGTGGCATAATGGTTAAAAAGCCATTATATTGTGTAATTCTCTTCATAGTGATTGAAGTGTGAGGGGTAAAAGGTATAATGAACACCTCCTTAAAAGTGTTCCACGTTGGTAACTTGGCCCCAAAGAAAATCCTCAAGGGCTGCTTGTTTGCCAAGCAAGCTATGGATTTTTTTTTGTAAAGTTTTGGAAATTTGGGTACTTAATTGCAAACTCTCAAGAAAGAACTTTGGGGAGTTATGGGAAGGATATGAATGATATGAAAGTGCTATTAGAGGACCAAATTGCTTATGGAAGACAACTAAGGACAAAGAAAACACAAAAATGCATAAAGGACCTAAGTGTTCTAATGTAGGTCTTAGGATATGTATGTCTTTGACTTAAGTCAAAGGAAGTAATTTGGAGTTTTCCCCACCTAGGGAAGGGTCGTAATGGCTTGTAAACGGGTCAAAAATGTTGGGCACTTGTGTACCAATGAGTTTAAGACAAAGAAACCATAATTAGTAAGAAGGAAAATGACATAAAGTAAGGTCAAGCTTGTTTAAGTGTGTTTTGTGCCCTTAAGCTCATTTAAGGCCATTTAAGTGGCCAATTCACTTATCTCTCTCCCATTTTCATCCTCCTCTAGCCTAAGAGCACAGCCACACTTCCTCCATAGCCACCACACCTTCAAACTTGCAGTTGATTGAAATTGAAGGCAAAAGGAAGCAATTGGAAGCAAACTAGAGCTATTGCTTGGATACTTCAAAGATCAAGCTTGATTTTTGGCCTAGCCACTTTGGTAAGGGTTCTCTTGCTCTCATGGCTTGCTTTCTATATTTTCAAGCAACCATGGAGCTAGGCTAAGGTTGGAAGAGAGCCATGAGCTTGATGAACCAAGCTTAGTGAGGGAGTGCACTTATTGAAGGTTTTGTGATCTAGTGCGAAGTGCACAAAGATGGCAGTGAAAAGAGGGTTTCTAGAGCCTAAAGTTAGCACTAACTACTATTAAAATCCTCCTAAGACCAAGCATTAGCTTGAGGATGGCTGCCATAGTGATTTATTTATGTTTATTACATGTTTTATGGACTAACCTATGGTTTGTGTTGCTGCCGCTTTTCATGTGTTTGTTTGTTGTGAATGGCTGCTGCATTTGGTTGCTATATCTTATATACATGCATTGTGGTTTTTGCATTTTAGTTTCTTTGGATGTAGGTTTTAATGATGGTTACATTGCCTATTGAATCCAAGTGCTACCCTTACTGAGTTTCTCAATCAAACTTACTCCTCTCAATTCTGTCATTTCAGGTCCAGCAAAAAGATCTCATTCAAACTAACATTTGTCGTTTGAGTTTTGATCTGAAATTTTAGGTACATGAACTTCCATATGTCTAGTTATGATCTGGAAATTTTGGTATTTTAGGAGCACATTTTGTATTTTTAGTGATGGTACTTATTGTGTTGTGCAGCAGCTGTCCAGAATCCTGTTCTGGAGTCCATTGCGTCTCAAGCACTCCTGTAACCTAGGGTGCATATTTAGCTGAGTTAAGACCATTTTGTAATGCAGTATGCATGTACATGTGGTGTATGTAAAATGATACAAGTATGTAAACATTTAAGCAATGTTTTGGCTATGAAAGTGATATGGTGCAAAGCTGCCTAAGTGTCAATAATGGGCTGCTTACTTGTAAATTCTTTTTTAGCCACATATCATTGTTAAATGCAAGATAATGTATTTACTATGTGTAGTGGACATATATGGGGTAGACTTAGAGGGCTTTTCCCCTATGAATGAAGTGTTTGCACACCTATGAAATTTTGTATAGGCAAAATGGTCATAAAGTGACCAGAATTTTGACTCTGTACTTAAAGTTCTATATCTCCCTGTGTAGAAGGAATATTCATATAAAATTTTTATAACACCTAAAGAACATGTAGAGGTTGACTTGGGATTTAGAATTTCTAAATTTGGAGTCCTATAGCCAAAGATATGATGTTGCAAAATTTGCCAAG
Source organism: Aquilaria yunnanensis (assembly GCA_039654915.1). Taxonomy (NCBI): domain Eukaryota; kingdom Viridiplantae; phylum Streptophyta; class Magnoliopsida; order Malvales; family Thymelaeaceae; genus Aquilaria; species Aquilaria yunnanensis. The sequence continues at coordinate 79,038,778 of CM077598.1, forward strand.
TTACTGTTCATTTGGTCAGAATTTTGTAACCAACTTAAAAAAATTCATAACTTGGTCCATAGGTGAGCTATTGATGTAAAAAAAAATTACTTGGTTTGCTCTAAGCCTCTACTTGATAATGAAGCAAATAAAAAATGGGGTTACTATTGGGTTTCGAGAGCCAAACAGCACAGCAGAATTTAAACGAAACCCTCCAGGATCCAAGTGAAATGGGGTAAACTGGGTATTCAAAAATTTTCATACCTAATTTTCGGTTGAGATCTCTCACTCAACTGTAGATTTGAATCACAAAACCTGAACCGTTGACGTGTTTAGGCTCCCTATGGTATCCACACGAGCCTCTCGGGATCACCACGCTTCCACCGCATCCCAGCAGATGCGTTTCTCTTGCGCACGCAGTGCTAGCTTGCGTCCTCCAAGGAATTGCAAGAGAAGAGTGTGGTTGTCGTTTTGGGAGGCTAGGGCAAGGAGACCTGTGAATTTCTCACTTAAAAGTTGTATTTATAGTGAGACTCAACTTCCAGGCCTAATGGGTTTCAAAGCCCTAATCCAATTAGGCTTTAATTTCGGGCTTAATAATTGCTCAACTCTTGGGCCCATTATTAATATGAAATTAAAGTGAAACAATAACCCAAATAATTAGCCCATGCACTCTAATGATCCAAATAGCTCTATGTGTGCGACCCAATAGGCTCTTGCCACGTTGGCAATGATATAAATCACATTTATGATCATAAGCAATGAGCGGTGTCTAGTAACACATCATTGCTACCCAAGTGACAAGATTGTCGGTGATTCGAATAAACCTTTATGATCATCACCGATATATGCCATTGTCCCTTTATCCAAGATATCAAGACTAAGCACGAGACATGGAATGTGTCACTCTCGTATAGCTCAATCTTTGGTTTCTTGATTACCGAGTAGACTAACTTAAGCTGATGACATTGATATTGTATATCAACTCATCCGAGCATGGCCATGTATTTTCTAAGTCTCACTCTATCAAGGGGCCCGAAGATATCACTCCCGTTACATAGGAGGGACAAATCCCATCTTGATCATACAAATCCCTCCGCATGATATGTGGCATACCCATTGACCTCCTTCAAGTTCACTCAGTTACGAGCAACAAAGGAAAGTATCAAAGTATATGACTCACATGTAGGGAACCTTGATGATCTTAGGTCGAAGGACTACATATACTATGATCACTATGAGAATCACTTATGACACTCATATAACGATCCATGAAGTGTTCTCATGGTGGGTCGGTCCAGTACACAAGTTCTCCAACTTGTACCCATATGTAGACTACATATCTCATTTTAGTCTTCACATATGCTAGTCGTTATGTATTATTGCAACCCGCTCCACAATAATACTAGACCAGGGATGTTTAAGAATATCATTATTCTAGGGTTACAATTATGTTTATTACGTTACGCAGAAACAAAAACAACGAACATAATTGCTGGATTAATGCCTTAATAAAATATCATGACTCAATGTGCAAAAATACAATCATCTCATGATTGGATTTTTGGGCACAACACTAACAGTTACATGGCTAGAATGATATAGTTTATTAGTAGAAGTTACAGGTGTAGTGGCTGGTCACTAGAACTTAACAAGATTGCCGAATGTGTGGTAGCCAAGATTAAGACTTGTGCTAGTGTTTTCCTTCTTTATTGTAATGGTGTGCATGAAGTGTGAATATGTGTGTGATGGTTAGATGAATATTCATGTGTTTACATAGTGCCCAAGATGGCCACTTGGGTATGCACATTAAGGGTAGCGTTCTGATAGCCTACAGAACATTACCAATCCTAGGAGTCTAAATGCACAATTTTGGTTCCATAATTGGACTACCCCAGAGTGGGGAACATTTACAGTACCCTCAAAACCTTTAATTTGTATTCAAACACTCTCAACATCGCTTTTCATCCCCAAGACATTCTCAACAGCTTTTTTCATTCATAGAAAAAGCAAACAGGGAAAAACTGATAGGCAATATCATCAAAGAAAAAAAAATTAACTGTAGATCTCAATAATCCTTATTCTGCTAGAGCAAAAAAACATTAACCATAGATCTCAACAATCCTCACTCCGCTAAAGCTAGTTAGAGCGATGGATGGCAGCTCAGCCCTAGGAGAACCAAATTATAACAAAGCCCACTGACCGCAGTTCAAACAAAATAGTAATTACTTGTTCTGCTTCCATTGGTGAATATGGCACATATTGGAGCCTCTCAATTATCAGCAAAGCAAAGTCTCCAATCTTAAAAGCAAGCAATTGCTCTAGTTGCCATAAATTTTATCACCTTAGTTTGTGAAATTTAATTTTGTATAAAAATTTGAAATATATAATCAATAAAAAAAAATTTGTAAACTTCAAGTGAAAAATACTGTATAACAAATGAATTTTTATTTACCTTAAGTTGTATTTTAACACTATTTTATGAAATTTAATTTAAAATAACAAAGCATTAAACAATTTTTCAATTTAAAATAATTAAAATAATTTATTTTTATTTGAATTTTAATGCTAAAAATTAAATAAAAAAATGGATGGAGCAATCATTACTCTGTTGAGCATTGAATAGGTTCAATTGCTTCTATTTCAGACTCAACTCCATTAAGCAACTGACTAGTCCAGTCGCAAATGGCAATTGGTTTTCAGGTCATTCACTACTTAGTCACCTAGAAAGGCCATTTTAGATTGAAAAGTGACTAGATGTGCGTTGGCTTTTTTGCATCCATCATATAGTGTCTTCAGCATTCTGAATCCCTCTATGGTTAGTGTGTTGTTGATCACTTACATAAATGGCTACACCCACATATAGCCCATGTCCATAATTGGGGAACGGTGCATCAGAGAAGGATTCATAACTTTCAAACATTCTTTTATCTAGTCCAACCTCTTAAGGACCTTACTTATATCAATTAGTTCTAGCCCCTTTGAACAGACCTTAGACACCTATAACAAGTCTCATGAAGATCTCCTAATCCTTTGTGGGGCTAGATGACTTAAAGCTGCCTGCTTCGGTTCTCATGGAATCAACCTACAGGTTACCTATTGGATGATGGTTTTAGGCCTCTTGGACAATTCAACTTCAAGGGTTGGGAGCTAGTCATCATCTAGCGCCGCACAAGCCTTTCCTTCACTAGATGCCAAAGAGGCAATGGGGGTTTCTCCAACATTCCTTCCTCATGCATTTTGACCCCAAAGTACCTCTACTTGTTCAACAAAGCTTCATCCTCCATTGATGGCATTATCCTTAAGCTAGTTGCATTGGGATCTTAATGTGTCCACCATGTCATTCCCACAAACAGCCCGAATTGATAGCAAAACTGTCAATAAGTGTTGACCTAAGCCAACTAAGGTATATGCATACAGCCAAAGGCAAAATCAAGCCCTAAAAGAGCTATCAAAGTTAGGTTTCCCATGTACCTTGGATGTGTCATGATGGTTTTCTTTTATTGACTATGGTGCCAAAAATTACCCTATAGAAGTATAATTAATAAGGGATTCTATTGTTTGCAGGAATCTTCTCTTGTTAATATGTTTCTTCCTTAATTTGGATATAATCGAAATCATCTATTTTGTGGACCTGGTCCAATCACTAGGTTCTAACCAATGAGACCTAATATGGTATCTCCTTCCTTTAACACATAATGATTGTTAAAGTGGTTGGTTATGTAGGTGATAAGTAGGGGTTCAATCCTTCCATTTTCAAAATCTTTGTTAATAGACAATGTGGGATCATTCGGATGAAGTAGACCGACCTTAAAGCTTTAAAGATTGTAAACTAAAGGTCTTGCAGGCAAAGACAATGTCAAAGCCTCTAGATGTTTTCCTAGAAGAAATCCTTTGACATTCAAGTCAATTTCTGAAAGAGAATAATGATAATAGAGCATAGGGTGAAATCTCACACGTCAGGATTATTGAAGGGAATCCTTTTATATAGCTAAAGGGAAACTAATAGAATCCCTCTAGGATACGAGATTATCCAGCAATTAGGGGATTTTTTTTTTCATCTATTTAAGATCCCATCCATACCATGTCTTGGGCCAAGCTTCTAATTATGGGCCTTTTCATTATGGGCCATATTTGAGCCTATATGGTATTAATAACTCCTCCTTTGGAAAAACTGGATCTAGGCCTCATATTTTCATAGAGAGTTTGTCATGTTTCTAGGGGGTGTCTTTCTTTCTGGGTGTGCTATCTTTTTGAGATAAAGTATGGTGTCCACCTTCATTATTCTAGAGTTTTCCCTATGCATCACTGTATTGGTTATGGTACGATGCCTATCTGCAATATGTTTAAGTTCTTTTCAGAAGTTGTGTTTTTTCCATATATGCTCCAGCACACCTCTCTTCGTGCGTCATTGTATTGACTTAAGTTCTTGACACCTGTTCATCCCTGCCACAGGTGGCAGACTCAATGGTTTATGTTAGGGGGCAAAATAATGCCTACATAAAAATAACCAGTTTGGCTTTTTTGACAGCTGAATGTCACCATGTGTCCATTCCCTATAGACAAAAATATGCTTACATAATTGTGGCAATTTTTGAAGAGGTTACCCAAGGGTCACGATTTTCCTTAGAAATTGGGTAGGGTTTTTACCCCCTTCTTTTTATCATGTCATTGCTTATTGTTGTCTCTACTATTTTTTCTTTTGGCGCTTCCTTCTACTTCTACTCAAAGTTCCTTCTCTGGCATTGTTTGAATTCTTCCTTCCAACTTTCCTTCCCATTTTAACACTAGCAACTTTCCTTTTCAAACATTGTTTGGATTCTTCTTGACTCTCCTTGGTCTGGTAGTCTAGTTTTTACTCATTTATTTTCTTGATTCCGTGTTGGATTTTTAGTTTCTAGACTGGGTTTCTTTTTTAGGTTTTTTGGTGCCCAATTTTCGAAGATGGTATTTTCTTTGTCATAATTTCGAAAGGTTGCCACCAGCCAAGTTTCATAGCCCACAAGTGTAGTAGTTGACATTGAAGTGGGTGCATCTATGGAACCCATCATTCTTGATGCATCTATGATGAAGGGGGTGAGGACACCTCTTGCAGAGGGAATCTTGTCTACCAACCTAAGGCACTTTTACTAGCCTAATGGAGTGCTAGTAACTTTAAAAAGGGCCTAAGCGTTAGAGGGCAGGGGCTATTCTGGGGGCGATAAAAGGCTATGTTCCTTATGGACTTTGTAGGGCAATGACAAGTAGGACTTTGCTTTCTTCTCCACCTCTTAGTGCAGCAATTTTGTAAGCATTACTTGGTGTTGTCGTCTCATTTGACCCCAAACTCATTTACCCACATCAATACTGATAGCCAAAGGCTATCGCCTCTATCTGGCCGAACTCCCTGCCACAAGAATGGCCAGGAGAAAACTGGCGCTACCCGAGAAAAGGTGGGATCATACACCTCGGGAGATAGCCGAAGAGCTCCGAGCTCGGCACGCCAGTAAACCTGAGGATACTACTAGCCCCCCAAGGTTGTCAACAGATCGCCTTCGGAAAAGAAGCACCAGCTATTGCGGGCCGAACATGATCCTTCCGAAGGTGGAACTCCCTGAAGCTGGGAACCCCCGAACTGAGGGTATGTTTCCCGAAGAGGCACCATCCGTACCAGAGGATGACCTCGTCCACGGACCTCGGGAGCACGGCAGGAGCATTTAAGGAAACCTCTAACATGTCACCCACAGACATCACAAGTCGCCTCAAATGGCGCCCTGACACACCGACGCAATCAAAGTCACATCATGGCCCGTCTCGGCTCAAGGCTCAAGGGGCCTGCCACCGGCTACTTGCCCCCTACGCCCAGAAATTCAGGAACATCTAACCATACACGTGTCAAGATCTGAACGGGCTAGGCACTCCTATAAATACCACGGAATACACCCTGGCAGGGGGCTGGCAGATATCCTGACTCCTCACTCTGAGAAAGTACTACCAGGCGAGTTCACTGAACCCCTCAGTGTTATTTCCTCTGCCTTCTCTCAGCACCACTGACTTGGGCGTCGGAGGCTCCTCCCCGGAAAAACACCCTGGGAACCTCCTAACCCACTTATTCTGAGCATCTCAGGTACTCTCCCTTGGGTGAAACGGCCACCAGGCGTTCTTCCTCTCCGGGAGTCCCTCCATCAGTCACCATGACTACCAACGATGAAGCCCCCGGGCATCATTTGGCGCCGTCTGTGGGAACCCGCTCTGAGATTGCCATCATTGAAACTCGGCGTTCTAAGCACAAGGGACTTCCGAGGTCTCCGTCCGCGCTTGAGACACAACAGGCTGCTGAGCAAACACTCCCAGGGACTTCTCCATCTGAGGAAGACCATCCTCTAGTAGTCACTATGAGCTTTATGAGGGAGTTTCAACGTTCGGTCGTGGCCAAAATGACACAGCAGATCGACTGAAGATGGTCACAGCAGACACAGGCCTAAAGACCTCCCTCACTTGCACGCCCTCGGGAGAAGAGACAGAGGTCGACTCATCGCAGTTCGGGTAGCGTAGACCCGCGCGAAGAGTCGTCCACGGAGAATATACCCCTCGGGAAACGGCCTGTGGGACAAACTAGGTCCAAGCGACCGAAAGTCTCACAGCGAAGGAGTTCATCGCCTGAGGCGAGGTCCCTGTCCCCTCAGCGCCAAACTCGCTCCCCGAAGAGGCGCCGACGATCTCCCTTCCCAGAGGAAGAGCCTAATGCCATAGTTCTCAGGGAAAGAATACTAGAGCGACTAGACAGGGTGGAAAAGCAGGTAGCTCGCAAACCCGTCTGGGACAGGCTCACGGGAGCCTTCTGCGAAGATGGGTCCCCGTTCACCCGGACCGTGGCCGTGGCAACCATGCCAGGCGACTTCAGGGTACCTCGGCTGGAGATTTATGATGGCCGCACTGATCCCCAGGCCCATCTGACCAAGTACAGACGCAGCATGATAATGCATGGTGCTGATGATGCTACCATGTGTAAATGCTTCGAGGTCACCCTCACGGGACCAGCAACTGTGTGGTACAACTCATTGCCCCCAGGAGCCATCACTGAGTTCCAGGAGTTATCTACGGCCTTCGCGCAACAATTTATTGGAAGCCGGCCAACGGCGAAGATGCCTGTTAAGATGTTCGACATAGAGCAGAGAAACGTAGAAACTATCCAAGACTACGTCGAAAGATTCAACAGGGAAGCTCTAAGTGTCACGGACTTTCAGCCCGATATACGCATCCTCGCCATGACACGGGGCCTTCGGCGAGACTCACAGTTGTTTTATGAGTTCTCAAAAGACCCCCCAGACACCCTCGGAGAATTTTACCGAAGGGCCGAACAGCACATGACTGCCGAGGAGCTGAGAATGGTTGGGCCGAAGTCCGGTCACAACCGCGTCGAAGGGTCCAACCAGCAAGCCCGGCATCCAACCGAACAGGCGAGCCGACCTCGGAGGATGCGGGGAAGCAAACTTCAAAGCTTCACACCTCTGAGCACTACACGGACAAACATCCTTATGGCATTAGAAAGGCAGGCGACGCAAATTCGATGGCCAAGGGCCATGACCGCTGATAACAAGAAAAACGTCAAGAAGTTCTGCCAGTTTCATCGAGACCACGGCCACGACACCGAAGACTGCTTCCAACTGAAGAAGTACATTGAGTCACTGATAAAACTCGTCCAACTTCAGAAATATCTGCGGATGCCTTCCCCAAAAGGAAGAAAATATGAGGAAGAAAGGGCCCAAGATGAGGACTATGACTCCGACAAAGGGAGAAACAGAAGTCCGAAAAAGCGCCCTCCTCTTCCTGCAGGGGTGATACAAACTATCACCACGGGGCTCCCATCCTCGAAAAGAAAGCGAAAGGCCAGAGAGATTACGGTCATGGAATATGAGAGCCCGGCAAAGAAACTGGCTCGCAAGGACGGATCCACCGTCATCTTCCCCCATGATGATCCGCTGCTAATCATGGCAAGGATAGGGAACTGGGACGTCAAGAGAGTGTTGCTGGATGATGGATCAAATACTGATGTCCTATTCTCGCATTTACTGCCGAATTTGGACGTCTCCAGCAGCGAGCTCAAGCCTGTAACCTCGCCTACCTTCGGGGTTGGACTGTCCAAACTCCCTGTCCTTGGATTTATCGACCTCCCCCTGATGATGAAAGGAACTTCGGTCGACGAAACAGCTGAGTTGTACGCCTCCACAATGGCGAGATTTATCGTCATGGACGTTCCTTCTTCGTACAACGCTATCCTTGGAAGGCAGACACAGGGAAACCTGCACATTCGCCCTAATGTGAAGTACTTGACTGTCACATTCGCCACCAAGGATGGGGATGCAGAGGTCGTCATAGATCAAGCCGAGGTAAGGAAGGTGTTTGTGAAAGCACGAAAAGCTCCGGCAAATAACCTCGCACAAACAATGGAGGCAAAGGCACCAGAAAAGGGCAAAGAAGGAGGACCCCCAAGAGCGGAAACAGAAACAGTGGAACTTGTCCAAGGACAATCTACCCGAATAGGGAAGAGCTTGCCCGAAGGTGACAAGAAAAACCTTGTATCTTTTCTACTGGGAAATAAAGATCTCTTTGCCTACTCGCCGAAAGACATGCCAGGGGTGCACCCTGGCATAATACAGCATAGCCTCAAAGTATGCCCGGAAGCAAAGCCTATCCGGCAAAAGAAGCGAAGCATCTCAGCCCATAAGAGCAACTTTGTGAAAACCGAAGTCCAACGCCTGTTGGACGCTGAAGTCATCAGGGAGGTCAAATACCCCGAATGGTTAAGCAACGTGGTGATTGCCACAAAAGAAGGCAGCAGCAAACTGCGGATGTGCATCGACTTCGGAAACTTGAACGATGCTTGCCCGAATGACTCATACCCTCTTCCGCCAATAGACCAACTGGTAGACTCAACTGCCGAATACGGGCTCCTAAGTTTCCTAGACGCTTTCAGCGGCTACCATCAAATAAGGATGGACCCCAAAGATGAAGAAAAAACCGCCTTCATCACCGAGGGAGGAACATACTGCTACGTCAGGATGCCCTTCGGGCTTAAAAATGCAGGAGCCACCTACCAAAGGTTGATGAACAAGGTCTTTAAGGACCAAATGGGGAGAAACATGGAGGTGTATGTTGACGATATGATAGTCAAAAGCAAGCTCCCTCGCAACCACGTTGCATATCTAGAGGAAACCTTCCAAAAGCTCAAAGCCTTCGGGATTCGTCTCAATCCCGAAAAATGCATGTTCGGGGTGACCTTGGGAAAGTTCCTTGGGTACATGGTATCCGAAAGAGGCATCGTTGCTAACCCCGAAAAAATTAAGGCTCTGCTCGAGTTTCGAACTCCTGCCACAGTAAAAGATGTGCAGAAACTCACCGGAAGAATAACCTCTCTTAGCAGGTTCATTTCCAGGTACGGAGATAGGTGTCGGCCTTTCTTCAAAGTCCTCACTAAGGCAGCAAAAAAGGAAGGCAACCTTGGAAGGGATGATCACCCTTGGGATCAAGATTGCCAAAAAGCCTAGGAAGAACTCAAAATCTACCTAGCCAGCCTGCCGACTCTGCGACAACCTCGCGAGGGAGAACCCCTCCTATTATACCTTGCCGTCACGGAAAAAGCTGTGAGCTCGGTCCTCGTGAAAGAAGAAGGGCCAAAACAATGGCCGGTCTACTATGTAAGCAAATCCCTGCATGGTGCCGAAGTCAAGTACCCTCTGCTGCAAAAAGCTATATACGCCTTGGTGCTTGCAGGGAGAAGGCTGCGACCATACTTTCAGGCTCACCCCATCATCGTCTGAAGTAGCCTACCACTACGGGACGTTATGAGGAAAGTGGATCATTCGGGAAGGCTCTCCAAGTGGTGTATAGAGCTTGGCGGACACGATATCACCTATGAACCTCGGAAGGCCATAAAAGCTCAAGCACTGGCAGAATTCATTGCCGAAATACCCACCACTGAGGACAGCCATCCGGATCTGAACGAAGGTGAGCCAGAATGGACCTTACATGTTGATGGAGCCTCGGGGTCCGAGCACCAGGGAGCTGGGGTAATTATCAGAGTCCCCGAAGGCCTAGAGGTAATGAAGGCTATCAAGTTTACCTTCAATGTCACTAACAATGTGGCTGAGTATGAGGCCCTCATAGCGGGATTACGACTGGCTAGAAAAATTGGCATGAAAAACTTAAAGGCTTACAGCGATTCCCAGCTAGTAGTTTAACAAACGGCAGGAGACTATGGGGTGAAGGACCCAACCTTGGCAAAATACCACGAGCTGGTAGCAAAACTCATTCAAGAGTTTGACGCCGTACGGATCAAAAACGTACCTCGGCGGAAAAACACCGAGGCAGACTGCTTGGCGAAATCAAAAACCTACACCGAGGTGCTAGACCATCCGAGCATCTCAGTACTGAGCATATCGACCTCGGGAAAAGGCTGGAGGGATCCAATAAAAAGGTACCTCGCGGAAAATGTACTCCCCGAAGACCCCGGTGACGCTGCAAAATTGCGAAGGCGCTCCGGGCATTTTTTTCTGATCGGTGAAGAACTATACCGACAGGGATACGCGACTGCACTGCAAAGATGTGTGAACGAAGAGGATACTGAAATAATCCTTGAAGAAGTCCACGAAGGCATGTGTGGTTCACACATTGGAACCGATGCCCTAGCGGCAGTGATACTTCGCCAAGGATACTTCTGGCCTACCCTGAGAAAGGACGCAAGGCAGTTCGTCCGGAAATGCGGTAGTAGCTAGAAACACGCAAAACATCCAGAGGGCACCCTCGGAATTGGTAAATTCGGCTGACTATCCCTGGCCCTTCGCAGTCTGGGGTATAGACCTTATTGGGCCACTCCCCTCAGCGCCCGGAGGCGTGAAATTCTGTGTGCTAGCGGTAGACTATTTCTCCAAATGGGTCGAGGCAGAACCACTAGCAACTATCTCGGCAAAAGAAGTGCAGAAGTTTGTATAGAAGAACATTGTATGCAGATTCGGCATACCAAGGGTACTAGTCACTGATAATGGATCCCAATTCATAGACAAAGGATTCCAGGAATTTATCAGCAACCTCGGAATAAAGATGCACTTCGCCCCGGTAGCTCACCCCCAAAGCAACGGGCAGGTGGAAGTATCTAACAGGACCATAAAAGATGGCCTGAAGAAGAGACTGGGGGAAGCAAAAGGGAAATGGCCAGGAGAACTCCAAAGCATGTTATGGAGTTACCGAATGACGCCCCGAAGAGCCACAGGGGAGACTCCCTTCTCACTCGTCTTCGGAACAGAGGCCATCATCCCTATCGAAATAGTTAGACCATCAGTACGGGTGCAAGTATTTGATGAAGGAGGAAACGACCTCGGCCTAAGAACGAAGCTCGACCTCGTCGGCGAACACAGAGAAATAGCTGAGCTGAGAAGAAAAGCTTTCCAGCAAAGAGTGGCCGCGGCTATAAATTTACGAGCCAGGCCAAAAGAAATCAAAAAAGGGGACCTCGTTCTCCGAAAGGCTGACTTTGCACCCCGAAAGTCATCTCACGGGGTATTTCGCGCGAACTGGGAAGGACCTTATCTGGTTCTTGCCGAAGTACGAAAAGGCGTGTACAAACTTGGCGACACCGAAGGCGTAGAATTGAAAAACACTTGGCACTCAGATGCCTTGAAGAAATTCTACGCTTAAGATGGAGCGGAAGGATTGTGTTGTGAAAAAAATATCATAAGTACAGAATGTCCTTGAGAAAAAATTCTTAAGTGTACAAAATGGTGCAAGACAGAATTCCGCGAAGGTGTTCGCCATAAAAAAGCGCAGATGTGATTTTCCGAAGTCCCTTGAGCCATCATGCTCGGGAAAATGGAAAACAAAAATTTTGCGAAAGTACTCGCCGCAAAAAGCGCAGATGTGATTTTTCGAAGTCCCTTGAGCCATCATGCTCGGGAAAGTGGGAAACAAAAATCTTGCGAAAATACTCGTCGAAAACAGCGGATAATAAATTTTGGTGATTGCAGGTTTCCCGAAGTCTCTTGAGCGAACTTGTTCGGGACAATGGAAATGCAAAATCTTGCAAAAAGACATAGCCAAAAAATATATTCATTGAGAATGATCAGGCTTACAAAGAAGAAGTGCCCGAAGAAGGAACACAAAAACGAAGAGGAAAAAAGGAAAAGGCCCCTAAAACAGCCTAAGGGTTCTCGGCGTCCCGGGAGCCACCAGCCTCTGTGCCCTTTTCCACCACCTTCGGCGCCGGAATTATGGAAGGCAGGTTCAGGTGCTCGATTTTGGACCAGGACCACCGAGGCCCCTCGGGAATGTTGAGAGCTTCCAAAAAAGAGAGGTCCAGACCTGGGAACCTCTCAAGGACTTGGTGCCGAGCAAGGCAGAATCCGTCTTGGAAGGCGACCTTGGTCATTTGGTCGGATTTGTCCTTCTCAACCTCAAGGTCCTCGAGCTCGTCCTTCAAGCCTGCAACCTCATTCTTCAGCGCCTTCACCCTCTTCTTCGCATCGGGCTCCTTCTTCAAAGACTGGACCTCGGCTTCGAGAGCCTTTTTCTCAATCACCAACGACTGAATGAGATTGTCAGAATCTGACTTATCTTTGAGAAGGTCTTGGTTGGCAGCAAGCATCCCTTTCACCTGATCGCCGAGGTCAGCAGTCTTCAGAGACGAGTTCTTCTCAAGATCTTCCTTCTCCTTCCGGAACTCCTCCCGAAGGGCAGCAACTTCTGTCTTCGCAGCATCTGACAGCTGCTGGTTCTTGGCGATCAATGCCGAGCGCGTGACCTTCGCTTTCTCTAAGGTCTCTAAGGCCGAAGCTCGGAACGCCGCCTGCCTGGCCACCCGAACTCAGAGAAAGCCGGCGTACCCCAGCAGCTGCAAAAAGATGAACGCAAGGTCAGTAAGAGCCAAGCACTTAGGAAAAATTGAAGGGAAAAAGGTGTGAAGAACATACATGAGTAGCATGCTCGGTGAATTTCGCGGCAAGGGTGTTATCGTCCGGATAGGCCGCCGCAATAGCGTTGAAGGAGGCCTCTGTAAGCACCCCCTTCAAAATCTATTTCACCATTTTAGGACAGTCTTCGGAGTACAAGTTCATGTCCTCCGTGAATGTCCAGAAAGGCTCTTTTGGTATCTTTCCTTGCGGGACTTTGGCGTCGCGAAGGGCCCGCGCCTTCGCGTGTTCGGCCGCCCAGTTCGGGGTAAGCAACTCCCCTGCATGGCGAAAATGAGAAGCAGGTCAGAGACAAAGGAAAATTCAGAAAAACAAAAGAGGCATACTTGTTCTGAAAACAACAAACCTGGCGGTACTTCAACCACGACATCCTCGGAGTCCTGAGACTCCTCGGTCGAAATCGCCTTGCCTTTCTTCTTGCGCCGCTCCTCGGCAGAAGGAGCCTCTGCCACAGCCTCCAGAAGCGCCTGTGGCGTAGAAGGGCTCTGGGGAGGGACGTCGGCGGAAGGAACCTCGATAGCGGCAGGGACCTCGGCAGAAGCCTCGGTCGGCAGAATCTCGGCTTCCCCAGGCTCCTCATCAGCCTCCTCGAAAATTTCCTCCAGAGGAACCTGGGCAGTTTTCTTTGCCCGTTTCGCCGAAGGCCCAACGCCAGTGGACTTCCGCCTTTGGGAAGCCGCCTTCTTTGTCTGATCGCCCTTCTCCACCTGGCCGGAGAAAAGGGACTTGTAAAATGCAGCAGTCCCGTTGCCCATCTCTGAAAAAGAAAAAAGACATCAGCGTAAGTCCGAGGGAAAAAGAACATGGGAGTAGAAGATAACTCACTTTCGACAAATGTTTCGAAAGAGATTTCCTCCCGAAGGAGCTGCACCAACCAGGAATCCTTCCCGGCGATGGCAGGAGCCGGCATCTCAAGGTCGGTCTCGTGCTCCTTAACCACCTTTAACTCCCAGAGGACCTCTTCGGTCATCAACCTCCAGTTGATAGGGAAGGGGTACAGAGAGCGCGGAGCGACCTCGGGAGCCCAGTCAGAGACAGCGCGGATGCGGCCGTCGAAGTCCGCGAAAGTGGAAGCCAACTCTGGAGTCAGCAACAACCTCGGATCAACGACGTCCACATCTAGCCTTCCCTGAGCCCATTTGGTCGGAGCATACGACCAGGCCTCCTCCATGTTCAGGTAGAAGAATTTCTGTTGCCACCCCCACCAGCTGTCCTTGGTGGCGAAGGTGAACATGAATTTTTTGCTCCCGGATCCCCGAGGTAGCATAAAGTAGAAGCTACCCTTTGGGACCACGAAGAGCTTGTAGTACTGCATGAAGATTATAAAATGGGGTTTTATCCCGAAGACGCCACACATACAGAGGAAGGCGTTAAAATAGCAGTACGAGTTCGGGGGAAGCTGATTCACAGCAATGCCATGAAATTGGCAGAACTCGCAAACCATCTTCGGGGGAGGATACCGAAGTTCGGCCTTCAGCTGGGTTCGGAAAACGGTAACTTGGTACTACGGTTTGAAAAAGCATAGTGGTCAGGTCGTGGCAGCCGGGTAATGGCGTAAGAAGGAAGAAAAAACTTCTTCTTCCCCCTCTCTAATTTTTTAGGGGTAGTGCAATAAGGATGGGATAAAAGAGGCTGCCAGCTCTCAGGGATAGGCATTTTGGACAGAAAAATGAGTTCGGAAAAGACAAGAAAATAGTTTCCGGAAAAAACTCGAAAGAACAGAGGGATCAAAGCACTCTGGGAAACAAAAACCCACCAAAAGATTTGCCAAAATCTGAGGTCGCCGTCGTGAAAGGTTGCCGGAAAAAAGCTCTGTTAAGACAGCTCTGCCGAAGCAAGAGAAAGTGCAGAGAAAAGGACAAGCAGGGAAAAAGCAGAAGCAAAAGCAGAAGGGCCTATGACGGAATGGGCTATTTATAGGCCAAGGGTGGGTAACCGAAACGTCGTCATAAGTGCCCTTTGAAGGCGAACCGTTGCCATAACTGCTCTCTGCGCCTGAAAAGACGCGCTCTTTGCAACGGACGCGACTCTCCTCCAATGACAGAGTGCCACGTGTCAAACCGCCGCGCCAAAATAGGGGACACGTCTTCTGATATCACTAAAAAACTAGGACGCGTCACTCAGACTAACACGCTTGGCCATCAGACACGACTCTGCACAGACTTGCAAAAGCAAAGAAGCAGGTTGCCTCGATGACACCAAAAGACGGGCTATGGCCGAACAGCCCGTACCTTCGGGCAAGAGGTGTATCTTCGGCATAGGCTTTGCCTCGGAGACACCAAAAAACAGGCCAAGGCCGGGCAGCCCACACCTTCGGGCAAGAGGTGTACCTTCGACACAGGTGTTACTCTGTATAGACTCCCACAGAACAACCTTGGAAAGAGATGCAAAACCAAAGTCTTCACTTCGGCTTTCCGAAGGGGGGCATGTGATAGCCAAAGGCTATCGCCTCTATCTGGCCGAACTCCCTGCCACAAGAATGGCCAGGAGAAAACTGGTGCTACCCGAGAAAAGGTGGGATCATACACCTCGGGAGATAGCCGAAGAGCTCCGAGCCCGGCACGCCAGTAAACCTGAGGATACTACTAGCCCCCCAAGGTTGTCAACAGATCGCCTTCGGAAAAGAGGCACCAGCTATTGCGGGCCGAACATGATCCTTCCGAAGGTGGAACTCCCTGAAGCTGGGAACCCCCGAACTGAGGGTATGTTTCCCGAAGAGGCACCGTCCGTACCAGAGGACGACCTCGCCCAGGGACCTCGGGAGCACGGCAGGAGCATTTAAGGAAACCTCTGACATGTCGCCCACAGACATCACAACTCGCCTCAAACGGCGCCCTGACACGCCGATGCCATCAAAGTCACATCATGGCCCGTCTCGGCTCAAGGCTCAAGGGGCCTGCCACCGGCTACTTGCCCCCTACGCCCAGAAATTCAGGAACATCTGACCGTACACGTGTCAAGATCTGAACGGGCTAGGCACTCCTATAAATACCAGGGAATACACCCTGGCAGGAGGCTGGCAGATATCCTGACTCCTCACTCTGAGAAAGTACTACCAGGCGAGTTCACTGAACCCCTCAGTGTTATTTCCTCTGCCTTCTCTCAGCACCACTGACCTGGGCGTTGGAGGCTCCTCCCCGGGAAAACACCCCGGGGACCTCCTAACCCACTTATTCTGAGCATCTCAGGTACTCTCCCTTGGGCGAAACGGCCACCAGGCGTTCTTCCTCTCCGGGAGTCCCTCCATCAGTCACCATGACTACCAACAATGAAGCCCCCGGGCATCAAATACCTTCATCATCTGATGTAAGTGACCATGAAGGATCCCCTTTTGGAGGTTTTTCTCTAGTTTTATATGCTGGAACTGAAAAAGCATTCATGCTACTGCCACATTGCCCCCATCAACTAAGAGGGAAATAAGTCCTTCCCCTTCGTCTCTTGTAAAGACTCATGGATTGATTAGAAGGATCAATTCTTCTATAATTTGAGATAGCCCAAATGGGGTTTTCATGCGAGTTTACAATGACCCCTCAACAAGATCTTGTCCAAATGCCATCATTGTACAAAGGCTTCTAGGCACACATAGTGTATAATAGAATCCTCACTTGGTTAGAGTCCATAGTTGGGAATGAGAACTTTACATAGTTATTCCTGATCCTTTATACAAAAATATAGGAGACAATGCTCAGATGGGCATGAATAAGTAAGACCTACATAGCCTACCCCGATATGGTCATATGGTTGAGTGTTTCCTAGGGCAAAAGGATCCAACAGTGGAATCATTTAAGGTGGCCTTTAGAGCTCTACAGCGTCCACCGAATTTTGATAGTCATACTCATTGCATGTCTATCTTTTTTGCCTACTTCAGTTTTCAAAAAGATTCTAGCCTTCAATTTTAGTTTCATGAAAACATGGGTGGTCAACCTAGGTAGCTCTTAAAGTGGAAAAAGAGCATCACCAATGGGCTAGCTAATGCTAGCAAGCTTCAGATTTTACCAGGGGAGGCTGCTCATGGCTCCAGCGCCATAAGGGATGCTTCCGCAACCCCTACTGCCAAATCAGCACTGCCAATGGTAAATCTAGATGAGTCTTCTTCTGGAGAAAGACCTTCGTTGGTCTAAAAGAGGCCCTACTTTTAGGCCTCCAAGAGGGGCCGAAACCTCACAAAGTCAGAGCAATGGTATGATTCATTCTTTTGATGACTTTCCCATCTTCAATGGTGTCGATTTGATGTTGTTTTGTGTTGATTGTGGATTTTTTTGTCTAACCTCTCTAGTGAAGTGTTCTAGGGGGAGTGGAGTGCCACCCGCTGGGGCTTTGGCCAAAAAGGCACCATCGAAGACCTTATCTCAGAGAGAACAGGCTCCCATCTCCTACCTTCCCCCACCATAATTTCTAGGGAGGTTGTTCCACATAAGGCCCCTTAAGGGGAATTAGTTTAGCTGGCTCCAAGGCCTACTCAATAGGGGTCCATCTTGATTAGCAAGGTAGATCCCCGCTACAAGCCACAAAACCTAATTCCCGAGTAGGGCCAGTGGAGAAGCACAGTTTGGCGCTCAAGAGAATCCTGCTAGACTGAGCATTTGACCCTCAATGGGTGGTATGTTTGGATGAGTATTTCCTAGAGGACCAAACTGATATCACCCACCATATTCTGGGAAGAGTTGAGGATCCCTAAGGATCAACACTAACTCACTAATCCTCTTTTAAGGGCAATGCCCAATTGATAAGTGCAGTAATGGGCCTCCTTTAGGTATATTTCTCAGCATTCAACATGTTTATAGATGTAGGCACTTTTTTACAACCATTTTTTGTTGCAACAGGCCATTATCACCTACCCCATCGGTGAGAGTTGCACTGGTCAAGAAAAGAAAACAAAGGCCCTGGCCACTTGAGTTGAGGGCCTGAAGTCATGCAATGCAGCACTAAACAAGAAGCTAGCAATGGAGCATGTTGCCCACAAAGGACTGGGTTAGGAGGTCCAACAGATGTAGGTTGAGAAGGAGAACCAGGAAAAGCTTGATAAGGATCAGACTTAAAGGCTATTGGAGTCAATGTAGGCTCTTCACTAGGTTGAGGAGATGGGAGTTCTAACTCTTTCCAAGGCCCAAAGGTTAAGGGCTCAACTAAAGACTACCAAGAAGAAGTTATCGGCTATGTTAGGGAGCCTTCAACTAGGTCTATTGTCTCCTTAAAGTAAAGCCAACTCAAGCTCAATTATTCCTCATACTCTTTCTGACCCAGTTGAGCAGATTGGTAGGGTCATTCTACGAGCACAAAAGGTGCATCGAGAGCTTTGTCATAGGCCTAACACCCATCTGAAAAAGCTCATGTCAACCATCAGGGTGTAGAAAATGGGGCTCAATAAGGAAGCCTTTCGAGGAATTCAAGGATAGCTTCCTTTACTACCACTTTTAGGTCATGGGAAGGCATCCAGACCTAGATTCTTCCTTCCTATCTACTTACGTGGAGTTGGCTCCAGACTTTGATGCATAGCTAGAGGAGAGTAAAGTGACAATAGCACCCTTCAAAAAGGGTTCGATGGTGATTGATATCGAGAAGGCTCTTATTAAGGATGAATTTTAAGTGTCATCTCCACCGGATCTTGTTTGATAAATACCACACCAAGTTTAGCAAGAGGCATTTCCATAAACTTTGGGCTTAGTATGCACTACTTCCACTGGCTTCAGAGTGACAAAACTAGCCTGTATATGATTCATGTTTTCTCACCCATAATCATTTTTGGTAGCTTCTCCTTTAGTTCCTTAATGACGGTGCATTTTTAATTTTCCACCATTACCTAATTTGTGGCCCTTATTTCCTTAATATAATATTTAAAGTTTGGATTTTTGGAAAAGGATTTTGATAGTTGTATTCAATGACATTTTTACGTTAACCATCATTTCATTTTGCACTTAGTTGCTTGTGTGTGCTCATTTACATTGTATTAGTCAACCATCATTTTTATCACTTTGGCTTAGCCTCAAATAACTTTTGGGGTCATTCCCTGATGGCTGGCTCCATCCAAAGGTTTTTCTTATCTTTGATGGCTCTCATTTATTTAGGTTGGGCACTCTATAAGGCTTCACTTCTGAATTACCCATCTAAGGTCTCATTTGTCACGTGTAATTAGCAATCCCTAAACCCTAAACCCTAAACCCTTTAGGTTTTCTTCCCTTAGTGGCCTATATAGGAACCTTGCTCATTGATCCATCAGTCTATTCATAAGTCGGATAGTAGATTCAAAGAAAGAATTAATGCCTTCATTAATCACATTATTCATACAAAATAGGGTTATACATCATCAGAATGGTAGGTCCTTTGCATCATCCAACCTTTGTCATCCATTAACTCATAGACTCCTTGTCCAATTTCCTTCTTAACCAAGAAGGGTCTAATCCAATTGGCCCATAGTGCTCCGTGTTTAGGATTTCTCCCTGTCAATTCTAATTTAATAAGGGTCATTCCTCCTACAAGGAGTCCTTTGCATTTAACTCTCTTGTCATGGGTTAAGGCTATCACTATTTAAAGGCCTTCATGTGAACTCAAGCATCTTTTTTTAGTTCATATAGGAGATCAAGTCTTCCCTTTAAGGCTTTATCATTTGCTTCAATGTTGAACATCTGAACTCGCCAAGTAGGTATTTAATTTCAAAAGGTATAAAGGCTTTCATTCCATACACTATAGCAAAATCACTTTCTCCTGTTAGCCTCAGTGGGGTCATTCTATAGTCACATAGGACACTAGATAATTCTTCTGCACATTTTCCATAAGCCTTGTTCAGTTTCTTCTTCAGCCCTTCCTTTTTGGTCCAGTTGCTAACTTCAACTTGCCCATTTGACTATGGATGGGCCACAAGTGGAAAGTAAAGATAAATGCCCTTTGCCTTCACAAAACTACAAAACTTGTTAGTTATCAAACCCCTTCCATTGTCTATGATGATGGCTTGTAGGCACCTAAATCAGCAAAGTTTATTCTTCTATAAAAATTTTACAATCTGAGAGGCTAGCATTGTTGCCAGGGGCTCTACCTCCACTCACTTAGTGAAGTAATCAATAACAATAATGTAATACTTCACATGTCCAGGTGTCATAGGGAGCACCCTAATTAAGTCAAGCCCCATATAGTAAGAGGCTAAGGGTCAACTACTAGTGGAGTGTTTGATGATGGTAGCTTTGAATTCGAGAGCTAAGCTAATATAAGTGAAATCTATAGACAAATTCCCTAGCATCTCTTTGAATTGTAGACCAAACATACCACCCTTGTCTTAATATCCTATGAGCCACAGAACCCATGTTAGTATGCACTCAACAGTCCGCTTGGTGTACTTCTTTGAGGACTTCCCTGTCCTTCCTAGATGGTTAGGTATCTTTGTAAAGGTGAAGCCAAGCCTTACCGATATACCTCACCTTTTAGCATTGCGAAGCTTCCTAATCATATTCTAATCATCCTTTATTCCTCAAGTGTCACACTAAAGGGCCCCAATTTCAAGGTAGAGTCATATCGGCTCTCTCTGATCATTCGCAAGGGCCTAGTGAATCAATAAGTGAATTAATAGTTCCACTAGGTCTTTTTTCAAGGCCTTTTTCCTACCTTTTGAGAAGGCATCTACCCTAGTACTCTGAGCCCATGGAACTTTTTGGACTTACACTAAGTCAAATGTTTGCATAGTTTGGTTACTATATCCTCAGTTATTTTAGTGGGCATAGCTGAAGAACTCATGTTTGGAGTGCTTCGGCCTTATAGGACTTAAATCATTTTGAATCTTGGCCCTATTCATTTCTAGCTTGCTTATATGAGATACCAAATTTTCTTTCATTCTGCTTGATTTCAAAGCCAAACTCTAGCTCATATAATAAGCAAAGTAATGAATAGAAAATGTTGTTCCATCTACATAATAGTTGGCATACTGTCTATGGTATGGAAGTTATTTAATGCATATGCTAGGGATACCTCAGCTCAACCATATACTAGGTTGCATCAAATCCGTTTGTGAATAGTATTTCACTAGGCTACCAGATGCTTTTATGATTTCTAGATTACTTTTTTTAGACACATTTGAGGCAAGTTGCAAAATATTTGAAGGCTTCCTAGCCTCTGGTTTGATCATTCCATGATGTCCTGTACTCAAAAGTAGCTTATCTACATTAACAAACTCTTTGTCAGCTGGCGATGTTATACATTTAATGGGCTATTAGCAAATTTGTCATGGTGTTTATTCTCTAACACGAACGACTTACTTTCATCCTTCATTTGGATAGTAGCCTTGCCCATCTATCATTTAGGGACTATAATGCATCTTGATTCTAAGGTCATTTGTGAATCCAAGCACTTTAATCTCGAAGCCAATTGCAAATCCCAATAGTTCTTTATCATCAGATCATATTTGGTTGTTCATTATGGGCTTATAGTAGGTGATAGCCCTTTATGCCCCAACTTGTTGTGGAATGCCCCACGCAACAGAAGATGGTCACCTCCATCAATGCAATAAAAAAAGGGCCTGCATAGACAATACTAGTAGGGGAATACTTTTCGGCAAAGAACCATGACCTTGGTCCAAAACAAGATAACTCGGACATCCGACCCTCTTTACCAGAATCTGCATGTGGCACCCAGGACCACCAGCAAGACAATTATCATGTCACCCCCAAATCATGTGAGAGCATAATTCTGCCTACTCGTACAGCCCAGCTACCAGGGAAAGTTGAAATCTGTCAATCTAACCATCCATGTGTACAGCAGTCCTCACACCAACCTTAATAGCCGCCTCGCTCCTCCCCTCTATAAATAGTCTTAGGAGCTCTCTCAGGTAATAGATTGAAAATCCCATTCTTTACCTCCATATCTTCTCTAAAAGGCTTAGTCTAACTTAGGCATCAAAGGCTCTTTCCCCAAAAAACACGCTAGGGAATCCTCTTTAGCCTTCTTCCATTGTCTTGTAGATCTCTCTCTCTCTGTTGCCTTCATTTTCGCCTGCTACTAAGGTCAAAATGTCCTACATAGAAGCTGTCTTCAAGCATCACTTGGCACCATTTATGCGAACCCAATCCCTTGCAGTGATCATAGAGACATGTCATTCTAAAGGCAAAGGGGTTCCAAACTGCAAATCCACGACGGATCCTAGAAATGCCACGAGCACACCTCATCCCCCTCCTCTGGAAGCTTCACAGCCAAATGTCGAACGATATCTGATGGTCACAATGGGTTTCCTATGCAAATTCCAGAGCTCTATAGTGGTTGCAGTGCCTCAACACCTAGATTAGCCTCTAGTTCTGGTAAAGCCTACAGGCTAAACGACTCTTGCTAAGGAACTTGAGCATACGAGCGACAAGTCACCTCGTCAAAGCACCACTAGCCCTAGTTCGCACACTAACTCCTCAACCAAGGAGATTCCTCCACAAAGACAAAGATGGAAGAGCTTATACCCTAGGGAACGGTGCTGACGAGCTTCTTCACCAAAAAGGAGGCATTATTCTCCAGAATCAGAAGGCCATCATCAGATAGAAAAAAGGGTCTACTACAATCCTCTCGGAAAAACTATTCGAAGGACTGGATCAAGTGGAGAGACATATGTCCTAAAAGCTAGTACGGACATAACTTTTAGAAGCCTTTATGGGTGATGAGGCCCAATTTACATGTGACATAGTTGAGGCATCAATGCGCACTAACTTCCGGATGCCAATGCTAGAAAACTATGATGGCAGAATCAATCCGCAAGCACACCTGAGAAAGTATCGAAGAAGAATAATGTTACATGGCACTGATGATTCTGCCCTCTATCAATGCTTTGATGTGATGTTTTCAGCTCCCGCAATTACCTGGTGCAACTCTTTGGCATTAAGGTCTATTTTAAGCTTCAATGAGTTTTCCATAGCCTTTTCCCAGTAGTTTAGTGGAACTCACCCAATGCCAAAGATGCCCATTCAGATGTTTGACATAACCTAGAAGAATGGCAAAACCATTCAGGATTATGTTAAAAAGTTTAACAGGCAAACCCTAAGTGTTCAAGGATTTAGACCAGAAATTCAAATTCTAGCGATGAATAAAGGCCTCAAAAGGGACTCCCAACTATTTTATGAATTTTCAAAGAACCTCCTTAAAACCTTGGGCAAAATTTATAGAAAAGCCGAGTAGTACATGACTGTTAAGAAACTTTGAATGGGTGGACCAAGGTATGAAAACCAGAACACCGAAGTCCACCCTGCCCAACCTCAATACAAAGGAGAAAGAAGTAGCCATCCTCAAAAAAACCAAAAGAAGCCTCTGGCCTTCACTTCTTTAAACACTAAGAAGGTTAAACATTTTGATGGCTTCCAAGAAGCCACAAGTGATGATTCAATGACCAAGGGCTATGGTCTCAAAAAACAAGAAAAATATTGAAAAGTACTACCAGTTTCATCAAGATCATGGCCATGACACTAAAGACTATTTCCAACTTAAAAAATATATATAGCCCTTGATCAACCAAGAGCTACTTCAGTGTTACCTTCGTGCCCCATCTCCAAAGTCGCGTGACAAAAAATATGAGGAAAAACAAGTAGAAGATGAAGAATATGACTCTGATAGGCACCAAACTAATATAAGCACCCAAAGACAACCTCCTCCACCCATTGAGGTTATGCAAACCATTACCACTAGTATACCCTCAGCAGAAAGGAAAAGGAAGAAGCATGAAATTGATCTGATGGACCTTTATAGTCCCACGAACAAGCTAATTCAACGAGATGGGTCCTTAGTCAAATTCTCCCACGATGATCTCTTACCGATCATGGCCTATATCTGTAATTGGGATGTGAAGATGGTCCTATGTGATGATGGCTCATACACCGATGTCTTCTTTGCTCACCTACTATTGTCTCTAAGAATTCCTCAAGACAAGCTCAAGCCGTTGACATCCTCTATATTGGCATAGGACCAGGGGAGCTCTTTGTCCTCGGATGGACTTGCCACTAATGCAAAAAAGGACATTGGTTAATGATGGATCTGAACCTTTTTTGTCCACCATGACAACGTTTATAGTCATTAACTTCCTTTCTTTGTATAATTTTATCCTTGGAAGGCATGTGCAGAGTAGTCTTCACATGATATCGGACATAAGGTACCCGTTCTTAACCTTTGTAGCTGTCGAAGGGGATGCCGTAATCTTCATTAATCAAGAAGAGTCCGAAAGGTGTTTGTCAAGGTTAGAAAATCTCCTTCCAAAATTCATACTTAAGCTATGAAAAGACTTTGCATGAAGGAGGTTGACCTCCAGAATGATGGCAACGATGAGGACAAGAAAGTTGAAACCAAGGATCTAGAATTGATTCCTAGCTAAAGTACTCAAATGGGAAAAAACATACCACCAGAGGAAAAGGCAAACCTTATAACTTTTCTACTTTCAGGTAAAGACTTATTTGCCTACTTGCCGAAAGACTTACTTGGAATATATTTCGATATAATCCAACACAGTCTTAGAGTGAGTCTTAATGGTAAACTTATTCAGCAAGAGAAATGTAACATCACCCTAAACAAAAAGGATTTCATTAAGAAAGAAATACAACAACTCATAGAGGAAGGTATAATTAGAGAAGTAAAATTCCTATATTGGATCAGCAACATCATCATAGCAACAAAAGAGGGAAGCAATAAACTTAAAATGTGCATAGATTTCATAAGAGTAAATGATGCTTGCCCAAAGGACTCATACCCTTTACCTTTAATTGATAGGCTTGTAGGCACTATAGCTAAATATGATTTACTAAGTTTCAATGGACACCTTTTGATAGCTGAAGGGCTATTGCTAGGGCTGTAAACAAACCAAAGGAACACAAACAAGCCCTGTTCGTGTTCGTTCATTTAATGTTTAACGAACACGAACAATAAACGAACACATTTTCCTTGTTCATGTTTGTTCGTTTAGTTTTAGTATGTGTTAGTGTTCGTTCGTTTATACAAGCTTAAACGAACACAAATGAACATAAACAAACATAAACGAACACAAACGAACGAACACGTTCGTGAACATAAATAATAATAGGTTATAATAAATATATAATCTAGTGTGTAGGGTGTACGTAAGGTAGGTAATAATAAACATAAATAATAATAGGTTATAATAAATATATAATATACGATATATAAAATATATATAACAATAAATATATAACTAGACACTAATACATAGATACACAAACAAACGAACATAAACGAACGAGTAAATGAACGAACATAAACAAACACTAACCGAACATTAACCGAACACTTCACGAATGTAAATGAATGAACGGGACTTTGTTCATGTTCGTTCATTTAACTAAACGAACATAAAAATCTATTCATGTTCGTTCGTTTAACTAAATAAACAAACATAAATGAACTCCCGTTGAACCATTCACGAACGGTTCACCGAACCTTCTGTTCGTTTACACCCCTAGCTATTGCCCACTGGACCTTTGGATACATGTACTTGACACCACCTTCAGAAGAGAATATGACCAACCTTGGGAAAAGGCTCTACACCACCCTTGGAAGCCTACCACCCTTGATAAAAGGGATACCTCTCGAACATGGTCTATACAACCAATAGGCTTCCCCAGTCACCTTCGAGGGAACTCATACATCTAAAGGGATCTCAAGTTGTCGAAGAGTCCTAAGGAAAGGTGACAAATACGGTTTTCAGGGACCACTAACTGGAACCTTGCACACGCCCCTACCCTCTAAAGCATAACGGCCTACAGATAGCTAGAGACACCTCTCCCCGAAGGTATAATCCTAATCTGACCAACCACGTGTCCTAATCTGCTCAAACTGGAAATAACGGCCTTCTCCTCCAGGCCTCCTATAAATACTTGGGGAGGCTCCCAGGTAATAGACACGGAAAACACCTTGTCCTTCAGTTTTTTTCTCTTAACAACTTCTCCCTCACATATTGACTTGGGCGTCAGATATTCCTCCGCTAGAAAAACAACTCCAAAGAGCTCCTAACCCACATTCTTTAACTGTTGCAAATATCAATCAAGCAAAGCTCTACTAGAGGTCCAATATGTCCCACATCGAAGATGTTCTAGAGCATCACCTTTAGTGGATACCATCAAATTTGGATGAGCCTTGCTAATGAAGAAAAAACATCTTTCATCACTGATGAAGAGACCTTTTACTACGTCTAAATACCTTTGGACTGAAAAATGCTGGGGTGACTTACTAGCGCCTCATGGACAAAGTGTTTGTTGACCAAACAGGGTGAAACGTGGAAGTTTATGTGAACAATATCATTGTCAAAAGTGAATGGCTGAATCATCACATTGGCAATATAAGAGAAACCTTCCGATTGCTCAAAAAATTTGGCATTTGTCTGAATCCAATGAAATGCGTGCTCAATGTTAAGGATGGCAAATTCCTCACCTTCATGGTTTCTGAATGAGGAATTGATGCCAATCCCATCAAGGTTAAAAGCTTACTCGATTCAAGAACACTGAAGATGCTGAAAGATATACAAAGGCTTATGGGTAGAATAACTGCGCTCAATAGGTTTATATCACACTATGAGGGCCAATGTCGGCCCATCTTCAAAGTGTTGACTAAGGCCATTAAAAAAGTGTCTGACCGAGACAAGGATAAATCCCTAAGGAATGAAGAATGCCAGGATTCATGAAACAATCTAAAAAAAATACTTGGCACAATTGCCCATACTTCAACAACCAAAAGAGGGCAGACCCCTCATACTTTACCTTTCTGTTAGTGAAAAAGCAATAAGTTTGGTTTTGGTCAAAGAGGAAGAAAATGAGGAACAATGGCCAATGTATTAAGTAAGCAAATCTCTACATGGTGTTGAAGTAGGATACCCAATCTTATTAAAGGCTATCTGTTCTTTGGTCCCAACAAGAAGGTGACTCTGGCCTTACTTCACAAGTTACACTATAATCGTCCGAAGTAGCTTACCTTTGAAAGATGTCATAAAAAAGGTTGACCATTTAGGGCGATTGTTCAAATGGTGCATCGAACTCAAAGAATATGACATTGTTTATAAGCCAAGAAAGGCTATAAAGGCCCAAGAATTGGCAAACTTCATTGTTGAACTTCTTGAAAGTCTAGATGGAAGTGTAGAACCCCTCGAAGAAGAAGACCCACAATGGCCACTCTTCATCGATTGGGCATCTAGTTTCAAACACTAAGGGGCAGGAATTTTTCTTCATGGCCTCAAAGGAATGGAGAATACTAAGTCTATCAAATTCCCTTCTCATGTAACAACCAATGTGGCTAAATATAAGGCCTTGATAGCTAGGCTTAAATTAGCCTGGAGTGTTGGAATCATGTCCTTATGTGCCTGTAATGATTTATAGCTCCTAGTTTGGCAACTAAAGGGAGAATATGAGGTCAAAGAACGAAAGTTGAAAAAATATGACGACCTCATGGATAACCTAATTCAAAAGTTTGAAAAAGTGTAAATAGAGAAGGTACCTTGGAAGGAGAATATGGAAGCAGATATCTTAGCTAAATCTCCTGATCATACCAAAGTTCAGGATACCCTAAGCATAACTACCCGACTGCTTGTGGTTATTGATGGTGGATGGAGAGCTCCACTAAAAAAATACCTAACAAAAGGAGTCTTGCCTAATGACCCTTGTTAAGCAGCAAAAGTAAGATAAAGGTTAGGAAGATACTTGATCCTAGGCAAAGAGTTATATCATCAAGGCTACTCCAACCCATTGCAAAACTACATCGAGGAAGAAAAGATAGAGGGTGTATTAAATGAAGTACGTGAAGGAATATGCAGATCCTACATTGGAACCGATCCAATGACCAGAGTCCTTTTCTGGTAAGGATACTTTTGGTCGACCCTCACAAAGATACTCAAAGCCTGGTTAGATGTTTTCACAAATGTTAGCAACGTTCACCAATACAGCAAGCACCATCTAAATTTATAACATCGGCAAACTATCCTTGTCCATTCACAGTATGGGCCATTGACCTCATAGGCCCTTTGGCCACTCCTTGCTAGTAGTTAACTATTTCACCAAATGGATTCAAGTTGAACCTTTGGTCACCATATCAGTAAAAGAAATACACAAATTTGTTTGGAAAAACATTATTTGCCAATTTGGCTACCCAAGGTCATTAGTTGCAAATAATGGAACCCAACTTATAGATAGAGGTTTCCAAGAATTCGAGACCAACCTCAGCATAAAACTACACTTCACAATAGTAGCTTATTTGTAAAGCAATGGATAGGTTAAAATATCAAATAGGACCTTGAAAGATGGGCTAAAAAAGAGACTTGGGGAAGCAAAGGGTAGATCATCCATAGTACTCCAAAGCATATTATGAAGTTACTGAACGACTCCCAGAAGGGCACCGAAAGAAACACCCTTCTCCCTTCCATTTGAGACTAAAGCTTTGATCCCTATCGAAGTCATAAGCCCGTACAACTGTAGATCTTTGACAATGCAAGCAATGAACTCAGTCTGAAGGCCAAACTTGACATCCTAGATGAATGCAGGGAAATGCCAGAACTAAAGGGAAAAGCTTTTCAATAAAGGGTTGCCACTGTAGCAAATCTAAAAGTCAAGCATAATGGAATAAAGGTTGGAGACTTGGTTCTCCGAACAACCAAAGCAAAACCTCGGCATCCGTCGCAAGGTGTACTTCGAATGAACTGGGATGGACCGTACATCGTAAACAATAAAATCTGACCAAGAGTTTTTAAGCTTTCTAATGCCGAGGGAGAAAAACTATAGAATACTTGGCATTCAGACTCCTTGAAAAAAATACTATGCCTGAAAAATACTTGGAGAAATTTTCTAATGAGGGCTATTCAAATAAAAGTGTACAAGTGCTTTTTGAATAAATATTATCTAGTACTTAGCAAAATTTCTTGGTAATTAGAAAAGTTTCAATTGTACATTTGAATCATACTTCAACAAGCATTCCTAAACAAAGGGGTTGGAATCAACTACAGTAAAGGCCTTTAGGGAGTATTCAAAGAGAGCAAAAAAATGATCAAAGAATGAGACAAATGGAAGCCCCAATGGACAAAAATGTTTTCATTACTTTGAATAACTATAAGTACAAGTAAAAAAAGAACCTAAGGCTAAGACCTAATCAATTCCTTGACATTATCATCCTTAAGCTCTTCGGGGACGTCTTGTTTAGCATCATCTTCCTCTGAAGTCTGCTTTTCTAGAGTACCCTGCTAAGGAAGCCCCAACAACTACCTTTTGGACCAAGCCAAAAAAGGCCCTAAGGGGATATCAAGAGCCTGAAGGAAAGATAGATCCAATTTAGGATGATGGCTTAAGACCTAATGCCAATCTTAGAAGAAGCTATCCTGATAGCCCTCTTTGTCATTTTGTCAGACTTGGCATTCTCCTTCTTCAAATCATCCATTTCTTTCTTTTTCTTCTTCTTTAACTTCTTCATTTGTTCTACCTCAGCCTTAAGCCATTGTTACTCTTTTGAAATTGCAGCAACTTGAAAGGACAGGGCCTCCTTATCTACCTAAAAAGCCTCATTTATAGAGGTCTGGGTGATCAACCTCTCCCTAAGGGTGAACATCTTCACAAAGTAATCCTCAAAGAACATCTAGGTTGCCTATGTAATTTCATTGCAAATCCTAGACATGTCCTCTATGGCTATCTTCTTTAACTACTCAAACTTATGGTAAGTGGTTGCCAAAGCACCCTTAATCTTCTCTAAGGCCTTCTTTGTTTAGGAGCGAAATCATGGTCTGCTTAGCAGAGCATGCCTAAAAGTAACCCCTGTAAGCAAGCAGCTGAAAAGTAAGAATAGAAAGGTGAAATTAGAGTCCAAAATGTAACAAAATTTTTCAAAGAATAAAAGAAGTAAGGGTAGTCACCTATGCTACATGCTTAGTAATAAGGGCAGTGAGAATCTCCTTATTAAGACACGACTCCGTTAGAGAATGAAAGGTGGTATTCATCATAACACCTTTTGCCATTTAAGGCACCATCTTTTGGTAGTCCTCAGAAAATAAATCCATGTCTTTGATGAACTACCAAAATGGTCCTATTGGTACCTTGCTCGGAGTGATCTTTGCATCCCAAACTCTTCCTTTCATGGTTGACAACCCAATCTGGGGTGTAGTCTTTCCTACACGATCTTGACACAGTTTGGTTACCACATCGGTCCTTAACCAATCATTTATAGAATCTAAAATTGCAAAGAACCCAAAATTCATAGACGAAAGGTTAAGGACCAAACCTGGTGGAGCACCTTAAAAATGATCTTGGCAACATCACCCTCAAAGTCACTAGAATCCAAAACATCTATAAGGATCACTTTCCCCTTTGCCTTCCTCTTTTCTTCTACCCCTTCTTCATTACAAATGGTTAGACTTGTACCAAGCATTTTAGCTACCAAAGATGGGTCAATGGGAGTTGAATGGATGGCAACCTCGTGCTGCTCAACCACCTTCTTAGCCACTTCGGGGCTAGGAGGAGGGGAAAGAGCAGCTTCCCTAGCCTTCTTCGAGCTAGGCTCAGCTAGATTCTTACTCTTCTTTCCCTTGGGAGACTGCTTATCCTTTCATTTCTTCATTTGCTCCTTTTTCTTGGTCTGCCCAAGGAATAGATTCTTGAAAAAGCTAGTGGACTTGTTACCCATCTCCACAAAAAGGGAAAAAAATCAATGTAAGTACAAGATGAGAGAAAAAAAATTAATAAATGGAACCTACTCTCGACAAGTTGTTGATAGGAAAGCTCATCCCGTAGGAGCTTAACTATTATAGATTCCTTCCCATCTATACTTGGCTTGGGCATATTAAGATCGATTAGGTGCTCTTTCACACCAACTCCCAAAGTACTTCTTTGGCCATGAGACCTTACCTGATGGAGAAAGGATATGGGGCACGCACGGAAGAGAGGTCGGCACAATTTTCTACCTGCCTAATTCAGCCATCAAACTCCTCAAACCAAGTTTTGAGGTCTCCAATGTGAACTTTAGAGGGGTCCCTTACATCAACCACTAGTATCCATGAAGCCCATTCCGTCAACACATTAGCCCATAACTCCAGCTTCTCTATGAAAAAGTACTTCCTTTACCAACCTTTCTAGCTATCTTTAGTGGCAAAGGTAAACATAAACTTCTTACTACTTATCCCATGAGGTAGCAAGATGTAGAAAGAGCCCTTTGGAATGGGGTGGAATTCGTTGTATTGCCCTGCACATGCACAAAAATGCATTCAAATATGAATAAGAGTTTGGTGAGAACGGGTTGATGGCTGTGCTGTGAAACTCAAAAAAGTCAGCAATCTTTGGAGGAGGATAGTGGAGACCCACCTTAGGTTGGGTTCTGAAAATAGTTATTGCCTCCTTCGAAGGTTAGTACCTCAACTCACCTTATTCAGGGATCCTCGCCCTAAAATAGGAGGGTAAGTAGAACTTCATATGCCACTTCTCCACCTTTTTCGAGGTGGCACAACTAGGGTGGGCATACAGAAAACCCTAACCCTCCTCAGTAGCCCTAGGTTTGACACCCTAATTGGCCACCTATCTTGCCTTGAAAATCTAATGAGCTACTTCGAAAAAAGTAAAAAAAGGAAAAGCGGACCTCGAGTCAACTACCCACCTTAAAATTCTCTAAAATCAAATAGACCATCACGATAAGAGGCTGAAAATCACTTCACTGAAAAAATAGCTACAAAGAAAAAGAAAGCTACAAAAAACCTAGAAAGTGAGAGAAAACAAAAGACGGACAAAATGAGAAGTGAGGGACTTCTCCTTTGATTGACGATATAAAAAGCCCAAAGGAAGGAAACACAGAGATTCCATAATAACTACCCCCACCAAAGTGACACACCGATATGAAAATTGGCCAATCAGATAATGATAGATGTTAATACGGAACACAAACTTAGGGCACGTTTACTACACCATTAAATTCATGGCTCAAGAATCAGGAAAATAATACGTCCTCCCATAAAATCTGAAACAATTGGATGGAAAAGCTAATACCCTTAGTAGTGGGAAAATATCCTAATATGAGGCTTAAATGACAACTTATTGCCAAATGCCTCACACAATCGAAGATGCTCACTTTCATCAATCCAATCGGAAGAAGGTCTCCCTTGGCAATATTGGAAGGGGAACACATTCGAGCAAGGAACATGACCTTGGTCCAAAATAGGATTAACCCAGACATCTAACCATCTTTAACTATATTGGCACGTGGTACTCAGGACCATCGGTAAGATGGTTATCACCTCACCCCTGAATCATGTTAGAGCATCAATCTATCTGCTTGTACAGCCAAGCTAGCAAAGACTATTCTTTGGAGAGCACGAAGCTCAAATCCGTCAATCTAACCACCCATGTGTTCGGCTGTCCTTACACCAGGCCTAACAACCGCCTGGCTCTCCTGTCACACCCCACACAGGCCCCAGCCTGTGCACTCTCAGTGCCACTCACCATTTCTACCCAAGAGTTATTTAAACACTCTTTTGTTCAGCTGTTATTAACTACCCTTTATTTCAGCCATTGTTTGTTAGGTAGTTTTTAAGTCTTATTTTCTTAAGCTAAGGGCCTGGGAGGTGCCTCAGGAGGCTTATGAACTGATTAGGGCAATTACTTACAGCTTAAGTAAGGCCCAACCACTAACTTGCAACACAAGGCAAGGCTGTAAATCAGTAACTTGCAATACAAGCAAGGCATACACTTAGTCTTTTAAGTGTCTAGGATGTGTGCTCATCAAGTGTGCTACTCCAATGCATGTCAACAAAGAAGCCCATCTCATCAAGTTTTGGAAATCAATTTTCATGTTCATGAACATTTGGCCAAGTAAAGAACACAAGAACTTCCATTCATAAGGCACATCCATAACCACATAAGCACAGCATAACTTGGCATTTAAGCATCCAAAATATTTACACAAAACCATGGTTCATCCGAGGCTAAATATACACAAAAGTAGCCTATGTACAAGTACTATTTACTTGGCAATATACCAAGAGTACCCATTATCCAAAACTAGCCAAAGTCATGTGATAGCCAAAGGCTATCGCCTCTATCTGGCCGAACTCCCTGCCACAAGAATGGCTAGAAGAAACTGGCGCTACCCGAAAAAAGGTGGGATCATACACCTCAGGAGGTAGCCGAAGAGCTCCGAGCCTGGCACGCCAGGAAACTTTAGGATACTACTAGCCCCCCGAGGTTGTAAACAGATCACCTTCGGAAAAGAGGCACCAGCTATTGCAGGCCGAACATGATCTTTCCGAAGGCGGAACTCCCTGAAGCTGGGAACCCCCGAACTAAGGGCATGTTTCCCGAAGAGGCACCGTCCGTACCAGAGGGCGACCTCGCCCAGGGACCTCGGGAGTACGGCAGGAGCATTTAAGGAAGTCTCTGACATGTCGCCCACAGACATCATAAGTCACCTCAAACGGCACCTGACACACCGACGCCATCAAAGTCACATCATGGCCCGTCTCGGCTCAAGGCTCAAGGGGCCTGCCACCGGCTACTTGCCCCCTACGCCCAGAAATTCAGGAACATCTGACCGTACACGTGTCAAGATCTGAACGGGCTAGGCACTCCTATAAATACCAGGAAATAATATCTGGCAGGGGGCTGGCAAATATCCTGACTCCTCACTCTGAGAAAATACTACCAGGCGAGTTCACTGAACCCCTCAGTGCTATTTCCTCTGCCTTCTCTCAGTACCACGACTTGGGCGTCGGAGGCTCCTCCCTGGAAAAACACCCCGGGGACCTCCCAACCCACTTTTTCTGAGCATCTCAGGTGCTCTCCCTTGGGCTAAACGGCCACCAGGCGTTCTTCCTCTCCGAGAGTCCCTCCACCTGTCTCCATGACTACCAACGATGAAGCCCCTGGGCATCATATGGCGCCGTCTGTGGGAACCCACTCTGAGATTGTCGTCGTTGAAACTCGGCGTTCTAAGGACAAGGGACTCCTGAGGTCTCCGTCTGCGCCTGAGACACAACCGGCTGCTGGGCAAACACTCCCAGGGACTTCTGCGTCTGAGGAAGACCGCCTTCTAGTAATCACTATGAGCTTTATGAGAGAGTTTCAGCATTCGGTCGTGGCCGAAATGACACAGCAGATCGACCGAAGATGGTCACAACAGACACAGACCCAAAGACCTCCCTCACCTGCACGCCCTCGGGAGAAAAGCCCGAGGTCGACTCATCGCAGTTCGGGAAGCGGAGATCCGCATGAAGAGTCGTCTACGGAGAATATACCCCTCGGGAAATGGCCTGTGGGATAAACTGGGTCCAAGCGACCGAAAGTCTCACAGCGAAGGAGTTCATCGCCTGAGGCGAGGTCCCTGTCCCCTCAACGCCAAACTCGCTCCCCGAAAAAGCGCCGACGATCTCCCTTCCAGAGGAAGAGCCTAACGCCACAGTTCTCATGGAAAGGATACTAGCACGGCTAGACAGGGTAGAAAAGCAGGTAGCTCGCAAACCCGTCTGGGACAAGATGATGGGACCCTTCTGCGAGGATGGGTCCCCATTCACCCAGGTGGTGGCCGAGGCAGCCATGCGAGGCGACTTCAAGGTACCTCGGCTGGAGATTTATGATGGCCGCACTGATCCGGAGGCCCATCTGACCAAGTACAGATGCAGCATGATAATGCATGGTGCTGACGACGCTACCATGTGTAAATGCTTCGAGGTCACCCTCACGGGACCAGCAACTGCGTGGTACAACTCATTGCCCCCAGGAGCCATCACTGAGTTCCAGGAGTTGTCTACAGCCTTCGCGCAACAATTTATTGGAAGCCGGCCAACGGCGAAGATGCCTGTTCAGATGTTCGACATAGAGCAGAGAAACAGAGAAACCATCCGAGACTATGTCGAAAGATTCAACAGGGAAGCTCTAAGCGTCCCGGACTTCCGGCCCGAAATACGCATCCTCGCCATGACACGGCGGCTTCGGCGAGACTCACAGCTGTTCTATGAGTTCTCAAAAGACCCCCCGGACACCCTCGGAGAATTTTACCGAAGGGCCGAGTAGCATATGACTTCTGAAGAACTGAGAATGGCTGGGCCGAAGTCCGATCACAACCGCGCCGAAGGGTCCAATCAGCAAGCTCGGCATCTGACCGAACAGGCAGGCCGACCTCGGAGGATGCGGGGAAGCAAACTTCAAAGCTTTACACCCCTGAGCACTACACGGACAAACATCTTCATGGCGCTGGAAAGGCAGGGGACGCAGATTCGGCGGCCAAGGGCCATGACCGCTGATAACAAGAAAAACACCAAGAAGTTCTGCCAGTTTCACCGCGACCACGGTCACGACACCGAAGACTGCTTCCAACTGAAGAAGTACATTGAGTCACTGATAAAACTCGGCCAACTTCGGAAATATCTGCGGATGCCTTCCCCAAAAGGAAGAAAAGATGAGGAAGAAAGGGCCGAAGATGAGGACTACAACTCTGACAGGCGGAGAAATCAAAGTCCGAAAAAATGCCCTCCTCTTCCTGCAGGGGTGATACAAACCATCACTACGGGGCTCCCATCCTCGGAAAGAAAGCGGAAGGCCAGAGAGATTGCGGTCATAAAATATCAGAGTCCGGCAAAGAAACTGGCTCGCAAAGATGGATCCACCGTCATCTTCCCCCATGACGATCCGCTGCTAACCATGGCAAGGATAGGGAACTGGGACGTCAAAAGAATGTTGCTTGATGATCGATCAAATACCGACGTCCTATTCTCGCATTTACTGCCGAATTTGGACATCTCTAGCAGGGAGCTCAAGCCTGTCACCTCGCCCACCTTTGGGGTTGGACCGTCCGAACTACCTGCCCTCGGATGGATTGATCTCCCCCTGATGATGAAAGGAACTTCGGTCGACGGAACAGTTGAGTTGTACGCCTCCGCAATGGCGAGATTTATCGTCATGGACGTTCCTTCTTCGTACAACACCATCCTTGGAAGGCATACACATGGGAAACCTGCACATTCGCCCTGACGTGAAGTACTTGACTATCACATTCGCCACCAAGGATGGGGATGCAGAGGTCTTCATAGATCAAGCCGAGGTAAAGAAGGTGTTTGTAAAGGCACGAAAAGCTCCGGCAAATAACCTCGCACAAACAACGGAGGCAAGGCACCAGAGAAGGACAAAGAAGGAGATCCCACAAGAGCGGAAACAGAAACAGTGGAACTTGTCCCAGGACAATCTACCCGAATATGGAAGAGCTTGCCCGAAGGTGACAAGAAAAACCTTGTATCTTTTCTACTGGGAAATAAAGATCTCTTTGCCTACTTGCCGAAAGACATGCCAGGGGTGCACCCTGGCATAATACAGCATAGCCTCAAAGTAAGCCCAGAAGCAAAGCCTGTCCGGCAAAAGAAGCGAAGCATCTCAGCCCATAAGAGCAACTTTGTGAAAACCGAAGTCCAACGCCTGTTGGACGCTAAAGTCATCAGGGAGGTCAAATACCCCGAATGGTTAAGCAACGTGGTGATTGCCACAAAAGAAGGCAGCAGCAAACTCCGGATGTGCATCGACTTCAGAAACTTGAACGATGCTTGCCCAAAAGACTCATACCCTCTTCCACCAATAGACCAACTGGTAGACTCAACTGCCGAATACGGGCTCCTAAGTTTCCTAGACGCCTTCAGCGGCTACCATCAAATAAGGATGGACCCCGAAGATGAAGAAAAGACCGTGATGGCCTGGGGCCTCATCGTTTTGAGTCATGATGACTGTTGAGGAGACTTCTAGGAGGAAGAACGCCTGGAAGGTGGGTCACCTCAAGGAGAGTACCTGAAAAGCTGGTAAACAGGGTTAGGAGGCCCCCGGAGTGTTTTTCCAGGGGGGGGAGCCTCCGACGCCCAAGTCAGTGGTGGCCGGAAAAAGGAGGAAGTCACTAGCTCAAAGAGAAAGGCAGAAAAGTCTCGCCTGGTATTTTCTCAGAGTGTGGGAGCTGTATCTCCGGCCTACCAACCTCCTGTCAAGTATTTATTTCCTGTATATATAAGAATACCTAGCCCGTTCAGATCATGACACGTGTGCGGTCGGATGCTCCTGAACTTCTGGGCGTAGGGGACAGATAGTTGGTAACCAGCTCACCTCGAGCCTTGTGCTGAGACGGGCCATGATGTGATTCTGATGGCGTCTGTGCGTCAGGGCGGCTTTTTACGTCTGTGGTGGGACGTGTCAGAGGCTTCCTTAAATGCTTCCATAAATGCTCCTGCCGTACTCCTGAGGTCCCTGGGCAAGGTCGTCCTCTAGTTCGGACAGAGCCTCTTCGGGAAGCATACCCTCAGTTCGGGGGTTCCCAGTTCCAGGGGGTTCCACCTTCGGGGATATCATGTTCGGGCAGCAATGTCTGGTGCCACTTTTCCGAAGGCGCGCTGTTCACAACCTTGGGGGGCGAATGGAGTCCTCAAGTTTTACTGGCGTGCCGAGGCTCGGAGCTCTCCGGCTATCTCCCGAGGTGCATGATTCCACCTGTTCCCGGGAAGCGCCAGTTCCTCTGGCCATTGTTGTGGCAGGGTGTTCGGCCAGATTGAGGCGATAGCCTTTAGCTATCACATGCCCCCCTCCGGAAAGCCGAAGTGAAGACTTCGGTTTGCATCTCTTTCCGAGGTTGTCGTTGGGAGTCTTGTTTGGAAGCATAACCTGTTCCGAGGTGGCACCTTTTGCCCAAGGATCTGGGCTGTTCGGCCTTGGCCTATTCTTTGGTGTCTCCGAGGCAAAGCCTGTACTGAAGATACACTTCTTGCCCAAAAGTCATGGGCTGTTCAGCCATAGCCTGTCTCTTGGTGTCCTCGAGGTGGCCTGCTTTTTATTTCTGCAGGTCTGATGGCCAAGCGTGTCAGACTGAGCGGCACGTCTCCACTTTTCAGGGATGTCAAACGACGTGTCCCAATCAGGAGGTGTGTCCCGATTTTCCAGGGACATTTGGGGAGGCACGTCCCCTATTTCTGCGCAGCGGTTGACACGCGGCTTCTTGCCATTGGAAGAGAAACGCGTCATTTACAGAGGGCGCACCTTTTCGGGTGCAGTGGGCAGTTTCGGCGACGGTTCGCCTCCAATGGGTACTTATGATTTCTTTTCGGCTACCCACCTTTGGCCTATAAATAGCCCATCCTATCATAAGTCCCACTTACTGTTTTTCTGCTCTCATTCTGCTTTGCCCTCTGTTCTTGCGTTTTATCTTGCTTTCTGTGGCGGAGCTTCTTTAATCAGAGCTTTTCCTACCAACTTTCATGACGGCGTCCTCAGGCAAATCTTTTGGTGGGTTTTGATTTCCAGAGTACTCTGATTCCTCTGTTTTTCTGAGTTTTTCTGGAAAACTGTTGTTTTTTTCCAAACTCGTCTTCTGAGTTTTTTCTGGAAACTATTTTCTTTTCCATCTCAAACTCTTTTTCATGTCTACGATGCCTGTCCCCGAGAGCTGGAAACCTCTTCTGGCCCATCCTTACTGTACCACCCCCGAAAAACTAGAGAGGTGGAAGAAAAAATTCTTTCTTCCCTCTTACGCTGTGACCAGGCTGCCTCGCTCTAGCCATTTTGCTTTTTCAAACCGCGGCGATGAGGTTACCGTCTTCCGAGCCCAACTGAAGGCCGGTCTTCGGTAGCCTCCCCCGAAGGTGGTTTGTGAGTTCTGCCAATTCCATGGCATTGCTGTGAACCAGCTTCCCCCGAACGCGTACTGCTATTTTAACGCCTTCCTCTGCATGTGTGGCGTGTTCGGGATAGAGCCCCACTTCATCATTTTCATGTAGTATTACAAGCTCTACATGGTCCCGAAGGGTGGCTTCTATTTCCTGCTGCCTCGGGGATCCGGGAGCAAAAAATTCACCTTCACCTTCGACACGAAGGATAGCTGGCGGGGGTGGCAGCCTAAGTTCTTTTTCCTGAAGGTGGATAAGAACTGGTCTGGTGTCCCGACCAGATGGGCTCAGGGAGTGCTGAACGCAGACGTCGTTGATCCGAGGATGCTGCTGACCCCACCGTTGGCTTCCGTGTTTGCGGATTTCGACGTCCGCATTCGGGCAGTCGCTGACTGGGCTCCCGAGGTCTCTCCTCGTGCTCTTTACCCCTTTCCTATCAACTGGAGGTTGATGACCGAAGAAGTCCTTCGGGAGCTGAAGGTGGTTAAGGAGCACGTGACTGACCTCAATATGCCCACTCCCGCCATCGCCGGGAAGGATTCCTGGCTGGTCAAGCTCCTTAAGGGGGAGACTTCTTTCGAATCTTTTGCCGAAAGTGAGTAATCTTCCACCCCTTTATATTTTTTCCTCGGACTTACGCTGATATTTCTTCTCTTTTTCAGAGATGGGCGATGGGGCTGCCGCCTATTACAAGGCCCTCTTTTCTGGCCAAGTGGAGAAGGGGGAGCAGACAAAGAAGGCGGCTTCCCGAAGAAGGAAGACGACAGGGGCGGGGCCCTCCGCGAAGCGAGCTAGGAAGGCTATCCAGCCTCCTCAGCCAGGGCTTTCGGAAGAAGAAGCTGGTGAAGAGGCTGGCCTTGTTGAAATTCCACCGGCCGAGGTCCCCGCTACTTCCGCCGAGGCGCCTCCTCTCGACCTCGAGGCCCTCAGAAACACTGTAGTGGTAGAAGTACCCACTGCCGATGAGCGGTACCGGCAGAAGGGCAAGGGTCTTTCTTCCGAGGGGCCCGAGGATCCCGAGGACACTGTCTCCGAGGTTCCTCCAGGTATGCCTTCAGGCGAAGTTCAGCTCCTTTGCTTTTCGCGAATTTTTCTTCTGCTCCTAACTTCCTTCTCACTTTCAGGGGAGCCTCTTACTGCTGGCTGGAGGGCCATTCATGAGAGGAAACGGGCCCTGCGAGATGCCACAATCCCTGAGGGGAAGATCCCCTTGGAGCCCTTTTGGACAATCACGGAGGATATGAATTTGTTCTCCGACGATTGTCCGAAGATGACAAAGGAGATTTGGAAGGGTATGACCACTGACGCCTCCTTCCGGGCCATTGCGGTGGCTCACCCGAGGGATCTTACCCTCGCCGCGAAAGTCACCGAGCACGCTGCTTAGGTATAGTCTTTACACTCTTTTTCCTCAATTTTCTAAGTGTTTAGACTTGTACTAACCTGGACTTTTGCCTTGCCGTAGCTGCTGGAGTACGTTGGTTACCTCCGAGTTCGGGTGGCCAGAGAGGCTGCCTCCAAGGATGCGACTTCGCGGGAACTCAGTGAAGCGAAGGCTTCGCTTGCGAACCTGGTTGCCAGCAACCAGCAGCTGGCAGCAGATTGTTCTCAGCAAATCGCCGCCGTTTGGGAGGAGTTCTCGAAGAAGAGAGAGGAACTTGAAAAGGACTTCTCCCGGAAGATTGCCGACCTCGGCGACCAAGTAAAGGGGCTGCTTGCCGCCAACGGAGATCTTGTCAAGGACAAGGCTGTTTCTGACAGTCTTGCGACGGGGTTGACGGATGAGAACAACGCTCTCCGAGCCGAGGTCGAGGCTCTGAAGAAGGAGTCCGAAGAGACGCTGGGGATAAGCGAGCTGGAGGAGGAGATTGCTAAGCTGAGGGACGACCTCAACGTCCTTGGCGTTCAAAAACATACTTCTGATCAGATGGCCAAGGTCGCCTTTCAGGACGGCTTCTGCCTTGCTCGGCACCAAGTCCTGCAGAGGTTCCCAGATTTGGACCTCTCTTTTCTGGAGGGCCTAAATATTCCTGAGGGACCTCGGTGGCAGTGGTCCAAGGTCGAGCATCTGAAGCTTCCTGGTCTTCGTCCGCCCGCCTCTCCCTAGTTTGCTTTAGGGCTCCTCTTATTTTTCTCCTTTGTGCTCCTTCTTTGGGCACTTCTTTTGTAAGGCGATTTGCTCTAAATGAACAATCTTTTGGCTAAGTCCTTTCTTGCAAGTTTCTTCATTTCCACTGTCCCGAACACGTTTGCTCAAGAGACTTTCGGAAAACCTGCAACCAAAGAAACTTTTTACCTTCCTT
This sequence comes from Aquilaria yunnanensis, assembly GCA_039654915.1. Lineage (NCBI taxonomy): Eukaryota > Viridiplantae > Streptophyta > Magnoliopsida > Malvales > Thymelaeaceae > Aquilaria > Aquilaria yunnanensis. The sequence goes on from CM077598.1 coordinate 79,079,580, forward strand.
TGTCCCGAGCGTGCTCGCTCAAGAGACTTTCTGGAAAGTTTGTAAAAATTTGGCTAAGTCTTTTGCAGGCTTTTTGTTCCCTTTTATCCCGAACATGTTCGCTCAAGGGACTTCGGAAAACCTTCAGCCAAATTTTTCTGTCTTCCTATTGTCCCGAGCATATTTGCTCAAGGGACTTAGGAAAATTTTCACGAGATTGCTCATTTCCCTCTTTCCCGAGCACGTTCGCTCAAGGGTGTTCGGAAATTACCTCTGCTTTTGTTTTGGCGTGTACTTTTGCGAGATTCTTGCTTTCCCTTTTTCCCGAGCATGTTCGCTCAAGGGTGTTCGGGAAATTTTCTCTGCACTGATTATGCCGAGTACTTTTGCAAGATTTTTGTTTCCCATTTTTCCCGAGCATAGTGGCTCAAGGGACTTCGGGAAGTCACATCTGCTTTTTTCGTGGCGAGCACCTTCGCGGAATTTTGTCTTGGACAATTTGGTATACTTAAAAATTTTCTCAAGACCATTCTTCTTCCGACCATCCTGTACTTAGAATATTTCTTGTACAATATATCTCTTCCGCTCAACCTTAGGCGTAGAATTTTTTCAAGGCGTCTGAATGCCAAGTGTTTTTCAATTCTACGCCTTCGGCGTCGCCAAGCTTGTACACGCCTTTTCGTACTTTGGAGAGAACCAGATAAGGTCCTTCCCAATTTGCGCGAAGTACTCCATGAGATGGCCTTCGGGGTGCAAAGTCGGCCTTTCGGAGAACGAGGTCTCCTTTTTTTATTTCTTTTGGCCTGGCTTTTAAGTTAATAGCCGCGGCCACTCTTTGCTGGAAAGCTTTTCTTCTCAGCTCGGCTATTTCTCTGTGTTCGGCCACAAGGTCGAGCTTAGTTCTCAGACCGAGGTCGTTTCCTCCTTCCTCAAATACTTGCACCCGTATTGAAGGCTGAACTATCTCTATTGGGATGATGGCCTCTGTTCCGAAGACGAGTGAGAAGGGAGTTTCCCCTGTGGCATCGTTCGGTAGCTCCACAATACACTTTGGAGTTCTCCTGGCCATTTCCCCTTGGCTTCCCCAAGTCTCTTTTTCAGGCCATCTTTTATGGTCCTGTTTGATACTTCCACCTGCCCATTGCTTTGGGGGTGAGCTACTGGGGCGAAGAGCATCTTTATTCCGAGGTCGCTGATGAATTCCTGGAATCCTTTGTCTATGAACTGGGATCCATTATCAGCTACTAGTACCCTCGGTATGCCAAATCTGCATACGATGTTCTTCCATACGAACTTCTGCACTTCTTTTGCCGAGATAGTTGCTAGTGGTTCTGCCTCTACCCACTTTGAGAAATAGTCCACTGCTACCACGCAGAATTTCACGCCTCCGGGCGCTGTGGGGAGTAGCCCAATAAGGTCTATACCCCAGACTACGAAGGGCCAAGGATAGTCTGCCGACGTTACCATTTCCGAGGGTATCCTCTGGATTTTTGCATGCCTCTGGCAACTACCGCACTTCTGGACGAACTGCCTTGCGTCCTTTCTCAGGGTAGGCCAGAAGTATCCTTGGCGGAGTATCACTGCTGCAAGGGCATCAGTTCCAATGTGCGAGCCGCACATGCCTTCGTGAACTTCTTCGAGGACCATCTCAGTATCCTCTTCGCCCACACACCTCTGCAGCGGATTTGCATATCCTTACCGATATAACTCTTCACCAATCAGGAAGAATCTTCCGGCGCGTCTTCGCAGTGTTGCAGCATTGCCGGCGTCTTCGGGAAGCTCATTCTCTGCGAGGTATCTCTTTATGGGGTCCTTCCACCCTGTTCCCGAGGTCGTTACGCTTAGCACGGAGATGCTTGGATGGTCTAGCACCTCGGTGTATGTTTTGGACTTCGCTAAGCAATCTGCCTCAGTGTTATTCCGCCGGGGTACATTTTCGATCCGCACGGCGTCAAACTCTTGGATGAGTTTTGTTACCAGCTCGTGGTATTTTGCCAAGATTGGGTCCTTCGCCCCATAATCTCCTGCCGTCTGCCGAACTACTAGCTGGGAATCGCTGTGAGCCCTTAAGTTTCTCACGCCAATCTTTCTGGCCAAGCGTAATCCCGCTATGAGGGCTTCATACTCAGCCACATTATTGGTAACGTTGAAGCTGAACTTGATAGCCTTCATCACCTCTAGGCCTTCGGGTCCTCTGATAACTATTCCAGCTCCCTGGTGTTCGGACCCCGAGGCTCCGTCAACATGCAAGGTCCATTCTGGCTCACCTTCTTTCAGATCTGAGTGGTTCTCCTCAGTGGTGGGTATTTCGGCGATAAAATCCGCCAATGCTTGGGCTTTTATGGCCTTCCGAGGCTCATACGTGATTTCATGCTCGCCAAGCTCTATGCACCACTTGGAGAGCCTTCCCGAATGATCCACTCTCTTCATAACATCCCGTAGTGGTAGACTACTTCGGACGATGATGGGGTGAGCCTGGAAATATGGTCGCAGTCTTCTTCCTGCAAGCACCAAGGCGTATATAGCTTTTTGAAGCAAAGGGTACCTGACTTCGGCGCCATGCAGGGACTTGCAGACGTAGTAGACCGGCCATTGTTTCGGCCCTTCTTCTTTCACCAGGACCGAGCTCACGGCCTTTTCTGTGACGGCGAGGTACAGTACGAGGGGTTCTCCCTCCCGAGGTTGTCGCAGAGTCGGCAGGCTGGCCAGGTAGACTTTGAGTTCTTCCCAGGCCTTTTGGCAATCTTCATCCCAAGGATGACTGTTTCTTCCGAGGTCGCCTTCCATCTTTGCTGCCTTTGTGAGGACTTTGAAGAAAGGTCTACACCTATCTCCGTACCTGGAAATAAACCTGCTCAGAGAGGTTATTCTTCCGGTTAGTCTCTGCACGTCTTTGACTGTGGCAGGAGTTCGGAACTCAAGCAGAGCCTTAATCTTCTCAGGATTGGCGTCAATGCCCCTTTCGGATACCATGTATCCAAGGAATTTTCCCGAAGTCACGCCGAAGATGCACTTCTCGGGATTAAGGCGAATCCCGAAGGCTCTGAGCTTTTGGAAGGTTTCCTCCAAATCTGCAACGTGGTAGCCGGGTAGCTTGCTTTTGACTATCATATCATCAACATATACCTCCATGTTTCTCCCTATTTGGTCCTTGAAGACCTTGTTCATCAGTCTCTGGTAGGTGGCTCCTGCATTTTTGAGCCCGAAGGGCATTCTGACATAGCAGTACGTTCCTCCCTCGGTGATGAAGGCAGTTTTCTCTTCATCTTCGGGGTCCATCCTTATCTGATGGTAGCCGCTGAAGGCATCTAGGAAGCTCAGGAGCCCGTATTCGGCCGTTGAATCTACCAGTTGATCTATTGGGGGGAGGGGAAATGAGTCTTTCGGGCAAGCATCGTTCAAGTTTCTGAAATCAATGCACATCCGGAGTTTGCTGCTGCCTTCTTTTGTGGCGATGACCATGTTGCTTAACCACTCGGGGTATTTTACCTCCCTGATAACTTCAGCATCCAATAGGCGCTGGACTTCGGTTTTCACGAAGTTGCTTTTGTGGGCTGAGATGCTTCGTTTCTTTTGCCTGATAGGTTTTGCTTCCGGGCTTACTTTGAGGTTGTGCTGTACTATGCCAGGGTTCACACCTGGCATGTCTTTCGGCGAGTAGGCAAACAGATCTTTATTTTTTAGCAGAAAGGATACAAGATTTTCCTTATCACCTTTGGCCAAGCTCTTCCCTATTCGGGTAGATTGTCCTGGGACAAGATCTACTGCTTCCGTTTCTGCTTCTGCGGGATCTCCTTTTTTGCCTTCCTGCGCCTTTGCCTCCACCGTTTGTGTAGAGTTGTTTGCCGGAGCCTTTCGTGCTTTTACAAACACCTTTCTTACCTCGGCTTGGTCGATGAAGACCTCTGCATCTCCATCCTTGGTGGCGAATGTTAGTGTTGTGCCCAAAAAGCCAATCATGAGATGATTGTATTTTTGCACATTGAGTCATGATATTTTATTGAGGCATTAATCCAGCAATTTTGTTTGTTGTTTTGTTTCTGCGTAACGTAATAAACATAATTGTAACCCTAGAATAATGATATTCTTAAACGTCCCTAGTATAGTATTATTGTGGAGCGGGTTGCAATAATACATAATGACTAGCATATGTGGAGACTAATATGAGATATGTAGTCTACATATGGGTACAAGTTGGAGAACTTGTGTACTGGACCGACCCACCATGAGAACACTTCATGGATCGTTATATGAGTGTCATAAGTGATTCTCATAGTGATCATAGTATATGTAGTCCTTCGACCTAAGATCATCAAGGTTCCCTACATGTGAGTCACATACTTTGATACTTTCTTTTGTTGCTCGTAACTGAGTGAACTTGAAGGAGGTCATTGGGTATGTCACATATCATGCGGAGGGATTTGTATGATCAAGATGGGATTTGTCCCTCCTATGTAACGGGAGTGATATCTTTGGGCCCCTTGATAGAGTGAGACTTAGAAAATGCATGGCCATGCTCCGATGAGTTGATATATGATATCAATGTCATCAGTTTAAGTTAGTCTACTCGGTAATCAAGAAACCAAAGATTGGGCTATACGAGAGTGACACATTCCATGTCTCGTGCTTAGTCTTGATATCTTGGACAAAGGGACAATGGCATATATCGGTGATGATCATAAAGGTTTAGTCGATTCACCGACAATCTTGTCACTTGGGTAGCAATGATGTGTTGCTAGACACCGCTCATTGCTTATGATCATAAATGTGATTTATGATCATTGCCAACATGGCAAGAGCCTATTGGGTCGCACACGTAGAGCTATTTGGATAATTAGAGTGCATGGGCTAATTATTTGGGTTATGGTTTCACTTTAATTTCGTATTAATAATGGGCCAATGAGTTGAGCCATTATTAAGCCCGAAATTAAATCCTAATTGGATTAGGGCTTTGAAACCCATTAGGCCTGGAAGTTGAGTCTCACTATAAATACAACTTTTAAGTGAGAAATTCGTAGGTCTCCTTGCCCTAGCCACCCAAAAGGACAGCCGCACTCTTCTCTTGCAATTCCTTGGAGGACGCAAGCTAGCACTGCGAGCGCAAGAGAAACGCATCTGCTGGGACGTGGTGGAAGCGTGGTGATCCCGAGAGGCTCGTGTGGATACCATAGAGAGCCTGAACACGTCAACTGTTCAGGTTTTGTGATTCGACTCTACAGTTGAGTGAGAGATCTCAACCGAAAATTAGGTATGAAATTTTCGAACACCCGGTTTACCCCGTTTCACTTGGATCCTGGAGGGTTTCGGTTAAATTTCGCTGCGCTGTTTGGCTCCCGAAACCCAACAGTGGTATCAGAGCTACTGGTGAAACCCTAAATCGGGATTGAGTGTTGAATCGCATGATGCTATGTCTTCGATTGGTTTTCGGCCATGATTAATTAGATTGATTCATGATGCATGAAACCGGAATTCGTAATGACCATATGAGATATATGAAGAAACGACACAAATTGGTTAATGAGATTAACCGAAATTGATAGGTATGAGATACCTATATGGATTAGGATTCTTGCAATAGTTGCAAAAACCCTAGGTTTGTTCAGATTCGGCCTGTTCGGGCACCGAAAGTAAGGTATTTTTGGTGGCTCGAATGGAGAAGTCTCGGGTGCCTACTTTCTCGAAATAGAAGATTTCGGGCTAAGCAATTGTAAGACAATTTTTTGCGCCGGGGGGCGCTGCCCCCCACGCCCCCCGCAAGGGCGGCTCCCCTTGACCCCGTCCGCTGACCGGTCAGCGGAACCACCGCCCGCTGACCGGCCAACGGGACCGCCGTATGCGAAGCACCACATAAATAAAAATGGTTAATCAACACGCGAAAATTGGCATGCATCTTTGTTGAATGAGATTTGACATGATATGCTGATTAGTGTTTGAAGCATGGTGCATGGTTATAGCCCTTGATTGGTTGTACTTGTAAATACGGCCTGCGAGTCGTGCCTTTTCTTATCACTCTCATTGTACATTCTCTTCTCACCTTACTCCCCTCGAATGTAACTCGAGGTTTCTATTATTGATGTAATGGTGCATTATGGGCTCATCCAAGGTGGTATGTCCAAGGAGGTGACAACAAAAGAGCAGCCAAGAAAGGAAGAGAAGGAGCTTGTGAAGACTCTTTTCTTTTCTTAGGCTTTTATGATATTCTCATTGGCTTGAGAATATCGCATAGTTTGGGCTATAACCATGTCACGTTTATTTCTTGTAAGCATGAGATGCATGTTTTATATTTGTATGTGATGCATGTATAAAACAACCGGAGATAACAAATTGGTGAGATCAAAAGAAAAATCCCTCAAACAAATATTAAGTCATTAAATGTGATGCCTTCCAAATGTTGGCACTCGTCAAGACTTTGATCAACATTAGGTGGGTTTGCCAAAGCAAAGCACCTATGTTCATCTTGGTAAGGCGCGATGGGATAATAGTGATATCCAAACTGCTAACTTTGGGTTCGACTTAACTAAGTCATCCTAATAGGATTAGGGACTTAGAGGCATAGAGTTGGGCTTAAGTTCATGAGATGAGCTTGGACAAGTGTTGTTCACCCAACTATCCAAGAGTTGCATAAGATGCAATTGGCAATGAGTTGCCTACCTAAATAGCTGTAACTTGAGAGAAAAGCCAAAGCTGACTCAGGTTGTGGTCAAATATGGATCTTGGCCCACTAGAATACCTTAGCGCCGAGGTGTTCCGAAATAATATCGAGGGTTATTATTTTGAGGAAAATAGTGGGAGTATCGTTTAATAAAAGTCCTTATTAAATGAATTAAAATACATGACTCTTACACTGCATATTTACTGTTGTAGATAACCATGGCACAAAACACATCGACACTTTCGTTGCGATCGATCCTTGAGAAGGAAAAACTGAATGGGACCAACTTTCTCAAATGGTACCGAAACTTGAGGATAGTCCTCAAACAAGAGAGAAAGGCATATGTCCTAGAGCAGCCCATTCCGAATGAGCCTGTTGCCACTGCTCCAAGAGCTGAAAGGGATGCTCACAAGAGGCATTCTGATGATGCTTTGGATGTTGCATGCCTCATGCTTATTACCATGGAATCTGAGCTTCAGAAGCAACATGAGAACATGGGGGCGTTCGATATGATCGAACATCTCAAAATGCTTTTCCAAGAGCAAGCTAGGCATGAGAGGTTTGAGACCTCTAAGGCATTGTTTCAGTGCAAGATGTCTGAGGGAAGTCCCGTGGGTCCTCATGTGCTCAAGATGATTGGGTACATTGAGAATCTTGAGAATTTGGGATTTGCTCTTCAGAAAGAGTTGGCTATCGATGTAGTCTTGCAATCGTTGCCTGAAAGCTACAGTCAGTTCGTCATGAACTATAACATGAACGACCTTGACAAGTCCCTCCCTGAATTGCTCAACATGTTGAGAACTGCTGAGCAAAACCTTAAGAAGGCTAAGCCCATTTTGATGGTTCAAAAGGGCAAGGGAAAGGGAAAAGCCAACAAGAAGAAGGATAAAGCTAATGGAAAGTCCAATGCTAGTTCTTCTTCAGCTGCACTGAAACCAAAGGGTGGTGTGGCAAAGGAAGGGGAGTGCTTCCATTGTAAGCAACCTGGACACTAGAAGCGCAACTGCAAGCTCTATCTTGAAGAACTTTCTAAGGAAAAGGGAAGTAAGACTTCCACTTCAGGTATTTTTGTTATAGAGGCTAACTTTTCTACTTCCTCATCTTGGGTATTGGATACTGGATGTGGATCTCACATTTGTGCAAATGTGCAGGATCTAAGTAGAAGTAGAAGATTGGCCCGAGGTGAAGTGGACCTACGTGTTGGAAATGGAGCAAGGGTTGCTGCCTTAGCCGTAGGGACTTATGTTCTCACTTTACCTAGTGGATTAGTTTTAGAATTAGACAACTGCTACTTTGTGCCTACTATTAGTAGAAATTTGATTTCTGTTTCTTGTTTGGACAAGAAAGGTTTTTCATTTATAATAAAGGACAAATGTTGTTCTATTTATTTGAATGAAATCTTTTATGGTAGTGCTCAACTTAGCAATGGGTTGTATGTTCTAGACCTTGAAGATCCAATCTATAATGTGAATACCAAGAAGGTCAGATTAAATGATTCAAACTCGACCTATCTCTGGCACTGTCGCTTGGGCCATATAAATGAGACCCGCATATCCAAGCTCCATAAGGATGGACTCTTGGACTCATTTGATTTTGAATCATATGAGACATGTGAGTCATGTTTGTTGGGCAAGATGACCAAAGCCCCATTCACAGGGCAAAGTGAAAGGGCTAATGACTTACTAGGACTCATACATAGTGATGTATGTGGCCCTATGTCTACACAAGCTAGAGGAGGTTCCCAATACTTCATTACTTTCACTGATGACTTCAGCAGATATGGCTATGTGTATCTTATGAGACACAAGTCAGAATCCTTTGAAAAGTTCAAAGAATTCAAGAATGAAGTAGAGAATCAACTCGGGAAGAGTATCAAAGTACTTCGATCAGATCGAGGTGGAGAGTACTTGGATCGAGAATTCCTTGACTATCTGAAGGAGTGTGGTATAGTATCACAACTCACTCCACCAGGTACACCTCAATGGAATGGTGTTTCTGAAAGGAGAAATCGAACTCTGTTAGACATGGTTCGCTCCATGATGAGTCAAGCTGACCTTCCAAACTCCTTTTGGGGACATGCTCTAGAGACAGCCGCTTTTACACTAAACCGAGTTCCATCTAAATCGGTTCAAAAGACACCATATGAGATATGGAGTGGGAGGCGTCCTAATTTGTCTTTTATGAAGATTTGGGGCTGTGACGCTTATGCAAAACGTCAATCCTCTAACAAACTAGGGCCCAAATCTCAAAAATGTCTTTTTTTTGGGTATCCCAAAGAAACAAAGGGTTACTATTTCTACAATCCCTCTGAGCAAAAAGTGTTTGTTGCTCGAACTGGTGTCTTTTTGGAGAAAGAGTTTATCTCTAAAGGAACTAGTGGGAGGAAAGTAGAACTTGAAGAAATTCAAGAACAACAAGGAGACATTGAACCTGAAATGGAACCTGAACAGACACCACAAGATGTTGTGGTTCAAGAGTCTATTCCTGTAGCACAAAGCCCACGTAGGACTGGTAGGATTCGGCGTGAGCCCGAGAGATATGGATTTCTCGTGACTCACACCGGTGATGTGATGCTCATGGATCAAGATGAGCCCACAACCTACCAACAAGCTATGTCGGGGCCTGACTCTGAGAAGTGGCTAATGGCCATGAAATCCGAGATGGAATCCATGTATGAAAACCAAGTATGGACTTTGGTTGACCCACCTGAAGGGGTAAAACCTATAAGGTGCAAATGGGTTTTCAAGAAGAAAACTGACATGGATGGTAATGTGATTACCTTTAAGGGAAGATTGGTTGCAAAAGGTTTCAAGCAAATTCATGGTATTGACTATGATGAAACTTTTTCACCAGTTGCTATGCTTAAATCCATCCGAATTTTGTTTGCTATTGCTGCACACTATGATTATGAGATATGGCAAATGGATGTCAAAACTGCATTCCTAAATGGAAAGCTACTTGAGGATGTGTACATGACACAGCCTGAGGGTTTTGTCACTCCTGGGAATGCCAATAAAGTGTGCAAATTGCAAAGGTCCATTTATGGACTGAAGCAAGCTTCTCGAAGTTGGAATCTTCGTTTTGATGATGCAATCAAAGAGTTTGGTTTTATCAAAAATGAAGATGAACCTTGTGTCTACAAGAAGGTTAGTGGGAGCGCTATTGTCTTCTTGCTGTTGTATGTAGATGACATACTACTCATCGGGAATGACATTCCTGAGCTACAGTCTGTGAAGACTTGGCTAAGGAAATGTTTCTCTATGAAGGACCTGGGTGAAGCAGCCTATGTGTTAGGCATCAGGATCTATAGAGATAGATCTAGAAAGCTTCTTGGCCTAAGTCAAAGTACATATATTGACAAGGTGCTAAAGAGGTTTAGCATGCAAGATTCCAAGAAAGGATTCTTGCCCATGTCATATGGTATCACTCTTTCTAGATCTCAGTGTCCGAGTACAACCGAGGAGAGAGAGCGCATGAGTAAGATTCCATATGCCTCAGCAATTGGATCTATCATGTATGCCATGATATGTACTCGTCCCGATGTCTCATATGCTTTGAGCATGACGAGTAGGTACCAATCGAACCCCGGTGAAAGTCACTGGACAGCTGTTAAGAACATCCTTAAGTACTTACGAAGGACTAAGGATGCATTCTTGGTCTTTGGAGGTGAAGATCAGCTCGTTGTAAGGGGTTACACCGATGCAAGCTTCCAATCCGATAAGGATGATTTTAGATCGCAATCTGGTTATGTGTTTTGTATTGGTGGTGGTGCTGTAAGCTGGAAGAGTTCAAAGCAAGAGACAGTAGCTGACTCTACAACAGAATCTGAGTACATTGCCGCCTCTGATGCTGCGAAGGAGGCAGTTTGGATCAAGAAGTTCATCACTGAACTTGGAGTGGTTCCAAGCATTGTTGACCCGATAGAGCTCTATTGTGACAACAATGGAGCAATCGCACAGGCTAAGGAACCTCGATCTCACCAGCGATCCAAACACATACTTCGACGCTATCATCTCATCAGGGAGATCATCGAGAGGGGTGATGTAAGGATATGCAGGACTTCGACAGACAGCAACATTGCTGATCCACTGACAAAGCCCCTTACGCAGCAGAAGCATGATAGCCATTCTAGATCCATCGGTATTAGATACATGGATGATTGGCTTTTAGTGCAAGTGGGAGATTGTTAGTGTTGTGCCCAAAAAGCCAATCATGAGATGATTGTATTTTTGCACATTGAGTCATGATATTTTATTGAGGCATTAATCCAGCAATTTTGTTTGTTGTTTTGTTTCTGCGTAACGTAATAAACATAATTGTAACCCTAGAATAATGATATTCTTAAACGTCCCTAGTATAGTATTATTGTGGAGCGGGTTGCAATAATACATAATGACTAGCATATGTGGAGACTAATATGAGATATGTAGTCTACATATGGGTACAAGTTGGAGAACTTGTGTACTGGACCAACCCACCATGAGAACACTTCATGGATCGTTATATGAGTGTCATAAGTGATTCTCATAGTGATCATAGTATATGTAGTCCTTCGACCTAAGATCATCAAGGTTCCCTACATGTGAGTCACATACTTTGATACTTTCCTTTGTTGCTCGTAACTGAGTGAACTTGAAGGAGGTCATTGGGTATGTCACATATCATGCGGAGGGATTTGTATGATCAAGATGGGATTTGTCCCTCCTATGTAACGGGAGTGATATCTTTGGGCCCCTTGATAGAGTGAGACTTAGAAAATGCATGGCCATGCTCCGATGAGTTGATATATGATATCAATGTCATCAGTTTAAGTTAGTCTACTCGGTAATCAAGAAACCAAAGATTGGGCTATACGAGAGTGACACATTCCATGTCTCGTGCTTAGTCTTGATATCTTGGACAAAGGGACAATGGCATATATCGGTGATGATCATAAAGGTTTAGTCGATTCACCGACAATCTTGTCACTTGGGTAGCAATGATGTGTTGCTAGACACCGCTCATTGCTTATGATCATAAATGTGATTTATGATCATTTCCAACATGGCAAGAGCCTATTGGGTCGCACACGTAGAGCTATTTGGATAATTAGAGTGCATGGGCTAATTATTTGGGTTATGGTTTCACTTTAATTTCGTATTAATAATGGGCCAATGAGTTGAGCCATTATTAAGCCCGAAATTAAATCCTAATTGGATTAGGGCTTTGAAACCCATTAGGCCTGGAAGTTGAGTCTCACTATAAATACAACTTTTAAGTGAGAAATTCGTAGGTCTCCTTGCCCTAGCCTCCCAAAAGGACAGCCGCACTCTTCTCTTGCAATTCCTTGGAGGACGCAAGCTAGCACTGCGAGCGCAAGAGAAACGCATCTGCTGGGACGTGGTGGAAGCGTGGTTATCCCGAGAGGCTCGTGTGGATACCATAGAGAGCCTGAACACGTCAACTGTTCAGGTTTTGTGATTCGACTCTACAATTGAGTGAGAGATCTCAACCAAAAATTAGGTATGAAATTTTCGAACACCCGGTTTACCCCGTTTCACTTGGATCCTGGAGGGTTTCGGTTAAATTTCGCTGCGCTGTTTGGGTCCCGAAACCCAACAGCGAATGTGACAGTCAAGTACTTCACATCGGGGCGAATGTGCAGGTTCCCCTGAGTCTGCCTTCCAAGGATGGCGTTGTACGAAGACGGGACGTCCATGACGATGAATCTTGCCATTGTGGACGCATAGAACTCAGCTGCTCCGTCTACCAAAGTGCCTTTCATCATCAAAGGGAGGTCGATCCTTCCGAGGACGGGTAGTTCGGATGGCCCAACACCGAAGGTGGGCATGGTGACAGGTTTAAGCTCGCTGCTGGAGATGCCCAAGCTCGGCAGTAAGTGCGAGAATAGGACGTCAGCATTTGAGCCGTCATCAAGCAACACTCTCTTGACGTCCCAGTTCCCTATTCTCGCCATTATCAGCAGTGGGTCGTCGTGGGGGAAGACGACGGTGCAGCCATCTTTGCGAGCCAGTTTCTTTGATGGACTTTGATACTCCATAACTGCAGTTTCTCTGGCCTTCCGCTTTCTTTCCGAGGATGGGAGCCCCGTGGTGATGGTTTGGATGACCCCTACTGGAGGTGGAAGGCGCCTTTTTGGACTTCTGTTTCTCCGCCTGTCGGAGTCATAGTCCTCATTTTCGGCCCTCTCTTCCTCCTCTTTTCTGCCCTTTGGGGAGGGCATCCGCAGGTACTTACGAAGTTGGCCCTGTTTGATCAGCGATTCTATGTACTTCTTCAGCTGGAAGCAGTCTTCGGTGTCATGACCGTGGTCGCGATGAAACTGGCAGAACTTCTTGGTATTCTTCTTATTATCGGCGGCCATGGCCTTTGGCCTCCGAATCTGCGTCCCTTGCCTTTCCAGCGCCATGAGAATGTTGGTCCGTGTCATGCTCAAGGGCGTGAAACTTTGAGGTTTCCTTCCTCGCATTCGCCGTGGTCGGCCTGTGTGTTCAGAAAGATGCCAAGCTTGCTGACTGGACCCTTCGGCGCGGTGATGATCAGACTTCGGGCCCGCCATCCTCAATTCCTCGGCTGTCATGTGCTGTTCTGCCCTTCGGTAAAATTCTCCGAGGGTCTCCGGGGGGTCCTTTGAGAACTCGTAGAACAGCTGTGAGTCACGCCGAAGGCCCCGTGTCATAGGGAGGATGCGAATTTCGGGCCGGAAGTCCGGGACGCTGAGTGCTTCCCTGTTGAATCGTTCGACATAGTCTCGGATTGTCTCTCCGTTTCTCAGCTCTATGTCGAACATCTGCACAGGCATTTTGGCCGTTGGCCTGCTCCAAATGAACTGCTGGGTGAAGGCTGTGGACAACTCCTGGAACTCAGTAATAGTCCCTGGGGGCAAGGAATTGTACCATGCTGTTGCTGGGCCCGTGAGGGTGACTTCGAAGCATTTGCACATGGTAGCATCACCAGCTCCGTGCATTATCATGCTCCGTCTGTACTTCGTCAGATGGGCCTGTGGATCAGTCCGGCCATCATAGATCTCCAGCCTAGGCACTCTGAAGTCGCCTGGCATAGCTGCCTCAACGACAGCGCGAATAAACGGGGAGCCATCTTCGCATAATGCCCCCGACAGCCTGTCCCAAACAGGTTTTCCGGTCACTTGCTTCTCCACTCTGTCCAGCCGTGCCAATATCCTTTCCATAAGCGCAGTGGCGCTAGGACCAGTTTCGCGGGAGGGAGATCGACGGCGCCTTTTCGGGGAGCGAGTTCGGCGCGGAGGGGTCAGGGACCTCGCCTCGGGCGACGAACTGCTTCGCTGTGAGACTCTCGGTCGCTTGGACCCAGTTTGTCCCACAGGCCGCTTCCCGAGGGCTATATCTTCTGTGGATGATTCTCCGCGAGGATCTCCACTTTCTGAACTGCGGTGTGTAGACTTGGGGCTTCTCTCCCGAGGGCGTGTTGATGATGAGGGTTTCTGGGCCTGTGACTGCTGTGGCCATCTTCGGTCAATCTGCTGAGTCATTTCAGCAACGACCGAGCGCTGAAAATCCCTCAAGAAGCTCATGGAAATTACCAGAGGGCGGTCTTCCTCGGGCGTAGAAGTCTCTGGGAGTGTCTGCTCAGCGGCCGGTTGTATCTCAGGCGCGGACGAGGACCTTGGGAGTCCCTTGTCCTTAGAACGCCGAGTCTCAACGACGGCGATTTGCGAGCGGGTTCCCACAGACGGCGCCAAATGATGGCCTGGGGCCTCATCGTTTTGAGTCATGATGACTGTTGAGCAGACTTCTAGGAGGAAAAACGCCTGGAAGGTGGGTCACCTCAAGGAGAGTACCTGAAAAGCTGGTAAATAGGGTTAGGAGGCCCCCGGAGTGTTTTTCCGGGGGGGGAGCCTCCGACGCCCAAGTCAGTGGTGGCCGGAAAAAGGAGGAAGTCACTAGCTCAAAGAGAAAGGCAGAAAAGTCTCGCCTGGTATTTTCTCAGAGTATGGGAGCTGTATCTCCGGCCTACCAACCTCCTGTCAAGTATTTATTTCCTGTATATATAGGAATACCTAGCCCGTTCAGATCATGACACGTGTGCGATCGGATGCTCCTGAACTTCTGGGCGTAGGGGACAGATAGTTGGTAACCAGCTCGCCTCGAGCCTTGTGCTGAGACGGGCCATGATGTGATTCTGATGGCGTCTGCGCGTCAGGGCGGCTTTTTACGTCTGTGGTGGGACGTGTCAGAGGCTTCCTTAAATGCTTCTATAAATGCTCCTGCCGTACTCCCGAGGTCCCTGGGCGAGGTCGTCCTCTAGTTCGGACAGAGCCTCTTCGGGAAGCATACCCTCAGTTCGGGGGTTCCCAGTTCCAGGGGGTTCCGCCTTCGGGGATATCATGTTCGGGCAGCAATGTCTGGTGCCACTTTTCCGAAGGCGCACTGTTCACAACCTTGGGGGGCGAATGGAGTCCTCAAGTTTTACTGGCGTGCCGAGGCTCGGAGCTCTCCGGCTATCTCCCGAGGTGCATGATTCCACCTGTTCCCGGGAAGCGCCAGTTCTTCTGGCCATTGTTGTGGCAGGGTGTTCGGCCAAATTGAGGCGATAGCCTTTGGCTATCAGACCGCCTTCATCACCGAGGGAGGAACGTACTGCTACATCAGGATGCCCTTCGGGCTTAAAAATGCAGGAGCCACCTACCAAAGGTTGATGAACAAGGTCTTTAAGGACCAAATGGGGAGAAACATGGAGGTGTACGTTGACGATATGATAGTCAAAAGCAAGCTCCCTCGCAACCACGTTGCAGATCTAGAGGAAACCTTCCAAAAGCTCAGAGCCTTCAGGATTCTTCTCAATCCTGAAAAATGCATGTTCGGGGTAACCTCGGGAAAGTTCCTTGGGTACATGGTATCCGAAAGAGGCATCGATGCTAACCCGAAAAAAATTAAGGCTCTGCTCGAGTTCCGAACTCCTGCCACAGTAAAAGATGTGCAGAGACTCACCGGAAGAATAACCTCTCTTAGCAGGTTCATTTCCAGGTACGGAGATAGGTGTCGGCCTTTCTTCAAAGTCCTCACTAAGGCAGCAAAGAAGGAAGGCAACCTCGGAAGTGATGATCATCCTTGGGATCAAGACTGCCAAAAAGCCTGGGAAGAACTCAAAATCTACCTGGCCAGCCTGCCGACTCTGCGACAACCTCGCGAGGGAGAGCCCCTCGTGTTATACCTCGCCGCCACGGAAAAGGCTGTGAGCTCGGTCCTCGTGAAATAAGAAGGGCCAAAACAATGGCCGGTCTACTATGTAAGCAAATCCCTGCATGGCGCCGAAGTCAGGTACCCTCTGCTGCAAAACGCTATATACGCCTTGGTGCTTGCATGGAGAAGGCTACGACCATACTTTCAGGCTCACCCCATCATCGTCCGAAGTAGCCTACCACTACGGGACATCATGAGGAAAGTGGATCATTCGGGAAGGCTCTCCAAGTGGTGTATAGGGCTTGGCAAACACGATATCACCTATGAACCTCGGAAGGCCATAAAAGCTCAAGCACTGGCAGAATTCATTGTCGAAATACCCACCACTGAGGACAGTCATCCGGATCTGAATGAAGGTGAGCCAGAATGGACCTTACATGTTGACGGAGCCTCGGGGTCCGAGCACCAGGGAGCTGGGGTAATTATCAGAGGCCCCGAAGGCCTAGAGGTAATGAAGGCTATCAAGTTTAGCTTCAACGTCACTAACAATGTGGCTGAGTATAAAGCCCTCATAGCGGGATTACGACTGGCCAGAAAAATTGTCGTGAGAAACTTAGAGGCTCACAGCGATTCCCAGCTAGTAGTTCGGCAGACGACAGGAGACTATGGGGCGAAGAACCCAACCTTGGCAAAATACCACGAGCTAGTAGCAAAACTCATTCAAGAGTTTGACGCCGTACGGATCGAAAACGTACCTCGGCGGAAAAACACCGAAGCAGATTGCTTGGCGAAGTCAAAGACCTACACCGAGGTGCTAGATCATCTGAGCATCTCAGTACTGAGCATAACGACTTCGGGAAAAGAATGGAGGTATCCAATAAAAAGGTACCTCGCGGAAAATGTGCTCCCCGAAGACCCCGGTAACGCTGCAAAACTGCGAAGGCGCTCCGGCCATTTTTTCCTAGTCGGTGAAGAACTATACCGACAGGGATACGCGAATCCGCTGCAAAGATGTGTGAACGAAGGGGATACTGAAATGATCCTTCAAGAAGTCCACGAAGGCATGTGTGGTTCACACATTGGAACCGATGCCCTGGCGGCAGTGATACTTCGCCAAGGATACTTCTGGCCTACCCTGAGAAAGGACGCAAGGCAGTTCGTCCGGAAATGCGGTAGTTGCCAGAGACACGCGAACATCCAGAGGACACCCTCGGAAATGGTAACTTCGGCTGACTATCCCTGGCCCTTCGCAGTCTGGGGTATAGACCTTATTGGGCCACTCCCCGCAGCGCCCAGAGGCGTGAAATTATGCGTGGTAGCAGTAGACTATTTCTCCAAATGGGTCGAGGCAGAACCACTAGCAACTATCTCGGCAAAAGAAGTGCAGAAGTTTGTATGGAAGAACATCGTATGCAGATTCGGCATACCGAGGGTACTAGTGGCTGATAATGGATCCCAATTTATAGACAACGGATTCCAGGAATTTATCAGCGACCTCGGAATAAAGATGCACTTCGCCCCAGTAGCTCACCCCCAAAGCAACGAGCAGGTGGAGGTATCTAACAGGACCATAAAAGATGGCCTGAAAAATAGACTGGGGGAACAAAAGGGAAATGGCCAGGAGAACTCCAAAGCGTATTATGGAGTTACCGAACCACGCCCCGAAAAGCCACAGGGGAGACTCCCTTCTCACTCATCTTCGGAACAGAGGCCATCATCCCTATCGAGATAGTTAGACCATCAGTACGGGTGCAAGTATTTGATGAAGGTGGAAACGACCTCGGCCTAAGAACGAAGCTCGACCTCGTCGGCGAACACAGAGAAATAGCTGAGCTGAGAAGAAAAGCTTTCCAGCAAAGAGTGGCCGCGGCTATAAATTTACGAGCCAAGCCAAAAGAAATCAAGAAAGGCGACCTCATTCTCCGTAAGGCTGACTTTGCACCCCAAAAGCCATCTCACGGGGTACTTCGTGCGAACTGGGAAGGACCTTATCTGGTTCTTGCCGAAGTACGGAAAGGCGTGTACAAACTTGGCGACACCGAAGGCGTAGAATTGAAAAACACTTGGCACTCAGATGCCCTGAAGAAATTCTACGCTTAAGATGGAGTGGAAGGATTGTGTTGTACAAAAAATATTCTAAGTATAGAATGTCCTTGAGAAAAAATTCTTAAGTGTACAAAATGGTGCAAGACAGAATTCCGCGAAGGTGTTCGCCATGAAAAAGCGCAGATGTGATTTTCCGAAGTCCCTTGAGCCATCACGCTCGGGAAAATGGAAAACAAAAATCTTGTGAAAGTACTCGCCGCAAAAAGCGCGGATGTGATTTTCCGAAGTCCTTTGAGCCATCACGCTCTGAAAAATGGAAAAAATCTCACGAAAGTACTCGTCGCAAAAAGCGCAGAATAATTTTTTGTGATTGCAGGTTTCCCGAAGTCTCTTGAGCGAACTTGTTCGGGACAATGGAAATGCAAAATCTTGCAAAAAGACTTAGCCAAAAAGTATATTCATTGAGAATGATCATGCTTAGAAAGAAGAATTGCCCGAAGAAGGAGCACAAAAACGAAGAGGAAAAAAGGAAAAGGCTCCTAAAACACCCTAAGGGTTCTCGGCATCCTGAGAGCCACCAGCCTCTGTGCCCTTTTCCACCACCTTCGGCGCCGAAATTGTGGAAGGAAGGTTCAGGTGCTCAATTTTTTACCAGGACCACCGAGGCCCCTCGAGAATGTTCAGAGCTTCCAAAAAATAGAGGTCCATACCTGGGAACCTCTGAAGGACTTGGTGCCGACCAAGGCAGAATCCGTCCTGGAAGGCGACCTTGGTCATTTGGTCAGATTTGTCCTTCTCAACCTCAAGGTCCTCGAGCTCGTCCTTCAAGTCTGCAACCTCCTTCTTCAGCGCCTTCACCCTCTTCTTCGCATCAGGCTCCTTCTTCAAAGACTGGACCTCGGCTTCAAGAGCCTTTTTCCACTCACCAACGACCGTATGAGATTGTCAGAATCTGACTTATCCTTGAGAAGGTCTTGGTTGGCAGCGAGCATCCCCGCCACCTGATCGCGGAGGTCAGCAATCTTCAGGGAGGAGTCCTTCTCAAAACCTTCCTTTTCTTTACGGAACTCCTCCCGAAGGGCAGCAACTTCTTTCTTCCCAGCATCTGCCAGCTGCTGGTTCTTGACGGTTAATTCCGAGCACGTGACTTTCACCTTTTCTAAGGCCTCTAAGGCCGAAGCTCGGAACGCCGTCTGCCTGGCCACCCGAACTCGGAGAAAGCCGGCGTACCCCAGCAGCTGTGAAAAGATGAACGCAATGTCAATAAGAGCCAAGCACTTAGGAAAAAAATTGAAGGGAAAAAGGCGTGAAGAGCGTACCTGAGCAGCATGCTCTGTGACTTTCGCGGCGAGGGTGTCATCGCCCGGATGGGCCGCTGCAATAGCCTTGAAGGAGGCCTCTGTAAGCACCCCATTCGAAATCTGCTTCGCCATTTTAGGACAGTCCTCGGAGTACAAGTTCATGTCCACCGTGAATGTCCAAAAAGGCTCTTTGGGTATCTTCCCTTGTGGGACTTTGGCATCGCGAAGGGCCCGCGTCTTCGCATGTTCGGCCACCCAGTTTGGAGTAAGCAACTCCCCTGCATGGCAAAAAAGAGAAGCAGGTCAGAGACAAAGGAAATTTCAGAAAAAAAGAGCCATGCTTGTTCTGAAAACAACAAACCTGGCGGCACTTCGACCACGACGTCCTCGGAGTCCTGAGGCTCCTCGGTCGGAATCCCCTTTCCTTTCCTCTTGCGCCACTCCTCGGCAGAAGGACCCTCCACCACGGCCTCCAGAAGGGCCTGCGGAGCGGAAGGGCTCTGGGGAGGGATGTCGGCGGAAGAAACCTCGGCAACGGCAGGGACCTCGGCAGAAGCCTCGGTCGGTGGAATCTCGGCTGCCCCAGGCTCCTCATCAGCCTCCTCGGAAATTTCCTCCAGAGGAACCTGGGCAGTTTTCTTTGCCCGTTTCGCCGAAGGCCCAGGGCCAGTAGACTTCCGCCTTCGGGAAGCCGCCTTCTTTGTCTGATCGCCCTTCTCCACCTGGCCGAAGAAAAGGGACTTGTAAAATGCAGCAGTCCCGTCGCCCAACTCTGAAAAAGAAAAAAGACATCAACGTAAGTCCGAGGGAAAAACAATAAGGGAGTAGAAGATAACTCACTTTCGACAAGCGTTTCGAAAGAGATTTCCTCCCGAATGAGCTGCACCAACCAGGAATCCTTCCCGGCGATGGCAGGAGCTGGCATCTCAAGGTCGGTCTCGTGCTCCTTAATCACCTTTAACTCCCGGAGGACCTCTTCGGTCATCAACCTCCAGTTGATAGGGAAGGGGTACAGAGAGCGCGGAGCGACCTCGGGAGCCCAGTCAGAGACGGTGCGGATGCGGCCGTCGAAGTCCGCAAAAGTGGAAGCCAACTCTACAGTCAGCAACAACCTCGGATCAACGACGTCCACATCTAACTTTCCCTGAGCCCATTTGGTCGGAACATACGACTAGGCCTCCTCCATCTTTAGGAAGAAGAATTTCTGCTGCCACCCCCGCCAGCTGTCCTTGGTGGCGAAGGTGAACATGAATTTTTTGCTCCCGGATCCCCGAGGTAGCATAAAGTAGAAGCCACCCTTTGGGACCACGAAGAGCTTGTAGTACTGCATGAAGATTATAAAATGGGGTTTTATCCCGAAGACGCCACACATACAAAGGAAGGCGTTAAAATAGCAGTACGAGTTCGGGGGAAGCTGATTCACAGCAATGCCATGAAATTGGCAGAACTCGCAAACCATCTTCGGGGGAGGATACCGAAGTCCGGCCTTCAGCTGGGCTCGGAAAATGGTAACCTCGGTACTATGGTTTGAAAAAGCATAGTGGTCAGGTCGTGGCAGCCGGGTAATGGCGTAAGAAGGAATAAATAACTTCTTCTTCCACCTCTCTAATTTTTTAGGGGTAGTGCAACAAGGATGGGATAAAAGAGGCTGCCAGTTCTCAGGGATAGGCATTTTGGACAGAAAAATGAGTTCGGAAAAGGCAAGAAAACAGTTTCCGGAAAAAACTCGAAAGAACAGAGGGATCAAAACACTATGGAAAACAAAAACCCACCAAAAGATTTGCCAAAATCTGAGGTCGCCGTCGTGAAAGGTTGCCGGAAAAAAGCTCTGTTAAGACAGCTCCGCCGCAAAAGCAAGAGAAAGCGTCGAGAAAAGGACAAGCAAGGAAAAAGCAGAAGCAAAAGCAAAAGGGCCTATGACGGAATGGGCTATTTATAAGCCAAGGGTGGGTAACTGAAATGACGTCATAAGTGCCCTTTGAAGGCGAACCGTCGCCGTAACTGCACTCTGCGCTTGAAAAGACGCGCTCTCTGTAAACGATGCGACTCTCCTCCAATGACGGTGCGCCACGTGTCAACCACCGCGCCAAAATAGGAGACACGTCTCCTGACATCCCTAAAAAACTGGGACGCGTCGCTCAGACTAACGCTATTGGCCATCATACGCGACGCTGCACAGACCTGCAAAAGCAAAGAAGCAGGTTGCCTCGAAGACACCAAAAGACAGGCTATGGCCGAACAGCTCGTACCTTCGGGCAAGAGGTGTATCTTCGGCACAGGCTTTGCCTCGGAGACACCAAAAAATAGGCCAAGGCTGAGCAGCCCACACCTTTGGGCAAGAGCACCTTCGACACAGGTGTTACTCTCTATAGACTCCCACAGAACAACCTTGGAAAGAGATGCAAAACCGAAGTCTTCACTTCGGCTTTCCAAAGGGGGGGCATGTGATAGCCAAAGGCTATCGCCTCTACCTGGCCGAACTCCCTGCCACAAGAATGGCCAGAAGAAACTGGCGCTACCCGAGAAAATGTGGGATCATACACCTCGAGAGATAGCCGAAGAGCTCCGAGCCCGGCACGCCAGGAAACTTGAGGATACTACTAGCCCCCCGAGGTTGTAAACAGATCGCCTTCAGAAAAGAGGCACCAGCTATTGCGGGCCGAACATGATCTTTCCGAAGGTGGAACTCCCTAAAGCTGGGAACCCCCGAACTAAGGGCATGTTTCCCGAAGAGGAACCGTCCGTACCAGAGGGCGACCTCGCCCAGGGACCTCGGGAGTACGACAGGAGCATTTAAGGAAGTCTCTGACATGTCGCCCACAGACATCATAAGTCGCCTCAAACGGCGCCCTGACACGCCAATGCCATCAAAGTCACATCATGGCCCGTCTCGGCTCAAGGCTCAAGGGGCCTGCCACCGGCTACTTGCCCCCTACGCCCAGAAATTCAGGAACATCTGACCGTACACGTGTCAAGATCTGAACGGGCTAGGCACTCCTATAAATACCAGGAAATAATATCTGGCAGGGGGCTGGCAAATATCCTGACTCCTCACTCTGAGAAAATACTACCAGGCGAGTTCAGTGAACCCCTCAGTGCTATTTCCTCTGCCTTCTCTCAGTACCACTGACTTGGGCGTCGGAGGCTCCTCCCCGGAAAAACACCCCGGGGACCTCCTAACCCACTTTTTCTGAGCATCTCAGGTGCTCTCCCTTGGGCAAAACAGCCACCAGGCGTTCTTCCTCTCCGGGAGTCCCTCCACCAGTCTCCATGACTACCAACGATGAAGCCCCTGGGCATCATTATGCATTACAACCAAGTTCACCTATAGCACCTGAGAAGATCTTAAAGACTATATACATGACCATAGTTTGAAGTACAAGACCTATGAATAAGTTCATAGTCATGAAAGCAAACCACCAAACTAGTGCCCAAGAACACATATCCATCCCAACTGCTAGACAAATCCCACAATCTACTCAAAGCCTGCAAAACTTATACCTTCAGTTTTGGGCATAAACCATAAACATAAGACTTGTAAGTATAATTCAATTAAGCCAAGTTTCAGTTGGCACACATACCTCAATCAAATAGTGTAATACTAGCACACTAGCAAGCAACCGAGCACACTATTCTAGCTCAATACCCTTTCCTGAAAATTCAAACATTATGGGCATGAGTTTACACTCAGTAGGATTCACAAACGACCATATAAGGTCTATTTAGTTAATCCAAGACTTAACCTCCACTAGCTTAACTTAACCTGCAAGAAAACATAGAAAACACAAAAACACAATATATATATATATATATATATTTATATATATATAACATGGATCAACCGAGACACTATATAATCATAAACACTATCTACCGGGGTTAGCACACACAAACAACACATTCAAGCACACAACACACACACACACATTCCCAAATTGTCTTGCGGCCGAAGCCACTAGTATGTGTTCATGGGTGTCTTTGTACACCTAACTTCACCATTCCAATCCTCCTTCCACTAGAGCTCCGAAACATTAGTAAGTTGGCCTCCCTCACTAAAGTTTCTAACACATACCATTAAGTTGACTAGCTAGCTAAAACAACAAGAACCTGAAAGTCCTTCCATAAGCCCATCAAGCAACTAAGATCACATAGCACACATTGACTATCACTTAGCTACTCATAACTACTTGTTCATGGAATATTTACCGAGCAAGCAAGTAGAACATGAATCCTACCTCAACAATTCAAGCTTGAGTTCTCGGTTGAAGCTTGAGTATCCAAGACCGAGCCTTTATCTTTCAAACCAAGAGTGCCTAGCATAAATCGGCCTTCACTTAATCAATATAAACACTTGATCATGGAATTTGTACCAAGAAATCAAGTAAACTGTGAATCCTACCTCAATTCCTTGAGATTGAGTTTTGGCATGGAATCGGCAGCCAAGCACCATTAGCTGCCAAGAACAACACAAAGCTCTCAAGTTTCGGCCGAGGATACAAGTGAGAGGCTTTGACCAAAACTAATTTTTAATTTACTAAGTGGGAGCATGCTAAATCCGGTTATGGCCACATGGATTCAATAATGGCTTAATGCCATTCTCAGCCTTGAACTAATTTGCATGGCTCATTTAGCCCTTCAAGAATCCATGACTTTATTTTAGTCACTAAAACACATGTACATTTCCGCACCAATTTTGTTTCTTGGCCGACATTGCCAAGTATAATGTAAAATGGCTGAAAATGGCCAATGTCTCCTTGCATGTTTCGGCCATTTCACCAATATAATGGATTATTAAACAAACCAAAAGAATGATGGCATAACTCTTGGGGGGAGACAAGGCTTGACCGGCCATGACATGTGCCCAAAAACTACCAAAAGTTGGCTTAATGGTTTACTTAGCCTTATACTAATTTGCATGGTCAAAAATGATAATTTAGGTTTCATGGTTTCACTTATAGCACTAAGTTAAGTGTACAATATGGCCCTTAACTTTGTTTCATGCCATAAACAACATAGTCTATTTCTCATGTGCACCTAA
The DNA here is from genome assembly GCA_039654915.1 of Aquilaria yunnanensis. Classification (NCBI taxonomy): domain Eukaryota; kingdom Viridiplantae; phylum Streptophyta; class Magnoliopsida; order Malvales; family Thymelaeaceae; genus Aquilaria; species Aquilaria yunnanensis. Next base: position 79,103,757 of record CM077598.1, read on the forward strand.
AACCCAAACTTTCTTGGTTTTGCACTTACACCCTTATCCTCATTTTCAATCAAGTCCTTCATGTTTATTTTGTGTTTTTTCTATATTCTTGGCCTAAGCTAGGTACTGAGGGCTGGTCCTAACATTTCCCCCTTTATAAATACTCTTCAGAACCTTCATAAGTAAAACATATAAAACCCCTCTCTCCATCTCCACATCCGCTCTAAAAACCCTAATCTGACTTAGGCATCAAAGGCTCCTTCCCCAGGAAACACTTCGAAGAGTCCTCTTTAGTCTTCTTCCTTTATCTTGTAGAGCTTTCTCTCTCTGGTGCCTTCATTTTAACTTGCTATTGATGTCATAATGTCCTACATAGAAGCTGTCTCAAAGCATTAATAAGAGTTCAAATGAGTCATGCTTCACCTCCTAATCGGTGTATCGGTTAATGTTTTTTCCTTCACCCACTTCATGCATAGGCCCCCCATAAGTGCCGCATATCCAAGTTCACTATTTTGTGTGATACTCATTACATCAAGTTTTGCCTCAAGGGCTTTCTTAGAATGTCAAATCCATTCTCGAGTGTCCCATTATAGGCTAGAGATACTTCTGTCAAATAGTTACTCTGACAAGGGCATTGATGCTAATGTGAGCTTCTCCCTTCAATGACCTTCTTCTAAAATGCCTTTCTCGATGTGCTTTTTCCATGCTTGTGAACACTTGTGCATTTCATGTTTGATGAAGAAATACTTCCTAGTTTTCCTTTTTACTCTGAAGGTCTTCAAAGGAATCCTATTTTGAAACGTTCTACCACCAAGGAATGCTTTAAGGCGGTTCACCAACCTTAAATGAGGTGCATCTCACATGTGGCCCAAAGTTCCTAGTTCTTGTTCGTATTGGGATGGTTTTGCCAACATGCCAACCTCGGCGTTTCCTCTCGAGTTTATGTCTGGTTAGGTTTTTCATTGACTCCCCTTCCATTTTTATTTATGTTAAGGCACTCTTTATGCTCTTCCTTCCATCATTGGGCTAGTAATCTATGCCAACTTTCATGCTGAAATGGCTTTCAATGCCAACTCCCCGTATAGGTTATGGCTCATCAGTCTAGGCTTTTACATTTACTGGTGCTAAATGTGAACATGCTAAAGCTACCCATTTTGTCGACAAAGGTTACCTACGAGCCCCTCAAGTAATGTTCTGGTGGATCAACTTTCATCAAGCAATAGGGATTAACCTTGCTTTTGTTAGTCACTAAACATGGTCAAGGAAGGCCACTTCCATGCTTCTTATCCAACCAGTTAGTCCATTTAGGAGCAAGGGTTCTCTAGTCATGCCAAAGGTGTAACTGTTCGTGGTGAATCATACTACCTCTTTTTGCATTACCCACTTATGCATTTTGTTGTCTTATCCCCATCTTCAAAAAACCATATAATCTATTCAACGAAAATTTTTTAAAGGAGATAAAATAATGATGTTCACTATTTCCTCTTAGTCAATTTCATTTTTTAGTGTTAGACTATTTAAAGGCCACGTTGCACAATATTTGGACTTATTTAGGGTATACTTATTGGAAAACAAACAGGTAATACTTTAGAGAGTATGTGAACAATTCATTCAAAAAAGTATATTGGCTTAAGCTTTGTTCGAGGAATGCCAAAGTTCGAGAGGGGACGGGCAAACTGCATGTTAGCATTAGAGCCATCATAACAAAAGACCCTCTTCACATCCTAGTTCCTGAACTAGGCCATTATTTGAAGAGGGTAACCATAAGGAAACCTAACAACTAACTTGTATTGCTTTGTCAACTGGTTGGTTAGACTACCTGAATCTGTAAGTGCGATTTCACACTCCTTCTTTTTCTTTTCACCCAAAAGGTCCCAATCATGATTATTTGAATGACTCTTACAGGTGTCACGGGCTGCCTTATGGGAATTTGGTAATTCTTATGATGATCTGAGTCATACTCATCATACTTAGCTCCTTTTTCAACCTCCCTTCGATTATGGCCCTTCAAGGATGGCAGGCAAAGGTATCGCCTCAACTACCTCTACTAGATCAAGGATTTAATGCATTTTTTCAATTGGTGGCAATCCTCAATTTTGTGGCCATGATTGCGGTAAAACTGGCAATACTTTTCTTGGCTTTCCTTATTGTCTGAAAATAATGGCTTCGGTCATTTGACTTCCCCTTACCTTTCAAGTGCCATCATGATACTGGCCCTTGAAATGTTCAAAGGAGTGAAACAACATTTGTTTCCATAATATTTTTTAGCAAGCCCACTTCCTTCACCTTGATGCCGAGGTTGGCTCTATGGCACTATTAATCCCTGGCCTTCATTCCTTGAGAAGCTGCCTCTCAATTCTTTCACTGCAATGTGTTGTTCGACTTCACCTAATGTGTCCGATGAATCCTTTGGAAACTCATAAAACAATTATGAGTTGCGCCAAAGCACCAGTATCATTGCTCAAATATAGATTTTCAAGCAAAAATTTGACACACTTAATGCTTCATGATTAAAGCATTTAACATAATTTCAGAGCAAATCACTTTTTCCTTGAACCATGTCAAACAATTGTACCACCATCTTGGCCGCCAGTCGACTGCCCATGAATTGTTGGGTAAACACAACAGAGAGATCCTAAAAGCTGGAAAGAAAAGCCAAATGAAGCAAATTGTACCAAGTTGTCACTGGTCCTAAAAAGTCACTTTAAAACATTTACATAGTGTCACATTATATGCACTGTACAATATCATGCTTCTCTTGTACTTCACCAAATAGGCTTATGGGTTGCCCATCCTATCAAAGCATTCCAACCTTGGGAACCTGAAATCATTCAAAATACGAGCTTCAGCTATAATCTATATGGATGGGGACTCATCACCGACTAGAACATCTAAAAATCTAGACTAGGCGAGCTTTCTAGTCATCTGCTTCTCCACTTTGTTGAGTCTCTTGAGAAGCCTCTCCATGAGGGCATCATTTGAGGATGACTCTTTCCTTCATTAGCAGTTGCTATCTTCAAGTAAGTAACAGTGCCTTTTCAAGGATGAACTCCTCCAATGAGGAGAAAAGCTACTTCTATGGAAAGAAGGACTTTTATGTGAGGGGACAGACTTCTATCATAAAATGAGGGATTTTTGTAATGAGGGACTGACTTCTGTAGCAAAGGGAAGGACTTCCACGGCAAAAAGATGGACTTTTGTGGTAAGGTGAATGGTGTTCTTTGGAAGGGGGATGTGAGTCCCTATGTTACGGCCCTTCTAGTGGGAGGTAAGGACTTTAGAATTTAGTTTAGAAGTTTAATTTAAGTTTGCCTAGCAAGAATTTAGAAGTTTGCCAAAGTTCACTAAGTTCCGACAAGAATAAAGCTCTGAACTAAGTTCAGGGGCAAAATGGTAATTTTGCACCCTGAGTGGCCGGGACGAGTCCCGAGTGTTTTAAAATGAATTTTTAGAACTTAACTTTTAACCTCAACTCAAACTCAACAAATAGACAAGGATTTAATCAAGAACTGTTAAGTTACAAAGATGGGGGACCTAATTGCACTTAACTTGAAACCTTGGTGATCTTGGTTGCTAAGTGAGGGTTTAAGAAGGGAAAGAGGGGGAGAAGCTGCCATTAACACGTTCTTAAGCTTCCCTCACTCATTTCTCTCTCAAATTGAACTTGGAATCAAGTGATCTTGGTGTCAAGAGGCGCAATTAAGGATGTTCAAGCTTGGAGAAGTGATTTTCAAGCTTGAATCCATGTTTTTGAAGCTTGGAGAGGCATTTTTCTCCATCCCCTGTTTTTGAACGAGGTATGAGTTATGTTCTTGATTGAATTCGTGTTATTTGGTTGATTGGAAGCTTGGGTTTTGGTTGAAAGATGTGTTTTTGATGTTTTAGAGCTTTGTTTTGGTTTGAAATTGTGTAGAACTTTGGAAGCTTGTTTGGAAGAGGAAGGGTTCGAATTCTTGCTTGTTCTTGGTGTTAAGGTAAGGGAGAAAGTGTTTTTAAGTTGTTGGATTGCTTTTGGATTGAAATGGATTGAGAAAGTTGAGTAATTTTTGGTTATGGTGTGAAGAAACGTTTTGGGAATTATGATGGACTAGCTAAATTCGAAGGATTGGTTTGATGTTTCTAATGCATCATAGTTTAGCTTTGATAGTTGGTTTTGTTCCTTGCAACATGTACTTCATGTGTATGAAATTTGGTAACTTTTGATGCATGTTTGCTATATGTATTTGGTTGCCAAAGTTCATAGCAGCAATCGGCCAAATTCTGCATTTTTGCAGAATTGGCGACGCGGCGCCAATTCGCCCGACGATTGGCGACGCGTCGCCAATTCGTTTTTCGGTCACAGAGCGTTTGTTCGTTGGCGACGCGTCGCCAATTCCTTTTGCCTTTGGCGACGCGGCGCCAACACCTAAAAATGGGGGGTTTGACTTTTTGCTGCGTTGACCCGACCGAGACTACGGAAGGTTCGGAACGTGCCTAAGGGTCCGAGGATCCCGATGGTACTCCGAGACTTCCGAAAGTCCCACCGGAAGTATGAGTTTTCTTGAACTGTTTGAGGTAAGTAAGTTGCTTAGGCAACAAGTAAGGAAACAAATGTTGCAATTGAACTTAATTAGCTATCAATAGCTCAGGTGAGAGGTTTAGAACCCTCGTCGGCCTAGCCGTGCCGGAGCCACGAGGCCACGAGGCGAAACCTTGTTCATCTAGTTTACATCAAAGAGGCCCTGCGGCCTAGTCTACAAGTCCCGTCATAAATTTCCCTGCATAACAACTAGGTGAGAGGTTCTATGTTTGAATGAGGCTTGCTAAGGTTCACCCTTGAGCCATAAGATAGGTTGCTAAGTGATAGCGCTTGGCCTATATGTCAGGTTGCTAAGTGATTGCGCTTGGCCTGTATATGTGTCAGGTTGCTAAGTGATTACGCTTGGCCTGATACAGAGGACGACTTGAGGAGAGGTCTACCGACCTAGTATATATATATATGACTAGTACCCTCATGCTGTGTGAGCTCGCAGCCAGAGTCCTAGCTTTTTCTTGCAGGTACATCGAAGACCCTTACTGAGAATGTTGAATTCTCACTCCCTGTTTGTTATGCAGAGTCTGGAGTAGCAGGACCGGATAATCGCTGAGGATTATCACGGTAGTACCTTTTTGTCTGTAAAGGTACGGTAGTTGAGAAACTTTAAGTTTCTAGCTTGCTTAAGTGTTTAGTTGGTCTGTTGGTCAGGCTGTGGTACTAACTTGCTTCTTCCTTTGGCTGCAGAGCCTAGTAGCACTTGACAGAGGACTTGTGAGACTCGCCACTAGGACAGGAGTCCAAAGTGGGAGCTAGGGTAAAAGATCTCAGCAAAGTCTTGTATTTTGATACAGTACTTTATTTTGCCTCCAGTATTTATGTTATAAAGAGTCCTTGACTCAGGGGATTGTTCTCTGGGTGAGAGCATTAATTACTTATGTATAAATGCTTTCACGAGCGGTGTATGTGTAGTTAATCACTCAAAGGTTGATTTTGATATGCTTTGGCATTTTGTATTTATTTATATAGAATTTTACTTAGCCGGCTAAATGTCTAAATGATTAAATGTTTTATGGTTTTAATAAACCAAGTCAAAGCATAAGTGCATACATATTGCATTTCTAGGTTAATCAACTAGTAGCATTGGATTTAATCCACACACATAACCAGCTAGCCAATTACAATCCACCGTGAGACAAACGCTCACAGGGTATCCCGGGCAGGGGCACGGGGATCGTGTCACCCTACATCTAACTTTTTTGCCGTGAAACAGAAGTACATCGAAATAAGATGCCTGGCAAGTGATGTCCTCCAAACCATCTTTCCCAAATGAGGACTATGTCGAGTTGATGGAATTCTATGGCTAAAGGTCCTCCTGGGCAAACCTAGTCTACCCTTAATGCTAGTCGAGTTGTTAAGTCATTTTCACAACAATGGAGTAGTATAATTCGTGCAAGAAATCCATTGTAACGACAAGTGGTTGTTCGCCTTCTACAACTGAAATGCCAGCTAGCATAATGGGATTTGCCTCAACCTAATTGTCTGGTGGTCCTTTGTCTTTCAAACTTCTCATGGTCGCTGCCCACAGATAATGCCATTTGATGGGTATCATCTTCTCCAATGGGCATTATTGACATTTCCGGTGTTGTTACAATATATCTCTAATGAAGGCCTGAAATATCAAAGGAAAAGAAAGCTACAAAGGATCCCCTTATGTTTTTCTGATGGGAAACCTTCGATGCTCAAGTTAGGGGAGCATTTTGGAAAGGAATAAAAAAGAAGTATGAGCAATAAAGCTTGGTTACCTTGGAGAATGAATGTGATCTCCCTTTTTATAGGGTGAAGACCATGTATGCCGCTATTGGTCTCATGGGGTGAAGCAAGATACGTGTCCAACCAGATCCAAAATTACCAAGACAATACACCAAAAATCCTCCTGTCTACCATTGTTCTAACATCTGAGGCCATGACTTAGGCAACATTATTCAGTGTATGGGGGTAATTGTTTGTTTCTTCTTTTTGGGGATCTTGGGAGGATTGGTTTCAAATCCTTCGGATAGAATCTGGGGTACTCTAGTCTGAGAACCTCAGGCAGATGGGTTTCCTGTCATGGTACCTTCTTTGATGAGGTATAAGCCCTTCTACAAGTAAAGGTTCTTGTGCCTTAAAAGGCTGTTCCTAGTGACCTAGCCAAGGGTGTTACCACACAGAAAGGAGGGCTCCCTGCTCGAGGTGATGGTTGAGGTAGCCCCAAGAGGATATCTCCCGAGGTTACCTATCAACTTACTTAAGGCAACTATTAACGATGTTATTCAGAGGTTCCTAATACATTTGCCATCAATTACTGCAAATGCTTATTGTATTGCTTGTGGTTTTTTCCTTTTCTATTTGTCATTTTTTTTCTTCAATATCGCTTTCTATATACTTCTTTCTCTAGTACCGCTTCATTATTGCAAACGCTTTTCCTTTATTGTGAACTATTTTTCTTTTTTTTTAGGTCTTTTGCATTGTTTCCAGTTTTGACTTGTGTAGTTTCTTTTACAGTTTTTTTTCCTTCTTTTTTTGTTTTTCCATTTCAACCATTACCTTTGAGAACTTGCCCCTTTTTCCCCTAACTCATATGTGTTACACCTTTCTTTTCCTCCTTTTCTAATCCAAATAAAATTTTAAAGGACATAAATTTTAATATTAATCTACACAAGGGATAAATGAATGTGAAACTAAATTGAGTGAACATGGCCTAAAACTATAAAGAATTAATTTATTCAAATTTACTTGTTTATTACTGCTCTTTGTTCGTTCTTTTATAAAAAAGAGGTAGAAGAACAAGGAACTAACTCAAATGCACATCAAACAAGAATGAGAAACCATGTCTTTATTTGTTCATTTTTGCATTTTGATTTTTAATTTTAACTTTTTTTTCTTTTTTCCCCTAACTCATGTCTTACATTTTTCTTTACTTTTTATAACTTTTTTCTCAAAAAAAAAAAAAAAGGAAAAAGAAGATAACTTTAAACTTTAAATCAGCATAAAGAATTAACGTAATTAACAAAGAATACATGAACATGGAATTGAGCGAAAAGAACGCAAACCAAAGCAAAAAAGCTACACTCATTTATTCATATTTGCTTATTCATTTATTCATTTATTCATTTTTATTTATTCATCTACAGTTAATTTACAAATAAGTGATAAAATAACAATTAAATAACTTCGTGAACATAAAATAAGTCGATAAAGAACATAGTAATTTTATTTGTTCATTTATGCAATTTGACCATTACTTCTATTACTGTTTATTTGTGTATTTTGATAGTTTATATATGCATTTGAATTGTTCATTTAAACATTTTATTCTTTTTATTAAAATTATATCTTCTCCCCTCAAAACAATGTGTTACTCTCTAGATTTTGTGTTCTTTTTTTCAATTCAATTCGATGCGTGCTTGGAGCCTCTTCTTGTAAATGGAAAATGGTTTGAGAAAGAAGGAAAGAAATGGTGCAAAAAGGAGAAAAGAAAAATACTCGAGTTAATGGAAATATGCGGCAACCCTTAGAAGAGATTTGAATTAACTTATTTTTGGTTGACTCAACCTAACAGCCATCATAGGGAACGTGGATCACTGTTCTCAGGAAAAAGATGAGGCTGTAATGCGATGGCGTAAATGTGAATTTACAAAGTTCTCGTAGCAAGATGATGTGGTGCATAACAGAAAATGGCTTTATGTCATAGGTTGGACAGAGCATGGTTTTGATACCTAACTCATTTTAACTTAAGTGAATTGATTTTAAAATATTTTATTTTTATTTTTATTTTTATATATTTTTTATCCAAAATTAATTTTAATTAAAATCTAATATTATATAGTTGTATCAATCCATTGAAAATACAATTTTTATAATTTTACTAAATTTTTATAAATTTTTTTAGTTTAAGGCATTAATAAGGAGAAATTCATAAAAATTTAACAACATTATACAAATTTACTTTCAAATAGATTATTGTATCTACATTATATTGGCTTTTAAATAAAATTAGTTTTAGGTAAAAAAGATATAAAAGTAAAAATAACTTAGTTCACTTAAGTTAAAATAAGTAAAAATGAATTGTTCTACCGGTGGTACCAGTGAAAAAATGATACAAGATGAGGAAAAAGGAATGAGACAAGGAAATTCACCTTTTTTAATTTTATTTTTATTTTTTTGATATTTTTAAGTAAAATACATAATTATTATGCTGAATTGAATGCATGTATAACAAATTCTTTTTTATATTTGAAAGAATTTTTATTTTTACTTCTTCTATGTCCCTTAAAGTTATATTTTTTATTTTATAAATATATATTTAGGTTTTAAAAATCTAGATACATATCATATGCACTTTAAACCTATATACTTCAGTGGCTTCTATGTTCTATATGTTCATATGTATATATAATATATATAATATATAACCGGTACATCCAAGACATGGCAATATGATATTGGTACCATATTGTACCGTTAAAAATGGTATGACATCTAGTACAATATTTAAGACCTTAAAAGAGAGTATTAAATTGATTTATGGCAAAAGTCTCAAATTTGCCACTAATGTTTAGGTGCAAGCGCATATCTGTCACTATAGTATTTTTTGCTCAATCTCTAACTAATGTTTCAAATTGGGCTCAAATTGGCCATTGACAGTTAAATGCAAGTTTTGTAATTTTAAGGTAGTAATGTAATGTTTAAAAAATTTTAGGGGCTTTAACTAATTTATTACTTTTCCTTAAAACAATCCAACACCCGCCCCACACCCGCTATCCCCAACCCCCACCACCTTTAACACCCGCACCATGCTTGCCACCTTGCCAATTGCGCCATTAAAGAAAAAAATGATAAATTACTTAAGGTGCTTAAAATTTTTTAAATGTTACACTATCACTCTTAAATTACAAAACTTACAAATTTTAACAGTCAGTGGTCAATTTAAACTAATTTTAAAACATTAGTAGAATATTGGGTCAAAAAAATTATAGTGGCTAATATACCTAAACATTGGTAGTAAATTTAAGACTTTTGCCATTGACTTACCGATGTCTTTGAGAAGTTATTACGTCTACCCTGGTTATTTTAAACAGAAATTCAACTTAGATAACATAAGCTATTTCACATAAGATCTGGATTCTATGTAGATTACATAGGATATTTCGTATATGATCAAGAGTGAAAAGGAAAAGAATGTAATTAAAAACTCTTATTTAACATTATTCCCAATTTTGTCCAATAGAAAATCCCAAAAAAGAGCAAGTGAGACTAAGACGTATATGTCAGCTAACCTTAAGGCTTGTCAATTTAGCTAACAATCTTGTCTTGGGAAGTATTCAATTTAACAAATTGCCCGCTTACATTGATAGTAGTTAAGGACCATTATATAACTATTTCTTATTTTCTGATTAGCACGACATTTATCTAATTTGAAAAATAACAGATAAATCATTGAAGTTTTTGAGATGGCCAAAATTGCTACTAAGATTATTTTGGCTAAATAAACAATAACAATATTACTAAGTTGGCTCAAATTAGCCACTCAATATTAATTTGAAAAAGTAGATATTTTTCTATGATGCCACATGCAATATATTTAATTTGTTTCAATTTACTTGGGGCCGGTTTGGCTCTAGTTAACCTAGAGGCATAACATGTTTTGAGCTCAAAGTTGAAAAAGCTATTTTTTCCTCTCATATATTGACAAGATTTAGAAGTGTGCCACTTATTATAGTGCAAAAAAGTTGGCCTAGATTTCATCATGTTGTTGCACATGAGTCTACAACAGACTGGTTTTTGTCCTCCATGTTTCTAATCCAAACCATCTGCTACTGAGTTAGTGTGGTGTAACCGCGAATCCCTGGTGTATGTGAGTAGTTGAGTTGTTGAAAACTGCAAGTGGTATAGTGCAGATAGCTTTCTAACTTTGTGAACTCAACACTGAGAGTCAAAGGGTACCCTCGTCAAAAGCTACTTCTACTGATTTTCCATCTCCCTTTACTGTTTAAAGACTGGATCTTATTGGCAATTTGCCTACTACTCTAGGGCAAGTCAAATATTAAATCATGCCTGTCAATTACTTCACTAAGTGAGTCAAGGCTGAACCTTTAGCAAAGATTATGGCCCTTCAAATCATAAAGTTCTTGTCAAAAAATACCATCTACCACTACAAAATAAATACACAAAAGTGACTGAAATTTCAGGCACAATCAGTTACTCCAGGTGACTGACAAATGATCAAAAATGTTAGTCACATAAACGTTAATTGCCATTATAGAGTAAGGGTGGAAATGAGTCGAGCCTTTTAATTATCAGTTTGAACTTGAGCTCAATTTTTTTGTTATCGAGCTAAGCCTAAAGAGCTTCAAGCTTTATTTCAAGTTTGAACTCTTAACAGGCGGAGCTTTAAACCTGATACTATTCAGCTTGAACTCTTATCGAGCCTAACAAACCTAATTAATTTTATTTTTAACATACTTAATTCCTAAAATTCTAATTTTTATTCCTTAGATCAATCTGAACCTTGAATCGAGCTTGACTGGAGCTTAAACCTTGAATTGAGCTTTAAGCCTAGCGAGCCATCGAGCCGAGCATGAACCTTTTTGAGCTGAGCTTTGAGCCCCAGTTTCCAAGATCATCAAGCTCGAGCCTGAGCTGAGCTGAGCCAATCCTTAACTAGTCGATCTTTGAGCTTGGGGTGTTTGGGCTCAGTTCGGCTCATTTCCACCCTTAGTATAAAATGACTAAGCAGCGAGTATCTCAAAGGGATTGAAAGGTTTAGTCGCATAATGGAGTTTTAGTCACTCCACCCATTTCCCTTTTATTTTTACTTAATTTTTAGTGCCAATTGGCTACAAAGACAACTACTTGATATTTGCTTGAGATTTTATCAAATTTCTAAAAACCTTAGCTTCATTTTTCTTCTTTCCTAATTTCTTCTTCTGATTGCATGAAATATTCTATTAACTCCCAATTCTTTTTCATTTATGAAATATTATTTTTATTTTTTCATCTGTATCTGCCACCAACTCTCATGAAATGCAATTAATTCAAAAAGAAGAAGAGCAAAGAGGAAAAAGAACTGTGACTCTAATAACAAAAGTTACATATCGAACAATTAACTTTGGTAAACAAAAATTTACTCTCTCTCTCTCTCTCTCTCTCTCTCTCTCTCTCTCTCTCTCTCTCTCTCTCTCTCTCTCTTTCTCTCTCCCTCACAAGCCTGTACTAGGCCTTTATTCTCTTTCACAGTGTCACATTGTTAGCAGCAGTGCCCTCCTCCTCTCTCTACATTCCATCATCATGCTTTGCCCCAGGTCCAAATTTGCCTTTGTAAAGCTCCTTCCCACCTTAATTTTTACCTTGACCATCTAGTGAAGAGTAGAGGGAGCTCAGCCACTTGGTAGATATAATGGAGCTAGGAGGACAGTGCGGCAGATCTAGCCAGTGGTCCTAAATCTATTCGGCTTCATCACACCTCTGGTCACTGAAGTAGACTTCCTCACCATCTTCTTGGCCAGCTGCTTCCTTGTAACCTTCCCTCCAATCTTTTGCCTAGCAAGCAATGGTCAATTCATTAAGAAGCCAGCCAGGCTTTAGGGAACAATAAGCAAACAAACTAGGTTAGAGGGAACAAGTTTACACTAGAATGAGAGATTTTGTGATTCAGAGATCAAATATCAATAATTTAGACTAAGATGGGAGATTTTGTTATCTAAAGATAAAAAATTTAGAGAATCAAAAAATTGAATTCGATGACCAAAAGAAGTTTGAAGATGCCAAATGTGGATTGGGATCCTCATGAAAAGTAAATGCCATGGTCATGACAAAATGTTTCAGTCATCTTTCAGTCACTCCTAAGTAAGCCCCACAAGCAAGCAATTGAGGAATGAATGAATGGGCCTGGTAACTGAAATTCAACCATTTCTTTCAGTCACTTTTTCACATTTCACTTGTAGTGTACTTATTTGGATGCCCTCAAGCTATAATCACTGACAATGGTAAAAATTTGACAGCACCTAGGTGAGGAAGTTTGTTGAAGGAAAAGGTCTCAGCCTCCAATGCTATGGTTGTAGCCTTGGTGCCTCTAGTTGCAACAAGGTGCCTTAGGGCTACAGCCCTAGCACCTTAAGCCCAAATGCTGCAGCCTTGCTTGATTGGCACTTTGAGGGCTTTCTATGCCACCAAACCTTCAAACAACTTCTAAATAAACTCTAGATCATGAAGATTACTACAATAGGACTTGAATATGCCAAACTAAACAAGCATCAAGAGCCTACGCTCACTAAAAAAAAGCTTGGTTACACTAGTCCCATAACAAGCAATTCTCATGATAAAAATATGTCTTCTATACTTGAAACAATCAAGCAAGAAACTAACACATACATCATACAAGTATTTATACAAAATTACTTACCTCAATTGGGAACAAGAAGTAAGAATCAAGCATCCACAAGGAATTCTAAGCAACAAAGGCCCTACTAGGGTGTTCATATGGTTCTAGTACAAAGTGAACATGATTGGTACCAAAATAAGCTAAACTAAGATAGACCCAATCTCCCAGCAACTTAAGAAACCAAGAACAATAAAGAGAAACTAAAAATAAGGCTAAAACCTAGAGCTCACCTTATAGAATCGTTGCAAGAGCAAGTTTGCATCCACTTGGGTACTCCAATAGGCTCCCAAATTAACCTAGAAATGAAGAAAAGAAGATTTGAGTGAGCTCCAATGGAGGCTAGCATAATACATGAATTTTGGAGGAGGATGATGAGTGAATAATGGCTTGCAAACTCTCCCAAATGGTTTTAAAAGCTAGTTTCCCTAATTTTTCTCAAACTTTTTCCTTTTTGACAAAATAACCCTATCTCCAAATAGTTACTTGAGACTTGGCAAATTTGTCTTAAACTTTGGTTTCTTGTTACTTTGCACCTAAAAGTCTGCTTATGAGCTTTAAATTGAATATAAGATAACCTATCTATAAACCACAAGAAAAAAATGCTTGAAGGCTATAAGTCTCTTTGCCAACTTTTGGAAATCCTTTTTATTCTTGGGGTCTAATACCATTAGGATAACATTGATTTTATTGATGTTCAAGTTGATCCTTCTTTCAAATACCAGGAATCCCAAAAACATCCTCTTGCAAAATCCGAACAGATGCATCATCTGGTTAAGGTATAAGTTGAACTTTTACATGCGTTCGAATATCTCCCTTAGGTCATCAATTTGTGAGTACAGGGCCCTACTTTTTACAATCATGTCATCTACATAGACTTCCACATTCTAACATAATAAATCGAAATATCTTACTCATTAGCCTGTGGTAGGTCTCTCCTATCTTCTTCAACCCCAAGGGCATCTATTGGTAATAGTATACCACCTCCCAAGTTATAAAGGCAGTCTTTTCCTCATCCTTGGGGTCTATCCTAACCTAATGATACACACTAAATGCATTCATGAAGTTTAAGACATTTAATTTGGCTGTGGCATGGACAAGCTGCTCAATTGATGGTAGAGGATGAGGATCCTTGGGCTTGGATTCATTAAGAGGTGTAATCCATGCACAACCTATAATCATCATTCTCTTTCCTGGAACTCAAGATGACCCAGCCTCTAGGAGCCTCTTGACTTTATCCTCTAATGAATTCTTTTTTTTTTTGCGGCCATATTCCATTTCTTATTTGCTTTATAAAAGCTATGGGTTTGAATCCCAACTTGTCGATGATGACCTCAGGATCTATCATAGCATGTCACTAGGAAACCATGCAAAAATATTGATATTAGCCAATAAAAATTGAATATATAAATTTTTTACCTATTAGGGAAACTCTTTTTCCAATTTTATTACTCGACCGGGGCTAACTCCACCTCATCAGATTCTTTGTAGATACGCACATTGATCTTATTTTCCATTGGGGCCTCTTCCTTCCTCTTCTTTGATTCATTTTATGGTGGTAACTCATGGTCACTCAAGGGCCCCTTTAGGCTAACCATGTAACTCATCCATATTGAGGCATGGCCAGCAAAATTGTGGTGTCCTCAATAGGGGTCATGAAAACCATAGTTAGCCACTTTACATCTAGTTGTATATGAATTATACCTAAGCAACCCTCTTTAGTAATGCATTGCAAGAGGATGGAATGCTATGAACCAAGTGTCAACGGTAATCTCATAGTATCCAATGTTGGGACCTCATCCTTTCTTACCTCAAAGGTTAGCCTAAAAAATGGGGTTAAAGAAAATATCTTGACCTTCAACTATCAAGGAGCAAGGAAAATAGAAAGTATGATTTAGCCCCTTAGATACACTGACTCCATGTTGAAGTTATTAATGTAGGCCGTTATTAGAATATGGTCCATTTGGGGAATATTACTCATCATTTGTGGCCTTGGAAAAGAAGTACCTTAAATCAATGGTCTCCAACTACATTATCTCCCTCACCTTCCTCTTGGACGATGATGACGACTCCTCTTTTCTAATCATATGTATGACCCTTACAGTGGGTCCTAGGTTCCTATACTCATCCCTTTTGTTGGGAGATTGTGAACTCTCTTACCATCATCCATGATCAAGTTCTTCATCCTCATTGTCCCCTCTTTGGCGGCTCTCCTCTAACCTTCTAGATGGGTAGATAGGTCAGGCAATGTACTCCCTTAACTTGCTTTCTCTAATAAGCTGCTTAATGAAACAGACAATTCTCACAAGTCCTCCATGTCATGGCCACCTTCATGGTAAGGGTTAGGGCTACTTCATCACCATGTTTTTCCTTTGGAAGGTATAAAAAATATTTTCCCTTGAATACCTTAGAGGACTATAAGAGGCCTCACCCTTAACCCTTTTTCCTTGATAGGGGTACATTGCCCTTCAACTTTTTCTATTCCTTCTAAGTCATCTTTTAGGAGTCTCACCTGTTTAGGTCATCTCCAAGCATGTAACAAGTCACACGTTCATAGAACTCCTCAATATTCTAAACAAAATTCTTATGCAGATTCTACACTAGCCTTGACTCCAACAATAATCCTTAAGTTGCAATAATTTGATGAACTTCAAGAGATAGGTCTTGCACCTGTACCACCTCAATATTGAATCTTTGGATGTAGTCCAACAAGGATTGTTCCTTCCCTTGCTTTTTTTTCAAAAGGATGGGCAACTGTTATAGAAGTGGGTTGGCTTCTAAGCAAGTCTGGTAGAAAATTCTAGGATAGGTCTTGAAACAATTGCAACCGATGAACTCTATTTTCTCGAACCAGCTCGTACCGTCCCCCATCAATATGGAAATGCCATAAGTATGACAACAGTCACAGCCCTTTCCAACCTCATGAATCTGAAGTATCTTTCTAGGTGGTTAATGGGGTTTGTATGTCCATTATACAGATCAATCTCATTATAAAAAATATTCATGAAAGCAACTGACAAAAACAACTAAATTGCAATCACTTGCAGCTTAGTCTCTAGGTTGAGTGGTAGGTACTAAAACTCCCAATTAAAAAGAGACTAAAGTTTTCAGTGACCCACATCTTAGTCACTTTTTAGTCACCTAGAGGACTAGAATATTTGCACCCCAATAACCTTTTAATGGTTGTATGGATTGAGGATTTGGGGTTTAGATGTTTTAGTGTTTAGGGTTTAAAGGTTTTAGGATTTAAGGTTAAAGTTTAGAATTTGGGGTTTAAAATTGTTAGGGTTTAGAGTTTAATTAAGGTTTAGGGTTTAGAGTTTAGAGGATTGGATTTAGCATTAAAGGTTTTGTGTTAGCATTTAACGTTGTTTGGGTTTAGGGTTTTTAGGGTTTACTTAAGGTTTAAGAGCTCAAGCCCTTTAAGGCATCAAGTTTTTGGTTCCATAAATTCCTAAAACTCTAAACCATAACCCTAAACTGCTAAACCCAAATACTAAATCCCTAAACACAAACACTAAAACTCTAAACTATAACCATAAATCCTTATACCTTAACCTAAAACACTAAACCTTACAAGGTTGAAACTCTAAACCTCAACCAATCCTTAACCCTAACCATAAGTCCCTAAACCTAACCCTCAATTTGTAGAGCCTGAGTTTATAGCTCTAACCATATAAAACCATATATCATTAAATGGAAGTTGCAATTATCGCTGCCTAAGCGATTTACCATTATGACCTAAGCTCATCAAGAATAGAAAATAAGGTAGGTAAATTTTGAAAACTTACATTTTAGTCATCCATTATAATTACGGCATGAATCCATAAACTTTTCAAATATTATCATGTTCACATAAAATACTTAAGATTCCCCAAAAAAATTCAACCCAAAATTATGAAATCATAGAAAATTCATAGGCAAAACTGTGTGACAGTCAATAAATGATCACAAGTTGAAAAATAACATTATTCACACATACACCTAGATAAATACATACATACGTACTTTCATGCATGTGTGTGTGTGTGTGTGTATTTATGTATGTATGTATATATAAACATATATATTTATGTGTGTAGGAGGATCTGTGTGTATATATTGTATCTAAGTAAATCATTCACATTTAATAAAAAAATCTGCTAAAAGGTAATGAACATGGCCATTAAAATGCCACTATATTCATAGCAAAAGTGGCTAACTGCCCACTTCAAGCTATTTGACTAGTGACTAAGGTTTTAGTCACTTCTTAGTGGCTAGTTTTATAGTACCCTTAAAACCTTAGCTCAACTTGTTTCAACTTTCAAGTACTCTAAACTCTCAATTCATATTTAATCATGCTTAATTTTCTTTTCATCCTCCAAACTCTCTCAACTTCTATTTTCATTCATAAAAAAGAAAACATGGAAAAATCATTGCTAAGATCATCAAAGAGAGAAACATTAACCATGGACCTAAACAATCTTCATTGGGGCAGAGGCTAGTTAGAGTGATGGATGGTGTCTTGGCTTTAGGATAACGACATCATAACAAAGGCCATTAACCATAGTTCAAACAAAAAAATAATTACTTGTTCTTCCATTTGTGAATATGGTTCCTACTGGAGCCATTCAATTACCGGCAAAGCAAAGTCTCCGGGCTAAAAAACAAGCACCTACTCTGGCGGCCATAAAGTTTGTCATTTCAGTTTGTGAATTTTAATTCTATATAAAAATTTGTAATATAACATTAGTAATAATATTTTAAAAATTTCATACAAAAAATATTGTATAACAAATGAATGGATGGAGTGATTGTCACAATGTTGACTGACTAACAGCTTCAGTTACTTTTATTTCGAGGACCACCCCCTTAAATGACTAACTAGGTCAGTTGCTAATGGAAGTCAATTTTTAGTCAATCTCAAAAGTGGCTAGCTAAAAACCAACTAGGGGGGATCATTCCTTAAAAGCCCATTTCCAAGTAAAAAACTAGTGGATTTGTAGTGGATTTTTTTTCCATCCATCTTCTAGCATCTTCATCATTCTGAATCCTTCTAAAGTGGGTGTATTTTTTATTTCCTACATAAATGGTTGCACCCACATGTAGTCCATGTCCATAACTAGGGAATAGAGCTTGAGAGGAGGCTTTACGGCTTTTAGGCATTTTTCTATATGGTCTAACCCCTTGAGGACTTTACTTATATCTTTTGATTTTGGCCCCTCTGAATAGACCTTGGACCTCTGCAACAAGTCTCTCAAAGGGCATCTAATCCTTTCTATGGCTAGATAACTCTCTATTTCCTCCTTGGGTTCCAGTGGAATTGCCCTATGGATCTCTTGCTAATGCTGGTTCTAAGCCTTTTGGGTAATTCACCATCAAGGGCTTGATATTGGTTTCCATATATGGCTGCACAAGCCTTTTCTTTCACTAGATCCTAATGAAACAGTGAGGAATCTTCTTTCTTTCACTAGATCCCAATGAAGTAGTGAGGAATCTTCTCTAACATTTCTTTTTCTTGACTCCTTATGTAGAAAGACCTCTATTTGTTCAAGAGGGCTCCATCCTCAATATTATCCTCATCTTAGTTATCTTGAGATCTCTATGTATCTACCATATCATTCCCACATAGGGCACCGAATTGATGTTTGGGTCTTGACCCATCACCTGCCTTTTATATACTTGAACCAAGGTATGGCTTATGATATTGCTAAAAGGCTTGGTCTTTTTTTAGAGATTGATATGGATAATCAAAGCTCACATACATGGATTAGTTACATTTCCACACTATGATCAGCATGGAAGGTCCATTAATTCCAAATTTTTATCCTAAAATCATAAATGGAATAATCCTATGAATCTAGTTCAAATATGAAAATTGCTAAAATCTATTGGCCATATTGCACATTTGGGATGACATTGCAGAAGACACTTCGATAAGTGTTCCAGAGTTTTTAGAATGGGTTGTGGTGGGCACATCTTTCAGAACTTGTATAGTGTGATAGGATTTTAACAAGACACTATTTAATGGTGTTATGCGAGCATTTGGTGCTCCATTGTTTTTCATTCAGTAGACCAACAATGAGCATTTTTGCATAAGATTAGCGAGCTAGAAAATGAAGCCTTGCATTATCTGATTTCTTCTAATGATGAGCTTGACCAAACCTTATTGGATGAGGTGCTAGCTCTAGTGAATCCTCTATCTCTATTACATAATATGGGTGTAAGCCTTTTCATGGACTTGGCACCAGTTTTATTAGACTTATTGGAGGATCCAAACCACGTTGATGAAGAGGTTGATCTAATCTAAAGATGGCTTCTGAGGAGGAAGTGTTGCAAGAGGATGACTTGGACCTCCCGGATAGCTCGAAGGTTTTGTTCCCATTTCTTATAGCACCACCTATAAAGATTGATCTAGATTAGCTCCTGAAAGTTGCTAGCCCATCTCCAACAATCTTAGTCCCTCATTATTCCATGTCTATTGTCTCCAAAAATTTAAGCCCAAAACCTTTGCAAGCCTGAATTACCATTAGCCAGGCTACTAATACAGGTATTGGTCATCCAAAGAAATCTTTTTGATTGTATGTAAAAACTTCCTCGAGTTCATCCAACATAGCTAAAAGATGAAGAATGATGGCTCCTTACATACGAAAACAATTAATTGGTGTCGGTAAGGGTAAATCTATGCTTTTTTCTACCTCTTTCTATGTTGTTTAGCTTTTGATTCTTTCAAATACTAAGACTAAGTCATCCCTAGTCTAGAGTTGTTGGCTTTGTATTGCACCAATAGCTATTTATCACAGATTGTCAATATTCACATATGGCTAATCCTCATTACTTGACTAAGCTTCGTCTTAATAAGATAATTAAGATCCTTAACATATGAGCAAATGCTTTTGCCTGTCTACTAAAGCTTATAAACATCATTAATCTAATTATGCTACTTCTAATTTCACATCATCTTCTACTCTATTTCCTAAAAAAGTAAGGTTAGTTCCACTATATTCCTTTTCATCTTGGGTTATTGACTATCTTAAAGGTCACATTTCGTAGCCATAAGTACTAAACTCAGTAGATTCCATTGCAGATATCTAGTTAGCCAAACTCTATCTCACTACCTATCCTGCCACTCCATTTGAAAGGTCTTTGGGATTTAAACCAAATCAAACCTTAAGGAACAAATAAGGCTTCTGATTTTTAACTTTCATGGACCCAAGAACCTCACAACAGCCAACCATATCCAATCCTTCAAAACAAGATATCATCCTACTATAATGTTTTTATGGAAACTAAAATAAGTGAAACTGAGTTAGCTAGATAAAAAATTTTCTTTTTTAAGTTATTTTAATCACACCTATGTCAATCCTTTTTGATGTAGTGGTCAGTTATGGATAGGTTGGATGAATGGTGTTATGGATACTATTTTGTATAACGATGCCAACCTCATTTTGCTGGATGTTATTA
Source organism: Aquilaria yunnanensis (assembly GCA_039654915.1). Taxonomy (NCBI): domain Eukaryota; kingdom Viridiplantae; phylum Streptophyta; class Magnoliopsida; order Malvales; family Thymelaeaceae; genus Aquilaria; species Aquilaria yunnanensis. The sequence goes on from CM077598.1 coordinate 79,124,111, forward strand.
ATGAATGTTGTCAATTTTGGAAATTAGATTCTTTATTTAGGCATTTGGTGGTGCAATTAAGAAAGAACACTTGGAATTAAAATAAAGGAAGTACTTTATCTATATGATGGCCCTATATTGTTGATTAGTGATTTCAACCATGTCCTCTCTTCCTTAGAAAAAAGTTTGGTTGCTTGCACATGTCTTCATAAGAGCTGAACACCTTCAAGCTTTTATTGAGGGCTTCTATCTTCTTCAAATCCATTGTCAAGGGCCAAAAGACACTTAGACTAACTCTAAGCAAATTGAAGAAATGGTTTATGAAGTTATGGACGAACCTTTTTGTAATAAAGTGTGGTTTCCTATAGCTCCAAATGTTAGATTAGTGAATCTAGCTATTCAGAGATCTAATAATGTCCCTTTTTATTGGACTTCTCTCATCTAGTGGCCTTTTATCATTGATTGAGCTTTTTGGCTCAAATATCCCAATTATGAAGAAATAGTTAATACTCCTTAGACTTCTTACACTCAAGGTTCATGTATGTCCAGAGTTACCACTAAATGTTCAAGGCTTGTTTTGACTTATATGCCATTCAAGTAAGCCTTCAATTGGAATCCTCAACAGAGAATTGAATTTCTCAAGAAGAAACTTTTACAACTTTAGAGTAGTCTTGATTTGTTGAGAAATCATGCATTGACACTATAAGAAAAAAAACCATTGAAGTGGTTATTAGTAACTCATATAAGTGATTTTGACCACTTCAAAATAAACAGAAAGGGTTCTTGACCGCTTCATGCAACCACTTCTACAAGCATTTTCCTTAAATAAATCTGAAGTAGTTAAAAACTGTTTCAATTTTTGAAGTGGTTAACTACTTTAAATGTATCGACCAACTCCCACTCATTAAAATAGTATCACCACCACCTATTGAAGCGGTTAATCATATCAATTTTGAAAGGAAATATTGAAGTGGTTAACCACTTCAATATTTCCTTTCAAAATTGATGTAATTAACTTCTAATTGGAGTTCATGCATCTTATACATTAGAAGCAGCTAACCACTTCTAAGGCAATAAACTTTTCCAATTACTTTAAGTGGTTAACCGCTTCTGTTGGTTGTACGTTTTTCAACCTCATATTGCAGTCAACTGTTTTTATTTGTATTTAATTTACTTGTTTAAAACTGGATTTTCTATACTATTTTGCATGTGTTAGAATAAACACCTAATACTTTGTTGGTGTAATAATAACACTTAACTACAGAAAAATTAAAACTAAATCAAGATTAATAAAAATAAAACTCATAATTAATATATATAATTCAACATCTAGAAAGTTCAAATAATCCAACAAAACAAAATATTTCAACCGTATAAGTATTAAACATAGAAGACAATATCAAAGAAATGTCAACGTAAGCTTACAAGTACCACATATAATACCTAATTATCTTCATGGGTGCCATCATTATCGCTCGATTGTGATGAACGTAAAGCTTCTCTAGCACCGCTCCTGGCACCAGTAGGAAAATCTCCAACCTATAAAAAAAATGTATGATTATGTTTTATAAAATTAATCTTCTAGATGTGTGTGTGTGTGTGTGTGTGTGTGTGTGTATGTGTTAATCAGAAAATGTAATTAAAAAATGAAGTTACGAATTGTAGTGGATTAGAGCTATCTTTTTATGCAAGAAGAAAGAATAAAGCATTGAATTGAGAATTGATTTGAGCACCAAGCTGTTGAAGTTCTACTTTTATTGCTACTTGTTCCCCATGCATTTTAACTGGGGATGAACGACCCCCAGAAATGGCTTCGCCCAAAGTATGTTGTGAGGGTAACTCCAAAACCCATAGCTCGAACATGCCCACTATGCTCAACACCAAAACTTCAGTAAAAGCAGTATTAGATGCAGCATTAGAACCGGTAAAAGAGTTTGTTATTGTTTTAGTCTTAACCTATTTCAAATAAAACATACATCTGTTTAATTTTTTCCTTAGAATTGAAAAATACACACACACACACACACACATGTACAAAAAAGCTACAAATTATGACTCACTCTTTAGCATCTGGACGCAAACTTCCATCTTGACTCTTTCGACACTCTGACCATAATTCTATTCAAGTGCGATCCCTGCCAATCTTTTTTCTCTTGAAGCAAATAAAAGTTACATTTTCAGTCATCTTATTCCAATTCTCAGTGCATGTGTGGATGGTGAAAACATGGCACACCATAAGTCAAATACCAACTAACATGGTCACAAGAAGCTATAATTAAAGAGACTATATGTGTGAGCAACAAGGAAAACACTTTCTTCTCAACCTTTTTTCATGGGGCTTGATCATAGGGAATTGCCTAACAAATAACCAAACACTAAAAGTTGAAGCTTAACAATCAAATAAATAATCATCCATGGGAAAAACTGAACCAAAAACTAAAAACATACATATCTAAGGAATATAGCTTATGTACTATTTGATTTCTTGTTTGTGCATAACTCCTCCGTCCTATGGTGTGTGGAGTGGTCATCTTCTTCCCTTTTTTAGTGTTTCGAGCACAAACTCCCTAGGATTACGGTTAAAAGTTTAAGAGTAAATAACCAATATATGGAAATAATTAAATCATTTTAATTATTGGTAAGATACTTCGTACTCTATATTAAACCATCTTGCCACCAATGCAGCCCATTGTGATGCTTCAACATATTCAAGCTTCTCTCTTATTATGTCATCCATAATCTTATCCCATGGTTTACAGTATTTCCTTTTCAACTTTGTCTTATGTGCCCTTCAAGAAACCCGCTTTTTGCAATATGTAATATGAAAAACTTGGAGGGCAAGCAAATTTTTTCTAGAACGCAAAAAATGAAATAAGCAGAATTGACCTTTCATTGCAAGCCCTATAAACTTTCATACTCAAAATGGTACTTACATATATAGTTGTAAGAATAGCCTCCTTGAATGGGCCAAATCCTTTAGCATTCTAAGTGTGGAAGTTAAGTGGGCATAAAGCAAAATTATGAGTAAGACTTCTAATAAAAGTTGACATGACAGTAGCCAAATAATCCCTCCGACTGACTGGTGCACTCATAGGTCAACACCTCTATCCTCTCATTTTTCAAGCAAGCTAAACACATCCATGGTTTTCATTTTCCCTTTTATACAGCGATGATTACCATTTTCACCTACAAAACATGCTAATTAACAACTAAATTTACTAGAATATATCCTACCACTACACAATTCACGATTCACAATTTCATATAACTTACCTAGAATCCAACATCCTTTTTCCTTAGAATTGTCATCCACAATAGCTTCATTTCCTATGCCTTCATCATTTTCTACTACATTTTCATTTTGCTGTTCCTACTGACTTCTATTTCCAGCTTACTCTTCACTTATTTCCTGACTTCTTTGTTGTTAATCAGCAACTGGTTTGAAAAAAACCATGTTATAAGATGAAAATTCTATTCTTAATGAGTTTTAATCAATAACTGTGTAAAACATAGAATAAAACCTTGCCTTAACCTAAGAAAAGAAAATTTTAGACAAGAGTTAGAATAGGGCAGCCTAATCTATAATCAAAGACTAGTCTTCGACAATATTTATAGCAATATTTTTAGCAATATATATGAAAATTGCATTAGTAGATGATAGTCTACAGTGCTAGCAGAAATGATTTAACTAGTTAGGAATTCTATGTCCTATGCTTTCTGTAAACCAGTTAGCTTATAATTTCTCAAGTATTAAAAAAATAGGGTTAAAAACTAATCACATTTATAGAAAGTTGTACCATATTAGTGCAACAAAAAAATATACTATCTTTATACATGTTAAGAAACAACACATGAGACCAAAAAATTTCACAACAAAAAAAGTGAAGAACCACAACTGAACAACAACATAAAAAATTTTACAACAACAGAAAAGTGAAAAATCACAACAACAATAACAGTTGTCATCTATGCATAACTACAAACGTTATGTTACAATAATAGTCAGCATCTATGCATAACTACAGGTGTTATCTCTAAAACAAATATGCTAAAAAAGAGCTACTATAAAAAATAAATGACTAGTAGAAAGCAAACCTGGAAGTATATGATGGGATCCAATTCACTTCTCCAAAAGGTTCACAATTACTTTTTCACTAATTTCTTTGCCAACCCCACAAAATCAATAGAACAAAATTAAGTATACCTGAGCTTCTAATACTGGGATTCACCAAGCAAATGGCAAGAATCAAAGAATCTAAGAATGAGACATGGCGAGAAACGGACAACGAAGTGGCCAAGAGGCAGAGAATAAGGACGGCAAGGGCAAATAACAAATATGGCAAGCGAGGAGCATGATAAATGGAGAATAGGGGAAGGAAAGACGACACAAGTTAAGAAAGAGGAGTGTCAGAGGCATAGAACGAGAGAGGATAAGGGAGGTGAACAAGGAGAGCAAATGGTGGTGAATGTGGAGGTAAATGACAAACGACAATGGTGCAGAGAACTTGAAAGAGGGCAATGGACAAGGCGGACAACCAGAAAGAGGGCTAGGTCTGGCAAGAGAATTTCCCAAGTCTTTTATTTCATTTTCAAATATTCCCAAGTCTTACATCACTTTACATTTTGGAAAATGTTATAAAGTGACATTTGAAGCGATCATGACAAATCATTTCTAAGTGAAGTGCACCTCATACAATTGAAGCAATTTTAAGCGATTGTTTCAGCCATTACACTTCTATGAGCTCGTGTTCTTTTAATGTGATAATTAAACTTCAAAAATAGATTCCTACCTTGCTTATAGATAAAGAAGATCTTTGTGCTAAAAAATCTATAGTGAAATGGTTAGCTCTTGGAGAAAAGAATACTATATTTTTCAATTGGATTTTAAAAAGCAAGTGACTTCATTCTCATATTTAGGTATTTGTAAGATGCATGCCATGCCTCTAACTTGCATATGCCTCTGCTTGATAAAAAGATGGAGGAAATGACTTATTAAATATGAATTTGGAAGGTTAGGACCTTACAAGGGTAACTTGAGGGTTTTGAGGAAAGATAATGAAGTTTTGTCCTAACTCGATTTAAGAAAATATGGGTGTTAAGGTTATTTCCTAGGTTTGGAATTGTTTTTTATTGAGGGAATTAATTAACTCAATAAGAAATTTGTATCGAGTGAAGAAATTGAATAATTAAAAAAGGCAATGGTTACTTTGTATCATGCAAAAACGTAGTTTTACCAAGGTGGAGGTATGACCCATTTCATTACCACATGTCTTTGTCCAGAATGTGCATGCCTCCATTAACCAAAACTTGGATTTAATCAGGTTTCTGACAACCATTTGAGTTATGGAGAGAGGTTTCTAATATACTTTAATGAATTTTTAGCAAAATTCATGTGGAGGAAGAATAAGAGTGGTGATTCAAGGCTAACACTCAAAAGGGGAGGTTGCTTTGACTCTAAGGAACTAAGAATCAAGATCAAAGGAACTTTGGGAGGTTTTTGTTAGAGTTTGATTTTGGTAAGGATTAACAATGTATGGTTTCACTTGTAATCAAAAGCTTGACTTGTGATTCAAGTCGGATTGTAGGCCTTAGGTAATGGTTTTAAGCTAAGTGAGCCTAATAGTTGTTTAGAGGCTAGAGGTGTCTAAGAAATTTCTAGCAAGATATGTTAGGGCAAGCATAAGGATTCTGTTATAGATTAGGCCAACCTATTCCAAGATCTAGAACTCTATGTTTAGGCTAGATTTCACTAAGTTTGGTTAACTAAAATTGAAGGTAGGCAATAAGGAGACTTGCTAGGCCCTAGAGGCAGTTAAGTATAGCTAGTTTTGTGATATGTGTGTTTGTGTGCTTTGTTGCTTTAGTTGCATGTGTTGACCTTATAACGTTTATATACATATTACTTTGTGTTACGATGTTTTCATGTCTTTCATGCTAAGGTCTTAAAGGAATTGTTATGATATGAAACTATGAATCAAGTTGGCATATATATATGTTGTGTTGTATTGATCCTTACAAAGTTTGAAAACTCATGCCTTGATTATGTTTTTTTCAGGGAAGAGTTTGGCTAATTAACCTTGGAGAATCGTTTGTTTTTTTTTTATCTTTCAGGTACATTCTGGAATTGGGTGTTTAGTTAACCAAGCTCATGCCCAATATATGCTAAGCATCAATATCACACCCCACACAGGCCCCAACCTGTGCACTCTCAGTGCCACTCACCAAGCTACCATGAAAGATATTAACCACTTGTATTTTTAAGTGTTATGAGTACACTTTAGTTTCGGCCAACTTTCAAACTTGTAGCTTAAGTCTTATTTTCTTAAGGTTAAGGCCTGGGAGGTGCCCCGAGAGGCTTACTGAGTTGTTCTATATACTTTACTTGCAACACAAGGCAAGGCTTTAACAACAACTTGTAACACAAGGCAAGGCATTACACTTTTATCTTTAAGTGTCTATGGTGTGTGCTCATCAAGTGTGCTATTCAATGCATGGCAACCAAGAAGCCCATAACATTTCAAGTTTTGAAATCACACTTTTCATGCCCATGCACATTTGGCCTAACTAAAGATCACAAGAGGTTTAGTGCACAAGGGCAATTCCATAATCATATAGACAAAACATAACTTGGCATTCATCCATTCAACATATCTACACAAAAACCATAGTTCACCGAGGCATATACATACACAAAATGACCTCCTCAAAGTACTACCTATTTGGCAACATACCAAGAGTACTCATTGTCCAAAAACAAGCACAAGTTATGCATTACAGGTCCATCCTACCTATAGTACCCAAGAAGTACCTTAAAGGTACAATACAAGATCAAACATTGGAGGACAAGACCTATGTCCAAGTTCATGGTCATAAAAGCAAACCACCACACTAGTGCCCATGAACACACATCCATAGCTCCTCCTAGACTTGTCCCATAACTCTACTCAAAGCCTACAAACCTCAAACTCATGAGTTTATACATCAAGCATAAGACTTGCACATTCTACTTAACAAGCCAAGCTCTCGGTTTTGGCACATACCTTGACAAAAGTGTACTAACTTAGCACACAGGCAACACAATCACAATTACTCAAGCTCTAATCCTTTCCCTGAAACACAATCAATAAAGGGCATGAGTATATAACTCAGTAAGGTTCACTAGAACTCCAAAGAGTTTATTTAGTTAAGCCCGAAAGCTTAACCTCTACTAGCTTTACTTAACTTGCAAGAAAAACAAGGAAGACACCAAAATATAAGCATAATAACATATACACATGCTAGCCGAGACAGATATATACATGACAATACTAATTACAAATGGTTAGCAAGCACATCCAATCAAACAAAGCACACAACACACACACACACCATAATGCCTTTCTCGGCCGAAATCACTAGCAAGTACAAACACAATCCTTGCACTCCAAGCTTTGTCATTCAATCTCCAATCCACTAGAGCTCCAAGTTCAAAGATAAGTTGGCCTACTTACCAAGAACTTTAGTACTTGCCATTATTGATTAGCTAATCAAGAACCATATAAACCTGTAGCTTTCCATATGCCCCATCTAGCAAACTAAGATCATATAGCTCAATTTACTATCACTTAGATGCCATTAATCTACTTGAACGTGGAATCATTACCAAAATCAAGTAGAATTCGTGAAACCTTACCCAAACACAAGCTTGACCTCTTAGTTAACACTTGAATGTCCAAGACCAAGCTTGAAACTTCAAGTCCAACATCACCTAGTGCCAAAACAATCAATTCCAAGCTTGATTCTTCAATTCAAGCTTCAATCACCAACAATTTGGCATGAACCCGAAACCTTCCACCCAAGAACACGAAGAACACTTCCTTGACTTGCAAATTAGAGCTTTGACTAAAACTAATGGCTTTCAGCTTAAGTGGAGTCATGCATTCTAGGTTAGTGCCAAATGGCATTAAAAGTGGGCTAATGCTAGCCTTAATACTTCCATTAGTTGCATGGCTCACTCTAGTCCTTCCATAACTATTAGTGCCATGATTAGCACCCGAAAGAACATTCAAAATGGTCCTCAATCTTTGTTTTCCGCCATTAGCACCTAAGCCATTTTAATTTTGTCATTGAGACCCGATAGTTCTCGGTTTTGCATTGACACCACTATTCACATTTTCATTTGAATCCCTCATGTCTTTAATGTATCTTTCTTATATTTTTGGCCTGGGCCAAGCACTGAGGTGAAGGCCTGATAGGCAAGCTTAGTGGTACTTTGCCTATAGGCATTCAATTTCTGATTTTGTGGGAATTGGCTAGAGATATAAGTTTGTGTTTAGTGCCTAGCATAGCTTGTTTATGGTCTCAAGGTTGTATATGAGTGTTGTGGAAGTTTGGTGTTTGGATATTGTGCATATGTACTTTTGTATGTAACCAAGGGTGGCCACTGGCATGCCTACCTAGGCACATTAAAATCTTCTAGTGTACTTGGTTCTTACTATATGTATTGTCTTTGCTACCCAGGCCATTTTTGCTTTAAAATAGCATCTAAAAGCAACTTATTTTTAAAAGATGGCACAAAACTGACTTTCATAACTAGCCTAAATAATTTTGTATATTTTGGTTAAAAATTGAGACATTAAGTGCTAATTTAACATAAGGGTCCTAGAACTCATGACTTAAGCCATCTGATAGTGCTGTTTGTTTGAGTTTTGATACAAAACACTAGAAATGCTTGGAAATGCATAGGCTAAGGGTGTTTCAGGGGAAGAAAAAGTTGGTATTAGACCATGGTTTATAGGACTTATATGTTTGGTTAAACGGTTCCCTCTTAGGATTAATAAAGGCTAGATATACATATTGAGCATTTGGTTATGTGATTTGCATTTCAGGATGATGATGAGCTGTAAAGAAATAGAGGTTGTTGAGCAAGAGAAGACTAGGGCAAAACATTCCACAATGAATGAATAGCTTGTAAGTGAGGAAAGGGAAGAGAAGAGGGCTTAAGAGCCTGAATTGAGGGCCAATGTACTTAGACTCGGTAGAGATGGGTAACAGAGACTGAAACAAATGATGGAGGTGATGCAGGTAACAATTACCCAACTAGTGGTTGGCATACAGAACTTGACTAGACATTACGCTAAAGCACCAAGTGGTGTAGAAGTTATTAGATGATAAGAGACAAGTGGAAGAAGCCTAGGAAATGAGCCTATAGGGGATGATCAGGCAAGTAGAAATGGTAAGGATCAAGAGGAATAAGCTAAGGGAAGGAAGCACCCTATGGCTGGAAGAATGAGGTTAGAAGTTAGTCAAGAGACTAGATGTAAGATGGAAATAAGTCAAGACATGGTGGGTGATTAGATAGGCACAAATGTTGGAAGACAAGAACAAGGCACACAGGTCACTAGGAGGCAAAGGCCAGTAAGGGTCAACTCTAGAAATAGCTAAGAAAAAGGAAGAAGGAAAATAGGAGAATCATTAAGAGAAGGTCAGTTAGAGAGGTTTTTAGCCCTTAAACCTTGAGTTTTTTAAAATGAGTGGTGATCCAGAAGAGGCTAAATTCTGGATCTACTAGATTAAGAAGGTTTATAAAAGACTGGAAATCAAATCATCATAAAAAAGTGTTGTTGGCGACCTTCACACTTGAAGGAAGTGTTGGGTTATGATTAAGGGCTATACAGAGGACTTATGAAAGAAAGAATGGGAGGAGACTAACTAAGAGAAAAAATGTTCTGAGATGGGCTAAGTTTCTTCAAGTCTTTCACCAACAGTATGTGAGTAAAGCCCTTAAGGATCAGAAGCAAGTTAAGTTTAATCAACTTGAACACAAAGAGCTTTTTATGGTGGAGTATGAATAGAAATTTAATAGTCTAATAAGATGTGCCCCTCAACATGATGGTTAGGAGGAGTTGAAAAGCAAGAGGTTTATGAGGGCATTGAGACCTGAGTTGAAAAAAAAATCCTCAAGGTTATAGGCATTAAAAACTAATATAAATTTGTTCAATAGGCTTTTGCCTTAGAACAAGAGTTTAAGGATTACGAGAAAAGGGTTTAGAGAGGTGCCAGTGGTGCACAGAAAGGACTTAGAAAGAGAGCCAGAGAAGAGCTAGTTGTTTATGAGCCTAGAAAATAAATGAAGAATCAAAAGGGGTCTTAATAGTTTGGACAGACTTGTGGCAAGCATCATGGTTATAAATCGTGCTACAAGCTGACTGATGGTTGCTTAAAATGTGGCTCATAAGAGTATTAAGTTGATGATTTCCCTATAAATAAGGGTGAAAATAGGTTGTTGGGGAGGTTTGGGTCTCAGTGGCTTAGAATGCACCCACCTAAAAGGAAAGTATCCCTGCCACCACAAAAATGAGCACTAAGAGGGCCAAGTTAGCAACCTTTGCACAAGGGATAGAACCAACAACAAAGAAGGGTCTTCCATACTAAGAAACCATAAGAAATAGAACCAAAAGGAAGGGAACAAGGCCATGGAAGGCTAAATAGGGATGCACTCAAAGGTAAACTTTACCTTAATAATAAGCTTGTTTCTGTGTTGTATGATACTAGTGCTTTAATTTCCATTATATCTGCTAGACTTGTGAGGGATATAAACCTAGAAATAAGTACTTTAACTGAAATATACCTAATTAAAAATCTTAGTCAAAAAATAATTTTTAGACACCACATATTGAAAAACTTTTTATTAGGCTATGAAAGCCGGAACTAAAGGTGGATTTGATAATACTTAAGACTAATGGTTTTTATGTAATTTTAGGCATGAATTGGTTTCCTGAAAATAATGTAGTGATTGAGTATCAAGTTAGAAAGCTAATCTCACCTGGTTTATAAGCTTATGACTTAAATAACTCACTTGAGTTATATAAGACTTGACAACTAAAAGTTGTGGAACAAATCCTTATAGTTTCTAAGGTGAGTATATAGGGCTAAATAAGGATAAATTGGTTGATGAGTTAAATAAAATCCCCATAGCTAAAGAATATCCAAAAGTTTTTCCTTATTATTTGCTAGGACTTCCTTCATTGAGAGAAGTTGAATTTGAGATTAAGTTAGTACCAGGAACTACTCCCGTGTCAATAGTCCCATATATAATGGCCATACCAAAATTGAATGAGCTTAAGAAGTAAGTTCATGAACTTCTTGAGAAGGGTTTCATTAGACTAAGTATGTCTCCATGAAGAACACTAATGCTATTTGTGAAGAAAAAGGATGGAACCCTTATGTTATCTTATGTTATGCATTAACTATAGGAAGCTTAATGTAATGACTACAAAAAATAAGCATCCTCTTCCTATAATAGAATATCTATTTAATCAATTGAAGGGCGTAAGAGTATTTTCAAAGATTGATCTTTAGTCTTGATACTTTCAAAGATTGATCTTTAGTCTATATACTTCCAACTATGAGTTAAGGAAGAAGATATTTCAAAAACTACCTTTAAAATAAGATATGGTCACTTTAAGTATATAGTGATGTCATTTAGGCTCACAAATGCCCTTGCCTTTTTCATAGACCTTATGTAGAAAATGTTTAAACCTTACTTAGACCACTTTGTGGAAGTGGTTATAGATGATATTTTGGTGTACTCAAAGGATAAGAACACTCATGAAGAACACTTGAGATTAGTGCTTGACTTCCTAAAGAAATATCAACTATATGGAAAGTTAAGTAAGTGCCATTTTATGGACCACTGGAGCAGGACTTCTAGGCCACATTATTAATGGACAAGTGCCATTTCTAGACCACTGGAGTAGGAATTTTAGGCCATAATATTAATGGACAAGGGCTGGCAGTGGATCCAAAGAAGATCATGGCTATCTAGGAATAGAAGTAACCCTAAAATGTAATGGAAGTAAGGAGTTTTCTAGAGTTACCAAGCTATTACAAAAGGTTTGTGCAAAATTTCTTTGTAATAGCTACCGCACTAACCCAATTAACAAGGAAATACAAAAAGTTTGAGTAGGGAAATGAGTGTGAGCATAGCTTCTAGGAACAAAAGAAGAAATTAACCATAGCCCCTACCCTAATATTGCCTGAGCCTACAAAACCTTTTGAGGTATACACAGATGCATTGATGATAAGGTTAGGCTATGTATTAACGCAAGGAAAATAAGCCATTGCTTATGGATCAAGGTAGTTGAGACAACCTAAAAAGAATTATCTAGTCCATGACCTAGAATTGGCTATTGTGGTGTTTGCCCTTAAGTGATGGAGGCATTATTTGCTAGGGAATAAATTTTAAGTCTTTATTGATCATGATGTAGAGTGTATTGTTGACAAATTTCTAGGATAGAAGGATCAGAACAAGGCTAAAAAGAAGGGAAAGAAATAGACTCTATCATTCTAATATTTTATTTATTTTGTAGTGATTTATTACATACTTTTCAGGTTTCCTAGTTATCTTAGGATTCCTAGTCTTTTGGGTTTTCCATTACTTTTAGGATTAGGGCTTTGTGCAACTTTATAAATAGACTTTTAGTGTCATGTTTTACAGCAGACTTGAGTAATGAATCAATTACCCTCCTCCATGGGAAATTTCCAATTTTCTCTATTCCAAGCTTGACGAGTTTGGCCCTTGTTTCTTATGCTAACTTGTTGCATCAGGTGGTATTAGAGTAGGTCAGATAACCTACTCTTTGATGGCTAACCTGACAGCACTAGGAAGCAGAGGTTCTATCGATGATGATCCTAGGGCTGGGACTTCACTTGACAGTGGAGTGGTGTTACAGGCTTTGGAGCAATGAATTGAGCAATGGCTTGGGGAGCAGTTGGATCATTGAATGTAGCGTATAGAAGAATGCTTCAACAAGATCATTACTCAGTTCCATGCCCTAAGGTTAGATTCCAACAGGAATTAGAATGGTGCTAGGTTATGAGATTAGGTTGATTCACCCTTCGGCTGGCTTATTGACTAGGCTCTTCCTGTGTATCGATGCGGATAGTAGGCTTACATGGATGAAGAGTTTGATGACAATGAGGCATTCTATCTGGGTCACCATAGGCAAGGTGCTAGCCATGGTCAAAAAATGGGGGAGTATTAGATTAAGGCAGATGTTCAGCCATTCAATGAAAACCTAGGTGTCGAGGGTGTCCTTAACTAGTTAAATGAGGTTGATTGATTCTTTGACTACGGATATTCTTGAGGAAAAGCAGGTTAACCTGGTTGCTTGCTAGCTAAGGAAAGAGGCATCCACCTAGTAGGAGAGGCTACAAGCCAGAAGGCAAAGAAAGGGCAGACCCCCAGTTAGGACATGGTATCGGATGAAGTGTCTGATACGTCAGAATTTCCTTCCACCCAACTATGAATAGATACTGTTCCAGCAATATCAGAGGTTGTGGTGGGGCATAGAGTCTATTTTAGATTATACTTCAAAGTTTATGAGGTTGTCCAAGAAGAATGATTTATGGGAATCGGAGGACCAATAGGTGTCACGGTATGTTGAGGGGTTGAAACTAGCAATTCGGAGAGCTATCAGGGTGCAAGTGATGTGAGAGATAATAGAGACAAAGAATTTGGCCATGAGCACAAAGTCGATGCTACATGAGGGTAGTCAGACAAAACTTTATATGGAGCTTCTACAGTGAAGTGGTGGTGGGGAGAATTCAAAGGCCCTAGTAGAGAGGTCTATAGATGGGCCTACGAAGAAACTTGTGCATTTTCAAGAAAAGAAGGTGGGTGGAAAATAGAGAGTAGCTGGGCCCAATGAAGCATCGAAGCCAACAACTAATCCCCAACCAAAGACAGCAACCAATAATGGATACCTTAGATCGAAAGGAAATGTGTTTTATAAATGTCTCAACCCCGATCATCTATCCAATGAGTGTCCAAGGAGGATGGCTAATGTTGTTGAGCGTGACGATAAGGGAGAGATTAGTTATGGACCTAATAGGGAGGAAGATAAGTATGAGGAAGAGAAAGATAAGAATGTGACTTATGTAATCTAGAAGGTGATGTTGAGTCCGAAGCAGGAAAAGAAAGATAAGAATGTGACTTATGTAATCTAGAAGGTGATGTTGAGTCTGAAATAGGAAGAGATATCTCAACGGCACAAGTTGTTTTGGACTCGATGCACCATTACTAATTGCTTGTTTGATGTGATTATTGATGGTGGAAGTTGTGAGAATATTATCAGTAATGATGTAGTCAAATAGATAGGTCTATAGATGGAAAAGCATATGAATCTCTATACCATTGGGTGGATCAAGGCCGCAAACAAAATTAGGGTGATAGAAATGTGTAAGGTTCATTTTTCCCTAGGGCAGTATAAAGATGAGGTTTATTGTGATATAGTAAATATGGATACATGTCATTTGTGAAGATATTATCAGTAGTGATGTAGTCCTAAATGCGAACAGCAAAAAAAAACTGGTTGATCTAGGAACATTACAATCCTTATTGCAAGAGTTTAGCAACATTTTATTGGAGAAGCGTCCTGAAGGGCTTCCACCAATAAGGGAGATCTAACATCATATTGATTTATTTCCACAGGAAAGTTTGCCAAATCTACCACACTATCAGATGAGTCCATAGGAGAATGAGGTGTTAGAGGAAAAGGTAGAAGTGCTATTATGCGAGGGACACATTCAGGGGAGTATGAGTTTATGTGTGGTTCCGGTGTTGTTGACTCCAAAATCATATGGTAGTTGGAGAATGTGTGTTGACAGTAGGGTAGTCAACAAAATTACTATTGGTTATCATTTTCTAATCCTGTGGTTAGATGTTATGATAGACATGTTGCATGAAGCTATGGTGCTTTCAAATATTGACTTGAGGAGTGAGTATTATTAGATTCATTTCAAGCCAGGGGATGAGTGGAAGATGACATTTAAAACAAAAGAAGGCCTATATAAGTGGTTGGTGATGCCTTTCAGGCTGTCCAATGCTCCTAGCACCTTTATGTAGCTTATGAATCAGGTATTGGAGCCTTTTACTGGGAAACTTGTAATGGTTTATTTTGATCATATATTGATCTATAGTCATTCAGAGTCAGATCACCTTTTGCATATTTCAAAAGTGTTAAAAGTCCTACAGGAAAATAAGTTGTATGTGAATTTGAAGAAGTGCAGCTTTATACCATCTTGACTATTATTCCTCAGTTATGTGGTGAGTGCTAATGGCATTCATGTGGATGAGGCAAAAAGCTGGGCTATTAAGGAATGGCCAACCCCCAGAATGGTTATGGAGGTAAGGAGTTTCCATGGGCCTTTTACTGGTGATTTATTAGGGATTTTAGTGCCATCACTGTCCCAATTACTAAATGCCTAAAAAGGGCAGATTCCAGTCAGGAGATAAGGCAAAGGTAAATTTTAGGTTGCTAAAGGAAAGGTTGTGTACCACCCCTATTTTAGCACTGTCAATTTTTGAGGCCTTGTTCGAGGTGGAGTGTAATGTTAACGGCGTGGGAATTAGTGTTGTTCTATCTCAAAGAGGGTGTTTGGTAGCCTATTTTAGTGAAAAACTCAATGAGGCAAAGCGTAAGTGGACAACCTATGACAAGGAGTTCTATTCTATTGTCCGGGCGGACAACCTATGACAAGGAGTTCAATTTATTGTCTGCACCTTGAAGAACTGGGAGCATTATCTTGTGGGTAGAGAATTCATTATATACTCTGATCATGATGCTTTAAAGTATTTGAAAGGTGAATCAGCAATGATATACATGCAAGATGGATGTAGTTCCTTCAAAAATTTCCATACAAGCTAGTGCATAAATCTGGAGTGTAGAATAAGGTGACAGATGCATTGAGTAGGAGAGTTAATATGTTGGTAACTTTGAAGCAGGAGATCATTGGCTTTGATGAGCTAAAGGAGTTGTATCCCACTAATGAAGATTTCCAAAAGGTATGGGAAAAGTTTATTTTCTGTCATTCTGTTGATGATCTTTATCTTTTGGATGACTTTCTTTTGAAAGGGAATCAGCTTTGCATCCCTAAGTACTCATTAATAGGGAACCTGATTCATGACTTACATAGGGGTGGTTTTGCTGGGCATTTGGGACGTGATAAGACATTTCCTGCCATGGAGGAGCAGCATTTCTAGCCTCATATACAGCGGGATGTTGACAGTCTAATGAAGAGGTTCTATGTTTGTTAGGTCTTCAAGGGTCAATTGCAAAACTCTAGACTATATATGCCTTTGCCAGTTTCAGAAAATATTTAGGATGACCTATCCATGGATTTTATCCTAGGGTTGCCTAATACCCAGCAAGGCATGGATTCTCTTTTTGTTTTTACTAATAGGTTTTCTAAGATGGCGCATTTCCTTGGTTGTAAGTGGACTCTTGATGCCAGTGGGATAGCAAGGCTCTTTTTTAAGGAGGTCATTCGTTTGCATGGAGTTCCTAAAACCATCATGCCTAATTGTGATAGTATTTTCATGGGGCATTTTTGGCGGACCTTGTGGCATCTATTCAATTCATTCTTGTAGTTTAGCAGCACAACTCATCTTCAGATAGATGACCAAACAGAGGTGTAGAACATTGGGTAACTTGATACGGAGTATCTGCGATGACGGTCCTAAGTAATGGGATTTAGTGTTGGCCTAAGCAAAATTTGCCTACAATAACGTGGTTCATGGTGCAATTGGGCAGTCTCCATTTTTTTGTCTATACTAAGTCTCCACAGCATGCACTTAATCTAGCAAGGTTACCAAACAATGCTGGAAATAGCAAGGTAGCAAAGAATATGGCAACTTAATGGCACGACGTCCAAGCTGAAGTCAAAGAAAGGCTGGTAAAAGCAAACCAGAGGTATAAGCAGGCGGCTGATCGACATTGTCGTGAGCAAATTTTTGAAGTCGGAGATCAGGTGATGGTGTCCCTTTGAAAAGAGAAGTTTTCAATGGGTACTTATAGTAAGTTATAGCATCAAAAGTATAGTCTGTGCAAGGTTTTGAAGAAGATCAACAATAATGGCTATGTGATCGAATTGCCTGATAGTATGGGTATTTCTAAGACATTCAATATGGTGGACCTTTTCCCTTATTGTCCCTCTGATAAGCCCTTATATCTAGATCTTCTAACAAACTAGAGGACAAGTTTTTCTCAAGTGGAGGGGACTGATGTGAAGTGTGTGGTTGATAAATTTCCAGAACAGGAAAATCAAAAGAAGGCTAAAAAGAAGGGAAAGAAATAGACTTTATCATTCTAGTGTTTCATTTGTTTTGTAGTGATTTATTTCCTACTTTTTAGGTTTCCTAGTTATCTTAGGATTCCTAGTCTTCTGGGATTTCTATTACTTTTAGGATTAGGGCTTTATGCAACTTTATAAATTGTAGCATACTCGAGTAAAGAATCAATTACCCTTTTCCAGGGAAAATTCCCAATTTTCTTTATCTCGAGCTCAATGAGGTTGACCCTTGTTTCTTACATTAACTTACTACGTCAGATCGTAAGAGTTTGAAGTACCTCCTCACATAGAAGGACTTGAACATGAGGCAAGGGAAGTGGCTGGAATACCTTAAAGATTTTTAATGTACCATTAAGTACACCTCAACCAAAGCTAGTATTGTAGCTGATCCTTTAAAGAGGAAGCATACTAAGGTGCTAAAGCTTGAAAGTGAAGAAAGTAGAGTTAAACTCAATAACTTGACTTGGCTAGCAAATAAGTAAAAACAATGGGAGCTAAACCAAGTGAATGTTGTCACCATTAGATCAGGATGGAAAGAACTAGTTAAAAAAGCTTAACACCATGATAAAGATCTTATTAAGACTTTGGGCAAGTGCATGGAAAACTATTCCAAGTTTTTCCTATAGGCAATGATTACTGTACTTTTAAGATAAAATTTATATGCCCAATAAAGGTGAACTTAGGAACCATATCCTAAGGAAAACCTATAATAGTAAGATAAGTGTGCACCCAAGAACCTTAAAGATGTACAAAGACTTGAAAGAACATTTCTGGTGGCCTTACATGAAACAAGACATTTGTGTCTTTGTATCAAAATGCCTAACTTACCAACAAATTAAGGTAGGACACCAGAAACCTAGGGATAAACTATAGTGTTTACCTATACCAAAAAAGAAATGGGACTTAATAGCCATGGTCTTTATAGTCGGAATGCCAATGACTAGAAGAAAGCATGATGCTATAAGGGTCAATGTGGATAGACTTACTAAGTCAGCTCATTATTTTGCCTATTAACCTTACAATCCTTTAAATAGGCTTACAAAGTTGTATATGAAAGAAATTGTGAGGTTGCATGTGTCCTTGATGATATAGTGTCAGATAGAGAACCAAGATTTGTCTCCAAGTTCTGGAAGTCCCTACACCATGTTTTAGGAACCCAACTAAAGCTTAGCTCAGCCTACCTCCCCCAAACTGATCAACAAATAGAAAGAACTATTTAAGTGTTGGAAGACATGAAAAAATGTTGCGCCATAGACTTGCAAGAAGATTGGGACCAACACTTGCCCCTAGTGGAGTTCTTTTATAACAACAATTACCATTTAGTGATTAAAATGCCCCTTTATAAGGCATTATATGGTAGAAAGTGTATCACTCCCCATTGCAAGCATCAACCTAGTGATAAGCTAAAGATTGGACCAGATCTAGTGTGTGAAACCACAAAAAAAGATCAAGGTGGTTAAAAAAAAAATCAAGGCAGCTAATAATAAAAAGGAAGAATATGGTAAAATGAAAAGAAGAAGGGATTTGGGATTTTAGGTTAGGCATTTTGTTTGGCTAAAAGTGTGACCAATGAGAGGAGTGGTTAGATTTTGAAAGAAGGGCAAGTTAGCCCCAAGATATTTTAGACCATATCAACTCCAAGAAAGAGTGGGCAATGTGGCATGCAAGTTAGACTTACCCCTGAGTTGAGGCTTGTACAAGATACCTTTCATGTCAGTATGCTAAAGAGGTACATTTCTAACCTCAAACAAGTAATATTAACCACTAATGTTTCCATAACTTCAAACCTTGCTTATGAACAAAAACTACTTAGAGTGTTGGCTAAGAACACTCGGAAGCTAAAAAGAAAGTGGATTAAAATGGTTAAGGTCCAATGGACAAACCATGTAGAGGAGGAAGCAACTTGAGAGACAAAAGTTGAAATGCCAAGGAAATACCCAAGCTTGTTCCCAAAGTTGCTAGAAAATTCAAAGGACCAAATTTATTAAGGAGGAGATTGTCATGCCCCTAACTTGCATAGGCCTCTGGCTAGGAGGAATAAAGGAGGAAATGACTTAGGAAAAATGAATTTGGAAGCTTAGGATCCAACAAGGAGAACTTAAGGACTTTAAGAAGAGACAATGAAGTTTTGTCCTAACTGGGTCTAAGAAAAGTACAGGTGTTAAGGTCATTTTCTAGGGTTGATATTGATTTTTATTGAGGGACTCAATAGACTCAATTAGAAATGTGTATCAAGTGAGGAAATTAAGCAATTAAAGAAGGCAATGGTTGCTTTATATCATGTAAGGAGGTAGGCTTACCAAGGTTGAGTTTTGACCCATTTCATTAACACATGTCTTTGGGCGGGATGTGCATGCCTCCAGTAGCCAAAACTTGGGTTTGATCAAGTTTCTAGAAGCCATTTGAGTTGTGGAAGGAGGTTTCTAGCATACTTTAGCAAATTTTTGGCAAAATTCAAGTGGCGGAAGAAGAATAATGGAGATTCAAGGTTAACACTAAAAAAGGGAGGTTGCCTTGACTCCAAAGAATTAAGAATCAAGGTCAAAGGAGCTTCAAGATGCTTCTACTATAGTTTGATTATGCTAAGGATTAACTAAGTATGGTTTCACTTAGAATCAAAAGCTTGACTTGTGGTTTAAGTGGAATTATAGGCCTTAGTTGATGGTTTTAAGCCAAGTGAGCCAAAGAGTTATTTAGGGGCTAAGGATACCTTCAAATGTCTAAGAAATTTCTAGCTAGATATGTTAGGGCAAGTATTAGGATTCCATTATAGGTTAGGCCAACCCATTCCAGGATTTGGAGCTTTATGTTTAGGCTAGATCTCACTAAGTTTTGTTAACTAAAATTGAATGTAAGCAATAGGGAATGCTTGCTAGGCCCTAAAAGCTATTAATTATAACTGGTCTTGTGGTATGTGTGTTTGCATGTTTTGTTGGTTTGGTTGCTTATGTTGACCTTATAGTGTTTATATACATATTGCATTGTGCCACTGTGTTTTCATGTCATTTGTGCAGAGGTCTTAAAAGAATTATATGATATGAAACTATGACTTAATTAGGCATATATATATGTTGTGTTGATCTTTACTAAGTTGGAAAACTCATGCCCTGATTGTTTTCTTTTCAAGGAAGAGTTTGGTTTATTAAACTTCGAGACTTGTGAGTGTGTTTTGAGCTTTTAAGTACATTTTGGAACTAAGTGTTTGGTTAACAAAGCTAATGCTCAATATATGCTATTAGTCAAGCTTAGTAGTACTTTGTTTTTAGGCATTCAATTGCTGAATTAATGGGAACTAGCTAGAGATATGAGCCTGTGTTTAGTGCCTAGTATAGCTTATTGATGGTCTCAAGCCTGTATATGAGTGTTATGGAAGTTTGGTGCTTAGATGTTACGCATATGTACTTATGTATGTAACTAAGGGTGGCCACTTGTAGGCCTACCTTGGCACAGTAGAACATCTCAATGTATTTGATGCCTCAGATAATCTTTGGTTCTTATTGTTTGTGTTGTCTTTGTTGCCCAGGCTATTTTTTCTTTAAAATAGCATCTAAAACTAGCTTATTTTCAAAAGATGGCACAAAATAAACTTTCATAACTAGCCTAAATAATTTTTGTTGTTTTAGTTAAAAATAGAGACATTAAGTACTAGTTTAACTTAATTGTCATGGAACTCATGACTTAAGCCAACCAATAATGCTGTTTGTTTGTGTTTTGATACAAAATGCCTGAAATGCTTGGAATGGCATAGGCTAGGGGTAGTTTAGGGCATGACAATGGATGTCTTAACTTGATTGCTTATTCCCATTAATTAAGGTAAAAGATTTAGTTTACGCACTTGTATGATGCGTGTCTTAGCTCGATTGCTTATGGTTTCAAGTATTTTAGGAGATATGCATAGGTTATGATAGATATTGCTTGTGATGGACAAGGTAGAATCATGCTCTTGTGTAAAAGAATTGAACACTTGTTTCTTGGTCAGTTTGGCATGGAATGCTCTTATTATAGCAACTAAACATAACTAGAGCTTATGTTAGCTTGGTATGGAAGTTTGGGAGACATGGGAGGCCCCCAAAGTAGTTATAGAAAAAGTTTACAATAGCAGAACTTGAAACCCCGATACTGTAATGCCACCCTTGTGCTATGGTGCCACAAGAGCACTAGTTAGGGTGAGGCAAATGGCTTATGGTATTGCAGCATTGCCCCTAACACCGTGGTGCAAGATGCCATTTTGGGGCCAACTTGGGTTCATGGAGTAAGGTTTTAGTGGAAAAGCTAGGGGGTGTTGTGTAAAACAATACTAGATGGTGCCTTGGGACTCCTATAGCTTTCCTTAAAGCTAGGCAATTTCAATGAGATTTTAGAAATTGAAGTGGACCTTAGGAGGACCTAGTTTGACTTTAAGCATAGAATAACCACAAGCATCACAATAAAGACCATTATGCATGCTAGTAGGGTTTAGTGACCATTGATGGCATAGCCAAGCCTTGGGGCTCGAGGTACCAATGTGAAACCTTAGTGTCTAGGATGAGTTTCTTTGAACTTAGTAAAATAAGTCCATCAACGGCAAATCTCACCATAATAGGGTGAACCAAGTAATGATGGATAGTGCAGCACCTAAGGTGAAGACTTAGTGCACTTGTAGCCTAGACAAGTCATGACTTGATATAAAAATAAAGGCATAATGCACCTTAGGTAAGATAAAGGTTGAGGCTTAGTACACTAGTGACCTAGGTGGGCCTTACAACTTAGGGCACCAAATGAAAGCCTAGTGCATTGATTATAGGCAAAGCTTAGTACCTTAGTAACCTAGACAAGCTTATAGCTCGAGGCACCAAGTGGGAGCCTAGTGTGCCTTACGGCGGCGAAGGCTTAGTACCCTAATGGCCTAATCAAGCTAATGACTTGAGGCATTATGCGAAAGCCTAGTATGCGTAGTGAGTTTCTTGGAGCTTAAGCAACAAGCATCCACTATGTTCACCAGTGCAAAAACAAAGGACGTAGACGAGCCAGGGCTTACTAGGTGTGAGTTAAGGGCCAAAACTCACTAGGCACGAGGTGATGTCCGTGTAAGAACTAGGAAGAGGAGAAGTCCCTTTGGACCCAAATATATGCGTGGTGGTCACTATCTTCTTCCATACCTCTGATTAGTTCTATGAGGTTGTCTAGACTCGCTGCTCCTCTGAATACTTCCCACTGGTCACTTGGACTGGTTGTTCTTGCAATGCAAAAAAAAAGGGTTTGGGAGATCCTAGAAAGTTTTCTAGGAAGAGGCCTTTAACGCCCAAGTCAGTTGTGTTTTAGGATAGCAGTATGGCCAAAGGAAAGGATAAAAACTTTTTTCTTTTACCCTTGGTGGAGCAAGTCCGTTATTATTTATAGGTTGGGCATATGGCAGCCTCACATCTAGCTAAGACATGCATATGGCAAAGGGAGGACCCCTGAATCATCACACTAGGATCATCCCTGCAAGAGACTGCCTTGGTATCTACACCAGGACCACACAATTCCTTAATATAGTAGTTTTTGTCTTGTATAGATGAGGACTTCAGGAGAAGGTACCTCAGGTGTGGTTGTTTTCCCAAGCTTACTTTGGGGCATGACCTCCAGAGTGTGTACTTTGGCAGTCTTTCCTCAAAATGGTAACCTTGGTCCCTGAAGTGCTATTTTCCAAAAGGCCAGTTCAACTCTATACATTTCCCCTAAGTACCCTATTGGCGGAGACATACCATCAGAGTAGATTCACCCAAAGTGTCCTTAATGTGTTCTTATCCTATGTGGTTCTTTGGTACCTTCAGCCATCACATGCCTCCCCTCCTTTAAGTCGCAAAGTTGAGGGACTCAGATGCTATAGGTTTTTTTCATTGCTCATTGGGAGCTTAGTTGAGCTACGTTCTCTTGGACGTTGTCTTGAGGAGGAAAACCTAGTCTTCTAAGATATTTTGAAAGGTTAATGTCAGATAAGGAATGCATTTATGACAAGTTTGATCATTATAGATCCATGACTAGTTTGGGGGTTTATGTTTCAAACAAACGATAATACACTTGTCCTTTGCATCTTACTAGGGTAATCTCTTACTATTATTAGGCGTGTTTGAGCTTTATTAATCATCTGAGGTTAGAGCGCTCTTGGAGGTCATTCTTTGGGTGCTGTGGAGTTCAAGGCTCTTTCACCCTTTGTTCGACTTCTTGTCTATTTTTTAGCCCAAGGTCCAAAAATCCTATTAGAACTAATTTTTCCCAAATAGTTACAGAGTTTCATGGGATACTCATGATGCTTCATCTTCCCCTAGTTCTTCTATCTTTTCTTCAGTGTCCACATGTCATCAATTCATTTGTTCTTTAGTGCAAACCATCGTTTTATCTTTTGAGGTCATTTAAGAGGTGTCCTTTGGGATTCTTTATTCAGGTTATATATAATTCCTTTTTCTCCTACTCAGTCTTCATTCTTTCTTGCTTCTTGTTCTTTTGTTCCTCCTGAGTTCATTCCTTCTCTACTTTCAACAATTTTTGCATTTGTTTCTTCCTCTCGACAACGTGGATAATGGGAAGCTAAAGGTGTCTCCTTTTGTCATTATTCTTATATATCTACACACACACACACACACACACACACACACATATATATATAATTTATGAAATTACTGAGGTAATTTTTATCTTCCTTTCTTCTCTTTTATTATTTTATGGCTCTTTTTCCTAAAGTAGCATCATTGCTAGTTTTTTCTTCTGCTTCTTATCATCAAACAAAGAATCCTTGGAGCTCTTTAGAGGTCCATCTCAATTGCACCACATTGTCAAATATGGATAAATGAAAGAAGCAATTTTTCCTTCCCTCTAATGCCTTATTACGCATCCTAAATAAAGATGAGCCAGGCTATCAAAAAAAGGTTGATAAGATCACTATTTTCTTGAAACGGCTTAAGGTGGGCCTTTGATATCTTCCCCATCACGTCATTTATGGACTTTTGCAAGTTCCACAATATAGCTGTTAACAAACATCCTCTTAACTGTTATGCCCAATTCAACACCTTCATATGCATGCGTAAAGTCTCCAAGATCTAGCCAAATTTTCTGATCTTTATGCAATATTTCAAGTTGAATCCTAAACTGAAGGATTCCTTTTATTTCCTACTACCTTGGCCAATTCTCGAAAAAAGATATACATTCATTTTTGTGGCAAAAGATAATTGGCATGGATGGCAGAAGCAGTCCTTTTTTATGACCATTCCCCCCTTCTTGGTAGATTATGGGGGAATGGGCTAATGGCACTTTGGTAGCCGATGTAAATGATGCTCATAACTTACTCAACAAGAAAGTGCTAGATTCATTCAAGTATTTTTATATATGACTTCGACAAGTGGTTGAGGTTGGAGAAGCTCCATTAGATGATGACCTTTACCCCTTTATCCTTTCCTTGTTAAATAGGAGCAGACGACACAAGAAGTCCTTCAACATTTGAAAGCCATTGTAACTCCTAAAGAACAACTTGCTGAGTTTGACCCCCTCTTTTGCTGGAGCTACTTCAGGGGGAATCCAAATTTGTTGAGATTCGTAATAATTGTAGTTGAGTCATTTTTTGCTTTTTGCCCCTGAGTACTTATTGATTTGCTTTGTTTCCAAAAGATGAGTTTTCTCCAGACTTCTACAAGGCGAAGTTCTTCATGAAGAAAGAAGTGGAAAAAACTTCAAAGAAGTCCTCCAAAAGAAAATTTTGAAGAGGACTTCCAAAGAGCCTGACCTAAAGAGGCCCACGAAGGATCACACCCCTTCAACTAATGCTCCAAGATCTGAACCCTTCTAACAGGGGGTTATCGGCACTCTTCCCTCTATTTTTGAGGATGCTTCCTTGGAAGCCCCTGCCCTTCCCCTGAAGTCAAAAGGGAAGGAAAAGTTACTCTCTAAGGATCTAGAGCATCTTCTCTTCGATGATGCCAAAGACCTCGATCAGCCAAGTTATTTTCCCAACCTTGCCTTAGAAGATTTAAATAATTTTGCTCTCTATTCTCTTATTGATGTGTAGATGGGGGTTGATATACTATACAACCTGTAACATGATTACCTAGGGACTGATTATTTACCCATCTAGCATGCCAAACACAAACGTTAAAGATGAGAAAGAAACAATCAACTTTCTCCCAATGTTATTCTAAGGTCTCCGATCGAGTGAGTGACCGAATATATGGATTTATTTGACAAGGAAGACTGTTAGATGATGGTTCCTCAGATAGCTCAAGGGATCATCATCGGGGCTACCTTTGGAACCATTTCTTCAAACACTGCATATCATGAAGATTTGGCGCGTGATAAGATGTTAGAGTATGCCCGCTAAAGGACAGTTCTTTAGTTCCTTGCATTTTCCAATTTGCCTTTAACTCTTTATCCTTTCATCTGCTAAAGTATCTTCTTGAAACAGATGTTGGCCAACTGTCGGATATTATCAGGACTACCTTGCCAAGTAGAGGGAAGTTTGAGCCAACTCTGAGGAAGCTGCTAAAAAGGCCAAAGAGGTTTTAGTGGCCATTTGCAACACTGCCTCTAAGATGAAAAAGATCTGTCAAGTTCAACTAGGGGAACTAAAATCCTTCATGACTGGCCAAGTGTTCATCAGACATCGAGTCCCTTGGGGAGAAGTTGGAGGATCAACTTTGGTAAACCAATTCTCTTCAAATCTTTCTGACATTTAGATCAAATTTTTTAATCTTTAGGGGAAATACAAGAAACTTTCTTTGGAAAAAAAAGAGGCTGACAAAAGGGCCATGTCGAGGTTCCAAGACAAATGGTGTCTCTTTCATCACCAAATTCTAAGAAAGTACCCCGGTCTAGACATATATGAGTTTAGGGCATTTGAAACTAAAAAAGAACCCTCCTCCATGTGGTCTAGGAGATAGTTTATTGACACTGCTCTACCTTCTTTGCCTCTTAAGAAGAATCTGAATAGGAATCCAGAAAAGAGTTTGAAGAGGAGAACCCTACCTCTTAGTTTTCTTTTACCATCCTTTGTTAAGGGTATTTTGTAAGGACACTTTGTATGAATATTTTGAATGAAAATGTCAAAAAATTTTCTTTCAAGGATAACTTCTTTGAGAATGAATTTATCGATAACAACCTCCAATGTTGCCCTTATAGGGGTTGTCCAAATTTTTCACTTTAAGCGAGTTGTTCTTTAGTGTCTTACCTCAGAGACATAATCAGGATATTTTTTGTAGTTCAATCCTATCTCGTTACTATTAGGACTTGGTTTTTGCACTAGTTCATTTTAAGTAGACTAGAGTTTCCCCCTTAAATTTTTCTAAATTTGACTTCAACGAATAATGTATTCTTCAAGAGCTTTGGGTGTTGGCAAACCTTGGGAAATTAGTGCAAAAAAAACACTTTTTATTTACCAAAGTTGTGTTCTTCGACACCTTGCTTTTTCAAACTTATGTACCTTCGTTAAATATGACCGAGATTTCCTGTTTAATTGTTAATTGTCTAAGGTTTTCAGGTCATTCAACCTTTACTTTGATTCACATTCAATGTTCTTTAGCCAGAACTATAGTTATGAACTTTTTGCTGAGCTTGCTTATTTTTTTATGTAGATTTTCGAAGGGTTCAAGGTGCCTTTTTGAACTAGCATTCTCCCTTGCCCTTCTTGGAATTAACTTTTTACCAGATAAGCGCATTATATTTTTGACATAAAAATCCTTTTTCATCAGCTATTTTACACCGTCAGCTTGTGTTTGTCCAAAGGCTCCTTTTATTACTATTTTATTTTATATATATCGGGATGTACTAAGTTCAACTAGAAGTGCAATTCTCTTGGCTTGAACTTTTACATATCCCCAAAGTACCTTATGAAGTTTCTTCGTGAAAATCCATTTGCCATTTGTTACTTTTTTTTTTGTGACCTTTGGACTGAAGGTGCGGGGTTTTCAGAAATTGTCCCTTTACCATAAAAATTTGTGTTCTGGCCATTATGGTCATGATAGAAGCTATGTTAGGATTAGTTCATGCTATTTGGAAGACCGAAATATCATATTTTTAAGTAGCCATCATTTGTGCAAAATATGATGATTCAAAATCTCTTTCATTCTATGTAGTAAAAGTTCCATTTTTTTTTTGTTCTTTTTAACTCCAGTGATCATCCTATCTTTGGTTTAGTAATGTGTTAGCCATAAAGCTTTTTTGGCCAGTTCGAGGTTTGCCTCAACACTAATCTCCCTCATCTTTTCCCTTGGCGTCATTAACTTCTGTAATTGGTTCAATCAAGCTTATTCAAATTTTTCCTAGTGCTTTTCTAGCTTTTGCAAAATCTTTCTTTACTTCAGCCTGGTCCATATAAATAGCTGCATCTCTTTGTTTGGTCTTGAAGGCAACCGTTAAGTATCTAACATCTAACCTCATATAGACGTTCCCTTGTGTATGCCTCCCAAGTTTCACATTATATGGGGAGGACACATCTATGATGATGAACTTTGTAATTCTTGAAATGAAGAGCTCTATTCCATCTTTGATCGATTTTCCCTTAAGCATTGAAGGAAGGTCAATCTAGCCAATAACCGATAATTCTCTAGGTCCCACTTTATATATAAAAGTTGTTATTGGCCTAAGTTTAACTTTATTAATCCCCAACTTTGGTAGCAAATGTGTGCATAATGCATCAAAATTTGACACATTGCCATATAGGACTCTCTTAACATCCCAATTTCTTATGTGAGCCATGATTAAGAGCGGATCATCCTGGGGAAAGCCTACCATTGTTCCATCCCATCTTGTCAGTTGGTTGTTGGGATTGCTAGATTCCATAAATGCAATTTCATGGATCTTCCTTTTTTTTTTTCAGCTGAAGTCATTCCCACTGTTATGGTCTGGATGACTTTTGCAGGGGGTGGCCATCTCTTTAGACTTTGATTGTTCCAATGTTTGTCAGAATCATATTCTTTATAGTTAGCTCCTTGTTCATCATTTCTCCTTTCTTGTCCCTTTGGTGATGGAAAATGAAAGTATCTTCTTAGCTGCCTGTATTAGATTAGAGACTCAAAATACTTTTTGAGTTAGTGACTGCCTTCTATGTTATGGCCATGATCTCAGTGGTACTGACAATATTTCTTATAGTTGCTTTTGTTGTCCAACACCACTGGCTTGGGTCTCTAGACTCCCTCTTGCCTTTCCAAGGCTATGAGAATATTCATCCTTGCAATGTTCAGGGCGTAAAGGAGGGCTTTCTTCCATGGTTTCTCTTAAGATGTTCATAACTCCCCCTCTTATTGAGGTTGATTTGACGGTGATGGCTTCCTTTAGTTTTCATATCGTGGGGCATTAATTCGTAGTTCTTTAGCCATCATATGTTGTTCTACCATTTTGTAAACTTTTCCAAGGTTTTTTGGGGGTTCTTTGAAAATTCATAAAAGAGCTGAATCACGGGCGGAGTCCTCTTACCTTAGCTAGAATATGTATTTTTTGTCAAAATTATGGCAAATTGAGAATAATGACTTAAGTCCAAAACAAGTCAACAAAACATTTGCCCACATCATATGGGCTATCATTTAGAAAATGATAAACACTAGATGCTTGTGCTATAGAACTTGAATCTATATATTCACATAAGGCTTCCCACATTTCTCCCATATGGGATATGGGAGTGTTACAAACTACCCCTTATGTACTCAACATCCTCATTGGGGTCAATTGGATTAGTTAGTCCCTTGGACTAGTAACCTCTCTAACCAAATTACTTGACCTTTAACCAAGTAACCTCTTTAATCCAGGATCAACTCAGTAGATGATACATGTGCACACCTACTATGCTACATATCGTAGTTTCGGGTTAGTTCTAATATTATCTATAATGAACCAAGGCCAGAAATAGTCAATGAAATACCTGCCCACATCACTTAGGCTATCCTTGTGAAAAGGGTAAGCGCTGGGTCCTTATGTTGTATAACTTATGTCTATACATCTACATAAGGCTTCCCACATTTCTCCCATGTGGGATATGAGGGTGTTACACTGAGTGCTTCACAATTGAACCTTTACAAGTAACTTTAGAGTGACTCATTTTCCCCTTGTACTACATCAAACATTTGTACTGCCTATGAACTACTGGGAAAAGCTATGGAAAGGTGTCAAAAATAGGAAAATGAACCATTCGAAAACAAGTTATACTAAGTTATTGTTGGTCCTAATAGGGTAACTTTGAAGCCTTTCGAGAGGGTGGCATTGTTTACTCCATAAATGAGCATACTTTTTTTGTCTTTTGCAAGTTGTGCCTGAAGATCCCCTTTATCATTGTAGCACTCTAACCTCAAGAGCTTAAAATCACTTGGGATTTAGGCTTCAGTGATTGTTTGCTTAAAAGGGGACTCATCGCTTGGTCATACATCTACAAGCCTAGACTATATAGGTTTTTGAGTTACTTGTTTTTTAACTCTATCTAGTCTTTCCAACAATGTTTCCATGAGGTCATCTTTTTGAGTAATATCTTTTCCTCATCGTTGTTCCTTCTTTTTCAGCAAACCATGCCTATGCTTTGGGGAATAGCTTTTTCAATAAGATGATGTCTTCTTATGACAGAAGGAGGTCCAGTTCATCTGTTAATTTTTAGTACGGCAATATGCCCTTTTCCTACCCACTTTCTCTCCACAAAAGTGAAGGCTCTGTAAAAGTAATCATGTTTGCGATGACGATGATGGGAAGCTCTCCACAAAGTGAAGGCTTCACAGAAGTAATCATGCTTGCGACGACGATCATAAGAGGAAGAATTTTTTGAAGTTGAAGTTTTGTCAAAACTCTTATCAGTAACCAGAGATCCCCTTTTTAGAGGGCCGATTAGATGGCCTCTTATGATCTTCGGTTGTACTTTTTTTTAGGCTTATCTTTCAGGAGGCATAACCCTTTAAGAGGTGCCTTTCTAAGCTAATTTTGCTTGCTTGATGTGTTGTTCAAGCTATTTGGTCATTTCTGCTACTATCGAATACTAGAAGTCTCTTAAGAATGCTTGTGTGATGGTGATCGGTCGTTCATCTTCTGGGATAAGGATAGCCTGTGGGGCACTGTCTGCTTTATTTCTCTAATTCAAAAAGCGTTTAGCCTTAACAATCTTGGTCGTAACTACCATGATTTGTGCATGGGTTCCCATAGATGGTGCTAATTGACGGTCGTTGTCCTCTTCCATACCTATGAATAATTCCTTGAGGTTGTTTGGACTACCTATTCCTCTAAATAGTTCCCTGAGGTTGCCTGGATGGCCTACTTCTACAACACGACGAAAAAAGGGTCGGGGTTCCTAGAAATTTTTCCGGGAAGGGGCCTCCAACACCCAAGTCAATTGTGTTTTAGGATAGCAGTATGGACAAAGCAAAAGGCAAAAACTCTTCTCCCATACCATTAGTGGAGCAAGTCTGTTATTATTTATAAGTTGGGCATAGGGGAGCCTCACATCTAGTTAAGACGTGTGTATGGTAGAGGGATGATCCCTGAATCACCATACTGAGGTCATCCTTACAAGGGATTACCTAGGTATCAGCACCAGGAACACACAATTCCCTTATGCAATGATTTTTATCATGTATGGACGAGGACTTCAGGAGCAGGTGCGTCAGGGGTGGTTGTTTTCCCAAGCTTACTTCGGGGCATGACTTCCTGGGTAAGTGCTTTGACTGTCTTTCCTCAAAAGAATAACCTCGATTCCTAGAGCGCTGCTTTCCTAGAGGCTAGTTTATCTCAATACATTTCCCCGAAGCACCCCATTGGTGGAGAAATACTTTCGGAGTAAATTCACCAGAAGGGTCTGTGTTTTTATCCTGTAAGGTTCCTTGGTACCTTCTGCCATAAATGTGCATACATTAGCCCTCATGCTACAAAGGGCCCACAATAGATTTCATACATACATACATACATACATACAGACGTATGTACGTACATGTGTGTGTGTGTGTGTGTGTGTGTCATCAGGTTTTTCTTTGGGGGTATTCAAATCCCTCACTGGGAACTTTAGATTCTCACTCCTTTTAGTATTGTTGTGCAGATTTTATCTATGAGGATTCGATGACCATGAAAGGTTGTCAAGCTAGTGTTTTGCATACAGGTAAACCACCTAGTAAATCCTTAATAATTCTTTTTTTACTGGTTGTGTTACTCATTGCTAATTATAGTTGTGTAAGGCCTACAGAGGCAAGTGGTACAAGGAAGGAAACAATTGAAGCATGTACATAGCAATTGCATTTAGTGTATGTAATGCATGCAAATTTAGCCTCCAATGTCTCTATGTCGAGTAATGTACATGAGTTACTTTTGGGCATGTGGATAGCCTTATTTCTATAATGATGCACTTGCACGGTTGTTACTTATAGTTAAACACACTATGTTTTATGCTTCGGCTTGATTCTAATTATGTTTTCATAAATTACGTGCAATGTTTTAGTTTCTTTTCATGCTTTCTACTTGAGGTCAAATTACGCCCATACATGTCGCATTGTAGGTTAATAACTAGACGCATGAAAGGTTTAAAGTGGAACAAGTAATTAACTAGCCAACTGTAACTAGTGTGGAACTTGATTCCATAATATTCATGGGAAGACCCCATTTAGGGTAGGGTCACTACATTCATAAATCTCTTTTGCGGAAAAAGCATCAAATATATCAAGTGGACATAGAGGTTATAAGGAGGCTTTTGAAATAGGCAATTCGCAAAGCCTATGATAAGCTATAATGGTCTTTTATTAAGGAAGTTCCTTATTCCATGTAATTTCCTAAGCCTTAGATTCATCTTAATATGTAGTGTGTTACTACTACATCCTTTTTGGTATTAGTCAATGGTTGCACGATAGATTGGCTGTCTTTTTTTTTGGCATTAGACAAGGTGACATTCTTTCACCATATTTCTATATTCCACGTTGAAGTTTTTTCTAGCCATCCTCAACAATTGTACTCATTCGGGTCGTTTAGTAGGTCTTAAAGCAAGTTAAGCTAGCCTATGATTAATGATTTATCTTTCACATATGACATTTTTATTTTTATTTTTTTGGCTAGATAAAGATTCTCTTCAAACACTTCAAGAGTTATTTCAGGTTTACTCTTTGGCAGTAAGTTAGGAGGTGAATTTTAGAAAGTCAGAATGGTTATTTAGTAAGAATATTCCTATGATTCTCTATCAAGACTTTTGTCAACTTATCATTTTCACCTTATTAATGTTGGGTTTCGGGAGCAAAACAGCACAGCGGAACTTAACCGAAACCCTTCAGGATCCAAGTGAAATGAGGTAAACCGGGTGTTCAAAAATTTTTATACCTAATTTTCGATTGAGATCTCTCACTCAACTGTAGAGTTGAATCACAAAACCTGAACAGTTGACGTGTTCAAGCTCTCTATGGTATCCACATGAGCCTCTCAGGATTACCACGCTTCCACCACATCCTGGTAGATACGTTTCTCTTGCGCTCGTAGTGCTAGCTTGCGTCTTCCAAGGAATTGCAAGAGAATAGTGCGGTTGTCCTTTTTCGGAGGCTAGGGCAAGGAGACCTGCAAATTTCTCACTAAAAGTTGTATTTATAGTGAGACTCAACTTCCAGGCCTAATGGGTTTCAAAGCCCTAATCCAATTAGGCTTTAATTTCGGGCTTAATAATGGCTCAACTCTTGAGCCTATTATTAATACGAAATTATTGTGAAACCATAACCCAAATAATTAGCCCATGCACTCTAATGATCCAAATAGCTCTATGTGTGTGACCCAATAGGCTCTTACCATGTTGGCAATGATTATAAATCACATTTATAATCATAAGCAATGAGCGGTGTCTAGCAACACATCATTGCTACCCAAGTGACAAGATTGTCGATGATTCGACTAAACCTTTATGATCATCACCGATATATGCTATTGTCCCTTCGTCCAAGATATCAAGACTAAGCACGAGACATGGAATGTGTCACTCTCGTATAGCCCAATCTTTGGTTTCTTGATTACCGAGTAAACCAACTTAAACTGATGACATTAATATCGTATATCAACTCATCCGAGCATGGCCATGCATTTTCTAAGTCTCACTCTATCAAGGGGCCCAAAGATATCACTCCCGTTACATAGGAGGGACAAATCCCGTCTTGATCATACAAATCCCTCCGCATGATATGTGACATACCCAATGACCTCCTCCAAGTTCATTCAGTTACGAGCAACAAAGAAAAGTATCAAAGTATGTGACTCACATGTAGGGAACCTTGATGATCTTAGGTCAAAGGATTACATATACCATGATCACTATGAGAATCACTTATGACACTCATATAATGATCCATGTAGTGTTCTCATGGTGGGTCGGTCCAGTACACAAGTTCTCTAACTTGTACCCATATATAGACTACATATTTCATATTAGTCTCAACATATGCTAGTCGTTATGTATTATTGCAACCCACTCCACAATAATACTAGACTAGGGACATTTAAGAATATCATTATTCTAGGGTTACAATTATGTTTATTGCGTTACGCAGAAACAGAACAACAAACATAATTGCTGGATTAATGCCTTAATAAAATATCATGACTCAATGTGCAAAAAATACAATTATCTCATGATTGGCTTTTGGGCACAACACTAACAATTAATGCAATTTTGAATTATCTTAGAGCCTTTTTTGCCAAGATATGTCCAAATCTTCATTTTTCAATTCCTTGCAAATAAAATCAAACAATGATTGGAGAATTATAAAAGGCGTCTGCTAAAACATGCTAGTAAGCTGACTCTCATCCAATTGATTTTCACTTCTATTCTAGTTTATATTATGTCATTATTCAATGTCACTATTACTTTATTTAACTCAATCTCCAAAATTTTTATGTACTTCTAGTGGTCTAGATATCAAGAGACAAAAGAAATCCATCTTCAACAAAAAGGGATCCTAATGTTACCTAAAGGCCTTGGTGGGTTGGGTTGTAAAGATCTCCAATTACTCAACCAGGCTTTCCTGCCAAGACATCTTGGCAGTTCTTCTCAAGTGATCACAATAAACTAATTTATCGGGTCCTCATGGTAAAATATGGTACTATGTATTCCATATGGTAAGTGAAAGTTGGAAACAATGTGTACCAAATATAGGGAAGTCTTTTACATGGAAAGCTCTTCTATTGGACCATTACCAATGGAAACTTGGAAATGAACAATTAGAATCTAAGAAGATTGTTTAATTTTAGGGATCTTTCTTGCTCATCTAGCTAAGGTCAGGCCTTTAAGTGGTTTCTTTCTTTCTTTCTGGTTTTTGATCTAGTATTGCCCAATTGGTTGGAATCTTTTTATTCTCCATAGTTTATTCCCTAATAGTGTAGTCCATCAAATTTTGAGTCTAACTCCCCTAGCACATTAAAAGGGTTATCATACTATTTGTTGGTTCATCAATTAGGAAAGTTTTCTACAAAAAGGCATTGTCAAAAGCTTATTGCCAATTTAGAAGGTTACTTTAGAGGACAAGTAGAATTGTTACTACATTGAATAATTAGGTCAACTAGAGTGTTATGAATAGAATTTGTGGTCTCCATATGCCCTAAAAGTTAAAATCTTCTCATGGAAATGCCTCTTAATTAGATTTTTTTCCTACTGTAGCTAAATTGGCCTCTCAAGGTGGCTTATTGAATTCCATCTATTCTAGGTACAATGCTAAAGTTGAGACCTATCTTCATATTTGTTGGGGTTTCCATTACTTAGCTGAAGTTTGGAATGATTTCACTGTTAAATCCAATATTAATAAATTGTTCTTCCTTTAAGGGTTGGCTTATTTCTCTCCTTGCCAACCATTCTAAATGACCCTAGGATTGGATTCTTTATTTAGTATATATTCTTTAGTCTATTTGGTCAAGACAATGAATGTGTTTGCAGAAGTGTTCCTTTCCAAGCCCAGTCAACCATAGCCAAGAGAAATGTTTTCCTTTAGTATATAAGTAATTTTAGAACTACCTTGCTATTTGTTTCCTCTTTAAGTCAAATCTTTCTAACCTAGGTGCTAGGAAAGGGATGTCTCCCCCTCATATCTTGGACATATTTATTGCTAATGGTTTGCGGTGGCACTTCGCTGGACTTGGAGTTTTGGCTTGGTTTTGGATGAATTCTAATAAACCCCAGCACCTTAAGCAAGGACAACTTCTTACTGGATGTTCATCAACCTTTAAAAAGGAATTAATAGTCATCACAAGAACTATCCATCTAGCTTCCTAGTTGCTATTGTTATACATCTCAGTTTTAACAGATTGTTCACGACTTGTTTTTGGCTTCTAAGGAGATTTAATTCCTTCTCTTCCCCTAACTACGGTAAGTTTAGTCTAGGTAGCTTTTGTTGTAATGAAGTGCTTTGCTTGCTATTTGATGGTAGTTTTACCCCTACATTGAGTCTTTCTACTGCATGACTATGTAACTTCTCTATTTCCCTTAGTTTGCTTTTGATTATAAAAAAATGTCAAGCTTAAGATATTATTTTTCAAGTGGATTAGACTAAGAATGTATTTTGATCTTTAAAAAATGTGAAAACTCCTAACATAATCACGTAACCAAATGGCTTGATCTTACATTGATGAATAGCAACTTCACATTACTAGAGAAGAAAAAAAGAAAAAAAAAAACCAAAGGACAAGCTCCAAGACTCTTGTCAAACTTCAAGGGCAAAAACTTGCTCACACTAGAAACTTGGGGACTACCATGAATCATCATAAATAAATGAAGAAAAAAAGGTAAAAAGGAAAGAGAGAAAGA
The DNA here is from genome assembly GCA_039654915.1 of Aquilaria yunnanensis. Taxonomy (NCBI): domain Eukaryota; kingdom Viridiplantae; phylum Streptophyta; class Magnoliopsida; order Malvales; family Thymelaeaceae; genus Aquilaria; species Aquilaria yunnanensis. Next base: position 79,159,923 of record CM077598.1, read on the forward strand.
AGGAATCTCTCAGCTCACTACTTGGCTTGGCAATGACAAAGTGTCGTGGTTCTCTGAAAGTAAACCCCCAAACCAAACAAGGCCCCCGTCACATCCAGCACCAGTCAATTTCCATGTGCCCACCGGCCATCGCAGTTCCTTCCTCTCCCAAATCCGTTCCCAATTTCCTCCCCTAGGGTTTCCGGGTCTTTCGCTTTCCCTTTCATTTCCCCTTCAGAAGAGTCCGATTCGGCTTCTTACAGCTCTCCGCCCAACACGCCGCCGATTGCGGTGACGGATTAACTGAAAAAAGGGGATCGAAAATTGGAGGTCGTGTGGTTTTCGGTGGGAGCTCAGCTCTGGGCGTCGATCAGTGATCAGAGAGTTCGGAAATGGACGATCCAAAGGTTGTCAGGGTCGCTCAGTTGGCGGGGAAGAGAGCCGTGGTATGTGCGCTCGCGGCGAAGGTTGGGAATGGTGCTGAAGTGGAGGTGGCTGTGAAGACTAGTAATGGAGCGGAGGTTGCGGAACCCCATAGTGAAACGCAGGTTAGCTTGCCTCCGGAAGTAGTAAGTGGACTGGAGGCTGCAACGGCGGCGCAAGTCATAAATAGAGCGGAAGTTGGGACGGCGCAAGGGCGCAGTTCACCGGCAGTTGCGATGGCAGCGCATGTGCGAAGTCCATCTGTTATTGTGACGGCAGAGCAAGTTTCAAGTGGACCTGGAGTTGCGATCGCAGCGCAGGTTTCCAGTGAACAGGGAGTTGGGATGGCGGTGCAAATTCAAAGTGGAGCAGAAGTCCCGGTGAAGCGGAAGCGAGGGCGACCGCCAAAGAATCATGTTAAACCAGCTGCGATTGTGGCCCAGCCTCCTCAGAGGAAGGAAGAAGACGAGGAGGAGGATGTTTGTTTTATATGCTTTGACGGAGGGAGTCTCGTTCTCTGTGACCGCCGGTGAGTGGCTCGAGGTGTTGCCTTCACTAATTTGTGACATTTGGTTTACCGGGAAGTCTAGCACAAGGATGTTGGAAGTACATCATTTAGTTAATTAACCCTCATTTGTCTGACAACTAGAGCTAGTCTATGTTCTTTGTAGAAATTTTTGTGGTATGTAGTGGAGGATTTGAATAATCTTGGGTTCTTTGCATGTCAGGGGCTGCCCTAAAGCATATCATCCAGCATGTATCAAAAGGGATGAAGCGTTTTTTCAATCTGCAGTGAAATGGAATTGTGGTATGTTTGAGTTTCTTTTGAATTCTGCAGAGTCTTTATGGCTTCCTTAAGCTGAAGCTTGATTTGGTTTCTTGGTTCCATGCCCTGTCGTCCCCTTTCCTATGGCCAAATTTTTGTTCTGTTTAGCTCAGTCCAGAGTTGATTAGTGATTCTACTCATGCTATATTTACACATCGACATTGTCAAATGGTGGATGCTCTCTTTTCCTACTGTCCTATACTAAGGCTAGAGTTTCTTGATAAGTTACTGCATCATCAATTTTCTGTTGTACCAAAAATTGGCTACTTTAGTAATTAGTTCTTGTTGCTTGAGCACATGCTTTTATCTTACGATTTAATCTTGTGTTTTGTTTTGCTTAGCATTAATGATTCACACCGTCTATATTTACAAGTCTCTCTGGTTTTTGCTGCCTTTCAGGTTGGCATATATGTAGCACTTGTCAGAAGACATCTCATTATATGTGCTATACTTGTACATATTCTCTATGCAAGGGCTGCACTAAAGTTGCTGATTATTTTTGCGTGAGAGGAAACAAAGGCTTTTGTGGGTTGTGCATGAGAACCGTATTACTGGTCGAAAACATTATCATTGGCAGTAAGGAGAGGGTATGAATTGCCTCTTAAAACAGGTTCATTTTTTTTCCTGTTGGTTTTCTCATTGTTGACCTGAGCTTCATCCCTTTGATTTTATTGGATTTCATGCAAATTTATGATTGCTATTACTTATTCCCTCATGCCTATTCTATGTGTCCCAGACCCATTAATGGATTATTTTCTGTTTAATGTCTGTTTTCTTTCCCATTTCTCGGATAGTTTAGATCATAATTGGCAAGAATCACTGTCCCGAGACTATCTTTCATCTTCACTTCCATTTATTGACTCAGGTTCAGGTGGATTTCGATGATAAGAGTAGCTGGGAGTATCTTTTCAAGCTTTATTGGACTGCACTAAAAGAGAAGCTATTAATAACTGCAGATGAGCTCACCAAAGCAAAAAATCCCTGGAGTGGAGTGGATATAATGGGCTGTAATGGAAAGATGGTTGACCTATGTAACAGTAATAATACAAAGGAGTCTAGTGTGGAAACCTCTTATGTTGATAATGCGGTTCATAATTCTAAAAGAAGGAAGATAACCAAGCAACAGAATTCCATAAATCCTGAGGAGTTTCAAGCAACAGAAAAGTCGGGTATTTGCCAAATGAGACCTCTGACTGTCAGTACAAATTGGGCAACAAAGGAACTCCTGGAGTTTGTTGCACATATGAAAAATGGTGATAAGTCGGTGTTATCAGAATCTGATGTTCAGGATCTTTTGCTGGAGTATATAACGAGAAACAACCTTCGTGATCCTCGCCAGAAAAATCAAATATTCTGTGACACAAGACTTATAAATTTGTTTGGGAAAACAAAGCTTGGTTACAATGAAATGTTCAAGCTTCTAGAGTCACATTTTCTTGGTCAAGGCCATCCATCAGATGCTGATAAAATGATTTCTGGTGTGGTTCAAGCTGTTGCTAGTCAATTTGCTGTTGAAGGAAACAATGATAGCGAAGCAATGGCTAATGAAAGTGGATGTAGAACATCAAACAAAGTTGACAAACAAAAGCCATGGATAAGTCAAGATGAATATCCCATAATTTGTGTCCACAATGTTAACTTGATATATTTAAAGCGTAGTTCAGTTGAAAATATGCTTGATGATGCTGATAAATTCTTTAACAAGGTTGTTGGTTCAATCGTACGGGTAAAGATTCCGAGTAGTGAGCATCTGCATAGGCTTGTCCAAGTAACAGGTATTGAGAAATTCTACTACACGGAGTAATTTCTTTTTAAGGTGTTCATTGGAAATATATGGTATCCATGACCTTCAATTGCGGATGATTGTATGTGCAGGTGTGGGTAAGGTGACTGAACCTTATAAAATTGGAACAAGGACAACTGATATTGTGTTGGAGATATTAAATTTAAGCAAGAAAGAAGTTGTTTCAATTGATGGGATTTCAGATCAAGAGTTTTCTGAGGTGAATGTTTATAGTATCTTAAGTATGCATTATTTTTCTTAATTGGCTTTCTGTAGCTAAGAAAGCCGTATTTGATTGCCAAAACTTTCTGAATTTGTAAAAGAAGCATCATAAACATGTGGACTCTAATTGGTTGGATGAAACAGCAACTTATTTGGAAGCTACTAAAGTATCAATATGTAAAAAACTTGTACTGTGAAGTCATGAATGATCAAGGAAAAGGTGTTCTATTTATATCTCATTGTAGCTATATAAACAAAATTTTTTCAAGCTAGTTCTTTTACAAGTGTGTTCTTGCCACTGTCTTGTATATCTTTTGGTGCTATTATGTTGTTTTGCTTTTGATTTTTACCTTGCTGTCTTAGGCTAAAAGTTTCAGCATATGCAGGCAAATTCATATTTTTGTTGTCTCTCTCTCTCTCTCTCTCTCTCTCTCTTTTTAATTTTCAAGCTCTCATTCATTTATGTTTGTCCATTTCGATTGAGTTTCTATATGGAAGTTGAATGTTCTCATAAGCAAGTGGTCCATCTTTTCTCCTGACTTTGATGAAAATGGCATATTGCTTAATTATGCGCTTCTGTTGCATTTGGTGGCATGAACTGAGAATTATCTTTTTCAGGAATGTTTAGGGCTTGAAGCTAAATTAGAAGCTGTTATTGTTTTACTCCTTTATTCAAGACTATTCATGACTGCCTTGCTAAAGGAAGCTCTATAATCTGATTTTATAACAACATTTTATATCATCTCCTACAAACATATCACAGGTGCTCTATCTTTGAAAGATAAAATATAATATAATAAGATATTTCTTTCTGATGATGATATTTGTGTGATTCTAGGATGAATGGAGTCAGTTGTGTCAGAGCGTGAATTCTGGACTGATCAGGCGACTAACAGTGGTTTGTTTCCGCTTGAGTGTTCTCAGATTTTAATTGTTTTAATCCCTTGAAAGAGATTTTTCATCTCATTATTCCATCACTAGAGGGTTGTGTCAAGAAGCACATGTGGTCCATAAAATATTACCACTTAGCTTGCATGAGTTTGTAATGTCAATATGCTGTAACAGTTAAAATTAGAAAGATGTCATGCAACTAATTCAATGTAGTTATGAATATAATGGTGGTGATTTTGAACTGGGTCTATGTTTGATTGTAGGGCGAGTTCCAGGAGAAAGCACTTGGCCTTCAATCAGTAGAGGCTGTTCATGTAAGCTTTTCCGTAACTACAGGCCATTCAATATTATTAAGATATTAGTAGCCTAATTTGATGTTGGTTTACATGCATTTGATGTTTATTACAGTTGCCAGAGCCAAAGATTTTAAAGCTTAACAATGTTTGTGACCAAGCAACTGTGAATGGAGATAAAAAGAAATATCCTTTTCTGCGTAAGATTATTCTAGTGTTTCGTTCCTTCTTATTTCCCTTGTGCTCTTGGTTCCTACATTATGATGGTTATGCCTGGTTTCATTAACTATATGCTCAATGATGAGCCGGTTATGCAAATTCAGTTGAAGTAATTTTCAGACCCAATAGGATAGCCTTGGTTATACATGATTTGTTGCTATTTTGGGTCTTAAAATTTACTCGCTTATGGCCTTTTTGCTGGGCTTAAGCTGAAACCTATAGTGTTGCAGCACACCAGTATAAAAATGGGGACTACTGTCCTGTTCCTTGACAAGGTTGCACGCAGAGAGAAGAAAAGTTACAGGAAAAGTTACAGATTCGTGGCTCACCTGAAGGCAGCCAGTGCATGCTTAATGAAGTTCCTGCAGTACAAGTTGACCATCCTATGAATCCACATCATGGATCTGAAGGAGACACTGTACGGATGGATAAGAATACAAAAGGTGTCTTGTTCTTTTTTGTTTGAAAGTTGTTCTTAACCTTACCTTTATTCTTGCATGGTCGTTCGAATATCAATATGATTGTTTTTTATCATTTAGCTGATGTTCATGCAGGAAACCATGGGATGCTAATGAATCATCAAATTGGTACACAGCAGAAGGAACTGATCGGTTCAGTGGGAGATGATGTCCAAAGGGACATAGGAAATAAAGATGAAATTGCATTATCTTACACTGCATTAATGGAATCCCTTGTTGATGATAGTGAGACAGAAAAAATATGGCACTATCGAGATCCATGTGGAAAAATTCAAGGGCCGTTTCCAATGATGATGTTACGGAGGTGGAGTGTTAGTGGATATTTCCCCCCTGATCTGAGAATATGGAGGATATCTGGAAAGGAAGGTGACTCCATACTCTTGACAGATGCTATGAAAGGTCAGTTCGGTAATGAGTCAGAATTGCCTCGTGAAAATTCACCAGCAACTCAGAAACTAAGTATTGCCTCCCATGGTGGTGATACTGATGCCGGTATTCGGATGAGTGAGGAAATGAATTCCAAACGGAATGTGAGGAAAGATGTCAACGTCAGTTGGACTTCATTACAGGACAGTTGTAACAATGAATCAGGCCATCTCTCTTCTCCGATACCTGTACATGTTAATCCTGGTGGGGGAGAGGTGAAAAACCTTTTATCAATCCAGGATTCTTTGAAGGTTGATAATCGGTTGCCCAGCCAGCATGAATCTACCTTTTCCGGGAATAATGAATCTCTTTCACATCAATTGGGTGCAAGTCATGGGACTGAAGGATGGAATTCTGGTTTAATAAATGTAAATGTAAATCTGAATGAGGCTACTGAAGAACAAAATAATCAGGAACAGGAGAGGCAGGATGATCTAGAGCAGAAACATGGTCAATCATCTGGACAAAGCAGGCAATCTTCTCCTATAAACAGTTCAAATCGTTTTGATCTTAATTTTGGTTTTGTTTCCATGGAGAATCATCTTGAAACATCTGAACAGAGTCAGAAAATCGATTTCCCTAATCTTCACTGTCCCACACCAAAGTCGAGTTCGGAGGATTTGAAAGCTCAGGTCATCAAAACTAAGGAACTTATGTCATTAAATGTCCCTGTTCCAGACTCAGATGCAACTTGGAGTACTACTTCGAGTTTGGTAGGTGGACCACAGCTTCAAGAAGTAGCGGGTGAATGGAATCAATACTCCCCTCCTGCCGCCAAACCCACTACTAAGGAATGGAGCTTAAATATTGTCCCTGATTCTTCTGTTAAACGGTCTGAATTGGCAAGTGATCATAGTGTGGTTCCAACCTCTGGAAGCAGCCTACTGTTGCATTCTCCAACCCATCCTGCAACTGACTGGCAGGCTATTGTTAATGACCCCAATGACTTCACCTGTTTGGTTGATGAATCAGTTTCAGACCTCTTGGCTGAAGTGGAAGCAATGGAGTCGTTGTATGCCTTGGCTTCCCCTACATCAAAGTTGCGTTTGAGTGGGCAACTGGCTCAGGGTTCTGGTAATGATTGTTTCAGTCCAGTTATAAACCCAGCACCTGATCCAGGAAATAGTGATACTTTAAGTTCCACTAGTGATTTGCATATGGCATGTCATTCAACAGTGATGAGTGAAGCTTTTATGGTAGCTCCTATAGAAGCTCTTAATGCTCAGAAGCGTTCTGGCGGACATTCTTCCACAAGTGCTGAAGTTCGTGACGATACAAGGCTCCGTGATGGTTCCTTCAACCATTGTGCTGCTGGTCTGAACACCAAGCTGTCTTTACCACCTTCAACAAGTTGGGGCATGGTGTCTAGTGATAACAGTCGGACAACATTACCGGAAGCTAAGACGACTGAACCAGAAACATCCAGGATTAATTGGGGGCAGGTGCAGGAAGATGTGCACTTTGATTGGGGAGGACTGAGTCAGGGAGGTTCAAACCCGAGTTGGCCGGCTTCCCATGGTCCAGAACAAGAAATTGGTAGAACAAATTCAAGGAGGCATGCTAGTAATGGAGGCCATTTGCAAACCCAACCAAGGCCTTCTGTTTCAAGAGACCGTGATTTTCTCAGCAGGGATTTGAGTTTTGGCAGGAGTAGACCATCTTGGAGCAGGCAGCCACATGGTGGAGCAAATGCGGATAGTGTTTTCAGAACTCCGCCCAAAGGGCAGAGAGTGTGTAAATTTTATGAAAGCGGATGTTGCAAGAAAGGTGCATCATGTAGTTATTGGCACCCTGGATCAAGTTAACACGGCGGCGTTGTACGCGTTTCCCTCTGTATCCAGTAGTTGTAGCAGAGTGTTTGTCGATTCATCAGATGTAGCCTGTATAACATAGGCGAATGAAATACACTTTTTGCTTGTCCCAAAGTCGTTCCATTTTGATTCCCATAAAGATTATGGGTGGTTGGTTTCAATGTCGTATTCAAAATTGCTGTCATCGTACTATGTTTTGTTTTGTTTTTTGTTTTTTTGGTTCTTGGTAATAACAAGTACATAGTTATTAGGTTATAATCTAGGAAAATTACAATTTATTGACTTCATGTAAAATGATACTTTGCCTCTATTGTTTTAGAAATATACATTTTGTCGTTGTCTTTTTAGAATAGTTTTATAATAATTTTTGAAATCTTAATTTAAATTATATGATATTTGTCACCAAGTAATTTTAATTTGTATAATAGTTTTTTTATAGTTAATTGACTTTTAAAAAATACTAACTCTGTCTCATATTCTTCGAAATATTCACTTTTTAACAATTAATCTATGATTTTTTATTTTCAATTTTTAGTATATAAATAAAAAAAAATTATATAAATGATAAATAAAAACCTATAGTTTCCAAATATATTGTTTAAATTTTTTTTTCTAACAACCAATCATATAAATAAATTCAAGTCAAACTATCGCCAAAAGTCAACTGTTTCAAACAATATGGGACAAAGGTAGTATTATTTTTTATTCATAGAAAGAAAAATTGATAATTTAAAATATTCATTAACTATAAAAAGAATATCATATAGATTGAAGTTACCGGAAAATGACTACTGTAATATTTAAATTAAGATTTCAAAAGTTATTATTGGATTGCATTAAAAAAACAGAAGTAAAATATATATTTCTAAAATATGAGTGGTAAAGTGTAATTTCATGTAAATATTGAGTGCAAATTATAATTAATCCTGATAGTTGACAAGGAGGGGAAATCGACTGGGACTTTTTGTGCCCGTGACAAACATATACGTGATTTCTTTCAAGTCCTCAGCAAAAATCAAAAGACAAACCATCACCGGGTTAAAAATTTGAGGATGGAATAATCATGAGAGGAGTGGAAAGTTAAACTTCTAGTTAGATTATGGAAGTCTATTGTGAGAGCTAGCTAGCAAATCTTGGAGCTGCTTGGTTTGATTCGAATTAGATTATGGATATCAGGTTTTATTTTAACATCATATTTGAAATTGTTTTTCATCGATCCATCCTTAAACTCAAGTACATTAGTTTTCTCACATGTTTGCCATGATTTGGTACAAAACTACTCAACTTGTAGTTTAGTGTTCTAGTTAGTGCTAAATTCTCTCATCTTGGTGAATGTGGTGCCCTAAGAGTGTGCGGAGTGGTAGATAATATCAGAGAGAGAAATTGAGGGCTTGATATAATTACGAGTTCCGTATGACTTTTGTATATAATAAGAGAATGAATACATTAGGAAAGCTAACTATAGGATTGACATCTAAGTAAAAAATAAGAAAGCTACTTTCCTAGTTTATTGTGTGGAGACCTTACTTAACACTGCCCATTAAGCTTGAGCACACATATCATAAGCTCTAAGCTTGTTACAAATAGATTTCATTCGTGACCCTACTAAAGACTTAATTGGTAAATTAATCAGTAAGTTGTTCATCTAATTTGACATAGGAAGTCTAGATTTATCCACCTTGAAGCGTCTCCCAAATAAAGTGAAAATCAACCTCAATGTATTTGGTTCTTTTTCATGGAAGACAATCAACCTTAGATTCAACACTAGATTGGGCAACAACTGTTTGCTTCTTGCTTTTCCAAGACACCATGTTTACTCCCATGAAAACATAGTAGCCTAAAATAGATCGTCGATCATATGAACCTGCCCAATCTGCATGTGCATCCATGAATCTAAGTATGACCATAATTTTGATATAGAAGCTCTTGTCCTAGAACACCTTTCAGATACCTCAAAATTCTTATTACTACATCCTAATGACTAATGTGTGGAGACTCTATAAACTGACTTACTACACTAGTGGCAAATGAAAGTAATAGTTAAATAGTTTAATTTACCAATAAGTCTTCGATATCTACCCGGATCCTCCAAATACTCTCCATGATTAGCATCAAGTTTAACATTTGGCAACATGGGGCTATTAACGGGCTTGGCTCCCAATAGCCTAGTTTCTTCTAAAAGTGTTATGGCCCTCTAAGTAGCGGACCTTCAACGGTCAAGTAAGACTTGTTAGACAAGTCAAAATCCCTAGTTTAATACCTCCATTAGTTTGAACAAGCTAGTCAAGAAAGTGTTTAAAAGGATAGATGGTTCTTAGTTTAATTTGGCACCTAAGCACTAGGGGCAAAATGGTCATTTTGTACCCCGAGGTGATAAGTTTGGTATTTAAGCTCATAAGTTGATCTTTTGGACCTAAGTGACAAGAAATCAAAGAGTTGGATGAAATTGCCAAGTTTTATGACATTACTTGAGCATGGGGGTCTTTTTGGCAAAACTAAAAAAGTTGAAGGGCTTAAGTAAGAAGTTGCCTATTTAAACCATTTTGAAGATTTTGGCAATCACTATTCATCATCCCCAACCTTCCAAACCGGTAGCTCTCCCTCTTCTCTTCAATTCCATGCCCAAATTTCCATTCCTTCATCAATTCTTGGTGGAAATCAAAGTTTCATAAGAAACCCATACAAGAAAGAGCTTGTTTTTGCATGGTTTTGGTGTGGAAGCTCTTGGATTACGTTTTTGAGGCTTGTGGAGCTTAGGTAAATTTTGCCCAAATGGTTTACTTGTTATTATTTGTTTCTTGAGCTTCCATGAGCTTTGTTCTAGTTAGAATGAGTTTGAATTGGTGCCTTATAAGTTGAATTTGCTTGGAACCATAAGAAACCTTATTGGAGCCTTTGCACTTGAAGCTTGAAGCTTTTGGTGCTTGATTCTTTCTAGTTCTTATGTAATTGAGGTAAGGGATTTATGATTCAAGCATATTTGATGTCATTCATAGCTTGTTTGCTTGTTAAATTCAAGTAGTTTCATGAATGGCATTAGTTGGTGAACAGTAATGAACATGTTGGACTAGGGAGTTTCTGAGGATTTGTGTGCTGTTTATGGACACCATAGGATTGGTTTGAATGGTGTGTTGTGGTCTATTGCATGAGTACATGAATGTCTGAGGCATTTCAAGGTGTCCCTAGGGCCATTAGATGGCCTAAAAAGGCCCTGAAGTAGCTATGGCATGAAATCTAGAAACTTTATGGGCATTTCACAGGATTGGCGACATGTCACCAATCCATACTAGTTCCCACGACACTTTGTCAATACCTCAAAAATAGGCAGCATGTCGACAACTGTGGCGACGCGTCGCCGTGATAGCATTGACACTTGGTTTTGTTTTCTTCATAACTTTTTGCTCAGGTGTCCGATTAAGGTGATTCCAGATTCCACGATAAGCTAAGAGGGAGTATTATCACCCCCATGCCTTCACTACACTTAAAATGGCCCAATTTTTAAAGTTATTTCAACTCAAAGTGAAGGTAAGTTTTAAAGGCATGTTTGGCCACAATAGAGCACCATTAGTTGGGTGCAAGGTTTAGTACCATCGAAAGCCTAGTTGAGGCTTTGGATTTAAGGCTTCAATGTGGAAACCTTAGTGCACCTAGTTGGGGTTCTAAAGAACCCAGTAAATGAGTCCAACCATGATCATTACTACTCCACTAGTGTGAACCAAGTAATGGTGGATAGGGGAGCACCATGGATAGTTTCCATGGTCACTAGGTGGATAGTTTCCTCAAGGTCACTATGGAGGAAGGCATTCTTCACATGTAATTGATGTAAAGGCCACTGATTTATGGCTTCCAATGCAATTAAACTTGAACCGAAGTCATTTTGTCTATTGGAGAAAAAGGTTTTGAGTATTGCATATCATACACCTGTGTATATCCCTTAGAAGCCAGACGAGCTTTAAATGAATCAACAATACCATCTAGATGAACTTTAATAGTAAATACCCGGCGACAACCCAAAATTGTTTGATTATGTGGAAGAAGAACTAAATCTCATGTATTATTAGCCTACAAAACTGACATCTCTTCCTCCGAGGCTTGCTTCCATCCAGGGTGAGATAATATTTCTAAAACAAACTTAGGCAAGAGAATGGAAGACAAGGTAAAGATGAAAGTACAGTATGATGGTGATAATGAATCATAAGAGTCAAAGTTGGAGATAAGATGAAGTTTACATGACCTTTTTCATTTGTGAAGGGTTTGAATATCTAAATCATTGTCTGGTAAAGTTGAAGATGAAGGTGGTGGATATGAGCGCATATCTTATGGTCATACTTCTTGATGAGGACATTGAGCATATACTTGCAAACTAGGATGAGACAGATGCTCTAGACGACTCAAATTAGTGCCAGGAATAAGCTTTGAAGGAGTAGGATCAATGACTAGCACAAAAACATTAGTAGGAGCTATGTGTGTAGGTACAAAGGGCAAAGGAAGGTAGTCATCAGTATCAAAAGACACAAACTGAGCATTATAAAAGTGTGATACATTTTCAGAAAAGTATGGGCATCAGTAAAAGCAAAGAAGTGATTAGGGAAGGAAAATAGAAATAAAGAAGCAATTGAGGCAAGGACTGAAGCATTTGTACCCGTTTTGTAAATGAAAGTATCCAAGAAAGACACATTTCAAATTTTTTGGGTCTAATTTATCTCTGCTAGGTTGATGCTAATGAACAAAACAGACATATCCAAATATACGAGAAATAATAAGAAAAGGGTGCTTGACAACAAAAGGAATTTTACCTGCAAGGATAGAATATGACATTCAATTAATAAGAAAATATGCAGTGAGCACAACATCCCCTAAAAAAATTTTAGTTACATTCATGTAAATTAATAGGGTATGAGCAGTTTCAATAATGTGTTGGATTGTTCTTTCAACTACTCCATTTTGTTGATAAGTGTGTAGGTATAAGGAATGATGGAGTATACCTTGTTGCTGCATGTAACTAGAGATTGAGTTAGAAAAATACTCCTTTGCATTATCACTATGAAGGATACTAATGTGAGCATGAAATTAATTTTGAATTTTAGTAAAAAATGCACAGAAGATAGAAAATAACTCTAAATGATCTTTTAAATATAACCAAGTCATTTTGGAGAAATCATAAAAAAAAAAAATTAAGAACATAAATGGTTTTATTTGGGCCTAACAACATGATGGTGTTTTCTGAGTTGACAAGGCTCACACTCTAAAGTAGAGAGTGGACCTAAATTTGGGACTAACTTCTTGAGATTCTCCAAGTATGGATGGCCCAAGTGACTATGAATTAGAAGAACAGAAGCTGAAACAAGACAAGCAATTGACAACGGTGATCCATCAAAGTAGTGCATACTGTTTGATTCAAGCTATTCTCCAATCACTTTCTTAATCTTCAAATCCTGGATAATGACATGATCAAGAAAGAAACAAATAGAATAGTTTAACTATTTGGTTAGTTTACTCACAAACATAAGATTGAACGAGATGATCGGAAAAAAAAAGATTATAGAGGGTAAAGTGGGAGTCGGACAAGGTCGAATGGATCCATTCCATCAGCAATGATGACCTTATTATGATGTGAAACTAGATGAGAGTTGTGAACAAAATTGTCTATTTTACTTGAAATAGGATGGTGACACCATATTCCAACACCCATGATTGATTTCTAGAAGGACTAAATGAATAGCAAGCCATTGGATTACCTTGATGGAAAATAGATATCATAGGATGAGAGGCAGCCTACTACACAGACTGATACTATAGGTACTTAGTGTACTCTTCTTGGTATAAGGCAACAGACGACTGTGAAGCTGTAGAGGAACCCATTGTTGAGATGATTTCCAGAACATTCAAGTGACAGGCTCCTTGACTAGATTACATGATTTTGATGAGAGGTGATTAGAGAAACTACAAACCTTGCTAACAATACACTATGAGGAAACTCAACTTCTGATCATAATTGATATTAAGGAAGATCAAAACCTATTTAGGATAAAAAATCAATTAGACCTATCAAACCGTTGCTATAAGAGGTCACTGAATAGCGACATGTGTTACCCATGCGCTAGTGTGTGAGTGGTTTTCTAGTAACACTGTTGATGCTGTTCTAGTAGTCGATGCCTCATGAGTGTCCCTATGTTCTTGGTGTTTTATTTGGATGGGTGGTTGTGAGGGTATAGATAGGAACAGAAGGTTTATATTGGTGGCAGCAAAAGATGTAAATAGTGAGGTTTGGTTAAGGCTTTAATACCTTGTTAGACAATATCAACGAGAGACATTGAAGGCTTGATACAAGCACAAGACCCCCATGACCTTTATATACAATAAGAGAATGAATACACAAGGAAAGCCAACTATAAGGTTAATATCTAATAAATAAGAAATCTTCTTTCCTATAATCTGTTATGTAGAGACCTTATGTAATAGGAATAAACTATGGTTCACCTATTAATTCTTGAGCTGTTATACTTTGATGGAGTTTGTGATAGATACATGGTCATGAAAAAATTGCATGATGAACTAATAAGCTGTGATTTTCTTTAATTCTTTAGTGCAATTCAAAGGCAACAACCATTAGCTCAGGTTTAGGTTCATACATACATACATACAGATATATATATATAAGTTGAGTTCTAGCTATAAATGCTAGTAATAAATATACAAGATGATTTAATATTTACATGTCAATCCTTTAATTTTAAATATTGTACTGTTTTAATCCTTATCTTATTAACCATTCTATTTTTGTCCTATCCTATTAAAAAAGTTTTAGTTTGGATCATCACAAATGATGTCACATATTATACTTTTAAAAAATCTTCATTACAATTTTTACTTTCCCAAAGATCATTTTTATAATAACATATTGTGTTATATAAATGTTAATTACATTTTTAGATTTATTAATTTAATTTTTAAATTTTATTAGTAGTCCATTAACTTTAAAAAATTTACTATTTTAGTCACTAACCTATTAACCATTTTATTTTAATTTAATAAGTGAATTGCAATCTTAAGTCTTTAATTTAAGTTACAAATACGTCTCTAACTTCTCAGTTGTTATTTAGTGGTTTCAAACGTTTTCTCACCATTGCAAATTTATCTTTAGGTCTAAACTAGACCAAGTTGGTATAGAAATTTGATCTATATAGAGAAAAAAATTGATAATTTGCATAGTCTATTAACCAGTAACAAATTATCATACAACTTTGAATTAGTAGAAAATTGTTTTCAAACAATTTGAATATATTAACTTTCACATAACTATATTTGACATCATTTTTTTAAAGTTCTAATTTAAAATATTTGGTAATTGTATTTTCATTAATTTAAAATGTGCCATAATGTTTTGGTAGTTAATGGAATATATAAAATATTTTTCTCCCCACAAGTCAGATTTTTTCTACCAATTCAATCTAGAATGGGGCCTTGGATGAATTGTAACGAAGAGAAAAGGTTTCATACCATTACGCAACAAGTGACACGTTATTAGGGATGAATTTGCAACTCAAAACTTAAAGGTTTGAGAAATGAGATTTTTTTATGCAATTACCCTATTTAAATCCATTAAAATTTTTTCACTTTCGTCCTTTATCAAATGGAATCACATATCATACTTCCACAAAATATTGATCCAAATTTTTACTTTTCTAAAAATTATTTCATGAATCACATTTTATTCTATAAATGTGACTTGAATTTCTAGAATTATTAATTTAAGTTTTAATGATAAATAAAACATATGATGTTATAATTATAATTATAATTATATTTATTCTATATTATATATTCAATATCTTTTATCATTTTTTTATTTATGCAATATGAATTTAATGATTTTTTCGTATTCCCACACATCACTTATGTGTAGTGAGAATGAAAATATGATACCATATAAGAACCCTTAATACACGTATATCTATATATATCTAATGAGAAAAGAAAAAAAAAGTTAAACTATAGAGACTATTCTACTATTCCTTGAATAGTGAGATAGATAATTTAAATACTATTTACAAATCCCTAAATACATGCCTATGCATAATGATCAACAAAATTTTATGGTGGATGAAATTTTTTTTTGCTCTTATCCAACTAATTTGTCTTATTCTTAAGGTATTAAATAAGTTATTAATCATCATATCATTTCATTAAAAGAGTTTCAAACACTTTTTTATCCTCTTACAACACTTCATCTACAATTTCATTTTTAGATTTTTTTTCCTCCTAAAAAAAATGCCCAGAAATCCTCTTAATTTTAAAAAGGTTCAAGAAAATAAGAAGTTTAAATTTCTTCAAACACCTTATGCTTACTTTATTTTTCAATCATAAAGAGCTTGACTATTAACAATTTTTGCTAATTTAGTCAATTTGAGAATAATCCATAAATTTGTATTTCCTCTATCAACAAAAATAACTTTAATGCCAGTAATTATCTTTACTTTCATTTGATGTCATTTATGCCACTTATGTGGAGGGCAATTTTTTCTTCTTCCTCACTTACTTTTAGCCCTTCTATTGTGATTGCATTATAGAGATGTTATTGAATCTCTGTTGTGGCAATTTATAAATCAATAATTAGCAAATGTCATGAACAAAGGGATTAAAAAACTCACTACCACAAGTCCTATAGATGATTCAATAAATGTATTTTTTCCACAACACCGCTTGTCTTCATTTTTATTTTTTTTCACAAATAAAGCTTGTCTTCACTGCCTACTTATAAAAATGTATTTGTTATGACTCTCCTAGAAAAAGCTTGATCAATGAAGTCAAATGAATTAAAATCTAGTCTCAAACCTTATTTCAAGTTCGCATAGCAAGAATAAGTATGTTAGGCAAAGTTCACTAAGTTTTGAGAAGTTTAAGGCACCAAATAAGGTTCAGCGGTAAAAAGGTAATTTTGTATCCTAAAGTGTCGGGCTGAGTCCTGAGAGTTAAAAATGAGTTTTTGGAAACCTAACCCTTGCTTTAAACCCAAATTTAGCTTAAATAAACAAGATTTGACCAAGGTTTTGACCTTATTTACTATTTAAGGAAGGGGGCTTTTGTAACTTTTTATAAAGTTTGGTGGCTTAGTGGTTTTGAAAGCTTATAAAACTTGGTAAAGTGGAGGGTGGCTGCCATTTTTGCTCTTGTTCTCTTCAAACCCGAGTTCATCCTCCATCCTTTGATTTCTTCATGAATTCAAGCTCAAAATCAAGAGATTTTGGTGGAATTTGAAGCCACCAAGGGTATATATGCATTGGGTGACTTGTTTTAAGAAGATTTTGTGTTTTTGAAGCTTGGAATCTATTTTCTAGCTAGTCCACTATTTTTTATGTGAGTAACATGATTTCTCATGGTGATTTCTTGTTTATTTGTGGATTTGAAGCTTGGGTTTTGGTTAGAAGTTAGTATTGTGGTGTCTTGTGCTTTTATTTGCTTGGAACTTAGGTAGAACTCTGTGAAACTTTAATCTTGGTGAGGAGTTGCTTGGTTCTTGCTTGTGAATTGAAATCAAGGTAAGGGATTTATGGGTTTAAGCTTGAATGATGCTATTGGAGTATGTTTGCTTGATGAAATCAAGTAGTCTTGGCAATAGCATTAGTATTTGGGCAAGTGTGATCATGGTGGACTATGTGCTTGATGAAGCTTGGAATGATGCTTTAATACATCATAGTTATGTTGGTGGCAGTTTTTTGTGGCTTTTGCAACATGTTTGACAGGTATGTGAAGTTGGAAGGCCATCCAAGCATGTTTGGTATGCTTAGGAAGTCTTCCAAGGTATATGTAGCAAAATTGGAATTTTCTGGGCTTGGAGGTATTTGTGACGTGTCGCCAATATCCATGATGTGTTGCCAATGCCACAAAAAGTTCCAAGAACTTATATATTGTGGTGACATGTCGCCATAGTTATGTTGGTCGGAAATTTTTAATTTTGCTAGAGGGATTAAGGGGAAACCCAAGGGGTGGGTTAGGGTATCTAAGGGTCAAGGTGTCCCAGTGGTACTCCGAAACTTCGAAAACTCCTCTAAGACCTAGGAGTTTTCTTGAGTTTTCATGGTTACTTTTACCATAAGCAAGAAAACTAGTTTATAAAAGGCCATAATTAAGTTTCATTAGCTTGGGAGAAAAGGTTTAGTACCATCAGTAACCTAGCCGTGCCATCAGGCGTGAGGCTCTAATGTGGAACCTTAGTGCACCTAGTGGGTCTTCAAGACCTAGTTGACATTAGTCCTGCCATAGTGCCCCTGTACAACATAAGGGAGTTTCAAATGGTGAATTTTACTAGTTAGACTAGTAAGCTACACTTGCTAGTAGACAAGGCTTTGCCTTGTAGTTTAAGGACTAGGTGAGGACAAATCCCAAAGGATTAAAACTTATGCGCATAAGTTTAGCCTCAAACTATACGAGCTCATAGCAGATTACATATGTTCATATATGTGTTGTCCTTAGTATCTTTCTTGCATGTGAAGACCTTTTACTGAGAATTCTGAATTGTCACTCCCTAGTTTATGTTGTGCAGATTCTGACGGTGTTGAGCTCGATAATCGTTGAGGCTTGTCGTGGTAGTTTGTTGTTGTAGGTGCCTTGCTTTAAGAATCTTTATGATTCTAATTTTTATGGTTACTTGTTGGTTAAGTAACAGTACTAACTATAGCATTTTCTTGGCCATAGAGGCTAACAATTATGACTTATCACTAGGACTCGTCTCTAAGGTGGGACTTAGTTGGGAGGATCTTAGTAATAGGCTTGGATATGTTGTATGCCTAGTTGCCTCTTATGTCTATAATTGGAGCTTAGGGCTATAGGGTTGCTCTTGGGTGAGATGCATTAGTCCACCTTTGTTGAATGCCATCACATAGTTATTATGTGTAGTAATGATAGTACAAATGTTGATTTTGTATACTTTGACTATTTGAATTTTGATTTCTAAGAAAGGTGCCTTAGCCATGTGAATGTTTTATGGTTTCCTTTTACTCAAGTCAAAGCTCTTTATGGTTTCCTTTTACTCAAGTCAAAGCTTAAAGCGCATGCATCTTGCATTTTCTAGGTTAATCAATTAGTGTCACAAAGTTTTAATCTGCACACATATACAACTAGCCAATTACAACTATTGTGAGATCCATTCTGATAGGCTTCCTAGGCAGGGCTGAGGGTTGCCATGTCAGTATTAGTGTATAAAATAGTTTTCTTCTTTTTATATGTGTTTAATTTAAAAACCATAAAATTTATGCTGCTCCAAAATCACCTTACTTTATCATAATTTTTGTACTTTTTATTGTAATTAATAATCAAGAAAAAAAATTATAATAAAATAAGCATAAATTCTTGAAATATAAAAAAAAAACACTAGCCTCATGCATCACGTTTAACTAGTGGTTAATAATAATTCAACTAATACAATTCAATACTTCAATTTGCACATTCCAAACAAAAGTAATGAACTATTAAATTTTTTTTTATGCAAGTCCTTTTTCTTTAACTGTAGGCCATACAATATTTACCAATAAAATATGAATACTGAACTTAGAGAAACAATTGGCTTAACTCATGTCATTCATAGATCCCTATGATGATGTATTATGTAGAAAACCTGTAGAGAATACACAAACATACTCGATATTCAAACATACAAATTGATAGAAAAAACTCCTTAGACATAAGGGACACAAGCCCAGCATAATGGTTGAACTAAAAAATGCAAACTCTCAATCCACCATGAGAGAACATACCGGCCGACCCCATTGAGTTGGACTCTCTATTGCTGCTTGTTTAATCTACAACTTTTTAGGAAGAAGAAATATGGATCTGACAAAAGCAAAGAGAAAACTCCACTAATAAAGTTTATTATTTGAAGAAAAAATATAAAATTGGGAGAGGATGACCAAATCTGGCTAGAAAACCAGCCGAATTCAACAAATTAGGCAAAGGTTGGGGAGCAACTTTTTGAGAAAGAGGGCGAAGGGAGTGGCAAGGGTTTTGTTTGACTTATTTCGTAATCAGGCATTTTTCTTGCAACCATGATACTAAAAGAGTTTAATTATAGTGCCATTTAGATATAAGGAAAAAATGTTGGCCCTGAATCTATTAAATAACATTTGATTCTAACCCTAGATTAATAGATATATTTATAATGAATTTTCGTAAAAGGAAAATTACAAAGCTAATTGGCGCCTTAGAACCTTATATCTGCCACCTTAACCTGTACAATGCGCTTTTATAGGAATGTTTTTGTTCCTAGAAGTTTTTCTTTCATGCGCAGAAAATTTTCATAAAAATACTAAAAATATTAAAGTGTCTTGTGCCCCCCCCAAAAAGAAGAATAATAAATAACGATAAATTGATTAATATATGGGTGGGCCTCAAAGAGGTCCAAGAAATGGTATATACGCTTGTTATCTTTGGGCCGCCACCACTATCGAATTGTATAACTATCCTTACAATTTGCTCATACCAACAAACTTAGAGATGAAGATGAGTGAATTTCCATTGCCAAGACCGCTCTTTCTAGACTCCAATTTGATTTGTATTAGACTCCTCCCAAGTGACCAGAAATACCAAGACATTACCGAAGGCGCATGTCATAGTAAAACTTGGTTCCATGTCCCAAATTAGACTTCTCTTAGCCAGTTTGATGCTTCTCTCAGGCGAAATAAAACACATTTCTTGAACTCAAATTATGATCCCTTGCCAACATTTTGTTCCCATTTCTCAAAAAATCCTCGAGATTTGGAAGATTTCCTTTTGTTCTTTGTTAACCCAATCAACAAAAGTGAGTCAAAAACTCTGTTGGTTCACAAAAACTAAACAAGCAAATCATCCCACATGGATAATCTCAAACAAGTTTGTGCTCTTTTTATACCTAGCTGGGTCCCTCGACTGGCTTTTGCGCTTGGTAACACTAGCTCGTTACCTAAGTGGGGGCACAAAGGTGGTGGAACTTCGGCCAAGCCGTTGTGGTTTGGGCTAGCAGTGGGTCTCCTCTAGCTTGCCCGTTCCAAGCAAAGAGTTGAGACCTGTGGCTTAGGTGAAGACTTGGGTCCGCTAGTTGCTAAAGTGGGGGGCATTGGGTCAAGCTGGTTTCATAGAACAACGTTGACCTCCCACTATCACCATTTTTTTAATCCAATTCTAGTTTATTTTTACTGTCTTGGAATTCTTTATTGAAAATTACAGTGACAGATCTAAGCTGATACATGAGGTAAAAGATGAAAAGTTACAACGAATTTACTTGTCGCTACTGATAGCCGAAGGGCTATGGCCCTTACGATCTCGTAATCAGCTATCACGAAACCACCTTCGGTGTTAGCTTAGCCCCGACCTCGGGGCACCCTCAACACCACCCTCGGAAAGGTAACATGACCAAATTCGATAAAAGGTGTATTTCGCCACCCTCGGATTTGCGAACCTACCGACCTTGGAAAAGTAGATCCACCATCCTTGACAGAGGAAAATGTCTTCCGACGGTGACCCACTCTACCGAAGAGCCTTCCCCAATAGCCCTTAGAGAAAGTCTCTACCTGAAGGGGTCTTATGAAGATATGACAAAAATGGTTAAGAAGCCTTTGACAGAGAGACTTTGCACATGCCCTTGCCTTCTACCCAAAACGGCCTTTGGCCAGCTGGGGACGCCTACCTCCAAAGGTACGGATCGGATCTGACTGAACACGTGTTATGATCTGAACAAGTTGTGTCAAATGGCCTCCTCCCTTCACCTTACTATAAATACCTGGGAAGGACCTTGGTAAGAATGAGAGACTTTTTCTTTATTCTCCACTCTCTACTCTCTAGTACTACTCACACAAATACTGACTTGGGCGTCGGAAGCTCCTCCCCGGGAAACACATTTCAGGGAGTCTCTAACCCTTGTTCTTCAAAATCTTGCAGACACCTTCATATCAGAAGTCTCTCCTTTAGGCCAGCATGTCATACAATGAGGATGCCAATGGGCATCATTTGGTGCCATATGTGGGAACTCATTCTCAGGTCGCCGTTGTTGAGACCCGGCATTCTAAGGACAAGTGACTCTCGAAGTCCTAGTCCGTGCCGGAAGCTCAAACAGTGACTAAACAACCTGTAGTAGAGACTTCACTACCTAAGGACGAACGTCCTCTAACGGTCACGATAAGCTTTTTGAGAGATTTTTAATGCTCTATTGTGGCTAAAATGACTCAACAGCTCAACCAAAGGTGGTTACAACCACTTCCTAGGGGAAGAGCACTTTCTCCTAGCACCTAGCAAGAGAGAAACCCAAGGTTACCTCGTCATAGCTCCAGAAGCGGGGGTTCTCATGATGAGTTTTCAATGGTGTCAGAGGAGCCCAGGACTTCCTGCTAGCGAAGTCCATCACTGTACAGGAATTCTCAATCTCCCTATCGATGAAGTTACTCTCCGAAAAGAAGACGTTACTCTCCATTGTCGGAGGCCTTCATAGGAGAAGAGTCGCCCTTCATTCGTGCAGTAGTAAAAGCACCTATGCCAAGTGACTTCCGAGTGCTGCGCCTGGAAACGTATGATGGGCACAGTGATCCCCAACCTCATCTGATGAAATATAGGCATAGCATGGTGTTGCACGGCGCTGATGACGCCACCCTCTGCAAGTGGTTCAAAGTCACCCTTTCAGGGCCAGCAACTGTGTGGTATAACTCCCTGGCTCTTGGAACCATAATGGGCTTCCAGGAGTTATTCGCCGCATTCACCCATCAATTCATCGGAAGTAGACCGACGGTGAAGATGCTGGTCCAAATTTTTGACATAGCCCAAAAGAATGGGGAGACCATTCGAGACTATGTCGAGAGGTTCAACCGAGAAGCCCTGAGTGTGCCTGAATTTTGCCCTGAAATTCGCATCCTCGCCATGATCAGGGGACTTTGGAGAGATTCACAACTCTTCTATGAGTTCTCCAAGGATTCCTTTGACACCGTCGCAGAATTTTACCGAAGGGTGGAATAGCACATGATGGCCGAAGAGCTTAGGATGGGAGGGCCAAAATCTGATCACAATCACTCTGAGGGTCAGAGTCACCAACCTCGGTACCCAACCGAAGGCGGGGGCAAACCTCGCAAAACAAAGGGGGAAGAAACTGATGCCGTTCACTCCCTTGAACACCACAAGGATGAACATATTGATGGCCTTGGCGAGACAAGGAACTTTGATTCAGAGACCGAAGGCCATGACCTCAGACAATAAAAAGAACATGAAAAAGCTCTGCCAGTTCAACCGAGACCAGGGGCACGACACCGAGGACTACTTCCAGCTGAGAAAGTACATTGAATCTTTAATCAAGCAGGGGCAACTTCATTGCTACCTGCAGATGCCGTCCCCCAAAAGAAGAAAAGAAGAAGTGAGGAAAGGAGAAGATGAGGACTACGACTTCGACTCCGACTGACATCGAAACTGAAGTCCCATAAAGCATCCACCACCTCTGGCGGGAGTGATCCAAACAATCACCACTGGGGTACCCTCGGCCGAGAGGAAAAGGAAAGTCTGGGAAGTCTCGATGATGGAGTTCAGAAACCCATCGAACAAGCTTATTTGGAAAGACAGGTCTACTGTTAAATTCCCTCATGACGACCCCCTCCTAATCATGGCAAGGATAGGGAACTGGGACATCAAAAGAGTGCTCATCGATGATGGCTCAAACACTGACATTTTGTTCTCCCACTTGTTGCCAAACTTGGGCGTCTCCAAGGGTGATCTCAAACTCGTTACCTCCCCTACCTTCGGTGTAGGCCCCTCCAAACTCCCTGTGGTTGGGTGGATCGATCTGCCCTTGATGCTAAGTGGAACTTTGGTTTAGAACAAGAAAGAGCTCTTTGGCTCCACAATGACAAGGTTCATCATCATAGATGCCTCTTCTTCATATAGTGCCATCCTCAGAAGGTAGACACAAGGAAATCTTTACATTCCCCCAGATGTGAAGTACCTAATGGTCACGTTCAGCAGAAAGGAAGGAGACGCGGAAATATTCATTGATCAGGCCGAAGTAAGGAAAGTCATCGTGAAGGCAAGGCAAAACCCAATGAAAGTTCACGCACAGACTTTGGGATAAAAGAGCATGGTTGGTGAAGAGGTAATAGGAGGAAAAAAAGTGACTATGAGA
Source organism: Aquilaria yunnanensis (assembly GCA_039654915.1). NCBI lineage: Eukaryota > Viridiplantae > Streptophyta > Magnoliopsida > Malvales > Thymelaeaceae > Aquilaria > Aquilaria yunnanensis. Next base: position 79,183,398 of record CM077598.1, read on the forward strand.
AAATAGAAATAGAGGATGTAGAGCTTGTCCTAGGCTGAAGTACCCGAGTGGGGAAAAAAGTGGCCGAAGGTGACAAGGAAAAGCTTGTATCCCTTCTATTAATGAACAAAGATCTGTTTGCTTACTCTCCGAGTGATATGCCTGGGGTGGACCTGGGTATAATCCAACATTGTTTTAAAGTGTGCCTGGAGGTGAAGCCTATTTGGCAGAAAAAATGTAGCCTCTCGGTGCATAAGAACAACTTCATTAAATTCAAAGTGCAATGGCTAATAAAGGCGGGAATAATAAGGGAGGTAAAGTACCTCAAATGGCTAAGAAACATAGTTGTTGCGACAAAGGAGGGGAGCGATAAACTCTAAATGTGTATCGACTTTTGAAACATAAACAACGCTTGCCCGAAGGACTCCTACCCTCTGCCACCAATAGACCAATTAGTAGATTCGATTGCCGAATACGGTTTGCTTAGCTTCCTCAATGCCTTCAGTGGATATCACCAAATTCGGATAAATTCCAGAGATGAGGAAAAAACCGCCTTCATAACCGAAGTCAGTACCTACTGCTACGTGACAATGCCCTTCGGCCTTAAAAACACGAGAGCAACATACCAAAGGCTGATGAACAAGGTATTCAGCTCCCAAATTGGGAGAAATATAGAAGTATATGTTGATGATATGATAGTAAAGAGCAAACAGCCTGGCAGTCATATCATCGACTTGGAAGAAACATTCCACCAACTTTGGAAATTGAGAATCTGTCTTAATCCCGAGAAATGCGTGTTCGGGGTAACGGCTGGCAAATTCCTCAAGTTTATGTATCCGAAAGAGGTACCGATGTCAACCCAGAAAAGGTTAAGGCCCTGCTAGGATTACGAACTCACACAACAACTAAGGATGTGCAAAGGCTTACTGGGAGAATCACGGCCCTTAGTAGATTCATCTCCAGATACGGGGACTGGTGCCGACCATTGTTTAAAGTGCTTACCAAAGTAGTAAAAAATGAAGGTAACTTCGGTCCCAAGGAACACCCTTGGAACGAAGATTGCCGGAAGGCTTGGGAGGAGCTCAAAAGCTATCTAACCTATTTGCCGACACTCCGGCAACTGCGGGAAGGAGAGCCCCTCATCCTCTACCTCGCCGTCACTGAAAAGATAGTATGTTCGGTGCTTGTAAAGGAAGAAGGAGGAAAGCAATGGCCAGTATACTATGTGAGTAAGTCCCTTCATGGTGCCGAAGTTAGGTACCCTCTTTTGCAGAAGGCCATCTATGCCTTAGTACTGGCAAGTAGAAGGCTGCGACCATACTTCCAAGGGCACCCTATCATTGGTAGAAGTAACCTACCTCTTTGGGATGTCATGAAGAAAGTAGACCATTCGGGAAGATTATCAAAGTGATGCATTGAACTCGGTGAATACGACATCACCTATGTGCCAAGAAAGGCAATAAAAGCCCAAGCACTGGCAGACTTCATCATCGAGGTACCTAAAATTGAAGGTAGTCCAGAAGACCTCAGAAATGATGAGCCTGAATGGACATTATTCGTTGATGATGCCTCAGGATTTGAACACTAGGGAGCCGAGTAATCCTTCACGGACCCGAAGGTATGGAAGCTATGAAGGCCATCAAATTCGGATTTAGTGTCATCGAATATGAAGCCTTTATAGCAGGGTTGCGGCTGGCAAAAAGAGTAGGTGTGAAGATGTAAAGGCCCACATCGATTCTTAACTAGTGGTTCGATAGAGAGTGGGGGACTACAGGGCAAAGGTCCCAAACTTGGCAAAGTACCATGATCTCGTGAAAAAGCTCATCCAAGAGTTTGACATGGTATATATAGAAACGTATCGCGATGAGATAATATGGAAGTAGATACTCTAGCCAAATCAAAGGAGTCCACCAAAGTACTGTATCAGCCAAGCATAGCGATAATGTGCATAGCAACCTCGACTATAGGGTGGAAAGATCCTATCAAGAAATACCTCACAAATTCAGAACTTCCCAAAGATCCTCTTAAAGCTGTGAAAGTGTGAAAACACTCAGGAAGATACTTCCTGATTGGAGAAGAGTTGTACCAACAAGGGTATGCAAGTCCATTACAGAAGTGTGTCAGCGAAGAGGACGTGGAGACGGTCCTCAAAGAAGTCCATGAGGGGGCTTGTGGTTCTCACATAGGAACTGATGCCCTTGCCAAGGTACTATTCCACCAAGGATATTTCTGGCCTACCTTGAGGAAGGATGCAAGGTAGTTTGTCCAGAGATACGACAAATGCCAGAGACACACTCCTATCCAAAGACTACCCTCAGAAATGATAACTTCAGCAAACTATCCTTGCCCCTTCGCGGTCTGGGGCATTAACCTCATTAGCCCTTTCCTAACAGCTCTAGAAGGAGTGAAGTTCTGCATAGTCGCAGTAGACTATTTTACCAAACGGATCGAGGTAGAGCCTTTAGCAGCAATATCGGTGAAGGACATACAAAGATTTATCTGGAAGAACATCATATGCAGATTCGAGGTACCGAGGGTGATAGTAGCTGATAATGGTTCCCAATTCACCGATAAAAGTTTGCAGGAATTCACAGCCAACCTCGAGATAAAATTGCACTTTGCCCCGGTTGACCATCCTCAGAGCAATGGACAAGTTGAAGTGTCCAATAGAACATTAAAAGATGGTCTTAAAAAGAGGTTGAATGAGGCATAGGGAAAATGGCCAGGAGAACTTCTGAGTGTGTTGTGGAGCTATCGAACAACTCCTAGAAGGGCCACGAGTGAGACACCCTTCTCACTCGTCTTCAGCACGGAGGCCATTATCCTTGTGAAGGTCGTACAACCATCGATGAGGACACAGGTGCTCGACAAAGAAGGGAATAACCTCAGTTTAAGAACCAAGTTGGATCTGATTGATGAGCATAGAGAGATGGCCGAGTTGAGAAGAAAAGCTTTACAGTAGAGAGTAGCCGTTGCTTCAAACTTGCATGTCAAGCATAAAGGAATCAAGAAAGGGGACCTCGTTCTCTGGAAGGCTGAATTCGAAGCCCGAAGACCCTCTCATGGAGTACTTCGGGAAAATTGGGATGGACCTTATTTGGTCCTTGAGGAAGTTTGGCCAGGAGGCTACAAGCTCAGTGATACCGAAGGTGGAGAAATGAAAAATACATGGCATTTAGACTATTTGAAAAAAATTTACACTTAGAAAAATTTTCTGGCTGGAAAAATTATGCAAAAGATGCCGAGGAAGGCTAACCGAATATGGTTGTTGTCGAAGGTGCATGTGTGAAATTGTGCACTTTTTTGCTGAGGGTGATCGACCGAACCTGGTTGCTTCTGAAGGAGGCAAACCAAATGTGGTTGTTGCTGAAGGTGCATGTGTGAAATTGTACACTATTTGCCGAGGGTGATCAAAGGAACATGGTTGGTGCCAAAGGCACTTAACTATGTTTTACACAAGTTAAGTTTCTCTGAAGATAGCCAACCGAATATGGTTGGTCCTAAAGATGCCTAACTATTTTTGAAAGGAAAATTTTCTGAAGGAGGTTGACCGAAGATGGTTGCGAAACCCCTCATCACCGAAGATAGTTAAGCGCCGAAGGATGAAGATAATATCCAAAGACCAATCAGGGACTTAGCCAAAATTTTGAAGCAAGAAAGTTCCATTAGCATTTCATTGCGAGAATACAAGGTGTAGAACACCAAAAAAAAAACAAAGAAGAAGAAGGAGGTGCCTATTGCTTCTCTTGCTCGTCTTCGGGGTCCTTAGCATCCTCGAATTGGTCATCTTTAGATTCGGCCTCTTCGTCCACACCAACTTTGGTCGCCGAAGGAGGGAGAATGGGAAGGTTGAGAAATTCTATGCTTGACCATTCCGGGGATGGTCCTTTGCGAATGTCAAGCGCTCAAAGGAAGGAAAAGTCAAGGTCGGGAAACTTGGACAAGACTTGGTGGCGAGCAAGGCAAAAATAGTCTTGATAAGAGGACTTAGTTGCCTCATCGGACTTAGCCTTCTCTGCCTTCAAGTCCTCTAGCTCTTTCTTAAGAACCTCGACCTCCTTCTCCAACTTCTTCTTCTTCTCATTCTTCAGCCGATCAATCTTGGCTAAGAATTCGGCTTTGAGCCCCAGCATCTTCGTAAAGTCGGCAACGGCTTCCTCCTTCTCTTTTTGGAAGGCTTCGTGCGCCGAAGTAAAGGCCACTACCCTCGAGCCGAGGTCAGACACCTTGGAAGAAAAGTCTTCTAACAGCTCATTTTGGCTCTTCAGCACCTCTTGCCGAAGACTGGCAAGGTCCTCCTTCACAATTTTATTAAGCTTGCCATACTTGACAACTGAGCTAGCAAAAAGTTCCTTGGCTTTGGCCAAGCTCTCCTCTGACCAACTTCAGACCGAAGATTGCTTAGCTGTCCAAGCCCGAAGATATCCACTGTATGGCAATAGTTGCAAAAGGGGAGGATTCTGAATAAGGGTAAAAAAGCAACAAAAGCTCAGAATTTTTCTAATTCCTAAAAGGTTAAGGTTTACATAGGCTGCGTGTTCACTCATCCTCGTAGTGAGGACTTCCTCCTTGGGGCACTCCTCCATCAGGGACTGAAAGGTGCATTAGTCATAATACCCTTGCCCATATGAGGGGCCATCTTCTGGCTATCCTCGGAGAACAAGTCCATGTCCTCCATAAAAGTCAAGAAGGACTCCATCGAAACTTTGTCCCTCGGTATTTTTTAGTCCCAAACAGCCCTTTTTCGAGCATGGTCCTCCACCCACGGAACTTGTGCTCCTTCACCTACAAAGTAACACCGAAGTTCCATTAAAACGTTATCCCTTAGCCATTTGTTTACAAGGTCTAAAATACCAAAAATTCCTAAACTCATAGATGAATGGCTAAGGGACAAACCTAGGGGGAGTTCGGTGTCATCTACCTCGGAGTCACTAACATCTAGGACCGCGGGGGGAACACCTTTGCCCCTTTTCTTCCGGCATTCCTCTAGTTCTTCGACCAAAAGCTCCCCGACCGAAGTCCCCAACGTCTCCACAACTGCATTACGACTAAGAAGGGTTGAACAGATGGCCGGTTCCGAAGATGGTTTAGCACAAACGGGAGTTTGGCCAAGCACCTCATCTTCCCCTTCGAGTGGAGGTGGAAGGGAGTACTCCTTGGCCTTGTTTGACTTTGACGCCGAAGATGGTCTAGCCAGCGCTTTGTTCCTTTTTGGTGCCTTTTTCTTTTGCTGCTTCCCCTTCTCGACCTGGCCAAGGAAGAGACTCTTGTAGAAAGCAGCAGATTTATCACCCATCTCTGCAAAAAGGAGAACATAAGTGTAAGTACGGAAAGGCATAAGTAACAAAATTGAAAAGGAGCTTAGTCTTTTTTAGTGCCGAATACGTAAGTTCTCCCCGAATGAGCTTCACCAACCACGCATTCTTCCCATCAACCAAGGGCTTCGGCATACCTTCATCGATAACATGTTCCTTAACTATCCCAAGCTCCCGAAGGACATCTTCGGTCATGAGACTCCATATGATGGGGAAGAGGTAAAAAGAACACAGAGGGACCTCGAGATCCCAATCTACGACAGACTGAATACGGTTGTCAGATTCTTCAAACTGGGACTCTAGCTCTAAGGTTAAGAGCTTCCTCAGGTCTACTGCATCGATATCAATAGTCCCTGAAGCCCATTTGGTCGGCATGTCCTTCCATTTCTCATCCACCTTCAGAAAAAAGAACTTCTTCTGCCACCCTCGCCAACTATCCTTTGTTTTGAAGGTGAACGTATATTTCTTGTTCCCAGATCCTTGAGGAAGCAAGAAGTAGAAGCCACCCTTCGAAATGGGGTGGAGTTTGTAGTATTGCAAGAAAAAGATAAAGTGGGGATCTATGTTGAAGAACCCACACATACAATGAAAAGCATTAAAGTAGGAGTAGGAGTGCAGGGGAAGTTGGTTGACAGCTATGCCATGAAATTGGCAAAAGTCACAAATTGTCTTCGGAGGGGGATATCGAAGTCCTGCCTTCAGTTGAGCCCTAAAGATGGTAACCTTGTCTGAATGAGGAGCATAGTTAGGCATACCAGGACTAGGTAGCCTAGTGATAGCTACTTCTTCACTTTCTTTGAAGTGGCACAGCTTGGATGAGAGTTAAGAGGGAGCCAACTCTTAGGAATGGGACGAGCTTCTACTTCGTAAGAAGACATGTTCGGTAACAGAGGAATCTAACCTCAGAAAGGTGGAGGGAAAAGAATTGAAACAAAAAAAAAAAAGAAAGCATTTCGGGAGGAAACCCACCTAGTTCGGAATGAAGACAAGGACTTCGAAAATCACCAGAAACTCGCCAAAAATCTCTCCGCTGCTAGCACTACTGCCAATGAAAGATGAAAGATGAAAGATGGGAGAAAATCAGAGAGCAAAAGGAATGGCAATTGATAAGTGTGGAAAACTCTGAAGAAAGAAGGGTTTATATAGACTGAAGGAGGGCGGGCGAAGCGTCGCCATAATGACCCTTTGTAGACGAAGGGAAGTAACCAATGCAACGAACACAACTGTTCGCCAGTCACCTAGTGACACATGTCACTCGATGCGAGAAACGAAGGCACGCCTTCTGACATTAGCTGGCCTATACAAGCCTAGCCCGAAGTGACACGACTGCCTGGTTAGAAGACATGATGATTCATTGACAAGTAGTAGAGAACAAGGAAAAATCAGAAGGGGAAATATTCTTCCTCATCCAAAGATACAACTTCGGAAACATCAAGAGCTCGGTAAAAAATGAGGAATCCCATTTGATGCCGAAGATACTGCTTCGGCCAAAGGAGGAATCATGAACCAAAGAGATGCCCACCCTGAAGAAAGCGACCTAGCTTAGGGTTCGGCATTGCTAAACGGGAACGTTTGTCACTTTCATGACACACTCACAAAAGCTTAATGTCAAAGATACTACTTTAGCTTCCCGAGGGGGGCATGTGATAGCCGAAGGGCAATGGCCCTTAAGAGCTCCTAATCAGCTATCACGAAACCACCTTCGGTGTTAGCTTAGCTCTGACCTCGGGCACCGTCAACACCACCCTCGAAAAGGTAACATGACCAAATTCGGGAAAAGGTGTTTTTCACCACCCTCGGATTTACGAACCTAACTACCTCAAAAAAGTAGATCCACCATCCTCGACAGAGGAAAATATCTTTCGAAGGTGACCTACTCTGCTGAAGGGCTTTTCCAATAGCCTTTGGAGAAAGTCTCTGCCTGAAGGGGTCTGACACTCCGAAGGGGTCTTCTGGAAATACAACAAAAACAGTTAAGGAGCTTCTGATAGATAGACGTCACACACACCCCTACCCTCTGGCCAGAACTGCTTACGGCCAGCTGGTGACTCCTACATCCGAAGGTACGGATCGGATCTGACTGAACACGTGTCATGATCTGAACGAGCTGTGTCAAACGGCCTCCTCCCTCCACCCTCCTATAAATACCTGGGAGGGACCTTGGTAAGAAGGAGAGACTTTTTCTTTGTTCTCCACTGTCTGCTCTCTACTACTACTCACACAAATACTAACTTGGGCGTCGGAGGCTCCTCCCCCGAAAACACATTCCGGGGAGTCTCTAACCCTTTTTCTTCAAAATCTTGCAGACACCTTCACACTGGAAGCCTCTCCTTCAGGCCAGCATGTCATACAACGAGGATGCCGATGGGCATTTGTTATCACTGTGTCTCTTGGTGGAATCAGTAACTATGTCCTCTGCCGACTGAAAGGCTTTAGAGACAAACAAGGCTTCACAGGCAATGAAGCCTAGCTTGGAAGTATCATACTCCAAATGAACCACATGTAAAGGGTTCGTTGTCGATTCTTCACCTTCTCTAGCATGTTGGCGGTCATCCACTGCCTCCACATTAATCTCCACCACACCTTGCTTGTTCACCTTGTTTGTCCCTTGCAAAGAACCTCAAAATTGCATGTGAAATTTAGGCTCCACCATGTTCAAAGCAACTAAGATACATATAAGAAGTTGGAACTAAAGCTCAAATCTTGTGTTCGTGATTGGTTTTTTTAAATTCTAAATCGATTGATCGACTTCCATGGTTGTAGAAAGAAAGAAGGTTTATGTGATAAAAGGACATGTATGGCTTTTCATTGTCACTTAGCTGCTGCTGAAAGACAAAGAACCTGACATGTATCCTTAGCTAAAACTTTGTCCTCCAATGATCAAGTTCCAATCAAACCATTTACACTGAATTTTTGGTGTCATGCTGCTAAGTGCCAACACGTAGGTGCACATGAACATTGGACAGGGAGGAGGTCAACGTGAACATTAAGACACAAGCTCTTATATTTGGCACACTGTATAGAGCTTCAATCTTGATTAACTACTATAAAAGCTAATAAAGATAAAGAAAATTTACAAAGTGCATAGGCATCGGGTTTAATTATCCATGAAAATCAGTAAAAAGGCCAATTCTTAGAAAAAATTTTAAATTTCAAAATTTTAAGAAAAATATCATATAATTTTAAGCAGTTAATTATTTACTGTGGTTTAAATATGTTAACAAATATTGGAAAACTTCTGCTACTTAAGTGGCTCAAGATGGGTGTATTTTTGTTCACCATAATCAAGTCTTTAAGGTGAAGATGAGGATGTATAATTTATTGGTGTTACTTTATACTTGCTCCTATATCGGTTATTTCTATAACTCTTATTGTAGTTTGATTAATTAAATATTTCTATAACTGATGTCATATTAGTTCTTATAGAACTTGATTGTTAGTGGCAAGGAGTTACTTAATTATGTAGAAATAATGATAGGTTTGCATATTAGGTTTTAGAGTAGTAAAAATAGTAATTGTAAAATTGAGAAAAGTTAATCTTCTACTAGTTAAGAGACTATCAGCCCCATTAGTGTACTAGGGTGTCAATATAAAATAATTGCAAAAAATCTTGCAAAAAGGTTGAAAAAAGTTATTCCTCTACTGATTGGTGATGAATAGTTAAGATTTATCAAAGGTAGGCATATTCTTGATGGTGTATTTATGGCTAAAAAAGTATTAGATTATCTAAAAAACAAGAGAATTGATGTTGTTTACAGTAAACTATGAAAAGTCTTATCACAGTGTCAATAGGAGATATTCATTGATGATATCATCAAGCAAATATGTTTTGGACAGAAATGGGGAAGATGGATATATGCTTGTATACCAACAGCTTCGATGTTAGCCTTAGTAAATAGTGGTCGAATGATAGAATTTAAGATGGAGAAAGGAGCTAAACAAGGCAATCCATTGACACCTTTCCTATTCCTTTGGTTGTGGAAGCTTAGAATATTTTGATGTCAAAGGCAGCAAAAAAGGAAATTTTTTTTAGAAGTGAAAATTGGGTATTGAGCTAACTTCTCTTCAGTATGCAGATGAATCATATTTTTTGGAGTTTGGAATGAAAATAACATGCGGAATTTGGAGAAAATATGAGATTTTGTCCAATTAATTTCTAGGTTAAAGGTAAATATGAGCAATAGCATGTTATATGGTATTGGCATCAATTTCATTAAAGTGGAGGCAGCTACAAAGATTACCTTTCTACTATTTGGGGCAATACCAGTTTAATTTAATATGGGCAGAACTGAAGCTCAAAAAAGGGTTGCGCAAAAATTCAAATCAAAGCTATCAGCATGGAAATTGAATTCTTTATCCTTTGGTGGTCACCTTTCACTGTGAGGTTGATTTTATCAAGCTTTCCTTTATTTTTCTTCTTTATGTTTTGTGCCACAAAATGAGTGATTTTAAACACTTTAGAGCTTGAGCTTTTTTTTTCATTTTCATTTTCATTTTATTTTTTTCTGGGCGGGGGATGGGGGTTAGATAGGGACAAAATGGGTAGAAATTAGTGCGAAGGTGGGAACTAATCAGAGAGTATGAAGGTGGTGATGATGCTACTTTCGTTACTTAACAACGTTTGACCAAATGTAGGAAAATTTAGGGTGAAGGAATGTTGGGTTTCGGGAGCCAAACAGCGCAGCGGAATTGAACCGAAACCCTCCAGGATCCAAGTGAAACGGGGTAAACCGGGTGTTCGAAAATTTCATACCTAATTTTCGGTTGAGATCTCTCACTCAACTGTAGAGTCGAATCACAAAACCTGAACAATTGACGTGTTCAGGCTCTCTATGGTATCCACACGAGCCTCTCCGGATCACCACGCTTCCACCACGTCCCGGCAGATGCGTTTCTCTTGCGCTCGCAGTGCTAGCTTGCGTACTCCAAGGAATTGCAAGAGAATAGTGCGGCTGTCCTTTTGGGAGGCTAGGGCAAGGAGACCTGCGAATTTCTCACTTAAAAGTTGTATTTTTAGTGAGACTCAACTTCCAGGCCAAATGGGTTTCAAAGCCCTAATCCAATTAGGATTTAATTTCGGGCTTAATAATGGCTCAACTCCTTGGCCCATTATTAATACAAAATTAAAGTGAAACCATAACCCAAAAAATTAGCCCATGCACTCTAATGATCCAAATAGCTCTATGTGTGTGACCCAATAGGCTCTTGCCATGTTGGCAATGATCATAAATCACATTTATGATCATAAGCAATGAGTAGTGTCTAGCAACACATGATTGCTACCCAAGTGACAAGATTGTCGGTGAATCGACTAAACCTTTATGATCATCACCGATATATGCCATTGTCCCTTTGTCCAAGATATCAAGACTAAGCACGAGACATGGAATGTGTCACTCTCGTATAGCGCAATCTTTGGTTTCTTGATTACCGAGTAGACCAACTTAAACTAACGACATTGATATCATATATCAACTCATCGGAGCATGGCCATGCATTTTCTAAGTCTCACTCTATTAAGGGGCCCAAAGATATCACTCCCGTTACATAGGAGGGACAAATCCCATCTTGATCATACAAATCCCTCTGCATGATATGTGACATACCCAATGACCTCCTTCAAGTTCACTCAGTTACGAGCAACAAAGGAAAGTATCAAAGTATGTGACTCACATGTAGGGAACCTTGATGATCTTAGGTCGAATGACTACATATACCATGATCACTATGAGAATCACTTATTGATAGCCAAAGGCTATCGCCTCAATCTGGCCGAACACCCTGCCACAACAATGGCCAGAAGAACTGGCGCTTCTCGGGAACAGGTGGAATCATGCACCTCGGGAAATAGCCGGAGAGCTCCGAGCCTCGGCACGCCAGTAAAACTTGAGGACTCCATTCGGCCCCCAAGGTTGTGAACAGCGCGCCTTCGGAAAAGTGGCACCAGACATTGCTGCCCGAACATGATATCCCCGAAGGCGGAACCCCCTGGAACTGGGAACCCCCGAACTGAGGGTATGCTTCCCGAAGAGGCTCTGTCCGAACTAGAGGACGACCTCGCCCAGGGACCTCGGGAGTACGGCAGGCGCATTTATGGAAGCATTTAAGGAAGCCTTTGACACGTCCCACCACAGACGTAAAAAGTCGCCCTGACGCGCAGACGCCATCAGAATCACATCATGGCCCGTCTCAGCACAAGGCTCGAGGCGAGCTGGTTACCAACTATCTGTCCCCTACGCCCAGAAGTTCAGGAGCATCCGACCGCACACGTGTCATGATCTGAACAGGCTAGGTATTCCTATATATACAGGAAATAAATACTTGAAAGGAAGTTGGTAGGCCGGATATACAGCTCCCACACTCTGAGAAAATACCAGGCGAGACTTTTCTGCCTTTCTCTTTGAGCTAGTAACTTTCTCCTTTTTTCGGCCACCACTGACTTGGGCGTCGGAGGCTCCCCCCCCGGAAAAACACTCCGGGGGCCTCCTAACCCAGTTTACCAGCTTTTCAGGTACTCTCCTTGGGGCAACCAACCTTCCAGGCGTTCTTCCTCCTAGAAGTCTCCTCAACAGTCATCATGACTCACAACGATGAGGCCCAAGGCCATCATTTGGCGCCGTCTGTGGGAAACCGCTCGCAAATCGCCGTCGTTGAGACTCGGCGTTCTAAGGACAAGGGACTCCCAAGGTCCTCGTCCGCGCCTGAGATACAACCGGCCGCTGAGCAGACACTCCCAGAGACTTCTACGCCCGAGGAAGACCACCCTCTGGTAATCACCATGAGCTTCTTGAGGGACTTTCAGCGCTCGGTCGTTGCTGAAATGACTCAGCAGATTGACCGAAGATGGCCACAGCAGTCACGGGCCCAGAAACCCTCCTCATCAACACGCCCTCGGGAGAGAAGCCCCAAGTCTACACACCGCAGTTCAGAAAGTGGAGATCCTCGCGGAGAATCATCCACAGAAGATATAGCCCTCAGGAAACGGCCTGTGGGACAAACCGGGTCCAAGCGACCGAGAGTCTCACAGCGAAGCAGTTCGTCGCCCGAGGCGAGGTCCCTGACCCCTCTACGCCGAACTCGCTCCCCGAAAAGGCGCCGTCGATCTCCCTCCCGCGAAACTGGTCCTAGCGCCATTGCGCTTATGGAAAGGATATTGGCACGGCTGGACAGAGTGGAGAAGCAAGTGACCAGAAAACCCGTTTGGGACAGGCTATCGGGGGCATTATGCGAAGATGGCTCCCCATTTATTCGCGCCGTCGTTGAGGCAGCTATGCCAGGCGACTTCAGAGTGCCTAGGCTGGAGATCTATGATGGCCGGACTGATCCACAGGCCCATCTGACGAAGTACAGACGGAGCATGATAATGCACGGAGCTGATGACGCTACCATGTGCAAATGCTTCGAAGTCACCCTCACGGGCCCAGCAACAGCATGGTACAATTCCTTGCCCCCAAGGACTATCACTGAGTTCCAGGAGTTGTCCACAGCCTTCACCCAGCAGTTCATTGGGAGCAGGCCGACGGCCAAAATGCCTGTGCAGATGTTCGACATAGAGCAGAGAAACGGAGAGACAATCCGAGACTATGTCGAACGATTCAACAGGGAAGCACTCAGCGTCCCGGACTTCCGGCCCGAAATTCGCATCCTCGCTATGACACGGGGCCTTCGGCGTGACTCACAGCTATTCTACGAGTTCTCAAAGGACCCCCCGGAGACCCTCAGAGAATTTTACCGAAGGGCAGAGCAGCACATGACAGCCGAGGAATTGAGGATGACGGGGCCGAAGTCTGATCATCACCGCGCCGAAGGGTCCAGTCAGCAAGCTCGGCATCTTTCTGAACACGCAGGCCGACCATGGCGAATGCGAGGAAGGAAACCTCAAAGTTTCACGCCCTTGACCATGACACGGACCAACATTCTCATGGCGCTGGAAAGGCAAGGGACGCAGATTCGGCGGCCAAAGGCCATGGCCGCCGATAATAAGAAGAATGCCAGGAAGTTCTGCCAGTTTCATCGCGACCATGGTCATGACACCGAAGACTGCTTCCAGCTGAAGAAGTACATAGAGTCGCTGATCAAACAGGGCCAACTTCGCAAATACCTGCGGATGCCCTCCCCAAAAGGCAGAAAAGAGGAGGAAGAGAGGGCGGAAAACGAGGACTATGACTCCGACAGGCGGAGAAACAGAAGTCCGAAAAGGCGCCTTCCACCTCCAGTAGGGGTCATCCAAACCATCACCATGGGGCTCCCATCCTCGGAAAGAAAGCGGAAGGCCAGAGAAATTGCAGTTATGGAGTATCAAAGTCCATCAAAGAAACTGGCTCGCAAAGATGGCTCCACCGTCGTCTTCCCCCACGACGACCCGCTGCTGATAATGGCGTGAATAGGGAACTGGGACGTCAAGAGAGTGTTGCTTGATGATGGCTTAAATGCTGACGTCCTATTCTCGCACTTACTGCCGAGCTTGGGCATCTCCAGCAGCGAGCTTAAACCTGTCACCACGCCCACCTTCGGCGTTGGGCCATCCGAACTACCCGTCCTCGGATGGATCGACCTCCCTCTGATGATGAAAGGCACTTCGGTAGACGGAGCAGCTGAGTTGTACGCGTCCACAATGGAAAGATTCATCGTCATGGACGTCCCGTCTTCGTACAACGCCATCCTTGGAAGGCAGACTCAGGGGAACTTACACATTCGCCCCGATGTGAAGTACTTGACTGTCACATTCGCCACCAAGGATGGAGATGCAGAGGTCTTCATCGACCAAGCCGAGGTAAGAAAGGTGTTTGTAAAAGCACGAAAGGCTCCGGCAAACATCTCTACACAAACGGTGGAGGCAAAGGCGCAGGAGAAAGGCAAAGAAGGAGATCCCGTAGAAGCAGAAACGGAAGCAATAGATCTTGTCCCAGGACAATCTACCCGAATAGGGAAGAGCTTGGCCAAAGGTGATAAGGAAAATCTTGTATCCTTTCTGCTGAAAAATAAAGATCTGTTTGCCTACTCGCCGAAAGACATGCCAGGAGTAAACCCTGGCACAATACAGCACAGCCTCAAAGTAAGCCCGGAAGCAAAACCTATCAGGCAAAAGAAACGAAGCATCTCAGCCCACAAAAGCAACTTCGTGAAAACCGAAGTCCAGCGCCAATTGGATGCTGAAGTTATCAGGGAGGTAAAATACCCCGAATGGTTAAGCAACGTGGTCATCGCCACAAAAGAAGGCAGCAGCAAACTCCGGATGTGCATTGATTTCAGAAACTTGAACGATGCTTGCCCGAAAGACTCATTTCCCCTCCCGCCAATAGATCAACTGGTAGATTCAACGGCCGAATACGGGCTCCTGAGCTTCCTAGATGCCTTCAGCGGCTACCATCAGGTAAGGATGGACCCCGAAGATGAAGAGAAAACTGCCTTCATCACCGAGGGAGGAACGTACTGCTATGTCAGAATGCCCTTCGGGCTCAAAAATGCAGGAGCCACCTACCAGAGACTGATGAACAAGGTCTTCAAGGACCAAATGGGGAGAAACATGGAGGTATATGTTGATGATATGATAGTCAAAAGCAAGCTGCCCGGCTACCACGTTGCAGATTTGGAGGAAACCTTCCAAAAGCTCAGAGCCTTCGGGATTCGCCTTAATCCCGAGAAGTGTATCTTCGGCGTGACCTCGGGAAAATTCCTTGGGTACATGGTATCCGAAAGAGGCATCGACGCCAACCCTGAGAAGATTAAGGCTCTGCTTGAGATCCGAACTCCTGCCACAGTCAAAGACGTGCAGAGACTAACCGGAAGAATAACCTCTCTGAGCAGGTTTATTTCCAGGTACGGAGATAGGTGTAGACATTTCTTCAAAGTCCTCACAAAGGCAGCAAAAATGGAAGGCGACCTCGGAAGAAACAATCATCCTTGGGATGAAGATTGCCAAAAGGCCTGGGAAGAACTCAAAGTCTACCTGGCCAGCCTGCCGACTCTGCGACAACCTCGGGAGGGAGAACCCCTCGTACTGTACCTCGCCGTCACAGAAAAGGCCGTGAGCTCGATCCTGGTGAAAGAAGAAGGGCCGAAACAATGGCCGGTCTACTACGTCAGCAAGTCCCTGCATGGCGCCGAAGTCAGGTACCCCTTGCTTCAAAAAGCTATATACGCCTTGGTGCTTGCAGGAAGGAGACTGCGACCATATTTCCAGGCTCACCCCATCATCGTCCGAAGTAGTCTACCACTACAGGATGTCATGAAGAGAGTTGATCATTCGGGAAGGCTCTCCAAGTGGTGCATAGAGCTTGGCGAACACGAAATCCAAGTAGCCCAAGCATTGGCAGATTTTATCGCCGAAATACCCACCACTGAGGAGAACCACCCAGATCCGAAAGAAGGTGAGCCAGAATGGACCTTGCATGTTGACGGAGCCTCGGGGTCCGAACACCAGGGAGCTGGAATAGTTATCAGAGGACCTGAAGTGTAATGCCCGAAAAATCCAAACTGATTAGGTCCCGGGGTAAGTGGATTGGGAGCCAAAGAATTTTCCTAATTTGGGAATTTAGCTGAATTAATGTGAGGGGACATTAAATTAAGTGTTAAGGATTCATGAAATTAAGCTTGGCTTAGGCCAAGAAAAATAATGGTGAAAATGGTGGATTTCAAAGATAAAGGACTCAATTGAACAAAGGAATTGTTGTAAGTTGGGCTCAATTGCCCAAATTCAAAAGATTGGAGGACTAAGTGGGGAATTGACCCATTTTCATGGCCTTGGATGCCATGGCTAGCCATGTCCATTCAAAATAATATATTTTATGCCACCTCCACCTCCACCCACACCTCCACTCACCTTTGTCCCCCACCTTCACCACTTCATCATTTAACTTCACCAACTCTTCCAATTTGTCCCCCCACTTTGTCTCCCACTTCCCATTTGAATTATTACTCCACTAAGGCATTATTCCCACCCATTTTGGACACCCATAACCGTACATACACTCCCCCATTCAACAAAATACATTTCTTCACTCATCTCACCTCATTCAAGCCATTTCACTCTCTTTCTTCAATCTCTCTCTACAAACTCTCTCTCCCTTCTCTCTAGTTTTGGCCAACACTTGTTCTTCTCTCCAAGAACATTTCTAACTCTTCTCCTTCCTCCAAAAATTCTGCCATCACTAGAAATCACCCTTCCATAAATTAAAACCAAGTGTTCTTGGTGGAATTCATGCTCTAAACACCCAAAGAGCAAGAATCAAGTAAAAGATTCAAAGAAAACCAAGGAGAGAAATTCGGCCATCTTCATTTCTTAGAGGTTTTGAACTCTTCTCAAGGAGTTGTTTATGTATATGAGCTTCTAAGCTCATTGGGAGGAAGAATCAAGAAGAAAATTTGAAGAACATCAAGCACACAAAATTCGGTCTCACCTCCTAATTGAGGTTTCGTAAGTATGAACCAAGTGTTCTTGGTATTTTGATTTCTTTAAGTTAATTACCAAGTATTCTTGGTATTTTTATGGATTCTAATAAATCTGGACATTTTGGTTCTTATGCTAGAAAATCATTTCTAGAGCCGGCAAGCAAGGAAAACGAAGGAAAACAAGCTCCTAAGAGCTTTTCGGTGTTGGTAAGGATTCCTATACTCTTTGAGTATTCGGGCCCCTAGGTGATGGTCAAAGAACCATATGATCCTAGGTGTGCTATGAGGGCTTAAGTTAAATTATTGCTTCGGCAATTCCGTTTTGCTCATGAGCTAAGTTAAGTAAGCAAGCATTATGGGCTAGGATTTAAGTAGGCCACCTTAAATTCCTATGCTAAGTGAGATCTCCGAAAATGAAAAGTATGTGAAATTAATGAAATAAAACTTGAGGGATGCTTGCTGCCCTTCTGTAAATCAAGGTGTTAAGTGGCGTGTGTTTGTGTGCTTCTATGAATTTGTTGTGCATGCTAACCCCCGATTTTGATTATTATTGTATATACATGTATCTTTGTGTTTTCTTTGTCTTTATGTTTTCTTTGCAGGATTTTTGGAATATTTATTGCCATTACATTCTTGGCATATGTTAGGCCATAAAGGCCATATGTTAGGCTTTGGAAGCCATACGGAATCCTTATTGAGATTTAAATCTCACCCGCCCTACTCTACCTTTGTAGGAAAAAGTGTGCTCGAAAGATTGAGCTAAGAGTCCTAAGTACTCTTTCTGTGGTGTTGAGGTTGAGTATGTAAATACTATTTGCTCAATTTATTCTAAGTATTTACCTTTAGTTGCTTGAAAATCAAGCTAATAAAATGTGGACTTTGTGTGCAGGACTACGAGTCTAGAGTTTGTGGGAACAACGTCTTAAGGTGGATAATTAGTGTTCCTTGGCACTATGATTTATGGCTTGATTTTAAGCATGTAATTTGTTGGTCTAAGTTTAGTGACCAAATTATGGACTTAGTTAAAATTCGGCCAAACTTGATTTTGGGCTTGTAAGATGGACTATGGACACTTTGGGTGCTTTTATTGCTTGGTGGACTTACCAAGGCCAATGCATGTTTTATGGAAGTATGATTTTCATGAAAATCGGAAGCATGTATAAATTGGGCTTAAATGCATGTTTTGGGCTTAAATAAGAAATTAGAAAATTTGAATATATTCTTGGTTAATTTTGGGCCATATGCATGTTAAGTATGGAAAAGGCCCATAAGCCCATGTTTATGTTGAAAGCATGCTATGTTTGGCTTTGTATGCGCACTCAAAGAAAAACATGCAAATAAACTTGGAGAAGCATGAAATTGGATGCATGTGTAAAGATTGGTTAATAAGGAATTCAAGTGCACGTATGTGAATTAATATATGCCTAAGCATTAGTTGCATCTAAAGGCATTAAGTGATTATGTGCACTAGTGAACACCAAAACACATAAGCATGCAAAGCATATGCATGAAAATAAGTTTTCAAACTTAAGTTGGTGTTTTGGATGCCATGCATAATCTTGGCTAAAGCTTGGTAAATACCAAGAAAATGAACACATGAAATCCACATAGGTGCTAGTTTGTTTCCAAGAGCACTTAAACTTAAACCTTTAATAAGAACATAACAAGCTAGTACTAGCAAGTATCCTGGGGTTCGTGCCCATAAGTCTTAGTGAGTAATAAAAGTCCCTTCGATTTAATTAAACTTCCGCTGCATGTTTTAGATAATTGGGCCCGGATGGGCCAGGGGCAGTTTAGGGCACGACAGCTTGGTATCAGAGCAAGTTTGCTCTGAAGGACGAAAGTTTTGGTCTATGATTCTTAGTATAGACTTGTTCCCACATAGGTTAAGTCCACTAATGAATATTTATGAATATTGAGCAATTGTGTGCCTTGCTTGTTGTTAATTGTAGGATGAGAACCAGAAATATGAACCGACGCCGAAATGGAAATGAAAATTCCCATCAAGGGAATGAAAATGCTGGCTTTGTGCCAGAGGCCCAAGTCAGGCCTTATGAGCCCATCAGGGCTAATGTTACTGGGCCTAGCATTAATGCCCAAGAAAGAAGAGAAGCAAGAATGGAAGCAATGATGGAAGCTATGCAGGCCAATATGGCCCAATTAGCAGCTAGCATGCAGATCCTGGCAAGGGGTCAAGCCCAAGTCCCAGAGCCTGCTGGGCAGCAAAGAGAGCCACCAATGAGAAGGAGGCCAGGAAAAGAACCTGTACTCGATGATCAAGCTAGTGAGAATGGCGATGATGAGGATGAAGAAAGAAGAAACCCACGAGCAAGAAGAATAAGATCTGAGATCCAACAAGAATTAAGAGAAGAAGAGGAAGAAAGTCCAGATGCAGAAGAGCTGGACATGGAGGATATTGATGGACCTACCCAACTCACTGCCACCACCAGGGCAGTGAGGGCGCAAAGAGGGAGGCCCAATATTGATAATGCTGGGGGCCTAAGAGAAGGCCAATTGGAGGGGTTCCTTGCCCTAAAACCTCCAGTATTTAAAGGAAGCTGTAACCCAGATGAAGCAGAATTCTGGAAAAACCAGATCGAAAAGATCTTTGAGAGAATGGAGGTTTCCGCTTCTCAGAAGGTCTTACTGGCAACCTTCAAACTAGAAGGAAATGCTGAGTTATGGTGGAGAGCAGTCCATAGGACATATGCTAGCAAAAATGCTAGGCGGCCTGCTCAAAGGAGAAGAGCAATGAGATGGCCCGAATTCGAACAAGTGTTTCATCAACAATACATCGGTGAAGCACAGAAAGACCAAAAGCAGGTTGAGTTTGACCTACTTGAGCAGAAAGAGCTCTCCGTACTAGAATATGAACAGAGGTTCAGTAACCTCATAAGATATGCACCACAGTACGATGATCGAGAGGATATAAAGGCCAAGAGGTTCCTTCGAGGACTTAGGCCAGAGCTGAGGCAAATACTCAGAGCAGTAGGAGCCAACAAATACCACGACATTGTACAGAAGGCTATGGCCCTAGAGCAAGAGTTCAGGGGACAATTCATGATTGGCTCCGGAAGTACCAGTAGACTACAAAAGCCCTCTAAAAAGAGAGGAAAAGAAAGGTTGGCATATGAGCCAAGAATGGATAAGAGAATGAAGGCCACAGCCCCTTACGGGCCACAATGTGAAAAGTGTGGTAAGTTCCATGGCCAAAAGCCATGCTACAGGCTAACTTCCGGATGCCTAAAATGCGGTGCCCAGGATCACTGGGTAAAAGACTGCCCTGCCAAGGGAGAAGATCAGAGGACCCCGGGAGGGTTCAATAACAGATGGGCACATAGACAATTGCCCATAAAGAGGCCCAATATACCTCCACCACCGAGGAGGGACCAGGGCCCTAGCATGCCCCAGGGCAGGAATAAACAAGCTCAAGCTGCTGGAAGAGTATTCCAGATTGAGAGTTCGAGAAAAGCACGAGAGGACCCAGAGGACGACAGAGCTAGGGACGATGAAGAAGAAATGGACCAGGCCAGGCTGGTCAGGCAAACTCTTGCAGGTACCATTATTATTAATGGTTATGAGGTATCAGTTTTATTTGATACTGGTGCATCTTTATCTATAGTATCCTCTAAGCTAGTTAAAGATATGAACCTAGAAGTATGCAATACGGATAAAATGTACCTGGTTAAAACTGCCGGGAACGAGGTCTTGATAACATACCATATGGTAAAAGATTGCATGCTTAGGTTAGGTGAGCTAGAGCTTAGAGCCGACCTAATAATCTTGGATACTAATGGATATGATATCATACTAGGTATGAACTGGCTTAGTACCAACCGTGTAGTCATAGACTGCCATGCCAGGCAACTTTATCTGCCTGGACACAAACCTCAATCTTTGAAAAAATCTTCTAGGTTAGTCCTAGAACATCTTTTGAAAGTGGTGGAACACAAACCCCTAATAATAAAAGGTGAATACCTAGGGTTAAATGGAACTGAAGTTGAAATAGAGCTGGGTAAAATACCCATAGCAAGAGAATTCCCTGAAGTGTTCCCCACTGATCTCCCAGGACTCCCTCCTGCAAGAGAGGTTGAGTTTGAGATCAAATTGGTGCCAGGAGCTGCACCAGCATCTATTGCTCCTTACAGGATGGCTATTCTTGAAATGATGGAACTAAAGAAGCAACTGGATGAGTTGCTTGAGAAGGGTTTCATAAGGCCAAGTACATCTCCTTGGGGAGCACCTGTACTTTTTGTGAAGAAGAAAGATGGAACCCTTAGGTTGTGCATCGATTACAGGAAGCTCAATGCACTAACCATTAAGAATAAGTACCCCCTCCCAAGGATCGAGGATCTATTTGATCAGTTAAAGGGAGCTAAGGTCTTTTCCAAAATAGACCTCAGATCTGGATACTTCCAGCTGAGAGTCAGGGAAGAAGATGTCCCAAAGACAGCTTTCAGAACCAGATATGGTCACTTTGAGTACACAGTGATGCCATTTGGGCTCACAAATGCGCCAGCCTTTTTCATGGACCTCATGCAAAGAGTGTTCAAGGCTTATTTGGACCACTTTGTTGTGGTATTTATCGATGACATATTAGTGTACTCAAAGGATGAAGAAGCCCATAAGGAGCACCTGAGAAGGGTGCTAAGCCTGTTAAAGGAACATGAGTTATATGGCAAACTAAGTAAGTGCCAATTCTGGGCTAAGGAAATTGGGTTTCTCGGACATGTGATCAATGAGCATGGATTAGCTGTTGATCCCGAGAAAATCAAAGCTGTCTTGGAATGGAAGCAACCTCAGATTGTGAGGGACATAAGAAGCTTCCTAGGACTTGCTGGCTACTACAGGAGATTCGTGCCCAAGTTTTCTGTACTAGCAGCTCCGCTCACTCAATTGACAAGAAAGGACCAAAAGTTTGAGTGGAGTGAGCAATGTGAGGCTAGCTTCCAAGAACTTAAGGAAAGATTGACTACAGCCCCAATACTGGTTCTACCAGACCCTACTAAGGAGTATATAGTTTACACTGATGCTTCTCGGGTTGGGCTGGGCTGTGTCTTAATGCAAGGGAAGCAAGCAATAGCCTATGGGTCAAGACAATTAAGGCCTCATGAGAAGAATTATCCAGTTCATGATCTGGAGTTAGCGGCAGTGATCTTTGCTCTGAAGCAGTGGAGGCACTACCTACTTGGAGGCAGATTCCAAGTCTTCACAGACCATAAGAGTCTAAGGTACTTGTTTACACAAAAGGACCTGAACATGAGGCAAAGAAGATGGCTTGAGTACCTAAAAGATTTTGAGTGCGTCATCGAGTATATGGCCGGGAAGGCCAATGTGGTAGCTGATGCTCTCAGTAGGAAGTACACGGGAATACTCAAAGCCACTGGAGAGCCTACTAAGGCAGAGGTACTCAGTTTATCTGAATTGGCCCAGGAATGGAAACACTGGGAGATGGACCAAGTAAAGGTCCTAACTATTAGGTCTGAATGGAAAGACCTAATTCAGGAAGCTCAGCTTCAAGATGAGGAGATTCCCAGGATCTCTGGGCAAAAACGAGGGAAATTGTATCAAGGATTTTCCTTTAAGGCTGGAATATTATATTTCCAGAATAAGATTTATGTGCCAAATAGGAATGGAATCAGGCAACAAATCCTAGAAGAAGCCCACTCCAGCTTAATGAGTATGCATCCTGGAGTTCAGAAAATGTATAAGAATTTGAGATCCCATTTCTGGTGGCCATATATGAAGCAGGAGATTGGTGCTTCTGTGGCTAAGTGTATGCCTTGTCAGCAAGTCAAAGTGGAACACCAGAGACCTGGTGGAAAATTACAGAGCTTACCTATACCAGAAAGGAAATGGGGATCCATATCCATGGACTTTGTAGTGGGTTTGCCACTGACCCGAAGAAAGAGTAATACAATCTGGGTCATAGTGGACAGATTGACTAAGGCAGCCCACTTCTTGCCCATAAACCTTACAGATTCCTTGGAGAAGTTAGCCCAACAATATGTTAAGGAGATAGTAAGGCTACATGGTGTACCAGACGACATTGTCTCAGATCGAGACCCAAGATTTGTTTCCAGATTCTGGAAGTCCTTGCACCATGCCATGGGCACTAAGTTAAAATTCAGTTCCGCATACCATCCTCAAACGGACGGACAGACTGAAAGAACCATTCAAACCTTGGAAGATATGTTGAGGTGTTGTATTATTGACTTCCAAGGAGAATGGGATAAACACTTGCCTTTAGTGGAGTTTTCGTACAATAATAGTCATCACTCAGTGATTGGCATGGCACCTTATGAGGCACTATATGGAAGGAGATGCATAACTCCACACTGCTGGCATGAGCCAGGTGATAAGTTGGAAATTGGCCCAGAACTCATAAGAGAGACTACTGGGAAAGTTAAGCTAATCCAGGAAAGGATTAAGGCTGCCAACAATAGGCAAGAATCATATGCCAACCTCAAGAAAAGAAGAGACCTGGAGTTCCAGGCAGGAGACCAAGTGTGGTTGAAAGTATCTCCCATGAAGGGAGTAATGAGGTTTGGTAAGCGGGGAAAATTAGCCCCGAGGTATGTAGGACCATACCTAATACTCGCAAGAGTAGGAAATGTAGCCTACAAGTTAGAACTACCACCTGAGCTGGGACATGTACATGACACATTTCATGTAAGCTTGTTGAAGAAGTGTGTCTCCGACCCTAAACAAGTGGTACATGTCACTAGTGTGCCCATTACCCAAGATCTTACATATGAGGAAAAACCAATTCGGGTATTGGCAAGGGACACTAGAAAGCTCAGGAGTAAGTGGATATCGATGGTAAAAGTCCAATGGACTAACCATTCTGAGGAGGAGGCAACATGGGAGGTTGAAACTGAAATGCTTAAGAACTATCCGGATACCTTTCCTAAGCTCCTAGGAAATTTGGAGGACCAAATTTCTTAAGGAGGGGAGTGTTGTAATGCCCGAAAAATCCAAACTGATTAGGTCCCGGGGTAAGTGGATTGGGAGCCAAAGAATTTTCCTAATTTGGGAATTTAGCTGAATTAATGTGAGGGGACATTAAATTAAGTGTTAAGGATTCATGAAATTAAGCTTGGCTTAGGCCAAGAAAAATAATGGTGAAAATGGTGGATTTCAAAGATAAAGGACTCAATTGAACAAAGGAATTGTTGTAAGTTGGGCTCAATTGCCCAAATTCAAAAGATTGGAGGACTAAGTGGGGAATTGACCCATTTTCATGGCCTTGGATGCCATGGCTAGCCATGTCCATTCAAAATAATATATTTTATGCCACCTCCACCTCCACCCACACCTCCACTCACCTTTGTCCCCCACCTTCACCACTTCATCATTTAACTTCACCAACTCTTCCAATTTGTCCCCCCACTTTGTCTCCCACTTCCCATTTGAATTATTACTCCACTAAGGCATTATTCCCACCCATTTTGGACACCCATAACCGTACATACACTCCCCCATTCAACAAAATACATTTCTTCACTCATCTCACCTCATTCAAGCCATTTCACTCTCTTTCTTCAATCTCTCTCTACAAACTCTCTCTCCCTTCTCTCTAGTTTTGGCCAACACTTGTTCTTCTCTCCAAGAACATTTCTAACTCTTCTCCTTCCTCCAAAAATTCTGCCATCACTAGAAATCACCCTTCCATAAATTAAAACCAAGTGTTCTTGGTGGAATTCATGCTCTAAACACCCAAAGAGCAAGAATCAAGTAAAAGATTCAAAGAAAACCAAGGAGAGAAATTCGGCCATCTTCATTTCTTAGAGGTTTTGAACTCTTCTCAAGGAGTTGTTTATGTATATGAGCTTCTAAGCTCATTGGGAGGAAGAATCAAGAAGAAAATTTGAAGAACATCAAGCACACAAAATTCGGTCTCACCTCCTAATTGAGGTTTCGTAAGTATGAACCAAGTGTTCTTGGTATTTTGATTTCTTTAAGTTAATTACCAAGTATTCTTGGTATTTTTATGGATTCTAATAAATCTGGACATTTTGGTTCTTATGCTAGAAAATCATTTCTAGAGCCGGCAAGCAAGGAAAACGAAGGAAAACAAGCTCCTAAGAGCTTTTCGGTGTTGGTAAGGATTCCTATACTCTTTGAGTATTCGGGCCCCTAGGTGATGGTCAAAGAACCATATGATCCTAGGTGTGCTATGAGGGCTTAAGTTAAATTATTGCTTCGGCAATTCCGTTTTGCTCATGAGCTAAGTTAAGTAAGCAAGCATTATGGGCTAGGATTTAAGTAGGCCACCTTAAATTCCTATGCTAAGTGAGATCTCCGAAAATGAAAAGTATGTGAAATTAATGAAATAAAACTTGAGGGATGCTTGCTGCCCTTCTGTAAATCAAGGTGTTAAGTGGCGTGTGTTTGTGTGCTTCTATGAATTTGTTGTGCATGCTAACCCCCGATTTTGATTATTATTGTATATACATGTATCTTTGTGTTTTCTTTGTCTTTATGTTTTCTTTGCAGGATTTTTGGAATATTTATTGCCATTACATTCTTGGCATATGTTAGGCCATAAAGGCCATATGTTAGGCTTTGGAAGCCATACGGAATCCTTATTGAGATTTAAATCTCACCCGCCCTACTCTACCTTTGTAGGAAAAAGTGTGCTCGAAAGATTGAGCTAAGAGTCCTAAGTACTCTTTCTGTGGTGTTGAGGTTGAGTATGTAAATACTATTTGCTCAATTTATTCTAAGTATTTACCTTTAGTTGCTTGAAAATCAAGCTAATAAAATGTGGACTTTGTGTGCAGGACTACGAGTCTAGAGTTTGTGGGAACAACGTCTTAAGGTGGATAATTAGTGTTCCTTGGCACTATGATTTATGGCTTGATTTTAAGCATGTAATTTGTTGGTCTAAGTTTAGTGACCAAATTATGGACTTAGTTAAAATTCGGCCAAACTTGATTTTGGGCTTGTAAGATGGACTATGGACACTTTGGGTGCTTTTATTGCTTGGTGGACTTACCAAGGCCAATGCATGTTTTATGGAAGTATGATTTTCATGAAAATCGGAAGCATGTATAAATTGGGCTTAAATGCATGTTTTGGGCTTAAATAAGAAATTAGAAAATTTGAATATATTCTTGGTTAATTTTGGGCCATATGCATGTTAAGTATGGAAAAGGCCCATAAGCCCATGTTTATGTTGAAAGCATGCTATGTTTGGCTTTGTATGCGCACTCAAAGAAAAACATGCAAATAAACTTGGAGAAGCATGAAATTGGATGCATGTGTAAAGATTGGTTAATAAGGAATTCAAGTGCACGTATGTGAATTAATATATGCCTAAGCATTAGTTGCATCTAAAGGCATTAAGTGATTATGTGCACTAGTGAACACCAAAACACATAAGCATGCAAAGCATATGCATGAAAATAAGTTTTCAAACTTAAGTTGGTGTTTTGGATGCCATGCATAATCTTGGCTAAAGCTTGGTAAATACCAAGAAAATGAACACATGAAATCCACATAGGTGCTAGTTTGTTTCCAAGAGCACTTAAACTTAAACCTTTAATAAGAACATAACAAGCTAGTACTAGCAAGTATCCTGGGGTTCGTGCCCATAAGTCTTAGTGAGTAATAAAAGTCCCTTCGATTTAATTAAACTTCCGCTGCATGTTTTAGATAATTGGGCCCGGATGGGCCAGGGGCAGTTTAGGGCACGACATGAAGGCCTAGAGGTGATGAAGGCTATCAAGTTCAGCTTCAACGTCACCAATAATGTGGCTAAGTATGAAGCCCTCATAGCGGGATTACGCTTGGCCAGAAAGATTGGCGTGAGAAACTTAAGGGCTCACAGTGATTCCCAGCTGGTAGTTCGGCAGACGGCAGGAGATTATGGGGTGAAGGACCCAATCTTGGCAAAATACCACGAGCTGGTAACAAAACTCATCCAAGAGTTTGACGCCGTGCGGATCGAAAATGTACCCCGGCGGAATAACACTGAGGCAGATTGCTTAGCGAAGTCCAAAACATACACCGAGGTGCTAGACCATCCAAGCATCTCCGTGCTAAGCGTAACGACCTCGGGAATAGGGTGGAAGGACCCCATAAAGAGATACCTCGCAGAGAATGAGCTTCCCGAAGACGCCGGCAATGCTGCAAAACTGCGAAGACGCGCCGGAAGATTCTTCCTGATTGGTGAAGAGTTATATCGGCAAGGATTTGCAAATCCGCTGCAGAGATGTGTGGGCGAAGAGGATACTGAGATGGTCCTCGAAGAAGTTCACGAAGGCATGTGTGGCTCGCACATCGGAACTGATGCCCTTGCAGCAGTGATACTCCGCCAAGGATACTTCTAGCCTACCCTGAGAAAGGACGCAAGGCAGTTCGTCCAGAAGTGCGGTAGTTGCCAGAGACATCCTTGGCCCTTCGCAGTCTGGGGTATAGACCTGATTGGGCCACTCCCCACAGCGCCCGGAGGCGTGAAATTCTGCGTGGTAGCAGTGGACTATTTCTCAAAATGGGTAGAGGCAGAACCACTAGCAACTATCTCGACAAAAGAAGTGCAGAAGTTCGTATGGAAGAACATCGTATGCAGATTTGGCATACCGAGGGTACTAGTAGCTGATAATGGATCCCAGTTCATAGACAGGATTCCAGGAATTCATCAGCGACCTCGGAATAAAGATGCACTTCGCCCCAGTAGCTCACCCCCAAAGCAATGGGCAGGTGGAAGTATCAAACAGGACCATAAAAGATGGCCTGAAAAAGAGACTTGGGGAAGCCAAGGGGAAATGGCCAGGAGAACTCCAAAGTGTATTGTGGAGCTACCGAACGACGCCACAAAGAGCCACAGGGGAAACTCCCTTCTCACTCGTCTTCGGAACAGAGGCCATTATCCCAATAGAGATAGTTCAGCCTTCAATACGGGTGCAAGTATTTGATGAAGGCGGAAACGACCTCGGTCTGAGAACTAAGCTCGACCTTGTGGCCGAACACAGAGAAATAGCCGAGCTGAGAAGAAAAGCTTTCCAGCAAAGAGTAGCCGCGGCTATCAACTTAAAAGCCAGGCCAAAAGAAATCAAAAAAGGAGACCTCGTTCTCCGAAAGGCCGACTTTGCACCCCGAAGGCCATCTCACGGAGTACTTCGCGCAAATTGGGAAGGACCGTATCTGGTTCTCGCCGAAGTACGAAAAGGCGTGTACAAGCTTGGCGACGCCGAAGGCGTAGAATTGAAAAACACTTGGCATTCAGACGCCTTGAAAAAATTCTACGCCTAAGGTTGAGCGGAAGAGATATATTGCACAAGAAATATTCTAAGTACAGAATGGTCTGGAGAAGAATGGTCTTGAGAAAAATTTTTAAGTATACCAAATTGTCCAAGACAGAATTCCGCGAAGGTGCTCGCCACGAAAAAAGCAGATGTGACTTCCCGAAGTCCCTTGAGCCACTATGCTCGGGAAAAATGGGAAACAAGAATCTTGCAAAGGTACTCAGCATAATCAGTGCAGAGAAAAGTTTCCGAACACCCTTGAGCGAACATGCTCGGGAAAAAGGGAAAGCAAGAATCTCGCAAAAGTACACGCCAAAACAAAAGCAGAGGCAATTTCCGAACACCCTTGAGCGAACGTGCTCGGGAAAAAGGGAAATGAGCAATCTCGTGAAAATTTTCCTAAGTCCCTTGAGCAAATATGCTCGGGACAATAGGAAGACAGAAAAATTTGGCTGAAGGTTTTCCGAAGTCCCTTGAGCGAACATGTTCGGGATAAAAGGAACAAAAAGCCTGCAAAAGACTTAGCCAAATTTTTACAAACTTTCCAGAAAGTCTCTTGAGCGAGCACACTCGGGACAAAGGAAGGTAAAAAGTTTCTTTGGTTGCAGGTTTTCCGAAAGTCTCTTGAGCAAACGCGTTCGGGACAGAGGAAATGAAGAAACTTGCAAGAAAGGACTTAGCCAAAAGATTGTTCATTAAGAGCAAACGCTGCCTTACAAAAGAAGTGCCCAAAGAAGGAGCACAAAGGAGAAAAATGAGAGGAGCCCTAAAGCAAACTAGGGAGAGCCGGGCGGACGAAGAGCAGGAAGCTTCAGATGCTCGACCTTGGACCACTGCCACCGAGGTCCCTCAGGAATATTTAGGCCCTCCAGAAAAGAGAGGTCCAAATCTGGGAACCTCTGCAGGACTTGGTGCCGAACAAGGCAGAAGCCGTCCTGAAAGGCGACCTTGGCCATTTGATCAGAAGTATGTTTTTGAACGCCAAGGACGTTGAGCTCATCCCTCAGCTCAGCAACCTCCTCCTCCAGCTCGCTTATCCCCAGCGTCTCTTCGGACTCCTTCTTCAGAGCCTCGACCTCGGCTCGGAGAGCGTTGTTCTCATCCGTCAACCTCGCCGCAAGACTGTCAGAAACAGCCTTGTCCTTGACAAGATCTCCGTTGGCGGCGAGCAGCCCCTTTACTTGATCGCCGAGGTCGGCAATCTTCCGGGAGGAGTCCTTTTCAAGTTCCTCTCTCTTCTTCGAGAACTCCTCCCGAACGGCGGCGATTTGCAGAGAACAATCCGCTGCCAGCTGCTGGTTGCTGGCGACCAGGTTCGCAAGCGAAGCCTTCGCTTCACTGAGTTCCCGCGAAGTCGCATCCTTGGAGGCAGCTTCTCTGGCCACCCGAACTCGGAGGTAACCAGCGTACTCTAGCAGCTACGGCAAGGCAAAAGTCCAGGTTAGTACAAGTCTAAACACTTAGAAAATTGAGGAAAAAGAGTGTAAAGACTATACCTGAGCAGCGTGCTCGGTGACTTTTGCGGTGAGGGTAAGATCCCTCGGGTGAGCCGCCGCAATGGCCCGGAAGGAAGCGTCAGTGGTCATCCCCTTCCAAATCTCCCTCGTCATTTTCGGACAATCGTCGGAGAACAAATTCATATCCTCCGTGATTGTCCAGAAGGGCTCCAAGGGGATTTTCCCCTCAGGGATTGTGGCATCGCGAAGGGCCCGTTTCCTCTCATGAATAGCCCTCCAGCCGGCAGTAAGAGGCTCCTCTGAAAGTGAGAAGGAAGTTAGGAGTAGAAGAAAAATTGGCGAAAAGTAAAGGAGCTGAACTTC
Source organism: Aquilaria yunnanensis (assembly GCA_039654915.1). NCBI lineage: Eukaryota > Viridiplantae > Streptophyta > Magnoliopsida > Malvales > Thymelaeaceae > Aquilaria > Aquilaria yunnanensis. Next base: position 79,213,155 of record CM077598.1, read on the forward strand.
GCCTGAAGGCATACCTGGAGGAACCTCGGAGACAGTGTCCTCGGGATCCTTGGGCCCCTCGGAAGAAAGACCCTTACCCTTCTGCCGGTATCGCTCCTCGGCAGTGGGTACTTCTACCACTACAGTGTTTCTGGGGGCCTCGAGGTCGAGAGGAGGCACCTCGGCGGAAGTAGCGGGGACCTCGGCCGGTGGAATTTCAACAAGACCAGCCTCTTCGCCAGCTTCTCCTTCCTAAAGCTCTGGCTGAGGAGGCTAGACAGCCTTCCTAGCTCGCTTCGCCGAGGGCCCTGCCCCTGTCGTCTTCCTTCTTCGGGAAGCCGCCTTCTTTGTCTGCTCCCCCTTCTCCACTTGGCCAGAAAAGAGGGCCTTGTAATAGGCGGCAGCCCCATCGCCCATCTCTGAAAAAGAGAAGAAATATCAGCGTAAGTCCGAGGAAAAAACATAAAGGGGTGGAAGATTACTCACTTTCGGCAAAAGATTCGAAAGAAATCTCCCCCTTAAGGAGCTTGACCAGCCAGGAGTCCTTCCCGGCGATGGCGGGAGCGGGCATATTGAGGTCAGTCTTGTGCTCCTGAACCACTTTCAGCTCCCGAAGGACTTCTTCGGTCATCAACCTCCAGTTGATAGGAAAGGGGTAAAGAGCATGAGGAGAGACCTCGGGAGCCCAGTCAGCGACTGCCCGAATGCGGGCGTCAAAATCCGCGAACACGGAAGCCAACGGTGGGGTCAGCAGCATCCTCGGATCAACGACGTCTGCATTCAGCACTCCCTGAGCCCATCTGGTCGGGACACCAGACCAGTTCTTATCCATTTTCAGGAAAAAGAACTTAGGCTGCCACCCCTACCAGCTATCCTTCGTGTCGAAGGTGAAGGTGAATTTTTTGCTCCCGGATCCCCGAGGCAGCAGGAAATAGAAGCCACCCTTCGGGACCACGTAGAGCTTGTAGTACTGCATGAAAATGATGAAGTGGGGCTCTATCCCGAACACGCCACACATGCAGAGGAAGGCGTTAAAATAGCAGTACGCGTTCGGGGGAAGCTGGTTCACAGCAATGCCATGGAATTGGCAGAACTCGCAAACCACCTTCGGGGGAGGATACCGAAGACCGGCCTTCAGCTGGGCTCGGAAGACGGTAACCTCGTCGCCGCGGTTTGAAAAAGCAAAATGGCTAGAGCGAGGCAGCCTGGTCACAGCGTAAGAGGGAAGAAAGAATTTTTTCTTCCACCTCTCTAGTTTTTCGGGGGTGGTACAGCAAGGATGGGCCAGAAGAGGTTTCCAGCTCTCGGGAACAGGCATCGTAGACATGAAAAAGAGTTTGAGATGGAAAATAAAATAGTTTCCAGAAAAAACTCAGAAGACGAGTTTGGAAAAAATAACAGTTTTCCAGAAAAACTCAGAAAAACAGAGGAATCAGAGTACTCTGGAAATCAAAACCCACCAAAAGATTTGCCTGAGGACGCCGTCGTGAAAGTTCGAAGGAAAAGCTCTGATTAAAGAAGCTCCGCCACAGAAAGCAAGATAAAACACAAGAACAGAGGGCAAAGCAGAATGAGAGCAGAAAAACAGTAAGTGGGACTTATGATAGGATGGGCTATTTATAGGCCAAAGGTGGGTAGCCGAAAAGAAATCATAAGTACCCATTGGAGGTGAACCGTCGCCGTAACTGCCCACTGCACCCGAAAAGGCGCGCCCTCTGTAAATGACGCGTCTCTCTTCCAATGGCAAGAAGCCGCGTGTCAACCGCTGCGCAGAAATAGGGGACACACCTCCCCAAACGTCCCTGGAAAACCGGGACACACCTCCTGAGTGGGACGCGTCGTTTGACATCCCTGAAAAGTGGAGACGCACCGCTCAGTCTGACACGCTTGGCCATCAGACCTGCAGAAATAAAAAGCAGGCCACCTCGAGGACACCAAGAGACAGGCTATGGCTGAACAGCCCATGACTTTTGGGCAAGAGGTGTATCTTCGGTACAGGCTTTGCCTCGGAGACACCAAAGAATAGGCCAAGGCCGAATAGCCCAGACCCTCGGGCAAAAGGTGCGACCTCGGAACAGGTTATGCTTCCCAACAAGACTCCCAACGACAACCTCGGAAAGAGATGCAAACCGAAGTCTTCACTTCTGCTTTCCAGAGGGGGGCATGTGATAGCCAAAGGCTATCGCCTCAATCTGGCCGAACACCCTGCCACAACAATGGCCAGAAGAACTGGCGCTTCCCGGGAATAGGTGGAATCATGCACCTCGGGAGATAGCCGGAGAGCTCCGAGCCTCGGCACGCCAGTAAAACTTGAGGACTCCATTCGCCCCCCAAGGTTGTGAACAGCGCGCCTTCGGAAAAGTGGCACCAGACATTGCTGCCCGAACATGATATCCCCGAAGGCGGAACCCCCTGGAACTGGGAACCCCTGAACTGAGGGTATGCTTCCCGAAGAGGCTCTGTCCGAACTAGAGGACGACCTCGCCCAGGGACCTCGGGAGTACGGCAGGCGCATTTATGGAAGCATTTAAGGAAGCCTCTGACACGTCCCACCACAGACGTAAAAAGTCGCCCTGACGCGCAGACGCCATCAGAATCACATCATGGCCCGTCTCAGCACAAGGCTCGAGGCGAGCTGGTTACCAACTATCTGTCCCCTACGCCCAGAAGTTCAGGAGCATCCGACCGCACACGTGTCATGATCTGAACGGGCTAGGTATTCCTATATATACAGGAAATAAATACTTGACAGGAAGTTGGTAGGCCGGATATACAGCTCCCACACTCTGAGAAAATACCAGGCGAGACTTTTCTGCCTTTCTCTTTGAGCTAGTAACTTTCTCCTTTTTCCGGCCACCACTGACTTGGGCGTCGGAGGCTCCCCCCCCGGAAAAACACTCTGGGGGCCTCCTAACCCTATTTACCAGCTTTTCAGGTACTCTCCTTGGGGCGACCAACCTTCCAGGCGTTCTTCCTCCTAGAAGTCTCCTCAACAGTCATCATGACTCACAACGATGAGGCCCAAGGCCATCACTTATGACACTCATATAACGATCCATGAAGTGTTCTCATGGTGGGTCGGTCCAATACACAAGTTCTCCAACTTGTATCCATATGTAGACTACATATCTCATATTAGTCTCCACATATGCTAGTCATTATGTATTATTGCAACCCGCTCCACAATAATACTAGACTAGGGACGTTTAAGAATATCATTATTCTAGGGTTACAATTATGTTTATTACGTTACGCAGAAACAAAACAACAAACAAAATTGCTGGATTAATGCCTCAATAAAATATCATGACTCAATGTGCACAATCATCTCATGATTGGATTTTTGGGCACAACACTAACAATCTCCCACTTGCACTAAAAGCCAATCATCCATGTATCTAATACCGATGGACCTAGAATGGCTATCATGCTTCTGCTGCGTAAGGGGCTTTGTCAGTGGATTAGCAATGTTGCTGTCTGTCAAAGTCCTGCATATCCTTACATCACCCCTTTCGATGATCTCCCTGATGAGATGATAGCGTCGGAGTATGTGTTTGGATCGCTGGTGAGATCGATGTTCCTTAGCCTGTGCGATTGCTCCATTGTTGTCACAATAGAGCTCTATCGGGTCGACAATGCTTGGAACCACTCCAAGTTCAGTGATGAACTTCTTGATCCAAACTACCTCCTTGGCAGCATCGGAGGCGGCAATGTACTTAGATTCTGTTGTAGAGTCAGCTACTGTCTCTTACTTTGAACTCTTCCAGCTCACAGCTCCACCACCAATACAAAACACATAACCAGATTGCGATCTAAAATCATCCTTATCAGATTGGAAGCTTGCGTCGGTGTAACCCCTTACAACGAGCTGATCTTCACCTCCAAAGACCAAGAATGCATCCTTAGTCCTTCGTAAGTACTTAAGGATGTTCTTAACAGCTGTCCAGTGACTTTCACCGGGGTTCGATTGGTACCTACTCGTCATGCTCAAAGCATATGAGACATCGGGACGAGTACATATCATGGCATACATGATAGATCCAATTGCTGAGGCATATGGAATCTTACTCATGCACTCTCTCTCCTCGGTTGTACTCGGACACTGAGATCTAGAAAGAGTGATACCATTTGACATGGGCAAGAATCCTTTCTTGGAATCTTGCATGCTAAACCTCTTTAGCACCTTGTCAATATATGTACTTTGACTTAGGCCAAGAAGCTTTCTAGATCTATCTCTATAGATCCTAATGCCTAACACATAGGCTGCTTCACCCAAGTCCTTCATAGAGAAACATTTCCTTAGCCAAGTCTTCACAGACTATAGCTCAGGAATGTCATTCCCGATGAGTAGTATGTCATCTACATACAACACCAAGAAGACAATAGCGCTCCCACTAACCTTCTTGTAGACACAAGGTTCATCTTCATTTTTGATAAAACCAAACTCTTTGATTGCATCATCAAAACGAAGATTCCAACTTCGAGAAGCTTGCTTCAGTCCATAAATGGACCTTTGCAATTTGCACACTTTATTGGCATTCTCAGGAGTGACAAAACCCTCAGGTTGTGTCATGTACACATCCTCAAGTAGCTTTCCATTTAGGAATGCAATTTTGACATCCATTTGCCATATCTCATAATCATAGTGTGCAGCAATAGCAAACAAAATTTGGATGGATTTAAGCATAGCAACTGGTGAAAAAGTTTCATCATAGTCAATACCATGAATTTGCTTGAAACCTTTTGCAACCAATTGTCCCTTAAAGTAATCACATTACCATCCATGTCAGTTTTCTTCTTGAAAACCCATTTGCACCCTATAGGTTTTACCCCTTCAGGTGGGTCAACCAAAGTCCATACTTGGTTTTCATACATGGATTCCATCTCAGATTTCATGGCCACTACCCACTTCTCAGAGTCAGGCCCTGACATAGCTTGTTGGTAGGTTGTGGGCTCATCTTGATCCATGAGCATCACATCACCGGTGTGAGTCACGAGAAATCCATATCTCTCGGGCTCACGCCGAATCCTACCAGTCCTATGTGGGCTCTGTGCTACAGGAACAGACTCTTGAACCACAACATCTTGTGGTGTCTGTTCAGGTTCTATTTCAGGTTCGATGTCTCCTTGTTGTTCTTCAATTTCTTCAAGTTCTACTTTCCTCCCACTAGTTCCTTTAGAGATAAACTCTTTCTCCAAAAAGACACCAGTTCGAGCAACAAACACTTTTTGCTCAGAGGGATTGTAGAAATAGTAACCCTTTGTTTCTTTGGGATACCCAACAAAAAGGCATTTTTGAGATTTGGGCCCTAGTTTGTCAGAGGATTGACATTTCACATAAGCGTCACAGCCCCAAATCTTCATAAAAGACAAATTGGGACGCCTCCCACTCCATATCTCATATGGTGTCTTTTGAATCGATTTAGATGGAACTCGGTTTAGTGTAAAAGCGGCTGTCTCTAGAGCATGTCCCCAAAAGGAGTTTGGAAGGTCAGCTTGACTCATCATGGAGCGAACCATGTCTAACAGAGTTCGATTTCTCGTTTCAGAAACACCATTCCATTGAGGTGTGCTTGGTGGAGTGAGTTGTGATACTATACCACACTCCTTCAGATAGTCAAGGAATTCTCGATCCAAGTACTCTCCACCTCGATCTGATCGAAGCACTTTGATACTCTTCCCGAGTTGATTCTCTACTTCATTCTTGAATTCTTTGAACTTTTCAAAGGATTCTGACTAGTGTCTCATAAGATACACATAGCCATATCTACTGAAGTCATCAGTGAAAGTAATGAAGTATTGGAAACCTCCTCTAGCTTGTGTAGACATAGGGCCACATACATCACTATGTATGAGTCCTAGTAAGTCATTAGCCCTTTCACTTTGCCCTGTGAATGGGGCTTTTGTCATCTCGCCCAACAAACATGACTCACATGTCTCATACGATTCAAAATCAAATGAGTCCAAGAGTACATCCTTATAGAGCTTGGATATGCGGGTCTCATTTATATGGCCCAAGCGACAATGCCAGAGATAGGTCGAGTTTGAATCATTTAATATGACCTTCTTGGTATTCACATTATAGATTGGATCTTCAAGGTCTAGAACATACAACCCATTGCTAAGTTGAGCACTACCATAAAAGATTTCATTCAAATAAATAGAACAACATTTGTCCTTTATTATAAATGAAAAACCTTTCTCGTCCAAACAAGAAACAGAAATCAAATTTCTACTAATAGTAGGCACAAAGTAGCAGTTGTCTAATTCTAAAACTAATCCACTAGGTAAAGTGAGAACATAAGTCCCTACGGCTAAGGCATCAACCTTTGCTCCATTTCCAACACGTAGGTCCACTTCACCTCGGGCCAATCTTCTACTTCTACTTAGATCCTGCACATTTGCACAAATGTGAGATCCATATCCAGTATCCAATACCCAAGATGAGGAAGTAGAAAAGTTAGCCTCTATAACAAAAATACCTGAAGTGGAAGTCTGACTTCCCTTTTCCTTAGCAAGTTCTTCAAGATAGAGCTTACAGTTGCGCTTCTAGTGTCCAGGTTGCTTACAATGGAAGCACTCCCTTTCCTTTGCCACACCACCCTTTGGTTTCAATGCAGTTGAAGAAGAACTAGCATTGGACTTTCCATTAGCTTTATCCTTCTTCTTGTTGGCTTTTCCTTTTCCCTTGCCCTTTTGAACCATCAAAATGGGCTTAGCCTTCTTAAGGTTTTGCTCAGCAGTTCTCAACATGTTGAGCAATTTAGGGAGGGACTTGTCAAGGTCGTTCATGTTATAGTTCATGATGAACTGACTGTAGCTTTCAGGCAATGATTACAAGACTACATCAATAGCCAACTCTTTCTGAAGAGCAAATCCCAAATTCTCAAGATTCTCGATGTACCCAATCATCTTGAGCACATGAGGACCCACGGGACTTCCCTCAGACATCTTGCACTGAAACAATGCCTTAGAGGTCTCAAACCTCTCATGCCTAGCTTGCTCTTGGAAAAGCATTTTGAGATGTTCGATCATATCGAACGCCCCCATGTTCTCATGTTGCTTCTGAAGCTCAGATTCCATGGTAATAAGCATGAGGCATGCAACATCCAAAGCATCATCAGAATGCCTCTTGTGAGCATCCCTTTCAGCTCTTGGAGCAGTGGCAGCAGGCTCATTCGGAATGGGCTGCTCTAGGACATAAGCCTTTCTCTCTTGTTTCAGGACTATCCTCAAGTTTCGGTACCATTTGAGAAAGTTGGTCCCATTCAGTTTTTCCTTCTCAAGGATCGATCGCAACGAAAGTGTCGATGTGTTTTGTGCCATGGTTATCTACAACAGTAAATATGCAGTGTAAGAGTCATGTATTTTAATTCATTTAATAAAGACTTTTATTAGACGATACTCCCACCATTTTCCTCAAAATAATAACCCTCGATATTATTTCGGAACACCTCGGCGCTAAGGTATTCTAGTGGGCCAAGATCCATATTTGACCACAACCTGAGTTAGCTTTGGCTTTTCTCTCAAGTTACAGCTATTTAGGTAGGCAACTCCTTGCCAATTGCATCTTATGCAACTCTTGGATAGTTGGGTGAACAACACTTGTCCAAGCTCATCTCATGAACTTAAGCCCAACTCTATGCCTCTAAGTCCCTAATCCTATTAGGATGACTTAGTTAAGTCGAACCCAAAGTTAGCAGTTTGGATATCACTATTATCCCATCGCGCCTTACCAAGATGAACATAGGTGCTTTACTTTGGCAAACCCACCTAATGTTGATCAAAGTCTTGACGAGTGCCAACATTTGGAAGGCATCACATTTAATGACTTAATATTTGTTTGAGGGGTTTTTTTTTTTTTTTTGATCTCACAAATTTGCTATCTCCGGTTGTTTTATACATGCATCACATACAAATATAAAACATGCATCTCATGCTTACAAGAAATAAACGTGACATGGTTATAGCCCAAACTATCCGATATTCTCAAGCCAATGAGAATATCATAAAAGCCTAAGAAAAGAAAAGAGTCTTCACAAGCTCTTTTTCTTCCTTTCTTGGTTGCCTTTTTGTTGTCACCTCCTTGGACATACCACCTTGGATGATCCCATAATGCACCATTACATCAATAATAGAAACCTCGAGTTACATTCGAGGGGAGTAAGGTGAGAAGAGAATGTACAATGAGAGTGATAAGAAAAGGCACGACTTGCAGGCCGTATTTACAAGTACAACCAATCAAGGGCTATAACCATGCACCATGCTTCAAACACCAATCAGCATATCATGTCAAATCTCATTCAACAAAGATGCATGCCAATTTTCGCGTGTTGATTAACCAGTTTTTATTTATGTGGCGCTTCGCATACGGCGGTCCCGCTGGCCGGTCAGCGGGCGGTGGTTCTGCTGATCGGTCAACGGACGGGGTCAAAGGGAGCCGCCCTTGCCGGGGCCGTGTGGGGCAGCGCCCCCCGGCACAAGAAATTGTCTTACAATTGCTTAGCCCGAAATCTTCTATTTCGAGAAAGTAGGCACCCGAGACTTCTCCATTCGAGCCACAAAAAATACCTTACTTTTGGTGCCCGAACAGGCCGAATCCGAACAAACCTAGGGTTTTTGCAACTATTGCAAGAATCCTAATCAATATAAGTATCTCATACCTATCAATTTCGGGTTAATCTCATTAACCAATTTGTGTCGTTTCTTCATATATCTCATATGTTCATTACGAATTCCGGTTTCATGCATCATGAATCAATCTAATTAATCATGGCCGAAAACCAATCGAACACATAGCATCATGTGATTCAACACTCAATCCCGATTTAGGGTTTCACCAGTAGCTCTGATACCACTGTTGAGTTTCGGGAGCCAAACAGCACAGCGGAATTTAACCGAAACCCTCCAGGATCCAAGTGAAACGGGGTAAACCGGGTGTTCAAAAATTTCATACCTAATTTTCGGTTGAGATCTCTCACTCAACTGTAGAGTCGAATCACAAAACCTGAACAGTTGACGTGTTCAGGCTCTCTATGGTATCCACACGAGCCTCTCCGGATCACCACGCTTCCAGCACGTCCCGGCAGATGCGTTTCTCTTGCGCTCGCAGTGCTAGCTTGCGTCTTCCAAGGAATTGCAAGAGAATAGTGCGGTTGTCCTTTTGGGAGGCTAGGGCAAGGAGACCTGCGAATTTCTCACTTAAAAGTTGTATTTATAGTGAGACTCCACTTCCAGGCCTAATGGGTTTCAAAGCCCTAATCCAATTAGGATTTAATTTCGGGCTTAATAATGGCTCAACTCCTTGGCCCATTATTAATACAAAATTAAAGTGAAACCATAACCCAAAAATTAGCCCATGCACTCTAATGATCCAAATAGCTCTATGTGTGTGACCCAATAGGCTCTTGCCATGTTGGCAATGATCATAAATCACATTTATGATCATAAGCAATGAGCGGTGTCTAGCAACACATCATTGCTACCCAAGTGACAAGATTGTCGGTGAATCGACTAAACCTTTATGATCATCACCGATATATGCCATTGTCCCTTTGTCCAAGATATCAAGACTAAGCACGAGACATGGAATGTGTCACTCTCGTATAGCCCAATCTTTGGTTTCTTGATTACCGAGTAGACCAACTTAAATTGATGACATTGATATCATATATCAACTCATCGAAGCATGGCCATGCATTTTCTAAGTCTCACTCTATCAAGGGGCCCAAAGATATCACTCCCGTTACATAGGAGGGACAAATCCCATCTTGATCATACAAATCCCTCCGCATGATATGTGACATACCCAATGACCTCCTTCAAGTTCACTCAGTTACGAGCAACAAAGGAAAGTATCAAAGTAAGTGACTCACATGTAGGGAACCTTGATGATCTTAGGTCGAAGGACTACATATACCATGATCACTATGAGAATCACTTATGACACTCATATAACGATCCATGAAGTGTTCTCATGGTGGGTCGGTCCAGTACACAAGTTCTCCAACTTGTACCCATATGTAGACTACATATCTCATATTAGTCTCCACATATGCTAGTCATTATGTATTATTGCAACCCGCTCCACAATAATACTAGACTAGGGACGTTTAAGAATATCATTATTCTAGGGTTACAATTATGTTTATTACGTTCTGCAGAAACAAAACAACAAACAAAATTGCTGGATTAATGCCTCAATAAAATATCATGACTCAATGTGCAAAAATACAATCATCTCATGATTGGCTTTTTGGGCACAACACTAACAAGGAACTCAACTTAACATTGGAGAAATAGTGGCTACAGGTCTCTAATAATCAAGAGGAGAATATTGGAACCCTTGGGTTTCCAGGAAAATAAAGATTTTCACTTGGAAGGTGTTATCAGAATCATCTAGCATTGAGATTAAATATTCAAATCTGAGGTATTCAAGTTATAAATGTTGACTATCTCTTGTGTAGCCTATATTTGGAAGACCTAAAGCATGTGTTAATAGATTGTTCTTGATCCTTGCAAGTTTGGTAATCATTTTTAAATGGTGGCAAGTCATTTTGCAAAGAGATGTAACTTTGCAGCAGTTCTTCAAGATCAAACCACATTAAGTTTTCTTAAAGAAGCATACCAAAGCATGGTATGCTACCTTATTTATTGCCACTTGGAAAATCTAGTTTAGGAGAAAAGAGCTTATTTTCAGATCTAAAGAGTTTTTGGTGGATGTTGTTGATAGCCAAAGGCTGTCGCCTCAATCTGGCCGAATACCCTGCCACAGCAACAGCCAGAAGAACTGGCGCTTCCCGGGAATAGGTGGAATCATGCACCTCGGGAGATAGCCTGAGAGCTCCGAGCCTCGGCACGCCAGTAAAACTTGAGGACTCCATTCGCCACCCAAGGTTGTGAACAGCGCGCCTTCGGAAAGGTGGCACCAGACATTGCTGCCCAAATATGATATCCCCGAAGGCGGAACCCCCTGGAACTGGGAACCCCCGAACTGAGGGTAGGCTTCCCGAAGAGGCTCTGTTCGAACTAGAGGAGGACCTCGCCCAGGGACCTCGGGAGTACGGCAGGCGCATTTAAGGAAGCATTTAAGGAAGCCTCTGACACGTCCCACCACAGACGTAAAAAGTCGCCCTGACGCGCAGACGCCATCAGAATCATATCATGGCCCGTCTCAGCACAAGGCTCGAGGCCATCTAGTTACCAACTATCTGTCCCCTACGCCCAGACGTTCAGGAGCATCCGACCGCACACGTGTCATGATCTGAACGGGCTAGGTATTCCTATATATACAGGAAATAAATACTTGACAGGAGGTTGGCAGGCCGGATATACAGCTCCCACACCCTGAGAAAATACCAGGCGAGACTTTTCTGCCTTTCTCTTTGAGCTAGTGACTTTCTCCTTCTTCCGGCCACCACTGACTTGGGCGTCGGAGGCTCCCCCCCCGGAAAAACACTCCGGGGGCCTCCTAACCCTGTTTACCAGCTTTTCAGGTACTCTCCTTGGGGCAATCCACCTTCCAGGCGTTCTTCCTCCTAGAAGTCTCCTCAACAGTCATCATGACTCACAACGATGAGGCCCTAGGCCATCTTTTGGCGCCGTCTGTGGGAACCCGCTCGCAGATTGCCGTCGTTGAGACTCGGCGTTCTAAGGACAAGGGACTCCCAAGGTCCTCGTCCGCGCCTGAGATACAACCGGCTGCTGAGCAGACACTCCCAGAGACTTCTACGCCCGAGGAGGACCGCCCTCTGGTAATCACCATGAGCTTCTTGAGGGACTTTCAGCGCTCAGTCGTTGCTGAAATGACTCAGCAGATCGACCGAAGATGGCCACAGCAGTCACAGGCCCAGAAACCCTCCTCATCAACACGCCCTCGGGAGAGAAGCCCCAAGTCTACACACCGCAGTTCAGAAAGTGGAGATCCTCGCGGAGAATCATCCACAGAAGATATAGCCCTCGGGAAACGGCCTGTGGGACAAACCGGGTCCAAGCGACCGAGAGTCTCACAGCGAAGCAGTTCGTCGCCCGAGGCGAGGGCCCTGACCCCTCCGCGCCGAACTCGCTCCCCGAAAAGGCGCCGTCTATCTCCCTCCCGCGAAAATGGTCCTAGCGCCACTGCGCTTATGGAAAGGATATTGGCACGGCTGGACAGAGTGGAGAAGCAAGTGACCAGAAAACCCGTTTGGGACAGGCTGTCGGGGGCATTATGCGAAGATGGCTCCCCGTTTATTCACACCGTCGTTGCGGCAGCTATGCCAGGCGACTTCAGAGTGCCTAGGCTGGAGATCTATGATGGCCGGACTGATCCACAGGCCCATCTGACGAAGTACAGGTGGAGCATGATAATGCACGGAGCTGATGACGCTACCATGTGCAAATGCTTTGAAGTCACCCTCACGGGCCCAGCAACAGTATGGTACAATTCGTTGCCCCCAGGGACTATCACTGAGTTTCAGGAGTTGTCCACAGCCTTTACCCAGCAGTTCATTGGGAGCAGGCCAACGGCCAAAATGCCTGTACAGATGTTCGACATAGAGCAGAGAAACGGAGAGACGATCCGAGACTATGTCGAACGATTCAACAGGGAAGCACTCAGCGTCCCGGACTTCCGGCCCGAAATCCGCATCCTCGCTATGACACGGGGCCTTCAGCGTGACTCACAGTTGTTCTACGAGTTCTCAAAGGACCCCCCGGAGACCCTCGGAGAATTTTACCGAAGGGCAGAGCAGCACATGACAGCCGAGGAATTGAGGATGGCGGGGCCGAAGTCTGATCATCACCGCGCCGAAGGGTCCAGCCAGCAAGCTCGGCATCTTTCTGAACATACAGGTCGACCACGGCGAATGCGAGGAAAGAAACCTCAAAGTTTCACACCCTTGAGCACGACACGGACCAACATTCTCATGGCGCTGGAAAGGCGAGGGACGCAGATTCGGTGGCCAAAGGCCATGGCCGCCGATAATAAGAAGAATGCCAAGAAGTTCTGCCAGTTTCATCGCGACCACGGTCATGACACCGAAGACTGCTTCCAGCTGAAGAAGTACATAGAGTCGCTGATAAAACAGGGCCAACTTCGCAAGTACCTGCGGATGCCCTCCCCAAAGGGCAGAAAAGAGGAGGAAGAGAGGGCCGAAAATGAGGACTATGACTCCGACAGGCGGAGAAACAGAAGTCCAAAAAGGCGCCTTCCACCTCCAGTAGGGGTCATCCAAACCATCACCACGGGGCTCCCATCCTCGGAAAGAAAGCGGAAGGCCAGAGAAATTGCGGTTATGGAGTATCAAAGTCCATCAAAGAAATTGGCTCGCAAAGATGGCTCCGCTGTCGTCTTCCCCCACGACGACCCGCTGCTGATAATGGCGAGAATAGGGAACTGGGACGTCAAGAGAGTGTTGCTTGATGATGGCTCAAATGCTGACGTCCTATTCTCGCACTTACTGCCGAGCTTGGGCATCTCCAGCAGCGAGCTGAAACCTGTCACCACGCCCACCTTCGGCGTTGGGCCATCCGAACTACCCGTCCTCGGATGGATCGACCTCCCTTTGATGATGAAAGGCACTTCGGTAGACGGAGCAGCTGAGTTGTACGCGTCCACAATGGCAAGATTCATCGTCATGGACGTCCCGTCTTCGTACAACGCCATCCTTGGAAGGCAGACTCAGGGGAACCTGCACATTCGCCCCGATGTGAAGTACTTGACTGTCACATTCGCCACCAAGGATGGAGATGCAGAGGTCTTCATCGACCAAGCCGAGGTAAGAAAGGTGTTTGTAAAAACACGAAAGGCTCCGGCAAACAGCTCTACACAAACGGTGGAGGCAAAGGCGCAGGAGAAAGGCAAAAAAGGAGATCCCGCAGAAGCAGAAACGGAAGCAGTAGATCTTGTCCCAGGACAATCTACCCGAATAGGGAAGAGCTTGGCCAAAGGTGATAAGGAAAATCTTGTATCCTTTCTGCTAAAAAATAAAGATCTGTTTGCCTACTCACAGCACAGCCTCAAAGTAAGCCCGGAAGCAAAACCTATAAGGCAAAAGAAACGAAGCATCTCAGCCCACAAAAGCAACTTCGTGAAAACCGAAGTCCAGCGCCTATTGGATGCTGAAGTTATCAGGGAGGTAAAATACCCCGAATGGTGAAGCAACGTGGTCATTGCCACAAAAGAAGGTAGCAGCAAACTCCGGATGTGCATTGATTTCAGAAACTTGAACGATGCTTGCCCGAAAGACTCATTTCCCCTCCCGCCAATAGATCAACTGGTAGATTCAACGGCCGAATACGGGCTCCTGAGCTTCCTAGATGCCTTCAGCGGCTACCATCAGATAAGGATGGACCCCGAAGATGAAGAGAAAACTGCCTTCATCACCGAGGGAGGAACGTACTGCTATATCAGAATGCCCTTCGGGCTGAAAAATGCAGGAGCCACCTACCAGAGACTGATGAACAAGGTCTTCAAAGACCAAATGGGGAGAAACATGGAAGTATATGTTGATGATATGATAGTAAAAAGCAAGCTGCCCGGCTACCACGTTGCAGATTTGGAGGAAACCTTCCAAAAGCTCAGAGCCTTCGGGATTCGCCTTAACCCCGAGAAGTGTATCTTCGGGGTGACGTCGGGAAAATTCCTTGGGTACATGGTATCCGAAAGAGGCATCGACGCCAATCCTGAGAAGATTAAGGCTCTGCTTGAGTTCCGAACTCCTGCCACAGTTAAAGACGTGCAGAGACTAACCGGAAGAATAACCTCTCTGAGCAGGTTTATTTCCAGGTACGGAGATAGGTGTAGACCGTTCTTCAAAGTCCTCACAAAGGCAGCAAAGATGGAAGGCGACCTCGGAAGAAACAATCATCCCTGGGATGAAGATTGCCAAAAGGCCTGGGAAGAACTCAAAGTCTATCTGGCCAGCCTGCCGACTCTGCGACAACCTCGGGAGGGAGAACCCCTCGTACTGTACCTCGCCGTCACAGAAAAGGCCGTGAGCTCGGTCCTGATAAAAGAAGAAGGGCCGAAACAATGGCCGGTCTACTACGTCAGCAAGTCCCTGCATGGCGCCGAAGTCAGGTACCCTTTGCTTCAAAAAGCTATATACGCCTTGGTGCTTGCAGGAAGAAGACTGCGACCATATTTCCAGGCTCACCCCATCATCGTCCGAAGTAGTCTACCACTACGGGATGTTATGAAGAGAGTTGATCATTCGGGAAGGCTCTCCAAGTGGTGCATAGAGCTTGGCGAACACGAAATCACGTATGAGCCTCGGAAGGCCATAAAAGCCCAAGCATTGGCAGATTTTATCGCCGAAATACCCACCACTGAGGAGAACCACTCAGATCCGAAAGAAGGTGAGCCAGAATGGACCTTGCATGTTGACGGAGCCTCGGGGTCCGTACACCAGGGAGCTGGAATAGTTATCAGAGGAGCCGAAGGCCTAGAGGTGATGAAGGCTATCAAGTTCAGCTTCAACGTCACCAATAATGTGGCTGAGTATGAAGCCCTCATAGCGGGATTACGCTTGGCCAGAAAGATTGGCGTGAGAAACTTAAGGGCTCACAGCGATTCCCAGCTGGTAGTTCGGCAGACGGCAGGGGATTATGGGGCGAAGGACCCAATCTTGGCAAAATACCACGAGCTGGTAACAAAACTCATCCAAGAGTTCGACGCCGTGCGGATCGAAAATGTACCCCGGCGGAATAACACTGAGGCAGATTGCTTAGCGAAGTCCAAAACATACACCGAGGTGCTAGACCATCCAAGCATCTCCGTGCTAAGCGTAACGACCTCGGGAATGGGGTGGAAGGACCCCATAAAGAGATACCTCGCAGAGAATGAGCTTCCCGAAGACGCCGGCAATGCTGCAAGACTGCGAAGACGCGCCGGAAGATTCTTCCTGATTGGTGAAGAGTTATATCGGCAAGGATATGCAAATCCGCTGCAGAGATGTGTGGGCGAAGAGGATACTGAGATGGTCCTCGAAGAAGTCCACGAAGGCATGTGCGGCTCGCACATTGGAACTGATGCCCTTGCAGCAGTGATACTCCGCCAAGGATACTTCTGGCCTACCCTGAGAAAGGACGCAAGGCAATTCGTCCAGAAGTGCGGTAGTTGCTAGAGACATGCAAAAATCCAGAGGATACCCTCGGAAATGGTAACGTCGGCAGACTATCCTTGGCCCTTCGCAGTCTGGGGTATAGACCTCATTGGGCCACTCCCCACAGCGCCCGGAGGCGTGAAATTCTGCGTGGTAGCAGTGGACTATTTCTCAAAGTGGGTAGAGGCAGAGCCACTAGCAACTATCTCGGCAAAAGAAGTGCAGAAGTTCGTATGGAAAAACATCGTATGCAGATTTGGCATACCGAGGGTACTAGTAGCTGATAATGGATCCCAGTTCATAGACAAAGGATTCCAGGAATTCATCAGCGACCTCGGAATAAAGATGCACTTCGCCCCAGTAGCTCACCCCCAAAGCAATGGGCAGGTGGAAGTATCAAACAGGACCATAAAAGATGGCCTGAAAAAGAGACTTGGGGAAGCCAAGGGGAAATGGCCAGGAGAACTCCAAAGTGTATTGTGGAGCTACCGAACGACGCCACGAAGAGCCACAGGGGAAACTCCTTTCTCACTCATCTTCGGAACAGAGGCCATTATCCCAATAGAGATAGTTCAGCCTTCAATACGGGTGCAAGTATTTGATGAAGGCGGAAACGACCTCGGTCTGAGAACTAAGCTCGACCTTGTGGCCGAACACAGAGAAATAGCCGAGTTGAGAAGAAAAGCTTTCCAGCAAAGAGTGGCCGCGGCTATCAACTTAAAAGCCAGGCCAAAAGAAATCAAAAAAGGAGACCTCGTTCTCCGAAAGGCCGACTTTGCACCTCGAAGGCCATCTCACGGAGTACTTCGCGCAAATTGGGAAGGACCTTATCTGGTTCTCGCCGAAGTAC
The DNA here is from genome assembly GCA_039654915.1 of Aquilaria yunnanensis. NCBI lineage: Eukaryota > Viridiplantae > Streptophyta > Magnoliopsida > Malvales > Thymelaeaceae > Aquilaria > Aquilaria yunnanensis. The sequence goes on from CM077598.1 coordinate 79,230,069, forward strand.
GAAAAGGCGTGTACAAGCTTGGCGACGCCGAAGGCGTAGAATTGAAAAACACTTGGCATTCAGACGCCTTGAAAAAATTCTACGCCTAAGGTTGAGCGGAAGAGATATATTGTACAAGAAATATTCTAAGTACAGGATGGTCCGGAGAAGAATGGTCTTGAGAAAATTTTTAAGTATACCAAATTGTCCAGGACAAAATTCCGCGAAGGTGCTCGCCACGAAAAAAGCAGATACGACTTCCCGAAGTCCGTTGAGCCACTATGCTCGGGAAAAATGGGAAACAAGAATCTTGCAAAAGTACTCGGCATAATCAGTGCAGAGAAAATTTTCCGAACACCCTTGAGCGAACATGCTCGGGAAAAAGGGAAAGCAAGAATCTCGCAAAAGTACACGCCAAAACAAAAGCAGAGGTAATTTCCGAACACCCTTGAGCGAGCGTGCTCGGGAAAAAAGGAATGAACAATCTCTTGAAAATTTTCCTAAGTCCCTTGAGCGAACATGTTCGGGATAAAAGGAAACAAAAAGCCTGCAAAAGACTTAGCCAAATTTTTACAAACTTTCCAGAAAGTCTCTTGAGCGAGCACGCTCGGGACAAAGGAAGGTAAAAAGTTTCTTTGGTTGCAGGTTTTCCGAAAGTCTCTTGAAGCAAACGTGTTCGGGACAGTGGAAATGAAGAAACTTGCAAGAAAGGACTTAGCCGAAAAGATTGTTCATTTAGAGCAAACGCTGCCTTACAAAAGAAGTGTCCAAAGAAGGAGCACGAAGGAGAAAAATAAGAGGAGCCCTAAAACAAACTAGGGAGAGCCGGGCGGACGAAGACCAGGAAGCTTCAGATGCTCGACCTTGGACCACTGCCACCGAGGTCCCTCAGGAATATTTAGGCCCTCCAGAAAAGAGAGGTCCAAATCTGGGAACCTCTGCAGCACCTGGTGCCGAGCGAGGCAGAAGCCGTCCTGAAAGGCGACCTTGGCCATGTCATCAGAAGTACATTTTTGAACGCCAAGGACATTGACCTCGTCCCTCAGCTCAGCAACCTCCTCTTCGAGCTCGCTTATCCCCAGCGTCTCTCCGGACTCCTTCTTCAGAGCCTCGACCTCGGCTTGAAGAGCAGTGTTCTCGTCCGTCAACCTCGATGCAAGACTGTCGGAAACAGCCTTGTCCTTGACAAGATCTTCGTTGGCGGCGAGCAGCCCCTTTACTTGGTCGCCGAGGTCGGCAATCTTCCGGGAGGAGTCCTTTTCAAGTTCTTCTCTTTTCTTCGAGAACTCCTCCCGAACGGCAGCAAGTTGCTGAGAACAATCCGCTGTCAGCTGCTGGTTGCTGGCGATCACCTTCGCAAGCGAAGCCTTCGCTTCACTGAGTTCCCGCGAAGTCACATCCTTGGAGGCAGCCTGTCTGGCCACCCGAACTCGGAGATAACCAGCGTACTCCAGCAGCTACGGCAAGGCAAAAGTCCAGGTTAGTACAAGTCTAAACACTTAGAAAATTGAGGAAAAAAGTGTAAAGACTATACCTGAGCAGCATGCTCGGTGACTTTTGCGGCGAGGGTATTATCCCCCGGGTGAGCCGCCGCAATGGCCCGGAAGGAGGCGTCAGTGGTGATCCCCTTCCAAATCTCTTTGGTCATCTTCGGACAATCGTCGGAGAACAAATTCATATCCTCCGTGATTGTCCAAAAGGGCTCCAAGGGGATCTTCCCCTCAGGGATTGTGGCATCGCGCAGGGCCCGTTTCCTCTCATGAATGGCCCTCCAGCCAGCAGTAAGAGGCTCCCCTGAAAGTGAGAAGGAAGTCAGGAGCAGAAGAAAAATTCGTGAAAGGAAAAGGAGCTGAACTTCGCCTAAAGGCATACCTGGAGGAACCTCGGAGACAGTGTCCTCGGGATCCTCGGGCCCCTCGGAAGAAAGACCCTTACCCTTCTGCCGGTACCGCTCCTCGGCGGTGGGTACTTCTACCACTACAGTGTTTCTGGGGGCCTCGAGGTCGAGAGGAGGCACCTCGGCGGAAGTAGCGGGGACCTCGGCCGGTGGAATTTCAACAAGACCAGCGTCTTCGCCAGCTTCTTCTTCCAAAAGCTCTGGCTGAGAAGGCTGGAGAGCCTTCCTAGCTCGCTTCGCCGAGGGTCCCGCCCCTGTCGTCTTCCTTCTTCGGGAAGCCGCCTTCTTTGTCTGCTCCCCCTTCTCCACTTGGCCAGAAAAGAGGGCCTTGTAATAAGCGGCAGCCCCATCGCCCATCTCTGAAAAAGAGAAGAAATATCAGCGTAAGTCCGAGGAAAAAGTATAAAGGGATGGAAGATTACTCACTTTCGGCAAAAGTTTCGAAAGAAGTCTCCCCCTTAAGGAGCTTGACCAGCCAGGAGTCCTTCCCGGCGATGGCGGGAGCGGGCATATTGAGGTCGGTCACGTGCTCCTTAACCACTTTCAGCTCCCGAAGGACTTCTTCGGTCATCAACCTCCAGTTGATAGGAAAGGGGTAAAGAGCACGAGGAGAGACCTCGGGAGCCCAGTCAGCGACTGCCCGAATGCGGGCGTCGAAATCCGCGAACACGGAAGCCAACGGTGGGGTCAGCAACATCCTCGGATCAACGACGTCTGCGTTCAGCACTCCCTGAGCCCATCTGGTCGGGACACCAGACCAGTTCTTATCCACCTTGAGGAAAAAGAACTTAGGCTGCCACCCCCGCCAGCTATCCTTCGTGTCGAAGGTGAAGGTGAATTTTTTGCTCCCGGATCCCCGAGGCAGCAGAAAATAGAAGCCACCCTTCGGGACCACATAGAGCTTGTAGTACTGCATGAAAATGATGAAGTGGGGCTCTATCCCGAACACGCCACACATGCAGAGGTAGGCGTTAAAATAGCAGTACGCGTTCGGGGGAAGCTGGTTCACAGCAATGCCATGGAATTGGCAGAACTCGCAAACCACCTTCGGGGGAGGATACCGAAGACCGGCCTTCAGTTGGGCTCGGAAGACGGTAACCTCGTCGCCACGGTTTGAAAAAGCAAAATGGCTAGAACGAGGCAGTCTGGTCACAGCGTAAGACGGAAGAAAGAATTTTTTCTTCCACCTCTCTAGTTTTTCGGGGGTGGTACAGCAAGGATGGGCCAGAAGAGGTTTCCAGCTCTCGGGAACAGGCATCGCAGACATGAAAAAGAGTTTGAGATGGAAAAGAAAATAGTTTCCAGAAAAAACTCAGAAGACGAGTTTGGAAAAAACAACAGTTTTCCAGAAAAACTCAGAAAAACAGAGGAATCAAGTACTCTGGAAATCAAAACCCACCAAAAGATTTGCCTGAGGACGCCGTCGTGAAAGTTGGTAGGAAAAAGCTCTGATTAAAGAAGCTCCGCCACAGAAAGCAAGATAAAACGCAAGAACAGAGGGCAGAGCAGAAAAAGAGCAGAAAAACAGTAAGTGGGACTTATGATGGAATGGGCTATTTATAGGCCAAAGGTGGGTAACCGAAAGAACATCATAAGTACCCATTGGAGGCGAACCGTCGCCATAACTGCCCGCTGCACCCGAAAAGGTGCGTCCTCTGTAAATGACGCGCCTCTCCTCCAATGGCAAGAAGCCACGTGTCAACCGCTGCGCAGAAATGGGGGACGTGCCTCCCCAAACGCGCCTGGAAAACCGGGACACGCCTCCTGATTGGGACACGTCGTTTGACATCCCGGAGAAATGGAGACGCGCCGCTCAATCTGACACGCTTGGCCATCAGACCTGCAGAAATAAAAAGCAGGCCACCTCGAGGACACCAAGAGACAGGCTATGGCTGAACAGCCCATGACTTTTGGGCAAGAGGTGTATCTTCGGTACAGGCTTTGCCTCGGAGACACCAAAGAATAGGCCAAGGCCGAACAGCCCAGACCCTCGGGCAAAAGGTGCGACCTCGGAACAGGTTATGCTTCCCAACAAGACTCCCAACGGCAACCTCGGAAAGAGATGCAAACCGAAGTCTTCACTTCGGCTTTCCAGAGGGGGACATGTGATAGCCAAAGGCTGTCGCCTCAATCTGGCCGAATACCCTGCCACAGCAACGGCCAGAAGAACTGGCGCTTCCCGGGAATAGGTGGAATCATGCACCTCGGGAGATAGCCTGAGAGCTCCGAGCCTCGGCACACCAGTAAAACTTGAGGACTCCATTCGCCCCCCAAGGTTGTGAACAGCGCGCCTTCGGAAAAGTGGCACCAGACATTGCTGCCCGAATATGATATCCCCGAAGGCGGAACCCCCTGGAACTGGGAACCCCCGAACTGAGGGTAGGCTTCCCGAAGAGGCTCTGTCCGAACTAGAGGACGACCTCGCCCAGGGACCTCGGGAGTACGGCAGGCGCATTTAAGGAAGCATTTAAGGAAGCCTCTGACACGTCCCACCACAGACGTAAAAAGTCGCCCTGACGCGCAGACGCCATCAGAATCATATCATGGCCCGTCTCAGCACAAGGCTCGAGGCCATCTAGTTACCAACTATCTGTCCCTTACGCCCAGACGTTCAGGAGCATCCGACCGCACACGTGTCATGATCTGAACGGGCTAGGTATTCCTATATATACAGGAAATAAATACTTGACAGGAGGTTGGCAGGCCGGATATACAGCTCCCACACCCTGAGAAAATACCAGGCAAGACTTTTCTGCCTTTCTCTTTGAGCTAGTGACTTTCTCCTTCTTCCGGCCACCACTGACTTGGGCGTCGGAGGCTCCCCCCCCGGAAAAACACTCCGGGGGCCTCCTAACCCTGTTTACCAGCTTTTCAGGTACTCTCCTTGGGGCGATCCACCTTCCAGGCGTTCTTCCTCCTAGAAGTCTCCTCAACAGTCATCATGACTCACAACGATGAGGCCCTAGGCCATCAGTTGTATTTACTCAAATTCAATCATCATCATTTTTTTGGATTTTTAATAAAGCCACTAAATTAAGAGTAAATTGGTACAGTTGGTGTCACAAACCGTTGCGAGTAATAAAGAATGGTCTACGTTAGTGATTGAGGTCTTGTATATTATTCAATTATATTGGTGTAATTTTTATAGCGAATTTCCTAGAAGATACTTATAGTTATATTTCTGAATAGTAACATGCTGGGTTAGAATCTTGTAATTAAGCTTGTTATTTGCTTAATAAATATTGTTTTCCATTTCAAGAAAAAAAGAACTTAGGGATTTAAGGATGAAGAAATGAGGATGAATGGAGACCGAATTAAAAACTCGCTAGCAAATCTTGTTACTTGGTTGGATTCCAATTAGCTTCTAATTTTCCAACAACTAGTAGGTTATTGTTCTTTTAGAGAAAATAGTCTAAACCTCCTTATTAATTGCTTTTCATAAGTAAAATAGGACAATTTTTCAATGGCCATTAACAATTGCTACTCATTGGTAAATTTGAAATTACCAATGCATAGCCATTCGTAAAGAGCCGTTCGTTTTTCCATTTGTTGGCAATTGGCTTAACAATGATTTGGTCTAGAACCATTGGCAATTTATAACTTTAGACCACTGGCAAGTCAACTATTGGTAATTGCCAATGGCTGGTGGGAGGGCTTGATATTGCAACAATGGAAGTATACCAATGTGTTTGACCAATGGTGTATACTAATGGTTTGGGCCATCGAAAATCTAACAATGGTCTTAACCATTAGTGAGTTAGCAACAATTTAAACATTTAGTAATCTACCAGCCGCTTTAACTATTGGTAAGTTACCAGCTGTTAAACTATTGATACTTTACCATTGTCTTGAACCATTGGTAGGTTTTTAGCATATTTGACTGTTGGTAGATTTCCTATGTGTTTAACCATTAGTACATTACCAGTGGCTTGAATTGTTGATAAGCTCCCAATAGCCTGAACTGGTAACAACTTACCAATACTACCACCAAAATTGTTCGTAATTCCAATTTATGGTTGTTTGCCCATTCTCGAAATTGTTTTGACCCTATTACTTATAGTTTCGACATGCAACATACACATCTAGTCAATAGGTCCACACTAATATTAATGCAATCGATGTGCATCCAATATGTGGTCATACTTCATAGTAAAGTCTAGTTGTAATAAGTCATTAACAATTGATACAAGCCCAATCACATGATAACATTTGTTGCTCCTAACTTTGTCATTCTCTTTTTCCTCATTTGAAGGCTATAACGGTTCAAGTTTTAATTTCTCTCGGTTCAAATATGAAGTTCAAAGCTCTTAGGTACAATTGGGACATTTTTGGGAGTTCTAGATTATGTTTTGTTTATGGTTGCTGTCATGGAAGTCTTTTTGACATTGATGAAACTCCATTATTTTTTTGGCATCTCATGAACAAAGCTAGTATGGTTATGTTGGAAACATAATTTGTGCAGGAACACCAATTCTCTTTGTTAGAACATGAAACTAAAAAGCTTCAAAACAATTTAGAGAAGATGCGGAGTGAGTTAATGTATGGTCAGTCTATTTGGTTAATACATGTCCAGATATGTATTACCATGTTCTTACACTATAAGAAACTTACATTGTTTGCATGCACTAGTTCATTTCTTATGATGTAGCAATGAAATTGACAAGGTCGCTATAGGACAACAACTAGATATGAACCTTGAAAAAGGGTAAGGAACAACCAGGTATCGTTTGGCATCAGTGTTAGTGATTAACGTTGGAGTTTTGAGAAAGCCATTTAATAGTAACTTTTAGCTTTTAGCTTCAGTGGTTTTATCTTCATTGTTAATAAATTATCTAAATTCTCTAATTCTAATCACAAAAGTTGTTCCCAAACGAGGCCATAATTTGTTTGTCCTCTCTGTTTGTGGTCATCTAAATTAAAGACTAAGTTATAGTATTTACTGAAATTGAATGCAGGAGAATAAGGGATCAATTAGCTAACCAGATTGCTGAGAACTCTAACATGACTTACAAACTAAACAGGGTTGGTTTATAAACTTGTTGAGATGAGTGTAGAGTGTTTTGAGGGTTTCACACATAAGTTGTTTACCCACATTTTTTTTAATGTAGGAAATCCATGCCCTGCGGATCTAAATGAAAGCAGCAAAATATGATGTAATAAAACATTGCATATATATGGTTGTCTTTGTCTTAGCTATTGGTCTAGCTATAATCTGCTTGTCCACGTAATTGCTTGTAAGATTAACTAAATGGGAAAGTTCGCCCTTGTATTTTTTTTGCTTCCACTTGCTGTTTTGTCCTAAGATTTTAGGGGTGAAAAAAATCAATTGCTTGTGAGAATTGGTTTTTTGTTTTGGTAGTGAATATCTAAGCAACAACAACTAATATATGAGTCCCACAAAATACATACATAAGCTCTTTTGGAAAACCACTCCATAATTTTTGTTTTATGCTCGAAGTAATATTTTGTTGGTACATGGGTGGGAGACTCATGAGAGTGAAGAATTGAACCTTCGACTTACTGGCAACAACTATACGCATTAACCATTATGTCAAAGCATTGCGTTACATTGAAAATAGTTGATGTATTCTGATGAGCTATTGGGTTTGAGCCTACCTGGTTTTATGCTTAAGAGGAGGCCATTTCTTTTAACAGGTGATTCTTATGCATGCCACCTTAGTTTTTCATCTCTTAAACACTTTGGTCTCCAAACTAAAATTTTGTAAATATTTCTTTGATGCAATAGTTAGTCACTTTCCAACACTACAACACAAAATAAAAAAAGAAATAGAGTAAATTGTTATAAATTCATTGATTTGTGCAAAAAAAAAAAAAACAAAAATGAGGTGTTGCAAGTCTGTTGGTAAAATGGTAGTTGCTTTCAGAAAGCAATGAATGAGCAACAATAAGAAGGAACAATTAGATTTCATTGCTCATACGTTACAAAAAAGGAATGACACAATTGCGTTGCTTTTCTGTTATATAAAACCAACAAAAGAATCAATTGCATCTTCATTACTAATAAGCAACAGGTCAGCAACAATAAAATAGTAATAGTAGGTTTTCTTAATCTCAAATAAATTTTATATTATACAATCTAAATTAACAAATAAATTTATGTATAAATAAATTAATTAAAATTAAAAAAATAGAAATATATGAAAAATCAATAAAAAAATATTAGAAATAATTTAAAATCATAAAATTAATTAATCATAAAATAAATATACAAAAAGAATCTGAAAGGTACAATCAAGTAATGCATGCTTAAATTCCCTAAATTGTTGAAAAGAAACACCTAAATTTGAATATCCCTAAAATTTTTTTATTTTGCTCTTTTTTTGTATATAGATATGTCTGTGTTAATAATGCTTCTTTAATCTAATTATAACTCAACTTTATTAAGCTCTTCTAAAAGTTAAATTAATTAGAGCTAAAATTTTGAAAAAAAAGAAGTATAACCTAAAGCTTTGGATGTTTTGTTCTATTGTAAAAATCTTGTAATTTAAATACGAGCCTGTTAATCTCTAATGATTAAAATGTGAAAATAATTTTAAATATTAGCTAGTTATTTGTTCGTTCCATTTTCACAAATAAAAATTTCACATATGTGTTTTTCAATCAGAATAAATTTACAATTACCATATTTAGTTAGGTGCTTAACTGCTAAACATAGTTATCTTATCAATAATTTTAGCTAAAACTTCATTTGTTTGAATTTCCATATAAAATGCTGTAATTGGCAAGATAGAATTTAATTTATGAGAATGATCATAGCTTCTAAATAATGATCCATTTTAGAAAAAGTAGAATTTGCACAAGTTGATAGTTTTTTTTTATACTCAGAATAAATGAAGCTAAGAGTAAGAAATAGAGGAAAGTAAAGACGTCACTGACTCATGCACAAGGTTAACAAACTGATGCGGCGCAGCAAACATTGCACAATGATTGTATGACTTCATCCTGTTGCTAAGATCTTGAACAATCTTACATGTTTGGTTGCTAAAATATAATGATTTCCTTAAGACTGTTGATACTTGTGTATACTTTGTTAAAATAGTAATATTAGTCACATGAGCTGAAAAAGCTACTTTAACTACTCCCTGATTAGTCATAAGTTCAACTTCAAGCGCTGATTCATAGTTTCTCCAGGAAAATGCTCCATTCAGTCTTGGGGGAGCATTTGTTCCCATCCAATGCCAAGCTGTCGCTGCTAAGGAAAAAGACTTCCGCCAAGCTCTATCTACTACACAAATTTGAGGACACATTGGGAAATAGTATCCTTTGCTCTCTCCCCAAACTAGAAAAAGTGGATTTAGGGAATCCTCGGCAAAAGTGAGGAAGATTGAAGGTAGTTCGTAGCAATTGTCATGTTACGGCCCTCCTAGCGGAAAACTCAGTTGAGGGAGGTAAATTAAGTAAATTTATATATTGGAACCTTATTTCAAGTTCACATAGCAAGAATAAGGAAGTTTACCAAAGTTCACTAAGTTCTGAGGATGTTTAGGCACTAAATAAGGTTCAAGGGCAAAATGGTAATTTTACATCCCAATAGTCAGGCCGGGTCCTAAGTGTTAAAAATGAGGTTTTATAACTTGAATTTTAACTTTAACCCAAACTTAGTTGAAATAAACAAGAATTGACCATGAATGACTAAGGTTACCAAAAGAAGGGGGTTTAAGTGTTCCATCTCTATACTTTGGTGGCTTAGGTTTTAAACTTGGGATATAAGATGGTAAAGTAGGAGATGGCTGCCATGACCCGAGTTCATCCTTCATACCATCATTTCTTCATCCATTTGAGCCCAAAATCAAGAGTTTTTAGTGAAAAGAGAAGCCACCATAAGTATATAGGCCATTGGAAGCTTATTTGAAGCATAAAATCATGGTTTTGGAGCTTGGAAGCATGTTTCTTCCCACCCCCTATTTTTGATACGAGGTAATCAATGTGTTCTTGATTGATTTCATGTTTATTAGTTGATTGGGAACTTGGGTTTTGGTTAGAGTTAGTAACTTGATGTTTTGTTCCATATGTGCTAGGAATTTAGGTCGGACTTTGTGGAACTTGGTTGGTGCGAAAGAGTTGCGTAATTCTTTCTTGTTACCTAAAGTTGAGGTAAGGGATTAAGTGTTTCAAGTTTGATTGATGCTATTTGAGTGTTGATGCTTGATGGAATCAAGTAGTTTCGTGAATAACATTGATTATGGGCAAGTGTGTTTATGGTGGACCAGGCTTGGAATTGTGGATTGTGTGATGTTTTGATGCATCAAAGGAAGTTTGTGATGGTGTATTTGTGGCCTATGTAAGTTTTTTTACAGGTTTATGGTGAGTTTATGCGTCTATTGTATGCCTTAAACTCATAGGAAATCTCTAAAGAGGCTTAGGAGGGTGCTCTTGAGGTTCTGGATGCGAGGTGTTGGCGCCTTAGCGCCCAAGGCACATTTTTCTCTCCACAGAACGGAGTGCTCCTGGCACCTAGGCCTTAGGTGCTCAAGTGCTCCCAGCACCTAAGTCCCAAAGACGCCCTTCTTGGCTCCTAGGCCTCAGAGGCCTTTTTTAGTAAATTTCAACTTTTTCAAATGAGATCCAGGTGAGGGCAGGGATGGTCCTAGGGGTGCCTAAGGGTTGTAATGGTACAATGACACTTTGGAACATCCAAAAACTTTCTCATGATCTAGCGGTTTCCTCATATTTTTGTAAATGGTAAATGCACTTCATGAGAAAACTAGTTATTTGGCCACAATAATACACCATTAGATGAGGTGGAATGTTTAGCACCATTGAGACCTTAGTTGTGTCTCTGGGTTCAAGGTCTTGATGAGGAAACCTTAGTACACCTAGTGATAAGGTGGAAGGTTTAGTACTCTTAAGACCTTAGTTGTATATTTGGCCTCAAGGTCTTGATGAGGCAACCTTAGTACACCTAGTGGGTTCTTTAGGACCTAAGAAGTTTCAATTTGACCATAGTGCCCGTACAACATAAAGGAGGTTGAACTAGTAGAGAACTTCGCTAGTTAGGCTAGTAAGCTGATGCCCAAGGGCTTCATTGTTGGTAGTCATGGTGACTAATGGAGGGACTCCCGGAGAGGAAGAACGCCTAGTGGCCGGTTTGCCCAAGGGAGAGTGCCTGAGATGTTCAGAAAAAGTGGGTTAGGAGGTCCCCGGGGTGTTGTTCCGGGGAGGAGCCTCCGACGCCCAAGTCAGTTGTGCTGAGAGAAGGCGGAGGAAATAGCACTGAGGGGTTCAGTGAACTCGCCTGGTCGTATTTTCTCAGAGTGAGGAGTCGGGATCTTTGCCAGCCGTTTTCCTGGGTGTATTCCCTGGTATTTAAAGAGGTGTCCAGCCCGTTCAGATCGTGACACGTGTTCGGTTGGATGTTCTCTGAATGTCTGGGCGTAGAGGACAAGTAGCTGGTGGCAGGCTTTCTTGAGCCTTGAGCCGAGACGGGCCATGCTGTGACTTTGATGGCGTCGGCGTGTCAGAGCGCCTTTTGAGGCGGCTTGTGACGTCTGTGGGCGACATGTCAGAGGCTTCCTTAAATGCTCATGCCGTACTCCCGAGGTTCCTGGGTGAGGTCGTCCTCTAGTACGGACCGTGCCACTTCGGGAAACATGCCCCCAGTTCGGGGGTTCCCAGATTCAGGGAGTTCCGCATTCGGGAAGATCATGTTCGGCCCGCACTAGCTGGTGCCACTTTTCCGAAGGCGGTCTGTTTACTACCTCGGGGGGCTAATAGTATCCTCAAGTTCCCTGGCGGGCCGAGCTCGGGCTCTTCGGCTTTTCTCCGAGATGTGTGATCCCACCTTTTTCCGGGTAGCGCCAGATCTCCTGGCCATTCTGGTGGCAAGGAGTCCGGCCAGGTGGAGGCGATAGTCCTTCGGCTATCACATGCCCCCCTTCGGAAAGCTGAAGTGATGACTTCGGTTTTGTTTTCTTTCCGAGGATGTTCTTTGGGAGTCTATAGAGAGTAACACCTGTGTCGAAAGTACACCTCTTGCCCAAAGGTATGGGCTGCTCGGCCTTGGCCTATTTTTTGGTGTCTCCGAGGCAAAGCCTGTGCCGAAGATACACCTCTTGCCCGAAGGTATGGGCTGTTCGGCCATAGCCCGTCTTTTGGTGTCTTCGAGGCAACCTGCTTCTTTGCTTTTACAGGTCTATGCAGCATCGCGTCTGATGGCCAAGCGCGTCAGTCTGAGCGACGGGTCCCAGTTTTTTAGGGATGTCAGAAGACGTGTCCCTTATTTTGGCGCGGCAGTTGACACGTGGCACACTGTCATTGGAGGAGGGTCGTGTCGTTTACAGAGAGCGCATCTTTTCAGGCGTAGAGTGCAGTTACGACGACGGTTCGCCTTCAAAGGGCACTTATGATGTCGTTTCGGTTACCCACCCTTGGCCTATAAATAGCCCATTCCGCCATAAGCCCCTTTTGTTTTTGCTTATGCTCTTTCCCTGCTTGCCCTTTTCTCTGCACTTTCTCTTGCTTTTACGGCGGAGCTGTTTTAACAGAGCTTTTTCCGGCAACCTTTTACGACGGTGACCTCCGATTTTGGCAAGTCTTTTGGTAGGTTTTTTCTTTCCAGAGTCTTTTAATACCTCTGTTTTTTCGAGTTTTTGCCGGAAGTTGTTTTTTTGCCTTTTTCCGAACTCGTTTTTCTGTCCAAAATGCCTATCCCTGAGAGCTGGCAGCCTCTTTTATCTCATCCTTGTTGCACCACCCCTAAAAAATTAGAGAGGTGGAAGAAGAAGTTCTGTCTTCCCTCTTACGCCATTACCCGGTTGCCACGATCTGAGCACTATGCTTTTTCAAACCATAGTAACGAGATTACCGTTTTCCGAGCCCAGTTGAAGGCCGGACTTCGGTATCCTCCCCCGAAGATGGTTTGTGAGTTCTGCCAATTTCATGGCATTGCTGTGAATCAGCTTCCCCCGAACTCGTACTGCTATTTTAACGCCTTCCTCTGTATGTGTGGCGTCTTCGGGATAAAACCCCATTTTGTAATTTTCATGTAGTACTACAAGCTCTTCGTGGTCCCGAAGGGTGGCTTCTATTTCCTGCTACCTCGGGGATCCGGGAGCAAAAAATTCATGTTCACTTTTGCCACTAAGGACAGTTGGCGAGGGTGGCAACAGAAATTCTTCTTCCTGAAGATATATGAGGCCTGGTCGTATGTTCCGACCAAATGGGCTCGGGGAAAGCTAGATGTGGACGTCGTTGATCCGAGGATACTGCTGACTCCAGAGTTGGCTCCCGTGTTCGCGGACTTCGACGGACGTATTCGCGCCGTCTCCGACTGGGCTCCCGAGGTCGCTCCGCGCTCCCTGTACCCCTTCCCCATTAACTGGAGGTTGATGACCGAAGAGGTCCTTTGGGAGTTAGGGGTGGTCAACGAGCATGAGACTGACCTCGAGATGCCAGCTCCTGCTATCGCCGGGAAGGACTCCTGGTTGGTGCAGCTCCTTCGGGAGGAAGTTTCTTTCGAAATGCTTTTCGAAAGTAAGTTATCTTCTACTCCCTTGCAGTTTTTCCCTCGGACTTACGCTGATGTCTTTTTTCTTTTTCAGAGATGGGGGACGGGACTGCTGCATTCTACAAGTCCCTTTTTTTCGACCAGGTGGAGAAGGGTGACCAAACAAAGAAGGCGTCTTCCCGAAGGCGGAAGTCTACTGGCGCTGGTCCTTCGGCGAAATGGGCAAAGAAAACTGCCCAGCTTCCTCAGTAAGAAATTTCCGAGGAGGCTGCCGAGGAGCCTAGGGCAGCCGAGATTCCGCCGCCCGAGGCTGCTGCCGAGGTCCCTGCCACTGTCGAGGTTCCTTCCACCGACGTCCCTCCCCAGAGCCCTTCCGTGCCGCAGGCCCTTCTGGAGGCCGTGGTAGAGGCTCCTTCTGCCGAGGAGCGGCGCAGGAAGAAAGGCAAGGGGATTTCGACCGAGGAGTCTCAGGACTCCGAGGACGTCGTGATCGAAGTGCCGCCAGGATTGTTGTTTTCAGAACAAGTATGGCTCTTTTGTTTTTCTAAAATTTCCTTTGTCTCTGACCTGCTTCTCGTTTTCGCCATGCAGGGGAGTTGCTTACTCCGAACTGGGCGGCCGAACACGCGAAGAAGCGGGCCCTTTGCGATGCCAAAGTCCCGCAAGGGAAGATACCCAAAGAGCCTTTCTGGACGTTCACGGAGGACATGAACTTGTACTCTGAGGACTGTCCTCAAATGGCGAAGCAGATTTCGAAGGGAGTGCTTAAAGAGGCCTCCTTCAAGGCTATTGCGGCGGCCCATCCGGGCGATGACACCCTCGCCGCGAAAGTTACCGAGCATGCTGCTCAGGTATGCTCTTCACACATTTTTCCCTTCAATTTTCCCTAAGTGCTTGGCTCTTACTGACCTTGCGTTCATCTTTTCGCAGCTGCTGGGGTACGCCGGCTTTCTCCGAGTTCGGGTAGCCAGGCAGACGGCGTTCCGAGCTTCGGCCTTAGAGGCCTTAGAAAAAGCGAAAGTCACGTGCTCGGAATTGACCGCCAAGAACCAGCAGCTGGCAGATGCTGCGAAGAAAGAAGTTGCTACCCTTCGGGAGGAGTTCCGGAAGGAAAAGGAAGACCTTGAGAAGGACTCCTCCCAGAAGATTGCTGACCTCGGCAATCAGGTGGTGGGGATGCTCGCTGCCAACCAAGACCTTCTCAAGGATAAGTCAGATTCTGACAATCTCATACTGTCGTTGGTGGCTGAGAAAAACGCTCTTGAAGCCGAGGTCAAGTCTTTGAAGAAGGAGCCCGACGTGAAGAAGAGGATGAAGGCGCTGAAGAAGGAGGTTGTAGATTTGAAGGACGAGCTCGAGGACCTTGAGGTTGAGAAGGACAAATCCGACCAAATGACCAAGGTCGCCTTCCAGGACGGGTTCTGCCTTGCTCGGCACCAAGTCCTTCAGAGGTTCCCAGGTCTGGACCTTTCTTTTTTGGAAGCTCTGAACATTCCCGAGGGGCCTCGGTGGTCCTGGTCAAAAATCGAGCACCTGAACCTGCCTTCCATAACTCTGGCGCCGCAGGTGGTGGAAAAGAGCACAGAGGCTGGTGGCTCCTGGGACGCCGAGAACTCTTAGGTTGTTTTAGGGGCCTTTTCCTTTTTTTTCCTCTTCATTTTTGTGCTCCTTCTTTGGGCGCTTCTTCTTTGTAAGCCTGATCATTCTCAATGAATATTTTTTGGCTAAGTCTTTTTTGCAAGATTTTGCATTTCCATCGTCCCGAACAAGGTCGCTCAAGAGACTTTTCGAAAAGTCAGAAACATTTGACTAAGTCTTTTTGCGATTCTTTCTATTTCCTTTCGTCCCGAACGCGTTCGCTCAAGAGACTTCGGAAAACTATTCTGCGCTTGTTGCGGCGTGTACTTTCGTGAGATTTTTTCCATTTTTCCGAGCATGATGGCTCAACGGACTTTGGAAAGTCACATCTGCGCTTTATCACGGCGAGCACCTTCGCAGAATTCTGTCTTGCACCATTTTGTACACTTAAGAATTTTTCTCAAGGACATTCTGTACTTAGGATATTTTTTGTACAACACAATCCTTCCGCTCCATCTTAAGCGTAGAATTTCTTCAGGGCGTCTGAGTGCCAAGTGTTTTTCAATTCTACGCCTTCGGTGTCGCCAAGTTTGTACACGCCTTTTCGTACTTCGGCAAGAACCAAATAAGGTCCTTCCCAGTTCGCGCAAAGTACTCCGTGGGATGGCTTTCGGGGTACAAAGTCAGCCTTTCAGAGAACGAGGTCCCCTTTCTTGATTTCTTTTGGCCTGTCTCGTAAATTTATAGCCGCGGCCACTCTTTGCTGGAAAGCTTTTCTTCTCAGCTCAGCCATTTCTCTGAGTTCGCCGACGAGGTCGAGCCTCGTTCTTAGGCCGAGGTCGTTTCCACCTTCATTAAATACTTGCACCCGTACTGATGGTCTAACTATCTCGATAGGGATGATGGCCTCTGTTCCGAAGACGAGTGAGAAGGGAGTCTCCCCTGTGGCTCTTCGGGGCGTCGTTCGGTAACTCCATAATACGCTTTGGAGTTCTCCTGGCCATTTCCCTTTTGCTTCCCCCAGTCTCTTTTTCAGGCCATCTTTTATGGTCCTGTTAGATACCTCCACCTGCCCGTTGCTTTGGGGGTGAGCTACTGGGGCGAAGTGCATCTTTATTCCGAGGTCGCTGATAAATTCCTGGAATCCTTTGTCTATGAATTGGGATCCATTATCAACCACTAGTACCCTCGGTATGCCGAATCTGCATACGATGTTCTTCCATACAAACTTTTGCACTTCTTTCGCCAAGATAGTTGCTAGCGGTTCTGCCTCGACCCATTTGGAGAAATAGTCTACTGCTACCACGCAGAATTTCACGCCTCCGGGCGCTGCGGGGAGTGGCCCAATAAGGTCTATACCACAGACTGCGAAGGGCCAGGGATAGTCAGCCGAAGTTACCATTTCCGAGGGTGCCCTCTGGATGTTCGCGTGTTTCTGGCAACTACCGCATTTCCGGACGAACTGCCTTGCGTCCTTTCTTAGGGTAGGCCAGAAGTATCCCTGGTGGAGTATCACTGCCGCCAGGGCATCGGTTCCAATGTGTGAACCACACATGCCTTTGTGGACTTCTTCAAGGATCATTTCAGTATCCTCTTCGTTCACACATCTTTGCAGCGGATTCGCATATCCCTGTCGGTATAGTTCTTCACCGATTAGGAAGAAACGGCCGGAGCGCCTTCGCAGTTTTGCAGCGTCACCGGGGTCTTCGAGGAGCACATTTTCCGCGAGGTACCTTTTTATTGGATCCCTCCATCCTTTTCCCGAGGTCGCTATGCTCAGTACTGAGATGCTTGGATGGTCTAGCACCTCGGTGTAGGTCTTTGACTTCGCCAAGCAATTTGCTTCGGTGTTTTTCCGCCGAAGTACGTTTTTGATCCGTACGACGTCAAACTCTTGAATGAGTTTTGCTACCAGCTCGTGGTATTTTGCCAAGGTTGGGTCCTTCGCCCCATAGTCTCCTGCCGTCTGCCGAACTATTAGCTGGGAATCGCTGTGAGCCTTTAAGTTTCTCACACCAATTTTTCTGGCCAGTCGTAATCCCGCTATGAGGGCCTCATACTCAGCCACATTGTTAGTGACATTGAAGCTAAACTTGATAGCCTTCATTACCTCTAGGCCTTCGGGGCCTCTGATAATTACCCCAGCTCCCTGGTGTTCGGACCCCGAGGCTCCGTCAACATGTAAGGTCCATTCTGGCTCACCTTCGTTCAGATCCGGATGACTGTCCTCAGTGGTGGGTATTTCGGCAATGAATTCTGCCAGTGCTTGAGCTTTTATGGCCTTCCGAGGTTCATAGGTGATATCGTGTTCGCCAACCTCTATACACCACTTGGAGAGCCTTCCCGAATGATCCACTTTCCTCATAACGTCCCGTAGTGGTAGGCTACTTCGGACGATGATGGGGTGAGCCTGAAAGTATGGTCGCAGCCTTTTCCCTGCAAGCACCAAGGCGTATATAGCTTTTTGCAGCAGAGGGTACCTGACTTCGGCGCCATGCAGGGATATGCTTACATAGTAGACCGGCCATTGTTTTGGCCCTTCTTCTTTCATGAGGACCGAGCTCACAGCCTTTTCCGTGACGGCGAGGTATAATACGAGGGGCTCTCCCTTGCGAGGTTGTCGCCGAGTCAGCAGGCTGGCTAGGTAGATTTTGAGGTCTTCCCAGGCTTTTTGGCAGTCTTGATCCCAAGGATGATCATCCCTTCCGAGGTTGCCTTCCTTTTTTGCTGCCTTAGTGAGGACTTTGAAGAAAGGCCGACACCTATCTCCGTACCTCGAAATGAACTTGCTAAGAGAGGTTATTCTTCCGGTAAGTCTCTACACATCTTTTACTGTGGCAGGAGTTCCAAACTCGAGCAGGGCCTTAATTTTTTCGGGGTTAGCATCGATGCCTCTTTCGGATACCATGTACCCAAGGAACTTTCCCGAGGTCACCCCGAACATGCATTTTTCAGGATTGAGACGAATCCCGAAGGCTCTGAGCTTTTGGAAGGTTTCCTCTAGATCTGCAACATGGTTGCGAGGGAGCTTGCTTTTGACTATCATATCGTCAACATACACCTCCATGTTTCTCCCCATTTGGTCCTTAAAGACCTTGTTCATCAACCTTTGGTAGGTGGCTCCTGCATTTTTAAGCCCGAAGGGCATCCTGACGTAGCAGTATGTTCCTCCCTCGGTGATGAAGGCGGTTTTTTCTTCATCTTCGGGGTCCATCCTTATTTGATGGTAGCCGCTGAAGGCGTCTAGGAAACTCAGGAGCTCGTATTCGGCAGTTGAGTCTACCAGTTGGTCTATTGGCGGAAGAGGGTATGAGTCTTTCGGGCAAGCATTGTACAAGTTTCTGAAGTCGATGCACATCCGGAGTTTGCTGCTGCCTTCTTTTGTGGCAATGACCACGTTGCTTAACCATTCGGGGTATTTGACCTCCCTGATGACTTCAGCGTCTAACAGGCGCTGGACTTCGGTTTTCACAAAGTTGCTCTTGTGGGCTGAGATGCTTCGCTTCTTTTGCCGGACAGGCTTTGCTTCCAGGCTTACTTTGAGGCTGTGCTGTATTATGCCAGGGTGCACCCCTGGCATGTCTTTCAGCGAGTAGGCAAAGAGATCTTTATTTCCCAGTAGAAAAGATACAAGGTTTTTCTTGTCACCTTCGGGCAAGCTCTTCCCTATTCGGGTAGATTGTCCTGGGACAAGTTCTACTGTTTCCATTTCCGCTCTCGTGGGATCTCCTTCTTTGCCCTTCTCTGGCACCTTTGCCTCCATTGTTTGTGCGGGGTTATTTTCCGGAGCTTTTCGCGCTTTTACAAACACCTTCCTTACCTCGGCTTGATCTATGAAGACCTCTGCATCCCTATCCTTGGTGGCGAATGTGACAGTCAAGTACTTCACGTCAGGGCGAATGTGCAGGTTTCCCTGTGTCTGCCTTCCAAGGATAGTGTTGTACGAAGAAGGAACGTCCATGATGATAAATCTCGCCATAGTGGAGGCGTACAGCTCAGCTGTTCCGTCGACCGAAGTTCCTTTCATCATCAGGGGGAGATCAATCCATCCGAGGACAGGTAGTTTGGACGGTCCAACCCTGAAGGTGGGCGAGGTGACAGGCTTGAGCCCGCTGCTGGAAATGTCCAAATTAGGCAGTAAATGCGAGAATAGGACATCAGTATTTGATCCATCATCAAGCAACACTCTTTTGACGTCCCAGTTCCCTATCCTTGCCATGATTAGCAGCGGATCGTCATGGGGGAAGATGACGGTGGATCCATCCTTGCGAGCCAGTTTCTTTGCCGGACTCTGATATTCCATGATCGCAATCTCTCTGGCCTTCCGCATTCTTTCCGAGGATGGGAGCCCCGTGGTGATGGTTTGTATCACCCCTGCAGGAGGAGGAGGGCGCTTTTTCGGACTTCTGTTTCTCCGCCTGTCAGAGTTGTAGTCCTCATCTTCGACCCTTTCTTCCTCATCTTTTCTTCCTTTTGGGGAAGGCATCCGCAGATATTTCCGAAGTTGGCCGAGTTTTATCAGCGACTCTGATGGCCTAAGGCCTCATCGTTGTGAGTCATGATGACTGTTGAGGAGACTTCTAGGAGGAAAAATGCCTGGAAGGTGGATCGCCCCAAGGAGAGTACCTGAAAAGCTGGTAAACAGGGTTAGGAGGCCCCCGGAGTGTTTTTCCGGGGGGGGAGCCTCCGACGCCCAAGTCAGTGGTGGCCGGAAGAAGGAGAAAGTCACTAGCTCAAAGAGAAAGGCAGAAAAGTCTCGCCTGGTAGTTTCTCAGAGTGTGGGAGCTGTATATCCGGCCTGCCAACCTCCTGTCAAGTATTTATTTCCTGTATATATAGGAATACCTAGCCCGTTCAGATCATGACACGTGTGCGGTCGGATGCTCCTGAACGTCTGGGCGTAGGGGACAGATAGTTGGTAACTAGATGGCCTCGAGCCTTGTGCTGAGACGGGCCATGATATGATTCTGATGGCGTCTGCTCGTCAGGGCGACTTTTAACGTCTGTGGTGGGACGTGTCAGAGGCTTCCTTAAATGCTTCCTTAAATGCGCCTGCCGTACTCCCGAGGTCCCTGGGCGAGGTCGTCCTCTAGTTCGGACAGAGCCTCTTCGAGAAGCCTACCCTCAGTTCGGGGGTTCCCAGTTCCAGGGGGTTCCGCCTTCGGGGATATCATATTCGGGCAGCAATGTCTGGTGCCACTTTTCCGAAGGCGCGCTGTTCACAACCTTGGGGGGCGAATGGAGTCCTCAAGTTTTACTGGCGTGCCGAGGCTCGGAGCTCTCAGGCTATCTCCCGAGGTGCATGATTCCACCTATTCCCGGGAAGCGCCAGTTCTTCTGGCCGTTGTTGTGGCAGGGTATTCGGCCAGATTGAGGCGATAGCCTTTGGCTATCACATGCCCCCCTCTGGAAAGCCGAAGTGAAGACTTTGGTTTGCATCTCTTTCCGAGGTTGCCGTTGGGAGTCTCGTTGGGAAGCATAACCTGTTCCGAGGTCGCACCTTTTGCCCGAGGGTCTGGGCTGTTCGGCCTTGGCCCATTCTTTGGTGTCTCCGAGGCAAAGCCTGTACCGAAGATACACCTCTTGCCCAAAAGTCATGGGCTGTTCAGCCATAGCCTGTCTCTTGGTGTCCTCGAGGTGGCCTGCTTTTTATTTCTGCAGGTCTGATGGCCAAGCGTGTCAGACTGAGCGGCGCGTCTCCATTTCTCAGGGTTGTCAAACGACGTGTCCCAATCAGGAGGCGTGTCCCGGTTTTCCAGGCACGTTTGCGGAGGCACGTCCCCCATTTCTGCGCAGCGGTTGACACGTGGCTTCTTGCCATTGGAGGAGAGGCGCGTCATTTACAGAGGGCGCGCCTTTTCGGGTGCAGCGGGCAGTTACGGTGACGGTTCGCCTCCAATGGGTACTTATGATGTTCTTTCGGTTACCCACCTTTGGCCTATAAATAGCCCATTCCATCATAAGTCCCACTTACTGTTTTTCTGCTCTTTTTCTGCTCTGCCCTCTGTTCTTGCGTTTTATCTTGCTTTCTGTGGCGGAGCTTCTTTAATCAGAGCTTTTTCCTACCAACTTTCACGACAGCGTCCTCAGGCAAATCTTTTGGTGGGTTTTGATTTCCAGAGTACTTGATTCCTCTGTTTTTCTGAGTTTTTCTGGAAAACTGTTGTTTTTTCCAAACTCGTCTTCTGAGTTTTTTCTGGAAACTATTTTCTTTTCCATCTCAAACTCTTTTTCATGTCTGCGATGCCTGTTCCCGAGAGCTGGAAACCTCTTCTGGCCCATCCTTGCTGTACCACCCCCGAAAAACTA
Source organism: Aquilaria yunnanensis (assembly GCA_039654915.1). NCBI lineage: Eukaryota > Viridiplantae > Streptophyta > Magnoliopsida > Malvales > Thymelaeaceae > Aquilaria > Aquilaria yunnanensis. Next base: position 79,251,299 of record CM077598.1, read on the forward strand.
GAGAGGTGGAAGAAAAAATTCTTTCTTTCGTCTTACGCTGTGACCAGACTGCCTCGTTCTAGCCATTTTGCTTTTTCAAACCGTGGCGACGAGGTTACCGTCTTCCGAGCCCAACTGAAGGCCGGTCTTCAGTATCCTCCCCCGAAGGTGGTTTGCGAGTTCTGCCAATTCCATGGCATTGCTGTGAACCAGCTTCCCCCGAACGCGTACTGCTATTTTAACGCCTACCTCTGCATGTGTGGCGTGTTCGGGATAGAGCCTCACTTCATCATTTTCATGCAGTACTACAAGCTCTATGTGGTCCCGAAGGGTGGCTTCTATTTTCTGCTGCCTCGGGGATCCGGGAGCAAAAAATTCACCTTCACCTTCGACACGAAGGATAGCTGGCGGGGGTGGTAGCTGATAGCCAAAGGCTGTCGCCTCAATCTGGCCGAATACCCTGCCACAGCAACGGCCAGAAGAACTGGTGCTTCCCGGGAATAGGTGGAATCATGCACCTCGGGAGATAGCCTGAGAGCTCCGAGCCTCGGCACGCCAGTAAAACTTGAGGACTCCATTCGCCCCCCAAGGTTGTGAACAACGCGCCTTCGGAAATGTGGCACCAGACATTGCTGCCCGAATATGATATCCCCGAAGGCGGAACCCCCTGGAACTGGGAACCCCCGAACTGAGGGTAGGCTTCCCGAAGAGGCTCTGTCCGAACTAGAGGACGACCTCGCCCAGGGACCTCGGGAGTACGGCAGGCGCATTTAAGGAAGCATTTAAGGAAGCCTCTGACACGTCCCACCACAGACGTAAAAAGTCGCCCTGACGCGCAGACGCCATCAGAATCATATCATGGCCCGTCTCAGCACAAGGCTCGAGGCCATCTAGTTACCAACTATCTGTCCCCTACGCCCAGACGTTCAGGAGCATCCGACCGCACACGTGTCATGATCTGAACGGGCTAGGTATTCCTATATATACAGGAAATAAATACTTGACAGGAGGTTGGCAGGCCGGATATACAGCTCCCACACTCTGAGAAAATACCAGGCGAGACTTTTCTGCCTTTCTCTTTGAGCTAGTGACTTTCTCCTTCTTCCGGCCACCACTGACTTGGGCGTCGGAGGCTCCCCCCCCGGAAAAACACTCCGGGGGCCTCCTAACCCTGTTTACCAGCTTTTCAGGTATTCTCCTTGGGGCGATCCACCTTCCAGGCGTTCTTCCTCCTAGAAGTCTCCTCAACAGTCATCATGACTCACAATGATGAGGCCTTGGGCCATCATTTGGCGCCGTCTGTGGGAACTCGCTCCCAGATTGCCGTCGTTGAGACTCGGCGTTCTAAGGACAAGGGACTCCCAAGGTCCTCGTCCGCGCCTGAGATACAACCGGCGGCTGAGCAGACACTCCCAGAGACTTCTACGCCCGAGGAGGACCGCCCTCTGGTAATCACCATGAGCTTCTTGAGGGACTTTCAGCGCTCGGTTGTTGCTGAAATGACTCAGCAGATCGACCGAAGATGGCCACAGCAGTCACAGGCCCAGAAACCCTCCTCATCAACACGCCCTCGGGAGAGAAGCCCCAAGTCTACACGCCGCAGTTCAGAAAGTGGAGATCCTCGCGGAGAATCATCCACAGAAGATATAGCCCTCGGGAAACGGCCTGTGGGACAAACCGGGTCCAAGCGACCGAGAGTCTCACAGTGAAGCAGTTCGTCGCCCGAGGCGAGGGCCCTGACCCCTCCGCGCCGAACTCGCTCCCCGAAAAGGCGCCGTCGATCTCCCTCCCGCGAAAATGGTCCTGGCGCCACTGCGCTTATGGAAAGGATATTGGCACGGCTGGACAGAGTGGAGAAGCAAGTGACCAGAAAACCCGTTTGGGATAGGCTGTCGGGGGCATTATGCGAAGATGGCTCCCCGTTTATTCACACCGTCATTGAGGCAGCTATGCCAGGCGACTTCAGAGTGCCTAGGCTGGAGATCTATGATGGCCGGACTGATCCACAGGCCCATCTGACGAAGTACAGGCGGAGCATGATAATGCACGGAGCTGATGACGCTACCATGTGCAAATGCTTTGAAGTCACCCTCACGGGCCCAGCAACAGCATGGTACAATTCGTTGCCCCCAGGGACTATCACTGAGTTTCAGGAGTTGTCCGCAGCCTTTACCCAGCAGTTCATTGGGAGCAGGCCGACGGCCAAAATGCCTGTACAGATGTTCGACATAGAGCAGAGAAACGGAGAGACGATCCGAGACTATGTCGAACGATTCAACAGGGAAGCACTCAGCGTCCCGGACTTCCGGCCCGAAATCCGCATCCTCGCTATGACACGGGGCCTTCGGCGTGACTCACAGCTGTTCTACGAGTTCTCAAAGGACCCCCCGGAGAGCCTCGGAGAATTTTACCGAAGGGCAGAGCAGCACATGACAGCCGAGGAATTGAGGATGGCGGGGCCGAAGTCTGATCATCACCGCGCCGAAGGGTCCAGCCAGCAAGCTCGGCATCTTTCTGAACAGACAGGTCGACCACGGCGAATGCGAGGAAAGAAACCTCAAAGTTTCACACCCTTGAGCACGACAAGGACCAACATTCTCATGGCGCTGGAAAGGCAAGGGACGCAGATTCGGCGGCCAAAGGCCATGGCCGCCGATAATAAGAAGAATGCCAAGAAGTTCTGCCAGTTTCATCGCGACCACGGTCATGACACCGAAGACTGCTTCCAGCTGAAGAAGTACATAGAGTCGCTGATCAAACAGGGCCAACTTCGCAAGTACCTGCGGATGCCCTCCCCAAAGGGCAGAAAAGAGGAGGAAGAGAGGGCCGAAAACGAGGACTATGACTCCGACAGGCGGAGAAACAGAAGTCCAAAAAGGCGCCTTCCACCTCCAGTAGGGGTCATCCAAACCATCACCACGGGGCTCCCATCCTCGGAAAGAAAGCGGAAGGCCAGAGAAATTGCGGTTATGGAGTATCAAAGTCCATCAAAGAAATTGGCTCGCAAAGACGGCTCCACTGTCGTCTTCCCCCACGACGACCCGCTGCTGATAATGGCGAGAATAGGGAACTGGGACGTCAAGAGAGTGTTGCTTGATGATGGCTCAAATGCTGACGTCCTATTCTCGCACTTACTGCCGAGCTTGGGCATCTCCAGCAGCGAGCTGAAACCTGTCACCACGCCCACCTTCGGCGTTGGGCCATCCGAACTACCCGTCCTCGGATGGATCGACCTCCCTTTGATGATGAAAGGCACTTCGGTAGACGGAGCAGCTGAGTTGTACGCGTCCACAATGGCAAGATTCATCGTCATGGATGTCCCGTCTTCGTACAACGCCATCCTTGGAAGGCAGACTCAGGGGAACCTGCACATTCGCCCCGATGTGAAGTACTTGACTGTCACATTCGCCACCAAGGATGGAGATGCAGAGGTCTTCATCGACCAAGCCGAGGTAAGAAAGGTGTTTGTAAAAACACGAAAGGCTCCGGCAAACAGCTCTACACAAACGGTGGAGGCAAAGGCGCAGGAGAAAGGCAAAAAAGGAGATCCCGCAGAAGCAGAAACGGAAGCAGTAGATCTTGTCCCAGGACAATCTACCCGAATAGGGAAGAGCTTGGCCAAAGGTGATAAGGAAAATCTTGTATCCTTTCTGCTAAAAAATAAAGATCTGTTTGCCTACTCGCCGAAAGACATGCCAGGAGTGAACCCTGGCATAATACAGCACAGCCTCAAAGTAAGCCCGGAAGCAAAACCTATCAGGCAAAAGAAACGAAGCATCTCAGCCCACAAAAGCAACTTCGTGAAAACCGAAGTCCAGCGCCTATTGGATGCTGAAGTTATCAGGGAGGTAAAATACCCCGAATGGTTAAGCAACGTGGTCATTGCCACAAAAAAAGGTAGCAGCAAACTCCGGATGTGCATTGATTTCAGAAACTTGAACGATGCTTGCCCGAAAGACTCATTTCCCCTCCCGCCAATAGATCAACTGGTAGATTCAACGGCCGACTACGGGCTCCTGAGCTTCCTAGATGCCTTCAGCGGCTACCATCAGATAAGGATGGACCCCGAAGATGAAGAGAAAACTGCCTTCATCACCGAGGGAGGAACGTACTGCTGTATCAGAATGCCCTTCGGGCTGAAAAATGCAGGAGCCACCTACCAGAGACTGATGAACAAGGTCTTTAAAGACCAAATGGGGAGAAACATGGAAGTATATGTTGATGATATGATAGTAAAAAGCAAGCTGCCCGGCTACCACGTTGCAGATTTGGAGGAAACCTTCCAAAAGCTCAGAGCCTTCGGGATTCGCCTTAACCCCGAAAAGTGTATCTTCGGGGTGACGTCGGGAAAATTCTTTAGGTACATGGTATCCGAAAGAGGCATCGACGCCAATCCTGAGAAGATTAAGGCTCTGCTTGAGTTCCGAACTCCTGCCACAGTTAAAGACGTGCAGAGACTAACCGGAAGAATAACCTCTCTGAGCAGGTTTATTTCCAGGTACGGTGATAGGTGTCGACCTTTCTTCAAAGTCCTCACAAAGGCAGCAAAGATGGAAGGCGACCTCGGAAGAAACAATCATCCCTGGGATGAAGATTGCCAAAAGGCCTGGGAAGAACTCAAAGTCTACCTGGCCAGCCTGCCGACTCTGCGACAACCTCGGGAGGGAGAACCCCTCGTACTGTACCTTGCCGTCACAGAAAAGGCCGTGAGCTCGGTCCTGATAAAAGAAGAAGGGCCGAAACAATGGCCGGTCTACTACGTCAGCAAGTCCCTGCATGGCGCCGAAGTCAGGTACCCTTTGCTTCAAAAAGCTATATACGCCTTGGTGCTTGCAGGAAGAAGACTGCGACCATATTTCCAGGCTCACCCCATCATCGTCCGAAGTAGTCTACCACTACGGGATGTTATGAAGAGAGTTGATCATTCGGGAAGGCTCTCCAAGTGGTGCATAGAGCTTGGCGAACACGAAATCACGTATGAGCCTCGGAAAGCCATAAAAGCCCAAGCATTGGCAGATTTTATCGCCGAAATACCCACCACTGAGGAGAACCACTCAGATCCGAAAGAAGATGAGCCAGAATGGACCTTGCATGTTGACGGAGCCTCGGGGTCCGAACACCAGGGAGCTGGAATAGTTATCAGAGGACCCGAAGGCCTAGAGGTGATGAAGGCTATCAAGTTCAGCTTCAACGTCACCAATAATGTGGCTGAGTATGAAGCCCTCATAGCGGGATTACGCTTGGCCAGAAAGATTGGCGTGAGAAACTTAAGGGCTCACAGCGATTCCCAGCTGGTAGTTCGGCAGACGGCAGGAGATTATGGGGCGAAGGACCCAATCTTGGCAAAATACCACGAGCTGGTAACAAAACTCATCCAAGAGTTTGACGCCGTACGGATCGAAAATGTACCCCGGCGGAAAAACACTGAGGCAGATTGCTTAGCGAAGTCCAAAACATACACCGAGGTGCTAGACCATCCAAGCATCTCCGTGCTAAGCGTAACGACCTCGGGAATGGGGTGGAAGGACCCCATAAAGAGATACCTCGCAGAGAATGAGCTTCCCGAAGACGCCGGCAATGCTGCAAGACTGCGAAGACGCGTCGGAAGATTCTTCCTGATTGGTGAAGAGTTATATCGGCAAGGATATGCAAATCCGCTGCAGAGATGTGTGGGCGAAGAGGATACTGAGATGGTCCTCGAAGAAGTCCACGAAGGCATGTGCGGCTCGCACATTGGAACTGATGCCCTTGCAGCAGTGATACTCCGCCAAGGATACTTCTGGCCTACCCTGAGAAAGGACGCAAGGCAATTCGTCCAGAAGTGCGGTAGTTGCCAGAGACATGCAAAAATCCAGAGGATACCCTCGGAAATGGTAACGTCGGCAGACTATCCTTGGCCCTTCGCAGTCTGGGGTATAGACCTCATTGGGCCACTCCCCACAGTGCCCGGAGGCGTGAAATTCTGCGTGGTAGCAGTGGACTATTTCTCAAAGTGGGTAGAGGCAGAACCACTAGCAACTATCTCGGCAAAAGAAGTGCAGAAATTCGTATGGAAAAACATCGTATGCAGATTTGGCATACCGAGGGTACTAGTAGCTGATAATGGATCCCAGTTCATAGACAAAGGATTCCAGGAATTCATCAGCGACCTCGGAATAAAGATGCACTTCGCCCCAGTAGCTCACCCCAAAGCAATGGGCAGGTGGAAGTATCAAACAGGACCATAAAAGATGGCCTGAAAAAGAGACTTGGGGAAGCCAAGGGGAAATGGCCAGGAGAACTCCAAAGTGTATTGTGGAGCTACCGAATGACGCCACGAAGAGCCACAGGGGAAACTCCCTTCTCACTCGTCTTCGGAACAGAGGCCATTATCCCAATAGAGATAGTTCAGCCTTCAATACGGGTGCAAGTATTTGATGAAGGCGGAAACGACCTCGGTCTGAGAACTAAGCTCGACCTTGTGGCCGAACACAGAGAAATAGCCGAGCTGAGAAGAAAAGCTTTCCAGCAAAGAGTGGCCGCGGCTATCAACTTAAAAGCCAGGCTAAAAGAAATCAAAAAAGGAGACCTCGTTCTCCGAAAGGCCGACTTGGCACCCCGAAGGCCATCTCACGGAGTACTTCGCGCAAATTGGGAAGGACCTTATCTGGTTCTCGCCGAAGTACGAAAAGGCGTGTACAAGCTTGGCGACGCCGAAGGCGTAGAATTGAAAAACACTTGGCATTCAGACGCCCTGAAAAAATTCTGCGCCTAAGGTTGAGCGGAAGAAATATATTGTACAAGAAATATCCTAAGTACAGAATGGTCTAGAGAAGAATGGTCTTGAGAAAAATTTTCAAGTATACCAAATTGTCCAAGACAGAATTCCGCGAAGGTGCTCGCTACGAAAAAAGCAGATGTGACTTCCCGAAGTCCCTTGAGCCACTATGCTCGGGAAAAAGGGTAAACAAGAATCTTGCAAAGGTACTCGGCATAATCAGTGCAGAGAAAATTTTCCGAACACCCTTGAGCGAACATGCTCGGGAAAAAGGGAAAGCAAGAATCTCGCAAAAGTACACGCCAAAACAAAAGCAGAGGTAATTTCTGAACACCCTTGAGCGAACGTGCTCGGGAAAAAGGTCATGAGCAATCTCGTGAAAATTTTCCTAAGTCCCTTGAGCAAATATGCTCGGGACAATAGGAAGACAGAAAAATTTGGCTGAAGGTTTTCCGAAGGCCCTTGAGCGAACATGTTCGGGATAAAAGGAAACAAAAAGCCTGCAAAAGACTTAGCCAAATTTTTACAAACTTTCCAGAAAGTCTCTTGAGCGAGCACGCTCGGGACAAAGGAAGGTAAAAAGTTTCTTTGGTTGCAGGTTTTCCGAAAGTCTCTTGAAGCAAACGTGTTCGGGACAGTGGAAATGAAGAAACTTGCAAGAAAGGACTTAGCCGAAAAGATTGTTCATTTAGAGCAAACGCTGCCTTACAAAAGAAGTGTCCAAAGAAGGAGCACGAAGGAGAAAAATAAGAGGAGCCCTAAAACAAACTAGGGAGAACCGGGCGGACGAAGACCAGGAAGCTTCAGATGCTCGACCTTGGACCACTGCCACCGAGGTCCCTCAGGAATATTTAGGCCCTCCAGAAAAGAGAGGTCCAAATCTGGGAACCTCTGCAGCACCTGGTGCCGAGCGAGGCAGAAGCCGTCCTGAAAGGCGACCTTGGCCATGTCATCAGAAGTATGTTTTTGAATGCCAAGGACATTGACCTCGTCCCTCAGCTCAGCAACCTCCTCTTCGAGCTCGCTTATCCCCAGCGTCTCTCCGGACTCCTTCTTCAGAGACTCGACCTCGGCTTGAAGAGCATTGTTCTCGTCCGTCAACCTCGACGCAAGACTGTCGGAAACAGCCATGTCCTTGACAAGATCTTCGTTGGCGGCGAGCAGCCCCTTTACTTGGTCGCCGAGGTCGGCAATCTTCCGGGAGGAGTCCTTTTCAAGTTCTTCTCTTTTCTTCGAGAACTCCTCCCGAACGGCAGCAAGTTGCTGAGAACAATCCGCTGTCAGCTGCTGGTTGCTGGCGATCACCTTCGCAAGCGAAGCCTTCGCTTCACTGAGTTCCCGCGAAGTCGCATCCTTGGAGGCAGCCTGTCTGGCCACCCGAACTCGGAGATAACCAGCGTACTCCAGCAGCTACGGCAAGGCAAAAGTCCAGGTTAGTACAAGTCTAAACACTTAGAAAATTGAGGAAAAAAGTGTAAAGACTATACCTGAGCAGCATGCTCGGTGACTTTTGCGGCGAGGGTATTATCCCCCGGGTGAGCCGCCGCAATGGCCCGGAAGGAGGCGTCAGTGGTCATCCCCTTCCAAATCTCTTTGGTCATCTTCGGACAATCGTCGGAGAACAAATTCATATCCTCCGTGATTGTCCAAAAGGGCTCCAAGGGGATCTTCCCCTCAGGGATTGTGGCATCGCGCAGGGCCCGTTTCCTCTCATGAATGGCCCTCCAGCCAGCAGTAAGAGGCTCCCCTGAAAGTGAGAAGGAAGTTAGGAGCAGAAGAAAAATTCGCGAAAGGAAAAGGAGCTGAACTTCGCCTAAAGGCATACCTGGAGGAACCTCGGAGACAGTGTCCTCGGGATCCTCGGGCCCCTCGGAAGGAAGACCCTTACCCTTCTGCCGGTACCGCTCCTCGGCGGTGGGTACTTCTACCACTACAGTGTTTTTGGGGGCCTCGAGGTCGAGAGGAGGCACCTCGGCGGAAGTAGCGGGGACCTCGGCCGGTGGAATTTCAACAAGACCAGCGTCTTCGCCAGCTTCTTCTTCCAAAAGCTCTGGCTGAGAAGACTGGAGAGCCTTCCTAGCTCGCTTCGCCGAGGGTCCCGCCCCTGTCGTCTTCCTTCTTCGGGAAGCCGCCTTCTTTGTCTGCTCCCCCTTCTCCACTTGGCCAGAAAAGAGGGCCTTGTAATAAGCGGCAGCCCCATCGCCCATCTCTGAAAAAGAGAAGAAATATCAGCGTAAGTCCGAGGAAAAAGTATAAAGGGATGGAAGATTACTCACTTTCGGCGAAAGTTTCGAAAGAAGTCTCCCCCTTAAGGAGCTTGACCAGCCAGGAGTCCTTCCCGGCGATGCCGGGAGCGGGCATATTGAGGTCAGTCTCGTGCTCCTTAACCACTTTCAGCTCCCGAAGGACTTCTTCGGTCATCAACCTCCAGTTGATAGGAAAGGGGTAAAGAGCACGAGGAGAGACCTCGGGAGCCCAGTCAGCGACTGCCCGAATGCGGGCGTCGAAATCCGCGAACACGGAAGCCAACGGTGGGGTCAGCAACATCCTCGGATCAACGACGTCTGCGTTCAGTACTCCCTGAGCCCATCTGGTCGGGACACCAGACCAGTTCTTATCCACCTTGAGGAAAAAGAACTTAGGCTGCCACCCCCGCCAGCTATCCTTCGTGTCGAAGGTGAAGGTGAATTTTTTGCTCCCGGATCCCCGAGGCAGCAGGAAATAGAAGCCACCCTTCGGGACCACGTAGAGCTTGTAGTACTGCATGAAAATGATGAAGTGGGGCTCTATCCCGAACATGCCACACATGCAGAGGTAGGCGTTAAAATAGCAGTACGCGTTCGGGGGAAGCTGGTTCACAGCAATGCCATGGAATTGGCAGAACTCGCAAACCACCTTCGGGGGAGGATACCGAAGTCCGGCCTTCAGTTGGGCTCGGAAGACGGTAACCTCATCGCCACGGTTTGAAAAAGCAAAATGGCTAGAACGAGGCAGTCTGGTCACAGCGTAAGACGGAAGAAAGAATTTTTTCTTCCACCTCTCTAGTTTTTCGGGGGTGGTACAGCAAGGATGGGCCAGAAGAGGTTTCCAGCTCTCGGGAACAGGCATCGCAGACATGAAAAATAGTTTGAGATGGAAAAGAAAATAGTTTCCTGAAAAAACTCAGAAGACGAGTTTGGAAAAAACAACAGTTTTCCAGAAAAACTCAGAAAAACAGAGGAATCAAGTACTCTGGAAATCAAAACCCACCAAAAGATTTGCCTGAGGACGCCGTCGTGAAAGTTGGTAGGAAAAAGCTCTGATTAAAGAAGCTCCACCACAGAAAGCAAGATAAAACGCAAGAACAGAGGGCAGAGCAGAAAAAGAGCAGAAAAACAGTAAGTGGGACTTATGATGGAATGGGCTATTTATAGGCCAAAGGTGGGTAACCGAAAGAACATCATAAGTACCCATTGGAGGCGAACCGTCGCCGTAACTGCCCGCTGCACCCGAAAAGGCGCGCCCTCTGTAAATGACGCGCCTCTCCTCCAATGGCAAGAAGCCACGTGTCAACCGCTGCGCAGAAATGGGGGACGTGCCTCCCCAAACGTGCCTGGAAAACCGGGACACGCCTCCTGATTGGGACACGTCGTCTGACATCCCTGAGAAATGGAGACGCGCCGCTCAGTCTGACACGCTTGGCCATCAGACCTGCAGAAATAAAAAGCAGGCCACCTCGAGGACAACAAGAGACAGGCTATGGCTGAACAGCTCATGACTTTTGGGCAAGAGGTGTATCTTCGGTACAGGCTTTGCCTCGGAGACACCAAAGAATAGGCCAAGGCCGAACAGCCCAGACCCTCGGGCAAAAGGTGCGACCTCGGAACAGGTTATGCTTCCCAACAAGACTCCCAACGACAACCTCGGAAAGAGATGCAAACCGAAGTCTTCACTTCGGCTTTCCAGAGGGGGGCATGTGATAGCCAAAGGCTGTCGCCTCAATCTGGCCGAATACCCTGCCACAGCAACGGCCAGAAGAACTGGTGCTTCCCGGGAATAGGTGGAATCATGCACCTCGGGAGATAGCCTGAGAGCTCCGAGCCTCGGCACGCCAGTAAAACTTGAGGACTCCATTCGCCCCCCAAGGTTGTGAACAACGCGCCTTCGGAAATGTGGCACCAGACATTGCTGCCCGAATATGATATCCCCGAAGGCGGAACCCCCTAGAACTGGGAACCCCCGAACTGAGGGTAGGCTTCCCGAAGAGGCTCTGTCCGAACTAGAGGACGACCTCGCCCAGGGACCTCGGGAGTACGGCAGGCGCATTTAAGGAAGCATTTAAGGAAGCCTCTAACACGTCCCACCACAGACGTAAAAAGTCACCCTGACGCGCAGACGCCATCAGAATCATATCATGGCCCGTCTCAGCACAAGGCTCGAGGCCATCTAGTTACCAACTATCTGTCCCCTACGCCCAGACGTTCGGGAGCATCCGACCGCACACGTGTCATGATCTGAACGGGCTAGGTATTCCTATATATACAGGAAATAAATACTTGACAGGAGGTTGGCAGGCCGGATATACAGCTCCCACACTCTGAGAAAATACCAGGCGAGACTTTTCTGCCTTTCTCTTTGAGCTAGTGACTTTCTCCTTCTTCCGGCCACCACTGACTTGGGCGTCGGAGGCTCCCCCCCCGGAAAAACACTCCGGGGGCCTCCTAACCCTGTTTACCAACTTTTCAGGTATTCTCCTTGGGGCGATCCACCTTCCAGGCGTTCTTCCTCCTAGAAGTCTCCTCAACAGTCATCATGACTCACAACGATGAGGCCTTGGGCCATCAGTAGCCTAAGTTCTTTTTCCTGAAGGTGGATAAGAACTGGTCTGGTGTCCCGACCAGATGGGCTCAGGGAGTGCTGAACGCAGACGTCGTTGATCCGAGGATGCTGCTGACCCCACCGTTGGCTTCCGTGTTCGCGGATTTCGACGCCCGCATTCGGGCAGTCGCTGACTGGGCTCCCGAGGTCTCTCCTCGTGCTCTTTACCCCTTTCCTATCAACTGGAGGTTGATGACCGAAGAAGTCCTTCGGGAGCTGAAAGTGGTTAAGGAGCACGTGACTGACCTCAATATGCCCGCTCCCGCCATCGCCGGGAAAGACTCCTGGCTGGTCAAGCTCCTTAAGGGGGAGACTTCTTTCGAAACTTTTGCCGAAAGTGAGTAATCTTCCATCCCTTTATACTTTTTCCTCGGACTTACGCTGATATTTCTTCTCTTTTTCAGAGATGGGCGATGGGGCTGCCGCTTATTACAAGGCCCTCTTTTCTGGCCAAGTGGAGAAGGGGGAGCAGACAAAGAAGGCGGCTTCCCGAAGAAGGAAGACGACAGGGGCGGGACCCTCGGCGAAGCGAGCTAGGAAGGCTCTCCAGCCTTCTCAGCCAGAGCTTTTGGAAGAAGAAGCTGGCGAAGACGCTGGTCTTGTTGAAATTCCACCGGCCGAGGTCCCCGCTACTTCCGCCGAGGTGCCTCCTCTCGACCTCGAGGCCCCCAGAAACACTGTAGTGGTAGAAGTACCCACCGCCGAGGAGCGGTACCGGCAGAAGGGTAAGGGTCTTTCTTCCGAGGGGCCCGAGGATCCCGAGGACACTGTCTCCGAGGTTCCTCCAGGTATGCCTTTAGGCGAAGTTCAGCTCCTTTTCCTTTCGTGAATTTTTCTTCTGCTCCTAACTTCCTTCTCACTTTCAGGGGAGCCTCTTACTGCTGGCTGGAGGGCCATTCATGAGAGGAAACGGGCCCTGCGCGATGCCACAATCCCTGAGGGGAAGATCCCCTTGGAGCCCTTTTGGACAATCACGGAGGATATGAATTTGCTCTCCGACGATTGTCCAAAAATGACAAAGGAGATTTGGAAGGGGATCACGACTGACGCCTCCTTCCGGGCCATTGCGGCGGCTCACCCGGGGGATAATACCCTCGCCGCAAAAGTCACCGAGCATGCTGCTCAGGTATAGTCTTTACACTTCTTTCCTCAATTTTCTAAGTGTTTAGACTTGTACTAACCTGGACTTTTGCCTTGCCGTAGCTGCTGGAGTACGTTGGTTATCTCCGAGTTCGGGTGGCCAGACAGGCTGCCTCCAAGGATGCGACTTCGCGGGAACTCAGTGAAGCGAAGGCTTCGCTTGCGAAGGTGATCGCCAGTAACCAGCAGCTGACAGCGGATTGTTCTCAGCAACTTGCTGCCGTTCGGGAGGAGTTCTCGAAGAAAAGAGAAGAACTTGAAAAGGACTTCTCCCGGAAGATTGCCGACCTCGGCGACCAAGTAAAGGGGCTGCTCGCCGCCAACGAAGATCTTGTCAAGGACAAGGCTGTTTCCGACAGTCTTGCGTCGAGGTTGACGGACGAGAACAATGCTCTTCAAGCCGAGGTCGAGGCTCTGAAGAAGGAGTCCGGAGAGACGCTGGGGATAAGCGAGCTCGAAGAGGAGGTTGCTGAGCTGAGGGACGAGGTCAATGTCCTTGGTGTTCAAAAACGTACTTCTGATGACATGGCCAAGGTCGCCTTTCAGGACGGCTTCTGCCTCGCTCGGCACCAGGTGCTGCAGAGGTTCCCAGATTTGGACCTCTCTTTTCTGGAGGGCCTAAATATTCCTGAGGGACCTCGGTGGCAGTGGTCCAAGGTCGAGCATCTGAAGCTTCCTGGTCTTCGTCCGCCCGGCTCTCCCTAGTTTGTTTTAGGGCTCCTCTTATTTTTCTCCTTCGTGCTCCTTCTTTGGACACTTCTTTTGTAAGGCAGCGTTTGCTCTAAATGAACAATCTTTTCGGCTAAGTCCTTTCTTGCAAGTTTCTTTATATCCACTGTCCCGAACACGTTTGCTCAAGAGACTTTCGGAAAACCTGTAACCAAAGAAACTTTTTACCTTCCTTTGTCCCGAGTGTGCTCGCTCAAGAGACTTTCTGGAAAGTTTGCAAAAATTTGGCTAAGTCTTCTGCAGGCTTTTTGTTTCCTTTTATCCCGAACATGTTCGCTCAAGGGCCTTCGGAAAACCTTCAGCCAAATTTTTCTGTCTTCCTATTGTCCCGAGCATATTTGCTCAAGGGACTTAGGAAAATTTTCACGAGATTGCTCATTCCCTTTTTCCCGAGCACGTTCGCTCAAGGGTGTTCGGAAATTACCTCTGCTTTTGTTTTGGCGTGTACCTTTGCGAGATTCTTGCTTTCCCTTTTTCCCGAGCATGTTCGCTCAAGGGTGTTCGGAAAATTTTCTCTGCACTGATTATGCCGAGTACTTTTGCAAGATTCTTGTTTCCCATTTTTCCCGAGCATAGTGGCTCAACGGACTTCGGGAAGTCATATCTGCTTTTTTCGTGGCGAGCACCTTCGCGGAATTTTGTCCTGGACAATTTGGTATACTTAAAAATTTTCTCAAGACCATTCTTCTCCGGACCATCCTGTACTTAGAATATTTTTTGTACAATATATTTCTTCCGCTCAACCTTAGGCGTAGAATTTTTTCAGGGCGTCTGAATGCCAAGTGTTTTTCAATTCTACGCCTTCGGCGTCGCCAAGCTTGTACACGCTTTTTCGTACTTCGGCGAGAACCAGATAAGGTCCTTCCCAATTTGCGCGAAGTACTCCGTGAGATGGCCTTCGGGGTGCAAAGTCGGCCTTTCGGAGAACGAGGTCTCCTTTTTTGATTTCTTTTGATCTGGCTTTTAAGTTGATAGCCGCGGCCACTCTTTGCTGGAAAGCTTTTCTTCTCAGCTCGGCTATTTCTCTGTGTTCGGCCACAAGGTCGAGCTTAGTTCTCAGACCGAGGTCGTTTCCGCCTTCATCAAATACTTGCACCCGTATTGAAGGCTGAACTATCTCTATTGGGATAATGGCCTCTGTTCCGAAGACGAGTGAGAAGGGAGTTTCCCCTGTGGCTCTTCGTGGCGTCGTTCGGTAGCTCCACAATACACTTTGGAGTTCTCCTGGCCATTTCCCCTTGGCTTCCCCAAGTCTCTTTTTCAGGCCATCTTTTATGGTCCTGTTTGATACTTCCACCTGCCCATTGCTTTGGGGGTGAGCTACTGGGACGAAGTGCATCTTTATTCCGAGGTCGCTGATGAATTCCTGGAATCCTTTGTCTATGAACTGGGATCCATTATCAGCTACTAGTACCCTCGGTATGCCAAATCTGCATACGATGTTCTTCCATACGAACTTCTGCACTTCTTTTGCCGAGATAGTTGCTAGTGGTTCTGCCTCTACCCACTTTGAGAAATAGTCCACTGCTACCACGCAGAATTTCACGCCTCCGGGCGCTGTGGGGAGTGGCCCAATGAGGTCTATACCCCAGACTGCGAAGGGCCAAGGATAGTCTGCCGACGTTACCATTTCCGAGGGTATCCTCTGGATTTTTGCATGTCTCTGGCAACTACCGCACTTCTGGACGAACTGCCTTGCGTCCTTTCTCAGGGTAGGCCAGAAGTATCCTTGGCGGAGTATCACTGCTGCAAGGGCATCAGTTCCAATGTGCGAGCCGCACATGCCTTTATGGACTTCTTCGAGGACCATCTCAGTATCCTCTTCGCCCACACATCTCTGCAGCGGATTTGCATATCCTTGCCGATATAACTCTTCACCAATCAGGAAGAATCTTCCGGCGCATCTTCGCAGTCTTGCAGCATTGCCGGCGTCTTCGGGAAGCTCATTCTCTGCGAGGTATCTCTTTATGGGGTCCTTCCACCCCATTCCCGAGGTCGTTACGCTTAGCACGGAGATGCTTGGATGGTCTAGCACCTCGGTGTATGTTTTGGACTTCGCTAAGCAATCTGCCTCAGTGTTATTCCGCCGGGGTACATTTTCGATCCGCACGGCGTCAAACTCTTGGATGAGTTTTCTTACCAGCTCGTGGTATTTTGCCAAGATTGGGTCCTTCGCCCCATAATCCCCTGCCGTCTGCCGAACTACCAGCTGGGAATCGCTGTGAGCCCTTAAGTTTCTCACGCCAATCTTTCTGGCCAAGCGTAATCCCGTTGAAGCTGAACTTGATAGCCTTCATCACCTCTAGGCCTTCGGGTCCTCTGATAACTATTCCAGCTCCCTGGTGTACGGACCCCGAGGCTCCGTCAACATGCAAGGTCCATTCTGGCTCACCTTCTTTCGGATCTGAGTGGTTCTCCTCAGTGGTGGGTATTTCGGCGATAAAATCTGCCAATGCTTGGGCTTTTATGGCCTTCCGAGGCTCATACGTGATTTCGTGTTCGCCAAGCTCTATGCACCACTTGGAGAGCCTTCCCGAATGATCAACTCTCTTCATAACATCCCGTAGTGGTAGACTACTTCGGACGGTGATGGGGTGAGCCTGGAAATATGGTCGCAGTCTTCTTCCTGCAAGCACCAAGGCGTATATAGCTTTTTGAAGCAAAGGGTACCTGACTTCGGCGCCATGCAGGGACTTGCTGACGTAGTAGACCGGCCATTGTTTCGGCCCTTCTTCTTTTATCAGGACCGAGCTCATGGCCTTTTCTGTGACGGCGAGGTACAGTACGAGGGGTTCTCCCTCCCGAGGTTGTCGCAGAGTCGGCAGGCTGGCCAGGTAGACTTTGAGTTCTTCCCAGGCCTTTTGGCAATCTTCATCCCAGGGATGATTGTTTCTTCCGAGGTCGCCTTCCATCTTTGCTGCCTTTGTGAGGACTTTGAAGAAAGGTCTACACCTATCTCCGTACCTGGAAATAAACCTGCTCAGAGAGGTTATTCTTCCGGTTAGTCTCTGCACGTCTTTAACTGTGGCAGGAGTTCGGAACTCAAGCAGAGCCTTAATCTTCTCAGGATTGGCGTCGATGCCTCTTTCGGATACCATGTACCTAAAGAATTTTCCCGACGTCACCCCGAAGATACACTTCTCGGGGTTAAGGCGAATCCCGAAGGCTCTGAGCTTTTGGAAGGTTTCCTCCAAATCTGCAACGTGGTAGCCGGGCAGCTTGCTTTTTACTATCATATCATCAACATATACTTCCATGTTTCTCCCCATTTGGTCTTTAAAGACCTTGTTCATCAGTCTCTGGTAGGTGGCTCCTGCATTTTTCAGCCCGAAGGGCATTCTGATATAGCAGTACGTTCCTCCCTCGGTGATGAAGGCAGTTTTCTCTTCATCTTCGGGGTCCATCCTTATCTGATGGTAGCCGCTGAAGGCATCTAGGAAGCTCAGGAGCCCGTATTCGGCCGTTGAATCTACTAGTTGATCTATTGGCGGGAGGGGAAATGAGTCTTTCGGGCAAGCATCGTTCTAGTTTCTGAAATCAATGCACATCCGGAGTTTGCTGCTACCTTCTTTTGTGGCAATGACCACGTTGCTTAACCATTCGGGGTATTTTACCTCCCTGATAACTTCAGCATCCAATAGGCGCTGGACTTCGGTTTTCACGAAGTTGCTTTTGTGGGCTGAGATGCTTCGTTTCTTTTGCCTGATAGGTTTTGCTTCCGGGCTTACTTTGAGGCTGTGCTGTATTATGCCAGGGTTCACTCCTGGCATGTCTTTCGGCGAGTAGGCAAACAGATCTTTATTTTTTAGCAGAAAGGATACAAGATTTTCCTTATCACCTTTGGCCAAGCTCTTCCCTATTCGGGTAGATTGTCCTGGGACAAGATCTACTGCTTCCGTTTCTGCTTCTGCGGGATCTCCTTCTTTGCCTTTCTCCTGCGCCTTTGCCTCCACCGTTTGTGTAGAGCTGTTTGCCGGAGCCTTTCATGCTTTTACAAACACCTTTCTTACCTCGGCTTGGTCGATGAAGACCTCTGCATCTCCATCCTTGGTGGCGAATGTGACAGTCAAGTACTTCACATCGGGGCGAATGTGCAGGTTCCCCTGAGTCTGCCTTCCAAGGATGGCGTTGTACGAAGACGGGACATCCATGACGATGAATCTTGCCATTGTGGACGCGTACAACTCAGCTGCTCCGTTTACCGAAGTGCCTTTCATCATCAAAGGGAGGTCGATCCATCCGAGGATGGGTAGTTCGGATGGCCCAACGCCGAAGGTGGGCGTGGTGACAGGTTTCAGCTCGCTGCTGGAGATGCCCAAGCTCGGCAGTAAGTGCGAGAATAGGACGTCAGCATTTGAGCCATCATCAAGCAACACTCTCTTGACGTCCCAGTTCCCTATTCTCGCCATTATCAGCAGCGGGTCGTCGTGGGGGAGACGACAGTGGAGCCATCTTTGCGAGCCAATTTCTTTGATGGACTTTGATACTCCATAACCGCAATTTCTCTGGCCTTCCGCTTTCTTTCCGAGGATGGGAGCCCCGTGGTAATGGTTTGGATGACCCCTACTGGAGGTGGAAGGCGCCTTTTTGGACTTCTGTTTCTCCGCCTGTCTGAGTCATAGTCCTCGTTTTCGGCCCTCTCTTCCTCCTCTTTTCTGCCTTTTGGGGAGGGCATCCGCAGGTATTTGCGAAGCTGGCCCTGTTTGATCAGCGACTCTATGTACTTCTTCAGCTGGAAGCAGTCTTCGGTGTCATGACCGTGGTCGCGATGAAACTGGCAGAACTTCTTGGCATTCTTCTTATTATCGGCGGCCATGGCCTTTGGTCGCCGAATCTGCATCCCTTGCCTTTCCAGCGCCATGAGAATGTTGGTCCGTGTCGTGCTCAAGGGTGTGAAACTTTGAGGTTTCTTTCCTCGCATTCGCCGTGGTCGACCTGTGTGTTCAGAAAGATGCCGAGCTTGCTGGCTGGACCCTTCGGCGCGGTGATGATCAGACTTCGGCCCCGCCATCCTCAATTCCTCGGCTGTCATGTGCTGCTCTGCCCTTCGGTAAAATTCTCCGAGGGTCTCCGGGGGGTCCTTTGAGAACTCGTAGAACAGCTGTGAGTCACGCCGAAGGCCCCGTGTCATAGCGAGGATGCGGATTTCGGGCCGGAAGTCCGGGACGCTGAGTGCTTCCCTGTTGAACCGTTCGACATAGTCTCGGATCGTCTCTCCGTTTCTCTGCTCTATGTCGAACATCTGCACAGGCATCTTGGCCGTCGGCCTGCTCCCAATGAACTGCTGGGTAAAGGCTGTGGACAACTCCTGAAACTCAGTGATAGTCCCTGGGGGCAAAGAATTGTACCATGCTATTGCTGGGCCCGTGAGGGTGACTTCAAAGCATTTGCACATGGTAGCGTCATCAGCTTCGTGCATTATCATGCTCCGCCTGTACTTCGTCAGATGGGCCTGTGGATCAGTCCGGCCATCATAGATCTCCAGCCTAGGCACTCTGAAGTCGCCTGGCATAGCTGCCTCAACGATGGTGCGAATAAACGGGGAGCCATCTTCGCATAATGCCCCCGACAGCCTGTCCCAAACGGGTTTTCTGGTCACTTGCTTCTCCACTCTGTCCAGCCGTGCCAATATCCTTTCCATAAGCGCAGTGGCGCTAGGACCATTTTCGCGGGAGGGAGATCGACGGCGCCTTTTCGGGGAGCGAGTTCGGCGCGGAGGGGTCAGGGCCCTCGCCTCGGGCGACGAACTGCTTCGCTGTGAGACTCTCGGTCGCTTGGACCCGGTTTGTCCCACAGGCCGTTTCCCGAGGGCTATATCTTCTGTGGATGATTCTCCGCGAGGATCTCCACTTTCTGAACTGCGGTGTGTAGACTTGGGGCTTCTCTCCCGAGGGCGTGTTGATGAGGAGGGTTTCTGGGCCTGCGACTGCTGTGGCCATCTTCGGTCGATCTGCTGAGTCATTTCAGCAACGACCGAGCGCTGAAAGTCCCTCAAGAAGCTAATGGTGATTACCAGAGGGCGGTCCTCCTCGGGCGTAGAAGTCTCTGGGAGTGTCTGCTCAGCAGCCGGTTGTATCTCAGGCGCGGACGAGGACCTTGGAAGTCCCTTGTCCTTAGAACGCCGAGTCTCAACGACGGCAATCTGCGAGCGGGTTCCCACAGACGGTGCCAAATGATGGCCTAAGGCCTCATCGTTGTGAGTCATGATGACTGTTGAGGAGACTTCTAGGAGGAAGAACGCCTGGAAGGTGGATCGCCCCAAGGAGAGTACCTGAAAAGCTGGTAAACAGGGTTAGGAGGCCCCCGGAGTGTTTTTCCGGGGGGGGAGCCTCCGACGCCCAAGTCAGTGGTGGCCGGAAGAAGGAGAAAGTCACTAGCTCAAAGAGAAAGGCAGAAAAGTCTCGCCTGGTAGTTTCTCCGAGTGTGGGAGCTGTATATCCGGCCTACCAACCTCCTGTCAAGTATTTATTTCCTGTATATATAGGAATACCTAGCCCGTTCAGATCATGACACGTGTGCGGTCGGATGCTCCTGAACGTCTGGGCGTAGGGGACAGATAGTTGGTAACTAGATGGCCTCGAGCCTTGTGCTGAGACGGGCCATGATATGATTCTGATGGCGTCTGCGCGTCAGGGTGACTTTTTACGTCTGTGGTGGGACGTGTCAGAGGCTTCCTTAAATGCTTCCTTAAATGCGCCTGCCGTACTCCCGAGGTCCCTGGGCGAGGTCGTCCTCTAGTTCGGACAGAGCCTCTTCGGGAAGCCGACCCTCAGTTCGGGGGTTCCCAGTTCCAGGGGGTTCCGCCTTCGGGGATATCATATTCGGGCAGCAATGTCTGGTGCCACTTTTCCGAAGGCGCGCTGTTCACAACCTTGGGGGGCGAATGGAGTCCTCAAGTTTTACTGGCGTGCCGAGGCTCGGAGCTCTCAGGCTATCTCCCGAGGTGCATGATTCCACCTATTCCCGGGAAGCGCCAGTTCTTCTGGCTGTTGTTGTGGCAGGGTATTCGGCCAGATTGAGGCGATAGCCTTTGGCTATCAGACTCAATGTACTTCTTCAGTTGGAAGCAGTCTTCGGTGTCGTGGCCATGGTCGCGGTGAAACTGGTAGAACTTCTTGATGTTTTTCTTGTTATCAGTGGTCATGGCCCTCGGCCGCCGAATCTGAGTCCCCTGCCTTTCCAGCGCCATAAGGATGTTTGTCCGTGTAGTGCTCAGGGGTGTGAAGCTTTGAAGTTTGCTTCCCCGCATCCTCCGAGGTCGGCCTGCCTGTTCAGTTGGATGCCGGGCTTGCTGATTGGACCCTTCGGCGCGGTTGTAATCAGACTTCGGCCCAGCCATTCTCAGCTCCTCGGCAGTCATGTGCTGTTCGGCCCTGCGGTAAAATTCTCTAAGGGTGTCCGGGGGGTCCTTTGAGAACTCGTAAAACAGCTGTGAGTCTCGCCGAAGGCCCCGTGTCATGGCAAGGATGTGTATTTCGGGTCGGAAGTCCGGGACGCTTAGAGCTTCCCTGTTGAATCTTTCGACATAGTCTCGGATGGTTTCTTCGTTTCTTTGCTCTATGTCGAGCATCTGAACAGGCATCTTCACCGTTGGCCGGCTTCCAATAAATTGTTGCGCGAAGGCCGTAGACAACTCCTAGAACTCAGTGATGGCTCCTGGGGGCAATGAGTTGTACCACGCAGTTGTTGGTCCCGTGAGGGTGACCTTGAAGCATTTACACATGGTAGCGTCGTCAGCACCATGTGATGCCCCAAAGCATCTTTGTTTGCTGCCATGTTGACAGGTGGAGAGACTTCTTGAGGAGGCGAGCGCCTGGAGCTCTGGTTTCCCAGCTGAGTGTGCCTGAAAAGCTCAAAGAAGAGGTTAGGAGGTCCCCGGTTTGCTTTTCCGGGGAGGACCCTCCGACGCCCAAGTCAGTTTTCTGAGTGAAAGTGGAGGAAGAACACTAAGGGATCAAGTGTCTTGCCTGTTTTGTGTTTTCTCAGAGGGAGGAAAAATGCCCATCCTTTGCCCAGTCCCATTTCCTAGTATTTATAGGAGTAGCTGGTCCGTTCAGATCATGACACGTGTTTGGTCGGATTTGATCTGTACTTTTGGACCTAGGGGACAGGCAGCCGTTTGCAGCCTCCTTTAGCCCTGGGCCCAGACAGGTTGTGTCAGGACTGGGGCGGCTGCGGCGTGTCAGTTCGCCGTTCTGATGTGACGTGTAGGGCTTGTGGGCGACATGTCAGAGGCTCATTAAATGCTCATACCGTACTCCCGAGGTCCCCTGGGCGAGGTCGCCCTTCGGTGGGTGCACCCTCTTCGGATTCTATCCGTCCTTCGGTGCGAGCACCTCCTTCGGGATCTATCCGATAGTTCTGGGAGTTCGCTTGATGAACACCTTCTTCGGGACTCACACCCATAGTTTGGGGATTCCCTTGTTCAGGTGTTTCTTGTTCGGGGAAGATCCTCTTCGGGGCCTCTGCCTTCGGGGAGATTCTTCCTTGCTTCAGAGAGATGGCTCTCTTACCCGAAGACGGTCAGTTTGGCCCCTCGATGGAGACGGTGTTGTCCTCAGAATTCCTGACGAGCTAACCAAAGTCTCGAGCTCATAATGTTTGACTTCGCACCTTCCGAGGTCAGTGAAAAGATCATCTCTTGGGTGACGTTAGACTCCTCGGCCAATATTCTGGTAGGGAGTTACTACCGAGGAGGCAATAGCCTTTGGCTATCACAGGCCCCCCTCCGAAAAGCCGAAGTGAGAAACTTCGGTTCATCGGTTTTCGGGTCCTGTGGTTGTGATATCTGCGCCGAAGACGCCTTCTTCTGCTTGTAGCGATGGGCAGCATTTTTGCGTCCTCGTGGCGCGAGAAGATAGGCTGTCCCTGTGCTGAAGATACACCCTCTGCCCGAAGTCACAGGCTGTCTCTTGGTATCCTCATGGCGAGGGAAGATAGGATAACCTTGTACCGAAGATAGACCTTTTGCCCGAAGTCACAGGCTGTCTTTTGGTGTCTTCGAGGTAACCTACTTTTTTGCCTTTATAGGTCTGCTCATGCGTCACGTCCTGCGTCTAGCGGAGTCAGTCTAGGGCGGCGCCTCTAGACCAAACGATGTCAGAGGGCGCGCTCGACGTGATGGGCGACACATGGCACGTTCGCTGCGCGATGACCGACACGCGGCACGTTTGCTGCGCGATGGCTGACACGTGGCGCACTATTACTGGGTGAGAATGCACTAAGTACGGCAAGCGCGACTTTTCAGGCGCACTTTGCAGTTATGGCGACGCTTCGCCTTCCGAGGGGTACTAATGACGACGGTTCTCCTGGCCTTCTCAGCCTATATATACCAGTCCTGTCATAACCCTCTTTTTGCTTCTGTTTTTGCTTTCTTCTGCCTTCTAATTCTCTCCCAATTTTCCGCGGCGGTTCTCCTTTTTCAGGCGTTTTTCCGACCACTTTTCACGACGGCTTCCAGAAATCCAGATTCCGGCAAGACCTTTGGTGGGTTTTAGTCCTTCTGCTTTTTTCAAAGATTCTTCTTTGTTTTTCCCGAACTCGTTTTCCTTGTTTTTCCCGAACTCATTTTCATCATGCCTGTTCCCGAGAGTTGGCAACCTCTTCTTTCTCACCCCTGCTGCACTACTCCGGCAAAACTAGCGAAGTGGAAGAAAAAGTTTTTCTTACCCTCTTACTCTGTGACGAGGTTGCCCCGTCCTGACCAATTTCCTTTCTCCAACCGAAGTGATGAATTCACCGTTTTCCGAGCCCAACTGAAGGCCGGACTTCGGTATCCCCCCCCGGAGATGGTTAGCGCGTTCTGCAACTTCCATGGCATTGCCGTTAACCAACTCCCACCGAACTTGTACTGCTATTTCAACGCCTTCCTCTGTATGTGCGGCGTTTTCAAGCTCTTCGTGGTCCCGAAGGGTGGCTTCTACTTTACGCTACCTCGGGGATCCGGGAGCAAAAAGTATACGTTCACCTTCGCCACCAAAGACAGCTGGCGAGGGTGGCAACAAAAATTCTTTTTCCTGAAGAAGTCGGAGACTTGGTCGCACGTCCCGACCAAGTGGGCTCAGGGGAGGCTCAAGATGGATGTTGTTGACCCGAAGATACTTCTAGACGCCGACGTAGCACCTATCTTTGAGGACTTCGACAGGCGCATCCGGGCCGTCTCTGACTGGGTTGCCGAGGTCTCTTCTCGTGCCCTTTACCCCTTTCCGATCAACTGGAGGCTCATGACCGAAGACGTCCTTCGGGAACTCATGGTGGTAAAGGAGCATGAGACAGACCTCAACATGCCGAAACCGGCTTCTTCGGGGAAGGACTCCTGGCTCGTGAAACTCCTTCGGGGGAATGAGACTTATGAGTCTTTTTATGAGAGTAAGTTACTTTCTCATTTTTCCCTTCATAACTTCATCTTGGACTTACACTGATCTTCTTTTTCTTTTTTCAGAGATGGGCGACGACGCGGCTGCCTTCTACAAGGCTCTTTTTACCGGGCAGGCCGAGAGGGGCGAACAGACAAAGAAGGCCGCCTCTCGGAGGCGGAAGCAGACTTCAGCCGGCCCTCCTTCCAAACGGGCAAAGAAAGCTGCTCCTTCCTCTCTTCCGCAAATTCTGGAGGAGGTAGGCGGGGAGCCCGAAGACCCTGCTGCCCCTTTGCCCGAGGTTCCTTCTGTCGACGTCCCCTCTTCCGACGTCCTTCCTCAAAGCCCCACGCCTTCGCATGCTCTTCTGGAGGGCGATGGGGAGGAGACCCCTTCTGCCGAGGAACGGCGCCAAATAAAAGGCAAGGGGATCTCTACTGAGGCGACGTCGATTCTTGACGATGACGTTACCGAGGTGCCAGCAGGTTTGTACTTTGTCGAAGAACCTTTTTTTCTCTTGTAAATCCTTAAGGGTTTTCTGGCCTTAACCAATTTTTCTGCTTTGTTGTGCAGCGGAGGTGGCCGCTCCTGACTGGGTTGCCGAACACGCCCGCAAGAGGGCCCTTCGGGATGCCCAAGTCCCAGCAGGGAAAGTTTCGAAGGAGCCCTTCTGGACGTTCACGGAGGACATGAATATGTACTCCGAGGACTGTCCCGAGATGGCCAGGTAGATGTGTAAAGGGGTGTTTACTGAGGCCTCTTACAAGGCCCTTACAGCGGCTTACCCAGGCGACATCTCTTTGGCTGCCAAACTCACTGAACATGCCACCCAGGTACGCTTCACTGTTTCCTCAGTGCCAATTTCGCCTTTGCTTTTTACTTAGCATCATTTTCCCTTTGTTTGCTTTTTCTGCAGCTGATGGGGTATGCCGGGTTGATCCGTGTTCGGGTGGCGCGAGAGTCAGAAAGGAGGGCGTCACTCTGGGACCTTTACACCAAGACGAAGGCCCAGTGTTCGGCGTTGGCTGCTGACAATGCTCAGCTGAAGCAGTCTTCAGAGAAGGAAATTGCTGAACTTCAGGAGGGGTTCATAAAAGAGAAAGAGGAACTTGAGAAAGGCACCTCCCAGAAACTTTCTGACATCGGCTCTCGGATGGCGGAGCTGACTTCGATCGTAGAAATGATCCAAAAGGATAAGTCAGAAAGTGACGCAATCCTTGCGAAGACGCTCGAGGAAAAGGCCCAGCTTGAAGCCGAGGTCGCATCTCTGAAGAAGCCTTCAGAAGAGAAGAAGAAGATGAAGGCATTGAAGAGAAAGCTCAAGGATCTGGAGAAGGATTACGCGGATCTGGAGAAGGACTATGCAGATTTGGCGGTCAAGAAGCGGGAGTCCGATGATATGACGAAGTTGGGCTTTCAAGACGGCTTCTGTCTTGTTCGGCACCAAATTCTGCAGAAGTTCCCAGATTTTGACCTCTCCTTCCTAGAAGGCATGAACATCCCCAAGGAGCCTTGGTGGACTTGGTCCAAGATCGAGCACTTGAAACTGCCTCCTTCTCTCCCGGCGCTTAAGGCTACCGACAAAAGCACAGAGACTGGCAGTTCTCAAGACGCCGAGGTTCCTTAGTTTGTACTAGGGCCTTTTGTCTTCATTTTCTTCTTCTTTTTTGTAGTCTTTCAGCAACTTTCTTCTCTATAAGCACTCTTTGGCTCAATAGATAAAAATTTGGCTAAGTATTTTTTGCCAGATTCCTTTGTTTCCCTTTGTCCCGAACATAATTCGCTCGAGAGACTTCGAAAAACCACACTTTTGCTTTCCTTTGTCCCGAACATATTCGCTCAAGAGACTTCGGAAAACCACACTCCTGCTTTCCTCTGTCCCGAACATATTCGCTCAAGAGACTTCGGAAAACCTTACTTTTGCTTTCCTCGGTGATTGCTTTCGTGAGACTCTTGTTTTGTACTTCGTCAGAATTTTTTACTTAGACAAATTTGTCCAACTTGTGCAATACAACTTTCCCACCAAACTTTTTAGGCATAGAATTTTTTCAAGGCCTCTGAGTGCCAAGTGTTTTTTAATTCTATCCCTTCGGCATCGCCGAGCTTATAAACTCCTTTTCGTACTTCGGCAAGTACCAGTAGGGTCCTTCCCAATTTGCGTGAAGTACCCCGTGGGACGGCTTTCGGGGTGCAAATTCAGCCTTTCGGAGAACGAGGTCTCCCTGCTTTATTCCCTTTGGCCTGGCGCGTAGGTTTATGGCTTCCGCTACTCTTTGCTGGAAAGCTTTTCTTCTCAGCTCGGCTACTTCTCTGTGTTCGCTGACGAGGTCGAGCTTGGTTCTCAGGCCGAGGTCATTTCCTTTTTCATCGAACACTTGGACTCATATTGACGGTTGTACTACCTCGACAGGGATGATGGCCTCTGTACCGAAGACGAGTGAAAAGGGCGTTTCCCCTGTGGCTCTTCGGGGTGTTGTTCGGTAACTCCATAACACGCTTTGGAGTTCTCCCGGCCATTTCCCTTTTGCTTCCCTCAGTCTCTTTTTCAGACCATCTTTTATGGTCCTGTTAGATACTTCCACCTGCCCATTACTTTGGGGGTGAGCTACTGGGGCGAAGTGCATTTTTGTCCCGAGGTCGCTAATGAACTCTTCGAATCCTTTGTCTATGAACTAGGATCCATTGTCCGCTACGAGTACCCTTGGTATGCCAAATCTGCATACGATGTTTTTCCATACGAACTTCTGCACTTCTTTTGCCGAGATAGTTGTCAGAGGTTCTGCCTCGACCCACTTAGAGAAATAGTCTACCGCTACTATGCAGAACTTTACGCCTCCAGGCGCCGTTGGGAGTGGCCCAATGAGATCTATGCCCCAAACTGCGAAGGGCCAAGGATAGTCTGCCGAAGTCATGAACTCTGAGGGTGTTCTTTGGATGTTCGCATGTCTCTGGCAACTACCACATTTCTGGACGAACTGCTTGGCGTCCTTTCTCAGGGTAGGCCAGAAGTATCCTTGGTGAAGTATCACTGCTGCCAGGGCGTCGGTTCCGATGTGCGAACCACAGGCACCTTCATGAACTTCTTCGAGGATCATTTCAGTATCCTCTTCACTAACACACCTCTGTAGTGGATTTGCATATCCTTGCCGATATAGTTCTTCTCCAATTAAGAAGAAACGTCCGGAGCGCCTTTGCACTTTTGCGGCTTCGCTGGGATCTTCGGGGAGTGTGTTGGTTGCTAGATACGTTTTGATTGGTTCTTTCCATCCTTTCCCCGAGGTCTCTATGCTTAACACCGCGATGCTGGGGTGGCTTAGCACTTCGGTGCAAGTTTTGGACTTCGCCAAACAGTCTACTTCAGCATTTTCTCATCGGGGTACGTTCTCGATTTTCACGACGTCGAACTCCCGAATAAGCTTTGTTACCAACTCATGGTATTTCGCCAAGGTCGGGTCTTTCGTGCCATAGTCCCCTGCCATTTGCCGGACCACCAGCTGGGAATCACTATGGGCTTTCAAGTTTCTCACGCCAATTTTTCTGGCCAGGCGTAATCCTGCTATGAGGGCCTCATAGTCGGCCATATTGTTGGTGGTGTTGAAACTGAACTTGATGGCCTTCATTACTTCTAGGCCTTCGGGTCCTCTGATAATCACTCCAGCTCCCTGGTGTTCGGATCCTGAGGCCCCGTCAACATATAACGTCCATTCTGGCTCGTCTTCGCCCGAAAATGAATGTCCCTCCTCGGTGTTTGGTACTTCGACGATGAAGTCTGCCAAAGCTTGAGCTTTTATAGCTTTCCGGGGTTCATACATGATGTTGTGTTCGCCAAGCTCTATACACCACTTGGAAAGCCTTCCCGAGTGATCAACTTTCCTGATAACATCCCGTAGAGGCAGGGTACTTCGGACGATAATGGGGTGAGCCTGAAAGTATGGTCGTAGCCTCCTTCCTGCAACTACCAAGGCATATATAGCTTTTTGAAGCAAAGGGTACCTGACTTCGGCGCCATGCAGGGACTTGCTGACATAGTAGACCGGCCATTGCTTTGGCCCTTCTTCTTTCACGAGGACCGAGCTCACAGATTTTTTCGTGACGGTGAGGTATAATACGAGGGGCTCTCCCTCCCGAGGTTGCCGCAAGGTCGGCAGGCTGGCCAAGTAGACTTTGAGTTCTTCCCAGGCTTTTTGGCAATCTTCATCCCAAGGATGACCATTCCTTCCGAGGTCGCCTTCCATCTTTGCTGCCTTTGTGAGGACTTTGAAGAAGGGTCGACACCTATCTCCGTACCTGGAAATAAACCTGCTTAGAGAGGTTATTCTTCCGGTGAGTCTTTGCATGTCTTTGACTGTGGCAGGAGTTCAAAATTCAAGCAGAGCCTTAATCTTCTCGGGGTTAGCATCGATGCCTCTTTCGGATACCATGTACCCAAGGAACTTTCCCGAGGTCACCCCGAAGATGCATTTCTCAGGATTAAGGCGGATCCCGAAGGCTCTGAGTTTTCGGAAGGTTTCCTCTAAATCTGTAACGTGGTAGCCAGGCAGTTTGCTTTTGACTATCATATCATCAACATACACCTCCATGTTCCTCCCCATTTGGTCTTTGAAGACCTTGTTCATCAGCCTCTGGTAGGTGGCTCCTGCATTTTTGAGTCCGAAGGGCATCCTGATATAGCAATATGTTCCTCCCTCAGTGATGAAGGCAGTCTTCTCTTCATCTTCGGGGTCCATCCTTATCTGATGATACCCACTGAAAGCGTCCAGGAAACTTAGGAGCCCGTACTCGGCAGTTGAGTCTACCAGTTGGTCTATTGGCGAAAGAGGATATGAATCTTTCGGGCAAGCATCGTTCAAATTTCTGAAGTCGATGCACATCCGGAGCTTACTACTTCCTTCTTTTGTGGCAATTACCACGTTGCCTAGCCATTCGGGGTAGTTTACCTCCCGGATAACGCTAGCGTCTATCAGACACTGGACTTCGGTCTTGACGAAGTCACTTTTGTGAGCTGAGATGCTCCGTTTCTTTTGCCGGACAGGTTTTATTTCCGGACTCGCTTTGAGGCTATGCTGGATTACGCGAGGGTTTACCCCTGGCATGTCCTTCGGCGAGTAGGCGAACAGATCTTTATTTGCAAGCAGAAAAGATACAAGTTTTTCCTTGTCTCCTTCGGCCATGCTTTTCCCTATTCGGGTACTATGGCCTGGGACAAGCTCTACTTCTTCTGTTTCCGCTTTTGTGGGATCTTCTGCCTCGCCCCTTTCTAGCTTTTTTGCTTCTATGGCATGTGCTAAGTTGCTTGCTGGAGCCTTTCGTGCTCTGACAAACACCTTTCTCACCTCGCTTTGATCAATGAAGATCTTTGCGTCTCCTTCCTTGGTGGCGAAGGTGACGGTCAAGTACTTTACATCAGGGTGAATGTGCAAATTTCCCTGTGTCTGTTTGCCGAGGATGGCGTTGTATGACGAAGGAACGTCCATGACTATGAATCTTGCCATGGTAGAGGCGAACAACTCAGTAGTTCCTTTCTCCGAAGTTCCTTTCATCATCAAGGGGAGGTCGATCCACCCGAGGACAGGTAGCTCAGATGGTCCTACGCCGAACGTGGGTGAAGTAACAGCCTTGAGGTCACTCCTGGATACGCCCAAGCTTGGCAGCAAATGTGAGAACAAGACGTCTGTGTTTGACCCATCGTCCAGCAGTACCCTCTTGACGTCCCAGTTTCCTATCCTCGCCATTATCAGCAATGGATCGTCATGGGGAAATACGATGGTGGAGCCATCCTCGCGGGCCAATTTTTTCGTTGGGCTCTGATATTCCATCACCGCTATCTCTCTTGCCCTTCTTTTTCTTTCCGAGGATGGAAGTCCGGTTGTGATCGTCTGTATTACTCCTGCTGAAGGTGGAGGAAGCCTTCTCGGACTTCGGTTCCTTCGCCTGTCTAAATCATAATCCTCGTCATCGGGCTTTCCTTCTTCCTTTTTTTTCCCCTTCGGGGAAGGCATTGTCAAATAATGCCGAAGCTGGCCCTGCTTTATCAGTGATTCAATGTACTTTTTCAACTGAAAGCAGTCTTCGGTGTCATGACCGTGATCACGGTGGAACTGACAGAACTTCTTCATGTTCCTTCTGTTGTTAGTAGTCATGCCCCTCGGTCGCTGGATTTGAGCCCCCTGTTTTTCCAACGCCATGAGGACGTTAGCCCTCGTACTGCTCAGAGGTGTAAAGTTTTGGGGCTTCCTTCCTCCTACTCGCATTCTCCGAGGTCGGCCTAACTATTCCGTTGGACATCGGGCTTGCTGGCTAGACCCTTCGCCATGAGCGTGAATATGGTCAGCCTTCGGTCCAGTCATTCTCAGCTCTTCGGCTGTCATATGTTGTTCAGCCCTTCGGTAGAATTCTCCCAGCGTGTCCGGGGGATCTTTGGAAAATTCATAAAACAAGTGCGAATCCCTCCGGAGGCCCCTCGTCATGGCGAGGATGCGGATTTCGGGACGAAAGTCTGGAACACTGAGGGCCTCTCTGTTGAACCTCTCAACATAGTCACGGATGGTCTCCCCGTTTCTTTGTGCTATGTCAAACATCTGGACGGGCATCTTCGCCGTCGGCTTGCTCCCAATGAACTGTTGGGTGAACGCTGTGGACAGCTCCTGGAACCCCCTGATGTTTCCGGGAGGCAGGGAATTGTACCAGGCAGTTGCTGGTCCTGCGAGGGTGAGTTCAAAGCACTTGCAGAGTTTCCCACAGACGGCGCCAAATGATGCCCCAAAGCATCTTTGTTTGCTGTCATGTTGACAGGTGGAGAGACTTCCTGAGGAGGCGAGCGCCTGGAGCTCTTGTTTCCTAGCTGAGTGTGCCTGAAAAGCTCAAAGAAGAGGTTAGGAGGTCCCCGGTTTGCTTTTCGGGGAGGGACCCTCCGACGCCCAAGTCAGTTTTCTGAGTGAAAGTGGAGGAAGAACACTAAGGGATCAAGTGTCTTGCCTATTTTGTGTTTTCTCAGAGGGAGGAAAAAAGCCCATCCTTTGCCCAGTCCCATTTCCTAGTATTTATAGGAGTAGCTGGTCCGTTCAGATCATGACACGTGTTCGGTCGGATTTGATCTGTACTTTTGGACCTAGGGGACAGGCAGCCGTTTGCAGCCTCTTTTATCCCTGGACCCGCACAGGTTGTGTCCGGACTGGGGCGGCTGCGGCGTGTCAGTTCACCGTTCTGATGTGACGTGTAGGGCTTGTGGGCGACATGTCAGAGGCTCCTTAAATGCTCATACCGTACTCTCGAGGTCCCCTGGGCGAGGTCGCCCTTCGGTGCGTGCGCCCTCTTCGGATTCTATCCATCCTTCGGTGCGAGCACCTCCTTCGGGATCTATCCCATAGTTCTGGGAGTTCCCTTGATGAACACCTTCTTCAGGACTCACACCCATAGTTCGGGGATTTTTCTTGTTCAGGTGTTTCTTGTTCGGGGAAGATCCTCTTCGGGGCCTCTGCCTTCGGGGAGATTCTTCCTTGCTTCAGAGAGATGGCTCTCTTACCCGAAGACGGTCAGTTTGGCCCCTCGATGGAGACGGTGTTGTCCTCATAATTCCTGACGAGCTAACCAAAGTCTCGAGCTCATAGTGTTTGACTTCGCACCTTCCGAGGTCAGTGAAAAGATCCTCTCTTGGGTGACGTCAGACTCCTCGGCCAATATTCTGGCAGGGAGTTACTACCGAGGAGGCAATAGCCTTTGGCTATCGCCATGCATTATCATGCTGCGTTTGTACTTGGTCAGATGGGCCTGCGGATCAGTGCGGCCATCATAAATCTCCAGCCGAGGTACCCTGAAGTCGCCTGGCATGGCTGGCTCGGCCACGGCCCGAGTGAATGGGGACCCATCTTCGCAGAAGGCTCCCGTCAGCCTGTCCCAGACGGGTTTGCGAGCTACCTGCTTTTCCACCCTGTCTAGCCGCGCTAGTATCTTTTCCATGAGAACTGTGGCATTAGGCTCTTCCTCTGGGAAGGGAGATCGTCGGCGCCTCTTCGGGGAGCGAGTTTGGCGCTGAGGGGACAGGGACCTCGCCTCGGGCGATGAACTCCTTCGCTGTGAGACTTTCGGTCGCTTGGACCCAGTTTGTCCCACAGGCCGTTTCCCGAGGGGTATATTCTCCGTAGACGACTCTTCGCGCGGGTCTCCGCTTCCCGAACCGCGATGAGTCGACCTCGGGCTTTTCTCCCAAGGGCGTGCAGGTGAGGGAGGTCTTTGGGCCTGTGTCTGCTGTGGACACCTTCGGTCGATCTGCTGTCTCAGTTCGGCCACGACCGAACGCTGAAACTCCCTCATAAAGCTCATAGTGATTACTAGAGGGCGGTCTTCCTCAGGCGCAGAAGTCCCTAGGAGTGTTTGCTTAGCAGCCGGTTGTGTCTCAGGCGCGGACGGAGACCTAAGGAGTCCCCTGTCCTTAGAATGCCGAGTTTCAACGACGGGGATCTCAGAGCGGGTCCCACAGACGGCGCCAAATGATGCCCAGGGGCTTCATTGTTGGTAGTCATGGTGACTAATAGAGGGACTCCCGGAGAGGAAAAACGCCTGGTGGCCGGTTTGCCCAAGGGAGAGTGCCTGAGATGTTCAGAAAAAGTGGGTTAGGAGGTCCCTGGGGTGTTGTTCCGGGGAGGATCCTCCAACGCCCAAGTCAGTGGTGCTAAGAGAAGGCGGAGGAAATAGCACTGAGGGGTTCAGTGAACTCGCCTGGTCGTATTTTCTCAGAGTGAGGAGTCGGGATCTTTGCCAGCCATTTGCCAGGGTGTATTCCCTGGTATTTATAGAGGTGTCCAGCCCGTTCAGATTGTGACACGTGTTCGGTCGGATGTTTTCTGAATGTCTGGGCGTAGAGGACAAGTAGCTGGTGGCAGGCTTCCTTGAGCCTTGAGCCGAGACGGGCCATGATGTGACTTTGATGGCGTCGGCGTGTCAGAGCACCTTTTGAGGCGGCTTGTGACGTCTGTGGGCAGCATGTCAAAGGTTTCCTTAAATGCTCCTGCCGTACTCCCGAGGTTCCTGGGTGAGGTCGTCCTCTAGTACGGACCGTGCCACTTCGGGAAACATGCCCCCAGTTCGGGGGTTCCCAGATTCAGGGAGTTCCGCCTTCGGGAAGATTCAGCCCGCACTAGCTGGTGCCACTTTTCCGAAGGCGGTCTGTTTACTACCTCGGGGGGCTACTAGTATCCTCAAGTTCCCTGGCGTGCCGAGCTCGAGCTCTTCGGCTTTTCTCCGAGCTGTGTGATCCCACCTTTTTCCGGGTAGCGCCAGATCTCCTGGCCATTCTGGTGGCAGGGAGTTCGGCCAGGTGGAGGCGATAGTCCTTCGGCTATCATAAGCACCGCTTGCTAGAAGACAAGGCTTTGCCTTGCAGTTCAAGGACTAGGTAGACGATAAGTCCTAAGGGACTGAAACTTATGTGCATTAAGTTTAGCCTCACACTGTAAAAGCTCACAGCAGATTATATATAGTTATATATGTGTTGTCCTTAGTATCTTTTCTTGCAGGTGAAGACCCTTACTGAGAATTGAAATTCTAATTCTTTAGTTTATGTTATGCAGATTCTGACGGTGTTAGACCCGATAACCATTTAGGGTTGTCATGGTAGTTTGCTTTTGCATGTACTTAGCTTTGAGAGTCTTTATGATTCTAGTTTTATTAGCTACTTGTTGGCAAAGCAGCAGTACTGATGGCCAGGGGCTCATCGTTTATAGTCATGGTGACTGGTGGAGAGACTTCTGGGAGGAAGAACGCCTGGTGGAATGGACAGCCCAAAGGAGAGTGCTTGAAAGCTCAGAAACAAAGGGTTAGGAGGCCCCTGGAGTGTTTTTCCGGGGGCGGAGCCTCCGACGCCCAAGTCAGTGGTGGCTGAGAAAAGGCAGAGGAAATAGCACAAAAAGCTGAAGAGTCTCGCCTGGTAGTTTTCTCAGAGTGTGGGAGTAGTGTTTGGCCAACCAACCAGCCTCCTGCCCAGTATTAATTCCTGGTATTTATAGGAGCGCCTAGCCCGTTCAGATCATGACACGTGTTCGGTCGGATGTTCCCTGAGTTTCTGGGCGTAGGAGACAGATAACTGGTAGCAGGTTGTCCTGAGCCACGTGCTGAGATGGGCCATGATGTGACTCTGATGGCGTCCGTATGTCAGAGCGCCTATTCAGGCGATTTTATGATGTCTGTGAAAGGACGTGTCAGAGGCTTCCATAAATGCTCCTGCCGTACTCCCGAGGTCCCTGGGTGAGGTCGTCCTCTAGTTCGGACAGAGCCTCTTCGGGAAACAGGCCCTCAGTTCGGGGGTTCCCAGTTTCAGGGAGTTCCGTCTTCGGGGATGTCATGTTCGGCTCGCTATGTCTGGTGCCGCTTTTCCGAAGGTGATATGTTCACAACCTTGGGGGGCCGAGTAATGTCCTCGGGGTTTCCTGGCGTGCCGGGCTCGGAGCTCTTCGGCTATCTCCCGAGGTGCCTGATCGCACCTTTTCTCGGGTAGCGCCAGCTTCTTCCGGCCATCATTGTGGCAGGGAGTTCGGCCAGATAGAGGCGATAGCGTTTGGCTATCACATGCCCCCCTTTGGAAAGCCGAAGTGAAGACTTCGGTTTTGCATCTCTTTCCGAGGTTTGTGTATGGGAGTTTCTTTGGAAGCTTAACCTGTTCCGAGGATGCGCCTTTTGCCCGAAGATCATGGGCTCTTCGGCCTTGGCCTGTTCTCTGGTGTCTTCGAGGTGGAGCCTATGCCGAAGGTACACCTCTTGCCCGAAGGTCATGGGCTGTTCGGCCAAAGCCTGTTTCTTGGCGTCCTCGAGGTGGCCTGCTCTTTGTTTCTGCAGGTCTGTTTGGCCAAGCGTGTCAGTCTGAGCAGCGCGTCCCAGTTTCATTCCAGTTTTCCAGGGATGTCAAAAGACGTGTCCAGCTTTCAAGGGACGTTTGGAGGACGTGTCCCCTATTTGTGCGCAGCGGTTGACACGTGGCGCTTTGCCATTGGAGGAGAGTCGCGTCGGTTTACAGAGGGCGTGCCTTTTCAGGTGCAGAGAGCAGTTACGGCGACGGTTCGCCTCCAAAGGGTACTTATGACGATTTTTCGGTTACCCATCTCTGGCTTATAAATAGCCCACTCTACCATAAGTTCCTTTTGCTTTCTCTTCTGCTCTTCGCTCTGGTTTGCCCCTGTTCTTGCACTTTCTTGCTTTCTGTGGCGGAGCTACCTTAATCAAAGCTTTTTTCCAGCCAACTTTCACGACGGCGTCCTCAGATTTTGGCAAATCTTTCGGTGGGTTTTTGTTTTTCAGAGTGCTTTGATCCCTGTGTTCTTTTGAGTTTTTCTCTGGAAACTGTTTTCTTCCATTTTCAAACTCGTTTTATGTCAAAAATGCCCCTTCCTGAGAGCTGGCAGCCTCTTTTAGCCCATCCTTGTTGTACCACCCCTGAAAAGTTAGAGAGGTGGAAGAAAAACTTCTTTCTTCCCTCTTACGCCATTACTAGGCTGCCTCGTTCTAGCCATTATGCTTTTTTAAACCGCAGTAAGGAGGTTACCGTTTTCCGAGCTCAGCTGAAGGCCGGTCTTCGGTATCCTCCCCCGAAGATGGTGTGCGAGTTCTGCAAATTTCATGGCATTGCTCTGAACCAGCTTCCCCCGAACTCGTTCTGCTATTTTAACGCCTACCTCTGCATGTGTGGCGTCTTCGGGATAGAACCCAATTTCAGAATTTTTATGCAGTATTACAAGCTCTCTGTGGTCCCGAAGGGTGGCTTCTATTTCATGCTACCTCGGGGATCTGGGGGCAAGAAATTCATGTTCACCTTTGCCACTAAAGATAGCTGGCGGGGGTGGCAACAGAAGTTTTTCTTCATGAAGATGGAAGAGGCCTGGTCGTACGTTCCGACCAAATGGGCTCAGGGAACACTGGATGTGGACATTGTTGATCCGAGGATGCTACTGACCCCAGAGTTAGCTTCCTTGTTCACGGATTTCGACGCTCGCATTCGGGCTGTCTCTGACTGGGATACCGAGGTCGTTCCGCTCGCCCTTTACCCTTTTCTAATCAACTGGAGGTTGATGACCGAAGAGGTCCTTCGGGAGCTAAAGGTGGTAAAGGAGCACGAGACTGACCTCGGGATGCCAGCTCCTGCCATCGCCGGGAAGGATTCCTGGTTGGTCAAGCTTCTTAAGGAGGAAATTTCTTTCGAAGCGCTTGCCGAAAGTGAGTTATCTTCTACTCCTTTACTGTTCGACTTTGGACCATTCCCACCGAGGTCCCTCAGGAATGTTTACAGCCTCTAGAAAAAGAGGTCTAGATTTGGGAACCTCTGGAGGACTTGGTGCCGAGCAAGGCAGAAGCCGTCCTGAAAAGCGACCTTGGCCATTTGATCAGACTTGCTCTTGTCAAGATCAAGGTCGTCAAGCTCGTCCTTCAGATCCGTGACCTCCTCCTCCAGCACCTTTATCTGCTTCTTCCCATTCGGATCCTTCTTCAAGGACTTGACCTCGGCTGCAAGGATGTTTTTCTCAGCTATCAGCGCTAGTATGAGCTTGTCAGAATCTGACTTATCCTTTAGGAGCTCCTCGTTGGCGGCTAGCATTCCATTTATCTGCTCGCCGAGGTCAGCAATCTTCCGGGAGGAATCCTTCTCAAGTTCTTCTTTCTCCTTCCGGAACTAATCCCGAAGGGCGGCAACTTCTTCCTTCGCAGCATGTGACAGCTGCTGGTTCTCAGTGATCAATGCCAAGTGAGTGGCCTTCGCCTTCTCTAAGGCCTCTAAGGCCAAAGCTTGGAACTTCGCCTGCCTGGCCACCTGAACTCGGAGAAAGCCGGCGTATCCCAGCAGCTGCAAAAAGATGAACGCAAGGTCAGTAAGAGCCAGCCACTTAGGAAAAATTGAAGGGAAAAAGGTGTGAAGAACATACTTGAGCAGCATGCTCAGTGACTTTGGCGGCAAGGGTGTCATCATCCGGATGTGCCGCCGCAATAGCCTTGAAGGAGGCCTCTGTAAGCACCCCCTTCGAAATTTGCTTCGCCATTTCTGGACAGTCCTCGGAGTACAAGTTCATGTCCTCCGTGAATGTCCAGAAAGGCTCTTTGGGAACCTTCCCTTGTGGAACTCTGGCGTCGCGAAGGGCTCGCGCCTTCGTGTGTTCGGCCGCCCAGTTCGGGGTAAGTAACTCCCCTGCACGGCGAAAACGAGAAGTGGGTCAGGGACAAAGGAAAATTTAGAAAAACAAAAAGAAGCATACTTGTTCTGAAAGCAACTAACCTGGAGGGACCTCGACAACGACGTCCTCAGAGTCCTCAGCCTCCTCGGTGGAAATGCCCTTACCCTTTTGCCTGCGCCGCTCCTTGGCAGAAGGTGCCTCTACCACGGCGTCCAGAAGGACTTGCGACGGGGTAGGACTTTGCGGAGGGGCGTCGGTATGAGGGACGTCGGCGGCGGCAGGAACCTCGGCCGAAGGATCGGGCAGCGAACCGACAGCAGCCTCAGAGTCCTCGCTTTCCTCCCCAATACTTTCCAAAGGGGAGGAAAGAACAGTCTTCTTCGCCCGTTTAGCCGAAGGACCAGCACCGACAGACTTCTGCCTTCGGGAAGTTGCCTTCTTTGTCTGCTCCCCCTTCTCCACTTGGCCGGAGAAAAGGGACTTGTAATAGGCGGCAGTCCCGTCGCCCATCTCTGAAAAAGAAGAGAAATATCAGCCAGAGTCCGAGGAAGAAAACAGCAAGGGAGTAGAAGACAACTCACTTTTGACAAGCGTTTCGAAAGAAATTTCCTCCTTAAGAAGGTTGACCAACCAGGAATCCTTCCCGGCGATGGCAGGAGCTAGCATCTTGAGGTCAGTCTTGTGCTCCTTCACCACCTTTAGCTCCCGAAGGACCTCTTCGGTCATCAACTTCCAATTGATAGGAAAAGGGTAAAGAGCACGCGGAGCGACCTCGGGAGTCCAGTCAGAGACAGCCCGAATGCGGGCGTCGAAATCCGCGAACACGGGAGCCAACTCTGGAGTCAGCAACATCCTCGGATCAACAACGTCCACATTCAGTATTCCCTGAGCCCATTTGGTCGGGACGTACGACCAGGCCTCATCCATCTTCAGGAAGAAGAACTTCTGTTGCCACCCCCACCAGCTGTCTGTAGTGGCGAAGGTGAACATGAATTTTTTGCTCCTAGATCCCCGAGGTAGCATGAAATAGAAGCCACCCTTCGGGACCACAGAGAGCTTGTAGTACTGCATGAAGATTATAAAATGCGGTTTTATCTCAAACACGCCACACATGCAGAGGTAGGCGTTAAAATAGCAGAACGAGTTCGGGGGAAGCTGGTTCACAGCAATGCCATGAAATTGGCAGAACTCACAAACCATCTTCGGGGGAGGATACCGAAGACCGGCCTTCAACTGGGCTTGGAAAACGGTAACCTCATTTCTGTGGTTTGAAAAGGCATAATGGCTAGAACGAGGCAGCCTAGTAATGGTGTAAGAGAGAAGAAAGAACTTTTTCTTCCACCTCTCTAACTTTGCAGGGGTGGTGCAACAAGGATGGGCTAAAAGAGGCTGCCAGCTCTCAGGGATAGGCATTGTAGACATGAAAACGAGTTTGGAAAAGACAAGAAAACAGTTTCCAGAAAAAACTCCAAAGAACAGAGAGATCAAAACACTCTGGAAAACAAAAACCCACCAAAAGATTTGCCAAAGTCTGAGGACGCTGTCGTGAAAGTTAGCTGGAAAAAGCTCTGATTAAGGCAGCTCCGCCACAGAAAGCAAGAAAGTGCAAGAACAGGGGCAAAGCAGAGAGAAAAGCAGAAGAAAAAGAAAAGGGAACTTATGATGGAACGAGCCATTTATAGGCCAGGGGTGGGTAACCGAAACGTCGTCATAAGTACCCTTTGGAGGCGAACCGTCGCGGTAACTGCCCTCTGCACCTGAAAAGGCGCGCCCTCTATAACCAACGCAACTCTCCTCCAATGGCAAAGTGCCACGTGTCAGCCACCGCGCCAAAACGGGGACACGTCTCTTGACATCCCTAGGAAAAAGGGAGCACGTCTTCTGACATCCCTAAAAAGCTGGGACGCGTCGCTCAGACTGACACGCTCGGCCATCAGACCTGCAGAAACAAAGAGCAGGCCACCTCGAGGACACCAAGAGACAGGCTATGGCCAAATAGCCCATGACCTTCGGGCAAGAGGTGTATCTTCGGCACAGGCTCCGCCTCGAAGACACCAAAAAACAGGCCAATGCCGAACAGCCCTTTGGGCAGAAGGTGCATCCTCGGAACAGGTTGAGCTTCCTAAGAGACTCCCAAGAACAACCTCGGAAAGAGATGCAAAACCGAAGTCTTCACTTCGGCTTTCCAAAGGGGGGCATGTGATAGCCAAAGGCTATCGCCTCTATCCGACCGAACTCCCTGCCACAAGAATGGCCAGAAGAGACTGGCGATACCTGAGTGAAAATGGGATCATACACCTTGGGAGATAGCCGAAGAGCTCCGAGCCCGGGACGCCAGGAAACTTGAGGATACTACTAGCCCCCCGAGGTTGCAAACAGATCGCCTTCGGAAAAGAGGCACCAGCTATTGCGGGCCGAACATGATCTCCCCGAAGGCGAAACTCCCTGAAGCTGGGAACCCCCGAACTGGGTGCGTGTTTCCCGAAGAGGCATTGTCCGTTCCAAAGGACGACCTCGCCCAGGGACCTCGGGAGTACGGTAGGAGCATTTAAGGAAGCATTTAAGGAAGCCTCTGACACGTCCTTTCACAGACGTCATGAAGCTGCCTCAATAGGCGCTCTGACATGCTGACGCCATCAAAGTCACATCATGGCCCATCTCAGCACAAGGCTCAAGGCAACCTGCTACCAGCTATCTGTCCCCTACACCCAGAAACTCAGGGAACATCCGACCAAACACGTGTCGCGATCTGAACGGGCTAGGCACTCCTATAAATACCAGGAAATAAATACTTGGCAGGAGGTTAGTTGGCAAAAGGTCTGACTCCCAGACTCTGAGAAAATCACCAGGCAAGACTCTTCAGCCTCTTTGTGCTATTTCCTCTGCCTTTTCTCAGCCACCGTTGACTTGGGCGTCGGAGGCTCCCCCCCCGGAAACACATTCCGGGGGCCTCCTAACCCACTTTTTCTGAGCATCTCAGGTACTCTCCCTTGGGCGCACCATCCTCCAGGCGTTCTTCCTCCTAGAAGTCTCTCCAACAGTCACTATGACTCTAAACGATGAGGCCCATGGCCATCACTACTACTACGTCAGAATGCCCTTCGGGCTTAAAAATGCAGGGGCCACCTATCAGAGGCTGATGAACAAGGTATTCGATTCATAGATTGGGAGAAATATGGAAGTATATGTTGATGATATGATAGTCAAGAGCAAAATGCCTGGAAATCATATCACCGACCTAGCCGAAACCTTCCAACGGCTTCGGGAGTTCAGCATATGTCTTAATCCCGAAAAGTGTATGTTCGGAGTAGGTGCAGGAAAGTTTCTCGGGTTTATGCTATCAAAAAGGGGAATAGACGCTAACCTTGAAAAAGTCAAAGCCCTGCTAAATTTCCGAACACCTACATCCATCAAAGACATACAAAGGCTTATCGGAAGAATCACCTCCCTTAGTAGATTCATCTCCAGGTACAGCAACCGATGTCGTCCATTTTTCAAAGTACTCACCAAAGTCCCCAAGGGCGACGACACCTCCGGGACCCGAGAGCATCCATGGAACACAGAATGCCAGAAAGCTTAGGATGAGCTTAAAAGCTACCTGACCCACCTGCCAACACTTCGGCAACCTCGGTAGGGAGAGCCTCTCATCCTCTACCTCGCGATCACTACAAAAGCAGTGAGTTCGGTACTAGTAAAAGAAGAAGGTGGGAGGCAATGGCCAGTATATTATGTAAGCAAGTCCCTACATGGTGCCGAGACCAGATACCCATTGCTGCAAAAGGCTATCTACGCCTTAGTACTCGCAGGCAGAAGATTGCAACCCTATTTTCAAGGCATGCGATCACCGTCCGGAGTCACCTGCCTTTACGCGATGTGATGAAAAAAGTGCAGCATTCGGGAAGATTATCAAAATGGTGCATTGAACTGGGAGAATACGACATTACTTTCGAACCTAGAAGGGCAATAAAGGCCCAGGCACTGGCAGACTTCATTGCAGAAATCCCTGAGATCGAAAATGCTGAAGCCATCGCGGAGGGTCGAACAGAGGCTGATCCAGAATAGAAGCTCTTTGTCGATGGAGCGTCAGCTGCAAAGCATCAGGGAGCCGGAATAGTCCTTCAGGGGCCCGAAGGCATGGAAGCCTCTAAAGCAAGCAAGTTTGGTTTTATTGTTACCAATAACATCGTCGAGTGTGAGGCCCTCATAGCCGGACTAAAGATGGCCAGAAAAGTCGGCGTAAAAAATCTTATGGCCCACAATGATTCACAGTTAATAGTCCGGCAGACGAAGGGAGAGTACGCGACAAAGGATCCAACCTTGGCAAAATACCACGACCTTGTCCAGAAACTCATTGGAGATTTTGACTCGGTACACATAAAAAATGTGGCCCGAAGTGACAATACCCGAGCCGACGCCTTGGCCAAATCCAAGGAACCCACCGAAGTGCTGAAGCAACCTAGTACAGAATTAATGTGCATGGAAACCTCGGGGGAAAGATGGCAAGATCCCATCAAGAAATATCTAGCAACCTCGGAACTCCCTGAGGACCCTAAAGAGGCCGCAAAAGTACGAAAGTGCTCGTGAAGGTACTTCCTCATTGGAGAAGAACTATATAGGCAAGGGTATGCGAGCCCCCTGCAAAAATGTGTAG
The DNA here is from genome assembly GCA_039654915.1 of Aquilaria yunnanensis. NCBI lineage: Eukaryota > Viridiplantae > Streptophyta > Magnoliopsida > Malvales > Thymelaeaceae > Aquilaria > Aquilaria yunnanensis. The sequence goes on from CM077598.1 coordinate 79,292,915, forward strand.
GCGAAGATGATGTCAGAACAATACTTGAAGAAGTCCATGAAGGAGCGTGTGGCTCCCATATAGGAACAGACGCCCTTGCTGGGGTACTACTCCGCCAAGGTTACTTTTGGCCTACCTTGAGGAAAGATGCAAGGAAATTTGTCCGAAGATGTGAAAACTGCCAAAGTCATGCCAACATCCAAAAACTACCTTCGGAAAGAATAAACCCAGCAGATTATCCTTGCCCCTTTGCCATATGGGGTATTGATCTCATTGGACCTCTCCCAAACACTCCCCGTGTGGTAAAGTTTTGCATAGTCGCGGTGGACTACTTCACTAAGTGGATTGAAGCAGAACCACTGGCATCAATCTCGGCAAAAGGATGCCCAAAATTTTGTATGGAAGAACATCATATGCTGATTCGGCACCGAGGGTAATAGTGGCCGACAATGGAACTCAGTTTACGGATAGAGGGTTCCAGGAATCCATGGCTGACCTCGGCATAAAAATGCATTTTGCTCCAGTAGCCCACCCTCAAAGTAACGAGTAGGTCAAAGTATCCAACAGGACAATAAAGGATGGCTTGAAGAAAAGACTAAAGGAGGCAAAGGCGAAATGGCCAGGAGAGCTCCCGAGTGTGCTGTGGAGCTACCGTACGACTCCCCGAAGAGCTACGGGGGAGACTCCCTTCTCGCTTGTGTACGGAACAGAGTCCATTATCCCCACTGAGGTCATACAATGTTCGGTAAGAATACAAGTGTTCGACAAGGGAGGAAATGATCTCGGCTTGAGGACAAAACTGGACTTTGCCGAGGAACACCGCGAAATGGCCGAACTAAGAAGGAAGGCTTTCCAACAAAGAATAGCTCACGCTGCTAACTTACAAATAAGAAGAAAAGAGATAAAAAAAGGAGACCTTGTTCTCTGAAAGGCCGAATTTGAGCCACGAAGGCCAGCAGAATGGGTACTTTGGGCAAACTGGAGTGTACCTTATTTGGTTCTTGACGAAGTTCGCCCAGGGGTCTATAAATTGGGTGTCATCGAGGGAGTAGAACTGAAAAATACTTGGCATTCAGACTCTCTGAAAAAATACTTGTAACTACTCCTCCCCGAAGTTGTCAATGAAGATACATGCCGAATATGGCCGCGTTACTAGAAAAATGTTCCTTAATGGTTTTCCTTTTGGAACAAACTCCTTAATGGAGTCTAAAAACTAGGCAGAATACGGAAAAAGTCTAAAAAGACTATTTCCGAAAATGCAGGAACAGACGTCTGCCAAAGATGCATACTTAGAGCTACACTAACTTTGGATGACTCGCATTCGGAAGAAAGAATGGAGATTGGAGAAAAAATCTTCATTAAAATCTTAAGGCAAAAAAGTACAAAGTAGCAGAAGTACAAGAAAGAAAGAAGAAGCCTATGGCTGAGCAGGGGCATCCGGCGTCTCTTCGACATTATCATCTTTAGGTGGCTCAGTCAGAGGCACGGGCCCAACCGGAGGGAGATTGAGAAACTCGATCTTAGAGCATGTGCACCTGGGCTCTTTGGGGAAGTTTAGGGCAGAAAGGTAAGAGAGGTCAAGCCTAGGATGCCGAGCAAGGACCTGGTGGCGCGCCAAGCAGAAGCCATCTTGGTAAGACACCTTTGACATTTGCTCAGTCTGATCCTTCTCGGCACTAAGAGCCGCCAGCTTGGCCATAAGCACATCAATCTTCTCCTCCAGCTTCTTCTTCTTTTTGCTCTTAGTCTCCTTCTTCGTCGGTGAATCAACCTCTGCTTGGAGCTTGGCATTGAAAGTGATCGCCTTCGTAAGGTTCTCGCTATCTTCAGCGTTCTCCTTCTGAAGGGCCTTGTTCTCCGAAGAGAGAGCGGCACACTTTGAGCCGAGGTCTTCGACCTTGGCTAAGAAGTCAAGAAGAAGCTCCTGCTTGGTAGCCGCGAGCTCGGCCCGAAGATTCACAATGTCCTCCTTCGCAGTCTTGTTCAACTCGCCGTATTTGAGGACATATTTGGCGCAGAACTCCTTCGTCTTGTGCAGAGAATCTTCAGACCAAGAACGGGACTCCATTTGCTTTGCCGCCCAGGCACGGAAGTATTCGCTATATGCCAAAAGCTACAGGAAAAAAGGGGCCCGAATAAGTATTAGAACGAGATAAAAACTTAGAAGAAAATTTTCTAACTAAAAAAGAAGAAAGAACCGCCTGGGCGGCATGCTCGGTCATCCTCACCGTGAGGATTTCTTCATTGGGGCACTCGGTGACAAGCGACTGGAAGGTGGCATTGGTCATCACCCCCGTCGCCATCTGGGGAGCCATCAGCTGGCTATCCTCAAAGAACAAATTCATGTCCTCTGTGAACGTCCAGAAAGGCTCCCTCAGCACCTTATCTTGCGGGATCCTCTTGTCCCGAAGAGTGCTCCGACGAGCGTGAGTCTCCATCTAGGGAGTAGCGAGCATGTCCTCTGTAATATCACGTCGAAGTTCCATCAAGACATCATCCCTTAGCCATTCATCCAAAAAATAGTAGACGTGAAAAATACTAAGATTTGTAAAGGAATGGCTAAAGAACCAACATGGTGGCACTTCGGCGACGTCATCTTTAGACTCGCCCTCTTGAACTTCGCCGGGAACATCCTTCCCCTTCCTTCTTCTGCTCTCTTTGAGCTCCTGAGCAGACCTTTGCTCGGCCGAAGTCTCGGTAGTAAGAACGGGGCTTAGTGCGGGGCTTAGTGCTGCTCCGAGGAAGGCCGGATCTGAAAGAGGATCTGCGAGGGTAGGAGGAGGGGCAGGGGACCGATCCTGCACCTCAATCACGTCTTCGGGGGAAGGAGGAGTGGCAGCCTTAGCCTTCTTGGACTTAGAAGGTCCGCCGGCCATTTTCTTCCTCTTGGCAGGTGCCTTCTTGCGTGTTTGCTGCCCCCTCTCAGGCTGCCCGAGGAAAAGGGACTTGTAGAAGTCAGCAAATTGATCGCCCATCTCTGTAAAAGGACAAAATATCAATGTAAGTTCAAAAGGAAAATAGATATCAAGCCCTGAAAAGTGACTTACTCTCGGCAAAAGCCTCATATGAAATTTCACCCCGAAGGAGAATGACTATCCAAGCCTTCTTCCTCGGAAGAACGGGCACGGGCATGCCGGGTCACTCTTGTGCGCATTCACCACTCCCAGTTCCCGAAGGACCTCCTTGGTCATGAGTTCCCACTTGATGGGAAAAGGGTAAAATGAACGCGGAGGGACATCAAGGTCCCAGTCTACCACAACCTAGATAAGTCTATCGAACTTATCGAACTCGACAGACAGCACTGGAGTTAGGAGCTTCCGGGGATCGACGACGTCAATCTTCAGGGTCCCCGAAGCCCATTTGGTCGGCACGTGGCTTCAAAAGTCAGGGACTTGAAGAAGGAAAAACTTCTTCCGCCACCCTCACCAGCTATCCTTGTTGTCGAAGGTAAAGGTAAACTTTTTACTCCCGGACCCTCTGGGAAGCAGGAAGTAAAAGCCGCCATTCGGGATCGGGTGGAGTTTGTAGTACTGCATGAAGAAGAGAAAGTGGGGGATTATCTTGAAAACCCCACACATGCAAAGGAAAGAGTTGAAGTAAGAATAAGAATTTGTAGGGAGTTGATTCACGGCAATCCCGTGGAATTTACAAAACTCTCATATCACCCAATGGGGAGGATACCGAAGACCAGCCTTCAGTTGAGCTCGGTAAACGGTAACCTCACCTGAAGGGGCCGAATAAACGTATGAACCCGAGATAGGTAACCTCGGGATGACGTAGGAAGGAAGGTAATATTTGGCCACCCACTTCGTCATCTTTTCCGAAGTGGTGGAACAAGGGTGAGATTCAAGAGTAAGAAAGCTTTCAGGGAGAGGCCGGATAGTCATCAACGGGGTCAGATTTGACATTTTTCAAAAGAAAAGAAGGACGACTTTGGGAGAGAAGGAAGAAGGAAATAAAAAGGCTTCGAAAAAGCAACCTTGGAGGAAAAAAGAAAGAGAACTACAAAGCAGAACACCAAAGGGGAACACCCACCAAAATCTTTACCGAAGTCGGGGTTCCTGGACGCCGTCGTACAACATGACTGGAAATCGCTCCGCCATAGAAACCATTGCTAGAAAAAGGAAAAAGACAAGAGAAGGCTGTAGAGCATATGAGAGCTAAAGCAAACAGTGAGGAAAAAATGAGACGAGAGGTGCTTATACAGACCGAAGAGGGTAAGCAAAACGTCGTCATTATTATCCCTCGAAGACGCAACGGCCTCATTATTACTTCTCGAAGGTGAAGAGACGTAGTTAGCGTGACCGGCGTAACTATTTCACCATCCACTAGTGGCCACGTGTCATCGAACGTGAAGAACTAGGGCACGCCCCTCTGACATCGTGAAAACCCAGGCACGGTTATCCATAACTGACATGTCTGGGCAAAGGATGCGATGATTCACAAACCCGCAGCAGAAAAAGTGAAAACAAAAGTGGCACATGTCCCGAGGTCACCAAGGGAACTAGGGAAGGGTACCTCGGCTATGAAGGAATGCCTTCTGGAGAAGAGCAATTCTTTGAGTAGAGTTTCGACCGTGAATTCGACGAAAAAGTCTTCCTGGAAGCGTAAAGCCGAAGCCTCTGCTTCAACTTCTCGGGAGGGGGCATGTGATAGCCGAAGTGCCCATCACCTTCTGGGCCCCCAGACTCAGACAAAGTACCAACCTCGGTAGAGAAGCTACCTGCCACGGAAAGAAGGATGTACAACCTCCCTAACTTGACCTCGGTAGTCCTCCGTTCCAGGAAATGACAGTGCGAACCTCGGGGGGGACGATTAAACCATCCTCGGAAGTGGGGGTATCCCTGAGAAAGACCACCATTGGGAAACATACTCCTGTGATACTAGAGTAACCTCGGAAAGTACTACAGGAGCAATTAAGGAGACTCTGACACATCCCCGACACGCCGTCCCCAGACACGTTCTAACACGCTGCTTGCAGGGACACCCCAGTACGCCACTCTCGGGTTGCCTAGGCTCCTAGCCAGGCAGCCTATGATCGACTGGGTGTCCCCTCGTTCCCCGAAGACATGGATCGCATCCCACCGAACACGTGTCACGATCTGGGACGGCCACATGAGGAGAACTACTACTGTTCGCTTCTCCATAAATACTCGGTAAACGCCCCAGGTAAAGGGGTTGGGCATTAGAGACCATACTTCTCCACTCTCTATCACCTCCATATCTCCTAAATACTGACTTGGGTGTCGGAGGCTCCTCCCCGAAAACACACTCCGGGGACCTCCTAACCTCAGTCTTTCGAACCGTTCAGGTACCCTCCCCCGGGAAATCTCCTCCTTAGGCGCTTTCCTCCACCGGAAGTCCCCCTCGGTCCTACCATGTCACATGACGAAACTGCCACTGGGCACCACTGGTCTTTCATGGAGGACATGAACTTGTTCTCCAAAGATAGCCAGCAAATGGCTCCCCAAATAGTGAGGGGTGTGCTCACCCAAGCCACGTTCAAATCTCTAGCAGAGGAGTGCCCGGACGAGGAGGTCCCTACGAGGATGTCCGAACACGCTGCCCAGGTATTCTTCAGACCCTTTATCCTTTCTCGAAATTTTTCTAAGTGTTTGCTTTTCTTTGTAAAACTTCACCAAATGTCCTTCTTTTTGCAGCTCTTGGTGTACAGTGGACATTTCTGAGCTTGGGCAGCAAAGCAATCTTCGATCCAATCTCAGACCGAAGAGCGCTTGGAGAAGGCCAAGGTGTTTTGTGGCAGCTCGGTCGTTAAGTACACTGAGCTGAACAAGATAGCTAAGGAGGAGACGGACAAACTTCAGGAGGAGTTCTTGAATAGTTAAAAGGAGCTCTTAAAGGATTTCTCCTAGTAGATGTCTGACCTCAGCGTGAAGGTCGTTGAGCTAACTTCGTCAAATGAGGCCTACCAAAAGGAGAAGGAGGAAGACTCTGCTCTCTTGAGGAAGGCCCTCACTGACAATGCCGATCTTTAGGCCGAGGTGGAGGCGCTGAAGACGGAGACGAAGAAGAAGAAAAAGATGAAGAACCTCGAGAGGGAGGTCACCAAGTTGAAAAATGAGCTGGACGACTTGTCTGTTGGGAAAGACAAGGCTGATCAAGCAACCAAAGTTGCTTTCCAAGATGACTTTTGTCTAGCTCAGCATCAGGTCTTGGCAATGTACCCCGACCTCGACCTTTCATTTCTAGCTGCTTTGGACATCCCCGAGGGGCCTTGCTGGGCCTGGTGAAAGATAGATCATCTCAACCTGCCATTTGCTCCTCCTTCGGCACCGAAGGTCGTGACAAAGGATGTTGGGGATGGAGTTTCTCATGATGGCGTGGTCCCTTAGGTGTCCAGGGCTTCACTTTTTCTTTTACTTTTTCTTTGTAATCTTCCTCTTGTAATACTCCTCCTTGTAATAAGGCTCCTTTAAATAAAATTCCTCATTTCCTTCAAAATTTGGCTAAGTTTGAAGGCAAGTTTCTCCTTAAATAATCTTCGGTTCCAAGGGTAAGTTTGACTACTTTCGGTCTAGGACCCTTGGGAAGATGTTTTTCATGCCTTTTATCAATCATGTTCAGCATAACACTGGTTGCAGGGAATGTCTTTTGGCAAAGCTTTGCCTGTTTTTATCAGCCATGTTCGGTTGACGCGCCTTCAGAGAAAATGTGTGATTTTCGCAAGTAAATACTCGCACCTTGTTCAGTTAGATTTCTTAGGTGGGGCTATTTTTCCCAGAAAGCTTTTCTGTACTTAGAAAAATTTCTAAGTGTAAAATTTCGTAAAAAATTTCTAAGTGTAGAATTTCTTCAGAGCATTTGAATGTTAGGTATTTTTCAGTTCTCCACCTTCGGTATCACCGAGCTTATAGACTCCTAGGCGAACCTCGCCAAGGACCAAATAAGGCCCTTCCCAGTTTGCCCGAAGTACTCCGTGAGATTGTGTTCAGGGTTCAAACTCAGCCTTTCGGAGAACAAGGTCTCCCTTCTTGATTCCTTTTCGCCTGACACGCAAGTTCACAATTATGGCTACCCTTTGCTGAAAACCTTTTCTTCTAAGCTCAGCCACTTCTCCGTGTTCGTCAATTAGGTCGAGCTTAGTTCTCAACCCGAGATCATTCCCTTCTTCGTCGAACACTTATACCTTGACCAATGGCTGGACCACCTCGATAGGAATAATGGCCTCTGTGCTGAAGACGAGTGAGAAAGGTGTCTCACCTGTGGCTCTTCGGGGCATTGTCCAATAACTCCATAACACACTAGAAAGTTCTCCTGGCCATTTTGCTTTTGCTTCCCTCAATCTCTTTTTCAAACCATCCTTTACGGTTCTGTTAGACACCTCTACCTGTCCGTTGCTCTGGGGATGAGCTACCGGGCCGAAGTGCATTTTTACTCTGAGGTCGGTGGTGAATTCTTGGAATCCCTTATCAATAAACTGGGACCAATTGTCGGCCACTATCACCCTCGGTTTGCCGAACCTGCATACGATGTTCTTCTAGATGAATTTCTGTATGTCCTTCACCGAAATGGTTGCCAGGGGCTCTGCCTCTATCCATTTAGTGAAGCAATCTACTGCGACCATGCAGAACTTCACTCCTCTGGGTGTAGTTAGGAGAGGCCCGATAAGGTCAATACCCCATATTGTGAAGGGACCAGGGTAGTTACCCGAAGTTATCTTTTCTGAGGGCAGCCTCTAGACGTTGGCGTGTCTTTGGCAGTTGTCACATTTCTGGACAAACTGCCTTCCATCCTTTCTTAGGGTGGGCCAGAAGTACCCCTGGCGGAGTAGTACTCTTGCTAGGGCGTTAGTTCCTATGTGGGAACCACAGGCCCCCTCGCGGACTTCTTTGAGGAATGTCTTTACATCCTCTTCACTGACACACCTTTGCTGCGGGCTTGCGTACCCTTGTCGGTATAACTCTTCTCCGATTAGGAAATATCGTCCGGAATGTCTTCGCACTTTTGCCGCTTTGTGAGGGTCTTCGGGAAGCTCCAAGGTTGTAAGATGCTTTTTTATAGGATTTTTCCATCCTCTTTCCGAGGTTGTTATGCTCATTATCGCTATGCTCGGGTGACTTAGTACTTCGGTGGACTTTTTTGACTTGGCCAGAGTATCTGCTTCAGTATTGTCTCGATGAGGCACGTTCTCAATGTACTCTGTCTTGAACTTCTGGATGAGCTTTGATACGAGCTTGTGATACTTTTCCAAAGTTAGGTGCTTCATGTTATAGTCCTCTGCCATCTATCGAACCACTAGCTGAGAATCGCTATGGGCCTTTAGGTTTCTCACACCAATTCTTCTGGCAAGGCGCAAACCTGCTATGAGGGCTTCATATTCTGCCATATTGTTGGTGACATTAAACTCGAATTTGATTGCTTTCATAGCTTCCATACCTTCAGGACCACGAAGCATTACTCCAGCTCTTTGATGTTCGGCGTTGGAGGCCTCGTCAACAAATAGAGTCCACTCAGGTTCATTACTCCCGAGGTTGGGTTGACTTTCTTCGGCAATGGGTACCTTGGCTACAAAATCTGCCAATGGTTGAGCTTTTATAGCTTCCCTCGGCTCATAAGTGATGTCATACTCATCGAGCTCAATGCACCACTTCGAAAGGCTTCCTGAATGGTCTGCCTTCTTCATGATATCCCGAAGGGGTAGGTTACTTCGGACGATAATGGGGCGGCCTTGGAAATAAGGACGTAGCCTTCTGCTTGCAAGTACCGGGCATAAATACCCTTTTGTAGCAAGAGGTACCTAACTGTTGGGTTTTGGTAGCCAAACAGCGCAGTGAAATTTAACCAAAACCCTCTAGTATCCAAGTGAAACGGGGTAAACCGGGTGTTTGAAAATTTTCATACCTAATTTTCGGTTGAGATCTCTCACTCAACTGTATAGTCGAATCACAAAACTTGAATAGTTGATATTTCAAGCTCTCTATGTTATCCACACGAGCCTCTTGAGATCAACACGCTTCCACCGCTTCCGAGCCGATGCATTTCTCTTGTGCTCTCAGTGCTAGCTTGCGTCCTGCAAGGAATTGCAAGAGAAGAGTGCGACTGTCCTTTTGGGAGGCTAAGGCATGGAGACCTGCGAATTTCTCACTTGAAGTTGTATTTATAGTGAGACTCAACTTCCAGGCCTAATAGGTTTCAAAGCCATAATCCAATTAGGCTTTAATTTCGGGATTAATAATGGCTCAACTATTGGGCCCATTATTAATAGGAAATTATTGTGATACCTGATGCCCTCCGGTATCTCTGTCCAGTGGCATGGTGAATTCCGAGGGAGCTTCCGAGGGGGAAGGACGTCCTGCTGAGATATTTCCCAGGTGGGAAAATACCTGAAAGGCTCAGAAAAAAGGGTTAGGAGGTCCCCGGGATGGTTTTCCGGGGAGGAGCCTCCGACGCCCAAGTCAGTGCTCTGATAACGAATAAAGTAGGCACACTAGAAAGGTGCGAGAGCTAGCCTGCATATATTTTCAGCTATGGGTGAGGGCTGATCACGGAGAGGGAATGAATTCGATCCCTTGCCAAGTCCTTTTTCCCAGTATTTATAGAAATGCCTGGCCCGTTCAGATCCTGACACGTGTTCGGTCGGATCCTCTCTGTGCTTTCTAGGCGTAGGGAACAGGTAGCCGTCTGTAGGCTCCTGGTTTTGTGGCTGAGATAGGACTTGGACGGCGTCAGTGTGTCAAGTCGCCGTTTCAGGCGGCGTGTGAGTTTCCTGTCAGAGGCTCCTTAAATGCTCATTAAATGCTCATGCCGTACTCCCGAGGCCCTTTGGGAGAGGTCGCCCCCTTGGCACGGACGCCCTTCCTCAGGAATCATGTTGGTGGCTCGGGGAGTTATGCCTTCGGGGGAATCTCTCCTGCTTTCAGTAGCTGGCTCTTTGCTCCCGAAGACGATATGTTCGGTTTCCCGAGGTAGCCGGCAACACATTTAAATAATTCTGGCATTTTAGTCAAAGTGCTTACTTTGTCGTGCTCGACTCCACTTCTGCCGAGGTCGTTGGCAATGCTTATTTCCGAGCTACATCAGGCTCCCCAGACGGCCCTTCAGGGAAGCGCGTACTGGAAGAGGTGAAAGGCCTTCGGCTATCACAAGCCCCCCTTGAAAAAGCCGAAATGGAAACTTCGGTTTGTTCGCTCTCTGAGGGTTCCTCTTTGAGCCTTAAGCGTAGCACTTTTTTCGAAGACAGACCTTTTGTCCGAGGACGCAAGCTTTTCTTTCACAGCCTGTCTGTTGGCGTCTCTGAAGTGACCTACTTTCCAGCTTTTTAGGTCCGCGCCACGTCATGTGCCAGGAATAGGTGTGTCAGTCTAGAATGACGCGCCTGAGGTTGAGGGGTGTCGGGACACGCATCCCCTTTTTGGTCGATGGCTGACACATGGCACTCAGTCATTGGTGGGGATTGTGCTGTAATGTCAAGCGCGCCTTTTTAGGCGCAAAGGAGCAGTTATGGCGACGTTTCGCCTTCGCCCAACACTTTAAGATGCCGGTTAGCCTACCTTCCTCGGCATATATATATGCTCACTCTATCACTTTTTCTCTTTTGCTTTTACTTTCCTCTGGTTTTCCTTCTGCTTTTTTGCGGCGGTTCTTTCACCTGAGCTTTTTTCTGACCACTTTTCACGACAGCATCTTTACATACAGATTTCAGCAAGCATTTTGGTGGGTTTTCATTTCCAGAACTTTTTGTTCTTCTCAAAGTTTTTCCAAAGTTCGCTGTTGCCTTTTTCTGAACTTGCTTTTCAGCCCAAGATGCCTATTCCTGAGAGTTGGCAACCTCTCTTGTCCCACCCTTGCTGCACCACTCCTAAAAAGTTAGCAAGGTGGAAGGAGAAATTTTTCCTTCCCTCGTACGCTGTTATGAGGTTGCCACGTCCCGACCATTATAGCTTTTCAAACCATAGCAACGAGGTTACCGTTTTCCGAGCTCAGCTGAAAGCCGGTCTTCGGTACCCCCCTCCGGAGTTGATTTGCGAGTTTTGCAGATTTCATGGCATTGCCATAAATCAACTACCTCCGAACTCGTACTGCTATTTCAACGCCTTTCTCTGTATGTGTGGCATTTTCAAAATAAAGCCCCACTACATTATTTTTATGCAGTACTACAAGCTCTACGTGGTCCCGAAGGGTGGCTTCTACTTCATGCTACCTCGGGGATCCGGGAGCAAAAAGTACATATTCACCTTCGCCACCAAGGACAGCTGGCGAGGGTGGCAAAAAAAGTTTTTCTTTCTGAAGATGGAGGAGGCCTGGTTGCATGTTCTGACTAAGTGGGCTCAGGGAAGGCTGGAGGACGACAACGTAGATCCGAAGATGTTGCTGACCCCAGAGTTGGCTCCTATATTCACGGATTTCGACCATCGTATTCGAGCCGTCGCTGACTGGGGTCCCGAGGTCTCTTCGCGCTCTCTTTACCCCTTCCCCATTAACTGGAGGTTGATGACCGAGGAGGTCCTTCGGGAGCTCAAGGTGGTAAAGGAGCATGAGACGGACCTTGAGATGCCAGCTCCTGCCATTGCTGGGAAGGATTCTTGGCTTGTGCAACTCCTTCGGGAGGAAGTTTCTTTCGAGACCTTTTTTTGAGCGTGAGTTATTTTCTAGTCTCTTTGTTATAACTTCATTTTGCACTCACACTGATGTCTTCCTTCTTTTTCAGAAATGGGCGAGGACACGGCTGCCTTCTACAAAGCCCTTTTTACCGGCCAAGCTAAGAAGGGTGATCCGACGAAGAAAGCCATCTCCCAAACGCGTAAAACAACCGGGGCCGGTCCTTCGACGGCCAAACGGGCGAGGAAGGCCACTCCCGAGGAGGCTATTGAGGAGCCGGGAGTTGTTACTATTCCTCAGCCCGAGGTTACTGCCGAGGTTCCTCCTCGCAGCCCTACTTCATCACAGGCTCTTCTAGATGCCACGGTGGAGTCCCCTTCTGCTGAAGAACGGTGCAGAATAAAAGGCAAGGGGATCCCTGCCGAGGAGGTTCCGGTTGCCGAGGACGACATGGTCGAAGTGCCTTCAGGTTCGTTTTGTGATGCCTTTTTCCTGTTTCGGATTCATTGGTGTCCGGCTGCCTTAATCCAGCTTCATGTCTTATTGCAGAGGAGTTACTCACTCCGGGCTAGGTGGCCTACCATGCCAAAAGGAGAGGCCTTTGGGACGCCATCACCCCGAAGGGGAAGGTCCCAAAGGAGCCTTTTTGGACATTCACGGAGGACATGAATATGTACTCCGGCGATTGCCCACAAATGGCTAAAGAGATCTCTAAAGGGATCCTTACTGAGGCCTCCTTTAGAGCCATCGCCGAGGCCCATCCGGGCGATGACTCTCTTGCTGCAAAGCTTTCCGAGCACGCCGCTCAGGTATACTTCGCGCTTTCTTTTTTTTGAATTTTTTCTAAGTGCTTGGTTTTCTCTTTGTTTTAGTGACCTTGCCTTTGCCTTTTTACAGCTACTGGGATATGCCGGCTTTCTCAGAGTTCGGGTGGCGAGGCAGACAGCGTTCCGAACTCAGGTCTTAGGTTCTTTAGAGAAAACTAGGGCCATGTGTTCGGATCTAGCTATCAAGAATTTGGAGCTGGCCAATTTTGCGGAGAAGGAAGTTTCCGCTCTTCGGGAGGAGTTAAAAGAGAAAGAGAAACTATCAAACGACTCCTCCCAGAAAATTTCTGACCTCGGCTCCCAGATAGCGGAGCTGATCTCGGCAAATGAGGCGCACCAGAAAGAAAAATCCGAGGCTGAAGACCGCCTGACAAAGGCGCTTGCTGAGAAGGCTGCGCTTCAAGCCGAGGTTGATGCCTTGAAGAAGGAGCCGAAGAAGAAGAAGATGAAGGCATTGAGGGAGGAGGTCGCTGAGCTTAAAAAAGACCTTCAGGACCTTGGGGTCGAGAAAGACAAATCTGACCAGATGACCAAAGTTGGTTTTCAGGATGGATTTTGTCTTGTTCGTCACCAGGTTCTTCAAAGGTTCCCTGATCTGGACCTTTCTTTCCTGGAGGCCCTAAATATTCCCGATGGGCCTCGGTGGTCCTGGTCCAAAATTGAACATCTGAACCTGCCATCTTGACTCCCTGCGCCGAAGATAGTAGAGAAGAACGCGGGAGCTGGCGATTCTCAGGATGCCGGGAATCCTTAGTTTTGTTTAGGGTCCTTTGCCTTTTGCTTCTTCTTTTTTGGTCTTCTTCTTTTGGCACTCCTTATTTTTTGTAAGCAGTTTCATTTTCAATGAAGAAAACTTGGCTAAGTCTCTTTGGTGAGGTCTCGAACTAGTTCGCTCCAAAGACTTCGGAAAAACTCGTCTGCGCTTGATATGATGACCTTTTTCGCAAAGTTCAGCCTTTCGAGGGCTTAAACTCAAGGATTTTGGCCAAGTCTTTTTGCGAGACTTCGGAAGATGACGCCTTCGCTTATCTGGTCACCTTTGAGAAATTTGCGCCATTTATGCTTAAGGCAATTTTTTGTACTTAGAGAGAATTTTGCTAACTTGTGTAGTACAATTTTCTTTGCCGAAATCCTAAGCATAGTATTTTTTCAAGGCATCCGAATGCCAAGTATTTTTCAACTCTACTCCTTCAGAATCGCCGAGCTTATAGACCGCTTTTCGTACTTCGGCCAGAACTAGGTAAGGGCCTTCCCAGTTCGCACGAAATACCCCGTGGGATGGCTTTCGTGGTGCAAATTCAACCCTTTGGAGAATGAGGTCTCCTTCTTTTATTCCTTTTATCCTAGCACGCAGGTTTGTAGCCGCGGCCACTCTTTGCTGAAAAGCTTTTCTTCTCAGCTCGGCTATTTCTCTGTGTTCGTTGACGAGGTCTAGCTTGGTTCTTAGGCCAAGATCATTTCCTCTTTCATCAAACACTTGTACCCGCACCAAGGGTCGTATTATCTCTATCGGGATGATGGCCTCTGTTCCAAAAATGAGTGAAAAAGGTGTTTCCCCTGTCGCTCTTCGGGGTGTCGTTCGGTAGCTCCACAATACACTTTGGAGTTCTCCTGGCCACTTTCCCTTTGCTTCCCCTAGCCTCTTTTTCAGACCATCTTTTATGGTCCTATTAGATACCTCTACTTGGCCATTGCTTTGAGGATGGGCTACTGGGGCAAAGTGCATCTTTATTCCGAGGTCGTTGACAAAGTCCTGGAACCCTCTGTCTATAAACTGGGATCCGTTGTCGGCTACCAGTATCCTCGGTATGCCAAATCTGCATACAATGTTTTTCCATACGAACTTTTGCACTTCTTTGGCTGAGATGGTTGTTAATGGTTCTGCCTCGACCCACTTAGAGAAGTAGTCAACTGCGACTACGCAAAACTTTACGCCTCCAGGTGCTGTTGGGAGTGGCCCGATGAGGTCTATGCCCTAAACTGCGAAGGGCCAGGGATAGTCAGCTGAAGTCACCATCTCCGAGGGTACCCTATGGATTTTAGCATGTCTTTGGCAGTTGTCACATTTTCGGACGAACCGCCGGGCATCCTTTCTTAGGGTGGGCCAAAAATATCCTTGGCGAAGTACTACTGCGGCAAGGGAGTCTGTTCCGATGTGTGAGCCACAAGTGCCTTCGTGGCCCTCTTCGAGGATCATTTCAGTCTCCTCTTCATCAACACACCTCTGTAACGGATTGGCGTATCCCTGCCAGTATAACTCTTTTCCTATCAGGAAGTATCTTCCGGCACGCCTTCGGACCTTTGCCGCATCCTTGGGATCTTCGGGGAGGGCATTGGTTGCGAGGTACCTTTTTATTGAGTTCTTCCAGCCTTTTTCTGAAGCCACTATGTTTAGTACTTCGATGCTCGGGCGGTTTAGTACCTCGATATGCATTTTTGACTTCGCCAAGCAGTCTGCTTCTGCGTTATGTCACCGAGGCACATTTTTTATTTGAACGCTGTCAAATTCCCGAATGAGCTTGGCCACGAGCTCGTGGTACTTTGCCAAGGTTGGGTCTTTTGCGCCGTAGTCCCCTGCTGTTTGCTGAACTACCAGCTGGGAGTCACTGTGGGCCTTCAAGTTTCTTATGCCAATTTTCCTGGCCAGGCGCAACCCTGCTACGAGAGCTTCATACTCAGCCACATTGTTGGTGGCGTTAAAGCTGAACTTGATGGCCTTTACTACTTCTAGACCTTTGGGTCCTCTGATAATTACCCCGGCTCCCTGGTGTTCGGAACCTGAGGCTCCATCTACATGCAGCGTCCATTCTGGCTCATCTTTACCGAGATTTTGATGGCTATCTTCAGTTATGGGTACTTCGGCGATAAAGTCCGCCAATGCTTGAGCTTTAATGGCTTTTCTGGGCTCGTAGGTAATGTCATGTTCACCTAGCTCTATGCACCATCTGGAAAGTCTTCCCGAATGATCAACTTTTTTCATGACGTCCAGTAGAGGCAAACTACTTCGGACGATAATGGGGTGAGCCTGAAAGTATGGGCACAATCTTCTTCCTGCCAGTATCAAGGCATATATGGCCTTTTGTAGCAATGGATACCTGACCTCGGCGCCATGCAGGGATTTGCTTACGTAGTAAACTGGCCATTGCTTTGACCCTTCCTCTTTCACAAGCACCGAGCTTACTGCTTTTTCCGAAACGGCGAGGTACAGGATGAGGGGTTCTCCTTCGCGAGGTTGCCGCAGAGTAGGCAGTCGGGACAAATAGACTTTGAGTTCTTCCCAGGCTTTTTGACAATCCACATTCCAAGGATGGCCGTCGTTCCCAATGTTACTTTCTCTTTTTGCTGCCTTGGTAAGGACTTTGAAGAATGCCCGACATCGATCTCCGTATCTGGAGATGAACCTGCTGAGAGAGGTTATCCTTCCAGTGAGTCTCTGCACATCTTTTACTATGACAGGAGTTCTGAATTCGAGCAAAGCCTTGATTTTTTTCTGGGTTAGCATCAATGCCCCTTTCTGATACCATGTACCCCAGAAATTTTCCCGAGGTCACGTCGAAGACGCACTTTTCGGGGTTAAGGCGAATTCCAAAGTTTCTGAGTTGCTGGAAGGTTTCCCTTAGATCTGTGACTTGGTCGTTAGGCACCTTGATTTTGACGATCATATCATCAACATAGACTTCCATGTTCCTCCCTATTTGGTCATGAAAGACTTTACTCATCAGCCTCTGGTAAGTGGCTCCTGCATTTTTGAGCTCAAAGGGCATCCTGGTGTAGCAATATGTTCCTCCTTCGGTGATGAAGGCAGTTTTTTCTTCATCTTCGGGATCCATCCTTATTTGATGGTACCCACTGAAGGCATCAAGGAAGCTTAAGAGCGCATATTCGGCCGTTGAGTCGACCAACTGGTCTATTGGTGGAAGAGGGTAGGAGTCTTTTGGGCAGGCATCGTTCAAATTTCTGAAGTCGATGCACATTCAGAGCTTATTACTCCCTTCTTTTGTAGCAATGACCACGTTGCTTAGCCATTCGGGGTATTTAACTTCCCTAATTACATTTGCATCCATCAAGCGCTGTACTTCGGCTTTGACGAATTTGCTTTTGTGGGCTGAAATGGCTCGTTTGTTTTGCCGGACAGGTTTTGCTTCCGGACTTACTTTCAGACTATGTTGTATTATGCGAGGGTTTACCCCTGGCATATCCTTTGGCGAGTAGGCGAACAGACCTTTATTCGCTAGTAGGAAGGATACAAGGTTTTTCTTGTCACCTTCGGCCAAGTTTTTCCCTATTCGGGTATTTTGGCCTGGGACAAGTTCTATTTCTTCCGTTTCTACTTCTTCTACCCCGCCCGTTTTTGGTTCTTCGTTTGGTAGAGTCCCTCCTGCTGTGGTTTGTGCGAGGTTGGCTGCCGGGGCCTTTCGTGCTCTGACAAACACCTTCCTGACCTCGGCTTGGTCGATGAATATTTCAGCGTCTCCATCCTGGGTGGCGAAGGTAACTGTCAAGTACTTCACATCCGGGCGAATGTGCAGATTCCCTTGTGTTTGCCTTCTGAGGATGGCGTTGTACGATGAAGGGACATCCATGACGATGAACCTTGTCATTGTGGAGGCAAAAATTTCTCCTTTCCCGTTGACCGAGCTGCCTCTCATCATGAGGGGGAGGTCGATCCAGCCGAGGACGGGTAGTTCTGAGGGTCCTACTCCAAAAGTTGGCGAAGTAACCAGTTTGAGGTCGGTGCTGGATATTCCCAAGCTTGGGAGTAGGTGCGAGAATAGGACGTCGACATTTGATCCATCATCAAGCAGCACTCTCTTGACGTCCCAATTTCCTATTCTTGCCATGACCAACATCGGGTCATCATGAGGGAAGATAACGGAGGAACCATCTCTTCGAATGAGTTTTTTCGATGAGCTTTGGTACTGCATCGTTGCGATCTCCCTAACTTTCCTCTTTCTCCCCGAGGATGGTAGTCCAGTGGTAATGGTTTGTATTACCCCCGCCAAAGGTGGGAGGCGCTTTTTTGGACTTCGATTCCTCCTTCTGTCGGAGTCGTACTCCTCTTCATCAGCCCTTCCTTCCTCCTCCCTTCTTGCCTTTGGGGAAGGCATTCGCAGATAGCGCCGAAGCTGGCCTTGCTTAATCAGCGACTCAATGTACTTCTTCAACTGGAAGTAGTCCTCGGTGTCGTGACCGTGGTCGCGATGAAACTGACAAAACTTCTTCATATTCTTTTTGTTGTCAGCAGTCATTGCCTTTGGTCGCTGAATCTGGGACCCCTGTTTCTCCATTGTCATGAGGATGTTGGTCCTTATGGTGTTGAGGGGCGTGAAGTTCGGAGGGGGCTTTCTTCCCCTGAACCTCCGAGGTCGTCCTATTTGCTCTACCGGATACTTGGCTTGCTGGCTTGGTCCTTCGGGGCGGGAATGATCACTCTTCGGCCCCCCCATTCTCAGCTCTTCAGCTGTCATATGCTGCTCTGCCCTTCGGAAAAATTCACCGAGCGTGTCCGGGGGGTCCTTGGAAAACTCATAAAATAACTGTGAGTCTCTCCGAAGGCCCCGTATCATTGCGAGGATACGTATTTTCGGTCGAAAGTCTGGAACACTTAGGGCCTCTCCATTAAATCTTTCGACATAGTCACGGATAGTTTCTCCGTTTCTCTGTGCTATGTCGAACATCTGCACTGGCATCTTCGCCGTAGGCCGGCTTCTAATAAACTGCTGGGTGAAGGCAGTGGACAATTCCTGGAACCCTCTGATGGTTCCTGGGGCCAAAGAATTGTACCATGCCGTGGAAGGTCCGGCAAGGGTGACCTCGAAACATCTGCATAGGGTGGGATCGTCAGCCCCATGCAACACCATGCTCCGTTTATACTTCGTCAGATGGGCCTGAGGATCTGTTCGGCCATCGTACGTTTCTAGCTGAGGTACCCGGAAGTCACTGGGCATGGTTGCTTCAACTATTGCTCGGGTGAATGGTGACTCGTCCCCACAAAAAGTTTTGGATAGTCTGGCCCATACAGGCTTGCGGGCCACCTGCTTCTCCACCCTTTCTAACCTCGCCAGCATTTTCTCCATAAGGAGCGTGGCGCTAAGCCCTTCTTCGGGACAGGGAGATCGTCGGCACCTCTTCTGGGAATGAGCTCGACGCTGGGGGGACAAAGACCTCATTTCAGGTGACGAGCTCCTTCGGTGTGGGATTTTGGGTTGTCTGGACCCCGTTTGCCCTGCACGCCCTGTCTTGAGGGGCATATTTTCCGTTGAAGACTCCTCCCGTGGGTCTCTGCTACCCGAACTGGGATGAATTAACTTGGGGCTTTTCCCCCGAGGGAGTGCTGATCATGCGGGTCTTTAGTCCTGAGCCTGTTGTGGCCATCTTTGCTCTATTTGCTGTGTCACTTCGGCCACAATGGACCGTTGTAAGTCGCGCAGAAAGCTCATGGTCACGACCAGAGGACGTTCTTCCTCCGGCAGAGAAGTCCCTGGAGTGGGTAGCTCTGCAGCTGGTTGGACTTCGGGCGCGGGCAAGGGATTTGGAAGTGCCTTGTCCTTGGAACGCCTAGTCTCAACGACAGCCACTTGAGGCTGGTTTCCCACAGACGGCGCCAAATGATGCCCTCCGGCATCTCTGTCCAGTGGCATGGTGAATTCCGAGGGAGCTTCCGAAGGGGAAGGACGTCCTGCTGAGATATTCCCCAGGTGAGAAAATACCTGAAAGGCTTAGAAAAAAGGGTTAGGAGGTCCCTGGGATGGTTTTCCGGGGAGGAGCCTCCGACGCCCAAGTCAGTGCTTTGATAATGAATAAAGTAGGCACACTAGAAAGGTGCGAGAGCTAGCCTGCATATATTTTCAGCTATGGGCGAGGGCTGATCACGGAGAGGGGATGGATCCGATCCCTTGCCAAGTCCTTTTTCCCCATATTTATAGAAATGCCTGGCCCGTTCAGATCCTGACACGTGTTCGGTCGGATCCTCTCTGTGCTTTCTGGGCGTAGGGAACAGGTAGCCGTCTGTAGGCTCCTGGTTTTGTGGCTGAGGTAGGACTTGGACGGCGTCAGTGCGTCAAGTCGCCATTTCAGGCGGCGTGTGGGTTTCCTGTCAGAGGCTCCTTAAATGCTCATTAAATGCTCATGCCGTACTCCCGAGGCCCTTTGTGCGAGGTCGCCCCCTTGGCACGGATGCCTTTCCTCGGGAATCATGTTGGTGGCTCGGGGAGTTATGCCTTCGGGGGAATCCCTCCTGCTTTCAGTAGCTGGCTCTTTGCTCCCGAAGACGATATGTTCGGTTTCCCGAGGTAGCCGGCAACACATTTAAATAATTCTGACGTTTTAGTCAAAGTGCTTACTTTGTCGTGCTCGACTCCACTTCTGCCGAGGTCATTGGCAATGCTTATTTCCGAGCTACATCAGGCTCCCCAGACGGCCCTTCGGGGAAGCGCGTACTGGAAGAGGCAAAAGGCCTTCGGCTATCAATACCAAAACCCAAATTATTAGCCCATGCACTCTAATGATCCAAATAGCTCTATGTGTGCGACCCAATAGGCTCTTACCACATTGGCAATGATCATAAATCACATTTATGATCATAAGCAATGAGCGGTGTCTGGCAACACATCATTGCTACCCAAGTGACAAGATTGTCGATGATTCGACTAAACCTTTATGATCATCACCGATATTTACCATTGTCCCTTTGTCCAAGATATCAAGACTAAGCACGAGACATGGAATGTGTCACTCTCGTATAGCCCAATGTTTGGTTTCTTGATTACCAAGTAAACCAACTTAAACTGATGACATTGAGATCGTATATCAACTCAGCCGAGCATGGCCATGCATTTTTCTAAGTCTTACTCTATCAAGCGGCCCGAAGATATCACTCCCATTGCATAGGAGGGACAAATCCCATCTTAATGAAACAAATCCCTCCGCATAATATGTGACATACCCAATGACCTCCTTCAAATTCACTCAGTTACAAGCAACAAAGGAAAGTATCAAAGTATGTGACTCACATGTAGGGAACCTTGATGATCTTAGGTCGAAGGACTACATATACCATGATCACTATGAGAATCACTTATGACACTCATATAACGATCCATGTAGTGTTCTCATGGTGGGTCAGTCCAGTACACAAGTTCTCCAACTTGTACCCATATACAGACTAGATATCTCATATTAGTCTCCACATATGCTAGTCGTTATGTATTATTGCAACCCGCTCCACAATAATACTAGACTACGGACGTTTGAGAATATTATTATTCTAGGGTTACAATTATGTTTGTTAAGTTACGTAGAAACAATACAACAAACATAATTGCTGGATTAATGCCTTAATAAAATATCATGACTCAATATGCAAAAATACAATCATCTCATGATTGGCCTTTTGGGCACAACACTAACAATCTCCCACTTGCACTAAAAGCCAGTCATCCATGTATCTAATACCGATGGACCTAGAATGGCTATCATGCTTCTACTGCATAAGGGGTTTTGTCAGTGGATCAGCAATGTTGCTGTCTATCAAAGTCCTTCATATCCTTACATTACCCCTCTCGATGATCTCCCTGATGAGATGATAGCGTCGGAGTATGTGTTTGGATCGCTGGTGAGATCGAGGTTCCTTAGCCTGTGCGATTGCTCCATTGTTGTCACAATAGAGCTCTACCGGGTCGGCAATGCTTGGAACCACTCCAAGTTCAGTGATGAACTTCTTGATCCAAACCGCCTCCTTTGCAGCATCAAAGGCGGCAATGTACTCAGATTCTGTTGTAGAGTCAGCTACTGTCTCTTGCTTTGAACTCTTCCAGCTCATAGCACCACCACCAATACAAAACACATAACCAGATTGCGATCTAAAATCATCCTTATCAGATTGGAAGCTTGCATCAGTGTAACCCTTTACAACGAGCTCATCTTTACCTCCAAAGACCAAGAATGCATCCTTAGTCCTTTGTAAGGACTTAAGGATGTTCTTAACAGATATCCATTGATTCTCACCGGGGTTCGATTGCTACCTGCTGATAGCCGAAGGACTATCGCCTCCACCTGGCCGAACTCCCTGCCACCAGAATGGCCAGGAGATCTGGCGCTACCCGGAAATAGGTGGGATCACACACCTCGGAGAAAAGCCGAAGAGCTCGAGCTCGGCACGCCAGGGAACTTGAGGATACTATTAGCCCCCCGAGGTAGTAAACAGACCACCTTCGGAAAAGTGGCACCAACTAGGGCGGGCCGAACATGATCTTCCCGAAGCGGGAACTCCCTGAATCTGGGAACCCCCGAACTAGGGGCATGTTTCCCGAAGTGGCATGGTCCGTACTAGAGGACGACCTCACCCAGGGACCTTGGGAGTACGGCAGGAGCATTTAAGGAAGCCTCTGACATGTCGCCCACAGACGTCACAAGCCGCCTCAAACGGCGCTCTGACACGCCGACGCCATCACGTTCACATCATGGCCCGTCTCGGCTCAAGGCTCAAGGAAGCCTGGCACCAGCTACTTGTCCTCTACACCCAGACATTCAGAGAACATCCGACCGAACACGTGCTACGATCTGAATGGGCTGGACACCTCTATAAATACTAGGGAATACACACTGGCAAACGGCTGGCAAATATCCTGACTCCTTACTCTGAGAAAATACGACCAGGCACTCTCCCTTGGGCAAACCGGCCACCAGGCGTTCTTCCTCTCCGGGAGTCCCTCCATCAGTCACCTTGACTACCAACGATGAAGCCCCTGGGCATCACCTACCTGTCATGCTTAAGGCATATGAGACATCGGGACGAGTACATATCATGGCATACATGATAGATCCAGTTGCTGAAGCATATGGAATCTTACTCATGCGCTCTCTCTCCTCGGGTGTACTCGGACACTGAGATCTAGAAAGAGTTATACCATGTGACATGGGAAAGAATCCTTTCTTGGAATCTTGCATGCTAAACCTCTTTAGCACCTTATCAATGAATGTACTTTGACTTAGGCCAAGAAGCTTTCTAGATTCTTGATGCCTAACACATAGGCTGCTTCACCCAAGTCCTTCATAGAGAAACATTTCCCCAGCCAAGTATTCACAGACTGTAGCTCAGGAATGTCATTCCCGATGAGTAGTATGTCATCTACATACAACACCAAGAACATAATAGCGCTCCCACTAACCTTCTTGTAGACACAAGGTTCATCTTCATTTTTGATAAAACCAAACTCTTTGATTGCTTCATCAAAACGAAGATTCCAACTTTGAGAAGCTTGCTTTAGTCCATAAATGGGCCACTGCAACTTGCACATTTTATTGGCATTCTCAGGAGTGACAAAACCCTCAGGTTGTGTCATGTACACATCCTCAAGTAGCTTTCCATTTAGGAATGCAGTTTTGACATCCATTTTCCATATCTCATAATCATAGCGTGCAGCAATAGCGAACAAAATTTGAATGGATTTAAGCATAGCAATTGGTGAAAAAGTTTCATCATAGTCAATACCATGAATTTCCTTGAAACCTTTTGCAACCAATCGTCCCTTAAAGGTAATCACATTACCATCCATGTCAGTTTTCTTCTTGAAAACCCATTTGCACCCTATGGGTTTTAACCCTTCAGGTGGGTCAACCAAAGTCAATACTTGGTTTTCATACATGGATTCCATCTCGGATTTCATGGCCACTAGCCACTTCTCAGAGTCAGGCCTCGACATAGCTTGTTGGTAGGTTGTGGGCTCATCCTGATCCATGAGCATCACATCACTAGTGTGAGTCATGAGAAATCCATATCTCTCAGGCTCACACCGAATCCTACCAGCCCTACGTGGGCTCTGTGCTACAGGAACAGACTCTTGAACCACAACATCTTGTGGTGTCTATTCAGGTTCCATTTCAGGTTTGATGTCTCCTTATTATTCTTGAATTTCTTCAAGTTCTACTTTCCTCCCACTAGTTTCTTTAGAGATAAACTCTTTCTCTAAAAAGACACCAGTTCGAGCAATAAACACTTTTGCTCAGAAGGATTGTAGAAATAGTAACCCTTTGTTTCTTTAGGATACCCAACAAAAAGATATTTTTGAGATTTGGGCCCTAGTTTGTCAAAGGATTGACGTTTCACATAAGCGTCACAGGCCCAAATCTTCATAAAAGATAAATTAGGATGCCTCCCACTCCATATCTCATACGGTGTCTTTTGAACCGATTTAGATAGAACTTGGTTTAGTGTAAAAGCGGCTGTCTCTAGAGCATGTCCGCAAAAGGAGTTTGGAAGGTCAGCTTGACTCATCATAGAGCGAACCATGTCTAATAGAGTTTGATTTCTCCCTTCAGATACACCATTCCATTGAGGTGTACTTGGTGGAGTGAGTTGTGATACTATACCACACTCCTTTAGATAGTCAAGGAATTCTCGATCCATGTACTCTCCACCTCGATCTGATCGAAGCACTTTGATACTCTTCCCGAGTTGATTTTCTACTTCATTCTTGAATTCTTTGAACTTTTCAAAGCATTCTGACTTGTGTCTCATAAGATACACATAGCCATATCTGCTGAAGTCATTAGTGAAAGTAGTGAAGTATTGGAAACCTCCTCTAGCTTGTGTAGACATAGGGCCACAAACATCACTATGTATGAGTCCTAGTAAGTCATTTGCCCTTTCCCTTTGCCCTATGAATGGGGCTTTGGTCATCTTTGATGGGTTTTGGGAGCCAAACAGCGCAGCGGAATTTAACCGAAACCCTCCAGGATCCAATTGAAACGGGGTAAACCGGGTGTTCGAAAATTTTCATACCTAATTTTTGGTTGAGATCTCTCACTCAACTGTAGAGTCGAATCACAAAACTTGAACAGTTGACATGTTCAGGCTCTCTGTGGTATCCACACGAGCCTCTCGAGATCACCACATTTCCACCACGTCCCGGCAGATACATTTCTCTTGCGCTCGCAGTGCTAGCTTGCGTCCTCCAAGGAATTGTAAGAGAAGAGTGCGGTTGTCCTTTTGGGAGGCTAGGGCAAGGAGACATGCGAATTTCTCACTAGAAGTTGTATTTATAGTGAGACTCAACTTCCAGGCCTAATAGGTTTCAAAGCCCTATTCCAATTAGGCTTTAATTTCGGTCTTAATAATGGCTCAACTATTGGGCCCATTATTAATACGAAATTATTGTGCAACCAAAACCCAAATTATTAGCCCATGCACTCTAATGATCCAAATAGCTCTATGTGTGCGACCCAATAGGCTATTGCCATGTTAGCAATGATCATAAATCACATTTATGATCATAAGTAATGAGCGGTGTCTAGCAACACATCATTGCTACCCAAGTGACAAGATTGTCGATGATTTGACTAAACCTTTATGATCATCACCGATATATGCCATTGTCACTTTGTCCAAGATATCAAGACTAAGCACGAGACATGGAATGTGTCACTCTCGTATAGCCCAATCTTTGGTTTCCTGATTACCGAGTATACTAACTTAAACTGATGACATTGATATCGTATATCAACTCATCCGAGCATGGCCATGCATTTTCTAAGTCTCACTTTATCAAAAGGCCCGAAGATATCACTCCCGTTACATAGGAGGGACAAATCCCATCTTGATCATACAAATCCCTCTACATGATATGTGACATACCCAATGACCTCCTTCAAGTTCACTCAGTTACGCGCAACAAAGGAAAGTATCAAAGTATGTGACTCAAATGTAGGGAACCTTGATGATCTTAGGTTGAAGGACTACACATACCATGATCACTATGAGAATCACTTATGCCACTCATATAATGATCCATGAAGTGTTCTCATGGTGGGTCGGTCCAGTACACAAGTTTTCCAACTTGTACCCATATGTAGACTACATATCTCATATTAGTCTCCACATATGCTAGTCGTTATGTATTATTGCAACCTGCTCCACAATAATACTAGACCAGGGATGTTTAAGAATATCATTTTTCTAGGGTTACAATTATGTTTGTTAAGTTACGCAGAAATAAAACAACAAACATAATTGCTGGATTAATGCCTAAATAAAATATCATGACTCAATGTGCAAAAAATACATTCATCTCATGATGGCTTTTGGGCACAACACTAACAATCTTGCCCAAGAAACATGACTCACATGTCTCACATGATTCAAAATCAAATGAGTCCAAGAGTCCATCCTTATGGAGCTTGGATATGCAGGTCTCATTTATATGGCCCAAGCGACAGTGCCAGAGATAGGTTGGGTTCAAATCATTTAATCTGACCTTTTTTGTATTCACATTATAGATTGGATCTTTCAGCTCTAGAACATACAACCCATTGCTAAGTTGAGCACTACGATAAAAGATTTCATTAAAATAAATAGAACAACATTTGTCCTTTATTATAAATGAAACACCATTCTTCTCCAAACAAGAAACAGAAATCAAATTTCTACTAATAGTAGGCCCAAAGTAGCAGTTGTCTAATTCTAAAACTAATCCACTAGGTAAAGTGAGAACATAAGTCCCTACGGCTAAGGCAGCAACCCTTACTCCATTTCCAACACGTAGGTCCACTTCACCTCGGGCCAATCTTCTACTTCTACTTAGATCCTGCACATTTGCACAAATGTGAGATCCACATCCAGTATCCAATACCCAAGATGAGGAAGTAGAAAAGTTAGCCTCTATAACAAAAATACTTGAAGTGGAAAAATTAGAGGTCTCAAACCTCTCATGCCTAGCTTGCTATTGGAAAAGCATTTTGAGATGTTCGATCATATCGAACGCCCCCATGTTCTCATGTTGCTTCTAAAGCTCAGATTCCATGGTAATAAGCATGAGGCATGCACCATCCAAAGCATCATCAGAATGCCTCTTGTGAGCATCCCTTTTAGCTCTTGGAGAAGTGGCAGCAGGCTCATTCGAAATGGGCTGCTCTAGGACATAAGCCTTTCTCTCTTGCTTGAGGACTATCCTCAAGTTTCGGTACCATTTGAGAAAGTTGGTCCCATTCAGTTTTTCCTTCTCAAGGATCGATCGCAACAAAAGTGTCGATGTGTTTTGTGCCATGGTTATCTACAACAGTAAATATGCAGTGTAAGAGTCATGTATTTTAATTCATTTAAGAAGGACTTTTATTAAACGATACTCCCGCTATTTTCCTCAAAATAATAACCCTCAATATTATTTCGAAACACCTCGGTGCTAAGGTATTCTAGTGGGCCAAGATCCATATTTGACCACAACCTGAGTCAGCTTTGGCTTTTCTCTCAAGTTACAGCTATTTAGGTAGGTAACTCCTTGCCAATTGCATCCCATGCAACCCTTGGATAGTTGGGTGAACAACACTTGTCCAAGCTCATGCCATGAACATAAGCCCAACTCTATGTCTCTAAGTCCCTAATCCTATTAGGATGACTTAGTTAAGTCTAACCCAAAGTTAGCAGTTTCGATATCACTATTATCCCATCGTGCCTTACCAAGATGAACATAGGTGCTTTGCTTTGGCAAACCCACCTAATGTTGATCAAACTCTTGATGAGTCCCAACATTTGGAAGGCATCACATTTAATGACTTAATATTTGTTTGAGGGATTTTTCTTTTGATCTCACCAAATTGTTATCTCCGGTTGTCTTATACATGCATCACATACAAATATAAAACATGCATCTCATGCTTACAAGAAAATAAACGTGACATGGTTATAGCCCAAACTATGCGATATTCTCAAGCCAATGAGAATATCATAAAAGCCTAAGAAAAAAAAAGGGTCTTCACAAGCTACTTCTCTTCCTTTCTTGGTTTCCCTTTTGCTGTCACCTCCTTGGACATACCACCTTGGATGATCCTTGGACATACCACCTTGGATGATCCCATGATTTACCATTACATCAATAATAGAAACCTCGAGTTACATTTGAGGGGAGCAAGGTAAGAAAAGAATGTACAATGAGAGTAACAAGAGAAGGCACGACTCGCAGGCCGTATTTACAAGTACAACCAATCAAGGGCTACAACCATGCACCATGCTTCAAACACCAATCAGCATATCATGTCAAATCTCATACAACAAAAATGCATGCCAATTGACGCGCGTTGATTAACTAGTTTTTATTTATGTGGCGCTTCGCATACGGCGGTCCCACTGGCTGGTCAGCAGGAGGTGGTTCTGTTGACCTGTCAGCGGACAAAGTCAAAGGGGGCCGCCCTTGTGGGGGGTTGCAAGAGGGGCAGCGGCCCCCGGCACAAAAAATTGTCTTACAATTGCTTAGCCCGAGATCTTCTATTTCTAGCAAGTAGGCACCGGAGACTCCTCCATTCGTGTCACCAAAAATACCTTACTTTCGGTGCCCGAACAGGCCGAATTCGAACCAAGCTAGGGTTTTTGCAACTATTGCAAGAATCCTAATCCATATAGGTATCTCATACCTATCAATTTCAGGTTAATATCATTAACCAATTCGTGTCGTTTCTTCATATATGTTATATGTTCACTACGAGTTCCGGTTTCATGCATCATGAATCAGTCTAATTAATCACGGCCGAAAAGCAGCCAAACACATAACACTATGCGATTCAACACTTTATCCCGATTTAGGGTTTAACTAGTAGCTCTGATACCACTGTTGGGTTTCGGGAGCCAAACAGCGCAGCGGAATTTAAAGAAACCCTCCAGGATCCAAGTGAAATGGGGTAAACGGGGTGTTCAAAAATTTTCCTACCTAATTTTTGGTTGAGATCTCTCACTCAACTGTAGAGTCGAATCACAAAACTTGAACAGCTTACGTGTTCAAGCTCTCTATGGTATCCACACAAGCCTCTCGGGAGCACCACGCTTCCACCGCGTCCCGACAGATGCGTTTCTCTTGCACTCGCAGTGCTAGCTTGCGTCCTCCAAGGAATTGCAAGAGAAGAGTGCGGTTGTCCTTTTGGTAGGCTAGGGCAAGGAGACCTGCGAATTTCTCACTAGAAGTTGTATTTATAATGAGACTCAACTTCCAGGCTTAATGGGTTTCAAAGCCCTAATCCAATTAGGCTTTAATTTCGGGCTTAATAATGGCTCAACTATTGGGCCCATTATTAATACAAAATTATTGTGAAACCAAAACCCAAATTATTAGCCCATGCACTCTAATGATCTAAATAGCTCTATGTGTGCGACCCAATAGGCTCTTACCACGTTGGCAATGATCATAAATCACATTTATGATCATAAGCAATGAGCGGTGTCTAGCAACGCATCATTGCTACCCAAGTGACAAGATTTTTGATGATTCGACTAAACCTTTATGATCATCACCGATATATGCCATTGTCCCTTTGTCCAAGATATCAAGATTAAGCATGAGACATGGAATGTGTCACTCTCGTATAGCCCAATCTTTGGTTTCTTGATTACCGGGTAGACCAACTTAAACTGATGACATTGATATCGTATATCAACTCATCCGAGCATGGCCATGCATTTTTCTAAGTCTTACTTTATCAAGGGACCCGAAGATATCACCCCCATTACATAGGAGGGACAAATCCCATCTTGATCATACAAATCCCTCCGTATGATATGTGACATACCCAATGACCTCCTTCAAGTTCACTCAGTTACAAGCAACAAAGGAAAGTATCAAAGTATGTGACTCACATGTAGGGAACCTTGATGATCTTAGGTCTAAGGACTACATATACCATGATCACTATGAGAATCACTTATGACACTCATATAACGATCCGTGTAGTGTTCTCATGGTAGGTCGATCCAGTACACAAGTTCTCCAACTTGTACCCATATGCAGACTAGATATCTCATATTAGTCTCCACATATGGTAGTCGTTATGTATTATTGCAACTCGCTCCACAATAATACTAGACTATGGACGTTTGAGAATATCATTATTCTAGGGTTACAGTTTTGTTTGTTAAGTTACGCAGAAACAAAACAACAAACATAATTGCTGGATTAATGCCTTAATAAAATATCATGACTCAATGTGTAAAAATACAATCATCTCATGATTGGCCTTTTGGGCACAACACTAACACTAACTTCGGCACCATGCAGGGACTTGCTCACATAATATACTAGCCATTGCTTTTCCCCTTCTTCCATTACCAAGACTGAACTTACTGCCTGTTCGATAACGGCGAGGTAGAGCATGAGGGGTTCTCCTTCCCGTGGCTACCGAAGTGTCAGTAGACGAGTTAGGTAGACTTTAAGCTCTTCCCAGGCCTTTTGACAGTCTTCGTGGCAAAGCCGCACCTTGGTTCCGAGGCGGCCACCATTTTCTGCTGCCTTAGTGAGGACCTTAAAGAATGGTTGCTAGCAATCCCCATATCTGGAGATAAATCTGCTGAGGGACGTGATTCTCCCTGTGAGTCTTTGCACATCTTTAGTTGTCGTGGGAGTTCGGAATCCCAGCAAGGCCTTGACTTTTTCTGGATTGGTGTCGATACCTCTCTCTGACACCGTGAATCCGAGGAACTTACCCGCGTTTACCCTGAACATGCATTTTTCGGGGTTGAGATGGATTCCGAAGGTCCTCAGTTGGTGGAATGTTTCCTCTAAGTCCGTGATATGACTACTAGGCAGTTTGCTCTTAACTATCATATCATTGACGTAGACTTCCATGTTTCTCCCAATTTGGGAGTTAAAGACCCTGTTCGTCAACCTTTGGTACATGGCCCCTACATTCTTAAGCCCAAAGGGCATTCTAATATAGTAGTATGTACCAACTTCGGTGATGAAGGCGGTTTTTTCCTCATCTTCGGGGTCCATCCTGATTTGATGATACCCACTGAAGGCGTCAAGGAAACTTATAAGGCCATACTCGGCGGTTGAATCTACCAACTGATCTATCAGCGGCAGAGGATATGAATCTTTAGGGCAAACATCGTTCATGTTACAGAAGTCGATGCACATTCAGAGTTTATCACTCCCTTCCTTTGTTGGGATAACCATGTTACTAAGCCATTCGGGGTATTTGACTTCCCTTATTACACCTGCTTCCATTAAGCGTTGGACTTTGGTTTTGACAAAGTTATTTTTATGCACCGAGACGCTTCACTTTTTTTGTCGGATAGGCTTTGCCTCTGGGTGCACCTTAAGGCTAAGTTGGATTATGCGAGGGTCTACCCCAGGCATGTCCTTCAGCGAGTAGGCAAAAAGATCTTTGTTCATTAACAGAAAAGATACAAGTTTTTCCTTGTCACCTTCGGCTAGTTTTTTCCCTACTTGGGTACTTCAGCCTAGGACAAGTTCCACATCTTCTGTTTTTATTTTCTTAGGGTTTTCTGTTTCTCCTCCCTTTGCCTCCCTTATGAGCACGGCCCTTGCTCCTGAAGTCTGTGTGTGGATTTTTGTTGGGCCCTGTCTTACTTTCACAAAGACCTTTCTTACTTCCCCTTGGTCGATGAAGATCTTAGCATTCCGTCCTTCGTTGCAAAGGTAACAGTCAAGTATTTCACATCTGGGCGGATGTGGAGGTTTCCTTGCATCTGCCTTCCAAGGATGGCGTTATACGACGAAGGGACATATATGATGATGAACCTTGTCATTGTGGTAGCAAAGAGCTCAGCCTTGTTTTGTGGCGAAGTTCCCCTTAACATTAGAGGGAGGTCAATCCATCCGAGGACGGGGAGTTCGGATGGACCTACCTTGAAGGTAGGGGATGTGACAGGCTTCAGATCGCCTTTTGGGATACCCATATTTGGCAGCAGATGAGAGAAGATGACGTCTGCGTTAGAGCCATCGTCAAGTAGTACTCTTTTGACATCCCAACTCCCTATTCTTGCCATGATTAAAAGTGGGTCGTCATGAGGGAATACAATGGTAGACCCATTTTTCCGAACAAGCTTGTTCGATGGGATACCAAATTCCATCACCGAGATCTCCCTGGCTTTTCTCTTTATTTTTGCCGAAGGTAGTCCAGTGGTGGTCGTCTGGATTACTCCAGCCGGAAGTGGCGGATGTCTTTTGGGACTTTGGTTCCGGTGGCTGTCAGAATCATAGTCCTCATAATCTCCTTTCCTTTCCTCTTCCCTCCTCCCTTTCGGGGAGGGCATCCATAGGTAGCGCCGAAGTTGGCCCTGCTTTATCAAAAACTCGATGTACTTCCTCAGTTGGAAGCAATCCTCAGTGTCATGCCCATGATCCCGATGGAACTGGCAAAACTTCTTCATATTTTTCTTGTTTTCTGAAGTCATGGCCTTCGGGCACTGGATTGAGCTTCCTTGCCTTTCCATGGCTAGCAGTATGTTTGTTCAGGAGGTGTTCAGGGGAGTAAATGACACGGGTCGTTTCCCCTTCTGCTTCCGAGTTTTTCCCCCGCCCTCGGTTGGATACCGGGGTTGGTGACTTTGGCCTTTGGGATGATGGTGATTAGACTTCAGTCCTCCCATCCTCAGCTCTTCGGCTGTCATGTGCTATTCGGTTCTTTGGTAGAACTCGCCAAGGGTGTCCGGAGGGTCTTTCGAGAACTCGTAAAAGAGTTGCGAGTCTCACCGAAGTCCCCTTATCATGGTGATGATGTGTATTTTAAGACGGAAGTCTGGCATGCTCAGGGCCTCTCGGTTAAACCTTTCGACATAGTCGCGGATGGTTTTGCCATTCCTTTTCTCTAAATCGAACATTTGAACGGGCATCTTTGCCGTCGGCCTGCTGCTGATGAACTGTTGTGTAAATGCCATGGACAGCTCTTGGAAACTCATTATAGTCTCAGGGGCGAGAGAGTTGTACCATGCGGTTGTCGGGCCGGAGAGGGTGACCTCAAAACACTTGCAAAGGGTAGCGTCATCGGCACCGTGCAGTACCATGTAATTGTCAAAGGGCTATTACCCTTTACAACCCCAATCTCTAGCAAAATGCCACCCTCGGAAAGGGCGAGCATCACCCTCAAGAAATACCAACGCCAATCTCGGTAAGGCAGGGTCTGACCCCCTGACCCGTCGACCTCGGTGATCCACCATCACCTTCGGGGAATGATAATATTAGCCTCGGTAACACGGTGCTCTACCACCCTTGGTAAGATGACCTAACCAGCTTCGGGAGAGATAGACTCACCATCCTCAGCAGAGGAGAACATCCTCCGAAAGGGGTCCTCCGTGCCGAGGGGACTTGCAAATAACTGGAGCAACCTCGGCAGGAAGCCCTCCCATCCTGAAGGGGTCTCAAGAATATGACAAACAAGGTTAAGGAGCCTCTGACACGCCGCCCTCACACATGCTTTGACGTACCACCCTTGCACATGCCCTGACACGTTGCCTTCGTACACGTCCTGATGCGCAGACCTCCCGCAGCCCTGACTTCTGGTTTGCATCCCCATTTCTGAAGGTACGGATGGAATCCAACGGAACACGTGTCATGATTTGAGCGGCCAGTGTCAAGCAGGCTTTTCCTGACACCTCCCTATAAATACTTGGGAAACGACCTTGGTAGGGGGGACTGGACTCT
This sequence comes from Aquilaria yunnanensis, assembly GCA_039654915.1. Classification (NCBI taxonomy): domain Eukaryota; kingdom Viridiplantae; phylum Streptophyta; class Magnoliopsida; order Malvales; family Thymelaeaceae; genus Aquilaria; species Aquilaria yunnanensis. The sequence continues at coordinate 79,325,700 of CM077598.1, forward strand.
AAAAAAAAAATGCATTCTCTACTTTCTACTGAACACTCTTCATCTGGCTAAATACTGACTTGGGCGTTGAAGGCCCCTCCCCCAGAAAAACACCCCGGGGACCTCCTAACCATTGTTCTTTGAGTGTTTCAGGCAATCTCTCCCAGGAAATCTCTTCTTCAGACACTCCCCCATCACCGGAAGTCCTTTCCAAGCACATTGATGGCCTGGGGCCTCATCGTTGTGAGTCATGATGACTGTTGAGGAGATTTCTAGGAGGAAGAACGCCTGGAAGGTTGATCACCCCGAGGAGAGTACCTGAAAAGCTGGTAAACAGGGTTAGGAGGCCCCCGGAGTGTTTTTCCGGGGGGGGAGCCTCCGACGCCCAAGTCAGTGGTGGCCGGAAAAAGGGAGAAAGTCACTAGCTCAAAGAGAAAGGCAGAAAAGTCTCGCCTGGTATTTTCTCAGAGTGTGGGAGCTGTATCTCCGGCCAACCAACCTCCTGTCAAGTATTTATTTCCTGTATATATAGGAATACCTAGCCCGTTTAGATCATGACACGTGTGCGGTCGGATGCTCCTGAACTTCTGGGCGTAGGGGACAGATAGTTGGTAACCAGATGGCCTCGAGCCTTGTGCTGAGACGGGCCATGATGTGATTCTGATGGCGTCTGCGCGTCAGGGTGACTTTTTACGTCTGTGGTTGGACGTGTCAGAGGCTTCCTTAAATGCTTCCTTAAATGCTCCTGCCGTACTCCCGAGGTCCCTGGGCGAGGTCGTCCTCTAGTTCGGACAGAGCCTCTTCGGGAAGCATACCCTCAGTTCGGGGGTTCCCAGTTCTAGGGGGTTTCGCCTTCGGGGATATCATGTTCGGGCAGCAATGTCTGGTGCCACTTTTCCGAAGGCGCGCTGTTCACAACCTTGGGGGGCGAATGGAGTCCTCAAGTTTTACTGGCGTGACGAGGCTCGGAGCTCTCCGGCTATCTCCCGAGGTGCATGATTCCACCTGTTCCCGGGAAGCGCCAGTTCTTCTGGCCATTGTTGTGGCAGGGTGTTCGGCCAGATTGAGGCGATAGCCTTTGGCTATCACATGCCCCCCTCTGGAAAGCCGAAGTGAAGACTTCGGTTTGCATCTCTTTCCGAGGTTGTCGTTGGGAGTCTTGTTGGGAAGCATAACCTGTTCCGAGGTCGCACCTTTTGCCCGAGGGTCTGGGCTGTTCGGCCTTGGCCTATTCTTTGATGTCTCCGAGGCAAAGCCTGTACCGAAGATACACCTCTTGCCCAAAACTCATGGGCTGTTCAGCCATAGCCTGTCTCTTGGTGTCCTCGAGGTGGCCTGCTTTTTATTTCTGCAGGTCTGATGGCCAAGCGTGTCAGACTGAGCGCGCGTCTCCACTTTTCAGGGATGTCAAATGACGTGTCCCAATCAGGAGGTGTGTCCCGATTTTCCAGGGACGTTTGGGGAGGCATGTCCCCTATTTCTACGCAGCGGTTGACACGCGGCTTCTTGCCATTGGAAGAGAGACGCGTCATTTACAGAGGGCACGCCTTTTCGGGTACAGTGGGCAGTTACGGCGACGGTTCGCCTCCAATGGGTACTTATGATTTCTTTTCGGCTACCCACCTTTGGCCTATAAATAGCCCATTCCATCATAAGTCCCACTTACTGTTTTTCTGCTCTCTCTCTGCTTTGCCCTCTGTTCTTGCATTTTATCTTGCTTTCTGTGGTGGAGCTTCTTTAATCAGAGCTTTTCCTACCAACTTTCACGACGGCGTCCTCAGGCAAATCTTTTGGTGGGTTTTGATTTCCAGAGTACTCTGATTCCTCTATTTTTCTGAGTTTTTCTGGAAAACTGTTGTTTTTTTTCCAAACTCATCTTCTGAGTTTTTTCTGAAAACTATTTTCTTTTCCATCTCAAACTCTTTTTCATGTCTACGATGCCTGTTCCCGAGAGCTGGAAACCTCTTCTGGCCCATCCTTGCTGTACCACCCCCGAAAAACTAGAGAGGTGGAAGAAAAAATTCTTTCTTCCCTCTTACGCTGTGACCAGGCTGCCTCGTTCTAGCCATTTTGCTTTTTCAAACCGCGACGATGAGGTTACCGTCTTCCGAGCCCAACTGAAGGCCGGACTTCGGTATCCTCCCCCGAAGGTGGTTTGCGAGTTCTGCCAATTCCATGGCATTGCTGTGAACCAGCTTCCCCCGAACGCGTACTGTTATTTTAACGCCTACCTCTGCATGTGTGGCGTGTTCGGGATAGAGCCCCACTTCATCATTTTCATGCAGTACTACAAGCTCTACGTGGTCTCGAAGGGTGGCTTCTATTTCCTGCTGCCTCGGGGATCCGGGAGCAAAAAATTCACCTTCACCTTCGACACGAAGGATAGCTGGCGGGGGTGGCAGCCTAAGTTCTTTTTCCTGAAGGTGGATAAGAACTGGTCTGGTGTCCCGACCAGATGGGCTCAGGGAGTGCTGAACGCAGACGTCATTGATCCGAGGATGCTGCTGACCCCACCGTTGGCTTCCGTGTTCGCGGATTTCGACGCCCGCATTCGGGCAGTCGCTGACTGGGCTCCCGAGGTCTCTCCTCGTGCTCTTTACCCCTTTCCTATCAACTGGAGGTTGATGACCGAAGAAGTCCTTCGAGAGATGAAAGTGGTTAAGGAGCACGTGACTGACCTCAGTATGCCCGCTCCCGCCATCACCGGGAAGGACTCCTGGCTGGTCAAGCTCCTTAAGGGGGAGACTTCTTTCGAATCTTTTGCCGAAAGTGAGTAATCTTCCACCCCTTTATACTTTTTCCTCGGACTTACGCTGATATTTCTTCTCTTTTTCAGAGATGGGCGATGGGGCTGCCGCCTATTACAAGGCCCTCTTTTCTGGCCAAGTGGAGAAGGCAGAGCAGACAAAGAAGGCGGCTTCCCGAAGAAGGAAGTTGACAGGGGCGGGGCCCTCGGCGAAGCGAGCTAGGAAGGCTATCCAGCCTCCTCAGCCAGAGCTTTCGGAAGAAGAAGCTGGCGAAGAGGCTGGTCTTGTTGAAATTTCACCGGCCGAGGTCCCCGCTACTTCCGCCGAGGTTCCTCCTCTCGACCTCGAGGCCCCCAGAAACACTGTAGTGGTAGAAGTACCTACTGCCGAGGAGCGGTACCGGCATAAGGGTAAGGGTCTTTCTACCGAGGGGCCCGAGGATCCCGAGGACACTGTCTCCGAGGTTCCTCCAGGTACGCCTTCAGGCAAAGTTCAGCTCCTTTGCTTTTCGGGAATTTTTCTTCTACTCCTAACTTCCTTCTCACTTTCAGAGGAGCCTCTTACTGCTAACTAGAGGGCCATTCATGAGAGGAAACGGGCCCTCCACGATGCAAAAATCCCTGAGGGGAAGATCCCCTTGGAGCCCTTTTGGACAATCACGGAGGATATGAATTTGTTCTCCGACGATTGTCCGACAATGACAAAGGAGATTTGGAAGGGGATGACCACTGACGCCTCCTTCCGGGCCATTGCGGCGGCTCACCCAAGGGATAATACCCTCGCCGCAAAAGTCACCGAGCATGCTGCTCAGGTATAGTCTTTACACTATTTTTCCTCAATTTTCTAAGTGTTTAGACTTGTACTAACCTGGACTTTTGCCATGCCGTAGCTGCTGGAGTACGCTGGTTACCTCCGAGTTCGGATGGCCAGAGAGGCTGCCTCCAAGGATGCGACTTCACGGGAACTCAGTGAAGCGAAGGCTTCGGTTGCGAACCTGGTCGCCAGCAACCAGCAGCTGGCAGCGAATTGTTCTCAGCAAATCGCCGCCGTTCGGGAGGAGTTCTCGAAGAAGAGAGAAGAACTTGAAAAGGACTTCTCCCGGAAGATTTCCGACCTCGGCGACCAAGTAAAGGGGCTGCTCGCCGCCAACGGAGATCTTGTCAAGGACAAGGCTATTTCTGACAGTCTTGCGGCGAGGTTGACGGATGAGAACAATGCTCTCCAAGCCGAGGTCGAGGCTCTGAAGAAAGAGTCCGGAGGGACGCTGGAGATAAGCGAGCTGGAGGAGGAGATTGCTGAGCTGAGGGACGAGCTCAACGTCCTTGGCGTTAAAAAACATACTTCTGATCAAATGGCCAAGGTCGCCTTTCAGGACGGCTTCTGCCTTGTTCGGCACCAAGTCCTGCAGAGGTTCCCAGATTTGGACCTCTCTTTTCTGGAGGGCCTAAATATTCCTGAGGGACCTCGGTGGCAGTGGTCCAAGGTCGAGCATCTGAAGCTTCCTGGTCTTCGTCCGCCCGGCTCTCCCTAGTTTGCTTTAGGGCTTCTCTTATTTTTCTCCTTTGTGCTCCTTCTTTGGGCACTTCTTTTGTAAGGCAGCGTTTGCTCTGAATGAACAATCTTTTGGCTAAGTCCTTTCTTGCAAGTTTCTTCATTTCCGCTGTCCCGAACACGTTTGCTCAAGATACTTTCGGAAAACCTGCAACCAAAGAAACTTTTTCCCTTCCTTTGTCCCGAGTGTGCTCGCTCAAGAGACTTTCTGGAAAGTTTGTAAAAATTTGGCTAAGTCTTTTGCAGGCTTTTTGTTCCCTTTTATCCCGAACATGTTCGCTCAAGGGACTTCGGTAAACCAAATTTTTCTGTTTTCCTATTGTCCCGAGCATATTTGCTCAAGGGACTTAGGAAAATTTTCACGAGATTGCTCATTTCCCTTTTTCCCGAGCACGTTCGCTCAAGGGTGTTCGGAAATTACCTCTGCTTTTGGTTTGGCGTGTACTTTTGTGAGATTCTTGCTTTCCCTTTTTCCCGAGCATGTTCGCTCAAGGGTGTTCGGAAAATTTTCTCTGCACTGATTATGCCGAGTACCTTTGCAAGATTCTTGTTTCCCATTTTTCCCGAGCATAGTGGCTCAAGGGACTTCGGGAAGTCACATCTGCTTTTTTCGTGGCGAGCACCTTCGCGGAATTCTGTCTTGGACAATTTGGTATACTTAAAAAAATTTTCTCAAGACCATTCTTCTCCAGACCATTCTGTACTTAGAATATTTCTTGTACAATATATCTCCTCCGCTCAACCTTAGGCGTAGAATTTTTTCAAGGCGTCTGAATGCCAACTGTTTTTCAATTCTACGCCTTCGGCGTCGCCAAGCTTGTACACGCCTTTTCGTACTTCGGCGAGAACCAGATAAGGTCCTTCCCAATTTGCGCGAAGTACTCCGTGAGATGGCCTTCGGGGTGCAAAGTCGGCCTTTCGGAGAACGAGGTCTCCTTTTTTTATTTCTTTTGGCCTGGCTTTTAAGTTGATAGCCGCGGCCACTCTTTGCTGGAAAGCTTTTCTTCTCAGCTCGGCTATTTCTCTGTGTTCGGCCACAAGGTCGAGCTTAGTTCTCAGACCGAGGTCGTTTCCGCCTTCATCAAATACTTGCACCCGTATTGAAGGCTGAACTATCTCTATTGGGATAATGGCCTCTGTTCCGAAGATGAGTGAGAAGGGAGTTTCCCCTGTGGCTCTTCGTGGCGTCGTTCGGTAGCTCCGCAATACACTTTGGAGTTCTCCTGGCCATTTCCCCTTGGCTTCCCCAAGTCTGTTTTTCAGGCCATCTTTTATGGTCCTGTTTGATACTTCCACCTGCCCATTGCTTTGGGGGTGAGCTACTGGGGCGAAGTGCATCTTTATTCCGAGGTCGCTGATGAATTCCTGGAATCCTTTGTCTATGAACTGGGATCCATTATCAGCAACTAGTACCCTCGGTATGCCAAATCTGCATACGATGTTCTTCCATACGAACTTCTGCACTTCTTTTGCCGAGATAGTTGCTAGTGGTTCTGCCTCCACCCACTTTGAGAAATAGTCCACTGCTACCATGCAGAATTTCACGCCTCCGGGCGCTGTGGGGAGTGGTCCAATAAGGTCTATACCCCAGACTGCGAAGGGCCAAGGATAGTCTGCCGACGTTACCATTTCCGAGGGTATCCTCTGGATTTTTGCATGTCTCTGGCAACTACCGCACTTCTGGACGAACTGCCTTGCGTCCTTTCTCAGGGTAGGCCAGAAGTATCCTTGGCGGAGTATCACTGCTGCAAGGGCATCAGTTCCGATGTGCGAGCCACACATGTCTTCGTGAACTTCTTCGAGGACCATCTCAGTATCCTCTTGGCCCACACATCTCTGCAGCGGATTTGCATATCCTTGCCGATATAACTCTTCACCAATCAGGAAGAATCTTCCGGCGCGTCTTCGCAGTCTTGTAGCATTGCCGGCGTCTTTGGGAAGCTCATTCTCTGCGAGGTATCTCTTTATGGGGTCCTTCCACCCTGATCTCGAGGTCGTTACGCTTAGCACGGAGATGCTTGGATGGTCTAGCACCTCGGTGTATGTTTTGGACTTCGCTAAGCAATCTGCCTCAGTATTATTCCGCCGGGGTACATTTTTGATCCGCACGGCGTCAAACTCTTGGATGAGTTTTGTTACCAGCTCGTGGTATTTTTCCAAGATTGGGTCCTTCGCCCTATAATCTCCTGCCGTCTGCCGAACTACCAGCTGGGAATCGCTGTGAGCCCTTAAATTTCTCACGCCAATCTTTCTGGCCAAGCGTAATCCCGCTATGAGGGCTTCATACTCAGCCACATTATTGGTGACGTTGAAGCTGAACTTGATAGCCTTCATCACCTCTAGGCCTTCGGGTCCTCTGATAACTATTCCAGCTCCCTGGTGTTCGGACCCCGAGGCTCCGTCAACATGCAAGGTCCATTCTGGCTCACCTTCTTTCGGATCTGAGTGGTTCTCCTCAGTGGTGGGTATTTCGGCGATAAAATCTGCCAATGCTTGGGCTTTTATGGCCTTCCGAGGCTCATACGTGATTTCGTGTTCTCCAAGCTCTATGCACCACTTGGAGAGCCTTCCCGAATGATCCACTCTCTTCATAACATCCCGTAGTGGTAGACTACTTCAGACGATGATGGGGTGAGCCTGGAAATATGGTCGCAGTCTTCTTCCTGCAAGCACCAAGGCGTATATAGCTTTGTGAAGCAAAGGGTACCTGACTTCGGCGCCATGCAGGGACTTGCTGACGTAGTAGACCGGCCATTGTTTCGGCCCTTCTTCTTTCACCAGGACCGAGCTCACGGCCTTTTCTGTGACGGCGAGGTACAGTACGAGGGGTTCTCCCTCCCGAGGGTGTCGCAGAGTCGGCAGGCTGGCCAGGTAGACTTTGAGTTCTTCCCAGGCCTTTTGGCAATCTTCATCCCAAGGATGATTGTTTCTTCCGAGGTCACCTTCCATCTTTGCTGCCTTTGTGAGGACTTTGAAGAAAGGTCTACACCTATCTCTGTACCTGGAAATAAACCTGCTCAGAGAGGTTATTCTTTCGGTTAGTCTCTGCACGTCTTTGACTGTGGCAGGAGTTCGGAACTCAAGCAGAGCCTTAATCTTCTCAGGATTGGCGTCGATGCCTCTTTCGGATACCATGTACCCAAGGAATTTTCCCGAAGTCATGCCGAAGATACACTTCTCGGGATTAAGGCGAATCCCGAAGGCTCTGAGCTTTTGGAAGGTTTCCTCCAAATCTGCAACGTGGTAACCGGGCAGCTTGCTTTTGACTATCATATCATCAACATATACCTCCATGTTTCTCCCCATTTGGTCCTTGAAGACCTTGTTCATCAGTCTCTGGTAGGTGGCTCCTGCATTTTTGAGCCCGAAGGGCATTCTGACATAGCAGTACGTTCCTCCCTCGGTGATGAAGGCAGTTTTCTCTTCATCTTCGGGGTCCATCCTTATCTGATGGTAGCCGCTGAAGGCATCTAGGAAGCTCAGGAGCCCGTATTCGGCCGTTGAATCTACCAGTTGATCTATTGGCGGGAGGGGAAATGAGTCTTTCGGGCAAGCATCGTTCAAGTTTCTGAAATCAATGCACATCCGGAGTTTGCTGCTGCCTTCTTTTGTGGCGATGACCACGTTGCGTAACCATTCGGGGTATTTTACCTCCCTGATAACTTCAGCATCCAATAGGCGCTGGACTTCGGTTTTCACGAAGTTGCTTTTGTGGGCTGAGATGCTTCGTTTCTTTTGCCTGATAGGTTTTGCTTCCGGACTTACTTTGAGGCTGTGCTGTATTATGCCAGGGTTCACTCCTGGCATGTCTTTCGGCGAGTAGGCAAACAGATCTTTATTTTTCAGCAGAAAGGATACAAGATTTTCCTTATCACCTTTGGCCAAGCTCTTCCCTATTCGGGTAGATTGTCCTGGGACAAGATCTACTGCTTCCGTTTCTGCTTCTGCGGGATCTCCTTCTTTGCCTTTCTCCTGTGCCTTTGCCTCCACCGTTTGTGTAGAGTTGTTTGCCGGAGCCTTTCGTGCTTTTACAAACACCCTTCTTACCTCGGCTTGGTCGATGAAGACCTCTGCATCTCCATCCTTGGTGGCGAATGTGACAGTCAAGTACTTCACATCGGGGCGAATGTGCAGGTTCCCCTGAGTCTGCCTTCCAAGGATGGCGTTGTACGAAGACTGGACGTCCATGACGATAAATCTTGCCATTGTGGACGCGTACAACTCAGCTGCTCCGTCTACCGAAGTGCCTTTCATCATCAAGGGGAGGTCGATCCATCCGAGGACGGGTAGTTCGGATGGCCCAACGCCGAAGGTGGGCGTGGTGACAGGTTTAAGCTCGCTGCTGGAGATGCCCAAGCTCGGCAGTAAGTGCGAGAATAGGACGTCAGCATTTGAGCCATCATCAAGTAACACTCTCTTGACGTCCCAGTTCCCTATTCTCGCCATTATCAGCAGCGGGTCGTCGTGGGGGAAGACGACGGTGGAGCCATCTTTGCGAGCCAGTTTCTTTGATGGACTTTGATACTCCATAACTGCAATTTCTCTGGCCTTCCGCTTTCTTTCCGAGGATGGGAGCCCCGTGGTGATGGTTTGGATGACCCCTACTGGAGGTGGAAGGAGCCTTTTTGGACTTCTGTTTCTCCGCCTGTCGGAGTCATAGTCCTCGTTTTCGGCCCTCTCTTCCTCCTCTTTTCTGCCTTTTGGGGAGGGCATCCGCAGGTATTTGCGAAGTTGGCCCTGTTTGATCAGCGACTCTATGTACTTCTTCAGCTGGAAGCAGTCTTCGGTGTCATGACCATGGTCGCGATGAAACTGGCAGAACTTCTTGGCATTCTTCTTATTATCGGCGGCCATGGCCTTTGGCCACCGAATCTGCGTCCCTTGCCTTTCCAGCGCCATGAGAATGTTGGTCCGTGTCGTGCTCAAGGGCGTGAAACTCTGAGGTTTCCTTCCTCGCATTCGTCGTGGTCGGCTTGTGTGTTCAGAAAGATGCCGAGCTGGCTGACTGGACCCTTCGGCGCGGTGATGATTAGACTTCGGCCCCGCCATCCTCAATTCCTCGGCTGTCATGTGCTGCTCTGCCCTTCGGTAAAATTCTCCGAGGGTCTCCGGGGGGTCCTTTGAGAACTCGTAGAACAGCTGTGAGTCACGCCGAAGGCCCCGTGTCATAGCGAGGATGCGGATTTCGGGCCGGAAGTCCGGGACGCTGAGTGCTTCCCTGTTGAATTGTTCGACATAGTCTCGGATTGTCTCTCCGTTTCTCTGCTCTATGTCGAACATCTGCACAGGCATTTTGGCCGTCGGCCTGCTCCTAATGAACAGCTGGGTGAAGGCTGTGGACAACTCCTGGACCTCAGTGATAGTCCCTGGGGGCAAGGAATTGTACTATGCTGTTGCTGGGCCCGTGAGGGTGACTTCGAAGCATTTGCACATGGTAGCGTCATCAGCTCCGTGCATTATCATGCTCCGTCTGTACTTCGTCAGATGGGCCTGTGGATCAGTCCGGCCATCATAGATCTCTAGCCTAGGCACTCTGAAGTCGCCTGGCATAGCTGCCGCAACGACGGCGTGAATAAACGGGGAGTCATCTTCGCATAATGCCCCCGACAGCCTGTCCCAAACGGGTTTTCTGGCCACTTGCTTCTCCACTCTGTCCAGCCGTGCCAATATCCTTTCCATAAGCGCAGTGGCGCTAGGACCATTTTCGCGGGAGGGAGATCGACGGCGCCTTTTCGGGGAGCGAGTTCGGCGCGGAGGGGTCAGGGACCTCGCCTCGGGCGACGAACTGCTTCGCTGTGAGACTCTCGGTCGCTTGGACCCAGTTTGTCCCACATGCCGTTTCCCGAGGGCTATATCTTCTGTGGATGATTCTCCGCGAGGCTCTCCACTTCCTGAACTGCGGTATGTAGACTTGGGGCTTCTCTCCCGAGGGCGTGCTGATGAGGAGGGTTTCTGGGCCTGTGACTGCTGTGGCCATCTTCGATCGATCTGCTGAGTCATTTCAGCAACAACCGAGCGCTGAAAGTCCCTCAAGAAGCTCATGGTGATTACCAGAGGGCGGTCTTCCTCGGGCATAGAAGTCTCTGGGACTGTCTGCTCAGCGGCAGGTTGTATCTCAGGCGCGGACGAGGACCTTGGGAGTCCCTTGTCCTTAGAACGCCGAGTCTCAACGACGGGGATTTGCGAGCGGGTTCCCACAGACGGCGCCAAATGATGGCCTGGGGCCTCATCGTTGTGAGTCATGATGACTGTTGAGGAGACTTCTAGGAGGAAGAATGCCTGGAAGGTTGATCGCCCCGAGGAGAGTACCTGAAAAGCTGGTAAACAGGGTTAGGAGGCCCCCGGAGTGTTTTTCCGAGGGGGGAGCCTCCGACACCCAAGTCAGTGGTGGCCGGAAAAAGGAGAAAGTCACTAGCTCAAAGAGAAAGGCAGAAAAGTCTCGCCTGGTATTTTCTCAGAGTGTGGGAGCTATATCTCCGCCAACCAACCTCCTGTCAAGTATTTATTTCCTGTATATATAGCAATACCTAGCCCGTTCAGATCATGACACGTGTGCGGTCGGGTGCTCCTGAACTTCTGGGCGTAGGGGACAGATAGTTGGTAACCAGATGGCATCGAGCCTTGTGCTGAGACGGGCCATGATGTGATTCTGATGGCGTCTGCGCGTCAGGGCGACTTTTTACGTCTGTGGTGGGACGTGTCAGAGGCTTCCTTAAATGCTTCCTTAAATGCTCCTGCTGTACTCCCGAGGTCCCTGGGCGAGGTCGTCCTCTAGTTCGGACAGAGCCTCTTCGGGAAGCATACCCTCAGTTCGGGGGTTCCCAGTTCCAGGGGGTTCCACCTTCGGGGATATCATGTTCGGACAGCAATGTCTGGTGCCACTTTTCCGAAGGCGCGCTGTTCACAACCCTGGGGGGCGAATGGAGACCTCAAGTTTTACTGGCGTGCCGAGGCTCGGAGCTCTCCGGCTATCTCCCGAGGTGCATGATTCCACCTGTTCCCGGGAAGCGCCAGTTCTTCTGGCCATTGTTGTGGCAGGGTGTTCGGCCAGATTGAGGCGATAGCCTTTGGCTATCACACATCATGTCATACAGTGAAGATGCCAACGGGCATTATTTGGTGCTGTCTGTGGGAAACCACTCTCAGGGACTCCCGAAGTCCCCATCCGCGCCGGAAGCTCAAGCCCCGGCAGAACAACCCGCCGTCGGGACTTCCTTGGCTGAGAACGAACGTCGTTTAACCGTCACGATGAGCTTTCTATGTGATTTTCAACGCTCTGTTGTGGCCGAAATGACGCAACAACTGGACTAAAGGTGGTCACAATAGCCTTCGGGGGAAAGGGCACCCTCGCCAACACCCCGTCGGGAGAAAAGCCCAAAATCCACTCACCGGAGTTCGGGGAGCTGGGACATCCGTGATGAATCCTCGACGGAGAACGTGCCTCCCAGAGTTCGATGTACTGGAGAAATGAGCTCAAAAGGGGCTAGGGCTTCCCGCCAGTGAAGTTCTTCACTGGAGGAAAGATCACAATCTCCCCGCCGCCGAAGTTACTCCCCGAAAAGGCAGCGTCATTCTCCGTTGCCGGAGGCCTCCAGGCAGTGAGAAGAGCCGAGGGCCACCATCCGCATGGAAAAAATCCTAGAGAGGCTGGAAAAGGTAGAGAGGCAGATTGCCCAAAAGCCAGTATGGTCAAGGTTATCTGAGACCTTCACTGGAGAAGAGTCACCCTTCGTCCGGACCGTAGTAGAAGCACCAATGCCAAGCGACTTTCGAGTTCCTCACTTGGAAACCTATGATGGACGTAGTGACCGTTAAGCCCACCTAACCAAGTACAGACGTAGTTTGGTGCTACACGGTGCCGATGATGCCACCCTCTGCAAATGCTTTGAGGTCACCCTCTCCGGTCCGGCAACTGCGTGGTATAACTCCCTCGCCCTTAGGACCATAATGAGTTTCAAAGAGCTATCCACAGCATTCACCCAGCAATTCATCGGCAGCAAGCCGACAGCAAAAATGCCTGTCCAGATGTTTGACATAGCATAGAGAAATGGGGAAACCATTCGCGAGTACGTCGAAAGATTTAACCGAGAGTCCCTAAGCATGCCAGACTTCCATCCTGAAATACGCATCCTCGCCATGATATGGGGACTTCGACGAGACTCACAACGCTTTTACGAGTTCTTGAAATACCCTTCGAACACCGTTGGTGAGTTCTACCGAAGAACCGAATCGCACATGACAGCTAAAAAGCTGAGAATGGGAGGAGCAAAGCCTAATCATCATCATCCCGTAGGTGAAAGCCATCAACCCCGGTACCCAGCCGACAGTGGGGGAAAAACTCGGAAGTAGAAGGAGAAAAGACCCATGTCATTTACTCCCCTGAACACCTCCCGAACAAACATACTGCTGGCCATGGAAAGGCAAGGAAACCAAATCCAATGTCCGCAGGCCATGACTTCCGAAAATAAGAAAAATATGAACAAGTTTTACCAATTCCATCGGGATCATGGACATGACACCAGGGATTGCTTCCAGCTGAGGAAGTACATCGAGTCCCTAATAAAACAGGGCCAACTTCGGCGCTACCTGCGGATGCCTTCTCCGAAGGGGAGAAGGGAAGAGGAAAAGAAAGGAGATGACAAGGAATATGATTCCGATAGGCACTGGAACCGAAGTCCCAAAAGACATCCGCCACCTCCAGCTCGAATAATATAGACGATCACCACTGGACTACCTTCGGTAGAAAGAAAAAGAAAAGCCAGGGAGATCTTGGTGATGGAATTCGATAACCCATCAAAAAAGCTTGTTCGAAAAAATGGGTCTACCATAGTATTCCCTCATGATGACCCACTTCTAATCATGGCAAGGATAGGGAGTTGGGATGTCAAAAGAGTACTCCTCGATGATGGTTGTAACGCTGACGTCTTATTCTCTCATATGCTGCCAAATTTGGGTATCCCAAAAGGCGATCTCAAGCCTGTCACCTCCCCTACCTTTGGATTAGGTCCGTCTAAACTCCCTATCCTCGGATGGATTGACCTCCCTCTAATGCTAATGGGAACTTCACCACAAAACAAGGATGAGCTTTTTGCTTCCACAATGACAAGCTTCATTGTTATAGATGTCCCTTCATCATATAATGCTATCCTTGGGAGGCAGACGCAAGGAGACCTCCACATCCGCCCAAATGTGAAATACTTGACTGCCACCTTCGCAACAAAGGATGGAGATGCTGAGATCTTCATCGACCAAGGGGAAGTGAGAAAGGTCTTTGTAAAAGCAAGAAAGGTCCCAGCGAAGATCTACGCACAGACTTCAAGAGCAAAAGCTGTGCTCACAAAGAAGGCAAAGGGAGAAGAAGTAGAAGACCCCGAGAAAATAGAAACAGAAGATGTAGAACTTGTCCTAGGCCGAAGTACCTGAATGGGGAAAAAATTGGCCGAAGATGACAAGGAAAAACTTGTATCTTTCCTGTTAATGAACAAAGATCTGATTGAAGGACATGCCTGGGGTAGACCCTCGCATAATCCAACATAGCCTTAAGGTACACCCAGAGGCAAAGCCTATTTGACAAAAAAAGTGAAGCCTCTTGGGCCATAAGAACAACTTCATTAAAACCGATGTCCAATGCTTAATGGAAGTAGGTGTAATCAGGGAAGTCAAATACCACAAATGGTTTAGTAACGTGGTTATCACCACAAAGGAAGGGAGTGATAAACTCAGAATGTGCATCGACTTCTGAAACGTGAACGATGCTTGCCCTAAAGATTCATATCCTCTGCCACCAATAGTTCAATTGGTAGATTCAACCGCTGAGTATGGGCTCCTTAGTTTCCTTGATGCCTTCAGTGGGTATCATCAAATTAGGATGGACCCTAAAGATGAGGAAAAGACCGACTTCATCACCGAAGTTGGTACATATTACTATATTAGAATGCCCTCCGGGTTTAAGAATACAGGAGCCATGTACCAAAGGTTCATGAACAGGGTCTTCAACTCGCAAATCGGAAGAAACATGGAAGTCTACATCGATGATATGATAGTCAAGAGCAAACAGCCTAGTAGTCATATCACGGACTTAGAAGAAACATTCCACCAACTGAGGACCTTCAGAATCTGTCTTAATCCCAAAAAATGCGTATTCGGGGTGAACGCGGGTAAGTTCCTCAGATCCATGGTGTCGAAGAGAGGTATTGACACCAATCCAGAAAAGGTCAAGGCCCTGTTGGGTTTCCTAACTCCCACAATGACTAAGGATGTGCAAAGACTCACAGGGAGAATCACGTCCCTCAGCAGATTCATCTTCAGATATGGGGATCACTGCCAACCGTTCTTCAAGGTCTTCACTAAGGCAGCAAAAAATGGTGGTGATCTCGGAGCCAAGGTGCATCCTTGGAACGAAGATTGCCAAAAGGCCTGGGAAGAGCTTAAAGTCTACCTAACTCATCTGCTGGTACTTCGGTAGCCACAGGAAGGGGAACCCCTCATACTATACCTTGCCGTCACCGAAAAGGCGGTAAGTTCGGTCCTTGTGAAGGAAGAGAGGGCAAAGCAATGGCTAGTATATTATGTGAGCAAGTCCCTGCATAGTTCCGAAGTCAGGTACCCCTTGCTACAAAAGGCTGTTTATGCCTTAGTGCTTGCAAGCGGAAGGCTACGACCTTATTTCCAAGGCCACCCCATTATTGTCCGAAGTAACCTGACTCTTCAAGATATCATGAAGAAGGTAGACCACTCGGGAAGGCTTTCGAAGTGGTGCATCGAGTTTGGCGAGTATGATATCACCTACGAGCCGAGGAAGGCAATAAAAGCTCAATCATTGGCAGATTTCATTGCCGAAGTACCCATCACTGAAGAAAGTCAACCCAACCTTGGGAACAATGAACCCGAGTGGACTCTATTTGTCGACGGGGCTTCCGACTCTGAACATCAAGGAGCTGGAGTAAGTCTTCATGGTCCCGAAGGTATGGAAGTTATGAAGGCCATCAAATTTGGGTTTAACATCACCAACAATATGGCAGAATATGAAGCCCTTATAGCAGGTTTACACGTTGCTAGAAGAATTGGCGTGAAAAACCTAAAGGCCCACAGTGATTCTCAGCTAGTGGTCCGACAGATGGCAGGGGACTATAGTGCGAAGGACCCAACTTTGGCAAAGTATCACGAGCTTGTATCAAAACTCATCCAAGAGTTTGACGCAACACACATTGAGAATGTGCCTCGTCGAGGCAATACTGAAGCAGATACTCTAGCAAAGTCAAAATGGTCCACCGAAGTACTAAGTCACCTAAGCATAGCAATAATGAGCATAGCAACCCCAGAAAGAGGATGGAAAAATCCGATAAAAAAGTATCTCACAACCTTGAAGCTTCCCAAAGACCCTCGCGAAGCAGCAAAGGTGCGAAGTGTTCCGGACGATATTTCCTAATCGGAGAAGAGTTATACTGACAGGGGTACGCGAGTCCACTGCAAAGGTGTGTCAGCGAAGAGGATGTGGGGACAGTCCTCAAAGAAGTCCACGAGGGGGCCTGTGGTTCCCACATAGAAACTGACGCCCTAGTAGGAATACTACTCCACGAAGGGTACTTCTAGCCCACCCTAAGAAAGGATGCGAGACAGTTTATTCTGAGATGTAACAATTGCCAAAGACACGCCAACATCCAGAGGCTGCCTTCAGAAATGATAACTTCGGCTAACTACCCTTGCCCCTTTGCAGTATAGGGTATTGACCTTACCGGGGCTCTCCCAACTGCACCCGGAGGAGTGAAGTTCTGCATGGTCATAGTAGATTACTTCACCAAATGGATAGAAGCAGAGCCCCTGACAACCATTTTGGTGAAGGACATACAGAAATTCGTCTAGAAGAGCATTGTATGCAAGTTCGGCATACTGAGGTGATAGTCACCAACAACGGTTCCCAGTTTGTTGACATGGGATTCCAAGAGTTCATTGCCGACCTCGGGATAAATATGCACTTCGCTCCGGTAGCTCATCCCTAGAGCATCGGACAGGTAGAGGTGTCTAACAGAACCATAAAGGATGGTTTGAAAAAGAGATTGAGGGAAGCAAAAGGAAAATGGCCAGGAGAACTTCTTAGTGTGCTATGGAGCTATCAGACAATGCCCCGAAGAGCCACAAGTGAGACACCTTTCTCACTCATCTTCGGCATAGAGGCCATTATTTCCATCGAGGTGGTCTAGCCATCGGTCAGGGTACAAGTGTTCGATGAAGAAGGGAATGATCTTGGGTTGGGAACTAAGCTTGACCTAATTGACAAACACAGAAAAGTAGTTGAAATTAGAAGAAAATCTTTTCAGCAAAGGATAGCCATAGCTGCAAACTTGCATGTCAGGTGAAAAGGAATCAAGAAGGGAGACCTTGTTCTCCGAAAGGCCGAGTTTGAACCCCGAAGACCATCTCACGGAGTACTTCGGGCAAACTGGGAAGGGCCTTATTTGGTCCTCAATGAGGTTTGGCCAGGAGTCTATAAGTTTGGCGATACCAATGGCGGAGAATTGAAAAACACATGGCATTCAGATGCTCCGAAGAAATTCTACACTTAGAAACTTTTCAGGAAATTGTACACATAGAAAAATTTCTAAGTACGAAAAACCTTTTTGGGAAAAATAACCCCACCTAAGAAATCTAACCAAACAAGGTGTGAGTATTTACTTGTGAAAATCACACATTTTCCCCAAAGGTGAGTCAATCGAACATGGCCGATAAAAACGGGCAAAGCTTTGCCAGAACCGATGTTGTGCCAAACATGGTTGATAAAAGGCGTGAAAAATATCTTCCCAAGTGTCCTAGACTGAAAGTGGTCAAATTAACTCTTCAAACCGGATATTATTTAAGGAGAAACTCACCTTGAGACTTAGCCGAATTTTGGAAGAAAAAAGAAATTTTACTAAAAGGAGCCTTATTACAACGAGGAGATTACAAGAAGAAGGTTACAAAGAAAAAGAAAAAGTGAAGCCCTGCACACCTAAGGGACCCCGCCATCATGAGAAGCTTAATTGCCAACATCCTTTACCGCGACCTTCGACACTGAAGGAAGAGCAAATGGCAAGTTGAGAAGATCTATCTGGGACCAGGCCCAGCGAGGCCCCTCGGGGATGTCCAAGGCTGCTAGGAAGGACAGGTCGAGGTCGGGATACTTTGCCAAGACGTGATGTCGAGCTAGACAAAAGCCGTCTTGGAAAGCGACCTTGGTTGCTTGGTCAGCCTTGTCTTTTTCGATGGACAAAGTGTCCAGCTCATTCTCCAACTTGGCGACCTCCTCCTCGAGCTTCTTTGCCTTCTTCTTCTTCTTTGTCTCCTTCTTCAGTGCCTCGACCTCGGCCTGAAGATCGGCATTGTCAGCGAGGGCCTTCATCAGGAGAACAGAGTCTTCCTCATTCTTCTTTTGGTAGGCCTCGTTGTCCGAAGTCAGTTCAATGACCATTGACCCAAGGTCAGACATCTTCTGGGAGAAATCCTTTAAGAGCTCCTCTTTACCCTTCAAGAACTCCTCCCGAAGTTTGGCAACCTCCTCCTTGGCTATTTTGCTCAGCTCAGAGTTCTTGATGATCGAGTTGGCGCAAAATACCTTGGCTTTCTCCAAACGATCATCGGCTCAAGATCAGACCAAGGACTGTTTTGCTGCCCAAGCTCTGAAATATCCGCTGTACGCCAAGAGTTGCAAAAAGAAGGACATTTGGTGAAGTTTTACAAAGAAAACCAAACACTTAGAAAAATTTGGAGAAAAGATGAAGAGGTTGAAGAATACCTAGGCAGCACGTTTGGACATCCTCACAGTGAGGAACTCCTTGTTCGGGCACTCATCTGCCAGAGACTTGAAAGTGGCTTGGGTGAGCACGCCCCTCGCCATTTGGGGAACCATTTGCTGGTTGTCTTCGGAGAACAAGTTCATGTCCTCCGTGAATGACCAGAAAGGCTCCCTCGAAACCTTATCCTTCGGGATATAGGAGTCCCGAAGAGCCTGCTTCCGGGCGTGCTCCACCATCCATGCCAAGGGCGCTAGTTCCTCTGCAAAGTTACGCCGCAGTTCCATTAGTACAATGTCCCTTAACCGTACGTCTAAAAGATTGAGAATGCTAAAAATGTCTGAATTTATAAAGAAATTGTGAAGGGGCATACCTGGCGGAACCTCGGCAATGTCATCATCGGAGTCATGGACTTCCTCCACTTTGGTAGGGACGTGTTTGCCCTTCATCTGCACTCCTCAAGTTTTTTAGCAGAAGGGATTCCTACCGAAGAGCCCAAGATGTCCGCCGAAGTAGTAGGACTCCAGGGAGTGGAGCTGACGATTAGCTCCGGTGGCAGGTCGGCGTGGATGGCAAGCTGGTCCCTAACCTCAACAACGTCCTCCGGGGGAGGGGGAAGATGGTCCTTCTTTGCCTTCTTGGCCGAAGATGACCCACCTCCCGACGTCTTTCACCTCTTTGGGCCCACCTTCTTCTTCTGTTCCCCTTTCTCGGCTTGACTAAGGAAGAGGGACTTGTAGAAGGTAGCTGACTGGTCGCCCATCTCTGAAAAAGGAAGAAAATATCAGTGTAAGTCCAAAGGGATACTTATACCAAAATTTGGAAAGCAACTTACTCTCAACAATGGCTTTATAAGTGAGCTCTTTCCGAAGGAGCATCACCAGCGATGACTTCTTCCCGTCGATGGCAGGAGCTGGCATGCCGAGATCGATTTTGTTCTCCTTGAGCACCCCTAGCACCTGAAGAACCTCTTCAGTCATAAGGTTCCACTTGATGGGCAAGGGATACAAGGAGCGTGGTGGGACCTCGGTATCCCAGTTGGCGACAACCTGGATATGGCTGTCGAAGTCCTCAAACCTCACTACTAACTCAGGAGTTAGCAACTTCTTGGGATCAACAACGTCCTTCTCTAGCGTCCCCCAGGCCCACCTAGTCGACACGTGCGACCACGCCTCTGCCACCTTCAGGAAGAAGAACTTTCTTTGCCACCCTCGCCAACTGTCTTTAATGTCGAAGGTGAACATATATTTTTTGCTCCCAGATCCCTGAGGTAGCATGAAATAGAAGCCACCCTTTGGGACCTGATAGAGCTTGTAGTACTGCATGAAGATGATGAAGTGGGGTTCTATCTTGAAAACCCCACACATGTAGAGAAAGGCATTGAAGTAGGAATAGGAATTTGGAGGCAGTTGATTTACGGCTTTGCCATGGAATTGGAAAAAGTCGCAAATCATCTTCGGTGGAGGAAACCGAAGTCTGGCCTTAAGTTGGGCTCGAAAAATAGTAACCTTGTCCGATCTATTCATAAAGCTAAACAGGCCAGGACGGGGTAGTCGGATAATGGCGGAAGAAGGAAGAAAAAATTTAGTTATCCACTTCGTTAACTTCTCCGAAGTGGTACAACACGAATGAGACATGAGAGGAAGCCAGCTCTCGGGAGTGGTTTGGACGGACATGATTGGGACAGGGGAAGACATGTTCGGCTAAAAGAAACAGCTTCAGGAAAGAATGTCAAGGGATTTCGGGAACAAGAAAACAACTTCGGACTCTAGAAAAAATGGAAACGGAAGAAACTGAAGGACCTTTGGAAAGGAAACTTATCCAAACGTTTGCTGAAGTCGAGATTAGTAGACGCCATCGTAAAAAGTCACCAAAAATCTCTCCGCCGCTTGTACCATCGCAAAAAATGGAGAAAAGCTTGAGAGCAATAGGAGAAGCAAAGGAAAGCAAGTAGGAACTTTGAAGAGGATAACGGTTTATATAGGCCGAAGGGGGTAGGTGAATCGTCGCCATAACTGCCCCTCAAAGGCAAATCATCACCATAATTACCTACTCAAGGTGAAGAGACGTGGCTGACATGACCAACACAACTATCCCCCAATCGCCGCATGACACATGTCGTCTAACACAGGAAACGAGGGCATGCCTCCTGACAACACGGATGCCTAGGCAAGCTCATCCGAAGAGGCATGCCTGGCCAATTATGATACATGATGATTTGCTGACACGTTGCAGACAATTTGAAAGGAGGAACACATACTTCGAAAAAAGCCAAGGGCCTAGACAAAGGACGAGGAGTAGCACTTACGGACTACCGTGCTTGGAAGGGACACCCTTGGAGAACGAAGTGTCCCTCGCCCAAGATAGCTGCCAGCCTTCATAAATGAGCCTCACGAAGTGCTCTAAGAATCTACATGCTGAAGTAATCACTTCGGCTTTCCGAGGGGGGGGCATGTGAGGCCAAAGGGTTATTACCCTTCAGAACCCCAAGCTCTGGCAAAACGCCACCCTCAAAAAGGGCGACATCACCCTCGAGAAATACCAGCGCCAACCTCAGTGAGGTAGGGTCTGACCCCCTGACCCCTCGACCTCGGTGATCCACCATCACCTTCGGGGAATGATAATATTAGCCTCGAGAACACGGTGCTTTACCACCCTCGGTAAGATGACCTGACTAGCTTCTGGAGAGATAGACTCACCA
This sequence comes from Aquilaria yunnanensis, assembly GCA_039654915.1. Lineage (NCBI taxonomy): Eukaryota > Viridiplantae > Streptophyta > Magnoliopsida > Malvales > Thymelaeaceae > Aquilaria > Aquilaria yunnanensis. The sequence continues at coordinate 79,346,444 of CM077598.1, forward strand.
TCCTTGGCAGAGGAGAACATCCTCCGAAGGGGTCTTCCGTGCCGAGGGGACTTGCGAATAACTGGAGAAACCTCGGCCGGAAGCCCTCCCATCCCGAACGGGTCTCTTTCACTGAAGGGGTCTCAAGAATACGAAAAAAATGGTTAAGGAGCCTCTGACACTTCGCCTTCGCACACGCTCTGACACGCTACCCTCGCACATGCCTTGACACGCCACCTTCGTAGACGCCCTGATGCGCAAACCACCCGCGGGCCTGACTTCTGGCCAAGACGGCTTATTGCTGTTTTGGGGTCTCCATTTCTGAAGGTACAGACGGAATCCAACCAAACACATGTTGTGATTTGAGCGGGCGGTGTCAAGCAGCCTTTTCCTGACACCTCCCTATAAATACTTAGGAAACGACCTTGGTAAGGGGGACTGGACTCTAAAAAAGAAACGCATTCTCTACTTTCTACTGATCACTCTTCATTTGGCTAAATACTGACTTGGGCGTCGGAGGCTCCTCCCCCAGAAAAACACTACGGGGACCACCTAACCCTTGTTCTTTGAGTGTTTCAGGCAATCTCTCCCAGGAAATCTCTCTTTCAGATGCTCCTCCCTCACCGGAAGTCCCTTCCAGGCTCACCTTGTCATATAGCGAAGATGCCAACGGGCATTAACATGGTATGCCTATACTTGGTCAGGTGGGCTTGAGGGTCACTACGCCCATCATAGGTTTCCAAACGAGGCACCCGAAATTCGCTTGGCATAGGTGCCTCAACTATTGCTCAGATAAACGGTGACTCATCTCCGGTGAAGGTTTCCGACTACCTAGACCAGATGGGCTTCCAAGCCACCTGCATTTCCACCGTCTCCAATCTCTTAAGGATTTTTTCCATGAGGATAGTGGTCCTGGGCGCTTCTTGCTGCCTGGAGGCCTCTGGCAATGGAGAGCGATGCCTACTTTTTGGGGAGTAACTTCGGTGGCTGGTGAATTGTGATATTTCTTCTTGTAAGGAACTCCGCCGGCGGGAAGTCCTAGCCCCTTTGGACCCCATTTCTCCAGTACGTCAGACTCTGGGGGCTATGTCCTCCGTCGAGGACTCATCACGTTGGTCCCTGCTCCCCAAACTCCAGTGAGTAGATTTCGAGCTCCTCTCCCGACGGGGTGCTGGTGATGGGGGCCTTCGACCCGAATATGGTTGTGACCACCTTTGGTCCAGTTGTTGTGTCATTTTAGCCACAACAGAGCGCTGAAAGTCACATAGGAAGCTCATTGTGATCATTAGAGGACGTGCGTCCTTGGGCAAGGAAGTCCCTGTGGTAGGTTGTTCAGTTGCCGGTTGAGTTTCTGGCGCAAACGGGGACTTCGGGAGTCCTTTGTCCTTAGAATGCCAAGTCTCAACGATGGCTACCTGAGAGTGATTTCCCACAGACGACGCCAAATGATGCCCGTTAACATCTTCGTTGTACAACATGGTAAGCCTAGAAGGGACTTCCGGTGAAGAGGGCATCTAAATGAGAGACTTCCAGGGAGAGATTGCCTGAAACACTCAAAGAACAAGGGTTAGGAGGTCCCCAGAGTATTTTTTTGGGGGAGGAGCCTCTGACGACCAAGTCAGTGTTTGGTGAAAATGAAGAATGGTGAGTAGAGAGTGAAGAATTTGTTTCTCCTGAGGGTTCAATCCCCCCTTACTTAGGTCGTTTCCCATATATTTATAGGAAGGTGTTTAGGAGAAGTCCGTTTGACACAGCCCGCTTAGATCATGACACCTGTTCGGTTGGATGTGATCCGTACCTTCAGGAATGAGGACCTCTAGATGGCCATAGGTCGTCTGGGCCAGAAGTCAGGGTCGTGGGAGGTCTGTGTGTTAAGGTGTGTACGAAGGCGGCATGTCAGGACGTGTGCGAGGGCGGCGTGTTAAAGGCTCATTAACCATTTTTGTCATATTCACGAGATCCCTTTGGTGGAAGAGACCTCTTCAGGATAGGAGGGCTTCTTGCCGAGGTTGCTCCAGTTATTCGTGAGTCCCCTCGGCACGAATGATCCCCTTCGGGGGTGTTTTCCCCTACCGAAGATGGTGAGTCTACCTCTTCCGAAGCTGGTCAGGTCATCTTACCGAGGGTTGTAGTGCGCCATACTTCTGAGGTCAGTATTGCCATTCCCCGACGGTGATGGTGGATCACCGAGGTTGGGGGCTCAGGTTGCCAGACCCTGTTTTCCCAAGGTTGGTGCTCGCATTCTTTGAGGGTGACACTTGCCTTTACTAAGGGTGGCACTTCATCAGAGCTTGGGGATTTGAAGGGCAATAGCCCTTTAGCTATCAATTTCCATAAGAACACTTTGAATTTATGGGGAATCTTCAATTCCCAAATCCTTTTAATGACATTGAAAAACTGCTCATCCCGTGAAAGACCATAAGTGCTGTTAAGCAATTCAATAGTCGAATCTCTTGAAGATAATAAATAAGTAGCATATCCTTTATTGGAAATATAATTACCTAAAGTGCTGCCTTCCCATCAAATAGAATCTCCTGTAAGGTGCAAAGAAGGAGGATATATATTTAAAATAAGTTCCATGTTTTTCTGGGGAAATAAAGTAGAAATGATAATTGTGTCCTAATTTTGGATATCCTTATTCAGTAGATTAGAAACCTTAAGCCTCTTATTATTTTGAAATGTTGAACATAAAGCTCTAAGGATATTAGGGGGGAATACCAAGAATCCATCTATCATACTAGACCCAAGTTGGAGAACCATCACTTATAGTATGAGTATGAGAAGACTCTAGTAATTTACGGCCATAAAGCAAGGCACTCTAAATAGGAGGTGCATCGTGACTAGCTTTAACTGATTAAATGAACTCTATTGATCCATATTTGGCTATGAAGACCTTACATATAAGATTGTCTAGATTACTAGTAAATATTCTATAGAAATTCATTGCTAAAAGTGCCTAATTAAAGAGTCTCACATATTTAATGCCCAAACTACCAAAACCCTTTGACAACATCAATATATTTTTATTTTTTAGATGAAACAGTTCAAATCTTGAAAGCCCAAACACCAAAATTTGATGCATTTATATGATAAATTATCTGGAAAGGTCATTGGAACTTTAAATAGAGACATGATAAATATTGATGGTGATGTTTGATGCCTGGCGGCATCTTTGTCGTATCACATGCTGGCCTACAGAGAGGACTTCCGGTGGGGGAGTATCTAAAATGCCAGGAAAAAAAATGGTTATGAGCTCCTCAGAGTGTGTTTTCAGGGGAGGAGCATCCGACGCCCAAATCAGTATTTGTGAGAGTAAGAGTAGTAAGGAACAGAAAGTGGGGAATAACCAGAGTTCTGTGTCCTGTTCTTACCAAGGTCCTTCCTAAGTATTTATCGGAGGGTGGAGGGAGGAGGCTATTTGACATAGCCTGTTCAGATTATGGCACGTGTTCTGTTAGATTTGATCCGTACCCTCGAAGATAGATATCTCTGGCTGGCTGTAGGCCGTTCTGGCTTGAGAGCAGGCACGTGTACGAGGTCTCTTTGTCAGAGGCTCCTTAACCATTTTTGTAGTATCTCCGTAAGACCCTTCGGGGAATGAGACCCCTTCGGAATAGGATACCCCTTCAAAATAGAAGACCCATTCGGATGCAGATTATCACCGAGGGCTATCAGGAAAGGCCCTTCGACGGAGAGGATCACCTTCGGAAGATGTTTTCCTCTGCCGGGGATGGGGGATCTACTTTTCTGTGGTTGTTAGGTTCGTAAAATCTGAGGGGGTGAAAGACACCCTTCCCCGAAGTTGGTCATGTCACCTTCCCGAGGGTGGTGTGAAAGGCCCCTGAGGTCGGTGCTAAGAACTCTCCGACAATGGTGAGGGCCCCCTTTTCCCAAGGTTTGTCACTTGTGCCGACTGAGGGTGGTGCTCATCAAACCGATTTGGGAGTTCTCAAGGGGTACTAGCCCTTTGGCGATCAATGTTAAGGTAGAATTAATAAGGGTTAGTCATCTAGCATTGTTTAGTAATTTTCTCTTCCAACTTTCTAAATGACTAGAAATGTTCTTTGTCAGGACTTGAGACATCAAAGTCTTAGACAAGTCTTGACTCAAAGGTGCTCCTAAATAATTAGGCAAACCTGAGTTTGTTTTGAAAGGAGAAATATTATTAAATTCCTAAATCCAGTCATTTGGCACATTGCTATTGAACAACCATTTTGATTTATTGTAATTAATTTCTTGTCCAGCTACACGAGGAAATAATTGTAAACTCTCCTAAATCATTCTTACCAAATCCTTTGATGGGCGAAAAAATAGTAGACAATCTTCTACTAAAAACCAATGATTGACAAAAGGCTCATTTCAACTGGCTTTAAGGCCCAAAATATTGCCATTGGATTAAAGTTTTAGAAAATGGCTAGATAAAGCCTCATCACAGAGGATAAACAAGTACGGGGAAAAGGGATCTCTTTGTCTCAACCCTATCTGGTGGTAAACCATTATGTGTACATCCATTAACCAACATTGAATATGACACCATTGTAATACATTGCATCAAAAGTTGAATCTATGTCTCTATAAACTCCATAGACTAAAGAAACTTTTGTAGAAAAGACTAGCAGACCTTATCGTATGCCTTAAGAATATCCATCTTCAAAGTTGCCTTGTAACCTTACGGCCCACTATTTTTTTGGTTGTGTGTTTAACTGCATGGAGAATCTTATTTGCTATAACAATATTATCTTGAATACATCTCCCTAGAATAAAAGCATTTTGATATTCTAAAGCTAAAGAAGGGAGGGAAAATTTAGCCTATTAACCAGAACCTTGGCGATATCTTTATAGATTGTATTGTAGAGGCTAAGTGGTCAAAACCCTCCACTCTATAAGGTCCTTTTACCTTGGGAATGAGTGTGATATATGTACAATTGATTTTTTTTAGCAGATGACCTCCATTAAGAAAAGCAAAACCGATTTAACAAATAAAATCCCCCATGATATTCCAATATTTCTTAAAGACCCCTGGGGAAATTCCATCAGGTCTCAGGGATTTGAGATTGCCTTGATTACAAGTGGCTTGCTTGATATCCTCTTTAGTAAAAGGTAATAATAGCAATAATCAAAGGACTATCGCTCACAAAGACCTCTTTAATGGCTTACTATGCCCTACCCTCGAAGGATTTGTAGCACCCACTTCTAGAGGATTCTCTACTCTACCCTCGGAAAATATATGTGACCAACTTCGGGAAAAAGAGGCCCCCTCCACCCTAGGAGGGCACACTACCAACCTCAGAAGCATAGGTCTGTCACCCTTGATAGAGGAAAATGCCTCTCGAAGATGGTCCTCCCGTCTAAAAAACCTTCCTTAGTAGCCCTCGGGGAAAATCCTTGCCCAAAGTGGTCTCACATCCCCGAATGGGTCTTATGGAGAAATGACAAATATAGTTGAGGAACCTCTAACAAAGAAGCCTCACAGACGCCCCTACCCTCTGGCTAGAACTACTTATGGCCAACTGGAGATGCCTGTCTCCAATAGTATGGACTAGATCTAGCCGAACATGTGTCATGATCTACTTAGGCTGTGCAAAATGGCCCCCTCCCTCCACCCTCCTATAAATACTTGTGAGGCTCCTTGGTAAGGACATGAGACTCTCTCCTTTATACTCTCTGCTCTTAAACAACTTCTCTCTCATATATTGACTTGGGCGTCGGAGGCTCCTTCCTTGGAAACACACATCGGGGAGCTCCTAACCCACTTTCTTCAAAATCTTGCAGATACCTTCCCACCGAAAGTCTCTCTTAGGCCCACCATGTCATACAATGAAGATGACATCGAGCATCATTTGGTACCATCTGTGCGAACTCATTCTCAAGTCACTATTGTTGAGCCTCAGCGTTCAAAGGACAAGGGACTCCTGAGGTCTTAGTCTGCGCCAAAAAGTTAAGCAATGATTGAACGGCCTGCGGTTGAGACTTCCCTGCTATAGGACGAGCATCCTCTAATAGTCACAATGGGCTTCCTCCTCAATTTTTAGCGCTCTATCGTCGCTTAAATTTCACAACAACTCAACCAAAGGTGGTCAACAGCACCTCTAAAGGGAAGAGCATCCCCTCCGGACATGCGTCTGGAGAAAACTATCAGTCACCTTGTCGGAGCTCTAGAAGCGAGGGTTCTCAGGATGAGTCCTCAACAGAGAACATACTCTCTCAGGGACATTGCACTGTGGGAACTAGGTCAAAAGAGCCCAAAACTTCCCGCTGGTGAAGTACGACCCCAAAAGAGAAGTCCCTATCTCCGTACTAAAGAAGTTACTCACCGAAAAGAAGACATCATTCTCTGTTGCCTATGGCTGCCAGACAATGAGGAGAGGATGGTACTACCATATTGATGGAGAAAAACCTAGAAAGGTTGGAAAAGGCGGAAAAATAGGTCTCTCAAAAGCCTGTCTAGTCAAGGTTGTTGGAGACCTTCATCGGAAAAGAGTCCCCCTTCATCCGTATGATAGTAGAGGCACCAATGCCTAGCAACTTCTAAGTACCATGTCTGGAGACATATGATGGGTGCAATGATCCCTAAGCCCACTTGACAAAATATAGAAGAAGCATGGTGATAGCTGAAGGGCTATGACCCCCGAAATCTCCAGATCAGCTATCCTTAAACCACCCTCAGTAAGAACTTAGCCCCAACCTCGGGGCACACTCACACACCACCCTCGGAAAGGCAACATCACCAACTTTGGCAAAAGGTGTCTTTCACCACCCTCGGATTTACGAACCTACCAACCTCAGGAAAGTAGATCCACCATCCTCAATAGAGGAAAACGTCTCCCGGAGGTGACGCACTCTGCCGAAGGGCCTTCCCCAATAGCCCTCGGGGAAAATCTCCATCCGAAAGGGTCTCACGGCGATACGAAAAAAATGGTTAAGGATCCTCTAACAAAGAGACCTTGCACACGCCCCTACCCTCTGGCCAGAACGGCCTACGGCTAGCTGGAGATACCTGTTTTTTAAGGTATGGATCGAATCTGACCGAACACGTGTTATGATCTGAGCAAGCTGTGTCAAACGGCTTCCTCCCTCTGCCATGCTATAAATACTTAGGAAGGACCTTGGTAAGGACACTAGAACTCTTGCTATTTTCCCACTCTCTGCTCTTTACCACTACTCTCATAGATACTGACTTGGGCGTCGGAGGCCCCTCCCCCACACACATACTTCGGGGAGCTCCTAACCCTTTTTCTTCTAAGTGTTTCAGACATCTTCACACCGGAAGTCTCTCCTTCAGGCCAACATGTCATATAATGAGGATGCCACTGGGCACCATCTATGGGAACTCTTTCTCAGGTCACCGTTGTTGAGACCCGACGTTCTAAGGACAAGGGACTCCCAAAGTTCCAGTCCGCCCTGGAAGCTCAAACAGCGACTGAACAACTTGCAGTTGATACTTCACTGCATGAGGATGAATGTCCTCTGACGATCACGATGAGCTTTCTGTGAGATTTTTAGCGCTCTGTTGTGGCTGAAATGACTCAACAGCTCAAACAAAGGTGGTCACAACCACCTACTGAGGGAAGAGCACTTTCTCGTAGCACCTGGCAAGAGAGAAGCCCAAGGTTACCTCACTAGAGATTCCGAAGCAGGGGTTCTCACGATGAGTCATCAACAGAGAACGTACCTCCAGAGGATGTTGCACTGGAGAAATGGTGTCAAAGGAGCCTAGGACTTCTTGCCGGTGGAGTCCATCCCGTGTGGGAAGTCTCAATCCCCCCGTCGACAAAGTTACTTTCCAGAAAGAAGATGTTGCTCTCTGTTGCCGGTGACTACGAGGCAACGGGGAAAAGACAGCACTACCACCCTTATGGAGAAGATCCTAGAGAGGTTGAAGAAGGTGGAAAAATAGATTTCTCGAAAAGTTGTCTCATCAAGGTTGTCGGAGACCTTCACCGGAGAATAGTCGCCCTTCATCCGTGCAGTAGTAGAGGCACCTATGCCAAGTGGCTTCCGAGTATTGTGCCTAGAAATGTATGATGGGTGCAATGACCCCCAAGCTCATCCGATGAAATATAGGCATAGCATGGTGTTGCAGGATGTTGATGATGCAACCCTCTGCAAGTGCTTCGAAGTCACCCTTTCAGGGCCGGCAACTGCGTGGTATAACTCTCTGGCTCCCGGAACAATAATGGGCTTCTAGAAATTATCTACTACATTCACCTAGTAGTTTATCGAAAGTAGACAAACGGAAAAGATGCTCGTGCAAATGTTTGGCATAGCGTAAAAGAATGGGGAGACCATTCAAGACTATGTCGAGAGGTTCAACCGAGAAGACCTAAGTGTGCCCAACTTTCGCCCCAAAATCTGCATCCTTGCCATGATTAGAGGACTTAGGAGAGATTCAAAACTCTTCTACGAGTTCTCCAAAGATCCCCTGACACCCTCAGAGAATTCTACCAAAGGGCAAAACAACACATGATGGCCAAAGAGCTGAGGATGGAAGGGCTGAATTTTGATCACAACCACTCTAAGGGCTAGAGTCACCAACCTTGGTACCCAGCTGAGGGCAGGGGCAGACCTCGGAAACAGAGGGGGAAAAAAGCCAGGGCCATTCACCCCCTAAACACTACAAGAATAAACATACTAATGCCCATGGAAAGGCAAGGGAACCCGATCCAACGTCTGAAGGCCATGACCTCGAACAACAAAAAAACATGAAGAAGTTCTACCAGTTCCACCGAGACCGCGAGCACGACACCAGGGACTGTTTCCAACTGAGAAAGTACATTCAACATTTAATCAAGCACGGGCAACTTCAGCGCTACCTGCGGATGCCGTCCCCCAAAGGAAGAAGGGACGAAGAGAGGAAAGGAGAAGATGACGACTACGGTTCCGACCGACATCAAAACTAAAGTCCCAAAAAGAATCCACACCTCTAGCAAGAGTGATCCAAACAATCAGCACTGGGATACCCTCGGCCGAGAAGAAAAGGAAAGTCCGGGGAATCTCGATGATGGAGTTCAAAAACCCATCGAACAAGCTTGTTTGAAAATATGGGTCTACCGTGAAGTTCCCTCATGACGACCCCCTCCTAATCATGGTAAGGATAAGGAGCTAGGATGTCAAAAGAATGCTCATCGATGATGGCTCCAATGCTGATGTTCTGTTCTCCCACTTGTTGCCAAACTTAAGCATCTCCAAGATTGATCTTAAACCCGTTAACTTCCCTATCTTCAGCATAGGTCCCTCCAAACTCCCTATACTCGGGTGGATCAATCTACCTTCGATGGTAATGGGAATTTCGGTTCAGAACAAGAAAGAGCTATTTGGCTCCATAATGCCGAGGTTCATCGTCATATATGTCCCTTCTTTATACAATGCCATCCTCGAAAGGCAAACACAAGGAAATCTTCACATTTGCCCAGATGTGAAGTACCTAACGATCACCTTTGGCACAAAGGAAGGGGATGCGGAAATATTCATTGATCAAGCTGAAGTAAGGAAAGTCTTCATGAAGGCAAGACAAAGCCCAATGAAAGTTCATGCACAGACATCGGAAAAAAGAAGCATGGTCGGCGAAGAGGCAATAGGAGGAGAAAAAAGTGACTCTGAAAAAATAGAAACCGAGGATGTAGAGCTTGTCCAAGGCCGAAGTACCCGAGTGGGGAAAAAACTGGCCGAAGGTGACAAGGAAAAACTTGTATCCTTTCTATTAATGAATAAAGATATGTTTGCGTACTCTTTAAATGATATGCCTGGGGTGGGCCCCAGTATAATCCAACATTGCATTAAAGTGTGTCCAGAGGTGAAGCCTATTCGGCAGAAAAAACGTAGCCTCTCGGCACATAAAAACAACTTCGTTAAAACTGAAGTTCAACAGTTAACAGAGGCGGGCAAAATAAGGGAGGTCAAGTATCCCGAATGGCTAAACAACGTTGTTGTTGCCACCAAGCAAGGGAGTGATAAACTCTGAATGTGTATCAACATCCGAAACATAAACGACACCTACCTGAAAGACTCCTACCCTCCACCACCTATAGACCAATTGGTAGACTTCATCACTGAATACAGCTTGCTTAGCTTCCTCGATGCCTTTAGCGAATATCACCAAATTTGGATGAATCTTGAAGATGAGGAAAAAACCGCTTTCATAACTGAAGTCGGTAAATATTGCTATTTAAGAATGCCCTTCGGCATTAAAAATGTAGGAGCAACATACCAAAGGCTGATGAACAAGGTATTCAGCTCCCAAATTGGGAGAAATAAAGAGGTATATGTGGACGATTTGATAGTCAAAAGCAAACAGCCTGGTAGTCACATCGTAGACTTGGAAGAAACATTCAACCAACTTTGGAAACTTGGGATTTGTCTTAACCCCGAGAAATGTGTGTTCAGGGTAACAGCTGGCAAATTCCTCGGGTTTGTGGTATCTGAAAGAGGTATCGATGCCAACCCTGAAAAGGTCAAGGCCCTGCTAGGATTCCAAACTCTTACAACGGCTAAGGATGTGCAAAGGCTTACTTGGAGAATCACGGCCCTCAGTAGATTCATCTCCAGATATGAGGACCGGTGCCGACCATTCTTCAAAGTGCTCACCAAAGCAGCAAAGAATGAAGGTAACCTCAGATCCAAGGAACATCCTTGGAATGAAGAATGCCAAAAGGCTTGGGCCAAACTCAAGAGCTACTTGGCCCACTTGCCAACACTTTGGTAGCCGCTGGAAACAGAACCTCTCACCCTCTACCTCACCGTTACCGAAAAGGCCATAAGCTCAGTACTTGTAAGGGAACAGGGTGGAAAATAGTGGCCAATATACTATGCAAGCAAGTCCCTACACGGTGCCGAAGTTAGATACCCCTTCCTGCAAAAGGCCATCTATGCTCTAATGTTGGCAAGGAAAAGGCTGCGGCCTTACTTCCAAGGACATCCTATCATTGTTCGAAGTAACCTACCTCTCAGGGATGTCATAAGGAAGGTAGACCACTCTAGAAGATTATCAAAGTGGTGCTTTGAGCTCAGTGAATACGACATCACCTATCAGCCGAGAAGAGCAATAAAGGCCCAAGCATTGGCAGATTTTATCGCCGAAGTACCAAAAACCGAAAATACCCTGGAGGACCTTGGTAGGGATGAACCTGAGTGGACACTCTTCATCGATGGTGCCTCCGGTTCTGAGCATCAAGGAGCCGGAGTAATTCTGCCGAGGCCCGAAGGAATTGAAGCTTTAAAGTCCATCAAGTTTGGTTTCAACATCACCAATAACATCACCGAATATGAAGCCCTCATAGCAGGCTTACAACTCGCAAAAAGAGTTGGTGTGAGAAATCGAAAAGCCCACAGCGATTCTCAGCTGGTCGTCTGACAGATGGTAGGGGACTATGTTGTGAAAGACCTGAACTTGGCGAAGTACCACAGCCTCGCCAAAAGGCTTATCCAAGAATTTGACAGGGTACAGATAGAAAATGTACCTCAGGGAGAAAATATGGAGGCAGATACTTTGGCCAAATCAAAAGTGTCCACCGAAGTACTCTGCCAGCCGAGCACAACAATAATGTGCATGGCAACCTTGGGTATAGGGTGGAAAGATCCTATCAAGAAATACCTCACAACTTCAAAACTTCCCAAAGATCGTCTTGAAGCCGCTAAAGTGAGAAAGCGCTCAAGAAAATACTTCTAGATCAGAGAAAAGTTGTACCGACAAGGGTGCACAAGTCCGTTACAGAGGTGTGTCAGCGAAGAAGATGTTGAGATGGTCCTCAAAGAAGTCCATGAGGGGGCCTGCGGTTCTCACATCGGGACTGATACCCTTGCTCAGGTACTACTCCGCCAAGGGTATTTCTAGCCTACCTTAAGCAAGGATGCGAGGCAATTCATCCAAAAATGTGAGAAGTGCCAGAGACACGCTCCCATCCAAAGATTACCCTCGAAAGTCATAACTTCGGCAAACTCCCTTTGCCTCTTCACTGTTTGGGGTATTGACCTCATTGGGCCTCTCCCGGCAACTCCAGAAGGAGTGAAGTTTTGCGTGGTCGCAGTAGATTATTTCACCAAGTGGATCGAGGTAGAGCCTTTAGTAGCAATACCGACAAAGGACATACAAAGATTTGTCTGGAAGAACATCATATGTAGGTTTGGCATACCAAGGGTGATAGTACCTGATAATGGTTCCTAGTTTACTAATAAAGGTTTCCAGGAATTAGCAACCGACCTCGGGATAAAATTTCACTTCGCCCCGATTACCCATCCTTAGAGTAATGGACAAGTGGAAGTGCCTAACAGAATGATAAAACATGGTCTGAGAAAAAGGTTGAAGGAAGCAAAGGGAAAATGGCCAGGAGAGCTTCCGAGTATGCTGTGAAGCAACTGAACAACTCCTAGAATGGCCACAGGTGAGACACCCTTCTCACTATCTTCGACACCGAGGCCATTATCCCTGTCGAGGTTGTACAGCCATCTGTTAGAATATAGGTGTTCAACGAAGAAGGGAACCACCTCAGTTTAAGAACCAAGTTAGATATGGTTGACGAGCATAGAGAGATGGCCGAGCTTAGAAGAAAAGCTTTTCAGCAGAGAGTAGTCATTGCTACAAACTTGCATGTCAAGCGTAAAGGAATCAAGAAAGGGGACTTCGTTCTCCGAAAGGCTATATTTGAAGCCCGAAGACCCTCTCATGGAGTACTTCGGGCAAATTGGGATGGACCTTATCTGGTCCTCGAAGAAGTTTGGCTAGGAGTCTATAAGCTCGGTGACACCAAAGGTGGAGAATTGAAAAATACATGGCATTCAAACTCTGAAAAAATTCTACACTTAGAAAAATTTTCAAGAAAAAAATTGTGCAAACGACGCCGAAAGTGGCAAACTGAATGTGGTTGCTTCTGAATGTGCATAAGTAATCTTTTACAATATTTGACCGAAGGTGGTCAATCGAACATGGTTGGTCCCAAATGTACTAAACTATTTTTCACAAAAATGAAGTATCATCGAAGGTGGTCGATCGAACATGATTGGTCCTAAAGGTACTTAACTGTTTTTGAAGGACAAGTCTTTCAAAGAAGGTTGACTAAAAATGGTTGTGACTACCTAGGCAGAAGACATGACGATTCATTGGCTGGCAACAGAGAACAAAAAACTCAGAAGGGGAAATATTTTTCCCCATCTGAAGATACAACTTCGGAAGAATGAAGAGCTCGGTCAAAAGCGAGGTGTCCCATTTGATGCCGAAGACACTGCTATGGCCAAAAGAGGCATCTTGAACCAAAGAGATGCCCACCCCAAAGAAGGTGACTTCAGTCAAAAGTCAACTCTGCTAACTGGGACATCGGTCACCACCAAAAAAGATTTCCATGCCACGCTCGCAAGGGCTTAACGCCAAATATACAACTTTAGCTTCCTGAGGAGGGCATGTGATAGCCAAAGGGCTACGACCCTCGAAATCTCTGGATCAGCTATCCTTAAACCACCATCGGTAAGAACTTAGTCCCAACCTCAGGGTACACTCACACACCACCCTAAAAAAGGTAACATGACTAACTTCCGAAAAATGTGTCTTTCACTAGCCTCAGATTTACGAACCTACCAACCTCGGAAAAGTAGATCCACCATCCTCAATAGAGGAAAACGTCTCCCGGAGGTGACCCATTCTGCCGAAGGGCCTTTGCCAATAGCCCTCAGGGGAAATCTCCACCCAAAGGGGTTTCATAAAGATACGACAAAAAAGGTTAAGGAGCCTCTGACAAAGAAACCTCGCACACGACCCTGCCCTTTGGCCAGAACGGCGTACGGCCAGTTGGAGATACCTATTTCCAAAGGTACGAATCGAATCTGACCGAACAGGTGTCATGATCTGAACAAGCTATGTCAAACGGCCTCATCCCTCCGCTTTACTATAAATACTTGCGAAGGACCTTAGTAAGGACACTAAAACTCTCGCTATTTTCCCACTCTCTACTCTTTACCACTACTCTCACAAATACTGACTTGGGCATCAGAGGCTCCTCCCCTGGAAACACACTCTGAGGAGCTCTTAACCCTTGTTCTTCTAAGTGCTTTAGACATCTTCACACCGGAAGTCTCTCCTTCAAGCCAGCATGTCCTACAAGAAGGATGCCATCGGGCATCACATGGTACTGCATGGTGTTGATGTCGCCACCGTCTGCAAATGTTTCAAAGTCACATTGTCGGGGCCGAGAACTGCGTGGTGGAACTATCTATCCCTCGAAACCATAATAGGTTTCCAGGAGTTGTCCACCTTGTTCACCCACCAGTTCATCGAAAGTAGGCCAACTGTGAAGATGCCTATCCAAATGTTCGATTTAGCCCAAAACAATAGGGAGACCATTTGGGACTATGTCAAGAGATTCAACAGAAAGGTGTTAAGTGTCCTTGACTTTCACCCCAAGATCCGAATCCTCGCCATGATCAGGGGACTGAGCAGGGACTCACAACTCTTCCATGAGTTCTCCAAGGATCCCCCCGACTATGAGTTCTCGATGAGTTTTACCAAAGGGCCAAGTAACACATGATAGCTGAAGAGCTAAGGATAGGCAGCTCGAAGTCTAAGCATAGTCACTTCGAGAGTCAGAGTCACCAACCTCGGTATTCCATCGAAGGAGGGGACAGGCCTTGGAAAATGAGGGGGAAGAGGCCCATATCATTTACTCCCTTAAACACCACAAGAACGAACATCCTGATGGCCCTGGAAAGACAACGAACCGCAATCCAACGTCCGAAGGTCATGACCTCGGATAACAAGAAGAACATGAAGAAATTCTGTCAATTTCATCGGGACTATGGGCATGATACCGAGGATTGCTTTCAACTAAGAAAGTATGTTCAATCCTTGATTAAGCAAGGGCAAGTTCGTTGCTACTTCCGGATGCCATCGCCCAAAGCCTGAAAAAGAAATGAAGAAGATAAAAAAGGAGAGGATGAGGACTATGATTCTAATCGACGTCAGAACCGAAGTCCCAGGAAACAGTCGTCACCTCCGGCTGGTATAATTCAGACAATCACAACTAGAATACCCTTGGCTAAGAGGAAAAGGAAATCTTGGGAAATCACGATGATGGAATTCAATAACCCAACAAACAAGCTTGTTTGGAAAGACAGGTCTACAGTGAAGTTTCCACACGATGACCCTCTCCTAATCATGGAAAGAATAGGGAGCTGGGACATCAAAAGGGTGCTCAATGATTATGGGTTGAATGCCGACATCTTGTTCTCCCACTTATTGCTGAATTTGGGTATTTCGCAAGGTGACCTAAAACTAGTTACCTTGCCAACCTTCTATGTGAGTCCCTCGGGACTCCCAGTGCTCAGGTGGAATGATCTGCCCCTGATGTTAAGGGGTACCTCAGTCCAGACCAAAGGAGAACTCTTTGCTTCCACTATGACAAGGTTCATCGGCATAGATGTCCCACCTTCATATAATGACATCCTCGGAAGGCAAACACAGGGTAATCATCACATTCACCTAGATGTGAAATACCTTGCTGTCACATTTGGCATGAAGGAAGGTGATGCAGAAATACTCATAGATCAAGCCGAAGTAAGAAAATTTTTTGTCAAAGAAAGATAGAGACTGGTGAAAGTTCATATTCAGACTTCGGCAGAGAAGAGCATATCAGGCAAAAATGAGATAGAAGGTGAAAAAAGTGATCTTGAAAAGATAGAAACAGAGGATGTAGAACTAGTCCCGGGCCGAAGTACCCGAGTGGAGAAAAAACTAGCTGAAGGTGACAAGGAAAAATTTGTATCCCATTTATTAATGAACAATGATTTATTTGCTCGCCCTCTGAAGGATATGCTCGGGGTAGACCCGAGTATAATTCAACACAGTCTTAAGGTAAGACCTCAGGCAAGGCCTATTTGGTAGAAAAAGCGTGACCTCTTGACTTATAAGAACAATTTCATCAAAACCGAGGTCCAATAACTAATGGAGGTAGGCATAATAAGGGAAGTGAAGTACCCTGACTGGCTTAGCAACATTGTTGTTGCCATAAAGGAAGGGAGCAATAAACTTTGAATGTGCATCGATTTTTGAAATATAAATGATGCCTGTGCAAAAGACTGATATCCTTTACCACCAATAGAGCAATTGGTAGACTCCACTGTCCAATACGGTCTACTCAGCTTCCTTGACGCTTTTAGGGGATACCACCAAATTCGGATGGATCCCAAAGATGAGGAAAAAAATCATCTTCATTATCGAAGTTGGGACTTACTATTACATCAAAATGTCGTTCGGCCATAAAAATGCAGGTGCCACATACCAAAGGCTAATGAACAGGGTATTCAACTCCCAGATTGGGAGAACTATAGAAATGTACATAGATGATATGATAGTTAAGAGTAAACAACCTAGTAATCACATCACAGACTTGGGGGAAAGATTCCACCAACTTTAGAAATTTGGAATCCACCTTAACCCCAAAAAGTGTGTGTTTGGGGTGACTGTTGGCAAATTCCTCAGATTCATGGTATTCGAAAGAGGTATAAATGCCAACCCCAAAAAAAGTCAATGCTCTACTAGCATTTCGAACTCTAACAACAAAAAAGGATATACAAAGGTTCAGTGGAAGAATAACTTCCCTTAGCAGATTCATATCCAGATATGGAGATCGGTGTCGGCCATTCTTTAAAGTACTTATGAAAGCAACAAAAAATGAAGGCAACCCCAGAGCCAGGGAACACCCTTAGAAAGAGGAATGCAAAATGCTTAGGAGGAGCTCAAAAATTACTTGACCCATTTGCTGACACTTCGGCAACTGAGGGAAGGAGAACCGTTCATCCTCTACCTCACAGTAACTGAGAAAGTCGTAAGCTCAATTTTGGTTAAGGAGAAAGGAGGGAAGCAGTGACCAGTGTACTATGTGACCAAGTCCCTGCGTGGTGTCGAAGTCAGGTATCCTCTTTTGCAAAAAGCCATCTATGCCCTAGTATTGGCAAGCAGGAGGCTTCGACCTTATTTCCAGGGACATCCCATCACATTGCGAAGTAACTTACCTCTTTGGGATGTCATGAGGAAGATGGACCACTCAGGCCGATTATTGAAGTGGTGTATTGAGCTCAATGAGTATGATATCACCTATGAGCCAATGAGGGCAATAAAAAACCAAGCACTGGCAGATTTCACTGCTGAGGTACCTGAAACTAAAGGTACTGTAGGAAACCCTGGGAATGACAAACCTGAGTGGACTTTATTCATCGATGAAGCTTCAAGATTCGAACACCAGGGAGCTGGAGTAATTCTCTGTAAACCTAAAGGTATTGAAGCCTCAAAGGCCATCAAATTAGGTTTCAATGTCACCCAAAACGTTGTCGAATATGATGTCCTCATGGTAGGCTTATGATTGGGAAAAAGAGATAGTGTGAGAAATCTGAAGGCCCACAATGATTCCCAACTGGTGGTTTGGTAGATTACGGGGGACTATGGGGCAAAAGATCCAAACTTGCCAAAGTACCATAATCTCGTAAAAGGGCTTATCCAAGAATTCGAAAGAGTACAAATAGAAAATGTACCCCGATGAGAAAATATGGAAGCAGATACTTTGACAATTCAAAACAGTCCACCGAAGTATTAGATCACCCGAGCATAGCAATATTGGCTGTCGCAATCTCAGATAAAGGATGGAAGGACTTATCAAAGAGTATCTTGTGACTTATGAATTACCCGAAGACCCTCTCAAAGCACCAAAGGTGCGAAAACGCTCGAGTAAATACTTCCTGATCGAGGAAGAATTGTACCAATAAGGGTATGCAAAGCCACTGCAAAGGCGTATTAGTGAAAAGGACATTGAGACAGTCCTTAAAGAAGTCTATGAGGGGGCCTGTGGGTCTTACATCGGGACTGACGCCCTCGCTAGGGTACTACTTCGGCAAGAATATTTCTAACTTGCTTTAAGGAAGGAAGCAAGGTAGTTTGTCAAGAATTGCAATAAGTGCCAGCAACACGCACCAATCCATAAAGTGCCCTCTGAGGCGATAACTTCGGCAAACTACCTATGCCCCATCACTGTTTGGGGTATTGATCTCATTGGGCCTCTCCCAACGGCTCTAAGACGAGTAAAGTTCTGTGTAGTTGTAGTGGATTATTTCACTAAGTGGATCGAGGCAGAGCCTTTTGGCAGCAATTTCGGTGAAGGACATACAGAGATTTGTTTGGAAGAACATCAAATCGAGTTTGGCCAACTCAATTCCCAAGCTAAGGAGTACTCAGTATGGTATAAGAAATGGTCGACCGATATTGTGTGATATGGAATATGCTAATGCTTGCTTTGCCCATACAGAATTGTGTTATGTGGTGTGTTGTGTTGTGTGCTTCTATGAATTGATTGTGCATGCTGACCCCAATTATTATTATTATTGTTATTTCTACATGCTTTGTGTTTTCTTTGTCTTAGTGTTTTCTTTGCAGGTTTATGGAATAATTGCCATTACGTTCTTGGCATAAGTTAGGCTTTGGAAGCCATATGTTAGGCCTTGGAGGCCATAAGTTGGCTTTGAAAGCCATAAGAAAATACCTCACTAAGTTAGGCATTGGATGCCATTGGATTCCTTATTGAGTTTTATAACTCACCCGCCCTACTCTACTTTTGTAGGTAAAGCAGCTATAGAAAAGCATTACGGTCAAGAGTAATAAATACTCTTTCACATAGTAGAGGTTTGTACATATGTTGCTCAATATTCTAAGTGTCTTAAGTGTTATGGATTGCTTGTGAAACAAGCTAATGTTGTGGACTTCCTTGTGCAGGCTTGAGGAGTCTAGAAATTTGTGGGAACAAGGTCTATTAAGGTGGAATGTGTTCTATGGACTTATGAATTATTTGCCATGTATCATGCTTTTGGGTATCCTGGCTATTTAAGTGATTATGTTTATTTTCAGTATAACACCATTTTTATGACTTGTAAATATGAATATGGTGTTTTGGTTGCCATGCATGTACTTGGCTAAGCATGATAAAGATCATGAAATGAACACTAAATTCCACATAGGTGTGCTAGCTTGTTTCTGAGAGCAATAAAACCCTAAAAGTAAATAGTTAACGAGCTAGTACCGGTAAGTATCCTGGGGTTCATGCCCTTAAGTTGTAATAATAATAATAATTTTAAATGCCCCTTTTGTGAAATAAGACTTCCGCTGTATTGTTTAAGTAATCGGGCCCAAATGGGCCAGGGGCAAGTGTGGGCACGACACAAAGAGTGCTTACAGAGAAGAAAGTTGCTGAAAGACTACAAAAAAGAAGAAGAAAATGAAGACAAAAGGCCCTAGTACAAACTAAGGAACCTCGGCGTCTTGAGAACTGCCAGCCTCTGTGCTTTTGTCGGTAGCCTTAGGCACCGGGAGAAAAGGAGGCAGTTTCAAGTGCTCGATCTTGGACCAAGTCCACCGAGGCTCCTTGGGGATGTTCATGCCTTCCAGGAAGGAGAGGTCAAAATCTAGGAACTTCTGCAGAATTTGGTGCCGAACAAGACAGAAGCCGTCTTGAAAGCCCAACTTCGTCATATCATCGGACTCCCGCTTCTTGACCGCCAAATCTGCATAGTCCTTCTCCAGATCCGCGTAATCCTTCTCCAGATCCTTGAGCTTTCTCTTCAATGCCTTCATCTTCTTCTTCTCTTCTGAAGGCTTCTTCAGAGATGCGACCTCGGCTTCGAGCTGGGCCTTTTCCTCGAGCGTCTTCGCAAGGATTGCTTCACTTTCTGACTTATCCTTTTGAATCGTTTCTACGATCGAAGTCAGCTCCGCCATCCGAGAGCCGATGTCGGAAAGTTTCTGGGAGGTGCCTTTCTCAAGTTCCTCTTTCTCTTTTATGAACCCCTCCCGAAGTTCAGCAATTTCCTTCTCTAAAGACTGCTTCAGCTGAGCATTGTCAGCAACCAACGCCAAACACTGGGCCTTCGTCTTGGTGTAAAGGTCCCAGAGTGACGCCCTCCTTTCTGACTCTCGCGCCACCCGAACACGGAGCAACCCGGCATACCCCATCAGCTGCAAAAAAAGCAAACAAAGGGAAAATGATGCTAAGTAAAAAGCAAAGGCGAAATTGGCACTGAGGAAACAGTGAAGCGTACCTGGGCGGCATGTTCAGTGAGTTTGGCGGCCAAAGAGATGTCGCTTGGGTAAGCCACCGTAAGGGCCTTGTAAGAGGCCTCAGTAAGCACCCCTTTGCACATCTGCCTGGCTATCTCGGGACAGTCCTCGGAGTACATATTCATGTCCTCCGTGAACGTCCAGAAGGGCTCCTTCGGAACTTTCCCTGCTGGGACTTTGGCATCCCGAAGGGCCCTCTTGCGGGCGTGTTCGACAACCCAGTCAGGAGCGGCCACCTCCGCTGCACAACAAGGCAGAAAAATTGGTTAAGGCCAGAAAACCCTTAAGGATTTACAAGAGAAAAAAAAGGTTCTTCGACAAAGTACAAACCTGCTGGCACCTCGGTGACGTCGTCGTCAAGAATCGACGTCGCCTCAGTAGAGATCCCCTTGCCTTTTATTTGGGGCCGTTCCTCGGCAGAAGGGGTCTCCTCCCCATCGCCCTCCAGAAGAGCATGCGAAGGTGTGGGGCTTTGAGGAAGGACGTCGGAAGAAGGGACGTCAACAGAAGGAACCTCGGGCAAAGGGCCCGCAGGGTCTTCGGGCTCCTCGCCTACCTCCTCCGGAATTTGCGGAAGAGAGGAAGGAGCAGCTTTCTTTGCCCGTTTGGAAGGAGGGCCGGCCGAAGTCTGCTTCCGCCTCCGAGAGGCGGCCTTCTTTGTCTGTTCGCCCCTCTCGGCCTGCCCGGTAAAAAGAGCCTTGTAGAAGGCAGCCGCGTCGTCGCCCATCTCTGAAAAAAGAAAAAGAAGATCAGTGTAAGTCCAAGATGAAGTTATGAAGGGAAAAATGAGAAAGTAACTTACTCTCATAAAAAGACTCATAAGTCTCATTCCCCCGAAGGAGTTTCACGAGCCAGGAGTCCTTCCCCGAAGAAGCCGGTTTCGGCATATTGAGGTCTGTCTCATGCTCCTTTAACACCTTGAGTTCCTGAAGGACCTCTTCGGTCATGAGCCTCCAGTTGATCGGAAAGGGGTAAAGGGCACGAGGAGAGACCTCGGCAGCCCAGTCAGAGACGGCCCGGATGCGCCTGTCGAAGTCCTCAAAGATAGGTGCTACGTTGGCGTCTAGCAGTATCTTCGGGTCAACAACATCCATCTTGAGCCTCCCCTAAGCCCACTTGGTCGGGACGTGCGACCAAGTCTCCGACTTCTTCAGGAAAAAGAATTTTTGTTGCCACCCTCGCCAGCTATCTTTGGTGGCGAAGGTGAACGTATACTTTTTGCTCCCGGATCCCCGAGGTAGCATAAAGTAGAAGCCACCCTTCGGGACCACGAAGAGCTTGTAGTACTGGAGAAAAACTACAAAGTGACGTTTTATTTTGAAAATGCCGCACATACAGAGGAAGGCGTTGAAATAGCAGTACGAGTTCGGTGGGAGTTGGTTAACGGCAATGCCATGGAAGTTGCAGAACGCGCTAACCATCTCCGGGGGGAGGATACCGAAGTCCGGCCTTCAGTTGGGCTCAGAAAATGGTGATTTCATCACTTCGGTTGGAGAAAGGAAATTGGTCAGGACGGGGCAACCTCATCACAGAGTAAGAGGGTAAGAAAAACTTTTTCTTCCACTTCGCTAGTTTTGCCGGAGTAGTGCAGCAGGGGTGAGAAAGAAGAGGTTGCCAACTCTCAGGAACAGGCATGATGAAAACGAGTTCAGGAAAAACAAGGAAAATGAGTTCAGGGAAAACAAGGAAAACAAGTTCGGGAAAAACAAAGAAGAAGCTTTGAAAAAAGAAAAAGGACTAAAACCCACCAAAGGTCTTGCCGGAATCTGGATTTCTGGAAGCCGTCGTGAAAAGTGGTCGGAAAAACGCCTGAAAAAGGAGAATCGCCACGGAAAATCGGGAGAGAATTAGAAGGCAGAAGAAAGCAAAAGCAGAAGCAAAAAGAGGGTTATGACAGGGCTGGTATATATAGGCCGAGAAGGCCAGGTGAACCGTCGTCATTAGTACCCCTCGGAAGGCGAAGCGTCGCCATAACTGCTAAATGCGCCTGAAAAGTCACGCCTGCCGTACTCAGTGCATTCCCACCCAATAATAGTGTGCCATGTGTCGGTCATCGCACAGCAAACGTGCCACGTGTCGTCCATCACGTCGAGCACGCCCTCTGACACCATTTGGTACGCAACGCATGAGCAGACCTATAAAGGCAAAAAAGTAGGTTACCTCGAAGACACCAAAAGACAGCCTGTGACTTCGGGCAAAAGGTCTATCTTCGGTACAAGGTTATCCTATTTTCCCTCGCCACGAGGACACCAAGAGACAGCCTGTGACTTCGGGTAGAAGGTGTATCTTCGGCACAGGGACAGCCTATCTTCTCGCGCCTCGAGGACGCAAAAAGGGCTGCCCATCGCTTCAGGCAGAAGAAGGCGTCTTCAGCGCGGATATCACAACCACAGGACCCGAAAACCGATGAACCGAAGTTTCTCACTTCGGCTTTTCGGGGGGGGCCTGTGATAGCCAAAGGCTATTGCCTCTTCGGTAGTAACTCCCTGCGAGAATATTGGCCGAGGAGTCTGACGTCACCCAAGAGAGGATCTTTTTACTGACCGCGAAAGGTGCGAAGTCAAACACTATGAGCTCGAGACTTCGGTTAGCTCGTTAAGAATTCCGAGGATAACACCGTCTCCATCGAGGGGCCAAACTGACCGTCTTCGGGTAAGAAAGCCATCTCTCTGAAGCAAGGAAGAATCTCCCCGAAGGCAGAAGCCCCGAAGAGGATCTTCCCCGAACAAGAAACACCTGAACAAGGGAATCACCGGACTATGGGTATAAGTCCCGAAGAAGGTGTTCATCAAGGGAACTCCCAGAACTATGGGATAGATCCCGAAGGAAGTGCTCGCACCAAAAGACGGATAGAATCCGAAAAGGGTGCACGCACCGAAGGGCGACCTCGCCCAGGGGACCTCGGGAGTACGATATGAGCATTTAAGGAGCCTCTGACATGTCGCCCACAAGCCCTACAAATCACATCAGAACGGCGAACTGACACGCCGCAGCCGCCCCAGTCCTGACACAACCTGTCCGGGTCCAGGGCTAAAGGAGGCTGCAAATGGCTGCCTGTCCCCTAGGTCCAAAAGTACAGATCAAATCCGACCGAACACGTGTCATGATCTGAACGGACCAGCTACTCCTATAAATACTAGGAAATGGGACTGGGCAAAGGATGGGGCATTTTCCTCCCTCTGAGAAAACACAAAACAGGCAAGACACTTGATCCCTTAGTGTTCTTCCTCCACTTTCACTCAGAAAACTGACTTGGGCGTCGGAGGGTCCTCCCCGGAAAAGCAAACCGGGGACCTCCTAACCTCTTCTTTGAGCTTTTCAGGCACGCTCAGCTGGGAAACTAGAGCTCCAGGCGCTCGCCTCCTCAGGAAGTCTCTCCACCTGTCAACATGACAGCAAACGAAGATGCTTTGGGGCATCAAGGTGTTTGATGCAGAAGGAAACATCCTCGATTTAAAATCCGAGTTAGATATGATTAATGATCATTGAGAGATGGCCGAACTCAGAAGAAAAGTCTTTCAGCAGAGGGTAGCCATTACTATGAACTCGCATGTCAAACCTAAAGGGATCAAGAAAGGAGACCTTGTTCTCCAAAAGGCGGAACAGGAACCCCAAAGACCATCTTATGGGGTACTTTGGGCAAATTGGGAAGGACCTTATTTGGTCATCGAGGAAGTTCGGCCAAGGGTCTATAAGCTCGGAAATGCCGAAGGAGAAGAGTTGAAGAAGACATGGCATTCTGACTCTTTAAAAAAATTCTACAATTAGAATTTTCCAAAGGAGTTTAACCGAATATGGTTGCTTCCAAAAGTACATGAGTGATATTGTACAAGTATTGCAGAAGGTGGATGACCAACTATGGTTAATCCCGAAAGTACCTAAGTATTTTTGAATGAAGCAAGTTGTCCGAGTATGGTTGACCAAATACGGTTGAATACGAATATGGTTAAACGAATATGATTGATGTTAGTGTTGTGCCCAAAAGGCCAATCATGAGATGATTGTATTTTTGCACATTGAGTCATGATATTTTATTAAGGCACTAATCCAGCAATTATGTTAGTTGTTTTGTTTCTGCGTAACTTAACAAACATAATTGTAACCCTAGAATAATGATATTCTCAAACGTCCCTAGTCTAGTATTATTGTGGAGCGGGTTGCAATAATACATAATGACTAGCATATGTGGAGACTAATATGAGATATGTAGTCTGCATATGGGTACAAGTTGGAGAACTTGTGTACTGGACTGACCCACCATGAGAACGCTACATGGATCGTTATATGAGTGTCATAAGTGATTCTCATACTGATCATGGTATATGTAGTCCTTCGACCTAAGATCATCAAGGTTTCCTACATGTGAGTCACATACTTTGATACTTTCCTTTGTTGCTCGTAACTGAGTGAACTTGAATGAGTTCATTGGGTATGCAACATATCATGCGGAGGGATTTGTATGATCAAGATGGGATTTGTCCCTCCTATGTAACGGGAGTGATATCTTCGAGCCCCTTGATATAGTAAGACTTAGAAAAATGCATGGCCATGCTCGGATGAGTTGATATATGATATCAATGTCATCAGTTTAAGTTGGTTTACTTGATAATCAAGAAACCAAAGATTGGGCTATACGAGAGTGACACATTCCATGTCTCGTGCTTAGTCTTGATATCTTGGACAAAGGGACAATGGCATATATCGGTGATGATCATAAAGGTTTAGTTGAATCATCGACAATCTTGTCACTTGGGTAGCAATGATGTGTTGCTAGACACCGTTCATTGCTCATGATCATAAATGTGATTTACGATCATTGCCAACGTGGTAAGAGCCTGTTGGGTCACCCACATAGAGCTATTTGGATCATTAGAGTGCATGGGCTAATTATTTGGGTTTTGGTTTCACAATAATTTCGTATTAATAATGGGCCCAATAGTTGAGCCATTATTAAGCCCGAAATTAAAGCGTAATTGGATTAGGGCTTTGAAACCCATTAGGCCTGGAAGTTGAGTCTCACTATAAATACAACTTCTAGTGAGAAATTCACAGGTCTCCTTGCCCTAGCCTCCCAAAAGGACAGCCGCACTCCTCTCTTGCAATTCCTTGGAGGACACAAGCTAGCACTACGAGCGCAAGAGAAACACATTTTCCGGCACGCGGTGGAAGCGTGGTGATCCCGAGAGGCTTGTGTGGATACCATAGAGAGCTTGAACACGTCAACTGTTCAGGTTTTGTGATTTGACTCTACAATTGAGTGAGAGATCTCAACCGAAAATTAGGTTTGAAAATTTTTGAAAACCCGGTTTACCCTGTTTTACTTGGATCCGGGAGGGTTTCGATTAAATTGCGCTGCGCTGTTTGACTCCCGAAACCCAACAATTGATTCTATTCTTAAACACTTAGAATGATATCCATAACTCACCGAAGATAATTGGACATTACCTTGGGAAAAAACTAAGGTTGTGAATCTTTGGTAGAATTTTTTAAAGGTAGTACTCGGCCGAAGGTGCTGAGCCCTACACTACCGAATATGGTAAACTAGTCAAAGATGGTTAAATGCCGAAGGTTGGAATAATACCAAAGGTCGTACCCATTGCGGACTTAGCAAAATTTTTGGAAATAACGTTCCATTGAGAAAGGTAGTCCAAAAAAAAAAACCTACATCCTATGGGTTAATTGGCCCATCTTTGGGGTCCTTGGCATTTGTATCCTCGGTGTCTGCACCTTTGGTGTTATCCTCATCTTCATCATTTACTTCTTTAGCTAAAGAAGGAGTAGCAGGAAGGTTGAGATATTTAATCTTCGACCATATCGAGGATGGTCCCTCGAGGATGTCCAAGGCTCCTAAGAAGGAGAGGTCGAGGTCGGAGTACTTTGAGAGGACCTGATAACGGGCAAGGCAGAAGCCATCTTGGAATGAGGACTTAGTTGCCTCATCTACCTTAGCTTTCTCAGCCTTAAGGCCCTCCAACTACTTTTTTAGCACCTCGACCTTCTTCTCCATCTTCTTCTTCTTCTTCTTCTTCAACCACTCAATTCGACAAGGAATTCAGAGTTGATCCCCAATGCCTTAGTAAGGTTGGCTATGGTGTCTTCTTTGTCCTTCCGAAGGGAATCACCCTCCAAAGACAATTCCACGACCTTCATGCCGAGGTCAGAAATTTTGGAGGAGACCTCTTTGACTAGCCCCCTCAAGCTCTCTAGCACTTCCTGGTGAAGCTTAGCCAGGTCCTCCTTCATAATCCTGTTAAGCTCTCCGTATTTCACGTACGAGCTCGTAAACAATTCCTTGGCCTTGGCCAAGTTCTCCTCCGACTGACTTCGGATGGCAGACTGTTTGGTTGCCCAAGCTTGAAAGTAGCCTCTATATGCTAGTAACTACAAGTGGAAAATACCTGATGTGAGCTAGAACAACGTTGAAGACTTTGAGAAATAAAATTTTTTCTAAGTACTAGGGATTACCTGAGCAACATGCTCGGTCATCCAAGCTGTGAGGATCTTCTTGTTCGGGCAGTCCTCGGTCAAGGTTTGAAAGGTGGCATTGGTCATAATGCTCCTCGCCATCTGAGGGACCATCTTCTGGCAATCTTCAAAAAATAAATCCATGTCCTCGGTAAAGGTTTAGAAGGTTTCCTTCGGGACCTTGTCTTTCAGAATCTTTGAGTCCCGAACGGCCCTCTTCCAAAGCTGGTCCATCATCCACACTGATTGGGTCCTTTCCTCTGCAAAATCATGCCGAAGTTCCTTTATTACATTATCTATTAGCCATTCATCTACAAAGTCTAGAATACCGAAAAATCTTAAACTCATAGATGAATGGCTAAGAGACAAACCTAGTGCAAGTTTGGCATCTTTTCCGTCAGAATCACCAAGGTCGAGTACTTTAACAAGGATCTCTTTCCTTTTGCGTCTTCACCTCTCCTAGGCCTCGTCTATAGAAATCTCCCCCAACAAGGTCCCTAAGGTTTTGACAGCAGCATTAGGACTTAGAAAGGTTGAGAAGATGGTCACCTCCAAGGACGAGTCAGCACCAACGGACATTTGGTCCAACGCCTCAGCCTAGTCTTCAAGGGGAGGGGGCAGGGAGTCCTCCTTAGTTTTCTTGGACTTCGGAGCTGAAGATGGACTAACTGGCCCTTTTTTTCTCTTTGGAGCCTTCTTCTCCTACTCCCCTTTCTCAGCTTGGCCGAGAAACAAACTATTGTAGAAGGTTCTAGACATATCGCCCATCTCTACAATGGAGAAAATATCAGTGTAAGTATAAAAAATTCTAACATTAAGGTTGAAGGATCAGCTTACTTTCTACAAGGCCAGAGTAAGAGAGTTTGCCCTAAAGGAGCAGAATGAGCCATGACTTATTTTCGTCCAACGAGGGCTTTGGCATATCTTTGTCGGTAACATGTTCGGTATAACCCTAAGCTCTCGAAGAACCTCCTCGGTCATAAAGCTCCATCTAGTGGGGAATGGGTAGAGAGAGCGCAAAGGTGCCTGGGCATTCCAGTCCGTGATGGCCTGAATATGGCTGTCGAACTCCTCAAACTGATATTCCAGTTCTAAAGTTAACAACTTCTTTGGCTCCACTACATCGGTGGCTAGGGTATCTGAAGCCATTTAGCTAGGAGATTTTTCCACTTCTCATCAATCTCCATGAAGAAGTACTTTTTCTGCCATCCTTGCCAGCTATCTTTGGTGCTGAAGATGAAAGCAAATTTCTTGCTCCCAGATCCCCAAGGGAGCAAGAAGTAAAATCCCCCCTTCGAGATAGGATGAAGTTTGTAGTATTGGAGAAAGAAGATAAAGTATGGGACAATTTTGAGAACTCCACACATACACAGGAAGGCATTAGAGTAGGCATAGGAGTTCAAGGGCATCTGATTGATGGCTAAGTTGTGGAAATAGCAGAAGTCAGAGACCACCCTCGGAGGAGGATAACAGAGTCCCATCTTCAATTGTGCCCTGAAGACGGTAACCTCTTTCGAGTGAGGAAGGTAGCTTGTCTCATTATGACTAGGCCGCCTAATTTTTGCAAAAGAAAGAAGAAAGAACTTTAGTCTTCACTTCTCCAACTTTTTTGAAGTCGCACAATTCATATGGGAATTGAGAGGGATCCAACTGTCAGGAAAAGCGGTAACCGTGGCTTGTTCGGCTGACATGACTAAGACCCTAACCTCAGAAAGATGAAGGAAAAAGAAAAGAAAAAGGAAGAAGAAGAGCAACTTCGGAAGGAAACCCACCTATTTGGAAAACAAGGGAAACTTTGAAAGTGCCGCGAAACTTGTCAGAAATTGCTCCCTTGCTGACGCCGCCACAAGAAAAAGCTGGAAAGTGAGAGGAAGTCCGACAGAAAAAGGAATGAAAGTAGAAGAGTGAGGAAACTCTGAAGGGAAAATGCTTTATATAGACCAAGGGAGGCAGGCGAAGAGTTGCCATAATGAACCTTCGTAAATGAAGGGATGTAACCAGTGTAACAGACATGACAGATCGCCAATGATCTGATGACACATGTCACCAGACGCTAGAAGCTAAGGCACGCCTTTTGACACTAACAGGCATATATTGCCTAACCCAAAGTGACGCGACTGCCAGGTTAGAAGATAGGACGGTTCACTGGTAAAATGTAGGAATAAAAAAACCCAGAGGGGAAAATAGCTCATTTCCCTCGAAGGTAGAACCTTGGTTATATTGAGAATTCGCCTTGAGGACATAAAACAACTCCTTATATTCCGAAGGTGCCACCTCACTGAAAGCAATGAACTGGTTCGTAGTAATGTCCTCACCAGGGGCCCAAAATCAGTGAATGGAACACAAATAAGGAGCCCCGAAGAATGCCGAAAATACAACTTTGCCAAAAGAAAAGGTCTCGGAATCAGAACCTAGCAAAAGCAAGTTTTTCGCCAAAAACAACTTCAGCTACCCAAAGAGCAGGATTTCCATGACACACTCTTGAATGATTAACGCCGTAGATATAACTTCGGGTTCTCCAAGGGGGGCAAGTGATAGCCGAAGGGCTACCGCCACAAACACCTCCTTAATGGCTTAAAGAGCACCACCCTCGGAAGATTTGTAACACCCACTTCCGGAGGATTCTCTACTCCACCCTCAAAAAATATATGTGACCAACTTTGGGAAAAGGGGGTCCCCTCCACGTTCGGAGGGCACACTACCAACCTTAGAAGCGTGGGTCTGTCACCCTTGACAAAGGAAAATGTCTCTTGAAGATAGTCCTCCCATCTGAAAAGCCTTCTCTAGTAGCCTTCAAGGAAAATCCCTGCCCGACGGGGTCTCACATCCCTGAAGGGGTCTTATGGAGAAACAATAAATACAGTTGAGGAACCTCTACCAAAGAAGTCTCGCACACGCCCTTACCCTCTAGCCAAAAGTACCTACAGCCAGCTGGAGATACCTGTCTCTAAGGGTACGGACCAGATCTAGCTGAACACATGTCATGATCTACTTAGGCTGTGCAAAACAGCCTCCTCCCTCCACCCTCCTACAAATACTTGGGAGGCTCCTTGGTAAGGACACGAGACTCTATCCTTTATACTCTCTGCTCTTAAACAACTTCTCTCCTATATACTGACTTAGGCATCGGAGACTCCTCCCTCGGAAACACACTTCGAGGCAAACTCGTTTTCTTCAAAATCTTACAGATACCTTCCCATTGAAAGTCTCTCTCAAGCCTAGCATGTCATACAACAAAGATGCTGCCAAGCATCAAATAGCTCTATTTTTTGTTGATCAGTAAGCTTTTTGGTAATGGATGAATAGAGCTACTCCTGCGCTAGCTAGAGTAAGATCTTTATAGAGATTGATGAAATAAGAGTGTATCTTCCCTCTGATTTCATCTTCTTCATACAACCAAGAGTCATCTTCCAATTGTAAAGCTATAATTCTTGCCTTAATTGCCTTAATTCATCTTGTTTTAGTTGTAGTGTGAAAGAAACGAGTGTTATTATCTCCTAAAGCTAACCATTTAACCTGTGCCGTTTGTGCCCAAAGTAATTCTTCATCTGCAAGTAAAGCCATATACTATCTTCTTAGGGCCATAATTTTATTAGAGAATCCATAATATTTTGTGCTGATTAAAATTGATCCAACCATTTTTCAATGCTTACTATCTTCTGACTCAACCCCCCAATAGAAGCCTTACTCCATCTTCTTAAAGTAGGGACGAATTGAGAACACTTGAATGCCATATGAGGCATTTTAGAACCTGTAATAGGATGTTACCAAATAGATTTGACAATTTCCTCACACTAATAATATCTCAACTAGAAAGCTTCAAATCATCTAGGTCTGAGATAAAATTTACGAATAGGCCGGGTATCTAAGAGGATTGGAGCATGATCAAATATTTGAATTGCTAAATTAAGTACTTGGGCATTAGGGAATAAATGAAACCAACTTCCATTACAGAAAGCCTTATCAAGAACTTTGTACACTGCATCCACTCTTTCCTTGAAATTAGACCAAGTATATATTGGTCCACCATAAGGGATTTCTAACAAATCCAATTCATCAATAAAAGTTTGCAAATACTCGGCCCTTATACAAATATGGGCATTCCGACTTGATTTATCTGCAGAAGTTAGATCTTGATTAAAATGCCCAAATAACAATAATGAATTAGGATACTACTTAATGGTGTTTGATATTTTATTCCAAGTAGCAAGCCTAAAATTTACATTAGGATTTCCCTAGATGCATCCTAAAACTCAAACTTGACCAGTTGTATCCACAATCTGCAAACGGACCAGATTCACAGAATTGGACGAAATAGAATAACTAATTTCAAAAGACCATCCCACAAAAGACGCCCCCCCTCCGGTTGACCTACAGGATCCACAAAATCAAATTAATCAAATCCCAGCCCATCAAGCTTCATAGTAGCCATATTTCCAAGCATACGAGTTTCCATTAGAAAGAACAAAAGTGGGCATTTTTTCCAGATCAAGCGGCGAACATGGTGGATTGCCAAGGGATGCCCCAACCCTCGAGAATTGAAACTTAATGCCCACATTACTAATTTTGGGTTTGATAAGGTTGAAAGCCATTAAAACCTTGTCCCAGTTGTAGTGGCTGGACAGCTTTGCCGGATTGGTGACCAAAACCTTCTCTGATGAACCATCAGTTGCCAATGATTGAGCATCCATGTAAGTAGGCAGAGAGCGTAATCGCTTAAGTGGCTGGATTTCATCCTTGTCAAATTGAAAAATGAGATTCCCCTTTCTCCTCTTTGTCCCCTACTTCTGATTCCCCTTCTGTTTCTTGAATTCATTTCTTGAATCCGAGAAAACT
The DNA here is from genome assembly GCA_039654915.1 of Aquilaria yunnanensis. Classification (NCBI taxonomy): domain Eukaryota; kingdom Viridiplantae; phylum Streptophyta; class Magnoliopsida; order Malvales; family Thymelaeaceae; genus Aquilaria; species Aquilaria yunnanensis. The sequence continues at coordinate 79,377,801 of CM077598.1, forward strand.
GGTAGGAGCAATCTTTTCTGCCAACAATAAATGCAACTTCGATATCTACATTGACATTCTGCTAAAATTTTTTGCTGATTTGTTTGAGTGAGGGATAGCACAGCTAAATCGAGAACCACTTGATCGTATGAATCAGAACAATTAGGAGAAAAAGTTTGCAAAAACACAACTAATAGAATCATTTCACCTTTACTTAACTCCCTTGAAAAATCTGGCCCTACGAATAGGAGGATTTTGACATTTTCTGGGTCTTTCCAAGATGTGGGCCGAGTGATAAGTTGGTTGAGAGCTGATCTCATATTGAGGCCCTTCTGTAACGTGTAACTTGGACACCACTATCCACTATTTTGGACAGAGTAAATTGGCCCAGAGAAAACCCACCTATCGAGCCCATTGAAGAAGTATCAAAATCTGAGGGCAACAAACGAAGCAACACTTGTGTAGCCTATGTATCATCTGAATCTGAAGGATTCAACTCACCTTCAACTACCGGGTAAACAATCGGTCACAAGTTGACAATTTAAAAGGGTAATCCAGGAGGATTACTAAATTTTAAATAAAATTTATCAAAGAAACAAGTTGATAAAAATAAATTAATTGATTCTTAGATTAAGAATGTTACAAAAATGTAATAATTCTTTCTAATTTTTCAATAATCATGTTTAGAATTAATCATGAAAATAAATATTAAATAAAAATATTTTAATATTTTAAAGTTAAGACAACTATACAAAAAAAAAGTAATTAAATTTTATAACTTAAATCTTTCACATTACATTGTTGTGTTGTTATCAGTTAAACCAAAATTTAATTTACAGATTAGTACACTTGAAAAGGAAAAAAGTGTTAGTGTCGTGCCCAAAAGCCAATCATGAGATGACTGTATTTTTGCACATTGAGTCATGATATTTTATTAAGGCATTAATCCAGCAATTATGTTTGTTGTTTTGTTTCTACGTAACTTAACAAACATAATTGTAACCCTAGAATAATGATATTCTTAAACGTCCCTAGTCTAGTATTATTGTGGAGCGGGTTGCAATAATACATAACGACTAGCATATGTGGAGACTAATATGAGATATGTAGTCTACATATGGGTACAAGTTGGAGAACTTGTGGACTGGACCGACCCACCATGAGAACACTACATGGATCGTTATATGAGTGTCATAAGTGATTCTCATAGTGATCATGGTATATGTAGTCCTTCGACCTAAGATCATCAAGCTTCCCTATATGTGAGTCATATACTTTGATACTTTCCTTTGTTGCTCGTAACTGAGTGAACTTGAAGGAGGTCATTGGGTATGTCACATATCATGCGGAGGGATTTGTATGATCAAGATGGGATTTGTCCCTCCTACGTAACGGGAGTGATATCTTCGGGCCCTTTGATAGAGTAAGACTTAGAAAAAGGCATGGCCATCCTCCGATGAGTTGATATACGATATCAATGTCATCAGTTTAAGTTGGTCTACTCGGTAATCAAGAAACCAAAGATTGGGCTATACGAGAGTGACACATTCCATGTCTCGTGCTTAGTCTTGATATCTTGGACAAAGGGACAATGGCATATATCGGTGATGATCATAAAGGTTTAGTCGAATCATCGACAATCCTGTCACTTGGGTAGCAATGATGTGTTGCTAGACACCGCTCATTGCTTATGATCATAAATGTGATTTATGATCATTGCCAACGTGGCAAGAGCCTATTGGGTCACACACATAGAGCTCTTTGGATCATTAGAGTGCATGGGCTAATTATTTGGGTTATGGTTTCACTTTAATTTCGTATTAATAATGGGCCAAGGAGTTGAGCCATTATTAAGCCTGAAATTAAATCCTAATTGGATTAGGGCTTTGAAACCCATTAGGCCTGGAAGTTGAGTCTCACTATAAATACAACTTTTAAGTGAGAAATTCATAGGTCTCCTTGCCCTAGCCTCCCAAAAGGACAGCCGCACTTTTCTCTTGCAATTCCTTGGAGGACGCAAGCTTGCACTACGAGCGCAAGAGAAACGTATCTGCCGGGACGTGGTGGATGTGTGATGATCCCAAGAAGCTCGTGTGGATACCATAAAGAGCATGAACACGTCAACTGTTCAGGTTTTGTGATTCGACTGTACAGTTGAGTGAGAGATCTCAACCGAAAATTAGGTATGAAATTTTCGAACACCCGGTTAACCCCGTTTCACTTGGATCCTGGAGGATTTCGGTTAAATTTCGCTGCGCTGTTTGGCTCCCGAAACCCAACAAAAAGCAAATCACAAATAGGTATGAATTTAGAATGACCTTTTAGAGCACTGTTGTTCTTTAACATAATGCTTTAAAAGACTTAGATCATAATAACTATAATTAAACTTAAGAAATTTAGAGACTAATGTTGTTAAATAAGCATCTTAGTATAGTAAAATTCTTTCAATTATACATGATTTTCAATGCTCAAGCAATGTTATATATCTTGGATAGTGATGTATAACTTTTTGTTGAACATGTGTTTCTATTGTTGCTTCCACAATAACCATAGGATTTGAGCTTGAATGCAAATTTGGACTCATATACAAAAAAGTTAAGCAATAATTTCTTTTTAAAAAATTTCAAGGCATAGGAAATATATATAGCAAATTCTATATGTCACAGAATGGGGTCCTAGTGCCCCGAATTACTTAACGTGTAGGCTTTTATAGATTGTGATTTGACTTAGTTGTTCTTGACTAACTATTACTTGCTGGCAAATTACAACAATTTATGTGCAACTAGTTACTTAGCCTACTCTATAAGAGGATATGCATGTTTTTGTTCTGGCAATGCAACTCAAATAAATAAAATAAGTAAAGAAAATGTCACTCAAGTACTTCATTTAAAACATATTGAAAACATGTCAAGACAATAAAAAACTAGTTACTTAAACTTCCAGTAATAGTTTTGTGCACAAATATAAGCTCTAGTATACACCCAAAAGTAACTTAATAGTCTTACACCACAATATGTCCTAATAGAGGCAATGTCTTAGTACACAAGATACCATATATTCAAGATAAAATACTACTAAGATCATCTACTTGAGCTCTCACCTTAAAGCTATCAAGCTCTAAACGCAAAGCCCTCACTTGTCCTTGTGCAACTCTTAGCCTTTAGACTATAAAAGCACAAACACTTAGTTAGTACAAAACTTAGCTTATAAGTAACTCAGAAACACAAGGTTCCAGCTAAAATAAGTACCTTCAAAATTGAGAAACTTAGCCCATAACTATCCACCTAATTGTTTGGCCCAAGGTTAGTACTTGCACAAATAAGCTTACAGGAGTGAGTACATTATCGTACTCAGTAAAGGGTCCCTTGATACCTACAAGGAAACTCTAGCAACCATATACATATGGCAAACAAACAACCAAGCATCCAACAATTAACCACAAGCAAGAAAATAATAATAAATGCAATGCATGAGTGAATGATATGCAACATACAACACTTGGGACTTCTTACACCCTAAGGTGTCCTGGACAACTATAAGCTCAAACGATGGAGGTACTTGAGACATTGGCTTACGTATCCTAAATCCTTTACCCCCCCCCCCCTTAAGTACCATTTATAGGTCCTATAGTAGGTTGCCACCCACTTCCGTCACTTACTCATCTTTCCCTTACTTATTGTGTAGGGGTAATTGACTTTGTGGCTTAACTTCGCCAAGTTCTTCGAACTTGACTTGGGCTCCCTTAGTGGACCTACGTACCTAGCTTTTTAGCTTGGTTAGGACTCCCTTATGTTCTACTTTAGTGGCCCGGGTCCATGGCCAAACACTTAGGTCATTAGAGAAACTGAACCCTACTTAGCCCCTTCTTGGCACCTTAATTCTTCCTTAATGTACCCTTAATTATCCACCAAACTTAGTCCTCTTAAACCACACACTTAATTAGCCTATTTACTTGATGCTTATAATTATCTTAGAAGTGACTTCGGAATATATTTAATGCTTGCAATATTGTTGGAACTGGAAGGAACCTCTTAATAATGCATAAAGGCCATATAGGATGAACTTTTGGGCAACATAAGGCATGGTGTGGTCGCACCACATTATGAGATGCGATAGCATCTCAGTTTTGGCCACTTTTTCTAGAATTTACGTGGTTACACCAGCCATGGGGTCGTGATCACATCACCCTGGAAGGTGCAACAATTTTGTGCCTACCATGCCCTTTCCTCTATTCCATTTAATCTCTAACTAATTCCATCTTTTTGGCACTTCCAATTTCATTTCCAATTCATGAAATAAACATGGAATGCATTAATTTAACTTAGATTAACCTAACCCCTTACCTCAAATTCAAACCAAAGCAAGATTAAAGCAAATGAGCCACATAAAGCCCACTTGAGCCAATTTGTTTCCTTTGAGTTCCAACCCTAAATCCAAGCAAAATGGCACCACAAGCACTAAATTAAGACCATCACTAACCATATTTCAAGCTTAGAACCAAGTTAAACCCATGGGCAAACTCACCTTAAGGTTTGAGGCCAAAACTTGCAAGAGACAAGGTAAATGCACCCAAACAACAAAAAATAAGCTAAAGCCTTTATCTATATGCTTTGAAACCTTCAATTTTGCATGAATTTTGTGGGATTTTGAAGAAATGGTGAAGATGAGCTATGGAGGAAAGGGAAGAACGAAAATAGGATGGGAAGGAGATGATGAATAGTTATTTTGTTTTATTCCAAAAGATCATCACCTACTCCCACTAAACTTTGACAAAATTTCTTCAACATGCAAAATTAAAATTTTTTTTCTTTCCCTCCCCACTAGCAAGCTGACTTTAGGTCCCATAGGGGAAGATTTGATTCCTTGCCCCTAGCTTTTCATTTTTATGCCACAAGTGGCACAAAAGCCCTAATTTCTTAGTTAGTGTATTTTAGTCCCCTAACTTTCAGTTTTGGTTCCAATAGTTAGAGTAACATATGATCTTAACTTATTTGGTCAAAAATACTTACATGACCTTAATTTCAATGAAATTATAGTCATGCCACTCACTTGGCTCTAAATTACCATTTTATCCTTTTTCCCCATTGGTTCCATTTTACACTTAGAGACTCAATACAACCTTACTTAGCTTGTTTTCTTGCTTAAGCTGGAACTAATTTCAGACATTTAAATAAAAACACCTTAATTATACATACTTACTAAGTCAAAACAAGAAATTGACTAGGAAAGTTGTCAAACAATTCTTGATATTTGGTAGTCAAAGTCTCCAACCCTTGGGGAGCTCCAACTATAGGATTTTATACTTAAAATGAAAATGTACACTAATGCATCTGTCAAACTCATTATATTCAAGTTTGTGGATTAGAGATTCCTTGCATAAAATATCTCACTAAAACAAATATTCTAGCACCTTTTTTTTCCATCGAAAAACCTCCACATACTTGCCTATAAGTAATGGTTGCAACAATTAAAGTAATAGTAGCAGGGGAAGGGTTGCTCTCTACACGATTAGCATCGAAAAGAAAGCAGATAGCCAAATGGCTATCACACTTGGATAGCTTCTAAGGATGATTGACAAGTACCATCCTCGGACATACATCTGACCAACCTCGGGAAAATGGATCCTCACCACCCTCGGCTGATAACACTACCACCCTCGGAAGGACATACTGCGCCATGCTCGGTCAAGTGATTTGCTGACCTCGGGAGGCCATCTCCCCATCCTCAGCAGAATATAGCATTTGCCGAAGGACCTCCACTTGGCCGAGGAGCCTCCCTCTACGGCCCTCGAGAGCAAAAATCGGACCGAAGGAGACCCATCTGCCGAAGGGGTATTACCCCCGAAGAGGGCCCATCACCGAAGGAGTTCTCACCCAGATGAGACAAAGACAGTTAGGAGCCTCTGACATGGAGACCTCGCACACGCCCTTGACACACAAGCCTCCCACGACTCTGACTTTTGGCCAGAACGGCCTATGCCCAGCTAGAGATCCCCATCCCCGAAGGTAAGAACCATATCTGGCCTAACACGAGTCATGATCTGAGCGGGCAGTGTCAAACAGAATTCCCCCAATTCCCTTCGATAAATCCTTGGGGAACAACCCTGGTAAAAACAACGAAACACAAGAGACAGAAAGCCCTAGCTATCCTTTTCTCTTCGTTCTCTCTTTCTTACCTTCATTCTCTAAAATACTAACTTGAGCATCGGAGGCTCCTCCCCTGGAATCACACTCCAGGGAGTCTATAACCTTTGTTTTACTGAGTTTTGCTGCCATATTCTTGCTAGAAGTCCCTCTAAAAAGTACCTTCACACCGGAGGTATTTTTCTAGGCATCTTTATACCGGAAGTCCAGGTCGAAGATGCACCATGCATACAACGAGGATACTGCCGGGCATTATTTGGTGTCATCTGTGGGAAACCACCCTCAGGTAGCCATCATTGAGACTCGACGTTCTAAGGATAAGGGATTCTCGAAGTCCCCATCCGCACCGGAGAATCAACTGGCGACCGAGCAACACACTGCAAAGACTTCTTTGCCTGAGGACAAACATCCTCTAATGATCACGATGAGCTTCCTATGTGAGTTTTAGCGCTCTATTGCAGCTGAAATAACGCAACAGTTGGACCAAAGGTGGTCACAACCACCTTCAGGCCGAAGAGCCCTTTCACCGACTCCCCGTTGGGAGAGAAGCCCGAAGTCCACTCACTAGAGCTCAGGGAGTGGGGACTTCCGTGAGAAGTCCTCAATGGAGGACGTATCCCCCAGAGGCCAACGTACTGAAGAAACGGGGTCCAAAGGGGCTAGGACTTCCCGACGGCAAAGTTCATCACCAGAAAGAAGATCACAATCGCCCCGCCGCCAAGTTACTCCCCGAAAAGAAGGCGTTGTTCTCTGTTGCCGGAGGCCTCCAGGCAGCGAGAAGAGCCTAGCACCACCATCCTCATGGAAAAGATCCTAGAGAGGTTGGAGAAAGTGGAAAGGCAGGTGGCTCGGAAGCCTGTCTGGTCAAGGTTGTCGGAGACCTTCACTAGAGAAAAATCACCCTTTATCCAAGCAATAGTTGAGGCACTCTTACCAAGCGACTTCCGGGTGCCACGCCTGGAAATGTGTGATGGGCGCAGTGACCCCGAAGGGCATCTGACCAAGTATAGGCGCAGCATGGTGCTACATGGTGCCGATGATGCCACGCTTTGCAAATGTTTTAAAGTCACCCTCTCCGAGCCGGTGACTATGTGGTATAATTCGTTGGCCCCCAGAACCATGATGGGTTTCCAAGAGTTATCCACTGCGTTTACATAGCAATTCATCGGCAGCAGGCCGACGGCAAAGATGCCGGTTCAAATGCTCAACATAGCACAAAGGAATGGAGAGACCATTCACGAATATGTCAAAAAATTCAACCAAGAGGCCTTGAGTGTGCCAGACTTCCGTCCTGAAATACGCATTCTCGCCATGAGACGAGGACTTTGGCGAGACTCACAACTCTTTTATGAGTTCTCAAAGGACCCCTCGGACACCCTCGGTGAGTTCTATCGAAGGGTTGAGCAGTATATGACGGCCGAAGAGCTAGGGATGGGGGGACCGAAGTTTGATAACCATCAGCCCGAAGGTCAGAGTCACCAAAATTGCTATTCTGTCGAGGGCGGGGGAAGACCCTGGAAGCAGAAGAGGAAAAAACCCATGTCAGTTAGCCCCCTAAACACCTCCAGAACAAACATGCTACTGGCCATGGAAAGGCAAGGCAATCCAATCCAGCGTTCGAAGGCCATGAGTTCTGAAAACAAGAAAAACATGAAGAAATTCTGCCAGTTCCACTAGGACCATGGGCATGACACAGAAGATTGCTTCCAACTCAGGAAGTACATCGAATCCCTGATTAAGCAGGGTCAACTTCGCCGATACCTACGGATGCCCTTTCCTAGGAGAAGGAGGGAGGAAGAAACAAAGGAAGATGAGGACTATGATTCCGACCGACGTCAGAACCGAAGTCCCAAGAAGAATCCTCCACCACTGGTTGGATAAATCCAGACGATCACCACGGGACTACCTTTGGCGAAGAGGAAGAGGAAAGCCAGGGAGATCTCAGTGATAGAATTCGGTAACGCATCAAACAAGCTCGTTCGGAAAGATGGGTCTACCGTAGTATTCCCACATGATGATCCACTCCTTATTATGGCAAGGATTGGAAGCTAGGACGTTAAAAGGGTGCTCCTGGACGACGGGTCCAACGTCGTTGTCCTATTCTCCCACCTGTTGCCAAGCCTAGGCATCGAGAAAACCAACCTCAAACCTGTCACATCCCTTACCTTCGGGGTAGGTCCTTCCATACTCCCTGTCCTCGGGTGGATTGACCTACCTCTGATGTTAAAGGGAACTTCTATTCAGAACAATGAAGAGCTCTTTGCCTCTGCCATGACCAGGTTCATTGTCATCGATGTCCCCTCTTTGTATAATGCCATCCTTGGAAGGCAAACTCAAGGGAACTTTCATATCCAACCAGATGTGAAGTACCTGACGGTCACCTTCTGAACGAAGAACGGGGACGCACAAATATTCATCGATCAGGCCGAAGTCCGAAAGGTCTTCATGAAGGCTAGGCAGAGCCTAGTGAAAGTGCACACACAGACCTTGGGAGAAAAGGGCACATAGACCGAAGGGTCTATAGAAGGAGAGAGAAGCAACTCGGACAAAATTGAAACTGAGAATGTAGAGCTCGTCCCAAGCCGAAGTACCCGCATGGGGAAACATTTGGCCGAAGGTGACAAGCAAAAGCTTGTATCTTTCCTTTTAATAAACAAAGATCTATTTGCCCACTTGCCGAAGGACATGCCCGGGGTAGACCCTCGCATAATCCAGCATAGTCTTAAGATACACCTTAACGAGAAGCCTGTTCGCCAAAAAAAGAGAAGCCTTTCGGCATACAAGAACAACTTCGTTAAAGCCGAAATCCAAAGTTTGATGGAGGTATACATAATAAGGAAAGTCAAATATCTCGAATGGCTTAGTAACGTGGTTATCGCCATGAAAGAAAGGAGTGACAAACTCCAAATGTGCATCGACTTTCGAAACATGAACGATGCTTATCCTAAGGATTCGTATCCTCTGCCCCCAATAGACTAGTTGGTGGACTCAACCGCCGAGTATGGCCTCCTTAGCTTCCTCAACGCCTTCAGCGGGTATCATCAAATCAGGATGGACCCCAAAGACAAGGAAAAACCTGCCTTCATCACCGAAGTTGGTACATACTAATATATTAGAATGCCCTTCGGGCTTAAGAATGCAGGAGCCACATACCAAAGGTTGATGAATAGGGTCTTCGACTCCCAAATCGGGAGAAACATGGAAGTCTACATTGATGATATGATAATCAAGAGCAAACTGCCTAGTAGTCATATCATAAACTTGGAAGAAACATTTCACCAGCTGAGGACATTTGGAATTCGTCTCAGCCCCAAAAAATGTGTGTTCGGGGTGAATGCAGGTAAGTTTCTCAGATTTATGGTGTCGGAGAGAGGTATTGACGCTAATCCGGAAAAGGTCAAGGCCCTGTTAGGGTTCCAAACTCCCACGATGACCAAGGATGCGCAAAGAATTACGGTAAGAATGACGTCACTTAGGAGATTAATCTCCATATATGGGGATCGCTGTCGACCATTTTTCAAGGTCCTCACTAAAGCAGCAAAAAATGGAGGTGAGCTCGGAACTGACGTGCGCCCTTGGAACTAAGACTGCCAAAAGGCCTGGGAAGAGCTTAAAGTCTACCTAACTCATCTGCCGACACTTCGACAGCCACGGGAAAGAGAACCCCTCATACTATACCTTGCCGTCACCGAAAAGGTGGTAAGTTCTGTCCTTGTGAAGGAAGAGGGGGCAAAGCAATGGCCAGTATATTATGTGAGCAAGTCTCTACATGGTGCTGAAGTCAGGTACCCCTTGCTACAAAAGGCTATTTATTCCCTGGTGCTTTCAAGTAGAAGGTTGCGACCCTATTTCCAAGGGCACCCCATTATCGTCCCAAGTAACTTGCCTCTTCAGGATATCATGAAGAATGTAGACCACTTGGGAAGGCTTTCGAAGTTGTGCATCGAGCTCGGTGAGTATGAAATCACCTATGAGCCGAGGAAGGCAATAAAAGCATAGGCATTGGCAGATTTCATTGCCGAATACCCATTGCCGAAGACAATCCACCTAACCTCGGAAAGGATGAACTTGAGTGGACTCTGTTTGTTAACGGGGCCTCCGGCTCCGAACATCAAGGAGCTGGAGTAATTCTTCATGGTCCTGAAGGAATGAAAGCCATGAAGGCCATCAAATTCGGGTTTGTGTCACCAACAATATCGCAGAATATGAAGCTCTCATAGCAAGTTTGCACTTGGCCAGAAAAGTTGGTGTAAGAAACCTAAAGGCTCAAAGCGATTCTCAGCTAGTGGTCCGACAGATGGCAGGAGACTACGGCGTGAAGGACCCAACCTTGGCAAAGTATCATGACCTTGTAACAAAGCTCATCCAAGAGTTCGATGCGGTACACATTGAGAACGTGCCTCGTCGGGACAATGTTGAAGCAGATACTTTGGCTAAGCCAAAAAAGTCCACAGAGGTGCTAAGTCACCCGAGCATAGCAATAATGAGCATAGCAACCTCGGAAATAGGGTGGAAAAATCCCATAAAAAAGTATCTTATGACTTCAAAACATCCCGAAGATCCTCTTGAGGCAGCAAAAGTGCAAAGACATTCCGGACAATATTTCCTAATCGGAGTGGAGTTGTACCGACAAGGGTACGCGAGTCCACTGCAAAGGTGTGTCAGCGAAGAGGATGTCGAGACAGTCCTCAGAGAAGTCCATGCGGGGGCCTGTGGTTCCCACATAGGAACTGACGCTTTGCCAGGAGTACTACTCCGCCAGGGATACTTCTGGCCCACCTTAAGGAAGGACACAAGGCAATTTGTCCAAAAATGTGACAATTGCCAAAGACACGCTAACATCCAGAGGTTACCCTCGGAAATAATAACTCTAGCTAACTACCCTTGCCCCTTCGCGGTATGGGGTATTGACCTCATCGGACCTCTCCTAACTGCACCTGGAGGAGTGAAGTTCTGCATAGTCACAGTAGATTACTTCACTAAATGGATTGAGGCAGAGCCTCTGGCAACCATATCGGTGAAGGATGTGCAGAAATTCATCTGGAAGAACATCGTATGTAGATTCGGTATACCGAAGGTGATAGTGGCCAATAATGGTTCCCGGTTTATTGACAGGGGGTTCCAGGAATTCGCTACCAACCTTGGGATAAAAATGCACTTCGATTTGGTAGCTCATCCTCAGAGTAACGGACAGGTAGAGGTATCTAACAAAACCATAAAGTATGGTTTGAAGAAGAGATTGAATCAAGCAAAAGGAAAATGGCCAGGAGAACTTCCTAGTGTGCTATGGAGCTATCGGACAACTCTCCGAAGGGCCACAGGTGAAACGCCTTTTTCGCTCGTATTTGGCACGAAGGCCATTATTCCTATCGAAGTGGTTCAGCCTTCCGTGAGGGTACAAGTGTTTGACAAGGAGGGGAACAACCTCGGGTTGAGAACTAAGCTGGACCTAATTGACGAACACAGAGAAGTTGCTGAACTTAGAAGAAAAGCATTTCAGCAAAGGGTAGCTATCGCTGCAAACTCACATGTTAAATGAAAAAAAATCAGGAAGGGGGACCTTGTCCTCGGAAAGGCTGAGTTTGAGCCACAAAGACCATCTCATGGAGTACTTCAGTCAAATTGGGAAGGGCCTTATTTGGTCCTTGATGAAGTTCGGCCAGGAGTCTATAAGCTCAGCGATACTGAAGGTGGAGAACTAAAAAATCCATGGCATTCAGATGCTTTGAAGAAATTCTACACTTAGAAATTTTTCTAAGTGTAGAAAAATTCTCTAGGGAAAATAGTCCCACCTGAGGAATCTAACCGAACAAGGTGCAAGTATCTACTTACAAAAATGACACATTTTCTCCAAAGGTGCGTTAACCGAACATGGCTGATAAAAACAGGCAAAGCTTTGCCAAAAGATATTCGCCGAAATTGGTGCTATGCCGAAGATGGTTGATAATAAGCACGAAAGATATCTTCTCGAGGGTCCTAGACCGAAAATGGTCAAACTAACCCTTGGAACCAGAGATCATTTAAAGAGAAACTTGTCTTGAGACTTAGCCAAATTTTGGAGGAAATAAATGAATTTCATTCATGTTTTAGTACAAGAAGGAGAAATTTACAAAAGAAGAAGAAGAAAAAATCGTCTATTCGGGATCATGGACACCCAAGGGACCTCGTCATTAACAGCTACCTCACCTTCAACCTTCTTTGTCACATTCTTCAGCGCCGGAGGTAGAGCAAAAGGAAGGTTGAGGTGCTCTATTTTCGACCACATCCAGCGAGGCTCTTCGAGGGTGTCCAAACCCGCCAAAAAGGAGATGTTAAGGTCTAGGTACTTGGCTAGAACTTGGTGTTGAGCTAAACAAAAGCCATCTTGAAATGCAACCCTGGTTGCCTGATCGGCTTTGTCCTTCTCGATAGCCAAGTCCTCTAGCTTGTTCCTTAGCCCAGCGAGCTTTTCCTCTAGCTTCTTTGTCTTCTTCTTCTTCTTCTTCTTCTTCTTCTTCTCTTTCTTCAGCTCATCAACCTCGACTTGAAGATTGGCATTGTTTGCAAGGGCCTTCATCGAGAGTGCAGAGTCCTCCTCCTTCTTCTTTCGGTAGGCCTCGTTTGCCGAAGTAAGCTCGGTGACCTTTGAACCAAGGTCAGACACCTTCTTGGAAAAATCTTGAAAGAGCTCCTCTTAAATCTTCAAGAACTAATTCCGGAGTTTAACCACCACGTCCTTGGCTATTTTGTTGAGTTCGCCGTACTTAAGGATTAAGGTGACAGCAAATTGCTTGGCTCATGCTAAGGACTCCTTGGTTCAAGATTGGACCAAAGATTGCTTCGCTGCCCAAGCTCTGAAGTAGCCACTATACACGAAGAGTTGCAAAAATGAAGACTCCAAGTTAGGATCAAAAGGCTACGAAAGCTTGGAAAAATTTTCTCAGTCCCAAGAAGCTCAAAACTCACCTGGGCAGCATGTTTGGACATCCTCGCGGCGAGGACCTCCTCATTTGGCCACTCCTCAGTTAGGGACTTGAAGGTGGCATTGGTAAGGATGCCCTTCGCCATCTGAGGGGCCATTCGCTAGCTGTCCTCGAAGAACAAGTTCATGTCCTCCGTGAACAACCAGAAAGGCTCCCTTGGAACCTTGTCCCTCAAAATTTTGGAATCCCAAAGGGCCCACTTTCGAGCGTGGTCCACCATCCACGCTACAGGCGTTTGCTCCTCTGCAAAATCACACCGAAGTTTCATCAGTACGTTATCCCTTAGCCACTCGTCTATGAGATCTAAAATACCAAAAATTCCCAAACTTATAGAAAAATGGCTAAGGGACAAACCTAATGGAACCTCGGTGACATCCTTTTCAGAATCGCTGACTTCCAGTACTTCGGTGGGGACTTGTTTGCCCTTTCTTCTTTGGCGCTCTTCGAGCTCCACCGCTGAAAGGCCTCTTGCCGAAGTTTCCAAAGCATCTGCCTCAGCAGTGGAGCTGAGTGGAGTCAAGATGATTGCCGGCTCCGAAGGTGGATCAGGGCGGAGCAGTCCTCCAAGTCCTCTTTCGGGGGGGGGGGGGGGGCGAGAAGGAGGGTCTTTCTTAGACTTCTTTGCTGAAGATGGCCTCGCCCCCGACATCTTCTTCCTCTTCGGGGCCACCTTCTTCCTCTGCTGCTCTCCCTTCTCGGCTTGACCAAGGAAAAGGGACTTGTAGAAGGCCGCAGATTGGTCACCCATATCTGAAAAAGGGAAGACATTAGTGTAAGTCCAGAGAAGTATACACAAAAAAAAAATCTGGAAGATTACTTACTCTCCACAAGCCCTTCGTAGGTGAGCTCACGTCGAAGGAGCATCACTAGCCATGCCTTTTTTCCATCAAAGGCAGGTTTCGGCATGGCCAAGTCAGTTTTATGCTCCTTGACTACCCCTAACTCCCAAAGAACCTCTTTGGTCATGAAGTTCCACTTTATGGGAAAAGGGTACAGGGAACGATGAGGGACCTTGGGGTCCCAGCCAGCGACTGCGCCGATGCGGCTATCGAAGTTGTCAAACTTCACCTCCAACTCCGGGGTTAGTAGCCATTTGGGATCCACTACATCTATGGGTAGGGTCCCCCATGCCCATGCCGTCGGAACGTCCTTCCAAGCCTCGGCTACCTTCAAAAAGAAGAACTTTCTTTGCCAACCCCGCCAGCTGTCCCTCGTGTCGAAGGTAAAGGTGTATTTTTTGGACCCAGAACCCCGAGGAAGCAAAAAATAAAAACCACCCTTCGGGACAGGATGGAGTTTGTAGTATTGCATAAAAAAAATGAAGTGAGGCTCTATATTGAAGGCCCCATGCATACAAAGAAAAGCATTGAAATAGGAGTAAGAATTGGGCGGAAGTTGAGTTACGCCTATGCCATGAAAATGGTAGAAGTCGCAGACCACCTTCGGCAGAGGAAACTGAAGTTCGGCATTCAGTTGGGCCCAAAAGACGGTAACCTCATCCGAGTTATTCATATAACTGAATAGGCCAGGTTTGGGTAGCCTAATAATCGAGTAAGAAGGAAGAAAAAATTTTGATGTCCACTTCACTAACTTCTCTGAAGTGGTACAATTGGGATGAGAATTGAGAGGAAGCCAGCTTTCAGGGATAGTTTGGACAGACATGAGCGGAATAGGAGAAGACATTCGGAAAAGGGAAACCTAACTTCGGAAGGGAGAAAAGAGAGGAAGGAAAAAATGCCGAAAAATGACTTCGGAAAGGAGAACCCACCAAAGCTTTTGCTGAAGTCTGGATTTGCGAACGTTGTCACTAAGACTCGCCAAAAATCGCTCTGCCACTTGCACCACTGTAGAAAATGGAGAAAAGCTTGAGAGCAAACGAGAGCAAAATAGAAGCAAAAGAAAGCAAGTGGGAACTCTAAGGAAGAGGAAGGTTTATATAGGCTGAAGGGGGTAGGCGAATCGTCACCATAATTACCCATTGAAGGCGAAGAGACGCAGTTGATGTATCAAATGCAACTGTCCCCTAATTACCGCGTGACACATGTCGCCTAGCGTAGGAAATGAGGGCACGCCTCCTGATAGCACGAAGGCCTAGGCAAGCCTATCTGAAGTGACATGCCCATCTGATTATGAGACGTGACGGTCTACTGACCTGCAGCAGAAAAGTAAAAGAGGGATACACACTTCAAAAAGACCGAGGGACTAGCCAGGAGGTGAGAAGTGACACTCATAAGCTACCTCAACTAAGGAAGCATACCTTCGGAGAATGAAGTGTCCCCTACCTAGCTTCCACAACGAGTCCCATGAAGTGCTCTAAAAAACTCTACTCACCGAAGTTACCACTTCGGCTTTCCGAGAGGGGTATGTGATAGCCAAATGGCTATCGCACTTGGATAGCTTCTAGGAATGACTGACAAGTACCATCCTTGGACGTACATCTAACCAACCTTGGGAACATGGATCCTCACCACCCTCGGCTGATAACACTACCACCCTCGGAAGGACATTCTGCGCCATTCTGGTGGTTTGCCGACCTTGGGAGGCCATCTCCCCATCCTCGGAAGAATATCGCATTTGCCGAAGGTCCTCCACCCGGCCGAGGAGCCTCCCTCTACGGCCTTCGAGAGCAGAAACCGGACCGAAGAAGACCCATCTACCGAAGGGGTATTACCCCCCGAAGAGGGCCCATCATCGAAGGAGTTCTTACCCAATTAAGACAAAGACAATTAGGAGCCTATGACAGGGAGACCTCGCACAGGCCTCCCACGGCTCTGACTGCTAGCCAGAACGGCCTATGGCCAGCTAGAGATCCCCATCCCTGAAGGTACGAACCACATCTAGCCGAACACGTGTCATGATCTAAACGGGCAGTGTCAAACGGACTTCCCCCAATGCCCTCTTATAAATACTTGGGGAACAACCCTGGTAAAAACAACGAGACACAAGAGACAGAAAACCCTAGCTATCTTCTGCTCTCTGCTCCCTCTATCTTACCTTCATTCTCTAAAAAACTGACTTGAGCGTCGGAGGTTCCTCCCCCGGAATCACACTCCGGGGAATCTCTAACCTCTGTTTTACTAAGTTTTGTAGCCACATTCTTGCTGAAAGTCCTTCTCAAAAACACCTTCACACCGGAGGTCTCTTTCCAGGCATCTTCATACCGGAAGTCCAGCTTGAAGCAGCACCATGTCGTACAACAAGGATGCTGCCGGGCATCAAAGGCCACATAAATAAATGTATTCATTTGCCAATCAACCTTTTGGCCAGGATCAAGAGTGTATATTTCTTTTAAGTCAATTTTCAAATATTTAAGCTACAACTTAGATGCTAAACATCACAGCCTAAAAACCAACTTATAGATTGTCATTAACTTGATTTTGAAAAATGAACAGACCTTGTATTTGCTTTGTGGAAAAGAAACCTAGGCCTAGAGTGAACATATATGAAAATTTTTTTCTCACCTTGGAAAATATTGCCAACGATCATTGGATAATACTCAAGTGTAATTAGCAAATTCTCACTAAAAAATTCATCACCAATTAGCACAATCCTAAATGAAACTCTCTCCCTTCCCTCCAGGACTTATCTCTCCGCTCTTAGTTTTGACCTTCAAGAGGCCGTACACTAAAGAAACTCTATCCACTTCGTCCACAAATACTAGCATAAACAAGTAAAATTTTGAATAGGGAGTGGCAAACATGCTTATGAATCTTAACAAAGCAAATCTTTATAGAATTCTATCATCAAAGAAACAAAACATAAGTAAAAAAGTCAAATGAAAGCAATGAAGTTGGTGGAGACGAAAAAAAAAATATACAATCTTACTAAGATTAAAGCATTAAGGAAATACCAATTGGGTTCTTTTGATTAAAGCATCTTTGCACCAATCACCTGCCCCTGGTCTCCTCAAAATGGTATCAAATTTCTCTTATACATTTTGAAGCCATGTTGAACTGGCAATCTCCATCAACCTAAAGTCTCGTAATTAAACTTTACCTAAAAATCAAATTTGACATGGGTACAAAACTAGCATTCAATTGTATAGAAAATGAAAAAGAAAACAAAAAAAAAAAAAAAAACTCCATGCCCGATTATAGTAAAAAAAAATCATCTAACCTTCTTCTTTTCTCTGCAAAATTGCCTTGGTTCTCCCTCTTCCATCAGTTTACCATTAAGGTGTCTATTTTCCTTCCCCCATTGAGTTTTTTTGGCTAACATCTTCATCGTTTGCCACCAATGCTCATCACCTTGTTAATTTCTACTAATAGATAACACCAAAATTTATTTATCACACATGATTGGATTTTATCACAAATGATTGTGTTACGCAAAATTTTAAAAGGATGATATGATTATATGGATTTTGTTGTGGTTAGATTATGGATTTTGAATTGATTTCATACTCTAATAAGACAATGGTCTTGCCAACTACTTTTTGTGAAATAAAGGGTTAAAAAATCACCTAGTGTAAAATTATCTGAATTTAACATTAAAAATAGTAAATGTGCCACGTGTCTACTCTGTAATTCACCTATTATGTGAAATGTCTACAATATTCTTCGTAGATGCTCTTGATATATATGCATTGGTTGGATCAATGTAGTTGGTATTTGAAAATGTTAAATTCAATTTTTTTATGAAATAAAATTTATAGAATCACTTGAAAAAACATAATGTCAATATAGCATTGTCATGTTTAAATTTTGTTATAAAAAATTTTTTATGAAAATAATTTGATTATTTCAAACCACATTAATTAAAAATTTAGGATTTAGAAAAATCTAGATTTATCAAAATTTAATCTTGTAGTTATCTATCTAAATTTAAAATTTAAATGTAAGTAAAAACTTATGGTTTTGATTGCTACATATCACCACCATATTGAATAATAAGGTCAGGGATATATTAGGTAAACCAAGTGCAAAAGTTTGCGGTTAAATTACTAAAAGAGAAAAAAGTGCCATGTATTAGCTCCACAATCGCTCTCATTAAGGAAAATACAAATCTACCCTTAGATGTATCATATTATATATATATGTATGTGTGTGCGTGCGTGCAGGTTATCCCAGCCTCTTATAAACTATGAGAAAACTATCCACACCTAATGCAAGTACTCATGCTCCATTTCCCTTTACTTTTCACAATAAGTGTCCCACAATGGGTGTAATATTTATAGGCATAATTCACAAAAGATTTTTTTTGGGGGGGGGGGGGGGGGGGGGGAGTTTAGTTTGCCTTTAAAGTGCATCTAGGAAGAAATAGAAAGGGCAGCAGATGTGAGCTTGGAGGAATTGTCATCTGTCCGAATGAAGCTATAAGCACTTGCCCCAAGCATTGATCCGGTGACAGGTCCAACGATGTACACCCAAAGTGACTTGTAATAACAACTTGCCAATGCTGGCCCTATGCTCCTTGCAGGGTTCATCGATCCACCCGATATTGGCCTTTAATCAATAACAATTTTACGTTATCCAATTGACAGACAACATTATTTTGTACCAGTTCCAAAATCTTAGCAAGTTAGAAAATTGATTGTTATTATGCTTGCTTAATATTTAGCAATTTTTGCTTACCCTGCAAAGATGGAAGTAATGCAGACAGCTGAACCAACTGCCAAACCAGCCAAATCTCCCACCTGTTAAATAAATATGCAGTCAATTTTGTGTCATGTAAACTTTGCTTTCTAAAAAGTGTCATCCTTTCAAGGACAGAAGAAGTAATATTCGAGAGAATAATGATAGTTACAGCTTTAGTATCGGTGGCAACGGCTAACGTGACGAACACCATTTTGAAGGTGACCACAATTTCGGTGATGAGTGCTTGAATTTCTGTTCCAGAAGGTGACGTTGTTCCAATGAACTTGATCGGGTGTAGCAACCTTCTAAGCGTGTAGGCTGATCCCGTCGCTCCTACCAGTTGTGCTGCTACATAAAGTGGAACCTACGACCATCCCATACACATGTAATGTAGCATAATATTATATTCTAAATGCATACCATTTGGTACTAGCAGTTTTAGTTATTTAACATTATCTGTTATTCTAGATTGTGACTTTCTTTTACAAGTAGAACCTACAATAAAGGTAGAAGGTGGGAGATGTATTCTAAATTAATTAAATTGGATGTAAATCTTAAATTATTAATCACTATTTAATAAATATTATTGGAGAATCACTACTAAAATGAGAGCATTTTCCAACTGATTTTCTTCCAACAGTCTGACAGTCTGTAATACCAATGCGTTGGACCATAAATAATTTACCAGCACATAGAAATTAAAAGTTTACCAACGGTCAAAAGCGTTGCTAATTTTCCATCGGCCAAAGCCATTGGTAGGTTTGTAATGTCAGGGTCTTAAGTGTCAAGCGGAATATAGACAAGGGACATGAATTATAATTTAGAGAATGGGTATAATTATCCTTTTTTAACCTACCATTTCCATAGACTTCTTCTTCCTCTCTCTCTCTTTTTTTTTCTCTCACTCTTTCTCCCCCCCTCTTTCTCTCTCCTATTCCGCCTTCTAACCTCTCTCTACCGAGTAATGTGTTTGGTGGAGTTGCTACCGACGCAAATGACTTTTACAGCAGCGAAGCTACCATGTGAAAAAAAAAATTGCATTGCATTTTTTTTACATCTTTTTACATCATTGGATTGCTTTTGTTCTACTCTTCAAGTCTCTCTAAATAAATTCCTTCAAAATCTCAATGGATTTTTGTATATCAAGCCTAAAAGTTTCCAGCTCAAACAAAAAGTTTCCTCGATTTATGAGTTTTGGGTTCATTGTTTTGCTTGACTCATTTGGAGGCTTTTGTCAGCAAGGTAGAGATGCCAAATCAGAGCTCGATGGGAGCCTTTACCAAGCCCATTGGCAGCGGCCAAGGCCGGCGATGGTGCTTGTATGTTTCAGGCGACTTTGCTATTGAGTGTAACGATTCTTGGAACACTAGAACCCTTAGTTTGCTTATCTTTCGCCTCCTACTTTGTGAAATTGTTTATGGGCTTTGATTCTCAATGTCTAGGGTTCATGCTTTTTGGTTCTTGTAGGTTTTTGAATTCCAGCATTTATGTGGATCTTGTGTTTTATAATATTTTTGGAATTTGTGAGTTTTGTGACTGATTTTCTTCAATTCTTCAATTTCAGCATTCGATTGGTTTCCTTTGAATTAATCAGAGTCGAGCTTGCTTCAATATTTCAAAGCCCTAGCCAATATAAGGCTTCTCAATCAAGCACTTGTGAAATACCTTCTAGTAAGAAGTAATATTAGACTAATTGGGTTTCCCTCTCTCTATGTGTTGTGGGGTTTTGTATTGTTAGCTTGCAATTTCAATTTTTTATGATTCTCCATTTCATTGGCTTTGTTCAAAGCTAATGGCCTTCGGTTTAAGTCATGGCTTCGCTCATTTGGTGAAGAATTTGTTGGCTAGAGAGGAATTTTTTGATTACTCTGTTGTTTTTATCTCGATTGGTTGATTGGAACAATACTAATTTGGACATGAACGACCATGTAATTGTATTTGTTAAATTAATTTGCTTGTGGTCAATGTGATATACAATTTTATTTCATGAGTGCATGGGATTGAATCCAAGCAGGATACATGTATTGGCTTCCATTTTTTTAATTCAAGTGTACCTGTGATAGAGTTTTATTGGTTGTTGTTGCAATTGGATATTTCTTACAAATTTATTGACTAGGTGTGGAGCTTCAATTTGTTCCTTGCCCTATATATGGCCGAAAGCTACTAACTTTTACACAAGCATAATAAATTTCAAATACTTGTTTTCCTATTATGGAATTGAGATTGTTGATGAACATTTATTGATTTAATCCTCCATATTTTATGTCTTTTATATTATAATGGAATAGAATTTGTGCGCAAATTATTGCCTTGCTCAATCTTTGAATAGGTAGCTATGTTCTTTTACTTTTCACTTTTAACCATGTATTTGTGCTTATTTTTTTTAGTTCTTTGTGGGATTTAAATTTGTGAAGTATTGTTTTTTATTTTTGTAATATTTTCACATAAATCATTTTAATTTTTTCTTAACATTTTAATTTTTCTCCTTAAATAAAATTATAAAGGTAGTTTCCAACATCTTTATATTGGAAATTGCTTTTTTTAATACCAATAAATTTATCAATAGTCTTGGCCATTGATAAATTACTAACACTAAAAAATGTTGGTATTTTCCAACGACTTTGATCGTTGGTAACTTTTCAGTAGCCAAACGCGTTGGAAAACATCAATGACTTAACACATTGGTAAAAGTTCAACCGTTGGTATAAAAGTGTACAACTATCAGCCGTTGGTATTTACCAATGTCTTATTTACGAATGGGTAAACATTGGAAATTAGCAACGGTTTAATATTTAGCCGTTGGTGAAATAATTTAAAATACATTGATTACCAACGGCCGGTTACCAACAGTCTCATGTTGGTAATTTCTGTTGGAAAATGATGAAATTTTAATAGTGAATTTTAGATTTACTATAATATAATTAAGAAAAATTTTAAATAAGGATGTTAAAAATTTGCTGTGGGATTGGGTTAAGAAATTTCGGAGGGAATAAAGGTTCATTTACTATCCTTGAGGTGAAAGTGTTAATCATATGAGAGCTTAGGGAAAGAAATTAAACATTACAAGGTTTAAGGGTTTAAGAGTCAAGGAAGGGAAAGGGTGTTTTGAAGTGCAAAAGCTTAGCTATCCCGCCATGGATCAATAGATAAAATTAACCGCTTTTAAAACTGAAACAAGGCTGGGAATTGAGATAGATAGATTGGCTTTGGGTGGTTCAATAATCTGAGATGGTCCGGTGTCCATCATTAATTAAGTCATGTGGGAGTTGGGGTGTCTGTCACCAGGTGCCGTTGTCCCCGTGCTGTATAGCTACTAAACCATGTCAATAAAAAAAAATAGCATGGTGGGTTTTTTCTTTTTTTTTTCTCCTTGTTTTTTTCTTTTAATTCACAAGGGTTTAGCGTACACGAGGTATTGTGCTGCTCCTGCAATTTTATTTCCAATACAAGAAGGTCAATTTTTTAAATTAAAAAAAATGATAATTTAAATAATAATTGATTATAGAAATCAGTAAATAGTTTGTATTTTCTGAAAAGTAATTATTGAGCAATTTTAATCATAATTCTAAAACTGATGTTAAAGGGGGACTGTGTGACAAAAGAAACAAGGACAGGGTATGAGGTTTCCAAAGCAAGAGGGTAAAACTGTTATTTGAACCAATCCTGAAGCAAGAAAGTGCAATTTACTTGTTGGTGAGGGAGGAAAAGGCCTCGTGCTTTTCGAACTATATATGAGAAAAAAAAGGTGGGGGAACAAAGAACAATTTTTGTGGACGTACATACGTGTTTCCATGGGAAATGGCGGAAGGCGGCGAAAGTAAGAGTGACAGCAGGATTCATATGAGCGCCAGAGATGTGTCCAACGGCGTAGATCATGACTGTGACGATGAGTCCTCCGGCGATGGACGCACCCAACTTGGAGATCCTCCTCTCATCGGTGGCGCTTATGGCGGCCGCCCCGCATGTAACGAACACCAGCAGAAAAGTGGCTATCACTTCGGCAGCCACCTGCACCAGAAGCGGTTACAATAAAAACATACATAGATCGAGATACAGAGTTGCGCAAACGCAGTTGATCAGTGCATGTATATATGATTAATGAACATGCCTTTTTCCAGAAAGGAAGGGGATAGTGGGTGATGGCGAATTTGCAGAAGTATGTGTCCATCCTGAAATCCAATGGAGAATAGTTAAGAGTTAATATGAGCTATATCGCTCTCTTGCAGCACATAGTCTCTACCTCCCATTGTCTCAACTTCTCAATATATATATACAAAGCGTGTGTGTGTTTAAAGATGATGACTTATCCCAACCAGAGAAAAAGTTGATGACAAAATGTATAAAAAACCTATCGTATGAGACTAATGTGCAATCCCCCCTATTGGTTTGGAACAAACTAAGACGTTGTTAAAGTATTCAATTTAAAATTTAGTAACAACGAATGAAGATGCTTCTATCGTAATATACAAAGCAAACTAATTAGCATTGAAGTCGATCCCAACCATAACATAAAACATGTAATTAGCAATGAGCAATACTGATTTTGACATGAACCACCATGCAATTTAATTAAATTGCTCTGCTTGTAGTTAGTGTGATATAATATTTTATTTTATGTGCGCATTGGATGGACTCCAAGTAGGATACACGTATTTGCTTCCATTGTTTAATTTAAGTGTGCATGTAATGGAGGTTTATTGGTTGTTTGTTGCAATTGGACATTTCTTACAAATTTATTGAGTGGGTGTGGAGCTTCAATTTATTCTTTGTCTTATACATGGTAGTGATAAGCCTATATTTATTATATTTATTTCTCTCATATTTAGTATATTTTAATATATTTTAAACCTTAAAGATATATTTTGAGTATGTTTTGTAGCTTAGAGTATACCTGCACTCAATTTATTGAAAGTGAATTTAATTTACAATTTTACAAGTTTTAATTTGGTTGTGTTCTTTCAGGATTTTGACAGATTGGTGATGTTCTAGTAAAAAAATCATATCTTGAGCTAGAGAGATTAGAATCAATTGATTCTTGGTTCATTGGAAAGATGACATCTAGAGCTACAAATCATATTCAGACCATGAAACCCATTTTGCACATTAAGAGGGTCAAATTCATCTTTAAAGTCGCGATTTGCGAGTCATCGCTGATTCAAAAGTAGTTGCGGTAATTTAGGCATATCTTTGGTTGTAGATGTCTGTTTTATGCGATTCAGGTATCATTTCGAAGCTAAGAAAAATATCTACAACTTGCATGCTTTGGGTTTTGAGAAATAATGGTTGTAACAAGGTCTAATTTCAGCTTGAAATTGCTGCTGATATTCTAGAGCATTGCTTGGCTCACAACTTGGAAATCTTCTAGTTAGTTTGAATCTTTTTATTTGTGTGGGGTACTTTGGTAAAAAATATAGAAATTTTAGGGAGAGTTTATGGATTTAGCACACTAGGTTAGCTATATTAGAATAAAAGAGGAGCTGCCGTAGGGGGCTTCCACCGCCCCTCTTCACCAACTCTCTTTGTTTCTTGTTTATTTTATTTTCTTTTTTTTTAGTGATTTATTTTACTTTTAATTGAAGGAGACTGAAATTCTGAATTTTTCATCACTGAAATTCTGAATTTTTCAACACTGTGAGATCAAAATTGTTTTTATTCATTCAATTAATATTTTGAGTATTGGATGTTCTTCTATGATTAATTTCATGATTGCTTCGTTTATATGCTACGAGCCGTACGAGTTGTTATTCGATTTCAATCTACTACTAGGTTAGAAATCAAATCTATAATTATTTGGTTTCTCTAATCTGTGAAGCAGCTGAGACTTAATGATTTGTTGCGTCAGAAATCATTAGGTCTTAGGGAGAACATTCAACTAAATTAAATACAACCACTTGTGTTTGTGTTATTTAGTTTCATCAATCTCTCTAATTTTTAATGCAATTGTTAAGTTAAATCAAAGTGTTTGTCTTAGGTTGTTTAGCAGTTAGGGTTAATTAGATCACTTGTTTTCTGATTAACTATGACTAAGGAGAGGTAGGAAGATAGTTTCAACGATGAATATTCAAAGTCTTCATTCATCTATCTATGTATCAAGTTGTAGGAATTTGGTGATGGATGTTGATTGATGCCAAGGTTTGAATTATTGATTGTTTTGTTAGTTTCTTACTTGATAGGTTTCTTAATTTTTGTTCTTTAATCATTTTTTTGTTTATTTTATTCTAAGTTTTCTGTGAGGAAGCTTTCAGATAAAAATTTTTCTTGGGATTCGACCTGATTTCCACTGTTATATTACAAATTTATTTATTCTGAGTTGTTAGTGATATCAGAATTATTTTTGGCAGTTTCGACGTCCGACCTAAAATTTGGCACCGTTGCCAGGGAGATTTCTTCTTCTGTTAAAGTTTCTTATTTCTTTTTTTTTCTGGTTGTATTTATTAAGTTTTTTTTATTTTCACAATTGGTTTTGTTGGTTAGCGGTACTTTTTCAGGCTGGAAGATAAGAGAAACATTGGGGCAGCAAGCTAAAGTCTAGTTCCAGACTGCAAATCACCACAAAAAGAATCTTCAGGGCAGTACCTTTTCTTTTCCCCATCCATGTTTTTACTGTGAACATTGAGGGCAATGTTCGATTTAAGTGTGGGGGAGTGGGTAGCTTTGGCCATAATTTTCTTAGTTTTCAAAATTTTTGAACTAAAATTTTTTGATTCATACTTTTGAGCATTGATCTGAATTGTTAGATGATTTTACCTTTTTGGTTCTTGAATTCTTAGCTTGACTGTTGAGCTAGAAATTTATTAGTCTTTATGTAACTCTTAAATTTTATTTTTAAATTGTTTTTACAATTTTTTATCAAGCCAGTTGATGGTTATCTTGAGAAATTGATTTTTTCATCAAATTTATATACTTAGTACATTGATTTAAACCTTGTGAGATTATGAGCTTATTAAGTTGAATATGTGGTTTGCTTGGTTGATGAATGAGTTGAATCACTGGAGAAAAAAATAAAAATTGTTGTTTGGACTGTTGCATTCTGATAGAAAGAAAAAAATTTGCTACTCTGCTGTTTCTAGATATTGAAGTAGGTTGTGGTCTTCTCCTAAGGCAAGAGTTGATCACTGCTCGAAAAGGTACTAATAACATGAGTATGGTCAAAGACCACTTTGAAGTTTGATGGCCCAAGGCCTCATCGTTGTGAGTCATGATGACTGTTGAGGAGACTTCTAGGAGGAAGAACGCCTGGAAGGTGGATCGCCCCAAGGAGAGTACCTGAAAAGCTGGTAAACAGGGTTAGGAGGCCCCCGGAGTGTTTTTCCGGGGGGGGAGCCTCCGACGCCCAAGTCAGTGGTGGCCGGAAGAAGGAGAACGTCACTAGCTCAAAGAGAAAGGCAGAAAAGTCTCGCCTGGTATTTTCTCAGAGTGTGGGAGCTGTATATCCGGCCTGCCAACCTCCTGTCAAGTATTTATTTCCTGTATATATAGGAATACCTAGCCCGTTCAGATCATGACACGTGTGCGGTCGGATGCTCCTGAACGTCTGGGCGTAGGGGACAGATAGTTGGTAACTAGATGGCCTCGAGCCTTGTGCTGAGACGGGCCATGATATGATTCTGATGGCGTCTGCGCGTCAGGGCGACTTTTTACGTCTGTGGTGGGACGTGTCAGAGGCTTCCTTAAATGCTTCCTTAAATGCGCCTGCCGTACTCCCGAGGTCCCTGGGCGAGGTCGTCCTCTAGTTCGGACAGAGCCTCTTCGGGAAGCCTACCCTCAGTTCGGGGGTTCCCAGTTCCAGGGGGTTCCGCCTTCGGGGATATCATATTCGGGCAGCAATGTCTGGTGCCACTTTTCCGAAGGCGCGTTGTTCACAACCTTGGGGGGCGAATGGAGTCCTCAAGTTTTACTGGCGTGCCGAGGCTCGGAGCTCTCAGGCTATCTCCCGAGGTGCATGATTCCACCTATTCCCGGGAAGCGCCAGTTCTTCTGGCCGTTGTTGTGGCAGGGTATTCGGCCAGATTGAGGCGACAGCCTTTGGCTATCACATGCCCCCCTCTGGAAAGCCGAAGTGAAGACTTCGGTTTGCATCTCTTTCCGAGGTTGCCGTTGGGAGTCTTGTTGGGAAGCATAACCTGTTCCGAGGTCGCACCTTTTGCCCGAGGGTCTGGGCTGTTCGGCCTTGGCCTATTCTTTGGTGTCTCCGAGGCAAAGCCTGTACCGAAGATACACCTCTTGCCCAAAAGTCATGGGCTGTTCAGCCATAGCCTGTCTCTTGGTGTCCTCGAGGTGGCCTGCTTTTTATTTCTGCAGGTCTGATGGCCAAGCGTGTCAGACTGAGCGGCGCGTCTCCATTTCTCAGGGATGTCAAACGACGTGTCCCAATCAGGAGGCGTGTCCCGGTTTTCCAGGCACGTTTGGGGAGGCACGTCCCCCATTTCTGCGCAGCGGTTGACACGTGGCTTCTTGCCATTGGAGGAGAGGCGCGTCATTTACAGAGGGCGCGCCTTTTCGGGTGCAGCGGGCAGTTACGGCGACGGTTCGCCTCCAATGGGTACTTATGATGTTCTTTCGGTTACCCACCTTTGGCCTATAAATAGCCCATTCCATCATAAGTCCCACTTACTGTTTTTCTGCTCTTTTTCTGCTCTGCCCTCTGTTCTTGCGTTTTATCTTGCTTTCTGTGGCGGAGCTTCTTTAATCAGAGCTTTTTCCTACCAATTTTCACGACGGCGTCCTCAGGCAAATCTTTTGGTGGGTTTTGATTTTCAGAGTACTCTGATTCCTCTATTTTTCTGAGTTTTTCTGGAAAACTGTTGTTTTTTCCAAACTCGTCTTCTGAGTTTTTTCTGGAAACTATTTTCTTTTCCATCTCAAACTCTTTTTCATGTCTGCGATGCCTGTTCCCGAGAGCTGGAAACCTCTTCTGGCCCATTCTTGCTGTACCACCCCCGAAAAACTAGAGAGGTGGAAGAAAAAATTCTTTCTTCCGTCTTACGCTGTGACCAGACTGCCTCGTTCTAGCCATTTTGCTTTTTCAAACCGTGGCGACGAGGTTACCGTCTTCCGAGCCCAACTGAAGGCCGGACTTCGGTATCCTCCCCCGAAGGTGGTTTGCGAGTTCTGCCAATTCCATGGCATTGCTGTGAACCAGCTTCCCCCGAACGCGTACTGCTATTTTAACGCCTACCTCTGCATGTGTGGCGTGTTCGGGATAGAGCCCCACTTCATCATTTTCATGCAGTACTACAAGCTCTATGTGGTCCCGAAGGGTGGCTTCTATTTTCTGCTGCCTCGGGGATCCGGGAGCAAAAAATTCACCTTCACCTTCGACACGAAGGATAGCTGGCGGGGGTGGTAGCCTAAGTTCTTTTTCCTGAAGGTGGATAAGAACTGGTCTGGTGTCCCGACCAGATGGGCTCAGGGAGTGCTGAACGCAGACATCGTTGATCCGAGGATGCTGCTGACCCCACCGTTGGCTTCCGTGTTCGCGGATTTCGACGCCCGCATTCGGGCAGTCGCTGACTGGGCTCCCGAGGTCTCTCCTCGTGCTCTTTACCCCTTTCCTATCAACTGGAGGTTGATGACCGAAGAAGTCCTTCGGGAGCTGAAAGTGGTTAAGGAGCACGTGACCGACCTCAATATGCCGGCTCCCGCCATCGCCGGGAAGGACTCCTGGCTGGTCAAGCTCTTTAAGGGGGAGACTTCTTTCGAAACTTTTGCCGAAAGTGAGTAATCTTCCATCCCTTTATACTTTTTCCTCGGACTTACGCTGATATTTCTTCTCTTTTTCAGAGATGGGCGATGGGGCTGCCGCTTATTACAAGGCCCTCTTTTCTGGCCAAGTGGAGAAGGGGGAGCAGACAAAGAAGGCGGCTTCCCGAAGAAGGAAGACGACAGGGGCGGGACCCTCGGCGAAGCGAGCTAGGAAGGCTCTCCAGCCTTCTCAGCCAGAGCTTTTGGAAGAAGAATCTGGCGAAGACGCTGGTCTTGTTGAAATTCCACCGGCCGAGGTCCCCGCTACTTCCGCCGAGGTGCCTCCTCTCGACCTCGAGGCCCCCAGAAACACTGTAGTGGTAGAAGTACCCACCGCCGAGGAGCGGTACCGGCAGAAGGGTAAGGGTCTTTCTTCCGAGGGGCCCGAGGATCCCGAGGACACTGTCTCCGAGGTTCCTCCAGGTATGCCTTTAGGCGAAGTTCAGCTCCTTTTTCTTTCGCGAATTTTTCTTCTGCTCCTAACTTCCTTCTCACTTTCAGGGGAGCCTCTTACTGCTGGCTGGAGGGCCATTCATAAGAGGAAACGGGCCCTGCGCGATGCCACAATCCCTGAGGGGAAGATCCCCTTGGAGCCCTTTTGGACAATCACGGAGGATATGAATTTGTTCTCCGACGATTGTCCGAAGATGACAAAAGAGATTTCGAAGGGGATCACCACTGACGCCTCCTTCCGGGCCATTGCGGCGGCTCACCCGGGGGATAATACCCTCGCCGCAAAAGTCACCGAGCATGCTGCTCAGGTATAGTCTTTACACTTTTTTCCTCAATTTTCTAAGTGTTTAGACTTGTACTAACCTGGACTTTTGCCTTGCCGTAGCTGCTGGAGTACGCTGGTTATCTCCGAGTTCGGGTGGCCAGACAGGCTGCCTCCAAGGATGCGACTTCGCGGGAACTCAGTGAAGCGAAGGCTTCGCTTGCGAAGGTGATCGCCAGCAACCAGCAGCTGACAGCGGATTGTTCTCAGCAACTTGCTGCCGTTCGGGAGGAGTTCTCGAAGAAAAGAGAAGAACTTGAAAAGGACTCCTCCCGGAAGATTGCCGACCTCGGTGACCAAGTAAAGGGGCTGCTCGCCGCCAATGAAGATCTTGTCAAGGACAAGGCTGTTTCCGACAGTCTTGTGTCGAGGTTGACGGACGTGAACAATGCTCTTCAAGCCGAGGTCGAGGCTCTAAAGAAGGAGTCCGGAGAGACGCTGGGGATAAGCGAGCTCGAAGAGGAGGTTGCTGAGCTGAGGGACCAGGTGCTGCAGAGGTTCCCAGATTTGGACCTCTCTTTTCTGGAGGGCCTAAATATTCCTGAGGGACCTCGGTGGCAGTGGTCCAAGGTCGAGCATCTGAAGCTTCCTGGTCTTCGTCCGCCCGGCTCTCCCTAGTTTGTTTTAGGGCTCCTCTTATTTTTCTCCTTTGTGCTCCTTCTTTGGGCACTTCTTTTGTAAGGCGATTTGCTCTAAATGAACAATCTTTTGGCTAAGTCCTTTCTTGCAAGTTTCTTCATTTCCACTGTCCCGAACACGTTTGCTTCAAGAGACTTTCGGAAAACCTGCAACCAAAGAAACTTTTTACCTTCCTTTGTCCCGAGCGTGCTCGCTCAAGAGACTTTCTGGAAAGTTTGTAAAAATTTGGCTAAGTCTTTTGCAGGCTTTTTGTTTCCTTTTATCCCGATCATGTTCGCTCAAGGGCCTTCGGAAAACCTTCAGGCAAATTTTTCTGTCTTCCTATTGTCCCGAGCATATTTGCTCAAGGGACTTAGGAAAATTTTCACGAGATTGCTCATTCCCTTTTTCCCGAGCACGTTCGCTCAAGGGTGTTCGGAAATTACCTCTGCTTTTGTTTTGGCGTGTACTTTTGCGAGATTCTTGCTTCCCATTTTTCCCGAGCATAGTGGCTCAACGGACTTCGGGAAGTCATATCTGCTTTTTTCGTGGCGAGCACCTTCGCGGAATTTTGTCCTGGACAATTTGGTATACTTAAAAATTTTCTCAAGACCATTCTTCTCCGGACCATCCTGTACTTAGAATATTTTTTGTACAATATATTTCTTCCGCTCAACCTTAGGCGTAGAATTTTTTCAGGGCGTCTGAATGCCAAGTGTTTTTCAATTCTACGCCTTCGGCGTCGCCAAGCTTGTACACGCCTTTTCGTACTTCGGCGAGAACCAGATAAGGTCCTTCCCAATTTGCGCGAAGTACTCCGTGAGATGGCCTTCGGGGTGCAAAGTCGGCCTTTCGGAGAACGAGGTCTCCTTTTTTGATTTCTTTTGGCCTGGCTTTTAAGTTGATAGCCGCGGCCACTCTTTGCTGGAAAGCTTTTCTTCTCAGCTCGGCTATTTCTCTGTGTTCGGCCACAAGGTCGAGCTTAGTTCTCAGACCGAGGTCGTTTCCGCCTTCATCAAATACTTGCACCCGTATTGAAGGCTGAACTATCTCTATTGGGATAATGGCCTCTGTTCCGAAGACGAGTGAGAAGGGAGTTTCCCCTGTGGCTCTTCGTGGCGTCGTTCGGTAGCTCCACAATACACTTTGGAGTTCTCCTGGCCATTTCCCCTTGGCTTCCCCAAGTCTCTTTTTCAGGCCATCTTTTATGGTCCTGTTTGATACTTCCACCTGCCCATTGCTTTGGGGGTGAGCTACTGGGGCGAAGTGCATCTTTATTCCGAGGTCGCTGATGAATTCCTGGAATCCTTTGTCTATGAACTGGGATCCATTATCAGCTACTAGTACCCTCGGTATGCCAAATCTGCATACGATGTTCTTCCATACGAACTTCTGCACTTCTTTTGCCGAGATAGTTGCTAGTGGTTCTGCCTCTACCCACTTTGAGAAATAGTCCACTGCTACCACGCAAAATTTCACGCCTCCGGGCGCTGTGGGGAGTGGCCCAATGAGGTCTATACCCCAGACTGCGAAGGGCCAAGGATAGTCTGCCGACGTTACCATTTCCGAGGGTATCCTCTGGATTTTTGCATGTCTCTGGCAACTACCGCACTTCTGGACGAACTGCCTTGCGTCCTTTCTCAGGGTAGGCCAGAAGTATCCTTGGCGGAGTATCACTGCTGCAAGGGCATCAGTTCCAATGTGCGAGCCGCACATGCCTTCGTGGACTTCTTCGTGGACCATCTCAGTATCCTCTTCGCCCACACATCTCTGCAGCGGATTTGCATATCCTTGCCGATATAACTCTTCACCAATCAGGAAGAATCTTCCGGCGCGTCTTCGCAGTCTTGCAGCATTGCCGGCGTCTTCGGGAAGCTCATTCTCTGTGAGGTATCTCTTTATGGGGTCCTTCCACCCCATTCCCGAGGTCGTTACGCTTAGCACGGAGATGCTTGGATGGTCTAGCACCTCGGTGTATGTTTTGGACTTCGCTAAGCAATCTGCCTCAGTGTTATTCCGCCGAGGTACATTTTCGATCCGCACGGCGTCAAACTCTTGGATGAGTTTTCTTACCAGCTCGTGGTATTTTGCCAAGATTGGGTCCTTCGCCCCATAATCTCCTGCCGTCTGCCGAACTACCAGCTGGGAATCGCTGTGAGCCCTTAAGTTTCTCACGCCAATCTTTCTGGCCAAGCGTAATCCCGCTATGAGGGCTTCATACTCAGCCACATTATTGGTGACGTTGAAGCTGAACTTGATAGCCTTCATCACCTCTAGGCCTTCGGGTCCTCTGATAACTATTCCAGCTCCCTGGTGTACGGACCCCGAGGCTCCGTCAACATGCAAGGTCCATTCTGGCTCACCTTCTTTCGGATCTGAGTGGTTCTCCTCAGTGGTGGGTATTTCGGCGATAAAATCTGCCAATGCTTGGGCTTTTATGGCCTTCCGAGGCTCATACGTGATTTCGTGTTCGCCAAGCTCTATGCACCACTTGGAGAGCCTTCCCGAATGATCAACTCTCTTCATAACATCCCGTAGTGGTAGACTACTTCGGACGATGATGGGGTGAGCCTGGAAATATGGTCGCAGTCTTCTTCCTGCAAGCACCAAGGCGTATATAGCTTTTTGAAGCAAAGGGTACCTGACTTCGGCGCCATGCAGGGACTTGCTGACGTAGTAGACCGGCCATTGTTTCGGCCCTTCTTCTTTTATCAGGACCGAGCTCACGGCCTTTTCTGTGACGGCGAGGTACAGTACGAGGGGTTCTCCCTCCCGACGTTGTCGCAGAGTCGGCAGGCTGGCCAGGTAGACTTTGAGTTCTTCCCAGGCCTTTTGGCAATCTTCATCCCAGGGATGATTGTTTCTTCCGAGGTCGCCTTCCATCTTTGCTGCCTTTGTGAGGACTTTGAAGAAAGGTCTACACCTATCTCCGTACCTGGAAATAAACCTGCTCAGAGAGGTTATTCTTCCGGCTAGTCTCTACACGTCTTTAACTGTGGCAGGAGTTCGGAACTCAAGCAGAGCCTTAATCTTCTCAGGATTGGCGTCGATGCCTCTTTCGGATACCATGTACCCAAGGAATTTTCCCGACGTCACCCCGAAGATACACTTCTCGGAGTTAAGGCGAATCCCGAAGGCTCTGAGCTTTTGGAAGGTTTCCTCCAAATCTGCAACGTGGTAGCCGGGCAGCTTGCTTTTTACTATCATATCATCAACATATACTTCCATGTTTCTCCCCATTTGGTCTTTAAAGACCTTGTTCATCAGTCTCTGGTAGGTGGCTCCTGCATTTTTCAGCCCGAAGGGCATTCTGATATAGCAGTACGTTCCTCCCTCGGTGATGAAGGCAGTTTTCTCTTCATCTTCGGGGTCCATCCTTATCTGATGGTAGCCGCTGAAGGCATCTAGGAAGCTCAGGAGCCCGTATTCGGCCGTTGAATCTACCAGTTGATCTATTGGCGGGAGGGGAAATGAGTCTTTCGGGCAAGCATCGTTCAAGTTTCTGAAATCAATGCACATCCGGAGTTTGCTGCTACCTTCTTTTGTGGCAATGACCACGTTGCTTAACCATTCGGGGTATTTTACCTCCCTGATAACTTCAGCATCCAATAGGCGCTGGACTTCGGTTTTCACGAAGTTGCTTTTGTGGGCTGAGATGCTTCGTTTCTTTTGCCTGATAGGTTTTGCTTCCGGGCTTACTTTGAGGCTGTGCTGTATTATGCCAGGGTTCACTCCTGGCATGTCTTTCGGCGAGTAGGCAAACAGATCTTTATTTTTTAGCAGAAAGGATACAAGATTTTCCTTATCACCTTTGGCCAAGCTCTTCCCTATTCGGGTAGATTGTCCTGGGACAAGATCTACTGCTTCCGTTTCTGCTTCTGCGGGATCTCCTTTTTTGCCTTTCTCCTGCGCCTTTGCCTCCACCGTTTGTGTAGAGCTGTTTGCCGGAGCCTTTCGTGTTTTTACAAACACCTTTCTTACCTCGGCTTGGTCGATGAAGACCTCTGCATCTCCATCCTTGGTGGCGAATGTGACAGTCAAGTACTTCACATCGGGGCGAATGTGCAGGTTCCCTTGAGTCTGCCTTCCAAGGATGGCGTTGTACGAAGACGGGACGTCCATGACGATGAATCTTGCCATTGTGGACGCGTACAACTCAGCTGCTCCGTCTACCGAAGTGCCTTTCATCATCAAAGGGAGGTCGATCCATCCGAGGACGGGTAGTTCGGATGGCCCAACGCCGAAGGTGGGCGTGGTGACAGGTTTCAGCTCGCTGCTGGAGATGCCCAAGCTCGGCAGTAAGTGCGAGAATAGGACGTCAGCATTTGAGCCATCATCAAGCAACACTCTCTTGACGTCCCAGTTCCCTATTCTCGCCATTATCAGCAGCGGGTCGTCGTGGGGGAAGACGACAGTGGAGCCATCTTTGCGAGCCAATTTCTTTGATGGACTTTGATACTCCATAACCGCAATTTCTCTGGCCTTCCGCTTTCTTTCCGAGGATGGGAGCCCCGTGGTGATGGTTTGGATGACCCCTACTGGAGGTGGAAGGCGCCTTTTTGGACTTCTGTTTCTCCGCCTGTCGGAGTCATAGTCCTCGTTTTCGGCCCTCTCTTCCTCCTCTTTTCTGCCCTTTGGGGAGGGCATCCGCAGGTACTTGCGAAGTTGGCCCTGTTTGATCAGCGACTCTATGTACTTCTTCAGCTGGAAGCAGTCTTCGGTGTCATGACCGTGGTCGCGATGAAACTGGCAGAACTTCTTGGCATTCTTCTTATTATCGGCGGCCATGGCCTTTGGCCGCCGAATCTGCGTCCCTTGCCTTTCCAGCGCCATGAGAATGTTGGTCCGTGTCGTGCTCAAGGGTGTGAAACTTTGAGGTTTCTTTCCTCGCATTCGCCGTGGTCGACCTGTATGTTCAGAAAGATGCCGAGCTTGCTGGCTGGACCCTTCGGCGCGGTGATGATCAGACTTCGGCCCCGCCATCCTCAATTCCTCGGCTGTCATGTGCTGCTCTGCCCTTCGGTAAAATTCTCCGAGGGTCTCCGGGGGGTCCTTTGAGAACTTGTAGAACAGCTGTGAGTCACGCCGAAGGCCCCGTGTCATAGCGAGGATGCGGATTTCGGGCCGGAAGTCCGGGACGCTGAGTGCTTCCCTGTTGAATCGTTCGACATAGTCTCGGATCGTCTCTCCGTTTCTCTGCTCTATGTCGAACATCTGTACAGGCATTTTGGCCGTCGGCCTGCTCCCAATGAACTGCTGGGTAAAGGCTGTGGACAACTCCTGAAACTCAGTGATAGTCCCTGGGGGCAACGAATTGTACCATGCTGTTGCTGGGCCCGTGAGGGTGACTTCAAAGCATTTGCACATGGTAGCGTCATCAGCTCCGTGCATTATCATGCTCCGCCTGTACTTCGTCAGATGGGCCTGTGGATCAGTCCGGCCATCATAGATCTCCAGCCTAGGCACTCTGAAGTCGCCTAGCATAGCTGCCTCAACGACGGTGTGAATAAACGGGGAGCCATCTTCGCATAATGCCCCCGACAGCCTGTCCCAAACGGGTTTTCTGGTCACTTGCTTCTCCACTCTGTCCAGCCGTGCCAATATCCTTTCCATAAGCGCAGTGGCGCTAGGACCATTTTCGCGGGAGGGAGATCGACGGCGCCTTTTCGGGGAGCGAGTTCGGCGCGGAGGGGTCAGGGCCCTCGCCTCGGGCGACGAACTGCTTCGCTGTGAGACTCTCGGTCGCTTGGACCCGGTTTGTCCCACAGGCCGTTTCCCGAGGGCTATATCTTCTGTGGATGATTCTCCGCGAGGATCTCCACTTTCTAAACTGCGGTGTGTAGACTTGGGGCTTCTCTCCCGAGGGCGTGTTGATGAGGAGGGTTTCTGGGCCTGTGACTGCTGTGGCCATCTTCGGTCGATTTGCTGAGTCATTTCAGCAACGACCGAGCGCTGAAAGTCCCTCAAGAAGCTCATGGTGATTACCAGAGGGCGGTCCTCCTCGGGCGTAGAAGTCTCTGGGAGTGTCTGCTCAGCAGCCGGTTGTATCTCAGGCGCGGACGAGGACCTTGGGAGTCCCTTGTCCTTAGAACGCCGAGTCTCAACGACGGCAATCTGCGAGCGGGTTCCCACAGACAGCGCCAAATGATGACCCAAGGCCTCATCGTTGTGAGTCATGATGACTGTTGAGGAGACTTCTAGGAGGAAGAACGCCTGGAAGGTGGATCGCCCCAAGGAGAGTACCTGAAAAGCTGGTAAACAGGGTTAGGAGGCCCCCGGAGTGTTTTTCCGGGGGGGAGCCTCCGACGCCCAAGTCAGTGGTGGCCGGAAGAAGGAGAACGTCACTAGCTCGAAGAGAAAGGCAGAAAAGTCTCGCCTGGTATTTTCTCTGGGTGTGGGAGCTGTATATCCGGCCTGCCAACCTCCTGTCAAGTATTTATTTCCTGTATATATAGGAATACCTAGCCCGTTCAGATCATGACACGTGTGCGGTCGGATGCTCCTGAACGTCTGGGCGTAGGGGACAGATAGTTGGTAACTAGATGGCCTCGAGCCTTGTGCTGAGACGGGCCATGATATGATTCTGATGGCGTCTGCGCGTCAGGGCGACTTTTTACGTCTGTGGTGGGACGTGTCAGAGGCTTCCTTAAATGCTTCCTTAAATGCGCCTGCCGTACTCCCGAGGTCCCTGGGCGAGGTCGTCCTCTAGTTCGGACAGAGCCTCTTCGGGAAGCCTACCCTCAGTTCGGGGGTTCCCAGTTCCAGGGGGTTCCGCCTTCGGGGATATCATATTCGGGCAGCAATGTCTGGTGCCACTTTTCCGAAGGCGCGTTGTTCACAACCTTGGGGGGCGAATGGAGTCTTCAAGTTTTACTGGCGTGCCGAGGCTCGGAGCTCTCAGGCTATCTCCCGAGGTGCATGATTCCACCTATTCCCGGGAAGCGCCAGTTCTTCTGGCCGTTGTTGTGGCAGGGTATTCGGCCAGATTGAGGCGACAGCCTTTGGCTATCAAAGTTGTGTCGAGTTAGTAGCTTGGGTATGGCAGAACCCCTATTATACACTCGCTAAACGGCGGAACACAAGAAAAAGATAAAATAAAAAAAATCAATTAAAAATAAAAAAAAAAGTAAATTCTCAATTGATTTCTTATTTTCCATGGGTTTTTGGTAAGACCGGTTGTGCTTTTTGAGTTCTTATCTACCTGGTTTGTTCTCTTTACTTCATACAAAAGTTTGATATTTTTTTCAAATTTTCAATGGTGATTGTTTCTAGCTTGAGAAGAAATTGTTTTCAAGGACTTATTTAGTTTTGAGTTGCTATTGCCGAGTAGATTGCGTGTTTAATTCCTCTTGTTAAGTTTTTCAAGACCCTTGGATGCGAATTATCTTACTCGATTTAGCTCAAAAGTATGTTTCTATTTTGAGTTTTGCTCGGGGACGAGCAAAAGCTAAGTGTGGGGGAATTCGATAAGCTTATATTTATTATATTTATTTCTCTCATAGTTAGTATGTTTTAATACATTTTAAACCTTAAAAAAATATTTTGAGTATGTTTTGTAGCTTAGAGTATATCTGGACTCAATTGATTGAAAGTGAATTTATTTTTCAATTTTACAAGTTTTAATTTGATTATGTTCTTTCAGGATTTTGACAGATTGGCGATCTTCCGGTACAAAAATCATATCTTGAGCTACAGAAATCAGAATCAAGTAATTCTTGATTCATTGGAAAGCTAACATTTGGAGCTACAAATCATATTTAGACCATGAAACCCAGTTTGCACGTTAAGAGGGTCAAATTCAGCTTCAAAATAACGATTTGTGAGTCATCACTGGTTCAGAAGTAGTTGTGGTAATTTGGGTATATCTTTGGCTGTAGATGACCGTTTTATGCGATTGAGGTGTCCTTTCGAAGCTGTATCAAGGTCTAATTTCAGCTTGAAGTTGCTGCTGATATTCTGGAGCATTGCTTGACTTCAAACTTTGAAACCTTCTAGTTAGTTTGAATCTTTTTATTTGTGTGGGTACTTTTATAAAATATAGAAAGTTTAGGGAGAGTTTATGGATTTAGGACACTAGGTTAGCTATATTAGAATAAACGAGGAGCTGCTGCAAGGGGCTTCCACTCCCCTCTTCGCCAACTCTCTTTGTTTCTTGTTTCTTTTTTTTTTCTTTTCTTTTTAGTGATTTATTTTATTCTTGATTAAAGGAGACTGAAACCCCCAATTCTTCAATACTGTGATATCAAAGTTGTTTTTATTCAATTAATTAATCTTTTGAGTATTGGATGTTCTTCTATTAATTTTATGATTGTTTCGTTTATATGCTATGAGCCCTACTAGTTGTTATTCGATTTCAATCTACTGGTGGGTTAAAAATCAAATATGTAATTGTTTGGTTTCTCTAATCTTTGAAGCAATTGGGATTTAATGATTTGCTGTGTTAGAAATTATTAGGTCTTAGGGAGAACATTTAACTAAATTAAATGCAACCGCTTGTGTTTGTATTATTTAGTTTCATCGATCTCTCTAATTTTTAATACAATTGTTAAATTAAATCAAAGCGCTTGTTTTAGGTTGTTTAGGAGTTAGGGTTAATTAGATCGTTTGTTTTTTTATTAACTACGACTAAGGAGAGGTAGGAAAATAGTTCCAACGATGAATATTCAAAGTCTTGATTGATCTATCTATGTATCGATGATCAGTTGTAGGAATTCGGTGGTGGATGTTGACTGATACTAAGGTTTGAATTCTTAATTGTTTTGTTGGTTTTTTACTTGATAGGTTTCTTAATTTTTGTTTTCTGATCATTTTTTTGTTTATTTTATTTTTTATTGCAAACAACTCCCCCAATATTTTATTCTAAGTTTTCTGTGATGAACCTTTTAGATAAAAAATTTTCCTTGGGATTCGACCTGGTTTCCACTGCTATACTACAAATTTATTTATTTTAGGTTGTTAGTGATACCAAAATTATTTTTGGCAGTTTCGACGTCCGACCAAGTAGAAAGCTACTAACTTTTACATATGCATAACAAATGTCAACTATTTGTTTTCCTTTTATGGAATTAAGATTGTTGATGAACATTTATTGATTTAATCCTCCATATTTTTTGTCATTTATATTTTCAAGGAATATAATTTGTGCTAAGATTATTGCCTTCTTCAATCTTTGAATTGAAAAGCGAGCTATGCTCTTTTTATTTTTTACTTTTAACCATGTATTTGTGCTTATTTTTTTAGTTCTTTGTGCAATTTAAAGTTGTGAAGTTTTTTTTTTTTTTTGTAATGTTTGAATAGAAATCATTTTAATTTTTTCTTCACATTTTAAGTTTTCTCCCTAAATAAAAAAAAAAAAAAAGCGGACGTTGGAAACTGCTTTAAATTGGAAAAGTCTCTATTTTAATATAAAATCTTAACTAAACCCCGGATTATATATATTTGATTTCCCACTTAATTGACGTTAATGACTAATTTGAAACCATCAAA
Source organism: Aquilaria yunnanensis (assembly GCA_039654915.1). Taxonomy (NCBI): domain Eukaryota; kingdom Viridiplantae; phylum Streptophyta; class Magnoliopsida; order Malvales; family Thymelaeaceae; genus Aquilaria; species Aquilaria yunnanensis. The sequence continues at coordinate 79,417,084 of CM077598.1, forward strand.
ATAAATAAATATTTGTAACTTTTGGTGTAAGAGCCAAGAAATTTTAAAATTTACTAAGTATACTTCATATAGCTGTCATGCATAAAAAATATACAGTTTTGGTTGAATGACATATTAATCGAATTACATCTAAAAAACTTTCCATTAATTCCGAATTTTTTTTCTAAAGTCTAAAAAAACAAGAAGCTTTACAGTTTGAACTTACATGCAACTTTCTCCCGGCATATTCGTGAATGTTACTGTCTAGCAATTTTCAGACAATTTATAAACAATTATACATTTTTTATTTTTTTTCCTTGTTCTTGCTCTTAGGATTCACATGAATATTTGTTAGGGGTAACTCTATATACTAAATTTAATACTACCTAGGATCGTATCACACTTACCGCCTCACATAAAAAATATACACTTACCCTTTTTTTAACATTGGCCGGCAGACTTTGGTCGGTTACTCTTCGTATGTACGTGCATGAAAAGAAGCTGCGACCGCCTAAAGTATTTAACTAATTTCTATATTGCAATTTGCAAGTAATGAAATAATGAAAATGCTTTTCCCATCACTCCTCTCGACTGGGGATATCAAGCTTTCTTTTCGCGCACACGAATAACATTTCATCATAACCTAGGCAAAACAATAGACAAACCAAGCCGAATTAGTTGAGTTTACTTCAATTTAGATGAGTCTATTTTATTGGTCTGAGTAGCTATCCGGGACTTAGCGGGTATAATTATATAGTACTCCACCACTAAGCTGATAACTACAATACTAGCGACTCTAAAACAATATGTCTTACTGAAAAAAACTGCATTTTACTGAACAACAATTTTGTTGTGAACCAAATAGCGTTTCTAACTGAAAGGAATTCCATTGGATGCAACAACATTTGTCTAGTAAAATGGAGTAGGGAAACACATGAAATTGCCATTAAGAAGAAAACATATTTATAGTACACGAAGATAACGGTAACAACAGGAAGTGTGTGTGTGATAACTATCAGCGATATATGATAAATGTCAGGAAAGCAAAGATAAATAGGAAGAGAAATATGCTACTTCATCATACACCCCTGCAAAACGGTGGATTTATGGGCGACACAGTCTTGGTTAGTAGCATTTTAAAGCATGGCTTAGGAAGAGGTTAATTGGTAAGAACATCTACAAGCTATGTCACTCAGTGGGTTCGAGGAAATGATTGTTGACTCATTCAGGAACAAAAAGACAGTCTATAGAGTTTTATTTATAAGTGAGCGAAAGACAAGATTGGCACGGGCATAAGTAGGACTGAGGTTATGAAAACTGAGAACTAGTTTTATGCGAACTGAAAAACCAAGTTCAACCAGAAGAGATTGTAGCGATTCTAACTCTTTGGTTGTCAACTCAACCGCATGATATTCAGCCTCTATTGATGAACGAGCAACTATCCTTTGTTTCTTGGTGCCCGGGGGATTGGGAGTATTGCCAAGGAAGATGATATAAGCAAAAACTGATATCTAAGTATCATTATTGGTGGTAAACCAACTTGGGATCTTCAGAAGCCAAGCACTACTAGCTTGGATTGTTCAAAACGAGGGCAATGCTTCGGTAAACCTACAAATCAAGCAGAAAAGCAAGTGAAGGAGGGAGCCTTTGGGTTTTTCTCGAGGGGAAGTTTCCCATGCTCAAGTCAACTTCTTGGGAAGATGTATGAGAGCTCTATGAGATGAAATGAGTGTAGTTTTGGGAATTGAGGATCCTTGTTATATGGTACCCCATTGAGAGCAAGGTTGTTAAAAATGTGAAAGGGATCATAGGATCATGATCCTATGATCTCGATCCAAAAAACCTATCTAACTCATAGTAGGATTAATACCGTAGTAGGATCATGGTGGATTGCGTTTAGAATCGTAAAATCATAAAAAAAAAAAAATAGATCCCACCGATCCTTTCAAGATGAGGCTAGAAAATTCATGTCGCTAGAAGATTGTCATCCTAGACGAGGCTGAAAGATCCATGTCACTGGAAGGAAATTGCGGTCTTTGCAAGCCAGCCAAAGTTGCAATTTGCAAGAAAGAGATGCAAGAGAAGGGAGGACAAAGGGGAAATAAGATAAGAGAGATGGAGACGAGAAAGGAATGATGGTTAAGAGTCAAAGAGAGAAAAGAAGATTAGATCGACAAAGAAGGGCAAGAGATGGAGGAAGACAGAGAAACTAAGGATGAGTGAAAGTGAGATGGGAAAGGAAGGTGGTCAAGAGTCAAAGATAGAGAGAGAGGGGAAGATGAGATGGAGAGAGAGTTGTCAGAGAGGGAGAGAGAAACAGGAAATAAAATGAGTGAGAAGGCCGATCAAAGTACTCCCTTTCTTTAATTAGTATTTTATTTTATTTTATTTTTTCAAATTTCAAGACATGACAAATATTGATATGGCTCATATGGGAAGAAAAAGAGAGCCAATCAATAGTAAAAAAAACATAGGGAACAAAAATGAGGATTTTACATTGTTATGGCACTCAAGTTTTACATAGGTATCCAATATAATTGATATTTATATGAATTATATTATTTAGATAAGAAATGTTATATTATGGTAGGATCTTACGATCTACAATATGATTTTTTGATCCCAATCTTGCATGGCAAAGTACGATCCAGGATGGGATCTCAATCTTGACAGCCTTAGTTAAGAGATCATGAGTATTAGTTAGGTTTGTTCCAAGTATCCAATTATGGTATGCACACTGACACATTGATTGAGGGGCCGGAATTGGCAGCCTTTCCCCCTTCTACCAGTATAGAAGCTTGAATGGTTCATTTTTCTATGCATGAAGTATCTAAGAACTTGAGTCCTAAGGAATGATGCTGGTGTGAGTGATTTGGCCTTGGGTTGGCTATTTAAGTAAAATAATGAAGCATACATGGCACTTGAGGATATAAGATGGCAGGGGAGTTCCTCTTCAATTATTCCCAAGTAGATTTTTCAAGGTCACTTATACCATTGTCTCAAATGTACCATCACATGTTGACGTATTCACAGTTCTCAAACTTTTCACACTACACTAATTCTATTCTTAATGTGGATGTGTCAAATTTCTCTATACTCATAAATATGTGAACTCATAGGCAAGTGCACTTATCATTCAAGTATAACAGTGGCATGTATCAAAATTGTTTTTCTCATGAAATAGAGTTATCAACTGTATTCAACCTTTCTAACCAACAAATAAGGGTTTTGTTATCTAACTAACTAAGGATTAAACTAAACTTTTTTAATGCAATAAAAACAAATAAAAAGCACTAACTGTTAGCAATAAAAACAATGAAACAATCAATAATCAACATATGTAGTGCTTAGATAGGAATCCCCCTAGATATCCATTGCATTACTCTTACTTTGGTTTAACAGGCAAATGGTTAATTTGGATAGTGGAGTACTATCTAAAATAGATTAGCTCCATATTACTCCTAGTTACTTACCCCTATTCTTAAGTCACCTATGGGGTATCTAGTCCTACAACACTTCCTAATAATGCATTAATACTTTTGCAGCCAAACTGCTTGGTTTCAACTTAGTCTGAAGGTATTATGCCGATCTATTACTCCTAACTCAACAATGTCCCTTCTACCCAACTTTGATCCATAACCAATATACCATATACTACCTGTATATGTTTATCATCCAACATTGAATTAATAGGCTAGCTACTATTAATCAATGCAACGAAGCACAATGAATAGAGCACAAAAAAACCATAACTATATTAAATAAAAAGAAAATCATAATCACAACATCATCATATGGTTAATCTAGTCTAAGCATGAGTACAAAAATTAGCCTAACTTGCCAAAAAATATACACAACATAATGTTGGGTTTCGGGAGCCAAACAAGCTCAACGGAATTTAACCGAAACTTTTCAGGATCCAAGTGAAACGGGGTAAACCGGGTATTTGAAAATTTTCATACCTAATTTTCAGTTGAGATCTTTCACCCAACTATAAATTCGAATCACAAAACTTGAACAGTTGACATGTTCAAGCTCTCTATGGTATCCACACGAGCCTCTTGGGATCACCACGCTTCCACTATGTCCTGGCAGATGTGCTTCTCTTGCACTCGCAGTGCTAGCTTGCGTCATCCAAGGAATTGCAAGAGAAGAGTACGGCTGTCCTTTTGGGAGGCAAGGGCAAGAAGCTACAAATTTCTCACTAAAATTTTTATTTATAGTGAGACTCAACTTCCAGGCCTAATGGATTTCAAAGCCCTAATACAATTAGGCTTTAATTTTTAGCTTAATAATGGCTCAACTCTTGGGCCCATTATTAATATGAAATTATTGTGAAACCATAACCCAAATAATTAGCCCATGCACTCTAATGATCCAAATAGCTCTATGTGTGCGACCCAATAGGCTCTTACCACATTGGCAATGATCATAAATCACATTTATGATCAAAAGCAATGAGCGGTCTCTAGCAACACATCATTGCTACTCAAGTGACAAGATTGTCGGTGATTCGACTAAACCTTTATGATCATTACTGATATATGCCATTGTCCCTTTGTCCAAGATATCAAGACTAAGTACGAGACATGGAATGTGTCACTCTCGTATAGCCCAATCTTTGGTTTCTTGATTACTGAGTAAACCAACTTAAACTGATGACATTGATATCGTATATCAACTCATCCGAGCATGGCCATGTATTTTTCTAAGTCTCACTCTATCAAGGGGCCCGAAGATATCACTCTCGTTATATAGGAGGGACAAATCCCATCTTAATCATACAAATCCCTCCACATGATATGTGACATACCCAATGACCTTATTCAAGTTCACTCAGTCACGAGCAACAAAGAGAAGTATCAAAGTATGTGACTCACATGTAGGAAACCTTGATGATCTTAGGTCAAAGGACTACATATACCATGATCACTATGAGAATTACTTATGACACTCATATAACGATCCATGTAGTATTCTCATAGTGGCTCAGTCCAGTAACAAGTTCTCCAACTTGTACCCATATGTAGACTACATTTCTTATATTAGTCTCCATATATGCTAGTCGTTATGTATCATTGAAACCTGCTCCATAATAATACTAAACTGGGGACATTTAAGAATATCATTATTCTAGGGTTACAATTATGTTTATTACGTTACGCAGAAACAAAACAACAAACATAATTGATAGATTAATGCCTTAATAAAATATCATGACTCAATGTGCAAACATACAGTCATCTCATGATTGGCTTTTTGGGCACAACACTAACACATAAAACAATGAGAAATTAAGAATTGAAGACTCCATCTTTGAATTCTTCTCCTCCAAGAAACCCTTACTTTGATGCGAACTGATTGGTGTTGATCATCTAAACTACTTCCGACAGCCTTCTACTATGAAAACTGAACTCTCTTTTTCTATATTTATCACCTCTCCCCTTTCTTTTTTTGTTTTCTATCAAAATAATATGATAAAACCCTAACAACAAGCAAACATGGTTTATAATATGGCTGTGTTCCTCCTCTGGAAGATAAAATTCACAAACACTTAATGACATGGTTTGGATCATAGGAGAGCAAAACTGAGTTATTGAACTCAGGAAGAGGATATCACTATTTTTAAGACCCAAGCGAAAGTAGGACTCTGATTCTATCAAACCCTAAACAGCCCTTAGCCTATGTCTTTCCAAGCAAATCAAGCATTTTGTGTCCAAACTCAAATAAATAGAATTGTTGGGTGGCATAGGATATGTGTCCTAGCACACTTAAACTAAACCAACACTTAGTATTTCAGTTTTTAGCCAAAATAATAAAAATTAATTAAGCTTGTTGTGAAAGTCTGTTTTCTGCCAATTTCTAGAAATAAACTGGTTTTGGGTGCTATTTTAAGGTAAAAATGGCATGACCAACAAAACTATAAAGGCTCTCCAAGTACTTCCCCTAGTTCGGATTCAAGATAAGTAAATCCTAAGTTTTTTTCCTCAAATAACCTTTTTCCAAGCAAGGAAGCCAAGCTAAGTAAGGTTAAGTTAAGTTCCAAAGTGTAATTGGCACCTAAGGGGCAAAAAAAGGCAAAATAGTAATTTTGGCCCAAATTAATGGCTTGACCATAATTTAAGTACAATTAGGTTCAAGCAAGTGTTTTGAGCTAATTAAGTTAAGATCAAAAGTGTTTCTAGCTATTTGAACCAAAAGTGGAACTTAAGGGTTAAAAATGCATTAAGTGTGAAAATTAAGCTATTACATCTTAAGAGGCAAAAGTTAGCTTAAGAAAGCTAAGGGGCTAAGTGTACAAGCATGAAAAAAATTCCTTGGGACTAAGAGGAATGGTTTAATGGAGGCTCAAATGGTCCAAGTTCAATAAAAACAAGATTTAAGGCCAAAATGACAAAAGAAGCAAAAATTGGCTGAGTGGGAGTAGTTGATTATATAATTGAAGGAGATGGAACTATTCATCATCTCCTTCATCCACCATTTTCATGGCTGCCTATCCTCCATAGCTCTCCATAGCTACTTCAGCTCCATAGCTCTCCTTCTTTAAACCTCCAAAATAATCCAAAATTTCATGAAAATTGAAGGTCTTAAAGCCATCTTAACAAGCCTCTAGCTCATCTTTGGTGTATTTAGTACGACGCATCACCAAGATTTTCATGAAAAATCCAAGGAGTTTTGTACTATGGCGACACGCCGTCATTCATTGGCGATGTGTCACCAACAACTTTGTCACCCAGTAGTATTTTCCTTATAACTTTTCGCTCGGGTGTCGGATTGAGGCGATTCCAAATTCCACGTAAAGCTAAGAGGGAGAACTATCATCTTCATGACTTTACTAAGCCTAGAATCTCCCAAGTTTAGATTTATTTTAGTTTAAAGTGAAGGAAAATTTGGCCACAATAGATCACCATTAGTTAGGTGCAAGGTTTGGTACCATTGAAAGCCTAGTAGGGCTTTTGGATTTGAAGCCCCAATGTGGGAACCTTAGTGCACCTTGGAGGGTTCCAAAGAACCTAGTAAATGACTCTAACCATGGTCACTGCTACTCTACTAGTGTGAACCAAGTAATGGTGGATAGGTTTGTGCCTTGAGTGAAGGTTTGGTGCACTTGTAGCCTAGGCAAGATTACTTGAGGTGCAAGTGAGAACCTAGTGCACTCTTGGTAAGGGTTTAAGTTGGAAGCTTAGTACACAAGTGAGGTAGGCAAGTCTAAGGACTTGAGGCACTTTGTGAAGGCTTGGTACATCTAGTGAGTTCCTTGGAACTCAAGCGAGAAGCATCCGCCATGTTCACCTATACAACATAAAGGAGGTTGGAACTGGTGATGAATTCCACTAGTTAGGCTAGTAAGCAATGCTTGCTAGTAGACAATGCTTTGCCTTGTAGTTAAAGGACTAGGCAGAGGACAAGTCCTGAGGGACTGAAATGTATGTGCATATGTTTAGCCTCACGCTGTACGAGCTCACAGCAGATTACATATCTTTGTATATGTGTTATCCTTAGTGTTTTTCTTGCAAGTTGAAAACCCCCTACTGAGAATCATAAGATTCTCACTCCCTTACTTTCATGTTGTGCAGATACTGAGGTTAATGGACCCGACAATCATTAATGATTATCATGGTAGTTTCTATTACAAGTATATTGCTTTAAGAATCCTTGAGATTCTAGTTATTTGGCTACTTGGTAGTTAAGTTATTATTGTACTAACAACAATTTTTTTGGCCATAAAGGCTAGTGAGCACGTGGAGGATCATTGAGTCTTGCTACTGAGATCTCTCATCTAAGGTGGAAGCTAGTTGATTGGATCTTAATAGTACTAGTCTTGTATATGTATGTTGTATGTTATTGGCCTCCAATGTGTATGAATAAAGTTATGGACTCTAGGGTTGCCTTTGGGTGTAGGGCATAGGTGTAGGACATTGTCTATGATTATTTAAATGCCCATACATGATTAATTATGTATAGGATTAATATTGATGCTATAAAGGTTTTGTATGCTTTGACTCTTTGAACATTGGTTTTTATGGAAATGCCTAGGCTATATAAATGTTTTATGATTTTCTACTTGCTCAAGTTAAAGCAATGATTGCATGGATAATTGCATTCCTAGGTTAAACAACTAGTGACATGAAGTTTTAATCAGGGTGCACATAATTAATTAGCCAATTGCAACCAATAGGAGACTTGTTCTTATAGGCTTCCTCGGTAGGTTCATGAATGGCCATGTCAGTATTAGGGCTTGGTTAGTGACGCTTTACATATGTGACATTAGTATTGCTATGGCTGCGACACGTCACTTTTGCTTCACGTAGTTGCACCAAAGCATTAGCCCACACCGTCATCAGGTTTGGTTGGTAACTAAAGTGCCCTAGAGAGGTCTAGGAGGCACTACCACTTAATTTCTTCATTGCTATATCATAGCTCAACCAGACCATGTGGCGGAATAGGGCCCCAATGCCTTGAATTTACTAACACTAGTACGCTCTTTGGGAACTATGATCTCACTAAGGTTACAATTACCTAGTTATTACGCGTGAAGTATTTTAAATCTTTACATGCAACTACTTACTTAGCCTACCTTGCATAGGAAATATGCATGCATCGCTCTAGATATGCAATAATAATAAATAAAAATAACATTGAAAACAGTGTCACGGCAGTTAACAAAAACATAATTCAAAACAAGCCAAGACATAAAACCTTTAGTTGCTTTAACTTCAAGTAATAACTATGTACATACATCTCAAACTTATATGCACCCAAATATAACCCTAGTGTTATACACACCAATGGACACTAATAGAGGCAATTTCTTTGTATGAAAAATATCATATATTTAGAAGAAGCAATTTATAACTACTAAGATCCATCCTTAGCTCTTCACTTGAGCAAGCTAGCTTCAAGTGATGAGCCATACTTTTCTTGTACTCACTTAGCCTCAAACTAAAAAGCAAATACTTTGGTCAGTACTAGCTTATGCCATAAGTAACTTAGTAACATAAGGATTCCTGCTAAAGAATACCTTTAAACCAAAAACTTAGTCTTAACAACTACCTGTTACCAATTGTTAAGCTCAACTAGCTCGCTTAATACCTGCACAGCACTTAAGGGGTGATTACTCAAAACTACCCAGTAAGGGATTTGGTACCTATAGAGAAAAACAAAATGCAAGCATGCAAAGTATGACAAACATACATATATCTATAAAGCATACAAAGCAAAGCAACCAACCAACAGCATAACCAAAAACAAGAGTAAGAACAACAACAAACAATGCAAATAATGGATGGATGGATGAAATATGCTCATGCGAGTGCACTTCGGACTTCCTTACACCTAAAGGTGCATTAGACTTGCTATGAGCTCATATGGCTGAGGTACTTGGATATTGGCACTTGTATCCCATGCTAGCACTTAACTAACCCAATGAAGTCCTTTTATGGGCACCTTAGAGTAAGTTGTCACTTACTCAACCCTTTATCACCACTGACGAGGTACTTAAAATAAGTCACTGCTTACTCATTCCTTACCTATCTCTTCCCTTAACTTATTATGCAGGGTGGCTGCTTTATGTGATTCAACTTGCCAAGCTCAAGAGCTCCTTAGTGGCTTACTTACCAAACCACAAAGTTTGGTTGGGATCCTCTTGGGTTTCCTTTTCATTGCCTGAAGGTCTATGACCTCCCAATTTGGCCAAGAAAGAATCTAAAACCGGCCTTAATCCCCTTAGTGCTCCCTTAGCAACTTAAGCACTTTAACCTCCCTTAGCCACCATTACTTAACCTACCTTAACCACACCACTTAGCTACCACCTAAATAATACATAATTCCTAACTAGGAATGAGTTCTAGGCCCAACCGACGCTACAAAACATCTTAAATTGGCCTAGGGATGATAACCAAGAGATTGAGACATCCTTGAGGTGCCCCGAGCTTGAGGGGCTTATGCCTTGGTGACACTATCAATGATGTGTCACCAACGGCATCAATGCTCAGGCTTCCTGGAAGATCAACGGTGACATGTCACCAATGCTTTTCTAGTATTACGCGATAGCATGCTACCTTGCGCGAAACTTGCTCAATCTTTCAATCCCTAAAGCCAATTCACATGTGTCTTGTTTTTACTTCATTTTCACATGTAATACTACATTTCTATGCATTATTTGAGCTAAATTAACTTAAATCCCTTACGTTAAATCCTCCTTAAAGGAAGAAGCAAGCAATAAGTACACTTGAGCTCTAAAGAGTTCCTTTGAGTTCCAAGCTTGAAATCAACAAAATTAGGCACCAAGGGCACAAAATTAAAAGCATTTCTAACCATTTAACAAGCTTAGAACTAACCTACAATGATCAAAGATGTTTATCTTAGGGTTTGAACCAAAAACTTGCATTAACAAATCCAAATGCACCAAATACCCAAAAAATAAGCTAAGGGCTTGTGGGATAGCTTTAGGACCTTTAAATTTCATGGAATTTTGAGTGATTTGGGAGCTTTGGTGAAGAGGATCTATGGAGGAGAGAGCCACAAAAATGGAAAATGGAAGAGATGATGAATAGTGCTATCTCTTCCAAATATAAGGTCAACCTGTTTAACTTAAATCAACTCTTTTCTACTTGACACTTTGACCCTTAAACTTGACTTTGAATTACTTAGGCCACTTAAACTCTTCCTACACCAACACTCCTTGGTCTCATAGAAAGGTTTTTCTTACCCAAATAATTTTTCCTTAAGTCACTTAAGCCATTATAAGACATAATAACTTAATTTCTCACTTAGTTCATTTTTCACCCTTAACTTCCACTTTTGGTTCAAATGGCTATAAAAAGTTCTGGTCTTAACTTATTTAGCTTTAAACACTTGCATGAACCTAAATTCAATGAAATTATGGTCATGCCACTTACTTGTTTGAAAATTACTATTTTGCCCTCTTTGCCTTTTAGGTGCTGATTTCACTTTGGAACTCAACTTAACCTTAGTTTGATTTCCTTCCTTAGTAAAAATTATTTAACGAAAAATAACTTGGGATTTACTTACCTTAGAATTTAGACCAAGGAAATTACTTGGAGAGCCTTTACAGACCATGTGGAGGCTCATGAAATGAACCATAAGCTGCTTTGGGGATTAGGAATTTTGCTTTTAGGGATAAGAATTGTGGCTATATGCTAGGGGATTTTGGATATGAAGTTGGGGATTTGGGTCGAGTCGAGTGAAATGGGTATTTGAAAGGCTGCTGCGATGTCATGGGCAGTGGTCAAGGAGGGGACACCACTAGATGGGTCGCAAAGGGGCTTCTCCCATCAATTTTGCATTGTCAGTAACTGGCGATGTAGAAGCTTGGTGGTGTGGGACAGGGTGAGGCAATAGCGGCCGACCAAAGTAGTTGCGGCTGTAGGTACAAGGCTTAGATTATTAAATGATAAAGTATAAAGTATAAAAGAGGCAAACTAAGAAACTTGGTGACTAAATATATAATTTTACTAGTTGGTCAACTAAAAGATATAAGGTTAAAGAGGCAAAGTGCTGAACGGTCAATTCTTGATGGAGTAAGTTGCACTACATTAAAGTTCAAGGTGTCTGCTAAGCGTGTTGACAAAGTTCAAAGTAATGAAATGAATTTTGGTCTAGAATTATATATAAAGTAGCTATACCTGCATGGTGTTACACCTTTATTTTTATCTTATTTAAAAAAAGCCATCATATCTAATATAGTACTATATCGTACAAAATGAATAATATTTTTATAAGACTAGCATTACATTGAAAATGACATTTCTTATAAAATGAAAATAATTTTACAGAATAAAAAAATTGTATGGATGGAATAACATTATATGTAGAACAACATTTCTTACAAAATGAACAACACTTTAGGGAAAATAAATTTATATAAATGAAATAACAATTATTACTGAACAAAATAATATTATTTCTAGAGTAGCATTTCTTATGAAATCAATAGTATTTTATGAAACAACATATTTGTATGATTGTAGTGATTTTTCTTTTTGAATGAAACAACATTTCTTATAAAATAAATATCATTTTATGAAACGATAAATTTATATGAATATTGTTTTTCAAACAACATTTCATATCATATGAAATGAACATGGAATTTGCATATTCATAGTCTCTAACAACCAAAGCCTAAAAAAAATAAAAAATTGACATAATATCAAGGACCTGCACCAAATTCTAAGGAAACAAGACCTTCTGTTGGCTGGATACAGCTTTTGGGAACGTTCTAAAATACATGGGGGGTACCAATACCCCCTATTTCATGCCTTATCCCCAAAATTTTATTTTTAATCAATTAAGGACCTAAATTTACAAATTAAGGAAATCACAATGTAACCTAAACAGCGGGTTACAGGTCATGCGGTATGTAATTCAGGTTAAATGGTATGATATTTAGGTTAGGTGTTATTGGATTCAAGTTAAATGGTATTAGATTTAGGTTCATGTGATATCAAACTCAAATGGTATGAAAATCAAGCTAATGTGGTAAGCAATTGAGGTTTATGTGGTATAAGGTTGATGTAGTATAAGATTATGGTTATTGTGGTCCGAGATTCAGGTTGACGTGGTATGGAATTGAGGTTAAATGGTATAGCATTCAGGTTAATTGGTATGAGATTTAGGTTATTATGGTATAAGATTTAGGTTAAGTGGTATGAGGTTTAGGTTATTGTGGTACGAAATTCAGGTTAAGTGGTATGAGATTGAGGTTATTGCGGTATAGAATTCAAGTTAAGTGGTATGAGATTCAGGTTACATGGTATAAGATTCAGTTTATTATGGTATAGGATTTAGGTTATTATGGTATTGAATATAGGTTAAGTGGTATTAGATTCAGGTTATTGTGGTATCAAATTTAGGTTAAATGGTATGATTTTCATGTAAACTGGTATGGGATTTGGGTTAAATGGTATGAGATTCAGGTTAATTGGTATGAGATTCAAGTTAAATGGTATGAGATTCCAGTTAAATGGTATGAGATTGAGGTTATTGTTGTATGGGATTAAGGTTGTTGTGATATAAGATTCAGGTTATGTGGTATGAGATTTAGGTTCACTTGGTATGAGATTCAGGTTATTTGGTATGAGAGTTAGGTTTCTTGTGGTATGAGATTTAGGTTATTTTGGTATAGGATTCAGGTTAATTGGTATGAGATTAAGGTTATTGAGGTATCAGAATGAGGTTAAGTGGTATCAGATTCAAGTTCATGTGGTATAAGATTTTGGTTATTGTGGCATTAGATTCTGGTTATTGTGGTATTATAGTCTGGTTCATGTGGTATGAGATTTAGGTTAACTGGTATGAGATTTAGGTTCATTGGGGTATAAGACTAAGGTTGTTGCCGTATAGGATTCAGGTTAAGTGGTTTGATAATCATGATTTTGTGGTATGAGATTCAAGTTAAGTGGTATGGGATTCAGGTTAATTGGTATGAGATTTAGGCTTTTTTGGTATGAGATTAAGGTTATTGTGGTATTGGATTCAGGTTAAGTGGTATGAAATTTAGGTTAATAGGTATAAGATTCAAGTTGGTGTGGTATAGGATTCATGTTCTTGTAGTATCGAATCGAGGTTAAGTGGTATTAGATTCAGGTTCTTGTGGTATGCGAGTTAGGTTAACTAGTATGAGATTTGAGCTTAATGGTATGAGATTCAGGTTAACTGGTATGAGATTCGGGTGAATTGGTATGCAATTCACGTTAAGTGGTCTAAGATTCAGGTTAAATGGTATGGGCTTCCGGTTAATTAGTATGAGATTTAGGTTGTTGTCATTTTGGATTCAGGTTAAGTGGTATGTCGTTCACGATTTTGTGGTATCAATTGTAGGTTAAATGACATGGGATTCAAGTTAAGTGGTATGAGATTCATGTTTTTGTGTTATGACATTGTGGTTGTTGTGGTATAAGGTTGAGGTTATGTGGCATGAGATTCAGGTTCTTTGTCGTATATGATTTAAGTTATTGTAGTATCGGATTGAGGTTAAGTGGTATGAGATTCAGGAGAAATGGTATGGAATTCAGGTTAATTGGTATGGGATTCAAGTTCATGTGGTATAAGATTCAGGTTATTGTGGTATAAGAATTGGATTGTAATGGTATAAGAATTAGGTTAAGTGGTATGTAATTAATATTCATGTGATATGAGATTTATGTTATTGTGGTATGAGAATCAGGTTGTTGTGGTACAGGATTTAGGTTGAGTGGTATCGGATTTAGGTTCTAGTGGTACTAGATTCAGGTTAATTGGTATGAGATTTAGCTTAAGTGGTATGAGATTCAGGTGGTTGTGGTATAAGAATTAGGTTATTGTGGTATAAGATTCAAGTTAAGTGGTATCAGATTCAGGTTCATCTGGTATGGCATTCTGGTTATTTGGTATAAGATTCAAGTTAAGTGGTATGAGATTTAGGTTATTTTGTATGAGATTCAAGTGGTTGTGCTATGAAAATTAGGTTGTTGTGGTATAAGATTTAGATTAAGTGGTATCAGATTCAGGTTCAGCTGGTATGGTATTCAGGTTAATTGGTATGAGATTCAGGTTAAATGGTATGAAATTTAGGTTATTTGGTACGAGATTCATGTTGTTGTGGAATGGGAATTAGGTTGTTGTGGTATCAGATTCAAGTTAAGTTGTATCAGATTCAAGTTCATATGGTATTGTTTTCAGGTTAATTGGTATGAGATTCATGTTATTTCGTATGAGATTCAGCTTGTTGTAGTATTGGATTCAAGTTAAGCGGTATGAGATTAAGGAGAAATGGTATGGCATTCAGGTTAATTGGTATGCAATTCAGGTTCATGTGGTATACGATTCAGGTTAAGTGGTATGCGATTCAAGTTCACGTAGTATGGGATTGAGGTTATTGTGGTATTCGATTCAAGTTGAGTGGTATCAGATTCAGGTTCATGTGGTATCAAATTTAAGTTAATTGGTATGAGATTTAGGTTCAGTGATATGAGATTCAGGTTATTTAGTATGAGATTCAGGTTGTTTGGTATGAGATTCAGGGTTATTATTATTACTAGTTAATTGCTTGTCAAAAAATTGGAAGATATAATTCATGCAATTTGTTCTCATTATTTTTTTTTACAATAATAATAATAATAATAATAATAATAATAATAATAATAATATAGTAATAAGTAAAAATATGCATTCCATAAAAAGTATAGTTAATTAATAGAATTATTTTTAATGATATTCAATTTATTTAATGTAATCATCACATATATAATTAAATATCTTGAAACCAATAAATCATTTCTTTTTACCTAAAAAGTATAATTATTAACTAATGATATGAATAATGTATATAGTTATAAAAAATAAATATTACTCCATGTATCTAGATTATTTGCACCATTTTGTAAATAGTACATAAATTTAAAAAGATGAAAAAAATTATGTCATATTTTCATTTTTTTTCTTCTACTTTTGCCCAAAAATCAAAATAAATGAAAATAAAATTAAAAAGTATCATAGAAATATTACATTCAATGGATTATTTCAAATAAAATTAGGGTTTAGGGTTATGCATTGGGTTAGAATTATGTGTAGGGATCTAAGGTTAGGGTTAATAATTTGTTTAGGGTTTAGGATTAAGGTTAGGATTAAAGTTAGGGTTACATGTAGTGTTAGAGGTTTCTCATCAAACAGTTAACTGAACATACAATTAGGATTTAGGGTTAGAGATTAGGGTTTAGGTTATTATAAGATTTTTTAAGATGTTTTTAAATTTGGTGGGAGATAGTTGTAATTTTTTAAAAACCTATTGAAAAAAGGTGTGTCAGCGAAGAGGACATTGAGACAGTCCTCCAGGATGTCCATGAGGGGGCTTGTGGTTCCCATATTGGAACTGACGCCTTGGCAGGAGTGATACTCCACCAGGGGTACTTCTGGCCCACCCTAAGAAAGGATGCAAGGCAGTTTGTCCTGAAAAGTGATAATTGCCAAAGGCACGCCAACGTCCAGAGGTTACCCTCGGAGTTAATAACCTCGGCAAACTATCCCTGTCCCTTTGCAGTATGGGGAATTGACCTCATCGGGCCATTCCCGACTGCACCTGGAGGAGTGAAGTTGATGCCCATCAGCATCTTCACTGTATGACATGGTCAGACTAGGAGGGACTTCCGGTGAGGGAGGAACGTTTGAGGGGGAGATTTCTGTCGAGGGAGGAATGCCTAAACGAGAAGTTTCCGGGGATAGATTGCCTGAGACACTCAAAGAATAAAGGTTAGGAGGTCCCCGGAGTATTTTTCCGAGGAGGAGCCTCTGACGCCGAAGTCAATGTTTGAAGGCGAAAGGTAAGTAGGGAGCAGAGAGATTCTTCCCTTTTTCGAGTCTTTGGATCCCCCTTATTGAGGCCACTTCCTTAATATATAGGGGGATGTGACTCGTTCAGATTATGACATGTGTTCGGTCGGATGTAACCTGTACCCTTGGGTGTGGGGGCCTCTAGCCGACTGCAGGCTGCTCGGGTCAGGGGCCAAGGCCGGAGTAGGCCTGTGTGACAACACGTGCGTGGCTGCGGCGTGCCAAAGCACATATGAGGGCGGTGTGTTGCGTACGAGGGCGACATTTCAGAGGCTCGTTAATTGTTTCTGCTGTACTCCCGAGGTCCCTTTGGTATAAGGGAGCTGTTCGGAATATGGGCCTTTTTTCCGAAGTCATCTTCAGTAATCTGGGAGTCCCCTTAGATGCCTAGGGCTTTACTTTGTCTTCTTCTTTTTCCTTGTAATTTTCTTCTTGTAATCTCCTCCATGTAATAAGGCCTCCTCAATCAGATTTTTGCTTCCTTTTAAATTTGGCCAAGTCCTTAAGCGATAATTTTCGTCTCCAAGGGTTGCCTTGATCATTTTTGATTTGGGAACCTTTGGAAGATACTTTTTTTTGTTTATCAACCGTCTTCGAGAAAACACTAGCTTTGGCGAATACCTTTAGGTAACGTTTGACCTATTTTCACCAGCCATGTTCGGTCAACGCACCTTTTGGGGAAACTGACCCTACTAAGTTCGGGGGAAATGTGTGGTTTTCACAAGTACTTACTTGCACCTTGTCCAGCAAGATTTCTTAGGTAGAGTTAGTTTTCTAGGAAATTTTCTGTACTTAGAAAAATTTCTAACTGTGCAATTTCTTGACAAGATTCTAAGCATAGAATTTCTTCAAGGCCTCCGAATGCCACGTATTCTTCAGTTTTCTACCTTCGATATCGCCGAACTTATAGACCCCTTTCCGAACCTCGTCAAGGACCAAATAAGGTCCTTCCCAGTTTGCTCGAAGTACCCCGTGAAACGGTCTTCGGGGCTCGAACTCAGCTTTTTAGAGTATGAGGTCTCCATTTTTTATTCCTTTTTTCCTAACGTGCAAGTTCGTAGCCATAGCTGCTCTTTGCTAGAAGGATTTTCTTCTAAGTTCGGCCATTTCTCTGTGTTCGTCAATTAGGTCGAGCTTTGTCCTTAATCCCAGGTCATTCCGTTCCTCATCGAACACTTGTATCTTGACCGATGGCTGGACTACCTCGATAGGGATAATGGCCTATATGCCGAAGATGAGCGAAAAAGGAGTCTCACCCATGGCTCTTCATGGTGTTGTCTGATAGCTCCATAGCACACTAGAAAGTTCCCCTGGCCATTTTCCCTTTGCTTCCCCCAATCTCTTTTTTAGGCCATCTTTTATGGTTCTGTTAAATACCTCTACCTATCTGTTGCGCTGAGGATGAGCTACCGGGGTGGAGTGCATTTTTATCCCAAGGTCAGTGATGAATTCTTGGAATCCTTTGTTAATAAACTGGGAACCATTGTCAGCCAATAGCACCCTCGGTATGCCGAATTTGCATACAATGTTCTTCCAGATGAAATTTTGTATGTCCTATGCCGAAATAGTTGCCAGGGGCTCTGCCTCGACCCATTTAGTGAAGTAATCCACCGCGACCACGCAGAACTTCACTCCTCCAGGTGCAGTCGGGAGTGGCCCGATGAGGTCAATGCCCCATACTGCAAAGGGACAGGGGTAGTTTGCCGAGGTTATTAACTCCGAGGGTAACTTCTGGACGTTGGCATGCCTTTGGAAATTATCACATTTCTGGACAAACTACCTCGCGTCCTTTCTTAGGGTGGGCCAGAAGTACCCCTGGCGGAGTATCACTCCTGCCAAGGCGTCAGTTCCAATGTGGGAACCACAAGCCCCCTCGTGGACTTCCTAGAGGACTGTCTCAATGTCCTCTTCGCTGACACACCTTAGTAGCGGACTTGCATACCCCTGTCGGTACAATTCTTCCTCGATTAGGAAATATCGTTCGGAGCGTCTCCGCATTTTTGCTGGTTCGTGAGGGTCATCGGGAAGCTCCGAGGTCGTAAGATACCTCTTTATGGGATTTTTCCATCCTCTTTCCTAGGTCATTACGCTCATTATTGCTATGCTCGGATGGCTCAATCCTTCAGTGGACGTATTTTATTTAGCCAGACTATCTGCTTCAGTGTTGTCTCGGGGAGGCACGTTCTCAATGTGCACTGTGTCGAACTCTGAAAGAGCTTTGATGCGAGCTCGTGATATTTTGCCAAAGTTGGGTCCTTCGCGGTGTAGTCTCCTGCCATCTGTCGGACCACTAGCTGAGAATCGCTGTGGGCCTTCAGGTTTCTCACGCCAATTCTTTTAGCAAGGCATAATCCTGCTATAAGGGCTTCATATTCTGCCACATTGTTGGTGACGTTGAATCCAAATTTGATGGCTTTCATGATCTCCATACCCTCGGGACTGCGAATGATTACTCCAGCTCCCTGGTGCTTGGAGCTGGAGGCCCCATCTACAAACAGAGTCCACTCTGGTTCATTTTTCCCGAGCTCTAGTTGACCTTCTTCGACAATGGGTACTTTGGCAATGAAATCCACCAAGGCTTGAGCTTTTATTGCCTTCCTCGGCTCATAGGTGATATCATACTCACCGAGTTCTATGCACCACTTGGAAAGCCTTCCCGTGTGGTCTACCCTCTTCATGATATCCCGAAGAGGCAGGTTACTTCGGACAATAATGGGGTGGCCTTGGAAATACGAACGCAGCCTTCTGCTTGCCAGTATGAAAGCATAAATAGCCTTTTGTAGTAAGGGGTGCCTAACTTCAGCACCATGTAGAGACTTTCTCACATAATATACTGGCCATTGCTCCGCCCCTTCTTCCTTCACAAGGACTGAACTTAGCACCTTTTCAGTGACAGCAAGGTATAGTATGAGGGGTTCGCCTTTCCATGGATGCCGGAGTGTCGGCAGGCGAGTCAGGTAGACCTTAAGCTCTTCCCAAGCCTCTTGGCAGTCTTCGTTCCAAGGGTGTACCTCGCTCCTGAGGCCGCTGCCGCTTTTCGCCGCTTTAGTAAGGACTTTGAAGAATGGTCAGCAGTGATCCCCGTATCTGGAGATGAATCTGCTGAGGGACGTGATTCTCCCTGGAAGTCTTTGCACATCCTTTGTTGTCATGGGAGTTCAGAATCTCAGTAGCGCCTTGACCTTTTCTGGGTTGGCGTTGATACCTCTTTCCAACACCATGAATCCCAGGAACTTACCCGCGTTCACCCTGAACACGCACTTTTCGGGGTTTAAACGGATTTCGAAGATCCTCAGCTGACGGAATGTTTCCTCCAAGTCCACGATATGACTACTAGGTCGTTTGCTCTTAACTATCATATCATCGACATAGACTTCCATGTTCCTCACTATTTGGGAATTAAAGACCCTGCTCATTAGCCTCTGGTAGGTGGCTCCTGCGTTCTTAAGCCCGAAGGGCATTTTGATGTAACAGTATGTACCAACTTCAACGATGAAGGCAGTTTTTTCCTTGTCTTCAGGGTTCATCCTGATTTGGTGATACCCGTTGAAGGCGTCCAGGAAACTTAGGACGCCATAGTCGACGGTTGGGTCCACCAATTGGTCTATTGGCAGTAGTGGGTATGAATCTTTAGGGCAAGCATCGTTTACATTTCGGAAGTCGACGCACATTCGAAGCTTGTCACTCCCTTCCTTTGTGGCGACAACTACGTTACTGAGCCATTCGGGATATTTGACTTCCCTTATTATGCCGGCCTCCACAAACCGTTGGAATTCGAATTTTACAAAGCTATTCTTATGTGCCGAAAAGCTTTTTTTCTTTTGGCGCACGGGCTTCAAGTCGGGGCGTATCTTAAGATTATGCTGAATTATGTGAGGGTCTACCCCAGGCATGTCCTTTGATGAGTAGGCAAACAGATCTTTGTTCATTAATAGAAAAGATACAAGTTTTTCCTCATCACCTTCGGCCAGTTTTTTCCCTATTCGTGTATTTCGGCCTGGGACAAGTTCTATATCTTCTGTTTCTATTTTCTCGGGGTCTTCTGTTTCTTCTCTTTTCACCTCTCTTGCGAGTACGGCCTTGGCTTTCACGGTCCTTGCACAGTTCTTTGCTGGGGCCTTTCTTGCTTTGACAAACACCTTTCTCACTTCCCTTGGTTGATGAAGATGTGAGCATCTCCATCCTTTGTCGCGAAGGTGACAGTCAGGTATTTCACATCTGGACATATGTGAAGATTTCCTTGCGTCTGTCTTCCAAGGATGGCATTATATGACGAGGGAACATCTATGACGATGAACCTTGTCATTGTGGAAGCAAAGAGCTCATCCTTATTCTGTAGTGACGTTCCTTTTAACATTACGGGAAGGTTAATCCACCCGAGGACAGGGAGTTCGGACGGACTTACTCCAAAAGTGGGAGAGGTGACGGGTGAGATCGCCCCTTGGGATACCTAAGCTCGGCAGCAGATGGGAGAACAAAACGTCAGCATTAGAACCGTCGTCCAAGAGTACTCTCTTGACTTCCCAATTCCCTATCCTTGCTATGACCAGCAGAGGGTCATCATGAGGGAAAATTATGGTAGATCCATCCTTCCGAATAAGCTTTTTTAATGGGTTACCGTAAGATCTCCCTGGCTTTTCTCCTCCTTTTCGTCGAGGGTAGTCCTGTGGTGATCGTCTGTATTATTCCTGCCGGAGGTTGTGGATGTCTCCTGGGACTTCGGTTCCGGTGTCTGTCGGAATCATATTCCTCGTCATCTCCTTTCCTCTCTTCTTCCCTCCTCATCTTCGGGGAAGGCATCCACAAGTAACGCCGGAGTTGGCCCTGCTTTATCAAGGACTCTATGTACTTCCTCAGCTGGAAGCAATCCTCAGTATCATGTCCATGATCCCGATGGAACTGGCAAAACTTTTTAATGTTCTTCTTGTTGTCCGAAGTCATGGCCTTCGGACGCTGAATTTGGGTTCCCTGCCTTTCCATGGCCATGAGAATGTTCGTCCTTATGGTGTTTAAAGGGGTAAAAGTCAACGGCTTCTTCCCTTTCAGCTTCTGAGGTCAACCCCCTGATTTGGTTGGCTAGCGAGCTTGTTGGGTCGGCCCCTCAGTACGGACGTGGTCTGGCTTTGGGCCTCCCATCCTCAGCTCTTCAACAGTCATATGTTGCTCAGCCCTTCGGTCAAACTCACCGAAGGTGTCCGAGGGGTCCTTAGAGAATTTGTAGAACAACTGTGAGTCTGTCTGAAGTCCCCGTATCGTGGTGAGGATGCGTATTTCTGGCCTAAAGTCCGGAACGCTCAGGGCTTCTCGGTTGAACCTTTCGACATAGTCACGAATAGTTTCTCCATTCTTCTGCGCTATGTCAAACATTTGAACTGGGATCTTTGCAGTTGGCCTACTTCCGATGAATTGCTGCGTGAAAGCGGTAGATAACTCTGGGAATCCCATGATGGTTCTGGGGGCTAACGAGTTGTACCATGCCGTTGCCGGTTCAGCGAGGGTGACCTCGAAGCATTTGCACAAGGTAGTGTCATTAGCACCGTGCAACACCATGCTATGCCTGTATTTGGTTAGGTGAGCCTGGGGGTCACTTCGGCCATCGTAGGTTTCCAAACGAGGCACCCGAAAGTCACTCGGCATAGGTGCTTTGACTACTACTCAGGTAAACGGTGATTCGTCTCCATTGAAGGTTTCTGACAACTTAGACCAGACGGGCTTCTGAGCTACCTGTCTTTCCACCCTCTCTAACCTCTTTAGGATTTTTTCCATGCGGAGTGTGGCGCTGGGCTCTTCCTCTTGCTGCTATAGGCCTCTGGCAATGCAGAGTGACGCCTCATTTTTGGATAGTAACTTCAGCGCCGAGGGGATTGCGATTTCTCTTCTGGTGAAGAACTCCTACAGCGGGGAGTCCTGGGCCGCTTGGGCCTCGTTTCTCCAGTAGGCCGAACCTTGGGGGGTATATTTTTTGTCGAGGACTCATCATGTTGGTCCCCACTTCCCGTACTCCAGTGAGTTGACTTCAGGCTTCTCTCCCGACAAGGTACTGGTGAAGGGGGCCTTCAGTCTGGAGGCAGCTGTAGCCATCTTCAGTCTAGTTGCTATGTCATTTCAGCCACAACGGAGCACTGAAAATCACGCAGGAAGCTCATGGTAATGGTCAGAGGACGTTCATCCTCAAGCAAGGAAGTCCCTACTGCGGGTTGTTCGGTTGTCGGTTGAACCTCTGGCACGGAAGGGGACTTCGGGAGCCCCTTGTCCTTGGAACACAGACTTTCAACGATGGCCACCTGGGAGTGGGTTCCCACAGATGGCGCCAGAAGATGCCCATCAGCATCTTCACTGTATGACATGGTCAGACTAGGAGGGACTTCCGGTGAGGGAGGAACATCTGAGGGGGAGATTTCTGGTAAGGGAGGAATGCCTAAACGAGAAGTTTCCGGGGAGAGATTGCCTGAGACACTCAAAGAATAAAGGTTAGGAGGTCCTCGAAGTATTTTTCCGTGGAGGAGCCTCCGACGCCCAAGTCAGTGTTTGAAGGCGAAAGGTAAGTAGGGAGCAGAGAGATTCTTCCCTTTTTCGAGTCTTTGGATCCCCCTTATTGAGGCCACTTCCTTAATATATAGGGGGATGGGACTCGTTCAGACTATGACACGTGTTCGGTTAGATGTAACTTGTACCCTTGGGTGTGGGGGTCTCTAGCCGACTGCAGGCTGCTCGTGTCAGGGGTCAAGGCCGGAGTAGGCCTGCGTGACAGGACATGCGTGGCGGCGATGTGCCAGAGTACATATGAAGGTGGCGTGTTGCGTACAAGGGCGACATGTCAGAGGCTCCTTAATTGTTTCTGCTGTACTCCCGAGGTCCCTTCAATTGAAAGGAGCTCTTCGGAATAGGGGTCCTTTTTCCGAAGTCATCTTCAGTAATCCGGGAGTCCCCCCGGCGCTGAAGCTCCCCTTTTGGGCACATTCTCTCCTGTCGAAGGTAGAGGGTCTCTCTCCTCCGAGGCTGGTTCGGTTGCCTTGCCGAGGGGGGCGATACACCATGTTCCGGAGGTCAGCACTATCATTCCCAGGGGCATTGGTGGACCACCGAGGTCGGATGCCCAAGGCGTCAGACTTCCTTTTTCCGAGGTTTGTGCTCGTACTCCTTGCAGGTGACGCTTGACTTTTCGAGTGTTGTGCTTTGCCCAAGATTATAGGTTTAAAGGGTGATAGCACTTCGGCTATCAGAAGTAATACCTTCATACATAACATATACAAAGTAGGAATTAACTCAGAATTAATGATTTTAGCATTAAAAAGCCTATCAAACTGCATACAAAATTCACTTGGCTCATAAACATTTACTTGGGGTGGATATATATCTGAAGTCCGCAGAAACCAATAGATTTGAATTTCAAAATACTTAGCAAAGAAATAAAAAAAACCCAACCAGGTAGAAAGAGTCGAACCTGCTGCAATGATGAATTTGTCATCCAGAGTTGCTTAGCGGCCTCAAACCTCAAATCCTGAGTCAATTCCACCCTCTTTGCATAATGTAGAACAAGATGTTAGTGGTGAGTTCACCTACACCTCTGGTGACGGCCGTTGTAAGAGGCCTTCAACTCCAGCCAAATAGGTTAAACCCTATACCAAACGAAAGCCAATCAAACAACAGAAGATCACCCAAATCAAACAATAAAAGCTGGTAGCCAGAATCACCCAAAAAAAGGTATGACAGTTTTTAATTTGCAACTGCATGAAAATAGATCTAGGGCTCAAAATCTAGTTAGTAATAGAACCACTTGCAACTTCTGAGATCAATTGGGTAAATGGAAAAACCATATATTATATATCCATAGCGCTTAGCTGAAAGCATATTTAAAATCACACCACCTAGCAGGAACAAGTTTTTTCTTTCCCAAATACTAGCCTAAGTCTTGGTAACATCTAAACCAACCAAAATCATATATTACTCGAACATGGAAACATACCCGTAATGGATTAAAGTATTTAATTTATTCCTTCTATTAAAGTATTTAAATTATTCCTTCTAATCCAATCTCTGCATAACAAACATAAGTTCAACCTGAACAAAACAATGGAAATTATTATCATCAAGCTATACATTAATAGGGGATGCCACTTGACATGTTTCCCTAAAAGCACCCCTTGAAACAGTACGATGAAGTGGCCCATGAGAAAGGTAAGGAATACATAGTACTTGTGCAAGACAAAGAAGTAAAACTTGTGCAAACCAAAAAGTAGTAGTCTAAGCTACCACTTGAAACATTGAAATAGTCTTTCTTCACAGAGACATACCGACTGACAAGAATGTAACATAGTAATATAAAAAATAACAACTTTAAGTAAACACCTATATGAACTCTCATACAAAGTTCCAGCTCTAAAGACATAAAACATAAATCTCAATAGTTTCTGTAAGGTAGCTTATCAGGCAGAATGAACAAGATCTAAGGTAAGCAACACTTTGGTATGAAAATTTTAGAAATATCACACAAAAGTCAAAATGAAAATCTAGGAGCTTGGAGTGAAACTAGACATCCATGGGAACTTTCAGTTAATTCACTAGATTTAGACAAAGAATATATAAATTACCATTAATTTTGTAATCAGGTACTTTTCAAACATACAGCACCAGATTTCCAAATATACTAGTCTCAACTAAAAAAAATTACATAAAATCATAGGAATATCCAAGCTACATTCCGTAAAATTGGAATTAAACTATACATATAAGACTATGATTATGCAAAGATTCAATTCCAGGTAAGCAATGCATGATTTATAGTATAATTTTTATTTTCACATTTTGGCAGGACAAGCATATTCTGGTCTTAAACCAGTACATTGCTGAATTCCATAAAACTCACACTTTGTGACTTGACTAACAATATAATATCTCCAAGCTCAGCAACCAGGTATCAATGCAAAAATCAGTAAGATTAGCAGTGATGTAATAAGCTTTGCTTACTGGTCTTGAATTTGTTTATTCCTAAATCAGACTTAACAACTATATTTGTCATACAACCAGTAGCAGCTACTCACTTAATTACTTTAAAAGTAATAAACAAGCAACCAAAGCCCAAAATTGAAGGATTCCATGCTTTGAACACAAACAACATCCATTTAGCAATTAAACTTACCACTAAAATATGCCAGTTGAGCAAATTATTTGAAATATTGAATGAATACCAAATTCATAGAAATATCTAATCCATGAAGCTTAATTCATAGTAATATCTAATCCATGAAGCTTATAATTATGAGGTATAGACAGCAAGCAATTAGATTATAAAGTACTAATATTTGTATTGCAATTTATAACCTCCTCCTAAAATTCAAAACTTAAGGCAAGAAGAGCTTCTGTTATTAGTATTTAACCTCAATTTCAGCCCACTTGAAAGAACCAAGCAAAGTAATGCAAGAAATGAACTTCAACTACTCCAGCAAAAGGCCATAAAGCACAAATTTTTACTCATACAACGTAAATAGTAAACATGTTTCAATGAATTCACAAGCATCAAATTTACTCTAGGGTATCATATTTCCCTTCAAATAAAAGATGGCTCTACTGTGTACAGAGAAAGTAGTTGCTTGTTTGGAAAATTTTCATGGGGACTTGATGCCTTCCTTGAAGCCAAATATGGGAAGCCAAATGGGGGAATCACACATCACAAAAATAATGGAAATAAATCACACACATGTCCAAATCAATCAATAAAAGATTCATTATAAGAAACAACTGATCATCGTTGACATCCATAAATCTAGCCTAAATACTAAAAAACTACAGGGGAACAACATAAGCACTCGATGTCAATTCTACTTATATATCATGCTAAGATCAGACAAGAAATTTAGGATTTAACCGACTTCATTTCAGTTTCGCTTAAACCTTATGATCAACATCATGGCACCTTCCCCATTCATATCCCAATTAGATGAAACCCTAACCAATCTACAAAGAAAGGTGCACGTAAAAATTGGAATGACATACTGGGCATAACAGAAGCCACAGGAGTCTGCTGGAAAACCATATGAATACTAACAATATGTCATGAATCAATGTCATTTTGTGAAAAGCACCATAAACTACAAGTTCAAAAGCTGAATTTTATCCCACAAACAAACACTTGAGACTAATCTAGTTGAATCAACAAGCTCCTGTCCCCATTGAAACGTTGTCAAACTCAAAACATAGACAGTGAAGTTGCTAATGATGCCGACTACAAAGCACCAAAGCCATTACATTACCCCCCCACAAATCACCATTCAGTTATACTCATCAAGAATTTGTCTACCCATCCACACTGATGTCCGGGGACATCATCACTGGAAGGCATGGTGACTTCCGGAACGACTTCCTGTGATGGAGAGCGTTTGGAATTGAGGTTTCCCAGTGGAATGTGCCTGAAAAGCTCAGAGAAGAGGGTTAGGAGGTCCCCGGGGTGCTTTTCCGGGGAGGAGCCTCCGACGCCCAAGTCAGTTTCCTGAGAAGGTAAGAGGGAAGCACTAGAGTTTTTTAGTGGGCTTGCCTGTGTTTTCTCAAGGAGGAGTCGAACCTCTTGCCAGGGTTTGTTTCCTGGTATTTATAGGAATGTCCAGCCCGTTCAGATCGTGACACGTGTTCGGTCGGATGTTCTCTGAATTTCTAGGCGTAGGGGACAAGTAGCCGGTGGTAGGCTCCTTGAGTCTCGAACCGAGACAGGTCGTGACAAGACCTGGACGGCGTCGGTGTGTCAAATCGCCGTTTGATGTGACATGTAGCGTCTGTGGGCGGCATGTCAGAGGCTCCTTAAATGCTCATACCGTACTCCCGAAGTCCCTGGACGAGGTTGTCCTCTGACGCGGACGGTGCCCCTTCGGGAAATGTGCCCGTAGTTCGGGGAGTTCCCTAATTCAGGGTTCCGCCTTCGGGGAGATGCCCTTCGGCCTTCAATAGCTGATTCTCTGTTTCCGAAGGCGATCTATTTAGTACCTCGGGGGGGCTAATAGCTTCCTCGCGTTCCCTGACGCTCCGAGTTCGGGTCAGATAGAGGCGATATCCCTTCGGCTATCACATGCCCCCCTTTGGAAAGCCGAAGTGGAGACTTCGGTTTGTAGCCTTTCCGGGGATGCTCTTTGGGAGTTTTTAGAGAGTAAAACCTGTGCCGAAGGTACACCTTTTGCCCGAAGATATGGGCTGTTCGGCTATGGCCTATCTTTTGGTGTCTTCGAGGTTACTTACTTCTTTCCTTTTTCCTTTTACAGGTCTTTGCAGCGTCGCGTCTCATGACCAGGTGTGTCAGTCTGGAGCGGCGCGTCCCAGTTTTTTAGGGATGTCAGAGGGCGCGTCCCCTATTTTGGCGCGGCGGCTGACACGTGGTACTTTATCATTTGAGGGGAGTCGTGTCGGTCACAGAGAGCGCGTCTTTTCGGGCACAGAGAGCAGTTATGGCGACGGTTCACCTTCAAAGGGTACTTATGACGCCGATTCGACTAGCCATTTTCGACCTCTATATAGCTCATTCCATCATAAGTTCCCTTTTTGCTTTTGCTTCTGCTCTTTTCCCTGCTTGCCACTGCTTTTGCGCTTTCTCTTGCTTTTTGTGGTGGAGCTGTTTTAACAGAGTTTTTCCGGCAACCTTTCACGACGGCGACTTCAAACCCAGATTTTGGCAAGTCTTTTAGTGGGTTTTTGTTTTCCAGACTCTTCTGATTTTCAGAGTTTTTTCCGGAACATGTTTTCTTGCCTTTTTCCGAACCCATTTTTCTGCAAATATGCCTATTCCCGAGAGCTAGCAGCCTCTTTTATCTCATCCTTGCTGCACCACCCCCAAAAAACTGGCAAGATGGAAGAAAAAGTTCTTTCTTCCTTCGTATGCCGTTACGAGGTTGCCTCGTTCTGACCAATTTTGTTTTTCAAACCGTAGTAATGAGGTTACCGTTTTCCGAGTCCAACTGAAGGCCGGACTTCGGTACCCTCCTCCGAAGATGATTTGCGAGTTCTACCAATTTCATGGCATTGCCATAAATCAACTTCCTCCGAACTCGCACTGCTATTTTAACGCCTTCATCTGCATGTGTGCCGTCTTCGAGATAGAACCCCACTTTATTATTTTTGTGCAGTACTACAAGCTCTTCGTGGTCCCGAAGGGTGGCTTTTACTTCATGCTACCTCGGGGATTTGGGAGCAAGAAATATATGTTCACCTTCGCTACCAAGGACAGCTGGCGAGGGTGGCAACAAAAATTTTTCTTTCTGAAGATGGAGGAGGCCTAGTCCCATGTTCCGACCAAATGGGCTCAGGGAAAGCTGGAGATGGACATCGTGGATCCGAGGATACTGCTAACTCTGGAGTTGGCTCCTATCTTTACGGACTTCGACGGCCGTATCCGTGCTGTCTCGAACTGGGGTCCCGAGGTCCCTTCGCGCTCTCTCTACCTCTTCCCAATCAATTGGAGGTTGATGACAGAAGAGGTTCTTTGGGAGTTAGGGGTAGTGAAGGAGCACAAGATGGACCTCAAGATGCCAGCTCCTTCTATCGCCGGGAAGGATTCCTGGTTGGTGCAGCTCCTTCGGGAGGAAGTTTCTTATGAAACTTTTTATGAGAGTAAGTTATCTCTGACTCCCGTTATTATAGCTTTCGTCTTGGACTTACGCTGATGCTTTCTTTCCTTTTCAGAGATGGGCGACAGCACTGCTGCCTTCTACAAGTCCCTCTTCTCCGGCCAAGTTGAGAAGGGCGAGCAGACGAAGAACGCGGCTTCCCGAAGGCGGAAAACCACTGGTGCTGGACCTTCGGCCAAATGGGCGAAGAAGACTATTCTTCCTCCCCCTTTGGAAAGTATTGAGGAGCAAAGCGAGAAGCCCGAAGTCGCTGCCATTTCGCCTCCCGAGGTTGTTGCCGACGTCCCTTCGGCCGACGTCCCTCCTCAGAGCCCCACTCCGTCACAGGCTCTTCTGGATGCCATGGTGGAGGCTCTTTCTGCCGAGGAGCGGCGTAAACGCAAGGGTAAGGGGATCTCTACCGAGGAGGCCCCGGCTTCTGACGATGACGTCATCGAGGTGCCGCCAGGTTTGCTTTTTCCGCCGAAGTGTAATGCCTTTATTTTCCGAAGTTCTTTTTGTTCTCACCAGCTGCTCATTTTGCCATGCAGAGGAGTCACTTACTCCAAGTTGGGCGGCCGAACATGCCCAGAAGCGAGCCGTTCGTGATGCCAAAGTCCCGAAAGGGAAGATCCCGAAGGAGCCTTTCTGGACATTTACGGAGGACATGAATTTGTTCTCCGGAGACTGCCCCCAAATGGCTAAGGAGATCTCGAAGGGGGTGCTTACTGAGGCCTCCTTCAGGGCTATTGCAGCGGCTCATCCGGGCGATGACACCCTCGCGGCGAAGGTTACCGAGCACGCTGCCCAGGTATGCTAGTTTGCCCTTGAAGAATTTTTTCTAAGTGTTTGGCTCTTACTGACCTCGCCTTCATCTTTTTGCAGCTGCTGTCGTACACTGGCTACGTCAGAGTTCGGGTGGCCAGGCAGACGCAGTTCCGAAACTCGGTCTTAGAGACCTTAGAAAAAATGAAGGCCATGTGTTCGGAACTAGCCGTCAAGAATCTGCAGCTGGCTGATGCTGCAGAGAAGGAGGTTGCCGCCCTACGGGTGGAAAAAGAGAAGGTTTTGAAGGACTCCCCCCAGAAGATTTCTAACCTTGGCTCCGAGGTGGCGGGACTGCTTTCGGCCAACGAAGCGCTTCTAAAGTCGAAATCAGAGTCTGAAGAACTTCTGGCGAGGTTGCTGATTGAGAAGAATGCGCTTCATGCTGAGGTCGATTCCTTGAAGAAGGAGCCTGAGAAGAAGAAGAGGATAAAGGCGCTGAAGAAGGAGGTCACGGACCTGAAGGATGAGCTCGAAGGCCTGGAGGTTGAGAAGGATAAATCTGACCAGATTACTAAGGTCGCTTTCCAGGACGGGTTTTGCCTCGCTCGGCACCAAGTCATTCAGAGGTTCCCAGATATGGACCTCTCTTTTTTGGAGGCTTTGAACATTCCTGAGGGGCCTCGGTGGTCCTGGTCCAAGATCGAGCATCTGAACCTGCCTTCTTCTCTCCCGGCGCCCAAGGTGGTAGAGAAGGATGCAGGGGCTGGTGGCTCTCGGGACGCCGAGAATCCTTAGTCTGTTCTAGGGCCCTTCGTCTTTTTCTCATTCCTTTTTCTGTGCTTCTTCTTTCTGGCAATCCTTCTTCTTTGTAAGCTGGTTTATCTTTAATGAAGATTTTTTGGCTAAGTCTTTTTGCAAGTTTTTTCATTTCCCTTTCTCCCGAACACATTCGCTCAAAAGACTTTGGGAAACGGCACCTGCATTTGTTATGGCGAGTATCTTTACGCGGTTCGTTATTTCCCTTTTTTCCCGAACATGATTGCTTAAGGGACTTCGGGAAATCATCTGCGCTTTTTTCGCCGAGCACCTTTGCCGAATTCTAGTTTTCAAGAATTTCTCTAAGAAACTTTTGTACTTAGAATATTTCTCTAATTTTTACAACACAATTCTTCCACGAAACCTTAAGCATAGAATTTTTTCAAGGCATCTGAATGCCAAGTATTTTTTAATTCTATGCCATCGGCGTCGCCGAGTCTGTACACGCCTTTTTGTACTTCGGCAAGAACCAGATAAGGTCCTTCCCAATTCGTGCGAAGTACTCCGTGGGATGGCCTTCGGGGTGCAAAGTCAGCCTTTCAGAGAACGAGGTCTCCCGTCTTGATCCCTTTTGGCCTGGCTTGTAAATTTATGGCCGCGGCCATTCTTTCTTCTCAGCTCGGCTATTTCTCTGTGTTCGCCGACGAGGTCAAGCTTTGTTGTTAGGGTGAGGTCGTTTCCACTTTCATCGAACACTTGCACCCGTACTGATGGTCGTACTACCTCGATTGGAATGATGGCCTCTGTACCGAAGACTAGCGAAAAAGGCGTTTCCCCTGTGGCTCTTCGGGGTGTTGTTCGGTAGCTCCATAATACGCTTTGGAGTGCTCTTGGCCATTTCCCTTTTGCTTCCCCCAGTCTCTTTTTCAGACCATCTTTCATGGTCCTATTAGATACTTCTACCTGCCCATTCCTTTGCGGGTGAACTACTGGGGCGAAGTGCATCTTTATTCCGAGGTCGCTGATAAATTCCTGGAATCCTTTGTCTGTGAACTGGCATCCATTGTCAGCTACTAGCACCCTCGGTATGCCAAATCTGCATACGATGTTCTTCCACACGAACTTCTGCACTTCTTTTGCCGAGATAGTCGCTAGTGGTTCTGCCTCAACCCATTTGGAGAAATAGTCTACTGCTACCACACAGAATTTCATGCCTCCAGGCGCTGTGGGGAGCGGCCCAATGAGGTCTATGCCCCAGACTGCGAAGGGCCAGGGATAATCAGCCGAAGTCACCATTTTCGAGGGTGTCCTCTGGATATTTGCGTGCTTTTGGCAATTACCACATTTTCGGACGAACTGTCTAGCATCCCTTCTTAGGGTAGGCCAAAAATATCCTTGGCGAAGTATTACTGGTGCAAGGGCATCGGTTCCGATGTGTGAACCACAAGCACCTTCGTGTACTTCTTCGAGGATCATTTCAGTATCCTCTTCGCCGACACACCTCTGTAGTGGGTTTGCATATCCCTGCCGATATAATTCTTCACTAATTTGGAAGAATCGGCCGGAGCGTCTTCGGATTTTGGCAGCTTCACTGGGGTCTTCGGGGAGTGTATTGTCCTCGAGGTATCTTTTTATTGGGTCTTTCCAGCCTTTTCCCGAAGTTGATATGCTCAGCACTGTGATGCTCGGGTGACCCAGCACCTCGGTGTATGATGGCCTGGGGCCTCATCGTTGTGAGTCATGATGACTGTTGAGGAGACTTCTAGGAGGAAGAACGCCTAGAAGGTGGATCGCCCCAAGGAGAGTACCTGAAAAGCTGGTAAACAGGGTTAGGAGGCCCCCGGAGTGTTTTTCCGGGGGGGGAGCCTCCGACGCCCAAGTCAGTGGTGGCCGGAAAAAGGAGAAAGTCACTAGCTCAAAGAGAAAGGCAGAAAAGTCTCGCCTGGTATTTTCTCAGAGTGTGGGAGCTGTATCTCCGGCCAACCAACCTCCTGTCAAGTATTTATTTCCTGTATATAAAGGAATACCTAGCTCGTTCAGATCATGACACGTGTGCGGTCGGATGCTCCTGAACTTCTGGGCGTAGGGGACAGATAGTTGGTAACTAGATGGCCTCGAGCCTTGTGCTGAGACGGGCCATGATGTGATTCTGATGGCGTCTGCGCGTCAGGGCGGCTTTTTACGTCTGTGGTGGGACGTGTCAGAGGCTTCCTTAAATGCTTCCATAAATGCTCCTGCCGTACTCCCGAGGTCCCTGGGCGAGGTCGTCCTCTAGTTCGGACAGAGCCTCTTCGGGAAGCATACCCTCAGTTCGGGGGTTCCCAGTTCCAGGGGGTTCCGCCTTCGGGGATATCATGTTCGGCCAGCAATGTCTGGTGCCACTTTTCCGAACGCGCGCTGTTCACAACCTTGGGGGGCGAATAGAGTCCTCAAGTTTTACTGGCGTGCCGAGGCTCGGAGCTCTCTGGCTATCTCCCGAGGTGCATGATTCCACCTGTTCCCGGGAAGCGCCAGTTCTTCTGGCCATTGTTGTGGCAGGGTGTTCGGCCTGATTGAGGCGATAGCCTTTGGCTATCAGTGTATACTTTTGATTTTGCCAAGCAGTCTGCCTCGGCATTATCACGTCGAGGCACGTTTTCGATTCGCACGGTATCGGACTCCCGAATGAGTTTTGCCACCAGTTCATGGTATTTTGCCAAGGTTGGGTCCTTTGCCCCATAGTCTCCCACCGTTTGGCATACCACCAGCTGAGAATCGCTGTGAGCTTTTAGGTTCCTTATGCCAATTTTTCTGGCCAGGCGCAATCCTGCTATGAGGGCTTCATATTCCGCCATATTGTTGGTGGCATGAAAGTCGAACTTGATAGCCTTCACCACTTCTAGACCTTCAGGACCCCTGATGATCACGCCAGCTCCCTGGTGTTCGGACCCCGAGGATCCGTCAACATGCAAAGTCCATTCGGGATCACCTTCATCAAGATCCGGATGGCTGTCCTCGGTGGTAGATACTTCGGTGATGAAGTCTGCCAGTGCTTGAGCTTTTATGGCTTTCCGAGGTTCGTAAGAGATGTCGTGTTCGCCAAGCTCTATACACCACTTGGAGAGCCTTCCGGAATGATCCACCTTCCTCATGACGTCCCGTAGTGGTAGACTACTTCGGACGATGATGGGGTAAGTCTGAAAGTATGGTCGTAGTCTTCTCCCTGCTAGCACCAAGGCATATATAGCTTTTTGTAATAAAGGATACTTGACTTCAGCGCCATGAAGGGATTTGCTCACGTAATAGACTGGCCATTGCTTTGGCCCCTCTTCTTTTACAAGGACCGAACTCACAGCTTTTTCTGTGACGGCGAGGTGTAGTACGAGAGGCTCTCCTTCGCGAGGTTGTCGCAGAGTAGGCAGGCTAGCCAAGTAGATTTTCAGTTCTTCCCAGGCCTTTTGGAAATCTTCACCCCAGGGATGGTCATTACCTCCGAGGTTGTCCTCCTTTTTTGCTGCCTTTGTGAGGACTTTGAAGAATGGCCGACACCGATCTCCGTATCTGGAAATAAACCTGCTGAGGGAGGTTATCCTTCCAGTGAGTCTCTGCACATCTTTTATTGTGGCAGGAGTTCAGAACTCGAGTAGGGCCTTGATTTTTTCTGGGTTAGCATCAATGCCTCTTTCTGATACCATGTACCCAAGGAATTTTCCCGAGGTCACTTCGAAGATGCACTTTTTGGGACTGAGATGGATCCCGAAGGTTCTAAGCTTGTGGAAAGTTTTTTTTAGATCTGCGACGTGGTCGTCCGGCAGCTTGCTTTTGACTATCATATCGTCAACATACACTTCCATGTTTCTCCCTATTTGGTCGTTAAAGACCTTGCTCATCAATCTCTGGTAGGTGGCTCCTGCATTTTTAAGCCCGAAGGGCATTCTGACGTAGCAGTATGTTCCTCCCTCGGTGATGAAGGCGGTTCTTTCTTCATCTTCGGGATTCATCCTTATTTGATGATAGCCATTGAAGGCGTCTAAGAAACTTAGGAGCCCGTATTCGGCAGTTGAGTCTACCAATTGGTCTATCGGTGGGAGAGGGTATGAGTCTTTTGGGCAAGCATCGTTCAAGTTTCTGAAGTCGATGCACATCCGGAGTTTGCTGCTTCCTTCTTTAGTGGCGATAACCACGTTGCTCAACCATTCGGGGTATTTGACCTCCCTGATGACACCAGCATCAAACAGGCACTGGACTTCGGTTTTGACGAAGTTATTTTTATGGGCTGAGATGCCCCGTTTCTTTTGCCAGACAGGCTTTGCTTCCGGACTTACTTTGAGGCTATGCTGTATTACGCCAGGGTTCACCCCTGGCATATCTTTCGGCGAGTAGGCAAAGAGATCTTTATTTTCCAGTAGAAAAGATATAAGTTTTTTCTTGTCACCTTCAGCCAAGCTCTTCCCCATTCAGGTAGATTGACCTGGGACAAGTTCTACTGTTTCCGTTTCCGCCTTCACGGGACTCTCTGCCTCACCCTTTTTTGGTGCTTTTGCTTCCACAGCTTGCGTGGAGTTGTTTGCTGGAGCCTTTCGTGTTTTGATGAACACCTTCCTTACTTCGCCTTGATCTATGAAGATTTCTGCATCTCCATCCTTGGCGGCGAAAGTGACGGTTAAGTACTTGACATCAGGGCGAATGTGCAAGTTTCCCTGTGTCTGTCTTCCAAGGATGGCATTGTACGATGAAGGGACATCCATAACGATGAACCTTGCCATTGTGGAGGCGTACAACTCTTCTGTCCCCATCACCGAAGTCCCTTTCAACATCAACGGGAGATCGATCCAACCGGGGACGGGCAGCTCGGCCGGACCTACCCCGAAGGTAGGCGAGGTGACGGGCTTGAGGTCGCTGGCAGAGACACCCAACCTCGGCAGCAAGTGTGAAAACAAGACGTTGGCATTTGATCCATCGTCAAGCAGCACTCTCTTGACGTCCCAGTTTCCTATTCTCGCCATGATCAACAATGGGTCGTCATGGGGAAAAATGACGGCGGAACCATCCTTTCGGGCCAGCTTTTTTGTTGGACTTTGATACTCCATGACTGCTATTTCTCTGGCCTTCCTCTTTCTTTCCGAGGATGGCAGCCCGTCGTTATTGTCTGTATGATTCCTGCTGGAGGTGGGGGGCGCCTTTTCGGACGTCGGTTCCTCCGCCTGTCGGAGTTGTAGTCCTCATCTTCTGCCTTTCCTTCCTCCTCTTTTCTCCCTTTCGGGGAAGGCATGCGCAGATAACGTCGAAGTTGGCCCTGTTTTATCAGCGACTCTGTATACTTCTTGAATTGGAAGCAGTCTTCGGTGTCGTGACCGTGGTCGCGGTGAAACTGGCAGAACTTCTTCATATTCTTTCTGTTGTCGGCGGTCATGGCCCGTGGCCGCTGAACCTGCGTCCCCTGCCTTTCCATCTTCATGAGGATGTTTGTCCGTGTGGTGTTCAGGGGTGTGAAAATTGGGAGTTTCCTTCCCCTCAGTCTTTGACCTCGGCCTGTCTGTTCAGTCGGATGCCGAGTTTGCTGGCTGGAGCCTTCGACGCGGGCGTGATCAGACTTCGGCCCACCCATTCTGAGCTCCTCGGCAGTCATATGTTGTTCTGCCCTTCGGTAAAATTCACTGAGGGTGTCCGGGGGGTCCTTAGAGAACTCGTAAAACAGCTGTGAGTCCCTCCGAAGTCCCCGTGTCATCGCGAGGATGCGTATTTCGGGCCGAAAGTCTAGGACACTCAAGGCCTCTCTGTTAAATCTCTCGACATAGTCACGGATGGTCTCTCCAATCCTTTGTGCTATGTTGAACATCTGAACCGGCATCTTCGCCGTTGGCCGACTTACGATAAACTGCTGTGTGAAGGCTGTGGACAGCTCCTGGAACTCCGTGATGGTTCTTGAGGCCAATGAATTATACCAGGCTGTTGCTGGCCCACTGAGAGTGACCTCGAAGCATTTGCACAAGGTAGCATCATCGGCACTGTGCATCATCATGCTGCGTCTATACTTGGTCAGATGGGCCTGCGGATCAGTACGGTCATCGTAAGTTTCTAGGTGAGGTACTCTGAAATCACCTGGCATGGCTGCCTCAACTACATCTTGGGTGCATGGGGACTCGTCCCCACAAAAGGTCCCAGACAACCTGGCCCAGACGGGCTTGCGGGCCACCTGTTTCTCCACTCTGTCCAACCTCGCCAATATTTTCTCCATAAGGGCCGTGGCGCTAGGTTCTTCTTCTGGCAGGGGGGATTGTCGGTGCCTCTTCGAGGAGCGAGTTCGGTGCTGAGGGGATGGGGACCTCGCCTCAGGCGACTGGCTCCTCCTGTGTGTGCTTTTGGGTCGCCTTGACCCCGCTTGTCCCGCGAGCCGTGCCCCGAGAGGCATGTTTTCTGTTGAAGACTCCTCTCGTGGGTCTCCGGATCCCGAACTACGATAAGTTGGTTTGGGGCTTTTTTCCTAAGGGTGTGCTGGCGAAGGAGGCCTTTGGGCTTGAGCTTGTTACGGCCACCTTCGGTCTATCTGTTGTGTCATTTCAGCCACAACAGAACGTTGAAAGTCGCGTAGGAAGCTCATGGTTATGACCAGAGGGCGCTCTTCCTCAGGCGTGGAAGTCCCTGGGGGGGCTTGCTCAGTGGCCGGTTGGACTACAGGCGCGGACGGGGACCTTGGGAGTCCCTTATCCTTAGAACGCCGAGTCTCAACGACGGCGACCCGAGGATGGATTCCCACAGACGGCGCCAAATGATGTCCGGGGACATCATCACTGGAAGGCATGGTGACTTCCGGGGGGACTTCCTGTGATGGAGAGCGTCTGGAATTGAGGTTTCCCAGGGGAATGTGCCTAAAAACCTCAGACAAGAGGGTTAGGAGGTCCCCGGGGTGCTTTTCCGGGGAGGAGCCTCCTACGCCCAAGTCAGTTTCCTGAGAAGGTAAGAGGGAAGCACTAGAGTTTTTTAGTGGGCTTGCCTGTGTTTTCTCAAGGAGGAGGAGTCCAACCTCTTTCCAGGGTTTGTTTCCTGGTATTTATAGGAATGTCCAGCCCGTTCAGATCGTGACACGTGTTCGGTCGGATGTTCTCTGAATTTCTGGGTGTAGGGGACAAGTAGCCGGTGGCAGGCTCCTTGAGTCTCGAACCGAGACAGGTGGTGACAAGACCTGGACGGCGTCGGCATGTCAAATCTCCATTTGAGATGACATGTAGCGTCTGTGGGCGGCATGTCAGAGGCTCCTTAAATGCTCATACCGTACTCCCCGAAGTCCCTGGACGAGGTCGTCCTCTGACGCGGACGGTGCCCCTTCGGGAAATGTGCCCGTAGTTCGGGGAGTTCCCTGATTCAGGGTTCCGCCTTTGGGGAGATGCCCTTCAGCCTTCAATAGCTTTTCTCCGTTTTCGAAGGTGATCTGTTTAGTACCTCAGGGGGGCTAATAGCTTCCTCGCGTTCCCTGACGCTTTGAGTTCGGGTCAGATAGAGGTGATAGCCCTTCGGCTATCACACACAATTATGAGGTT
Source organism: Aquilaria yunnanensis (assembly GCA_039654915.1). Classification (NCBI taxonomy): domain Eukaryota; kingdom Viridiplantae; phylum Streptophyta; class Magnoliopsida; order Malvales; family Thymelaeaceae; genus Aquilaria; species Aquilaria yunnanensis. Next base: position 79,455,020 of record CM077598.1, read on the forward strand.
AATGAAAATGGATTCCAAAAAACATGAACAAGGAGTAGTTCATTCAGTGGGTGGAATATCTACACAGTAGAAGGAAGAAGCAAGAGACGTTTAGCGTAAATAGAAAAAGATTTTAAATTTAAAAAACAAATCTTCCAACAATCTAGACCTATTGCTTTACTGCAAAACTAATTCTCAATACAAAACTAAGAAACTACAGGGGAACATCCATAATTCTTTTTCTTGTTTGAATCCTAAACATAAATGTAGGAGCAACAACATATCCAACAATGAAAACAAAACTTTTGTAGTCTACCATAAATCGGTAGTTCTAATTTCATTGGTTGAACAATAGTAGAACCCGGGGCAGGATGAACCTGGTTGACGGCACTGGATATCATTGGATCGCTTTTCCCTTCATTCTTGCCTCATATCTTTCTTGGATTCGAACAACTTCTCCCCAGCTGCTTTTCCCTTTTCTTCCAACTCCTCTCCGTTTCCCTCCTTTCTGGCTCTTAAATTCAAAACCCTTTTTTCTTTGCTTTCTTGGCGTTGAACAATTTTTATTTATGAAACTTCTTCTCGGCACTATTGGATACAATCACGGTTCTTTTGTTTCCCTCCCTTCCTTGCTCTCACTGGGTTACCACAAGACAGCTTCCTCTAGGTGGCACAGACGATTTGAACAGGATCGGACAAATCGGTGATGTGAACAGGAGATTCCTTGTGGACTATCGAAAGAAGCGAGATTGACTGAAGAAGAGGAAGAGGGTATGAGATTTGAGGAAGAAGACAGATGACTTGTAACTAGATAAAATAGGTTGCCACTAATAACCATCATACTTGATTTCAATCTGAATAGCCTAATAAGTCATTAATAGATGTTTGGGACTAGAATGATAAAAAATGAAAACATGGCTGTCAAAACTAATGTTGGACCAAAACTCAATCTCACTGATGGACAATGGAGATGGGGGGGGGTGTTACCACGTCACAAAAATGAGAGAAATACAAATTGTGGCATAATGGTCAAAACGTATTATATTGTGTAATTCTCTTCATAGTGATTGAAGTGTGAGGGGTAAAAGGTATAATGAACACCTCCTTAGAAGTGTTCAAAGTTGGTAACTTGGCCCGCAAGAAATGCCTTAAGGATTTCTTGTTTGTCAAGCAACCTATGGACTTTTTTGTAAGGACCTAAGTGTTCTAATGTGGGCTTTAAGATGTGTATGTCTTTGACTTAAGTCAAATCGAGCAATTTGGAGATTTCCGACCTAGGGAGGGATGGCTATGCCTTCGAAATTGATCAAAAATGTGGGCAAAATTTGGACCAATAAGTTTAAGACAAAGAAACCATGCTTATGGGCAAGGAAAAGGACATAAGGCAAGGTTAAGGTTGTTAAGTGTGTTTTGTGCACTTAAGCTCATTTAAGCCCATTTAAGTGGCTAACTTACTTATCTCTCTCCCATTTTTGGCGTCCTCCAACCTAAGAACACAGCCATACTTCCTCCATAGCCAACACACCTTCAAACTTGCAATTGATTGAAATTGAAGGCAAAAGGAAGCAATTGGAAGCAAACTAGAGCTATTGCTTGGATACTTCAAGGATCAAGCTTGATTTTCAACCTACCAACTTTGGAAAGGGTTCTCTTTTCCCATGGGTTGTTTTCTATATTTTCAAACAACCATGGAGCTCAGGCTAAGCTTGGAAGAGAGCCATGAGATTGATGAACCAAGCTTAGTGAGAGGAGTACACTTATTGAAGGTTTTTTGACCTAGTGTGAAGTGCACAAAGATGGCAGTGAAATGAGGGTTTCTAGAGCCCGAAGTTAGTACTAACTAGTGTTAAAATCCTCCTAGGACCAGGCATTAGCTTGAGGATGGCTGCCATAGTGATTTGGTTATGTTGATTCTGTGTTTTATGGACTAATCTATCGTATATGTTGCTGCCACATATCATATGTTTGTTGGTTGTGAATGGCTGCTGCATTTGGTTGCTATGTCTTGTATATATGCATTGTAGGTTTTGTGTTTTAGTGTCTTTGGATGTAGGTTTTAATGATGGTTACATTGCCTATTGAATCCAAGTGCTACCCTTACTAAGTTTCTCAATGAAACTTACTCCCCTCAATTCTTCCATTTCAAGTCCAGCTGAAATATCACCTTCAAACTAACCTTTGTGGTTTGAGTTTTGCCCTAAATTTTCAAGTATTTAAACTTCCATATGTGTAGTTGTTATCTGGAAAATTTGGTAATTTTAGGATCACATTTGGTATTTTTAGTAATGGTTCTTATTGTGTTATGTAGCAGCTATCGACCATCCTGTTCTGGAGTCCATTGTGTCTCAGGCACTCCTATAACTTAGGGTGCGTATTTAGCTAAGTTAAGACCGTTTTGTAGTGCATTGTGAATCAAGATGTAGTGTATGTAAAATGAGACAAGTATGTGAACATTTGAGTAATGTTTTGGCTATGTATGTGATGTGGTGTAAAGCTGCCTAAGTGTGAATGGTGGGCTGCGTACTTGTAAATTCTGTTTTGGCCGCATAAAGTTGGTAGATGCAAGAGAATTTATTTCCCTTGTGTATTAGACATATATGGGGTAGCCTTAGAGAGCTTTCCCCTTGTGAATGAAGTGTTTGCACACTTATGAAATTTTGTATGGGCAAAATGGTCAAAAAATGATGGAATTTTGACTCTACACTTAAAGTTCTATAACTCTCGGTGTAGAAGGAATCATTGTAGGAAATTTTAACCACACCTATAGCACATCTAGAGGTTGAACTAGAAATTGGAATTTTTCAATTTGAATCCCTATAGCCAAATATATGATGTTCCGAAGTTGGTGAAGTTACTGTTCATTTGGTTAGAATTTTGTTGGCAAATTAAAAAATCCATAACTTGGTCCATAGATTGGCTATTGATGTAAAAAAAGATTCCTTGGTTTGCGCTAAGTCTTTACTTGATAATGGAGCAAAGAAAGCATGGGGTTACATGGCTAGATTAATACAGTTTATATTAGGAAGTTTGGGTGTAGTGGCTGGAATTTTTGAACCTAGTTAGAATGCTTAATGTGTGGAAGCCAAAACTAAGACTTGTGCTAGTGTTTTCCTTTTTAGCTGCCATAGTGTGCATAAATGTAAATATGTGTGTTATGGTTAGACCAATATACATGTATTTACATAGTGCTCAAGAGAATCACTTGAGTATGCACACTAGGGGTGTTGTTCTGATAATCCATAGGACACACAAATCCTGAGAGTTTAAATGCACAGTTTTGACATCATAATTGGATTACCCCAGAGTGGGTAATAGATGTTGGTATCAGAGCATGGTTTGTACATGTACATAGCATATAGTTGCATTACCTGCATTTACATACATTAACTTAGTGTGGTCAACTACTAGTGTCAAGTACCATTGAAATACCTATAATCTTTATATATGCTCTATGATGAACCATCAATGTAGGAAGTAAACATGATTGCCACAAGGAGAGGGGACCACCATGAAGGTGTCCTACTGACTTTGGGTAACAAAGAAATGGATAGAATAGAGGGAATTAGGGGCAATAGGGGGTGCTAAACCTTGAAGTGCCTCAAGTTTGCTTAGAGCTTTAGAGGAACTTAGCTCTAATCAATGAAAACTTAGTAAGGCTGATTCAAGCACAACAACAAGGAGTCCAAGTAGCTCCAGTAGAACCAGTTCAAGATGCATAGCAGCAACTAGAAGAGGATACTAGGAACATAGCTAAATATGTTCCTTATGAAAGCTTGGAGGACACAAATGATGAGACCATTGAGGAGGAAGATGAGGATAGGAGAAATCCATGAGGAAGAAGACTAAGGTCTGACATTGGTCAAGTATCCAGGACCAATCCCTCAGTCTATGGCCATTCTTCCACTAGGAATGAGATTGAGGAAGGCCATAAGAGAAGATCCAGGAGAAGGCAGAGAGATCATAGAGAGCATCACCATACAGAGGGTTTTCACAGATCCAGGAGAATAGATCAGAAGATCTAAAAGGCCTTGATGAAGTCAGACTGTTGGAGAGGTTCCAAGGCCTAAGTCCTCCATAGTTTGATGGAAGAGTTATGCCAAAGAGAGCTAAAGAGTGGTTAATTTTCATTGAAATAATGTTTGAGAGGATGCCATTCAGCTCCACTAAAAGAATGTCACTGGCTACCTACAATCTAGTAGGCAGTGTAGAGATGTGGTGGAGAAACAAAAGATATAGATATGCTTTCCAGAGGGGCAGAAGGCCAGAAGAAGACATGGAAATGACCTGTTCAGAGTTTACTTAGTTGTTCCAAGAGCAGTACATTAGTGATGCCATCAAGGATATGAAGCAAGCCGAATTTGATGCTCTAAGGAAAGACAACCTCAGTGTCCTAGAGTATGAGCGCAAATTCAATCAATTAGTGAGGTATGCTCCTCAGTATCATGGACTTTGAGGAGTTGAATGCCAAAAGATTTGTCAGAGGCCTGTGGTCAGATATCAGAAAGGCTGGAAGACCTTTTGGAGCAATCACATACTATGAAGCAGTGCATAAAGCTTTAATACTAGAGCAAGAGGAGTATGTGACTAGGTACTTTCCTAGTGGACTAGGGGAAAGTAGCTAGGTAGGAGGCAAGCTGAAGAAGTCACCACATGGCAAGGGAATTGACAAGAGTTCCCATCTTGGTGGTGAGGGCAAGGTTAAAAGGAAGTTCCTTGGACTAAGGTGCCCTAAATGCAAGAAGTTTCATGGAAAGAAACCTTGCTATTTTGACACCCAAGCATGTCTAAGATGTGGATCCATGGATCATTGGATGAAAGATTGCCCACGGGTTCAAAGGAGGCCAGAAGTCCAATGTCCAGTAAGGGCTATTGGGGCAGGACCTAGAGAGAGAGCACCAAGGGAGCGATAGCAGAGGCTAGTTCCTCGCCCTCCAGTGCAGAGAGCTAGCAGAGTCTTCCAAGTGGCAAATTTAAAGACATCACAGCAGGGAGAAGCACTAAGAGGTAACATTTACCTTAATGGTATGTCTGTTAGTGTTCTGTTTGATACTGATGCATCTGTGTCTATAGTGGCTAGAAAATTTGTTGATGCCATGAAATTGCCTACTGAAATCATGCCTAAGATATCCTTAGTGAAAACAGCAGGTAGTTAATGTCTTTTCACTAAGGACCTAGCTAAGGATTGTGAGCTAATAGTAGGAAAGACTAAGGTTATGACTAATCTGCAAGTGTTGGACATTCCTAAGTATGATTTAGTGTTAGGTATGAATTGGCTTGCTATGCATAATATAATAATTGATTGTGCTAAAAGAGAAATCACGTCGCCTGATGGTGAAGTGTATGCATTAGTGAATTCTAAGGAATTAGTGTATAAAATGCATGGAATGAAACTAGAGGTATTAGATGAGATACCTGTGATTTCTGAGCTTGATTTTTGTTATGCATTGAATGAATTGCACTGTGAAGAAGAAGTCGATAGAATACCTGTAGTGAGAGACTTCCCACAAGTCTTTCCTAAAAACTTGCCAGGTATTCCGCCACTAAGGGAGATTGAATTTGAGATCATGTTTCAACCAAGAACTAGTCCAATATCCTTTCCTCCTTAGAGAATGCAAATCACAGCGATGAATGAGCTCAAGAAACAACTTGATGAACTTCTTGAAAAAGTGTTCATAAGGCCAAGTGTTTCACCATGGGGAGCTCCTGTTCTTTTTGTGAAGAAGAAGGATGGATCATTGAGACTATGCATTGACTATAGGAAGCTCAATGCAGTGACTATCAAGAACAAGTATCCACTCCCTAGGATGGAGGTTCTTTTTGATCAACTCAAGGGAGCTAAAATCCTCTCCAAGATAGATTTGAGATCTGGATACTTCCAGTTGAGAGTAAAGAAAAACGATATTGTTAAGACTACATTCAAGACCAGATATGGGCATTATGAGTACACATCCAGGCCATTTGGTTTGACTAATGCCCCAGCTCCTTTCATGGACCTGATGAATAGGGTGTTTAGACAAATTTCTGGTTGTGTTCATTGATGATATCCTAGTGCATACCAAGGATGAAAATGAACATGAACATCATCTGAAGATTGTCTTAAAGACTGTTGGAACATTAGCTTTATGCCAAGTTATACAAGTGTCAATTTTGGATAAAGGAAGTGTTTTTCCTAGGACACATCATAGATGCACAAGGCCTTAAGGGAGACCCTAAAAAGGTCAAGGCAGTGTAAGAGTGGGAAAGACCAAAGACTATAAAGGAAATCAAAAGTTTCCTAGGATTAGTTGGATATTACAGTAGGTTTGTATTAGGCTTTTCCATGATTGCCTCATTTCTTACCTATCTGACCAAGAAGAGTCAAAGATTTGAGTGGGCTAAGAAGTGTGAAAAGAGTTTCCAGGAGCTCAAGCAGAGGTTGATTGAAGCTCCAGTATTGATTCTTCCCGATCCAAGCATGTCCTACATCATCTATACAAATGCTTCTATATCTCGGTTAGGTTGTGTGCTTATGCAACATAGAAATGTCATTGCTTATAGGTCAGGGCAGTTGAGACCCCATAAGCAAAATTATCCTACACATGACCTAGAACTCATAGCAATTATTTTTTCTCTGAATCAATGGAGACATTACTTGATGGATAGTTCCTTTGTGATCTACACTGACCATAAGAGCCTAAAGTACTTGTTCACTCAGAAAGAGTTGAACATGAGGCAAATGAGATGGTTAGAGTACATCAAGGACTATGACTACAGTATAGAGTACACAGAGGACAAACGCAATCAAGTAGTAGATGCGTTGGGTAGGAAGTACACAGGACTTCTGAAATGAGGATCCATAGTTGATCATGATGAGCATAATAGTCTGCTATGCTTATGGCATGAGTGGCATAAATGGGAGGAAGCCCAAATTTATACATTGACAATTCAATCTAGATGGATTGAAGAAGCTAGAAAGGCATAGGAGACAAATCCTGATCTAAAAAGGATTTCAGGAGAGGAAAAAGGTTCCTTGTATCAATCCTTTGCCTACAAGCAAGGATTACTGTACTTCAAGGACCGAATCTATGTGCCTAAAGGACCAAAGCTCAGGGATGAAATACTTGAGGAAGCTTAGACAAGCAAGTTAAACATCCATCCAGGAAGTGAGAAAGTGTATAAAGACTTGAAGACTCAATTTTGGTGGCCAAACATGAAGAGAGACATAGCTAGTTATGTCTGCAAATGTGCCACATTCCAGAGGGTAAAGGTAAAGCACTTAAGCTTAGTATTGAAGCAAAAAGAATATTTCTTGTTGCCAGTACCTCGGGGCAGCATATAGTTGAATGATCCATTCGGTTGATTCTAGAGTTTGTCATACTACATGAACATAAGGAAGTAGGGCTCCACCTTGAAGACATTACACATGCTAAGGTACACGTTGAAGTAGGGATACGGATTCAGTGGTAGCTGATTTACTACAATCTAGTAAAACCCGCAAAAATCTCTGATGACGGGATGTGGGGCATATTGTAGCCCAACCTTTAACTGGGTCTTGAAAACCGTGATCTCTTTTTGTAGAGGTTGGTAACTCATTTCATTCTTCTTCTGCAAACAAAGTTTGTCGTTCGAGCAAAAATTTATTTCTTCCTCCACTTATCCATCTTCTCCAGGGTGGCGCAACTCTGGTGGTTTTCCAAGGACTCCCAGTTACCCTTTGACTCCACAGCTACCTCATCCATGGATTGGCTACTTCAGCTACAAGTAAAAAGAAAAAAAAAACAAAACAAAAGAAAAAGAGACCCGCCCAAACTTGTAAAGGAAGGCCAGAGAAAATTATTTGAAGTTGATGAACCACCGCTAATCAAATGGAGAAGTGAGGAATTGCCTCCAAGGGATGTTGCCAAAAAAGGAAAGGTGAAGAAGATAGCTAGAAAGTAAATGAGAGCAAAGTGGAGAAAAATGAAGAAGTGAGGAACTCCTTGCGGGGGAGGGGTATATATAGTACTGAAGTGGAAGTCCAAGGGTCACATTAAAAGCAATAAAAGTTGATAGCTAAAATACCCCCATAAACCAAAATAACATATCTGACAAGGCAAGGCCAATCCCGAGTGCATACATGTCCCTAGAAACTTAGAACGAGAGCAACCTACATCATGAAAAACAGACGGAACAATGCCTAGAATAATGTCATTTCAACAAGTTGAAGAGATGTAATGGACACCTTAGGGAAGACCAAATGTTGCATAACTTTAGGATGCCAAAGAGACGTAATGGACACCTTGTGGAAGCCCAAACATCATGAATATGGGTAGAAGAAGAATACCACACTAGAACTGAAGATAAGCACAACTTTTGGTGAAGGATATTGAGCGCGAAGTTCGACAACTTCAGTGACCGATGTTCTAGCTGTTCATTGGTCTTAGGGAGGGGCCATGTGATTGCCAAAGGGCACAAGCCCTTAGGAGTCCTCCAAGAAGACGAGGTAACTAAACTCTTAAAGCCCCCCGAATAAGAGTATGTTCAATGCGGAAGAGATACTTTGGTATAGCTATCACATCTCGGTTCAAGCAAAAATAGGGACCTTGGCTGAGACCCACTACTGAAGTCCTTCTGTCTAGCCGATGTGGCCCTCTTAGCTAGACAAAAAAGGCATCAGCCTATTAGACCTGAAGAGCTCCTCGGGACTCTAACACAACTGATTCCAACCGCTAGATCTAGGCAGACACGTGGTTGGTAGATTCGGAATACTGCCAGGGTGCTCTGACGTCCTGGACACTATATAAGCAAAGGAGTCCACATATCAAAGGTAGGTCATCCTTCCTTGTGCTCTGGTGTTCTCCCCTTCATACCTTTCACCTAACTTGAGTGTCGGATCCCTCCCCGAAAATACTGTGGGGACGACTTTGCCCCATTGCTTTGTCTTTGTGTTTCTGGCCTATCTCATCTAACGTAGCCTATCCGGTCAGCCTACCATGTTAGTCTTTCACATCGGCAAGAGTGATTGACGCCAAACACATTTTAAAATTTACTAAGTATACGTCACATATATTTAGGTAGCATGCATGGAAGTACCGACTAAATGATATTAATTACTAAGCCAATATAGTCTGAGTGACGGATTAATCGAATTACATCTGAAAAATTTTACATTAGTTACGAATTTTTTCTAGAGTCTTAGAAGGGGCAAACACTAAATAACAAGAACCTTTACAGTTTGAACTTGCAACTTTCTCCCAGTAAATTCGTGAATGTTATTGTCTAGCAATTTTCAGACAAGTTATAAACAATTATATATATATATATATATATATATATATATTCGTTGTCTTAATTAGGATTCACACGAATATCTTTTAATTTAAAAAATATCTGTTTGGGGTAACACTATTTAATAAACTTTATAGTACATAGGGTATTAATTTTCCACATATCGTCTGACATTAAAAATATACACTCACCCTTTTTTCAACATTGGTCGGCAAACTTTTGTCAGAGTTACTGTCCTTATGTACATGCATAAAAAAAGGTGCGACCACCTAAAGTAATTAACTAATTCCTAGGTTACAATTTGCAAGTAATGAAACAATGAAAATGCTTTTCTCATGACTCCTCTCGACAGGGGATATCAAGCTTCCTTTGCGCGCACACGAATAACATTTCATCATAATCTAGGCGAAAAAATAAGCAAGCGAAGCCGCATTAGTTGAGTTTACTTCAATTTGGAAGAGTTTATTTATTGGTGTGAGTAGCTATCCGGTACTTAGCTGGTATAATTATATAGTACTCCACCAATCTGATAACTACAATGCCAGCGCCTTTAAAACAATATAGATTGTTGAAAAGAACTGCATTTTACTGAACAACAATTGTTGTGAAACAAATTGCATTTCTAACCGAAAGGAATTCCATTGGATGCAAAAGTAGTTATTATGAAAGGAACAACGATTGTTTGTAGACGAACAACATTTGTCTAGTAAAAACATCTACAAGTTGTGCCACTTAGTGGGAATGCAGTAGACTTTAATAGAATGATTGTTGACTCATTCACAAAAAAAAAGATAGTCTATAGAGTTTTATGTTTAAGTGAGCGAAAGACAAGATTGGCACAAGCATAAGTAGGACTGAGGTTATCAAAACTGAGAACTATGTGAACTAGTTTTATGTGAGCTGAGTAACCAAGTTCATCCAGAAGAGATTGTAGCCATTCTAACACGCATTGTCAACTCAACTGCATGATATTCAGCCTTTATTGATGAACGAGCAACTATCCATTGTTTCTTGTTGCCCAGGGAATGGGAGTATTGCTAGGGAAGATGATATAAGCAGATACTAATATTTAAGTATCATTATTGGTGGTAAACCAACTTGGGATGTTCAAAAGGCAAGCACTACTAGCATTGATTGCTCGAAATGGTAGCTTACAGTAAACCTACAAATCAAACAAAAGAGCGAATGAAGGGAGGAGCCTTGGAGTGATTCTCAAGGAAAAGTTTCCCATGCTAAAGTCAGCTTCCTAGGAAGAAGTAAGAGAGCTCTATGACATAAAGTGAGTGTACATTTTGGAATTGATGATCCTTGTTATATGGTACCCCTTTGAGAGATCATGAGTGTCAGTTAGGTCTATTACAAGTATCCTATTATGGCATGCACACTGACACATTGATTGCGGGGTGAGAGGGGTATTGGTAACCTTTCGTCCAACTACTAGTATAGAAGCTTGAATGGTTCATTTTTCTACGCATGAAGAATCCGAGAAGTTGACTCCTAAGGAATGATGCTAGTGTTAGTGATTCGGCCTTAGGTTGGCTATCTAGTAAAATAGCAAAGTGTACAAGGTACTTGAGGATATAAGACGGCCAGGGAGTGCCCCCTCAGTTATTGCCAAGGAGACTTTCCAAGGATACTTATACCATTGTCTTGAATAGGCATATGATTAATTTGGATAGCGGAGTACTATCTAACATAGATTAGCTCTAAATTACTCCTAGTTGCTAACCACTATTCTTAAGTCACATATAAGGTGTCTAGTCCTGCCGTGCTTCCTAATAATGCATTACTAGCTATGCAACTAAGCTATTTGGTTTCAACCTAGTATATAGGTATTATGCCGATCTATTACTCCTAACTTGACAATGTCCCTTCTACCGAACGTTGATCCACAACAAACATACCGGATGCTACCTATATATTTTTATCATTCATCATTGAATTAATAGGCTAGTTACTATTAATAAATGCAACAAAACATAATGAATAGATCAAAAGAAAACCATAACTACATTAAACAAAAGAAAATCATACTGGTAACATCATCCTTTGGTTAATTTGCTCTAAGCATAAGCAGAGAAATTAGCCTAACATGCCTAAAAAGAAAACACAACAAAAACAATGAGAAACAAAGAATTGAAGACTCTATCTATGAATTCTTCTCCTCCAAGAAATCCTTGCTTTGATTCGATCTAATCGGTGTCGATCATCTGAACTACCTCTGATAGCCTTCTGCTATGAAAACTAAACTCTTTTTTTGTGTATTTATCTCATCTTTTTTTTTCTTTTACTTCCACTAAAATAATATGATAAAAGCCTAACAGCAAGCAAACACTGTTTATGACATGACCCTGTTCCTATTCTAGAACATAAAAATCATGAATACTTATTGACATGGTCTGGATCATGGGAGGGAAAAACCGAGTTAATGAACTCAGGTAGGGGGGATCCCCGTTTCTAAACCCAAGTGAAAGTTGGAGTCTAATTCTATCATGTTGTAAAGCACCCATAGCTAATTCCTTTCCAAGCAAATCAAGCATTTTGTATCCAAACTCAAACAAACAGCACTGTAGGGTGGCATAGGACATGTGTCCAGGACACTTAAACTAAACGAATACTAATACATATTGAGCGTTAGTTTAGTTAACCAACAGTTAGATCCAGAAAGTACTTGAAAGTTACAAAACATATAAACACAAATGCCTGAGGTCAGCCAGCCAAGCCTTTCCCTCAAATAAAAACAATTAGAGCATGAGTTTTATATCTTAGTAAGGATTAACAAAACATAAATGCCTACTTAATACATAGTTTCATAACATAAGCTATTACCATTTTGAGTATTTAAATATAGTGATCAATTTTAGTGAGCTCAAGCCCCAGGCAGTCCATGTCCCGTAGGCCAAGCAGAACATGTGCACTATGTTTACCCAAGTGGCCCTTTTGGTCATTATGCAAAGATGTGTATATTGGTCCAACCATCACACACATATTCACATACAATTTCATGTAGAAGTAATGGTGACAATGAAATTCTTTATTCCTGGGCAATATGAAATTTGAGTAAAATCCCCAAGTGCAAGTACAATCATATGCACACATGATGCTATTGGTGTGCATCTTTTTTTCCAAACTTTCACACTGTGTCCAACTCAAATTCTACCCATTTTCTCCTATTCCCTAAAGGTTTTAAACCCTTTAATACCCTTAAACCTTCATAGAAAAACAGGTTTGAGACATTAAATCCATCTAAGTTTACAATTATGGATCTTACACTTAACCGGGTAAAAATGTCCATATGAACAGTGCTCAGCAAAATCAGCCAATTTTGAAAGCCCATAACTCAGGGTACAGGGTACTAAATCCAATGATTCAAAATCCAAGTTATTCCTCTTGAAGATTTCTAAGTGTGGTCAAAATTTCAAAGCAAAATTCTTTATCTACATAAAGTTATGGCAGCTAGAGTACAGGGTACCAAATTTTAGCCACTATTGACCATTATGTCCATACAAAATTTCATAATATTCATGCACTTCATTTCCAGGTGAAAAACCCACTTGGTAGTGTCCATATATGTCTTACACACATGGAAAAACCATTCCCCTCAATTTAGAGTCCTTCTAACCATCATTCATAAAAATGCCATCAAAACAGCCCATAAACACCATATGGACAGCATTGTATACACACTTCAAACCACACTCCATTGATCCATATATCCTTCTCACACTACACATACAACACACCCAGATCATTTACATGCATTTATGCACCACATACATGATAATAACTTAGTTAATACATACACTAAGCTTCTTGGAGAACTTCAAAAGCACTAAGCACTCCAGAAACTTGAAGGGACCAGCTGCTGCGTAAGGCAGAAAGTACGATTACTAAAAATAGCTAATGTGCTCCAAAAATCATGAAACTTTCCAGTTTACAACTAAACATATGGGAGTTAATATACCTCAAAATTTCATAAAAAAATTCACACGACAGCTATTATTTTGAATGCTCTCTTTTAGGTGCTGCTGAAATGGATAGAAAGGGGGTAAGTCTCTTTGAAGAAACTTAGTAAGGGCTTATCATTACAAACTTGAATTCCTAGAAACATACCTGAAATCCAAAGACATAAAGACAAAAAAACAAAGCACATATACAAAAATATAGCCATCCAAATGTACAAATAAACAGAACACAATCAAATGCAATGCTGACAGCAATACATCCTTAGGGTTAGTCCATAAACAATCAAATAAACAGCATGTAATCACTATGGCAGCCCTCCTCAAGCTAATGCTTGGTCTTAGGAGGTTAATTGGTATTAGTTAGTACTAAATTAGGCTCTAGAAACCCCTGTAAACACTGCCATCTTAGTGCATGAAAAACAGTAATGCTAGAACCTTGTTCATGCACTCCCCCTTAACCCATACTTGGTTCATTGAGCTTTTTGCTCTCATCCAAGCATGGTCATAGCTTCATGGATGCTTGCTCATCATCTTAAGATAGTAAACAACCATGAAACATGAAGATAAAACCCTTACCTAAGCTATGAAGGCTGAAATCTTCAAGAGATAAACAATAAACCCGAAAACTAGGGTTTTTCTCTTTCTTGTTGCATCCGATTGCCTTCCTTTGTGATTTCTTGGGAGATTGAGCTATGGTGGCTATGGAAGCTTATGGAGGAGCTAAGGAACAGGTTTTTCCTGGTGGGGGACGAAAATGGGCAGGAAATGGCAAGAAATCGAGATATTTTACTTGACTTGATTAGTTTAACCTTAACCCTCACTTAGGTCACTATAGGTATATCTTAAGCAAAGAATTTTTGGCTAATCTTTACCCCACCTTTTTGACCTTAGAACCTGGAAAAAAAAAGCTGGGATAATGCTAGAAATGGCCACCTTTGACTCTGGTCAAAAATCATCCCATCCTTAAGTTATTTTTGTGAACAATTTTATACCCAGTTGTCCTAGGTTCTTAATGGCTTTTCTTTCCTTTATGCAATTCAGCCTCCAAAATTTGCTTCCATATGATTCAAATCCTTCCATATCTCTCTTTTAGAGTTGTACAATTGTGTACCCAAGTCTTGAAATCTTGCAATAAGACCCATAGATAGATCACTTATAAAACAAGCAATCCTTTAGGGCTTCCTTTAGTATCAAGTAACCATTTTAATCTTTTAGGGAGGTGTAGATTATTCACTTTACCCCTCACATTTCATTCACCATGGTGAAAATTATGCTATATAATGGTTTATAACCATTATGCCTTTATACTGTAATTTTCTCATTTGTTGAGGTGGTAACATAAACACTCCTCCAAAGTCTCTGCACATAAAACATGAAAACATAGAAACATAGAGCAATATACATTTAAACATAATATGGTTAGCACACATAAACAGCCAAAGCAGCAAAGCACACAAAACACGCTCAACAACGCCAGCTATATTTAACAACCTCCAGGGCCTAGCAAACATTTTCCATTGCCTACATTTAATTTAGTTAACAAAACTTAGTGAAAACTAGCCTAAAAAAAGAGCTCCAGATCCTGGAATGGCTTGGCCTAACCCAAAGTAGAATCCTAATGCTTGCCCAAACATATAAAGCTAGAAATTCTTAGATATCTGAAGGTATCTCAAGCCGCTAAACAGCTCTTATGCTCTCTTGGCTTGTAACCATCACCTAAGGCCTAGAATTCCACTTGAACCATAAGTCAAGCTTTTGATTCTAACTGAAATCATATGTAGTTAACCCTTACCACAAGAAAGCTCCAGCAAAAACCTTCCAAAGCTCCTTTGACCTTTATTCTTGGTTCCTTGAGGTCAAAGCAACCCGCTGCTTTGATTGTTGGCCTTAGTTTTCCACTCTTTTTCCTTCACTTGAATCTTGCTAGCAACTCACTAAAAGCTACTGGAAATGCAATCCAAATGGTTGTTGGAAGTGAAGGCATGCATAACTCCAACCAAGGACATGTGGCAACAAAAGGGTTCAAATAAGCCTACCATCTTGCGTGGCATAAAGTAGCCATTGTCTTTTTCAATTGCTCAATTTCCTTACTCAATAAGATTTCCCAATTGAGTCGACTGAGTCCCTAAATTAAAATTAGTCTTAAGCTTGAGAAATGAGCTCCTTACACATACTTTTCTTACACCCAGTTAGGTCAAAAGTTCATTATCTCTGCATCAAATTTCCAAACTCCCTTTTCTATAGTCTTTACGTTTTTATTCCTTGATTCCTAAGTCATTTTCTCTCCTTTACTCCTAGCCAAAGGCCTATGCAAATTGAGGGCATAATAGGTTCCTTCCCCAAATATGGTCCAAGATTTCTACAAATTCCATGACATAGTGGTCAGCAAGTTTTGCTAAACATGTATGCCTATTTCACCACATTTTTGTGCATGTGTGGCATATTCAAGATTGAAACCCCACTACCTTATCTTCATGAAATACTACAACATCCACCTCTCCCTAAAATGGTGGTGTGTTATTTAGTTCACAACTTTTTCGACTACACTAATGAATAATGCAGATGTGTCAAATCTCTTTATGCTTCTGAGTATGTGAACTCACAGGTAAGTTCACGTATCATTAAAGTATAATAGTGACAAGTACCAAGATCATTTTTTCCCAAAGAACGGAGCATTTTACCATACTCAATATTTCTCTCTATTATCAAACAGAAATTTAAATGGATGTGTTACTAATTAACAATGAGTTAACTAACCTAACTAATATAGTAAAAACAAATGAACAACTAGCTACTATAAGCAAAGAACAATCAGAAAATCGACAATGAAGATACATCGTACTAAGATTCAACTCCCCCAAGAAATCTACTGCATTATTCTTACTTTGCTTTAACAGGCATATGATTTACTTGGACCATGGAGTACTACCAAAATTAGTTGAGCTTCCTACTATTCTCATTCACTAACCCTTATTCTTAAGTCACCAATAGGGTGACTTGTGCTACCACACTTCTTAAGAATGCAATACTAGTCCTACGACTCAACTACTAGGTTTCACCCTAGTCTGGTAGTATTGTGCCACTCTTATTATTCTCGGCTACGACAGTATTCCTTCCACCCGATGGTGATCCACAACAAACATACCAAATACTACCTGTATATGTTCATCATCCCACATTGAATTAACAGGTTAGCTACTAATAATCAACACAACAAAGCATATTGGATAGATTGCAAGAAAACATAACTTTATTAAACCAAAACAAGTCATAATTATAATATCATCATAGGGTTCATCTACTCTAAGTATAAGTAGAGAATTTAGTTCATCATACCAAAAAATAAACAAAATAGAAAAAAAAATTAGAAAACAAAATCTCCATCTTTGAATTATTTTTCCTCCAAGATATTCTTGATCTAAGGCACTTTAATCAATTTTGATCAACGGAACTGCCTCCAACATCCCTCTTTTATGAAAGCTTAACTCTTTTTCTATGTATTTTCACTTATTCTTTTTTCCTCATTTCTGTTCTACCAAATTAACTTGATAAAACTTTAATAACAATCAAACACGGTTTGTGACATGGACATGTTCAAGGATTTTTTCCTCCCTTGGAATGTGAAAACCATGAACATTTAATGAAATGGTTATGATTAAGGGCATGCAGGTAAACATGAGAATGTAGTTGGTGAACATGGGTTTGTTTGACACTAACATGGGCATGTCTGAAGTCGTGTTTGCTCTAAATTTTTCCAAAACTTGTAGTTCAGCTCCGAAACTTGTACAAAATCCTTCTTATCCCAAATAAAGCTAAAATATGACCTGAAAATAAAATATGAACCAATTGAGAACTAAATTTTACCAAAAACATATCAAAAGGAAAAAAATTATCAAGGAAAAGTATATAGAAAACATGTATAAATATGTGCACATCATATTTTTCCTCCAAAGTTAAACTTTTGATTGCCCTCAAGCAAACCTCAAAAGAAAATCTAAAAAAGAAGAATAGAATCATACTCTTGAGCAAAAGAAGTATTAGGGAGGATTGGAACTTCAAGGGTCTTGAGAAATTAACAAGCCCACCAAGCATGCAACACTTTCATTCTAATACATTTCAAAACAAAACAATTCAACGAAAGCAATTCATTCTGAAGCTAGCAACCCATATCTCTCGAAGCTCAAGAAAATATCAAAATTTCATATAAAGTAAAAAGCACAAACCACACTAAGTTAGAGCTTACTATGCACAACCATTAATACCACTAAACTGTGGAGAATGGGAGATTACTTGAACTTTTCACTTCTTTCATTTTTTTCTCTTTTTATTTTTTTATTCCTTTTCATTTGTTGAAAATTTTTGCAGCAAGTGTACATTATAGGAGCACTGTCTATACCTAAGCTATTCCACAACACAATCCAAAGTCATCTTTGATGATATTCATACCTTTACTATCTTTTTGAGCTATGATCAACTCTTACCTTAGAAGAAGACCCCAACCTACTATAATACTAAAAACCAGCATAGTAACAACTTATTCATATCAATTCTTTTTTCTTAGTCAACAATCAACCATATATCCATTAGCTAATTCTTACCACTAACCCATACATAGAAACTCATAACTTAGCATGTGTTTGAATAGTGCATTAAATGCAAAAACTCAAAGCAAAAAAAAAAAGCTTCCAAAGACCATTTTCCACTAGCTTGGTAGCAAATTGTAAAAACATTTCTAAAATAATTAAGAACAAAAATGAAAGGCTTTAAGAATCACTTTCTTGGTCTTTAAGTCAAGAACTCAAGATATTAAATTAACAATCACTCTCTATTAATAGGAACATGCTCAATTGTGAGTTTGAAAATTGATTTAGCTAAAAAAGAGAACTTAAAAAGTTGAGAAAATTGCAAAATTCTTAGAAAATTCAAATTCACTAAAAGTAAAATGAAAATGTAAGGCCTAAGCTACCCACTTCCCTACCCTTAAAATGTATATTGGCTTCAATGTACAAACATGAAAAACAAAGTTAATAGAGAAGGTTATTATAAATTGATATCACCCTAAAAAATTCAGTTGCTTAATGTGCAAGTTGACATTCTAAGAGATCCTTAAAAAGTTTGATCGAGCTTTAGATTCAATAGGAAAGCTTCCATGAAAACAGAAAAGATGATCATTAACAAAATATCGATGGAAACTAGAAAATATAATAACTAAAATAGAAGTATAAAATAAAACTAAAAATGGGAGCAACCAATGCTCCACTAACAATGTCTAACAGAAAAAAAGAAATAAACATAATAACAACATCCATAAAATGATATGAAATAAATAAAAATGATAAATGTTCTAAGATCATTAATCATCCTTGGGTGGGGCTAATCCTGAAACTGGGGGCTTAGCTGCAACATCTGGGGCGGTCATTATCTCTGTTGGCTTAGTAGGAATCTCAGTAGTCCTAACCCTAATCTTAGTACTAATTTCCACAATCATAGAATCTGTAGCACTAGCATAAGTGGAAGCATCCTGAGTCACTATAGCGAACCGTTCCTCAGCTTCCATCTCCTCTTAATCCCTTAGAATAAATGTCACCGAGCTATTAGGGAGAGTGATCTTCTTCAACATCCTTATTTACTTGAATGAGTCCAAGTTGGCCTTCTCGGGCCACAGTATCTCAGTAAGGTGTCTTGCTGGAAGAAGAGGGCTAAGGTTCTTCACCAACCTCCTAATGAATGATCCATCACAAATGGGTGGGGTGCTTTGCTTGTGGGTGATATCACATATCCACCAAGTGAAAGCATAACCCAAATTTGGCACACACGACTAAAAATGTAGTATAGGTAGAACAGATCTCTCCTAGTCACAACATTGGTGCTCTTCCTCTCGTCGGTGATAGAATGGGCAGGTAAATAGTGCACATAATAGATGGATAGTGATTATAACTTGGAGGTCTTCGACACCTTAGTCTTGTAAGTAGCCTCATCATCATCAGCCTAACACTAGAACTTATAAGGTGTAGGGGTGGTGATACCTGTTAGTGTTGTGCCCAAAAGCCAATCATGAGAAGATTGTATTTTTTGAACATTGAGTCATGATATTTTTTTAAGGCATTAATCCAGCAATTATGTTTGTTGTTCTGTTTCTGCGTAACGCAATAAACATAATTGTAACCCTAGAATAATGATATTCTCAAATGTCCCTAGTCTAGTATTATTGTGGAGCGGGTTGCAATAATGCATAACGACTAGCGTATGTGGAGACTAATATGAGATATGTAGTCTACATATGGGTACAAGTTGGAGAACTTGTGTACTGGACCGACCCACCATGAGAACACTACATCGATCGTTATATGAGTGTCATAAGTGATTCTCATAGTGATCTTGGTATATGTAGTCCTTTGACCTAAGATCATCAAGGTTCCCTACATGTGAGTCATATACTTTGATACTTTCCTTTGTTGCTCGTAACTGAGTGAACTTGAAGGAGGTCATTGGGTATGTCATATATCATGCGGAGGGATTTGTATGATCAAGATGGGGTTTTTCCCTCCTATGTAACGGGAGTGATATCTTTGGGCCCCTTGATAGAGTGAGACTTAGAAAATGCATGGCCATGCTCGGATGAGTTGATATACGATATCAATATCATCAGTTTAAGTTGGTCTACTCGGTAATCAAGAAACCAAAGATTAGGCTATACGAGAGTGGCACACTCAATGTCTCGTGCTCAGTCTTCATATCTTGGACAAAGGGACAATAGCATATATCAGTGATGATCATAAAGGTTTTGTCGAATCATCGACAATCTTGTCACTTAGGTAGCAATGATGTGTTGCTAGACACCGCTCATTGCTTATGATCATAAATGTGATTTATGATCATTGCCAATATGGTAAGAGCCTATTGGGTCACACACATAGAGCTATTTGGATCATTAGAGTGCATGGGCTAAATATTTGGGTTATGGTTTCACAATAATTTCACATTAATAATGGGCCCAAGAGTTGAGCCATTATTAAGCCCGAAATTAAAGCCTAATTGGATTAGGTCTTTGAAACCCATTAGGCCTGGAAGTTGAGTCTCACTATAAATACAACTTTTAGTCAGAAAATTAGTAGGCCTCCTTGCCCTAGCCTCCCAAAAAGGACAGCCGCACTCTTCTCTTGCAATTCCTTGGAGGACATAAGCTAGCACTGTGAGCGCAAGAGAAATGCATCTACCAGGACGTGGTGGAAGCGTGGTGATCCCGAGAGGCTCGTGTGGATACCATAGAGAGCTTGAACACGTCAACTGTTTAGGTTTTATGATTCGACTCTACAGTTGAGTGAGAGATCTCAACCAAAAATTAGGTATGAAAATTTTCGAACACCCGGTTTACCCCGTTTCACTTGGATCCTGGAAGGTTTCAGTTAAGTTTCGCTGTGCTATTTGGCTCTCGAAACCCAACAATACCAAAGTTGCACAATGAATCTTGGTGCTAATCAATCTTAATACTCATAAGTGTAGAAACCACATTGCCACCAAAACTCATCGATGCTCATTGAATAGCTTTGCTCACCCAAATGAAACTTAACTCCATCATTCCTAGTCCAACCGATGTTCTTGGTATTGAACTCTAGGTTGCCCAGAAACTGAATCATCATCTCACTGTCACACATGGATAACCACCCATCAAAGTCTAACAGAGCTTGAACATAGTTAGCTAATCCTAACTGGGCTATATCCTAGTCTATGACTCTACTAGCCATAACAGGCTTTTCCACTAGTCGCTTAAACCTGTCCTGTTGATAATCTTCCTTGAAATCTAACAATGGGTTAGACTTCTTCGGCCTCTTTGCCAATATCTTGGTGTGGACCAAGAGCTTTTCTTGGTGCTTTGTCATCTTGAAAAAGGCAGAAAATATTCCCCTAATGTAACAATAATTCTCAAATCCAACACAACTATCCATTACCATGAGAACTATATCTTCAGAAGAATTTTAATTTCAAATCCCCCATATAGCAATATTCAATTCGACCTAGGCATTAAGTTGCTTAGGCTTAATAATGAAAGCTAAATGCATAACAATCCAAGGGAAACAAATAAATTCAATTCAAATTCATGCTATTTTTGTTGCTCTAGTAACCTAATCCACTTCCACACAAAAAGACTACCAAGCCCTAAATCACTCAAATTTTAATCCAATCAACAATAGCAAGTATTTCCCAACAAATAAATAATCATCAACCATCAATACAAGTCCTAGAATTCATGAAATCAAGAATGCATAATAAGAAATTCGTCTATTACATGAACCATTCTAATGTAGCTTTCCAACTTCCAATAAAATAACCATACTAACCAACTTTTACAAATCACGCTATAACTTAGAACTAACTTCAACGTTGATGAAAAATCAATTATATAACTCAAATAACTCTTACCCATTGTCAGAAATCACTAAAATCATCCCTAAAACTCAAATAAACTTAGAGAGAAAGTTACCTTATGAAAGAGGAAAGTGAAGATGTGAGGAAGAAAATCAATGTTCCAGAATGAAAAAGAGGTTCTTCAATGGTGCAAAACCTTGCCCGGTATATAGGGAAGCTAAGGTTTCAGTTTAGGAGCTTAGGGAAGAAGTGTGGGAATGTTTTGTGTGAAGTGGAGAATAAGGGTTGTAGTTATATTTAAATATAGGTGAAACATGGTCTTGAACACGGGTGTGTCTATGCCCATATTCATTAAATCTTCTTAAACATGCCTTATAATATGGCTATGGTACTAACCATGTTCAGGTTCTGATTTGAGGTCCAAACCCTAAAAAGTTAAAAACGCCTAGTTGAAACATAGGGTTGAACATGGGCATGAAAATCCCTGTTTGGTGAACACACTTCAAAACACCAACATAAGAAGAACCACGTCTAGCACTCGGAGCTAAAAAATTTTTAACAATAGAAAAGTGACATAGGTTAAAACATGGGTGTGTAAATGGCTATGTTAGTCAAACATGCTTTTAAACACGGCCATGAAAAGGGTTGTGCTTAAGATCTAGAGTTTAAAAGCTTTTAAATCAGAATAATAACACTTCCTTGGTCAATGACATGGACAAAACCATGTTTAGTGAACACGTTTTCAAACATGGCCATGTCTCCAAACGTGTTTGATCTTTATAGTCTCAAAATTTTAGGAAACACGGGTAAGGACATAGGCATGATAGAAAATATGTTTTTTTGACACACTTATGAACATATTCATCAACCAAATCTTTTTTAGCTACTGTAACTTAAATTGAAAATTTCCTTGAAAAATCAATTACTCAATGTAAACATGGATGTGTTTACAACTGTGTTGACATATATGGCCCTGAATATGGGTAAGTTAAAAGGCATGTTTAGGGTTTGAAATTTAGAAAATCTTTGCAAACTTACCCACAACTAAATTCATCTTTTCCTTCCTCCTTTGAATGGCTGTTTCTTGCCAAAATGACCTAATTTCCTGCATAGAAAACATGGAGCACGGAATTACTAGAAAAAAAAACCATTATACCAAAAATAGGAAAGTAGAAAATAGAAAATAGGACCAAATGGAAAAGAAATGAAAAGAAGAATTTGATGCTTTGGTTGCCTCCTAAGAAGTGCTTGTTTAATGTCATCGGCCTAACAACTTCCTTGATGACCCAAGGAGGTTCTTCCATCCTTTTCAAGGCCTTGACATCTACATCACCATCTCTTTTCTAACAAAAGGTTGGGTTATAAATTCTTCTTAGATTCGGCTCAATATTAGCCGTTAAAGCACTTTACGGCTATTATGAAAACATCTTAGCAAGTTGAACAAGCTGAGCCACGAAATCCTGAATACTTGCCCTCATATTCCTTAGTTCTGACTCAGCTACATCAATCCAAGCATCAAAATGTTTCATGCACTTTGTGATTAACTTTTCCATAGTTGCCTTTGACTACCCCAAGACAAATTTTGGTGGTTCCTCCATCCTAAATTATAAGTACTACTAAATGGATTGTTCTGTGACCTCAATGGATTCCCAACAAAATTGAGCTGCTCGATTTTACTCAACCAGTTTTACATCTATTAATCATTGCTTGAATGCCCTTTTCCACAAAATTCACTCTTTATCATTATAGCTTGTTTCTGGATAGCAAAAAAAATTTTGAACTCCTTTAGGGTTTCAACTTGATTAGCTAATTTTGAATAAGCATCAGAATTCTAAATTGCCACTACTCTGCTTAGTTTAATTCTGGATGATAATTGCCATTGATATTTCTTGATAGCCAGCTCCTTAATTAATTATTGTGCTAGTTCAGGTATCTTATTATTTAGAGTACCACTAGCTATTACATCAATCATCTACTTGAAAGAATAATTTAGACCATTGTTGAACATTTGAATTTACATCCGAGTAGGTAATCGATCTTGTGGACACCTTCTCAATGAAACCTTGAATCTTTCCCAAGCTTCATATAATGCCTCAAAATCCATCTGACTGAAAGTAAAAGTACTATTATAGAATCTTGAAGTCTTAGTTGGAGGGCAATAATTCGACAGAAACTTGTTAGCAAGACCATTGTAAGTGGTAATATAACCTTTTATAAATGAAGTAAAGCATTGCTTTACTCTATCTTTTAATGAAAATGGAATCAAGCTGAACCAAATGGTATCTCCACATGCTCCATTTATTCTAAATGTATCGCATATCTCCAAGAAATTAGGAATGTGAGCATTAGGATCCTCATTTTTCAATTTGTCTGATTGAAGAAAACTCTAAACTCTACACCATTTGAATAATATTTGGCTTGATTTTGAAATTGTTAGCATTGAAAGGAGGTCTAACAATACTTGAGCTCATCCCTTCATGAGAAGGTTTAGCATATTCATACATAGTACTTACTTGATTATGGTCTTCTATAATTAACGGCTCTTGATTTTCTCCTTGTTGCTCTACTTTAGGTTGTAGCGGCTGTGACTTAGTGCTCCTTGCAAAATGAAGTTTTCACAAAGTTCTTTCAATATTTGGATCAATGCCCATTACTTCACTAGGATAGCTATGAGTCATACACCACTTCTTCTACAAGAAAAGAATAAGAAATAAGTAAACTAAAAGTAAACTAAGATTTCAAAGAAAAATACTGTAAGAAACCAAATTGTTATATTAATGGTTATATTAATTCTGGAGAGTTTTCTGTGGAATCTGCCCACCATTTAGCTTTGGGGCATGTCAAACATTGGAGAGTTTGCTGTAAAATCTGCCTACCATTTAGCTTAGGACCCCATTCAGATGTTGTTCCTACAAATTAGAAATTTTGGTCTTTGATATGGAATTTGTCAATACCCCTAAGCTCTTGAATTTATTATGAAGAGCTTTGAAAATTGTTTTACCATCACGAGATAATTTGCGCTATTGTTGCATGGATATCCCTAGTGAATGTGTGGTTTATGGTGGAGAGAATGAGCCTTTGCTTCACTTGTTTTTCAAATGTCCTCTAGATCAACAAGTCTAGGGTTTTCTTGGTTTTAGTTATCTTTTTTACATTCATCTAAAGGAATTATTAGTATTTACAGTTGCACAAAATGTTCAAAGGGCTTAGCTTATGGTTATTACTTGGAGGAAGTTGTGGTAGAATCATAACAGGTGTTTCTTTGACTTTTCTACTGGGCCCTTGGCTTTGGTGCTACAAGTGTAGGACTACTTGGACCTGATATTTTTAGGAGTTGCAACTCCATTGTCTAAGGTTGGAAATTTTGCAACTCACCTCCATGGAACCCTTTGTCAACAAACTGAATACTGCAAGAAAATAAATGGTTATATTAATAAAGATCAATATTTTAGGTAACAATCTCAACAAATATTCCTCAACAATCATGCCAGAAAACTTGGTGTGTTATTTAGTTCATAGCTTTTTCCATTACACTGATGAATAACGTGGATGTGTCAAATCTCTCTATGCTTACAAATATATGAAGTCACAAACAAGTACACCTACCATTAAAGTATAGTAGTGGCAAGTATGAAGATCATTTTTTCCTAAGGAATGGAGTTGTCTGCCACACTCAAAATTTCTATCTATTATCGAACTACCAATTCAATTCGCATTTCACTAATTAACTAAGTATTAACTAAACTGTCTAATGAATTAAAAATAAATAAACAACTAACAATTAGCAGTGGAAAATAATTAGACAATGAACATTAAAGATATGCCATACTTAGATTCAAATCCCTCTAGAAATCTACTGTGTTATTCTTACATTGGCTTAAAAGGCATATGATTTTCTTGGACTGTGGACTACTACCTAAACTAGATTAGCTCCCTAATATTCTCATTCACTAAACCTTACTCTTAAGCCACTGATAAGGTGGCCAGTCCTATAACGCTTCCTAAGAATATATTACTAGTCCTGTGACTTAACTGCTAGGTTTCACCCTAGTTCAGAGGTATTATGCCGCACCTATTATTTTCGACTATGACAATATCACCACTACCCATCGGTAATGTTGGGTTTCGGGAGCCAAACAGCGCAGCGGAATTTAACCGAAACCCTCCAGGATCCAAGTGAAATGGGGTAAACCGGGTGTTCAAAAATTTCATACCTAATTTTCGGTTGAGATCTCTCACTCAACTGTAGAGTCGAATCACAAAACCTGAACAGTTGACATGTTCAGGCTCTCTATGGTATCCACACGAGCCTTTCGGGATCACCACGCTTCCACCACGTCCCGGCAGATGCGTTTCTCTTGCGCTCGCAGTGCTAGCTTGCGTCCTCCAAGGAATTGCAAGAGAAGAGTGCGGCTGTCCTTTTGGGAGGCTAGGGCAAGGAGACCTGCGAATTTCTCACTTAAAAGTTGTATTTATAGTGAGACTCAACTTCCAGGCCTCATGGGTTTCAAAGCCCTAATCCAATTAGGATTTAATTTCGGGCTTAATAATGGCTCAACTTCTTGGCCCATTATTAATACGAAATTAAAGTGAAACCATAACCCAAATAATTAGCCCATGCACTCTAATGATCCAAATAGCTCTATGTGTGGGACCCAATAGGCTCTTGCCATGTTGGCAATGATCATAAATCACATTTATGATCATAAGCAATGAGCGGTGTCTAGCAACACATCATTGCTACCCAAGTGACAAGATTGTCGGTGAATCGACTAAACCTTTATGATCATCATCGATATATGCCATTGTCCCTTTGTCCAAGATATCAAGACTAAGCACGAGACATGGAATGTGTCACCCTCGTGTAGCCCAATCTTTGGTTTCTTGATTACCGAGTAGACCAACTTAAACTGACGATATTGATATCATATATCAACTCATCGGAGCATGGCCATGCATTTTCTAAGTCTCACTCTATCAAGGGGCCCAAAGATATCACTCCCGTTACATAGGAGGGACAAATCCCATCTTGATCATACAAATCCCTCCGCATGATATGTGACATACCCAATGACCTCCTTCAAGTTCACTCAGTTACGAGCAACAAAGGAAAGTATCAAAGTATGTGACTCACATGTAGGGAACCTTGATGATCTTAGGTCGAAGGACTACATATACCATGATCACTATGAGAATCACTTATGACACTCATATAATGATCCATGAAGTGTTCTCATGGTGGGTCGGTCCAGTACACAAGTTCTCCAACTTGTACCCATATGTAGACTACATATCTCATATTAGTCTCCACATATGCTAGTTATTATGTATTATTGCAACCCGCTCCACAATAATACTATACTAGGGACGTTTAAGAATATCATTATTCTAGGGTTACAATTATGTTTATTACGTTACGCAGAAATAAAACAACAAACAAAATTGCTGGATTAATGCCTCAATAAAATATCATGACTAAATGTGCAAAAATACAATCATCTCATGATTGGCTTTTTTGGGCACAACACTAACAATCTCCTAGTTGCACTAAAAGCCAATCATCCATGTATCTAATACCGATGGACCTAGAATGGCTATCATGCTTCTGCTGCGTATGGGGCTTTGTCAGTGGATCAGCAATGTTGCTGTCTGTCGAAGTCCTGCATATCCTTACATCACCCCTCTTGATGATCTCCCTGATGAGATGATAGCGTCGGAGTATGTGTTTGGATCGCTGGTGAGATCGAGGTTCCTTAGCCTGTGCGATTGCTCTATTGTTTTCACAATAGAGCTCTATCGGGTTGACAATGCTTGGAACCACTCCAAGTTCAGTGATGAACTTCTTGATCCAAACTGCCTCCTTCGCAGCATCAGAGGCGGCAATGTACTCAGATTCTGTTGTAGAGTCAGCTACTGTCTCTTGCTTTGAACTCTTCCAGCTCACAGCACCACCACCAATACAAAACACATAACCAGATTGTGATCTAAAATCATCCTTATCGGATTGGAAGCTTGCATCGGTATAACCCCTTACAACGAGCTAATCTTCACCTCCAAAGACCAAGAATGCATCCTTAGTCCTTCGTAGGTACTTAAGGATGTTCTTAACAGCTGTCCAGTGACTTTCACCGGGGTTCGATTGGTACCTACTCGTCATGCTCAAAGCATATGAGACATCGGGATGAGTACATATCATGGCATACATGATAGATCCAATTGCTGAGGCATATGGAATCTTACTCATGCGCTCTCTCTCCTCGGTTGTACTCGGACACTGAGACCTAGAAAGAGTGATACCATGTGACATGGGCAAGAATCCTTTCTTGGAATCTTGCATGCTAAACCTCTTTAGCACCTTATCAATATATGTACTTTGACTTAGGCCAAGAAGCTTTCTAGATCTATCTCTATAGATCCTGATGCCTAACACATAGGCTGCTTCACCCAAGTCCTTCATAGAGAAACATTTCCCTAGCCAAGTCTTCACAGACTGTAGCTCAGGAATGTCATTCCCGATGAGTAGTATGTCATCTACATACAACACCAAGAAGACAATAGCGCTCCCACTAACCTTCTTGTAGACACAAGGTTCATCTTCATTTTTGATAAAACCAAACTTTTTGATTGCATCATCAAAATGAAGATTCCAACTTCGAGAAGCTTGCTTCAGTCCATAAATGGACCTTTGAAATTTGCACACTTTATTGGCATTCCCAGGAGTGACAAAACCCTCAGGTTGTGTCATGTACACATCCTCAAGTAGCTTTCCATTTAGGAATGCAGTTTTGACATCCATTTGCCATATCTCATAATCATAGTGTGCAGCAATAGCAAACAAAATTCGGATGGATTTAAGCATAGCAACTGGTGAAAAAGTTTCATCATAGTCAATACCATGAATTTGCTTGAAACCTTTTGCGACCAATCGTCCCTTAAAGGTAATCACATTACCATCCATGTCAGTTTTCTTCTTGAAAACCCATTTGCACCCTATGGGTTTTACCCCTTCAGGTGGGTCAACCAAAGTCCATACTTGGTTTTCATACATGGATTCCATCTCGGATTTCATGGCCACTAGCCACTTCTCAGAGTCAGGCCCCAACATAGCTTGTTGGTAGGTTGTGGGCTCATCTTGATCCATGAGCATCACATCACCGGTGTGAGTCACGAGAAATCCATATCTCTCAGGCTCACGCCGAATCCTACCAGCCCTACGTGGGCTCTGTGCTACAGGAATAGACTCTTGAACCACAACATCTTGTGGTGTCTGTTCAGGTTCCATTTCAGGTTCGATGTCTCCTTGTTGTTCTTGAATTTCTTCAAGTTCTACCTTCCTCCCACTAGTTCCTTTAGAGATAAACTCTTTCTCCAAAAAGACACCAGTTCGAGTAACAAACACTTTTTGCTCAGAGGGATTGTAGAAATAGTAACCCTTTGTTTCTTTGGGATACCCAACAAAAAGATATTTTTGAGATTTGGGCCCTAGTTTGTCAGAGGATTGATGTTTTACATAAGCGTTATAGCCCCAAATTTTCGTAAAAGAAAAATTGGGACACCTCCCACTCCATATCTCATATGGTGTCTTTTGAACCGATTTAGATGGAACTCGGTTTAGTGTAAAAGCCGCCGTCTCTAGAGCATGTCCCCAAAAGGAGTTTGGAAGGTCAGCTTGACTCATCATAGAGCGAACCATGTCTAACAGAGTTCAATTTCTCCTTTCAGAAACACCATTCCATTGAGGTGTACCTGGTGGAGCGAGTTGTGATACTATACCAGACTCCTTCAGATAGTCAAGGAATTCTCGATCCAAGTACTCTCCACCTCGATCTGATCGAAGCACTTTGATACTCTTCCCGAGTTGATTCTCTACTTCATTCTTGAATTCTTTGAACTTTTCAAAGGATTCTGACTTGTGTCTCATAAGATACACATAGCCATATCTGCTGAAGTCATCAGTGAAAGTAATGAAGTATTGGAAACCTCCTCTAGCTTGTGTAGACATAGGGCCACATACATCACTATGTATGAGTCCTAGTAAGTCATTAGCCCTTTCACTTTGCCCTGTGAATGGGGCTTTGGTCATCTTGCCCAACAAACATGACTCACATGTCTCATATGATTCAAAATCAAATGAGTCCAAGAGTCCATCCTTATGGAGCTTGGATATGCAGGTCTCATTTATATGGCCCAAGCGACAATGCCAGAGATAGGTCGGGTTTGAATCATTTAATTTGACCTTCTTGGTATTCACATTATAGATTGGATCTTCGAGGTCTAGAACATACAACCCATTACTAAGTTGAGCACTACCATAAAAGATTTCATTCAAATAAATAGAACAACATTTGTCCTTTATTATAAATGAAAAACCTTTCTTGTCCAAACAAGAAACAGAAATCAAATTTCTACTAATAGTAGGCACAAAGTAGCAGTTGTCTAATTCTAAAACTAATCCACTAGGTAAAGTGAGAACATAAGTCCCTACGGCTAAGGCAGCAACCCTTGCTCCATTTCCAACAAGTAGGTCCACTTCACCTTGGGCCAATCTACTACTTCTACTTAGATCCTGCACATTTGCACAAATGTGAGATCCACATCCAGTATCCAATACCCAAGATGAGGAAGTAGAAAAGTTAGCCTCTATAACAAGAATACCTAAAATGGAAGTCTTACTTCCCTTTTCCTTAGCAAGTTCTTCAAGATAGAGCTTGCAGTTGCACTTCCAGTGTCCAGGTTGCTTACAATGGAAGCACTCCCCTTCCTTTGCCACACCACCCTTTGGTTTCAGTGCAGCTGAAGAAGAACTAGCATTGGACTTTCCATTAGCTTTATCCTTCTTCTTGTTGGCTTTTCCCTTTCCCTTGCCCTTTTGAACCATCAAAATGGGCTTAGCCTTCTTAAGGTTTTGCTCAGCAGTTCTCAACATGTTGAGCAATTCAGGAAGGGACTTGTCAAGGTCGTTCATGTTATAGTTCATGACGAACTGACTGTAGCTTTCAGGCAACGATTGCAATACTACATCGATAGCCAACTCTTTCTGAAGAGCAAATCCCAAATTCTCAAGATTCTCAATGTACCCAATCATCTTGAGCACATGAGGACCCACGGGACTTCCCTCAGACATCTTGCACTGAAACAATGCCTTAGAGGTCTCAAACCTCTCATGCCTAGCTTGCTCTTGGAAAAGCATTTTGAGATGTTCGATCATATCGAACGCCCCCATGTTCTCATGTTGCTTCTGAAGCTCAGATTGCATGGTAACAAGCATGAGGCATGCAACATCCAAAGCATCATCAGAATGCCTCTTGTGAGCATCCCTTTCAGCTCTTGGAGCAGTGGCAGCAGGCTCATTCGGAATGGGCTGCTCTAGGACATAAGCCTTTCTCTCTTGTTTGAGGACTATCCTCAAGTTTCGGTACCATTTGAGAAAGTTGGTCCCATTAAGTTTTTCCTTCTCAAGGATCGATCGCAACGAAAGCGTCGATGTGTTTTGTGCCATGGTAATCTACAATAGTAAATATGCAGTGTAAGAGTCATGTATTTTAATTCATTTAATAAGGACTTTTATTAAATGATACTCCCACTATTTTCCTCAAAATAATAACCCTCGTTATCATTTCAGAACACCTCGGCGCTAAGGTATTCTAGTGGGCCAAGATCCATATTTGACCACAACCTGAGTCAGCTTTGGCTTTTCTCTCAAGTTACAGCTATTTAGGTAGGCAACTCCTTGCCAATTGCATCTTATGCAACTCTTGGATAGTTGGGTGAACAACACTTGTCCAACCTCATCTCATGAACTTGAGCCCAACTCTATGCCTCTAAGTCCCTAATCCTATTAGGATGACTTAGTTAAGTCAAACCCAAAGTTAGCAGTTTGGATATCACTATTATCCCATCGCGCCTTACCAAGATGAACATAGGTGCTTTACTTTGGCAAACCCACCTAATGTTGATCAAAGTCTTGACGAGTGCCAACATTTGGAAAGCATCACATTTAATGACTTAATATTTGTTTGAGGGATTTTATCTTTTGATCTCACCAATTTGTTATCTCCGGTGTTTTATACATGCATCACATACAAATATAAAACATGCATCTCATGCTTACAAGAAATAAACGTGACATGGTTATAGCCCAAACTATGCGATATTCTCAAGCCAATGAGAATATCATAAAAGCCTAAGAAAAGAAAAGAGTCTTCACAAGCTCCTTCTCTTCCTTTCTTGGTTGCCCTTTTGTTGTCACCTCCTTGGACATACCACCTTGGACGATCCCATAATGCACCATTACATCAATAATAGAAACCTTGAGTTACATTCGAGGGGAGTAAGGTGAGAAGAGAATGTACAATGAGAGTGATAAGAAAAGGCACGACTCGCAGGCCGTATTTACAAGTACAACCAATCAAGGGCTATAACCATGCACCATGCTTCAAACACCAATCAGCATATCATGTCAAATCTCATTCAACAAAGATGCATGCCAATTTTCGTGTGTTGATTAACCAGGTTTTATTTATGTGGCGCTTCGCATACGACGGTCCCGCTGGCCGGTCAGAGGGCGGTGGTTCAGCTGACCGGTCAACGGACGGGGTCAAGGGGAGCCGCCTTTGCGGGGGGCGTGGGGGGCAGCGCCCCCCGGCGCAAAAAATTGTCTTACAATTGCTTAGCCCGAAATCTTCTATTTCGAGAAAGTAGGCACCCGAGACTCCTCCATTCGAGCCACCAAAATACCTTACTTTCAGTGCCTGAACAAGCCGAATCCGAACAAACCTAGGGTTTTTGCAACTATTGCAAGAATCCTAATCCATATAGGTATCTCATACCTACCAATTTAGGGTTAATCTCATTAACCAATTTGTGTCGTTTCTTCAGATATCTCATATGTTCATTATGAATTCCGGTTTCATGCATCATGAATCAATCTAATTAATCATGGTCAAAAACCAATCGAAGACATAGCATCATGCGATTCAACACTCAATCCAGATTTAGGGTTTCACTAGTAGCTCTAATACCACTGTTGGGTTTCGGGAGCCAAACAGCGCAGTGGAATTTAACCGAAACCCTCAAGGATCCAAGTGAAACGGGGTAAACCGGGTGTTCAAAAATTTCATACCTAATTTTTGGTTGAGATCTCTCACTCAACCGTAGAGTCGAATCACAAAACCTGAACAGTTGACGTGTTCAGGCTCTCTATGGTATCCACACGAGCCTCTCGAGATCACCACGCTTCCACCATGTCTCGGCAGATGCGTTTCTCTTGCGCTCGCAGTGCTATCTTGCGTCCTCCAAGGAATTGCAAGAGAAGAGTGCGGCTGTCCTTTTGGGAGGCTAGGGCAAGGAGACCTGCGAATTTCTCACTTAAAAGTTGTATTTATAGTGAGACTCAACTTCCAGGCCTAATGGGTTTCAAAGCCCTAATCCAATTAGGATTTAATTTCGGGCTTAATAATGGCTCAACTTCTTGGCCCATTATTAATACGAAATTAAAGTGAAACCATAACCCAAATAATTAGCCCATGCACTCTAATGATCCAAATAGCTCTATGTGTGGGACCCAATAGGCTCTTGCCATGTTGGCAATGACCATAAATCACATTTATGATCATAAGCAATGAGCGGTGTCTAGCAACACATCATTGCTACCCAAGTGACAAGATTGTCGGTGAATCGACTAAACCTTTATGATCATGATCGATATATGCCATTGTCCCTTTGTCCAAGATATCAAGACTAAGCACGAGACATGGAGTGTGTCACTCTCGTATAGCCCAATCTTTGGTTTCTTGATTACCGAGTAGACCAACTTAAACTGACGACATTGATATCATATATCAACTCATCGGAGCATGGCCGTGCATTTTCTAAGTCTCACTTTATCCAGGGGCCCAAAGATATCACTCCCGTTACATAGGAGGGACAAATCCCATCTTGATCATACAAATCCCTCCGCATGATATGTGACATACCCAATGACCTCCTTCAAGTTCACTCAATTACGAGCAACAAAGGAAAGTATCAAAGTATATGACTCACATGTAGGGAACCTTGATGATCTTAGGTCGAAGGACTACATATACCATGATCACTATGAGAATCACTTATGACACTCATATAACGATCCATGAAGTGTTCTCATGGTGGGTCGGTCCAGTACACAAGTTCTCCAACTTGTACTCATATGTAGACTACATATCTCATATTAGTCTCCACATATGCTAGTCATTATGTATTATTGCAACCCGTTCCACAATAATACTAGACTAGGAACGTTTAAGAATATCATTATTCTAGGGTTACAATTATGTTTATTACGTTACGCAGAAATAAAACAACAAACAAATTTGCTGGATTAATGCCTCAATAAAATATCATGACTAAATGTGCAAAAATACAATCATCTCATGATAGGCTTTTTTGGGCACAACACTAACAGGTAATCCATAAAAAACATATCAGACACTACCTGCATATGCTCATCATCGTAATTAATAGGCTAGCTACTATTAATTAATGCAACAAAGCACATTAAATAGATCACAAGAAAACATAATTGCATCAAACCAAAAGTAAACATAATCACAATATTATCCTATGGTTCATCCACTCTAAATATGAACAGAGAGTTTAGTTCATCATGTAGAAAAAAATATAGAACAAAAGCAAAGAAAAGGAGTCTCCATCTCCGAACTGCTTCTCCTCCAAGGAATCATGGATATGATATGGATTAATTAGTATTGATCATTGGAACTACCTTTAGCATCCTTCTTTTAGGAAAACTCAACTCTTCCTTTGTGTATTTTTTCCTCTCCTTCTCTTTTTTTTTTCTATTCTACCTAATTAACTTGATAAAACTATAACAGCATGTGAAAATAGCTTGTGACATGGTTGTGTTGAGGGTTGTGGTCATCCTTTAGAATATAAAAATTACAAACATTTAATGACATGGTTATAATCAAGGGCATTTAAGTGAAAATTTGCATCTAGCTAATGAACACAGCCATGTTGGACACTGGCATGGGTGTGTTTGAAGCTATGTTTGCTCCAAAGTTTGTCAAAACCTGTAGTTTAGCTTTAAAACTTACATAAAATCCTTCGTAACCCAAATAGAGCTAAAATATGACTTGAAAAGAAAATATGAAAATTAAGCTCTAAATTGTACCCAAAACACAACAAATGACAAACAATTATCAAGGAAAAATATATAGAAAACATGTATAAGTATGGGCATATCAAAGGTTCATTCTATTATGTACTCCCTCGAGGTATGTCCAATGGGAAGAACTCCTTTAGTTGTACAATAAAAGATAGTAGGAGAAATTGGCAGAAAAAGTACTTTTTTTTACAGTCCTAGACTCATGGGTGATTTTGGGCTTATGGACTTCGGGCCCTTTTGAGATGGATTTTGATAAACCAAGTCAACTTTTCAAAGGCCAATTTAAAAAAAGTTTTTGTTGAGTTTAATGCCCAGATTAAAATAGTGGTTGAGTAGGTGAGCCAGAAGGGGATCGAAAACTTTAGCATTTTCTTATCAATTGGGACTTGATGACTAAATGGGTTCTTTGGGAGCTCAAAGTGGTGACTGAGCATACTATTGATCTTAAGATGGCCAAACCTATACTAAGTTAAGAGAAACCTCTTCCAGTCTATCTACTTTGGAAAATAGTTATTCTACTCCAAATTTCACGATAGTGAGTTTTGTTCTTATTTCTTTTTCTTCATTTCTTGAAGTACTTACATTGATATTGTTATGTTTTCCATGTATGGGTGACAGTTTAGCCAAATTTTTCAAATAAAATGTTCTTGAAGAAAATGAAGAAGAATGAAGAGGAAGGGAAAAAGCTCCATAAGAGAAAAAAGTAGATTGACTCCTACACCCAATGCTATTACCAAGCCGCTTAGTGTAAGGTAGTGAGGGACATACCGAGCTCCCTTGAAGGAACCCGGTAGACTTAGGTCAGCATCTCTCTAAGAGGTGAGGTACTAAGGTAGCTCATTGGAACCATGAGGTAATGACTCTGGTGAGGGATTACAACCAATGTATGTTCTTAGCTAATCTAAAGTTGTCCTAGTTGAATCATTGTGTTATCTAGGTCTCCAAGTTTAGGGATACATTTGGCTTTTGGTACTTAGCTTATTTATAAGGCCTTAGATGCATTAGCACTTTGGTCATCAATGATAAATATGTGTGAAGAAAAAAGAAAAATATGTGCAAGCTAGAGTATTCATGCGAGATGCCAATCTTGGGTCGTAGCAATTTTAAGCATGGCTTAGGAAGAGGTTTGGTAAGAACAACCATAAGCTATGACTTAGTGGGAATATGGTAGACTTAAAGAGAATGATTGTTGACTTGTTCACAAGTAAATTGATAACCTATAGGAAAGTATCATATAAGTGAGTGAAAGACAAGATTAACACAGACAAAAGTAGCACTAAGGTTATAGCAATAAAGAATAGGTTTTGCATAATCCAAGTAACCAAGTTTGGTGAGTGTAATAGGTCTCCCAGTGGATGACTTGCTTTAGACTAGGTAAGTAAATTTAGTTCCAATGTTTTTATTTCAGTACCCAATTTAGTTTTCTTTTGAGTAAGAAAAACATGCTAAGGAAAATTGCATTGAGTTCTTAAGTGTGATTTGGCACCAAAGAGGTCAAAAGGGTAAAATAAAAAGTGTGACCTAAGACAATGGCATGCCCATAATTTTAGTAAAATTAGGGTCATATAAGTGTTTTTGATTGAATAAGTTAAGACCAAAAGGTATTTTAGCTATTGGAACCAAAAGTGAAAGTTAAAGGGCTAAAAATGCAGTAAGTGTTTAAATGGGCTCTTGTACTTTAAGAGGCTTAAGTGACTTATGGACAAGGCTTGGGAGTAAGGGAAACTCTTTATTGGTCCAAGAAGGGATAATTTGTAGAGGGAAATAAGTGTCCAAAGTGAAATAAAACCAATTCAATGACTTAAAGTGGTGCGTGGGGGTAGTTGAGATATATCAGTGGAGAAAGTCCTATTCATCATCTCCCACACTTGCAATTTTCATATCCCTCTATTCTCCATATCTTCCCACCTTTAATCCTTAGAAATGACACAAATTTATTGCAAATTTGAAGGTTCCAAGGCATCCATTACAAACCCCTAGCTCATTTTTGGTGAATTTAGTGCATTCGTGGGTTTGTGTTGTTGCTTGTTTTGATACAAACCCTAAAGTAAGCGTTTTTATTTTTTTATAAGGTGGTTCTAAGCTTTTTAAGTATGTAGGCATGGTCTTGATTTCATGTTCTTGGTGCAAAAACATGTTGGTTTAAGGCATGGAACTTTTAAGAGCTTGTGTAGCTCAATTGCGTTTATTGGTGCTTCTAGCTTGTTCTTGCTTTGTGCTTGAATTGGGGTATGGGTTCAAGTTGTTTTAGATGAAAGAATGCACGGAATTTAAGTACATTATGTGGGAATAAATTTGGAAAAAGATCCATTTGGATTCGAATTGGGATGGAACCAAAGGGGCCAAGATTGTGCAAGTGTGCATAAAGGGGTGTGTGTCTGGGTGTGCCTTGGCACCACAACACAAGTAATATTACTGTAGCACCAAAAAAATGGCTAGAAATAGATTACTTTGGC
This sequence comes from Aquilaria yunnanensis, assembly GCA_039654915.1. Taxonomy (NCBI): domain Eukaryota; kingdom Viridiplantae; phylum Streptophyta; class Magnoliopsida; order Malvales; family Thymelaeaceae; genus Aquilaria; species Aquilaria yunnanensis. The sequence continues at coordinate 79,492,195 of CM077598.1, forward strand.
CTGTGTTACTACCCTTGTGCCACAAGCTTGTGGCCACATGATAAGGCCACTTTAAAGAGCTCCCATTGCTTCATTTTTTATCTCAAGACTATCCTATGGCGTTTTATGGTTTGGTTGGGTCAAAAATATATTCCTAACTTCATACTTATACATTATTTAAGTGGTAACAAATTGGTGTGGTTAAGGTAGGGCATGGTAAAGTGGCTAAGGGGGTTAAAGTGCTCAAGGTGTAATGGGAGCTCTAATAGGATTAATTTAGGTTTCATACTCTTCCTTGGCCAAAGTGTGAGGCCTTGGACCTTTGGATATTGGAGAGAAAACCTAAAAGGATCCTAAGCAAATTTTTTAGTTTGGTAAGTAACCCATTAATGTACTGTAAGCTAAACTACAAGAGTATACAAGAGTATGGTAAGTTGGACAACATAAGATGGTTACCCCTACACCAGAAGGTAGGGGAAAGACAGGAAAGTTTTGAGAGTAGGTGATGACCTAGTCTAGGTCCCATAAGTAGGACTTAAGGGAGATAAAGCATTTTGGATACATGAGTCAGTATCTCAAGTACCTCCATTGTTACAGCTCACAATAAATATAAGGCACCTCAGGTGTAAGAAGTGCTAACTGTTAAGCATGTTGCATATCTTACATTCTTGCATTACATATTTATTATGTTTACTATTTGTGTTGATTTTTGGTTGGTTGTTTGTGTGTTTGTGCTTCATATTTATATGCTTACTTATTATTGTTTTTACAGGTGCTTTAAGGGACCTTTACGGAGTACAATCATGTAGTCATTCCCTTAAGTTTGTTGTGTAGGTTTGGATGCTAGGCTTAACAACTAGGTGGTTACTTGTAGGCTAAGTTTTTCTCTTTTGCATGTACTTATTCACTTCAATCCTTTAAGATTATAAGACTGCTTGGCTATTAAGTTGTACTAACTAAGTGTTTGTGCCTTCACATTTCAAAGGCTAAGTACTGCACAAGGATAAGTGAAGGGCTTACACATGGAGCTTTTGGCTCAAAGGTGGGGGCTCAAGTGATGGATCTTAGTTATGGTTTTTCCTTGTATATATGGTACCTTGTGTAAGATATTTCCTCTATTAGGATGCATTGTGGTGTATGACACTTGTATTATTTTTGGGTGCATGCTAGAGCTTATATGTGTGCACAAACTATTCCTTGATGTTCAAGTAACTAGTGTTTTAATGTCTTTGCATGCTTTAAGTATGTTTTAAATGAAATGCCCGAGTAATGTTTTCTGCACTTTGTTTATCTATTTGAGTTACATTGCTATGAAAAATGCATGGATATCTTCTTATAGGGTAGGCTAAAAAACTAGTTACATATAGGCTGTTTTAATTAGCTGGTGAATGATAGCTAGCCAATTGTAACCAAGTGGGGTCACAGTCCCTAGAAACCTAGAAGTTTATCCAAGAAGGCATTCTGACCCTATTCCATGATAGTGAAAATAGATTGTAGCCATTCTATCTCTAGGGTTGTCAATGTAGTTGCATGATATTCAACCTTTATGGATGAACATGCAACTATTCTTTGTTTCTTGGTAATTGGAGAAATGGGAGTGTTACGAAGGAAGATGTTATAAGTAGATGTTAGTATCTAAGTATCAATACTAGTGGTAAAAAAACTTAAAATGTTCATAAGTCGAGCACTACTAGCTTGGATTGTTTGCAATAGGAGCTATACTACAATGAATCCACAAATCAAATAGAAGAAAAAATGATGTAGGAAGCCTCAGGGTGTTTTCAAAGCTAAAGTATTTGACGCTCAAGTTAGCTTATTGTAAAGGTATGTAAGGGCTCTAAGAGATGAAGTGAGTATACTTTTTGGTATTTAGGGATCCACGTTATGTAGTACTCCATAGCGAGATCATGAGTATCAATTTGGTTGGCAACATGTAGCCCCTCATTGAATGAACACTCACACATTAGTGAGGCAAGAAAAGTTGGCAGCCTTTCACTCTGCTACCAATATGAAGGCTCATACTGTTCATGATTTTGCACAAGAAGTATCTGAGTAGTTGAGTCCCAAGCATTGATGGCTGTATAGGTGATTCGATGTTGGGTTAGCTGTCTAAGTGAAATGGTGAAGCCTACATGACAACTGAGAATACAATATGCCCATTGAGTAACTCCTTAATTATTCCCGATGATACTTTCCAAGGTCTCTTCTAGCATTATGTTTGATGTTCCATCACATGTCCTCTTTTGGCTGAGTTGGAACAAATCAAGTTTCAAGCTTCTGAAATAAGGGTACAAAAGTTTTTTCACCATTCATTCAACTTTTTCTCCAACGCAATATGCCAAGTAGGTTTTTCGGCTTTCTATGATGGTCCAACTACCTTTTTCATTTTAGGCCCCTTTGAAGGCATCATTTTCATATATGCCCCCACATTTTGCTACTTCTCTAGCAAGTTATAGATGTTTAGCCTTTTGAACCTAATTCTGCAATAGTACACATTAACCTCGATGATCGTTGTTCTACTCCAACCACCATATTCTTCTTAAGTTAACTATCTTTCCCATCTATTTGCTCTCATTTTTCTATAGGATTTTTGTAGAATTTTTAGGTTTTAGAGTTTTCTGTCCTAGACTCTGTCATCTATGTTTATTTATCACAACAAGCTTCACCACTCTTAGTGGGCCACTTTTTGGGTAACTGATTTCACCGTGGTGTTTCCGATTAAGTTTACTAGTTTTGGTGATCAAGGTAGTACTTCTTACACTAGAAGGGATTCTATCCAAGTTTTATCACTTAGGCTTCTTGGCTGCCCTTGACAGTTTTTGCTCTTTTTGTTGGAGCATCTTTGTCCACCATTCCTAATAGTTTTCTTTCTTCTCATTTTCACTTTTCTAAACATGGCTATTCAAAGCCCTAGCAAGGTCTCTAGGGTGTCTACTGTTAACACTGTCGTGTCTTAAATTAAGGTGGTAACTTAAGTCACAATAGAGAGACTCAAGGAGCTCTGGTTGGATATTGTAAGTACACATCTTAGATTTTTAACTATTCTCTAGAGACACTTTAAGGCAAGCACTATTTACCTTCTTGGTGATGATGAGGGCTCCTAGGTCTGTGGAGATGGGTCATTCTCCTCAAGAATAGGAATTGGTAATACACACACACCATTTTGATATTAGGCTATGTCTCTTTCCCTTTGAGTTCCTTAAGACTTTAGCCAATTCTATCTACATAAGTTAGCTAACCTTAAAAAGCTATAAACACATTAATGTGTTTCTAATCCATTTTCAGCATTAGAAGGTTCAATCCCGCCCATCCATATTCTTCAACCATTATATGATCAGTTTGATTCCTTCAGATGTTTTTTACTACATCCAAGTTTTACGTTTGTTCCAATTATTGTTGCAATACCTGTAGTCTTTGAAGGGCTAGCATGAGCACTTTTTTTAGATCACTCCTTGTGCCAAGTAGGGCTTGAGAACCCGATGGCACTTGGGATGTCTAGACACTTCCCCTGTAAAGGCCTCTTTAAGATCTCATGGCACCCTAATGAGTAAAAACATTGTCCAGGTGGAACATTGTTCTTTTCCTTTGCCCCTTTTGTGCTTCCATTGCCTCCTACCAAAGAATGTTAGAAGAAAAAGGCTATGATTGGGTTTATGAAAGGGTCTTGTTTTGCTTCATCTTTCATGAGCTACCTCTATTGCCTTTTTTTTAAGCATATTTTTTGATATTTTGTACCAATACTTAGGCTACAAAATAAGTTGGGCCAATGTATATAAGTAGCAAGCTGCAAAGGATGATAAGAAGAAAGCTGGGAAAGGCAATGGAAAACAAGAGCCTAGCAAGGGTAAGGACCACAAGAATGCCAGGTCTGTTACTACCACAGAGGAGGTTGGAAGGCTTAAGGTGAATGGATCACTAGGAGGTTATTATTGCTTTGGTCACTCCATATTTTTTGGGTTAGAATATGATCTTTGTTTAACTGAGAAACTGTGAGCTTGAAAGAAAATGTCTTTGGGCCGAAAGATGGCCAATGACTTAACCTCCTATCAGGGCCTAGGAGTTGGGGTTCTATATGGAGGACTTCAAGGTGGGAGAGTGCCTTACTTAGGAGCCATCAACTCCTTACACCTTTGCTTTAGGTTCTTTGGTGGAGTTCAATTTTCCAACCCAATGAGCATTTGCTTAACTTACCTTGGGGGTGATGGTAGGTGATGGCCAGGGGCCTCATCGTTTATAGTCATGGTGACTGGTGGAGAGACTTCTGGGAGGAAGAACGCCTGGTGGAACGGACAGCCCGAAGGGGAGTGCCTGAAAGCTCAGAAACAAAGGGTTAGGAGGCCCCCGGAGTGTTTTTCCGGGGGGGGAGCCTCCGACGCCCAAGTCAATGGTGGCTGAGAAAAGGCAGAGGAAATAGCACAAAGGGCTGAAGGGTCTCGCCTGATAGCTTTCTCAGAGTGTGGGAGCCGTGTTTGGCCAACCAACCAGCCTCCTGCCCAGTATTAATTCCTGGTATTTAAAGGAGTGCCTAGCCCGTTCAGATCACGACACGTGTTCGGTCGGATGTTCCCTGAGTTTCTGGGCGTAGGAGACAGATAACTGGTAGCAAGTTATCCTGAGCCACGTGCTGAGATGGGCCATGATGTGATTCTGATGGCGTCCGTATGTCAGAGTGCCTATTCAGGCGACTTTATGACGTCTGTGAAAGGACGTGTCAGAGGCTTCCTTAAATGCTTCCATAAATGCTCCTGCCGTACTCCCGAGATCCCTGGGTGAGGTCGCCCTCTAGTTCGGACAGGGCCTCTTCGGGAAACAAGCCCTCAGTTCGGGGGTTCCCAGTTTCAGGGAGTTCCGCTTTCGGGGATATCATGTTCGGCTCGCTATGTCTGGTGCCGCTTTTCCGAAGGCGATATGTTCACAACCTTGGGGGGCGAATAGTGTCATCGGGGCTTCCTGGCGTGCCGGGCTCGGAGCTCTTCGGCTATCTCCCGAGGTGCCTGATCGCACCTTTTCTCGGGTAGCGCCAACTTCTTCTGGCCGTCATTATGGCAGGGAGTTCGGCCAGATAGAGGCGATAGCGTTTGGCTATCACATGCCCCCCTTTGGAAAGCCGAAGTGAAGACTTCGGTTTTGCATCTCTTTCCGAGGTTTGTGTATGGGAGTTTCTTTGGAAGCTTAACCTGTTCCGAGGATGCGCCTTTTGCCCGAAGATCACGGGCTCTTCGGCCTTGGCCTGTTCTTTGGTGTCTTCGAGGTGGAGCCTGTGCCGAAGATACACCTCTTGCCCGAAGGTCATGGGCTGTTCGGCCATAGCCTGTTTCTTGGCGTCCTCGAGGTGGCCTGCTCTTTGTTTCTGCAGGTCTGTTTGGCCAAGCGTGTCAGTCTGAGCGGCGCGTCCCAGTTTCATCCCAGTTTTCCAGGGATGTCAGAAGACGTGTCCCAGCTTTCTAGGGACATTTGGAGGACGTGTCCCCTATTTGCGCGCAGAGGTTGACACGTGGCACTTTGCCATTGGAGGAGAGTGGCGTCGGTTACAAAGGGCGTGCCTTTTCAGGTGCAGAGAGCAGTTACAGCGACGGTTCACCTCCAAAGGGTACTTATGACGATTTTTCGGTTACCCATCTCTGTCTTATAAATAGCCCACTCTACCATAAGTTCCTTTTGCTTTCTCTTCTGCTCTCCTCTCTGCTGTGCCCCTGTTTTTGCACTTTCTTGCTTTCTGTGGCGGAGCTACCTTAATTAGAGCTTTTTTCTAGCCAACTTTCACGACGGCATCCTCAGATTTTGGCAAATCTTTCGGTGGGTTTTTGTTTTTCAGAGCGCTTTGATCCCTGTGTTCTTTTGAGTTTTTCTCTGGAAACTGTTTTCTTCCATTTTCAAACTCGTTTTCTGTCGAAAATGACCGTTCCTGAGAGCTGGCAGCCTCTTTTAGCCCATCCTTGTTGCATTACCCCTGAAAAGTTAGAGAGGTGGAAGAAAAAATTCTTTCTTCCCTCTTACGCCATTACTAGGCTGCCTCGTTCTAGCCATTATGCTTTTTCAAACCGTAGTAAGGAGGTTACCATTTTCCGAGCTCAGCTGAAGGCCGGTCTTCGGTATCCTCCCCCGAAGATGGTGTGCGAGTTCTGCAAATTTCATGGCATTGCTGTGAACCAGCTTCCCCCGAACTCGTTCTGCTATTTTAACGCCTACCTCTGCATGTGTGGCGTCTTCGGGATAGAACCCAATTTCAGAATTTTTATGCAGTATTACAAGCTCTCTGTGGTCCCGAAGGGTGGCTTCTATTTCATGCTACCTCGGGGATCCGGGGGCAAGAAATTCATGTTCACCTTTGCCACTAAAGATAGCTGGCGGGGGTGGCAAAAGAAGTTTTTCTTTATGAAGATGGACGAGGCCTGGTCGTACGTTCCGACCAAATGGGCTCAGGGAACACTGGATGTGGACGTTGCTGATCCGAGGATGCTGCTGACCCCAGAGTTAGCTTCCTTGTTCGCGGATTTCGACGCCCGCATTCGGGCTGTCTCTGACTGGGATCGCGAGGTCGTTCCGCTCGCCCTTTACCCTTTTCCAATCAACTGGAGGTTGATGACCGAAGAGGTCCTTCGGGAGCTAAGGGTGGTAAAGGAGCACGAGACTGACCTCGGGATGCCAGCTCCTGCCATCGCCGGGAAGGATTCCTGGTTGGTCAAGCTTCTTAAGGAGGAAATTTCTTTCGAAACGTTTGCCGAAAGTGAGTTATCTTCTACTCCTTTACTGTTCTTTCCTTGGACTCACGCTGATGTTTCTCTCCTTTTTCAGAGATGGGCGACGCGACTGCCGCCTATTACAAGTCCCTTTTCACCGGCCAAGTGGAGGAGGGCGACCAGACGAAAAAGGTGTCTTCCCGAAGGCGGAAGTCTACTGGCGCGGGGCCTTCAAGGAAGTGGGCAAGGAGAGCTGTTCTAGAAGAAATCCCCGAGGAGACCGCCGAGGAGCCTGGGACAGCCGAAGTTCCGGCGTCTGAGGCTGTTGCTTCCGAGGTCCCTTTAACCGACGTTCCCCCTCAGAGTCCTACCGCGTCACAGGCCCTCCGTGCTGTAGTGGTAGAAGTACCTTCTGCCGAGGAGCGGCGCAAGCGGAAGGGTAAGGGCATTTCCGTTGAGGACTCCGAGGACGATGTTGTCGAGGTTCCGCCAGGTTTGTTTCCAGGCAAAGTGTACTTCTTTTGTTTTTTCTGGATTGGCTTCTTTGTCTTTAATCTCCTTCTCATTCTTATCACGCAGGGGGGTTGACTACCCCAGGCTGGGTGGCCGATCATGCTCGGAAACGAGCTCTTCGGGATGCCAAAATCCCGCAAGGGAAGATACCTAAGGAGCCTTTTTGGATGTTCACGGAGGACATGAATATGTACTCCGAGGACGTTCCTCAAATGGCCAAGGAAATTTCAAAGGGGGTGCTCACCGAGGCCTCCTTCAGGGCTATAGCGGCGGCCCACCCGGGGGATAATACCCTCGCCGGGAAAGATGGAAAACAAAAATCTCGCAGAAGTACTCGCCATAGCCAGCGCAGAGATAATTTCCCGAACTCCCTTGAGCGAACAGGCTCGGGAAAATGGGAAGTGAAAAATCTCGCGAAAGGTTTTCCGAAGTCCCTTGAGCAAACATGCTCGGGACAACTGGAAAAAGAAAAAATTTTGACTGAAGGTTTCCGAAGTCCCTTGAGCAAACATGCTCGGGACAATTGGAAAAAGAAAAAATTTTTTTTGGCTGAAGGTTTCCGAAGTCCCTTGAGCAAACATGCTCGGGGCAACGGGAAAAAGAAAAAAATTGACTGAAGGTTTCCGAAGTCCCTTGAGCAATCATGTTCGAATCAGAAATGCAAAAGCCTGCAAAAAGACTTAGTCAAATTTTTTCAAGTCTTCCAGAAAGTTTTACGAGCAAGCGCACTCGGGGCAAAGGAAGGTAAAAAAGTTTCTTTAATCGCAGGTTTTCCGAAGTCTCTTGAGCGAACGTGTTCAGGACAATGGAAATGAAGAAACTCGCAAGAAAAGACTTAGCCAAAAAAATCCTCATTAAGAGCAAAGCTGCTTTAAAATAAAGAACTGCCCGAAGAAGAATTACAAAATAGAAGGAAAGGAAAAAGGCCCTAAGAATTGGCTAAGGGTTCGCGGCGTCCCGAGAGCCACTCGTCTGCCCGCCCTTTTCCGTCACCTTCGGTGCTGGAATTGAAGGAGGAAGTTTCAGATGTTCGACCTTGGACCATTTCCACCGAGGTCCCCCAGGAATGTTTAGACCCTCTAGAAGAGAGAGGTCCGGATCTGGGAACCTCTGAAGAACCTGGTGCCGAGCAAGGCAGAAGCCGTCCTGGAACGCGACCTTGCTCATCTGATCAGACTTGTTCTTCTCAAGCTCGAGGTCGTCAAGCTCGTCCTTCAGATCCTCGACCTCCTCCTCCAGTGCCTTTATCTGCTCCTCCCCCTTCGGCTCGTTCTTCAACGATTCAACCTCGGCTCGGAGAGCGTTATTCTCACACGTCAATGACACTATACGGCCGTCAGAACCAGCCTTGTGCTGAAGAAGATCCTCGTTGGCGGCGAGCATCCCCTTTATTTGGTCACCGAGGTCAGCGATCTTCCTGGAGGAGTCCCTTTGAAGTTCTTCTTTTTCCTTCCGGAACTCCTCCCGAAGGGCAGCTATTTCTTTCTCAGCAGCCTCTTTCAGCTGATGGTTCTTGGCGACCGACTCTGCCAGTGCGGTCCTTGTCTCATTCATGGTTCGAGTGGCCGAAGTTCGAAAAGCAGCCTCCCTGGCCACCCGAACTCGGAGAAAGGCGGTGTACCCCATCAGCTGCAAAAAATTTGACTAAGTCTTTTTGCAGGCTTTTGCATTTCTGATTCGAACATGATTGCTCAAGGGACTTCGGAAACCTTCAGTCAAATTTTTTCTTTTTCCCGTTGTCCCGAGCGTGATGGCTCAAGGGACTTTCGGAAAGTCATATCTATGCTTTATCATGGCGAGCACCTCTGCGGAGTTTTGCATAATATCTTTACACTTAAGAATTTTTCTCAAGGCCATTCTGTACAACATAACTCCTCCGCCCAACCTTAAGCGTAGAATTTTTTCAAGGCGTTTGAGTGCCAAGTGTTCTTCAATTCTACGCCTTCGGTGTCGCCAAGCTTGTACACGCCTTTTCGTACTTCATAGCGAACCAGATAGGGTCCTTCCCAGGTTGCGCGAAGTACGCCATGGGATGGCCCTCGGGTTGCGAAGTCGGCCTTTCGGAGAACAAGGTCTCCCTTATTGATTTCTTTTGGCCTGGCCCGTAAGTTTTACAGCCGTGGCCATTCTTCGCTGGACAGCTTTTCTTCTCAGCTTGGCTATTTCTCTGTGTTTGACCATAAGATCGAGATTGGTTCTGAGGACGAGGTCCTTACCACCTTCATCAAATACTTGCACCCGTACTGAAGGTTGAACTACCTCTAGTGGGATAATGGCCTCTGTTCCGAAGACGAGTGAAAAAGGGGTCTCCCCTGTGGCTCTTCGGGGCGTCGTTCGATAGCTCCATAATATACTTTGGAGTTCTCCTGGCCATTTCCCTTTGGCTTCCCCTAGTCTCTTTTTCAGGGCATCATTTGTGGTCCTGTTTGATACTTCTACCTGCCCGTTACTTTGGGGGTGAGCTATTGGGTCGAAGTGCATCTTTTTTCCGAGGTCGCTGATGAAATTTTGGAATCCTTTGTCTATGAACTGGGATCCATTATCAGCTACTAGTACCCTCGATATGCCAAGTCTGCATACGATGTTCTTCCATAGGAACTTCGGCACTTCTTTTGCCGAGATAGTTGTTAGTGGTTCTGCCTTCTCCCACTTTGAGAAATAGTCCGCTGCTACCACGCGGAATTTCATGCCTCCGGGTGCTGTGGGGAGTGGCCCAATAAGGTCTATACCCCAGACTACGAAGGGCCAAGGATAGTCTGCCGAAGTTACCATTTCCGAGGGTGTCCTCTGGTTTTTCGCGTGTCTCTGGCAGCTACCACATTTCCGGGCGAACTGTCTTGCGTCCCTTTTCAGGGTAGGCCAGAAGTATCCTTGAGGGAGTATCACCGCTGCCAGGGCATTAGTTCCAATGTGTCAACCACACATGCCTTCGTGAACTTCTTCAAGGACCATTTCAGTATCCTTTTCATCCACACATCTTTGCAGCGGATTCCCATATCCCTGCCGATATAACTCTTAATCAATCAGGAAGAAGCTTTCGGAGTGTCTTCGCAGTCTTGCAGCATCGCCGGGGTCTTCGGGGAGCAAATTCTCTGCGAGTTATCTTTTTATTGGGTCTTTCCATCCCGTTCCCGAGGTCGTCATGCTCAGCACTGAGATGCTCGGATGATCTGGTACCTCGGTATATGTTTTCGACCTCGCCAAGCAATCTGCCTCAGAGTTATTCCGCCGATGTTCCTTCACGATCCGTACGGTGTCAATCTTGGATGAGCCTTGCTGCTAGCTCATGATATTTTCCCAAAATTGGGTCCTTCGCCCCATAATCTCCTGCCGTCTGCCGAACTTGGTATCCTTCATTACCTCTAGGCCTTCGGGGCCCCTGATAATACGCCTTGAGCTTTTATGGCCTTCCGTGGCTCATACGTAATTTCGTGTTTGTCATGCTCTATGCACCATTTGGAGAGCCTTCCCGAATGATCGCAGCCTTCTCCCTGCAAGCACCAAGGCGTATATAGCTTTTTGAAGCAAAGGGTACCTGACTTCAGCGCCATGCAGGGTCTTGCTGACATAGTAGACCGGTCGTTGCTTTGGCCCTTCTTCCTTCACGAGGACCGAGCTCACAGCTTTTTCTGTGACGGCGAGGTATAGTACGAGGGGCTCTCCCTCCCGAGGTTGTTGCAGAGTCGGCAGGCTGGCCAGGTAGACTTTGAGTTCTTCCCAGGCCTTCTGGCAATCTTCATCCCAAGGATGCTCATTTCTTCCGAGGTCACCTTCCATTTTTGTTGCCTTTGTGAGTACTTTGGAGAAAGGTCTACACCTATCTCCGTACCTGGCAATAAACCTGCTCAGAGAGGTTATTCTTCCGGTGAGTCTCTGCGCATCTTTGACAGTGCCAGGAGTTCGGAGTTCAAGCAGGGCCTTAATCTTCTCGGGGTTATCGTCGATGCCTCTTTCGGATACCATGTACCCAAGGAATTTTCCCAAAGTCTCCCCGAAGATGCACTTCTCAGGATTAAGGCGGTTCCCACAGGCTCTGAGCTTTTGGAAGGTTTCCTCTAAAATTTGCAACGCGGTAGCCAGGCAGCTTGGTCTTGACTAGCATATCATCAACATACACCTCCATGTTTCTCCTTATTTGGTCTTTGAAGACCTTGTTCATCAGCCTCTGGTAGGTGGCTCCTGCATTTTTTGACCGGATGGCATCCTGATATAGCAGTACGTTCCTCCCTCGGTGATGAAGGCAGTCTTCTTTTCATCTTCGGGGTCCATCCTTATCTGATGGTAGCCACTTAAGGCGTTTAGGAAACTTAGGAGCCTATGTTCAGTAGTTGAATCTATTGGTGGCAGAGGGTATGAGTCTTTCGGTTAAGCATCGTTCAAGTTTCTAAGATCGATGCACATCCGGAGTTTGCTGCCACCTTCTTTTGTGGCGATGACCACGTTGCTTAACCTTTCGGGGTACTTGACCTCCCTGATAGCCTCAGCATCTAGGAGACGTTGTACTTCGGTTTTGGCAAAGTTGCTTTTGTGGGCTGAGATGCTTCGTTTCTTTTGCCGGACAGGCCTTGCTTCCGGACTTACTTTGAGGCTATGCTGTATTATGCCAGGGTTCACCCCCGGCATATTTTTTGGCGAGTAGGCAAACAGATCTTTATTTTCCAGCAGAAAGGATACAAGATTTTCCTTGTCACCTTCGGCCAAGCTCTTCCCTATTCGGGTAGATTGACCTGGAACAAGCTCTATTGCTTCCATTTCTGTCTTGGCGAGATCTTCTTCTTTGCCTTTTTCTGGTGCCCTTGCCTCCATTGTTTGCGCGAGGTTGTTGCCGGAGCTTTTCGTGCTTTCATGGACACCTTTCTTACCTCAGGTTGGTCTATGAACACCTCTGCATCTCCATCCTTGGTGGCGAATGTGATAGTGAAGTACTTCACCTCAGGGCAAATATGCAGGTTCCCCATTGCCTGCCTTCCAAGGATGGCGTTGTATGAGGACGGGGCGTTCATGACGATGAATCTCGCCATTGTGGAGGCGTGCAACTCAGCTGCTCTGTTCAGCGAAGTCCCTTTTATCATCAGCGGGAGGTCGATCCATCCGAGGACGGGGATAGGCTTCAGTTCGCTGCTGGAGATGCCCAAGCTCGGCAGCAGGTGTGAGAATAGGACGTCAGCATTTGAGCCATCATCAAGCAATACTCTTTTGACGTCCCAGTTCCCCACTCTCGCCATAATCAATAGCGGATCGTTGTGGGGGAAAACGACGGTGGAGCCACCTTTGCGAGCCAGCTTTTTTGATGGACTTTGATACTCCATGACTGCAATTTCTCTGGCTTTCCGCTTTCTTTCCGAGGATGGGAGCCCCGTGGTGATGGTTTAGATAACCCCTGCTAGAGGTGGAGGGCACTTTTTTGGACTTCTATTTCTCCGCATGTCGGAGTCGTAGTCCTCGTCTTCAGCCCCTTTTTCCTCCATTTTTCTGTCTTTCGGGGATGGCATCCTCAGGTATTTCCGAAGTTGGCTGTTTTTTATCAGTGACTCTATGTACTTCTTCAGCTGGAAGCAGTCTTCGGTGTCATGACCGTGGTCGTGATGAAACTGGCAGAACTCCTTTGCATTCTTCTTATTATCGGCGGTCATGGCCCTTGGTCGCCGAATCTGCGTCCATTGCCTTTCCAGCGCCATGAGAATGTTGGTCCGTAAAGTGCTCAATGGTGTGAAACTTTGAGGTTTCTTTCCTCGCATCCTCCGAGGTCGTCCTGCGTATTCGGTAGGATGCCGAGCTTGTTGACTGGACTCTTCGGGGCGGTGGTCATCAGACTTCGGCCCAGCCATTCTTAGTTCTTCGGTGGTCATGTGCTGTTCTGATCTTCGGTAAAATTCTCCGAGGGTCTGCGGGGGGTCTTTTGAGAACTCGTAGAACAGCTGTGAGTCTCGCCGAAGGCCTCGTGTCATGGCAAGGATGCGAATTTCGGGCCTGAAGTCTGGGACGCTCAGAGCTTCCCTGTTGAATCTTTCGACATAGTCTCGGTTGGTTTCTCCATTCCCCTGCTCTATGTCGAACATCTGAACAGGCATCTTCACCGTAGGTCGGCTCCCGATGAACTGCTGGGCGAAGGCTGTGGACAACTCCTGGAACTCAGCGATGGTTCTTGAAGGCAAGGAATTGTACCACGCCGTGGCTGGCCCTGTGAGGGTGACTTCAAAGCACTTGCACATGGTAGCGTCGTCAGCACCGTGTATTATCATGCTGCGTCTGTACTTCGTCAAATGGGCCTGCGGATCAGTATGGCCATCATAAATCTCCAACCGAGGTACTCTGAAGTCACCTGGCATGGCTGCCTTAACAACGGCCTAAATAAATGGCGAGTCATCTTCGCAGCCTGTTCCCGAGAGTCTGGCCCAAACGGGTTTTCTGGCCACTTGTTTCTCCACTCTGTCCAGCCGTGCTAGTATCCTCTCCATCAGCACTATGGCGCTAGGGCCTTCTTCATGGAATGGAGATCGCCGGCGCCTGTTCGGGGGGCGAGTTCGGCGCTGAGGGGACAAGGACCTCGCCTCAGGCGCCGAACTGCTTCGCTGTGAGACTCTCGGTCGCTTGGACCCGGTTTGTCCCACAGGCCATTTCCCGAGGGCTATATTTTCTGTTGATGATTCTTCGCGAGGGTCTCCTCTCCCCGAACGGCGATGTGTAGATTTGGGGCTTTTCTCCCGAGGGCGTGTCGGTGGGGGGGTTCTCTGGGCCTGTGCTTGCTGTGGCCATCTTCGGCCGATCTGCTGGGTCATTTCAGACACGACCGAACGCTGAAAGTCTCTCAAGAAGCTCATGGTGAGTACCAGAGGGCGGTCTCCCTCAGGCGCAGAAGTCCCTGGGAGTGTTTGCTCAGCAGCCGGTTGTATCTCAGGCGCGGACGGGGACTTCGGGAGCCCCTTGTCCTTAGAACGCCGAGTCTCAACGACGGCGATCTCAGAGCGGGTTCCCACAGACGGTGCCAAATGATGGCCAGGGGCCTCATCGTTTATAGTCATGGTGACTGGTGGAGAGACTTCTGGGAGGAAGAACGCCTGGTGGAACGGACAGCCTGAAGGGGAGTGCCTGAAAGCTCAGAAACAAAGGGTTAGGAGGCCCCCGGAGTGTTTTTCTGGGGGGGGAGCCTCCGACGCCCAAGTCAGTGGTGGCTGAGAAAAGGCAGAGGAAATAGCACAAAGGGCTGAAGGGTCTCGCCTGATAGCTTTCTCAGAGTGTGGGAGCCGTGTTTGGCCAACCAACCAGCCTCCTGCCCAGTATTAATTCCTGGTATTTAAAGGAGTGCCTAGCCCGTTTAGATCACGACACGTGTTCGGTCGGATGTTCCCTGAGTTTCTGGGCGTAGGAGACAGATAACTGGTAGCAAGTTGTCCTGAGCCACGTGCTGAGATGGGCCATGATGTGATTCTGATGGCGTCCGTATGTCAGAGCGCCTATTCAGGCGACTTTATGATGTCTGTGAAAGGACGTGTCAGAGGCTTCCTTAAATGCTTCCATAAATGCTCCTGCCGTACTCCCGAGGTCCCTGGGTGAGGTCGCCCTCTAGTTCGGACAGGGCCTCTTCGGGAAACAAGCCCTCAGTTCGGGGGTTCCCAGTTTCAGGGAGTTCCGCCTTCGGGGATATCATGTTCGGCTCGCTATGTCTGGTGCCGCTTTTTCGAAGGCGATATGTTCACAACCTTGGGGGGTGAATAGTGTCCTCGGGGCTTCCTGGCGTGCCGGGCTCGGAGCTCTTCGGCTATCTCCCGAGGTGCCTGATCGCACCTTTTCTCGGGTAGCGCCAGCTTATTCTGGCCATCATTGTGGCAGGGAGTTCGGCCAGATAGAGGCGATAGCGTTTGGCTATCAGTAGGAAACACTTGTTTACTTCAACTGTTTTTATTTCTAGCTTACTCTTTACAGGGCCTAGAATGGCTTATTTCTCTGTATGGGTCCTCTTTTTGAGCCAACCACTCTGCTGGACTTATAATGTATTCTTCTAGTTAGCATCAAGTGGAGTCAGAGGGATACTTAACCATGGGTATAAGCCCCATAAGCTTGGGACTAAGGGCCATTCTCGTGAGAACTTGTTCATGGACGCTATTTTAGTGGGCATGGTGAAGAGGTTTTCTGGTCGTACCCTTTTGGTCAGGCCCTCTAGCTACCTCTACGACCAACTTCCTTACTCTGAGGCGTGGTTTGCACAATTGGGTTGGTGCTTGCTTGGATAAGTTTGGCACCTTCTACCTTTTCATTGTTTGTGGTTTTCCCATTGGTTAATGGATTTTGTGCCTATTTAAGCATCATTGTTGTATGCATTTTGTATGGCCATTTGAACCATGAAGAATGACTATCATTGGTCACTGTTCCAAAACTTAAAACACTAGGAATCCTTTTTCCTTTCTTATTTAGGAGAAGAACCATTTTTCAAACTCTTTGTTTGGGGCCTGCTTGCTTGGGCTCAGGTCTCCGCGGAGCCAGAGTAGTCCGCCTATGAAAGGTTTCTCAACTAATTTTAGGTTGAGATGGACCACCTTCACATTACTCAGGGTTAGATTTGGAAATAGATTGATAGTGCACTTCGTTGAGAGCATGCGAACAAGGATGCTGCAAATGTGATAGCCGAAGGGCTATCGCCTCTCTCAGTACATACATCCTGCCAATAGTTTGGTCAGGAAAACTGGCGTTTCCCGAAAGAGGCGATATTACGGACCTCGGAAGGAGCGAAGTCAAAATACCCCGAACTCGAGACTTCGGCTAGAATGTCAAGAATTCCAAGGATGCCACCAACTCCCTCGGGAGACCAAACGAATTGCCTTCGGAGATGAAGAACCAGCTATTTCAAGCAGGAGAGAATCTCCCCGAAGGTGAAACCCCCGAACTATAGGCATAATTCCCGAAGAAGGGCGTTCGTACCGAAAGACGACCTCGCCAGAGAAGCGTGGGAGTACGGCATGGGCATTTAAGGTGCCTCTGACATGTCGCCCACATGCGCTACATGCCACCTCGAAAAGTGGTCTAACGCGCCGACGCTGTCCAAGTCTTGTCACGACCTGTCTTGGTCACAGACCCAAAGAGCCTACAAACGGCTACCTGTCCCCTACGCCCGGAGATACAGATCGCATCTGACCGAACACGTGTCGTGATCTGAATGGCCTAGGCACCACTATAAATACCAGGAAACAAGCCCTGGCAAAGGATCTGACCCCCCTCCCTGAGAAAACACGAACAGGCAAGACCACCTAACCCCTTAGCGCTCTTCCTCTATCTCCCCTCAAGACACTGACTTGGGCGTTGGAGGCTCCTCCTCGGAAAAATACTCCGGGGACCTCCTAACCCTTTTCTTTCTGAGCATTTCAGGTACACTCCTCTGGGAAATCTTTGCTCCAGACGTCTTCCCTCTCAGGAAGTGCCTCCTGAAGTCATAATGTCACCCGACGAAGATGCTGCCGGGCATCATTTGGCACCGTCTGTGGGAACTCACCTTCAGGTCGTCGTTGTTGAAACTCGGCATTCAAAGGACAAGGGACATCCGAAGTCCTCGTCCACGCTTGAAGCTCAACCGGCTGCTGAGCAAACCTTTCCAGGGACTTCCTCGCCTGAGGAAGAACGTCCTCTAGTCATAACTATGAGTATTCTGCATGACTTCCAGCGCTCTATTGTGGCCGAAATGACGCAGCAAATAGACTGAAGATGGCCGCAACCAATGCAGGCCCAAAGGCCTTCCTCGCCAGCACTCCCTCGGGAGAAAAGCCCGAGATCAGCTTGCCGGAGTTTGGGAAGTGGGGATCCGCGTGATGAGTCCTCAACGAAAAACATACCCCTCGGGGGACGACCTAAGGGGCCAGTAGGGCCTAAACGGCCTAAAACCCCATGTGAAAAGAGTTCATCGCCTGAGGAAAAGTCACCATCCCCTCGGCGGCGAAGTTCGTCCCTAAAAAGGCGCCCGCAATCTCCCTTCCCAGAAGCCTACAAGCACCAGGAAGAAGAGGCCAGTGCCATGATCCTTGTGGAGAAAATATTAGTGAGGTTGGAGAAAGTGGAAAAATAGGTAGCTCGCACACCAGTTTGGGCCAGGCTGTCTGAAACTTTCTGTCGGGATGAATCACCTTTCACCCGAACAGTAGTCGAGGCATCCATGCCAAGTGACTTTCGGGTGCCTCGGCTGGAAACCTATGATGGCCGAACTGACCCACAGGTTCATCTAACTAAATACAAATGTAGCATGGTGTTACACGGCGCTGATGATGCTACTTTGTGCAAATGCTTTGAGGTCACCCTCGCAGGGCCCGCAACGGCGTGGTATAACTCATTGGCCCCTGAAACCATCAGGGAGTTTCAGGAGCTGTCCACGGCCTTTACGTAGCAGTTCATTGCAAGCCGTCCGACAGCGAAGATGCCAGTCCAGATGTTCGACATAGCGCAGAAGAACGGAGAAACCATCCGCAACTATGTCGAAAGGTTTAATGGAGAGGCCCTAAGTGTTCCAGACTTTCGGCCCGAAATATGCATCCTTGCCATGACACGGGGCCTTCGGAGGGACTCACAGCTGTTCTATGAGTTTTCCAAGGACCCCCCGGACACGCTTGGGGAATTCTACCGAAGGGCCGAGCAGCACATGAAAGTCGAAGAGCTGAGAATGGGTGGACCAAAGAATGATCACATCCGTCCCGAAGGGTCCGGCCAGCAAACAAAGTACCCGGCTGAACAGGCAGGGCGACCTCGGAGGTTTAGGGGAAAGAAACCTCCTCCGAACTTCACACCCCTGAACACTACAAGAACCAACATCCTCTTGACAATGGAGAGGCAGGGAACCCAGATTCAGCGGCCAAGGGCTATGACCGCTGACAACAAGAAGAATATGAAAAAGTTCTACTAGTTTCATCGTGACCACGGGCACAACACTGAAGATTGCTTCCAACTGAAAAACTGTATTGAGTCGCTGATAAAACAAGGCCAACTCCGGCATTATCTGCGAATGCCTTCCCCGAAAGGAAGAAAGGAGGAGGAAGGAAAGGCTGATGACGAGGAGTACGACTCCGACAGACGAAGGAACCGAAGTCCAAATAGGCGTCTCCCGCCCCCGGCGGGAGTGATAAAAACAATCATGAAGGGACTGCCATCCTCGGAAAGAAAGAGGAATGCCAGAGAAATATCAATGATGGAATATCAAAATCCATCGAAGAAACTGACCAAAAAGGATGGTTCCACCGTCATCTTTCCCCATGACGATCCACTGTTCATCATGGCAAGAATAGGAAATTGGGATGTCAAAAGGGTATTACTTGACAATGGATAAAATGCTGACATCCTGTTCTCGCATCTACTGCCGAGCTTGGGAATATCCAACACCGACCTCAAGCCTGTCGCTTCGCCAACTTTCGGGGTAGGGCCGTCCGAACTGCCTGTCCTCGGATGGATCGACCTCCCCCTGATGATGAGAGGAGGTTCGGTAAACGGGACAGATGAATTATTTGCCTCCACAATGAGAAGGTTCATTGTTGGAAGGCAAACATAAGGAAATCTGCACATTCGCTCGGATGTAAAGTACTTAACCGTCACTTTCGCCACCAAGGATAAAGACGCGGAAATCTTTATCAATCAAGGCGAAGTAAGGAAAGTGTTCGTCAAAGCGCGAAAGGCCCCAGTAACCAACCTCGCACAAACTGTGGATGCAGAGGTTTTGTCAGATGGAAGGCCAAAAGAGGGAGAGGCAGAAGATCCCGCGAAGGTAGAAATAAAAGAAGTAGAACTTGTCTCGGGCCGAAATACCCAAATAGGGAAAAAGTTGGACGAAGGTGACAAGAAAAGACTTGTATCCTTTCTACTAATGAATAAAGACCTGTTTCCCTACTCGCCGAAAGATATGCCGGGGGTAGACCTTCGCATATTACAGCATAGCCTTAAAGTAAGTTCGGAAGCAAAACCTGTCCGGCAAAAGAAGCGGGGCATCTCAGTCCATAAAAATAACTTCGTCAAAATCGAAGTCCAGCGCTTATTAGACGCAGATGTAATTAGGTAAGTCAAGTACCCCGAATGGTTGAGCAACGTGGTTATCGCCACAAAAGAAGGGAGCAGTAAGATCCGAATGTGCATCGACTTCAGAAACTTGAATGACGCTTGCCCAAAAGATTCATATCCTCTCCCACCAATAGACCAGTTGGTAGACTCAACTGCCGAATACGGGCTCCTGAGTTTCCTGGACGCCTTCAGTGGGTACTGTCAAATAAGGATGGACCCCAAAGATGAGGAGAAAACCGCCTTCATCACCGACAGTGGAACGTATTGTTACATTAGGATGCCCTTCGGGCTCAAAAATGCGGGAGCTACCTACCAGAGGTTGATGAGCAAGGTCTTTAAGGACCAAATAGGGAGGAACATGGAAGTTTACGTTGATGACATGATAGTCAAAAGCAAGCTACCTTACGACCACGTCGCAGATCTGAAGGAGACTTTCCACCAGCTCAGAACCTTCAGAATTCGCCTCAATCCCGAAAAATGCATCTTCGGCGTAACCTCGGGAAAGTTTCTTGGGTACATGGTATCAGAAAAAGGCATTGATGCTAACCCAGAGAAAGTTAAGGCTCTGCTTGAATTCTGAACTACCGTCACAGTGAAAGACGTGCAGAGACTCACCGGAAGGATAACCTCTCTTAGCAGGTTCATTTCCAGGTATGGAGATCGGTGTCGAGCATTCTTGAAAGTTCTCACTAAGGCAGCAAAAAATGAGGGCGACCTCGGATGTGATGATCATCCTTGGAATAAGGACTGCCAAAAGGCTTTGGAAGAACTCAAAGCCTATGTGGCCCGTCTGCCTACTCTTCGGCAACCTCGCGAGGGAGAGTCCCTCGTGTTGTACCTCGCAGTCACAGAAAAAGCAATAAGCTCGGTTCTTGTGAAAGAGGAGGGGCTGAAGCAATGGCCGGTTTATTATGTAAGCAAGTCCCTACACGGTGCCGAAGTCAGGTATCCCTTGCTACAAAAAGCTACATATGCCCTGGTACTGGCGGGAAGAAGACTACGGCCATATTTTCAGGCTCACCCAATCATCGTCCGAAGTAGTCTACCTCTACGGGACATCATGAGGAAAGTTGATCATTCGGGAAGGCTTTCCGAATGGTGTATAGAGCTGGGCGAGTATGACATTACTTATGAACCTCGGAAAGCCATAAAAGCGCAAGCTCTGGCAGACTTCATTGCCGAAATACCCATCACCGAGGACAGCCATTCGGATCCCGGTGAAGGTGAGCCAGAATGGACTTTGTACGTAGACGGAGCCTCAGGCTCTGAACACCAGGGAGCTGGGGTAATTATCAGAGGCCCCGAAGGTCTAGAAGTAATGAAGGCCATCAAGTTCGGCTTTAACGTCACCAACAATATGGCTGAATACGAAGCCCTCATAGCAGGGTTACGCTTGGCCAGAAAAATTGATGTAAGAAACTTGAAAGCCCATAACGATTCCCAGCTGGTAGTTCGACAAATAGCAGGGGACTATGGGGCGAAGGACCCGACCTTGGCAAAATACCATGAACTGGTAGCAAAGCTTATCCGGGAGTTCGACACCGTACGAATCGAAAATGTGCCTCATCAAGATAATGCCGAGGCAGATTGCTTGGCGAAGTCGAAAACATGCACACAGGTGCTAAACCACCCGAGCATCACAGTGCTGAGCATAATAACCTCGGGAAAAGGCTGGAAAGATCTGATAAAAAGGTATCTCACAACCAGTGAGCTCCCCGAAGACCCCAGCGAAGCGACAAAAGTGCGAAGACGTTCCGGTCATTTCTTCCTAATCGGAGAAGAATTATATCGGCAGGGGTATGCAAATCCACTACAGAGGTGTGTAGGCGAAGAAGATACTGAAATGATGCTCGAAGAAGTTCACGGAGGCGCTTGTGGTTCGCACATTGGAACCGACGCCCTAGCAGCAATGATACTTCGCCAAGGATACTTTTGGCCTACCGTAAGAAAAGATGCTAGGCAGTTCATCCAGAAATGTGGGAATTGCCAAAGACACACCAGTATCCAAAGGGCACCCTCAGAGTTGGTAACTTCGGCTGACTATCCCTGGCCCTTCGCTGTTTGGGGCATAGACCTCATTGGGCCACTCCCGACAGCGCCTGGAGGCGTGAAGTTCTGCGTGGTCGCAGTAGATTATTTCTCCAAATGGGTTGAGGCAGAACCCTTGGCGACTATCTCGGCAAAAGATGTGCAGAAGTTCGTATGGAAGAACACTGTGTGCAGATTCAGCATACCGAGGGTGTTAGTAGCCGATAATGGATCCCAGTTTACGGACAAAAGGTTCCAAGAATTTATCAACAACCTCGGAATAAAAATGCACTTCGCCCCAGTAGCTCACCCCCAAAGCAATGGGCAAGTAGAAGTATCTAATAGGACCATAAAAGATGGTCTGAAAAATAGGTTGGGGGAAGTAAAAGGGAAATGGCCAGGAGAGCTCCCAAGTGTGTTATGGAGCTACCGAACAACACCTCGAAGAGCCACAGGGGAAACACCTTTTTCACTTGTTTTCGGTGCAGAGGCCATCATCCCAATTGAGGTAGTACAACCATCGGTGCGAGTACAAGTGTTTGATGAAAGGGGAAATGACCTCGGCCTGAGAGCCAAGCTGGATCTCATCGGCGAGCACAGAGAAATAGCCGAGCTGAGAAAAAAAGCTTTTCAGCAAAGAGTGGCCGCTGCTATAAACTTGCGCGCCAGGCCGAAGGGAATAAAGAAAGAAGACCTCGTTCTCTGAAAGGCTGAATTTGGGCCCCGAAGGCCATCCCACGAAGTACTTCGCACAAATTGGGAAGGTCCTTATCTGGTACTTGCCGAAGTGCGAAAAGGAGTTTACAAGCTCGGCGATGCCGAAGGCGTAGAATTAAAAAATACATGGCATTCGGATGCCTTGAAAAAATTCTATGCTTAGGATTTTGGTGGGAAAATTGTACAAGTCAGAAAAATTTCTAACTACAAAAGTTTCTTAGGAAAATTTTTCTAAGTACAGAAGCTTCTTTTCACCAGAACAGTCGTCGCCGAAAGAAAGCTTATTTACAAAGGTTATCAACCTTCTCTGAAGATTGGAGATTCACTTAAGAGAATTTCCTGAGGGTGATTCCAAGGCTAATTGGGGTGATAAGTCTAGCTATGATCTTCCGAAGTCTCTTGAGCGAACGTGTTCGGGACAATGAGAAATAAAAGATTTTGCGCAACAGACTTAGCCAAAAATTCATGAAAGAAGGATTCTTTATTAACAAAGATGGATTTGAGTACAGAGAAGGAAGCTCGCCAAAAGAAGAAGTAAAAAAAAGGAGAAAAAGAAGGCAAAGGGCCCTGAAAGAGACTAAGGGACCTCGGTGTCTTGGGAGCCACCAGCTCCTGCGTCCTTGTCCACCGCCTTCAGCGCCGGAAGAGGAAATGGCAAGTTGAGGTGCTCAATTTTTTACCAAGACCACCGAGGCCCCTCGGGGATGTTCAGGGCCGCCAAAAAGGAGAGGTCCAGACCCGAAAACCTCTACAGAACTTGATGACGAGCGAGGCAAAAGCCGTCCTGAAAACCAACCTTGGTCGCTTGGTCGGCCTTCTCCTTCGCAACAGCTAAGTCCTCAAGCTCTTTTTCTAGGTCAGCGATCTCCTTTTTCAGTGCCTTCGTCTTCTTCTTCTTTGGTTCCTTCTTCACAGACTCGACCTCGGCATGGAGCGCGGCCTTCTCAGCAAGCACCTTTGCCAGGAGAGCCTCAGACTCTGACCTCTCCTTCTGATATGCCTCGTTTGCCGAAGTCAGCTCCGCCACCTTGGAACCGAGGTCAGATATCTTTTGGGAGGAGTCCTTCAGAAGGTCCTCTTTTTCCTTCAACAACTCCTCCCGAACGGTAGCAACCTCATTCTTTGCAGCCTGAGCCATCTCCAAATTCTTTGTGACCAAGTCGGAGCACATGACCTTGGATTTCTCCACACAGTCTAAGGCCCAGGCTCGAAACACCGCTTGCTTCGCTGCCCGAACTCTAAGGAGGCCGGTGTACCCCAATAGCTGCAAAGTAAGAACAAAGTTAGTAAGGAAAAAAAATGAGTCAAACACTTAGAAGAAATCAAAAGGAAAACAAAGCGCGAAGTATACCTGGGCAGCGTGCTCAGAAACTTTTGCAGCAAGGGACTCTTCGTCTGGACAAGCGTCGGAAATAGCCTGGAAAGAGGCCTCGGTGAGGATCCCCTTTGAAATTTGGTTGGCCATTTGCTGGCAGTCACCGGAGTACAAGTTCATGTCCTCCGTAAACGACCAGAAAGGATCCCTCGGGATCTTCATCTTCGGGATATGGGAATCCCGAAGGGCCCATTTCCGGGCATGCTCGGCCACCCACCCCGAAGATGGTACCTCCTCTGCACGGCAAGACAAGAAACTTGTTAAGGCAAGCAATTCTCAAAGTTCAAAAAATAAAAATACTACAGCATGTCCAAAGAACGAACCTGGCGGCACCTCGGTGACATCATCGTCAGCATCCCGGATCCCCTCGGCAGAAATTTCCTTGCCTTCTCCCTTCCGGGGCTCCTCGGCAGAAGGGACTTCCACCAAGGAGTCCAGAAAAGCCGGCAAGGAAGTAGGACTTTGAGAAAGGGCGTTAGCAGCGACCTCGATCGGTGGGGCAACAGCAACGTCAGGCTCTTCGCACGCCTCCTCAGGAATTTTCGGTTGAGGAAGAGACGGCATTCTTTGTTTGCTCCCCCTTCTCGACTTGATCAGGGAAGAGTACCTTGTAGTAAGAGCGGACTCGTCGTCCATCTCTGAAACAGAAGGAAAACATCAGTGTGAGTCTAAGATGTATCTATAACAAAAAAATTTTTAGATAACTTACGCTCACAAAAGGTCTCGTAAATAACCTCCTCCCGAAGGAGTTTTACCAGCCAGGAGTCTTTCCCTGTGATGGCAGGAGCCGGCATCTCGAGGTCCGTCTCGTGCTCCTTCACTACCCCTAGCTCTCGAAGGACCTCCTCGGTCATCAGTTTCCACATGATGGGGAAGGGGTAGAGGGAGTGTGAAGAGACCTCGGAGTCCCAGTCAGAGACTGCCCGGATCCGTCTGTCGAAGTCCGCGAACCTGGCCGCCAATTCAGGAGTCAGCAGCCTCATCGGGTCTACAACATCCGTCTCCAGCTTGTCGGAACATATGACCAGGCCTCCTCCATCTTCAGAAAAAAGAATTTTTCTTGCCACCCTCGCCAGCTGTCCTTACTAGCGAAGGTGAACATATACTTTTTGCTCCCTGATCCTCGAGCCACCATGAAATAAAAGCCACCCTTCGGGACCGCATAGAGCTTATAGTACTGCATAAAAAGAATGAAATGGGGTTCTATTTTGAAAATGCCGCACATGCAAAGGAAGGCGTTAAAATAGCAGTACGAGTTCGGGGGAAGTTGATTTACGGCAATGCCATGAAATTGGCAAAAGTCGCAAATCACCCTCGAGGGAGGAAACCAAAGTCTGGCCTTCAGTTGGGCACGAAAAATGGTAACCTCATTTCGGCGGTTCATAAAACTGACCACCTGAGGGCCAAGAAGTCTGGTGGTGGCGTAAAAAGGAAGAAAAAACTTTTTGGTCCATCTTCCTAATTTTTTTGAAGACGTACAGCAAGTGTGATTGAGAAGAGGAAGCCAGCTTTCTGGGATGGGGGAAACAGGCATAAGAGTAGTTGGCGAAGACATTTCCAAGGAAAAAAGGACTTCGGGGGACGAAAAACTGACTTAAGGAAAGCTTTCAGAAAAGCAAAAGAGCACAGAAAATCAAAGGATTTTGATAGTCAAAACCCACCAAACCCTTTGCCAAAATCTGGGTTCGGAGTCGCCGTCATAAAAGGTGGCCGGAAATCACCTGAGAAAAAGCACCGCCGTGAAAAACGCAAAAAAAGTTGAGAGTAGGGGAAGAGCAAAAGCAGAAGAAAAGGAACTTATGATGGAACAGGCTATATATAGGCCAAAGGCGGATAAGCGAACCTGTTGGGTTTCGGGAGCCACACAGCGTAGCGGAATTTAACCGAAACCCTCCAGGATCCAAGTGAAAACGGGGTAAACCGGGTGTTCGAAAATTTCATACCTAATTTTCGGTTGAGATCTCTCACTCAACTGTAGAGTCGAATCACAAAACCTGAACAGTTGATGTGTTCAGGCTCTCTACGGTATCCACACGAGCCTCTCAGGATCACCACGCTTCCACCACGTCCCGGCAGATGTGTTTCTCTTGCGCTCGCAGTGCTAGCTTGCGTCCTCCAAGGAATTGCAAGAGAAGAGTGCGGCTGTCCTTTTGGGAGGCTAGGGCAAGGAGACCTGCGAATTTCTCACTTAAAAGTTGTATTTATAGTGAGACTCAACTTCCAGGCCTAATGGGTTTCAAAGCCCTAATCCAATTAGGATTTAATTTCGGCCTTAATAATGGCTCAACTCCTTGGCCCATTATTAATACGAAATTAAGTGAAACCATAACCCAAATAATTAGCCCATGCACTCTAATGATCCAAATAGCTCTATGCGTGCGACCCAATAGGCTCTTGCCATGTTGGCAATGATCATAAATCACATTTATGATCATAAGCAATGAGCGGTGTCTAGCAACACATCATTGCTACCCAAGTGACAAGATTGTCGATGAATCGACTAAACCTTTATGATCATCATTGATATATGCCATTGTCCCTTTGTCCAAGATATCAAGACTAAGCACGAGACATGGAATGTGTCACTCTCGTGTAGCCCAATCTTTGGTTTCTTGATTACCGAGTAGACCAACTTAAACTGACAACATTGATATCATATATCAACTCATCGGAGCAAGGCCATGCATTTTCTAAGTGTCACTCTATCAAGGGGCCCAAAGATATCATTCCCGTTACATAGGAGGGACAAATCCCATCTTGATCATACAAATCCCTCCGCATGATATGTGACATACCCAATGACCTCCTTCAAGTTCACTCAGTTACAAGCAACAAAGGAAAGTATCAAAGTATGTGACTCACATGTAGGGAACCTTGATGATCTTAGGTCGTAGGACTACATATACCATGATCAATATGAGAATCACTTATGACACTCATATAACGATCCATGAAGTGTTCTCATGGTGGGCCGGTCCAGTACACAAGTTCTCCAACTTGTACCCTTATGTAGACTACATATCTCATATTAGTCTCCACATATGCTAGTCATTATTTATTATTGCAACCCGCTCCACAATAATACTAGACTAGGGACGTTTAAGAATATCATTATTCTAGGGTTACAATTATGTTTATTACGTTACGCAGAAACAAAACAACAAGCAAAATTGCTGGATTAATGCCTCAATAAAATATCATGACTCAATGTGCAAAAATACAATCATCTCATGATTGGCTTTTTGGGCACAACACTAACAATCTCCCACTTGCACTAAAAGCCAATCATCCATGTATCTAATACGGATGGACCTAGAATGGCTATCATGCTTCTGCTGCGTAAGGGGCTTTGTCAGTGGATCAGCAATGTTGCTGTCTGTCGAAGTCCTGCATATCCTTACATCACCCCTTTCAATGATCTCCCTGATTAGATGATAGCGTCGGAGTATGTGTTTGGATCGCTGGTGAGATCGAGGTTCCTTAGCCTGTGCGATTGCTCCATTGTTGTGACAATAGAGCTCTATCGGGTCGACAACGCTTGGAACCACTCCAAGTTCAGTGATGAACTTCTTGATCCAAACTGCCTCCTTCGCAGCATCAGAGGCGGCAATGTACTCAGATTCTGTTGTAGAGTCAGCTACTGTCTCTTGCTTTGAACTCTTCCAGCTCACAGCACCACCACCAATACAAAACACATAACCAGATTACGATCTAAAATCATCCTTATCGGATTGGAAGCTTGCATCGGTGTAACCCCTTACAACGAGCTCATCTTCACCTCCAAAAACCAAGAATGCATCCTTAGTCCTTCGTAAGTACTTAAGGATGTTCTTAACAGCTGTCTAGTGACTTTCACTGGGGTTCGATTGGTACCTACTTGTCATGCTCAAAGAATATGAGACATCGGGACGAGTACATATCATGGCATACATGATAGATCCAATTGCTGAGGCATATGGAATCTTACTCATGCGCTCTCTCTCCTCGGTTGTACTCGGACACTGAGATCTAGAAAGAGTGATACCATGTGACATGGGTAAGAATCCTTTCTTGGAATCTTGCATGCTAAACCTCTTTAGCACCTTGTCAATATATGTACTTTGACTTAGGCCAAGAAGCTTTCTAGATCTATCTCTATAGATCCTGATGCCTAACACATAGGCTGCTTCACCCAAGTCCTTCATAGAGAAACATTTCCCTAGCCAAGTCTTCACAGACTGTAGCTCAGGAATGTCATTCCCGATGAGTAGTATATCATCTACATACAACACCAAGAAGACAATAGCGCTCCCACTAACCTTCTTGTAGACACAAGGTTCATCTTCATTTTTGATAAAACCAAACTCTTTGATTGCATCATCAAAACGAAGATTCCAACTTCGAGAAGCTTGCTTCAGTCCATAAATGGACCTTTGCAATTTGCACACTTTATTGGCATTCTCAGGAGTGAAAAAACCCTCAGGTTGTGTCATGTACACATCCTCAAGTAGCTTTCCATTTAGGAATGCAGTTTTGACATCCATTTGCCATATCTCATAATCATAGTGTGCAGCAATAGCAAAAAAAATTCAGATGGATTTAAGCATAGCAACTGGTGAAAAAGTTTCATCATAGTCAATACCATGAATTTGCTTGAAAACTTTTGCGACCAATCGTCCCTTAAAGGTAATCACATTACCATCCATGTCAGTTTTCTTCTTGAAAACCCATTTGCACCCTATGGGTTTTACCCCTTCAGGTGGGTCAACCAAAGTCCATACTTGGTTTTCATACATGGATTCCATCTCGAATTTCATGGCCACTAGCCACTTCTCAGAGTCAGGCCCCGACATAGCTTGTTGGTAGGTTGTGGGCTCATCTTGATCCATGAGCATCACATAACCGGTGTGAGTCACAACAAATCCATATCACTCGGGCTCACGCCGAATCCTACCAGTCCTACGTGGGCTCTGTGCTACAGGAACAGACTCTTGAACCACAACATCTTGTGGTGTCTGTTCAGGTTCCATTTCAGGTTCGATGTCTCCTTATTGTTCTTGAATTTCTTCAAGTTCTACTTTCCTCCCACTAGTTCTTTTAGAGAAAAACTCTTTCTCCAAAAGGACACCAGTTCAAGCAACAAACACTTTTTGCTCAGAGGGATTGTAGAAATAGTAACCCTTTGTTTCTTTGGAATACCCAACAAAAAGGCATTTTTGAGATTTAGGCCCTAGTTTGTCAGAGGATTGACATTTCACATAAGCGTCACAGCCCCAAATCTTCATAAAAGACAAATTGGGACGCCTCCCACTCCATATCTCATATGGTGTCTTTTGAATCGATTTAGATGGAACTCAGTTTAGTGTAAAAGCGGTTGTCTCTAGAGCATGTCCCCAAAAGGAGTTTGAAAGGTCAGCTTGACTCATCATGGAGCGAACCATGTCTAATAGAGTTCGATTTCTACTTTCAGAAACACCATTCCATTAAGGTGTGCTTGGTGGAGTGAGTTATGATACTATACCACACTCCTTCAGATAGTCAAGGAATTCTCGATCCAAGTACTCTCCACCTCGATCTGATCGAAGCACTTTGATACTCTTCCCGAGTTGATTATCTACTTCATTCTTGAATTCTTTGAACTTTTCAAAGGATTCTAACTTGTGTCTCATAAGATACACATAGCCATATCTGCTGAAGTTATCAGTGAAAGTAATGAAGTATTGGAAACCTCCTCTAGCTTGTGTAGACATAGGGCTACATACATCACTATGTATGAGTCCTAGTAAGCCATTAGCCCTTTCACTTTGCCCTGTGAATGGGGCTTTGGTCATCTTGCCCAACAAACATGACTCAAATGTCTCATATGATTCAAAATCAAATGAGTCCAAGAGTCCATCCTTATGGAGCTTGGATATGCGGGTCTCATTTATATGGCCCAAGCGACAGTGCCAGAGATAGGTCGAGTTTGAATCATTTAATCTGACCTTCTTCGTATTCACATTATAGATTGGATCTTCAAGGTCTAGAACATACAACCCATTGCTAAGTTGAGCACTACCATAAAAGATTTCATTCAAATAAATAGAACAACATTTGTCCTTTATTATAAATGAAAAACCTTTCTTGTCCAAACAAGAAACAGAAATCAAATTTCTACTAATAGTAGGCACAAAGTAGCAGTTGTCTAATTCTAAAACTAATCCACTAGGTAAAGTGAGAACATAAGTCCCTACGGCTAAGGCAGCAACCCTTGCTCCATTTCCAACACGTAGGTCCACTTCACCTCGGGCCAATCTTCTACTTCTACTTAGATCCTGCACATTTGCACAAATGTGAGATCCACATCCAGTATCCAATACCCAAGATGAGGAAGTAGAAAAGTTAGCCTCTATAACAAAAATACCTGAAGTGGAAGTCTTACTTCCCTTTTCCTTAGCAAGTTCTTCAAGATAGAGCTTACAGTTGCGCTTCTAGTGTCCAGGTTGCTTACAATGGAAGCACTCCCCTTCCTTTGCCACACCACCCTTTGGTTTCAGTGCAGCTGAAGAAGAACTAGCATTGGACTTTCCATTAGCTTTATCCTTCTTCTTGTTGGCTTTTCCTTTTCCCTTGCCCTTTTGAACCATCAAAATGGGCTTAGCCTTCTTAAGGTTTTGCTCAGCAGTTCTCAACATGTTGAGCAATTCAAGGAGGGACTTGTCAAGGTCGTTCATGTTATAGTTCATGACGAACTGACTGTAGCTTTCAGGCAACGATTGCAAGACTACATCAATAGCCAACTCTTTCTGAAGAGCAAATCCCAAATTCTCAAGATTCTCAATGTACCCGATCATCTTGAGCACATGAGGACCCACGGGACTTCCCTCAGACATCTTGCACTGAAACAATGCCTTAGAGGTCTCAAACCTCTCATGCCTAGCTTGCTCTTGGAAAAGCATTTTGAGATGTTCGATCATATCGAACGCCCCCATGTTCTCATGTTGCTTCTGAAGCTCAGATTCCATGGTAATAAGCATGAGGCATGCAACATCCAAAGCATCATCAGAATGCCTCTTGTGAGCATCCCTTTCAGCTCTTGGAGAAGTGGCAGCAGGCTCATTCGGATGGGTTGCTCTAGGACATAAGCCTTTCTCTCTTGTTTGAGGACTATCCTCAAGTTTCGGTACCATTTGAGAAAGTTGGTCCCATTCAGTTTTTCCTTCTCAAGGATCGATCGCAACGAAAGTGTCGATGTGTTTTGTGCCATGGTTATCTACAACAGTAAATATGCAGTGTAAGAGTCATGTATTTTAATTCATTTAATAAGGACTTTTATTAAACGATACTCCCACTATTTTCCTCAAAATAATAACCCTTGATATTATTTCGGAACACCTCGGTGCTAAGGTATTCTAGGGGACCAAGATCCATATTTGACCACAACCTGAGTCAGCTTTGGCTTTTCTCTCAAGTTACAGCTATTTAGGTAGGCAACTCCTTGCCAATTGCATCTTATGCAACTCTTGGATAGTTGGGTGAACAACACTTGTCCAAGCTCATCTCATGAACTTAAGCCCAACTCTATGCCTCAAAGTCCCTAATCCTATTAGGATGACTTAGTTAAGTCGAACCCAAAGTTAGCAGTTTGGATATCACTATTATCCCATCGTGCCTTA
The DNA here is from genome assembly GCA_039654915.1 of Aquilaria yunnanensis. NCBI lineage: Eukaryota > Viridiplantae > Streptophyta > Magnoliopsida > Malvales > Thymelaeaceae > Aquilaria > Aquilaria yunnanensis. The sequence goes on from CM077598.1 coordinate 79,523,142, forward strand.
CCAAGATGAACATAGGTGCTTTGCTTTGGCAAACCCACCTAATGTTGATCAAAGTCTTGACGAGTGCCAACATTTGGAAGGCATCACATTTAATGACTTAATATTTGTTTGAGGGGTTTTTTTTTTCTTTTGATCTCACCAATTTGCTATCTCCGGTTGTTTTATACATGCATCACATACAAATATAAAACATGCATCTCATGCTTACAAGAAATAAATGTGACATGGTTATAGCCCAAACTATGCGATATTCTCAAGCCAATGAGAATATCATAAAAGCCTAAAAAAAGAAAAGAGTCTTCACAAGCTCCTTTCTCTTCCTTTCTTGGTTGCCCTTTTGTTGTCACCTCCTTGGACATACCACCTTGGACGATTCCATAATGCACCATTACATCAATAATAGAAACCTCGAGTTACATTCGAAGGGAGTAAGGTGAGAAGAGAATGTACAATGAGAGTGATAAGAAAAGGCACGACTCGCAGGCCATATTTACAAGTACAACCAATCAAGGGCTATAACCATGAACCATGCTTCAAACACCAATCAGCATATCATGTCAAACCTCATTCAACAAAGATGCATGCCAATTTTTGCGTGTTGATTAACCAGTTTTTATTTATGTGGCGCTTCGCATACGGCGTCCCGCTGGCCGGTCAGCGCCCCCCGGCGCAAAAAATTGTCTTACAATTGCTTAGCCCGAAATCTTCTATTTCGAGAAAGTAGGCACCCGAGACTCCTCCATTCGAGCCACCAAAAATACCTTACTTTCGGTGCTTGAATAGGCCGAATCCGAACAAACCTAGGGTTTTTGCAACTATTGCAAGAATCCTAATTCATATAGGTATCTCATACCTATCAATTTTGGGTTAATCTCATTAACCAATTTGTGTTGTTTTTTCATATATCTCATATGTTCATTACGAATTCCAGTTTCATGCATCATGAATCAATCTAATTAATCATGGCCGAAAACCAATCGAACACATAGCATCATGCGATTCAACACTCAATCCCGATTTAGGGTTTCACCAGTAGCTCTGATACCATTTTTGGGCTTCGGGAGCCAAACAGCGCAGCGGAATTTAACCGAAACCCTCCAGGATCCAAGTGAAAATGGGGTAAACCGGGTGTTCAAAAATTTCATACCTAATTTTCGGTTGAGATCTCTCACTCAACTGTAGAGTCGAATCACAAAACCTTAACAGTTGACGTGTTCAGGCTCTCTATGGTATCCACACGAGCCTCTCGGGATCACCACGCTTCCACCACGTCCCGGCAGATGCATTTCTCTTGCGCTCGCAGTGCTAGCTTGCGTCCTCCAAGGAATTGCAAGAGAAGAGTGCGGCTGTCCTTTTGGGAGGCTAGGGCAAGGAGACCTGCGAATTTCTCACTTAAAAGTTGTATTTATAGTGAGACTCAACTTCCAGGCCTAATGGGTTTCAAAGCCCTAATCCAATTAGGATTTAATTTCGGGCTTAATAATGGCTCAACTCCTTGGCCCATTATTAATATGAAATTAAAGTGAAACCATAACCCAAATAATTAGCCCATGCACTCTAATGATGCAAATAGCTCTATGTGTGCGACCCAATAGGCTCTTGCCATGTTGGCAATGATCATAAATCACATTTATGATCATAAGCAATGAGCGGTGTCTAGCAACACATCATTGCTACCCAAGTGACAAGATTGTCGGTGAATCGACTAAACCTTTATGATCATCACCGATATATGTCGTTGTCCCTTTGTCCAAGATATCAAGACTAAGCACGAGACATGGAATGTGTCACTCTCATATAGCCCAATCTTTGGTTTCTTGATTACCAAGTAGACCAACTTAAACAAACGACATTGATATCATATACCAACTCATCGGAGCATGGCCATGCATTTTCTAAGTCTCACTCTATCAAGGGGCCCAAAGATATCACTCCCGTTACATAGGAGGGACAAATCCCATCTTGATCATACAAATCCCTCCGCATGATATGTGACATACCCAATGACCTCCTTCAAGTTCACTCAGTTACAAGCAACAAAGGAAAGTATCAAAGTATGTGACTCACATGTAGGGAACCTTGATGATCTTAGGTTGAAGGACTACATATACCATGATCACTATAAGAATCACTTACGACACTCATATAACGATCCATGAAGTTTTCTCCTGGTGGGTCGGTCCAGTACACAAGTTCTCCAACTTGTACCCATATGTAGACTACATATGTCATATTAGTCTCCACATATGCTAGTCATTATGTATTATTGCAACCCGCTCCACAATAATACTAGACTAGGGACGTTTAAGAATATCATTATTCTAGGGTTACAATTATGTTTATTATGTTACGCAGAAACACAACAACAAACAAAATTGCTGGATTAATGCCTCAATAAAATATCATGACTCAATGTGCAAAAATACAATCATCTCATGATTAGCTTTTTGGACACAACACTAACAGAACCGGCGTCATAAGTACTCCACGAAGGTGAACAGTCGCCATAACTGCCCCCTACATCTAAAAAGGCGCGCTTGTCGAAACCGATGGAGTCCCCTCCAATGATAGCGTGCCACGTGTCAGCCATCGCGCCAAACAAGGGACATGCCTTCTGACACCCCTAAACCCTGGGCGCGCCGCTCCAGACTGACACGCTTGGTTATGAGATGCGATGTTGCGCAGACTTGCAAAAGGAAAGAAGTGGGTTACCTCGAAGGCACCAAAAGACAGGCTATGGTCGAACAGCCTATGTCTTCGGACAAAAGGGTGCATCTTCGGCACAGGTATTACACCCAAGACCATCGAAGGGCGCCCTCAAAAAGCCTACAAGCTGAAGTTTTCACTTCGGCCTCCCGAAGGGGGGCATGTGATAGCCGAAGGGCTATCGCCTCTCTCAGTACATACATCCTGCCAATAGTATGGTCAGGAAAACTGGCGTTACCTGAAAGAGGCGATATCACGGACCTCGGAAGGAGCGAAGTCAAAATACCCCAAACTCGAGACTTCGGCTAGAACGTCAAGAATTCCAAGGATGCCACCGGCTCCCTCGGGAGACTAAACAGATTGACTTTGGAGATGAAGAACCAGCTATTTCAAGTAGGAGAGAATCTCCCCGAAGGTCCCAGACCTATCTCGGTCCCAGACCCGGGGAGCCTACAAACGGCTACCTGTCCCCTACGCCCGGAGGTACAGAACGCATCTGACCGAACACGTGTCATGATCTGAACGGGCTAGGCACCACTATAAATACCAGGAAACAAGCCCTGGCAAAGGATCCGACCCCTCTCCCTGAGAAAACACGAACAGGCAAGACCACCTAACCCCTTAGCGCTCTTCCTCTATCTCCCCTCAGGACACCGACTTGGGCGTCGGAGGCTCCTCCCCGGAAAAATACTCCATGGACCTCCTAACCCTTTTCTTTCTGAGCATTTCAGGCACACTCCTCTGGGAAATCTTTGCTCCAGACGTCTTCCCTCTCAGGAAGTCCCTACCGAAGTCATAATGTCACCCGACGAAGAAGCTGTTGGGCATCAAAATGAAGGTTTGGAGAAGGTGTTTGAGAAGTTGAAGATCCTTGAGGATGAAGAAATTATAAAAAAAAAATAGATGCTTTTATAGAGAAACTAGTCTCCTAAATGATTTTTTTTGTGTTAATTACTACTCCCTTCATGTCAAAATTATGAAACATTTGCATTTTTTTTAATCAAAACTTGACTTGAATTTTTTTATATTGTTATTTGCTAGAAAAAATTCAAAAACTTATATTTCAGAACTAAAATTTTTCATTTATCATTTGTATATAGTATTTTTTTTAATTTATATATTAAAATGTTAAAAATAAAAATTATAACTAACTATAAAAAGGTGAGTCCTAGTATCATTTTTAGGAGTTTTAAATGAGGAATAGTACCCTAAACTTTGCCTATTAGATCACTGAATGGTCTGAACTCTGAACTAGCATAACTCAGGACTCGTATTTTTTAATTTGGGTTGTTCAGTCTACAAGATGAGTCAGTCGATCAGGTGAAGTCACGTGTTCGAAAGCCATTTGTCACTGTTTAAACAAATTGATAGACTCGGCCATGTCATCACTCGTGAAGGCACTCAAACGGAGGCAAACAACATCTGAATGCATGAATTAACTTGACCATCGAACTGATATTCTAGACCGAACCATCTCAAATTTAGAAGTATGAATCCTAAGTTGTGCTGGTTTATAGTTCAAGCCTTAAAGTGATCTAGTAGGCTAAGTTCGGGGTGTTGTTCTGCATTTAAGAGGAATGCTAAAGAAGAGAATATTGTGTAATTCACAAAATCGGAGAATTACAAGTGTGTCATAGTGGCTAAAAACCATTATATTGTGTAATTCTCACCATAATGATTGAAGTGTGGGGGGTAAAAGGCATGACCAACACCTCCTTGAAAGTGTTCCAAGTTGGTAACTTGGCCCCCAAGAAAAGCCTAAAGGATTGCTTGTAAGGTTTTGGAAATTCGGCTACTCAATTGCAAAACTCTCAAGAAAGAGACTTGGAGAGTTATGGGAAGGATATAAATGGTATGAAAGTGCTATTGTAGGACCAAATTGCTCATGGAAGACAAGTTTGGACAAAGGAAACACTAAAGGCATTAAGGACCTAAATGTCTTAGTGTAAACCTTAAGGTGTTCAACCTTTTGACTTAAGTCTAAGGATGGAATTATGGGGTTATCCCACCATGGGGGAGGCAGCCAAGACTTGATAATTAGTCAAAAATGTTGGGTACATGTGTACCAATGAGTTTAAGACAAAGAAACCATAATTAGTGAGAAGGAAAATGACATAAAGCAAGGTTAAGCTTGTTTAAGTGTATTTTGTGCCCTTAAGCTCATTTAAGGCAATTTAAGTGGCCAAGTCACTTATCCCTCCCTCATTTTCGTCCTCCTCTTGCCCAAGAACATAGCCACACTTCCTCCATAGCCACCATACCTCCAAGATTGAAATTGAAGGCAAAAGAAAGCAAGAAAGGGCAATTGGAAGCTATGTGGTGCTAAGACTTGAGTGCACCTAGGATTAAGCTCCAATTTCAGCATACCCATCAAGGTAAGGGTTCTCTTGTTCTTATGGTCTGTTTTTTGCAATTTTCAAACATCCATGGAGCTAGGGCTAAGCTTCGAAGAAAGCCATGAGCTTGATGAATCAAGCTTAGTGAGGGAAGTGCACTTATTCAAGGTTTTGTGACCTAGTATGAAGTGCACAATGATGGCAGTAAAGTGAGGATTTCTAGAGCCCAAATTTAGTTCTAACTACTGTTAAAATCCTCCTAATACCAAGCATTAGCTTGAGGAGGGCTGCCATAGTGATTTGGTTATGTTTATTGCATGTTTTATGGACTAACCTATGGTATATGTTGCTGCGACATTTCATGTGTTTGTTGTTTGTGTTTGGCTGCTGCATTTGGTTGCTATATCTTGTATATATGCATTATGGTTTTTTAATTTTAGTGTCCTTGGATGCAGGTTTTAATGATGGTTACATTTCCTATTGAATCCAAGTGCTACCCTTACTAAGTTTCTCAATGAAACTTACTCCCCTCAATTCTGTCATTTCAGGTCCAGCTGAAAGATCACCTTCAAACTAACCTTTGTGGTTTGAGTTTTAATCTGAAATTTCAGGTACATGAACTTCCATATGTCTAGTTATGATCTGGAAAGGTTGGTGATTTTAGGATCACATTTGGTATTTTTAATGGTGGTACTTATTGTGTTGTGCAGCAGCTGTCCAGCATCCCGTTTTTGGAGTCCATTGTGTCTCAGGACCTCCTATAACCTAGGGTGCGTATTTAGCTGAGTTAAGACCATATTGTAGTGCATGTATGCATGCACATGTAGCATATATAAAATGAGACAAGTATGTGAACATTTGAGTCATGTTTTGGCTACGTAAGTGATGTGGTGCAAAGCTGCCTAAGTGTGAATCATGGGCTGCTTACTTGTAAATTCTGTTTTGGCAGCATAAAGTTGTTAAAATAAATGGAATTTAATTCCTATATGTAATGGACATATATGGGATAGCCTTGGAGGGCTTTCCCCTTGTGAATGAAGTGTTTGCATGGTTTGGAAAAATTGTATGGGCAAAATGGTCCAAAAGTTGTCAGAATTTTGATTCTGGACCTAAAGTTTAATATCTACCTGTGTAGAATGAATCTTGGTATGAAATTTTACCACACCAAGAGTAAATCTAGAGAGTTAACGAAGATTTGGAATTTCTGGATTTAGAGCCCTGTAGCCAAAGATATGATGTTGCAAAGTTGGTTGAGTTACTAGTCATTTGGTCAGAATTTTGTAACCAACTTCAAAAATCCATAACTTGGTCCATATGTGAGCTATTGATGTAAAACAAAATTCCTTTGTTTGTTCTAAGTCTCTAATTGATAATGGAGCAAAGAGAACATGGGGTTATGTGGCTAGAATGATACAGTTTATTAGTGGAAGTTACAAGTGTAGTAGCTGGTCACTAGAACTTAACAAGATTGCCTAATGTTTGGAAGCCAAAACTAAGACTTGTGCTAGTGTTTTCCTTCTTAGCTGCCGTAGTGTGCATAAATGTAAATATGTGTGTTATGGTTAGACCAATATGCATGTATTTACATATTGCTCAAGAGGGTCACTTGAGTATGTACACTAGGGGTGTTGTTCTGATGACCTACAGGACACACCAAACTTGGTAGTTTAAATACACAGTTTTGGCACCATAATTGGACTACCTCAAAGTGGGTAACAGAATAAACATTTTTCATTTCATAGCTATAAGGCAGCATTGGGTACCTAACGGTCCAAGCCATTGGATGGTGACAAGCGCTCCATTCCCACTCCTCAATTCCAATGCCTACTTTATCTTTTCTCTTTCCATCCATGTCGTACCTCTTTTACTTTACCCATGTTATCATCACATTACTTTTGCTTCTTAAATTTTTTCGAATGTCTAATCTAATTTAATTAACTATATAAAAGCATACAATATGAGTTAGTAACCACACTGAAATCAGGATAGCCACAAACAAGTTCCACTTGTTTATTTCTACTCAGATTCATCGTAGCCAAATCAATTTCTTGAAGTAAAGAACATAATGTGGTTTTCTTACACATAATTTTGGCTATAATTCTTAGCAAGATGCAAATTGCCAATTTATTTTAATTTAAGTTAATTTAATCCAAAATAACTTATTTTTATGCTTACATTTTTTAACATGAAATTTATTTCATTTAAAAGACAATATTATTTAGGTTAAATAAGCTATTGATTGTAAAATTTTTATGATACTATTAATTTTTCATAAAATTTTTTTTTCATGCAATAAAAAGGAAAATTTCATAGAAATTTATTAACATTATAAAAATTTTATTTAAAATAGATTATTATATCTAGATAATATTGGCTTTTAAATAAAATTGGTTTTAGGTGAAAAGGATGTAAAAATTAAAATAAGTTATTTTAGATTAAATTTGTTTAAGTTGAAATGAATTTGCTCTAAATTAAAGAATAAAAAAGATTCAAATGTAAATGCTTTATGCATGCTTTCAAAAAATGCTAGTTTCGGATGTCTTAGATCTTTCCTAGGTCACAGTTGTTCTAAGTTACACAAAGTAAGCCTTCAAAAGGCAGGATATTGCAGATATGAAAGGGTTTATTAAATTCCTTTCTCATTAATCTTTCTAGAAAGAAATCCGAATTATATGGTTTAGAGCTAGTCTAAAGCATGTTTCCAACCTTTTTTTTTCATTTTGGTGAACTAACTTTTTTGTTAAAACTTGCTTTACCACAACACAAAGAACAAGTAAGTTTTTCATTATGTCATTTGGGATTCAGCACTCTGCCTCACAGGTAATGCTTTAGCTAGCTTTGAGTACAATCCTTTTGCTAATATCATTTACGGTAGCTCTCCATCATGCATGGAGGATTAGGGAGGCAATCCACTAGCCTCCCCAAGTATGATCCTCTTTCTTTCTCTCTTTTAGACATTGAGACCATCTGAATTTCTAAGTGTAGGGGCAGTAAGTTTGAGTTTCATAATTGAATCCTATGTTTACATATTGTTTAGTTCATGTGCACTTTTTTTTTTTAATCTCATTCTCATTACTTGATGTGTTAATTGTTTGTGATTTGCATATCTTTGTGCATATTCATATTTATGCCCATTTAGTTGATCTTTTTAGGTTTGGATGCTACTAATACAATGTACATAGGTGCATGCAGTTTACATTTAGGGTGTTTGCTTGCACATTAGGGAAGCAACTCATAAAATTCCATCATTGATTACATGCTTTATGAACTTGAATTGGTTGTTAAATTTTTTAAATAAGTTAAAGTTTTTTTCTTCTTAGCTTAGGTAAAGAATATTGGTTTCACCCGATGGGCACTTTGTGCCTCTAGTAATGACAGGTTATGAAAAATTCTGCCTTGAGGTTGCTTGCCTTGTGTTTGGACCTAGGCTTTGTTAGGTTATGGAGGCATTAAAGATCAATACAACCTTGCCTTTTGTGGGTAAACGTAGGGAAGAAGATGGCAATCTAGGGCTAAGCCCACTTACCAAATGGCCAACTCGATGAATTATCCTTTAATGAGCCTCATTGAGCCTTTTTAGGCATAATTTCTTTTGTTAGAACCCATGTACTAAACCCTTTCCCACTTCACCTTGATCCCTCATTGCCCTTGAAATTGGTAATGCTTATTTTGTTTTTGACATTTGAGGCTTGGAGTGAAAGTGTGAGTGTGAGGGGTAGGACAAAGAATAAGCATGGGGCTGTTCTTGTGTGTGTGTTTTGGGTTGACAAGTGATTCAAAGTGGATGATTTTTGTGTTTGTGAAGTAGAATGTTTGGTTGAACATGGTGCTAACTTGAGGTTGGTTTTGGACATTGCTAGTTTGCTATTTCTTGATGAAAAAGGTAAAAATGAGCTCAAAGTGAAAATGTTCTTGCTAAGTAAATAATCTTTAAAAAAAAGAAAAAATGAAAAGTAAAGCATCTTTGGTAAATAAAGTCCAATGCTAATCTTTATAATCTTTACGCTCATTCTTTTGATTAGGAGATTGGTTATGTTGATTGTGGTTATGGAGAACTAATGAGTGAATGGAAGGGCTTGGGTGTGTGAATTAACCTCTAATGCCCAATATGATGTGCACAAGCATTGCTAGTTTCTTTAGATCCACCTTAAAAAGGGTTCATCCAACTTCCACATTCACCAAACCTAGCCCCATTACAATCATGTGGGAAGACTATCCAACCTGTGAAGTTTAGTGGAGGAAACATGAATCCCCTACAATAGTCATAAGAAAAGAGCACAAGGCAAAGAAATTTTAGTAACTCCACATTTAAAAGAGAGTGCAAACACTTTGGGAGTACCATCTACCTTTGTTAACAAGGACTTCGCTTTTCTTTCTTTCATCAATTTTCTTCCAAGTCAAGTTTGTCAAGGCTGTATTCTCTTTGATGGTGGGGCATGGTTTGTTAGCTTGAATGTTTTGGTTGTTTCTCATTGTAGAAAAGGTTGTATTTTCTTGGGACTAATAAGTATCTAAGTGTGCGGGTGTGATAGTCACATGAGTTCTTATATATTTCCCCTTACATTTGTGCCTATTTCACTATATTTTTCTTGTACTGAGTACCATTTTTTAGTTTTGTAGGTCATATTGCATCGTGAAAGGGTAGCTTGGAGCAAGGAGTAGACTTTGGGGGCTAATTTGGTTGAAATAGAAAAGTTGGAGGAGTGGAGTGTGAAAAGGATCACAAAGTACGGCCACACAATAAAAGTACAATCGCACTTCAAGGAGGCCAAAAACACCTGACATCATCTGGTCTGATCGCACCATAAAAGTGCGACCACACTTTTTCTGTTAAAAGGCAAAAGTGCGACTGCACCAAGGAATATGCGATCGTACTTCATATTTGGACAAGATGGGGAACCATATTCTGAAAGAAGTAATCTTGGAGCTCAAGGACCTATAACTTTTGTTGACTCTCAATGCTATTTAAGGAAAAGAAGAGAATGGGGGAGGATATGGCCAAGCCTTGCATTTTGAAGGATTTTAGTGGAGGAACATAGTTTTCATCTTTTGTAGCCTCCTGTTGGAGAAACTAAGGTTGTTATAGTTTTTGGATGAAGAGCTATGACTGCCTTACAGATCAAAATATTGAGTCTACAAGGGGTTTTTGGTTATTTTCTTCCTTTTTTTCTTCTGTGATTTGTTAGATATTATGTTGAATCCAAGAATGACGTTTCTTTCACCATTAGCTATGGAGTAGTCTAATTTGCACTTTCTATAGTTGTAGTGACTTGATATTGGAGTTGATGCTTGATTTCATGAATGGGTATCCAGTTTTTTCTTCAATGCTTGTTTATTCCTTGCCTTCTTCTTGAATGTTACATGATTGGTTGGTGGCCAAAATCAATTAAGGCCTTGGATTTCTCTTTGTGCTTAGGAAAATGAGAGGGAAATTGGACCTAGGTAAGGAAGGTAGCACATTGGTGCATTGTTAGGAGACTTGTTTCAGGTGTTAGGGTGTTGGTAGATAGAACCTATATTGCCTCTTCTTAAGATAGTACTAGAGATGAGAATCCTTGCTATGTTAAGGAAGAGAGGGAATTTCTTAGCTTGGGAAAGCAAGGAAACAAGGAACATTAAACACCAACAAGTAGGGAGAACTAGAACTTCAGATTGTTTCACCATCAACCCAATTCATGTTACAAAACCATAGGAAGTATGCTTAGTTAAATTAAGAAAACTCTTAAAAAGTGTGAGTTTGTGAGGTAGGCTATTGCTAGATTTTAATTGGCTAATTAGATAATCTAGGATTTAGGTAAATTTGGGTAGTTCTTAGATTATTTTCTTGTTCTTATTGTTGGTTTAGCTAAGATCAATTGTGCAAAGTTCGGTAATTGTACATACCTCTCTCCAATCCCTGTGGGATCAACAACCACTCTCCCATACTACAAAACAATTTGTGCACTTGTAGGTAGAGTACGGTTTTAAGACATACGGCACACACACAACAATTAGATAAATAAATTTTAGAAATAAACAAGTAATCAAAGTGAAGCAAACATATCTAAAATATAAACAAAATGATTACAATCATAGACAAATGTTTATTAGTACTAGAAACATGCATATTAGAAATATAAAAATGAATATTGAAATTCGATATACAATCAAGCAAAACAAAGGTATCTCAATTATGGAAAAATGTTTATCAGAAGTAAACAAATTCATATTAAAGCTAGACAAATGAATCTCTAAAATAAATAAACAATTAAAGTGAAATAATTATATCTAAAATCTAGACAAGATAATCTTAATCCTAGAAAAGGCATCTTATTGATAAACAAGTGCATATTCGAGGTAAATACACAATGAAAATGAAATAAATGTATATCAAATCTAGACAAATGTATATGAAAGCTACATAAATGCATCTTAGAACTAGACAAATACATCTCAAAATTAGATGAATTTATAAATGTTAGGTTTGATACCGCATTGGGCTTAAGCATGGAGCTTTGGCGGCACATTTGATTATTCCTCAAGGGTCTAGTTTAGTGGAACATGTCCAGAGGCCTACCAACTAGAGGTTGCCATTAATAATTTAGTAGAAAAGACATAGCTAAGGGGGGAAGGAATCCCAAGTTATTGGATTTTACAATGTTTGGTGGAAACCACATCCCTCAACAAGATCAAGACATCAACCTATAAAAATCTCCAAGAAGAAACTCTCCTACTTATTTTGATTACCCTCTTCAAGCTTCCTATATTATTCTTGAGCTAGTATTGGTTTAACCAGTAGAGGGTTTTTTGTGAATACAAAAATCAAAGGCCTCTTAATTGTATATTCTATTGTAGGTTTAGCCATCCCTAAGGTCTCTTATAGCCTACTTAACCTCTTTGGGTACTAACTTGGCACCACCTGTGGGGAAATGAACCATGGTTGAGAGTAGAAAATCATGTCTAAAAATTGAAACTAACTAGGAAAAAGTGAGAGATGATGCCACGAGGTGGGTGGAGAGGTTCCATCCTATCAATTTTGAGAGGCTCCACTAATAGTCCAGGGGTAGGAAAAAAGTTTGGCTCCCTATCTCATGACTCGATACAAGGGAAGGCTCCCACTATAACGATTAACGAGTAGCTTAATGTTTTTAATCACACTTGATTTGAGGTGCTGTGAGAACAACTGCATCAAGAAATTCGGATGGTTCTCCACCAAATACTAGAAGAAGGGATAGTAAGCTATTAGCAAGATATGACCAGGCCAACTTTCACGCCTAAAGGAATGGTAGATTTGTTAGAGAATCAGTAAAGGATGGAAACAATTTTATAGGAGTTAGAGGTAAGCAATATCAATATTGTTATCAAATGCTTGGATGAGTTTTATACTAAGACTTACCACTACATCCAAGTAGAAGATGCTATCATCATGTATAGGGTCTTCAACTTACTAGTAAAAAAATTTGAATTTCTAACAGTCATTTTCTAATAGCTTGTATTGGAAATTTTGATTTTCCAATGCAAGGCCAATGGAAACAGATGCATTGGCAAATCAAGTGTTGGAAAAAAAAAATTTTAATTACCCAAGAGTTGGCCGTTGGTATTTCATCGGAAAATAAATCTTTGGAAATTTCCAATAGGCCAACCTTGTAGATATATTTCTAACGATTGAATCATTTTTCAACAGCTTCAGCCCTTTGAAAATACGCCAACAATTCAAGTTAATAGAAAATTCCAATGGTTAACTCTGTTCGAAAAATATCAATGACTCAAGCCAATGGTAATTTCTAAGGGTCAGGCTATTGGAAATAATTGCTTAAAAATAACAAAAAATATATGTAACTTTTGGTAATATAGTTTATGTATTACTAAAATCATATTTTATATTTACTAAAAAAATATTTTATATTTTATATTTTATATTCACTAAAAATTATATTTACTAAAATCATATTACTAGAATTATATTTACTAAGATTATATTAGTAAAAAAAATTAAACTACTATACTTATATTTACTAAAAATTATATTTTATATTTTACTAAAATTTATTAAAAATTCCAAATTGAAAATTAAAAAAATCACAAAAACTCAAAAATCACTACAAATTGCAAAGTCAAACACAAAATTCATGAGAAATTTACTAAACATTCACTAAAAATTCAAAATTAGATACAAAATTCAGAAAATCAAAATTGGATCTTTAATCAAACAAGATTAAATACCAAATCAACATGACTCAAAAAAAGAGATTCATAACTGGATCTACAAGCCCACAACTAAATCCACAAAATGACACACCAAACTCACAACCGAATCTACAAAATCAAACACAAAATAAAAAAAGAAATCAAACCCAAAAAATTAAACTACTATACTTATATTTACTAAAAATTATATTTTATATTTTATATTTTACTAAAATTTATTAAAAATTCCAAATTGAAAATTCAAAAAATCACAAAAACTCAAAAATCACTACAAATTGCAAAGTCAAACACAAAATTCATGAGAAATTTACTAAACATTCACTAAAAATTCAAAATTAGATACAAAATTCAGAAAATCAAAATTGGATCTTTAATCAAACAAGATTAAATACCAAATCAACATGACTCAAAAAAAGAGATTCATAACTGGATCTACAAGCCCACAACTAAATCCACAAAATGACACACCAAACTCACAACCGAATCTACAAAATCAAACACAAAATAAAAAAAGAAATCAAACTCAAAATCATTTAAGAGGTGAGGAGATAGTGAGGAGGAAAATCAAAACCAATGAGGAGGCAATGAGGCATCGGGTGAGGCAATGAGGCCAAGAGGCGTTGAGGAGAATGTGAGGCTGAGGAGGCGATCGATGTCATCAATGAGGAGGCAACTGGGCGGGTAAGGACTAAGGGTAAGGTAAGTGAGGACAGAGAAGAGAGAAGAGGGATTTGAGATTTGTCTGAACAAGAGATGAGAGATAAGAGATGAGAGGGAGAAGTTAGGGGGACTGATGTTAGATGAGAGATGACGGTTTTTATATGGTCTAGGATACGGTTTTTATAAGCATTGTTATATGGCTTGTGTTATATGATATAGGCTTTTATATGATGTATGTAATATATAAATTTTTATATATGATACACATATATAAGATATATACATCATTTATATGATACTTTAATATATATGGCATATATTTAAATTAATATGTGATATATATGATAATATATATTTATATTATCATATGAATATTTATAAATATATGGTATATGCATCATATATAATTGAATGATATACTATTCATATCATACAACATATATTATTATTGTTATTATTATTATTTGTTAAAAAATATTTTAAAAATGTTACTTTAACTTATAAAATTTCAAATTTTATTAATTGAAAAGCACCCTTTTCCAATGACTTTGACGTTGTTGAAATTCTAAAATGTCTAACGGTTAGGCTATTGAAAACTTTCCAACAGCTTAACACATTGGAATTTTCCAACAGCTAGGCCATTTGGAAAATTTGTTCTTCAAAATTTCTAACACTTGACAGTTGGACAATCATCTCCTATTTTTCTAGCGACTCCATTGGAAAAATGCATATTTTTTAGTAGTGACTCAATACTCTATGCAGTGGCATCTTTTACCCATTTTATGACAGTCCAGTTATTGTTATGGCCCTACTAGTGGGAAGCATGCTTGAGGAAGGTAAAGTACTCTAAATTAAGTTTGGAACCTTAATTCAAGTTTACATAGCAAGAATAGAAAAGTTTAGCAAAGTTCACTAAGTTCCAAGAAAGTTATGGCACTAAATGAGGTTCAGGGGCAAAATGGTAATTTTGCATCCTAAATTGTCGGGTTAGGTCGCAAGTGGCTAAAATGAAGTTTTATAACTTAACTTTCAACTTAACCCGAACTTGTTGAAATAAACAAGGATTAATTAAGGATAGATAAGGTTACCAAAAGATGGGGGCTTAAGTATATCAAGTCTAATACTTTGGTGGCTTTTGTGTTAAGCAAGGGTTATAAGAGGGTAAAGTGAAGGGTGGCTGCCATAAACTGGAGTTCATTCTCTCCACCCTCATTTTTCCATCCAATTGAGCTTGAAATCAAAGTTTCTTCGTGAAAAGCGAAGCCATCATAATTATATAGGCCATTGGGAGCTCATTTCAAGCATAAAACCATGGTTTTGGAGCTTGGAAGCATGTTTTCCCCGATCCCCTATTTTTAGTACGAGGTAACCAATGTGTTCTTGATGGAATTCATGTTTATTAGTTAGTTAGGAGCTTGGGTTTTGGTTAGAAAGCAAGAATTTGATGTTGGGTGCCTATGTTTTCCTTGAAACTTAGGTGGTGCTTTGGTGAGCTTAGTGGATTGGAAGAGTGCTAGATTCTTGCCTGTTACTTGAAGTTGAGGTAAGGGAGTTGTGTTTTTAAGTTCAATTAATGCTATTCGAATGAGGTTGCTTGAAGAATTTGAGTAATTCTAGCAATAGCATTAGTTAGTGAACAAGGTTGAATCGTGGTGGACTATGAGGTTTGTGATGATTAGAATGATGTTATAATGCATCATAGATTGGCCTGTGGTAGTTGGTTGTGATCTATGCAACATATTTTACATGTATGTGAAGTTCGAAGGCTAACCAAGCATGGTTGATATGTTTGGTAAGTGTCCAAAGTTCATAGCAGCAAAATCTATGAAAATTCTGCAGATTTGTAGATTGGCGACACGTCGGCAGTTTGGCACCATTGTCCATGACGCGTTTCCATTACCAGAAAAGTTGGCAAAATGTTACAAACTGTGTTGCCACAATTGGCAACGTGTCACCACGGGCATGTTGGCTGAATTTTCCAAGTTTTGCTAGGAAGGTCGAAGGAAGACCTAAGGGGGTTATTAGGGTACCTTAGGGTCTAAGTATTTCGCGGGTACTCTAAGACTTCCAAAAGTCCTTCAAGACCTAGGAGTTTTCTTGAGTTTTATAAAGTTTTATGGTGAGTTGTACCATAAGCAAGAAAACTAATTTACTAAGGATCACAACTAAATACCACTAGCTTGGGTGGAAGGTTTAGAACCCTTGGTGACCTAGTCGTGCCGCTAGCCACGAGGTTGCAAGCTGAAACCTTAGTGAACCTAGTCTACAAGGTCTTTATGGCCTAGTCTACAATAGTCCAACCATAATTCCCCCGTACAACATAAACGGGAGAGGTTCAACTGGTGATTTATCATAGTTAGGATGGTAAGCTAAGCTTGCTAAAGGACAACGTTATGCCTTATGGTTCAAGGACTAGGTGAGGAGAAGTCTCAAGGAACCTAGTTATATGTGCACATATATATCATACCCTCAAGCTGTAAGAGCTAACAGCAGGTTATATATGTTATCATATGATGAGTCCCTAGTAATTTTCTTGCAGGTACATTGAAGACCCTTACTAAGAATATTTAAGTTCTCACTCCCTAGTTATGTTGTGCAGATTCTTAAGTTATTGGACCGGGTAACCGTTGAGGGTTGTTGTGGTAGTTAGATTTTGTGTAGGTATTGTACTTGAGAATCTTTATGATTTTAGCCTACATAGGTAACTTGTTGGTCAAGTAACAATACTAACTAGAGTCTTCCTTTGGTTGTAAAGCCTAGTAGCACTTGGACAAGGGCTTTTGTGACTCGCCACTAGGACTTGCATCCAAGGTGGGAGTTAGTTTAAGAAGATCTTATTTGAGGTTTCTATATATAGTACTCTTAACTGCCTCCATTGTCTATGTTTTGAGGAGTCCTAGACTCTAGGGTTGCTCTTGGGTGAGGGCATTAGTCTACTTTATGTATGAATGCTCCCACATAGTTGTTATGTGTAGTAAACTCAAATAAATGTTGATATTGCATGCTTTGGCTGTTTGAACTTATTTTCTATGGAAATGTCTTGGCCAAATCAATGTTTTATGATTTTTGTTAATCTAAGTCAAAGCATTAAGAGCATGCATCCTGCATATTCTAAGTTAATCAACTAGCATCACGGAGTTTTAATTCGCACGCATATACAACTAGCCAATTGCAATCCATCGTGAGACCAGCTCTCACATGTCTCCTTGGCAGAGGCCAAGGATAGCCGTGTCAATTATGGTGCCAAAATTGTGCATTTAAAACTCCCAAGGTTCGACTGTTCTGGAGGCCATCAGAACAATACCCTTAGTATGCATACCCAAGTGGCCCTCTTGAGCACCATGTAAATGCATGCATATTGGTTCAACCATTATGCACATACTCACATTTTATCCACACCATGGTAGCAAGGAAGGAAAACACTACCACAACTCTTAATCTTGGCTAGCACACATTAGGCAATCTTGTTAAGTTTAAGTAACCAGCTACTGCACCTAAAACTTCCTCCAAAAAAATATATTAATCTAGTAATGTACCCCCTATTCTTCTCACTTCAATATTAATTAGAGACCTAAACCAAACTAGAGAATTTTGTTTTACATCAATAGCCCACCTATGGACCAAGTTATGGATTTTTTAATTTGGTTACAAAATTCTAACCAAATGAATAGTAACTCAGCCAACTTTGCAACATCATAACTTTTGTTACAGGGCTCCAAATGCAAAAATTTCAAATCCCAGTTTTACCTCTAGGTGTTCTCTATGCATGGTCAAAATTGCATGCCAAGATTCAATCGACATAGTGAGATATAGAACTTTGAGTGTAGAGTCATAATTTTGGTCACTTATGACCTTTTTGCCCATATGAAATTTCATAGGTGTGCAAACACTTCATTCACAGGGGGTAAGCCCTCCAAGGCTATCCCATACATGTACAATATACATAGGAATTACATGCTCTTGCATCTAGCAACTTTATTTCACCAAAACAACATTTACAAACAAGCAGCCTATCATTAACACCTAGACAGCTTGGGCACCACAATCACATACAAAGCAAAACAGTCCCCAAATGTTCACATACTTGTTTCAACTTTACATGTCTTACATGTACATGAATCCGTACACTACATCATCATCTTAACTCAGCTAAAACATACACGCAAGTTACAGGAGAGCTTTACACAGAATGTACTCCAGAAACAGGATGTTGGACAGCTGCTGCGTAACACAATAAGCACCATCACTAAAAAAGCCAAATGTGCTCCTAAAATAACAAAAATTTCTAGGTCACAAATAAATACAAAAAACATCAAATTCCTGAAATTTTAGATAAAACATCAAACCAAAAAGATCAGTTTGAATGTGATCTTTCTAGTAGACCTCAAATGGGCAGATTTGAGGGGAGTAAGTTTCATTGTGAAACTTAATAAGGAGAACACTTATAGTCTCAAGGTAATGTAACCCTTGATATCATTTTCATCCAAAAACACTAAAACACAAGAATGCAATACATATATCCAACATAGAGCCTTCAACTGCTGGAGCCAAACACAAACATCAAACACATGAAATGGCAGCAACAATATGCATTGGTTAGTCCATGAAACATGCAATAAACATAAGTAAATTACTATAGCAGCCCTTCTCAATCATAAGCTTGGTGTTAGGAGAGTTTTAACACTATTTAGTACTAACTCTGGGCTCTAGAAACCCTTAAATTCTCTACCATCATTGTGCACTTCACACAAAGTCACAAAACCTTCACTAAGTGTACTCCCCTCACTAAACTTGGTTCATCAGGCACTTGGGTCTCATCCAAACTTAGCCCTATCTCTATGGATACTTGGAAACATAGCAAACATTCCATGAGAGCAAGAGAACTCCTTACCTTGAGTGTATGCCAAAATTGGAGCTTGATCCTGGGTAAACTCAAGTCCTAGCACCAAATAACTTCCAATTGCGCTTTCTTGCTTTCAATTGCTTCTAGCTTCAAGCTTAGAGGTATGGTGGCTATGGAGGAGCTATGGAGGAAGTGTGGAGTGGGTGATGGTTGGTTAGGTTAAATATAAAAGGGCAAATTTGAGTTTGGCTTCTTGAATTGGCTTTAGTGCACTAAATACCTTTATTAGCCTTAATCATGCTTTATGTCAT
Organism: Aquilaria yunnanensis; assembly: GCA_039654915.1. Classification (NCBI taxonomy): domain Eukaryota; kingdom Viridiplantae; phylum Streptophyta; class Magnoliopsida; order Malvales; family Thymelaeaceae; genus Aquilaria; species Aquilaria yunnanensis. Next base: position 79,542,185 of record CM077598.1, read on the forward strand.
TTTCCTTCTCACTAACCATGGTTTCTTGTCTTAAACTCATTGGTACACATTTTGCCCACATTTTTTACCATTTTTCAAGCCATAGCCGACCTCCCCCATGATGGGATAACTCTACAATTTCACCTTTTGACTTAAGTCAAAAGCTTGAACATCTTAAGGTTTACACTAGGACATTTAGGTCCTTAACACCTTTAGTGTTTCCTTTGTCCAAACTTGTCTGCTATAAGCAATTTAGCCCTCCAATAGCACTTTACTACCATTCATGTCCTTCCCATAACTAGTCAAAGCTCTTTCTTAAGAGTTTAGCAATTAAGTACCCGAACTTCCAAAACCTTACAAAAGGTCCATAGGTTACTTGACAAACAAGCAATCGTTAAGGCTTTTCTTAGAGGCCAAGTTACCATCTTATAACACTTTTAAGGAAGTGTTCATCATACCTTTTACCCCTCATACTTCAATCACTATGGTGAGAATTACAAAATATAATGGGTTTTGACCATTATGCCACACTTTGTAATTCTCTCATTTTTGTGAGGTAGCAACAATCCTCCCCCCTTAAAAATTTTAGTCCTCCAAAATTGCCTTTAGCTTCGGTTATTTTGTAGAATACCTTTCCGTAAGGTCTTTCTCAGTTTCCCAGATTACTTCCATTTTAGAGAGGTGTGAACACTGAACTTTAACCATGGGAATGAGCTTGTTCCTTAACTTTCTGGTTCCCTTGGCTAAGATAGTTATAGGTTTCTCTTCATGTGTCAAGTTAGGTTCCAACTGTATGTCTTCCATTGCAATAGCATGCTTTCTCTCTAATAGACACTTCTTAGGCAAACTGATGTGGAATACATTATGAACACTTGACATGCTTGGCGGTAGAGCTAACTTATATACTACCTTGCTAACTCTGTCCAAGATTTCATAAGGACCTCTATACCTTGGAGCTAACTTGGATCTTCTGCCAAATCTGATAGTGCCTTTAGTTGGTGCAACTTTTAGCCAAACATTGTCACCAACCTCAAACTCCAAGTCTCTCCTTCTTTTATTCACATAGGCTGTAGTTCTTTCATAGGCTGCTTCCAATCTTTCCTAAATTTTATTGATCTTGGTAGTAGTCTTCTCAAAGATTTCAGGACCCAACTTTAGCCTGTCTGAAGCTTCCACCCAACAGTGGGGTGTCATGCACCTTCTTCAATATAATGCTTCAAATGGTGCCATGCTAATGGTGCTCTGATACCTATTGTTATATGAAAATTCTATTAATGGCAAGTGTTGGTGTTACCACCTCACAACAATGGGAGAATTACAAGTGTGGCATAATGGTTAAAAAATCATTATATTGTATAATTCTCACTATAATTATTGAAGTGTGGGCGGTAAAAGGCATGATCAACACCTCCTTAAAAATGTTCCAGGTTGGTGATAGCCAAAGAGCTATTAACCCTTCTAGATTTCCCAAAGTGACCTGAGAAGCACCACCCGCAGGAAATATGAGTGACCAACCTCAGAAAAGAGGCGGCCCTTACCATTGTCACGCCCCAAACTGCCCCTGGCCCACCTGAGCCCGATTATCAGAGGAATGCAGCGGAAGTTACTTAAATGGAAGGGCTTTATTAAGTAATATGAGCACCTACGGCGTGACTCCAGGATCTATTTTGGTACTAGCTTGTTACTTAAATACTTTCAATGTGTTGTCAGGGTGCTCTTCGGGAACAAGCTAAAACCTATGTGGAATTCTAGTGTTCCAACAAGTGTACTGATCCAATGCATGGCAACAAAGAAGCCCATCTCACTTTCAATTTTGAAAGCCACATTTATATGTCCATGAGCATTTAGCCAAGTCTAGTGCACATAACATAATCAACCATCATGGCATTCCATCAAAAAATCATCTAGAGCTAATCATGATCACAATGTGCATCAAACAAACATCATCTACTTGGAAAACATACAAAGGATGCTATATGTCCATAATTAGTTAAGTTCAGGTTTTACAGACCAAATCCTTATTTTTACCCAAACTTCAACTCATAATAACCTGGAACACATTTTGTTAGTATTGTGCCCAAAACGCCAATCATGAGATGATTGTATTTTTGCACATTGAGTCATGATATTTTATTGAGGCATTAATCCAGCAATTTTGTTTGTTGTTTTGTTTCTGTGTAACATAATAAACATAATTGTAACCCTAGAATAATGATATTCTTAAACGTCCCTAGTCTAGTATTATTGTGGAGCGGGTTGCAATAATACATAATGACTAGCATATGTGGAGACTAATATGAGATATGTAGTCTACATATGGGTACAAGTTGGAGAACTTGTGTACTGGACCGACCCACCATGAGAACACTTCATGGATCGTTATATGAGTGTCATAAGTGATTCTCATAGTGATCATAGTATATGTAGTCCTTCGACCTAAGATCATCAAGGTTCCCTACATGTGAGTCACATACTTTGATATTTTCCTTTGTTGCTCGTAACTGAGTGAACTTGAAGGAGGTCATTGGGTATGTCACATATCATGCGGAGGGATTTGTATGATCAAGATGGAATTTGTCCCTCCTATGTAACGGGAGTGATATCTTTGGGCCCCTTGATAGAGTGAGACTTAGAAAATGCATGGCCATGCTCCGATGAGTTGATATATGATATCAATGTCATCAGTTTAAGTTAGTCTACTCGGTAATCAAGAAACCAAAGATTGGGCTATACGAGAGTGACACATTCCATGTCTCGTGCTTAGTCTTGATATCTTGGACAAAGGGACAATGGCATATATTGGTGATGATCATAAAGGTTTAGTCGATTCACCGACAATCTTGTCACTTGGGTAGTAATGATGTGTTGCTAGACACTGCTCATTGCTTATGATCATAAATGTGATTTATGATCATTGCCAACATGGCAAGAGCCTATTGGGTAGCACACATAGAGCTATTTGGATCATTAGAGTGCATGGGCTAATTATTTGGGTTATGGTTTCACTTTAATTTTGTATTAATAATGGGCCAAGGAGTTGAGCCATTATTAAGCCCGAAATTAAATCCTAATTGGATTAGGGTTTTGAAACCCATTAGGCCTGGAAGTTGAGTCTCACTATAAATACAACTTTTAAGTGAGAAATTCGTAAGGTCTCCTTGCCCTAGCCTCCCAAAAGGACAGCCACACTCTTCTCTTGCAATTCCTTGGAGGACGCAAGCTAGCACTGCGAGCGCAAGAGAAACGCATCTGCCGGGACGTGGTGGAAGCGTGGTGATCCCGAGAGGCTCGTGTGGATACCATAGAGAGCCTGAACACGTCAACTGTTCAGGTTTTGTGATTCGACTCTACAGTTGAGTGAGAGATCTCAACCGAAAATTAGGTATGAAATTTTCGAACACCCGGTTTACCCCGTTTCACTTGGATCCTGGAGGGTTTCGGTTAAATTCCGCTGCGCTGTTTGGCTCCCGAAACCCAACAGTGGTATCAGAGCTACTGGTGAAACCCTAAATCGGGATTGAGTGTTGAATCGCATGATGCTATGTGTTCGATTGGTTTTCGGCCATGATTAATTAGATTGATTCATGATGCATGAAACCGGAATTCGTAATGAACATATGAGATATATGAAGAAACGACACAAATTGGTTAATGAGATTAACCCGAAATTGATAGGTATGAGATACCTATATGGATTAGGATTCTTGCAATAGTTGCAAAAACCCTAGGTTTGTTCGGATTCGGCCTGTTCGGGCACCGAATGTAAGGTATATTTGGTGGCTCGAATGGAGGAGTCTCGGGTGCCTACTTTCTCGAAATAGAAGATTTTGGGCTAAGCAATTGTAAGACAATTTTTTGCGCCGGGGGGCGCTGCCCCCCACGCCCCCCGCAAGGGCGGCTCCCCTTGACCCCGTCCGCTGACCGGTCAGCGGAACCACCGCCCGCTGACTGGCCAGCGGGACCGCCGTATGCGAAGCGCCACATAAATAAAAACTGGTTAATCAACACGCGAAAATTGGCATGCATCTTTGTTGAATGAGATTTGACATGATATGCTGATTAGTGTTTGAAGCATGGTGCATGGTTATAGCCCTTGATTGGTTGTACTTGTAAATACGGCCTGCGAGTCGTGCCTTTTCTTATCACTCTCATTGTACATTCTCTTCTCACCTTACTCCCATCGAATGTAACTCGAGGTTTCTATTATTGATGTAATGGTGCATTATGGGCTCATGCAAGGAGGTATGTCCAAGGAGGTGACAACAAAAGGGCAGCCAAGAAAGGAAGAGAAGGAGCTTGTAAAGACTCTTTTCTTTTCTTAGGCTTTTATGATATTCTCATTGGCTTGAGAATATCGCATAGTTTGGGCTATAACCATGTCATGTTTATTTCTTGTAAGCATGAGATGCATGTTTTATATTTGTATGTGATGCATGTATAAAACAACCGGAGATAACAAATTGGTGAGATCAAAAGATAAAATCCCTCAAACAAATATTAAGTCATTAAATGTGATGCCTTCCAAATGTTGGCACTCGTCAAGACTTTGATCAACATTAGGTGGGTTTGCCAAAGCAAAGTACCTATGTTCATCTTGGTAAGGCGCGATGGGATAATAGTGATATCCAAACTGCTAACTTTGGGTTTGACTTAACTAAGTCATCCTAATAGGATTAGGGACTTAGAGGCATAGAGTTGGGCTTAAGTTCATGAGATGAGCTTGGACAAGTGTTGTTCACCCAACTATCCAAGAGTTGCATAAGATGCAATTGGCAAGGAGTTGCCTACCTAAATAGCTGTAACTTGAGAGAAAAGCCAAAGCTGACTCAGGTTGTGGTCAAATATGGATCTTGGCCCACTAGAATACCTTAGCGCCGAGGTGTTCCGAAATAATACCGAGGGTTATTATTTTGAGGAAAATAGTGGGAGTATCGTTTAATAAAAGTCCTTATTAAATGAATTAAAATACATGACTCTTACACTGCATATTTACTGTTGTAGATAACCATGGCACAAAACACATCGACACTTTCGTTGCGATCTATCCTTGAGAAGGAAAAACTGAATGGGACCAACTTTCTCAAATGGTACCGAAACTTGAGGATAGTCCTCAAACAAGAGAGAAAGGCATATGTCCTAGAGCAGCCCATTCCAAATGAGCCTGCTGCCACTGCTCCAAGAGCTGAAAGGGATGCTCACAAGAGGCATTCTGATGATGCTTTGGATGTTGCATGCCTCATGCTTATTACCATGGAATCTGAGCTTCAGAAGCAACATGAGAACATGGGGGCGTTCGATATGATCGAACATCTCAAAATGCTTTTCCAAGAGCAAGCTAGGCATGAGAGGTTTGAGACCTCTAAGGCATTGTTTCAGTGCAAGATGTCTGAGGGAAGTCCCGTGGGTCCTCATGTGCTCAAGATGATTGGGTACATTGAGAATCTTGAGAATTTGGGATTTGCTCTTCAGAAAGAGTTGGCTATCGATGTAGTCTTGCAATCGTTGCCTGAAAGCTACAGTCAGTTCGTCATGAACTATAACATGAACGACCTTGACAAGTCCCTCCCTGAATTGCTCAACATGTTGAGAACTGCTGAGCAAAACCTTAAGAAGGCTAAGCCCATTTTGATGGTTCAAAAGGGCAAGGGAAAGGGAAAAGCCAACAAGAAGAAGGATAAAGCTAATGGAAAGTCCAATGCTAGTTCTTCTTCAACTGCACTGAAACCAAAGTGTGGTGTGGCAAAGGAAGGGGAGTGCTTCCATTGTAAGCAACCTGGACACTGGAAGCGCAACTGCAAGCTCTATCTTGAAGAACTTGCTAAGGAAAAGGGAAGTAAGACTTCCACTTCAGGTATTTTTGTTATAGAGGCTAACTTTTCTACTTCCTCATCTTGGGTATTGGATACTGGATGTGGATCTCACATTTGTGCAAATGTGCAGGATCTAAGTAGAAGTAGAAGATTGGCCCGAGGTGAAGTGGACCTACGTGTTGGAAATGGAGCAAGGGTTGCTGCCTTAGCCGTAGGGACTTATGTTCTCACTTTACCTAGTGGATTAGTTTTAGAATTAGACAACTGCTACTTTGTGCCTACTATTAGTAGAAATTTGATTTCTGTTTCTTGTTTGGACAAGAAAGGTTTTTCATTTATAATAAAGGACAAATGTTGTTCTATTTATTTGAATAAAATCTTTTATGGTAGTGCTCAACTTAGCAATGGGTTGTATGTTCTAGACCTTGAAGATCCAATCTATAATGTGAATACCAAGAAGGTCAGATTAAATGATTCAAACTCGACCTATCTCTGGCACTGTCGCTTGGGCCATATAAATGAGACCCGCATATCCAAGCTCCATAAGGATGGACTCTTGGACTCATTTGATTTTGAATCATATGAGACATGTGAGTCATGTTTGTTGGGCAAGATGACCAAAGCTCCATTCACAGGGCAAAGTGAAAGGGCTAATGACTTACTAGGACTCATACATAGTGATGTGTGTGGCCCTATGTCTACACAAGCTAGAGGAGGTTCCCAATACTTCATTACTTTCACTGATGACTTCAGCAGATATGGCTATGTGTATCTTATGAGACACAAGTCAGAATCCTTTGAAAAGTTTAAAGAATTCAAGAATGAAGTAGAGAATCAACTCGGGAAGAGTATCAAAGTGCTTCGATCAGATCGAGGTGGAGAGTACTTGGATCGAGAATTCCTTGACTATCTGAAGGAGTGTGGTATAGTATCACAACTCACTCCACCAGGTACACCTCAATGGAATGGTGTTTCTGAAAGGAGAAATCGAACTCTGTTAGACATGGTTCGCTCCATGATGAGTCAAGCTAACCTTCCAAACTCCTTTTGGGGACATGCTCTAGAAACAGCCGCTTTTACAGTAAACCGAGTTCCATCTAAATCGGTTCAAAAGACACCATATGAGATATGGAGTGGGAGGCGTCCCAATTTGTCTTTTATGAAGATTTGGGGCTGTGACGCTTATGTAAAACGTCAATCCTCTAACAAACTAGGGCCCAAATCTCAAAAATGTCTTTTTGTTGGGTATCCCAAAGAAACAAAGGGTTACTATTTCTACAATCCCTCTGAGCAAAAAGTGTTTGTTGCTCGAACTGGTGTCTTTTTGGAGAAAGAGTTTATCTCTAAAGGAACTAGTGGGAGGAAAGTAGAACTTGAAGAAATTCAAGAACAACAAGGAGACATCGAACCTGAAATGGAACCTGAACAGACACCACAAGATGTTGTGGTTCAAGAGTCTGTTCCTGTAGCACAAAGCCCACGTAGGACTGGTGGGATTCGGCGTGAGCCCGAGAGATATGGATTTCTCGTGACTCACACCGGTGATGTGATGCTCATGGATCAAGATGAGCCCACAACCTACCAACATGCTATGTCGGGGCCTGACTCTGAGAAGTGGCTAATGGCCATGAAATCCGAGATGGAATCCATGTATGAAAACCAAGTATGGACTTTGGTTGACCCACCTGAAGGGGTAAAACCTATAGGGTGCAAATGGGTTTTCAAGAAGAAAACTGACATGGATGGTAATGTGATTACCTTTAAGGGAAGATTGGTTGCAAAAGGTTTCAAGCAAATTCATGGTATTGACTATGATGAAACTTTTTCACCAGTTGCTATGCTTAAATCCATCCGAATTTTGTTTGCTATTGCTGCACACTATGATTATGAGATATGGCAAATGGATGTCAAAACTGCATTCCTAAATGGAAAGCTACTTGAGGATGTGTACATGACACAGCCTGAGGGTTTTGTCACTCCTGGGAATGCCAATAAAGTGTGCAAATTGCAAAGGTCCATTTATGGACTGAAGCAAGCTTCTCGAAGTTGGAATCTTCGTTTTGATGATGCAATCAAAGAGTTTGGTTTTATCAAAAATGAAGATGAACCTTGTGTCTACAAGAAGGTTAGTGGGAGCGCTATTGTCTTCTTGGTGTTGTATGTAGATGACATACTACTCATCGGGAATGACATTCCTGAGCTACAGTCTGTGAAGACTTGGCTAAGGAAATTTTTCTCTATGAAGGACTTGGGTGAAGCAGCCTATGTGTTAGGCATTAGGATCTATAGAGATAGATCTAGAAAGCTTCTTGGCCTAAGTCAAAGTACATATATTGACAAGCTGCTAAAGAGGTTTAGCATGCAAGATTCCAAGAAAGGATTCTTGCCCATGTCACATGGTGTCACTCTTTCTAGATCTCAGTGTCCGAGTACAACCGAGGAGAGAGAGCGCATGAGTAAGATTCCATATGCCTCAGCAATTGGATCTATCATGTATGCCATGATATGTACTCGTCCCGATGTCTCATATGCTTTGAGCATGACGAGTAGGTACCAATCGAACCCCGGTGAAAGTCACTGGATAGCTGTTAAGAACATCCTTAAGTACTTACGAAGGACTAAGGATGCATTCTTGGTCTTTGGAGGTGAAGATCAGCTCGTTGTAAGGGGTTACACCGATGCAAGCTTCCAATCCGATAAGGATGATTTTAGATCGCAATCTGGTTATGTGTTTTGTATTGGTGGTGGTGCTGTAAGCTGGAAGAGTTCAAAGCAAGAGACAGTAGCTGACTCTACAACAGAATCTGAGTACATTGCCGCCTCTGATGCTGCGAAGGAGGCAGTTTGGATCAAGAAGTTCATCACTGAACTTGGAGTGGTTCCAAGCATTGTTGACCCGATAGAGCTCTATTGTGACAACAATGGAGCAATCGCACAGGCTAAGGAACCTCGATCTCACCAGCGATCCAAACACATACTCCGACGCTATCATCTCATCAGGGAGATCATCGAGAGGGGTGATGTAAGGATATGCAGGACTTCGACAGACAGCAACATTGCTGATCCACTGACAAAGCCCCTTACGCAGCAGAAGCATGATAGCCATTCTAGGTCCATCGGTATTAGATACATGGATGATTGGCTTTTAGTGCAAGTGGGAGATTGTTAGTATTGTGCCCAAAACGCCAATCATGAGATGATTGTATTTTTGCACATTGAGTCATGATATTTTATTGAGGCATTAATCCAGCAATTTTGTTTGTTGTTTTGTTTCTGCGTAACATAATAAACATAATTGTAACCCTAGAATAATGATATTCTTAAACGTCCCTAGTCTAGTATTATTGTGGAGCGGGTTGCAATAATACATAATGACTAGCATATGTGGAGACTAATATGAGATATGTAGTCTACATACGGGTACAAGTTGGAGAACTTGTGTACTGGACCGACCCACCATGAGAACACTTCATGGATCGTTATATGAGTGTCATCAGTGATTCTCATAGTGATCATAGTATATGTAGTCCTTCGACCTAAGATCATCAAGGTTCCCTACATGTGAGTCACATACTTTGATACTTTCCTTTGTTGCTCGTAACTGAGTGAACTTGAAGGAGGTCATTGGGTATGTCACATATCATGCGGAGGGATTTGTATGATCAAGATGGGATTTGTCCCTCCTATGTAACGGGAGTGATATCTTTGGGCCCCTTGATAGAGTGAGACTTAGAAAATGCATGGCCATGCTCCGATGAGTTGATATATGATATCAATGTCATCAGTTTAAGTTAGTCTACTCGGTAATCAAGAAACCAAAGATTGGGCTATACGAGAGTGACACATTCCATGTCTCGTGCTTAGTCTTGATATCTTGGACAAAGGGACAATGGCATATATCGGTGATGATCATAAAGGTTTAGTCGATTCACCGACAATCTTGTCACTTGGGTAGTAATGATGTGTTGCTAGACACCGCTCATTGCTTATGATCATAAATGTGATTTATGATCATTGCCAACATGGCAAGAGCCTATTGGGTCGCACACATAGAGCTATTTGGATCATTAGAGTGCATGGGCTAATTATTTGGGTTATGGTTTCACTTTAATTTCGTATTAATAATGGGCCAAGGAGTTGAGCCATTATTAAGCCCGAAATTAAATCCTAATTGGATTAGGGTTTTGAAACCCATTAGGCCTGGAAGTTGAGTCTCACTATAAATACAACTTTTAAGTGAGAAATTCGTAAGGTCTCCTTGCCCTAGCCTCCCAAAAGGACAGCCACACTCTTCTCTTGCAATTCCTTGGAGGACGCAAGCTAGCACTGCGAGCGCAAGAGAAACGCATCTGCCGGGACGTGGTGGAAGCGTGGTGATCCCGAGAGGCTCGTGTGGATACCATAGAGAGCCTGAACACGTCAACTGTTCAGGTTTTGTGATTCGACTCTACAGTTGAGTGAGAGATCTCAACCGAAAATTAGGTATGAAATTTTCGAACACCCGGTTTACCCCGTTTCACTTGGATCCTGGAGGGTTTCGGTTAAATTCCACTGCGCTGTTTGGCTCCCGAAACCCAACACATTTCACCTTAATAGACCATGTTCCCACAACTTCTAGACTCCATAAGCCTGCACAAGGAAGTCCAAACCATTAGCTTGATTCCCAAGCAATCTATACCACATAAGTCACTTAGAGTCAAATGAATATAATGAGCAATACCAAATACATACCCAACCCTTTAGCAATTTAAAACGAGTACTCCAGTACTCCTAGCTTGACCCTTCAAGCAATCCATTACCTACAAAATATATATCAGGGCGGGTGAGTTATAAAACTTAGTAAGGATCTCGACGACATCCAATGCCTAACTTAGTGAGGTAATTATCTCATGACTTTCAAAGTCATCATATGGCTTCCAAAGCCTAAACTTGTGCCAAGAATCTAATGGCAATTAATCCATGTTCCTGCAAAGGAAAACACTAAAACAAAAAAGATACAGATATAGCATGATAGCAATAATAAATATAATAGGGTTAGCATGCACAAACAATTTCAGAGAAGCACACAACACAACCCACACACCACAACTGTCTTCATAACATCATGTTCCATGTAACCATGGGCATCGCAAGCATTAGCATAATCCATACCACTAATCCTAGGATGCCATTTATTTTTATAACTTACTGAGCGCTCCTTAGCTTTGGAATTGAGTTGGCCAAACTCAATTCCTAGCCCTAAATGCTTGCTAATTACTCATGAGTAAACCATAACCATAGTTGCCAAAGCAACACTATCTCGCCCACTATGCACTTATGTGCCCAATTATTCAACTAAGAAAGTATCATAAGTCCTCACAAAAAGAACAACCACTTAGCCCTGTCATGAACACCTATTATCACTTGGTTCATTGACCATCGCATAGGGGCACTAATACTCACTATGAAATTTATGGAAATGTACCATGTAATAAGTGAGTATAGGAATCCTTACTTAAACTTTGCAACCTTTGCTCAATGTCCTTGCCTTTCTTTGCTCTGTTGTTGTTGGAACTTATCTTTTCCTTAATGGACCTATAAAGCCCAAAACATCTAGCAAATTAATAATTTGCTTTCCATTAAACATGAGAACCATAATTTACCAAGCACACTTGGTTTAACTTGCTCAACCTCTACTTAAGGAGGTAAGGCCCAATTCTGCCTTTTTCTGAACTTGAGGCCCACTTCTTGAAACTTAGGCCCAATTGGCCTTTCCTTTAATCCTAGGCCCAACTTGGCCTTTATTCTCTGAATTTGGGCCTAACTTGCCCTTTATTTGAATTCAGGCCCACTTGGCCTTTTATTTCTTTTCTGGACTTGGCCCAACTTCTCTGTCCAAGTCTAATTCAATGAAGCCCATTTAGGCAATTTAGCCCATTTTGCCAATTTCACCAATATGGCCCAAAATAGCCCATTTAGGAGTTTCTGGACCATTTACCACCAAGAACACTTGGTTTTCAAATTGGGCCTTCAAATTTATGTCTTGGCCGAATTTGCCCTATTATTTCTTTCTTTTGTTCAATTTAGTCCGACAAGTTTTCTAAGGACCATTTATGCCAAGAATACTTGGCTAACACCAATTTTTCACAAACTTGTCACCATGGCCGAATTCATCATTATTCTTTCTTTACCATTTTGGCTACACATTTTACTAGGAACACCTAGATACCATGAACACATGGTTTACATACACAACCACCAAAAATGGCACTAAGGCCGAATGCACTTTTTATTTCATTCTTTGATATTTTGTTCCATATACGTCAAGGAACTAAAAAATGCCAAGAATACAATGGCTAACATGCACATCCATACCAAACTTGACATGGCCGAATGTACACTAGCTACCTTAGCTTACAAAATCTTCTATTTTTACCTCCATATCTTGGCTAACACCTTGCATGTTCATAACAACACCTTACTACCAAGAAAACTTGGCTTAAATCCATGTATGCCAAGGTTACCACTTGGCCGAATCTCACCATGCATGTGACCTTCATGTCCTTTGCTTGCATGGCCTCCAAGACTTCAAAACTTGCCAAGAACACTTGGCTTTCTTCCATAAACCTCCATGGCCGAATCCTCAAGGGCTTCCCTTGAAATTTTCCTTGATTTCCTTGCTCCTCATGGCTTAAACATGCCATGTATGTTCATGAGCTCTTGAGTTGAGCTCAAGAACACCATCATCTCTTCATGGCCGAATCTTCAATTCCATCTTTCTTGATGTTCTTCTTCATTTTCTTGCTTCTCATGGCTTAGAAATGCCATGCATGTAAGGAGCTCTTGAGTTGAGCTCAAGAACACCAAGAAACTCATATGGCCGAATCTTTCAAGTGGGATTTCTTTGATATCTCACTTGGTTTTCACTCTAGATGTGTTTAGGAGCTTGAAATCATAAAGTATATGAGTTTGCATGTGCAAGGAATGGTAGATTTAGCCATGGCCGAATGCTAGAATGAAGGAAGAAGATGAAGCTTGGAAAGTTAGACATGGCTGGATATGAGTTCTAGAGAGAAGGGAGAGCATTCTTGGATAGAGAGAGAGTGAGAGATGTGAAATGGGATTGAAATGATGGGCATGGCCGGTCACTTGAGTGTTTAGAGAGATGTGATTGAAATGCATCCCAAATGCATATTAAATGGCAATTTCATGAGGTGGCCGGTTATGTCATGCTAAATGGAGAGAGATGTAACCCAAATGCCATCCAAATGCACATTTCATGTGAGATGGCTGGCCATTTGATTTCAAATGGGGAGGGAATTAGTCAAATGGCCATTAAAATATTGATTGGACAAGTGATGGTGGGGAGAATTAAATAATGTAAAGTGGGAGACAAAGAATAGGCAATATATTATATTATATGGCAAGTGGGGGACAAGGTAAGTGGAAGAATTTAAATAATGCAAATGGAGGCTTATGTGGCAAATTTTTTTTAATGGCTAAATGGGGTTGGGCGGCCATTTTTCTATTCAATTAAATTGGATGGCTAGCCATGGACTATATTCCATGCAATAATGGCCAAATCCCTCCTTTAGCCTTCCATCTTTCTCCAATTGTTCAATTGAGTCCTCCTACAAACTTTTCCTTTGAGCAATTGAGTCCCTCAACTTTAATTTCCACCATTTACATCACCAATTCTCTTGGCCTTAGCCAAGTTTATTCCAAGAGTGTCCAACACTCATTTATGCCCATTCATTAATTAATTCCATGTCTCCTAAATTTAATTGCTAAGTTTCCAAATTAGGAAACTTCTCATGCCGCTAATCCACTTAACCCGGGACTTTATCAATTAAGGTTTTTCGGGTATAACAACCATCATCGGGAAGAACACCACCTTACAACCGAGGGGCCATGATCCTTGAGATCTCCAAATCACCTAGCCAAAAGCCACCCTCGGGGAAAACCTAGCACCAACCTCGGTGAACGACAACCACCCTCGGTAGGTAACAGAATTGACCTCAAAAAATCTATATACTACCACCTTCGGAATAGCGATCTCACCAAGTTCGGGAAAGTATATCCCTATCCTCAGCAAGGAAGAGTGTCTTCCGAATGTGCCCCACTCTGCCGAAGGGCCTCTCCTAATCGCCCTCAGTGGCTCTATTGAGCCGAAGGGGGCCTCCTATTCTGAAGGAGCCTTATACCCCAAAGAGGTCTCCTTCTCCGAAGGGGTTTTGCGGAGATATGATAAAAATGGTTAAGGAGCCTCTGATAGAGAGACCTCGCACATGCCCCTGCCCTCTGGCTAGAACGACCTATGGCTAGCTGGAGATACCTATCTCTGAAGGTATGGATCAAATCTGACTAAACACGTGTCACGATCTGAACAGGCTGTGTCAAACGGTGTCCTCCCTCCACCCTTCTATAAATACTTAGGAAGGACCTTGGTAAGAAAAGAGATAGAACTCTGGCTATTCCCCACTCTTTGCTCCTTACAACTCTTACTCTCAAATACTGGCTTGGGCGTCGGAGGCTCCTCCCTTGGAAACACATTCTAGGGAGTCTCTAACCCTTGTTCCTCAAAGTCTTGTAAACAGCATCCTACCGAAAGTCTTTCATTTAGGCACCTTCACACCGGAAGTCTCTCCCTCAGGCCGGCATGTCATACAATAAGGATGCCGCTGGGCATCAGTTGGTAACTTGGCCTCCAAGAAAAGCCTTAAGGATTGCTTGTTTGTCAAGCAACCTGTGGATTTTTTTGTAAGATTTTGGATATTTAGGTATTCAATTGCTAAACTTTCAGAAAAGAGATTTGGAGAGTTATGAGAAGGATATGAATGGTATAAAAGTGCTATTGGAGGACCAAATTGCTCATGGAAGACAAGTTTGGACAAAGGAAATACTAAAGGCATTAAGGACGTAAATGTCTTAGTGTAAACCTTAAGGTGTTCAAACTTTTGACTTAAGTCAAAGAGTAAAGTTGTGTGGTTATCCCACCTAGGGGAGGCTCGTTATGGCTTGTAAATGGGTAAAAAATTTTGGGTACATGTGGACCAATGAGTTTAGGACAAAGAAACCAAAATTAGTGAGAAGGAAAATGACATAAAGCAAGGTTAAGCTTGTTAAGTGTGTTTTGTGCCCTTAAGATCATTTAAGCCCATTTAAGTGGCCAACTCACTTATCTCTCTCCCATTTTCAGTCTCTTCTAGCCCAAGAACACAGCCACATTTCGTCCATAGCCACTACACCTTTAAATTTGCAATTGATTGAAATTTAAAGCAAGAAAGGGCAATTGAAAGCTATCTGGTGCTAAGACTTGAGTGCACCTAAGATCAAGCTCCAATTTCAGCATACCCAACAACATAAGGGTTCTCTTGCTCTCATGGGTTGTTCTTTGCATTTTCAAGCAACCGTGGAGCTAGGGAAGAAATTGGAAGAGAGCCATGAGCTTCAAGAACCAAGATTAGTGTGGGCAGCACACTTGTTGAAGGTTTTGTTACCAAGTGTGAAATGAAAAAAGATGGCAGTGAAGTGAGGGTTTCTAGAGCCCAAAGTTAGTACTAACTAGTATTAAAATCCTCATAAAACCAAGAATTAGCTTGAGGAGGGCTACCATAGTGATTTGGTTATGTTTATTATGTGTTTTATGTACTAATCCATGGTTTATGTTATTGCCGCATTTCATGTGTTTGATGGTTGTGAATGGGTGCTGCATTTGGTTGCCATTTTATGTCCAGCTGAGAGATCACCTTCAAGCTAACCTTTGTAGTTTGGGGTTTGCTTTGAATTTTTAGGTACTTAAACATCCATGTGTCTAGTTGTGATCTAGAAAGTTTGGTGATTTTAGGAGTACATTTTGTATTTTTAATGGTGGTGCTTATTGTGTTATGCAGCAATTGTCCAACATCCTATTCTGAAGTCCATTATGTCTCAGGCACTCCTGTAACTTAGGGTGTGTATTTAGCTGAGTTAAGGCCATTATGGAGTGCATGTATGCATGTACATGTAGTGTATGTAAAATGAGACAAGTATGTGAACATTTGAGTAATGTTTTGGCTATGTACATGATGTGGTGCAAACCTGCCTAAGTGAGAATGATGGGCTGCTTACTTGTAAATTCTGTTTTTCCCACATATTGTTGTTAAATGCAAGAGAATGTATTTCCCATGTGTATTAGACATTATGGGATAGCCTTGGAGGGCTTACCTTTGGGAAGTGACAAGAGTAAGACAAAGATTAAGAAGACACTTCCTCCTATGTGAAGAACTATGTTGGCAAGGCTATTGCAATCTGTTCCAAAAGTCTATCGGGGATGAGAAGGTAGAAGAAGTAATGATGGAGGTGCACGAAGGAATATGTGTCCCATATCATAACCGATGCACTTACGGGAGTCCTTCTTCAGCAAGGTTATTTTTTGCCAACTATTTGTAAAGATGCATGAGCCCTGGTTAAAGGATGCAACAAGTTTCAGCTTCACACTCTAGTCCAACGGCTGCCGTCTAAAGTCGCAACTTTAGCAAGCTATCCTTGTCCATTTGTAGTGTAGGGCATCGATCTTATAGGGCCCTTACCTACGGCCATAGATGAAGTCAAGTACTGCATAGTAGTAGTTGATTATTTAACCAAGTGGGTCAAAGTTAAGCCTATGGCCACCATATCAGCAAAAGAAATACGGAAGTTGCTACACCTTCACAAAATGAGAAAATTACAACATAAGGACCTAAACTTATATGCTTTAATTTTCACCATAGTGTATGAATTGTGAAGTGTAAAGTATTCAATCTAGACTCCCTTAAGTGGCACATACAATGATAGTTTGGTCCTTAAGAAAGCATTAATACATTGCCTAATTTTCAAGTAGCCTATGGACTAAATTGTAAGGTTACAAAGGTTGGTTACTTAATTGCACAAATTTCTAAAGTTGGCTATGGAAGGACATAGATGGAATTTTGAAGAAAGGACATGGATGGAATTAAAGATATTGTTGGGGACCAAAGTGTTCAAAGAGGCAAAGTTTGCCACTTATGACATAATGGCAACTAAGGTGCTTAAGTGTCGAACATTTTCTCTAAAGTTATAATGATATAGACAAGGTTAAAAGAGGTCAAAATCTGTCACTTTCCCTACCCATTTTTATGGGCAAAACATGTCCAAGCGTGGGCTTGAAGTTGAAAAAATTTCAATTATACCATGAGATTTTTTTGACATAAGTCAAAATGATGAATAAATGAAGAAAAATCTTAATTTTTTGGCTAGTTTAGTCATTTTTTCCTCCATATTCGGCCCCCAGTATCTAGGGTTCTTCCTTGAGCTCTTCCATAGCCCTCCATAGCCACCATAGCTTAAGAAATCAAAACAAAGCAATAGAAAGCAAGAGAATTCAACAAAGAGCACAAAGTTTTCAGGTTTATTGAGCTTTACCGTGAGTTTTTAGATTTTTTAGAGCTAAGGTAAAGGTTTATCTTCATGCTTCATGGTTGTTTACTGCTCTAAGATGATGATCAAACATCCTTGGAGCTAAGACTTTGCTTGGAAGAGAGCAAAAAGCTCTATGAACAAAGTATAGGTTAAGGAGGAGTGCATGAACAAGGTTTCAACCCTATTGTTTTTCATGCACAAAGATGGCAGCTTATGAAAGGGTTTCTAGAGCCCAAGTTAGTACTAACTAAGATCTAATCACCTCTTAAGACCAAGCTTTAGCTTGAGGAAGGCAGCCATAGTGATTACATATTGATTATGTGAATGTTTATGGACTAACCCTAATTTGTTATTGTTGCCTGCATTACATGTGTTTGATGCTATCTTTCTTTGTGCAATTGGATGGCTATATCTATGTATATGTTCTATGTTTTTTTCTTTTCAGTGTCTTTTTATTTCAGGTATGTGGATGGAATTAAAGATTTTAATGATAAGCCCTTACTAAGTTCTTCAAAGGAACTTATCCCCTTTTCTGTCCATTTTTAGGAACACTTGAAAGAAAGCAAATCAAACTAATACTTGTAGTTTGCATTTTTTTATGAAATTTCAGGAACATGAACTTTAATATATATAGTATTAAAATTGAGTGTTTCATGATATTTGGAGCATATTTGCTAATTTTAGTATTGGAACTTTTTGCCTTATGTAGCAGCTACCTTTTGAAGTTTTTAGAGTGCATTGTGTTTATAAGGCTCTCCAAGAAGCTAGTGTACATACCCAACCAAGGTAGTACATATTTATGATGCAACTATGCATGTACATACATTATGGATGCTATATGGATGATATATAAGGCAATGAAGTGATGTTTGAGCTTGTATGTTCAACTTTGTCCATTTTTCAACTCATGGGCTGTTTTAAAGAAAATTATGTTCAATGCTTATGGAATGTCTCTAAATTCAGAATAATGACTTTCCTAAGTGTTTAATACATGTATTAATCTTTGCAATCTGGTTTTTCACTTAAAAGTGAAGTGGATGATTTATTTGGAAATTTTGTATGGGCATTGTGGGAAATTGTTGCTAATTTTTGACACCCTGTAGTATAGAGGGCATCATTTCCTGTACAAGTTAAATTTAGCTTTGAAATATTGACAAAACGTAGTACTATTCAAAATGAAGAATTTGGCTTTTGAATCACTAGATTTAGTGCCTTATAGCTAGAATTATAGCCTGTCAAAATTGGCTGATTTTGTTGTGTATTGTTCATATGGTCAATTTTTCTTAGTTAAGTATAAAATCCCCAACTGCAAACTTAGATAGATTTAATTTCTCAAACCTATTTTCCTATGAAGGTTTAAGTGTATTAAAGGGTTTAAAATCTCTAAGGCATAGTAGGACACGGGTAGAATGTGAGTTTGACATGGTGTGAAAGTTTAGACACATGAAAAAAGAACCAAATGCATCAAGTGTACATTTAATTGTGCACAAGCTTTAATTTGGCTCAATCTAAGGTTTTGGCCATTGCCTTCCTTTCCAAATGAGATTTTATTTGAATATGTGTGTGATGGTTGGACCAATATACATATGTTTACATGATGAGCAAGAAGGCCACTTGGGTAAAAATAGTGAGCATTGTTCTAATTGGCCTACAGAATATGCATTGCCAAGGGGCTTAGCAGTGGCAGAGCTAATAAGGGGACTAGGGGGTGCCCGGCGCCCCCCACAACATTTTTGTATGTATATATATATATATATATGTATGTAAAAATCATGACAAAAAAATTATATTATCTCTTTCGTGGATCCCCGATTTTTTAATTATAAAGCATAACAATAATTTTTAAAAAGTACATATGTAAAATGATAATAATTTTCTCCATCTCACTAAAATTATACATAAATGCATGTGATTGATTTGTGTGAGAAATGTAGGAAAAATCCAATATCAAACAATTGATTTTATTCTCTTAATAAAAAATAATTAGTTATATTCCAAAAAGTTAAAAATGTAAAATTACAACTTTTCCACTTCTTTTGCAAATTTTTGTATTAACTAAAGGTGTGTTTTGTGAGAAACAGACAAAGTACTTTAGCAAACATATGACAGAGTTTCTTCTTTTTTGTATTGTTTTGGATCCCAGAAATTTGTATAAGTTCTTTAATATTGTGAAAATATGTAGATTGGCCGACAAGTTTTATCCTTCAGAGTTCTCTAAACAAGAAAAGACTCATTTCAAGTATCAGCTACAGTATTATGAACTTGATGTGCCCCACCATCCATAGCTGAAAAAATGTATATAGAATTACTGAATTGTGTAAAGGATTAAATGAAACAGGAAAGTTAGAAATTTATCCTTTAGTGGACAGATTGATTTGTCTTATATTGACTCTTTCTATTTCAATTGTAACAATGAAACAAGCATTTTCAGCAATTAAAATTGTGAAAACAAGACTTCATAATAGCATGAGTAATAATTTTCTCAAGAATCACTTGATTGTTTATATTCAAAGAGTGATTGCTGAGACTTTTTTAATAGACAAGAAAATAGATGATTTTTATGCATTCAAAGAAAGGCATGCCCACTTCAAAATGCACAAGGTATTATCTTTTTATTTTTTATGTGATATTAATTGAACATGTGTACATGTATAATAACATAACTAATTTTTCATTGATAGGGAAGCGTGTGATTTGTTATGGATTTGAAGCTAATGATTACCGATTGATTATATGGATGAAAATTGAGATTTAGAAAATTTTACTTGCTATTTTGGAAGTGTATAACCTATAAACATAGCATTTTAATATATTTTAAGTTATTTTTTGTTATTCTCTTGTTGCATTGTGGAAATACATCTAATTCTTAAATTTCTAACATTTTCAAAATGAAGTCAGCCCCCCCCCCCCAACTTAGAATCCTGGCTCCGCCCCTGGGGCTTAGGTATACTAAATATGGTCATTGTATTTAAGGTCTCAGAGTGGTAATAGAAGTTTGTCTAGAAAAACATTATTTATCGGTTTGGCTGCCCAAGGGTGATAGTGGCTAACAATGGAACATAGTTTATAGGCAAAGGTTTCCGGGAATTCGTGACCGACATTGGCATAAAATTGCACTTTGCCCTAATGGCTCACCCACAAAGTAACAGGCAACTCAAAATAACTTATAGGACTTTGAAAGATGAGCTAAAGAAAAGGTTGGAGGAGGCAAAAGGAAGGTGGCCTGTCGAACTCCTTAGCGTCTTATGGAGTTATCGAGCAACTCCTAGAAGATCAACCAAAGAGACCATTTTTTTGCTATTATTTAGAACAGAGGCTTTCCTACATGTCAAGAATGCAAGCCCCTTTATCCAAGTCCAAGTTTTTTAGAAAAAACCAAAACAACCTTGGTTTAAGGATTAACCTAGACATGATCAAAAAACATAAACAACTCACTAAACTAAGGTGAAAGGCTTTCTAACAAAGAGTTGTAGTTGTAGCAAATACCAAGGTCAAACCTAAAAGAATCAAGGCAAGGGACCTAGTACCTCAAACCTTTGAAGTAGAACCTTAGAAGCCTTCTCATATCATTCTTTGGGCCAATTGAAATACCTAGTTGCCAAAGAAGTCATACTAGGGGTCTTCAAGTTATCCGACATCAATGGAACAAAATTAAAGAACACTTGGCGTTCAAACTCCTTGAAAAAATACTATGCATAGAAAGACTTAGAGAAGTTTCTGAGGAAGGTTAGTCAACTGATGATGTGTATGTTCCTTTCAAGAAAATGATATTTGGTACTTAGCAAAAATCCCTGGCACTTGGAAAATTTTGAGCTATGTGTTCAACGTACCCTTTGGAAAGCACCATAAGGAAGGATGTGTGATTTATAGCAAAAGTCTCCAATAAAATTTAGAGAAGATGAAGAATGGAAATCAAAAAGGAAGGAAACATCTTTCATTGTTTAGCACATACTAGTGCAACAAAAAAAAAAAAGAGAAAGGGCACTGAACTACTCTTTAACATCTTCATCTTGAGATTCTTCAGAAGATTTTTCTTGATTAGCAACCTATGAGATTTCTGAGGTAACCCAAAGAACTCCCACTAAGATTGATCAGGAGAAGGACCTTCGGCACTTCAAATGCCTAAAGGAAGGAGACATCTAAGTCTAGGTGATGGGACAAAATTTGATGATGCCCTAAGCAGAAGCCATCCTAGAAGGATCGCTTAGTCATTTCATTGGCCTCCTCCTTCTCCTTCATCAAACCCACCATCTCATTCTTTTTCTTCTTCCTGGACTTTTTCATTTGATCCACCTCAGCCTTAAGTCGTTGTTTATCCTTCAAAATGGTAGCAACTTGGGGAGTGAGGGACTCCTTCTCATCCTGAAGAGCCTCAATAGCCAAGGTCCCAACTTCTTCCTAAGTTGGGCCATCATCGAAGAAGAGTCATCGAAGAGCATTTGGGCCCTTTCCAAAATCTCTCGGTGAACCACCAACAAGTCTTCTGAGACAATCTTCTTTGTTTGTCTTCATTAAGGCCTTTTTCATCTGTGACTGTTAGAAGTAGCCCCCATATGCAAGCATCTATGAAACAAGGATAAAACGATTAGTCAAGACCACAAAAGAGTTTTAAATTTTTACTCAGTAAAAAATAAGGTGAAAGATTACCTAGGCTACATGCTTAATAATTCGGGCGGTGAGAATCTCCTCATTTCAACATGACTTCATCAGAGATTGGAAAATGGTGTTCATCATGATACCCTTCACCATTTGAGGCACCATCTTTTGGCAGTCCTTAGAGAACAAGTCCATGTTCATGGTGAACCACAAGAATGGCTCCCTCGGCACCTTGCCCAAAGAGCCTGCACAAGCACAACAAAGCGTTAAAATAGGAATAGGAGTTTAGGGGCAACTAATTGACACCTATTCTGTGGAAATAAAAAAAATCCAAAACCACTTTTGGAAGGGTGTATCGAAGAATTGCCTTAAGTTAGGATTTAAACATGGTTACTTTCCCTCCTAAGGATAGTAGCTTAGTTCACCTTGTTTCGGAACCCTAACCTTGCTTACAAAGGCAGGAAAAATTATTATTGCCACGTATTCACTTTATCAGAAGTGGCACAGCTGAGGTGAGTGTTCAGCAGACTCCAACCTTCTTTGGTTGACCTAACCTTGATAATCTAATTTTTTATCTTTATTACTTCGGATGGCTAAAATCCTACTTTGGGTAAAGGAAAGGAAGGAGAAGAACAACCTCGGACGAGCAACCCACCTGATTCTTCAAGAATCAAACAAACGTTGCAAAAGGTTACCGGAAATCACTCGACTTAAGTGATCATCATGAAGAAAGAGGGAAACCATAGAGAAGCTAAAGAGCAAAAGAGAGAAATAGAAATGTGAAATGAGAAATGAGTAACCTCTGCTTGACCAAGGGTTTAATATAAGCCCAAACAGGGCAAACAAAGGGACAAAGCATTGAATTAAACAAGTAGACCCCCTGTGACGAAGTGATGGCCCCATGTAGAAAATGAGTAATAGGGCGACGCATAGCATCCTAATGATAGGATCATGGTGTCATATTGCCAAATCGATGCGCCTATCCAAGAGAAATAAACAACAAGTTGACACATGGCACCTCATATGGAAAGCCAATCGCACGAATCTGCAAAAAGTAGGAGCTTTGCATCCTTCAATAAAGCTTGCCCACGAAGATGAAAAGTCTAGTGGGAAAGCTCTAGGGATTTCCCTCACAAAGGAAAGCCATAAAGAATATATATATATATGTATATATATAGTACATCTTGGTTATCTTAGTTATGCGCATAAAATCAGCCAAGGCCAGATTTTACATCGACTTCTTCAAGGGGGCCATGTGATAGCAAAAGGGCTACCACCCTAGCCTGTCTACTGAACAACTTTCACAAACAGAGGGTGACTTCCTTTGGTAGTGAGGTCCAAAAAGGGTCATCCTTGGTAAGGCTAATATTCAAGCACCTTCAGACTGGGGTACCCTTAAGTGAAGAACGGCAACCTCTGTGCTAAAGAGGGTGGCCCTAACATCTGACCATCTTTAGCTGTATCAACATGTGGCACTTGAGACCAGTTATCACCTCACCCCAGAATCATGTCAAAGCATCATTTTGCTCACATAGCCAAGCTAGCAGGGATCATTCCTTGGAGAGCAAGGAGCTCAGACCCCTTGATTTAGCCATACATGTGTTCGGCTATCTTCATGCTGAGGTATGTAGCTGCCTGGCTGATCCTCGTATAAATACTCCTAGGAAGCCTCCAGGTAGGGGATCTGAAACCATATTTCCATATCCTCCCTTCCCTAAAGTACTTAGCCAGACTTTGGCATTTGAGGTTCCTTCCCTAGAAAATAACACTCCAGGTATCCCTTTTAGCCCCTCTCTTTCTTTGTCTTCCAGAGCTTCCTTCCTCAAGTGCCCTGGCTTACATCTGCTGTTGCTGCTAGAGCACCCATGTTATACATAGAAGATGTCTTGGATAACCAAAAGGAAATAATTTTTTTTGTTATTTAATGAGTATTTGAATAAGCATTTTAGTATAATATTGAGGAAAATTATAATGACTCAAGTCTAACTCCAAATCCCCACCCAATGTCCCACAACCACATAGCCAAATGGTGAGGGCAA
The DNA here is from genome assembly GCA_039654915.1 of Aquilaria yunnanensis. Taxonomy (NCBI): domain Eukaryota; kingdom Viridiplantae; phylum Streptophyta; class Magnoliopsida; order Malvales; family Thymelaeaceae; genus Aquilaria; species Aquilaria yunnanensis. The sequence goes on from CM077598.1 coordinate 79,566,006, forward strand.
TATGTATATATTCTAATGCAAGTAATGAAAGTTGAAACAAAAGAAATTATAGGAAACAAAATTCATAATCTTTGTAGGAACATGCTATTTGTCCTTTTTTTAAAAAATCCTTTTAAATTTTTAATATGTTTTCTTGTTTTTTTAAAAAAAAATTTATCCTCTGGAAAGCTAGTACTTTATATACTTAATAATCACTTAAATAAAAATATGTGCTTTTTCATTTTTTTTAAAGCCAATATCATTTAAAAGAAAATGCTTTATTTATATAATACTAATTTTGGTAGTATTTGAAGAATGAAATTAATTATTTTATAAAATTTTCCTTACATCATTGAATAAAAGAATATAATAAGAAATAGATACCATTTCAAATATTTTTCAAAGCAAAACACTATCACCAATTGTTTTTAACTTAATTCATGTTAATTCAAACTAGATTATTTTTATTTTTACAACTTTTTCTTATGCAAAATGAATTTCATTTGGAAGCCAATATTATGTAGGTATAAGAATCTATTGAAAAGAAAACTTTTATAGTCACACTAAATTTTATGAATTTTTCCTTTCTAATTCCTAAAAAGAAATTCATAAAAATTAAATAGTATCTTGAAAATTTACTTCCAAATGCACCATTACACCCATTTAATTGGCTTTTAAATAAAACTAGTTCTATACAGAAAAAATATTAAAAAATAAGTTATTTTTTCTTAAGTTGACTTAAGTTTTTTAAAAAGATTCAATCTAACATATCAATAGTGATGTCAATGGAATACTCAGCTCAACAAGGATCCCGTTGCATCCCGCCGAATGAGTGTTTTTTTAATTTTTTATTTTTGCAATTGAACATGTGTTGGGTCAAGTGTGGTTTTTATTATTTTTTCATCCGTCAGGGACGAGTATAATACAATTTGGGGTTCATTTGCCTCATATCTAACACACATTTGACCCATATATATTATATATGTATATGGTACTACTTTTTTACCTTGCACTAGTAAGCCTCATTTCTAATTTGAATGGAGACAATATAGTAAATTGGGCAAACAACAATTACCAATTACAGCGTAAATGGCTAAGAAAATTTAGTGTGGCATTTGTCCACATCGTTCAATGCCCAATTCAACCATTTCCTCCCCTTGGCTTGATTCCTACCTGATAGCCAAAGGGCTATTGCCCACAAAATATCTTAATTAGTAAACCTGACAACACCTTCAAAAGAAGAGGCGACCAACCTTGGGATAAGGATCTACACCACCCTTGGAAATGGATACGACAAACCTTGGGATAAGGACTTACACCACCCTCAGAAATGTACATGACCAACCTCATAAACGTAAGCCTGCCACCCTTGGCAAAAGGAATACCTCTCGAAAATGGCCCACACAGTTGATGGGCTTTCCCTAGTCACCTTCAGGGGAAATCCTACGTCTGAAGGGGTCTCAGATCCCGGAGGGGTCCTAGGGGAAAAATGACAAATATAGTTGAAGGATCTCTGATTGAAGCCTCGTACACACCCCTACCCTCTAGGCATAACCACCTGTGGCCAGCTGGAGATACCTTTCCCCAAAGGTGTGAACCAAATCCGACCAAACATGTGTCCAGATCTACTCAGGCTGGGCATAACGGCCTCATCCTCTCGGCATCATATAAATACTTGGGGGAAGTTCTTAGGTAAGACACAAGAAATACCCTCCTTTTCTATTCTCTACTCTTAACAACTTTTTCCGTTGCATATTGACTTGGGCGTTAGAGATCCCTCCCCTGGAAACACACTCCAAGGAGCTCCTAACCCTTATTCTTCAAGTGTTGCAACTACTACCCAAATGGAGGTCTATCGAAGGCTCAACATGTCCTACAACGAAGATGTGCTAGAGCATCATTTGGCCCTGTCTGTGCGAAATCACTCCCAGGTCACCGTCATGGAGACTCGGCGTTCCAAGGACAAGGGTATTTGAAAGTCCCAATCCACGCCTGAGCCCCCTGCGGTGAATGCCCATGCACCTCCGTGTTGGGTTTCGGGAGCCAAACAGCGCAGCGGAATTTAACCGAAACCCTCCAGGATCCAAGTGAAACGGGGTAAACCGGGTGTTCGAAAATTTCATACCTAATTTTCGGTTGAGATCTCTCACTCAACTGTAGAGTCGAACCACAAAACCTAAACAGTTGACGTGTTCAGGCTCTCTATGGTATCCACACGAGCCTCTCGGGATCACCACGCTTCCACCACATCCCGGCAGATGCGTTTCTCTTGCGCTAGCAGTGCTAGCTTGCGTCCTCCAAGGAATTGCAAGAGAAGAGTGCGGCTGTCCTTTTGGGAGGCTAGGGCAAGGAGACCTGCGAATTTCTCACTTAAAAGTTGTATTTATAGTGAGACTCAACTTCCAGGCCTAATGGGTTTCAAAGCCCTAATCCAATTAGGATTTAATTTCGGGCTTAATAATGGCTCAACTCCTTGGCCCATTATTAATACGAAATTAAAGTGAAACCATAACCCAAATAATTAGCCCATGCACTCTAATGATCCAAATAGCTCTATGTGTGCGACCCAATAGGCTCTTGCCATGTTGGCAATGATCATAAATCACATTTATGATCATAAGCAATGAGCGGTGTCTAGCAACACATCATTGCTACCCAAGTGACAAGATTGTCGGTGAATCGACTAAACCTTTATGATCATCACCGATATATGCCATTGTCCCTTTGTCCAAGATATCAAGACTAAGCACGAGACATGGAATGTGTCACTCTCGTATAGCCCAATCTTTGGTTTCTTGATTACCGAGTAGACCAACTTAAACTGATGACATTGATATCATATATCAACTCATCGGAGCATGGCCATGCATTTTCTAAGTCTCACTCTATCAAGGGGCCCAAAGATATCACTCCCGTTACATAGGAGGGACAAATCCCATCTTGATCATACAAATCCCTCCGCATGATATGTGACATACCCAATGACCTGCTTCAAGTTCACTCAGTTACGAGCAACAAAGGAAAGTATCAAAGTATGTGACTCACATGTAGGGAAACTTGATGATCTTAGGTCGAAGGACTACATATATCATGATCACTATGAGCATCACTTATGACACTCATATAACGATCCATGAAGTGTTCTCATGGTGGGTCAGTCCAGTACACAAGTTCTCCAACTTGTACCCATATGTAGACTACATATCTCATATTAGTCTCCACATATGCTAGTCATTATGTATTATTGCAACCCGCTCCACAATAATACTAGACTAGGGACGTTTAAGAATATCATTATTGACACGATCCCCGTGCCCCTGCCCGGGATACCCTGTGAGCGTTTGTCTCACGGTGGATTGTAATTGGCTAGCTGGTTATGTGTGTGGATTAAATCCAATGCTACTAGTTGATTAACCTAGAAATGCAATATGTATGCACTTATGCTTTGACTTGGTTTATTAAAACCATAAAACATTTAGTCATTTAGACATTTAGCCGGCTAAGTAAAATTCTATATAAATAAATACAAAATGCCAAAGCATATCAAAATCAACCTTTGAGTGATTAACTACACATACACCGCTCGTGAAAGCATTTATACATAAGTAACTAATGCTCTCACCCAGAGAACAATCCCCTGAGTCCAGGACTCTTTATAACATAAAACCTGGAGGCAAAATAAAGTACTGTATCAAAATACAAGACTTTGCTGAGATCTTTTACCCTAGCTCCCACTTTGGACTCCTGTCCCAGTGGCGAGTCTCACAAGTCCTTTGCCAAGTGCTACTAGGCTCTGCAGCCAAAGGAAGAAGCAAGTTAGTACCACAGCCTGACCAACAGACCAACTAAACACTTAAGCAAGCTAGAAACTTAAAGTTTCTCAACTACCGTACCTTTACAGACAAAAAGGTACTACCGTTTTAATCCTCAGTGATTATCCGGTCCTGCTACTTCAGACTCTGCATAACAAACAGGGAGTGAGAATTCAACATTCTCAGTAAGGGTCTTCGATGTACCTGCAAGAAAAAGCTAGGACTCTGGCTGCGAGCTCACACAGCATGAGGGTACTAGTCATATATATATATACTAGGTCGGTAGACCTCTCCTCAAGTAGTCCTCTGTATCAGGCCAAGCGTAATCACTTAGCAACCTGACACATATACAGGCCAAGCGCAATCACTTAGCAACCTGACATATAGGCCAAGCGCTATCACTTAGTAACCTATCATATGGCTCAAGGGCGAACCTTAGCAAGCCCCAAACAATCATAAAACCTCTCACCTAATTGTTATGCAGGGGAATTTATGACGGGACTTGTAGACTAGGCCGCAGGGCCTCTTTGATGTAAACTAGATGAACAAGGTTTCGCCTCGTAGCCTCGTGGCTCCGGCACAGCTAGGCCGACGAGGGTTCTAAACCTCTCACCTGAGCTATTGATAGCTAATTAAGTTCAATTGCAACATTTGTTTCCTTACTTGTTGCCTAAGCAACTTACTTACCTCAAACCGTTCAAGAAAACTCATACTTTCGGTGGGACTTTCGGAAGTCTCGGAGTACCATCGGGATCCTCGGACCCTTAGGCACGTTCCGAACCTTCCGTAGTCTCGGTCGGGTCAACGCAGCAAAAAGTCAAACCCCCCATTTTTAGGTGTTGGCGCCGCGTCGCCAAAGGCAAGAGGGAATTGGCGACGCGTCGCCAACGAACAAACGTTCTGTGACATAAAATTGAATTGGCGACGCGTCACCAATTTTCGGGCCAATTGGCGCCGTGTCGCCAATTCTGCAGAAATGCAGAATTTGGCCGTTTGCTGCTACGAACTTTGGCAACCAAATACATATAGCAAACATGCATCAAAAGTTACCAAATTTCATACACATGAAGTACATGTTGCAAGGAACAAAACCAACTATCAAAGCCAAACTATGATGCATTAGAAACATCAAACCAATCCTTCGAATTTAGCTAGTCCATCATAATTCCCAAAACGTTTCTTCATACCACAACCAAAAATTACTCAACTTTCTCAATCCATTTCAATCCAAAAGCAATCCAACAACTTAAAAAAACTTTCTCCCTTACCTTAACACCAAGAACAAGCAAGAATTCGAACCCTTCCTCTTCCAAACAAGCTTCCAAAGTTCTACACAAAACCATACCAAAACAAAGCTCTAAAACATCAAAAACACATCTTTCAACCAAAACCCAAGCTTCCAATCAACCAAATAACACGAATTCAATCAAGAACATAACTCATACCTCGTTCAAAAACAGGGGATGGAGAAAAACGCCCTTTCAAGCTTCAAAAACAAGGATTCAAGCTTGAAAATGCATCCTCCAAGCTTATACACCCTTAATTGCACCTTTTGGCACCAAAAGCTTTTGATTCCAAGCTTAATTTGAGAGAGAAATGGAGTGGAGAAGCTGGAAAACGGGTTATGCAGCTCCAAACCCTTCTTCCCTCTTCTTAAACCCCACTTAACCCCTCAAACCACCAAGGTTTCAAGTTAAGTGCAATTAGGTCCCCCATCTTTGTAACTTAACAGTTCTTGATTAAATCCTTGTCTATTTGTTGAGTTTGAGTTAAGGTTAAAAGTTAAGTTCTAAAAATTCATTTTAAAACACTCGGGACTCGTCCTGGCCACTCAGGGTGCAGAATTACCATTTTGCCCCTGAACTTAGTTCAGAGCTTTATTCTTGTCGGAACTTAGTGAACTTTGGCAAACTTCTTAATTCTTGCTAGGCAAACTTAAATTAAACTTCTAAACTAAATTCTAAAGTCCTTACCTCCCTCTAGAAGGGCCGTAACATTCTCCCCTCCTTCTGGAATTTGGTCCCCCAAATTCCGCTGCAACTCTGGAAAAACACCAGGATATCTTTTCAGCATATCCCGCTCCGTCTCCCAGGTAGCTTCCTCCTCACTATGGTTAGACCAAAGGATCTGAACCATCGGAATCCACTTAGTCCGCAGTTTCTTGACTTGTCTATCCAAAATCTGAACTGGTTTCTCTTCATAAGTCAAGTCCTCCTGAATGGGTATGACTGAAGGATTTACTACCTGTCCGGGCTCAACTGTGCACTTCCTGAGTAAACTGACATGAAACACATTATGCACTTGAGAAAGGTTAGGCGGTAAAGCCAACCGATAAGCAACTTTCCCAACTTTCTCTAACACTTCATAAGGTCCAATGAACCTTGGAGCTAACTTGCCCCTCTGTCCAAAATGACTAACTCCTCTCATGGGCGACACTTTCAGAAGTACTTTGTCACCAACCTCAAAACTCAATTCTCTTCTTCTTCTGTTTGCATACTTAGTCTGTCTGTCATTAGCTGTCTTGATTCTCTGCTGAATCAACTTAATCTTAGCTGTAGTGTCAGCTATGATCTCAGGTCCAATAACCACTCTATCCGTCGGATCTGCCCAACAATGAGGTGTCATACACCGTCTCCCATACAAAGCTTCATAGGGCGCCATTCCAATAACAGATTGATGACTGTTATTATAGGCAAACTCGATCAGTGGTAAGTGCTGATCCCAATCACCTCTGAAATCAATGACACACATGCGTAGCATGTCCTCTAAAGTCTGAATCACCCTCTCTGACTGTCCATCAGTCTGTGGATGAAAAGCAGTACTGAGGCTAACTTTACTGCCCAATGCTTCCTGAAAAGCATTCCAGAACCGTGATGTAAATCGTGGATCTCTGTCTGATATGATTTGATCCGGTATCCCATGGAGTCTCACAATCTCCCTGAGATATAACTGAGCCAACCTCTCCAATGTATAGGTGACTCTGATCGGTATAAAGTGTGCCGACTTCGTCAATCTGTCAACCACTACCCAAATAGCATCATGCTGACTCCGGGTGGTCGGTAACCCCACTAGGAAATCCATAGTAACGGATCCCCACTTCCTTACTGGTAGAGATAAACTCTGAAGTGTGCCTGCTGGTTTCTGGTGTTCAGCTTTCACCACCTGGCATGTCAAACACTTTGCCACATGTCGTCGTACATCTCTCTTCAGTCCTGGCCACCAAAAATGTGTCTTCAGATCTTGATACATCTTACTAACACCAGGGTGAATACTCAATGTACTGCTATGTGCCTCCTGTAGGACTTGCTGCCTAAGTCCCTCAACATTCGACACATAGAGTCGATCACCATAATGCAGTATTCCATCTTTTGTACTTGAACTCTTTCTTCAAAGCACCAGTCTTAGCTTCACCTGAAATCTTCTTCAACAATGGATCTTTCAACTGAGCTTCTCTGACTCTGGCTAACCAAGCCGTCTGAACCTCCAAAACGTAGACTAAGGATTTTTCTCGACTTTGCCATAATTCATGCAAAGCTAAGAAACAGTTCTTCAATGCTCCTTCTGAAAAATCTGTAGCCTGATCCTTGGACAAGATCACTCCTGTGTACTTCCGACTCAAAGCATCTGCTACCACGTTCCCTTTACCAGCACAATACTCGATCGAACAATCATAGTCTTTAATGTACTCAATCCATCGCCGCTGTCTCATGTTCAGATCCTTCTGAGTAAACAAATACTTCAAACTCTTGTGATCAGTGAAGATTCTGAACGATCTTCCCATCAAATAATGTCTCCATAATTTCAGTGCAAAGATCACTGCTGCAAGCTCAAGATCATGAACAGGGTAGTTCAACTCATTAGGCCTCAGCTGTCTCGAACCATAAGCAATCACCTGACTGTCCTGATGTAGAACACAACCCAAACCTGAACCTGACGCATCAGTATAAACTGTAAAGGCTCTGTCCGGGTCTGGTAACACAAGTATGGGTGCACTGGTCAACTTTTCCTTCAGCTTCATGTAGGCTTCTTCACACTTCGGTGTCCACTCGAATTTCTGAGCTTTCCTGGTCAATGCTGTCAACGGCGTAGCTATCACAGAGAATTTCTCTATGAAGCGTCTGTAGTAACCTGCTAGACCCAAGAAACTCCTGACCTCTGTAACTGTAGTCGGTCTCTTCCAATCAACCACTGCTTGAACCTTTTCAGGATCAACTGACAAACCTTGAGCACTGATAATATGCCCCAAAAACTGAATCCTCTTGGACCAAAACTCACACTTAGACAATTTTGCATAGTACTGATTATTCTTCAACACTTGCAAAACTGTTCTAAGGTGCTCCTCATGCTCTGCTGTAGACTGTGAATAGATCAGAATATCGTCGATGAAGACCTCAACAAACTGATCCAGAAATGGCTTAAAGATCCGATTCATAGCTTCCATAAATACTGCTGGAGCATTAGTCACACCAAAAGGCATAACCGTATACTCATAATGTCCGTATCTTGTCCTGAAGGCAGTCTTCAGAATGTCTTCCTCCTTAACTCTGATCTGAAAATACCCAGACCGAAGATCAATCCTGGAAAACACTCTCGCTCCTCTGAGTCTGTCAAACAAATCATCAATTCTAGGAAGTGGATACTTATTCTTAACTGTCACTGCATTCAACTTCCTGTAATCGATGCACAGCCTGAAAGTCCCATCTTTCTTCTTCACAAATAACACTGGAGCTCCCCACGGTGATACACTCGGTCTTATGAAACCTTTCCCTAGCAGTTCCTCCAACTGCTTCTTCAACTCATCCATCTCAGGAGCCGACATCCTATAAGGTGGTACTGAAATAGGCTCAACCCCTGGTTGCAGATGGATAGCAAACTCAGTATCCCTCCTAGGTGGTAACCCAGGTAACTCCACTGGAAACACCTCAGGAAACTGATTAGCTACAAGAATGCTCCCCAATTCTTCCTCTATAGCTACTCCATTCAACGAATAATACTCCTCTTCACCTACTACAGGGATGGTATCTACAAGTCTAAGGTGTAAACTTTTAGCACTAGATGCCAACCCTCCTGTGCAAGTCACTCTAGCTCCCTGAGCATCAATGATGTCAACTGAGTGATTCGCACAGTTAATTTGTGCCTTGTGCTTACTCAACCAATCCATTCCCAGCACCAGGTCATATGATTTCAACTCAATCACCCACAACTCACAACAAAAGTCATGATCACCTAACTGCAAAGGATACCTAGTAACCACTTCATTGGTCACAATAAAACCCCTCCCTGCAGTCCTGATGAGTCTCAACTCACCCGCGATTTCACGCTGTAAACTATGCTTATCTACCAAGGCAGAAGATATCACTGAAAGAGTAGCTCCCGTATCGAAAAGCACTCTAACACTACTGCTCAAAAAAGTAAAATTACCTCGTACAGCTAGTAGTTCTCTGGTCGCCTGGTTCGTCAAAGCGAAGACTCTCGGGTTCACTGCTGCAGCAACTACTCCAGGCCGGTTCCCAATAGCAAGCGGTACTGGAGGTAAAGCCCGAGGCGGACCTGTAACTGATCGAACCCTTGGGCAGTCCCTCGCCCAATGCCCTCTCTGACCACAGACATTACAAATATCTGTGCCCAGTGTACATGGTCTTCCACCATGGAACCGTCTGCACCTAGGACACACACATGTCCTCCTCCTCTTAGATGGATCCTGGTTCCCTACCATTGGTCGCTTTCCAGCACTTTTCCCCAAGTTAGATGGCCCAGCTTCCACCTTTTTCACAGGTGCTCTGGAATCCTCGAATTCCCTTTCCAATGCCAATGCCTTCTGAACCATCTGGCGATAACTCCTGATATCAACTGTCGCCATATACCTCCTAAAAATAGGCTTCAGGCCCTGGGAAAACTTCTTGGCTTTCAGCTCATCATTACCCAACATGTACGGAGCATACCGGATAAGTTAATTGTAGCGCTGCTCATACTCCCGTACTGACATCTCCCCATGAGTCAAATTCTCAAACTGGATCCTCCTCTGATCCTGTGCAGCTTCACTAATATACTCCTGTCTAAACTTCTTCTCAAAGTCTGACCACTTGAGCACCTTTTTCTTGTGCTCTGGGCGAGTGCCATTACTCTCCCTCAGCAGCTCCATCACATCATCCCACCAAAGACTGGCTCTCCCTCTCAGAAAGAATGGTACCAAAACCATCCTCTGCTCTGACTCATAACCACCACAAGTGAAGAGTCTGTTCATAACAGACAACCAATCCTCTGCTCTGTCAGGATCTCCCGTCCCATCAAAGCTAGGTGGATCAACTGTCTTGAACTTTTCCAGCAACCTCATCTGATGTGGAGTGTCTCCCCTCCTTGGAGCCTCCATCATCTCTGGTTCCTCAACCTCCTCAAGAACTTGATTTCTGGGTTCCTGAGCTCTAGGCACTTGCTGTTGCTCAGCATGCCTTTCCTGTTCCTGTTGTGGCTCAACTTCCTCCTGGACAACACCTCTGTCCTCATAATCTCTGAACATCTCTGTTACAAGACTGTTCATGCCCTGTGCCACCTGAGCCATAGTCTCAGTCAAACTCTGTAGCACTCTGGATATCTCATCCAACCTCGCCACAACTGGGTCACTAGAACCTTCACCAGGTTCTCTAGTCCCCCTCGAAGTTACAGACCTCGTATCAACCATAATACCCTGCAACCACAGCCAGACAACATTTCCCCAGATGTTGGTCAGTACTAACTTCCTAGCATTTGGACTTTACTACTAGATCTCAGTTTAAGCCTCCAATATCTATGAAATAAACCCTTAGCTCTGATACCAAAAACACTGACACGATCACCGTGCCCCTGCCCGGGATACCCTGTGAGCGTTTGTCTCACGGTGGATTGTAATTGGCTAGCTGGTTATGTGTGTGGATTAAATCCAATGCTACTAGTTGATTAACCTAGAAATGCAATATGTATGCACTTATGCTTTGACTTGGTTTATTAAAACCATAAAACATTTAGTCATTTAGACATTTAGCCGGCTAAGTAAAATTCTATATAAATAAATACAAAATGCCAAAGCATATCAAAATCAACCTTTGAGTGATTAACTACACATACACCGCTCGTGAAAGCATTTATACATAAGTAACTAATGCTCTCACCCAGAGAACAATCCCCTGAGTCAAGGACTCTTTATAACATAAATACTGGAGGCAAAATAAAGTACTGTATCAAAATACAAGACTTTGCTGAGATCTTTTACCCTAGCTCCCACTTTGGACTCCTGTCCCAGTGGCGAGTCTCACAAGTCCTTTGCCAAGTGCTACTAGGCTCTGCAGCCAAAGGAAGAAGCAAGTTAGTACCACAGCCTGACCAACAGACCAACTAAACACTTAAGCAAGCTAGAAACTTAAAGTTTCTCAACTACCGTACCTTTACAGACAAAAAGGTACTACCGTGATAATCCTCAGCGATTATCCGGTCCTGCTACTTCAGACTCTGCATAACAAACAGGGAGTGAGAATTCAACATTCTCAGTAAGGGTCTTCGATGTACCTGCAAGAAAAAGCTAGGACTCTGGCTGCGAGCTCACACAGCATGAGGGTACTAGTCATATATATATATACTAGGTCGGTAGACCTCTCCTCAAGTAGTCCTCTGTATCAGGCCAAGCGTAATCACTTAGCAACCTGACACATATACAGGCCAAGCGCAATCACTTAGCAACCTGACATATAGGCCAAGCGCTATCACTTAGTAACCTATCATATGGCTCAAGGGCGAACCTTAGCAAGCCCCAAACAATCATAAAACCTCTCACCTAATTGTTATGCAGGGGAATTTATGACGGGACTTGTAGACTAGGCCGCAGGGCCTCTTTGATGTAAACTAGATGAACAAGGTTTCGCCTCGTAGCCTCGTGGCTCCGGCACGGCTAGGCGGACGAGGGTTCTAAACCTCTCACCTGAGCTATTGATAGCTAATTAAGTTCAATTGCAACATTTGTTTCCTTACTTGTTGCCTAAGCAACTTACTTACCTCAAACAGTTCAAGAAAACTCATACTTCCGGTGGGACTTTCGGAAGTCTCGGAGTACCATCGGGATCCTCGGACCCTTAGGCACGTTCCGGACCTTCCGTAGTCTCGGTCGGGTCAACGCAGCAAAAAGTCAAACCCCCCATTTTTAGGTGTTGGCGCCGCGTCGCCAAAGGCAAGAGGGAATTGGCGACGCGTCGCCAACGAACAAACGTTCTGTGACATAAAATTGAATTGGCGACGCGTCGCCAATTTTCGGGCCAATTGGCGCTGCGTCGCCAATTCTGCAGAAATGCAGAATTTGGCCGTTTGCTGCTACGAACTTTGGCAACCAAATACATATAGCAAACATGCATCAAAAGTTACCAAATTTCATACACATGAAGTACATGTTGCAAGGAACAAAACCAACTATCAAAGCCAAACTATGATGCATTAGAAACATCAAACCAATCCTTCGAATTTAGCTAGTCCATCATAATTCCCAAAACGTTTCTTCATACCACAACCAAAAATTACTCAACTTTCTCAATCCATTTCAATCCAAAAGCAATCCAACAACTTAAAAACACTTTCTCCCTTACCTTAACACCAAGAACAAGCAAGAATTCGAACCCTTCCTCTTCCAAACAAGCTTCCAAAGTTCTACACAAAACCATACCAAAACAAAGCTCTAAAACATCAAAAACACATCTTTCAACCAAAACCCAAGCTTCCAATCAACCAAATAACACGAATTCAATCAAGAACATAACTCATACCTCGTTCAAAAACAGGGGATGGAGAAAAATGCCCTTTCAAGCTTCAAAAACAAGGATTCAAGCTTGAAAATGCATCCTCCAAGCTTATACACCCTTAATTGCACCTTTTGGCACCAAAAGCTTTTGATTCCAAGCTTAATTTGAGAGAGAAATGGAGTGGAGAAGCTGGAAAATGGGTTATGCAGCTCCAAACCCTTCTTCCCTCTTCTTAAACCCCACTTAACCCCTTAAACCACCAAGGTTTCAAGTTAAGTGCAATTAGGTCCCCCATCTTTGTAACTTAACAGTTCTTGATTAAATCCTTGTCTATTTGTTGAGTTTGAGTTAAGGTTAAAAGTTAAGTTCTAAAAATTCATTTTAAAACACTCGGGACTCGTCACGGCCACTCAGGGTGCAAAATTACCATTTTGCCCCTGAACTTAGTTCAGAGCTTTATTCTTGTCGGAACTTAGTGAACTTTGGCAAACTTCTTAATTCTTGCTAGGCAAACCTAAATTAAACTTCTAAACTAAATTCTAAAGTCCTTACCTCCCTCTAGAAGGGCCGTAACAATTATTCTAGGGTTACAATTATGTTTATTATGTTACGCAGAAACAAAACAACAAACAAAATTGCTGGATTAATGCCTCAATAAAATATCATGACTCTATGTGCAAAAATACAATCATCTCATGATTGGCTTTTTGGGCACAATACTAACACTCCGGAGCCTTCCCCCCTAAAGGATGAGTGTCCTCTGATAGTCATTATGGGCTTCCTGTGCGAATTACAGCGCTCCATAGTGGCCAAAATAACGCAACAACTTGGGCAAAGATAGTCGTATCCGCTCTCGCATACAAGGACATCTTCCCTAGAGGCACATTCGGAGAGGGGGTGTCGGTCATCTTGCCGAAGTTCCCCAAATAGGAGCTTCCATGGGGAGTCTTCAACGGAGAACCCCCCATCTCATGGGCATACACAACCAGGTTTAGATCAAAAGAACTAAGGACCTCCCAAAGACGGAGCCCTTCCTCCTAGGAAAAGTTCTTGTCTCCGTGTCGTTGAAGCTACTCACCGAGGAGAAGACATCATTCTCCCTTGCCAAAAGACAGTACTACTATCTTGATGGAAAGAATCCTAGAAAGGTTCGATAAGGTAGAGAAACAAGTTTAACGAAAGTTCATCTGGTCGAGGCTCTCGGAGACATTCGTCAAAGAGGAGTCCCTCTTCATCTGGGCGATAATGGATGCACCAATTCCCAGACATTTTTTAGTACCATGCTTGGAAACTTGTGATGATCAAAGTTACCCCCTGGCCCACCTAACGAAATATAGAAGGAGCAAGGTGCTCCACAGGGCCGATGATGCCAACCTCTATAAGTGTTTCAAAGTTACCCTGTCCGGACTAGCAATTGCGTGGTACAACTCCTTGGCACCAAGAACCATCATGGGCTTCTAGCAGTTGTCCACTACCTTCACCCAGCAATTCATAGGAAGCAGGCCGATGATGAAGATGCTTGTTCAAATGTTTAATATAGCAGAAAAGAATCGGGAGACTATTTAGGACTATGTGGAGAGATTCAACAGAGAACCACTTAATGTTCCAGACTTCTGCCCCGATATCCGAATCCTCACAATGATCAAAGGGCTAAGGAGGGATTCACAACTTTGTCACAAGTTCTCCAAGGATCCCTCAGACACCCTCAATGAATTCTACTAAAGGGTGGAATAGCACATGATAGCTGAGGAATTGAGAATGGGAGGCCCGAAGTCCGAACATCATCAACCTAATGGTCATAGTCACCAACCTTGGTATCAAACCAAGGGATAAGGCATGATAGCCGAAGGACTATCGCCTCCACCTGGCCGAACTCCCTGCCACCAGAATGGCCAGGAGATCTGGCGCTACCCGGAAAAAGGTGGGATCACATACCTCGGAGAAAAGCAGAAGAGCCCGAGCTCGGCACGCCAGGGAACCTGAGGATACTATTAGCCCCTCGAGGTAGTAAACAGATCGCCTTTGGAAAAGTGGCACCAGCTAGGGCGGGACGAACATGATCTTTCCGAAGGCGGAACTCCCTAAATCTTGGAACCCCCGAACTAGGGGCATGTTTCCCGAAGTGGCACGGTCCGTATTAGAGGACGACCTCACCTAGGGACCTCGGGAGTACGGCAGGAGCATTTAAGGAAACCTCTGACATGTCGCCCACAGACGTCACAAGCCGCCTCAAACGGCGCTCTGACACGCCGACGCCATCAAAGTCACATCATGGCCCATCTCGGCTCAAGGCTCAAGGAAGCCTGCCACCAGCTACTTGTCATCTACGCCCAGACATTCAGAGAACATCCGACCGAACACGTGTCATGATCTGAATGGGCTGGACACCTCTATAAATACCAGGGAATACACCCTAGCAAATGGCTGGCAAATATCCTGACTCATCACTCTGACAAAATACGACCAAGCGAGTTCACTGAACCCCCCAGTGCTATTTCCTCTGCCTTCTCTTAGCACCACTAACTTGGGCGTCGGAGGCTCCTCCCCGGAAAAACACCCCAGGGACCTCCTAACCCACTTTTTCTGAACATCTCAGGCACTCTCCCTTGGGCAAACCGGCCACCAGGCGTTCTTCCTCTCCGGGAGTCCCTACATCAGTCACCATGACTACCAATGATGAAGCCCCTGGGCATCATTTGGCGCCGTATGTGGGAACCCGCTCTGAGATCGCCGTCGTTGAAACTTGGCGTTCTAAGGACAGGGAACTCCCAAGGTCTCCGTCCGCGCCTGAGACACAACTGGCTGCTGAGCAAACACTCCCAGGGACTTCGGCGCCTGAGGAAGATCGCCCTCTAGTAATCACTATGAGCTTTATGAGGGAGTTTCAGCGTTCGGTCGTGGCTGAAATGACACAGTAGATCGACCAAAGGTTGTCACAGCAGGCACAAGCCCAAAGACCTCCCTCACCTGCACGCCCTCGAGAGAAAAGCCCGAGGTCGATTCATCAAAGTTCGGGAAGCGGAGACTGGCGCGAAGAGTCATCTACGGAGAATATACCCCTCGGGAAACGGCCTGTGGGACAAACTGGGTCTAAGCGACTGAAAGTCTCACAGCGAAGGAGTTCGTCGCCAGAGGCGAGGTCCCTGTCCCTTTAGCGCCAAACTCGCTCCCCGAAGAGGCGCCGACGATCTCCCTTCCCAGAGGAAGAGCCTAACGCCACAGTTCTCATGGAAAGGATACTAGCACGGCTAGACAGGGTGGAAAAGCAGGTAGCTCGCAAACCCGTCTGGGACAGGCTGACAGGACCCTTCTGCGAAGATGGGTCCCCATTCACCCGGGTCGTGGCCGAGGCAGCCATGCCAGGTGACTTCAGGGTACCTCGGTTGGAGATTTAGGATGGCCACACTAATCCACGAGCCCATCTAACCAAGTACAGACGCAGCATGATAATGCATGGTGCTGACGACGCTACCATGTGTAAATGCTTCGAGGTCACCCTCACGGGACCAGCAACTGCGTGGTACAACTCATTGCCCCCAGGAGCCATCACTGAGTTCCAGGAGTTGTCGACGGCCTTCACACAACAATTTATTGGAAGCCGGCCAACGGCGAAGATGCCTGTTCAGATGTTCGACATAGAGCAGAGAAACGGAGAAACCATCCGAGACTATGTCGAAAGATTCAACAGGGAAGCTCTAAGCGTCCCGGACTTCCGGCCCGAAATACGCATCCTCGCCATGACACGGGGCCTTCGGCGAGACTCACAGCTGTTCTATGAGTTCTCAAAAGGACCCCCTGGACACCTTCGGAGAATTTTACCGAAGGGCCGAACAGCACATGACCGCCGATGAGCTGAGAATGGCTGGGCCGAAGTCCGATCACAACCGCGCCGAAGGGTCCAATTAGCAAGCCCGGCATCCAACTGAACAGGCAGGCTGACCTCGGAGGATGGGGGGAAGCAAACTTCAAAGCTTCACACCCCTGAGCACTACACGGACAAACATCCTCATGGCGCTGGAAAGGCAGGGGACACAGATTCGGCGGCTAAGGGCCATGACCGCTGATAACAAGAAAAACATCAAGAAGTTCTGCCAGTTTCACCGCGACCACGGCCACGACACCGAAGACTGCTTCCAACTGAAGAAGTACATTGAGTCGCTGATAAAACTCGGCCAACTTCGGAAATATCTGCGGATGCCTTCCCCAAAAGGAAGAAAAGATGAGGAAGAAAGGGTCGAAGATGAGGACTACAACTCCGACAGGCGGAGAAACCGAAGTCCGAAAAAGCGCCCTCCTCCTCCTGCAGGGGTGATACAAACCATCACTACGGGGCTCCATCCTCGGAAAGAAAGCGGAAGGCCAGAGAGATTGCGGTCATGGAATATCAGAGTCCGGCAAAGAAACTGGCTCGCAAGGATGGATCCACTGTCATCTTCCCCCATGACGATCCGCTGCTAATCATGGCAAGGATAGGGAACTGGGACGTCAAAAGAGTGTTGCTTGATGACGGATCAAATACTGACGTCCTATTCTCGCATTTACTGCTGAATTTGGACATCTCCAGCAGCGAGCTCAAGCCTGTCACCTCGCCCACCTTCGGGGTTGGACCGTCCGAACTACCTGTCCTCGGATGGATTGATCTCCCCCTGATGATGAAAGGAACTTTGGTCGACGGAACAGCTGAGTTGTACGCCTCCACAATGGCGAGATTTATCATCATTGACGTTGCTTCTTCATACAACGCCATTCTTGGAAGGCAGACACAGGGAAACCTGCACATTCGCCCTGACGTGAAGTACTTGACTATCACATTCGCCACCAAGGATGAGGATGTAGAGGTCTTCATAGATCAAGCCGAGGTAAGGAAGGTGTTTGTAAAAGCGTGAAAAGCTCCGCCAAATAACCTCGCACAAACAATGGAGGCAAAGGCACCAGAGAAGGACAAAGAAGGAGATCCCACGAGAGCGAAAATGGAAACAGTGGAACTTGTCCTAGGACAATCTACCCGAATAGGGAAGAGCTTGCCCGAAGGTGACAAGAAAAACCTTGTATCTTTTCTACTGGGAAATAAAGATCTTTTTGCCTACTCGCCGAAAGACATGCCAGGTGATGGCCCAGGGCCTCATCGTTGTGAGTCATGATGACTGTTGAGGAGACTTCTAGGAGGAAGAACGCCTGGAAGGTGGATCGCCTCTAGGAGAATACCTGGAAAACTGGGAAACAGGGTTAGGAGGCCCCCGGAGTGTTTTTCCGGGGGGGGAGCCTCCGACGCCCAAGTCAGTGGTGGCCGGAAAAAGGAGAAAGTCACTAGCTCAAAGAGAAAGGCAGAAAAGTCTCGCCTGGTCTTTTCTCAGAGTATGGGAGCTGTATCTCCGGCCTGCCAACCTCCTGTCAAGTATTTATTTCCTGTATATATAGGAATACCTAGCCCGTTCAGATCATGACACGTGTGCGGTCGGATGCTCCTGAACGTCTGGGCGTAGGGGACAGATAGTTGGTAACTAGGTGGCCTCGAGCCTTGTGCTGAGACGAGCCATGATATGATTCTGATGGCGTCTGCGCATCAGGGCGACTTTTTACGTCTGTGGTGGGACGTGTCAGAGGCTTCCTTAAATGCTTCCTTAAATGCGCCTGCCGTACTCCCGAGGTCCCTGGGCGAGGTCGTCCTCTAGTTCGGACAGAGCCTCTTCGGGAAGCCTACCCTCAGTTCGAGGGTTCCCAGTTCCAGGGGGTTCCGCCTTCGGGGATATCATATTCGGGCAGCAATGTCTGGTGCCACTTTTCCGAAGGCGCGTTGTTCACAACCTTGGGGGGCGAATGGAGTCCTCAAGTTTTACTGGCGTGCCGAGGCTCGGAGCTCTCAGGCTATCTCCCGAGGTGCATGATTCCACCTATTCCCGGGAAGCACCAGTTCTTCTGGCCGTTGTTGTGGCAGGGTATTCGGCCAGATTGAGGCGACAGCCTTTGGCTATCACATGCCCCCTCTGGAAAGCCGAAGTGAAGACTTCGGTTTGCATCTCTTTCCGAGGTTGCCGTTGGGAGTCTTGTTGGGAAGCATAACCTGTTCCGAGGTCGCACCTTTTGCCCGAGGGTCTGGGCTGTTCGGCCTTGGCCTTTTCTTTGGTGTCTCCGAGGCAAAGCCTGTACCGAAGATACACCTCTTGCCCAAAAGTCATGGGCTGTTCAGCCATAGCCTGTCTCTTGGTGTCCTCGAGGTGGCCTGCTTTTTTATTTCTGCAGGTCTGATGGCCAAGCGTGTCAGACTGAGCGGCGCGTCTCCATTTCTCAGGGATGTCAAACGACGTGTCCCAATCAGGAGGCGTGTCCCGGTTTTCCAGGCACGTTTGGGGAGGCACGTCCCCCATTTCTGCGCAGCGGTTGACACGTGGCTTCTTGCCATTGGAGGAGAGGCGCGTCATTTACAGAGGGCGCGCCTTTTCGGGTGCAGCGGGCAGTTACGGCGACGGTTCGCCTCCAATGGGTACTTATGATGTTCTTTCGGTTACCCACCTTTGGCCTATAAATAGCCCATTCTATCATAAGTCCCACTTACTGTTTTTCTGCTCTGCCCTCTGTTCTTGCGTTTTATCTTGCTTTCTGTGGCGGAGCTTCTTTAATCAGAGCTTTTTCCTACCAACTTTCACAACGGCGTCCTCCGGCAAATCTTTTGGTGGGTTTTGATTTCCAGAGTACTTGATTCCTCTGTTTTTCTGAGTTTTTCTGGAAAACTGCTGTTTTTTCCAAACTCGTCTTCTGAGTTTTTTCTGGAAACTATTTTCTTTTCCATCTCAAACTCTTTTTCATGTCTGCGATGCCTGTTCCCGAGAGCTGGAAACCTCTTCTGGCCCATCCTTGCTGTACCACCCCCGAAAAACTAGAGAGGTGGAAGAAAAAATTCTTTCTTCCGTCTTACGCTGTGACCAGACTGCCTCGTTCTAGCCATTTTGCTTTTTCAAACCGTGGCGACGAGGTTACCGTCTTCCGAGCCCAACTGAAGGCCGGTCTTCGGTATCCTCCCCCGAAGGTGGTTTGCGAGTTCTGCCAATTCCATGGCATTGCTGTGAACCAGCTTCCCCCGAACGCGTACTGCTACTTTAACGCCTACCTCTGCATGTGTGGCGTGTTCGGGATAGAGCCCCACTTCATTATTTTCATGCAGTACTACAAGCTCTATGTGGTCCCGAAGGGTGGCTTCTATTTCCTGCTACCTCGGGGATCCGGGAGCAAAAAATTCACCTTCACCTTCGACACGAAGGACAGCTGGCGGGGGTGGCAGCCTAAGTTCTTTTTCCTCAAGGTGGATAAGAACTGGTCTGATGTCCCGACCAGGTGGGCTCAGGGAGTGCTGAACGCAGACGTCGTCGATCCGAGGATGCTGCTGACCCCACCGATGGCTTCCGTGTTCGCGGATTTCGACGCCCGCATTCGGGCAGTCGCTGACTGGGCTCCCGAGGTCTCTCCTCGTGCTCTTTACCCCTTTCCTATCAACTGGAGGTTGATGACCGAAGAAGTCCTTCGGGAGCTGAAAGTGGTTAAGGAGCACGTGACTGACCTCAATATGCCCGCTCCCGCCATCGCCGGGAAAGACTCCTGGCTGGTCAAGCTCCTTAAGGGGGAGACTTCTTTCGAAACTTTTGCCGAAAGTGAGTAATCTTCCATCCCTTTATACTTTTTCCTCGGACTTACGCTGATATTTCTTCTCTTTTTCAGAGATGGGCGATGGGGCTGCCGCTTATTACAAGGCCCTCTTTTCTGGCCAGGTGGAGAAGGGGGAGCAGACAAAGAAGGCGGCTTCCCGAAGAAGGAAGACGACAGGGGCGGGACCCTCGGCGAAGCGAGTTAGGAAAACTCTCCAGTCTCCTCAGCCAGAGCTTTTGGAAGAAGAAGCTGGCGAAGACGCTGGTCTTGTTGAAATTCCACCGGCCGAGGTCCCCGCTACTTCCGCCGAGGTGCCTCTTCCCGACCTCGAGGCCCCCAGAAACACTGTAGTGGTAGAAGTACCCATCGCCGAGGAGCGGTACCGGCAGAAGGGTAAGGGTCTTTCTTCCGAGGGGCCCGAGGATTCCGAGGACACTGTCTCCGAGGTTCCTCCAGGTATGTCTTTAGCCGAAGTTCAGCTCCTTTTCCTTTCGCGAATTTTTCTTTTGCTCCTAACTTCCTTCTCACTTTCAGGGGAGCCTCTTACTGTTGGCTGGAGGGCCATTCATGAGAGGAAACGGGCCCTGCGTGATGCCACAATCCCTGAGGGGAAGATCCCCTTGGAGCCCTTTTGGACAATTACGGCGGATATGAATCTGTTCTCCGACGATTGTCCGAAGATGACCAAAGAGATTTGGAAGGGGATGACCACTGATGCCTCCTTCCGGGCCATTGCGGCGGCTCACCCGGGGGATAATGCCCTCGCCGCAAAAGTCACCGAGCATGCTGCTCAGGTATAGTCTTTACACTTTTTTCCTCAATTTTCTAAGTGTTTAGACTTGTACTAACCTGGACTTTTGCCTTGCCGTAGCTGCTGGAGTACGCTGGTTATCTCCGAGTTCGGGTGGCCAGACAGGCTGCCTCCAAGGATGCGACTTCGCGGGAACTCACTGAAGCGAAGGCTTCTCTTGCGAAGGTGATCGCCAGCAACCAGCAGCTGACAGCGGATTGTTCTCAGCAACTTGCTGCCGTTCGGGAGGAGTTCTCGAAGAAAAGAGAAGAACTTGAAAAGGACTCCTCCCGGAAGATTTCCGACCTCGGCGACCAAGTAAAGGAGCTGCTTGCCGCCAATGAAGATCTTGTCAAGGACAAGGCTGTTTCCGACAGTCTTGCGTCGAGTTTGACGGACGAGAACACTGCTCTTCAAGCCGAGGTCGAGGCTCTGAAGAAGGAGTCCGGAGAGATGCTGGGGATAAGCGAGCTCGAGGAGGAGGTTGCTGAGCTGAGGGACGAGGTCAATGTCCTTGGCATTCAAAAACGTACTTCTGACGACATGGCCAAGGTCGCCTTTCAGGACGGCTTCTGCCTCGCTCGGCACCAGGTGCTGCAGAGGTTCCCAGATTTGGACCTCTCTTTTCTGGAGGGCCTAAATATTCCTGAGGGACCTCGGTGGCAGTGGTCCAGGGTCGAGCATCTGAAGCTTCCTGGTCTTCGTCCACCCGGCTCTCCCTAGTTTGCTGTAGGGCTCCTCTTATTTTTCTCCTTCGTGCTCCTTCTTTGGACACTTCTTTTGTAAGGCAGCGTTTGCTCTAAATGAACAATCTTTTCGGCTAAGTCCTTTCTTGCAAGTTTCTTCATTTCCACTGTCCCGAACACGTTCGCTTCAAGAGACTTTCGAAAAACCTGCAACCAAAGAAACTTTTTACCTTCCTTTGTCCCGAGCGTGCTCGCTCAAGAGACTTTCTGGAAAATTTGCAAAAATTTGGCTAAGTCTTTTGCAGGCTTTTTGTTTCCTTTTATCCCGAACATGTTCGCTCAAGGGCCTTCGGAAAATCTTTAGCCAAATTTTTCTGTCTTCCTATTGTCCCGAGCATATTTGCTCAAGGGACTTAGGAAAATCTTCACGAGATTGCTCATTCCCTTTTTCCCGAGCACGTTCGCTCAAGGGTGTTCGGAAATTACCTCTGCTTTTGTTTTGGCGTGTATTTTTGCGAGATTCTTGCTTTCCCTTTCTCCCGAGCATGTTCGCTCAAGGGTGTTCGGAAAATTTTCTCTGCACTGATTATGCTGAGTACCTTTGCAAGATTCTTGTTTCCCATTTTTCCCGAGCATAGTGGCTCAAGGGGCTTCGGGAAGTCACAACCGCTTTTTTCGTGCCGAGCACCTTCGCGGAAATCTGTCTTGGACAATTTTGGTATACTTGAAAATTTTTCTCAAGACCATTCTTCTCTAGACCATTCTGTACTTAGAATATTTCTTGTACAACATACTTCTTCCGCTCAACCTTAGGCGTAGAATTTTTTCAAGGCATCTGAATGCCAAGTGTTTTTCAATTCTACGCCTTCGGCGTCGCCAAGCTTGTACACGCCTTTTCGTACTTCGGCGAGAACCAGATAAGGTTCTTCCCAATTTGCGCGAAGTACTCCGTGAGCTGGCCTTCGGGGTGCGAAGTCGGCCTTTCGGAGAACGAGGTCTCCTTTTTTGATTTCTTTTGGCCTGGCTTTTCAGTTGATAGCCGCGGCCACTCTTTGCTGGAAAGCTTTTCTTCTCAGCTCGGCTATTTCTCTGTGTTCGGCCACAAGGTCGAGCTTGGTTCTTAGGCCGAGGTCGTTTCCGCCTTCATCAAATACTTGCACCCGTATTGAAGGCTGAACTATCTCTATTGGGATAATGGCCTCTGTTCCGAAGACGAGTGAGAAGGGAGTTTCCCCTGTAGCTCTTCGTGGCGTCGTTCGGTAGCTCCACAATACACTTTGGAGTTCTCCTGGCCATTTCCCCTTGGCTTCCCCAAGTCTCTTTTTCAGGCCATCTTTTATGGTCCTGTTTGATACTTCCACCTGCCCATTGCTTTGGGGGTGAGCTACTGGGGCGAAGTGCATCTTTATTCCGAGGTCGCTGATGAATTCCTGGAATCCTTTGTCTATGAACTGGGATCCATTATCAGCTACTAGTACCCTCGGTATGCCAAATCTGCATACGATGTTTTTCCACACGAACTTCTGCACTTCTTTTGCCGAGATAGTTGCTAGTGGTTCTGCCTCTACCCACTTTGAGAAATAGTCCACTGCTACCACGCAGAATTTCACGCCTCCGGGCGCTGTGGGGAGTGGCCCAATGAGGTCTATACCCCAGACTGCGAAGGGCCAAGGATAGTCTGCCGACGTTACCATTTCCGAGGGTATCCTCTGGATTTTTGCATGTCTCTGGCAACTACCGCACTTCTGGACGAACTGCCTTGCGTCCTTTCTCAGGGTAGGCCAGAAGTATCCTTGGCGGAGTATCACTGCTGCAAGGGCATCAGTTCCAACGTGCGAGCCGCACATGCCTTCGTGGACTTCTTCGAGGACCATCTCAGTATCCTCTTCGCCCACACATCTCTGCAGCGGATTTGCATATCCTTGCCGATATAACTCTTCACCAATCAGGAAGAATCTTCCGGCACGTCTTCGCAGTCTTGCAGCATTGCCGGCGTCTTCGGGAAGCTCATTCTCTGCGAGGTATCTCTTTATGGGGTCCTTCCACCCCATTCCCGAGGTCGTTACGCTTAGCACGGAGATGCTTGGATGGTCTAGCACCTCGGTGTATGTTTTGGACTTTGCTAAGCAATCTGCCTCAGTGTTATTCCGCCGGGGTACATTTTCGATCCGTACGGCGTCAAACTCTTGGATGAGATTTCTTACCAGCTCGTGGTATTTTGCCAAGATGGGGTCCTTCGCCCCATAATCTCCTGCCGTCTGCCGAACTACCAGCTGGGAATCGCTGTGAGCCCTTAAGCTTCTCACGCCAATCTTTCTGGCCAAGCGTAATCCCGCTATGAGGGCTTCATACTCAGCCACATTATTGGTGACGTTGAAGCTGAACTTGATAGCCTTCATCACCTCTAGGCCTTCGGGTCCTCTGATAACTATTCCAGCTCCCTGGTGTTCGGACCCCGAGGCTCCGTCAACATGCAAGGTCCATTCTGGCTCCCCTTCTTTCGGATCTGAGTGGTTCTCCTCAGTGGTGGGTATTTCGGCGATAAAATCTGCCAATGCTTGGGCTTTTATGGCTTTTCGAGGCTCATACGTGATTTCGTGTTCGCCAAGCTCTATGCACCACTTGGAGAGCCTTCCCGAATGATCAACTCTCTTCATGACATCCCGTAGTGGTAGACTACTTCGGACGATGATGGGGTGAGCCTGGAAATATGGTCGTAGTCTTCTTCCTGCAAGCACCAAGGCGTATATAGCTTTTTGAAGCAAAGGGTACCTGACTTCGGCGCCATGCAGGGACTTGCTGACATAGTAGACCGGCCATTGTTTCGGCCCTTCTTCTTTTATCAGGACCGAGCTCACGGCCTTTTCTGTGACGGCGAGGTATAGTACGAGGGGTTCTCCCTCCCGAGGTTGCCGCAGAGTCGGCAGGCTGGCCAGGTAGACTTTGAGTTCTTCCCAGGCCTTTTGGCAATCTCCTTCCCAGAGATGATTGTTTCTTCCGAGGTCGCCTTCCATATTTGCTGCCTTTGTGAGGACTTTGAAGAAAGGTCGACACCTATCTCCGTACCTGGAAATAAACCTGCTCAGAGAGGTTATTCTTCCGGTTAGTCTCTGCACGTCTTTCACTGTGGCAGGAGTTCGGAACTCAAGCAGAGCCTTAATCTTCTCAGGATTGGCGTCGATGCCTCTTTCGGATACCATGTACCCAAGGAATTTTCCCGACGTCACCCCGAACATACACTTCTCGGGGTTAAGGCGAATCCCGAAGGCTCTGAGCTTTTGGAAGGTTTCCTCCAAATCTGCAACGTGGTAGCCGGGCAGCTTGCTTTTTACTATCATATCGTCAACATATACTTCCATGTTTCTCCCCATTTGGTCTTTAAAGACCTTGTTCATCAGTCTCTGGTAGGTGGCTCCTGCATTTTTCAGCCCGAAGGGCATTCTTATATAGCAGTACGTTCCTCCTTCGGTGATGAAGGCAGTTTTCTCTTCATCTTCCGGGTCCATCCTTATCTGATGGTAGCCGCTGAAGGCATCTAGGAAGCTCAGGAGCCCGTATTCGGCCGTTGAATCTACCAGTTGATCTATTGGCGGGAGGGGAAATGAGTCTTTCGGGCAAGCATCGTTCAAGTTTCTGAAATCAATGCACATCCGGAGTTTGCTGCTACCTTCTTTTGTGGCAATGACCACGTTGCTTAACCATTCGGGGTATTTGACCTCCCTGATAACTTCAGCATCCAGTAGGCGCTGGACTTCGGTTTTCACAAAGTTGCTTTTGTGGGCTGAGATGCTCCGTTTCTTTTGCCTGACAGGTTTTGCTTCCGGGCTTACTTTGAGGCTGTGCTGTATTATGCCAGGGTTCACTCCTGGCATGTCTTTCGGCGAGTAGGCAAACAGATCTTTATTTTTTAGCAGAAAGGATACAAGATTTTCCTTATCACCTTTGGCCAAGCTCTTCCCTATTCGGGTAGATTGTCCTGGGACAAGATCTACTGCTTCCGTTTCTGCTTCTGCGGGATCTCCTTCTTTGCCTTTCTCCTGCGCCTTTGCCTCCACCGTTTGTGTAGAGCTGTTTGCCGGAGCCTTTCGTGTTTTTACAAACACCTTTCTTACCTCGGCTTGGTCGATGAAGACCTCTGCATCTCCATCCTTGGTGGCGAATGTGACAGTCAAGTACTTCACATCGGGGCGAATGTGCAGGTTCCCCTGAGTCTGCCTTCCAAGGATGGCGTTGTACGAAGATGGGACATCCATGACGATGAATCTTGTCATTGTGGACGCGTACAACTCAGCTGCTCCGTCTACCGAAGTGCCTTTCATCATCAAAGGGAGGTCGATCCATCCGAGGACGGGTAGTTCGGATGGCCCAACGCCGAAGGTGGGCGTGGTGACAGGTTTCAGCTCGCTGCTGGTGATGCCCAGGCTCGGCAGTAAGTGCGAGAATAGGACGTCAGCATTTGAGCCATCATCAAGCAACACTCTCTTGACGTCCCAGTTCCCTATTCTCGCCATTATCAGCAGCGGGTCGTCGTGGGGGAAGACGACAGTGGAGCCATCTTTGCGAGCCAATTTCTTTGATGGACTTTGATACTCCATAACAGCAATTTCTCTGGCCTTCCGCTTTCTTTCCGAGGATGGGAGCCCCGTGGTGATGGTTTGGATGACCCCTACTGGAGGTGGGAGGCGCCTTTTTGGACTTCTGTTTCTCCGCCTGTCGGAGTCATAGTCCTCGTTTTCGGCCCTCTCTTCCTCCTCTTTTCTGCCTTTAGGGGAGGGCATCCGCAGATACTTGCGAAGTTGGCCCTGTTTGATCAGCGACTCTATGTACTTCTTCAGCTGGAAGCAGTCTTCGGTGTCATGACCGTGGTCGCGATGAAACTGGCAGAACTTCTTGGCATTCTTCTTATTATCGGCGGCCATGGCCTTTGGCCGCCGAATCTGCGTCCCTTGCCTTTCCAGCGCCATGAGAATGTTGGTCCGTGTCGTGCTCAAGGGTGTGAAACTTTGAGGTTTCTTTCCTCGCATTCGCCGTGGTCGACCTGTGTGTTCAGAAAGATACCGAGCTTGCTGGCTGGACCCTTCGGCGCGGTGATGATCAGACTTCGGCCCCGCCATCCTCAATTCCTCGGCTGTCATGTGCTGCTCTGCCCTTCGGTAAAATTCTCCGAGGGTCTCCGGGGGGTCCTTTGAGAACTCGTAGAACAGCTGTGAGTCACGCCGAAGGCCCCGTGTCATAGCGAGGATGCGGATTTCGGGCCGGAAGTCCGGGACGCTGAGTGCTTCCCTGTTGAATCGTTCGACATAGTCTCGGATCGTCTCTCCGTTTCTCTGCTCTATGTGGAACATCTGTACAGGCATTTTGGCCGTCGGCCTGCTCCCAATGAACTGCTGGGTAAAGGCTGTGGACAACTCCTGAAACTCAGTGATAGTCCCTGGGGGCAACGAATTGTACCATGCTGTTGCTGGGCCCGTGAGGGTGACTTCAAAGCATTTGCACATGGTAGCGTCATCAGCTCCGTGCATTATCATGCTCCGCCTGTACTTCGTCAGATGGGCCTGTGGATCAGTCCGGCCATCATAGATCTCCAGCCTAGGCACTCTGAAGTCGCCTGGCATAGCTGCCTCAACGACGGTGTGAATAAACGGGGAGCCATCTTCGCATAATGCCCCCGACAGCCTGTCCCAAACGGGTTTTCTGGTCACTTGCTTCTCCACTCTGTCCAGCCGTGCCAATATCTTTTCCATAAGCGCAGTGGCGCTAGGACCATTTTCGCGGGAGGGAGATCGACGGCGCCTTTTCGGGGAGCGAGTTCGGCGCGGAGGGGTCAGGTCCCTCGCCTCGGGCGACGAACTGCTTCGCTGTGAGACTCTCGGTCGCTTGGACCCGGTTTGTCCCACAGGCCGTTTCCCGAGGGCTATATCTTCTGTGGATGATTCTCCGCGAGGATCTCCACTTTCTGAACTGCGGTGTGTAGACTTGGGGCTTCTCTCCCGAGGGCTTGTTGATGAGGAGGGTTTCTGGGCCTGTGACTGCTGTGGCCATCTTCGGTCGATCTGCTGAGTCATTTCAGCAACGACCGAGCGCTGAAAGTCCCTCAAGAAGCTCATGGTGATTACCAGAGGGCGGTCCTCCTCGGGCGTAGAAGTCTCTGGGAGTGTCTGCTCAGCAGCCGGTTGTATCTCAGGCGCGGACGAGGACCTTGGGAGTCCCTTGTCCTTAGAACGCCGAGTCTCAACGACGGCAATCTGCGAGCGGGTTCCCACAGACGGCGCCAAATGATGGCCCAGGGCCTCATCGTTGTGAGTCATGATGACTGTTGAGGAGACTTCTAGGAGGAAGAACGCCTGGAAGGTGGATCGCCTCTAGGAGAGTACCTGGAAAACTGGGAAACAGGGTTAGGAGGCCCCCGGAGTGTTTTTCCGGGGGGGGAGCCTCCGACGCCCAAGTCAGTGGTGGCCGGAAAAAGGAGAAAGTCACTAGCTCAAAGAGAAAGGCAGAAAAGTCTCGCCTGGTCTTTTCTCAGAGTATGGGAGCTGTATCTCCGGCCTGCCAACCTCCTGTCAAGTATTTATTTCCTGTATATATAGGAATACCTAGCCCGTTCAGATCATGACACGTGTGCGGTCGGATGCTCCTGAACGTCTGGGCGTAGGGGACAGATAGTTGGTAACTAGGTGGCCTCGAGCCTTGTGCTGAGACGAGCCATGATATGATTCTGATGGCGTCTGCGCGTCAGGGCGACTTTTTACGTCTGTGGTGGGACGTGTCAGAGGCTTCCTTAAATGCTTCCTTAAATGCGCCTGCCGTACTCCCGAGGTCCCTGGGCGAGGTCGTCCTCTAGTTCGGACAGAGCCTCTTCGGGAAGCCTACCCTCAGTTCGGGGGTTCCCAGTTCCAGGGGGTTCCGCCTTCGGGGATATCATATTCGGGCAGCAATGTCTGGTGCCACTTTTCCGAAGGCGCGTTGTTCACAACCTTGGGGGGCGAATGGAGTCCTCAAGTTTTACTGGCGTGCCGAGGCTCGGAGCTCTCAGGCTATCTCCCGAGGTGCATGATTCCACCTATTCCCGGGAAGCACCAGTTCTTCTGGCCGTTGTTGTGGCAGGGTATTCGGCCAGATTGAGGCGACAGCCTTTGGCTATCACCAGGGGTGCACCCTGGCATAATACAGCATAGCCTCAAAGTAAGCCTGGAAGCAAAGCCTGTCCGGCAAAAGAAGCAAAGCATCTCAGCCGATAA
The DNA here is from genome assembly GCA_039654915.1 of Aquilaria yunnanensis. Classification (NCBI taxonomy): domain Eukaryota; kingdom Viridiplantae; phylum Streptophyta; class Magnoliopsida; order Malvales; family Thymelaeaceae; genus Aquilaria; species Aquilaria yunnanensis. The sequence continues at coordinate 79,594,905 of CM077598.1, forward strand.
GAGCAACTTTGTGAAAACCGAAGTCCAGCGCCTGTTAGACACTGAAGTCATCAGGGAGGTCAAATACCCCGAATGGTTAAGCAACGTGGTGATTGCCACAAAAGAAGGTAGCAGCAAACTCCGGATGTGCATCGACTTCAGAAACTTGAACGCTGCTTGCCCGAAAGACTCATACCCTCTTCCGCCAATAGACCAACTGGTAGACTCAACTGCCGAATATGGACTCCTAAGTTTCCTAGACGCCTTCAGCGGCTACCATCAAATAAGGATGGACCCCGAAGATGAAGAAAAAACCGCCTTCATCACCGAGGGAGGAACATACTGCTACGTCAGGATGCCCTTCAGGCTTAAAAATGCAGGAGCCACCTACCAAAGGTTGATGAACAAGGTCTTTAAGGACCAAATGGGGAGAAACATAGAGGTGTATGTTGACGATATGATAGTCAAAAGCAAGCTCCCTCGCAACCAAGTTGCAGATCTAGAGGAAACCTTCCAAAAGCTCAGAGCCTTCGGGATTCATCTTAATCCTGAAAAATGCATGTTCGGGGTGACCTCGGGAGAGTTCCTTGGGTACATGGTATCCGAAAGAGGCATCGATGCTAACCCCGAAAAAATTAAGGCTCTGCTCGAGTTCTGAACTCCTGCCACAGTAAAAGATGTGTAGAGACTCACCGGAAGAATAACCTCTCTTAGCAGGTTCATTTCCAGGTACAGAGATAGGTGTCGGCCTTTCTTCAAAGTCCTCACTAAGGCAGCAAAAAAGGAAGGCAACCTCAGAAGGGATGATCATCCTTGGGATCAAGACTGTCAAAAAGCCTGGGAGGAACTCAAAATATACCTAGCCAGCCTGCCGACTCTGCGACAACCTCGCGAGGGAGAGCCCCTCGTGTTATACCTCGCCGTCACGGAAAAGGCTGTGAGCTCGGTCCTCATGAAAGAAGAAGGGCCAAAACAATGGCCGGTCTACTATGTAAGCAAATCCCTGCATGGCGCCGAAGTCAGGTACCCTCTGCTGCAAAAAGCTATATATGCCTTGGTGCTTGCAGGGAGAAGGCTGCGACCATACTTTCAGGCTCACCCCATCATCATCCGAAGTAGCCTACTACTACGGGACGTTATGCGGAAAGTGGATCATTCGGGAAGGCTCTCCAAGTGGTGTATAGAGCTTGGCGAACACGATATCACCTATGAACCTCGGAAGGCCATAAAAGCTCAAGCACTGGCAGAATTCATTGCTGAAATACCCACCACTGAGGACAGTCATCCGGATCTGAACGAAGGTGAGCCAGAATGGACCTTACATGTTGACGGAGCCTCGGGGTCCAAACACCAGGGAGCTGGGGTAATTATCAGAGGCCCCGAAGGCCTGGAAGTAATGAAGGCTATCAAGTTTAGCTTCAACGTCACTAACAATGTGGCTGAGTATGAGGCCCTCATAGCGGGATTACGACTGGCCAGAAAAATTGGCATGAGAAACTTAAAGGCTCACAGCGATTCCCAGCTAGTAGTTCGGCAGACGGCAGGAGACTATGGGGCGAAGGACCCAACCTTGGCAAAATACCACGAGCTGGTAGCAAAACTCATTGAAGAGTTTGACGCCGTACGGATCGAAAACGTACCTCGGCGGAAAAACACCAAGGCAGATTGCTTGGTGAAGTCAAAGACCTACACCGAGGTGCTAAACCGTCCGAGCATCTCAGTGCTGAGCATAGTGACCTCGGGAAAAGGATGGAGGGATCCAATAAAAAGGTACCTCACGGAAAATGTGCTCCCCGAAGACCCCGGTGACGCTTCAATACTGCGAAGGCGCTCCGGCCGTTTCTTCCTAATCGGTGAAGAACGATAGCGACAGGGATACGCAAATCCACTGCAAAGATGTGTGAACGAAGAGGATACTGAAATGATCCTTGAAGAAGTCCACAAAGGCATGTGTGGTTCACACATTGGAACCGATGCCCTGGCGGCAGTGATACTTCCCCAGGGATACTTCTGGCCTACCCTAAGAAAGGACGCAAGACAGTTCATCCGGAAATGCGGTAGTTGCCAGAGACACGCGAACATCCAGAGGGCACCCTCAGAAATGGTAACTTCGGCTGACTATCCCTGGCCCTTCGCAGTCCGGGGTATAGACCTTATTGGGCCACTCCCTGCAGCGCCCGGAGGCGTGAAATTCTGCGTCGTAGCAGTAGACTATTTCTCCAAATGGGTCGAGGCAGAACCGCTAGCAACTATCTCGGCGAAAGAAGTGTAGAAGTTTGTATGGAAGAACATCGTATGCAGATTCGGCATACCGAGGGTACTAGTGGCTGATAATGGATCCCAATTCACAGACAAAGGATTCCAGGAATTTATCAGCTACCTCGGAATAAAGATGCACTTCGCCCCAGTAGCTCACCCCCAAAGCAACGGGTAGGTGGAAGTATCTAACAGGACCATAAAAGATGGCCTGAAAAAGAGACTGGGGGAAGCAAAAGGGAAATGGCCAGGAGAACTCCAAAGCGTATTATGGAGTTACCGAACGACGCCTCGAAGAGCCACAGGGGAGACTCCCTTCACACTCGTCTTCGGAACAGAGGCCATCATCCCTATCGAGATAGTTAGATAATCAGTACGGGTGCAAGTATTTGATGAAGGTGGAAACGACCTCGGCCTAAGAACGAAGCTCAACCTCATCGGCGAACACAGAGAAATAGCTGAGCTGAGAAGAAAAGCTTTCCAGCAAAGAGTGGCCACGGCTATAAATTTACGAGCCAGGCCAAAAGAAATCAAGAAAGGGGACCTCGTTCTTCGAAAGGCTGACTTTGCACCCCGAAAGCCATCCCATGGGGTACTTTGCGCGAACTGGGAAGGACCTTATCTGGTTCTTGCCGAAGTATGAAAAGACGTGCACAAAGTTGGCGACACCGAAGGCGTAGAATTGAAAAACACTTGGCACTCAGACGCCCTGAAGAAATTCTACGCTTAAGATGGAGCGGAAGGATTGTGTTGTACAAAAAATATCCTAAGTACAGAATGTCCTTGAGAAAAATTCTTAAGTGTACAAAATGGTGCAAGACAGAATTCCGCGAAGGTGTTCGCCGTGATAAAGCACATATGTGATTTTTCGAAGTCCCTTGAGCCATCACGCTCGGAAAAATGGAAAACAAAAAATCTTGTGAAAGTACTCACCCTAAAAAGCACAGAATAATTTTTTTCTGATTGCAGTTTTCCCGAAGTCTCTTGAGCGAACTTGTTCGGGATGATGGAAATGCAAAATCTTGCAAAAAGACTTAGCCAAAAAAATATATTCATTACGAATGATCAGGCTTACAAAGAAGAAGTGCCCGAAGAAGGAGCATAAAAACGAAGAGGAAAAAAAAGGAAAAGGCCCCAAAAACAGCCTAAGGGTTCTCGGCGTCCCAGGAGCCACCAGCCTCTGTGCCCTTTTCCACCACCTTTGGCGCCAGAATTTTGGAAGGCAGGTTCAGGTGCTCGATTTTTGACCAGGACCACCGAGGCCCCTCGGGAATGTTCAGAGCTTCTAAAAAAGAGAGGTCCAGACCTGGGAACCTCTGAAGGACTTGATGCCGAGCAAGGCAGAACCCATCCTGGAAGGCGACCTTAGTCATTTGGTCGGATTTGTGCTTCTCAACCTCAAGGTCCTCGAGCTCGTCCTTCAAATCTGCAACCTCCTTCTTCAGTGCCTTCATCCTCTTCTTCGCGTCGGGCTCCTTCTTCAAAGACTTGACCTCAGCTTCAAGAGCCTTTTTCTCAGTCACCAACGACCGTATGAGATTGTCAGAATCTGACTTATCCTTGAGAAGGTCTTGATTGGCAATGAGCATCCCCGCCACCTGATCACCGAGGTCAGCAATCTTCAGGGAGGAGTACTTCTCAAGATCTTCCTTTTCCTTCCGGAACTGCTCCCGAAGGGTAGCAACTTCTTTCTTCGCAGCATCTGCCAGCTGCTGGTTCATGGCGGTCAATTCCGAGCACGTGACTTTCACTTTTTCTAAGGCCTCTAAGGCCGAAGCTTGGAACGCCGTCTGCCTGGACACCCGAACTCGGAGAAAGCCGGCGTACCCCAGCAGCTGCGAAAAGATGAACGCAAGGTCAGTAAAAGCCAAGGACTTAGGAAAAATTGAAGGGAAAAAGGTGTGAAGAGCATACCTGAGCAGCATGCTCGGTAACTTTCGCGGCGAGGGTGTCATCGCCCGGATGGGCTGCCGCAATAGCCTTGAAGGAGACCTCTGTAAGCACCCTCTTCGAAATCTGCTTCGCCATTTCAGGACAGTCCTCGGAGTACAAGTTCATGTCCTCCCTGAATGTCCAGAAAGGCTCTTTGGGTATCTTCCCTTGCGGGACTTTCGCATCACGAAGGGCCCGCATCTTCGCGTGTGATGCCCAGGGGCTTCATCGTTGGTAGTCATGGAGAGTGGTGGAGGGACTCCCGGAGAGGAAAAATGCCTGGTGGCCGTTTTGCCCAAGGGAGAGCACCTGAGATGCTCAGAAAAGTGGGTTAGGAGGTCCCCGGGGTGTTTTTCCGGGGAGGAGCCTCCGACGCCCAAGTCAGTGGTACTGAGAGAAGCCAGAGGAAATAGCACTGAGGGGTTCAGTGAGCTCGCCTGCTAGTATTTTCTCAGAGTGAGGAGTCAGGATATTTGCCAGCCTCCTGCCAGATATTATTTCCTGGTATTTATAGGAGTGCCTAGCCCGTTCAGATCTTGACACGTGTACGGTCAGATGTTCCTGAATTTCTGGGCGTAGGGGGCAAGCAGCCGGTGGCAGGCCCCTTGAGCCTTGAGCCGAGACGGGCCATGATGTGACTTTGATGGCGTCGGCGTGTCAGGGCGCCGTTTGAGGTGACTTATGATGGCTGTGGGTGACATGTCAGAGACTTCCTTAAATGCTCCTGCCGTACTCCCGAGGTCCTTGGGCAAGGTCGCCCTCTGGTACGGACGGTGCCTCTTCGGGAAACATGCCCTTAGTTCGGGGGTTCCCAGCTTCAGGGAGTTCCACCTTCGAAAAGATCATGTTCGGCCCGCAATAGCTGGTGCCTCTTTTCTGAAGGCGATCTGTTTACAACCTCGGGGGGCTAGTAGTATCATCAAGTTTCCTGGCGTGCCGGGCTCGGAGCTCTTCGGCTATCTCCCGAGGTGTATGATCCCACCTTTTCTCGGGTAGCACCAGTTTTTTTTGGCCATTCTTGTGGCAGGGAGTTCGGCCAGATAGAGGCGATAGCCTTTGGCTATTACATGCCCCCCTTTTGGAAAGCCGAAGTGAAGACTTCGGTTTTGCATCTCTTTCCAAGGTTGTTATGTGGGAGTCTATAGAGAGTAACACCTGTGTCGAAGGTACACCTCTTGCCCAAAGGTGTGGGCTGCTCGACCTTGGCCTATTTTTTGGTGTCTCCGAGGCAAAGCCTGTGCCAAAGATACACCTCTTGCCCGAAGGTACGGGCTGTTCGGCCATAGCCCATCTTTTGGTGTCTTCGAGGCAACCTGCTTCTTTGCTTTTGCAGGTCTGTGCAGCGTCACGTCTGATGGCCAATCGCGTCAGTCTGACCGACGCATCCCAGTTTTTTAGGGATGTCAGGAGACGTGTCTCCTATTTTGGAGCGGTGGTTGACATGTGGCGCACCGTCATTGGAGGAGAGTTGCATCGTTTACAGAGAGCACATCTTTTCAGGCGCAGAGTGCAGTTACGGCGATGGTTCGCCTTCAAAGGGCACTTATGACATCGTTTCAGTTACCCACCCTTGGCCTATAAATAGGCCATTCTGTCATAGGCCCTTTTGCTTTTGCTTCTTCTTTTTCCCTGCTTGTCCTTTTCTCTACGCTTTCTCTTGCTTTTGCGGTGAAGCTGTCTTAACAGAGCTTTTTTCCGGCAACCTTTCATGATGGCGACCTCAGATTTTGGAAAATCTTTTGGTGAGTTTTTATTTTCCAGAGTGTTTTGATCCCTCTGTTCTTTCGAGTTTTTTCCGGAAACTATTTTCTTGCCTTTTCCGAACTCATTTTTCTATCGAAAATGCCTATCCCTAAGAGCTGGCAGCCTCTTTTATCCCATCGTTGTTGCACTACCCCTAAAAAATTAGAGAGGTGGAAGAAGAAGTTCTTTCTTCCTTCTTACGCCATTACCCGGCTACCACGACCTGACCACTATGCTTTTTCAAACCATAGTACCGAGGTTACCGTTTTTCGAGCCCAGCTGAAGGCCGGACTTCGGTATCCTCCCCCGAAGATGGTTTGCGAGTTCTGCCAATTTCATGGAATTGCTGTGAATCAGCTTCCCCCGAACTCGTACTGCTATTTTAACGCCTTCCTCTGTATGTGTGGCGTCTTCGGGATAAAACCCCATTTTATAATCTTCATGCAGTACTACAAGCTCTTCGTGGTCCCAAAGGGTGGCTTCTACTTTATGCTACCTCGGGGATCCGGGAGCAAAAAATTCATGTTCACCTTCGCCACCAAGGACAGCTGGCGGGGGTGGCAACAGAAATTCTTCTTCCTGAAGATGGAGGAGGCCTGGTCGTATGTTCCGACCAAATGGGCTCAGGGAAAGCTAGATGTGGACGTCGTTGATCCGAGGTTGTTGCTGACTCTAGAGTTGGCTTCCACTTTTGCGGACTTCGACGGCCGCATCCGCACCGTCTCTGACTGGGCTCCCGAGGTCGCTCCGCGCTCTCTGTACCCCTTCCCTATCAACTGGAGGTTGATGACCAAAGAGGTCCTCCGGGAGTTAAAGGTGGTTAAGGAGCACGAGACCGACCTCGAGATGCCAGCTCCTGCCATCGCCGGGAAAGATTCCTGGTTGGTGCAGCTCCTTCGGGAGGAAATCTCTTTCGAAACGCTTGTCAAAAGTGAGTTATCTTCTACTCCCTTATTGTTTTTCCCTCGGACTTACGCTGATGTCTTTTTTCTTTTTCAGAGATGGGCGACGGGACTGTTGCATTTTTACAAGTCCCTTTTCTCCGGCCAGGTGGAGAAGGGCGATCAGACAAAGAAGGCGGCTTCCTGAAGGCGGAAGTCTACTGGCGCTGTGCCTTCGGCGAAACGGGCAAAGAAAACTGCCCAGGTTCCTCTGCAGGAAATTTCAGAGGAGGCTGATGAGGAGCCTGGGGCAGCCGAGATTCCGTCGACCGAGGCTTCTGCCGAGGTCCCTGCCGCTGCCGAGGTTCCTTCCGCTGACGTCCCTCCCTAGAGCCCTTCCGCTCCGTAGGCCCTTTTGGAGGCCGTGGTGGAAGGTCCTTTTGCCGAGGAGCGGCGCAGGAGGAAAGGAAAGGGGATTCCGACCGAGGAGCCTCAGGACTCCGAGGACGTCGTGGTCGAAGTGCCGCCAGGTTTGTTGTTTTCAGAACAAGCATGGCTCCTTTTTTCTGAAATTTTCTTTGTCTCTAACCTGCTTCTCTTTTTTGCCATGCAGGGGAGTTGCTTACTCTGAACTGGGCGGCCGAACACGCGAAGACGCGGGCCCTTCGCAATGCCAAAGTCCCGCAAGGGAAGATACCTAAAGAGCCTTTCTGGACATTCATGGAGGACATGAACTTGTACTCCGAGGACTGTCCTGAAATGGCGAAGCAGATTTCGAAGGGGGTGCTTACAGAGGCCTCCTTCAAGGCTATTGCGGCGGGCCATCCGGGCGATGACACCCTCACCGCGAAAGTCACCGAGCATGCTGCTCAGGTACGCTCTTCACACCTTTTTCTCTTCAATTTTTTTTCCTAAGTGCTTGGCTCTTACTGACCTTGCGTTCGTCTTTTCGCAGCTGCTGGGGTACGCCGGCTTTCTCCGAGTTCGGGTGGCCAGGCAGACGGCGTTCCGAGCTTCGGCCTTAGAGGCCTTAGAAAAGGCGAAAGTCACGTGCTCGGAATTAACCGTCAAGAACCAGCAGCTGGCAGATGCTGGGAAGAAAGAAGTTGCTGCCCTTCGGGAGGAGTTTCGTAAAGAAAAGGAAGGTTTTGAGAATGACTCATCCCTGAAGATTGCTGACCTCCGCGATCAGGTGGCGGGGATGCTCGCTGCCAACCAAGACCTTCTCAAGGATAAGTCAGATTCTGGCAATCTCATACGGTCGTTGGTGAGTGAGAAAAAGGCTCTTGAAGTCGAGGTCCAATCTTTGAAGAAGGAGCCTGATGCGAAGAAGAGGGTGAAGGCGTTGAAGAAAGAGGTTACAGACTTGAAGGACGAGCTCGAGGACCTTGAGGTTGAGAAGGACAAATCTGACTAAATGACCAAGGTCGCCTTCCAGGATGGATTCTGCCTTGCTCGGCACGAAGTCCTTCAGAGGTTCCCAGGTTTGGACCTCTCTTTTTTGGAAGCTCCGAACATTCCCGAGGGGCCTCGGTGGTCCTGGTCAAAAATCGAGCACCTGAACCTTCCTTCCACAATTCCGGCGCCGAAGGTGGTGGAAAAGGGCACAAAGGCTGGTGGCTCTCGGGACGCCGAGAACCCTTAGGGTGTTTTAGTGGCCTTTTCCTTTTTTCGTCTTCATTTTTGTGCTCCTTCTTCGGGCAATTCTTCTTTCTAAGCATGATCATTCTCAATGAATATACTTTTTGGCTAAGTCTTTTTGCAATATTTTGCATTTCCATTTTCCCGAACAAGTTCGCTCAAGAGACTTCGGGAAACCTGCAATCACAAAAAATTATTCTGTGCTTTTTGCGACGAGTACTTTCGCGAGCTTTTTTCCATTTTTTCGAGCGTGATGGCTCAAAGGACTTCGGAAAATCACATCCGCGCTTTTTGCGGCAATTACTTTCGCAAGATTTTTGTTTTCCATTTTCCCGACCGTGATGGCTCAAGGGACTTCGGAAAATCACATCTGCGCTTTTTCATGGCGAACACCTTCGCGGAATTCCGTCCTGCACCATTTTGTACACTTAAGAATTTTTTCTCAAGGACATTCTGTACTTAGAATATGTTTTGTACAACACAATTCTTCCGCTCCATCTTAAGCGTAGAATTTCTTCAGGGCATCTGAGTGCCAAGTGTTTTTCAATTCTACGCCTTCGGTGTCGCCAAGTTTGTACACACCTTTCCGTACTTTGGCAGGAACCAGATAAGGTTCTTCCCGGTTCACGCAAAGTACCCGTGAGATGGCTTTCGGGGTGCAAACTCAGCCTTTCGGAGAACGAGGTCCCCTTTCTTGATTTCTTTTGGCTTGGCTCGTAAATTTATAGCCGCGGCCACTCTTTGCTGGAAAGCTTTTCTTCTCAGCTCAGCTATTTCTCTGTGTTCGCCGATGAGGTCGAGCTTCGTTCTTAGGCCGAGGTCGTTTCTACCTTCATCAAATACTTGCACCCGTACTGATGGTCTAACTATCTCGATAGGGATGATGGCCTCTGTTCCGAAGACGAGTGAGAAGGGAGTCTCCCCTGTGGCTCTTCGGGGCGTGGTTCGGTAACTCCATCATACGCTTTGGAGTTCTCCTGGCCATTTCCCTTTTGCTTTCCCCAGTCTCTTTTTCAGGCCATCTTTTATGGTCCTGTTAGATACCTCCACCTGCCCGTTGCTTTGGGGGTGAGCTACTGGGGCGAAGTGCATCTTTATTCCGAGGTCGCTGATAAATTCCTGGAATCCGTTGTCTATAAATTGGGATCCATTATCAGCCACTACTACCATCGGTATGCCGAATCTGCATACGATGTTCTTCCATACAAACTTCTGCACTTCTTTTGCTGAGATAGTTGCTAGTGGTTCTGCCTCGACCCATTTGGAGAAATAGTCTACTGTTACCACGCAGAATTTCACGCCTCCAGGCGCTGCGGGGAGTGGCCCAATAAGGTCTATACCCCAGACTGCGAAGGGCCAGGGATAGTCAGCCGAAGTTACCATTTCCGAGGGTGTCCTCTAGATGTTCGCGTCTCTCTGGCAACTACCGCATTTTCGGACGAACTGCCTTGCGTCCTTTCTCAGGGTAGGCCAGAAGTATCCCTGGCGAAGTATCACTGCCGCCAGGGCATCGGTTCCAATGTGTGAACCACACATGCCTTCGTGGACTTCTTCAAGGATCATTTCAGTATCCTCTTCGTTCACACATCTTTGCAGCGGATTCACGTACCCTGTCGGTTTAGTTCTTCACCGATTAGGAAAAAACGGCCGGAGCGCCTTCGCAGTTTTGCAGAGTCACCGGGGTCTTCAGGGAGCACATTTTCCGCGAGGCACATTTTTATTGGATACCTCCATCCTTTTCCCGAAGTCGCTATGCTCAGTACTGAGATGGTCGGATGATCTAGCACCTCGGTGTAGGTCTTTGACTTCGCCAAGCAATCTGCTTCGGTGTTTTTCCGCCGAGGTACGTTTTCGATCCGTACGGCGTCAAACTCTTGAATGAGTTTTGCTACCAGCTCGTGGTATTTTGCCAAGGTTGGGTCCTTCGCCCCACAGTCTCCTGCCGTCTGCCGAACTACTAGCTGGGAATTGCTGTGAGCCTTTAAGTTTCTCACGCCAATTTTTCTGGCCAGTCGTAATCCCGCTATGAGGGCTTCATACTCAGCCACATTGTTAGTGACGTTGAAGCTAAACTTGATAGCCTTCATTACCTCTAGGCCTTCGGGGCCTCTGATAATTACCCCAGCTCCCTGGTGCTCGAAACCCGAGGCTCCGTCAACATGTAAGGTCCATTCTGGCTCACCTTCGTTCAGATCCGGATGACTGTCCTCAGTGGTGGGTATTTCGGCAATGAATTCTGCCAGTGCTTAAGCTTTTATGGCCTTCCGAGGTTCATAGGTGATATCATGTTCGCCAAGCTCTATACACCACTTGGAGAGCCTTCCCGAATGATCCACTTTCCTCATGACGTCCCGTAGTGGTAGCCTACTTCAGACGATGATGGGGTGAGCCTGAAAGTATGGTCGCAGCCTTCTCCCTGCAAGCACCAAGGCGTATATAGCTTTTTGCAGCAGAAGGTACCTGACTTCGGCGCCATGCAGGGATTTGCTTACATAGTAGACTGGCCATTGTTTTGGCCCTTCTTCTTTCATGAGGACCGAGCTCACAGCCTTTTCCGTGACGGCGAGGTATAACACGAGGGGCTCTCCCTCGCGAGGTTGTCGCAGAGTCGGCAGGCTGGCTAGGTATATTTTGAGTTCTTCCCACACTTTTTGGCAGTCTTGATCCCAAGGATGATCATCCCTTCTGAGGTCGCCTTCCTTTTTTGCCGCCTTAGTGAGGACTTTGAGGCCGACACCTGTCTCTGTACCTAGAAATGAACCTGCTAAGAGAGGTTATTCTTCCGGTGAGTCTCTGCACATCTTTTTCTGTGGCAGGAGTTCGAAACTCGAGCAGAGCCTTAATTTTTTCAGGGTTAGCATCGATGCCTCTTTCGGATACCATGTACCCAAGGAACTTTCCCGAGGTTACCCTGAACATGAATTTTTCAGGATTGAGACGAATCCCGAAGGCTCTGAGCTTTTGGAAGGTTTCCTCTAGATCTGAAATGTGGTTGCGAGGGAGCTTGCTTTTGACTATCATATCGTCAACATACACCTCCATGTTTCTCCCCATTTGGTCCTTAAAGACCTTGTTCATCAACCTTTGGTAGGTGGCTCCTGCATTTTTAAGCCCGAAGGGCATCCTGACGTAGCCGTACGTTCCTCCCTCGGTGATGAAGGCGTTCTTTTCTTCATCTTCGGGGTCCATCCTTATTTGATGGTAGCCGCTGAAGGCGTCTAGGAAACTTAGGAGCCCGTATTCGGCAGTTGAGTCTACCAGTTGGTCTATTGGCGGAAGAGGGTATGAGTCTTTCGGGCAAGCATCGTTCAAGTTTCTGAAGTCAATGAACATCAAGAGTTTGCTGCTGCCTTCTTTTGTGGCAATCACCACGTTGCTTAACCATTCGGGGTATTTGACCTCCCTGATGACTTCAGCGTCCAATAGGCGTTGGACTTCGGTTTTCACAAAGTTGCTCTTTTGGGCTGAGATGCTTCGCTTCTTTTGCCGGACAGGCTTTGCTTCCGGGCTTACTTTGAGGCTATGCTGTATTATGCCAGGGTGCACCCCTGGCATGTCTTTCGGCAAGTAGGCAAAGAGATCTTTATTTCCCAGTCGAAAAGATACAAGGTTTTTCTTGTCACCTTCGGGCAAGCTCTTCCCTATTTGGGTAGATTGTCCTGGGACAAGTTCCACTGTTTCTGTTTCCGCTCTCGTGGGATCTCCTTCTTTGTCCTTCTCTGGTGCCTTTGCCTCCGTTGTTTGTGCGAGGTTATTGCCAGAGCTTTTCGTGCCTTTACAAACACCTTCCTTACCTCGGCTTGATCTATGAAGACATCTGCATCCCCATCCTTGGTGGCGAATGTGATAGTCAAGTACTTCACGTCAGGGCGAATGTGCAGGTTTCCCTGTGTCTGCCTTCCAAGGATGGCGTTGTACGAAGAAGGAAGGCCCATGACGATAAATCTCGCCATTGTGGAGGCGTACAACTCAGCTGTTCCGTCGACCGAAGTTCCTTTCATCATCAGGGGGAGATCAATCCATCCGAGGACAGGTAGTTCGGATGGTCCAACCCTGAAGGTGGGTGAGGTGACAGGCTTGAGCTCGCTGCTGGAGATGTCCAAATTCGGCAGTAAATGCGAGAATAGGACGTCGGTATTTGATCCATCATCAAGCAACACTCTTTTGACGTCCCAGTTCCCTATCCTTGCCATGATTAGCAGCGGATCGTCATGGGGGAAGATGACGGTGGATCCATCTTTGCGAGCCAGTTTCTTTGCCAGACTCTGATATTCCATGACCGTAATCTCTCTGGCCTTCCGCTTTCTTTACGAGGACGGGAGCCCCGTAGTGATGGTTTGTATCACCCCTGCAGGAGGAGGAGGGCACTTTTTCGGACTTCGGTTTCTCCGCCTGTCGGAGTTGTAGTCCTCATCTTCGGCCCTTTCTTCCTCATCTTTTCTTCCTTTCGGGGAAGGCATCTGTAGATATTTCCGAAGTTGGCCGAGTTTTATCAGCGACTCAATGTACTTCTTCAGTTGGAAGCAGTCTTCGGTGTCTTGACCGTGGGCGCGGTGAAACTGGCAGAACTTCTTGGTGTTTTTCTTCGTTATCAGCGGTCATGGCCCTTGGCCGCCGAATCTGCGTCCCCTGCCTTTCCAGCGCCATGAGGATGTTTGTCCGTGTAGTGCTCAGGGGTGTGAAGCTTTGAAGTTTGCTTCCTCGCATCCTCCGAGGTCGGCCTGCCTGTTCGGTCGGATGCCGAGCTTGCTGATTGGACCCTTCGGCGCAGTTGTGATCGGACTTCGGCCCAGCCATTCTCAGCTCTTTGGCAGTCATGTGCTATTCGGCCATTCGGTAAAATTCTCCGAGGGTGTCCGGGGGGTCTTTTGAGAACTCATAGAACAGCTGTGAGTCTCGCCGAAGGCCCCGTGTCATGGCGAGGATGCGTATTTCGGGCCGGAAGTCCGGGACACTTAGAGCTTCCCTCTTGAATCTTTTGACATAGTCTCGGATGGTTTCTCCGTTTCTCTGCTCTATGTCGAACATCTGAACAGGCATCTTTGCCGTTGGCCGGCTTCCAACAAATTGTTGCGCGAAGGCCGTAGACAACTCCTGGAACTCAGTGATGGCTCCTGGGGGCAATGAGTTGTACCACGCAGTTGCTGGTCCCGTGAGGGTGACCTCGAAGCATTTACACATGGTAGCGTCGTCAGCACCATGCATTATCATGCTGCGTCTGTACTTGGTCAGATGGGCCTGCGGATTAGTGTGGCCATCATAAATCTCCAGCCGTGGTACCCTGAAGTCGCCTGGCATGGCTGCCTCAGCCACCACCTGGGTGAATGGGGACCCATACTCGCAGAAGGGTCCCGTTAACCTGTCCCAGACGGGTTTGCGAGCTACCTGCTTTTCCACCCTGTCTAGCCGTGCTAGTATCCTTTCCATGAGAACTGTGGCGTTATGCTCTTCCTCTGGGAAGGGAGATCGTCAGCGCCTCTTCGGGGAGCGAGTTTGGCGCTGAGGGGACAGGGAACTCGCCTCAGGCGACGAACTCCTTCGCTGTGAGACTTTCGGTCGCTTGGACCCAGTTTGTCCCACAGGCTATTTCCCGAGGGGTATATTCTCCGTAGACGACTCTTCACGCGGATCTCCGCTTCCCGAACTGCGATGAGTCGACCTCGGGCTTTTCTCCCGAGGGCGTGCAGGTGAGGGAGGTCTTTGGGTCTGTGTCTGCTGTGACCATCTTCGGTCGATCTGCTGTGTCATTTCGGCCACGACCGAACGCTGAAACTCCCTCATAAAGCTCATAGTGATTACTAGAGGGCGGTCTTCCTCAGACGCAGAAGTCCTTGGGAGTGTTTGCTCAGCAGCCAGTTGTGTCTCAGGCGTGGACGGAGACCTCGGGAGTCCCTTGTCCTTAGAAAGCCGAGATTCAACGACGGCAATCTCAGAGCGGGTTCCCACAGACGGTGCCATATGATGCCCAGGGGCTTCATCGTTGGTAGTCATGGAGAGTGGTGGAGGGACTCCCAGATAGGAAGAACGCCTGGTGGCCATTTTGCTCAAGGGAGAGCACCTGAGATGCTCAGAAAACGTGGGTTAGGAGGTCCCCGGGGTGTTTTTTCAGGGAGGAGCCTCAGACGCCCAAGTCAGTGGTACTGAGAGAAGGCAGAGGAAATAGCACTGAGGGGTTCAGTGAACTCGCCTGGTAGTATTTTCTCAGAGTGAGGAATCAGGATATTTGCCAGCCTCCTGGCAGATATTATTTCCTGGTATTTATAGGAGTACCTAGCCCGTTCAAATCTTGACACGTGTACGGCCAGATGTTCCTGAATTTCTGGGCGTAGGGGGCAAGTAGCCGGTGGCAGGCCCCTTGAGCCTTAAGCTGAGATGGGCCATGATGTGACTTTGATGGCGTCGGCATGTCAGGGCACCGTTTGAGGCAACTTATGATGTCTGTGGGCGACATGTCAGAGACTTCCTTAAATGCTCCTGCCGTACTCCCGAGGTCCTTGGGCGTGGTCGCCCTCTGGTTCGGACGGTGCCTCTTCGGGAAACATGCCCTTAGTTCGGGGGTTCCCAGCTTCAGGGAGTTCCGCCTTCAGAAAGATCATGTTCGGCCCGCAATAGCTGTTGCCTCTTTTCCGAAGGCGATCTGTTTACAACCTCGGGGGGCTAGTAGTATCCTCAAGTTTCCTGGCGTGCCGGGCTCGGACCTCTTAGGCTATCTTCCGAGGTGTATGATCCCACCTTTTCTCGGGTAGCGCCAGTTTCTTCTGGCCATTCTTGTGGCAGGGAGTTCGGCCAGATAGAGGCGATAGCCTTTGGCTATCAGCATGTTCGGCCGCCCAGTTCAGACTAAGCAACTCCCCTGCATGGCGAAAACGAGAAGCAGGTCAGAGACAAAGGAAATTTCAGAAAAAACAAAAGAGCCATACTTGTTTTGAAAACAACAAACTGGCGGCACTTTGACCACGACGTCCTCGGAGTCCTGAGACTCCTCGGTCGAAATCCCCTTGCCTTTCTTCCTGCGCCGCTCCTCGGCAGAAGGAGCCTCTACCACGGCCTCCAGAAGGGCCTGCGGCGCGGAAGGGCTCTGGGGAGGGACGTCGGCGGAAGGGAACTCGGCAGCGGCAGGGACCTCGGCAGCAGCCTCGGGCGGCGGAATCTCGGCTGCCCCAGGCTCCTCGGCAGCCTTCTCGGAAATTTCTTGCTGAGGAAGCTGGGCAGTTTTCTTTGCCCGTTTCGCCGAAGAAACAGCGCCAGTAGACTTCCGCCTTTGGGAAGCCGCCTTCTTTGTCTGATCGCCCTTCTCCACCTGGTCGGAGAAAAGGGACTTGTAGAATGCAGCAGTCCTGTCCCCCATCTCTGAAAAAGAAAAAAGACATTAGCGTAAGTCCGAGGGAAAAACTGCAAAGGAGTAGAGGATAACTTACTTTCGAAAAGCGTTTCGAAAGAAACTTCCTTCCGAAGAAGTTGCACCAACCAGGAGTCCTTCCCGGCGATAGTAGGAGCTGGCATCTCAAGGTCAGTCTCATGCTCATTGACCACCCCTAACTCCCGAAGGACCTCTTCGGTCATCAACCTCCAGTTAATGGGGAAGGGGTACAGGGAGCGTGGAGCGACCTCGGGAGCCCAGTCGGAGATGGCTCAAATACGTCCGTCGAAGTCCTCGAACACGGGAGCCAACTCTCGAGTCAGCAGTATCCTCGGATCAACGACGTCCACATCCAGCTTTCCCCGAGCCCATTTGGTCGGAACATACGACCAGGCCTCATCTATCTTCACGAAGAAGAATTTCTGTTGCCACCCTCGCCAACTGTCCTTAGTGGCAAAAGTGAACATGAATTTTTTACTCCCGGATCCCCGAGGTAGCATGAAATAGAAGCCACTCTTCGGAACCACGAAGAGCTTGTAGTACTGCATGAAAATTACAAAATGGGGTTTTATCCCAAAGACGCCACACATGTAGAGGAAGGTGTTAAAATAGCAGTATGAGTTCGGGGGAAGCTGATTCACAGCAATGCCATGAAATTGGCAGAACTCGCAAACCATCTTTGGGGGAGGATACTGAAGTCCCACCTTCAACTGGGCTCGGAAAACGGTAACCTCGGTACTATGGTTTGAAAAAGCATAGTGGTCAGGTCGTGGCAGCCGGGTAATGGCGTAAGAAGGAAGAAAGAACTTCTTCTTCCACCTCTCTAATTTTTTAGGGGTGGTGCAACAAGGATGAGATAAAAGAGGCTGCCAGCTCTCAGGGATAGGCATTTTCGACAGAAAAACGAGTTCGGAAAAAGGCAAGAAAACAACTTCCGGCAAAAACTCGAAAAAACAGAGGTATCAAAAGACTCTGGAAAGAAAAACCCACCAAAAGACTTGTCAAAATCGGAGGTCGCCGTCGTAAAAGGTTGCCGGAAAAAGCTCTGTTAAAACAGCTCCGCCGCAAAAGCAAGAGAAAGCGCACAGAAAAGGGCAAGTAGGGAAAGAGCAGAAGCAAAAGCAAAAGGGGCTATGACGGAATGGGCTACTTATAGGCCAAGGGTGGGTAACCGAAACGACGTCATAAGTGCCCTTCGAAGGCGAACCGTCACCGTAACTGCACTCTGCGCCTGAAAAGACTCGCTCTCTGTAAACGACGCGACTCTCCTCCAATGACAGTGTGCCACGTGTCAACCATCGCGCCAAAATAGGAGACACGTCTTCTGACATCCCTAAAAAACTGGGACGCGTCGCTCAGACTGACACGCTTGGCCATCAGACGCGACGCTGCACAGACCTGCAAAAGCAAAGAAGCAGGTTGCCTCGAAGACACCAAAAGATGGGCTATGGCTGAACAGCCCATACCTTCGGGCAAGAGGTGTATCTTCGGCACAGGCTTTGCCTCGGAGACACCAAAAAACAGGCCAAGGCCGAGTAGCCCACACCTTTGGGCAACAGGTGTACCTTCGACACAGGTGTTACTCTCTATAGACTCCCAAAGAACATCCTCGAAAAGAAAACAAAATCGAAGTCTTCACTTTGGCTTTCTGAAGGGGGCATGTGATAGCCGAAGGACTATCGCCTCCACCTGGCCGAACTCGGTGCCACCAGAATGGCCAGGAGATCTGGCGCTACCTGGAAAAAGGTGGGATCACATACCTCGGAGAAACGCCGAAGAGCCCGAGCTCGGCACGCCAGTGAACCTGAGGATACTATTAGCCCCTCGAGGTAGTAAACAGACCACCTTCGGAAAAATGGCACCAGCTAGGGTGGGCCGAACATGATCTTTTCGAAGGCGGAACTCCCTGAATCTGGGAACCCCCGAACTAGGGGCATGTTTACTGAAGTGGCACGGTCCGTACTAAAGGATGACCTCACCCAAGGACCTCGGGAGTACAGCAGGAGCATTTAAGGAAGCCTTTGACATGTCACCCACAGACGTCACAAGCCGCCTCAAACAGCGCTCTGACACGCCGACGCCATCAAAGTCACATCATGGCCCATCTCGGCTCAAGGCTCAAGGAAGCCTGCCACCAGCTACTTGTCCTCTACGCCCAGACATTCAGAGAACATCCGACCGAACACGTGTCACAATCTGAACGGGCTGGACACCTCTATAAATACCAGGGAATACACCCTGGCAAACGGCTGGCAAATATCCTGACTCATCACTCTGAGAAAATATGACCAGGCGAGTTCACTGAACCCCCCAGTGCTATTTCCTCTGCCTTCTCTCAGCACCACTGACTTGGGCGTCGGAGGCTCCTCCCCGGAAAAACACCCCGGGGACCTCCTAACCCACTTTTTCTGAACATCTCAGGCACTCTCCCTTGGGCAAACCGGCCACCAGGCGTTCTTCCTTTCCGGGAGTCCCTCTATCAGTCACCATGACTACCAACAATGAAGCCCCTGGGCATCAAGGCAGACCCTGAAAGTCTAGGGGTAGAAAGCCAGTGGCATTCACCCTCTAAACATTACAAGGATAAATATCCTCATGGCCTTGAAAAGGCAGGGAACTTCAATCAAACGTCCAAGGGCCATGACCTGAAAAAATAGAAAGAACATGAAGAGATGCTACCAGTTTCATTGGGACCATGGGTATGACACCAAGGATTGTTTCTAATTAAAGAAGTACATCAAGTCCTTAATTAAAGAAGGGCAACTTTGGCACTACTTACGGATGTCGTCGCCAATGGCTTGGGAAAATGTAGATGATGAAAGAAAAACAAAAGATGAGAAGTATGACTGCAATAGTAGTTGAAATAACCAAAGCCCCAGAAACCACCCCCCGTCTTCGGTTGGGATTATCCAAACCATAACCACTGGACTACCCTCTGCCGAAGGAAAAATGAAAGTGGCGGAGATTGCAGTAACGAAGTTCAACAACCTGATGAACAAGCAAACGTGAAGTGATGGGTTGGTTGTGAAGTTCCCACATGATGATCCTCTCCTAGTCATGGCAAGGATTGGAAGCTGGGCTGTGAAGAGGGTGCTCATTGATGATGGATCAAATGCCGATGTCTTGTTCACCCATCTATTGCCAAACTTGGGAATTGCTAAGGTTGATCTCAAGCCCATGACCCCGCCCACCTTTGGAGTTGGTCCCCCGAAACTTCCCGTACTCAGATGGATTGTCCTACCACTGATGCTGAGGGGTACCTCAGTTAAGGCCAATGAGGAACTTTTTGCTTCCACTATGATGAGCTTCATCGTCATAAATGTCTCATCTTAGTACAACACCATCCTTGGAAGACAGACATAGGGCAGGCTTCACATCCGAGCAGATGTGAAATACCTAACTGTCATGTTTGAGGCAAAGGAGGGTGAAACAGAAATATTCATCGACCAAGCTAAAGTTAGGAAAGTGTTTGGTAAAGTGTGGCAGAATCCAACCAAAGTCCATATGCAGACTTTGGGGGAGAAGAGCATGACTGGTGAAGGTGCAATAAAATTAAAAATAGGTGATGTTTAAAAAATAAAAACTAAGGATATAGAACGAGTCCCTAGCCGAAGTACCCGAGTGGGGAAAAAACTGGCTGAAGGTGACAAGGAAAAACTTGTATCCCTTCTATTAATGAACAAAGATCTATTTGCTTACTCCCTAAAGGACATGCCTGGAATAAATTTGGGTATAATTCATCACAGTTTTAAAGTATGACCTGAGGTGAGCTCCGTTCGGCAGAAAAACCATAGCCTCTTGGCACATAAGAACAATTTCATCAAAACCAAAGCCCAACGACTAATAGAAGCCCAATGACTAACAAAAGCAGGTACAATAAGGGGGTCAAGTACCCCAAATAGCTTAGAAACATTATTGTCTAATATGATCAAGGAAGGCACAACCAAGTATGGCAGGGACCTATTGAAGATAACTAGTGGACCATTAACAAAAAGAAGGCTAAGGAGCTCAAAGTGCACATACAAGCCCTAACATCGCAAGTTCAAGCTCAACAGATCTATAGCCATTCAAAAGCAGCTACTTCAAGTCCATATGCCTTTCTTACTTTATTTACTAGCTATCCAAGCCAAGGGAAGGTAGCATACTTGGAGGGAGGACAAATGCCAAAGCCTTTTGTTTCATCATGCTCAAATGAAGCCTAAAGGGAGTCTGATTTATGTCAATTCATATCCATGGTGCCAAGGATGTACTCCAAAATTTTTGGATTATATATTATGGAAGGGAAACCAATACAGTAGCTTGGATAAGTGCTACACACATAAGTACACAATTTCAAAGCTTGGAGTCACCTTGAAGTGTTTCAAGGCCATTTTTCTTCTACAAGATGGATCTTTGAGCTCTAACATTTCAAGAACTCTTTCCAAAATTTAAAAGGGAGTATCAAATCAATGGACCTAAAATATTCAAGCTTGAAGTTGAAGACACAAGTAAAAGCCCTACAGAGCCCTTAAAGTGCACCTGAGAAGACTATTTTGGGGTTTTTAGGGCCAATCTTGTGGTGTAACATATTATTTTTTTATTATCCTATTTATTTACATTATTTAGGATGTTATTAGGGCCATGTAAGTGATTCAGGTGGCTTAGGATAAAGGGAATTCTCTGTACACATCAAACATGTTCAAACTAGGTGTTCGAGTTCTAGTTTGACTGGGTTTTCTTAACTCTTTTGTATTTAGGTTTCCTAGGTGACTTGGGCTGCAAATTTTACTGATTTTTTTACCCTAGTTTAGGCCTATAAATAGGAATAAATTCTGGGTGAAAAAAGACAGCCTTTATCTGAAATAATATTTATACTTTGAAGAGAAATTCTCTTTGGTTCTTTGAGGACTACCTTGGTGCACAAGTTGCTTGTGTTCTTGGTTTTCTTATACTTCTTGTTTCTAATCTCGAGTTAATTAGGGGTGGAGGTCAAATCCAGTATCTTTGATGTCTTTTGGAGTTGAAAAACATCTTGGGCACATTTCTTGGTCTTTATACCATTGGGGTTCGCATCAGTTGGTATCAGAGCCACAAGTTCCATCCGAAGGACATATCTTTGTGTTCATATTTCTCTTCATTTTTCTTTCAATTTTTCTCAGTAATTTTGTGTTTTAATTCTCTATTTTAATCCTTTTTATTCTTGTTTCAGTTCTATCCTTTTTTTTTCCATCCTTGTTCAAGTCCAAAAACAACAAAAACAACAAAAACAAGCCAATTAGTGTTACTCTGTGTTTTCGGTTTTCATCTGTTTACTCTTGTTTGTTTCTTATCTTTCTAATTCGTGTCTGGCCCTATTAATCTCTCTTTTTTTCATTGTTTCTAGCATCCTAAAGTCAAGAAAACACCAAAAAAAGAAGGATCCAAGTTCAGGAAGTTTCGGTATCAAAGAGTTGTTTCAAATTGTGCAAGTTTTCAATAGTTTCTTGCCTTGGCCGAAAAGAAAACTAACTTTTTGTCTCTGGTAGAAAGGAACTTCAAGAATAAAGTGTTGTAGCAAAAAAACACCAAGGAAAAAAAAGGTTAAAACAAAAAAAAAAGGAAAAAGAAAGAAGAAGAAAGAAAAAAAAATTTTGGAAAGGGGGATTGCACATTGTGACTTGGTTTTTGAACCCTAAACCATTGTTTTATGCCTAAAGCATTTCTTTGTGGTTCTTGTAATCATCTATTGCAAGAGTTTCCTAGAATCTTTTAAAGCTTGTTTAGCCCACCTCTATTTTGGAGTTAAAATTGTTTTCAAGAATTCAAATTTTCTTGTGTGCTTTAAGGACTGTTTCCTTAGAACTTTTGAGGACTCTTTAAATAGCAATATCTTACTAACAAATTAACTGTTTTGAGCGTTCATTCTTTGAGTGAAACACATGAGGTGAGTGTGTGAGGATCTTTGATTTCAAGAGTATGGAGGGCTAGGAGGATAAGAGTATTGAAGTGAGACACAATGATGAGCCTACCATGACAGAACTTCAAGAAACTCTCAATAAACTTATGGGAGGATGGAGGGCATAGATTTGGGGTTGCCAAGGAGACCTAATCCTATCTTGCAACCAATGAGAGGTCTACAGAGAAAAGAGCCTGAGGAGGAAGAAGGAATTTGGCATGAGCATGGGCTTCCAAAGAGGGGGGAGCGAAAGGAGGACAACAATCTCAACTCCATCAAGCTTACCATTCCATCCTTCTAAGGGGGGAGTGATCCTAATGCATATTGGGAATAAGAGCAAAAGATTGAGATGGTGTTTGATTGCCATCATTAATCTAAGGAAAAGAAGGTTAAATTGGCTACCATAAAGTTCACTGATTATGCTCTTGTATAGTGGAATCAAGATGTTACTTCTAGGAGAAGGAATGGGGAGGAGCCCATACACACATGGAGAGCCCTTAAAGCATTAATGAGGAGGAGATTTGTGCCTAGCTACTATACTAAAGATCAACGCCTCAAGCTTCAAAAGCTAGTGCAAGGCCAAAGGAGTATAGAGGACTACGACAAAGACTTGGAGATAACCTTGACCTAAGCCAACATCATAGAGGATGAGGAGACCACCACTGCTAGATTCATTAATGGTCTCAATCCTTAGATTGCCAATAAAATGGAAATGGTGTGTTATGTCAACATTGAGGATTTGCTTCATCATGCCACTAAGGTCGAGAATATCATCAAAAGGTCCAAGGCATCCAAGATGTCTCAATGAGAAATTTCCAAATGGAGAGGAGCATGAAGCAAGGATGTAAGAAAAGTACTCAAGCCAAAAGTGGAGGCCACAAAAGGAGGCTTGTCTTGGCCTCAACAAGAAAAATCAATCATGCTTGTCCCACTTTCACCACAGTAAGTCTTGGAGGATCAAAGAAAGCTTCAAAGTGAGGTTGAGAGAAAAGAAGAAGAGGGGAAAGCCGAGAAAACAACCAAGAGATTAAGTGAGAAGAGTGAACATAAGGGGAAAAAGAGTGGAGAGCTCCTGAGAGAAGAAATTGAGTGTGAAGTTTAGAGAAGACAAGAGTGAAATGAACCCAAGCTGAGTGAAGAGAGAAAGACTTACATAGAAGCCACACTTTCATCTAACATAGTGGAGTCTTTTTCTAGTGTTGTGTTGTCTAGTTATCAAGACTTAGGTGGAGATAAGTTACAAGAATCAAGTGACTTGCTTCCCATCCAAGAAGTTGGTGTTCCCAAAATTCTGTGTCATATCTCATGCATCAAACCAACTAAGGAGGTTGAAAAAGAACAAATTGAGGTAAGTCCTATTGATTTTAGTTGCAAAGGAATGCCTAACATTATTTCTTACCCTGTGGTTCTAGGGCAAGATATTGTTGCAACTCCACCTAAAGCTAAAAGCAAAGGTGAAAATTTTTTGGTTTCTACACCTAAGGAAGATACATGGAAACTAAGGCCAGCCACTGTAATGTATTTCTGACTTACGCCTAGATTTGATGTGGTTTTGCATAAAAATCTCAAACAATGTGTGTTTGCTGGCAATGTTATTTTGAAGAATGGTTTTCATGAAACTAGATTAAGAGAAGGAAGTAAGCATGAAACTTTGACAAAATATGGTTTTAAAGCATCAAATTCTTTGGTTTGTCAAATCCTCTTTTGAATTGCATGATTTTCTTTAAAGAAAAATTCATTTTGGTTTCTTTTGTTTTTTATTTTGTTTGTTTTTCATCTACATCACCTTTTTTTGTTTTGCCTCAATTAAATCCACTTCTTTGGAATTTTTCATGCATAAATTAGTTATTACACATACATTCCATACTTCTTTGATTTCCATTCATGTTTAGCCCATTTTTGTGTTTCAATATTTAATTTCCAGCAAACATTTTTTTGTCATGACACATCCATTACACAAACTTTTGAGCCTTCATCTTTTTGCTTTATGTCCGAACTTGAAAGCATTTATTTTGAGTGAAAATTCTAGATTTAAATTTAGCCTTTTAAGGAGATGTGTTGAGTCCTTTGTTTTGTGCCACATCCCATTCCCAAATTTCATGCATTGTGGTGCATATACATGCAAAAATAAGTTTGCCACTAAATTGGTTTCACTTAATCCTATCTATTCCAACCTTGTTTCATTTAAAATGCTTAGGATTTTTGTGAAATTCATGCATCCTTGTTTAGTTATTAGTTTTGGCTGCATTGTGTTCAATTCTTGTTTGTTTGAATGGCCTAAGCAAACTATTGTCTTGACATGCATAACTTGTGCTTTTCATAACCATAACACTTGTGTGAGTTTAGGTCCATTTGTTTTGAACGCATACAGCATCCTTGAGGAAAATTCTTCCAATGCTTTTCCTAGTTGTGAAAATAATGTTTTTGAGATGGAAAAGGCAATGAAAGTGAAGCCTGGAGTTAAGATGAGAATTGTGCAAACATTTAGATTTTTTGTGCTAATTGCTTCAAACATTGTTTTTTAACCTGGATGCATGAAAATTAACATTGTGTTGGGATATTGGTTTGGGTTTTACGTAGGAGTAAAGCTCCATACACAAGCATTCTGTTACCCACTCCAGGGTAGTCCAGTTATGGTGCCAAAACTGTGCATTTAAACTCTCAGGTTTGGTGTGTCCTGTAGGTCATCAGAACAACACCCCTAGTGTACATACTCAAATGACCCTCTTGAGCACTATGTAAATACATGCATATTGGTCTAACCATAACACATATATTTACATTTATGCACACTATGGCAGCTAAGAAGAAAAACACTAGCACAAGTCTTAGTTTTGGCTTCCACACATTAGGCAATCTTGTTAAGCTCTAGGGACCAGCTACTGCACCTGTAACTTCCACTAATAAATTGCATCATTTTGGCCTCATAGCCCCCTATTTATTTGCTCCATTATAAACTAGAGACTTAGAGAAAACCAAGGAATTTTGTTTTTCATCAATAGCCCACCTATGGACCAGGTTATGGATTTTTTAAGTTGGTTACAAAATTCTGAATAAATGAATAGTAACTCAGCCAACTTTGCAACCTCATATATTTGGCTACAGGGCTCTAAATCCAGAAATTCCAAAGCCCAGTTAACCCTCTAGATGTCCTCTAGGTGTGGTAAAAACTTTACACCAAGATTCATTCTACACAGGGAGATATTAAACTTTAGGTCCAAAGTCAAAATTCTGGCAACTTTTGGACCATTTTGCCCATAAAAATTTTTCCAAACCATGCAAACACTTCATTCACAAGGGGAAAACCCCACAAGGCTATCCCATATATGTCCATTACACATAGGAATTACATTCCATTTCTTTTAACAACTTTTTGTGGCTAAAACAGAATTTACAAGTAAGAAGCCCATCATTAACACTTAGGTAGCTTTGCACCACATCACTTACATAGCCAAAACATTACTCAAATGTTCACATACTGGTCTCATTTTACATACACTACATTTACATGCATACATTCACTACAATATGGTATTAACTCAGCTAAATATGAACCCTAGGTTACAAGATATCCTGAGACACAATGGACTCCAAAAACAGGATTCTAAACAGCCGCTGCACAACACAATAAGTACCACCATTAAAACTACCAATGTGGTCCTAAAATCACCAAAATTTCCGGATCATAACTTGACATATGGAAGTTCATGTACTGAAATTTTAGATCAAAACTGAAAACACAAAGGTTAGTTTGAAGGTGATCTTTCTGCTGGACCTGAAATGGCAGAATTGAGGGGAGTAAGTTTCATTGAGAAACTTAGTAAGGGTAACACTTGGATTCAATAGGCAAGGTGACCATCATTGAAACCTGCATCCAAAGAGACTAAAACATAAAAACCACAATGCATATATACAAGATATAGCAACCAAATGCAGCAGCCAAACACAAACAACAAACACATGAAATGTGGCAGCAACACATACCATAGGTTAGCCCATAAAACACATAATAAACATAACCAAATCACTATGGCAGCCCTCCTCAAGCTAATGCTTGGTCTTAGGAGGATTTTAATAGTACTTAGTACTAACTTTTTGGCTCTAGAAACCAAGAAATTCGCTGCCATCACTGTGCACTTCACACTAGGTCACAAAACCTTCAATAAGTGCACTCCTCTCACTAAACTTGGTTCATCAAGCTCATGGCTCTCTTCCAAACTTAGCCCTAGCTCCATTGTTGCTTGAAAATATAGAAAACAACCCATGAGAGCAAGAGAACCCTTACCAAAGTGGGTAGGCCAAAAATCAAGCTTGATCCTTGAAGTATCCAAGAAATAGCTCTAGTTTGCTTCCAATTGCTTCCTTCTGCCTTTAATTTCAATCAATTGTAAGTTTGAAGGTGTGGTGGCTATGGAGGAAGTATGGCTGTGTTCTTGGGCTTGCGGAGGATGAAAATGTGAGAGGGATAAGTGATTTGGCCACTTAAATGGCCTTAAATGAGCTTAAGGGCACAAAACACACTTAACAAGCTTAACCTTGCTTTATGTCATTTTCTTTCTCACTAATTATGGTTTCTTTGTCTTAAACTCATTAGTACACATGTGCCCAACATTTTTGACTAGTTATCAAGTCATGGCTGCCTCCCCCATGGTGGGATAAACCCACAATTCCACCCTTAGACTTAAGTCAAAAGCTTGAACACCTTAAGGTTTACACTAGGATATTTAGGTCCTTAATGCCTTTAGTGTTTCCTTCGTCCAAACTTGTCTTCCATGGGAAATTTGGTCCTTGAATAGCACTTTCATATCATTTATATCTTTCCCATAACTCTCCAAGGTTCTTTTCTGAGAGTTTTGCAATTGAGTACCCGAATTTGCAAAACCTTACAAAAAAGTCCATAGGTTGCTTGACAAACAAGCAATCCTTTAGGCTTTTCTTGGGGGCCCAGTTACCAACTTGGAACACTTTTAAGGAGGTGTTGATCATGCCTTTTACCCTCCACACTTCAATCACTATGGTGAGAATTACACAATATAATGGTTTTTAGCCATTATGACACACTTGTAATTCTCCCATTTTGTAAGGTGGTAACACATTCCATGTTGTTGGTGCTTATATGCAAGGTAAATGCTTATGTGTTGATTATTTCATTGTTATTGATTCAATTCCTTTTTCTAATGTAGGTTTTGATTCGAGGATGAATCCTTCTGAAGAGGGGGGAGTTGATATGATCAAGGAAGGCACAACCAAGGATGGCAAAGACCCATTGAAGATAACTAGTGCACCATTGACAAAAAAAAAGGCTAAGGAGCTCAAAGTGCACATACAAGCCCTAATGTTGCAAGTTCAAGCTCAACAGATCTATAGCCATTCAAAAGGATCTATTTCAAGCCCATATGACTTTTTTACTTTATTTACTAGCTATCCAAGCCAAGAGAAGATACCAAACTTGGAGGGAGGACAAATGCCAAAGTCTTTATTTCATCATGCTCAAATAAGGCCTAAAGGGAGTCTGATTTGTGTCAATTCATCTCTTGTTAGTGTTGTGCCCAAAAGCCAATCATAAGATGATTGTATTTTTGCACATTGAGTCATGATATTTTGTTAAGGCATTAATCTAGCAATTATGTTTGTTGTTCTTTTTATGCGTAAAGCAAATTGTAACCCTAGAATAATGATACTCTCAAACGTCCCTACTCTAGTATTGATAGCCAAAGGCTATTGCCTCCTCGGTAGTAACTCCCTGCCAGAATATTGGCCGAGAAGTCTGACGTCACCCA
This sequence comes from Aquilaria yunnanensis, assembly GCA_039654915.1. Lineage (NCBI taxonomy): Eukaryota > Viridiplantae > Streptophyta > Magnoliopsida > Malvales > Thymelaeaceae > Aquilaria > Aquilaria yunnanensis. The sequence goes on from CM077598.1 coordinate 79,622,391, forward strand.
AGAGAGGATCTTTTCATTGACCTCGGAAGGTGCGAAGTCAAACACTATGAGCTCGAGACTTTGGTTAGCTCGTCAGGAATTCCGAGGACAACACCGTCTCCATCGAGGGGCCAAACTAACAAGGGAATCCCCGAACTATGGGTGTGAGTCCCGTGAAGGTGTTCATCAAGGGAACTCCCAGAACTATGGGATAGATCCCGAAGGAGGTGCTCGCACCGAAGGACGGATAGAATCCGAAGAGGGTGCACGCACCGAAGGGCGACCTCGCCCAGGGGACCTCGGGAGTTCGGCATGAGCATTTAAGGAGCCTCTGACATGCCGCCCACAAGCCCTACACGTCACATCAGAACGGCGAACTAACACGCCGTAGCCGCCCCAGTCCTGACACAACCTGTCCGGGTGCAGGGCTAAAGGAGGCTGCAAACGGCTGCCTGTCCCCTAGGTCCAAAAGTACAGATCAAATCCGACCGAACACGTGTCATGATCTGAACGGACCAGCTACTCCTATAAATACTAGGAAATGGGACTGGGCAAAGGATGAGGCATTTTCCTCCCTCTGAGAAAACACAAAACAGGCAAGACACTTGACCCCTTAGTGTTCTTCCTCCACTTTCACTCAGAAAACTGACTTGGGCGTCGGAGGGTCTTCCCCGGAAAAGCAAACCGGGGACCTCCTAACCTCTTCTTTGAGCTTTTCAGGCACACTCAGTTGGGAAACCAGAGCTCCAGGCGCTCGCCTCCTCAGGAAGTCTCTCCACCTGTCAACATGACAGCAAACGAAGATGCCTTGGGGCATCAAGTATTATTGTGGAGCGGGTTACAATAATACATAACAACTAGCATATGTGGAGACTAATATGAGATATGTAGTCTGCATATGGGTACAAGTTGAAGAACTTATGTACTGACCGACCCACCATGAGAACACTACATGGATCGTTATATGAGTGTCATAAGTGATTCTCATAGTGATCATGGTATATGTAGTCCTTTGACCTAATATCATCAAGGTTCCCTACATGTGAGTCACATACTTTGATACTTACCTTTGTTGCTCGTAAGTGAGTGAACTTCAAGGAGGTCATTGGGTATGTCACATATCATGCGAAGGGATTTGTATGATCAAGATGGGATTTGTCCCTCCTATGTAACGGGAGTGATATCTTCAAGCCCCTTGATAGAGTGAGACTTAAAAAATGCATGGCCATGCTCGGATGAGTTGATATACGATATCAATGTCATTAATTTAAGTTGGTCTACATGGTAATCAAGAAACCAAAGATTGGGTTATACAAGAGTGACACATTCTATGTGTCGTGCTTAGTCTTGATATCTTGGACAAAGGGACAATAGCATATATCGGTGATGATCATAAAGGTTTAGTCAAATCATCGACTATCTTGTCACTTGGGTAGCAATGATGTGTTGCTAGACACCGCTCATTGTTTACGATCATAAATGTGATTTATGATTATTGCCAACGTGGTAAGAGCCTATTGGGTCGCACACATAGAGCTATTTGGATCATTAGAGTGCATGGGCTAATAATTTAGGTTTTGGTTTCACAATAATTTTGTATTAATAATGGGCCCAATAGTTGAGCCATTATTAAGCCCGAAATTAAAGCCTAATTGGATTAGGGCTTTGAAACCCATTAGGCCTGAAAGTTGAGTCTCACTATAAATACAACTTTTAGTCAGAAATTTGCAGGTCTCCTTGCCCTAGCCTCCCAAAAGGACAGCCGCACTCTTCCCTTGCAATTCCTTGGAGGACACAAGCTAGCACTGCGAGCGTAAGAGAAATGCATTTGTCGGGACGCAGTGGAAGCGTGGTGATCCCAAGAGGCTCGTGTGGATACCATAGAGAGCTTGAACACGTCAACTGTTCAGGTTTTGTGATTCAACTCTATAGTTGAGTGAGAGATCTCAACCGAAAATTAGGTATGAAAATTTTTGAACACCCGGTTTACCCCGTTTCACATGGATCCTAGAGGGTTTTGGTTAAATTCTGCTACACTATTTGGCTCCCAAAACCCAACATGTCCATGGTGCCAAGGACGTATCTTGTGCTTATTCCAGAATTTTTAGATCATATATTATGGAAGGGAAACTAATACAACAGCTTCGATAAGTTCTACACACCTAAGTGCACAATTTCAAAGCTTGGAGCCACCTTGAAGTGTTTCAAGGCGATTTTTCTTCTACAAGCTGGATCTTTGAGCTCTAACATTTCAAGTCCTCTTTCCAACATTTGAAAGGGAGTATCAAATCAATGGAACTCAAATATTCAAGCTTGAAGTTGAAGACACAAGTAAAAACCCTACAGAGCCTTTAAGATGCACCTGAGAAGACTATTTTGGGGTTTTTAGGGCCAATCTTGTGGTGTAACTTATTTTATTTTATTCTCCTATTTATTTACATTATTTAGGATGTTTTTAGGGCCATGGAAGTGATTCAAGTCACTTAGGATGAAGGAAATTCTTTGTACACATCAAACATGTTCAAACTAGGTGTTGGAGTTCTAGTTTGACTAAGTTTTCTTAAGTCTTTTGTATCTAGGTTTCCTAGGTGACTTGGGCTATGAATTTTACTGAGTTTTTTACCCTAGTTTAGGCCTATAAATAGGTACAAATTTTGGGTGAAAAAGATAGCCTTTATATGAAATAATGTTACTACTTTGAAGAGAAATTCTCTTTAGTTCTTTGAGGACTATCTTGGTGCACAAGTTACTTGTGTTCTTGGTTTTCTTATACTTATTGTTTCTAATCATGAGTTGATTAGGGGTGGGGGTCAAATCTAGTCTTTTTGATGTCTTGTGGGGCTTGAAAAACATCTTGGACATGTTTCATGGTCTTTATACCATTGGGGTTCACATCATTGTCACCACAAAGGAAAGGAGCGATAAACTCCGAATATGCATCGACTTTCAAAATTTTAATGACGCCTGTCTGATGGACTCGTATCCTCTACCATCAATAAACCAATTGGTAGACTCCACTACTGAATATGGTCTACATAGCTTCCTTGACAGTTTTAGAGGATACCACCAGATTCGAATGGACCCCAAAGATGAGGAAAAAACAGCCTTCATTACCGAAGTTGGGACCTACTATTACATCAGGATGCCTTTCGGCCTTAAAAATGCAAGAGCCATCTATCAAAGGCTGGTGAATTGGGTGTTTGGGTTCTAAATTGGGAGACATATGGAAGTGTACATTTACAATATGAAAGTTAAGAGTAAAATACCTAGTAATCATATCATAGACTTGGGGGAAACATTCCACCAACTTCAAAAATTTAAAATCTATCTTAACCCCAAAAAGTGTATGTTCAGGGTGACTAAGGGAAAATTCCTCAGCTTCATGGCATCCAAAAAAGGTATAGATGCCAATCCAGAGAAGGTTAAGACCTTACTGGGATTTCGAACTCCCACTACTACCAAGAACGTGCAAAGGCTTATAGGGCAAATAACGGCCCTTAGCAGATTCATCTCTAAATATGGAGATCAATGCCGACCATTCTTTAAAGTGCTTACCAAAGCTATGAAAAATGAAGGCAACCTCTACCCTAAGGAACATCCTCGGAACGAAGATTGCCAAAAGGCTTCGGATGAACTTAAAAGTAACTAACCCATTTGCGAACACTTCGGCAACCAAGGGAAGGAGAACCTCTCATCCTCTACCTCGTAGTCACCAAGAAAGCAGTAAGTTCGATACTGGTAAGGGATGAAGAAGCAGAAAAACAATGTTCGGTATATTGTGTCAACAAATCCTTGCATGGTGCCAAAGTCTGGTACCCTTTACTACAAAAGGCCATGTACGCTTTAGTCATGACAAGTAGGAGGCTCCGGACATTCTGGCATGGTCCCAAGTAACCTACCTCTTCAGGATGTCATAAAGAAGGTGGATCATTCTGGCCAACTGTCAAAATAGTGTATCGAGCTTGGAGAATATGACATCACATACGAAGTGAGAAAGGCCATAAAAGGTTAGGCTTTACCAGACTTTATTGTTGAATTGCCTAAAACTGAGGATACCTCCGATAACCTAAAAAATAAGGAGCCCGAATGGGCATTGTTTATAGATGGCGCTTCAGGATCAAAACAACAGGGGCCGAGATAATACTCTGAGGTCCTGAAAGGATGGAAGCAATCAAAGCAATTAAGTTCGGATTCAAAGTCACCAACAACATCGTTGAATATGAAGCCTTCGTGGCTGGACTACGAGTGGAAAAAATAGTTGGTGTAAAGAATCTGAAGGCTTATAGTGACTCACAGTTGGTTGTCCAATTGAAAATAGGGGAATATGGTGCCAAGGATTCCAGACTGGCAAAATACCATGACCTCGTCAAAAAAATTGATCCAAGAATTTGATAAAGTAAGGATAGAAAAGGCATCTCAGGAAGAAAATGTCGAAGCTAACATACTGGACAAGTCAAAACAGTCCACCGAGGTACTTGACCACCCGAGCATAGCCATAATGACACTCACCACACCCAAGCAAAGACTCTATAAAGGAATATCTGGTCAATTCGTCCTTACCCTAGGTTCCCAAGGAAGCAGCGAAGGTGCATAGATGCTCTGGAAGGTACTTCATGATTAGGGAAGAATTATATAGCAAGGATATGCAAACCCACTACAGAGGTGTATCAGTGAAAAGGACATGTCACAAGCCTTTCCCATGAATCCCATCTCTATCATATGGGACCCCAGGACCCTTACACTCATTCAATGTTATGCCTATGTAAATTTATCCTTAGTGGACCTGCTAATTGATTAAATCCTTAATGCAATTCTATTTTACGTCTTGCTATGGCTGTTGGTTAATGACCATAAAAATAATATATAATCGATGCAGCTGGCCAGCATTTCAAAACTTGCATTTATATAAAACATATTGTTATGCATTGTGAATCCATACAAGCTAGTAGGGAACACAACCACTAGTTCCATAGCATTTACCAGAGGCATAAGTTCCATGCACATATATACATCTTACACAAAAGTGTTATACATATGCTACACACTGAGAATCTGGGAATACGACCCCACCTGAGTTACATTGGCAAAAAGGACCACAATAGTGTTTAGGTATTCCTTGTTCCTTGCCTCTGTACAACAAAGGCCAGTAAGTTAGTATTGCAATAATTAGTAACCTGCAAAAAAGAAACTTAAAAACAATGTACAATATTAATTAACTTCTACACACCTTGTATCAAAATACTAATAACCAATTCTTTTATTGGTTATTAGCCCTAGATCCACCAGTATCTAAACAGAAAATATGTAAGGGATGTCAGAACCAAAGGTTCCCAGTAAGGGTTGTAAGCTTGCAAGAAAAACATTCATATAGGACCATGCATATTATCGATAAAGATATTAATATATGCCTCATGCACTTAAGCTCAAATCATAGTTCTAGAAACTCATATTATTGGCCCATAATTATGGGAGTAGCTAATTCCCGCAATTCCTTTAGCCATTTATCCTACGATTGACAGGTCTAACTTGTTTATACAAATACTGCTATGAAAGCTTCTTAGTATTTGCCAATATCCCTTATTTTATATACAGGAGTGAACTATTTGCTTATTTCATGCATGTGTTAGTGCTAGCTTTGTAAGATTTTGTGAGTAGTTAAGGACACCTCCTCCTCCTAGGTCCACCCAGGTCTTAGCCCGTCATGGTGACCTTAGGTATCGTAGGTGACAAGACCCTTCATGAGCCTACCTAGGAAGCCTATGGGAACTTGTCCCACACTAGTCGCAATTGGCTAATTAATTATGTGCACACTAGTTAAAACCTTTATGCTTCTAGTTATTTAATCCTACTATGCAATCATGCATGAGTTTATGCTTTGACTTAACCAAAAAAATAAAGAAAATGGTACTTGAAACATTGCCATGTCATAATTTGATAAAAACAAATATCAAAACTATCAAAGAACTCAAAAGCAATTAAGTGGAATTAACTACACATAATCAATTCTGTGCATGCATCCAAACAAGAGTAGACTATGCTTGCACCCAATAGCGACTCTAGAGTAAACTACTCAAACATGACAATTAGAGGCAAACTAGTGTATGAGAACTATACGCTGAACGACTATGCTGAGATCTAGAACTAAGCTTCCACCTTAGAGCAAACTCCCAGTGGCAAGCTTCGCAAGCCCTCCCTTGTGCTTCACTAGCCTTTATAGGCTGTAAAGACAACTATAGTTAGTACAATAACTTAACCAACAAGCAACCCATAAACTAGAATCATAAAGATTCAATAAATGAAATACCTACTCACAAGCCTAGCTCAACAACCCTCAACGGTCGCTGGCTCAACGTCACCCAAAACTGCACAACAAAAAGTATGGAAGTGAAAATCAAAGATTCTTAGTAAGGGGTCTTCAACCCACAAGAAAAATCCTGAGGACTCCACATATACAAGGATATGAAACCTATTGTGCACGCTTGTAGCCTGAGGGTCTAATATATGCGCATATACCTAGGGCCATTGAGACGCCTCCTATTCCTAGTCCTCCTCAAGGGCATCACTCCGTGCCCAGCGAGTTTTGGCCACTAACTCGCTCTTATTAAGCCTTAGCTTACTGACTAACATAGTAACATAGCCTTCCCTTAGTTGTTGTGCAGGTGAACATGGTGGATGCTCCTCGCTTGTGCTTTAAGAAATCTACTAGGTGTACTAGGCCTCTACATAGTGCCTCAAGTCCTTAGACTTGACTAGGTCACTTGTGTACTAAGCCTCCACCCATTTAAACCTACCATGGATGCACTAGGCTTTCACTTGTGCCTCAAGGCATAGCTTGGCTACGCAACAAGTACACTAAGCCTTCATCCACAGTGCTCCCTTATCCACCATTACTTGGTTCACACTAGTAGATTGGCAATAATCATGGTTGGACTCATTTACTAGGTTCTTTGGAACCCACCTAGGTGCACTAAGGTTACCAAAACCAAGCATTAAATACAAAGGCTCATCTAGGGTTTCGATGGCACTAAACCTTACACCCAACTAATGGTACCCATTGTGGCCATATTTGCCTTTAAAACTTATGTTCACTTTGAATTAAAATAACTTTAAACTTGGGTCATTCTAGGTGCAGTGAGGGCATGGAGGTGATAATACTCCCTCTTAGATTCACAGGGAATCTAAAATCACCTCAATCGGATACCAGAGAGAAAAGTTATAAAGAAAACAAAACTAGGTGTCAATGCTGTTGTGGTGACGCATTGCCGTGTTACCACAGTTGTCAATGTGCTGCCTATTTGTTAGGTATTAGTGATGCATCATGGGAATTGGTATGGATTGGCGACACATTGCCAACCCTGTGAAATGCCCAGAAAACTTCTAGTTTTGCTCCTATGAACTTCGGACACTTCCTAAAGATGTCAAACATTCGTGGATAGCCTTCAAACTTCACATACATGTGGTACACATTGCAAAGACCACAACGAACCATCACAAGCTGTCCTATGATGCATTATAACAACATTTCAATCAAGCCAAACACACTAGTCCACCATGATCAAACCAGACCACTAACTAATGCTATTGCCAAACTTGATTTCATCAAGCAACTCTATCCAATAACATTAATTAAGCTTGAAAACATAACTCCCTTACCTTAGTTTCAATCCATAAGTAAGAATCAATCCACTCTTCCACCAAAAACTAAGTTCCTTAAAAGTCTACCTAAGTTCTAAGCAAGCAAATGCATAAAACACCAAATTACTAACTTCTAACCAAAACCAAAGCTTCCAAACATGTAACAAACAAGAATTCATCAAGAACTCAGGTGTTACCTAGCATAAAAAATAGGGGATAGTGGAAAACTCGATTCCAAGCTTCAAAAACTTAAAATCATGCTTAAAACAAGCCTTCCATAGCTTGTATATCCTTGGTGGCTTCAATTTGCACGAAAATCTCTTGGTTTTGAGCTTGAATTGGTGGAGAATTGGTAGAAAAAAGGATGACCTCGGGTTTAGGTAGCAAATGGTAGCCATCCCTCTCCTTTACCAACTTATATGCTCTTTTAAACCCCAATCCACCAAACTATTTAAAAAGTTACAAATAAGTATCCTCCTTTTGGTAACTTTAATCAAACTTGGTCAAATCTTGTTTATTTGAACTAAACTTGACTTAGAAGTGAAAGTTAGGATTTAAAATTTCATTTTGAACTCTTGGGACTTAGCCTAACTCTTCGGGTTGTAAAATTACCATTTTGCCCCCGAACCTCATTTGGTGCCTTAAGTTTCTTGGAACTTAGTAAACTTTGCCCAACGTACCTATTCTTGCTATGTGAACTTGAAATAAGGTTCCAAATTAGCTTTCACGTTGGAGAGACATAACATTCTCCCCACCTTGGAGAATTTGGTCCTCCAAATTCAATCTCCCCACCTGAAGCACTATACTAGGATATGATGCCAATGCATCCCGACCATATTTACCAATGTTTGTCAGTCATGATAGCCCACTTGGCGTTGAACAAGCTGACCCATTTAGCTAATACCCTTTAGGCACTTGAGTTGGGCCCTGTCTCATATAGGTACTATGGCTAATGCAATCCTTTCTGCTCACTCCCAACCATAGTCTGATTGTTGTTCACTATCCTTTCCACCTTAGTCTGACCTCACTCAGTTTAAAACACATTAATACAATGTTGGTCTTGTAGACTGAAACACATTAATACAATGTTGGTCTTGTAGACTATGGCATGGCCTCTCTGTACCTTCAGTACACAATACTACTAATGGACAATAGACTACTTCAAGTTGTCCTAATAACTTTAGCAACTATGAATTCTTCACACTAAACTTTATCCTGAGTTCTCTAATGCAAGATAGCTTAACAAGTTTGAAACTTGCCCACTATCCTTGCATTGATAGGACCTTATTGAAAGTTCAACACCAATAAACCTCCTTCACTCACCTCTCTTTGCTAGAACCCACTAGTGTAAGCTAACTTAACAAGTTAAACTTGTCCGTTAACACTCAGACTAGAAACATTCCACCCTAGGTTCAACACCTAATGTCAAACACCAAATCCCTTAGTGTAAGCTAGCTTAACAAGTATGTAACTTGTCCACTAACTCTTACACAGTCAATTCCTTGCTCTAGGTCTAGTACCCGACAACTCCTAATCATCATTAGCCTAAGTATGTCACCTATGTACTATAGCAACGCCACATACACCACTAACACCCTTAAGACATACTCCGCTCCAAGCTCCACTATAATCTAGGGCTCTTTCAAATGAGTGAACTACTGAGAGTTGCAAGTCCCAGCCCAACTTAGGGTATAAGTCTTCAAATGCTCCCCTTGGATGGCCCATATGCAACAAGTATACTGGTGCACTGGGCAGGAGACCGATACATTACCCCACCATAGTCATCCTATTGCTTTTGTTACTCTAGATCCTCTTACACTCGTATGCCCACAAGAGAAAATCTCTCCAGCATGAGTGCCGAGACCTCCAAGCAGCTAACAGCCTTTAGGCCTTATCCGTATCTTCTCAGCTTAGGCCACCCGGCACTCAGCAATTTAACTATCGAGAAGCTACCCAAGTTTAAGATCTTGACTGTTCAACTGCTCTACTTGGAGTATTCTAGGTGCCAGAAGCCTACACACTCAATCTCATCACTTTCCTGTACTCTAAGCACAATACCCTACACACACCAGATTAGCTCCTCTGGTGTGTCATTGGGTTGGTAGTTGATTAGACATCTAGGCCCATTCAATAGGCTCTAACATGCCTCCCATTCTTACTTGACTCCTTGATCACTTAACTAAGGTTACAAAGAACCATCTCCACCCTCAATTTTTGACTACCATACCATGACTACACTATGTCATCCATGTGTCCAAATGATAAATTTTCTTAGCACACTCGCTAGCCCTTAACCAATCTCGTAAATCATGAGCCCTTCCTTTTAAAGGCATTAGGGTCACATGAAATACTCTAACTCTAGGCTTTTACTAGCTCAACCAATATCCTAATTGACTAGGCTTCAAATCGCTGGCTTCTCTCTACTCTGGTAATCACAGCAACTACTGGAGTCACAAAACAGATGCTTGAGCACAACTGTACCTATACTATACTTGGCTCTTTGATTATTGAGTATAACACTCAACTAGGTGGGAGATTACTTCACCATATGTCTACTTGTGAGTCACCTCTTGACTAGACATAGTGAACTCTTTCTCTTTCTCGGGCGCTCCTCAAACACAAGCCTATAAGGTTAAGGCAAAGTATCCTCTTTCTAGCATCACTTAGGCATTCCAACTCAATAGTTTAAGGTTCCACTAGCTTACTGGCACTAACATAGACATCAACCGATCACCACAGTGTCTTTGGCTCCACTTAGGACTTAGTCCCTTACCTACTCAGCTAGTTTCACTAGTTGAGTCTCTCTTCTTTCATGAATCAACTTAGTGGCCCTTGACTGCACTTAACCACGGGGTAATGAGCTCAAGTCATCCATTATCCCCTGGTCCATGGCAATCCTTCCTATTGTTTGGGTCCTCTTATTCCCTTCAGGTAGTCAAGCCGAACCCTAATAATCGTTTTACTCTTACTAGCTCAACCCTAGGGTATATAGCTAACAGATGAACAAGCCTATCCATCCGTTTACCCCTGGATGAATGCCTTGCTCATTTCTTCTTTGTATGATCACCTCCTACATTTACTGGTTAGAAACAAAATAAAAACTTACCTACTTACCTTTGTGGCATCAGATCAAACTGCCTCTTTGGTTGATGACTCTAAGGAACTCATCTGTTCGACTAGCCAGTCGTTTGCTAACAACTAGGCCACTAAACAAACTCATGCAAGAAGATAACCTATGGAACTCTAGAACATTTCCAATCTAAGGTATTTAGGCCTCTACTTATATGGTTTCACACACTAGCGAGTGGGTCATAAGGTATCGGGTATTAACCCAATACTTGGTGCATCCGTAGGTCCTAATGCACTTGGGTTAGCCCTTACCCTACTCGAAATTACTACCCAACAAGCCAAAATGAAACTATGCCAGTAAACTGATGCTAGAACTCCAACAAAGTAACTAGACTACTAGTGAAAGGTTAAAAACTTACCTCACACTAGCTATTCATTGCCCGCGACTTCACTATGGGTACCTTCCACACCTGGCTAGTGGCTGCCAACTTCGACCACTTGACTGGCCAAGCAAAGCTCAAACTATTGCTCTAGTGCACAGGTTGACTCTTTGTGGCAACAACTGTTAGGGATAAACTTCCTAGGCTAGTCTTAACTTAACCAAGCCCAAATACAAAACTATTCTGATGACCACTCGGACCATTGGCAACACTTCTTAGGTGTAAGCTAAGAGTGATACATTTTTTACACTTCTAGGCCTTGCGCTTCACCTCATAACTCACTCTTATTCCTCGGTCTCAGGCCAACTTTTGCACTATAGGCATGTTACCCTTGGTCCTACTAGGTTGGATGAGTGAAGCTCTACCTCGTAGTCTCATATCTTTAACTCATCTAACTCTCTTTCATGAGCTACTACATCCTACACAACTTATCGGTGCTCACCTCAAAGATAGCCAAGTGCCCTCATATACTAACTCAAGGCCATGAGGAACTTATCCTTAAGCTCATACTCTTACTAGAGAAGTAGGAGAATGCTACCCTTTATTAGTTTGTAGCCCACATCACCAAACGCTCACCACTTAGGTCAGTGCATCCTCAAGTCTTTTCGGTGTAGCCTAACCTAATCAAGTTAGTGGGTTTAAGTTCTGGAACCTCTGGACTAATCCACCTGGCCTAGTTATACTCCCCACCTTGGGAGAATCCATATCCTTCTACATAGCCTAACTCATGAATGAGGTCCAAAAGAACTTCCTAGGATGGTGGGCATATCCTAACTACTGCACCAAGGTGTTGCCCTACCTTAGAGTAAGACAAACCAACTGCCCAACATTGCCACATTAGACTAATAGAATCCATTCTTGGACCTTAGCATTCAAAAACAAACCTTACGCAGTTTCACCATCACAACCTGCAGCCAAAGCCAGATGAACAACTCACAGATGTTGGTTAGTACTAACTACCTTAGCACAAGGACAAACCACTAGATCTCAGTAACTAGCCTCCAATGACCATGACTGAGCTCTGATACCAAAAGCTGACACGACCCCTCGTGGGCCTGCCCAGGAAGCCTATAGGAACTTGTCCCACACTAGTCACAATTGGCTAATTAATTACTTGCACACTAGTTAAAACCTTTATGCTTCTAGTTATTTAATCCTACTATGCAATCATGCATGAGTTTATGCTTTGACTTAATCAACGAAATGAAAAAAAATGGTACTTGAAACATTGCCATGGCATAATTTGATAAAAACAAATATTAAAACTATCAAAGCATTCAAAGCAATTAAGTGGAATTAACTACATATAATCAATTGTGTGCAAGCATCCAAACAAAGACTAGACTATGCTCGCACCCAAGAGAGACTCTAGAGTAAACTACTCAAACATGACCATTGGAGGCAAACTAGTGTATGAGAACTATACACTGAATGACTATATTGAGATCCAGAACCAAGCTTCTACCTTAGAGCAAAATCCCAGTGGCAAGCTCACAAGCCCTTCCTTCTGCTTCGCTAGCCTCTATAGGCTATAAAGACAACTGTAGTTAGTACAATAACTTAACCAACAAGCAACCCATATACTAGAATCATATAGATTCAATAAACCAAATACCTGCTCACAAGCCAAGCTCAACAAGCCTTAATGGTCACTGGCTCAACGACACTCAAAACTACACAACAAAAAGTAAGGGAGTGAAAATCAATGGTTCTCAATAAGGGGTCTTCAACTTACAAGAAAAATCCTGAGGACTCTACATATACAATGATATGAAACCTGCTGTGCGCGCTTGTAACCTGAGGGTCTAATATATGCACATATACCCAGGTCCCTTGGGACCTCTCCTCTTCCTAGTCCTCTTCACGGTGCGTCACTCCGTGCCTAGCGATTTATGGCCACTAACTCGCTCATAGTAAGCCTTAGCTTACTAACTGGTGTGTAACGTAGTAGCCTTGCCTTACTTGTTGTACAGGTGAACATGGTGGATGGTCCTCACTTGTGTTGTAAGAAATCCACTAGGTGTATTAGGCCTCCACATAGTGACTCAAGTCCTTATACTTGATTAAGTCACTTGTGTACTAAGCCTCCACCCATTTAAACCTACCATGGATGCACTAGGCTTTCACTTGTGCCTCAAGGCATAGTCTGGCTAGGCAACAAGTGCACTAAGCCTTCATCCATGGTGCTCCCCTGTCCACCATTACTTGGTTCACACTAGTGGAGTGGAAATGATCATGGTTGGCGTTACCCACTCCGGGGTAGTCCAGTTATGGTGTCAAAACTGTGCATTTAAACTCCCAAGATTGGTGTGTCCTGTAGGACATCAAAACAACACCCCTAGTGTACATACTCAAGTGACCCTCTTGAGTACCATGTAAATACATGCATATTGGTCTAACCATAACACATATATTCACATTTATGCACACCATGGAAGCTAAGAAGAAAAACACTAGCACAAGTCTTAGTTTTGGCTTTCACACATTAAGCATTCTTACTAGGTTCAAAAATTCCACCCACTGCACCTAAACTTCCTCCAATAAACTGTATCATTCTAGCTATGTAACCCCCTGTTTTCTTCGATCCATTATCAAGTAGAGACTTAGGAAAAACCAAGGAATTTTTTTTTACAACAATAGCCCACCTATGGACCAAGTTATGGATTTTTTAAGTTGGTTACAAAATTCTGACCAAATGAACAGTAACTCAACCAACTTTGCAATGTCATATCTTTTGCTAAAGGGCTCTAAATCGATAAATTCCAATGCCCAGTTAACCCTCTATATGTCCTCTAGGCGTGGTCAAACTTTCATACCGTTATTCATTCTACACAAGGAGATAATAAACTTTCGGTTCAGAGTCAAAATTCCGGCAACTTTTCGACCATTTTGTCCATACAATTTTTCCAAACCATGCAAACACTTCATTCACAAGGGAAAAGCCCTCCAAGGCTATCCCATATATGTCCATTACACATAGGAATTACATTCCCTTTCTTTTAACAACTTTATGTGGTCAAAACAGAATTTACAAGTAAGCAGCCCATCATTCACACTTAGGCAGCCTTGCACCACATCAATTACATAGCCAAAATATTACTCAAATGTTCACATACTTGTCTCATTTTACATACACTATATGTACATGCATACATGAACTACAATATGGTCTTAACTCAGCTAAATATGCACCCTAGGTTACAGGAGGTCCTGAGACACAATGGACTCCAAAAACAGGATGCTGGACAGCTGCTGCACAACACAATAAGTACCACCATTAAAAATACCAAATGTGGTCCTAAAATCACCAAAATTTCCAGATCATAACTAGACATATGGAAGTTCATGTACCTGAAATTTCAGATAAAAAATCAAGCGACAAAGGTTAGTTTGAAGGTGATCTTTCAACTAGACCTGAAATGACAAAATTGAGGGGAGTAAGTTTCATTGAGAAACTTAGTAAGGGTAGCACTTGGATTCAATAGGCAATGTAACCATTATTAAAACCTGCATCCAAGGACACTAGAACATAAAAACCACAATGCATATATACAAATATAGCAACCAAATGCAGCAGCCAAACACAAGCAACAAACACATGAAATGTGGCAGCAGCATATACCATAGGTTAGTCCATAAAACACATAATAAACATAACCAAATCACTATGGAAGCCCTCCTCAAGCTAATGCTTGGTCTTAGGAGGATTTTAACAGTAGTTAGTACTAACTTTGGGCTCTAGAAACCCTCATTTCATTGCCATCTTTGTGCACTTCACAATAGGTCACAAAACCTTCAATAAGTGCACTCTCCTCACAAAGCTTGGTTCATCAAGCTCATGGCTCTCTTCCAAGCTTAGCCCTAGCTCCATGGTTGCTCGAAAATACAGAAAACAACCCATGAGAGCAAGAGAACCCTTACCAAAGTGGGTAGGCCGAAAATCAAGCTTGATCCTTGAAGTATGCAAGAAACAGCTCTAGTTTGCTTCCAATTGCTTCATTTTGCCTTCAATTTCAATCAATTGCAAGTTTGAAGGTGTGGTGGCTATGGAGGAAGTATGGTTGTGTTCTTGGGCTGGGGGAGGACGAAAATGAGAGAGGGATAAGTGATTTGGCCACTTAAATGGCCTTAAATAAGCCTAAGGGCACCAAAACACACTTAACAAGCTTAACCTTGCTTTATGTCATTTTCCTTCTCACTAATTATGGTTTCTTTGTCTTAAAATCATTGGTACACATGTGCCCACCATTTTTCACTAATTATCAAGTCTTGGCTGCCTCCCCCATGGTGGGATAACCCCACAATTCTACCCTTAGACTTAAGTCAAAAGCTTGAACGCCTTAAGGTTTACACTAGGACATTTAGGTCCTTATTGCCTTTAGTGTTTCCTTTATCCAAACTTGTCTCCCATAAGCAATTTGGTCATCCTATAGCACTTTCATCCTATTCATATCCTTCCCATAGCTCTCCAAATCTCTGTTGTGAAAGTTTTGCAATTGAGTACCCGAATTTCAAAAAATTTACAAAAAAGTCCATAGGTTGCTTGACAAACAAGCAATCCTTAAGGCTTTTCTTAGGGACCAAGTTACCAACTTGAAACATTTTTAAGGAGGTGTTGATCATACCTTTTACCCCCCACACTACAATCACTATGGTGAGAATTACACAATATAATGGTTTTTAGCCATTATGACACACTTGTAATTCTCCCATTTTTGTGAGGTGGTAATAGTTGGACTCATTTACTAGGTTCTTTGAAACCCACCTAGGTGCACTAAGGTTCCCAAAACCAAACCTTAAATAAAAAGGTCCATTTAGGCTTTCGATGGCACAAAACCTTGCACCCATTGTGACCATATTTGCCTTTAAAACTTACCTTCAGTTTTAGTTGAAATAGCTTTAAACCTAGGCCATTCTAGGTGTAATGAGGGAATGGAGGTGATAGTACTCCCTCTTAGCTTCGTGGGAAATCTGAAATCACCTCAATTGGACACCCGAGAGAAAAGTTATGAAGAAAACAAAACCAGGTGTTAATGTTGTCGCAGCGACGTGGCACAGTTGTCGATGTGCTGCCTATTTTTGAGGTATTGACGATGTGTCATGAGAATTGGTATGGATTGGCGACGCATCGCCACCCTGCGAAATGCCCAGAAATCTTCCAATTTTTCTGCTATGAATTTTGGACACTTCCCAAACATGTCAAACATGGATGGATAGCCTTCAAACTTCACATACATGTAGTACACATGGCAAAGACCACAACTAACCATCACAAGCCATCCTATGATGCACTATAACATCATTCCAATCAAGCCAAACACATTAGTCCACCATGATCAAACCAGACCACTACCTATTGCTATTGCCAAAACTACTTGATTTCATCAAGCAAACTCTATCCAATAGCATTAATCAAGCTTGAAAACATAACTTCCTCACCTTAGTTTCAATCCACAAGCAAGAATCAGTCCATTCTTCTACCAAAAACCGAGTTCCTTAAAGTCTACCTAAGTTCCAAGCAAATAAAGGCATAAAACACCAAATTACTAACTTCTAACCAATACTCAAGCTTCCAAACATCTAATAAACAAGAATTCACCAAGAACTCAAGTGTTACCTAGCATCAAAAATAGAGGATAGTGGAAAACTCAGTTCCAAGCTTCAAAAACATGAAATCATGCTTGAAACAAGCCTTCCATAGCTTGTATATCCTTGGTGGGTTCAATTTCCATGAAAATTTCTTGGTTTTGAGCTTGAATTGATGGAGAATTGTTAGAGAGAAGGATGAGCTTGGGTTTAGGAAGAAAATGGAAGCCATCCCTCTCCTTTACCAACTTATATGCTCTTTTAAACCCCAAGCCACCAACCTATTTAAAAAGTTACAAATAACTACCCTCCTTTTGGTAACTTTAATCAAACTTGGTCAAATTTTGTTTATTTGAGCTGAACTTGAGTTAAAAGTAGAAGTTATGATTTAAAAATTCATTTTTAACTCTCGAGACTCAACCTAACTCTTTGGGTTGCAAAATTACCATTTTACCCCCGAATCTCATTTAGTGCCTTAAGTTTCTTGAAACTTGGTAAACTTTGCCCAATGTACCTATTCTTGCTATGTGAACTTGAAATAAGGTTCCAAATTAGCTTTCCACTAGGAGAGCCATAACAGTAGGTTCCTAACCCATCATACTCACCGTATGGACCATATTAAGGTCCTTTTTGCATATAGATACAAGTTTACAAATATGCACTTACACACATAATATGCACTTGATGGTTTGGCTTCCTACCAAACCCAATCATATAAGCTTCTTACACAGCCATCAATACTCAAATCATATGCTTCTTAAATTTATCAATAATTCAATCACTTGATATACAAGTATCATAGCCAAATTTATTTAACACATAAGCATACAAATTAAATAACCCTTACCTTAGATAACTTATTTTGCAAGCTTCAAGTACTTAGCCTTTTTGTCTCAGTTTTAGTCTTTTCTAAAGTCTTCCTATAGTAGCTTGAGCAATTACCTATAATTGATCATTTAACAATAAGAAAAACCATTCTTTAGGCCAACAATTAATAATTCCCACTATGGTTTAAATGATTAACTTAACCCTTTTTCATGGATTTAGTCAATCGGCCCTTAACAAATCCTTTATTCTTTTATACTTATTGTACTTAATTAAAGGGTTTCTTATTCATCTTCCATTATTTTCCTTGCAATTTCAACCATATTACAGCCCAAAATAATCAATTAAAATCTGGAACTAAAGGAAGAACCAGTAGATTCCATCACTTCAAAATCAACCATACCTAAGGCCCTTTCGCTTACAAGCTTGATTTCCAAACTTTTCTTGCTTGTTTTCTCTTATCAAGCATCAAGAAACCCAACTTAATGACCTTTTGCAGTAGCTACAGGATTAAAATAAAGCTTGAAAATATGGGAATAAAAATTAGAACTTAATTGAACAAATAACTTGAAAATCAAGCTTAGGATTGCTTCATACTTGATTTTTGTTCAAAAACTTACTTAATTTGTGGTTAATTTGAAAGGATTTGGTTGTTGGGAGCTTAAGCAAGTTCGCCCATGATGTTTCTTGGAAGAAGGGTGAAGTTTCGGGTGGTTGAAGCTAGAAAAAATGACCTGGTTAACTTAATTAAGACACCACCACCTTACTTTAAAAAAATCACGTGCTTAGTGCCTTCTTTGTACTCTCCAGTAAATTTGGGTTTATTTGAAACACAATTAAATGTTGTGCCCGGTTTCTTCACAGATATAATTACATGGCCAGTCCCAACCTTTGAGTTATATCTGATTTTGTCCTTATGTTTCTCAAGGTTACACTTAAACCAGTTATAAACAATCTAGTCAATTCAAAATTTCACAATGATAGAGCGAGAATTACGAAAAATCGTTATATCTTAAATTTAATATTTTTTCATGCTCCATCCAACAATGAAATAAAATATGTCACATGTGAAATGACTAAAATGCCCCTATTGGCCCGGCTCGCTTAAATAGTCAATTTTGTTACCTCTTTTAAGTTACTAGACCGTTTAATACCAAGACTTAGCTTGCCAATAAATTATCTAAAGTGTTAATTTATTAAATTAACTAATTACCTAGCTAATTAGACTTATAGCTTCGAGGGTTATCACAGGACATCGAGATAGTCTTGAAAGAGGTCCATGAAGGAGCCTGCGGATCTCACATCGGGACTGATGCCCTGGCTGGGGTACTACTTTGGGAAGGATTTTTGGCCCACTTTAAGGGAGGATGCAAGACAGCTCATCAAAATATGTAATAAGTGCCAGTGACACACACCCATCCAAAGAGCACCATCGGAAGAAGTAACTTTGGCTGACTATCCTTGCCCCTTTGCTGTTTGGGGTATTGACGTCATCGGTCCTCTCCTGACAGCTCCTAGAGGAGTGAAGTTCTGCATAGTTGCAGTAGATTATTTCACTAAGTGGATTGAGGTAAAGCCCCTTGCTACAATTTCTACAAAGGACATCCAGAAGTTCGTTTGGAAAAACATCATGATAGCCAAAGGCTATTGCCTCCTCGGTAGTAACTCCCTGCCAGAATATTGGCCGAGGAGTCTGACGTCACCCAAGAGAGGATCTTTTCATTGACCTCGGAAGGTGCGAAGTCAAACACTATGAGCTCGAGACTTTGGTTAGCTCGTCAGGAATTTCGAGGACAACACCGTCTCCATCGAGGGGCCAAACTGACCGTCTTCGGGTAAGAGAGCCATCTCTCTGAAGCAAGGGAGAATCTCCCCGAAGGCAGAGGCCCCGAAGAGGTCTTCCTCGAACAAGAAACACCTGAACAAGGGAATCCCCGAACTATGGGTGTGAGTCCCGAAGAAGGTGTTCATCAAGGGAACTCCCAGAACTATGGGATAGATCCCGAAGGAGGTGCTCGCACCGAAGGACGGATAGAATCCGAAGAGGGTGCACGCACCGAAGGGCGACCTCGCCCAGGGGACCTCGGGAGTACGGTATGAGCATTTAAGAAGCCTCTGACATGCCGCCCACAAGCCCTACACGTCACATCAGAACGGCGAACTGACACGCCGTAGCCGCCCCAGTCCTGACACAACCTGTCGGGGTCTGGGGCTAAAGGAGGCTGCAAACGGCTGCCTGTCCCCTAGGTCCAAAAGTACAGATCAAATCCGACCGAACACGTGTCATGATCTGAACGGACCAGTTACTCCTATAAATACTAGGAAATGGGACTGGGCAAAGGATGGGCATTTTCCTCCCTCTGAGAAAACACAAAACAGGCAAGACACTTGATCCCTTAGTGTTCTTCCTCCACTTTCACTCAGAAAACTGACTTGGGCGTCGGAGGGTCCTCCCCGGAAAAGCAAACCGGGGACCTCCTAACCTCTTCTTTGAGCTTTTCAGGCACACTCAGCTGGGAAACCAGAGCTCCAGGCGCCCGCCTCCTCAGGAAGTCTCTCCACCTGTCAACATGACAGCAAACGAAGATGCCTTGGGGCATCACATCATATGTAGGTTTGGTGTCCCGAGGGTGATAGTAGCATATAACGATTCCTAATTCATTGACAAAAGGTTCCAGGAATTCATAACCAACCTCGAAGTAAAAATACACTTCGCCACAGTTGCCCATCCTCAAAGCAATGGACAAGTTGAGGTGTCCAACAGGACAATAAAAGACGGTCTGAAGAAGAGGTTGAAAGAAGCCATGGTAAGATGGCCTAGAGAACTCCCGAGCGTACTATGGAGTTACCGAACAACCCCAAGAAGAGCTGCTGCTGAAACACGCTTCTCACTCGTATTCGGCATCGAGGCTCTTATTCCTGTGGAAGTTATGCAACAATCCATTAGGATACAAGTGTTCAATGAAAAAGGAAACAACCTCGGCTTACCCACCAAACTTAACATGCTCGAAGAGCATAGGGAAATGGCCAAACTTAGAAGGAAAGCCTTCTAGCAGAGGATAGCCGTCTCAACTAATTCGCATGTCAAATCTAAAGGGATCAAGAGACGAGACCTAATCCTAAGAAAGGCTGAACTGGAACCCTAAAGACCATCTCATGGTGTACTTTAGGCAAACTAGGAAGGACTTTATTTGGTATTGGATGAAGTTCGGCCAGGGATTTATAAACTTAGAAATACTGAAGGAAGAGTTGAAAAACACATGGCATTCAAACTCTTTGAAAAAATTCTACATTTAGTTCTATGAACTTAGCAATTTCCAAAAGAGTAGCCTTATTAGGAGAGGCCTTCCCAAAGACATCAACCAAATGTGGTGATCTCCGATGTTGCCTAAAGTGGTACAAGTCTTATGGGAAGGCGTCTGAAAGGAGATTAACAGAACGTGGAAGTTTCCGAAAATACCTAAGTATTTTGAACATAGCAAGTTTCCTGAAAACATTACTTGAATTCCACTCTAAAACACTTAGAGAAAGACTCAGGACTCTAGAAGTGATAGAATATTACCTTTGGAAAAGGTTAAGGTTTCAAATCCTAAATAGTATTTTTGACAAGGGTAATACACAACCGAATGTGCTAAGCCTTGTCGAAGATGGTAAATTAGCCAAAAAAGGTGAATAAGTCAAAAGGAGTTAAGTCATTTATCTGAAAAGATGAATAACCTTGGAGAGTAAATGATGCTAGCCGAAGTATAGAGAATAAAGATATTCCATTTATAGAAGCCAAGTACAGAAAAATAAGTACAAAAAAAAAAGGCAACCCTATGGATTGTCTTGTATATTTACAGGCCCTTTTCGCGTCGTCATATTTGGCATTTCCCTCCTCACCATCATCACCTTCGTTCGTTGGAGGCAGTTCTAGGAGGTTAAGGAACTCTATCTTCGACCATGGTGAAGAAAGTCCCTCGGGAATGTCCAAAGCTTGGAGGAAGGAGACGTCAAGGTTGGAAAAACATGAGAGAATATGATGGCGAGCATGGTAGAAACTGTCTTGGAATGAAGATTTTGTTGCCTTGTCTACCTTGGCCTTTTTAACGTTCAAAACCTCCATCTCTTTCTTCAGGGCCTCCATCTCCTTCTTCAACTTCTTCTTCCACTTCTTCAACTAATCGACCTCGATAATAAGTTCAGCATTGATTTCCAATGCCTTGGTCAAGTCAGTGATGGCGTCTTCCTTCTCTATCTGAAGAGTCTCACCAACCGAACTTTGCTTTGCTAGCTCCACCCTGAGGTTAGAAATTTTCTATGAACATTCTTTAAAGAGCCCTCTCTGGCTCTCGAGCACCTTGTGGCGAAGCTTGGCGACGTCCTATTTGGCGATCTTATTGAGCTCGCCATACTTAAGGTATGAGCTTGTAAACATCTCTTTGGCCTTAGCCACCTTTTCTTCTGATTGACTTTGGATGGAGGACTGCTTTAATGCCTATGCCCAAAGGTAACCTCCATACATTAGCAACTGTGAGAGGAAGGCTTGACGTGAGTTACAACAACTTAAAGGCCTACAATTTTTTCTAAGTACTTGAAGACTAAGGATCACCTAAGCAGCGTGCTCGAAAATCCGAGTAGCAAGAATCTCATAATTCAGGCAATCATCCGTCAGAGATTGAATGGTGGCATTTTTTATAATGCCCTTTGCCATTTGAGGGACCATCTTTTGGCAATCCTTAAAAAACAAGTCCATGTCTTTAATGAAAGTCCAAAAAGGTTCCCCCGGCACCTTGTTTTTAGGGATCTTTGAATCCCGAGCGGCCCGCTTCAAAGCGTGATCCATCATCCACCCTATCTAGAGCCTGTCCTCTGCAAAATCACAATGAAGTTCCCTTACTACATTGTCTATTAACCATTCATCTACAAAATCTAAAATGCCGAAAAATCTGAAGTTGATAGATGAATGACTAAGATACAAACATGGTAGGACTTCAATGTCTCCCCCGTTAGAGCCACTCACATTGAGGACCTCAGTAGGGATCTCCTTACCTTTTTGCCTCTGTCTTTCTTCCACCTCCTCAGCCGAAAGTACCCTTAGTGAAGTCTCCAAGGTCTCTATAGCAGCGTTAGGACTTAGAGGAATGGATAGGATGGCCGCCTCCAACAAAGGATCTACCGCTTCGGTAGAATGATCCTAGGCTCCAATCAGATCTTCTCAGGGAAAGGGGGGAGAATCTTCCTTTGTTTTCTTAGTCTTTGGAGCCCCCAAAGACTATCCAGCTGGTGCTTTCTTCCTTTTTGGAGCCTTATTCTTTTTGTTCACCGTTCTTAGCTTGACCGAGAAACAAACTCTTGCAAAAGGCGATAGATTTATCGCCCATTTCTGCAATAAGAAAGATAGGAGTGTAAGTACCAATATCCAAAAATACGCAAGTAAAATGGAGCTTACTCTTTACAAGGCAGAATGGGAGAGTTCAGCTCAACGAAGCATAACCAGCCATGACTTCTTTCAGTCCATTGCTGACTTTGGCATACTCTCGTCAATAACATGCTCCTTGATGACCCCTAGCTCCCGAAGTACCTATTCGGTCATGAGGTTCCATCTCATTAGAAAATGGTACAACGGACGCGAAAAAGCCTGATTTGTCCAATCTGCTACTAACCGAATGCGACTATCAAACTCCTCAAATTGGGTTTCTAGTTTAAGGGTAAGCAACTTTGACAGGTTCATCATGTCGATGCCAAGGGTCCCAAAAGCCCAATTCACATGCACGTCTTTCCATTTTTTATCTACCCTCATGAAGAAGTACTTATTCTACCACCCTCGTTAGCTATCCTTGGTTCTAAAGGTGAAAGTGCACCATTTTTTGGGGCGGCTCGTTAACAGCTATACCATGAAATTGGAAAAAGTCATTCACCATCTTCGGGGGGAGGGGGGATACCGAAGACCTACCTTTAGCTATGAACTAAAAACGGTAATTTCATTGTGGCAATGAAGGTAGGACAGCTCACTAGGACCACGAAGCCTAGTCTTGGCATAAGAAGGAAGATAAAACTTAGCTGTCCAGTTCTTCGGCTTTTCCAAAGTGGCATAACTTAGGTGAAAATTGAGTGGACTCCAGCTCTCAGGAATTTGATGGACTTCGGCGCGAGAAGCGGACATATTCAGTGACTATAACCCTAACCTCAGAATTACCAAGGGAAGAAAAACTGAAGAAAAACCAATTTAGGAAAATACCAACCTATTCGACATAAGAAAACTACCGCAAAAAGTTGCTAGAAATTGCTCCACCACTAAAGCACCACCATAAGTGATGGCCTGCGGTGGCTTCATCGTATGTCATCGTTTGAGTAGGGAGGGCTTCTGATGGAGGAGAACACTTTGAGAGGAGAATCCCCAGTGGAGGATACCTGAAATCCTTTCAGAAAAACATGGGTTAGGAGGTCCCCGGAGTGGTTTTCCGGGGAGGAACCTCCAACGCCCAAGTCAGTATTTTCAGATAACTGGATTATGTGTCCTTTTTGGTATTCAAAGAGAACTTTGTTATCTTACCCTTCTAGAATGCTTTTTTGGGTGTTTCATACAGGAGGCATGCAAAAAGCCATTCCCCTCTAGCAGCCGTCCCTGATTATGAAACGTGTCCGATAGGATGGGATCCCTGCTTTTTCGTGATCGAAGGGACGTGTATCTCAGCGAAAGTCACTGTGCTGACAGCCCAGTCATTCCGAGGGCGTCATATCGAGGCGTCCCTCTGATAGCGTGTCCCAGTGATAGCGTCTCAGAATGTCCATGGGAGACGACTTTATGGGGAGGTGTCAGAGGCTCCTTAAATGCTTTGTTCACACCTTCCGAGGTTACTCTAACATTTCGGGGCATATGTTACCCGAGGATGGTTCCTCCGAGGGATACTCCTGTTTCCGAAGAAGGTTCGATCGTTCTACCGAGGTTGATCTTCCCATTGCCTGAGGGAGCGAATTCCCTATATTAGGGCAGGGGGATCGTTAATTCTTCTGATCACGGCTGGTAGTTTCCCTTTGCCGAAGTCAGTACTCCGCCAAATTTGGGAGCTCGGCCGAGATGCGTACTTCGGCTATCACATGCCCCCTCCCGGCGAGCCGGAGTGAATGCTTCGGCTATGTTTTCGAGAGGGTTCCTTTTCTGATCTGGCGGCTGAATCCTTTCTCGGGAATATTCCTCGCTTCAGAAGTCGCTTGCTCGGAGGTGAGGTACCCTTCTCCAGTTTTCTGGGCACCCTTGGAATGTCTGTTATTTTTTCTTTTTGCTTTTTCTGCCACGGATCTGTGAATCGTCGCGTCCTTTGGCCAGGCGTGTCAGTCATGGGTGACCACGCCTGGGTTTTCGTGATGCTAGGGGGACATGCCCTGGTTCCTCGCGCTGTGTGACACGTGTATGCCGTTGGATGGTGAAGCAGTTATGCTGGTCACGTCAACTGCACCCCTTCGTCTTCAAGGAGCAATAATGAGGCGGTTTCTTTTTCAAAGGATGATTATGACGACGCTTCACTTATCCTTCTTCGGTCTATATAAGTTTCTTCCGTCTACTTTGTCTCATTCTTTTGTTTTAGCTCTAGTCTGTTCCAGAGCCTTTTCTCCCCCCCTTTTCCTTTTTCCGGCGTTGATTTTTGCGGCAGTGTGACCTCCGACGATTCCTTGCAGCGGCGTTTCTCAGGTTTTGGCAAAGTCTTTGGTAGGTGCTCCTTTTTGTGGTTTTGTTGTCGTTTTCCCCCTTTTTTTTTCCAAAGTTATCTCTCTTTTTCTTATTATCATTCTTTTTTTTGAAAAATGTCAAACCCAACTCCACTGAGTCCGATACCATTGATGACTGTGCGCCCCCTTTCTGCAAACCTTGCTTCCCTTGAAACTTATCCTTGCTCCACTATTTTAGAAAAGATGAAAAAGTGGGTGGCCAAGTACTACCTTCCTTCTTATATCACGCCGAGGTTACCCCTCCCGGGATATTTTGGCTACGCAGCTTCTCCGGGGGAGGTTACCGTTTACCGGGCTCAACTGAAAGCCGGTCTTCGGTATCCCCCTCATCACATGATATGTGAATTTTGTGATTTTCACGGCATTGCCGTGAACCAGCTTACCTTTACTCTTACTTCAATGCCTTCCTCTGCATGTGTGGGGTGTTTGGCATAAATCCCCACTTCACCTTCTTTATGCAGTACTATAAACTCCACCCGGTCCCGAAGGGTGGTTTTTACTACCTCCTTCCCCGAGGGTCCGGGAGTAAGAAGTTCATGTTTACCTTCGATAATAAGGACAATTGGCGAGGGTGGCAGAAGCGGTTTTTCTTTTTGCGGGTTCCCGAGTCTTGGGGCTACGTTCCTATTAGATGGGCCTCCGGAACTTTAGAGGCCGACGTCGTCGACACCAGGAAACTCCTTACTCCGGTAACGCTTCCTGATTTTGAAAACTTCGACAAACGTATTCGGTCAGTGTCAGACTGGGACTCCGGGGCTCCTTCGCGTTCACTCTACCCCTTTCCTATTAAGTGGGATCTTATGTCTGAGGAAGTTCTTCGGGAACTGGGAGTGATAACTGCCCACAAGAGTGACCTCGGTATGCCCGTGCCTGTTCTTCCGGGGAAGAAAGCCTGGATAGTCATGCTCCTTCGGCGTGAAATTTCTTATCAGGCTTTTTCCGAGAGTAAGTGATCTTCTAGGGTTTGGCTTCTGGCTTTTCTTTTGGACTTACACTGATATTTTACTTTTCTGCAGAGATGGGCAACCAGTCCGCCGAGTTTTATAAATCACTCTTCGACAGTCAGGCTAAGCGAGGAGAGCAAGTTCGCAGGAAGACTTCCGGTAAGAGGAAGAAGTCGACTGTCAGCCCTTCTAAGTCCAAGAAGGCCAAAGCTACCACTCCTACTCCTCCTTCCCCCGAGGACGTAGTTGAGGTGGAAAATGAGTCTTCAGCTCAATTACCGACGGCCGATAATCCTCCTTCGGAGCCTGATATCCTCGGGGAGACAATTAGTCCTGCGCCTGCTACCAAGATTCCAGCAAAGCGAGTGTCTGCCCAGGAATTCGAAGAGGGCAGAAGAAGGAAGGGAAAAAACATCCCCCAGGTTGTTCGGGAGGTCGGTTCTCGGGAGGGCGTCCCCGAAGTTCCACCAGGTTGGTTCCTTAGCCATTCCACTACAAATCTCAGTATTTTTCGTATCCACGATTTTTTGAATGAGTGGCTAAGGGATGACGTTTTGATGGAACTTCGGCGTGACCTTGCAGAAAATGCCCCTACTGCTTCCTGGATGGAGACTTATAACCGTCGGAGGGCTCTTCGGGACCGGCGGATTCCACAGGGCAGGGTGCCACGGGAGCCTTTCTGGACGTTCACAGAGGACATGGATTTGTTCTCTGAGGATAGCCAGCTGATGGCTCCACAAATGGCGGCGGGGGTATTGACCCATGCCACTTTTCAGTCCCTTACCACCGAGTGTCCCAACGAAGAGATCTTCACGGCGAGGATGACCGAACACGTTGCTCAGGTGATCCTTCCTTTTTGGGAAATTGTTCTTCTAAGCTGTCACTATCTTCCGATACTTTTTTGACGCTTATGTTTTTCTGCAGCTTTTGGCATACAGCGGGTACTTTCGTGCCTGGTCAGCGAAACAAACGGAAACCCGTTCTCGGTCCGAAGATTCCTTACGCCAGACGAAGGAGTCTCTCACCCAGTATGCCTTAAAATATGGTGAGTTGAACAAGGTTGCGAAGGAGAACCTTGGGAATCTTCGGACCGAGGTTGTGTCCAGCAGGCAGGAGCTTCTCACTGATTTCTCAGCGAAGGTTGAAGACCTCGGTTCAAAGTGCGTGGCTCTTACTCTAGAGAATGAGGCCCTTCTGAAGAAGACCGCTCAAGACAGGGAGGATCTTGCGAAGGCCCTTGCTGAGATTGAGTCGCTGAGGAAGAAGGAGACGAAGAGCAAGAGGAAGAAGAAGCTGGACGAGAAGATTGTTTCGCTGAAAGCTGACCTGAAGGCTCTTGGTGCCGAGAAGGACCGTAGTGAGCAAATGTCGAAGACGTCCTACCAAGATGGCTTTTGCTTGGCTCGTCATCAGGTCCTCGCTCGGTACCCTGGGCTTGACCTTTCTCACTTATCTGCCTTGGATTTCCCCATAGAGCCTAAATCTTCGTGGTCCAAGGTCGAGCTCCTTAATCTTCCTCCGGCTCGCCCTGTACATTTGACTGAGTTCTCCAGGGGTGATAATGTTGAAGAAACGTCGGATACCCCTGCTTAGTCGTAGCCTTTCTTCTTCTTTCCTCTTTTGTATCTTTTGACTTATCATTTTTAATGGAAATTTTTTTTTTTCATTCTTCGTTCTTTCTTCCGAATATGCTTTCCCAGAAGCTGGTATGATTCTAAGCACCTTATTTTTTCGGAAGGAACCTTTCTGGACTGCTTTCTTGCTCGTGCGAGTTTTTAAGCCAAGTGAGGAATTTCATAAGGAAGATTCGTCAGGCATGCTCTTTTGGTGGCGAGGGCATATTCATCATTTATTTTTACTGACTTCTTCGGGGAGGAGTATCTTAGAGGCTTTCTTTGAAAAGAAATGTCTAAGTATAGAATTTTTTCAGAGAGCTTGAATGCCAAGTATTCTTCAACTCTACTCCCTCAACGTCACCCAACTTAAAGACCCCTGGGCGAACTTCATCAAGGACCAAATAGGGTCCACTCCAATTTGCCCGAAGTACACCTTGCGATGGCCTTCTTTGTTCGAATTCGGTTTTGCGGAGAACAAGGGCGCCCTTTTTGATCTCATTTTTCCTTACGTGTAAATTAGTGGTGCGCGCTATCCACTGCTGGAATGCCTTTCTCCTTAACTTGGCCATTTCGCGATGCTCTTCGAGGAGGTCCAATTTTTCTCTCAGTCCAAGCTCATTTCCTCCTTCATCGAACATCTGGATTCTTACCGAGGGGTGCGTGACTTCAATGGGAATAATGGCCTCGGTCCCGTATACTAGCGAGAAGGGAGTCTCTCCCGTGGCTCTTCGGGGAGTCGTTCGGTAGCTCCATAGTACACTTGGAAGCTCTCCTGGCCATTTCCCTTTTGCCTCCTTCAGCCGTTTTTTTAGACCATCTTTTATTGTTCTGTTAGATACCTCTACCTGCCCATTGCTCTGAGGGTGAGCTACCCGGGTAAAATGTATCTTGACGCCAAGGTCCTCCATGAATTCCTGGAACCCCCTGTCAGTGAACTGGGTCCCGTTATCGGTCACTATAACCCTCGGAATACCAAATCGGCATATGATGTTCTTCCATACAAATCTTTGAGCGTCCTTCACCGAAATTGATGCTAGTGGTTCTGCCTCTATCCACTTAGTGAAATAGTCTACTGCAACAATGCAAAATTTTACTCCGCCGGGGGCGGTTGGGAGAGGCCCGATGAGATCAATGCCCCACACGGCGAAAGGGCAAGGATAGTCTGCGGCATTTATTCTTTCTGAGGGTAGCTTTTGGATATTGGCATGCCTTTGGCGGTTGTGACATCTTCGGACAAATTGCCTTGCGTCCTTCCTTAAGGTAGGCCAGAAGTAACCTTGGCGGAGTATTACTCTTGCGAGGACGTCTGTCCCTATATAGGAGCCACACAATCCTTCATGCACTTCTTCAAGTACTTTTTTGGCATCATCCTCGCCTATACATCTTTGCAGAGGACTTGCGTACCCTTGCCTGTACAGTTCCTCTCTAATGAGGAAGTACCTTCCTGCACGCTTTCGGACTTTTGCGGCTTCTTTAGGATCCTTGGGAAGTTCTGAAGTTGCCAAATACTTTTTGAGGGAGGTTTGCCATCCTTCCCCCGAGGTTTTTATGCACATTAACTCCGTGCTGGGGTGTTCTAGCACTTCAGTGGGTTCCTTAGCCTTGGCCAAGGTATCCGCTTGGGTATTATCCTTCCGGGACACGTTCTTTATGTGTACTGAATCGAAATCCTCAATAAGTTTTTGAACGAGATCGTGATACTTAGCCAAAATTGGGTCCTTTGCGGCATATTCTCCCCTCGTCTGTTGGACTACTAATTGTGAATCACTGTGGGCCACAAGGTTCTTCACACCTACTTTTCTGGCCATTTTCAGTCCGGCTATGAGTGCTTCATATTCGGCAATGTTATTGGTAACATTAAAACTGAATTTGACTGCTTTAGAAGCTTCCATGCCTTCGGGACCCTGAAGGACTATTCCAGCTCCTTGATGCTCTGCGCCTGACGCTTCATCGACGAAGAGCTTCCATTCTGGATCAGTTTCTGTTTCTCCCCCCGCTAGTGGTTGGATCTTTTCAATCTCAGGAATCTCGGCCATGAAGTCTGCAAGTGCCTGAGCCTTTATTGCCTTTCTGGGCTCGTAAGTAATGTCATATTCACCGAGCTCGATGCACCATTTTGAGAGTCTTCCCGAATGCTCCACTTTTTTCATCACATCTCGCAGGGGCAAATTACTTCGTACGGTGATGGCGTGTCCTTGGAAGTAGGGTCGTAATCTCCTACCCGCCAGTACTAATGCGTAGATGGCTTTTTGGAGCAACGGATACCTCGTCTCGGCGCCGTGTAGGGACTTGCTTACGTAATACACCGGCCATTGTTTCCCAGCCTCTTCTTTAACTAAGATGGAACTTACCGTTCTTTCAGTGACTGCGAGGTAAAGGATGAGGGGTTCCCCCTCCCCAGGTTGTCGAAGCGTTAGGAGGCGGGTTAGATAAGTCTTGAGCTCTTCCCAGGCTTTCTGGCATTCTGCATTCCATGGGTGTTCCTGGTTTCCAGAGGTACCACCTTCCTTGGAGACTTTGGTGAGTACTTTGAAGAACGGGCGACATCGATCACCATACCTAGAGATGAATCTACTTAGGGAGGTGATCCTTCCGGTAAGCCTCTGTATGTCCTTGATAGACGTAGGTGTCCGGAAATTTAGCAGGGCTTTTACTTTCTCAGGGTTAGCGTCTATTCCCCTTTCTGACACCATAAACCCGAGAAATTTTCCCGCGTTTACTCCGAACGCACATTTTTTGGGATTAAGGCGAATGCTGAACTCCTGAAGTCGCTAGAAGGTTTCGGTTAAGTCGGTGATATGATTACTGGGCACTCTGCTCTTGACTATCATATCCTCGAAGTACACTTCCATGTTCCTACCGATCTGTGCGTCGAATACTTTGTTCATCAGTCTTTGTTAGGTAGCTCCTGCGTTTTTTAGCCCGAAAGGCATTCTGACATAGCAGTAAGTACCTATTTCTGTGATGAATGCTATTTTTTCCTCATTCTCGGGGTTCATTCGGATCTGATGATACCCGCTAAAGGCGTCGAGGAAGCTAAGCAGTCCGTACTCGACAGTTGCGTCTACCAGCTGATCTATGGCCGGTAATGGATAGGAGTCTTTTGGACACGCATCATTTAAGTTTCGGAAGTCAATGCACATTCGAAGCTTTTCACTGCCCTCCTTTGTGGCTATAACCACATTGCTGAGCCATTCGTGGTATTTTACTTCCCTTATTACCCCGGCCTCAATGAGGCGATTAACTTCGGTTTTGACGAAGGACCTTTTTTCAGCTGATAGATTCCGTTTTTTCTGCCGAACTGGTCTAACGTGTGGTTGCACTTTAAGATTGTGATGGATTATGCTGGGGTCAACCCCCGGCATATCCTTCGGCGAATAAGCAAATAGATCTTTGTTCATGCATAAAAAGGATACAAGCCTCTTTTTGTCCCCTTCGGCCAATTTCTTTCCAACTCGGGTGTTTCGGCCGGGGATTAATTCTACATCCTCTGTTTCTATTTTTTTGAGGCTCTCATTTTCTTCTACCGTTACCTTTTCGTCCATCAGGACCTTTTTTCCTTCTGCCGAAGTCTGTACTTGGATCCTGGTCGGGCTCTGCCTGGCCCTTGTGAAGACTTTTTTAACCTCGGCTTAATCAATGAAGTTTTCAGCGTCTCCGTCTTCGGTGGTGAAGGTGACTGTTAAGTACCTTACATCTGGCCGAATATGAAAATTACCCTGAGTCTGCCTTCCCAGAATAGCGTTGTATGCTAATGGTACATCAATGACTATAAATCTTGTTCTGCCGGAGGCAATCAAGTCTTCTTTGCTTTTGGAAGAGACTCCTTTCAGCATCAACGGCAAGTCGATGTACCCGAGGACTGGGAGTTCGGATGGTCCGACGCCGAAGGTGGGGGAACTGACTGGGCTAAGATCGCTTTTTGAGATATCTAATTTTCCCAGCAGATGAGAAAAAATGACGTCGGCGTTCGAGTCGTCATCGAGGAGTACTCTCTTGACGTCCCAGCTCCTTATTCTTGCCATGAGAATGAGGGGGTCGTCATGAGGGAATTTTATCACAGATCCATCCCTACGAGTGAGCCTTCGGGAGGTGTTCCCGTACTCCATGACGGAGACTTCTCTCATCTTCCTTTTCCTCTCGGCCGAGGGCATCCCCGTAGTGATGGTTTGGATGATCCCCGCCGAGGGTGGCAGACTTTTCCGGGGACTTCGGTCCTGTCGTCTATCTGAGTCATAGTCTTCATCATCTGCTCTCCTTTGCTCTTCTTTCCTCTCCTTTGGAGAGGGCATCCGCAGATATCGCCGTAGTTGCCCCTGTTTAATCAGGGACTCGATGTACTTCTTCAACTGGTAACAGGCTTCAGTGTCGTGGCCATGTTCTCTGTGAAATTGGCAGAATTTCTTCATATTCATTTTATTTTCCGGGGCCATGGCCTTTGGCCTTGGGATTGTTGTCCCTTGCCTTTCTAGGGCCATCAAAATGCTAGCTCTTGTAGTGTTTAGGGGATTAAATGCTGCGGGCCTTTTCCCTCTTTGCCTGCGGGACCGTTCTCCCTCGTTCTGCTGGTGTGGCTGGTGGCCAGAACCTTCGGTGTGAAGGTGTTCTACCTTCGGTCCCCCCATTCTGAGCTCTTCAGCCGTCATGTGTTGTTCGGCTCTTCTGTAGAATTCCCCAAGAGTTTCTGGGGGATCTTTGGAGAATTCATAGAATAGCTGGGAGTCCCTTCGCAGTCCTTTGACCATTGCCAGGATGCGAATTTTGGGTCGAAAGTCTGGTACGCTCAGTGCTTCTCAGTTGAATCTTTCAACATAATCGCGGATGGTCTCCCCTCATTTCTGCGCTATGTCAAACATTTGCACTGGCATTTTTGCAGTTGGCCTACTGCCAATAAACTGTTGAGTGAAAGCAGTAGATAGTTCTTGGAAGCTCAACAAACTTCCCTGTGGCAAAGAGCCATACCATGCTGTTGCTGGCCCTGAGAGAGTCACCTCAAAGCATTTACAGAGCATGGCGTCGTCCGCGCCATGGAGCACCATGCTTCGCTTGTATTTTGTCAGGTGCGCCTGGGGGTCACTTCGCCCATCATACGTTTCCAGACGAGGAACCCTGAAATCACTGGGCATAGGCGCCTCTACTACCTCGCGTACGAAAGGCGACTCCTCTCCGGTGTAGGAGTCGGACAACCGGGACCAGACCGGTTTTCGGGAGATCTGGTTCTCGACCTTTTCCAGCCTTCCCAGGATCCTTTCCATGAGGGCAGTAGTGCTGGTTTCTTCCTGCCGCCATGTGTTTGCTGGTAGCGGCGAATTTCTTCTTCGCCTTGGGGAACAACTCCGGCGAGGGGGAGAAGGGGACCGCTGGTAAGGGGATGCGCTCCGTCAGCAGGAGGCCCTGGTCTCTTTTGGGGCTCCCCCTCTGGCGGGGCGCGCCTCAACGGGTTCCCCATCTGTTGAATATGGGTCAAGAGTCTCCACACCCTGAACTCCGGTGAGTAGATCGCGAGCTCCTTTCCATACGGACGGTCGAGGGTGAGGCTCTCTGAGCAGGTGAAGGTTGGGGCAACCTCTGATCAAGTTGTTGAGTGATTTCGGCAACGATAGAACGCTGGAAATCCCGTAGGAAGCTCATCATTACCGTTACTGGACGGTCGTCCTCCATCATGGATGCTTCTGCCACAGGCAAAGGGGTCGCCTGTTGAGTCTCAGGTGCGAGGGGGGATCTTGGAATCCTTTTGTCCTTCGAGCGCCGAGTCTCCACGACGGTGACATGGGACAAGGTTCCCACAGACGACGCCAAATGATGGCCTGTGGTGGCTTCATCGTATGTCATCATTTGAGTAGGGAGGGCTTCTGATGGAGGAGAACACTTTGAGATGAGATTCCCCAGTGGAGGATACTTGAAATCCTTTCAGAAAAACACAGGTTAGGAGGTCCCCGGAGTGGTTTTCCGGGGAGGAACCTCCGACGCCCAAGTCAATATTTTCATATAACTGGATTATGTGTCCTTTTTGGTATTCAAAGAGAACTTTGTTATCTTACCCTTCTAGAATGCTTTTTTGGGTGTTTTATATAGGAGGCGTGCAAAAAGCCATTCCCCTCTAGCGGCCATCCCTGATTATGACACGTGTCCGACGGGATGGGATCCCTGCTTTTTCGGGATCGAAGGGACGTGTATCTCAGCGAAAGTCGCTGTGCTGACAGCGCAGTCATTCCAAGGGCGTCATATCGAGGCATCCCTCTGATAGCGTGTCCCAGTGATAGCGTGTCAGAATGTCCATGGGAGACGACTTTATGGGGAGGTGTCAGAGGCTCCTTAAATGCTTTGTTCGTACCTTCCGAGGTTACTCTAACATTTCGGGGCATATGTTACCCAAGGATGGTTCCTCCGAGGGATACTCCTGTTTCCGAAGAAGGTTCGATCGTTCTACCGAGGTTGGTCTTCCCATTGCCTGAGGGAGCGAATTCCCTATATTAGGGCAGGGGGATCGTTAATTCTTCTGATCACGGCTGGTAGTTTCCCTCTGCCGAAGTCAGTACTCCGCCAAATTTGGGAGCTCGGCCGAGATGCGTACTTCGGCTATCAATAAGAAAACATGAAAGCTCAAGAGCAAGAGCAAGCAAAAAGTAAAAGTAAGAAAACCTTGGGGAGAGATGGCTTTATATAGCTCGAAGAGGGCAGGTGAAACGACGCCATAATGACCTTCTGTTAGTGTTGTGCCCAAAAAGCCAGTCATGAGATGATTGTATTTTTGCACATTGAGTCATGATATTTTATTGAGGCATTAATCCAGCAATTATGTTTGTTGTTTTGTTTCTGCGTAACGTAATAAACATAATTGTAACCCTAGAATAATGATATTCTTAAATGTCCCTAGTCCAGTATTATTGTGGAGCGGGTTGCAATAATACATAATGACTAGCATATGTGGAGACTAATATGAGATATGTAGTCTACATATGGGTACAAGTTGGAGAACTTGTGTACTGGACCGACCCACCATGAGAACACTTCATGGATCGTTATATGAGTGTCATAAGTGATTCTCATAGTGATCATGGTATATGTAGTCCTTCGACCTAAGATCATCAAGGTTCCCTACATGTGAGTCACATACTTTGATACTTTCCTTTGTTGCTCGTAACTGAGTAAACTTGAAGGAGGTCATTGGGTATGTCACATATCATGCGGAGGGATTTGTATGATCAAGATGGGATTTGTCCCTCCTATGTAACGGGAGTGATATCTTTGGGCCCCTTGATAGAGTGAGACTTAGAAAATGCATGGCCATGCTCCGATGAGTTGATATATGATATCAATGTCATCAGTTTAAGTTAGTCTACTCGGTAATCAAGAAACTAAAGATTGGGCTATACGAGAGTGACACATTCCATGTCTCGTGCTTAGTCTTGATATCTTGGACAAAGGGACAATGGCATATATCGGTGATGATCATAAAGGTTTAGTCGATTCACCGACAATCTTGTCACTTGGGTAGCAATGATGTGTTGCTAGACACCGCTCATTGCTTATGATCATAAATGTGATTTATGATCATTGCCAACATGGCAAGAGCCTATTGGGTCGCACACGTAGAGCTATTTGGATCATTAGAGTGCATGGGCTAATTATTTGGGTTATGGTTTCACTTTAATTTCGTATTAATAATGGGCCAAGGAGTTGAGCCATTATTAAGCCCGAAATTAAATCCTAATTGGATTAGGGCTTTGAAACCCATTAGGCCTGGAAGTTGAGTCTCACTATAAATACAACTTTTAAGTGAGAAATTCGCAGGTCTCCTTGCCCTAGCCTCCCAAAAGGACAACCACACTCTTCTCTTGCAATTCCTTGGAGGACGCAAGCTAGCACTGCGAGCGCAAGAGAAACGCATCTGCCGGGACGTGGTGGAAGCGTGGTGATCCCGAGAGGCTCGTGTGGATACCATAGAGAGCCTGAACACGTCAACTGTTCAGGTTTTGTGATTCGACTCTACAGTTGAGTGAGAGATCTGAACCGAAAATTAGGTATGAAATTTTTGAACACCCGGTTTACCCCGTTTCACTTGGATCCTGGAGGGTTTCGGTTAAATTCCGCTGCGCTGTTTGGCTCCCGAAACCCAACACCTTCTGCAGGTGAAGAGACGTAACTGATGTAATGGATGTGAAGCATAGCCAATAATCTGGTGACACATGTCACGCAGCACAAGAAACAAGGGCATGCCCCCTAATTTATTAAATCTATGACGTGTGAACCGAGGTGACACAACTGCTTATCCAAAAAGATAGGATGATCCACATGTAGATGGCGGGAATAAGAACCCTAAGGAAAAAAGCAACCCTTTTTTGTGCCGAAGGTGTGACCTCATCAAAAGTGGGAATTTAGCCTCAGGGAACGTCTTCAAATAGAGGTTTAACCTCACCGAAATGGAATGCAAACAAAAAAGTTCAAAAGTATGTCGAGAGTGTTGGCTTTCGGGAGCCAAACAGTGCAGCAGAATTTAACCGAAACCATCCAGGATCCAAGTGAAACGGGGTAAACCAGGTGTTCAAAATTTTTCATACCTAATTTTCGGTTGAGATCTCTCACTCAACTGTAGAGTCGAATCACAAAACCTGAACAGTTGACGTGTTCAAGCTCTCTATGGTATCCACACGATCCTTTCAGGATCACCACGCTTTCATTGCGTCCCGGCAGATGCGTATCTCTTGCACTTGCAGTGCTAGCTTGCGTCCTCCAAGGAATTGCAAGAAAAGAGTGCGACTGTCCTTTTGGGAGGCTAGGGCAAGGAGACCTGCGAATTTCTCACTAAAAGTTGTATTTATAGTGAGACTCAACTTCTAGGCCTAATGGGTTTCAAAGCCCTAATCCAATTAGGCTTTAATTTTGGGCTTAATAATCGCTCAACTATTGGGCCCATTATTAATACGAAATTATTGAGAAACCAAAACCCAAGTTATTAGCCCATGCACTCTAATGATTCAGATAGCTCTATGTGTGCGACCCAATAGGCTCTTTACCATGTTGGCAATGATCATAAATCACATTTATGATCATAAGCAATGAGCGGTGTCTAGCAACCCAAGTAACAAGATTGTCGATGATTCGACTAAACCTTTATGATCATCACCGATATATGCTATTGTCCCTTTGTCCAAGATATCAAGACTAAGCATGAGACATGGAATGTGTCACTCTCGTATAGCTCAATCTTTGGTTTCTTGATTACCGAGTAGACCAACGTAAATTGATGACATTGATATCGTATATAAACTCATCCGAGCATAGCCATGCATTTTCTAAGTCTCACTCTATCAATGGGCCCGAAGATATCACTCCCGTTACATAGGAGGGACAAATCCCGTCTTGATCATACAAATCCCTCCACATGATATGTGGCATACCCAATGACCTCCTTCAAGTTCACTCAGTTACGAGCAACAAAGGAAAGTATCAAAGTATGTGACTCACATGTAGGGAACCTTGATGATGTTAGGTTGAAGGACTACATATACCATGATCACTATGAGAATCACTTATGACACTCATATAACGATCCATGTAGTGTTCTCATGGTGGGTCGGTCTAGTACACAAGTTCTCCAACTAGTACCCATATATAGACTACATATCTCATATTAGTCTCCACATATGCTAGTCGTTATGTATTATTGCAACCCGCTCCACAATAATACTAGACTAGGGACGTTTAAGAATATCATTATTCTAGGGTTACAATTATGTTTATTGTGTTACACAGAAAAA
This sequence comes from Aquilaria yunnanensis, assembly GCA_039654915.1. Taxonomy (NCBI): domain Eukaryota; kingdom Viridiplantae; phylum Streptophyta; class Magnoliopsida; order Malvales; family Thymelaeaceae; genus Aquilaria; species Aquilaria yunnanensis. The sequence continues at coordinate 79,659,956 of CM077598.1, forward strand.
GAACAACAAACATAACTGCTAGATTAATGGCTTAATAAAATATCATGACTCAATGTGCAAAAAAATACAATCATCTCATGATTAGCTTTTGGGCATAATACTAACAGAGAGTACAACATCGACAAAAGAAGGGATCTCAGACCACAAATCCTAGACTAATCAAAGGAAACGGAGTTATGCCGGATGGTCGACCTTGGCCGAAGGAAGTTCTTGAACCAATGGGAGCCCCGATCGATTAGAATCAAAGATACAACTTCAATTCGTCGAATGGGGCATCTAATAGCCGAAGAGCCATCACCCAAGGAGCATCTTTTAGTAGACCTGACACCATCTTCATGAAAAGAGGCGACCAACATTAGGATAAGGATCTACACCACCCTCAGAAATGGATACAATCAACCTAGGAATAAGGACCTACACCACCCTAGGAAATGTACATGACCAACCTTGGAAATGTAAGCTTTCCACCCTCGACAAAAGGAATACCTCCCGAAAATGACTTGTGCAGTCGATAGGCTTTCCTTAGCCACCTTCAGGGGAAATCTTACATCCGAAAGGGTCTCAGATCCCTAAGGGGTCATAAGGGAAAAATGACAAATATAGTTGAAGGATCTTTGATAGAAGCCTCGCACACGCCTCTACCATCTAAGCATAACCACCTACGGGCAGCTGGAGATACCTCTCTTCGAAGGTATGGACCAAATCTGGCCAAACACGTGTCCTGATCTACTCAGGCTGGGCATAACGGCCTCCTCCTGCTAGCATCCTATAAATACTCGGGGGAGGCTCCAAGGTAATACACAAGAAATACCCTCATTTTCTATTCTCTACTCTTAACAACTTCTCCCTTTGCATACTGACCTGGGCGTTGGAGATCCCTCCCCTGGAAACACACTCATGGGAGCTCCTAACCATTATTCTTCAAGTGCTGCAGTTACTACTCAAACGAAGGTATACTGGAGGCTCAACATGTCTTACATCAAAGATGTGCTAGAGCATCACTTGTTGGGTTTCGGGACCCAAACAGCGCAGCAGAATTTAACCGAAACCCTCCAGGATCCAAGTGAAACGGGGTAAACCAGGTGTTCGAAAATTTCATACCTAATTTTCGGTTGAGATCTCTCACTCAACTGTAGAGTCGAATCACAAAACCTGAACAGTTGACGTGTTCAGGCTCTCTATGGTATCCACACGAGCCTCTCGGGATCACCACGCTTCCACCACGTCCCGGCAGATGCGTTTCTCTTGCGCTCGCAGTGCTAGCTTGCGTCCTCCAAGGAATTGCAAGAGAAGAGTGTGGCTGTCCTTTTGGGAGGCTAGGGCAAGGAGACCTTCGAATTTCTCACTTAAAAGTTGTATTTATAGTGAGACTCAACTTCCAGGCCTAATGGGTTTCAAAGCCCTAATCCAATTAGGATTTAATTTCGGGCTTAATAATGGCTCAACTCCTTGGCCCATTATTAATACGAAATTAAAGTGAAACCATAACCCAAATAATTAGCCCATGCACTCTAATGATCCAAATAGCTCTATGTGTGCGACCCAATAGGCTCTTGCCATGTTGGCAATGATCATAAATCACATTTATGATCATAAGCAATGAGCGGTGTCTAGCAACACATCATTGCTACCCAAGTGACAAGATTGTCGGTGAATCGACTAAACCTTTATGATCATCACCGATATATGCCATTGTCCCTTTGTCCAAGATATCAAGACTAAGCACAAGACATGGAATGTGTCACTCTCGTATAGCCCAATCTTTGGTTTCTTGATTACCGAGTAGACTAACTTAAACTGATGACATTGATATCATATATCAACTCATCGGAGCATGGCCATGCATTTTCTAAGTCTCACTCTATCAAGGGGCCCAAAGATATCACTCCCGTTACATAGGAGGGACAAATCCCATCTTGATCATACAAATCCCTCCGCATGATATGTGACATACCCAATGACCTCCTTCAAGTTCACTCAGTTACGAGCAACAAAGGAAAGTATCAAAGTATGTGACTCACATGTAGGGAACCTTGATGATCTTAGGTCGAAGGACTACATATACCATGATCACTATGAGAATCACTTATGACACTCATATAACGATCCATGAAGTGTTCTCGTGGTGGGTCGGTCCAGTACACAAGTTCTCCAACTTGTACCCATATGTAGACTACATATCTCATATTAGTCTCCACATATGCTAGTCATTATGTATTATTGCAACTCGCTCCACAATAATACTATACTAGGGACGTTTAAGAATATCATTATTCTAGGGTTACAATTATGTTTATTACGTTACGCAGAAACAAAACAACAAACAAAATTGCTGGATTAATGCCTCAATAAAATATCATGACTCAATTTGCAAAAATACAATCATCTCATGATTGGCTTTTTGGGCACAACACTAACATCACTACCCACCTCCTCTGTTTCCCCTCTGTTTTTTTTTTATCACCTCTCGAAGACACATCTCGCCTCACAACTTTCTATTACATATTCACCTTGTCTTGTTCGTTAACTTGGTGAATATCCAAATTATAACATTAGGCAGAAAGATGAATGTGAATTTGTTTTTTGCAAGTCCTTGACAATTATATCATTGAACCAATAGTTCTATAGAATTAATGTTTTATTGCGTAGTTTTAAAATGTAATTTTTTCTTGTAATTTGAATCATTTAAGGTAAAGAATTTATAGTAGTTGAGAGTGTTAGGAAGACTTGAACTTGGATGGTGCCCAAGGTTGACCCATGTTTCAGCCAAACAAACTTAACCGTGGGAGACAATTTTAAAATGTAATTGGATGGTCGTGCATATCATCACAAGATATTACATTTCAAATATTCCAGAAGCTAATGTTTTATTTTTTTTATTGCTAATGAAATATATATTTTTTTTATGAGTGGGTCTTCTAGTTGATGTTATGCTTGCTTCGGAGTGGCAGGCTTAGAAACCTATAGAGAATTCCACCTTAAATCTCTAAAATGAAGCCTATAATTTTCTTGTACTGGATGATATATCTCAATCCATTATGAGCTACAAAATCACTTCTCTCCCTCTAGCAAGGGTAATTAGTTTTTTGGGTACAACACCTTCGTAAATTTTTTCTTATTGTAGAATCTTTTACTAAGCACCGCCACTGTATAAATTATTTATTTAATGAGTGATGAGTGGGATATGAGTATGACATCCAATATTGTGTATAAGACATTCAACGTTATAGATAAGATGTAAAATTATCTTCATCCCATATAAATCTGCCGAATCATATCTAGGTAGCAATGTTTTTCACGTGCACGTAAAATGTGAAGCCAAAGTTACTGTTCCTGATCCAATTCGACCTCTTAAAAGCTGGTGGGTTTGACTATTTGACAAGTGACGACTAGCTGCTGAACACGCATGACCGTCGCGCGTCAAACTATTCTAATAGGCATTCGACCAAACTATTGTAGCCTTTCAGTTTCTGCCACGTTCACTTTTATCCTAGAAACATCAAATGAATTTGTAAGAACCTTAGTAGTCCCAAGAGTTTTCATATTTTTATATGTTACTCCTACACCAATTCATGTTCTTAAAGAAGTCCATTAACCAAGCAAGCCGCCCAGTCTCCCCGCATGCTGCGTCTATAGAGAAAACAATAATCAAACAAGGCAACATAGATCTATGAACCTCAACTTACTAAACTTAAGACTTTTTTGGCTTCCTCCTCCTATTAATCACAACATCGACAGAAGATCAAAGCCAAAGAAGCTATATGCCTCTAATATTGTAGAAAATCTTGAAACTAACAATGTCAATAACTGCAGCAACTCAAACAAAACAAAAACATGAAAAGGTAGAAATGATTTACTTGGAGGCAAAACAAAACATACCAGTCAGCTTCTAGCCTTCTACCAGTAAACTTTTGTACATAAGACATGCAAAGAGACTGCCTCAAGTACAAGGAAGAAGAGGACTAGGAGAGGCGCAGAACGTCAGGTTAGAATATCAAGATACAATTCGAACTCCGTTCAATTGCCGATCAACTGAAATTGTTAACGATGTTGTAGGACTTATTCGAAAAAACATAGTCATGTGTCTAGTATACAAAAACTAGAAAGGCTTCAGGACTAAAAGCGGTATTTGACCTCAAGCATCTTCCTCCTCGTATGTCAATGGACAGCAAAAAAACGGAGGCTGCAGCCCAATCAGCTACAAACAAATCAACGTCATCACCCACCACAAGCACCCAGACATTACCACTTGTCGTACCTCACGCGACGCGATGAGATAAGATCCGACACAACAACAAACCTCTGCGACGAACTCCATCACCCACCTCCGCCACCACCGGGATCGGTCGTCAGCACCGCCGCCATGGGCGCCACAGACCCTGTAATCTAATTTGTCTTCTCACCCTCCGGGTTTCTTCAGATTGTTCGTTGTAAAGATTTGAGCTTCATTTTAATTGCAGGTGGAGCATATAGATCAGGGAGAAGGAGGAGGAGGAGCAGGCAAAGAGAAGGAAGAGAAAGAAGAGCGAGATGTAGAGAAAGGGGAGGTTGCAGAGAGTAAGGATGGGGAAGGCGACCATTTTCATGTGTCCATGTTGCGGACGTTAAATCCAACAAATCCTCTGAGGGTTGTAGTCAACGGGAACAGTAGACTTTCCTCTCCCTCGCCTGCGCACCACCCTTCTGTTTCTCAGCCTCCTCCTACACCTACCCCTCAAGTAAGTTTCTTTTCTAACCACAAGTTCGACAAAAGTTTCTGATTAATTAATCCTACCATAAGTTATTAAGTTTTCATAGCCTGTGCATTTTAGGAAAATTCGACATGTATAGAAGGTTATATCTATTTTTATAGGATAAGTAACTTATTTAGTGGATTTCTGCTGATGGCGTTTTCTTGTAATGGTGGGTGGACCTAATTAAGTTCATTTGGAGCAGATATGGGTAACGACATTGAACTCAACAAAGTGGACCAACAAAATATCCCTCACATTGTTCTTGGTGCACATGGTTGTGGCTGTTGGACTTGTCGGCTTCTTGATATTCAAGGGGATTCAAGAGTTGATAGCAGCATCGAATTCGGTGAAAGAGAAGGAGAAAAATGTACTGAAGCATTTGTTGCCACAAGTGGAGGCAGCGTCTGCGTTAAGTATCACGCTTGCATTTTGTTGGCAGAAGGCGTTGCGGGAATGGCCTAGATTTATGGTGCATTTCATACTGTGGACTACCTTTACTATGTCATTGGCAGCTGGAATCCTTTTGATCTGCTTCCAGAAGCCCCCCACAGATGGGGTTGGCGTGTGCTTCATCTTCTTTGCCATCGGTAGTGGCTTGTACGCTTGTTGGGTGAGCCAAAGGGCCAGCTTTTGCTGCAAGATCTTGATCAAGTCTCTGGAACCGGTTGCTAAATTTCCAGACTTGAACCAGCCCATTTACTGGATGCTTGGGGGAGGGTTTCTGTGGATGTCCCTCTGGATTCTGGCGGTCATTGGAGCATTGAATTTCTACTTCCCACCGTTGTTAATAATAGCGCTGGTGTTGAGCTTGCTATGGACCACTGAAGTGATGAGGAATGTTGCCAACGTAACAGTAAGCCGGGTGATTGCGCTATATTATCTGAGGGGAATTCAGTCCAACACAAATTTCTGTTTCCAGAGGGCGTTGACACAAAATCTGGGAAGCGCTTGTCTGGGCTCGCTGTTTGTTCCCACAATTGAAGCCCTTAGAATCGTGGCTCGGGTATTGAGCTTGCTTCGTGGAGAAGCAGAGTTCATGTTCTGCTGCGCGCGTTGCTGCCTCAGAGTGATGGAATCAATCTTCCGATGTGGGAACGGCTGGGCATATGTGCAGGTAGCTACAGCTGATTGACATAATTAAGTAATAGGCATTTGAATACAAAGCTTATATAACATAACTCGCTCATTTTTTAAATTGGAAAATGGCGGTGCTCGCAGATAGCAGCATATGGCAAGGATTTTGTAAGAGCTTCGCAAGATACATGGGCAGCATTCGAGAGGGAAGAAATGGAGGTGATCGTGGACTCGGATATGATGAGCGCAGTATGCTTCCTGACAGGAGTATGCAGCGGCTGCATATGCACCATCATGGTGGCTGCCTGGACTGCCAAAGTACATGAGGCTTTTACAGCTCAAGTCTCCCTTCTTGCTTTCTTCATAGGATACCTCATGGTTAGAAACTGTTGGCCTACTCTTATTCGAAAATCTGATTGGTTTAATACTGACTTTAACTAACTTAGTTCGTGATCAAACACACATATGGCAGACAAGGATCGCAATGGCATTACCGCAAGCATGCGTGAGCAGCTACTATGTGTGCTATGCAGAAAATCCCAACAACAGATTGTTTGACAAAACCATAAAGGAACGGATCAACATGATCAAGACTGGTCGTGATGTAGTTGTGCCTACGCCCCGAGTACCTCGTCGATTTAACACCTAGCTACCTATTCCAAGTCTAACTTACTAGCAGAGAAGTAACTTAAATTGTAAGTTAAGCAACCCACCCATCTCCTATTTGGTTGTTTCTTACCCTAAATGTACGGAGGTAGATTGTACTAATTATTAGTTAGGCGAGTTCTCTAATTATGTAGTGAGCGGCTAGGGCAGGGGATGAGAAAGTGGGAGAGACAAGGACTGCGAAAGACAAGTTGAGGCATTGTTTGTGGAAGCGAGATTTGGATCTCCCCGCAAGGAAATCGGTTCATGTGAGAGCCCAGTTCATTGGTCAACAGATTAGTTTCCCTGCAACAAGGCTACAATTTACTGTGACCTCCACGTCACCTGTCTGTCCCAAGTGGTAGAAAGATTCGGATATTCCATGCTAAAAAATAAGCCAATTATTTTGTATCCACGTTTTATTTATTTACTTTTTCTGTATATTTTATTGAATTCGATATGCAAAGGTATCTGATTTTTACCTGTAATTATCTCAATAATTAATAAGAAAGTTTATACTGTAAGCCCTCGTTTTCTAGTCATTACAAAGGACTCAAAGTTTAAAAGACATAAATTTTACTCAGACAAGCAGCAAGGTATCAAACAATTTTCCGGAGACCCCTCACTGACAAAATTACTAAGCACATGTTCTACACCAAAATGAACTAGGTTTTATCAAACTATGAATAAAGAATCACAAATATAAATAACAACAAATAAAAAACACAAATGAATAACTGAAGATATACATCCAGTAGCTCGTAGTGTGGCAGCCCTAGGCCACCTGCGGTTGCCTGTGCTGCCCAGGATCACTAGAAATTCAGCGAATTCCCAAGTTTTGGTTTGTAATTGTTTGTTTCTATGCTTGTGATAAAAAGCAATGCACGTGACCTAAACTTACTAACCAAGATACTACCATTAAATAATTCATGATTCACTTTGGCATAAAATTTAAACATAAAATAAAACATTCAAAACATTGGTGGATCTGCACTTAAAAACAATTATAAAACTAGCCAAAGCCATAAATATATTTCCTACAAGCATTAACCCTATGTACATTATTCAATTATGTACATGAATCACCAAACAAAACATAAAACTAACCAATGTTGCTAGAGGCATCTAGTACAATTAAGTACTCAAGCATAACCTACTGAGATTATCCTACTAGGCTAACCACCTGAGCTCTACCTCTCAAGTGCTGATAGCCTCGACCTCCCCCTTCTGCTCTTAGATCAACCATTGCTCAAGGTCAATCCAACATAGTTAGTATACAACAAACCAATAAATCAATGGAAAAATAGAAACTAGCAAGTATAACTTGTACCTGCTCAATTAGCTCAACAACCATCTCGGGTTGCTGGCCGAACCACCCAAACCTACACATATAAACTAAGCAGTGAGAATCATAGATTATCAGTAAGGGGTCTTTGAGGGTACATGCAAAAGAAAACACTAGAGGACAACAGACAACAAATGTCACAAATCTACCACAAGCTCATAACGGTTTGAGGCCTAATATATGCGCATATACTTGAGTCTCTTGGGAACCTTCCTCATCCTAGTCCTCTCCTAGTGAGCTTTGACCCTGAACTCACTCTAGCATGCCTGACTTGCCTACTGTGCCAAGTTGTCACCTAAGCATGTCATAACCTCCCATTGAATACTATGTGCAGGAGTAACCAAGTCTACTTGGTGAAGCCAAGTTGGGTGCACTAAGGTCCCACACTAGTGCCTCAGGTCTAAGACTAGGCTAGGCCACTAGGTGTTACTAACCTTTCACCCTTCCTATGGTGAACCTTGAATAGCACATGGCCAATCTAGTTTGGGTGTACTAGGTTCCCATTCTAGCTTCTGGGGCCTATGACCCAAATAGGCAGCTAGGTGTACTAAACCTCCACCCCTAGGTGTACTAGGCTCCCACTTTAGTCCCTTAGGTCTATGACCTGACTAGGTGACCAAGTGTTACTAAGCCTCTACCTTCCTTGGTGAACCTTGTACTATACTAGGCTTGGCACTTGTTACACTTCAATGAGTTGGCCATCACTAGGAATCATACTTTCTCTAAGTGCTCTTTATGTTTCCTAGCACATATTAAGGTCCAAAATGCACTAAGGTAGCTTAACTACATCGCTCCTCAAAGACCCCTCAATGTGCCCAAGTAACTTAGCTTGAGTGCTAAGTTACCTACCTACTTAGAGCTTTTAGTGTTCCTTTTGATTCCTTAGGGTAGCTTGCACTTACTTGTGTATGAAGCAACTTCCCAAGCCATGCCAAGCTCCCATATTATCCAATCTAGGCTTCCCATGGGCCCTAGAGCTCACATTGTGCCCAAATGCACTTATGTGCCCCTATTAGCCTTATAGTGCCTTCTTTGGCCTTTAGGTGTTTTCCTTAACTCTTTGTAGTTCTTGTAGCTCTTGAACCAATCTAGGGTCAATAAAATACTAACCCAAATCATCTTACCAAGCTACAAGAAGTTGTGCCATATGGTGCCCACACTAATTGTGCCATTGTGCACATGCACCATTCTTATTTAACTAGGCTACGGTTCTAGTTCACCATTGCTAGTTCACCATGCTCCTCACTTAAACTACTTGGTTACTCACTATTAATGCATTTAAACTAGCTTAGGGATAACTACAAGCCTCAACTAGGGCACCCAAATACCCTTATTGATACACATGGTCCAATTGTGCACACACCATCTTCTCCTTGCTTCATTTAATCCAATTGTCAATTGTCCTTCATTCTATCTCCATTTTAAATATTTATCCAACCTTAGGAACATGTCTAGGATGTTTAGGAAGCAAAAACAACCTTCTTGGATGAGTTCTGAAGCAACTGTGGCGCTGTAGTGCTAGAGTTGACTTGATGCTATCCAAATATGAGCGTCCTGGCACCTAGGCCTCAGGAGCACGACCTGGGCACGCTTCCCTTTGGTGCCTAGGCACCTAGAACGGCACCTTGGTGCCCAAAATTGTCCAACTTCATCGTTCTTCTCGAAAACTATGCACAATTGACTCAAACTTGATTCTAATCACTTATAGGCTTGCAATTAATCATCCCCAATGCTAAAAATGGTAGAAATGCATTAACATAACATGGAAAATAAGAAATCCCCTTACCTTAAACACAATTATGTAAGAATCAAGCAAGTAAATCCACATAAGCTTCAAAGGATCCACTAAGGATTTCCTAGGTTCCAAGCAAGTTTCCTTCACAAATGAGCACCAAGGAAGCTAAATCAAGACCATTTGCAAGATCATAAACAACTTAGAACCAAGGAAATTTCGTGGGTTTTGACTTACCTAGAGTTCTTGAGCTAGAACTCCTTGGAAACTTCAAATTGCACCTTCAATGATCTCTACCTAGCCTGGGCTTTGATATACTTGCTTGGGGGCTCTTGATTTCACCAAGAAATGCTCATTTGAAAGCTTGATTATGTGCTCTAATGGAGGTAGAGAGAGAGAGACGAAAATGAGAGGTTAGAGATGGTGAATAGTGCCCATTCTTTAACTCCCATATAAGTCTCATACAACTTCATCCTTACACCAACTTTTGCTCCTTGTCCAAACTTGCCCTTAAGCGTTGTTTACTCTCACTTGGATCCCTCTAGCCAATTTACGTCACAACTTGGGGTTAGAAATAAGAGTTCCGCAATTCCAACTAAGCCTCAAGCTAGGTTCCTAGGCCATCTATGCACATAAAGCACAACAAGTCTCCAAATTAACACTTAGTAAAATTTAGGTCCTTACCCTTGGTTCTATGGTTCTAATGAGCTTTGAAGCTTATGATCTTGATTTTGTAGGTCATTTATGCCTTAAAGACCCAAAGTATACCATAATTAAACCTTTACTCCTCACCTGGGACAAAATTAGCAAATTGCCCTTGGCGACACTTAAGTGCCAATTGTGTTCAAGGAACCTCTCTAACCCTTCCTACTTGCTTGAAATGCATAATAAATATTTGGTAAGCGATTGCTTACCCTGTAACTAAGCCTTACATAACCGTCACTGGTCCAATACTTGTAGGGTCGTAATATGTAGTGAATGAAGATCCTGCGCACAAAGGCAACGCCAGAGGCCTGAGATATTTTCATAGGAGAAATGCTTCGATAGTCAAGTTAGATTCTGGTGAGTAATTAAGTGACAATAATGTCCGGTAGAAATCTTGTACCTTGGGATTGGTGAATGAGATTGACTTATATTGCTAAGGGAAGATCTTAGGGAATCGTTTCTGGAAGGAAATCCCTTGGTTAATCCTATAATTCTGGGATTCCTTTCCTTTTTAGATAGATTGTCTCTTTGGCCTGTTAGGTCTTTTAATTATGATCTGTCTGTTGTGGATTTGTTCATTGTGAGTCTAACATTGGGCTCGTGCCCTACCAATAACTCCATTTCTTTAATAATATGTAGGCTAGGAATCGGCATTTTCTGAACTAAGCAAAACATTGTCATATCCCTCAAAGCACTTCTTCATGGCTAATCCTTCTTATGAGGGGGTATGACCCCTACCTCTTCTCGTGCTGCTCTCCGGCTTTGTTCGGTGCCATTTCTATGAGTTGGTATGATGACCCCCGCATCAACTTCTTCAGGAAGATGTTTAAACATTGTCATTTCGAATGAAATGCCCACTACTCTATAATACTCATTGCATGTGCCAAGTTCAATGGTTGGGTGAGGAGATGAAGTGAAGCCTATTAAATTCAACATTCGGATACGTGATTGGGGGTGGTTTTTCATAGATGCTTTTTGCCACATGTTCTTTTGTTAGTAGCATAAGGGTTTACCATCATGGTGACAATTTTGTTACCCTTCCTTTTCACCATTTAACTATTCTCTATTCCTTGCTCCTTCTCCTGTCTTTGTTTCTTTTTTGTTTTGAGGTTTACTTTCGTCCAAAGTTTTACCTCCACCAAGCTTCTTCTCATCTGTTCACTTCTTGCTTTCCTTTGAGTACTCATAATTAGGTAACGAACTTCGGCCTTTGTTATATATTTTCATGGTATAATTTTAGTTGTTATTTTTTGTATCTTTGCTTTAGGTCTTGTTTGTTGGTGTTTTTGTTCTTCTGTCACCCATCATATGCTGACGGCATCCCTTACCTCCTCTCCATTGATCTTTCAAAAGGACATCTTAAAGATCATCCTCAAGGGCTACCATTGGCTAGGTCCCTTCGTCTCCTAGGGACAACAAAACTTCAAATGGGCCGTTCACCCCTAATTTATCTGTCGTAAGGGGGGCGAGGACACAACTCACTAGGGAGACCTTCTCGACCAATCTCAAGTGGTATTTCTGGCCAAATGGGTTTGTGGCTACCCTTAGCAGAAGTAAAAAGTTAGGTACTAGAGAATGGGGCTCCTGTTGGGGGGGGGGGGAATAAGAGATCTGACTTTCTCACCATCTTCATTCATTAGCTACAAGTGGGCTTTGGTTCCCCCTTCACTCACTAGTGGAACATATCTGTGACCACTATCAGGTTTCACCTTTGCAATTGACTCCAAATTCTTTTGCATAAATAAATGCCTCCATCCTTTGTTGCAAGATGGCAATGGTGGTCACCTTGTTGGAGGTTTTCCTCTAGTTCTACATGCTAGACCTGAAGAAAGGTTCCCTGTTCTACAAAATTGCCCTATCAATCGAGAGGGAACAAATCCTTCACCTTCACCACCTGCAAGGATTCATGGGCAGAGTGGAAGGAGGATTTCTTTTATATGCTGAAAGAGCCATTGTTGAACTTCCTTCATGACTTTGCTAAAACCACCCCAACAAACCCTGGTCGGGAGGCTGTCGATATATGAAGATTCTGATAGCCATCAAGCGTACGCTAGGCTCCATACTTAGCTAGAGTAAGTGGCAGGGAATGATAATTTCATGAACCTGTTGATAGCCGAAGGACTATCGCCTCCACCTGGCCGAACTCCCTGCCACCAGAATGGCCAGGAGATCTGGCGCTACCCGGAAAAAGGTGGGATCACACACCTCGGAGAAAAGCCGAAGAGCCGGAGCTCGGCACGCCAGGGAACTTGACGATACTATTTGCCCCCCCGAGGTAGTAAACAGATCGCCTTCGGAAAAGTGGCACCAGCTAGGGCGGGCCGAACGTGATCTTCCCGAAGGCGGAACTCCCTGAATCTGGGAACCCCCGAACTAGGGGCATGTTTCCCGAAGTTGCACGGTCCGTACTAGAAGACGACCTCACCCAGGGACCTCGGGAGTACGGTAGGAGCATTTAAGGAAGCCTCTGACATGTCGCCCACAGACGTCACAAGCCGCCTCAAACAGCGCTCTGACACGCCGATGCCATCAAAGTCACATCATGGCCCGTCTCGGCTCAAGGCCCAAGGAAGCCTGCCACCAGCTACTTGTCCTCTACGCCCAGACATTCAGAGAACATCCGACCGAACACGTGTCACGATCTGAACGGTCTGGACAACTCTATAAATACCAGGGAATACACCCTAGCAAACGACTGGCAAATATCCTGACTCCTCACTTTGAGAAAATACGAACAGGCGGGTTCACTGAACCCCTCAGTGCTATTTCCTCTGCCTTCTCTCAGCACCACTGACTTGGGCGTCGGAGGCTCCTCCCCGGAAAAACACCCCGGGGACCTCCTAACCCACTTTTTCTGAACATCTCAGGCACTCTCCCTTTGGCAAACCGGCCACCAGGCGTTCTTCCTCTCCGGGAGTCCCTCCATCAGTCACCATGACTACCAACGATGAAGCCCCTGGGCATCATTTAGCACCGTCTGTGGGAACCCGCTCTGAGATCGCCGTCATTGAAACTCGGCGTTCTAAGGACAGGGGACTCCTGAGGTCTCCGTCTGCGCCTGAGACACAACCGGCTGCTGAGCAAACACTCCCAGGGACTCCTGCGCCTGAGGAAGACCGCCCTCTAGTAATCACTATGAGCTTAATGAGGGAGTTTCAGCGCTCGGTCGTGGCCGAAATGACACAGCAGATCGACCGAAGGTGGTCACAGCAGGCACAGGCCCAAAGACCTCCCTCACCTGCACGCCCTCGAGAGAAAAGCCTGAGGTCGACTCATCGCAGTTCGGGAAGCAAAGACCCGTGCGAAGAGTCGTCTACGGAGAATATACCCCTCGGGAAACGGCCTGTGGGACAAACTGGGTCCAAGCGACCGAAAGTCTCACAGCGAAGGAGTTCGTTGCCAGAGGCGAGGTCCCTCTCCCCTCAGCGCCAAACTCGCTCCCCGAAGAGGCGCCGACGATCTCCCTTTCCAGAGGTAGAGCATAACGCCACAGTTCTCATGGAAAGGATACTAGCACGGCTAAACAGGGTGGAAAAGCAGGTAGCTCGCAAACCCGTCTGGGACAGGCTGATGGGACCCTTTTGCGAAGACGGGTCCCCATTCACCCGAGTCGTGGCCGAGGCAGCCATGCCAGGCGACTTCAGGGTACCTCGGCTGGAGATTTATGATGGCCGCACTGATCCGTAGGCCCATCTGACCAAGTACAGATGCAGCATGATAATGCATGGTGCTGACGACGCTACCATGTGTAAATGCTTCGAGGTCACCCTCACGGGACCAGCAACTGCGTGGTACAACTCATTGCCCCCAGGAGCCATCACTGAGTTCCAGGAGTTGTCTACGGCCTTCGCGCAACAATTTATTGGAAGCCGGCCAACGGCGAAGATGCCTGTTTAGATGTTCGACATAGAGCAGAGAACCGGAGAAACCATCCGAGACTATGTCGAAAGATTCAACAGGGAAACTCTAAGCGTCCCGGACTTCCAGCCCGAAATACGCATCCTTGCCATGACACGGGGCTTTCGACGAGACTCACAGCTATTCTATGAGTTCTCAAAGGACCCCCCGGACACCTTCGGAGAATTTTACCGAAGGGCTGAACAGCACATGACCGCCGAGGAGCTGAGAATAGCTGGGCCGAAGTCCGATCACAACCGCGCCGAAGGGTCCAATCAGCAAGCCCAGCATCCAACTGAACAGGCAGGCCGACCTCGGAGGATGCGGGGAAGCAAACTTCAAAGCTTCACACCCCTGAGCACTACACGGACAAATATCCTCATGGCGCTGGAAAGGAAGGGGACGCAGATTCGGCGGCCAAGGGCCATGACCGCTGATAACAAGAAAAACATCAAGAAGTTCTGCCAGTTTCACCGCGACCACGGCCACGACACCGAAGACTGCTTCCAACTGAAGAAGTACATTGAGTCGCTGATAAAACTCGGCCAACTTCGGAAATATCTGCGGATGCCTTCCCCAAAAGGAAGAAAAGATGAGGAAGAAAGGGCTGAAGACGAGGACTACAACTCCGACAGACGGAGAAACAGAAGCCCGAAAAAGCGCCCTCCTCCTCCTGCAGGGGTGATACAAACCATCACTACGGGGCTCCCATCCTCGAAAAGAAAGCGGAAGGCCAAAGAGATTGCGGTCATGGAATATCAGAGTCCGGCAAAGAAACTGGCTCGCAAGGATGGATCCACCGTCATCTTCCCCCATGACGATCCGCTGCTAATCATGGCAAGGATAAGGAACTGGGATGTCAAAAGAGTGTTGCTTGATGATGGATCAAATACTGACGTCCTATTCTTGCATTTACTGCCAAATTTGGAGATCTCCAGCAGCGAGCTCAAGCCTGTCACCTCACCCACATTCGGGGTCGGACCGTCCGAACTACCTGTCCTCGGATGGATTGATCTCCCCCTAATGATGAAAGGAACTTCGGTCGATGGAACAGCTGAGTTGTACGCCTCCACAATGGCAAGATTTATCATCATGGACATTCCTTCTTCGTACAATGCCATCCTTGGAAGGCAGACACAGGGAAACCTGCACATTCGCCCTGACGTGAAGTACTTGACTGTCACGTTCGCCACCAAGGATGGGGATGCAGAGGTCCTCATAGATCAAGCCGAGGTAAGGAAGGTGTTTGTAAAAGCGCGAAAAGCTCTGGCAAATAACCTCGCACAAACAATGGAGGCAAAGGCACCAGAGAAGGACAAAGAAGGAGATCCCACGAGAGCGAAAACGGAAACAGTGGAACTTGTCCCAGGACAATCTACCCGAATAGGGAAGAGCTTGCCCGAAGGTGACAAGAAAAACCTTGTATCTTTTCTACTGGGAAATAAAGATCTCTTTGCCTACTCACCGAAAGACATGCCAGGGGTGCACTCTGGCATAATACAGCATAGCCTCAAAGTAAGCCTGGAAGCAAAGCCTGTCCGGCAAAAGAAACGAAGCATCTCAGCCCATAAGAGCAACTTTGTGAAAACCGAAGTCCAGCGCCTGTTAGACGCTGAAGTCATCAGGGAGGTCAAATATCCCGAATGGTTAAGCAACGTGGTGATTGCCACGAAAGAAGGCAGCAGCAAACTCTGGATGTGCATCGACTTCAGAAACTTGAACGATGCTTGCCCGAAAGACTCATACCCTCTTCCGCCAATAGACCAACTGGTAGACTCAACTGCCGAATACGGGCTCCTAAGTTTCCTAGACGCCTTCACTGGCTACCATCAAATAAGGATGGACCCCGAAGATGAAGAAAAAACCGCCTTCATCACCGAGGGAGGAACATACTGCTACGTCAGGAAGCCCTTCGGGCTTAAAAATGCAGGAGCCTCCTACCAAAGGTTGATGAACAAGGTCTTTAAGGACCAAATGGGGAGAAACATGGAGGTGTATGTTGACGATATGATAGTCAAAAGCAAGCTCCCTCGCAACCACATTGCAGATCTAGAGGAAACCTTCGAAAAGCTCAGAGCCTTCGGGATTCATCTCAATCCAGAAAAATGCATGTTCGGGGTGACCTCGGGAATGTTCCTTGGGTACATGGTATCCGAAAGAGGCATCGATGCTAACCCCGAAAAAATTAAGGCTCTGCTCGAGTTCCGAACTCCTGCCACAGTAAAAGATGTGCAGAGACTAACCGGAAGAATAACCTCTCTTAGCAGGTTCATTTCCAGGTACGGAGATAGGTGTCGGCCTTTATTCAAAGTCCTCACTAAGGCAGCAAAAAAGGAAGGCAACCTCGGAAGGGATGATCATCCTTGGGATCAAGACTGCCAAAAAGCCTGGGAAGAACTCAAAATATACCTAGCCAGCCTGCCGACTCTGCGACAACCTCGCGATCGTGTTATACCTCGCCGTCACGGAAAAAGCTGTGAGCTCGGTCCTCGTGAAAGAAGAAGGGCCAAAATAATGGCCGGTTTACTATGTAAGCAAATCCCTGCATGGCGCCGAAGTCAGGTACCCTCTGCTGCAAAAAGCTATATACGCCTTGGTGCTTGCAGGGAAAAGGCTGCGACCATACTTTCAGGCTCACCCCATCATCGTCCGAAGTAGCCTACCACTACGGGACGTTATGAGGAAAGTGGATCATTCGGGAAGGCTCTCCAAGTGGTGTATAGAGCTTGGCGAACACGATATCCACCTATGAACGTCGGAAGGCCATAAAAGCTCAAGCACTGGCAGAATTCATTGCCGAAATACCCACCACAGAGGACAGTCATCCGGATCTGAACGAAGGTGAGCCAGAATGGACCTTACATGTTGACGGAGCCTCGGGGTCCGAACACCAGGGAGCTGGGGTAATTATCAGAGGCCCCGAAGGCCTGGAAGTAATGAAGGCTATCAAGTTTAGCTTCAACGTCACTAACAATGTGGCTGAGTATGAGGCCCTCATAGCGGGATTACGACTGGCCAGAAAAATTGGCGTGAGAAACTTAAAGGCTCACAGCGATTCCCAGCTAGTAGTTCAGTAGACGGCAGGAGACTATGGGGCGAAGGACCCAACCTTGGCAAAATACCACGAGCTGGTAGCAAAACTCATTTGAGAGTTTGACGCCGTACGGATCAAAAACGTACCACGACGGAAAAACACCGAAGCAGACTGCTTGGCGAAGTCAAAGACCTACACCGAGGTGCTATCCGAGCATCTCAGTACTGAGCATAGTGACCTCGGGAAAAGGATCGAGGGATCCAATAAAAAGGTACCTCGCGGAAAATGTGCTCCCCGAACACCCCGGTGACGCTGCAAAACTGCGAAGGCGCTCCGGCCGTTTCTTCCTAATCGGTGAAGAACTATACCGACAGGGATACGCGAATCCGCTGCAAAGATGTGTGAACGAAGAGGATACTGAAATGATCCTTGAAGAAGTCCACAAAGGCATGTGTGGTTCACACATTGGAACCGATGCCCTGGCAGCAGTGATACTTCGCCAGGGATACTTCTGGCCTACCCTAAGAAAGGGCGCAAGGCAGTTCGTCCGGAAATGCGGCAGTTGCCAAAAACACGCGAACATCCAGAAGGCACCCTCGGAAATGGTAACTTCGGCTGACTATCCTTGGCCCTTCGCAGTCTGGGGTATAGACCTTATTGGGCCACTCCCCTCAGCGCCCGGAGGCGTGAAATTCTGTGTGGTAGCAGTAGACTATTTCTCCAAATGGGTCGAGGCAGAATCGCTAGCAACTATCTCGGCGAAAGAAGCGCAAAAGTTTGTATAGAAGAACATCGTATGCAGATTCGGCATACCGAGGGTACTAGTGGCTGATAATGGATCCCAATTCACAGACAAAGGATTCCAGGAATTTATCAGCGACCTCGGAATAAAGATGCACTTCGCCCTAGTAGCTCACCCCCAAAGCAATGGGCAGGTGGAAGTATCTAACAGGACCATAAAAGATGGCCTGAAAAAGAGACTAGGGGAAGCAAAAGGGAAATGGCCAGGAGAACTCCAAAGCGTATTATGGAGTTACCGAACGACGCCCCGAAGAGCCACAGGGGAGACTCCCTTCTCACTCGTCTTCGGAATAGAGGCCATCATCCCTATCGAGATAGTTAGACCATCAGTACGGGTGCAAGTATTTGATGAAGGTGGAAACGACCTCAGCCTAAGAACGAACCTCGACCTCATCGGCGAACACAGAGAAATAGCTGAGCTGAAAAGAAAAGCTTTCCAGCAAAGAGTGGCCACGGCTATAAATTCACGAGCCAGGCCAAAAGAAATCAAGAAAGGGGACCTCGTTCTCCGAAAGGCTGACTTTGCACCCCGAAAGCCATCCCACGGAGTACTTCGCGTGAACTGGGAAGGACCTTATCTGGTTCTTGCCAAAGTACGAAAAGCCATGTACAAATTGGCGACACCGAAGGCGTAGAATTGAAAAACACTTGGCACTCAGACACCCTGAAGAAATTCTACGCTTAAGATGGAGCGGAAGGATCGTGTTGTACAAAAAATATCCTAAGTACAGAATGTCCTTGAGAAAAATTCTTAAGTGTACAAAATGGTGCAAGATAGAATTCCGCGAAGGTGTTCGCCGTGAAAAAGCGCAGATGTGATTTTCCGAAGTCCCTTGAGCCATCACGCTCGGAAAAATGGAAAACAAAAATCTTGTGAAAGTACACGCCGCAACAAGCGCAGAATAGTTTTCCGAAGTCCCTTGAGCCATCACGCTCGGAAAAATGGAAAACAAAAATCTTGCGAAAGTACATGCCGCAACAAGCGCAGAATAGTTTTCGGAAGTCTCTTGAGCGAACGCATTCGGGACGAATGGAAAATGCAAAATCTTGCAAAAAAGACTTAGCCAAAAAAAATATTCATTGAGAATGATCAGGCTTACAAAGAAGAAGTGCCCGAAGAAAGAGCACAAAAATGAAGAGGAAAAAAAGGAAAAGGCCCCTAAAACAGCGTAAGAATTCTCGGCGTCCCGGGAGCCACCAGCCTCTGTGCCCTTTTCCACCACCTTCGGCGCCGAAATTTTGGAAGGAAGGTTCAGGTGCTCGATTTTTTACCAGGACCACCGAAGCCCCTCGGGAATGTTCAGAGCTTCCAAAAAAGAGAGGTCCAGACCTGGGAACCTCTGAAGGACTTGGTGCCGAGCAAGGCAGAACCCGTCCTGGAAGGCGACCTTGGTCATTTGGTCAGATTTGTCCTTCTCAACCTCAAGGTCCTCGAGCTCGTCCTTCAAATCTGCAACCTCCTTCTTCAGCGCCTTCATCCTTTTCTTCACGTCGGGCTCCTTCTTCAAAGACTTGACCTCGGCTTCAAGAGCTTTTTTCTCAGTCACCAATGACCGTATGAGATTGTCAGAATCTGACTTATCTTTGAGAAGGTCTTGGTTGGCAGCAAGCATCCCCGCCACCTGATCGCCGAGGTCAGCAATCTTCAGGGAGGAGTTCTTCTCAAGGTCTTCCTTTTCCTTCTGGAACTCCTCCCGAAGGGCAGCACCTTCTTTCTTCGCAGCATCTGCCAGCTGCTGGTTCTTGGCAGTCAATTCCGAGCACGTGACTTTCGCTTTTTCTAAGGCCTCTAAGGTCGAAGCTCGGAACGCCGTCTGCCTGGCTACCCGAACTCGGAGAAAGCCGGCGTACCCCAGCAGCTGTGAAAAGATGAACGCAAGGTTAGTAACAGCCAAGCACTTAGGAAAAATTGAGGGGAAAAAGGTGTGAAAAGCATACCTGAGCAGCATGCTCGGTAACTTTTGCAGCGAGGGTGTCATCGCCCGGATGGGGCGCCGCAATAGCCTTGAAGGAGGCCTCTGTAAGCACCCCCTTCGAAATCTGCTTCGCCATTTCAGGACAGTCCTCGGAGTACAAGTTCATGTCCTCCGTGAATGTCTAGAAAGGCTCTTTGGGTATCTTCCCTTACGGGACTTTGCCATCGCGAAGGGCCCGCATCTTCGCGTGTTCGGCCGCCCAGTTCGGAGTAAGCAACTCCCCTGCATGGCGAAAACGAGAAGTAGGTCAGAGACAAAGGAAATTTCAGAAAAACAAAAGAGCCATACTTGTTCTGAAAACAACAAACCTGGCGGCACTTCGATCACGACGTCCTCGGAGTCCTGAGACTCCTCGGTCGAAATCCCATTGCCTTTCTTCCTGCGCCGCTCCTCGGCAGAAGGAGCCTCTACCACGGCCTCCAGAAGGGCCTGTGGCGCGGAAGGGCTCTGTGGAGGGACGTCGGCGGAAGGAACCTCGGTAGCAGCCTCGGGCGGCGGAATCTCGGCTGCCCCAGGCTCCTCGGCAGCTTCCTCGGAAATTTCTTGCTGAGGAAGCTGGGCAGTTTTCTTTGCCCGTTTCACCGAAGGACCAGCGCCAGTAGACTTCCGCCTTCGGGAAGCCGCCTTCTTTGTCTGATCGCCCTTCTCCACCTGGTCGGAGAAAAGGGACTTGTAGAATGCAGCAGTCCCGTCCCCTATCTCTGAAAAAGAAAAAAGACATCAGTGTAAGTCCGAGGGAAAAACTGCAAGGGAGTAGAGGATAACTTACTTTCGAAAAGCATTTCGAAAGAAACTTCGTCCCGAAGGAGCTGCACCAACCAGGAGTCCTTCCCGGCGATAGTAGGAGCTGGCATCTCGAGGTTAGTCTCATGCTCCTTGACCACCCCTAACTCCCGAAGGACCTCTTCGGTCATCAACCTCCAGTTAATGGGGAAGGGGTACAGGGAGCGCGGAGCGACCTCGGGAGCCTAGTCGGAGACGGCGCGAATACGTCCGTCGAAGTCCTTGAAAACGGGAGCCAACTCTGGAGTCAGCAGTATCCTTGGATCAACGACGTCCACATCCAGCTTTCCCCGAGCCCATTTGGTCGGAACATACGACCAGGCCTCATCTATCTTCAGGAAGAAGAATTTTTGTTGCCACCCTCGCCAACTATCCTTAGTGGCAAAAGTGAACATGAATTTTTTGCTCCCGGATCCCCGAGGTAGCATGAAATAGAAGCCACCCTTCGGGACCACGAAGAGCTTGTAGTACTGCATGAAAATTACAAAATGGGGTTTTATCCCGAAGATGCCACACATACAGAGGAAGGCGTTAAAATAGCAGTACGAGGTCGGGGGAAGCTGATTCACAGCAATGCCATGAAATTGGCAGAACTCGCAAACCATCTTCGGGGGCGGATACCAAAGTCCGGCCTTCAGTTGTGACACGATCCCCGTGCCCCTGCCCGGGATACCCTGTGAGCGTTTGTCTCACGGTGGATTGTAATTGGCTAGCTGGTTATGTGTGTGGATTAAATCCAATGCTACTAGTTGATTAACCTAGAAATGCAATGTGTATGCACTTATGCTTTGACTTGGTTTATTAAAACCATAAAACATTTAATCATTTAGACATTTAGCCGGCTAAGTAAAATTCTATATAAATAAAATACAAAATGCCAAAGCATAGCAAAATCAACCTTTGAGTGATTAACTACACATACACCGCTCGTGAAAGCATTTATACATAAGTAACTAATGCTCTCACCCAGAGAACAATCCCCTGAGTCAAGGACTCTTTATAACATAAATACTGGAGGCAAAATAAAATACTATATCAAAATACAAGACTTTGCTGAGATCTTTTACCCTAGCTCCCACTTTGGACTCCTGTCCCAGTGGCGAGTCTCACAAGTCCTGTGCCAAGTGCTACTAGGCTCTGCAGCCAAAGGAAGAAGCAAGTTAGTACCACAGCCTGACCAACAGACCAACTAATCACTTAAGCAAGCTAGAAACTTAAAGTTTCTCAACTACCGTACCTTTACAGACAAAAAGGTACTACCGTGATAATCCTCAGCGATTATCCGGTCCTGCTACTCCAGACTCTGCATAACAAACAGGGAGTGAGAATTCAACATTCTCAGTAAGGGTCTTCAATGTACCTGCAAGAAAAAGCTAGGACTCTGGCTGCGAGCTCACACAGCCTGAGGGTACTAGTCATATATATATAAACTAGGTCGGTAGACCTCTCCTCAAGTAGTCCTCTGTATCAGGCCAAGCGTAATCACTTAGCAACCTGACACATATACAGGCCAAGCGCAATCACTTAGCAACCTGAAATATAGGCCAAGCGCTATCACTTAGCAACCTATCATATGGCTCAAGGGCGAACCTTAGCAAGCCTCATTCAAATATAGAACCTCTCACCTAGTTGTTATGCAGGGGAATTTATGATGGGACTTGTAGACTAGGCCGCAGGGCCTCTTTGATGTAAACTAGATGAACAAGGTTTCGCCTCGGGGCCTCGTGGCTACCGCACGGCTAGGCCGACGAGGGTTCTAAACCTGTCACCTGTGCTATTGATAGCTAATTAAGTTCAATTGCAACATTTGTTTCCTTACTTGTTGCCTAAGCAACTTACTTACCTCAAACAGTTCAAGAAAACTCATACTTCCGGTGGGACTTTCGGAAGTTTTGGAGTACCATCGGGATCCTCGGACCCTTAGGCACGTTCCGAGCCTTCCGTAGTCTCGGTCGGGTCAACGCAGCAAAAAGTCAAACCCCCCATTTTTAGGTGTTGGCGCCGCGTCGCCAAAGGCAAAAGGAATTGGCGACGCGTCGCCGACGAACAAACGCTCTGTGAAGAAAAATTGAATTGGCGACGCGTCGCCAATTTTCGGGCCAATTGGCGCCGCGTCGCCAATTCTGCAGAAATGCAGAATTCGGCCGTTTGCTGCTACGAACTTTGGCAACCAAATACATATAGCAAACATGCATCAAAAGTTACCAAATTTCATACACATGAAGTACATGTTGCAAGGAACAAAACCAACTATCAAAGCCAAACTATGATGCATTAGAAGCATCAAACCAATCCTTCGAACATAGCTAGTCCACCATAATTCCCAAAACGTTTCTTCACACCATAACCAAAAATTACTCAACTTTCTCAATCCATTTCAATCCAAAAACAATCCAACAACTTAAAAACACTTTCTCCCTTACCTTAACACCAAGAACAAGCAAGAATTCGAACCCTTCCTCTTCCAAACAAGCTTCCAAAGTTCTACACAATTTCAAACCAAAACAAAGCTCCTAAACGTCAAAAACAACTCTTCCAACCAAAACCCAAGCTTCCAATCAATCAAATAACACGAATTCAATCAAGAACATGATTCATACCTCGTTCAAAAACAGGGGATGGAGAAAAACGCCCTTTCAAGCTTCAAAAACAAGGATTTAAGCTTGAAAATCACTTCTCCAAGCTTATACACCCTTAATTGCACCTTTTGGCACCAAAAGCTTTTGATTCCAAGCTTAATTTGAGAGAGAAATGGAGTGGAGAAGCTGGAAAACGGGTTATGGCAGCCCAAACCCCTCTTCCCTCTTCTTAAACCCCACTTAACCCTTCAAACCACCAAGGTTTCAAGTTTTGTGCAATTAGGTCCCCCATCTTTGTAACTTAACAGTTCTTGATTAAATTCTTGTCTATTTGTTGAGTTTGAGTTAAGGTTAAAATTTAAGTCCTAAAAATTCATTTTAAAACACTCGGGACTCGTCCCGGCCATTCAGGGTGCAAAATTACCATTTTGCCCCTGAACTTAGTTCAGAGCTTTATTCTTGTCGGAACTTAGTGAACTTTGGCAAACTTCTTAATTCTTGCTAGGCAAACTTAAATTAAACTTCTAAACTAAATTCTAAAGTCCTTACCTCCCTCTAGAAGGGCCGTAACAAGTTGGGCTCGAAAAATGGTAACCTCGGTACTATGGTTTGAAAAAGTATAGTGGTCAGGTCGTGGCAGCCGGGTAATGGCGTAAGAAGGAAGAAAAAACTTCTTCTTCCACCTATCTAATTTTTTAGGGGTGGTGCAACAAGGATGAGATAAAAGAGGTTGCCAGCTCTCAGGGATAGGCATTTTGGACAGAAAAACGAGTTCGGAAAAAGGCAAGAAAACAACTTCCGGCAAAAACTCGGAAAAACAGAGGTATCAAAAGACTCTGGAAAGAAAAAACCCACCAAAAGACTTGCGAAAATCGGAGGTCGCCGTCGTAAAAGGTTGCCGGAAAAAGCTCTGTTAAAACAGCTCCGCCGCAAAAGCAAGAGAAAGCGCACAGAAAAGGGCAAGCAAGGAAAGAACAGAAGCAAAAGCAAAAGGGGCTATGACGGAATGGGCTACTTATAGGCCAAGGGTGGGTAACCAAAACGGTGTCATAAGTGCCCTTTGAAGGCGAACCGTCGCCGTAACTGCACTCTGCGCCTGAAAAGACGCGCTCTCTGTAAACGACGCGACTATCCTCCAATGACAGTGCGCCACGTGTCAACCATCGCGCCAAAATAGGAGACACGTCTTCTGACATCCTTAAAAAACTGGTCGCGCTTGGCCATCAGACACGACGCTGCACAGACCTGCAAAGCAAAGAAGCAGGTTGCCTCGAAGACACCAAAAGACGGGCTATGGCCGAACAGCCCATACCTTCGGGCAAGAGGTGTATCTTCGGCACAGGCTTTGCCTCGGAGACACCAAAAAACAGGCCAAGGCCGAGCAGCCCACACCTTTGGGCAAGAGGTGTACCTTCGACACAGGTGTTACTCTCTATAGACTCCCAAAGAACATCCTCGGAAAGAAAACAAAACCGAAGTCTTCACTTCGGCTTTCTGAAGGGGGGCATGTGATAGCCGAAGGACTATCGCCTCCACCTGGCCGAACTCCCTGCCACCAGAATGGCCAGGACATCTGGCGCTACCCGGAAAAAGGTAGGATTACACACCTCGGAGAAAAGCCGAAGAGCCCGAGCTCGGCACGCCAGGGAACTTGAGGATACTATTAGCCCCCTCGAGGTAGTAAACAGACCGCCTTCGGAAAAGTGGCACCAGCTAGGGCAGGCCGAACGTGATCTTCCCGAAGGCGGAACTCCCTGAATCTGGGAACCCCCGCACTAGGGGCATGTTTCCCGAAGTGGCACGGTCCGTACTAGAGGACGACCTCACCCAGGGACCTCGGGAGTACGGCAGGAGCATTTAAGGAAGCCTCTGACATGTCGCCCACAGACGTCACAAGCCGCCTCAAACGGCGCTCTGACACGCCGATGCCATCAAAGTCCCATCATGGCCCATCTCGGCTCAAGGCTCAAGGAAGCCTGCCACCAGCTACTTGTCCTCTACCCCCAGACATTCAGAGAACATCCGACCGAACACGTGTCACGATTTGAACGGGCTGGACACCTCTATAAATACCAGGGAATACACCATGGCAAACGGCTGGCAAATATCCTGACTCCTCACTCTGAGAAAATACGAACAGGCGAGTTCACTGAACCCCTCAGTGCTATTTCCTCTGCCTTCTCTCAGCACCACTGACTTGGGCGTCGGAGGCTCCTCCCCGGAAAAACACCCCGGGGACCTCCTAACCCACTTTTTCTGAACATCTCAGGCACTCTCCCTTGGGCAAACTGGCCACCAGGCGTTCTTCCTCTCCGGGAGTCCCTCCATCAGTCACCATGACTACCAAAGATGAAGCCCCTGGGCATCACCTGTTCCCCTTCCACTTCACGAAGATTGGAGGGACATCGCTCAGGTGTGCAGTGATCAACAAAGCCCATTTTATGGCTGTCCTAGCGGGAAGCTCAACTGAGGGAGGTAAATAAATAAGTTTCCTAGATTAGTACATTGTTTTAAGCTTAGTTAGTGTGATCAAGTAGGTTAGTAAAGGTTTAGTATGTTCCAAGGAGTTTGTGGCATCAAAGGAAGTTGGGGGTAAAGTGGTAATTTTACATCCCAAGGTGTCTGGCAAAGTCCTTAGTGTTAAAAATGTATTTTAAACTTGAACCCCATGCTTAGCACTTTGTAATTTTACTAAGTGTTGGAGAAAGCCAAGAAATGTTACTATTTTGGGAAGGGGCATTTTGTCAAAATGATAAAAGGTTGGGCATCTAATGAACTATGGGCTATATAACTTGTCAGAGAAAGGCTTGGCTGCTACTATTCATCCACTTTTACGTTTTCAAACTTGAGCTCCTTCTTGCTTTCTTCATCTTTACTTCAATTCCTTCACAAATTCAAAATTTCTTGATGGAATTTGAAGGTTTCAATGGCGTATAAGAACTGGGTAGCCTGTTTCAAGCAAAATGTATGCATTGGAAGCTCTTGGACAAGTTTTTCTTTTTAGGGCCTATTTTGTGCGTGAGGTAACTTGGAATTCTTGATGTCTTGTTGTTTTTTTTGGCCTTTTGATGCATGGGTTTTGCTTGGTTGGCCTTGTTTTGATGTGATATACCTTGAATTGCTTGGAACCTAGGTAAAACCTAGAGGACCCTTGATTATTGGTGAGGGATTGCTTGATCTTTGCTTATGGCTTGAAATTAAGGTAAGGGATTTAAGAATTCATATTTAATTGGTGCTATCTAAGTGTGGTTTGACATGCCCCTCATGGCCCTGCCCAGGAAACCTATGGGATCACGTCCTATACTAGTCATAATTGGCTAATTGATTACATGCACACTAGTTAAACTTCCATGCTTCTAGTTAATTAACCTATAACGCAACCATGCACGAGTAATGTTTTTACTTAAGTAACGAAACAAGTTATGAAACATAAACATGAATCATAAATTTGTAGAAAAAATGTTGCCCGGGCCTTTCACATAAACCAAGTTATAAAGTAGTCAAAGCATTCAAAATAAGTGTGAATTTAACTACACATAATCAATTGTGTTCAAGCATCCATACAAAAGTAGACTATGCTTACGCCCAACAGTGACTCTAGAGTATACTACTTATTTCTGAACATTGGACGTAAACTGGTGTAGAAAAACTATACAACAAACTACATTACTGAGATCCACAATTAAGCTCCCACCTTAGAGCAACTCCTGGTGGCAAGCTCAAAAGCCCTCCTTTGTGCTTCACAAGCCATTGCCAACCAAATAAACAATTGTAGTTAGCATAACAACCTAACTAACACATGAACCACACAAAACTAGAATCACAAGGATTCAAATAAGTAAAACACTTGCTTGTGAGCTCTGATGGCCTAAGGCCTCATCGTTGTGAGTCATGATGACTGTTGAGGAGACTTCTAGGAGGAAGAACGCCTGGAAGGTGGATCGCCCCAAGGAGAGTACCTGAAAAGCTGGTAAACAGGGTTAGGAGGCCCCCGGAGTGTTTTTCCGGGGGGGGAGCCTCCGACGCCCAAGTCAGTGGTGGCCGGAAGAAGGAGAAAGTCACTAGCTCAAAGAGAAAGGCAGAAAAGTCTCGCCTCGTATTTTCTCAGGGTGTGGGAGCTGTATATCCGGCCTGCCAACCTCCTGTCAAGTATTTATTTCCTGTATATATAGGAATACCTAGCCCGTTCAGATCATGACACGTGTGCGGTCGGATGCTCCTGAACGTCTGGGCGTAGGGGACAGATAGTTGGTAACTAGATGGCCTCGAGCCTTGTGCTGAGACGGGCCATGATATGATTCTGATGGCGTCTACGCATCAGGGTGACTTTTTACGTCTGTGGTGGGACGTGTCAGAGGCTTCCTTAAATGCTTCCTTAAATGCGCCTGCCGTACTCCCGAGGTCCCTGGGCGAGGTCGTCCTCTAGTTCGGACAGAGCCTCTTCGGGAAGCCTACCCTCAGTTCGGGGGTTCCCAGTTCCAGGGGGTTCCGCCTTCGGGGATATCATATTCGGGCAGCAATGTCTGGTGCCACTGTTCCGAAGGCGCGCTGTTCACAACCTTGGGGGGCGAATGGAGTCCTCAAGTTTTACTGGCGTGCCGAGGCTCGGAGCTCTCAGGCTATCTCCCGAGGTGCATGATTCCACCTATTCCCGGGAAGCGCCAGTTCTTCTGGCCATTGTTGTGGCAGGGTATTCGGCCAGATTGAGGCGATAGCCTTTGGCTATCACATGCCCCCCTCTGGAAAGCCGAAGTGAAGACTTCGGTTTGCATCTCTTTCCGAGGTTGCCGTTGGGAGTCTTGTTGGGAAGCATAACCTGTTCCGAGGTCGCACCTTTTGCCCAAGGGTCTGGGCTGTTCGGCCTTGGCCTATTCTTTGGTGTCCTCGAGGTGGCCTGCTTTTTATTTCTGCAGGTCTGATGGCCAAGCGTGTCAGACTGAGCAGCGCGTCTCCATTTCTCAGGGATGTCAAACGACGTGTCCCAATCAGGAGGCGTGTCCCGGTTTTCCAGGCACGTTTGGGGAGGCACGTCCCCCATTTCTGCGCAGCGGTTGACACGTGGCTTCTTGCCATTGGAGGAGAGGCGCGTCATTTACAGAGGGCACGCCTTTTCGGGTGCAGCGGGCAGTTACGGCGACGGTTCGCCTCCAATGGGTACTTATGATGTTCTTTCGGTTACCCACCTTTGGCCTATAAATAGCCCATTCCATCATAAGTCCCACTTACTGTTTTTCTGCTCTTTTTCTGCTCTCTCTCTGCTTTGCCCTCTGTTCTTGCGTTTTATCTTGCTTTCTGTGGCGGAGCTTCTTTAATCAGAGCTTTTCCTACCAACTTTCACGACGGCGTCCTCAGGCAAATCTTTTGGTGGGTTTTGATTTTCAGAGTACTCTGATTCCTCTATTTTTCTGAGTTTTTCTGGAAAACTGTTGTTTTTTCCAAACTCGTCTTCTGAGTTTTTTCTGGAAACTATTTTCTTTTCCATCTCAAACTCTTTTTCATGTCTGCGATGCCTGTTCCCGAGAGCTGGAAACCTCTTCTGGCCCATCCTTGCTGTACCACCCCCGAAAAACTAGAGAGGTGGAAGAAAAAATTCTTTCTTCCATCTTACGCTGTGACCAGACTGCCTCGTTCTAGCCATTTTGCTTTTTCAAACCGTGGCGACGAGGTTACCGTCTTCCGAGCCCAACTGAAGGCCGGACTTCGGTATCCTCCCCCGAAGGTGGTTTGCGAGTTCTGCCAATTCCATGGCATTGCTGTGAACCAGCTTCCCCCGAACGCGTACTGCTATTTTAACGCCTACCTCTGCATGTGTGGCGTGTTCGGGATAGAGCCCCACTTCATCATTTTCATGCAGTACTACAAGCTCTATGTTGTCCCGAAGGGTGGCTTCTATTTCCTGCTGCCTCGGGGATCCGGGAGCAAAAAATTCACCTTCACCTTCGACACGAAGGATAGCTGGCGGGGGTGGCAGCCTAAGTTCTTTTTCCTCAAGGTGGATAAGAACTGGTCTGATGTCCCGACCAGGTGGGCTCAGGGAGTGTTGAACGTAGACGTCGTTGATCCGAGGATGCTGCTGACCCCACCGTTGGCTTCCGTGTTCGCGGATTTCGACGCCCGCATTCGGGCAGTCGCTGACTGGGCTCCCGAGGTCTCTCCTCGTGCTCTTTACCCCTTTCCTATCAACTGGAGGTTGATGACCGAAGAAGTCCTTCGGGAGCTGAAAGTGGTTAAGGAGCACGTGACTGACCTCAATATGCCCGCTCCCGCCATCGCCGGGAAAGACTCCTGGCTGGTCAAGCTCCTTAAGGGGGAGACTTCTTTCGAAACTTTTGCCGAAAGTGAGTAATCTTCCATCCCTTTATACTTTTTCCTCGGACTTACGCTGATATTTCTTCTCTTTTTCAGAGATGGGCGATGGGGCTGCCGCTTATTACAAGGCCCTCTTTTCTGGCCAAGTGGAGAAGGGGGAGCAGACAAAGAAGGCGGCTTCCCGAAGAAGGAAGACGACAGGGGCGGGACCCTCGGCGAAGCGAGCTAGGAAGGCTCTCCAGCCTTCTCAGCCAGAGCTTTTGGAAGAAGAAGCTGGCGAAGACGCTGGTCTTGTTGAAATTCCACCGGCCGAGGTCCCCGCTACTTCCGCCGAGGTGCCTCCTCTCGACCTCGAGGCCCCCAGAAACACTGTAGTGGTAGAAGTACCCACCGCCGAGGAGCAGTACCGGCAGAAGGGTAAGGGTCTTTCTTCCGAGGGGCCCGAGGATCCCGAGGACACTGTCTCCGAGGTTCCTCCAGGTATGCCTTTAGGGATAAGTTCAGCTCCTTTTCCTTTCGCGAATTTTTCTTCTGCTCCTAACTTCCTTCCTACTTTCAGAGGAGCCCCTTGCTGCTGGCTGGAGGGCCATTCATGAGAGGAAACGAGCCCTCCGCGATGCCATAATCCCTGAGGGGAAGATCCCCTTGGAGCCCTTTTGGACAATCACGGAGGATATGAATTTGCTCTCCGACGATTGTCCAAAAATGACAAAGGAGATTTGGAAGGGGATCACCACTGACGCCTCCTTCCGGGCCATTGCGGCGGCTCACCCGGGGGATAACACCCTCGCCGCAAAAGTCACCGAGCACGCTGCTCAGGTATAGTCTTTACACTCTTTTTCCTCAATTTTCTAGGTGTTTAGACTTGTACTAACCTGGACTTTTGCCTTGCCGTAGCTGCTGGAGTACGCTGGTTATCTCCGAGTTCGGGTGGCCAGACAGGCTGCCTCCAAGGATGCGACTTCGCGGGAACTCAGTGAAGCGAAGGCTTCGCTTGCGAAGGTGATCGCCAGCAACCAGCAGCTGACAGCGGATTGTTCTCAGCAACTTGCTGCCGTTCGGGAGGAGTTCTCGAAGAAAAGAGAAGAACTTGAAAAGGACTCCTCCCGGAAGATTGCCGACCTCGGCGACCAAGTAAAGGGGCTGCTCGCCGCCAACGAAGATCTTGTCAAGGACAAGGCTGTTTCTGACAGTCTTGCGTCGAGGTTGACGGATGAGAACAATGCTCTTCAAGCCGAGGTCGAGGCTCTGAAGAAGGAGTCCGGAGAGACGCTGGGGATAAGCGAGCTCGAAGAGGAGGTTGCTGAGCTGAGGGACGAGGTCAATGCCCTTGGCGTTCAAAAACGTACTTCTGATAACATGGCCAAGGTCGCCTTTCAGGACGGCTTCTGCCTCGCTCGGCACCAGGTGCTGCAGAGGTTCCCAGATTTGGACCTCTCTTTTCTGGAGGGCCTAAATATTCCTGAGGGACCTCGGTGGCAGTGGTCCAAGGTCGAGCATCTGAAGCTTCCTGGTCTTCGTCCGCCCGGCTCTCCCTAGTTTGTTTTGGGGCTCCTCTTATTTTTCTCCTTCATGCTCCTTCTTTGGACACTTCTTTTGTAAGGCAGCGTTTGCTCTAAATGAACAATCTTTTCGGCTAAGTCCTTTCTTGCAAGTTTCTTTATTTCCACTGTCCCGAACACGTTTGCTCAAGAGACTTTCGGAAAACCTGTAACCAAAGAAACTTTTTACCTTCCTTTGTCCCGAGTGTGCTCGCTCAAGAGACTTTCTGGAAAGTTTGCAAAAATTTGGCTAAGTCTTTTGCATGCTTTTTGTTTCCTTTTATCCCGAACGTGTTTGCTCAAGGGACTTCGGAAAACCTGCGACCAAAGAAACTTTTTACCTTCCTTTGTCCCGAGTGTGCTCGCTCAAGAGACTTTCTGGAAAGTTTGCAAAAATTTGGCTAAGTCTTTTGCAGGCTTTTTGTTTCCTTTTATCCCGAACATGTTTGCTCAAGGGACTTCGGAAAAGTTTCAGCCAAATTTTTCTGTCTTCTTATTGTCCCGAGCATATTTGCTCAAGGGACTTAGGAAAATTCTCACGAGATTGCTCATTTCCCTCTTTCCCGAGCATGTACGCTCAAGGGTGTTTGGAAATTATCTCTGCTTTTGTTTTGGCGTGCACTATTACGAGATTCTTGCTTTCCCTTTTTTCCGAGCATGTACGCTCAAGGGTGTTCGGAAAATTTTCTCTGCACTGATTATGCCGAGTACCTTTGCAAGATTCTTGTTTCCCATTTTTCCCGAGAATAGTGGCTCAAGGGCCTTCGGGAAGTCACATCTGCTTTTTTCGTGGCGAGCACCTTCGCGGAATTCTGTCTTGGACAATTTGGTATACTTAAAAATTTTTCTCAAGACCATTCTGTACTTAGAATATTTCTTGTACAATATATCTCTTCCGCTCAACCTTAGGCGTAGAATTTTTTCAAGGCGTCTGAATGCCAAGTGTTTTTCAATTCTACGCCTTCGGCATCGCCAAGCCTATACACGCCTTTCCGTACTTCGGCGAGAACCAGATAAGGTCCTTCCCAATTTGCGCGAAGTACGCCGTGAGATGGCCTTCGGGGTGCAAAGTCGGCCTTTCGGAGAACGAGGTCTCCTTTTTTGATTTCTTTTGGCCTGGCTTTTAGGTTGATAGCCGCGGCCACTCTTTGCTGGAAAGCTTTTCTTCTCAGCCCGGCTATTTCTCTGTGTTCGGTCACAAGGTCGAGCTTAGTTCTCAGACCGAGGTCGTTTCCGCCTTCATCAAATACTTGCACCCGTATTGAAGGCTGAACTATCTCTATTGGGATAATGGCCTCTGTTCCGAAGACGAGTGAGAAGGGAGTTTCCCCTGTGGCTCTTCGTGGCGTCGTTCGGTAGCTCCACAATACACTTTGGAGTTCTCCTGGCCATTTCCCCTTGGCTTCCCCAAGTCTCTTTTTCAGGCCATCTTTTATGGTCCTATTTGATACTTCCACCTACCCATTGCTTTGGGGGTGAGCTACTGCGGCGAAGTGCATCTTTATTTCGAGGTCGCTGATGAATTCCTGGAATCCTTTGTCTATGAACTGGGATCCATTATCAGCTACTAGTACCCTCGGTATGCCAAATCTGCATACGATGTTTTTCCATACGAACTTCTGCACTTCTTTTGCCGAGATAGTTGCTAGTGGTTCTGCCTCTACCCACTTTGAGAAATAGTCCACTGCTACCACGCAGAATTTCACGCCTCCCGGTGCTGTGGGGAGTGGCCCAATGAGGTCTATACCCCAGACTGCGAAGGGCCAAGGATAGTCTGCCGATGTTACCATTTCTGAGGGTATCCTCTGGATTTTTGTATGTCTCTGGCAACTACCGCACTTCTGGACGAACTGCCTTGCGTCCTTTCTCAGGGTAGGCCAGAAGTATCCTTGGCGGAGTATCACTGCTGCAAGGGCATCAGTTCCAATGTGCGAGCCGCACATGCCTTCGTGAACTTCTTCGAGAACCATCTCAGTATCCTCTTCGCCCACACATCTCTGCAGCGGATTTGCATATCCTTGCCGATATAACTCTTCACCAATCAGGAAGAATCTTCCGGCACATCTTCGCAGTCTTGCAGCATTGCCAGCGTCTTCGGGAAGCTCATTCTCTGTGAGGTATTTCTTTATGGGGTCCTTCCACCCTGTTCCCGAGGACGTTACGCTTAGCATGGAGATGCTTGGATGGTCTAGCACCTCGGTGTATGTTTTGGACTTCGCTAAGCAATCTGCCTCAGTGTTATTCCGCCGGGGTACATTTTCGATCCGCACGGCGTCAAACTCTTGGATGAGTTTTGTTACCAGCTCGTGATATTTTGCCAAGATTGGGTCCTTCGCCCCATAATCTCCTGCCGTCTGCCGAACTACCAGCTGGGAATCACTATGAGCCCTTAAGTTTCTCACGCCAATCTTTCTGGCCAAGCGTAATCCCGCTATGAGGGCTTCATACTCAGCCACATTATTGGTGACGTTGAAGCTGAACTTGATAGCCTTCATCACCTCTAGGCCTTCGGGTCCTCTGATAACTATTCCAGCTCCCTGGTGTACGGACCCCGAGGCTCCGTCAACATGCAAGGTCCATTCTGGCTCACCTTCTTTCGGATCTGAGTGGTTCTCCTCAGTGGTGGGTATTTCGGCGATAAAATCTGCCAATGCTTGGGCTTTTATGGCCTTCCGAGGCTCATAGGTGATTTCGTGTTCGCCAAGCTCTATGCACCACTTGGAGAGCCTTCCCGAATGATCAACTCTCTTCATAACATCCCGTAGTGGTAGACTACTTCGGACGATGATGGGGTGAGCCTGGAAATATGGTCGCAGTCTTCTTCCTGCAAGCACCAAGGCGTATATAGCTTTTTGAAGCAAAAGGTACCTGACTTCGGCGCCATGCAAGGACTTGCTGACGTAGTAGACCGGCCATTGTTTCGGCCCTTCTTCTTTTATCAGGACCGAGCTCACAGCCTTTTCTGTGACAGCGAGGTACAGTACGAGGGGTTCTCCCTCCCGAGGTTGTCGTAGAGTCGGCAGGCTGGCCAGGTAGACTTTGAGTTCTTCCCAGGCCTTTTGGCAATCTTCATCCCAGGGATGATTGTTTCTTCCGAGGTCGCCTTCCATCTTTGCTGCCTTTGTGAGGACTTTGAAGAAAGGTCTACACCTATCTCCGTACCTGGAAATAAACCTGCTCAGAGAGGTTATTCTTCCGGTTAGTCTCTGCACGTCTTTGACTGTGGCAGGAGTTCGGAACTCAAGCAGAGCCTTAATCTTCTCAGGATTGGCGTCGATGCCTCTTTCGGATACCATGTACCCAAGGAATTTTCCCGACGTCACCCCGAAGATACACTTCTCGGGGTTAAGGCGAATCCCGAAGGCTCTGAGCTTTTGGAAGGTTTCCTCCAAATCTGCAACGTGGTAGCCGGGCAGCTTGCTTTTTACTATCATATCATCAACATATACTTCCATGTTTCTCCCCATTTGGTCCTTAAAGACCTTGTTCATCAGTGTCTGGTAGGTGGCTCCTGCATTTTTCAGCCCGAAGGGCATTCTGATATAGCAGTACGTTCCTCCCTCGGTGATGAAGGCAGTTTTCTCTTCATCTTCGGGGTCCATCCTTATCTGATGGTAGCCGCTGAAGGCATCTAGGAAGCTCAGGAGCCCGTATTCGGCCGTTGAATCTACCAGTTGATCTATTGGCGGGAGGGGAAATGAGTCTTTCGGGCAAGCATCGTTCAAGTTTCTGAAATCAATGCACATCCGGAGTTTGCTGCTACCTTCTTTTGTGGCAATGACCACGTTGCTTAACCATTCGGGGTATTTGACCTCCCTGATAACTTCAGCATCCAATAGGCGCTGGACTTCGGTTCTCACGAAGTTGCTTTTGTGGGCTGAAATGCTTCGTTTCTTTTGCCTGATAGGTTTTGCTTCCGGGCTTACTTTGAGGCTGTGCTGTATTATGCCAGGGTTCACTCCTGGCATGTCTTTCGGCGAGTAGGCAAACAGATCTTTATTTTTCAGCAGAAAGGATACAAGAATTTCCTTATCACCTTTGGCCAAGCTCTTCCCTATTCGGGTAGATTGTCCTGGGACAAGATCTACTGCTTCCATTTCTGCTTCTGCGGGATCTCTTTCTTTGCCTTTCTCCTGCGCCTTTGCCTCCACTATTTGTGTAGAGTTGTCTGCCGGAGCCTTTCGTGCTTTTACAAACACCTTTCTTACCTCGGCTTGGTCGATAAAGACCTCTGCATCTCCATCCTTGGTGGCGAATGTGACAGTCAAGTACTTCACATCGGGGCGAATGTGCAGGTTCCCCTGAGTCTTCCTTCCAAGGATGGCGTTGTACGAAGACGGGACCTCCATGACGATGAATCTTGCCATTGTGGACCGTACAACTCAGCCGCTCCGTCTACCGAAGTGCCTTTTATCATTAAAGGGAGGTCGATCCATCCGAGGACGGGTAGTTCCGATGGTCCAACGCCGAAGGTGGGCGTGGTGACAGGTTTAAGTTCGCTGCTGGAGATGCCCAAGCTCGGCAGTAAGTGCGAGAACAGGACGTCAGTATTTGAGCCATCATCGAGCAACACTCTTTTGATGTCCCAGTTCCCTATTCTCGCCATTATCAGCAGCGGGTCGTCGTGGGGGAAGACGACGGTGGAGCCATCTTTGCGAGCCAATTTCTTTGATGGACTTTGATACTCCATAACCGCAATTTCTCTGGCCTTCCGCTTTCTTTCCGAGGATGGGAGCCCCGTGGTAATGGTTTGGATGACCCCTACTGGAGGTGGAAGGCGCCTTTTTGGACTTCTGTTTCTCCGCCTGTCTGAGTCATAGTCCTCGTTTTCGGCCCTCTCTTCCTCCTCTTTTCTGCCTTTTGGGGAGGGCATCCACAGGTATTTGCGAAGTTGGCCCTGTTTGATCAGCGACTCTATGTACTTCTTCAGCTGGAAGCAGTCTTCGGTGTCATGACCGTGGTCGCGATGAAACTGGCAGAACTTCTTGGCATTCTTCTTATTATCGGCGGCCATGGCCTTTGGCCGCCGAATCTGCGTCCCTTGCCTTTCCAGCGCCATGAGAATGTTGGTCCGTGTCGTGCTCAAGGGTGTGAAACTTTGAGGTTTCTTTCCTCGCATTCGCCGTGGTCGACCTGTGTGTTCAGAAAGATGCCGAGCTTGCTGGCTGGACCCTTCGGTGCGGTGATGATCAGACTTCGGCCCCGCCATCCTCAATTCCTCGGCTGTCATGTGCTGCTCTGCCCTTCGGTAAAATTCTCCGAGGGTCTCCGGGGGGTCCTTTGAGAACTCGTAGAACAGCTGTGAGTCACGCCGAAGGCCCCGTGTCATAGCGAGGATGCGGATTTCGGGCCGGAAGTCCGGGACGCTGAGTGCTTCCCTGTTGAATCGTTCGACATAGTCTCGGATCGTCTCTCCGTTTCTCTGCTCTATGTCGAACATCTGTACAGGCATTTTGGCCGTCGGCCTGCTCCCAATGAACTGCTGGGTAAAGGCTGTGGACAACTCCTGAAACTCAGTGATAGTCCCTGGGGGCAAAGAATTGTACCATGCTGTTGCTGGGCCCGTGAGGGTGACTTCAAAGCATTTGCACATGGTAGCATCATCAGCTCCGTGCATTATCATGCTCCGCCTGTACTTCGTCAGATGGGCCTGTGGATCAGTCCGGCCATCATAGATCTCCAGCCTAGGCACTCTGAAGTCGCCTGGCATAGCTGCCTCAACGACGGTGCGAATAAACGGGGAGCCATCTTCGCATAATGCCCCCGACAGCCTGTCCCAAACGGGTTTTCTGGTCACTTGCTTCTCCACTCTGTCCAGCCGTGCCAATATCCTTTCCATAAGCGCAGTGGCGCTAGGACCATTTTCGCGGGAGGGAGATCGACGGCGCCTTTTCGGGGAGCGAGTTCGGCGCGGAGGGGTCAGGGACCTCGCCTCGGGCGACGAACTGCTTCGCTGTGAGACTCTCGGTCGCTTGGACCCAGTTTGTCCCATAGGCCGTTTCCCGAGGGCTATATCTTCTGTGGATGATTCTCCGCGATGCTCTCCACTTCCTGAACTGCGGTGTGTAGACTTGGGGCTTCTCTCCCGAGGGCGTGCTGATGAGGAGGGTTTCTGGGCCCGTGACTGCTGTGGCCATCTTCGGTCGATCTGCTGAGTCATTTCAGCAACGACCGAGCGCTGAAAGTCCCTCAAGAAGCTCATGGTGATTACCAGAGGGCGGTCCTCCTCGGGCGTAGAAGTCTCTGGGAGTGTCTGCTCAGCAGCCGGTTGTATCTCAAGCGCGGACGAGGACCTTGGGAGTCCCTTGTCCTTAGAACGCCGAGTCTCAACGACGGCAATCTGCGAGCGGGTTCCCACAGACGGCGCCAAATGATGGCCTAAGGCCTCATCGTTGTGAGTCATGATGACTGTTGAGGAGACTTCTAGGAGGAAGAACGCCTGGAAGGTGGATCGCCCCAAGGAGAGTACCTGAAAAGCTGGTAAACAGGGTTAGGAGGCCCCTGGAGTGTTTTTCCGGGGGGGGAGCCTCCGACGCCCAAGTCAGTGGTGGCCGGAAGAAGGAGAAAGTCACTAGCTCAAAGAGAAAGGCAGAAAAGTCTCGCCTCGTATTTTCTCAGGGTGTGGGAGCTGTATATCCGGCTTGCCAACCTCCTGTCAAGTATTTATTTCCTGTATATATAGGAATACCTAGCCCGTTCAGATCATGACACGTGTGCGGTCGGATGCTCCTGAACGTCTGGGCGTAGGGGACAGATAGTTGGTAACTAGATGGCCTCGAGCCTTGTGCTGAGACGGGCCATGATATGATTCTGATGGCGTCTGCGCGTCAGGGCGACTTTTTATGTCTGTGGTGGGACGTGTCAGAGGCTTCCTTAAATGCTTCCTTAAATGCGCCTGCCGTACTCCCGAGGTCCCTGGGCGAGGTCGTCCTCTAGTTCGGACAGAGCCTCTTTGGGAAGCCTACCCTCAGTTCGGGGGTTCCCAGTTCCAGGGGGTTCCGCCTTCGGGGATATCATATTCGGGCAGCAATGTCTGGTGCCACTGTTCCGAAGGCGCGCTGTTCACAACCTTGGGGGGCGAATGGAGTCCTCAAGTTTTACTGGCGTGCCGAGGCTCGGAGCTCTCAGGCTATCTCCCGAGGTGCATGATTCCACCTATTCCCGGGAAGCGCCAGTTCTTCTGGCCATTGTTGTGGCAGGGTATTCGGCCAGATTGAGGCGATAGCCTTTGGCTATCAAGCTCAGCTCAACAAACCTTAATGGTTGCCAGCTCAATGACAACCAAAATCTACACAACAAATTCTAAGGAAATGAGAATCAAAGATTCTTAGTAAGAGATTCTTCAACCTAGAAAGAAAAACCTGAGGACACACACACTATAATATATAAAATCCATTTCATATGCTTGTAGCCTAAGGGCTAATATATGCACATACATTTAAGTTATTTGGGACCTATTTTCTTCGTAGTCCTTGCATGAATTGTTGGGTTTCGGGAGCCAAACAACGCAGCGGAATTTAACCGAAACCCTCCAGGATCCAAGTGAAACAGGGTAAACCGGGTGTTCGAAAATTTTCATACCTAATTTTCGGTTGAGATCTCTCACTCAACTATAGAGTCAAATCACAACACTTGAACAGTTGATGTGTTCAAGCTCTCTATGGTATCCACAGGAGCCTCTCGGGATCACCATGCTTCCACCACGTCCCGGCAGATGCGTTTCTCTTGTGCTCGCAGTGCTAGCTTGCGTCCTCCAAGGAATTGCAAGAGAAGAGTGCGGCTGTCCTTTTTGGGAGGCTAGGGCGAGGGGACCTGCGAATTTCTCACTAGAAGTTGTATTTATAGTGAGACTCAACTTCTAGGCCTAATGGGTTTCAAAACCCTAATCCAATTAGGCTTTAATTTCGGGCTTAATAATGGCTCAACTATTGGGCCCATTGTTAATACGAAATTATTGTGAAACCAAAACCCAAATTATTAGCGCATGCACTCTAATGATCCAAATAGCTCTATGTGTACGACCTTATAGGCTCTTCCCACGTTGGCAATGATCATAAATCACATTTATGATCATAAGCAATGAGCGGTGTCTAGCAACACATCATTGCTACCCAAGTGAGAAGATTGTCGATGATTCGGCTAAACCTTTATGATCATCACCGATATATGCCATTGTCCCTTTGTCAAAGATATCAAGACTAAGCACGAGACATGGAATGTGTCACTCTCGTATAGCCCAATCTTTGGTTTCTTGATTACCGAGTAGACCAACTTAAACTGATGACATTGATATCGTATATCAACTCATCCGAGCATGGCCATGCATTTTTCTAAGTCTTACTCTATCAAGGGGCCCGAAGATATCACTCCCATTACATATGAGGGACAAGTCCCATCTTCATCATACAAATCCCTCCACATGATATGTGACATACCCAATGACCTCCTTCAAGTTCACTCAGTTACGAGCAACAAAGGAAAGTATCAAAGTATGTGACTCACATGTAGGGAACCTTGATGATCTTAGGTCGAAGGACTACATATACCATGATCACTATGAGAATAACTTATGACACTCATATAACGATCCATGTAGTGTTCTCATGGTGGGTTGGCCCAGTACACAAGTTCTCCAACTTGTACCCATATGCAGACTACATATCTCATATTAGTCTCCACATATGCTAGTCGTTATGTATTATTGCAACCTGCTCCACAATAATACTAGACTAGGGACGTTTGAGAATTTTATTATTCTAGGGTTACAATTTTGTTTGTTAAGTTACGCAGAAACAAAATAACAAACATAATTGCTGGATTAATGCCTTAACAAAATATCATGACTCAATGTGCAAAAATACAATCATCTCATGATTGGCCTTTTGGGCACAACACTAACACGAACGTCACCCCATGCTTAGCAAGTTTTAGCCCCTAATTCACTATTGGCAAGCCTTGGATTGTTAACATCCTAGTTAGCTATGCTTACTTAATTAACTTCCCCTTATTGCTGTACAGGTGAACATGGTGGATGCACCTTATTTGAGTTCCAAGGAACTCACTAGGTGTACTATGCCTCCACGTAGTGCTTCAAGTCCTTAGACATCCCTAGGTCACTTGTGTACCAAGCTTCCATCTCAAAACCATACTAAGAGTGCACTAGGTTCTTACTTGTGCCTCAAGTAACCTTGCCTAGGCTACAAGTGCACAAAACTTTCACTTGAGACATATACCTTTCCAGCATTAATTGGTTCACCCTAGTTGAGTGGTAAATGTTGTCATTAGACTCATAATTTCTAGGTTTCAAGGAAATCTCCTAGGTGCACTGAGGTTCACTCATTGGGTCCTCAAACTTGAAGCTTTGGCTAGGCGCTTGATGGTACTAAACACTTTACCTGACTAATGGTGCTCTACTGTGGCCAACTAACCTAGTTTTCCCCTTACTTGAAATGAAAAAATAACCAAACTTGGGCCAATTTAGGGTTGGAAAGGGCATGGAAATGGTAGGCCAACCTGTTAGCTTCATGTGGAATATTGAATTGCCTTAATCAGACACTGGAGTGAAAAGTTATGGTGAAAATACTACAGCAAGTCAATGCTGTCAAGTGTTGGCCACGCCGTCGGCATTGCAGCGCCATAGTACAAACCATTATGGTGTTGGCAAGCGGGCTTGGCATTGCAACACCACCTTTAGTGCCATGGCATCAAGGCCTCATGCCCAGCCCCTCAAAATGGTGATGTAGGAACCTTGGTAGGGCTCCATGGCCTTGCATACCTGCTAGGGGCACTTCCATTTACCATAAACCTATAAAAACATGTACACTAGGCCATAATGCACCATTTTTCACAAGGTCTTGGTGTCCCATAACACCATAGTAAGCTTGAATTCATCACTAGTCCATCATAACCTACACCATCCACCTCTACCATTCACAAATGCATTTGAGTTCTACCACAAGCAAGCTATGAATGGTTTGAAATAAACATGAATTGTAAATCCTTTGCCTTAATTAACCTTGAACAAGCAACAATCATCAAGAAACTTAATTGAGCGACACTGGGTTCCTAGGTTCCAAGACAAATACAAGGCACATGGCACCAAAATATCACAATACCAACAAAACCCAAGCTTAAGAAACTTGAAATCATCAAGAATAAAGAGTTACCCCATGAATTAATCCATGCCCAAGCATAAAACACCACTTCAAGTTACAACATCAAGAAAACAAGTGTAAAACAAACAATCCTTCACTTAGGCACCAAGAAAACCTTCCAATTTCATCAAGAAATCATGGTTTTGTGATGCGGAGGCGAAGAAAAGAAGAAAAACCTATGAATTTGGGGCTAAAATGGGTGAATAATGGTAGCCCTAACCCCTCCAACAAGCTTAAATACATCAAAACTTTTTTTTTTGGAAAATACCCCTTACCCAAACCCAAATTGTAACTAGGGTATTAAACCTTAAGCAAAAACTTAATTAACTTAGGTTGTGGTTTTAAAAATATCATTTTTATTCTTGGGATTTGTCCCAACCCTTTAAGGTTTAAAATGACTGTTTTGGTCCCGAGCAAACGTAGTGCCATAAACCACTTGGAACCAACAAACCTTTGGATAACTTACTTTATTTTGCTAATTCATATCTATTTAAGGTATTTAAGTTAGGGATTTACGAACTTACCTTACTCATTAAGCATTCTGCTAGGACAACTGTAACATTTTGCCCTCCTTGGAGAATTTGGTCCTCCAAATTCAATCTCTCCATCTTAGACATTATCCTAGGATATGGTGTCAATGTATCCTAATCAAATCTACCAAGGGTTGTCAGTCATACAATGATCGACTTGGCACCAAACAACCCGACTCACTCAGCTAATGCTCTTTAGCCACTTGAGTGGGGAGTTGTCTCCTATAGGTACTATGGCTAATTCTA
This sequence comes from Aquilaria yunnanensis, assembly GCA_039654915.1. Lineage (NCBI taxonomy): Eukaryota > Viridiplantae > Streptophyta > Magnoliopsida > Malvales > Thymelaeaceae > Aquilaria > Aquilaria yunnanensis. The sequence continues at coordinate 79,702,040 of CM077598.1, forward strand.
TTCTTTATGCTCACACCCAACTACACACAAATAACTACTCATAGCTCTCATTACATTAGCCTAACCTTACTTGATTCGAAGTAGCTTAGTGCAACGCATTCTCGATGGCTATGGTATGGTACTCCACTATCCCAAGCTCATGGATGCTCCTGAAAGATCTCTAACTACAAAAAGTTGTACTAGTGATTCTAGTGGTTATGACTCGTCAACACCAAACTCTTTATCAAAGCCTTCTAGTACAAGATAGCCCAGCATTAGTCAATTTCCTTCATTCTTTCTCCTATGGCTAAACCCACTAATGTAAGGTTAGTTAGCAAGTTAAACTTGTTCGTTAACACTCACACTTGAAATGTCTCACTCTAGGTTTGGCACCCAACATTTCTATACCTTCGTGTAAGCTAGCTTAACAAGCATTAACTTGAGGAGGGCTGCCATAGTGATTACATATTGTTTATTTGATTGTTTATGGACTAACCCAAATGATGTGTTGCTGCCAGCATTGCATTTGATTATGTTCTGTTTGTTTGTGCATTTGGATGGCTATATTTATGTATATGTATTGTGTTTTTGTGTTTTAGTGTCTTTGGATTTCAGGTATATGGTTAGGAATTTAAGATTGTAATGATAAGCCCTTATGAAGTTCTTTAAAGGAACTTACCCCCCTTTCTATTCATTTCAGGAACACTTGAAAGGGATTATTCAAACTAATAGTTGGGATTTGAATTTCTCCACAAAATTTTGGGTACATTAACTTCAATATATTTAGTTGTGAACTAAAATGTTTCATACTTCCTCACTGTAGGTTTTCTACCCGGCAACTCCCAACGATCACTAGACCAAGTGTGCACTAGTGTACTATGGTCTCCCCACATACAACACTAGCACCAAAAGGCATACTCCACTCCAAGATTTATTATACTCTACGGCTCTTTTGGATGAGTGAACTATGGAGAGTTGCAAGTCCTAACCCACCCTAGAGTACTAGTCTTTCAATGCTTCCCTTAGAGAGCCTCTATGCATCAAGCATACAAGAGCACTTGGCAAAATGCCCATACATTACTTGAGAACCAATATCCTACTACTCTCGCCACTCTTAAGTTTCTCACACCCACATGCCTATCAGGCAAAACCGCTTAGGCACAAGTCCTATGACCTGTAAGAAGCTAGTAGCCTTTAGGCATTATCTGTGCCCCCCTTGGCCCAGGTTTCCCAGTACTCTGTGATTAAGCTACCACTATGCTACCCAAGTCGAAGGGCTTGACAATTCATCTGCTCCACTTGAAGTATCCTAGGTGCCCTGAAGCCCACACACTAAGTCTCTTCACTTCCCTACACTCGAAGCCCAAAGCCATGCATACGTTGGATTAGCTCTTCAGGATTGCCCATAGTAGACTTACTTCTCAGCCACCAAAACTTGCCCTATGTCTAAAGCATCTATGGGATCCTTAGCCGAGTCATAAGGTACCATTAGATTCTAGGCCAACTTAGGTATCTTTGGCTTGGTAGCTAACAAGGCCCTTCACCCCCGCCATTAGGCTTCAACCCACCTTTAGTCTTACTCGACTCCTTGACCACCCTCTAGGCTTCCTAGCCTCTAACACTATCAAGCATCTCCTTGATGACCACTCCTCATTTAAATTATGGTTACAAAGGACCATATCCACCTTACATTCTTAACTAGCATGCCATAACTATGCCGTGCAGACCTTTCTTCAACATGATGCACTCATGGCTTTGCCGCATCAACTCAACTTATCCAGTGGGAGAACTAACTTCACCATGTACTTTAGTAAACTATTGGTGTTACCACCACACAAAAATGGGAGAATTACAAGTGTGACATAATGGTAAAAAAACCATTATATTGTGTAATTCTCTTCATCATGATTGAAGTGTGAGGGGTAAAAGTTATAATGAACACCTCCTTAAAATTGTTCTAAGTTGGTAACTTGGCCCCCAAGAAAAGCCTTAAGGATTGCTTATTTATCAAGCAACCTATGGACTTTTTTTGTAAGGTATTGGAAAGTCAGGTACTTAATTGCAAAACTCTTACAAAAGAGCTTTCGAGAGTTATGGGAAGGATATGAATGGCATAAAAGTGCTATTGGAGGACCAAATTGCTCATGGAAGACAAGTTTAGACAAAGGAAACACTAAAGGCATTAAGGGCCTAAATGTCCTAGTGTAAACCTTAAGGTGTTCAAGCTTTTGACTTAAGTCAAAGGGTGGAACTGTGGGGTTATCCCACCATGGGGGAGGTAGCCAAGGCTTGATAAATGGGTCAACAATGTTGGGCAAATGTGTACCAATGAGTTTAAGACAAAGAAACCATAATTAGTGAGAAGGAAAATGACATAAAGTAAGGTTAAGCTTGTTAAGTGTGTTTTGTACCCTTAAGCTAATTTAAGGCCATTTAAGTGGCCAATTCACTTATCTTTCTCCCATTTTTGGCATCCTCTAGCCCAAGAACACAGTCACACTTCCTGCATAGCCACCACACCTTCAAACTGGCAATTGATTGAAATTGAAGGTAAAAGGATGCAATTGGAAGCAAACTGGAGCTATTGCTTGCATACTTCAAGGATCAAACTTGATTTTTGGGCAACCCACTTTGGTAAGGGTTCTCTTACTTTCATGGGTTGTTTTCTATATTTTTAAGCAACCATGGAGTTAGGGCTAAGCTTGGAAGAGAGCCATGAGCTTGATGAACCAAGCTTAGTGAGGGGAGTGCACTTATTGAACGTTTTGTGACCTAGTGTGAAGTGCACAAAGATGGCAGTGAAATGAGGGTTTCTAGTGCCCAAGGTTAGTACTAACTGCTATTAAAACCCTCCTAAGATCAAGCATTAGCTTGAGGAGGGCTGTCATAGTGATTTATTTATGTTTATTATGTGTTTTATGGACTAATCTATGGTTATTGTTGCTGCTGCATTTCATGTGTTTGTTGGTTGTGAACGGCTGTTGCATTTGGTTGCTGTATCTTGTATATATGCATTGTTGTTTTGTGTTTTAGTGTCTTTGGATTCAATTTTTAATGATGGTTACATTTCCTATTAAATCCAAGTGCTACCCTTACTAAGTTTCTCAATGAAACTTACTCCCCTTAATTCTGTCATTTCAGGTATAGTAGAAAGATCACATTCAAACTGACCTTTGTGGTTTGAGTTCTTCCCTGAATTTTCAAGTACTCAACTTCCACATTTCTAGTTGTGATCGCGAAAGTTTGGTGATTTTAAGAGCACATTTGGTATTTTTAATGGTGGTGCTTATTGTGGTATGCAGCAGCTGTCCAGCATCCTTTTCTGGATTCTATTGTGTCTCAGGAACTGATGTAACCTAGGGTGTGTATTTAGCTAGGTTAAGACCATTTTTTAGTGCATGTATGCATGTACATGTAGTGTGTGTAAAATGAGACAAGATTGTGAACATTTGAGTAGTGTTTTGGCTATGTATGTGATGTGGTGCAAAGCTGCCTAAGTGTGGATGATAGGCTCCTTACTGGTAAATTCTGTTTTAGCCGCATAAAGTTGCTAGATGCAAGAGTATGTAATTCTTATGTGTAATGAACATATATGGGATAGCCTTGGAAGGATTACTCCTTGTGAATGAAGTGTTTGCACACTTATGAAAAATTGTGTGGGCAAAATGGTGATAAAGTGACCTGAATTTTGACTCTACACTGAAAATTCTATATCTCACTATGTAAAATGAATATTTGAATGAAATTTTGACCAAATCTAGAGGACATCTATAGGTTGAATTGAAATTTGGAATTTATGGATTTGGAGCCCTGTAGACAAAGTTATGAAGTTGCGAATTTGGCTAAGTTACTATTCATTTGATCAAAATTTTGTAACCAAATTAAAAAATCCATAACTTGATCCATAAGTGGGCTATTGATGTAAAAAAAAATTTCGTGGTTTTCTCTAAGTCTCTATTTAATAATGGAGCAAGAAAAATAAGGGGTACATGGCTAGAATGATGCAATTTATTTGTGCAAGTTATAGGTGCAATGGTTGGTCACTAGAACTTAACAAGATTGCCTAATGTGTGGTAGCCAAGATTAAGACTTGTGCTAGTGTTTTCCCTCTTTGCTCCCATAGTGTGCATGAAATGTAAATATATGTGTAATGGTTGGACCAATATGCATGTGTTTACATAGTGCCTAAGAGGGGCACTTGGGTATGCATAGTAAGGGTAGTGTTCTGATGGCCTACAGAACATTACCAATCTTGGGAGTCTAAAAGCACAATTTTAACACCATAAATGGACTACGCCAGAGTGGGTAACAATTGGGATTTGGTTAGCCATAGAAAATCACCTAGGTGGCTCACCTACTAAAAGTCAATTTTGTGCAGCAAGCCATGCATGTCGGGACCAATTCTATCCCCTTAGAGTTGTGAGGCTACCCACTAGCACTCAGCCAATCTTCCAAATCACTAGCCCTTTCTTATAGGGAACTAAGGTCAAGTGAAATGCTCAATCTTTGGTCTTCAAGCTAGGTCAACCAAAATCTTCACCAACTAGGTTTCTAACCCTTGACTTCCCTCAATTCCAGTGAGCACTGTAACTATAAGAGCCACGTAATAGATACTTGAGCACAACTGTACCAATACTAGACTTGGCACCTTGATTACTAAGTAATTTTCTTAACTAGGTGGGGGATTATTATCCCTTGTGGCTGTTTATGAGTCACCTTTTGAATGGTCATTGTGAACTTTTCCTTACTAGTGTTCCTTAGACACTACCCTGATGGGTTAAGGTAAAACCTTATTTTCCTGGCATCACTTGGTCATTTCTAACTTGATGGTTCAATGCTCTACAAAATTATTGGCACTAACATAAAGCTTCATGAGATCACCACATCATCCTTGCATCCACTACTGGCTTACTCCTTTACCTACTTGCCTAGTTTCACTAATCGAGTCTCTCTTCTTCCACAAGTCACCTTGGTGGCCTTTGACTCCACTTACCCTCGAGATGATGACAAGAAGTCACCTTGGTGGCCTTTGACTCCACTTACCCTCGGGATAATGACCATAAGTCACTGACTATCCCTTGGTCCATGGTAGCCCTTCCTACTGCTTAGGATCTCTTACTACTTTCCAGCAGTCGATTCAAAACTTGGCAGTGAGCCTATACCAACTAGCTTTACCCTAAGGCATGTAACTAATTGAGGAAATGATCCTATCCATCCATTTACCCCAGGACAAGTTCCTTACTCCATTCTTCTTCTAGGATCACCACATACATTCCATGATTAGGAGTAAAAATTCAAAACTTACTTATTTACTTTTTCAGTGTCTGACTGAACTTCTCCATCGATTAGATACTCTAATAAACTTATTTGTTCAATTGGTTAGACTTTTCATTACCAACTAGGCCAACTAAAATTAACTCGTGAAAGAACATAATGATGCCCGACGGCATCTTCATTGTAGGACATGCTGGGCCTGAGAGAGACTTTCGGTGAGAAGGTGTCTACAAGATCTCAAAGAAAAAGGGTTAGGAGCTCCCCGAAGTTTATTTCTGGGGGAGGAGCCTTAGATGCCCAAATTAGTGCATGGGAGAGAAGTTGTTTAAGAGCAAAGAGTAAGAAAGAGAGAGTCCCGTTGTTCTTACCAAAAAGCCTCCTAAGTATTTATAGGAGGGTGGAGGGAGGAGGCCCTTTTGCACTGCCTTTCCAGATCATGACCCGTGTTCGGCCAGATCTAGTCCGTACCTTCGGAGGCAGGTATCTCCAGCTGGCCATAGGCAATTCTGGCCAGAGCGTAGGGGCATGTACGAGGCCTATTTGTCAGAGGTTTACTAACCATATTTGTCATTTCTCCGTAAGACCTTTCGAAGGTGTGAGACCCCTTCGGGCAGAGATTTTCCCCGAGGGCTATTCGGGAAGGCCCTTCAGAAGGGCGGACCATCTTTGGGAGACCTTTTCCTCTGTTGAGGATGGTGGACCTATAATGCCGAGGTTGGTAGTGTGCAAATCCGAGGGTGGCGAGGAACCTTTTTCCTGGAGTCGGTTATATGTATCACAGCGGGTGGTGGAGAGATTCCTCCAAGGTTGGTGTTATGAAGTTCTAAGGATGGTATTATGTTCCTCCAAGGGAGAAGGCTTTTGCGGGCAATAGCCCATTGGCTATCACATGCCCCCTCCTCCGCAGTACTGAAGTTGTGTCTTCGGTACTAGTCATATGGGAGCATGTTTGTTATAATTCTTCCTTTTGGAAGCTACATGTTACCCACTCCGGGGTAATCCAATTATGGTGAAAAAATTGTGCATTTAGACTCCTAAGATTGGTAATGTTCTGTAGGCTATCAGAACACTACCCTTGGTGTGCAAACCCAAGTGGCCCTCTTGGGCACTATGTAAACACATGCATATTGGTCCAACCATCACACACATATTCACATTTCATGTACACCATGGCAGCAAAGAAGGAAAATAGTAGCACAAAGTCTTAATCTTGGCTACCACAGATTAGGCAATCTTGTTAAGTTCTAATGACTAGCCACTTCACTTGTAACTTCCACCAATAAATTGTATCATTCTACTCATGTGCTGCCCTATTTTCCTTGATCCATTATCAAGTAGAGACTTAGAGCAAACCATGAAATTTTTTTTACATCAATAGCCCACCTATGGACCAAGTTATGGATTTTTTAAGTTGGGTACAAAATTCTGACCAAATGAATAGTAGCTTGGCCAAGTTTACAATCTCATATCTTTGGCTACAGGGCTTCAAATTCAGAAATTCCTAATTCTAGTTCAATTTCTAGATGTTCTCTAGATGTGTTCAAAATTTCATACAAATATTCCTTCTAGACATGGCGATATAGAAGTTTAAGTGTAGGGTTAAAATTCTGGTCACTTTATAACCATTTTGCCCATACAAAATTTCATAAGTGTGCAAACACTTCATTCACAAGGGGAAAACCCTCCAAAGCTATCCCATATATGTCCATTACACATAGGAATTACATTCCCTTTCTTTTAACAACTTTATGTGGCCAAAAAAGAATTTACAAGCAAGCAGCCCATCATTCACACTTAGGCAGCTTTGCACCACATCACTTACATAGCCTAAACATTACTCAAATGTTCACATACTTGTCTCATTTTACATACACCACATGTACATGCATACATAAACTAAAAAATGGTCTTAACTCAGCTAAATACGCACCCTAGGTTACAGGAGTGCCTGAGACACAATGGACTCCAGAACAGGATGTTGGACAGCTGCTGCACAACACAATAAGTACCACCATTACAAATACCAAATGTGCTCCTAAAATCACCAAACTCTACAGTTCATAACTAGACATATGGAAGTTCATGTACCTAAAATTTCAGATTAAAACTCAAACCAAAGGGCTCAATTTGAATGTGATCTTTCTGCTGGACCTGAAATGACAGAATTGAGGGGAGTAAGTTTCATTAAGAAACTTAGTAAGGGTAGCACTTGGATTCAATAGGAAATGTAACCATCATTAAAACCTGAATCCAAATATACTAAAACACAAAACCCACAATGCAAATATCCAATATAGAGCATCCAAATGCAGCAGCCAAACACAAACAACAAACACATGAAATTCAGCAGCAACAATAACCATAGGTTAGTCCATAACTTAGGCAATAACCATAAATAAATCACTATGGCAGCCCTCCCCAAGCTAATGCTTGGTCTTAGGAGGATTTTAAAACTAGTTAGTACTAACTTTTGGTCTCTAGAAACCCAAAATTTCTATGCCATCACTGTGCACTTCACACTAGGTCACAAAAGGTTTAATAAGTACACTCCCCTCACTAAGCTTGGTTCATCAAGTTCATGGCTCTCTTCCAAGCTTAGACCTAGCTCCATGGTTGCTTGAAAGTACAAAAAAACAACCCATCAGAGCAATAGAACCCTTACCTTGATGGGTATGCTGAAATTGGAGCATGATCCTAGGTGCACTCAAGCAATAGCACCAAATAGCATCCAATTGTGCTTCCTTAACTTCATTTTCAATCAATTACAAGTTTAAAGGTGTGGTGGCTATGAAGGAAGTTTGGATGTGTTCTTGGGCTAGAGGAGGATGAAAATGAGAGAGAGGTAAGTGATTTGGCCACTTAAATGGCCTTAATGAGCTTAAGGGCACAAAACACACTTAACAAGCTTAACCTTGCTTTATGTCATTTTCCTTCTCACTAATTATGGTTTCTTTGTCTTAAACTCATTGGTACACATGTGCCCAACATTTTTTACTATTTATCAAGTCTTGGCTGCCTCCCCCATGGTGGGATAACCCCACAATTCCACCCTTAGACTTAAGTCAAAAGTTTGAACACCTTAAGGTTTACACTAAGACATTTAGGTCCTTAATGCCTTTAGTATTTCCTTTGTCCAAACTTGTCTTCCATAAGCAATTTGGTCCTCCAATAGCACCTTCATACCATTCATATCCTTCCCATAACTCTCCAAAGCTCTTTCTTGAGAGTTTTACAATTAAGTACCCAAATTTCCAAGGCCATACAAAAAAGTCCATAGGTTGCTTGATAAACAAGCAATCCTTAAGGCTTTTCTTGGGGACCAAGTTACCAACTATGAACAATTTTAAGGAGGTGTTGATCATGCCTTTTACCCCTCACACTTCAATCACTATGGTGAGAATTGCACAATATAACACTTTTTTGCCATTATGACACTTGTAATTCTCCCATTTTTATGAGGTGGTAACACTATAGCTGTCCTTGGTAGAAGAACTTCTTTTATCCGAGGTCGTATCTTGGGCAAGGCACTTCCTTTTGCTGATGTAGTATCTTCGGCGTTTAGAAGATGTAGTATCCCTTGGCCTAGTTTCTTACTTTTGGTGAGGTCTCACCTTCGAAACATGAATAGCTATTTTGTTCTTAAGTCGAATACTTGATTTAATTGAGGTTGCATTTTTTAGGGCGAGGAATGACTGTCTTCTGCCAGTTGAACCGTCATGTCTTCTAAACGGGCAGTCACATCACTTTGGGGTAGGTAATATAGGCCTACTAATGTCAGAAGGTCTGCCCTTTTTTCTCTCATCGTGTTACAGGTGTCACCAAATCATTGGTGAATAGTCACGTCGGTTATATTGGTTACGTCCCTTCACTTGTGAAGGGCCATTATGGTGATGCTTCGCTAGCCTCCCTCGGTCTATATAAACCCCCTTTCTCTCAAAGTTTGCTTACTTCTTCTACTTTCATTCCTTTTGCTCTCAGACTTCCTCTCATCTTTCTTCTTTTTCTTATGGCAATGTTAGTGGTGGAGTGATTTCCAGCAAGTTTTACTGCATTTTTTGAAGCTCCCCTATTCTTCGAATGGGTGGGTTTCCTTCTAGAGTTGCTCTTCTTTTCATTTCCTTTTCATCCATTTGTTTGAGGTTAGGGTGTTCAGTTTTGAAAATGTCTTCTTCATACGCTGAGGTTTATTTGGATCCCTAGAGTTGGATTCCTCTCAACTCTCATTTGAGATGTGCTACTTTAGAAAAACTGAATAAGTGGTTAGCCAAATTTTTTCTTCCTTCTTACGCCATCACAAGGCCTACTATGCCAAGCTACCTCCCTCGTGATGATGAGGTTACCATTTTCAGAGCACAGCTAAAGGCGGGTCTTCTGTATCCTCCACCGAAGATGATTTGTGAATTTTGCCAATTTTATGGTATAACAGTTAATTAACTTCCCCCGAACTCCTACTCCTACTTTAATGCTTTTCACTGCATGTGTGGGGTCTTCAAAACAAAGCCCCACGTCATTTTGTTCATGCAATATTACAAACTTCACATTGTCCCAAAGGGAAGGTTCTACTTCTTGCTCCCTTGGGGATCCGAGAGTAAGAAGTTCACTTTTACTTTTGACACCAAAGATAGTTGGCAAGGGTGGCAGAAGAAATACTTTTTCATGAAAGTAAATGATAAGTGGAAGGATGTACCCACAAACTGGGCTTCAGGAACTCTCAACATTGATGTGATGGATCAGTTGAAGCTATTCACTCTTGAACTTGAATCTCAGTTTGAGGAATTCGACACCCGTATCCGGGTCATGGATGACTGGATAGACCAAGCTCCTTCGCATCCATTGTACCCTTTCCTGATTAGATGGAACCTCATGATTGAAGAGGTACTTCAAGAGCTCAGCGTTGTCAAAGAGCATATTACTGACAAGAAAATGCCTAAACCAGTGGTGGATAGGAAGAAGTCCTGGCTAGTCATGCTTCTTTAGTGCAAACTTACTTATTCAACACTTGTAGAGAGTAAGCTTTTTCTTATTTTTCTTTTTCGAACTCCTCCATTCTCACACTGATATTTTTTTCTTTGCAGAGATGGGTGATAAATCTTTGGGCTTTTACAAGAGTCTTTTCCTCGGCCAAGTCCAGAAGGAGGAGCAAAAGAAGAAGGCTCCTAAGAGAAAGAAGGGGCCAGCTGGACCATCTTCGGGGTCGAAGTCGAAGAAAACTAGGGAGGACTCCCTCCCCCCTCCCCTGAAAACAAGGTTGGGGCACTTGACCGGACGTCTATGGGTGGTGACCCACCTTAGAGGTGGCCATCTTTTCAACCCCTTTAAGTCCCATACCGCTGCTGAAATGTTAGGGACTTCATTAGGGGAGATTTCGGCCGAGGAGGCCCAGGTGGAGTGGAGGCACAAAGGGAAAGAGATCCTTGTTGAAGTACTTGACATCAGTGATTTTGACGTCAAGCTTGCACCAGGTTTATCTCTTAGCCATTCATCTATGAGTTTTGGATTTTTCGGTATTGTAGACCTTGTAGATGAATGGCTAAAAGATAATGTAATAACGAAACTTTAGCGTAACTTTGTAGAGGATGACGGACCACCTTCGATGACGGACCACCTTCGATGGAGGGCTATTCAAGGTTCAAAGATCTCGAAAGAAAAGGTCCCAAGGGAGCCTTTTTGGACCTTCACCGAGGACATGGACCTGTTTTCTGAAGACAACCAGAAGATGGCCCCTCAGATGGCGAGGGGCATCATGACCAATGCCACCTTCCAAACTTTGACCGAGGACTGCCCAAATGAGGAGATCCTTGCATCTCAGATGACTGAGCATGCTATTTAGGTAATCAATTGTACTTAGAAAAAATTTGATTTGTCAAAGTCCTCAAACTTGTTGTAGCTCACATCAGGTATTTTCCACTTATAGCTACTAGCATACGGTGGCTACTTTCAGGCATGGGCAGGCAAACAATCTACCATCTGAACTCAGTCGGAGGAGACCTTGGTAGAGGCCAAGGAGTTGTCTGAGAGTTTGTGCATGAAATATGGTGAACTTAACAACATTGTGAAGGAAGACCTGGCCAAGCTTCGCCAAGAAGTGCTGGAGAGTCAAAGGGGGCTCCTTGGCAAGTGCTCCTAAAAAATATTAGACCTCGGGGAGAAGGTGATCGAGCTAAGAAATGAGAGGGAGGTCCTTCAGAAGGAGAAAGAAGGCGCTGTAGTTGACCTCACCAAGTCCTTGAAGATCAACTATGAATTTCTTGCCAAAATTGAGTCATTAAAGAAGCAGAAGAAGAAGAAAGAGAAGGCTGAGAAGGAGATGGAAGAGCTTAGGAAAGAAGTAGAGCATCTGAAGGCCAAGAAGGCTAAGGTAGAGGAGGTGGCACAATCATCATATCAATATGGCTTCTGCCTCACTCGTCATCAGACGCTCTTTCGGTACCTTGACCTCGACGTCTCTTGTCTTTGAGCGCCTGATATACCCGAAGGACCCTCATCTCTATGGTCAAAGGTAAAGCTCCTAAATTTGCCCCGAGCTCCCTCATTCGGCAGCTGACAAGGATGAGGAGGATGCGAAGGACGCCAATGCTGAAGAAGATGATGATGGGCAAGAAAACCCGTAAGGCTTAGTTGCTCCTGCCCATTTTTTTTTTATTTGTGTATGGTGCTTCTTAATGGAACTTTATTTCCAAAAATTTGGCCAAGTTCATGATGGATACAACCTCTGGTACGACCTTTAGCTTTTAACCATCTTCAGCTACTTTACCATATTTGGCAACGTAGGGCTCAACACCTTTGGTCACGCACCACCTTAAAAAAGATTTTACCAAGGGTTCACAACTAGTCTATTTTGGAGATGACAATCGATTATCTTTGGTAATTTATGGATATCATTCTAAGTGTTTAAAAATAGAATCCACCATATTCGGTCAACCAGTTTCGAAATCAACCATATTCAGACAACACTTAGGTACTTTTGGGATTAACCACATTTGGTCATCTACCTTTGGAAACATTTGATGTAGAATTTTTTGGAAAATTCTAAGTGTAAAATTTTTTCAAAGAGTCAAAATGCCATGAGTTCTTCAACTCTTCCCCTTCGGTCTTTCTGAGCTTATAGACTCATAGCCAAACTTCCTCAAGGACCAAATAAAGTCCTTCCCAATTTGCCCAAAGTACACCATGAGATGGTCTTCGGGGTTCCAGTTCAGCCTTTCGGAGAACAAGGTCTCATTTCTTGATCCCTTTAGGTTTGACATGTGAGTTCGTAGGAATGGCTACCCTCTGCTGAAAGGCTTTTCTTCTAAGTTCGGCCATCTTTCCATGTTCGTCAATCATTTCTAAGTTAGCTCTTAGACCGAGGTTGTTCCTTTCTTCATAAAACACCTGTATTCTAATAGACGGTTGTATGACTTCGACAGGGATGATGGCCTCAGTGCTGAAGACAAGTGAGAAAGGTGTTTCTCCAGTAGCTCTTCTAGGGGTTGTGCTATAACTCCATAGCACACTCAAAAGTTCCCCCGGCCATTTTCCCTGTGCCTCTTTCAATCTCTTTTTCATGCTGTCTTTTATTGTCCTATTAGACACTTCAACTTGTCCATTGCTCTAAGGATGGGCAACTCGAGTGAAGTGCAATTTTACCTTGAGGTTGGTTGAAAATTCTTGAAATCCTTTGTTAGTGAATTGGGAACCATTATCCGCTACTATCACCCTCGGCACACCGAATCTGCATATGATGTTCTTCCAGAAAAATTTTTGTATGTCCTTTGCCAAAATTGTTGCCAAAGGCTCTGCCTCGATCCATTTAGTGAAATAATCTACTACAACTACACAGAACTTCACTTCCCTTAGAGCCGTCAGGAGAGGCCTAATGAGGTCAATACCCCAAACAGCGACTGGGAAAGGGTAGTTCACCGAAGTGATGGCTTCCGAAGGCATTCTTTGGATGGGTGAATGTCTTTGGCACTTATCACATTTTTTTCACGAACTACTTCCCGTCCTTTCTCAGTGTAGGCCAGAAATATCCTTGCCGAAGTAGTACCCTAGCAAGGGCATCAGTCCCAATGTAAGATCCGCAGGCCCCCTCATGGACTTCTTTAGGGATTGTCTCGATACCCTTTTCACTGATACAGCTTTGTAGTAGGTTTGTGTACCCTTGTCGGTGTAACTCTTCCCCGATCAGGAAGTATCGACCTGAGCGCTTTCACACCTTCAATGCTTTCTTAGGATCTTTAGGTAATTCTGAGTTCTCGAGATACCCTTTGGTAGGATTCTTCCATCCTTTGTCCAAGGTCGCGATTGCCATTATTGCTATACTGGGGTTATCTAGCACTTCGATGGACTGTTTTGATTTGGCCAAAGTATCTTCCTCCACATTATCTTGTCAGGGTAAGTTCTCTATTTGTACCTTCTCCAACTCTTGGATATGTCATTTTACTAGATAATGGTACTTTGCCAAGTTTGGATCTTTTGCCTTGTAGTCCCTTGTCATCTATCTAACCACTAGTTGAGAATCCCTGTGGGCCTTTAGATTTCTCACACAAACTCTTTTAGCCAGCCGTAAGCCTACTATGAGGGCTTCATATTTGGCAACATTATTGGTGACTTTGAATTCGAATTTGATGGACTTTGAGGCTTTCATACCATCGGGTCCATGGAGAACTACTCCGGCTCCCTGGTGTTCAAATCTTGAGGCTCCATCGATGAATAATGTCCACTCAGGTTCACCATTTTTTAGGTTTGCCAGGGTACCTTCAGTTTTAGGTACCTCAGCAATAAAATTTGCCAGTGCTTGGGCTTTTATTAATTTTCTTGGCTCATAAGTGATATCATACTCATCTAGCTTGATGCACCACTTCTATAATTGGCCCGAGTGGTCAACCTTCCGCATGACATCTCAGAGAAGTAAGTTACTTTGCACTGTGATAGGATGACCTTGGAAGTAAGGCCGGAGCCTCATTCCTACCAATACTAGGGCATAGATGGCCTTTTCCAGAAGAGGGTACCTAACTTTGGCACCATGCAGGGACTTGCTTACATAGTACACTGGCCACTACTTCCCTCCTTCCTCCCTAATAAGAGCTGAACTTATGGCTTTTTTAGTTACTACGAGGTATAGGATGAGCGGTTCTCCTTCCCTTGGTTGTCGGAGTGCTGACAAATGGGTCAAGTAAATTTTTAGCTCTTCCCATGCTTTCTGACATTCCACATTCCAAGGGTGTTCCTTGTTTCCAAGGTTGCCTTCGTTCTTGGCTGTTTTTGCAAGTACTTTAAAGAATGGTCGGCATCGGTCTCTATATCTGAATATGAATTTGCTAAGGGAAGTTGTTCTTCTAGTGAGCCTTTGTACATCCTTCATTGTTGTTGGAGTTCGGAATGCTAGCAGGGCGTCAACTTTTTCAAGGTTGGCATTTATGCCTCTTTCGGATACCATGAATCTGAGGAATTTCCTCGCGGTTACCTTGAACATGCATTTTTTGGGGTGAAGAGGGATTCTGAATTTTTGAAGCTGATGGAATGTTTCCCCTAAGTCAACGGTATAATTACTAGGTATTTTAATCTTAACTATCATACCATCGACATATACTTCCATATTTCTCCCAATTTAGGAGTCGAACACCTTGTTTATTAGCCTTTGGTATGTGGCTCCTACATTTTTAGGGCCGAAGGGCATTCTGATGTAGTAGTAGGTCCCAACTTTGATGATGAAGATGGCCTTTTCCATGTATTCGGGATCCATCAAAATTAGTGGTATTCGCTAAAATCATCGGGGAAGCTGAGTAGACCATATTCGGCAGTGGAATCTACCAATTGGTCTATTGGTGGCAGAGGATATGAGTCCTTTGGGTAGGCATCATTTATATTTTGGAAGTCGATGCACATTCAGAGTTGTTGAACTTTGATTTTAATGAAATTGTTCTTAAGCATCGAGAGGCTATGCTTTTTCTGTTGAATAGGCTTCACCTCCGGGGATACTTTAAGGGTATGCTGAATTATACCCGGGTCTACTTTGGCCATATCATTTGGAAAGTAAGAAAATAGATCTTTGTTCATTAATAAAAGGGACACAAGCTTTTCCTTATCACCTTCAGCCAGTTTTTCCCCACTCGGGTACTTCGGCTAGGGACAAGTTTTACGCCCTCTATTTATATTTTCTCGAGGTCGGTCCTTTCTCCTTCACTAAATTCCTCACCGATCATGCTCTTCTCTCCTGGAGTTTATGCGTGAACTTACATGGGCTCTATGTTGCTTTCACAAAAACTTTTCTTACTTCGGCTTGGTTGATGAATATTTCTACATCACCTACTTTTGTGTTGAATGTGACCATCTGGTATTGCACATTTGGATGAATGTGAAGATTGCCCTCTGCATGCGTCCTGAGGATGGCATTATATGAAGAAGGGACATCTATGACGATGAACCTTGTCAAAGTGGAATGAAAATGTTATTCCTTAGTCTAGATTGAGGTTCCTCTTAACATCAAGGGTACATTTATCCATATGAGCACTAGGAGTTTCGAGGGACAAACACCGAAGTTAGGGTTAGTAATAGGTTTAAGATCACCCTTGGAGATGCCCAAGTTTGGCAACAAATGTGAGAAGAAAATGTCAGTGTTCAACCCATCATTAAGGAGCACCCTCTTGACATCCCAGCTTCCTATCCTTGCCATGATTAGGAGAGGCTCATCGTGTGGAAAGTTTACTGTAGACCCATCTTTTTGAACAAGTTTGTTTGCTGGCTTGTGAAATTCCATCATTGAGATTTCCTGACCTTTCCTTTTCCTCTCAGCCAAGGGTATTCTGGTTGTGATTGTCTAGACTAATCCTACCAGAGGTGGTGGGTGCTTTTTGGGACTTCGATTCCGACGTCAGTCAAAATCAAAGTCCTTATCGTCTCCTTTCCTCTTTTCTTCTTTTTTTTTCTTGAGCCTTGGGCGATGACATCTTCAAGTAAGCATTGAAGTTGTCCTTGCTTGATCAAAGATTCAATATACTTTTTCAACTGGAACCAATCCTTGGTATCGTGCCTGTGGTCCTGATGAAATTGATAGAATTTCTTCATGCTCTTCTTGTTATCCGAGGTCATGGCCTTCAGACGTTGGATTCTGGTTCCTTGCCTTTCCATGACCATCAGGATGTTTGTTCTCATAGTATTTAGAGGGGTGAATGATACTAGCCTCTTCCCCCTTGCTTTCTAAGGTTTGCCCCCTCCCTCGGCTGAATATTGAGGTTGGTGACTCTGACCCTCGGAAAGATTATGGTCAAACTTTGGGCCACCGATCCATAACTCCTCGGCAGCCATTTATTGCTCTAGCCTTCGATAGAATTCCTTGTGGGTGTCAAGTGGGTCTTTGGAGAACTCATAGAAGAGTTACGAGTCCCTCCTAAGTCCCTTGATCATGGCGAGCATGTGGATTTTTAGGCAGAAGTCAGGCACACTGAGGGCTTCTCGGTTGAACCTCTTGACATACTCCTCATTCTTTTGGGCTATGTCAAACATTTGGACGGGCATCTTCACCATCGGCCTGTTGGGTTTCGGGACCCAAACAAGTGTGCCCATCATATGTTTCCAAACATGCTACTTGGTAGTCACTGGGCATTGGTACCACTACAACAGAATGGATGAAGGGGGTCTTTTCTCTCGTGAAGGTCTCCGATAGTCTGGACCAGACAGGCTTCCGAAAGACTTGTTCTTCCAACTTTTCCAACCTCTCCAGGAGTTTCTCCATCAAGATGGTAGTACTGTCCTCTCTTCGTTGCCAGGCAGTCACCGGCAATGAAGAATGACATCTTCTTTTCGGTAAGTAACTTCTCTAGTGCGGGGATAGGGTCTTCCCGTCTGGGGATAGACTTCACTGGCGGGAAGTTTTGGGCTTTTTTGACCCAATTCCTATATTGCAACGTCCCTGGGATGGTATGTTCTCCATTGAGGACTAGTCTTGAGAACTCCCGCTTCTAGAGCTCCAACAAGGTAACTTGTGACTTTTCTTCGGACGCGCGTCCGGTGAGGATGCTCTTTTTGAACGTGCTTGCGACCACCTTTGGTTGAGCTTTTGTGCCATTTCAGCCATAATTGAGCACTGAAAATCATGGAGGAAGCCCATTGTGACCGTCAGTGGACGCTCATCCTCAAGTAGGGAAGTCTTTGCTATAGGTTGTTCAGTCATTGCTTAAGTTTTCGGCGCTGACTGAGACCTCAAGAGTCTCTTGTCCTTTGAATGCCTAGTCTCAACAATAGCGACCTGGGGGTGACTTCCCCCAGACAGTGCCAAATGATGCCCAGCGGCATCTTCATTGTAAGACATGCTGGGCCTGAGAGAGACTTCCAATGAGAAGGTGTTTGGAAGATCTCAAAGAAGGAGGGTTAGGAGCTCCCCAGAGTTTATTTCTTAGGGAGGAGCCTCCGACACCCAAGTCAGTACAAGAGAAGTTGTTTAAGAGCAAATAGTAAGAAAGAGAGTCCTATTGTTCTTACCAAGAAGCCTCCTAAGTATTTATAGGAGGGTTGAAGGAGGAGGCCATTTTGCATTGCTTTTCCAGATCAAGACACGTGTTTGGCTAGATCTGGTCTGTACCTTCAGAGGCAAGTATCTCTAGCTGGCCGTAGGCAATTCCGGTTAGAGGGTAAGGGCATGTATGAGGCCTCTTTGTCAGAGGTTTCCTAACCATATTTGTCATTTCTCCATAAGACCCCTTCGGTGGTGTGAGACCCTTTCGGGTAGAGATTTTCCTTGAGGGCTATTCGGAAGGCCCTCCGGAAGGGCCGACCATCTTCGGGAGACCTTTTCCTCTATCGATGATGGTGGACCTATAATGCTAAGATTGGTTGTGTGCAAATCTGAGGGTGTCAAGGAGCCTTTTTCCCGGAGTCAACTATATGTATTATCAAGGGTGGTGGAGAGATTCCTCCAAGGTTGATGTTATGAAGTTCCAAGGATGGTATTCGGTTCCTCCGAGGGAGAAGGCTTTTGTGGGTGATAGCCCTTCGGCTATCACATAACCATATGGAACCTTAAAAATTTTCCAATCTAAGGCATTTGACCGTCTATTTATATGGGTTTAAGTGCTAGCAAATGGGCCTTAGGTTTTTGGGTATTGCCTTAACAGTTAGTGCATTCATGAGTCCTAATGCAATAGGTTAACCCTTAGCCCTATTTAAGAAGCTACCTAATATGCAAAATAAGACTATACCAGTAAACTAATGTGAGAACCTACTAACAAAGTAAACTAACTACTAGCCAAAGGCTAAAGACTTACGTCACACTAGGCATTCAACTATCGATAAGTTCACTATGGCTAACCGTTGTGTTTGACTGGCGATAGCCAACTTTGACCATTTAACTGGTCAAAGCAAACCTTTAACTATTACTCTAGTGTACTAAGCTGACTACTTATGGCAACAACTATTAGGGACAACTACTTAGACTGGCCTTAACTTGACAAAGCCCATGTCTAACACTAGTCTGATGACCATTTAGACCATTGGTAATGGTTTCCTATGTGCAAGGCTTAGAGCCATGTGCTCCTTGCACCTTGGGCAAAAGCCCCTATTCCTCATGATTCATTCTTGCTCTTTTTTCTTTAGTTGACTTTTTGCACTGTAGGCATGTCACCCATGCTCCTACTAGGTTGGCTGAGCCAACCTCCACCTTGCCATTTTGCACCTCTAACTACTCTAACTCTCTTTCAAGAGCTAATGCATCCAAGTGTTATTGATTTTTAATCCTTAACCCGTAAGCTCATGGTGGACGTGTAAATGGGTTGAGTGAGTATCGTTCCCATTAAGATTGATAGATTTACTTGTCAAGTACCACTCCTTTAAGCTAACTCTAGCTAAAGAATCAAGGTTTGATGAAAATGTAGACAAATCGAACAAGTGACGCAACTTAACTAAGTGGAAACCAATTTACCTTGAATTCAGGAATGTAATTTAAAATTGTAGTTTTACCAAATTATGAAAGAACACTTCCTATGGGTTCACTACTTGTCAGGATTGGTTGGTGAGCTCAAATGAGTGAGTTAGTCTCCAATGCATGTTGGTAAAGTTACTCACTTGAATTCTTACTTTTCCAAGTGAAAAAATTAATCTCTCTAACCTATACTTAATAAGGATTTTCATTCGATTACAAGCTTAGAAAGAGGCGTTAAAGCTCAATTTACCTTTATCTAATGACTTAGCCTAGTTTCCTAACAAGCCCAAAGTCAGTAAATTCTTCTCCTAGGTCCAATAGCTTTTAATCTTTTCCAAGAGTTTAGAAGCAATTTATAGTGCAACTAATTGTGGCCATTAACTATCTAACACAACAATAAGCTCAAGAGAAGAATAAA
This sequence comes from Aquilaria yunnanensis, assembly GCA_039654915.1. Lineage (NCBI taxonomy): Eukaryota > Viridiplantae > Streptophyta > Magnoliopsida > Malvales > Thymelaeaceae > Aquilaria > Aquilaria yunnanensis. Next base: position 79,721,608 of record CM077598.1, read on the forward strand.
CAAACATTTCATAGAAAGTTAACATCACATAACCATAAATTCATCCAACATAATCAATCCAAGTAGCTACATCCATAGAAAGTGCTAAGGAAAACTACTCCATAACTAAATTAAACTTAACCATGAAAATAAACATCATAACATCCATGAGAAACTACAAGGAAGATGAAAGAATAGACCCAAAATGACTAGAATAGCTTGATTCCAAGGTCTCCAAGCAAGTCCCCTTGAGCATTCCAAGCAATCTCCAAGCTAGCTCCAATGGTGACCAAGAAAGAAAAAACAAAACTAACAATGGTGGAAATGAAAACCTAGTTCTAGGATGGGAAGATAAAGATGAAGAATGAGTTATTTTGCAAGGTTTTAGGTTTTTCTACTGTTGGAGATGTTCGTTTCACCCCACTAATCCGTTTGGATAGACCCTTGCCTAATAGTGTTACCAACTCCGGGGTAGTCCAGTTATGGTGCAAAAATTTTGCATTTAAAACTCCCAGGATTGGTATGATGTATAACCATTATACACACATTCACATTTTATGCACACCATGGCAGGAAGGAAGGAAAATGATAGCACAAGTCTTAATCTTGGCTACCACACATTAGGCAATCTTATTAATTGTAAGTGACCAGTCACTACACCATAAACTTCTTCCAAAAAAATGTATTAATCTACCCATGTAACCCCTTATTTTATTTGCTTCATTATCAATTAGAGTCTTTAAGAAAACCAATGAATTTGGTTTTACATCAATGGCCCACCTATGGACCAAGTTATGGATTTTTTCAAATGGTTACAAAATTCTGACCAAATGAATAGTAACTTAGCCAACTTTGCAACATCATATCTTTGGCTACAGGGCTCCAAATTTAGAAGTTGTAAATCCTAGTTCTATCTCTAGATGTGCTCTAGGTGTGGCCAAAATTTCATACAAAAATTCATTCTACACAGGGATATATAGAACTTTGAGTGCTTAGTCTAAATTCTGGTCACTTTATGACCATTTTGCCCATACAAAATTTCATATGTGTGCAAACACTTTATTCACAAGGGGTAAGCCCTCCAAGGCTATCCCATCCATGTCCAATACACATAAGAATTACATGCTCATGCATCTAGCAACTTTATGTGGCCAAAATAGAATTTAAAAGTAAGCAGCCTATCATTCACAGTTAGGCAGCTTTGCACCACATCACATACATAGCCAAAACATTAGTGAAATGTTCACATACTTGTCTCACTTTATATACACTGCATGTATATGGAAACATGTACTACATAATGGTCTTAACCTAGCTAAAAACATACCGTAAGTTACAGGAGTACCTGAGACACAATGGACTCTAGAAACAGGATGCTGCATAAGACAATAAGCACCATCACTAAAAACACCAAATGTGCTACTAAAACCACCAAAATTTCCAGATCACAACTAGATAGATGGAAGCTTATGTACCTAAAATTTTGGATCAAAACTCAGATCCCAAAGGTCAGTTAGAATGTGATCTTTCTGCTGGACCTGAAATGGCAGAATTGAGGGGAGTAAGTTTCATTGGGAAACATGGAAAGGGAAACACTTGCTTTCTTAAGGAAATGTGATGCTCATTAAAACCTGCAACTAAAGAAACTAAAACACAAAACCACAGTGCATATATACAAGGTATAGCAACCAAATGGAGTGGCCATTCACAACCAAGAAACACATAAAATGCGGCAACAACATAAACCAAAGGTTAGTCCATAAAACATACAATAAACTTAAGTAAATCACTACGACAGCCCTCCTCAAGTGTGACCTTGGTCTTTGGAGAGTTGTAATACTAGTTAGTACTAACTTTGGGCTCTAGAAACTCCAAGTTTTGCTGTCATCACTGAGCACTTCACACTAGGTCACAAAACCTTCAATAAGTACACCCCCCTCACTAAGCTTGGTTCATCAATCTCATGGCTCTCTTCCAGGCATAGCCCTAGCTCCATGTATGCTTGAAAATATAGTAAATAATTCATGAGAGAAAGAAAACCCTCACCTTGATGGATATGTTGAAATTGGAGCTTGATCTTAGATGCACACAAGTCATAGCACCAAATAGCTTCCAATTGTTTCCTTTTGCCTTCAATTTCAAGTAGCTTTAAGTTTGAAGGTATCGTGGCTATGAAGGAAGTATGGAGGAGGGTGGGCTACATCCCTTAGCTGGTATGGCTGAATATGAGAGAAGAAAAGTTGTTCTTGACAACTTAAATGGTCAAACGTACACTAAGCACACTTAAGTAGTCTTAACCTTGTCTTATGTCATTTTCCTTGCTACAAGACTATGGTTTCTTAGTCTTAATCTCTTGCCCCACATTTTACCATCCTTATCTTGCTTTAGCAGCCCCTCCTTAGGTGGGATAGCCCCACAATTTTACCATTTGACTTAAGTCAAATACATATAAATCTTAAGGCCTACATTAGAACACTTTGGTCATTTGTGCCTTTTTGTGTTTTCTTTGTCCGTAGTTGTCTTCCATAAGAAATTTGGTCCTCTAATAGCACTTTCATACCATTCATATCCTTCTCATAACTCTCCAAATCTCTTTCATGAAATTTTTGCAATTGAGTACCCAAATTTCCAAAATCTTACAAAAAAGTCTGTAGGTTGCTTGACAAACAAGAAATCCTTAAGAATTTTCTTGGTGGCCAAGTTACCAACTTGGAACACTTTTAAGGAGGTGTTCATTATACCTTTTACCCCTCATGCTTCAATCACTATGAAGAGGATTACACAATATAATGGTTTTTTTTACCATTATGCCACACTTGTACTTCTCCCATTTTTGTGAGGTGGTAAGAATCCTCCCCACTTTAAAACTTTTTTTCCTCCAAAGTTGCCTTTAACTTCAGGCATTCTATAGGATAGCTTTCGACGAGGTCTTTCTCAGTTTCCCAGGTTGCTCCCATTTTAGAGTGGTGTGACCACTGAACTTTAATCGTGGGAATGAGCTTGTTTCTTAACCTTCTGGTATCCTTGCCTAAGATAGCTATAGGTTTCTCTTCATATGTCCAGTTAGGTTCAAATTGTTTTTCTTCCACTACAATAGCATGCTTTGTGTCCAACAGGCACTTCTTAAGCATACTGATGTGAAAAACATTATGAACACTTGACATGCTTAGCTATAGAGCTAACCTGTATGCTACCTTGCCAACTCTGTCCAAGATCTCATAAGGGCCTATATATCTTGGAGCTAACTTGGTTCTTCTACTAAATCTGACAGTGGTTTTAGTTGGTGCAACTTTCAACCAAACATTGTCACCAACCTTAAACTCCAAGTCTCTTCTTCTTTTATTCACATAGGTTATGGTTCTTTTATTGGCTGCCTTTAATCTTTCTTGAATCTTCTTGATCTTGGTACTTGTTCCCTCAATAATTTCAAGACCTAACTCTAGCCTATATTAGGCTTCCACCCAACCGTGGGGTGTCATGCACCTTCTTCTATATAATGCTTCATAAGGTGCCATGCCAATGGTGCTCTGATAATTATTATTATAGGAAAATTCCAGCAATGGAAAGTGTTGGTCCCATTCACCCTTGAAATCCAACACGCAGCTCCTGAGCATGCCTTCCAATATCTGTATCACCCTTTCAATTTGCCCATCAGTTTGAGGGTGATAAGCAGTACTCAGGTGAATTTTGGTACCTAGTGCTTTGTGAAAGGCACTCCAAAATCGAGCTGGAAATCTTGGATCTCTATCAGATAAAATGGACTAAGGTATTCCATGTAGCCTCATTATCTCTTGGATATATATTTGAGCCAACTTCTCCAGAGAATATGTGAGTTTCATAGGTAAGAAGTGGGCACATTTGGTTAGCCTATTCACAATGACCCAGATTTGATCATCCCTTAATCTTATCATAGGCAACCTAGTCAAAAAGTCCATGGTTATATTGCCCCATTTCCTCACTGGTACAAGTAGAGTTTGTAGGGTACCAACTAGGTTCTGGTGCTCTACCTTTACCCTCTGCCATGTGGGACATTTGGAGACATAAGTAACTTTGTCCCTCCTCATATTTGGCCACCAGAAGTAAGTCTTCAAGTCCTTATACATTCTTACTTCCTGGATGGATGTTCAACTTGCTTGTGTGAGCTTCTTCAAGTATTTCATCTCTAAGCTTTGGTCCTTTTGGCACGTAGATTTGGTCCTTGACATATAGTAATCCTTGCTTGTAGGCAAAGGATTCATACAAGGAACCTTTTTCCTCTCCATATATCCTTTTCAATTCAGGATCTGTTTCCCGTTTCTTTTTGACATCTTCAATCCATTCTAATTGGATTGTCAATGTGTAGATTTAGGCTTCCTCCCACTTATGCCATTTATGCCATAGGCATAGTAGACTATTCTGCTCATCATGATCAGCTATGGACCCTCCGTTGAGAAGACTAGTGTACTTCCTGCTCAAGGCATCTGCTACCAGGTTGCCTTTGCCCTCTATGTACTTTATGCTACAGTTATAGTCCTTGATGTAATCTAAGAATCTCTTTTGCCTCATGTTCAACTCTTTCTGAGTGAAGAAGTACTTAAGGCTCTTATGGTCATTGTAGATCACACAAGAACTACCCATCAAGTAATGCCTGCATTGCCTCAAAGCAAAAATCACTACTGCCAGCTCTAGGTCATGGGTAAGATAATTTTGCTCATGGAGTCTTAATTGCCTTGACCCATAAGCAATGGCATTTCTATCTTGCATAAGTACACAACCTAACCTAGATCTAGATGCGTCTGTATAGACGATGTAGGGCTTGCTTCGATCAGGAAGAATCAATACTGGAGCTTCAATCAACCTCTACTTGAGCTATTGGAAACTCTTTTCACACTTCTCAGTCCACTCAAACCTTTTACCCTTCATGGTTAGATGTTTAAGAACTGAGGCAATCATGGACAAGATGGATACAAATCTTCTGTAGTATCCAGGTAATCCTAGGAAAATTTTAATTTCCTTTACTGTCTTGGGTCTTTCCCAATCTTGCACTACATTGGCCTTTCCAGGGTTTGGCTTGTGGCCTTGCGCATCTATGATGTGTCCTAGGAAAGACACTTCCTTTATCTAGAATTCACACTTGGATAACTTGGTATATAGCTGATGATACAATAGAGTCTTCAAGACAATCTTTAGATGATGTTCATGTTCATTTTCATACTTGGAATATAATAGGATGTCATCAATGAACACAACCACAAATTTGTCCAGATGTGGTCTGAACACCCCATTGATTAGGTCCATGAAAGCAGCTGGGGCATTAGTCAAACCAAATGGGATGACTGTGTACTCATAATGCCCATATCTTGTCCCGAATGTAGTCTTATGAATGTCCTCTTATTTTATTCTCAATTGGAAGTATCCAGATCTCAAATCTGTCTTGGAGAAAATCTTAGCTCCCATTGAGTTGATCAAATAGTTCCTCAATCCTAGGGAGTGGATACTTATTCTTGATAGTCACTATAATAAGCTTCCTATTGTCAATGGATAGTCTCAATGATCCATCCTTCTTTTTCACAAAGAGCACTGGACCTCCCCATGGTGAAACACTAGGCCTTATGAACCTTTTTCTAGGAAGTTCATCAAGTTGTTTCTTGAGCTCATTCATCTCTGTGATAGGCATTCTGTAAGGAGTAATGGATATTGGACTAGCTCTTGGTTGCAGCTTGATCTTAAACTCAAATTCCCTTAGTGGTGGAATACCTATCATGTATTTAGGAAAGACTTCTGGAAAGTCCCTCACTATAGGTATTCTGTCCAATTCCTCCCTGCTATGACGCCTCTTACCTTTCCACTTGGAACACTCTGCCAGCTTTTTGCACTGGAGGCCTTTGCACTGAAGGAACTGGTCTTTGATATCCCTCCTTGGGTGCTGTCTTTCTGGGTCTTGCTCCAGTAGGTCTCACCGGACCTTGGTCTTCTAACCTTTTTCCTTGCACATGTGGGCAATCTTTGATCCAATGATCCATTGCACCACACCTTGGGTAAGCTTGAGTATCAAAATAGGAAGGTTTCTTTCCATGAAACTTTTTGCATTTAGGGCACCTTAGGCCAAAGGACTTCCCCTTAACCTTTCCCTCACCACCAAGATGGGAACTCTTGGTAATACCCTTATCATGTGGTGGCTTTTTCTACTTGCCTCCTACTTGGGTACTTTCCCCTGGTCCACTGGGAAAGTACCTAGTCTCATACTTCTCTTGCTCTAGTAGTAGAGCTTTATGCACCGCTTCATAGTATGTGACTGCTCCAAAAAGTCTTATAGCTTTTCTAATGTCTGACCTTAGGACTCTGACAAATCTTTTGGCCTTTAACTCCTCCAATCCATGATCCTGAGGAGCATACCTCATCAATTGATTGAATTTGTGCTCATACTCGAGGACACTCAAGTTGTCCTGCCTTAGAGCATAAATTCAGCTTGCTTCACATCCTTGATGGCATCACTGATGTACTACTCTTGAAACAGCTGAGAGAACTCTAGCCAGCTCATCTTAATATCTCTTCCTGGCTTTCTGCCCTTTTGGACAACATACCTATCTTAAGTGTTTCTCCACCACATCTCTACACTACCTACCAAGTTGTAAGTAGCTAGTGACACCTTCTTGGTGGAGCTAAGTAGCATCCTCTCAAGCATCTCCTCAATGAAGATTAACCACTCCTCAACTTTCTGTGGTCCAGCTCTTCCATCGAACTATGGAGGCCTGAGTCCTTGGAACCTTTCCAGCAGTTTGACCTCATCTAGGCCCTCTATTTCCTCAGCTCTATGTCTTTTGGATCTACGAGAACCCTCAGCATGGTGATGCTCTCCATGGTCTCTATGTCTTCTCCTACCTTTTCTATCAAGATCTTCCTCAATCTCATTCCTAGTAGAGGAATGGTCGTAGACTGAGAGATTGGTCCTGGACAGCTAACCAATCTCAAATCTTACTTTTCTGCCTCTTGGATTTCTCCAATCCTCATCTTCTACCTCATCAACTTCATCATTTCTGTTTCCTATTCTTCTAGAAGGAACATGTTCAAATGTGTTCCTAGCTTCCTTTTTTGGTTGCTGTTGTGGATCTTGAACTACTTCTGCTTGTACTACTAAGACTCATTAATGTTGTGTTTGAATCAGCCTTACTAAGTTTTCATTGATTAGAGCTAAGTTCCTTTGAAGCTCTAACCAAACTTGTGGCACTTCAAGGTTTAATGCCCCATGTTGGTCCTGATTCCCTTTATTCTGTCCATTTTTTTGTTCCCTACATTCAGTAGGAGGCCTTCGAGGTGGTTCCCCTCTCCTTGTGGCAACCATGTTTATTTGCTACATTGATGATTCGTCATAGAGCACATATAAAGATCATAGATATTTCAATGGTACTTAACACCAGCAGCTGACCACTATGAGTTCATGTATGTAGCTAGCATTCAAATGCAACTATATGTACATGTATAAGCCATGCTCTGATACCAACATCTATCATCCACTCTGGGGTAGTCCAGTTATGGTGCCAAAATTGTGCATTTAAAACTCCCAGGATTGGTATGTTTTGTAGGCCATCAGAACAATACCCTTAGTGATGCTATATCACATCTTCGATGTAGGACATGTTGAACCTACAGTGGACCTTCGTCTGAGTGGTAGCTGCAGCACTTGAAGAACAAGGGTTAGGAGCTCCACCGGTCCATATGGCTTCACCTTAACCACCTCGAACAGGCCCCGACCACTTGGATTTTAACTTTCCTGGGAAAAGCCTCAACCTTGAATTGAAAAGCAACACTTTTTGACCCGGTTGGACATCCTTCTTCACAAGCATCTTATCATACCAAAGCTTCGTTGTCTCCTTGTAACCCATTGCATTCTCATAACCATCAAGGTGGATTTCATCCAACTCCACCAGTAAGTGGCAAGCCTTCCCAAACACTAGTCGATACGGAGGCATTCCAATAGGTGTCTTGAATGCCATTTGATACGCCCAAAGTGCATCACTCAACTTTTGTGACCAATCTTTTCGATTGATGCCCACCGTCTTTTCCAATATTTTCTTGATCTCCCGGTTTGAAATTTTGGCTTGGCCATTCGTTTGTGGATGATAAGGGAGGGACACTTTATGCCGTACACCATACTTCACTAGAGCTTGAGCCAAAGTCTTATTGTTGAAGTATGATCCCTCGTCGGAGATAATTGCTCTAGGTATTCCAAACCTTGCAAAACTATTCCTTTGAAGAAACTTGACAACCACATTAGCATCACAAGAAGGGGTGGCAATGGCTTCCACCCATTTAGAAACGTAATCAACTGCAAGCATAATATACTGATTGCCAAATGAGGGAGGAAAATGACCCATAAAATCTATGCCCCATAAATCAAACACTTCTACCTTAAGAATATTTTGCAATGGTATTTCATCTCTCCTAGAAATGTTCCCTAACCTTTGGCATCTATTACATCCCTTCACAAAGGTATATGTATCCTTAAATAAAGATGGCCAATAATAGCCAGTTTGCAATACCTTACTTGCCGTCTTGGAAGGTCCAAAGTGACCGCCACATGGTAAGGAATGACAATGGCGGAGAACATCCTTTACCTCCTCATTTGATATGCGCCTTCTTATAATTTGGTTGGCACATTGGCGAACGAAGAGCGGCTCATCCCAAAGATAATGTTTGACATCAGCTTGAAACTTCTTCTTTTCTTGGTAAGACAAGTTTGGTGGCAAGACTCCGCAAGCTAGATAATTGACATAATCCGCATACCATGTCATCTTACCTTCGACTTTGAATAGACTTTAATCCGGGAGGTGCTCTTGAATAGGTCTCTTTAAAGGGTGTTCTTGGCCTTCCAATCTAGCTAAGTGGTCGGCCACAAGATTCTCACATCCTTTCTTGTCCTTCACCTCTAAATCAAGTTCTTGAAGCAAGAGAATCCATCTTATAAGTCTTGGTTTGGCATCATTCTTGGTAAACAAATATCTAATTGCCTCATGATCAGTGTGAATCACAACTTTAGAACCCACGATGTAAGACCGAAACTTGTCCCACCGCATAGACCACTGCCAAAAGCTCATTCTCCATTGTGGTGTAATTTTGTTGAGCTCCATCCAAGGTTTTGCTGGCGTAATAAATAACTCAAAAAATCTTTTCTTTGACCCAACACCACTCCCACAGCAAAATTGCTAGCATCACACATGATTTCAAAAGGTTCCTCCCAATTGGGTGCTACCACCACCGGTGCACTCACCAATTTCTCCTTCAAGATCTTGAATGCTTCCAAACAACTTTCATCAAAATGAATGACACATCCTTCTCAATCAAGTTGCATAAGGGCTTAGCAATCTTGGAAAAATCCTTTATAAATCTCCGGTAGAAGTCGGCATGCCCTAAGAAAGTTCTCACCCCTTTCACATTGGAGGGAGGTGGTAGTTTTTCGATAGCCAAAATCTTGGCTCTATCCATCTCCATGCCCTCACAAGAATTTTTGTTACCAAGCACTATACCTGAGCTAACCATGAAATGACACTTTTCCCAATTTAAAGCCAAGTTCATTTTTTGACATCTCTTTAAGACAAGAGTTAGATTATCCAAACATGCATCAAAAGAATCACCAATGACTGAAAAATCATCCATAAATATCTCCATGCATTTTTCCACCACGTCCGAAAAGGTGGCCATCATACATCATTGAAAGGTTTTCGGCGCATATTAAAGTCCAAATGGCATTCTTCGGAAAGCAAATGTACCCTAGGGACTAGTTAAAGTAGTCTTCTCTTGATCCTCCAGACAATTTGGTTATAACCCGAATACCCATCCAAGAAGCGATAAAACTCATGCCCGCCAACCTGTCCAATATTTGATCAACAAAAGGAAGGGGAAAATGATCTTTCTGGGTAGCATTGTTGAGCTTCCGATAATCGAAACACACTCTACATTTGGTGACTAACCGAGTGGAAATCCATTCATTGTTATTATTGCCTACCACAGTTGTACCACCCTTTTTGGGTACCACTTGCACCGGGCTTACCCAATGGGAATCCGAGATTGGATACAAAATCCTGGCATTGAGCAACTTCACAATTTCCTCGATTACTACTTCCTTCATCTTTGGATTTAACCTTCTTTGAGCTTCAATGGACGGCTTAAAGTCATCTTCCATGAGAGTCTTATGCATGTAAATTTTCAGGCTAATTCCCTTAATGTCGGAGATGGACCAAGCTATTGCGCCTCTATGCTCCCTCAATACTCAAATCAATTTCTCTCCCTCCAAAGTAGTCAATGTAGAAGAAATAATCAATGAAAGGGACCCCCCATTACCAAGATAGACATACTTGAGATCTTTTGGTAGTGGCTTCAACTCCAATTTAGGCTCTTACTTGAGATCACAAGTTAACAGTTGCTCCACCCTTTTCTTTAGCGCTTGCAACTTCCCATAAGAATCAAGGGTAACCAAGGTGCTCACTACTTCATAATCTTCCTCACCATATGCATTTCCAAAAACAATTGCTCTTTTGATGGGGTCCTTGATAAGCAATATATCCTTTTTTTCTTCAACACAAGAATCAATCACATTAACCATAAAACACTTGGGTATCTCATCATCAATAGATTTCATGGCTTGAGCAAGATTGAAAGTAATTTCCTCATCATTAGTTATCAACATAAGATTACCTTTTTCCACATCTATCACAGCTTTCTCGGTAGTGAGGAATGGTCTCCCAAGTATGATTGGCATGTTTCGATCCTCCATATCCAACACTACCAAGTCTACCAGGAATATGAACTTGCCGACCTTACCAACACATCCTCCAAAATAGCTTTTGGAAAGGTGAATGATCTATCCACCAATTGGAGAGAAATCGAAGAAGGTTTCTGATAGCCAAAGGGCTATTAACCCCTATAAAATTCCCAAAGTAACCTGAGAAGCACCACACTTAGGAAACATGAGTGACCAACCTCGGGAAAGAGGGAGCCGTTACCATCCTCGGGAAGAACACCACCTTGTAACCGAGGGACCATGATCCCCGAGATCTCTAGATCACTAGGCCAAAAACCACCCTCAAAGATTACCTAGCACCAACCTTGGTGAACGAAAACCACCCTCAATAGGTAAGAGAACCTACCTCGAAAAATCTATACACTACCACCTTTGGAATAACGAACTCACCAAATTCGGGAAAGTATATCCCCATCCTCGGCAAAAGATAGCGTCTTTCGAGAGTGCCCCACTCTGTTGAAGGGCCTCTTTTTATAGCCCTCAGTAGCTATAATGAGCTGAAGGGGGCCTCCTATTTCGAAGGCGCCTTATACCCCGAAGGGTCTCATTCCTCAAAGGGGTCTCATTCTCCGAAGGGGTCTTACGGAGATACAAAAAAAATGGTTAAGGAGCCTTTGATAGAGAGACCTCATGCATGCCCCTGCCCTCTGGCTGGAACAGCCTATGGCTAGCTGAAGATACCTATCATCGAGGGTACGGATCAAATCTGACCAAACACGTGTCACGATCTGAATAGGCTGTGTCAAACAGCCTCCTCCCTCCACCCTCCTATAAATACTTAGGAAGGACCTTGGAAAGGAAGGACATAGAACTCTCGTTATTTTCCTCACTCTCTGCTCCCTACTACTACCACTCTCAAAAACACTAACTTGGGCATCGGAGGCTCCTCCCCTAGAAACACTATTCCGAGGAGCTTTTAACCCTTGTTCTTTTGAGTGTTTCAGGCACCTTCACACCGGAAGTCTCTCATTCAGGCCAGCATGTCATATGATGAGGATGCTGCCAGGCATCATTTGGCGCCATCTGTGCGAACTCCCTCTCAAGTCACCATTGTTGAGAGCCAGCATTCTAAGGACAAGGGATTCCCGAAGTCTTAGTTTGCTCCTGAAGCTCCAATGGCCACTGAACCACCTGTGATAGAGACTTCTTTGCCTGAGGATGAATGTCCTCTGATGGTGACGATCAGCTTTCTACGGGACTTTCAACATTTTTTTATGGCTGAAATGACTAAACAACTCAACCAAAGGTGGTCACAACCACCTTCCGGGGGAAGGGCACCTTCTCCTAGCACCCAGTAAGAGAGGAGCCCAAAGTTACTACGCCGGAGCTTCAGAATCGGGGCTCTCATGATGAGTCTTCAATGGAGAATGTACCTTCCAGAGGACGTTGCATGGGAGACATGGTGTCAAAAGAACCCAGGACTTCCCATCGGCGGAGTCCATCCCCGTACGGGAGGTCCTAGTCCCCACGCTGACGAAGTTACTCTCTGAAAAGGAGACATTGCTTTCAGTTTTCGACAACCACAGGACAGTGAGTGGAAAACAATCCTACCACCCTCATGGAGAAGATCCTAGAGATGTTGGAAAAGGTAGAAACACAGATCTCCCGAAAGCTTATTTGGTCGAGGTTGTCAGAGACATTCACCGGAGAACAATCACCCTTCATTCATTCAGTGGTAGAGGCACCTATGCCGAGTAACTTTCGAGCACCGCACTTGGGAACATATGATGGACGTAGTGACCCCCAAGCTCACTTGACGAAGTATAGGTGCAGTATGGTGTTGCATGGGGTTGATGATGCCACCCTCTGCAAATGCTTTGAAGTCACCCTTTCAGGGCCCGCAATTGTGTGGTATAACTCCCTGGCTCTAGGGACCATGATGTGTTTCCAGGAGTTATCCGCTGCATTCACCTAGCAGTTCATCGAAAGTAGGCCGACGATGAAGATGCCCGTCCAAATGTTTCACATAGCCCAAAAGAATGGGGAGACCATTCGGAACTATGTTGAGAGGTTCAACCGAGAAGCGCTGAGTGTGCCTGACTTCCGCCCTAAAATCCACATCTTTGCCATGATCAAGGGACCTCAGAGAGATTCACAACTCTTCTATGAGTTCTCCAAAGATCCCCCTAATACCCTTGGTGAATTCTACTGAAAGGTAGAACAGCACATGACGGCCGTAGAGCTGCAGATGGAAGGGCCGAAGTCTGACCACAATCATCCTGAGGGTCAGGCTCATCATCCTCGATATCCGACCGAGGGTGGGGGTAGACCTCAGAAGCAGAGAGGGAAGAGGCAGGTGTTGTTCACTTTTTTGAACACCAAATGGACAAACATACTGATGGCCATAGAGAGGCAAGGGACTACTATCCAATGTCTGAAGGCCATGACCTCGGAGAATAAGAAGAACATGAAGAAGTTTTGCCAATTTCACCGAGACCATGGGCATGACACCGAGGACTACTTCCAGCTAAAAAAGTACATCAAATCTCTGATCAAACAAGGCCAACTGCGGTGATACTTGTGAATGCCGTCCCCCAAAGGAAGAAGGGAAGAAGAAAGGAAAGGGGAAAATGAGGACTATGATTCCGACCGATGTCAGAATCGAAGTCCCAGAAAGTATCCACTGCCTTTGGCAGGAGTAACCTAGATAATCACTACTGGGATACCCTTAGCTGAGCGAAAAAGGGAAGTTTAGGAAATCTTGATGATGGAGTTCGGAAACCCAGTGAACAAGCTTGTTCGGAAAGATGGGTCTACCATAAATTTCCTTCATAATGACCCCCTCCTAATTATGGCAAGGATAAGGAGTTGGGTTGTTGAAAGAGTGCTCATTGATGATGGTTCCAACGCCGACATTTTGTTGACCCACCTATTGCCGAACTTGGGCATCTCCAAGGGTGATCTTAAACCTGTTACTTCCCCTACGTTCGGTGTAGGTCCCTCCGAACTCCCTGTGCTCGAGTGGATTGATCTCCCTTTGAGTTTGAGGGGAACTTCAGTTCAGAATAAGAAAGTGCTCTTCAGCTCCACAATGACAAGGTTCATCATCATAGATGTCCCTTCTTCATACAATGACATCCTCGGAAGGCAGACACAAGGAAATCTCCACATTCACCCAGATGTGAAATTCCTAATAGTCACCTTCGGCACGAAGGAAGGGGGCATAGAGATTTTCATCGATCAAGCTGAGGTGAGGAAAGTCTTTGTGAAGGCAAGACAAAGTCCAATGAAAGTTCATGCATAGACTTCGAAAGAAAAGAGCATACTCGCTGAAGAGGCAATAGGAGAATGAGTAGGTGACTTTGAAAAAATAGAAATAGAGGATGTAGAACTTGTCCTAGGCCGAAGTACCCGAGTGGGGAAACAACTGACCGAGGGTGACAACCAAAAACTTGTATATTTTCTATTAATGAACAAGGATCTGTTTGCCTACTCTCCGAACGACATGCCTGGGGTAGACCCTTGGATAATTCAACATAGCCTTAAAGTGCGTCTAGAGGTAAAGCCTGTTGGGCAAAAAAAGCGTAGCCTCTTGGCACATAAGAACAACTTCGTTAGAGCCAAAGTCCAATGGTTAATAGAGGTAGGTGTAATAAGAGAAGTCAAGTACCCTGAATGGCTTAGCAATGTTGTTATCGCAACAAAGGAACGGAGTGATAAGCTCTGAATGTGCATCAACTTCCGAAACGTAAATGATGCCTATCCTAAGGATTCTTATCCTCTACCACCTATAGATTAATTGGTGGGCTCAACCACCGAATATGGTCTGCTTAGCTTCCTCAACACCTCTAGCGGATACCACCAAATCCAGATGGATCCCGAAGACGAGGAAAAATCCACCTTCATCACTAAAGTTGGGACTTACTGTTACATCAGAATGCCATTAGGCCTTAAGAATGCGGGGGCCATCTACCAAAGGCTGATGAATAGGATGTTCAACTCCCAAATTGGGAGAAATATGGAAGTATATGTCGATGATATGATAGTTAAGAGCAAACTGCCTAGTAATCATATCTTAGACTTAAAGGAAACATTCCACCGACTTCGGGAATTCAGAATCCGTCTCAACCCTGAGGAGTACGTATTCAGAGTGAATGCGGGCAAGTTCCTCAGATTCATGGTATCAAAAAGTGGTATCGATGCTAACCCAGAAAAGGGTAATGCCCTGTTAGGATTCCGAACTCCCACAATGACAAAGGACGTGTAAAGAGTCAAGGGGAGAATCATGGCCCTTAGCAGATTCATCTCCAGATATGGGGATAGGTGCCAACCATTCTTCAAAGTGCTTACCAAAGCAGGAAAAAATGAAGGTGACTTCAGTTCCAAGGAACACCTTTGGAACGAAGACTACCGAAAGGCTTGGGATGAGCTCAAGAGCTACTTAACCTGTCTGCCGACACTTTAGGAACCCGGGGAGGGTGACCCCTCATCCTCTACCTCTCGCTTTCACTGAAAAGGCAGTAAGCTCAGTGTTAGTAAAGGAAGAGGGAGGAAAGCAATGGCCAGTTTATTATGTGAGTAAGTCTCTGCATGGTTCCAAAGTTAGGTGCCCTCTTCTACAAAAGGCCATCTATGCCCTAGCACTGGCAAGTAGAAGGTTGCGACCTTACTTCCAAAGGCACCCCATCATGGTCAGAAGTAACCTACCTTTTCAAGATGTCATGAGAAAGGTGGACCACTCGGGAAGATTGTCAAAATGGTGCATTGAGCTTGGTGAATACGACATTACCTATGAGCCGAGAAGGGTAATAAAGGTCCAAGCATTGGCAGACTTTATTGCCGAAGTCCCAAAAACTAAGGATACCCCGGAAGACCTTGGAAAAGATAAACCTGAGTGGACACTCTTTGTTGATGGAGCCTTCGGTTCCGAACACCAAGGAGCTCGAGTAATCCTTCGTGGGCCCGAAGGTATGGAAGCTAGAAAGGCCATCAAATTCGGATTCAATGTCACAAACAATGTCACAAAATATGAAGCCCTTATAGCAAGCTTGAGGCTGGCAAAAAGAGTTGGTGTAAGGAATCTTAAGGCCTACAATGATTCCCAGCTACTGGTACGATAGACGGCAGGGGGACTATGGGGCAAAGGACCCAAACTTGGCAAAGTACCATGATCTCATGAAAAAGGTTATCCAGGAGCTCGACACGGTACATATAGAAAATGTACCTCGGTGAGACAATATGGAAGCCGATACTCTGGCCAAATCAAAATAGTCCACTGAGGTACTATATCAGCCAAGTGTGGCCGTAATGTGCATAGCAACCTCTGGAAGAGGGTGGAAAGACCCTATCCAGAAATACCTCACAACGTCGGAACTTCCCGAAGACCTACCCAAAGCTGCGAAAGTGTGAAAGCACTCAGGAAGATACTTCCTGATTAAGGAAGAACTATACCAGCAGGGGTATGCAAGTCCGTTACAAAGGTGTGTCAGTGAAGAAGATGTTGAGATGGTCCTCAAAGAAGTCCATGAGGGAGCCTGTGGTTCTCACTTAAGAACTGATGCCCATGCCGGGGTACTACTCCGCCAAGGATACTTAGACCTACCTTGAGGAAGGATGTGAGGCAGTTCATTTAGAAATGCGACAACTGCCAAAGACACGCTCCTGTCTAGAGACAACCCTCGAAAGTCATAACTTTGGCAAACTACCCCTGCCCCTTCGCCGTATGGCGTATAGACCTCATTGGGCCTCTCCCAACAGCTCCCAGAGGAGTAAAATTTTGTGTAGTCGTAGTAGACTATTTCACCAAGTGGATCAAGGTAGAGCCTCTAGTGGCAATATCAGTGAGGGACATACAAAGATTTGTATGGAAGAACATCATATTCAGATTTGGCATCCCGAGGGTGATAGTAGCTGATAATTGTTCCCAATTTATTGATAAGGGGTTCCAGGAAATCACTACCAATCTCGTAATTAAATTGCACTTCGCTCTGGTGGCCCATCCTCAAAGTAATGGATAGGTTGAAGTGTCCAACAGAACAATAAAAGATGGTTTGAAAATGAGGTTGAAAGAAACAAAGGGAAAATGGTCAGGAGAGCTTCCGAGTGTGTTGTGGAGCTATCGAACAACTCCCAGAACAGCCACGGATGAGACACCCTTCCCACTCGTCTTCGGAACAGAGGCCATTATCCCTGTCGAGGTCGCATAGCCCTCTGTTAGAATATAGTTGTTCGATGAAGAAGGGAACAACCTTGGTTTAAGGGCAAAGTTGGATTTAATTGACGAGCTCAGAGAGATGGCCGAGCTAAGAAGAAAAGCTTTTCAGTAGAGAGTAGCCGTTGCTACAAACTTGCATGTCAGGCATAAAGAAATCAAGAAAGGGGACCTCGTCCTCCGAAGATTATCCCATGGAGTACTTTGGGCAAATTGGGATGGACCTTATTTGGTCCTTGAAGAAGTTTGGCTAGGAGTCTACAAGCTCGGTAATACCGAAGGAGGAGAGTTGAAAAATACATGGCATTCAGACTCTCTGAAAAAATTTTACACTTAGGAAACTTTCTGGTCAAAAAATTGTGCAAAAAACACCAAGGGAAATATGACCGAAGGTTGTAATCTCATGTGACCGAACATGGTTCCCTCCGAGGGACGTCGACCAAACATGGTCAAGCTTGAAGGTGGAAAGCCGAAAGTGGTTGTGTCTTGAATTACATAAGTGAATTCCCATACTTAGAAAAATTTTCAAGGTGGTCGATTCCGAAGGTGTCTAACCGAATGAGGTTTTTTCGAAGGTGCCTATGTGTAAAATTATACATTTTTGCCGAAGTATAGTGACCGAACATGTTCGGTTCCGAGGGAGAAAACCGAACATATTGACTTCCGAGGGGGCAACCGAACATGGTCACTCTCGAAGGGGCATTCGTAAAAATAGGCAGCCTTTGCCAAAGGAAATCAACCGAACATGGTTGGCAAAAAAGAAAAAAAAAGGCACTTAACTATTTTTTACAAGTTAAGTTTTGCTAAAGATATTTAATCGAACATGTTTGATGTTATAAATACCTAACTACCACTCTGAAGGTTGTTGACCGAAGATGGTCATGAAACCCCTCGGCCGAAGATAGTAGAGTGTTAAAGAATGAAGATGATATCCGAAGACCAATCGTGGACTTAGCCAAATTTTAAAGAAGAGAGAAATTTTGATTAACACTTCATTACAGAATACAAGGAGCAGATTACAAGGGAAAGAGGGAAAAGGAAGCCTATTTGGGGTCCTCGTCACCTGCTAGCTCCTCAGCATCTTTGGCTTCCTTACCTTCGGCGTCCTCCTCTTCGGTAGCAACCTTAGGGTTCGAAGGTGGATTAGCTGGAAGATTATGGAACTCTATCCTCGACCACTGCCAAGATGGCCCTTGGGGTTGTCCAAGGCCACCAAAAAGGAAAGGTCGAGGTCGGGAAATTTGGACAGAACATGGTGACGAGCCAGGCAAAAATTGTTCTGATAAAAGGACTTAGTTTCCTGATTGGGCTTGGCCTCCATTACATCCAAGACCTCCAGTTCTCTCTTGAGGGCCTCGACCTCCCTTTCCAACTTCTTCTTCTTTTTCTTCTTCTCCTTCTTCAACCGATCGACCTCGGCTTGGAGTTTAGAATTAAGAGCAAATGCCTTTGTAAGATCAGCAATGATATTGTCTTTCTCCTTTTTGAAAGCCACATTCACCGAGGTCAAAGGTATCAACTTCGCACTGAGGTTTGACATCTTCGACAAGAAGTCTTGAATCAGCTCCCCCTGGCTCTTAAGCACCTCATCCTGAAGGTTAGCCAGATCATCCTTGGCTATCTTATTAAGCTTGCTGTACTTAACGACCGAGTTGGCAAGAAGTTCCTTGGCCTTAGCCAAACTCTCCTCTGATCGACTTCAGACTGAGGTTTGTTTAGTTGCCCAATCTCGAAGGTACCCACTGTACGCCAATAGCTGAAAGGGGAAAATTTTGAATAAGGGTCTAAAAGGAACTCAAAAAAGGAAACTCAGAAATTTTCTAAGTCCTAAGGGATTGAAGTTTACCTGGCCAACCTGCTCGTTCATCCTTGTGGTGAGTACTTCTTCATTGGGGCACTCCTCAGTCAGAGACTGGAAAGTAGCATTTGTCATAATGCCCTTCACCATCTGCGGAGCCTTCTTCTTGCTATCCTTAGAGAACAGGTTCATGTCCTCCGTCAAAGTCCAGAAGGGCTCCCTCAGGACCTTGTCCTTCGGGATTTTGGAATCCCGAATAGCCCTCCTTTGGGGGTGGTCCTCTGCCCAGGGGGCCTGTGCTTCTTCGCCTGGAAAGTCACGCTGAAGTTCCATTAGAACATTATGCCTTAGCCATTCATCTATAAGGTCTAAAATACCAAAAATTCCCAAACTCATAGAAGAATGGCTAAGGGACAAACCTTGAGGAAGTTCGGTGTCTTGTCCCTCGGAGTCACTGACTTCGAGGAATTCGGTGGGAATACCTTTGCCTTTCCTTTGTCGGATTTCCTTAAGCTCTTCAGCCAAAAGTCCACCGACCGAAGTCCCCAAAGTCTCCGCAACTGTGTCCGGACTAAGCAGGGTCGAACAGATGGCCGACCCTAAAGATGGGTTAGCCCGAATGGTAGTTTGGTCCAATACCCCCGCATCATCCTTGGGCAGAGGAGGCAGGGAGTCCTCTTTAGCCTTCTTCGACTTCGACGCTGAAGGTGGTCCCCCTGGCCCCTTCTTCCTCTTCGGGGCCACCTTTTTCCTTTGCTGCTCCCCTTTCTCGGCTTGGCCAAGGAAGAGATTCTTGTAGAAGGCAGTAGATTTGTCACCCATCTCTGAAAAAAGAAGAACATCAGCGTAAGTACAAAGGATATATATAACAAAAATCTAGAAAGGGACTTACTCTCTTCAAGAGCCAAATAGGTGCGTTCGCCCCGAAGGAGCTTTACCAACCACGCCTTCTTGCCATCAAAGAGGGGCTCTGGCAAATCCTTGTTGGTAATATGCTCCTTGACTACCCTAAGCTCCCAAAGGACCTCTTCGGTCATGAAGTTCCACCTAATGGGGAAGGCCCATAGGGAATGTGGAGGGACCTCGGGATCCCAATCCTCGACAGCCCGAATACGGCTATCAAATTCTTCAAATTAGGCTTCTAACTCCAAAGTTAGTAGTTTTCAGGGATTTACTACATCAATATCAAGAGTCCCCGAGGTCCATTTGGTTGGCACATGTTTCCACTTCTCATCCACCTTTAGAAAGAAGAACTTCTTCTGCCATCCGCGCCAACTGTCCTTCATTCCAAAGGTGAATCTATATTTCTTGCTTCCAGATCCCCGAGGAAGCAAGAAGTAGAACTTGCCCTTCGGAATGGGGTGGAGTTTGTAGTACTACGTGAAGAAGATGAAGTGGGGCTATATCCCGAAGACTCGACACATGCAAAGGAAGGCGTTGAAATAAGAATATGATTTCAGAGGAAGTTGGTTCACGGCTATGCCATGAAACTGGCAAAAGTCACAAACCATCTTCGGAGGAGGATGCTGAAGTCCGGCCTTCAGCTGAGCCCTAAAGATAGTAACCTTATCCGAATGAGGGGCATAACTGGGCATATCAGGGTTGGGACGCCTAGTGATAGCATAAGAAGGAAGAAAGAATTTGGTTGACCACTTTTGGACTTTCTCTGAAGTAGCACAACTTGGATGAGAGTTAAGTGAAAGCCGATTCTCAGGGATGTGCTGAACTTTGACTTGATTAGAAGACATGTTCGGCGTGAAGGCTCTAACTCGGGGGAATGAAGGAAAAAATTATTAAAAAAATGGAAATTTTGGAAGTAAACCCACCTATTTTGGACCAAGGTTATGGCCATGGCCCTCATCGTTTAGAGTCATGGTGACTGTTGGAGAGACTTCTAGGAGGAAGAACGCCTGGAGGATGGATCGCCCAAGGGAGTGTGCCTAAAAGCTCAGAAAAAGTGGGTTAGGAGGCCCCCGGGATGTTTTTCCGGGGGGGGAGCCTCCGACGCCCAAGTCAGTGGTGGCTGAGAAAAGGCAGAGGAAATAGCACAAAGGGTTGAAGAGTCTTGTCTGGTGATTTTCTCAGAGTCTGGGAGTCAGACCTTTTGCCAACCAATCTCCTGCCAAGTATTTATTTCCTGGTATTTATAGGAGTGCCTAGCCCGTTCAGATCGCGACACATGTTCGGTCGGATGTTCCCTGAGTTTCTGGGCGTAGGGGACAGATAGCTGGTAGCAGGTTGCCTTGAGCCTTGTGCTGAGATGGGCCATGATGTGATTTTGATGGCGTCAGCGTGCCAGATCGCCTATTGAGGCGGCTTTATGATGTCTGTGAAAGGACGTGTCAGATGCTTCCTTAAATGCTCCAGCTGTACTCCCGAGGTCCCTGGGCGAGGTCGTCCTTTGGTACGGACAATGCCTCTTCCGGAAACACGCACCCAGTTCGGGGGTTCCCAGCTTTAGGGAGTTCCGCCTTCGGGGAGATCATGTTCGGCCCGCAATAGCTGGTGCCTCTTTTTCGAAGGCGATCTCTTTGCAACCTCGGGGGGCTAGTAGTATCCTCAAGTTTCCTGGCGTGCCGGGCTCGGAGCTCTTCGGCTATCTCCCGAGGTGTATGATCTCATTTTCACTCGGGTATCGCCAGTCTCTTCTGGCCATTCTTGCGGCAGGGAGTTCGGCCAGATAGAGGTGATAGCCTTTGGCTATCACATGCCCCCCTTTGGAAAGCCGAAGTGAAGACTTCCGTTTTGCATCTCTTTCCGAGGTTGTTCTTGGGAGTCTCTTAGGAAGCTCAACCTGTTCCGAGGATGCACCTTCTGCCCAAAGGGCTGTTCGGCCTTGGCCTGTTCTTTGGTGTCTTCGAGGCGGAGCCTGTGCCGAAGATACACCTCTTGCCTGAAGGTCATGGGCTGTTTGGCCATAGCCTGTCTCTTGGTGTCCTCGAGGTGGCCTGCTTTTTGTTTCTGCAGGTCTGATGGGCAAGCGTGTCAGTCTGAGCGACGCGTCCCAGCTTTTTAGGGATGTCAGAAGACGTGCTCCCTTTTTCCTAGGGATGTCAGGAGACGTGTCCCCGTTTTGGCGCGGCGGCTGACACGTGGCACTTTGCCATTAGCGAAGAGTTGCGTCGGTTACAGAGGGCGCGCCTTTCCGGGTGCAGAGGGCAGTTACGGTGACGGTTCGCCTCCAAAGGGTACTTACGACGATGTTTCGGTTACCCACCTCTGGCCTATAAATGGCTCGTTCCATCATAAGTTCCTTTTTCATTTTCTTCTGCTTTGCCCCTGTTCTTGCACTTTCTTGCTTTCTGTGGCGGAGCTGCCTTAATCAGAGCTTTTTCCAGCCAACTTTCACGACGGCGTCCTCAGACTTTGGCAAATCTTTTGGTGGGTTTTTGTTTTCTAGAATGTTTTGATCTCTCTGTTCTTTGGAGTTTTTTCTGGAAACTGTTTTTTTGTCTTTTCCAAACTCGCTTTCATGTCTACAATGCCTATCCCTGAGAGCTGGCAGCCTCTTTTAGCCCAACCTTGTTGCACCACCCCTGCAAAGTTAGAGAGGTGGAAGAAAAAGTTCTTTCTTCCCTCTTACGCCATTACTAGGCTGCCTCGTTCTAGCCATTATGCTTTTTCAAACCACAGAAACAAGGTTACCGTTTTCCGAGCCCAGCTGAAGGCCGGTCTTCGGTATCCTCCCCCGAAGTTGGTTTGTGAGTTCTGCCAATTTCATGGCATTGCTGTGAACCAGCTTCCCCCGAACTCGTACTGCTACTTTAACGCCTTCCTCTGTATGTGTGGCGTCTTCGGGATAGAACCCCATTTTATACTCTTCAAGCAGTACTACAAGCTCTTTGTGGTCCTGAAGGGTGGCTTCTATTTTATGCTACCTCGGGGGTCCGGGAGCAAAAAATTCATGTTCAGCTTCGCCACAAAGGACAGCTGGCGGGGGTGGCAACAGAAATTCTTTTTCCTGAAGATGGAGGAGTCCTGGTCGTATGTTCCGACCAAATGGGCTCAGCGAAGGCTAGATGTGGACGTTGTTGATCCGAGGTTGTTGCTGACTCCAGAGTTGGCTTCCACTTTCGCGGACTTCGACGGCCGCATCCGCGCCGTCTCTGACTGGGCTCCCAAGGTCGCGTAGCGCTCTCTTTACCCCTTCCCTATCAACTGGAGGTTGATGACCGAAGAGGTCCTCCGGGAGTTAAAGGTGGTTAAGGAGCACGAGACCGACCTCGAGATGCCAGCTCTTGCCATCGTCGGGAAGGATTCCTGGTTGGTCAAGCTTCTTAAGGAGGAAATCTCTTTCGAAACACTTGTCGAAAGTGAGTTATCTTCTACTCCCTTGTTGTTTTTTCCTCGGACTTACGCTGATATTTCTCTTCTTTTTCAGAGATGGGAGACGGGACTGCCGCCTATTACAAGTCCCTTTTCTCCGGCCAGGTGGAGAAGGGGGATCAGACAAAGAAGGCAACTTCCCGAAGGCGGAAGTCTGTCGGTGCTGGTCCTTCGGCTAAATGGGCGAAGAAGACTGTTCTTTCCTCCCCTTTGGAAAGTATTGGGGAGGAAAGCGAGGACGCTGAGGCCGCTGTCACTTCGTTGCCCGATTCTTCGGCTGAGGTTCCTGCCGCCACCGACGTCCCTCATACCGACGCCCCTCCCCAAAGTCCTACCCCGTCGCAAGTCCTTCTGGACACCGTGGTAGAGGCACCTTCTGCCGAGGAGCGGCGCAGGCAGAAGGGTAAGGGCATTTCGACCGAGGAGGCTGAGGACTCTGAGGACGCCGTTGTCGAGGTCCCTCTAGGTTAGTTGTTTTCAGGACAAATATGCTTCTTTTTGTTTCTCTAAATTTTACTTTGTCTCTGACCCACTTCTCGTTTTTGCTGTGCAGGGGAGTTACTTACACCGAACTGGGCGGCTGAACACGCGAAGGCGCGGACCCTTCGCGACGCCAAAGTCCCGCAAGGGAAGGTTCCCAAAGAGCCTTTCTGGACATTCACGGAGGACATGAACTTGTACTCCGAGGACTATCCAAAAATGGCGAAGCAAATTTCGAAGGGGGTGCTTACAGAGGCCTCCTTCAAGGCTATTGCGGCGGCCCATCCGGATGATGACACCCTTGCCGCCAAAGTCACCGAGCATGCTGCTCAGGTATGTTCTTCACACCTTTTTCCCTTCAATTTTTCCTAAGTGCTTGGCTCTTACTGACCTTGCGTTCATCTTTTTGCAGCTGCTGGGATACGCCGGCTTTCTCCGAGTTCGGGTGGCCAGGCAAGCGAAGTTCCGAGCTTCGGCCTTAGAGGCCTTAGAGAAGGTGAAGGCCACTCACTTGGCATTGACCGCCGAGAACCAGCAGCTGTCAGATGCTGCGAAGAAAGAAGTTGCCGCCCTTCGGGAGGAGTTCCGGAAGGAGAAAGAAGAACTTGAGAAGGAATCCTCCCGGAAGATTGCTGACCTCGGCGAGCAGATAAATGGAATGCTGGCCGCCAACGAGGAGCTCCTAAAGGATAAGTCAGATTCTGACAAGCTCATACTGGCGCTGACAGCTGAGAAAAACATCCTTGCAGCCGAGGTTAAGTCCCGGAAGAAGAATCCGAAGGCGAAGGAGCAAATAAAGGCGCTGGAGGAGGAGATCGCGGATCTGAAGGATGAGCTTGACGACCTTGAGCTTGACAAGAACAAGTCTGATCAAATGGCCAAGGTCACCTTTCAGGACGGCTTCTGCCTTGCTCGGCACCAAGTCCTCCAGAGGTTCCCAGATCTAGACCTCTCTTTTCCAGAGGCTCTAAACATTCCTGAGGGACCTCGGTGGGAATGGTCCAAGGTTGAACATTTGAACCTTCCTCCTTCAATTCCAGCGCCGAAGGTGGTGGAAAAGGGTGGGCAAGCAAGTGGCTCTTGGGACGCTGCGAACCCTTAGGCTATTTTAGGGCCCCTTTTCCTTTCCTTCAACTTTGTGTTCGTTCTTCGGGCACTTCTTCATTGTAAAGCAGCTTACTCTTTAATGAAGACTTTTTGGCTAAGTCTTTTCGCAAGTTTCTTTATTTCCATTGCCCCGAATGCATTTGCTCAAGAGACTTCGGAAAACCTGCGATCAAAGAAACTTTATTACCTTCTCTTGGCCGAGCCTATTCGCTCTGGAGGCTTTTTTGGAAGGTCTGTAAAATTTAACTAAGTCTTTTTTTCAGGTTTTGCATTTCCATTTTGTCTCGAACACGTTTGCTCGAGGGACTTCGGAAAACACGTAGTAAAAATTTTCCTTCTTTTCCTCCTGTCTCGAGCATGTTTGCTCAAGAGACTTAGGAAATCTTTCGAGAGTTTTTTCGGTTTTCCATTTTTCCCGAGCGTGACAGCTCAAGGGACTTCGGAAAACTGTCTCTGCGCTTATTTCGGCGAGTACTGCTGGGAGATTTTTCCATCTTTCCTGTGCGTGATGGCTCAAGGAACTTCGAAAAGTCATATCTGCGCTTGTGGTGAGCATCTTTGCGGAATTCTGTACAATTCTGGACTTAAGAAATTTTCTCAAGACACTTCTGTACTTAGAATATTTTTCATACAATGCGATTCCTCCGCTCAACCTTAGGATTAGAATTTTTTCAAGGCGTCTGAGTGCCAAGTGTTTTTCAATTCTACGCCTTCGGCGTTGCCAAGCTTGTACACGCCTTTTCGTACTTCGGCAAGAACCACATATGGTCCTTCCCAGTTCGCGCGAAGTACTCCGTGGGACGGCCTTCGGGGTGCGAAGTCAGCCTTTCTAAGAATGAGGTCTCCTTTCTTGATTTCTTTCGGCCTGGCCCGTAAGTTTATAGTCGCGGCCACTCTTTGCTGAAAAGCTTTTCTCCTCAGCTCGGCTATTTCTCTGTGTTCGCCAACGAGGTCGAGCTTCGTTCTTAGGCCGAGGTCATTTCCACCTTCGTCAAATATTTGCACCCGTACTGAAGGTTGAACTATCTCTATTGGGATAATAGCCTCTGTACTGAAGACGAGTGAAAAGGGAGCCTCCCCTGTGGCTCTTCGGGGTGTCGTTCGGTAACTCCATAATACGCTTTGGAGTTCTCCTGGCCATTTCCCTTTTGCTTCCCCCAGTCTTTTCTTCAGGCCATCTTTTATGGTCCTGTTAGATACTTTCACCTGCCCGTTGCTTTGGGGGTGAGCTACTGGGGCAAAGTGCATTTTTACTCCGAGGTCGCTGATAAATTCCTGGAATCCTTTGTCTATGAATTGGGATCCATTATCAGCAACTAGTACCCTCGGTATGCCGAATCTCCATACTATGTTCTTCCATACAAACTTTTGCACTTCTTTTGCCGAGATAGTTGCTAGTGGCTCTGCCTCGACCCATTTGGAGAAATAGTCTACTGCTACCACACAGAATTTCACGCCTCCGGGCGCTGAGGGGAGTGGCCCAATAAGGTCTATGCCTCAAACTGCGAAGGGCCAAGGATAGTCAGCCGAGGATACCATTTCCGAGGGTGCCCTCTGGATGTTCGCGTGTTTCTGGCAACTACCACATTTTCGGACGAACTACCTTGCATCGTTTCTCAGGAGGCCAGAAGTATCCTTGGCGAAGTATCACCGCCGCAAGGGCATCAGTTCCAATATGTGAACCACACATGCCTTCGTGGACCTCTTCAAGGACCATTTCAGTATCCTCTTCATCCACGCATCTTTGCAGCGGGTTTGCATATCCCTATCGGTATAATTCTTCACCAATCAGGAAGAATCAGCCTGAGCGTCTTCGTAGTTTTGCAGCGTCCCCGGGGTCTTCGGGGAGCACATTTTCTGCGAGGTATCTTTTTATGGGATCTTTCCATCCCTTTCCCAAGGTCGCTATGCTCAGCACTGAGATGCTCGGATGATCTAGCACCTCGGTGTATGTTTTTGACTTCGCCAAGCAATCTGCCTCTGTGTTATTCCGCCGAGGTACATTTTCGATCCGTACGGCGTCAAACTCTTGGATGAGCTTTGCTACTAGCTCGTGGTATTTTGCCAAGATTGGGTCCTTCGCCCCATAATCTCCTGCCGTCTGCCGAACTACCAGCTGGGAATCGCTGTGAGCCTTTAATTTTCTCACGCCAATCCTTCTGGCCAAGCGTAATCCCGCTATGAGGGCTTCATACTCTGCCACATTGTTAGTGACGCTGAAGCTGAACTTAATAGCCTTCTTTACCTCTAGGCCTTCGGGTCCTCTGATAACTACTCCAGTTCCCTGGTGTTCGGATCCCGAGGCTCCGTCAACATGTAAGGTCCACTCTGGCTCACCTCCGTTCGGATCCATGTGGCTTTCCTTGGTGGTGGGTACTTCGGCGATAAAGTCTGCCAGTGCTTGAGCTTTTATGGCCTTCCGAGGTTCATATATGATTTCGTGTTCGCCAAGCTCTATGCACCATTTAGAGAGCCTTCCCGAATGATCAACTTTCTTCATAACATCCCGTAGCGGTAGACTACTTCGGACGATGATGGGGTGAGCCTGAAAGTATGGCCGCAGCCTTCTCCCTACAAGCACCAAGGCGTATATAGCATTTTGAAGCAGAGGGTACCTGACTTCGGTGCCATGCAGGGATTTGCTGACGTAATAGACTGGCCATTGCTTTGGCCCTTCTTCTTTCACGAGGACCGAGCTTACAGCTTTCTCCGTGACGGCGAGGTACAAAACGAGGGGTTCTCCCTCCCGAGGTTGTCGCAGAGTCGGCAGGCTAGCCAGGTAGACTTTGAGTTCTTCCCAGGCCTTTTGGCAATCTTCACCCCAAGGGTGATCATTCCTTCCGAGGTCACCTTCCATTTTTGCTGCCTTTGTGAGGACTTTGAAGAAAGGTCGACACCTATCTCCGTACCTGGAAATGAATCTG
The DNA here is from genome assembly GCA_039654915.1 of Aquilaria yunnanensis. Taxonomy (NCBI): domain Eukaryota; kingdom Viridiplantae; phylum Streptophyta; class Magnoliopsida; order Malvales; family Thymelaeaceae; genus Aquilaria; species Aquilaria yunnanensis. Next base: position 79,749,150 of record CM077598.1, read on the forward strand.
CTCAGGGAGGTTATTCTTCCGGTGAGCCTCTGCACGTCTTTGAGTGTGGCAGGAGTTTGGAACTCAAGCAGCGCCTTGATCTTCTCGGGGTTAGCGTCAATGCCTCTTTCGGATACCATGTAACCAAGGAATTTTCCCGAGGTTACCCCGAAGATGCACTTTTCAGGATTGAGCCGAATCCCGAAGGCTCTGAGCTTTTGGAAGGTTTCCTCTAGATCTGCAACGTGATAGCTAGGCAGCTTGCTCTTGACTATCATGTCATCGACATACACCTCCATGTTTCTCCCCATTTGGTCTTTAAAGACCTTGTTCATCAACGTTTGGTAGGTGGCTCCTGCATTTTTGAGCCCGAATGGCATCCTGACATAGCAGTATGTTCCTCCCTCGGTGATGAAAGCGGTTTTTTCTTCATCCTCGGGGTCCATCCTTATTTGATGGTAGCCACTGAAGGCGTCGAGGAAACTTAGGAGCCCATATTCAGCAGTTGAATCTACCAGTTGATCTATTGGCGGCAGAGGGTATAAGTCTTTTGGGCAAGCATTGTTCAAGTTTCTGAAGTCGATGCACATCCGAAGTTTGCTGCTACCTTCTTTTGTGGCAATGACCACGTTGCTTAACCATTCGGGGTACTTCACCTCCCTAATGAATTTGGTGTCCAACAGTCGCTGGACTTCGGTTTTGACAAAGTCGCTTTTATGGGCTAAGATGCTTCGTTTCTTTTGCCGGACAGGTTTTGCTCCCGGGCTTACTTTGAGGCTATGCTGTATTATGCCAGAGTTTACTGCTGGCATATCTTTCGGCGAGTAGGCAAACAGATCTTTATTTTTCAGCAGAAAAGATACAAGGTTTTCCTTCTCACCTTCGGCCAAGCTCTTACCTATTCGGGTAGATTGTCCTGGGATAAGTTCTACTGTTTCCATTTCCGCTTTTGCGAGATCTTCTTCTTTTCCTTTTTCTGACGCCTTTGCCTCCATTGTTTGTGCGAAGTTGCTTGCGGGGGCCTTTCGTGCTTTCACAAACACCTTTCTTACCTCGGCCTGGTCTATGAAGATCTCTGCATCTCCATCCTTGGTGGCGAATGTGACAGTCAAGTACTTCACATCAGGGCGAATGTGCAGGTTTCCTTGTGTCTGCCTTCCAAGGATGGCGTTGTACGAGGATGGGACGTCCATGACGATGAACCTTGCCATTGTGGAGGTGTACAACTCAGCTTCTCCATCTACCGAAGTCCCTTTCATCATCAGTGGGAGGTCGATCCATCCGAGAACGGGCAGTTCGGATGGTCCAACTCCGAAGGTGGGCGAGGTGACTGGCTTAAGCTCGCTGCTGGAAATGCCCAAGCTTGGCAGTAAGTGCGAGAATAGGACGTCCGCATTTGATCCGTCATCAAGCAGCACCCTTTTGACGTCCCAGTTCCCTATCCTCGCCATGATCAGCAGTGGATCGTTGTGGGGAAAGACGATGGTGGATCCGTCTTTGCGGGCCAGCTTCTTTGCTGGATTTTGATATTCCATGACTGCAATTTCTCTGGCCTTCCGCTTTTTTTCCGAGGATGGGAGCCCCGTGGTGATTGTTTGGATAACCCCTGTCGGAGGTGGAGGGCGCCTTTTTGGACTTCGGTTTCTCCGCCTGTCGGAGTCATAGTCCTCATCTTCGGCCCTTTCTTCCTCTATTTTTCTGCTTTTTGGGGATGGCATCCACAGGTATTTCCAAAGTTGGCCCTGCTTTATCAGCGACTCTATGTACTTCTTCAGCTGGAAGCAGTCTTCGGTGTCATGACCGTGGTCGCGATGAAACTGGCAGAACTTCTTGGCATTCTTCTTATTATCGGCGGTCATGGCCCTTGGTGGTCGAATTTGAGTCCCTTGCCTTTCCAGCGCCATGAGGATGTTGGTCCGTGTAGTGCTCAGTGGAGTGAAACTTTGGGGTTTCCTTACACGCATCCTCCAAGGTTTTCCCGCATGTTCGGTCGGATGCCGAGCTCGTTGATTGGACTCTTCGGCAGTCATATGCTGTTCTGCCCTCCGGTAAAATTCTCCGAGGGTCTCCGGGGGGTCCTTTGAGAACTCATAAAACAGCTGTGAGTCTCGCCGAAGGCCCCGTGTCATGGAAAGAATGCGGACTTCGGGCTGAAAGTCGGGGACACTAAGAGCTTCCCTGTTGAATCTTTCGACATAGTCTCGGATGGTTTCTCCGTTCCTCTGCTCTATGTCGAACATCTGGACAGGGATCTTCGCAGTAGGTCGACTCCCGATGAACTGCTGCGTGAAGGCCGTGGACAGCTCCTGGAACTCAGTGATGGTCCCTGAAGGCAATGAATTGTACCATGCAGTTGCTGGCCCTATGAGGGTGACTTCGAAGCACTTGCACATGGTAGCGTCATCAGCATCGTGCATTATCATGCTGCGTCTGTACTTCATTAGATGGGCCTGTGGATCAGTACGGCGATCATAAATCTGCAACCGAGGCACTCTGAAGTCACCTGGCATGGCTGCCTCGGCCACGGTCCGGGTGAACGGGGACCCATCTTCGCAGAAGGCTCCCGTGAGCCTGTCCCAAATGGGTTTTCTGGCCATTTGTTTTCCACCCTATCTAGCCGTGCTAATATCCTCTCCATAAGCACGGTGGCACTAGGCCCTTCTTCAAGGAAGGGAGATCGTCGGCGCCTCTTCGGGGAGCGAGTTCGACGCTGAGGGGATACGGACCTCACCTCAGGAGACGAACTCCTTCGCCGTGAGACTTTCGCTTGTTTGGACCCAGTTTGTCCTACAGGCCGTTTCCCGAGGGGTATATTCTACGTGGACAACTCTTCGCGTGGATCTCCGCTTCCAGAACTACGATGAATGGACCTCTGACTTTTCTCCCGAGGGAGTGCAGGTGAGGGAGGTCTTTGGGCCTGTGTCTGCTGTGACCACCTTTGGTCGATCTGCTGTGTCATTTCAGCCACGACCGAACGTTGAAACTCCCTCATAAAACTCATAGTGATTACTAGAGGGCGATCTTCCTCAGACGCAGAAGTCCCTGGGAGTGTTTGCTCAGCAGCCGGTTATGTCTCAGGCGCGGACGGGGACCTCGGAAGTCCCTTTTCCTTAGAACGCCGAGTTTCAACGACGGTGATCTCAGAGCGGGTTCCCACAGACGGCGCCAAATGATGGCCATGGGCCTCATCGTTTAGAGTCATGGTGACTGTTGGAGAGACTTCTAGGAGGAAGAACGCCTGGAGGATGGATCGTCCAAGGGAGTGTGCCTGAAAGCTCAGAAAGAGTGGGTTAGGAGGCCCCCGGGATGTTTTTCCGGGGGGGGGAGCCTTCGACGCCCAAGTCAGTGGTGGCTGAGAAAAGGCAGAGGAAATAGCACAAAGGGCTGAAGAGTCTTGCCTGGTGATTTTCTCAGAGTCTGGGAGTCAGACCTTTTGCCAACCAATCTCCTGCCAAGTATTTATTTCCTGGTATTTATAGGAGTGCCTAGCCCGTTCAGATCGTGACACGTGTTCGGTCGGATGTTCCCTGAGTTTCTGGGCATAGGGGACAGATAGCTGGTAGCAGGTTGCCTTGAGCCTTGTGCTGAGATGGGCCATGATGTGATTTTGATGGCGTCAGCATGCCAGAGCGCTTATTGAGGCAGCTTTATGACGTCTGTGAAAGGACGTGTCAGAGGCTTCCTTAAATGCTTCCTTAAATGCTCCTGCCGTACTCACGAAGTCCCTGGGCGAGGTCGTCCTTTGGTACGGACAATGCCTCTTCGGGAAACACGCACCCAGTTCGGGGGTTCCCAGCTTTAGGGAGTTCCGCCTTCGGGGAGATCATGTTCGGCCCGCAATAGCTGGTGCCTCTTTTCCGAACGCGATCTGTTTGCAACCTCGGGGGGCTAGTAGTATCCTCAAGTTTCCTGGCGTGCCGGGCTCGGAGCTCTTCGGCTATCTCCCGAGGTGTATGATCTCATTTTCACTCGGGTATCGCCAGTCTCTTCTGGCCATTCTTATGGCAGGGAATTCGGCCAGATAGAGGCGATAGCCTTTGGCTATCATAAGGTAGGAACTTCGGAAGACCACTGCAAGTGTTGCTGGAAATCGCTCCACCTCTAGCACCACCATGAAAAAGAAGGTGAAAAAGGAGAGAAAAACAGAGAGCAAAGGCAATGAAAAATGAGAAGTGTGGAGAACTCTGGAGGAGGAAGGCTTTATATAGTCCGAAGGAGGTAGGCGAAGCGTCACCATAATGACTCTTTGCAGGCGAAGGGACGTAACAAATGTAACAGACGTAATGATTCGCCAGTCGCTTGGTGACACATGTCACCTGATGTGAGAAACAAGGGCATGCCTCCTGACAGTTGACAAACTTATGCAAGTCTTTCCCGAAGAGACATGGTTATCTAGTTAGAGGATATGACGATTCACTGGTAGGCATGAGTCTTTCCCGAGGAGATGCATTTATCTATTCAGAAGATATGATGATTGACTGGCAGGCAATAAAATACCCAAAAGGGGAATGTACATTTCAGATCGAAGGAACAACTTCAGGAACACCATAAGCTTGGACAAAGAATGAGAACCACCTAATGCCGAAGGCACTACCCTGGCTAAGAGAGGTGTCCTAAACCAAAGAAGGGCCCTCATCCAAACAAGGTAACCTCGGTCAAAAATTCAGTTTACTTGCTGAGATGATTGTCACCTACCATAAAGAGTTCCACAAAATGCTTGCAAAAGCTCAAGTACCGAAGATACAACTTCGGCTTTCTGAGGGGGGCATGTGATAGCCAAAGGGCTATTAACCCCTCTTGAATTCCCAAAGTAACTTGAGAAGCACCACCCCTGGGAAACATGAGTGACCAACCTCGGGAAAGAAGGGGCCCTTACCATTTTTGAGAAGAACACCACCTTATAACTGAGGGGCCTTGATCTCCGAGATCTCCAGATCACCAGGACAAAAACCACGTTCAGGGAATACCTAGCACCAACCTCGTTGAATGACAACCACCCTTGATAGGTAAGAGAACCTACATTGGAAAATCTATACACTACAACCTTTGGAAGAGCAAACTCACCAAATTCAGGAAAGTATATCCTCATCCTCGGTAAGGCAGAACGTCTTCCGAAAGTGCCCCACTCTGCCAAAGGGCCTCTTCTAATAGCCCTTGGTAGCTATATTGAACCAAAGGGGGCCTCTTATTCGGAAGGAGCCTTATACCCCGAAGGGTCTCATTCTCCGAAGGGTTCTTACGGAGATATGACAAAAATGGTTAAGGAGCCTCTAATAGAGAGACCTCGCACATGCCCCTTCCCTCTGGCCGGAACGGCCTATGGCCAGCTAGAGATACCTATCTTCGAGGGTGCGGATCAAATCTGACCAAACACGTGTCACGATCTGAACAGGCTGTGTCAAACGGCCTCCTCCCTCCACCCTCCTATAAATACTTAGGAAGGACCTTGGTAAGGAAGGACACAGAACTCTCGCTACTTTCCTCACTCTCTGCTCCCTACTACTACCACTCTCAAAAACACTGACTTGGGCGTCGGAGGCTCTTCCCCCGGAAACACATTCTGAGGAGCTCCTAACCCAAGTTCTTTTAAGTGTTTCAGGCACCTTCACACCGGAAGTCTCTCCTTCAGGCCAACATGTCATACGACGAGGAAGCTGCTGGGTATCAGTTTCACCTCTCCAAGACCAAGGCTCCTACAAATAGATAATGGCATGAAGTTAATTTTAGCACCAAGGTCGCAAAAAGCCTTGTCACAATGGAAAGACCCAATGTCTAAAGTAATAGTGAAACTCCCCGGGTCCTTGAGTTTTTGAGGCATCTTCCTTTGAATAATGGAATTTGCTTCTTCCTTCATCAAAATGAGTTCATTACCAAGGAACTTTTGCTTTTTAGTGATCAACTCCTTGAGGAACTTATCATATGAAGGCCTTTGGTTTATTGGTTCGAAGAAAGGGATGTTGATGTCCAATTTTTTGAATATTTATAGAAATCTCATAAGTTGAGTGTCTTCCTTGTTGGGCTTGAACCTTTTGGGATATGGAAGAATAGGAATATGCTTTGGTGCTTTCTCTTGCATGGGCACATTTCTTGCCTCCCCCTTCGAATTAGCTTCCTCACCTCTTGGTGGTGACACTTGAACATCTTCAACACTTTCCGGTCAGGTGGGTCCTTGGAGAGGATAATCTTCTTGAATGGGTGGCTCCTTGGGTTGTGACACCACATTCCTCCCACTTCTGAAAGTAATAGCTTGGCAAGACTCCCTTGGGTTGACATTCGTATCAAGTATACACTTCCATTTTTAGAGTTGCTGCATAGAAGTCACTAGTTGACCCATTTGTGTTTCCAAATTTTTAATCAATGCTTGAGTGTTAGCTTGCATCATCTTCATCTCATCTTCCAATGCACAAATCATTTTGTTTTGTCCACTAGCCATCCTCCTCACTTCATGGATGAACTCTCCCATCATTCCTTTCATGAAGTCCTTCAAAGAAGCCTCCGATTCCATAGCAGTCTCACCTTGCGGTTGCATATCACCTTTTTTATTTGAATAGTTGAACCCTTCATGTTGATGATTCCTTGGAAAGAATTTTTTTCACCCACTCCGGGGTAGTCTAGTTATAGTGCAAAAACTGTGCATTTAAACTCCCAGGATTGGTGTGTCCTGTAGGTCATCAGAACAACACCCCTCGTGTGCATACCCAAGTGACCCTCTTGAGCACTATGCAAATACATGAAAATTGGTCTAACCATAACAAACATATTTACATTTATGCACACTATGGCATCTAAGAAGGAAAACACAAGCACAAGTCATAGTTTTGGCTTCCACACATTAGGCAATCTTGTTAAGTTCTAGTGACCAGCCATTGCACCTGTAACTTCCACTAATAAACTGTATCATTCTAGCCATGTACCCCCTATTTTCTTTGATCCATTATCAAGTAGAGAGTTAGAGGAAATTGAGGAATTTTTTTTAACATCAATAGGCCACCTATGGACCACGTTATAGATTTTTGAAGTTGATTACAAAATTCTGACCAAATGAATAGTAACTTAGCCAACTTTGCAACATCATATCTTTGGCTACAAGGATCCAAATTCAGAAATTCTAAATTCCAGTTCAACCTATAGATTTTATCTAGGTGTGGCAAAAATTTGATACAAATGTTCCTTATACACAAGGAGATATAGAACTTTAAGTGCAGAGTCAAAATTCTGGTCACTTTATGACCATTTTGCCCATACAAAATTTCATAAGTGAGCAAACACATCATTAACAGGGGGAAAGCCCTCCAAGGCTACCCCATATATGTCCATTACACATAGGAAATACATTCCCTTGAATTTAACAACTTTATGTAGCCAAAACAGAATTTACAAGTAAGAAGCCCATCATTCACACTTAGGCAGCTTTGCACTACATCACTTACATAGCCAAAACATTACCCAAATGTTCACATACTTGTCTCATTTTCCATACACTACATGTACATGCAAACATGCACTACACAATGGTCTTAACTCAGCTAAATATCCACCCTAAGTTAGAGGAGTGCCTGAAATGCAATGGACTCCAGAAACAGGATGCTGGACAGCTGCTGCACAACACAATAAGTACCACCATTAAAAGTACCAAATGTGCTCCTAAAATCACCAAACTTTCCAGATCAGAACTAGACATATGGAAGTTCATGTACCTGAAATTGCAAATTAGAAATCAAACTAAAAAGGTCAGGTTGAATGTGATCTTTCTGCTGGACCTGAAATGACAGAATTGAGGGTAGTAAGTTTCATTGAGAAACTTAGTAAGGGTAGCACTTGGTTTCTTAAGGTAATGTGATCCTCATTAAAACCTGCATCCAAAGACACTAAAACAAAAAAATGCATATATACAAGATATAGCAACCATTCACAACCAACAAACACATGAAATGTGGCAGCAACGGAGACCATAGGTTAGTCCATAAAACACATAATAAACATAACCAAATCACTATGGAAGCCCTCCTCAAGCTAATGCTTGGTGTTAGGAGGATTTTAACAGTAGTTAGTACTAACATTGGGCTCTAGAAACCCTCACTTTACTGCCATCATTGTGCACTTCACACTAGGTCACAAAACCTTCAATAAGTGCACTCCCCTCAGTAAGCTTGGTTCATCAAGCTCATGGCTCTCTTCAAAGCTTAGCCCTAGCTCCATGGATGTTTGAAAATTTTAGAAAATAGTCCATGAAAGCAAGAGAACCCTTACCAAAGTGGGTAGGCCAAAAATCAAGCTTGATCCTTGAAGTATCCAAGAAATAGCTCTAGTTTGCTTCCAATTGCTTCTTTTGCTTTCAATTTCAATCAATTGCAAGTTTGAAGGTGTGGTGGCTATGGAGGAAGTATGTGTTAGTATTGTGCCCAAAAAGCCAATCATGAGATGATTGTATTTTTGCACATTGAGTCATGATATTTTATTGAGGCATTAATCCAACAATTATGTTTGTTGTTTTGTTTCTGCGTAACGTAATAAGCATAACTGTAACCCTAGAATAATGATATTCTTAAACGTCCCTAGTCTAGTATTATTGTGGAGCGGGTTGCAATAATACATAATGACTAGCATATGTGGAGACTAATATGAGATATGTAGTCTACATATGGGTACAAGTTGGAGAACTTGTGTACTGGACCGACCCACCATGAGAACACTTCATGGATCGTTATATGAGTGTCATAAGTGATTCTCATAGTGATCATGGTATATGTAGTCCTTCGACCTAAGATCATCAAGGTTCCCTACATGTGAGTCACATACTTTGATACTTTCCTTTGTTGCTCGTAACTGAGTGAACTTGAAGGAGGTCATTGGGTATGTCACATATCATGCGGAGGGATTTGTATGATCAAGATGGGATTTGTCCCTCCTATATAACGGGAGTGATATCTTTGGGCCCCTTGATAGAGTGAGACTTAGAAAATGCATGGCCATGCTCCGATGAGTTGATATATGATATCAATGTCATCAGTTTAAGTTAGTCTACTCTGTAATCAAGAAACCAAAGATTGGGCTATACGAGAGTGACACATTCCATGTCTCGTGCTTAGTCTTGATATCTTGGACAAAGGGACAATGGCATATATCGGTGATGATCATAAAGGTTTAGTCGATTCACCGACAATCTTGTCACTTGGGTAGCAATAATGTGTTGCTAGACACCGCTCATTGCTTATGATCATAAATGTGATTTATGATCATTGCCAACATGGCAAGAGCCTATTGGGTCGCACACATAGAGCTATTTGGATCATTAGAGTGCATGGGCTAATTATTTGGGTTATGGTTTCACTTTAATTTCGTATTAATAATGGGCCAAGGAGTTGAGCCATTATTAAGCCCGAAATTAAATCCTAATTGGATTAGGGCTTTGAAACCCATTAGGCCTGGAAGTTGAGTCTCACTATAAATACAACTTTTAAGTGAGAAATTCGCAGGTCTCCTTGCCCTAGCATCCCAAAAGGACAGCCGCACTCTTCTCTTGCAATTCCTTCGAGGACGCAAGCTAGCACTGCGAGCGCAAGAGAAACGCATCTGCCGGGACGTGGTGGAAGCGTGGTGATCCCGAGAGGCTCGTGTGGATACCATAGAGAGCCTGAACACGTCAACTGTTCAGGTTTTGTGATTCGACTCTACAGTTGAGTGAGAGATCTCAACCGAAAATTAGGTATGAAATTTTCGAACACCCGGTTTACCCCGTTTCACTTGGATCCTGGAGGGTTTCGGTTAAATTCCGCTGCGCTGTTTGGCTCCCGAAACCCAACAGTATGGATATGTTCTTGGGCTGGGGGAGGACGAAAATGAGAGAGGGATAAGTGATTTGACCACTTAAATGGCCTTAAATGAGCTTAAGGGCACAAAACACACTTAACAAGCTTAACCTTGCTTTATGTCATTTTCTTTCTCACTAATTATGGTTTCTTTGTCTTAAACCCATTAGTACACATGTGCCAAACATTTTTGACTAATTATCAAGTCTCGGATACCTCCCCCATGGTGGGATAACCCCACAATTCCACCCTTAGACTTAATTCAAAAGCTTGAACACCTTAAGGTTTACACGAGGACATTTAGGTCCTCATTGCGTTTAGTGTTTCCTTTGTCCAAACTTGTCTTCCATGAGTAATTTGGTCCTCCAATAGCACTTTCATACCATTTATATCCTTCCCATAACTCTCCAAGTCTCTTTCTTGAGAGTTTTGCAATTGAGTACCCGAATTTCCAAAACCTTACAAAAAAGTCCATAGGTTGCTTGACAAACAAGCAATCCCTAAGGCTTTTCTTGGGGGTTGGTAGCCAAAGTCTATCGACTCTATCTGGCCGAACTCCCTGCCACAAGAATGGCCAGAAGAAACTGGCGCTACCCGAGAAAAGGTAAGATCATACACCTCGGGAAATAGCCGAAGAGCTCCGAGCCCGGCACGCCAGGATACTTGAGGATACTACTAGCCCCCTCGAGGTTGTAAACAGATCGCCTTCGGAAAAGAGGCACTAGCTATTGCGGGCCGAACATGATCTCCCCGAAGGCGGAACTCCCTGAAGCTGGGAACCCCCGAACTGGGTGCGTGTTTCCCGAAGAGGCATTGTCTGTACCAAAGGACGACCTCGCCCAGGGACCTCGGGAGTACGGCAGGAGCATTTATGGAAGCATTTAAGGAATCCTCTGACACGTCCTTTCACAGACGTCACAAGCCGCCTCAAAAGGCGCTCTGACACACGGACGCCATCAGAATCACATCATGGCACATCTCAGCACGTGGCTCAAGGCAACCTGCTACCAGCTATCTGTCTCATATGACCAGAAATTCAGGGACATCCGACCGACCACGTGTCGCGATCTGAACGGGCTAGGCACTCCTATAAATACCAGGAATTAATACTTGGTATGGGGTTGGTTGGCAAAAGGTCTGACTCCCAGACTCTGAGAAAATCACCAGGCAAGACTCTTCAGCCCTTTGTGCTATTTCCTCTGCCTTTTCTCAGCCACCACTAACTTGGGCGTCGGAGGCTCCCCCCCCGGAAAAACACTCCGGGGGCCTCCTAACCCTTTGTTTCTGAGCTTTCAGGCACACTCCCTTGGGTGATCCATCCTCCAGGCGTTCTTCCTCCTAGAAGTCTCTCCAACAGTCACCATGACTCTAAACGATGAGGCCCATGGCCATCATTTGGCGCCGTCTGTGGGAACCCGCTCTGAGATCGCCGTCGTTGAAACTCGGCGTTCTAAGGACAAGGGACTCCCGAGGTCCCCGTCTGCGCCTGAGACACAACTGGCTGCTGAGCAAACACTCCCAGGGACTTCTGCGTCCGAGGAAGATCGCCCTCTAGTGATCACCATGAGCTTCCTGAGGGATTTTCAGTGTTCGGTCATGTCTGAAAGGACACAGCAGATCGACCGAAGGTGGCCACAGCAAACGCAAGCCCAGAGGCCTCCCTCACCAGCACGCCCTCAGGAGAGAAGCCCCAAGTCTACTCATCGTAGTTCGGGAAGCGGAGACCAGCGCGAAGAATCCTCCACAGAAAATATACCCCTCGGGAAACGGCCCGTGGGACAAACTGGGTCCAAACGACCGAAAGTCTCATGGCGAAGGAGTTCGTCGCCTGAGGTGAGGTCCGTATCCCCTCAGCACCGAACTCGCTCCCCGAAGAGGCGCCGACGATCTCCCTTCCCTGAAGAAGGGCCTGTTAGTATTGTGCCCAAAACGCCAATCATGAGATGATTGTATTTTTACACATTGAGTCATGATATTTTATTGAGGCATTAATCTAGCAATTATGTTTGTTGTTTTGTTTCTGCGTAACGTAATAAACATAATTGTAACCCTAGAATAATGATATTCTTAAATGTCCCTAGTCTAGTATTATTGTGGAGCGGGTTGCAATAATACATAATGACTAGCATATGTGGAGACTAATATGAGATATGTAGTCTACATATGGGTACAAGTTGGAGAACTTGTGTACTGGACCGACCCACCATGAGAACACTTCATGGATCGTTATATGAGTGTCATAAGTGATTCTCATAGTGATCATGGTATATGTAGTCCTTCGACCTAAGATCATCAAGGTTCCCTACATGTGAGTCACATACTTTGATACTTTCCTTTGTTGCTCGTAACTGAGTGAACTTGAAGGAGGTCATTGGGTATGTCACATATCATGCGGAGGGATTTGTATGATCAAGATGGGATTTGTCCCTCCTATGTAACGGGAGTGATATCTTTGGGCCCCTTGATAGAGTGAGACTTAGAAAATGCATGGCCATGCTCCGATGAGTTGATATATGATATCAATGTCGTCAGTTTAATTTGGTCTACTCGGTAATCAAGAAACCAAAGATTGGGCTATACGAGAGTGACACATTCCATGTCTTGTGCTTAGTCTTGATATCTTGGACAAAGGGACAATGGCATATATCAGTGATGATCATAAAGGTTTAGTCGATTCACCGACAATCTTGTCACTTGGGTAGCAATGATGTGTTGCTAGACACCGCTCATTGCTTATGATCATAAATGTGATTTATGATCATTGCCAACATGGCAAGAGCCTATTAGGTCGCACACATAGAGCTATTTGGATCATTAGAGTGCATGGGCTAATTATTTGGGTTATGGTTTCACTTTAATTTCGTATTAATAATGGGCCAAGGAGTTGAGCCATTATTAAGCCCGAAATTAAATCCTAATTGGATTAGGGCTTTGAAACCCATTAGGCCTGGAAGTTGAGTCTCACTATAAATACAACTTTTAAGTGAGAAATTCGCAGGTCTCCTTGCCCTAGCCTCCCAAAAGGACAGCCACACTCTTCTCTTGCAATTCCTTGGAGGTGGCAAGCTAGCACTGCGAGCGCAAGAGAAACGCATCTGCCGGGACGTGGTGGAAGCGTGGTGATCCCGAGAGGCTCGTGTGGATACCATAGAGAGCCTGAACACGTCAACTGTTCAGGTTTTGTGATTCGACTCTACAGTTGAGTGAGAGATCTCAACCGAAAATTAGGTATGAAATTTTCGAACACCCGGTTTACCCCGTTTCACTTGGATCCTGGAGGGTTTCGGTTAAATTCCGCTGCGCTGTTTGGCTCCCGAAACCCAACAGGGCCTAGTGCCACCGTGCTTATAGAGAGGATATTAGCACGGTTAGATAGGGTGGAGAAACAAATGGCCAGAAAACCCGTTTGGGACAGGCTCACGGGAGCCTTCTGTGAAGATGGGTCTCCGTTCACCCGGACCGTGGCCGAGACAGCCATGCCAGGTCACTTCAGAGTACCTCGGTTGGAGATTTATGATGGCCGTACTGATCCACAAGCCCATCTGACGAAGTACAGATGCAGCATGATAATGCACGGTGCTGACGACGCTACCATGTGCAAGTGCTTCGAAGTCACCCTCACAGGGCCAGCAACTGCATGGTACAATTCATTGCCTTCAGGGACCATCACTGAGTTCCAGGAGTTGTCCACGGCCTTCACACAGCAATTCATTGGGAGCAGGCCAACGGCGAAGATGCCTGTTCAGATGTTCGACATATAGCAGAGAAACGGAGAGACCATCCGGGACTATGTCGAAAGGTTCAAAAGGGAAGCACTGAGCGTCCCAGACTTTCGGCCCGAAATCTGTATTCTCGCCATGACACGGGGCCTTCGGCGAGACTCACAGCTGTTCTACGAGTTCTCAAAGGACCCCCCAGAGACCCTCGGAGAATTTTACTGGAGGGCAGAACAGCATATGACTGCCGAAGATCTAAGAATGGCCGGGCCGAAGTCGGATCACCAACGCGCCGAAGGGTCCAATCAACAAGCTCGGCATCCGACCGAACAGGCAGGATGACCTCGGAGGACGCGTGGAAGGAAACCCCAAAGTTTCACACCACTGAGCACTACACGGACCAACATCCTCATGGCGCTGGAAAGGCAAGGGACGTAGATTCGGCGACCAAGGGCGATGACCGCCGATAATAAGAAGAATGCCAAAAAGTTCTGCCAGTTTCATCACGACCACGGTCATGACACCGAAGACTGCTTCCAACTGAAGAATTACATAGAGTCACTGATAAAGCAGGGCCAACTTCAGAAATACTTGCGGATGCCATCCCCGAAAGGCAGAAAAATGGAGGAAGAAAGGGCCGAAGATGAGGACTATGACTCCGACAGGCGGAGAAACCGAAGTCCAAAAAGGCGCCCTCCACCTCCGACAGGGGTTAACCAAACAATCACCACGGGGCTCCCATCCTCGGAAAGAAAGCGGAAGGCCAGAGAAATTGCAGTCATGGAATATCAAAATCCAGCAAAGAAGCTGGCCCGCAAAGACGGATCCACCATCGTCTTTCCCCACGACGATCCGCTGCTGATCATGGCCAGGATAGCGAACTGGGACGTCAAAAGGGTGCTGCTTGATGACGGATCAAATGTGGACGTCCTATTCTTGCACTTACTGCCAAGCTTGGGCATTTCCAGCAGCGAGCTTAAGCCAGTCACCTCACCAACCTTTGGGGTGGGACCATCCGAACTGCCCGTTCTCGGATGGATTGACCTCCCACTAATGATGAGAGGGACTTCGGTAGATGGAGCAGCTGAGTTGTACGCTTCCACAATGGCAAGGTTCATTGTCATGGACGTCCCGTCCTCATACAACGCCATCCTTGGAAGGCAGACACAGGGAAACCTGCACATTCGCCCTAATGTGAAGTACTTGACTGTCACATTCGCCACCAAGGATGGAGATGCTGAGATCTTCATAGACCAGGCCGAGGTAAGAAAGGTGTTTGTGAAAGCACGAAAGGCCCCGGCGAGCAACTTCGCACAAACAATGGAGGCAAAGGCGCCAGAAATAGGCAAAGAAGAAGATCTCGCAAAAGCAGAAATGGAAATAGTAGAACTTATCCCAGGACAATCTACCCGAATAGGGAAGAGCTTGGCCGAATGTGAGAAAGAAAACCTTGTATCTTTTCTGCTGAAAAATAAAGATCTATTTGCCTACTCGCCGAAAGATATGCCAGGGGTAAACTCTGGCATAATACAGCATAGCCTTAAAGTAAGCCTGAAAGCAAAACCCGTCTGACAAAAGAAACGAAGCATCTCAGCCCACAAGAGCAACTTTGTCAAAACCGAGGTCCAGCGTCTGTTAGACACCAAAGTCATCAGGGAGGTGAAGTACCCCGAATGGTTAAGCAACGTGGTCATTGCCACAAAAGAAGGTAGCAGCAAACTCCGGATGTGCATCGACTTCAGAAACTTGAACGATGCTTGCCCGAAAGACTCATACCCTCTGCCGCCAATAGATCAACTGGTAGATTCAACTGCCGAATATGGGCTCCTAAGTTTCCTAGACGCCTTCAGTGGCTACCATCAAATAAGGATGGACCCCGAAGATGAAGAGAAAACTGCCTTCATCACCGAGGGGGGAACATACTGCTATGTCAGGATGCCCTTCGGGCTCAAAAACGCAGGAGCCACCTACCAAAGGTTGATGAACAAGGTCTTTAAGGACCAAATGGGGAGAAACATGGAGGTATATGTTGATGATATGATAGTCAAAAGCAAGTTGCCTGGCTACCACGTTGCAGATCTGGAGGAAACCTTCCAAAAACTCAGAGCCTTCGGGATTCGGCTTAATCCTGAAAAGTGCATCTTCGGGGTAACCTCGGGAATATTCCTTGGGTACATGGTATCCGAAAGAGGTATTGACGCTAACCCCGAGAAGATTAAGGCGCTGCTTGAGTTCCGAACTCCGGCTACAGTCAAAGACGTTCAGAGGCTCACCGGAAGAATAACCTCCCTGAGTAGGTTTATTTCCAGGTATGGAGATAGGTGTCGACCTTTCTTCAAAGTCCTCACAAAGGCAGCAAAAAAGGAAGGCGACCTCAAAAAGAATGATCATCCTTGGGACGAAGATTGCCAAAAAGCCTGGGAAGAACTCAAAGTCTACTTGGCTAGCCTGCCGACTCTGCGACAACCTCGGGAGGGAGAGCCCCTCGTTTTGTACCTCGCCGTCACGGAGAAAGCTGTAAGCTCGGTCCTCATAAAAGAAGAAGGACCAAAGCAATGGCCAGTCTACTACGTCAGCAAATCCCTGCATGGCGCCGAAATCAGGTACCCTCTGCTTCAAAAAGCTATATTCACCTTGGTGCTTGCATGGAGAAGGCTGCGACCGTCCTTTCAGGCTCACCCCATCATCGTCCGAAGTAGTCTACCCCTACGGGATGTTATGAAAAAAGTTGATCACTCGGGAAGGCTCTCCAAGTGGTGCATAGAGCTTGGTGAACACGAAATCATATATGAGCCTCGGAAGGCCATAAAAGCTCAAGCACTGGCAGATTTTATTGCCGAAATACCCACCACTGAGGACAGCCACCAAGATCCAAACAAGGGTGAGCCACAATGGACCTTGCATGTTGACGGAGCCTCGGGGACCGAACACCAGGGAGCTGGAGTAATTATCAGAGGACCCGAAGGCCTGGAGGTAATGAAGGCTATCAAGTTTAGCTTCAGCGTCACAAACAACGTGGCTGAGTATGAAGCCCTCATAGCGGGATTACGCTTGGCCAGAAGGATTGGCCTGAGAAACTTAAAAGCTCACAGCGATTCCCAGCTGGTAGTTCGGCAGACGGCAGGAGATTATGGGGCGAAGGACCCAATCTTGGCAAAATACCACGAGCTGGTAGCAAAGCTCATCCAAGAGTTTGACGCCGTACGGATCGAAAATGTACCTCGGCGGAATAACACAGAGGCAGATTGCTTGGCGAAGTCAAAAACATACACCGAGGTGCTAGATCATCCGAGCATCTCAGTGCTGAGCATAGCGACCTCGGGAAAGGGATGGAAAGATCCCACAAAAAGATACCTCATAGAAAATGTGCTCACCGAAGACCCCGGCGACGCTGCAAAACTACGAAGACGCTCAGGCCGATTCTTCCTGATTGGTGAAGAATTATACCGACAGGGATATGCAAAGCCGCTGCAAAGATGCGTGGATGAAGAGGATACTGAAATGATCCTTGAAGAGGTCCACGAAGGCATGTGTGGTTCACATATTGGAACTGATGCCCTTGCGGCGATGATACTTCGCCAAGGATACTTCTGGCCTACCCTGAGAAAGGATGCAAGGCAGTTCGTCCAAAAATGTGGTAGTTGCCAGAAACACGCGAACATCCAGAGGGCACCCTCGGAAATGGTATCCTCGGCTGACTATCCTTGGCCCTTCGCAGTTTGGGGCATAGACCTTATTGGGCAATTCCCCTCAGCGCCCGGAGGCGTGAAATTCTGCGTGGTAGCAGTAGACTATTTCTCCAAATGGGTCGACGTAGAGCCATTAGCAACTATCTCGGCAAAAGAAGTGCAAAAGTTTGTATGGAAGAACATAGTATGCATATTCGGCATACCGAGGGTACTAGTTGCTGATAATGGATCCCAATTCATAGACAAAGGATTCCAGAAATTTATCAGCGGCCTCGGAGTATAAATGCACTTCGCCCCAGTAGCTCACCCCCAAAGCAACGGGCAGGTGGAAGTATCTAACAGGACCATAAAAGATGGCCTGAGGAAAAGACTGGGGGAAGCAAAAGGGAAATGGCCAGGAGAACTCCAAAGCGTATTATGGAGTTACCGAACGACCCCCCGAAGAGCCACAGGGGAGACTCCCTTCTCACTCGTCTTCGGTACAGAGGCTATTATCCCAATAGAGTAGTTCAACCTTCAGTACGGGTGCAAATATTTGATGAAGGTGGAAACGACCTCGGCCTAAGAACGAAGCTCAACCTCGTTGGCGAACACAGAGAAATAGCCGAGTTGAGGAGAAAAGCTTTTCAGCAAAGAGTGGCCGCGGCTGTAAACTTACGGGCCAGGCCAAAAGAAATCAAGAAGGGAGACCTCGTTCTCCGAAAGGCTGACTTTGCACCCCGAAGGCCGTCCCACGGAGTACTTCATGCAAACTGGGAAGGACCTTATCTGGTTCTCACCGAAGTATGAAAAGGCGTGTACAAACTTGGCGACGCCGAAGGCGTAGAATTGAAAAACACTTGGCACTCAGACGCCTTGAAAAAATTCTACGCCTAAGATAAGGCGGAGCAATTGTAAGCACAGAATGCTCTTAAGGAAAGTTCTTAAGTATCCAAAATTGTGCAAAGCAGAATTCCGCGAAGATGCTCGCCGTAATAAAGCGAAGATTGACCTTCCAGAGTCCCTTGAGCCATCATGCTCGGGAAAGACGGGAAACAAGAACATCGGAGAAGTACTCGCCCAAATAAGCGCAGAAACAGTTTTCCGAAGTCCCTTGAGCCATCACGCTCGGGAAAAACGGAAAACAACTCTCGGAAAATTTCCTAAGTCTCTTGAGCAAACATGCTCGGGACAAAAGGAAAAGAAGGAAAGTTTTGACTAAGTGTTTTCCGAAGTCCCTCGAGCGAACGTGTTCGGGACAAAATGGAAATCCAAAAGCCTGCAAAAAGACTTAGTCAAATTTTTCAGACTTTCCAAAAAGACTCTTGAGCGAACAGGCTCGGCCAAGGGAAGGTAAAAAAGTTCCTTTGACTGCAGGTTTTTCGAAGTCTCTTCAGCACATGCGTTCGGGGCAATGAAAATAAAGAAACTTGAAGAAACACTTAGCCAAAAAAGTCTTCATTAAGGAGTAAGCTGCTTTACAATAAAGAAGTGCCCGAAGAAGGAATACAAAATAGAAGGGAAGGAAAAGGGGCCCTAAAATAGCCTAAGGGTTCGTGGCGTCCCGAGAGCCACTCGCCTGCCCGCCCTTTTCCACCACCTTTGGCGCTGGAATTAAAGGCGGAAGGTTCAAATGTTCGACCTTGGACCATTCCCACCGAGGTCCCCCAGGAATGTTTAGAGCCTCTAGAAAAGAGAGGTCCAGATCTGGGAACCTCTGGAGGACTTGGTGCCGAACAAGGCAGAAGCCGTCCTGAAAGGCGACCTTGGCCATTTGATCAGACTTGTTCTTCTCAAGCTCGAGGTCGTCAAGCTCGTCCTTCAGATCCGGGATCTCCTCTTCCAGCACCTTTATCTGTTTCTTCCCCTTCGGATCCTTCTTCAAGGACTTGACCTCGGCTGCAAGGATGTTTTTCTCAGCTGTCAGCGCCAGTATGAGCTTGTCAGAATGTGACTTATCCTTTAGGAGCTCCTCGTTAGGGCCAGCATTCCATTTATCTGCTCGCCGAGGTCAGCAATCTTTCGGGAGGAATCCTTCTCAAGTTCTTCTTTCTCCTTCCGAAACTCCTCCCGTAGGGCGGCAACTTCTTCCTTCGCAGCATGTGACAGCTGCTGGTTCTTGGTGATCAATGCCAAGTGAGTGGCCTTCGCCTTCTCTAAGGCCTCTAAGGCTGAAGCTTGGAACTTCGCCTGCCTGGCCACCCGAACTCGGAGAAAGCCGGCGTATCCCAGCAGCTGCAAAAAGATGAACGCAAGGTCAGTAAGAGCCAGGCACTTGGGAAAAATTGAAGGGAAAAAGGTGTGAAGAACAAACCTGAGCAGCATGCTCGGTGACTTTGGCGGCAAGGGTGTCATCATTCGGATGGGCCGCTGCAATAGCCTTGAAGGAGGCCTCTGTAAGCACCCCCTTTGAAATTTGCTTCGCCAATTCTGGACAGTCCTCGGAGTACAACTTCATGTCCTCCATGAATGTCCAGAAAGGCTCTTTGGGAACCTTCCCTTGCGGGACTTTGGCGTCGCGAAGGGCCCGCACCTTCGCGTGTTCGGCCGCCCAGTTCGGGATAAGTAACTCCCCTGCACGGTGAAAACGAGAAGTGGGTCAGAGACAAAGGAAAATTTAGAAAAGAAAAGAAGAAGCATAGTTGTCCTGAAAGCAATTAACCTAGAGGGACCTCGACAATGACATCATCAGAGTCCTCAGCCTCCTCGGTCGAAATGCCCTTACCCTTCGGCCTGCGCCGCTCCACGGCAGAAGGTGCCTCTACCACGGCATCCAGAAGGACTTGCGACGGGGTAGGACTTTGGGGAGGGGTGTCGGTGGCGGCAGGGACCTCGACCGAAGGTTCGGGCAGCGAAGCGACAACGGCCTCAGCGTCCTCACTTTCCTCCCCAATACTTTCCAAAGGGGAGGAAAGGACAGTCTTCTTTGCCCGTTTAGCCGAAGGACCAGCACCGACAGACTTCAGCCTTCGGGAAGTTGCCTTCTTTGTCTGCTCCCCCTTCTCCACTTGGCCGGAGAAAAGGGACTTGTAATAGGTGGCAGTCCCGTCGCCCATCTCTGAAAAAGAAGAGAAATATCAGTGTAAGTCCGAGGAAGAAAACAGCAAGGGAGTAGAAGACAACTCACTTTCGACAAGCGTTTCGAAAGAAATTTCCTCCTTAAGAAGCTTGACCAACCAGGAATCCTTCCCGGCGATGGCAGGAGCTGGCATCTTGAGGTCAGTCTCGTGCTCCTTCACCACCTTTAGCTCCCGAAGGACCTCTTCGGTCATCAACTTCTAGTTGATAGGAAAAGGGTAAAGGGCACGCGGAGCGACCTCGGGAGTCCAGTCAGAGACAGCCCGAATGCGGGCGTCAAAATCCGCGAACACGGGAGCCAACTCTGGAGTCAGCAGCATCCTCGGATCAACAACGTCCACATTCAGTATTCCCTGAGCCCATTTGGTCGGGACGTATGATGAGGCCTCAACCATCTTCAGGAAGAAGAACTTCTGTTGCCACCCCCGCCAACTGTCCTTAGTGGCGAAGGTGAACATGAATTTTTTGCTCCCGGATCCCCGAGGTAGCATGAAATAGAAGCCACCCTTTGGGACCACAGAGAGCTTGTAGTACTGCATGAAGAATATAAAATGGGGTTCTATCCTGAACACGCCACACATGCAGAGGAACGCGTTAAAATAGTAGAACGAGTTCGAGGGAAGCTAGTTCACAGCAATGCCATGAAATTGGCAGAACTTGCAAACCATCTTCGGGGGAGGATACCGAAGATCGGCCTTCAGCTGGGCTCGAAAAATGGTAACCTCATTTCTGTGGTTTGAAAAAGCATAATGGCTAGAACGAGGCAGCCTAGTAATGGCGTAAGAGGGAAGAAAGAACTTTTTCTTCCATCTCTCTAACTTTGCAGGGGTGGTGCAACAAGGATGGGCTAAAAGAGGCTGCCAGCTCTCAGGGATAGGCATTGTAGACATGAAAGCGAGTTTGGAAAAGACAAAAAAAAAATTGTTTCCAGAAAAAACACCAAAGAACAGAGAGATCAAAACACTCTGGAAAACAAAAACCCACCAAAAGATTTGCCAAAGTCTGAGGACGCCGTCGTGAAAGTTGGCTGGAAAAAGCTCTGATTAAGGCAGCTCCGCCACAGAAAGCAAGAAAGTGCAAGAATAGGGGCAAAGTAGAGAGGAGCAGAAGAAAAAGAAAAAGGAACTTATGATGGAACGAGCCATTTATAGGCCAGAGGTGGGTAACCGAAACGTCGTCATAAGTACCCCTTGGAGGTGAACCGTCACCGTAACTGCCCTCTGCACCTGAAAAGGTGCGCCCTCTATAACCGACGCAACTCTCCTCCAATGGTAAAGCGCCACGTGTCAGCCGCCACGCCAAAACGGGGACATTTCTCCTGACATCCCTAGGAAAAAGGGAGCACGTCTTCTGACATCCCTAAAAAGCTGGGACGCGTCGCTCAGACTGACACGCTTGGCCATCAGACCTGCAGAAACAAAGAGCAGGCCACCTCGAGGACACCAAGAGACAGGCTATGGCCAAACAGCCCATGACTTTCGGGCAAGAGGTGTATCTTCGGCACAGGCTCCGCCTCGAAGACACCAAAGAACAGGCCAAGGCCGAACAGCCCATGACCTTTGGGCAAGAGGTGGATCCTCGAAACAGGTTGAGCTTCCTAAGAGACTCCCAAGAACAACCTCGGAAAGAGATGCAAAATCGAAGTCTTCACTCCGGCTTTCCAAAGGGGGGCATGTGATAGCCAAAGTCTATCGCCTCTATCTGGCCGAACTCCCTGCCACAAGAATGGCCAGAAGAAACTGGCGCTACCCGAGAAAAGGTGAGATCATACACCTCGGGAAATAGCCGAAGAGCTCTGAGCCCGGCACGCCAGGATTCTTGAGGATACTACTAGCCCCCCCGAGGTTGTAAACAGATCGCCTTCGGAAAAGAGGCACCAGCTATTGCGGGCCGAACATGATCTCCATGAAGGCGGAACTCCTAGAAGCTGGGAACCCCCGAACTGGGTGCGTGTTTCCTGAAGAGGCATTGTCCGTACCAAAGGACGACCTCGCCCAGGGACCTCGGGAGTACGGCAGGAGCATTTATGGAAGCATTTATGGAAGCATTTAAGGAAGCCTCTGACACGTCCTTTCACAGACGTCACAAGCCACCTCAAAAGGCGCTCTGACACATGGACGCCATTAGAATCACATGATGGCCCATCTCAGCACGTGGCTCAAGGCAACCTGCTACCAGCTATCTGTCTCCTATGCCCATAAATTCAGGGACATCCGACCGAACACGTGTCACGATCTGAACGGGCTAGGCACTCCTATAAATACCAGGAATTAATACTTGGCAGGGGGTTGGTTGGCAAAATGTCTGACTCCCAGACTCTGAGAAAATCACCAGGCAAGACTCTTCAGCCCTTTGTGCTATTTCCTCTGCCTTTTATCAGCCACCACTGACTTGGGCGTTGGAGGCTCCCCCCCGAAAAAACACTCCGGGGGCCTCCTAACCCTTTGTTTCTGAGCTTTTAGGCACACTCCCTTGGGCGATCCATCCTCCAGGCGTTCTTCCTCCTAGAAGTCTCTCCAACAGTCACCATGACTCTAAACGATGAGGCCCATGGCCATCAGGGGTGAAGTTACCAACTTTGAACACTTTTAAGGAGGTTTTGATCATGCCTTTTACCCCCCACACTTCAATCACTATCATGAGAATTACACAATATAATGGTTTTTAGCCATTATGACACACTTGTAATTCTCCCATTTTGTGAGGTGATAACAAGTTTCCTCCTCCTTGCTTAGGTAGGTAATGATTCTGATACCCCACAAAATTCACATCTTCTACTTCTTCCACATCCTCACTAGCCATACCTTGTTGCAATTTCATCCTATCCTGAGTTTTTTGCAATTTAGATACCATGCTAGTGTTAGTGTTGTGCCCAAAAAAGCCAATCATGGGATGATTGTATTTTTGCACATTGAGTCATGATATTTTATTGAGGCATTAATCCAGCAATTTTGTTTGTTGTTTTGTTTCTGCGTAACGTAATAAACATAATTGTAACCCTAGAATAATGATATTCTTAAACATCCCTACTCTATGATTATTGTGGAGCAGGTTGCAATAATACATAATGACTAGCATATGTGGAGACTAATATGAGATATGTAGTCTACATATGGGTACAAGTTGGAGAACTTGTGTACTGGACCGACCCACCATGAAAACACTTCATGGATCGTTATATGAGTGTCATAAGTGATTCTCATAGTGATCATGGTATATGTAGTCCTTCGACCTAAGATCATCAAGGTTCCCTACATGTGAGTCACATACTTTGATACTTTCCTTTTGATGGCCATGCGCCTCATCGTTTAGAGTCATGGTGACTGTTGGAGAGACTTCTAGGAGGACGAACGCCTGGAGGATGGATCGCCCAAGGGAGTGTGCCTGAAAGCTCAGAAAAAGTGGGTTAGGAGGCCCCCTGGATGTTTTTCAGGGGGGGGAGCCTCCGACGCCCAAGTCAGTGGTGGCTGAGAAAAGGCAGAGGAAATAGCACAAAGGGCTGAAGAGTCTTGCCTGGTGATTTTCTCAGAGTCTGGGAGTCAGACCTTTTGCCAACCAATCTCCTGCCAAGTATTTATTTCCTGGTATTTATAGGAGTGCCTAGCCCGTTCAGATCGCGACACGTGTTCGGTCGGATGTTCCCTGAGTTTCTAGGCGCAGGGGACAGATAGCTGGTATCAGGTTGCCTTGAGCGTTGTGCTGAGATAGGCCATGATGTGATTTTGATGGCGTCAGCGTGCCAGAGCGCCTATTGAGGCGGCTTTATGACGTCTGTGAAAGGACGTGTTAGAGGCTTCCTTAAATGCTTCCTTAAATGCTCCTGCCGTACTCCTGAGGTCCCTGGGTGAGGTCATCCTTTGGTACGGACAATGCCTCTTCGGGAAACACGCACCCAGTTCGGGGGTTCCCAGCTTTAGGGAGTTCCGCCTTCGGGGAGATCATGTTCGGCCCGCAATAGCTGGTGCCTCTTTTCCGAAGGCGATCTGTTTGCAACCTCGGGGGGCTAGTAGTATCCTCAAGTTTCCTGGCGTGCCGGGCTCGTAGCTCTTCGGCTATCTCCCGAGGTGTATGATCTCATTTTCACTCGGGTATCGCCAGTCTCTTCTGGCCATTCTTGTGGCAGGGAGTTCGGCCAGATAGAGGCGATAGCCTTTGGCTATCACATGCCCCCCTTTGGAAAGCCGAAGTGAAGACTTCGGTTTTGCATCTCTTTCCGAGCTTGTTCTTGGGAGTCTTTTAGGAAGCTCAACCTGTTCCGAGGATGCACCTTCTGCCCAAAGGGCTGTTCGGCCTTGGCCTGTTCTTTGGTGTCTTCGAGGTGAAGCCTGTGCCGAAGATACACCTCTTGCCCGAAGGTCATGGGCTGTTTGGCCATAGCCTGTCTCTTGGTGTCCTCGAGGTGGCCTGCTCTTTGTTTCTGCAGGTCTGATGGCCAAGCGTGTCAGTCTGAGCGACGCGTCCCAGCTTTTTAGGGATGTCAGAAGACGTGCTCCCTTTTTCCAAGGGATGTCAGGAGACGTGTCCCTGTTTTGGCGCGGCGGCTGACACGTGGCGCTTTGCCATTGGAGGAGAGTTGCGTCGGTTATAGAGGGCGCGCCTTTTCAGGTGCAGAGGGCAGTTACGGAGACGGTTCGCCTCCAAAGGGTACTTATGACGACGTTTCGGTTACCCACTTCTGGCCTATAAATGGCTCGTTCCATCATAAGTTCCTTTTTCTTTTTCTTCCACTCTTCTCTCTGCTTTGCCCCTGTTCTTGCACTTTCTTGCTTTCTGTGGCAGAGCTACCTTAATCAGAGCTTTTTCCAGCCAACTTTCACGACGACGTCCTCAGACTTTGGCAAATCTTTTGGTGGGTTTTTGTTTTCCAGAGTGTTTTGATCTCTCTGTTCTTTGGAGTTTTTTCTGGAAACTATTTTTTTGTCTTTTCCAAACTCGCTTTCATGTCTACAATGCCTATCCCTGAGAGCTGGCAGCCTCTTTTAGCCCATCCTTGTTGCACCACCCCTGCAAAGTTAGAGAGGTGGAAGAAAAAGTTCTTTCTTCCCTCTTACGCCATTACTAGGCTGCCTCGTTCTAGCCATTATGCTTTTTCAAACCACAGAAATGAGGTTACCATTTTCCGAGCCCAGCTGAAGGCCGGTCTTCGGTATCCTCCCCTGAAGTTGGTTTGCGAGTTCTGCCAATTTCATGGCATTGCTGTGAACCAGCTTCCCCCGAAATCGTACTGCTACTTTAACGCCTTCCTCTGTATGTGTGGCATCTTTGGGATAGAACCCCATTTTATACTCTTCATGCAGTACTACAAGCTCTTTGTGGTCCCGAAGGGTGGCTTCTATTTTATGCTACCTCGGGGGTCTGGGAGCAAAAAATTCATGTTCACCTTCACCACAAAGGACAGCTGGCGGGGGTGGCAATAGAAATTCTTTTTCCTGAAGATGGAGGAGTCCTGGTCGTATGTTCCGACCAAATGGGCTCAGGGAAGGCTAGATGTGGACGTTGTTGATCCAAGGTTGTTGCTGACTCCAGAGTTGGCTTCCACTTTCGCGGACTTCGACGGCCGCATCCGCGCCGTCTCTGACAGGGCTCCCGAGGTCGCGCAGCGCTCTCTTTACCCCTTCCCTATCAACTGGAGGCTGATGACCGAAGAGGTCCTCCGGGAGTTAATGGTGGTTAAGGAGCACGAGACCGACCTCGAGATGCCAGCTCCTGCCATCGCCGGGAAGGATTCCTGGTTGGTCAAGCTTCTTAAGGAGGAAATCTCTTTCGAAACACTTGTCGAAAGTGAGTTATCTTCTACTCCCTTGTTTTTTTTTCCTCGCACTTACGCTGATATTTCTCTTCTTTTTTAGAGATGGGCAATGGGACTGCCGGCTATTACAAGTCCCTTTTCTCCGGCCAGGTGGAGAAGGGGGATCAGACAAAGAAGGCAACTTCCCGAAGGTGGAAGTTTGTCGGTGCTGGTCCTTCGGCTAAACGGGCGAAGAAGACTGTTCTTTCCTCCCCTTTCGAAAGTATTGGGGAGGAAAGTGAGGACGCTGAGGCCGCTGTCGCTTCGTTGCCCGATCCTTCGGCCGAGGTTCCTGCCACCACCGACGTCCCTCATACCGACGCCCCTCCCCAAAGTCCTACCCCGTCGCAAGTCCTTCTGGACGCCGTGGTAGAGGCACCTTCTGCCGAGGAGCGGCGCAGGCAGAAGGGTAAGGGCATTTCGACCGAGGAGGCTGAGGACTCCGAGGATGTCGTTGTCGAGGTCCCTCCAGGTTAGTTGCTTTCAGGACAAATATGCTTCTTTTTGTTTCTCTAAATTTTCCTTTGTCTCTGACCCACTTCTCATTTTCACCGTGCAGGGGAGTTACTTACCCCGAACTGGGCGGCCGAACACGCGAAGGCGCGGACCCTTCGCAATGCCAAAGTCCCGCAAGGGAAGGTTCCCAAAGAGCCTTTCTGGACATTCACGGAGGACATGAACTTGTACTCCGAGGACTGTCCAGAAATGGCGAAGCAAATTTCGAAGGGGGTGCTTACAGAGGCCTCCTTCAAGGCTATTGCGGCGGGCCATCCGGATGATGACACCCTTGCCGCCAAAGTCACCGAGCATGCTGCTCAGGTATGTTCTTCACACCTTTTTCCCTTCAATTTTTCCTAAGTGCCTGGCTCTTACTGACCTTGCGTTCATCTTTTTGCAGCTGCTGCGATACGACGGCTTTCTCCGAGTTCGGGTGGCCAGGCAATCGAAGTTCCGAGCTTCGGCCTTAGAGGCCTTAGAGAAGGCGAAGGCCACTCGCTTGGCATTGACCGCCAAGAACCAGCTGCTGTCAGATGCTGCGAAGGAAGAAGTTGCCGCCCTTCGAGAGGAGTTCCGGAAGGAGAAAGAAGAACTTGAGAAGGAATCCTCCCGGAAGATTGCTGACCTCGGCGAGCAGATAAATGGAATGCTGGCCGCCAACGAGGAGCTCCTAAAGGATAAGTCAGATTCTGACAAGCTCATATTGGCGCTGACAGCTGAGAAAAACATCCTTGCAGCCGAGGTCAAGTCCCTAAAGAAAAATCCGAAGGGGAAGGAGCAGATAAAGGCGCTGGAGCAGGAGATCGCGGATCTGAAGGACGAGCTTGACGACCTTGAGCTTGACAAGAACAAGTCTGATCAAATGGCCAAGGTCACCTTTCAGGACGGCTTCTGCCTTGCTTGGCACCAAGTCCTCCAGAGGTTCCCAGATCTAGACCTCTCTTTTCTAGAGGCTCTAAACATTCCTGAGGGACCTCGGTGGTAATGGTCCAAGGTCAAACATTTGAACCTTCCTCCTTCAATTCCAGCGCCGAAGGTGGTGGAAAAGGGTGGGCAAGCAAGTGGCTCTCGGGATGCTGCGAACCCTTAGGTTATTTTAGGGCCCCTTTTCCTTTCGTTCAATTTTGTGTTCCTTCTTCGGGCACTTCTTCATTGTAAAGCAGCTTACTCTTTAATGAAGACTTTTTGGCTAAGTCTTTTCGCAAGTTTCTTTATTTCCATTGCCCCGAATGCATTTGCTCAAGAGACTTCGGAAAACCTGCGATCAAAGAAACTTTATTACCTTCTCTTGGCCGAGCCTATTCGCTCTGGAGGCTTTTTTGGAAGGTCTGTAAAATTTAACTAAGTCTTTTTTGCAGGTTTTGCATTTCCATTTTGTCCTGAACACGTTTGCTCGAGGGACTTCTGAAAACACGTAGTCAAAATTTTCCTTCTTTTCCTCCTGTCCCGAGCATGTTTGCTCAAGAGACTTAGGAAATATTTCGAGAGTTTTTTCTGTTTTCCATTTTTCCCAAGCGTGACGGCTCAGGGGACTTCGGAAAACTGTCTCTGCGCTTATTTCGGCGAGTACTGCTGGGAGATTTTTTCATCTTTCCCGAGTGTGATGGCTCAAGGGACTTCGGAAAGTCATATCTGCACTTGTGGTGAGGATCTTTGCGGAATTCTGTACAATTCTGCACTTAAGAAATTTTCTCAAGACACTTCTGTACTTAGAATATTTTTCGTACAACGCGATTCCTCCGCTCAACCTTAGGCATAGAATTTTTTCAAGGCATCTGAGTGCCAAGTGTTTTTCAATTCTACACCTTCGGCGTTGCCAAGCTTGTACATGCCTTTTCGTACTTCGGCAAGAACCACATATGGTCCTTCCCAGTTCGCGCGAAGTACTCCGTGGGACGGCCTTCGGGGTGTGAAGTCAGCCTTTCTGAGAACGAGGTCTCCTTTCTTGATTTCTTTCGGCCTGGCCCATAAGTTTATAGCCGCGGCCACTCTTTGCTGAAAAGCTTTTCTCCTCAGCTCGGCTACTTCTTTGTGTTCGCCAACGAGGTCGAGCTTCGTTATTAGCCCGAGGTCGTTTCCACCTTCATCAAATATTTGCACCCGTACTGAAGGTTGAACTATCTCTATTGGGATAATAGCCTCTGTACCGAAGACGAGTGAGAAGGGAGTCTCCCTTGTGGCTCTTCGGGGCGTCGTTCGGTAACTCCATAATACGCTTTGGAGTTCTCCGGGCCATTTCCCTTTTGCTTCCCCCAGTCTTTTCTTCAGGCCATCTTTTATGGTCCTGTTAGATACTTTCACCTGCCCGTTGCTTTGGGGGTGAGCTACTGGGGCGAAGTGCATTTTTACTCCGAGGTCGCTGATAAATTCCTGGAATCCTTTGTCTATGAATTGGGATCCATTATCAGCAACTAGTACCCTCGGTATGCCGAATCTGCATACTATGTTCTTCCATACAAACTTTTGCACTTCTTTTGCCGAGATAGTTGCTAGTGGCTCTGCCTCGACCCATTTGGAGAAATAGTCTACTGCTACCACACAGAATTTCACGCCTCCAGGTGCTGAGGGGAGTGGCCCAATAAGGTCTATGCCCCAAACTGCGAAGGGCCAAGGATAGTCAGCCGAGGATACCATTTCCGAGGGTGCCCTCTGGATGTTCGCGTGTTTCTGGCAACTACCATATTTTCGGACGAACTGCCTTGCATCCTTTCTCAGGGTAGGCCAGAAGTATCCTTGGCGAAGTATCACCGCCGCAAGGGCATCAGTTCCAATATGTGAACCACACATGCCTTCGTGGACCTCTTCAAGGACCATTTCAGTATCCTCTTCATCCACGCATCTTTGCAGCGAGTTTGCATATCCCTGTCGGTATAATTCTTCACCAATCAGGAAGAATCGGCCTGAGCGTCTTCGTAGTTTTGCAACGTCCCCGGGGTCTTCGGGGAGCACATTTTCTGTAAGGTATCTTTTTATGGGATCTTTCCATCCCTTTCCCGAGGTCGCTATGCTCAGCACTGAGATGCTCGGATGATCTAGCACCTCGGTGTATGTTTTTGACTTCGCCAAGCAATCTGCCTCTGTGTTATTTTGCCGAGGTACATTTTCGATCTGTATGGCGTCAAACTCTTGGATGAGCTTTGCTACCAGCTCGTGGTATTTTGCCAAGATTGGGTCCTTCACCCCATAATCTCCTACCGTCTGCCGAACTACCAGCTGGGAATCGCTGTGAGCCTTTAAGTTTCTCACGCCAATCCTTCTGGCCAAGCGTAATCCCGCTATGAGGGCTTCATACTCTGCCACATTGTTAGTGACGCTGAAGCTGAACTTAATAGCCTTCTTTACCTCCAGGCCTTCGGGTCCTCTGATAACTACTCCAGCTCCCTGGTGTTCGGATCCCGAGGCTCCGTCAACATGTAAGGTCCACTCTGGCTCACCTCCGTTCGCATCCATGTGGCTTTCCTTGGTGGTGGGTACTTCGGCGATAAAATCTGCCAGTGCTTGAGCTTTTATGGCCTTCCGAGGTTCATATATGATTTCATGTTCGCCAAGCTCTATGCACCATTTGGAGAGCCTTCCCGAATGATCAACTTTCTTCATAACATCCCGTAGTGGTAGACTACTTCGGACGATGATGGGGTGAGCCTGAAAGTATGGCCGCAGCCTTCTCCCTGCAAGCACCAAGGCATATATAGCTTTTTGAAGCAGAGGGTACCTGACTTCGGCGCCATGCAGGGATTTGCTAACGTAATAGACTGGCCATTGCTTTGGCCCTTCTTCTTTCACGAGGACCAAGCTTACAGCTTTCTCCGTGACGGCGAGGTACAAAACGAGGGGTTCTCCCTCCCGAGGTTGTCGCAGAGTCGGCAGGCTAGCCAGGTAGACTTTGAGTTCTTCCCAGGCCTTTTGGCAATCTTCACCCCAAGGGTGATCATTCCTTCCGAGGTCGCCTTCCATTTTTGCTGCCTTTGTGAGGACTTTGAAGAAAGGTCGACACCAATCTCCGTACCTGGAAATGAATCTGCTCAGGGAGGTTATTCTTCCGGTGAGCCTCTGCACGTCTTTGAGTGTGGCAGGAGTTCGGAACTCAAGCAGCGCCTTGATCTTCTCAGGGTTAGCGTCAATGCCTCTTTCGGATACCATGTAACCAAGGAATTTTCCCGAGGTTACCCCGAAGATGCACTTTTCAGGATTGAGCCGAATCCCGAAGGCTCTGAGCTTTTGGAAGGTTTCCTCTAGATCTGCAACGTGATAGCTAGGCAGCTTGCTCTTGACTATCATGTCATCGACATACACCTCCATGTTTCTCCCCATTTGGTCTTTAAAGACCTTGTTCATCAACCTTTGGTAGGTGGCTCCTGCATTTTTGAGCCCGAAGGGCATCCTGACATAGCAGTATGTTCCTCCCTCGGTGATGAAGGCGGTTTTTTCTTCATCCTCGGGGTCCATCCTTATTTGATGGTAGCCACTGAAGGCGTCTAGCAAACTTAGGAGCCCATATTCAGCAGTTGAATCTACCAGTTGATCTATTGGCGGCAGAGGGTATGAGTCTTTTGGGCAAGCATCGTTCAAGTTTCTGAAGTCGATGCACATCCGAAGTTTGCTGCTACCTTCTTTTGTGGCAATGACCATGTTGCTTAACCATTCGGGGTACTTCACCTCCCTGATGACTTTGGCGTCCAACAGTTGCTGGACTTCGGTTTTGACAAAGTCGCTTTTATGGGCTGAGATGCTTTGTTTCTTTTGCCGGACAGGTTTTGCTCCCGGGCTTACTTTGAGGCTATGCTGTATTATGCCAGAGTTTACTCCTGGCATATCTTTTAGCGAGTAGGCAAATAGATCTTTATTTTTCAGCAGAAAAGATACAAGGTTTTCCTTCTCACCTTCGGCCAAGCTCTTACCTATTCGGGTAGATTGTCCTGGGATAAGTTCTACTGTTTCCATTTCTGCTTTTGCGAGATCTTCTTCTTTGCCTTTTTCTGACGCCTTTGCCTCCATTGTTTGTGCGAAGTTGCTTGCCGGGGCCTTTCGTGCTTTCACAAACACCTTTCTTACCTCGGCCTGGTCTATGAAGATCTTTGCATCTCCATCCTTGGTGGCGAATGTAACAGTCAAGTACTTCACATCAGGGCGAATGTGCAGGTTTCCCTGTGTCTGCCTTCCAAGGATGGCGTTGTACGAGGATGGGACGTCCATGATGATGAACCTTGCCATTGTGGAGGCGTACAACTCAGCTGCTCCATCTACCGAAGTCCCTTTCATCATCAGTGGGAGGTCGATCCATCCGAGAACGGGTAGTTCGGATGGTCCAACTCCGAAGGTGGGCGAGGTGACTGGCTTAAGCTCGCTGCTGGAAATGCCCAAGCTTGGCAGTAAGTGCGAGAATAGGAAGTCCGCATTTGATCCGTCATCAAGCAGCACCCTTTTGACGTCCCAGTTCCCTATCCTCGCCATGATCAGCAGCGGATCGTCGTGGGGAAAGACGATGGTGCATCCGTCTTTGCAGGCCAGCTTCTTTGCTGGATTTTGATATTCCATGACTGCAATTTCTCTGGCCTTCCGCTTTCTTTCCGAGGATGGGAGCCCCGTGGTGATTGTTTGGATAACCCCTGTCGGAGGTCGAGGGCGCCTTTTTGGACTTCGGTTTCTCCGCCTGTCGGAGTCATAGTCCTCATCTTCGGCCCTTTCTTCTTCCATTTCTCTGCCTTTTGGGGATGGCATCCACAGGTATTTCCGAAGTTGGCCCTGCTTTATCAGCGACTCTATGTACTTCTTCAGCTGGAAGCAGTCTTCGGTGTCATGACCGTGGTCGCGATGAAACTGGCAGAACTTCTTAGCATTCTTCTTATTATCGGCGGTCATGGCCCTTGGTCGCCGAATCTGCGTCCCTTGCCTTTCCAGCGCCATGAGGATGTTGGTCCGTGTAGTGCTCAGTGGTGTGAAACTTTGGGGTTTCCTTCCACGCATCCTCCGAGGTCTTCCCGCATGTTCGGTCGGATGCCGAGCTTGTTGATTGGACCCTTCGGCACGATGGTGATCCGACTTCGGCCCAGCCATTCTTAGCTCTTCGGCAGTCATATGCTGTTCTGCCCTCCGGTAAAATTCTCCGAGGGTCTCCGGGGGGTCCTTTGAGAACTCATAAAACAGCTGTGAGTCTCGCCGAAGGCCCCGTGTCATGGCAAGAATGCGGACTTCGGGCCGAAAGTCGGGGACGCTAAGAGCTTCCCTGTTGAATCTTTCGACATAGTCTCGGATGGTTTCTTCGTTCCTCTGCTCTATGTCGAACATCTGGACAGGCATCTTCGCAGTAGGTCGACTCCCGATGAACTGCTGCGTGAAGGCCGTGGACAGCTCCTGGAACTAAGTGATGGTCCCTGAAGGCAATGAATTGTACCATGCAGTTGCTGGCCCTGTGAGGGTGACTTCGAAGCACTTGCACATGGTAGCGTCATCAGCACCGTGCATTATCATGCTGCGTCTGTACTTCGTCAGATGGGCCTGTGGATCAGTACGGCCATCATAAATCTCCAACCGAGGCACTCTGAAGTCACCTGGCATGGCTGCCTCGGCCACGGTCCGGGTGAACGGGGACCCATCTTCGCAGAAGGCTCCCGTGAGCCTGTCCCAAACGAGTTTTCTGGCCATTTGTTTCTCCACCCTATCTAGCCGTGCTAATATCCTCTCCATAAGCACGGTGGCACTAGGCCCTTCTTCAGGGAAGGGAGATCGTCGGCGCCTCTTCGGGGAGCGAGTTCCACGCTGAGGGAATACGGACCTCACCTCAGGAGATGAACTCTTTCGCCGTGAGACTTTCGCTCGTTTGGACCCAGTTTGTCCTACAGGCCATTTCCCGAGGGGTATATTCTCCGTGGATGACTCTTCGCAC
Organism: Aquilaria yunnanensis; assembly: GCA_039654915.1. Taxonomy (NCBI): domain Eukaryota; kingdom Viridiplantae; phylum Streptophyta; class Magnoliopsida; order Malvales; family Thymelaeaceae; genus Aquilaria; species Aquilaria yunnanensis. Next base: position 79,782,569 of record CM077598.1, read on the forward strand.
GGATCTCCGCTTCTAGAACTGCGATGAGTGGACCTCTGACTTTTCTCCCGAGGGCGTGCAGGTGAGGGTGGTCTTTGGGCCTGTGTCTGCTGTGACCACCTTTGGTCGATCTGCTGTGTCATTTCAGCCATGACCGAACGTTGAAACTCCCTCATAAAACTCATAGTGATTACTAGAGGGCGATCTTCCTCAGACGCAGAAGTCCCTGGGAGTGTTTGCTCAGCAGCCGGTTGTGTCTCAGTCGCGGATGGGGACCTCGGAAGTCCCTTGTCCTTAGAATGCCGAGTTTCAACGACGGCGATCTCAGAGCGGGTTCCCACAGACGGCGCCAAATGATGGCCATGGGCCTCATCGTTTAGAGTCATGGTGACTGTTGGAGAGACTTTTAGGAGGAAGAACGCCTGGAGGATGGATCACCCAAGGAAGTGTGCCTGAAAGCTCAGAAAAAGTGGGTTAGGAGGCCCCCGGGATGTTTTTCCGGGGGGGGAGCCTCCGACGCCCAAGTCAGTGGTGGCTAAGAAAAGGCAGAGGAAATAGCACAAAGGGCTGAAGAGTCTTGCCTGGTGATTTTCTCAGAGTCTGGGAGTCAGACCTTTTGCCAACCAATCTCCTGCCAAGTATTTATTTCCTGGTATTTATAGGAGTGCCTAGCCCGTTCAGATTGCGACACGTGTTCGGTCGGATGTTCCCTGAGTTTCTGGGCGTAGGGGACAGATAGCTGGTAGCAGGTTGCCTTGAGCCTTGTGCTGAGATGGGCCATGATGTGATTTTGATGGCGTCAGCGTGCCAGAGCGCCTATTGAGGCGGCTTTATGACGTCTGTGAAAGGACGTGTCAGAGGCTTCCTTAAATGCTTCCTTAAATGCTCCTGCCATACTCCCGAGGTCCCTGGGCGAGGTCGTCCTTTGGTACGGACAATGCCTCTTCGGGAAACACGCACCCAGTTCGGGGGTTCCCAGCTTTAGGGAGTTCCGCCTTCGGGGAGATCATGTTCGGCCCGCAATAGCTGGTGCCTCTTTTCCGAAGGCGATCTGTTTGCAACCTCGGGGGGCTAGTAGTATCCTCAAGTTTCCTGGCGTGCCAGGCTCGGAGCTCTTCGGCTATCTCCCGAGGTGTATGATCTCATTTTCACTCGGGTATCGCCAGTCTCTTCTGGCCATTCTTGTGGCAGGGAGTTCGGCCAAATAGAGGCGATAGCCTTTGGCTATCACCTTTGTTGCTCGTAACTGAGTGAACTTGAAGGAGGTTATTGGGTATGTCACATATCATGCGGAGGGATTTGTATGATCAAGATGGCATTTGTCCCTCCTATGTAACGGGAGTGACATCTTTGGGCCCCTTGATAGAGTGAGACTTAGAAAATACATGGCCATGCTCCAATGAGTTGATATATGATATCAATGTCGTCAGTTTAAGTTGGTCTACTCAGTAATCAAGAAACCAAAGATTGGGTTATACGAGAGTCACACATTCCATGTCTCGTGCTTAGTCTTGATATCTTGGATAAAGGGACAATGGCATATATCGGTGATGATCATAAAGGTTTAGTCGATTCACCGACAATCTTGTCACTTGGGTAGCAATGATGTGTTGCTAGACACCGCTCATTGCTTATGATCATAAATGTGATTTATGATCATTGCCAGCATCGCAAGAGCCTATTGGGTCGCACACATAGAGCTATTTGGATCATTAGAGTGCATGGGCTAATTATTTGGGTTATGGTTTCACTTTAATTTCGTATTAACAATGGGCCAAGGAGTTGAGCCATTATTAAGCCCGGAATTAAATCCTAATTGGATTAGGGCTTTGAAACCCATTAGGCCTGGAAGTTGAGTCTCACTATAAATACAACTTTTAAGTGAGAAATTCGCAAGTCTCCTTGCCCTAGCCTCCCAAAAGGACAGCCGCACTCTTCTATTGCAATTCCTTGGAGGATGCAAGCTAGCACTGCGAGCGCAAGACAAACGCATCTACCGGGACGTGGTGGAAGCGTGGTGATCCCGAGAGGCTCGTGTGGATACCATAGAGAGCCTGAACACGTCAACTATTCAGGTTTTGTGATTCGACTCTACAGTTGAGTGAGAGATCTCAACCGAAAATTAGGTATGAAATTTTCGAACACCTGGTTTACCCCGTTTCACTTGGATCCTGGAGGGTTTCAGTTAAATTCCGCTGCACTGTTTGGCTCCCGAAACCCAACAGCTAGTGAGTGCCGAAAGTTGTGCTTGGAGAGAGGTATCCTTGTGTACTTCTTACAAACCACTCCCTTTCCTGAGCCCCTTTTCCACTAAGCTCAAGACTTTTGGCCATGTTGTTTAACAATTTAAAGAACTCCTCCACATCTTTCAATAACGAGAAGCCACCGGCGGTGGCATCAACTTGCAAACGAGTATTTAAACTCAGTCCGTTATAGAAGAGATGAAGTTGGTGGGCTTGATTAATATCTTCAGTTGGAACCCTCTTCACCATCCTCTTGAAGCACACCCAGGCCTCCATAAGTGACTCCGATTCATTTTGCCTAAAGGCCAACAACTCGTTCTTAAGCTCAAAAGCTTTTTGAGATGGGAAAAACCTCTAAATGAATGCATCATATAACACTTGCCATGTATGAACTAATGTAGGCTCCAAATTCTCAATCCACTCCATCGCTTCATCCACAAGAGAAAAGAGGAAAAGTCTCATCCTTTTCGCATCTTCACTTACACATTCCAAATCAAAAGTATCACATAGTCGAACAAACCTCTTGATATGGTTGTTTGGATCTTCATCAAAAGCTCCTCTGAATGGATGTGCTTCAACTAATTGGAGAACATGGCTAGCAATCATGAAAGCTCGCCCTCAAAGCAGCACCGGTCTACCTCTTCTTCTAGCACCATTACCATTGTCCATCACTTCTTCAACTCCATTGGCATCCATGCCATTGAGATTCTTTTCCCTTCCAAGGTTCCTCATGTTGTCTCCTTGATTTCCTTCCATATTGACAGAATCGGAAGTACTAGTGTTACCTTCCTCAACCACCTTACTTCTTAACCGAATTTCCCTCAAGCTTTTTTCAATCTCTAGATCAAGCAATATCAATTGAGAATAAGAGATTTGGGTCATGTAGTAGACTTACCTATAATTGATAAAGAAGAGCATACTAACTACAAGGACAAAAATCAAGTAGAGAAGAGTAACCAACATTCAATAACCAAGGTAAAATCTAATCAATATCACCAGCAATGGCGCCAAAAACTTTGTTGTAGAACTAAGAGCTTTTCATTTATGAACCTCATTTACCCGCAAGTGTTCGGAATCGTCATGTACTAAAAGGCAAATATGGGTATCATTCCAAGAGATAATGAGATTTTTACCAAGAATTGAATTTTTACTACTTGAGCTACCTAATCAACCATAGAAAAGTATTGAAATAGAGTGAATGAAGTTGCTAATTACTAAAGAAATATAAGATGTTAAGCTAAAAGAATGCACTAGGTAATAAAAAAGACTTGTAAAAGGGGCTAGAAATGCGTAAACCAACCCCCTAGGATTCCACCCCCTTTCCTTGCTACCCAAGCTAATTGAACCACTCAAGTAGTCTCCCCTTGTGTGGTGATGAGGTTCGAAGATCAAAAACCCCTTTCTCAAGACAAGTTTTTGCACACCCATGATTAAACAGGGCATTACTCAAGCGCATGTTTTAACCTAAGGGGGATTAAGCCTTAACCCTCTTTTAAACACCTAATGAATTCCTAGATCACCTCTAATCTAAGAAACCCATTATGCCCCCTTATTCTCTTCCATCTCATTTTGTTCCTCTCTCAAGAACTAAATGGGATTGGTGATTTGTGTAGGGTGGCCTTTCAACACACAACATTTAGCACAAGAAGAGGCAACACAAGTCATCCACATCCATAAAAAATAAACAAAGATCCATTGAAAATCAAGGAAAGGAAGTGTCATCTTAGAGAGATGTAACAACCTACTCACAATCCATCAATGTGTTCAACAATAAACCCATAAACAAACTAACTATGAAAATCCAACTAAAAGAGAAAAGGAAAAGAAGAAACCCAAGATGGATCCTAGTACTTTAAGCTTCCTTGACTCCTAGTCTCCTTCCCCTAGCTTCAAGCTTCCTCCAATGGTGGAAATCCCAAGAAGTGATGAGGAAAAGAGGGTGCCAAGGTAGATGATGAGCTCTTCATTCCTTCCTCTATTTATACCCCAGGCCACCTCTTTCTTCCTTTTCCTCTTCCAAAACCCTAAAAGGATAAAAATCCCTCTTCCAAGGATAGGTCATCAGGTAGGAAGTGTGGGGGACCATCAAAATTGTGAGATTCAGTGAAATAGAGTAGACGTTGGCTGACGCGTCACCAACTAGGTCGAGATTACAGTGACGCATCACCAATTGGTGAAAAGTTGACACAACGTTGCTAACGTTAGCATTGGCAATGCGTCGCCAATGCTTCATTTCATCTTTAATCGCTTCACTTGCCTAAACTCTGTCTCGCTCAATCCCGATCCAAACCGCTATGTCCACAACACCATCCAACATGTAAAAAGCCAATGAAAACAAGAAGAACTAAGATAAAAGGGAAGAGGTGCAAGTAATTAGTGGTCAAAGTCACCAAAAAGTCAACAACTTTGACCGTTGAATTTTGTGCTTAACAAACTCCCCCAAACCTAAACCTAAGCTAGTCCCTAGGACCGTAGCCTAGAAAAACTAAACACAACAAAACATAGAAACTACAATGTCAACCAATTGCCACACCTGAACTTCAATGATCCACTAGTTTAACTTCGAAAGAATGAATGATGACCAAGGAAATAAAGGTTTTGCTACTTAAGGTGGAACCCTTGAGGGGTCATACCCTCAATCCTTAAGCTTAATTCCTACTAAAGAAGTTATGCCATGTGACTTGAAACTTTTACTACGTTTCTTTCTATAGGCTTGCAAGAGGATCTAACTTCCCCTACCATAGTCCTCAACGGTAAGCTGTATAAAACCCAAAGCTCAAATGATTTTTCAAAAGGTTGCAATAGGTCTAGGTTAGGAAAAGAGGAGGAACCGGATGAAAGCTTTCTAAGTGGAGCTAATGAGGTAAAGAAATTTAAATCAAGGGCTTAAAAGAAACAATTGAATTGAACAAGCGTCAACCCAAAGTCCACAAACACATTACACCTCTTCATGTATTTCGCCGTTTAGCAAGTGTACAAAAAAGTGATCTGCATATACCCAAGCTACTAACTTAATACAATCCAAGGTGATTCAAGCATACTTATGTCTTAAGCATCTTTTTCAAGCTATGATCAACTCTTGCCTTAGGATAAGACCCCAACCTATTTCGACACTATAAAACAGCGGAGTAGTAATTAATTTTTTTTATTTTTTTATTTCTTTATTTTTTTTCCATAAAAAACCCCCCCAAACTTAAACCTTATTTCACTACTTCATTCAACTCAATGCAGCCTATTCCAAGCCCATGATTTACATTTTTCACCCTGGGTGAAAGAAAGGAAATAAAGAGAGTGAGAGCTCAAAATATGGGTGGAATAAATAAATAAGCAATTAGGCACAAAGGGGCTTACTAAGAGGAAGGATGATAGGGTGGGCTATTTTGAGGAAAAGGTTCATCCTATGAAACAAAACGAGCTTTAAATTTCATATAACTACTATGGACTTAAAGGGCCCTGAGGCAAGTTCTAGATTGAAACACAACACAAGGATCTCAAGAAAGAACAAGTTCATAGCACAATAATCCCAAGCTCAAAACATCACACAATAAAGGTTCCACCAAAAGTTTCAAAACTATCTTTCCAAATTCACCAAAACTTTAAGAGAGTAAAACTAGCAACCACATCCATCCAAATGCAATGTTGGTTTCCATTAGGTCCTAAGAAAAATGAAATAAGAAAACACAAAAAGAAATCAACCTATATGCTTCTACATGCAACCTACAAAGATTAAATAAAAGAAAAGTAAGAAAGAAAAGGTCACCCTAAAATGAAACAAAGAAGATTAACCTAATTCTCAAGAAAACAACTTAGACTAAAACAACCCAACAAACATGAAAGAACGAAAAATGATGGCACAAACAAGGAATATCAGGCATGGCTAACAAACCAAACCCCCCCAAACTTAAGCATGACATTGTCCTCAATAGGAGTGAAGAAAAGAAAGGGGTTGTTCAAGAATCATACCTGGGGACAGATGTTCCTGCCCCTACTAATCCTCGCCCATGTCATTGTGGCCGGAAGAGCTGCCGGCAGGAGGGAAGGACGATGGTGTTGGGTTTCGGGAGCCAAACAGCGCAGCGGAATTTAACCGAAACCCTCCAGGATCCAAGTGAAACGGGGTAAACCGGGTGTTCGAAAATTTCATACCTAATTTTCGGTTGAGATCTCTCACTCAACTGTAGAGTCGAATCACAAAACCTGAACAGTTGACATGTTCAGGCTCTCTATGGTATCCACACGAGCCTCTCGGGATCACCACGCTTCCACCACGTCCCGGCAGATGCGTTTCTCTTGCACTCGCAGTGCTAGCTTGCGTCCTCCAAAGAATTGCAAGAGAAAAGTGCGGCTGTCCTTTTGGGATGCTAGGGCAAGGAGACCTGCGAATTTCTCACTTAAAAGTTGTATTTATAATGAGACTCAACTTCCAGGCCTAATGGGTTTCAAAGCCCTAATCCAATTAGGATTTAATTTCGGGCTTAATAATGGCTCAACTCCTTGGCCCATTATTAATACGAAATTAAAGTGAAACCATAACCCAAATAATTAGCCCATGCACTCTAATGATCCAAATAGCTCTATGTGTGCGACCCAATAGGCTCTTGCCATGTTGGCAATGATCATAAATCACATTTATGATCATAAGCAATGAGCGGTGTCTAGCAACACATTATTGCTACCTAAGTGACAAGATTGTCGGTGAATCGACTAAACCTTTATGATCATCACCGATATATGCCATTGTCCCTTTGTCCAAGATATCAAGACTAAGCACGAGACATGGAATGTGTCACTCTCGTATAGCCCAATCTTTGGTTTCTTGATTACCGAGTAGACCAACTTAAAATGACGACATTGATATCATATATCAACTCATCGGAGCATGGCCATGCATTTTCTAAGTCTCACTCTATCAAGGGGCCCAAAGATATCACTCCCGTTACATAGGAGGGACAAATCCCATCTTGATTATACAAATCCCTCCGCATGATATGTGACATACCCAATGACCTCCTTCAAGTTCACTCAGTTACGAGCAACAAAGGAAAGTATCAAAGTATGTGACTCACATGCAGGGAACCTTGATGATCTTAGGTCGAAGGACTACATATACCATGATCACTATGAGAATCACTTATGACACTCATATAACGATCCATGAAGTGTTCTCATGGTGGGTCGGTCCAGTACACAAGTTCTCCAACTTGTACCCATATGTAGACTACATATCTCATATTAGTCTCCACATATGCTAGTCATTATGTATTATTGCAAGACGTTTAAGAATATCATTATTCTAGGGTTACAATTATGTTTATTACGTTACGCAGAAACAAAACAACAAACAAAATTGCTAGATTAATGCCTCAGTAAAATATCATGACTAAATGTGCAAAAATACAATCATCTCATGATTGGCTTTTTGGGCACAACACTAACAGATGGACCCTTAGACAGGTCACGGGGAGGTTCGAAATATGGGAAGAATGGAGGAGGATGGTTGGAGGGACGCGGCATGTACCACGGATATGCCGAGGGTGAAAATATGGAGGAATGGGTAAGAATGGGGGGAATTCCTGAGGCAGGCTCTGCTGTTGCTGGTGGCCCCAACGAACTTGGCTAGAGAGGGATTCTTGATTACTGGCGAGGAAATATATGCCTTCACGCATTTCTCTAGCAAAAGAAGTGAAGGTACCACGAACCGATTCAAAGCCGGCTACCGACTCATCGTGCTGCTCTTTCATGAGGATGTTCATCTTGTTAAACGTCACGGCTAATGATGCTGGAGTAGCGGTAGCCAGGTCGACCAATTGCTCAGAAGTCCCCCCTCACTCATCTCCTCGGCAATCTTGCTCCTAAAACTACTCTGCCTCTTCTTCCTCTTCTTCAACTTGCTCTTGCTCATGAACGGCGTCATCCTCCTCCTCCTCCTCCGAAGCTATCTCTTGAATGCCCGTCGATGCTCCACTGAGTTTGTCTACTGAAATTGGCCTTATGACCAAAGATACTTTCAAGGGGTCCTCCAAGACGACACTGGCCCTCAAAAGAAAACTAGTGATTAATTGTGGGAAGGGTAGATCCCCCGCTTCGACTTTGCGGCATGAAGTATATGCTTGAAGATGAGGAGTCCGACATCTATCCAGAAATTACATGCAATGCAATATAGGACCTCCAAATAATCCGGGGTAACCTTTTGAACGTGAGTTGTCAGGATGATGCGAGAGAAGATGAAGTAATTCCATGCTTTCATCTTAAGTGGGAGAGCTGAGGAGCTGAAGTAGAGCTTCTTGTGAGACTAATCCTTGCTCAATGTGCAGTTGACTGGGTGACCACACACTATCTGAGCCATTTGCTCAAGGGTGGCTTCCTTGATTGATTTTCCAATTAGCGAGTTGATCTAAAGTAAGCTGTTGATGGCTGAGTCATCGTAGTGCACGCTGTGAGTCCTCATAAAGTAAACCTTGACCCGATGATTCAATTAATATGCCCTCATTAGATTCGAATAGAACTCCATGATTAGTATTTTATGCACCTCCGCCCGAGGATGAGCAACCTAGTGCTGCCATCTTCGTCTCTCAACCACTCTCAGAATACCCTTATTTTCTTTCTTGGAGAAGTCAAAATAGCACTCCGGTGTCAACTTGTGGATCGAGAACCCTTCAAAATAGTTGTGTGCCCTAGAAGAGACAAAGTAGTTCTTGTCATAAGGAGGTTCTTGAGGCTCCTCCGTTCCCCTTCCCTTTTCCTTAGGGGAAGGAATTGGCACTAACTTGTGAGGCATGTTTCCTACAAAGCCAAACACAATATTCAATTCAAATTCCCTTCCATGAAACATTATGGGACAAAGAACAAGCATTCACGACTACGAATACAACTTCAACTTGGAAAACTACACAAGAAAAGCTCATGGTAAGTTGAGGTATTTTCAATGCCTAGTTCATCTTCATACAAGTATATTGGAGCATTCTAGGAAATTGTTCTAAGTGTTGTGAGGCATGAGCACATTGGGATTAGACAATTATGCAATACATACTTGCTAATCGAGCAATTCATCATGAAGAACAAAGCCTAGGCGAAGAGTTGTATGCTAATAAACATGCTATCACAAAAATCCCCACCATAGTCCATACATAATTCTTGCCTTTGGTACATATGAAAATCATACTTCCGGGTGTAAACCAATGGCACAAACTTGCAATATGCAATACCCAGATGCAACCTATACAAAGAATTGAGATAAACAAGAAGCACATGAAGCTACATTTTTGTGCAAAGTACCTACGGAGGAACTCAAGTTACACTTTTCCAAAAACAATCAAATGTTAAATTAAGGCACCCTAGAGCAAATTAGTAGGAATTCAAGCTTGAGCCACTCCTAATCCATGTAGATAAAAATTTTGGAGTCCACCACCAAACAAGAATAAGCATCATCAAGAAATTGCCATGAAAATTTCGTGGCCCTCCTTGTGGGCAATTTTCTAACAATGATTTTCATTCCAAATCCATACCCCAATCCATAAAACACTCCCAATACATACATTTTCTCAATGTATATCAAAATCATGCAAGAAATCCATAAAACTGAACCGCAATCAACCAATTTCAGGACCCCGCAAGACGATTCGCACCCAATAAAGCATCGAAAAGGACAAGAGAAGAGGAAGAATAGGAAGAGGAACTTACTTGCTTTGAATCTTGAGAGGAAAACCAACAAGAAAATTAAACATGAGGCTTATGGAAGGTTAGGGTTTGAGAGTTGAGAGGTTCTTTGGTGGAAGGGTGAGTTAAAACGTGAAGTGGAGTGGAAACACAAGAGATAAAAATGACAGTTCAGGTATCGGCAACGCGTCGCCGATGTAGGTGAAATTCTGGTGACGTGTCACCAACATTATGAACGTTCTGTCATTTTTTTGCAAACTGGTGATGTGTCGCCATTGAAGGCAAAATTATGGCGATGCATTGCCAATGATGTGAACGTTCTGTAATTTTTCCTTGCAAATTGGTGATGCGTCGCCAGCGTTTGCGAACTCACCCACAGTTTTTAATAGTTTTACAATTTAGCCCCCTAATTTTCTATACTTACTCACTTACTACTTGACCAATCAAAGAATTGTAGTTCCCCAAGTTGAACTAGTGTTGTCCATTCCTTCTTTTCTCCTTCCAATGGCTCTTCCAACCCTACAAAAACACATTAAAGCACCAAATAACCACAAAATCAAAAAGAAAACACAAAGTAACTCATGGAAGTGAAAAGGAAAAAAAATAGAAATTGGGTTGCCTCCCAACTAGCGCTTGATTTTATGCCTCTAGCTAGGCGCTTTTGACTATTCCTTCCAGGGTCGGGTTTGGCCAAATTCAATTGGCCAATGTGCCGAAGTTCATCACCATAGTAGGCTTTCACTCATTGTCCATTGACTTGAAATATGGACCCATCGTGACCCTTATGCTCCATCGCTCCATATGGCTTCACCATAACCACCTTGAACGGGGCTGACCACTTGGATTTTAACTTTCTCGGGAAAAGCCTCAACGTTGAATTGAAAATCAACACTTTTTGACCCGGTTGGAAATCCTTCTTCACAAGCATCTTATCATGCCAAAGCTTCGTTGTCTCCTTGTAAGCCCCTGCATTCTCATAAGCATCAAGGCAGATTTTATCCAACTTATCCAATTGGATAGCTCTCTTCTCTTGGGCACTCTTCAGCTCAAAAATCATCTTCTACACAGCCCAATATGACTTGTGTTCCAACTCCACCGGTAAGTGGCAAGCCTTCCCAAAAACAAGTCGATATGGAGACATTCCAATAGGTGTCTTGAATGCCGTTCAATGCGCCCAAAGTGCATCACTCAACTTTTGTGACCAATCTTTTCGATTTATGCCCACCGTCTTTTCCAATATTTTCTTGATCTCCTAGTTTGAAATTTTGGCTTGGCCATTCGTTTGTGGATGATAAGGGAGGGACACTTTATAGCGCACACCATACTTCACTAGAGCTTGAGCCAAAGTCTTGTTGATGAAGTGTGACCCCTCATCAGAGATAATTGTTCTAGGTGTTCCAAACCTTGCAAAAATATTCCTTTGAAGGAACTTGAAAACCACATTAGCATAATAAGAAGGGGTGGCAATGGCTTCCACCCATTTAGAAATATAATCAACCGCAAGCAAAATAAAATGATTGCCAAATGAAGAAGGAAAAGGACCCATAAAATCTATACCCCATAAATCAAACACTTTTACCTTAAGAATATTTTGCAATGGCATTTCATCTCTCCTAGAAATGTTCCTTATCCTTTGGCATCTATCACATGTCTTCACAAAGGTATACGCATCCTTAAATAAAGATGGCCAATAATAGCCAGTTTGCAATACCTTACTTGCCATTTTGGAAGCTCTAAAATGATCGCCATATGGTGAGGAGTGACAATGGTGGAGAACATCCTTTACCTCCTCATGTGATATGCACCTCCTTATAATTTGGTCAGCACACCGGTGAAAGAGGAGAGGCTCATCCCAAATATAATGTTTGACATCGGCTTGAAACTTCTTCATTTCTTGGTAAGACAAATTTGGTGGCAAGATTCTGCAAGCTAGATAATTTGACACAATCTACATACCATGGCATTTTACCTTCCACTTTGAATAGACTTTCATCCGGGATGTGCTCTTGAATAGGTCTCTCTAAAGGATGTTCTTGGCCTTATAATCTAGATAAGTGGCTGGCCACAAGATTCTCACATCCTTTCTTGTCCTTCACCTCAAAATCAAATTCTTGAAGCGAGAGAATCCATCTTATAAGTCTTGGTTTGGCATCCTTCTTGGTAAACAAATATCTAATTGTTGCATGATCGGTGTGAATCATAACTTTAGAACCCATGATGTAAGGCCAAAACTTGTTGAGCTCTTTCTCCATTGTGGTGTAATTTTGTTGAGCTCTATCCAAGGTTTCGCTAACATAATAAATAACTCAAAAAATATTTTCCTTTCTTTGACCCAACATCGCTCCCACGGTGAAATCGTTAGCATCACACATGATTTCAAAAGGTTCCTCCCAATTGGGTGCTACCATTACCGGTGCACCCACCAATTTCTCCTTCAAGATCTTGAATGCTTCCAAACAACTTTCATCAAATTGAAATGACACATCCTTTTCAAGCAAGTTGCATAAGGGCTTGGCAATCTTGGAAAAATACTTTTGCATGCCCGAAGAAACTTCTTACTCCTTTCACATTGGAGGGAGGCGGTAGTTTTTCAATAGCGACAATCTTGGCTCTATCCACCTCAATGCCCTCACAATAAATTTTGTGACCAAGCACTATACCTGAGCTAACCATGAAATGACACTTTTCCCAATTTAAAGCTAAGTTGGTTTTTTGACATATCTTCAAGACAAGAGCTAAATCATCCAAACATGCATCAAAATAATCACCAAAGACCAAAAAATCATCCATAAATACCTCTATGCATGTTTCCACCATGTTTGGAAAGGTGGCCATCATACATCGTTCAAAGGTTGCCGGCGCATCGCAAAGTCCAAATGGCATTCTTCGAAAAGAATTTGTACCCCAAGGACTAGTGAAAGTAGTCTTCTCTTGATGCTTTGGAGCTATCACAATTTGGTTATAACCTGAATACCCATCCAGGAAGCAATAAAACTCATGCCCCGTAAACCTATCCAATATTTGATCAATAAAAAGAAGGGGGAAATGATCTTTCTGGGTAGCCTTGTTGAGCTTATGACAATCGAAACACACTCTCCATTTGGTGACTAACCGAGTAGAAACCCATTCATTGTTATTATTGCCCACAACGGTTGTACCATCCTTTTTGGGTACCACTTGCACTAGGCTTACCCAATGGGAATCCGAGATTGGATAGATAATCCTGGCATTGAGCAACTTTACAATTTCCTTTTTTACTACTTCCTTCATGTTTGGATTTAACCTTCTTTGAGCTTCAATGGAAGGCTTAAATTCATCTTCCATAAAAATCTTTTGCATGCAAATTTTTGGGCTAATTCCCTTGACGTCGGAAATGGACCAAGCTATTGCCCCTCTATGTTCCCTCAATACTCGAATCAATTTCTCTTCGCCCAAAGTAGTCAATGTAGAAGAAATATTCATCAGAAGGGACCCCCCATTGCCAAGATCGACATACTTGAGATCTTTTGGTAGTGGCTTCAACTCCAACTTAGGCTCTTCCTTGATATCACAAGATAAAAGTTGCTCTACCCTTTTCTTTTGTGCTTGCAACTTCCTACAAGAATCAAGGGTAACCAAGATGCTCATTACTTCAAAGTCTTCCTCACCACATGCATTTTGAAAAACAATTGCTCTTCTGATGGGGTTCTTGATAAGCAATAAATCTTTTTTTCCCCAATACAAGAATCAATCACATCAACCATAAAACACTTGGGCACCTCATCATCAATAGATTTCATGGCTTGAGCAAGATTGAAAGTAATTTCCTCATCATTAGATCTCACAGTAAGATTACCTTTTTCCACATCTATCACGGCTTTCCCGGTAGCAAGGAATGGTCTCCCAAGTATGATTGGCATGTTTCAATCTTCCTCCATATCCAACACTACAAAGTCTACCAAGAATATGAACTTGCCAACCTTAACCAACACATCCTCCAAAACAACTTTTGGAAAAGTGCATGATCTATCTGCCAATTGGAGACAAATTGAAGAAGGTTTCACCTTTCCATGACCACGAATCCTACAAATAGATAATGACATCAAGTTAATACTAGCCCCAAGGTTGCATAAAGCCTTGTCACAATGGAAAGACCCAATGTCTAAAGGAATAGTGAAACTCCCTGGGTCCTTGAGTTTTTTAGGCATCTTCCTTTGAATAATGGCACTTGCTTCTTCCTTCATCAAAATGAGTTCATTATCAAGGAAATTCCTCTTTTTAGTGATCAACTCCTTAAGGAACTTAGTATATGAAGGCATTTGGTTTATTGCTTCCAAGAAAGGGATGTTGATCTCCAATTTTTTTTAATATTTCTAGAAATCTCATAAATTGAGTGTCTTCCATCTTGGGCTTGAACCTTTGGGGGTAATAAAGAGTAGGAATATGCTTTGGTGCTTCCTCTTGCATGGGCACATTTCTGGCCTCCCCCTTCAAATTAGCTTCCTCACCTCTTAGTGGTGACACTTGAACATCTTCAACACTTTCTGGTAAGGTGGGTCATTGGAGAAGATAATCTTCTTGAATGGGTGGCTCATTGGGTTGTGACACCACATTCCTCCCAGTTCTTAAATTAATAGCTTGGCAAGACTCCCTTGGCTTAACATCCATATCACTAGGTATCAACTTCCCCTTTTGGAGTTGCCGCATAGAAGTCGCCAGTTGACCCATTTGTGTTTCCAGATTTTTAATCAATGCTTGAGTGTTAGCTTGCATCATCTTCATCTCATCTTCCAATGCACAAATCTTTTTGTTTTGTCCACTAGCCATCCCTCTCACTTCAAGCATGAACTCTCCCATCACTCCCTTCATAAAGTCCTTCAAAGAGGCCTTCGATTCATTAGAGGTCTCACCTTGTGGTTGCATAACACCTTTTGGATTTGAATAGTTGAACCCTTCATGTTGATGATTCCTTGGAAAGAAGTTTCCTCCTCCTTGCCTGGGTGGGTAAGGATTTTGATTCCCCACAAAATTCACATCTTCTGTTTCTTCCACATCCTCACTAGCCACAGCTTGTTGCAATTTCATCCTATACTGATTTTTTGACAATTTGGATACCATGCTAGTGAGTGCTGAAAGTTGTGCTTAGAGAGAGGTATCCTTGTCTACCTCATACAAACCACTCCCTTTCCTTGGAGCCCTTTTTCCACTAAGCTCAAGGCTTTTGGCCATGTTGTTTAACAATTCAAAGCACTCCTCCACATCTTTCAATATCAAGAAACCACCAGCGGTGGCATCAACTTGCAAACAAGTATTTAAAATCAATCCATTATAGAAGAGATGATGTTGGCGGGCTTGATCAATATCTTGAGTTGGAACCCTCTTCATCATCCTCTTGAAGCGCACCCATGCCTCTGCAAGTGACTCCCATTCATTTTGCCTAAAGGCCAACAACTCATTGTTAAGCTCAAAAGCTTTTTGAGATGGGAAAAACCTCTGAATAAATGCATCAAATAACTCTTGCCATGTATGAACTGATGTAGGCTCCAAATTCTCAAACCACTCTGTCGCTTCATCCACAAGAGAAAAGGGGAAAAGTCTCATCCTTTTCGCATCTTCGCTTACACCTTCCAAGTCAAAAGTATCACATAGTCAAACAAACCTTTTGATATGGTTGTTTGGATCTTCATCAAGAGCTCCTCTGAATAGATGTACTTCAGCTAATTGGAGAACATGGCTAGGAATCATGAAAGCTCGCCCTTGAAGCAGCACCGGTCTTAGCATGTTATCATGATCCTCCACCCTTTGAGGATGAAAATAGTCAACCACCGGCCTACCTCTTCTTCTACACCATTACCATTTTTCATCACTTCTTCAACTCCATTGGCATCCATGGCATTGACATTCCTTTCCTTTCCAATGTTCTTCATGTTGTTTCCTTGATTTCCTTCCATATTGATGGATTCGGAAGTATTAGTGTTACCTTCCTCAACCACCTTGCTTCTTAACCGAAGTTCCCTAAAGCTTCTTTCAATCTTTGGATCAAGCGGTACTAGTTGAGAACAAAAGCTTCAGGTCAAGCACTAGATGTACCTACAATTGACAAAGAAGAGCACACTAACTACAAGGAAAAAAATCAAGTAGACAAGAGTAACAAACATTCAATAACCATGGTAAAAATCTAATCAATATCCCTGGCAACGGCGCCAAAAAATTTGTTGTAGAACTAAGAGCTTTTCATTTATAACCCTCATTTACGTGCAAGTGTATGGAGTCGTCATGTACTAAAAGAAAAATATGGGTATCGTCCCAAGAGATAATGAGATTTTTACCAAGAATTGAATTTTAACTACTTGAGCTACCCAATCAACCACGGAAAAGTATTCAAATAGAGTAAATGTAGTTGCTAATTACTAAAGCAATATATGATGTTAAGCTAAAAGAAAGCACTAGGTAATAAAAGAGACTTGTAAAATGGGCTAAAAATGCATAAACCATCCCCCTAGGATTCCACTCCCTTTCCTTGCTACCCAAGCTAATTGAACCCTTAAGGTGGTCTCCCCTTGTGTGGTGATTAGGATTAAAGATCAAAAACCCCTTTGTCATGACAAGTTTTTGCTCACCCATGATTAAACTGTTAGTATTGTGCTCAAAAAGCCAATCATGAGATGATTGTATTTTTGCACATTGAGTCATGATATTTTATTGAGGCATTAATCCAGCAATTTTATTTTTTGTTTTGTTTCTGCGTAACGTAATAAACATAATTGTAACCCTAGAATAATGATATTCTTAAACGTCCCTAGTCTAGTATTATTGTGGAGCGGGTTGCAATAATACATAATGACTAGCATATGTGGAGACTAATATGAGATATGTAGTCTACATATGGGTACAAGTTGGAGAACTTGTGTACTGGACCGACCCACCATGAGAACACTTCATGGATCGTTATATGAGTGTCATAAGTGATTCTCATAGTGATCATAGTATATGTAGTCCTTCGACCTAAGATCATCAAGGTTCCCTACATGTGAGTCACATACTTTGATACTTTCCTTTGTTGCTCGTAACTGAGTGAACTTGAAGGAGGTCATTGGGTATGTCACATATCATGCGGAGGGATTTGTATGATCAAGATGGGATTTGTCCCTCCTATGTAACGGGAGTGATATCTTTGGGCCCCTTGATAGAGTGAGACTTAGAAAATGCATGGCCATGCTCCGGTGAGTTGATATATGATATCAATGTCATCAGTTTAAGTTAGTCTACTCGGTAATCAAGAAACCAAAGATTGGGCTATACGAGAGTGACACATTCCATGTCTCGTGCTTAGTCTTGATATCTTGGACAAAGGGACAATGGCATATATCGGTGATGATCATAAAGGTTTAGTCGATTCACCGACAATCTTGTCACTTGGGTAGCAATGATGTGTTGCTAGACACCGCTCATTGCTTATGATCATAAATGTGATTTATGATCATTGCCAACATGGCAAGAGCCTATTGGGTCGCACACGTAGAGCTATTTGGATCATTAGAGTGCATGGGCTAATTATTTGGGTTATGGTTTCACTTTAATTTCGTATTAATAATGGGCCAAGGAGTTGAGCCATTATTAAGCCCGAAATTAAATCTTAATTGGATTAGGGCTTTGAAACCCATTAGGCCTGGAAGTTGAGTCTCACTATAAATACAACTTTTAAGTGAGAAATTCGCAGGTCTCCTTGCCCTAGCCTCCCAAAAGGACAGCCGCACTCTTCTCTTGCAATTCCTTGGAGGACGCAAGCTAGCACTGAGAGCGCAAGAGAAACGCATCTGCCGGGACGTGGTGGAAGCGTGGTGATCCCGAGAGGCTCGTGTGGATACCATAGAGAGCCTGAACACGTCAACTGTTCAGGTTTTGTGATTCGACTCTACAGTTGAGTGAGAGATCTCAACCGAAAATTAGGTATGAAATTTTCGAACACCCGGTTTACCCCGTTTCACTTGGATCCTGGAGGGTTTCGGTTAAATTCCGCTGCGCTGTTTGGCTCCCGAAACCCAATAGTGGTATCAGAGCTACTGGTGAAACCCTAAATCGGGATTGAGTGTTGAATCGCATGATGCTATGTGTTCGATTGGTTTTCGGCCATGATTAATTAGATTGATTCATGATGCATGAAACCAGAATTCGTAATGAACATATGAGATATATGAAGAAACGACACAAATTGGTTAATGAGATTAACCCGAAATTGATAGGTATGAGATACCTATATGGATTAGGATTCTTGCAATAGTTGCAAAAACCCTAGGTTTGTTTGGATTCGGCCTGTTCGGGCACCGAATGTAAGGTATATTTGGTGGCTCGAATAGAGGAGTCTCGGGTGCCTACTTTCTCGAAATAGAAGATTTCGGGCTAAGCAATTGTAAGACAATTTTTTGCGCCGGGGGGCGCTGCCCCCCACGCCCCCCGCAAGGGCGGCTCCCCTTGACCCTGTCCGCTGACCGGCCAGCGGGACCGCCGTATGCGAAGCGCCACATAAAGAAAACCTGGTTAATCAACACGTGAAAATTGGCATGCATCTTTGTTGAATGAGATTTGACATGATATGCTGATTGGTGTTTGAAGCATGGTGCATGGTTATAGCCCTTGATTGGTTGTACTTGTAAATACGGCCTGCAAGTCGTGCCTTTTCTTATCACTCTCATTGTACATTCTCTTCTCACCTTACTCCCCTCGAATGTAACTCGAGGTTTCTATTATTGATGTAATGGTGCATTATGGGCTCATCCAAGGTGGTATGTCCAAGGATCATGCAAGGAGGTATGTCCAAGGAGGTGACAACAAAAGGGCAGCCAAGAAAGGAACAGAAGGAGCTTGTGAAGACTCTTTTCTTTTCTTAAGGCTTTTATGATATTCTCATTGGCTTGAGAATATCGCATAGTTTGGGCTATAACCATGTCACATTTATTTCTTGTAAGCATGAGATGCATGTTTTATATTTGTATGTGATGCATGTATAAAACAACCGGAGATAACAAATTGGTGAGATCAAAAGATAAAATCCCTCAAACAAATATTAAGTCATTAAATGTGATGCCTTCCAAATGTTGGCACTCGTCAAGACTTTGATCAACATTAGGTGGGTTTGCCAAAGCAAAGCACCTATGTTCATCTTGGTAAGGCGCGATGGGATAATAGTGATATCCAAACTGCTAACTTTGGGTTCGACTTAACTAAGTCACCCTAATAGGATTAGGGACTTAGAGGCATAGAGTTGGGCTTAAGTTCATGAGATGAGCTTGGACAAGTGTTGTTCACCCAACTATCCAAGAGTTGCATAAGATGCAATTGGCAAGGAGTTGCCTACCTAAATAGCTGTAACTTGAGAGAAAAGCCAAAGCTGACTCAGGTTGTGGTCAAATATGGATCTTGGCCCACTAGAATACCTTAGCGCCGAGGTGTTCCGAAATAATATCGAGGGTTATTATTTTGAGGAAAATAGTGGGAGTATCGTTTAATAAAAGTCCTTATTAAATGAATTAAAATACATGACTCTTACACTGCATATTTACTGTTGTAGATAACCATGGCACAAAACACATCGACATTTTCGTTGCGATCGATCCTTGAGAAGGAAAAACTGAATGGGACCAACTTTCTCAAATGGTACCGAAACTTGAGGATAGTCCTCAAACAAGAGAGAAAGGCATATGTCCTAGAGCAGCCCATTCCGAATGAGCCTGCTGCCACTGCTCCAAGAGCTGAAAGGGATGCTCACAAGAGGCATTCTGATGATGCTTTGGATGTTGCATGCCTCATGCTTATTACCATGGAATCTGAGCTTCAGAAGCAACATGAGAACATGGGGGCGTTCGATATGATCGAACATCTCAAAATGCTTTTCCAAGAGCAAGCTAGGCATGAGAGGTTTGAGACCTCTAAGGCATTGTTTCAGTGCAAGATGTCTGAGGGAAGTCCCGTGGGTCCTCATGTGCTCAAGATGATTGGGTACATTGAGAATCTTGAGAATTTGGGATTTGCTCTTCAGAAAGAGTTGGCTATCGATGTAGTCTTGCAATCGTTGCCTGAAAGCTACAGTCAATTCGTCATGAACTATAACATGAACGACCTTGACAAGTCCCTCCCTGAATTGCTCAACATGTTGAGAACTGCTGAGCAAAACCTTAAGAAGGCTAAGCCCATTTTGATGGTTCAAAAGGGCAAGGGAAAGGGAAAAGCCAACAAGAAGAAGGATAAAGCTAATGGAAAGTCCAATGCTAGTTCTTCTTCAGCTGCACTGAAACCAAAGGGTGGTGTGGCAAAGGAAGGGGAGTGCTTCCATTGTAAGCAACCTGGACACTGGAAGCGCAACTGCAAGCTCTATCTTGAAGAACTTGCTAAGGAAAAGGGAAGTAAGACTTCCACTTCAGGTATTTTTGTTATAGAGGCTAACTTTTCTACTTCCTCATCTTGGGTATTGGATACTGGATGTGGATCTCACATTTGTGCAAATGTGCAGGATCTAAGTAGAAGTAGAAGATTGGCCCGAGGTGAAGTGGACCTACGTGTTGGAAATGGAGCAAGGGTTGCTGCCTTAGCCATAGGGACTTATGTTCTCACTTTACCTAGTGGATTAGTTTTAGAATTAGACAACTGCTACTTTGTGCCTACTATTAGTAGAAATTTGATTTCTGTTTCTTGTTTGGACAAGAAAGGTTTTTCATTTATAATAAAGGACAAATGTTGTTCTATTTATTTGAATGAAATCTTTTATGGTAGTGCTCAACTTAGTAATGGGTTGTATGTTCTAGACCTTGAAGATCCAATCTATAATGTGAATACCAAGAAGGTCAGATTAAATGATTCAAACTTGACCTATCTCTGGCACTGTCGCTTGGGCCATATAAATGAGACCCGCATATCCAAGCTCCATAAGGATGGACTCTTGGACTCATTTGATTTTGAATCATATGAGACATGTGAGTCATGTTTGTTGGGCAAGATGACCAAAGCCCCATTCACAGGGCAAAGTGAAAGGGCTAATGACTTACTAGGACTCATACATAGTGATGTATGTGGCCCTATGTCTACACAAGCTAGAGGAGGTTCCCAATACTTCATTACTTTCACTGATGACTTCAGCATATATGGCTATGTGTATCTTATGAGACACAAGTCAGAATCCTTTGAAAAGTTCAAAGAATTCAAGAATGAAGTAGAGAATCAACTCGGGAAGAGTATCAAAGTGCTTCGATCAGATCGAGGTGGAGAGTACTTGGATCGAGAATTCCTTGACTATCTGAAGGAGTGTGGTATAGTATCACAACTCACTCCACCAGGTACACCTCAATAGAATGGTGTTTCTGAAAGGAGAAATCGAACTCTGTTAGACATGGTTCGCTCCATGATGAGTCAAGCTGACCTTCCAAACTCCTTTTGGGGACATGCTCTAGAGACAACCGCTTTTACACTAAACCGAGTTCCATCTAAATCGGTTCAAAAGACACCATATGAGATATGGAGTGGGAGGCGTCCCAATTTGTCTTTTATGAAGATTTGGGGCTGTGACGCTTATGTAAAATGTCAATCCTTTAACAAACTAGGGCCCAAATCTCAAAAATGTCTTTTTGTTGGGTATCCCAAAGAAACAAAGGGTTACTATTTCTACAATCCCTCTGAGCAAAAAGTGTTTGTTGCTCGAACTGGTGTCTTTTTGGAAAAAGAGTTTATCTCTAAAGGAACTAGTGGGAGGAAAGTAGAACTTGAAGAAATTCAAGAACAACAAGGAGACATCGAACCTGAAATGGAACCTGAACAGACACCACAAGATGTTGTGGTTCAAGAGTCTGTTCCTGTAGCACAAAGCCCACGTAGGACTGGTAGGATTCGGCGTGAGCCCGAGAGATATGGATTTCTCGTGACTCACACCGGTGATGTGATGCTCATGGATCAAGATGAGCCCACAACTTACCAACAAGCTATGTCGGGGCCTGACTCTGAGAAGTGGCTAATGGCCATGAAATCCGAGATGGAATCCATGTATGAAAACCAAGTATGGACTTTGGTTGACCCACCTGAAGGGGTAAAACCTATAGGGTGCAAATGGGTTTTCAAGAAGAAAACTGACATGGATGGTAATGTGATTACCTTTAAGGGAAGATTGGTTGCAAAAGGTTTCAAGCAAATTCATGGTATTGACTATGATGAAACTTTTTCACCAGTTGCTATGCTTAAATCCATCCGAATTTTGTTTGCTATTGCTGCACACTATGATTATGAGATATGGCAAATGGATGTCAAAACTGCATTCCTAAATGGAAAGCTACTTGAGGATGTGTACATGACACAGCCTGAGGGTTTTGTCACTCCTGGGAATGCCAATAAAGTGTGCAAATTGCAAAGGTCCATTTATGGACTGAAGCAAGCTTCTCGAAGTTGGAATCTTCGTTTTGATGATGCAATCAAAGAGTTTGGTTTTATCAAAAATGAAGATGAACCTTGTGTCTACAAGAAGGTTAGTGGGAGCGCTATTGTCTTCTTGGTGTTGTATGTAGATGACATACTACTCATCGGGAATGACATTCCTGAGCTACAGTCTGTGAAGACTTGGCTAGGGAAATGTTTCTCTATGAAGGACTTGGGTGAAGCAGCGTATGTGTTAGGCATCAGGATCTATAGAGATAGATCTAGAAAGCTTCTTGGCCTAAGTCAAAGTACATATATTGACAAGGTGCTAAAGAGGTTTAGCATGCAAGATTCCAAGAAAGGATTCTTGCCCATGTCACATGGTATCACTCTTTCTAGATCTCAGTGTCCGAGTACAACCGAGGAGAGAGAGCGCATGAGTAAGATTCCATATGCCTCAGCAATTGGATCTATCATGTATGCCATGATATGTACTCGTCCCGATGTCTCATATGCTTTGAGCATGACGAGTAGGTACCAATCGAACCCCGGTGAAAGTCACTGGACAGCTGTTAAGAACATCCTTAAGTACTTACGAAGGACTAAGGATGCATTCTTGGTCTTTGGAGGTGAAGATCAGCTCGTTGTAAGGGGTTACACCGATGCAAGCTTCCAATCCGATAAGGATGATTTTAGATCGCAATCTGGTTATGTGTTTTGTATTGGTGGTGGTGCTGTAAGCTGGAAGAGTTCAAAGCAGGAGACAGTAGCTAACTCTACAACAGAATATGAATACATTGCCGCCTCTGATGCTGCGAAGGAGGCAGTTTGGATCAAGAAGTTCATCACTGAACTTGGAGTGGTTCCAAGCATTGTTGACCCGATAGAGCTCTATTGTGACAACAATGGAGCAATCACACAGGCTAAGGAACCTCGATCTCACCAACGATCCAAACACATACTTCGACGCTATCATCTCATCAGGGAGATCATCGAGAGGGGTGATGTAAAGATATGCAGGACTTCGACAGACAGCAACATTGCTGATCCACTAACAAAGCCCCTTACGCAGCAGAAGCATGATAGCCATTCTAGGTCCATCGGTATTAGATACATGGATGATTGGCTTTTAGTGCAAGTGGGAGATTGTTAGTATTGTGCCCAAAAAGCCAATCATGAGATGATTGTATTTTTGCACATTGAGTCATGATATTTTATTGAGGCATTAATCCAGCAATTTTGTTTTTTGTTTTGTTTCTGCGTAACGTAATAAACATAATTGTAACCCTAGAATAATGATATTCTTAAACGTCCCTAGTCTAGTATTATTGTGGAGCGGGTTGCAATAATACATAATGACTAGCATATGTGGAGACTAATATGAGATATGTAGTCTACATATGGGTACAAGTTGGAGAACTTGTGTACTGGACCGACCCACCATGAGAACACTTCATGGATCGTTATATGAGTGTCATAAGTGATTCTCATAGTGATCATAGTATATGTAGTCCTTCGACCTAAGATCATCAAGGTTCCCTACATGTGAGTCACATACTTTGATACTTTCCTTTGTTGCTCGTAACTGAGTGAACTTGAAGGAGGTCATTGGGTATGTCACATATCATGCGGAGGGATTTGTATGATCAAGATGGGATTTGTCCCTCCTATGTAACGGGAGTGATATCTTTGGGCCCCTTGATAGAGTGAGACTTAGAAAATGCATGGCCATGCTCCGATGAGTTGATATATGATATCAATGTCATCAGTTTAAGTTAGTCTACTCGGTAATCAAGAAACCAAAGATTGGGCTATACGAGAGTGACACATTCCATGTCTCGTGCTTAGTCTTGATATCTTGGACAAAGGGACAATGGCATATATCGGTGATGATCATAAAGGTTTAGTCGATTCACCGACAATCTTGTCACTTGGGTAGCAATGATGTGTTGCTAGACACCGCTCATTGCTTATGATCATAAATGTGATTTATGATCATTGCCAACATGGCAAGAGCCTATTGGGTCGCACACGTAGAGCTATTTGGATCATTAGAGTGCATGGGCTAATTATTTGGGTTATGGTTTCACTTTAATTTCGTATTAATAATGGCCCAAGGAGTTGAGCCATTATTAAGCCCGAAATTAAATCCTAATTGGATTAGGGCTTTGAAACCCATTAGGCCTGGAAGTTGAGTCTCACTATAAATACAACTTTTAAGTGAGAAATTCCCAGGTCTCCTTGCCCTAGCCTCCCAAAAGGACAGCCGCACTCTTCTCTTGCAATTCCTTGGAGGACGCAAGCTAGCACTGCGAGCGCAAGAGAAACACATCTGCCGGGACGTGGTGGAAGCGTGGTGATCCCGAGAGGCTCGTGTGGATACCATAGAGAGCCTGAACACGTCAACTATTCAGGTTTTGTGATTCGACTCTACAGTTGAGTGAGAGATCTCAACCGAAAATTAGGTATGAAATTTTCGAACACCCGGTTTACCCCGTTTCACTTGGATCCTGGAGGGTTTCGGTTAAATTCCGCTGCGCTGTTTTTCTCCCGAAACCCAACATAAACAAGGCATTACTCAAGCACATGTTTTAACCTAAGGTGGATTAAGCCTTAACCCTCTTTTAAACACATACTGAATTTGTAGATTACCACTAATCTAAGAAACTCATTATGCCCCCTTTTTCTCCTCCATCCCCTTTTGTCCCTCTCTCAAGAACTAAATGGGATTGGTGATTTGTGTGAGGTGGCCTTTCAACACATAACATTTAGCAGAAGAAGAGGCAACACAAGTCATCCACATCCATAAAAAATAAACAGAAATCCATTGAATAGCAAGGAAAAGAAGTGTCATCCCAGAGCGATGTAACAACCTACTCATAATCCATGAATGTGTTCAACAATAAACCCATAAACAAACTAACCATGAAAATCCAACTAAAAGAGATAAGGAAAAGAAGAAACCCAAGATGGATCCTAGTAGTCTTAGCTTCCTTGACTCCTAGTATCCTTCCCCAAGCTTCAAGCCTTCTCCAATGGTGGAAATCCCAAGAAGTGATGAGGAAAAGAAGGTGCCAAGGTAGATGATGAGCTCTTCATTCCTTCTTCTATTTATACCCCAGGCCACTTCTCTATTCCTTTTCCTCTTCCAAAACACTAAAGGGATAAAATCCATCTTCCAAGGATAGATCATCAGGTAGGAAGTGTGGGGGACCATCAAAATTGTGAGTTTCGGTGAAACAGAGTAGACATTGGCGATGCGTTGCCAACACTTTATTTCATCTTCAACCGCTTCGCTTGCCCAAACTCTGTCTCACTCAATCGCACTCCAAACCACTATGTCCAGAACACCATCCAACTTGTAGAAAGCCAATGAAAACAAGAAAAACTATGATAAAAGGAAAGAGATACAAGTAATTAGCAGTTAAAGTTGCCAAAAAGTAAACAACTTTGACCATTGAATTATGCACTTAACAGTGGGGTCTTGAAAATAGACGCTCAGTTCATCTTTTTCATGAAATACTCAAGCTTCACCCTGTTCTGAAGGGTAGCTTTTGTATCTTTCTCCCTCAAGGATCTGGGGGCAAGAAATTTACTTTCACCTTTGGCACCAAGGACAGCTGGCGAGGATGGCAGAGGAAGTACTTGATCATAAGGATTGGCAGGAGATGGAAGGCTATGCCTATGAGGTGGGCTTTGGAAACTCTTGACATCGACATGATGGATTCATTGAAGTTGCTCACCCTTAGGCTAGAATCTCAATTCGAGGAGTTTGACAGTTGTATTCGGGCGGTGGTCGATTGGTTCGAACATGCTCCTTCTCATCCCCTATACCTTTTCCGATTAGATGGAACTTCATTATCAAAGAGGTTCTTTAGGAGCTTGGGGCCATTCACGAGCACATTACTAACAAGAACATGCCAGAACCATCGGTGGACAGGAAGAAGTTGTGGCCGGTCATGCTTCTTCGGGGCGAACTTACTTATTCAGCACTTGTAGAATGTAAGCTTTTTCCAACTTTTCTCTTTAAATTTTTTGGTACTAACACTAATATTTTACTTTTTGCAGAGATGGGCAAGAAATCAATAGCATTCTACAAGAGCTTGTTCCTCGACCAAGCCGAGAAAGGGGAGCAGAAGAAGAAGGCTCGCAAAAGAAAGAAGGGGCCATCTAGGCAGTCTTTGGCAACACCGAAGATCAAGAAGATGAAGGAGGATTCTCTCCCACTTCCCCATGAAGACCAGACTATACCTCTGGACCACTCAGCCGAAGGTGCTGATCCTTTTGAGAGATACCACAATTTTATTCATCCCCCTGAGCCTCGATGCTGTCGCGGATACCCTAGGGACCTCGGTTAGGGTTGTTTTGGTCAAAGAGGCCAAAGAAAGGCAAAGAAGGAAGGGGAAAGAGATCCTTGCCGAAGTGCTTGACATCAGCAATTCTAACAAAGAAGACATTAAAGTCCAACCAGGTTTGCCTCTTGGCCATTCATCTATGAATTTCAGCTTTTTTGGTATTTTAGATTTTATAGATGAATGGCTAAAAGATGATGTAATTAAGGAACTTCAGTGTGATTTTGTGGAAGACCAGGCTCAAGCAAAGTGGATGATGGACCATCTTCAGAAGAGGGCTCTTCAGGACTCAAAGATCCTAAGAGATAAAGTGCCGAAGGAACCCTTTTAGACATTTACCGAAGACGTGGACCTGTTTTTAGAATATTTCCAGAAGATGGTCCCACAGATGGCAAGGGGCATCATCACAAATGCCACCTTTCAATCCATGAATGAGGACTGCCCAAACGAGGAGACCTTCGCTTCTCGTATTTCCAAGCATGCAGCTCAGGTAATCTTTAGTCCTTAGGTAGTTAGAAAAATTTCGGGCTTGTAAGTTGCCTGTAATTCATGTTAAGTCTTTTTTCCTTGCAGTTGCTAGCATACGGGGGCTATCTTCGAGCCTGGGTGACCAAGCAGTCTTCCATCTGAAGTTAATCAAAGGAGAACTTGGCCAAGCTCAAGGAGATGTTCATGAGCTTGTTCATGAAGTACAGCGAGCTCAATAAGATCATAAAGGATGCCTTGGCCAATCTTCACTAGGAAGTGTTGGAAAGCTAGAGGATGCTCCTTGATGAATGCTCCTCCAAGATATCTAACCTCAGGGTGAAGGTGGTAGAGCTGACCTTGGAGGGGGAGGTTCTTCGGAAGCAAAGGAAGGAAGCTATAGTTGATTTCAGCAAGGCATTAGAGATCAACGCTGAGCTCCTTACCAAAATTGATCAGCTAAAGAAGTAGAAGAAGAACGAGAAGAAGAAGGTTGAGAAGGAGATAAAGGTGTTGAAGAAGGAAGTGGAGCATTTAAAAGCCAAGAAAGCCAGAGCAGAAGAGGCGGCAAAGTCCTCTTTTCAGGATGGCTTTTGCCTCACCAGCATTAGATGCTCTTATGGTTTCACGACCTCAACGTCTTTTTCTTAAAAGCCCTCAATATACTCGAAGGACCTTCCTCACCGTGGTTAAGGATGGAGTTCCTCAACCTTCCTGAGCATCCTCCTTTGGCTGAGGATGCTAATGATGATGATGAGGATGATGCCAAAGATGCTAACACTGAAGAGCCCGTAGATAGAGAAGATGACCCTTAGGATTCCTCTTTGTTGTTTATTTTTTTTGTACTTTGCACTTCTTTTAATGAAATTGTCTTCATTTCTTAAAATTTTTGCTAAGTCCATGATTAGCACTATCTTTGGCAATCATTGCTTATCTTCAAACTTTTCGGCTGACTAACCACCTTCGACTTACTAACCACATTTGGCTAACTTACTATTGTTGACAAAAACACCATCAAGATTCAAAACCTTCGGCTTTCTTTTTTTGAGAGTTGTGAATATTTTCCTAAGTGTTTTAGAATAGAATTCAAGCAACATTTTCAGTAAACTTGCTATGCATAAAAAGACTTAGGTACTTTCAAAATCAACCATATTTGGTAAAGCTTGTACAAGATCATTTAGGGACTTTTGGAAACAACCGTATTCGGCTGTCCTTCTTTGGAAGATCACCATTTTCAGCTACCCCTTCCTTTAGTAAAGCTTGCCCAAGTTCACTTAGGTATTTTCAGATCCAATCATATTCGGTTCACCTTCTTTGATAGAGCTTCTCATAATAAGGCTCCTTGCTTGGAAATTTCTAGGTGTAGAATTTGTTCAAAGGGTCTGAACGCCATGTATTTTTTTAAGTCTTCTCCTTCAATATTTCCAAGTTTATAGACTATTGGCCAAACTTCTTCGAGGACCAAATATGGTCATTCCCAATTTGACCAAAGTACTCCATGGGATGGCTTTGGGGCTCTAATTTCAGAGAACAACGTCTCCTTTCTTGATCCCTTTGGATTTGACATGCAAGTTCACAGCAATGCCTACCCTGTGCTGAAAAGCATTCCTTCTAAGTTTAGACATTTCCCTATGTTTGTCAATCATATCTAATTTGGTTCTTAAACTGAGGTTGTTTCCTTCTTTACCGAACTCCTTACTATCGTAGATCGTTGTATGACTTTGATAGGAATAATGGCCTTAGTGCCGAATACGAGTGAAAAAGGTGTTTCACCAGTAGCTTTTCTAAGAGTTGTTTGATAACTGCATAGTATACTCAAGAGTTCTCTTGGCCATTTTCCCGTGGCCTCTTTCAACCTCTTCTTGAGACCCTTGTTTTTGTCTTATTGGAAACCTTAACTTGTCCATTGCCTTGAAGATGGGCAACTGAGGTGAAGTGTAGTTTTCCCTGAGGTTGGTTGCAAATTCCTGAAATCCTCTATGAATGTATTGGGAAACATTATCTGCTACTATCACTCTCAGCACACTGAATATACATATGATGTTCTTCCAGACAAACTTTTGGATGTCATTTGCCGAAATTGTTGCCAGAGGTTCTGCCTCAGTCCGCTTGGTGAAAGAATCTACTACAACTATGCAGAACTACACTCTTCCAAGAGTTGTCAGAAGAGGACCACTAAGGTCAATAATCCAAATCATGAAAAGGCAAGGATAGTCCACCGAGGTTATTGCTTCTGAGGGTGCTCTTTGGATGGGTGCGTGTCATTGGCATTTATCAAATTTTTTATGAACTGCCTCACATCCTTCCTTAGAGTAGGCCAGAAATATCTTTGCTGAAGTAATACCCCAACAACGGCATTAGTCCCAAAGTGCAACCCACAGGCTCCTTCATGGACTTCTATGAGGACCGTCTCAATGTCTTCTTCACCTATACACCTTTGCAGTGGATTTGCATACCCTTGCCAGTACAATTCTTCCCCAATCATGAAGCACGTTCCAGAGCATCTCTGTACCTTTTCCGCTTCTTTTGGATCGTGGGGAAGGGACAAACTAACTAGGTATTCCTTTATAGGATATTTCCACCCCTTCTTTGGTGTGGTGAGCGCCATTGTGGCTATGCTCGGATGGTCATGTTGTTACCACTCTGAGTATTTAAATATAGTGATTAATTTTAGTGAACTCAAGCCCCAGGCTATTCATGTCCCATAGGCCAAGCAGAACATGAGCACTATGTTTACCCAAGTGGCCTTCTTGGACATTATGCAAAGATGTGTATATTGGTCCAACCATCACACACATATTCACATACAATTTCATCTAGAAGTAATGATGATAATGAAATTCTTTATTCCTGGCCAATATGAAATTTGAGTAAAATCCCCAAGTGCATGTACAATCATATGCACTCATGACGCTATTGGTGCGCATCTTTTTTCTTCGAACTCTCACACCGTATCCAACTCAAATTCTACCCATGTTCTCCGATGCCCTAAATGTTTTGAACCCTTTAATACCCTTAAACCTTCATAGGGAAACAGGTTTAAGACATTAAATCCATCTACGTTTACAATTATGGATCTCACACTCAACCGGGTACAAATGACCATATGAACAGTACTCAGCAAAATCAGCCAACTTTGACAGCCCATAACTCCGGCTACAGGGAACCAAATCCAGTGATTCAAAAGCCAAGTTATTCTTATTGAAGTTTTCTATGTGTGGTCAAACTTTCACATCTAAATTCGTTATGTACAGAAAGTTATGGCTGCTGGAGTACGGGGTACCAAATTTTAGCCACTATTGACCATTATGCCGATACAAAATTTAATAATATTCATAAACTTCATTTCCACGTGAAAAAACCACTTGGTAGTGTCCATATATTTCTTACACACATGGAATAACCATTCCCCTGAATTTAGAGTCCTTCTAACCATCATTCATAAAAATGCCATCAAAACAGCCCATAAATACCGTACGGACAGCATTGTATACACACTTCAAACCACACTCCATTGATCCATATATCCTTCTCACACTGCACATAAAACATACCCAGATCATTTACATGCATTGATGGACCACATACATGACAATAACTTAGTTAATACATACACTAAGCTTCTTGGAGAACTTCAAAAGCACTAAACACTCCAGAAACTTGAAAGGACCAGCTGCTGTGTAAGGCAGAAAGTACCATTACTAAAAATAGCTAATGTACTCAAAAAATCATGAAAATTTCCAGTTTACAACTAAACATATGGAGGTTACTATAACTGAAGTTTCACAGAAAAATTCAAACGATACCTATTATTTTGAATGCTCTCTTTCGGGTGCTCCTGAAATGGACAGAAAGGGGGTAAGTCTCTTTGAAGAAACTTAGTAAGGGCTTATCATTAGAAAATTGAATTCCCAGAAACATACCTGAAATCTGAAGACATAAATACACAAAAAAAAAGCACATATACAAAGATATAGCCATCCAAATGCACAAACAAACAGAACACAATCAAATGCAATGCTGGCAGCAATACGTCATTAGGGTTAGTCCATAAACAATCAAATAAACAATATGTAATCACTATGGCACCCCTCCTCAAGCTAATGCTTGGTCTTAGGAGGTTAATTGGTCTTAGTTAGTACTAAATTGGGCTCTAGTAACCCCTGTAAACACTGCCATCTTAGTGCATGAAAAACAATAAGGCTGGATCCTTGTTCATGAACTCCCCCTTAACCCATACTTGGTTCCTTGAGCTTTTTGCTCCCTTCCAAGCATGGTCTTAGCTGCATGGATTCTTGATTATCATCTCAAGATAGTAAAAAACAATGAAACATGAAGATAAAACCCTTACCTAAGCTGTGAAGGCTGAAACCTTCAAGAGGTACACAATAAACCCGAAAAGTAGGGTTTTTCTCTTTCTTGTTGCATCCGATTGCCTTCCTTTGTGATTTCTTGGGAGATTGAGCTATGGTGGCTATGGAAGCTTATGGAGGAGCTAAGGAACAGGTTGTTCCTAGTGGGGGGCGAAAATGGGCAGGAAATGGCAAAAAATCAAGATATTTTACTTGGCTTGATTAGTTTAACCTTAACCCTCACTTAGGTCACTATAAGTGTATCTTAAACGAAGAATTTTTGGATAATCTTTAGCCAACCTTTTTGACCTTAGAACCTGGAAATAAAAGGCTGGGATAATGCTAGAAATGGCCACCTTTGACTCTTTTTAAAAATTATCCCATCCTTAAGTTATTTTTGTGAACAATTGTATACCTAGTTGTCCTAGGTTCTTGAATAATGGCTTTTCTTTGCTTTATGAAATTCAAGCTCCAAAAATTGCTTCCATACAGTTCAAATCCTTCCAAATCTCTCTTTTAGAGTTGTACAATTGAGTACTCAAGTCTTGAAATCTTGCAATAAGAGATCACTTGTAAAATAAGCAATCCTTTAGGGCTTCCTTTAGTACCAAGTAACCATTGTAATCTTTTAGGGAGGTGTAGATTATTCACTTTACCCCTCATATTTCATTCACTATAATGAAAATTATGCTATATAATGGTTTATAACCATTATGCCTTTATACTGTAATTTTCCCTTTTGTTGAGGTGGTAACATTTCTCCCCCCCTTAAAAATTTTGGTCCTCCAAAATTGCCCTTAGCTTGGGATACTCATTTGGATACCTTTCTAGAATTTCTTTCTCAGTTTTCCAGGTTGCCACTCTTTCAAAATGGTTTGACCATTGTACTTTAACCATCGGAATCAGTTTGTTCCTTAGCCTTTTGGTATCCTTAGCTAAGATAGCTATAGGTTTCTCTTCATATGTTAGATTTGGTTCTAACTATTTGTCTTCCACTGCTATAGCATGCTTTACATCTAGTAGACACTTCTTAAGCATACTGACATGGAAAACATTATGAACACTTGACATACTTGATGGTAGAGCTAACCTATAAGCCACCATGCCAATTCTGTCCAATATCTCATAAGGACCAATGTACCTTGGATCCAACTTACTTCTTTTCCCAAATTTGGTAGTGCCTTTGGTTGGTGCTACTTTGAGCCACACTTTATCACCAACCTCAAACTCCAAGTCTTGTCTCCTTTTGTTCACATAAGCAATGGTCCTTTCATTGGCTACCGTTAACCTTTCTTGTATCTTCTTGATTTTATTTGTTGTTTTTTCAATGATCTCAGGACCCAACTCTAGCCTATTTGAGGCTTCCACCCAACAATGGGGTGTCATGCACCTTCTCCCATAAAGAGCTTCATAAGGTGCCATACCAATGGTGCTTTGATAACTATTGTTGTAAGAAAATTCCATCAAAGGTAAGTGTTGGTCCTATTCTCCTTTGAAATTCAAGATACAGCTTCTGAGCATGTCTTCAAGTATCTGAATCACCCTCCCAGTTTGTCCATCTGTCTGAGGGTGGTATGCAGTGCTCAAGTGGATTTTGGTTCCAAGTGCTTTGTGAAATGCACTCCAAAATCTAGCTGTAAACCTTGGATCTCTGTCTGACACTATGGAGTCTGGTACTCCATGCAACCTTACTATCTCCTTGATGTACATTTGTGCTAACTTTTCTAATGAGTTCACGATCTTTATTGGTAAGAAGTGGGCACATTTTGTTAGCCTATCCACAATGACCCATATTGTGTCATGCCTTAATCTGGTCATAGGCAGCCCAGTTAAGAAGTCCATAGTGATGTTACCCCACTTTCTCACTAGAATGGGTAGAGTCTGTAGTGTTCCTGCTCGCTTCTGATGCTTTACTTTTATCCTTTGGCATGTGGCACATTTAAAGACATATGTGGCTATGTCCTTCTTCATGTTTGGCCACCAGAATGTGTTTTCAAGTCTTTGTACATCTTCTCACTTCCAGGATGGATATTTACTTTACTAGTGTGAGCTTCCTCAAGTATCTCATTTCTGAGTTCTTGCTCACTAGGCACATATATTCTATCCTTGAAGTGCGACAATCCTTGCTTGCAGGTAAACGATTCATACAAGGACCCTTTGTCTTCTCCTGAAATCTTCTTCAGATTTGGGTCTGCTTCTTGTGTCTTCCTTATCTCCTCAATCCACCCAGACTGAATTGTTAACATATTCACTTGTGCTCCTTCCCACTGTTGCCACTTATGCCTAAGGCGTAGAAAACTATTCTCCTCATTGGCATCTACCGAAGATCCACCTTTTAGCAACCCAGCATATTTCCTACTTAAGGCATCTGCCACTAGATTGCCTTTGCCTTCCATATATTCAATGCTACAGTCGTAGTCTTTAATATACTCCAACCATCTTCTTTGCCTCATGTTCAACTCTTTCTGAGTGAACAAGTACTTTAGGCTTTTATGGTCAGTGTATATCACAAATAAACTTCCCATTAGGTAATGCCTCCATTGCTTTAAGGCAAAGATCACTGCAGCAAGCTCTAGGTCATGGGTAGGGTAATTTTGCTCATGGGGTCTCAATTGCCTTGACCCATAAGCAATCACATTCCTTTCTTGCATTAACACACATCCTAAACCAGATCTAGATGCATCTGTATAAATAATGTAAGGCTTACTTGGATCTGGTAGGATTAACACTGGAGCTTGAATCAACTTGCTCTTTAACTCCTGAAAGCTCTTTTCACATTTTTCAGTCCACTCAAACTTTTGACCCTTCTTGGTTAGTTGAGTAAGTACTGAGGCAATCATGGAGAATTTTGATACAAATCTCCTATAATAGCCTGCTAATCCTAGGAAGCTTCTAATTTCTTTTACATTCTTAGGTCTTTCCCACTTTTGGACAGCCTTAACCTTTTCATGGTCTGCTCTAAGGCCTTGTGCATCAATGATGTGTCCTAGGAAAGAAACTTCCTTTAACCAGAATTGGCACTTGGAAAATTTAGCATATAGCTGATTGTCTAACAGTGTGTTCAAGATCATTCTTAAGTGATGCCCATGTTCACTTTCATCCTTGGAATACACTAGGATGTCCTCAATAAACACCACTACAAACTTGTCCAAGTATGGTCTTAACACACGGTTCATTAAGTCCATGAATGCAGCAGGGGCAATAGTCAAGCCGAAGGGCATAACTGTGTACTCATAATGTCCATATCTTGTTCTGAATGATGTTTTAGGTATATCCTCCTCTTTTACCCTTAACTGAAAGTACCCAGATCTCAAATCAATCTTAGAGAAGATCTTTGCTCCCTTGAGTTGATCAAATAGATCCTCAATCCTGGGGAGTGGATACTTGTTCTTGATGGTTATAGCATTTAGTTTTCTATAGTCAATGCACAATCTTAAAGATCCATCCTTCTTTTTCACAAAGAGAACTAGAGCTCCCCATGGTGAAACACTTGGTCTTATGAACCCTTTTTCAAGTAGTTCATCAAGTTGTTTCTTGAGCTCAGTCATCTCTGTTATTGGCATTCTATAAGGTGGTATGGATACTAGTGTAGCTCTAGACTGTAGTTTAATCTCAAATTCAACCTTTCTTGGTGGATGAATACCTGGCAAATCTTTAGGAAAGACTTGTGGATAGTCTTTCATTACAGGTATCCTACTAACTTCTTCCTCAATTTCAACATCATTCAATGCATAGTATTCATCTTCAGAAATCACAGGAATCTCATCTAACACTTCTAGTTCCATGCCATGCACTTCATACACTAATTCCTTAGAATTCACTAATGCATGCACTTCATTACTAGGCAATGTGATTTCTCTTTTAGCACATACAATCTTTATACCATACATAGCCAACCAGTTCATACCCAAAACAATATCATATTGTGGAATATTCAACACTAGCAGCTCAGTCATAATCTTAGTCTTTCCTACTTCTAGCTCACAGTCCTTAGCTAGTGCATTCGTGAAAAGACATTGACTACCTGATGTTCTTATTAATGATATGTTAGGCATGAATTCAATAGGCAATTTCATAGATTCAGCTGACTTCCTAGCCACAATGGACACTGAGGCACCAGTATCAAACAATGCATTAACAGACATACCATTTAAATAAATGTTACCTCTAAGTGCCCCTTGTTGGGATGTCTCCCCTTTGTCAATATGGAATACTCTTCCAGCTCTCTGCACTTATGGCCTTGGTACTGCTGGAGCACCTCTTACCTGAACATCTCTGACAGCTGGCATATTAGGCCTATTCTGGCCTTCCTCATCTTGCGCTCTTGTTTGGACCAAAGGGCAGTCTTTGATCCAGTGATCCAAAGCACCACATCTAAGACATGCTTGCGTCTCAAAGTAACACGGCTTCTTGCCATGGAATTTCTTGCATCGAGGACACCTTGGGCCAACAAACTTACTCTTGGCCTTGCCATCCATACGAGGTTTTCCAAACTTGCCAGTGTCATTACCTTTCATTGGCTTCTGCAGTCTTCCAGCCTGGTTGGTCTGTCCCGGTCCACTAGGAAACCATTTATTTACATACTCTTCCTGTTCCTCCAGTAAAGCCTTATGAACAACATCATGATAGGTAATGGCATTGAAAGGCCTAACAGTTCTCCTAATATCAGTTCTCAGACCTCTGACAAACCTCTTTGCTTTAAGTTCTTGCAACCCATGGTATTGTGGTGCATACCTCACAAGTTGGTTGAACTTGTGTTCGTATTCCAAAACACTGAGATTGTCCTGTTTTAGTGCATCAAACTCAGCCTGTTTTAGGTCTTTAATGGCATAACTTACATACTGGTCTTGGAACATCCTTATAAATTTAGACCATGTAATATCTAGCTCATGATCTGCTCTTCCGCCTCTCTGGGCAGAATACCTATCTCTAACACTTCTCCACCACATTTCTGCACTACCTACAAGATTGTAGGTAGCCAAAAGATACTTTCTTTGTGGAGCTCAAATGCATCCTCTCGAACATCTTCTCAATGAATCTTAGCCACTCTTTAGCTTTCTCCGATCCAGCTCTACCATCAAAATGTGGAGGTCTTAGGCCTTGAAACCTCTCCAACAATCTGACATCATCAGAGCCCTCAGGATCTTCAGCTCTGTGCCTCCTAGACCTATGTGATCCCTCAAACTCTTGATGCTCTCTAGGCCTCCTTCTTTCTCTCCTTTCACTAAGGTTCCTAGCTTCTGAGTGATTGGCCCTTGACACTTGGCCAACCTCAAACCTGATTCTTCTGCCTCTAGGATGTCTTCTATCCTCATCTTCCTCAAATTCTTCATCTTCATTTCTTTCAGAAGGAACATTCACTGAGTTGTTCCTAACAACTTCCTAGTTCTGCTATTGTGGTAATGGTTGTGCTACCTGGACTGCTTGTTGTTGAGCTTGTAATAGCCGTACTAAGTTTTCATTCACTTGGTCCAGATTTCTTTGTAGTTCGACCCACACTTGTGGTACATTCATTTCAGGTGCTAGGTTTTCCACTCCCTGAACAGATGGCTGCTCTTGGACACCCCTTCCATTCCTGTTGGCCTATATTTGCTCAGTAGGAGGTCTTAGGGGTCCCTGATCCCCTCTCATTGTGGCTACCATTTTCCTATTTCATGATCAATAAGAGAGCACAACATACACAGTACATTAGGTACTTAACACTAGCAGCTGACCCAACTAAGTTCTATGCAAGTAACTATGTGCATGCATGATGGAACTATATGCAACTCCAATCCAAACCATGCTCTGATACCAACTTCTGCTACCACTCTGAGTATTTAAATATAGTGATCAATTTTAGTGAACTCAAGCCCCAGGCAATTCATGTCCTGTAGGCCAAGCAGAACATGAGCACTATATTTACCCAAGTGGCCCTCTTGGACATTATGCAAAGTTGTGTATATTGGTCCAACCATCACACACATATTCACATACAATTTCATCTAGAAGTAATGATGATAATTAAATTCTTTATTCCTGGCCAATATGAAATTTGAGTAAAATCGCCAAGTGCATGTACAATCATATGCACTCATGATGCTATTGGTGTGCATCTTTTTTTTTCAAACTCTCACACCGTACCCAACTCAAATTCTACCCATGTTCTCTAATTCCCTAAATGTTTTAAACCCTTTAATACCTTTAAACCTTCATAGGGAAACAGGTTTAAGACATTAAATCCATCGAAGTTTACAATTACGGATCTCACACTCAACCGGGTACAGATCACCATATGAACAGTACTCAGCAAAATCAGCCAAATTTGACAGCCCATAACTCCGGCTACAGGGCACCAAATCTAGTGATTCAAAAGCCAAGTTATTCTTCTTGAAGTTTTCTATGTGTGGTCAAACTTTCACAGCTAAATTGTTTATGTACAGGCAGTTACGGCTGCTAGAGTACACGGTACCAAATTTTAGCCACTATTGACCATTAATCCCATACAAAATTTCATAATATTCATACACTTCATTTCTAGGAGCAAAAACCACTTGGTAGTGTCCATATATGTCTTAAACACATGGAAAAACCATTCCCCTGAATTTAGAGTCGTTCTAACCATCATTCATAAAAATGCCATCAAAACAGCCTATAAATACCATATGGACAGCATTGTATACACACTTCAAACCACACACCATTGATCCATATATCCTTCTCACACTACACATAAAACATACCGAGATCATTTACATGCATTGATTCACCACATACATGACAATAACTTAGTTAATACATACACTAAGCTTCTTGGAGAACTTCAAAAGCACTAAGCACTCCAGAAACTTGAAAGGACCAGCTGCTGCGTAAGGCAGAAAGTACCATTACTAAAAATAGCTATTGTGCTCAAAAAATCATGAAAATTTCCAGTTTACAACTAAACATATGGTAGTTAATATAGCTGAAGTTTCACAGATAAAATCACACGATAGCTATTATTTTGAATGCTCTCTTTCGGGTGCTCCTGAAATGGACAGAAAGGGGGTAAGTCTCTTTGAAGAAACTTAGTAAGGGCTTATCATTAGAAACTTGAATTCTGAGCAGCATACCTGAAATAAAAATACATAAAGACACAAAATGAAGCACATATACAAAGATATAGCCATCCAAATGCACAAACAAACAGAACACAATCAAAAGCAATGCTGGCAGCAATACATCATTAGGGTTAGTCCATAAACAATCAAATAAACAATAAGTAATCACTATGGCAGCCATCCTCAAGCTGATGCTTGGTCCTAGGAGGTTAATTGGTCTTAGTTAGTACTAACTTGGGCTCTAGAAACCCCTGTAAACACTGCCATCTTAGTGCATGAAAAACAGTAAGGCTGGAACCTTGTTCATGCACTCCCCCTTAACCCATACTTGGTTCCTTGAGCTTTTTGCTCTCTTCCAAGCATGGTATTAACTTCATGGATGCTTGATTATCATCTCAAGACAGTAAAAAACCATGAAACATGAAGATAAAACCCTTACCTAAGCTGTGAAGGCTGAAATCTTCAAGAGGTACACAATAAACCCGAAAACTAGGGTTTTTGTTTTTCTTGTTGCATCCGATTGCCTTCCTTTGTGATTTCTTGGGAGATTGACCTATGGTGGCTATGGAAGCTTATGAAGGAGCTAAGGAACAGGTTGTACCTAGTGGGGGATGAAAATGGGCCGGAAATGGCAAGAAATCAAGATATTTTACTTGACTTGATTAGTTTAACCTTAACCCTCACTTAGGTCACTATAAGTATATCTTAAGCAAAGACTTTTGGATAATCTTTAGCCAACCTTTTTGACCTTAGAACCTGGAAATAAAAGGCGGGAT
Organism: Aquilaria yunnanensis; assembly: GCA_039654915.1. Taxonomy (NCBI): domain Eukaryota; kingdom Viridiplantae; phylum Streptophyta; class Magnoliopsida; order Malvales; family Thymelaeaceae; genus Aquilaria; species Aquilaria yunnanensis. The sequence continues at coordinate 79,821,843 of CM077598.1, forward strand.
AATGCTAGAAATGGCCACCTTTGACTATTGTCAAAATCATCCCATTCTTAAGTTATATTTGTGAACAATTGTACACCTAGTTGTCCTAGGTTCTTGAATAATGGCTTTTCTTTCCTTTATGCAATTCAGCCTACAAAAATTGCTTCCATACAATTCAAATCCTTCCAAATCTCTCTTTTAGAGTTGTACAATTGAGTACCCATGTCTTGAAATCTTGCAATAAGAGATCACTTGTAAAACAAGCAATCCTTTAGGGCTTCCTTTAGTACCAAGTAACCATTGTAATCTTTTAGGGAGGTGTAGATTATTCACTTTACCCCTCACATTTCATTCACTATGATGAAAATTATGCTATATAATGGTTTATAACCATTATGCCTTTATACTGTAATTTTCCCATTTGCTGAGGTGGTAACACAAGTACCTCAGTTGACTATTTTGATTTTGCCAGCATGTCAGGGTCGATGTTCTCTTTTCAAGGTACCTTTGCTATGCTTACCTTGTCAAACTCTTGGATCAGTTTTGTGACAAGGTCATGGTATTTCACCGGATTAGGATCCTTGGCACCGTAATCCCTTGTCGTCTATAAAAAAACCAACTGCCAATCACTATAAGCATTTAGATTCTTTACACCAACACTTTTCGCCCACCGAAGTCCAGCCACAAGGGCTTCATATTCAGCGATATTGTTGGTGACCTGGAATCTGAACTTGATAGCTTTGGTCGCTTCTATCCTTTCAGGACCTCGAAGATTATCCCGGCCCCATGGTGTTCTGACCCTGAAGCGCCATCTACATACAAAGACCATTTAGATTCCTCATTTTTGAGGCCATCAGAAGCATCCTCGGTTTTAGGGAGTTTGGAAACAAAGTCTACTAAAGCCTGACCTTTTGTGGCCCTTCTTGCTTCATATACGATATCATATTCACCGAGCTTGACACACCATTTTGACAATCGGCTGGAATGGTCCACCTTTTTTCATGACATCCCGAAGGGGTAGGTTACTTTGGACCATGATAGAATGTCCTTGGAAATAAGGCTGGAGCCTCATACTTTCCATGACTAAAGCATAGATGGCTTTTTGTAGTAGAGGGTACTTGACTTCAACACCATATAAGGATTTGTTGACATAATATACCGGCCACTATTTTCCTCATTCTTCCTTCACTAGTACTGAACTTATCGCTTTCTTAGTGACTACGAGGTAGAGGATGAGAGGCTTTCCTTCTCGTGGTTGCTGAAGTGTTGGTAGATGGGTTAGGTAGCTTTTAAGATCATCCCAAGCCTTTTGGCAATCTTCGTTCCAAGGATGTTCCCCGGGGCCAAGGTTGCCTTCATTTTTTGCTGCTTTGGTGAGAACTTTAAAGAATGGCTGACACCGATCTCCATATTTGGAGATGAATCTCCTAAGGGCTGTTATTCATCCTGTAAGCCTCTGCACATCTTTGGTCATTGTGGGAGTCCAAAATTCTAGCAAAGCATTAACCTTTTCTGGATTGGCATTACCTCTTTTGGATACCATAAACCCAAGGAATTGACTTTGAAGACACACTTTTTACGGTTAAGATGGATTTTATTTCTGAATTTGGTGGAATGTTTCCCATAAGTTTGTGATATGACTACTAGATTTTTTACTCTTAACTATCATATCATTGACATACACTTCCATATTTCTCCCAATTTGGGAGCTGAACACCTTGTTCATCATGCTTTGATATGTAGCTCCTGCATTTTTATGGCTGAAGGCATCCTGACGTAATAGTAGGTCCCAACTTTGGTAATGAAGGTGGTTTTGTCCTCGTCTTCGGGATCCATCCAAATCTGGTGGTATTCGCTGAAAGCGTTGAGGAAGCTAAGTAGAATGCATTCAAGAATGTGGTCTACCAATTGATCTATGGATGGCAAAGGATATGAGTCCTTGGCACAGGCATCATGAATATTTCAAAAATTGATGCACATTTGGAGTTTATCGCTCCCTTCCTTTGTGGCAACAACAACATTGCTAAGCCATTCGAGGTACTTAACCTCCCTTATTACGCTTGCCTCCATTAGTCGTTGGACTTTGATTTTAATGAATTTTTTCTTATGAGTTGAGAGGCTACACTTTTACTGTCGAACAAGCTTCACCTCCGGTCATACTTTAAGGCTGTGCTGAATTATACCCGGGTCCACTTTGGACATATCCCTTGAAGAGTAAGCAAATAGATCTTTGTTCATTAATAGAAAGGATACAAGTTTTTCCTTGTCACCTTCAGCCAATGTTTTCCCAACTCAGGTACGTCAGCCAAGGACAAGTTCTACATCCTCTGTTTTTATCTTTTCAAGATCACTCATTTCTTTTTCTATCACATATTTGCTGGTCATGCTCTTCTCTCCCAAAGTCTGTATGTGAACTTTCACTAGACTTTCTCTTGCTCTGGCAAACACTTTCCCCACCTTAGCTTGATTGATGAGTATCTCTGTATCACCCTCATTTTCCTCAAATGTGATAGTCAGCTATTTCACATCTAGCTGAATGTAAAGGTTACCTTGCATCTATCTTCTGAGGATGGGACATCTATGACAATGAACCTTGTCATAGTGAAGTCAAAGAGTTCTTCCAAGGTTGGTCAAGTGTCAATCCGAGGGTGGCGACAGGTCTTCCAAATGAGGAGCTCATTTGGGTGATAACCCTTCAACTATTACTTAGTGTGCAAACCCAAGTGGCCCTCTTGGGCATTATGTAAATGCATGGATAGTGGTCAAACTATTACACACATATTCCCATTTTATGCACACCATGGGAGCAGGGAAGGAAAGCACAAGCACAAGTCTTAATCTTGCGTACCACACATTAGGCAATCTTATTAAGTGTAAGTGACCAGCCATTGCACCAAAAAATTCTTCCAAAAAATTGTATTAATCTAGCCATGTAACCCTATGTTTTCTTTGCTTCATTATCAATTAAAGTCTTTAAGCAAACCAAGCAAATTTTTTTTACATCAATAGCCCATCTATGGGCCAAGTTATCGATTTCTGAAGATGGTAACAAAATTCTGACCAAATGAACAGTAACTTAGCCAAATTTCCAAAATAATATATTTGGCTACAGGGCTCCAAATTTAGAAATTCTAAATCCTAGTTTAACCTCTAGATGTTCTCTGGGTGTGGTCCAAATTTCAAACCAAAATTCATTCTACACAGGGAGATATAGAACTTTGAGTGTAGAGTCAAAATTCTGGTCACTTTATGACCATTTTGCCCAAACAAAATTTCATAAGTGTGCAAACACTTCATTCACAAGGGGTAAGCCCTCCAAGGCTATCCCATACATGTCCAATACACATAGGAATTACATGCTCTTGCATCTAGAAACTTTATGCGGCCAAAACAAAATTTACAAGTAAGCAGCCTATCATTCACACTTAGGTAGCTTCGTATCACATCACATACATAGCCAAAACATTACTCAAATTCTCACATACTTATCTCATTTTACATACACTACATGTACATGCCTATATGCACTATATAATGGTCTTAACCCAGCTACATATGTACCCTAAGTTATAGGAGTGCCTGAGACACAATGGACTCTAGGAACAGGATGTTAGACAGCTGCTATAGAACACAATAAGCACCATCACTAAAAATACCAAATGTGCTCCTAAAATAATCAAACTTTATGGATCATAGCTAGATACATGGAAGTTTAATTACATAAAATTTTAGATCAAAACTCAAATGACAATGGTTAGTTTGAATGTGATCTTTCTGCTAGCCCTGAAATTGAAGAATTGAGGGGAGTAAGTTTCATTGTGAAGTTTAGTAAAGGAAGAACTTGGTTTCCTAAGGAAATGTGACCCTCATTAAAAATTTGATACAAAGAGACTAAAACAAAAAACTACAATGTGTATATACAAGGTATAGCAACCAAATACAGCAGCCATTCACAACCAACAAACACATGAAATGCGGCAGCAACATAAACAATAGGTTAGTCCATAAAACATACAACAAACTTAAGTAAAAAACTAGGGAAGCCCACCTCAACCTCAAGCTTGGTCTTAGGAGATTTCTAACACTAGTTAGTACTAACTTTGGCCTCTAAAACCCCCAAGTCTCGCTGCCATCACTGTGCACTTTACACTAGGTCACAAAACCTTCAATAAGTGCACTCCGGTCACTAAGCTTGGTTCATCTAGCTCATGGCTCTCTTCCAAGCTAAGCCCTAGCTCCATGGATTCTTGAAAAAATAGTAAACAATCAATGAGAGCAAGAGAACCCTTACCTTGAGGGGTATGCTGAAATTAAAGTTTGATCCTAGGTGCACACAAGTCTTAGCACCAAATAACTTCCAATTGCTTCCTTTTGCCTTCAATTTCAAGTAGCTTTAAGTTCGAAGGTATGATTGTTATCCACTTCAGGGTGGTCCAATTATGGTGCCAAAATTGTGCATTTACACTCCCATGATTGCTAACGTTCAGTAGGTCATCAAAACACTACCCTTAGTGTGCATACCCAAGTGGCCCTCTTAGGCACTATGTAAACACATGCATATTGGTCCAACCATCACAAACATATTCAGATTTCATGCACACCATGGTAGCAAAGAAGAAAAACACTAGAACAAGTCTTAATCTTGGCAACCACCCATTAGGCAATCTTGTTAAGTTCTAGTCACCAACCACAGCACCTGTAACTTCCACTAATAAATTGTATCATTCTAGCCACATACCCCCATTTTTATTTGCTCTATTATCAAGTAGAGACTTATCGAGTAGAAAACCAAGAAATTTTTTTTAACATCTATAGTTGTTACCACCGAACAAAATGGGAGAATTACAAGTGTGTCATAATGGCTAAAAACCATTATATTGTGTAATTCTCACCATAGTGATTGTAGTGTGGGGGGTAAAAGGTATGATCAACACCTCCTTAAAAGTGTTCCAAGTTGGTAACTTGGTCCCCAAGAAAAGCCTTAAGGATTGCTTGTTTGTCAAGCAACCTATGGACTTTTTTGTAAGGTTTTGGAAATTCGGGTACTCAATTGCAAAACTTTCACAAAAGAGATTTGGAGAGTTATGAGAAGGATATGAATGGTATGAAAGTACTATTGGAGGACCAAATTGCTTATGGAAGACAACTACGAACAAAGAAAACACAAAAAGGCATAAATGACCTAAGTGTTCTATTGTAGGCCTTAAGATGTGTATGTCTATGACTTAAGTCAAATGGAAGTTTTTTGGGGTTATCCCACATAAGGAGGGCTGCTAAAGGAAGATAAGGATGGTCAAATGTGGGCTAAGAGATTAAGACTAAAAAATGATAGTCTTGTAGCAAGGAAAATGACATAAGACAAGGTTAAGACTACTTAAGTGTGTTTAGTGTACTTTTGACTATTTAAGTACTCAAGACCACCTTTGCTTCTCTAAATTTCGGCCTCCACCAGCAAAAAGAAAGCTAGCCCTCTCCTCCACACTTCCTCCATAGCCACCATACCTTCAAACTCAAAACTACTTGCAATTGAAGTCAAGGAAGCACAATTGGAAGCTATTGCTTGAGTGCACCTAGGATCAAGCTCCAATTTCAGCATACCCATCAAGGTAAGGGTTCTCTTACTCTCATTGGTTGTTTTCTACAATTTTCAAACATCCATGGAGCTAGGGCTAAGCTTGGAAGAGAGCCATGTGCTTGATGAACCAAGCATAGTGAGGGGAGTGCACTTATTGAAGGTTTTGTGACCTAGTGTGTAGTGCACAGTGATGCCAGCGAATTTTTGGGTTTCTAGAGCCCAAAAGTTAGTACTAACTACTGTTAAAATCCCCCTAAGATGAAGCATTAGCTTGAGGAGGGCTGCCATAGTGAATTGGTTAAGTTTATTACATGTTTTATGGACTAACCTATGGTATATGTTGCTGCCACATTTCCTGTGTTTGTTGTTTGTGTTTGGCTGCTACATTTGGTTGCTATATCTTGTGTATATGCATTCTGGTTTTTGTGTTTTAGTGTCTTTGGATGCAGGTTTTAATGATGGTTACATTGCCTATTGATAGCCGAAGTGCTATCACCCTGGTCAACCACCAACCACGGAAATGAATTCCGGAGTGAAGGAAGTCATACACTTGAGGCACTTGACCGCGGTAGCTCGCCAATTCCAACTTCGGAAGCCAGCGTAGCGCATCCTACGGGACGACGACCAAACCACCCTCGGGGAAAAGCACCGAGCACCCCCTACGGGAAAAAGTCCCCCGAAGACGAATAGACCAAAGTTGTAACCGGACTCCGGAAAAGGGCTTTTTGCCCCAAAGCGAGACATCAACCAAAGGGACCTCGGTTGTACGGCAAGAGCCATTAAGAAGTCTCTGACACTCCGCTTACACAAATCACTAACACGCCACCTCCAGGCGTGCTCTGGCACGACATCACAATCTAACGTCCTGTCACACAGGGCTACACTTACTCTGGCTCACAACCCGAAGAGCCTGCAGATGGCTAGGGGCCTCCACACTTAGAAGTACAAACACCATCTAAACCATACACGTGCCAAACATGTGTCATCATCTGAAGGGTTCATCCTCTTCCTTTTATACAAGGGAAGTCATCACAGGGAAGGGGGTTCTCTGCCCAGAGGACCAAAAAGAACAAGAGGACGCTCTCCTCTCTCCGCCTGAATACTCTCCCTTTAGCCCTTAGAAAGACACACCAGGCAAGAGTCCCTTATGCTTATTACTGAGTATCTCTCATTCTCGGAGCACTCAGTTGGGCGTTGGAGGTTCGCCCCCGGAAATCCACCCCGAGGGCCTCCTAACCCCTGTTTTCTGAGTGTTTCAGCCAGGTCTCCCTAAAGGATCTCTGCTCTGGGTTCTATCGGGAGCCTTTCCCGTCCTCACCAGCCACGGTATCAGAAGCTGCAGACCATCACTTCAGGTAACCCTCTCAGGGTACCTCCGTGTCCATCCAGGAGTCCCTGCTGCCCACACCGCTGCACAACAGTAAAGATGCTGGCTCTGCCTAACCGGACCCGCATCACCTATTGAACCCAAGTGCACCCTTACTAAGTTTCTCAACGAAACTTACTCCCCTCAATTCTGTCATTTCAGGTCCAGTAGAAAGATCACCTTCAAACTAACCTTTGTAGTTTGATTTTTGATCTGAAATTTTAGGTACATGAACATCCATATGTCTAGTTGTGATCTGGAAATTTTGGCGATTTTAGGAGCACATTTGGTATTTTTAATGGTGGTAAGTTAAGTTAAGCATAAACACCATGGGCAATCCTAATAATCACATCTAAAGTCCCGCCCAAGATAAGCCAATTTAAGAAATATGCTTTTCTTGACATCCATGCAACAATTCCAGTAACCCCCATATGCACAATTTTGACAAAACACATGAGTGAACTCCTTTCAAATTAATGAAGTACTTCTACCTTTCCCCTTTTTTATTTATTCTTTTTTTTTTCAATTTCTTCTATGAATTTTTTTTTCATTTTTCTTATTTTTTTAACGATGGCTTTTTCATGTTGACTCATTTTGCCTTTTTTATGGGCAGAAAGATAGTTTTTAACAAGTAGAAATTCACCCAATCTTTAAAGCTCAAACAAATGTGCATGATTTATCCAAAATACACTTAATTGATAACAACATAAGCTCAACAATAAGTTCATAACCCAACATTTTTCCCCTAACTTGTTTATTGCTCATTCACATAACTCACAAAGTTTTATCCTTCCTAAGCCCATATATGCAACGCTCAACTTACTTCAAGGACAAGAAAGGATAAATAATAATGGATGTGGTTCAATTATGTGGGTTAAACAACAAACATGGCTTAAAGGCTCAAATGGGTTAACTAAGGATTATAATGAAGGGTTAGCCATTTAGGTATGTAGTTAGCCCTAAGTTATATTTTTCATCCCCTATTTGCATGCTACAATTCGGATATGAAGGGGTTCAAAAGCAAATTAAGGAATCCATAAGCAAACCAAGCAAATCAAGCACCACTCCAATGAATGAAATCATTTATAATGCAAGGGCGCCACACAAGGTCCAAAGACTCACTGGGTATGGTTTCTACCATTAATGAAAAGTGAAAATCTTTCCGTACATAACAAAATTTACAACCAAGTTGAACTTGTAAATGAATTCATCTAATCATAATAAAGAGCATGCATTAGGTCCCTAAATGAACACAACGTAAATGCAACTATATGCTCCTACATGCAACTTTAATGCTCAAGCTAGGAATTAAAATGTGCAATTAACTAAGCTAAATGCCATGCAAGGGAAATAACAAAATCAACTAAGCAACTATCATGCAAAGGATTAGGCAAGTACTCATCTACAAGCAATCCCCCCAAGCTTAAACCAAACATTGTCCTTAATGTGAAAAAAAAAAGGAAAAACTAGAGAGAGAGAATTAAAAATCATACCCAGGGAGGCGGATGTTCCCACCTTCAGCTAATCCTCATCCATGTCAGTTGCACTGGATGACTCTCCAGTTGGTGGAAGAGAATAAGGAATGGTGGATGTGTCCTGTAGGGTATACTGAGAGAAGTGATGGTAAAATGGGGGAGGGCGGTTTAGCGGGTGAGGGGTATGCAATGGGTGGGCGGAAATGTGGAGGTGAAGTGGGATTTGTTGAAAGGCTGGATAGTTAGGAGGAAGGTCGGGGTTTTGTTATGTGGTCCACACTTAACTTGGGCTAAAATCATCTCTGTACACCCAGCCAAAAGTGAGTATCCATCCTGAGCCTCAGTAGTAAAGGAAGTGAACTATCCCTCCAAGTGATCAACCCATCAAATCACTTGATCTTGAAGCCCTCCAGTAGCAAGGTGGATCTTGTTGAGGGCGATGGCGAGGGCTTCATTAGAAGCATGGGTGAGATCGATGAGTAGCTCCTCCTGAGGTGGTGCCTCTCCCTTGGGACCTAGCTAGTCATAAGCCTTTTGATCTTCTTCTTGGTGTTCCTCGGCCTCTTCACCGCCCGCCATCTCATGACCATGTAGCTTGCTCAAGGAGGTGTCCGTGGGTGTAGGAGCAAAGATGAGTAGGTCCTCCGGGTAATGAACTCCGGCCTCCACCAAAACTTCCATGATCAATTGTGGGAATGGGAGGTTCCCTCTATTTGTTCTTGCCGCCCTACTTATGTTTTGTGCTATGTACGTTCCCACATCAACTTCGTAATTGGAGGCAATGCAAAAGAAGAATTGGCCCCGGTCTAGAGTCACATGAGATGAATGAGTGGATGGTATGAGCCGAGATTTTATGAACTAATGCCATACCCTCATTTTCAGCTTAAGGAAGGAGGCAGCAAAATGGATCTTCCACTCGAGGTTGTCCTTGCTATCAGTCCAAGGCACAACCTGTTACCACCTCACAAAATGGGAGAATTACAAGTGTGTCATAATGGCTAAAAAGCATTATATTATGTAATTCTCACCATAGTGATTAAAGTTTGTGGGGGTAAAAGGAATGATCAACACCTCCTTAAAAGTGTTCCAAGTTGGTAACTTGGCCCCCACGAAAAGCCTAAAGGATTGCTTGTTTGTCAAGCAACCTATGGACTTTTTTGTAAGGCTTCGAAAAATTGGGTACTCAATTGTAAAATTCTCAAGAAAGAGACTTGGAGAGTTATGACAAGGATATAAATGGCATGAAAGTTCTATGGGAGGACCAAATTACTCTTGGAAGACAAGTTTGGACAAAGGAAACACTAAAGGCAATAAGGACCTAAATGTCCTAGTGCAAACCTTAAGGTGTTCAAGCTTTTGACTTAATTCTAAGGGTGGAATTGTGGGATTATCCCACCATGGGGGAGGTAGCGAAGACTTGATAATTAGTCAAAAATGTTGGGCACATGTGTACCAATGAGTTTAATACAAAGAAACCATAATTAGTGAGAATGAAAATGACATAAAGCAAGGTTAAGCTTGTTAAGTGTGTTTGGTGAGCTCATTTAAGGCCGTTTAAGTGGCCAAATTACTTATCCCTCTCTCATTTCCATCCCCCCCCAGGCCAAGTACACATCCATACTTCCTCCATAGCCACCACACCTTCAACTTGCAATTGATTGAAATTGAAGGCAAAAGGAAGCAATTGGAAGCAAACTAGAGCTATTTCTTGGATACTTCAAGGATCAAGCTTGATTTTTGGCCTACCCACTTTGGTAAGGGTTCTCTTGCTCTCATGGACTATTTTTTGAAATTTTCAAACATCCATGGAGCTAGGCTAAGCTTTGAAGAGAGCCATGAGCTTGATGAACCAAGCTTAGTAAGGGGAATGCACTTATTGAAGGTTTTGTGACCTAATGTGAAGTGCACAAAGATGGTAGTAAAATGAAGGTTTCTAGAGCCCAAATTTAGTACTCACTAGTGTTAAAATCCTCCCAAGACCAAACATTAGCTTGAGGAGGGCTTCCATAGTGATTTGGCTTTGTTTATTACATGTTTTATGGACTAACCTATGGTATATGTTGCTACCACATTTCTTGTGTTTGTTGTTTGTGTTTGGCTGCTGCATTTGGTTGCTATATCTTGTATATTTTCAATGTGGTTTTTTTATTTTAGTGCCTTTGGATGCAGGTTTTAATGATGGTTATATTGCCTATTGAATCCAAGTGCTACCCTTACTAAGTTTCTCAGTGAAACTTACTCCACTCAATTCTATCATTTCTGATCCAGCTGAAGATCACCTTCAAACTAACCTTTGTGGTTTGAGTTTTAATCTGAAATTTTAGGTACATGAACTTTCGTATATCTATTTATGATCTGGAATTTTGGACATTTTAGGAGCACATTTGGTATTTTTAATGTCTGTACTTATTATGTTGTGCAGAAGTTGTCCAGCATCCTGTTTTTGGAGTCTACTGTGTCTCAGGACCTCCTGTAACCTAGGGTGTGTATTTAGCTAAGTTAGGACCATGTTGTAGTGCATGTATGCATCTACATGTAGTGTATGTAAAATGAGACAAGTATGTGAACATTTGAGTAATGTTTTGGCTATGTAAGTGATGTGGTGCAAAGCTGCCTAAGTGTGAATGATGGTCTGCTTACTTGTAAATTCTGTTTTGGCCACATAAAGTTGTTAAAGAAAGGTAATGTAATTCCTATGTGTAATGGACATATATGGGATAGCCTTGGAGGGTTTCCCCCTTGTGAATGAAGTGTTTGCATGGTTTGGAAAAATTGTATGGGCAAAACGGTCCAAAAGTTGCAAGAATTTCGACCATAGACCTAAAGTTTAATATCTCCCTGTGTAGAATGAATCTTGGTATGAAATTTTAAGCACACCTAGAGGAAATCTAGAGGGTTAATTTGGATTGGTAATTTATGGAATTAGAGCCCTATAGCCACAGATATGAAGTTGCAAAGTTGGATAAGTTACTGTATATTTTTTGTCAGAATTTTGTAACCAACTTAAAAAATCCATAACTTGGTCCGTAGGTGGGCTATTGATGTAAAACAAAATTCCTTGGTTTGCTCTAACTATCTAATTGATAATGGAGTGAAGAAAATAGGGTGGTATATAGCTATAATGATACAGTTTATTAGTGGAAGTTATAGGTGCGGTAGCTACATAAATGAACTCAGTTTGGTCAGCTGCTAGTGTCAAGTACCATTGAAATACCTATGATCTTTATATGTGCTCTACGATGAATTATCAACTCAGAAAGAAAACATGGTTGCCACAAGGAAAGGGGAACCACCCCGAAGGCCTCCTACTAATTCTAGGCAACAAGGAAATGGACAGAATAGAGGGAATCAAGGGTAACAGGGGGTACCAAACTCTGAAGTGCTTCAGGTTTGGTTAGAGCTTCAGAGGAACTTAGCTCTAATCATTGAAAACTTAATAAGGCTGATTCAAGCACAACAGCAAAGAGTCCAAGTAGCTCCCAGAGAACTAATTTAGGATGGACAGTAGCAACCAAAAGAGGATACTAGGTACACATCTGAATATGTTCCTTCTGGAAGCTTAAAAGATACAAATGATGAGACCAATGAGGAGAAAGATGAGGGTAGGAGAAATCCAAGAGGAAGAAGACTAAGGTCTGATTTTGGTCAAGTATCCAGGACCAATCCCTCAGTCTATGACTATTCCTCCACTAGGAATGAGATTGAAGAAGGGCATGAGAGAAGATCCAGGAGAAGGCAGAGAGATCATAGAGAGCATCACCATACAGAGGGTTCTCACATATCCAGGAGACACAAACCAGAGGATCTGGAAGGCATAGATGAAGTCAGACTATTGGAGAGGTTCCAAGGCGTAAGACCTCCATAGTTTGATGGAAGAGCTGGGCTAGAGAGAGCAGAGGAGTGGTTAATCTTCATAGAAATGATGTTTGAGAGGATGCTACTCAGCTCCACTATGAAGGTGTCATTGGCTACTTACAACTTGGTAGGCAGTGTAGAGATGTGGTGGACAAACACTAGAGATAGGCATGCTTTCTAGAAGGGCAGAAGGCCAAGAAGAGATATTGAGATGAGCTGCCCAGAGTTCACACAGCTGTTTTAGGAGCAGTACATTGGTGATGCTATCAAGGATATGAAGCAAGCTGAATTTGATGCTCTAAGGCAGGACAACCCAACGTCCTAGAGTATGAGCACAAATTCAATCAGTTTGTGTGGTATGTTCCTCAATATCATGGACTGGAGCAATTAAAGGGCAAAAGATTTGTCAGAGGCTTAAAGTCAGACATTAGAAAGGCTATTAGACCTTTTGGATCAGTTACATATTATGAAGCAGTGCAGAAAGCTCTATTAGTAGAGCAGGAAGAGTATGAGACTAAGTACTTTCCTAGTGGACCAGGGGAAAGTAGTCAGGCAGGAGGCAAGCAAAAGAAGCCACCACATGGCAAAGGAATTGCCAAGAATTCCCATTTTGGTGGTGAGGGCAAGGTTAAGGGGAAGTTCCCTAGCCTAAGGTGCCCTAAATGCAAGAAGTTTCATGAAAAGAAAGCTCTCTATTTTGACACCCAAGCGTGTCTAAGATGTGGATCCATGGATCATTGGATCAAAGACTGCCCACAGGCTCAAAGGAGGCTAGAAAACCAAGGTCCAGTAAGGCCTACTGGGGCAGGACCTAGAGGAGGAGCACCTAGGGAGGGACAGCAGAGGCTAGTTGCTCCAATGGCTCGGCCAGTTGCTCTAATGCATCGACCTCCAGTGCAGAGAGTTGGCAGAGTCTTTCAAGTGGAGAGGCCAGAGACATCACAACAGGGAAGAGCACTAAGGGGTAACATTTACCTTAATGGTATGCCTGTTAGTGTTCAATTTGATACTGGTAGTCAATGTTTTTTCACTAATGACCTAGCTAAGGATTGTGAGCTAGTAGTAGGAAAGACTAAGGTTATGACTAATCTGCTAGTGTTGGATATTCCTATGTATGATTTAGTGCTGGGTATGAATTGGTTTGCTATGCATAACAGAAGAATTGATTGCGCTAAGAGAGAAATCACATTACCTGATGGTGAAGTGCATGCATCAGTGAATTGTAAGGAATTAGTGTATGAAATGCATGCATTACTGTATGTAAGGAGCGAGAGGTACTAGATGAGATACTTCTGATTTCTGAGCATGATTATTGTTATGCATTGAATTAATTGCACTGTGAAGAAGAAGTGGATCGAATACCTATAGTGAGGGACTTTCCACAAGTCTTTCCTAAAGACTTGCCAGGTATTCCTCCACAAAGGGAGATTGAGTTTGAAATCAAGTTGCAACCAGGAGCTAGTCCAATATCCATACCTCTTTACAGAATGCCAATCACATAAATGAATGAGCTCAAAAAACAACTTGATGAACTTCTTGAAAAAGGGTTTATAAGGCCAAGTGTTTCACCTTGGGGAGCTCCTGTTCTTTTTGTGAAAAAGAAGGATGGATCTTTGAGACTATGCAATGACTACAGGAAGCTTAATATAGTGACTACTAAGAACAAGTATCCACTCCCTAGGATTGAGGATCGTTTTGATCAACTCAAGGGAGCTAAGATCTCCAAGGTAGATTTGAGATCTGGAAAATTCCAGTTGAGAGTAAAGGAAGAAGATATTTCTAAGACTGCATTTAGGACCAGATATGCGCATTATGAGTACACAGTCATGCCATTTGGTTTGACTAATGCCCCAGCTGCTTTTATGGACCTGATGAATAGGGTGTTCAGACCACATCTGGAAAAATTTGTGGCTGTGTTCATTGATGACATCCTAGTGTATTCCAAGGATGAAAATGAACATGAACATCATCTGAAGATTGTCTTAAAGACTCTGTTGCAGCATTAGCTTTTTGCTAAGTTATCCAAGTGTGAATTCTTGGTAAAGAAAGTGTCTTTCCTAGGACACATCATAGATGCACAAGGCGTTAAGGCAGACCCTGAAAAGGTCAAGGCAGTGTGAGAATGGGAAAGACCAAAGACTGTAAAGGATTTCAGGAGAGGAAAAAGGTTCATTGTATCAATCCTTTGCATACAAGCAAGGATTACTGTACTTCAAGGATGGAATCTATGTGCCTAAAGGACCACAGCCTATTTGACCAAAAGAAAGAGAGACATGGAATTTGAGGTTGGTGACAATGTTTGGCTGAAAGTTGTACCATCCAAAGGCACTGTCAGATCTGGTAGAAGAACCAAGTTAGCTCCAAGATACATCGGTCCTTACGAGATCTTGGACAAAGTTTGCAAGGTAGCATATAGGTTAGCTCTATCGCTAAGCATGTCAAGTGTTCATAATGTTTTTCACATCAGTATGCTTAAGAAGTGTCTATTGGACACAAAGCATGCTATTGTAGTGGAAGACATACAGGTAGAACCTAACTTGACATATGAAGAGAAACCTATAGCTATCTTAGTCAAGGATACTAGAAGGTTAAGAAACATACATATTCCTATGGTTAAAGTTCAGTGGTCACACCACTCTGAAAGAGAAGTAACCTGGGAAACTGAAAAAGACCTTACGGAAAGGTATCCTGAAGAATACCCAAAACTAAAGGCTATTTTGGAGGACCAAAATTTTTAAAGGGGGCGGGGGGGAAGATTGTTACCACCTAACAAAATGGGAGAATTACAAGTGTGTCATCATGGCAAAAAACCATTATATTGTGTAATTCTCACCATAGTGATTGAAGTGTGGGGGGGTAAAGGGTATGATGAACACCTCCTTAAAAGTGTTCCTATTTGGTAACTTGGGCCCCATGAAAAGCCTAAAGGATTGCTTGTTTGTCAAGCAACCTATGGACCTTTTTGTAAGGTTTTGGAAATTTGGATACTCAATTGCAAAACTCTCAGGAAAGAGACTTGGAGAGTTATGGGAAGGATATAAATGGTATTAAGGTGCTATTGGAGGACCAAATTACTCATGGAAGACAAGTTTGGACAAATGAAACACTAAAGGCAATAAGGACCTAAATGTCCTAGTGGAAACCTTAAGGTGTTCAAGCTTTTGACTTAAGTCTAAGGGTGGAATTTGTTGGGTTTCAGGAGCCAAACAAGCGCAGTGGAATTTAACAGAAACCCTCTAGGATCCAAGTGAAATGGGGTAAACCGGGTGTTCGAAAATTTTTATACCTAATTTTCGGTTGAGATTTTTCACCCAACTGTAGAGTCGAATCACAAAACCTGAATAGTTCAAGCTATCAGTGGTATCCACATGAGCCTCTCGGGATCACCACACTTCCACTATGTCCCGGCAGATGTGTTTCTCTTGCGCTCGCAGTGCTAGCTTGCGTCCTCCAAGGAATTGCAAGAGAAGAGTGCGGCTATTGTTTTGGGAGGCTAGGCAAGAAGCTACGAATTTCTCACTAAAAGTTGTATTTATAGTGAGACTTAACTTCCAGGCCTAATGGGTTTCAAAGCCCTCATCCCATTAGACTTTAATTTCAGGCTTAATAATGGCTCAACTCTTGGGCCCATTATTAATACGATATTATTGTGAAACCATAACCCAAATAATTAGCCCATGCAGTCTAATGATCCAAATAGCTCTATGTGTGTGACGCAATAGGCTCTTACCACGTTGGCAATCATCATAAATCACATTTATGATCAAAAGTAATGAGCGGTGTCTAGCAACACATCATTGCTACCCAAGTGACAAGATTGTCGGTGATTCGACTAAACCTTTATGATCATCACTGATATATGCCATTGTCCCTTTGTCCAAGATATCAAGACTAAGCATGAGACATGGAATGTGTCACTCTCGTATAGCCCAATTTTTGGTTTCTTGATTGCCGAGTAGACCAACTTAAACTGATGACATTGATATCGTATATCAACTCATTCGAGCATGGCCGTGCATTTTTCTAAGTCTCACTCTATCAAAGTGCCCGAAGATATCACTCCCGCTATAGGGGAGGGACAAATCCCATCTTGATCATACAAATGCCTCCGCATGATATGTGACATACCCAATGACCTCCTTCAAGTTCACTCAATCACGAGCAACAAAGGGAAGTATCAAAGTATGTGACTCACATGTAGGGAACCTTGATGATCTTAGGTCAAAGGACTACATATACCATGATCACGATGAGAATCACTTACGACACTCATATAACGATCCATGTAGTATTCTCATGGTGGGCCGGTCCAGTAACAAGTTCTCCAACTTTTACCCACATGTAGACTACATATCTCATATTAGTCTCCACATATGCCAGTCGTTATGTATCATTGAAACCCGCTCCACAATAATACTAGACTGGGGACATTTAAGAATATCATTATTCTAGGGTTACAATTTTGTTTATTACATTACGTAGAAACAAAAAAACAAACATAATTGCTGGATTAATGCCTTAATAAAATATCATGACTCAATGTGCAAGAAATACAATCATCTCATGATTGGCTTTTGGGGTACAACACTAAGAGAATTGTGGGGCTATCCCACCATGGGGGAGGTAGCCAAGACTTGATAATTAGTCAAAAATGTAGGGCACATGTGTACCAATGAGTTCAAGACAAAGAAACCATAATTAGTGAGAAAGAAAATGACATAAAGCAAGGTTCATCTTGTTAAGTGTGTTTTGCGCTCTTAAGCTCATTTAAGGCGTTTTAAGTGGCCAAATTACTTATCCATCTCCCATTTTCATCCTCCCCCAGCCCAAGAATCCAGCCATACCTCTTCCATAGCCACCACATCTTCAAACTTGCAATTGATTGAAATTGAAGGCAAAAGGAAGCAGTTGGAAGCAAACTAGAGCTATTTCTTGAATACTTCAAGGATCAAGCTTGATTTTTGGCATACCCACTTTGGTAAGGGTTCTCTTGCTCTCATGGACTATTTTTTGCAATTTTCAAACATCCATGGAGCTAGGCTAAGCTTTGAAGAGAGCCATGAGCTTGATGAACCAAGCTTAGTGAGGGGAATGCACTTATTGAAGGTTTTGAAACCTAGTGTGAAGTGCACAAAGATAGCAGTAAAATGAGGGTTTCTAGAGCCCAAATTTAGTACTAACTAGTGTTAAAACCCTCCCAAGACCAAAAATTAGCTTGAGGAGGGCTGCCATAGTGATTTGGCTATGTTTATTACATGTTTTATGGACTAACCTATGGTATATGTTGCTACCACATTTCTTGTGTTTGTTGTTTGTGTTTGGCTGCTGCATTTGGTTGCTATATCTTGTATATATGCATTGTGGTTTTTGTGTTTTAGTGTCTTTGGATGCAGGTTTTAAGGATGGTTATATTGCCTATTGAATCCAAGTGCTACCCTTACTAAGTTTCTCAGTGAAACTTACTCCACTCAATTCTGTCATTTCAGGTCCAGCTGAAGATCACCTTCAAACTAACCTTTGTGGTTTGATTTTTAATCTAAAATTTTAGGTACATGAACTTCCATATGTCTATTTATGATATGGAAATTTTTGAGATTTTAGGAGCACATTTGGTATTTTTAATGTCTGTACTTATTAGGTTGTGCAGCAGTTGTCCAGCATCTTGTTTTTGGAGTCTATTGTGTCTCAGGACCTCCTGTAACCTAGGGCATGTATTTAGCTGAGTTAAGACCATATTGTAGTGCATGTATGCATCTACATGTAGTGTATGTAAGATGAGACAAGTATGTGAACATTTGAGTAATGTTTTGGTATGTAAGTGATGTGGTGCAAAGCTGCCTAAGTGTGAATGATGGGCTGCTTACTTGTAAATTCTATTTTGCCCACATAAAGTTGTTAAAAGAAAGGGAATGTAATTCCTATGTGTAATTGACATATATGGGATAGCCTTGAAGGGCTTTCCCCTTGTGAATGAAGTGTTTGCATGGTTTGGAAAAATTGTATGGGCAAAATGGTCCAAAAGTTGCCAAAATTTTGACTCTGGACCTAAAGTTTAATATCTCCCTATGTAGAATGAATCTTGGTATGAAATTTTGACCACACCTAGAAGACATCTAGAGGGTTAACTAGGATTTCGAATTTATGGAGTTAGAGCCTGTAGCCAAAGATATGACATTGCAAAGTTGCCCGAGTTATGTTCATTTGGTGAGAATTTTGTAACCAACTTAAAAAATCCATAACTTGGTCCATAGGTGGGATATTGATGTGAAACAAAATTCCTTGGTTTGCTCTAAGTCTCTACTTGATAATGGAGTGCAGAAAACAGGGGGTGTATGTGGCTAGAATGATACAGTTTGTTAGTGGAAGTTACAGGTGCAGTAGCTGGTCACTAGAACTTAACAAGATTGCCTAATGTGTGGAAGCGAAAACTAAGAATTATGCTAGTGTTTTCCTTCTTAGCTGCTATAGTGTGCATAAATGTAAATATGTGTGTTATAGTTAGACCAATATGGTGCTCAAGAGGGTATGTACACTAGGGGTGTTGTTCTGATGACCTACAGGATACACCAAGCCTGGGAGTTTAAATGCACAGTTTTGGCACCATAACTAGACTACCCCGAGATGGGTAATAGAGTGTCTAATAAAGGTACATACAACTAGGTACCTTGAGACCTCTCATCATCCTAGTCCTCCTCACGGGGCGTCACTCTGTGACTAGTGAGTTCTGCCCACTAACTTGCTCCTAGTAAGCCTTAGCTTACAGCCTGATGCAATAACACAACCTTCCCTTTATTGTTGTGCAGGTGAACATGGTGGATGGTTGTTGCTTGCACTGTAAGAAATCCATTAGGTGTACTAGGCCTCCACATAGTGCCTCAAGTCCTTTGACTTGACTAGGTCACTTGTGTACTCTGCCTCTACCCATTTAACCTGCCAAGGATGCACTAGGCTTTCAATTGTACTTCAAGGCACGGCTTGGCAAGGCAACAAGTGCATTAAGCCTTCATCCATGGTGCTCCCCTATCCACCATTACTTGGTTCATACTAGTGGAGTGGTAATGATCATGGATGGATTCATTTATGAGGTTCCTTGGAACCTACCTTGGTGTAGTAAAGTTCTTGCTTCAGAACCTTAAATACGAAGGCCCAACTAGGCTTTTGATGGCACTAAACCTTATACACAACTAATGGTGCTCTAATGTGGCCAAACATTCATTCAAAACTTGCCTTCACTTTGATTTGAAATAACTTTAAAACTAAACCATTTTAAGCATAGTGAAGGCATGGAGGTGATAATACTCCCTCTTAGCTTTGTGTGGAATCTTAAATCACCTTAATTGAACACTTGAGCGAAAAGTTATGAAGAAAAGAAAATTGGTGATGCCATTCCGCATCTTCGTTGTGCAACATGGTGAGCCTAGAGTGGGAACTTCCGATGAGGGAACGCTTGGATAAGGGTCCTCTGGTGGGAGAAGGACTGCAAGGACTCAGAAAAGCAAGGGTTAGGAGCTCCCCGGAGTATTTTCTGGGGGGCAGGGGAGCCTTCGATGCCCAAGTCAGTACTTTGTAAGAGTAGAGAAAGGGAATAGTAAGCAGAGTATAGCAAGAATTCCCTGTTACCTCTTCGTGGTCCTTATGAAAGCACTGTGCAAGTATTTATAGGAGGGTGTAGGGAGAAGGCCATTTGACATAGCCTACTGAGATGGTGACACGTGTTCGGCCCAATTTAGTCTGTACCTCTGCAGAGGGCTCCTCCAGCTGGCCTTAGGCCGTTCTGACCAAGGGTGCCGGCGGGGCTGCTGTGACAGGGGTGCCCGTGTCAGGGGCGTGTGCGAGGCTTTTGTGTCAGAGGCTCCTCAGCCATTTTTTTGTATGCCCACGTGGCCTTTTTGGGGGACCGAACTCCTTTGGAGTACAGAGCTCATTCGGGGAGGTGAGCTCCTTTGGAAGGAGGTCCCTTGTTTGTACGAGGCACCTTTGGTTTGGCTCTCTCGAGGTCAGGCTCGGGTACTTGATGATGGCACTTCATGAGCGCGCTCTGAGGGTGGCCCACAGAGTATCCGAACGTGGTTTTGGGCACATGAGGTTGGCGTGAGGTTACCCTCGGGAAGGGTGGTGACCCCTCCTGACCGAAGTTGGTCCCATGGGTTTCCTAAGGTTAGCACCATCCGGCTTATCCGAGGGTGCTGAGGCCCTCTCTTTGCTGGGATTTTGTCATGTCTGTTTCGACCAGAGGTGGTGCACTGGCCAAGGGTGGTGCGCACATGCGAAGTCCTTCATGGGGCGATAGCCCTTCGGCTATCAATTGGGTGTCAATGCTGTCTCGACGACGCGTTGCCACAGTTGTCGACGTTCTGCCAATTTCTGAAGTATTGGTGATGCATCGTGGGAACTCATATGGATTGGCGATGCATCTCCAAACCTACCAATTGTTAGTGTTGTGCCCAAAAGCCAATCATGAGATGATTGTGTTTTTGCACATTGACTCATGATATTTTATTAAGGCATTAATCCAGCAACTATGTTTGTTGTTTTATTTCTGCGTAACATAATAAACAAAATTGTAACCCTAGAATAATGATATTCTTAAATGTCCCCAGTGTAGTATTATTATGGAATGGGTTTCAATGATACGTAACGACTGGCATATGTGGAGACTAATATGACTTATGTAGTCTACATATGGGTACAAGTTGGAGAACTTGTTACTGGACCGACCCACCATGAGAACACTACATGGATCATTATATGAGTGTCATAAGTGATTCTCATAGTGATCATGGTATATGTAGTTCTTCGACCTAAGATCATCAAGGTTCCCTACATGTGAGTCACATACTTTGATACTTTCCTTTGTTGCTCGTAACTGAGTGAACTTGAAGGAGGTCATTGGGTACGTTACATATCATATGGAGGGATTTGTATGATAAAGATGGGATTTGTCCCTCCTACGTAACGGAAGTGATGTCTTCGGGCCCCTTGATAGAGTAAGACTTAGAAAAATGCATGGCCATGCTCGAATGAGTTGATATACGATATCAATGTCATCATTTTAAGTTGGTCTACTCGGTAATCAAGAAACCAAAGATTGGGCTATACGAGAGTGATACATTCCATGTCTCATGCTTAGTCTTGATATCTTGGACAAAGGGACAATGGCATATATCAGTAATGATCATAAAGGTTTAGTTGAATCACCGGCAATCTTGTCACTTGGGTAGCAATGATGTGTTAATAGACACCGCTTATTGCTTATGATCATAAATGTGATTTATGATCATTGCCAACGTGGTAAGAGCCTATTGGGTCGCACACACAGATCTATTTGGATCATTAGAGTGCATGGGCTAATAATTTGGGTTTTGGTTTCACAATAATTTCGTATTAATAATGGAACCAATAGTTGAGCCATTATTAAGCCTGAAATTAAAGCCTAATTGGATTAGGGCTTTGAAACCCATTAGGTCTAGAAGTTAAGTCTCACTATAAATACAAGTTTTAGTGAGAAATTTGTAGCTTCTTGCCCTAGCCTCTCAAAAGGATAGCCACACTCTTCTCTTGCAATTCCTTGGAGGATGCAAACTAGCACTGCGAGCGCAAGAAAAACACATTTGCCGGGACGTGGTGGAAGCATAGTGATCCTGAAAGGCTCGTGTGGATACCATAGAGAGCTTGAACACCTCAACTATTCAGGTTTTGTGATTCAACTCAACAGTTGGGTGAGAGATCTGAACCAAAAATTAGGTATGAAAATTTTCAAACACCCAGTTTACCTTTTTGCACTTGGATCCTGGAGGGTTTCGGTTAAATTCTGCTGGACTATTTGGCTCCCGAAACCCAACACAAAATGCCTAGAAAAGTTCCCATTTTGCTGCTATGAACTTTGGGTACTTCCCAAACATATCAAACATTTATGGATAGCCTTCAAACTTTACATACATGAAGTACACATTGTAGAGACCACAACTAACCATCACAAGCCTTCCTATGATGCATTATAACATCATTCAAATCAAGCCAGACACACTAGTCCACTATGATCAAACTAAACCGCTAACTAATGCTATTGCCAAAACTACTTGATTTCATCAAGCAAACTCTATCCAATAGCATTAATCAAGCTTGAAAACATAACTCCCTCATCTTAGTTTCAATCCACAAGCAAGAATCAATCAACTCGTCCACCAAAAACTGAGTTCCTCAAAGTCTACCTAAGTTCCAAGCAAACAAAGCCATAAAACACCAAATTACTAACTGCTAACCAAAACCCAAGCTTCTAATCACTTCTTAAACAAGAAACAACCAAGAAATCACAAGTTACCTCGTATAAAAAATAGGGGATAGCTGGAAACATGGTTCCAAAATTCAAAAACATGAAAATCCACTTGGAACAAGCTTAATTTGGCCTAAATACCCTTGGTGGCCTCCATTTCCACGGAAATCTCTTGATTTTAAGCTCAGAATCACAGAAATTTGGTAGAGGGAAGGGTGAACTCGGGTTTAGGAAGATAATGGTAGGCTCCTCTTCCTTTACCAACTCATAAACTCTTTTAAAACCCCAAGCCACAAAAATATTTAGAAAGTTACAAATAAGTTCCCCCATTTTGGTAACTTTAATCAAACTTGGTTAAATCTTGTTTGTTTGAACTAAACTTGAGTTAAAGGTAGAAGTTAGGTTTTAAAAACTCATTTTCAACTATCGGGACTCAGCCCGACTCTTCAAGATGAAAAATTACCATTTTACCCCCGAACATCATTTTGTGCGTTAAATTTCTCGGAACTTAGTAAACTTTACCCAACATACCTATTCTTGTTACGTGAACTTGAAATAAGGTTCCAAATTAGCTTTCCACTAGGACAGCCATAACAGTTTGTGTTATAAAGTTTTAAGGGTGGTGTTAGGTTCCTACGAGGGAGGAGGCTTTTGTGGTCGATAGCCCTTTAGCTATCACATGCCCCACCTCTAGAGTACCGAAGTTCTGTCTTCGGTACTAATCATTCGGGAGCATGTTTGGTGGAATCCTTCCATTGGGAAGCTATAACTGTCTCTGGTAGAAGAACTTCATTTATCCGAGGTCATCTCCTTGGCGCAACTAGTTCTCTTGGTCCAAGACAGCTCCTTTTGCTGATGTAGTAACTTTGGCATTTTTTGGGACTTCTTATTTGTGTTCTACTAACAGGTTTTGAACCCTTGGAGAGGACATTACTTCAAACCAGTTTCTTTCTTTTTGCGAGATCACACCTTCGGAATACAATGAGTTGTTTTGTCGTTAAGCCAAATTCTTGATTTAACCAAGGTTGCATTTTTGGAGGTGAGGAGCCGTTTTCCCTTTAGGGTTTTTTGTTCCTGCCTTTTACTAGTGGACCGTCCTTTCTCCTGACCAGGTAGTCACATCACTTCAGATAGGCAATATAGGCCTGGTAGTGTTAGAATGTATGCCATTGTTTCATGCGTCGTGTGACACGTTTCATCGGATCATTGGCAAACAGTCACATCCATTACATCAGTTATTACCCTTCACTTGTGAAGGGTCATTATGGTGACGCTTCACCTACCTCCCTTGGTTTATATAAAGCCTTTTTATTTCAGAAATTCCTCACTTCTTCTACTTTCCTTCCTTTTGCTCTCAGACTTCCTCTCACTTTCTAGCTTTTTCTTGCAGTCGTGTTAGTGTTTGAGCAATTTCTAACAAGTTTCATGGCATTTTCCAAAGTTTCCCTTATTTTCCGAATAGGTGGGTTTTCTTCAGAAGTTGCTATTCTTCTACCTTTTTCTTTTCTTTTTCTTCCATCTGTCTGAGGTTAGGGTCTTAATTGCCGAGGATGTCGGCTGGACAAGCCAAGGTTACCACCTTTCCCGAGAGTTGGATCCATCTCGAATCCTATATGAGCTATGTGACTTTGGAGAAGTTGGAGAAGTGGAGACTGAAGTTCTTTCTCCCTTCTTATGCAAAAATTAGGCCACTCGGTTGTAATGTATTGAGCTACCTTCCTCAACCGAGGGAGGTCAGAAGCTTTAGAGCGCAATTAAAGCCCGGTCTCCAATATCTTCCTCTGAGGGTGGTCTTCGACTTCTATTATTTCCACGGCATAGCCGTCGATCAGATGCCCCGGAACTCCTATGCCTACTTTAATGCTTTGTTGTGTATGTGTTAAGTTTTCAAAACTTTCCCTCACTTTATCTTCTTTCTCCAATACTATAAACTTCATCCTATCCCAAAGGGGGAATTTTACTTCTTGCTCCCTCGGGGATCTAGGAGCAAGAAATTTACATTCACCTTCGGCACCAAAGACAACTGGCAAGGATGGCAGAAGAAGTATTTCTTCATGAAGATTGATGAGAAGTAGAAAGATCTTCTAGCTCAGTATGATTTGGGTACCCTGGCCACCGATGTAGTGGATCTGAGGAAGTTGTTAACTCAATAACTGGAGTCTCAGTTTGAGGAGTTCGATAGCCGTATTCGAGCCGTTGCAGACTAGTATACCCAACAACCTTTTTGTTGTCTCTACCCATTCCCCATGAGATGGAACTTTATGATCGAAGAGGTTCTTTGAGAGCTTGGGGTTATCACTGAACATGTTACCGACAAAGATATATCAAAGCCCTCGGTGGACAGAAAGAAGGTGTGGCTTGTTCTGCTCCTTCAGGGTGAACTTTCTTACTCCATCCTTGTAAAAAGTAAGCTGATCCTTCAACTGTAATGTTAGAATTTTTTATACTTACACTGATATTTTCCCCATTGCAGAGATGGGCAATAAGTCTGCAACCTTCTACAAGAGTTTGATTCTCGGCCAAGCTGAGAAAAGGGAGTAGAAGAAGAAGGCTCCAAAGAAAAAGAAGGGGACAGCTAGTCCATCTTTGGCACTGATGTTGAAGAAAACTAAGGAAGACTCCCTGCCCTCTCCCCTCAAAGGCTAAATTGAGGCACTAGACTAAACGCCCATGGGTGTTGACCCACCCTTGGGGGTGCCCATCTTCTCAACCTTTCTAAGTCCCAATGCCACTGCCGAGACCTTAGGGACCTTGTTGGTGGAGATTTTGTTAGAGGAGGCCCAGGAGAGGTGAAGACACAAAAGGACCATCATTTTCAACTTGTCCTATTAGAGACTTCAACTTCTCCATTGCTCTAAGGATAGGCAACTAAGGCAAAGTACAATTTTCCCCCGAGGTTGGTTGCAAATTCCTGAAATTCTTTATCAGTGAACTGGGAACAATTATCCACTATTATCACCCTTGGCACACTGAATTTACATATGATGTTCTTCCAGATGAATCTTTGTATGTCCTTCACCGGAATTACAGCCAAAGGCTCTACCTCAATCCGCTTAGTGAAATAATCCAATGTAACTACACAGAACTTCACTCCTCCTGGAGCCATTAGGAGAGGCTCAATAAGGTCAATACCTAACACCGCGAAGGGGCAAGGGTTGTTAGCCAAAGTTATTACCTTGAAGGGTACTCTCTGGATGGGTGTGTGTTGCTGGCACTTATCACATTTCTTAATGGACTGCCATGCATTCTTCCTTAAAGTAGCCCAGAAATATCCTTGCCAAAGTAGTACCCCAACAAGGGCGTCTATCCCGATGTGAGACCCATAGGCTCCTTCATGGACTTTTGTGAGAAGTGCTTCAATGTCATCTTTACTGACACATCTTTGGAGCGGATTGGCATACTTTTGTCGGTACAATTCTTCCCTGATCAAGAAGTATCTACCTGAGCACTTTCACACCTTCATGGCTTCCATAGGGTCTATGAGCAGTTTCGAAGTTGTGAGATATTTCTTGGTGGGATCCTTCCATCTTTTACCCGGGGTTGCAATGGACATTATTGCTATACTAGGGGTATCCAGCACATTAGTGGACTATTTTGATTTGGCCAAAGTGTTTGCCTCCACATTATCTCGTCGGGGTACATTTTCTATTTGTACCATGTCGAACTCTTGGGGAAGCCCTTTGACGAGATTATGGTACTTTGCCAAGTTAGTATCTTTTACCCCATAATTCCAAGTCATCTGCCAGACCACCAGTTGAGAATCATTGTGGACCTTCAGATTTCTCACACCAACTCTTTTTGTCAGTCGCAAGCCTGCTATAAGGGCTTCATATTCGGCAATGTTATTGGTGACATTAAAACCAAATTTGATGGATTTTGAAGCTTCCATACCTTCAGGACCATGGAGGATTACTCAACTCCCTGGTGTTTGGATCCTAAGGTACCATTGATGGATAATTTCCATTCAGATTCATCGTTTCTGAGGCCTTCTAGAGTACCTTCAATTTTAGGAACCTCAGTGATGAAATTTGGCAATGCTTGGGCTTTTATTGCCTTACTTGGCTCAAAAGTGATATCGTACTCACTAAGCTTGATACACCACTTTGACAGTCATCTCGAGTGGTCTACTCTCCTCATGGCATCCCTGAGGGGTAGGTTACTTAACACTATGATGGGATGTCATTGGAAACAAGGCCGAAGTCTCTTATTTTCCAGTACTAAGGCATAGATGGCCTTCTGTTGTAGAAGGTACCTAACTTCGGCACCATCCGAGGATGTGTTTACATAGTGCACCGGCCATTGCTTTCCTCCCTCTTCCCTCACTAGTACCAAACTCACTGCTTTCTCAGTGACAACAAGGTAGAGGATAAAAGGTTCTCCTTTTAGCAGTTGCCGAAGTGTCAACAGACGGGTTAAGTAGCTCTTCTGTTAATCGCAAGCTTTTTGGCAATCTTCATTCCAAGGGTGTTACTTAGAACCGAAGATGCCTTTTTTTTTTGTTACTTTGGCGAGCACTTTAAAGAATGGTCAGCACCGATCTCCATATTTGGAGATGAATCTGCTAAGGGCCGTGATTCACCCTGTAAGCCTTTGCATATCCTTGGTCATCGTGGGAGTTTGGAATTCAATCAAGGCCTTAACCTTTTCTAGGTTGGCATTAATACCCCTTTTGGATACATTAAACCCGAGGAATTTGCTAGCAGTCACCCCAAACACACATTTTTCGGGGTTAAGATGGATTCCAAATTTCTGAAGTTGGTGGATTGTTTATGCAAGGGTGCGGACCGGCGAGCGGGACTGCCATATGCGAAGCGCCACATAAATAAAAACTGGTTAATCAACTCACATTAATCGGCATGCATTTGTTGAATGAGATTTCATATGTTATGCTGATTGGTGGTTGTAGCATGGTGCATGGTTATAGCCCTTGATTGGTTGTACTTGTAAATACGGCCTGCGAGTCGTGCCTTCTCTTGTTACTCTCATTGTACATTCTCTTCTCACCTTACTCCCCTTGAATGTAACTCGAGGTTTCTATTATTGATGTAATGGTACATTATGGGATCATCCAAGGTGGTATGTCCAATGGAGGAGAAGGAGCTTGTGAAGACCCTTTTCTTTTCTTAGGCTTTTATGATATTCTCATTGGCTTGAGAATATCACATAGTTT
Organism: Aquilaria yunnanensis; assembly: GCA_039654915.1. Classification (NCBI taxonomy): domain Eukaryota; kingdom Viridiplantae; phylum Streptophyta; class Magnoliopsida; order Malvales; family Thymelaeaceae; genus Aquilaria; species Aquilaria yunnanensis. Next base: position 79,849,536 of record CM077598.1, read on the forward strand.
GGCTTATAACCATGTCATGTTTACTTTCTTGTTAGCATGAGATGCATGTTTTATATTTGTATGTAATGCATGTACAAGACAACTGGAGATAACAAATTGGTGAGATTAAAAGAAGAAAATCCCTCAAACAAATATTAAGTCATGAAATGTGATGCCTTCCAAATGTTGGCACTCGTCAAGACTTTGATCAACATTGGGTGGGTTTCCCAAAGCAAAGCACCTATGTTCATCTTGGTAAGGCGCAATGGGATAATAGTGATATCCAAATTGCTAACTTCGGGTCCGACTTAACTAAGTCATCCTAATAGGATTGGGGACTTAGAGGCATAGAGTTGGGCTTAAGTTCATGAGATGAGCTTGGACAAGTGTTGTTCACCCAACTATCCAAGAGTTGCATAAGATGCAAATGGCAAGGAGTTGCCTACCTAAATAATTGTAACTTGAGAGAAAAGCCAAAGCTTACTCAGGTTATGGTCAAATATGGATCTTGTCCCACTAGAATACCTTAATGCTGAGGTGTTCCGAAATAATATCGAGGGTTATTATTTTGAGTAAAATAGTGGGAGTATCGTTTAATAAAAGTCCTTATTAAATGAATTAAAATACATGACTCTTACACTACATCTTTACCGTTGTCGATAACCATGGCACAAAATACATTGACACTTTTGTTGTGATCGATCCTTGAGAAGGAAAAATTGAATGGGACCAAATTTCTGAAATGGTACCGAAACTTGAGGATAGTTCTCAAGCAAGAGAAAAAGGCTTATGTCCTAGAGCAGCCTATTCCGAATGAGCATGCTGCCACTGCTCCAATAGTTGAAAGCAATGCTCACAAGAGGCATTCTGATGATGCTTTGGATGTTGCATGCCTCATGCTTATTACGATGGAATCTGAGCTTCAGAAGCAACACAAGAACATGGGGCGTTTGATATGATCGAACATCTCAAAATGCTTTTCCAAGAGCAAGCTATGTATGAGAGGTTTGAGACCTCTAAGGCATTATTTCAGTGCAAGATGTCTGAGAGAAGTCCCATGGGTCCTCATGTGCTCAAGATGATTGGGTACATTGAGAATCTTGAGAGTTTGGGATTGGCTCTTCAAAAAGAGTTGGCTGTTGATGTAGTCTTGCAATCATTGCTTGAAAGCTACAGTCAGTTCGTCATGAACTATAAGATGAACGACCTTGACAAATCCCTCCCTAAATTGCTCAACATATTGAGAACTGCTAAGCAAAACCTTAAGAAGGCTAAGCCCATTTTGATGGTTCAAAAGGGCAAAGGAAAGGGAAAAGCCAACAACAAGAAAGATAAAGCTAATGGAAAGTCCAATGCTAATTCTTCTTCAGCTACACTAAAACCAAAGGGTGGTGTGGCAAAGGAAGGGGAGTGTTTCCATTGTAAGCAACCTGGACATTGGAAGCACAACTGTAAGCTCTATCTTGAAGAACTTGCTAAGGAAAATGGAAGTAAGACTTCCACTTTAGGAATTTTTGTTATAGAGGCTAACTTTTCTACTTCCTCATCTCGGGTATTGGATATTGGTTATGGATTTCACATTTGTGCAAATGTGCAGCATCTAAGTAGAAGTAGAAGGTTGGCCCGAGGTGAAGTGCACCTACGTGTTGGAAATGGAGCAAGGGTTGCTGTCTTAGCCGTAGGGACTTATGTTCTTACTTTACCTAGTGGATTAGTTTTAGAATTAGGCAACTGCTACTTTGTGCCTACTATTAGTAGAAATTTGATTTCTGTTTCTTGTTTGGACAAGAAAGGATTTTCATTTATAAAAAAGAACAAATGTTGTTTTATTTATTTGAATGAAATCTTTTATGGTAGTGCTCAACTTAGCAATGGGTTGTATGTTCTAGACCTTGAAGATACAATGTATAATGTGAATACCAAGAAGGTTAGATTAAATGATTCAAACCTGACCTATCTCTGGCACTGTCGCTTCGGCCATATAAATGAGACCCGCATATCCAAGCTCCATAAGGATGGACTCTTGGACTTGTTTGATTTTGAATCATATGAGACATGTGAGTCATGTTTGTTGGGCAAGATGACCAAAGCCCCATTCACAGGGCAAAGTGAAAGGGCTAATGACTTACTAGGACTCATACTTAGTGATGTATGTGGCCCTATGTCTACACCTACTAGAGGAGGTTTTCAATACTTCCTTACCTTTACTGATGACTTTAGCAAATATGGGTATGTGTATCTCATGAGACACAAGTCAAAATCCTTTGAAAAGTTCAAAGAATTCATGAATGAAGTAGAGAATCAACTCAGGAAGAGTATCAAAGTGCTTTGATCAGATCAAGGTGGAGAGTACTTGGATCAAGAATTCCTTGACTATCTAGAGGAGTGTGGTATAGTATCACAACTCACTGCACCTGGTACACCTCAATGGAATTGTGCATCTAAAAGGAGAAATCAAACTCTGTTAGACATGGTTCGCTCTATGATGAGTCAAGCTGACCTTCCAAACTCTTTTTGGGGACATGCTCTAGAGGCAGCCGCTTTTACACTAAACCGAGTTCCGTCTAAATCGGTTCAGAAGACACCATATGAGATATGGAGTGGGAGGCATCCCAATTTGTCTTTTATGAAGATTTGGGGCTATGACGCTTATGTGAAACATCAATCCACTGACAAACTATGACCCAAATCTAAAAAATTCCTTTTTGTTAGGTATCCCAAACAAACAAAGGGTTACTATTTCTACAATCCTTCTGAGCAGAAAGTGTTTGTTGCTTGAACTGGTGTCTTCTTAGAGAAAAAGTTTATCTCTAAGGAACTAGTGGGATGAAAGTAGAACTTGAAGAAATTCAAGAACAACAAGGAGACATCGAACCTGAAATGCAACCTAAACAGACACCACAAGATGTTGTGGTTCAAGAGTCTGTTCCTGTAGCATAGAGCCTATGTAGGTCTAGTAGGATTCGGCATGAGCCTGAGAGATATGGATTTCTCAAGACTCACACTGGTGATGTGATGCTCACGGATCAGGATGAGCCCACAACCTACCAACATGCTATGTTGGGGCCTAACTCTAAAAAGTGGCTAGTGGCCATGAAATCCGAGATGGAATCCATGTATGAAAACCAAGAATGGACTTTGGTTGACCCACCTGAAGGGGTGAAACCCATAGGGTTCAAATGGGTTTTCAAGAAGAAAATGGACATGGATGGTAATGTGATTACCTTTAAAGGGCGAATGGTTGCAAAAGGTTTCAAGCAAATTCATGATATTGACTATGATGAAACTTTTTCACCAGTTGCTATGCTTAAATCCATCCGAATTTTGTTTGCTATTGTTGCACACTAAGATTATGAGATATGGCAAATGGATGTCAAAACTGCATTCCTAAATGGAAAGCTACTTGAGGATGTGTACATGACACAACCTATTTTGTCACTCCTGAGAATGCCAATAAAGTGTGCAAGTTGCAATGGTCTATTTATGGACTGAAGCAAGCTTCTCGAAGTTGGAATCTTCATTTTGATGAAGCAATCAAAGAGTTTGGTTTTATCAAAAATGAAGATGAACCTTGTGTCTACAAGAAGGTTAGTGGAAGCGCTATTGTCTTCTTGCTGTTGTATGTAGATGGCATACTACTCATTGGGAATGACATTCCAGAGCTACAGTCTATGAAGACTTGGCTAGGGAAATGTTTCATTATGAACGGCCTGGGTGAAGTAGCCTATGTGTTAGGCATCAAGATCTATAGAGATAGATCTAGAAAGCTTCTTGGCCTAAGTCAAAGTACATACATTGACAAGGTGCTAAAGAGGTTTAGCATGCAAGATTCCAAGAAAGGATTCTTGTGTAGGGTTTCAGGAGCTAAACAGCGCAGCATAATTTAACCGAAACCCTCCAGGATCCAAGTGAAACGAGGTAAACCGGGTGTTCAAAAATTTTCATACCTATTTTTCGATTGAGATCTTTCTTTCAACTGTAGAGTCGAATCACAAAACCTGAATAGTTGACATGTTCAAGCTCTCTATGGTATCCACACGAGCCTCTCAGGATCACCATGCTTCCACTACATCTCGGCAGATGCGTTTCTCTTGCGCTCACAGTGCTAGCTTGCGTCCTCCAAGGAATTGCTAGAGAAGAGGGCAGTTTTCCTTTTGGGAGGCTAGGGCAAGGAGACCTTCGAATTTCCTACTAGAAGTTATATTTATAGTGAGACTCAACTTCCAGGCCTAATGGGTTTCAAGCCCTAATCCAATTAGGCTTTAATTTTAGGCTTAATAATGGCTCAACTCTTGGGCCCATTATTAATACGAAATTAAAGTGAAACCATAACTAAAATAATTAGTCCATGCACTCTAATGATCCAAACAGCTCTATGTGTGCGACCCAATAGGCTCTTACCACGTTGGTAATGATCATAACTCACATTTATGATCATAAGCAATGAACGGTGTCTAGCAATACATCATTACTACCCAAGTGACAAGGTTGTTGGTGATTCGACTAAACCTTTATGATCATCACCAATATATGCCATTGTCCCTTTATCCAAGATATCAACACTAAGAACGAGACGTGGAATGTGTCACTCTCATATAGGCCAATCTTTGGTTTCTTGATTACCAAGTATACCAACTTAAACTGATGACATTGATATCGTATATCAACTCATTCGGGCATGGCCATGCATTTTTCTAAGTCTTACTCTATCAAGGGGCCCGAAGATATCACTCCCGTTATATAGCAGGGACAAATCCCATCTTGATCATACAAATCCCTCCGCATGATATGTGACATACCCAATGACCTCCTTCAAGTTCACTCAGTCACAAGCAACAAAGGAAAGTATCAAAGTATGTGACTAACATGTAGGGAACCTTGATGATCTTAGGTCGAAGGACTACATATACCGTGATCACTATGAGAATCACTTATGACACTTATATAACGATCCATGTAATGTTCTCAGGGTGGGTTAGTCCAGTACACAAGTTCTCCAACTTGTACCCATATGCAGACTACATATCTCATATTACTCTCCAGATATGCTAGTCGTTATGTATTATTGCAACACGCTCCACAATAATACTAGACTAGGGACGTTTGAGAATATCATTATTCTAGGGTTACAATTTTGCTTTTTACGTTACGCAAAAACAAAAGAACAATGGATTAATGGCTCAATAAAATATCATGACTCAATGTGCAAAAAATACAATCATCTCATGATTGGCTTTTGGACACAACACTAACATCTTGCCCATGCCACATGGTATAACTCTTTCTAGATCTCAGTCTCCGAGTACACCCGAGGAAAGAAAGTGCATGAGTAAGATCCCATATGCCTCAGCAATTGGATCTATCATGTATGCCATGATATGTACTCATCCCGATGTTTCATATGCCTTGAGCATGATGAGTAGGTACCAATTGAACCCCGGTGAGACTCACTGGACAGCTATTAAGAACAACCTTAAGTACTTACGAAGGACTAAGGATGCATTCTTGGTCTTTGGAGGTAAAGATGAGTTCATTGTAAGGGGTTACACCAATGCAAGCTTCTAATCCGAGAAGGATGATTTTAGATCACAATCTGGTTATGTGCTTTGTATTGGTGGTGGTACTGTGAGCTGGAAGAGTTCAAAGCAAGAGACAGTAGCTGACTCTACAACAGAATTTGAGTACATTGCCACCTCTGATGCTGCGAAGGAGGCAGTTTGGATCAAGAAGTTCATCACTGAACTTGGAGGGGTTCCAAGCATTGCCGACCCGATAAAGCTCTATTATGACAACAATGAAGCAATTGCACAGGCTAAGGAACCTCGATCTTACCAGCGATCTAAACACGTACTCTGACGCTATCATCTTATCAGGGAGATCATCAAGAGGGGTGATGTAAGGATATGCAGGACTTCGACAGATAGCAACATTGCTGATCCACTAACCAAGCCCCTTACGCAACAGAGGCATGATAGCCATTCTAGGTCCATCGATATTAGATACATGGATGATTGGCTTTTAGTGCCAATAGGTGATTGTTAGTGTTATGCCCAAAAGACAATCATGAGATGATTGTATTTTTGCACATTGAGCCATGATATTATATTAAGGCATTAATCTAGCAATTATGTTAGTTGTTTTGTTTCTATGTAACGTAATAAACATAATTGTAACCCTAGAAGAATGATATTCTCAAATGTCCCTGGTCTAGTATTATTGTGGAGCAGGTTGCAATAATACATAATGACTAGCATATGTGGAGACTAATATGAGATATGTAGTCTACATATAAGTAGAAGTTGGAGAACTTGTGTACTGGACTAACCCACCATGAGAACACTACATGGATCATTATATGAGTGTCATAAGTGATTCTCATAGTGATCATGGTATATGTAGTCCTTCGACCTAAGATCATCAAGGTTCCCTACATGTGAGTCACATACTTTGATACTTCCCTTTATTACTCGTAACTGAGTGAACTTGAAGGAAGTCATTGGGTATGTCACATATCATGTGGAGGGATTTTTATGATCAAGATGGGATTTGTCCCTATTATGTAACGGGAGTGATATCTTCGGGCCCCTTGATAGAGTAAGACTTAGAAAAATGCATGGCCATGGTCAGATGAGTTGATATACGATATCAATGTCATCAATTTAAGTTGGTCTACTCAGTATTCAAGAAATGAAAGAATGGGCTATACAAGAGTGACACATTCCATGTCTTGTGCTTAGTCTTGATATGTTGGACAAAGGGACAATGACATGTATCGGTGATGATCATAAAAGTTTAGTCGAATCTCCGACAATCTTGTTACTTGGGTAGCAATGATGTGTTGCTAGACACTGCTCATTGCTTATGATCATAAATGTGATTTATGATCATTGCCAACGTGGTGAGAGCCTATTGGGTTGCACACATAGAGCCATTTGGATCATTAGAGTGCATGGGCTAATTATTTGGGTTATGGTTTCACAATAATTTTGAAATAATAATGGGCCCAAAAGTTGAGCCATTTTTAAGCCCGAAATTGAAGCCTAATTGGATTAGGGCTTTGAAACCCATTAGGCCTGGAAGTTGAGTCTCACTATAAATACAACTTTTAGTGAGAAATTCATAGCTTCTTGCCCTAGCCTCCCAAAAAGGACATCCGCACTCTTCTCTTGCAATTCCTTGGAGGACGCAAGCTAATACTGTGAGCGCAAGAGAAACGCATCTACCGAGACGTGGTGGAAGCGTGGTGATCCTGAGAGGCTCGTGTGGATACCATAGAGAGCTTCAACACATCAACTGTTCAGGTTTTGTGATTTGAATCTATAGTTGGGTGAGAGATCTCAACCGAAAATTAGGTATGAAAATTTTTGAACACTCGGTTTACCCCGTTTCACTTGGATCCTGGAGGGTTTCGGTTAAATTCCGTTGCGCTTGTTTGGCTCCCAAAACCCAACAATGGTATCAGAGCTACTGGTGGAACCCTAAATTAGGCTTGAATGTTGAATCACATGATGTCATGTGTTCGGTTGCTTTCGTCCATGAGCAATTAGATTGATTCATGATGCATGAAACCGGAACTCGTAATGAACATATGACATATATGAAGAAATAACACTAATTGGTTAATGAGATTAACCCGAAATTGATTGGTATGAGATACCTATATGGATTGGGATTCTTGCAATAGTTGCAAAAACCCTAGCTTGGTTCGGATTCGGCATGTTCGAGCACCAAAAGTAAGGTACTTTTGGTGGCTCGAATTGAGGAGTCTCGGGTGCCTACTTGCTCAAAATAGAAGATCTCGGGCAAATCAATTGTAAGACAATTTTTTGCACCGGGGGGGCATCACCCCCCTCACAACCCCCTACAGGGGAAGCCCCCTTCAGACGTTGGATTGCAGTTCCTGGCCTTTCCAAGGCCATCAGGATCTTCATTCTCGTAGTGTTTAGGGGAGTAAATGATATTGACCTCTTGCCCCTTGCTTTCCAAGGTCTGCCTCTCCCTCGGTCAAATCCTGAGGTTGGTGACTCTGCCCTCGGAATGGCTGTGGTTGAATTTTGGGCCGCCATCCTTAGCTCCTTGGCTGTCATGTGTTGCTTGGCCTTTCGGTAGAATTATCTGAGGGTGTTGAGGGGATCCTTGGAAAACTCATCGAATAGTTGTGAGTCCTTCCTTAGTCCCCTGATCAGAGTGAGGATTTGGATTTCGGGGCGAAAGTCTAGCACACTGAGAGCCTTTCAGTTGAACCTCTTGACATAGTCCTGAATGGTTTCCCCATTCTTTTGGGCTATGTCGAACATCTAGACTGGCATCTTTGCCGTTGGTTTGCTTCCAATGAATTACTGGGTGACGGTGGTGGACAATTTCTAGAAACTCATGGTGGTTTCGGGCATTAGAGAGTTGTACCATGCAGTCGCCGGTGCTGACAGAGTGACTTCAAAACATTTGTAGATGGTGGCATCATCGGCACCATGCAATACAATGCTCATCCTATACTTTGTCAGATGGGCCTGGGAGTCACTGCACCCATCATATGTCTTGAGATGTGGTACTCAGAAATCACTGGGCATTGGTGCCTCTATTATAGTACAGATGAAGGGCGACTCCTCTTTGATAAAGGTCTTCAATAGCCTTGACTAGATGAGCTTTTGAGAGACCTATTTTTCCACCTTTTCCAACGTTTCCAAGATTTTCTCCATCAGGATGGTAGTGCACTGGTTTCCTTGTTGCCTGGCAACCATCGGCAAAGAAGAATAGTGTCATCTTCTTGGTGAGTAACTTCACTAGTGCGGGGATAAGGACTTCTCATCTGAGGATAAACTTTGACTATGAGAGGTCCTGCACTCTTTTGACCTTGTTCCCGCAGCGCATCACCCCTGGGATGGTATGTTCTCCATTGAGGACTCATCATAAGGACTTCTGTTACTGGAGCTTCCGCGAGGTGACTTATTGCTCTTCTCTAGATGGGCGTTTAGAGAAGTTGCCTTTTTTTAAGGTGCTTGTGACCACCTCTAGTTGAGTTATTGTGTCATTTTAGCCACAATAGAGTGCTAAAAGTCATGTAGAAAACCCATAGTGACCATTAAGGGATGTTTGTCCTCTAACAAGGAAGTCTTCGGTACAGGCTCCTCAGTCATTGCTGGAGTCTCCGGCGTGAACTAGGACCTCGGGAGTCCCTTGTCCTTTGAACGCTGAGTCTTAACAATAATGACTTAGGGGTGATTTCCCACAGATAACACTAAATGATGCGAGGTGGCATCTTCATTGTATGACATGCTGGGCTTGAGAGAAACTTCAGGTGATAAGGTATGTGCAAGATCTTGAAGAAAGCAGGTTAGGAGCTCCACAGAGTGTGTTTTTGGGGGAGGAGCCTCTGATGCCCATGTTAGTATACGGGAGAGAAATTGTTTGAGAGTAGAGAATATGAAGTAGAGAGTCCTGTGTCCTTTACTTGGGTGCCTCTTGAGTATTTATAGGAGGATTGGGGAAAAGGCCGTTTTACACAACCTATCGAATTAGGACATGTGTTTTGCTAGATTTGATCCGTACCTTCAAAGATAGGCATCTCTAGCTGGCCGTAGGTAGTTCTGGCCAGAGGGTAAGGGTGTGTGCAAGGCTTCTGTGTTAGAGATCCTTCAACTGTATATGTGATTTTTTTGTGAGACCCCTTAGGGCAGGGATCTTCCCTGAGGGCTACTGGTGAAGGCCCTTCGAAAGGGTAGATCACCATTGGGAGACACTTTCCTCAATCGAGGATGGTGGACCTATACTCTTGAGGTTGTAATGTGTCCCAATCCAAAGGTGGCGAGGAGCCTACTTCCTTGAGTCAGTTATGTGCATTACTGAGGGTCGTGGAGAAATTCTTCCCAGGGTTGGTGTTATAAAGTTCCAAGTGTGGTGTTAGGTTCGTCCAAGGTAGAAGGTTTTTGTGGCTGATAACTCTTTGGCTCTCAATAATAATGCTCCCTAATTGCAAGGAATGAAACTAAATTTTAACGTTGTCTTTCTAAGAGAATAGGAACAACCTTAACCTTATAACATCTTCGATGACTCCATGAAGCATGATAGTTTCACATGGCTTAAAGAAAGTTGCCAAGTGAAAGTTAAGATATCCGATGGATAAGCCTCCTAATTGATTTTGTTGAATCAAAGTGATGAGTGTCAGTTTGGGCTTCAAGTTGTTAACATTTGTTGCTGACCTCATAATTCTATAGTAATTATTGGTCACCATTGGCTGATATTGTTCCCTAATAGCCCTTTCACCATGTGCTCTGTTGCCATTTCCATTTAGACCAAAAACTCCTTCCAAGTTCTCAATGGTTTGGCCACCATTTCTCTTAACTCAATTATGACCATTGTTGTTTTACATATGCTTCCAAGGTTATCCTTAACTTTTTCTATGTGGAGTGATGTAGAACCAATTGCGTATGAAGTTGCTTTGAGTTTCCTTCGTGCTTTTTAAATTTTCAAAATAATATGCAATAAGTTGGCACCTTGAGATGGGTCATGCACCAAAGTACCTACAAAAAAAGTAAAATGAAAGCAGATTCCCACAAATAAGTACAAGTAATGCAAGTTTAGCCTAAAGCCAATTGTCTAGTAATGATATTCCTCAACAAAATCAAACAATCTCTGACAATAATGCCAAAAACTAGTTGTGTGTACGCAATATTTCCTAAAATCACACACTACCTATAAGTGCAAGGATCTTTTTGTAGTCAAGGAGAATGGGTGTCAGTCCCACATGGATTGTTGATTAAATTGAACAATTACCACCAGTTCTTCTATTCACTTTACAAAACTAGCAACAAATGGACAATTGCATTCTACTCAATTAACCAAAATCAAATGAAGAACCTAAATTCCTAATACTAAGCAAGTACTAAAAAAACTAATCAAAGAAAAGTAACACTCTCTAACTAAAAGGTATTTCTTGAGAGAAAAGCAATGCACATTTCCTATGGTTTTCATTACTTGACTAGGTTAGTTAGGTGAATCACTCCTGGCATTTCAATTCTCCTACTATTTGGTGTAGTGATGATTCTAATTGGGCCATCACTTTCCTAAGTCAACGGTCACTCTCTTAAGTTTAAACTAGTAAGGATTCCAATCGTAATTGTTAATCCAAGAGAGGCATTACAAAGAACACCCTTCCACCCTAGCAACCTAGACAAGTTTCCCAACATGCCTATAGTTACAACCTTTTTTCTCCTAGGTCCAATTCATTTTTCACTTTCTCAAGTATAAAGGGAAATTTATAAAGCCAATTGATTGTGGCCATAAACGAATCAAATAATAATAAGCATATGAAGAAGAAACAATAGGTATTGAGAGGAAAATCTAAACACCCATTCATAAATTCATCAAAACAAAACAATTGTTAAATAACTACTACCAAGCAAGTGTAAAACAAACTGATAGCCGAAGGGCTATCCCTTAGTGGACCCTCAGACATAAAACGATTTAACACTACCTTTAGACAGTATAATAGTCAACTTCGGAAAGCCCACTCATCACCCGCAGCTACAAGCATAACTCCTAAAGATGCTCATACCTCCAGAGAACCCCAGAGGGACCTCGAAGGAAAATGACAAACATAATAGCCTACATCACCTGGGGACATACTTCCAAAGGTATGGATCGAAGGTCCCCCAAATTTTGCCACCCACATGTACTAATCTTTCTTGCTTGGGCAAAACAACCTTCCCCATGGCTCCTCTATATAGACCTGGGAGGCTTTTAGGTAATACCTTTTATCTTACATACCTCCCAATCTTTTCCTCCCACGTACTTATCCTACACATTCTAACTTGGCCATTGGAGGTTCCCTCATTAGTAATACTTAGGAGAACCCCCTTATTACCACTATCTAAATATCAAACCAGTAATAGTTAGGTAAGGCTTTATTACTGATAGCCAAAGGGTTATCACCCAAATGACCTCCTCATTTGGAGACCTGGCACCACCCTCATATTGACACATGACCAATGTCAAAAGAACTCTCTAAACCACCCTTGGAACTGCTATACGATCAACTTCATTAATATACTCTCTACCATCCTCGACAGTGTATGTAACCAGCCTCGGGAATGTAGGCCTATCACCATCGATAAAAGAAATGTCTCCCGAAGATGGACCATCCATCTGAAGGGCTTTCTCCAGCCACCCTTTAGGAATCCTTCGTCCGAAGGGGTCTCAGATCCCCGAAGGGGTCTTTAGGAGAAACGACAAATACCATTGGTATATCTTTGACAGAAACCTCACGCACGCCCCTACCTTCTGAGCATAACTGCCTATGTTTAGCTGTAGACACTTCCCTCCAAAGGTACAAACCGAATTTGGCCAAACACCTATCCTGATCTACAGACACTGGGCATAATAACCTCCTTCCCCCAGCCTCCTGTAAATACACAGGCGAGGCTCCTAGGTAAAGAACATAAAAGAGGTACCCTTTCTTTTCTACTCTCTACTCTAAAATGACTTCTCCCTTCACGTACTAACTTGGGCATCGGAGATCCCTCCCCTGGAAACACACTATAGGAAGCTCCTAACCCCTGTTCTTCAACTGCTACAGCTACTACTCAGACGTTGGTCCATCGGAGGTTCAACATGTCCTACATTGAAGATGTGCTAGAGCATCATTTGGCACCATTTCTGGGAACTCATCCTTAGGTTGTCGTCGTGGAAACTCGGCGTTCTAACGATAAGGGTGTTCCAAAGTATAAGCATCCTCTGACAGTCACTATGGGCTTTCTGCATGATTTCCAGTGCTCCATAGTAGCTGAAATGATGTAGCAAACAGACAAAAGGTCGTCGGGTACACATTGTCACGTTAAGACCCATTCATCAGAAGTCCATCCAAAGAAGGGGCGTCGTTCATCTCGTCAGAGTTCCGCAGATAAGAGCTTCCATGCAAAGTCATTGATGGAGAACCCTCCATCTCATGGGCCGTACATGGCAGGGTCTAGATCAAAAGAACCAAGGACCTTCCACCATCGAAGAAGTCCCTCTCATTGTGGCTATGAAGTTACTTGTCACCAGTCTGAGAGCTTAAATATAGTGACAATCTTTAATGTGTCAATCTCCCAGGAGCTATGCATGTTCTGTAGGCCATCATAACAATGCTCAACATATTACCCAAGTGGCCCTCTTGGTCTTTATGCAAATATATGTATATTGGTCAAACCATAACACACATATTTACATTTATGCATACTATGTCAGTGAAGAAGGGAAACACTAGGACAATTCTTAGTTTTGGCTTCCACACATTAGGCAATCTTGTTAAGTTCTAGTGACCAGCCACTACACCTGTAACTTCCACTAATAAACTTATCATTCTAGCCATGTAACCCACTGTTTTATTTGTTCCATTATCAACTAGAGACTTAGAGCAAACCCATAAATTTTTTTTTATATCAAAAGCCAACCTATGGACCAAGTTATCAATTTTTTAAGTTGGTTACCAAATTCTGACCAAATGAACAGTAACTTCGCCAATTTTGGAATGCCATATCTTTGGCTACAGGGCTCCAATTTCAGAAATTCCAAATTCTAGTTCAACCTTTGCATGCACTCTAGGTGTGGCCAACATTTTATATTTCATACCAATATTCTTTCTACACAGGGAGTTATGGAACTTTTAGTGTAGAGTCAAAATTCTGGTCCCTTTATGACCACTTTGCCCAAACAAAATTTCATAAGATTCATACACTTCCATTCCAGGTGCAAAAACAACATGGGTAGGTTCTTACATGTCTTAAAGACTTGGGAAAGTCATTCCATTGAATTTAGAGGCATTCCATAAACATTAAACATAATTTTCTTTGCAACAGCTAATGAGTTGCAAAATGGACAGAATTGAACATTCAACCTCAAACATCACTTTATTGCTTCATATATCATCCATACACCATCCATAGTGTATTTAAATGCATAGATGCATCATACATATGTCCTAGCTTAGTTTGGTATGTACACTAGCTTCTTGGAGAGCCTTACAACCACAATGCACTCTAGAAACTTCAAAAGACAGCTGCTGCATAAGGCAGAAAGTACCAACACTAAAATTAGAAAATATGCTCTAAAAATCATGAAACACTCTAGTTTCATACCAAACATATTGAAGTTCATGTACCTAAAATTTCATAAAAAAATCAAACTAGAACTATTAGTTTCAACATCCTTTTTCAGGTCTTCCTGGAAATGGACAGGAAGGGGAGTAAGCTTTTTCTAAAGAACTTAGTAAGGGCTTTCAATATAAAGTATTCCATAGAAACATACCACCTGAAGTCCAAAGACATAAAAAAATACAAAAGCAACACATACACATAAATATGGAAACCATATGCACCAACAATCATAGCAACAAAACACATGTAATGCTGGCAGTAATAACACATTAGGGTTAGTCCATAATCATTCAATAAAACAGTGATATATCACAATAAGATCACTATGTGATAGCCAAATGGCTATCATGCTCGAATAGCCTCTAAGGACGATTGACAAGGTACCATCCTCGGAAGTACATTTGACCCACCTCAGGATAGATGGGATCTTCACCACACTCGGCTAATGGCGCCACCACCCTCGGATTGGCATGATATTGCATCCTCGGTCAAGTTGTCTGGAGACCTTGGGGAACATCTCCCCATTCTCTGAAGAATATGGCATCCTCTGAAGGTCCTCCACACTGCTGACGGGCCTCCCTTCACGGCCCTTGGAGAGCAAAGTCGGACCAAATGAGGCTCTCCTGGCAAAGAGGTCTCACTCCCCGAAGAGAGTCCATCGCCGAAGGAGTTCTTAGCTAGATAAGAAAAAAATGCTTAGGAGCCTCTGAGATAGAGGACCTCACGCACGCCTCTAACACACAGCCCTGACCTTTGGTCAGAACGGCTACAGCTAGCTAGGGGCATATGTCCCCGAATGTACGAATCAAATCTGGCCAACCATGTGTCGTGATCCAGGACAAGCTGCAGCAGGAGGCCTCCCCTTAGGGACCTCCCATAAATACCTATGGAGAACCTTGGCACAGGGAGAGACAACTAGTAAGGAGGAAACTCTAGCCATTATCTGCTCTTCATTCCTTCTTACTTTCATCCTAAAAAGGCTGACTTGAGCGTCGGAGGCTCCTCCCCCGGAATCACACTCCGGGGAGTCTCTAACCTCTATTTTACTGAGTCTTGCAGCCACATCCTCACTAGAAGCTGCTCTCCAAGGCACTTTCTTCACCGGAGGGCTCTTTACAAACACCTTCATACCGTAAGTCCTGTTTGCAGCTACACCATGTTACATAACGAAGATGCCACCGAGCATCACTATTGATAGCCAAAGGCTGTCGCCTCAATCTGGCCGAATACCCTGCCACAACAAACGGCCAGAAGAACTGGCGCTTCCCGGGAATAGGTGGAATCATGCACCTCGGGAGAAAGCCTGAGAGCTCCGAGCCTCGGCACGCCAGTAAAACTTGAGGACTCCATTCGCCCCCCAAGGTTGTGAACAACGCGCCTTCGGAAAAGTGGCACCAGACATTGCTGCCCGAATATGATATCCCCGAAGGCGGAACCCCCTGGAACTGGGAACCCCCGAACTGAGGGTAGGCTTCCCGAAGAGGCTCTGTCCGAACTAGAGGACGACCTCGCCCAGGGACCCCGGGAGTACGGCAGGCGCATTTAAGGAAGCATTTAAGGAAGCCTCTGACACGTCCCACCACAGACGTAAAAAGTTGCCCTGACGCGCAGACGCCATCAGAATCATATCATGGCCCGTCTCAGCACAAGGCTCGAGGCCATCTAGTTACCAACTATCTGTCCCCTACGCCCAGACGTTCAGGAGCATCCGACCGCACACGTGTCATGATCTGAACGGGCTAGGTATTCCTATATATACAGGAAATAAATACTTGACAGGAGGTTGGCAGGCCGGAGATACAGCTCCCATACTCTGAGAAAAGACCAGGCGAGACTTTTCTGCCTTTCTCTTTGAGCTAGTGACTTTCTCCTTCTTCCGGCCACCACTGACTTGGGCGTCGGAGGCTCCCCCCCCGGAAAAACACTCCGGGGGCCTCCTAACCCTGTTTCCCAGTTTTCCAGGTACTCTCCTAGAGGCGATCCACCTTCCAGGCGTTCTTCCTCCTAGAAGTCTCCTCAACAGTCATCATGACTCACAACGATGAGGCCCTGGGCCATCATTTGGCGCCGTCTGTGGGAACCCGCTCGCAGATTGCCGTCGTTGAGACTCGGCGTTCTAAGGACAAGGGACTCCCAAGGTCCTCGTCCGCGCCTGAGATACAACCGGCTGCTGAGCAGACACTCCCAGAGACTTCTACGCCCGAGGAGGACCGCCCTCTGGTAATCACCATGAGCTTCTTGAGGGACTTTCAGCGCTCGGTCGTTGCTGAAATGACTCAGCAGATCGACCGAAGATGGCCACAGCAGTCGCAGGCCCAGAAACCCTCCTCATCAACACGCCCTCGGGAGAGAAGCCCCAAGTCTACACACCGCAGTTCAGAAAGTGGAGATCCTCGCGGAGAATCATCCACAGAAGATATAGCCCTCGGGAAACGGCCTGTGGGACAAACCGGGTCCAAGCGACCGAGAGTCTCACAGCGAAGCAGTTCGTCGCCTGAGGTGAGGGCCCTGACCCCTCCGCGCCGAACTCGCTCCCCGAAAAGGCGCCGTCGATCACCCTCCCGCGAAAATGGTCCTAGCGCCACTGCGCTTATGGAAAGGATATTGGCACGGCTGGACAGAGTGGAAAAGCAAGTGACCAGAAAACCCGTTTGGGACAGGCTGTCGGGGGCGTTATGCGAAGATGGCTCCCCGTTTATTCGCACCGTCGTTGAGGCAGCTATGCCAGGCGACTTCAGAGTGCCTAGGCTGGAGATCTATGATGGCCGGACTGATCCACAGGCCCATCTGACGAAGTACAGGCGGAGCATGATAATGCACGGAGCTGATGACGCTACCATGTGCAAATGCTTTGAAGTCACCCTCACGGGCCCAGCAACAGCATGGTACAATTCGTTGCCCCCAGGGACTATCACTGAGTTTCAGGAGTTGTCCACAGCCTTTACCCAGCAGTTCATTGGGAGCAGGCCGACGGCCAAAATGCCTGTACAGATGTTCGACATAGAGCAGAGAAACGGAGAGACGATCCGAGACTATGTCGAACGATTCAACAGGGAAGCACTCAGCGTCCCGGACTTCCGGCCCGAAATCCGCATCCTCGCTATGACACGGGGCCTTCGGCGTGACTCACAGCTATTCTACGAGTTCTCAAAGGACCCCCCGGAGACCCTAGGAGAATTTTACCGAAGGGCAGAGCAGCACATGACAGCCGAGGAATTGAGGATGGCGGGGCCGAAGTCTGATCATCACCGCGCCGAAGGGTCCAGCCAGCAAGCTCGGTATCTTTCTGAACACACAGGTCGACCACGGCGAATGCGAGGAAAGAAACCTCAAAGTTTCACACCCTTGAGCACGACACGGACCAACATTCTCATGGCGCTGGAAAGGCAAGGGACGCAGATTCGGCGGCCAAAGGCCATGGCCGCCGATAATAAGAAGAATGCCAAGAAGTTCTGCCAGTTTCATCGCGACCACGGTCATGACACCGAAGACTGCTTCCAGCTGAAGAAGTACATAGAGTCGCTGATCAAACAGGGCCAACTTCGCAAGTATCTGCGGATGCCCTCCCCTAAAGGCAGAAAAGAGGAGGAAGAGAGGGCCGAAAACGAGGACTATGACTCCGACAGGCGGAGAAACAGAAGTCCAAAAAGGCGCCTCCCACCTCCAGTAGGGGTCATCCAAACCATCACCACGGGGCTCCCATCCTCGGAAAGAAAGCGGAAGGCCAGAGAAATTGCTGTTATGGAGTATCAAAGTCCATCAAAGAAATTGGCTCGCAAAGATGGCTCCACTGTCGTCTTCCCCCACGACGACCCGCTGCTGATAATGGCGAGAATAGGGAACTGGGACGTCAAGAGAGTGTTGCTTGATGATGGCTCAAATGCTGACGTCCTATTCTCGCACTTACTGCCGAGCCTGGGCATCACCAGCAGCGAGCTGAAACCTGTCACCACGCCCACCTTCGGCGTTGGGCCATCCGAACTACCCGTCCTCGGATGGATCGATCTCCCTTTGATGATGAAAGGCACTTCGGTAGATGGAGCAGCTGAGTTGTACGCGTCCACAATGACAAGATTCATCGTCATGGATGTCCCGTCTTCGTACAACGCCATCCTTGGAAGGCAGACTCAGGGGAACCTGCACATTCGCCCCGATGTGAAGTACTTGACTGTCACATTCGCCACCAAGGATGGAGATGCAGAGGTCTTCATCGACCAAGCCGAGGTAAGAAAGGTGTTTGTAAAAACACGAAAGGCTCCGGCAAACAGCTCTACACAAACGGTGGAGGCAAAGGCGCAGGAGAAAGGCAAAGAAGGAGATCCCCCAGAAGCAGAAACGGAAGCAGTAGATCTTGTCCCAGGACAATCTACCCGAATAGGGAAGAGCTTGGCCAAAGGTGATAAGGAAAATCTTGTATCCTTTCTGCTAAAAAATAAAGATCTGTTTGCCTACTCGCCGAAAGACATGCCAGGAGTGAACCCTGGCATAATACAGCACAGCCTCAAAGTAAGCCCGGAAGCAAAACCTGTCAGGCAAAAGAAACGAAGCATCTCAGCCCACAAAAGCAACTTTGTGAAAACCGAAGTCCAGCGCCTATTGGATGCTGAAGTTATCAGGGAGGTCAAATACCCCGAATGGTTAAGCAACGTGGTCATCGCCACAAAAGAAGGTAGCAGCAAACTCCGGATGTGCATTGATTTCAGAAACTTGAACGATGCTTGCCCGAAAGACTCATTTCCCCTCCCGCCAATAGATCAACTGGTAGATTCAACGGCCGAATACGGGCTCCTGAGCTTCCTAGATGCCTTCAGCGGCTACCATCAGATAAGGATGGACCCGGAAGATGAAGAGAAAACTGCCTTCATCACCGAGGGAGGAACGTACTGCTATATAAGAATGCCCTTCGGGCTGAAAAATGCAGGAGCCACCTACCAGAGACTGATGAACAAGGTCTTTAAAGACCAAATGGGGAGAAACATGGAAGTATATGTTGACGATATGATAGTAAAAAGCAAGCTGCCCGGCTACCACGTTGCAGATTTGGAGGAAACCTTCCAAAAGCTCAGAGCCTTCGGGATTCGCCTTAACCCCGAGAAGTGTATGTTCGGGGTGACGTCGGGAAAATTCCTTGGGTACATGGTATCCGAAAGAGGCATCGACGCCAATCCTGAGAAGATTAAGGCTCTGCTTGAGTTCCGAACTCCTGCCACAGTGAAAGACGTGCAGAGACTAACCGGAAGAATAACCTCTCTGAGCAGGTTTATTTCCAGGTACGGAGATAGGTGTCGACCTTTCTTCAAAGTCCTCACAAAGGCAGCAAAGATGGAAGGCGACCTCGGAAGAAATAATCATCTCTGGGAAGGAGATTGCCAAAAGGCCTGGGAAGAACTCAAAGTCTACCTGGCCAGCCTGCCGACTCTGCGGCAACCTCGGGAGGGAGAACCCCTCGTACTATACCTCGCCGTCACAGAAAAGGCCGTGAGCTCGGTCCTGATAAAAGAAGAAGGGCCGAAACAATGGCCGGTCTACTATGTCAGCAAGTCCCTGCATGGCGCCGAAGTCAGGTACCCTTTGCTTCAAAAAGCTATATACGCCTTGGTGCTTGCAGGAAGAAGACTACGACCATATTTCCAGGCTCACCCCATCATCGTCCGAAGTAGTCTACCACTACGGGATGTCATGAAGAGAGTTGATCATTCGGGAAGGCTCTCCAAGTGGTGCATAGAGCTTGGCGAACACGAAATCACGTATGAGCCTCGAAAGGCCATAAAAGCCCAAGCATTGGCAGATTTTATCGCCGAAATACCCACCACTGAGGAGAACCACTCAGATCCGAAAGAAGGGGAGCCAGAATGGACCTTGCATGTTGACGGAGCCTCGGGGTCCGAACACCAGGGAGCTGGAATAGTTATCAGAGGACCCGAAGGCCTAGAGGTGATGAAGGCTATCAAGTTCAGCTTCAACGTCACCAATAATGTGGCTGAGTATGAAGCCCTCATAGCGGGATTACGCTTGGCCAGAAAGATTGGCGTAAGAAGCTTAAGGGCTCACAGCGATTCCCAGCTGGTAGTTCGGCAGACGGCAGGAGATTATGGGGCGAAGGACCCCATCTTGGCAAAATACCACGAGCTGGTAAGAAATCTCATCCAAGAGTTTGACGCCGTACGGATCGAAAATGTACCCCGGCGGAATAACACTAAGGCAGATTGCTTAGCAAAGTCCAAAACATACACCGAGGTGCTAGACCATCCAAGCATCTCCGTGCTAAGCGTAACGACCTCGGGAATGGGGTGGAAGGACCCCACAAAGAGATACCTCGCAGAGAATGAGCTTCCCGAAGACGCCGGCAATGCTGCAAGACTGCGAAGACGTGCCGGAAGATTCTTCCTGATTGGTGAAGAGTTATATCGGCAAGGATATGCAAATCCGCTGCAGAGATGTGTGGGCGAAGAGGATACTGAGATGGTCCTTGAAGAAGTCCATGAAGGCATGTGCGGCTCGCACGTTGGAACTGATGCCCTTGCAGCAGTGATACTCCGCCAAGGATACTTCTGGCCTACCCTGAGAAAGGACGCAAGACAGTTCGTCCAGAAGTGCGGTAGTTGCCAGAGACATGCAAAAATCCAGAGGATACCCTCGGAAATGGTAACGTCGGCAGACTATCCTTGGCCCTTCGCAGTCTGGGGTATAGACCTCATTGGGCCACTCCCCACAGCGCCCGGAGGCGTGAAATTCTGCGTGGTAGCAGTGGACTATTTCTCAAAGTGGGTAGAGGCAGAACCACTAGCAACTATCTCGGCAAAAGAAGTGCAGAAGTTCGTGTGGAAAAACATCGTATGCAGATTTGGCATACCGAGGGTACTAGTAGCTGATAATGGATCCCAGTTCATAGACAAAGGATTCCAGGAATTCATCAGCGACCTCGGAATAAAGATGCACTTCGCCCCAGTAGCTCACCCCCAAAGCAATGGGCAGGTGGAAGTATCAAACAGGACCATAAAAGACGGCCTGAAAAAGAGACTTGGGGAAGCCAAGGGGAAATGGCCAGGAGAACTCCAAAGTGTATTGTGGAGCTACCGAACGACGCCACGAAGAGCCACAGGGGAAACTCCCTTCTCACTCGTCTTCGGAACAGAGGCCATTATCCCAATAGAGATAGTTCAGCCTTCAATACGGGTGCAAGTATTTGATGAAGGCGGAAACGACCTCGGTCTAAGAACCAAGCTCGACCTTGTGGCCGAACACAGAGAAATAGCCGAGCTGAGAAGAAAAGCTTTCCAGCAAAGAGTGGCCGCGGCTATCAACTTAAAAGCCAGGCCAAAAGAAATCAAAAAAGGAGACCTCGTTCTCCGAAAGGCCGACTTCGCACCCCGAAGGCCATCTCACGGAGTACTTCGCGCAAATTGGGAAGGACCTTATCTGGTTCTCGCCGAAGTACGAAAAGGCGTGTACAAGCTTGGCGACGCCGAAGGCGTAGAATTGAAAAACACTTGGCATTCAGATGCCTTGAAAAAATTCTACGCCTAAGGTTGAGCGGAAGAAGTATGTTGTACAAGAAATATTCTAAGTACAGAATGGTCTTGAGAAAAATTTTCAAGTATACCAAAATTGTCCAAGACAGATTTCCGCGAAGGTGCTCGCCACGAAAAAAGCGGTTGTGACTTCCCGAAGCCCCTTGAGCCACTATGCTCGGGAAAAATGGGAAACAAGAATCTTGCAAAGGTACTCAGCATAATCAGTGCAGAGAAAATTTTCCGAACACCCTTGAGCGAACATGCTCGGGAGAAAGGGAAAGCAAGAATCTCGCAAAAATACACGCCAAAACAAAAGCAGAGGTAATTTCCGAACACCCTTGAGCGAACGTGCTCGGGAAAAAGGGAATGAGCAATCTCGTGAAGATTTTCCTAAGTCCCTTGAGCAAATATGCTCGGGACAATAGGAAGACAGAAAAATTTGGCTAAAGATTTTCCGAAGGCCCTTGAGCGAACATGTTCGGGATAAAAGGAAACAAAAAGCCTGCAAAAGACTTAGCCAAATTTTTGCAAATTTTCCAGAAAGTCTCTTGAGCGAGCACGCTCGGGACAAAGGAAGGTAAAAAGTTTCTTTGGTTGCAGGTTTTCCGAAAGTCTCTTGAAGCGAACGTGTTCGGGACAGTGGAAATGAAGAAACTTGCAAGAAAGGACTTAGCCGAAAAGATTGTTCATTTAGAGCAAACGCTGCCTTACAAAAGAAGTGTCCAAAGAAGGAGCACGAAGGAGAAAAATAAGAGGAGCCCTAAAGCAAACTAGGGAGAGCCGGGTGGACGAAGACCAGGAAGCTTCAGATGCTCGACCCTGGACCACTGCCACCGAGGTCCCTCAGGAATATTTAGGCCCTCCAGAAAAGAGAGGTCCAAATCTGGGAACCTCTGCAGCACCTGGTGCCGAGCGAGGCAGAAGCCGTCCTGAAAGGCGACCTTGGCCATGTCGTCAGAAGTACGTTTTTGAATGCCAAGGACATTGACCTCGTCCCTCAGCTCAGCAACCTCCTCCTCGAGCTCGCTTATCCCCAGCATCTCTCCGGACTCCTTCTTCAGAGCCTCGACCTCGGCTTGAAGAGCAGTGTTCTCGTCCGTCAAACTCGACGCAAGACTGTCGGAAACAGCCTTGTCCTTGACAAGATCTTCATTGGCGGCAAGCAGCTCCTTTACTTGGTCGCCGAGGTCGGAAATCTTCCGGGAGGAGTCCTTTTCAAGTTCTTCTCTTTTCTTCGAGAACTCCTCCCGAACGGCAGCAAGTTGCTGAGAACAATCCGCTGTCAGCTGCTGGTTGCTGGCAATCACCTTCGCAAGCGAAGCCTTCGCTTCAGTGAGTTCCCGCGAAGTCGCATCCTTGGAGGCAGCCTGTCTGGCCACCCGAACTCGGAGATAACCAGCGTACTCCGGCAGCTACGGCAAGGCAAAAGTCCAGGTTAGTACAAGTCTAAACACTTAGAAAATTGAGGAAAAAAGTGTAAAGACTATACCTGAGCAGCATGCTCGGTGACTTTTGCGGCGAGGGTATTATCCCCCGGGTGAGCCGCCGCAATGGCCCAGAAGGAGGCATCAGTGGTCATCCCCTTCCAGATCTCTTTGGTCATCTTCGGACAATCGTCGGAGAACAGATTCATATCCTCCGTAATTGTCCAAAAGGGCTCCAAGGGGATCTTCCCCTCAGGGATTGTGGCATCACGCAGGGCCCGTTTCCTCTCATGAATGGCCCTCCAGCCAACAGTAAGAGGCTCCCCTGAAAGTGAGAAGGAAGTTAGGAGCAAAAGAAAAATTCGCGAAAGGAAAAGGAGCTGAACTTCGGCTAAAGACATACCTGGAGGAACCTCGGAGACAGTGTCCTCGGAATCCTCGGGCCCCTCGGAAGAAAGACCCTTACCCTTCTGCCGGTACCGCTCCTCGGCGGTGGGTACTTCTACCACTACAGTGTTTCTGGGGGCCTCGATGTCGGGAAGAGGCACCTCGGCGGAAGTAGCGGGGACCTCGGCCGGTGGAATTTCAACAAGACCAGCGTCTTCGCCAGCTTCTTCTTCCAAAAGCTCTGGCTGAGGAGACTGGAGAGTTTTCCTAACTCGCTTCGCCGAGGGTCCCGCCCCTGTCGTCTTCCTTCTTCGGGAAGCCGCCTTCTTTGTCTGCTCCCCCTTCTCCACCTGGCCAGAAAAGAGGGCCTTGTAATACGCGGCAGCCCCATCGCCCATCTCTGAAAAAGAGAAGAAATATCAGCGTAAGTCCGAGGAAAAAGTATAAAGGGATGGAAGATTACTCACTTTCGGCAAAAGTTTCGAAAGAAGTCTCCCCCTTAAGGAGCTTGACCAGCCAGGAGTCTTTCCCGGCGATGGCGGGAGCGGGCATATTGAGGTCAGTCACGTGCTCCTTAACCACTTTCAGCTCCCGAAGGACTTCTTCGGTCATCAACCTCCAGTTGATAGGAAAGGGGTAAAGAGCACGAGGAGAGACCTCGGGAGCCCAGTCAGCGACTGCCCGAATGCGGGCGTCGAAATCCGCGAACACGGAAGCCAACGGTGGGGTCAGCAGCATCCTCGGATCGACGATGTCAGCGTTCAGCACTCCCTGAGCCCACCTAGTCGGGACATCAGACCAGTTCTTATCCACCTTGAGGAAAAAGAACTTAGGCTGCCACCCCCGCCAGCTGTCCTTCGTGTCGAAGGTGAAGGTGAATTTTTTGCTCCCGGATCCCCGAGGTAGCAGGAAATAGAAGCCACCCTTCGGGACCACATAGAGCTTGTAGTACTGCATGAAAATAATGAAGTGGGGCTCTATCCCGAACACGCCACACATGCAGAGGTAGGCGTTAAAGTAGCAGTACGCGTTCGGGGGAAGCTGGTTCACAGCAATGCCATGGAATTGGCAGAACTCGCAAACCACCTTCGGGGGAGGATACCGAAGACCGGCCTTCAGTTGGGCTCGGAAGACGGTAACCTCGTCACCACGGTTTGAAAAAGCAAAATGGCTAGAACGAGGCAGTCTGGTCACAGCGTAAGACGGAAGAAAGAATTTTTTCTTCCACCTCTCTAGTTTTTCGGGGGTGGTACAGCAAGGATGGGCCAGAAGAGGTTTCCAGCTCTCGGGAACAGGCATCGCAGACATGAAAAAGAGTTTGAGATGGAAAAGAAAATAGTTTCCAGAAAAAACTCAGAAGACGAGTTTGGAAAAAACAGCAGTTTTCCAGAAAAACTCAGAAAAACAGAGGAATCAAGTACTCTGGAAATCAAAACCCACCAAAAGATTTGCCGGAGGACGCCGTCCTGAAAGTTGGTTGGAAAAAGCTCTGATTAAAGAAGCTCCGCCACAGAAAGCAAGATAAAACGCAAGAACAGAGGGCAGAGCAGAAAAAGAGCAGAAAAACAGTAAGTGGGACTTATGATAGAATGGGCTATTTATAGGCCAAAGGTGGGTAACCGAAAAAACATCATAAGTACCCATTGGAGGCGAACCGTCGCCGTAACTGCCCGCTGCACCCGAAAAGGCGCGCCCTCTGTAAATGACGCGCCTCTCCTCCAATGGCAAGAAGCCACGTGTCAACCGCTGCGCAGAAATGGGGGACGTGCCTCCCCAAACGTGCCTGGAAAACCGGGACACGCCTCCTGATTGGGACACGTCGTTTGACATCCCTGAGAAATGGAGACGCGCCGCTCAGTCTGACACGCTTGGCCATCAGACCTGCAGAAATAAAAAAGCAGGCCACCTCGAGGACACCAAGAGACAGGCTATGGCTGAACAGCCCATGACTTTTGGGCAAGAGGTGTATCTTCGGTACAGGCTTTGCCTCGGAGACACCAAAGAAAAGGCCAAGGCCGAACAGCCCAGACCCTCGGGCAAAAGGTGCGACCTCGGAACAGGTTATGCTTCCCAACAAGACTCCCAACGGCAACCTCGGAAAGAGATGCAAACCGAAGTCTTCACTTCGGCTTTCCAGAGGGGGGCATGTGATAGCCAAAGGCTGTCGCCTCAATCTGGCCGAATACCCTGCCACAACAAACGGCCAGAAGAACTGGCGCTTCCCGGGAATAGGTGGAATCATGCACCTCGGGAGAAAGCCTGAGAGCTCCGAGCCTCGGCACGCCAGTAAAACTTGA
Organism: Aquilaria yunnanensis; assembly: GCA_039654915.1. Lineage (NCBI taxonomy): Eukaryota > Viridiplantae > Streptophyta > Magnoliopsida > Malvales > Thymelaeaceae > Aquilaria > Aquilaria yunnanensis. The sequence continues at coordinate 79,875,266 of CM077598.1, forward strand.
GGACTCCATTCGCCCCCCAAGGTTGTGAACAACGCGCCTTCGGAAAAGTGGCACCAGACATTGCTGCCCGAATATGATATCCCCGAAGGCGGAACCCCCTGGAACTGGGAACCCCCGAACTGAGGGTAGGCTTCCCGAAGAGGCTCTGTCCGAACTAGAGGACCACCTCGCCCAGGGACCCCGGGAGTACGGCAGGCGCATTTAAGGAAGCATTTAAGGAAGCCTCTGACACGTCCCACCACAGACGTAAAAAGTCGCCCTGACGCGCAGACGCCATCAGAATCATATCATGGCCCGTCTCAGCACAAGGCTCGAGGCCATCTAGTTACCAACTATCTGTCCCCTATGCCCAGACGTTCAGGAGCATCCGACCGCACACGTGTCATGATCTGAACGGGCTAGGTATTCCTATATATACAGGAAATAAATACTTGACAGGAGGTTGGCAGGCCGGAGATACAGCTCCCATACTCTGAGAAAAGACCAGGCGAGACTTTTCTGCCTTTCTCTTTGAGCTAGTGACTTTCTCCTTCTTCCGGCCACCACTGACTTGGGCGTCGGAGGCTCCCCCCCCGGAAAAACACTCCGGGGGCCTCCTAACCCTGTTTCCCAGTTTTCCAGGTACTCTCCTAGAGGCGATCCACCTTCCAGGCGTTCTTCCTCCTAGAAGTCTCCTCAACAGTCATCATGACTCACAACGATGAGGCCCTGGGCCATCAACTATGGCTACCCTTGTCAAGCTTTTTCTTGGTATTAGGACTCTATTAGATCTTATTTAGTACTAATTTGGGCTCTAGAAACCCTTGTTTTTTGCTGCCATCTTTAGCATGGTAAGACCAAGGCTGGAGCCTTGCGATACTTCTTTCCCCTTAACCCATACTTGGTTCCTTGAGCTTTTTTCTCTCTTCCAAGCATGGTATTAGTTTCATGGATGTTTGGAAATACACTAAACAATCTAGGAAACTTTAGAAAACCATTACCTTTTGCTATGAAATCCGAAAACCCAAATAGAGCCAAAATTAGGTTTTCTTGCACTCTTTGATGTCTTCTTTGCTTTCTCTTGCTTCCTCTTGCTTTCCTAACATATGGTGGTGGTGGAGGATGGTGGAAAAGGTTAAGGAAGAACCCTTGGCTGCTGGGGGATAAAATTTAGAGGAACTGGCAGGAAAATGAAGATTTTTCTTCATTTATACATCATTTTGACCTTGGTGGTATATATGCAAATTTTTGAAACTTTGGCCAATACTTGGGTCGATTATATCCAGCTATTTGGCTAGGAAAATGATGTCTTTTACCACATTGAACCTTGTTAAAGGTCATTATAGCTTTTAGACAAAAAGGTGGAAACTTGGATCCTTAGTTCGCATTATGCCATAAATGATCAACTTTGCCTTCTTAAGCACTTTGGTCCCCAAAAATGTCTTTAATTCCATCCATGTCCTTTCCATAGCCATCTTTAGAAATTTGTGCAATTGAGTACCCAACTTTTGTAACCTTACAATTTAGTCCATAGGTTACATGAAAATTAGGCGATGTGCCAATGCTTTCTTAAAGACCAAGTTATCATTGGTTTTCCCACTTAAGGGGATGTATATTAAATACTTTACACTTCACAAATCATACACTATGGTGAAAGTTGAAGAAGATAAGTTTAAGTCCTTATGCTATAATTTTCCCATTTTGTGAAGGTGGTACCATTCTCCCCCCCCCCCCCCCGCGCTAAAAATTTTGGTCCTCCAAAATTGCCTTTAGCTTGGGGTACTCTTTTGGATATCTCTCTTGCATTCCTTTCTTAGTTTCCCAGGTCACTTATCTTTCGAAATGGTGTGACCACTGAACTTTGACGATGGGAATAAGCTTGTTTCTTAGCCTTCTGGTATCCTAAGCTAAGATAGCTATAGGTTTCTCTTCATATGCCAAACTAGGCTCTAATTGTATGTCTTCTACTGCTATGGTATGCTTTGTGTCTAGCAAACACTTCTTAAGCATACTGATGTGGAAAACATTATGGACACTTGACATACTTGGCGGTAGAGCCAACCTATAAGCCACCTTGCCAACCTTTTCTAGTATTTCATAAGGACCAATGTACAATGGAGATAGCTTACTATGTTTGCCAAACCTTATAGTGCCTTTGGTTGGTGCTACTTTGAGCCATACTTTGTCTCCAACCATAAACTCGAAGTCTCTTCTTCTTTTGTTCACATAAGCAATGGTCCTTTCATTAGCTATTTTTAACCTTTCTTGTATCTTCTTGATTTTACTTGTTGTGCCTTCAATAATCTTTGGACCCAACTTGAGCATATCTAACACTTTCACCCAACAATGGGGTGCCGTGCTCCTTCTCCTATAAATGGCTTCATAAGGTGCCATACCAATGGTGGTTTGATAACTATTGTTGTAAGAAAATTCCACCAAAGGTAAGTGTTGGTTCCATTCCCTTTCAAAATCTAATATAGAACTTTTAAGCATGTCTTCCAATATCTGAATCACCCACTCAATCTGTCCATCAGTTTGAGGATGATAAGCAGTGCTCAGGTGGATTTTGGATCCTAGTGCCTTGTGAAAAGCACTCCAAAATTGAGCTGTAAACCTTGGATCTTTGTTTGATACTATGGAGTCTACCACTCCATGCAGTCTTACTATCTCTTTGATGTACATTTGTGCTAATTTTTCCAGTGAGTTTGTGATCTTTATTGGCAAGAAGTGAGCACACTTGGTTAACCTATCCACAATGACCTAGATTTTGTCATGTCTTAATTTGGTCATAGGCAACCTAGTTAAGAAGTCCATTGTTATGTTACCCCACTTTCTAACTGGAATGGGTAAAGTTTGTAGTGTTCTTGCTGGCTTCTAGTGCTCTACCTTCACTCTTTGACACAAATCTTCTATAATAGCCTGCCAGTCCTAGGAAGCTTCTGACTTCCTTTAGAGTCTTAGGTCTTTCCCACTCTTGTACAGCCTTGTCCTATTCTGGGTCTACTCTAAGGCCTTGTGTATCCATGACGTGTCCTAGGAAAGACACTTCTTTTAACCAGAGCTGGCATTTGGAAAAATGTGCATAAAGTTGATTCTTCAACAGTGTGTTCAAGATAGTTCTTAACTGATGCTCATGTTCACTTTCATCCTTGGAATACACTAGGATGTCATTAATGAACACCACTACATACTTGTCCAAGTAAGGTCTGAACACATGGTTCATCAGATCCATGAATATAGCAGGGCCATTAGTGAAGCCAAATGGCATAACTGTATACTCATAGTGTCTATATCTTTGACACAAATCTTCTATAATAGCCTGCCAGTCCTAGGAAGCTTCTGACTTCCTTTAGAGTCTTAGGTCTTTCCCACTCTTGTACAGCCTTGTCCTATTCTGGGTCTACTCTAAGGCCTTGTGTATCCATGACGTGTCCTAGGAAAGACACTTCTTTTAACCAGAGCTGGCATTTGGAAAAATGTGCATAAAGTTGATTCTTCAACAGTGTGTTCAAGATAGTTCTTAACTGATGCTCATGTTCACTTTCATCCTTGGAATACACTAGGATGTCATTAATGAACACCACTACATACTTGTCCAAGTAAGGTCTGAACACATGGTTCATCAGATCCATGAATATAGCAGGGCCATTAGTGAAGCCAAATGGCATAACTGTATACTCATAGTGTCTATATCTTGTTTGGAATGTTGTCTTGGGTATATCCTCCTCTTTTACTCTGAACTACAAGTACCTAGATCTCAAATCAATTTTAGAGAAGATTTTTGCTCCCTTGGGTTGATCAAATAGATCTTCAATCCTAAGAAGTGGATATTTGTTTTTGACAGTTACAGCATTCAGCTTTTTGTAGTCAATACACAATCTTAATGATCCATCCTTCTTTTTCACAAAGAGAATTGGAGCTCCCCATGGTGAAACACTTGGTCATATAAACCCTTTTTGAAGAAGTTCATCAAGTTGTTTCTTGAGCTCAGTCATCTCTGTGATTGGCATTCTATGAGGAGGTATAGATATTGGTACTGCCTTGATTTGTAACTTGATGTCAAATTGTATCTCTCTTAAAAGAGGAATAGCTGGCAGGTCTTTAGGAAAGACTTGTAGAAAGTCTCTCACTATAGGTATGCTATGAACTTCCTCATCAATTTCTACACCATTTAACATGTAATGTTCATCTTCAAAAACCACAAGAATTTCATCCATAACTTCTAGTTCCATGCCATGCATTTCATACACTAATTCCTTAGAATTCACTAATGCATGCACTTCATTACCAAGCAATGTGATTTCTCTTTTACCACAATCAATATTGATTGCATGCTTTGCTAACCAATCCATGCTAAGAACAATATCATGCTTTGGAATATTTAACACTAACAGATCAATCAAAATCTTAGTCTTTCCAACTACTAGCTCACAATTCTTAGCCAGTTCATTAGTGAAAAGACATTGACTACCTGCTATTCTTACTAATGATATATTAGGCGTGAATTCTATAGATAATTTCATGGATTCAATTAACTTTCTAGTCATAATAGACATTGAAGCACCAGTATCGAACAACACACTAACTAGCACACCATTAAAATAAATGTTTCCACCAAGTGCTCCTTGTCGGGATGTCTCTCCCTTATCAATATGAAATACCTTTCCAGCTATCTGCACTTGAGGCGTTTGAGCTCCAGGAGGACCCCTTGGTTGATTGCCTCTAATGGGTGGCATATTAGGCCTATGCTGGCCTTGGTCCTCCTGCCATCTTCTTTTGACTAAAGGGCAGTGCTTGATCTAGTGATCCAAATATCCACATCTGAGACATGCCTATGTTTCAAAATAACATGGCCTCTTGCCACGAAACTTCTTGCATTGAAGAGACCTTGGGCCAATAAACTTACTCTTGGCCTTGCCTTCCATACTAGGTTTTCTAGCCTTTGTAGTGTCCTTACTTTTCATTGGTTTTTGCAGTCTTCCAGCTTGCCTGGTCACTCTTTCTCCACTAGGAAACCATTTACTTTCATACTCTTCCTATTCCACCAGTAAAGCCTTCTAAACAGTATCATGATATGTAATGGCATGGAAAGGTCTAACAACTCTCCTAATATCTGGTCTTAGGCCTCTGACAAACCTCTTTGCTTTAAGTTCTTCTAACCCATGGTACTATGTTGCATACCTCACAAGTTGGTTGAACTTGTGTTCGTATTCTCGAACACTGAGGTTGTTTTGTTGTAGTGCATCAAACTCAGCTTGCTTTAGGTCGTTGATGGCATCACTTATATGCTGGTCTTGGAATAACCTTGTGAACTCAAGCCATGTCATCTCTAGCTCATGATCTATTCTTCTGCCTTTCTGGGCAGCATCCCTATCTTGAACACTTCTCCACCACATTTCTACAGTACCTACAAGATTGTACGTAGCCAGATATACTTTCTTGGTAGAGCTTAAGTGTATCCTCTCGAACATCTTCTCAATGAATCCTAGCCATTCTTCAGCTTTCTCTGGTCCAGCTCTACCATCAAATTGTGGAGGTCTTAGGCCTTGAAACCTCTCCAACAATCTGACATCATCAGAGCTCTCAAGAAGTTCAGCTCTACCCCTTCTAGACCTGTGTGAATCTTCTAAATCTATATAGTCTTTATGTCTCCTGCTTCTTCTCTTCTCACTAGGTCTTTTAGCTTCATCCCCCATGGAATGGTCATAAGCTAAGTTATTGGCTCTGGATACCTGGCCAATCTCAGACCTAATTCTTCAACCTCAAGTATGTTTTCTATCCTCATCTTCAGCATCTTCATTCTCTTCATTTTCATCAGAAGGAACATTCACTGGGTTGTTCCTAACAAGTTCGTGGTTATGCTCTTGTGGTAACGCTTGTGCTACTTGGACTCCTTGCTGTTGAGCTTGTAGTAACCATACTAAGTTTTCATTTATCTAGGCCAGGTTTCTTTGTAGTTCAACCCACACCTGCGGTACATTCATTTCAGATGCTGGGTTTTCTACTTCCAAAATCCTTGGCTGCTGTTCTACACCCCTTCCTTTTCTGTTGGCCTGCCTTTGCTTAGTAAGAGGTCTTAGGGGTCCCTGATCCCCTCTCCTTGTGGTGACCATTTTCCTATTTCATGAAAATCAAAATAGCACAATATATACTCTATGTTAGGTACTTAACACTAGCAGTAGACCCAACTATGGTATATGTATGCAACTATATGCATCATGTCATATGCACATAAACCACATTCAAACTTTGCTCTAATACCAACTTTTGTTACCACTCTGAGAGCTTAAATACAATGATAAGATTTAATGTGTCAATCTCCCAAAAGCTATGCATGTTCTGTAGGCCATTAAAATAATGCTCACTATATTACCCAAGTGGCCCTCTTGGTCTTTATGCAAATATATGTATATTGGTGAAACCATAACACACATATTTACATTTATGCACACTATGGTAGCTAAGAAGGAAAACACTAGCACAATTCTTAGTTTTGGCTTCCACACATTAGGCAATCATGTTAAGTTATAGTGACCAACCACTGCACCTGTAACTTCCACTAACAAACTGTATTATTCTAGCCATGTAACCCCCTATTTTCTTTGTTCCATTATCAAGTAGAGAATTACAGCAAACCCATAAATTTTGTTTTACATGAAAACCCCACCTATAAGTTATGGATTTTTTAAGTTAGTTACCAAATTATGACCAAATGAACAGTAACTTAGCCAATTTTGGAATGTCATATCTTTGGCTACAGGGCTCCAAATTTAGAAATACCGAATTTGAGTTCAACCTATGTATGCTCTCTAGGTGCGGCCAATATTCCTTCTACATAGGGAGTTATAGAACTTGAAGAGGAAAGTTAAAATTCTGGTCACTTTATGACATTTTGCCCATACAAAATTTCATAAGATTCATACACTTCATTTCCAACTGCAAAAATAACATGGGTAGGTTCTTACATGTCTTAAAGACTTGGGAAAGTCATTCAATTGAATTTAGAGGCATTCCATAAATATTAGACATAATTTTCTCTGGAACAGCTAATGAGTTGGAAAATGGACTGAATTGAATATTCAACCTCAAACATCACTTTATTGCTTCATATATCATCCATACACCATCCATATTGTATTCACATGCATAGATGAATCATAGATATGTCCTAGCTTAGTTTGGTATGTACACTAGCTTCTTGGAGAGCCTTACAACCACGATGCACTCTAGAAACTTTAAAAGACAGCTGCTGCGTAAGGCAGAAAGTACCAACACTAAAATTAGAAAATATGCTCTAAAAATCATGAAACACTCCAGTTTCATCTAGACATATTGAAGTTCATGTACCTAAATTTTCACTGGAAAAATCAAACTAGAACTATTAGTTTTAATATTCTCTTTCAGGTGTTCCTGGAAATGGACAGAAATGGGAGTAAGCTCTTTTTAAAGAACTTAGTAAAGGCTTTCAATATAAAGTCTTCCATAGCAACATACCACCTGTAATCCAAAGAAATAAAAACATACAAAAACAACACATACACACAAATATGGAAACCATAAGCGCTAACAAACATAGCAACAAACACATGTAATGCTGGCAACGGTAACACATTGGGGCTAGTTCATAATCATTCAATGAAACAATGAGATATCACAATAAGATCACTATGGAAGGCCTCCTCAAGCTTTTTCATGGTCTTAGGAGTCTTTTAGATCTTAGTTAGTGCTAACTTGGGCTCTAGAAACCCTTCTTTCTTGCTGCCATCATTAACATGGTAACACTAAGGTTGGAACTTTGCCATGCTTCTTTCCCCTTAACCCGTACTTGGTTCCTTGAGCATTTTGATCTCTTCCAAGCATGGTCTTATCTTTATGGATGTTTGGAAATACACTAAACAATCTAGGAAACTTTAGAAAACCCTTACCTCTTGCTATGAAATCTGAAAACCCAAATAGAACCAAACTTAGGTTTTCTTGCATTCTTTTATGTCTTCTTTGCTTTCTCCTGCTTCCTCTCACTTTCTTCAGGTATGGTGGCTATCAAGGATGGTGGAGAAGGTTAAGAAAGAACCCTTGGCAAGAAAAGTTTGAGTAAATGGCAAGAAAATGAAGATTTTTCTTCATTTATACATCATTTTGACCTTGGTGGCATATATGCAAGTTTTTGAAACTTTGGCCAACACTTGGACAGTTCACATCCAACTAGTTTGGCTGGGAAAATGAATTTTTTGACCACCTTGAACCTTGTCAAAGGTCATTGTAACTTTTAGACAAAACGGTGGACACTTGGATCCTTCGTCGGCATTATGCCATAAATGATCCACTGCTTTGGTCCCCAACAATATCCTTAATTCCATCCATGTCCTTTCCATAGCCATCTTTAGAAATTTATGCAATTGAGTACCCAACTTTTGTAACCTTACAATTTAGTCCATAGGTTACTTGAAAATTAGGTGATGTGCCAATGTGATGCCATTCCTCATCTTCATTGTACAACATGGTGAGCCTGGAGCAGGAACTTCCAGTGAGGGAATGCCTAGATGAGGGGCCTCTGGTGGGAGAAGGACTGCAAGGACTCAGAAAAGCAAGGGTTAGGAGCTCCCCAGAATATTTTCTGGGGGAAGAGCCTCCGACGCCCAAGTCAGTACTTTGTGAGAGTAGAGAAAGGGAATAGTAAGCAGAGTATAGCAAGAATTCCCTGTTACCTCTTCGTGGTCCTTATGAAAGCACTGTGCAAGTATTTATAGGAGGGCAGAGGGAGAAGGTCGTTTGACATAGCCTGCTGAGATGGTGACACATGTTCAGCCCGATTTAGTCCGTAACTCTGGAGAGGGCTCCTCCAGTTGGCCTTAGGCCATTCTGACCAAGGGTGCCAGCGGGGGTGTTGTGATAGGGGCATGTGCGAGGCTTTTGTGTCAGAGCTCCTCAGCCATTTTAGCATATGTCCACGTGGCCTTTTCAAGGGACCAAACTCTTTCAGAGTACAGAGCTCATTCGGGGAGGTGAGCTCCTTTGGAGGGAGGTCCCTTGTTTGTATGAGGCACCTTCGGTTGGGCTTTGCTGAGGTCAGGCCTAATGATGGCACTTCGTGAGCACGCTCCGAGGGTGGCCCAAATAGTATCCGAAGGTGGTTTTGGGCACGTGAGGTCACCCTCAGGAAGGGTGGTGACCCCTTCTGACCGAAGCTGGTCCCATGGGTTTCCTGAAGGTAGCACCTATCCGACTTGTCCGAGGGTGCTGAGGCCCTTTCTTTCCTGGGGTTTTGTCGTGTCTGAGGGACAAAATTTTGAGTAAATGGCAAGAAAATGAAGATTTTTCTTCATTTATACATCATTTTGAGCTTGGTGGCATATATGCAAGTTTTTGAAACTTTTGCCAACAGTTGGACAGTTCATATCCAACAAGTTTGGCTGGGAAAATGATTTTTTTGACCACCTTGAACCTTGTCAAAGGTCATTGTAGCTTTTAGACAAAAAGGTGGACACTTGGATCCTTCGTCGGCATTATGCCATAAATGATCAACTTTGTGTTCTTAAGCGCTTTGGTCCCCAACAATATCCTTAATTCCATCCATGTCCTTTCCATAGCCATCTTTAGAAATTTATGCAATTGACTACCCAACTTTTGTAACCTTACAATTTAGTCCATAGGTTACTTGAAAATTAGGTGATGTGCCAATGTGATGCCATTCCGCATCTTCGTTGTACAACATGGTGAGCCTGGAGCAGGAACTTCCTGTTGGGTTTCGGGAGCCAAACAGTGCAGCGGAATTTAACCGAAACCCTTCAGGATCCAAGTGAAACAGGGTAAACCGGGTGTTCAAAAATTTCATACCTAATTTTCGGTTGAGATCTCTCACTCAACTGTAGAGTCGAATCACAAAACCTGAACAGTTGACGTGTTCAGGCTCTCTATGGTATCCACACGAGCCTCTCGGGATCACCACGCTTCCACCGCGTCCCGGCAGATGTGTTTCTCTTGCGCTCGCAGTGCTAGCTTGCGTCCTCCAAGGAATTGCAAGAGAAGAGTGCGGCTGTCCTTTTGGGAGGCTAGGGCAAGGAGACCTGCGAATTTCTCACTTAAAAGTTGTATTTATAGTGAGATTCAACTTCCAGGCCTAATGGGTTTCAAAGCCCTAATCCAATTAGGATTTAATTTCGGGCTTAATAATGGCTCAACTCCTTGGCCCATTATTAATACGAAATTAAAGTGAAACCATAACCCAAATAATTAGCCCATGCACTCTAATGATCCAAATAGCTCTATGTGTGCGACCCAATAGGCTCTTGCCATGTTGGCAATGATCATAAATCACATTTATGATCATAAGCAATGAGCGGTGTCTAGCAACACATCATTGCTACCCAAGTGACAAGATTGTCGGTGAATCGACTAAACCTTTATGATCATCACCGATATATGCCATTGTCCCTTTGTCCAAGATATCAAGACTAAGCACAAGACATGGAATGTGTCACTCTCGTATAGCCCAATCTTTGGTTTCTTGATTACCGAGTAGACCAACTTAAACTGACGACATTGATATCATATATCAACTCATCGGAGCATGGCCATGCATTTTCTAAGTCTCACTCTATCAAGGGGCCCAAAGATATCACTCCTGTTACATAGGAGGGACAAATCCCATTTTGATCATACAAATCCCTCCGCATGATATGTGACATACCCAATGACCTCCTTCAAGTTCACTCAGTTACGAGCAACAAAGGAAAGTATCAAAGTATGTGACTCACATGTAGGGAACCTTGCTGATCTTAGGTCGAAGGACTACATATACCATGATCACTATGAGAATCACTTATGACACTCATATAACGATCCATGAAGTGTTCTCATGGTGGGTCGGTCCAGTACACAAGTTCTCCAACTTGTACCCATATGTAGACTACATATCTCATATTAGTCTCCACATATGCTAGTCATTATGTATTATTGCAACCCGCTCCACAATAATACTATACTAGGGACGTTTAAGAATATCATTATTCTAGGGTTACAATTATGTTTATTACGTTACGCAGAAACAAAACAACAAACAAAATTGCTGGATTAATGCCTCAATAAAATATCATGACTCAATTTGCAAAAATACAATCATCTCATGATTGGCTTTTTGGGCACAACACTAACACTTCCAGTGAGGGAATGCCTGGATGAGGGGCCTCCGATGGGAGAAAGACTGCAAGGACTCAGAAAAGCAAGGGTTAAGAGCTCCCCGGAGTATTTTCCGGGGGAAGAGCCTCCGACGCCCAAGTCAGTACTTTGTGAGAGTAGAGAAAGGGAATAGTAAGCAGAGTATAGCAAGAATTCCCTGTTACCTCTTCGTGGTCCTTATGAAAGCACTGTGCAAGTATTTATAGGAGGGCAGAGGGAGAAGGTTGTTTGACATAGCCTGCTAAGATGCTGACACATGTTCGGCCCGATTTTGTCCGTACCTCTGCAGAGGGCTCCTCCAACTGGCCTTAGGCCATTCTGACCAAGGGTGCCAGCGGGGGTGTTGTGACAGGGGCATGTACGAGGCTTTTGTGTCAGAGCTCTTCAGCCATTTTAGCGTATGTCCACGTGGCCTTTTCAAGGGATCAAGCTCTTTCAGAGTACAGAGCTCATTCGGGGAGGTGAGCTCTTTTGGAGGGAGGTCCCTTGTTTGTATGAGGCACCTTCGGTTGGGCTCTGCCGAGGTCAGGCCTAATGATGGCACTTTGTGAGCACACTCTGAGGGTGGCCCAAAAAGTATCCGAAGGTGGTTTTGGGCACCTGAGGTCGGCGCGAGGTCACCCTCAGGAAGGGTGGTGACCCCTTCTGACCGAAGCTGGTCCCATGGGTTTACTGAAGGTAGCTCCTTTCCGACTTGTCCGAGGGTGCTGAGGCCCTTTCGTTCCTGGGGTTTTGTCGTGTCTATTTCAACCGGAGGTGGTGCGCTAGCCAAGGGTGGTGCACACATGCAAAGTCCTTGAGGGGGCAATAACCCTTCGGCTATCACCTCTCAACCTCAAAACTTCGTAAGGACCCTCTTGAAGTAGCCAAAGTGCATAAGCGTTCAGGAAGGTACTTCCTAATTGGGGAGGAGCTGTACCTGTCACACCTCACACAGGCCCTGGCCTATAAGTTTCTAGTTTAACTCTCAACCCAGAACTCAAAAATTCTAATTCTCTAATTCAGCCAAGCAAGCAATGGCAACATTAAGTCTTATTTTCTTAAGTTGAGAAGCCTGGGAGGTGGCCCAAGAGGCTTTAAAACAAGTCCATTAACTACTTGCAGCAGATGCAAGGCCCAATGTCACTAACTTGCCAAACAAGCAAGGTTTTAATTGATTACTTGCATAACAAGCAAGGCAACACTTAATGAAATTTTAAGTGCATATATGGTGTGCAGTCAAGTGTGCTACTTATATGGCAACCAAGAAGCCCACAATATTTACTTTCATTTTGAAACCACATGTTAATATGCACATGTTCTTCTCGGCCAACAAAGGGAACTTATGAAGGTTCACATTTACATACACATACATAAGCCTATAGCCATTTATAAGGGTGCCAAACCTTGGCCCATAACATTCTACATATATACAAGCACAAAACCATCCATAAGTCCATACACATAACTTGCCATCTAAGTCCAACAAAAACCAACACCAACCTAGGCATCAAAGACTACATATATGTACACTCCAAAAAGGTAGTCTACCTAGCATCCAACATGGCTACATGCCATGAACCCATAAGTTGTCCATGCCAACTTAAATATAGACCGAGACCATTAATGGTCAAAAAGAACCTTAAGGATCCTATACAGATGTACACACTGCAGCACCAACCCAAGTTCCATGTTCATTGTCATAAAAGTAAAGACTACAATCAAAGCCAAAGTCCAAGTGTCCATAGTGCTTTCCTAGACAGGTCCTCTACACTACAGCCTGCAAACTTATCTCATAAGTCTCGTCCAACAAGATATAAGACTTGTAATGAACTAAATTCTATAAGCCAAGCATACATTGGCACATACCTTGGGAAATAAGCAAGCTAGTACTAAACACAAGCACAAAGCAAGTTAGCACTACTCAGGCCGTATGTCTTTGCCTGAAAAACAAGTAGGATGGGCAGTGAGTATAAAACTTAGTAGAGTTCAATTTAATATACAACTCAATTATGAGTCTATTTAGTTAAGCTGAGTATACAACTCAAAGCTTAACCTCCCATTAGCTCAACCTACCTGCAAAACAAACACAAAGACCAAGAAAACCAAGCATACACATATACATGCTAAATAGCCAAGGCATATGAGTAACAATAATGACTAAGGGTTAGCAAGCACATAGAATTCACCCAAGCACACAGTAACACATACACACATACCACATAATGCTCTCGGCCAATATACCATACATGTACCCATGTGCACTTTGCACACAAATCACCATCAAACACTCCATTTCCACTTAGAGCTCCAAAACGCTAAGCAAATAGGCCACATTTACTAGCATTTCTAATACATGTACATTAGTTAATTAGCTAATCAACAAGTAGACCGAATGTATTCTCAATAGCCCATCAAGAAACTAAGGTCATGTGGCAAATTTTAACCATCACTTAGCTACTCTAAACACTTGAACCATGGTAATTCACCAAGCATAATCAAGTGTTAGTGAACCCAACCTCACAATGCTTTCGGCCAAGATATCAACTTCCAATGCCCAAGTGTTCTTCACTCAAATAGCCTAGCATAACAACAAATAGGCATCAACAACACTCATTCATGGATCAACTACCATGTATTCCAAGAAGAACACTAAATTATCATAGTTCATGCTCTCGGCCAAATGCCCAATTCCATACTTTGATGTTCTTCACTTATTATAGCCTATAACAAGATCAAGTAGGCATCAATAAAGCTTAATCATGGATTAATTTCCATGTGAACAAAGAAGAACACCAAGCTATATCAATCTTCACTTTCGGCCAACACTTAACTTTCAAACCTACACATTACTTGCTCAATTAGCTTAATACAACGTCAATCGAGCACTTAAACTCCTTGTTCATGGAAGAACTACCATGGAATCAAGGAAACACATGAATTACCTCAAAACCCTAGCTTGAATGCCTCAGCCTTCCCTGAATCTTCAAGAACCAAGCTCAAAATTGAAGTAGTCTAGCACCGAAACTCAAGTTCTCTAGCTTGTCTTCTTTAATCGCCTCAAAACTTGCTTGAATTCAAGAGCACTTTCGGAAGAACTCAAGAACAACTCTCGGCCAAGGGAAACAATGAACCCGAAATGGAAGCAAGCAAGGATTAAGTGGCCTTAGTCAAACCGGTCATAGGAGAATTGTGCATAAGTTGGCTTTTATGCCAACCTTTGTCTTCCATTAATTTGCATGGTTCAATGTAGCCTTCAACTTCACATAACCACAAGGCCGCCACTAAAACATGTGTCTATCTTGACATTTAGGTCACTTCATGGCTTATAATGCCATGCACATATCAAACACAAGTACCAAAGTGCCATAATTCCCTTATAAAACTGGCCATAAGTCTAGTATAAAAACTAGTTAGTTTAACTAGTTAAATAGTGAATAGTTCCTTAGTGGTAGACAAGACATGACTAGTAATCATTTTTGTCCACTAGATTTGGTCTAGTCATGCACTAGTCATCAAATAAACTTGCATCCGAAATCACCATCTTAAAGTTTATAGTTTTAATTGTACCACTCATCTAAGTGTACAATTTGATCCCCTTTCTTGGATTTCTGTCTATTTTTCCATAGTCAAGTTTCTATGTGCAGTTAAGCCCTAAAAGTTTCCAGCTTTGCACATAGACCACTGTACTAGTTCCCATAGTCCTCCACATCAATCTTTGTTCCTTGGCCTAAGCCAAGCACTTTAGGAGGTGAGCCTAACAGTACCGGCAAGCGTATGCAACTCTAGTACAGAGATGTATTAGTGAAGAGGATGTTGAAATGATCATCAAAAAAGTCCATGAGGGAGCCTATGGTTCACACATAGGAATCGATGCCCTTGTCGGGGTCCTCCTTCGGCAAGGATATTTCTTGCCTACTCTGAGGAAGGACGCAAGGCAATTCATCCAGAAGTGCGACAATTGCCAAAGACACGCTCCTGTCCAGAGACTACCCTAAAAAATGATAACTTCGGCCAACTACCCCTGCCCCTTCGCCATATGGGGTATTGACCTTATTGGACCTCTCCCAACAGCTCCAAGAGGAGTGAAGTTTTGCGTAGTCGCGGTAGATTATTTCACCAAGTGGATTGAGGCAGACCCATTAGCGGCAATCTTGGTGAAGGACATGTAGAGGTTTGTCTGGAAGAACATCATATGCAAATTTGGCATACCGAAGGTGATAGTAGCCGATAATGGTTCCCAATGTACTGATAAAGGGTTCCAGGAATTCATAACCAACCTCTGAATTAAGATGCACTTCACCCCGGTGGCCCATCCTTAGAGTAATGGACAAGTTGAAGTGTCCAATAGAACAATAAAGATGGTCAGAAAAATAGGTTAAAAGAAGCGCAACAAAAATGGCTAGGAGAGCTTCCGATTGTGCTGTGGAGCTACTGAACCACTCCGAGAAGGGCCACGGGTGAAACACTACTCTCACTCGTGTTCGGCATGGAGGCCATTATTCCTGTCGAGGTCATACAACCATCCTTGAGGATACAGCTATTCAATGAAGAAGGAAATAACCTTAAATTAAGGACCAAGTTGGACCTAATTGATGAGCATAGAGAAACGGCCGCACCCAGAAGAAAAGCCTTTCAACAAAGAGTAGCCATCACTTCAAACTTGCCCGTCAAAATAGAAAGGGATAAAAAAAGGGGACCTTGTTCTCCACAGAGCTGAGTTTGAAGCCCAAAGACCATCTCATGGGGTACTTCGAGAAAATTGGGACAGACCCTATTTGGTCCTCGAGGAAGTTCATCCTGGAGTCTACAAGCTCGGCAATACCGAAGAAGGAGAATTGAAAAATATGTGGCATTCAGATTCTTTGAAAAAATTCTACACTTACAAATTTTTCCAAGGAAAAAATTGTACAATTCTCCCCAAGGGTGACTAACCGAACATGATGTAAATACTGAAGGAGCTTCTTTTAGAAAATGCCTCCGAAATTATTTCCATTTTTGACCGAAGGCATATTTGACCGAACATGTTCGCTTCCGAACGAGAGTAAAAAAAACCCAATTCTGAGGGGGAAGACCGAACATGGTCACATCGAAGGGGTAAACTCATGGAATTGGTCAGTCTTCGGTAAATTATGCCAACCGAACAGGGTTGAAGAGAAAGGGGTAAAACTACGATGGAGGTTAAGTTGCGTCGAAGATGGTCAACCTAGCATAGTTGCTCATCCCCTAAAAGCACCTACGTGCACACTTAGAAAAATTTTCAAGTAGAAAATCATGCAAAATGTTACCCACTCTGGGGTAGTCTAGTTATGGTTCCAAAACTATGCATTTAAATTCCCAGGTTTGGTGTGTCCTATAGGTCATCAGAACAACACTCCTAGTATACATACTCAAGTGACCCTATTGAGCACTATATAAATACTTGCATATTGGTCTAACCATAACACACATATTTACATTTATGCACACTATGGTAGCTAAGAATGAAAATACTAGCATAAGTCTTAGTTTTGGCGTCCACACATTAGGCAATCTTGTTAAGTTCTAGTGGCCAGCTACTGCACCTGTAACTTCCACTAATAAACTGTATCATTCTAGCTAGATACCCCCTCCATTTTATTTGCTCCATTATCAAGTAGATACTTATAGAAAACCAAGGAATTTTGTTTTACATCAATAGCCCACCTATGGACAAAGTTATGGATTTTTTAAGTTTGTTACAACATTCTGACCAAATGAACAGTAACTCAGCCAAATTTTCAACGTCACATATTTGCCTACAGGGCTCTAAATCCAAAACTTACAAAGCCCAATTAACCCTCTATATGTCCTCTAGGTGTGGTCAAAATTTTATATCAAGATTCATTCTACACAGGGAGATATTAAACTTTAGGTCCAGAGTCAAAATTCTGGCAACTTTTGGACCATTTTGCCCATACAATTTTTCCAAACCATGCAAACACTTCATTCACAAGGGGAAAGCCCTCCAAGGCTATCCCATATATTTCCATTTCACATAGGAATTACATTCCCTTTCTTTTAACAACTTTATGTGGCCAAAACAGAATTTACATGTAAGCAGCCCATCATTCACACTTAGGCAGCTTTGCACCACATCACTTACATAGCCAAAACATTACTCAAATGTTCACATACTTGTCTCATTTTACATACACTACATGTGCATGAATACATGCACTAAAATATGGTCTTAACCCAGTCAAATATGCACCCTAGGTTACAGGAGCTCCTGAGACACAATGGACTCCAAAAATAGGATGCTGGACAGCTGCTGCACAATACAATAAGTACCACCATTAAAAATACCAAATGGGCTCCTAAAATCACCAAACCTTCAAAATCATAACTAGACATATGGAAGTTCATGTACCTAAAATTTCAGATCAAAAATCAAACCACAAGGGTTAGTTTGATGGTGATCTTTCAGCTGGACCTGAAATGACAGAATTGAGGGGAGCAAGTTTCATTCAGAAACTTAGTAAGGGTAGCAGTTGGATTCAATAGGCAATGTAACCATCATTAAAACATACATCCAAAGACACTAAAACACAAAAACCATAATGCATATATACAAGATATAGCAACCAAATGTAGTAGCCAAACACAAACAACAAACACATGAAATGTGGCAACAGCATATACCATAGGTTAGTCCATAAAACATGCAATAAACTTAAATAAATCACTGTGGCAGGCCTCCTGAAGATAATGCTTGGTCTTAGGAGGATTTTAACAATAGGTAGTACTAAATTTGGGATCTAGAAACCCAAAAATTTGCTGCCATCACTGTTCACTTCACACTAGGTCACAAAACCTTCAATAAGTGCACTCCCCTCACTAAGCTTGGTTCATCAAGCTCATGGCTCTCTTCCAATCTTAGTCCTAGCTCCATGGTTTCTTGAAAATAAAGAAAATAACCCATGAGAGCAAGAGTACCCTTACCAAAATGGGTAGGTCGAAAATCAAGCTTCATCCTTGAAGTATCCAGGAAATAGCTCTAGTTTGCCTCCAATTGCTTCCTTTTGCCTTCAATTTCAATCAATTGGAAGTTTGAAGGTGTGGTGGATATGGAGGAAGTATGGCTGTGTTCTTGGGCTGGATGAGGAAGAAAATGAGAGAGGGACAAGTGATTTGGCCACTTAAATGGCCTTAAATGAGCTTAAGGGCACAAAACACACTTAACAAGGTTAACCTTGCTTTATGTCATTTTCTTTCTCACTAATTATGGTTTCTTTGTCTTAAACTATTTGGTACACATGTGCCCAACTTTTTTGACTAATTATCAAGTCTTGGCTACCTCCCCCATGGTGGGATAAGCCCACAATTCCACCCTTAGAATTAAGTCAAAAGCTTGAACACCTTAAGGTTTACACTAGGACATTTAGGTCCTTATTGCCTTTAGTGTTTCCTTTGTCCAAACTCGTCTTCCATGAGAAATTTGGTCCTCCAATAGCACTTTCATAAAATTTATATCCTTCCCATAACTCTCGAAGTCTTTTTCTTGAGAGTTTTGCAATTAAGTACCCGAATTTCCAAAACCTTACAAAAAGTCCATAGGTTGCTTGACAAACAAGCAACCCTTTAGGCTGCCGGCCACCACTTCAGGTAACCCTCTCAGGGTACCTCCATGTCCATCCAGGAGCCCCTGCTGCCCGCACCACTGCACAACAGTAAAGATGCTGGCTCCGCCTAACCGGACCCGCATCATTGTGGCGCCGTCTGTGGGAACCTAGCTCCAGGTCGCCGTCATTGAAACTCGGCGTTCGGAGGACAAGGGACTTCCAGGGTCCTCGTCCGCTCCAGAAATTCAACCGCCAGCTGAACAAGCGGCGGCAGGGATTTCCTCGCTTGAGGACCAACGTCCTCTGACTATCACCATAGGATTCCTGCGTGAATTCCCACATCCTGGCGTGGTCAGAATGACGCAGTAGCCAAAACAAAGAAGGCCGCAACAAAAATTTGGGCCGAAGGCCCTCCTCATCAGTACCTCGTGAGGGGGAGAATCCCATCCCAATTCACAAGAATTGTGAAAATGGAGATCAACGGGATGAGTCCTAGGCGGGAACCATGCTACGAATAGTACGACCTACGGGAAAAGCAGGGTCACGATGACCCAGACCTCCCCGCCGAAAGAGTTCTGCACTCGAGGAAAAAATCGCCATCTCCTCGGCAACGAAGTCAAAACCCATTGCCCCGAAAGGTCGTTTACGACTTGACTTGTGGGCAGAAGGCACTGACTCAACCTCCCAGGACACGACGGCTGTCCAAAGTGACTTGCCTCCGTGCAACGCCGTGAAAAAAAGTAGAGCATTCGGAAAAGACTATCGAAATGGTGCATCGAACTCGGAAAGTACTACATCACGTATAAGCCTAGAAGGGCAATGACCGCCCAGGTACTGGTAGACTGCATTGCTGAATTCCCAGAAGAAAGAAAGGCTGAAACCAATAAAGGAGACAAAGCAAAGGTAGGTCTAGAGTGGAAACTCCTTGACAGTGGAGCCCCAAGCGCAGAACGTCAGAACGCTGCAATACCCACTCGGGGGCCTGAAGCCAGGGAGGCCACCAAAACGATCAAATTTGCTTACCAAAAAGTGTTGGGCCATCTAAGCATGGCAACGCTAGGTGTAATAACCTCGTACAAAAGGCGGAAAGATCCTACAAAGAGGAATCTCGCAACCAAGAAGTCTCGAAAATCCTCATAAAAAGGCAGGAATCCGGACGATATTAAGGAAAAGCTATACAGGCAAAGGTACGCAATTCCGTTATTAAGTTATATCGGTAAAATAGGTGTAGGACAATTCATCCAAGAGGAGTGAAAATGGCCAAAAACATGCTAGCACCCGAGGACTACCTTCGGAGCGGATAACCTCCGAAAGATTGCATCGACCCACTCCAAAAACACCCGAAGATGTGAAGTTCTGCGTAATAGCAGAGGACTACTTCACTAAGTGGGGGAAAGGCAGAACTCCTAGCAAGCATGCCGGCAAAAGAGGATTTCAAGAATCCGTCACCAACCTCGGAACAAAAAGGCACTTCAGCCCACTAGCTCAACCACCGAGCAACAGAGGTAGCCAAAAGAGGGACTATAAGAGAGGCAAAGGGAAAGTGGCCAGGAGAACTTCCAACACGGAGACATTTTTCTCACTTATCTCCAGTGTAGAAGCCACTATCCATTTGAACGAGTTCGGCCATCACACAGATGTTTGACGAAAGTTGAGAACTAACCTCGACTTAGTTGGCAAAAGGCCGAGCTCGAAATCACGCTGTTTCGGCAGAAGGGGCCCATAAGTGCGAACCTGCATAATAGGCCAAGAAGGAAAGGAACAAGGAAAAAAGGGACCTCGCCCCTAAAAGGCCGAATTGGAACCCCGAAAGCCGTCCTGTGAGGTACTTCGGCCAAATGGGAAAGGACCTTATCTGGTCTTAGGGAGTATACAAGCTCGGCAACACCAAAGAAGGAAAACAGCAAAGAACAGGGCATTTGAGCGCCTTAAAGAAATTCTACACTTAGAATTTTTAGACAAGAAATGGTGAAAGCCAGAAATTTGTCTAAGTACAGAAATTTTTCCTGTATGAGAATGCTTGCCGAACAGAGTTGAAGCATGGAACTCCCGAAAGTCTCCGGTTCCTTTCGAAGTTGGTTATGCGCCCCAAAAGAAGGCAAGTCTACCGAACACGGTCGGTAAGGGATAGGCTAAACTTTGCCTAAAGGGAATTCACAAACGGCGAAAGACCTCCCGAAGAATGGCCGATGAAACGAGCAAAGAAAGTACCGAAGTCCCTCGACCGAAAATGATTGGGACAAGTGGGAAACAAAAATTGCTCAAAAAAACTTAGCCAAAGTAATTCATTGAACAAGGTCTTGGTACAAGGAGAAGATTACGAAAAGGAAAGTACAAAGAAGAAGAAAAAGGCAAAGGTCCTAGAATATCTAAGGGACCTCGGCGTTATGGGAAGCTCCGGCTCCTAAGCTCTTCGCCACAGCCTTCGGTTCATGACGAAGCGGCGGCAAGTTGAGGAACTCGACTCTTGACCACATCCACTGAGGCCCACCGGGAATATCTAGGGCAGCCAGAAAGGAAGGATCGAGGTCCGGATACTTCTTCAGAAATTGATAACGAGCAAGGCAGAAACCGTCCTGAAAAGCAACCTTGGACGTCTGGATGGCCTTATCTCTTTCAACGTCCAACTCGTCTGCCTCATGATGAAGATCCGAAACCTCCTGCTGAAGGTCAGAAATCTCCTTCTCCAGCTCCTCGATTTTCTTCTTCTTCTCCGAACTCTCCTTCAGTGAGCCGACCTTGGCCTGGAGTTCGGCATTTTCAGCAATTGTCTTCGCCAGGAGGGCAGACTCCCCTTCCTTTTCCTTTTGAAGGGTCTCATGGGCCGAAGTTAGGCTGATTAATTTGTTGCCATGGTCGGACATCTTCTTGCAAAAATCCTTCAATAGCCCCTCTTGGCCCTTCAAGAATTCCTCCCGAAGACCGGCAATCATCTCCTTGCATATTTGGTTCAACTTGGTGTTCGTCAGCACCGAGTTGGCACAGAAAACTTTGGCCTTCTCCAGTTTGTCTTTAGTCCAAGCTCGGGCCAAAGACTACTTTGCTGCCCAAGTTTGGAGGTATCCGCTATACCCTAAAAGCTGCAAAAAAAAAGAGAGAAAAGGTACTTAGCAAAATTTGCACAAGGAAAGCCAAAAAACACTTAGGCAAAATGTGGGAAGGAAAAATGAAGAGCCTGAAGAGTTACCTGAGTAGCATGTTGGGAAACTTTTGCAGCAAGGGCATCATCGGAGGCACACTCCTCGGTGACCACCTTGAAGGATGCCTGAGTAAGCACGCCTCTCGCCATTTGGGGAGCCATTTCCCGACAGTCTTCAGAGAACAGATTCATGTCGTCCGTAAAAGACCAAAACGGCTCCCTCGGGACTTTGTCCTTTGGGACATGAGAATCCCAAAGATCCCTCATTCGGGTGTGCTCAATCTTCCAAGCAAGGGACGCCGGATCCTCTGCAAAACAAACACACATCGTATCAGGTAAAATTTCCTTGGTTATAAAAAATATATAAGTCGATTGCAGGAAAAAGGACACAAACCTGGCACGACCACGGCACAGTCATCATTAGAGTCACCGACCTCCTCCACGTCGGCAGGAATATGTTTGCCCTTGGCCCTTCGGCGCTTTTCTAAATCTTCAGTAGGAAGATCTGCCGAAGAGCCCACAAGATCTGCCAACGTGGCGAGACTCAGAGGAGCAGCAAGGGCAATCACCCTGGTAGGAACTTCGGTGGCAGTTTCAGGCTCCACGACAGTTGCAACCTTGGTGGAAGTTGCAATGACATCGCCTGTCGTGCCCTAAACTGCCCCTGGCCCATCCGGGCCCAATTATCTAAAACATGCAGCGGAAGTTTAATTAAATCGAAGGGACTTTTATTACTCACTAAGACTTATGGGCACGAACCCCAGGATACTTACTGGTACTAGCTTGTTATGTTCTTATTAAAGGTTTAAGTTTAAGTGCTCTTGGAAACAAACTAGCACCTATGTGGATTTCATGTGTTCATTTTCATGGTATTTACCAAGCTTTAGCCAAGATTATGCATGGCATCCAAAACACCAACTTAAGTTTGAAAACTTATTTTCATGCATATGGTTTGCATGCTTATGTGTTTTAGTGTTCACTAGTGCACATAATCACTTAATGCCTTTAGATGCAACTAATGCTTAGGCATATATTAATTCACGTACGTGCACTTGAATTCCTTATTAGCCAATCTTTACACATGCATCCAATTTCATGCTTCTCCAAGTTTATTTGCATGTTTTTCTTTGAGTGCGCATACAAAGCCAAACATAGCATGCTTTCAACATAAACATGGGCTTATGGGCCTTTTCCATACTTAACATGCATATGGCCCAAAATTAACCAAGAACATATTCAAATTTTCTAATTTCTTATTTAAGCCCAAAACATGCATTTAAGCCCAATTTATACATGCTTCCGATTTTCATGAAAATCATACTTCCATAAAACATGCATGGGCCTTGGTAAGTCCACCAAGCAATAAAAACACCCAAAGTGTCCATAGTCCATATTACAAGCCCAAAATACTAAGTTTGGCCAAATTTTAGCTAAGTCCATAAATTTGGTCATTTAACTAAGACCAACTATTACATGCTTAAAAGCAAGCCATAATCCAAAGAACACAAATCCACCTTAAGACGTTGTTCCCACAGTTTCTAGACTCGTAGTCCTGCACACAAAGTCCACATTTTATTAACTTGATTTTCAAGCAACTAAAGGTAAATACTTAGAATAAATTGAGCAAATAGTATTTACATACTCAACCTCAACACCACAAAAAGAGTACTTAGGACTCTTAGCTCAATCTTTCGAGCACACTTTTTCCTACAAAGGTAGAGTAGGGCGGGTGAGATTTAAATCTCAATAAGGATTCCGTATGGCTTCCAAAGCCTA
Source organism: Aquilaria yunnanensis (assembly GCA_039654915.1). Taxonomy (NCBI): domain Eukaryota; kingdom Viridiplantae; phylum Streptophyta; class Magnoliopsida; order Malvales; family Thymelaeaceae; genus Aquilaria; species Aquilaria yunnanensis. Next base: position 79,898,897 of record CM077598.1, read on the forward strand.
ACATATGGCCTTTATGGCCTAACATATGCCAAGAATGTAATGGCAATAAATATTCCAAAAATCCTGCAAAGAAAACATAAAGACAAAGAAAACACAAAGATACATGTATATACAATAATAATCGAAATCGGGGGTTAGCATGCACAACAAATTCATAGAAGCACACAAACACACGCCACTTAACACCTTGATTTACAGAAGGGCAGCAAGCATCCCTCAAGTTTTATTTCATTAATTTCACATACTTTTCATTTTCGGAGATCTCACTTAGCATAGGAATTTAAGGTGGCCTACTTAAATCCTAGCCCATAATGCTTGCTTACTTAACTTAGCTCATGAGCGATACAGAATTGCCGAAGCAATAATTTAACTTATGCCCTCTTAGCACACCTAGGATCATATGGTTCTTTGACCATCACCTAGGGGCCCGAATACTCAAAGAGTATAGGAATCCTTACCAATACCGAAAGCTTCTTAGAAGCTTGTTTTCCTTCGATTTCCTCACTTGTTGGTTTCTAGAAATGATTTTCTAGCACAAGAACCAAAATGGCCAAATAAATTAGTAATCCATAAAATACCAAGAACACTTGGTAATTATCTTAAAGAAATCAAAATACCAAGAATACTTGGTTCACACTTACGAAACCTCGACTAGGAGGTGAGACCGAATTTTGTGTGCTTGATGTTCTTCAAATTTTCTTCTTGATTCTTCCTCCCAATGAGCTTAGAAGCTCATATACATAAAGAACTCCTTGAGAAGAGTTCAAAACCTCTAAGAAATGAAGATGGCCGAATTTCTCTCCTTGGTTTTCTTTGAATCTTTTACTTGATTCTTGCTCTTTGGGTGTTTAGAGCATGAATTCCACCAAGAACACTTGGTTTTAATTTATGGAAGGGTGATTTCTAGTGATGGCAGAATTTTTGGAGGAAGGAGAAGAGTTAGAAATGTTCTTGGAGAGAAGAACAAGTGTTGGCCAAAACTAGAGAGAAGGGAGAGAGAGTTTGTAGAGAGAGATTGAAGAAAGAGAGTGAAATGGCTTGAATGAGGTGAGATGAGTGAAGAAATGTATTTTGTTGAATGGGGGAGTGTATGTACGGTTATGGGTGTCCAAAATGGGTGGGAATAATGCCTTAGTGGAGTAATAATTCAAATGGGAAGTGGGAGACAAAGTGGGGGGACAAATTGGAAGAGTTGGTGAAGTTAAATGATGAAGTGGTGAAGGTGGGGGACAAAGGTGAGTGGAGGTGTGGGTGGAGGTGGAGGTGGCATAAAATATATTATTTTGAATGGACATGGCTAGCCATGGCATCCAAGGCCATGAAAATGGGTCAATTCCCCACTTAGTCCTCCAATCTTTTGAATTTGGGCAATTGAGCCCAACTTACAACAATTCCTTTGTTCAATTGAGTCCTTCATCTTTGAAATCCACCATTTTCACCATTATTTTTCTTGGCCTAAGCCAAGCTTAATTTCATGAATCCTTAACACTTAATTTAATGTCCCCTCACATTAATTCAGCTAAATTCCCAAATTAGGAAAATTCTTTGGCTCCCAATCCACTTACCCCGGGACCTAATCAGTTTGGATTTTCCGGGCATTACAACACTCCCCTCCTTAAGAAATTTGGTCCTCCAAATTTCCTAGGAGCTTAGGAAAGGTATCCGGATAGTTCTTAAGCATTTCAGTTTCAACCTCCCATGTTGCCTCCTCCTCAGAATGGTTAGTCCATTGGACTTTTACCATCGATATCCACTTACTCCTGAGCTATCTAGTGTCCCTTGCCAATACCCGAATTGGTTCTTCCTCATATGTAAGATCTTGGGTAATGGGCACACTAGTGACATGTACCACTTGTTTAGGGTCGGAGACACACTTCTTCAACAAGCTTACATGAAATGTGTCATGTACATGTCCCAGCTCAGGTGGTAGTTCTAACTTGTAGGCTACATTTCCTACTCTTGCGAGTATTAGGTATGGTCCTACATACCTCGGGGCTAATTTTCCCCGCTTACCAAACCTCATTACTCCCTTCATGGGAGATACTTTCAACCACACTTGGTCTCCTGCCTGGAACTCCAGGTCTCTTCTTTTCTTGAGGTTGGCATATGATTCTTGCCTATTGTTGGCAGCCTTAATCCTTTCCTGGATTAGCTTAACTTTCCCAGTAGTCTCTCTTATGAGTTCTGGGCCAATTTCCAACTTATCACCTGGCTCATGCCAGCAGTGTGGAGTTATGCATCTCCTTCCATATAGTGCCTCATAAGGTGCCATGCCAATCACTGAGTGATGACTATTATTGTACGAAAACTCCACTAAAGGCAAGTGTTTATCCCATTCTCCTTGGAAGTCAATAATACAACACCTCAACATATCTTCCAAGGTTTGAATGGTTCTTTCAGTCTGTCCGTCCGTTTGAGGATGGTATGCGGAACTGAATTTTAACTTAGTGCCCATGGCATGGTGCAAGGACTTCCAGAATCTGGAAACAAATCTTGGGTCTCGATCTGAGACAATGTCGTCTGGTACACCATGTAGCCTTACTATCTCCTTAACATATTGTTGGGCTAACTTCTCCAAGGAGTCTGTAAGGTTTATGGGCAAAAAGTGGGCTGCCTTAGTCAATCTGTCCACTATGACCCAGATTGTATTACTCTTTCTTCGGGTCAGTGGCAAACCCACTACAAAGTCCATGGATATGGATCCCCATTTCCTTTCTGGTATAGGTAAGCTCTGTAATTTTCCACCAGGTCTCTGGTGTTCCACTTTGACTTGCTGACAAGTCATACACTTAGCCACAGAAGCACCAATCTCCTGCTTCATATATGGCCACCAGAAATGGGATCTCAAATTCTTATACATTTTCTGAGCTCCAGGATGCATACTCATCAAGCTGGAGTGGGCTTCTTCTAGGATTTGTTGCCTAATTCCATTCCTATTTGGCACATAAATCCTATTCTGGAAATATAATATTCCAGCCTTAAAGGAAAATCCTTGATACAATTTCCCTCGTTTTTGCCCAGAGATCCTGGGAATCTCCTCATCTTGAAGCTGAGCTTCCTGAATTAGGTCTTTCCATTCAGACCTAATAGTTAGGACCTTTACTTGGTCCATCTCCCAGTGTTTCCATTCCTGGGCCAATTCAGATAAACTGAGTACTTCTGCCTTAGTAGGCTCTCCAGTGGCTTTGAGTATTCCCGTGTACTTCCTACTGAGAGCATCAGCTACCACATTGGCCTTCCCGGCCGTATACTCGATGACGCACTCAAAATCTTTTAGGTACTCAAGCCATCTTCTTTGCCTCATGTTCAGGTCCTTTTGTGTAAACAAGTACCTTAGACTCTTGTGGTCTGTGAAGACTTGGAATCTGCCTCCAAGTAGGTAGTGCCTCCACTGCTTCAAAGCAAAGATCACTGCCGCTAACTCCAGATCATGAACTGGATAATTCTTCTCATGAGGCCTTAATTGTCTTGACCCATAGGCTATTGCTTGCTTCCCTTGCATTAAGACACAGCCCAGCCCAACCCGAGAAGCATCAGTGTAAACTATATACTCCTTAGTAGGGTCTGGTAGAACCAGTATTGGGGCTGTAGTCAATCTTTCCTTAAGTTCTTGGAAGCTAGCCTCACATTGCTCACTCCACTCAAACTTTTGGTCCTTTCTTGTCAATTGAGTGAGCGGAGCTGCTAGTACAGAAAACTTGGGCACGAATCTCCTGTAGTAGCCAGCAAGTCCTAGGAAGCTTCTTATGTCCCTCACAGTCTGAGGTTGCTTCCATTCCAAGACAGCTTTGATTTTCTCGGGATCAACAGCTAATCCATGCTCATTGATCACATGTCCGAGAAACCCAATTTCCTTAGCCCAGAATTGGCACTTACTTAGTTTGCCATATAACTCATGTTCCTTTAACAGGCTTAGCACCCTTCTCAGGTGCTCCTTATGGGCTTCTTCATCCTTTGAGTACACTAATATGTCATCGATAAATACCACAACAAAGTGGTCCAAATAAGCCTTGAACACTCTTTGCATGAGGTCCATGAAAAAGGCTGGCGCATTTGTGAGCCCAAATGGCATCACTGTGTACTCAAAGTGACCATATCTGGTTCTGAAAGCTGTCTTTGGGACATCTTCTTCTCTGACTCTCAGCTGGAAGTATCCAGATCTGAGGTCTATTTTGGAAAAGACCTTAGCTCCCTTTAACTGATCAAATAGATCCTCGATCCTTGGGAGGGGGTACTTATTCTTAATGGTTAGTGCATTGAGCTTCCTGTAATCGATGCACAACCTAAGGGTTCCATCTTTCTTCTTCACAAAAAGTACAGGTGCTCCCCAAGGAGATGTACTTGGCCTTATGAAACCCTTCTCAAGCAACTCATCCAGTTGCTTCTTTAGTTCCACCATTTCAGGAATAGCCATCCTGTAAGGAGCAATAGATGCTGGTGCGGCTCCTGGCACCAATTTGATCTCAAACTCAACCTCTCTTGCAGGAGGGAGTCCTGGGAGATCAGTGGGGAACACTTCAGGGAATTCTCTTGCTATGGGTATTTTACCCAGCTCTATTTCAACTTCAGTTCCATTTAACCCTAGGTATTCACCTTTTATTATTAGGGGTTTGTGTTCCACCACTTTCAAAAGATGTTCTAGGACTAACCTAGAAGATTTTTTCAAAGATTGAGGTTTGTGTCCAGGCAGATAAAGTTGCCTGGCATGGCAGTCTATGACTACCCGGTTGGTACTAAGCCAGTTCATACCTAGTATGATATCATATCCATTAGTATCCAAGATTATTAGGTCGGCTCTAAGCTCTAGCTCACCTAGCCTAAGCATGCAATCTTTTACCATATGGTATGTTATCAAGACCTCGTTCCCGGCAGTTTTAACCAGGTACATTTTATCCGTATTGCATACTTCTAGGTTCATATCTTTAACTAGCTTAGAGGATACTATAGATAAAGATGCACCAGTATCAAATAAAACTGATACCTCATAACCATTAATAATAATGGTACCTGCAAGAGTTTGCCTGACCAGCCCGGCCTGGTCCATTTCTTCTTCATCGTCCCCAGCTCTGTTGTCCTCTGGGTCCTCTCGTGCTTTTCTCGAACTCTCAATCTGGAATACTCTTCCAGCAGCTTGAGCTTGTTTATTCCTGCCCTGGGGCATGCTAGGGCCCTGGTCCCTCCTCGGTGGTGGAGGTATATTGGGCCTCTTTATGGGCAATTGTCTATGTGCCCATCTGTTATTGAACCCTCCCGGGGTCCTCTGATCTTCTCCCTTGGCAGGGCAGTCTTTTACCCAGTGATCCTGGGCGCCGCATTTTAGGCATCCGGAAGTGAGCCTGTAGCATGGCTTTTGGCCATGGAACTTACCACACGTTTCACATTGTGGCCCGTAGGGGGCTGTGGCCTTCATTCTCTTATCCATTCTTGGCTCATATGCCAAGCTATCTTTTCCTCTCTTTTTAGAGGGCTTTTGTAGTCTACTGGTACTTCCGGAGCCAATCATGAATTGTCCCCTGAACTCTTGCTCTAGGGCCATAGCCTTCTGTACAATGTCGTGGTATTTGTTGGCTCCTACTGCTCTGAGTATTTGCCTCAGCTCTGGCCTAAGTCCTCGAAGGAACCTCTTGGCCTTTATATCCTCTCGATCATCGTACTGTGGTGCATATCTTATGAGGTTACTGAACCTCTGTTCATATTCTAGTACGGAGAGCTCTTTCTGCTCAAGCAGGTCAAACTCAACCTGCTTTTGGTCTTTCTGTGCTTCACCGATGTATTGTTGATGAAACACTTCTTCGAATTCGGGCCATCTCATTGCTCTTCTCCTTTGAGCAGGCCGCCTAGCATTTTTGCTAGCATATGTCCTATGGACTGCTCTCCACCATAACTCAGCATTTCCTTCTAGTTTGAAGGTTGCCAGTAAGACCTTCTGAGAAGCGGAAACCTCCATTCTCTCAAAGATCTTTTCGATCTGGTTTTTCCAAAATTCTGCTTCATCTGGGTTACAGCTTCCTTTAAATACTGGAGGTTTTAGGGCAAGGAACCCCTCCAATTGGCCTTCTCTTAGGCCCCCAGCATTATCAATATTGAGCCTCCCTCTTTGCGCCCTCACTGCCCTGGTGGTGGCAGTGAGTTGGGTAGGTCCATCAATATCCTCCATGTCCAGCTCTTCTGCATTTGGACTTTCTTCCTCTTCTTCTCTTAATTCTTGTTGGATCTCAGATCTTATTCTTCTTGCTCGTGGGTTTCTTCTTTCTTCGTCCTCATCATCGCCATTCTCGCTAGCTTGATCATCGAGTACAGGTTCTTTTCCTGGCCTCCTTCTCATTGGTGGCTCTCTTTGCTGCCCAGCAGGCTCTGGGACTTGGGCTTGACCCCTTGCCAGGATCTGCATGCTAGCTGCTAATTGGGCCATATTGGCCTGCATAGCTTCCATCATTGCTTCCATTCTTGCTTCTCTTCCTTCTTGGGCATTAATGCTAGGCCCAGTAACATTAGCCCTGATGGGCTCATAAGGCCTGACTTGGGCCTCTGGCACAAAGCCAGCATTTTCATTCCCTTGATGGGAATTTTCATTTCCATTTCGGCCTCGGTTCATATTTCTGGTTCTCATCCTACAATTAACAACAAGCAAGGCACACAATTGCTCAATATTCATAAATATTCATTAGTGGACTTAACCTATGTGGGAACAAGTCTATACTAAGAATCATAGACCAAAACTTTGGTCCTTCAGAGCAAACTTGCTCTGATACCAAGCTGTCGTGCCCTAAACTGCCCCTGGCCCATCCGGGCCCAATTATCTAAAACATGCAGCGGAAGTTTAATTAAATCGAAGGGACTTTTATTACTCACTAAGACTTATGGGCACGAACCCCAGGATACTTACTGGTACTAGCTTGTTATGTTCTTATTAAAGGTTTAAGTTTAAGTGCTCTTGGAAACAAACTAGCACCTATGTGGATTTCATGTGTTCATTTTCATGGTATTTACCAAGCTTTAGCCAAGATTATGCATGGCATCCAAAACACCAACTTAAGTTTGAAAACTTATTTTCATGCATATGGTTTGCATGCTTATGTGTTTTAGTGTTCACTAGTGCACATAATCACTTAATGCCTTTAGATGCAACTAATGCTTAGGCATATATTAATTCACGTACGTGCACTTGAATTCCTTATTAGCCAATCTTTACACATGCATCCAATTTCATGCTTCTCCAAGTTTATTTGCATGTTTTTCTTTGAGTGCGCATACAAAGCCAAACATAGCATGCTTTCAACATAAACATGGGCTTATGGGCCTTTTCCATACTTAACATGCATATGGCCCAAAATTAACCAAGAACATATTCAAATTTTCTAATTTCTTATTTAAGCCCAAAACATGCATTTAAGCCCAATTTATACATGCTTCCGATTTTCATGAAAATCATACTTCCATAAAACATGCATGGGCCTTGGTAAGTCCACCAAGCAATAAAAACACCCAAAGTGTCCATAGTCCATATTACAAGCCCAAAATACTAAGTTTGGCCAAATTTTAGCTAAGTCCATAAATTTGGTCATTTAACTAAGACCAACTATTACATGCTTAAAAGCAAGCCATAATCCAAAGAACACAAATCCACCTTAAGACGTTGTTCCCACAGTTTCTAGACTCGTAGTCCTGCACACAAAGTCCACATTTTATTAACTTGATTTTCAAGCAACTAAAGGTAAATACTTAGAATAAATTGAGCAAATAGTATTTACATACTCAACCTCAACACCACAAAAAGAGTACTTAGGACTCTTAGCTCAATCTTTCGAGCACACTTTTTCCTACAAAGGTAGAGTAGGGCGGGTGAGATTTAAATCTCAATAAGGATTCCGTATGGCTTCCAAAGCCTAACATATGGCCTTTATGGCCTAACATATGCCAAGAATGTAATGGCAATAAATATTCCAAAAATCCTGCAAAGAAAACATAAAGACAAAGAAAACACAAAGATACATGTATATACAATAATAATCGAAATCGGGGGTTAGCATGCACAACAAATTCATAGAAGCACACAAACACACGCCACTTAACACCTTGATTTACAGAAGGGCAGCAAGCATCCCTCAAGTTTTATTTCATTAATTTCACATACTTTTCATTTTCGGAGATCTCACTTAGCATAGGAATTTAAGGTGGCCTACTTAAATCCTAGCCCATAATGCTTGCTTACTTAACTTAGCTCATGAGCGATACAGAATTGCCGAAGCAATAATTTAACTTATGCCCTCTTAGCACACCTAGGATCATATGGTTCTTTGACCATCACCTAGGGGCCCGAATACTCAAAGAGTATAGGAATCCTTACCAATACCGAAAGCTTCTTAGAAGCTTGTTTTCCTTCGATTTCCTCACTTGTTGGTTTCTAGAAATGATTTTCTAGCACAAGAACCAAAATGGCCAAATAAATTAGTAATCCATAAAATACCAAGAACACTTGGTAATTATCTTAAAGAAATCAAAATACCAAGAATACTTGGTTCACACTTACGAAACCTCGACTAGGAGGTGAGACCGAATTTTGTGTGCTTGATGTTCTTCAAATTTTCTTCTTGATTCTTCCTCCCAATGAGCTTAGAAGCTCATATACATAAAGAACTCCTTGAGAAGAGTTCAAAACCTCTAAGAAATGAAGATGGCCGAATTTCTCTCCTTGGTTTTCTTTGAATCTTTTACTTGATTCTTGCTCTTTGGGTGTTTAGAGCATGAATTCCACCAAGAACACTTGGTTTTAATTTATGGAAGGGTGATTTCTAGTGATGGCAGAATTTTTGGAGGAAGGAGAAGAGTTAGAAATGTTCTTGGAGAGAAGAACAAGTGTTGGCCAAAACTAGAGAGAAGGGAGAGAGAGTTTGTAGAGAGAGATTGAAGAAAGAGAGTGAAATGGCTTGAATGAGGTGAGATGAGTGAAGAAATGTATTTTGTTGAATGGGGGAGTGTATGTACGGTTATGGGTGTCCAAAATGGGTGGGAATAATGCCTTAGTGGAGTAATAATTCAAATGGGAAGTGGGAGACAAAGTGGGGGGACAAATTGGAAGAGTTGGTGAAGTTAAATGATGAAGTGGTGAAGGTGGGGGACAAAGGTGAGTGGAGGTGTGGGTGGAGGTGGAGGTGGCATAAAATATATTATTTTGAATGGACATGGCTAGCCATGGCATCCAAGGCCATGAAAATGGGTCAATTCCCCACTTAGTCCTCCAATCTTTTGAATTTGGGCAATTGAGCCCAACTTACAACAATTCCTTTGTTCAATTGAGTCCTTCATCTTTGAAATCCACCATTTTCACCATTATTTTTCTTGGCCTAAGCCAAGCTTAATTTCATGAATCCTTAACACTTAATTTAATGTCCCCTCACATTAATTCAGCTAAATTCCCAAATTAGGAAAATTCTTTGGCTCCCAATCCACTTACCCCGGGACCTAATCAGTTTGGATTTTCCGGGCATTACATCGCCAGCCTTAGTAGAAGTAGCAGTAACATCGCCGACTTCCGAAACATCCTTCGATGGGGGAAGAGGGGTGTCCTTCTTGGCCTTCTTGACCGAAGATGATCCGCTCCCAGACGCCTTACGCCTCTTCTTTTGTTCTCCCTTCTCGGCGTGGCTAAGGAAGAGAGACCGGTAATAGGCGGCAGACTCATCGCCCATCTCTGAAAAAGAGGGAAGAAATCAGTGTAAGTCCACAGGCACTTATGTTGAAAAAACTTTGAAAGAAACTTACTTTCAAAAAAGGCTTCGAAAGAGAGCTCGCTCCGAAGGAGCTTCACCAGCCAAGAGTTCTTTCCCTCGGTAGCAGGAGCTGGCATGCCGAGATCCGTTTTGTGCTCTATCACCACCCCCAACTCCCGAAGGACATCCTCGGTCATGAGTTTCCACATGATCGGGAAAAGGTAGAGAGAGCGTGAAGGGACCTCGGCATCCCAGTTGGCGACAGCACAGATTTGTCTGTCAAAGTCCCCAAACCTCACCGCCAACTCGGGAGTTAGCAGCTTCCTGGGATCCATGACATCCACCTCCATCTTTCCCCAAACCCACTTAGTCAGGACGTGCGACCTGGCCTCCGCCACCTTCAGGAAGAAGAACTTCCTTTGCCACCCTCGCCGGCTATCCTTGGTAGCGAAGGTGAACATAAATTTCTTGGTCCCAGATCCCCGAGGCAGCATGAAATAAAAGCCACCCTTCAGAACCGGATAGAGCTTATAATACTGTATGAACAGGATGAATGGGGTTCTACCCCAAAGATCCCGCACATGCAGAGGAAGGCGTTGAAATAAAAAAAATGAGTTGGGAGGAAGCTGATTCACGGCTATGCCATGAAACTGGCAAAAGTCGCAAATCATCTTCGCAGGAGGAAACCGAAGTCCGGCCTTCAGTTGGGCTTGGAAAACGGTACCCTCGTCACCTCGATTCATAAAGCTAAACTGGCCAAGGTGAGGTAACCTTGTGTTGGCATAAGAAGGAAGGAAAAATTTGGTCTTCCATTTCTCTAATTTTTCAGGAGTGGTGCAACAAGGGTGAGACAAAAGAGGTTGCCAGCTCTCGAGAATAGGCATGGTTGACCGAAAAATAACTTCGGAAAGAAAAAAGGAAAACAAAACACCGAAGGAACTCTAGAAGTCAGAACCCACCAAAAGTCATGCCGACGTCGGGGTTTGAGGACACCGTCGTGAAAGGTTGCCTGAAATTGCTCCGCCGCTAACACTGCCACAGAAAAAGGAGAAAAAGCAAGAGCGAGGGAAGAGCAAAGTGAGAGCACAGAAACACAAATCAAGAGTATGACAGGAGGAAGGCTTATATAGATCGAGGAAGGGCAGCCAAAAAGGCATCATAAATGCTGCGAGAAGGCAAAGCGTCGCAATGATTATCGCTCGCGCACGAAAGGCATGCCCATCCCAGCTAATGCCTGCCACGTGTCACCCATCACGAGAAACTAGGACACGCTTTCTGGCATCTAGAAAACCCTGGCACATTGCTCGAGACTGACACGCCTAGTTTCAAGATGCGACGATTCACTAGCCTATGGCGGGAAAAGTGAACAAGTTGGGAATCTCAAGACCACCAAAGGGCAGACAGATGACACCTATCTGAATAAGGCTTGTCACCTAGGTGTCGAAGTGCGTCCTCAGCCGACGTCACACCTTGGGTGTAAGTTAGGTCCAGGGTTCAAGGTTCCGTGCTGCCCTGTTCGACCGGAAACGGACATGCTACTACCTGGGCCTCTAGGAGTCTATGAAATTGTTCTGTCAAAGACTGCCAGTTGAGCGATAGACAGGCGCCAGAAAAGCTACTTGCCAAAGTCTTCACTTCGACTTTCCAATGGGGGCATGTGATAGCTGAAGTGCTATCACCCTGGTCAACCACCAACCACGGAAAAGGATTCCGGAGTGAAGGAAGTCGTACACTTGAGGCACTCGACCTCGATAGCCCGCCAATTCCAACTTCGGAAACCAGCGTAGCGCGTCCTTCAGGACAACGGCCAAACCACCCTCGGGGAAAAGGGACCGACCACCCCCTACGGGAAAAACTCCCCCGAAAGGGAATAGACCAAAGTTCTAACCGGACTTCGGAAAAGGGCTTTTCGCCCCAAAGCGAGACATCAACCAAAGGGACCTCGGTTGTACGGCAAGAGCCATTAAGGAGTCTCTGACACTCCGCTTACACAAGTCACCAACACGCCACTTCCAAGCGTGCTCTGGCACAACGTCACAATCTAACGTCCTGTCACACAGGGCTACACCTACTCCGGCTCGCAACCCGAAGAGCCTGCAGATGGCTAGGGGCCTCCACGCTTAGAAGTACGAACACCATCTAAACCATACACGTGTCGAACACGTGTCATCATCTGAAGGGGTCATCCTCTTCCTTTTATAGAAGGGAAGTCATCATAGGAAAGGGGGGTTCTCTGCCCGGAGGACCAAAAGGACAAGAGGACGCTCTCCTCTTTTCGCCTGAATAATCTCCCTTCAGCCCTCAGAAAGACACGCCAGGCAAGAGTCCCTTGTGCTTATTACTGAGTATCTCTCATTCTTGGAGCATTGACTTGGGCGTCGGAGGTTCCCCCTTGCAAATCCACCCCGGGGGCCTCCTAACCCCTGCTTTCTGAGTGTTTCAACCAGGTCTCCCTGAACGATCTCCGCTCCGGGTTCTTTCCCGTGTCGAGAGCCTTTCTCGTCCTCACCAGCCACGGTATCAGAAGCTGCCGGCCACCACTTCAAGTAACCCTCTCAGGGTACCTCCGTGTCCATCCAGGAGCCCCTGCTGTCAGCACCACTGCACAACAGTAAAGATGCTGGCTCCGCCTAACCAGACCCACATAAGAGGTGTGGATCATGCCTTTTACCCCTCACACTTCAATCACTATGGTGAGAATTACACAATATAATGGCTTTTATGCAATATGACACACTTTTAATTCTCCCATTTTGTGTGGTGGTAACACAAAAACACTGAGGAGGTATGATCGAAGATGGTTTCTTCTAAAGATGAAAATCTCCTTCACCCGAACGTGCTTACTGAATGGGAGTATTTTCTAAACTGCATGACTGGAACTCAGAAAAATTCTCAAAAATGAAAAGATGCTAAGGACGACAAAAGTGGTTGTTCGAATGAGGGTATGACCAAAGGGCAACTTTGCCCGAAAGACATTGATCAAACGTGATAGGCGTAAAAGCACTTGACTGATTTGAACAGGGGTTAAATTTCATAGAGGTTGATGTTTTCTAGAGGGGTACTGATTGAACATGTTTGTGACACCCTTCGCGTCGAAGATGGTCCATTAAGGACCTTAGCCAAAATTTTGAAGAAAAGAGAGAATTCATTAATTGAAGAAAAGAGAGACTTCACTAATACAGTGATAAAGTAAAAGGATGGATTACAAAAGAAAAAGAAGAAAAATGAGGCCTTTTTGGGGTGTTGGGCATCTACCGACTCCTCAACATCTTCTGCATCTTCACCTCTAGAGTCTTTTTCGGTAGCAGTTACTTTTGGCGCCGAAGGATGAATAATAGGAAGATTGAAGAACTCTACCCTTGACCATTGCCAAGATGGTCCTTCGGGGATGTCCAGGGCCGCCAAAAGGGAGAGGGAGAGGTCGGGAAATTTGGACGCAACCTGGTGACGGGCAAAGCAAAAGCCGTCCTGATAAGACCTCTTGGTTGCCTGATCGGACTTAGCCTTCTCCACGTCCAGGTCCACCAGTTCTTTTCTGAGCTCCACGACCTCCTTCTCCAACATCTTCTTCTTCTTCTTTCCCTCTTTCGTTAGCTTATCGACCTCAGCTTGAAGGTTGGAGTTGAGGTCGAATGCCTTCGCCACTTTGGTAGCAGTGTCCTTCTTCTCCTTTTGAAGAACCTCATTGGCCGAGGTTAGAGCTATCACCATCCCACCAAGGTTTGACATCTTCGCGGAGAAGTCATGGATGACCTCCCCTCGGCTTTTGAGCATCTCCTACCGAAGATTAGCCAGATCCTCCTTGGCTATTTTATTTAGCTCACCGTACTTGAGGACAGAGCTAGCCAAGAGTTCCTTGGCCTTTGCCAAGGACTCCTCGAACCGACTGCGGACCCAAGATTGCTTGGCTGCTTAAGCTCAGAAGTAACCAGTATACGCTAAGAGTTGCAAAAAGGAAAGACCCCGACTAAGGAACAAAGGGCAACAACAACACAGAAAATTCCTAAGTACTAAAGGGTAAGAGTTTACTTGGGCAGCTTGCTCACTCATCCTCGTGGTGAGGATCTCCTCGTTCGGACACTCCTCAGTCAGAGACTGAAAAGTGGCGCGTGCGATGACACCTGTCGCCATCTGAGGAGCCATCTTCTGGCTGTCCTCGGGGAACAAGTTGATGTCTTCCATGAAGGTCCAGAAGGGCTCCATCGGCACCTTCCCCTACAGGATTTTGGTGTCCCAAGGGGCCCTTTTCCGAGCATGATCTTCCACCCAGGGAGCCTGTACTACTTCACCTGGAAAATCACGCTGAAGTTCCATCAGTACATTATCCCTTAGCCACTCATCTATAAGGTCTAAAATTTCAAAAATTCCCAAATTCATTGAAGAATGGCTAAGGGACAAACCTAGTGGAAGCTTGATGTCATCGCCCTCGGAGTCACTAACCTCAAGGACGTTGGCAGGAACATGCTTGGCTTTCTTCCTTCGGCCCACCTCAAGCTTCTTGGCCAAAAACCCCATAACTGAGGCCCCCAAGGTCTCCACCACAGTATTTCAACTAAGGGGAGTTGAACAGATTGCAGGCTCTGAAGGTGGGTCCACCCGAGCAGGGGTTTGGTCCATAGCCCCCACTTCGTCCTTAGGGGAGGGTGGGAAGGAGGTCCTCCTTCATCTTCTTTGACCTTAGGGCCGAAGATGGTCCCCTTGGTGCCTTATTCTTCTTTGCCATTGCCTTCTTTCTCTGCTGCTCTCCCTTCTCGGCCTGACTGAGGAAGAGAGACTTATAAAAGGCAACAGACTTGTCACCCATCTCTGCAAAAAGAAGAACATTAGTGTAAGTATAGAAGGAGATATATGAGAAATCTAGGAAGTAACTTACTCTCTTAAAGGGCTGGATACGTGAGTTCACCTCGAAGGAGCATTACCAAACACGCCTTCTTCCTGTCAAAAGGAGGCTTTGTCATGTTGAGGTTGGTAACATTTTCCTTGATCACCCCTAGCTCCCCAAGTACCTCTTCGGTCATGAGGTTCCATCTAATAGGAAAGGTGTACAAAGAACGCGGAGAGACCTCGAGATCCCAGTACGCAACTACCCGAATGCAGCTGTCGAACTCCTCAAACTAGGCTTCTAACTCTAAGGTTAGCAGTTTCCGGGGATCGACTACGTCTATATCCAAAGTCCCCCAAGCCCACTTGGTTGGCACTTGCTTCCACTACTCATTCACCTTCAAAAAGAAGAACTTCTTCTGCCACCCTCGCCAGCTATCCTTCATCTCGAAGGTGAACGTGTACTTCCTATTCCTAGATCCCCAAGGAAGCAAGAAGTAGAACCCACCCTTCGGGATGGGGTGGAGTTTATAGTATTGCATGAAGAAGATGAAGTGAGGCTTTATCTTGAAGACCCCACACATGCAGAGGAAGGCGTTGAACTAAGAATAGGAGTTCAGAGGAAGTTAATTCACGGTTATTCCATAGAATTGGCAGAAGTCGCAAACCATCTTCGACGGAGGATACTGAAGTCCGGCCTTCAGCTGGGCCCGAAAGACGGTAACCTCGTCTGAATGATTCATGTAACTAGGCATACCAGGACTAGGTAGCCTAGTAAAAGCATAAGAAAGGAGAAAGAATTTAGCTGTCCACTTCTCTAACTTCTCCAGAGTAGCACAACTTGGATGAGAGTTAAGGGGAAGCCAACTCTCGGGGATAGGTTGAACAGACACAAGCGGGACTGAAGTAGACATGTTCGGGAAAAATAATTCTAACCTCGGGAAGGTGAGAAAGAATGGGGGAGACAAACAAAATACCGAAGAACAACTTCGGAAAGAAGACCCACCTAGCTCGGAACAAGGAAAGGACTTCGCAAGACACCGCAGGTAATGCTGGAAATTGCTTTACCGCTAGTACCGCCGGCAGAAAAGAGTGAGGAGGAAAATTTCAGAGCAAAAGATAGCAAAAGAACAGAAGTGTGAAAAAAACTGAGGAGAAAGGGTTTATATAGCCCGAAGAAGGCAGGTGAAGTGTCACCATAATGAACCCTCGAAGGCCAAGAGGCCCAAATAACGTAACGAACGCAACTGTTCACCAGTCACCAAGTGACATGCGTCACCCGATGCGGGAAACAAGGGCACGCCTCCTAATAGCTATCAGACCTAGGCAAGTCTTTCCCAAAGAGACACGTCTATCTGTCCAGAAGGTGTGACGATTCACTGGCAGGCAATAAAAAATCAAAGAGACAAGTATACAGTTCAGATGAAAAAGTAACCTCGGGAACACCAAAAGCTCTTCTGGAAAACAGATACTACTACGTCAGTTAGAAGAGATGTTTTGAGCCAAAGAGGAACCTTCACCGAAGAAGGTAACCTCGGTCAAAAGTTAGCTAATATTTGTTGAGACATCGATCATCTACCATAGCCCCACGTGACACTTGCAAAAGCTTGAGTATCGAAGATGTAACTTCAGCTTTCCGAGGGGGGCATGTGATAGCCAAAGGTCTATTACCCTTGGAGAACTCCTAAATCGGTCTGATGAGCACCACCTTTAGAAAGTACAAGTGACGAACCTCAGGGAAGAGGGGGCCCTCACCATCCTCGAAAAGGTGACACGACCAACTTCAGGGAAGGTTGTCTTTCACCACCCTTAGAGTTTATGAATCCACCGACCTCGAAAAAGTAATTCCCCATCCTCAGCAAGGGTGAATGTCTCCCGAAGGTTCTCCGCTCTACCGAAGAACTTATCTTGACGGCCATCGATGATGATATCTAGCCGAAAGGGGCCTTCTATTTCGAAGGCGTCCTGTTCCCCAAAGGGGTCTTACGGAGATAAGACAAAAAAGGTTAAGGAGCCTCTGACAAAGAGACCTCGCACATGCCCCTGACACAAAGACCTTCCACACGGCCCTGACCTCTGGCCAGAACAGGCTAGGACCAGCAGGAGATACCCGTCCATAGAGGTACGGATCGCATCCAGCCGAACACGTGTCATGATCTAAGTGGGTTGTGCCGAAGGGCCTCCTCCCTATGCCCTCCTATAAATACCTAGGAGTAACCTTGGTAAGAGGAACATAGAACTCTCTACTCTTTGCTCTCCACTTTCTACTCTTTATTTCCCAAATACTGACTTGGGCGTCGAAGGCTCTTCCCTTAGAAACACACTCCGGGGAGTCTCTAACCCTTGTTTTTCTTAGTCTTGCAGCTACCCTCATATCAGAAGTCTCTCATTCAGACGTCTTCATACCAGAAGTGCCTACTTTAGGCCACTATGTCACACAATGAGGATGCCAATGGGCATCACTCCACTTGCTTGATTTTGCTTTGGATGTGTTTAAGGCATTGGGAGTTATTGTTTTCCTTGTTATGTTAATGAATTTGAATCATATTTAGCCTTGGGGATTAGTAATTGCAAGCCAAGAAGTGATTGGAACCATGTTTGAGTAAATTGTGCATAGTTTTCATGAAGATGGACAATGCTAGCAAGTTTCTAGTGCTGAGGCGCCATTCTAGGCTTCTAGGCACCAAATAAATCATGCATAGGTCATGCCCCTAAGGCTTAAGCACTATTTGGGTGCTTAGGCACCAAGATGCTTATTTTTAGATAGCTTCAAATCAACTTAGGCGCCACTATGCCAACCTCACATTATAGCACCACAGGTGCTTCAGAACTAAACCAAAAAGGGTGTTTTTGGTTCCTAATTGGTTCCTAAACATCATAGAAATGTTTCTAAGGGTGATTCAGTATTTATAATGGAAATGGAATGAAGAAAAAGAGATAAATGGATAAAATGAAGGAAGGAGAAGATGGTGTGTGCACAATTGAACCATGTGTGTCCTTAAGGGTATTTTTGTGCCCTAGTTGAGGTTTGTTGTCATCCATAAGGTAGTTCAAATGCATTCATAGTGAGTAACCAAGTAGTTTGTGCAAGTAGCATGGTGAACTAGGTTTGGTGAATTAGAACCATGGCCTTGTCAACTAAAAGAAATGCATGTGCACTAAGGCATGATTAGTGTAGGCAACTTATGGCATAACTTGCTGCAGTTGAGAAAGATGAATTAAGGTAGTATTTCACTATCCATAAAGTAGATTAAGAACCATAACAGCAATAGGAAGTTAGTGAAAATAGCTAAGGGGCAAAGAAGGCACTACGAGCCTAAAGGGGGCACATAAGTGCATTTGGGCAAAATGTGAGCTCTAGGGTCCACGGTGAGCCTAGATTGGATAATGTGAGAGCTTGGCAAGGCTTGGGAGTTTCCTTAATGGCCAAGTAAGTGCATGCTACCCTAAGGAATTAAGAGGAACACTAAGAGCTCTAAGTAGGTAGTTGACTCAAAACTCAAGCTAAGTTACGTGGGCACATTGAGGGGTCTTTGAGGAGCAAGGTAGTTAAGCTACCTTAGAGCATTTAGGACCTTAATATGTGCTCGGAAACACAAGGAGCACTTAGAGCAAGCATGATTCCTAGTAGTGGCCAACTCATTGAAGTGTAACAAGTGCCAAGCCTAGTATCTAGCAAGGTTCACCAAAGAAGGTAGAGGTCTAGTAACACTTGGTCGCATACTAAGGTCTTAGACTTGAGGGAATGAAGTGGGTTCCTAGTACACCTAGGGGTGAAGGTTTAGTACACTTTGTTACCTAGCCCGCCTTGAACCTAAGGAACTAGTGTGGGCACCTACTACACCCAATTTGGATTGGCCAAGTGCTAGTCAAAGTTCACTATAGGAAGGGTGAAAGGTTAGTAATACCTAGTGGCCTAGGCTGGTCCTAGACCTGAGACACTAGCATGGGACCTTAGTGCTCCAAACTTGGCTTTACCAAGTAAACTTGGATTACTCTTGCACATAGTATTCAAGGGGAGGTTATTGTCTGCTTATGTGACTACCTGGGACTGTTGGCAAGCCAAGGATTGCTTGAGAAGGCCACTCATTGGCCTGCCCAAGATGGCTATGGCATCTTGTCCCACACTAGTTGCAATTGGCTAATTGATTATGTGCACAATAGTTAAAACTTTCATGCCTCTAGTTAATTAACCTACTATGCAATCATGCATAAGTAATGCTTTGACTTGATCAATAAAATAAGTAATAAAGTATAAACATAAAATATAAAATATTACCTGTACTTTCCAGTAAAATCCAAATTTTAAAGTAGTTAAAGGATACAAAATAACTGCGAAATAAACTACACATAATCAATCATGTGCAAGCATCCATACAAATGTAGACTATGCTCACTGTTAGCGTTGTGCCCAAAAGCCAATCATGAGATGATTGTATTTTTGCACATTGAGCCATGATATTTTATTAAGGCATTGATCCTGTAATTATGTTTGTTATTTTGTTTATGTGTAACATAATAAACATAATTATAACCCTAGAATAATGACATTCTTACATGTCCATGGTTTAGTAATATCGTGCAACAAGTTACAATAATACATAATGACTAGCATATGTGGAGACTAATATGAGATATGTAGTCTACATATGAGTACAAGTTGGCGAACTTATGTACTGGACCGACCCAGCACGAGAAAGCTACATGGATCATTATATGAGTGTCATAAATGATTCTCATAGTGATCATGGTATATGTAGTCCTTTGACCTAAGGTAATCAAGGTTCCCTACATGTGAGTCATATACTTTGATACTTCCCTTTGTTGCTCGTAACTGAGTGAACTTGAACGAGGTCATTGGGTATGTCACATATCATGCAGAGGGTTTTGTATGATCAAGATGGGATTTGTCTCTCCTATGTAATGGGAGTGATATCTTTGGGCCCCCTTAATAGAGTGAGACTTAGAAAATGCATGGCCATGCTCGGATGAGTTGATATATGATATTAATGTCATCAGTTTAAGTTAGCCTACTTGGTAATCAAGAAACCAAAGATTGGGCTATATGAGAGTGACACATTCCATGTCTGGTGAATAGTCTTGATATCTTGGACAAAGGGACAATCGCATATATGGTAACGATCATATAGGTTTGATCGAATCGCCGACAATCTTGTCACTTGGGTAGCAACGATGTGTTGCTAGACACCACTCATAGCTTATGATCATAAACATGGTTTATGATCATTGCTAATGTGGTAAGAACCTATTGGGTCACACACATAAAGCCTATTTGGATTATTAGAGTGCATGAGCTAATTATTTGGGTTATGGTTTCATGATAATTTCGTGTTAATAATTGGCCCAAAAGTTAAGCCATTGTTAAGCTCAAAATTGAAGCCTAATTGGATTAGGTTTTTGAAACCCATTAGGCCTATAATTTAGTGTCACTATAAATACAACATATAATGAAAAATTCACAGCCTTGCCCTAGCCTCCCAAAAAGAGACAGTCGTACTCTTCTCTTGCTATTCTTAGGAGGATGCAAGCTAGCACTGCGAGTGCAAGAGAAATGCAACTGCCGGAACATGGTGGAAGCGTGGTGATCCCAAGAGGCTCGTGTGAATACCATAGCGAGGTTGAACACATCAAGTATTTAGGTTTTGTGATTCAAGTCTATAGTTAGGTGAAAGATCTCAACCAAAATTAGGTATGAAAATTTTTGAACACCCGGTTTACCTTGTTCCACTTGGATCCTGGAGGGTTTAGGTGAAATTCCACTCCACTTGTTTGCCTCCCGAAACACTACACTCACACCTAAGAGCGACTCTAAAGTAGACTACTAAACGTGAACATTAGAGGGAAACTAGTGTATGAAAGTTATACACCGAATAAAACTATTGAGATCCATAACTAAGCTGTCACCTTATAGCAACTCCTAGTGGCAAGCTCCAAAGCCTCCCCTTGTGCTTCACTGGCCTCTGTCAGCCAAAGGGCAGCTGTTCTTAGTACTATAGCTTAACCAACAAGTGAACCACAAACTAGAATCATAAAGATTCAAATAAATGATATACCTGCTCATAAGCTTAGCTTAACAACCCGTAATGGTTGCTAGCTCAATGACATTCAAAACTGCACTACAAAAGCTAAGGGAGTGGGAATCAAAGATTCTCAGTAAGGGATCCTCCAACCTACAAGAAAAATACTGAGGACACATAAATATACAATATATATGAAATCTATTGCACGTGCTTGCATTTTGAAGGCTAACATATGCCCAAACATTCAAGTCCCTTAGGACCCCTCCTCTTCCTAGTCCTCTCACGAGCGTCACTCCGTGCCCACTGACTTCTAGCCTCTAAGCCACTCCTAGTAAACCATAGCTTACCAATGCAGTAACTTTAACCTTCCCTTTGATTGTTGTGTAGGTGAACATGGTGGATGCACCTCACTTGAGTTCCAAACAACCCACTAGGTGTACTAAGCCTCCACATAGTACCTTAGGTCCTTAGACTTGCCTAGGTTACTTGTGTACTAAGCTTCTACCTTAAAACCTTACCAAGAGTGCACTAGGCTTTAAGTTAAACCTTAAGTAACCTTGCTTAGGCTACAAGTGCACTAAACCTTCACTTAAGGCATATACCTACCCACCATTACTTTGTTCACTCTAGAGGAGTGGGAGTGACCATGATTGGATTCATTCCCTAGGTTCTTTGAAACCCACCTAGGTGTACTATGGTTTCCACATTGGGACCTCAAAGCCAAAGGTCTAACTAGGCTTTCGATAGTACTAAACCTTTTACGTGACTAATGAAGCTCTAATGTGGCGAAATATACCTTCACTTTGAACAAAAGATAAAGAAAAACCTAGGCCAATTCAAGTTTAGAGAAGGCATGGAAATGATACCCTTCTTCTTAAGTTCATGTGGAAACATGAATCAACTTCAACGGACACCGGAGCAAAAAGCTTTGGCAAAAATATTACTAGGGATCAAAGTTGGTGAATGGCCTTTAGTGCTGTGGCGCTGGGGGTGTTGTAGCCCCACAGGCTTAGGATTCTGGTCAAACCTAGGGTGCTCTAGGTGCTGTAGGGCTAGTGGCACTATGGCGCTGGAGCCCCTTGCCCAGAATTTCTAGATTTTGCCTCGTAGGCACTTTAGGGGTTTCCAATGCCTCCCAATAGCTTTAGGGATGCCTCCAAATACATCAAACTTGCATGTACATGTGCACTAGGGTACAATGCATCATTTAAAACAATCTTATGGTGTCCATAAATATTACACAAATAACCAAAACCTCACTAGTCCAACATAACCAATGCCATCCACCATCAATACCGTTCACTAATTCACATGAATTCTACTTTAAGCAAGCAATGAATGGCATTAATCAACCATGAATTGTAAATCCCTTACTTTAATTAACCTTGAACTAGCAAGAAGCAATCACCAAAAGCATCAAACTCCAAGCTTCAAAAGGTTTGACTAGGTTTCCTAGGTTCCAAGCAAAATACAAGGAATGTGGCACTCAATTAGCACCAATCCAACAAAACCCAAGCTTCCAATAACTCAAGAAACATGGAATCATCAAGGGGAAAAGAGTACCTCTTGAATAAACAATGCCCATGAAGAAAAATGCCCTTCCAAGCTACAAAACATGGAAAACAAGTGCAAAGGAAGCACCCATCCACTTGTGCACCAAGAAAGCTCTTTAATTTTGCCCAGAAGTCATGAATTTGAAGTAGATTGAGCAAGAAATACGGAGGAGAGTAGAGGGCTACAAAAATCAAGAGGAAGGGATAAGGGAATAGTGACATCCTCATCCCTTCCTAGCATTTTAAAACAACAAAAACACTTTCACCCCTAAACTTCTTTAAAACTTGCAAATTTACCCCTTCTGTGAAAAGTAACTAGGTAATTATATAGTTAAGCAAAAAATTTCTAACTTGGGCCTTCAGTTTTAAAAACATCATTTCTATTGCCGTGACTCGTCCTGACCCTCCAAGGTGCAAAAAGACCATTTCGCGCCCGGGCAAACCTACTGCCGTAATGACACGGCCGTCCCTGGCCTCTGCCCAGGAAACCCTATGAAAGCTGGTCCCACGGTGGTTGAAATTGGCTAGTTGTATATGTGTGTGGATTAAAATCCCACGATACTAGTTGATTATCCTAGAATATGCAAGATGCATGCTCTTCATGCTTTGACTTGGATTAATGAAAACATAAAGCATTAACTTGGCCAAGTAATTTCTACAGAAAATAAGTACAAATAGCCAAAGCATACAAAATCAACATTTATGTGAATTTACTACACATAACATCATGGGAGCATTCATACATAGAGTAGACTAATGCCCTCACCCAAGAGCAACCTTAGAGTCTACGACTCTTCATAACATAGACTATGGAGGCAACTAGAGTACTATATATATACAAGCCTCAACTGAGATCTTCTTGATCTAACTCCCACCTTGGATATGAATCCCAGTGGCAAGTCTCAAAAATCCCTTTGTCAAAGTGCTACTAGGCTCTGTAGCCAAAGGAATACTCTAGTTAGTACTATTACTTGACCAACAAACTACTCAAGCATACTCATGTAGACTAGAATCACAAGGATTCTCAAGTACAATACCTGTGCACAAAAAGCCACTACCGCAATAACCCTGAATAGTTACCCGACCAACAACTTCTGAATCTGCACAACATAACTAGGGAGTGAGAACATAACATTCCCAGTAAGGGGTCTTCAGTGTACCTACAAGAAAATTACTAAGGACACCACATATGATAACATATGTAACCTGCTATGAGCTCATACAGCTTGAGGGTCTAATATATGCATCTATTTAGGTCCCTTGAGACCTCTCCTCATCGTTGTCCTTAAACTACAAGGCATTGCCTTGCCTACTAGCAAGCTGCCCTTGCCAGCCTAACTAGTGATAAATCACTAGTTGAACCTCTCCCTTAGCATGTTATGCAGGGGAATTATGGTGGGACAATTGTAGACTAGGTCATTTAGATCTTGTAGACTAGGTGCACTAAGGTTTCACCTTGCAACCTCATGGCTACGGCACGGCTAGGTCGCCAAGGGTTCTAAATCTTTCACCAAATCTAATGTTACTTAGTTATGCTCATTTGCAACTAGTTTCCTTGCTTATGGCTCAAACAACCATAAATTCTTTCAAACCATAAGGAAACGCTTAAGTCTCGAGGGACTTTCAGAAGTCTCAGAGTACCCCCGGCATACTTAGGCCCCAAGGCACCCTAAGAACCCCCTTAGGTCACACCTTGATCACCCTAGCAAAATGTGAGAAATTCTACCATCTTGCCTGTGGCAACGCGTCACCACAATTGGTAACGTTCAGACCACATTTGCACAATTGGCGATGCATCGTGAATTGGTGCACGAAATTGGTGACGTGTCGCCAATCTGCGAATCTACAGAATTGGCACGCATTTTACTGCTCTGAGCTTTGGACACTTAGCAAACATAGTAAATATGGTTGGAAAGCCTCCAAATTTCACACACACATAGACCATGTTGCGTAGAACATAACCAACTATCACAAGCTAATCTATGATGTCTCGTAACATCATCCAAATCCTCTCAAACCTCATAGTCCACCACAATTCAACCAAATCCTCTAACTAATGCTATTGCTAGAATCACTCAAATTCTTCAAGCAAACTCATGTCAATAGAATTAATTGGTCTTCAAGTCATAACTCCCTTACCTCAACTTCAAGTAACAAGCAAGAATCAACCTCCTTTCCAATCTACTAAGCTCAACAAAGTGTCACCTAAGTTCCAAACAAAAACATAGACACCAAACATCAAAACCCTGCTTCCTAACCAAAACCCAAGCTCCAAACTAACCAAATAACATGAATTTAATCAAGAACACATTGGTTACCTTGTATCAAAAATAGGGGATGTGAGAAACACACTTCCAAGCTCCAAAAGAATGGTTTAATGCTTGAAATGAGCTCCTCCTAGCTTATATACTCTTGATAGCTCTTCTTGGCACCAAGAAATCTTGATTTCAAGGTTGGATTGAGAGCAAAATGAAAGTAAGAAGGCTAGAAACGAGATTATGGCAGCTATAGCCTCACTTTCCCCTTCTTAAACCCTCACTTAACCTCCAAGCCACTAAAGTATTAAGCTTAATACAATTAAACCCCCATCTTTTGGTACTTAGTTATTCTTGATTAATTCTTGTTTATTTCTTCAAGTTTGGATTAAGGTTGAAAGTTATGTTATAAAAAATCATTTTAACCACTCGGGACCACGCCCGGCTATTCAGGATGAAAAATTACCATTTTGCCCCTGAACCTCATTTAGTGCCTTATCTTCCTCGGAACTTAGTTAACTTTGTTAAACTTGCCTATTCTTGCTAAGTAAGCTTGAAATTAGGTTCCAAACTTAATTTAGAACACTTTACCTCCCTCGGGAGTGCTTGCTACTAGGAGGTCCATAACACATAAACCACTGGGAACCAATTAACCTTTGAATAACATACTTGATTTTGCTACTTCACCTTTAATTCAGGCATTTACACTATGGATTTATGAATTTACCTTGATCACCGAGCATTTAGCTAGGATGGCTATAACATTCTCCCTACCTTGGAGAATTTGGTCCTCCAAATTCAATCCCCTTACCTTAAGACACTATCCCAGGATAAGATGAAAATGTATCCTTACAAACCTACCAAGGGATGTCAGTCACACAACAACACACTTGGGCTAAAACTACCTAACTCGTTTGGCTGATGCCCTCTGGCACTTAAGTCGGGCTATGTCTCATATAGGTGCTATGGCCAATGCCATTCTTTATGCTCACTCCCAACTATAGTCTGATTATTGTTCACTGTTCTCCCCCACCTTAGCCTGACCTTACGCGGTTTTAAACACATTTGTACCGTATTACTCTTGAAGACTATGGTATGGTCTTTACCTACCTTCAACACATGGTACTGCTAAAAAACATCTGACTACTCCAAGCTATCCTAACAAATCCAGTGATCACAAATCCTCCACACCAAACTTTTTGCAGAGTCCTTTAGTGTAAGATAGCTTAACAAGTTTTTAGAAGTCTGTCCACTACCCTCGCACTAATAGGATCTTATTGAAAGCTCGACACCAATAGACTTCCTTCACTTTCTCCTTTGTGCCAGAACCCACAAGTGTAAGCTAACTTAATAGGTTAAACTTGTCCATTAACACTCATACTAGAAAAGTTCCACTCTAGGTCCAACACCTATGCTCTTGTACTAAACCCATTAGTGAAAGCTAGTTAACAAGTATGAAACTTGTCCACTAACTCTTACACAGTTAGTTCCTTAGTCTAGAATTAGTACCTTTCATCTCCAAATGATCACTAGACTAAATGTGTAACTAGTGTATGTTAGTGTTGTGCCCAAAAAGCCAATCATGAGATGATTGTATTTTTGCAAATTGAGTCATGATATTTTATTGAGGCATTAATCCAGCAATTTTGTTTGTTGTTTTGTTTCTGCGTAACGTAATAAACATAATTGTAACCCTAGAATAATGATATTCTTAAACGTCCCTAGTATAGTATTATTGTGGAGCGGGTTGCAATAATACATAATGACTAGCATATGTGGAGACTAATATGAGATATGTAGTCTACATATGGGTACAAGTTGGAGAACTTGTGTACTGGACCGACCCACCATGAGAACACTTCATGGATCGTTATATGAGTGTCATAAGTGATTCTCATAGTGATCATGGTATATGTAGTCCTTCGACCTAAGATCATCAAGGTTCCCTACATGTGAGTCACATACTTTGATACTTTCCTTTGTTGGTCGTAACTGAGTGAACTTGAAGGAGGTCATTGGGTATGTCACATATCATGCGGAGGGATTTGTATGATCAAGATGGGATTTGTCCCTCCTATGTAACGGGAGTGATATCTTTGGGCCCCTTGATAGAGTAAGACTTAGAAAATGCATGGCCATGCTCCGATGAGTTGATATATGATATCAATGTCGTCAGTTTAAGTTAGTCTACTCGGTAATCAAGAAACCAAAGATTGGGCTATACGAGAGTGACACATTCCATGTCTCGTGCTTAGTCTTGATATCTTGGACAAAGGGACAATGGCATATATCGGTGATGATCATAAAGGTTTAGTCGATTCACCGACAATCTTGTCACTTGGGTAGCAATGATGTGTTGCTAGACACCGCTCATTGCTTATGATCATAAATGTGATTTATGATCATTGCCAACATGGCAAGAGCCTATTGGGTCGCACACATAGAGCTATTTGGATCATTAGAGTGCATGGGCTAATTATTTGGGTTATGGTTTCACTTTAATTTCGTATTAATAATGGGCCAAGGAGTTGAGCCATTATTAAGCCCGAAATTAAATCCTAATTGGATTAGGGCTTTGAAACCCATTAGGCCTGGAAGTTGAGTCTCACTATAAATACAACTTTTAAGTGAGAAATTCGTAGGTCTCCTTGCCCTAGCCTCCCAAAAGGACAGCCACACTCTTCTCTTGCAATTCCTTGGAGGACGCAAGCTAGCACTGCGAGCGCAAGAGAAACGCATCTGCCGGGACGTGGTGGAAGCGTGGTGATCCCGAGAGGCTCGTGTGGATACCATAGAGAGCCTGAACACATCAACTGTTCAGGTTTTGTGATTCGACTCTACAGTTGAGTGAGAGATCTCAACCGAAAATTAGGTATGAAATTTTCGAACACCCGGTTTACCCCGTTTCACTTGGATCCTGGAGGGTTTCGGTTAAATTCCGCTGCGCTGTTTGGCTCCCGAAACCCAACAGTGTACTATGGGCTTCTCACATACACCACTAGCACCCCTAAGTATACTCTACTTTAAGCTCCACTATACTCTAGGGCTTTTCTGAATGAATGAACTCCCAAGAGTTGCAAGTCCCAACCTACCTTAGAGTACAAGTCTTGTAATGCTCCCTTTGGACAGCCCCTATGCATCAGGTATACCAGTGCACTAGGCAGGATACCCATACACCAGCTGAGAATGATGATCCTACTACTTTCTCTATTCTGAAACCTCTTACACCTGCATGCCTACAAGAGAAAACCTTTCTGAAATGTGTGCCAAGACCTCCAAGTAGATAGCACATGTTGTGACTTATCCTTGCCCCCTCGGCTTAAGCCACCTATCACTTGATGATTTAGATATCGAGAGGTTAACAAAGTTGAAGGTCTTTACACTTTAGCTGCTTTACTTGGAGTATCCTAGGTGCCCGAAGCCCACACACTCAGTTTCTTCAATTTCTTGCATACGGAGCCCAACACCCTACACATGCAAGATTAGCTTCTCGGGTGCATCACTAGTACACTTGCTTGCTGGCTATCAATACTTAGTTTGTGCCCGAAGCACCAACAGGGTCCATAGCCGTGTTACAAGGTACTACCCATTCCTAAGGCAACTAGGCCTCCTTGGCTTGGCAGCCAACCAGACACCTTAGGCCTAGTTACTAGGCTCCATTGTGCCTCCTATCTTAATCAACTCCATGACTACACTATGTCATCATCATGTCAGAATGATGCACTCATGGCATTTGTCACATCAACTTACCTTATTGGTAAGGGAACCAATTTTTTCCATGTCCATTCAACCTACTTGGTGGGAGAACTAGCTTTTGTTAGCTATTGTAAGGTGGTTGGCCATGGAAAAATCATTTGGCTTCTTCTTTACAGCTCCACCTAATGCTCCAAGTATGCACATCAGGACTAGTTCTTTCACTCAGAGTTATGAGCCTACCCACTAGCCTTTAACCAATCTTATAGATCATGAGCCTTTCTTTTTTAAGGCATTAGGGTCATTTGAATTGCTCTAACACTGGGCTTCAACTAGCTCAACCAATATCCTCACTGACTAGGCCTCCAACCATTGACTTCTCTCTACTCCGGTAAACGCAACTACTGCCAAGGTCACAAAATAGATGCCTAAGCACAACTATACCTGTACTACACCTGGCACTTTGACTAGCAAGTATAGTACCTAACTAGGTGGAAGATTGCTTCATATTGTGATTACTTGTGAGTCACCTCTTAATTAGTTGTTGTTAACTCACCTTCACAGGCACTCCTCAAACACTATCCTGTAAGGTTAAGAGAAAGTATCCGTTGTCTGGCATCACTGGGTCATTTTTTACTTGCTAGTTCCATGTTCCACTGACTTACTAGCACTAACATAAAACATCAAGCGAGCACTTCAAAGTCGTCAGTTCCACTTAGGACATAGTCCTTTACCTACTCAGCTGGTTTCACTCATCGAGTTTCTCTTCTTCCACAAGTCAACTCCGTGGCCATCAACTCTACTTAACCTTGGGAAGATGAGCTCAAGTCACCCACTATCCCCTAGACCATGCTAGTCCTTCCTATTGCATGAGTCCTCTTGTTGTGCTCTGACAGTCAAGTCAAACCCTAGCAATGACTCTACTCCTACTGGCTCAACCCTAAGGTTTATAGCTAGCAGACAAATAAACTTATCCATCTTCTTACCCCTAGATGAGTTCATTGCACCTTGCTTCCTTCCAAGGTTACTTCCTACATTCAATTGTTAGAAATAAAAAAAAACCACCTACTTACCACCTTGTAATCTGACTGAACTACCCCATTGCTTGGTTCCTCTAAGGAACTCATCCATTCAACTAGCAAGTCTTTTGCTATCAACTAGGCCACTGAACTAACTCATGCAAGAAGAAAACCTATGGAACCCTGGAAGATTTTTTATCTAAGCCATTTAGCCATCCACTTATATGGCTTCACACACAAGCAAATGGGTTCTAGGGTGCTGGGTATTAACCTAACACTTAGTGCATCATTGGGTTCTTAATGCACTTTGGTTAGCCCTTAACCTTGCTCAAAACTACTACTGAACAAGCCAAAATAAAATTATCCCAATAAACTAATTCCAAAACTCTAACAAAGTAACTAGACTACTGGTCAAAGGTGAAAAACTTGGCTCACACTGGCCATACATTGCCCATGAGTTCACTATGGCTACCCACTGTAACTAGCTGGTGGTTACTTGCTTCGACCAATTGACTAATTGAAGCAAAACTTGGACTATTGCTCTAGTGCACTAGGTCAAATCCTTATGACAACACCTATTGGGGACAGACTTCCTAGGCTGGTCCTAACTTAACCGAGTCCAAATATGAGAGTAGTTCGATGACCACTTAGACCGTTGATGACTATTTCCTAGGTGCAAGGCTTAAAGCCATTTGCTCCTTGCACCCTAGGCATCAGCCCTTATTCCTCATGATCTATTCTTGCTCCTTGGTCTTAGGTTAACTTTTGCACTATATGCATTTCACCCATGCTCTTACTAGGTTGGATGAGGCAACTTCCACCTCGTAGTCTTGTGTGTCCTGCTCATCTAACTATTTTTCAAGAGCTACTACATCCTACACCACTTGCTAGTGCCTACCTCGATGATTGTCAAGCACCTTCACATGGTAGCTCAAAGCCTTGGTGAGCTTAAGCCTTGTTGTTACTCTTGTTGCTCTATAGCCTACATGACCAAGTCTATATAACTTAGTTCAGTACATCCTTATGTCCCTTCAGTGTTGCTTAACCTATCCATGTTGGTGGATTCAAGTTCTGACACTTCTAGAGTAATCAACATGGCATTGTAGTAATCCCAGCCTTGGGGGTTTCCATATCCTCCTAGTCCTACGGGTCATCTACCCTACCTTATGTTTGAGGTCCAAAACAACTTCCTTGGATGGTGGTCACATCCCAACTACCCATACCAAGGTGTCCCCCTACCTTGCAGCAAGCTAAACCAACTACCCCAATGTTGCCACACTAGTTTGGTAGGATCTATTCTTGGACCTTAACATCCATAAGCAAACCTGACCCAGTATCACCATTGGAACCTGCAGCCAAAGCCAGATGACAACTCACAGATGTAGGCTAGTACTAACAACTCTAGCATAGGGAGAATCCTCTAGATCTTAGTTCCTAGCCTATAATGACCAAGATCATGCTTTGATACAAAACTGACATGGCCCCTCATGGGCTTGTGTAGGATGCCTATGGGATTCTGTCCCACACTAGTCACAATTAGCTAATTGATTATGTGCACATTAGTTAAAACCTTCATGCTACTAGTTAATTAACCTACAACGCAATCATGCATGAGTAATGCTTTCACTTGCCCCATAAAACAAGTAATAAAGTATAAACGTAAATGGTAAAATATTGCTGGGCTTTCCACTAAAATCCAAGTTTCAAAGCAGTCAAAGGACACAAAATAATTGTGGAATTAACTACACATAATCAATCATGTGCAAGCATCGATACAAAAGTAGACTATGCTCGCACCTAAGAAAGACTATAAGGTAAACTAGTCAACATGAACACTGCAGGTAAACTAGTGTATGAAAATTATACACCAAGAAACACTACTGAGACCCATAACTAAGCTTCCACCATAGAGCAACTCTCAGTGGCAAGACCCTAAAGTCATCCCTTGTGCTTTACTAGCCTCTGTTGGCCAAAAAACAACTGTAGTTAGTACTATAGCTAAACTGACAAATGAACCATAAACTAGAATCATAAAGATTCAAATAAACCATATACTAGCTCATGAGCTTAGCTTAACAACCATCAATGGTTGTTGGCTCAATGACACCCAAAACTGCACAACAAAAGCTAAGGGAGTGTGAATCAAAGCTTTTTCGTAAGGGATCCTCCAACCTACAAGAAAAATACTGAGGACACACATATATACAATATATGTGAAATCTACTACGCATGCTTGTAGTCTGATGGCTAACATATGCACATACATTCGAGTCCCTTGAGACCCCTCATGTTCCCAGTCCTCTCATGGGCGTGACTCCATCCCTAGTGAGTTTTGGCCCATAAGTCGCTCCTAGTAAGTGTTAGAACCTCCCTTTGATCGTTATGCAGGTGAACATGGTGGATGCACCTCACTTGAGTTCCAAGGAACCCACTAGGTGTACTAAGCCTCTACATAGTACTTCAAGTCCTTATACTTGCCTAGGTTACCTTTGTATAAAGCTTCCACCATAAAACCTTACCAAGAGTGCACTAGGCTTTCACTAGCACCTTAAGTAACCTTGTTTAGGCTACAAGCGCACTAAACCTTCACCCAAGGTTTATACTGTTGGGTTTCGGGAGCCAAACAGCGCAGCGGAATTTAACCGAAACCCTCCAGGATCCAAGAGAAACGGGGTAAACCGGGTGTTCAACAATTTCATACCTAATTTTCGGTTGAGATCTCTCACTCAACTGTAGAGTCGAATCACAAAACCTGAACAGTTGACGTGTTCAGGCTCTCTATGGTATCCACACGAGCCTCTCGGGATCACCACGCTTCCACCACGTCCCGGCAGATGCGTTTCTCTTGCGCTCGCAGTGCTAGCTTGCGTCCTCTAAGGAATTGCAAGAGAAGAGTGCGGCTGTCCTTTTGGGAGGCTAGGGCAAGGAGAGCTGCTAATTTCTCACTTAAAAGTTGTATTTATAGTGAGACTCAACTTCCAGGCCTAATGGGTTTCAAAGCCCTAATCCAATTAGGATTTAATTTCGGGCTTAATAATGGCTCAACTCCTTGGCCCATTATTAATACGAAATTAAAGTGAAACCATAACCCAAATAATTAGCCCATGCACTCTAATGATCCAAATAGCTCTATGTGTGCGACCCAATAGGCTCTTGCCATGTTGGCAATGATCATAAATAACATTTATGATCATAAGCAATGAGCGGTGTCTAGCAACACATCATTGCTACCCAAGTGACAAGATTGTCGGTGAATCGACTAAACCTTTATGATCATCACCGATATATGCCATTGTCCCTTTGTCCAAGATATCAAGACTAAGCACGAGACATGGAATGTGTCACTCTCGTATAGCCCAATCTTTGGTTTCTTGATTACCGAGTAGACCAACTTAAACTGACGACATTGATATCATATATCAACTCATCGGAGCATGGCCATGCATTTTCTAAGTCTCACTCTATCAAGGGGCCCAAAGATATCACTCCCGTTACATAGGAGGGACAAATCCCATATTGATCATACAAATCCCTCCACATGATATGTGACATACCCAATGACCTCCTTCAAGTTCACTCAGTTACGAGCAACAAAGGAAAGTATCAAAGTATGTGACTCACATGTAGGGAACCTTGCTGATATTAGGTCGAAGGACTACATATACCATGATCACTATGAGAATCACTTATGACACTCATATAACGATCCATGAAGTGTTCTCATGGTGGGTCGGTCCAGTACACAAGTTCTCCAACTTGTACCCATATGTAGACTACATATCTCATATTAGTCTCCACATATGCTAGTCATTATGTATTATTGCAACCCGCTCCACAATAATACTATACTAGGGACATTTAAGAATATCATTATTCTAGGGTTACAATTATGGTTATTACGTTACGCAGAAACAAAACAATAAACAAAATTGCTGGATTAATGCCTCAATAAAATATCAT
Source organism: Aquilaria yunnanensis (assembly GCA_039654915.1). NCBI lineage: Eukaryota > Viridiplantae > Streptophyta > Magnoliopsida > Malvales > Thymelaeaceae > Aquilaria > Aquilaria yunnanensis. Next base: position 79,931,949 of record CM077598.1, read on the forward strand.
GACTCAATTTGCAAAAATACAATCATCTCATGATTGGCTTTTTGGGCACATCACTAACATATACCTATCTTCCATTACTTGGTTCAGTGGAGCCATAGTGACCTTGGTTGGACTCATTCCCTAGGTTCTTTGGAACCCAGCGAGGTACACTAAGGTTTCCACATCAGGACCTAAAACCCAAAGGTCTAACTAAGCTCCTGATAGTACTAAACCCTTCACTTGACTAATGGTGCTCTAATATGGCCAAATATACCTTCACATTGAACAAAAAATAAAGAAAAACCTAGACCAATTCAGGTTTGGGGAAGGCATTAAAATGATAGCCCTTCATCTTAGCTTCCCATGGAAGCTTGAATCACCTTAACACACACATGAGCTAAAAGTTATGGCAAAAATACTACTGGGTATCCAAGATGACAAATGGCCTCTACTACTTTGGTGCTAGGGGCACTATAGCCCCACAGGCTTAGGATTCTGGTCACCCCTTGGGTGCTCTAGGCACTATAGTAGCAGTGGCACCACGGCGCCAAAGCCCCATGCCCAAAATTTTCAAAATTTTCCCCATATGCACTTTGGGCCTTTCCAATGCCTCTTAATAGCTATAAGGATGCCTGAAAATGCATCAAACCTGCATGTACATATGCACTAGGCCATAGTGCACCATTTAAACCTATCCTATGGTGTCCATAAACACCACACAAATCACCAAAACCCCACTAATCCAACATAATGAATGCGATCCACGATCAATACCATTCACTAATTCACATTAATTCTATGTTAAGCAAGTAATGAATGGAATTAATCAAGCTTGAATCATAAATCCCTTACCTCAATTAACCTTAAGCTAGCAATAATCAAGCACCACAAGCATCAAACTCCCAGCTTCAAAAGGTTCCACTAGGTTTCCTATGTTCCAAGAAAAATACAAGGCATATGGCACTCAATTAACGCCAATCCAACAAATCCCAAGCGTCCAATAACTCACAAAACATGGAATCATCAAGGGGAAAAGAGTGCCTCATGAATAAACCATGCCCATGAAGAAAAAAGCCCTTCCAAGCTTCAAAACAAGGGACACGAGTGCAAAACAAGCACCCATCCACTTGGGCACCAAGAAAGCTCTTGAATTTTTCCAAAAAGTCATGAATTTGAAGTGGATTGAGCAAGAAATAGGGAGGAAAGGAGAGGACTGCGAAAATCAAGTGGAAGGGACGAAGGAATAATGAAATCCTCATCTCTTCCAACCGTTTTAAAACAACAAAAACACTTCCCCCGCCCTCCCAAAACTTCTTTAAAAGTTACAAATTTAACCCTTCCCCAAATAGTAACTAGATAATTATATTGTTAGCACCACACAACAATGGGAGAATTACAAGTATGTCATAATGGCTAAAAACCATTATATTGTGTAATTCTCACCATAGTGAATGAAGGGTGGGGGGTAAAAGGCATGATCAACACCTCCTTAAAAGTGTTCCAAGTTGTTAACTTGGCCCCCAAGAAAATCCTTAAGGATTACTTGTTTGTCAAGCAACCTATGGACTTTTTTGTAAGGTTTTGGAAATTCGGGTACTTAATTGTAAAACTCTCAAGAAAGAGCCTTGGAGAGTTATGGGAAGGATATGAATGGTATGAAAGTGCTATTGGAGGACCAAATTGCTCTTGGAAGACAATTTTGGACAAAGGAAGCACTAAAAGCATTATGGACATAAATGTCTTAGTGTAAACCTTAAGGTGTTCAAGCTTTTGACTTAAATCAAAGGGTGGAATTGTAGGGTTATCCCATCATGGGGGAGGCAGCGAAGACTTGATAAATAGTCAAAGAAAATTTGTACATGTGTATCAATGAGTTTAAGACAAAGAAACCATAATTAGTGGGAAGGAAAATGACATAAAGCAAGGTTAAGCTTGTTTAAGTGTGTTTTGTGCCATTAAGCTTATTTAAGGCCATTTAAGTGGCCAAATCACTTATCCCTCTACCATTTTCATCCTCCACTAGCCCAAGAACACAGCAAAACTTACTCCATATCCACCACACCTTCAAACTTGTAATTGATTGAAATTGAAGGCAAAAGGAAGCAATTGGATGCAAACTAGAGCTATTGCTTTCATGCTTCAAGGATCAAGCTTGATTTTTGGCCTAGCCAGTTTGGTAGGGGTTCTCCTACTCTCATGGGTTGTTTTCTATATTTTCAAGCAACCATGGAGCTAGGGATAATCTTGGAAGAAAGCCATGAGCTTGATGAACCAAGCTTAGTGAGGGGAGTGCACTTATTGAAGGTTTTGTGACCTAGTGTGAAGTGCACAAAGATGGCAGTGAAATGAGGGTTTATAGAGCCCAAAGTTAGCACTAACTAGTGTTAAAACCCTCCTAACAACAAGAATTAGCTTGAGGAGGGCTGGCATAGTGATTTGGTTATGTTTATTATGTGTTTTATGGACTAACCTATGGTATATGTTCCTGCCACATTTCATGTGTTTGTTGGTTGTGAATGGCTGCTACATTTGGTTGCTATATCTGATATATATGAATTGTGGTTTTTTTGTTTTAGTTTCTTCAGATGCAGGTTTTGATGATGGTCACATTGCCTATTGAATCCAAGTGTTACCCTTACTAAGTTTCTCAATGAAACTTACTCCCCTCAATTCTGTCATTTCAGGTCCAGCAAAAAGATCTCATCCAAACTGACATTTCTGGTTTCAGTTTTGATCTGAAATTTTAGGTACATGAAATTCCATATGTCTAGTTATGATCTGGAAATTTTAGTGATTTTAGGAGCACATTTGGTAATTTTAATGGTGGTACTTATTGTGTTGTGCAGCAGCTGTCTACCATCCTGTTTCTGGAGTCTAATGTGTTTCAGGCACTTTTGTAACCTAGGGTGCGTATTGATCTAAGTTAAGACTATTATGTAGTGCACATATGCATTTACATGTAATGTATGTAAAATGAGACAAGTATGTGAACATTTGAGTAATGTTTTGGCTAAGTAAGTGATGTGGTGCAAAGCTGCCTAAGTGTGAATGATAGGCTGTTTACTTGTAAATTCTGTTTTGGCCACATAAAGTTGCTAGATGAAAGAGCATATAATTCCTATGTGTAATGAACATATATAGAGTAGCTTTTCAGGCTTTCCCCTTGTGAATGAAGTGTTTGTACACTTATGAAATTTTGTATCGGCAAAATGGTCATAAAGTGACCAGAATTTTGACTCTAGACTTAAAATTTCTATATCTCCCTGTGTAGAAGGAATATTAATATGAAATTTTTACCACACCTAGAAAACATCTATATATTGAACTGGTATTTCTAATTTCTAAATTTAGAGGCCTGTAGCCAAAGATATGATGTTGCAAAGTTGGCTAAGTCACTGTTCATTTGGTCAGAATTTTGTAACCAACTTGAAAAATACGTAACTTGGTCCATAGGTGGGCTATTGAAGTAAAAAAAAATTCCTTGGTTTAATCTATGTCTCTAGTTGATAATGGAAGAAATAAAACATGGGGCTACATGGCTAGAATGATACAGTTTATTAGTGGAAGTTACAGGTGCAGTGGCTGGTCACTAGAATTTAACAAGATTGCCTAATGTGTGGTAGCCAAGATTAAGACTTGTGCTAGTGTTTTCCTTCTTTTCTGCCATAGTGTGTGTGAAATATGAATATATGTGTGATGGTTGGACCAATATGCATGTGTTTACATAGTGCCCAAGAGGGCCACTTGGGTATGCACACTAAGGGTAGTGTTCTGATGGCCTACAGAACATTACCAATCCTGGGAGTCTAAATGCACAATTTTCACACCATAATTGGACTACCCTAGAGTGGGTAACATATAAACTAAATTAAAACTTTCTAACTTGGTCCTTGCATTTTAAAAACTTCATTTCTACTCCTAGGACTCATCCTGACCATCCGAGGTGCAAAAAGATCATTTTGCCCCCGGGCAAGCCTAGTGCCATAAACTACTTGGAACCATCAAACCATTGAATAACTTACTTGATTTATGAATTTACCTGTAATTAAGTCATTTAAGCTAGGAATTTATGAATTTATTGTTAGTGTTGCGCCTGAAAAGCCAATCATGAGATGGTTGTATTTTTTGCACATTGAGTCATGATATTTTATTAAGCCATTAATCTAGCAATTATGTTTGTTGTTTTGTTTCTGCGTAATGTAATAAACATAATTGTAACCCTCGAATAATGATATTCTTAAATGTCCCTAGTCTAGTATTATTGTGGAGCGGGTTTCAATGATACATAACGACTAGCATATGTGGAGACTAATATGAGATATGTAGTCTACATATGGGTACAAGTTGGAGAACTTGTTACTGGACCGATCCATTATGAGAATACTACATGGATCGTTATATGAGTGTCATAAGTGATTCTCATAATGATCATGGTATATGTAGTCCTTTGACCTAAGATCATTAAGGTTCCCTACATGTGAGTCACATACTTTGATACTTCCCTTTGTTGCTCGTGACTGAGTGAACTTGAAGAAGGTCATTGGGTATGTCACATATCATCCAGAGGGATTTGTATAATCAAGATGGGATTTGTCCCTCCTATACAATAGGAGTGATATCTTCAGGCCCCTTGATAGAGTGAGAGTTAGAAAAATGCATGGCCATGCTCGGATGAGTTGATGTATGATATCAATGTCATCAGTTTAAGTGGGTCTACTCGGTAATCAAGAAACCAAAGATTGGGCTATACGAGAGTGACACATTCCACGTCTCGTGCTTAGTCTTGATATCTTGGACAAAGGGACAATGGCATATATTGGTAATGATAATAAAGGTTTAGTCGAATCACCGACAATCTTGTCACTTGGGTAGCAATGATGTGTTGCTAGACACCACTCATTGCTTTTGATCATAAATGTGATTTATGATCATTGCCAACGTGGTAAAAGCCTATTGGGTTAGACACATAGAGCTATTTGGATCATTAGAGTGCATGGGCTAATTATTTGGGTTATGGTTTCACAATAATTTTGTAAAAATAATGGGCCCAAGGGTTGAGCCATTATTAAGCCTGAAATTAAATCCTAATTGAATTAGGGCTTTGAAACCCATTAGGCCTGGAAGTTGAGTCTTACTATAAATACAACTTTTAGTGAGAAATTCGCAGCTTCCTTGCCCTAGCCTCTTAAAAGGACAGCCACATTCTTCTCTTGCAATTCCTTGGAGGACACAAGCTAGCATTGCGAGTGCAAGAGAAGTGCATCTGCCGGGACATAGTGGAAGCATGGTGATCCCGAGATGCTCGTGTGGATACCATAAAGAGCTTGAACACGTCAATTGTTCAGGTTTTGTGATTCGACTCTACAGTTGGGTGAGAGATCTCAACTGAAAATTAGGTATGAAAGTTTTTGAGCACCCCGTTTACCCCGTTTCACTTGGATCCTAGAGGGTTTTAGTTAAATTCCATTGCATTTGTTTGGATCAAAAAACCCAACAGTGGTATCAGAGCTACTGGTGAATCCCTAAATCGGGATTGAATGTTGAATCACATGATGTTATGTGTTTGGTTGCTTTTGGCCATGATTAATTAGATTGATTCATGATGCGTGAAACTGAAACTCATAATGAACATATGAGATATATGGAAAAATGACAAAAACTGGCCAGTGGGATCGCCATATGCGAAGCGCCACATAAATAAAAACTACTTAATCAACTCGCGTTAATTGGCATGCATTTGTTGAATGAGATTTGACATGTTATGTTGATTGGTGGTTGTAGCATGGTGCGTGGTTATGGCCCTTGATTTGTTGTATTTGTAAATACGGCCTGCGAGTCATGCCTTCTCTTGTTACTCTCATTGTACATTCTCTTCTCACCTTACTCCCCTCGAATGTAACTTGAGGTTTCTTATATTGATGTAATAGTACATTATGGGATCATCCAAGGTAGTATGCCCTAGGGGATGACAACAAAAGGGCAACCAAGAAAGGAGGAGAAGGAGCTTGTGAAGACCCTTTTCTTTTCTTAGGCTTTTATGATATTCTCATTGGCTTGAGAATATCACATAGTTTGGGCTATAACCATGTCACGTTTACTTTCTTGTTAGCATGGGATGCATGTTTTATATTTGTATGTGATGCATGTATGAGACAACTGGAGATAACAAATTGGTGAGATCAAAGAAAAAAAATCCCTCAAACAAATATTAAGTCATTAAAGGTGATGCCTTCCAAATGTTGGCACTCGTCAAGACTTTGATCAACATTGGGTGGGTTTGCCAAAGCAAAGCACCTACGTTCATCTTGGTAAGGCGCGATGGGATAATAGTGATATCCAAATTGCTAACTTTGGGTCCGACTTAACTAAGTCATCCTAATAGGATTGGGGACTTAGAGGCATAGAGTTGGGCTTAAGTTCATGAGATGAGCTTGCACAAGTGTTGTTCACCCAACTATCCAAGAGTTGCATGAGATGCAATTGGCAAGGAGTTGCCTACCTAAATAACTGTAACTTAAGAGAAAAGCCAAAGCTGACTCAGGTTGTGGTCAAATATGGATCTTGGCCTACTAGAATACGTTAACGCTGAGGTGTTCTGAAATAATCTCGAGGGTTATTAGTTTTAGTAAAATAGTGGGAGTATCGTTTAATAAAAGTCCTTACTAAATGAATTAAAATACATGGCTCTTACACTGCATGTTTACTGTTGTAGATAACCATGGCACAAAACACATCTACACTTTCATTGCGCTCGATCCTTGAGAAGGAAAAAATGAATGTGACCAACTTTCAAAAATGGTACCGAAACTTGAGCATAGTCCTCAAACAAAAGAGAAAGGCTTATGTCCTAGAGCAGCCCATTCCGAATGAGCCTGTTGCCACTGCTCCAAGAACTGAAAGGGATGCTCACAAGAGGCATTCTGATGATGCTTTGGATGTTGCATGCCTCATGCTTATTACCATGGAATTTGAGCTTCAGAAGCAACATGAGAACATGGGGGCGTTCGATATGATCGATCATCTAAAAAAGTTTTTCCGAGACCACGTTAGGCCTGAGAGGTTTGAGACCTTTAAGGCATTATTTCAATGCAAGATGTCTGAGGGATGTCCCATTGGTCCTCATGTGCTCAAGATGATTGGGTACATTGAGAAACTTGAGAGTTTGGGGTTTGCTCTTTAGAAAGAGTTGGCTGTTGATGTAGACTTGTAATCGTTGCCCGAAAGCTACAATCAGTTCGTCATCAACTCTAACATGAACGACCCTGACAAGTCCCTCCCTGAATTGCTCAACATGTTGAGAACTACTGAGCAATACCTTAAGAAGGCTAAGCCCATTTTGATGGTTCAAAAGGGCAAAGGAAAGGGAAAGGCCAACAAGAAGAAGGATAAAGCTAATGGAAAGTCCAATGCGAATTCTTCTTCAACTGCACTAAAACCAAAGGGTGGTGTGGCAAAGGAAGGGGAGTGCTTCCATTGTACGCAACCTGGAGACTGGAAGCACAACTGCAAGCTCTATCTTGAAGAACTTGCTAAGGAAAAGGGAAGTAAGACTTCCACTTCAGGTATTTTTGTTATAAAGGCTAACTTTTCTACTTCTTCATCTTAGGTATTGGATACTGGATATGGATATCACATTTGGGCAAATGTGCAGGATCTAAGTAGAAGTAGAAGATTGGCCTGAGGTGAAGTGGACCTACGTGTTGGAAATAGAGCAAGGGTTGCTGCCTTAGCCGTAGGGAATTTTGTTCTCACGTTACCTAGTGGATTAGTTTTAGAATTAGACAACTGCAACTTTGTGCCTACTATTAGTAGAAATTTGATTTCTATTTCTTGTTTGGACAAGAAAGGTTTTTCATTTATAATAAAGGACAAATGTTGTTCTATTTATTTGAACGAAATCTTTTATGGCAGTGCTCATCATAGCAATGGGTTGTATGTTCTAGACCTCAAAGATCTAATCTATAATTTGCATACCAAGAAGATTAGATTAAATGATTTGAACCCGACCTATCTTTGGCACTGTTGCTTGGGCCATATAAATGAGACCCGCATATCCAAGCTCCATAAGGATGGACTCTTGGACTCATTTGATTTTGAATCATATGAGACATGTGAGTCATGTTTGTTGGGCAAGATGACCAAAGCCCCATTCATAAGGCAAAGTGAAAGGGCTAATGACTTACTAGGACTCATAAATTGTGATGTATGTGGCCCTATGTCTACACAAGCTAGAAGAGGTTTTCAATACTCCATTACTTTCACTGATGACTTCAGCAGATATGGCTTTGTGTATGTCATGAGACACAAATTAGAATCCTTTGAAAAGTTCAAAGAATTCAAGAATGAAGTAGAGAATCAACTTGGGAAGAGTATCAAATTGCTTCAATTAGATCGAGGTGGAGAGTACTTGGATCGAGAATTCCTTGACTATCTGAAGGAGTGTGGTATAGTATCACAACTCACTCCACCAGGTACACCTCAACAGAATGGTGATCTGATAGGAGAAATTGAACTCTATTAGACATGGTTCGCTCTATGATGAGTCAAGTTGACCTTCCAAACTCTTTTTGGGGATATGCTATAGAGACAGCTACTTTTACACTAAACCGAGTTCCATCTAAATCGGTTCAAAAGACACCATATGAGATATGGAGTGGGAGGCATCCTAATTTATCTTTTATGAAGATTTAGCGCTGTGATGCTTATGTGAAATGTCAATCCTCTGACAAACTAGTGCCTAAATCTCAAGAATGCCTTTTTGTTGGGTTTCCCAAAAAAAGAAAGGGTTACTATTTCTATAATCCTTATGAGCAAAAAATGTTTGTTGCTTGAACTGTTGTCTTCTTAGAGAAAGGGTTTATCTCTAAAGGAACTAGTGGGAGGAAAGTAGAACTTGAAGAAATTCAAGAACAACAAGGAGACATCGAACCTGAAATGGAACCTGAACAGACACCATAAGATGTTGTGGTTCAAAAGTCTGTTCCTATAGCACAGAGCCCACGTAGGTTTGGTAGGATTTGGCATGAGCCCGAGAGATATGGATTTCTCGTGACTCACACTGGTGATGTGATGCTCATGGATCAGGATGAGCCCACAACCTACCAACAAGCTATGTCGGGGCCTGACTCTGAGATGTGGCTAGTGGCCATGAAATCTAAGATGGAATCCATGTTTGAAAACTAAGTATGGACTTTGGTTGACCCACCTGAAAGGATAAAACTCATAGGGTACAAATGGGTTCTCAAGAAGAAAACTAACGTGGATGGTGTTGTGATTACCTTTAAAGGGCGACTGGTTGCAAAAGGTTTCAAGCAAATTCATGGTATTGACTATGATGAAACCTTTTCACCAGTTGCTATGCTTAAATCCATCAAAATTTTGTTCACTACTGCTACACACTATGATTATGAGATAAGGCAAATGGATATCAAAACTGCATTCCTAAATGGAAAGTTACTTGAGGATGTGTACATCACACAACTTGGGGTTTTTGTCACTCCTGAGAATGCCAATAAAGTGTGCAAGTTGCAAAGGTCTATTTATGGACTGAAGCAAGCTTCTCAAAGTTGGAATCTTCATTTTGTTGAAGCAATCAAAGAGTTTGGTTTTATCAAAAATGAAGATGAACCTTGTGTCTACAAGAAGGTTAGTGAGAGCGCTATTGTCTTCTTGGTGTTGTATGTAGATGACATACTACTCATCGGGAATGACATTCCTGAGCTACAGTCTATGAAGACTTGGCTAGGGAAATGTTTCTCTATGAAGGACTTGTGTGAAGTAGCCTATGTGTTAGGCATCAGGGTCTATATAGATAGATCTAGAAAGCTTCTTGGCCTAAGTCAAAGTACATACATTGACAAGGTGCTAAAGAGGTTTAGCATGCAAGATTCTAAGAAAGGATTCTTGCCCATGTCAGACGGTATAACTCTTTCTAGATCTTAGTGTCCAAGTACAATTGAGGAGAGAAAGTGCATGAGTAAGATTCCATATGCCTCAGCAATTGGATCTATAATGTATGCCATGATATGTACTCGTCTCGATGTCTCATATGCCTTGAGCATGATGAGTAGGTACCAATCAAACCTCGATGAGAGTCACTGGATAGCTGTTAAGAACATCCTTAAGTACTTACGAGGGACTAAGGATGCATTCTTGGTCTTTGGAGGTGAAGATGAGATCATTGTAAGGGGTTACACCGATGCAAGCTTCCAATCCGATAAGGATGATTTTAGATCTCAATCTGGTTATGTGTTTTGTATTAGTGGTGGTGCTGTAACCTAGAAAAATTCAAAGCAAGAGACAGTAGCTGACTCTACAACAGAATCTGAGTACATTGCCGCCTCTGATGCTGAGAAGGAGGTAGTTTGGATCAAGAAGTTCATCATTGAACTTGGAGTGGTTCCAAGCATTGCCGACCCGGTAGAGCTCTATTGTGACAACAATGTAGTAATCGCACAGGCTAAGGAACCTCGATCTCACCAGCAATCCAAACAGATACTCTGACGCTATCATCTCATCAGGGAGATCATCGAGAGGGGTGATGTAAGGATATGCAGGACTTCAACAGACAGCAACATTGCCGATCCACTAACAAAGCCCCTTACGCAGTAGAAGCATGATAGCCATTCTAGGTTCATTGGTATTACATACATGGATGATTGGCATCTAGTGCAAGTGGGAGATTGTTAGTGTTGTGCCCAAAATGCCAATCATGAGATGGTTGTATTTTTTGCACATTGAGTCATGATATTTTATGAAGGCATTAATCCAGCAATTATGTTTGTTGTTTTGTTTTTGCATAACGTAATAAACATAATTGTAACCTTAGATAATGATATTGTTAAATGTCCCCAGTCTAGTATTATTGTGGAGCGGGTTTCAATGATACATAACGACTAGTATATGTGGAGACTAATATGAGATATGTAGTCTACATATGGGTACAAGTTGGAGAATTGTTACTGGGCCGACCCACTATGAGAGTACTACATGGATCATTATATGAGTGTCATAAGTGATTCCCATAATGATCATGGTATATGTAGTCATTTGACCACAGATTATCAAGGTTCCCTACATGTGAGCCACATACTTTGATACTTCCCTTTGTTGCTCCTGACTAAGTGAACTTGAAGGAGGTCATTGGGTATGTCACCTATCATGCAGAGGGATTTGTATGATCAAGATGGGATTTTTCCCTCCTATATAATGAGAGTGATATCTTCGGGCCCCTTCATTAAGTGAGAGTTAGAAAAATGCATGGCCATGCTCGGATGAGTTGATATATGATATCAATGTCATCAGTTTAAGTTGGTCTACTCGGTAATCAAGAAACCAAAGATTGGGCTATACGAGAGTGACACATTCCATGTCTTGTGCTTAGTTTTGATATCTTGGACAAAGGGACAATGGCATATATCGGTAATGATCATAAAAGTTTAGTCGAATCACCGACAATCTTGTCACTTCGGTTGCAATGATGTGTTGCTAGACACCGCTCATTGCTTCTGATCATAAATGTGATTTATGATCATTGCCAACATGGTAAGAGCCTATTGGGTCACACACATAGAGCTATTTGGATCATTAGAGTGCATGGGCTAATTATTTGGATTATGGTTTCACAATAATTTCATAAAAATAATGGGCCCAAGAGTTGAGCCATTATTAAGCCCGAAACTAAATCCTAATTGGATTAGGGCTTTCAAACCCATTAGGCCTGGAAGTTGAGTCTCACTATAAATACAACTTTTAGTGAGAAATTCGCAGCTTTCTTGCCCTAGCCTCCCAAAAGGACAGCCGCACTCTTCTCTTTCAATTCCTTGGAGGACGCAAGCTAGCACTGCCAGCGCAAGAGAAATGCATCTGCTGGGACGTAGTGGAAGCATGCTGATCCCGAGAGGCTGGTGTGGATACCATAGAGTGCTTGAACACGTCAACTATTCAGGTTTTGTGATTAGACTCTATAGTTGGGTGAGACACCTCAACTGAAAATTAGGTATGAGAATTTTTGAACACTCAGTTTACCCTTTTTCACTTGGATCTTGGAGGGTGTTGGTTAAATTCTGTTGCGTTTGTTTGGCTCATGAAACCCAACATTTACCTCACTCACCGAGCATTTGCTAGGAGGGCTAGAACATTGCTAGAGCGAGTTCGGGGCCATAACTCATTAGGCACGGGACGATGTCCCATAATATGACTCGAATGAGGAGGGGTCCTAAGGGAGTTGACTATATGTACATATATTAGGCCTCAAAGCATTATGAGCTCGTGGTAGATTTAAGAAATTTGTTGTCCATTGTCCTATAATTTTTTCTTTTGCAGGTGCCCCTTACTGGGAATCTATCATTCTCATCCCCTTAGTTTTTGTGTACAAGTTTAGATGGTTCAGCCAACAACCCTAGCTTGGTTGTTGAGCATGTAGCCTCTCAATGCACAAGAAAATTTTCATTAAGACCGAAGTCCAACGAGTAATAGAGGCAGGCCTAATAAGGGAAGTCAAGTACCCTGAATGGCTTAGCAACATTGTCGTTGCCACAAAGGAAGGGAGCAATAAACTTCTAATGTGCATCGACTTTCAAAATATAAATGATGGGTGTCCAAAAGACTCATATCCTCTACCACCAATAGACCAATTGGTAGACTCTACTGCCAAATACGGTTGACTTAGCTTCCTCGATGCTTTTAGCGGATACCACCAAATTGTTAGTGTTGTGCCCAAAGGCCAATCATGACATTATTATATTTTTGCACATTGAGTCATGATATTTTATTAAGGCATTAATCCAGCAATTATTTTTTTGTTTTGTTTCTGCGTAACATAATAAACATAATTGTAACCCTAGAATAATGATATTCTAAAATGTCCATAGTCTAGTATTATTGTGGAGCAGTTTCAATAATACATAACGACTAGCATATGTGGAGACTAATATGAGATATGTAGTCTACATATAGGTACAGGTTGGAGAACTGGTTACTAGACCTACCCACCATGAGAATGTTACATGGATCATTATGTGAGTGTTGTAAGTGATTCTCATAGTGATCATGATATATGCGGTCCTTTGGCCTAAGATCATCAAGGTTCCCTACATGTGAGTCACATACTTTGATACTTCCCTTTGTTGCTCGTAACTAAATGAACTTGAATGAGGTCATTGGCTATGTCACATATCATGCGGAGGGTTTTGTATGATCAAGTTGAGATTTGTCCCTCCTATGTAACAGGAGTGATATCTTTGGGCCTCTTGATAGAGTGAGACTCAGAAAACACATGGCCATGCTCAGATGAGTTGATATATGATATCAACATCATCAGTTTAACTTAGTCTACTTAGTAGTCAAGAAACCAAATATTAGTCTACTTAGTAGTGATCATAAAGGTTTAGTCAAATCACTGACAATCTTGTAACTTGGGTAACAATGATGTGTTGCTAGACACTGCCTATTGCTTATGATCATAAATGTGATTTATGATCATTGCCAATATGGTGAGAGCCTATTAGGTTGCACACTGATAGCCAAAGGGCTATTAAACCTTCTAGAATTCCCAAAGTTGGCTGAGAAGCACCACCCTTGGGAAACATAAGTGACCAACCTCAGTAAAAGAGGGGGCCCTTACCATCCTCGGGGAAGAATACCACCTTATAACCGAGGCGCCATGATCCCCTAGATCTCCAGATCACCTAGCCAAAAACCACCCTTGGGGAAGACCTAGCACCAACCTCGGTGAACGACAACCACCCTTGATAGGTAATAGAACCGACCTCAAAAAATCTATAAACTACCACCTTCAGAATAGTGAACTCACCAAGTTCGGGAAAATATATCCCCATCCTCGGCAAGGAAGAGCGTCTTCTGAAGGTGCCCCACTCTGCCGAATGGCCTTTCCTAATAGCCCTCGGTGGCTATATTGAGCTGAATGGGGGCTCATATTCCAAAGGAGCCTTATACCACGGAGGGGTCTCATTCACTGAAGGGGTCTTGCAGAGATACGACAAAAATGGTTAAAGAGCGTCTGATAGAGAGACCTCGCACACGCCCCTGGCCTCTGGTTGAAACGGCTTACGGCCAGATGGAGATACCTATCTCCGAGGGTACGGATCACATCTAACCGAACACGTGTCATGATTTGAATGGGCTGTGTCAAATGGCCTCCAGTCTTTCTCCTTCTATAAATACTTAGGAAGGACGTTGGTCAGTACAAGACAGAGTCCTCTGGCTATTCCCCATTCCTTGCTCCTTACAACTCTTACTCTCAAATACTAACTTTGGCATCGGAGGCTCCTCCCCCAGAAACACATTCTGGCGAGCCTCTAACCCCTATTCTTCAAAGTCTTGTAGACACCTTCCTACCAAAAGTCTCTCATTCAGGCACCCTCACACCGGAAGTTTTTCCCTCAGGCCAACATGTCATACAACGAGGATGCCGCCGGGCATCATTTGGTGCCGTTTGTGGGAACTCCCTCTCATGTCGCCGTTGTTGAGACCCGGTGTTCTAAGGACAAAAGACTCCCAAAGTCCCAGTCTGCGCCTAAAGCTCCAACAGTGACTGAACCACCTACGGTAGAGACTTCTTTACCTGAGGATGAATGTCCACTGACGGTCATGACGAGCTTTCTGCGGGACTTTCAGCACTCTATTATGGCTGAAATGACCTAACAGCTTAACCCAAGGTGGTCACAACCACCTCCTAGGGGAAGGGCACCTTCTCCTAGCATCCAGCAAGAAAAGAGCCCAAATTTACATCACCGGAGCTCTAGAAGTGCGGGCTCTCACGATGAGTCTTCAACAGAGAATGTACCCTCTAGAGGACATCGCGCGGGAGACACGGTGTCAAAAGAACCCAGGACTTCCCACCGGCAAAATCCATCCCTGTACGGGAGGTCCAAGTCCCGACATCGATGAAGTTACTCTTCAAAAAGGAGACGTTGCTCTTCGTTGCTGGCAACCACGAGACGATGAGCGGAAGACAGTGCTACCACCGTCATGGAAAAAATCCTAAAGAGGTTTGAAGAGGTGGAAAGACAGATCTCCCGGAAGCCTGTTTGGTCGAGGTTGTCGGAGACATTCACCGAAGAAGAGTCACCCTTCATCTGTGCAGCGGTAGAGGCACCAATGCCGAGTGACTTCCAAGTACAACGCTTGGAAACATATGATGGATGTAGTGACCCCCAAGCTCACTTGACGAAGTATAGGCACAGTATGGTGTTGCATGGGGCTGATGATGCCACCCTCTGCAAATGCTTTGAAGTCACCCTTTCAGGGCCCATAACTGCGTGGTATAACACCCTAGCTCCAGGGACCATAATGTGTTTCTAGGAGTTATCTACTGCATTCACCCAGCAGTTCATCGGAAGTAGGCCAACGGTGAAGATGCCCGTCCAAATGTTTGGCATAGCCCAAAAGAATAGAGAGACCATTCAGGACTATGTTGGGAGGTTCAATCGAGAAGCGCTGAGTGTGCCCGACTTTCACCTCGAAATTCACATCCTTGCCATGATCAGGGGACTTTGGATAGATTCACAACTTTTTACGAGTTCTCCAAAGATCCCCCTGATACCCTCGGTGAATTCTACCGAAGGGTAGAATAACACTTGACGGCCGAAAAACTGTGGATGGGAGGGCCGAAGTCTGACCACAATCATCCCAAGGGTCAGGCTCACCAACCTCGGTATCCGATCGAGGGTGGGGGTATACCTCAAAAGCAGAGAGGGAAAAGGCAGGTGTCATTCACTCCCTTTAACACCACAAGGACAAACATACTGATGGCCATGGAGAGGCAAGGGACTACTATCCAACGTCCGAAGGCCATGACCTCAGAGAATAAAAAGAACATGAAGAAGTTTTGCCAGTTTTATCGAGACCATGGGCACGACACTGAGGACTACTTCCAACAGAAAAAGTACATTGAATACCTGATCAAACAAGGCCAATTGCGGTGATACCTGCTAATGTCGTCCCTTAAAGGAAGAAGGGAAGAAGAAACGAAAAGGGAAAATGAGGCTATGATTCCAATTGACGTCAGAACTGAAGTCCCAAAAGGCATCCACCACCTCCGGTAGGAGTAATCCAGACAATCACTACTAGGATACCCTCAGCCGAAAGAAAAAGGAAAGTCCGGGAAATCTCAATGATGGAGTTCGGAAACCCAGCGAACAAGCTTATTCAAAAAGTTGTGTCTACCATGAAGTTCCCTCATGATTACCCCCTCATAATCATCGCAAGGATAGGGAGTTGGGACATCAAAAGAGTGATCATTGATGATGGTTCCAATGCCGACATTCTGTTCTCCCACCTGTTGCCAAACTTGGGCATCTACAAGGGTGATCTCAAACCTGTTACTTCCCCTATGTTCAGTGTTGGTCCCTCTGAACTCCCTGTGCTCGGGTGGATTGATTTGCCCTTGATGCTAAGGGGAACTTCAGTTCAAGACAAGAAATAGCTCTCCGGCTCCACAATGACAAGGTTCATCATCATAGATGTCCCTTCTGTTGGGTTTCGGGAGCCAAACAGTGCAGCAGAATTTAACCGAAATCCTCCAGGATCCAAGTGAAACGGGGTAAATCGGGTGTTTGAAAATTTTCATACCTAATTTTCGGTTGAGATCTCTCACTCAACTGTAGAGATCGAATCACAAAACCTGAATAGTTGCCGTGTTCAAGCTCTCTATGGTATACACACTAGCCTCTCGGGATCACCACACTTCCATCATGTCTCGGTAGATGCATTTCTCTTGCGCTCGTAGTGCTAGCTTTCATCCTCCAAGGAATTGCAAGAGAAGAGTGCGGCTGTCCTTTTTGGGAGGCTAGGGCAAGGAGACCTACGAATTTCTCACTAAAAGTTGTATTTATAGTGAGACTTAACTTCCAGGCCTAATGGGTTTCAAAGCCTTAATCCAATTAGGCTTTAATTTCGAGCTTAATAATGGCATAACTCTTGGGCCCATTATTAATATGAAATTATTGTGAAACCATAACCCAAATAATTAGCCCATGCACTCTAATGATCCAAATAGCTCTATGTGTGTGACCTAATAGACTCTTACCACGTTGGCAATGATCATAAATCAGATTTATGATCATAAGTAATGAGTGTTGTCTAGCAACACATCATTGCTACCCAAGTGACAAGATTGTTGGTGATTCGACTAAACCTTTATGATCATCATCGATATAAGTGATTGTCCCTTTGTCCAAGATATCAAGACTGAGCACGAGACATGAAATGTGTCACTATCATATAGCCCAATCTTTTGTTTCTTCATTACCGAGTAGACCAACTTAAACTGATGACATTGATAGCGTATATCAACTCATCCGAGCATGGCCATGCATTTTCTAAGTCTCATTCTATCAAGGGGCACGAAGATATCACTCCCGTTACGTAGGAGGGACAAATCCCATCTTCATCATACAAATCCATCCGCATGATATGTGACATACCCAATGACCTCCTTCAAGTTCACTCAGTTATGAGCAACAAAGGAAAGTATCAAAGTATGTGACTCACATGTAGGGAACCTTGATGATCTTAGGTCGAAGGACTACATTTATGATGATCACTATGAGAATCACTTATGGCACTCATATAACAATCCATGTAGTGTTCTCATGGTAGGTCGGTCTAGTACACAAGTTCTCCAACTTGCACCCATATGTAGACTACATATCTCATATTAGTCTCCACATATGCTAGTCGTTATGTATTATTGCAACCCGCTGCACAATAATACTAGACCAGGGACGTTTAAGAATATCATTATTCTAGGGTTACAATTATGTTTATTACGTTACGCAGAAATAGAACAACAAACATAATTGCTAGATTAATGCCTTAATAAAATATCATGACTCAATGTGCAAAAATGCAATCATCTCATGATTCACTTTTTAGGCACGACACTAACACCTTCTTCATATAATGCCATCCTCAAAAGGCAGACACAAGGAAATCTCCACATTCGCCTAGATGTGAAATTCCTAACAGTCACCTTCGACACGATGGAAGGGGACATAGAGATATTCATTGATCAAGCTAAGGTGAGGAAAGTTTTTGTGAAGGCAAGACAAAGCACAATGAAAGTTCATGTATAGACCTTGAAAGAAAAGAGCATACTCACTGAAAAGGCAATAGGAAAAGGAGTAGGTGACTTCAAAAAAAATAGAAACAGAGGATGTAGAACTTGTCCCAGGCCAAAGTACACGACTGGGGAAACAACTGGCTGAAGGTGACAAGCAAAAACTTGTATCTTTTCTAGTAATGAAGAAAGATCTGTTCGCCTACTCTCCGAAGGGCATGCGTGGGGTAGACCCTCAGTTAATTCAACATAGCCTGAAAGTGTGTCCAGAGGTGAAGCCTGTTCAGCAAGAAAAGCACAGCCTCTCGGCACATAAGAACAACTTCGTTAAAGCTGAAGTCCAACGGTTAATAGAGGCAAGTGTAGTAAGAGAAGTCAAGTACCCTGAATGGCTTAGCAATGTTGTTAT
Source organism: Aquilaria yunnanensis (assembly GCA_039654915.1). Classification (NCBI taxonomy): domain Eukaryota; kingdom Viridiplantae; phylum Streptophyta; class Magnoliopsida; order Malvales; family Thymelaeaceae; genus Aquilaria; species Aquilaria yunnanensis. The sequence continues at coordinate 79,950,419 of CM077598.1, forward strand.
CACCACGAAGGAACGACGTGATAATCTCCGAATGTGCATCGACTTCCGAAATGTAAACGATGCCTGTCCTAAGGATTCTTATCCTCTACCACCTATAGATCAATTGGTGGACACAACCGTTGAATATGTTCTGATTAGCTTCCTTGATGCCTTCAGTGGATACCACCAAATCTGGATGGATCTCAAAGATGAGAAAAAATTGCCTTCATCACCAAAGTTGGGACCTACTACTACATCAGAATGCCCTTCGGCCTTAAGAATGTAGGGGCCACGTACCAGTGGTTGATGAACAGGGTGTTTGACTCCCAAATTGGAAGAAATATGGAAGTATATGTTGACGATACGATAGTTAAGAGCAAACTGTCTAGTAATCATATCTTAGACTTAAAGAAAACATTCAACTGACTTCAGGAATTCAAAATCCATCTCAACCCTGAGAAGTGTGTATTCGGAGTGAATTCGGAGGAAAACAATAGCTAGTGTATTATGTGAGTAAGTCCCTGCATGGTGCCGAAGTTATGTACCCTCTTCTGCAAAAAGGCCATCTATGCCCTAGTACTGGCAAACAGAAGGTTGCGACCTTACTTCCAAGGGCACCCTATCATGGTCAGAAGTAACCTACCTCTTCGAGATGTCATGAGAAAGGTAGACCACTCGGGAAGATTGTCAAAATGGTGCATTGAGCTCAGTGAATACGACATCACCTATGAGCCGAGAAGGGCAATAAAGGCCCAAGCATTAGCAGACTTCATTGCCAAGTTCCCAGAAACTGAGTATACCCTGGAAAACCTTGGAAAAGATGAACCTGAGTGGACATTCTTTGTTGATCAAGCCTCCAGTTTTGGACACCAAGGAGCCGGAGTAATCCTCTGTAGGCCCAAAGGTATGGAAGCTAGAAAGGCCATCAAATTTGAATTCAATGTCACCAACAATGTCACGCAATATGAAGCCCTTAAAGCTAGGTTGCGGCTGGCAAAAAGAGTTGGTGTAAGGAATTTGAAGGCCCGCAGTGATTCTCAGTTAGTGGTACGACAGAGGGCAGGGGACTATGGGGGAAAGGATCCAAACTTAGCAAAGTACCATGATATCGTGAAAAAGCTCATCCAAGAGTTTGACACGGTACATAAAGAAAATGTACCTCGGTAAAACAATATAGAAGCCGATACTCTGGCCAAATCAAAAGAGTCCACTTAGGTACTGTGCCAGCCAAGTGTGGCGGTAATGTGCATAGCAACCTTGGGAAGAGGGTGGAAAGACCATACCAAGAAATACCTCGCAACGTCGGAACTTCCCGAAGATCCTCTCGAAGCAGTGAAAATGCGACAATGGTTAGGAAGATACTTCCTGATTGGGGAAGTGCTGTACCGGCAAGGGTACGCAAGTCCCTTACAGAGGTGTGTTAACGAAGAAGATGTTGAGATTGTCCTCAAAGAAGTCTATGAGGGAGCCTGTGGTTCTCACACAGGAACTGATGCCCTTGCCTGGGTACTACTCCGCCAAGGATACTTCTGGCGTACCTTGAGGAAGGACGTGAGGTAGTTAATCCAGAAATGCAACAACTACCAGAGACACACTCCTACCCAAAGACTACTCTTAGAAGTCATAACTTCAGCAAACTACCCTTGCCCCTTCATCGTATAGGCTACAGACCTCATTGGGCATCTCCCAACGGTGCCCGGAGGGGTGAAATTTTGTGTAGTCACAGTAGACTACTTCACTAAGTAGATCGAGGTAGAGCGTTTAGCAGCAATATTGGTGAAGGACATATAGAGATTTCTCTAAAAGAACATCATATGCAAATTTGGCATTCCGAGCGTAATAGTAGCTGATAATGGTTCCCAATTTACTGATAAGGGGTTCCAAGAATTCACTACCAACCTCAAAATTAAATTGCACTTCGGGACAGTGGCCCATCCTCATAGCAGTGGATAGGTTTAATTGTCCAACAGAACAACAAAAGATGGTCTGGAAAAGAGGTTGAAAGAAGCAAAGGGAAAATGGCCAGGAGAGCTTCCGAGTATGCTGTGGAGCTATCAAAGAACTCCCAGAAGGGCGACGAGTGAGAAACCCTTCTCACTTGTCTTCGGAACAGAGGCCATTATCACCATCGAGGTCGCACAACCCTCTGTTGGAATACAGGTGTTCGACGAAGAGGGGAACAACCTCGGTTTAAGGGCCAAGTTGGATTTAATTGATGAGCACAGAAAGATGGCTGAGCTCAGAAGAAAATCTTTTTAGCAGAGAATAGCTGTTGCTACAAACTTGTATGTCAAGCATAAAGGAGTCAAGAAAGGGGACCTCGTCCTCTGAAGAGCTGAATTTGAAGCCTGAAGATCATCCCATGAAGTACTTCAGGCAAATTGGGATGGACCTTATTTGGTCCTCGAAGAAGTTCGGCCAGGAGTCTACAAGCTCGGTAATACCGAAGGAGAATAGTTGAAAAATACATGGCATTCAAACTCTCCCGAAAAAAATTTACACTTAGAACATTTTCTGGTTGGAAAATTGTGCAAAAAACACCAAGTGAGGAATGACCGAAGGTGCTAATTTCCTTTGACCAAACATGGTTCCATCCGAGGGGGCGTCACCCAAGCATGGTCATGTCCGAAGGTGGAAAACCAAAAGTGGTTGCTTCCTAAATTATATAAGTCAATTCCCATACTGAGAAAAATTTTCAAGCTGCTCAAATTCGGAGGTCCCTATGTGTAAAGTTATACATTTTTGCCGAAGCATAGTGACCGAAGATGTTAGCTTCCAAAGGAGAAAACTGAACATATTCACTTCCGAGGGGGCAAACTGAACATGGTCACTTTCGAAGGGGCATTCATGAAAATAGGCAGCCTTTGCCAAAGGAAATCAACCGAACTTGGTTTGCAAAAAAGGCACTTAACTATTTTTTTCACTAGTTAAGTTTTGCCGAAGATATTTAACTAAACATGTTTGATCTTATAAATACCTAACTACCACCCCGAAGGTCATTGATTGAAGATGGTCATGAAACCCCTCGACCGAAGGATAGTAGAGTGTTAAAAATGAAGATGATATCCGTAGACCAATCATGGACTTAGCCAAATTTTGAAGAAGAGAGAAATTTCATTAACACTTCATCACAAAATACAAGGAGTAAATTACAAGGGAAAGAAGAAAAAGGAAGCCTATTCGGGGTCCTGGTCACCTACGGGCTCCTCAGCATCTTTGGCTTCCCCACCTTCGGCGTCGTCCTCTTCAGCAGCATCTTAACATGCCGAAGGTGGACTAGATGAGAGATTGAGGAACTCTATCCTCGACCACTGCCAATATGGTCTTTTGGGGATGTCCAGGGCCGCCAAAAAGGAAAGGTCGAGGTCTGGAAATCTGGACAGAACTTGGTGACGAGCCAAGCAAAAGTTGTCCTGATAAGAGGACTTAGTTGCCTGATCAAACTTAGCCTTCTCTACATCCAAGTCCTTTTGTTCTCTCTTGAGGACCTCAACCTCCCTTTCCAACTACTTCTTTTTCTCCTTCTTCAGCCTATCAACCTTGACTTGGAGTTCGAAGTTAAGAGCAAACGCCTTTGTAATATCAACAACGGCATCTTCCTTCTCCTTTTGGAAAACCTCATTTGCCGAGGTCAAAGATATCACCTTCGCGCCGAGGTCAGACATCTTCAAAGAAAAATCTTGAATTAGCTCCCCCTGGCTTTTAAGCACCTCCTTCCAAAGGTTAGCCAGATCCTTCTTGGCTATCTTATTTAGCTCACCGTAGTTAACGATCAAGCTGGAAAGGAGTTCCTTGGCCTTAGCCAAACTCTCCTCTGACCAAGGATTGTTTAGCTGGACAGGCCCAAAGGTACCCACTATACGCCAATAGCTGTAAAAAGGGAAAATTCTGAATAAGGTTAAAAAAGGAACTCAAAAAGGCGAACTCAGAAATTTTCTAAGTCCTAAAGGATTGAAGTTTACAGGGGTGGCCTGCTCGTTCATCCTCGTGGCTAAAACTTATTTGTTAGGGCACTCCTCAGTCAAGGGCTGGAAAGTGGCGTTTGTCATAATGCCCTTTGCCATCTGGGGAGCCATCTTCTGGCTATCCTCAGAGAACAGGTTCATGTCCTCCGTGAAAGTCCAGAAGGGCTCTCTCGGGACCTTGTCCCTTAGGATTTTGGAATCTTGAATAGCCGTCATTTGGGCGTGATCCTCCACCCAGGGGGCCTGTACTTCTTCCCCTGTAAAGTCATGCCGAAGTTCAATTAGAACGTTATCCCTTAGCCATTCATCTATAAGGTCTAAAATGCCAAAATTTCCTAAACTCATAGAAGAATGGCTAAGGGACAAACCTGGAGGAAGATCAGCATCTTCTTCCTCAAAGTCACTAACTTTGAGAACCTCGGCGGGAACACCTTTGCCTTTCCTTTTTTGGCGTTCTTGAAGTTCTTCGGCCGAAAGACCACCGGATGAAGTCCCCAAAATATCTGCAATAGTACTAGCACTAAGGGTAGTTAAACAAATAGCCAGCCGTAAAGGTGGATCGGCACGAATAAGAGTTTGGTTTTGCACCTCCACGGAGTCTTCGGGCAAAGGCGGAATGGAGTCCTCCTTGGCCTTCGTCGACTTCAACACCGAAGACGGTCCCCTTGGCACCTTTTTCCTCTTCGGCGCTGCCCTCTTTCTTTGCTACACCCCCTTCTCGGGTTGGCCATGTTAGTGTTGTGCCAAAACCCAATCATGAGATGATTGTATTTTTTGCACATTGAGTCATGATATTTTATTAAGGCATTAATCCAGCAATTATGTTTGTTGTTATGTTTCCGCGTAATGTAATAAACATAATTGTAACCCTATAATAATAATATTCTCAAACGTCCCTAGTCTAGTATTAATGTGCAGTGGGTTGCAATAATACAGAATGACTAGCTTATGTGGAGACTAATATGAGATATGTAGTCTACATATGGGTACAAGTTGGAGACCTTGTGTACTGGACCGACCCACCATGAGAACACTACATGGATCGTTCTATGAGTGTCATAAGTGATTCTCATAGTGATCATGGTATATGTAGTCCTTCGACCTAAGATCATCAAGGCTTCCTACATGTGAGTCACAAACTTTGATACCTTCCTTTGTTGCTCGTAACTGAGTGAACTTGAAGGAGGTCATTGGGTATGTCACATATCATGCGGAGGGATTTGTGTGATCAAGATGGGATTTGTCCCTCCTATGTAACCAGAGTGATATCTTTGGGACCCTTGATAGAGTAAGACTTAGAAAAATGCATGGCCATGCTCGGATGAGTTGATATACGATATCGATGTCATCAGTTTAAGTTGGTCTACTCGGTAATCAAGAAACAAAGATTGAGCTATATGAGAGTGACACATTCCATGTCTCGTGCTTAGTCTTGATATCTTGGAGAAAAGGACAATGGCATATATCGGTAATGATCATAAAGGTTTAGTCGAATCACTAACAATCTTGTCACTTGGGTAGCAATGATGTGTTGCTAGACACCGCTCATTGCTTATGATCATAAATGTGATTTATGATCATTGCCAACGTGGTAAGAGCCTATTGGGTCGCACATATAGAGCTATTTGGATCATTAGAGTGCATGAGCTAATAATTCAGGTTTTAGTTTCATAACAATTTCATATTAATAATGAGCCCAATAGTTGAGCCATTATTAAGCCCAAAATTAAAGCCTAATTGGATTAGGGCTCTAAAACCCATTACGCCTAGAAGTTGAGTCTCACTATAAATGCAAGTTTTAGTGAGAAATTTGCAGGTCTTCTTGCCCTAGCCTCGCAAAAGGACAGCCGCACACTTCTCTTGCAATTCCTTGGAGGACGCAAGCTAGCACTGCGAGCTCAAGAGAAACGCATCTACCGGGACGTGGTGGAAGTGTGGTGATCCCGAGAGGCTCGTGTGGATACCATAGAGAGCCTGAACACGTCAACTATTCAGGTTTTATGATTCGACTCTACAGTTGAGCGTGAGATCTCAACCGAAAATTAGGTATGAAAATTTTTTAACACCTGGTTTACCTCGTTTCACTTCGATCCTAGAGGGTTTCGGTTAAATTTTGCTATGCTGTTTGGCTCCCGAAACCTAACAATGGTATCAGAGCTACTAGTGAAACCCTAAATTGGGATTGAATGTTGAATCGCATGATGTTATGTGTTCGGTTGCTTTCGTCCATGATTAATTAGATTGATTTATGATGCATGAAACTGAAATTCGTAATGAACATATGACATAGATGAAGAAATGACACTAATTGGTTAATGAGATTAACCCAAAATTGATAGGTATGAGATATATACATGGATTAGGATTCTTGCAATAGTTGCAAAAACCCTAGCTTGGTTCGGATTCGGCCTTTTTGGGCACCGAAAGTAAGGTATTGGGCTGCCTACTTGCTCAAAATAGAAGATCTTGGGCTAAGCAATTGTAAGACAATTTTTTGCACCGGGGGGGTGTTGCGCCCCTCACAACCCACCACAAGGGCGGATCCCCTTGACCCCATCCGTTGACCGGTTAGCGGAACCATCACCAGCTGACTGGCCAGCGGGACCGCCGTATGCGAAGCGTCACATAAATAAAAGCTGGCTAATCAACTCGCAAAAATTGGCATGCATTTGCGGAATAAGATTTGGCATGTTATGCTGATTGATGGTTGAAGCATGGTGCATGGTTATAGCCCTTGATTGGTTGTACTTCTAAATACGGCCTGCGAGTCGTGCCTTCTCTTGTTACTCTCAATGTACATTCTCTTCTCACCTTACTCCCCTCGAATGTAACTCGAGGTTTCCATTATTGATGTAATGGTACATTATGGGATCATCCAAGGTGGTATGTCCAAGGAGGTGACAACAAAAGGGGCAACCAATAAAGGAAGAGAATGAGCTTGTGAAGACCCTTTTCTTTTCTTAGGCTTTTATGATATTCTCATTGGCTTTAGAATATCGCATAGTTTGGGCTATAACTATGTCACGTTTACTTTCTTGTAAGCATGAGATGCATGTTTTATATTTGTATGTGATGCATGTATAAGACAACCGGAGATAAGAAATTGGTCAGATCAAAAGAAAAATCCCTCAAACAAATATTAAGTCATTAAATGTGATGCCTTCCAAATGTTGGCACTCGTCAAGACTTGGATCAACATTAGGTGGGTTTGCCAAAGCAAAGCACCTATGTTCATCTTTGCAAGGTGCGATGGGATAATAGTGATATCCAAATTGCTAACTTTGGGTTCGAGTTAACTAAGTCATCCTAATAAGATTAGGGACTTAGAGGCATAGAGTTGGGCTTAAGTTCATGAGATGAGATTGGACAGGTGTTGTTCAACCAACTATCCAAGAGTTGCATAAGATGCAATTGGCAAGGAGTTGCCTACCTAAACAGCTGTAACTTGAGAGAAAAGCCAAAGCTGACTCAAGTTATGGTCAAATATGGATCTTGGCCCGCTAGAATACCTTAGTGCCAAGGTGTTCCGAAATAATATCGAGGGTTATTATTTTGAGGAAAATAGTGGGAGTATCGTTTAATAAAATTCCTTATTAAATGAATTAAAAGACATGACTCCTACACTGCATATTTACTGTTGTAGATAACCATGGCACAAAACACTTCGACACTTTCATTGGGATCGATCCTTGAGAAGGAAAAACTGAATAGGACCAACTTTCACAAATGGTACCGAAACTTGAGGATAGTCCTCAAGCAAGAGAGAAAGGCTTATCTCCTAGAACAGTCCATTCCGAATGAGCCTGCTGCCACTGCTCCAAGAGCTGAAAGGGATGCTCACAATAGGCATTCTGATGATGCTTTGGATGTTGCATGCCTCATGCTTATTACCACGGAATCTGAGCTTCAGAAGCAACATGAGAACATGGGGGCATTCGATATGATCAAAAATCTTAAAATGCTTTTCCAAGAGCAAGCTAGGCATGAGAGGTTTGAGACCTCTAAGGTATTGTTTCAATGCAAAATGTCTGAGGGAAGTCCCGTGGGTCCTCATGTGCTCAAGATGATTGGGTACATTGAGAATCTTGAGAGTTTGGGATTTGCTCTTCAGAAAGAGTTGGCTGTTGATGTAGTCTTGCAATTGTTGCCTGAAAGCTACAGTCAGTTCGTCATGAACTATAATATGAACGACCTTGACAAGTCCCTCCCTGAATTGCTCAACATGTTGAGAACTGATAAGCAAAACCTTAAAAAGGCTAAGCCCATTTTGGTTGTTCAAAAGGCAAAAGGAAAAGGAAAAGCCAACAAGAAGATGGATAAAGCTAATGGAAAGTCCGATGCTAATTCTTTTTCAGCTGCACTGAAACCAAAGGGTAGTGTGGCTAAGGAAGGGGAGTGCTTCCATTGTAAGCAACCTAGACACTGAAAGCGCAACTACAAGCTTTATCTTGAAGAACTTGCTAAGGAAAAGGGAAGTAAGACTTCGACTTTAGGTATTTTTGTTGTAGAGGCTAACTTTTCTACTTCCTCATCTTGTGTATTGGATACTAGATGTGGATCTCACATTTTTGCAAATGTGCAGGATCTAAGTAGAAGTAGAAGATTGGCCCGAGGTGAAGTGGACGTAAGTGTTGGGACTAAGGGTTGCTACCTTAGTCGTAGGGACTTATGTTCTCACTTTACCTAGTCGATTAGTTTTAGAAGTAGACAACTACTACTTTGTGCCTACTATTAGTAGAAATTTGATTTCTATTTCTTGTTTGGACAAGAATGGTTTTTCATTTCTAATAAAGGACAAATGTTGTTCTATTTATTTGAATGAAATCTTTTATGGTAGTGCTCAACTTAGCAATGAGTTGTATGTTCTAGACCTCGAAGATCGAATCTATAATGTGAATACCAAGAAGGTCAGATTAAATGATTCGAACCTAACCTATCTCTGGCACTGTCGCCTGGGCCATATAAATGAGACCCGCATATCCAAGCTCCATAAGGATGGACTCTTGGACTCATTTGATTTTGAATCATATAAGACATGTGAGTCATGTTTGTTGGGCAAGATGAACAAAGCCTCATTTACAGGGCAAAGTGAAAGGGCTAATGACTTACTAGGACTCATACATAGTGATGTATGTGGCCCTATGTCTACACAAGATAGAGGAGGTTTCCAATACTTCATTACTTTCATTGATGACTTCAGCAGATATGGCTATGTGTATCTTATGAGACACAAGTTAGAATCCTCTGAAAAGTTCAAAGAATTCAAGAATGAATTAGAGAATCAACTCGGGAAGAGTATCAAAGTGCTTCAATCAGATCCAGGTGTAGAGTACTTAGATCAAGAATTCCTTGACTATCTGAAGGAGTGTGGTATAGTATCACAACTCACTCCACCAGGTACACCTCAATGGAATGGTGTATCTGAAAGGAGAAATCAAACTCTATTAGACATGGTTCGCTCTATGATGAGTCAAGCTAACCTTCCAAACTCCTTTGGGGGACATGCTCTAGAGACAGCCGCTTTTACAGTAAACCAAGTTCCATCTAAATCAGTTCAAAAGACACCATATGAGATATGGAGTAGGAAGCGTCCCAATTTGTCTTTTATGAAGATTTGGGGCTGTCACGCTTATGTGAAAAGTCAATCCTCTGACAAACTGGGGTCCAAATCTCAAAAATGCCTTTTTGTTTGGTATACCAAACAAACAAAGGGTTACTATTTCTACAACCTTTCTGAGCAAAAAGTGTTTGTTGCTCGAACTGGTGTTTTTTCAGAGAAAGAGTTTATCTTTAAAGGAACTAGTGGGGGGAAAGTAGAACTTGAAGAAATTGAAGAACAACAAGGAGACATCAAACCTGAAATGGAACCTGAACAGACACCACAAGATGTTGTGGTTCAAGAGTCTGTTCCTGTAGCACAGAGCCCACGTAGGTCTGATAGGATTCGGCATGAGCCTGAGAGATATGGATTTCTCATGGCTCACCCTGGTGATGTGATGCTCGTGAATCAGGATGAGCCCACAACCTACCAACAAGCTATGTCAGGGCTTGACTCTGAGAAGTGGCTAGTGGCCATGAAATCCGAGATGGAATCCATGTATGAAAACCAAGAATGGACTTTGGTTGACCCACCTGAAGGGGTAAAACCCATAGGGTGCAAATGGCTTTTCAAGAAGAAAACTGACATGGATGGTAATGTGATTACCTTTAAGGGACGATTGGTTGCAAAAGGTTTGAAGCAAATTCATGGTAGTGACTATGATGAAACTTTTTCACCAGTTGCTATGCTTAAATCCATCCAAATTTTGTTTGTTACTGCTGCACACTATGATTATGAGATATGGAAAATGGATGTTAAAATTGCATTCCTAAATGGAAAGCTACTTGAGGATGTGTACATGACACAACCTGAGGGTTTTGTCACTCCTGAGAATGCCAATAAAGTGTGCAAGTTGCAAAGGTCCATTTATGGACTAAAGCAAGCCTATCGAAGTTGGAATCTTCATTTTGATGAAGCAATCAAAGAGTTTGGTTTTATAAAAAATGAAGATGAACCTTGTCTCTACAAGAAGGTTAGTGGGAGCGCTATTGTCTTCTTGGTGTTGTATGTAGATGACATACTACTCATCAGGATTGACATTCTTGAGCTACAGTCTGTGAACACTTGGCTAGGGAAGTGTTTCTCTATGAAGGACTTGGGTGAAGCAGCCTATGTGTTAGGCATCAGGATCTATAGAGATAGATCTAGAAAGCTTTTTGGCCTAAGTCAAAGTACATATATTGACAAAGTGCTAAAGAGGTTTAGCATGCAAGATTCCAAGAAAGGATTATTGCCCATTTCACATGGTATAACTCTTTCTAGATCTTAGTGTCGAAGTACATGCAAGGAGAGAGAGCGCATGAGTAAGATTCCATATGCCTCAGCAATTGGATCTATCATGTATCCCATCATATGTACTCGTCCCGATGTCTCATATGCTTTGAGCATGATGAGTAGGTACCAATCGAACCCCGGTGAGAGTCACTGGACAGCTGTTAAGAACATCCTTAAGTACTTACGAAGGACTAAGGATGCATTATTGGTCTTTGGAGGTGAAGATGAGCTCATTGTAAGGGGTTACATCGATGGAAGCTTCTAATCCCATGAGGATGATTTTAGATCACAATCTGGTTATGTCTTTTGTGTTGGTGGTGGTGCTGTGAGTTGGAATAGTTCAAAGTAAGAGATAGTAGCTGACTATATAACAGAATCTGAGTACATTGCCGCCTCTGATGCTGAGAAGGAGGCAGTTTGGATCAAGAAGTTCATCATTGAACTTGGAGTGGTTCCAAGCATTGCCGACCTGATAGAGCTCTGTTGTGACAACAATGGAGCAATCGTACAGGCTAAGGAACCTCTATCTCACCAGTGATCCAAACACATACTCCGACGCTATCATCTCATCAGGGAGATCATCAAGAGGGGTAATGTAAGGATATGCAGGACTTCCACAGATAGCAATATTGCTGATCCGCTGAGAAAGCCCCTTACGCAGCAGAAGCATGAGAGCCATTCTAGGTCCATCGGTGTTAGATACATGGATGATTGGCTTTAGTGGAAGTGGGAGATTGTTAGTGTTGTGCCCAAAAGCAAATCATGAGATGATTGTATTTTTCTCACATTGAGTCATGATATTTTATTAAGGCATTAATCCAGCAATTATGTTTATTGTTATGTTCCTGCGTAACATAATAAACATAATTCTAACCCTAGAATAATGATATTCTCAAACGTCCCTAGTCTAGTATTATTGTGGAGCGGGTTGCAACAATACATAACGACTAGCATATGTAGAGACTAATATGAGATATGTAGTCTACATATGGGTACAAGTTGGAGAACTTGTGTACTGGACCAACCCACCATGAGACCACTACATGGATCATTATATGAGTGTCATAGGTGATTCTCATAGTGATCATGGTATATGTAGTCCTTCGACCTAAGATCATCATGGTTCCCTACATGTGAGTCACATAATTTGATACTTTCCTTTGTTGCCCGTAACTGAGTGAACTTGAAGGAGGTCATTGGGTATGTCACATATCATGCGGAGGGATTTGTATGATCAAGATGGGATTTGTCCCTCCTATATAACCGGAGTGATATCTTCGGGGCCCTTCATAGAGTAAGACTTAGAAAAATGCATGGCCTTGCTAGGATGAGTTGATATACGATATCAATGTCATCAGTTTAAGTTGGTCTACTCGGTAATCAAGAGACCAAAGATTGAGCTATACGAGAGTGACACATTCCATGTCTCGTGCTTAGTGTTGATATCTTGGACAAAAGGAGAATGGCATATATCGGTAATGATCATAAAGGTTTAGTCAAATCCCCGACAATCTTTTCAGTTGGGTAGCAATGATGTGTTGCTAGACACCGCTCATTGCTTATGATCATAAATGTGATTTACGATAGTTGCCAATGTAGTAAGAGCCTATTGTGTCACGTACATAGAGCTATTTGGATCATTAGAGTGCATGAGCTAATAATTTGGGTTTTGGTTTCATAATAATTTTGTATTAATAATTAGCCCAATAGTTGAGCCATTATTAAGCCTGAAATTAAAGCCTAATTGGATTAGGGCTTTGAAACCCATTAGGCCTGGAAGTTGAGTCTCATTATAAATACAACTTTTAGCGAGAAATTCGCAGGTCTCCTTGCCCTAGCCTCGCAAAAGGATAGCCGCACTCTTCTCTTTCAATTCCTTGGAGGACGCAAGCTAGCACTGCGAGTGCAAGAGAAACGCATCTGTCGGGACGTGGTGGAAGCGTGGTGATCCCAAGAGGCTCATGTGGATACCATAGAGAGCCTGAACACGTCAACTATTCTGGTTTTGTGATTTGACTCTACAGTTGAGTGAGGGATCTCAACCAAAAATTAGGTATGAAAATTTTTGAACACCCGGTTTACCCCGTTTCACTTGGATCCTGGAGGGTTTTGGTTAAATTCTGCTATGCTGTTTGGCTCTCGAAACCTAACAGGCCAAAGGAAAAGTCTCTTGTTGATGGCAGCAGACTTGTCACCCATCTCTACAGAAATAGGAACATCAGTAGAAGTACAGAGGATATATATGACAAAATCTGGAAATGGACTTACTCTCTTCAAGAACTGGATAGGTGAGTTCGCCCCGAAGGAGCTTTACCAACCATGCCTTCTTGCCATCAAAAAAGGGCTTCAGTATTTCCTTATCGGTAATATGTTCCTTGACTACCCCCAGCTCCCGAAGGACCTCTTTTGTCCTAAAGTTCCACCTAATTGGGAAGGGGTATAGGGAATGCGGAGGGACTTCGGGATCCCAATCTGTGAAAGCCCAAATATGGCTGTCAAATTCTTTGAATTGGGCTTCTAACACCAAAGTTAGTAGCTTTCAGGGATCTAGTACATAAATGTAAAGAGTCCCCGAGGCCCATTTGGTTGGCACATGCTTCCACTGCTCATCCACCTTCAGAAAGACAAACTTTTTTTGCCACCATCACCACCTGTCCTTCATTTCGAAGGTGAACGTATATTTCTTGCTCCTAGATCCCCATGGAAGCAAGAAGTATAAGCCACCCTTCGGAACTGGGTGGGGTTTGTAGTACTGCATGAAGAAGATAAAGTGGGGCTCTATTTTGAAGACCCCACACATGCAAAGGAAGGCGTTGAAATAAGAATATGAGTTCAGGGCAAGTTGGGTCACGGCTATGCCATGGAATTGGCAAAAGTCACAAACCATCTTCGAAGGAGGATACCAAAGTTCGGTCTTCAGCTGAGGCCTGAAGATGGTAACCTCATCCGAATGAGGGCCATAACTGGGCAAACCAGGGCTAGGAAGCCTAGTGACAGCATAAGAAGGAAGAAAGAATTTGGCCGACCACTTTTGGACTTTCTCCGAAGTGGCACAGGTTGGATGAGAGTTAAGGGGAAGCCAACTCTCGAGGATGGGCTGAACTTCGGATTGTTGAGAAGACATGTTCGATGAGAAGGCTCTAACCTCAGGGAGATGAAGGAGAAAATTTTGAGAAAAAATGGAGATTTCAGAAATAAACCCACCTATTTTAGACCAAGGTAGGAACTTTAGAAGACCGCCGCAAGTGTTGCCGAAAATTGCTCCGCCGCTAGCACCACCGCCAAAGAGAAGGTGAAAAAGGAGAGACAAGTAGAGAGCAAAGGCAATGAAAAATGAGAAGTGTGGAGAACGTTGGAGGAGGAAGGGTTTATATGGATCGAATGAGGCAGGTGAAGCATTGCAATAATGACCCCTCAAAGACGAAGAGACATAGCTGATGTAACGAACATGACTATTCACCAATCACCAAGTGACACATGTCACCTGACGTGAGAAATAAGGGCATGCCTTCTGACAGCTAGCAGATCTATGCAAGCCTAGCCAGAAGGGGAATGTACACTTCAATCCGAAGGAACAACTTTGGGAACACCAAAAGCTTGGGCAAAAAATAAGTACAACCTAATGCCGAAGGCACTACCTTGGCTAGGAGAAGTGTCCTGAACCAAAGAAGGGCCCTCATCGGAAGAAGGTAACCTCAGTAAAAAATTCAATTAATCCTTGCTTAGACGACTGTCACCTACCACAAAAAGTTCTAGGAAACACGTGCAAAAGCCCAAGTACCGAAGATACAACTTTGGCTTTCCAAGGGGGGCATGTGATAGCCAAAGGGCTATTAACCTTTTTAGAATTCCCAAAGTGACCAAAGAAGCACCACCTTCGAGAAACTTGAGTGACCAACCTCGGGAAAGAGGGGGCCCTTACCATCCTCGGGAAGAACACCACCTTATAACCGAGGGGCCATGATCCCCGAGATCTCGAGATCACCTAGCCAAAAACCACCCTCAGGGAAGACCTAGTACCAACCTCAATGAACGACAACCACCCTCAGTAGGTAACATAACCGACCTCAAAAAATCTATATACTACCACCTTCAGAATAGTGAACTCACCAAGTTTGGGAAAGTATATCACCATCCTCGGCAAGGAAGGGCGTCTTCTAAAGGTGCCCCACTCTGCCAAAAGGCCTCTCCTAATAGCCTTCGTTGGCTATATTGAGCCAAATGGGGCCTCCTATTCCAAAGGAGCCTTATACCCCGAAGGGGTCCCATTCTCCAAAGGGGTCTTGCGGAGATATAAGAAAAATGGTTAAGGAGCCTCCAACAAAGGGACGTAACACACGCCCCTACCCTTTGGCTGGAATGGCCTTTGGTCAGCTGGAGATACCTATCTCCGAGGGTACAGATCAAATCTGACTGAACATGTGTCATGATCTGAACAGGCTGTGTCAAACAGCCTCCCACTTTGCCCTCCTATAAATACTTAGGAAGGACCTTGGTAAGCACAAGACAGAGAACTCTGGTTATTCCCCACTCTCAAATACTGACTTGGGCGTCCGAGGCTTCTCCCCCGGAAACACATTCTGGGGAGTCTTTAACCCCTATTCTTCAAAGTCTTACAAACACCATCCTACTAGAAGTCTCTCATTCAAGCACCCTTACATCGAAAGTCTCTCCCTTAGGCCAGCATGTCATACAACGAGGATGCCACCGGGCATCACACACATAGAGCTATTTGGATTATTGGAGTGCATGGGCTAATTATTTGGGCAATGGTTTCATAATAATTTCTTATTAATAATGGGCCCAAAAGTTGAGCCATTATTAAGCCCGAAAGTTAAGCCTAATTAGATTAGGGCTTTGAAACCCATAAGGCCTAGAAGTTGAGTCTCACTAAAAATACAACTTTTAGTGAGAAATTCGCTACCTTGCCATAGCCTACCAAAAGAGACAGCCACACTCTTCTCTTGCAATTCCTTGGAGGATGCAAGCTAGCACTGCGAGAGCAAGAGAAACGCATCTACCGAGATGTGGTGGAAGCGTGGTGATCCTGAGAGGCTCGTGTGAATACCATAGAGAGCTTGAACACGTCAACTATTCAGGTTTTCTAATTCAATTCTACAGTTGGGTGAAAGATCTTATTAGTGTTGTGCCCAAAAGTGAATCATGAGATGATTGTATTTTTGCCCATTGAGTCATGATATTTTATTAAGGCATTAATCCAGCAATTATGTTTGTTGTTTTGTTTCTGTGTATAACGTAATAAACATAATTGTAACCCTAGAATAATGATATTCTCAAACGTCCCTGGTCTAGTATTATTGTGGAGCGGGTTACAATAATACGTAATGACTAGCACATGTGGAGACTTATATGAGATATGTAGTCTACATATGAGTACAAGTTGGAGAACTTGTGTACTGGACCGACCCGCGATGAGAACACTACATGGATTGTTATATGAGTGTCATAAGTGATTCTCATAGTGATCATGGTATATGTAGTCCTTTGACCTAAGGACATCAAGGTTCCCTACATGTGAGTAACATACTTTGATACTTTACTTTGTTGCTCGTAACTGAGTGAGCTTGAAAGAGGTCATTAGGTATGTCATGTATCATACGGAGGGATCTGTATGATCAAGATGGGATTTGTCCATCCTATGTAACCAGAGTGATATCTTTTGGCCCCTTGATAGAGTGAGACTTAGAAAATGCATGGCCATACTCGGACAAGTTGATATATGATATCAATGTCATCAGTTTAATTTGTTCTACTCGGTAATCAAGAAACTAAAGATTGGGCTATACGAGAGTGACACATTCCACGTCTCGTGCTTAGTCTTGATATCTTGGACAATGGGACAATGGCATATATCAGTAATGATCATAAAGGTTTAGTCAAATCACCGACAATCATGTCACTCGGGTAGCAATGATGTGATGCTAGACACCGCTCATTGCTTTTGATCATAAATGTGATTTATGATCATTGCGAACGTGGTAAGAGCCTATTGGGTCACACACATAGAGCTATTTGGATCATTAGAGTGCATGGGCTAATTATTTGGGTTATCGTTTCACAATAATTTCGTATTAATAATGGGACCAAGAGTTGAGCCATTTTAAGCCCGAAATTGAAGCCTAATTGGATTAGGGCTTTGAAACCCATTAGGCGTGGAAGTTGAGTCTGACTATAAACACAACTTTTACTGAGAAATTCACAGCTTCTTGGCTTAGCCTCCCAAAAGGACAACCACACTCTTCTCTTGCAATTCATTGGAGGATGCAAGCTATCACTGTGAGCGCAAGAGAAATGCCTCTGCCGAGACATAGTGGAAGCGTGGTGATCTTGGAAGGCTCGCATGGATACCCTAGAGAGCTTGAACATGTCAACTATTCTGGTTTTGTGATTGAACTCTACAGTTGGGTGAAAGATCTCAACTGAAAATTAGGTTTGAAAATTTTTGAACACCCGGTTGATGCCGTTTCAAGTGAAAGTTGGAGGGTTTCGGTTAAATTCCGCTGCGCTTGTTTGGCTCCCGAAAGCCAACAGATCTCAACCAAAATTAGGTATGAAAATTTTTGAACCCCCGGTTTACCCCGTTTCACTTGGATCGTAGAGGGTTTCAGTTAAATTTCACTGTGCTTGTTTGGCTTCTGAAACCTTACACAAATTTGGATGGATCCCAAAGATGAGGAAAAAGCCGCCTTTATTACCAAAGTCAGGACCTACTATTACATCAGAATGCCCTTCGGCCTTAAAAATGCAGGAGCTACATACCAAAGCCTGATGAACAAGGTATTCAACTCCTAGATTGGGAGAAATATGAAAGTATATGTTGATGATATGATAGTCAAGAGTAAACAACCTAGTAATCGTATCACAAACTTGGGGGGAACATTCCACTAACTTCAAAAATTTGGAATCTGCCTTAACCACGAAAAGCGTGTGTTTAGGGAGACTTCTGCCAAATTCCTCAAATTCACGGTATCCAAAAGAAGTATAAATGCCAACCCGAAAAAAGTCGACGCTCTCCTAGCATTCTGAACTTCCACAACAATAAAGGATATACAAAAGCTTACTGGAAGAATAACTTTCTTTAGCAGATTCATATCCAGATATAGAGATCTATGCCGGCCATTCTTTAAAGTGCTGACCAAAGCAGCAAAAAATGAAGGTTCTGAGGAACACCCTTAAAAGGAAGATTGCCAAAATGCTTAGGTTGAACTCAAGAACTACTTAACTTGACTACCGACACTTCAGCAACTGCTGGATGTAGAACTTCTCATCCTTTACCTCACTATCATGGAAAAAGTAGTAAGTTCGGTGTTGTTGAGGGAAGAGGGAGGAAAGCAATGACCGATGTACTATGTAAGCAAGTCCCTGCGTGGTGCTGAAGTTGGGAACCGTCTACTGCAGAAGGTCATATATGCCTTAGTATTGGCAAGCAGGAGACTTCGGCCGTATTTCCAAGGACATCCCATCACAGCGTTAAGTAACCTAGCTCTCAACGATGTCATGATGAAAGTATGCCACTCGGGATGACTGTCAAAGTGGTGCATCGAGCTCGGTGAGTTCAACATCACTTACGAGCCAAGGAAGGCAATAAAAGCCCAAGAATTGGTAGATTTCATTACTGAGGTGCCTAAAACCAAAGGTACTCTAGAAGACATAAAAAATGACAAACCTGAGTGGACGTTATTCATTGACAGTGCATCAGGATCTGAACACCAGGGAGCCAGAGTAAGCCACCATGGTCTCAAAGGTATGGAACCTATGAAGGCCATCAAATTCAATTTTAATGTCACCAATAATGTTGTCGAATATGAAGCCCTTATAGCAGGCATGCGAGTGGAAAAAAGAGTCGGTGTGAGAAATCTGAAGGCCCACAGTGAGTCTCAGCTGGTGGTCCAGTAGATGATAGAGGACTACGAGGCAAAAGACCCAAACTTGGCAAAGTACCATAATCTCATAAAAAGGCTTATCCAAGAGTTCGATAGGGTAAAAATGGAAAATGTACCCTGACGAGATAATTTGGAAGTGGATACTTTGGCAAAATCAAAGGAGTCCACCGAAGTACTAGATCAACTGAGCATAGCAAGAATGGCTATAGTAGCTTTGGAAAAAGGATGGAAGGATCCTATTAAAAAATACCTCATGACTTTGAAACTACCTAAAGACCCCATTGAAGCCGTGAAGCTGTGAAAGCGTTTAGGTAGATACTTCCTAATCTAGGAGGAACTATACTGATAAGGCATGCAAACCCACTACAAAGGTGTATCAGTTAAAGGGACATCAAGAAAGTCCTCAAAGAAGTCTAGGAGGGGGCCTATGGGTCTTATATCCAGATTGACTATTACCACCACACAGACATGGGAGAATTACAAGTGTGGCATAATGGTCAAAAAGCCATGAAATTGTGTAATTCTCTTCATAGTAATTGAAGTGTGAAGGGTAAAAGGTATAATGAACACCTCCTTAAAAGCATTCCATGTTGGTAACTTGGCCCCCAAAAAAAGCCTTATAGGTTGCTTGTTTTTCAAGCAACCTATGGACTTTTTTTTAACGTTTTGGGAATTCGGGTACTCAATTATAAAACTCTCAAGAAAGATATTTGGAGGGTTATGAGAAGGATATGAATGACATGAAAGTGCTATTAGAGGACTAAATTGCTCATGGAAGACAAGTTTTGAAAAAGGAAACACTAAAGGCATTAAGGACCTGAATGTCCTACTGTAAACGTTAAGGTGTTCAAGCTTTTAACTTAAGTCAAAGTATGAGATTGTGGAATTATCCCACCATGGGGAAGGTAGCCAAGGCTTGATAAATGAGTCAAAAATGTTGGGCACATGTGTACCAATGAGTTTAAGACAAAGAAGCCATAATTAGTGAGAAGCAAATGACATAAAGCAATGTTAAGCTTGTTAAGTGTGTTTTGTGCCCTTAAGCTCATTTAAGCCCATTTAAGTGGCCAATTCACTTATGTCTATCCCATATTCAGCCCACATAGCCACCACCCTTATCCACACTTCTTCCATAGCTCCTCCATAGCCACCATACCTCCAAGATTGAAATTGAAGGCAAAAGGAAGCAATTGGAAGCTATTTGGTGCTAAGACTTAGGTGCACCTAGGATCAAGCTCCAATTTCAGCATACCCATCAAGGTAAGGATTCTCTTACTCTCATGGGTTATTTTTCATATTTTCAAGCAACCATGGAGCTAGGGCTAAACTTGGAAGATAGCCATGAGCTTGACAAACCAAGCTTAGTGAAGGGAGTGCACTTGTTGAAGGTTTTGTGACCTTGTGAGAAATGCACAAAGATGGCAGTGAAATGAGGGTTTCTAGAGTCCAAAGTTAGTAGTAAATAGTGTTAAAATCCTCATAAGACCAAGAATTAGCTTAAGGAGGGCCGCCATAGTGATTTAATTATGTTTTTTATGTGTTTGATGGACTAACCTATGGTATATGTTGCTGCCGCATTTCATGTGTTTGTTGGTTGTGAATGGCTGTTGCATTTGGTTGTTATATCTTGTATATATGCATTATGGTTTTTGTGTTTTAGTGTCTTTGGATGCAAGCTTTCATGATGGTTACATTGCCTATTGAATCCAAGTGCTACCCTTACTAAGTTTCTCAATGAAACTTACTCCCCTCAATTCTATCATTTCAGGTATGGCAGAAAGATCTCATTCAAACTGACATTTGTAGTTTGAGTTTTGATCTGAAATTTTAGGTGCATGAACTTCCTTATGTATAGTTATGATGTAAATATTTTGGTGATTTTACGAGTACATTTGGTATTTTTAATGGTGGCACTTATTGTGTGGTGTAGCAGCTGTCCAACATCCTGTTTCCAGAGTCCATTGTATCTCAGGCATTCCCGTAACTTAAGGTGTGTAATTAGGTAAGTTAAGAGCATTTTTTAGTGATTGTATGCCTGTACATATATTGTATTTAAAATGAGACAAGTATGTGAACATTTGACTAATGTTTTGGCTATGTAAGTGACGTAGTGCAAAGCTGCCTAAGTGTGAATGATGGGCTGCTAAGTTGTAAATTCTGTTTTAGCTACAAATGGTTGTTAAATGAAAGGTAATGTATTTTTCATGTTTATTGGACATATATGGTATAGCCTTGGTGGGATTTCCCCTTGTGAATGAAGTGTTTGCACACTTATGAAATTTTGTATCGAGAAAATGGCCATAAAGTGACCAGAATTTTGACTCTGAATGTAAAGTTCGATATCCCCTGGTGTAGAAGGAATCTTGGTGTGAAATTTTGACCACGCCTATACAATATCTAGAGGGTGAAATGGAATTCAGAATTTCTGAATTTGGAGCCCTGTAGCCAAAGATATAATGTTTCAAAATTGGCTAAGTTACTGTTCATTTGGTTAAAATTTTGTAACTAGCTTAAAAAATCGATAAGTTGGTCCCTAACTTGTGCTAGTGTGTTCCATCTTTGCTACCATGGTGTGCATGAAATGTGAATATGTGTGTAATGTTTGGACAAATATGCATGTGTTTACATAGTGCCAAAGAGGGCCACTTGGGTATGCACAGTAAGGGTAGTGTTCTGATGGCCTATAAAACATTACCAATCCTGGGACTCTAAATGCACAATTTTGGCACCATAATTTGACTACCTTGGAATGTGTAACAGAAGTTGGTATAACAGCATGGTTTGTACATGTACATAGCATATAGTTGCATTGCATGCATCTACATACATGAACTTAGTTTGGTCAGCTAATAGTGTCAAGTACCGTTAAAATACCTATGATCTTTATAGATGATTTATGACAAATCACCAATTCAAGAAGTAAACATGGTTACCACAAGGAGATGGGAACCACCCTAAAGGCCTCCTCCTAATTCTGGGCAACAAAGCAATGGATAGAATATAGGGAATCAGGGGCAACAGGGGGTACCAAAACCTGAAATGCCTCAGGTTTGGTTAGAAGTTTAGAGGACCTTAGCTCTAATCAATGAGAACTTAGTAAGGCTGATTCATGGACAACAGTAGGTAGTCCAAGTAGCTCTAGTAGAACTAGTTCAAGATGCACAGTAGCAACTAGAAAAGGATACTAGGAACACATCTGAATATGTTCCTTCTGGAAGCGTTGAAGATACAAATGATGAAACTATTGAGGAGGAAGATGAAGATAGGAGAAATCCAAGAAGAAGAAGACTAAGGTCTGAGATTGGTTAGGTATCCAGGACTAATCCTTTAGTCTATGACCATTCCTCCACTAAGAATGAAATTGAGGATGGCCATGAGAGAAGATCCAGGAGATGGCAAAGAGATCATAGAGAGCATCACCTTACAGAGGGCTCTCACAAATTTAGGAGACATAGATCAGAGGATCTAGAAGGACTTGATGAAGTTAGACTGTTGGGGAGGTTCCAAGGCCTAAGACCTCCACAGTTTGATGGAAAAGCTAGGCCAGATAGAGCTAAGGAGTGGTTAATCTTCATTGAAGAAATGTTTGAGAGGATGCCACTCAGCTTCACCAAGAGATTGCCACTGGCTACCTACAATCTAGTAGGCAGTATAAAGATATGGTGGGGGAGCATTAACGATAGATATGTTGTCCAGAAGGGAAGAAGGCGATGAGAAGACATGGAAATGACTTGGCTAGAGTTCACCCAGTTATTTTAGGAGCAGTACATTAGTGATGCTATCAAGGATATGAAGCAAGCTGAATTTGATCTAAGGCAGGACAACCTCAGTGTCCTAGAGTATGAGCAAAAATTCAATCAGTTGGTGAGGTATGCTCCTCAGTATCATGGACTGGAGGAGTTGAAGGCCAAGAGATTTGTCATAGGCCTAAGGTCAGACACTAAAAACGCTGTTAGACCTTTTGGTGTAGTTACATACTATGAAGTAATGTAGAAAGCTCTATTAGTAGAGCAAGTGCATTATGAGACTAAGTACTTTCCTAGTGGACTAGTGGAAAGTAGCCAGGTAGGAGGCAAGTAGAAGAAACCACCACATGGCAAGGGAATTGCCAAGAATTCTCAATTTCGTGGCGAGGGCAAGGTGAAGGGGAAGTTCCCTAGCCTAAGTTGCCCTAAATGAAAAAAGTTTCATGGAAACAAACCTTGCTATTTTGACACCCAAGCGTGTCTAAGATGTGGATCCATGGATCATTTGATCAAAGACTGCCCACAACCTCAAAGGATGCCAAAAGACCAAGGTCCAATAACGCCTATTGGGGCAAGACCTAGAGAGGGAGCACTGAGGGAAGGATAGGAGACGCCAATTCCTTGAATATCTCATCCTCTAGTGTACAGCACTGGCAAAGTCTTCCAAGTGGAGAGGCCAAAGACATCACTGTGGGGAGGAGCACTAAGAGGTAACATTTTCGTTAATGGTATGCCTGTTAGTGTTATGTTTGATACCGATGCATCTGTGTCGATAGTGGCTAGGAAATTTGTTGATGCCATGAAATTGCCTATTGAAATCATGCGTAGGATATCCTTAGTGAAAACAGTAAGTAGTCAATGTCTTTTCACTAATGACCTAGGTAAGGATTGTAAGCTAGTAGTAGGAAAGAGTAAGGTTATGACTAGTCTGATAGTGTTGGACATTCCTAAGTATGATTTAGTGATGGGTATGAATTGGCTTGCTGTGCATTACATAAGAATTGATTATGCTAAGAGGGAAATCACATTGCCTGATGGTGAAGTGCAAGCGTTAGTGAATTCTAAGGAATTAATGTATGAAATGCATGGCATGGAGCTAGAGGAACTAGATGAGATACCTATGATTTCTAAGCATGATTACTATTATGCATTGAATGAATTACACTGTGATGAGGAAGTGGAGAAAATACCTATAGTGAGAGACTTTCCATAAGTTTTTCCTAAAGACCTACTAGGTATTCCTCCATGAAGGGAGATTAAGTTTGAAATGAAGCTATAACCAGAAGCTAGTCCAATATCCATACCTCCTTATAGAATGCCAATCGCAGAGATGAATGAGCTCAAGAAACAACTTGATGACATTCTTGAAAAAGGGTTCATAAGGCCAAGTGTTTCACCATGGAGAGCTCCTATTCTCTTTGTGAAAATGAAGATGGGTCTTTGAGACTATGCATTGGCTATAGGAAGCTCAATGCAGTGACCATCAAGAACAAGTATCCACTCCCTAGGATTGAGGATCTCTTTTATCAACTTAAGGGAGCTAAGATCTTCTCTAAGATAGATTTCATATCTACATACTTCTAGTTAAGAATAAGGGAAGAGGACATTCCTAGGACTGCATTGAGGACCAGATATGGGCATTATGAGTACACGGTCATGCAATTTGGTTTGACTAATGCCCTAGTTGCTTTTATGGACTTGATGAACAGGGTGTTTAGATGAGATCTGGAAAAATTTGTGGTTGTGTTCATTGATTACATCCTAGTGTATTCCAAGGATGAAAATGAAAATGAACATCATCTAAAGATTGTCCTAAAGACTTTATTGGAACATCAGCTTTATGCCAGTTATCCAAGTCTAAATTCTGTATAAGGGAAGTGTCTCTCCTAGGACACATCATAGATGTACAAGGCCTTAAGGCATACCTTGAAAAGGTTAAGGCAGTGCAAGAGTGGGAAAGACCAAAGACTGTGAAGAAAATCAAAAGTTTCCTAGGATTAGCTAGATACTACAGGAGATTTGTATCAGGCTTTTCCATGATTGCCTCAGTTCTTACTCATCTAACCAATAAAGGTCAAAGATTTGAGCGGACTGAAAAATGTGAAAAGAGTTTCCAAGAGCTCAAGTACAGGTTGATTGAAGCTCTAGTATTGATTCTTCCTGATCCAAGTAAGCCTGACATCATATATACAGATGCATCTAGATCTGGGTTAGGTTGTGTGCTTATGCAAGACAGAAACGTCATTGCTTATGGGTCAAGGCAGTTGAGACCCCATGAGCAAAATTATCCTACCCATGACCTAAAATTGGCAGTAGTGATTTTTTGCTCGTAAGCAATGGAAGCATTACTTGATGGGTAGTTCCTTTGTGATCTACATCGACCATAGGAGCCTAATGTACTTATTCACTAAGAAAGAGTTGAACCTGAGTCAAAGGAGATGGTTAGAATACATCAAGGGCTATGACTGCTGTATATCGTACACTAAAGGCAAAGGCATTCTAGTAGCAGATGCCTTGAGCAGGAAGTACATAGTTCTTCTGAAAGGAGGATCCATAACTGATTATGATGAGCAAAACAGTCTACTATGCCTATGGCGTAAGTGGGATAAATGGGAGGAAGCCCAAATCTACATATTGACAATTCAATCTGGATGGATTGAAGAAGCCAAAAAGGCACAGGAGATAGATCTTAATTTGAAAAAGATTTCAGGAGAGGAAAAAGGTTCCTTGTATCAATCCTTTCCCTATAAAAAAGGATTACTATATTTCAAGGACCGAATCTATGTCCCTAAAGGAACAAAGTTCAGGGATAAAATACTTGAAGAAGCTCACACAAGCAAGTTGAACATCCATCCAGGAAGTGAGAAAATATATAAAGACTTGAAGTCTCACTTCTAGTGGCCAAATATGAAGAGAAACATAGCTACTTTTGTCTCCAAATGTGCCACATGCCAGAGGGTAAAGGTAGGCCACCAGAAGCCAGCTGGTATGCTACACACTCTACCAATAGCAGTGAGGAAGTAGGGCAACATAATCGTAGGCTTTTTGACTGGGTTGCCTATGACCAGAATAAGGCATGATACAGTCTGGGTCATTATGGATAGGCTAACCAAATGTGCCCACTTCTTACCCATGAAACTCACAGACTCCTTGGAGAAGTTAGCCCAGAAGTATGTCTAGGAGATAGTGAAACTACATGGAGTGCCAAACTCCACTGTATCTGATAGAGATCCCAGATTTATAGCTCTATTTTGGTGTGCTTTTCAGAAAGCACTAGGAACCAAAATCGACCTGAGTACTACTTATCATCCTCAAACAGATAGGTAATCTGAAAGGTGATACAGATATTGGAAGACATTTTCAGGAGCTGTGTGTTGGATTTCAAAGGTGAATGGGACCAACACTTGCCATTGGTGGAATGCTCATATAACAATAGTTACCAAAGCACCGTTGGCATCGCACCTTATGACACATTATATGGAAGAAGGTGCATCACACCCCACAGTTGGGTGGAAACCTCAGACAGGCTAAGGTTGGATCCTGAAATTAGTGAAGGCAGCAAATGAAAGGACCACAGCCTGTGTGAACAAAAGAAGGAGAGACTTAGAATTTGAGGTTGGTGACAATGTTTGGCTGAAAGTTGCACCAACCAAAGGCACTGTCAGATTTGACAGAATAACCAAGTTAGCTCCAAGATATATCATCCAAGATATATTGGTCCTTATGAGATCTTGGACAGAGTTGGCAAGGTAGCATACAAGTTAGCTCCGTCGCCAAGCATGTCAAGTGTTCATAATGTTTTTCACATTAGTATGCTTAAGAAGTGTCTATTAGACACAAAGCATGCTATTGTAATCGAAGACATATAGTTGGAACCTAACTTGACATATGAAGAGAACCCTATAGCTATGTTAGCCAAGGATACCACAAGGTTATAAATAAACTTATTCCCATGGTTAAAGTTCAGTTGTCACACCACTTTGAAAGAAAAGGAACCTGGGAAACTGAAAAAGACCTTATGGAAAGGTATCCTGATAAATATCCAAAGCTAAAAGCTATTTCGGAGGACCATAATTTTTAAAGAGGGAAGGATTGTTTCCAAACACAAAAATGGGAGAATTACAAGTATGGCCTAATGGTTAAAAACCCATTATATTGTGTAATTCTTTTCATAGTAATTGAAGTGTGAGGGGAAAAAGGTATCATGAACACCTCCTTAAAAGTGTTCTAAGTTGATAACTTGGCCCCCAAGAAAAGCCTTAAAGGTTGCTTGTCTGTCAAGCAACCTATGGATTTTTTTGTAAGGTTTTGGAAATTCAGGTACTTAATTCTAAAACTCTCAAGAAAGAGATTTTGAGAGTTATGAGAAGGATATGAATGATGTGAAAGTGCTATTGGAGGACCAAATTACTCATGGAAGACAAGTTTGGACAAAGGAAACAGTAAAGGCATTAAGGACCTAAATGTCCTACTATAAACCTTAAGGTGTTCAAGCTTTTGACTTAAGTTAAAGTGTGAGATTGTGGAATTATCCCACCATGGGGGAGGCAGCCAAGGCTTGATAAATTGGTCAAAAATTTTAGGCACATGTGTACCAATGAGTTTAAGACAAAGAAACCATAATTAGTGAGAAGGAAAATGACAAAGCAATGTTAAGCTTGTTAAGTGTGTTTTATGCCATTAAGCTCATTTAAGCACATTTAAGCGGCCAATTCACTTATCTCTCTCCCATATCCGACCTACAGAGCTACTGCCCTCCTCCACACTTCTTCCATAGCTCCTTTAGAGCTACCATACCTCCAAGATTGAAATTGATGGCAAAAGGAAGCAATTGGAAGCTATTTGGTGCTAAGACTTTTTTGCACCTAGGAATCAAGCTCCAATTTCAGCATACCCATCAAGGTAAGGGTTCTCTTGTTCTTATGGGTTGTTTTCTATATTTTCAAGTAACCATGGAGCTAGGGCTAAGCTTGGAAGAGAACCATGAGCTTGATGAACGATGCTTAGTGAAGAAAGTGCACTTATTGAAGGTTTGTGACCTAGTGTGAAGTACTCAAAGATGGTAGTGAAATGAGGGTTTCTAGGGCCCAAAGTTTGTACTGACTAGTGTTAAAATCCTCCCAAGACCAAGCATTAGCTTGAGGAGGGATGTCATAGTGATTCGGTTATGTTTGTTATGCGTTTTATGGACTAACCTATGGTATATGTTGCTACCGTATTTCATGAGATTGTCGGTTTTGAGTGGCTGCTGAATTTGGTTGTTATATCTTGTATATATGCATTGTGATTTTTTTCTTTTAGTGTCTTTGAATGCAGATTTTAATGATGGTTACATTGCCTATTGAATCCAAGTGCTACCCTTACCAAGTTTATCAATGAAACTAACTCCCCTCAATTTTGTCATTTTAGGTCCAACAGAAAGATTTCATTCAAACTAACATTTGTGGTTTTATTTTTTATCTAAATTTTAAGTTACATGAACTTACATATGTCTAGTTATGATCTAAAAATTTTGGTGATTTTAGGAGCACATTTGGAATTTTTAATGGTGGTACTTATTGTGTTGTGAAGCAGCTGTCCAGCATCATGTTTCGGAAGTCCATTGTATCTCAGGCACTCCTGTAACTTTGAGTATGTAATTAGATGAGTTAAGACCATTTTGTAATGCATATATCCATGTACATGTAGTGTATGTAAAATGGGACAAGTGTGTGAACATTTGAGTAATGTTTTGGCTATGTAAATGATGTAGTGCAAAGCTGCCTAAGTGTGAATGATGGGCTGCTTACTTGTAAATTCTGTTTTGGCCATATATGGTTGTTAAATGCAAGAGAATGCATTTCACATGTGTATTGGACATGTATGGGATAGCCTTGGAGGGCTTTCCCCTTGTTCATGAAGTGTTTGCACACTTATGAAATTTTGTATGGGCAAAATGGTCATAAAGTGACCAGAATTTTGACTTTGTACTTAAAGTTCTATATCTCCCTGTATAGAAGGAATCCTGGTTTGAGATTTTTTACCATGCCTAAAGAACATCCTAAGGGTGAACTATAATTTAAAATTTCTAAATTTCGAGGCCTGTAGCCAAAGATATGATGTTGCAAAGTTGGCTAAGTTACTGTTCATTTGGTCAGAATTTTGTAACGAACTTAAAAAATCCCTAACTTGGTCCATAGGTGGGCTATTGATGTAAAATAAAATTCCTTGGTTTGTTTAAGTATCTAATTGATAATGGAGCAAATAAAATTGGGGGTACATGGCTAGAATGATAGAGTTTATTATTCAAAGTTACAGGTGCAGTGGCTGGTCACTAGAACTTAACAAGATTGCCTAATGTGTGGTAGCCAAACTTAAGACTTGTGCTAGTGTGTTCCTTCTTTGGTGCCATGGTGTGCATAAAACGTGAATATGTGTGTGATGGTTGGCCCAATATGCATGTGTTTACATAGTGCCCAAGAGGGCCACTTGGGTATGCACACTAAGGGCAGTGTTCTGATGGCCTACATGACATTACCAATCCTGGGAGTCTCAATGCACAATTTTGGCAGCATGATTGGACTACCATGAAGTGGGTAACATCGACGCCCTTGCTGAGGCACTACTTCAGCAAGGATATTTCTGGCATACTTTAATGGAGGATGCAAGTCAGTTCATCAAGAAATGCGACAAGTGCTAGCAACACGCACCCAACTAGAGAGTACCCTTCAAGGTAATAACTTCGACAAGGTACCTTTACCCCATCACTGTTTGGGGTATTGGCCTTATTGGGCTTCTCCCAATGGCTCCAAGAGGAGTGAAGTTCTGTGTAGTTGCAGTGGATTATTTTACTAAGTGGATCGAGGTAGAGCCTTTGGCAGCAATTTTGGTGAAGGACATATAGAGATTTATCTGGAAGAACATCATATGCAAATTCGGTGTGCCGAGGGTGATAGTAGCGAATAATGGTTCCCAGTTCACTAATAAAGGATTTCAAGAATTCACAACCTCGGGGTAAAATTGCACTTCACCCTAGTTGCCCATCCTCAGAGCAATGGACAAGTTAATGTGTCTAATATGACAGTAAAATATGGTCGGAAAAAGAGGTTGAAAGAGGCAAAGGGAAAATGGCCGAGGTAACTCTTGAGTGTGTTATCGAGTTACCGAACAACCCTTAGAAGAGCTACTAGAGAAACACCTTTCTTACTTGTCTTCCGCACTGAGGCCATTATCCCTGTTGAAGTCATACAACTGTTTATCAAAATATAGGTGTTTGATGAAGAAGGGAACAATCTTGGTTTAAGATGCAAGTTAGGTATGATTGATGAACATAGAGAAATGGCCAGACTTAGAAGGAAAGCCTTTCAGCAGAGGCTAGCCATTGCTACGAACTTGTATGCCAAACATAAAGGGATCAAGAAATGAGACCTTTCTCTGAAAGGCTAAACAGGAACCCCGGAGACCATCTCATGGTGTACTTCGGGTAAATTCGGAAGGACCTTACTTGGTCCTCGAAGAAGTTTGGCCAGGAGTCTATAAGCTTGGAAATATGGAAGGAGAACAATTGAAAAACACATAGCACTTAGACTCTTTGAAAAATTATACACCTAGAATTTGGGGAACTCTCCAAAGAAATCAACCGAATGTGGTGATTTCTTTTTTACTGAGGGAGGTTGATCGAATGTGGTTGACCCCGAATGTACCTGAGTGATATTTTACAAAGTTTTACTGAATGTGGGTGCCCGAATTTGGTCGACCACAAAGGTATCTAAGTGTTTTTGTACATAGCAAGTTCCTCGAAAACATTGCTTGAATTCTATTCAAACACTTAGAAAATATTACTTGAATCCTCAATAGTTTTTTTGTCAAGGATAGTACATGACCAACTCTGTGGGGTTTTACCTACCCGAAGGTTCTTAGCTAGCTGAAGGTGGTTATTGAGCCAAAATGACTCATAGATAAGAATGCTCATCGAAGATAGTGCTATTGTGGACTAGGCCAAAATTTTGATAAATGAAGGTGATTCCATTCAAAGGTGAAAAGTACAAAAAAGAAAAAAAACTACTATTACAAGAAACTAAGCCCTATGGGTTATCTTGCCCATCTTTAATTTCATTGGCATTTGCGTCCTTAGCATTCTCCTCGTCGTCATCATTAGCATCTTTAACAGAATGAGGAAGCTCATAGAGATTCAGGTATTCCATCTTTGACCATGGTGAGGAGGGTCCTTTAGGAATATCAAGAGCTTTGAGGAAGGAGACGTCAAGGCCATGGTATCCAAGGAGCAACTGATGGTGAGCGAGGCAGAAGCCATCATGGAAAGAGGACTTTGCTGCCTTTTCTGCCTTGGCCTTCTTGGCCTTTAGATAGTCCACTTCTTTCTTCAACAACTCCATCTCCTTCTCAGCCTTCTCCTTCTACTTCTTCCTCTTCTTCAGCCAATCAAATTTGGCAAGAAGCTTAGCATCAATCTTTAATGCCTTGGTAAAATCGGCTACAGCGTCCTCCCTTTGCTACTGAAAGACCTCTTCCTCCAAACTCAACTCCACCACCTTTGCCCTGAGGTTAATGATTTTGGAGGAGCACTCCGCATGGAGCCCCCTTTGGCACTCCAGCACTTCCTGCTGAAGATTGGCCAAGTCTTCCTTGGCGATCTGGTTGAGCTCGCCGTATTTCACGTAAAAGCTCACAAACATCTCCTTATCCTTGGCCAAGTTCTCCTTTAATTGGCTTCGGATGGAGGATTGCTTTGATGCCCAAGCCCGAAGATAGCCCTTATAGGCTAGCAGCTGGAAGGAAAAGAAAGAGATGTGAGTCACAGACGACTTGCAAAACTCATAATTTTTCTAGGCACAAGTACTTATGTTTACCGGAGCTGTGTGCTTAAGGATCAGAGCAACAAGTACCTCCTCATTGAAGCACTCCTCCATCAGCGTTTAGAATGTGTCATTGGTCATGATCCCCCTCGCCATTTATGGGACCATCTTCTGGCAATCTTCCAAAAACAAGTCCATGTCTTCAGTAAATGCCAGAAGGGTTCCCTGGGTACTTTGTCCTTTGGGATCTTTGCCTTCCGAACAACCTTCTTCCAAAGGTGGTCCATCATCCATTAAGTTTGAGCCCGATCCCTTGGAAAATCATGCCGTAGTTCCTTTATCACATAATCTCTTAGCCATTCATCTAGAAAGTCTAAAATGCCAAAAAAGCCAAAATTCATAAATGAATGGCTAAGTGACAAACCTGATAACAGTTTGGCGTCATCTCCGTCAGAGTCATTGACATCACGGACCTTAGCGGGAATCTCCTTGCCCTTCCTCCCTCGGTGTTCATCAAGTTCTTCCGTCAAAATTTCCTTGATAGAGGTCCCTCGGTTCTCCGCAACAGCATCGGGGCTCAGTGGGACAGATAAGATCGTTGCCCTTTGGGAGGGATCCATACCCTTATCGGAAGCGCACAAATCTAAAGTTTGGTCTTCGGGGGGTGGAGGAAGTGAATCCTCCTTCATTTTCTTCATCTTTAATGTCACCGAAGATTGCCCAGAATGCCCCTTCTTTCTTTTGGGAGCCTTCTTCATTTGCTCCCCTTTCTCAGCTTGACTGAGGAAGAGACTACTATAGAAGGCCACTGACTTATCGCCCATCTCTACAAAAAGAAAAACATCAATCTAAGTACGGATGAATTTCAAAAACGAAAGTGGGAAAAAAGCTTAGTCTCTACAAGTGCTGAATAAGTAAGTTCATGTCGAATAAGCATGACTAGCCAAGACCTTTTGCTGTCCACTGCCAGTTTCAGAATTTTCTTGTCAGTGATATGCTCCTTGATGACCTCGAGCTCCCAAACTACTTCTTCAGTTGTATGGTTCCATTTGATCAGGAAGGGTTACAGTGGACACGAAGAAGCCTGGCCTGACCAGTTAGTCACCGCCCAAATACGGGTGTCAAATTCCTTAATCTGAGATTCAAGTTGAAGAGTAAGCAGCTTGCGTTTCGAAGACAAAAATGACTCCTTACGTGCCGAATTTGTGACCTTGGCAGAATTGAGAATTTGGCTTGAATGTATAAAATGGGTCGTTATGTTTTGAAGGTATGACTTTGCCGAAAGTAAGAAATTGGTTTGAAGTAATGACCCCACCAAAGATTCAAGCTCAGAAAATGGTAGACAAAAGAATACCGAAAATACTAGATCGGCAAAAGGATGTGTCTTGGGCTGAGAGAGCTAGTTGCGCCAAAGGGATGACCTCGGTTAAAAGAAGTTCACCTACCAGGGACAGTTGTAGCTTCCCAAAGGCTAGGTTTTAGTAAGATGCTCCTGGGCATCATGTGCCTGTATTCTAAACTGTGTTTAATTTGGCAAGATTTTGAGTTCTAGATGAGTAACACTATTGTGAACATAGGTGTGTACTAGATCGTGTTTGCCTTATTTTTAAGGTTTCTTAGGTTATTTCAAATAAAAGGAGGAAGAAAGTGAGCCAGCTAAAACACAGAAAAAAATATAGCCTTTCACAGAGGACTTATGATGATCAACACTATTTTATGAGTGTTAGATCGAAGATTTCTTTGAGAAGAAAAAATTCAGCCATGGATAATTCTTTTCTTAGTTTTCTTTTGATTTGTTGTGTTTATTTTATGCATTATGTTCTAAAATTTTCCTACTCATGCTTAGAGTAGATGAACCTTTGGATGATTTTGTGATTATGATTACTTTTTGGTTTAATACGATTATGTGTTTTTCTTGCAATATATCCAATCTCCTCTGTTGCATTGATTAAAGTAGCTAGCCTATTAATTCAACGTGATACAATGAACATGCATCAGGTAGTATCTGGTATGTTTGTTGTGGATCATTAGTGCATAAAAGGGATAGTATCGTAACCAGGATTAATAGGTGCGATATAATGCCTCCATATCAGGGTAACACCAAGTAGTGGGTCGTAGGACTTGTAATGCACTCTTAAGAAGTGCGGTAGGCCTAGACACTTTATTGGTGACTTAAGACTAGGGTTAGCATAATAGGAATAATAGTGACCTAATCTAGATTTTTGAGGGGATTCAAGTAAATCACAATCTTGTTAAACTGGAGGAAAAGCAATGCAAAGAAATTTTTAAGGGGATTCAATTATAAGTATGAGGTTTCTTACGGTTGATTATCTTAGTTATTTTTTTATACTGGTTCCTAGTTAGTAGTTCATTTTTACTACATTAGCTTAGTTTTGCTAATTGATTGATGTTAGTTAAACAAACATGTCTGATTAATGGTTAGATAATAGAGAGAAGTGGAGTAAGGTAGACAGCCTCCGTTCCTAGGGAAAAAAAGGTATTGGTACTTGCCACTACTATACTTCAATGATAGGCGCACATGCTTGTGAGCTCACATATTGATTAGTATAGAGAGATTTGAGACATCCACATTATTCATGAGTCTAGTGAAAAGCTTGTTGTGAACTATGAATGTTGCCACCTCACAAAAAAGAGAGAATTACAAGTGTGGCATAATGGTTAAAAAGCATTAAATTGTGTAATTCTCATCATCGTAATTGAAGTGTGGGGGTTAAATGGCATGATCAACACCTCCTTAAAATTGTTCCAAGTTAGTAACTTGGCCCCCAAGAAAAGCCTTAAGGATTGCCTGTTTGTCAAGCAACCTATAGAATTTTTTCTAAGGTTTTGGAAATTTGGGTACTCAATTGCAAAACTTTCCCAAAAGAACCTTGGGGAGTTAATGGGAAGGATATGAATGGTATAAAAGTGCTATTAAAGGACCAAATTGCTTCTGGAAGACAACTAAGGAAGAAAAAAACAAAAAAAGGCTTAAAGGACCTAAGTGTCCTAACATAGGCCTTAAGATGTGTATGTGTTTGACTTAAGTCAAATTGAGCAATTTGGACTTTCCCCACCTAGGGAAGGGTAGCTATGGCTTGTAAGTGGGTCAATTTTGGGCATATGTGTACCAATGTGTTTAATACAAAGAAATGATAATTAGTGAGAAGGAAAAAGACATCAAGTAAGGTTAAGCTTGTTAAGTGTGTTTTGTGCCCATAAGCTCATTTAAGCCCATTTAAGTGGCCAACTAACTTATCTCTCTCCCATTTTTGGCCTCTTCCAGCCCAAGAACACATCCACACTTTTTCCATAGCCACCACACCTTCAAACTTTCAATTGATTGAAATTGAAGGCAAAAGGAAGCAATTGGAAGCAAACTAGAGTTATTTCTTAGATACCTTAAGGATCAAGCTTGATTTTTGGCCTACCCACTTTGGTAAGGGTTCTCTTACTCTCATGGATTGTTTTCTATATTTTGAAGCAACTATGGAGCTAGGGTTAACTTGGAAGAGAGCCATGAGCTTAATGAGCTAAGCTTAGTGAGGGGAGTGCCATTATTGAAGGTTTTCTGACCTAGTGTGATGTGCACAAAGATAGCAGTGGCATGAAGGTTTCTAGAGCCCAAAGTTAGTACTAACTAGTGTTGAAATCCTCCTAAGACCAAGCATTGACTTGAGGAGGGATGCCATAGTGATTTATTTATGTTTATTGCATGTTTTAGGGACTAACCTATGGTTTATGTTGCTGCCACATTTCATGTGTTTGATGGTTGTGAATGGCTACTACATTTGGTTGCTATATCTTGTATGTATGCATTGTGCTTTTGTGTTTTAGTGTCTTTGGATGTAGGTTTTGATCATGGTTACATTGCTTGTTGAATCCAAGTGCTATCCTTACTAAGTTTCCCAATGAAACTTACTCCCATCAATTATATCATTTAAGGTCCAGTTGAGATCACCTTCAAACTAACCTTTGTGGTTTGATTTTTGGTCTCAAACTTTAGGTACTTAAAATTTGATATGTCTAGTTGTGATTTGGAAATTTTGGTGATTTTAGGAGCACATTTGGTATTTTAATCTGTCTCAGGCACTCCTGTAACTTAGGCTATGTATTTAGCTGAGTGAAGATCATTTTATAATGCATGTTTGAATGTACATGTAGTGTATGTAAAATGAGACAAGTATGTGAACATTTGGGCAATGTTTTGGCTTTGTATATGATGTGGCGCTAAGCTGCCTAAGTGGAATTATAGGTTGCATACTTGCAAATTTTGTTTTGGCCACATATTGTTGTTAAATGCATGAGCATGTATTTCCTATGTGTATTGGACATATATTGGATAACCTTGGAGGGCTTATCCCTTGTGAATGAAGTGTTTTCATGGTTTGGAAAATTTGTATGGGCAAAATGGTCCAAAAGTGGCCAGATTTATGACCCTACACCTAAAGTTTAATATCTCCCTGTGTAAAATGATTCTTGGCATGAAATTTTGACCACATATAAAGCACATGTAGAGGTTGAATTGGAATGTATAATTTCTTAATTTGGAGCTCTGTAGCCAAGGATATGACATTACAAAATTGGCTAGGTAACTGTTCATTTGGTCAGAATTTTGTAACCAATTTCAAAAATACATAATTTGGTCCATAGGTGGGCTATTGATGTAAAACCAAATTCCTTGTTTCCTAAAAGACTATACTTGATAATGAACCAAAGAAAATAGTGGGTTACATGGCTAGATTCCTACAGATTTTTAGATGGAGTTTTAGGTGTAGTGGCTTGGTCACTTACACTTAATAAGATTGACAAATGTATGGTAGCCAAGGTTATGACTTGTGCTTGTGTTTTCATTCCTTTCTGCCATGGTGTGCATAAAATTTGAATATGTGTGTAATGGTTGGACCAATATGCATGCATTTACATAGTGCCCAAGACGGCCAGTTGGGTATGCACACTAAAGGTATTGTTTTGATGGCCTACAGAACATACCAACCTTAGGACTTTTAAAAGCACAATTTTGGCACGATAACTGGACTATCCTAGAGTGGGTAACAAATAGCGTGAAGCTTTAGCATGGGTGAACATAATTAATTAGCCAACTGCAGCCAATGTGAGACTTGTTATTATAGTCTTTTTAAGCAGGACATGAGGGGTCGTGTTAGTTGGTATTAGAGCCTGATTCAAAGACATTGGAGGCTATGAATTAAGATCCAGGTTAAAGTCTATGTGCTAGGATAGTTAGTATGAACCAACATCTATAAATCATCCGGCTAAGATTGCAGCTTGCTATGGTTGAGACTAGCTCAGGAGCTACTAGGGAAGTTAAGGACCCCGGTGATGGTTCTAGTGTGCTTTAGGGTGTGACTTAGATTTTGGTGCAAGTGGCACAATCCATGACCACTAGTTTAAGGGAGCTATTTCAAGACCAAGAAAATGGAGGAGTCATTTTAATGGAGGATGACCAGTAGGATGAACCACACCAATGACAAGAATGGTATGCTGACCATCGATAGGTGCCTAAGGCCCGAGAAAGGGAAAACATGCTTATGAGCATGAGGATGATATAGAGGCTCCAAGGAAGGAAGAGACACAACACCAAATGAAGCTATTTAAGAAATTCAAGGTGGTTGATGCAACAAACGTTGATGGGTTAGGTAACCCCGATAAGTAGAAGATTGGTTAAATAGGATGAATCGACTCTTCAAGGCTATGACTCAAAGTAAAGAATGGCCTTAGTACCTTTATTTTTTAGAAGGATGGCTAGCTTATGGTGTGATTGTGTCTTAGAGATGTTGAATGAGAGCAATGAGAATCTGCCAAAGTGCAAGAAAAAGGTGGTTAAGTGGTCAAACATTGAGAGAAAGTTCCAACAGGAATATATTAGTGAGGCAACTAAAGACTACAAGAGGATCCAATTCGAGAATCTTAAACAAGAAGAGATGTCTTTAAGGTGTATGAACAATGCTACAATTCACTCATTCAACATGCTCCATACATGGCCAAAAATGATGAGCTCTAGGCAAAGAAATTCCACAAAGGCCTTAAGCTCATGCTTTAGTGGTGCAAGTTGATAATGGACATTCGGAGCTATCGCGAAGTGGTTTAAAAGTCATTGGCTCTAGCGAGAGAGTTTGAGGGCTCAAGGGTTCAAAGCATGAAGGTGGATGTTAAGCCATCCAACCTAGGAAAGAGAGTTGGCAAGCGTTCAATGATGGGGAAGGCAGTTGAGTGTCAAGGGCCAGCCAAGAAGAAAAAAGGGGCCTTATGCCCTATGTGTGGGAGGTTCCATATCTCTATGCCACACACATTGGGGACAAATGTCTAGAACAACTATAGTGAGAGTGGTCATTGGGTGATAGAATGCCCATAGGCTTGATCCATATAGGGTCCAGCTAGGAATCCACCCTGAACACCCCTTGACATAAGAAATTAACTTAGTGCCATCATAGCAGCAGTTTAGCAAAATGTCTTCAGCTTGGAAATTCAAGTGACTAGGGAGCCAGCTACGATTCAACATAAATTTATATTTTAGAAGAGCAATGTTAAAGTATTGTTTCATATTGGTGCTACTCTTTCTATGATATTGTCTACCATGGTAGATACATTGAAGTTCCAGTATGATTTTTTCAATTAGATAAAACTAATTAGAACTACAGGGAATGATTTTATTCCAACCACTGAGTTGGCTACTTGATGCCTGGCGGCATCCTCATCATATGACATGCTGGCCTGAATAAGAGACTTTTGGTGTGAAGGTGTCTGCAAGACTTTGAAGAATAAGGGTTAGAGACTCCCCGGTATGTGTTTCCAGGGGAGGAGCCTCTGACGCCCAAGTCTGTACATGAGAATGACGAAAAAGAGTTGAGAGTAGAGAGTAAAGAATGTCCTCTGTGTCCTTACCAAGGACCCTCCCAAGTATTTATAGAAGGTTGGAAGGAGGAGGCCATTTGTCATAACTAGCCTCAATCATGACACGTGTTCTGTCAGATCCGATCCGTACCTTTGGCGGTAGGCATCACCAACTGGCCATAAGCCGTTATGGCCAGTTGGTGATGCCTACCTCCAAAGGTACGGATCGGATCTAACAGAACACATGTCATGATTGAGGCTAGCTATGACAAATGGCCTCCTCCCTCCATAAGCCGTTTTGGCCAGAGGCTTACTGTCAGAGGCTCCTTAACCATTTTTTTCATATCCCTGTAAGACCCCTTTGGGGGATATTTTTTCCACAGGCCAGTGGGGAAGGCCCTTCTGCAGAGTGGGTAACCTTCGGTAGACGTTTTCCTCTATCGAGGATCGTAGATCTATTTTTCCGAGGTTGGTAAATTTGGAGGTGGTGAAAGACACCTTTTCCTGAAGTTGGTCATGTCACCTTTCCGAGGGTGGTCTCGATGGAGTGCCCCGAGGTCAGGGCTAAGTCCTTACCCAGGGTGATTTCTGGATAGCTGATCAAGAGATCTTTGAGGGCTGTAGCCCTTCGGTTATCACATGCCCCTCTTGAAAAGCCAAAGTTGTGTCTTCGACGTTGAGCCTTTGAGAGCGTGGCATGGAGATCTTTACTGGAGCTGAAAGTCATCCCAGTTTGCATAGCTAACTTCTGACCAAAGTAACCTTCTTTAGAGTGGGCACATCTTCGGTTCAAGATGCCTCTTTTGGCCGAAGCAATTTCTTCGACAACAAATAGGACTCCTTGATTTTGACCAAGCTATCGATGTTCTAGAAGTTGTATCTTAGGATGGGAAAATATTCCCCCTCTGAGTTTTTTATCCTGTATTGCCTACTAATGAATCGTCACATCTTCTAACCAGGAAGTCACGTCATTTTGGGCTAGGCGTACATAGGCCTGCAAATGTCAGAAGGTGTGCCATTGTTTCTTGTGTTGGGTGACATGTGTCACTAGGTGGCTGGTGAGTGGTCACGTCCGTTACGTCTGTTACGTCCCTTCACCTGCAAAGGGTCATTATGGCGACGCTTCGCTTGCCTCCTTCGGTTTATATAAACCTCTCTTCCTTCAAAGTTTTCCATACCTCTCAATTTCCATTTCTTTTTCTCTCTGATTTCCCCTCCTCCTTCATCTTTCTTTGGTGGTGGTGCTAGTGGCAGAGTGATTTCCGGTGAGTTTGGTCATTTCCGAAGTCCTTGTTTTCTCCCCAAACTAGGTGGGTCACCTTCCAAAGTTTTCTTCCCTTTTTTTTTTGTCTCAAGTCCTTTCCCTTCACCTTTTCGAGGTCAGATTCATCCATCCATGAACATGTCTTCTTTCCATATAGAAGCTCATCCCATTCGTGAGAGTAAGCTCCTACTTAACTTTCATCCGAGCTGTTCTACTTCAGAGAAAGTGAAGAAGTGGTCGGCTAAATTTTTTCTCCCTTCCTATGTCGTCACCTGGCTACCTAGTCCTAGTATGGCTAGCTATGCTTCTCATTCAGATGAGGTTACCATTTTTAGGGCTTAGCGGAAGGCGGGACTTTGGTACCCCCTTCCGAAGACGGTTTATGACTTTTTCCAAATCCATGGCATAGCCATCAAGTAACTTCCCCCGAAGTCCTACTCCTACTTTAATGCTTTTCTTTGCATGTGTGGGCTCTTCGACATAGAGCCCCACTTTATTTTTTTCATGCAATACTACAAACTCCACCCCGTTCTAAAGGGCGGATTCTACTTCTTGCTCCCTTGGAGAGCTGTGAGCAAGAAATATACGTTCACCTTTAGAACAGAGGACAATTGGCGAGGGTGGCAGAGGAAGTTCTTTTTTCTGATGGTGGATGAGCAATGGAAGGACATGCTGACCAAATGGGCTTTGGGGACAATTGATATCGATGTAGTAGACCCAAGGAAGCTTTTAACCTTAAAGCTAGAGTCCCAATTTGAGGAGTTTGACAGCCGTATTTGGGCGGTAGTGGATTGGGATCCTGAGGTCCTTCCACGTTCTCTCTACCCTTTCCCCATCAGATGGAGTTTCGTGACCGAAGAGGTCCTTCGGGAACTTAGGGTAATCAAGGAGCATGTCACTGATGAAGGCATGGCAAAGCCCTTGGTTGATGGGAAGAAAGCATGGTTGGTTATGCTCCTTCAGGGTGAACTAACATACTCAGCAGTTAAAGAGAGTAAGCCCTTTTCCAATTTTTGTTACTTATGACCTTCCATGCTTACCTTGATGTTCTTTTTTTTGCAGAGATGAGTGATAAATCTGCAGTGTTCTACAAGAGTCTCTTCCTCGATTAGGCCAAGAAGGGGGAGCAGCAGAAGAAGAAAGCGCCAAAGAGGAAGACGGCACCAGCCGGACCGTCTTTAGCGTCGAAGTCAAAGAAAGCCAAATAGGATTCCCTTCCACCTCCACCTGAAGGTGAGCTGGAGGTGCTCAAGCAAACCCCTGTGCATGTTGACCCGCCTTTGTGGCCTGCCATGCACTCGACCCCTTTAAGTCCTAATGCAGCTGTCGAGACATTGGGGACTTTAATCGTGGAGCTTTCGTTCGAATAACTAGAGGAATGCCAAAGGAAGAAGGGCAAAGGGGTCCCTGCCAAAGTCCTTGATGTCAGTGATACCAACACCAATGACGCCAAACTACCCCCAGGTTTGTCCCTTAGTCATTCATCTATGAGTTTCAACATTTTTTGTATTTTAGACCTTCTAGATGAATGGCTAAGGGATAACGTTTTAATGGAACTTCGGCATGACTTTGTAGAGTAGCAAGCACTAGCTCAATGGGTGGCTGAGCATTCCCAAAAGAGGTGTTGGGTTTCGGGAGCCAAACAGTGCAGCAGAATTTAACCGAAACCCTCCAGGATCCAAGTGAAACGGGGTAAACCGGGTATTCAAAAATTTTCATACCTAATTTTTGGTTGAGATCTCTCACTCAACGATAGAGCCAAATCACAAAACCTGACTAGTTGACGTGTTCAAGCTCGCTATGGTATCCACACGAGTCTCTTGGGATCACCACGCTTCTACCACATCCCGGTAGATGTGTTTCTTTTATGCTCGCAGTGCTAGCGTGCGTCCTCCAAGGAATTGCAA
The DNA here is from genome assembly GCA_039654915.1 of Aquilaria yunnanensis. Classification (NCBI taxonomy): domain Eukaryota; kingdom Viridiplantae; phylum Streptophyta; class Magnoliopsida; order Malvales; family Thymelaeaceae; genus Aquilaria; species Aquilaria yunnanensis. The sequence goes on from CM077598.1 coordinate 79,991,705, forward strand.
GAGAAGAGTGCGGCTGCCTTTTGGGAGGCTAGGGCAAGAAGCTATGAAATTCTCACTAAAAGTTGTATTTATAGTGAGACTTAACTTCCAGGCCTAATGGGTTTCAAAGCCCTAATCCAATTAGGCTTCAATTTCGGGCCTAATAATGGCTCAACTCTTCGGCCTATTATTAATATGAAATTATTGTGAAACCATAACCCAAATAATTAGCTCATGCACTCTAATGATCCAAATAGCTCTATGTGTACGATCCAATAGGCTCTTACCATGTTGGCAGTGATCATAAATCACATTTATGATCATAAGCAACGAGCGGTGTCTAGCAACACATCATTGCTACCCAAGTGACAAGATTGTCGGTAATTCGACTAAACCTTTATGATCATCATCAATATATGCCATTGTCCCTTTGTCCAAGATATCAAGACTAAGTACGAGACATGGAATGTGTCACTCTCATGTAGCCCAATCTTTGGTTTCTTAATTACCGAGTTGACCAACTAAAACTAATGACATTGATATCGTATATCAACTCATCCAAGCATTGCCATGCATTTTCTAAGTCTCACTCTATCAAGGGGCCCAAAGATATCACTCCCATTACATAAGAGGGGCAAATCCCATCTTGATCATACAACTCCCTTCGCATGATATGTGACATACCCAATGACCTCCTTCAAGTTCACTCAGTTACGAGCAACAAAGGAAAGTATCAAAGTATGTGACTCACATGTAGGGAACCTTGATGATCCTAGGTCGAAGGACTACATATACCATGATCACTATGAGAATCACTTATGACACTCATATAATGATCCTGTAGTGTTCTCATGGTGGGTCGGTCCTGTACTCAAGTTCTCCAACTTGTACCCATATGTAGACTACATATCTCATATTAGTCTCCACATATGCTAGTCGTTATGTATTATTGCAACCCGCTCCACAATAATACTAGACTAGGGACATTTGAGAATATCATTATTCTAGGGTTACAATTATGTTTATTACATTACGTAGAAACAAAACAACAAACATAATTCTTGGATTAATGCCTTAATAAAATATCATGACTCAATGTGCAAAAATACAATCATCTCATGATTGGCTTTTTGGGCACAACACTAACAAGAGGGCCCTTCAGGAAGCAAAAATTCTGAGGGACAAGGTTCCGAGGGTACCCTTCTGGACTTTTATGGAGGACATGGACTTGTTCTCCGAGGATGGCTAGAAGATGGCTCTTCAGATGGTGAAGGGCATTATGGCTAATGCCACCTTCCAGTCCCTAACGGAAGAGTGTCTGGATGAGGAGGTCCTCACCGTGAGGATGAGCGAACATGCTGCCCAAGTAAACGTTAAAACCTTTAGGACTTAGAATTTTTCTAAGCTTTTCCTCCTTTTGACCCTTATTTGGAGTCTTTCCTTATGCAGCTCTTGGCATACAGTCGATTCTTCCGAGCTTAGGCAACGAAACAATCTTCAGTCTGAACTCGATCAGAGGAGAACTTGGCAAAAGGCAAGGAACTTTTTCCCAGCTTAGTCATCAAATGTGCCGAGCTTAATAAAATTGCAAAGGAGGACTTGGCCAGCCTTAGGGAAAAGATGCTGAAGAGCTAGAACGAGCTTTTGGAAGACTTTTCTTCCAAGGTGACGGACCTCGGGTTGAGGGTAGTGGCTATGATTTTGGTGAACAAAGCCTTCTAGAAGGAGAAGGAGGAAGCCATTGTTGATCTTGTGAAGACAATGGGCCTAAATGCCGAGCTCCTGGCCAAGGTCAATAGGTTGAAGAAGGAAAAGAAGAAGAAGAAACAAAAGAAGCTGGAGAAGGAGGTGGAGGTCCTGAAGAAGGAGTTGGAGGACTTGAAGGCAGAGAAGGCTAAGTCTGACGAAGTGACTAAGTCTTCTTATCAGGATTGTTTCTATCTTGCTCGTCACCAAGTCCTGTCCAAGTTTCCCGACCTTGACATTTCTTTCCTCCGAATGCTGGACATCCCCTAAGGACCATTTTCGGAATGGTCAATGGTAGAGTTCCTCAACCTTCCCATCCCTCCTCCTCTGGCAACCGAGGTTAGCGTAGATGAAGATGATGAGGCTAAGGACGAAAGACCGAGGATGCTGGAGTCCTCAAAGATGGGTAAGACAAGCAATAGGCTCCTTCTTCTTCGCCTTCTCCCTTTTTTTGTAATCCACTCCATGTACTTCTGTAATGAAATTTTATTGAAACTTTCTTTCTTGAAATTTTGGCTAAGTCCATGACTGGTATGACTTCAGACAAGTTTCAACATTCGGTATCTTTAGTCTCTTTTGAAGGTTTCACAACCATCTTCGGTCTACCTTCTTCAGAAGACTTGCCTTCCAAAAATGTTTAAGTATTTTTTGGACCAACCGTGTTCGGTCAACCACCCTTGGTAAAAATTGGACCCTTTCACCATGTATATTTTTAAGAGACCACATTTGGCTTCCTTTCCTTTGGCATCAACCTTGTTCGATCACTCACCTTTTGTTAAACATTGCACAATTTCACTCATACATCTTTGGAAACAACCACGTTCGCTTTTCCTCCATCGGCAATGACCATGTTCGGAAATAGCGATGTTTGGTTTCCCTCCTTCGACACAAACCATGTTCAGTTGACTACCTTTGACAAAAATTTTACAATATTTGTTATGCACCTTCGGAAGCAACCGTATTTAGTTTGCTACCTTTGGCGTCTTTTGCACACATTTCTCTCATGAAAATATTTCTAAGTGTATAATTTTTTCAAAGAGTCTAAATGGCATGTATTTTCAATTCTCCACCTTCAGTACCATCGAGCTTGTAGACTCTTGGTTGAAGTTCCTCAAGGACCAAATAACGTATATCCCAATTTGCCTAAAGTACTCAATGAGATGGTCTTCGGGCTTCAAATTCAGCCTTTTGGAGAACAAGGTCACCTTTCTTGATTCCTTTTTGCTTGACATGCAAGTTTGTAGCAACAGCTACTCTCTGCTGAAAAACTTTTCTTTTGAGTTTGGCCATCTCTCTATGCTCGTCAATCAGATCCAACCGGGTTCTCAAATCGAGGTTATTCCTATCTTCATCGAACACCTGTATTCTCACCAATGGCTGTACTACCTAGACGGGGATAATGGCCTCTATGCCGAAAATGAGTGAGAAGGGTGTATCACCCACGGCCCTTCTAGGAATGGTTCAATAGCTCAACAGCACAATAAGAAGTTCTCTTGGCCATTTTCCCATTGCAGCCTTCAAACCCTTTTTCAAACAATCTTTTATCATTCTATTAGACATTTTAACTTGTCCATTGCTCTGAGGATGGGCAACTGGGGCGAAGCACAACTTTATCCTGAGGTTGGTTGTGAATTCCTGGAAACCTCTATCAGTGAACTGGGAACCATTATCAGCTACTATCACCCTCGGTATACCTAATCTGCATATGATGTTCTTCTAGAAAAATCTTTGTATGTCCTTGGCCGATATTGCTGCTAAAGGCTCTTCCTCGATCCACTAGGTGAAATAGTCTACTGCAACTACGTAGAACTTCACTCCCCCTAGAGCTATCGGGAGACGCTCAATGAGGCCGATGCCCCAAACAGCAAAGGGGCAAGGAAAGTTTGTCAAAGTTATGACTTCCGAGGGTAGTCTCTAGATGGGGACGTGTCTCTGGCACTCGTTGCATTTCTGGACAAACTGCCTCGCATCCTTCCTTAAGGTAGGCTAGAAATATCCTTGGTGGAGTAATACCCCGGCAAAGGCATCAACCCCGATGTGAGAACCGCATGCCCCATCATGAACTTCTTTAAGGACCATGTCAATGTCCTTTTCGCCTACACACCTCTGTAATGGACTCACGTGCCCTTGCCGGTACAACTCATTTCCGATCAGGAAGTATCTTCCTAAGCACTTTCGCACTCTAGCAGCTTCAAGAGGATCTTCAGGAAGTTCTGAAGTTGTGAGGCATTTCTTGATAGGATCTTTCCACCCTATAACTGAGGTTGCTAAGCACATTATGTTAGTGTTGTTCCCAAAAGCCAATGATGAGATGGTTGTATTTTTGCACATTGAGTCATAATATTTTATTAAGGCATTAATCTAGCAATTATGTTTGTTGTTCTTTTTCTACGTAACGCAACAAACATAATTGTAACCCTAGAATAATGATATTCTCAAATGTCCCTAGTCTAGTATTACTGTGGATCGGGTTGCAATAATACATAACGACTAGCATATGTGGAGACTAATATGAGATATGTAGTCTACATATGGGTACAAGTTGGAGAACTTGTGTACTGGACCGACCCACATGAGAACACTACATGGATTGTTATATGAGTGTCATAAGTGACTCTCATAGTGATCATGGTATATGTAGTCCTCTGACCTAAGATCATCAAGGTTCCCTACATGTGAGTCACATACTTTGATACTTTCCTTTGTTGCTCGTAACTGAGCGAACCTGAAGGAGGTCATTGGGTATGTCACATATCATGCGGAGGGAGTTTTATGATCAAGACGGGATTTCTGCCTCCTATGTAACAGGAGTGATATCTTCGGGCCCCTTGATAGAGTGAGACTTAGAAAATGCATGGCCATGCTCGGATGAGTTGATATATGATATCAATGTCATCAGTTTAAGTTGTTCTACTCGGTAATCAAGAAACCAAAGATTGGGCTATACGAGAGTGACACATTCCATGTCTCGTGCTTAGTCTTGATATCCTGGACAAAGGGACAATAGCATATATTGGTAATGATCACAAAGGTTTAGTCGAATCATTGACAATCTTGTCACTTGGGTAGAAATGATGTGTTGCTAGACACCGCTCATTGCTTATGATCATAAATGTGATTTATGATCATTGCCAACGTGGTAAGAGCTTATTTGGTCACACAGATAGAGCTATTTGGATCATTAGAGTGCATGGGCTAATAATTTGGGTTTTGGTTAGATAATAATTTCATATTAATAATGGGCCCAATAGTTGAGCCATTATTAAGCACGAAATTAAAGCGTAATTGGAATAGGGCTTTGAAACCCATTAGGCCTGGAAGTTCAGTCTCACTATAAATACAACTTTTAGTGAAAAATTCAAAATTTTCTTGCCCTATCCTCCCAAAAGAACAGTCGCACTCTTCTCTTGCAATTCCTTGGAGGACGCAAGCTAGCACTGTGAGCACAAGAGAAACGCATCTGTCGGGACGTGGTGGAAACGTGGTGATCTCGAGAAGCTCGTGTGGATACCATAGAGAGCTTGAACACGTCAACTGTTCAGGTTTTGTGATTCTACTCTACAGTTGGGTGAGAGATCGCAACCAAAAATTAGGTATGAAAATTTTTGAACACCCGGTTTACCCCGTTTCACTTGGATCCTGGAGGGTTTCGGTTAATTCCGTTGCACTTGGTTGGCTCCCGAAACCCAACAGTGGTATCAGAGCTACTGTTGAAACCCTAAATTGGGATTGAATGTTGAATCGCATGATGTTATGTGTTTCGTTGCTTTCGGCCATGATTAATTAGATTGATTCATGATGCATGAAACTGGAACTCGTAATGAACATATGACATATATGAAGAAACGACACTAATTGGTTAATGAGATTAACCCGAAATTGATAGGTATGAGATACCCATATGCATTAGGGTTCTTGCAATAGTTGCAAAAACCCTAGCTTTGTTTGGATTCGGTCTGTTCGGGCACCGAAAATAAGGTATTTTTGGTAGCTCGAATGGAGGAGTCTCGGGTGCCTACTTGCTCGAAATTGAAGATCTCGGGAAAAGCAATTGTAAGAAAATTTTTTGCGCCGGGGGGGCACTGCGCCCCTTGGAACCATCACCTGCTAACCGGCCAGCAGGACCTCCGTATGCAAAGCCCTACATAAATAAAACTGGTTAATCAACTCCAAAAAATTGCATGCATTTGTTGATTGAGATTTGGCATGTTATGCTTATTGATGGTTGAAGCATGGTGTATGGTTATAGCCCTTGATTGGTTGTACTTGTAAATACGGCCTGCGAGTCGTGCCTTCTCTTGTTACTCTCATTGTACATTCTCTTCTCACCTTACTCCCCTCGAATGTAACTCGAGGTTTCTATTACTGATGTAATGGTACATTATGGGATCATCCAAGGTGGTATGTCCAAGGAGGTGACAACAAAAGGGCAACCAAGAAAGGAGGAGAAGGAGCTTGTGAAGACCCTATTCCTTTCTTAGGCTTTTATGATATTCTCATTGGCTTGAGAATATCACATAGTTTGGGCTATAACCATCTCACGTTTACTTTCTTGTAAGAATGAGATGCATGTTTTATATTTGTATGTGATGCACCTATAGGACAACCGGAGATAACAAATTGGTGAGATCAAAAGAAAAATCCCTCAAACAAATATTAAGTCATTAAATGTGATGCCTTCCAAATGTTGGCACTCGTCAAGACTTTGATCAACATGGGTGGGTTTGCCAAAGCAAAGCACCTATGTTCATCTTGGTAAGGCGCGATGGGATAATAATGATATCCAAATTGCTAACTTTGGGTCCGACTTAACTAAGTCATCCTAATAGGATTAGGGACTTAGAGGCATAAAGTTGGGCTTAAGTTCATGAGATGAGCTTGGACAAGTGTTGATTCACCCAACTATCCAAGAGGTGCATAAGATGCAATTGGCAAGGAGTTGCCTACCTAAATAGCTGTAACTTCAGAGAAAAGCCAAAGCTGACTCAAGTTGTGGTCAAATATGGATCTTGGCCCACTAGAATACCTTAATGCTGAGGTATTCTGAAATAATATCAAGGGTTATTATTTTGAGGAAAATAGTGTGAGTATCGTTTAATAAAAGTCCTTATTAAATGAATTAAAATACATGGCTCTTACATTGCATATTTACTGTTGTAGATAACCATGGCACAAAACAGATCGACACTTTCATTGCGATCGATCCCTGAGAAGGAAAAATTGAATGGGACCAACTTTCTCAAATGGTACCAAAACTTGAGGATAGTCTTCAAGCAAGAGAGAAAGGCTTATGTCCTAGAGCAGCCCATTCCGAATGAGCCTACTGCCACTGCTCCAAGAGTTGAAAGGGATGCTCACAAGAGGCATTCTAATGATACTTTGGATGTTGCATCCCTCATGCTTATTACCATGGAATCTAAGCTTCAGAAGCAACATGAGAACATGAGGGCATTCGATATGATCGAATATCTCAAAATGCTTTTCTAAGAGCAAGCTAGGCATGAGAGGTTTGAGACCTCTAAGGCATTGTTTTAGTGCAAGATGTCTGAGGGATGTCCCGTGGGTCCTCATGTGCTCAAGATGATTGGGTACATTGAGAATCTTGAGAGTTTGGATTTGCTCTTCAAAAAGAGTTGGCTGTTGATGTAGTCTTGCAATCATTGCCTGAAAGCTACAGTCAGTTCATCATGAACTATAACATAAATGACCTTGACAAGTCCCTCCCTGAATTGCTCAACATGTTGAGAATTGCTGAGCAAAACCTTAAGAAGGCTAAGCCCATTTTGATTGTTCGAAAGGGCAAGGGAAAGGGAAAAGCCAACAAGAAGAAGGATAAAGCTAATGGAAAGTCTAATACCAATTCTTCTTCAGCTGCACTGAAACCAAAGGGTGGTGTGGCAAAGGAAGGGGAGTGCTTCCATTGTAAGCAACCTGGACACTGGAAGCGCAATTGCAAGCTCTATCTTGAAGAACTTGCTAAGGAAAAGGGAAGTAAGACTTCCACTTCAAGTATTTTTGTTATAGAGGCTAACTTTTCTACTTCCTCATCTTGGGTATTGGATACTGGATGTGGATCAAACATTTGTGCGAATGTGCAGGACCTAAGTAGAAGTAGAAGGTTGGCCTGCGGTGAAGTGGACCTACGTGCTGGAAATGGAGCAAGGGTTGCTGCCTTAGTCATAGGGACTTATGTTCTCACTTTACCTAGTCGATTAGTTATAGAATTAGACAGCTACTACTTTGTGCCTACTATTAGCAGAAATTTGATTTCTGCTTCTTGTTTGGACAAGAAAGGTTTTTCATTTATAATAAAGGACAAATGTTGTTCTATTTATTTGAATGAAATCTTTTATGGCAGTGCTCAACTTGGCTATGGGTTGTATGTTCTAGACCTTGAAGATCCAATCTATAATGTGAATACCAAGAAGTTTCGATTAAATGATTCGAACCCGACCTATCTCTGGCACTATCGGTTGGGCCATATAAACAAGACCCGCATATCCAAGCTCCATAAGGATGGACTCTTGGACTCATTTGATTTTGAATCATATGAGACATGTGAGTCATGTTTGTTGGGCAAGATGACCAAAGCCCCATTCACAAGGCAAAGTGAAAGGGCTAATGACTTACTAGGACTCATACATAGCGATGGTTATGGCCCTATGTCTACACATGCTAGAGGAGGTTTTCAACACTTCATTACTTTCACTAATGACTTTAGCAGATATGGCTGTGTATCTCATGAGACACAAGTCAGAATCCTTTGAAAAGTTTAAAGAATTCAAGAATGAAGTAGAGAATCAACTCGGGAAGAGTATCAAAGTGCTTCGATCAGATCAAGGTGGAGCGTACTTGGATCGAGAATTCCTCGAATATCTGAAGGAGTGTGGTATAGTATCACAACTCACTCCACCAGGTACACCTCAGTGGAATGGTGTATCTAAAAAGAGAATTCAAACTCTGTTAGACATGGTTCACTCTATGATGAGTCAAGCTGACCTTCCAAGCTCCTTTTGGAGACATGCTCTAGTGACCGCTGCTTTTACACTAACAGAGTTCCATCTAAATCAGTTCAAAAGAAAGCATGTGAGATATGAAGTGGGAGGCATCCCAATTTGTCTTTTATGAAAATTTGGGGCTGCGATGCTTATGTGAAACATCAATCCTCTAACAAACTAGGGCCCAAATCTCAAAAATGCCTTTTTTGTTAGGTATCTCAAAGAAACAAAGGGTTACTATTTCTACAATCCTTCTAAGCAAAAAGTGTTTGATGCTTGAACTGGTGTCTTTTTAGAGAAAGAGTTTATCTCTAAGGGAACTAGTGGGATGAAAGTAGAACTTGAAGAAATTCAAGAACAACAAGAAGACATCGAACCTGGACTAGAACCTGAACAGACACCACAAGATGTTGTGGTTCAAGAGTCTGTTTCTATAGCACAGAGCCCACGTAGGTCTGGTAGGATTCGGCGTGAGCCTGAGAGATATGGTTTCTCGTGACTCATACTAGTGATGTGATGCTCATGGATTAGGATGAGCCCACAACCTACCAACAAGCTATGTTGCGGCCTAACTCTGATAAGTTGCTAGTGGCCATGAAATCCAAGATGGAATCCATGTATGAAAACCAAGTATGGACTTTGGTTACCCACCTGAAGGGGTGAAACCCATAGGGTGCAAATGGGTTTTCAAGAAGAAAACTGACATGGATGGTAATGTGATTACCTTTATGGGATGATTGGTTGCAAAAGTTTCAAGCAAATTCATGGTATTGATTATGATGAAACTTTGTCACCAGCTGCTATGCTTCAATCCATCCGAATTTTGTTTTCTATTGCTGCACACTATGATTATGAGATATGGCAAATGGATATCAGAAGTGCATTCCTAAATGGAAAACTACTTGAGGATGTGTACATGACACAACCTGAGGGTTTGTCACTCCTGAGAATGCCAATAAAGTGTGCAAGTTGCAAAGGTCTATTTAAGGACTAAACCAAGCTTCTCAAAGTTGGAATCTTCATTTTGATGAAGCAATCAAAGAGTTTGGTTTTATCAAAAATGAAGATGAACCTTGTGTCTACAAGAAGGTTAGTGGGAGCACTATTGTCTTCTTGGTGTTGTATGTAGATGACATACTACTCATCAGGAATGACATTCCTGAGCTACAGTCTGTGAAGACTTGGCTAGGGAAATGTTTCTCTATGAAGGACTTGGGTGAAGCAGCCTATATGTTAGGCATCAGGATCTATAGAGATAGATCTAGAAAGCTTCTTGGCCTAAGTCAAAGTACATACATTGACAAGGTGCTAAAGAGGTTTAACATGCAAGATTCCAGGAAAGGATTCTTGCCCATGTCACATGGTATAACTCTTTCTAGATCTCAGTGTCCGAGTACACCCAAGGAGAAAGAGTGCATGAGTAAGATCCCATATGCTTCAGCAATTGGATCTATCATGTATGCCATGATATGTACTCGTCCCGATGTCTCATATGCCTTGAGCATGATGAGTAGGTACCAATCGAACCCTGGTGAGAGTCAGTGGACAGCTGTTAAGAACATCCTTAAGTACTTACGAAGGACGAAGGATCCTTAAGGACATGTTTTCTGACATCCAGAAAACCTGGGCACATTGCTCGAGACTGACACGCCTAGATTCAAGACACGTTGATCCACTAACCTACGGCGGGAAAAGTGAACAAATTGGGAAGCTCGAGAACATGGAAGGGCGGACAGATGACACCTGTCCGAACAAGGCTTATCACCTAGGTGGCGAAGTGGCTGCCCTGTCGACGTCATGCTCCGAGTGTAAATCCTTAAGGTCTGGAGTTCAAGGCTCCGCGAAACCCTGTTCGACAGAAACAGACATACTACTACGTGGGCCTCCGGGAGTTCACGAGGTCATCCTGTCAAAACTGCCAATTGGGCGATAGACGGACACCAAAAGGACTACTTGCCGAAGTCTCCGATTTGGCCTTTCCAAAGGGGGCATGTGATAGCCAAAGTGCTATTGCCCTGACCACCTACCGACCACGGGAAAGAGGGAGCCAGACACCTGAGGCATATGACCTCGGAAAGGACTCCGGAGTGAAAGAAGTCACACACCTAAGGTGCATGACCTCTGTAGGTCACCAAATTACAACTTCGGGAGCCAGCTTAGTGCCTCCTTCGGGAGGGCGACCGAACCAGCTTCAGGGGAGAAAGACCAACCACCCCTTGCGGGAGAAAGCCCCCCAAAGACATAGAGACCGAAGTTCCAGCCCGACTCCGGGAAAGGGTCCCTCACCCCGAAGTAAGACATCAACCAAAGGGACCTCAGTTTTATGGCAAGAGCCATCAAGGAGTCTCTGACACTCCGCTCATATACATCTTCGCCACACCACCCCCAAACACGTTCTGACACACCATCACAGTCTGACGTCCAGTCACGTCGGGGTACACCTACCACGGCTCGCGGCCTGAGGAGCCAACATGCTACTAGGGGCCCCACGCCCAAAAATACGAACACCATCCGTCCATACACGTGCCACAATCTAAAGGGATAACCACCTCCCTTATATACCAGGGAAATGGTCACAAACAGGGGGGCTTCTCTAGAGAGAGAAAAAAATGAGGTCAGAGAGGTCGGAAAACAGAGGACACTTTCCTCCCACCGCCTGAATACTCTCCCTTTAGCCCTCAGAAAGACACGCCAGGCAAGAGTCCCTTGTGCTTATAACTGTGTTCGCTTCCCTCTAATAGCACTCCCTTGGGCGTCGAAGGTTCCCCCCCGGAAAACCACCCCGGGGGCTTCCTATCCCCTATTTTCTGAGTGTTTCAGCCAGGTCTCCTTGAAGGATCTCTGCTCCGGGCTCTCTCCCGTGCCGGAAGTCTTTCCCATCCTTACCAGCTACGGTACCACGAAGCTGCCGGCCACCACTTAAGGTGACCCTCTCAGCGTACCTTCTTGTACCTACAGGACCCCCTACTGCCCACACCACTGCACACAGTGGAGATGCTGGCTCCGCCTAACCGGACCACGCCAGATGCTAGCTCTACACCCTCGGACCGCATCATCTGGCGCCGTCTGTGGGAACTCACTCCCAGGTTGCCGAAGTTGAAGCTCGGAGTTCTAAGGGGAGGGGACTCCCGAGGTCCCCATCTGCACCAGAGATTCAATGGGCAACAGAATAATGGCAGCTGGGATTTCCCTGCCCAAGGGTGAACGCCCTCTGACTATTAGCATAGGCTTCCTGCGCAAATTCCTACACCCTGGCATGATCGAAATGACGCAGTAGTCAAGCCCTGGGGGCCCGAAGGCAGGGAGGCCACCAAAACGATCAAATTTGATAACCAAAAAATGTTGGGCCATTTGAGCATGGCAACGCTAGGTATAATAACCTTGCACAAAAGGCAAAAAGATCCTACAAAGACGAATCTTGCAACCAAGGAGTCCCGAAAATCCTCATGTAGAGGCAGAAAGTGCAAAGACGTTCCGGACGATATTTCCTGATTAAGGAAAAACTATGCAGGCAAAGGTACACAACTCCGTTATAAAAGTATATATATCGGTAAAAAGGGTGCAGGAAAATTCGTCCAAGAGGTGTGAAGATGGCCAGAGAAACGCCAGCACCTGAAGACTGCCTTCGGAGTAGATAACCTCGGAAAGATTGCACCGAGCCACTCAAGATAGCACCCGTAGATGTGAAGTTCTGCGTGATAGCAGAGGACTACTTCACTGAGTGGGGTAAGGCAGAGCTCCTAGCAACCATGCCGGCAAAAGGTGCACAAAAAGTTCGTCTAGAAGAACATAGTATGCTGATTTGGCATACCGACGGTGACACCGGCCAGTAATGATATCCGTCACCGACCTCAGAATAAAAAGGCACTTCAGCCCACTAGCTCAGCCCCCGAGCAACAGACACGTAGAGGTAGGCAAAACAGGGACTATAAGAGATGCAAAGGGAAAGTGTCCAGGAGAACTTCCTACTGTACTAAGGAGTTATCAGACAACTCCCCAAGGGGCGAACGCGGAGACACCTTTCTCACTTATCTCCAGTGCAAAAGCCACTATCCATTTGAAGTAGTTCAGCCATCATATAGATGTTTGACGAAAGAGGAAATGACCTCGGGTTGAGAACTAACCTCGACTTAGTTGTCAAACACTGAGAAAAGGCCAAGCTCGAAAGCAAGCCTTTTCGGCAAAAGGTTGCCATAAGTGCAAACCTGCATGATAGGCCAAAAGGAATAAGGAAAAGGAGACCTCACCCCCGAAAGGCCGAATTAGAACCTTAAAAGCCGTCCTATGGGGTACTTAGGCCAAACGGGAAAGGACCTTATTTGGTCATAAACGAGGTCCGAAAGGGAGTATACAAGCTCGGCAACACCGAAGAAGGAAAACTGAAAAATACAAGGCACTCGGGCACCTTAAAGAAATTCTACACTTAGAATTTTTAGACAAGAAATGGTGAAAGCCAGAAATTTGTCTAAGTACAAAAAATTTTCCCCTGTCTGAGAATGTTCGCCGAACAAAGCTAAAGTATGGACTCCTGAAAGTCTCCTATTCCTTCCGAAGTTGGTTGGGTTATATGCCCAAAAGAGGGCAAGTCTATTGAACACGGCCGACAAAGGGCAGGCTAAAATTTACCTGAAAAGGAACTTCGCCAACTGCGAAAGACTTTACGAAGAATGGCCGATGAAATGAGGAAAGAAAGTACCGAGGTCCCTTGACCGAAAGTGGTCTGGACAATTGGGAAACAAAAATTGCTCAAAAAGACTTAGCCAAAATAATGAAGGAAAATTCATTGAAGAAGGTCTTGATACAAGGAGAAGATTACAAGAAGAAGAGTACAAAGAAAAAGAAGAAGGCAAAGGTCCTAGAATATCTAAGGGACCCCAGCGTCATGGGAAGCTTCGGCTCCTTAATCTTTCGCTGCCACCTTCGGTACAGGAGGAGGAAACGGCAGGTTAAAGAGCTCGACTCTTGACCACATCCACCGAGGGCCCTAGGGAATATCCAGGGCAGCCAGAAAGGAAGGATCAAGGTTCGGATACTTCTTCAGAAACTGATGATGAGCTAGGCAGAAGCCGTCCTGAAAAGCAACCTTGGACGTCTGGACAGCTTTGTCTTTTTCAACGTCCAACTCGTTCGCCTCATATTGAAGATCCAAAACCTCCTGCCGAAGGTCGGAAATCTCCTTCTCTAGCTCCTCGATTTTCTTCTTCTTCTTCGAACCCTCCTTCAGCAAGTCGACCTTGGCCTGGAGTTCAGCATTTTCAGCCATTGCCTTCGCCAGGAGGGCAGACTCTCCTTCCTTTTCCTTTTGAAGGGTTTTGTTGGCCGAAGTCAGGCTGATTAATTTGTCACCAAGGTCGGACATCTTCTTGGAAAAATCCTTCAAAAGCCCCTCTTGGCCCTTCAAGAACTCCTCCCGAAGACTGGCAATCTTCTCATTGCATATGTGGCTCAACTTGGTGTTTGTCAACACCGAGTTGGCACAAAAAACTTTGGCCTTCTCCAATTTGTCTTCGGCCCAGGCTCAGACCGAAGACTGCTTTGCTACCCAAGCTCGGAGGTATCCATTATACCCCAAAAGCTGCAAAAAAAAAGAGAGAGAGAAGGTACTTAGTGAAATTTGCACAAGAAAAGCCAAAACCCTTGGACAAAAAGTGGGAGGAAAAGTGAAAAGCCTGAACAATTACTTGAGCAGCATGCTCGGAAACTTTTACAGCAAGGGCATCCTCGGAGGCACACTCCTCGGTGACTGCCTTGAAGGATGCCTGAGTAAGCACGCCCTTCGCCATTTTGGGGAGCCATCTCCCGGCAGTCCTCAAAAAACAGGTTCATGTCCTCCGTGAAAGACCAGAATGGCTCCCTCGGAACTTTGTCCTTCAGGACATGAGAATCCCGAAGACCCAGCCTTCGGGCGTGCTCAGCCATCCAAGCTGAGGGCACCAGATCCTCTGCAAAAAGAAACATACATTTCATCAGGTAAAAATTCCTTGATTATGAAACATGTAAGATTGTAGGAGAAAAGGGACAAACCTGGCACGACCTCAGCAACATCTTCATTAGAGTCCCAGACTTCCTCCACGTCAGCAGGAATATGTTTGCGCTTCGCCCTTCGGTGCTTTTCTAAATCTTCGGCAGAAAGATCCGCCAAAGAGCCTAACAAATCCACAGACGTTGCGGGACTCGGAGGGGTAGGAACGGCAACCACCCCAGCAATGGCGACCACCCCGACAAGAACCTCGCAGGGCGTTTCAGATTGGGAAAAAATTGCAACCTCGGTCGAAGTTGTAGTGACTTCGCCAGCCTTAGTGGAAGTAGCAATAACATCGCTGAGCTCCGAAACGTCCTCCGATGAGGGAAGAGGGGTGTCCTTCTTGGCCTTCTTGGCTGAAGATGGTCCGCCCCCAGAAGTATTGCTCGTCTCTTTGCTTGTGCTCCCTTCTCGGCCTGACCAAGGAAGAGAGACCTGTAGTAGGCGGCAGACTCGTCACTCATCTCTAAAAAAGAGGGAAGAAATCAATGTAAGTCCACAGGCGCTCATGCTGAAAAAACCTTGAAAGGAACTTACTTTCAGAAAATGGTTCGTAAGTGAGCTCGCTCCGAAGGAGCTTTACCAGCCAAGAGCTCTTCCCTTCAGTAGCAGGAGCGAGCATGCTGAGATCCATCTTATGCTCTATAACCACCCTCAACTCCCGAAGGACATCCTCGGTCATAAGTTTCCACATGATCGGGAAAGGGTAGAGAGAGCGTGGAGGGACCTCGGCATCTCAGTCGGCGACAGCATGGATTCGTCTGTCAAAGTCCCCAAACCTTGCTGCCAACTCGGGAGTCAGCAACTTCCTAAGATCCATGACATCTGCCTCCAGCTTTCCTCGAGCCCACTTAGTCGGGACGTGCGACCAGGCCTCCGCCAACTTCAGGAAGAAGAACTTCCTTTGCCACCCTCACCAGCTATCGTTGGTAGCGAAGGTGAACAAAAATTTCTTTCTCCCAGATCCCTGAGGTAGCATGAAATAAAAGGCACCCTTCGAAACCGGATATAGCTTATAATACTGCATGAACAGGATGAAATGGGGTTCTACCCCGAAGATCCTGCACATACAGAGAAAAACATTCAAATAGCAGTATGAGTTGGGAGGAAGCTGATTCGTGGCTATGCCATGAAATTGGCAAAAGTCACAAATCATCTTCGCAGGAGGAAAACGAAGTTCGGCCTTCAGTTGGGCTCAAAAAATGGTAACCTCGTCACCTCGATTCATAAAGCTAAATTGACCAAGGTGAGGTAACCTTGTGATGGCATACGACGGAAGGAAAAATTTGGTCTTCCACTTTTCTAATTTTTCAGGAGTGGTGCAACAAGGGTGAGACATAAGAGGTTGCCAGCTGTCGGGAATAGGCATGGTTGACCAAAAAATGACTTCGAGAAGTGAAAAGAAAGGCAGAATCGAAGGAACTCTAGAAATCAGAACCCACCAAAAGGCTTGCTGAAGTCTGGGTTTGAGGACACCGTCGTGAAAGATCGCCGGAAATCGCTCCGCCGCTAAAACCGCCGCAAAAGAGGAGAAAAAGGAGTAGGAAAAAGTGAGAGCAAAGTGAAAGCAAAGAAACACAAATGAAGAGTATGGCAGGAGGAAGGCTTATATAGATCAAGGAAGGGCAACCAAAAGGGCGTCATAAATGCTGTGCGAAGGCGAAACGTCGCCATAATGGCCCCTCATGCATGAAAAGGCGTGCCCATCCCAGCTGATGCCTGCCACGTGTCGCCCGTCACGAGAAACTAGGACATGTTTTCTGACATCCAGAAAACCCGGGCACATTGCTCGAGATTGACATGCCTAGTTTCAAGACATGTTGATCCACTAACCTATGGCGGGAAAAGTGAACAAATTGGGAAGCTCAAAAACACCGAAGGGCAGACAGATGACACTTGTCCGAACAAGGCTTATCACCTAGGTGGCAAAGTGCCTTCCCTGCCAACGTCGTACTCTGAGTGTAAATCCATAAGGTCCGAAGTTCAAGGCTCCGCGCCGCCCTGTTCGACCTAAACGGACATACTACTATGTGGGCCTCCGGGAGTCCACGAGGTCGTCCTGTCAAAACTACCAATTGGGCGATAGACGGACACCAAAAAGACTACTTGCCAAAGTCTCCACTTCGGCCTTTCCAAGGGGGGCATGTGATAGCCGAAGTGCTATCGCCCTGACCACCTACCGACCATGGGAAAGAGGGAGCCAGACACCTGAGGCATACGACCTCGAAAAGGACTACGGAGTGAAGGAAGTCACACACTTGAGGCGCAGGACCTCGGTAGCTCACCAAATTCCAACTTCGGAGGCCAGCATAGTGCCTCCTTCAGGAGGGCGACCGAACCAGCTTCGGGGGAGAAAGACCAACCACCCCCTGTGGGAGAAAGCCCCCCGAAGACGTAGACACCGAAGTTCCAGCCCAACTCCGGGAAAGGGTCCCTCACCCCGAAGTGAGACATCAACCAAAGGGACCTCGGTTGTACGGCAAGAGCCATCAAGAAGTCTCTGACACTCCGCTCCTATACGTTTTCGACATGCCACCCCCAAACACGCTCTAACACGCCATCGCAGTATGACGTCCAATCACGTCAGGCTACAGCTACCACGGCTCGCGGCCCAAGGAGCAAGCAGGCTACTAGGGGCCCCCACGCCCAAAAATATGAACACCATCCGTCCATACACGTGCCACAATCTGAAGGGATCACCCCCTCCCTTATATAACAAGGAAATGTTCATAAATAGGGGGGCTTCTCTAGAGTGAGAGAAAAAAGAGGACAGAGAGGCCAGAAAACAGAGGACGCTCTCCTACCTCTACCTGAATACTCTCCTTTTGGCCCTCGGAAAGACACGCCAGGCAAGAGTCCTTTGTGCTTATTACTGTGTCCCCTTCTCTCTAATAACACTGACTTGGGCGTCGGAGGTTCGCCCCCTGAAAACCACCCCGGGGTCCTCCTAACCCCTATTTTCTGAGTGTTTCAGCCAGGTCTCCCTGAAGGATCTCCGCTCCGGGTTCTCTCCCGTGCCGGAAGTCTTTCCCGTCCTCACCAGCCACGGTACCAGGGAGCTGCCGGCCACCACTTAAGGTGACCCTATCAGGGTACCTTCTTGTACCTCCAGGACCCCCTGTTGCCCACACCTCTGCACACAGTGGAGATGCTGGCTCCACCTTACCGAATTGGATCAGATGCTGGCTCCGCACCCCCGGACCGCATCACTTTCCTTTGTCACTGGTAACTAAGTGAACTGGAAGGAGGTCATTGGGTATGTCACATATCATGCGGAGGGATTTGCATGATCAAGATGGGATTTCTCCCTCCTATGTAACGGGAGTGATATCTTCGGGCCCCTTGATAGAGTGAGACTTAGAAAATGCATGGCCATGCTCGGATGGGTTGATATACGATATGAATGTCATCAATTTAAGTTGGTCCACTCGGTAATCAAGAAACCAAACATTGGGCTATACAAGAGTGACACATTCCATGTCTCATGCTTAGTCTTGATATCTTGGACAAAAGGACAATAGCATATATCGATGATCATCATAAGGGTTTAGTCGAATCACCGACAATCTTGTCACCTGGGCAGCAATGATGTGTTGCTAGACACCGCTCATTGCTTATGATCATTGCCAATATGGTAAGAGCCTATTAGGTCGCATAGATAGAGCTATTTGGATCATTAGAGTGCATGGGCTAATAATTTGGGTTTTGGTTACACAATAATTTCGTATTAATATTGGGCCCAATATTTGAGCCATTATTAAGCCTGAAATTAAAGCGTAATTGGAATAGGGCTTTGAATAGGCCTAGAAGTTGAGTCTCACTACAAATACAACTTTTGGTTAGAAATTCAAATTTTTCTTGCCTTAACCTCCCAAAAGGACAGCCGCACTCTTCTCTTGCAATTCCTTGGAGGACGCAAGCTATCAGTGCGAGCGCAAGAAAAGTGCATTTGTTGGGACATGGTGGAAACGTGGTGATCCCGATAGGCTCATGTGGATACCATAGAGAGCTTGAACATGTCAACTGTTCAGGTTTTGTGATTTGACTCTATAGTTGGGGGAAATATCTCAACTGAAAATTAGGTATGAAAATTTTCAAACACCTGGTTTACCCCGTTTCACTTGGATCCTGGAGGGTTTCGGTTAATTTTGCTGCACTTGTTTGGCTCCCGAAACCCAACACATTATTATTGTGCTTGGCTAGCAAACTACTTTGGTGTACTCTTTTGATTTGGCCAAAGTATCCGCCTCCATATTTTCTTGCCGAGGTACATTTTCTATTTGTACCCTATCAAATTTTAGGATAAGTCTTTTTGTGAGGTTGTGGTACTTTACCAAGTTTAGGTCTTTAGCCCCATAGTCCCCCACCATCTATCAGACCACTAGCTGAGAATCGCTGTGGGCCTTCAGATTTCTTACACCAACTTTTTTTGCCAGCCGTAAATCTGCGGTGAGGGCTTCCTATTTGGCGACATTATTGGTGACATTGAAATTAAATTTGATGGATTTTGATGCTTCCATACCTTCATGTCCCCATAGAATTACTCTAGCTCCTTGATGTTCGGAACTAGAGGCACCATCAATGAAGAGCGTCCACTCAAGTTCGTCACTACTGAGGCCCTCAGGAGCATCTTCGGTCTTTGGTACTTTGGCGATGAAGCCCGCCAATGCTTAGGTCTTTATAGCCCTTCTAGGCTCATAGGTGATGTCGTATTGACCGAGCTTGATGCACCACTTCAATAATTTTCCTGAGTGATTTACCTTTCTCATGACCTTCTGAAGAGGTAGCTCCCTTTGGATAATGATAGGATGTCCTTGGAAATAAGGCCACAGCTTTCTGCTTGCCAATACTAGAGCATAAATGGCCTTTTGTAGGAGACGGTACCTAACTTCGGCACCATGCATGGACTTGCTCAAATATTATACTGGTCACTATTTTCCTCATTCTTTTCTTACAAGTACCGAACTCATGGCCTTTTCAGTAACGGCGAGGTAAAGGATGAGAGGTTCTCCTCCCATCGGCTGTCGAAGCGTCGGTTGGTGGACTAAGTAACTCTTGAGTTCATCCCAAGCCTTTTGGCAGTCTTTGTTCCAAGGATGTTCCTCGAACTCGAGGTTACCTTCATTCTTTGTTGCTTTGGTGAGGACTTTAAAGAATGGTTGGCACTGGTCACCGTATCTAGAGATGAATCTGCTAAGGGCCGTGATGTTCCTAGTAAGCCTTTGCTCATCCTTGGTCATCGTGGGAGTTTGGAATCCTAGTAGGGCCTTAAACTTTTCTGTGTTGGCATCAATACCTTTCTCGGATACCATAAACCCGATGAATTTGCCAGCTGTCACCACGAACACACATTTCTCTGGGTTAAAACAGATCCTGAATTTTCAAAGTTTGTTGAATGTTTCCTCCAAGTCTACAATATGACTGCCAAGCTATTTGCATTTCACTATCATATCATCTACATATACTTCCACATTTCTCCCAATTTTGGACCTAAATACCTTGTTCATCAGCCTTTGGTACGTTGTTCTCACATTTTTAAGGCTGAAGGGCATTTTCACATAGCAGTAGGTACCGACTTCAGTTATGAAGGAGATTTTTTCGTCATCTTTGAGATTCATCTGAATTTGCCAATATCCACTGAAGGTGTCGAGGAAGCTAAGCAAACCATATTCAGCAGTAGAGTCTACCAATTGGTCTGTTGGTGGCAGAGGGTATGAGTCTTTTGGGCAGGTGTCGTTTATGTTTCGGAAGTCGATACAGATCCGGAGTTTATCACCCCCTTCCTTGGTGGCAACAACAACGTTGTTGAGCCACTCAGGGTACTTGACCTCACTTATTATGCCCGCCTCCGTTAATCGTTGGACTTCGGTTTTAACAAAGTTGTTCTTATGCACCGAGAGGCAACATTTTTTCTATCGAATAGGCTTCACCTCCGAACACACTTTAAGGCTATGTTGGATTATACCAGGGCCCACCCTTGGCATATCACTCGGACAGTAGGCAAACAGATATTTGTTCATTAATAGAAGGGATACAAGCTTTTCCTTGTCACCTTCAGCCAGTTTTTTCCCCACTCAGGTACTTCAGCCCGGGGCAACCTCTACATCCTCTTTTTTTTTTTTCATAGTCAATTTTATCTCCTCCTATTGTCTCTTCACCGAGTATGCTCTTTTCTCCCAAAGTTTGTGCATGAACCTTCATTGGGCTTTGTCTTGCCTTCACAAAGACTTTCCTTATTTCAACTTGATCTATGAATATCTCTGTTTCCCTTTCCTTCGTGCCGAAGGTGACTGTTAGGTACTTCACTTATGGGTGAATGTGGAGGTTTCCTTGTGTCTGCCTTCCAAGGACGGCGTTGTATGAAGAAGGGACATTTATAATGATGAGCCTTGTCATCATGGAGCCAAACAGCTCTTTCTTGCTCCTAACCGAAGTTCCTCTTAGCATTATAGGTAGATCGATCCACCCGAGTACAGGGAGTTTGGATAGACCTACTCCGAAGGTAGGGGAGGTAACAGGTTTAAGATCGCCTTTTGAGATGCCCAAGTTCGGCAACAAGTGGGAGAATAAAATGTCAGTGTTGGAGCCATCATCGATGAGCACTCTCCTAACGTCCCAGCTCCCTATCCTTGCCATGACTAAGGGGGTCATCATGAGGGAACTTCACGGTAGACCCATCTTTCCGAAGAAACTTGTTCAATGGGTTTTCAAACTCCATCATCAAGATTTACCAGATTTTTCTTTTCCTCTCGGCATAGGGTAGCCCAGTAGTGATTGTTTGGATCACTCCTGCTGGAGGTGTTGGATGCTTTCTAGGACTTCGGTTCTGACATTGGTCAAAATCATAGTCCTCATCTTCACCTTTCTTTTCTTCTTCCCTTCTTCCTTTGGGGGATGGCATCCGTAGCTAGTGCCGAAGTTGCCCCTGCTTAATTAAAGATTTAATGTACTTTCTCAGCTGGAAGCAGTCCTCAGTGTCATGCCCGTGGTCTCGATGGACTGGCAGAACTTTTTCATGTTCTTTTTGTTCTCTGAGGTCATGGCCTTCGGTCTCTAAATCGAAGTTCCTTGTCTCTCCAAGGCTATCAATATGTTCATCCTTGTGGTGTTCAATGGAGAGAATGACATCGGTTTCTTCCCCCTTTTTTCTGAGGTCTGCCCCTGCCCTCAGTTGGGTATCGAGGTTGGTGACTCTGACCCTTAGAGTGATTGTGATTAGACTTCGGCCCTCCCATACTCAGTTCTTCGGCTGTCATGTGTTGTTCTACCCTTCGGTGGAATTCTCCAAGGGTGTCGGGGGGATCTTTAGAGAACGTGTAGAAGAGTTGTGAATCTCTTTTAAGTCCCCTGATCATGGCGAGGATGCAAATTTCAGGGGAAAAGTCGGGCACACTGAGGGCTTCTCGGTTGAAGCTATTGACATAGTCTCGAATGGTCTCCCCATTCATTTGGGCTATGTCAAACATTTGGACGGGCATTTTCGCTGTCTGTCTACTTTCGATGAATTACTGGGTGAATGCAGTGGATAACTCCTAGAAGCCCATTATGGTTCCGAGAGCTAGGGAGTTATACCACGCAGTTGCCAGCCCTAAAAGGTTTACTTCGAAGGACTTGCAGAGGGTGGCATCATCAGCACCGTGCAACACCATGTTGCGCCTATATTTTGTCAGATGAGCTTGGGGTTCATTATGCCCATCATACGTTTCCAAATGCAGCACTCAAAAGTCACTTGGCATAGCTGCTTATACTACTACATGGATGAAGGACAACTCTTCTCCTGTGAATGTCTCCGACAACCTTGACTAGACAGGTGATGCCCGTCAGCATTTTCATTGTACGACATGATGACTTGAAGTAGGGGCTTTCGGTGTGAGAGTGCCTCAAATGCTGAAAAGAATAGAGGTTAGGAGCTCCTCGGAATGTGTTTCCGGGGGAGGAGGCTCCGACGCCCAAGTAAGTATTTGGTGAGTAAGGAGTAGAGAGTGGAGAGTAAAGAAGTGGAAAGTGGAGAGTAAAGGAGTAGAGATAGTTGTCCCTACCATGGTTATTCTCCAAGTGTTGATAGAAGAGCGTTGAGAGGAGTCTATTTGACATAGTTTACTCAGATCATGACAGGTGTTCGGTCAGGTGTGATCTATATCTTCGGGGATGGGGGACCTCTAGTTGGCGATAGGCTGTTCTGTCCAGGAGACAGGGCCGTGGGAGGCTTGTGTGTCAGGGGCATGTTCGAGGTCTCTATATCAGAGGCTCCTTAACCATTTTTGTCTTATTTCTGTAAGACCATATCGGGGAATGAGACCCCTTCAGGGTACGAAACGGCTTCCAAGTAGGAGGCCCCTTCGGAGTAGAAAACCCCTTCAGAGTAGAAGGCCTCCTTCGGCTAGGCAATAGGACGAGAGCTGTCATGGTTAGTACTTTCATGAAGCGGGGCACCTTCAGGAGAAGCTCTACTTCGCTGAGGATGGTGGTTTACTGAGGTTAGAGGGTCAAGGATTGCGTACCCATTTTTCTGAGGTTGCCACTCGTCCGATCCGAGGTTGGTGCTTGACTTTTACCGAGGGTCGTGCTCGTCAGGGCTTAGGAGTTCAGAGGGTAATAGCCCTTTGGCTATCACATGCCCTTCTCAAAGAGCCAAAGATATGTCTTCAGCTTTTGAGCTTTCGAGAGCCAATCGTGAAGCCCTTCAGAGGCCTGTCCGGACCTCGAAATGGCCATGGTCACCCTTTTCAGATGAGAGCCTCTTTGCTCTAGAACATCTGTTCTTGCCAGGATAATGGCAGTTACCCCTTCGGGAGAGGTGTCTAGTGTTCCCGAGGTTGTTTCTTTAGTCAAAGTGTGTTCGTTCCAGGCTTTTTAATGCCTGTTAATGGACCATCATGTCTGCTTGACGCATTTTCTTGGGAAAGGCCTAAGTCTGATAGTTGTCAGGGGCGTGCCCTCACTTCCCGCACTGGGTGACACATGTCACCTGGTCACTAGGGAATGGTCGCATCCATTTTGTTAGGTGTGCCTCTTCGCCTTTGAGGGGCAATTATGGTGACGCTTCACCTCCCTTCTTCGGCCTATGAATCCCCCCTTCCTCATTAGTTTTTTCACACTTACGCTCTCTCGCCCTCTTCTGCTCTCAAATTTTATGCCTTTTCCCTATGGCGGTGGTAGCGGTGGTGCGGTTTCGGGCAACTTTTCACGACAGCGTCTAGAAATCTCAACTTCGACAAAATTTTTGGTGGGTTTTCCTTCCCGAAGTCCTTCAATTTTTTGTTTCTATAGCCTTTTCTTCTTTTTCGAAGTCATCTCCTTCTTTCGAAGTCATTCTTCGGCATTGTTTCCTTCTTTTCTTTTAGCCTTCCCGAAGTTAGGTTTCCCTCTTGCAAATATCTTCCCCCATTCTACTCATGTCTGTTTAGACCGTGCCCGAGAGCTGGCATCCTCTTAATTCTCATCTGAGTTGTACCACATCGACGAAGTTGGCGAAGTGGACAACTAAATTCTTTCTCCCTTCTTACTCAGTTATCAGGCTACCTACTCCTGGCCTGTTTAGTTACATGGATAATCTGAGTGAGGTGACCATTTTTCAGGCGTAACTGAAGGCCGGACTTCGGTTTCCTTTGCCAAAGATGATTTGCAACTTCTGCCAATTCCATGGCATAGCCGTGAATTAGCTTCCTCCCAACTCTTCTTCCTACTTCAATGCTTTCCTTTTCATGTGTGGGATTTTTAAGATAGAACCTCACTTTATTTTTTCATGCAATACTACAAACTCCACCCCATCCCGAAGGGTGGCTTCTATTTTTTGTTTCCTCGAGGTTCCAGGAGTAAGAAGTTTTCATTTACCTTCAACACGAAGGACAGTTGGTCAGAGTGGCAGAGGAAGTTCTTCTTCCTGAAGGTGGCTAACCAGTGGGGGTACATTACAATCAACTGGGAATGGGGGACACTGCCTATAGATGTAGTTGGCCGCCGAAAACTGATAACCCTAGAATTGGAGGCCCAATTTGAGGAGTTCAATAGCCGTATTCGGGCTGTCACGGACTGGGACCCTAAGGTTCCCCCCATTCCCTGTACCCCTTTCCCATCAGATGGAACTTAATGACCGAAGAGCTCCTTTTGGAACTGGGGGTGATCAAGGAGCACATTACCGACCTGAACATGCCGCAACCACTTTTTGATGGGAAGAAGTGGTGGTTGGTAATGCTCCTTCGGGGCAAACTCACGTACTCGGCCATTAAAGAGAGTAAGTTCCTTTCCAAATTTTTCATCTCTCTCTGTGCGTACTTACACTAATATTCTTCTTTTTGCAGAGATGGGTGACAAATCTGCCACCTTCTACAAGTCCCTCTTCCTCGGCCAAGGCGAGAAGGGGGAGCAAACTCAGAAGAAGATGGGGGTGAAGAGAAAGAAGCCGTCCGGGGGATCAGCTTTGGTTCCGAGGTTGAAGAAAGTAAAGGAGGACCTCATTGCTTCACCGCTCGAAGACAATGTGTGGACTGAGGACTAGACCTATGTTCGGGAGAATCTTCCCTCGAAACAAGCCATCCATTCCACTCCCCTTAGTTCCAGTACCGCAGTGGAGACTTTGGGGACCTTGGTTGGGTGCTTTTCGGCCAAGGAGCTAGATGAGCGCCAAAAAAGTAAAGGCAAAAATGTCCACGATGAGGTCCTTAAAGTGACCAACTCCGACGGCGATGACATGGAACTTCCACCAGGTTTGTCCCTTGGCCATTCTTCGATGAGTTTGGGAATTTTTGGTGTTTTAGATCTTATAGACGAGTGGCTAAGTGATAACGTACTGATGGAACTTCGGTAGGACTTTGCAGGCGAAGCAGTGCAGGCTCCCTGGGTGGAACATCATGCCCGAAAGAGGGCCATTCAGGACACCAAAATCCCAAAGCGAAAGACCCCGATGGAGCCCTTCTGGTCATTCCCGGAGCAGATGAACTTGTTCTCCGAGGATAGCTAGAAGATGGCTCCTCAGATGGCGACTAGGGTCATCACGCACACCACCTTTCAGTCTCTGACTGAAAAGTGCCTGAATGAGGAGATCCTCTCTGTGAGTATGACCGAGCAGGCTGCCCAGGTAAACTGTTGATAGTTAGTGATTTTTTTTTTGTTTTCCTTATGCTCCTTACTTAGGATCTTTCTTTTGCAGCTCTTAGCATACACGGGGCATTATCGGGCCTGGGTAGCCAGGCAAACTTCAGTCCAAACTCGCTCGGAGGAGTGTTTGGCAAAGGCCAAGGAACTCTTGGCTAGCTCTGTCGTTAAGTACGGCAAGCTAAATAAGATAGCCAAGGAGGATCTGGCCAATCTTCGAGAGGAGATGCTCAAAAGCCAAGGGGAGCTTATCCAAGACTTCTCTTCGAAGATGTCAGACCTCGGAGTGAGGTTGATAGCCATGACTTCGGCTAACGAGGTTCTTCGGAAGGAGAGAGATGACGCTGCTGCATAAGTGGCGAAGGCCTTCGATCTCAACTCCAAGCTTCAAGCCTAGGTCGAGAGGTTGAAAAATGAGGGAAAGAAGAAGAAGAAGAAGCTGGAGAAGGAGCTCGTGGAGCTTCGACAAGATCTGGAGGATTTGGACGTAGAGAAGATGAAGTTCGAGCAAGCAACAAAAAGCTCTTATCAAGACGGCTTCTGTCTCGCCCATCACCAAGTCTTATCAAGATTTTCAGATCTTGACCTCTCCTACTTGGCGGCCCTGGACATCCACGTAGGGCCATCCTGGCAGTGGTCAAAGGTGGAGTTCCTTAACCTCCCTGCCATTCCACCTTCGGCTCCCAGATCTAGTGATAAAGATTCCAAAGTTTTGGAGGCCAAGGATGTTAAGGAACCAGCGGATGCCCAGGATTGCGAATAGGCCTCCTCCTTTTTCTTCTTTCCCTTCTGTAATCCATTTGTAGTATTCTTTTAGCGATGTTCATAAAATTTGCTTTCTTCAAACTCTGTTGCATTTGGTCAGTACTTCTTCGGAAAGCACCGTCTTTTGTGAAACTTAACCTTTGTTCGAATCATGACTGATCAACATTTTATATACAAAGGTACAGTTCAGCAATATACACGCTCGGATGACCAGCTTCGGCATTCATAGTGTTTGTTTCCAAATTTTTTTTCAAGTTCCAAGCACATACTTGGGGAAATTCTCCTTCAGGAACATCGTTCGACCGACAGAAACACCTATCTTCGGGAACAACCGTCCTCGATCATGCTTCCTTGGTGTTTTTGCATGAATAAAAAAATTTTTCTGGGTGTCCATCTAGGCACTTTTAGGGGATAAACGCCTCAAGTACCCACTATCGTCGTATGCTTGGCAAAGGCTGGTCATTTTTTTCAGCTTATCGCTTCAGCATACCCATGATCAGAAATCCGGCTAATCCTTGGGTGTTGTTGTTGTTTGGCAGTGGGTATGTTCAAAATTTATTTCCTTAGATGCCTTTCGGCAGAAGTCTCATTACACCCTGTTCGGTTAATTACCTATGGGGATAATAATACAATTTTTCCTTTTCCTCAGAAAATTCTAAGTATAGAATCTTCTTAAAGAATCCGAATGCCATGTATTTTTCAATTATCCGCCCTCGGTGTCACCGAGCTTGTACACTCCCGGTCGTATTTCTTCGAGAACCAAATAGGGCCCCTCCCAGTTTGTGCGAAGTGCTCCATGCGATGACCTTTAGGGTCCAAACTCTGCTTTTTGGAGAATAAGGTCTCCCTTTTTGATTCCTTTCCATTTTATATGTAAGTTGGTAGCGACGACTACTCTCTACTGGAAAGCTTTTCTTCTCAGCTCGGCCATTTCCCTATGTTCGTTAATGAGGTCCAATTTTGTCCCTAATCCGAGGTTGTTTCCTTCTTTTCCGAACACCTACACCCTAACCGATGGCTAGATGATTTCTACGGGAATAATGGGCTCTAAACCGAATACGAGTAAAAAGGGTGTTTCACCCGTGGCTCTCCTCGGGGTGGTTCGGTAACTCCATAACACGCTTGGGAGCTCTTCTGGCCATTTTCCCTTTGCTTCTTTTAGCCTCTTCTTCAGGCCATCCTTTATTGTCCCATTCGACACTTCAACTTGCCCATTGCTTTGAGGATGGGCTACCGGGGTGAAATGCAGTTTAGTTCCAAGGTCAGTAATGAATTTCTAGAACCCTTTATCAGTTAATTGGGAGCCGTTACCAGCCACCATTAGCCTAGGGATGCCGAATCTGCATATGATGTTTTTCCAAATGAATCTCTGTATATCCTATGCCGATATCACTGCTAAGGGCTCTACCTCGATCCATTTGGTGAAGTAGTCTATGGCAACTACACAAAATTTGACCCTTCTGGCAGTAGTCGGTAGAGGCCCATTGAGGTCGATGCCCCATACGGTGAAGGGACAAGGATAGTTACAGTAGTTATCTCCTCCGAGGGTAGTCTCTGGACGGGAGAGTGCCTTTGGCAATTATTGCATTTTGGACAAACTACCTTGCGTCCTTCCTTAGAGTGGGCCACAAATACCCTTACCAAAGAAGGACTCTGGCAAGGGCGTCGGTTCCTATGTGTGAACCGTAGGCTCCCTCATGGACTTATTTGAGGATCGATTTGACATCCCCTTCACCGATACACCTCTGTAATGGGGTGGCGTATCCTTGTCGATACAGCTCCTCCCCTATCAGGAAGTATCTTCCTAATCATTTTCGCACTTTGGCTGCTTCGTAGGAGTCCCTAGGGAGTTCCGAGGTTGACATGTCTTTTTTGATAAGGTCCTTCCACCCTTTTCCCATGGTTGTTATGCAGATTACCGCTATACTCGGATGATGCAGTACTTCTGTTGACTCTCTTGACTTGGCCAGTGCATCAGCCTCCATGTTATCTCGTCGAGGTACATTTTTTATGTGCACTGTGTCAAATTCTTGGGTGAGTTCTTTGATAAGGTTGTGATATTTTGCCAAGGTTGTATCCTTTGCACCATATTCTCCGGCCATCTGTCGGACCACTAGCTGAGAATCGCTGCAGGCCTTTAGATTTCTCACGCCCACCCTCTTTGCTATCCGTAAGCCTGCTATGAGGGCTTCATATTCGGTGATATTGTTGCTGACATTCAACCTGAATTTGATAGCCTTTGTGGCCTCCATTCCCTCAGGACCTCAGAGAACTACTCCAGCTCCCTGGTGTTCGGAACTCGAAGCTCCATCGACAAATAGGGTTTACTCAGGTTTGTCTTTCACGAGCTCCTCCAAGGGATCTCCGGTTTTTGGGACCTCGACGATGAAGTCTGCCAATGCTTGGGCATTTATGGCCTTTCTTGGCTCATAGGTGATGTCATATTCACTGAGCTCAATGCACCATTTTGACAGTCTTCCCGAGTGATCAAGCCTCCTCATGATATTCCGAAGAGGTAGGTTACTCCGGACACTAACAGGGTGTGCTTGGAAAGTAAGGTCGTAACCTTCTACTTGCTAGTACTAAGGCATAGATGGCCTTTTGTAGAAGAGGGTACCTGACCTTGGCTCCATGTAGTGATTTGCTTACATAGTATACCGGCCACTGTCTCCCTCCCTTTTCTTTTACAAGCACCGAACTTACTGCTTTTTCGCTAACGGCGAGGTAAAGGATGAGGGGTTCTCTATCCTTTGGATGTCAAAGGGTCGGCAGGTGGGTTAAGTAGGTTTTCAGCTCATCCCAAGCTTTTTGGCAATCTTCGCTCAAAGGGTGCTCTTCAACACCAAAGGTACCGTCATTTTTTGCGGCTTTAGTGAACACTTTGAAGAACGGTCAACACCGATCCCCATATCTGGAGATGAACCTACTAAGAGAAGTGATTCTCCCCGTTAGCCTTTGCACATCCTTGACTCTTGTGGCAGTTCAGAATCCCAGCAGAGCCTGGACTTTTTCCGGATTGGCATTGATTCCTCTTTCTGACACCATGAATTTGAGGAACCTGCATGCATTTACTCCAAACACGCACTTCTCTAGGTTTAGATGAATTCCAAATTCCTGAAGTTGGTGGAATGTTTCTGTTAAGTCTTCGATATGACCGCTAGGCAATTTGCTCTTAACTATTATATCATCGACATATACTTCCATATTCCTCCCGATCTGGGTGTCGAACACCCTATTCATTAGCCTTTGGTATGTGGCACCAGCATTCTTTAGACCGAAGGGCATTCTAACGTAAGCGTAAGTTCCTACTTCGGTGATGAAAGCAGTTTTTTCCTCATCTTCGGGATCCATCCAAATTTGGTGGTTTCGGTTGAAGGCATCGAGGAAACTAAGTAGGCTGTATTCGGTAGTAGAGTCCACCAACTGATCTATTGGTGGTAAAGGATAAGAATCCTTAGGGCAAGCATCGTTTAAGTTTCAAAAATCGATGCACATTTAGAGCCTATCACTGTCTTCTTTCGTAGCACTGACAACATTGCTAAGCCATTTGGGGTACTTGACTTCCCTTATTACGCTTATTCCATTAAGCGCTATACTTCAATTTTGATGAAGTTGTTCGTATGTGCCGAAAGGCTACACTTTTTTTGTCGAACGGGCTTTGCCTCTAGGCGCACCTTAAGATTATGTTGGATTATGCAAACGTTTACCATAGGCATGTCCTTCAGCGAGTAGGCAAACAGATATTTGTTCATTAACAGAAAAGATACAAGTTTTCCCTTGTCACCTTCGGCCAGTTTCTTCCCCACCCAGGTATATCGGCCTAGACAAGTTCCACATCTTCTGTTCCTACTTTTTTGAGGTCTACTATCTCTTCTCCCTTTGCCTTTTCTCTGAGCATGACATTCACTTCCGAAGTCTGTGTGTGGATATTTGCTAGGCCCTGTCTTGCCTTCACAAAGACCTTCCTTACTTCTACTTGGTCGATGAAGATCTCAGCATCCCCATCCTTTGTTGGGAAGGTGACAGTCAAGTATTTCACATTTGGACGGAGGTGGAGATTTCCTTGCGCCTGCCTCCCGAGGATTGCATTATATGACGAAGGGACATCTATGATGATGAACCTTATAATTGTTGAAGCAAAGAGCTCACCTTTGTTTTGCGATGAAGTTCCTCTTAGCATCAAAGGCAGGTTGATCCATCTGAGGACAGGTAGTTCAAACGGACCTACCCCGAAGGTAGGGGAGGTGATAGGCTTGAGATCACCTTTTGTGATACCCAAACTTGGCAGCAAATGGGAGAATAAGACGTTGGCGTTGGAACCATCGCCAAGGAGTACTCTCTTAACATCCCAACTTCCTATCCTCGCCATGATGAGGAGTGGGTCGTCGTGAGGAAACATCACGATGGATCCATCCTTTTTAACAAGCTTGTTCGGTTGGTGACCGAACTCCATGACCGAGATTTCCCTCATCTTTCTCTTCCTTTCAACTGATCATATCTCCATGGTTATCCTTTAGATTACTCCTGCTGGTGGTGGTGGATGTCTTTTGGGACTTCGGTCCCGACCTCTGTCGGAATCATAGTCATCATCTCCTTTCCTCTCTCATTCCCTCCTCCCTTTCGGGGAGGGCATCCGCAGGTAGCACCGAAGTTGGCCCTGCTTTATGAGAGACTCGATGTACATCCTCAACTAGAAGCAATCCTCTGTTTCATGCCCATTGTCACGATGGAATTCACAGAATTTCTTCATATTTTTCTTATTTTCCGAAGTCATGGACTCCGGACGCTGGATTGGATTGCCTTGCCTTTCCATGGCCAGCAATATGTTTGTTCTGGAGGTGTTCAAGGGGGTGAACGTCATGGGTTTTTTCCCCTCTGCTTCCTTGGTCTTCCCCCGCCCTTGACAGAATAACGACTTTGGTAACTTTGTCCTTTAGGCTGATGGCCATTGAACTTCGGTTCCCCAATCCTCAGCTCTTCGGTCATCATATGCTACTTGACCCTTCGATAGAACTCGCCGAGGGTGTTTGGGGGGTCCTTCAAAAACTCGTCAAAGAGTTGCGAGTCTCACCGAAGCCCTCGTATCAGGGCGAGGATGCATATTTTGGGGTGGAAGTCTGGTATGCTGAAGGCCTCTCGGTTGAATCTTTCGACATAGTCGTGAATGGTCAATCTGTTTCTTTGCGCAATGTCGAACATTTGAACCGGCATCTTCACCGTCGGCCTACTGCCGATGAACTACTGCGTAAATGCCGTGGACAGTTCTTGGAAACTCATTATAGTTTCAGGGGCGAGTGAGTTGTGCCATGCAGTTGCCAGGCTGGAGAAGGTGACGTCAAAGCACTTGCAAAGGGTAGCATCATCGGCACCGTGTAGCACCAAACTATGCCTGTATTTGGTTAGGTAGGCTTGGGGGTTACTTCACCCATCGTATGCCGCCAACCCTCACACCCAGAAGTCACTCGACATAGGTGCCTCAACTATCGCTCGGATGAAGGGTGACTCTTCTCCGGTGAAGGTTTCTGACAACCTTGACCAGACGGGCTTCTGAGCCATCTGCCTTTCCACTTTCTCCAACCTCTCTAGGATCTTTTCCATGAGGATCGTAGCGCTAGGCTCTTCTCTCTGCCTGGAGACCTCCGGCAACGGAGAACAATGCCTCCTTTTCAGGGAATAACTTCGGCAACGGGGGGATTGTGATTTCTACCCTGGTGATGAACTTCACCATCGGGAAGTCTTGGCCTTTTTGATGCCGTTTCTCCCGTACGCTGGCCTCTAGCAGGTACATCATCCATTCAGCATTTGTCACGGAAGTCTCCACTCCCTGAGCTCCGGTGAGCGGACTTTGGGCTTTTCTCCTGATGGGGAGTTAGTGAGGACACCCTTCGGCCCAAATGTGGTTGAGACCACCTTTCGTCCCATTCTTGTGTCATTTTAGTCACAACAGAGCACTGAAAATCATGTAAAAAGCCCATCATGATCGTTAGAGGGCATTCATCCTCAGGCAAAAAAGTCGCTACGGTGGGTGGTTCGGTTGCCGGTTGACTCTTTGGCGCGGATGGGGACTTCGGCAGTGCCCTATCCTTAGAACACCAAGTCTCAAGGATGCCTATATGATGGTGAGTTCCCACAGATGGTGCCAAGTGATGCCTGTCAGCATCTTCGTTGTACGACATGATGACCTGAAGTAGGGGCTTCCGGTGTGAGAATGCCTGAAATGCTCCAAAGTACAGGGGTTAGGAGCTCCCCGAAATGTGTTTCCGTGGGAGGAGCCTCTAACGCCCAAGTAAGTATTTGGTGAGTAAGAATTAGAGTGTGGAGAGTAAATGAGTGGAGAGTGGAGAGTAAAGGAGTGGAGAGAGTTGTCCCTACCAAGGTTATTCTCCAAGTATTTGTAGAATAGCGTTGGGAGGAGTCCATATCTCCGAGGATGGGGGACCTCCAGCTGGTCATAAGTTGTTCTATCCAGGAGACAGGGCCGTGGGAGGCCTCTGTGTCAGGGGCGTGTGCGAGGTTTCTATGTCAGAGGCACCTTAACCGTTTTTGTCTTATTTTTGTAAGACCCCCTTGGGGAACAAGACCCCTTCGGGGTAGGAGATCCCTTCGGAGTAGGAGACCCCTTCGAAGTAGGAGGCCCCCTTCGGCTCGGCAGTAGGCCGAGAGCTATCATGATGAGTACTTCGGCAAAGCGAGGCACCTTCGGGAGAAGCTTTACTTGGCTGAGGATGGTGGTTTACCAAGCTTAGAGGGTGAAGGATGACATATCCACTTTTTTTGAGGTTTCCACTCGTCTGATCCCAGGTCGGTGCTTAACTTTTATGAAGGGTGGTGATCATCAAAGCTTAGGAGTTCACAGGGTAATAGCCCTTTGGCTATCAACAGGTTTTCGAGAAATCTGTTTTTCCACCTTCTCCAACCTCTCTAGGATCTTCTCCATGAGGGTGGTATACTATCTTCTCCCCGTTTCCTGGTAGTCATTGACAACAGAGAGCAACTACTTCTTTTTGGAGAGTAACTTCAATAGTGGGGCG
This sequence comes from Aquilaria yunnanensis, assembly GCA_039654915.1. Taxonomy (NCBI): domain Eukaryota; kingdom Viridiplantae; phylum Streptophyta; class Magnoliopsida; order Malvales; family Thymelaeaceae; genus Aquilaria; species Aquilaria yunnanensis. The sequence continues at coordinate 80,025,340 of CM077598.1, forward strand.
ATTAAGACTTCCCGTACGGGGATGCACTCTGCCGGCGGGACATCTTGGGCTCTTTTAACATCATTTCTCCAGCATTGCATCCTTTGGAGGGTACGTTGTCTATTGATGACTCATCATGAGAACCCCTACTTCCGAAGCTCCAGCGAGGTAACCTAGGGCTTCTCTCTTTCCGGGCGCTACAAGAAAGTGCCCTTCCCCCAGGAGGTGGTTGTGACCACGTTTGGTTGAGCAGTTGAGTTGTTTCAGCTGCAACAAAGTGCTAAAAATCTTGCAAAAAGCTCATCATGACCATCAGAGGACATTCATCCTTCGGTAATGAAGTCTCTGCTGCAGGCTGTTCAATCGTTGTTAGAGCTTCCGACGCGGACTAGGACTTCGAGAGTCCTTTGTCCTTAGAACGCCGGGTCTTAACAATGGTGACCTGAGAATGGGTGCTCACGGACGGTGCCAAATGATGCCCAATGGCATCGTCATTGTATGACATGCTAGCCTGAAGGAAAGACTTCTAGTGTGAAGTTGTCTACAAGACTTTGAAGAATAAGGGTTAGAGACTCCACGGAATGTGTTTTCGAGGGAGGAGCCTCCGATGCCCAAGTCAGTACCTGAGAATGGCAGAAAAGAGCAAAGAGTAGAATGTAAAGAATGTCCTCTGTGTCCTTACCAAGGTCCCTCCCAAGTATTTATAAAAGGGTGGAGGAAGGAGGTTGTTTGTCGTAGCTGGCCCCGACCATGACACATGGTTGGTCAGATCTGATCCGTACCTTCAGAGGTAGGCGTCACCTGCTGGTCGTAGGCCGCTCTAGCTAGAGGTCAGGGGCGTGTGTGAGGTCTCTCTATCAGAGGCTCCTTAACCATTTTTGTCATATCCCGATAAGACCCCTTTGGCGTAACAGACCCCTTCAGGAGGATATTTTTCCTGAGGGCCAGTATGGAAGGCCCTTTAGCAAAGTAGGTCACCTTCGGGAGGCATTTTCCTCTCTCAAGGATGTTATGGCCCTTCTAGTGGGAGGTGAAATTGAGGAAGGTAAAGTGTTCTAAATTAGGTTTAGAACCTTAATTCAAGTTTACATAGTAAGAATAGAGATGTTTAGCAAAGTTCACTAAGTTTTGAGAAAAATAAAGCACTGAATGAAGATCAGGGGTAAAATGGTAATTTTGCAGCCTGAATAGCCGGGATGAGTCCCAAGTGTTTTAAAATGAATTTTTATAACTTAACTTTCAACCTTAACTCAAACTTATAGAATAGACAAGAATTTCATCAAGAATCACTAAGTTATAAAGATGGGGGGACTTAGTTGCATTAAACTTGAAACCTTGATGGGCTTGATGCTAAGTAAGGCTTTAAGAAGGGAAAGAGAAGGGGGAGGCTGCCATAACCACGTTTTCATCCTTCCCTCACTCATTTCTCTCTCAAATTAAGCTTGGAATCAAGCGATCTTGGTGTTAAGAGGTGCAATTCAAGGTGTATAAGCTTGGATGAGCCAATTTCAGGCTTGAAACCATGATTTTGAAGCTTGGAAAGGCATTTTTCCACTTTACCTATTTTTGAACAAGGTAAGAGATGTGTTCTTGATAGAATTCATGTTTGTCAGTTAGTTTGAAGCTTGGGCTTTGGTTTGAGAGTGTAGTTTTGATGTTTGGTGCCATTGTTTTTGATCGGAACTTGTGTAGAACTTTGGTGAGCTTGGTTGAATGAAAAGGGGATTCATTCTTGCTTGTTACTTCGAGTTGAGGTAAGGGGAGTATGCTTTCAAGTTCAAATAATGGTAATAGGTTGAATTTGCTTGATGAATTTGAGTGGTTTTAGCTACGGCATTAGTTAAAGGTTTTGGTTGAATTGTGGTGGACTAGAGGAATTGGGAGGAGTGGACTGATGTTGCGAGACATCATAGCTTAGCTTGTGATGGTTGGTTATGTTCTATGCAACATGTTCTATGTGTGTATGAAATTTGGAGGCATTCCATGAATGTTTAGTATGTGTAGGAATCGTCCAAAGTTCGTAGCAGCAAAATGCGCCAAATTCTGCATCTTTACAGATTGGTGGCGCGTTGCCAATTACAGGTCGACCTCAGCGACGCTTCGCCAATCCAAAAAAATGCCACCGAATGTTACCAACTGTGGCGTGGTGACGTGTCGCCACAGACGCGAATGCCAAATTTTTCACATTTTGCTAGCTTGATCCAAGTGAGACCTAAGGGGGTTCTTAGCATGCCTAGGGGTCTACGGATTCCGGGGATACTCCAAAACTTCCGAAAGTCCCACAACTTATAAGAGTTTCCTTGAGTTTTGTAGAGTTTTAAGGTTGCTTGTGCAACAAGCAAGGAAACTATGTTGCAAATGAGCATAATTAGCTACCATTAGCTCAGGTGAGAGGTTTAGAACCCTTGTCGGCCTAGCCGTGCCATAGCCACGAGGTCGCAAGGTGAAACCTTGTTCATCTAGTCTACATCAATGAGGCCCTGCGGCCTAGTCTACAAAGTTCCACCATAATTCCCCTGCATAATGACTATGGGAAGGCTACATGATTGCATCCAGTAAGCTTCGGCTTGCTAGGAGGGGGTTAGTGATCAGAACTCACTAGGCACGGAGTGATGCACCGTGAGGAGGGCTAGTTTAAGGAGAGGTCTTAATGGCCTAGTTATATGTACATATATCAGACCCTCATGCTGTGTGAGCTCGCAGCAAGGTTACATATGTTCATCATATGTCCAGTCCTAGTAATTTTCTTGGAGGTACACTGAAGACCCCTTACTGAGAATTGTTGAATTCTTACTCCCTAGTTTTGTTATGAAGAGCCTGAAGTTGCTGGACCGGGTAATCGTTGAGGATTATTGCAGTAGTGTTCTTTCGTGTGCACAGGTACGGCATTTGAGAATCCTTGTGATTCTAGTCTACATGGTGTATTTAGTTGGGTTGTTGGTCAAGTAATAGTACTAACTAGGAGACCTGCAAAAGATACTCTGATGCTCAAGTCAATAATGATTCTGGTGTGGTGCAAATACCAAGGAAAGTGATCTTATACCTGAAATGTGATCATGAATGCCTTTATATAGGCTTTTGGGATATTATGCCTTGATATTTAGAACCATTAGGTGAAGTGGTTATCTCTTGAACCGTTAGATCTAAGACATCTGTCGTTTGTGATCAATTGGGCTTAAAACTCTTAATGCGTCCAATTTCTTTAAGATGATATGTAGGCCCAATGGGAGCTCATTCTTCTAATATGGGTACAACCACCTATATAGGCTAGAATCATAGAGATTCTTAAGTACAATATCTACACAAAAGCTACTACCACAATAACCCAAAGCGGTTATCTAGCCCAACAATTTCAGAATCTGCACATCATAACTAAGGAGTGAGAACTTAAACATTCTCAATAAGGGTCTGTTGGTGTTGTGCCCAAAAGCCAATCATGAGATGATTGTATTTTTGCACATTGAGTCATGATATTTTATTGAGGCATTAATCCAGCAATTATGTTTGTTGTTTTGTTTCTGTGTAACGTAATAAACATAATTGTAACCCTAGAATAAAGATATTCTTAAACGTCCCTAGTATAGTATTATTGTGGAGCGGGTTGCAATAATACATAATGACTAGCATATGTGGAGACTAATATGAGATATGTAGTCTACATATGGGTACAAGTTGGAGAACTTGTGTACTGGACCGACCCACCATGAGAACACTTCATGGATCATTATATGAGTGTCATAAGTGATTCTCATAGTGATCATGGTATATGTAGTCCTTCGACCTAAGATCATCAAGGTTCCCTACATGTGAGTCACATACTTTAATACTTTCCTTTGTTGCTCATAACTAAGTGAACTTGAAGGAAGTCACTGGGTATGTCACATATCATGTGGAGGGATTTGTATGATCAAGATGGGATTTGTCCCTCCTATGTAACGGGAGTGATATCTTCGGGCCCCTTGATAGAGTAAGACTTAGAAAAATGCATGGCTATGCTCGAATGAGTTGGTATACGATATCAATGTCATCAGTTTAAGTTGGTCTACTCGATAATTAAGAAACCAAAGATTCGGCTTTACGAGAGTGACACATTCCATGTCTTGTGCATAGCCTTGATATCTTGGACAAAGGGACAATGGCATATATCGGTGATGATCATAAAGGTTTAGTCGAATCACCGACAATCTTGTCACTTGGGTAGCAATGATGTGTTGCTAGACACCGCTCATTGCTTATGATCATAAATGTGATTTATGATCGTTGCCAACATGGAAAGAGCCTATTGGGTCGCACACATAGAGCAATTTGGATCATTAGAGTGCATGGGCTAATAATTTGGGTTTTGGTTTCACAATAAATTCGTATTAATAATGGGCCCAATTGTTGAGCCATTGATGCCCCGAGACATCTTCACTTGAAGGCATGGTGACTTCCGGGAGGACTTCCTGCGAGGGAGAGTGTCTGGAGTTGAGGTTTCCCAGGGGAATGTGCCTGAAAAGCTCAGAGAAGAGGGTTAGAAGGTCCCCAGGGTGCTTTTCTGGGGAGGAGCCTCCAACGCCCAAGTCAGTTTCCTGAGAAGGTAAGGGGGAAGCACTAGAGTTTTTAGTGGGCTTGCCTGTGTTTTCTCAAGGAGGAGGAGTCGAACCGTTTTCCAGGGTCTGTTCCCTGGTATTTATAGAGAAACCCAGCCCGTTCAGATGACGACACGTGTTCGGTCGGATGTTCCCTAAGTTTCTGGGCGTAGGGGGCGAGTAGCCGGTGACAGGCTCCTTGAGCCTTGAACCGAGACAGGTCTTGACAAGACCTGGACAGCATCGGCGTGTCAAATCGCCATTTCAGGTGACATGTAGCATCTGTGGGCGGCATGTCAGAGGCTCCTTAAATGATCATGCCATACTCTCGAGGTCGTCTGGGCGAGGTCGTTCGTTGACACGGTCGCCCTACTTCGGGAGTTATGCTCGTGCTTTTGGGGGGTTCCTTTGTTCGGAGGTTCGACCTTCGGGGAGATTCCCTTCTTTTTACGATAGCTAATTCTCTGCATCCGAAGGTGATCCATTTGGTCGCCCGAAGGAGCCGGCACCATCTTTGCGATCCCCGGTGTTCTTACCGAAGTTTCAAGTTCAGGGTCCTTGGCTTCGTTCCTTCCGAGGTCAGTGATGGTGTCTCTTTCGGGTGACGCCAGGCTTCCTGATCATCCTTTCGGTAGGTAGTACGCACTGGGAGAGGAGATAGTCCTTCGGCTATCACAAGCCCCCCTCCAGAAAGCCAAAGTGGGAACTTCAGTTTGGCAGCTTTCAAAGGGAGTACTTCGGGGCCTTGGGTATAGCACTCTTGCCGAAGGTGCACCTTTTTTTCGAAGACATGGGTTGTTCAAACATAGCCCGTCTTTTGGTGTCCCCAGGGTAACCTACTTCTTTACTTTTGTAGGTCTGTGAAACGTCGCGTCTCATAACCAGACGTGTCAGTCTGGAGCGGCGTGCCGTCTTTCAGAAGGTGTGTCCCCCTTTTGGCGTGATGGCTGACACGTGGCAGCTTTTTATTGGCTGGGGTTGCATCGGTTACAGCGGGCGTGCCTTTTTATGGTTAGTAAGCAGTTATGGCAACACCTTGCCTTCGCGCAGCATTTATGACGCCGTTTCGCTTATCCCCCCTCGGCCTATATATACTTTTGTTCCTTCATAACCCCGTTTGCTTCTCTTTTTGCTCTCTTCTATCTTTCAAGTGCTCCTGCTTTCTTCCTTGCTTTTCGCGGCGGTGTTGTTTAACGGGGTTCTTTCCGGCCACCTTTCATGACGGCGTTTTCAAATCCAGATTTTGGCAAATCATTCGGTGGGTTTTTTATCTCCAGAGTCCTCTAATTTTTGCTTTTTCAAGCTTTTTCGAACTCATTTTTTTCCTTTTTCCGAACTCATTTTTCAGCCAATCATGCCTATCCCTGAGAGCTGGCAGGCTCTTCTTTCTCACCCTTGTTGCACCACTCCTACAAAACTATAGAAATGGAAGAAGAAGTTCTTCCTTCCCTCCTATGCCACTACGAGGTTGCCACGTTCTGACCAATTCAGTTTCTCAAACCGTAGTGACCAGGTTACCGTTTTCCGAGCCCAGCTGAAGGCTGGACCTCGGTACCCTCCACCGAAGATGGTTTGTGATTTTTGCGATTTCCATGGCATTGCCGTAAACCAACTTCCACCGAACTCGTACTACTACTTCAATGCCTTTCTTTGTATGTATGGCGTTTTCAAAATAGAACCCCACTTCATTCTTTTTCTACAGTATTATAAGCTATTCGTGGTCTCGATGCGTGGCTTCTACTTTATGCTACCTCGGGGATCAGGGAGCAAAAATATAAGTTCACTTTTGCCAACAAGGACAGCTGGCGAGGGTGGCAACAAAAGTTCTTTTTTCTGAAGAAGGAGGAGGCCTGGTCGCATGTTCCGACCAAATGGGCTCGGGGAAAGCTGGAGATGGACGTCGTTGACCCGAGGATATTCCTGACTCCCGAGTTGGCACCTATCTTCACAGACTTCGACAGATGGATCTGAGCAGTTTCCGACTGGGATTCCGAGGTCCCTTCGCGCCCTCTTTACCCCTTTCCCATTAACTGGAAGTTGATGACCGAAGAGGTCATTCGGGAGCTAAAGGTGGTAAAGGAGCACAAGACAGACCTCGGGATGCCGGCTCCTGCCATTGCCGGGAAAGACTCCTGGCTGGTGAAGCTTATTCGGAAGAAAGAGTCTTACGAAAGTTTTTATGAAAGTAAGTTATCTCTAAATCCCTTTTCTATATTTTCACCCTGGACTCACACTGATGTCTTCTTTCCTTTTCAGAGATGGGCGACGACACTGTTGCCTTCTACAAATCGCTTTTCCTCGGGCAATCCGAGGAAGGTGAGCAGATAAAGAAGGCCGTCTCCCGAAGATGGAAAACGTCTGGGGCTGGGCCATCTGTGGCCAAATGAGCGAAGAAGGATGCGCCCCCTCCTCTCCCAGAGGTTCCCGATGAGGTGCGCGAAGAGCCCGAGGCTGCTGCTGTTCCGCCGGCCGAGGTCGTTGCTGACCTCACTGCTTAGAGACCCACTCCTTCTGCTACTCTTCTAGATGCTTTGGTAGAGGCCCCTTCTACCAAAGAGCGACGTAAAAGCAAGGGCAAGTGGATTTCTACCGAGGAGGCTTTGGCTTCCGACGACGACGTCGCCGAGGTGCTAGCAGGTTTGTTTTTCTAACAAACTGTGGTGCCTTCTTTTTTGTGGGCTTTGTGATTTTCTTGCCTTCACCAATTTTTTGTTTTTGCCATGCAGGGGAGATATCATCTCCGGGTTGGGTGGCCGAGCACGCCCGAAAGTGGGCCCTTCGGGATGCCCATATCCCGAAGGGGAAGGTCCCGAAAGAGCCTTTCTGGACGTTTATGGAGGACATGAATTTGTACTCCGTAGACTGCCAACAAATGGCTAAGGAGATCTCAAAGGGGGTGCTTACTAAGGCCTCTTTCAAGGCCATCGCGGAGGCTCACCCTGACGATGACTCCCTCGCCGTGAAGGTCTCTGAGCACGCTGCCCAGGGACGCCTCTCGCCTTTTTGTTTTTCCTTTAAATGTCTGCCTCTTCTTCTTTGCCTTACTAACTTTGTCTTTGTTTCTCTGCAGCTACTGGGGTACACCGGTTTCCTCAGAGTTCGGGTGGCGAGGCAGGCGCTATTCCGAGCCTCGGCCTTAAGCACCATAGACCAATATAAGGACAAGTGCTCGAAACTAGCCACACAGAACGCGCAACTGGCTCAAGCTACAGAAAAGGAGGTTGCTGCCGTTCGGGAGGAGTTCCTGAAGGAAAAGGAAGAACTTTTGAAGGACTCCTCCCAGAAGATTTCTGAACTCGGCTCCCAGGTGGCGGAGCTGATTTCGGCGAACGAGGCAGTCCAAAAGGAGAAGTCAGAAAATAAGGCTCTCCTGGCGAAGGTGCTTGAAGAGAAGGCCACGCTTCAAGCCAAGGTCGAGTCTTTGAAGAAGGAGCCGGAGAAGAAGAAGATGAAGGCGCTGAAAAAGAAGGTCGCGGATCTGAAGGAGGACCTTGAAGACCTCGGTGTCGAGAAGAACAAATCCGATTAGATGATCAAAGTTGGTTTTCAGGACGGCTTTTGCCTCGCTCGGTATCAAGTTCTTCAAAGGTTCCCAGACTTGGACCTTTCTTTTTTGGAGGCTCTGAACATTCCCGAGGGGCCTCGGTGGTCTTTGTCCAAGATTGAGCATCTGAACCTGCCCCCTTTGCTTTCGGCCCCGAAGGTTGTGGAGAAGGACGCGGAGCTGGTGGCTCCCGGGACGCCGGGAATCCTTAGTTTTCTTTAGGGCCCTTTGCCTTATTTTCCTTCTCTTTTGTGCTTCTTCTCCTGGCAATCTTCCTTCTTTGTAAGCAAATTTATCTTAATAAAAGACTTTTTTAGAAAATTTGGCTAAGTATTTTTGCGAGATTTTTTGTTTCCCTTTGTCCCGAACTCATTCGCTCCAGAGACTTCAGAAAACCTTATCTGCGCTTAGCATGGCGACCTTCTTCACGAAATCTTGACTTGTACAACTTATGCCCAAGAATTTTGGCTAAGTCTTTTCCCAGGTTTTCTCCATTGTCCCGAACACGTTCGCTCAAGAGACTTCGGAAAACCTTATCTGGTCAGCCACTTTTGCGGAATTTGCACCTGTTATGCTTAAGACTTTTTGGCTAAGAAACTTTCGTACTTAGAGAATTTTTCCAACTTGTACAGCACAATCTTTTTCGCCGAGATCCTAAGTATAGAATTTTCTCAAGGAGTCCGGATGCCACGTATTTTTTAATTCTATACCTTCAGAATCGCCAAGCTTGTACACCCCTTTTCCTACTTCTTCAAGGATCAGATAGGGACCTTCCCAGTTCACGCGAAATACCCCGTGGGGTGGCCTACGAGGTGCAAATTCAGCCTTTCGGAGAACGAGGTCTCCTTTCTTTATTCCTTTTGGCCTGGCACGCAAGTTTATAGCCGTGGCCACTCTCTGCTAAAAAGCTTTTCTTCTCAGCTCCGCTATTTCTCTGTGTTCACCGACAAGGTCGAGCTTGGTTCTTAGGCCGAGGTCATTTCTACTTTCATCAAAAACTTGTACTCGGATTGATGGTTGCACTACCTCGATTGGGATGATGGCCTCTGTACCGAAAACGAGTGAAAAAGGCGTTTCCCCTGTTGCTCTTCGGGGTGTTGTTCGGTAGCTCCGTAGTACACTTTAGAGCTCTCCTGGCCACTTCCCTTTTGCTTCCCCCAGCCTCTTTTTCAAACCATCTTTTATGGTCCTGTTAGATACTTCTACCTGCCCATTGCTTTGGGGGTGAGCTACTGGGGCGAAGTACATTTTTGTTTCGAGGTCACTGATAAATTCCTGGAACCCTTTGTCTATAAACTGGGATCCATTATCAGCTACTAGTACCCTTGGTATGCCAAATCTGCATACGATGTTCTTCCATACGAACTTCTGCACTTCTTTTGCCGAGATAGTAGCCAACGGTTTTGCCTCGACCCATTTGGAAAAATAGTCTACTGCTACTACGCAGAATTTCACGCCCCCAGGCGCTGTTGGGAGTGGTCCTATGAGGTCTACACCCCAGACTGTGAAGGGCCAGGGATAGTCAGCCGAAGTCACCATTTCCAAGGGTGTCCTCTGGATATTTGCGTGTTTTTGGCAGTTACCACATTTTCGGATGAACTGTCTAGCGTCCTTTCTCAGGGTAGGCCAAAAGTATCCTTGGCGTAATATTACTGCCGCCAGGGCGTCAGTTCCAATGTGTGAACAACAAGCGCCTTCGTGGACTTCTTCGAGGATCATTTCAGTATCCTCTTCGCCAACACACCTCTGTAAAGGATTTGCATATCCCTACCGATACAGTTCTTCGCCTATTAGGAAGAATCGCCCGGAGCATCTTCGCACTTTTGTAGCCTCGATGGGCTCTTCGGGGAGCACGTTGTTTGCAAGATACCTTTTTATCGGGTCTTTCCAGCCTTTTTCCGAAGTTACTATGCTCAGCACTTCAATGCTCGGGCGGCTTAGTACCTCGGTGTATGTTTTTGACTTCGACAAGCAGTCTGCTTCCATGTTATCCCATCGAGGTACGTTTTTTATCCGTATGGTGTCGAACTCTCGAATGAGCTTTGTCACCAGTTCGTGAAATTTTGGCAAGATTGGGTCCTTCGCCCCATAGTCTCCTGCCGTTTGCCGAACTACTAGCTGGGAATCGTTGTGGGCTTTTAGATTTCGCACGCCAATTTTTCTAGCTAGGCGCAATCCTGCTATGAGGGCTTCATACTCAGCCACATTGTTGGTGATGTTAAAGCTGAACTTAATAGCCTTCATTACTTCAAGGCCTTCGGGACCTCTGATAATTACCCCAGCTCCCTGGTGTTCGGACCCCGAGGCTCCGTCGACGTACAAAGTCCACTCTGGCTCACCTTCGCTTGGATCTGGATGGCTATCTTCAGTGGTGGGTACTTCGGCAATGAAGTCTGCCAGAGCTTGAGCTTTTATGGCTTTTCGAGGTTCATAAGTGATGTCGTGTTCGCCAAGCTCTATGCACCATTTGGAAAGCCTTCCCGAATGATCAACTTTTCTCATGACATCGCGCAGAGGTAGACTGCTTCGGACGGTGATAGGGTGAGCCTGAAAATATGGTTGCAGCCTTCTTCCTGCTAGCACCAAGGCATATATAGCTTTTTGCAATAGAGGGTACCTGACTTTGGCACCATGCAGGGACTTGCTTACGTAGTAGACTGGCCATTGCTTCGCCCCCTCTTCTTTCACAAGGACCGAGCTTACGGCTTTTTCGGTGACGACGAGGTATAACACGAGGGGCTCTCCCTCGCGAGGTTGCCACAAAGTGGGCAGACCGGCTAAGTAGATTTTGAGTTCCTCCCAGGCCTTTTAGCAGTCTTCACCCCAAGGATGGTCATTACACCCGAGGTTGTCCTCCTTTCTTGCTGCCTTAGTGAGGACTTTGAAGAATGGTCGACACCGGTCTCCATATCTGGAAATAAACTTGCTGAGAGAGGTTATCCTTCCGGTGAGCCTCTGCACATCTTTTATTGTGGCAGGAGTTCGGAACTCAAGTAGAGCCTTATTTTTTTCTGGGTTGGCATCAATGCCTATTTCTGATACCATGTACCCAAGGAACTTTCCCGAGGTCATTCCGAAGATGCACTTTTTGAGATTAAGGCGGATCCCGAAGGCTCTGAGCTGGTGGAAAGTTTCCTTTAGATCTGCGACGTCGTCGCCAGGCAGTTTGCTTTTGACTATCATGTCGTCCACATATAGTTCCATGTTTCTCCCTATTTGGTCATTGAAGACCTTGCTCATCAACCTCTGGTAGGTGGCTCTAGCGTTTTTGAGACCGAAGGGCATCCTGATGTAGCAGTATGTTCCTCCCTCGGTGATGAAGGCGGTTTTTTCTTCATCTTCAGGGTCCATCCTTATTTGATGATACCCACTGAAGGCGTCTAAGAAAGTTAGGAGCCCGTATTCGGCTGTTGAGTCTACCAATTGGTCTATCGGTGAGAGAGGGTATGAATCTTTCGGGCAAGCATCGTTCAAGTTTCTGAGGTCGATGCACATCCGGAGTTTGCTGCTTCCTTCTTTTGTGGCAACTACCACATTGCTTAACCATTCAGGGTACTTGACCTCCCTGATGACATCGGCTTATAACAGTCGTTGGACTTCGGTTTTGACAAAGTTACTTTTATGAACTGAGTTGCCTCGCTTCTTTTGCCGGACAGGCTTTGCTTCCGGACTTACTTTGAGGCTATGTTGAATTATGTCAGGGTTTACCCCTGGCATGTCTTTCGGCGAGTAGGCAAACAGATCTTTATTTGTCAGTAGAAAAGATACAAGTTTTTCCTTGTCACCTTCGGCCAAGTTTTTCCCTATTCGGGTATTTTGGCCTGGGATAAGTTCTACATCTTCCATTTCGGCCTTCGCAGGATTCTCTGCCTTGCCCTTTTTTGGTGCTTTTGCTTCCACAGCTTGCGCGAAGTTCTTTGCTGGAGCCTTTCATGTTTTCACGAACACCTTCCTTACTTCTTCTTGATCTATGAAGATTTCCGCATCTCCATCCTTGGCGGCGAAAGTGACGGTTAAGTACTTGACATCAGGGCGAATGTGCAGGTTTCCCTGTGTCTGTCTTCCAAGGATAGCGTTGTATGATGAAGGGACATCCATAATGATGAACCTTGCCATTGTGGAGGCGTACAACTCTGCTGTCCCAATCACCGAAGTCCCTTTCAGCATCAAAGGGAGATCGATCCATCCGAGGACGGGCAGTTCGGACGGACCTACCCCGAAGGTAGGCGAGGTGACTGGCTTGAGGTTGCTGCTAGATATACCCAACCTTGGCAGCAAGTGTGAAAACAGGACGTCGGCATTTGATCCGTCGTCAAGCAGTACTCTCTTGACGTCCAAGTTTCCTATTCTCGCCATGATCAATAATGGGTCGTCATGGGGAAAAAAGACGGCGGAACCATCCTTTCGGGCCAGCTATTTTGTTGGACTTTTATACTCCATGACTGCTATTTCTCTGGCCTTCCTCTTTCTTTCCGAGGATGGCAGTCCCGTCGTAATTGTTTGTATGATTCCCGCTGGAGGTGGGGGGCGCCTTTTCGGACTTCGATTTTTCCGCCTGTCGGAGTCGTAGTCCTCATCTTCTGCCTTTCCTTCCTCCTCTTTTCTCCCTTTCTAATAGCCAAAGGCTATTGCCTCCTCGGTAGTAACTCCCTGCCAGAATATTGGCCGAGGAGTCTGACGTCACCCAAGAGAGGATTTTTTACGGACCTCAAAAGGTGCGAAGTCAAACACTATGAGCTCGAGACTTCGGTTAGCTCGTTAGGAATTCCAAGGACAACACCGTCTCCATCGAGGGGCCAAACTGACTACCTCCGGGTAAGAGAGCCATCTCTCTGAAGCAAGGAAGAATCTCCCCGAAGGCAGAGGCCCCGAAGAGGATCTTCCCCGAACAAGAAACACCTGAACAAGGGAATCCCCTAACTATGGGTGTGAGTCCCGAAGAAGGTGTTCATCAAGGGAACTCCCAGAACTATGGGATAGATCCCGAAGGAGGTGCTCGCACCAAAGGACGGATAGAATCCGAAGAGGGTGCACGCATCGAAGGGCGACCTCGCCCAGGGGACCTCGGGAGTACGGTATGAGCATTTAAGGAGCCTCTGACATGTCGCCCACAAGCCCTACACGTCACATCTGAACGGCAAACTGACACGCCGCAGCCGCCCCCGTCCTGACACAACCCGTCCGGGTCCAGGGCTAAAGGAGGCTGCAAACGGCTGCCTGTCCCCTAGGTCCAAAACTACAGATCAAATCCGACCGAACACGTGTCATGATCTGAACGGACCAGCTACTCTTATAAATACTAGAAAATGGGACTGGGCAAAGGATGGGCATTTTCCTCCCTCTGAGAAAACACAAAACAGGCAAGACACTTGATCCCTTAGTGTTCTTCCTCCACTTTCACTCAGAAAACTGACTTGGGCGTCGGAGGGTCCTCCCCGGAAAAGCAAACCGGGGACCTCCTAACCTCTTGTTTGAGCTTTTCAGGCACACTCAGCTGGGAAATCAGAGCTCCAGGCGCTCGCCTCCTCAGGAAGTCTCTCCACCTGTCAACATGACAGCAAACGAAGATGCCTTGGGGCATCATCCGGGGACCTCGTAACCTCTTCTTTGAGCTTTTCAGGCACACTCAGCTGGGAAATCAGAGCTCCAGGCGCTCGCCTCCTCAGGAAGTCTCTCCACCTGTCAACATGACAGCAAACGAAGATGCCTTGGGGCATCATTTGGCACCGTCTGTGGGAAACTACTCCCAGGTAGCTGTTGTCGAAACTCGGCGTTCGAAGGACAAAGGACTCCTGAAGTCCCCGTCCGCGCCTGAGACCCAACCAGCTACCGAACAAAGTCCCCCAGAGACTTCCTTGCCTGAAGAGGAACGCCCTCTGGTCATCACCATGGGTTTTTTACGAGACTTTCAGAGGTCTGTTGTGGCTGAAATGACACAACAGATAGACCGAAGGTGGCCGCAACCAGCCCAGGCGCAAAAACCCACTTCGCCAGCACGACCTCGGGAGAAAAGCCCAAGGGCAACCCATCATAGCTCGGGAAGTGGGGAGCCACGGGAAGAGTCCTCGACAGATAACTTGCCCCTTGGAGCACGGCTGGCGGAAAAAGCGAGGACTGAGTGACCCGAAGTCCCGTCCAGAAGAAGTTTGTCGCCAGAGGCAAGGTCCCCCTCAACTCGGTACTGAAGCCGCTCCCCGAAGAGACGGCAACAGTCCTTTTACCAAAGAACCTCCAAGCACCAGGAAGAGGAGCCCAGTGCTACGCTCCTGCTGGAGAAAGTCTTGGCAAGACTGGAGAGAGTGGAACAGCAGGTGGCACGAAAGCCTGTTTGGGCCAGGCTAACTGAAACCGTCTCTGGAGATGAAACTCCTTTCGCCCGAACAGTGGTCGAGGCGGCCATGCCAAGTGACTTCAGGCTACCTCGGCTAAAGACCTATGAGGGTCGGACTAATCCCCAGGCCCACCTAACAAAGTACAAACGGAGCATGGTGCTACACGGGGTTGATGATGCTACACTCTGCAAGTGCTTCGAAGTCACCCTCGCAGGACCAGCAACTGCCTGGTACAATTCCCTGCCTCCCGGAAACATCAGGGGGTTCCAGGAGCTGTCCACAGTGTTCACCCAACAGTTCATTGGGAGCAAGCTGACGGCGAAGATGCCCGTCCAGATGTTCGACATAGCACAAAGAAACGGGGAGACCATCCGTGACTATGTCGAGAGGTTCAACAGAGAGGCCCTTAGTGTTCCGAACTTTCGGCCCGAAATCCGCATCCTCGCCATGACAAGGGGCCTCCGGAGGGATTAGCACTTGTTTTATGAATTCTCCAAAGATCCCCCGGACACGCTGGGAGAATTCTACCGAAGGGCTGAACAACATATGACAGCCGAAGAACTGAGAATGACTGGACCGAAGGCTGACCATATTCACGCTCGTGGCGAAGGGTCCAGCCAGCAATCCCGGTGTCCAACGGAACAGTTAGGCCAACCTCGGAGAATGCGAGTAGGAGGAAGGAAGCCCCAAAACTTTATGCCTCTGAGCACCACGACGGCTAACGTCCTCATGGCGTTGGAAAAACAGGGGTCTCAAATCCAACGACCGAGGGGCATGACTGCTGACAACAGAAGGAACATGAAGAAGTTCTGTCAGTACCACCGTGATCACGGTCATGACACCGAAGACTACTTTCAGCTGAAAAAGTACATTGAATCACCGATAAAGCAGGGCCAGCTTCGGCGTTATTTGAGAATGCCTTCCCCGAAGGGGAAAAAAGAGGAAGAAGGAAAGCCCGATGATGAGGATTACGATTCAGACAGGCGAAGGAACCGAAGTCCGAGAAGGCGTCCTCCACCTTCGGCAGGGGTAATACAGACGATCACAACCGGACTTCCATCCTCGGAAAGAAAAAGAAGGGCCAGAGAGATAGCGGTGATGGAATATCAGAGCCCAACGAAAAAATTGGCCCGCGAGGATGGCTCCACCATCGTATTTCCGCATGATGATCCATTGCTGATAATGGCGAGGATAGGAAACTGGGACGTCAAGAGGGTACTGCTGGACGATGGCTCAAACGCAGACGTCTTGTTCTCACATTTGCTGCCAAGCTTGGGCGTATCCAGGAGTGACCTCAAGGCTGTTACTTTACCCACGTTCAGCGTAGGACCATCTGAGCTACCTGTCCTCGGGTGGATCGACCTCCCCTTGATGATGAAAGGAACTTCGGAGAAAGGAACTGCTCAGTTGTTCGCCTCTACCATGGCAAGATTCATAGTCATGGACGTCCCTTCGTCATACAACGCCATCCTCGGCAGACAGACACAGGGAAATTTGCACATTCACCCTGATGTAAAGTACTTGACCGTCACCTTTGCCACCAAAGGAGGAGACGCAAAGATCTTCATTGATCAAGGCGAGGTGAGAAAGGTGTTCGTCAGAGCACGAAAGGCTCCAGCAAGCAACTTAGCACTTGCTGTAGAAGCAAAAGAGCTGGAAAGGGGCGAGGCAGAAGATCCCACAAAAGCAGAAACAGAAGAAGTAGAGCTTGTCCCAGGCCATAGTACCCGAATAGGGAAAAGCATGGCCGAAGGAGACAAGGAAAAACTTGTATCTTTTCTGCTTGCAAATAAAGATCTGTTCGCCTACTCGCCGAAGGACATGCCAGGGGTAAACCCTTGCGTAATCCAGCAAAGCCTCAAAGCGAGTCCGGAAGTAAAACCTGTCCGGCAAAAGAAACGGAGCATCTCGGCTCACAAAAGTGACTTCGTCAAGACCGAAGTCCAGTGTCTGATAGACGCTAGCGTTATCCGGGAGGTAAACTACCCCGAATGGCTAAGCAACGTGGTAATTGCCATGAAAGAAGGAAGTAGTAAGCTCCGGATGTGCATCAACTTCAGAAATTTGAACGATGCTTGCCCGAAAGATTCATATCCCCTTCCGCCAATAGACCAACTGGTAGACTCAACTGCCGAGTACGGGCTCCTAAGTTTCCTGGACGCTTTCAGTGGGTATCATCAGATAGGGATGAACCCCGAAGATGAAGAGAAGACTGCCTTCATCACTGAGGGAGGAACATATTGCTATATCAGGATGCCCTTCGGACTTAAAAATGCAGGAGCCACCTACCAGAGGCTGATGACCAAGGTCTTCAAAGACCAAATGGGGAGGAACATGGAGGTGTATGTGGATGATATGATAGTCAAAAGCAAACTGCCTGGCTACCACATTGCAGATTTAGAGGAAACCTTCCAAAAACTCAGAGCCTTCGGGATCCGCCTTAATCCTGAGAAATGCATCTTCGGGGTGACCTCGGGAAAGTTCCTTGGGTACATGGTATCCGAAAGAGGCATCGATGCTAACCTCGAGAAGATTAAGGCTCTGCTTGAATTCCGAACTCCTGCCACAGTCAAAGACGTGCAAAGACTCACCGGAAGAATAACCTCTCTGAGCAGGTTTATTTCCAGGTACGGAGATAGGTGTCGACCATTCTTCAAAGTCCTCACAAAGGCAGCAAAGATGGAAGTCGACCTCGGAAGGAATGGTCATCCTTGGGCTGAAGATTGCCAAAAAGCCTGGGAAGAACTTAAAGTCACAGAAAAAGCTGTGAGCTCGGTCCTCGTGAAAGAAGAAGGGCCAAAGCAATGGCCGGTCTACTATGTCAGCAAGTCCTTGCACGGCGCTGAAGTCAGGTACCCTTTGCTTCAAAAAGCTATATATGCCTTAGTGCTTGCAGGGAGAAGGCTGCGGCCATACTTTCAGGCTCACCCCATTATCGTCCGAAGTACCCTGCCTCTACGGGACGTTATGAGGAAAGTTGATAACTCGGGAAGGCTTTCCAAGTGGTGTATAGAGCTTGGCGAACACGACATCACGTATGAACCCCGAAAAGCTATAAAAGCTCAAGCTTTGACAGACTTCATCGCCGAAGTACCAAACACCGAGGAGGGACATTCATTTTTGGGCGAAGATGAGCCAGAATGGACGTTATATGTTGATGGGGCCTCTGGATCCGAACACCAGGGAGCTGGAGTGATTATCAGAGGCCCCGAAGGCCTAGAAGTAATGAAGGCCATCAAGTTCAGTTTCAACGCCACCAACAATATGGCCGAGTATGAGGCCCTCATAGCAGGATTACGCCTGGCCAGAAAAATTGGCGTGAGAAACTTGAAAGCCCACAGTGATTCCCAGCTGGTGGTCCGGTAAATGGCAGGGGACTATGGCGTGAAAGACCCGACTTTGGCAAAATACCATGAGTTGGTAACAAAGCTTATTCGGGAGTTCGACGTCGTGAAAATCGAGAACGTACCCCGACGAGAAAATGCTGAGGCAGACTGTTTGGCAAAGTCCAAAACTTGCACCAAAGTGCTAAGCCACCCCAGCATCGCGGTGTTAAGCATAGAGACCTCGGGGAAAGGATGGAAAGAACCAATCAAAACGTATCTCGCAACCAACACACTCCCCGAAGACCCCAGCGAAGCCGCAAAAGTGCGAAGGCGCTCCGGACGTTTCTTCTTAATTGGAGAAGAACTATATCGGCAAGGATATGCAAATCCACTACAGAGGTGTGTTAGTGAAAAGGATACTGAAATGATCCTCGAAGAAGTTCACGAAGGTGCCTGTGGTTCGCACATCGGAACCGACGCCCTGGCAGCAGTGATACTTCGCCAAGGATACTTCTGGCCTACCCTGAGAAAGGACGCCAAGCAGTTCATCCAGAAATGTGGTAGTTGCCAGAGACATGCGAACATCCAAAGAACACCCTCAGAGTTCGTGACGTCGGCAGACTATCCTTGGCCCTTCGCAGTTTGGGGCATAGATCTCATTGGGCCACTCCCAACGGCGCCTGGAGGCGTGAAGTTCTGCATAGTAGCAGTTGACTATTTCTCTAAGTGGGTCGAGGCAGAACCTCTGACAACTATCTCGGCAAAAGAAGTGCAGAAGTTCGTATGGAAAAACATCGTATGCAGATTCGGCATACCGAGGGTACTCGTAGCGGACAACGGATCCCAGTTCATAGACAAAGGATTCCAAGAGTTCATTAAGGACCTCGGGACAAAAATGCACTTCGCCCCAGTAGCTCACCCCCAAAGTAATGGGCAGGTGGAAGTATCTAACAGGACCATAAAAGATGGTCTGAAAAAGAGATTGGGAGAAGCAAAAGGGAAATGGCCAGGAGAACTCCAAAGCGTGTTATAGAGTTACCGAACAACACCCCGAAGAGCCACAGGGGAAACGCCCTTTTCACTCGTCTTCGGTACAGAGGCCATCATCCCTGTCGAGGTAGTACAACCGTCAATACGAGTCCAAGTGTTCGATGAAAAAGGAAATGACCACGGCCTGAGAACCAAGCTCGACCTCGTCAGCGAACACAGAGAAGTAGCTGAGCTGAGAAGAAAAGCTTTCTAGCAAAGAGTGGCAGCAGCCATAAACCTACGCGCCAGGCCAAAAGGAATAAAGAAGGGAGATCTCGTTCTTCGAAAGTCTGAATTTGCACCCCGAAAGCCGTCCCACGGGGTACTTCCCGCAAATTGGGAAGGACCCTACCTGGTACTTGCCGAAGTACGAAAAGGAGTTTATAAGCTCGGCGACGCCGAAGGCATAGAATTAAAAAACACTTGGCACTCAGAGGCCTTGAAAAAATTCTATGCCTAAAAAGTTTGGTGGGAAAGTTGTATTGCACAAGTTGGACAAATTTGTCTAAGTAAAAAGTTCTGAAGAAGTACAAAACAAGAGTCTCACGAAAGCAATCGCCGAGGAAAGCAAAAGTATGGTTTTCCGAAGTCCCTTGAGCGAATATGTTCGGGACAAAGGAAAGCAAGAGTATGGTTTTCCGAAGTCCCTTGAACGAATATGTTCGGGACAAAGGAAAGCAAGAGTATGGTTTTCCGAAGTCTCTCGAATGAATTATGTTCGGGACAAAGGGCCACAAAGGGATCTGGCAAAAAATACTTACCCAAATTTTTATCTATTGAGCCAAAGAGTGCTTACAGAGAAGAAAGTTGCTGAAAGACTACAAAAAAGAAGAAGCAAATGAAGACAAAAGGCCCTAGTACAAACTAAGGAACCTCGGCGTCTTGAGAACTGCCAGCCTCTGTGCTTTTATCAGCAGCCTTCGGCGCCGAGAAAGAAGAAGGCAGTTTCAAGTGCTCGATCTTGGACCAAGTCCACCGAGGCTCCTTCGGGATGTTCATGCCTTCCAGGAAGGAGAGGTCAAAATCTGGGAACTTCTGCAGAATTTGGTGCCGAGCAAGACAGAAGCCGTCTTGAAAGCCCAACTTCGTCATATCATCGGACTCCCGCTTATTGACCGCAAAATCTGCATAGTCCTTCTCTAGATCCGCGTAATCCTTCTCCAGATCCTTAAGCTTTCTCTTCAATGCCTTCATCTTCTTCTTCTCTTCTGAAGGCTTCTTCAGAGATGCGACCTCAGCTTCGAGCTAGGCCTTTTCCTCGAGCGTCTTCGCAAGGATTGCGTCACTTTCTGACTTATCCTTTTGAATCGCTTCTACGGTCGAAGTCAGCTCTGCCATCCGAGAGCCGAGGTCGGAAAGCTTCTGGGAGGTGCCTTTCTCAAGCTCCTCTTTATCTTTTATGAACCCCTCCCGAAGTTCAGCAATTTCCTTCTCCGAAGACTGCTTCAGCTGAGCATTTTCGGCAGCCAACGCCGAACACTGGGCCTTCGTCTTGGTGTAAAGGTCCCAGAGTGACGCCCTCCGTTCTGTCTCTCGTGCCACCCGAACACGGAGCAACCCGGCATACCCCATCAACTGCAAAAAAGCAAACAAAGGGAAAATGATGCTAAGTAAAAAGCAAAGGTGAAATTGGCACTAAGGAAACAGTGAAGCCTACCTGGGAGGCATGTTCAGTGAGTTTGGCGGCCAAAGAGATGTCGCCAGGGTAAGCCTCCGTAAGGGCCATGTAAGAGGCCTCAGTAAAAACCCCTTTGCAAATCTGCCTGGCCATCTCGGGACAGTCCTCGGAGTACATATTCATGTCCTCCATGAACGTCCAGAAGGGCTCCTTCGGAACTTTCCCTGTTGGGACTTGGGCATCCCGAAGGGCCCTCTTGCGGGCGTGTTCGGCAACCCAGTCAGGAGCGGCCACCTCCGCTGCGCAACAAGGCAGGAAAATTGGTTAAGGCCAGAAAACCCTTAAGGATTTACAAGAGAAGAAAAGGGTTCTTCGACAAAGTACAAACCTGCTGGCACCTCGGTAAGGTCATCGTCAAGAATCGACGTCGCCTCAGTAGAGATCCCCTTGCCTCTTATTTGGCGCCGTTCCTCGGCAGAAGAAGTCTCCTCCCCATCGCCCTCCAGAAGAGCATGCGAAGGCGTGGGGCTTTGAGGAAGGACGTCGGAAGAAGGGACGTCGACAGAAGGAACCTCGGGCAAAGGGGCAGCAAGGTCTCCGGGCTCCTCGCCTACCTCCTCCGGAATTTGCGGAAAAGAGGAAGGAGCAGCTTTCTTTGCCCGTTTGGGGGGAGGGCCGCCTGAAGCCTGTTTCCGCCTCCGGGAGGCGGCCTTCTTTGTCTGTTCGCCCCTCTGGGCCTGCCCGGTAAAAAGAGCCTTGTAGAAGGCAGCCGTGTCGTCGCCCATCTCTGAAAAAAGGAAGAGAAGATCAGTGTAAGTCCAAGATGAAGTTATGAAGGAAAAAATGAGAAAGTAACTTACTCTCGTAAAAATACTCATAAGTCTCTTTCCCCCGAAGGAGTTTCACGAGCCAGGAGTCCTTCCCCGAAGAAGCCGGTTTCGGCATGATGAGGTCTATCACATGCTCCTTTACCACCTTAAGTTCCCGAAGGACCTCTTCGGTCATGAGCCTCCAGTTGATCGGAAAGGGGTAAAGGGCACGAGGAGAGACCTCGGCAGCCCAGTCAGAGACGGCCCGGATGCGCCTGTCGAAGTCCTCGAAGATAGGTACTACGTCGGCGTCTAGCAGTATCTTCGGGTCAACAACATCCATCTTGAGCCTCCCCTGAGCCCACTTGGTCGGGACGTGTGACCAAGCCTCCGACTTCTTCAGGAAAAAGAATTTTTGTTGCAACCCTCGCCAGCTGTCTTTGGTGGTGAAGGTGAACGTATACTTTTTGCTCCCGGATCCCTGAGGTAGCATAAAGTAGAAGCCACCCTTCGGGACCACAAAGAGCTTGTAGTACTGAAGAAAAACTACAAAGTGAGGTTTTATTTTGAAAACGCCGCACATACAGAGGAAGGCGTTGAAATAGCAGTACGAGTTCGGTGGGAGTTGGTTAACGGCAATGCCATGGAAGTTGCAGAACGCGCTAACCATCTCGGGGGGGGATACTGAAGTCCGGCCTTCAGTTGGGCTCGGAAAATGGTGATTTCATCACTTCGGTTGGAGAAAGAAAATTGGTCAGGACGGGGCAACCTCGTCACAGAGTAAGAGGGTAAGAAAAACTTTTTCTTCCACTTCGCTAGCTTTGCCGGAGTAGTGCAGCAGGGGTGAGAAAGAAGAGGTTGCCAACTCTCGGGAACAGGCATGATGAAAACGAGTTCGGGAAAAACAATGAAAACGAGTTCAGGAAAAACAAGGAAGAATCTTTGGAAAAAATAGAAGGACTAAAACCCACCAAAGGTCTTGCCGGAATCTGGATTCCTGGAAGCTGTCGTGAAAAGTGGTCGAAAAAATGCCTGAAAAAGGAGAACCGCCGTGGAAAATCGGGAGAGAATTAGAAGGCAAAAGAAAGCAAAAGCAGAAGAAGAAAGAGGGTTATGACAGGACTGATATATATAGGCCGAGAAGGCCAGGAGAACCGTCGTCATTAGTACCCCTCGGAAGGCGAAGCGTCGCCATAACTGCTATGGGCCCCTGAAAAGTCGCGCCAGCCGTACTCAGTGCATTCTTACCCAATAAAAGTGTGCCATGTGTCGGTCATCGCGCAGCAAACGTGCCACGTGTCATCCATCACGTTGAGCACGCCCTCTGACACCGTTTGGTCTAGAGGCGCCGCCCTAAACTGACTCTGCTGGATACAGGACGCGACGCATGAGCAGACCTATAAAGGCAAAAAAGTAGGTTACCTCGAAGACACCAAAAGACAGCCTGTGACTTCGGGCAAAACGTCTATCTTCGGTACAAGGTTATCCTATTTCCCCTTGCCACAAGGACACCAAGAGACAGCCTGTGACTTCGGGCAGAAGGTGTATCTTAGGTACAGGGATAGCCTATCTTCTCGCGCCTCGAGGACGCAAAAATGCTGCCCATCGGTACAAGCAGAAGAAGGCATCTTCGGCAGAGATATCACAACCACAGGACCCGAAAACCGATGAACCGAAGTTTCTCACTTCGGCTTTTCGGAGGGGGGCCTGTGATAGCCAAAGGCTATTGCCTCCTCGGTAGTAACTCCCTACCAGAATATTGGCCGAGGAGTTTGACGTCACCCAAGAGAGGATCTTTTTACGGACCTCGGAAGGTGCGAAGTCAAACACTATGAGCTCGAGACTTCGGTTAGCTCGTCAGGAATTTCGAGGACAACACCGTCTCCATCGAGGGGCCAAACTGACTACCTCCGGGTAAGAGAGCCATCTATCTGAAGCAAGGAAGAATCTCCCCGAAGGCAGAGGCCCCGAAGAGGATCTTCCCCGAACAAGAAACACCTGAACAAGGGAATCCCCTAACTATGGGTGTGAGTCCCGAAGAAGGTGTTCATCAAGGGAACTCCCAGAACTATGGGATAGATCCCGAAGGAGGTGCTTGCACCAAAGGACGGATAGAATCCGAAGAGGGTGCACGCACCGAAGGGCGACCTCGCCCAGGGGACCTCGGGAGTACGGTATGAGCATTTAAGGAGCCTCTGACATGTCGCCCACAAGCCCTACACATCACATCTGAACGGTGAACTGACACGCCGCAGCCGCCCCCGTCCTGACACAACCCGTCCGGGTCCAAGGCTAAAGGAGGCTGCAAACGGCTGCCTGTCCCCTACGTCCAAAACTACAGATCAAATCTGACCGAACACGTGTCATGATCTGAACGGACCAGCTACTCCTATAAATACTAGAAAATGGGACTGGGCAAAGGATGGGCATTTTCCTCCCTCTGAGAAAACACAAAACAGGCAAGACACTTGATCCCTTAGTGTTTTTCCTCCACTTTCACTCAGAAAACTGACTTGGGCGTCGGAGGGTCCTTCCCGGAAAAGCAAATCGGGGACCTCCTAACCTCTTGTTTGAGCTTTTCAGGCACACTCAGCTGGGAAATCAGAGCTCCAGGCGCTCGCCTCTTCAGGAAGCCTCTCCACCTGTCAACATGACAGCAACCGAAGATGCCTTGGGGCATCATCCGGGGACCTCCTAACCTCTTCTTTGAGCTTTTCAGGCACACTCAGCTGGGAAATCAGAGCTCCAGGCGCTCTCCTCCTCAGGAAGTCTCTCCACCTGTCAACATGACAGCAAACGAAGATGCCTTGGGGCATCACTTTCGGGGAAGGCATGCGCAGATAACACTGAAGTTGGCCCTGTTTTATCAGCGACTCTATATACTTTTTCAAATGGAAGCAGTCTTCGGTGTCGTGGCCGTGGTAGCGATGAAACTGGCAGAACTTCTTCATATTCTTTCTGTTGTCGGCAGTCATGGCCCGTGGCTGCTGAACCTGAGTTCCCTGCCTTTCCATTGTCATGAGGATGTTGGTCCTTGTGGTGTTCAGGGGTGTGAAAATGGGGAGTTTCCTTCCTTGCATTCTCCGAGGTCGGCCTGCCTGTTCGGTGGGATACCGGGTTTGTTGGCTGGACCCTTAGGCCCAAGTGTGATCGAACTTCGGTCCGCCCATTCTCAGTTCTTTGGCTGTCATGTGCTGTTCGGCCTTTCGGTAAAATTCATCCAGCGTGTCCGGGGGGTCCTTGGAGAATTCATAAAACAGCTGTGAGTCCCTCCGAAGGCCCCGTGTCATCGCGAGGATGCGTACTTCGGGCCAAAAGTCTGGGACACTCAAGGCCTCTCTGTTAAATCACTTGACATAGTCGCGGATGGTCTCTCCAATTCTTTGCGCTATGTCAAACATCTGAACCGGCATCTTCGCCATTGGCCGACTTCTGATAAACTGCTGCGTGAAGGCTGTGGATAACTCCTGGAACTCCTTGATGGTTCCTGGGGACAATGAATTATACCAGGCTGTTGCTGGCCCAGTGAGAGTGACCTCGAACCATTTGCACAAGGTAGCGTCGTCGGCACCGTGCATCATCATGCTGCGTCTGTACTTGGTCAGATGGGCCTGCGGATCAGTAGGGCCATCATAAGTTTCCAGCCGAGGTACTCTGAAGTCACCCGGCATAGCTGCCTCAACTACATCTTTTGTGAACGGGGACTCATCCCCACAAAAGGTTCCAGACAGCCTAGCCTAGATGGGTTTTCGGGCCACCTGTTTCTCCACTCTATCCAACCTCGCCTATATCTTCTCCATAAGGATCGTGGCGCTAGGTTCTTCTTCCGGGAGGGGAGATTGTCGGTGCCTCTTCAGAGAGTGAGTTCGGCGCTGAGGGGATGGGGACCTCGCCTTAGGTGACTGGCTCCTCCTGTGTGTTATTTTGGGTCGTCTTGACCCCGCTTGTCCCACGAGCCGTGCCCTGAGGGGCATGTTTTCTGTTGAAGACTCCTCTCGTGGGTCTCTGCATCCAGAACTACGATGGGTTGGTTTGGAACTTTTTTCCTGAGGGTGTGCTGGCAAAGGAGGCCTTTGGGCTTGAGCTTGTTGCGGCCACCTTCGGTCTATCTGTTGTGTCATTTCAGCCACAACAGAACATTGAAAGTCGGCAAGAAAGCCCATGGTTATGACCAGAGGATGCTCTTCCTCAGGCGTGGAAGTCCCTAGGAGGGCTTGCTCAGTGGCCGGTTGGACCTCAGGCGCGGACGGGGACCTCGGGAGTCCCTTGTCCTTAGAACGCCGAGTCTCAACGACGGCGACCCGAGGATGGGTTCCCACAGACGGCGCCAAATGATGCCCCGAAACGTCTTTACTGGAAGGCATGGTGACTTCCGGGAGGACTTCCTGTGATGGAGAGTGTCTGGAGTTGAGGTTTCCCAGGGGAATGTGTCTGAAAAGCTCAGAGAAGAGGGTTAGGAGGTCCCCAGGGTGCTTTTCCGGGGAGGAGCCTCCGACGCCCAAGTCAGTTTCTCGAGAAGGTAAGGGGGAAGCACTAGAGTTTTTAGTGGGCTTGCCTGTGTTTTCTGAAGGAGGAGGAGTCGAACCGTTTGCCAGGGTCTGTTCCCTGGTATTTATAGAGAAACCCAGCCTGTTCAGATGACGACACGTGTTCGGTCGGATGTTCCCTGAGTTTTTGGGTGTAGGGGGCGAGTAGCCGGTGACAGGCTCCTTGAGCCTTGAACCGAGACAGCTCGTGACAAGACCTGGACGGCGTCGGCGTGTCAAATCACCATTTGAGGTGACATGTAGCGTCTGTGGGCGGCATGTCAGAGGCTCCTTAAATGCTCATGCCGTACTCCTGAGGTCCTCTAGGTGAGGTCGTTCTTTGACACGGTCGCCCTTCTTCTGGAGTTATGCTCGTGCTTTTGGGGGGTTCCCTTGTTTGGAGGTTCCACCTTCAGGGAGATTCCCTTCTGTTTGTGATAGCTAATTCTCTGCATCCGAAGGTGATCTGTTCGGTCCCCCGAGGGAGCCGGCACCATCTTTGTGATCCCTGACGTTCTTGCCGAAGTTCCAAGTTCGGGGTGCTTGGCTTCGTTCCTTCCGAGGTCAGTGATGGTGTCTCTTTTGGGTGACGCCAGGCTTCCTGATCATCCTTTCGGCAGGAAGTACGCACTGGGAGATGAGATAGTCCTTCGGCTATCAGCCATTATTAAGCCCAAAATTAAAGCCTAATTGGATTAGGGCTTTGAAACCCATTAGGCCTGGAAGTTGAGTCTCATTATAAATACAACTTCTAGTGAGAAATTCG
Organism: Aquilaria yunnanensis; assembly: GCA_039654915.1. NCBI lineage: Eukaryota > Viridiplantae > Streptophyta > Magnoliopsida > Malvales > Thymelaeaceae > Aquilaria > Aquilaria yunnanensis. The sequence continues at coordinate 80,051,840 of CM077598.1, forward strand.
CAGGTCTCGTTGCCCTAGCCTCCGAAAAGGACAGCTGCACTCTTCTCTTGCAATTCCTTGCAGGACGCAAGCTAGCACTGCGAGTGCAAGAGAAACGCATCTGTCGGGATGTGGTGGAAGCGTGGTGATCCCAAGAGGCTCGTGTGGATACCATAGAGAGCTTGAACAAGTCAACTGTTCAGGTTTTGTGATTCGACTCTACAGTTGAGTGTGAGATCTCAACTGAAAATTAGGTAAGAAAATTTTTGAACACCCGGTTTACCCCGTTTCACTTGGATCTTGGAGGGTTTCGGTTAAATTCTGCTACGCTATTTGGCTCCCGAAACCCAACAGGGTCTTCATTGTACCTGTAAGAAAATTACTAAGGACTCCACATATGATAACATAAGTAACTTGCTGTGAGCTCTTATAGCTTGAGGGTCTGATATATATGCACATATAACTAGGTCCCTTTAGACCTCTCCTCACCTAGTCCTTGAACCATAAGGCATAGCCTTGTCCTCTAGAAAGCTTAGCTTGCCAGCCTAACTAATGATAAATCACCAGTTGAACCTCTCCCACTTATGTTGTACAGGGGAATTATGGTGGGACTATTGTAGACTAGGCCATAAAGACCTTGTAGACTAGGTGCACTAAGGTTTCATCTTACAACCTTGTGGCTAACGGCACGGCTAGGTTGCCAAGGGTTCTAAACCTTCCACCCAAGCTAGTGGTATTTAGTTGTGATCCTTAGTAAACTAGTTTGCTTGCTTTTGGTACAAGTCACCATAAAACTTTATAAAACCCAAGAAAACTCCTAGGTCTCGAAGGACTTTTGGATGTGTTGAAGTACCCTTGGAATACTTAGACCCTAAGGTACCCTAAGAACGCCCTTAAGTCTCCCCTCGACCTTCCTAGCAAAAGTTGGAAAATTTAGCCAACCTACTAGTGGTGACGCATCTCAACAATTGGTAACATTCTGCCAACTTTTCTGGTATTGGCGACGCATTGTGGACAATGGTACCAAACTGGTGACGTGTCTCCAATCTACGAATCTGCAGAATTTTCATAGATTTTGCTGCTATGAACTTTCGACACTTACCAAACATAGCCAACATGCTTGGTTAGCCTCTAAACTTCACATACATGTAACACATGTTGCATAGATCACAACCAACTATCACAAGCCAATCTATGATGCATTCTAACATCATTCCAATCATCACAAACCTCATAGTCCACCATGATTCAACCTTGTTCACTAACTAATGCTATTGCTAGAATTACTCAAATTCTTCAAGAAACTCATTCCAATAGCATTAATTGAAATTAAAAACACAACTCCCATACCTCAATCCAAGTAACAAGCAAGAATCAAACACTCTTCCAATTCGCTAAGCTCACCAAAGCACCACCTAAGTTCCAAGCAAAACATACACACCTAGCATCAAATTTTTACTTTCTTACCAAAACCCAAGCTCCTAACTAACCAATAAACATGAATTCAATCAAGAACACATTGGTTACCTCGTACTCAGAATAGGAGATGGGAGAAAACATGCTTCCAAGCTCCAAAACCATGGTTTTATGCTTTAAATGAACTCCCAATGGCCTATATACTTCTGATGCCTTATCTTTTCACCAAGAAACTTTGATTTCAAGCTCAATTGGATGGAAAAATTAGGGTGGAGAGGATGAACTCGGGTTTAGGGAAGCTACCCTTCACTTTACCATGTTATAACCCTTGTTTAACACAAAAGCCACCAAAGTATTAGACTTGATGCACTTAAGCCCCCATCTTTTGGTAACCTTAACTATCCTTGATTAATCCTTGTTTATTTCATCAAGTTTTGGTTAAATTTGAAAGTTAAGTTTTAAAACCTAATTTTAACCACTTGGGACCTAACCCGGCTATTCAAGATGCAAAATTACCATTTTGTCCCTGAACCTCATTTAGTGCCTTAACTTTCTTGGAACTTAGTGAACTTTGCTAAAATTTTCCATTCTTGCTATGTAAACCTGAATTAAGGTTCCAAACTTAATTTAGAGTACTTTACCTTCCTCAAGCATGCTTCCCACTAATAAGGCCATAACACTTAGGTTGTGGAGGCATTACTTGATGGGAAGGTCATTCAGGATCTTCACCGATCTTAAGAGTTTGAAGTATTTGTTTACAAAGAAAGATCTGAACATGACGCAACATCGATGGATTGAATACATAAAAGATTATGATTGTTCAATTGAGTACTGTGCCGGCAAAGGAAATGTGGTAGCAGATGCATTGAGCAAGAACTACATAGGAGTGATCCGATCTAGCGATCAGGTTATGAATTCCTCTAAAGGAGTGTTGGGGGGATTGGTTTTCTGCATTGCCTGAGTTTTGGCAAAACCAAGAGAAATCCCTAGTCTATGTTTTGTAAATACAATTAGCTTGGTTAGTCAGAGTTAACGACGCTCAAATGGAAGATCCATTGTTGAATAAAATTTCAAGAGAAACGAAGCTTGGTACTGTGAAAAATGAATTCCAATACAAGATTGGAATACTACACTATTGAGATCATCTTTATGTGCTGAATGTGGAAGGACTTAGGCAACAAGTCCTACAGGAGGCACATAGTAGTATTTTGAATGTTCACCCCAGTGTTGGTAAGATGTATCATGACCTAAAGATGCATTTTTGGTGGCCAGGACTTAAAAGGGATGTAGGAGGACATGTGGCAAAGTGTTTGATATGACAAATGGTTAAAGCTAAACATCAAAAACTAGTAGGTACACTGCAAAGTTTACCTCTTCTAGTGAGGAAATGGGGGTCCATTACTACGGATTTCCTAGTGGGATCGCCAAATACTTGGAATCAACATGATACTGTATGGGTAGTGGTTGAACGGCTGATGAAGTCAGCACACTTTATACCTATCAAGATTTCTTATACGTCAAAGAAGTTGGCTTAGTTGTATCTCAAGGAAATTGTGAGACTTTGTGGTATATCGAATCAGATTATATATGATAGAGATCCTCAATTTGTGTCACGGTTTTGGAATGCTTTCCAAAAGGCATTAGGGAGCCATGTTAGCCTTAGTACTGCTTTCCATCCTCAGACTGATGGGCAATTTGAAAGAGTGATCCAAACTTTAGAAGATATGTTACATATGTGTGCCGTTGATTTCAGAGGTAATTGGGATCAGCATTTACCACTCGTTCAGTTTGCCTACAATAACAATCATCAAACTGTTACAGGTATGGCACCATATGAAGCTTTATATGGAAGGCATTGTATGACACCCCATCATTAGCTAGACCCATTAGATAAAGTAGTCATCAGTCCTGAAGTCATAGCTGATGCCACGGTGAAGATCAAGTTAATCCAGAAACGGATTAAGGCAGCCAATGACCGGCAAACTAAGTATGCAAATTTGAGAAGAAGAGATTTAAGTTTTGAATTTGGGGATAAAGTACGTCTTAAAGTGTCTCCAATGAAAGGAGTTACCCATTTTGGGCAGAGGGGTAAGTTAGCCCCTAGGTACATTGGACCCTATGGAGTTTTGGAGAGAATAGGGAGAGTTGCTTATCGTTTGGTGTTACCACCTAACCTATCCCAAGTGCATAACATGTTTCACGTTCGTCTACTCAAAAAATGCACAGTGGATCCGGGACAAGTAGTTAATCCTTCAGTGGTCCCATTCAGGAAGACTTGACCTACGAAGAGAAACCCCTTCAAATACTTGATAGGCAAGTCAAGAAACTTCAAACTAAGTGGATTAAGATGGTGAAGATCCTTTGGTCTAACCATAGTAAAGAGGAAGCTACCTGGGAAATGGAGCAGGATATGTTGAAAAGATATCCTAGTGTTTTTCCAGAGTTGTAGCAGAATTTGGGGACCAATTCCAGAATGAGGGGAGAATGTTATGGCTCTCCTAGTGGCAACCATGCCTGAAGAAGGTAAATTGCTCTAAATGAATTTTGAAACCTTAATTCAAGTTTACATAGCAATTATAGGAATGTTTAGCAAAGTTCACTAAGTGCCAAGGTGGTTAAGGCACTAAATAAGATTCAGGGGTAAAATGGTAATTTTTGCATCCTGAATAGTCAGGCCAGATCCCGAGTGGTTAAAATGAGTTTTTATAACCTAACTTTCAACTTTAACCTAAACCTGATGAAATAAGCAAGGATTAATTAGGAATAGCTAAGGTTACCAAAAGATGGGGACTTAAGTGTATCATGTCTAATACTTTGGTGGTTTAAGTGTTAAACATAGTTTATAAAAGGGTAAAGTGGAGAGGTGGCTTCCATAAAAATGAGTTGATCCTCTCCATCCTCATTTTTCCATCCAATTAAGCTTGAAATCAAAGTTCCTTGGTGAAAAGAGAAGCCATCATAAGTAGATAGGCCATTGTGAGCTAATTTTGAAGCATAAAACCATTGCTTTGGAGCTTGGAAGCACGTTTTCTCCCATCCCCTATTCTTAGTATGAGGTAACCAATGTGTACTTGATTGAATTCATGTTTATTAGTTGATTAGGAGCTTGGGTTTTGGTTAGAAAGCAAGAATTTGATGTTGGTGCCTAGGTTTTGCTTGGAACTTAGGTGGTGCTTTGGTGAGCTTAGTGGATTGGAAGAGTGCTTGATTCTTTCTTGTTACTTAGAGTTAAGGTAAGGGAGTTGTGTTTTTGAGTTCAATTAATGCTATTGGAATGTGTTTACTTGAAGAATTCTAGTAGTTCTAGCAATAGCATTAGTTAGCGGGCAAGGGTGAATTATTGTGGACTATGAGGTTTATGATGATTGGAATGATGTTATAATGCATCATAGAATGGATTTTGATAGTTGGTTGTGATCTATGCAACATGCTTTACATGTATGTGAAGTTTGGAGGCTAACCAAGCATATTTGATACGTTTGGTAGGTGTCCAAAGTTCATAGTAGCAAAATCTGTGAAAATTCTGCAGATTCGAAGATTGGTGATGCATCACCAATTTTGTACCATTGTCCATGATGCATCGCCAATACTAGAAACTTGGTAGAATGTTACCAACTATGGCAATGCATTGCCATAGTTGGCGATGCGTCACCATAGGTATGTTAGCTAAATTTTCCAAGTTTTGCTAGAAAGGTCAATGGGAGACCTAAGGGGGTTCTTAGGGTACCTTGGGGTCTAACCATTCTGAGGGTACTCTAAGACTATCAAAATTCCTTTGAGACCTAGGATTTTTCTTGAGTTTTTTAAAGTTTTATGTTTACTTCTACCACAAGTAAGAAAACTAGCTTACTAAGGATCACAACTAAGTAACACTCGCTAGTGTGAAAGGTATAGAACCCTTGGCAACCTAGCCATGTCATTAGCCACGAGGTTGTAAGGTGAAACCTTAGTGCACCTGGTTGACAAGGTCTTTATGGCCTAGTTACAAATGTCCCACCATAGTTCCCCTGTACAACATAAACAGGAGAGGTTCAACTAGTGATTTATCACTAGTTAGGCTGGCAAGCTAAGCTTGCTAGAGGACAAGGCTATGCCTTATAGTTCAAGGACTAGGATAAGGAGTGATCCCAAGGGACCATGGTATATGCATATATTAGACCCTCAAGCTGTATGAGCTCAAAGTAGGTTACATATGTTCTCACATGTGGAGTCCTTAGTAATTTTCTTGTAGGTACTGTGAAGACCCTTACTGAGAATGTTTAAGTTCTCACTCCCTAGTTATGTTTTGCAGATTCTGAAGTTGTTGGACTAGGTAACCGTTGAAGGTTATTGCTGTAGTTAGCTTTTGTTGCAGGTATTTTCTTCGAGACTCTTTATGATTCTAGTTTACTTGGGTAACTTGCTGGTTAAGTAACAGTTTTAACTAGAGTCTTCATTTGGCTGCAGAACCTAGTAGCACTTGGACAAGGATTTTTGTGACTTTCCACTAGGACTTGCATCCAAGGTGGGAGTTAGTTCAAGAAGATCTAGGGTTGCCTCCATTGTCTTAGCTGCCCCCATTGTCTATGTTTTGAGCAGTCTTAGTCTCTAGGGTTGCTCTTGGGTGAGGGCATTAGTCTACTTTATGTATGAAAGCTCCCACGCAGTTGTTACGTGTAGTAAAATCACATAAATGTTGATTTTGTATGCTTTGACTATTTGAACTTATTTTCTATGCAAAATCTCTTGGCCAAGTCAATGTTTTATGGTTTTTGTTAATCCAAGTCAAAGCATGAAAAGCATGCATCCTGCATATTCTACGTTAATCAACTAGCATCACAGAGTTTTAATTCGCGCACATACACAACTAGCCAATTACAATCCACCGTGAGACCAGCCCTCACAGGTCTGTTGGGCAGGGACCAAGGACGGCCATGTTAGAGGAGGCCGTTTTGCACGGCATATCCAGATTGTGACACGTGTTCGGCTAGATTTGGTTCATACATTCAGAGGTTGGTATTTCCAACTGGCCATAGGCAGGTTCAGCTAGAGAGAAGGGGCATGTGCGAAGCCTTTTTGTCAGAGGTTCCTTAACCAGATTTGTCATTTCTCTATAAGACCTGTTCAGGGGTGTGAGATGCCTTCGGGCAGAGATTTATCCTCGAGGGCTACTAGAGAAGGCCCTTTGGATGGGCGTACCATCTTCAGGAGACTTTTTCCTTTGTTGATGATGGTGGATCTATTTCTCCATGGTTGGTAGTCTGCCACTCTAAGGATGCTAAGGAGCCTTTTTCCCAAAGTTGGCTTTGTGTACTACCAAGGGTGGTGGAGATGTTCTTCCTGAAGTTGGTGCTAGAAATCCGCAGAGGGCGGTGTTAAATTCCATCGAGGGAGAAGGTTTTTATGGGTGATAGCCCTCCAGCTATCACATGCCCCCCTCCAGAGTGCCAAAGCAGTGTCTTCGATACCAATAACCTAGAGTCCTTCCTTTTGACCGAGGTCATCCCATCGAGGTGGGCATCTTTTTGGTTCAAGATGCTTCTCCTTGTTGAAGTAGCATCTTTAGCACTCAATAGGGCTCCTTACTTTTGGCGAGGCTGTTCCTTTGAATTTTGAAGAGTTGTTTTGTGCTCAAGTTGAGTTCTCAATGGACCCGAAGTTGTATCTTTGGATGCAAAGAGTTATTTTCCTTCCCGAGTTTCTTTTCCCTTGTCACCGACCAGTGAATCGTCATGTCTTTTGACTAGGTAGTCATGTCACTCTGGGTTAGGCTATATAGGCCTGCTAATGTCAGAAGGCATTCCTTTGTTTCTCGCGTCGTGTGACACATGTCACCAAGTTATTGGCGAACAGTCGTGTCCATTAATCGATTACATCCCTTCACTTATGAAGGGTCATTATGGTGACGCCTTGCCTACCTCCTTTGGTCTATATAAAGCCTCTCACTCTCAAAGTTTCCTCACTTCTTCTACCTTTATTCCTCTTGCTCTCAAATTTTCTCTTACTTTTGAACTTTTCTCGTGGCGGCATTAGTGGCGAAGCGATTTCTTACAGTCTTTTTACGATAGCTTTCATAGGTTAGCATTTTTAAAGTCGGTTCCTTCTTTAGCCCCCTTATTCTTTTTGCACTACCGAGGTTAAGGTTCTTCTTCTCTGAACATGTCTTCTTGCCAAGATGAAGTTCATTCGCTTCCCAAGAATTGGGTTCCTCTCAATTCTCATTCAAGTTGTGCCACTTTAGAGAAACTGAATAAGTGGTCAGCCAAATTTTTTCTTTATTCCTACTCCATTACTAGGCTCCCTGGCCCTGGTATGCCTAGCTACACTCCTTGAAAAAATGTGATCACTGTCTTTAGGGCACAGCTGAAGATGGTTTGTGACTTTTTCCAATTTCATGGCATATCCATTAACCAACTTCCCCTGAACTCCTACTCCTACTTTAATTCCTTTCTTTGTATGTGCGCGGTTTTCAAAATAGAGCCCTACTTCATCTTTTCCATGCAATACTACAAAGTTTACCCCATTTCGAAGGGCGGGTTCTACTTCTTGCTCCCTCGGGGATCCGGGAGCAAAAAATTCACCTTCACCTTTGGAACAAAAGGCAGTTGGCGAAGGTGAAGGAAGAAGTACTATTTTTTGATGGTGGACGAGCAGTGGAAAGACATGTTGACCAAGTGGGCTTCGGGGACCCTTGATATCGACGTGATGGATTTGTCAAAGCTGTTTACCCTCAAACTTGAGTCTCAGTGTGAGGAATTCAAAACTCATATTCGGGAGATACCTGACTAGTCAGAAGAGGCCTCTCACATCCATTATACCCATTCCTAATCAGATGGAATTTTATGACCGAAGAGGTACTTCAAGAACTTTGCGTCATCAAAGAACATGCTACTAACTTGGATATGCCAAAACCGGAAATGGACGGGAAGAAGTCCTAGCTTGTCAAGCTTTTATGGAACAAATTCTCCTATTCGGTGCTTGTAGAGAGTAGGCTTCTGTTCAGCTTGTTTTTTGGGATTTTTCCATACTTACACTGATGTTTTACTCCTCGTATAAATGGGTGACAAGTCAGCAGCATTTTACAAGAGCCTGTTCCTTAGCTAGGCCGAGAAAAGGGAACAACAAAAGAAGAAGGCACCCAAGAGGAAGAAGCTGCCCATTGGACCATCTTTAGCCCCGAAGTCAAATAAAACAAAGGAGGACTCCCTTCCCTTTCCCCTCAAAAACCAAGTTAAGGTGCTTTGACCCACCCTCGGAGCTGGCCATCTACTCAACCCTTGTAAGTCCCAACGTTACTGTCGAGACATTAGGAACTTTATTGGGGGAGATTTCAGCTGAAGAGGCCCAAGAAAGATGAAGAAGGAAGGGAAGGAAATTCCTACCAAAGTACTGAATCTTAGCGACTCTGATGGAGAGGGCACCGAACTTCCACCAGGTTTGTCTCTTAGTTATTCATCTATGAGTTTTGGATTTTTTGGTATTTTAGACCTTTTAGATGAATGGAAAAAAGTTACTACTATAATGGAACTTTAGTGTGACTTTGCAGAGGACAGGTCCCGGTCGGTGTGAAAGACGGACCACCTTCAATGGAGGGCCACACGGGACTTAAAGATTCCAAAGGACAAGTCACCAAGGGAGCCCTCCTAGACCTTGACCTAGGACATGGATCTATTCTCGAAAGACTATCATAAGATGGTCCCTCAGATGGTGAAGGGCATCATGACCAACGCCATCTTCCAAACTTTATCTGAGGAGTGCCCTAATGAGGAGGTCCTCGCCTCTCGGATGACCAAGCACGCCACCCCGGGAAACCTCAGCCCTTTGGACTTAGAAGAAATTTTAAGTCTTTATTTGCTTGTAACCGACATTTGGAGTTCCTTTTTTTGCAGCTGTTGGCATACGAAGCATCCTTACGGACCTGGACAGCCAAACAGTCTTCGGTCTGAAGCTAGTCAGAGGAGAATTTGTCCAAGGCCAAGGAAATGTTCACGAGCTTAATAAGATCACAAGAGAGGACTTGGCCAACCTCCGGTAGGAACTGTTGAAGAGCCAAAAGGGGCTGGTCAAGGAGTTCACCTCTAAAATTGCTGTCCTCAGCGCGAAGGTCAAGGAGCTATCTTCAGAGGGTGAAGCCCTTTGGAAGGAAAAGAAAGACGCTGTTGCTGATCTTATGAAGGCATTGGGGATCAATGCTGACCTTCTTACCAAGTTTGAGTAGCTGAAGAAGGAAAAGAAGGAGAAGAAGAAGAAGAAGAAGAAGAAGGCAGAGAAGGAAGTTGAGGCCTTGAAGAAGGATCTGGAGGACTTGAAGGCTGAAAAGGCTAATTCAGATAGGGCAACCAAGTCCTTATTTCAAGATGGCTTCTGCTTCACCCATCATTAAGTCTTTTCCCGATATCCTGACCTAGACCTTTCATTCCGATGAGCGCTTGATATCCCCAAAGGACCAACTTCAGCATGGTCGAGGATTGAGTTTCTCAACCTTTTTGTTCTGTCCCCTTTAGCTATAGAAGTTGGCGAAGATGAAGATGATGATGCCGAAGGCGTTGGCGTTAAGGATGCTAATATCGAAGAGCCCGAAGGTGGTCATGACAACCAATAAGCCTTTTTTTTTGTTGTATTCTTCACTTTATTCTTCAATGAAACTTTTATTCTTTCTCAAAATTATGGCCAAGTCCATGATGGGTATGACTTTTGGTATTATTTCAACTTTCGGCGTTCAACCATCTTTGACTTTTCAGGATATTCGGTAGTATAATTCTCGGCATCTTTGGTCACATACTATTCTTAACAAATTCCACCAAGGATTCTTTACCTTAGCCTTTTCCAAAGATAACATCCAACTATCTTTGGCTAGTTATGGATATAAGTCTGACTATTTTATGAACAAAATTGACAATACTCGGTTAACCATATTTGGAATGAACCACATTTGGTTAACCATGTTCAGAAAATTTTGGTGAAAAACGCTTAAGTACTTTCAAGATCAGCCATATTTAGTCAACCTCCTTCAGCTAGAGTCTTATACAATGTCATTCAAGAGCCTTCAGAAGCAACCATGTTCAGCTAACCTCATTTGGTAAACTTTGCACAATATTGCTTATGCACTTTCGAAAACAACCATATCCGGTTAATTTCTCTAAATTTCTAAGTGTAAACTTTTTTCAAAGAGTCAAAATGCCATGTGTTTTTTAACTCTTCTCATTCAAGATTTGGGAGCTCGTAGACCCCTAGCTGAACTTCCCTGAGCACCAAATATGAACCTTCCCAGGTTGCCCGAAGTACTCCATGAGATGGTCTTTGGGGTTCCAGCTCAACCTTTCGGAGGACAACGACTCCTTTCTTGATCCTTTTAGGCTTGACATGCAAGTTTGCAGTGATGGCTACCCTATGTTGAAAAGCTTTTCTTCTGAGTTTGGCCATCTCTCTATATTCGTCAATCATATCTAACTTGGTTCTTAAACCGAGGTTGTTCCCTTCTTCGTTGAACACATGTACTTTGATAGATGGTTGCACGACCTTGACAGGGATAATGGCCTTTGTGCCAAAGATGAGTGAGAAAGGTGTCTCACCCATGGCCCTTCTGGGAGCTGTTCGGAAACTCCACAGGATGCTCAAAAGTTCTCCTGGCCATTTTCCCTTTTCTTCTTTCAACCTTTTCTTCAGACCATCTTTTATCGTTCTTTTGGACACTTCAACTTGTCCATTGCTCTAGGGATGTGCAACTGGTGTGAAGTGCAATCTTATTCCGAGGTTCGTTGCAAACTCCTGACAACCTTTATCAGTGAACTGGGAACCATTATTAGCTATTATTACCCTCAGCACACCGAATCTACATATGATGCTCTTCCAGATGAATCTCTGTATGTCCTTCGATGAAGATGGCTGCCAAGGGCTCCGCCTCAATCCATTTAGTGAAATAATCCTCTGTAACTATGCAAAACTTTACTCCTTTTGGGCCGTTGGGAGAGGTCCAATGAGGTCAATACCCCAAACTGCGAAGAGGCAAGGATAGCCTGCTGAAGCTATCCCTTCGGAGGGTATTCTCTGGATGGGTGTATTTCTCTGGCACTTGCTACATTTCCTGATGAACTGCCTTTTATCTTTCATTAAAGTAGGTTAGAAATATCCTTGCCAAAGTATTACCCCCACAAGGGTGTCTGTCTCAATGTGAGACCCACAGGCTTCTTCATGGACTTCCATGAGAACTAATGCACGTCGGCATCTTCGCTGTATGACATGGTGAGCCTGGAAGGGACTTCCGGGAAGGAAGGAACGTCTGAACAAGGGGCTTGCTAGGAGAGATGGCATGAAATACTCAGAAAAAAAGAGAGGGTTAGGAGGTCCCCGGAGAGCTTCTCCAGGGGAGGAGCCTCCAACACCCAAGTTAGTTATTTACTGAGATGGAGAATGGTAGGAATAGAAGGGATGTTTTTCCTTAAGAGTCCACCCACCTATTGAGGCCATTTCCTAGATATTTATAGGAGGATGCAAGGAGAAATCCGCCTAACATAGCCTGCTCAGATCATGACACGTATTCAGTGGGATGTAGTCCGTACCTTTAGGAATGGGGACCTCTAGCCGGCTATAGACCATCTTGTCCAAGAGCCAGGGCCGTAGTAGGTCTATGTGTCAGGGCATGTCCGCGGGCGGCGTGTTAGGATGTGTACGGGGGCGGCGTGTAAGGGTTCCTTAGCCATTTTTGTCATATTCTGGAGATCCCTTCGGTAAAAGAGACTTTTTCGGAAGAGGAGGGTTTTTCAGCAAGGTCGCTTTGATCATCCATGTGTCCCCTCGCGTGTATGATCCTTTTAGAGGTTGTCTTCCCCTGTCAGATGAGGTGAGCCTTGGTTTTCTGAAGCCGGTTAGGCCATCTTGCCGAGGATGGTATTGCACCGTATTCCCGAGGTTGGTGACCTATTCTGAGGTTAGGTCACTCCCCGATGATGATGGATCACTGGGGTCTAATGTTCGAGTTATCTACCTTCTCGAGGTTGGTGCTCTATTCCTCGAGGGTGACGCCCACCTTTACCGAGGGTGGCGCTCTGCCCGAGCTTTCGGGACGAAGGGCAACAGCGCTTTGCTATCACATGCCCCCCCTCAAAAAGTTGAAGCGGAGACTTCAGCTTGTAGAATCTTTGGGGGCACCTTGTAGGGCCCAGAGTAGGATACTGTGTGGCGGACACTTTGATACCGAAGGTGCATCTTATCAGCCAAGATAGCCCGTAAGTGTCACTCCTCACCCCATGGTTGATCCCTTTGGTGTCTCTGACGTGAGCACTTCCTTTCTTTACTTTTTCTACTGTAGGTCAGTGGACCGTCATGTCTCGTAGTTAGGAGTGTCGCTTCAGATATGTGTGCCTAGGTTTTCACGGTGTCAGAAGGTGTGCCCTCATTTCCTGCGTTGGATGACATGTGGCACGCAGTGATTGGGGGCCAGTTGCATCGTTTACACCAGTCGCATCCTTTTGAGTTCGAGGGTAACTATGGTGACGAGTCGCCTTCGCAGGGTAGTTATGGCGATGATTCGGTTACCCCTCTTCGGTCTATATATTCCTTCCTTCCCCTCATAACCTTCATTTTCTTTCCTTTGCTTCTGTCCTATTTTTGTCTGCTCTCAAGCTCTTCTTTCTCTTTTGTGGTGGTGCAAGCGGCGGAGTGATTTCCGATGACCTTTTATGACGGAGTCTACTAATCTAGACTTCGGCAAACATTTCGGTGGGTTTCCCTTTCAGAGGTTCCTCAATCTTTTCGGTTTCCATTTTTTCTAGACTTCGGAGTCAGTTTCTTAAGTCCCCTTACATTCTTTCCTGAAGTCATTTCTTTTAGCAGAATATGTCTTCCCCTATCCCCCTCAAGTCTGTCCAAACTACTCCCGAGAGCTGGCTCCCTCTTATGTCTCACCCATGTTGTACCACTTCGGAGAAATTAGCGAAGTGGACAACTAAGTTTTTCCTTCCTTCTTATGCCATTACCAGGCTACCCCGTCTCGACCATTTCAGTTTCATGAATAATAGTCGCGAGGTTACTATTTTTTGAGCCCAACTGAACGCCAGACTTCGGTTTCCCCCGCCGAAGATGATTTGTGATTTTTGCCAATTCCATGGCATAGCCGTGAATCAGCTTCCTCCCAACTCCTATTTTTACTTAAATGCTTCCCTTTGCAAGTGAGGGGCTTTCAAGATAGAACCCCACTTCATCATTTTCATGCAGTACTACAAGTTTTATTCGGTCCTGAAGGGTGGCTTCTATTTCAAGCTACCTCGGGGATCTGGGAGCAAAAAATACATGTTCACCTTCGACACTAGGGATAGTTGGCAAGGGTGGCAAAGGAAGTTCTTCTTCCTAAAGGTGGCAAAGGCATGGTCACACGTGCCGACTAGGTGGGCCTGGGGGACGCTGGAGATGGATGTCGTTGATCCCAAGAAGTTGCTAACTCTTGAGTTGGCAGCAAGGTTTGAGGATTTTGACAGCCGTATCCGAGCTGTCGCCAACTGGGATGCCGATGTCCTACCACACTCCTTGTATCCCTTCCCCATTAGGTGGAACCTTGTGACTGAAGAGGTCTTTCGGGAGCTAAGGGTGCTCAAGGAGCATAAAACTGATCTCGGCATGCCAGCTCCTACCATCAACGGGAAGAAGTCCTGGCTGGTGATGCTCCTTCGGAGGGAGCTCACTTATGAAACCCTTTTTTAAAGTAAGTTACTTTCCAAATTTTTGGTATAAGTATCCCTTTGGACTTACACTGATATTTTTCCCTTTTTTCAGAAATGGGCGACCAGTCAGCCGTCTTCTACAAATCCCTCTTCCTCAGTCAAGCCGAGAAGGGGGAACAGAAGAAGAAGGCTGCCTTAAAGAGGAGAAACGCATATGGAAGTGGGCCGTCTTCAGCCAAGAAGGCAAAGAAGTACCTTCTTCCCCCACCTCCGGAGGATGTTGTGGAGGTCGGGGACCAGCCTGAGGTCTAAGCCAACCTGTTGCCGGAGCTAGCCATCAGCTCCATTCCCAGGAGTCCTACCACTTCGACGGACCTCTTGGGTTCTTCGGCGGGGGGCCCTTTTGCTAAAGAGCTCGAGGAGCGCAGAAAAAGCGAGGGCAAACACGTCCCTGCAGAAGTGGAAGAGGCCTACGACTCAGACAATGATGTGGCCGAGGTTCCGCCAGGTTTTCCCCTTATCCATTTCTTTATAAACATAGACTTTTTTAGCACTCGCAAACTTATAGACATATGGCTAAGGGACAATGTACTAATGGAACTGCGTCGTGACTTTACAGAAGAACTGGCGCCCTCGGCATGAATGGTGGAGCACGCCCATAGGCGGGCCCTTCGGGACTATCATATCCCAAAGGATAAGGTTCCGAGGGAGCCTTTCTTGTCTTTCACGGAGGACATGAATTTGTTCTCAGAAGACAGCCAGCAAATGGCTCCCCAAATGCCGAGGGGCGTGCTCACCCAAGCCACCTTCAAATCCATGTCAAATGAGTGTCCAAATGAGGAGTTCCTTGTAGCGAGAATGTCTGAGCACGCTGCCTAGGTACTTTCCAGACCCTTCATCTTTTCTCCAAATTTTTCTAAGTGTTTGGTTTTCCTTGTGCATCTTTACCAAATGTCCTTCCCCCCCTTTTCTGACAGCTCTTGGTGTATAACGGATATTTCAGAGCTTGGGCAACAATATAGTCTTTGATCTGATCTTGGGCGAAAGATTGTCTAGAGAAGGCCAAGGTGTTTTGCGCCAACTCAATCGTCAAGAACGCCGAGTTGAGCAAAATAGCCAAGGAGAAGGTTGCCAAACTTCTGGAGGAGTCCTTGAAGGGTTAGGAGGAGCTCTTGAAGGATTTCTCCCAGAAGATGTCTGACCTCGGCACAAAGGTGGTTGAGCTGACTTTGGCCAACGAGGCCTATAAAAAGGAGAAGGAGGAAGACTCTGCTTTTCTGATGAAGGCCCTTGCTAACAACACTCAGCTTGAAGCCGAGGTCGTGGTGCTGAAGAAGGAGACAAAGATGAAGAAGCTAGAGAACGAGGTCATCGAGTTGAGGAAGAAGCTGGACGACTTGTTCATCGAAAAAGACAAAGCAGATCAAGCCACCAAGGTCGCTTATCAAGACGGCTTTTGTCTTGCTCAGTACCAAGTCTTGGCGAAGTACCCCAACATCAACTTATCCTTCTTAGCTACTCTGGACATCCCTGATGGCCCTCGCTGGACCTGGTCAAAGATTGATTATCTCAACCTACCCTTTGCTCCTCCTTTGGCATCGAAGGATGCAACAAAGGATGCTAGGGATGATGCTTCTCATGAAGGCAGGGTCCTTTAGGTGTCTAGGGCTTCGCTTTCTCTTCTTCTTTGTAACCTTTTTCTTGTAATCTCCTCCTTGTAAAAAAACACCTTTTAACAGAATCTCTTTTTTCGTTCTGAAATTGTGCTATGTCTCAAGACACGTTTTTCTTTAAAAAATCTCCGGTTCCAAGGGTTAATTTGACCATTTTTGGTCTAGGACCCTCGGGAAGATATATACATATGTAGATATATACATATACATACACACACACACACACACACACACAGATATATATATATATATTTTTATATTTTCACATCTTTTATTAACCATATTCAGCACAACACTGGTTCTGGCAGAGCTTTGGCCATTTGAGTTAGCAATGTTTAGCTTGTTGGGTTTCGGGAGCCAAACAGCCAGCGGAATTTAACTGAAACCCTCCAGCATCCAAGTGAAACGGGGTAAACCGGGTGTTCGAAAATTTCATACCTAATTTTCGGTTGAGATCTCTCACTCAACTGTAGAGTCGAATCACAAAACCTGAACAGTTGACGTGTTCAGGCTCTCTATGGTATCCACACGAGCCTCTCGGGATCACCACGCTTCCACCACGTCCCGTCAGATGCGTTTCTCTTGCGCTCGCAGTGCTAGCTTGCGTCCTCCAAGGAATTGCAAGAGAAGAGTGTGGCTGTCCTTTTGGGAGTCTAGGGCAAGGAGACCTGCGAATTTCTCACTTAAAAGTTGTATTTATAGTGAGACTCAACTTCCAGGCCTAATGGGTTTCAAAGCCCTAATCCAATTAGGATTTAATTTCGGGCTTAATAATGGCTCAACTCCTTGGCCCATTATTAATACGAAATTAAAGTGAAACCATAACCCAAATAATTAGCCCATGCACTCTAATGATCCAAATAGCTCTATGTGTGCGACCCAATAGGCTCTTGCCATGTTGGCAATGATCATAAATCACATTTATGATCATAAGCAATGAGCGGTGTCTAGCAACACATCATTGCTACCCAAGTGACAAGATTGTCGGTGAATCGACTAAACCTTTATGATCATCACCGATATATGCCATTGTCCCTTTGTCCAAGATATCAAGACTAAGCACAAGACATGGAATGTGTCACTGTCGTATAGCCCAATCTTTGGTTTCTTGATTACCGAGTAGACCAACTTAAACTGACGACATTGATATCATATATCAACTCATCGGAGCATGGCCATGCATTTTCTATGTCTCACTCTATCAAGGGGCCCAAAGATATCACTCCCGTTACATAGGAGGGACAAATCCCATCTTGATCATACAATTCCCTCCGCATGATATGTGACATACCCAATGACCTCCTTCAAGTTCACTCAGTTACGAGCAACAAAGGAAAGTATCAAAGTATGTGACTCACATGTAGGGAACCTTGCTGATCTTAGGTCGAAGGACTACATATACCATGATCACTATGAGAATCACTTATGACACTCATATAACGATCCATGAAGTGTTCTCATGGTGGGTCGGTCCAGTACACAAGTTCTCCAACTTGTACCCATATGTAGACTACATATCTCACATTAGTCTCCACATATGCTAGTCATTATGTATTATTGCAACCCGCTCCACAATAATACTAGACTAGGGACGTTTAAGAATATCATTATTCTAGGGTTACAATTATGTTTATTACGTTACGCAGAAACAAAACAACAAACAAAATTGCTGGATTAATGCCTCAATAAAATATCATGACTCAATGTGCAAAAATACAATCATCTCATGATTGGCTTTTTGGGCACAATACTAACATAGCTGACGTGCCCTCGGGGAGAATGTGCGTGACACGATCCCCGTGCCCCTGCCCGGGATACCCTGTGAGCGTTTGTCTCACGGTGGATTGTAATTGGCTAGCTGGTTATGTGTGTGGATTAAATCCAATGCTACTAGTTGATTAACCTAGAAATGCAATATGTATGCACTTATGCTTTGACTTGGTTTATTAAAACCATAAAACATTTAATCATTTAGACATTTAGCCGGCTAGGTAAAATTCTATATAAATAAATACAAAAGGCCAAAGCATATCAAAATCAACCTTTGAGTGATTAACTACACATACACCGCTCGTGAAAGCATTTATACATAAGTAACTAATGCTCTCACCCAGAGAACAATCCCCTGAGTCAAGGACTCTTTATAACATAAATACTGGAGGCAAAATAAAGTACTGTATCAAAATACAAGACTTTGCTGAGATCTTTTACCCTAGCTCCCACTTTGGACTCCTGTCCCAGTGGCGAGTCTCACAAGTCCTGTGCCAAGTGCTACTAGGCTCTGCAGCCAAAGGAAGAAGCAAGTTAGTACCACAGCCTGACCAACAGACCAATTAAACACTTAAGCAGGCTAGAAACTTAAAGTTTCTCAACTACCGTACCTTTACACACAAAAAGGTACTACCGTGATAATCCTCAGCGATTATCCGGTCCTGCTACTTCAGACTCTGCATAACAAACAGGGAGTGAGAATTCAACATTCTCAGTAAGGGTCTTCGATGTACCTGCAAGAAAAATTACTAGGACTCTGGCTGCGAGCTCACACAGCATGAGGGTACTAGTCATATATATATATACTAGGCCGGTAGACCTCTCCTCAAGTAGTCCTCTGTATCAGGCCAAGTGCAATCACTTAGCAACCTGACACATATACAGGCCAAGCGCCATCACTTAGCAACCTGACATATAGGCCAAGCGCTATCACTTAGCAACCTATCATATGGCTCAAGGGCGAACCTTAGCAAGCCTCATTCAAACATAGAACCTCTCACCTAATTGTTATGCGGGGGAATTTATGACGGGACTTGTAGACTAGGCCGCAAGGCCTCTTTGATGTAAACTAGATGAACAAGGTTTCGCCTCGGGGCCTCGTGGCTACCGCACGGCTAGGCCGACGAGGGTTCTAAACCTCTCACCTGAGCTATTGATAGCTAATTAAGTTCAATTGCAACATTTGTTTCCTTACTTGTTGCCTAAGCAACTTACTTACCTCAAACAGTTCAAGAAAACTCATACTTCCGGTGGGACTTTCGGAAGTTTCGGAGTACCATCGGGATCCTCGGACCCTTAGGCACGTTCCGAGCCTTCCGTAGTCTCGGTCGGGTCAACGCAGCAAAAAGTCAAACCCTCCATTTTTAGGTGTTGGCGCCGCGTCGCCAAAGGCAAAAAGGAATTGGCGACGCGTCGCCGACGAACAAACGTTCTGTGAACAAAAATTGGATTGGCGACGCGTCGCCAATTTTCGGGCCAATTGGCGCCGCGTCGCCAATTCTGCAGAAATGCAGAATTTGGCCGTTTGCTGCTACGAACTTTGGCAACCAAATACATATAGCAAACATGCATCAAAAGTTACCAAATTTCATACACATGAAGTACATGTTGCAAGGAACAAAACCAACTATCAAAGCCAAACTATGATGCATTAGAAGCATCAAACCAATCCTTCGAATTTAGCTAGTCCATCATAATTCCCAAAACGTTTCTTCATACCATACCCAAAAATTACTCAACTTTCTCAATCCATTTCAATCCAAAAGCAATCCAACAACTTAAAAACACTTTCTCCCTTACCTTAACACCAAGAACAAGCAAGAATTCGAACCCTTCCTCTTCCAAATAAGCTTCCAAAGTTCTACACAAAACCATACCAAAACAAAGCTCTAAAACATCAAAAACACATCTTTCAACCAAAACCCAAGCTTCCAATCAACCAAATAACACGAATTCAATCAAGAACATAACTCATACCTCGTTCAAAAACAGGGGATGGAGAAAAACACCCTTTCAAGCTTCAAAAACATGGATTCAAGCTTGAAAATGCATCCTCCAAGCTTAAACACCCTTAATTGCGCCTCTTGACACCAAGATCACTTGATTCCAAGTTCAATTTGAGAGAGAAATGAGTGAGGGAAGCTTAAGAACGTGTTAATGGTAGCTTCTCCCCCTCTTTCCCTTCTTAAACCCTCACTTAGCAACCAAGATCACCAAGGTTTCAAGTTAAGTGCAATTAGGTCCCCCATCTTTGTAACTTAACAGTTCTTGATTAAATTCTTGTCTATTTGTTGAGTTTGAGTTAAGGTTAAAAGTTAAGTTCTAAAATTCATTTTAAAACACTCGGGACTCGTCCCTGCCACTCAGGGTGCAAAATTACCATTTTGCCCCTGAACTTAGTTCAGAGCTTTATTCTTGTCGGAACTTAGTGAACTTTGGCAAACTTCTTAATTCTTGCTAGGCAAACTCAAATTAAACTTCTAAACTAAATTCTAAAGTCCTTACCTCCCTCTAGAAGGGCCGTAACATTCTCCCCTCCTTCTGGAATTTGGTCCCCCAAATTCCGTTGCAACTCTGGAAAAACACCAGGATATCTTTTCAGCATATCCTGCTCTGTCTCCCAGGTAGCTTCCTCCTCACTATGGTTAGACCAAAGGATCTTAACCATCGGAATCCACTTAGTCCGCAGTTTCTTGACTTGCCTATCCAAAATCTGAACTGGTTTCTCTTCATAAGTCAAGTCCTCCTGAATGGGTATCACTGAAGGATTTACTACCTGTCCGGGCTCAACTGTGCACTTCCTGAGTAAACTAACGTGAAACACGTTATGCACTTGAGAAAGGTTAGGCGGTAAAGCCAACCGATAAGCAACTTTCCCAACTTTCTCTAACACTTCATAAGGTCCAATGAACCTTGGAGCTAACTTGCCCCTTTGTCCAAAACGACTAACTCCTCTCATGGGCGACACTTTCAGAAGTACTTTGTCACCAACCTCAAAACTCAATTCTCTTCTTCTTCTGTTTGCATACTTAGTCTGTCTGTCATTAGCTGTCTTGATTCTCTGCTGAATCAACTTAATCTTAGCTGTAGTGTCAGCTATGATCTCAGGTCCAACGACCACTCTGTCTGTTGGATCTGCCCAACAATGAGGTGTCATACATCGTCTCCCATACAAAGCTTCATAGGGCGCCATTCCAATAACAGATTGATGACTGTTATTATAGGCAAACTCGATCAGTGGTAAGTGCTGATCCCAATCACCTCTGAAATCAATGACACACATGCATAGCATGTCCTCCAAAGTCTGAATCACCCTCTCTGACTGTCCGTCAGTCTGCGGATGAAAAGCAGTACTGAGGCTAACTTTACTGCCCAATGCTTCCTGAAAAGCATTCCAAAACCGTGATGTAAATCGTGGATCTCTGTCTGATATGATCTGATCTGGTATCCCATGGAGTCTCACAATCTCCCTGAGATATAACTGAGCCAACCTCTCCAATGTATAGGTGACTCTGATCGGTATAAAGTGTGCCGACTTCGTCAATCTGTCAACCACTACCCAAATAGCATCATGTTGATTCCGGGTGGTCGGTAACCCCACTAGGAAATCCATAGTAACGGATCCCCACTTCCTCACTGGTAGAGATAAACTCTGAAGTGTGCCTGCTGGTTTCTGGTGTTCAGCTTTCACCACCTGACATGTCAAACACTTTGCCACATGTCCTCGTACATCTCTCTTCAGTCCTGGCCACCAAAAATGTGTTTTCAGATCTTGATACATCTTACTAACACCAGGATGAATACTCAATGTGCTGCTATGTGCTTCCTGTAGGACTTGCTGTCTAAGTCCCTCAACATTCGACACATAGAGTCGATCACCATAATGCAGTATTCCATCTTTGTACTTGAACTCTTTCTTCAAAGCACCAGTCTTAGCTTCACCTGAAATCTTCTTCAACAATGGATCTTTCAACTGAGCTTCTCTGACTCTGGTTAACCAAGCGGTCTGAATCTCCAAAACGTAGACTAAGGATTTTTCTCGACTTTGCCATAATTCATGCAAAGCTAAGAAACAATCCTTCAATGCTCCTTCTGAAGAATCTGTAGCCTGATCCTTGGACAAGATCACTCCTGTGTACTTCCGGCTCAAAGCATCTGCTACCACGTTCCCTTTACCAGCACAATACTCGATCGAACAATCATAGTCTTTAATGTACTCAATCCATCGCCGCTGTCTCATGTTCAGATCCTTCTGAGTAAACAAATACTTCAAACTCTTGTGATCAGTGAAGATTCTGAACGATCTTCCCATCAAATAATGTCTCCATAATTTCAGTGCAAAGATCACTGCTGCAAGCTCAAGATCATGAACAGGGTAGTTCAACTCATTAGGCCTCAGCTGTCTCGAACCATAAGCAATTACCTGACTGTCCTGATGTAGAACACAACCCAAACCTGAACCTGACGCATCAGTATAAACTGTAAAGGCTCTGTCCGGGTCTGGTAATACAAGTATGGGTGCACTGGTCAACTTTTCCTTCAGCTTCATGTAGGCTTCTTCACACTTCGGTGTCCACTCAAATTTCTGAGCTTTCCTGGTCAATACTGTCAACGGCGTAGCTATCACAGAGAATTTCTCTATGAAGCGTCTGTAGTAACCTGCTAGACCCAAGAAACTCCTGACCTCTGTAACTGTAGTCGGTCTCTTCCAATCAACCACTGCTTGAACCTTTTCAGGATCAACTGACAAACCTTGAGCACTGATAATATGCCCCAAAAACTGAATCCTCTCGGACCAAAACTCACACTTAGAAAATTTTGCATAGTACTGATTATCCTTCAGCACTTGCAAAACCGTTCTAAGGTGCTCCTCATGCTCTGCTGTAGACTGTGAATAGATCAGAATATCGTCGATGAAGACCTCAACAAACTGATCCAGAAATGGCTTAAAGATCCGATTCATAGCTTCCATAAACACTGCTGGAGCATTAGTCACACCAAAAGGCATAACCGTATACTCATAATGCCCGTACCTTGTCCTGAAGGCAGTCTTCGGAATGTCTTCCTCCTTAACTCTGATCTGAAAATACCCAGACCGAAGATCAATCCTGGAAAACACTCTCGCTCCTCTGAGTCTGTCAAACAAATCATCAATTCTAGGAAGTGGATACTTATTCTTAACTGTCACTGCATTCAACTTCCTGTAATCGATGCACAACCTGAAAGTTCCATCTTTCTTCTTCACAAATAATACTGGAGCTCCCCACGGTGATACACTCGGTCTTATGAAACCTTTCCCTAGCAGTTCCTCCAACTGCTTCTTCAACTCATCCATCTCAGGAGCCGACATCCTATAAGGTGGTACTGAAATAGGCTCAACCCCTGGTTGCAGATGGATAGCAAACTCAGTATCCCTCCTAGGTGGTAACCCAGGTAACTCCACTGGAAACACCTCAGGAAACTGATTAGCTACAGGAATACTCCCCAACTCATCCTCTATAGCTACTCCATTCAACGAGTAATACTCCTCTTCACCCACTACAGGGATGGTATCTACAAGTCTAAGATGTAAACTCTTAGCACTAGATGCCAACCCTCCTGTGCAAGTCACTCTAGCTCCTTGAGCATCAGTGATGTCAACTGAGTGATTCGCACAGTTAATTCGTGCCTTGTGCTTACTCAACCAATCCATTCCCAGCACCAGGTCATATGATTTCAACTCAATCACCCACAACTCACAACAAAAATCATGATCACCTAACTGCAAAGGATACCTAGTAACCACTTCATTGGTCACAATAAAACCTCTCCCTGCAGTCCTGATGAGTCTCAACTCACCCGCAATTTCACGCTGTAAACTATGCTTATCTACCAAGGCAGAAGATATCACTGAAAGAGTAGCTCCCGTATCGAAAAGCACTCTAACACTACTGCTCAGAAAAGTAAAATTACCTCGTACAGCTGGCGGTTCTCTGGCCGCCTGGTTCGTCAAAGCGAAGACTCTTGGGTTCACTGCTGCAGCAACTACTCCAGGCCGGTTCCCAATAGCAAGCGGTACTGGAGGTAGAACCCGAGATGGACCTGTAACTGAACGAACTCTTGGGCAGTCCCTGGCCCAATGCCCTCTCTGACCACAGACATTACAAATATCTGTGCCCAGTGTACATGGTCTTCCACCATGGAACCGTCTGCACCTAGGACACACACCTGTCCTCCTCCTCTTAGATGGATCCTGGTTCCCTACCATTGGTCGCTTTCCAGCACTTTTCCCCAAGTTAGATGGCCCAGCTTCCACCTTTTTCACAGGTGCCCTGGAATCCTCGAATTCCCTTTCCAATGCCAATGCCTTCTGAACCATCTGGCGATAACTCCTGATATCAACTGTCGCCATATACCTCCTGAAAATAGGCTTCAGGCCCTGGGAAAACTTCTTGGCTTTCAGCTCATCATTACCCAACATATATGGAGCATATCGGATAAGTGAATTGTATCGCTGCTCATACTCTCGTACTGACATCTCTCCTTGTGTCAGATTCTCAAACTGGATCCTCCTCTGATCCTGTGCAGCTTCACTGATATACTCCTGTCTAAACTTCTTCTCGAAGTCTGACCACTTGAGCACCTTTTTCTTGTGCTCTGGACGAGTGCCATTACTCTCCCTCAATAACTCCATCACATCGTCCCACCAAAGACTGGCTCTCCCTCTCAGAAAGAAAGGTACTAGAACCATCCTCTGCTCTGTCTCATAACCACCACAAGTAAAGAGGCGGTTCATAACAGACAACCAATCCTCTGCTCTATCAGGATCTCCTGTCCCGTCAAAGCTAGGTGGATCAACTGTCTTAAACTTTTCCAGCAACCTCATCTGATGTGGAGTGTCTCCCCTCCTTGGAGCCTCCATCATCTCTGGTTCCTCAACCTCCTCAAGAACTTGATTTCTGGGTTCCTGAGCTCTAGGCACTTGCTGTTGCTCAGCATGCCTTTCCTGTTCCTGTTGTGGCTCAACTTCCTCCTGGGCAACACCTCTGTCCCCATAATCTCTGAACATCTCTGTTACAAGAGTGTTCATACCCTGTGCCACCTGAGACATAGTCTCAGTCAAACTCTGTAGCACTCTGGATATCTCATCCAACCTCGCCACAACTGGGTCACTAGAACCTTCACCAGGTTCCCTAGTCCCCCTCGTAGTTCCAGACCTCGTATCAACCATAATAACCTGCAACCACAGCCAGACAACATTTCCCCAGATGTTGGTCAGTAATAACTTCCTAGCACTTGGACTTTACTACTAGATCTCAGTCTAAGCCTCCAATATCTATGAAATAAACCCTTAGCTCTGATACCAAGAACACTGACACGATCCCCGTGCCCCTGCCCGGGATACCCTGTGAGCGTTTGTCTCACGGTGGATTGTAATTGGCTAGCTGGTTATGTGTGTGGATTAAATCCAATGCTACTAGTTGATTAACCTAGAAATGCAATATGTATGCACTTATGCTTTGACTTGGTTTATTAAAACCATAAAACATTTAATCATTTAGACATTTAGCCGGCTAGGTAAAATTCTATATAAATAAATACAAAAGGCCAAAGCATATCAAAATCAACCTTTGAGTGATTAACTACACATACACCGCTCGTGAAAGCATTTATACATAAGTAACTAATGCTCTCACCCAGAGAACAATCCCCTGAGTCAAGGACTCTTTATAACATAAATACTGGAGGCAAAATAAAGTACTGTATCAAAATACAAGACTTTGCTGAGATCTTTTACCCTAGCTCCCACTTTGGACTCCTGTCCCAGTGGCGAGTCTCACAAGTCCTGTGCCAAGTGCTACTAGGCTCTGCAGCCAAAGGAAGAAGCAAGTTAGTACCACAGCCTGACCAACAGACCAATTAAACACTTAAGCAGGCTAGAAACTTAAAGTTTCTCAACTACCGTACCTTTACACACAAAAAGGTACTACCGTGATAATCCTCAGCGATTATCCGGTCCTGCTACTTCAGACTCTGCATAACAAACAGGGAGTGAGAATTCAACATTCTCAGTAAGGGTCTTCGATGTACCTGCAAGAAAAATTACTAGGACTCTGGCTGCGAGCTCACACAGCATGAGGGTACTAGTCATATATATATATACTAGGCCGGTAGACCTCTCCTCAAGTAGTCCTCTGTATCAGGCCAAGTGCAATCACTTAGCAACCTGACACATATACAGGCCAAGCGCCATCACTTAGCAACCTGACATATAGGCCAAGCGCTATCACTTAGCAACCTATCATATGGCTCAAGGGCGAACCTTAGCAAGCCTCATTCAAACATAGAACCTCTCACCTAATTGTTATGCAGGGGAATTTATGACGGGACTTGTAGACTAGGCCGCAAGGCCTCTTTGATGTAAACTAGATGAACAAGGTTTCGCCTCGGGGCCTCGTGGCTACCGCACGGCTAGGCCGACGAGGGTTCTAAACCTCTCACCTGAGCTATTGATAGCTAATTAAGTTCAATTGCAACATTTGTTTCCTTACTTGTTGCCTAAGCAACTTACTTACCTCAAACAGTTCAAGAAAACTCATACTTCCGGTGGGACTTTCGGAAGTTTCGGAGTACCATCGGGATCCTCGGACCCTTAGGCACGTTCCGAGCCTTCCGTAGTCTCGGTCGGGTCAACGCAGCAAAAAGTCAAACCCTCCATTTTTAGGTGTTGGCGCCGCGTCGCCAAAGGCAAAAAGGAATTGGCGACGCGTCGCCGACGAACAAACGTTCTGTGAACAAAAATTGGATTGGCGACGCGTCGCCAATTTTCGGGCCAATTGGCGCCGCGTCGCCAATTCTGCAGAAATGCAGAATTTGGCCGTTTGCTGCTACGAACTTTGGCAACCAAATACATATAGCAAACATGCATCAAAAGTTACCAAATTTCATACACATGAAGTACATGTTGCAAGGAACAAAACCAACTATCAAAGCCAAACTATGATGCATTAGAAGCATCAAACCAATCCTTCGAATTTAGCTAGTCCATCATAATTCCCAAAACGTTTCTTCATACCATACCCAAAAATTACTCAACTTTCTCAATCCATTTCAATCCAAAAGCAATCCAACAACTTAAAAACACTTTCTCCCTTACCTTAACACCAAGAACAAGCAAGAATTCGAACCCTTCCTCTTCCAAATAAGCTTCCAAAGTTCTACACAAAACCATACCAAAACAAAGCTCTAAAACATCAAAAACACATCTTTCAACCAAAACCCAAGCTTCCAATCAACCAAATAACACGAATTCAATCAAGAACATAACTCATACCTCGTTCAAAAACAGGGGATGGAGAAAAACACCCTTTCAAGCTTCAAAAACATGGATTCAAGCTTGAAAATGCATCCTCCAAGCTTAAACACCCTTAATTGCGCCTCTTGACACCAAGATCACTTGATTCCAAGTTCAATTTGAGAGAGAAATGAGTGAGGGAAGCTTAAGAACGTGTTAATGGTAGCTTCTCCCCCTCTTTCCCTTCTTAAACCCTCACTTAGCAACCAAGATCACCAAGGTTTCAAGTTAAGTGCAATTAGGTCCCCCATCTTTGTAACTTAACAGTTCTTGATTAAATTCTTGTCTATTTGTTGAGTTTGAGTTAAGGTTAAAAGTTAAGTTCTAAAATTCATTTTAAAACACTCGGGACTCGTCCCTGCCACTCAGGGTGCAAAATTACCATTTTGCCCCTGAACTTAGTTCAGAGCTTTATTCTTGTCGGAACTTAGTGAACTTTGGCAAACTTCTTAATTCTTGCTAGGCAAACTCAAATTAAACTTCTAAACTAAATTCTAAAGTCCTTACCTCCCTCTAGAAGGGCCGTAACAGTGCGACTTTAGCAAGTAAATACTCGGGCCTTGCTCAGTTATGTTAGTGTTGTGCCCAAAAAGCCAGTCATGAGATGATTGTATTTTTGCAAATTGAGTCATGATATTTTATTGAGGCATTAATCCAGCAATTTTGTTTGTTGTTTTGTTTCTGCGTAACGTAATAAACATAATTGTAACCCTAGAATAATGATATTCTTAAACGTCCCTAGTATAGTATTATTGTGGAGCGGGTTGCAATAATACATAATGACTAGCATATGTGGAGACTAATGTGAGATATGTAGTCTACATATGGGTACAAGTTGGAGAACTTGTGTACTAGACCGACCCACCATGAGAACACTTCATGGATCGTTATATGAGTGTCATAAGTGATTCTCATAGTGATCATGGTATATGTAGTCCTTCGACCTAAGATCAGCAAGGTTCCCTACATGTGAGTTACATACTTTGATACTTTCCTTTGTTGCTCGTAACTGAGTGAACTTGAAGGAGGTCATTGGGTATGTCACATATCATGCGGAGGGATTTGTATGATCAAAATGGGATTTGTCCCTCCTATGTAACGGGAGTGATATCTTTGGGCCCCTTGATAGAGTGAGACTTAGAAAATGCATGGCCATGCTCCGATGAGTTGATATATGATATC
This sequence comes from Aquilaria yunnanensis, assembly GCA_039654915.1. Lineage (NCBI taxonomy): Eukaryota > Viridiplantae > Streptophyta > Magnoliopsida > Malvales > Thymelaeaceae > Aquilaria > Aquilaria yunnanensis. Next base: position 80,079,829 of record CM077598.1, read on the forward strand.
AATGTCATCAGTTTAAGTTGGTCTACTCGGTAATCAAGAAACCAAAGATTGGGCTATACGAGAGTGACACATTCCATGTCTTGTGCTTAGTCTTGATATCTTGGACAAAGGGACAATGGCATATATCGGTGATGATCATAAAGGTTTAGTCGATTCACCGACAATCTTGTCACTTGGGTAGCAATGATGTGTTGCTAGACACCGCTCATTGCTTATGATCATAAATGTGATTTATGATCATTGCCAACATGGCAAGAGCCTATTGGGTCGTACACGTAGAGCTATTTGGATCATTAGAGTGCATGGGCTAATTATTTGGGTTATGGTTTCACTTTAATTTCGTATTAATAATGGGCCAAGGAGTTGAGCCATTATTAAGCCCGAAATTAAATCCTAATTGGATTAGGGCTTTGAAACCCATTAGGCCTGGAAGTTGAGTCTCACTATAAATACAACTTTTAAGTGAGAAATTCGCAGGTCTCCTTGCCCTAGCCTCCCAAAAGGACAGCCACACTCTTCTCTTGCAATTCCTTGGAGGACGCAAGCTAGCACTGCGAGCGCAAGAGAAACGCATCTGCCGGGACGTGGTGGAAGCGTGGTGATCCCGAGAGGCTCGTGTGGATACCATAGAGAGCCTGAACACGTCAACTGTTCAGGTTTTGTGATTCGACTCTACAGTTGAGTGAGAGATCTCAACCGAAAATTAGGTATGAAATTTTCGAACACCCGGTTTACCCCGTTTCACTTGGATCCTGGAGGGTTTCGGTTAAATTCCGCTGCGCTGTTTGGCTCCCGAAACCCAACAAGTTAGACCTCTTAGGTAGGGCAATTTTCTTCAAAAAGCTTTTTTGTAGTTGGAAATGTCTAAGTGTGCAATTTTCTGAAAAATTCTAAATATAGAATTTCTTCAGAGTATCTGAATGCTATGTGTTTTTTAATTCTCCTCCTTCAGCATCGCCGAGCTTATAGACTCCTGGCCGTACCTCGTCAAGGACCAAATAAAATGTGTTATGGACCTCCTAGTAGTCAGCACTCCCGAGAGAGGTAAAATGTTCTAAATTAAGTTTAGAACTTTAATTTCAAGTTTACAAAGCTAGAATAAAGGAGTTACAAAAATTCACTAAGTTCCAAGGAGGTTTAAGCACTAGATGAGGAGCAGGGGCAAAATGGTAATTTTGCATCCTGAGTAACCGGGCGAGGTCCCGAGTGTTTTAAGTCAAGTTTTGTAACTTAACCTTTAACCTTAACTCAAACTTGAAACAATAACAAGAATTAATCAAGAAATGAGCATGTGTTAAAAGATGGGGGTTTATGTGTTTAAGGGTTGTAACTTGGATGGCTTATGGGGTTGAGTGAGGGTTTACGAAGGGAAAGGTGGCTAATGGCTGCCATAACCACGTTTTCCCCTCTCAAGCACTCATTTCTCTGTCAATTCAAGCTAGAAATCAAGTGATCTTGATTCCTAGAGTTGCCATCCAAGGATACCAACAAAGAGGAACTTGTTTCAAGCTAGAAAACAAGGTTTGGAGGCTTGGAAGCATGATTTCTCTACTCCCCTATTTTTGATATGTGGTAAGCATGGTGTTCTTGTTAGTCTTGTGCCCAAAAAGCCAATCATGAGATGATTGTATTTTTGCACATTGAGTCATGATATTTTATTGAGGCATTAATCCAGCAATTATGTTTATTGTTTTGTTTCTGCGTAATGTAATAAACATAATTGTAACCCTAGAATAATGATATTCTTAAATGTCCCTACTCTAGTATTATTGTGGAGCGGGTTGCAATAATACGTAATGACTAGCATATGTGGAGACTAATATAAGATATGTAGTCTACATATGGGTACAAGTTGGAGAACCTGCGTACTGGACCGACCCACCATGAGAACACTTCATGGATTGTTATATGAGTGTCATAAGTGATTCTCATAGTGATCATGGTATATGTAGTCCTTCGACCTAAGATCATCAAGGTTCCCTACATGTGAGTCACATACTTTGATACTTTCCTTTGTTGCTAGTAACTGAGTGAACTTGAAGGAGGTCATTAGGTATGTCACATATCATACGGAGGGATTTGTATGATCAAGATGGTATTTGTCCCTCCTATGTAACGGGAGTGATATCTTCGGGCCCTTTAATAGAGTGAGACTTAGAAAATGCGTGGCCATGCTTGGATGAGTTGATAGACGATATCAATGTCATCAGCTTAAGTTGGTCTACTCGGTAATCAAGAAACCAAAGATTGGGCTATACGAGAGTGACACATTCCATGTCTCGTGCTTAGTCTTGATATCTTGGACAAAGGAACAATGGCATATATCGGTGATGATCATAAAGGTTTAGTCGAATCATCGAGAATCTTGTCACTTGGGTAGCAATGATGTGTTGCTAGACACCGCTCATTGCTTATGATCATAAATGTGATTGATGATCATTGCCAACGTGGTAATAGCCTATTGGGTCGCACACTGATGGCCAGGGGCTTCATCGTTTATAGTCATGGTGACTGGTGGAGAGACTTCTGGGAGGAAGAACGCCTGGTGGAATGGATAGCCCAAAGGAGAGTGCCTGAAAGCTCAAAAACAAAGGGTTAGGAGGCCCCCGGAGTGTTTTTCCGGGGGGGGCAGCCTCCGACGCCCAAGTCAGTGGTGGCTGAGAAAAGGCAGAGGAAATAGCACAAAGGGCTGAAGAGTCTTGCCTGGTAGTTTTCTCAGAATGTGGGACTCGTATTTTTGCCAACCAGCCCCCTGCCAAGTATTAATTCCTGGTATTTATAGGAGTGCCTAGCCCGTTCAGATCGCGACACGTGTTCAGTCGGATGTTCCTGAATTTCTGGGTGTAAGGGACAGATAGCTGGTAGCAGGTTGCCTTGAGCCATGTGCTGAGACGGGCCATGATGTGATTTTGATGGCGTCAGCGTGGCAGAGCGCCTTTTGAGGCAGATTGTGGCGTCTGTGAATGGATGTGTCAGAGGCTTCCTTAAATGCTTCCATAAATGCTCCTCCCGTACTCCCGAGGTCCCTGGGTGAGGTCGTCCTTTAGTTCAGACAGAGCCTCTTCGGGAAACAAGCCCTCAGTTCGGGGGTTCCCAGTTTCAGGGAGTTCCGCCTTCGGGGATATCATGTTCGGCTCGCTATGTCTGGTGCCGCTTTTCCGAAGGCGATCTGTTCACAACCTTGGGGGGGCGAGTAGTGTCCTCGGGGTTTCCTGGCGTGCCGGGCTCGGAGCTCTTCGGCTATCTCCCGAGGTGCCTGATCGCACCTTTTCTCGGGTAGTGCCAGCTTCTTCTGGCCATCATTGTGGCAGGGAGTTCGGCCAGATAGAGGCGATAGCGTTTGGCTATCACATGCCCCCCTTTGGAAAACCGAAGTGAAGACTTCGGTTTTGCATCTCTTTCCGAGGTTGTGTATGGGAGTTTCTTTGGAAGCTTAACCTATTCCGAGGATGCGCCTTTTGCTCGAAGATCATGGGCTCTTCGGCCTTGGTCTGTTCTTTGGTGTCTTCGAGGTGGAGCCTGTGCCGAAGATACACCTTTTGCCCGAAGGTCATGGGCTGTTCGGCCATAGCCTGTTTCTTGGCGTCCTCGAGATGGCCTACTCTTTGTTTCTGCAGGTCTGTTTGGCCAAGCGTGTCAGTCTGAGCGGCGCGTCCCAGTTTTCCAGGGATGTCAGAAGACGTGTCCCAGCTTTGAAGGGATGTTTGGAGGACGTGTCCCCCATTTTTGCGCAGCGGTTGACACGTGGCACTTTGCCATTAGAGGAGAGTCGCGTCGGTTACAGAGGGCGCGCCTTTTCAGGTGTAGAGACTAGTTACGGCGACGGTTCGCCTCCAAAGGGTACTTATGACGATGTTTCGGTTACCCACCTCTGGCTTATAAATAGCCCACTCCATCATAAGTTCCTTTTTCTTTTTCTTCTGCTCTTCTCTCTGCTTTGCCCCTGTTCTTGCACTTTCTTGCTTTCTGTGGTGGAGCTACCTTAATCAGAGCTTTTTTCCAGCCAGCTTTCACGACGGCGTCCTCAGATTTTGGCAAATCTTTCGGTGGGTTTTTATTTTTCAGAGCGCTTTGATCCCTGTGTTCTTTTGAGTTTTTCTCTAGAAACTGTTTTATTCCATTTTCAAACTCATTTTCATGTCGAAAATGCCCATTCCTGAGAGCTGGCAGCCTCTTTTAGCCCATCCTTGTTGCACCACCCCTGAAAAGTTAGAGAGGTGGAAGAAAAAATTCTTTCTTCCCTCTTACGCCATTACTAGGCTGCCTCGTTCTAGCCATTATGCTTTTTCAAAACACAGTAAGGAGGTTACCGTTTTCCGAGCCCAGCTGAAGGCCGGTCTTCGGTATCCTCCACCGAAGATGGTGTGCGAGTTCTGCAAATTTCATGGCATTGCTGTGAACCAGCTTCCCCCGAACTCGTTCTGCTATTTTAACGCCTACCTCTGCATGTGTGGCGTCTTCATGATAGAACCCAATTTCAGAATCTTTATGCAGTATTACAAGCTCTCTGTGGTCCCGAAGGGTGGCTTCTATTTCATGCTACCTTGGGGATCCGGGAGCAAGAAATTCATGTTCACCTTCGCCACTAAAGATAGCTGGCGGGGGTGGCAATAGAAGTTTTTCTTCATGAAGATGGACGAGGCCTGGTCGTACGTTCCGACCAAATGGGCTCAGGGAACACTGGATGTGGACGTTGCTGATCCGAGGATGCTGCTGACCCTAGAGTTAGTTCCCTTGTTCGCGGATTTCGATGCCCGCATTCGGGCTGTCTCTGACTGGGATCCCGAGGTCGTTCCGCACGCCCTTTACCCTTTTCCAATCAACTGGAAGTTGATGACCGAAGAGGTCCTTCGGGAGCTAAAGGTGGTAAAGGAGCACGAGATTGACCTCGAGATGCCAGCTCCTGCCATTGCCGGGAAGGATTCCTGGTTGGTCAAGCTTTTTAAGGAGGAAATTTCTTTCGAATCGCTTGCCGAAAGTGAGTTATCTTCTACTCCTTTACTGTTCTTTCCTCGGACTTACGCTGATGTTTCTCTCCTTTTTCAGAGATGGGCGACGAGACTGCCGCCTATTACAAGTCCCTTTTCACCGGCCAGGTGGAGAAGGGCGATCAGACGAAGAAGGCGTCTTCTCGAAGGCGGAAGTCTACTGGCGCGGGGCCTTCTAGGAAACGGGCAAAGAGAGCTGCCCAGGCTCCTCTAGAGGAAATTCCCGAGGAGACTGCCGAGGAGCCTGGGGTAGCCGGGATTCCAGAGTCTGAGGCTGCTGCTTCCGAGGTCCCTTCAACAGACGTCCCTCCTCAGAGTCCTACCGCGTCACAGGCCCTCCTTGATGTAGTGGTAGAAGTACCTTCTGCCGAGGAGCGGCGCAAGCGGAAGGGCAAGGGCATTTCGGCCGAGGAGGCCGAGGACTCCGAGGACGTTGTTGTCGAGGTTCCGCCAGGTTTGTTTCCAGACAAAGTGTACTTCCTTTGTTTTTTCTGGATTGGCTTCTTTGTCTTTAATCTCCTTCTCATTCTTATCACGCAGGGGAGTTGACTACCCCTGATTGGGTGGCCGAACATGCTCGGAAACGAGCTCTTCGGGATGCCAAAATCCCGCAAGGGAAGATACCCAAGGAGTCTTTCTGGACGTTCACGGAGGACATGAATATGTACTCCGAGGACGTTCCTCAAATGGCTAAGGAAATTTCAAAGGCGGTGCTCACCGAGGCCTCCTTCAAGGCTATAGCGGCGGCCCATCCGGGGGATAACACCCTCGCCGCAAAGATCACCGAGCATGCTGCTCAGGTATATCCTTGCCAGCTCTTTCCCTTCAATTTTTTCCTAAGTGTTTGGCTCTTACTGACCTTGCGTTTAATCTTTTTGCGGGTACGCCGCCTTTCTCCGAGTTCGGGTGGCCAGGGAGGTTGCTTTTCGAACTTCGGCCACTCAAACCATGAATGAGACGAGGACCGCACTCGCGGAGTCGGTCGCCAAAAACCAGCAGCTGAAAGAGGCTGCTGAGAAAGAAGTAGCTGCCCTTCAGGAGGAGTTCCGAAAGGAAAAAGAAGAACTTCAAAAGGACTCCTCCAGGAAGGTCGCTGACCTCGGTGACCAAATAAAGGGGATGCTCGCTACCAATGAAGATCTTCTCCAGCACAAGGCTGGTTCTGACAACCGTATAGTGTCGTTGACGTGTGAGAATAACGCTCTCCGGGCCGAGGTCGAGTCGTTGAAGAAGTAGCCGAAGGGGGAGGAGCAGATAAAGGCGCTGGAAGAGGAGATCGCGGACCTGAAGGACGAGCTTGATGACCTTGAACTTAAGAAGAACAAGTCTGATGAAATGAACAAGGTCGCGTTCTGGGACGGCTTCTGCCTTGCTCGGCACCAGGTTCTCCAGAGGTTCCCAGATCTGGACCTCTCTTTTCTAGAGGGTCTAAACATTCCTGGGGGACCTCGGTGGAAATGGTCCAAGGTCGAACATCTGAAACTTCCTCCTTCAATTCCAGCGCCGAAGGTGGTGGAAAAGGGCGGGCAAACGAGTGGCTCTCGGGACGCCGCGAACCCTTAGGCTATTTTAGGGCCCCTATTCCTTCCCTTCTATTTTGTAATCCTTCTTCGGGCAGTTCTTTACTGTAAAGCAGCTTTGCTCTTAATGAAGATTTTTTGGCTAAGTCTTTTCTTGCAAGTTTCTTCATTTCCATTGTCCCGAGCATGTTCGCTCAAGAGACTTTGGAAAACCTGCGATTAAAGAAACATTTTTACCTTCCTTTGTCCCGAGTGCGCTTGATCGAAAGACTTTCTGGAAGGCCTGAAAAAATTTGACTAAGCCTTTTTGCAGGCTTTTGCATTTCCAATTTACCCTGAACATGATTGCTCAAGGGACTTCACAAACCTTCAGTCAAATTTTTTGTTTTTCCAGTTGTCCCGAGCATGTTTGCTCAAGGGACTTCGGAAAACCTTTCGCGAGATTTTTCACTTCCCATTTTCCCGAGCATGTTCGCTCAAGGGTGTTCGGAAAATTATCTCTGCGCTGGCTATGGCGAGTACTTCTGCGAGATTTTTGTTTTCCATCTTTCCCGAGCGTGATGGCTCAAGGGACTTCGGAAAGTCATATCTACGCTTTATCATGGCGAGCATCTTTGCGGAATTCTGTTTTGCACAATTTCTGTACACTTAAGAATTTTTCTCAAGGCCATTCTGTACAACATAACTCCTCCGCTCAACCTTAAGCGTAGAATTTTTTCAAGGCGTCTGAGTGCCAAGTGTTCTTCAATTCTACGCCTTCGGCGTCGCCAAGCTTGTACATGCCTTTTCGTACTTCGGCGAGAACCAGATAGGGTCCTTCCCAGTTTGTGCGAAGTATGCCATGGGATGGCCTTCGGGGTGCGAAGTCGGCCTTTCGGAGAACGAGGTCTCCCTTCTTGTTTTGTTTTGGCCTGCCCCGTAAGTTTACAGCCACGGCCACTCTTTGCTGAAAAGCTTTTCTTCTCAGCTCGGCTATTTCTCTGTGTTCGGCCACAAGATCGAGATTGGTTCTCAGGCCGAGGTCATTACCACCATCATCAAATACTTGCACCCGTACTGAAGGTTGAACTACCTCTATTGGGATAATGGCCTCTGTTCCAAAGACGAGTGAGAAAGGAGTCTCCCCTGTGGCTCTTCGGGGCGTCGTTCGGTAGCTCCATAATACACTTTGGAGTTCTCCTGGCCATTTCCCCTTGGCTTCCCCTAGTCTCTTTTTCAGGCCATCTTTTATGGTCCTGTTCGATACTTCCACCTGCCCGTTGCTTTGGGGGTGAGCTACTGGGGCGAAGTGCATCTTTATTCCGAGGTCGCTGATGAATTCTTGGAAACCTTTGTCTGTGAACTGGGATCCATTATCAGCTACTAGTACCCTTGGTATGCCAAATCTGCATACGATGTTCTTCCATAGGAACTTCTGCACTTCTTTTGCCGAGATAGTTGCTAGTGGTTCTGCCTCCACCCACTTTGAGAAATAGTCCACTGCTACCACGCAGAATTTCACGCCTCTGGGTGCTGTGGGGAGTGGCCCAATAAGGTCTATACCCCAGACTGTGAAGGGCCAAGGATAGTCCGCCGAAGTTACCATTTTCGAGGGTGTCCTCCGGATTTTCGCGTGTCTCTGGCAGCTACCACATTTCCGGACGAACTGTCTTGCATCCTTTCTCAGGGTAGGCCAGAAGTATCCTTGGCGGAGTATCACTGCTGCCAGGGCATCAGTTCCAATGTGTGAACCACACATGCCTTCGTGAACTTCTTCAAGGACCATTTCAGTATCCTTTTCATCCACACATCTTTGCAGTGGATTTGCATATCCCTGCCGATATAACTCTTCGCCAATCAGGAAGAATCTTCCGGCGCGGCTTCGCAGTCTTGCAGCATCGCCGGGGTCTTCGGGGAGCAAATTCTCTGCGAGGTATCTTTTTATTGGGTCTTTCCACCCTGTTCCCGAGGTCGTCATGCTCAGCACTGAGATGCTCGGATGGTCTAGCACCTCGGTATATGTTTTCGACTTCGCCAAGCAATTTGCCTCAGTGTTATTCCGCCGAGGTACATTTTCGATCCGTACGGCGTCAAACTCTTGGACGAGCTTTGCTACTAGCACATGATATTTTGCCAAGATTGGGTCCTTCGCCCCATAATCTCCTGTCGTCTACCGAACTACCAGCTGGGAATCGCTGTGAGCCTTTAAGTTTCTCACGCCAATCTTTCTGGCCAAGCGCAATCCCGCTATGAGGGCTTCATACTCAGCTACATTGTTGGTGACGTTGAAGCTGAACTTGATAGCCTTCATTACCTCCAAGCCTTCGGGGCCCCTGATAATTACTCCAGCTCCCTGGTGTTCGTACCCCGAGGCTCCGTCTACGTGCAAGGTCCATTCTGTCTCACCCTCTTTTGAATCCGAGTGGCTCTCCTCAGTGGTGGGTATTTCGGCGATAAAATCTACCAGTGCTTGAGCTTTTATGGCCTTCCGAGGCTCATACGTGATTTCGTGTTCGCCCAGCTCTATGCACCACTTGGAGAGCCTTCCCGAATGATCAACTCTCTTCATGACATCCCGTAGTGGCAGACTACTTCGGATGATGACGGGGTGAGCCTGAAAGTATGGTCGCAGCCTTCTCCCTGCAAGCACCAAGGCATATATAGCTTTTTGAAGCAAAGGGTACCTGACTTCGGTGCCATGCAGGGACTTGCTGACATAGTAAACCGGCCATTGCTTTAGCCCTTCTTCTTTCACGAGGACCAAGCTCATAGCTTTTTCTGTGACGGTGAGGTACAGTACGAGGGGCTCTCCCTCCCGAGGTTGTCGCAGAGTCGGCAGGCTGGCCAGGTAGTCTTTGAGTTCTTCCCAGGCCTTTTGCCAATCTTCATCCCAAGGATGATCATTTCTTCCGAGGTCACCTTCCATTTTTGTTGCCTTTGCGAGGACTTTGAAGAAAGGTCTACACCTATCTCCGTACCTGGAAATAAACCTGCTCAGAGAGGTTATTCTTCCGGTGAGTCTCTGCACATCTTTGACTGTGGCAGGAGTTCGGAACTCAAGCAGAGCCTTAATATTCTCGGGGTTAGCGTCGATGCCTCTTTCGGATACTATGTACCCAAGGAATTTTCCCGAGGTCAACCCGAAGATGCACTTCTCAGGATTAAGGCGGATCCCGAAGGCTCTGAGCTTTTGGAAGGTTTCCTCTAAATCTGCAACGTGGTAGCCAGGCAGCTTGCTCTTGACTATCATATCATCAACATACACCTCCATGTTTATCCCCATTTGGTCTTTGAAGACCTTGTTCATCAGCCTCTGGTAGGTGGCTCCTGCATTTTTGAGCCCGAAGGGCATCCTGATATAGCAATATGTTCCTCCCTCGGTAATGAAGGCAGTCTTCTCTTCATCTTCGGGGTCCATCCTTATCTGATGGTAGCCACTGAAGGCGTCTAGGAAACTTAGGAGCCCATACTCAGCAGTTGAATCTACCAGTTGATCTATTGGCGGCAGAGGGTATGAGTCTTTCGGGCAAGCATCGTTCAAGGTTCTGAAGTCGATGCACATCCGGAGTTTGCTGCCACCTTCTTTTGTGGCGATGACCACGTTGCTTAACCATTCTGGGTACTTGACCTCCCTGATAACTTCAGCATCTAGGAGACGCTGGACTTCGGTTTTGACAAAGTTGCTTTTGTGGGCTGAGATGCTTCGTTTCTTTTGCCGGACAGGCCTTGCTTCCGGACTTACTTTGAGGCTGTGCTGTATTATGCCAGGGTTCACCCCCGGCATATCTTTTGGCGAGTAGGCAAACAGATCTTTATTTTCCAGCAGAAAGGATACAAGATTTTCCTTGTCACCTTCGGCCAAGCTCTTCCCTATTCGGGTAGATTGACCTGGGACAAGCTCTATTGCTTCCGTTTCTGTTTTGGCGAGATCTTCTTCTTTGCCTTTTTCTGGTGCCCTTGCCTCCATCGTTTGGGCGAGGTTGCTTGCCGGAGCTTTTTGCGCTTTTACAAACACCTTTCTTACCTCGGCTTGGTCTATGAAGACCTCTGCATCTCCACCCTTGGTGGCGAATGTGACAGTCAGGTACTTCACATCAGGGTGAATATGCAGGTTCCCCATTGTCTGCCTTCCAAGGATGGCGTTGTACGAGGATGGGACATCCATGACGATGAATCTCGCCATTGTGGAGGCGTACAACTCAGCTGCTCCGTTCACCGAAGTCCCTTTCATCATCAGCGGGAGGTCGATCCATCTGAGGACGGGGAGTTCGGATGGTCCAACCCCAAAAGTGGGCGAGGTGACAGGCTTCAGTTCACTGCTGGAGATGCCCAAGCTCGGCAGCAGGTGCGAGAATAGGACGTCAGCATTTGAGCCATCATCAAGCAACACTTTTTTGACGTCCCAGTTCCCTACTCTCACCATAATCAGTAGCGGATCGTCGTGGGGGAAGACGACGGTGGAGCCATCTTTGCGAGCCAGCTTCTTTGATGGACTTTGATACTCCATGACTGCAATTTCTCTGGCTTTCCGCTTTCTTTCTGAGGATGGGAGCCCCGTGGTGATGGTTTGGATAACCACTGCTGGAGGTGGAGGGCGCTTTTTTGGACTTCTATTTCTCCGCCTGTCGGAGTCATAGTCCTCATCTTCGGCCCTTTCTTCCTCCATTTTTCTGCCTTTCGGGGATGGCATCCTCAGGTATTTCCGAAGTTGGCCCTGTTTTATCAGCAACTCTATGTACTTCTTCAGCTGGAAGCAATCTTCGGTGTCATGACCGTGGTCGAGATGAAACTGGCAGAACTTCTTGGCATTCTTTTTGTTATCGGTGGTCATGGCCCTTGGTCGCCGAATCTGCATCCCTTGCCTTTCCAGCGCCATGAGAATGCTGGTCCGCGTAGTGCTCAATGGTGTGAAACTTTGGGGTTTCCTTCCTCGCATCCTCTGAGGTCGTCCTGCGTGTTCGGTCGGATGCCGAGCTTGTTGACTGGACTCTTCGGCGCGGTGGTGACCAGACTTCGGCCCAGCCATTCTTAGTTCTTCGGCTGTCATGTGCTACTCCGCCCTTCGGTAAAATTCTCCGAGGGTCTCCGGGGGGTCCTTTGAGAACTCGTAGAACAGCTGTGAGTCTCGCCGAAGGCCCCGTATCATGGCAAGAATACGGATTTCGGGCCTGAAGTCTGGGATGCTCAGAGCTTCCCTGTTGAATCTTTCGACATAGTCTCGGATGGTTTCTCCGTTCCTCTGCTCTATGTCGAACATCTGCACAGGCATCTTCGCCGTAGGTCGGCTCCCAATGAACTGCTGGGTGAAGGCTATGGACAACTCCTGGAACTCAGTGATGGTTCCTGAAGGCAAGGAATTGTACCACGCCATGGCTGGCCCTGTGAGGGTGACTTCGAAGCACTTGCACATGGTAGCGTCGTCAGCACCGTGCATTATCATGCTGCGTCTGTACTTCGTCAGATGGGCCTGTGGATCAATACGGCCATCATAAATCTCCAACCGAGGTACTCTGAAGTCACCTGGCATGGCTGCCTCAACAACGGCCTGAATAAATGGCGAGTCATCTTCGCAGCATGTTCCCGAGAGTCTGGCCCAAACGGTTTTCTGGCCACTTGTTTCTCCACTCTGTCCATCCGTGCTAGTATCCTCTCCATCAGCACTGTGGCGCTGGGGCCTGTGCTTACTGTGGCCACCTTCGGTCGATCTGCTGGGTCATTTCAGACACGACCGAACGCTGAAAGTCCCTCAATAAGGTCATGGTGATTACCAAAGGGCGGTCTTCCTCAGGCGCAGAAGTCCCTGGGAGTGTTTGCTCAGCAGCCGGTTGTATCTCAGGCGCGGACGGGGACTTCCAGAGCCCCTTGTCCTTAGAACGCCGAGTCTCAACGACGGCGATCTCAGAGCGGGTTCCCACAGACGATGCCAAATGATGGCCAGGGGCCTCATCGTTTATAGTCATGGTGACTGGTGGAGAGACTTCTGGGAGGAAGAACACCCGGTGGAATGGATAGCCCAAAGGAGAGTGCCTGAAAGCTCAGAAACAAAGGGTTAGGAGGCCCCCGGAGTGTTTTTCCGGGGGGGGAGCCTTCGACGCCCAAGTCAGTGATGGCTGAGAAAAGGCAGAGGAAATAGCACAAAGGGCTGAAGAGTCTTGCCTGGTAGTTTTCTCAGAGTGTGGGACTCGTATTTTTGCCAACCAGCCCCCTGTCAAGTATTAATTCCTGGTATTTATAGGAGTGCCTAGCCCGTTCAGATCGCGACACGTGTTCAGTCCGATGTTCCTGAATTTCTGGGCGTAGGGGACAGATAGCTGGTAGCAGGTTGCCTTGAGCCATGTGCTGAGATGGGCCATGATGTGATTCTGATGGCGTCAGCGTGGCAGAGCGCCTTTTGAGGCAGATTGTGGCGTCTGTGAATGGATGTGTCAGAGGCTTCCTTAAATGCTTCCATAAATGCTCCTGCCGTACTCCCGATGTCCCTGGGTGAGGTCATCCTTTAGTTCGGACAGAGCCTCTTCGGAAAACAAGCCCTCAGTTCGGGGGTTCCCAGTTTCAGGGAGTTCCGCCTTCGGGGATATCATGTTCGGCTCGCTATGTCTGGTGCCGCTTTTCCGAAGGCGATCTGTTCACAACCTTGGGGGGGCGAGTAGTGTCCTCGAGGTTTCCTGGCGTGCCGGGCTCGGAGCTCTTCGGCTATCTCCCAAGGTGCCTGATCGCACCTTTTCTCGGGTAGCGCCAGCTTCTTCTGGCCATCATTGTGGCAGGGAGTTCGGCCAGATAGAGGCGATAACATTTGGCTATCACACACATAGAGCTATTTGGATTATTAGAGTGCATGGGCTAATAATTTGGGTTTTGGTTTCACAATAATTTCGTATTAATAACGGGCCCAATAGTTGAGCCATTGTTAAGCCCGAAATGAAATCTTAATTGGATTAGGGCTTTGAAACCCATTAGGCCTGGAAGTTGAGTCTCACTATAAATACAACTTTTAAGTGTGAAATTCACAGGTCTCCATGCCCTAGCCACCTAAAAGGACAGCCGCACTATTCTCTTGCAATTCCTTAGAGGACGCAAGCTAGCACTGTGAGCGCAAGAGAAACGTATCTGCCGGGACGTGGTGGAAGTGTGGTGATCCCGAGAGGCTCGTGTGGATACCATAGAGAGCTTGAACATGTCAACTGTTCAGGTTTTGTGATTTGTCTCTACAGTTGAGTGAGAGATCTCAACCGAAAATTAGGTATGAACCGAAAATTAATAGGAAAGATACAAGTTTTTCCTTGTCACCTTTGGCCACTTTTTTTCCCATTCGGGTACTTTGGCCTCGGACAAGTTCTATATCTTATGTTTATACTTTCTCGGGGTCTTCTGTTTCATCTTTCTTTGCCTCCCCTGTGAGCACGGCTTTTGCTTTCGCAGTCTGTGTGCAGCCCTTTGCTGAGGCCTTCCTTGCTTTGACAAACACCTTTCCCACTTCCCCTTGGTTGATGAAGATCTCAGCATCTCCATCCTTTGTGGCAAAGGTGACAGTCAAGTATTTCACATCTGGGCGAATGTGGAGGTTTCCTTGCGTCTGTCTCCCAAGGATGGCATTATATGACGAAGGGACGTCTATGACGATAAACCTTGTCATTGTAGAGGCAAAAAGCTCATCCTTGTTCTGTAATGAAGTTCCCCTTAACATTAGAGGAAGGTCAATCCATCGGAGGATAGGGAGTTCGGACGGACCCACTCTAAAGGTAGAGGAGGTGACAAGGTTGATATCACCCTTTGGGATACCCAAATTTGGTAGGAGATGAGAGAATAAGATGTTAGGGTTAGAACCATTGTCGAGGAGTACTCTTTTGACGTCCCAACTCCCTATCCTTACCATGACTAGAAGTGGGTCATCATGAGGTAATACTATGGTAGACCCATCTTTCCAAAAAAGCTTTTTTGGTGTCATGGTGTATGCGGCAGGGACTTCAGGAGGTGCAGGCGAGTCCCGACAGAAGGTGCTCTATGCGGATCACCTGTGATGGCCGGTAGCCTCTTCGTGTGGCAGGCATGGTGAGGCCGAGAAGGACTTCCGGTATGGGAGAGAGCCCGAAACAGGGATTCCTCAGGAGGACCTGGCTGAAATACTCGGAAAACAGGGGTTAGGAGGTCCCCGAAGTCTTTTTGCAGGGAGGAGCCTCCGACGTTCAAGTTAGTGCTTTTAAAGGTGGAAAGGGAGTAGTAAGCACAAGAGACTCTTGCCTACTGTGTTTTCCTGGGGGCTGAAAGGAGAGGGTCCAGGGCGAAACGAGAGGAGAGAGATCCAACCCTCCCCCTTTTGCCTGAGACCATTCCGCTAATATATAGAGGGGGTGTGCCCTTCGGATTGTGACACGTCTATGGACGGATGTCATCCGTACTTTGGGGCATGGAGGCCCCTAGCCACCTGCAGGCTCCTCGGGCCACGAGCTGCGACAAGCGTAGCCCTACATGACAGGACGTGGGCAGTGGCGACGTGTCGGTGTGCATATGAGGGCGGAGCGCAGGGTGTGCGGACGGAATGTCAGAGACTCCTTGATGGTTCTTACCCTACCTCCGAGGTCCCCTTGGCTGATGTCTCCCTTCGGAGTGAGGGGCTTTTTCCCTAAGTCAGACTGGTACTTCGGGGTATTCCCTGGCTCCAAAGTTAGTTCGGTCATCCTCCCGAGGGAGGTGATATGCTAGTTTCCTGAGGTTGGTATTAGTGAGCTACCGAGGTCGTGTACCTCAGGTGTCTGACTCCCACCTTTCCTAGGTCCTTAGGTGACCAGGGCGATATCACTTCGGCTATCACATGCCCCCCTTCGGAAAGCCGGAGTCGAGGCTTCGGCTAGCAGTCCTTTTGGGGGTGCTTTTCAGGACTCGGAGTGTGACGTTCGCAGAGGAGGCACTTCGCCACCTAGGAGATATGCTTTGTCCAGACAGGTGTCACCTGTTTGCCCTTTGGTGTTCTCAAGATACCCAACCTCTTTACTTTTCCTACCATAGGCTAGTGGACCGTCACGTCTTGAAACTAGGCATGTTAGTCTGGAGCGGTGCACCCGGGTTTTTGAAGATGTCAGAAAATGCATCCTAGTTTCTCGTAACGGGTGACACGTGGCAGGTGGCAGTTGGGATGGGTGCGTTCTTTCACGCGTGAGGGTCAATTATGGTGACGTTTCACCTTCGCGCAGCAATTATGATGCCCTTCCGGCTACCCTTCCTCGATCTATATAAGCCTCCTCCTATCATACTCTTCATTTTTTTTTCTTTGCTCTCACTTTGCTCTTGTTTGCTCTTGTGCCTTCTCTCCCTTTTTTGCGGTGGTATTAACGGTGGCACTTCTTCCGGCCACCTTTCACGACGGCGTCCATAAACCCTGACTTCAGCAAGACTTTTGGTGGGTTCTGACTCTATAGATCCTTCGGATTCTGCTTTTCTTTTAGTTTCCCGAAGTCATTTTTCTTCTTTTCAAAGTCTATTTTTTGGCCAACCATGTCTTCACCTATCCCCGAGGGCTGGCAACCTCATACGTCTCACCCTTGTTGCTTCACTTCTGAGAAATTAGAGAAGTGGTCAACCAAATTTTTCCTTCCCTCCTATACCACCACAAGGTTGCCCCACCTTGGTCACTTTAGTTTTATGAACCGGCATGATGAGGTTACTGTCTTTTGAGCCCAACTGAAGGCTGGACTTCGGTTTCCCCCTGCGAAGATGATTTGTGACTTTTGCCAATTTCATGTCATAGCCATGAATCAGCTTCCTCCCAACTCATATTCCTATTTTAACGCTTTTATCTGCATGTACGGGGTCTTCGAGGTAGAACCCCATTTTATCCTGTTCATGCAGTATTACCAGCTCTATCCGGTCCCGAAGGGTGGCTTTTATTTCTTGCTATCTCGGGGATCTGGGAGCAAAAAATTCATGTTGACCTTCGATACCAAGGATAGCTGGCAAGGGTAGCAAAGGAAGTTCTTCTTCCTAAAGGTGGTGAAGGCCTGGTCGCTTGTTCCGACTAAGTGGGCTCGGGGAAAGCTAGAGACGGATGTCGTGGATCCCAAGAAGTTCCTAACTCCTGAGTTGGCGGTAAGGTTTGCAAACTTTGACGGACGTATTCGTGCTGTCGCCGACTGGGATGCCGAGGTCCCTTCACGCTCCCTCTACCCCTTCCCCATCAATTGGAGGCTTCTGACCGAGGAAGTCCTTCGGGAGTTGGGGGTGGTTAAGGAGCATAAGACGGATCTCGGCATGCCAGCTCCTGCCATCGAGGGAAAGGAGTACTGGTTAGTGAAGCTCCTTCGAAGCGCGCTCACTTACGAATCCTTTTTCGAAAGTAAGTTTCTCTGAAAAAGAAGGAAAACATTAGTGTGAGTCCAGACAGGCACTTATGCTGAAAACTTTGAAAGTATAAGTGTAAGTTTTCAGCATAAGTGCCTGTCTGGACTAACACTGATGTTTTCCTTCTTTTTCAGAAATGGGCGACGAGTTTGCTGCCTACTACAAGTCTCTCTTCCTTGGTCAGGCCGAGAAGGGAGAACAAATGAAGAAAGGCGTCTCCAAAAGGCAGAAAACTACTGGGAGGAGACCTTCTTCGGCCAAGAAGGTGAAGAAGGACACCCTTCTTCCACCCATAGAGGATGTGGCGGAGGTTGGCGGCGACATTGCAACTTCCACCAAGCCTGAAACTCCCGCCGAGCCTGAAACTGCAGCCGAGGTTCCTGCCAGCGTGGTTGCTGCTCCTGCTTCATTGAGTCCCACCACATCGGTGGACCTTTTGGGCTCTTTGGCAGGGAGTCCCTCTGCCAAGGAGTTGGAAAAATTCCAAAGGGATAAAGGCAAAGATATTCCTGCTGATGTGGAGGAGGTCCAGGACTCCGATGACGTTGTTGCTGAGGTTGCGCCTAGTTTGTCTCTTACCCCTTTTTAACACTCGTATCCTCATAACTTGTATAGTTAAGGAGCTTTGTTTGACTTACGCTTTCAACTTTTCAGAGGACCTAGCGCCCTCAGCTTGGATGGTCAAGCATGTCCGAAGGCGGGCTCTTCGGGATTCCCACATCCCGAAGGACAAAGTCCCGAGGGAGCCATTCTGGTCTTTCACGTAGGACATGAACCTGTTCTCTGAGGATTGTAGGGAAATGGTTCCCCAAATGGCGAGGGGGGTGCTCACTCAGGCTTCCTTCAAGGCAGTTGCCGAGGAGTGTGCCTCCGAGGATACCCTTGCCGCTAAGTTTTTCGAGCATGCTGCCCAGGTAGTTCTTCAGGCCTTTGCATTTTTCCTCCCACTTTTTGTCTAAGTCTTTTGGCTTTCCTTCTGTAAATTTCACTAAGTACGTTCTTTTTTGTAGCTCCTGGGGTATAGTCGATACCTTCGAGCTTTGGTGGCAAAGTAGTCTTTGGTCCGAGCTTGGGCCGAAGTTAAATTAGCGAAGGCCAGGGTCTTCTGAGCTAACTCAGTTGTGACGAACACCGAGTTTAGCCGAATAGCCAAGGAGAAGGTTGCCAAGCTTCGGGAGGAATTCTTGAAGGGCCAATAGGAGCTCTTGAAGGATTTCTCCAAGAAGATGTCCAACCTTGGGGAGAAGGTTGTTAGCTTAACCTCAGCCAACAAGGCCATTCAGAAGGAGAAATAAGGAGAAGTTGCTCTTCTGACGAAGGCTCTTGCTGACAACGCCGAACTTCAAGCCAAGGTCGACTCGCTGAAGACGGGTTCGAAGAAGAAGAAGAAGATAAAGGAGCTGGAGAAGGAGGTTGCAGATCTTCGGAATGAGGTTTCAGATCTTCAGAATGAGGCGGACGACTTGGACGTAGAAAAAGACAAAGCCGTTCAGGCGACCAAGGTTGCCTTTCAGGACGGCTTCTGCCTAGCTCGTCACCAATTTTTGAAGAAATATCCGGACCTCGACCTTTCCTTCTTGGCTGCCCTAGATATTCCCATGGGTCCTCGGTGGACTTGGTCGAAAGTTGAGCTCCTCAACCTGCCATTTGCCCCTCCTCCTGCACTGAAGGCGGTAGCCAAAGACACAGGAGCGGGAGCTTCCCATGACGCCGGGGTCCCTTAGATATTCTAGGGCCTTTGCCTTATTCTTTTTTCTTTGTGTTTTTCTTCTTGTAAGCTTTTCCGTGTACCAAGATCTTCTTCAATTTCCTTCATAATTTGGTTAAGCCTTTTGAGCAATTTTTTGTTTTCCAGTTGTCCCAACCTCTTTCGGCTAGGGGACTTCGGAATGGTACACTTTGCTCGTTTGATCAGCCAACCTTTGGGTAAACATTCATTGTTAGTGAAGTTCCCTTAGGCAAATTTTAGCCTGCCCTCGTCGGCCGTATCCGATGGACTTCACTTTTTTTTTGGGATATAACCCAACCAACTTCGGAAGGAAAATGTGACCTTCGGGAACGTGTGCTTCAGCTTTGTTTGGTGAGTACTTTCAGATAGGGAAAAAATTCTGTACTTAGAGAAATTTCTCACTTATACACTTTCTCATCTAAAATTCTAAGAATAGAATTTCTTTAAGGCATCCGAGGGCCATTCATTTTTTAGTTTTCCTCATTCGGTGTCGCCAAGCTTGTATACTCCCTTTCGAACCTCGTCTATGACCAAATAAGGCCCTTTTCCCGTTTGGCCAAAGTACCCCATGGGACGGTTTTTGGGGTTCAAACTCGGCCTTTTAGAGGATGAGGTCTCCTTTCGCTATTCCTTTTGGCCTATCATGCAGGTTTGCGCTCATGGCCCCTTTTGCTGAAAGGCCCTTCTACTGAGCTCGGCCATTCCTCTGTGTTCGCCAACTAGGTCGAGCTTAGTTTTCAACCTGAGGTCATTTCCTCTTTCGTCGAACACTCGTATTCTAACTGGTGGCCCTACTACTTCAAATGGATAATGGCCTCTGTACTGGAGATAAGTGAGAAAGGTGTCTCCCCCGTGGCCTTTCGGGGAGTTGTCTAATAACTCCTAGGTACGGTAGGATGTTTTCCTAGCCATTTTCCCTTTGCTTCGCCCAACCTCTTTTATAGTCCCTCATTTATAGTTCTGTTGGCTACCTCCACTTGACTATTGCTCCGGGGTTGAGCTAGTGGGCCGAACTGCAATTTTATTCCGAAGTTGGTGGCGAATTCCATAGACTGGGAACCATTATCGGCCATTATCACCGTTGATATGCCAAATCTGCACATCATGTTCTTCCAGATGAATTTTTGTATATCTTTTGCCGGAATAGTCGCTAGGGGTCCTGCCTCGTTTCGCTTAATGAAGTAGTCCACTGTGACTATGTAGAACTTCACTCTTTCGGGTGCTGTTGGGAGTGGACCGGGGAGGTCTATGCCCCATACTGCAAAGGGGAAAAGGTAATCTTCTGGGGTTACCCACTCCGAAGGCAGTCTTTTGGGTGCTGGCGTGTCTTCGGCCCTTTTCACACTTCCTAGATGAATTGTGTTGCACCCTTTTTGCCGATACATCTCTGTATCGGACTTGCATACCCTTGCTGGTATAATTCCTCTTTAATTAGGGAATATCATTTGGAACATCTTTGAACTTTTCACCGCTTCATGAGGATTTTTGGGACTCTTTACTTGCGAGATACCTCTTTGTAGGATCTTTCCTTCCTTTGTCTGAGGTTGCTATACCTAGCGTTGCCATGCTCGGATGGCCCAACACTTTGGTAACCACATTTGATGGCTTTGGTGGCCTCCTTCCCCTCGGGCCCCCGAGGGGCTACTTCAACGCCCTGCTGTTCTGCGGTTGGGATTTCTTCGGCAGGGAGTTCCCACTCTGGATCTACCTTCGCTCGGTCTCCCTTATGGGTTTCCGCATTTTCCATTTCTGGGCTTTCGGTAATGAATTCTGCCAGTGCCTGGGCTTTTATTGCCCTTCTAGGCTCATACATGATGTAGTACTTTCCGAGTTCGATGCACCATTTTGATAGTCTTCCCGAATGCTCTACTCTTTTTGATGACGTTGCGCAGAGGCGGGTCACTCCGAACAGTGATAGCGTGTCCTTGGAAGTAGAGTCGCAGCCTTCTGCCTGCAAGTACCAAGGCATAGATGGCCATTTGGGGCAATGGGTATCTGACTTTGTTGCCGAGGAGACGGTGACTTTTCTTCGGGTGCTGAACTCCTTGGACGGGGAGGTCTGGGTCATCTTGACCGTGTTTTTCCTGTAGGTCATGTTCCAAGGGGCATGCTTCCCGTCGAGGACTCATCTCGTTAATCTCCGCTTCCCCAAACTCCTGTGAGTTGACATAGGACTCCTCTCCCGACGAGGTACTAATAAGGAGGGCCTTCGGCTCGAATTCGGATGTGGCCATCTTCGGTCTAACTACCGCGTCATTTCGGCCATGACAGAGCGTGGGAACTCGCACAGGAAGGCCATGGTAATAGTCAGAGGATGTTCGTCCTCGGTCAGGGAAGTCCCTACTGCAGTTGTTCGGTTGCCGGTTGATCCTCTAGAGCGGACAGGGACCTCGGAAGTCCCTTGTCCTTAGAACATCAAGTTTCAACAACGACGACCTGGGAGTGCTTCCCACAGACGGTGCCAAATGACGCCCATCAGCATCATCTCCACTGTGTGTCGTGGTGAATACGGCAGGGACTTCAGGAGGTGTAGGCGAGTCCCGACTGAAGGTGCTCTGTGTGGATCACCTGTGATGGCCGGAAGCCTCTTTGTGTGGTAGGCACGGTGAGGCCGAGAAGGACTTCTGGTATGGGAGAGAGCCTGAAATAGGGATTCCTCAGGAGGACCTGGCTGAAACACTCGGAAAACAGGGGTTAGGAGGTCCCAAGAGTCTTTTTCCGGGGAGGAGCCTCCGACGCCCAAGTCAGTGCTTTTAGAGGTGGAGAGGGAGTAGTAAGCACAAGAGACTCTTGCCTGCCGTGTTTTCCTGGGGGCCGAAAGGAGAGGATCCAGGGCGGAGCGAGAGGAGAGAAATCCAGCCCTCCCGCTTTTGCCTGAGACAATTCCCCTGATATATAGAGGGGGTGTGCCCTTCCAATTGTGACACGTGTATGGACGGATGTCATACATACTTTAGGGCGTGGGGGCCCCTAGCCACCTGCAGGCTCCTCGGCCACGAGCTGCGACAAGCATAGCCCTACATGACAAGACGTGGGCAGTGGCGGTGTGTCAGATTGTATATGAGGGCAACGCGCAAGGTGTGCAGGCAGAATGTCAGAGACTCCTTGTTGGTTCCTGCGATACCTCCGAGGCCCCATTGGTTGATGTCTCCCTTCGAAGTGAGGTGCCTTTTCCCGAAGTCAGACTAGTACTTCGGGGTATTCCCTGGCTCCGAAGTTAGTACGGTCGTCCTCTCGAGGCAGGCGATATGCTAGTTTCCCGAGCTTGGTATTGGTGGGCTACCGAGGTCGTGTACCTCAGGTGTCTGACTCCCACCTTTCTGGGGCCCTTAGGTGACCAAGGCGATAGCACTCCGGCTACCAGATGGGTTACCGTATTCCATCACCGAGATCTCCCTGGCTTTCCTTTTTCTTTCTGCAGAGGGTAGTCCAGTGGTGATCGTCTGTATTA
This sequence comes from Aquilaria yunnanensis, assembly GCA_039654915.1. NCBI lineage: Eukaryota > Viridiplantae > Streptophyta > Magnoliopsida > Malvales > Thymelaeaceae > Aquilaria > Aquilaria yunnanensis. Next base: position 80,101,828 of record CM077598.1, read on the forward strand.
TTCCAGTTGGAGGTGGTGAATGTCTTTTGGGACTTCGATTCTGGCGTCTATCAGAATCATATTCCTCATCATCTCCTTTCCTTTCTTCTTCCCCCCTCCTCGCATCCACAGGTAACGCCGAAGTTGGCCCTGCTTTATTAGAGACTCTATGTACTTCCTCAGCTGGAAGCAATCCTCAGTGTCATGCCTATGATCCCGGTGAAATTGGCAAAACTTCTTCATATTTTTCTTGTTTTTGGAAGTCATGGCCTTCGGACGCTGAATCGGGTTTCCTTACCTTTCCATGGCCAGTAGTATGTTTGTTCGGGAGGTGTTTAGGGGAGTAATTGACATGGGTCTCTTCCCCTTTTGTTTTTGATTTTTTCCACTACCTTCAGCAGGGTACCGGGGTTGACGGCTTTTGCCTTCGGGATGGTGATGATTAGGCTTTGATCCTCTCATTCTCAATTCTTCGGCTGTCATGTGCTGCTCAATTCTTTGGTAGAACTCGCCAAGGGTGTCTGGAGGGTCCCGTCGAAGTCCCTTTATCATGGCATGGATGCGTATCTCCGGATGGAAGTTTGGCACGCTCAGGGCCTCTCGATTAAATCTTTCGATATAGTCTAAAATGGTTTCCCCATTTCTCTGTGCTATGTTGAACATCTAGACGAGCATATTTTCCATTGGCCTGCTGCCAATGAACAGCTGTGTAAATGCTGTGGACAGCTTTTGGAAACTCATTATTGTTCTCGAGGCAATGGACTTGTACCATGTAATTGCAGGACCGAAGAGGGTGACCTCGAAGCATTTGCAAAGAATGGCATCATCGGCACCGTGTAGCACTATACTACATCTGTACTTCGTCAGGTGTGCTTGAAGGTCACTACGTCCATCATAGGTCGCCAGGTGAGGGACTCGGAAGTTGCTTGGCATGGGCGATTCTACTATTGCTCGAACGAACGCTGACTCTTCTCCAGTGAAGGTCTCGGATAGCCTTGACCATACTGGCTTCAGGGTGATCTGCCTTTCTAGCTTTTCCAACCTTTTTAGGATCTTTTCCATAAAGATGGTGGTGCTGGGCTCTTCTCGCTGTCTGAAGGTCTCCGGCAATGAAGAATGACGCTAGCTTTTCGGGGAATAACTTTGGCATCAGGGAGATTGTGATCTTCCCTCGGGTGAAGAGCTTCACCGGCGGGAAGTCCTAGCCCCTTTTGACCCCATTTCTCTAATACATCGGACTCTAGGGAGCATGTCCTCTGTCGAGGATTCATCATGGATGTCCCCGCTCCCTGAACTCCGGTGAGTAGATTTTGGGCTTCTCTCCCGACAGGGTGTTGGCGAGGATGCCCTTCATCCCGAAGGCTATTATAACCACCTTTGATCCAATTGTTGGGTTATTTCAGCCACAATGGAGCATTGAAAATTACGTAGGAAGCTCATCGTAACGGTTAGAGGATGTTGGTCATCAGGCAAGGAAGTCCCTACGGCGGGTTGCTCGATTGCTGATTGAGCTTCCGGCGCAAACGGGGACTTCAGGAGTTCTTTGTCCTTAGAACCCCGAGTCTCAACAACGGCCACCTGAGAGTGGGTTCCCACAGACGACGCCAGATAATGCCCGTCGACATCTTCATTGTATGACATAGTGAGCCTAGATGGGACTTCCGGGAAGGGAGGAACATCTGAAGAAGGGGCTTGCTAGGATAGATTGCCTGAAATACTCAGAAAAAAAGAGAAGGTTAGGAGGTCCCTGGAGAGCTTTTTCGGGGGACGAGCTTTCAACCCATAAGTCAGTTATTTACTGAGATGGAGAATGGTAGGATTATAAGGTATGTTTTTCCTTAAGAGTCCACCCACCCACTGAGGCCATTCCCAGATATTTATAGGAGGATGCAAGGAGAAATCTGCCTAACATAGCCTGCTTAGATCATGACACGTGTTCAGTTGGATGTAGTCCGAACCTTGAGGAATGGGGACCTTTAGCCGGCTATAGGCCGTCTTGTCCAAGAGCCAGGGCTGTAGTAGGTCTGCGTGTCAGGGCATGTCCGCGGGCGGCATGTCAGGACGTGTACGGGGGCGGCAGGGGCTCTTTAACCATTTTTGTCGTATTCTCGAGATCCCTTCGGTAAAAGCGACCTTTTCAGAACAGGAGGGTTTTTCCCCGAGGTTGCTTTGATCATCCGCGTGTCCCCTCGGTGTGGATTATCTCTTTCGGGGGTGTCTTCCCCTATTGGAGGAGGTGAGCCTTCCTTCTCTAAAGCCGGTTAGGCCATCCTACCGAGGATGGTATTGCACCGTATTGCCAAGGTTGGTGACCTATTCCGAGGTTAGGTCACTCCCTGGTGATGATGGATCACCGGGGTCTAATGTTTGAGGTATCTACCTTCCCGAGGTTGGTGCTCTATTCCTCAGGGGTAACGCCCACCTTTACCGAGGGTGGCCCTTTTGCTCGAGATTTCGGGATGAAGGGCAACAACGCTTTGCTATCAAGAACTGCTTCAACGCTACCTGTACCAATACATCTTTATAGCAGGTTGGCGTACCCTTGTCGATACAATTCTTCCCCGATCAGGAAGTATCTGCCCGAGCGCTTTCGCACTTTTGCAGCTTCAAAAGGGTTTTCAAGAAGTTCTGAAGTTGCTAGATATTTCTTGATAGGATCCTTCCATCCTCTACCTGAGGTTGCTATGGACATTATTGTTATGCCAGGTTGATCTAGTACTTCGGTGGACTACTTTAATTTGGCCAATGTATCTATTTACATAGTATGTCGTCGGGGTATGTTTTCTATCTGCACCTTGTCAAATTCTTGGATAAGCCTTTCTATGATATCATGGTACTTTGCCAAGTTCACCTTTTTCACCCCGTAGTTCCCCGCCATCTGTTGGACCACCATCTAAGAATCACTGTGGGGCTTCAGATTTCTCACGCAAACTCTTCTTGCCAATCATAAGCCTGCTATTCGGGCTTCATATTCGGCCACATTATTGGTGACACTGAAATCGAACTTGATGGACCTTGAAGCTTCCATACCTTTGAGTCACCATAGAATTGCCCTGGCTCATTGATGTCTATAACGGGAGGCTCCATTGATGAAAAGTGTCCACTCAGGTTCATCACTTCTGGGGTCGTTTGGAGTACCTTCAGTTCTTGGTACTTCGACGATGAAATCCGCCAATGCTTGGGCCTTGATTGGCCTTCTTGGCTCATAGGTGATATTGTATTCACTGAGCTCAATGCACCACTTTGATAATCTTCCAGAGTGGTCTACCTTCCTCATGACATCTTTAAGATGTAAGTTACTTCAGACAGTGATGTGATGTCCCTAGAAATAAGGCTGCAGCGTCCTACTTGCCAACACTAGGGCATAGATGGCCTTTTGTAGAATAAGGTACCTAACTTCTACACCGTGGAAGGACTTGCTCATGCAGTATATTGGCCACTGCTTTCTTCTTCTTCCCTTACAAGTACCAAACTTACTGCCTTTTTGGTGATGGCGAGGTAGAGGATTAGAGGTTCTCCTCCCAGCAGCTGCCGAAGTGTCGGCAGACGAGTTAAGTAGTTCTTGTGTTCATCCCAAGCTTTTTGGCAATCTTCATTCCAAGGGTGTTCCTCAAAACTGAAGTTGCCTTCATTTTTTACTGCTTTGGTGAGCACTTTCAAGAATGGTCGGCATTGGTCCCCGTATCTAAAGATGAATCTGCTAAGGGCCAGGATTCTTCCCATAAGCCTTTACACATCCCTGGTCATCGTAGGAGTTTGAAATCCTAGTAGGGCCTTAACCGTTTCTAGGTTGAATTTGCCATTAGTCACCCCAAACACACACTTTTCAGGGTTAAGACAGATTCCAAAGTCCCGAAGTTGGTGGAATGTTTCGCTCAAGTATATGATATGACTACTAGGCTGGTTGCTCTTAACTATCATATCATCGACATATACTTCCATATTTCTCTCAATTTGGGAATTGAATACCCAGTTCATCAGCCTTTGGATTGTTGTTCCTTCATTTTTAAGGCCGAAGGGCATTCTAACGTAATAGTAGGTCCCAACTTCAGTAATGAAGGCGGTTTCTTCCTTATCTTCAAGATTCATCTGAATTTGGTGATATCCATTAAAAGCGTTGAGGAAGCTAAGTAAACCGTATTCGACAGTGGAATCTACCAATTGGTTTATTGGGGGCAAAGGATACGCGTCCCTTGGATAGGCATCATTTATGTTTCGAAAGTCAATGCACATTTGGAGTTTATCACTCCCTTCCTTCATGGAACCAACAACGTTGCTGAGCCATTCGGGGTACTTGACCTCCCTTATTGTGCCTGTCTCCATTAACCGTTGGACTTCATTTTTAACAAAATTTTTCTTATGTGCCAAGAGGCTACGTTTTTCTATCGAACAGACTTCACCTCCAAGCATACTTTAAGACAGTGTTGAATTATACCAGGGTCTACACCGGGCATATCCTTTAGAGAGTAGGCAAGCAGATCTTTGTTTATTAATAAAAGAGATACAAGCTTTTCCTTGTGACCTTCGGCTAGTTTTTTCCCCACTTGGGCACTTCGGCCCAAGACAAGTTCTACATCCTCTGTTTCTATTTTTTCAAGGTCACTTTTTTCTCCTTCTATTTCGTCTTCACCGGCCATGCTCTTCTCTCCCGAAGTCTGTGTGTGAACTTTCATTGGGCTCTGTCTTGCTTTCACGAAAACTCTCCTTACTTTGGCTTGATTGATGAGTATGTCTGCATCACATTCCTTTGTGCTGAATGTGATCGTTAGGTATTTCACATCTGGGCAAATGGGAAGATTACCCTGTCTCTGCCTTCTGAGGATGGCGTTGTATGAAGAAGGGACGCCTATGACAATGAACCTCATCATGGTGGAGCCAAAGAGCTCTTCCTTGGTTTGAGTTGACGTTCCCTTTAACATCAAGGGTAGATCGATCCACCCAAGTACTGGGAGTTCCAAGGGACCTACACCGAAAGTGGGAGAGGTAATGGGTTTAAGGTCACCTATGGAGATGCCCAAATTTGGTAGCAAATGGGAGAATAAACACCTTCTTGACATCCCAGATTCCTATCCTTGCCATGATTAGGAGAGGGTTGTTGCGTGGAAACTTCATGATAGACCCAGCTTTCCGAACAACCTTTCTCGCCGGGTTGCTGAATTCCATCATTGAGATTTCCTGGACTTTCCTTTTCCTCTCAGCCGAGGGTATTCTAGTGGTGATTGTCTGGATTATTCCTATTGAAGGTGGTGGGTGCTTTTTGGGGCTTCAATTCTGATATCGGTTGGAATCATAGTCCTCATCCTCTCTTTCCTCTCTTCTTCCTTTCTTTCCCAGTCTTTGGGTGACGGCATCCACAGGTAGCATTAAAGTTGCCCTTGCTTGGTTAAAGATTCAATATACTTTCTTAGCTAGAAGCAATCTTCAATATCATGCCGTGGTCCTGATAAAATTGAGAGAATTTCTTCATGTTCTTCTTGTTGTCCAAGGTCATGGCCTTCGAACGTTGGATTACGGTTCCTTGCATTTCCATGGTCATTAGGATGTTTATTCTTATAGTATTTAGGGGAGAGATTGATACTGGCTTCTTTCCCCTTATTTTTCGAGGTCTGCCCCCTCCCTCGGTGGAATATCGAGGTTGGTGATTTTGACTCTCGAAGTGACTATGTTCAGACTTTGAATTAGTATTTTTCTTGCAGGTTGAAGACCCCTTACTGAGAATGTTTGATTCTCACTCCCTTACTTTTTGTTGTTCAGTTTTAGGCGTCATTGAACCAGCAACCATTGAGGGTTGTTGAGCTACGCTTGTGAGCAGGTATTCAGTTTATTTGAATCTGTATGATTCTATTTTATGGGTTGCTTGTTGGTTAAGTTATGGTACTAACTATAGTTGTCTTTTGGCCTACAGAGGCTAGTAAAGCACAAGGGAGAGCTTACGAAGCTTGCCACTGGGAGTTTGCTATAAGGTGGAGGCTTGGTTCTGGATCTTAGTATAGTCATTCAGTGTATAGTTCTAATACAGTAGTTTGCCTCCAATGGTCATGTTGAGTAGTTTACTCTAGAGTCGCTCTTGGGTGCGAGCATAGTCTACTATTGTTCGGATGTTTGCACACAATTGATTATGTGTAGTTAATTCCACTTAAACGCTATGAATGCTTTGACAGTTTTGATAATTGCTTTTATCGAAATATGCTTGGGCAATGTTTCAAGTATTGTTTATTTATTTTATTAATTAGGTCAAAGCATAAACTCATGCATGATTGCATAGTAGGATTAAATAACTAGAAGCATAAAGGTTTTAACTAGTGCACATGTAATCAATTAGCCAATTGCGACAAACTTGGGACAAGTTCCAACAGGCTTCATGGGCAGGCCCATGAGGGGTCGTGTCAAGTCAGGGGCGTGTGTAAGGCTCCTATCAGTGGTCCCCTTGAATTATATGTTTGTTGTCTTCCCTTAGGATCTCTCAGGGGCTCATGAACCCCTTTGTAAGACATGTTTATGCTCGAGGGCAACAGGGGGCTTTCCGGAAGTGTAGCAGCTTGATACCCAAGGGTTGTGAGCTTGTTTGGTAAAGGATGTTAAATACCTTAGCTGAAGTTGGGCACTTCATCATACAAGGGTAAAGTCTAGCCCCTTTCCAAGGTCAACGCTATAGTAATCTGAAGGTGGTGATGGGCTTTAATTTGAGGTTGGTTAAGTTGCCTCTGAAGGGTGCTATTTGGCCATTTATTTTCAAAGGTGAGAGGATTGTCTTCCAAGGGTGATACCAAGCGCTTTTAGTTCTAAAGGTCCTATGGGCGATAGCCCCGTAGCTATTACATACCCACTCTTGGATAGAGCCAAAGCTACACCTTTAGCCTAATAGGGGTGCCTTACCTTTAGTGAGTTTCTTGGGAAGCCATGCCTTTGGTTCAACAAAGGTAGCCATACTCTCGGGGATGTAAGTTTAGTGTCTTGAGGGTAGTATCTTCACTTCATTCTACCCTAAGGCTTATTTCCACTTAGCAGGGAGTTCAATTCCCTCCAAAATTGCTACAATTTCAACGGCTCATGGACAGAGGCACGTGTCACCATTTTAGTGGCTATTTTTCACATCATCTTCATTGGTTATGTCTCTTTGTCAGTAATCAAGGATTATGGCACCCCTTCGCTTATGTTCCTCAAGCTATATATTCCGTTATCTAGATCAGAAGTTCCTTGCTTTCTTCATTATGCTCTTTGTTCTCCTTTTCTCAATTATGAATTTTCTTCTTTGTTACGGTGGTTCTTTCGGTGAAGCAATTCTAGCGGTCATTGGTGGTGGTTTTCTAGCCTCTTTAGATTCAAAATAGGTGGGTTTTTGTTGAAGTAGCCTTTTCTTTCCCCTCTTCTTCCTTTTCCTCTTTTGAGGTTAGGGCTCTATGATTCCAAGATGGCAGTTCTAGTAGTCCAAGTTAGTGTCACAGAAGAAAGTTATAGCTCTCTAGATGCTTATTTGAGTTGCGCTACTTTGGCAAAAGTATAAAAATATCATGCAAAGTTTTTTCTTCCTTCCTATGCTAAGAGAAGAGTTCTTGAATGTAGTGAAATACGTTTTTATCCTCATGAGAAATAGGTGACTATGTTTAGGTCTTAGCTGAAAGTGGGTCTTCGGTTACCCAATCCAAAGATGGTTTCTGATTTCTGTCAATTTCATGGCATAGCTATTAACCAACTGCCTCAAAACTCGTATTCCTACTTCAATGCCCTTCTATGTATGTGTTGTTAGTGTTGTGCCCAAAAGCCAATCATGAGATGATTGTATTTTTTCACATTGAGTCATGATATTTTGTTAAGGCATTTATCCAGCAACTATGTTTGTTGTTTTGTTTCTACATAACTTAACAAACATAATTGTAACCCTAGAAGAATGATATTCTCGAACGTCCCTAGTCTAGTATTATTGTGGAGCAGGTTGCAATAATACATAACAACTAGCATATGTGGAGACTAATATGAGATATGTAGTCTGCATATGGGTACAAGTTGGAGAACTCGTGTACTAGACCGACCCACCATGAGAACACTACATGGATCGTTATATGAGTGTCATAAGTGATTCTCATAGTGATCATGGTATATGTAGTCCTTCGACCTAAGATCATCAAGGTTCCCAACATGTGAGTCACATACTTTGATACTTTCCTTTGTTGCTCGTAACTGAGTGAACTTGAAGGAGGTCATTGGGTATGTCACATATCATGTGGAGGGATTTGGATGATCAAGATGAGATTTGTCCCTCCTATGTAACGGGAGTGATATCTTCGGGCCCCTTGATAGAGTAAGACTTAGAAAAATGCATGGCCATGCTCGGATGAGTTGATATACGATATCAATGTCATCAGTTTAAGTTGGTCTACTCGGTAATCAAGAAACCAAAGATTGGGCTATACGAGAGTGACACATTCCATGTCTCATGCTTAGTCTTGATATCCTGGACAAAGGGACAATGGCATATATCGGAGATGCTCATAAAGGTTTAGTCGAATCACCGACAATCTTGTCACTTGGGTAGCAATGATGTGTTTCCAGACACCGCTCATTGCTTATGATCATAAATATGATTTGTGATCATTGCCAATGTGGTAAGAGCCTATTGCGTCGCACACATAGAGCTATTTTGATCATTAGAGTGCATGGGCTAACAATTTGGGTTTTGGTTTCACAATAATTTCGTATTAATAATGGGCCCAATAGTTGAGCCATTATTAAGCCCGAAATTAAAGCTTAATTGGATTAGGGCTTTGACACCCATTAGGCCTGGAAGTTGAGTCTTACTATAAATACAACTTCTAGTGAGAAATTCGCAGGTCTCCTTGCCAAAGCCTCCCAAAAGGACAGCCGCACTCTTCTCTTGCAATTCCTTGGAGGACGCAAGCTAGCATGCGAGCACAAGAGAAACGCATCTGCCAGGACGTGGTGGAAGCGTGGTGATCCCGAGAGGCTCGTGTGGATACCATAGAGAGCCTGAACACGTCAACTGTTCAGGTTTTGTGATTCGACTCTACAGTTGAGTGAGAGATCTCAACCGAAAATTAGGTATGAAAATTTTCGAACACCTGGTTTACCCCGTTTCACTTGGATCCTGGTAGGTTTCGGTTAAATTCCGCTACGCTGTTTGGCTCCCGAAACAAAACATGTGTGTGGTTTTTAAAATAGCCCCCCACTTTATCTTCTGCATGTAGTATTATAAACTTCAACCCATTTTGAACGGCTGTTTTATTTTTTCTACCTTGGTGATGGGTTTCAGGAGCCAAATGGCGTAGCGGAATTTAACTGAAACCCTCCAGGATCCAAGTGAAACGGGGTAAACCGGGTGTTCAAAAATTTTCATACCTAATTTTTGGTTGAGATCTCTCACTCAAGTGTAGAGTCGAATCACAAACCTGAACAGTTGACATGTTCAGGCTCTCTATGGTATCCACACGAGCCTCTCGGGATCACCACACTTCCACCACGTCCCGGCAGATGCATTTCTCTTGTGCTCGCATTGCAAGAAAAGAGTGCGACTGTCCTTTTGGGAGGCTAGGGCAAGGAGACCTGCGAATTTCTCACTAGAAGTTGTATTTATAGTGAGACTCAACTTCCAAGCCTAATAGGTTTCAAAGACCTAATCCAATTAGGCTTTAATTTCACGCTTAATAATGGCTCAACTATTGGGCCCATTATTAATATGAAATTATTGTGAAACCAAAACCCAAATTATTAGCCCATGCACTCTAATGATCCAAATAGCTCTATGTGTGTGACCCAATAGGCTCTTACCACGTTGGCAATGATCATAAATCACATTTATGATCATAAGCAATGAGCGGTTTCTACCAACACATCATTGCTACCCAAGTGACAAGATTGTCGATGATTCGACTAAACCTTTATGATCATCACCGATATATGCCATTGTCCCTTTGTCCAAGATATCAAGACTAAGCATGAGACATGGAATGTGTCACTCTCGTATAGCCCAATCTTTGGTTTCTTGATTACCGAGTAGACCAACTTAAACTGATGACATTGATATCATATATCAACTCATCTGAGCATGGCCATGCATTTTTCTAAGTCTTACTCTATCAAGGGGCCCGAAGATATCACTCCCGTTACATAGGAGGGACAAATCCCATCTTGATCATACAAATCCCTCCCCATGATATGTGACATACCCAATGACCTCCTTCAAGTTCACTCAGTTACGAGCAACAAAGGAAAGTATCAAAGTATATGACTCACATGTAGGGAACCTTGATGATCTTAGGTCGAAGGACTACATATACCATGATCACTATGAGAATCACTTATGACACTCATATAACGACCCATGTAGTGTTCTCATGGTGGGTCGGTCCAGTACACAGGTTCTCCAACTTGTACCCATATGTAGACTACATATCTCATATTAGTCTCCACATATGCTAGTCGTTATGTATTATTGCAACCCGCTCCACAATAATACTAGACCAGGGACATTTAAGAATATCATTATTCTAGGGTTACAATTATGTTTGTTAAGTTACGCAAAAACAAAACAACAAACATAACTGCTGGATTAATGCCTTAATAAAATATCATGACTCAATGTGCAAAAATACAATCATCTCATGATTGGCTTTTGGGCACAATGCTAACACTTGAGGTATTGGGGGTAGGAAGTACACCTTCACTTTTGCCACCAAGGATAGTCGGTGAGGTTGGCAGAGTAAGTACTTTTTTTCTAGAAATGCCAGAGGATTGGAAGGATTTGCCAATGAAGTAGGCATCTCGGATCTTGGCTTTCGATGTTATGGATCTATTGAAGTTGCTAATCGAAGAATTGGATTCCCAATTTGAGCAATTTGATAGCTGCATTAGAGATGTGGCCAACTGGCATGATCAAGCACCCTCGTGAGCACCTTACCTCTTCTTATTAGGTGGGATCCAATGACCAATGAGGTTCTTTAGGAGTTGGGTGTCATTAAGAAACATGGTGCCGATCATATGATGCCCGTGTCGAAGGCCGGTGGGAAGAAGTTTATGATATTCAGCCTTTTCCCAAGTGAACTATTTTATGAGGCCCTTTTAAAGAGTAAGTTAAACTTCTTCTAGTATTGTTTGGATTAGTTTGTACTTGCATTGATCTTTTCTCTTTTTTCAGGGATGAGTGACAAGTTAGCCACCTTCTACAAATGTCTTTTCCTTGGTCAAGCGAAAAGGGGTGAGAAAAAGAAGAAATCCCCAAAGAGGTAGAGAAGGCAACCTTCAACAGAACCAAAGCAAAAGAAGTCTAAGGGGGATGGCATTCCCCCTCCCTTAATGTTGAACCTTCATCTAAAATAACCATGCAATTCATCCTAGTTAGTGTGAATTCGGCTACTAAGACTTTGGGGACTTCCCTTGCAGTGCGTTTGACCGAAAAGGTCGAGGAAAGATGGAGGAAAAAGGGTAAGAATGTCCCTGTCGACATCCTTGATTCAAATGACTTGGAAGTATAGGACATCAATGTCCTGTTACCAGGTCTATTCTTTGACCTTTCATTTATAGGTTTCATATTTTTTAGAATTTTAGACTTTATAGGTGAATGGTTAAGGGATAACATGGTAACGGAACTTGGCTATGGTCATGCAAAGGAATTGCCTGCTCTAGACTGGATAGCCAAACATGCATGGAAGTGGAAGCTTAAGGATGTGAAGATACCATTTGAGAAGGTTCCAAGGGAGCCCTTTTTGTCGCTTGTTGAGGATATGGACTTATTCTTGGAGGACTGCTAGAAGACAGTCCCTCAGATGGTTAGGGGTATCATGACCAACACTATCTTCCAATCTCTGACAGAGTCATATCTGAATGAAGAGATTTTTGCTGCTCAAATGACTGAGCTTGTGGCTGAGGTATGGTTTTCTTTGGGTACTTAAGTTTTGTCTCATACTTAGTATCTTCTTTTGCTATGTAGAAGGCTACCTAAGGAGGGTACTTTCGAGCGTGGTCCGCCAAGCAAACCATTATCCATACCCAATTAGAAGAAAATTTGGCTAAGGCCAAAAAGGCTTTGGTAAGCACTTGCATCAAGTTGACGGACTCAGTAAAATTACCAAGGAATTGGTGGCAAGAATTCTCAAAGAACTGGTTGAAAGCAAACAACTGCTGCTCGAGGATTTTTCCTATAGAGTATCTAACCTTAGAGCAATGTTGGCGGAGCAAGCCTCCTTCAATAAGGCTCATCAGAAATATAGGGAGAGGGTCTGGCTTTTGAAGTTGCCTAAGCCTTTGTGAACAAGGTGCAAGCCTTGGCCAAGGTCGAGTAGCTAAAGAAGGGGAGTAGAAGAAGAAGACAGAAGTGGAAGCTTTGAAGGCACAGAAGGCGGAGGCCAATGAGATGACAATTACCTTGTTCCATGATGGTTTCTGGCTTGCTCGCCATCAAGTGCATTCACATTATCCTAAACTTGATCTCCCCTTTCTTCGAGCCCTCGACAAGCTTGAGGGTTCTTCCTCATACTGGTTAAAGAGGGAGCACCTGGGTCTATGTCAGCAACCGCTAGAGCCCGTACATGATGCTGACTCTGAAGAGTCCCAATGGAAGGATGTGAAGGAGTAGATTGGGACTTCGGAATCTATAGAGTTTTTGTACCCCTGCCCATCGGCTCTTTAATGGAATATTTCTTATTTTCAATTACAAACTCTCAGAATCACTTAAGTCTCATATAATTTCCCCCTTTGACTGCTACTTGAATTTTTAGAGAAACTCGTAGAAATGTGCCTAAGTGTTGTAAGATACCTTCGGCAAAGTGTTTGATCAAGTATCACCTTCACCCATCTTCGGCAAAGTGGTTAATAGATAACACCTTCACCAGCTTCAACAAAGTTGTTTAGTTCACTATTTTGGGCGAAGTGGCTAACAGATAACACCTTCACCATCCTCAGCGAATGCCAAGTTTTGGTGCCTTTGACAAACTTTCCCAATGAATACCACACATTCGCTATCTTTGGCAATTGTTTGGCCATAAAAAATTGTCAAAGTGTGTTAAAAATAACAATTCTTGGTGTTTGCATAGCTTCTTCAGAAAATTCCAATTTGTACAACTTCAGAAAAATTCCTCTAGGTACAATGTTCTTTCAAAAATTTCTAAGTCGTTAGAAAATTTCTGTGTAGAATTTTATCAAAGAATTCAAGTGGTAAGAGTTTTTGAATTCCTCTATTTGACATTTCCAAGTTTGAAAACTCCTAGCTGAACTTTTTCCATGACCAAATAAGGTCTTACCTAACTTGCTTGAAATGCCCCATGAGATGCTTTTTTCGTATCCAATTCGGATGAGATCTCCTACCTTGACCCCTTTAGTTTTGACTTTTAAGTTCATGATGTGGTGGTTCATTGCTGGAAAGCCTTTCTCCTAAGTTTAGCCATCTCACTATGCTCGTCAGTCATGTCAAGTTGGGCTCTTAAGCCGAAGTTGTTGTTTTCTTTGTCGTACACTTGTAGCCTTAAGAAAGGTTTTCTAACTTCAATAGGGATTGAAGCCTTAATTCCAAATGCAAATGAAAAAGGAGTTTCCTTTGTAGCTCTTCTAGGGGTCATTCGGTAACTACATAGTATGCTTGATAGTTCACTAGGCCATTTTCACATGGCTTCATTAGACCTCTTCTTCAAACCATCTTTCAAAGTCCTATTCGATAATTCTACTTGTCCATCACTTTGGGGATGAGCAACTATTACAAAGTGTAGTTTTATCTTAAAGTTGATGGCAAATTCCTAAAATCCCTTGAGAATAAATTGGGAACCATTGTTCGCTACTATCACCCTCGGGCAGCTGAACCTACATATGATATTTTTCAAATGAACTTTTGAATGTATTTGGCTGAAATTGTTGCTTAGGTTTCCAATTTGATCCATTTTGTGGAGTAATCTAGTACGATGACGTAGTACTTGATGCCTCTTGGAGCCATTAGGGGTGGGGGACCAATGAGGTCAATATGCCATACGTCAAAGAGGTATAGGTAGTTTGTTGAAGTTATGAACTCCAAAGCTGTTCTTTGAATGGGCACATGTCATTGGCACTTAGTGTATAATTTAAAGAACTGCTAAGCATCCTTGTTTAAGGTTGGCCAAAAATATCCTTGCTGAAGTAACACCCCGAACAGGGTGTCTGTCCCATATAGGATCCACATATCCCATCACGGACTTCCTTCGACACTACCCCAGTGTCGTTTCACCAATGCATCTTTGTAGGGGATTAGAGTACCCTTGGCTATACAACTCTTCTCCAACTAAGAAGTATCTTCCCCACCACCTTCACACCTTCGCCATTTTCGAGGGTCTTTAGGTGAGTATGGGTTTGTCAAATATTCCCTTATTGAATCCTTCCATCATTTTTCTATAGTTGCAACTGCCATTATGGCTATGCTAAAGGAATCAACCACCTCGGTAAACTATCTTGACTTGGCCAATATATTTGCTTCCATGTTCTCCTTCTAAGGTACCTTTTCTATTTGTGCCTTATAAAATTCCTAGATTAGTTCTTTGACAAGGTCATGATACTTTGACAATTTTATGCCCTTCTCTTAGTATTCCCCTCCCATCTGTCAAACTACTAGTTGCGAGTCACTATAAGCTTTTATATTGTTTACATCAAATTTTCTTGGGAATTGTAAGCCTACTATAAGAGCTTCATACTCAGCAGTATTGTTGGTGACATGAAATCCAAATCTAATGGCCTTTACGACCTCCATACCTTCGGGTGCTTGGAGTTTTATACTAGCACCCTGGTGGTCTGAGCTTGAAGCACCATCTATCAAAAGCAACTAATAATAGAAGCATTATTGCACACATGACCTTCTCATTCGTAGACCTGGCACCACTATTGGAAAGATACATGACCAAACGTGGGAGAATTCTCCATACCACCCTCAAATATCTATATGACCAACTCCAGGAAAAATACTCCCTACCATCCTTAGGAGTGTACATTACTAACCTCAGGAACATAGGCCTATCACCCTTGATAGAAAAAATGTGTCTCGAAGTTGGTCCACCCATCTGAAGAGCTTTCTCCTGTCACCCTCAGGGAAATCCTTGTCTTAAGGGATCTCTGATCCTCGAAGGCGTCTTAGGGAAAAATGACAAATATAGTTAGGGGATCTTTGAAAGAAACCTCACACACACCCTTACCCTCAGAGCTTCATTTGGTGGCATCTATGAGAACTCAATCCCAAATCATCATTGTGGAAACTCAGCATTCTAAGGATAAGGGAATTCTGAAGTCCCAGTCCATGCCTAAGCCTCCACTAGCAGGCGATCAAGCACCCCCAGTGTTTTCCCTTCTAGAGGATGAGCATCCTCTGATAGTCACTATGGACTTCTTGTGCAATTTTTGGTAGTCCATAGGAGCTGAAATAATGCAGCAACTAAATCAAAAGTTGTCACGCACACATTTTCATGCTAAGACCCCTTTCACCGGAGGTCCACCCGGAGAAGGGGTGCTGGTCATCTCGATGGAGCTCCCTAAATAAGAGCTTTCATGGGGTACGATGTAGGGTCCAGATCAAAAGAGCTGAGGACCTCCCCCCTCCGTAGCCCACCTCTGCCGGAGAAGTCCTTTTCAGCCCAGCGATGAAGTTACTCACTGAGAAGAAAATGTTATTCTCATTTGCCCGTGGCTACCAAGCAACGGGTAGTGGATGACACTTCCATCCTGATGGGGAGAATTTTGAAATGGTTCGATAAGGTGGAGAAACAGGTCTCTAGAAAGCCAGTTTGATTGAGGTTATCAAAGACCTTATTAGGGCAATAGTGGAAGCCCCATTGCCTAGTGACTTCCAAGTACCACTCTTTGAAATGTATGGTGGGCAAAGTGACCCTCAGGCCCACTTGAAAAAATATAGAAGGAGCATGGTGTTGCATGGGGCTGATGATGCGTGTTACCACCACACAAAATGGGAGAATTACAAGTGTGTCATAATGGCTAAAAACCATTATATTGTGTAATTCTCACCATAGTATTTGAAGTGTGGGGGGTAAAAGGCATGATCAACACCTTCTTAAAAGTGTTCAAAGTTGGTAACTTAGCCCCCAAGAAAAGCCTTAAGGATTGCTTGTTTGTCAAGCAACCTATGGACTTTTTTGTAAGGTTTTGGAAATTCGGGTACTCAATTGCAAAACTCTCAAGAAAGAGACTTGGAGAGTTGTGGGAAGGATATGAATGGTATGAAAGTGCTATTGGAGGACCAAATTGCTCATGGAAGACAAGTTTGGACAAAGGAAACACTAAAGACAATGAGGACCTAAATCTCCTAGTGTAAACCTTAAGGTGTTCAAGATTTTGACTTAAGTCTAAGGGTGGAGTTGTGGGGTTATCCCACCATGGGGGAGGCAGCCATGACTTGATAATTAGTCAAAAATGTTGGGCACATGTGTACCAATGAGTTTAAGATGAAGAAACCATAATTAGTGAAAAGGAAAATGACATAAAGCAAGGTTAAGCTTGTTTAAGTGTGTTTTGTGCTCTTAAGCTCATTTAGGGCAATTTAAGTGGCCAAATCACTTATCCCTCTCTCATTTTCATCCTCCCCCAGCCCAGGAACATAGCCATATTTCCTCCATAGCCACCACACCTTCAAACTTTCAAATGATTGAAATTGAAGGCAAAAGGCAACAAATGGAAGCAAACTAGAGCTATTTCTTGCATACTTCAAGGATCAAGCTTGATTTTCAGCATACCAATTTTGGTAAGGGTTCTCTTGCTCTCATGGAATGTTTTCTGCAATGTTCAAACATCCACAGAGTTAGGGCTAAGCTTGGAAGAGAGCCATGTGCTTGATGAACCAAGCTTAGTGAGGGGAGTGCACTTATTGAAGGTTTTGTGACCTAATGTGAAGTGCACAATGATGGCAGTAAAGTGAGGGTTTCTAAAGCAAAAAGTTAGTACTAACTACTGTTAAAATCCTCCTAAGACCAAGCATTAGCTTGAGGAGGGCTGCCATAGTGATTTATTTATGTTTATTCCATGTTTTATGGACTAACCTATGGTATATGTTGCTACCACATTTCATGTGTTTGTTGTTTGTGTTTGGCTGCTGTATTTGGTTGCTATATGTTATGTATATGCATTGTGGTTTTTGTGTTTTAGTGTCTTTAGATGCAGGTTTTAATGAGGGTCACATTACCTTAAAAAACCAAGTGTTGCCCTTACTAAGTTTCTCAATAAAACTTACTCCCCTCAATTCTGTCATTTCAGGTCTAGCTGAAAGATCACCTTCAAAATAACCTTTGTGTTTTGAGTTTTGATCTAAAATTTTAGGTACATGAACTTCATATGTCTAGTTGTGATCTGGAAAGGTTGGTGATTTTAGGAGCACATTTGGTATCTTAATGGTGGTACTTACTGTGTTGTGCAGCAGCTGTCCAGCATCCTGTTTCTGGAGTCCATTGTGTCTCAGGCACTCCTCTAACCTAGGGTGTGTATTTAGCTAAGTTAAGACCATATTGTAGTGCATGTATGCATGTAAATGCAGTGTATGTAAGATGAGACAATTATGTGAACATTTGAGTAATGTTTTGGCTATGTAAGTGATGTGGTCCAAAGCTGCCTAAGTTTGAATGATAGGCTACTTACTTGTAAATTCTGTTTTGGCCACATAAAGTTGCTAGATGCAAGAGAATGTAATTAATATGTGTATTGGACATGTATGGGATAGCCTTGGAGGGCTTTCCCCTTGTGAATGAAGTGTTTGCATGGTTTGGAAAATTGTATGGGCAAAATGGTACAAAAGTTGCCAGAATTTTGACCATGTACCTAAAGTTTAATACCTCCCTGTGTAGAATGAATCTTGGTATGAAATTTTGACCACACCTAGAGAACATCTAGAGGTTAAATTGAAATTTTGAATTTCTAGATTTGGATTCTTGTACCCAAAGATATGATGTTGTAAAATTGGCTGAGTTATTATTCTTTCGGTCCAAATTTTGTAACCAACTTAAAAAATCCATAACTTGGTCCATAGGTGGGCTATTGATGTAAAAAAAAATTCCTTGGTTTACTCTAGGTCTCTACTTCATAATGGAGAAAATAAAATAGGGGGTATGAGGCTATAATGATTGAGTTTATTAGTGGAATTTACAGGTGCAGTACCTGGTCACTAGAACTTAACAAGATTGCCTAATGTGTGGAAGCCAAAACTAAGACTTGTGCTAGTGTTTTCCTTCTTAGCTGCCATGGTGTGCATGAAATGTGAATATGTGTGTGACGGTTGGACCAATATGCATGTGTTTACATAGTGCCCAAGAGGGCCACTTGGGTATGCACACTAAGGGTAGTGTTCTGATGGCCTACAGAACATTACCAATCCTGGGAGTTTAAATGCACAGTTTTGGTGCCATAACTATACTACCTCGGAGTGGGTAACAGTACGACCCTTTGCAAGTGGTTCGATGTCACCTTATCCAGGCCAGCAACTACATGGTACAACTCGTTGCTGCCTGGGACCATAATCGTCTTCCAGGAACTATTAACCATCTTCACCCAACAATTCGTAGGGAGCTGGCTGACGGTGAACATGCCCGTCCAAATGTTTGATATAGCCCAAAAGAATGGATAGAGCATTCGAGACAATGTCAAGAGATTCAAAAAGAGAAGCACTCTATGTTCTGGACTTTTGCACTAAGATCCAAATCTTCACAATGATAAGAGGGCTAATGAGGGAGTCACAGCTCTTCTACAAGTTCTGAAAAGATCCCCCTAACACCTTTGGTGAATTCTACTAAAAGGAAGAGCAACATATGATAGCTGAGGAACTAAGAATGAGAGGGCTGAAATTTCATCATCACCAGTCCAAGGGCAATATCACCAACCACAGTTTCAATCCAAGGGAGGTGGTAGACCTTGAAAATCCAAAGGAAAAAAGCCAATGACATTCACCCCCATCAATACTTCAAGGATGAATATCCTTATGGCATTGGAAAGGTAGGGAACTTCAATCAAACATCCGAAGTCCATGACTCAGATAACAGAAAGAACATGAAGAAGTACTACCAATTTCACTAGGACCACGTGATGCCCAGGGGCTTCATCGTTGGTAGTCATAGTGACTGATGGAGGGACTCCCGGAGAGGAAGAACGCCTGGTGGCCGGTTTGCCCAAGGGAGAGTGCCTGAGATGTTCAGAAAAAGTGGGTTAGAAGGTCCCCGGGGTGTTGTTCCGGGGAGGAGCCTCCGACGCCCAAGTCAGTGGTGCTGAAAGAAGGCGGAGGAAATAGCACTGAGGGTTTCAGTGAACTCGCCTGGTCGTATTTTCTCAGAGTGAGGAGTCGGGATATTTGCCAACCGTTTGCTAGGGTGTATTCCCTGATATTTATAGAGGTGTCCAGCCCGTTCAGATCGTGACACGTGTTCGGTCGGATGTTCTCTGAATGTTTGGGCATAGAGGACAAGTAGCTGGTGGCAGGCTTCCTTGAGCCTTGAGCCGAGACGGGCCATGATGTGACTTTGATGGCGTCGGCGTGTCAGAGCGCCATTTGAGGCGGCTTGTGACGTCTGTGGGTGACATGTCAGAGGCTTCCTTAAATGCTCCTGCCGTACTCCCGAGGTCCCTGGGTGAGGTCGTCCTCTAGTACGGACCGTGCCATTTCGGGAAACATGCCCTCAGTTCGGGGGTTCCCAGATTCAGGCAGTTCCGCCTTCGGGAAAATCATGTTCGGCCCGCACTAACTGGTGCCACTTTTCCGAAGGCGGTCTGTTTACTACCCCGGGGGGCTAGTAGTATCCTCAAGTTCCCTGGCGTGCCGAGCTCGGGCTCTTCAGCTTTTCTCTGAGGTGTGTGATCCCACCTTTCTCCGGGTAGCGCCAGATCTCCTGGCCATTCTGGTGGCAGGGAGTTCGGCCAGGCGGAGGCGATAGTCCTTCGGCTATCACATGCCCCCCTTCGGAAAGCCGAAGTGATGACTTCGGTTTTGTTTTCTTTCCGAGGATGTTCTTTGCGAGTCTATAGAGAGTAACACCTATGTCGAAGGTACACCTCTTGCCCAAAGGTATGGGCTGTTTGGCCATAGCCCATCTTTTGGTGTCTTCGAGGCAACCTGCTTCTTTGCTTTTGCAGGTCTGTGCAGCGTCGCGTCTGATGGCCAAGCGCGTCAGTCTGAGCAACGCGTCCCAGTTTTTTAGGGATGTCAGAAGACGTGTCCCCTATTTTGGCACGGCGGTTGACACGTGGCACACTGTCATTGGAGGAGGGTCGTGTCATTTACAGAGAACGCGTCTTTTCAGGCGCAGAGTGCAGTTACGGTGACGGTTCACCTTGAAAGGGCACTTATGACGTCGTTTCAGTTACCCACCCTTGGCCTATAAATGGCCCATTCCGTCATAAGCCCCTTTTGCTTTTGCTTCTGCTCTTTCCCTGCTTGCCCTTTTCTCTGCGCTTTCTCTTGCTTTTGCGGTGGAGCTGTTTCAACATAGCTTTTTCCGGCAACCATTTACGACGGTGACCTCCGATTTTGGCAAGTCTTTTGGTGGGTTTTTTCTTTCCAGAGTCTTTTAATACCTCAGTTTTTTTGAGTTTTTGTCAGAAGTTGTTTTCTTGCCTTTTCCGAACTCGTTTTTCTGTCCAAAATGCCTATCCCTGAGAGCTGGCAGCCTCTTTTATCTCATCCTTGTTGCACCACCCCTAAAAAATTAGAGAGGTGGAAGAAGAAGTTCTTTCTTCCCTCTTACGCCATTACCCGGCTGCCACGATCTGACCACTATGCTTTTTCAAACCATAGTAACGAGGTTACCATTTTCAGAGCCCAGCTGAAGGCCGGACTTCGGTATCCTCCCCTGAAAATGGTTTGCGAGTTCTGCCAATTTCATGGCATTGCTGTGAATCAGCTTCCCACAAACTCGTACTGCTATTTTAACGCCTTCCTCTATATGTGTGGCGTTTTTGGGATAAAACCCCATTTTGTAATTTTCATGCAATACTACAAGCTCTACGTGGTCCCGAAGGGTGGCTTCTATTTCATGCTACCTCGGGGATCCGGGAGCAAAAAATTCATGTTCACTTTTGCCACTAAGGACAGTTGGCGAGGGTGGTAACAGAAATTCTTCTTCCTAAAGATAGATGAGGCCTGATCGTATGTTCCGACCAAATGGGCTCGGGAAAAGCTGGATGTGGACGTCGTTGATTCGAGGATACTGCTGACTCCAGAGTTGGCTCCCGTGTTCGAGGACTTCGACGGACGTATTCGCGCCGTCTCCAACTGGTCTCCCGAGGTCGCTTCGCGCTCCCTGTACCCCTTCCCCATTAAATGGAGGTTGATGACCGAAGAGGTCCTTCGGGAGTTAGGGGTGGTCAAGGAGCATGAGACTGACCTCGAGATGCCAGCTCCTGCTATCGCCGGGAAGGACTCCTGGTTGGTGCAGCTCCTTCGGGAGGAAGTTTCTTTTGAAACGCTTTTCGAAAGTAAGTTATCTTCTACTCCCTTGCAATTTTTCCCTCGGACTTACGCTGATGTCTTTTTTCTTTTTCAGAGATGGGGGACGGGACTGCTGCATTCTACAAGTCCCTTTTTTCCGACCAGGTGGAGAAGGGTGACCAGAAAAAGAAGGCGGCTTCCCGAAGGTGGAAGTCTACTGGTGCTGGTCCTTCGGCGAAACGGGCAAAGAAAACTGCCTAGCTTCCTCAGCAAGAAATTTTTGACGAGGCTGCCGAGGAGCCTGGGGCAGCCGAGATTCCACCGCCCGAGGCTGCTGCCGAGGTCCCTGCCGCTGACGTCGCTCCCCAGAGCCCTTCTGTGCCGCAGGCCCTTCTGGAGGCCGTGGTAGAGGCTCCTTCTGCCGAGGAGCGGCGCAGGAAGAAAGGCAAGGGGATTTTGACCGAGGAGTCTTAGGACTCCGAGGACGTCGTGATCGAAGTGCCGCCAGGTTTGTTGTTTTCAGAACAAGTATGGCTTTTTTGTTTTTCTGAAATTTCCTTTGTCTCTGACCTGCTTCTCATTTTCACCATGCTATTGCGGCGGCCCATCCAGGCGATGACACCCACGCCGTGAAAGTTACCGAGCATGCTGCTTAGGTATGCTCTTCACACCTTTTTCCCTTCAATTTTTCCTAAGTGCTTGGCTCTTACTGACCTTGTGTTCATCTTTTCGCAGCTGCTGGGGTACGCCGGCTTTCTCCGAGTTCGGGTTGCCAGGCAAACGGCGTTCCGAGCTTCGGCCGTAGAGGCCTTAGAAAAACCGAAAGTCACGTGCTCGGAATTGACCGCAAAGAACCAGCAGCTGGCAGATGCTGCGAAGAAAGAAGTTGCTGCCCTTCGAGAGGACTTCCGGAAGGAAAAGGAAGACCTTGAGAAGGACTCCTCCCAGAAGATTGCTGACCTCGGCGATCAGGTGGCGGGGATGCTCGCTGCCAACCAAGACCTTCTCAAGGATAAGTCAGATTCTGACAATCTCATATGGTCGTTGGTGACTGACAAAAACGCTCTTGAAGCCGAGGTCAAGTCTTTGAAGAAGGAGCCCGACGTGAAGAAGAGGATGAAGGCGCTGAAGAAGGTGTTGGGTTTCAGGAGCCAAACAGCGCAGCGGAATTTAACCGAAACCCTCCAGGATCCAAGTGAAACGGGGTAAATCGGGTGTTCAAAAATTTCATACCTAATTTTCGGTTGAGATCTCTCACTCAACTGTAGAGTCGAATCACAAAACCTGAACAGTTGACGTGTTCAGGCTCTCTATGGTATCCACACGAGCCTCTCGGGATCACCACGCTTCCACCACGTCCCGGCAGATGCGTTTCTCTTGCGCTCGCAGTGCTAGCTTGCGTCCTCCAAGGAATTGCAAGAGAAGAGTGCGGCTGTCCTTTTGGGAGGCTAGGGCAAGGAGACCTGCAAATTTCTCACTTAAAAGTTGTATTTATAGTGAGACTCAACTTCCAGGCCTAATGGGTTTCAAAGCCCTAATCCAATTAGGATTTAATTTCGGGCTTAATAATGGCTCAACTCCTTGGCCCATTATTAATACGAAATTAAAGTGAAACCATAACCCAAATAATTAGCCCATGCACTCTAATGATCCAAATAGCTCTATGTGTGCGACCCAATAGGCTCTTGCCATGTTGGCAATGATCATAAATCACATTTATGATCATAAGCAATGAGCGGTGTCTAGCAACACCTCATTGCTACCCAAGTGAAAAGATTGTCGGTGAATCGACTAAACCTTTATGATCATCACCGATATATGCCATTGTCCCTTTGTCCAAGATATCAAGACTAAGCACAAGACATGGAATGTGTCACTCTCATATAGCCCAATCTTTGGTTTCTTGATTACCGAGTAGACCAAATTAAACTGACGACATTGATATCATATATCAACTCATCAGAGCATGGCCATGCATTTTCTAAGTCTCACTCTATCAAGGGGCCCAAAGATATCACTCCCGTTACATAGGAGGGACAAATCCCATCTTGATCATACAAATCCCTCCGCATGATATGTGACATACCCAATGACCTCCTTCAAGTTCACTCAGTTACGAGCAACAAAGGAAAGTATCAAAGTATGTGACTCACATGTAGGGAACCTTGATGATCTTAGGTCGAAGGACTACATATACCATGATCACTATGAGAATCACTTATGACACTCATATAACGATCCATGAAGTGTTCTGATGGTGGGTCAGTCCAGTACACAAGTTCTCCAACTTGTACCCATATGTAGACTACATATCTCATATTAGTCTCCACATATGCTAGTCATTATGTATTATTGCAACCCGCTCCACAATAATACTAGACTAGGGAGATTTAAGAATATCATTATTCTAGGGTTACAATTATGTTTATTACGTTACGCAGAAACAAAACAACAAACATAATTGCTGGATTAATGCCTCAATAAAATATCATGACTCAATGTGTAAAAATACAATCATCTCATGATTGGCTTTTTGGGCACAATACTAACAGAAGGAGGTTGCAGATTTGAAGGACGAGCTCGAGGACCTTGAGGTTGAGAAGGACAAATCCGACCAAATGACCAAGGTCACCTTCCAGGACGGGTTCTGCCTTGCTCGGCACCAAGTCCTTCAGAGGTTCCCAGGTCTGGACTTCTCTTTTTTGGAAGCTCTGAACATTCTCGAGGGGCCTCGGTGGTCCTGGTCAAAAATCGAGCACCTGAACCTGCCTTCCATAATTCCGACGCCGAAGGTGGTGGAAAAGAGCACAGAGGCTGGTGGCTCCTGGGACGCCGAGAACTCTTAGGCTGTTTTAGGGGCTTTTTCCTTTTTTCTCTTCATTTTTGTGCTCCTTCTTTGGGCGCTTCTCAATGAATATTTTTTGGCTAGGTCTTTTTTGCAAGATTTTTCATTTCCATCGTCCCGAACGCGTTCACTCAAGAGACTTTGGAAAACTATTCTGCGCTTGTTGCGGCGTGTACTTTCGTGAGATTTTTTCCATTTTTCTGAGCGTGATGGCTCAAGGGATTTCGGAAAGTCACATCTGCGCTTTATTACGGCGAAAACCTTTGCGGAATTCTGTCTTGCACCATTTTGTACACTTAAGAATTTTTCTCAAGCACATTCTGTACTTAGGATTTTTTTGTACAACACAATCCTTCCGCTCCATCTTAAGCGTAGAATTTCTTCAGGGCATCTGAGTGCCAAGTGTTTTTCAATTCTACCCCTTCGGTGTCGCCAAGTTTGTACACGCCTTTTCATACTTTGGCAAGAACCAGATAAGGTCCTCCCCAGTTCGCGTGAAGTACTCCGTGGGATGGCTTTCGGGGTGCAAAGTCAGCCTTTCGAAGAACGAGGTCCCCTTTCTTGATTTCTTTTGGCCTGGCTCGTAAATTTATAGCCGCGGCCACTCTTTGCTGGAAAGCTTTCCTTCTCAGCTCAGCTATTTCTCTGTGTTCGCCGATGAGGTCGAGCTTCGTTCTTAGGCCGAGGTCGTTTCCACCTTCATCAAATACTTGCACCCGTACTGATGGTCTAACTATCTCGATAGGGATGATGACCTCTGTTCCGAAGACGAGTGAGAAGGGAGTCTCACCTGTGGCTCTTCGGGGCGTCGTTCGGTAACTCCATAATACGCTTTGGAGTTCTCCTGGCCATTTCCCTTTTGCTTCCCCCAGTCTCTTTTTCAGGCCATCTTTTATGGTCCTGTTAGATACCTCCACCTGCCCGTTGCTTTGGGGGTGAGCTACTGGGGCGAAGTGCATCTTTATTCCGAGGTCGCTGATAAATTCCTGGAATCCTTTGTCTATGAATTGGGATCCATTATCAGCCACTAGTACCCTCGGCATGCCGAATCTGCATACGATGTTCTTCCATACAAACTTTTGCGCTTCTTTCACCGAGATATTTGCTAGCGGTTCTGCCTCGACCCATTTGGAGAAATAGTCTACTGCTACCACGCAGAATTTCACGCCTCCGGGCGCTGACGGGAGTGGCCCAATAAGCTCAATACCCCAGACTGCGAAGGGCCAGGGATAGTCAGCCGAAGTTACCATTTCCAAGGGTGCCCTCTGGATGTTCGCGTGTTTCTGGCAACTACAGCATTTCCGGACGAACTGCCTTGCGTCCTTTCTTAGGGTAGGCCAGAAGTATCCCTGGCGAAGTATCACTGCCGCCAGGGCATCGGTTCCAATGTGTGAACCACACATGCCTTTGTGGACTTCTTCAAGGACCATTTCAGTGTCCTCTTCGTTCACACATCTTTGCAGTGGATTCGCGTATCCCTGTCGGTATAGTTCTTCACCGATTAGGAACAAACGGTCGAAGTGCCTTCGCAGTTTTGCAACGTCACCGGGGTGTTCGGGGAGCACATTTTCCGCGAGGTACCTTTTTATTGGATCCCTCCATCCTTTTCCCGAGGTCACTATGCTCAGTACTGAGATGCTCGGATGGTCTAGCACCTCGGTGTAGGTCTTTGACTTTGCCAAGCAGTCTGCTTCGGTGTTTTTCCGCCGAGGTACATTTTCGATTCGTACGGCGTCAAACTCTTGAATGAGTTTTGCTACCAGCTCGTGGTATTTCGCCAAGGTTGGGTCCTTCGCCCTACAGTCTCCTGCCGTCTGCCGAACTATTAGCTAGGAATCGCTGTGAGCCTTTAAGTTTCTCATGCCAATTTTTCTGGCCAGTCGTAATCCCGCTATAAGGGCCTCATACTCAACCACATTGTTAGTGACGTTGAAGCTCAACTTGATAGCCTTCATTACCTTTAGGCCTTTGGGGCCTCTGATAATTAATCCAGCTCCCTGGTGTTCGGACCCCGAGGCTCCGTCAACATGTAAGGTCCATTCTGGCTCACCTTCGTTCAGATCCGGATGACTGTCCTCAGTGGTGGGTATTTCGGCAATGAATTCTGCCAGTGCTTGAGCTTTTATGGCCTTCCGAGGTTCATAGGTGATATCGTGTTCGCCAAGCTCTATACACCACTTGGAGAGCCTTCCAGAATAATCCACTTTCCTCATAACGTCCCGTAGTGGTAGGCTACTTCGGACGATGATGGGGTAAGCCTGAAAGTATGGTCGCAACCTTCTCCCTGCAAGCACCAAGGCGTATATAGCTTTTTGCAGCAGACGGTACCTGACTTCGGCGCCATGCAGGGATTTGCTTACATAGTAGACCGGCCATTGTTTTGGCCCTTCTTCTTTCACGAGGACCGAGCTCACAGCTTTTTCCGTGACGGTGAGGTATA
The DNA here is from genome assembly GCA_039654915.1 of Aquilaria yunnanensis. Classification (NCBI taxonomy): domain Eukaryota; kingdom Viridiplantae; phylum Streptophyta; class Magnoliopsida; order Malvales; family Thymelaeaceae; genus Aquilaria; species Aquilaria yunnanensis. Next base: position 80,128,462 of record CM077598.1, read on the forward strand.
ATACGAGGGGCTCTCCCTCGCGAGGTTGTCGCAGAGTTGGCAGGCTAGCTAGGTAGATTTTGAGTTCTTCCCAGGCTTTTTGGCAATCTTGATCCCAAGGATGATCATCCCTTCCGAGGTTGCCTTCCTTTTTTGCTGCCTTAGTGAGGACTTTGAAGAAAGGCCGACACCTATCTCCGTACCTGGAAATGAACCTGCTAAGAGAGGTTATTCTTCCGGTGAGTCTCTGCACGTCTTTTACTGTGGTAGGAGTTCGGAACTCGAGCAGAGCCTTAATTTTTTTGGGGTTAGCATCGATGCCTCTTTCGGATACCATGTACCCAAAGAACTTTCCCGAGGTCACCCCGAACATGCATTTTTCAGGATTGAGACGAATCTCGAAGGCTTTGAGCTTTTGGAAGGTTTCCTCTAGATCTGCAACGTGGTTGCGAGGGAGCTTGCTTTTGACTATCATATCGTCAACATACACCTCCATGTTTCTCCCCATTTGGTCCTTAAAGACCTTGTTCATCAACCTTTGGTAGGTGGCTCTTGCATTTTTAAGCCCGAAGGGCATCCTGACGTAGCAATATGTTCCTCCCTCGGTGATGAAGGCAGTTTTTTCTTCATCTTCGGGGTCCATCCTTATTTGATGGTAGCCGCTGAAGGCGTCTAGGAAACTTAGGAGCCCGTATTCGGCAGTTGAGTCTACCAGTTGGTCTATTGGCGGAAGAGGGTATGAGTCTTTCGGGCCAAGTTTATGAAGTCGATGCACATTCAAAGTTTGCTGCTGCCTTCTTTTGTGGCAATCACCACGTTGCTTAACCATTCGGGGTATTTGACCTCCCTGATGACTTCAGCGTCTAACAGGCGCTGGACTTCGGTTTTCACAAAGTTGCTCTTATGGGCTGAGATGCTTCGCTTCTTTTGCCGGACAGGCTTTGCTTCCAGGCTTACTTTGAGGCTATGCTATATTATGCCAGGGTGCACCCCTGGCATGTCTTTCCGTGACTAGGCAAAGAGATCTTTATTTCCCAGTAGAAAAGATACAAGGTTTTTCTTGTCACCTTCGGGCAAGCTCTTCCCTATTCGGGTAGATTGTCCTGGGACAAGTTCCACTATTTCCGTTTCCGCTCTCGTGGGATCTCCTTCTTTGTCCTTCTCTGGTGCCTTTGCCTCCATTGTTTGTGCGAGGTTATTTGCTGGAGCTTTTCGCGCTTTTACAAACACCTTCCTTACCTCGGCTTGATCTATGAAGACCTCTGCATCCCTATCCTTGGTGGCGAATGTGACAGTCAAGTACTTCATGTCAGGGTGAATGTGCAGGTTTCCCTGTGTCTGCCTTCCAATGATGGCGTTGTACAAAGAAGGAACGTCCATGATGATAAATCTCGCCATTGTGGAGGCGTACAACTCAGCTGTTCCGTCGACCGAAGTTCCTTTCATCATCAGGGGGAGATCAATCCATTCGAGGATAGGTAGTTCGGACTGTCCAACCCCGAAGGTGGGCGAGGTGACAGGCTTGAGCTCGCGGCTGGAGATGTCCAAATTCGGCAGTAAATGCGAGAATAAGACATCAGTATTTGATCCATCCTCAAGCAACACTCTTTTGACGTCCCAGTTCCCTATCCTTGCCATGATTAGCAGCGGATCGTCATGGGGGAAGATGACGGTGGATCCATCCTTGCGAGCCAGTTTCTTTGCCGGACTCTGATATTCCATGATCGCAATCTCTCTGGCCTTCCGCTTTCTTTCCGAGGATGGGAGCCCCGTAGTGATGGTTTGTATAACCCTTGCAGGAAGAGGAGGGCACTTTTTCGGACTCCGATTTCTCCGCCTGTTGGAGTTGTGGTCCTCATCTTCAGCCCTTTCTTGCTCATCTTTTCTTCCTTTTGGGGAAGGCATCCGCAGATATTTCCGAAGTTGGCCGAGTTTTATCAGCGACTCAATGTACTTCTTCAGTTGGAAGCAGTCTTCGGTGTGGTGGCCGTGGTCGCGGTGAAACTGGCAGAACTTCTTGATGTTTTTCTTGTTATTAGCGGTCATGGCCCTTGGCCGCCGAATCTGCGTCCCCTGCCTTTCCAGCGCCATCAGGATGTTTTTCCGTGTAGTGCTCAGGGGTGTGAAGCTTTGAAGTTTGCTTCCCCGCATCCTCCGAGGTCGGCCTGCCTGTTCAATTGTATGCCGGGCTTGCTGATTGGACCCTTCGGCACGGTTATGATCGGACTTCGGCCCAGCCATTCTCAGCTCCTCGGCAGTCATGTGTTGTTCGGCCCTTCGGTAAAATTCTCCGAGGGTGTCCGGGGGGTCTTTTAAGAACTCATAAAACAACTGTGAGTCTCGTCAAATGCCCCAAGTCATGGCGAGGATGCGTATTTTGGGCCGGAAGTCCGGGATGCTTAGAGCTTCCCTGTTGAATCTTTTGACATAGTCTCGGATGGTTTCTCCATTTCTCTGCTCTATGTCGAACATCTGAACAGGCATCTTCGCCGTTGGCCGGCTTCCAATAAATTGTTGCGGGAAGGCCGTAGACAACTCTTGGAACTCAGTGATGGCTCCTGGGGGCAATGAGTTGTACCACGTAGTTGCTGGTCCCGTGAGGGTGACCTCGAAGCATTTACACATGGTAGCGTCATCAGCACCATGCATTATCATGCTGCGTTTGTACTTGGTCAGATGGGACTGCGGATCAGTGCGTCCATCATAAATCTCCAGCCGAGGTACCCTGAAGTCGCCTGGCATGGCTGCCTCGGCCACGACCCGGGTGAATGGGGACCCATCATCGCAGAAGGCTCCCGTCAGCCTGTCCCAGACGGGTTTGCGAGCTACCTGCTTTTCCACCTTGTCTAGCGGCGCTAGTATCCTTTCCATGAGAATTGTGGCATTAGGCTCTTCCTCTGGGAAGGGAGATCATCGGCGCCTTTTCGGGGAGCGAGTTTGGCGCTGAGGGGACAGGGACCTCGCCTCAGGCGATGAACTCCTTCGCTGTGAGACTTTTGGTCGCTTGGACCCAGTTTGTCCCATAGCCCGTTTCTCAAGGGGTATATTCTCCGTAGATGACTCTTCGCGTGGGTCTCCGCTTCCCGAACTGCGATGAGTCGACCTCGGGCTTTTCTCCTGAGGGCGTGCAGGTGAGGGATGTCTTTGGGCCTGTCTCTGCTGTGGCCACCTTCGGTCGATCTGCTGTGTCATTTCGGCCACGACCGAACGCTGAAACTCCCTCATAAAGCACATAGTGATTACTAGAGGGCGGTCTTCGTTAGGCGTAGAAGTCCCTGGGAGTGTTTGCTCAGCAGCCGATTGTGTCTCAGGCGCGGACGGAGACCTCGGGAGTCCACTGTCCTTAGAATGCCGAGTTTCAACGATGGCGATCTCAGAGCGGGTTCCCACAGACGGCGCCAAATGATGCCCAAGGGCTTCATCGTTGGTAGTCATGCTGACTAATGGAGGGACTCCCGGAGAGGAAGAATGCTTGGTCGCCGGTTTGCCCAAGGGAGAGTGCCTGAGATGTTCAGAAAAAGTGGGTTAGAAGGTCCCCGGGGTGTTGTTCTGAGGAGGAGCCTCCGACGCCCAAGTCAGTGGTGCTGAGAGAAGGTGGAGGAAATAGCACTGAGGGTTTCAGTGAACTCGCCTGGTCGTATTTTCTCAGAGTGAGGAGTCGGGATATTTGCCAACCGTTTGCCAGGGTGTATTCCCTGATATTTATAGAGGTGTCCAGCCCATTCAGATCGTGACACGTGTATGGTCGGATGTTCTCTGAATGTCTGGGCGTAGAGGACAAGTAGCTAGTGCCAGGCTTCCTTGAGCCTTGAGCCGAGACGGGCCATGATGTGACTTTGATGGCGTTGGCGTGCCAGAGCGCCATTTGAGGCGGCTTGTGACGTCTGTGGGTGACATGTCGGAGTCTTCCTTAAATGCTCCTACTGTACTCCCGAGGTCCCTGGGTGAGGTCGTCCTCTAGTACGGACCGTGCCACTTCGGGAAACATGCCCCCAGTTCGGGGGTTCCCAGATTGAGGGAGTTCTACCTCCGGGAAGATCATGTTCGGCCCGCACTAGCTGGTGCCACTTTTTCGAAGGCGGTCTGTTTACTACCCCAGGGGGCTAATAGTATCCTCAAGTTCCCTGGCGTGCCGAGCTCGGGCTCTTCAGCTTTTCTCCGAGGTGTGTGATCCCACCTTTTTCCGGGTAACGCCAGATCTCCTGGCCATTCTGGTGGCAGGGAGTTCGGCCAGGCGGAGGCGATAGTCCTTCGGCTATCACCACGGACATGATATCGAGGATTGCTTCCAACTAAGAAAGTACATCGAGTCCTTAATCAAACAAGGACAACTTTGGTGCTACTTATGGATGGCATCGCCTAAGGCTCGGGAAAAACTAGAAGATGAGAAAAAATGATAAGATGAGGAGTATGACTCTGACAAGCGTCAAACTAACCGGAGCCCCAAAAAGCATCCCCCACCTTTGGCCGGGGTTATACAATCCATAACCACTAGACTAACCTCGGGCCAAAAAAGAAGGAAGGTGAGGGAGATCACAATGATAGAGTTTGACAACCAGATGAACAAGCTGGCTCGAAGTGATGGGTTTTTTTTTAATTTCCACATGACGATCGTTTCTTGATCATGGCAATGATAGGAAATTAGGATGTGAAGAGGGTGCTCATTAATGATGGATCGAATGCCGACATCTTGTTCTCCCATTTGCTAAACTTGGGTATTTTGGAAGGTGATCTTAAACTTGTTACATCGCCTACCTTCGGCATTGGTCCCTCGGAACTCCCAGTGCTTGGGTGGATTGATCTACCCCTAATGCTAAAGGGTACCTTGGTCCAGACAAAGGAAGAACTCTTTACTTCCACTATGACAAGGTTCATCATCATAGATGTCCCATCTCCATATAATGCCATCCTCGAAAGATAGACACAGGGAAACCTTCAGATTTGACCAAATGTGAAATACCTGACTATGAAATTCGAGGCAAAATAGGGTGATGCAGAAATACTTTTTGATCAAGCCGAAGTATGGAAAGTGTTCATCAGACCAAGACAGAGTCTGGTGAAAGTTCACTTATAGACTTTGGGAGAGAAGAGTGTGACCGGTGAAGATGCGATAGGAAGTGAAAGGAGTGATCTTGAAAAAATAGAAATAGAGGAAGTAGAACATGTCCTTGGCTGAAGTACCTGAGTAGGGAAAAACTTGGCCAAATGAGACAAGGAAAAACTTGTATCCCTTTTATTAATGAGCAATGATCTATTTGCTTACTCTCTGAAGGATATGGCCGAAGTAGACCGGGGTATAATTCAGCACAGCCTTAAAGTACACCCACAGGCAAAGCCTATTCGATAGAAAAAGTGTAGCCTTTCAACGCATATGAACAATTTTGTTAAAATTGAAGTCCAATGCCTAATGGAAGCAGGGATAATAAGGGAGGTCAAGTACCCTAAATGGCTTAGCAACGTCGTTGTTGCCACAAAGGAAGAAAATGATAAACTCTAAATGTGCATCGACGTTCAAAATATTAATGATGCCTATCCAAAGGACTCGTATTCTCTGCCATCAATAGACTAATTGGTAGACTCCATTGCAGAATACGGTCCATCTAGCTTCCTTGACACTTTTAGTGGATACCACTAGATTCAGATGGATCCCAAAGATGAGGACAAAATTGCCTTTATTACCGAAGTAGGGACCTACTATTATGTCAGAATGCCTTTTGGCCTTAAAAATGCTAGAGACACATATCAAAGGGTGATGAATAGGGTGTTCGTCTCCAAAATTGGGAGAAATATAGAAGTGTATGTTGACGATATGATAGTTAAGAGTAAAACGCCTAGTAGTCATATCATAGACTTGGGGGAAATATTCCCCAAACTTTGAAAATTCAGAATCCGTCTTAACCCCAAAAAGTGTGTGTTTGGAATAACTGTTGGCAAATTCCTCAGGTATATGGGATCTGAAAGAGGTATCAATGCCAATCCAGAAAAGGTTAAGGCTTTATTGGGATTCTGAACTCCCACAACTACCAAGGGTATGTAGAGGCTTACGGGGTGAATTACACCCCTTAGTAGATTCATCTCTAGATGTGGAGATTGGTGCTGACCATTCTTTAAAGTGCTCACCCAAGTAGCAAAAAATGAAGGCAACATTAGCTCTGAGGAACATCCTCAGAATGAAGAATGCCAGAAGGCTTGGGATGAGTTGAAAAGTTACTTAACTAGTCTACCAACACTTCAGCAACCACGAGAAGGAGAACTTCTCATCCTCTACCTTGCAGTCACTAAAAAAACGGTAAGTTCAGTACCTCTCATCCTTGCATAATGCCGAAGTTAGGTACCCTCTACTGTAAAAAGCCATCTACCCAGTAGTCATGGCAAGTAAAAGGCTCTTGCCTTATTTCCTAGGACATTCTATCATGGTCTGAAGCAACCTACCTTTTTGGGATGTCATGAAAAAGATGGATCATTTCGGCCGATTGTCAATATGGTTTATCAAGCTCGGTGAATATGACATCAGATATGAAGCAAGAAAGGCCATAAAGGGTTAGGCTTTGGTAGAATTTATTGCTGAATTGCATAAAATAGAGGATGCCCCCAACATTCTCGGAAATGAGGAAGCCGATTGGGCTTTGTATGTAGATGGCTCTTTAGTGTCAAAACACCAAGGGGTCAGGATAATACTACAAGGTCCCGAAGGGATGGAAGTGGCCAAAGCTATCAAGTTCATATTCTAGGTCACCAACAACATCGCTGAATATGAAGCCCTCATGGTTGGACTACACTTGGCAAAAAAAGTTAGTGTAAAGAATCTAAAGGCTTATAGTGACACGCAGTTCGTTCTCCATTGGAAAATGGAGGAGTACGATGCTAAGGATCCCCATCTGGCAGAATACCATGACCTCATCACAAAATTGATCCAAGAATTTGAAAAAGTAAGCATAGAAATGGTACCATAGAAAGAGAACGTCAAAGTTGACACACTGGCAAATTCAAAACAGTCAACCGAGGTACTTGACCACATGAGCATAGCCATAATGGCACTCATAACTCCAAAGAGGGGGTGGAAAGACCCTATAAAGGAATACTTGCTTACTTCATCCCTACCCTAGGATCCAAAGGAATCAGTAAAGGTGTGTAGATGCTCTGGAATATACTTTATGATTAGGGAAGAATTGTACCAGCAAGGGTACATAAATCCACTATAAAGGAGTATCAGTGAAGCAGACATTGAGACAGTCCTCACAAAAGTCCATGAAGTAGCCAGTGGATCTCACATCGAGCAATCCTTAGTCAAGGTCTGAGAGGTGGCGTTTGTGATGATGCCCATTGCCATCTATAGAACAATTTTCTAGCAATCCTCCAAAAATAGGTCCATGTCTTGGTGAAAGTCCAGAGGGGTTCCCTTAGCACTTTATCCTTCAGAATCTTTGAATCCCGAATAGCCCTCTTCTGGATGTGGTTCATCATCCAACCCGCCTAAGCTGATGGCCATGGGCCTCATCGTTTAGAGTCATGGTGACTGTTGGAGAGACTTCTAGGAGGAAGAACGCCTGGAGGATGGTGCGCCCAAGGGAGAGTACCTGAGATGCTCAGAAAAAATGGGTTAGGAGGCCCCCGGAATGTGTTTTCGGGGGGGGAGCCTCCGACGCCCAAGTCAGTGGTGGCTGAGAAAAGGCAGAGGAAATAGCACAAAGGGGCTGAAGAGTCTTGCCTGGTGATTTTCTCAGAGTCTGGGAGTCAGACCTTTTGCCCACCAACCTCCTGCCAAGTATTTATTTCCTGGTATTTATAGGAGTGCCTAGCCCGTTCAGATCGCGACACGTGTTCGGTCGGATGTTCCCTGAGTTTCTGGGCGTAGGGGACACATAGCTGGTAGCAGGTTGCCTTGAGCCTTGTGCTGAGATGGGCCATGATGTGACTTTGATGGCGTCAGCGTGTCAGAGCGCCTATTGAGGCGGCTTCATGACGTCTGCGAAAGGACGTGTCAGAGGCTTCCTTAAATGCTTCCTTAAATGCTCCTGCCGTACTCCCGAGGTCCCTGGGTGAGGTTGTCCTTTGGTACGGACAATGCCTCTTCGGGAAACACGCACCCAGTTCGGGGGTTCCCAGCTTTAAGGAGTTCCGCCTTCGGGGAGATCATGTTCAGCCCGCAATAGCTGGTGCCTCTTTTCCGAAGGCGATCTGTTTGCAACCTCGGGGGGGCTAGTAGTATCCTCAAGTTTCCTGGCGTGCCGGGCTCGGAGCTCTTCGGCTATCTCCCGAGGTGTATGATCCCATTTTCACGCGGGTATCGCCAGTCTCTTCTGGCCATTCTTGTGGCAGGGAGTTCGGCCAGATAGAGGCGATAGCCTTTGGCTATCATATGCCCCCCTTTGGAAAGCCGAAGTGAAGACTTCGGATTTGCATCTCTTTCCGAGGTTGTTCTTGGGAGTCTCTTAGGTAGCTCAACCTGTTCCGAGGATGCACCTTCTGCCCAAAGGGCTGTTCGGCCTTGGCCTGTTCTTTGGTGTCTTCGAGGCGGAGCCTGTGCCGAGGATACACCTCTTGCCTGAAGGTCATGGGCTGTTTGGCCATAGCCTGTCTCTTGGTGTCCTCGAGGTGGCCTGCTCTTTGTTTCTGCAGGTCTGATGGCCAAGCGTGTCAGTCTGAGTGACGCGTCCCAGCTTTTTAGGGATGTGAGAAGATGTGCTCCCTTTTTCCTAGGGATGTCAGGAGACGTGTCCCCGTTTTGGCGCGGCGGCTGACACGTGGCGCTTTGCCATTGGAGGAGAGTTGCATCAGTTATAGAGGGTGCGCATTTTCAGGTGCAGAGGGCAGTTACGGCGATGATTCGCCTCCAAAGGGTACTTATGACGACGTTTCGGTTACCCACCTCTGGCCTATAAATGGCTCGTTCCATCATAAGTTCCTTTTTCTTTTTCTTCTGCTCTTCTCTCTGCTTTGCCCCTGTTCTTGCACTTTCTTGCTTTTTATGGCGGAGCTGCCTTAATCAGAGCTTTTTCCAGCCAACTTTCACGACGGCGTCCTCAGACTTTGGCAAATCTTTTGGTGGGTTTTTGTTTTCCAGAGTGTTTTGATCTCTCTATTCTTTGGAGTTTTTTCTGGAAACTATTTTCTTGTCTTTTCCAAACTCGTTTTCATGTCTACAATGCCTATCCCTGAGAGCTGGCAGCCTCTTTTAGCCCATCCTTGTTGCACCACCCCTGCAAAGTTAGAGAGGTGGAAGAAAAAGTTCTTTCTTCCCTCTTACGCCATTACTAGGCTGCCTCGTTCTAGCCATTATGCTTTTTCAAACCACAGAAATGAGGTTACCATTTTCCGAGCCCAGCTGAAGGCCAGTCTTCGGTATCCTCCCCCGAAGATGGTTTGCGAGTTCTGCCAATTTCATGGCATTGCTGTGAACCAGCTTCCCCCGAACTCGTTCTGCTATTTTAACGTCTTCCTCTGCATGTGTGGCGTGTTCGGGATAGAACCCCATTTTATAATCTTCATGCAGTACTACAAGCTCTCTATGGTCCCGAAGGGTGGCTTCTATTTCATGCTACCTCGGGGATCCGGGAGCAAAAAATTCATGTTCACCTTCGCCACTAAGGACAGCTGGCGGGGGTGGCAACAAAAGTTCTTCTTCCTGAAGATGGATGAGGCCTGGTCGTACGTCCCGACCAAATGGGCTCAGGGAATACTGAATGTGGACGTCGTTGATCCGAGGATGCTGCTGACTCCAGAGTTGGCTCTCGTGTTTGCGGATTTCGACGCCCGCATTCGGGCAGTCTCTGACTGGACTCCCGAGGTCGCTCCGCGTGCCCTTTACCCTTTTCCTATCAACTCAAAGTTGATGACCGAAGAGGTCCTTCGGGAGCTAAAGGTGGTGAAGGAGCACAAGACTGACCTCAAGATGCCAGCTCCTGCCATCGCCGGGAAGGATTCCTGGTTGGTCAAGCTTCTTAAGGAGGAAATTTCTTTCGAAACGCTTGTCGAAAGTGAGTTGTCTTCTACTCCCTTGCTGTTTTCTTCCTCGGACTTACACTGATATTTCTCTTCTTTTTCAGAGATGGGCGACCGGACTGCCGCCTATTACAAGTCCCTTTTCTCCGACCCGTGGAGAAAGGGGAGCAGACAAAGAAGGCAACTTCCCGAAGGCGGAAGTCTGTCGGTGCTGGTCCTTCGGCTAAACGGGCGAAGAAGACTGTTCTTTCCTCCCCTTTGGAAAGTATTGGGGAGGAAAGCGAGGATGCTGAGGCCGATGTCGCTTCGCTGCCCGATCCTTCGGCCGAGGTTCCTGCTGCTACCGACGTCCCTCATACCGACGTCCTTCCCTAAAGTCCTACCCCGTCGCAAGTCCTTCTGGACGCCGTGGTAGAGGCACCTTCTGCGGACGGAGGCTGAGGACTCCGAGGACGTCGTTGTCGAGGTCCCTCCAGGTTAGTTGCTTTTAGGACAAGTATGCTTTTTTTTGTTTTTCTAAATTTTCCTTTGTCTCTGACCCACTTCTCGTTTTCACCGTGCAGGGGAGCTACTTACCCCGAACTGGGCGGCCGAACACGCGAAGGCGCGGGCCCTTTGCGACGCCAAATTCCCGCAAGGGAAGGTTCCCAAAGAGCCTTTCTGGACATTCACGGAGGACATGAACTTGTACTCCGAGGACTGTCCAGAAATGGCGATGTAAATTTTGAAGGGGGTGCTTACAGAGGCCTCCTTCAAGGCTATTGCGGCGGCTCATCCGGATGATGACACCCTTGCCACCAAAGTCACCGAGCATGCTGCTCAGGTATGTTCTTCACACCTTTTTCCCTTCAATTTTTCCTAAGTGCCTGGCTCTTACTGACCTTGCGTTCATCTTTTTGCAGCTTCTGGGATACGCCGGCTTTCTCCGAGTTCGGATGGCCAGGCAGGCGAAGTTCCGAGCTTCGGCCTTAGAGGCCTTAGAGAAGGCGAAGGCCACTCGCTTGGCATTGATCACCGAGAACCAGCAGCTGTCACATGCTGCGAAGGAAGAAGTTGCCGCTCTTCGGGAGGAGTTCCAGAAGGAGAAAAAAGAACTTGAGAAGGATTCCTCTCGGAAGATTGCTGACCTCGGCGAGCAGATAAATGGAATGTTGGCCGCCAACGAGGAGCTCCTAAAGGATAAGTCAGATTCTGACAAGCTCATACTGGCGATGACAGCTGAGAAAAACATCCTTGCAGCCGAGGTCAAGTCCTTGAAGAAGGATCCGAAGGGGAAAAACCAAATAAAGGCGCTGGAGGAGGAGATCGCGGATCTGAAGGACGAGCTTGACGACCTTGAGCTTGACAAGAGCAAGTCTGATCAAATGGCCAAGGTCGCTTTTCAGGACGGCTTCTGCCTTGCTCGGCACCAAGTCCTCCAGAGGTTCCCAGATCTGGACCTCTCTTTTCTAGAGGTTCTAAACATTCTTGAGGGACCTCGGTGGGAATGGTCGAAGGTCGAACATTTGAACCTTCCTTCTTCAATTCCAGCGCCGAAGGTGGTGGAAAAGGGTGGGCAAGCAAGTGGCTCTCGGGACGCTGCGAACCCTTAGGCTATTTTAGGGCCCCTTTTTCTTCCCTTTAATTTTGTGTTCCTTCTTCGGGCACTTCTTCATTGTAAAGCAGCTTACTCTTTAATGAAGACTTTTTGGCTAAGTCTTTTCGCAAGTTTGTTCATTTCCATTGCCCCGAATGCATTTGCTCAAGAGACTTTGGAAAACCTGCAATCAAAGAAACTTTATTACCTTCTCTTGGCCAAGCCTATTCGCTCTGGAGGCTTTCTCGGAAGGTCTGTAAAGTTTGACTAAGTCTTTTTGCAGGTTTTGCATTTCCATTTTGTCCCGAACACGTTTGCTCGAGGGACTTCGGAAAATACTTAGTCAAAATTTTCCTTCTTTTCCCCCTGTCCCGAGCATGTTTGCTCAAGACACTTAGGAAATCTTTTGAGAGTTTTTTCTGTTTTCTGTTTTTCCCGAGCGTGACGGCTCAAGGGACTTCGGAAAACTGTCTCTGCGCTTATTTCGGCGAGTGCTTCTGGGAGATTTTTCCATTTTTCCCGAGCGTGATGGCTCAAGAGACTTCGGAAAGTTATATCTGCGCTTGTGGCGAGCATCTTCATGGAATTCTGTACAATTCTGTACTTAAGAAATTTTCTCAAGACACTTCCGTACTTAGAATATTTTTCGTACAGCGCGATTCCTCCGCTCAACCTTAGGCGTAGAATTTTTTCAAGGCGTCTGAGTGCCAAGTGTTTTTCAATTCTACGCCTTCGGCGTTGCCAAGCTTGTACACGCCTTTTCGTACTTCCGCAAGAACAATATATGGTCCTTCCCAGTTCGCGCGAAGTGCTCCGTGGGACGGCCTTCGGGGTGCAAAGTCAGCCTTTCTGAGAACGAGGTCTCCTTTCTTGATTTCTTTCGGCCTGGCCCGTAAGTTTATAGCCGCGGCTACTCTTTGCTGAAAAGCTTTTCTCCTCAGCTCGGCTATTTCTCTGTGCTCGCAAACAAGGTCGAGCTTCGTTCTTAGGCCGAGGTCGTTTCCACCTTCATCAAATATTTGCACCCGTACTGAAGGTTGAACTATCTCTATAGGAATAATAGCCTCTGTACCGAAGACGAGTAAGAAGGGAGTCTCCCCTGTGGCTCTTCGGGGCGTCGTTCGGTAACTCCATAATACGCTTTGGAGTTCTCCTGGCCATTTCCCTTTTGCTTCCCCCAGTCTCTTTTTCAGGCCATCTTTTATGGTCCTATTAGATACTTCCACCTGCCCGTTGCTTTGGGGGTGAGCTACTGGGGCGAAGTGCATTTTTATTCCGAGGTCGCAGATAAATTCCTGGAATCCTTTGTCTATGAATTGGGATCCATTATCAGCCACTAGTACCCTCGGTATGCCGAATCTGCATACTACGTTCTTCCATACGAACTTTTGCACTTCTTTTGCCAAGATAGTTGCTAATGGTTCTGCCTCGACCCATTTGGAGAAATAGTCTACTGCTACCACGCAGAATTTCACGCCTCCGGGCGCTGAGGGGAGTGGCCCAATAAGGTCTATGCCCCAAACTGCGAAGGGCCAAGGATAGTCAGCCGAGGATACCATTTCTGAGGGTGCCATCTGGATGTTCGCGTGTTTCTGGCAACTACCACATTTTCGGACAAACTGCCTTGCATCCTTTCTCAGGGTAGGCCAGAAGTATCCTTGGCGAAGTATCACCGCCGCAAGTGCATCAGTTCCAATATGTGAACCACACATGCCTCCGTGGACCTCTTCAAGGACAATTTCAGTATCCTCTTCATCCATGCATCTTTGCAGCGGGTTTGCATATCCCTGTCGGTATAATTCTTCACCAATCAGGAAGAATCGGCCTGAGCGTCTTCGCAGTTTTGCAGCGTCGCCGGGGTCTTCGGGGAGCATATTTTCTGCGAGGTATCTTTTTATGGGATCTTTCCATCCCTTTCCCGAGGTCGCTATGCTCAGCACTGAGATGCTCGGGTGATCTAGCACCTCGGTGTATGTTTTTGACTTCGCCAAGCAATCTGCCTCTGTGTTATTCCGCCGAGGTACATTTTCGATTCGTACGGCGTCAAACTCTTGGATGAGCTTTGCTACCAGCTCGTGGTATTTTGCCAAGATTGGGTCCTTCGCCCCATAATCTCCTGCCGTCTGCCGAACTACCAGCTGGGAATCGCTGTGGGCCTTTAAGTTTCTCACGCCAATCCTTCTGGCCAAGCGTAATCCCGCTATGAGGGCTTCATACTCTGCCACATTGTTAGTGACGCTGAAGCTGAACTTAATAGCCTTCTTTACCTCTAGGCCTTCGGGTCCTCTGATAATTACTCCAGCTCCCTGGTGTTCAGATCCCGAGGCTCCGTCAACATGTAAGGTCCACTCTGGCTCACCTCCATTCGGATCCATGTGGCTTTCCTTAATGCTGGGTACTTCGGCGATAAAGTCTACCAGTGCTTGAGCTTTTATGGCCTTCCGAGGTTCATATATGATTTCGTGTTCGCCAAGCTCTATGCACCATTTGGAGAGCCTTCCCGAATGATCAACTTTCTTCATAACATCCCGTAGCGGTGGACTACTTCGGACGATGATGGGGTGAGCCTGAAAGTATGGTCGCAGCCTTCTCCCTGCAAGCACCAAGGCATATATAGCTTTTTGAAGCAGAGGGTACCTGACTTCGGCGCCATGCAGGGATTTGCTGACGTAATAGACTGGCCATTGCTTTGGCCCTTCTTCTTTCACGAGGACCGAGCTTACAGCTTTCTCCGTGACGGTGAGGTACAAAACAAGGGGTTCTCCCTCCCGAGGTTGTCGCAGAGTCGGCAGGCTAGCCAAGTGGACTTTGGGTTCTTCCCAGGCCTTTTGGCAATCTTCACCCCAAGGGTGATCATTCCTTCCGAGGTCGCCTTCCATTTTTGCTGCTTTTGTGAGGACTTTGAAGAAAGGTCGACACCTATCTCCGTACCTGGAAATAAATCTGCTCAGGGAGGTTATTCTTCCGGTGAGCCTCTGCACATCTTTGACTGTGGCAGGAGTTTGGAACTCAAGCAGCGCCTTAATCTTCTCGGGGTTAGCATCAATGCCTCTTTCGGATACCATGTACCCAAGGAATTTTCCCGAGGTTACCCCGAAGATGCACTTTTCAGGATTGAGCCGAATCCCGAAGGCTCTGAGCTTTTAGAAGGTTTCCTCTAGATCTGCAATGTGATAGCTAGTCAGTTTGCTCTTGACTATCATATCATCAACATACACCTCCATGTTTCTCCCCATTTGGTCTTTAAAGACCTTGTTCATCAACCTTTGGTAGGTGGCTCCTGCATTTTTTAGCCCGAAGGGCATCCTGACATAACAGTATGTTCCTCCCTCGGTGATGAAGGCGGTTTCTTCTTCATCTTCGGGGTCCATCCTTATTTGATGGTGGCCACTGAAGGCGTCCAGGAAACTTAGGCGCCCATATTCGGCAGTTAAATCTACTAGTTGATCTATTGGCGACAGAGGGTATGAGTCTTTCGGGCAAGCATCGTTCAAGTTTCTAAAGTCGATGCACATCCGGAGTTTGCTGCTACCTTCTTTTGTGGCAATGGCCATGTTGCTTAACCATTCGGGGTACTTCACCTCCCTGATGACTTTGGCGTCAAACAGACGCTGGACCTCGGTTTTGACCAAGTTGCTCTTGTGGGTTGAGATGCTTCGTTTCTTTTGCCGGACAGGTTTTGCTTTGAGGCTTACTTTGAGGCTATGCTGTATTATGCCAGAGTTTACTCCTGGCATATCTTTCGGCGAGTAGGCAAACAGATCTTTATTTTTCAGCAGAAAAGATACAAGGTTTTCCTTCTCACCTTCGGCCAAGCTCTTCCCTATTCGGGTAGATTGTCCTGGGATAAGTTCCACTGTTTCCATTTCCGCTTTTGCGAGATCTTCTTCTTTGCCTTTTTCTGGCGCCTTTGCCTCCATTGTTTGTGCGAAGTTGCTCACAGGGGCCTTTCGTGCTTTCATAAACACCTTTCTTACCTCGGCCTGGTCTATGAAGATCTCTGCATCTCCATCCTTGGTGGCGAATGTGACAGTCAAGTACTTCACATCAGGGCGAATGTGCAGGTTTCCCTGTGTCTGCCTTCCCAGGATGGCGTTGTATGAGGACGGGACGTCCATGACGATGAACCTCGCCATTGTGGAGGCGTACAACTTAGCTGCTCCATCTACCGAAGTCCCTCTCATCATCAGTGGGAGTTCGATCCATCCGAGAACGGGCAGTTCGGATGGTTCCACCCCGAAGGTTGGTGAGGTGACTGGCTTAAGCTCGCTGCTGGAGATGCCCAAGCTCGGCAGTAAGTGTGAGAATAAGACGTCCGCATTTGACCCATCATCAAGTAATACCCTTTTGACGTCCCAGTTCCCTATCCTCGCCATGATCAGCAGCGGATCGTCATGGGGAAAGACGACGGTGGATCCATCTTTGCGGGCCAGCTTCTTTGCTGGATTTTGATATTCCATGACTGCAATTTCTCTGGCCTTTCGCTTTCTTTCCGAGGATGGGAGCCCCGTGGTGAATGTTTGGATAACCCCTGTCGGAGGTGGAGGGCGCCTTTTTGGACTTCGATTTCTCCGCCTGTCAGAGTCATAGTCCTCATCTTCGGCCCTTTCTTCCTCCATTTTTCTGCCTTTCGGGGATGGCATCCGCAGGTATTTCCGAAGTTGGCCCTGCTTTATCAGCGACTCTATGTACTTCTTCAGCTGGAAGCAGTCTTCGGTGTCATGACCATGGTCGCGATGAAACTGGCAGAACTTCTTGGCATTCTTCTTATTATCGGCGGTCATGGCCCTTGGTCTCCGAATCTGCGTCCCTTGCCTTTCCAGCGCCATGAGGATGTTGGTCCATGTAGTGCTCAGTGGTGTGAAACTTTGGGGTTTCCTTCCACGCATCCTCCGAGGTCGTCTTGCCTCTTCGGTCGGATGCCGAGCTTGTTGATCGGACTTTGGCCCAGCCATTCTTAGTTCCTCGGTGGTCATGTGCTATTCTGCCCTTCGGTAAAATTCTCCAAGGGTCTCCGGGGGGTCCTTTGAGAACTCGTAGAACAGCTGTGAGTCTCGCCGAAGGCCCCGTGTCATGGCAAGAATGCGGACTTCGGGCCGAAAGTCGGGGACGCTAAGAGCTTCCCTGTTGAATCTTTCGACATAGTCTCGGATGGTTTCTCCGTTCCTCTGCTCTATGTCGAACATCTGGACAGGCATCTTTGCAGTAGGTCGACTCCCAATGAATTGCTGCGTGAAGGCCGTGGACAACTCCCGGAACTCAGTGATGGTCCCTGAAGGCAATGAATTGTACCATGCAGTTGCTGGCCCTGTGAGGGTGACTTCGAAGCACTTACACATGGTAGCGTCGTCAGCACCGTGCATTATCATGCTGCGTCTGTACTTCGTTAGATGGGCCTGTAGATCGGTACGGCCATCATAAATCTCCAACCGAGGTACTCTGAAGTCACCTGGCATGGCTGCCTCGGCCACGGTCCGGGTGAACGGGGACCCATCTTTGCAGAAGGCTCCCGTGAGCCTGTCACAAACGGGTTTTCTGGCCATTTGTTTCTCCACCCTATCTAGCCGTGCTAATATCCTCTCCATAAGCACGGTGGCGCTAGGCCCTTCTTCAGGGAAGGGAGATCGTCGGCGCCTCCTCGGAGAGCGAGTTCGGCGCTGAAGGGATACCGACCTCACCTCAGGCGATGAACTCCTTCGCCGTGGGACTTTCGGTCGTTTGGACCCAGTTTGTCCCACAGGCCGTTTCCCGAGGGGTATACTCTCGGTGGATGACTCTTCGCGCGGGTCTACGCTTCCCGAACTGCGATGGGTCGACCTCTGACTTTTCTCCCGAGGGCGTGCAGGTGAGGGAGGTCTTTGGGCCTGTGTCTGCTGTGACCACCTTTGGTCGATCTGCTGTGTCATTTCGGCCACAACCGAACGCTGAAACTCCCTCATAAAGCTCATAGTGATTACTAAAGGGCGATCTTCCTCGGACGCAGAAGTCCTTAGGAGTGTTTGCTCAGCAGCCGGTTGTGTCTCAGGCGCGGACGGGGACCTCGGAAGTCCCTTGTCCTTAGAACGCCGAGTTTCAACGACGGCAATCTCAGAGCGGGTTCCCACAGACGGCGCCAAATTATGGCCATGGGCCTCATCGTTTAGAGTCATGGTGACTGTTGGAGAGACTTCTAGGAGGGAGAACGCCTGGAGGGTGGTGCGCCCAAGGGAGAGTACCTGAGATGCTCAGAAAAAGTGGGTTGGGAGGCCCCCGGAATGTGTTTCCGGGGGGGCAGCCTCCGACGCCCAAGTCAGTGGTGGCTGCGAAACGGCAGAGGAAATAGCACAAAGGGGCTGAAGAGTCTTGCCTGGTGATTTTCTCAGAGTCTGGGAGTCAGACCTTTTGCCCACCAACCTCCTGCCAAGTATTTATTTCCTGGTATTTATAGGAGTGCCTAGCCTGTTCAGATCGCGACACGTGTTCGGTCGGATGTTCCCTGAGTTTCTGGGCGTAGGGGACACATAGCTGGTAGCAGGTTGCCTTGAGCCTTGTGCTGAGATGGGCCATGATGTGACTTTGATGGCGTCAGCGTGTCAGAGCGCCTATTGAGGCGGCGTCATGATGTCTGTGAAAGGACGTGTCAGAGGCTTCCTTAAATGCTTCCTTAAATGCTCCTGCCATACTCCCGAGGTCCCTGGGTGAGGTCATCCTTTGGTACGGACAATGCCTATTCGGGAAACACGCACCCAATTCGGGGGTTCCCAGCTTCATGGAGTTGCGCCTTCGGGGAGATCATGTTCGGCCCGCAATAGCTGGTGCCTCTTTTCCGAAGGCGATCTGTTTGCAACCTCGGGGGGGCAAGTAGCATCCTCAAGTTTCCTGGCGTGCCGGGCTCGGAGCTCTTCGGCTATCTCCCGAGGTGTATGATCCCATTTTCACTCAGGTATCGCCAGTCTCTTCTGGCCATTCTTGTGGCAGGGAGTTCGGCCAGATAGAGGCGATAGCCTTTGGCTATCATAAGCCCGTTTGTCTACAAAATTATGCTGAAGTTCCTTTATCACATCATCTCTTAGCCATTCATCTACAAAATCTAAAATGACAAAAAAGCCAAAATTCATAGATGAATAACTAAGAGGCAAACCTAGTAAAACTTTGGCATCTTATCCATCCGAGTCACTCACATTAAGCACCTCAGGAGGGATCTCTTTCCCCTTCCTTCTTCAGATCTCTTCAACTCCTCGGCCGAAACCACGACTAGTGAATTCCCTAGGGTCTCTATGATAGCATCAGGGCTTAGGGGGATGGATAAGATCATGGCCTCTCGTGAAGGATCCACACCTTTTGGAGGAATGGTCCAAACCTACGATTTGGTCTTCAGGGGCTAAAGGGAGTGAGTCGTCCTTCATTTTCTCCATCTTCGATGCCCCCAAAGACTGTCCAATTGGTCCCTTCTTTCTTTTCGGGGCCTTATTCTTTTGCTCCCCTTTCTCGGCTTGGCCAAGGTACAAACTCTTGTAGAAGGCTGCTGATTTGTCACCCATTTCTGCTAGAAGGAAAATATTAGTGTAAGTAACAAAAAATCCAAAAAAAAAAGATTTAAATAACCTTACTCTCTACAAGTTCTGAATAGGAAAGTTCACCCTGAAGGAGCGTGACTAGCCATGACTTGTCAATAACATGCTCATGAATGACCCCGAGCTCCTAAAGAACGTCTTCAGTCATCAAGTTCCATCTTATTCAAAAAGGGTACAGTGGACGTTAAGGAGCTTGGTCTGACTAATCTGCTACGACCCAAATACACCTATCAAACTCCTTGATTTGAGACTCTAATTCAAGGGTGAGCAATTTCGATGAATCCATCACACTGATGTTAATGACCCTAGAAGCCCACCTCGTGGGCATATCTTTCCATTTCTTGTCCACCTCCATGAAGAGGTACTTCTTTTTCCATCCTCGGCAATTGTGCTTGGTGCTAAAAGTGAAAGTAAATCTGTTGCTCCCGTATCCTCGGGGGAGCATGATGTAAAAACTGCCCTTCAGGACAGGATGAAGCTTGTAGTATTGCATGAAAAAAATGAAGTGAGGGTCTATTTTGATGACCCCACACATGCTAAGAAAGGTGTTGAAGTAAGAATAGGAGTTCGGGGGCAGCTGCTAAACAACTATGCCATAAAATTGGAAAAAGTGACTTACCATTTTTGGTTAAGGATACCGAAAACCTACCTTCAACTCTACTCTGGAGACAGTGCCCTCGTTATGCTGAGGAAGGTAGCTCAATTTGCCAGGATCAGGAAGGCTGGTCATGGCGTAAGAAGAAGCAAATGTTTTGCTGACCACTTATTCAATTTTTTTGAAGTGTCGTAGCTCAAATGAGAGTTGAATGACGCCCAAGTCTTCGGAACGAATAAAACTTCAGCTTCAAAACAAGACATGTTTAGAAACTAGGACCCTAACCTTGAAAATACTATTGGACAAAGAATCGAAGAGAAAAATTGACTTCGGAAGATACTAACCTACTAAACAAAGGGAAACCACAATAAATGGTGGCCAGAAATTTCTTAACCGGTAAGACACCACCACAAAAGAAAGGAAGTTATGAAGTGGAAGAGAACACTAAACTTAGATGAGTGAGGAGGTGAATGACCTGGTTACATGTGTCACATGGTGCAAGAAACATGGGTACGCCTTCTAATCTAGTAGGTCTATGTCATGTAACCCAAGGTGATGCGACTGCTCAGTCAGAAGATAGGATAATTCAATTGCAAAAGGTGGGAATAAAAACTCTAAGGAGAAAATAACTCATTGCGTGTTGAAGATTTCGCCTCACTTGAATTAAAAATTTAGCTTAAGGTATAAAGCAACTCCTTATGTGCCAAAGGTGTGACTTCACCAAAAATAACAAATTGGCCTGAAATAATGTCCTCACGAAGGGTTCAAGTTCAGAAATATAACACAAATAAAGGGTCCAAAAGAATGCCGAAAGTACAACATGGGCAAAAGAAAGGGTCTCAGACCGAAAAGCTAGCTACACAAAAGGAGCAACCACGGCAAAAGAAAGTTCTTTTGCCAAGGACAGCTTCACTTTCCCAATGGCAGGATTTTTGTAACATATTCTCGGATGATTGTTACCGAAGACACAACTTCGGTCTTCTAGAGGGGGGCATCTGATAGCCAAAGGGTTATCGCCCATATGACATTCTCATTGGCAGACCTAGCACAACTCACGGGAGGCTCCCAGATAAATAGAAAGAGGTACCTTCCTTTTCTACTCTATATTCTAAATCAACTTCTCCTTCACATACTGACTTGGGCATCGAAGGTCCCTCCCCCAGAAAAACACTCTAGGAAGCTCCTAACCCTTGTTCTTCAAATGCAACAATTACTACTCAGGTGAAGTTCTACTGGAGGTCTGATCAACATGTTTAACATTGAAGATGTACTAGAGCAACAGCAACCATTTAGGATCCTCATCTCCAAGGCTCGTTGAAGTTTTCTCATTTTGTGGTAATTCAGCTATAAAGTCCACCAAAGCTTGGGCTTTTCTTATTTTCCTAGGTTCATATATGAAATCATACTTTTCGAGCTTGATGCACCACTTTGACAACTAGCCCAAATGATCCACCTTTTTCATGACATCCAGATGAGGTAGGTTACTTAGCACCATAATGGAGTATCTTTAGAAGGAAGGCTAAAGTCTTCTACTTGCCATGACTAAGGTGCAAATTTCTTTTTTCCATATTGGGTACCTTACTTTGGTGCCATGCAAGACTTACTCATATAGTATATGGGCCATTGTTTCCTACCTTCCTACCCGATAAGTACCGAACTTTAGTTTTTTCGCTACCGTGAGATAGAGTATGAGAGGTTTTCCTTACCTAGGTTCTGAATCACTAGTGATAACCAAAGGCTGTCGCCTCAATCTGGCCGAATACCCTGCCACAACAACGGCCAGAAGAACTGGTGCTTCCCGGGAATAGGTGGAATCATGCACCTCGGGAGATAGCCTGAGAGCTCCGAGCCTCGGCACGCCAGTAAAACTTGAGGACTCCATTCGCCCCCCAAGGTTGTGAACAACGCGCCTTCGAAAAAGTGGCACCAGACATTGCTGCCCGAATATGATATCCCCGAAGGCGGAACCCCCTGGAACTGGGAACCCCCGAACTGAGGGTAGGCTTCCCGAAGAGGCTCTGTCCGAACTAGAGGACGACCTCGCCCAGGGACCTCGGGAGTACGGCAGGCGCATTTAAGGAAGCATTTAAGGAAGCCTCTGACACGTCCCACCACAGACGTAAAAAGTCGCCCTGACGCGCAGACGCCATCAGAATCATATCATGGCCCGTCTCAGCACAAGGCTCGAGGCCATCTAGTTACCAACTATCTGTCCCCTACGCCCAGACGTTTAGGAGCATCCGACCGCACACGTGTCATGATCTGAACGGGCTAGGTATTCCTATATATACAGGAAATAAATACTTGACAGGAGGTTGGCAGGCCGGATATACAGCTCCCACACCCTGAGAAAATACCAGGCGAGACTTTTCTGCCTTTCTCTTTGAGCTAGTGACTTTCTCCTTCTTCCGGCCACCACTGACTTGGGCGTCGGAGGCTCCCCCCCGGAAAAACACTCCGGGGGCCTCCTAACCCTGTTTACCAGCTTTTCAGGTACTCTCCTTGGGGCGATCCACCTTCCAGGCGTTCTTCCTCCTAGAAGTCTCCTCAACAGTCATCATGACTCACAACGATGAGGCCTTGGGCCATCATTTGGCGCCGTCTGTGGGAACCCGCTCGCAGATTGCCGTCGTTGAGACTCGGCGTTCTAAGGACAAGGGACTCCCAAGGTCCTCGTCCGCGCCTGAGATACAACCGGCTGCTGAGCAGACACTCCCAGAGACTTCTACGCCCGAGGAGGACCGCCCTCTGGTAATCACCATGAGCTTCTTGAGGGACTTTCAGCGCTCGGTCGTTGCTGAAATGACTCAGCAGATCGACCGAAGATGGCCACAGCAGTCACAGGCCCAGAAACCCTCCTCATCAACACGCCCTCGGGAGAGAAGCCCCAAGTCTACACACCGCAGTTCAGAAAGTGGAGATCCTCGTGGAGAATCATCCACAGAAGATATAGCCCTCGAGAAACGGCCTGTGGGACAAACCGGGTCCAAGCGACCGAGAGTCTCACAGCGAAGCAGTTCGTCGCCCGAGGCGAGGGCCCTGACCCCTCCGCGCCGAACTCGCTCCCCGAAAAGGCGCCGTCGATCTCCCTCCCGCGAAAATGGTCCTAGCGCCACTGCGCTTATGGAAAGGATATTGGCACGGCTGGACAGAGTGGAGAAGCAAGTGACCAGAAAACCCGTTTGGGACAGGCTGTCGGGGGCATTATGCGAAGATGGCTCCCCGTTTATTCACACCGTCGTTGAGGCAGCTATGCCAGGCGACTTCAGAGTGCCTAGGCTGGAGATCTATGATGGCCGGACTGATCGACAGGCCCATCTGACGAAGTACAGGCGGAGCATCATAATGCACGGAGCTGATGACGCTACCATGTGCAAATGCTTTGAAGTCACCCTCACGGGCCCAGCAACAGCATGGTACAATTCTTTGCCCCCAGGGACTATCACTGAGTTTCAGGAGTTGTCCACAGCCTTTACCCAGCAGTTCATTGGGAGCAGGCCGATGGCCAAAATGCCTGTACAGATGTTCGACATAGAGCAGAGAAACGGAGAGACGATCCGAGACTATGTCGAACGATTCAACAGGGAAGCACTCAGCGTCCCGGACTTCCGGCCCGAAATCCGCATCCTCGCTATGACACGGGGCCTTCGGCGTGACTCACACCTGTTCTACGAGTTCTCAAAGGACCCCCCGGAGACCCTCGGAGAATTTTACCGAATGGTAGAGCAGCACATGACAGCCGAGGAATTGAGGATGGCGGGGCCGAGGTCTGATCATCACCGCGCCGAAGGGTCCAGCCAGCAAGCTCGGCATCTTTCTGAACATACAGGTCGACCACGGTGAATGCAAGGAAAGAAACCTCAAAGTTTCACACCCTTGAGCACGACACGGACCAACATTCTCATGGCGCTGGAAAGGCAAGGGACGCAGATTCGGCGGCCAAAGGCCATGGCCGCCGATAATAAGAAGAATGCCAAGAAGTTCTGCCAGTTTCATCGCGACCACGGTCATGACACCGAAGACTGCTTCCAACTGAAGAAGTACATAGAGTCGCTGATCAAACAGGGCCAACTTCGCAAGTACCTGCGGATGCCCTCCCCAAAGGGCAGAAAAGAGGAGGAAGAGAGGGCCGAAAACGAGGACTATGACTCAGACAGGCGGAGAAACAGAAGTCCAAAAAGGCGCCTTCCACCTCCAGTAGGGGTCATCCAAACCATCACCACGGGGCTCCCATCCTCGGAAAGAAAGCGGAAGGCCAGAGAAATTGCGGTTATGGAGTATCAAAGTCCATCAAAGAAATTGGCTCGCAAAGATGGCTCCATTGTCGTCTTCCCCCACGACGACCCGCTGCTGATAATGGCGAGAATAGGGAACTGGGACGTCAAGAGAGTGTTGCTTGATGATGGCTCAAATGCTGACGTCCTATTCTCGCACTTACTGCCGAGCTTGGGCATCTCCAGCAGCGAGCTGAAACCTGTCACCACGCCCACCTTCGGCGTTGGGCCATCCGAACTACCCGTCCTCGGATGGATCGACCTCCCTTTGATGATGAAAGGCACTTCGGCAGACGGAGCAGCTGAGTTGTACGCGTCCACAATGGCAAGATTCATCGTCATGGACGTCCCGTCTTCGTACAACGCCATCCTTGGAAGGCAGACTCAGGGGAACCTGCACATGCGCCCCGATGTGAAGTACTTGACTGTCACATTCGCCACCAAGGATGGAGATGCAGAGGTCTTCATCGACCAAGCCGAGGTAAGAAAGGTGTTTGTAAAAACACGAAAGGCTCCGGCAAACAGCTCTACACAAACGGTGGAGGCAAAGGCGCAGGAGAAAGGCAAAGAAGGAGATCCCGCAGAAGCAGAAACGGAAGCAGTAGATCTTGTCCCAGGACAATCTACCCGAATAGGGAAGAGCTTGGCCAAAGGTGATAAGGAAAATCTTGTATCCTTTCTGCTAAAAAATAAAGATCTGTTTGCCTACTCGCCAAAAGACATGCCAGGAGTAAACCCTGGCATAATACAGCACAGCCTCAAAGTAAGCCCGGAAGCAAAACCTATCAGGCAAAAGAAACGAAGCATCTCAGCCCACAAAAGCAACTTCGTGAAAACCGAAGTCCAGCGCCTATTGGATGCTGAAGTTATCAGGGAGGTAAAATACCCCGAATGGTTAAGCAACGTGGTCATTGCCACAAAAGAAGGTAGCAGCAAACTCCGGATGTGCATTGATTTCAGAAACTTGAACGATGCTTGCCCGAAAGACTCATTTCCCCTCCCGCCAATAGATCAACTGGTAGATTCAACGGCCGAATACGGGCTACTGAGCTTCCTAGATGCCTTCAGCGGCTACCATCAGATAAGGATGGACCCCGAAGATGAAGAGAAAACTGCCTTCATCACCGAGGGAGGAATGTACTGCTATATCAGAATGCCCTTCGGGCTGAAAAATGCAGGAGCCACCTACCAGAGACTGATGAACAAGGTCTTTAAAGACCAAATGGGGAGAAACATGGAAGTATATGTTGATGATATGATAGTAAAAAGCAAGCTGCCCGGCTACCACGTTGCAGATTTGGAGGAAACCTTCCAAAAGCTCATAGCCTTCGGGATTCGCCTTAACCCCGAGAAGTGTATCTTCGGGGTGACGTCGGGAAAATTCCTTGGGTACATGGTATCCGAAAGAGGCATCGACGCCAATCCTGAGAAGATTAAGGCTCTGCTTGAGTTCCGAACTCCTGCCACAGTGAAAGACGTGCAGAGACTAACCGGAAGAATAACCTCTCTGAGCAGGTTTATTTCCAGGTACGGAGATAGGTGTAGACCTTTCTTCAAAGTCCTCACAAAGGCAGCAAAGATGGAAGGCGACCTCGGAAGAAACAATCATCCCTGGGATGAAGATTGCCAAAAGGCCTGGGAAGAACTCAAAGTCTACCTGGCCAGCCTGCCGACTCTGCGACAACCTCGGGAGGGAGAACCCCTCGTACTGTACCTCGCCGTCACAGAAAAGGCCGTGAGCTCGGTCCTGATAAAAGAAGAAGGGCCGAAACAATGGCCGGTCTACTACGTCAGCAAGTCCCTGCATGGCGCCGAAGTCAGGTACCCTTTGCTTCAAAAAGCTATATACGCCTTGGTGCTTGCAGGAAGAAGACTGCGACCATATTTCCAGGCTCACCCCATCATCGTCCGAAGTAGTCTACCACTACGGGATGTTATGAAGAGAGTTGATCATTCGGGAAGGCTCTCCAAGTGGTGCATAGAGCTTGGCGAACACGAAATCACCTATGAGCCTCGGAAGGCCATAAAAGCCCAAGCATTGGCAGATTTTATCGCCGAAATACCCACCACTGAGGAGAACCACTCAGATCCGAAAGAAGGTGAGCCAGAATGGACCTTGCATGTTGACGGAGCCTCGGGGTCCGAACACCAGGGAGCTGGAATAGTTATCAGAGGACCCGAAGGCCTAGAGGTGATGAAGGCTATCTGTCGTGCCCTAAACTGCCCCTGGCCCATCCGGGCCCAATTATCTAAAACATGCAGCGGAAGTTTAATTAAATCGAAGGGACTTTTATTACTCACTAAGACTTATGGGCACGAACCCCAGGATACTTACTGGTACTAGCTTGTTATGTTCTTATTAAAGGTTTAAGTTTAAGTGCTCTTGGAAACAAACTAGCACCTATGTGGATTTCATGTGTTCATTTTCATGGTATTTACCAAGCTTTAGCCAAGATTATGCATGGCATCCAAAACACCAACTTAAGTTTGAAAACTTATTTTCATGCATATGGTTTGCATGCTTATGTGTTTTAGTGTTCACTAGTGCACATAATCACTTAATGCCTTTAGATGCAACTAATGCTTAGGCATATATTAATTCACGTACGTGCACTTGAATTCCTTATTAGCCAATCTTTACACATGCATCCAATTTCATGCTTCTCCAAGTTTATTTGCATGTTTTTCTTTGAGTGCGCATACAAAGCCAAACATAGCATGCTTTCAATATAAACATGGGCTTATGGGCCTTTTCCATACTTAACATGCATATGGCCCAAAATTAACCAAGAACATATTCAAATTTTCTAATTTCTTATTTAAGCCCAAAACATGCATTTAAGCCCAATTTATACATGCTTCCGATTTTCATGAAAATCATACTTCCATAAAACATGCATGGGCCTTGGTAAGTCCACCAAGCAATAAAAACACCCAAAGTGTCCATAGTCCATATTACAAGCCCAAAATACTAAGTTTGGCCAAATTTTAGCTAAGTCCATAAATTTGGTCATTTAACTAAGACCAACTATTACATGCTTAAAAGCAAGCCATAATCCAAAGAACACAAATCCACCTTAAGACGTTGTTCCCACAGTTTCTAGACTCGTAGTCCTGCACACAAAGTCCACATTTTATTAACTTGATTTTCAAGCAACTAAAGGTAAATACTTAGAATAAATTGAGCAAATAGTATTTACATACTCAACCTCAACACCACAAAAAGAGTACTTAGGACTCTTAGCTCAATCTTTCGAGCACACTTTTTCCTACAAAGGTAGAGTAGGGCGGGTGAGATTTAAATCTCAATAAGGATTCCGTATGGCTTCCAAAGCCTAACATATGGCCTTTATGGCCTAACATATGCCAAGAATGTAATGGCAATAAATATTCCAAAAATCCTGCAAAGAAAACATAAAGACAAAGAAAACACAAAGATACATGTATATACAATAATAATCGAAATCGGGGGTTAGCATGCACAACAAATTCATAGAAGCACACAAACACACGCCACTTAACACCTTGATTTACAGAAGGGCAGCAAGCATCCCTCAAGTTTTATTTCATTAATTTCACATACTTTTCATTTTCGGAGATCTCACTTAGCATAGGAATTTAAGGTGGCCTACTTAAATCCTAGCCCATAATGCTTGCTTACTTAACTTAGCTCATGAGCGATACAGAATTGCCGAAGCAATAATTTAACTTATGCCCTCTTAGCACACCTAGGATCATATGGTTCTTTGACCATCACCTAGGGGCCCGAATACTCAAAGAGTATAGGAATCCTTACCAATACCGAAAGCTTCTTAGAAGCTTGTTTTCCTTCGATTTCCTCGCTTGTTGGTTTCTAGAAATGATTTTCTAGCACAAGAACCAAAATGGCCAAATAAATTAGTAATCCATAAAATACCAAGAACACTTGGTAATTATCTTAAAGAAATCAAAATACCAAGAATACTTGGTTCACACTTACGAAACCTCGACTAGGAGGTGAGACCGAATTTTGTGTGCTTGATGTTCTTCAAATTTTCTTCTTGATTCTTCCTCCCAATGAGCTTAGAAGCTCATATACATAAAGAACTCCTTGAGAAGAGTTCAAAACCTCTAAGAAATGAAGATGGCCGAATTTCTCTCCTTGGTTTTCTTTGAATCTTTTACTTGATTCTTGCTCTTTGGGTGTTTAGAGCATGAATTCCACCAAGAACACTTGGTTTTAATTTATGGAAGGGTGATTTCTAGTGATGGCAGAATTTTTGGAGGAAGGAGAAGAGTTAGAAATGTTCTTGGAGAGAAGAACAAGTGTTGGCCAAAACTAGAGAGAAGGGAGAGAGAGTTTGTAGAGAGAGATTGAAGAAAGAGAGTGAAATGGCTTGAATGAGGTGAGATGAGTGAAGAAATGTATTTTGTTGAATGGGGGAGTGTATGTACGGTTATGGGTGTTCAAAATGGGTGAGAATAATGCCTTAGTGGAGTAATAATTCAAATGGGAAGTGGGAGACAAAGTGGGGGGACAAATTGGAAGAGTTGGTGAAGTTAAATGATGAAGTGGTGAAGGTGGGGGACAAAGGTGAGTGGAGGTGTGGGTGGAGGTGGAGGTGGCATAA
Source organism: Aquilaria yunnanensis (assembly GCA_039654915.1). Classification (NCBI taxonomy): domain Eukaryota; kingdom Viridiplantae; phylum Streptophyta; class Magnoliopsida; order Malvales; family Thymelaeaceae; genus Aquilaria; species Aquilaria yunnanensis. Next base: position 80,156,991 of record CM077598.1, read on the forward strand.
AATATATTATTTTGAATGGACATGGCTAGCCATGGCATCCAAGGCCATGAAAATGGGTCAATTCCCCACTTAGTCCTCCAATCTTTTGAATTTGGGCAATTGAGCCCAACTTACAACAATTCCTTTGTTCAATTGAGTCCTTCATCTTTGAAATCCACCATTTTCACCATTATTTTTCTTGGCCTAAGCCAAGCTTAATTTCATGAATCCTTAACACTTAATTTAATGTCCCCTCACATTAATTCAGCTAAATTCCCAAATTAGGAAAATTCTTTGGCTCCCAATCCACTTACCCCGGGACCTAATCAGTTTGGATTTTCCGGGCATTACAACACTCCCCTCCTTAAGAAATTTGGTCCTCCAAATTTCCTAGGAGCTTAGGAAAGGTATCCGGATAGTTCTTAAGCATTTCAGTTTCAACCTCCCATGTTGCCTCCTCCTCAGAATGGTTAGTCCATTGGACTTTTACCATCGATATCCACTTACTCCTGAGCTTTCTAGTGTCCCTTGCCAATACCCGAATTGGTTCTTCCTCATATGTAAGATCTTGGGTAATGGGCACACTAGTGACATGTACCACTTGTTTAGGGTCGGAGACACACTTCTTCAACAAGCTTACATGAAATGTGTCATGTACATGTCCCAGCTCAGGTGGTAGTTCTAACTTGTAGGCTACATTTCCTACTCTTGCGAGTATTAGGTATGGTCCTACATACCTCGGGGCTAATTTTCCCCGCTTACCAAACCTCATTACTCCCTTCATGGGAGATACTTTCAACCACACTTGGTCTCCTGCCTGGAACTCCAGGTCTCTTCTTTTCTTGAGGTTGGCATATGATTCTTGCCTATTGTTGGCAGCCTTAATCCTTTCCTGGATTAGCTTAACTTTCCCAGTAGTCTCTCTTATGAGTTCTGGGCCAATTTCCAACTTATCACCTGGCTCATGCCAGCAGTGTGGAGTTATGCATCTCCTTCCATATAGTGCCTCATAAGGTGCCATGCCAATCACTGAGTGATGACTATTATTGTACGAAAACTCCACTAAAGGCAAGTGTTTATCCCATTCTCCTTGGAAGTCAATAATACAACACCTCAACATATCTTCCAAGGTTTGAATGGTTCTTTCAGTCTGTCCGTCCGTTTGAGGATGGTATGCGGAACTGAATTTTAACTTAGTGCCCATGGCATGGTGCAAGGACTTCCAGAATCTGGAAACAAATCTTGGGTCTCGATCTGAGACAATGTCGTCTGGTACACCATGTAGCCTTACTATCTCCTTAACATATTGTTGGGCTAACTTCTCCAAGGAGTCTGTAAGGTTTATGGGCAAGAAGTGGGCTGCCTTAGTCAATCTGTCCACTATGACCCAGATTGTATTACTCTTTCTTCGGGTCAGTGGCAAACCCACTACAAAGTCCATGGATATGGATCCCCATTTCCTTTCTGGTATAGGTAAGCTCTGTAATTTTCCACCAGGTCTCTGGTGTTCCACTTTGACTTGCTGACAAGTCATACACTTAGCCACAGAAGCACCAATCTCCTGCTTCATATATGGCCACCAGAAATGGGATCTCAAATTCTTATACATTTTCTGAGCTCCAGGATGCATACTCATCAAGCTGGAGTGGGCTTCTTCTAGGATTTGTTGCCTGATTCCATTCCTATTTGGCACATAAATCCTATTCTGGAAATATAATATTCCAGCCTTAAAGGAAAATCCTTGATACAATTTCCCTCGTTTTTGCCCAGAGATCCTGGGAATCTCCTCATCTTGAAGCTGAGCTTCCTGAATTAGGTCTTTCCATTCAGACCTAATAGTTAGGACCTTTACTTGGTCCATCTCCCAGTGTTTCCATTCCTGGGCCAATTCAGATAAACTGAGTACCTCTGCCTTAGTAGGCTCTCCAGTGGCTTTGAGTATTCCCGTGTACTTCCTACTGAGAGCATCAGCTACCACATTGGCCTTCCCGGCCGTATACTCGATGACGCACTCAAAATCTTTTAGGTACTCAAGCCATCTTCTTTGCCTCATGTTCAGGTCCTTTTGTGTAAACAAGTACCTTAGACTCTTGTGGTCTGTGAAGACTTGGAATCTGCCTCCAAGTAGGTAGTGCCTCCACTGCTTCAGAGCAAAGATCACTGCCGCTAACTCCAGATCATGAACTGGATAATTCTTCTCATGAGGCCTTAATTGTCTTGACCCATAGGCTATTGCTTGCTTCCCTTGCATTAAGACACAGCCCAGCCCAACCCGAGAAGCATCAGTGTAAACTATATACTCCTTAGTAGGGTCTGGTAGAACCAGTATTGGGGCTGTAGTCAATCTTTCCTTAAGTTCTTGGAAGCTAGCCTCACATTGCTCACTCCACTCAAACTTTTGGTCCTTTCTTGTCAATTGAGTGAGCGGAGCTACTAGTACAGAAAACTTGGGCACGAATCTCCTGTAGTAGCCAGCAAGTCCTAGGAAGCTTCTTATGTCCCTCACAGTCTGAGGTTGCTGCCATTCCAAGACAGCTTTGATTTTCTCGAGATCAACAGCTAATCCATGCTCATTGATCACATGTCCGAGAAACCCAATTTCCTTAGCCCAGAATTGGCACTTACTTAGTTTGCCATATAACTCATGTTCCTTTAACAGGCTTAGCACCCTTCTCAGGTGCTCCTTATGGGCTTCTTCATCCTTTGAGTACACTAATATGTCATCGATAAATACCACAACAAAGTGGTCCAAATAAGCCTTGAACACTCTTTGCATGAGGTCCATGAAAAAGGCTGGCGCATTTGTGAGCCCAAATGGCATCACTGTGTACTCAAAGTGACCATATCTGGTTCTGAAAGCTGTCTTTGGGACATCTTCTTCTCTGACTCTCAGCTGGAAGTATCCAGATCTGAGGTCTATTTTGGAAAAGACCTTAGCTCCCTTTAACTGATCAAATAGATCCTCGATCCTTGGGAGGGGGTACTTATTCTTAATGGTTAGTGCATTGAGCTTCCTGTAATCGATGCACAACCTAAGGGTTCCATCTTTCTTCTTCACAAAAAGTACAGGTGCTCCCCAAGGAGATGTACTTGGCCTTATGAAACCCTTCTCAAGCAACTCATCCAGTTGCTTCTTTAGTTCCACCATTTCAGGAATAGCCATCCTGTAAGGAGCAATAGATGCTGGTGCAGCTCCTGGCACCAATTTGATCTCAAACTCAACCTCTCTTGCAGGAGGGAGTCCTGGGAGATCAATGGGGAACACTTCAGGGAATTCTCTTGCTATGGGTATTTTACCCAGCTCTATTTCAACTTCAGTTCCATTTAACCCTAGGTATTCACCTTTTATTATTAGGGGTTTGTGTTCCACCACTTTCAAAAGATGTTCTAGGACTAACCTAGAAGATTTTTTCAAAGATTGAGGTTTGTGTCCAGGCAGATAAAGTTGCCTGGCATGGCAGTCTATGACTACCCGGTTGGTACTAAGCCAGTTCATACCTAGTATGATATCATATCCATTAGTATCCAAGATTATTAGGTCGGCTCTAAGCTCTAGCTCACCTAGCCTAAGCATGCAATCTTTTACCATATGGTATGTTATCAAGACCTCGTTCCCGGCAGTTTTAACCAGGTACATTTTATCCGTATTGCATACTTCTAGGTTCATATCTTTAACTAGCTTAGAGGATACTATAGATAAAGATGCACCAGTATCAAATAAAACTGATGCCTCATAACCATTAATAATAATGGTACCTGCAAGAGTTTGCCTGACCAGCCCGGCCTGGTCCATTTCTTCTTCATCGTCCCCAGCTCTGTTGTCCTCTGGGTCCTCTCGTGCTTTTCTCGAACTCTCAATCTGGAATACTCTTCCAGCAGCTTGAGCTTGTTTATTCCTGCCCTGGGGCATGCTAGGGCCCTGGTCCCTCCTCGGTGGTGGAGGTATATTGGGCCTCTTTATGGGCAATTGTCTATGTGCCCATCTGTTATTGAACCCTCCCGGGGTCCTCTGATCTTCTCCCTTGGCAGGGCAGTCTTTTACCCAGTGATCCTGGGCGCCGCATTTTAGGCATCCGGAAGTGAGCCTGTAGCATGGCTTTTGGCCATGGAACTTACCACACGTTTCACATTGTGGCCCGTAGGGGGCTGTGGCCTTCATTCTCTTATCCATTCTTGGCTCATATGCCAAGCTATCTTTTCCTCTCTTTTTAGAGGGCTTTTGTAGTCTACTGGTACTTCCGGAGCCAATCATGAATTGTCCCCTGAACTCTTGCTCTAGGGCCATAGCCTTCTGTACAATGTCGTGGTATTTGTTGGCTCCTACTGCTCTGAGTATTTGCCTCAGCTCTGGCCTAAGTCCTCGAAGGAACCTCTTGGCCTTTATATCCTCTCGATCATCGTACTGTGGTGCATATCTTATGAGGTTACTGAACCTCTGTTCATATTCTAGTACGGAGAGCTCTTTCTGCTCAAGCAGGTCAAACTCAACCTGCTTTTGGTCTTTCTGTGCTTCACCGATGTATTGTTGATGAAACACTTCTTCGAATTCGGGCCATCTCATTGCTCTTCTCCTTTGAGCAGGCCGCCTAGCATTTTTGCTAGCATATGTCCTATGGACTCCTCTCCACCATAACTCAGCATTTCCTTCTAGTTTGAAGGTTGCCAGTAAGACCTTCTGAGAAGCGGAAACCTCCATTCTCTCAAAGATCTTTTCGATCTGGTTTTTCCAGAATTTTGCTTCATCTGGGTTACAGCTTCCTTTAAATACTGGAGGTTTTAGGGCAAGGAACCCCTCCAATTGGTCTTCTCTTAGGCCCCCAGCATTATCAATATTGGGCCTCCCTCTTTGCGCCCTCACTGCCCTGGTGGTGGCAGTGAGTTGGGTAGGTCCATCAATATCCTCCATGTCCAGCTCTTCTGCATCTGGACTTTCTTCCTCTTCTTCTCTTAATTCTTGTTGGATCTCAGATCTTATTCTTCTTGCTCGTGGGTTTCTTCTTTCTTCGTCCTCATCATCGCCATTCTCGCTAGCTTGATCATCGAGTACAGGTTCTTTTCCTGGCCTCCTTCTCATTGGTGGCTCTCTTTGCTGCCCAGCAGGCTCTGGGACTTGGGCTTGACCCCTTGCCAGGATCTGCATGCTAGCTGCTAATTGGGCCATATTGGCCTGCATAGCTTCCATCATTGCTTCCATTCTTGCTTCTCTTCTTTCTTGGGCATTAATGCTAGGCCCAGTAACATTAGCCCTGATGGGCTCATAAGGCCTGACTTGGGCCTCTGGCACAAAGCCAGCATTTTCATTCCCTTGATGGGAATTTTCATTTCCATTTCGGCCTCGGTTCATATTTCTGGTTCTCATCCTACAATTAACAACAAGCAAGGCACACAATTGCTCAATATTCATAAATATTCATTAGTGGACTTAACCTATGTGGGAACAAGTCTATACTAAGAATCATAGACCAAAACTTTGGTCCTTCAGAGCAAACCTGGCTCTGATACCAAGCTGTCGTGCCCTAAACTGCCCCTGGCCCATCCGGGCCCAATTATCTAAAACATGCAGCGGAAGTTTAATTAAATCGAAGGGACTTTTATTACTCACTAAGACTTATGGGCACGAACCCCAGGATACTTACTGGTACTAGCTTGTTATGTTCTTATTAAAGGTTTAAGTTTAAGTGCTCTTGGAAACAAACTAGCACCTATGTGGATTTCATGTGTTCATTTTCATGGTATTTACCAAGCTTTAGCCAAGATTATGCATGGCATCCAAAACACCAACTTAAGTTTGAAAACTTATTTTCATGCATATGGTTTGCATGCTTATGTGTTTTAGTGTTCACTAGTGCACATAATCACTTAATGCCTTTAGATGCAACTAATGCTTAGGCATATATTAATTCACGTACGTGCACTTGAATTCCTTATTAGCCAATCTTTACACATGCATCCAATTTCATGCTTCTCCAAGTTTATTTGCATGTTTTTCTTTGAGTGCGCATACAAAGCCAAACATAGCATGCTTTCAACATAAACATGGGCTTATGGGCCTTTTCCATACTTAACATGCATATGGCCCAAAATTAACCAAGAACATATTCAAATTTTCTAATTTCTTATTTAAGCCCAAAACATGCATTTAAGCCCAATTTATACATGCTTCCGATTTTCATGAAAATCATACTTCCATAAAACATGCATGGGCCTTGGTAAGTCCACCAAGCAATAAAAACACCCAAAGTGTCCATAGTCCATATTACAAGCCCAAAATACTAAGTTTGGCCAAATTTTAGCTAAGTCCATAAATTTGGTCATTTAACTAAGACCAACTATTACATGCTTAAAAGCAAGCCATAATCCAAAGAACACAAATCCACCTTAAGACGTTGTTCCCACAGTTTCTAGACTCGTAGTCCTGCACACAAAGTCCACATTTTATTAACTTGATTTTCAAGCAACTAAAGGTAAATACTTAGAATAAATTGAGCAAATAGTATTTACATACTCAACCTCAACACCACAAAAAGAGTACTTAGGACTCTTAGCTCAATCTTTCGAGCACACTTTTTCCTACAAAGGTAGAGTAGGGCGGGTGAGATTTAAATCTCAATAAGGATTCCGTATGGCTTCCAAAGCCTAACATATGGCCTTTATGGCCTAACATATGCCAAGAATGTAATGGCAATAAATATTCCAAAAATCCTGCAAAGAAAACATAAAGACAAAGAAAACACAAAGATACATGTATATACAATAATAATCGAAATCGGGGGTTAGCATGCACAACAAATTCATAGAAGCACACAAACACACGCCACTTAACACCTTGATTTACAGAAGGGCAGCAAGCATCCCTCAAGTTTTATTTCATTAATTTCACATACTTTTCATTTTCGGAGATCTCACTTAGCATAGGAATTTAAGGTGGCCTACTTAAATCCTAGCCCATAATGCTTGCTTACTTAACTTAGCTCATGAGCGATACAGAATTGCCGAAGCAATAATTTAACTTATGCCCTCTTAGCACACCTAGGATCATATGGTTCTTTGACCATCACCTAGGGGCCCGAATACTCAAAGAGTATAGGAATCCTTACCAATACCGAAAGCTTCTTAGAAGCTTGTTTTCCTTCGATTTCCTCGCTTGTTGGTTTCTAGAAATGATTTTCTAGCACAAGAACCAAAATGGCCAAATAAATTAGTAATCCATAAAATACCAAGAACACTTGGTAATTATCTTAAAGAAATCAAAATACCAAGAATACTTGGTTCACACTTACGAAACCTCGACTAGGAGGTGAGACCGAATTTTGTGTGCTTGATGTTCTTCAAATTTTCTTCTTGATTCTTCCTCCCAATGAGCTTAGAAGCTCATATACATAAAGAACTCCTTGAGAAGAGTTCAAAACCTCTAAGAAATGAAGATGGCCGAATTTCTCTCCTTGGTTTTCTTTGAATCTTTTACTTGATTCTTGCTCTTTGGGTGTTTAGAGCATGAATTCCACCAAGAACACTTGGTTTTAATTTATGGAAGGGTGATTTCTAGTGATGGCAGAATTTTTGGAGGAAGGAGAAGAGTTAGAAATGTTCTTGGAGAGAAGAACAAGTGTTGGCCAAAACTAGAGAGAAGGGAGAGAGAGTTTGTAGAGAGAGATTGAAGAAAGAGAGTGAAATGGCTTGAATGAGGTGAGATGAGTGAAGAAATGTATTTTGTTGAATGGGGGAGTGTATGTACGGTTATGGGTGTTCAAAATGGGTGAGAATAATGCCTTAGTGGAGTAATAATTCAAATGGGAAGTGGGAGACAAAGTGGGGGGACAAATTGGAAGAGTTGGTGAAGTTAAATGATGAAGTGGTGAAGGTGGGGGACAAAGGTGAGTGGAGGTGTGGGTGGAGGTGGAGGTGGCATAAAATATATTATTTTGAATGGACATGGCTAGCCATGGCATCCAAGGCCATGAAAATGGGTCAATTCCCCACTTAGTCCTCCAATCTTTTGAATTTGGGCAATTGAGCCCAACTTACAACAATTCCTTTGTTCAATTGAGTCCTTCATCTTTGAAATCCACCATTTTCACCATTATTTTTCTTGGCCTAAGCCAAGCTTAATTTCATGAATCCTTAACACTTAATTTAATGTCCCCTCACATTAATTCAGCTAAATTCCCAAATTAGGAAAATTCTTTGGCTCCCAATCCACTTACCCCGGGACCTAATCAGTTTGGATTTTCCGGGCATTACACTATCAAGTTCAGCTTCAACGTCACCAATAATGTGGCTGAGTATGAAGCCCTCATAGCGGGATTACGCTTGGCCAGAAAGATTGGCGTGAGAAACTTAAGGGCTCACAGCGATTCCCAGCTGGTAGTTCGGCAGACGGCAGGAGATTATGGGGCGAAGGACCCAATCTTGGCAAAATACCACGAGCTGGTAACAAAACTCATCCAAGAGTTTGACGCCGTGCGGATCGAAAATGTACCCCGGCGGAATAACACTGAGGCAGATTGCTTAGCGAAGTCCAAAACATACACCAAGGTGCTAGACCATCCAAGCATCTCCGTGCTAAGCGTAACGACCTCGGGAATGGGGTGGAAGGACCCCATAAAGAGATACCTCGCAGAGAATGAGCTCCCCGAAGACGCCGGCAATGCTGCAAGACTGCGAAGACGCGCCGGAAGATTCTTCCTGATTGGTGAAGAGTTATATCGGCAAGGATATGCAAATCCGCTGCAGAGATGTGTGGGCGAAGAGGATACTGAGATGGTCCTCGAAGAAGTCCACGAAGGCATGTGCGGCTCGCACATTGGAACTGATGCCCTTGCAGCAGTGATACTCCGCCAAGGATACTTCTGGCCTACCCTGAGAAAGGACGCAAGGCAGTTCGTCCAGAAGTGCGGTAGTTGCCAGAGACATGCAAAAATCCAGAGGATACCCTCAGAAATGGTAACGTCGGCAGACTATCCTTGGCCCTTCGCAGTCTGGGGTATAGACCTCATTGGGCCACTCCCCACAGCGCCCGGAGGCGTGAAATTCTGCGTGGTAGCAGTGGACTATTTCTCAAAGTGGGTAGAGGCAGAACCACTAGCGACTATCTCGGCAAAAGAAGTGCAGAAGTTCGTGTGGAAAAACATCGTATGCAGATTTGGCATACCGAGGGTACTAGTAGCTGATAATGGATCCCAGTTTATAGACAAAGGATTCCAGGAATTCATCAGCGACCTCGGGATAAAGATGCACTTCGCCCCAGTAGCTCACCCCCAAAGCAATGGGCAGGTGGAAGTATCAAACAGGACCATAAAAGATGGCCTGAAAAAGAGACTTGGGGAAGCCAAGGGGAAATGGCCAGGAGAACTCCAAAGTGTATTGTGGAGCTACCGAACGACGCCACGAAGAGCCACAGGGGAAACTCCCTTCTCACTCGTCTTCGGAACAGAGGCCATTATCCCAATAGAGATAGTTCAGCCTTCAATACGGGTGCAAGTATTTGATGAAGGCGGAAACGACCTCGGTCTGAGAACTAAGCTCGACCTTGTGGCCGAACACAGAGAAATAGCCGAGCTGAGAAAAAAAGCTTTCCAGCAAAGAGTGGCCGTGGCTATCAACTTAAAAGCCAGGCCAAAAGAAATCAAAAAAGGAGACCTCGTTCTCCGAAAGGCCGACTTTGCACCCCGAAGGCCATCTCACGGAGTACTTCGCGCAAATTGGGAAGGACCTTATCTGGTTCTCGCCGAAGTATGAAAAGGCGTGTACAGGCTTGGCGACGCCGAAGGTGTAGAATTGAAAAACACTTGGCATTCAGACGCCCTGAAAAAATTCTACGCCTAAGGTTGAGCGGAAGAAATATATTGTACAAGAAATATTCTAAGTACAGAATGGTCTAGAGAAGAATGGTCTTGAGAAAAATTTTCAAGTATACCAAATTGTCCAAGACAGAATTCCGCGAAGGTGCTCGCCACGAAAAAAGCAGATGTGACTTCCTGAAGTCCCTTGAGCCACTATGCTCGGGAAAAATGGGAAACAAGAATCTTGCAAAGGTACTCGGCATAATCAGTGCAGAGAAAATTTTCCGAACACCCTTGAGCGAACATGCTCGGGAAAAAGGGAAAGCAAGAATCTCGCAAAAGTACACGCCAAAACAAAAGTAGAGGTAATTTCCGAACACCCTTGAGCGAACGTGCTCGGGAAAAAGGGAATGAGCAATCTCGTGAAAATTTTCCTAAGTCCCTTGAGCGAATATGCTCGGGACAATAGGAAGACAGAAAAATTTGGCTGAAGGTTTTCCGAAGGCCCTTGAGCGAACATGTTCGGGATAAAAGGAAACAAAAAGCCTGCAAAAGACTTAGCCAAATTTTTACAAACTTTCCAGAAAGTCTCTTGAGCGAGCACGCTCGGGACAAAGGAAGGTAAAAAGTTTCTTTGGTTGCAGGTTTTCCGAAAGTCCCTTGAAGCAAACGTGTTCGGGACAGTGGAAATGAAGAAACTTGCAAGAAAGGACTTAGCCGAAAAGATTGTTCATTTAGAGCAAACGCTGCCTTACAAAAGAAGTGTCCAAAGAAGGAGCACGAAGGAGAAAAATAAGAGGAGCCCTAAAACAAACTAGGGAGAGCCGGCCGGACGAAGACCAGGAAGCTTCAGATGCTCGACCTTGGACCACTGCCACCGAGGTCCCTCAGGAATATTTAGGCCCTCCAGAAAAGAGAGGTCCAAATCTGGGAACCTCTGCAGCACCTGGTGCCGAGCGAGGCAGAAGCCGTCCTGAAAGGCGACCTTGGCCATGTCATCAGAAGTACATTTTTGAATGCCAAGGACATTGACCTCGTCCCTCAGCTCAGCAACCTCCTCTTCGAGCTCGCTTATCCCCAGCGTCTCTCCGGACTCCTTCTTCAGAGCCTCGACCTCGGCTTGAAGAGCAGTGTTCTCGTCCGTCAACCTCGACGCAAGACTGTCGGAAACAGCCTTGTCCTTGACAAGATCTTCGTTGGCGGCGAGCAGCCCCTTTACTTGGTCGCCGAGGTCGGCAATCTTCCGGGAGGAGTCCTTTTCAAGTTCTTCTCTTTTCTTCGAGAACTCCTCCCGAACGGCAGCAAGTTGCTGAGAACAATCCGCTGTCAGCTGCTGGTTGCTGGCGATCACCTTCGCAAGCGAAGCCTTCGCTTCACTGAGTTCCCGCGAAGTCGCATCCTTGGAGGCAGCCTGTCTGGCCACCCGAACTCGGAGATAACCAGCGTACTCCAGCAGCTACGGCAAGGCAAAAGTCCAGGTTAGTACAAGTCTAAACACTTAGAAAATTGAGGAAAAAAGTGTAAAGACTATACCTGAGCAGCATGCTCGGTGACTTTTGCGGCGAGGGTATTATCCCCCGGGTGAGCCGCCGCAATGGCCCGGAAGGAGGCGTCAGTGGTCATCCCCTTCCAGATCTCTTTGGTCATCTTCGGACAATCGTCGGAGAACAAATTCATATCCTCCGTGATTGTCCAAAAGGGCTCCAAGGGGATCTTCCCCTCAGGGATTGTGGCATCTCGCAGGGCCCGTTTCCTCTCATGAATGGCCCTCCAGCCAGCAGTAAGAGGCTCCCCTGAAAGTGAGAAGGAAGTTAGGAGCAGAAGAAAAATTCGCGAAAGTAAAAGGAGCTGAACTTCCCCTAAAGGCATACCTGGAGGAACCTCGGAGACAGTGTCCTCGGGATCCTCGGGCCCCTCGGAAGAAAGACCCTTACCCTTCTGCCGGTACCGCTCCTCGGCGGTGGGTACTTCTACCACTACAGTGTTTCTGGGGGCCTCGAGGTCGAGAGGAGGCACCTCGGCGGAAGTAGCGGGGACCTCGGCCGGTGGAATTTCAACAAGACCAGCGTCTTCGCCAGCTTCTTCTTCCAAAAGCTCTGGCTGAGAAGACTGGAGAGCCTTCCTAACTCGCTTCGCCGAGGGTCCCGCCCCTGTCGTCTTCCTTCTTCGGGAAGCCACCTTCTTTGTCTGCTCCCCCTTCTCCACTTGGCCAGAAAAGAGGGCCTTGTAATAAGCGGCAGCCCCATCGCCCATCTCTGAAAAAGAGAAGAAATATCAGCGTAAGTCCGAGGAAAAAGCATAAAGGGATGGAAGATTACTCACTTTCGGCAAAAGTTTCGAAAGAAGTCTCCCCCTTAAGGAGCTTGACCAGCCAGGAGTCCTTCCCGGCGATGGCGGGAGCGGGCATATTGAGGTCAGTCTCGTGCTCCTTAACCACTTTCAGCTCCCGAAGGACTTCTTCGGTCATCAACCTCCAGTTGATAGGAAAGGGGTAAAGAGCACGAGGAGAGACCTCGGGAGCCCAGTCAGCGACTGCCCGAATGCGGGCGTCGAAATCCGCGAACACGGAAGCCAACGGTGGGGTCAGCAACATCCTCGGATCAACGACGTCTGCGTTCAGCACTCCCTGAGCCCATCTGGTCGGGACACCAGACCAGTTCTTATCCACCTTGAGGAAAAAGAACTTAGGCTGCCACCCCCGCCAGCTATCCTTCGTGTCGAAGGTGAAGGTGAATTTTTTGCTCCCGGATCCCCGAGGCAGCAGGAAATAGAAGCCACCCTTCGGGACCACATAGAGCTTGTAGTACTGCATGAAAATGATGAAGTGGGGCTCTATCCCGAACACGCCACACATGCAGAGGTAGGCGTTAAAATAGCAGTACGCGTTCGGGGGAAGCTGGTTCACAGCAATGCCATGGAATTGGCAGAACTCGCAAACCACCTTCGGGGGAGGATACCGAAGACCGGCCTTCAGTTGGGCTCGGAAGACGGTAACCTCGTCGCCACGGTTTGAAAAAGCAAAATGGCTAGAACGAGGCAGTCTGGTCACAGCGTAAGACGGAAGAAAGAATTTTTTCTTCCACCTCTCTAGTTTTTCGGGGGTGGTACAGCAAGGATGGGCCAGAAGAGCTTTCCAGCTCTCGGGAACAGGCATCGCAGACATGAAAAAGAGTTTGAGATGGAAAAGAAAATAGTTTCCAGAAAAAACTCAGAAGACGAGTTTGGAAAAAACAACAGTTTTCCAGAAAAACTCAGAAAAACAGAGGAATCAAGTACTCTGGAAATCAAAACCCACCAAAAGATTTGCCTGAGGACGCCGTCGTGAAAGTTGGTAGGAAAAAGCTCTGATTAAAGAAGCTCCGCCACAGAAAGCAAGATAAAACGCAAGAACAGAGGGCAAAGCAGAAAAAGAGCAGAAAAACAGTAAGTGGGACTTATGATGGAATGGGCTATTTATAGGCCAAAGGTGGGTAACCGAAAGAACATCATAAGTACCCATTGGAGGCGAACCGTCGCCGTAACTGCCCGCTGCACCCGAAAAGGCGCGCCCTCTGTAAATGACGCGCCTCTCCTCCAATGGCAAGAAGCCACGTGTCAACCGCTGCGCAGAAATGGGGGACGTGCCTCCCCAAATGTGCCTGGAAAACCGGGACACGCCTCCTGATTGGGACACGTCGTTTGACATCCCTGAGAAATGGAGACGCGCCGCTCAGTCTGACACGCTTGGCCATCAGACCTGCAGAAATAAAAAGCAGGCCACCTCGAGGACACCAAGAGACAGGCTATGGCTGAACAGCCCATGACTTTTGGGCAAGAGGTGTATCTTCGGTACAGGCTTTGCCTCGGAGACACCAAAGAATAGGCCAAGGCCGAACAGCCCAGACCCTCGGGCAAAAGGTGCGACCTCGGAACAGGTTATGCTTCCCAACAAGACTCCCAACGGCAACCTCGGAAAGAGATGCAAACCGAAGTCTTCACTTCGGCTTTCCAGAGGGGGGCATGTGATAGCTAAAGGCTGTCGCCTCAATCTGGCCGAATACCCTGCCACAACAACGGCCAGAAGAACTGGTGCTTCCCGGGAATAGGTGGAATCATGCACCTCGGGAGATAGCCTGAGAGCTCCGAGCCTCGGCACGCCAGTAAAACTTGAGGACTCCATTCGCCCCCCAAGGTTGTGAACAACGCGCCTTCGGAAAAGTGGCACCAGACATTGCTGCCCAAATATGATATCCCCGAAGGCGGAACCCCCTGGAACTGGGAACCCCCGAACTGAGGGTAGGCTTCCCGAAGAGGCTCTGTCCGAACTAGAGGACGACCTCGCCCAGGGACCTCGGGAGTACGGCAGGCGCATTTAAGGAAGCATTTAAGGAAGCCTCTGACACGTCCCACCACAGACGTAAAAAGTCGCCCTGACGCGCAGACGCCATCAGAATCATATCATGGCCCGTCTCAGCACAAGGCTCGAGGCCATCTAGTTACCAACTATCTGTCCCCTACGCCCAGACGTTCAGGAGCATCCGACCGCACACGTGTCATGATCTGAACGGGCTAGGTATTCCTATATATACAGGAAATAAATACTTGACAGGAGGTTGGCAGGCCGGATATACAGCTCCCACACCCTGAGAAAATACCAGGCGAGACTTTTCTGCCTTTCTCTTTGAGCTAGTGACTTTCTCCTTCTTCCGGCCACCACTGACTTGGGCGTCGGAGGCTCCCCCCCCGGAAAAACACTCCGGGGGCCTCCTAACCCTGTTTACCAGCTTTTCAGGTACTCTCCTTGGGGCGATCCACCTTCCAGGCGTTCTTCCTCCTAGAAGTCTCCTCAACAGTCATCATGACTCACAACGATGAGGCCTTGGGCCATCAACTAGTAAGGGGGGCAAGTAGTTTTTAAGTTTATCCCAAGTTTTATTTAGGGCCTGGGCAGCCGTCGCTATTGGATGCTTTGGTTAGCACTTCGAAGAAAGGTCGGCATTGGTCTCTATACCTTGATATGAACCTGCTAAATGTCATTATCCTCCCAATGAGCCTTTGTATGTCATTAATGCTTTTGGATGTTCGGGACTTAAGCAGTATCTTAAACATTTCAAGATTTGTGTCTGTGCCTCTTTCGGACACCATGAAACCAAGGAACTTGCTAGCTGTTTCTATGAATACCCATTTTTTAGGGTTGAGATGAATTCTGAATGTTTGAAGTTTGAAGCTTTCTTGTTTATCCATCATATGGTTGCATGATAATTTGCTTTTGACTATCATGTCATCGATGTAAACATCCATATTTTTCCTGATCTTAAGCTTGAACACCTTGTTCATCAGCCTTCAGTATGTGGCTCCTACATTCTTGAGGCCAAAAGGCATCTTTCCATAACAATACATCCTAATATTGGTTATGAATGCTATTTTTTTCTCATCTTTGGGATTCATCTGAAGTTAGTGATACCCATAGAATGCATTGAGGAAGCTTAATAATCCATATTTTGTGGTGGAATCTACCAATTGGTCAATTGAAGGTAGAGGATTCGAGTCTTTAGGACAAGCATCATTGATATTTTTGAAGTCAATACACATTCAGAGCTTGTCACTACCTTCCTTGGTAGCAATGACAATGTTGCTAAGCCAGTCAGGGTATTTTACTTCCTTCATTATACTGGCTCCCAAGAGTCATTGGATTTCTTTCTTGAAGTCGTTCGTGTGTGCCAAAATGCTGCACTTTTTCTATTGTTCGGGCTTGGCCTCGGGACATGCTTTTAGACTAAGCTAGATTATATCAAGATTTATTATGGGCATATCCTTCGGGTGCTTTGGCCAGGAACTAACTCTATATCCTCAGTTTTTATCCTCTCATTGTTGTACCTTTTCCCTTTTAGCCTATCTTCAGTAAGCATGCTATCATTTCTAGAATTCTACATACATACTTTGGTAGGATTTTCCTTTCATTGACAAACACTTTCCTTACTCCGGCCTGGTTGATGAATATTTCCGCATCTCCTTCTATTGTTTCAAATGTGACCACCAAGTATTTAACATTTATCTAAAGGTAGAAAGTTTGCTCACTGATTATTTCATTGTGTGATGATGTGAAATCTATGACAATGAATCTTGTCATGATGGAGGTGAACAACTCTTCTCCTGAGAGAATTAAGGTGCTTTTTGACATTAGTGGCAGCTCGATCCCTCGTAAGATGGGAAGCTTTGCAGGGCCAACTCTGAATATTGATGAAGTCATGGGTTTGAGCTCACCTTCAGGAATGCCCAAGCTTGCTAGCAAATGAGCAAACAAGATGTCAGCATTCGTACCATCATCATAGAGCACTCTCTTGACATTCCAATTTCCAATTTGATGCCCGTTGGCATCTTCGTTGTATGACATGGTGAGGCTGAGAGGGACTTCTGGTCTAAACAGACTGGTAGGAGGGACTTTCATCGTGAGATTGCCTAAAACACTCAAAAGAACAGGGGTTAGCAGGTCCTCGGATGGTGTTTCTAGGGGAGGAGGCTCTGATGCCCAAGTTAGTATTTGGCATGTTAGGACCATCCTTCAGGACTTGGTCCAGGCCAAGAATGTATGGGAAAAATCTAAGGGACTTGATAAAAAGGTCATGGAATACATTTTCATTTGGGTGAACAATATTCACTCGAGGGAAGTACATATACATTTGAGTGAAAATTCTTCATTCGGGTGAAACATTCATTCATTCTAATGAACTTTGATCACTTGGGTGAAAACGTACACATGGAGAACGTTTATGTTGCTAACGGTGTGAAGTAACATCAAGGACTAAATTGTACCATATATGAATGTTATTAGTGAAACAATGAGGCATTTAAGGGTTAATGGCGCCATGCAATGAGGTGCAAGGAGAAATGAAGAATTAGCCCAATTCTTTTTTTGACTTTGATTGCCGGTTATGATTATGTTTTCCACCAAGATTTAAACCATTAGTTATATGGTTTAGTTAATCTCGGTAAAATGCCAAAAATATGCATCGGCTAATGACCATTCTTAGCCATTTTGATTAAAGCTTGGCAATGTAGGCCATGAGCTAAGATTAATGCCGAAAGGAACATGTATTTGGTTGACTAAAGTGAAGCCATGGAGACTTGAGGGGTGAAGTGATCCATGCAAAATAGTTTAGGACCAAGAGTGACATTAAGCCAAAAGGAGGACATGTGGCCATAACCGGTTAAGCATGATTTACACTTAGCAAACAAAAGAAATTAGTTTCAACCAAGGCTTCCATTTGTGTCCTTGACCGAGTTTCAAAGGCTTTGCATGTTCTTGGTGAATTGCTGCTGTTTTGATGCCAAATTAAGGTGAAAGTGAAGCTTGGTCACGAAACCAAGCTTGGAATCCTCAATTTTGGAGGTAGGCGACCTTGAGTTTCAAGATTGGAGCTTGAAAATTTGAGAACAAGGTTCGGCCGAGAGCTTTCAAGCTCAAAATTGAGGTAAGATTCATTGTTCACTTAGAAATCTTTGTAAATGGCCATGCTCAAGTGATTATGATGGCTAAATGGTAGCCTTGTTGTGCTAGGCAGCCTTAATTTGGAAGTTAATCTCGGCCTTAGGCACACAAGATCAACCGAAAGCTCAGGCTCTTGAATTTGAGGTAAGGTTTCATGTTTACTTGAATTCTTGGTACTTTTTCCATGATCAAGTAATATGGAAGCTAAGTGATAGTTATATATTGCTATATGATCTTAGTTTGCTAGATGGGCATATTGAAGAATTTCAGTTGTATATTAATTGGCTAGCTAGTCATGGTTTAATGGCAAGCACGTAAAGTTCTTAGTAGGTTAGGCCAACTTACTAGTGAACTTGGAGCTGTAGTGGATTGGAAGGGAATTGGAAGGCTTGAAGTGCAAGGATTTGATGTTGTGCTTGCTAGTGGATTTCAACCGAGTGATTAGTTCATTCGAGTGAAATTTTTCAACCGAGTGAATAATTCATTCGGGTGAATATTTCAACCGAATGAACATTGTGGTGTGTGTGTGTGTTTTGTGTGCTTGGTTGTCTGTTTGTGCATACTAACCCATATGTTGTTGGTTTATGATGATTATATGTCTCGGCCTCTTTGTGTTTTCTTTCTTTTCATGTCTTTCTTGCAGGATAAGCAAGCTTGAGGAGGTTAAGTCTTGGACTTAACTAAATAGACCTTATATGGTCATTTGTGAATCCCTACTAAGTAATTGTTACTCATTGGCAATATACTTTATTTCAGGAAAGGATATACAGCTTGAGTAGTTTGGTTGAGTAGCTTGTTTGTGTACTAGGTAGTACACTTATTGCTCAAGGTATGTGCCAACTCAATCTTGGCTTGATTACTTGCATTATAAGTCTTATGGGTTAAGGCCGAAACTTATATTCTAAGTTTTGTAGGCTTGTGTAGTTTGTGGGACACGTCTAGGTGCAAGATGGATGTGTGGACTATGGCTTTGGTTGTAGTGTTCATTTTCATGACCATGAACATGGTCATTGGGTTGGTGCTTCAGTGTGTGCTGCTGTATTGTACACATAGGTATCTTCTTAGGGACTAAGGAAATTTAGCTTGTAAAACTTAACCTTGGCTATTTTGGACTTGTGTTATCCTTGGTATGTTTCCAAGCCAGTGATGCTTGTACTTAGGCTATTTTGTGTATATATGTAGCCTTGTTTGTACATGGTTTTGTATGTACATATGTTGAATGCTTATGTGCCAAGTTATGTTAAGTTTATGAGCTTATGGTTATGTATCCTGTGAGAAATCTCTTGAGATACTTTGATTGGCCGAATATACATGTGCATGGAAACCTTGATTTTCAAAACTACAAAGATGTGGGCTTCTTGGTTGTCATTCATGAAAGTAGCACACTTGATGACCACATATCTGTTGGGTTTCGGGAGCCAAACAGCGCAGCGGAATTTAACCGAAACCCTCCAGGATCCAAGTGAAACGGGGTAAACCGGGTGTTCGAAAATTTCATACCTAATTTTCGGTTGAGATCTCTCACTCAACTGTAGAGTCGAATCACAAAACCTGAACAATTGACGTGTTCAGGCTCTCTATGGTATCCATACGAGCCTCTCGGGATCACCACGCTTCCACCACGTCCCGGCAGATGCGTTTCTCTTGCGCTCGCAGTGCTAGCTTGCGTCCTCCAAGGAATTGCAAGAGAAGAGTGTGGCTGTCCTTTTGGGAGTCTAGGGCAAGGAGACCTGCGAATTTCTCACTTAAAAGTTGTATTTATAGTGAGACTCAACTTCCAGGCCTAATGGGTTTCAAAGCCCTAATCCAATTAGGATTTAATTTCGGGCTTAATAATGGCTCAACTCCTTGGCCCATTATTAATACGAAATTAAAGTGAAACCATAACCCAAATAATTAGCCCATGCACTCTAATGATCCAAATAGCTCTATGTGTGCGACCCAATAGGCTCTTGCCATGTTGGCAATGATCATAAATCACATTTATGATCATAAGCAATGAGCGGTGTCTAGCAACACATCATTGCTACCCAAGTGACAAGATTGTCGGTGAATCGACTAAACCTTTATGATCATCACCGATATATGCCATTGTCCCTTTGTCCAAGATATCAAGACTAAGCACAAGACATGGAATGTGTCACTGTCGTATAGCCCAATCTTTGGTTTCTTGATTACCGAGTAGACCAAATTAAACTGACGACATTGATATCATATATCAACTCATCGGAGCATGGCCATGCATTTTCTAAGTCTCACTCTATCAAGGGGCCCAAAGATATCACTCCCGTTACATAGGAGGGACAAATCCCATCTTGATCATACAAATCCCTCCGTATGATATGTGACATACCCAATGACCTCCTTCAAGTTCACTCAGTTACGAGCAACAAAGGAAAGTATCAAAGTATGTGACTCACATGTAGGGAACCTTGATGATCTTAGGTCGAAGGACTACATATACCATGATCACTATGAGAATCACTTATGACACTCATATAACGATCCATGAAGTGTTCTCATGGTGGGTCGGTCCAGTACACAAGTTCTCCAACTTGTACCCATATGTAGACTACATATCTCATATTAGTCACCACATATGCTAGTCATTATGTATTATTGCAACCCGCTCCACAATAATACTAGACTAGGGACATTTAAGAATATTATTATTCTAGGGTTACAATTATGTTTATTACGTTACGCAGAAACAAAACAACAAACATAATTGCTGGATTAATGCCTCAATAAAATATCATGACTCAATGTGTAAAAAATACAATCATCTCATGATTGGTTTTTTTTGGGCACAATACTAACAATATCCTAGACACCTAACAGATTAAGTGTATGCCTTGCTTGTATTGCAAGTTTTGATTTACAACCTTGCCTTGTGTTGCAAGTTAGTGGTTGGGCCCTACTTAAGTTGTAAGTAATTGTTCTAAATAACTCATAAGCCTCCTGGGGCACCTCCCAGCTCTCAGCTTAAGAAAATAAGACTTAAACTACCTAACTAACAATGGCCAAAACAATAGGTAGTTAATAACACCTGAACTTAAGAGTATTTGAATAACCCTTGGGTAGAATTGGTGAGGGGCACTGAGAGTGCATAGGTTGGGGCCTGTGTGGGGTGTGACATGGCAACTGAAAAGTGGTGAATGGAGAGTAAAGAGTAGAGTTCTCTTGAGAGTTATGCCTATGTCCTTGCGAAGGTTTTTTCCCCTAGTATTTATAGGAGGGCATTGCGAGAAGTCCGTTTGACACAGCCCGCTTGGATTATGACACGTGTTTGGTCAGATGTGGTCCGTACCTTCAGAGATAGGGATCTCTAGCTGGCCATAGGCCATTCTGGTTAGAAGTCAGGGCCATATGAGGCCTGTGTATCAAGGGCGTGTGCGAGGTCTCCGTGTAAGAGGCTCCTAACTGTCTTTGTCTCATCTGGGCGAGAATTTCTTCGGTGATGGGCCCTCTTCGGGGGGTAATACCCTTTCAACAGATGGGTCTCCTTCGGTTTGATTTTTGGTTATGAGGGCCATTGAGGGAGGCTCTTCGACAGGGTGGAGGACCTTCGGTGTATGCTATATTCTGCTGAGGATGGGGAGATGGCCTCCCGTGGTTGGCAAATCACTTAACCAAGGATGGCGTAGTATGTCTTTCTGAGGGTGGTAGTGTTATCTTCCAAGGGTGGTGAGGGTCCATTTTACTGAGGTTGGTCACATGTACGTCCGAGGATGGTACTTGTCAGTCATCCTTAGAAGCTATCCAAATGTGATAGTCATTTGGCTATCACATGCCCCCCTCGGAAAGCTGAAGTGGTAACTTCGATGAGTAAAGTTTTTAGGGCACTTCGTGGGACTCGTTGTGGAAGCTAGGTAGGAGACACTTCATTCTCTGAAGATATGCTTCTTCAGTTGAGGTAGCTTATGAGTGTGACTTCTTGCCTCCTGGCTAGTCCTTCGGTATTTTTGAAGTGTGTATCCCTCTTTTACTTTTCTGCTGCAGGTTAGTTGACCGTCACGTCTCGTAATCAGATAGGCACGTCACTTCGGATAGGCTTGCCTAGGCCTTCATGCTGTTAGGAGGCGTGCCCTCATTTCCAGTGCTGGGCAACACATGTCACGTTGTAACTGGGGGATAGTTGCGTCAGTTACAACAACCACGTACCTTCACCTTCAAGGGGTAATTATGGCGACGATTCGCCTACCCCCTTCGGCCTATATAAACCTTCCTCTTCCTCAGAGTTCCCACTTTCTTTCTTTTGCTTCTATTTTGCTCTCGTTTGCTCTCAAGCTTTTCTCCTTTTTCTGCGGCAGTGCAAGTGGCGGAGTGATTTCCGGCGAGTCTTAGCGACAGCGTTCAAAATCCAGACTTCGGCAAAAGCTTTGGTGGGTTCTCCTTTTCGAAGTCGATCTTCAACATTATTTCCTTCTTCTTTTTTCTCCCTTCCAAAGTTAGGTTTCCCTTTTCCAAATGTCTTCCCCCGTTCCGCTCATGTCCGTCCAAACTGTCCCCGAGAGCTGGCTTCCTCTCAATTCTCATCCGAGTTGTACCACTTCGGAGAAGTTAGCGAAGTGGACAACAAAATTTTTTCTTCCTTCTTACTCGGTTATTAGGCTACCCAAACCTGGCCTATTCAGTTATATGAATAACACGGGTGAGGTTACCGTCTTTCGGGCCAATTAAAGGCTGGACTTTGGTTTCCTTCTCCGAAGGTGGTCTGCGACTTCTGCCATTTTCATGGCATAGGCATAACTCAACTTCTGCCCAATCCTTGCTCCTATTTTAATGCTTTTCTTTGCATGTGTGGGGCCTTCAATATAGAGCCTTGCTTCATTTTTTTTATGCAATACTACGAACTTCATCCTGTCCCAAAGGGTGGTTTTAATTTTTTGCTCCCTTGAGGTTTTGGGTCCTAAAAATGCACCTTCACCTTTGACACGAGGGACAGCTGGTGGGATTGGCAAAGGAAGTTCTTCTTCCTGAAGGTAGTTGAGGCTTGGAAGGACGTTCCGACGGAATGGGCATGGGGGACCCTACCCATAGATGTAGTGGATCCTAAACGGCTACTAACCCCGGAGTTGGAGGTGAAGTTGTTGGACGATAACAGCTGTATCCATGTAGTCGCGAAATGGGACCCCAAGGTCCCTTCTTGTTCCCTATACCCATTTCCCATAAAGTGGAACTTCATGATCGAGGAGGTTCTTTGGGAGGTAGGGGTAGTCAAGGAGCATAAAACCGACCTGGCCATGCCGAAACTTGCCTTTGACGGAAAAAAGGCATGGCTAGTGATGCTCCTTCGGTGCAAGCTTACTTACGAAGGGCTTGTGGAGAGTAAGTAATCTTATAGATTTCTGTTGTTTATACTTCTCCAGACTTAGACTGATGTCTTCCCTTTTTCAGAGATGGGTGACCAATCCGCGGCCTTCTACAAGTCCCTTTTTCTCGGTCAAGCCGAAAAGGGAGAGTAGCAGAGGAAGAAGGCGGCCCTGAAGAGGAAGAAGTTGTCGGGGGTGGGGCCGTCTTTGGAAAAAAAGTCTAAGAAAGAATTTCCTCCTTCCCCCTCAGAAGATGACTTGGAGGTGCATGACCAATCCCTGGTCTGGCCTAATCCACCTTTTGGATCCGGCTGTCAGCCTGACTCCACTCAGCCCCACTGCTGAGCCAGATGCTTTGGAAACTTCGGCAGGGGGCCTTTCAGTGGCGGAGCTCAAGGAGCGCCAAAGAAGAAAAAGCAAATAGGTCCCCTCCGAAGTACTAGAGGTCAGTGAATCCAAGGAGGATGTCACCGAGGTTCCATTAGGTTTGTCCCTTAACCATTTTTCTATAAGTTTGTGATTTTTTGGTATTTTAGATCTCATAGATGAGTGGCTAAGGGTTAACATACTGACGGAACTTCGGCATGATTTTGCAGAAGAGCAGACGCCCGTAGTGTGGATGGTGGACCACGCTCGAAAGCGGGCCTTTCGGGATTCCAAAATTCTGAGGGACAACGTTCCGAGGGAGCCCTTCTAGTCGTTCACGGAGGACATGAACTTCTTCTCTGAGGATAGCTAGCGAATGCCCCCACAAATCACGAATGGCATCCTTACCAATGCCACCTTCAAAGTCCCTGACTGAGGAATGCCCAAATAAGGAGGTCCTCGCCGCGAGGATGTTCGAACATGCTGCCCATGCTAGTTTTGGGACTTAGAAAAAAATTTCCAAGCTTTCGTAGCCTTTTGATCGTAACTTGGAGTCTTCATTTTTGCAGCTCTTGGCGTATAGTGGCTACTTTAGAGCTTGGGCAGTGAAGCAATCTTCGGTCCAATCTCGGACCGAAAAGTCCTTGGCGAGAGCCAAGCAATTTTGTGCCACCTCGATCCTTAAGTACGAAAAACTCAACAAAATAGCCAAGGACGAGGTGGCTAAACTCTGGGAAGAGTTCTTGAAGAGTCAGAAGGAGCTCTTTCAAGATTTTTCCAAGAAGGTGTTTGACCTCGGCGCGCAGGTCACCAAGCTTACTTCGGCAAATAAGGCCTACTCAAAGGAGAAGGAGGAGGGCTCTACACTCCTGACGAAGGCCCTCGCAAACAACGCCAATCATCAAGCCGAGGTTGATGAGCTGAAGAAAGAGAAGAAGAAGAAGAAGACAAAGAAGCTCGATAAGGAGGTCACTGGGCTAAGGAACAAGCTAGAGGACTTGGCTGTCGAGAAGGACAAAGTCGATCAAGCAACCAAGGTTGCATTTCCAGACGGCTTTTGTTTAGCTCAACACCAAGTTCTGGCCAAGTACCCAGACCTTAACGTCTCCTTTTTGGCGAGTCTGGACATCCCCAAAGGGCCTCGCTGGACGTGGTAAAAAATAGAGCCCCTCAACCTTCCTTTTGCTCTACCTCCAGTGCTGAAGAATGTGACAGAGGAGGTTGAAGGTGAGGTGGCTACTAATGATGAGGTACCTTAGGCGTCGATGATCCCGAATAGGCTATTTTTTCTTCTTCTTCTTCTTTTGTAAATTTCTCCTTCTTATACTAAGACATGAATAAAATTCATTTATTACCTCCAAAATTTGGCTAAGTCTCAAGACAAGTTTCTCCATAAATGATCTTTGGTTCCAAGGGTTAGTTTGACCATTTTCAGTCTAGGACCCTCGAGAAGATATCTTTCGCGCTTATTATCAACCATCTTCGGCATAGCAAGGTTAAGCTTGTTAAGTGTGTTTTGGTGCCCTTAAGCTCATTTAAGGCCATTTAAGTGGCCAAATCACTTATCCCTCTCTCATTTTTGTCCTCCCCCAGCCCAAGAACACATCCATACTTCCTCCATAGCCACCACACCTTCAAACTTGCAATTGGTTGAAATTGAAGGCAAAAGGAAGCAATTGGAAGCAAACTAGAGCTATTTCTTGGATACTTCAAGGATCAAGCTTGATTTTCAGCCTACCCACTTTGGTAAGGCTTCTCTTGCTCTCATGGACCATTTTGTGCAATTTTCAAATATCCATGGAGTTAAGGCTAAGCTTGGAAGAGAGCCATTAGCTTGATGAACCAAGCTTAGTGAGGGGAGTGAACTTATTGAAGGTTTTGTGACCTAGTGTGAAGTGCACAATGATGGTAGTAAAGTGAGGGTTTCTAGAGCCCAAAGTTAGTACTAACTACTGTTAAAATCCTCCTAAGACCAAGCATTAGCTTGAGGAGGGCTGCCATAGTGATTTAGTTATGTTTATTATGTGTTTTATGGACTAACCTATGGTTTATGTTGCTGCTGCATTTCATGTGTTTATTGGTTGTGAATGGCTGCTGCATTTGGTTGCTATATCTTGTATATATGCATTGTGGTTTTTGTGTTTTAGTGTCTTTGGATGGAGGTTATAAGGATGGTTATATTACCTATTAAATCCAAGTGCTACCCTTACTAAGTTTCTCAATGAAACTTACTCCCCTCAATTCTGTCATTTCAGGTCCAGTAGAAAGATCACATTCAAACTAGCAGTTGCGGTTTGAGTTTTGATCTTAAATTTCAGGTACATGAAGTTTCGTATGTCTAGCTGTGATCTAGAAAGTTTGGTGATTTTAGGGGCACATTGGTATTTTTAATTGAGGTACTTATTATGTTGTGCAGGAACTGTCTAGCATCCTGTTCTGGTGTCCATTGTGTCTCAGGCACTCCTGTAACTTAGGGTGTGTATTTTGCTGAGTTATGACCATTGTGTAGTGCATGTGTGCATGTCAATGTAGTGTATGTAAAATGAGACAACTATGTGAATATTTGAGTAATGTTTTGGCTATGTAAGTGCTGTAGTGCAAAGTTACCTAAATGTGAATGATAGTGTTACCACCTTACAAAATGGGAGAATTACAAGTGTGTCATAATGGCTAAAAACCATTATATTGTGTAATTCTCACCATAGTGATTGAAGTGTGGGGGGGGGGTAAAAGGCGTGATCAACACCTCCTTAAAAGTGTTCCAAGTTGGTAACTTGGCCCCAAGGAAAAGCCTAAAGGATTGCTTGTTTTTCAAGCAACCTATGGACTTTTTTGTAAGGTTTTGGAAATTCGGGTACCCAATTGCAAAACTCTCAAGAAAGAGACTTGGAGAGTTATGGGAAGGATATAAATGGTATGAAAGTGCTATTGGAGGACCAAATTACTCATGGAAGACAAGTTTGGACAAAGGAAACACTAAAGGCAATAAGGACCTAAATGTCCTAGTGTAAACCTTAAGGTGTTCAAGCTTTTGACTTAAATTCTAAGGGTGGAATTGTGGGGTTATCCCACCATGGGGAGGCAGCCAAGACATGATAATTAGTCAAAAATGTTGGGCACATGTGTACCAATGATTTTAAGACAAATAAACCATAATTAGTGAGAAGGAAAATGACATAAAGCAAGGTTAAGCTTGTTAAGTGTGTTTTGGTGCCCTTAAGCACATCTAAGGCCATTTAAGTGGCCAACTCACTTATCCCTCTCTCATTTTCATCCTCCCCCAGCCCAAGAACACAACCATACTTCTGCCATAGCCACCACACCTTTAAACTTGCAATTGATTGAAATTGAAGGCAAAAGGAAGCAATTAGAAGCAAACTAGAGCTATTTCTTGGATACTTCAAGGATCAAGCTTGATTTTCAACCTACCCACTTTGGTAAGGCTTCTCTTGCTCTCATGGACTGTTTTCTGCAATTTTCAAACATCCATGGAGCTAGGGCTAAGCTCGGAAGAGAGCCATGAGCTTGATGAACCAAGCTTAGTGAGGGGAGTCCACTTATTGAAAGTTTTGTGACCTAGTGTGAAGTGCACAATGATGGCAGTAAAGTGAGGGTTTCTAGACCCCAAAGTTGGTACTAACTACTCTTAAAATCCTCCTAAGACCAAGCATTAGCTTGAGGAGGGCTGCCATAGTGATTTGTTTATGTTTATTATGTGTTTTATGGACTAACCTATGGTATATGTTGCTGCCACATTTCATTTGTTTGTTGTTTTTGTTTGCCTGCTGCATTTGGTATTTTTAATGGTGGTACTTATTGTGTTGTGCAGCAGCTGTCCAGCATCCTGTTTTTGGAGTCCATTATATCTCAGGACCTCCTGTAACCTAGGGTGCGTATTTAGCTGAGTTAAGACCATGTTGTAGTGCATGTATGCATGTACATGTAGTGTATGTAAAATGAGACAAGTATGTGAACATTTGACTAATGTTTTGGCTATGTAAGTGATGTGGTGCAAAGCTGCCTAAGTGTGAATGATGGACTGCTTCTTCTAAATTCTGTGTTGGCCACATAAAGTTGTTAAAAGAAAGGGAATGTAATTCATATGTGTAATGGACATATATGGGATAGCCTTGGAGGGCTTTCCCCTTGTGAATGAAGTGTTTGCATGGTTTGGAAAAATTGTATGGGCAAAATGGTCCAAAAGTTGCCAGAATTTTGACTCTGGACGTAAAGTTTAATATCTCCCTGTGTAGAATGAATCTTGCTATGAAATTTTGGCCACATGTAGAGAACATCCAGAGGGTTAACTGGGATTTGGAATTTCTGGATTTAGAGCCCTGTAGGCAAAGATATGATGTTACAAAGTTGGCTTATTTACTGTTCATTTGGTCAGAATTTTGTAACCAACCTAAAAAATCCATAACTTGGTCCATAGGTGGGATATTGATGTAAAACAAAATTCGTTGGTTTTCTCTAAGTCTCTACTTGATAATGGAGCAAATGAAAGAAGTGGTTATGAGGCTAGAATGATACAATTTATTAGTGGAAGTTACAGGTGCAGTGGCTGGTCACTAGAATTTAACAAGATTGCCTAATGTTTGGTTGCCAAGATTAAGACTTGTGCTATTGTTTTTTTACTTTGCTGCCATGGTGTGCATGAAATGTGAATATGTATGTGATGGTCGGACCAATATGCATGACACGACCACCCGTGCCCTTGCCCAGGAAGCCTTGTGAGAGTTGGTGTCACGGTGGATTGCAATTGGCTAGTTGTGTATGTGTGCGGATTAAATCCTGTGATACTAATTGATTAACCTAGAATATGCAATATGCATGCTCTTGTGGTTTGACTTCGTTTATTAAACCATAAAACATTAAAACATTAACTCAGCTGAGTAAATTCCTACACAAAGTAAGTACAAATAGCCAAAGCATACAAAAATCAACATTTGTGTGAGTTTACTATACATAACAACTCGTGAGAACATTCATACATAAAGTAGACTAATGCCCTCACCCAAGAGCAATCCTAGAGTCAAGGACTCCTCATAACATAGACTATGGAGGCAAACTAAAGTACTGTATAAATACAAGACTCTACTGAGATCTCTTAACCTAACTCCCACCTTGGAAACACGTCCCAGTGGCGAGTCCCAAAAGTCCTTTGCCAAGTGCTACTAGGGCTCTACAGCCAAAGGAAGATACTAGTTAGTACTGTCACCTGACCAACATCCCAACTAAGTACTTATGTACACTAGAATCACAAGGATTCTCAACTGCCATACCTGTACACACAAAAGAGTACTACCGAGATAATCCTCAACGATTACCCAGTCCAGTAACTTCAGGCTCTGCATAACAAAACCAGGGAGTGAGAATTCGACAATTCTCAGTAAGGGATCTTCAAGGTACCTGCAAGAAAAACCTAGGACTCTTGCTATGAGCTCACACAGCACGAGGGTACTATTATATATGCATATATAACTAGGCCAAAGACTTCTCCTCAAGTAGTCCTCCTCACGGAGTATTACTCCGCGCCTAGCGAGATTAAACCTGCTCCTAGCAAGCCGAAGCTTACTGCAAATGATCATGTATCCTTCCCATAGTTGTTATGCAGGGGAATTATGGTGGGACTTTGTAGACTAGGCTGCAGGGCCTCGTTGATGTAGACTAGATGAACAAGGTTACGCCTTGTGACCTCGTGGCTACGGCACGGCTAAGCCGACAAGGGTTCTAAACCTTTCACCTGAGCTAGTGGTAGCTAGTTATGTTCATTTGCAACATAGTTTCCTTAAAAACTTGCCTTCAATTTGAGTTAATATAAATCTAAAACTGGGACATTTTAAGTATTTTTTAAACATTGAGGTGATAGTACTCCCTCTTAGCTTCATGTGGAATCTTGAATCACCTCAATCGGACACCCGAGCGAAAAGTTATGCTGAAAACAAAATCGGGTGTCAGATGCTGTCTCGGCGACGCGTTGCCACAGTTGTCGACGTTCTGAGACAGTTTTTCTAGATTGGCGACACATCGCTGGTTTCGTCCTGAAATTGGCGACATGTCGCCAATCTGCAGAAATGCAAAATTGGCGCATTTTGCTGCTATGAACTTTGGACACTTTCCACATATATCAAACATGCATGGAATGCCTCCAAATTTCATACACACATAGTACATGTTGCATAGAACATAGCCAATTATCAAAAGCTAAAGTATGATGTCTAGAAACATCAATCCAATCCTCCCAATTCCTCTAGTCCACCATAATTCAACCAAAACGTTTACCTAATGCCATAGCTAAAACTACTCGAATTCTTCAAGCAAACTCAAGCTAATGGCATTCCATGAACTTAAAAACATATCTCCCTTACCTTAAATCCAAGTAACAAGCAAGAATCAACCTCCTTTTCGCTCAAACAAGCTACCAAAGTTCTACACAAGTTCCAATTCAAAAACAAAGCACCAAACATCAAAATTATACTCTCTAAACAAAACCCAAGCTCCAAACTAACCAATAAACATGAATTCAATCAAGAACACTTTGCTTACCTCGTTCAAAAATAGGGGATGGAGAAAAACACCCTTCCAAGCCTAAAAAACATGATTCCAAGCTTGAAAATCACTTCTCCAAGCTTATATACTTTGAATTGCTTCTTTTGGCACCAAAAACTCTTGATTCCAAGTTCAATTTGAGAGCAAAATGAGGGTGAGAAGGCTGGAAACGGGTTTATGGCAGCCATAGACTCCTTTCCCCTTCTTAAACCCTCACTTAACCCAAAAACCATCAAAGTATTAAGCTTAATACAAATAAGTCCCCCATCTTTGTAACTTAGTAATTCTTGATTAAATTCTTGTCTATTTTTCTAGTTTGAGTTAAGGTTGAAAGTTAAGTTCTCAAAATTCATTTTAAAACACTTGGGCCTCGTCCCAGCTATTTAGGATGCAAAATTTGCCCCTGAACTTCATTCAGTGCTTTATTCTTCTTGAAACTTGGTGAACTTTGCTAAACTTCTTTATTCTTGCTATGTAAACTTGAATCAAGTCTAGAACCTTAATTTAAAACACTTTACCTTCCTCAATTGTGCTTCCCACTAGAAGGGCTATAACAATGCATGTGTTTACATAGTGCCCAATAGGGCCACTTGGGTAAGCACACTAAGGGTAGTGTTCTGATGGCCTAAAGATTATTACCAATCCTGGGAGTCTAAATGCACAATTTTGGCACCATAATTGGACTACCCCGAAATGGTTAGCTTAAGGGTTTTATCTCTATGTTTCATCATTGTTTACTATCATAAGATGATTATCAGGAATCCATAAAGTTAATACCACGCTCAAAAGAGAGCAAAAAACTCAAGGAACCAAGTATGGGTTAAGGGGGAGTGCATGAACAAGGTCTCAGCCTTATTGAATTTCATGCACTAAGATGGCAGTGTTTATAAGATTTTAATGATAAGCCCTTACTAAGTTCTTTAAAGTAACTTACCCCCTCTTTTTGTCAATTTCAGGAGCACCTAAAAAAGAGCATTCAAAATAATAGCTATTATTTGAATTTATTTTTTAAATTTCTGGTATACTAACGTCCATACGTTTAGTCATAAAATGGAAATTGTCATGATTTTTGGATCACATTAACGATTTTTAGTCATCATACTTTCTACCTTACGCAGCAGCTAGTCCCTTCAAGTTTCTAGAGTGCTTAGTGCTTTTGAAGTTCTTCAAGAAGCTTAGTGAACATAATAACTAAGTTATGGCATGTATTTAGTGCATAAATTCATTTAAATGAGTTGGGAATGCTATATGCACATTTTTTGAATGATATATGGATCAATGGAGTGTAGTTTAAAGTGCATTTGTAATTATGTCCATATTGGTTCTTATGGGCTGTTTTGAGTGTTTGATGCTTTTGTAATGACTCAAAATCTAGGGGAAAGGTTTCCCCATGTGTCTAAGACATGTATGGAACTGCCCATGTTGGTTTTCTAGCTGAAAATGAAGTGAATGAATTTTAAGAAATTTTGTGTGGGCATTACAGTCTTTAGTTGCTGAAATTTGGTACCTTGTACTCCAATAGCTATAAGTTTCCTTACTTAATGAGTTTGGCTATCAAATTTTGATCACACTTAGAATACTTCAATATGAATAATTTTGATTTTGATTCACTACATTTGGGGCCCTATAGCAAGAGTTATGGGATGTCCAAGTTGGCTGATCTTGATGGTTACTATTCATATGGTCAATTTTGCCTTGCTGTGTTTAAAATCCATAATGGCAATCCTAGATGTGTTTAATGTCTCAAACCTATTTACCTATCAATTTCTAAGTGTATTAAAGGGTTCAAAACCTTTAGGCCATGTGAGGACATGGGTAGAATTTAACTTGGACACAGTATGAAAGTTTGGACATATGAATATTGGGCACGAATAGGGCCAAGAGTGCATATGATTGTACATGCACTTGGGGATTTGGCTCATATTCCATATTGCCCAGGAATAAAGAATTTGGTTGTCATCATTGCTTCTAGATGAATTGTATCTAAATATAAGTGTGATGGTTAGACCAATATACATATATTTGGATAAAGACCAAAAGGGCTACTTGCATAAATATAGTTTGCATGTTCTGCTTGGCCTACAAGACATGTATTCTCTAGGACTTGAGCTTACTAAATCTAATCACTGCATAGAAGCACTCAGAGTGGTAACATCGCTAATTAAGGTTTTCCTCCTCGTTGTACTTAGGTCAATGTTTTCCTCCTTTTCTTTATTTCTACTGCCCTTTTGATTTCCAAATGAACTACTAACTCTTCTTTTTTTTGGGATTGATTTCAAACTTGGTTCCTTTAGGTAGACGTACTTCCAATTGATTCTTTAAAAGACATTCATAAAAACAACAAGCAACTTCAGTATCAATCAATTCCAAACAATAGCAAGCATCATCCTTATTAAGGGTATTTTTCATATTATCAGAAATATGAAAAGTAGTCTATTTCATCCCCATCTTTAAAACTAATTTTCCATTTTGAACATTAATTAATGTTGCTACAGTAACAAAAAATGGTCATCCTAGAATCATGGGCAATTGTGCATCCATATCCACATCCAATATGATGAAGTCAGGAGGAATAATAAACTTAGTAAAATTTACCACAACATCTTCAATTTTGCCCTTAAAAACTTAACTGATATGTCATGTAACTGAATGCTCAATTTATAGGGTTTAGGTTCTCCTATTTCAAGTTTATAAAATAATGTACAAGGCATTAAATATATACCTAAATCAATTAAAGCTCTAGCAATTGTTAATTGATCGATAATACAAGGAATAGTAAAAATCTTGAGATTGTGAATTTTTCTTCGTAGCTCATTCTAGATGATCGCTGGGCATTCTCCAGCAAGATTACTAATGCTCCAAGATATCTTCTACGTATGACATGGTTGGCTTCCAGAGGGATTTCACCTGAATGGTATCTGTAGTGATGAAGAACAAGGGTCAGGGGGCTCATTGGGGTGTTTTTCGAGGAAGGGATCTCCAACACCCAAGTTAACAAGTGAATGAAATATTTGTGAGAGCAATAGACAAAAGTATGTTGCGTTGTATCACTTGGGATCCTCTTGAGTATTTATATAGGGAGTTTGGGGAGAGCCATTTTGTCAAGCCCAGGAGATTGAGACATATACTTTGTTAGATTTCAAGGACCTTCATTTCGTACCTTGGGAGAGCTGTCTACAGCTGCCACTTGTGATTACGCTCAAAGAGGTTAGGGGGATGCGAAGGGTTCTTGTTAGTGGTCCCTGGGAGCCCAATGTTTATCATCTTCACTGGGGCTTCCTTGGGGGCACGTGAACCCATTCAAAAGTCATGTTTTTACCCAAAGTTAATGGGTGGGCTATCGAAGTCTATAAACATGATATTTCAGGGTGCTAGGCTTGTATTTCTAAACTTGCTTATATCATTGCCCAAGGATGGTAAATGCCTTAGTTGAGGTTGGTCTTCCTGTGATCTAAGGACTATGTTAGGTCCTTTTTGAAGTCAGTTGTGCTACCATCCAAGTGTGGTGTCTAGATCCTTTTGGTCAAAGGTCTTATGAGTAATAGCCCTTTGGCTATCACATGCCCCCCACTCAAACAGAGCTGGAGATATACCTTCAGCTCAGCAAGGGAGCTACAAGTTTGGTGTTGTAATGGTGTTACACCTTTGGCATGAGAGGGGAACTGTAACTTCAGCCTGGCATGGAATCCATACCTTCAATATGGCAAAGAAGTTCCACTTCCGGGCGAGAAGGGAGCGACTCCCTTTGCCTTATAGTTTTTTCCTGCCTAGTAAAATTGTCCAAAATTGAAAGGTTGGTAGATCTGCTTCCTTGATTAATGTGTTATGGATTTGATAACTCATGAGTCGTGCCCTCATTTTATGCTTAAGGTGACATGTGTCACTTTTTTAGTGGTTGTTTTTTGGATCAGTTATGTCGGTTATGCCTCTTCCTCAGTAGTTGATGCGAACCCCGATGGTATAATGACCCTGAAACGTGCCCAAGATGTTTTTCAAGCTCCACAAGACATCAAAGAGACTGGGTTTGAAGACCCCCACCCCTAATCAACCTGTGACTAGAAACGAGAAGTATAGAACTCCAAGAACACAAGCACACTTGTGCACCAAGGCAGTCCGCCAAGAACCAAAGAGAAAACCTCTCCAAAGAGCAATATTATTTCTAAATTTTTCTGTATGTTTACATCCAGAATATGTACCTTTATATAGGCCTAAACTAGGGTAAAAATCTGGGCAAAATTCGCACCCCAAGTCACCTAGGAAACCTAGTTACAAAGGACTCAAGAAAACCTAGTCAAACTAGGACTCATACACCCTTTTAACACATGTGTAAGGTGTGCAGCGAATTCCATTTATCCTAAGTGACCTAAATCACTTCCATGGCTTAAATAACATCCTAAATAATGTAAATAATTAGGAAAATAAAATAAGATACGTTACAGCACAAGATTGGGCATAAAAACCCAAAATAGTCTTCTCAGGTGGTTCTTGCTTGTGTCTTCAACTTCAAGCTGAAATTAGAACTTGATTCAGCAATGATTTCTCAAAATTCAAAGCATGAAAGTTGTAGATCTCTTTCTTATCTTTGAAATGACACCTGAACCACACAAAACGGACATCTAAAGCCAAAGATATGCCCAAATACTGCAACTGCTTCTGAACCAGCGACAACTCGTAAATCGCGACTTTGAAGCTAAATTGGACCTCCTTAACGTGCAAACTAGTTTGATGGGATTCATATGATTTGTAGATCCAGATGTTATATTTCCAATGAATCAAGAATCACTCAATTATGATCCTTTTACCTCAAGATATGATTTTTCTACCAGAACATCGCCAATCTGTCAAAATCCAAGCTTGAAGTGCACTAGTGAGCTCCTTAGCCTTCTTCCTTGTCAATGGTCCACTAGTTATCTTCAATGGATCATTGCCATCCTTAGTTGTGCCTTCTTTGATCGTATCAGTAGTTATTCATTATGTGTCTCTTCATCTACATTCCTCTAGCTTTATAGTTCTTTATCCAGGGCAGAAGCTCCTCACTTCTCATTTTATTCCTTACTCTCCTTCTTTCTTTTGTGAATTCCTCTTCTCTTGTTGCACAAACTTTTTGCGATGCAGAGATTTCCAGTAGTCATTGGCGGTGATTCTTAGCTTTTTTGGATCACCAACAGGTGGGTGTTCTACCAAAGTTGGTTTTTCTTTTCTTCTTCTGCCTTTTCTCTTACCAAAGTTAGAGATTTAGGGTCATAGGATGGAAGTTCAGATTGTCAAAGTTAGTGTCATTGAAGAGAGTAGGAGCTATCTCGAAGATCATTTAAGCTGTGCCACTTTGGAAAAGGTGCAAAAGTGGCAAACAAAGTTTTTTTTCTTATGTCTAATTTAAAGTTCCCAAATGTGGCGAACAAAGTTACCACCCTTAGAAAAAAAGGTAACCATTTTTAGGTCCCAATTAAAAGCTGGTCTTTGGATCCCCCACTTGAAAACTATCTCTAACTTCTGCCAATTTCATGGCATAGCTGTTAATCAGCTACCCCTGAACTCCTACTTCCACTTCAGTGCTTTCTTATGCAAGTGTTGGGTTTTCAAAGTAGTGCCCTACTTCATATTCTTCATGTAGTACTATAAAATTCATCATACTCTAAAAAGGTCATTTTATTTCTTGCTTCCTCGGGGGACTAGGAGTAGGAAGTATACTTTCACCTTTTCCACCAAGGATAGCTAGCGAGGTTGGTAGAAGAAATATTTCTTCATGGAGGTGCTAGAGGATTGCAAGGATTTACCGATGAAGTGGACATCTAAAACATTGGCAATCAATGTTATGGACCTATCAAAGCTTTTAACTCAAGAACTTAACTATCAATTCAAGGAATTTGACAGCTGTATCAGGGAGGTGGCAAGCTGGGATGATCAAGCACCCTCGCGTCCTCCTTGCCCATTTCCTATTAGATGGAACTTGATGACGAAAAAGGTCCTCCAGGAATTAGGTGTTATTAAGGAACACATAATTGATGTCACCATGCCTAAGCTAAAGACGGATGGGAAAAAATCTTGGATAGTCTTAGTCCTTCCGAGGAAACTATCTTATGAAGCCTTTTTTAAGAGTACGTTACTTTTTATCCAGTGCTTATCAAATAAATTTGTACTTAATGAAATTTTTTCATTTTTCAAAGATAGGTGATAGGTCAGCTGATTTTTATAAGAGCCTTTTCCTTGGCCAAGCTGAGAAATGTGGGCAAGGGAAAAACATCACATCAAAAGGGAAGAAAGGGTGACCTTCAAGGGAGCCTCATGAAAAAATAGTTAAGGAGGACTTTGCTACAGAGACTCTCAGAAGTTCTTTCGCTATTCTTTCAGCTGCGAAAGTCAAGGAAAGGAGGAAGCAGAATAGGAAGTATGTTCTGGCTGACATCTTTGAGGTGAGCACTTTTGATGCTGAAGACCCCGAGGTCTCTTTACCAAGTTTCTTTTTTGACCTTCCACCTATGCGTCTTAGTTTTTTTGGAATTCTGGACTTTATAGATGAATGGTAAAAGGGTAGCATGGCAATGGGACTTTGGTGTGATCTTGCAAATGAGTTGCCTGTTTGATGCCCGGGGGCTTCATCGTTGGTAGTCATGGTGACTGATGGAGGGACTTCTAGGAGGAAGATGCTAATGTTGTGCCCAAAAAAGCCAATCATGAGATGCTTGTATTTTTGCACATTGAGTCATGATATTTTATTGAGGCATTAATCCAGCAATTATGTTTGTTGTTTTGTTTCTGCGTAACGTAATAAACATAATTGTAACCCTAGAATAATGATATTCTTAAACGTCCCTAGTCTAGTATTATTGTGGAGCGGGTTCCAACAATACATAATGACTAGCATATGTGGAGACTAATATGAGATATGTAGTCTACATAAGGGTACAAGTTGGAGAACTTGTGTACTGGACCGACCCACCACGAGAACACTTCATGGATCGTTATATGAGTGTCATAAGTGATTCTCATAGTGATCATGGTATATGTAGTCCTTCGACCTAAGATCATCAAGGATCCCTACATGTGAGTCACATACTTTGATACTTTCCTTTGTTGCACGTAACTGAGTGAACTTGAAGGAGGTCATTGGGTATGTCACATATCATGCCGAGGGATTTGTATGATCAAGATGGGATTTGTCCCTCCTATGTAACGGGAGTGATATCTTTGGGCCCCTTGATAGAGTGAGACTTAGAAAATGCATGGCCATGCTCCGATGAGTTGATATATGATATCAATGTCATCAGTTTATGATAGTCTACTCGGTAATCAAGAAACCAAAGATTGGGCTATACGAGAGTGACACATTCCATGTTTCGTGCTTAGTCTTGATATCTTGGACAAAGGGATGATGGCATATATCGGTGATGATCATAAAGGTTTAGTCGATTCACTGACAATCTTGTCACTTGGGTAGCAATGATGTGTTGCTAGACACCGCTCATTGCTTATGATCATAAATGTGATTTATGATCATTGCCAACATGGAAAGAGCCTATTGGGTCGCACACATAGAGCTATTTGGATCATTAGAGTGCATGGGCTATTTATTTGGGTTATGGTTTCACTTTAATTTCGTATTAATAATGGGCCAAGGAGTTGAGCCATTATTAAGCCCGAAATTAAATCCTAATTGGATTAGGGCTTTCAAACCCATTAGGCCTGGAAGTTGAGTCTCACTATAAATACAACTTTTAAGTGAGAAATTCGCAGGTCTCCTTGCCCTAGCCTCCCAAAAGGACACCCGCACTCTTCTCTTGCAATTCCTTGGAGGACGCAAGCTAGCACTGCGAGCGCAAGAGAAACACATCTGCCGGGACGTGGTGGAAGCGTGGTGATCCTAAGAGGCTCGTGTGGATACCATAGAGAGCCTGAACACGTCAACTGTTCAGGTTTTGTGATTCGACTCTATAGTTGAGTGAGAGATCTCAACCGAAAATTAGGTATGAAATTTTTGAACACCCGATTTACCCCGTTTCACTTGGATCTTGAAGGGTTTCGGTTAAATTCCGTTGCGCTGTTTGGCTCCCGAAACCCAACAATGGTATCAGAGCGACTGGTGAAACCCTAAATCGGGATTGAGTGTTGAATCGCATGATGCTATGTGTTCGATTGGTTTTCGGCCATGATTAATTAGATTGATTCATGATGCATGAAACCGGAATTCGTAATGAACATATGAGATATATGAAGAAACGACACAAATTGGTTAATGAGATTAACCCAAAATTGGTAGGTATGAGATACCTATATGGATTAGGATTCTTGCAATAGTTGCAAAAACCCTAGGTTTGTTTGGATTCGGCCTGTTCGGGCACCGAAAGTAAGGTATTTTTGGTGGCTCGAATGGAAGAGTCTCGGGTGCCTACTTTCTCGAAATAGAAGATTTCGGGCTAAGCAATTGTAAGACAATTTTTTGCACCGGGGGGCGCTGACCGGCCAGCGGGACCGCCGTATGCGAAGCGCCACATAAATAAAAACTGGTTAATCAACAGGCGAAAATTGGCATGCATCTTTGTTGAATGAGATTTGACATGATATGCTGATTGGTATTTAAAGCATGGTTCATGGTTATAGCCCTTGATTGGTTGTACTTGTAAATACGGCCTGCGAGTCGTGCCTTTTCTTATCACTCTCATTGTACATTCTCTTCTCACCTTACTCCCCTCGAATGTAACTCGAGGTTTCTATTATTGATGTAATGGTGCATTATGGGCTCATCCAAGGTGGTATGTCCAAGGAGGTGACAACAAAAGGGCAGCCAAGAAAGGAAGAGGAGGAGCTTGTGAAGACTCTTTTCTTTTCTTAGGCTTTTATGATATTCTCATTGGCTTGAGAATATCGCATAGTTTGGGCTATAACCATGTCACGTTTATTTCTTGTAAGCATGAGATGCATGTTTTATATTTGTATGTGATGCATGTATAAAACAACCGGAGATAACAAATTGGTGAGATCAAAAGATAAAATTCCTCAAACAAATATTAAGTCATTAAATGTGATGCCTTCCAAATGTTGGCACTCATCAAGACTTTGATCAACACTAGGTGGGTTTGCCAAAGCGAAGCACCTATGTTCATCTTGGTAAGGCGCGATGGGATAATAGTGATATCCAAACTGCTAACCTTGGGTTCGACTTAACTAAGTCACCCTAATAGGATTAGGGACTTAGAGGCATAGAGTTGGGCTTAAGTTCATGAGATGAGCTTGGACAAGTGTTGTTCACCCAACTATCCAAGAGTTGCATAAGATGCAATTGGCAAGGAGTTGCCTACCTAAATAGCTGTAACTTGAGAGAAAAGCCAAAGCTGACTCAGGTTGTAGTCAAATATGGATCTTGGCCCCCTAGAATACCTTAGCGCCGAGGTGTTCCAAAATAATATCGAGGGTTATTATTTTGAGGAAAATAGTGGGAGTATCGTTTAATAAAAGTCCTTATTAAATGAATTAAAATACATGACTCTTACACTGAATATTTACTGTTGTAGATAACCATGGCACAAAACACATCGACACTTTCATTGCGATCGATCCTTGAGAAGGAAAAACTGAATGGGACCAACTTTCTCAAATGGTACTGAAACTTGAGGATAGTCCTCAAACAAGAGAGAAAGGCATATTTCCTAGAGCAGCCCATTCCGAATGAGCCTGCTGCCACTGCTCCAAGAGCTGAAAGGGATGCTCACAAGAGGCATTCTGATGATGCTTTGGATGTTGCATGCCTCATGCTTATTACCATGGAATCTGAGCTTCAGAAGCAACATGAGAACATGGGGGCATTCGATATGATCGAACATCTCAAAATGCTTTTCCAAGAGCAAGCTAGGCATGAGAGGTTTGAGACCTCTAAGGCATTGTTTCAGTGCAAGATGTCTGAGGGAAGTCCCATGCATCCTCATGTGCTCAAGATGATTGGGTACATTGAGAATCTTGAGAATTTGGGATTTGCTCTTCAGAAAGAGTTGGCTATCGATGTAGTCTTGGAATCGTTGCCTGAAAGCTACAGTCAATTCGTCATGAACTATAACATGAACGACCTTGACAAGTCCCTCCCTGAATTGCTCAACATGTTGAGAACTGCTGAGCAAAACCTTAAGAAGGCTAAGCCCATTTTGATGGTTCAAAAGGGCAAGGGAAAGGGAAAAGCCAACAAGAAGAAGGATAAAGCTAATGGAAAGTCCAATGCTAGTTCTTCTTCAGCTGCACTGAAACCAAAGGGTGGTGTGGCAAAGGAAGGGGAGTGCTTCCATTGTAAGCAACCTGGACACTGGAAGCGCAACTGCAAGCTTTATCTTGAAGAACTTGCTAAGGAAAAAGGAAGTAAGACTTCCATTTTAGGTATTCTTGTTATAGAGGCTAACTTTTCTACTTCCTCATCTTGGGTATTGGATACTGGATGTGGATCTCACATTTGTGCAAATGTGCAGGATCTAAGTAGAAGTAGAAGATTGGCCCGAGGTGAAGTGGACCTACGTGTTGGAAATGGAGCAAGGGTTGCTGCCTTAGCCGTAGGGACTTATGTTCTCAGTTTACCTAGTGGATTAGTTTTAGAATTAGACAACTACTACTTTGTGCCTAATATTAGTAGAAATTTGATTTCTGTTTCTTGTTTGGAAAAGAAAAGTTTTTCATTTATAATAAAGGACAAGTGTTGTTCTATTTATTTGAATGAAATCTCTTATGGTAGTGCTCAACTTAGCAATGGGTTGTATGTTCTAGACATTGAAGATCCAATTTATAATGTGAATACCAAGAAGGTCAGATTAAATGATTCAAACTCGACCTATCTCTGGCACTGTCGCTTGGGCCATATAAATAAGACCCGCATATCCAAGCTCCATAAGGATGGACTCTTGGACTCATTTGATTTTGAATCATATGAGACATGTGAGTCATGTTTGTTGGGCAAGATGACCAAAGTCCCATTCATAGGGCAAAGTGAAAGGGCTAATGACTTACTAGGACTCATACATAGTGATGTATGTGGCGCTATGTCTACACAAGCTAGAGGAGGTTTCCAATACTTCATTACTTTCACTGATGACCACAGCAGATATGGCTATGTGTATCTTATGAGACACAAGTCAGAATCCTTTGAAAAGTTCAAAGAATTCAAGAATGAAGTAGAGAATCAACTCGGGAAGAGTATCAAAGTGCTTCGATCAGATCGAGGTGGAGAGTACTTGGATTGAGAATTCCTTGACTATCTGAAGGAGTGTGGTATAGTATCACAACTCACTCCACCAGGTACACCTCAATGGAATGGTGTTTCTGAAAGGAGAAATCGAACTCTGTTAGACATTGTTCGCTCCATGATGAGTCAAGCTGACCTTCCAAACTCCTTTTGGGGACAAGCTCTAGAGACAGCCACTTTTACACTAAGCCGAGTTCCATCTAAATCGATTCAAAAGACACCATATGAGATATGGAGTAGGAAGCGTCCCAATTTGTCTTTTATGAAGATTTGGGGTTGTGACGCTTATGTAAAACGTCAATCCTCTGACAAACTAAGGCCCAAATCTCAAAAATGTCTTTTTGTTGGGTATCCCAAAGAAACAAAGGGTTACTATTTCTACAATCCCTCTGAGCAAAAAGTGTTTGTTGCTCGAACTGCTGTCTTTTTGGAGAAAGAGTTTATCTCTAAAGGAAGTAGTGGGAGGAAAGTAGAACTTGAAGAAATTCAAGAACAACAAGGAGACATCGAACCTGAAATGGAACCTGAACAGACACCACAAGATGTTGTGGTTCAAGAATCTGTTCCTGTAGCACAGAGCCCACGTAGGACTGGTAGGATTCGGCGTGAGCCCGAGAGATATGGATTTCTCGTGACTCATACCGGTGATGTGATGCTCATGGATCAAGATGAGCCCACAACCTACCAACAAGCTATGTCGGGGCCTGACTCTGAGAAGTGGCTAGTGGCCATGAAATCCGAGATGGAATCCATGTATGAAAACCAAGTATGGACTTTGGTTGACCCACC
The DNA here is from genome assembly GCA_039654915.1 of Aquilaria yunnanensis. Lineage (NCBI taxonomy): Eukaryota > Viridiplantae > Streptophyta > Magnoliopsida > Malvales > Thymelaeaceae > Aquilaria > Aquilaria yunnanensis. The sequence continues at coordinate 80,198,457 of CM077598.1, forward strand.
TGAAGGGGTAAAACCCAAAGGGTGCAAATGGGTTTTCAAGAAGAAAACTGACATGGATGGTAATGTGATTACCTTTAAGGGACGATTGGTCGCAAAAGGTTTCAAGCAAATTCATGGTATTGACTATGATGAAACTTTTTCACTAGTTGCTATGCTTAAATCCATCTGAATTTTGTTTGCTATTGCTGCACACTATGATTATGAGATATGGCAAATGGATGTCAAAACTGCATTCCTAAATGGAAAGCTACTTGAGGATGTGTACATGACACAACCTGAGGGTTTTGTCACTCCTGGCAATGCCAATAAAGTGTGCAAATTGCAAAGGTCCCTTTATGGACTGAAGCAACCTTCTCGAAGTTGGAATCTTCATTTTGATGATGCAATCAAAGAGTTTGGTTTTATCAAAAATGAAGATGAACCTTGTGTCTACAAGAAGGTTGGTGGGAGCGCTATTGTCTTCTTGGTGTTGTATGGAGATGACATACTACTCATCGGGAATGACATTCCTGAGCTACAGTCTGTTAAGACTTGGCTAGGGAAATGTTTCTCTATGAAGGACTTGGGCGAAGCAGCCTATGTGTTAGGCATCAGGATCTATAGAGATAGATCTAGAAAGCTTCTTGGCCTAAGTCAAAGTACAATATTGGCAAGGTGCTAAAGAGGTTTAGCATGCAAGATTCCAAGAAAGGATTCTTGCCCATGTCACATGGTATCACACTTTCTAGGTCTCAGTGTCCGAGTACAACTGAGGAGAGAGAGCGCATGAGTAAGATTCCATATGCCTCAGCAATTGGATCTATCATGTATGCCATGATATGTACTCGTCCCGATGTCTCATATGCTTTGAGCATGACGAGTAGGTACCAATTGAACCCCGGTGAAAGTCACTGGACAGCTGTTAAGAAAATCCTTAAGTACTTACAAAGGACTAAGGATGCATTCTTGGTCTTTGGAGGTGAAGATTAGCTCATTGTAAGGGGTTACACCGATGCAAGCTTCCAATCTGATAAGGATGATTTTAGATCACAATCTGGTTATGTGTTTTGTATTGGTGGTGGTGCTGTGAGCTGGAAGAGTTCAAAGCAAGAGACAGTAGCTGACTCTACAACAGAATCTGAGTACATTGTTGCCTCTGATGCTGCGAAGGAGGCAGTTTGGATCAAGAAGTTCATCACTGAACTTGGAGTGGTTCCAATCATTGTTGACCCGATAGAGCTCTATAATGGAGCAATCGCACAGGCTAAGGAACCTCGATCTCACCAGCGATCCAAACACATACTCTGACGCTATCATCTCATCAGGGAGATCATCGAGAGGGGTGATGTAAGGATATGCAGGACTTCGACAGACAGCAACATTGCTGATCCACTGACAAAGCCCCTTACGCAGCAGAAGCATGATAGCCATTCTAGGTCCATCGGTATTAGATACATGGATGATTGGCTTTTAGTGCAAGTGGGAGATTGTTAGTGTTGTGCCCAAAAAAGTCAATCATGAGATGATTGTATATTTGCACATTGAGTCATGATATTTTATTGAGGCATTAATCCAGCAATTATGTTTGTTGTTTTGTTTCTGCGTAACATAATAAGCATAATTGTAACCCTAGAATAATGATATTCTTAAACGTCCCTAGTCTAGTATTATTGTGGAGCGGGTTGCAATAATACATAATGACTAGCATATGTGGAGACTAATATGAGATATGTAGTCTACATATGGGTACAAGTTGGAGAACTTGTGTACTGGACCGACCCACCATGAGAACACTTCATGGATCATTATATGAGTGTCATAAGTGATTCTCATAGTGATCATGGTATATGTAGTCCTTCGACCTAAGATCATCAAGGTTCCCTACATGTGAGTCACATACTTTGATACTTTCCTTTGTTGCTCGTAACTGAGTGAACTTGAAGGAGGTCATTGGGTATGTCACATATCATGCGGAGGGATTTGTATGATCAAGATGGGATTTCTCCCTCCTATGTAACGGGAGTGCTATCTTTGGGCCCCTTGATAGAGTGAGACTTAGAAAATGCATGGCCATGCTCCGATGAGTTGATATATGATATCAATGTCATCAGTTAATGTTAGCCTACTCGGTAATCAAGAAACCAAAGATTGGGCTATACCAGAGTGACACATTCCATGTCTCGTGCTTAGTCTTGATATCTTGGACAAAGGGATAATGGCATATACTGGTGATGATCATAAAGGTTTAGTCGATTCACCGACAATCTTGTCACTTAGGTAGCAATGATGTTTTGCTAGACACCGCTCATTGCTTATGATCATAAATGTGATTTATGATCATTGCCAACATGGCAAGAGCCTATTGGGTCGCACACTTAGAGCTATTTGGATCATTAGAGTGCATGGGCTAATTATTTGGGTTATGGTTTCACTTTAATTTCGTATTAATAATGGGCCAAGGAGTTGAGCCATTATTAAGCCCGAAATTAAATCCTAATTGGATTAGGGCTTTGAAACCCATTAGGCCTGGAAGTTGAGTCTCACTATAAATACAACTTTTAAGTGAGAAATTCGCAGGTCTCCTTGCCCTAGCCTCCCAAAAGGACAACCGCACTCTTCTCTTGCAATTCCTTGGAGGATGCAAGCTAGCACTGCGAGCGCAAGAGAAACGCATCTGCTGGGACGTGGTGGAAGCGCGGTGATCCCGAGAGGCTCGTGTGGATACCATAGAGAGCCTGAACACGTCAACTGTTCAGGTTTTGTGATTCGACTCTACAGTTGAGTGAGAGATCTCAACCGAAAATTAGGTAAAGAAATTTTCAAACACCCGGTTTACCCCGTTTCACTTGGATCTTGGAGGGTTTCGGTTAAATTCCGCAGCACTGTTTGGATCCCGAAACCCAACAGAAGAACGCCTGGAGGATGGTTCGCCCAAGGGAGAGTACCTGAGATTCTCAAAATAAGTGGGTTAGGAGGCCCCCGGAATGTTTTTCCGGGGGGGGAGCCTCCGACGCCCAAGTCAGTGGTGAGGAAATAGCACAAAGGGGCTGAAGAGTCTCGCCTGGTGATTCTTTCAGAGTTTGGGAGTCGGATCTCTGCCAACCAACCTCCTGCCAAGTATTTATTTCCTGGTATTTATAGGAGTACCTAGCCCGTTCAGATCGCGACACGCGTTTTGTCGGATGTTCCCTGAGTTTTTGGGTGTAGGGGACAGATAACTGGTAGCAGGTTGCCTTGAGCCTTGTGCTGAGATGGGCCATGATGTGATTTTGATGGCGTCAGTGTGTCAGAGCGCCTTTTGAGGTGGCTTATGACGTCTGTGAAAGGACGTGTCAGAGGCTTCCTTAAATGCTTCCTTAAATGCTCCTGCCGTACTCCTGAGGTCCCTGGGCAAGGTCAACCTTTGGTACGGATGGTGCCTCTTCGGGAAACATGCCCTCAGTTCGGGACCCAGCTTTAGGGAGTTCTGCCTTCGGGGAGATCATGTTCGGCCCGCAATAGCTGGTGCCTTTTTTCCAAAGGCGATCTGTTTGCAACCTCGGGGGGCTAGTAGTATCCTCAAGTTTCCTGGCGTGCCAGGCTCGGAGCTCTTCGGCTATCTCTCGAGGTGTATGATCCCACCTCTACTTGGGTAGCGCTAGTTTCTTCTGGCCATTCTTGTGGCAGGGAGTTCTGCCAGATAGAGGCGATAGCCTTTGGCTATCACATGCCCCCCTTTGGAACGCCGAAGTGAAGACTTTGATTTTGTATCTTTTTCCAAGGTTGTTCTTGGGAGTCTCTTAGGAAGCTCAACCTGTCCCGAGGAAGCACCTCTTGCCCAAAGGTATGGGCTGTTCGGCCTTGGCCTATTCTTTGGTGTCTTCGAGGCGGAGCCTGTGCCGAAGATACACCTCTTGCCCGAAGATCAGGGGCTGTTTGGCCATAGCCTGTCTCTTGGTGTCCTCGAGGTAACCTGCTTTTTCTTCTTACAGGTCTGTGTAATGTCGTGTCTGATGGCCAAGCGTGTCAGTCTAAGCGACGCGTCCCAGCCTTTTAGGGATGTCAAAAGACGTGTCCCCTGTTTTGGCATGACGATTGACACGTGGCGCTTTGCCATTGGAGGAGAGTCACGTCGGTTACAGAGGGCGCGCCTTTTCAGGTGCAGAGGGCAGTTACGGCGATGGTTCACCTCCAAAAGGGTACTTATGACGACGTTTCGGTTACCAACCTTTGGCCTATAAATATCCCATTCCATCATAAGTCCCATTTGCTTTTACTTCTGCTCTTTCCTCTGCTTTGCCCCTGTTTTCGTACTTTCTTGCTTTCTGTGGCGGAGCTGCCTTAATCAAAGCTTTTTTCAGCCAACTTTCACGACGGCGTCCTCAGACTTTGGCAAATCTTTTGGTGGGTTTTTGTTTTCCAGAGTGTTTTGATTCCTCTGTTCTTTTGAGTTTTTTCCGGAAACTATTTTCTTGCCTTTTCCAAACTCGTTTTCATGTCAGAAATGCCTATCCCTGAGAGCTGGCAGCCTCTTTTAGCCCATCCTTGTTGCACCACCCCCGCAAAATTAGAGAGGTGGAAGAAAAAGTTCTTTCTTTCCTCTTACGCCATTACTAGGCTGCCTCGCTCTAGCCATTATGCTTTTTCAAACCATAGTAACGAGGTTACCGTTTTTCGAGCCCAGCTGAAGGCCGGACTTCGGTATCCTCCCCCGAAGATGGTTTGCAAGTTCTGCCAATTTCATGGCGTTGCTGTGAATCAGCTTCCCCCGAACTCGTACTGCTATTTTAACGCCTTCCTCTGTATGTGTGGCGTCTTCGGGATAAAACCCCATTTTATAATCTTCATGCAGTACTACAAGCTCTTTGTGGTCCCGAAGGGTGGCTTCTATTTTATGCTACCTCGGGGATCCGGGAGCAAAAAATTCATGTTCACCTTCGCCACCAAGGACAGCTGGCGGGGGTGGCAACAAAAATTCTTCTTCCTGAAGATGGAGGAGGCCTGGTCGTATGTTCCGACCAAGTGGGCTCAGGGAAAGTTAGATGTGGACGTCGTTGATCCGAGGTTGTTGCTGACTCCAGAGTTGGCTTCGACTTTTGCGGACTTCGACGGCATCATCCACGCCGTCTCTGACTCGGCTCCCGAGGTCGCGCCGCGCTCTCTGTACCCCTTCCCTATCAACAGGAGGTTGATGACCGAAGAGGTCCTCCGGGAGTTAAAGGTGGTTAAGGAGCACGAGACCGACCTCGAGATGCCAGCTCCTGCCATCGCCGGGAAGGATTCCTGGTTGGTCAAGCTTCTTAAGGAGGAAATTTCTTTCGAAACGCTTGTCGAAAGTGAGTTGTCTTCTACTCCCTTGCTGTTTTTTCCTCGGACTTACGCTGATGTCTTTTTTCTTTTTCAGAAATGGGCGACGGGACTGCTACATTTTACAAGTCCCTTTTCTCCGGCCAGGTGGAGAAGGGGGATCAGACAAAGAAGGCGGCTTCCCGAAGGTGGAAGTCTACCGGCGCTGGGCCTTCGGCGAAACGGGCAAAGAAAACTGCCCAGGTTCCTCTGGAGGAAATTTCTGAGGAGGCTGATGAGGAGCCTGGGGCAGCCGAGATTTCGCCGCCCGAGGCTGCTGCCGAGGTCCCTGCCGCTGCCAAGTTTTCTTCCGTCGACGTCCCTCCCCAGAGACCTTCTGCGCCACAGGCCCTTCTGGAGGCCGTGGCAGAGGCTCCTTCTGCCGAGGAGTGGCGCAAGAAGAAAGGAAAGGCGATTTCGATCGAGGAGTCTCAAGACTCCGAGGACGTCATGGTCGAAGTACCGCCAGGTTCGTTGCTTTCAGAACAAGTATGGCTCTTTTGTTTTTCTGAATTTTCCTTTGTCTCTGACTTGCTTCTCATTTTCGCCATGCAGGGGAGTTACTTACCCCGAACTGGGCGGCCGAACACGCGAAGGCGCTGGCCCTTCGCGATGCCAAAGTCCCGCAAGGGAAGATACCAAAAGAGCCTTTCTAGACATTCACGGAGGACGTGAACTTGTACTCCGAAGACTGTCCTGAAATGGCGAAACAGATTTCGAAGGGGGTGCTTACAGAGGCCTCCTTCAAGGCTATTGCGGCGGCCCATCCAGACGATGACACCCTTGCCGCGAAAGTCACCGAGCATGCTGCTCAGGTATGTTCTTCACACCTTTTTCCCTTCAATTTTTCCTAAGTGCTTGGCTCTTACTGACCTTGCGTTCATCTTTTTGCAGCTGCTGGGGTACGCCGGCTTTCTCCGAGTTCGGGTAGCCAGGCATTCGGCATTCCGAGCTTCGGCCTTAGAGACCTTAGAGAAAGTGAAGGCCACGCACTCGGCATTGATTGCCACGAACCAGTAGCTGTCAGATGCTGCGAAGAAAGAAGTTGCTGCCCTTCGGGAGGAGTTCCGGAAGGAGAAGGTAGATCTTGAGAAGAACTCCTCTCTGAAGATTGCTGACCTCGGCGATCAGGTGAAAGGAATGCTTGCTGCCAACCAAGACCTTCTCAAAGATAAGTCAGATTCTGACAATCTCATTCGGTCGTTGGTGAGTGAGAAGAAGTCTCTCGAAGCCGAGGTCCAGTCTTTGAAGAAGGAGCGCGATGCGAAGAAGAAGGTGAAGGCGCTGAAGAAGGAGGTTGCAGACTTGAAGGACGAGCTCGAGGACCTTGAGGTTGAGAAGGACAAATCTGACCAAATGACCAAGGTCGCCTTCCAAGACGGATTCTGCCTTGCTTGGCACCAAGTTCTTGAGAGGTTCCCAGGTCTGGACCTCTCTTTTTTGGAAGCTCTCAACATTCCTGAGGGGCCTCGGTGGTCTTGGTCCAAAATGGAGCACCTGAACCTGCCTTCCACAATTCCGGCGCTGAAGGTGGTGGAAAAGGGCACAGAGGCTGGTGGCTCCCGGGACGCCGAGAACCCTTAGACTGTTTTAGGAGCCTTTTCCTTTTTTCCTCTTCGTTTTTGTGTTCCTTCTTCGGGCACTTCTTCTTTGTAAGCCTGATCATTCTCAATGAATATATTTTTTTTTGGCTAAGTCTTTTTCAAGATTTTTCATTTCCATTGTCCCGAACAAGTTCGCTCAAGAGACTTCGGGAAACCTGCAATCACCAAAATTTATTACCCACTTTCCCGAGCATGATGGCTCGAGGGACTTCGAAAAATCACATCTGCGCTTTTTGCGGCGAGTACTTTCGCAAAATTTTTGTTTCCATTTTCCCGAGCATGATGGCTCAAGGGACTTCGGAAAATCACATCTGCGCTTTTTTATGGTGAACACCTTCGCGGAATTCTGTCTTGCACCATTTTGTACACTTAAGAGTTTTTTCTCAAGGACATTCTGTACTTAGGATATTTTTTACACAACACAATCCTTCCGCTCCATCTTAAGCGTAGAATTTCTTCAAGGCATCTGAGTGCCAAGTGTTTTTCAATTCTACGCCTTCGGTGTCACCAAGTTTGTACACGCCTTTTCGTACTTCGGCAAGAACCAGATAAGGTCCTTTCCAGTTCGCGCGAAATACCCCGTGAGATGGCTTTCGGGGTGCAAAGTCAGCGTTTCGGAGAACGAGGTCCCCTTTTTTGATTTCTTTTGGCCTGGCTCGTAAATTTATAGCCGCGGCCACTCTTTGCTGGAAAGTTTTTCTTCTCAGTTCAACTATTTCTCTGTGTTCGCCGATGAGGTCGAGCTTCGTTCTTAGGCCGAGGTCGTTTCCACCTTCATCAAATACTTGCACCCGTACTGATGGTCTAACTATCTCGATAGGGATGATGGCCTCTGTTCCGAAGACGAGTGAGAAGGGAGTCTCCCCTGTGGCTCTTCGGGGCGTTGTTCGGTAACTCCATAACACGCTTTGGAGTTCTCCTGGCCATTTCCCTTTTGCTTCCCCCAGTCTCTTCTTCAGGCCATCTTTTATGGTCCTGTTAGATACTTCCACCTGCCCGTTGCTTTGGGGGTGAGCTACTGGGGCGAAATGCATCTTTATTCCGAGGTTGCTGATAAATTCCTAGAATCCTTTGTTTATGAATTGGGATCCATTATCAGCCACTAGTACCCTCGGTATGCCGAATTTGCGTACAATGTTCTTCCATACAAACTTCTGCACTTCTTTTGCCGAGATAGTTGCTAGAGGTTCTGCCTCGACCCATTTGGAGAAATAGTGTACCGCTACCACGCAGAATTTCACGCCTCCGGGCACTAAGGGGAGTGGCCCAATAAGGTCTATACCCCAGACTGCGAAGGGCCAGGGATAGTCAGCTGAAGTTACAATTTCTGAGGGTGCCCTCTGGATGTTCGCGTGTTTCTGGCAACTACCGCATTTCCGGACGAACTGCCTTGCGTCCTTTCTCAGGGTAGGCCAGAAGTATCCTTGGTGAAGTATCACTGGCGCCAGGGCATCGGTTCCAATGTGTGAACCACACATGCCTCCGTGGACTTCTTCAAGGATTATTTCAGTATCCTATTCGTTCACACATCTTTGCAGTGGATTCGCGTATCCCTGTCGGTATAGTTCTTCACCGACCAGAAAGAAACGACCGGAGCGCTTTCGCAGTTTTGCAGCGTCACCGGGGTCTTTGGGGAGCACATTTTCCGCGAGGTACCTTTTTATTGGATCCCTCCAGCCTTTTCCCGAGGTCGATATGCTCAGTACTGAGATGCTCTGATGGTCTAGCACCTCGGTGTAGGTTTTTTACTTCGCCAAGCAGTCTGCCTCGGTGTTTTTCCGCCGAGGTACGTTTTCGATCCGTACGGCGTCAAACTCTTGAATGAGTTTTGCTACCAGCTCGTGGTATTTTGCCAAGGTTGGGTCCTTCGCCCCATAGTCTCCTGCCGTCTGCCGAACTACTAGCTGGGAATCGCTGTGAGCCTTTAAGTTTCTCACGCAAATTTTTCTAGCCAGTCGTAATACCGATATGAGGGCCTCATACTCAGCCACATTGTTAGTGACGTTGAAGCTAAACTTGATAGCCTTCATTACTTCCAGGCCTTCGAGGCCTCTGATAATTACCCCAGCTCCCTGGTGTTCGGACCCCGAGGCTCCATCAACATGTAAGGTCCATTCTGGCTCACCTTCGTTCAGATCCGGATGACTGTCCTCAGTGGTGGGTATTTCGGCAATGAATTCTGCCAGTGCTTGAGCTTTTATGGCCTTCCGAGGTTCATAGGTGATATCGTGTTCGCCAAGCTCTATACACCACTTGGAGAGCCTTCCCGAATGATCCACTTTCCTCATAACGTCCCGTAGTGGCAGGCTATTTCGGACGATGATGGGGTGAGCCTGAAAGTATGGTCGCAGCCTTCTCCCTGCAAGCACCAAGGCGTATATAGCTTTCTGTAGCAGAGGGTACCTGACTTCGGCGCCATGCAGGGATTTGCTTACATAGTAGACCGGCCATTGTTTTGGTCCTTCTTCTTTCACGAGGACCGAGCTCACAGCTTTTTCCGTGACGGTGAGGTATAATACGAGGGGTTCTCCCTCATGAGGTTGTCGCAGAGTTGGCAGGCTGGCTAGGTAGATTTTGAGTTCTTCCCAGGATTTTTGGCAGTCTTGACCCCAAGGGTGATTGTCCCTTCCAAGGTTGCCTTCCTTTTTTGCTGCCTTAGTGAGGACTTTGAAGAAAGGCCGACACCTATCTCCATACCTGGAAATGAACCTGCTAAGAGAGGTTATTCTTCCGGTGAGTCTCTGCACATCTTTTACCGTGGCAGGAGTTCGGAACTCGAGCAGGGCCTTAATTTTTACGGGGTTAGCATCGATGCCTCTTTCGGATACCATGTACCCAAGGAACTTTCCCTAGGTCACCCCGAACATTCATTTTTCAGGATTGAGACGGATCCCGAAGGCTCTGAGCTTTTGGAAGGTTTCCTCTAGATCTGCAACGTGGTTGCGAGGGAGCTTGCTTTTGACTATCATATCGTCAACATACACCTCCATGTTTCTCCCCATTTGGTCTTTAAAGACTTTGTTCATCAACCTTTGGTAGGTGGCTCCTGCATTTTTAAGCCCGAAGGGCATCCTGACGTAGCAGTATGTTCCTCCCTCGGTGATGAAGGCGGTTTTTTCTTCATCTTTGGGGTCCATCCTTATTTGATGGTAGCCGTTGAAGGCGTCTAGGAAACTCAAGAGCCCGTATTCGGCAGTTGAGTCTACCAGTTGGTCTATTGGCGGAAGAGGGTATGTGTCTTTCGGGCAAGCATCGTTCAAGTTTCTGAAGTCGATGCACATCCGAAGTTTGCTGCTGCCTTCTTTTGTGGCAATCACCACGTTGCTTAACCATTCGGGGTATTTGACCTCCCTGATGACTTCAGCGTCCAACAGGCGTTGGACTTCGGTTTTCACAAAGTTGCTCTTATGGGCTGAGATGCTTCGCTTCTTTTGCCGGGTAAGCTTTGCTTCCGGGCTTACTTTGAGGCTATGCTGTATTATGCCAGGGTGCACACCTGGCATGTCTTTCGGCGAGTAGGCAAAGTGATCTTTATTTCCCAGTAGAAAAGATACAAGGTTTTTCTTGTCACCTTCAGGCAAGCTCTTCCCTATTCGGGTAGATTGTCCTTGGACAAGTTCCACTGTTTCTGTTTCTGCTCTTGGGGGTTCTCCTTCTTTGCCCTTCTCTGGTGTCTTTGCCTCTATTGTTTGTGCGAGGTTATTTGCCAGAGCTTTTCGTGCTTTCACAAACACCTTCCTTACCTCGGCTTGATCTATGAAGACCTCTGCATCCCCATCCTTGGTGGCGAATGTGACAGTCAAGTACTTCACATCAGGGCGAATGTGCAAGTTTCACTGTGTCTGACTTCCAAGGATGGCGTTGTACGAAGAAGGAATGTCCATGACGATAAATCTCGCCATTGTGGAGGCGTACAACTCAGCTGTTCCGTCAACCGAAGTTCCTTTTATCATCAGGGGGAGGTCGATCCATCCGAGAACAGGGAGTTCGGACAGTCCAACCCCGAAGGTGGGCGAGGTGACAGGCTTGAGCTCGCTGCTGGAGATGTCCAAATTCGGCAGTAAATGCGAGAATAGGACGTCAGTATTTGATCCATCATCAAGCAACACTCTCTTGACGTCCCAGTTCCCTATCCTTGCCATGATTAGCAGTGGATCGTCATGGGGGAAGATGACGGTTGATCCGTCCTTGCGAGCCAGTTTCTTTGCCGGGCTCTCATATTCCATGACCGCGATCTCTCTGGCCTTTCGCTTTCTTTCCGAGGATGGGAGCCCCGTGGTGATGGTTTGGATAACCCCTGCCGGAGGTGGAGGGCGCCTTTTTGGACTTCGGTTTCTCCGCCTGTCGGAGTCATAGTCCTCATCTTCGGCCCTTTCTTCCTCTACTTTTCTGCCTTTCGGGGATGGCATCCGCAGGTATTTCCGAAGTTGGCCCTGCTTTATCAGCGACTTTATGTACTTCTTCAGCTGGAAGCAGTCTTCGGTGTCATGACCGTGGTCGCGATGAAACTGGCAGAACTTCTTTGCATTCTTCTTGTTATCTGCGGTCATGGCCTTTGGCCGCCGAATCTGCGTCCCCTGCCTTTCCAGCACCATGAGGATGTTGGTCCGTGTAGTGCTCAGCGGTGTGAAACTTTGGGGTTTCCTTTCCTGCATCCTCTGAGGTAGTCCTGCCTGTTCGGTCAGATGCCGAGCTTGTTGATTGGACCCTTCGGCGCGGTGGTGATCGGACTTCGGCCCAGCCATTCTTAGTTCCTCGGCGATCATGTGCTGTTCTGCCCTTCGGTAAAATTCTCCGAGGGTCTCCGGGGGCTCCTTTGAGAACTCGTAGAATAGCTGTGAGTCTCACCGAAGGCCCCGTGTCATGGCAAGAATGCGGATTTCGGGCCGGAAGTCTGGGACGCTCAGAGCTTCCCTGTTGAATCTTTCGACATAGTCTCGGATGGTTTCTCCGTTCCTCTGCTCTATGTCGAACATCTGGACAGGCATCTTCGCAGTAGGTCAACTCCCAATGAATTGCTGCGTGAAGGCCGTGGACAACTCCTGGAACTCAGTGATGGTCCCTGAAGGCAATGAATTGTACCATGCAATTGCTGGCCCTGTGAGGGTGACTTCGAAGCACTTGCACATGGTAGCGTCGTCAGCACCGTGCATTATCATGCTGCGTCTGTACTTCATCAGATGGGCCTGTGGATCAGTATGGCCATCATAAATCTCCGACCGAGGTACTCTGAAGTCACCTGGCATGGCTGCCTCAACAACGGCCTGAATGAATGGGGAGTCATCTTCGCAGAATGTTCCCGAAAGTCTGGTCCAAACGGGTTTTCTGGCCATTTGTTTCTCCACCCTATCTAGCCTTGCTAATATCCTCTCCATAAGCACTATGGCACTAGGCCCTTCTTCGGGGAAGGGAGATTGTCGGTGCCTCTTCGGGGAGCGAGTTCGGTACTGAGGGGGCAAGGACTGTTGGGTTTCGGGAGCCAAACAGCGCAGCAGAATTTAACCAAAACCCTCCAGGATACAAGTGAAACGGGGTAAACCGGGTGTTCAAAAATTTCATACCTAATTTTCGGTTGAGATCTCTCACTCAACTGGAGAGTCGAATCACAAAACCTGAACAGTTGACGTGTTCAAGCTCTCTATGGTATCCACACGAGCCTCTCGGGATCACCACGCTTCCACCACGTCCCGGCAGATGCGTTTCTCTTGCGCTCGCAGTGCTAGCTTGCGTCCTCCAAGGAATTGAAAGAGAAGAGTGCGGCTGTCCTTTTGGGAGGCTAGGGCAAGGAGACCTGCGAATTTCTCACTTAAAAGTTGTATTTATAGTGAGACTCAACTTCCAGGCCTAATGGGTTTCAAAGCCCTAATCCAATTAGGATTTAATTTCGGGCTTAATAATGGCTCAACTCCTTGGCCAATTATTAATACGAAATTAAAGTGAAACCATAACCCAAATAATTAGCCCATGCACTCTAATGATCCAAATAGCTCTATGTGTGCGACCCAATAGGCTCTTGCCATGTTGGCAATGATCATAAATCACATTTATGATCATAAGCAATGAGCGGTGTCTAGCAACACATCATTGCTACCCAAGTGACAAGATTGTCGGTGAATCGACTAAACCTTTATGATCATCACCGAGATATGGCATTGTCCCTTTGTCCAAGATATCAAGACTAAGCACGAGACATGGAATGTGTCACTCTCATATAGCCCAATCTTTGGTTTCTTGATTACCGAGTAGACCAACTTAAACTGACGACATTCATATCATATATCAACTCATCGGAGCATGGCCATGCATTTTCTAAGTCTCACTCTATCAAGGGGCCCAAAGATATCATTCCCGTTACATAGGAGGGACAAATCCCATCTTGATCATACAAATCCCTCCGCATGATATGTGACATACCCAATGACCTCCTTCAAGTTCACTCAGTTACGAGCAACAAAGGAAAGTATCAAAGTATGTGACTCACATGTAGGGAACCTTGATGATCTTAGGTCGAAGGACTACATATACCATGCTCACTATGAGAATCACTTATGACACTCATATAACGATCCATGAAGTGTTCTCATGGTGGGTCGGTCCAGTACACAAGTTCTCCAACTTGTACCCATATGTAGACTACATATCTCATATTAGTCTCCACATATGCTAGTCATTATGTATTATTGCAACCCGCTCCACAATAATACTAGACTAGGAACGTTTAAGAATATCATTATTCTAGGGTTACAATTATGTTTATTACGTTACGCAGAAACAAAAAAAAAAAAATAATTGCTGGATTAATGCCTCAATAAAATATCATGACTCAATGTGCAAAAATACAATCATCTCATGATTGGCTTTTTTGGGCACAACACTAATAGGGACCTCGCCTCAGGCAGCGAACTTCTTCGCTGCAAGACCCTCGGTCGCTCAGACCTCTTCTGCCCCACAGGCTGTTTCCCGAGGGGCGTATTTTATGTGGACGATTCTTGGCGCGGATCTACGCCTCCTGAACTGCGATAAGTCGACCTCTGACTCTTCTCCCGAGGGCGTGCAGGTGAGGGAGGCCTTTGGGCCTGTGTCTGCTATGACCATCTTCGGTCGATCTGCTGTGACATTTCGGCCACGACCGAACGCTGAAAGTCCCTCATAAAGCTCATAGTGATTACTAGAGGGCGGTCTTCCTCTGACGCAGAAGTCCCTGGGAGTGTTTGCTCAGCTGCCGGTTGTGTCTCAGGCGCGGACGGAGACCTCGGGAGTCCCTTGTCCTTAGAACGCCGAGTTTCAACGACGGTAATCTCAGAGCGGGTTCCCACAGACGGCGCCAAATGATGCCCGGGGGCTTCATCGTTGGTAGTCATGGTGACTGATGGAGGGCCTTCTAGGAGGAAGAACGCCTAGAGGATGGTTCGCCCAAGGGAGAGTACCTGAGATGCTCAGAATAAGTGGGTTAGGACGCCCCCGGAATGTGTTTCCGGGGGGGGAGCCTCCGACGCCCATGTCAGTGGTGGCTGAGAAAGGGCAGAGGAAATAGCACAAAGGGGCTGAAGAGTCTCGGCTGGTGATTCTCTCAGAGTTTGGGAGTCGGATCTCTGCCAACCAACCTCCTGCCAAGTATTTATTTCCTGGTATTTATAGGAGTACCTAGCCCGTTCAGATCGCGACACGCGTTCGGTCGGATGTTCCCTGAGTTTCTGGGCGTAGGGGACAGATAGCTGGTAGCAGGTTGCCTTGAGCCTTGTGCTGAGATGGGCCATGATGTGATTTTGATGGCGTCAGCGTGTCAGAGCGCCTTTTGAGGCGGCTTATGACGTCTGTGAAAGGAAGTGTCAGAGGCTTCCTTTAATGCTTCCTTAAATGCTTCTGCCGTACTCCCGAGGTCCCTGGGCGAGGTCGTCCTTTGGTACAAACGGTGCCTCTTTGGGAAACACGCCCTCAGTTCGGGGGTACCCAGCTTCAGGGAGTTCCGCCTTCGGGGAGATCATGTTCGGCCCGCAATAGCTGGTGCCTCTTTTCCGAAGGCGATCTGTTTGCAACCTCCGGGGGCTAGTAGTATCCTCAAGTTTCCTGGCGTGCCGGGCTCGAAGCTCTTCGGCTATCTCCCGAGGTGTATGATCCCACCTTTACTCAGGTAGCGCCAGTTTCTTCTGGCCATTCTTGTGGCAGGGAGTTCGGCTAGATAGAGGCGATAGCCTTTGGCTATCACTGTTCTTGATTGGGCAGCCTTTCATTCATGGAAGCAAGAACTTTGGGACATGAAGATCTCCTTTGGGAAGGTGCCGAAGGAGCCTTTCTGGAAGTTTATCAAGCGTATGGACTTTTTATTAGAGTACTGCTAGAAGATGGTCCCTCGAGATGGTGAGGGGCATCATGACCAATGCTACTTTCTAGTTTTTGATGAAGTCATGTCTAAATAAGGAGATTCTGGCTGCTCAGATTTCTAAGCATGCTACTCAGGTAATAGCTCTCTTTCGGTACTTAAAAAATTTTGCTATTACCTAAGCTTTTGTCCCATCCTCGGTTTCTTCTTTTCCTTTGCAGATGCTCACCTACGAAGGGTACTTCTGAGCATGGTCTACGAAGCAGACCATGATTTGTTTCTAGATAGAGGATAACTTGGTTAAGACCAAGGAAGCCTTGGTCACTACCTGCTACAAGTATGGAAAGCTTAGTAGAATTGCTAAGGAAGGGAGAGCAGGTCTCTGCTAGGAGCTTGCCGAGGGTACCCAAAAGCTCCTCGACTACTCCTCCTAAGTAACTGACTTGGGAGTGAAGTTGGCGGAGCAAACTGCTGCTAATAAGGCTCTTCTGAAGGAGGATAAAACTTTTGTCTCCATTGGAGCTCAAGATTTTTTGGACAAGACCCAACTCTTGGCTAAAATTGAGCAATAGAAGAAGTGGAAGGGGAATGAGATAGAGGCTTTGGTGAGGCAAAAGGTGGAAGTCGATGAGATAACTAAGAGGTCATTTCAAGATGGTTTCTACTTAGCTCGCCATCAAGTGTTCATACATTACCTAAACATGGATGTTTTCTTCCTTCAGGCGCTTGATATCCTTAAAGGTCCTTCTTCAGAGTGGTCTTGAAAGGAGATCTGAATCAAGTTCAGCAACCTCCATAGCTCGTTGATGATACCGCTTTCGAGGAGTCTAAAGGCTAGGATGGGGATGTTATGGCTCTCCTAGCTAGAAGCTTGTTTGAGGAAGGTAGAGTATTTAAAACTTTCATTAGAAACTTATTTCAAATTCTCCTAGCAAGAACAGGTGAGTTTAAAAAACTTCAATAAGTTCTGAGAAGGTTAAGGCACTTAATGAGGTTCGGGGGCAAAATCAAAATCTTTTGTCTCAAATAGTTAGGGTGGGCCCTGATTATAAAAAAAAAGTGTTTAAAACCTAAATTTTACTTTTAACCCAAGTTTAGTTTGAAAAGATGATGTCTGATCGAGGTTGCTTAAGGCTACCTAAAGAAATGGACGTTTTGTAACTTTTTAAATAATATGGTGGCTTGGGGTTTAAAAGACTATATAAGTTCATAAAGTTTAGGGATGGCTACCATTTTTACATGCTAAACCCGACTTCATCCTTCACTATACCATTTTTGCTTGATTTGGAGACAAAATCATAAGTTTTTGGTGAAACTTGAAGCTACCAAGGGTGCTTATGCTATAGGAAGCTTGTTCTAAGAAGAATTTCATGTTTTTGAAGCTTGAAACTATGTTTCCCACCATCCCCTATTTTTAATGCAAGGAAACTTGTGATTTGTTGGTGAATTCTTGTTTTTTAATTGTTTGAGAGCTTGGGTTTTTCTGAAACATTAGTAATTCAAAGTTTTGTGCTTTTGGTTTCTTGGAACTAGGAAGAACTTTGTGGAACTTTGGTTTTTGAGGAAAGGTTGATTGATTATTGCTTATCAATTGAAGTTAAGGTAAGGGAGTTATGTTTTCAAGGTTGATTAATGCTATTAGAGTGTGATTGCTTAATGAACTCAAGTATTTTCGGTAATAGCATTAGTTAGTGGGCTAGTTTGATCATGGTGGACTACTAGGTTGGTGGAGCTTGGAATGATGTTACACTTCATCATAGAAGTGCTTCTGATAGTTGGTCATGGTTTTTGCAACATGTTTTATAGGTATGTGAAGTTTAAAGGCCATCCAAGCATGTTTAACATGTTTGGTAAGTCTTCAAAGGTTATGCCAGTGAAACTAGAAAATTATGGGCTTCGTGGGTATTGGCGACATGTCACCAACACCAAAAAAAGTTCATAGAATGATGATAACTGTGGCAATGTGTCATGATAGTTATGATGGCTAAAATTTTACAATTTTTGTAAAAGGTTTGAGGGGAGGCCTAAAGGGTTCTTAGGGTACCTAGTGGTCCAAGTATTCCGAGGGTACTCCGAGGCTTCCAAAACTCCTCCAAGACTTAATAATTTTCTTGGGGTTTTATGGTTAGTTTCACCATAAGGAAGAAAACTACTTAACAAGGGACCATAGCTAAGTATCACTAGCTTGGTTGAAAGGTTTAGTACCATCACCCAAACTATAGTACCATCGGCGGCCAAGTCGTGCCATCAGGCATAAGGTTGCAATGTGAAACCTTAGTACACCTAGTGGCCATTTATGACCTAGTCAATAGTAGGCCCACCACAAATCCCTTGTCGAACATAAGCGAGTTTCAACTTATGAATCATCACTGGTTAGGATAGTAAGCTTTACTTCCTAGTCGGCAAGGCTCTACCATGTAGTTCAAGGACTAGGTTAAGGGGAAGTCCTAAAGAACTGAGACATATGTGCATAAGTCTAGGCCTAGGTTGTATAAGCTCATAGTAGGTTACATATGTTCACATGTGTGTGGTCCTTAGTAAGTTTTCTTGCAAGTGAGGTGAAAACACTTACTAAGAATTCATGAATTCTCACACCCTAGTTATGTTGTGCAGATTCTGATTTTGTTGGGCTAGATAACCATTAAGGGATGTCATGGTTGTGTGATGTTGCAGGTAATTCGGTTGAGAATCTTTATTATTCTAGTCTACTTGGATTACTTGTTGGTTAGGTAATAATACTAACTATAGTGTTTTTCTTGGCCGCAGAGCCTACTATCATGTGGACAAGACTTTTGTGACTCACCATGAGGACTTACCTCTAAGGTGGCAGTTAGAGGTGTTAGGATACTTAGTATTGACCAACATCTAGGGACTTTTGTTTGCCTTTGGTTGCAAGTTGTTAGGGTTGACATTAGGTCAGGAGCTAGGGAACTTGGTGAGGGTTCTAGTGACCTAGTGGTAGCAAGGCTGGATGACATATTGAAGGTGCTTCAGGGGTTAACTCAAGCTATGACACAACTAGTACAAGGAATGACTACTATGATGAATGAGTTGGTCGAAGATTAAGAGGACAGAGAGCTTGCCCAAGAAGAAAATGACCAAAGGAATGAACCATCCCAAGTTTAGGAAAGGCATGCTGAGAACCGTCAAGTGCCTGCGGCCCATGAGAAAAGAGCTCATTTTTATGAGCTTGAAGACGAGCTAGAGGTGATGGAGGCTCTAATGAGGGGCAAAACCCCGCATCAAATGAGACTACTTGAGAAATTTAAGACTGTTAACCCACCCAGTTTTAATGGGATAGGTGACCTCAATCAAGCAAAAGAATGGTTGTTTACATGTGAGGGATATGAATCAGAGTAGAGCATGGCCTTAATGCCTTTCTTTTTTAAAGGAAGGGCGAGTCTCTCGTGGGATGATGTAATGGAGATGTTAAGGGAAAGTAATTGTACTTGACCAAAGCATAAGAAAAAGGTGCTCAAGTGGTTGGACTTCAAGAAGAAGTTCTGACAGGAATACATCAATGAAGCTACATAGGATCAGAGAAGGATCCAGTTTGGGAATTTGGTTCTAGGAGAAATCTCGTTGAGTGACTACGAAAAGTGCTATAATTTGCTCATATGATATACTGCCTGTATGATCGGGAATGATGGTTGAAGGCCAAGAAGTTTTTCCAAGGTCATAAGCCCGTGCTTCGAAGGTATATGGCGACGGTTGGCATCTAAAGTTATCACCAAGTGATCCATAAAGTGTTGGCCTTAGATAGAGAAATTGAGGATTTAAGGGTACTGAGCAAAAAGGTGGAGGTTGGACTATCCAACCTAGGAAAGAGTGCTAGAAATGGACCAATGGTAGGAAGGGCTACCGAGGGTCAAGGTTTCTTTAAAAGAAGGATAATGGATTTATGCCCTAAACGTGGACGATTCCATGGCACAAAGCCATGTACTCTGGGAATGGATATTTGTAACATTTGTCGTTGAAGTGGTCATTGGGTGAAGGCATGCCCATAGGGTCAACCTTTGGCTGGTCCACCTAGTATTCCACCCGTTACATTCTTTCCGTGGGAAATTGACCTGGTGTAGTGGCAACAATAGTTGAACAAAGGGTTTTACTTTCTAGAGCGGTAGTGTTAGAGCACTTTTTGATACTGGAGCTACTCTTTATGTCATATCATCTACCTTGGTATATAGACTTAAGTTACAAGGAGAAATCTCATATTAGTTAAGACTCATCAGGACTTCAGGGAGGAGTTTTATTATAACCAATGAGTTGGATACTAGGTATCTCTTGTAGTTAGGCAACTATGATTTCTCTTGTGAGTTATGGGTGATAAAGTTGAGGTCTTATGACCTAGTGTTAGGACTGGATTGGCTGAGCAAGCATAAGGTGCAAACTGACTATGGCAGTCACTTAGTCGACATTACTAATGCTCAGGGAGCTTAGAGTGGCTTACACAGGAGGGTTATCATCCAGTGCTAAGAGTTTGCATCCTAGACTTATGGATGCCATGCCCATAGTCAACAAGGAGGAGTATCATTCATTTAATGGGGTGGCCATAGAAGAAGAACTTAAGGAGATTCCTATAGCCAAACAATTTTCTGAAGTGTCTCTAGTGGAGTTACCTTGGTTGCCCACCGAAAGTGATTCTGAGTTTTCTATCCATCTTTAGCCTAGAGCATAACCTATTTTAATGCCATACCAAATGTCAGCTCCTCTGATGGATGAGTTAAAGAAGTAGTTGGAGGAGCTACTAAAGAAAGGCTTTATAAAGCCTATTGTGTCACCGTAGGGAGCCTTGGTGTTGTTTGTGAAGAAGAAGGATGGAACTTTGAGACTGTGGATTGACTATAGAAAGTTGAATTCAATGATAGTCAAGAACCAGTATCTGCTTCCTGGGATTGATGATTTTTTAATAGGCTTAAAAGAGCAAAGGTGTTACCTAGGATTGACCTCTGGTATAGATACTTCCAGATTAAAGTTAAGGAGGAAGATATCCCAAAAACTACCTTGAGGACAATGTATGGGCACTATGAGTATACAGGTATGTCGTTTGGTGTGACCACCACCCTGGCAGTCTTCATGGAAGCCATGAAAAGAATCTTCAAATTGTTCTTAGATCATTTTGTTGAAGTTTTCATTGATGGCATATTGGTATACTCGCAGTCTATGCATGAGCTTGAGGAGCACCTTAGAACAGCTTTACAAGTACTGAAGGATAATCGGTAATATACAAAGATGCCTAAGTATGAGTTTTGGTTTGAAAGGATGTAGTTTCTAGAGCATATTATCAGTGCTCAAGGTTTTCCAGTTGATCTTGAAAAGGTTGAAGCAGTGGTTGAGTGGAAGAGAACAACTAAAGTTACAACAGTTAGGAGTTTCTTGGGCTTGACAGTGTTACCGCCTCACAAAAATAGAAGAATTACAAAGTGTGGCCTAATGGTAAAAAACCAAACCATTATATTATGTAATTCTCATCATAGTGATTAAAGTGTGAGGGGTAAAAAGCATGATCAACACCTTATTAAAAGTGTTCCAAGTTGGTAACTTGGGCCCCAAGAAAAGCCTTAAGGATTGTTTGTTTGTCAAGCAACCTATGGACTTTTTTGTAAGATTTTGGAAATTCAGGTACTCAACTACAAAACTTTCCCAAAAGAGATTTTGAGAGTTATGAGAAGGATATGAATGGTCTAAAAGTGCTATGGGAGGACCAAATTGCTTATGGAAGACAACTAAGGACAAAGAAAACACAAAATTCTAATGTAGGGCTTGAGATATGTATGTCTTTAACTTAAGTATAATGGTGAAATTGTGGGGTTATCCCACAATAGAGAGGGAAACTAAGGTCTAGGATAAGGAAGTCAAATATGGGCCAAGAAATTAATGTTAATAAACCATGGTCTTGTAGCAAGGAAAAGGACAAAGCATGCTTAAGACTAGTTAAGTGTGTTTGTGCACTTAAAACCATGTAAAGTGCATCTTGGTCCTTATCTCTCCACAATTTCAGCCTCAACCAGCAAAAGAAAATCCAGCCCTCTCCTCCACACTTCATCCATAGCCACCATACCTTCAAACTTAAAGCTACTTGAAACTGAAGGCAAAATGAAGCAATTGGAAGCAAACTAGAGCTATTGCTTAGATGCTTCAAGGATCAAGCTTAAAATTCAGCCTACCAATCTTGGTAAGGGTTCTCTTGCTTTCATGGACTGTTTATTATATTTTGAAGCATCCAAGGAGCTAAGGCTAAGCTTGGAAGAGAGCCATGAGCTTGATGAAGCAAGCTATTTGTGGTAGTGCACTTGTTGAAGGTTTTGTGACCTAGTCTGAAGTGCATAGCGATGGCAATGAATTGAACGGTTCCTAGAGACCAAAGTTAGTACTAACTAGTTTTGAAACTCTCCTAAGACTAAGCTTAAGGTTGAGGTGGGCTGCCATAGTGATTTACTTACGTTTATTGCATGTTTTCTGGACTAACCTATGGTTTATGTTACTGCCGCATTTCATGTGTTTGTTGGTTGTGAATGGCTGCTGTATTTGGTTGCTATATCCTGTACATATACAATGTGGTTTTGTGTTTTAGTGTCTAGATTCAGGTTTTAATGAGGTTCACATTTCCTTAAGAGTACAAGTGTTACCCTTACTAAGTTTCACAATGAAACTCACTCCCCTCAAATCTGCGCATTTCAGGTCCAGTAGAAAGATCACATCCGAACTGACCTTTGTAGTTAAAGTTTGGATTTGAAATTTTAGGTACTTCAACTTCCATACATCTCGATATGATCTGGAAATTTTGGTTATTTTAGGAGCACATTTATTATTTTTAATGATGGTGCTTATTGTGTTATGCAGTAGCTATCCAGCATCTTGTTTCTGGAGTCTAATGTGTCTGAGCCAATCCTATAACTTAGGGTGAATATTTAGTTGATTTAAGACAATTATGTAGTGTATGTATGTATGTACACATAGTGTATGTAAAATGAGGCAAGTATTTGAACATTTGAGTAATGTTTTGGCTATGTATGTGATGTGGTGCAAAAGCTATCTAAGCGTGAATGATAGGTTGTTTACTTGTAAATTATGTTTTTCCCACATATCATTATTAAATGCAAGAGCATGTACTTCCTACATGTATTTGACATATATGAAATAGCCTTGGAGGGCTTAACCCTTGTGAATGAAGGGTTTGCATGGTTTTGAAAATTTGTATGCGCAAAATGGTTCAAAAGTGGGCAAATTTTTGACCCTACACCTAAAGTTTAGTTTCTCCCTATGTAAAATGAATCTTCATATTAAATTTTGACCACATCTAGAGCACATCTTGCAGTTAAACTAAGATTTGAAATTTCTGAATTTGGAGACTTGTAGCCAAATATATGATGTTACATAGTGGGCTAAGTTACTATTCATTTGGTCAGGATTTTGTAACCAACTTAAAAAATCCGTAACTTGGTCCATAGGTGGGCTATTGATGAAAAACCAAATTCCTTGGGTTTCTTAAAGACTTTACTTGAAAATGAAACAAAGAAAACATGGGGTTACTGTTAGTGTTGTGCCCAAAAAGCCAATCATGAGATGATTGTATTTTTGCACATTGAGTCATGATATTTTATTAAGGCATTAATCCAGCAATTATGTTTGTTGGTTTGTTTCTGCGTAGCTTAACAAACATAATTGTAACCCTAGAATAATAATATTCTCAAACGTCCCTAGTCTAGTATTATTGTGGAGCGGGTTACAATAATACATAACGACTAGCATATGTGGAGACTAATATGAGATATGTAGTCTGCATATGGGTACAAGTTGGAGAACTTGTGTACTGGACTGACCCACCATGAGAACACTACATGGATCGCTATATGATTTGCATAAGGGATTCTCGTAGTGATCATGGCATATGTAGTCCTTCGACCTAAGATCATCAAGGTTCCCTACATGTGAGTCACATACTTTGATACTTTCCTTTGTTGCTCGTAACTGAGTGAACTTGAAGGAGGTCATTGGGTATGTCACATATCATGCGGAGGGATTTGTATGATCAAGATGAGATTTGTCCCTCCTATGTAACAAGAGTGATATCTTCGGGCCCCTTGATAGAGTAAGACTTAGAAAAATGCATGGCCATGCTCAGAAGAGTTGATATACGATATCAATGTCATCAGTTTAAGTTGTTCTACTCGGTAATCAAGAAACCAAAGATTGGGCTATACGAGAGTGACACATTCCATGTCTCATGCTTAGTCTTGATATCTTAGAGAAAGGGACAATGGCATATATCAGTGATGATCATAAAGGTTTAGTCGAATCATCGACAATCTTGTCACTTGGGTAGCAATGATGTGTTCCTAGACACCGTTCATTGCTTATGATCATAAATGTGATTTATGATCATTGCCAACGTGGTAAGAGCCTATTGGGTCGCACACATAGAGCTATTTAGATCATTAGAGTGCATGGGCTAATAATTTGGGTTTTGGTTTCACAATAATTTCGTATTAATAATGGGCCCAATAGTTGAGTCATTATTAAGCTCGAAATTAAAGCCTATTTGGATTAGGGTTTTGAAACCCATTAGGCCTGGAAGTTGAGTCTCACTATAAATACAACTTCTACTGAGAAATTCGCAAGTCCCCTTTCCCTAGCCTCCCAAAAGGACAGCCGCACTCTTCTCTTGTAATTCCTTGGAGGACGTAAGCTAGCACTGCAACCGCAAGAGAAACGCATTTGCCGGGACACGGTGGAAGTGTGGTGATCCCGAGAGGCTCGTGTGGATACCATAGAGAGCCTGAACATGTCAACTGTTCAAGTTTTGTGATTCGACTCTACAGTTGAGTGAGAGATCTCAACCGAAAATTAGGTATGAAAATTTTTGAACACCTGATTTACCCTGTTTCACTTGGATCCTGGAGGGTTTCGGTTAAATTCCGCTGCACTGTTTGGCTCCCGAAACCCAACATTTACATGGCTAGATTAAGACAATTCTTTTGGAAGAAGTTTGAGGCGTAGTGGTTGATCACATGCACTTAATAAGATTGCCAATTGTGTGGTAGTCAAGGTTAAGACTTGTGCCAGTGTTTTCCTTCCTTGGAGCCATGGTGTGCATAAAATGTGAAAATCTATGTAATGGTTGGGCCAATATGAACGCATTTACATTGTTCCCAAGAGGGCCCATAGAACATACCAACATTGGGAGTTTTAAATGCACAATTTTGCCACCATAACTGGACTACCGCAAAGTGGGTAATAGGTGTTGGTATTAGAGCATGCTTTACACATGTACGTAGCATATAGTTACATTGCATGCTAGCTACATACATGAACACAGTGTGGTCAACTGCTAGTGTTAAGTTCCATTAAAGTACCTATGATCTTTATATGTGCTCTATGATGAATCATGAAACAGGAAGTAAATATGGTTGCCACAAGGAGAGGGGAACCACCCTGAAGGCGTCCTACTGAATCTGGGCAAGAAAGAAATGGACAGAATAGAGGGAATCAAGGCCAACAGGGGGCACTAAACCCAGAAATGCCTCAGGTTTGGATAGAGCTTCAAAGAAACTTAGCTCTAATCAATGAAAACTTAGTAAGGCTGATTCAAGCACACCAGCAAGGAGTCCTAGTAGCACAGGTAGAAGTAGTTCTGGATCCACAGTAGCAACCAGAAGGGGAAGCTAATAACACATCTGAACATGTTGCTTCTAGAAGAACAGGAAACAAAAATGTTGAAGTTGATGAAGTGGAAGATGAGGATAGAAGAAATCCAAGAGGAATAAGAGTGAGATATGAGATAAGTCAGATATTTAGGACCAATCCCTCAATCTATGACCATTCATCTGCTAGGAATAAGATTGAGGAAGACCTTGAGAGAAGAGGTAAAAGAAGAAATAGAGACCATAGAGAGCATCACCAAGTTGAGGAGTCTTACAGATCTAGAAGATAGAGCGCAGAGGGCCCAGATAAGGTTAGACTGTTGGTGAGGTTCCAATGACTAAGGCATCCACAGTTTGATGGAAGAGCAAGACTTGAAAGACTTGAAGATTAGTTAATCTTCATAGAAAAGATGTTTCACTGGCTACTTACAATTTGGTAGGCAGTGCAGAGATGTGGTGGAGAAACACTAGAGATAGGTATGCTATCCAGAAAGGCAGAAGGCCAGGAAGAGATATTGAGATGAGCTAGCCAGAGTTTACTCAGCTGTCGTAGGAGCAGTACATCGGTGATGCTATCAAGGATATGAAGAGAGCTGAATTTGATGCTCTAAGGTATGACAAGCTTTGTGTCCTAGAGTATGAGCACAAATTTAATCAGCTAGTGAAGTATTCTCCTTAGTATCATGGACTAGAGGAGTTAATGGCAAAAAGATTTGTAGAGAGGCCTATGGTCAGAAATCAGAAAGGCTATAAGGCCTTTTAGTGCAAACACATATTATGAAGCAGTGCAGGAAGCTCTATTAGTAATGCAAGAGGAGTATGAGACTAGGTAGTTTCCCAGTGGACCAGGGGAAAGTAGCCAGGTAGGAGGCAAGCAAAAAAAGTGACTAGATGGCAAAAGAATTGTGAAGAGTTCCTATCTTGGTGGTAAGGGCAAGGTTAAAGGAAAGTTCCCTGCCCTAAGGTGCCTTAAATGCAAGAAGTTTCATGGAAAGAAACCTTGCTATTTTGATACTTAAGCTTGGCTAAGGTGTGGTGCAATGGATCATTGGATCAAAGATTGCTCAGATGTGCAAGAAAGAAAGGCAGAAGAGCAAGGCACAATGAGACCTACTGGAGTAGAACCCAGAGAGAGAACACCCAGGAAAGGACATCAGAGACCAGTTCCTACAGTGCTAAGGCCTTTAGTGCAAAAACCTATTAGAGTGCTCAAAGTGGAAAGGCCAGAGACATCATAATAGGGAGGAGTAGTAAAAGGTAACATTTACCTAAATGGTATGCCTATTAGTATTTTGTTTGATACCGGTGCATCTGTATCTATAATGGCTAGGAAATTGCTTGATGCCATGAATTTGCCTATTGAAATCTTGCCTAGTATATCCTTAGTGAAAACAACAGGTAGTCGATGTCTTTTCACTAATGAACTAGGTAAGGATTATGAACTAGTAGTAGGAAAGACTAAGGTTATGACTAATCTACTAGTATTGGATATTCCTAAGTATGATATAGTGCTAGGTATGAATTGGCTTGCTATGCGTAACATAAGAATTGATTGTGCTAAGAAGGAAATCACATTGCTTGATGGTGAAGTGCATACATTAGTGAATTATAAGGAATTAGTGTATGAAATGCATGGCATGGAACAAGAGGTACTAGATGAGATACTTGTGATTTTTTAGCATGATTACTGTTATGCATTGAATGAAT
The DNA here is from genome assembly GCA_039654915.1 of Aquilaria yunnanensis. Taxonomy (NCBI): domain Eukaryota; kingdom Viridiplantae; phylum Streptophyta; class Magnoliopsida; order Malvales; family Thymelaeaceae; genus Aquilaria; species Aquilaria yunnanensis. Next base: position 80,225,036 of record CM077598.1, read on the forward strand.
TGCACAGTGATGAGGAAGTGGACAAAATACCTGTAGTGAGAGACTCTCCACAAGTGTTTCCTAATGACTTGCCAGCTTTTCCTCCACCAATAGAAATTGAATTTGAGATCAAGCTGCAACCAGGAGCTAGTCCAATATCCATACCTCCTTACAGAATGCCTATCACAAAGATGAATGAGCTCAAGAAACAACTTGGTAAACTTCTTGAAAAGGGGTTCATAAGGCCAAGTGTTTCCCCATGGGGAGCTCTAATTCTCTTTCTGAAAAAGAATGATGGATCATTGAGACTATGCATTGACTACAGGAAGCTCAATGCAGTGACTATCAAAAACAAGTATCCACTCCCTAGGATTGAGGATCTATTTGATCAACTCAAGGGAGCTAAGATCCTCTCCAATATAGATTTGAGATCTGGATACTTCCAGTTAAGAGTAAAGGAATATGATATTCCTAAGACTGCATTTAGGACCACATATGGGCATTATGTGTACATAGTCATGCCATTTGGTTTGACTAATGCCCCAGCTGATTTCACCGACCTGATGAACAGGGTGTTTAGACCACATTTGGACAAATTTGTTGTTGTGTTCATTGATGACATCGTAGTGTATTCCAAGGATTAAAGTGAACATGAATGTGATCTGAAGATTGTCTTCAAGACTCTATTAGAACATCAGCTTTATGCCATGTTGTCCAAGTGCCAATTTTGGATAAAGGAATTATCTTTCCTAAGACACATCATAGATTCGCAACACCTTAAGGTAGACCCTGAAAAGGTCAAGGTAGTGTAAGAATGGGAAATGCCAAAGACTGTAAAGGAACTCAGAAGTTTCCTAGGATTAGTTGGATACTACAGACGATTTGTATCAGGCTTTTCTATAATTACCTCAGTTCTTACTCGTCTGACCAAGAAGGGCCAATGGTTTGTGTGGACTGAGAAATGTGAAAAGATTTTAGGGGAGGAAAAAGGTTCCTTGTATGAATCAGTTGCCTACAAGCAAAGATTACTGTACTTCAAGCACCGAATCTATGTGCCTAAATGACCATAGTTTAGGGATGAAATACTTCAAGAAGCTCACACAAGCAAGTTAAACATCCATCCAGGAAGTGAGAAAATGTATAAAGACTTAATGACTCACTTTTGCCGCCCAAACATAAAAAGATGCATAGCTACTTATGTCTTTAAATGTGCCACATGCTAGAGGGTAAAGGTAGAGCACCAGAAGCTAGCTAGTACCCTACAGACTCTACCTATACTAGTGAGGAAGTGTGGCACATACCCATGGACTTTTTGACCTGGTTGCCTATGACCAGATTAAGGCATGATACAATCTGGGTCTTTGTGGATAGGCTAACCAAATGTGCTCACTTCTTACCTATGAAACTCACAGACTCCTTGGAGAAGTTAGCTTAGATGTCTGTCCAGGAGATAGTGAGACTACATGAGTGCCAGATTCCATTGTATCTAATAAAGATCCAAGATTTAAAGCTCGATTTTGGAGTGCTTTTCACAAAGCACTAGGTACCAAAATCCACCTAAGTACTGCTTATCACCCTCAAACTAACGGGCAAACTTAAAAGGTGATGCAAAAACTGGAAGACATGCTCATGAGCTGTATGTTGGATTTCAAGGGTGAATGGGACCAACACTTGCCATTGGTGGAATTCTCATATAATAACAGTTATCAAAGCACCATTGGCATGACACTTATGAAGCGTTATATGGAAAAAGGTGCATGGCACACTGTTGTGTGGAAGCCTCAGATAGGCTAGAGTTATGTCCCAAAATTATTGAGGAAAGTACTACCATGATCAAGAAGATTTAGGCAAGATTAAAGGCAGCAAACAAAAGAACCATAGCTTATGTTAATAAAAGAAGAAGAGAATTGGAGTTTAAGGTTGGTGACAATGTTTGGCTGAAAGTTGCACCAACCAAAGGCATTGTCAGATTTGGTAGAAGAACCAAGTTAGCTCCAAGATATATAGGTCCTTATGAGATCTTGGATAGAATTGGCAATGTAGCATATAGGTTAGCTCTACTGCCAAGCATGTCAAGTATTCATAATGTTTTTCACATTATTATCCTTAAGAAGTGTCTGTTAGGCACAAAGCATGCTATTGTAGTGGAAGACATATAGTTGGAACCTAACTTGACATATGAACAGAAACTTGTATTTTTCTTAGCCAAGGATACTAGAAGGTTAAGAAACAAGCTCATTACTATGGTTAAAGTTTAGTGGTCACACCACTCTGAAAGGGAACCAACCTGGGATACTGAGAAGGACCTTATGGAAAGGTATCCTATAGAATATCAAAATTTTAGTCTAATTTTGGAGGACCAAAATTTTTAAGGGGGGGAGCATTGGTACCACCTCATAAAAATGGGATAATTACAAAATGTGCCATAGTGGTAAAAAACCATTATATTCAATAATTCTCATCATAGTGATTGAAGTGTAGGGGGTAAAAGGCATGATCAACACCTTCTTAAAAGTGTTATAAGTTGGTAACTTGGCCCCCAAGAAAAGCCTTAAGGATTGCTTATTTGTCAAGCAACCTATGGACTTCTTTGTAAGATTTTGGAAATTTAGGAACTCAATTGTAAAACTTTCCCAAAAGAGATTTGGAGAGTTATGAGAATGATATGAATGTTATAAAAGTGCTATTGGAGGAGCAAATTGCTTATCAAAGATAACTAAGGACAAAGAAAACACAAAAATCCATAAAGGACATAAACGTTCTAATGTAGGCCTTAAGATGTGTATGTCTTTGACTTAAGTTTAATGGTGAAATTGTGGGGTTACCCCACACTTGGAGTGGCAGCTAAGGAATGGGATAAGGAATTGAAAATTGGGCCAAGAAATTAATGTTAATAAACCATGGTCTTGTAGCAAAGAAAAGGACATAAAGCATGGTTGAGGCTAGTTAAGTGTGCTTGTGCACTTAAGACCACTTAAAGTCCATCCTGGTCATTTTCTCTCCACAATTTTGGCCTCCACCTACAAAAAGAAAGCCAACCCTCTCCTCCATACTTCATCCATAGCCTGCATACCTTCAAACTTAAAGCTACTTAAAATTGAAGGCAAAATGAAGCAATTGGAAGCAAACTAGAGCTATTGCTTGGGTGCTTCAAGAATCAAGCTTAAAATTCAGCCTACACATCTTGGTAAGGGTTCCCTTGCTTTCATGGATTGTTTACTATATTTTCAACCATCTAGGGAGCTAAGACTAAGCTTGGAAGTGAACGATGAGCTTGATGGACCAAGCTATGTGAGGGGAGTGCGCTTATTAAATGTTTTGTGACCTAGTGTGAAGTGCATGGTGATGGCAATGAATTGAAGGGATTCTAGAGCCCACAGTTAGTACTAAATAGTGTTAAAACTCTTGTAAGACCAAGCTTAAGCTTGAGCAGTGCTGCGATAGTGATTTACATAAGTTTATTGCCTGTTCTATGGACTAACCTATGGTTTATGTTGCTGCCACATTTCGTGTGTTTGTTGGTTGTGAATGGTTGCTATATTTGATTGCTATATCTTGTACATATGCCTTGTTGTTTTGGGTTTTAGTGTCTTTGGATCCAGGTTTTAATGAGGGTCACATTTCCTTAAGAGTACAAGTGTTACCCTTACTAAGTTTCACAATGAAACTTACTCCCCTCAAATCTGCCTATTTTAGGTCCAACAGAAAGATCACATTCAAAATGAACTTTTTTGTTCGATTCTAGATCTAAAATTTCAAGTGCTTAAACTTCCATAGTTCTAGTTGTGATCTAGAAATTTTATTGATTTTAGGAGCACGTTTGGTACTTTTAGTGAAGGTGCTTATAGTGTTATGCAGCAGCTATCCAGCATCCTATTTTTGGAGTCCATTGTGTCTAAGGCATTCCTATAACTTAGGATGCGCATTTAGCTAATTTAATACCATTATGTAGTGCATGTATGCATGTACATGTACTGTATGTAAAATGAGACAAGTATGTGAACATTTGAGTAATCTTTTGGCTATGTATGTGATTTGGTGCTAAGCTGCTTAAGTGTGAATGATAGGCTGCTTAGTTGTAAATTCTGTTTTGGCTACATATTGTTGATAAATGCAAGAGCATGTATTTCATACGTGTATTAGACATATATGGAATAGCCTTTGAGGGCTTACCCCTTGTGAACGAAGTGTTTGCATAGTTTGGAATTTTTGTTTAGGCAAAATAGTCTAAAAGTGGCTAGATTTTTGACACTGCACCTAAAGTTTAGTCTCTCCCTATGTAAATTGATTGTTGATATGAAATTTTGACCACATATAGATTACATTTGTAAGTTGAACTGGGATTTATAATTTTTGAATTTGGAGCCATGTATCCAAATATACAACATGGAAATATTGGCTCAGTTACATTTCATTTGGGCAAAATTTTGTAACAAACTTAAAAAATCCATAACTTGGTCCATAGGTGCGCTATTGGTGTGAAGCCAAATTTTTTGGTTTGCTTAAAGACTATAATTGATAGTGAATCAAATTAAACATTGGGTTACATGGCTAAATTAAAACATTTTTTTTGGAAGAAGTTTCAGGTGCAGTGGCTAGTCACTTACACTTAAGAAGATTGCCTAATATGTGGTAGTCAAGATTAAGACTTATGCTATTTTTTTCCTTCCTTGCTACCATGGTGTGCATAAAATGTGAATATGTGTGTAATGGTTGGACCAATATGCATGTATTTACATGGTGCCCAAGAGGGCCACTTGGTTATGCAGACTAAGGGTATTGTTCTAACGGCCTACAGAACATACCAACGCTAGGAGTTTTAAATGCACAAAGTTGGCACCATAACTAGACTACCCAAGAGTGGGTAATAGGCAAGCTACTATAGGAGGTTCATAGAAAAGTTCTCTATGATAGCTACACCATTGACAGCCTTGACCAAGAAAGCTCAAAAGTTTGAGTGGACACCCATGTGTAAGGATGCTTTCTTGGAATTGAAGAAGTGGTTGACAAATGCACCAATGCTCATTTTTCTAGATCCGAAGAAAGCTTTTATGGTGTAGATAGATGCATCAAGTTCTAGTCTAGGGTGTGTATTGATGTAGGAAAGTTAGGTGATTGCCTATGGCTCAAGGTAATTGAGGCCTAATGAACTGAATTATCTAGTTCATAACCTTGAGCTGGTAGCAGTAGTCTTCACTCTTAAGTTTTGGAAGCATTACTTGATCGGGCGATCATTCAGTATTTTCATTAACAATAAGCATTTGAAATATCTGTTCATATATAAGGATTTAAAAATGAGGTAGCGGTGGTGGATCAAGTACATAAGTTGCTTGGATCCTTTGGATGGTTTGGTTAGAACCTTGAGGAAAGGTTGGCATTAATTGCTATAGCGCTCCTAGTTGGAAGCTTAATTAATGAGTATAAATTAATAAATCCCTAGTTTAATACCTCATTTTAAGTTCATTTAGCAAAGTCAAACAAGTTAGTTAAGGTTCACTAAATTTGAATGAGTTTATGACGCTAAATAGGGTTCAGAGGCAAAATGCTAATTTTGCAACCTGAATTGTTGGGCAGAGTCCTAGGAGTTAAAAAAAATGACTTTTTGAAACCAAACCCTTGCTTTAAACCCAAATTTTAGCTTAAGTAAGCAATATTTGACCAAGTTTTAACTTTGGTTACTATTTAGGGAATGGGGTTTTTGTAACTCTTAAAATAAAGTTTGGTGGTTTTGTGCTTTAAAAGGTTATAAACTTGGTAAAGTGGGTGTTGGCTACCATTCATCACCATTCTCCTCCCTTTCCCAAGTTCGAGCTTGCCTTCACCAATTCTTCATGATTTCTTGCCCAAAATCAAGTGCTTTGTGTGGAATTTGAAGGCCCAAGGGTTATATATGCCTTGGTTGGTGGTTAGTAATCTAGTGTCATTTGCTTTGGTTTGCTTGGAACTTAGGTAGTACTTTGTGAAGGTTTATTTTTGGTGAAGAATTGCTTGATTCTTGCTAGTGAGTTGAAATTGAGGTAAGGGATTAGTTGTTTTTCTTGCGAAGTTAATGTATGGGAATTACATGTTGGCCATGGAGGTTGTTTTCGCAAGTTGCCACTGGAGTTGACCCATGAAAAGTACCCTTTAAGCATAGGCAACATGAAGACCATGGAGAACACTTTTCCAGGCATTACATAAACACCACAAAATGGTGCATTCATATCCTGCCAAAAGGAGGCAAAAATTCTTACCATGCGAACACACCATAGGATGATGCGTTTACACGAAATCCAAAGCTAAGAAGCTAACTGAGATACGAATGTACCATCCAGCCAGTGTGTACGCATCATAGCTTGCTAGGCTAGATTTTCCAGGCAGTGTAAATGCACCAGCCCATGGTGCATTCGCACAAAATCTAGAATTGAGAATATGATTATCATGTGAACGCACCATGTGGCCACTACATATGCATCATGGCCAAAAGAGCTACAATGATTGTAAGGATATTCCTATGGCTTTAGGGGACCTTGGGGGACCCTAGTTAAGCTAGTTAATCATCTCCATGGTTAGTTAAACATTAATTTAGTAGTGAACCAAGTAATGGCCTATAGCGGAGCACCATGGGTGAAGGTTTAGTGCACTTATGGTCTAGCCAAGTTGTGACTTGAGGCACAAGTGAAAGCTTAGTGCATCCTTGGTAGGTTAAATGGTGAATGTTACCCACTCCGGGATAGTCCAATTATGGTGCCAAAATTATGCATTTAGACTCCCAGGATTGGTAATGTTCTGTAGGCCATCAAAACACTACCCTTAGTCTGCATACCCAAGTGGCCCTCTTGGGCACTATGTAAACACATGTGTATTGGTCCAACCATCACACACATATTCACATTTCATGCACACCATGCCAGGAAAGAAGGAAAAAACTAGCACAATTCTTAATCTTGGCTACCACACATTAGGCAATCTTGTTAAGTTCTAGGGACCAGCCACTACACTTGTAACTTCCACTAACAAACTATATCATTCTAGCCATGTACCCCTTATTTTATTTGAACCATTATCAATTAGAGACTTAGAAAAAACCAAGGAATTTTTTTTTACATCAATAGGCCACCTATGGACCAAATTATGGATTTTTTAAGTTGGTTACAAAATTCTGACCAAATGAACAGTAACTAGCCAACTTTGCAATGTCATATCTTTGGCTACAGGGCTCCAAATTCAGAAATTCCAAATTCCGTTTCAATGTATAGATATTATATAGGTTTGGTCAAAATTTCATACAAATATTCCTTCCACACTGGGAGATATAGAACTTTAAGTGTAGGGTTAAAATTCTGGTCACTTTATGACCATTTTGCCCATACAAAATTTCATACGTGTGCAAACAATTCATTCACAAGGGAAAAATCCCATATATGTCCATTACACATGGGAATTACATTCCCTTATTTTTAACAACTTTATGTAGCCAAAATAGAATTTACAAGTAAGCAGCCCATCATTCACACTTAGGCAGCTTTGCACCACATCACATACAAAGCCAAAAGATTACTCAAATGTTCACATACTTGCCTCATTTTACATACACTATATTTAAATGAATACATGCACTAAACCATGGTCTTAAATCAGCTAAATACACACCCTAAGTTACAGGAGTGCCTGAGACACAATGGACTCCAGAACAGGATGCTAGACAGCTGCCGCACAACATAATAAGTACCACCATTAAAAATAACAAATGTGCTCCTAAAATCACAAAAATTTCCAGATCAAAACTGGACATACGGAAGTTTAAGTACCTAAAATTTCAGATCAAAAGTCAAACAAAAATGGTCAGTTTGAATGTGATCTTTCTGCTGGTCCTGAAATGACAGGATTGAGGGGAGCAAGTTTCATTGAGAAACTTAGTAACGGTAACACTTGGATTCAATAAGCAATGTGACCATCATTAAAACATGCATCCAAAGACACTTAAAAAAAAAACAAAATGCATATATACAATATAGAGCATCCAAATACAGCAGCCATTCACAACCAACAAACACATGAAATGTAGCAGCAACAATAACCATAGATTAGTCCATAAAACATGTAATAAACAAAACCAAATCACTATGGAAGGCCTCCTCAAGCTAATGCTTGATCTTAGGAGGATTTTAACACTAGTTAGTACTAACTTTGGGCTCTAGAAACCCTCATTTCACCGCTATCTTTGTGCACCTGACAATAGGTCACAAAACCTTCAATAAGTGCACTCCCCTCACTAAGCTTGGTTCATCAAGCTCATGGCTCTCTTCCAAGCTTAGGCCTAGTGCCATGGTTGCTTGAAAATATAGAAAACAACCGATGGGAGGAAGAGAACCCTTACCAAAGTGGGTAGGCTGAATTCAGAGCTTGATCCTTGAAGTAGTCAAGCAATAGCTCTAGTTTGCTTGCAATTGCTTCCTTTTGCCTTCAATTTCAACCAATTGTAAGTTTGAAGGTGTGGTGGATATGGAGGAAGTGTATTTGTGTTATTGGGCTGGAGGAGGATGAAAATGGGAGAGAGATAAGTGAATTGGCCACTTAAATGGCCTTAAATGAGCTTAAGGGCACAAAACACTCTTAAACAAGCTTAACCTTGCTTTATGTCATTTTCCTTCTCACTAATTATGGTTTCTTTGTATTAAACTCATCGGTACACATGTGCCCAACATTTTTAACTATTTATCAAGTCTTGCCTGCCTCCCCCATGGTGGGATAACCCCATAATTTCACCCTTAGACTTAAGTCACAAGCTTGAATGCCACAATGTCTTTAGTGTTTCCTTTGTCCAAACTTGTCTTCCATGAGCAATTTGGTCCTTCAATACCACTTTTATACCATTCATATCCTTCCCATGACTCTCCATGTCTCTTTCTCGAGAGTTTTGCAATTGAGTACCTGAATTTCCAAAACCTTACAAAAAAGTCCATAGGTTGCTTGACAAACAAGCAATCCTTAAGGCTTTTCTTGGGGGCCAAGTTACCAACTTGGAACACTTTTAAGGTGGTGTTCATTATACCTTTTACCCCTCACACTTCAATCACTATGAAGAGAATTACACAATATAATAGTTTTTTTAGCTATTATGACACATTTGTAATTCTCCCATTTTTGTGAGGTGGTAACAGTGAAGCTTAGTACCTTGGTGGTCTAGGTGAGCTTATTCGCTCAAGACACCAAGTGGGAGCCTAGGTTACCTAATTGGGTTAAGGCTTACTACCATAGTGACCTAGGTGAGCCAAATGCTCAAGGCACTATCATTGTATGAGCTCACTTTAGATTAGATATCTTTGTATATGTGTTGTCCTTAGTGTTTTCCTTATAGGTTGAAGACACCTTGCTGAGAATCATAAGATTCTCACTCCATTTGTTTCATGTTCTGCAGATATGGAGGTTGTTGGACTATTGGGTTTCGGGAGCCAAATAGTGCAGCGGAATTTAACCAAAACCCTCCAGGATCCAAGTGAAATGGGGTAAACCGGGTGCTCGAAAATTTCATACTTAATTTTCGGTTGAGATCTCTCACTCAACTGTAGAGTCGAATCACAAAACCTGAACAGTTGACGTGTTCAGGCTCTCTATGGTATCCACACGAGCCTCTCGGGATCACCACGCTTCCACCACGTCCCGGTAAATGCGTTTCTCTTGCGCTCGCAGTGCTAGCTTGCGTCCTCCAAGGAATTGCAAGAGAAGAGTGCGGCTGTCCTTTTGGGAGGCTAATACCAAATTAAAGTGAAACCATAACCCTTGGCTTAATGGGTTTCAAAGCCCTAATCCAATTAGGATTTAATTTCGGGCTTAATAATGGCTCAACTCCTTGGACCATTATTAATACCAAATTAAAGTGAAACCATAACCCAAATAATTAGCCCATGCACTCTAGTGATCCAAATAGCTCTATGTGTGCAACCCAATAGGCTCTTGCCATGTTCGCAATGATCATAAATCACATTTATGATCATAAGCAATGAGCGGTGTGTAGCAACACATCATTGCTACCCAAGTGACAAGATTGTCGTTGAATCGACTAAACCTTTATGATCATCACCGATATATGCCATTGTCCCTTTGTCCAAGATATCAAGACTAAGCACGAGACATCGAATGTGTCACTCTCGTATAGCCCAATCTTTGGTTTCTTGATTACCGAGTAGACCAACTTAAACTGACGACATTGATATCATATATCAACTCATTGGAGCATGGCCATGCATTTTCTAAGTCTCACTCTATCAAGGGGCCCAAAGATATCACTCCCGTTACATAGGAGGGACAAATCCCATCTTGATCATACAAATCCCTCCGCATGATATGTGACATACCCAATGACCTCCTTCAAGTTCACTCAGTTACGAGCAACAAAGGAAAGTATCAAAGTATGTGACTCACATGTAGGGAACCTTGCTGATGTTAGGTCAAAGGACTACATATACCATGATCACTATGAGAATCAATTATGACACTCATATAATGATTCATGAAGTGTTCTCATGGTGGGTCGGTCCAGTACACAAGTTCTCCAACTTGTACCCATATGTAGACTACATATCTCATATTAGTCTCCACATATGCTAGTCATTATGTATTATTGCAACCCGCTCCACAATAATACTAGACTAGGGACGTTTAAGAATATCATTATTCTAGGGTTACAATTATGTTTATTATGTTACGCAGAAACAAAACAACAAAAAAAATTGCTGGATTAATGCCTCAATAAAATATCATGACTCAATGTGAAAAAATACAATCATCTCATGATTGGCTTTTTGGGCACAACACTAACATGGACCTCACAATCATTAATGATTGTTCTGGTAGTTCCTGTTCCTGGTATAATGCTTTGAGAATCCTTGAGAGTATAGTTATTTGGCTACTTGTTAGTTAAGTTGTTATTGTAGTAACTACAGTTTATTGGCCACAGAGGCTGGTGAGCATCTGGAGGATCATTGAGGCTTGCCACCGGGATCTCTCATCTAAGGTGGAACAACCTCCATATTTGTAGAACATGAAACAAAGGGAGTGAGAGTCATAAGATTCTCACTCCCTTTGTTTCATGTTCTACAGATATGGAGGTTGTTGGACCTCACAATCATTAAGTATTGTTCTGGTAGTTCCTGTTCCAGGTATATTGCTTTAAGAATCCTTGAGAGTCTAGTTATTTGGCTACTTGTTAGTTAAGTTGTTATTGTAGTAACTATAGTTTTTTGGCCATAGAGGCTAGTGAGCATATGGAGGATCATTGACGCTTGCCATCGAAATCTCTCATCTAAGGTGGAAGCTAATTGATTAGATCTCAGTAATACTAGCCTTGTATATGTATGTTGTATATTGGTGGCCTCCGATGTGTATGAATAGAGTTATGGACTCTAGGGTTGACTTTGGGTGTAGGGCATAGTCTACAATTGTTTAAATGCCCACACACGGTTAATTATGTGTAGGATTAAACTTGATGCTATAAAGGCTTTATATGCTTTGACTCTTTGAATGATGGCCTTTATGGAAAATGACTAGGCAATGTAAATGTTTTATGATTTTTTACTTGCTCAAGTCAAAGCAACGCTTGCATGCATAATTGTATTCCTAGGTTAAATAACTAGTAGCATGAAGTTTTAACTAGGGTGCACACCAGTTGCAACCAACATGAGACTTGTTCTCATAGGCTTCTTGAGCAGGGCCATGAGGGGCTGTGTCAATTTGGTATCAGAGGCCCGTTCATAGACATAAGAGACTACGAACTAAGATCTAGATTGCAATCAATATACTAAGGTAGTTAGAACTAACCAACATTTGTGAGTTGACATCTAGCATTGGCTGCAGGTTGTGATCCTGGTAACTAGGTCAGTTGCAGTTTGGATGCTAAAGGTCCAATAATGGATCCTAGTAGTCTAGTGTGGCATAATTAAGGCAAGTAACTTGACTTGCTCTGTGTTATAAGCAACACCTTGGAGTAGGTAGTTAGGATGTGACCACCATCATAGGAAAACTGTTATAGAACCTTAAACACAAGGTAGGCTATATGATCCGTAGGACAAAGGAGCGTTATAGAAACGTCTGAGGTAGGGAGTACAGTTGTGTTGGGTGGATTACTCCCGAAGTTGCGAGGGTTGAACCAACCAATGTGGATGGGATAAGGCTACCATAAAGAATTTGAGGATGTGCTAACCAAGTAGTAGGCACTTCGTTAAGCAAGCTACAAAGAAGAGTAGATTACTCCCATACTTTTATTTCGAGTGTAGGAGATTAGGGCTGAGACTACCAACACCTTAAACTAGTGTACTATGGTGCTTAACGACCGTCAATATCACACCATCAGTGAGTGCTCTAGCATGTAGTAGTTCTCAAAAGAGAGTTAAAGAAGTTGAAGACATGAGATGGCGAGGTGCAGGTTGGCTCATCCAGCCTAGTAGGAGAATTGTCACAGAATGGGGTCCTAACGCCCCAAACTAATTGGCTTGTAGGCTCTTTGGGACTATGAATCCCACTTAGTTACTATTTGCCAACTATTACTCATCAGTAAAATTAAAACAATTTATAGGCAACTAGTTTATTAGCCTACCTTACAAAAAGATGTGCATGCTTTCATCCTGGCCATCCAAATAATTAAGTAAACTATTTCAAAAACATTGCTTAACCATTTTATCTAAAACTTACGTAAACCGTGCCAAGATAATGAAATATTAGTTACTTTGACTTCAAGTAATAGTTTCTCCACACTTAACATCACCAGTACACACCCAAAAGTAACTCAATGGTTTTACACCACAATGTACCCTAATAGAGGAAACATCTTAGTACACAAGGTACTATATATACAAGAAAAAAACCTAGCTAAGAGCCTTTACTTGAGCCCACCATTGAGCTATCAAAGCTCCAAGTGCATGCCCTTCCTTAGTCCTTTTGCACCATTTAGCCTTTACATAGTAAATGCATAAAACTTAGTTAGTGCATAGCTTAGTCCAGAAGAAATCTTAGAATCACAGGCATTCTAGTGAAAAAGTACCTACAAAAAGGGAAACCTTAGCCCACAACTATCCACTAGTTGTTAGGCCCTGTGTTAGAACTTGCAGAACAAAGTTAAGTGAGTGAGTGCATGAATGCCCTTAGTAAGGGTTCCTTGCAGTACTTGGAAAGAAGATGGCAAGCAAGCAAGCATGCAAAAATGACAAACAAACATTCAAGTAATAAACCAACAAGCAACACAAGAGAACAACATGGAATGTATGCAATACATGAATGTATGATATGCAATTCACACAATCCTTGGAACTTTTTGCACTTTAAGTGCCTTAAACTTTCCATGAGCTCAAATGGTGCAGGTACTTGAGACACTGGACCTCATATCCTAAATACTTTACCTCCCTTAAGTCCCACTCATAGGTCCTAGAGTAGGTCATCACCTTCTCTCAAAACTTAACCGTCTTAACCTTAATTTATTGTACAGTGTACCCATCTTATGTGGTTTAACTGCCAAGCTGTTGAATCCTTGAACCAAATGGTTCAATTGGGATCTTCTTAGGTTTCTTATTCAATTCCTTTTGGTCTGAGACCTTTCACTCCTAGGCTAGTCTAGCCCCTAAAACTGGCCTAATTCCCTTTAGTGCCCCACTGACAACTTGATCACTTTTAGCCCTTAGCCACTCTACTTAGCTTTACCTTAACCACAATACTTAGCTACTCCTTAAATAATGCATAATTCTTAACTTAGGAATGAGGCTTAGACCTAACTAGGGCTACGAAACATCTTAAATTAGCTTAGGGATGACAATTGAGAGTTTGAGACATTCTTAGGATGCCCTGAACTTGAGGGACTAATGCCTTGGCGACGCCGTCGGTGATGCACCACCAAAGGCATCATTGCTTAGGAATCCTATGGCTTACCAGTTATGAATCTCCAACTCATGTCACCATTAGCAACGTGTAGCCAAATGGCATCACCAACGGCATGTGTTGCCAATGAACTACAGCATTGCATGACAGCATGCAAACTTGCACAAAACTTTGTCAAACTTTCCCATCCTAAGTCCAATTCACATGGGTCTTGTTACTACTTCATTTTTGCACATAAAAGTACATTCTATGCATTATTTGAGCTAAATTAAATTGAACTTTTACTTAAAATTCAGCCACAAAGAAAGAATCACAACACAAGCTTCTTTGAGCTCAACCAAGCTCTGTTGAGTTCCAATCCTAAAACCAACATGATATGGCACGAAGAACCTCAAATTAAGACCATTTCTAGCTACACAAACAACATAGAACCTACTCTAGCAAAACTAAAAAGCTTACCTTATGTTTTAGGCTCAAAACAAGCATCAAAGCACCATTTTGGAGCATGAACACCAAGAACAAGTTGGAGGTTTGATGGGTTCACCTTTGGACCTTGAATTTCAATGGAAACTAGTGGAATTAGGGAGGTTTGGAGCAAAAATTCTGGTCAAGTGAGGGAGTTACGAAATTGGGAAACAAACAAATGGTACAAGGAAGTCAAACTTCCTAAAATATCTTAACCACCCTCACTAAGGCGCACTTCTTGTTTTGGTGCCCTTTAGCCATCAAGTTCTCCTCTATTTCAATTTAGTCACTAAACACTCAACCAAAACCATCCCTCCTTGGTGCGAATTACCAAATGCCCGTTTTGACTCTTAGGTGCCAAACCATACTTAGGACCACATTTTTATTTAACTTAGCTTGTCTTTCTTGCTTAATAAGGTGCTAACATGAAGAACTTTAGTAAAAACAGTTAAATAAAAATACTAACCCGATCAAAACCCACTATTGACTAGGAGAGCTATCACACCTCCCCTTCTTCAAAAATTTGGTCCTCCAAATTCTGACTTAGTCAGGTGAACTCACTTGGATATTGCCTTAGCATACCATGCTCTGTCTCCCAAGTGGTGTCTTCCTCCCCATGGTTAGACCATAGTACCTTGACCATTAGTATCCACTTTGTTCTTAATTTCTGAACTTGGCGGTCAAGAAACTTGATGGGGTGTTTTTCATAACTTTTGTCCTTTCTTATGGGCATGGCGGATGGGGTCAACACTTGCCTAGGATTCATAATGCATTTCCTTAAAGAACTCATATGAAGGACATTGTGAGCATAGCCCAAACTTGGTGGCAAATCCAATCAATACGCCAATTCCCAACCCTTTTAAGGATTTCAAAAGGGCCAATAAATCTTGGAGCCAACTTACCCTTTTTGCGAAACCTAGCCACACCTTTCATCGGGTGAACCTTAAGGAGTACTACATCTCCTACATCAAACTACAAATCTTTCCTTCACACATTGGCATACTTGGCTTGGTAGTCTCAGGCAGCGTTGATCCTTCCTTGGATCAACTTAATCTTTGCTGTAGTCTGGGCAATGATTTTTGGACCAACAATTACCTCATTTGCCTTATCTGCCCAACAATGATGCGTCACACACCGACACCCATATAAAGCTTCATACGGCTTCATCTTAATAGGTTTTTTATAGCTATTATTATAAGCAAACTCAATCAAGGGTAGATGTTGGTCCCAATCCCCTCTAAAATCCATCACACAACTTTGTAACATGTCTTCCAATATTTGGATCACCTGCTTAGTTTGCCCATCGGTTTGAGGGTGATAAGTAGTACTTAGACTCAAAGTGGAACCCATAGCCTTTTCAAAGGCATTCCAAAACCTTGAGATAAATGGGGTTCTCTATTAGATAGAATCTAAATGGGGATTCCATGGAGTGTCACCACTTCTCGGATATTTAAGTTGGCCAACTTTTCCATGGTGTAAGTAATCTTAATAGGGATAAAGTGTGTAGAATTTGTCAAGCTATGCACTGCCACCCAAATTGAGTCAAGCTAACTTCTTGTGTTCGCAACCCGACACAAAAGTCCATGGTGATGAATCCCATTTTCTTTCTGGGATGGGTAAACTTTGCAACATTCTTGATGGCTATTGGTGCTCTACCTTCACCATTTGACAAGTGAGGCACTTAGACACATATTCATACATGTCCTTAAAATTTGGCCACCATGAATGAATATTAAGGCCGTGGTACATCTTATTCACACCAAGGTGGACGTTAAGCTTACTTATATGTGCCTCTTACAACACTTGCTGCCTTAAGTCACTTGGCACATAGAACCGGTCATCATAGTAAAGCAACCCATCCTCGTACTAAAATTCCTCCAATACAATGCCAAGTCTTTCTTCCCTAGAAACTTTCTTCAAGTGTGGGTCCTTGTCCTGAGCTTCCTTAACCTTAGCCAACCACGCTGACAAAATCTCAAAGGGCTGTAACTTGAGCCATTTCCAAGTTTCGCCATATTTTAAATATAACTGTGAACTATTCCATACTAGAATTTTTGGAGGTACTTGCCACCTAATCATTGGAAAGAATCACCCTACAATATTTATGACTTAAGGCATCAGCAACCACATTGCCTTTACAGGAACAATAGTTTATTGAGCAATCATAATCCTTGATGTACTCGATCCATCTTCTTTTCCCCATGTTAAGGTCCTTCTGGGTAAACAAATACTTCAAACTTTTATGGTTCGTAAAGATCTTAAAGGACCTTCATATAAGGTAGTCTCCAGAGCTTTAGGGCAAACATAACTGCCACTAACTCAAGATCATACACCGGGTAGTTCAACTTGTTAGCCTATAACTGCCTAGACCCATATACAATCACTTGGTTATCCTACATCAACACACATCCTAATCCTATCCTAGATTCATCAGTACACACAACAAAAGTCTTATCCAGATCTAGTAGTATTTAGATGGGAGCAGAAATTAACCTCTTCTTAACCTCCTAGAAAATTTCCTCACACTTAGAAGTGCAGATGAACTTCTGTGCCTGTTTTGTCAAGGTGGTCAATGATGAAGCTATCATAGAAAATTTTTCAACGAACCTCCGGTAATAGCCCGCCAAACCCAAAGAAACTTTAAATTTCAGTTACAGTTGTTTTGCATTTCCACTCCACCACTGCCTTTACCTTTTCTGGGTCTACACTTAATCCATTAACATTTATGATATGCCCAAGGAAAGGAATTTCAGTTGCCTAGAATATGCACTTAGATAGTTTTCCATTATATTGGTTGTCCTTAAGACTTGCAAAGCTATCTTTAAAAGTTCTTCATGTTCATGGGAGGTTTTAAAGCACACCAATATATCATTAATGTACACCTCAACAAACTGATCTAGGTAGGGCCTAAAAATCTGATTTATGGCATCCATGAAAACTGATGGAGCATTAGTCACTCAAAAAGTCATAATCGTGTACTCATAATGGCCATACTTAGTCCTGAATTTAGTGTTCGTGATATTTTCATCCCTTACTCTTATTTGAAAATGTCAAGACCTTAGGTCTATCTTAGAAAAGACATTTGCCCCTCTTAACCTATCAAATAAGTCATTAACCCTGGGCAATGGATATTTGTTCTTTACAGTCACTGCATTCAGTTTCCTATAATCTATGCACTACCATAAGGTTCCATCCTTTTTCCTCACAAATGACACTGAAGCACCACATGGGGAAACACTTGGCCTTATAAAGCCTTTCTCAAGCAATTCTTCTAAAAACTTTTTGAGCTCATCCATTTCTAGTGCTGACATCTAATATAGGGGTATGGAAATCAGTTATGTCCAAGGTAGAAGTGTATGGAGAATTCAATCTCTCTACTTGGAGGTAATCCTAGGAGGTCTATATGAAAAACTTCTGGGAATAGATTGGCTATTGAAATTTCCTTGAGTTGCTCCTTAACTGCCACCCCATTCAGTGACTAAGACACTTCCTCACTCACAATAGGAATGGAATCCATCAACTTGAGGCACAAACTCTTAGCACTACTTGCCAAATGTCCTGTGCAAGTTACACTTAGCCCCGAGGCATCCTCAAGGGTGACCTTAGTCCTTGCATAGTCAATATGGGCCTTATACCTATGTAAACAATCCATTCGAAGAATAACATCATAAGGGATTGATGTCAAAATCCAAAGGTCACACAAAAACCTATGACCTTCTAATTCCAAAGAATACCCCTTAACCATTTCACTGGTGAAAATGATATTTTTCCCAACAGTCTTAATAAGCCTTATCTCCTTGATTAAAGTTCTTTGTAGCACAAACTTGACAACCATGTTTAAGGAAATGAAAGAAATAGTAGAAACAATATCAAATAGAATCTTAATATAACTATCTTGAACATTAAAGTTACCTTACATAGCTATCGGCTCTCTGGGTGCCTGGCTGGTCAAAGCAAAGACACGTGACTAGAGAAGGCCTCTGGTAGATGCATTTCCAGCTCCTGAAGCTACCGGTCTTCCTTGGCCATGGTCTTGCCTAAGCCTTGGGCACTACTTCGCCCAATATCTAGGCTGGCGGTAGTAATTGCAGAGATCGGTCTAGAGGGTGCAAGGTTTGTTGCTGTGAAACCTTTAACACTTTGGGCAATGGCCCTTCTCGATCTTTTGGACAACCTTGAGTGCACCGGGACCTTTGGCCCAATAGTGTTCTCCTTGGATTTCACCTCCATCAACTCCCTTTCCAAAGCCAAGGCCTATTGAACAGCCTAATGGTAGGTTCAAACTCTAGTCACCATCAAGAAACTCCTTAACTCCACCTTAAGTCCATGAATGAACTTCTTTGTCTTAAGTTCATCCTTCCTAGCCAAGTGAGGAGCATACTGAAAAAGAGAACTAAACTTCCTTTTATAATCATGGACCATCAAGCTTCCTTGAACCAACTCATCAAATTCAATCCTCTTTTGATCTTAGGCTGCCTTACTATTGAACTCATTCTAGAAATCCTTCTCAAATTCAGTCCAATCAAGTTCTTTGTGTCTTTCCACGAGTCTACCTTCATTGTAAAATTTAAGACTCTCCATGACATCTTTCCACCGCAAGGAAGCTTTGCCTTCTAAGAAGAAAGGCACCAAATCCATCTTGGCCTTGTCATCCAACTTCTTGTTCTTAAAGATTTCCTTAATCTGATACAACCATCCTTTGACCATATCGAGATCTACCGCACCATTGAACTTTGGAGTGTTGATATCTCGGCATATCGAAACAAGTCCCCTATGGTCTGGAATAATGGGCCTCATCCTTCTCCTTCGTGAATGGATATCCTCTCCATCTTCTTGTTCATTATCCTTTTCAAAGTACACTTGAGCACACTCATACACTTGCTCTTGACCTTGCACTTGCCCTTCGGGAGATTGATTTCTTCCCTAACTTTGGTGCACCGTTGGCCCTTGGTGCACTTCACCCCTTACCACAATAGGGTCCCCCAAAGTCTCCCCTCAATTTGGAGGTTGAGCACACTTTTCAAGTAGGATAGCCATACCATGTAACATTCGGTTCATCAACTCATTGAGCCTTCTTAACAGTGAAACCACTTCTATCATGTTTGCCCCATTTGGATCACTAGTTGCCACAACAGGAGCCTGAGCCTTAGTAGTAGCACCTAACTAAGTATTGACCATGATACCTATAACCAAAGCCAGAAGACCACACGCAGAGCAACTTATAAACAGTACTAACTACACTTAGCATATGGGAAACTTAGATCTTAGTTCACTTATTGCCTCTACTAGGACCATTGACCCAATCTAATACCAAATTATCATGAAATGGGGTCCCAATGGCCTGAATTAGTTAGCTTGTGGGCTCTTAGGGACTGTGAGTCACACTTAGTTAGTATTGGCTAACCATTACTTGTTAATAAAATTAAAACAATTTACGTAGAACTAGTTTTTTACCCTACCCTGCAGAAAGATATGCATGCTTTCATCCTAGAAATGCAAATAATTAAGTAAACTATTTCAAGAACATTGTTCACGCATTTCATTTAAAACTTACTTAAACCATGCCAAGACAATAAAATACTAGTTACTTTAACTTCAAGTAATAGTTTGTGCACACTTAACATCACTAGTATGCACCCAGAAGTAACTCAATGTTTTACACCACAATGTATCCTAATAAAGGCAACATCTTAATACACAAGGTACTATATACACAAGACAAAAACATAACTAAGCTCCAAGTGGTTCAGTTGGGATCTTATTAGGTTTCTTATTCAATTCCTTTAGGTCCGAGACCTTTTGGTCCTAGGCTAGTGTAGCCTCTAAAATCGACCTAATTTGCCTTAGTGCCCCATTGACAACTTGAGCCCTTTTAGCCCTTAGCCACTCTACTTAGCTTTACCTTAACCATAATACTTAGGTACTCCTTAAATAATTCATAATTCTTAACTTAGGAATAAGCCTTATGATACCTAAAGTGCTATCACCCTGGTCAACCACCAACCACGGAAAAGGATTCCGGAGTGAAGGAAGTCATACACTTGAGGCACTCGACCTTGGTAGCTTGCCAATTCCAACTTTGGAAGCCAGTGTAGCACGTCCTTCGGGATGACAGCCAAACCACCCTCGGGGAAAAGGACCGACCACCCCCTGTGGGAAAAAGTCCCCCAAAGATGAATAGACCGAAGTTCTAACCGGACTCCGGATAAGGGATTTTCGCCCCAAAGTGAGACATCAACCAAAGGGACCTCGGTTGTATGGCAAGAGCCATTAAGGAGTCTCTGACACTCCGCTTACACAAGTCACCCGAAGCCTTCTTTGAAAGTAAGTTCCTTTCAAAGTTTTTCAGAATAAGTGCCTGTCTGGACTCACACTGATGTTTTCCCTATTTTTCAGAGATGGGCGACGAGTCTACTGCCTACTATAAGTCTCTCTTCCCTGGTCAGGCCGAGAAGGGAGAGCAAACAAAGAGAGCGATCTCCAAAAGGCGCAAGACTACTGGGAGCGGACCGTCTTCGGCCAAGAAGGCAAAGAAGGATACCCTTCTTCCACCCTCGGAGGATGTGGCGGAGGCCGGAGGTGTCATTGCAACTTCCACGGAGGTTGGTGGTGTCATTGCAACTTCCACCAAGGTTGCAACCCTCGCCGAACCTGAAACTCCCGCAGAGGTTCCTGCCGGGGTGGTCGCTGTTACTGCTTCTCTGTGTCCCGCCACGTCGGTGGATCTTTTGGGCTCTTTGGCAGGGAGTCCCTCTACCGAGGAGTTGGAAAAATGCCAAAGGGACAAAGGCAAACATGTCCCTGCTGGCGTGGAAGAGGTCCGGGACTCTGACGACGATGTTGCTGAGGTTGCGCTAGGTTTGTCTCTTATCTCCTTTTTGGTTTTCGCAATCTCATGGCTTTCTCAGTCAAGGAGTTTTACCTAATGAGACGTATGTTTTCTATTTTGCAGAGGATTTGGCACCCTCAGCTTGGATGGTTGAGCATGCCCGAAGGCGGGCTCTTCGGGATTCGCACGTCCCAAAAGACAAAGTTCTGAGAGAACCGTTCTGGTCTTTCACAAAGGACATGAATCTGTTCTCGGAGGATTGCCGAGAAATGGCTCCCCAGATGGCGAAGGGCATACTTACTCAGGCTTCCTTCAAGGCAGTTGCCGAGGAGTGTGCCTCCGAGGATTCCCTTGCCGCTAGAGTTTCCGAGCATGCCGCTCAGGTAATTCTTCAGGCTCCTTCATTTTTCCTCGCACTTTTTTGCCTAAGTGTTTTGGCTTTTCCTTGTGTCAATTTTGCTAAGTACCTTCTTTCTTTGCAGCTTCTGGGGTATAGTGGATACCTTCGGGCTTGGGCAGCAAAGCAGTATTCGGTCCGAGCTTGGGCCGAAGATAAATTGGGGAAGGCCAAGGTTTTCTGTGCTAACTCGGTTGTGACGAACACCGAGTTGAGCCGTTTAGCCAAGCAAAAGGTTGCCCAGCTTCGGGAGGAGTTCTTGAAGGGCCAGGAGGATCTCTTGAAGGACTTCTCCAAGAAGATGTCTGACCTTGGTGATAAGGTTGTGAGCTTAACCTCGGCCAACGAGGCCATCCAGAAGGAGAGAGAAAGAGAAGCTGCTCTTCTGACGAAGGCTCTTGCCGACAAAGCCGAACTTCAAGCCAAAGTCGAGTCGCTGAAGAAGGATTCGAAGAAGAAGAAGAAGATAAATGAGTTAGAGAATTAGGTTGCAGACCTTCAGAAGGAGGTTTCGGATCTTCAGAATGAGGTAGACGACTTGGACGTAGAAAAAGACAAAGCCGTCCAGGCAACGAAGGTTTTCTTTCAGGACGGCTTCTACTTAGGTCGTCACCAATGTTTGAAGAAATATCCAAACCTTGACCCTTAAGAAATGTCTAGACCTCGACCCTTCCTTCTTGGCTGCCCTGGATATTCCTGAGGGTCCTCGGTGGACTTGGTCGAAAGTTGAGTTCCTCATCCTGCCACTTGCCCCTCCTCCTGCACCGAAGGCGGCGGCCAAAGACATAGGAGTCGAAGCTTCCCATGACACCGGGGTCCCTTAGATATTCTAGGGCCTTTGCCTTCTTCTTGTTCTTTTTATTTTTCTTCTTCTAACCTTCTCCTTGTACTAAGACCTTCTTCAATGAATTTTCCTTCATAACTTGGTTAATTCTTTTCAGCAATTTTTCCCTGTTGTCCCGACCACTTTTGGTCTAGGGACTTCAGAAAGGTACGAACAATTTTTGTTTCCCAATTGTCCAAACCTCTTTCGGTTGAGGGACTTCAGAAAGGTACATTTTGTTTGTTCCATTAGCCAACCTTCGGGTAAACACTCTTTGTTTCCGAAGTTTACCTAGGCAACTTTTAGCCTGTCTTTGTCGGCCGTACTCGATGGACTTCACCTTTTTTAGGCATATAACCCAACCATCTTTGGAAGGAAAATAGGAATTTCGGGAGTCAATGGACTTCACCCTTTTTTTGGGTGTATAACCCAGTCATCCTTGGAAGGAAACAAGACTTTCGAGAGCGTGTGCTTCAGCTTTGTTCGGTGAGTACTTTCAGATAGGGGAAAACTTCTGTACTTAGAGAAATTTCTTTCTTGTACAATTTGTCATCTAAAATTCTAAGTATAAAATTTCTTTAAGGCATCTGAGTGCCACGCACTTTCCATTTTTCCTCCTTCGGCGTCACCAAGCTTGTATACTCCCTTTCGGACCTTGTCTAGGACTAAATAAGGCCCCTTCCCATTTGGCCGAAGTACCCCATGGGATGGTTTTCGGGGTTCAGACTCGGCCTTTTGGAGGATGAGGTCTTCTTCCATTATTCCTTTTGGCCTATCATGCAGGTTTGCACTTATGGCCACCTTTTGCTGAAAGGCCTTTCTTCTGAGCTCGGCCATTTCTCAGTGTTCGTCAACTAGGTCGAGCTTAGTCCTCAACCCGAGGTCGTTTCCTCTTTCGCCGAACACCTGTATTCTAACTGATGGCCGTACTACTCCGATGGGGATAATGGCCTCTATACTGGAGATAAGTGAAAAAGGTGTCTCCCCCGTGGCCCCTCGGGGAGTTGTCTGAAGACTCCTTAGTACAGTAGGAAGTTTTCCTGGTCTTTTCCCCTTGCTTCCCCCAACCTCTTTTGTAGTTCCTCTTTTATAGTTGTGTTGGCTACCTCCACTTGTTTGTTGCTCTAGGGCTGAGCTAGTGGGTCAAAGTGCATTTTTATTCCGAAGTCGGTGACGAATTCTTGGAATCCCTCGTCCATAGACTGGGGACCATTATCGGCCATTATCACCGTCGGTATGCCAAATCTGCATATCATGTTCTTCCAGATGAACTTTTTTATATCTTTTGCCGGAATAGTTTCTAGGGGCTCTGCCTCCACCCACTTAGTGAAGTAGTCTGCTACTACTACGCAGAACTTCACTCCTTCGGGTGTTACCGGGAGTGGCCCGGTGAGCTCTATGCCCTACACTACTAAGGGGCAAAGGTAATCTTCCGGGGTTATCCACTCCAAAGGCAGCCTTTGGGTGCTGGTGTGTCTCTGGCAATTTTCACACCTTCTGGATGAATTGTCCTGCACCCTTTGTACCGGTACATCTTTGTAGCGGACTTACGTACCCCTGCCGGTATAATTCCTCCTTAATTAGGGGACATCGTCCAAAATATCTTCACATTTTTTGACACTTCATGAGGATTTTCAAGACTCTTTGGCTGCGAGATACCTTTTTGTGGGGTCTTTCCACCCTTTGTTCAAGGTTGCTATACTCAGCATTGCCATGCTCGGATGGCCCAGCACTTTGGTAACCACATTTGATTGCTCCGGTGGCCTCTCTGCCTTCGGGCTCCCAAGGGGCTACTCAAGCGCCCTGATGTTCTGCGCTCGGGGTTCCACGGAGTTTCCACTCTAGATCTACCTTTGCTCGATTTCCCTCGTTGGTTTTAGTATTTTCTATTCCTGGGATTTCAGAAACGAAGTCTGCCAGTACCTAGGCTTTCATTGCCCTTCTAGGCTCGTACGTGCTGCAGTATTCTCCAAGCTCGATGCACCCTTTTGTTGATGTTCCCCAAATGCTCTACCCTTTTCATGATGTCGCCCAGAGGTGAGTTACTTCGGACAGTGGTAGCACGACCTTAAAAGTAGAGTCATAGCGTTCTTCCTGCAAATAGCAAGGCGTAAATGGCTTTTTTGGGGTAATGGGCATATGCCATTGTTGCCGAAGAGACGGCAACTTTTCTTTGGGTGCAAAACTCCTTCGACGGAGAGCTCAGGGTCATTTCGACCCTGCTTCTCCCATAGGTTGCGTTCTGAAGGGTATGTTTCCTGTCGAGGACTCATCTTCATTGGTCTCTCCTTCCGAACTCCCGTGAGTTGACGTGGGATCCTTCTCCCGAAAAGGTACTGGTCAGGAGGGCCTTCGGCCCAAATTTAGCTGTGGCCATCTTCGGTCTAACTGCTGCGTCACTCCAGCCACGACAGGGCGTGAGAACTCATGAAGGAAGCCTATGGTAGTACTCAGAGGACATTCATCCTCGGGCACGGAAGTCCCTGCTGTAGTCATTCGGTTGCTGGATGAACCACTGGCGCGGGCGGGGACCTCGAAAGTCCTCTGTCCTTAGAACACCGAGTTTTCAACAACGACAACCTGGGAGTAATTTCCCACAGACGGTGCCAAATGATGGCAGTGAGGGCCATGAGCATCTCCACTGTGTGTCGTGGAGAATGTAGCAGGAGCTTACGGAGGTGTAGGCGAGCCCTGAAAGAAGGTGCTCTCTGTGGATTACCTGTGATGGCCGGCAGCATCTTCGCGTGGCAGGCACGGCGAGGCCGAGAAGGACTTCCGGTATGAGAGAGAGGCCCAAAAAGGCGATTCCTTAGGAGGACTGGCCTGAAACACTCAGAAAACAAGGGTTAGGAGGTCCCCGGAGTGATTTTCCGGGGAGGAGCCTCCGACGCCCAAGTCAGTGCTTTAGGAGGAGTAAAGAGATAGAGCAGCAAGTACCAGAGAGTCTTGCCTGTCCGTGTTCTCTTTCGAGGGCTGGAAGGAGAGGATTCATAGCAGAGAGAGGAGAAAGAGAGAGAGAGCTCTCTCACCTGTGACCATTCCCCTGGTATATATAGGAGGGGGTGAGCCCTTTAGATTGCAGCACCTGTATGGATGAACACCATCCGTACTTCTGGGTGTGGGGGGCCCCTAGCCACCTGTAGGCTCCAACGGGCCACGAGCTGCGATAATCAAAGCCCTACATGATAGGACGTAGGTAGTGGCGATGTGTCAGAGTGCCTGCGAGGACAGCGTGTAGGGTGTACGGGCGTAATGTCAGAGGCTCATTGATGGCTCCTGCCGTACCTCCGAGGTCCCCTTGGTTGATGTCTCACTTTGGAGTAAGGGACCTTTTCCCGGAGTTGCAGTGGTACTTTGGGGCATTTCCTAGCTCCGAAGTTAGCCCTTCGGGGGACTTTCACCTGCAGAAGGTGGCTAGCACTTCTCCCCGAAGCTGACTTGGTTGCTCTCCCGATGGAGGCGATACGGTAGTTTCCCGAGGTTGGTATTGGCGGGCTGCCGAGGTCGCGCACCTCAGGCGTTTGGCTACCTCCTTTTCAGGGTCCTTAGGTGTTCGGGGTGATAGCACTTTGGCTATCAGTTACGTCATTCTAAAAACAGGGGATATGAGAAAACACACTTCCAAGCTCTAAACCATGGTTTAATGCTTGAAATAAGCTCATTCTAGCTTATATACTCTTGATAGCTGTTCTTGGCACCAAGAAATCTTGATTTCAAGGTTAAATTGAGAGCAAAATGAGAGTGAGAAGGTTGGGAATGGGATTATGGCAGCCATAGCCTCACTTTCCACTTCTTAAACCCTCACTTAACCTCCAGGCCACCAAAGTATTAAGCTTAATACAATTAAACCCCCATCTTTTGGTAACTTAGTTAATCTCAATTAATTCTTGTTTATTTCTTCAAGTTTGGGTTAAGGTTGAAAGTTAAGTTATAAAAACTCATTTTAACCACTTAGGACCACTCTCGGCTATTTAGGATGCAAAATTACCATTTTACCCCTGAACCTCATTTAGTGTCTTATCTTCCTCGTAACTTAGTGAACTTTGCTAAACTTACCTATGCTGGCTATGTAAACTTCAAATTTGGCTCCAAACTTAATTTAGAACAGTTTACCTCCTTCAATAGTGGTAGCTACTAGGAAAGGCATAACATTCTCCCTTCCTTTTGGAATTTGGTGCCCCAAATTCTGCTGTAGCTCCGAAAAAATACTAGGATATCTTTTCAGCATATCCTGCTCCATTTCCCATGTACGCTCCTCTTCACTATGGTTAAACCAAAGGATCTTAACCATCAAAATCCACTTAGTTTCAAGTTTCTTGACTTGCCTATCAAGTATCTAAACAGGTTTCTCTTCATAGGTCAAGTCTTCCTGAATTGGTACCACTGTTGGATTAAGTACCTGTCCTGGTTCCACTGTGCATTTTTTAAGTAGACTAACACGAAACACGTTATGCACTTGGGATAGGTTAGGTGGTAATGCCAACCGATAAGCAACTTTCCCTATCTTCTCCAATATTTCATAGGGTCCAATATATCTAGGGGCTAACTTTCCCCTCTACCCAAAACTAGTAATTCCTTTCATGGGCGACACTTTAAAAAGCACTTTGTCCCCAACTTCGAAACTCAAGTCTCTTCTTCTCATATTAGCATACTTAGTTTGCCGATCATTGGCTACCTTAATCTGTGTCTGGATCAACTTGATATTAGCTATAGTATCAGCTATGATTTTAGGACCGATAACTACCCTATCTGCAGGGTTTGCCCAACAATGAGGTGTCATGCATCGCCTCCCATATAAAGCCTCGTATGGTGCCATACCAATAATAGTTTGATGACTACTATTATAAGCAAACTCAATCAGTGGTAGATGCTGATCCGAATCACCTCTGAAGTCAATAGCACACATATGTAACATATCCTCCAAAGTCTGAATCACTCTCTTAGATTGCCCATCAGTTTAAGGATGGAAAGCGGTACTGAGACTAACTTTTCTTCCCAATGCTTCCTAAAAAGCATTCCAAAATTGTGATGTAAACCAAGGATCTCTATCAGATATAATCTGATCTGGTATACCATGGAGTCTCAAAATCTCCTTGAGATACAACTGAGCTAACTTCTCCAATGTATAGGAAATCTTGATAGGTATGAAGTGTGCCAACTTCGTCAGTCAATCGACTACTACCCATATAGCATCATGCTGACTCTGGGTATTTGGGAATCCCATTAGGAAATCCATAGTAACGGACCCCCATTTCCTCACTCGAAGAGGTAAACTCTGAAGGGTACTTGTTGGTTTCTGATGTTCAGCATTAACCATTTGGCATGTTAGACACTTTGCCACATGTCCTGTTTTTTCAGTCTTGGCCACCAGAAATGCATCTTCAAATCATGATACATCTTACTAACACCAAGGTGAATATTCAAAGTTCTACTATGTGCCCCCTGTGGGACTTGCTGCCTAAGTCCTTCCACATTCGGTATATAGAGATGATCTCCATAGTGTAGTATTCCATCCTTGTATCAAAATTCCTTCCTCATAGTACCAAGTTTCACTTCTCCTGAAATTTTCTTCAACAATGGATATTTCATCTGAGCTTCCTTAACTCTGGCTAACCAAGCTTATTGTATTTCCAGAATGTAGACTAGGGATTTCTCTTAGTTTTGCCATAATTCATGCAAAGCCAAGAAACAATCCCTCAACACTCCTTTAGAGGAGTTCGTAGCCTGATCCTCAAATAGAATCACTCCTGTATATTTCTGACTCAATGCATCTGCTACAACATTTCCTTTTCCGGCACAGTACTCAATCTAACAATCATAATCTTTGATGTCTTCAATCCATCATCATTGCCTCATGTTCAGATCCTTCTAAGTAAACAGATACTTCAAACTCTTGTGATCAATGAAAATCCTAAACAACCTTCCCATCAAATAATGTCACCACAGCTTAAGTGAAAACATTACTACTGCTAGCTGAAGATCATGAACAGGATAGTTCAATTCATTAGGTCTCAACTGTCTTGAACCATAGGCTATTACCTGACTGTTCGGCATCAACACACACCCTAGACCAAAACCTTATGCATCAGTATATAGTGTAAAAGTTTTGTTCGGATCTGGTAGAATAAGTACAGGTGCACTAATTAATCTTTTCTTCAACTCCATATAAGCTTCTTCACACTTCGGTGTCCATTCAAACTTCTGAGTTTTCTTAGTTAAGGCCACTAACGGTGTAGCTATCATAGGGAATTCCACTATGAATTGCTTGTAGTTGCCTGCTAAGCCCAAGAAGCTCCTCACTTCTATAATTGTAGTTGGTTTCTTCCACTCAACTACTGCCTGAACCTTTTCAGGATCAACTGACAAACCCTGACCACTAATGATGTACCCCAAAAACTGAATCTTTTCATACCAAAACTCACACTTAGACAACTTTGCATAGTACTGATTATCCTTCAGCACTTGCAAAACTGTCCTAAGGTGTCTTTCATGTTCCAATGAAGACTGTGAATATACCAAAATTTCATCAATGAATAATTCAACAAACTGATCCAAAAATGGTTTAAAGATCCGGTTCATAGCTTCCATGAATACTGCTAGAGCATTCATTACACCGAAAGGCATAACTGTATATTCATAGTGTCCCTTGTCCTCAAGGCAGTTTTTGGGATATCTTCCTCGTTAACTTTGATTTGAAAGTATCCAGACCGGAGGTCAATCCTTAAAAACACTTTTGCTCCCCTGAGCCTGTCAAATAGATCATCAATTCTAGGAAGCGGGTACTTATTCTTGATTATTATTACATTCAACTTTCTATAGTCGATGCACAATCTAAAAGTTCCATCCTTTTTCTTCACAAACAATACCGAAGCTCCCCACAGTGACACACTAGGCCTTATAAAGTCTTTCTCTAGCAGTTCCTCTAACTACTTCTTTAACTCATCCATCTTAGGAGCTGACATCCTATAGGGTGGTATTGAAATAGGTTTAACCTGGGGTTGAAGATGAATTGCAAATTCAGTATCGCTCTTAGGTGGTAACTAAGGTAACTCTACTGGAAACACCTCAGGAAACTGATTCGCTACAAGAATCTTCTCAAGTTCCTCCTCTATGGCCACCCCATTCAATGAAAAATACTCTTCTTCACCAACTATGGGGATGGTATCCATGAGTCTAAGATGTAAACTTTTAGCACTAGATGTTAATCCTCCTGTGCAAGTCACTCTAGCTCCTTGAGCATCAATAATGTCGACTGAGTGATTCGCACAGTCAATTTGCGCCTTATGCTTCCTTAGGCAATCCATTCCCAACACTAGGCCATAAGACCTCAATTCTATCACCCAAAACTCACAATGGAAATCATGGTCGCCTAACTGCAAGGGATACCTAGTAACCACTTCATTGGTCACAATAAAACTCCTCCCTATAGTCCTGATGAGTCTTAACTTACTCAAGATTTATCGTTGTAGTTTAAACTTATCTACTAGGGTAGATGATATTACTGAAAGAGTAGCTCCTATATCAAAAGGCACTCTAACACTACGGTTCTGAAAAGTAAAATTACCTCGAACGGCGGTTGGTTCTCTAGTCACCTGACTCGCCAGGGAAAAAACCCTTGGCTCAACTGCTGTTGCAGCTACACCAGGTCGATTTCCTATGGCAAGGGGTATAGGGGGTAAATTCTTGGGCGGACCTGACAAAGGTCGAGCCCTCGAGCAATCTTTTGCCCAATGTCTTCTCTGGCCACAGATATTGCAAATATCAGTCCTTAAAGTACATGGTCTTCCACCGTGAAACCGTTTGTACATAGGACATAAGCCGATCTTTCTTTTCTTAAATGGACCTTGACTTTCCACCATCGGTTGTTTCCCGGCACTCTTTCCTATGTTGGCAGGTCTAACCTCCACCTTTTTGCTAGGTGCCTTCGAACCATCAAATTCCCGTTCTAAGGCTAATCCTTTCTGGACCACTTGGCGATAGCTCCTAATATCCACTGTTGCCATATACCTCCGAAGCACGGGTTTCAACCCATGAAAGAACTTCTTAGCCTTTCATTCATCAATACCAACATATAAGAAGCATATTGAATAAGTGAGTTATAGGACTGCTCATACTCCCGCACAGACATTTCTTCTTGTACTAGATTCTCAAACTGAATCCTCCTTTGGTCTTGTACAGCTTCACTAATATATTCCTATTAGAAGTTTTTCTCAAAATCTGACTACTTGAGCACCTTTTTGTTGTGCTCTAGTTGGGTACCATTATATTCCCTCAACATTTCCATCACATCATCCCACCATAAACTAGCCCTCCCTCTAAAAAAGAAGGGCACTAAGGCCATCCTTTGCTCTGACTCATAGCCTCCACAGGTGAAAAGTCAATTCATTCTGGATAACCAATCCTCTACTCGATCGGGATCACCTATCCCATCAAAGCTCGGTGGGTCAACGGTCTTAAATTTCTCTAACAACTTCATCTGATGTGGGGTATCTCCCCTCCTTGGAGCCTCCATCACCTTTGGCTCCTCTTCCTCCTGAAGAACATGATTTCTCTGTTTGTGAGCCCTAGGCACTTGCTGCTGCATAGCATGCCTTTCCTCTTGGATAGCTTCTCTTTCCTCATAATCTCAAAACAACTCAGTCACTCTAATGTTCATGCCTTGTGCCACTTGGGCCATTGTTTGTGTCAACCCCTGAAGCACTTTGGATATCTCATCCAGCCTTGCCACAACTGGGTCACTAGAACCCTCACCAGGTTCCCTAGCTCCCCTTGAAGCTCCTGACCTAGTGTCAACCACAACAACCTACAACCAAAACCAGACAACATTCCCCAGATGTTCGTCAGTACTAACTTTCCTAGCACATGGACTTTTCCAAACTAGATCTCAGTCTTAGCCTCCAATAGCAATGAAATGAGCTCTAAGCTCTGATACCAAAAACTGACATGGCCGTCCCTGGCCTCTGCCCAGGAAGCCTTGTGAAAGCTGGTCTCATAGTGGTTACAATTGGCTAGTTGTATATGTGTGTGGATTAAAATCCCGTGATACTAGTTGATTATCCTAGAATATGCAAGATGCATGCTCTTCATGCTTTGACTTGGATTAATAAAAACATAAAGCCTTAACTTGGCCAAGTAATCTCCATAGAAAATAAGTAAAAATAGCCAAAGCATACAAAATCAACATTTATGTGAATTTACTACACATAACAACTCATGGGAGCATTCATACATAGAGTAGACTAATGCCCTTACCCAAGAGCAACCTTAGAGTCTAGGACTCTTCATAACATAGACTATGAAGGCAACCAGAGTACTGTATATATACAAGCCTCAACTAAGATCTTCTTGATCTAACTCCCACCTTGGATATGAATCCTAGTAGCGAGTCTCAAATTCCCTTTGCCCAAGTGCTGCTACGCTCTGCAGTCAAAGGAATGCTCTAGTTAGTACTGTTACCTTACTAACAAAACATCTAAGTTACCCATGTAGACTAGAATCAAAAGGATTCTTAAGTGCAATACCTGTGCACAGAAAAACCATTATTGCAATAACCCTCAACGGTTATTTGATCCAACAACTTCTGAATTTGTACAACATAACTAGGGAGTGACAACATAACATTCTCAGTAAGAGGTCTTCAGTGTACCTACAAGAAAATTACTAACGACACCATATATGATAACATATGTAACCTATTGTCAGCTCATACAGCCTTAGGGTCTGATTTATATGCATATAAAACTAGGTCCCTTGAGACTTCTCCTTATCCTTGTCCTTAAACTATATGGCATTGCCTTGCCTACTAGCAAGCTGAGCTTGCCAGCCTAACCAGTGATAAATCACTAGTTGAACCTCTCCCATTTTTGTTGTACAGGGGAATTATGGTAGGACTATTGTAGACTAGGCCATAAAGACCTTGTAGACTAGGTGCGCTATGGTTTTACCTTGTAACCTTGTTGGTACCAGCACAGCTATGTCACCAAGGGTTCTAAACCTTTCACCCAAGCTAGTGATGCCTAGTTGTGATCTCTTGTAAACTAGTTTTCTTGCTTATGGCACAAGTAACCATAAAAATTTACAAAACTCAAGAAAACTGTTAGGTCTTGAAGGACTTTTGGAAGTCCTGGAAGAGCCCCGAAATACTTCGACCCGAAGGTACCCTAAGAACCCCCATAGGTCTCCCCTCGATGCTCCTAGCAAATCTTGCAAAATTCTGCTACCTTACTTATGGCGACCCGTCACCACAGTTGGTAAAGTTCTGCCAACTTTCTCCTGTATTGGCGATGTGTCGCCATAGTTGGTGACGTTCTGTTGACTTTTTCTAGGATTGGCAATGCATCATGGACTGGGGCACAAAATTGGCGATGTGTAGCCAATTTGCGTTTCTGCAAAATTCTCATGCATTTTGCTGATATGAACTTTGGGCACCTCCCAAACATATCAAACATGCTTGGAATGCCTCCAAACTTCACATACACGTAAAACATGCTGCATATATCACAACCAAGTATTACAAGCCGATCTATGATGCCTTATAACATCATTCCAATCCTCAAAAACCTTATAGTTCACCACAATTCAACCATATCCTCTAACTAATGCTATTGCTAGAATCACTCAAGTTCTTCTAGCAAACTCATGCCAATAGCATTAAATGGTCTTGAGAGCATAACTCCCTTACCTTAACTCCAAGTAACAAGCAAGAATCAACCACTTTTCCAATCAACTAAGCTCACCAAAGTATCACCTAATTCCAAACAAAAACATAGACACTAATCATCAAAACCTTGCTTTCGAACCAAAACCCAAGCTCCAAACTAACCAAATAACATGCATTCAATCAAGAACAAATTGGTTACCTCATTCTAAAAATAGGGGATATGAGAAAACACACTTCCAAGCTCTAAACCATGGTTTAATGCTTGGAATGAGCTCCTCCAAGCTTATATACTCTTCATAGCTGTTCTTGGCACCAAGAAATCTTGATTTCAAGGTTGAATTGAGAGCAAAATGAGAGTGAGAAGGTTGGAAATGAGATTATGGCAGCCATAGCCTCACTTTCCCCTTCTTAAACCCTCACTTAACTTCCAAGCCACCAAAGTATTAAGCTTAATACAATTAAACCCCCATCTTTTCGTAACTTAGTTATTCTTGATTAATTCTTGTTTATTTCTTCAAGTTTGGGTTAAGGTTGAAAGTTAAGTTATAAAAACTCATTTTAACCACTCGGGACCACGCTCAACTATTCAAGATGCAAAATTACCATTTTCCCCCTAAACCTCATTTAGTGCCTTATCTTCCTCGAAACTTAGTGAACTTTGCTAAACTTGCCTATGCTTGCTATGTAAACTTGAAATTTGGTTCCAAACTTAATTTAGAACACTTTACATCCTTCAGGAGTCCTTGCTACTAGGAGAGCCATAATAGGTCAAGTCTTCCTAAATGGGTGGCACTGAAGGATTAACTATTTATCCCAGTTCCATGAGGCATTTCCTTAGAAGACTAACATGAAATATGTTATGCACATGAGTCAAGTTAGGTAGTAAAGCCAATTTATAAGCAAGCTTCCCTATTTTCTCCAAAACTTCATAAGGACAGATGTACCTATGGGCTAACTTTCCCCTTTATCCAAATCGAGTAACTCCTTTCATGGGAGACACATTAAGAAGTACTTTATCACCAACTTCAAAACTCAAATCTCTTCTACTCTAATTTGCATACTTAGTTTGTCGGTCATTAGCTACTTTAATCCATTACCGGATCAACCTATGTGATTTCAACTATAATTTGAGGTTTGGCGAATACCTTATCTAAAGTGTCTGCCCAACAATGGGCCATCATACACCACCTACCATACAATGGCTCATATGGTGCCAGACCTTTAAAAGTTTGGTGATTGTTATTATAAGCAAATTTGATGAGTGGTAGGTACTGATCCCAATCACCCTTAAAGTCAATAGCACAAATGCATAACATATCTTCCAATGTTTGAATCATTCTATCAGATTGTCCACCAATTTAAGGATGGAAGGTAGTACTAAGGCTAAACTTACTCCCCAATGCCTCCTTGAAAGCAATTCAAAACTATGACATAATCCTAGGATCTCTATTCGATATGATCTAATCTGGTATATGATGCAGCCTTATGATCTCCTTGACATACAACTAAGCCAACCTCTCCAAAGTGTAAGTAGTCCTTATGGGTATGAAGTGTGCCGATTTAGTCAACTAATCAACCACCACTCAAATAGCATCGTGCTAACTCTGGGTGTTTGGTAACCCTACTAGGAAATCCATGGTAATGAACCCCCACTTCCTCTCTGGTAAGGGAAACTCTAAAGTGTACCAGCTAGATTTTGATGTTCAGCTTTGGCCATGTAGCATGTCAAATACTTAGCCATATATCTTGCTACATCCTTCTTCAGTCCTAGCCACCAGAAATGTGTCTTCAGATCATGGTACATCTTACTAACACTAGGGTGAACACTTAACTTACTTCTATGTGCCTCTTATAGGACTTGTTGCCTACACCACTCCACATTTGGTACATAAAGTCAATCTCCATGCTGTCTTTAGAAAACTAGGTTGACTGTATCTCCAAAATGAACACTAACAACCTTTCTTGGTTTTGCCAAAACTCATACAAAGCCGAGAAACAATCCCTTAACATGCCTCCTAAAGAACCTGTAGCCTGATCCTTAGATAGGATCACTTCTATGTACTTCTTGATCCTCTAGAATGCCTTCAGTGTAGGACATATTGGTTGGACCTCCAATAGAACTTCGCCTTGGTAGTATCTACAGCAATTGAAGAATAGGGGTTAGAATCTCCCAAAAAAATTTTTCCAGGGGAGAGGTTTTCAATGCCTAAGTCAGTATGTGAGGGAAAAGTTGCTAAGAGTAGAGAATAGAAGGAGAGGGTGTTTCCTGTGTATTACTTGGGAGCCTCCATGAGTATTTATAAGAGGCCTATAGGAGAAGGCCATTATCCTTTGTTTGTGTACATGTGGTTTAGCTAGATTAGGTTCATACCTTTGGGGAGGGGTGTCTCCAGCTGTCCATAGGTGGTTATTCTTTAGAGGAGGAGGGCGTGTGCAAGGTTCCAATCAGTGGTCCTTTAAAACCATATTTTTTGCCTTCCTTGAGGACCCTTTGGCAACTAGAACTCCTTTCAACGTAGGATTTCCCTCGAAGGTGACTGGGGAAGCCTATCAGTTGCGTAGACCATGTTCAAAATGTGTCTCTTTTGCCAACGGTGGTGTAGAGCCTTTTCCTAAGGTTGGTCATATTCTCATCCAAAGGTGGTGTCAAGTGTATGTATCTGAAGCTTCTGTGGGTGATAGTCCTTCTGCTATCACATGCCCCCTACAAGGAACCAAAGTTGTATCTTTGGTTTTTAGCAATCAAGAACATGTTCCAGCAATTCTACCTTTGGAAAGTCGAGGTCACCTTTGGCGTAAGAACTTCCTTTTCCCAAGGTTGGCCCTTTGGCCTAACTGCTTTTCCTCTGATCAGTCTAGGCTTTACAGTCTGAGATCCTTTCTTTTATCGATGTTGTATTGCTGGCATACTTTTGGACAATTTTGTTTCTATGTTCCATTTTGTCGAGGTTAAACCCTTAGTGAAGAAGTTACTTCAAGCCAAATTCTTATTTTTGATGAGATCACACCTTCAGCATGTAATGAGTTACTTTTTCCTTAGGGTTTTTATTCCTACCATCTGCAAGTGGATCCTCCTATCTTTATGAATAAGTAGTCATGTCCCCTCAATTTGAGCAATATAGATTTAACAAATCAATAGGCATGCCCTCGTTTCTCATCCAGTGTGACATGTGTCATGATACTGATGCCTATGTTTCCCGTCCATTACATCAGTTATGTCTCTTCACCTACAGAGGGTCATTATGGCATCATTTCACCTACACTTTTCGAGCTATATAAACTCATCTCCCCTTGGGGGTTCTTCACTTCTTTGCTTTTTACTCTCTTTTGCTCTCTAACTTTTCTATTCTTTTGCGGTTGTGCTTTAGGAGCGGAATAATTTCTGCCAAATTTTTGTGGTTGTTCTCTTGAGTCGAATAGGTTGGTATTTCCTAAAGTTAGTTTTTTGCCTTAGTTTTTCCTCCCTTATCAATTCCAAAAATGTCTACTCTGAATGCCGATGTTCATCCCATTCCAAAGAGTTGGAGTCCACTTAACTCTCACCTGAGCTAGGGCACTTTGGAAAAGCTGAAGAAGCTAAGTTTTTTTTCTTTTTTATGCCAAGACTAGGCTCTCTAATCCTGGTGAGTTGAGCTACCTTCCTTGGCATAACAAGGTTACCATTTTTAGGGCACAGCTAAAGGTGGGTCTTTGGTATCCCCTCTAAAGATTGTGAGTGACTTTTGCCAATTTCATGGCATAGCCGTTAACTAGCTACCACCAAACTCAAGCTCTTACTTCAATGCCTTTCTGTACATGTGTGGGGTCTTTAAGATAGCCCATCACTTTATTTTTTCAATGCAATATTACAAACTTCATCCCATCCCAAATGGGGGATTTTACTTCTTACTCCCTTAGAGAACTGGGACAAGAAATTCACTTTCACCTTCGGAATCAAGGATAGTTGGTGAGGGTGGCAGAAAAAGTATTTCTTAATGGAGGTGGATGAAAAAGGGAAAGTCATGCCTGTGAAGTGAGCCTCTTGGACTTTTGCAATCAACATGATGGACCCGTCGAAGTTGCTTACCCTTGAACTAAAGTCCCAATTGAAGGACTTCGATGGTCACATTCAGGCTGTAGCTGACTGGACAGGTCAGGCTTTTTCGCATCCACTATATCCCTTTCCTATTGGATGAAATTTCATGATCGAAGAGGTACTTCAAGAGTTGGGGCTCATCAAGGAGCATGTTACTGATAAGAACATACCGGAGCCAGCAGTGGATGGCAAGAAGTCTTGGTTGGTTAAGCTTTTTTTTGGTGAACTCTCCTATTTTTCCCTTGTAAAGAGTAAGCTCCTTTCCAACTTCTTTTTTTTTTTTGGATTTATGGGACTTGCACTGATATTTTCCTTATTGCAAAAATGGGCAATAAATTTGCGGCCCTTGACAAGAGTTTGTTCCTTGGTCCAGCTGAAAAGGAGGAATAGAAGAATAAGGCTCCAAAGAGAAAAAAAGGGCTAGTTTGAACATTCTTTAGGGGTGCCGAAGCCAAAGAAAACAAAGGAGGACTCACTTCCTCCTCCCCCTCAAGATGTGGCAGAGGTTGTAGCTCATTTTGCCGGAGGCGTGAATCTTTCGTCAGAAGTAGCCATCCTGCCCATTCCTCTTAGCCCCAATGCTACTGTGGAGACCTTGGGGATTTCACTAGGGTTAGTTTTGGTTGGGGAGGTAGAAAAAAGTTAGAGGCATAAGTGTAAGGAGATTCCTACTGAGGTCCTTGATGTGAGTGACTCTGACGAGGGAGACGTCGAAGTCCTACCAGGTTTGTCTCTTAGTCATTCATGTATGAATTTTAGATTTTTTGGCATTCTAGATTTTGTAGATGAAACCTTAAGAGACAATGTGGTAAGGGAACTTTGTCATGATTTTGCAGAGGACTAGGCCCAGAAAAAGTGGATGATGGACCATGCTCAGAAGTGAGTCATTTCAGATTTAAAGACCCCTAAAGATAAAATGTTGAGGGAACCCTCCTGAACTTTTACTAAATACATGGACTTGTTTTCAGAAGACTGCCAAAAGATGGTTCCCTAGATTGTAAGGGGCATTATCACAAATGCAACCTTTCAATCTTTGACAGTTGATTGTCCAAATGATGAGATTATCGCTACTCCAATTTCTAAGCGTGCTACTGAGGTAGTCTTTCTTCCTTTAGTACTTTAAGAAATTTAGGCCTTCAAGTTGCTATTTCTCATGTAAAGCCTTCATTTCTTATAGCTACTCGCTTACGGAGGCTACCTTTGGGCTTGGGCATCAAAGCAGTCATCCATTTGAGGTCAGTTGGAGGAGAGCTTGGCTAAGGCCAAAGAGATGTTTGCGAGCTCATACCTCAAGTATGGCAAGCTGAATGAGATTTCCAAGGAGGACCTAGGCAAGCTTTACCAAGAACTGTTGGAGAGCTAGAAGGAACTACTCATTGAGTCTACTTCCAAAATCTTTAACCTTGGGGCAAAGCTAGTAGAGCAGAGTTCAATGGGGGAGACTTTGCAAATGAAGAATGAGGATGCAGTTGCTGATTTGATTAAGGGATTGGAAATCAATGCTAAACTTATTGTCGAGGTTGATTAGCTGAAGAAGTGGAAGAGGAAGAAGAAGAAGAAGAAGGAGACAGAGAATGAGATTGAGGCCCTGAACAAAGAGATGGAAGTTTTGAAGGTTGAGAAGGCCAAGGAAGATGATGCAACAAAA
Organism: Aquilaria yunnanensis; assembly: GCA_039654915.1. NCBI lineage: Eukaryota > Viridiplantae > Streptophyta > Magnoliopsida > Malvales > Thymelaeaceae > Aquilaria > Aquilaria yunnanensis. Next base: position 80,263,757 of record CM077598.1, read on the forward strand.
TCTTTGTTCCAAGACTATTTATGCCTTGCTTGCAATCAAATTCTTTCATGCTACCAAGACCTCGATATCTGCTTCCTTAGAGCCCTTGATGCTCCTAAGGAATCTTGTTTGCCGTGGTCAAAAAGAGAATTCCTCAATCTTCCCGAGCATCCTACTATGGTCGAAGATGTTAATGATGACGATAATGAGGATGATGTCGAGGATGTTGGGGCCGAGGAGCATGAAATGGTGAAAATAAACCATAGTACTCCACTTTTTCTTTTTTCTTTCTTTTTGTACTTCTTCCATTGTACTTTGTCTTTTTAAGTGGATTACCCTTTTTCTTTAAAATTTTGACTAAGTCCATGAGCAGTATGATACTTGAAACTATTTTAGTAGCCTTTGGCTAGCCTTATTTGCTGACAAAGCCTTCTCACCATATTGGAGAAATGACCAACCCTCTTTAATTGTTTGTTCAACTTAATCATCAATTTTAGCTAAATTACCAACTTTGGTACTACAAACTCAGCACATTCAGATGTAAACTATCCTTGGTAAAGATATTATCAAGGATTTGGAACCTTTACCTTTTTTTCAAAAGTGATATTCTTATCACCTTTGGAAAGTTATGAGGAGTGAGGATTTTTCTAAGTGTTTTGGAATGGAAATCAAGCAACATTTTTGGGAAACTTGCTATGTACAAAACACTTGGGTAGTCCCGAGGATTGCCACATTTGGTGGATGTCCTCTGGGAGGCCTTCCCAGAACAAGACTATTTCCTTGGAAATATCTAAGTTCACAGAACTAAGTGTAAAATTTTTTCAAAGAGTCTAATTGCCATGTGTTCTTCAACTCTTCTCCTTCAGTATTTCTAAGTTTATAGACTCTTGGCTGAACTTCTCCCAGGACCAAATAAGGTCCTCTCAATTTTCTTGAAGTATGCCATGAGATGGTGTTCAGGATTCCAGTTTAGCCTTTCGGAGAACATGGTCTCATTCCTTGATCCCTTTAGGTTTGACATGCAAGTTCCTTGTAATGGCTACCCTTTGCTAGAAAGCTTTTCTTTTGAGTTCGGCCATCTCCCTATGTTTGTCAATCATATCGAGTTTGGTTCTTAAATTGAGGTTGTTCCCTTCTTTATCAAACACTTGTACTCTGATTGACGGTTGTACAACTTTAATAAGGATAAAAGCCTCAGTACCGAATACAAGTGAAAAAACTGTTTCATCAGTAGCTCTTCTAAGAGTTGTTCAGTAACTCCATAATGCACTCGGGAGTTCAGTAAGCCATTTTCCATTTTCCTCTTTCAACATCTTCTTTAGTCTATCTTTTAATGTTTTGTTGGATACTTCAAATTGTCGGTTACTCTGTGGGTAGGCTACTAGACTGAAGTGTAATTTTACCCCGAGGTTGCTAATAAATTCCTAGAACCCTTTGTCATTGAATTGGGAACCATTATCTGCTACTATCACCATTGGGTAACCGAACCTACATATGATGTTGTCGGGGGTTCTACCTCAATCCCCTTTCTGAAATAATCTATTACAACTACACAAAACTTCACTCCTCCAGGGGCCATTGGGAGAGGACCAATGAGATCCATAATCCAAATAGTGAAGGGGCAAGGATAATAAGCTGAAGTGATTGCTTCTGAAGGTGCTTTTTGGATGGGTGCATGCCATTGACACTTGTCACATCACTTGATGAACTGCCATGCATCCTTCCTTACAGTCAGCCAAAAATATGCCTGCTGAAGTAGTACTCTAGCAAGGGTGTCGGTTATGATGTGAGACCCACAGACTCGTTCATCAACTTCATTCAGGACTACTTCGATGTCCTCTTCACTAATACATCTTTGTAGGGGATTTGCATACCCTTGTCGCTACAATTCTTCCCCGATTGTAAACTACCATCTTGAGCACCTCCATACCTTCGTAGCTTCCTTAAGGTCTTCAGGTAAGGATGAAATAATAAGATATTCCTTTATAAAGTCTTTCCACCCCTTGTTTGGTGTTGTGAGTGCCATTTTGGCTATGGTTGGGCCATCGAGTACCTCGGTGGACTATTTTGACTTAGCCAATATGTCTACTTTGATGTTTTCTTTCTGACGTACCTTTTCTACCTTTACCAAATCAAATTCTTGGATCAATTTTTTGACGAGGTCATGATATTTTGCTAGGTTGAGATCCTTGGTACTGTATTCTCCTGTCATCTACCAAACCACCAACTGTGAGTCACTGTAAGCCTTTAGATTTTTCACACTTACTTTTTTTTCCAACCGTAATCCTGCTACAAGGGCTTCGTATTCAACGATATTGTTGGTGACCTGGAATCCAAACTTGACAGCTATTGTTGCTTCCATTCCTTCGGGGCCTTGGAGTATTATGCTAGCTTCTTGGTGTTTTAATCCTGAAGCACCATCTACAAACAGTGCCCATTTAGGCTTATTATCACCATGGATATCAAGGTTATCCTCATTCTTGGGCAATTCAACGATAAAATCTACTGAAGCTTCACCTTTTATGGCCTTTTTTGCTTCATACGTGATGTCATACTCTCTGAGCTCAATACACCATTTTGACAGTAGGCTTGAATGGTCCACCTTCTTCATGACATCCTGAAGGGTTTGGTTACTTTGTACTATGATATGAAATCCGTGGAAATAGGGCCAGAGCCTTCGACTTGGCATGACTAAGGCGTAGGTGGCTTTTTACAAAAGTGGGTACCTGACTTCAGCATCATGCAAAGACTTGCTGATGTAGTATACAAGCCATTGATTTTCTCCTTCTTCTTCCCTCAGCAGTACCAAACTTACTACTTTCTCCATAATCATGAAGTAGTGAATGATACTTTCTCCCTCTCTTGATTACTGCAGGGTCAGCAAGTGGGCTAAATAGTTTTTGAGTTCATCCCAAGCTTTTTGGCAATATTCATTCCAATGGTGTTCTTTAGAACTGAGTGATGGCCTGGGGCCTCATCGTTGTGAGTCATGATGACTGTTGAAGAGACTTCTAGGAGGAAGAACGCCTGGAAGGTGGATCGCCCCAAGGAGAGTACCTGAAAAGCTGGTAAACAGGGTTAGGAGGCCCCCGGAGTGTTTTTCCGGGGGGGGAGCCTCCGACGCCCAAGTCAGTGGTGGCCGGAAAAAGGAGAAAGTCACTAGCTCAAAGAGAAAGGCAGAAAAGTCTCGCCTGGTATTTTCTCAGAGTGTGGGAGCTGTATCTCCGGCCAACCAACTTCCTGTCAAGTATTTATTTCCTATATATATAGGAATACCTAGCCCGTTCAGATCATGACACATGTGCGGTCGGATGCTCCTGAACTTCTGGGCGTAGGGGACAGATAGTTGGTAACCAGATGGCCTCGAGCCTTGTGCTGAGACGGGCCATGATGTGATTCTGATGGCGTCTGCGCATCAGGGCAGCTTTTTACGTCTGTGGTGGGACGTGTTAGAGGCTTCCTTAAATGCTTCCTTAAATGCTCCTGCCGTACTCTCGAGGTCCCTGGGCGAGGTCGTCCTCTAGTTCGGACAGAGCCTCTTCGGGAAGCATACCCTCAGTTCGGGGGTTCCCAGTTCCAGGGGGTTCCGCCTTCGGGGATATCATGTTCGAGCAGCAATGTCTGGTGCCACTTTTCCGAAGGCGCGCTGTTCACAACCTTGGGGGGCGAATAGAGTCCTCAAGTTTTACTGGCGTGCCGAGGCTCGGAGCTCTCCGGCTATCTCCCGAGGTGCATGATTCCACCTGTTCCCGGGAAGCGCCAGTTCTTCTGGCCATTGTTGTGGCAGGGTGTTCGGCCAGATTGAGGCGATAGCCTTTGGCTATCACATGCCCCCCTCTGGAAAGCCGAAGTGAAGACTTCGGTTTGCATCTCTTTCCGAGGTTGTCGTTGGGAGTCTTGTTGGGAAGCATAACCTGTTCCGAGGTCGCACCTTTTGCCCGAGGGTCTGGGCTGTTCGGCCTTGGCCTATTCTTTGGTGTCTCCGAGGCAAAGCCTGTACCGAAGATACACCTCTTGCCCAAAAGTCACCGGCTGTTCAGCCATAGCCTGTCTCTTGGTGTCCTTGAGGTGGCCTGCTTTTTATTTCTGCAGGTCTGATAGCTAAGCGTGTCAGACTGAGCGGCGCGTCTCCATTTTTCAGGGATGTCAAACGACGTGTCCCAATCAGGAGGTGTGTCCCGGTTTTCCAGGGACGTTTGGGGAGGCATGTCCCCTATTTCTGCGCAGCGGTTGACACGCGGCTTGTTGCCATTGGAAGAGAGACGCGTCATTTACAGAGGGCGCGCCTTTTCAGGTGCAGCGGGCAGTTACGGTGACGATTCGCCTCCAATGGGTACTTATGATCTCTTTTCGGCTACCCACCTTTGGCCTATAAATAGCCCATTCCATCATAAGTCCCACTTACTGTTTTTCTGCTCTCTCTCTGCTTTGCCCTCTGTTCTTGCGTTTTATCTTGCTTTCTGTGGCGGAGCTTCTTTAATCAGAGCTTTTCCTACCAACTTTCACGATGGCGTCCTCAGGCAAATCTTTTGGTGGGTTTTGATTTGCAGAGTACTCTGATTCCTCTGTTTTTCTGAGTTTTTCTGGAAAACTGTTGTTTTTTTCCAAACTCGTCTTCTGAGTTTTTTCTGGAAACTATTTTCTTTTCCATCTCAAACTCTTTTTCATGTCTACGATGCCTGTTCCCGAGAGCTAGAAACCTCTTCTGGCCCATCCTTGCTGTACCACCCCCGAAAAACTAGAAAGGTGGAAGAAAAAATTCTTTCTTCCCTCTTACGCTGTGACCAGGCTGCCTCATTCTAGCCATTTTGCTTTTTCAAACCGCGGCAACGAGGTTACCGTCTTCCAAGCCCAACTGAAGGCCGGACTTCAGTATCCTCCCCCGAAGGTGGTTTGCGAGTTCTGCCAATTCCATGGCATTGCTGTGAACCAGCTTCCCCCGAACGCGTACTGCTATTTTAACGCCTACCTCTGCATGTGTGGTGTGTTCGAGATAGAGCCCCACTTCATCATTTTCATGCAGTACTACAAGCTCTACGTGGTCCCGAAGGGTGGCTTCTATTTCCTGCTGCCTCGGGGATCCGGGAGCAAAAAATTCACCTTCACCTTCGACACGAAGGATAGCTGGCGGGGGTGGCAGCCTAAGTTCTTTTTCCTGAAGGTGGATAAGAACTGGTCTGATGTCCCGACCAGATGGGCTCAGGGAGTGCTGAACGCAGACGTCGTTGATCCGAGGATGCTGCTGACCCCACCGTTGGCTTCCGTGTTCGTGGATTTCGACGCCCGCATTCGGGCAGTCGCTGACTGGGTTCCCAAGGTCTCTCCTCGTGCTCTTTACCCCTTTCCTATCAACTGGAGGTTGATGACCGAAGAAGTCCTTCGGGAGCTGAAAGTGTTTAAGGAGCACGAGACTGACCTCAATATGCCCGCTCCCGCCATCACCGGGAAGGACTCCTGGCTGGTCAAGCTCCTTAAGGGGGAGACTTCTTTCGAATCTTTTGCCGAAAGTGAGTAATCTTCCACCCCTTTATATTTTTTCCTCGGACTTACGCTGATATTTCTTCTCTTTTTCAGAGATGGGCGATGGGGCTGCCGCCTATTACAAGGCCCTCTTTTCTGGCCAAGTGGAGAAGGGGGAGCAGACAAAGAAGGCGGCTTCCCGAAGAAGGAAGTCGACAGGGGCGGGGCCCTCGGTGAAGCGAGCTAGGAAGGCTGTCCAGCCTCCTCAGCCAGAGCTTTCGGAAGAAGAAGCTGGCGAAGAGGCTGGTCTTGTTGAAATTTCACCGGCCGAGGTCCCCGCTACTTCCGCCGAGGTGCATCCTCCCGACCTCGAGGCCTCCAGAAACACTGTAGTGGCAGAAGTACCTACCGCCGAGGAGCGGTATCGGCAGAAGGGTAAGGGTCTTTCTACCGAGGGGCCCGAGGATCCCGAGGACACTATCTCCGAGGTTCCTCCAGGTATGCCTTCAGGCGAAGTTCAGCTCCTTTGCTTTTCACGAATTTTTGTTCTACTCCTAACTTCCTTCTCACTTTCAGAGGAGCCTCTTACTGCTGGCTGGAGGGCCATTCATGAGAGGAAACGGGCCCTCCGCGATGCCAAAATCCCTGAGGGGAAGATCCCCTTGGAGCCCTTTTGGACAATCATGGAGGATATGAATTTGCTCTCCGACGATTGTCCAAAAATGACAAAGGAGATTTGGAAGGGGATGACCACTGACGCCTCCTTCCGGGCCATTGCGGCGGCTCACCCGAGGGATAATACCCTCGCCGCAAAAGTCACCGAGCATGCTGCTCAGGTATAGTCTTTACACTCTTTTTCCTCAATTTTCTAAGTGTTTAGACTTGTACTGACCTGGACTTTTGCCTTGCCGTAGCTGCTGGAGTACGCTGGTTACCTCCGAGTTCGGGTGGCCAGAGAGGCTGCCTCCAAGGATGCGACTTCGCGGGAACTCAGTGAAGCGAAGGCTTCGCTTGCGAAGGTGGCCGCCAGCAACCAGCAGCTGGCAGCGGATTGTTCTCAACAAATCGCCGCCGTTCGGGAGGAGTTCTCGAAGAAGAGAGAAGAACTTGAAAAGGACTCCTCCCGGAAGATTGCCGACCTCGGCGACCAAGTAAAGGGGCTGCTCGCCGCCAACGGAGATCTTGTCAAGGACAAGGCTGTTTCTGACAGTCTTGCGGCGAGGTTGACGGATGAGAACAATGCTCTCCGAGCCGAGGTCGAGGCTCTGAAGAAGGAGTCCAGAGGGACGCTGGGGACAAGCGAGCTGGAGGAGGAGATTGCTGAGCTGAGGGACGAGCTCAACGTCCTTGGCGTTCAAAAACATACTTCTGATCAAATGGCCAAGGTCGCCTTTCAGGACGGCTTCTGCCTTGCTCGACACCAAGTCCTGCAGAGGTTCCCAGATTTGGACCTCTCTTTTCTGGAGGGCCTAAATATTCCTGAGGGACCTCGGTGGCAGTGGTCCAAGGTCGAGCATCTGAAGCTTCCTGGTCTTCGTCCGCCCGGCTCTCCCTAGTTTGTTTTAGGGCTCCTTTTATTTTTCTCCTTTGTGCTCCTTCTTTGGGCACTTCTTTTGTAAGGCAGCGTTTGCTCTAAATGAACAATCTTTTGGCTAAGTCCTTTCTTGCAGGTTTCTTCATTTCCACTGTCCCGAACACGTTTGCTCAAGAGACTTTCGGAAAACCTGCAACCAAAGAAACTTTTTACCTTCCTTTGTCCCGAGTGTGCTCGCTCAAGAGACTTTCTGGAAAGTTTGTAAAAATTTGGCTAAGTCTTTTGCAGGCTTTTTGTTCCCTTTTATCCCGAACGTGTTCGCTCAAGGGACTTCGGAAAACCTTCAGCCAAATTTTTCTGTCTTCCTATTGTCCCGAGCATATTTGCTCAAGGGACTTAGGAAAATTTTCACGAGATTGCTCATTTCCTTTTTTCCCGAGCACGTTCGCTCAAGAGTGTTCGGAAATTACCTCTGCTTTTGTTTTGGCGTGTACTTTTGTGAGATTCTTGCTTTCCCTTTTTCCCGAGCATGTTCGCTCAAGGGTGTTCGGAAAATTTTCTCTGCACTGATTATGCCGAGTACCTTTGCAAGATTCTTGTTTCCCATTTTTCCCGAGCATAGTGGCTCAAGGGACTTCGGGAAGTCACATCTGCTTTTTTCGTGGCGAGCACCTTCGCGGAATTCTGTCTTGGACAATTTGGTATACTTAAAAAAAAATTTCTCAAGACCATTCTTCTCCAGACCATTCTGTACTTAGAATATTTCTTGTACAATATATCTCCTCCGCTCAACCTTAGGCGTAGAATTTTTTCAAGGCGTCTGAATGCCAAGTGTTTTTCAATTCTACGCCTTCGGCGTCGCCAAGCTTGTACACGCCTTTTCGTACTTCGGCGAGAACCAGATAAGGTCCTTCCCAATTTGCGCGAAGTACTCCGTGAGATGGCCTTCGGGGTGCAAAGTCGGTCTTTCGGAGAACGAGGTCTCCTTTTTTGATTTCTTTTGGCCTGGCTTTTAAGTTGATAGCCACGGCCACTCTTTGCTGGAAAGCTTTTCTTCTCAGCTCGGCTATTTCTCTGTGTTCGGCCACATGGTCGAGCTTAGTTCTCAGACTGAGGTCGTTTCCGCCTTCATCGAATACTTGCACCCGTATTGAAGGCTGAACTATCTCTATTGGGATAATGGCCTCTATTCCGAAGACGAGTGAGAAGGGAGTTTCCCCTGTGGCTCTTCATGGCGTCGTTCGGTAGCTCTACAATACACTTTGGAGTTCTCCTAGCCATTTCCCCTTGGCTTCCCCAAGTCTCTTTTTCAGGCCATCTTCTATGGTCCTGTTTGATACTTCCACCTGCCCATTGCTTTGGGGGTGAGCTACTGGGGCGAAGTGCATCTTTATTCCGAGGTCGCTGATGAATTCCTGGAATCCTCTGTCTATGAACTGGGATCCATTATCAGCTTCTAGTACCCTCGGTATGCCAAATCTGCATACGATGTTCTTCCATACGAACTTCTGCACTTCTTTTGCCGAGATAGTTGCTAGTGGTTCTGCCTCTACCCACTTTGAGAAATAGTCCACTGCTACCACGCAGAATTTCACGCCTCCGGGCGCTGTGGGGAGTGGCCCAATAAGGTCTATACCCCAGACTGCGAAGGGCCAAGGATAGTCTGCCGACGTTACCATTTCCGAGGGTATCCTCTGGATTTTTGCATGTCTTTGGCAACTACCGCACTTATGGACGAACTGCCTTGCGTCCTTTCTCAGGGTAGGCCAGAAGTATCCTTGGCGGAGTATCACTGCTGCAAGGGCATCAGTTCCAATGTGCGAGCCGCACATGCCTTCGTGAACTTCTTCGAGGACCATCTCAGTATCCTCTTCGCCCACACATCTCTGCAGCAGATTTGCATATCCTTGCCGATATAACTCTTCACCAATCAGGAAGAATCTTCCGGCGTGTCTTCGCAGTCTTGCAGCATTGCCGGCGTCTTCGGGAAGCTCATTCTCTGCGAGGTATCTCTTTATGGGGTCCTTCCACCCTGTTCCCGAGGTCGTTACGCTTAGCACGGAGATGCTTGGATGGTCTAGCACCTCGGTGTATGTTTTGGACTTCGCTAAGCAATCTACCTCAGTGTTATTCCGCCGGGGTACATTTTCGATCCGCACGGCGTCAAACTCTTGGATGAGTTTTGTTACCAGCTCGTGGTATTTTGCCAAGATTGGGTCCTTCGCCCCATAATCTCCTGCCGTCTGCCGAACTACCAGCTGGGAATCGCTGTGAGCCCTTAAGTTTCTCACGCCAATCTTTCTGGCCAAGCGTAATCCCGCTATGAGGGCTTCATACTCAGCCACATTATTGGTGACGTTGAAGCTGAACTTGATAGCCTTCATGACCTCTAGGCCTTCGGGTCCTCTGATAACTATTCCAGCTCCCTGGTGTTCGGACCCCGAGGCTCCGTCAACATGCAAGGTCCATTCTGGCTCACCTTCTTTCGGATCTGAGTGGTTCTCCTCAGTGGTGGGTATTTCGGCGATAAAATCTGCCAATGCTTGGGCTTTTATGGCCTTCCGAGGCTCATACGTGATTTCGTGTTCGCCAAGCTCTATGCACCACTTGGAGAGCCTTCCTGAATGATCAACTCTCTTCATAACATCCCGTAGTGGTAGACTACTTCGGACGATGATGGGGTGAGCCTGGAAATATGGTCGCAGTCTTCTTCCTGCAAGCACCAAGGCGTATATAGCTTTTTGAAGCAAAGGGTACCTGACTTCGGCGCCATGCAGGGACTTGCTGACGTAGTAGACCGGCCATTGTTTCGGCCCTTCTTCTTTCACCAGGACCGAGCCACGGCCTTTTCTGTGACGACGAGGTACAGTACGAGGGGTTCTCCCTCCCGAGGTTGTCGCAGAGTCGGCAGGCTGGCCAGGTAGACTTTGAGTTCTTCCCAGGCCTTTTGGCAATCTTCATCCCAAGGACGATCATTTCTTCCGAGGTCGCCTTCCATCTTTGCTGCCTTTGTGAGGACTTTGAAGAAAGGTCTACACCTATCTCCGTACCTGGAAATAAACCTGCTCAGAGAGGTTATTCTTCCGGATAGTCTCTGCACGTCTTTGAATGTGGCAGGAGTTCGGAACTCAAGCAGAGCCTTAATCTTCTCAGGATTGGCGTCGATGCCTCTTTCGGATACCATGTACCCAAGGAATTTTCCCGAGGTCACGCCGAAGATACACTTCTCGGGATTAAGGCGAATCCCGAAGGCTCTGAGCTTTTGGAAGGTTTCCTCCAAATCCGCAACGTGGTAGCCGGGCAGCTTGCTTTTGACTATCATATCATCAACATATACCTCCATATTTCTCCCCATTTGGTCCTTGAAGACCTTGTTCATCAGTCTCTGGTAGGTGGCTCCTGCATTTTTTAGCCCGAAGGGCATTCTGACATAGCAGTACGTTCCTCCCTCGGTGATGAAGGCAGTTTTCTCTTCATCTTCGGGGTCCATCCTTATCTGATGGTAGCCGCTGAAGGCATCTAGGAAGCTCAGGAGCCCGTATTCGGCCGTTGAATCTACCAGTTGATCTATTGGCGGGAGGGGAAATGAGTCTTTCGGGCAAGCATCGTTCAAGTTTCTGAAATCAATGCACATCCGGAGTTTGCTGCTACCTTCTTTTGTGGCGATGACCACGTTGCTTAACCATTCGGGGTATTTTACCTCCCTGATAACTTCAACATCTAATAGGCGCTGGACTTCGGTTTTCACGAAGTTGCTTTTGTGGGCTGAGATGCTTCGTTTCTTTTGCCTGATAGGTTTTGCTTCCGGGCTTACTTTGAGGCTGTGCTGTATTATGCCAGGGTTCACTCCTGGCATGTCTTTCGGCAAGTAGGCAAACAGATCTTTATTTTTCAGCAGAAAGGATACAAGATTTTCCTTGTCACCTTTGGCCAAGCTCTTCCCTATTCGGGTAGATTGTCCTGGGACAAGACCTACTGCTTCCGTTTCTGCTTCTGCGGGATGTCCTTCTTTGCCTTTCTCCTGCGCCTTTGCCTCCACCGTTTGTGTAGAGTTGTTTGCTGGAGCCTTTCGTGCTTTTACAAACACCTTTCTTACCTCGGCTTGGTCGATGAAGATCTCTGCATCTCCATCCTTGGTGGTGAATGTGACAGTCAAGTACTTCACATCGGGGCGAATGTGCAGGTTCCCCTGAGTCTGCCTTCCAAGGATGGCGTTGTACGAAGATGGGACGTCCATGACGATGAATCTTGCCATTGTGGACGCGTACAACTCAACTGCTCCGTCTACCAAAGTGCCTTTCATCATCAAGGGGAGGTCGATCCATCCGAGGACGGGTAGTTCAGATGGCCCAACGCCGAAGGTGGGCGTGGTGACAGGTTTAAGCTCGCTGCTGGAGATGCCCAAGCTCGGCAGTAAGTGCGAGAATAGGACGTCAGCATTTGAGCCATCATCAAGCAACACTCTCTTGACGTCCCAGTTCCCTATTCTCGCCATTATCAGCAGCGGGTCGTCGTGGGGGAAGACGACGGTGGAGCCATCTTTGCGAGCCAGTTTCTTTGATGGACTTTGATACTCCATAACTGCAATTTCTCTGGCCTTCCGCTTTCTTTTCGAGGATGGGAGCCCCGTGGTGATGGTTTGGATGACCTGTTAGTATTGTGCCCAAAAAGCCAATCATGAGATGATTGTATTTTTGCACATTGAGTCATGATATTTTATTGAGGCATTAATCCAGCAATTATGTTTGTTGTTTTGTTTCTGCGTAACATAATAAGCATAACTGTAACCCTAGAATAATGATATTCTTAAACGTCCCTAGTCTAGTATTATTGTGGAGCGGGTTGCAATAATACATAATGACTAGCATATGTGGAGACTAATATGAGATATGTAGTCTACATATGGGTACAAGTTGGAGAACTTGTGTACTGGACCGACCCACCATGAGAACACTTCATGGATCATTATATGAGTGTCATAAGTGATTCTCATAGTGATCATGGTATATGTAGTCCTTCGACCTAAGATCAACAAGGTTCCCTACATGTGAGTCACATACTTTGATACTATCCTTTGTTGATCGTAACTGAGTGAACTTGAAGGAGGTCATTGGGTATGTCACATATCATGCGGAGGGATTTGTATGATCAAGATGGGATTTGTCCCTCCTATGTAACGAGAGTGATATCTTTGGGCCCCTTGATAGAGTGAGACTTAGAAAATGCATGGCCATGCTCCGATGAGTTGATATATGATATCAATGTCGTCAGTTTAAGTTGGTCTACTCGGTAATCAAGAAACCAAAGATTGGGCTATACGAGAGTGACACATTCCATGTCTCGTGCTTAGTCTTGATATCTTGGACAAAGGGACAATGGCATATATCGGTGATGATCATAAAGGTTTAGTCGATTCACCGACAATCTTGTCACTTGGGTAGCAATGATGTGTTGCTAGACACCGCTCATTGCTTATGATCATAAATGTGATTTATGATCATTGCCAACATGGCAAGAGCCTATTGGGTCACACACATAGAGCTATTTGGATCAATAGAGTGCATGGGCTAATTATTTGGGTTATGGTTTCACTTTAATTTCGTATTAATAATGGGCCAAGGAGTTGAGCCATTATTAAGCCTGAAATTAAATCCTAATTGGATTAGGGCTTTGAAACCCATTAGGCCTGGAAGTTGAGTCTCACTATAAATACAACTTTTAAGTGAGAAATTCGCAGGTCTCCTTGCCCTAGCCTCCCAAAAGGACAGCCGCACTCTTCTCTTGCAATTCCTTGGAGGACGCAAGCTAGCACTGCGAGCGCAAGAGAAACGCATCTGCCGGGACGTGGTGGAAGCGTGGTGATCCCGAAAGGCTCGTGTGGATACCATAGAGAGCCTGAACACGTCAACTGTTCAGGTTTTGTGATTCGACTCTACAGTTGAGTGAGAGATCTCAACCGAAAGCTAGGTATGAAATTTTTGAACACCCGGTTTACCCCGTTTCACTTGGATCCTGGAGGGTTTCGGTTAAATTCCGCTGCGCTGTTTGGCTCCCGAAACCCAACATGACCCCTACTGGAGGTGGAAGGCACCTTTTTGGACTTCTGTTTCTCCGCCTGTCGGAGTCATAGTCCTCGTTTTCGGCCCTCTCTTCCTCCTCTTTTCTGCCTTTTGGGGAGGGCATCCGCAGGTATTTGCGAAGTTGGCCCTGTTTGATCAGCGACTCTATGTACTTCTTCAGCTGGAAGCAGTCTTCGGTGTCATGACCGTGGTCGCGATTAAACTGGCAGAACTTCTTCACATTCTTCTTATTATCGGCGGTCATGGCCTTTGGCCGCCGAATCTGCGTCCCTTGCCTTTCCAGCGCCATGAGGATGTTGGTCCGTGTCGTGCTCAAGGGCATGAAACTTTGAGGTTTCCTTCCTCGCATTCGTCGTGGTCGGCCTGTGTGTTCAGAAAGATGCCGAGCTTGCTGACTGGACCCTTCGGCGCGGTGATGATCAGACTTCGGCCCCGCCATCCTCAATTCCTCGGCTGTCATGTGCTGCTCTGCCCTTCGGTAAAATTCTCCGAGGGTCTCCGGGGGTCCTTTGAGAACTCGTAGAACAGCTGTGAGTCACGCCGAAGGCCCCGTGTCATAGCGAGGATGCGGATTTCGGGCCGGAAGTCCGGGACGCTGAGTGCTTCCCTGTTGAATCGTTCGACATAGTCTCGGATTGTCTCTCCGTTTCTCTGCTCTATGTCGAACATCTGCACAGGCATTTTGGCCGTCGGCCTGCTCCCAATGAACTGCTGGGTGAAGGCTGTGGACAACTCCTGGAACTCAGTGATAGTCCCTGGGGGCAAGGAATTGTACCATGCTGTTGCTGGGCCCGTGAGGGTGACTTCGAAGCATTTGCACATGGTAGCGTCATCAGCTCCGTGCATTATCATGCTCCGTCTGTACTTTGTCAGATGGGCCTGTGGATCAGTCCGGCCATTATAGATCTCCAGCCTAGGCACTCTGAAGTCGCCTGGCATAGCTGCCTCAACGACGGCGCGAATAAACGGGGAGTCATCTTCGCATAATGCCCCCGACAGCCTGTCCCAAACGGGTTTTCTGGCCACTTGCTTCTCCACTCTGTCCAGCCGTGCCAATATCCTTTCCATAAGCGCAGTGGCGCTAGGACCATTTTCACGGGAGGGAGATCGACGGCGCCTCTTCGGGGAGCGAGTTCGGCGCGGAGGGGTCAGGGACCTCGCCTCGGGCGACGAACTGCTTCGCTGTGAGACTCTTGGTCGCTTGGACCCGGTTTGTCTCACAGGCCGTTTCCTGAGGGCTATATCTTCTGTGGATGATTCTCCGCGAGGCTCTCCACTTCCTGAGCTGCGGTATGTAGACTTGGGGCTTCTCTCCCGAGGGCGTGCTGATGATGAGGGTTTCTGGGCCTGTGACTGCTGTGGCCATCTTCGGTCGATCTGCTGAGTCATTTCAGCAACGAGGGCGTAGAAGTCTCTGGGAGTGTCTGCTCAGCGGCCGGTTGTATCTCAGGCGCGGACGAGGACCTTGGGAGTCCCTTGTCCTTAGAACGCCGAGTCTCAAAAACGGCGATTTGCGAGCGGGTTCCCACAGACGGCGCCAAATGATGGCCTGCGGCCTCATCGTTGTGAGTCATGATGACTGTTGAAGAGACTTCTAGGAGGAAGAACGCCTGGAAGGTGGATCGCCCCAAGGAGAGTCCTGAAAAGCTGGTAAACATGGTTAGGAGGCCCCCAGAGTGTTTTTCCGGGGGGGGAGCCTCCGACGCCCAAGTCAGTGGTGGCCGGAAAAAGGAGAAAGTCACTAGCTCAAAGAGAAAGGCAGAAAAGTCTCGCCTGGTATTTTCTCAGAGTGTGGGAGCTGTATCTCCGGCCAACCAACCTCCTGTCAAGTATTTATTTCCTGTATATATAGGAATACCTAGCCCGTTCAGATCATGACACGTGTGCGGTCGGATGCTCCTGAACTTCTGGGCATAGGGGACAGATAGTTGGTAACCAGATGGCATCGAGCCTTGTGCTGAGACGGGCCATGATGTGATTCTGATGGCGTCTGCGCGTCAGGGCGGCTTTTTACGTCTGTGGTGGGACGTGTCAGAGGCTTGCTTAAATGCTTCCTTAAATGCTCCTGCCGTACTCCCGAGGTCCCTGGGCGAGGTCGTCCTCTAGTTCGGACAGAGCCTCTTCGGGAAGCATACCCTCAGTTCGGGGGTTCCCAGTTCCAGGGGGTTCCGCCTTCGGGGATATCATGTTCGGGCAGCAATGTCTGGTGCCACTTTTCCGAAGGCGCGCTGTTCACAACCTTGGGGGGCAAATAGAGTCCTCAACTTTTACTGGCGTGCCGAGGCTCGGAGCTCTCCGGCTATCTCCGGAGGTGCATGATTCCACCTGTTCCCGGGAAGTGCCAGTTCTTCTGGCCATTGTTGTGGCAAGGTGTTCGGCCAGATTGAGGCGATAGCCTTTGGCTATCACTGAGGTTGCCTTCTTTTGTCATTGCTTTGGTGAGCACTTTAAACAATGGTTGTCACCGATCTTTGTATCCGGAAATGAATCTGCTAAGGGCCATTATTCACCCTGCAAGCCTCTATATGTCCTTGGTAGTTGTGGGAGTTCAGAATCCCAGTAAGGCCTTAACCTTATCCAGATTGCCATCAATACCTATTTCGGATACCATAAAGCTAAAGAATTTGCCCACAGTAACCTTAAACATGCACTTTTCAGGGTTAAGACAAATTTCAAATTTTCAAAGTTTCTGGAATGTTTCCCCTAAGTCTATGATATGATTGATGAAAACTTCTATATTTCTCCCAATTTGGGAACTAAACACCTTATTCATCAGCCTTTGATATGTGGCTCCTTGAGGTCAAAAGTCATTTTGACATAGCAATAAGTCCTAACTTCAGTTATGAAGGTGATTTTTTCCACATCTTTGGGATTCATCTGAATCTAGTGGTAGCCGCTAAAAGCATCAAGGAAGCTAAGTAGGCCATATTTAGCTATGGAGTCTACCAATTAGTTTATTCATGGTAGAGGATATGAATCCTTTGGGCAGGCATCATTAATATTTTAGAAGTCAATCCACATTCATAGTTTATCACTCCCTTCCTTTGTGGCAACAACAACATTTCTAAGCCACTCAAAGTACTTGACTTCCCATATTATGCCTACTTCTGTTAATTGTTGGACTTCGGTTTTGACAAAATTGTTCTTATGTGTCAAGAGGCTATGCTTTTTCTGCCGAACATGCCTTAGCTAAAGGCATACTTTAAGACTGTGTTGAATTATACCTAGATCTATTGTAGGCATGTCCTTTAGGGAGTCAGCAAATAGATCTTTGTTCATTAATAGAAGGGATACAAGTTTTTGTTTGTCACCTTCGGCCAGTTTTTTTCCCACTCGGGTACTTTGGCAGGGACTACTTCTATGTCCTCCATTTCTATTTTTTCAACATCAAGCTTTTCCCTTTCCATTACATCTTTGCCAGTCATGCTCTTTTTCCCCGAAGTTTGCATGTGGACTTTTGCTAGATTCTGCCTTGGTTTGAAAAACACTTTCTTAACTTTAGCTTGGTCAATGAATATTTCTGTGTCACCCTCATTTGCCTCAAATGTGATAGTTAGGTATTTCACATCTACTCAAATGTGAAGGTTGCCCTATGTCTGTCTTCCGAGGATGGCGTTGTATGAAGATGGGACATCTATGGTGATGAACCTTGTCATAGTGGAAGAAAAGAGTTCTTTCTTGGTTTGGACCAAGGCACCCCTTAGCATCAATGGCAGGTCAATCCATCTGGGCACAGGGAGTTTTGAGGGACCAACTCCAAAGGTGGACAAAGTCATGGGCTTGAGATCATCCTCACAAATTCCTAAGCTTGGCAATAGAAGGGTGAACAAGATGTCGGCATTTGACCTATCATCAATGAGAACCCTCTTCACATCCTAGTTTATGATACTTGCCATGATTAGGAGAGGATTGTCATGTTGGAACTTCACAACTGAGCCATCACTTCAGGCCAGCTTGTTCATCGGGTTGTCGAACTCTGTTATTGCAATCCCCCTCACTTTTGTCTTTCTTTCAGCTGAGGGTAGTCCAGTAGTTATGGTTTGGTTACCCCTAATCAGAGTTGGGGGTGCTTTCTAGGGCTCCTATTACTTCATCTCCTGCCGGAGTCGTATTCCTCATCTTCTCCTCTTTTTTCATCAATTGTTTTTTCCTGGACCTTAGGCCACGGCATCCATAGGTAATGCCAAAGTTGTCCTTGTTTGACCTGGGATTCAATGTACTTATTTAATTGGAAGCAATCTTCGGTATCATGGTCGTGGTCACAGTGAAATTGGTAGTACTTCTTCATGTTCTTTTAGTTATCTAAAGTCATAGCCTCCGGACGTCTAATTGAAGTTCCTTGCCTTTCTAAGGCCAATAGGATATTTTTTGTTGTAGTGTTGAGGGGGTGAATGTTACTGGCTTTTTCCCCCTAGACTTTCGAGGCTTGCCTCTTCCTTCTGACTGATACCGAGGTTGGTGACTATGACCTTCAGGTTGTTCATGCTCAAACTTTGGCCCTCCCATTCTTAATTCCTCCACTATCATATGTTGTTTTTCCCTTTGGTAGAATTCACTGAGGGTGTCTGGGGGATCCTTTGACAACTCATAAAAGATTTATGAATCCCTCCTCAGCCCTTTGGTCATTGTGAGGATTTGGATCTCATGGCAGAAGTCTGGAACACTAAGTTATTCTCTATTGAATCTCTTAACGTAGTCCCGAATGGTCTCCCCATTCTTTTGGGCTATGTCGAACATCTGGACAGGCATCTTCATCGTTGGCTTGCTCCCTATGAATTGTTGGGTAAAGGTGATGGATAACTCCTAGAATACCATGATGGTTCCTGGTGCCAAGGAGTTGTACCACATAGTTGTTGGTCCAGACAAGGTGACTTTGAAACACTTGTAAAGGGTGGCGTCATTGGCCCCATGTAGCACCATGCTCATTATGTATTTTTTTAAGTAGGCCTGGGGGTCACTTTGTCCATCATAACTTTCTAGGTGTGGTACTTAAAAATCACCAGGCTTTGGTGCCTCCACTATTGCCTTGGTGAAAGGGGATTCTTCTTAGGTGAAAGATTTCGATAACCTCAACCAAACTAGCTTTCAAAAGACCTATTTCTCCACCTTCTCCAATTTTTCCAAGATTATTCCATGAGAACGGTAGTTCCATGCCCTCCTCGTTGCCTAGGAGCTGTAGGCAAGGGAGAATGATGTCTTCTTCTTGGTCAGTAACTTCAACGTCAAGGCGAGAGGGATTTCTCTAGTAGAGAAGGCCTCCGGCAGTGGGAGGTCCTTGGCTCTTTAGATCTAGACCATGCCATGTACCTCACATGAGATGGATGTCTCTCTATTGAAGACTCCCTATGGAGGCTCCTATTTGAAGAACTCTGGTGAGATGACCGGTGCCCCATCTCTGGGTGAACCTCAAGGGGTGGGCTTCCTTACATGAGAACGTTCACGTGACCATCTTTCATTAAGTTGCTACATTGTTTCAACCCCTGTGGAGCATTAGAAATCGTGTAGAAAGCCCATAGTGATCGTTAGAGGATGTTCATCCTCAATAAGGGAAGGCTTCGGGGGTGCTTGGTTGTCTACCGACAGAGCCTGAGGTGCAGAATGGTACTTTGGAATGTCGAGTCCCCACAACAGCAACCTAGGGGATGTTTCCCACAGACGGTGCCAAACATTGAACAAGCACATCTTCGATGTAAGACATGTTGGTTAAACCTCCGATAGAACTTCGCCTGGGTAGTATCTACAGCACTTGAAGAAAGGAGCTTCCCTGAGTGTTTTTTTAGGGAGAGGTCTCCAATGCCCAAGTCAGTATATAAGGCAGAAGTTGCTAAAAGTAGAGAACAGAAGGAGAGGGTGTTTCCTATGTATTACCCAGGAGCCTCCTCGGGTATTTATAGGAGGCCTAGAGGAAAAAGGCCATTATCCCCAATTTGACATCTGGTCAGCTAGATTAGGTCCGTACCATCGATTAGAGGTGTCTCTAGCTATCTATAGGTGGTTATTCTTCAAAGAGTAGGGGCGTGTGCAAAGTTCTAGTCAGTGGTCCCTTCAAACCATATTTGTTGTCTTCCCTTAGGACCCTTTAGCAACTGGAGACCCCTTCAGATGTAGGATTTCCCTTAAAGGTGAATGTGGAAGCCTATTGATTATGTAGACCATCTTTGGAAAGTACCCCATTTACCGAGGGTGGTGGAAAGCCTTTTGCCAAGGTTGGTTATATTTTCTTCCAAAGGTGGTGTCAAGTGTATGTATCCGAAGGTCCTGGGGGCAATAGCCCTTTGGCTATCACTTTTGACTTAATGCATCAGCTACCACATTTCCTTTACCTACACAGTACTCAATCGAGCAATCATAATCCTTTATGTATTCAATCCATCGCTGCTGCCTCATATTCAAATCATATGGTGTAAAAGGATTTTTCAAACTCTTATGATCTATGAAAATCCTGAATGACCTTCGCATTAAATAATATTTCCAAAGCTTAAGAGCAAGGACTACCGCCACTAGCTCAAGATCATGAACTGGACAATTCAATTCATTAGGCCTTAATTGCCTTGTACCATAGGTGATCACTTGACTTTCCTGCATCAATGCACATCCTAGACTCGAACCTGATGCATCAGTATACACCATAAATGCTTTGTTCGGAGCTAGCTAAATGAGTTTTGGTGCACTTGTCAACCTTTTCATCAACTCTAAATAAGCCTCCTCATACTTTGGTGCCTAATCAAACTTCTGAGTTTTCTTGGTGAAGGCTGTTAATGGTGTAGCTATCACAGAGAACTTCTCTATGAGCCTCCTATAGTAGCCTACCAAGCCCAAGAAACTCACAATTTCTATCACTGTAGTTGGTCACTTCCACTCAACAACTACTTGTATCTTTTGAGGGTTAATTGATAAACCCTGAGCACTAATAATGTGGCCTAAAAATTGCATCATTACTGATGAAAACTCAAACTTAGAGAAGTTTGCATAATACTGATTATCCTTTAGTACTTGCAAAACTATTCTAAGGTGCGCCTTATGCTCATGCATAGACTGTGAGTTTACAAAAATGTCATTAATGAAGACTTCAACAAACTGATCCTAGAATGGTCTAAAGATTCTGTTCATGGAAGCCATAAACAATACCAGGGTGTTGGTCACACCAAACGGCATAACAGTTTACTCATAGTGCCCATACCTTGTGCTAAAGGTAGGTTATGGGATATTTTCCTCCTTAACTCTAATCTGGAAGCATCCAGATTGGAGGTCAATCCTTGAAAACACCTTCACTCATGTTACCACCTCACAAAAATGGGAGAATTACAAATTGTGGCATAATGGTCAAAAACCATTATACTTTGTAATTCTCACCATAGTAATTGAAGTGTGAGGGCCAAAAGGTATGATCAACACCTCCTTAAAAGTGTTCTAAGTTGGTAATGTGGCCCCCAAGAAAAGCCTTAAGGATTGCTTGTTTGTCAAGCAACCTGTGGACTTTGTTGTAAGACTTTGGAAATTTGGGTACTCAATTGAAAAACTCTCAAGGAAGACTTTGGAGAGTTATTGTTATGGCCCTACTAGTGGGAAGCATACTCGAGGAAGCTAAAGTGTTTTAAATTAAGTTTGGAACCTTAATTCAAGTTTACATAGCAAGAATAGGGAAGTTTATCAAAGTTCACTGAGTTCCGGGGAAGTTAAGGCACTAAATGAGGTTCAGGGGAAAAATGGTCATTTTGAATCCTGGATAGCTAGGCTTGGTCCCGAGTGGTTAAAATGAACTTTTATAACTTAACTTTCAACCTTAACCCAATCTTGAAGAAATAAACAACAATTATTCAAGAATAATTAAGTTACCAAAAGATGGGAGCTTAAGTGTATTAAGTCTAATACTTTTGTGGCTTTTGTGTTAAGTAAGGATTATAAGAAGGGAAAGTGAGGGATGGCTACCACAATTTCGAGTTCATCCTTACCACCCTCATTTTTCCTTCCAATTGACCTTGAAATCCAAGTTTCTTGGTGCAAAGAGAAGCCATCAAAGATATATAGACCATTGGGAGCCCATTTCAAGTGTTAAAGCATGGTTTTGGAGCTTGGAGGCATGTGTTCTTCCATCCCCTACTTTTATTACGAGGTAACCAATGTGTTCTTGATTGAATTCATGTTTATTGGTTGGTTAGGAGCTTGAGTTTTGGTTAGCAAACAAGAATTTGATGCTTGGTGCCTATGTTTTGCTTGGAACTTAGGTGGTACTTTTGTGGGCTTAGTGGATTGGAAAAGAGTTTGATTATTTCTTGTTACTTGGAGTTGAGGTAAAGGAGTTGTGTTTTCAAGTTCAATTAATGCTATTGGTATGAGTTTGCTTGATGAATTTCAGTAATTCTAGCAATAGAATTAGTTAGAGGATATGGTTGGATTGTGGTGGACTATGACATTTGTGAGGATTGGAATGATGTTATAAGGCATCATAGATTGGCTTGTGATAGTTGGTTGTGATCTATGTAGCATGTTTTATGTGTGGGAAGTTTGGAGTCATTCTAAGCATGTTTGATATGTTTCAGAGGTGTCCAAAGTTCATAGCAGCAAAATGCATTAGAATTCTGCAGAAATGTAGATTGGCAACACGTCGCCAATTTCATGCCCTAGTCCATGACGCATCGCTAATCCCAGAAAAAGTCGGTAGAACATCACCAACTGTGGCAATGCATTGCCAATATAGGAGAAAGTTGGTAGAACGTTACCAAATGTGGTGACATGTCGCCACAAGCAAGTTAGCAGAATTTTCCAAGTTTTGCTAGGATGGTCGAGGGGAGACCTAAGGGGGTTCTTAGGGTACCTTGGGGTCTAAGTATTCCGGGGCTACTCTGGGACTTCCAAAAGTCCTTCAAGACCTAGGAATTTTCTTGAGTTTTGTAAGCTTTTATGGTTACTTGTGCCATAAGCAAGAAGACTATTTTACAAGAGATCACAACTAGGCATCACTAGCTTGGGTGAAAGGTTTAGAACCCTTGGTGACCTAGCCATGCCAGTAGCCACGAGGTTGCAAGGTGAAACCTTAGTGCACCTAGTTTACAAGGCCTTTATGGCCTAGCCTACAATAGTCCCACCATAATTCCCATGTATAACATAATAAGGGAGAGGTTCAACTTGTTATTTATCACTTGTTAGGTTGGCAAGCTTTGCTTGCTAGAGGACAAGGCAATGCCTTGTAATTCAAGGACTAGGATAAGGAGAGGTCTCAAGGGACCTAGTTATATATTCATATATTTCAGACCCTCAAGCCATATGAGCTCACAGTAGGTTACATATGTTATCATATGTGGAGTCCCTACAAATTTTCTTGCAGGTACAATGAAGGGCCTTACTAAGAATGTTTATGTTCTCACTCCCTAGTTATGTTGTGCAGATTCTGAAGTTGTTGGGTCGGGTAACTGCTAAGGGTTATCTGGCAGTAGCTTTTGTACAGGTACTATACTTGAGAATCCCTCTGATTCTAGTCTTCATGGGTAACTTGTTGGTCAAGTAACAATACTAACTAGAGTCTTCCTTTGGTTGTAGAGCCTAGTAGCACTTCGACCAAGGATTTTTGAGACTCGCCACTGGGACTAGCATCCAAGGTAGGAGTTAGATCAAGAAGATCTCAGTTGAGGCTTGCATATATAGTACTCTTAGTTGCCTCCATGGTCTATGTTTTGAGGAGTCCTAGACTCTAGGGTTGCTCTTGGGTGAGGGCATTAGTCTACTTTATGTATGAATGCTCGCACACAGTTGTTATGTGTAGTAAACTCACATAAATGTTGATTTTGTATGCTTTGGCTGTTTGAACTTATTTTCTATGGAAATCTTCTGGCCAAGTTAATGTTTTATGGGTTTTATTAATTCAAGTCGAAGCATGAAGAGCATGCATCCTGCATATTCTAGGTTAATCAACTAGTATCATGAAGTTTTAATCCGCACACATATACAGCTAGCCAATTGCAACCACCATGAGACCAACTCTCACAGGCTTCCTAGGCAGGGGCCAAGGATGGCTGTGTCAGTTATGGGAAGGATATGAATGGTATGAAACTACTATTAGAGGATCAAATTACTTATGGAAGACAATTGTGGACAAAGAAAAACATAAAGGGCTTTAAGGACTTAAGTGTCCTAATGTACGCCTTTGGTTGTTTATGCTTATGACTTAAGTCAAATTGAAGCATTTTTGAGTTATCCCACTTAAGAAAAGGCAGCGAAAGCAAGATAAGGATGGTCAAATGTGGGCCAAGAGATTAAGACTAAGAAACCATAGTCTTGTAGCAAGGGAAATGAGTTACAGCATGGTTAAGGCTAGTTAAGTGTGTTTTGTGCACTAAAGTGTTTATAAGTGGTTGTCTTTGTCTTTATCTCCCACATTTGGTATCTTCCAATAGCAAAAACACAGCCCATCCACCTCCACACTTCCTCCATAGCCACCATACCTCCAAGCTTGCAATTAGTTGCAATTGAAAGCATGAAAGGACGATTGGAAGCTATTTCGTGCTAAGACTTGAGTGCACCTACGATCGAACTCCAATTTCAGCAAACACTAAAGGTAAGGAGTTCTCTTACTCTCATGGAATGTCTACTATATGTTGAAACATGCATGGAGCTAGGGCTAGGCTTGGAAGAGTGCCATGAGCTTGATGAAGGAAGCTTAGTGAGGGGAGTTCACTTAGTGAAGGTTTTATGACCTAGTGTGAAGTGTACAATGATGGAAGCAAAATTTGGGTTTCTAGAGCCAAAAGTTAGTACTAAATAGTGTTAAAACTCTCCTAAGACCAAGCTTATGCTTGAGGAGGGCTGCCATAGATATTTTCATATGCTTATAGCATGTTTTATGGAATAACCAATGTTAATTGTTGCTGTCGCATTTCATGTGTTTGTTCTTTGTGTTTGGCTGTTGCATTTGGTTGCTCTATAGTGGGTATTTGTAGTGTGTTTTCTCATGTTTTATTGTATTTGGATGTAGGTAATGCTATGGGTTACATTACCTTAAGAGCATAAATGTTCTCCTTACTAAGTTTCACAGTGAAACATACTCCCCTCAAATCTACCCATTTTAGGTCTAGCAGAAAGATCACATTCAAAGTTAGTATTTTAGTTTGAGTCTTGATATAAAATTTTAGATGCTTGAACTTCCATGTATCTAGTTGGGATCTGTAAATTTTTGTAATTTTAGGAGCACATTTGGTATTTTTAGTGATGGTGTTTATTGTGATACGTAGTAGCTATCCAGCATCTTATTTCTGGAGTGTATTGTGCCTAAAGATCTCTTGTAACTTGGGTGCATGTTTTAACTGAGTTAAAGGCCATTATGTACTTCATAGATTCATGTACATGTAAGACATGTAAAGTTGAAACAAGTATGTGAACATTTGAGGACTGTTTTGCGATGTATGCGAATGTGGTCCACAGGCTGTCTAAGTGTGAATGATAGGTTGGTTGTTTGTAAATTCTGTTTTGGCCACATAAAGTTGCTAGATGTAAGAGCATGTAATTCCTATGTGTATTGGACATGTGTGGGATATCCTTGGAGGGCTTACCCCTTGTGAATAAAGTCTTTGCACACTTAGAAAATTTTGTATGGGCATAATGATCCAAAAGTGGACAAAATATTGACCCTGCACTCAAAGTTCTATATCTCCCCGTGTACAATGATTCATGGTATTAAATTTTGACCATGCCTAAAGCACATCTACAATTTTAACTGGGCTTCATAATTTTTGTTTTTGGAGCACTGTAGCCAAAGTTATGACATTGCAAAGTTGGCTAAGTTAATATTCATTTAGTCGGAATTTTGTAACCAATTTAAAAAATCTATAACTTGGCCCATAGGTGGGTTATTGTAACGCCCCCAATTTTATAAACCTTAATTTTAAAAGATATCTTAAATTCCCAAAATTATAAAGCATTTAATTAAAATAATTTAAGAAATATGAGGTAAAACATTTTATTTAAATTATTTCCCAAACAATAAGAGTATTAAATGAAATCAAAGTAGTTATGTGACAATCCCAGGAAAACTAATATGCGCATAATGTGTCAATTTAAACAAGCCATATGTTTCTTTAGAAATCAAATAACGCAAAGTTAAAACCCAGTCCCAGCCAGTTCTACTTTCGAGGGGCTACAGTGTACCCTCACTCAGTCTGCTCCACATCTTGAACCTCATTATATGGTTCAGTGTACTCTGTCTCCTCATTGTACTCACCTAAGAAAAACATGTTAAGAGGAGGGGTGAGCACAACTTGCTCAGTAAAGGGGAAGTATCAAGCCCATCACGTGGGTCCTAATATTCTTGTAACAAACAACAACGAATAATAAACTTTAAGCTGTAGCAATTTAATTAAGAACCTTTCCATACAACATCATAACAACAAAATCCAAGTCCTACTAGCATGCTTGAACTACCATGTATATGCATAATTCCTTTTTACCAATTAAATAATAACTTATTGATTGATCATTTAGTCCAATACTTAAATGCCGTCGGACGAACCTAAGGTGGTGAGTGTGTACATCACCCACTCTCGGGATAACTCTTAGGCAGTGCCACTAGGGATGCCACCAAGCCAGAGCCTCTCGGGATACCTACGCCGAGGTAGAGCCTCTCGTGATAACAGCCATAAGCATGGTCCCTCGCCAGCTATGGTATGACAGCGCACAAATCATATCTCCATACTCCGTGTCAATATCGGGTCATGACTAGGGACGGTCTGCCGCCACCCTAACATGCCTCTCGGGTTTCAATCGTCCGTTCCGAACCTCTCGTCTAAATTTACAGCTTGTTAAGTCATGTAGATATGGTTCATCACCAACCTAGCATGCCTCGTATTTTATCTTACTCTTCAAATCTTTTACTTAATGCTATCTTGTGTATGACAAACATCAATCATATGCAACAACCAATTGATGCATGACGGTGGCTCATTTTATTTTAGCTCTTTTTAGTAGAATGCCATGATTCTAGTGCATCCTATTTCTTTTATCATGTTATCTTAGTTTAGTGTTACATGATGTCATGACAATCAATGATATCTTTTCAGTGTATTTGTGATAAATGTTCATCTCATTTCTCATGAATTCTTTCTAAATTGGTCATTTAGTATTTACACTCCTAATCCTTTATATATCAACTTATAATAATTTATTACGGCCCTGACATGCCACTAACGGTTCCTTCCAATCTCATCATGTTATTAATGAGCTTGTCGGCCCTAAACATGGTACTAGTGGTGTTTGTATCGCCGTCCCTAAACATGCTACTAGCGGTGTTTATTTAGGCGGTCCTGACATATTTCTAATTTAATTCTTGTTATAAGCGGTCCTAGTATGATACTAGCGCCAAACATACATCATACATCACATCATTACAACCATACAACCAACCAACCAAAATCACATCTCAATGGAAGAGAACTAAAATAAAATAAAATAAAATTCTAGGAAAACTAATTAATTACCTAACCCATATTTCCCACGCATTTAAAGATTTTGTTTAGCCCAATTGTTTATTTAGAATTTATTATTCGGGTTGAATCTTATTTTGGGCCTAAGAGGGCCCACGAGAATTAACCCACTCTTCCCCCTTACCTAGTTCGGAATAATACGACGAAAGAGGGCGATTTTCGTAGGACGGTCCTACAAAATGTTAGTAAGGTAAAAAAATTAGAAAATATGCTAAAATTTAGAAATTTTCCTAAATGGTACTTGGAAAGTTCATGTTCTTAACAACTAGGCCAAAATTTTACCTAGTGGGCAAAAAAGGGCTTAGGGCGTCTTCGGTGGCCTCGTGCCTATTCGGGATCGTGCCGGAAGCCTTATTGATATTGATCCTAAATATTACAGCGGTTATACACTAACTTATAAGCTCATTTAATGGCTGTAAAAGCTGATCTTGGAAGGAAAAAATTTTATTTCGGTTACCGATGTGTTTTTGGGATCTCTGACGCTCCAGGAGTCCCAAGAAGCACCAAACTTTCGAGTAAGGATTTTCTAACCCTTTGTAACAACATGGACAGCAAGGAAAAGAGAATTATTAGGGCTGTAATATTCAAAATTGGCAGCCAAGATAATTTTTAAAAGAGGCTACAATGGCTTACCGGGCTTAGAACCAAGTATGGACAAGATTGCACCAGAAACGAGTGGAAAAACCCAAAACTTGGATTAATGATAATCTACCAAATGTTTACAGCAAAGATATAAGGCCTTTAGGTGCTGGAAAAAAAAATTAAAAGAGGGATATAGAATAATTTAGACTTACACAAATGAATTCGGAATTGCTGGTGCGTGTAGGATCGTTTTTGTGTTCCAATAGGGTTTCTCCTCAATCTAATAAATCTAGGTAAAATATGGAATTAAATTAACATTCTAGTATTTTGAATAACCAAGAATCAAAGCATGGAGAAATGACTTACACAAGTTTGATGGGGCACTAAGTGGAGGCAAACAATCGGCGCGAAATGATGAAAGAATGGTGGATGATCTTCAGAAAAATCCGATTTCTTCTTATGGCTTAAGCGGCGGTTGATGGGGAGAAGAAAAGAATAGATTAATTTGCCTAGGTGTAGTTTTCTACAGGCTTTTGATAGAGTAGGAACATGCGGAAAAATCCAAAAAGCAAAGGAAACGAATAATGGCATTATAATAGTTAATGTGATTTAATTTAAGGAAAAGAAAACGGAAGGAGAAAATGAATTAATTTTTTTGATATCATTATTGTAAAGGTGTTGTGGCTGGATGCTATTAGAGAGAAATTAGGGTTAGGGAAATAAAAATAAATAGATAGATAAATAAAAATATAATAATCCTATATAGCGGTAGCATGAACCCGATTTAAACCCTACCCATGTGTAGGCTCAATTTTTTTTAAAACCTAAGCAAACGAATTCAGAATTGAGTGAGGTAAATTTCTTTTGACTTATTTTTGTGAGAAGAATCCAATGGTGATCCCAGATTTTCCATCCGATGCTCAGTTGGAAATGACAAAAATGCCCATAGCATAAAGAAAATGACTATGAGCTTTCGGTTTGGAATTTGACTTAATAACTACTAAAGGAATTATCTAAGGATCAAGATTCTTAATTTTATATTGATTTCCTAAATTGGTAGGTAAAATTACAAAAATACCCTTAAGGACAAAATGCTAATTAATTTATTTTTATTTATTTATTTTATTTACTTATTATTATTATTATTATTATTATTATTTTTAAAATTTTCTTTTTATTTATTTATTTAGGGTAATTTAGTAATTTTATTTTCCTTAATTTCTAGGGTTATTACAGTTATTGTTGTAAAACCAAATTCCCTGGTTTGGTTTAAGTCTTTACTTGATAATGAATCAAAGAAAATAGGGGGTACATGGCTTTATTAATACAGTTTTTTGGAGGAAGTATCAGGTGCAATGGCTGGTTACTTAAACTTAACAAGATTGCCTAATGTGTAGTAGCCAGGATTAAGACTTGTGATAGTGTTTTCCTTCCTTGTTGCCATCGTGTGCATAAAATGTTAATATGTGTGTAATGGTTGGACTGATACACATGCATTTACATAGTGCCCAAGGGTCACTTGGGTTTGCATATGAAAGGTATTGTTCGATGGCCTACAGAACATACCAACCCTAGGAGTTTTAAATGCACAATTTTGGCACCATAACTGGACTACCTTGGAGTGGGTGACACCCTGAGCCTATCAAATAAGTCATCGATTCTTAGAAGTGGATACTTTTCTTAATTGTCACTATATTCAATTTTTTGTAGTCGACGCAGAGTCTCAAAGTTCCATACTTCTTCTTCACAAACAACACTGGGGCTTCCTACGATTATAAAGCCTTTAGTGCTTCTTTGACTCAGCCATCTCAGGAGCTGACATTCAGTAATGTTGTATTGAAATAGGTTCTATGCCGTGTTGAAGATGGATAGAAAATTCTATTTCCCTCTAGCAAGGTAACCTAGACAACTCTGCTAGAAACATTTTAGGAAACTGATTGACTACAGGGATCTCCTTGAGTTGTTCCTCTATGGCCACCCCATTCAAAGAATAACACTCCTCCTCATTGACTATGGGGATGGTATCCATAAGTCTAAGGTTGAAACTTTTAGCACTTGGTGCTAATCCTCCGATTCAAGTAACTCTAGCTCCTTGAGCATTAGTAATGTCAATTGAATGACTAGCAGAGTCAATCTGCACCTTGTGCTTACTTAGCCCATCCATTCCCAAAGCTAGGTCATAAAACCTCAAGTTTATCACCACAGCTCACAAGAGAAATTATGGTCGCCTAACTGCTGGAGATACTTAGTAACCAATTCATTGGCTGCAATAAAACTCCTCCCTGTGATCCTAATGAGTCTCAACTCATCTGAGATTTCCCGCTACAACTTAAGCTTATCTACCAAAGCAGACAACATCATAGAAATGTTAGCTATGGTATCAAAAAGGACTCTAACATTGCTATTTTGAAAAGTAAGGTTTCCCCAAATAGCGGCTAGTTCTTTGGTCACCTGACTAGCTAGGGTGAAACCCTTGGCTCAACTACTACCACGGTGACACCAGGTTGATTTCCTATGGCAAGGAGTGCAAGGGGTTGATTCCTGGGTAGACCTGGCAAGGGTCGAGCCCATGGACATTCCCTTGCCAATTGACCTTTCTGACCACAGATGTTACAAACATCTATTCCTAAGGTGTATGGCTTCATGCCATGCAACCTTCTACTCTTGGGCACAAACCCATTTTCCTTATCTTAAAGAGATCTTTAAGCTCAATATTCTTTCCTACCATTGTTCGCTTTTTGACACTTTTACCTAGGTTGGCTTGTGCAACCTCCACCTTTTTGCTTGTACCTTCAAATCTTCCATTTCCCTTTCTAAGTCTAACGCCTTCTGAACCATTTAGCGATAACACTAGATGTCCACATTTACCGTATACCTTCAAACCACAGACATAAGGCCTTGGAAAAACTTCTTGGCCTTCAACTCATCATTACTGGCCATATAGGGAGCATACCATATGAGTGAATTTTAGCACTACTCATACTACTTCATAGACATCTCACCTTGAACCAAATTCTCAAACTGGATTCTACTTGGATCCTGTGCAGCTTCGCTGATATATTCTTGTTGAAATTTTTTCTCAAATTCTGACCACTTGAGCACCTTTTTCTTGTGATCTAGTTGAGTACCATTACTCTTTCTCAACATTTTCGTTGCATCATCCCACCAAAGGCTAGCTATCCCTTGCAAAAATGGATGGTACTAAGCCCATCCTTTGTTCTAACTTGTAGCCTCCACATGTAAACAATTGATTCACCATCGATAACCAATTCTCTGCTCTGTCATGGTCACCTATTCCATCAAAACTGGGTAGATCCACAGTCTTAGACTTTTTAAGCAACCTCATTTGATGTGGGTTTCTCCCCACCTTGGAGCCTCCATATCCTTTTACTCCACCTCATGCTCATAGGCATGTCCTCTTCTCTCATGGTCCCTAAGCATCCTCAGCGAGTGCCTCTCCTGATCCATCCCTTGGCCATTTTCTTCTTGGACAACTTCTCTGTCCTCATGATGTTGAAACAACTCATTCATGATGGTTTTCGTACCCTATGCCACTTGTCTCACAATCTGAGTTAACCCCTAAAACACCTAGGATATCTCATCTAGCCTTACAACAATTGGGTCACTAGAACCTTCACAAGGTTCTCTAGCTCCACTCAAATCTTCTGACCTAGTGTCAACCATAGCAACTTCCAACCAAAGCTAGGTGACATTCCCCAGATGTTGGTTAGTATTAACTATCCTAGCACATCGACTTTGAAAACTAGATCTCAGTCTTAGCATCCAATATCAATGAATTCAGCTTCAATAAAGCTCTGATACCAATCTGACATGGCCGTCCGTGGCCCCTGCCCATGAAGCCTGTGAGAACTAGTCTCATAGTGGTTATAATTGGCTGGCTATATATGTGGGTGGATTAAAACTTTGTGAAACTAGTTGATTAACCTAGAATATGTAGGATGCATGCTATTATGCTTTTACAAGAGTAATTAGAAAACAAAAAACATTCACTTGGGCAAGATACTTCCATAGAAAACGTGTTCAAATATTCAAAGCATACAAAATCAACATTTATATGTTTATTACTACACATAACAATCATGTGAGTGGATTCAACATAAAGCAGACTGATGCTCCAAACCCAAGAACAATGCTAGAGTCTAGGACTCCATCCTAGACAAGGGAGGCAACTTGGAGTACAAAATATAAAAGCCACGACCAAGTTCTTCTTAAACTAACTCCCACCTTGAAGGTAAGTCCTAGTGCGAGTCACAAAAGTGCTGTCCATGTGTTGCTAGGTGTTGTAGCCAAGAAAAGGTTGTAGTTAGCACTATTACTTAACCAACAAGTAACCCAAGTATACTAGAATCACAAAGGATTCTCAAGTGAAATACCTGTCAACAAACTACCGCAACAATCTATAGTAGTTATCTGGCCCAATAATGTCAGAATCTGCACAACATAGCAAGGGAGTGACAACTCAAGAATTCTCAATTTGGGTCTTCACTTTACCTAGAAGAAAAGTTACAAAGGACCACACATATATGAACATATGTAACCTACTGTGACCTCATATAGCCTGAGGCTAGCCTTATGCACATAGATCTTAGTCCCTTAGGACCTTTCGTCAACCTAGTCCTTTAACTACAAGGTGGAGCCTTCTCCTCTAGCTAGCACAGCTTAATAGCATAACCAATGATAAGTCACTAGTTGAAACTCCCTTATATTGTATAGGGGCTCTATGGTGGGACTACTATCGACTAGGCCATAAAGACCCACTAAGCCGTAACACCCATTAGGTGCACTACGGTTTCATATCGTAACCTCATGGCTAACTGCATGGCTAGGACGCCAATGGAACTAAACCTTTCACCTGACCTAGTGATACTTAGTTGTGATCCTTTATTACCTAGTTTTCTTGCTTACGGTGAAAGGAACCATAAAAGCCCAAGAAAACTCCTAGGTTCTGAAGAAGTTTCCAAAGTCTCGGAGTACCCCTAGAATACTTACACCCCTAGGTACCCTAACAACGCCTTTAGACTTCCCCTTGAATGTCCTAACAAAATTGGAAATTTTTTGCCATCATAACTATGGCAATGCGTCGCCACAGTTGTCAATGGTTAGTCAGTTTTTCATGCTGCTGGCGAAGCATCATGGGTATTGGCAATGCATCGCCAACACTTATGGAAACCTAGAATTTCCAATTTTGCTACTATGAATTTTGAAGACTTACCAAACATGCTAAACATGCTTGGATGGCCTTCAAACTTTATACACTTGTCAAACATGTTGCAAAGGCCACAACCAACTATCACAAGCATCCCTATGATGCATAGTAACAACATTCCAAGCTCCACAAACCTAGTATTCCACCATGATCAAACTAGCCTACTAACTAATGTTATTGCCAAATCTACTTGATTTCATCAGGCAACCACAAACCAATAACATTAATAAATCTTGAAAACATAACTCCATTACCTTAACTTCAATTCACAAGCAAGAAACAAGCAACCCTTCCCCAAGAACTCAAATTCCACAAAGTTCTTCCTAGTTCGAAGCAACCCAAGACACAAAACACACCATTAATCACTTCTAACCAAAACCCAAGCTCCCAATCAAGTAATAAACAATAATTCACCAAGAAATCATAAATTACCTCACATAAAAAATAGGGGATAATGGAAAACATGGTTCAAAGCTTCAAAAACATGAAGCTTCACTTGAAACATGCTTCCACATGCATATACTCCCTTAGTAGCTTCAATTTCTGCCAAAAATTCTTGGTATTGGGCACCAATTGATGAAGAAATGGTAGGAAGAAGGATGAGCCTGGTTTTGAAGTAGAAATGGCAACCATCCCATACCTTTACCATGTTTGATAAGCCTCAAAACCTCGTAGGCCACCATAGTCTTTAAAAAGTTACAAATAAGCCTCTTACATTAGGTAACTTTAGTCAAACTTGGTCAAATCTTGTTTATTTGAACTAAGTTTGGGTTAAAGTTAAAAGTTAAGTCATAAAACTCTTTTTTTAACAGTTAGGACTCAGCCTAACTATTTGGCACACAAAATTACCATTTTGCACCCAAACCTTATGTAGTGCCTTAACTTTCTCGATACTTAGTGAACATTGCTAAACTTAATTATTCTTGCTTTATCAACATGAAATAAGTTTTCAAAAAAAGTTTCAAACACTTTACCTTCCTTGAACAAGCATCCAGCTAGGAGAGCCATAACATTCTTGCCTTCCTCTAGAATTTGATCCCCAAAAATTTCACCGTAATAGAGGAAAAACAATAGGATATCTTTTTAGCATATCCTACTCCATGTCCAAACTAGCTTCCTCTTCACTATGGTTCGACCAAAGGATCTTAACCATTGGAATCAACTTGGTCCCAACTTTCTTGACTTGCCTATCAAGTATTTGAATTGGCTTTTCTTCTTAGCTCAAGTCTTCTTAAATGGGCACCACTGAAGGATTAACTACTTGTCCCAGCTCCACATTGCATTTCCTTAGAAGACTAATGTGATATACATTATGCACATGAGACAAGTTATGTAGCAAAGCAAGCCAACAAGCAACCTTCTCTATTTTCTCAAAAACTTTGTAAGGAACGATGTACCTAGGGGCTAACTTACCCCTTTCTCCAAACTGGGTAACTCCTTCCATGGGAGACACTTTAAGAGGTACCTTATCACCAACTTTAAAACTCAAATCTCTTCTCCTCTAATTTGCATACTTAGTCTGTCAGTCATTAGCAGGTTTAATCCACTTCTGGATTAATGTAATCTTAGCTGTGGTATCAGGTATAATCTTAGGTCCAAGGACTACCTTATCTAAACACTCTGCCCAACAATGGGTTGTCATACACCACCTACCATATAATGCCTTGTTTGGTACCATACCTATAATAGTTTAGTGACTGTTACTATAAGTAAATTTGATGAGTGGTAGCTGCTAATCCTAATCACCTCTGAACTCAATAGCACACATGTGAAACAAATGTTCCAAAGTCTGAATCACTATATCAGATTGTCCATTAGTCTAAGGATGAATGGTAGTACTAAGACTAACCTTACTCCTCAACACCTCTTGGAAAGCTTTCCAAAATTTTAGCACAAACCTAGGATCTTTATCCGATATAATCTAATCTAGTATGCCATGCAACCTTATTATCTCCTTGGCATATAGCAGAGCCAACCTTTCCAAAGTGTAAGTTATCCTTTATGGGGATGAAGTGTGTTGATTTAGTCAACCTATCAACCACCACTCATATAGCATCATTTTGACTCTGAGTGTTCAGTAACCCTACTAGGAAATCCATGGTAATGGACCCCTGCTTCCTCTCTGATAGAGGCAAACTCTAAAGTGTACCCGCTCATTTCTAATCTTCAGCTTTGACCATTTGACATATCAAACACTTAGCCACATATCCTGCTTCATCCTTCTTGAGTCCCGACTGCCAGAAATGTGTCTTCAGATCATGATACATCTTACAAACTCTAGGGTGAACACTTAATCTACTTCTATGTGCCTTTTGTAAAACTTGCAGCCTAAGCTCTTCCACATTCGGCGCATAAAATTGATCACTCTGGTGTAGTATTCCACCCTTATACTACAACTCCTTTCTTACAGTACCAACTCTCTCTTGTCCATACATTTTCTTCAACAATGAATCTTCACTCTAAGCATCTATGACTGTAGACAACCAGGCTAACTCTATCCCCAAAATATAGATTAGGGACCTTTCTTGGTTCGACCAAAACTCATACAAAGTTGAGAACCAATCTCTTAACACTCTCCCTGAAGAACTTGTACTTCTGACTCAATGCATCTGCCACCACATTTCCTTTACCTGCACAATACTCAATTAAGCAATCATAATCTTTTATGTACTCAATCCATCACCGCTACCTCATATTCAAATCCTTTGTGTAAATAGATATTTCAAACTGACATGATTAGTAAAAATATTGAATGACCTTCCCATTAAATAATGTCTCCAAAGCATAAGAGGAAGGATTACCATTGCTAGCTCAAGGTCATGAGCTGGATAGTTCAATTTGTTAGGCCTCAATGGCCTTGAATCATAGGTGATCACTTGACTTTCTTACATCAATACACATCCTAGACCCGAACCTGATGCATCAGTATACACCAGAAAGGCTTTGTTTGGATCTGCCAAAATGACTATTGGTGTACCTATCAACCTTTTCTTCAATTCTAAATAAGCCTCCTCACACTTCGATGTCGAATCAAACCTTTGAGTTTTCTTGGTCAAGGCTATTAACGGTGTAGCTATCATAAAGAACTTCTGAATGAACCTCTTATATCATAAAGAAGCTTATGATTTCTATAATTGTAGTTGGTCTCTTGCACTCAACTACAGCTTGTACCTTTTCAGGATCAACTGATAAACCCTGAGCACTAATAATGTAACCTAGAAACTATATCCCTTTAGACCAAAACTCACTCTTAGAAGCTTTGCATAATTCTGATTAACCTTTAGTAGTTACAAAACCATTCTAAGGTGCCTCTCCATGCTTGTTCATAGACTGTGAGTATACCAAAATGTTATCAATGAAGACTTCAATAAACCTATCCAAAAATGGTATGATGATTCCATTCATGGAAGCCATAAACACTATTGGGTCATTGGTCACATCAAATGGTATAATAGTATGCTCATAATGCCTATACCTTGTGCTGAATGTAGTTTTTGGGATATCTTCTTCCTTAACACTAATCTAGAAGCATCCAGGTCGTAAGTTAATCCTAGAAAACACCCTCACTCCCCTAAGCCAGTCGTAAGTTAATCCAATACTTCTTCTTTATTGTTACTGCATTCAACTTTCTGTAGTGGATGCAGAGTCTCAAAGTTCCATCCTTCTTCATCATAAACAACTAGGCCTTATAAAGCCTTTTTTGAGTAGTTCCTCTAAGTGTTTTTTTAATTTATCCATCTCAGCAGCTGATATTAGGTTAAGTTATATTAAAATTGGTTCAATGCCAGGTTGATGATGGATAGAAAATTCTATTTCCCTCATAGGTGGTAACCTAAGCAACTCTACCGGAAACACTTCTGGAAATTGATTGGCTACAGGGATCTCCTTAAGTTCTTCATCTAAGGTGACCCAATTAAAAGAATAACACTCCTCCTCATTGACTATGGTGATGGCATCCATAAGTCTGAGGTGGAAACTTTTAGCACTAGGTGCTAATCCTCCTATGCATGTCACTCTAGCTCTTTTCGCATTAGTAATGCCGACTGAATGATTAGCATAGTGAATTTTCACCTTGTGCTTACATAGCCAATGTTAGTGTTGTGCCCAAAAAGCCAGTCATGAGATGATTGTATTTTTGCACATTGAGTCATGATATTTTATTGAGGCATTAATCCAGCAATTATGTTTGTTGTTTTGTTTCTGCGTAACGTAATAAACATAATTGTAACCCTAGAATAATGATATTCTTAAATGTCCCTAGTCCATTATTATTGTGGAGCGGGTTGCAATAATACATAATGACTAGCATATGTGGAGACTAATATGAGATATGTAGTCTACATATGGGTACAAGTTGGAGAACTTGTGTACTGGACCGACCCACCATGAGAACACTTCGTGGATCGTTATATGAGTGTCATAAGTGATTCTCATAGTGATCATGGTATATGTAGTCCTTCGACCTAAGATCATCAAGGTTCCCTACATGTGAGTCACATACTTTGATACTTTCCTTTGTTGCTCGTAACTGAGTGAACTTGAAGGAGGTCATTGGGTATGTCACATATCATGCGGAGGGATTTGTATGATCAAGATGGGATTTGTCCCTCCTATGTAACGGGAGTGATATCTTTGGGCCCCTTGATAGAGTGAGACTTTGAAAATGCATGGCCATGCTCCGATGAGTTGATATATGATATCAATGTCATCAGTTTAAGTTAGTCTACTCGGTAATCAAGAAACCAAAGATTGGGCTATACGAGAGTGACACATTCCATGTCTCGTGCTTAGTCTTGATATCTTCGACAAAGGGACAATGGCATATATCGGTGATGATCATAAAGGTTTAGTCGATTCACCGACAATCTTGTCACTTGGGTAGCAATGATGTGTTGCTAGACACCGCTCATTGCTTATGATCATAAATGTGATTTATGATCATTGCCAACATGGCAAGAGCCTATTGGGTCGCACACGTAGAGCTATTTGGATCATTAGAGTGCATGGGCTAATTATTTGGGTTATGGTTTCACTTTAATTTCGTATTAATAATGGGCCAAGGAGTTGAGCCATTATTAAGCCCGAAATTAAATCCTAATTGGATTAGGGCTTTGAAACCCATTAGGCCTGGAAGTTGAGTCTCACTATAAATACAACTTTTAAGTGAGAAATTCGCAGGTCTCCTTGCCCTAGCCTCCCAAAAGGACAGCCACACTCTTCTCTTGCAATTCCTTGGAGGACGCAAGCTAGCACTGCGATCGCAAGAGAAACGCATCTGCCGGGACGTGGTGGAAGCGTGGTGATCCCGAGAGGCTCGTGTGGATACCATAGAGAGCCTGAACACGTCAACTGTTCAGGTTTTGTGATTCGACTCTAGAGTTGAGTGAGAGATCTCAACCGAAAATTAGGTATGAAATTTTCGAACACCCGGTTTACCCCGTTTCACTTGGATCCTGGAGGGTTTCGGTTAAATTCCGCTGCGCTGTTTGGCTCCCGAAACCCAACAGCCAATCCATTCCCAAAACTAGGTCATAAGACCTCAATTCTATCACCCATAACTCACAGAAGAAACTACGATCAGCTAACTGCAAAGGATACATAATAACCAACTCTTTGGTTATAATAAAACTCTTCCCTACAGTCCTGATGAGTCTCAACTCACCTGATATTTCTCATTGCAACCTAAGCTTATCTACAAAAGTAGAAAACAGCACAGAAAGAGTAGCTCTAGTACAAAGAGGGGCTCTACACTGTTGTTCTAAAAAGCAAAGTTACCTCGAATGGTGGCTTGTTCTTTGGTCACCTGACTAGCCAAGGTGAAAACCCTTGGCTCAACTGTTGCTATGGCAACACTAGGTCAATTTCCTATGGTGATGAAAAACCCTTTGGTATAATGACCAAGAAACTCACCCAAGATGTTTTTCAAGCTCCACAAGACATCAAAAAGACTGGATTTAAACCCCCACCCCTAATCAACCTATGATTAGAAACAAAAAGTATAAGAAAACCTAGAACACAAGCAACTGGTGCATCAAGGTAGTCCTTAAAGAACAATAGAGATTTTCTCTTCAAACTAGCAATATTATTTCATATCAAGGCTATCCTTTACAACCAGAATATGTGCCTAATTTCGTATTAATAATGGGCCTAAGAGTTGAGCCATTATTAAGCCTGAAATTAAAGCCTAATTGGATTAGGGCTTTGAAAACCATTAGGCCTAGAAGTTGAGTCTCACTATAAATACAACTTTTAGTGATAAATTCCCAGGTCTCCTTGCCCTAGCCTCCCAAAAGGACAGCCGCACTCTTCTCTTGCAATTCCTTGGAGGACACAAGCTAGCACTACGAGCGCAAGGGAAACGCATTTGCCGGGACACGGTGGAAGCTTGGTGATCCGGAAAGGCTCGTGTGGATACCATAGGGAGCTTGAACACGTGAACTATTCAAGTTTTGTGATTCAACTCTACAGTTGAGTGAGAGATCTCAACCAAAAATTAGGTATGAAAATTTTTGAACAACCGGTTTACCCCGTTTCACTTGGATCCTAGAGGGTTTCGGTTAAATTCCACTACGCTGTTTGGCTCCCGAAACCCAACACCTTCATCAATGAGTACTCTTTTGACTTCCCAACTCCATATCCTTACCAAAATGAGGAGGGGGTCATCATGAGGGAACTTCATGGTA
Source organism: Aquilaria yunnanensis (assembly GCA_039654915.1). NCBI lineage: Eukaryota > Viridiplantae > Streptophyta > Magnoliopsida > Malvales > Thymelaeaceae > Aquilaria > Aquilaria yunnanensis. The sequence goes on from CM077598.1 coordinate 80,302,771, forward strand.
GACCCATCTTTTCAAACAAGTTTGTTTGATGGGTTTCTGAACTCCATCATTGATATTTTCCTAACTTTCCTTTTCCTCTCGACCGAGGCTATCCCAGTGGTGATTGTTTGGATCACTCCATGACACGATCCCCGTGCCCCTGCCCGGGATACCCTGTGAGCGTTTGTCTCACGGTGGATTGTAATTGGCTAGCTGGTTATGTGTGTGGATTAAATCCAATGCTACTAGTTGATTAACCTAGAAATGCAATATGTATGCACTTATGCTTTGACTTGGTTTATTAAAACCATAAAACATTTAATCATTTAGACATTTAGCCGGCTAAGTAAAATTCTATATAAATAAATACAAAATGCCAAAGCATATCAAAATCAACCTTTGAGTGATTAACTACACATACACCGCTCGTGAAAGCATTTATACATAAGTAACTAATGCTCTCACCCAGAGAACAATCCCCTGAGTCAAGGACTCTTTATAACATAAATACTGGAGGCAAAATAAAATACTGTATCAAAATACAAGACTTTGCTGAGATCTTTTACCCTAGCTCCCACTTTGGACTCCTGTCCCAGTGGCGAGTCTCACAAGTCCTTTGCCAAGTGCTACTAGGCTCTGCAGCCAAAGGAAGAAACAAGTTAGTACCACAGCCTGACCAACAGACCAATTAAACACTTAAGCAGGCTAGAAACTTAAAGTTTCTCAACTACCGTACCTTTACACACAAAAAAGGTACTACCGTGATAATCCTCAGCGATTATCCGGTCCTGTTACTTCAGACTCTGCATAACAAACAGGGAGTGAGAATTCAACATTCTCAGTAAGGGTCTTCGATGTACCTGCAAGAAAAAGCTAGGACTCTGGCTGCGAGCTCACACAGCATGAGGGTACTAGTCATATATATATATACTAGGTCCGTAAACCTCTCCTCAAGTAGTCCTCTGTATCAGGCCAAGTGCAATCACTTAGCAACCTGACACATATACAGGCCAAGCGCAATCACTTAGCAACCTGACATATAGGCCAAGCGCTATCACTTAGCAACCTATCATATGGCTCAAGGGTGAACCTTAGCAAGCCTCATTCAAACATAGAACCTCTCACCTAGTTGTTATGCAGGGGAATTTATGACGGGACTTGTAGACTAGGCCGCAGGGCCTCTTTGATGTAAACTAGATGAACAAGGTTTCGCCTCGTGGTCTCGTGGCTCCGGCACGGCTAGGCCGACGAGGGTTCTAAACCTCTCACCTGAGTTATTGATAGTTAATTAAGTTCAATTGCAACATTTGTTTCCTTACTTGTTGCCTAAGCAACTTACTTACCTCAAACAGTTCAAGAAAACTCATACTTCCGGTGGGACTTTCGGAAGTCTCGGAGTACCATCGGGATCCTCGGACCCTTAGGCACGTTCCGAACCTTTCGTAGTCTCGGTCGGGTCAACGCAGCAAAAAGTCAAACCCCCCATTTTCTTGTGTTGGCGCCGCGTCGCCAAAGGCAAAAGGAATTGGCGACGCGTCGCCGACGAGCAAACGCTCTGTGAAGAAAAATTGAATTGGCGACGCGTCGCCAATTTTCGGGCCAATTGGCGCCGCGTCGCCAATTCTGCAGAAATGCAGAATTTGGCCGATTGCTGCTACGAACTTTGGCAACCAAATACATATAGCAAACATGCATCAAAAGTTACCAAATTTCATACACATGAAGTACATGTTGCAAGGAACAAAACCAACTATCAAAGCCAAACTATGATGCATTAGAAGCATCAAACCAACCCTTCGAATTTAGCTAGTCCATCATAATTCCCAAAACGTTTCTTCATACCATAACCAAAAATTACTCAACTTTCTCAATCCATTTCAATCCAAAAGCAATCCAACAACTTAAAAACACTTTCTCCCTTACCTTAACACCAAGAACAAGCAAGAATTCGAACCCTTCCTCTTCCAAACAAGCTTCCAAAGTTCTACACAAAACCATACCAAAACAAAGCTCTAAAACATCAAAAACACCTCTTCCAACCAAAACCCAAGCTTCCAATCAACCAAATAACACGAATTCAATCAAGAACATGAATCATACCTCGTTCAAAAACAGGGGATGGAGAAAAACGCCTCTCCAAGCTTCAAAAACATGGATTCAAGCTTGAAAATGCATCCTCCAAGCTTAAACACCCTTAATTGCGCCTCTTGACACCAAGATCACTTGATTCCAAGTTCAATTTGAGAGAGAAATGAGTGAGGGAAGCTTAAGAACGTGTTAATGGTAGCTTCTCCCCCTCTTTCCCTTCTTAAACCCTCACTTAGCAACCAAGATCACCAAGGTTTCAAGTTAAGTGCAATTAGGTCCCCCATCTTTGTAACTTGACAATTCTTGATTAAATTCTTGTCTATTTGTTGAGTTTGAGTTAAGGTTAAAAGTTAAGTTCTAAAATTCATTTTAAAACACTCGGGACTCGTCCCGGCCATTCAGGGTGCAAAATTACCATTTTGCCCCTGAACTTAGTTCAGAGCTTTATTCTTGTCGGAACTTAGTGAACTTTGGCAAACTTCTTAATTCTTGCTAGGCAAACTCAAATTAAACTTCTAAAGTCCTTACCTCCCTCTAGAAGGGCCGTAACATTCTCCCCTCCTTCTAGAATTTGGTCCCCCAAATTCCGTTGCAACTCTGGAAAAACATCAGGATATCTTTTCAGCATATCCTGCTCTGTCTCCCAGGTAGCTTCCTCCTCACTATGGTTAGACCAAAGGATCTTAACCATCGGAATCCACTTAGTCCGCAGTTTCTTGACTTGCCTATCCAAAATCTGGACTGGTTTCTCTTCATAAGTCAAGTCCTCCTGAATGGGTATCACTGAAGGATTTACTACCTGTCCGGGCTCAACTGTGCACTTCCTGAGTAAACTAACGTGAAACACGTTATGCACTTGAGAAAGGTTAGGCGGTAAAGCCAACCGATAAGCAACTTTCCCAACTTTCTCTAACACTTCATAAGGTCCAATGAACCTTGGAGCTAACTTGCCCCTTTGTCCAAAACGACTAACTCCTCTCATGGGCGACACTTTCAGAAGTACTTTGTCACCAACCTCAAAACTCAATTCTCTTCTTCTTCTGTTTGCATACTTAGTCTGTCTGTCATTAGCTGTCTTGATTCTCTGCTGAATCAACTTAATCTTAGCTGTAGTGTCAGCTATGATCTCAGGTCCAATAACCACTCTGTCTGTCGGATCTGCCCAACAATGAGGTGTCATACACCGTCTCCCATACAAAGCTTCATAGGGCGCCATTCCAATAACAGATTGATGACTGTTATTATAGGCAAACTCGATCAGTGGTAAGTGCTGATCCCAATCACCTCTGAAATCAATGACACACATGCGTAGCATGTCCTCTAAAGTCTGAATCACCCGCTCTGACTGTCCGTCAGTCTGTGGATGAAAAGCAGTACTGAGGCTAACTTTACTGCCCAATGCTTCCTGAAAAGCATTCCAAAACCGTGATGTAAATCGTGGATCTCTGTCTGATATGATCTGATCCGGTATCCCATGGAGTCTCACAATCTCCCTGAGATATAACTGAGCCAACCTCTCCAATGTATAGGTGACTCTGATCGGTATAAAGTGTGCCGACTTCGTCAACCTGTCAACCACTACCCAAATAGCATCATGCTGACTCCGGGTGGTCGGTAACCCCACTAGGAAATCCATAGTAACGGATCCCCACTTCCTCACTGGTAAAGATAAACTCTGAAGTGTGCCTGCTGGTTTCTGGTGTTCAGCTTTCACCACCTGACATGTCAAACACTTTGCCACATGTCCTTGTACATCTCTCTTCAATCCTGGCCACCAAAAATGTGTCTTCAGATCTTGATACATCTTACTAACACCAGGGTGAATACTCAATGTACTGCTATGTGCCTCCTGTAGGACTTGCTGCCTAAGTCCCTCAACATTCGACACATAGAGTCGATCACCATAATGCAGTATTCCATCTTTGTACTTGAACTCTTTCTTCAAAGCACCAGTCTTAGCTTCACCTGAAATCTTCTTCAACAATGGATCTTTCAACTGAGCTTCTCTAACTCTGGCTAACCAAGCCGTCTGAATCTCCAAAGCGTAGACTAAGGATTTTTCTCGACTTTGCCATAATTCATGCAAAGCTAAGAAACAATCCTTCAATGTTCCTTCTGAAGAATCTGTAGCCTGATCCTTGGACAAGATCACTCCTGTGTACTTCCGGCTCAAAGCATCTGCTACCACGTTCCCTTTACTAGCACAATACTCGATCGAACAATCATAGTCTTTAATGTACTCAATCCATCGCCGCTGTCTCATGTTCAGATCCTTCTGAGTAAACAAATACTTCAAACTCTTGTGATCAGTGAAGATTCTGAACGATCTTCCCATCAAATAATGTCTCCATAATTTCAGTGCAAAGATCACTGCTGCAAGCTCAAGATCATGAACAGGGTAGTTCAACTCATTAGGCCTCAGCTGTCTCGAACCATAAGCAATCACCTGACTGTCCTGATGTAGAACACAACCTAAACCTGAACCTGACGCATCAGTATAAACTGTAAAGGCTCTGTCCGGGTCTGGTAACACAAGTATGGGTGCACTGGTCAACTTTTCCTTCAGCTTCATGTAGGCTTCTTCACACTTCGGTGTCCACTCAAATTTCTGAGCTTTCCTGGTCAATGCTGTCAACGGCGTAGCTATCACAGAGAATTTCTCTATGAAGCGTCTGTAGTAACCTGCTAGACCCAAGAAACTCCTGACCTCTGTAACTGTAGTCGGTCTCTTCCAATCAAGCACTGCTTGAACCTTTTCAGGATCAACTGACAAACCTTGAGCACTGATAATATGCCCCAAAAACTGAATCCTCTCGGACCAAAACTCACACTTAGACAATTTTGCATAGTATTGATTATCCTTCAGCACTTGCAAAACCGTTCTAAGGTGCTCCTCATGCTCTGCTGTAGACTGTGAATAGATCAGAATATCATCAATGAAGACCTCAACAAACTGATCCAGAAATGGCTTAAAGATCCGATTCATAGCTTCCATAAACACTGCTGGAGCATTAGTCACACCAAAAGGCATAACCGTATACTCATAATGCCCGTACCTTGTCCTGAAGGCAGTCTTCGGAATGTCTTCCTCCTTAACTCTAATCTGAAAATACCCAGACCGAAGATCAATCCTGGAAAACACTCTCGCTCCTCTGAGTCTGTCAAACAAATCATCAATTCTAGGAAGTGGATACTTATTCTTAACTGTCACTGCATTCAACTTCCTGTAATCGATGCACAACCTGAAAGTTCCATCCTTCTTCTTCACAAATAATACTGGATCTCCCCACGGTGATACACTCGGTCTTATGAAACCTTTCCCTAGCAGTTCCTCCAACTGCTTCTTCAACTCATCCATCTCAGGAGCCGACATCCTATAAGGTGGTACTGAAATAGGCTCAACCCCTGGTTGCAGATGGATAGCAAACTCAGTATCCCTCCTAGGTGGTAACCCAGGTAACTCCACTGGAAACACCTCAGGAAACTGATTAGCTACAGGAATGCTCCCCAATTCCTCCTCTATAGCTACTCCATTCAACGAGTAATACTCCTCTTCACCCACTACAGGGATGGTATCTACAAGTCTAAGGTGTAAACTCTTAGCACTAGATGCCAACCCTCCTGTGCAAGTCACTCTAGCTCCCTGAGCATCAATGATGTCAACTGAGTGATTCGCACAGTTAATTTGTGCCTTGTGCTTACTCAACCAATCCATTCCCAGCACCAGGTCATATGATTTCAACTCAATCACCCACAACTCACAACAAAAGTCATGATCACCTAACTGCAAAGGATACCTAGTAACCACTTCATTGGTCACAATAAAACCTCTCCCTGCAGTCCTGATGAGTCTCAACTCACCCGCAATTTCACGCTGTAAACTATGCTTATCTACCAAGGCAGAAGATATCACTGAAAGAGTAGCTCCCGTATCGAAAAGCACTCTAACACTACTGCTCAGAAAAGTAAAATTACCTCGAACAGCTGGCGGTTCTCTGGCCGCCTGGTTCGTCAAAGCGAACACTCTTGGGTTCACTGCTGCAGCAACTACTCCAGGCCGGTTCCCAATGGCAAGCGGTACTGGAGGTAAAACCCGAGATGGACCTGTAACTGAACGAACTCTTGGGCAGTCCCTGGCCCAATGCCCTCTCTGACCACAGACATTACAAATATCTGTGCCCAGTGTACATGGTCTTCCACCATGGAATCGTCTGCACCTAGGACACACACCTGTCCTCCTCCTCTTAGATGGATCCTGGTTCCCTACCATTGGTCGCTTTCCAGCATTTTTCCCCAAGTTAGATGGCCCAGCTTCCACCTTTTTCACAGGTGCTCTGGAATCCTCGAATTCCCTTTCCAATGCCAATGCCTTTTGAACCATCTGGCGATAACTCCTGATATCAACTGTCGCCATATACCTCCTGAAAATAGGCTTCAGGCCCTGGGAAAACTTCTTGGCTTTCAACTCCTCATTACCCAACATGTATGGAGCATACCGGATAAGTGAGTTGTAGCGCTGCTCATACTCTCGTACTGACATCTCCCCCTGTGTCAGATTCTCAAACTGGATCCTCCTCTGATCCTGTGCAGCTTCATTGATATACTCCTGTCTAAACTTCTTTTCGAAGTCTGACCACTTGAGCACCTTTTTCTTGTGCTCTGGACGAGTGCCATTACTCTCCCTCAATAACTCCATCACGTCGTCCCACCAAAGACTGGCTCTCCCTCTCAGAAAGAAAGGTACTAGAACCATCCTCTGCTCTGTCTCATAACCACCACAAGTAAAGAGGCGGTTCATAACAGACAACCAATCCTCTGCTCTGTCAGGATCTCCCGTCCCATCAAAGCTAGGTGGATCAACTGTCTTAAACTTCTCTAACAGTCTCATCTGATGTGGAGTGTCTCCCCTCCTTGGAGCCTCCATCATCTCTGGTTCTTCAACCTCCTCAAGAACTTGATTTCTAGGTTCCTGAGCTCTAGGCACTTGCTGTTGTTCAGCATGCCTTTCCTGTTCCTGTTGTGGCTCAACTTCCTCCTGGGCAACACCTCTGTCCCCATAATCTCTGAACATCTCTGTTACAAGAGTGTTCATACCCTGTGCCACCTGAGCCATAGTCTCAGTCAAACTCTGTAGCACTCTGGATATCTCATCCAACCTCGCCACAACTGGGTCACTAGAACCTTCACCAGGTTCCCTAGTCCCCCTCGAAGTTCCAGACCTCGTATCAACCATAATAACCTGCAACCACAACCAGACAACATTTCCCCAGATGTTGGTCAGTACTAACTTCCTAGCACTTGGACTTTACTACTAGATCTCAGTCTAAGCCTCCAATATCCATGAAATAAAACCCTTAGCTCTGATACCAAGAACACTGACACGATCCCCGTGCCCCTGCCCGGGATACCCTGTGAGCGTTTGTCTCACGGTGGATTGTAATTGGCTAGCTGGTTATGTGTGTGGATTAAATCCAATGCTACTAGTTGATTAACCTAGAAATGCAATATGTATGCACTTATGCTTTGACTTGGTTTATTAAAACCATAAAACATTTAATCATTTAGACATTTAGCCGGCTAAGTAAAATTCTATATAAATAAATACAAAATGCCAAAGCATATCAAAATCAACCTTTGAGTGATTAACTACACATACACCGCTCGTGAAAGCATTTATACATAAGTAACTAATGCTCTCACCCAGAGAACAATCCCCTAAGTCAAGGACTCTTTATAACATAAATACTGGAGGCAAAATAAAATACTGTATCAAAATACAAGACTTTGCTGAGATCTTTTACCCTAGCTCCCACTTTGGACTCCTGTCCCAGTGGCGAGTCTCACAAGTCCTTTGCCAAGTGCTACTAGGCTCTGCAGCCAAAGGAAGAAACAAGTTAGTACCACAGCCTGACCAACAGACCAATTAAACACTTAAGCAGGCTAGAAACTTAAAGTTTCTCAACTACCGTACCTTTACACACAAAAAAGGTACTACCGTGATAATCCTCAGCGATTATCCGGTCCTGTTACTTCAGACTCTGCATAACAAACAGGGAGTGAGAATTCAACATTCTCAGTAAGGGTCTTCGATGTACCTGCAAGAAAAAGCTAGGACTCTGGCTGCGAGCTCACACAGCATGAGGGTACTAGTCATATATATATATACTAGGTCCGTAAACCTCTCCTCAAGTAGTCCTCTGTATCAGGCCAAGTGCAATCACTTAGCAACCTGACACATATACAGGCCAAGCGCAATCACTTAGCAACCTGACATATAGGCCAAGCGCTATCACTTAGCAACCTATCATATGGCTCAAGGGCGAACCTTAGCAAGCCTCATTCAAACATAGAACCTCTCACCTAGTTGTTATGCAGGGGAATTTATGACGGGACTTGTAGACTAGGCCGCAGGGCCTCTTTGATGTAAACTAGATGAACAAGGTTTCGCCTCGTGGTCTCGTGGCTCCGGCACGGCTAGGCCGACGAGGGTTCTAAACCTCTCACCTGAGTTATTGATAGTTAATTAAGTTCAATTGCAACATTTGTTTCCTTACTTGTTGCCTAAGCAACTTACTTACCTCAAACAGTTCAAGAAAACTCATACTTCCGGTGGGACTTTCGGAAGTCTCGGAGTACCATCGGGATCCTCGGACCCTTAGGCACGTTCCGAACCTTCCGTAGTCTCGGTCGGGTCAACGCAGCAAAAAGTCAAACCCCCCATTTTCTTGTGTTGGCGCCGCGTCGCCAAAGGCAAAAGGAATTGGCGACGCGTCGCCGACGAGCAAACGCTCTGTGAAGAAAAATTGAATTGGCGACGCGTCGCCAATTTTCGGGCCAATTGGCGCCGCGTCGCCAATTCTGCAGAAATGCAGAATTTGGCCGATTGCTGCTACGAACTTTGGCAACCAAATACATATAGCAAACATGCATCAAAAGTTACCAAATTTCATACACATGAAGTACATGTTGCAAGGAACAAAACCAACTATCAAAGCCAAACTATGATGCATTAGAAGCATCAAACCAACCCTTCGAATTTAGCTAGTCCATCATAATTCCCAAAACGTTTCTTCATACCATAACCAAAAATTACTCAACTTTCTCAATCCATTTCAATCCAAAAGCAATCCAACAACTTAAAAACACTTTCTCCCTTACCTTAACACCAAGAACAAGCAAGAATTCGAACCCTTCCTCTTCCAAACAAGCTTCCAAAGTTCTACACAAAACCATACCAAAACAAAGCTCTAAAACATCAAAAACACCTCTTCCAACCAAAACCCAAGCTTCCAATCAACCAAATAACACGAATTCAATCAAGAACATGAATCATACCTCGTTCAAAAACAGGGGATGGAGAAAAATGCCTCTCCAAGCTTCAAAAACATGGATTCAAGCTTGAAAATGCATCCTCCAAGCTTAAACACCCTTAATTGCGCCTCTTGACACCAAGATCACTTGATTCCAAGTTCAATTTGAGAGAGAAATGAGTGAGGGAAGCTTAAGAACGTGTTAATGGTAGCTTCTCCCCCTCTTTCCCTTCTTAAACCCTCACTTAGCAACCAAGATCACCAAGGTTTCAAGTTAAGTGCAATTAGGTCCCCCATCTTTGTAACTTGACAATTCTTGATTAAATTCTTGTCTATTTGTTGAGTTTGAGTTAAGGTTAAAAGTTAAGTTCTAAAATTCATTTTAAAACACTCGGGACTCGTCCCGGCCATTCAGGGTGCAAAATTACCATTTTGCCCCTGAACTTAGTTCAGAGCTTTATTCTTGTCGGAACTTAGTGAACTTTGGCAAACTTCTTAATTCTTGCTAGGCAAACTCAAATTAAACTTCTAAAGTCCTTACCTCCCTCTAGAAGGGCCGTAACACTCCAGCTATAGGTGGTGGATGCTTTCTAGGATTTCAGTTCCGATGTAGGTCAAAATCGTAGTCCTCATCTTCTCCTTTCGTCTCTTCTTCCCTTTTTCCTTTTGAGCAGGGCATATGCAGGTAGCGCCAAAGTTGTCCCTGCTTGATCAAAGACTTAATGTACTTTTTCAGCTGGAAGAAGTCTTCGGTGTTGTGCCCATGGTCTCGGTGAAACTGGCAAAACTTCTTCATGTTCTTCTTAGTACCCGAGGTCATGGCCTTCGGACGTTGGATGGTAGTCCCTTGCTTTTCCATGGCCATCAGTACATTTGTCCCTAAGGCATTCAATGGAGTGAACGACATTGGTTTCTTACCCCTCTGTTTTCGAGGTCTTCCCTTGCCCTCGGTTAGGTACCGAGGTTGACCTTCGGAGTGATGGTGATCAGACTTCGGCCCTTCCATCCTCAGCTCTTCAGTAGTCATGTGTTGCTCCGACCTTCAGTAGAATTCCCCGAGGGTGTTAGGGGGATCTTTGGAGAACTCAGAGAAGAGTTGTGAGTCTCTCCGAAGTTCCCTGATCATGGCAAGGATGCAAATTTTGAGGCAAAAGTCGGGCACACTCAGGGCTTCCCTGTTGAACCTCTCGACATAGTCACGAATGGTCTCTCCATTCCTTTATGCTATGTCAAACATCTAGACGGGCATCTTCACCATTGGTCTACTTCCAATGAACTATTGAGTGAATGCGATGGACAACTCCTGGAAACCCATTATCATTCCGAGACCTAGGGAGTTATACCATGTAGTCGCTGACGCAGAGATAGTAACTTCAAAGCACTTACAGAGGGTGGCATCATCAACACCATGCAACACCATGCTATGTTATACTTCGTTAGGTGGGCTTGGAGGTTGCTACGCCCATCATACGTTTCCAAGCATGGTACTCGAAAGTCACTTGGCATGGGTGCCTCTACTACTGTGTGGATGAAGGGTGACTCTTCTCCAGTGAAGGTCTTCGGCAGCCTTGACCTGACAGGCTTCCGAGAAATTTTCCTTTCTACTTTTTCCAGCCTCTATAGGATCTTCTCCGTGAGGGTGGTGGTACTAGTTTCTTCTCATTGCCTAGTGACCTTTGGCAATGGGGAACGACGTCTCCTTTTTGGGGAGTAACTTCATCGACGTGGGGATTGTGACTTCTCATCCGGTGATGAACTCCATTGGCAAGAAGTTTTGGGCCCTTTTAGCCCTGTTTCTCCAACACAACGAATTTTGGGGGGTACGTCCTCCCTTGAGGACTCGTCACGAAAGTCCCCACTTCTTGAACTCCGGTAAGTAGACTTAGGACTTCTTTCCCGACGGGCAGCTGGTGAAGAGGCCCTTCGGCCAAAAGCTGGTTGAGACCACCTTTGGTCAAGCTATTGTGTCATCTCAACCATAACAAAGCATTGAAAATCACAGAGGAAGCTCATTGTGACCGTCAGAGGAAATTCATCCTCAGACAAAGAAGTCCCGATGGTAGGCTGTTCAGTCGCCGGTTGAGTTTCAAGCATGGACGGGGACTTTGGGAGTCCCTTGTCCTTAGAACATCAGGTCTCAATGATCACGACTTGGGAATGAGTTCCCACAGACGGTGCCAAATGATGCCCGGTGGCATCCTTGTCGAATGACATGCTGGCCTAGAAGAGAGACTTCTGATATGAAGGTGCCTGAAACACTCAGAAGAATAAGGGTTAGAGACTCCCCGAAATGAGTTTTTGGGGGAAAAGCCTCCAACGCCCAACTTAGTATTTGGGGAATAAGGAGTAGAGAGTGGGGAGTCAGAAGTAGAGAGAGTTCTCTGTCCGTTACCAAGGTCATTCCCAATTTTTTATAGAAGGTCGTAGGGAGGAGGCCGTTTGACACAGCCCGCTCAGATCATGACACGTGTGTGGTCGGATGTAGTCCATACCTTTGGAGCTAGGTATCTCCAGCTAGCCACAGGCCGTTCTGGCCGGAGGTCAAGGCCGTGTGCGAGGTCTCTATGTCAGAGGCTGCTCAATCATTTTTGTCGTATCTTCACGAGACCCCTTCGGCGCATAAGACTTCTTCGAAAAAGGAGGTCCCCTCCATCCCGATATCACGACCGAGGGCTACTGGGAGAAGCCCTTAGGCAGAGCTGGGGACCTTTGCTAGACGCTATTCCTTACCGAGGATGGTGATATCCCTTTCCGAACTTGCTGGGTTCACCATCCCGACGGTGTTAGTGCATAACCTTTCCGAGGTCAGTCTCGTTATTCCCCGAGGGCGGTGGTGGGTCACCGAGGTCAGGGGATTAAGGATAGTGCAGACCCCCTCTTTCCCGAGGTTGGTTACTCGTTCTTTTTAAAGGTGGTGCTGGTCTTCCCCGATGATGGTGCTCATCAGTCTAAACTTTAGGAATTCTAAGGGTAATAGCACTTTGGCTATCAGCTATCAACCTTCTTTTCCTCAGAATAATGTTGCTAATCAAACACCATCTCAATCTTTTGCTCCCTTTCCCAATATATATCCAGATCCCTCCTCCCTAGGAAGGATGGAATGGTAAGCTTGATGGAGTTAAGGTTGTTATTCTATCTTTGCTTCCCCTTCCTTGGAAGTCCATGCGCATGTCAAACTTCTTCTTCCTCCTCAAGTTCTTCTCTCCTTAGATCTCTCCTTAGTTGCAAGATGGGATTAGGTCTCCTTAGCAACCTCAAATCTATGTCCTCAATTCTCCCCACAAGTCTATTGAAATATTCTTGAAGTTCTCTCATGGTAGGCTCCTCATTGTGTCTCACTTCCATCCTCCTATCCTCCTAGACCTCCATACTCTTGAAATTAAAGAACTTCACACACTCACCTCACGTGTTTCACTAAAAAAAATGAACACTCAAAACACTCAAATTGTTAGTGAGAATATTGATATTTTAACGAGTCCTCAAAAGTTCTAAGAAAACTGTGCTTAAAGCACACAAGAAAACTTGAATTCTTGAAAACAATTTTGACTCCGAGAAACGTCGGCTAAATAAGCTTTAAAAGACTCTAGGAAGCTCTTCCGATCAATAATCACAAGAACAACAAACAAAAGCTTTAGGCTCAAAAACAAAGGGTTAGGGTTTGTGGGCGCTAAAAACCAAAACACTTTGAGCAAACTTCTTTTGCAAACTCCTTTCTTTTCTTTTCTTTTCTTTTCTTTGTTCTTTCTTTTTTTTTTTTCTCCCTTATTTTTTTTGCCTACTATTTATGCTAAAACAACTTTCTTCTTGAAGTTCCTTATTGCCAAAGATAAAAGTTAGATTTTTTTTTGGCCAGGACAAGAAACTAATGAAAACTTGCACAATTTCAAACAACTCTTTGGTACCGAAACTTCCTCAACTTCGATCCTTCTTTTTTTGGTGTTTTCTTGACTATAGGATGCTAGAAAGAATGAAAACAAATGAGATTAATAGAGCTAGACATGAAACAGAAAGATAAGAAACAAAAGAGAACAAACGGATTCAAACCAAGAACACAAGGTAACACTAGTTGACTTCTTTTTATTATTTTTGGTTGTTTTGATTGGAAACAAAGAACACAAACTTGAAACAAGATGAAAAAGGATTAAAATAGGGTATTAAAACAAAAAATGACTGGAAAAAATTGAAAGAAAAAGGAAGATAAACAACAACACAAAGATATGTCGTTTCGATGGAACTTATGGCTCTGATACCAACTGATGCGAACCCCTTTCGTATAATGACCTAGAAACCTGCCCAAAATGCTTTTCAAGCTCCACAAGACATCAAAGAGACTGGATTTAAACCCCCACCTGTAATCAACCTATGATTAGAAACAAGAAGTATAAGAAAACCAAGAACACAAGCAACTTGTGCACCAAGGTAGTCCTCAAAAGAACAAAAGTGATGGCGGAGGGCCATCATCTCCACTGTGTGTCGTGGTGAATGTGGCAGGGACTTCAGGAGGTACGGGCGAGTCTCGACAGAAGGTGCTCTATGGGGCTCACCCGTGATCGCCTGTGGCATCCCCGTGTAGGAGGCGCGGTGAGGCTGAGAAGGACTTCCGGTATGGGAGAGAGCCCGAAATGGGGGTTCCTCAAGGGGGGCCTACCTGAAACACTCAGAAAATAGGGGTTAGGAGGTCCCCGGAGTGATTTTTTGGGGAGGAGCCTCCGACGCCCAAGTGAGTGCTTTGGGGGGTGGAGAGGGAGTATTCAGGGCAAAAGGTTCTTGCCTGCCGTGTCCTCTTGAGGGGGGAAAGAAGAGGGAGAGAGAGAACCCCCCGCCAATGATGGCCATTCCTATGGTATATATAAGAGGGGGTGAGGCCTTCGGATTGTGACACGTGTATGGACGGATGTCATCCGTACTTCTGGGCATGGGTGCCCTTAGCCACCTGCAGGCTCCTTGGGCCACGAGCTGCGACAAGCGTAGCCCTACGTGACAGGACGTGGGCGGTGGCGGCGTGTCAGAGTGCATATGAGGGCGGCGTGCAAGGTGACTTGGGCAGAATGTTAGAGACTCCTTGATGGCGCCTGCCGTACCTCCAAGGTCCCCTTGGTCGATGTCCACCTGCGGGGTGAGGGCCCTTTTCCCAGGGTTGTACTGGTTCTTCAAGGGATTCCTTGGCTCCGAAGTTACTCCTTCGGGGGGCTTTCCCCAGCAGAAGATGGCTGGTCCTTCTCCCACGAAGTTGGTTCGGTTGTCTTCCCGATGGAGGTGATACTCCGAGCTTGCTATTTGCGGGCTACCGAGATTGTGTACCTCAGGAGTTTGGCTCCCTCTTTTTCGGGGGCCTCTGGTGATCGGGGCTATAGCAGTTTGGCTATCAAAAAGAGATTCTCCCTTCAAAGTAACATTATTATTTCATATCTAGGCTACCCTTTACAACCAAAATATGTTCCTATTTATATGCCTAAACTAGTCTAAAAAAATCAGTATAATTCATAACCCAAGTCACATAAGAAACCTAGGTACGAAAGACTTAAGAAAACCTAGTCAAACTAGGACTCAAATACATAATTTGCACATGTTTAAGGTGTGCAGTGAATTCCCTTTATCCCAAGTGACCTGAATCACTTCCATAGCCTAAATAACATCTTAAATAATGTAAAGAAACATGAAAATAAAATAAAATATGTTACAACACAACATTGGCCCTAAAAACCCCAAAATAGTATTCTTCGGTACGCTTAAGGGCTCCTAAGGGTTGTTGCTTGTGTCTTCAACTTCAAGATGAAATTTAACCTTGATATAGCCATGATTTCTCAAAATTCAATGTATGAAAGTGATAGATCTCTTTCTTAGTGATGGTCGGTGGCATCCTCATCATATGACATGCTAGCCTAAATGAGAAACTTCCGGTGTGAAGATGTCTGAAACACTTAGAAGAATAAGGGTTAAGAGCCCCCCGGAGTGTGTTGCCGGGGGAGGAGCCTCCAACAGCCAAGTTAGTATTTATGTCAGTAGTAGCAAAGACCAGAGAGTAGAGAATAAAGAATAGTCTCATTTTCTTACCAAGGTCCCTCCCAGGTATTTACAGGAGGGTGGAAGGAGGAGGCCGTTTGACACAATTTGATTAGATGATGACACATGTTTTGTCAAATTTGATTCATACCATCGGAGATAGGCACCTCCAGCTGGCTGTAGGCCGTTTTAGCCAGAGGGCAAGGGCATATGTGAGGTCTCTTTGTCAAAGGCTCCTTAACCATTTTTGTCGTATCTCCATGAGACCCGTTCAGGCGGAGATTTTCCCCGAGGGCTATTGGGGAAGTCCCTTTGGTAGAGTGGGTCACCTTCGAGAGATGTTTTCCTTTGTTGAGAATGGTGGATCTACTTTTCTGAGGTTGGTAGGTTTGTACATCCGAGGGTGATGAAAGGCACCTTTTCCCGAACTTAGTCATGTGCCCTTTTTGAGGGTGGTGTGTGAGTGTTCGTTGAGGTCGAGGCTAAGTCCTTACCAAGGGTGGTTTCAGGATAGCTGATCGGGAGATTGTGGGGGCCATAGCCCTTCGGCTATCACATGCCCCCCTGGATAAGCCGAAGTTGTATATTCGATGCTAAGCTTTTGTGCACGTGGCATGAAAGTCTTTTTTGGAGGTGATAGATGTCCCAAGTAGTAGGGTTCACTTTTGACTAAGGTCACCTTCTTCGAGGCATGCATCTTTTTTGTTCAAGATGCCTCTTTAGGACAGAGCAGTGTCTTTGGCATGAAATGGGACTTCTAGCTTTTGACCGAGCTCTTGACACTTCCAAGGTTGTATCTACGGATCGGGAAAAATATTTCCCCTCCTTAATTTTTTTGTTATTTGTTGCCTGCCAATGAATCATAACATCTTTTAACCAGGTAGTCGCATCTCTTCGGGCTAGGCTTATATAGGCATACTAATGTCAAAAGGCATACCATTGTTTCTCACGTCAGGCGACACACATCGCCAAGTGACTGGCAAACGGTCGCATCCATTACATTGGTTACGTCCCTTCGCCTACCAAGGGTCATTATGGCAATGCTTCACCTGCCTTCTTTGGTCTATATAAACTCTGAAGGAGTTTTCCACACTCTTCAATTTTCATTCTTTTTGCTCTCTAATTTCCTTTCATCTTTCATCTCTCTTTGGCGGTGGTGCTAGCAACGAAGCGATTTCTGGTAAGTTTGTGGTGATCTCTGAAGTTCCTACTTTCGCTCCAAACTAGGGGAGATGCTTTCCGAAGTAATTGTTTTTTGTCTAAATTCTTTCCTTTTTGTCTTTTTGAGGTTAGGCCCTTTTATTTCCAAACACGTCTTCCTCCCAATCTGAAGCCCGTCTCATTCCTGAGAGTTGGCTCGCCCTAAACTGTCATCCAAGTTGTGCCACTTCGGAGAAAGTGAAGAAGTGGTTGGCTAAATTTTTTCTCCCTTCTTAGGCCATCACCCGACTCCCTAGTCCCAATTTGCCTAGCTATGCTCCTCAGGAAAATGAGATCACTATCTTTCGAGGACAGCTGAAGGCGGTTCTTCGGTATCCACCTCCAAAGACAGTTTATGATTGTTGCCAATTTCATGGCATAGCCGTTAACCAACTTCCCCTGAACTCCTACTCCTACTTCAATCATTTTCTCTGTATGTGTGGGGTCTTCAATATAAAACCCCACTTTATCTTTTTCATGCAATACTACAAACTTCACCATGTTCCGAAGGGCACGTTCTACTTTTGGCTTCCTCGGGGATTTGGGAGTAAAAAATATAAGTTCACCTTCGGAACAAAAGATACCTGGTGAGGGTAGTAGAAGAAGTTCTTTTTTTGAAGGTGGACGATCAGTGGAAAGATATGCCATTTAAGTGGGTTCGTGTGTCTTGGCCATTGACGTAGTGGAGCCGAGGAAGCAATTAACCTTAGAGCTAGAGTCCCAGTTTGAGGAGTTTGACAGCCGTATTCGGGCTATCGCGGATTGGGATCCCGAGGTCCCTCCGCGTTCTGTCTACCCTTCCCCATCAAATGGAGTTTCATGACCGAAGAGGTTCTTTGGGAGCTTGGGGTAGTTAACAAACATGTTACTGACGAAGGCATGCTGAAGCCCTTGGCTGATGGGAAGAAAGCGTGGTTGGTCAAGCTCCTTTGAGGCAAACTTACGTATTCGGCACTTAAAGAGAGTAAGCTCCTTTCCAATTTTTTGTTACTTATGCCTTTCCATACATACACTGATGTTCTTCTTTTTGTAGAGATGGGTGATAAATCTATAGCCTTATATAAGAGTCTCTTCCTCGACTAGGCCGGGAAGGGGGAATAGTAGAAGAAGAAGGCACCGAAGAGGAAAAAGGCCCTTGCCGGACCATTTTCGGCATCGAAGTCAAAGAAGGCCAAAGAGGACTCCCTTCCGGCTCTGCTTGAAGGTGAAGTAAAGGTGCTTGATCAAACTCTTATATGGGTTGATCCATCCTCGGAACCAGCCATCTGTTCAACCCCTTTGAGTCCAAATGCAATTGTCGAGACATTGGGGACTTTAGTAGGGCAGCTTTAGGTCAAAGAACTGGAGGAATGCCGAAAGAAAAAGGACAAAGGGGTTCCTGCCGAGGTCCTTGATGTCAGTGACTCCGATGGAGATGACACCGAACTCCCCCTAGGTTTGTCCCTTAGCCATTCATCTATGACTTTAAGAATTTTTGGTATTTTAGATCATGGAGATGAATGGCTACGGGATAACATTTTAATGGAACTTTGTCGTGACTTCACAGATGAAGGAGCGTAGGCTCCGTGGGTGGAGGATCATGCTCCGAAGAGGGCCATTCTAGACTTAAAAAACCCGAGGGACAAGGTTCTGAGGGAGCCCTTCTGTACTTTTATGGAGGACATCGACTGGTTCTCCGAGGATAGCCAGAAGATGGTCCCTCAGATGGCGAGCGGCATTCTGACAAATGCCACCTTTTAGCCCCTGAAGGAGAAGTGCCCAAATGAGGATGTCCTTGCAACAAGGATGGGCGAACATGCTACCCAGGTAAACCCTAACCCTTTAGGACTTAGAAAAATTATGAGCTTTTATTGCTTTTGACCCACATTTGGAATCCTCCTTTTTGTAGCTCTTGGCATACAGTGGATATCTTCGGGCTTGGGCAGCTAAACAATCTTTGGTGCGAAGTCAATTGGAGGAGAGCTTGGCCAAGGCCAATGAGCTATTTGTTGGCACGGTCATCAAGTACGATGAGCTTAATAAAATTGCAAAGAAGGACCTCACCAGTCTTCAACAAGAGGTGCTGAAGAGCCAAAATGAGCTTTTGGAGGACTTTTCTTCTAAGGTGTTAGACCTCAGCTCAAGGGTGGTGGCGCTAACTTTGGCAAACGAAGCTTTTCAAAAGGAGAAGGAGGAAGCCATTGTTGACCTTATGAAGTGATAGCCAAAGGGCTATTAACACTTCCAGACTTCCCAAAACGACCTGAGAAGCACCTACCTTGGGAAACATGAGTCACCAACCTCAGGAAAAAGGGGGCCCTTACCATTCTCGAGAAGAACACCACCTTTTAACCGAGGTGCCATGATCCCTGAGATCTCCAAATCATCTAGACAAAAACCACCCTTGGGGAAGACCTAGCACCAACCTCAGTGAACGACAACCACCCTTGGTAGGTAACAGAACCAATCTAAAAAAATCTATATACTACCAGCTTCGAAATAGTGAATTCACCAAATTTGGGAAAGTATATCCCCATCCTCGGAAGGGAAAGCATCTTTCAAAGGTGCCCAACTCTGCTGAAGGGCCTTTCCTAATAGCCCTCGACAGCTATATTGAGCCAAAGGGGGCCGCCTATTCCGAAGGAGCCTTATACCCAAAGGGGTTTCATTCTTTGAAAAGGTCTTGCAGAGATACGACAAAAATGATTAAGGATCCTTTGACAGAAAGACCTCACACACACCCCTGCCCTCTGGCCGAAATGCCTACAGCTAGCTAGGAGATACCTATCTTCCAGGGTACGGATCAAATCTAACCAAACACGTGTCACAATCTGAATAGGCTGTGTCAAACCACCTCCTCCCGCCATCCTCCTGTAAATACTGAGGAAGGACCTTAGTAAGAGAAGAGACAGAACCCTGGCTATTCCCCACTCTTTGCTCCTTACAACTGTTACTCTCAAATACTGACTTGGGCGTCGGAGGCTCCTCCCTGGAAACACATTCTGAGGAATCTCTAACCGCTATTCTTCAAAGTCTTACAAACACCATCCTATCGGAAGTCTTTCATTTAGGCACCTTCACACCGAAAATCTTTCCCTCAGGCCAACATGTAGTACAACGAGGTTGCCACTGGGCATCACGAAGGCACTGGGACTCAATGCAGAATTCATAGCTAAGATCAATTGGCTAAAGAAGGAAAAGAAGAAGAAGAAGAAACTAGAGAAGGAGGTCAAAGTGCTTAAAAAAGAATTGGAGGATTTGAAGGTAGAGAAGGCTAAGTTTGATGAGGCGACTAAGTCTTCTTATCAGGATGGTTTCTGCCTTGCTCGCCACTAAGGCTTGTCCAAGTATCCTGACCTTGACCTATCCTTCTTGCGTGCGCTTAACATCCCTGAATGACTATCTTCGTAATGGTCAAGCATAGAATTTCTCAACCTTCTCATTCCTCCTCTTTTGGCGACCGAAGTTAGCGCGGATAAAGATGGTGAGGCTGAAGATGACTAGGTCGAGGAAGGTAAAGAACCCAAAGATAGGCAAGGCAAGCAATAGGCTCTTTTTTTTTTTTTCACACCTTGTACTTTTGCAATGAAATTTTATTAGAACCTTCTTGCTTCAAAATTTTTGCTAAGTCCCTGATTAGTATGTCTTCGGATACTATCTTTGTGATTCGATGCTTAACTATCTTTGGTGATGAGTCATATCATTCTTTAAGGCTTTAGAACCTTAGTCCCCTTGAAGGTTTCATGACCATCTTCGGTCAACCTTCTTCGGAAAACTTGCCTTTCAAAAATAGTTAAGCATGTTTAGGACCAATCATGTTCAGTCGGCTATCTTCAGTGAAACTTAACTTGTGTAGAAAATAGCTAAGTACCTTTGGCACCAACCATGTTCGGTCGATCACCCTCAGCAAAAATTGTACAATTTCACTCATGCACTTTTGAAAACAACCATATTTGGTTTGCTTCCCATGGTACCAACCATATTCGGTTGAAAACCTTTGGTAAAATACTACTTATTCACCTTTAGAAACAACCACTTTTGGTTTCCCTTCCTTGGCACCAACCATGTTCGGTCAATAACCTTCGATTAAAAATTGTACAATATTACTTATGCACCTTCGAAAGTTACCACATTCGGTTTGCCACCTTCGGCGTCTTTTGCACAATTTTTCTCTCAAAATTTTTTCTAACTATAAAATTTTTTCAAAGAGTCTAAATGCCATGTATTTTTCAGTGCTCCACCTTTAGTGCCATCGAGC
Source organism: Aquilaria yunnanensis (assembly GCA_039654915.1). Taxonomy (NCBI): domain Eukaryota; kingdom Viridiplantae; phylum Streptophyta; class Magnoliopsida; order Malvales; family Thymelaeaceae; genus Aquilaria; species Aquilaria yunnanensis. Next base: position 80,323,588 of record CM077598.1, read on the forward strand.
TTATAGACTCTTGGCCGAACTTCCTCAAGGACCAAATAAGGTCCATCCGAATTTGCCAGAAGTACTCCATGAGACGGTCTTCAGGCTTCGAATTCAGCCATTCCAACAACGAGGTCCCTATTCTTGATTACTTTACACTTGACATCCAAGTTCGTAGCAACGGCTACTCTCTGCTGAAAAGCTTTTCTTCTGAGCTTGGCCATCTCTCTATGCTCGTCAACCATATCTAACTTGGTTTTTAAACCGAGGTGGTTCTCTTCTTCGTCGAACACCTGTATTCTAATATATGGCTGTACAACCTCGACAGGGGTAATGGCCTTTGTTCTGAAGATGAGTAAGAAGGGTATCTAACCCATGGCCCTTCTATGACTTGTTCGATAGCTCCACAGCATGCTCGGAAGCTTTCTTGGCCATTTTCCCTTTAATTCCTTCAACCTCTTTTTTAGACCATCTTTTATCGTTTTGTTAGACTCTTCCACTTGTCCATTGTTCTGAGGATGGCCAACCAGGGGGAAGTGCAATTTTATCCTGAGGTTGCCTGCAAATTCCTAGAAACCTTTATCGGTAAACTAGGAACCATTATCAGCTACTATCACCCTCGATATGCCAAATCTACACATGATGCTCTTCCAAAAAAATCTTTGTATGTCCTTTGCCGATATTGCTGCTAAAGTCTCTACCTCGATCCACTTGGTGAAATAATCTACTATGACCACGTAGAACTTCACTCCTCCTAGAGCTATCGGGAGAGACCCAATGATGTTAATACCCCAAAAAGTGAAGGGGAAAGGGTAGTTTGTTGAAGTTATGACTTCCGAGGGTAGTCTCTGGATGGGAGTGTGTCTCTGGCGCTTATCATATTTTTGGACGAACTGCCTCGCATCCTTCCTTAATGTAGGCCAAAAATACCCTTGGTGGAGTAGTACCACAGCAAGGGTATCAGTCCCGCTGTGAGAACCGCAAGCCACCTTATGGACTTCTTTGAGGACCATCTCAACGTCTTCTTTGCTGACACACGTCTATAATGAACTTGCGTGCCCTTGTCAGTAAAACTCTTCTCAGCTCAGGAAGTATCTTCTTGAGCACTTTCACACTCTAGCGGCTTCAAGAGGATCTTTGGGAAGTTCCAAAGTTGTGAGGTATTTGTTGATGGGATCTGTCCACCCTATACTTGAGGTTGCTATGAACAATATTGCTGTGCCCAGTTGGCAGAGTACTTCGATGGACTTCTTTGATTTGGCCAAAGTATCTGCCTCCATAATTTCTCATCAAGGTACATTTTCTATTTGGACCCTATCAGATTCTAGGATAAGCCTTTTTGTGAGGTCATTGTACTTTGCCAAGTTCAGGTCTTTTGCCCCGTAATCCCTTGCCATCTATAGGACCACCAGCTGAGAATCGCTGTGGGCCTTCATATTTCTCACACCAACTTTTTCTTTTCCAGTCATAAGCCTGTTATGAAGGCTTCATAATCAGCAACATTATTAGTGACGTTGAAACCGAAATTGATAGACTTTGAAGCTTCCATTACTTTGAGGCCCCGCGAAATTACTTTAGCTCCTGGATGTTCAGAACCGGAGGCAATATCGATGAAGAGTGTCCACTGAGGTTCATCCTTACCAAGGTCTTCCGGGGTATCTTCATTTTTTGGTACTTCGGTGATGAAATCCGCTAATGCTTGGGCCTTTATTGCCCTTCTCGGTTTATAGGTGATGTCGGATTAACCGAGCTCGATGCACCACTTTGATAGTCTTCCAGAGTGGTCAACCTTTCTCATGACATCCCTAAGAGATAGGTTACTATGAAAAATGATAAGATGTCCTTGGAAGTAAGGTTGCAGTCTTCTGCTTCCCAACACTAGAGCATAGATGGCCTTTTGCAGGAGGGGGTTCCTAACTTCAGCACCCTACAATGACTTGCTTATATAGTATATTGGCCACTATTTTCCTCCTTCTTCCCTCACAAGTACCAAGCTTATGACCTTTTCGGTAATGGTGAGGTAGAGAGTGAAAGGTTATCCTTCCAGCGGCTACCAAAGTGTCGGTAGGTGGGCCAAGTAGCTCTTTGAGTTTGGCCCAGGCCTTTTGGCAGCCTTTGTTCCAAATATTTTCCTTGAATCCGAGGTTACCTTCATTCTTGGCTACTTTGGTGAGCACTTTAAAGAATGGTCGGCACCGGTCCCCGTATCTGGAGATGAATCTGCTGAGGGTAGTGATTCTCCCAGTAAGCCTTTGCCCATCCTTGGTCGTCGTGGGAGTTTGGAATCCTAGCAGGGCCTTGACCTTTTATGGGTTGGCATCAATACCTCTTTCGGATACCATAAACCTGAGGAATTTGCCAACCGTTACCCCAAACACACATTTTTTTAGGTTAAGACAGATCCCAAATTTTTTAAGTTGGTTGAATGTTTCTTCCAAGTCTACGATATGATTGCCAGGATGTTTGCTTTTGACTATCATATCGTCTACATATAGTTCCAAATTTCTCCCAATTTCGTAGCTGAATACCTTGTTCATCAGCCTTTGGTATGTTGCTCCCTCATTTTTAAGGCCGAAGGGCATTCTTACGTAGTAGTAGGTGTTACGGCCCTTCTAGAGGGAGGTAAGGACTTTAGAATTTAGTTTAGAAATTTAATTTAAGTTTGCCTAGCAAGAATTAAGAAGTTTGCCAAAGTTCACTAAGTTCCGACAAGAATAAAGCTCTGAACTAAGTTCAGGGGCAAAATGGTAATTTTGCACCCTGAGTGGCCGGGACGAGTCCCGAGTGTTTTAAAATGAATTTTAGAACTTAACTTTTAACCTTAACTCAAACTCAACAAATAGACAAGAATTTAATCAAGAATTGTCAAGTTACAAAGATGGGGGACCTAATTGCACTTAACTTGAAACCTTGGTGATCTTGGTTGCTAAGTGAGGGTTTAAGAAGGGAAAGAGGGGGAGAAGCTACCATTAACACGTTCTTAAGCTTCCCTCACTCATTTCTCTCTCAAATTGAACTTGGAATCAAGTGATCTTGGTGTCAAGAGGCGCAATTAAGGGTGTTTAAGCTTGGAGGATGCATTTTCAAGCTTGAATCCATGTTTTTGAAGCTTGAAAGGGTGTTTTTCTCCATCCCCTGTTTTTGAACGAGGTATGAGTTATGTTCTTGATTGAATTCGTGTTATTTGGTTGATTGGAAGCTTGGGTTTTGGTTGAAAGATGTGTTTTTGATGTTTTAGAGCTTTGTTTTGGTATGGTTTTGTGTAGAACTTTGGAAGCTTATTTGGAAGAGGAAGGGTTCGAATTCTTGCTTGTTCTTGGTGTTAAGGTAAGGGAGAAAGTGTTTTTAAGTTGTTGGATTGCTTTTGGATTGAAATGGATTGAGAAAGTTGAGTAATTTTTGGGTATGGTATGAAGAAACGTTTTGGGAATTATGATGGACTAGCTAAATTCGAAGGATTGGTTTGATGCTTCTAATGCATCATAGTTTGGCTTTGATAGTTGGTTTTGTTCCTTGCAACATGTACTTCATGTGTATGAAATTTGGTAACTTTTGATGCATGTTTGCTATATGTATTTGGTTGCCAAAGTTCGTAGCAGCAATCGGCCAAATTCTGCATTTCTGCAGAATTGGCGACGCGGCGCCAATTGGCCCGAAAATTGGCGACGCGTCGCCAATTCAATTTTTCTTCACAGAGCGTCTGCTCGTCGGCGACGCGTCGCCAATTCCTTTTTGCCTTTGGCGATGCGGCGCCAACACCTAAAAATGGAGGGTTTGACTTTTTGCTGCGTTGACCCGACCGAGACTACGGAAGGCTCGGAACGTGCCTAAGGGTCCGAGGATCCCGATGGTACTCCGAAACTTCCGAAAGTCCCACCGGAAGTATGAGTTTTCTTGAACTGTTTGAGGTAAGTAAGTTGCTTAGGCAACAAGTAAGGAAACAAATGTTGCAATTGAACTTAATTAGCTATCAATAGCTCAGGTGAGAGGTTTAGAACCCTCGTCGGCCTAGCCGTGCGGTAGCCACGAGGCCCCGAGGCGAAACCTTGTTCATCTAGTTTACATCAAAGAGGCCCTGCGGCCTAGTCTACAAGTCCCATCATAAATTCCCCTGCATAACAATTAGGTGAGAGGTTCTATGTTTGAATGAGGCTTGCTAAGGTTCGCCCTTGAGCCATATGATAGGTTGCTAAGTGATAGCGCTTGGCCTATATGTCAGGTTGCTAAGTGATGGCGCTTGGCCTGTATATGTGTCAGGTTGCTAAGTGATTGCACTTGGCCTGATACAGAGGACTACTTGAGGAGAGGTCTACCGGCCTAGTATATATATATATGACTAGTACCCTCATGCTGTGTGAGCTCGCAGCCAGAGTCCTAGTAATTTTTCTTGCAGGTACATCGAAGACCCTTACTGAGAATGTTGAATTCTCACTCCCTGTTTGTTATGCAGAGTCTGGAGTAGCAGGACCGGATAATCACTGAGGATTATCACGGTAGTACCTTTTGTCTGTAAAGGTACGGTAGTTGAGAAACTTTAAGTTTCTAGCCTGCTTAAGTGTTTAATTGGTCTGTTGGTCAGGCTGTGGTACTAACTTGCTTCTTCCTTTGGCTGCAGAGCCTAGTAGCACTTGGCACAGGACTTGTGAGACTCGCCACTGGGACAGGAGTCCAAAGTGGGAGCTAGGGTAAAAGATCTCAGCAAAGTCTTGTATTTTGATACAGTACTTTATTTTGCCTCCAGTATTTATGTTATAAAGAGTCCTTGACTCAGGGGATTGTTCTCTGGGTGAGAGCATTAGTTACTTATGTATAAATGCTTTCACGAGCGGTGTATGTGTAGTTAATCACTCAAAGGTTGATTTTTGCTATGCTTTGGCATTTTGTATTTATTTATATAGAATTTTACTAGCCGGCTAAATGTCTAAATGATTAAATGTTTTATGGTTTTAATAAACCAAGTCAAAGCATAAGTGCATACATATTGCATTTCTAGGTTAATCAACTAGTAGCATTGGATTTAATCCACACACATAACCAGCTAGCCAATTACAATCCACCGTGAGACAAACGCTCACAGGGTATCCCGGGCAGGGGCACGGGGATCGTGTCAGTGTTCTTGGTATCAGAGCTAAGGGTTTTATTTCATGGATATTGGAGGCTTAGACTGAGATCTAGTAGTAAAGTCCAAGTGCTAGGAAGTTAGTACTGACCAACATCTGGGGAAATGTTGTCTGGCTGTGGTTGCAGGTTATTATGGTTGATACGAGGTCTGGAACTACGAGGGGGACTAGGGAACCTGGTGAAGGTTCTAGTGACCCAGTTGTGGCGAGGTTGGATGAGATATCCAGAGTGCTACAGGGTTTGACTGAGACTATGTCTCAGGTGGCACAGGGTATGAACACTCTTGTAACAGAGATGTTCAGAGATTATGGGGACAGAGGTGTTGCCCAGGAGGAAGTTGAGCCACAACAGGAACAGGAAAGGCATGCTGAGCAACAGCAAGTGCCTAGAGCTCAGGAACCCAGAAATCAAGTTCTTGAGGAGGTTGAGGAACCAGAGATGATGGAGGCTCCAAGGAGGGGAGACACTCCACATCAGATGAGGTTGCTGGAAAAGTTTAAGACAGTTGATCCACCTAGCTTTGACGGGACAGGAGATCCTGATAGAGCAGAGGATTGGTTGTCTGTTATGAACAGACTCTTTACTTGTGGTGGTTATGAGACAGAGCAGAGGATGGTTCTAGTACCTTTCTTTCTGAGAGGGAGAGCCAGTCTTTGGTGGGACGACGTGATGGAGTTATTGAGGGAGAGTAATGGCACTCGTCCAGAGCACAAGAAAAAGGTGCTCAAGTGGTCAGACTTCGAGAAGAAGTTTAGACAGGAGTATATCAGTGAAGCTGCACAGGATCAGAGGAGGATCCAGTTTGAGAATCTGACACAAGGAGAGATGTCAGTACGAGAGTATGAGCAGCGATACAATTCACTTATCCGATATGCTCCATATATGTTGGGTAATGATGAGCTGAAAGCCAAGAAGTTTTCCCAGGGCCTGAAGCCTGTTTTCAGGTGGTATATGGCGACAGTTGATATCAGGAGTTATCGCCAGATGGTTCAGAAGGCATTGGCATTGGAAAGGGAATTCGAGGATTTCAGGGCACCTGTGAAAAAGGTGGAAGCTGGGCCATCTAACTTGGGGAAAAGTGCTGGAAAGCGACCAATGGTAGGGAACCAGGATCCATCTAAGAGGAGGAGGACAGGTGTGTGTCCTAGGTGCAGACGGTTCCATGGTGGAAGACCATGTACACTGGGCACAGATATTTGTAATGTCTGTGGTCAGAGAGGGCATTGGGCCAGGGACTGCCCAAGAGTTCGTTCAGTTACAGGTCCATCTCGGGTTCTACCTCCAGTACCGCTTGCCATTGGGAACCGGCCTGGAGTAGTTGCTGCAGCAGTGAACCCAAGAGTCTTTGCTTTGACGAACCAGGCGGCCAGAGAACCGCCAGCTGTACGAGGTAATTTTACTTTTCTGAGCAGTAGTGTTAGAGTGCTTTTCGATACGGGAGCTACTCTTTCAGTGATATCTTCTGCCTTGGTAGATAAGCATAGTTTACAGCGTGAAATTGCGGGTGAGTTGAGACTCATCAGGACTGCAGGGAGAGGTTTTATTGTGACCAATGAAGTGGTTACTAGGTATCCTTTGCAGTTAGGTGATCATGATTTTTGTTGTGAGTTGTGGGTGATTGAGTTGAAATCATATGACCTGGTGCTGGGAATGGATTGGTTGAGTAAGCACAAGGCACGAATTAACTGTGCGAATCACTCAGTTGACATCACTGATGCTCAAGGAGCTAGAGTGACTTGCACAGGAGGGTTGGCATCTAGTGCTAAGAGTTTACATCTTAGACTTGTAGATACCATCCCTGTAGTGGGTGAAGAGGAGTATTACTCGTTGAATGGAGTAGCTATAGAGGATGAGTTGGGGAGTATTCCTGTAGCTAATCAGTTTCCTGAGGTGTTTCCAGTGGAGTTACCTGGGTTACCACCTAGGAGGGATACTGAGTTTGCTATCCATCTGCAACCAGGGGTTGAGCCTATTTCAGTACCACCTTATAGGATGTCGGCTCCTGAGATGGATGAGTTGAAGAAGCAGTTGGAGGAACTGCTAGGGAAAGGTTTCATAAGACCGAGTGTATCACCGTGGGGAGCTCCAGTATTATTTGTGAAAAAGAAGGATGGAACTTTCAGGTTGTGCATCGATTACAGGAAGTTGAATGCAGTGACAGTTAAGAATAAGTATCCACTTCCTAGAATTGATGATTTGTTTGACAGACTCAGAGGAGCGAGAGTGTTTTCCAGGATTGATCTTCGGTCTGGGTATTTTCAGATCAGAGTTAAGGAGGAAGACATTCCGAAGACTACCTTCAGGACAAGGTACGGGCATTATGAGTATACGGTTATGCCTTTTGGTGTGACTAATGCTCCAGCAGTGTTTATGGAAGCTATGAATCGGATCTTTAAGCCATTTCTGGATCAGTTTGTTGAGGTCTTCATCGACGATATTCTGATCTATTCACAGTCTACAGCAGAGCATGAGGAGCACCTTAGAACGGTTTTGCAAGTGCTGAAGGATAATCAGTACTATGCAAAATTTTCTAAGTGTGAGTTTTGGTCCGAGAGGATTCAGTTTTTGGGGCATATTATCAGTGCTCAAGGTTTGTCAGTTGATCCTGAAAAGGTTCAAGCAGTGGTTGATTGGAAGAGACCGACTACAGTTACAGAGGTCAGGAGTTTCTTGGGTCTAGCAGGTTACTACAGACGCTTCATAGAGAAATTCTCTGTGATAGCTACGCCGTTGACAGTATTGACCAGGAAAGCTCAGAAATTTGAGTGGACACCGAAGTGTGAGGAAGCCTACATGAAGCTGAAGGAAAAGTTGACCAGTGCACCCATACTTGTGTTACCAGACCCGGACAGAGCCTTTACAGTTTATACTGATGCCTCAGGTTCAGGTTTAGGTTGTGTTCTACATCAGGACAGTCAGGTGATTGCTTATGGTGCGAGACAGCTGAGGCCTAATGAGTTGAACTATCCTGTTCATGATCTTGAGCTTGCAGCAGTGATCTTTGCACTGAAATTATGGAGACATTATTTGATGGGAAGATCGTTCAGAATCTTCACTGATCACAAGAGTTTGAAGTATTTGTTTACTCAGAAGGATCTGAACATGAGACAGCGGCGATGGATTGAGTACATTAAAGACTATGATTGTTCGATCGAGTATTGTGCTGGTAAAGGGAACGTGGTAGCAGATGCTTTGAGCCGGAAGTACACAGGAGTGATCTTGTCCAAGGATCAGGCTACAGATTCTTCAGAAGGAACATTGAAGGATTGTTTCTTAGCTTTGCATGAATTATGGCAAAGTCGAGAAAAATCCTTAGTCTACGTTTTGGAGATTCAGACGGCTTGGTTAACCAGAGTCAGAGAAGCTCAGTTGAAAGATCCATTGTTGAAGAAGATTTCAGGTGAAGCTAAGACTGGTGCTTTGAAGAAAGAGTTCAAGTACAAAGATGGAATACTGCATTATGGTGATCGACTCTATGTGTCGAATGTTGAGGGACTTAGGCAGCAAGTCCTACAGGAGGCACATAGTAGTACATTGAGTATTCATCCTGGTGTTAGTAAGATGTATCAAGATCTGAAAACACATTTTTGGTGGCCAGGACTGAAGAGAGATGTACGAGGACATGTGGCAAAGTGTTTGACATGTCAGGTGGTGAAAGCTGAACACCAGAAACCAGCAGGCACACTTCAGAGTTTATCTCTACCAGTGAGGAAGTGGGGATCCGTTACTATGGATTTCCTAGTGGGGTTACCGACCACCCGGAATCAACATGATGCTATTTGGGTAGTGGTTGACAGATTGACGAAGTCGGCACACTTTATACCGATCAGAGTCACCTATACATTGGAGAGGTTGGCTCAGTTATATCTCAGGGAGATTGTGAGACTCCATGGGATACCGGATCAGATCATATCAGACAGAGATCCACGATTTACATCACGGTTTTGGAATGCTTTTCAGGAAGCATTGGGCAGTAAAGTTAGCCTCAGTACTGCTTTTCATCCACAGACTGACGGACAGTCAGAGAGGGTGATTCAGACTTTGGAGGACATGCTACGCATGTGTGTCATTGATTTCAGAGGTGATTGGGATCAGCACTTACCACTGATTGAGTTTGCCTATAATAACAGTCATCAATCTGTTATTGGAATGGCGCCCTATGAAGCTTTGTATGGGAGACGATGTATGACACCTCATTGTTGGGCAGATCCAACAGACAGAGTGGTCGTTGGACCTGAGATCATAGCTGACACTACAGCTAAGATTAAGTTGATTCAGCAGAGAATCAAGACAGCTAATGACAGACAGACTAAGTATGCAAACAGAAGAAGAAGAGAATTGAGTTTTGAGGTTGGTGACAAAGTACTTTTGAAAGTGTCGCCCATGAGAGGAGTTAGTCGTTTTGGACAAAGGGGCAAGTTAGCTCCAAGGTTCATTGGACCTTATGAAGTGTTAGAGAAAGTTGGGAAAGTTGCTTATCGGTTGGCTTTACCGCCTAACCTTTCTCAAGTGCATAATGTGTTTCACGTTAGTTTACTCAGGAAGTGCACAGTTGAGCCCGGACAGGTAGTAAATCCTTCAGTGATACCCATTCAGGAAGACTTGACTTATGAAGAGAAACCAGTCCAGATCTTGGATAGGCAAGTCAAGAAACTGCGGACTAAGTGGATTCCGATGGTTAAGATCCTTTGGTCTAACCATAGTGAGGAGGAAGCTACCTGGGAGACAGAGCAGGATATGCTCAAAAGATATCCTGGTGTTTTTCCAGAGTTGCAACGGAATTTGGGGGACCAAATTCCAGAAGGAGGGGAGAATGTTACGGCCCTTCTAGAGGGAGGTAAGGACTTTAGAATTTAGTTTAGAAATTTAATTTAAGTTTGCCTAGCAAGAATTAAGAAGTTTGCCAAAGTTCACTAAGTTCCGACAAGAATAAAGCTCTGAACTAAGTTCAGGGGCAAAATGGTAATTTTGCACCCTGAGTGGCCGGGACGAGTCCCGAGTGTTTTAAAATGAATTTTAGAACTTAACTTTTAACCTTAACTCAAACTCAACAAATAGACAAGAATTTAATCAAGAATTGTCAAGTTACAAAGATGGGGGACCTAATTGCACTTAACTTGAAACCTTGGTGATCTTGGTTGCTAAGTGAGGGTTTAAGAAGGGAAAGAGGGGGAGAAGCTACCATTAACACGTTCTTAAGCTTCCCTCACTCATTTCTCTCTCAAATTGAACTTGGAATCAAGTGATCTTGGTGTCAAGAGGCGCAATTAAGGGTGTTTAAGCTTGGAGGATGCATTTTCAAGCTTGAATCCATGTTTTTGAAGCTTGAAAGGGTGTTTTTCTCCATCCCCTGTTTTTGAACGAGGTATGAGTTATGTTCTTGATTGAATTCGTGTTATTTGGTTGATTGGAAGCTTGGGTTTTGGTTGAAAGATGTGTTTTTGATGTTTTAGAGCTTTGTTTTGGTATGGTTTTGTGTAGAACTTTGGAAGCTTATTTGGAAGAGGAAGGGTTCGAATTCTTGCTTGTTCTTGGTGTTAAGGTAAGGGAGAAAGTGTTTTTAAGTTGTTGGATTGCTTTTGGATTGAAATGGATTGAGAAAGTTGAGTAATTTTTGGGTATGGTATGAAGAAACGTTTTGGGAATTATGATGGACTAGCTAAATTCGAAGGATTGGTTTGATGCTTCTAATGCATCATAGTTTGGCTTTGATAGTTGGTTTTGTTCCTTGCAACATGTACTTCATGTGTATGAAATTTGGTAACTTTTGATGCATGTTTGCTATATGTATTTGGTTGCCAAAGTTCGTAGCAGCAATCGGCCAAATTCTGCATTTCTGCAGAATTGGCGACGCGGCGCCAATTGGCCCGAAAATTGGCGACGCGTCGCCAATTCAATTTTTCTTCACAGAGCGTCTGCTCGTCGGCGACGCGTCGCCAATTCCTTTTTGCCTTTGGCGATGCGGCGCCAACACCTAAAAATGGAGGGTTTGACTTTTTGCTGCGTTGACCCGACCGAGACTACGGAAGGCTCGGAACGTGCCTAAGGGTCCGAGGATCCCGATGGTACTCCGAAACTTCCGAAAGTCCCACCGGAAGTATGAGTTTTCTTGAACTGTTTGAGGTAAGTAAGTTGCTTAGGCAACAAGTAAGGAAACAAATGTTGCAATTGAACTTAATTAGCTATCAATAGCTCAGGTGAGAGGTTTAGAACCCTCGTCGGCCTAGCCGTGCGGTAGCCACGAGGCCCCGAGGCGAAACCTTGTTCATCTAGTTTACATCAAAGAGGCCCTGCGGCCTAGTCTACAAGTCCCATCATAAATTCCCCTGCATAACAATTAGGTGAGAGGTTCTATGTTTGAATGAGGCTTGCTAAGGTTCGCCCTTGAGCCATATGATAGGTTGCTAAGTGATAGCGCTTGGCCTATATGTCAGGTTGCTAAGTGATGGCGCTTGGCCTGTATATGTGTCAGGTTGCTAAGTGATTGCACTTGGCCTGATACAGAGGACTACTTGAGGAGAGGTCTACCGGCCTAGTATATATATATATGACTAGTACCCTCATGCTGTGTGAGCTCGCAGCCAGAGTCCTAGTAATTTTTCTTGCAGGTACATCGAAGACCCTTACTGAGAATGTTGAATTCTCACTCCCTGTTTGTTATGCAGAGTCTGGAGTAGCAGGACCGGATAATCACTGAGGATTATCACGGTAGTACCTTTTGTCTGTAAAGGTACGGTAGTTGAGAAACTTTAAGTTTCTAGCCTGCTTAAGTGTTTAATTGGTCTGTTGGTCAGGCTGTGGTACTAACTTGCTTCTTCCTTTGGCTGCAGAGCCTAGTAGCACTTGGCACAGGACTTGTGAGACTCGCCACTGGGACAGGAGTCCAAAGTGGGAGCTAGGGTAAAAGATCTCAGCAAAGTCTTGTATTTTGATACAGTACTTTATTTTGCCTCCAGTATTTATGTTATAAAGAGTCCTTGACTCAGGGGATTGTTCTCTGGGTGAGAGCATTAGTTACTTATGTATAAATGCTTTCACGAGCGGTGTATGTGTAGTTAATCACTCAAAGGTTGATTTTTGCTATGCTTTGGCATTTTGTATTTATTTATATAGAATTTTACTAGCCGGCTAAATGTCTAAATGATTAAATGTTTTATGGTTTTAATAAACCAAGTCAAAGCATAAGTGCATACATATTGCATTTCTAGGTTAATCAACTAGTAGCATTGGATTTAATCCACACACATAACCAGCTAGCCAATTACAATCCACCGTGAGACAAACGCTCACAGGGTATCCCGGGCAGGGGCACGGGGATCGTGTCAGTAGGTACCGACTTCGGTTATGAAGGTGGGTTTTTCCTTATCTTTGAGATTCATCCGAATTTGGTGATATCCACTAAAGGCATCGAGGAAGCTGAGCAAGCCATATTCGGTGGTGGAGTCTACCAATTGGTCTATTGGTGGCAGAGGGTAGGAGTCCTACGAGCAGGTGTCGTTTATGTTTCCAAAGTCGATACACATTTGGAGTTTATCACTCCTTTCCTTGGTGGCAACAACAACGTTGTTGAGCCATTCTATGCATGCCTCTATTAACCGTTGGATTTTGGTTTTAACAAAGTTGTTCTTATGTGCTGAGAGGCTACATTTTTTCTATCGAATAGGCTTCACCTCCGGACACACTTTGAGGCAATGTTGGATTATATTGGGGTCTACCCCAGGCATATCATTCAGAGAGTAGGCAAACAGATCTTTGTTCATTAATGGAATGGATACAAGCTTTTCCTTGTCACCTTCAGCTAGTTTTTTTCCCACTCGGGTACTTCAGCCCAGGACAAGTTCTACATCCTCTGTTTCTATTTTTTCGAAGTCACTTTTTTTTCCTCCTATTGCCTCTTCACCGACCATGCTTATTTCTCTTGAAGTCTGTGCAAGAACTTTCATTGGGCTTTCTCTTGCCTTCACAAAGACCTTCCTTACTTTGGCTTGATCAGTGAATATTTTCGCGTCCCCTTCCTTTGTACAGAAGGTGACCGTTAGGTAGTTCACATCTGGGTGAATGTGAAGATTTCCTTGTGGCTACCTTTCGAGGGTGGCGTTGTATGAAGAAGGGACATCTATGGTGATGAACCTCGTCATTGTGGAGCCAAATAGCTCCTTCTTATTTTGAATTGAAGTTCCCCTTACCATCAAAGGTAGATCGATCCACCCGAGTATAGGGAGTTCGAAGGGACCTACGTTGAAGGTAGGGGAGGTAACAGGTTTAAGATGAATTTTGGGGATGCCCAAGTTTGGCAACAAGTGGGAAAACAGAATGTTGGCATTGGAGCCATCATCGATGAGCACTCTTTTGATGTCCTAGCTGTTGGGTTTCAGGAGCCAAATAGAGTAGCGGAATTTAACTGAAACCCTCTAGGATATAAGAGAAACAGGGTAAACCAGGTGTTCGAAAATTTTCATACCTAATTTTCGGTTGAGAACTCTCACTCAACTATATAGTCGAATCACAAAACCTGAACAGTTGATGAGTTCAGGCTCTTTATCGTATCCACACGAGCCTCTCGGGATCACCACGCTTCCACCATGTTCCAGCAGATGCGTTTCTCTTGCGCTCGCAGTACTAGCTTGCGTCCTCCAAGGAATTGCAATAGAAGAGTGTGGCTATCCTTTTGGGAGGCTAGGGCAAGGAGACCTGCGAATTTCTCACTTAAAAGTTGTATTTATAGTGAGACTCAACTTCTAGGCCTAATGGGTTTCGAAGCCCTAATCCAATTAGGCTTCAATTTCAAGCTTAATAATGGCTCAACTTTTGGGCCTATTATTAATATGAAATTATTGTGAAACCATAACCCAAATAATTAGCCCATGCACTCTAATGATCCAAATAGCTCTATGTGTGCGACCCAATAGGCTCTTACCACATTGGCAATGATCATAATCACATTTATGATCATAAGCAATGAGCGTTGTCTAGCAACACATCATTGCTACCCAGGTGACAAGATTGTCGGTATTCGGCTAAACCTTTATGATCATCACCGATATATGCCATTGTCCCTTTGTCCAAGATATCAAGACTAAGCACGAGACATGGAATGTGTCATTCTCGTATAGGCCAATCTTTGGTTTCTTGATTACCAAGTAGGCCAACTTAAATTGATGACATTGATATCGTATATCAACTCATTCGAGCATGGCCATGCAGTTTCTAAGTCTCACTCTATCAAGGGGCCCGAAGATATCACTCCCATTACATAGGAGGGAAAAATCCCATCTTGATCATACAAATCCCTCCGCATGATATGTGGCATACCCAATGACCTCCTTCAAGTTCACTCAGTTACGAGCAACAAAGGAAAGTATCAAAGTATGTGACTCACATGTAGGGAACCTTGATTATCTTAGGTCGAAGGACTACATACACCATGATCACTATGAGAATCACTTATGACACTCATATAACGATCAATGCAGTGTTCTCATGGTAGGTCGGTCCAGTACACAAGTTCTCCAACTTGTACCCATATGTAGACTACATATCTCATATTAGTCTCCACATATGCTAGTCATTATGTACTATTGCAACCTGCTCCACAATAATACTAGACCAGGGACGTTTGAGAATATCATTATTCTAGGGTTACAATTATGTTTATTACGTTACGTAGAAATAAAACAACAAACATAATTGCTGGATTAATGCCTTAATAAAACATCATGACTCAATGTGCAAGAAATACAATCATCTCATGATTAGCTTTTGAGCACAACACTAACACCAGCTCCCTATCCTTACCATCATTAGGAGGGGGTCAACATGAGGGAACTTCACAGTAAACCCATCTTTCCGAACAAGCTTGTTTGATGGGTTTCTGAACTCCATCATCAAGGTTTCCTGGACATTCCTTTCCCTCTCGGTTGAGGGTATCACAGTGGTGATTATTTGGATACTCCCGTCGAAGGTGGTGGATGCTTTCTGGGACTTTGGTTTTGATGTCGGTCAGAATCGTTGTCCTCATCTTCTCCTTCCCTCTCTTCTTCCCTTCTTCCTTTGGGGCACGACATCCACAAGTATGCCAAAGTTGCCCCTGGTTGATTAAAGATTCAATGTACTTTCTCAATTGGAAGCAGTCCTCGGTGTCATGCCTGTGGTCTTGGTACAGCTAGCAAAACTTCTTCTTGTTTTTTTTGTTGTCCGAGGTATGGCCTTCGGATGTTGGATTTGGTTCGCTTGCCTTTCCATGGCCATTAGTATGTTTGTTCTTGTGGTGTTCAAGGGGGTGAATGACATAGGATTTTTCCCCCTTTGTTTCCAAGGTCTGCCCCTGCCCCCAGCTGGGTACCGAAGTTGGTGACTCTGACCCTGGTAGTGATTGTGATCAGTCTTCAGCCCTCCCATCCTTATTTTTTTGGCCATCATGTGTTGTTCTGCCCTTTAGTAGAATTCTCCGAGGGTGTTAGAGGGATATTTGGAGAACTCGTAAAAGAGTTGTGAATCTTTCCTAAGTCCTTTGATTATGGCAAGATGCGAATTTTAGGGTGGAAGTCGGGCACACTCAAGGCTTCTCGGTTGAACCTATTGACATAGTCCCGAACGGTCTCCGCATTCTTTTAGGCTATGTCAAACATTTGGATGGGCATCTTTGCCATAAGTCTACTTCCAATAAACTACTGGGTGAATGTGGTAGACAATTCCTGGAAGCCCATTATAGTCCAGGGAGCCAGGGAGTTATACCATGCAATTGCCGGCCCTGGAAGGGTGACTTCGAAGCACTTGCAGAAGGTGGCGTCATTAGGACCATGAAACACCATGCTGCGCCTAGATTTGGTTAGATGAGCTTGGGGGTCTCTGCACCCATTATACATTTCCAGGTGCGGCACTCAGAAGTCAATTGGCATTGGTGCTTCTACAACTGCACGGATGAAGGGCGACCCTTTCTCCGATGAAGGTCTCCGACAACCTTGACCAGATAGGTTTTTGAGAAATTTGTTTTTCCATCTTCTCCAACCTCTCTAGTATCTTCTCCATGAGGGTGGTACTATTGTCTTCTCCCTGTTGCCTGGTAGTCAACGGCAATGGAGAGCAACGTCTTCTTTTGGGAGAGTAACTTCATCAGCGGGGGGATTGAGACTTTTCGTATGGGGATGGACTTTGTCGGTGAGAAGTCCTGGGCTCCTTTGACATCATTTATCTAGCATGACATCCTCTGGAGGGTACATTCTTTGTTGATGACTCATCATGAGAACCCTCACTTTCGGAGCTCCTGTGTGGTAACCTTGGGCTACTCTCTTCCGGGTGCTAGGAAAAAGAGCCCTTCCCCTAAAAGGTGGTTCTGACCACCTTTGGTTGAGCTGTTGAGTCATTTCAGC
Source organism: Aquilaria yunnanensis (assembly GCA_039654915.1). Lineage (NCBI taxonomy): Eukaryota > Viridiplantae > Streptophyta > Magnoliopsida > Malvales > Thymelaeaceae > Aquilaria > Aquilaria yunnanensis. Next base: position 80,340,057 of record CM077598.1, read on the forward strand.
CACAACAGAGCGCTGAAAATCTTGCAGAAAGCTCATCATGACCATCAGAGGACATTCATCCTCAAGCAATGAAGTCTCAACTGCAGGTTGTTTAGTCACTGTTTGAGCTTCCAACGTGGACTGGGACTTCGGGAGTCCCTTGTCCTTAGAACATTGGGTCTCAACAATAGTGACTTGAGAATGAGTTCCCACAGATGACGCCAAATGATGCCCAGTGGCATCCTCATTGTCTGACATGCTAGCCTAAATGGGAGACTTCTGGTGTGAAGATGTCTGAAACACTTAGAAGAACAAGGGTTAAGAGCTCCCCGGAGTGTGTTTATAAGAGAGGAGCCTCCAACGCCCAAGTTAGTATTTGTGTGGGTAGTATTAAAGAGTAGAGAGTAGAGAATAAAGAAAAGTCTCCTATTCTTACCAAGGTCATTCCCAGGTATTTATAAGAAGGTGGAGGGAAGAGGCCGTTTGATACAGTTCAATCAGATCATGACATGTGTTCGGTCAGATCTAATCTATACCTTCCAAGATAGGCAGGGGCGTGTGCGAGGTCTCTTTGTTAGATGCTCCTTAACTGTTTTTGTTGTATCTCCGTGAGACCCCTTCGGGCGGAGATTTTCCCCGAAGGCTATTTGTGGAAGGTCCTTCGGCAAAGTAGGCCAACTTTGGGAGACATTTTCCTCTATTGAGGATGGTGGATTTACTTTTCTGAGGTTGGTAGGTTTGTAAATTTGAGGGTGGTGAAAGACACATTTTGACAAAGTTAGTCATCTTCCTTTTTATGAGGGTGGTGTGAGAGTGTGGCTCAAGCTCAAGGCTAAGTCCTTGCCAATGGTGGTTTCAAGAAAGCTGATTAAGAGATTGCTAGGGCCACAACCCTTCGGCTATCACTTAGTTTTGAAACAAAACCTGAATCACACAAAATAGACATCTAAAGCCAAAAATATGCCCAAAATACCGCAACTGCTTCCAAACCAGCGATGACTCGTAAATCATGAGTTTGAACCTAAATTGGACCCCATTAATGTGCAAACTGGGTTTCATGGTCTGCATATGATTTGTAACTGCAGATGTTAGCTTTCGAATGAATCAAGAATCACTCAATTTTGATCTGTTTAGCTCAAGATATGATTTTTATACTAGAATATCTCCAATCTATCAAAATCCAAGCTTGGCTATCATCTTCATATGATTCCTTGCATGTTCTAGTAGCTCCTAGCAAAATTCCACGCCCATTCTCCATGAAAAAATCTTGAGACAAAAGCTTGAAGTGCACTAGTGAGTTCCTTAGCCTTCTTTCTTGTCAATGGTCCACTAGTTATCTTCAATGGATCCTTGCCATCCTTGGTTGTGCCTTCCTTCATCATATCATATGTAAGGGGTCCATAGGGTGGAATTATAAGAAAACCTGAGAAGGGTCGAGCCTGTGGGCATTCCCTTGCCCAATGACCTCCTTGACCGCAGATGTTACAAACATCTATTCCCAGCGTGCATGGCTTTGTGCTATGGAACCTTTTACTCTTAGGGCACAACCCGATTCTCATCCTTTTAAATAAACCTTGACCCTCAGTATTGTTTCCTACAATTGATCACATTTTTGTACTTTTTACGTAGCTTGGCTGGTCCAACCTCCACCTTCTTACTTGGCACCTTTAAAGTTTCAATCTCTCTTTTTAAGGCTAATGCCTTCTAAACCACTTTGCAATAACTCCAGATATCGACAGTCTCCATATACCTTTGAAGCACAACTCATCATTACTGGCCACCACATAATTGAATTGTAGTACTGCTCATACTCCCTCACAGACATCTCACCTTGAACCAAATTCTCAAACTGGATCCTCCTCTGATCCTGTGTAGCTTCACAAATATATTCTTGTCGAAACTTCTTCTTGAACTCTGACCACTTGGGCACCTTTTTCTCATGCTCTGATTGAGTGCCATTACTCTCCCTCAACTTTTCCACTACATTATCCCACCAGAGGCTAGCTCTCCCTCTAAAAAAAGAAAGGTACTAAGGCCATCCTTTGTTCTAACTTGTAGCCTCCACATGTAAACAACTGATTCATCCTGGATAAACAATCTGCTGCTCTGTCGGGGTCACCTATTCCATCAAAATTGGGTGGATCCACAGTCCTAAACTTCTCAACAGCCTTATCTTATCCAATGTTTCTCCTTTCCGTAGAGCCTTCATATCCTCTTACTCCACCTCATGCTCATATTCCTGTTCTCTTCTCTCATGGGCCCTAGCCATTCTTAGCACATGCCTCTCCTAATCCATCCTTTGGGTTCTTCTTGGACAATTTCTCTGTCCTCATCATCTTAAAACAACTCATTCATGATGGTTGTCATACCTTGTGCCACTTGTGTCATAGTATGAGTTAACCTCTGAAGAACCTTGGATATCTCACCCACCCTTGCCACAACTAGGTCCCTAAAACCTTCACCAGGTTTGTAGCTCATCTCGAAGCTCCTAACCTAGTGTCAACCATGGCAACTTGTAACCAAAGCCAGACGACATTCCCCAGATGTTGGTTAGTACTAACTATCTTAACATATGGACTTTCAAAATGGATCTCAATCTTAGCCTCCAATATCTATGAATTCAACTATAAGCTTTGATACCAAACTGACATGGCTGTCCGTGTCCTTTACTGAGGAAGCTTGTGAGAACTGGTCTCACAGTCGTTGCAATTGGCTAAATGTATATGTGCACGGATTAAAACTTCATAAAACTGGTTGATTAACCTAGAATATATACGTTGCATAATTTTATGCTTTAACTAAAGTAATTAGAAACTACAAAACATTCAGTTGGGCAATATACTTCCATAGAAAACAAGTTCAAATAGCCAAAGTGATGCCTAGGGGCTTCATCGTTGGTAGTCATGGTGACTAATGGAGGGACTCCCGGAGAGGAAGAACGCCTGGTGGCCGTTTTGCCCAAGGGAGAGTACCTGAGACGCTCAGAAAAAGTGGGTTAGGAGGTCCCCGGGGTGTTTTCTCGGGGAGGAGCCTCCGACGCCCAATTCAGTGGTACTGAGAGAAGGCAGAGGAAATAGCACTGATGGGTTCAGTGAACTCACCTGGTAGTATTTTCTCAGAGTGAGGAGTTAGGATATTTGCCAGCCAGCACCCCCAGCCAGATATTATTTCCTGGTATTTATAGGAGTGCCTAGCCCGTTCAGATCTTGACACGTGTACAGTCAGATGTTCCTGAATTTCTGTGCGTAGGGGGCAAGTAGTCGGTGGCAGGCCCCTTGAGCCTCGAGCCGAGACGGGCCATGATGTGACTTTGATGGCGTCGGCAAGTCAGGGCGCCGTTTGAGGAGACTTGTGATGTCTGTGGGCGACATGTCAGAGGCTTCCTTAAATGCTCCTACCGTACTCCCGAGGTCCCTGGGCAAGGTCGTCCTCTGGTACGGACGGTGCCTCTTCGGGAAACGTGCCCTCAGTTCGGGGGTTCCCAGCTTCAAGGAGTTACGCCTTCAGGGAGATCATGTTCGGCCCGCGATAGCTGGTGCCTCTTTTCCGAAGGCGATTTGTTTACAACCTTGGGGGGGCTAGTAGTATCCTCAAGTTTCCTGGCGCACCGGGCTCGGAGCACTTTGGCTATCTCCCGAGGTGTATGATCCCACCTTTTCTCGGGTAGAGCCAGTTTCTTCTGGCCATTCTTGTGGCAGGGAGTTCGGCCAGATAGAGGTTATAGCCTTTGGCTATCACATGCCCCCCCTTTGGAAAGCCGAAGTGAAGACTTCGGTTTTGCATCTCTTTCCAAGGTTGTTCTGTGGGAGTCTATAGAGAGTAACACCTGTGTTGAAGGTACACCTCTTGCCCAAAGGTGTGGGCTGCTCGGCCTTGGCCTGTTTTTTGGTGTCTTCGAGACAAAGCCTGTCCCGAAGATACACCTCTTGCCTGAAGGTATGGGCTGTTCGGCCATAGCCCATCTTTTGGTATCTTCGAGGCAACCTGCTTCTTTGCTTTTACAGGTTTGTGTAGTGTCGCGTCTGATGGCCAAGCGCGTCAGTCTGAGCGACACGTTCCCAGTTTTTTAGGGATGTCAGAAGACGTGTCTCCTATTTTGGCGCGATGGTTGACACATGGCGCACTGTCATTGGAGGAGAGTCGCATCTGTTGCAGAGAGCGCATCTTTTCAGGAGTAGAGAGCAGTTATGGCAACGGTTCGCCTTCAAAGGGCACTTGTGATGACGTTTTGGTTACCCACCCTCGGCCTATAAATAGGCCATTCCATCATAAGTCCCTTTTGCCTTTGCTACTGCTCCTTTCTCTGCTTTCCTCTGTTTTTGCGCTTTCCCTTGTTTTTTGCGGCAGAGCTGTCTTAACAGAGCTTTTTTCTGGCAACCTTTCACGACGGCGACCTCAGATTTTGGCAAATCTTTTGGTGGGTTTTTGTCTTCCAGAGTGTTTTGATCCCTCTGTTCTTTCGAGTTTTTTCCGGAAACTGTTTTCTTGCCTTTTCTGAACTCATTTTTCTGTCCAAAATGCCTATCCTTGAGAGCTGGTAGCCTCTTTTATCCCATCCTTGTTGCACTACCCCTAAAAAATTAGAGAGGTGGAAAAAGAAGTTCTTTCTCCCTTCTTACGCCATTACCCGGCTGCCACGACCTGACCACTATGCTTTTTCAAACCATAGTACCGAGGTTACCATTTTCCGAGCCCAGTTGAAGGCCAGACTTCGGTATCCTCCCCCGAAGATGGTTTGCGAGTTCTGCCAATTTCATGGCATTGCTGTGAATCAGCTTCCCCCGAACTCGTACTGCTATTTTAACGCCTTCCTCTGTATGTGTGGCGTCTTCGGGATAAAACCCCATTTTATAATCTTCATGCAGTACTACAAGCTCTTCGTGTTCCCGAAGGGTGGCTTCTATTTTATGCTACCTCGGGGATCTGGGAGCAAAAAATTCATGTTCACATTCGCCACCAGGGACAGCTGGCGGGGGTGGCAACAAAAATTCTTCTTCCTGAAGATGGAGGAGGCCTGGTCGTATGTTCCGACCAAATGGGCTCAGGGGAAGCTAGATGTGGACGTCGTTGATCCGAGGTTGTTGCTGACTCCAGAGTTGGCTTCCACTTTCACGGACTTCGACGGTCGCATCCGCGCCGTCTCTGACTGGGCTCCCGAACTCGCTCCGCACTCTCTGTACCCCTTCCCTATCAACTGGAGGTTGATGACCGAAGAGGTCCTCCGGGAGTTAAAGGTGGTTAAGGAACACGAGACCGACCTCGAGATGCCAGCTCCTGCCATCGCCGGGAAGGATTCCTGGTTGGTGCAGCTCCTTCGGGAGGAAATCTCTTTCGAAACGCTTGTCGAAAGTGAGTTATCTTCTACTCCCTCATTGTTTTTCCCTCGGACTTACGCTGATGTCTTTTTTCTTTTTCAGAGATGGGCGACGGGACTACTGCATTTTACAAATTCCTTTTCTCTGGCCAGGTGGAGAAGGGCGATCAGACAAAGAAGGTAGCTTCCCGAAGGCGGAAGTCTACTGGCGCTGGTCCTTCGGTGAAACGGGCAAAGAAAACTGCCCAGGTTCTTCTGGAGGAAATTTTCGAGGAGACTTCCGAGGAGCCTGGGGCAGAGATTCCGCCGACCGAGGCTGCTGCCGAGGTCCCTGCCACTGCCGAGGTTCCTTCCGCCGACGTCCCTCCCCAGAGCCCTTCTGCTCCGCAGGTCCTTCTGGAGGCCGTGGTAGAGGGTCCTTCTGCCGAGGAGCGGCGCAGGAAGAAAGGAAAGGGGATTCCGACTGAGGAGCCTCAGGACTCCGAGGACGTCGTGCCCGAAGTGCCACCAGGTTTGTTGTTTTCAGAACAACCATGGCTCTTTTTTTCTGAAATTTCCTTTGTCTCTGAGCTGCTTCTCTTTTTTCCCATGCAGGGGAGTTGCTTACTCCGAACTGGGCGGCCGAACACGCGAAGACGCGGGCCCTTCGCGATGCCAAAGTCCCGCAAGGGAAGATACCCAAAGAGCCTTTCTGGACATTCACGGAGGACATGAACTTGTACTCCAAGGACTGTCCTGAAATGGTGAAGCAGATTTCGAAGGGGGTGCTTGCAGAACCCTCCTTCAAGGCTATTGCAGCGGCCCATCCGGGCGATGACACCCTCGCCGCGAAAGTCACCGAGCATGCTGCTCAGGTGCGCTCTTCAAACCTTTTTCCCTTCAATTTTTTCCTAAGTGCTTGGCTCTTACTGACCTTGCGTTCATCTTTACGCAGCTGCAGGGGTACGCCGGCTTTCTCCGAGTTCGGGTGGCCAGGCAGACGTCGTTTCGAGCTTCGGCCTTAAAGGCCTTAGAAAAAGTGAAAGTCACGTGCTCGGAATTAACCGTCAAGAACCAGCAGCTGGCAGATGCTGGGAAGAAAGAAGTTGCTGCCCTTCGGGAGGAGTTCCGTAAAGAAAAGGAAGATTTTGAGAAGGACTCCTCCCTGAACATTGCTGACCTCCGCGATCAGGTGGCGGGGATGCTCGCTGCCAACCAAGACCTTCTCAAGGATAAGTCAGATTTTGAATATCTCATACGGTTGTTGGTGAGTGAGAAAAAGGCTCTTGAAGCCGAGGTCCGGTCTTTGAAGAAGAAGCCCGACGCGAAGAAGAGGGTGAAGGCGCTGAAGAAGGAGGTTGCAGACTTGAAGGACAAGCTCCAGGACCTTGAGGTTGAGAAGGACAAATCAGACCAAATGACCAAGGTCGCCTTCCAGGACGGATTCTGCCTTGCTCGGCACCAAGTCCTTGAGAGGTTCCCAGGTCTGGATCTCTCTTTTTTGGAAGCTCTGAACATTCCCGAGGGGCCTCGGTGGTCCTGGTCAAAAATCGAGCACCTGAACCTGCCTTCCACAATTCCGGCGCCGAAGGTGGTGGAAAAGGGCACAGAGGCTGGTGTCATGCCCACACTTGCCCCTGGCCCATTTGGGCCCGATTTCTTAAACAATACAGCGGAAGTCTTATTTCACAAAAAGGGGCATTTAAAATTTAATTTAATTTTTTTTTTCAACTTAAGGGCACGAACCCCAGGATACTTACCGGTACTAGCTCGTTAACTATTTACTTTTAGGGTTCTATTGCTCTCGGAAATAAGCTAGCACACCTATGTGGAATTTAGTGTTCATTTCATGATCTTTATCATGCTTAGCCAAGTACATGCATGGCAACCAAAACACCATATTCATATTTACAAGTCATAAAAATGGTGTTATACTGAAAATAAACATAATCACTTAAATAGCCAGGATATCCAAAAGCATGATACATGGCAAATAATTCATAAGTCCATAGAACACATTCCACCTTAATAGACCTTGTTCCCACAAATTTCTAGACTCCCCATGCCTGCAGAAGGAAGTCCACAACATTAGCTTGTTTCTCAAGCAATCCATAACACTTAAGACACTTAGAATATTGAGCAACATATGTACAAACCTCTACTATGTGAAAGAGTATTTATTACTCTTGACCGTAATGCTTTTCTATAGCTCCTTTACCTACAAAAGTAGAGTAGGGCGGGTGAGTTATAAAACTCAATAAGGAATCCAATGGCATCCAATGCCTAACTTAGTGAGGTATTTTCTTATGGCTTTCAAAGCCAACTTATGGCCTCCAAGGCCTAACATATGGCTTCCAAAGCCTAACTTATGCCAAGAACGTAATGGCAATTATTCCATAAACCTGCAAAGAAAACACTAAGACAAAGAAAACACAAAGCATGTAGAAATAACAATAATAATAATAATTGGGGTCAGCATGCACAATCAATTCATAGAAGCACACAACACAACACACCACATAACACAATTCTGTATGGGCAAAGCAAGCATTAGCATATTCCATATCACACAATATCGGTCAACCATTTCTTATACCATACTGAGTACTCCTTAGCTTGGGAATCGAGTTGGCCAAACTCGATGCCAAGACCTAAATGCTTGCACTTAACTCATGAGTAACCATAGTTGCCGAAACAACGATACTTAGCCCACTATGCACTATGTGCCCGAATACTCACAAAGTGAGTATGAGAAAATCCTCACACAGAGTTGCCGAAGCAACAAAACAACTTAGCCCTGCATGCACACCTAGGATCACATGGTTCTTTGACCATCACCTAAGGGCACTAATACTCACAAACAAGATCATGGAGATACACCATGCAATAAAGTGAGTATAGGAATCCTTACCATAATTTTTGTAACCGCGTAATGCTTAATTCCTTTGCCTTTCCTTGCTTGTTGTTGGTAGAACTTGTCTTTTCCTCAATGGACCTCAACTTAAGGAGGTAAGGCCCATTTTAGCCTTTCTTTGACTTAGGCCCAATTTTCTGTGAACTCAGACCTACATTGGCCTTTTTCCTGGAAATGCAGGCCCAACTTAATCCTTTCCAGAATTCAGGCCCACTTGGCCTGTTCTGGAATTCTGGCCCAACTTGGCCTCTTAATAACTTAGGCCTATTTGGCCTTTTAATAACTTAGGCCCAACTTAGCTTTCTTAGTACTTAGGCCCAAAATGAACTTAGGAGCCACATAAGCCCAAATTAACTTTTTATAACCTTAGGCCCATATTAACCTTTTCAGGATTTAGCCCATTTGCCAATAATGCCATTGTGGCCCATTTGGCCAAAAATTACCCAAAACTTTGGGTTTTCACTTAAGAACCTAAAGAACAATTGTTGACAGAATTGTCCTTGATTTCTTCTTTGCCATTTTAGTCCCATATTTCCATTATGAACACATTTGCCACCAAGAACACTTGGTTAACACACATCCACCAAAATGGCACTTATGGCCGAATATGCTTTCCATTTCTTCTTTATGATTTTTGCTTCACAAGTCTTCTAGGAGCTCAAAATATGCCAAGAACACTTGGCTCCACATGGCTAACATGCCAAGGCATCAAAACAACAACAAGGCCGAAAATTCCATTGCTTTCAAAACTCTTCTTTTTACATCCATCTTTTGGAACTTGTCTTAAACATACATAAGAGCTTGTTTAGTACCAAGAACACTTGGTTTAAGCTCAAACATGCCAAGATACCAACATGGCCGAATTTTCATCTTTGTTTTTCTTGCATCTTTCACTTGTTTTTCTTGCTTAAAATGACCACAAAAGCTCACAAGTACCAAGAACACTTGGTTTAGAGCTTTGAAATGCCAAGAATGTTCATGGCCGAAACTTTCTTCATGCTTGAAGCCTTCATTTGATCTTTGCTTTGTTGGCTTCCAACACCTCATAAACACCAAGAACACTTGGTTAAACATCCATAAAGCTCAAGATATGAACAGGGCCGAATATTCAAGAAACATGATTTTTCTTCAATCTTTGCTTGATTTCTTGCTTTCCATGGCTTAAAATCTCCATGCATGCCGTGAAATCCTTGTGTAAAGCTCAAGAACACCAAGAACACAAGATGGCCGAATATATTAGTGAGCAAGATCTTACTTTTCTAAGCTCAAAAATACATCAAAACACCAAGAAAGCTTGGATTACTTACAACATTCAATTGGCCGAAATTTAAGCTTGTTCTTCCTTGATTTTCTTGCTTCTCATGGCTTAGAAATGCCATGCTTGTAAGGAGCTCTTGAATGAAGCTCAAGAACACCATTTTCTCACCAAGGCCGAAACTTCACAAGCATTTCTTCATGGGTTTTCTTTGATTTCTCACTTGGTTCGTGGTCTAGATGTGTTTAGGAGCTTGAAAGCTTCAAGAAAATGTGTTTACATGTGTAAGGGAGTGTGATTTTAGCCATGGCCGAAAGTTAGAAGGGAGGAAGAAGATGATGAGCTTGAAGAAATGCCATGGCCGAATGGTTTGTGTTCTAGAGAGAAGGGAGAGCATTTTGGCTTTAGAGAGAGAGAAAGATATGTGTGAAATGAAAATGAAATGAAATGGAGAGCATATGGCCGGTTATGCCTTGCTAAATGAGGGGAAATGGCATTCAAATGCCATCCAAATGCATGTCAAATGCATTTCCATGATGTGGCAGCCAATTGCTCATAAATGAAGGGGAAATGAAATCAAAATGCATATCAAATGCATATTTTAGGAGGATGGCCGGCCTTTGATTTCAAAATGGGGGAGAAATAGTCAAATTGCCATATAAAATAGTCCATGGACAAAAGCTAGTGGGGGAATAATTTATTCATAGTGGAAAGTGTAGTGGGAGACATAGTAAAGGTAAAAGAATAGTGGAAGGGGTAAGGTGGGGGACAAGGTTGAGTGGGGGATGTAGGAGGGTTTTAAAATAGTGTGAGTGGAGACAAGCATGGGCCTAAATAATGTATTTTATGCAAGTGGGAGACATGTAGTAGTGGAGGGTAATAAAATAGTGTGAGTGGAGGATGTAGGAGAATTTAAATTGGTGAGTGGAGGGATGATGTGGCATTTTTTTTTTTTTTGCCAATATGCAAGGGTGGCAGCCATGGCTTGTATTGCCATGAAAAGTGGTCAAATTCCACTCTTAGTCCTCCATCTTTCTTCAATCCTTTCAATTGAGTCCTCCCACAAATTTTTCCTTTGTGCAATTGAGTCCCTCAACTTTATATTCCACAATTTTCATCACTAACACTCTTGGTCTAAACCAAGCATTATTCTCAGAGTGTCCAACACTCATTAATGCCCATTCCATAAATAAATTCCAAGTCTCCACGATTAAATTTCCAAGTTTCCAGATTAGGAAACATTTTCTGTCACTAATCCGCTTAACCCGGGAATTAATCTTTTATGATTTTCCGGGTATAACAATACTCCCCACCTTAAGAAATTAGGTCCTCCAATTATTTGAATTTGGGCAATTGAGCCCAACCTACAAAAATTCCCTTGTTCAATTGAGTCCCTCACTTTTGAAGTACTTCATTTTCACCACTAATTTTCTTGGCCAAGGCCAAGCTTAATTTTTATGAATGTCCAACACTTAATTTAATGTCCCCTCACATTAATTACACTTAATTCCCAAATAAAAAAAATTCTTTGCTCCAATTCACTTACCCCGGGACCTAATCACTTCGGATAGTCCGGGCATTACAACACTCCCCACCTTAAGAAATTTGGTCCTCCAAATTTCCTAAGTTTTCAAAATATCGTGCTCAGGTAGCATGTAGTTTATTACCAGAACACTGGTGGACTACTCTAATCATCCGTCAGTCCCCTTCTTAGCCATATAAACATCTATCATTCTCCCTTTTTGTTTTAACTCTCTCTTTTAACTCTAGATTATATACTGGATAACTCTCCTCATAAGGTCTTAGTTGCCTTGATTCACAAGTCATAGCTTGTTTCTCTTTTTCATAAGACTCAGCCCATCCCATCAATAAATATCTGATACTTCTCAGGGTCCGGTGAAATCCAGTAATGGGCCGCAGTCAATCTGCTTTCTAGTTCCTCACACTCAGAGGTTTCTTCCATTCCAAGATAGCTTTATCTTCGCAGGATCCATAGCTAAACCTTGATTATTGATAAACTTTCCAAGGATTTCAATTTCCTTAGCCCATAATTGGCATTTACTTAGTTTGCCATATAATTCATGTTCCTTTATCAGGCTTAGCACCACTCTTAGGTGCTACTTATGGGCTTCTTCACCTTTTGAGTATGCCAATATGTCATCGATAAGTACCATACTAAAGTGGTCCAGAAGTTTTGAACACTCTTCACATGAGGTCCATGAAAAAGGATGGATAATTAGTAAGCCCAAATGGCTTCACTGTGTACTCATAGTGACCATATCTAGTCCTGAAAGTTGTCTTTGGGACATTTCTTCCTCGATTCTTCGCTGGAAATCTCCAGGTTCAAGGTTTAGCTTCCTCCATTACAGAAGTATAGATGCCTTCCAGGTAGATGTTCCTGGCCTTGAGAAATCTTTCTTAATCAACTTTTCTAGTTACATTCCTAGCTCCATAAATTCAGGAATAGCTATCCGGTAAGGAGCAATGGATGTTGGTGCAATTCTGGCACCAACCCGATCTCAAACTTAACCTTTCTTATAGGGAGAAGTCTTAGGAGATTTGTGGGGAACACTTCAAGGAATTTTATTATTCTGGTTATGTTATCCAGCTTTATTTATGCTTCGGTTCCTTTTAACCTTAGGTATTCACCTTTCATTAATAGGCTTTGTGTTCCACCACTTTTAAGAGACCCTCTGGGACTAACCCAGGAGAGCCTTCCAGAAATTGTGGTTCATATCCAGGCAAACAAAGTTTCCTGGCACCAGAGTCTACGACTACCCTATTGGCATTAAGCCAGTCCATACCCAATATAATGTCATAGTCATAGGCTAGTAATTTTATTTATTCTTCCTTGGTTTCTATTTTACCAAGCCTTAAGCATGAAAAATTTCTCCCATATATTATTCAAAATTTCATTCCTGATAGTTCTAACCAGGCATACTTCAGTGCATAATTCTAGTTCATTCTTTGACTAGCTTAGAAGATACAAAGATGCACCGATATTAATTAAAGCTGATACTTCATAACCGTTGAATAAAGTGTTACCTGTCAAGGTCTTTCTAACCCAACCTGACCTGATCCATTTCTTTCTCAGCGTCCTCAGCTCTTTTTGACATCATGGTCCTCTTGTGCTCTCCTCGAAGCCTTAATCTGGAATACTTTTCCAGTAGTCTGAATTTGTCTTTTTCTGCTTTTATCCTGATGCACATTGGGGCCTTGACCCCTTCTCAGTGGAGGTGGAAGTATATTTGGCCTCCTCATGGGCATTTGCCTCTGTGCCCATCAGTCACTAAACCCGTGAGGGCTCCTCTGTTCTTCTTTCCTGGCAGTACACTATCTTACCTAGTGATCCTGGGTACCTACTTAAGATAACTTTCTATGAGTCTGTAGCATGGCTTTTGGCCATGAAATTTTCTTAAGTCTTGCACGAAGGTCCATATCGAGCTGCCTTCATTTCTTTGTTGTTATCCTTTCTTGGCTTATATGCCAAGCTTTTTCTGCTTCTCAGATGGCTTCTACATCATACTAGTTTTCCCAGGGCCTCTCATGGCTTACCCTCGGAATTCTTTCTCCAGGGTCATAGTTCACGAAGAAACTCCTTGGCCTTAGGTATTCCCGACCGTTATACTATGGGACATACCGACTGAGATCACTGAATCTATGCTCATACTCCAACACTGAGAGCTACTTTTGCTCGAACATGCTAAACTTAACCTGCTTCTGATCTTTTCAGTGAAGCACTGTGAGTGGTCATCTTATTACTCTTCTCCTGTGAGTGGGCCACCTAGCATGTCGCTAGCATAAGTCCTGTGGACTACTCACCACCATAATTCAGTATTGCCTTCCAATCTTCCCTGGGCATCAATGCTAGGCCCAGTATCATTCTGCCCTATCAGGCTCAGCAGCCCTAACTTGGGCTTCTGGCACATAGCCAGTATGCTTATTCCCATCAGGGGAAGCTTCATTTTCACTTTGGCCTTTATTCATATTTCTGGTTCTCATCCTGTTCATAACAACAAAGCAAGGCACACAATATATATCCTCAATATTCATAAGTGACCCAACCTAGTGGACTTAACCTATGTGGGAACAAGTCTATACTATAAGCAATCATAGACCAAAACTTTGGTCCTTAAGAGCAACCATGCTCTGATACCAAGCTGTCATGCCCACACTTGCCCCTGGCCCATTTGGGCCCGATTTCTTAAACAATACAGCGGAAGTCTTATTTCACAAAAAGGGGCATTTAAAATTTAATTTAATTTTTTTTTTCAACTTAAGGGCACGAACCCCAGGATACTTACCGGTACTAGCTCGTTAACTATTTACTTTTAGGGTTCTATTGCTCTCGGAAATAAGCTAGCACACCTATGTGGAATTTAGTGTTCATTTCATGATCTTTATCATGCTTAGCCAAGTACATGCATGGCAACCAAAACACCATATTCATATTTACAAGTCATAAAAATGGTGTTATACTGAAAATAAACATAATCACTTAAATAGCCAGGATATCCAAAAGCATGATACATGGCAAATAATTCATAAGTCCATAGAACACATTCCACCTTAATAGACCTTGTTCCCACAAATTTCTAGACTCCCCATGCCTGCAGAAGGAAGTCCACAACATTAGCTTGTTTCTCAAGCAATCCATAACACTTAAGACACTTAGAATATTGAGCAACATATGTACAAACCTCTACTATGTGAAAGAGTATTTATTACTCTTGACCGTAATGCTTTTCTATAGCTCCTTTACCTACAAAAGTAGAGTAGGGCGGGTGAGTTATAAAACTCAATAAGGAATCCAATGGCATCCAATGCCTAACTTAGTGAGGTATTTTCTTATGGCTTTCAAAGCCAACTTATGGCCTCCAAGGCCTAACATATGGCTTCCAAAGCCTAACTTATGCCAAGAACGTAATGGCAATTATTCCATAAACCTGCAAAGAAAACACTAAGACAAAGAAAACACAAAGCATGTAGAAATAACAATAATAATAATAATTGGGGTCAGCATGCACAATCAATTCATAGAAGCACACAACACAACACACCACATAACACAATTCTGTATGGGCAAAGCAAGCATTAGCATATTCCATATCACACAATATCGGTCAACCATTTCTTATACCATACTGAGTACTCCTTAGCTTGGGAATCGAGTTGGCCAAACTCGATGCCAAGACCTAAATGCTTGCACTTAACTCATGAGTAACCATAGTTGCCGAAACAACGATACTTAGCCCACTATGCACTATGTGCCCGAATACTCACAAAGTGAGTATGAGAAAATCCTCACACAGAGTTGCCGAAGCAACAAAACAACTTAGCCCTGCATGCACACCTAGGATCACATGGTTCTTTGACCATCACCTAAGGGCACTAATACTCACAAACAAGATCATGGAGATACACCATGCAATAAAGTGAGTATAGGAATCCTTACCATAATTTTTGTAACCGCGTAATGCTTAATTCCTTTGCCTTTCCTTGCTTGTTGTTGGTAGAACTTGTCTTTTCCTCAATGGACCTCAACTTAAGGAGGTAAGGCCCATTTTAGCCTTTCTTTGACTTAGGCCCAATTTTCTGTGAACTCAGACCTACATTGGCCTTTTTCCTGGAAATGCAGGCCCAACTTAATCCTTTCCAGAATTCAGGCCCACTTGGCCTGTTCTGGAATTCTGGCCCAACTTGGCCTCTTAATAACTTAGGCCTATTTGGCCTTTTAATAACTTAGGCCCAACTTAGCTTTCTTAGTACTTAGGCCCAAAATGAACTTAGGAGCCACATAAGCCCAAATTAACTTTTTATAACCTTAGGCCCATATTAACCTTTTCAGGATTTAGCCCATTTGCCAATAATGCCATTGTGGCCCATTTGGCCAAAAATTACCCAAAACTTTGGGTTTTCACTTAAGAACCTAAAGAACAATTGTTGACAGAATTGTCCTTGATTTCTTCTTTGCCATTTTAGTCCCATATTTCCATTATGAACACATTTGCCACCAAGAACACTTGGTTAACACACATCCACCAAAATGGCACTTATGGCCGAATATGCTTTCCATTTCTTCTTTATGATTTTTGCTTCACAAGTCTTCTAGGAGCTCAAAATATGCCAAGAACACTTGGCTCCACATGGCTAACATGCCAAGGCATCAAAACAACAACAAGGCCGAAAATTCCATTGCTTTCAAAACTCTTCTTTTTACATCCATCTTTTGGAACTTGTCTTAAACATACATAAGAGCTTGTTTAGTACCAAGAACACTTGGTTTAAGCTCAAACATGCCAAGATACCAACATGGCCGAATTTTCATCTTTGTTTTTCTTGCATCTTTCACTTGTTTTTCTTGCTTAAAATGACCACAAAAGCTCACAAGTACCAAGAACACTTGGTTTAGAGCTTTGAAATGCCAAGAATGTTCATGGCCGAAACTTTCTTCATGCTTGAAGCCTTCATTTGATCTTTGCTTTGTTGGCTTCCAACACCTCATAAACACCAAGAACACTTGGTTAAACATCCATAAAGCTCAAGATATGAACAGGGCCGAATATTCAAGAAACATGATTTTTCTTCAATCTTTGCTTGATTTCTTGCTTTCCATGGCTTAAAATCTCCATGCATGCCGTGAAATCCTTGTGTAAAGCTCAAGAACACCAAGAACACAAGATGGCCGAATATATTAGTGAGCAAGATCTTACTTTTCTAAGCTCAAAAATACATCAAAACACCAAGAAAGCTTGGATTACTTACAACATTCAATTGGCCGAAATTTAAGCTTGTTCTTCCTTGATTTTCTTGCTTCTCATGGCTTAGAAATGCCATGCTTGTAAGGAGCTCTTGAATGAAGCTCAAGAACACCATTTTCTCACCAAGGCCGAAACTTCACAAGCATTTCTTCATGGGTTTTCTTTGATTTCTCACTTGGTTCGTGGTCTAGATGTGTTTAGGAGCTTGAAAGCTTCAAGAAAATGTGTTTACATGTGTAAGGGAGTGTGATTTTAGCCATGGCCGAAAGTTAGAAGGGAGGAAGAAGATGATGAGCTTGAAGAAATGCCATGGCCGAATGGTTTGTGTTCTAGAGAGAAGGGAGAGCATTTTGGCTTTAGAGAGAGAGAAAGATATGTGTGAAATGAAAATGAAATGAAATGGAGAGCATATGGCCGGTTATGCCTTGCTAAATGAGGGGAAATGGCATTCAAATGCCATCCAAATGCATGTCAAATGCATTTCCATGATGTGGCAGCCAATTGCTCATAAATGAAGGGGAAATGAAATCAAAATGCATATCAAATGCATATTTTAGGAGGATGGCCGGCCTTTGATTTCAAAATGGGGGAGAAATAGTCAAATTGCCATATAAAATAGTCCATGGACAAAAGCTAGTGGGGGAATAATTTATTCATAGTGGAAAGTGTAGTGGGAGACATAGTAAAGGTAAAAGAATAGTGGAAGGGGTAAGGTGGGGGACAAGGTTGAGTGGGGGATGTAGGAGGGTTTTAAAATAGTGTGAGTGGAGACAAGCATGGGCCTAAATAATGTATTTTATGCAAGTGGGAGACATGTAGTAGTGGAGGGTAATAAAATAGTGTGAGTGGAGGATGTAGGAGAATTTAAATTGGTGAGTGGAGGGATGATGTGGCATTTTTTTTTTTTTTGCCAATATGCAAGGGTGGCAGCCATGGCTTGTATTGCCATGAAAAGTGGTCAAATTCCACTCTTAGTCCTCCATCTTTCTTCAATCCTTTCAATTGAGTCCTCCCACAAATTTTTCCTTTGTGCAATTGAGTCCCTCAACTTTATATTCCACAATTTTCATCACTAACACTCTTGGTCTAAACCAAGCATTATTCTCAGAGTGTCCAACACTCATTAATGCCCATTCCATAAATAAATTCCAAGTCTCCACGATTAAATTTCCAAGTTTCCAGATTAGGAAACATTTTCTGTCACTAATCCGCTTAACCCGGGAATTAATCTTTTATGATTTTCCGGGTATAACAATACTCCCCACCTTAAGAAATTAGGTCCTCCAATTATTTGAATTTGGGCAATTGAGCCCAACCTACAAAAATTCCCTTGTTCAATTGAGTCCCTCACTTTTGAAGTACTTCATTTTCACCACTAATTTTCTTGGCCAAGGCCAAGCTTAATTTTTATGAATGTCCAACACTTAATTTAATGTCCCCTCACATTAATTACACTTAATTCCCAAATAAAAAAAATTCTTTGCTCCAATTCACTTACCCCGGGACCTAATCACTTCGGATAGTCCGGGCATTACAGGCTGGTGGCTCTCGGGACGCCAAGAACCCTTAGGGTGTTTTAGGGGCCTTTTCCTTTTTTCCTCTTCATTTTTGTGCTCCTTCTTCGGGCACTTCTTCTTTGTAAGCCTGATCATTCTCAATGAATATATTTTTTGGCTAAGTCATTTTGCAAGATTTTGCATTTCCATTGTCCCGAACAAGTTCGCTCAAGAGACTTCGGGAAACCTGCAATCATAAAAAATTTATTCTCCGTTTTTTGCGACGAGTACTTTCGCCAGATTTTTGTTTTCCATGTTCCCGAGCGTGATGGCTCAAGGGACTTCGGAAAATCACATCTGCGCTTTTTGCGGTGAGTACTTTCGCAAGATTTTTGTTTTCCATTTTCCCGAGCGTGATGGCTAAAGGACTTCGGAAAATCACATCTGCGGTTTTTCATGGCGAACACCTTCGCGGAATTCTGTCTTGCACCATTTTGTACACTTAAGAATTTTTTCTCAAGGACATTCTGTACTTAGGATATTTTTTGTACAACACAATCCTTCTACTCCATCTTAAGCGTAGAATTTCTTCAGGGCATCTGAGTGCCAAGTGTTTTTCAATTCTACGCCTTCGGTGTCGCCAAGCTTGTACACGCCTTTCTGTACTTTGGCAAGAACCAGATAAGGTCCTTCCCAGTTTGCGCGAAGTACCCCGTGGGATGGCTTTCAGGGTCCAAAGTCAGCCTTTCGGAGAACGAGGTCCCCTTTCTTGATTTCTTTTGGCCTGGCTCGTAAATTTATAGCCGCGGCCACTGTTTGCTGGAAAGCTTTTCTTCTCAGCTCAGCTATTTCTCTGTGTTTGCCGGCGAGGTCGACCTTCGTTGTTAGGCCAAGGTCATTTCCACCTTCATCAAATACTTGCACCCGTACTGATGGTTTAACTATCTCGATAAGGATGATGGCCTCTGTTCCGAAGACGAGTGAGAAGGGAGTCTCCCCTGTGGCTCTTCGGGGTGTCGTTCGGTAACTCCATAATACGCTTTGGAGTTCTCCTGGCCATTTCCCTTTTGCTTCCCCCAGTCTCTTTTTCAGGCCATCTTTTATGATCCTGTTAGATACCTCCACCTGTCCGTTACTTTGGGGGTGAGCTACTGGGGCGAAGTGCATCTTTGTTCCGAGGTTGCTGATAAATTCCTGGAATCCTTTGTCTATGAATTGGGATCCATTTTCAGCCGCTAGTACCCTCGGTATGCCGAATCTGCATACGATGTACTTCCATACAAACTTCTGCACTTCTTTTTCCGAGATAGTTGCTAGCGGTTCTGCCTCGACCCATTTGGAGAAATAGTCTACCGCTACCACGCAGAATTTCACACCTCCGGACACTGACGGGAGTGGCCCAATAAGGTCTATACCCCAGACTGCGAAGGGCCAGGGATAGTCAGCTGAAGTTACCATTTTCGAGGGTGCCCTCTGGATGTTCGCGTGTCTCTGGCAACTACCGCATTTCCGGACGAACTGCCTTGCGTCCTTTCTTAGGGTACGCCAGAAGTATCCCTGGCGCAGTATCACTGCCGCCAGGGCATCAGTTCCAATGTGTGAACCACACATGCCTTTGTGGACCTCTTCAAGGATCATTTTCGTATCCTCTTTGTTCACACATCTTTGCAGCGAATTCGCATATCCCTGTCGGTATAGTTCTTCACCGATTAGGAAGAAACGACCGGAGCACCTTTGCAGTTTTGCAACATCACCGGGGTGTTCGGGTAGCACATTTTCAGTGAGGTGCCTTTTTATTGGGTCCCTCCATCCTTTTCCCGAAGTCGCTATGCTCAGTACTGAGATGCTCGGATGGTCTAGCACCTCGGTGTAGGTCTTTGACTTCGCCAAGCAGTCTGCTTCGGCATTTTTCCGCCGAGGTACGTTTTTGATCCGTACGGCGTCAAACTCTTGAATGAGTTTTGCTACCAGCTCATGGTATTTTGCCAAGGTTGGGTCATTCGCCCCATAGTCTCCTACCGTCTGCCGAACTACTAGCTGGGAATCGCTGTAAGCCTTCAAGTTTCTCACGCCAATTTTTCTGGCCAGTCGTAATCCCGCTATGAGGGCCTCATACTCAGCCACATTGTTAGTGACGTTGAAGCTAAACTTGATAGCCTTCATTACCTCTAGGCCTTCGGGGCCTCTGATAATTACCCCAGCTCCCTGGTGCTCAGACCCCGAGGCTCCGTCAACATGTAAGGTCCATTCTGGCTCACCTTCATTCAGATCCGGATGACTGTCCTCTATGGTGGGTATTTCGGCAATGAATTCTGCCAGCGCTTGAGCTTTTATGGCCTTCTGAGGTTCATAGGTGATATCGTGTTCGCCAAGCTCTATACACCACTTGAAGAGCCTTCCCGAATGATCCACTTTCCTCATAACGTCCCATAGTGGCAGGCTACTTCGGACGATGATGGGGTGAGCCTGAAAGTATGGTCGCAGCCTTCTCCCTGCAAGCACCAAGGCGTATATAGCTTTTTGTAGCAGAGGGTACCTGACTTCGGCGCCATGCAGGGATTTGCTTACATAGTAGACCGGCCATTGTTTTGGCCCTTCTTCTTTCACGAGGACCGAGCTCATAGCTTTTTTCGTGACGGCGAGGTATAATACGAGGGGCTCTCCCTCGCGAGGTTGTCGCAGAGTCGGCAGGCTGGCCAGGTAGATTTTGAGTTCTTCCCAGGCTTTTTGGCAGTCTTGATCCCAAGGGTGATCATCCCCTCCGAGGTTGCCTTCCTTTTTTGCTGCCTTAGTGAGGATTTTGAACAAAGGCCGACACCTATCTCCGTACCTGGAAATGAAGCTGCTAAGAGAGGTTATTCTTCTGGTGAGTCTCTGCACATCTTTTACTGTGGCAGGAGTTTGAAACTCGAGCAGAGCCTTAATTTTTTTGGGATTAGCATCGATGCCTCTTTCAGATACCATGTACCCAAGGAACTTTCCCGAGGTCACCCCGAACATGCATTTTTCAGGATTGAGACGAATCCCAAAGGCCCTGAGCTTTTGGAAGGTTTCTTCTAGATCTGCAACGTGGTTGCGAGGGAGCTTGCTTTTGACTATCATATCGTCAACATACACCTCCATGTTTCTCCCCATTTGGTCCTTAAAGACCTTGTTCATCAACCTTTGGTAGGTGCCTCCTGGATTTTTATGCCCGAAGGGCATCCTGATGTAGCAGTACGTTCCTCCTTCGATGATGAAGGCGGTTTTTTCTTCATCTTCGGGGTCCATCCTTATTTGATGGTAGCCGCTGAAGGCGTCTAGGAAACTTAGGAGCCCGTACTCGGTAGTTGAGTCTACCAGTTGGTCTATTGGCGGAAGAGGGTATGAGTCTTTCGGGCAAGCATCGTTCAAGTTTCTGAAGTCGATGCACATCCAAAGTTTGCTGCTGCCTTCTTTCGTGGCAATCACCACGTTGCTTAACCATTCGGGGTATTTGACCTCCCTGATAACTTCAGCGTCTAATAGGCGCTGGACTTCGGTTTTCACAAAGTTGCTCTTATGGGCTGAGATGCTTCGCTTCTTTTTCCAGACAAGCTCTACTTCCGGGCTTACTTTGAGGCTATGCTGTATTATGCCAGGGTGCACCCCTGGCATGTCTTTTGGCGAGTAGGCAAAGAGATCTTTATTTCCCAGTAGAAAAGATACAAGGTTTTTCTCGTCACCTTCGGGCAAGCTCTTCCCTATTCGGGTAGATTGTCCTGGGACAAGTTCCACTGTTTCCGTTTCCGCTCTCGTGGGATCTCTTTCTTTGTCCTTCTCTGGTGCCTTTGCCTCTGTTGTTTGTGCGAGGTTATTTTCCAGAGCTTTTCGTGCTTTTACAAACACCTTCCTTACCTCGGCTTGATCTATGAAGACCTTTGCATCCCCATCCTTGGTGGCGAATGTGATAGTCAAGTACTTCATGTCAGGGCGAATGTGCAGGTTTCCCTGTGTCTGTCTTCCAAGGATGGCATTGTATGAAGAAGGAACATCCAAGACGATAAATCTCGCCATTATGGAGGCGTACAACTCAGCTGTTCCGTCGACCGAAGTTCCTTTCATCATCAGGGGGAGATCAATCCATCCGAGGACAGGTAGTTCGGACGGTCCAACCCCGAAGGTGGGTGAGGTGACAGGCTTGAGCTTGCTGCTGGAGATGTCCAAATTCGGTAGTAAATGCGAGAATAGGACGTCGGTATTTGATCCATCATCAAGCAACACTCTTTTGACGTCCCAGTTCCCTATCCTTGCCATGATTAGCAGCGGATCGTCATGGGGGAAGATGACGGTGGATCCATCTTTGCGAACCAGTTTCTTTGCCGGACTATGATATTCCATGACCACAATCTCTCTGGCCTTTCGCTTTCTTTCCGAGGATGGGAGCCCCGTGCTGATGGTTTGTATCACCCCTGCAGGAGGAGGAGGGCGCTTTTTCAGACTTCTGTTTCTCCGTCTGTCGGAGTCGTAGTCCTCGTCTTCGGCCCTTTCTTCCTCATCTTTTCTTCATTTTGGGGAAGTCATCCGCAGATATTTCCGAAGTTGGCCGAGTTTTATCAGCGACTCAATGTACTTCTTCAGTTGGAAGTAGTCTTCAGTGTCGTGACCGTGGTCGCGGTGAAACTGGCAGAACTTCTTGGTGTTTTTCTTGTTATCAGCGGTCATGGCCCTTGGCCGCCGAATCTGCGTTCCCTGCCTTTCCAGCACCATGAGGATGTTTGTCCGTGTAGTGCTCAGGGGTGTGAAGCTTTGAAGTTTGCTTCCCCGCATCCTCCGAGGTCGGCCTGCTTGTTCGGTCGGATGCCAAGCTTGCTGATTGGACCCTTCGGTGCGGTTGTGATCGGACTTCGGCCCAGCCATTCTCAGCTCTTCGGCGGTCATGTGCTGTTCGGTCCTTCCGTAAAATTCTCCGAGGGTGTCCAGGGGGTCTTTTGAGAACTCATAGAACAGCTGTGAGTCTCGCCGAAGGCCCCGTGTCAAGTCTGGGACGCTTAGAGCTTCCCTGTTGAATCTTTCGACATAGTCTCGGATGGTTTCTCCGTTTCTCTGCTCAATGTCGAACATCTGAACAGGCATCTTCGCCGTTGGCCGGCTTCCAATAAATTGTTGCACGAAGGCCGTAGACAACTCCTGGAACTCAGTGATGGCTCCTGGGGGCAATGAGTTGTACCATGCAGTTGCTGGTCCCGTGAGGGTGACCTCGAAGCATTTACACATGGTAGCGTCGTCAACACCATGCATTATCATGCTGCGTCTGTACTTGGTCAGATGGGCCTGCGGATCAGTGCGGCCATCATAAATCTCTAGCCGAGGTACCCTGAAGTCGCCTGGCATGGCTGCCTCGGCCACCACCTGGGTGAATGGGGATCCATCCTCGCAGAAGGGTCCCGTCATCCTGTCCCAGACGGGTTTGCGAGTTACCTGCTTTTCCACCCTATCTAACCGTGCTAGTATCCTTACCATGAAAACTGTGGCGTTAGGCTCTTCATCTGGGAAGGGAGATCGTCGGCGCTTCTTCGGGGAGCGAGTTTGGCGCTGAGGGGACAGGGACCTGGCCTCAGGTGACGAACTCCTTCGCTGTGAGACTTTCGGTCGCTTGGACCCAGTTTGTCCCACAGGCCATTTCCCGAGGGGTATATTCTCCCTAGACGACTCTTCGCGCAGATCTCCGCTTCCCGAACTGCGATCAGTCGACCTCGGGCTTTTCTCCCGAGGGCGTGCAGGTGAGGGAGGTCTTTGGGTTTGTGTATGCTGTGACCATCTTTAGTCCATCTGCTGTGTCATTTCGGCCACGACCGAACGCTGAAACTCCCTCATAAAGCTCATAGTGATTACTAGAGGGCGGTCTTCCTAAGACGCAGAAATCCCTGGGAGTGTTTGCTCAGCAGCCGGTTGTGTCTCAAGCATGGACGGAGACTTTGGGAGTCCCCTGTCCTTAGAACACCGAGTTTCAACGATGGCGATCTCAGAGCGGGTTCCCACAGACGGCGCCATGTGAGGCCAGGGGCTTCATCGTTGGTAGTCATGGTGACTGATGGAGGGACTCCTGGAGAGGAAGAACGCCTGGTGGCCATTTTGCCCAAGGGAGAGTACCTTAGACGCTCGGAAAAAGTGGGTTAGGAGGTCCTCGGGGTGTTTTTCCGGGGAGGAGCCTCCGACACCCAAGTCAGTGGTACTGAGAGAATGCAGAGGAAATAGCACTGATGGGTTCAGTGAACTCGCCTGGTAGTATTTTCTCAGAGTGAGGAGTCAGGATATTTGCCAGCCAGCCCCCCCAGCCAGATATTATTTCCTGGTATTTATAGGAGTGCCTAGCCCGTTCACATCTTGACACGTGTACGGTCAGATGTTCCTGAATTTCTGGGCGTAGGGGGCAAGTAGCCAGTGGCAGGCCCCTTGAGCCTCGAGCCGAGACGGGCCATGATGTGACTTTGATGGCGTCGGCGTGTCAGGGCGCCGTTTGAGGTGACTTGTGATATCTGTGGGCGACATGTCAGAGGCTTCCTTAAATGCTCCTGCCGTACTCCCGAGGTCCCTGGGCGAAGTCGTCCTCTGGTACGGACGGTGCCTCTTCGGGAAACGTGCCCTCAGTTCGGGGGTTCCCAGCTTCAAGGAGTTCCGCCTTCGGGGAGATCATGTTCGGCCCGCGATAGTTGGTGCCTCTTTTCCGAAGGTGATCTGTTTACAACCTCGGGGGGGCTAGTAGTATCCTCAAGTTTCCTGGCGCGTCGGGCTCGGAGCTCTTCGGCTATCTCCCGAGGTGTATGATCCCACCTTTTCTCAGGTAGCGGCAGTTTCTTCTGGCCATTCTTGTGGCAGGGAGTTCAGCCAGATAGTGGCGATAGCCTTTGGCTATCACAAAGCATAGACAATCAACATTTATATGTTTATTAACACACAAAATCAAAGTATGCAATAACTAGAGTAATTAGAAAATTCAAAACATTCACTTGGGCAATATACTTCCATAGAAAACAAGTTCAAATAGCCAAAGCATACAAAATCAACATTTATATGTTTGTTAACACACATAAGAATTGTGTGAGAGCATTCAACATAAAGTAGACCAATCCTCCTCTACCAAGAGCAACCCTAGAGTCTAGGACTCCATCATCAACAAGGGAGGCAACTAGTAGTACAAAATATACAAGTCACAACCGAGATCTTATTAAACTAGCTTCGATCTTGGGGGTAAGTCTGAGTGGTGAGGCACAAAAGTCCTATCCGTGCGCTACTAGGCTCTTTGCCCAAGAAAATAGTATAGTTAGTGTTACACCTTCACAAAATGGGAAAATTACAGCATAAGGACCTAAACTTATATGCTTTAATTTTAACAATAGTGCATGATTTGTGAAGTGTAAAGTATTCAATATACAGCCCTTTAAGTGGCAAAAACAATGACAACTTCGTCCTTAGGAAAGAATTGGCACATCGCCTAATTTTCAAGTAACCTATGGACTAAATTGTAAGGTTACAAAAGTTAGGTACTCAATTGCACAAATTTCTAAAGATGGCTATGGAGAGGACATGGATGGAATTATGAAGAAAGGACAAGGATGGAATTAAGGATATTGTTGGGGACCAAGGTGCTTCAGAAGGCAAAGTTGATCATTTATGGCATAATGCCAACAAAGGATCCAAGTGTCCACATTTTTTTCTAAAAGCTATAATAACCTTTGGCAAGGTTCATGGTGGTCAAAAACATCATTTTCCCAACCAAAATCGCTGGATATAATCTGTCCAAGTGTTGGCCAAAGTTTCAAAAAATTGCATATATGCCACCAAGGTCAAAATGATGTATAAATGAAGAAAAATCTTCATTTTCTTGCCATTTCCTCTAAATTTTGTCCCCCAGCAGCCAAGGGTTCTTCCTTAACCTTCTCCACCATCCTCCATAGCCACCATACCTTAAGAAAGCAAGAGGAAGCAAGAGGAAGCAAAGAAGACAACAAAGAGTTCAAGAAAACCTAATTTTGGTTCTATTTGGCTTTTCAGATTTCATAGCAAAAGGTAATGGTTTTCCTAAGTTTCCTGGACTGTTTACTGTATTTCCAAACATCCATGAAGCTAAGACCATGCTTGGAAGAGAGTAAAAAGCTCAAGGAACCAAGTGTGGGTTAAGGGGAAAGGAGCATGGCAAGGTTTCGGCCTTAGTGTTACCATGCTAAAAAGATGGCATGGTAAAGATGGTAGCAAGAAAGAAGGGTTTCTAGAGCCCAAGTTAGTACTAAATAAGACCTAAAAGACTCCTAAGACCAATAAAAAGCTTGAGGAGGGCTGCCATAGTGTTACTAAGGTGATATCTTATTGTTTTATTGAATCATTATGGACTAACCCTAATGTGTTATTGCTGCCAGCATTAAATGTGTTTGTTGCTGTGTTTGTTGGTGTATATGGTTGCAATATTTGTGTCTATGTATTGTTTTTGTATGTTTTTATGTCTTTTGATTTCAGGTGGTATGTTGCTGTGGAATACTTTACTTGGAAGCCCTTACTAAGTTCTTTACAAAGAGCTCATTGAAAGCCCTTACTAAGTTGTTTACAAAGAGCTTACTTCCCTTTCTGTCCATTTTCAGGAACACCTGAAAGAGAACATTCAAACTAATAGTTCTAGTTTGATTTTTCCTGTGAAATTTTAGGTACATAAACCTCAATATGTCTAGTATTAAATTAGAGTTTTTCATGATTTTTAGAGCACATTTTCTAATTTTATTGTTGGTACTTTCTACCTTACGTAGCAGCTGTCTTTTGAAGTTTCTGGAGTGCATTGTGTTTCTAATGCTCTCCAAGAAGCTAGTGTACATACCCAACTAAGCTAGGACATAAGTATGGTGCAACTATGCATGTAAATACAGTATGGATGGTGTATGGATGATATATGAAGCAATAAAGTGATTTTTGGTTGAATATTCAATTCTGTCCATTTTGCAACTCATTAGCTATTCCAAAGAAAATTATGTTTAATGTTTATGGAATGCCTCTAAATTTAGGGGAATGAATTTCCCAAGTCTTTAAGACATGTAAGAATCTGGCCATGTTGGTTTTGCACCTGGAAATGAAGTGATGAATCTTATGAAATTTTGTATGGGCAAAATGGTCATAAAGTGACCAGAATTTTGACTCTCCACTTCAGGTTCCACAAATCCCTCTGTCGAAGGAATATCAATATGAAAGTTTGACAACACCTACAGCACATATAGAGGTTGAACTAGAATTTTGAATTTCTGAATTTCGAGCTCTGTAGCCAAAGATATAACATTGCAAATTTGGCTAAGTTAGTGTTCATTTGGTCAGAATTTGGTAACAAACTGCAAAAATCCAAAACTTGGTCCATAGGTGGGCTTTTGATATAATTATTGGTTTGCTCTAAGTCTATACTTGATAATAGAATAAATAAAATATGGGGTTACATGGCTAGAATGATACAATTTATTAGTGGAAGTTACAGGTGTAGTGGCTGGTCACTAGAACATAACAAGATTGCCTAATGCCCAAAACTAAGAATTCTGCTAGTGTTTTCCTTCTTAGCTGTCATAGTGTACATAAATGTAAATATGTGTATTATGGTTTGACTAATATACATATATTTTCATAATGACCAAGAGGGCCACTTGGGTAATATAGTGAGCATTGTTCTGGTGGCCTACAGAACATGCATAGCTCTTGGGAGATTGACACATTAAATATTGCCACTGTATTTAAGCTCTCAGAGTGGTAATAGTTAGCACTATTCCTTAACAAATAAGTAACCCAAGTAGACTAGAATCACAAAGATTCTTAAGTGAAATACCTACAACAACAAACTACCATGACAACCCTCAGCGGTTAACCGGCGCAATAATATCAGAATCTGCACAACATAACTAGGGAGTGAGAATTCAGGAATTCTCAACAATGGTCACTTTACCTACAAAAAAAGTTACTAAGGATCACACATATGTGAACAAAAGTAACCTGCTGTGAGCTTATACAGGATGAGGCTAGACTTATTCACATAGATCTCAGTCCCTTGGGAGCTTTCCTCAACCTAGTCTTTTAACTACATGGTGAAGCCTTGTCCTCTAGCATGCGTAGCTTACTAGCCTAACCAGTGAAAAGTCACTAGTAGAAACTCCCTTATGTTGTACAGTGGTTTTATGGTAGGATGATTGTCGACTAGGTCATAAACACCCACTGGGCCACAAACACTCACTAGGTGCACTCAGGTTTCTCATTGCAACCTCATGGCTATCTGCATGGCTAGGTTGCCGATGGTACTAAACCTTTCACTTGAGCTAGTGATACTTAGTTATGACCCTTTATTACCTAGTTCCCCTGATTATGGTAAAAGTAAGCATGAAAACCTAGGAAAAATCCTAGGTTTAGGAGAAGTTTCAAAAGTCTCGAAGTACCCCTAGAATACTTAAACCCCAAGGTACTGTAAGAACCCCTTTAGGCTTCCCCTCGAATGTCCTAGAAAAATTGGAAATTTTTAGGCATTATAACTTTGGCAACACATCACTATAGTTTTCAATTCTCAAATACTTTCTTGTCACACTGGTGACGCGTCACGGGTATTTGTGATGTGTCACCAATACCTACAGAAACTCAGAATTTCCCATTTTGTTGCTATGAACTTTAAAGACTTACCAAACATACTAAACATGCATGGATGGCCTCCAAACTTCGTACACATGTAAAAAATGTTGCAAAGACCACAACCAATTATCACAATCATCCTTATGTTGCATTGTACCATCATTCCAAGCTCCACAAACCTAGTAGTGCACCATGATCAAGCTAACCCACTAACTAATGCTATTGCCAAATCTACATGATTTCATATAGCAAACATAAACCATTAGCATTAATTAAGCTTGAAAACATTACTCCCTTACCATAACTTTACTTCAAAAGCAAGAAATAAGAAACCCTTCCTCAAGAACTCAAGTTTCATAAAGTTCTTCCAAGTTCCAAGTGACCTAAGGCGCAAAACAGACCATTAATCACTTCTAACCAGAACCCAAGCTCCCAATCAACTAATAAACAAGAATTCACCAAGAAATCATAAATTACCATGCATAAAAAATGGGGGATAATGGAAAACATGGTTCCAAGCTTCAAAAACTTGAAATTTCACTTGAAACAAGGTTCCACATGGATATACTCCCTTGATAGCTTCAATTTCAACTAAAAACTCTTGGTTTTGGGCATCAATTGATGAAGAAATGGTTGGTAGAAGGATGAGCTCGGTTTTGAAGTAGAAATTTCAGCCATCCTTCACCTTTACCATGCTTTGTATGCCTCAAAACCTAACAAGCCACCAAAGTATATAAAAAGTTACAAATAAGCCCTTACCTTAGGTAACCTTAGTCAAACTTGGTCAAATCTTGTTTATTTGAACTAAGTTTGGGTTAAAGTTAAATGTTAAGTTATAAAACTCATTTTCTAACACTAGGGACTCAACCCAACTATTCTAGATGCAAAATTACCAATTTTGCCCCAAACCTCCTTTAATGCCTTAACTTTCTCATAACTTACTGAACTTTCCTAAACTTACCTATTATTGCTATATGAACTTGAAATAATGTTCCAAAAAAAGTTTCAAACACTTTACCTGCCCTGAACAAGCTTCCAGCTAGGAAAGCCATGTCATGAAGTGTTTCCAATTGAGTTGCCTAGGTTAACAAATAAGAGGGAAACAAAGTTCTTTACCCATATTCAG
Source organism: Aquilaria yunnanensis (assembly GCA_039654915.1). Classification (NCBI taxonomy): domain Eukaryota; kingdom Viridiplantae; phylum Streptophyta; class Magnoliopsida; order Malvales; family Thymelaeaceae; genus Aquilaria; species Aquilaria yunnanensis. The sequence continues at coordinate 80,369,477 of CM077598.1, forward strand.
CCTAAAGTAGAACCAATTTTGATATCACCTTATCAAGTCTGCTCCTCAGATGGACGAGTTATAGAAGCCATTGGAAGAACTACTAGAGAAAGGCTTCATATGGACTAGTTTATCACGTGGGAGCCTCAGTGTTGTTTATGAAGAAGAAAGATGGAAATTTGAGACTGTGCATCGACTACAATAAGTTGAATACAGTAACAGCCAAGAATAAGTATTTGCTTCCTAGGATTGATGACCTGTTTAACAGGCTTAAGGGAGTGAAGGTGTTTTCTAGGATTGACCTCTGGTCTTGATACTTCCAGATCATAGTAAAGAAGGAAGATATTCTAAAAACTGCCTTCAGGACAATGTATGGGCACCACAAGTATATGGTTACCCTATTTGGTGTAACTAATGACCCGACAGGGTTATCGCCCACATGTCCTTCTTATTCGCAGACCTAGCACCACCCTCAGAAAGATACACGACCAACCTTGGGAGAATTCCCTACACCACCCTCAGATATATATACGACCGACTCAGGGAAAGAGACTCCCTCCCATCCTCGAGAATGTACATTACCAACCTCAGGAACGTAGGTCTATCACCGTGAACAAAAGAAATGTCTTTCGAAGAGGGTCTGCTTATCTGAAAGGGTTTCTCCAATCGCCCGTAAGGAAGTCCTTGTCTGGAGGGCTATCTAATCCCCAAAGGGGTCTTAGGGAGAAATGAGAAATGCATCTGGATGATCTCTAGTAGAAACGTCGCACAACCCCTACCCTATAAGCATAACCACCTATTTCCAACTGTAGACACCTCTCTCCAAAGGTACAGACCGAATCTGGCCAAACACATGTCCTGATCTACTGATGCTGGGCATAACGATGTTCTCCTCCTGGCCTCCTGTAAATACTCAGGGGAGGCTCTCAGGTAAAGAACAAGAGGTACCCTTCTTTTTTACTCTCTACCTTTAAACAACTTTTACGTTCACATACTAAGTTGGGCATCCAAGATCCTTCCCCTAGAAAAGCACTACGGGCAGCTCCTAACCTTTGTCCTTCAAGTGCTGTAGTTACTACTCAAGCAAAGTTCTACCAGAGGTCCAATCAACATGTCCTACATTGAAGATGTGCTAGAGCATCATTTCACGCCATCTATGGGTACTCATTCCCAAATCACCATCATCGAGACTAGCCGTTCTAAGCATAAAGGCATTTTAAAGTTCTAGTCCACACCTGAGCCTCTGCCAGCAGACCATCAGGCACCCACAGAGCCTTTCCTTCTAGAGGACAAGCATCCTTTAACAGTCACTATAAGCTTTTTCCACAATTTCCAGTGCTCCAAGGTAGCTGAAATGACACAGCAACTTGACCAAAGGTGGTCGTGCGCATGTTCTCATGTTAGGACTCGTTCAGTAGAGGTCCACCCCAAAAAGGGGTGCCGGTTATCTCGATGGAGCCCCCCAAATAGGAGCTTCCATAGGGAGTCCTTAATAGAGAACCCTCCATCTTGAGGGTGGTACATGGCAAGGTCCAGATCAAAAGAGCTAAGGACCTCCCACCGGTAGAGCCCTTCTCCGCCAGAAAAGTCCCCCTATCACCACGGTGATGAAGTTACTCACCGAGAAGAAGGCGTTATTCTCCCTTGCTGATGGCTGCTAAGGAATGAGGAGAGGATGATACTTCCGTCCCGGTGGAGAGGAGTTTTGAAATTTTGGATAAAGTGGAAAAATAGGTCTCCAGAAAACTAGTTTGGTTGAGGTTATCGAACACCTTCACCGGAGAAGAGTCCCCATTTATTAGGGCAATAGTGGAAGCCCCCATTCCCAGTGACTTCCAAGTACCACGCTTGGAAACGTATAATGGGTGAAGCCACCCTTAGGCCCATTTGACAAAATAAAGAAAGAGCATGGTGGTGCACAGGGCCGATGATGCCACCATCTGCAAGTGCTTTGAGTTGACTTTATCTAGGCCAACAACTGCGTGGTACAACTCATTGGCTCCTGGGACCATAATGGGCTTCTAGGAACTATCTACCGCTTTGATCCAACAATTCATAGAGAGCAGCCTGATGGTGAATATACCCGTCCAAATGTTCGATATACACCAAAAGAATGGGGAGACCATTTGGGACTCTGTTAAGAGATTCAATATAGAAGAACTTGGTGTTCCAGGCTTCTGCCCCAAGATTTGAATCCTCACAATCATCAAAGGAATGAAGAGGAACTTGCAGCTCTTCTACGAGTTCACAAAAGATCCCCCTGACACCCTTGGTGAATTCTTTCGTAGGGCAAAGCAACATATGGCAGCTGAGGAACTGAGAATGGCAGGGCCGAGGTCTGATCATCAGCAGTCTGAAGGCAATAGTCACCAACCTTTGTATCAATCTGAGGAAGGAAACACACCTAGAAAATCCAGGGGAAAAAAGCCAACGACATTCACCCACCTCAACACTTCAAGGTCGAATATCCTCATGGCCTTGGAAAGGCAAGGAACTTCAATCAAACATCTAAAGGACATGACCTCGGATAACTAAAAGAACTTGAAAAAGTACTGCCAATTTGACTGGGACAACAAGCATGATACCAAGGATTTCTTCCAACTAAGAAAGTACATCAAGTCCTTAATTAAACAAGGTCAACTTCAGCGCTACTTATGGATGTCGTCACTTAAGGCCTGGGAAAAATAGAAGATGAGAGAAAATGAGAAGATGAGGAGTACGACTCCAACAGGCATTGAACTAATCGGAGCCCTAGAAAGCACCCCCTCCTTTCGGCCAGGGTTATCATTGCCATAACCATTAGATTACCCTCAACTGAAAGAAAAATGAAGCTGAGAGAGATTGCAATGACAGAGTACAACAACTTGATGAACAAGTTCACCTGAAGTGATGGGTCATTTGTGAAATTCCCACATGAAAATCCTCTCCTGATCATGGCAAGGATTAGAAATTGGGATGTGAAGAGGGTGCTCATTGATGATGGATTGAATGCCGATGTCCTGTTCTCCTACTTGTTGCCGAACTTGGGTTTTTTTTAAGGTGATCTTAAGCCCGTTAATTCTTCCGTTGGAACTCCCAGTGCTCGAGTGGATTGATCTACCCCGTTAACTCTTTGCTTCCATTATGACAAGGTTCAACATCATAGGTGTCCCATCGTAATATAATGCCATCCCCAAAAGACAAACATGGGGCAACCTTCACATTCGACCAGATGTGAAATACCAGACCATCACATTCAAGGCAAAAGAGGGTGATGCAAAAATACTCATTGATCAGGCAAAAGTAAGGAAAGTATTCATCAGAGGAAGACAGAGTCTAGTGAATGTTCACATATAGACTTCGGGTGAAAAGAGCGTGACCAGCAAAAATGCGATAGGAAGAAAAATGAGTGATTTTGAAAAAATAGAAATTGAGGATGTAGAACTTCTCCCTAGGGGAAGTACTGAAGTGGGGAAAAAACTAGTCGAAGGTGACAAGGAAAAACTTTTATCCCTTCTATTAATGAACAAAGATCTATTTGCTTACTCTCTAAAGGATATACCCGGAGTAGACCCAGGTATAATTCAGCACAGCCTTGAAGTATGCTTGGAGGTGAAGCCTATTTGACAGAAAAATGTAGCCTCCGGTGCATAAGAACAATTTTGTTAAAATTCAATTCCAATGACTGACGGAAGTAGGCATAATAAGGGATGTTAAGCATGCCAAAAGGCTTAGCAACGTTGTTCCTGCTATAAAGGAAGCGGGCGATAAACTCTAAATGTGCATCAACTTTCAAAATATTAATCCAAAGGACTTGTATCCTCCACCATCAATAAACCAATTGGTAGACTCCACTGCTAAATATGGTCTACTTAGCTACCTAACACTTTTAGCGGATACCACCAGATTTAGATGGATCCTAAAGATGAGGAAAAAAATGGCCTTCATTACCAAATTCGGGACCTATTGTTACATCAGAATGCCCTTTTGCATTAAAAATGTAGGAGCAACATATCAAAGGCAGATGAACAGGGTGTTTGGCTCCCAAATTAGGAGAAATATGGAAGTGTACATCGACGATATGATTGTTAAGAGCAAAATACCTAGCAGTCTTATCATAGACTTAGGGGAAACATTTCACCAACTTCAAAAATTTAGAATTTGTCCCAAGGAACATCCTTGGAATGAAGATTGCCAATAGGTTTAGGATAAACTTAGAAGCTACTTAACCCATCTGCCAACGCTTTGGCAACCATGATAAGGGGAACCTCTCATCCTCTACGATGCAATCACTGAGAAAGTAGTAAGTTCGATAGTAGTAAAGCTAGAAGGATGAAAATAGTGGCCAGTATATTATGTCCGTAAATCCTTGCACTGTGCTGATGTCGAGTACCCTTTACTGCAAAAGGCCATCTACGCCTTAGTCATGGAAACTAGGAGGCTCTGGGCCTATTTCCAAGGACATTCTATCATGGTCCGAAGTAACCTACCTCTTCAAGATGTCAAGAAAAAGGCAGATCATTCCGGCTGACTTTTAAAATGCTGTATTGAGCTCGGTGAATACGACATGATATGTGAAGCGATAAAGGCCATAAAAGGTTAGGCTTTAGCAGACTTTATTGTCGAACTCCCTTAAATTGAGGATGCCCCCAATGTCCTTGAAGATAAGGAAGCCGAATGTGCTTTGTATATAGATGGCGCTTTAGGGTCAAAACCCCAGGGGGCTAGGATAATACTTTGAGCTCTCGAAGGGATGGAAATGGCCAAAGCTATCAAGTTTAGATTCCAGGTGACCAACAACATCACCGAATATGAAACCCTCGTGCCTGGATTATGGTTGGAAAATAGAGCTAGTGTAAAGAATCTAAAGGCTTACAATGACTCATAGTTGGTTGTACGACAAACAACGGGGGAGTACAGTGCCAAGGATTCTAGTCTGGTGACATACCATGACCTCGTCATAAAACTGATCCAAGAATTTGACAAAGTAAGCGTAGAAAATGTACCTCAGAAAAAGAACATTGAAGTTGACACACAGGCAAAATCAAAACAGTCAACCAAGGTACTTGACCATTCGACCATGGCTATAATGGCACTCACCACACCAAAGAAGGTATGGAAAGATCCTATAAAGGAAGACCTAGTCAGTTCATCCTTACCCTAGGATCGAAAGAAAGTGGCGAAGGTGCGTAACACCCTTTTCACTCATATTCGGCATTGAGGCAATTATCCCTGTCAAAGTCACACAACTATCTATTAGAGTGCAGGTGTTCAATGAAGAAAAGAACAACCTTGGTTTAAGAACCAAATTAGATATGACTGACAAACATAAGAAGATGGCCAAACTCAGAAGTAAAGCCTTTCAGCAAAGGGTAGCCACTACTTCAAAATTGCATGTCAAACCTAAAGGGATCAAGAAGGGAGACCTTGTTCTCTGAAAGGTTGAACTAGAATCCCAAAGACCATCTCATGGAGTACTTCGGACAAATTGGGAAAGACCTTATTTGGTTATTGAAGAAGTTCGGCTAATAGTCTATAAAATTGGAAATGTTGAAGGAGAAAAGTTGAAAAACACATGGCATTTACACTCTTTGAAAAAATTCTACACTTGGAAATTTCCAAGGAATGAGCGTTATTATGAGAAGCCTCCACAAAGAAATCAGCTGAATGTGGTGATCTCCTAAGCTATTTAAAATGTTAGGAAGGATACTTTACCGAAGAAGGTTAACCGAAAATGGTTGATTACAAAATTACATATGTGATCTTGTACAAACTTTACCAAAGGATGTTAATCAAACATGGTTGATTCTGAAAATAACTAAGTGTTATTGTACAAATTTTACCGAAGGAGGATAACCAAATATGGTTGATTCCAAAAATAGCTAAGTGTTCCAGTACATAGTAAGTTTCCTGAAAACATTGCTTCAATTCTATTCTAAAACACTTAGGAAAATACTCACAACACTCCAAGAAGAAAAGGCTAAGGTCTTGAATCCTTGATAGTATTTTTCTCAAGGATAGTACATGACCAAACTTGTTGGGCGTAGTTGAACCAAAGATCAACCAAAAAGCTTCATAACCAAGCAATACTTGCTGAAGATGGTGCTAATCATGGACTTAGACCAAGTTTTAAGAAATGAGGACAATACCATTATAGAGTGCAGAGTACAACCCAAAAAAAGAACTACTACAAAGAACGGAGCCCTAAAGGTAATTTTCCCCATCTATGGTATCTTCGGCATCAGCATTCTCGGTATCATCCTCATCATCATCATCAGCATCTTTTACCATGGTGAGGATGGTCCTTTAGGTATATCAAGAGCTCTTAGGAAGGAAATGCAGAGGTCAGAAAACCAAAAGAGCATTTGATGGCGAGCAAGGCAGAAACAATCTTGAAAAGAGGACTTCGTGGCCTCCTCTGCCCTGTACTTCTAAGTTTTCCAATGTTCTACCTTCTTCATTAGTGCCTCTATGATAGCTGAAGGGCTATCGCCCCCTGAAGGACTTCGCATGTGCACATCACCCTTGGCCAGCGCACCACCTCTGGTCGAAAGAGACAGAACAAAACCCCAGCAAAGAGAGGGCCTTAGCACCCTCGGACAAGCCGGATAGGCGCTACCCTCAGGAAACCCATGGGACCAACTTCGGTCAGAAGGGGTCACCACCCTTCCTGAGGGTGACCTCGAGCCGACCTCACATGCCTAAAACCACCTTCGAATACTCTTTGGGCCACCCTCAGAGCTCGCTCACAGAGTGCCATCATCAGGTACCCAAGCCTGACCTCGGAAGAGCCCAACCAAAGGTGCCTCGTACAAACAAAGGACCTTCCTCCAAAGGAGCTCACCTCCCCGAATGAGCTCTGTACTCCGAAGGAGTTTGGTCCACCAAAAAGGCCACATGGACATACGACAAAATGGCTGAGGAGCCGCTGACACAAAAGCCTAGCACACGCCCCTCACACGGGCACCCTTATCACAGCACCCCCACAGCCACCCTTGGTCAGAACGGCCTAAGGCCAGCTGGAGGAGCCCTCTGCAAAGGTACGGAGAAAATCAGGCCGAACACGTGTCAACATATCAGCAGGCTATGTCAAACAGCCTTCTCACTATGCCCTCCTATAAATACTTGCACAGTGCTTTCATAAGGACCACGAAGAGGTAACAAGGAATTCTTCCTATACTCTGCTTACTATTCCCTTTCTTTACTCTCACAAAGTACTGACTTGGGCGTCAAAGTCTCCTCCCCCAGAAAATACTGTGGGGAACTCCTAACCCTTGCTTTTCTGATCCTTGTAGTCGTTCTCCCACCAGAGGCCCCTCATCCAGGCGTTCTATCACCGAAAGTTCCTGCTCCAGGCTCACCATGTTGCACAACGATGATGTAGAATGGCATCATTTGGCATCGTTTATGGGAAACCGTTCCCAGGTCATCGTCATAGAGACTCGGTGTTCCAAAGACAAAGGGCTCCTGAAGTCCCCCTTTATACCGGAGGGTCAGACGACGATTAAGCAGCCCACTTCAGAGACTTCTACGCTGGAGGATCACCGCCCTCAAACAGTGACCTTAGGCTTCTTACGAGACTTCCAACGGTCCATCGTTGCTAAAATGACTCAGCAACTCGACCAGAGGTGCCCCAGCCTCCTTCGGTCCAAAGGGCCTCCCCCTCGGGAACGCGCTGGGAGAGAAGCCTGAGGTCCACCCACCAGAGTTCCAAGAGTGAGGGCTCTCATGACGCATCTTCGATGGAGGACGTGCCCCCTAGGGCATGACCTACCTGAGAAAGGGCCCCAAAAGAAACTAGGAGCTCCTGTTGGTGGAGTCCGTCCCCGTACCGAAGGTCCCAGTCTCCTCGCCACCGAAGTTACTCTCCGAGAAGGAGAAGAAGTTCGCCATTGCCGGCGACCACCAGGCAGCAAGGGGAAGCTAACACGGCTACCCTCATGGAGAAGATCCTTGGAAGACTGGAAAAGGTTGAGAGTCAGATCTCCCGAAAACTAGTCTTGTCAAAATTGTTCGACGCTTATACCGGAGAAGAGTCACCCTTTGTACGGGAAGTGGTGGAGGCGCCCATGCCTAGTGACTTCAGGGTGCCACGCTTGGAAACCTACGACAGGCATAGTGACCCCCAGGCGCACCTGACAAAGTACAAGCGAAGCATGGTGCTCCACGGTGCAGATGATGCTACCCTCCGCAAGTGTTTTGAGGTGACCCTCTCTGGTCCAGCAACGACATGGTATAACTCCCTGGCCCACAGAACCTTGCTGAGTTTCCAGGAGCTGTCTACTGCCTTCAGCCAACAATTCATTGGCAGCAATCCAACGGCCAAGATGCCGGTGTAGATGTTTGACATAGCACAGCGAAGTGGGGAAACCATTCGCGACTACATTGAAAGGTTCAACCGAGAAGCACTAAGCATGCCTGACTTTCGGCTCGAGATTCGCATCCTCGCACTGATAAGAGTACTTCGGAGAGACTCCCAGCTCTTTTATGAGTTCTCCAAGGACACCCTAGACACCCTCGGGGAGTTCTACTGAAGGGTCGAACAGCACATGACGGCCGAAGATCTTAGAATTGGGGAACCAAAGGTGGAACACCCTCGGCCCAAAGGACCAAGCCACCAGCCTTGTTACCAGAATGAGGTTGGAGGAAGGCCCTGAAAACAAAGGGGTAAAAGGCCAATGACGTTCACTCCCCTGAATGCCACGAGGGCCAGCATTCTCATTGCCTTAGAAAAGCAAGGGACTACAGTTCCAAGGCCAAAGCCATGACTTTGGAAAACAAGAATAACATGAAGAGCTTCTGCCAATTCCACCGAGATCATGGCCATAATACCGAAGATTGCTTCCAGCTGAGGAAGTACATTGAGTTTTTGATAAAGCAAGGCCAACTTCGCCGGTACTTGCGAATGCCTTCTCTGAAGGGGAGAAAGGAAGAACAAAGAATGGGGGACGAGGAGGACTATGATTCCAACAGACATCGTGACCGAAGTCCTCGAAAGAATCTGCCATCATCAGTAGGGGTCATCCAAACCATCACTACAGGGATACCCTCAACTAAGATGAAAAGAAGGATAAGCGAAATCTCCATAATGAAGTATGGGAGCTCGCCGAACAGGCTTGTTCACAAAGACGGGTCCACTGTAAAGTTCCCCCACGATGACCCACTCCTTGTCATGGAAAGGATAGGGTGTTAGGACGTTAAAAGAGTACTTCTGGATGATGGCTCCAACACCGACGTCATCTTCTCACACCTACTGCCTAACTTAGGCATTTCAAAAGGCGACCTCAACACAGTCAATTTCCCCACCTTCGAGGTTGGGCCATCCAAGCTCCCCATCCTCGGATACATCGAACTGCCCCTAATGCTAAAAGGGAGCTCGCCTCACAGTCAGGAGGAACTGTTCACCTCCGTTATGACGAGGTTCATCGTCATTGATGTTCCCTCATCATATAATGCCATCCTCGGAAGGCAAACTCAAAGCAATCTCCACATCCGCCTGGATGTAAAGTACTTAATAGTCACCTTCATAACTAAAGAAGGAGATGCAGAAATCTTCATTGACCAATCCGAGTTCAGGAGGGTCTTCACCAAGGCTAGACAAAGCCCGGTGAAGGTCCAAGTACAGACTTCGACTACTGAAGGAGCCGTCATGACAAGTGAAGAGACAGCAAAAGAGGGAGCAGAGGAGTTGGAAAAAGTAGAAACAGAAGATGTAGAGCTGGTCCCCGGCCGGAACACCTGAGTGGGGAAAAAATTGGGCAAAGCTGACAAAGATAGGCTTGTATCTTTCTTGTTAATGAACAAAGATCTATTCGCCTACTCTCCGAAAGACATGCCTAGGGTCGACCTCGGCATAATCCACCATAGTCTCAAATTATGCCCTGACATAAGGCCGGTTCGGCAGAAAAAATGAAACCTATTGGCTTATAAGAACTCTTTTGTTAAAATTGAAGTTAAGCACCTGATTGAGGCAGGGGTAACAAGAGAAGTTAAATACCCCGAATGGCTCAACAACGTGTTTATTGCCACAAAAGAAGGGAGTAAAAAGCTCCGAATGAGCATCAATTTCCAGAACTTGCCTGTCCAAAGGACTCCTACCCTTTGCCAGCTATAGACCAATTGGTGGATTCAACCGCCGAATATGGTCTTCTCAGTTTCCTCGATGCCTTCAGCGGGTATCATCAAATTCGGGTGAACCCTGAAGATGAAGAAAAAACCGCCTTCATCACCGAAGTTGGTACCTACTACTACGTCATAATGCCCTTTGGGCTTAAGAATGCAAGGGCTACCTATCAAAGGTTGATGAATAAAGTGTTCAACTCCTAGATCGGGAGGAAAATAGAAGCGTATGTCAATGATAAGATAGTTAAGAGTAGAATGCCTAGTAATCATATCTTGGACAAGGAAAAGTATAGGAATAATTTACCTTAGGGATGCTGTATGCACTCAAAACAAATGGACCTAAACTCACACAAGTGTTATGGTTATGAAAAGCACAAGTTATGCATGTCAAAACAATACTTTGCATAGGCCATTCAAACAAACAAGAATTGAACACAATATGGCCTAAACTAATAACCAAACTAGGATGCATGAATTTCACAAAAATCCTAAGCATTTTAAATGAAACAAGATCAAACTTATTTTTGTATTTGTATGCACAACAATGCATGAAATTTGTGAATGGGATGTGATATAAAACAAAGGACTCAACATACCTCCTTAAAAAGCTGAATCTAAAACCAGAATTTTCACTCAAAATAAAAAATTTCAGGTTTGGACATAAAGCAAAAAGATCAAGACTCAAAAGTTTGTGTAATGCATGTGTCATGACAAAAAAAATACTTGCTGGAAATTAAAGATTGATGCACAAAAATGGGCTGAACATGAATGTGAATAAAAGAAGTATGTAATGCATGTGTAAGAACAAATTTATGCAAGAAAAATTCCAAAGAAGTATATTTTACTTGAGATGGAACAAAACAATGTGAGACGGATGCAAAACTAACAAATTCAAAAACAAAAGACTCCAAAACAGATTTTTCTCGAAAGAAACTCATGGAATTCAAAAGTTGATTTGACAAAACCAAAGAATTAGAAGGCTTAAAACCATATTTTGTGAAATCTTCATGCTTACTTCCTTCTCTTAATCTAGTTTAATGAAAACCATTTGTCAAAATAACATTGCAAGCAAACACACATTGTTTGAGATTTTCATGCAAAACTACATCAAATCTAGGTGTTAGGAAGAAATACATTACAGTGGTTGGACTTAGTCTCCAAGTATCTTCCTTTGGTGTAGGAACCACAAAATATTCATCTTTGCACTCAATGACTTTGGTTGGAGTTGCATTAATTTCATCCCCTTGAAACATAGGAAAAGAAACAATGTTAGGCAAACTTTTGCATATGAAATCACTTGGACTCACCTCAAATTGTTCCTTCTCCACCTCCTTTGTTGTTTTAATGCATGGGGCATGGCTTGGAATATTAGGAACACTAACTTCTTTAATGGGCAGCAACTCACTTGATTCTTGTAGCTCATCTCCACTTAATTCCTGAAAAGAAGACAACACAACACTAGAAAAAGACTTTGTTATGTTAGATGAAAGTATGGCTTTTTTGTAGGTCATTCTCTCTTCACTCGGCTTGGGTTCATTACACTCTTGTCTTCTCTCAACTTCGCACTCAATTTCTTCTCTCGGGAACTCTCCACTCTTCTTCCCCTCGTGTTCACTCTTCTCACTTAATCTCTCGGTTGTTCTCTCAACTTTCCCCTCATCACTCTTGCCCTCAACTTTCCCCTCTTTTACTTTTCTCTCAACCTTACTTTGAAATTTTGTTTGATCCTCCAAGACTTGTTGTGGTGAAAGTGGTACAAGCATGATTGACTTTTCTTGTTGAGATTGAGACAAGTCTCCTTTTGTGGTCTCCATGTTTGGCTTGGGTACTTCTCTCACATCCTAACTGCATGCTCCTCTCCATGTGGAAATTCCTCCTTGAGACATCTTGGATGCCTTTGCTCTCTTGATGCTCCTCTCGGCCTTAATGCCATGATGAAGCAAATCCTCCATGTTGACATATGGCACCATCTCCACTTCGTTGGCAATCTCAAGATTGAGACCATTAATGAATCTAGCAATGGTGGTCTCCTCATCCTCCATGATGTTGGCTATGGTCAAGGTCCTCTCCAAGTCTTTATGGTAGTCCTCCACACTCCTTTGGCCTTGCGCTAGCTTTTGAAGCTTTAAGCGTTGATCTCTATAGTAGGAGCTAGGCACAAATCTCCTCCTCATTAAGGCTTTAAGGGCTCTCCATGTATGTATGGGCTCCTACTCATTCCTTCTCCTAGAAGTAACATCCTGATTCCACCATACAAGAGCATAATTAGTGAACTTTATGGTAGCCAATTTAACCTTCTCTTTCTCAGAGTAATGATGGCAATCAAACACCATCTCAATCTTTTGTTCCCACTCCCAATAAGCATCGGGATCACTCCTCCCTTGCAAAGGTGGAATGGTAGGCTTGATGGAATTTAGGTTGTTATCCTCTCTTGGCCCACACCTCATTGGAAACCCATGGTCATGCCAAACTCTTTCTTCCTCCTCGGGCTCTTTTCTCCTTGGACCTCTCGTTGGCAACCTCAAATCAATGTCCTCAATCGTCCCCACAAGTCTATTGAGAGTTTCTTGAAATTCTCTCATGGTTGGCTCCTCATTGTGTCTCACTTTCATCCTCCTATCCTCCTGGCCCTCCATACTCCTGAAAATAACAAAGATCCTCACAAACACTCACCTCACGTGTTTCACTCAAAATATGAACACTCAAACACTCAATTTGTTAGTGAGATATTGCTTATTCAAAGAGTTCTCCAAAGTTCTAAGAAAACTATCCTCAAAGCACACAAGAAAACTTGAATTTTCGAAGAACTATTTTGACTCCAAAAGAGGTAGGCTAAACAAGCTTTAAAAGACTCTAAGAAGCTCTTGCAATTGATGATCACAAGAACCACACATAAAGCTTTTTGGCTTAAAAACAATGGGATAGGTTTTGGGGTGCAAAACTTTCAACACTTTGAGAAAACTTCTTTTTTTGCAAGCTCTTTTCTTTTCTTTTCTTTGCTCTTTCTTTTTCTTTTCTTTTCCTTCCTTTTTATTTTTCCTCCTTTTTTTTTTGCTTTCTGTTTTGATGCTAACCAAACGTTCTCCTTGAAACTCCTTGCTGCCAGAGACAAAAAGTTAGAATTCTTTTCGGCCAAGACAAGAAAACTAGTGAAATTGGCACAATTTGAAGCAACTTTTTTTTATACTGAAAATTACTGAACTTGGATCCTTCTTTTTTTGAAGTTTTCTGGACTCTATGATGCTGGAAACAATGAAAACAAAAGAGATTAATATGGCTGGACACGAAACAGAAAGATAAGAATTAGACAAGAACAAACGAATTGAAACCGAGAATACTAGGTGACACGGATTGACTTCTTTTTGTTGTTTTTTTTATTTTCGGACTTGAACAAGGATGGACCAAAAAGGACAGACCTGAAACAAGAAGAAAATAGATTAAAACAGAGAATTAAAGCACGAATTTACTGAACAAGATTGAAAGAAAAACCAAAGAGAAACAAGAACACAAAGATATGTCCTTCAATGGAACTTGTAGCTCTGATACCAACTGATGCGAACCCCGATGGTATAAAGACCATGAAACGCGCCCAAGATGTTTTCAAGCTCCACAAGACATCAAAGAGACTGGATTTGAAACCCCCACCCCTAATCAACCTGTGATTAGAAACGAGAAGTATAGAACTCCAAGAACAAAAGCACACTTGTGCACCAAGGCAGTCCACAAAGAACCAAAGAGAAAACCTCTCCAAAGAGCAATATTATTTCGAAATTTTTCTGTATGTTTACATCCAGAATATGTACCTTTATATAGGCCTAAACTAGGGTAAAAATCTGGGCAAAATTCGCACCCCAAGTCACCTAGGAAACCTAGTTACAAAGGACTAAAGAAAACCTAGTCAAACTAGGACTCATACACCCTTTTAACACATGTTTAAGGTGTGCAGCAAATTCCATTTATCCTAAGTGACCTAAATCACTTCCATGGCTTAAATAACATCCTAAATAATGTAAATAATTAGGAAAATAAAATAAGATACGTTACAGCACAAGATTGGGCATAAAAACCCAAAATAGTCTTCTCAGGTGGTTCCTGCTTGTGTCTTCAACTTCAAGCTGAAATTAGAACTTGATTCAGCAATGATTTCTCAAAATTCAAAGCATGAAAGTTGTATATCTCTTTCTTATCTTTGAAATGACACCTGAACCACACAAAACGGACATCTGAAGCCAAAGATATGCCCAAAATACTGCAACTGCTTCTGAACCAGCGATAACTCGTAAATCGCGACTTTGAAGCTAAATTGGACCTCCTTAACGTGCAAAATGGGTTTGATGGGATTCATATGATTTGTAGCTCCAGATGTTATCTTTCTAATGAATCAAGAATCACTCAATTATGATCCTTTTACTTCAAGATATGATTTTTCTACCAGAACATCGCCAATCTGTCAAAATCCAAGCTTGAAGTGCACTAGTGAGCTCCTTAGCCTTCTTCCTTGTCAATGGTCCACTAGTTATCTTCAATGGATCATTGCCATCCTTAGTTGTACCTTCTTTGATCGTATCACAAGATTCCATCAACAAATACCTTGCAACTTCGGCACTCCCCGAAGACCCTGCCGAGGCTGCAAAAGTGTGAAAATGCTCTAGGAGATACTTCCTCATCGAAGAGGAACTATACAGAAAAGGGTATGCAAGTCCCTTGTAGGGGTGCATAAGTGATGAGGATGTCAGAACAATCCTCGAAAAAGTTCATGAGGGGGCTTGTGGTTCCCACATATGAACAGACGCCCTCACCAGAGTACTACTTCACCAAGGTTACTTTTGGACTACCCTAAGAAAGGATGCAAGGCAATTTGTTCGAAAATGTGACAATTACCAAAGACATGCCAACATCCAGAGGTTACCCTTGGAGAAGATAACTCCGGCAAATTACCCTTGCCCCTTCGCCGTCTAGGGTATTGACCTCATCAAACCCCTCCCAAGCGCCCCCGGTGGGGTGAAGTTCTACATAGTTGCAGTAGACTACTTCACTAAGTGGATCGAAGCAGAGCCTTTGGCATCGATCTCGGTGAAGGATACCTAGAAGTTCATCTGGAAGAACATCATATGCCGATTTGGCATACCAAGGGTAATAGTGGCCGACAATGGTACCCTGTTTACTGACAAAGGGTTTCGAGAATTCGTCACTAACCTCAGTGTAAAACTACACTTTGCCCCGGTAGCCCATCCTCAAAGTAATGGGCAAGTGAGGTGTCCAATAGGACAATAAAAGATGGACTAAAGAAAAGGCTAAAAGAGGCAAAGGGGAAATGGCCAGGGGAATTCCCAAGTGTGCTATGGAGTTATCGCGCAACTCCCCAAAGGGCCACAGGAGAAACTCCTTTCTCGCTCGTGTTCGGTATAGAAGCCATTATTCCCATTGAGGTCATACAGCCATCAGTAAGAATACAGGTGTTTGACAAAGGAGGAAACAACCTTGGCTTGAGGGAAAAATTAGACCTCACCGAAGAACACTGGGAAATGGCCGAACTCAGGAGGAAGGCTTTTCAACAAAGAGTAGTTGATGCTACTAACTTGCATGTGAAGAAAAAAGGAATCAAGAAGGGGCACCTCGTCCTCTGAAAGGCCAAATTTGAGCCGCGAAGGCCATCAGATGGGGTACTTCGAGCAAACTGAGACGGACCTTATGTAGTCCTCGACGAAATCTGCCTAGGGGTCTACAAATTGGGTGACATCGAAAGAGGAGAGTTGAGAAACACTTGGCATTCAGATTCTTTGAAAAAATTCTACACTTAGACATTTTTTCTGAAGAAAAGCTTGTGATTATCCCTCTCCAAAATCGCTAGTAAACAAAAGTATACGTGTCAATCGAATATGGTTTATAAACCGAATATGGTCACGTCGCTAGAATGGGCTCCTAGCATATTGACTTTTCAAAAAAAAAAGTTTCCTGACGGTGCTAGCTCCCTAGCAAAGCCTAAGACTCGGTGGAATACGTTCAGAAAAGTGACAATGGTCGCTCCTTGTGTCATGGGAAAACATTCCACATACAGGAAAAATTTCACCAAGGGAAGAACAATACGAAGCTTCCTGAAGGCATGATTTCGAACATGGATGTTCGCCAAAGACGCATACATAAAATCATTCAAGCTTCCGAAGAATGATGACCAAAGAAAAGAACAGGAACTTAGCTAAATCTTTGAAAGAATTTTCATTAATGGCTCTGGGGAATAGTATAAAGGAGTAGGTTACAAGAAAAGAGAAAGAAGAAAAAGCCTATTACTGAGCCTGAGTGTCCAATACCTCCTCGACGTTGGCATCGTTCTCTTGGTGGGAGTGTTCGAAGGCGTGGGCACAACAGGCGGGAGGTTGAGGTACTCCAACTTCGACCACGTCCACCTAGGCTCTTTGGGGAAATCCAAAGCTGCAAGAAAGGAGAGGTCGAGTTCAGGGTGCTGAGAAAGGACCTGATGCCGAGCCAGACAGAAGCCATCTTGATAAGATACTTTCTGTTAGTGTTGTGCCCAAAAGCCAATTATGAGATGATTGTATTTTTTGCACATTGAGTCATGATATTTTCTTAAGGCATTAATCCAACAATTATGTTTGTTGTTTTGTTTCTACGTAATGTAATAAACATAATTGTAACCCTAGAATAATGATATTCTTAAACGTCCCTAGTCTAGTATTATTGTGGAGCGGGTTGCAATAATACATAACGCCTAGCATTTATGGAGACTAATATGAGATATGTAGTCTACATATGGGTACAAGTTGGAGAACTTGTGTACTGGACCGACCCACCATGAGAACACTACATGGATCTTTATATGAGTGTCATAAGTGATTCTCATAGTGATCATGGTATATGTAGTCTTTTGACCTAAGATCATCAAGGTTCCCTACATGTGAGTCACATACTTTGATACTTTCCTTTGTTGCTCATAACTGAGTGAACTTGAAGGAGGTCATTAGGTATGTCACATATCATGCGGAAGGATTTGTATGATCAAGATGGGATTTGTCCCTCCTATGTAATGGGAGTGATATCTTCGGGCCCCTTGATAGAGTAAGACTTAGAAAAATGCATGGCCATGCTCGAATGAGTTGATATACGATATCAATGTTATCAGTTTAAGTTGGTCTACTCGGTAATCAAGAAACCAAAGATTGGGCTATACGAGAGTGACACATTCCATGTCTCGTGCTTAGTCTTGATATCTTGGATAAAGGGACAATGGCATATATCGGTGATCATCATAAAGGTTTAGTCGAATCATCGACAATCTTGTCACTTGGGTAGCAATGATGTGTTGCTAGACACCGCTCATTGCTTATGATCATAAATGTGATTTATGATCATTGCCAATGTGGTAAGAGCCTCTTGGGTCACACACATAAAGCTATTTGGATCATTAGAGTGCATGGGCAAATAATTTGGGTTTTGGTTTCACAATAATTTCATATTAATAATGGGCCCAATAGTTGAGCCATTATTTAGCCCAAAATTAAAGCCTAATTGGATTAGGGCTTTGAAACCCATTAGGCCTGGAAGTTGAGTCTCACTATAAATACAACTTTTAGTGAGAAATTTGCAGGTCTCCTTGCCCAAGCCTCCCAAAGGAACAACCGCACTCTTCTTTTGCAATTCCTTGGAGGACGCAAGCTAGCACTGCGGGCGCAAGAGAAATGATCTGCCGGGATGCGGTGGAAGTGTGGTGATCCCGAGAGGCTCGTGTGGATACCATAGAGAGCTTGAACACGTCAACTGTTCAGGTTTTGTGATTTGACTCTATAGTTGAGGGAGAGATCTCAACCAAGAATTAGGTATGAAAATTTTTGAACACCCAGTTTACCCCATTTCACTTGGAAACTGGAGGGTTTCGGTTAAATTCCGCTGCACTGTTTAGCTCCCGAAACCCAACACTTTCATCATCTGGTCAGACTAGTCCTTCTTGGCACTCAGAGTCTCTAGTTTGGAGGTGAGCTCAACAACCTTCCTCTCGAGCTTCTCCTTCTTCTTCTTCTTGGCCTCTTTATCCAACAGATCGACCTTGGCTTGGAGTTTGGCGTTCAAAGCAAGTGCCTTCGTAAGGTTTTTAGCGTCATCTCCCCTTTCCTTCCAAAGGGCATCATTCTCCGAAGAGAGAACAACATACTTTACGCCGAAGTCCTCAACCTTGTCCGAAAAGTCGAGAATGAGCTCCTTTTTACTTTCCTGAAGCTCCACTCGAAGATTCTCTACATCTTCCTTGGAAATTTTGTTCAATTCGCCGTACTTGAGGATGTATTGGGCACAAAAATCCTTCACCCTCTTCAGAGAATTCTCGGTCCGAGAGCGAACCTTAGTCTACTTTACCACCCAAGCTCGAAAATATCCGTTGTATGCCAGGAGCTGCAGAAAAGAAAGCCCTGAGTAAAGGTCAAAGGGCAACAAAAACTCAGAAGAAAATTTTTCTAAGTCCCCAAATAAAGAAAGAAGAAATCTACCTGGGAGGCGTGCTCGCTCATCCTCGCCGTGAGGATCTCCTCGTTCGGGCATTCGGCAGTGAGCGACTGAAAGGTGGCGTTCGTCAGCACACCCTTCGCCATTTAGGGAGCCATCAACTAGCTGTCCTTAGAGAACAAGTTCATGTCCTCCATGAAAGACCAGAAAGGCTCCCTTGGTACCTTGTCCTTCGGGATATGGCTATCCCGAAGGGCCCTCTTCCGGGCATGAGCCACCACCCAAGGAGCAGGTGTCATCTCCTCTGCAGGATCATGCCGAAGTTCCATTAGTACGTCATCCCTTAGCCATTCATCTACAAGATCAAAGATACCAAAAACACCAAGATTCATAGAGGAATGACTAAGGAACAAACCTGGTGGAACCTCAGTGACCGCATCCTCAGCCTCGTCCACCTCACAGACTTCACCAGGAATGTTTTTGCCTTTCCTTCTTCGGCTCTCCTCGAGCTCCTGAGCCAAAGTACCTTCGACCGAAGTCTCAGTCGCAGCATCCAGACTCAAAGGTGTCTCGAGGATGGCAGGATCCGAAGGTGGATCGGCATGGGCTAGAGACTGGGTAGGCGACTGATCCTGTACCTCCACGACTTCTTTTGGGGGAGGGGGAAGGATGTCCGCTTTGGCTTTCTTTGCATTTGACGGCCCCCTAGTAGTCTTCTTCCTCTTCGCAGATGGCATCCTCCGCGTCTGCTCCCCCTTCTCGGCCTGACTGAGAAAAAGGGACTTATAGAACTCTGCAGATTGATCACCCATCTCTGCAAAAGGAAAAAACATCAGTGTAAGTCCAAAAGGAATATAGGTAGCAAAGCCTGGGAGACAACTTACTCTCATCAAAAGCGTCGTATGAAATCTCGGCCCAGAGAAGCATCACCAACCACGCCTTCTTTCCTGGGAGAACAGGCATGGGCAGGTTCATGTCGAACTTATGCTCATGGATTACCCCTAGTTCCCGAAGGACCTCTTCGGACATAAGGTCCCATTTAATGGGAAAGGGGTATAAGGAACCCGGAGGGACCTCGGAATCCCAATCCGTAATGGCCCGAATGCGTCTGTCGAGCTCGTCAAAATCCGCGGCCAACCCAGAGGTCAGCAACTTCCGAGGGTCAACCACATTAGTCTTTAACACCCCCGAAGCCCATCTAGTCGGAACGTAGCACCATCTTTCAGGAACTGACAGGAGAAAGAACTTTTTTTTGCCACCCCCACCAGCTGTCCTTCGTCCCAAAGGTAAAGGTGAACTTTTTGCTCCCGGATCCTTGAGGAAGCAGGAAGTAGAAGCCACCCTTTGGGACCGGGTGGAGCTGATAGTATTGCATTAAGAAAAGAAAATGGGGTCTTATCTTAAAGACCCTACACATGCAAAGAAAGGCATTGAAATAAGAATAGAGTTTGGAGGAAGCTGGTTCACGGCAATCCCATGGAACCTGCAAAACTCACACACCACGCGCAGGGGAGGATACCGAAGACCAGCCTTCAGTTGGGCTTTGTAAACGGTGATCTCATCAAGATGGGCCATGTAACTGTACATGCCCGAGGTAGGTAATCTCGACATAGCATAACTAGGGAGATAGAATTTCGCTACCCAGTTCTTCATTTTCTCGAAGTAATGCAACATGGATGAGAATTAAGGGGGAGAAAACTCTCGAGAATAGGATGGACGGTCATCAGTGGAATAGGGTTTGACATTTATCAAAGAGAAGAGAGGTAGCTTCGGGAAAACTAAAGAAAGAGAACCGAAGGACTTCAAAAAAAAGCAAAACTTTGGAACAAATGGCTTCAGAAAGAAGGAAGAACTTCGGAAAGAAAGACCCACCGAAAGTTTTGCCAAAGTCTGGATTGTTGGACATCATCGTGAAGGGTTGCCAGAAATCGTTCCGCCACTAGAACCGCTGCCGGAAGGAGAAAAAAGAAGAAAAAGAGTTCTGGTGCAAATAAAAGCAAAGGAAAAGAGTGTGAAGGTCTGGGGCTAGAGGGGTTTATATAGGCCGAATGGGGCAGCCGAAACATCGTCATTATTGCTGCTAGAAGGTGAAGAGATGCAATTGATGTAACCGACGTAACCGTTCACCACTCATCAGCCGCCACGTGTAAATTGACACGAGAAATGAGGGCACAACCCTAACAACTGGCTGACCTACATAACACTATCCAAAGTGACTCACCCATCTATATGGGAAGATAAAATGACTCACTGATAGAAAGGTCAGTGAAAGTACGTGCCTCAGACGATGACCTTGGTGGAAGAACCAGGGACACCACGCAAACACCAAAGGAATTACCTCGGTAGAACACCTTAGTTCGCCGGAGTTCCCTCCTAGGAAGAAGGAGACTTCGGATGGAAGCCCATCATGGCAACAAGACCAAGCATCGCTTGCCACAAAAAGGCTCTCGAAACTCCCTAAACCAAAGAAACATCTTCGGTTTTTCGAGGGAGGCATGTGATAGCCGAAGGGCTATTGTCCCCTAAAAGACTTTGCATGTGTACACCTCCCTTGGCTAGCACACCACCTGTGGTCAAAACTGACATGACAAAACCCTGGCAAAGAGAGGGCCTCAGCACCCTCAGACTTTGGTCAGAAGGGGTCACCACCCTTCCCAAGGTTGACCTCGCGCCGACCTCACGTGCCCAAAACCACCTTTGGATACTCTTTGGGCCACCCTCAGAGCACGCTCACGAAGTGCCATCATCAAGTACCCGAGCCTGACCTTGGGGGAGCCTAACCAAAGGTGCCTCGTACAAACAAGGGACCTCTCTCCAAAGGAGCTCACCTCCTCGAATGAGCTTTATACTCTGAAGGAGTTTGGTCCCCCGAAAAAGGCCACGTGGACATATGACAAAACAGCTGAGGAGCCTCTGACACAAAAGCCTCGCACACGCCCCTGACACGGGCACCCCTGTCACAGCACACCCGCCAGCACCCTTCGTCAGAACGGCCTAAGGCCAGCTGGAGGAGCCCTTTACAGAGGTACGGACTAAATCAGGCCGAACATGTGTCACCATCTCAGCAGGCTATGTCAAACGGCCTTCCTTTTGTGCCCTTCTATAAATACTTGCATAGTGCTTTCATAAGGACCACGAAGAGGTAACAGGGAATTCTTGCTATACTCTGCTTACTATTCCCTTTCTCTACTCTCACAAAGTACTGACTTGGGCATTGGAGGCTCCTCCCCCGAAAACTACTCCAGGGAGCTCCTAAGCCTTGCTTTTCAGAGTCCTTGCAGTCCTTCTCCCACCGGAGGCCCCTCATCCAGGCATTCCCTCAATGGAAGTTCCTGCTCCAGGCTCACCATGTTCCACAATGAAGATGTGGAATGGTATCACTCTATCTCATTCTTTGACTTATTTTTGTTCTTCTTCTACTTCTTCAGCTGATCAATTTTGGAAAAAAGCTCAGCATTGATTTCTAGTGCCTTGGTGAAATCAGCTATGGCTTCCTCCTTTTCCTAATGAAAGACCTTCCCCGCTAAACATAATTCCACCACTTTCATGCCAAGCTTAGATATTTTGGAGGAGCACTCATTGAGGAGCCCCTTCTAGCTCTCTAGCGCTTCCTAGCAAAGCTTGGCCAGGTCATCCTTGGAAATTTTGTTGAGCTCGCCATATTTCCTGCATGAGCTTGCAAACATCTCCATGGCCTTGACCAAGTTTTCCTCTGATTGACTTCAGATGGAGATCTGCTTGGTCACCAAGTCCGGAAGATAGCCATTGTATGCTAATAGCTACAAGGAGAAAAGACATTGTGAGTTACAAGCAACTTACAAACCCAAAATTTTTCTAAGTACTCAGGGACTAAGGTTTACCTGAGCAACATGCTCGAAATTTGATTTGCAAGGATCTGCTCTTTCGGGCAATCCTTGGTTCGGGTCTGAAAAGTGGCATTCGTGATGATGCCCCAAGCCATCTAATGAACCATTTTCTAGAATCCTCAAAAAACAGGTCCATGTCTTTGGTGAAAGTCCAAAAAGATTCCTTCCGTACTTTATCTTTTGGGATCTTTGAATCCTGAACAACAATCTTCCTCTACAAAATTGTGCCAAAGTTTCTTTATCACATTGTCTCTTAACCATTCATCTATAAAATCTAAAATGCCAAAAAAGGCAAAATTAATAGATGAATGGCTAAGAGACAAGCCTGGTGGAATTTTGGCATTTTCCCCGTTAGAGTCACTAACGTTAAGAACCTCAGCAGGGACCTCTTCACCCTTCCTTCTTCACTTTCTTTGCCCTCCTCGACCGAAATGACCCCTAGCAAAGTCCCCAAGGTCTCTATGGTCGCATCGGGGCTCAGGGGGACGGATAAGATCGCCACCTCCCACGAAGGATCTATACCTTCAGCGAAGTAGCCTAGACCTATGGTCCAGTCTTTGGGGGAAGAGGGAAAGAGTCCTCCTTTGTTTTCTTTATCTTTGGTGCCCCTAAAGATTGCATAGTAAGTCCCTTATTTCTTTTGGGGGCCTTATTCTTCTGCTCCCCTTTCTCAGCTTGGCCATGGAATAGGTTCTTGTAGAAGGATAATGATTTGTTGCCCATCTCTAAAAAAATAAAAGTATCAGTATAACTACCAAAAAATCCAAAAAGAAAAGTTGGAAAAAAGCTTACTCTCTACAAGAGCCGAATAGGAAAGTTCACTCTAAAGAAGCATGACCAGCCATGACTTCCTCCCGTCCACTTCTACTATAGGCATGTTCTTGTTAGCAACATGTTACTGGTTGACCTCAAGCTCTCGAAGTACCTTTTCGCTCATGAAGTTCCAACTAATTGGAAAAAAGCTACAGTGGATAAGAAGGAGCCTGGTTTGAAAAATCAAGCATCGCCCGAATATAGCTGTCGAACTCCTTGAATTGAGACTCTAATTCAATGGTGAACAACTTCGACAGATCCATCACGTCGATGTCAAGGGTCCCTGAAGCCCGCTTTGTAGGCATGTCCTTTCATCTCTTTCCCACCTCCATAAAGAAGTACTTCTTCTTGCATCCTCGCTGACTATCATTGGTGCTGAAGGTGAAAGTAAATTTCTTGCTCCCAGATCCCCGATGAAGCAAGAAGTAAAAACTGCTCTTCGAGACAGCATAAAGCTTGTAGTATTGCATGAAAAAGATGAAGTGAGGGTCAATTTTGAAGACCCCACACATGTAGAGGAAGGCATTAAAGTAAGAATAGGAGTTCGAGGGTAGTCAGTTAATGGATATACTATGAAATTGGCAAAATTTGCTCACCATTTTTGGCAGTAGATATCAAAGACCCGCCTTCAGCTCTGCCCCAAGGACAGTGACCTTATTATGCTGAGCAAGGTAGCTCAGTTTGGTAGGACCAAAAAGCCTGGTCACAGCATAGGAAGGAAAGAAGAATTTTGTTGACAATTTCTTCAGCTTTTCCGAAGTGGTAGAGATCGAATGAGGGTTGAGTTGAGCCTAACTCTTCGGAATGGATCAAACTTCAGCTTGTGAAGAAGACATGTTTGGAACACTAGGAACCTAACCCTGGAAATGTTATCGTACGAGGAATCAAGAAGAAAAAATGACTTTAGAAGACAATAACCTATTCAACAAAGGGAAACCGCCATAAATAGTTGCTGAAAATTGCTCCATCACCAGAACACCGCTACAAGAAAAAGAAAGTTGAGAGAGTAAGAGAGAGTTAAAGGCAGATGAGTTAAGAGCCTTTGGAAAGGAATGGCTTTGTATAGCCTGAAGAAGGCAGGTGAAACAGTGCCATTATGACCCTCGACAGGCAAAGAGACATAACCAATGTAATGGACGTGAAGGATGGTGAATGACCTGGTGACACGTCTCGTGCGGCACGAGAAACAAGGGCACACCTTCTAATTTAGTAGGTCTATGTCATGTAACCTAAGATGGGATGACTGCTTGGCTAAAAGATAGGATGATTCATTTATAGAAGGTGGGAATAAAACCTGAAGGTGAAAATAACTCCTTGCATGCTGAAGATGTAACCTCACCAAAATTAAGAATTAAGCTTAAGGTATAAAATAACTCCATACATACCGAAGGTGTGACTTTCCCAAAAATAAGAAATTGGCTTGAAGTAACGTCCTCACCAAGGGTTCAAATTCAGAGAATAGAACACAAACATAGGGTCCAAAAGAATGTGAAAGTACAAAATCGGCAAAAGAAAAGGTCTCAGACCGAAAAGCTAATGTTTGATTTTGTTCCTTTCATGGTCACATTTATTTGATTTTGATGATAACAAAACATATTTGTTTTATGTGTTTTAAAGCTTTACCTAAAGATTTATAAATTGGTCTTTTATTGATAAAGTTTTGATCTTTCTAAGGAAAATTATTTCATAAGTATATTTGAAGTATTTATGTTAATTCAAGCATTGCTTGTGAAGGAAGAAATCATTTTGGAGAAAAATTCATTGAAGTTTGAAAGTTTGGAAGTAAGAAAATCCTGGAACTGCGTTTTCATTCGAGTAAAATGTTTTCAACCGGGTGAAACTGGAGTCAGTTTTCAAACCCGAGAGAATTTATTTCTGGACAAGAAAATCATTCGAGTGAAATTTTTTCAACCAGGTGAAACTGGAGTCAGTTTTCAAACCCGAGAGAATTTTATCTCTGGACAAGAAAATCATTCGAGTGAAATTTTTTCAACCGGGTGAAACTGGAGTCAGTTTTCGAACCCGAGGGCATTTTATTTCTGGACAGGAAAATCATTCGAATGAAAAATTTTCAACCGGGTGAAACTTGGATTCCAGACCTACGCGCGAGTTTCCGGTCCAAAAAATCTTTGAAAAATAAATATAAATTCATGCCACGTCAGATTCCACGTGTATAAAGCACTGACAGCTCATTAATTACAAATATAGCCATTGGAAGTCAAACGTTGAATTTCGTTATCAGATAGAATTTTCAATCGAGTGAAAATATTTCACCCGAGTGAAACTGGGCAACAGACGCAAAAACCTGTCAAATTTGACAGCAACGGTCACCTACTTTCTTGGAGACATTTCTGACCTTCCCAACGGTTCTTCAACATCTCTTTGGCCTCCAAATGAGCATAAATACATGGAGAAACACCTTGGAGATAACTTCTGGCCATTAGAAGTGAAGATTCATCATCAAATACTCATCAAAGTATTTATCATTTGAGAAAAGAGCCAAGAGTTGTGCTTTCACTTGTATATCTAGCTTGAGTGCCATTGTGTGAGCTTGTGAGTTTGTAAACATTTCAAGTCTTAGAATCTTTTGAGTGTAGAATGGTTTCTAGTGAGCCTTGAAGAAAACTGGGGAGTGGTTTCTAGTGAGCCTTGGAGAAAACTAGAGATTGGTTTGGTGTGAACCTTGAAGAAATCACCATTGTAATCTTGATCAAGTGATAGTGGAGGAAATCTCAAGTGGGCAAGCTTGAGGAAAGGACGTAGACTCCGGTTGGTGGAGTTGAACCTCTATAAATCCCGGTGCACTCTTTCCTTTATCCTCTTTTATTTACTTGCTTTATTTGTGCTTAGCATTACTTGGTTTGTTCTTGATCTTTGGTTGAGTGAATTTAGTTGTAAATTTTGATTTTGCTAAAGTTTTTAAAACAACTAATTCACCCCCCCTCTTGGTTACACTTGGGCCAACAATTGGTATCAGAGCTTAGTGATTTTTGTTTTCAAAACCTTGCAAAATCAAAAGATCCATGGCAACCACTAGTTTTATGCATCTTGAGGGGCAAAGTCCATCTAGGCCACCATTGTTTGATTCTACAAATTTTAATTGGTGGAAAACTAGGATGGAAATTCACATTCAAGCAATTGATTATGCTTTATGGAGGATCATTAGGGATGGTCCTAAAATTCCTATAAAAGTAGTTGATGGTAAACAAGTACCAAAAGATCGGACGGAATTTGAACCAAGGGATGATCTTATGTGCACCATGAATGCAAAAGCTATGAATATTATATATTGTGCACTAACCCCCGAGGTATTCAATTTGGTTTCTTCTTGTGGAAATGCTAAGGATATATGGAACAAGCTATTGGTGACTTATGAAGGAACTACACAAGTGAAGGACACCAAGATGCACATGCTTGTAAGGGCTTATGAGTTGTTTACCATGGAGCCAAATGAAAGCATTCAAGAAATGTTTAGAAGATTCAATGAGATCCTCACACCACTCAAATTACTTGGGAAGGAGTATACAAATGAGGAGTTGGTGAGGAAGATCTTATGGAGCTTACCTCCACCATGGAAGAGCATAGTTGAAGCCATCAATGAAGGAGGAAGCATTAAAACCATGCATGTGGATGAGCTCTTTGGAAAGTTGTTGACTTATGAGATGAAGGAACAAGTTGAGGAAAGATACATCAAGAAGAATAAGTCAATGGCTTTGAAGGCTCAGGAGGATAACTCATCATTAAGTGAAGATGGAGACATTGATGAGGCTTTCTTAGCAAAGAAGTTTAGCAAGATGTTTAAGAAATGAAAAAGCAAAAACTTCAAAAGAGAAAGGCATGAGAAGAAGAAGGATGATATAATTTGCTACAATTGTAAGGAGCCCGGGCACTTACAATTTGATTGTCCATTGAAGAAGAAAAAGAAGCACAAGAAGCAAAAGAAAAGAAGCAAGAAGAAAAATGGCAAAACCATGAGAACATGGAGTGATAATGATCAATCCTCAAGTGAAAGTTCAACTTCAAGTGATTCAAGTGAAGATGTCAACTTGTGCTTGATGATAGATGAAGATGAAGCCTCCTCAACAAATCAAAGCCAACCCTACCTATGTCTCATGGCAAAGGAGGAAGATGAGGTAAACAACTATTCAAGTGATTCATCTAACTCAAACATATCTATAGGTAATGAGTATTTAGAGTTGCAAAATGCTTTTAATGCTCTTTACAAGGATTCCCAAAAACTTGCTAAACAAGTAGGAGAATTAAAAGCTTTGAATGCATCCTTGACTAAAGAAAGAGATGAGTTAAAAAAGGAGAACTTTGATCTCACACAATCTTTATCTAGATTTGTCAAGGGAAAAGAAAAATTAGACTTGTTACTTGGTGCTCAAAAAGGAGTTTATGACAAAGCAGGAATTGGTTTTAATCCATTGATGAAGGAAAGAAAATTTGGAAATAGATTTATTGATACATCTATATCCTCATCTAGTTCTTTTGTAACATGCTATGCTTGTGGAAGAAAAGGACATTATTCTTATGAATGCATAGCTAGAAGAGAAAAAGTTCCTTTGGGATATAAATTGGTATGGGTTCCTAAAGGAACCAACATTGTTGGAGCTAACTCTCATGGACCCAAAGAGATTTGGGTACCTAAGATCAAAATTTGAGATTTGTTGTAGGGTGCTAGAGTATGGAGTAAAAATTAGAAGCATACACATGAAGCTCTATGCACCAAGAAATTGGGGATTTGAAGTTCAATGGCAAATGCTTGAGACAAAGTTCATTTGTGGTAACATTGTTGATTTTTTATTGGTTAATAGTGATTATTGATACATTGTGTTATTTGATTTTGATATGTTGTTTGATGAGTATATATGAGTTATTCATTGTTCTTAGAAGATATATGGCATGTTAGATATTACCATGATCATTGTGGATTTGTTCCAATATTTTTGATGACATGATCTTATATTAATAATGTTGCTATCCTATTATTTGATACTTGGCTATTTTTTTATTTAGAAAGGGGGAGAAATTTTTTATATGCTTTGATTAAGGGGGAGCTTATTGCATGTTTTAATATTAAGAGTTTATCATGATTTATTTTGATGATCTATATACCTTTTTGATTATGACAAAAAGGGGGAGAGATAAAATTGAAGAATATTTAATGAAGGGGGAGAATCATTGTTCATGCTTGTTGTTTATGATAGCCAAAGGCTATCGCCTCAATCTGGCCGAACACCCTGCCACAACAATGGCCAGAAGAACTGGCGCTTCCCGGGAACAGGTGGAATCATGCACCTCGGGAGATAGCCAGAGAGCTCCGAGCCTCAGCACGCCAGTAAAACTTGAGGACTCTATTCGCCCCCCAAGGTTGTGAACAGCGCGCCTTCGGAACAGTGGCACCAGACATTGCTGCCCGAACATGATATCCCCGAAGGCGGAACCCCCTGGAACTGGGAACCCCCGAACTGAGGGTATGCTACCCGAAGAGGCTCTGTCCGAACTAGAGGACGACCTCGCCTAGGGACCTCGGGAGTACGGCAGGAGCATTTAAGGAAGCATTTAAGGAAGCCTCTGACACGTCCCACCACAGACGTAAAAAGTCGCCTTGACGCGCAGACGCCATCAGAATCACATCATGGCTCGTCTCAGCACAAGGCTCGAGGCCATCTGGTTACCAACTATCTGTCCCCTACGCCCAGAAGTTCAGGAGCATCCGACCGCACACGTGTGATGATCTGAACGGGCTAGGTATTCCTATATATACAGGAAATAAATACTTGACAGGTGGTTGGTAGGCCGGAGATACAGCTCCCACACTCTGAGAAAATACCAGGCGAGACTTTTCTGCCTTTCTCTTTGAGCTAGTGACTTTCTCCTTTTTCCGGCCACCACTGACTTGGGCGTCGGAGGCTCCCCCCCCCCCCCCCGAAAAAACACTCCGGGGGCCTCCTAACCCTGTTTTCCAGCTTTTCAGGTACTCTCCTTGGGGCGATCGACCTCCCAGGCGTTCTTCCTCCTAGAAGTCTCCTCAACAGTCATCATGACTCACAACGATGAGGCCCAAGGCCATCATTTGGCGCCGTCTGAGAAAATTTTCCTAAGTCCCTTGAGCAAATATGCTCGGGACAATAGGAAGACAGAAAAATTTGGCTGAAGGTTTTCCGAAGTCCCTTGAGTGAACATGTTCGGGATAAAAGGGAACAAAAAGCCACCAAAAGATTTGCCTAAGGACGCCGTCGTGAAAGTTGGTAGGAAAAGCTCTGATTAAAGAAGCTCCGCCACAGAAAGCAAGATAAAACGCAAGAACAGAGGGCAAAGCAGAGAGAGAGCAGAAAAATAGTAAGTGGGACTTATGATGGAATGGGCTATTTATAGGCCAAAGGTGGGTAGCCGAAAAGAGATCATAAGTACCCATTGGAGGCGAACCGTCGCCGTAACTGCCCGCTGCACCCGAAAAGGTGCGCCCTCTGTAAATGACGCGTCTCTCTTCCAATGGCAAGAAGCCGCGTGTCAACCGCTGCGCAGAAATAGGGGACATGCCTCCCCAAACGTCCCTGGAAAACCGGGACACACCTCCTGATTGGGACACGTCGTTTGACATCCCTGAAAAGTGGAGACGCGCCGCTCAGTCTGACACGCTTGGCCATCAGACCTGCAGAAATAAAAAGCAGGCCACCTCGAGGACACCAAGAGACAGGCTATGGCTGAACAGCGCATGACTTTTGGGCAAGAGGTGTATCTTCGGTACAGGCTTTGCCTCGGAGACACCAAAGAATAGGCCAAGGCCGAACAGCCCAGACCCTCGGGCAAAAGGTGCGACCTCGGAACAGGTTATGCTTCCCAACAAGACTCCCAACGACAACCTCGGAAAGAGATGCAAACCGAAGTCTTCACTTCGGCTTTCCAGAGGAGGGCATGTGATAGCCAAAGGCTATCGCCTCAATCTGGCCGAACACCCTGCCACAACAATGGCCAGAAGAACTGGCGCTTCCCGGGAACAGGTGGAATCATGCACCTCGGGAGATAGCCGGAGAGCTCCGAGCCTCGGCACGCCAGTAAAACTTGAGGACTCTATTCGCCCCCCAAGGTTGTGAACAACACGCCTTCGGAAAAGTGGCACCAGACATTGCTGCCCGAACATGATATCCCCGAAGGCGGAACCCCCTGGAACTGGGAACCCCCGAACTGAGGGTATGCTTCCCGAAGAGGCTCTGTCCGAACTAGAGGACGACCTCGCCCAGGGACCTCGGGAGTACGGCAGGAGCATTTAAGGAAGCATTTAAGGAAGCCTCTGACACGTCCCACCACAGACATAAAAAGCCGCCCTGACGCGCAGACGCCTTCAGAATCACATCATGGCCCGTCTCAGCACAAGGCTCAAGGCCATCTGGTTACCAACTATCTGTCCCCTACGCCCAGAAGTTCAGGAGCATCCGACAGCACACGTGTCATGATCTGAACGGGCTAGGTATTCCTATATATACAGGAAATAAATACTTGACAGGAGGTTGGTAGGCCGGAGATACAGCTCTCACACTCTGAGAAAATACCAGGCGAGAGTTTTCTGCCTTTCTCTTTGAGCTAGTGACTTTCTCCTTTTTCCGGCCACCACTGACTTGGGCGTCGGAGGCTCCCCCCCCGGAAAAACACTCCGGGGGCCTCCTAACCCTGTTTTCCAGCTTTTCCGGTACTCTCCTTGGGGCGATCCACCTCCCAGGCATTCTTCCTCCTATAAGTCTCCTCAACAGTCATCATGACTCACAACGATGAGGCCCCAGGCCATCATTTGGCGCCGTCTGTGGGAACCCGCTCGCAAGTCGCTGTCGTTGAGACTCGGCGTTCTAAGGACAAGGGACTCCCAAGGTCCTCGTCCGCGCCTGAGATACAACCGGCCACTGAGCAGACACTCCCAGAGACTTCTACGCCCGAGGAAGACCGCCCTCTAGTAATCACCATGAGCTTCTTGAGGGACTTTCAGCGCTCGGTCGTTGCTGAAATGACTCAGCAGATCGACCGAAGATGGCCACAGCAGTCACAGGCCCAGAAACCCTCCTCATCAGCACGCCCTCGGGAGAGAAGCCCCAAGTCTACACACCGCAGTTCAGGAAATGGAGAGCGTCGCAGAGAATCATCCACAGAAGATATAGCCCTCGGGAAACGGCCTGTGGGACAAACCGGGTCCAAGCGACCGAGAGTCTCACAGCGAAGCAGTTCGTCGCCCGAGGCGAGGTCCCTGACCCCTCCGCGCCGAACTCGCTCCCCGAAGAGGCACCGTCGATCTCCCTCCCGCGAAAATGGTCCTAGCGCCACTGCGCTTATGGAAAGGATATTGGCACGGCTGGACAGAGTGGAGAAGCAAGTGACCAGAAAACCCGTTTGGGACAGGCTGTCGGGGGCATTATGCGAAGATGGCTCCCCGTTTATTCACGCCGTCGTTGAGGCAGCTATGCCAGGAGACTTCAGAGTGCCTAGGCTGGAGATCTATGATGGCCGGACTGATCCACAGGCCCATCTGTCGAAGGACAGACGGAGCATGATAATGCACGGAGCTGATGACGCTACCATGTGCAAATGCTTCGAAGTCACCCTCACGGGCCCAGCAACAGCATGGTACAATTCCTTGCCCCCAGGGACTATCACTGAGTTCCAGGAGTTGTCCACAGCCTTCACCCAGCAGTTCATTGGGAGCAGGCCGACGGCCAAAATGCCTGTGCAGATGTTCGACATAGAGCAGAGAAACGGAGAGACAATCCGAGACTATGTCGAACGATTCAACAGGGAAGCACTCAGCGTCCCGGACTTCCGGCTTGAAATCCGCATCCTCGCTATGACACGGGGCCTTCGGCGTGACTCACAGCTGTTCTACGAGTTCTCAAAGGACCCCCCGGAGACCCTCGGAGAATTTTACCGAAGGGCAGAGCAGCACATGACAGCCGAGGAATTGAGGATGGCGGGGCCGAAGTCTGATCATCACCGCGCCGAAGGGTCCAATCAGCAAGCTCGGCATCTTTCTGAACACACAAGCTGACCACGACGAATGCGAGGAAGGAAACCTCAGAGTTTCACGCCCTTGAGCACGACACGGACCAACATTCTCATGGCGCTGGAAAGGCAAGGGACACAGATTCGGCGGCCAAAGGCCATGGCCGCCGATAATAAGAAGAATGCCAAGAAGTTCTGCCAGTTTCATCGCGACCACGGTCATGACACCGAAGACTGCTTCCAGCTGAAGAAGTACATAGAGTCGCTGATCAAACAGGGCCAACTTCGCAAATACCTGCGGATGCCCTCCCCAAAAGGCAGAAAAGAGGAGGAAGAGAGGGCCAAAAATGAGGACTATGACTCCGACAGGCGGAGAAACAGAAGTCCGAAAAGGCGCCTTCCACCTCCAGTAGGGGTCATCCAAACCATCACCACGGGGCTCCCATCCTCGGAAAGAAAGTGGAAGGCCAGAGAAATTGCAGTTATGGAGTATCAAAGTCCATCAAAGAAACTGGCTCGCAAAGATGGCTCCACCGTCGTCTTCCCCCACGACGACCCGCTGCTGATAATGGCGAGAATAGGAAACTGGGACGTCAAGAGAGTGTTGCTTGATGATGGCTCAAATGCTGACGTCCTATTCTCGCACTTACTACCGAGCTTGGGCATCTCCAGCAGCGAGCTTAAACCTGTCACCATGCCCACCTTTGGCGTTGGGCCATCCGAACTACCTGTCCTCGGATGGATCGACCTCCCCTTGATGATGAAAGGCACTTCGGTAGACGGAGCAGCTGAGTTGTACGCGTCCACAATGGCAAGATTTATCGTCATGGACGTTCCGTCTTCGTACAATGCCATCCTTGGAAGGCAGACTCAGGGGAACCTGCACATTTGCCCCGATGTGAAGTACTTGACTGTCACATTCGCCACCAAGGATGGAGATGCAGAGGTCTTCATCGACCAAGCCGAGGTAAGAAAGGTGTTTATAAAAGCACGAAAGGCTCCGGCAAACAACTCTACACAAACGGTGGAGGCAAAGGCGCAGGAGAAAGGCAAAGAAGGAGATCCCGCAGAAGCAGAAACGGAAGCAGTAGATCTTGTCCCAGGACAATCTACCCGAATAGGGAAGAGCTTGGCGAAAGGTGACAAGGAAAATCTTGTATCCTTTCTGCTGAAAAATAAAGATCTGTTTGCCTACTCGCCGAAAGACATGCTAGGAGTGAACCCTGGCATAATACAGCACAGCCTCAAAGTAAGCCCGGAAGCAAAACCTATCAGGCAAAAGAAACGAAGCATCTCAGCCCATAAAAACAACTTCATGAAAACCGAAGTCCAGCGCCTATTGGCTGCTGAAGTTATCAGGGAGGTAAAATACCCCGAATGGTTAAGCAACGTGGTCATCGCCACAAAAGAAGGCAGCAGCAAACTCCGGATGTGCATTGATGTCAGAAACTTGAACGATGCTTGCCCGAAAGACTCATTTCCCCTCCCGCCAATAGACCAACTGGTAAATTCAACGGCCGAATACGGGCTCCTGAGCTTCCTAGATGCCTTCAGCGGCTACCATCAGATAAGGATGGACCCCGAAGATGAAGAGAAAACTGCCTTCATCACCGAGGGAGGAACGTACTGCTATGTCAGAATGCCCTTCGGGAGCAAAAATGCAGGAGCCACCTACCAGAGACTGATGAACAAGGTCTTCAAGGACCAAATGGGGAGAAACATGGAGGTATATGTTGATGATATGATAGTCAAAAGGAAGCTGCCCGGCTACCACGTTGCAGATTTGGAGGAAACCTTCCAAAACCTCAGAGCCTTCGGGATTTGCCTTAATCCCGAGAAGTGTATCTTCGGCGTGACCTCGGGAAAATTCCTTGGGTACATGGTATCCGAAAGAGGCATTGTAATGCCCGGAAAATCCAAACTGATTAGGTCCCGGGGTAAGTGGATTGGGAGCCAAAGAATTTTCCTAATTTGGGAATTTAGCTGAATTAATGTGAGGGGACATTAAATTAAGTGTTAAGGATTCATGAAATTAAGCTTGGCTTAGGCCAAGAAAAATAATGGTGAAAATGGTGGATTTCAAAGATAAAGGACTCAATTGAACAAAGGAATTGTTGTAAGTTGGGCTCAATTGCCCAAATTCAAAAGATTGGAGGACTAAGTGGGGAATTGACCCATTTTCATGGCCTTGGATGCCATGGCTAGCCATGTCCATTCAAAATAATATATTTTATGCCACCTCCACCTCCACCCACACCTCCACTCACCTTTGTCCCCCACCTTCACCACTTCATCATTTAACTTCACCTACTCTTCCAATTTGTCCCCCCACTTTGTCTCCCATTTCCCATTTGAATTATTACTCCACTAAGGCATTATTCCCACCCATTTTGGACACCCATAACCGTACATACACTCCCCCATTCAACAAAATACATTTCTTCACTCATCTCACCTCATTCAAGCCATTTCACTCTCTTTCTTCAATCTCTCTCTACAAACTCTCTCTCCCTTCTCTCTAGTTTTGGCCAACACTTGTTCTTCTCTCCAAGAACATTTCTAACTCTTCTCCTTCCTCCAAAAATTCTGCCATCACTAGAAATCACCCTTCCATAAATTAAAACCAAGTGTTCTTGGTGGAATTCATGCTCTAAACACCCAAAGAGCAAGAATCAAGTAAAAGATTCAAAGAAAACCAAGGAGAGAAATTCGGCCATCTTCATTTCTTAGAGGTTTTGAACTCTTCTCAAGGAGTTGTTTATGTATATGAGCTTCTAAGCTCATTGGGAGGAAGAATCAAGAAGAAAATTTGAAGAACATCAAGCACACAAAATTCGGTCTCACCTCCTAGTCGAGGTTTCGTAAGTGTGAACCAAGTATTCTTGGTATTTTGATTTCTTTAAGATAATTACCAAGTGTTCTTGGTATTTTATGGATTACTAATTTATTTGGCCATTTTGGTTCTTGTGCTAGAAAATCATTTCTAGAAACCAACAAGCGAGGAAATCGAAGGAAAACAAGCTTCTAAGAAGCTTTCGGTATTGGTAAGGATTCCTATACTCTTTGAGTATTCGGGCCCCTAGGTGATGGTCAAAGAACCATATGATCCTAGGTGTGCTAAGAGGGCATAAGTTAAATTATTGCTTCGGCAATTCTGTATCGCTCATGAGCTAAGTTAAGTAAGCAAGCATTATGGGCTAGGATTTAAGTAGGCCACCTTAAATTCCTATGCTAAGTGAGATCTCCGAAAATGAAAAGTATGTGAAATTAATGAAATAAAACTTGAGGGATGCTTGCTGCCCTTCTGTAAATCAAGGTGTTAAGTGGCGTGTGTTTGTGTGCTTCTATGAATTTGTTGTGCATGCTAACCCCCGATTTCGATTATTATTGTATATACATGTATCTTTGTGTTTTCTTTGTCTTTATGTTTTCTTTGCAGGATTTTTTGGAATATTTATTGCCATTACATTCTTGGCATATGTTAGGCCATAAAGGCCATATGTTAGGCTTTGGAAGCCATACGGAATCCTTATTGAGATTTAAATCTCACCCGCCCTACTCTACCTTTGTAGGAAAAAGTGTGCTCGAAAGATTGAGCTAAGAGTCCTAAGTACTCTTTCTGTGGTGTTGAGGTTGAGTATGTAAATACTATTTGCTCAATTTATTCTAAGTATTTACCTTTAGTTGCTTGAAAATCAAGTTAATAAAATGTGGACTTTGTGTGCAGGACTACGAGTCTAGAAACTGTGGGAACAACGTCTTAAGGTGGATTTGTGTTCTTTGGATTATGGCTTGCTTTTAAGCATGTAATAGTTGGTCTTAGTTAAATGACCAAATTTATGGACTTAGCTAAAATTTGGCCAAACTTAGTATTTTGGGCTTGTAATATGGACTATGGACACTTTGGGTGTTTTTATTGCTTGGTGGACTTACCAAGGCCCATGCATGTTTTATGGAAGTATGATTTTCATGAAAATTGGAAGCATGTATAAATTGGGCTTAAATGCATGTTTTGGGCTTAAATAAGAAATTAGAAAATTTGAATATGTTCTTGGTTAATTTTGGGCCATATGCATGTTAAGTATGGAAAAGGCCCATAAGCCCATGTTTTTGTTGAAAGCATGCTATGTTTGGCTTTGTATGCGCACTCAAAGAAAAACATGCAAATAAACTTGGAGAAGCATGAAATTGGATGCATGTGTAAAGATTGGCTAATAAGGAATTCAAGTGCACGTACGTGAATTAATATATGCCTAAGCATTAGTTGCATCTAAAGGCATTAAGTGATTATGTGCACTAGTGAACACCAAAACACATAAGCATGCAAAGCATATGCATGAAAATAAGTTTTCAAACTTAAGTTGGTATTTTGGATGCCATGCATAATCTTGGCTAAAGCTTGGTAAATACCATGAAAATGAACACATGAAATCCACATAGGTGCTAGTTTGTTTCCAAGAGCACTTAAACTTAAACCTTTAATAAGAACATAACAAGCTAGTACCAGTAAGTATCCTGGGGTTCGTGCCCATAAGCCTTAGTGAGTAATAAAAGTCCCTTCGGTTTAATTAAACTTCCGCTGCATGTTTTAGATAATTGGGCCCGGATGGGCCAGGGGCAGTTTAGGGCACGACAGCTTGGTATCAGAGCAAGTTTGCTCTAAAGGACCAAAGTTTTGGTCTATGATTCTTAGTATAGACTTGTTCCCACATAGGTTAAGTCCACTAATGAATATTTATGAAATATTGAGCAATTGTGTGCCTTGCTTGTTGTTAATTGTAGGATGAGAACCAGAAATATGAACCGAGGCCGAAATGGAAATGAAAATTCCCATCAAGGGAATGAAAATGCTGGCTTTGTGCCAGAGGCCCAAGTCAGGCCTTATGAGCCCATCAGGGCTAATGTTACTGGGCCTAGCATTAATGCCCAAGAAAGAAGAGAAGCAAGAATGGAAGCAATGATGGAAGCTATGCAGGCCAATATGGCCCAATTAGCAGCTAGCATGCAGATCCTGGCAAGGGGTCAAGCCCAAGTCCCAGAGCCTGCTGGGCAGCAAAGAGAGCCACCAATGAGAAGGAGGCCAGGAAAAGAACCTGTACTCGATGATCAAGCTAGCGAGAATGGCGATGATGAGGACGAAGAAAGAAGAAACCCACGAGCAAGAAGAATAAGATCTGAGATCCAACAAGAATTAAGAGAAGAAGAGGAAGAAAGTCCAGATGCAGAAGAGCTGGACATGGAGGATATTGATGGACCTACCCAACTCACTGCCACCACCAGGGCAGTGAGGGCGCAAAGAGGGAGGCCCAATATTGATAATGCTGGGGGCCTAAGAGAAGGCCAATTGGAGGGGTTCCTTGCCCTAAAACCTCCAGTATTTAAAGGAAGCTGTAACCCAGATGAAACAGAATTCTGGAAAAACCAGATCGAAAAGATCTTTGAGAGAATGGAGGTTTCCTCTTCTCAGAAGGTCTTACTGGCAACCTTCAAACTAGAAGGAAATGCTGAGTTATGGTGGAGAGCAGTCCATAGGACATATGCTAGCAAAAATTCTAGGCGGCCTGCTCAAAGGAGAAGAGCAATGAGATGGCCCGAATTCGAACAAGTGTTTCATCAACAATACATCGGTGAAGCACAGAAAGACCAAAAGCAGGTTGAGTTTGACCTGCTTGAGCAGAAAGAGCTCTTCGTACTAGAATATGAACAGAGGTTCAGTAACCTCATAAGATATGCACCACAGTACGATGATCGAGAGGATATAAAGGCCAAGAGGTTCCTTCGAGGACTTAGGCCAGAGCTGAGGCAAATACTCAGAGCAGTAGGAGCCAACAAATACCATGACATTGTACAGAAGGCTATGGCCCTAGAGCAAGAGTTCAGGGGACAATTCATGATTGGCTCCGGAAGTACCAGTAGACTACAAAAGCCCTCTAAAAAGAGAGGAAAAGATAGCTTGGCATATGAGCCAAGAATGGATAAGAGAATGAAGGCCACAGCCCCCTACGGGCCACAATGTGAAATGTGTGGTAAGTTCCATGGCCAAAAGCCATGCTACAGGCTCACTTCCGGATGCCTAAAATGCGGCGCCCAGGATCACTGGGTAAAAGACTGCCCTGCCAAGGGAGAAGATCAGAGGACCCCGGGAGGGTTCAATAACAGATGGGCACATAGACAATTGCCCATAAAGAGGCCCAATATACCTCCACCACCGAGGAGGGACCAGGGCCCTAGCATGCCCCAGGGCAGGAATAAACAAGCTCAAGCTGCTGGAAGAGTATTCCAGATTGAGAGTTCGAGAAAAGCACGAGAG
The DNA here is from genome assembly GCA_039654915.1 of Aquilaria yunnanensis. Lineage (NCBI taxonomy): Eukaryota > Viridiplantae > Streptophyta > Magnoliopsida > Malvales > Thymelaeaceae > Aquilaria > Aquilaria yunnanensis. Next base: position 80,407,985 of record CM077598.1, read on the forward strand.
GACCTAGAGGACAACAGAGCTGGGGACGATGAAGAAGAAATGGACCAGGCCGGGCTGGTCAGGCAAACTCTTGCAGGTACCATTATTATTAATGGTTATGAGGTATCAGTTTTATTTGATACTGGTGCATCTTTATCTATAGTATCCTCTAAGCTAGTTAAAGATATGAACCTAGAAGTATGCAATACGGATAAAATGTACCTGGTTAAAACTGCCGGGAACGAGGTCTTGATAACATACCATATGGTAAAAGATTGCATGCTTAGGCTAGGTGAGCTAGAGCTTAGAGCCGACCTAATAATCTTGGATACTAATGGATATGATATCATACTAGGTATGAACTGGCTTAGTACCAACCGGGTAGTCATAGACTGCCATGCCAGGCAACTTTATCTGCCTGGACACAAACCTCAATCTTTGAAAAAATCTTCTAGGTTAGTCCTAGAACATCTTTTGAAAGTGGTGGAACACAAACCCCTAATAATAAAAGGTGAATACCTAGGGTTAAATGGAACTGAAGTTGAAATAGAGCTGGGTAAAATACCCATAGCAAGAGAATTCCCTGAAGTGTTCCCCACTGATCTCCCAGGACTCCCTCCTGCAAGAGAGGTTGAGTTTGAGATCAAATTGGTGCCAGGAGCTGCACCAGCATCTATTGCTCCTTACAGGATGGCTATTCCTGAAATGATGGAACTAAAGAAGCAACTGGATGAGTTGCTTGAGAAGGGTTTCATAAGGCCAAGTACATCTCCTTGGGGAGCACCTGTACTTTTTGTGAAGAAGAAAGATGGAACCCTTAGGTTGTGCATCGATTACAGGAAGCTCAATGCACTAACCATTAAGAATAAGTACCCCCTCCCAAGGATCGAGGATCTATTTGATCAGTTAAAGGGAGCTAAGGTCTTTTCCAAAATAGACCTCAGATCTGGATACTTCCAGCTGAGAGTCAGGGAAGAAGATGTCCCAAAGACAGCTTTCAGAACCAGATATGGTCACTTTGAGTACACAGTGATGCCATTTGGGCTCACAAATGCGCCAGCCTTTTTCATGGACCTCATGCAAAGAGTGTTCAAGGCTTATTTGGACCACTTTGTTGTGGTATTTATCGATAACATATTAGTGTACTCAAAGGATGAAGAAGCCCATAAGGAGCACCTGAGAAGGGTGCTAAGCCTGTTAAAGGAACATGAGTTATATGGCAAACTAAGTAAGTGCCAATTCTGGGCTAAGGAAATTGGGTTTCTCGGACATGTGATCAATGAGCATGGAATAGCTGTTGATCCCGAGAAAATCAAAGTTGTCTTAGAATGGAAGCAACCTCAGACTGTGAGGGACATAAGAAGCTTCCTAGGACTTGCTGGCTACTACGGGAGATTCGTGCCCAAGTTTTCTGTACTAGCAGCTCCGCTCACTCAATTGACAAGAAAGGACCAAAAGTTTGAGTGGAGTGAGCAATGTGAGGCTAGCTTCCAAGAACTTAAGGAAAGATTGACTACAGCCCCAATACTGGTTCTACCAGACCCTACTAAGGAGTATATAGTTTACACTGATGCTTCTCGGGTTGGGCTGGGCTGTGTCTTAATGCAAGGGAAGCAAGCAATAGCCTATGGGTCAAGACAATTAAGGCCTCATGAGAAGAATTATCCAGTTCATGATCTGGAGTTAGCGGCAGTGATCTTTGCTCTGAAGCAGTGGAGGCACTACCTACTTGGAGGCAGATTCCAAGTCTTCACAGACCACAAGAGTCTAAGGTACTTGTTTACACAAAAGGACCTGAACATGAGGCAAAGAAGATGGCTTGAGTACCTAAAAGATTTTGAGTGCGTCATCAAGTATACGGCCGGGAAGGCCAATGTGGTAGCTGATGCTCTCAGTAGGAAGTACACGGGAATACTCAAAGCCACTGGAGAGCCTACTAAGGCAGAGGTACTCAGTTTATCTGAATTGGCCCAGGAATGGAAACACTGGGAGATGGACCAAGTAAAGGTCCTAACTATTAGGTCTGAATGGAAAGACCTAATTCAGGAAGCTCAGCTTCAAGATGAGGAGATTCCCAGGATCTCTGGGCAAAAACGAGGGAAATTGTATCAAGGATTTTCCTTTAAGGCTGGAATATTATATTTCCAGAATAGGATTTATGTGCCAAATAGGAATGGAATCAGGCAACAAATCCTAGAAGAAGCCCACTCCAGCTTGATGAGTATGCATCCTGGAGCTCAGAAAATGTATAAGAATTTGAGATCCCATTTCTGGTGGCCATATATGAAGCAGGAGATTGGTGCTTCTGTGGCTAAGTGTATGACTTGTCAGCAAGTCAAAGTGGAACACCAGAGACCTGGTGGAAAATTACAGAGCTTACCTATACCAGAAAGGAAATGGGGATCCATATCCATGGACTTTGTAGTGGGTTTGCCACTGACCCGAAGAAAGAGTAATACAATCTGGGTCATAGTGGACAGATTGACTAAGGCAGCCCACTTCTTGCCCATAAACCTTACAGACTCCTTGGAGAAGTTAGCCCAACAATATGTTAAGGAGATAGTAAGGCTACATGGTGTACCAGACGACATTGTCTCAGATCGAGACCCAAGATTTGTTTCCAGATTCTGGAAGTCCTTGCACCATGCCATGGGCACTAAGTTAAAATTCAGTTCCGCATACCATCCTCAAACGGACGGACAGACTGAAAGAACCATTCAAACCTTGGAAGATATGTTGAGGTGTTGTATTATTGACTTCCAAGGAGAATGGGATAAACACTTGCCTTTAGTGGAGTTTTCGTACAATAATAGTCATCACTCAGTGATTGGCATGGCACCTTATGAGGCACTATATGGAAGGAGATGCATAACTCCACACTGCTGGCATGAGCCAGGTGATAAGTTGGAAATTGGCCCAGAACTCATAAGAGAGACTACTGGGAAAGTTAAGCTAATCCAGGAAAGGATTAAGGCTGCCAACAATAGGCAAGAATCATATGCCAACCTCAAGAAAAGAAGAGACCTGGAGTTCCAGGCAGGAGACCAAGTGTGGTTGAAAGTATCTCCCATGAAGGGAGTAATGAGGTTTGGTAAGCGGGGAAAATTAGCCCCGAGGTATGTAGGACCATACCTAATACTCGCAAGAGTAGGAAATGTAGCCTACAAGTTAGAACTACCACCTGAGCTGGGACATGTACATGACACATTTCATGTAAGCTTGTTGAAGAAGTGTGTCTCCGACCCTAAACAAGTGGTACATGTCACTAGTGTGCCCATTACCCAAGATCTTACATATGAGGAAGAACCAATTCGGGTATTGGCAAGGGACACTAGAAAGCTCAGGAGTAAGTGGATATCGATGGTAAAAGTCCAATGGACTAACCATTCTGAGGAGGAGGCAACATGGGAGGTTGAAACTGAAATGCTTAAGAACTATCCGGATACCTTTCCTAAGCTCCTAGGAAATTTGGAGGACCAAATTTCTTAAGGAGGGGAGTGTTGTAATGCCCGGAAAATCCAAACTGATTAGGTCCCGGGGTAAGTGGATTGGGAGCCAAAGAATTTTCCTAATTTGGGAATTTAGCTGAATTAATGTGAGGGGACATTAAATTAAGTGTTAAGGATTCATGAAATTAAGCTTGGCTTAGGCCAAGAAAAATAATGGTGAAAATGGTGGATTTCAAAGATAAAGGACTCAATTGAACAAAGGAATTGTTGTAAGTTGGGCTCAATTGCCCAAATTCAAAAGATTGGAGGACTAAGTGGGGAATTGACCCATTTTCATGGCCTTGGATGCCATGGCTAGCCATGTCCATTCAAAATAATATATTTTATGCCACCTCCACCTCCACCCACACCTCCACTCACCTTTGTCCCCCACCTTCACCACTTCATCATTTAACTTCACCTACTCTTCCAATTTGTCCCCCCACTTTGTCTCCCATTTCCCATTTGAATTATTACTCCACTAAGGCATTATTCCCACCCATTTTGGACACCCATAACCGTACATACACTCCCCCATTCAACAAAATACATTTCTTCACTCATCTCACCTCATTCAAGCCATTTCACTCTCTTTCTTCAATCTCTCTCTACAAACTCTCTCTCCCTTCTCTCTAGTTTTGGCCAACACTTGTTCTTCTCTCCAAGAACATTTCTAACTCTTCTCCTTCCTCCAAAAATTCTGCCATCACTAGAAATCACCCTTCCATAAATTAAAACCAAGTGTTCTTGGTGGAATTCATGCTCTAAACACCCAAAGAGCAAGAATCAAGTAAAAGATTCAAAGAAAACCAAGGAGAGAAATTCGGCCATCTTCATTTCTTAGAGGTTTTGAACTCTTCTCAAGGAGTTGTTTATGTATATGAGCTTCTAAGCTCATTGGGAGGAAGAATCAAGAAGAAAATTTGAAGAACATCAAGCACACAAAATTCGGTCTCACCTCCTAGTCGAGGTTTCGTAAGTGTGAACCAAGTATTCTTGGTATTTTGATTTCTTTAAGATAATTACCAAGTGTTCTTGGTATTTTATGGATTACTAATTTATTTGGCCATTTTGGTTCTTGTGCTAGAAAATCATTTCTAGAAACCAACAAGCGAGGAAATCGAAGGAAAACAAGCTTCTAAGAAGCTTTCGGTATTGGTAAGGATTCCTATACTCTTTGAGTATTCGGGCCCCTAGGTGATGGTCAAAGAACCATATGATCCTAGGTGTGCTAAGAGGGCATAAGTTAAATTATTGCTTCGGCAATTCTGTATCGCTCATGAGCTAAGTTAAGTAAGCAAGCATTATGGGCTAGGATTTAAGTAGGCCACCTTAAATTCCTATGCTAAGTGAGATCTCCGAAAATGAAAAGTATGTGAAATTAATGAAATAAAACTTGAGGGATGCTTGCTGCCCTTCTGTAAATCAAGGTGTTAAGTGGCGTGTGTTTGTGTGCTTCTATGAATTTGTTGTGCATGCTAACCCCCGATTTCGATTATTATTGTATATACATGTATCTTTGTGTTTTCTTTGTCTTTATGTTTTCTTTGCAGGATTTTTTGGAATATTTATTGCCATTACATTCTTGGCATATGTTAGGCCATAAAGGCCATATGTTAGGCTTTGGAAGCCATACGGAATCCTTATTGAGATTTAAATCTCACCCGCCCTACTCTACCTTTGTAGGAAAAAGTGTGCTCGAAAGATTGAGCTAAGAGTCCTAAGTACTCTTTCTGTGGTGTTGAGGTTGAGTATGTAAATACTATTTGCTCAATTTATTCTAAGTATTTACCTTTAGTTGCTTGAAAATCAAGTTAATAAAATGTGGACTTTGTGTGCAGGACTACGAGTCTAGAAACTGTGGGAACAACGTCTTAAGGTGGATTTGTGTTCTTTGGATTATGGCTTGCTTTTAAGCATGTAATAGTTGGTCTTAGTTAAATGACCAAATTTATGGACTTAGCTAAAATTTGGCCAAACTTAGTATTTTGGGCTTGTAATATGGACTATGGACACTTTGGGTGTTTTTATTGCTTGGTGGACTTACCAAGGCCCATGCATGTTTTATGGAAGTATGATTTTCATGAAAATTGGAAGCATGTATAAATTGGGCTTAAATGCATGTTTTGGGCTTAAATAAGAAATTAGAAAATTTGAATATGTTCTTGGTTAATTTTGGGCCATATGCATGTTAAGTATGGAAAAGGCCCATAAGCCCATGTTTTTGTTGAAAGCATGCTATGTTTGGCTTTGTATGCGCACTCAAAGAAAAACATGCAAATAAACTTGGAGAAGCATGAAATTGGATGCATGTGTAAAGATTGGCTAATAAGGAATTCAAGTGCACGTACGTGAATTAATATATGCCTAAGCATTAGTTGCATCTAAAGGCATTAAGTGATTATGTGCACTAGTGAACACCAAAACACATAAGCATGCAAAGCATATGCATGAAAATAAGTTTTCAAACTTAAGTTGGTATTTTGGATGCCATGCATAATCTTGGCTAAAGCTTGGTAAATACCATGAAAATGAACACATGAAATCCACATAGGTGCTAGTTTGTTTCCAAGAGCACTTAAACTTAAACCTTTAATAAGAACATGACAAGCTAGTACCAGTAAGTATCCTGGGGTTCGTGCCCATAAGCCTTAGTGAGTAATAAAAGTCCCTTCGGTTTAATTAAACTTCCGCTGCATGTTTTAGATAATTGGGCCCGGATGGGCCAGGGGCAGTTTAGGGCACGACAGGCATCAACGCCAATCCTGAGAAGATTAAGGCTCTGCTTGAGTTCCGAACTCCTGCCACAGTCAAAGACGTGCAGAGACTAACCGGAAGAATAACCTCTCTGAGCAGGTTTATTTCTAGGTACGGAGATAGGTGTAGACCTTTCTTCAAAGTCCTCACAAAGGCAGCAAAGATGGAAGGCGACCTCGGAAGAAACAATCATCCTTGGGAGGAAGATTGACAAAAGGCCTGGGAAGAACTCAAAGTCTACCTGGCCAGCCTGCCGACTCTGCGACAACCTCGGGAGGGAGAACCCCTCGTACTGTACCTCGCCGTCACAGAAAAGGCCGTGAGCTCGGTCCTGCTGAAAGAAGAAGGGCCGAAACAATTGCCGGTCTACTACGTCAGCAAGTCCCTGCATGGCGCCGAAGTCAGGTACCCTTTGCTTCAAAAAGCTATATACGCCTTGGTGCTTGCAGGAAGAAGACTGCGACCATATTTCCAGGCTCACCCCATCATCGTCCGAAGTAGTCTACCACTACGGGATGTTATGAAGAGAGTTGATCATTCGGGGAGGCTCTCCAAGTGGTGCATAGAGCTTGGCGAACACGAAATCATGTATGAGCCTCGGAAGGCGATAAAAGCCCAAGCATTGGCAGATTTTAACGCCGAAATACCCACCACTGAGGGGAACCACTCAGATCCAAAAGAAGGTGAGCCAGAATGGACCTTGCATGTTGACGGAGCCTCGGCGTCCGAACACCAGGGAGCTGGAATAGTTATCAGAGGACCCAAAGGCCTAGAGGTGATGAAGGCTATCAAGTTCAGCTTCAACATCACCAATAATGTGGCTGAGTATGAAGCCCTCATAGCGGGATTACGCTTGGCCAGAAAGATTGGCGTGAGAAACTTAAGGGCTCACAGCGATTCCCAGCTGGTAGTTCGGCAGACGGCAGGAGATTATGGGGCGAAGGACCCAATCTTAGCAAAATACCACGAGCTGGTAACAAAACTCATCCAAGAGTTTGACGCCGTGCAGATCGAAAATGTACCCCGGCGGAATAACACTGAGGCAGATTGCTTAGCGAAGTCGAAAACATACACCGAGGTGCTAGACCATCCAAGCATCTCCGTGCTAAGCGTAACGACCTCGGGAACAGGGTGGAAGGACCCCATAAAGAGATACCTCGCAGAGAATGAGCTTCCCGAAGACGCCGGCAATGCTGCAAGACTGCGAAGACGCGCCGGAAGATTCTTCCTGATTGGTGAAGAGTTATATCGGCAAGGATATGCAAATCCGCTGCAGAGATGTGTGGGCGAAGAGGATACTGAGATGGTCCTCGAAGAAGTTCACGAAGGCATGTGCGGCTCGCACATTGGAACTGATGCCCTTGCAGCAGTGATACTCTGCCAAGGATACTTCTGGCCTACCCTGAGAAAGGACGCAAGGCAGTTCGTCCAGAAGTGCGGTAGTTGCCAGAGACATGCAAAAATCCAGAGGATACCCTCGGAAATGGTAACGTCGGCAGACTATCCTTGGCCCTTCGCAGTATGGGGTATAGACCTTATTGGGCCACTCCCCACAGTGCCCGGAGGCGTGAAATTCTGCGTGGTAGCAGTGGACTATTTCTCAAAGTGGGTAGAGGCAGAACCACTAGCAACTATCTCGGCAAAAGAAGTGCAGAAGTTCGTATGGAAGAACATCGTATGCAGATTTGGCATACCGAGGGTACTAGTAGCTGATAATGGATCCCAATTCATAGACAAAGGATTCCAGGAATTCATCAGCGACCTCGGAATAAAGATGCACTTCACCTCAGTAGCTCACCCCCAAAGCAATGGGCAGGTGGAAGTATCAAACAGGACCATAAAAGATGGCCTGAAAAAGAGACTTGGGGAAGCCAAGGGGAAATGGCCAGGAGAACTCCAAAGTGTATTGTGGAGCTACCAAACGACGCCACGAAGAGCCACAGGGGAAACTCCCTTCTCACTCGTCTTCGGAACAGTGGCCATTATCCCAATAGAGATAGTTCAGCCTTCAATACGGGTGCAAGTATTTGATGAAGGCGGAAACGACCTCGGTCTGAGAACTAAGCTCGACCTTGTGGCCGAACACAGAGAAATAGCCGAGCTGAGAAGAAAAGCTTTCCAGCAAAGAGTGGCCGCGGCTATCAACTTAAAAGCCAGGCCAAAAGAAATCAAAAAAGGAGACCTCGTTCTCCGAAAGGCCGACTTTGCACCCCGAAGGCCATCTCACGGAGTACTTCGCGCAAATTGGGAAGGACCTTATCTGGTTCTCGCCGAAGTACGAAAAGGCGTGTACAAGCTTGGCGACGCCGAAGGCGTAGAATTGAAAAACACTTGGCATTCAGACGCCTTGAAAAAATTCTACGCCTAAGGTTGAGCGGAGGAGATATATTGTACAAGAAATATTCTAAGTACAGAATGGTCTGGAGAAGAATGGTCTTGAGAAAAATTTTTTAAGTATACCAAATTGTCCAAGACAGAATTCCGTGAAGGTGCTCGCCACGAAAAAAGCAGATGTGACTTCCCGAAGTCCTTTGAGCCACTATGCTCGGGAAAAATGGGAAACAAGAATCTTCCAAAGGTACTCGGCATAATCAGTGCAGAGAAAATTTTCTGAACACCCTTGAGCGAACATGCTCGGGAAAAAGGGAAAGCAAGAATCTCGCAAAAGTACACGCCAAAACAAAAGCAGAGGTAATTTCCGAACACCCTTGAGCGAACGTGCTCAGGAAAAAGGGAAATGAGCAATCTCGTGAAAATTTTCCTAAGTCCCTTGAGCAAATATGCTCGGGACAATAGGAAGACAGAAAAATTTGGCTGAAGGTTTTCCGAAGTCTCTTGAGCGAACATGTTCGGGATAAAAGGGAACAAAAAGCCACCAAAAGATTTGCCTGAGGACGCCGTCGTGAAAGTTGGTAGGAAAAGCTCTGATTAAAGAAGCTCCGCCACAGAAAGCAAGATAAAACACAAGAACAGAGGGCAAAGCAGAGAGAGAGCAGAAAAACAGTAAGTGGGACTTATGATGGAATGGGCTATTTATAGGCCAAAGGTGGGTAGCCGAAAAGAGATCATAAGTACCCATTGGAGGCGAACCGTCGCCGTAACTGCCCGCTGCACCCGAAAAGGTGCGCCCTCTGTAAATGACGCGTCTCTCTTCCAATGGCAAGAAGCCGCGTGTCAACCGCTGCGCAGAAATAGGGGACATGCCTCCCCAAACGTCCCTGGAAAACCGGGACACACCTCCTGATTGGGACACGTCGTTTGACATCCCTGAAAAGTGGAGACGCGCCGCTCAGTCTGACACGCTTGGCCATCAGACCTGCAGAAATAAAAAGCAGGCCACCTCGAGGACACCAAGAGACAGGCTATGGCTGAACAGCCCATGACTTTTGGGCAAGAGGTGTATCTTCGGTACAGGCTTTGCCTCGGAGACACCAAAGAATAGGCCAAGGCCGAATAGCCCAGACCCTCGGGCAAAAGGTGCGACCTCGGAACAGGTTATGCTTCCCAACAAGACTCCCAACGACAACCTCGGAAAGAGATGCAAACCGAAGTCTTCACTTCGGCTTTCCAGAGGGGGGCATGTGATAGCCAAAGGCTATCGCCTCAATCTGACCGAACACCCTGCCACAACAATGGCCAGAAGAACTGGCGCTTCCCGGGAACAGGTGGAATCATGCACCTCGGGAGATAGCCGGAGAGCTCCGAGCCTCGGCACGCCAGTAAAACTTGAGGACTCTATTCGCCCCCCAAGGTTGTGAACAGCGCGCCTTCGGAAAAGTGGCACCAGACATTGCTGCCCGAACATGATATCCCCGAAGGCGGAACCCCCTGGAACTGGGAACCCCCGAACTGAGGGTATGCTTCCTGAAGAGGCTCTGTCCGAACTAGAGGACGACCTCGCCCAGGGACCTCGGGAGTACGGCAGGAGCATTTAAGGAAGCATTTAAGGAAGCCTCTGACACGTCCCACCACAGACGTAAAAAGCCGCCCTGACGCGCAGACGCCATCAGAATCACATCATGGCCCGTCTCAGCACAAGGCTCGAGGCCATCTGGTTACCAACTATCTGTCCCCTACGCCCAGAAGTTCAGGAGCATCCGACCGCACACGTGTCATGATCTGAACGGGCTAGGTATTCCTATATATACAGGAAATAAATACTTGACAGGAGGTTGGTAGGCCGGAGATACAGCTCCCACACTCTGAGAAAATACCAGGCGAGACTTTTCTGCCTTTCTCTTTGAGCTAGTGACTTTCTCCTTTTTTCCGGCCACCACTGACTTGGGCGTCGGAGGCTCCCCCCCCGGAAAAACACTCCGGGGGCCTCCTAACCCTATTTACCAGCTTTTCAGGTACTCTCCTTGGGGCGATCCACCTTCCAGGCGTTCTTCCTCCTAGAAGTCTCCTCAACAGTCATCATGACTCACAACGATGAGGCCCAAGGCCATCAGTTTATATATTATATATGTCTTTTGAAATGTTGTTTTGTCATCATCAAAAAGGAGGAGATTGTTGGATTTTGTTCCTTTCATGGTCACATTTATTTGATTTTGATGATAACAAAACATATTTGTTTTATGTGTTTTAAAGCTTTACCTAAAGATTTATAAATTGGTCTTTTATTGATAAAGTTTTGATATTTCTAAGGAAAATTATTTCATAAGTATATTTGAAGTATTTATGTTAATTCAAGCATTGCTTGTGAAGGAAGAAATCATTTTGGAGAAAAATTCATTGAACTTTGAAAGTTTGGAAGTAACAAAATCCTGGAACTGCGTTTTCATTCGAGTAAAATGTTTTCAACTGGGTGAAACTGGAGTCAGTTTTCAAACCCGAGAGAATTTATTTCTGGACAAGAAAATCATTCGAGTGAAATTTTTTCATCCGGGTGAAACTGGAGTCAGTTTTCAAACCCGAGAGAATTTTATCTCTGGACAAGAAAATCATTCGAGTGAAATTTTTTCAACCGGGTGAAACTGGAGTCAGTTTTCGAACCCGAGGGCATTTTATTTCTGGACAGGAAAATCATTCGAATGAAAAATTTTCATCCGGGTGAAACTTGGATTCCAGACCTACGCGCGAGTTTCCGGTCTGAAAAATCTTTGAAAAATAAATATAAATTCATGCCACGTCAGATTCCACGTGTATAAAGCACTGACAGCTCATTAATTACAAATATAGCCGTTGGAAGTCAAACGTTGAATTTCGTTATCAGACAGAATTTTCAACCGAGTGAAAATATTTCACCCGAGTGAAACTGGGCGACAGACGCAAAAACCTGTCAAATTTGACAGCAACGGTCACCTACTTTCTTGGAGACATTTCTGACCTTCCCAATGGTTCTTCAACGTCTCTTTGGCCTCCAAATGAGCATAAATACATGGAGAAACACCTTGGAGATAACTTTTGGCCATTAGAAGTGAAGATTCATCATCAAATACTCATCAAAGTATTTATCATTTGAGAAAAGAGCCAAGAGTTGTGCTTTCACTTGTATATCTAGCTTGAGTGCCATTGTGTGAGCTTGTGAGTTTGTAAACATTTCAAGTCTTAGAATCTTTTGAGTGTAGAATGGTTTCTAGTGAGCCTTGAAGAAAACTAGGGAGTGGTTTCTAGTGAGCCTTGGAGAAAACTAGAGATTGGTTTGGTGTGAACCTTGAAGAAAACACCATTGTAATCTTGATCAAGTGATAGTGGAGGAAATCTCAACTGGGCAAGCTTGAGGAGAGGACGTAGACTCCGGTTGGTGGAGTTGAACCTCTATAAATCCCGGTGCACTCTTTCCTTTATCCTCTTTTATTTACTTGCTTTATTTGTGCTTAGCATTACTTGGTTTGTTCTTGATCTTTGGTTGAGTGAATTTAGTTGTAAATTTTGATTTTGCTAAAGTTTTTAAAACAACCAATTCACCCCCCCCTCTTGGTTACACTTGGGCCAACAGCTAACTACGCCAAAAGGACATCCTCAGCAGAAGGAAGTTTTTTTGCCAAGGACAACTTCAGCTTTCCAAGGGTAAGATTATCGTAACATGCTCCTAGATGATCTGAACCAAAGGCACAACTTTGGTCTTCTAGAGGGGAATGTGATAACCGAAGGGTTACCGCCCACATGACCTTCTCATTGGCAGACCTGGCACCACACTTGGAAAGATACATGACCAACCTTGGGAGAATTCTCCATACGACCCTTGGATATCTATATGACTGACTCCGGGAAAAATACTCCTTGCCATCCTTGGAGTGTACATTACCAACCTCAGGAATGTAGGTCTATCACCCTCGATAGAAGAAATGTCTCCCGAAGAGGGTCCACTCATCAGAAGGGATTTCTCCAATCGCCCTTAGGGAAATCCTTGTCTGACAGGCTCTCTGATCCCCGAAAGGGTCTTAAGGAGAAATGACAAATACAACTGAGTGATCACTGATAGAAACCTCACACATGCCCTTACCCTCAAACCATAACTGCCTATGTCCAGCTATAGACACCTTTCTTTGAAAATATAGACCAAATCTGGCCGAACATGAGTCTTGATCTACTGATCTTGGGCATAACGGCGTCCTCCTCCTTGCCTCCTATAAATTATTTGGGGAGGCTCCCAGGTAAAGAACAAGAGGTACCCTCCTTTTCTACTTTCTACCTTTAAACAACTTCTCCCTTCACATACTGTCTTGGCCATCGGAGATCCCTACCCCAGAAAAAAACTCCAGGTAGCTCCTAACCCTTGTTGTTTAAGTGCTGCAGTTACTACTTAGGCGAAGTTCTACCAGAGGCCCAATCAACATGTCCTACATCGTAGATGTGCTAGAGCATCAAAGGACATGAATATGATCTTCAGGCCGTTCTTGGATCAGTCTGTTGAAGTCTCCCTCAATGAAATTCTATCATACTCGTAGTCTACCCAAGAGCATGAGGAGCACCTTAGAATGGTTTTGCAAGCAATAAGAGATATTTAGTATTATGCAAAGCTATCTATGTGTGACTTTTGGTCTTAAAGGATACAGTTTCGTGGGCATAGTATAGGTGCTCAATGTTTTATGAGTGGATCCTGAAAAGGTTCAATCAGTGGTTAAGTAAAAAAGACCAACTACAGTTACAGAGGTTAGAAGTTTGTTGATCTTCATAGGCTACAGTACGAGGTTCATAGAGAAATTTTCTATGATAGCTACACCATTGACAGGCTTGACCAAGAAAGCTAAAACATTTGATTGGATAATGAAGTGTGAAGAAGCATACATAGAGTTGAAGAAAAGGTTGACAATTCCACCAATACTCATTCTACCATATCCGAACAAAGTTTTCCCGGTGTACACTGATGCATCAAGTTTTGGTTTGAGGTCTATATTGATGCAGGAAAGTTAGGTGATCGCCTATGGCTTGAGGTAGTTGAAACCTAATGAGTTGAACTATCTAGTTCATGACCTTGAGCTAGAGGTGGTAGTCTTCACTCTTAAGTTATGGAGGCATTACTTGATGTGGAGGTCATTCATGATTTTCATGGACCATAAGACTTTGAAATATCTATTCACATAGAAGGATCTAAACATGAGGCTACGATGGGGGATTGATCCTATGTAAGGATCAGGCCACAAGTTCTTCAGGAAGAATGTTGGGGGATTGTTTCACAGTTGTGCATGAGTTTTGGAAAATCAAAGAAAAGTCCTTAGCCTACACTTTGGAGATATAGTCAGCTTCATTTGTTGAGGTCAGGGATGCTCAAAGTAAAGATCTGTTGTTGAAGAAAATTTCTAGACAAGAGAAACTTGGTACTGTGAAAGAGGAATTTTGGGAAAATGATGGAATACTACACTATGAAGTTCGACTCTACTTGCCAAATATGGAGGGACTTAGGTAGCAACTCCTACAGGAGGCACATAATAGTAAGTTAAGTCTTCACCCTAGTGTTGGTAAAAAACACCATGGTCTGAAGACACATTTTTGGTGGCCGAGACTTAAGAAGGATGTTGTTACGCACTCTGGGGTAGTCCAGTTATGGTGCCAAATTTGTGCATTTAAAATCCTAGGATTGGTATGTCTTGTAGGCCATCAGAACAATACCCTTAATGTGCATACCCAAGTGGCTCTCTTGGGCCCTATGTGAATACATGCATATTGGTCCAACATTTACACACATATTCACATTTTATGAACATCATGGCAGTAAGGAAGTAAAATAGTAGCACAAGTCTTAATCTTGGCTACCATACAATAGGCAATCTTGTTAAGTTCATGTTTCCAACAACTACACCCGAACTTCTCTAAGAAAATTGTACTAATCTAGCCATGTACAACCCCATTTTATTTGCTCCATTCTCAAGTAGAAACTCATCTAAACCAAGGAATTTTGTTTTACATCAATAGCCCACCTATGGACCAAGTAATGGATTATTTAAGTTGGTTACAAAATTTTGACCAAATGAACAGTAAATTAGCCAAATTTGTAACATCATAACTTTGGCTACAGTGCTCCAAATGCGGTAATTCCAAACACTTCATTCACAAGGGGCAAGCCCTCCAAGGCTATCCCATACATGTCCAATACATATAGGAATTACATGCTCTTGCATATACCAACTTTATGTTGCCAAGATAGAATTTACAAACAAGTAGCCCATCATTCACACTTAGACAGCTTATGCACCACCTTCACATACATAGCAAAACAATCATCAAATGATCACATAATTGTTCCAAATTTACATGCCTTACATGTACATGTATAAGTGCACTACATCATGGCCTTAACATAGCTAAAGATACGCACCCAAGTCACAGGAGATGCTTGAGACACAATGGACTCCAAAACAGGATGCTAGACAGTTGTTACATAGCACAATAAGCACCATCACTAAAAATATCAAATGTGCTCCTAAAATGACCATACTTTCTAGATCATAACTATACACATGGGAGTTCATGTACCAGAAATTTTAGTTTAAAACTCAAATAAAAATGATCAGTTTGAATGTGATCTTTCTGCTGGACCTGAAATCGGCATATTTGAGGGGAGGAAAGTTTCATGGAGAAACTTAGTAAGGAGAACACTTTAACACTAAGGTAATGTAACCTTTAGCAATCACCTGCATCCAAAGACACTAAAACACAAGAAAACACAATGCAAACATCCAACATATAGCATCCAACTGCAGCAATCAAACACAAACAACAAACACTTGTATGCAGCAGCAACAACATTCATTGGTTAGTCCATAAAACATGTAATAAAGATAAGTAGATCACTATGGAAGCCTTCCTCAAGCATGAGCTTGGCCTTAGGAGAGTTTTAACACTACTTAGTACTAAATTTAGGCTCTAGAAACCCTTAAATTCGCTGTCATCACTATGCACTTCGCACTAGGTCACAAAACCTTCACTAAGTGCACTCCCCTCACTAAACTTGGTTCTTCAAGCACTTGGCTCTCTTACAATCATAGCCCTAGCTATATGGATTCTTGTAAATATAGTAAACATCCCATGAGAGCAAGAAAACTCCTTTCCTTTTGGTGGAAATCCAATAAACCTTAGATAAACCCAAAAACTAGAGTTTATGGTCTTCCTTGATGATTTGGTTGTCTTCTCTTGCGTTCTCTTGATTGTTTGTAGCAATGTGGCTATGGAGGGATGTGGAGGAGCTCAAGGAAGAACCCTAGTAGGTGGAGGTCAAATTTTTTGAAGAAAATGGAGAGAAAATGATTTTTTTCTAGCTTTATTTCTTTCTTGGTCTTTAGTAATGGCATGTGTCCAAATTTTGCACACTTCAGGCCACACTTAGACAACGTTTTACTAGACATTTGGAATGGGAAAATGACATTTTTTGTCCTATTTTAACCTTGGTCAAGGGCCATTTTCATCTTTAGAAATGTTTGGGACACTTAAGCAGTTAAGTGTCCTTAAGCATTGAATGACTAACTCTGCCTCCTTGAGCACTTTGGTCCCCAACAATATCCTTAATTCCATCCATGTCCTTTCTTCATAATTCCATCCAAGTACTTTCCTCACAACTCCATCCATGTCCTTTCCATAGCTATCTTTGCAAAATTTGTGCAGTTGAGTACCCAACTTTTGTAACCTTACAATTTAGTCCATAGGTTACTTGAAAATTGGGCAATATGCCAATGCTTTCTTAAGGACCAAATTATCATTTTTTATGCCACTTAGGGGAGTGTATATTGAATGGTTTACACTTCACAATTTATACACTATGGTGAAAATTAAAGCATACAAGTTAAGGTCCTTATGTTATAATTTTCCCATTTTGTTATGGTGGTAACATTCTCCCTCCCCCTCCCCCTAAAAATTTTGGTGCTCCAAAATTGCCTTTAGCTTGAGGTACTCTTCTGGATATCTCTCTTGCATTCTTTACTTAGTTTCCCAGGCCGCCTCTCTTTCAAGATGGTGTGAGCATTGAACTTTGACCATGGGAATAAGCTTGTTCCTTAACTTTATGGTATCCTTGGCTAAGATAGCTATAGGCTTCTCTTCATATATCAAGTTACGTTCTAACTGTATGTCCTCCACTATAATAGCATGCTTTGTGTCTAATAGACACTTCTTCAACGTATTGAGGTGGAATACATTATGAACACTTAACAAACTTGGCGGTAGAACTAACATGTATGTTACCTTGCTAACTCTGTCCAAGATCTCATTAGGACCTATATATCTTGGGGTTAATGATCTTCTGCCAAATCTGATAATGCCTTCAGTTGGTGCAACTTTCAGCCAAGCGTTGTCACCAATCTCAAACTCCAAGTCTCTCCTTCTTTTTTTCATATAGGCTGTGGTTCTTTCATTGGCCGCCTTTAATCTCTATTGAATCTTCTTGATCCTGTCAGTAGTTTTCTTAATGATTTTGGGACCTAAATCTAGCCTATCTGAGGCTTCCACCCACTTTTTCCACTTATGCCATAGGCATAGCAGACTATTCTGTTCATCATGATCAACTGTGGATCCTCCTCTTAGAAAACCCACGTACTTCTTACTCGAGGCATGTGCCACCAAATTTCCTTCGCCCTTTATATACTCTATGCTATAGTCATAGTCTTTAATGTACTCTAACCATCTTCTTTGCCTCATGTTTAACTCTTTCTAAGTGAACAAGTACTTTAGGCTTTTATGCTCAGTGTAGAACACAAAGGAACTACCCATTGAGTAATGCCTCTATTGCTTCAAAACAAAAATCACTACTGCCAGTTCTAGGTCATGGGTAGCATAATTTTGCTCACAAGGTCTCAACAATCTTAACCCATAAGGAATGACATTTCTCTCCTGCATAAGTACACAACCTAACCTAGATCTAGATGCATCTCTATAAATGATGTAGGGCTTGCTTGGTTCAGGAAGAATTAGTACTTAAGCTTCAACCAACCTCTTCTTCAGCTCCTGGAAACTCTTTTCACATTTCTCAGTCCACTCAAACCTTTGACCTTTCTTGGTCAAATGAGTAAGAGCTAAGGCAATCCAAGGGAATCCTTATACAAATCTTTTGTAGTATCTAGCTAATCCTAGGAAACTTCTGATTTTCTTTATAGTCTTTAGTCTTTCCCGTTCCTGCACTACCTTGACCTTTCTAAGGTCTGCCTTAAGGCGTTGTGCATCAATAATATGTCCTAGGAAAGACATTTCCTTTATCCAAAATTGACACTTGCATAACTTGGCCTAAAGCTGATGTTCCAATAGAGTCTTTAAGACAATCTTCAAATGATGTTTATATTCATTTTCATCCTTAGAATACACTAGGATGTCATCAATGAACACAACCGTAAATTTATCTAGATGTGGTCTGAACACCCTATTCATCAGGTCCATGAAAGCAGCTAGGACATTAGTCAAACGAAATGGCATCACTATGTACTCATAATGCCCATATCTGGTCTTGAATGTAGTCTTAGGAATATCCTCTTCCGTTACTCTCAACTGAAAGTATTTAGATCTTAAATCTATCTTGGAGAAGGTCTTAGCTCCCTTGAGTTGATTAAATAGATCCTTAATCCTAGGGAGTGGATACTTGTTCTTGATAGTCATTGCATTAAGCTTCATGTAGTCAATGCATAGTCTCAATTATCCATCATTCTTCTTCAGATAGAGCACTGGAGCTCCCCACGATGAAACACTTGGCCTTATGAACCATTTTTCAAGAAGTTCATCAAGTTGTTTCTTGAGCTCATTCATCTCTGTGATAGGCATTCTATAAGGAAGAATGGATATTGGACTAGCTCCCAGTTGTAGCTTGATTTCAAACTCAATCTCCCATGATGGAGGAATACTTGGCCAGTCTTTAGGAAAGACTTGTGAAAAGTCTCTCACTATAGGTATTCTATCCACTTCTTCATCAAAATCCAAGCCATTAAATTCATAACAGTAATCATGCTCAGAAATCATAGGTATTTCATTTAATACATTTAGTTCCATGCCATGCATTTCACACACTAATTCTTTAGAATTCACTAATGCATGCACTTCACCATCAGGCAATATGATTTCCCTCTCAGTACAATCAATTGTTATGTTATTCATAGGAAGCCAATTCATACCCATTACTATATCATACTTATGAATATTCAACACTAGGAGATTAGTCATAACCTTAGTTTTTCCTTCTACTAGCTCAAAATTCTTAGCTAGATCATTAGTGAAAACACATCGACTACCTACTGTTTTTACTAAGGATATCCTAGGCATGATTTCAATGGGCAACTTCATGGCATCAATAGATTTATTAGCCGCTACGTACATAGATGCACCAGTATCAAATAGAACACCAACGAGCACATCATTTAAGTAAATGTTACCTCTTAGTGCTCATCCCTACTATGGTGACTCTGGTCTTTCCATTTGGAACACTCCCCTTCTGGTCCTGCTCTTCCATAAAATTATGGAGGTCTTAGCCCTTGGAACCTATCCAACAGTCTAACCTCATCTAGGCCTTCTAGATCTTTTGCTCTCTGTCTCCTATATTTGTGAGAACCTTCAGCATGATAATGCTCTCCATGATCTTTATCCCTTCTCCTGCCTCTTCTCTCATGGCCTTTCTCAATCTCATTCTTAGTTAAGGAATGATCATAGACTAAGGGATTAGCCCTGGACACCTGACCAACCTCAGATCTCATTCTTCTTCCTCTTGGATTCCTCCTATCCTCGTCTTCCACCTCAACAGTTTCATCATTTGTATCTTTTGATCTTCCAGAAGGAACATATTTAGATGTGGTTCTAGTCTCCTCTTCTTCTTGTTGCTGCACATTTTGAACTAGTTCTCTTTGTGGTTGTGCTTGTATCAGCCTTACTAAGTTTTCATTGATTAGAGCTAAGTTCCTTAGAAGCTTCAACCAAATTTGTGGCACTTCAAGTTTTGGTGCCCCTGTTGGCCTTGATTCTCTCCTTCCTGTCCATTTCTTTGTTGCCTATGTTCAGTAGGAGGCCTTCGACGTGGTTCCCCTCTCCTTGTGGCAACCATAATTACTTCCTATGTTCATGATTCATCATAGAGCACATACAAAGATCATAGGTATTTTAATGGTACTTGACATTAGCAACTGACCAAACTGAGTTCATGTATGTAGCTAGCATGTATGATGCAACTATATGCTATGTACATGTACAAACCATGCTCTGATACCAACAACTATTACCCACTCTGGGGTAGTCCAGTTATGGAGCCAAAATTGTGCATTTAAAATCCTAGGTTTGGTATGTCCTATAGGCCATCAAAACAATACCCTTAATGTGCATATCCAGGTGGCTTGGGCACTAAGTGAATACATGCATATTGGTCCAACCATTACACAGATATTCAGATTTTATGCACATCACAGCAATCTTGTTAAGTTCTTGCTTCTAGCAACTGCACCCGAACTTCTCTAAAAAACTGTATTAATCTAACCATGTACACCCCCATTTTATTTGCTCAATTATCAAGTAGAAACTCAGACCAAACAAAGGAATTTTTTTTTACATCAATAGCCCACCTATGGACCAAGTAATGGATTTTTTATATTGCTTACAAAATTCTGACCAAATGAACAGTAAATTAGCCCAATTTGCAACATCATAACTTTGGCTACAGTGCTCAAAATGTAGTAATTCCAAATCCTCATAAAACCTCTAGATGTATTCTAGGCGTGGTCAAACTTTCATGCTAAGATTCACTCTACATAGCGAGATAGAGAACTTTGAGTGCATGGTCAAAATTCTGTCCACTTTATGAATATTATGGCCATACAAATTTCATAAGTGTGGAAACACTTCATTCTCAAGGGGTAAGCCCTCCAAGGCTATCCCATACATGTCAAATTCATATAGGAATTACATCCTTTTGCATATAGCAACTTTATGCAGCCAAAATAGAATTTACAAATAAGCAGCCCATCATTCACACTTAGACAGCTTGTGCACCACCTTCACATACATAGCAAAAAATTCCTCTCAAATGTTCAGATAATTGTTCCAAATTTACATGCCTTACATGCATCCATGCACTACATCATGGCCTTAACTTAGCTAAAGACATGCACCCAAGTCACAGGAGATGCTTAAGACACAATGCACTACAAGACAAGATGCTGGACAGCAACTGTGTAGCACAATAAGCACCGTCACTAAAAATATCAAATGCGCTCCTAAAATCACCACACTTTCCAGATCATAACTAGACAAATGGGAGTTCATGTACCTGAATTTCAATTCAAAACTCAAACAAAAATCATCAGTTTGAATGTAATCTTTCTGCTAGACCTGAAATGGGCAGATTTGAGGGGAGGAAAGTTTCATGGAGAAACTTAGTAAGGAGAACACTTTAACACTAAGGTAATGTAACCTTTAGCAATCACCTACAACCAAAGACACTAAAACACAAGAAAACACAATGCAAACATCCAATATATAGAATCCAAATGCAGCAATCAAACACAAACAACAAACACATGTATGCGGCAGCAACAACATTCATTGGTTAGTCCATAAAACATGTAATAAACATAATTAGCTCACCATGGAAGCCTTCCTCAAGCATGAGCTTGGCCTTAGGAGAGTTTAAACACTAGTTTGTACTAACTTTGGGCTCTACAAACCCTTAAATTCACTGCCATCACTGTGCACTTCACACTAGGTAACAAAACCTTCACAAACTGCTCTCCCCTCACTAAGCTTGGTTCATCAAGCTCATGGATCACTTGCAAGCTTATACCTAGCTCTGTGGATGCTTGGATATACAGTAAATATCCCATAAGAGCAAGATAACTCCTTGGCTTTTTCTAAAAATCCAATAACCCTTAGATAAACCCAAAAACTAGGGTTCATGGTCTTCCTTGATTCTTTGGTTGTCATCTCTTGCCTTCTCTTGATTGTTTGCAGTAAGGTGGCTATAAAGGGGTGTGGAGGAGTACAAGGGAAAACCCCAGCAGGTAGGGGTCAAATTTTTGGAAGAAAATGGGGTGAAAATGAGATTTTTCTAGCTTTATTTCTTTCTTGGTCTTAGTATTGGCATGTTTGCAAATTTTGCACACTTCAGGAGGCCACACTGGGACAACATTTTTTCTAGCCATTTGGGATGGGAAAATGATAATTTTTGACCTATTTTAACCTTGTTCAAGGGTCATTTTCACCTTTAGAACTGTTTGGGACACTTAAGCCCTTAAGTGTCCTGAAGCATTAAATGACTAACTTTGCCACCATGAGCACCTTGGTCCCTGACAATATCCTTAATTCCATCCATTTCCTTCCTTCATAATTCCATCCAAGTCCTTCCCTCACAATTCCATCCATGTCCTTTCCATAGCTGTAGTTGGAAATTTGTGGAATTGAGTACCCAACTTTTGTAACCTTACAATTTAGTTCATAGGTTACTTGAAAATTAGGGATATGCCAATGCTTTTTGAAGGACCAAATTATCTTTGCTTGTGCCACTTAGGGGAGTATACATTGAATACTTTACACTTCACAATTGATACACTATGGTGAAAATTAAAGCATACAATTTAGGTCCTTATGTTGTAATTTTCCCATTTTGTAAAGGTAGTAGCAGATGTAGCAGGACATGTGGCAAAGTGTTCCACTTCCCAAATGGTTAAAGTTAAACATAAAAAATTGGTTGCGACACTTCAGAGTTTACCACTTTTAGAAAGGAAGTGAAGGTCCATTACCATAGATTTCCTAGCAGGGTTACCGAACACCTGGACTTAGCATGATACTGTATGGGTAGTGGTTGACTGGCTAACTAAATTGGTGCATTTCATACCCATAAAGGTCGCTTATACTTTGTTGAGGTTCGCTCAGTTGAGTGTTGTGGAGATTGTAAGGTTGCGTGGCATACTAGATCTGATTATATCTAATGTAGATCCTTGGTTTGTATCTAGGTTTTGGAATGCTTTCTAGGAAGTGTTGGGGAGTAAGGTTAGTCTCAGTATAGCCTTCCATCCGTAGACTAATGGATAGTCTAAGAAGGTATTTTAGACTTTGGAGGATATGTTGCGCATGTGCACTATTGATTTTTGAAGACTAGGATCAACATTTGCCATTCATCAAGTTCGATTATAATAATAGTCACCAAACTATTATAGGTATGGTACCATACAAGGCTTTGTATGGTAGGTGATGTGTGATACCCTATTGTTGGGCAGGCTCTTCAGGTAAGATAGTTTTCGGTCTTGAGATCATAGCAGACACCGAAGCTAAGATCAAATTGATCCAGAAATGGATGAGAGTAGGCAATGATTGATAGATTGAGTATATGAATCTAAGAAGATGGGAACTGAGTTTTGAAGTAGGGGACAAAGTACTTCTCAAAATTTCTCTCGTGAAAGTAGTTACCCAGTTTAGGCAGAAGGGTATGTTAGCCCCTAGGTACATCAGACCCTATGAAGTTGTGGACAAAATAGGGAAAGTTCCATATCAGTTAGGATTACTACCTAACTTATCCCAAGTGCATAAAGTGTTTCATGTTAGCCTTCTCACGAAATGCACAGTGGATCTGGGACAAGTAGTCAACTCTTTAATAATTCCCATCTAGGAAGACTTGACTTATGAAGAGACACCTATTTAGATACTTGATAGGCAAGTTAAGAAACTCTGGACTAAGTGGATTACAATGGTTAAGATCCTCTGGTCAAACCATAGTGAGAAGGAAGCTACATGCGAGACGGAGCAAGATATGCTAAAAATGTATCCCAGTGTTTTTCCTCATTTGCAGTAGAATTTGGGGGACCAAAGTCTAGAAGGAGGTGGCAATGTTATGACTTTCCTAGATGGAGACTCATTTGAGGAAGGTAAAGTGTTTGAAATCTAGTTTGAAACCTTATTTCAAGTTCACATAGCAAGAATAGGTAAGTTTAGCAAAGTTCACTAAGTTCCGAAAAGGTTAAGTCACCAAATAGAGTATGGGGACAAAATGGTAATTTTGCATCCCAGAGACTTAGGCCAAGTACCCCAAGTGTCAAAAATGGGTTTTTAGAAACCTAACTTTTACTTTTAACCCAAGTTTAACTTAAATAATCAAGATTTGACCAAGACTAACTAGTTACTAATGAAAGAAGGGGACTTGTCTGTAACTATGCATAAACTTTGGTGCCTTGGTTTTAAAAAATGGTATAAATGTTGGTAAAGGCAAGGATGGTTTCCATTTTGACTCTAAACCAAGAGTTTTTGGTGAAATTGGATGCTACCAAGGGTGTATATGCATTAGAAAGCTTGTTCCAAGTGGGATTTCAAGTTTTTGGAGCTTGGAACCATGTTTCCATCCATCCCCTATTTTTGATGCAAGGTAACTTGTGATTCAATTGTGAATTCTTGTTCATTTGATGATTGGAAGCTTGGGATTTAGTTAGAAGTTAGTAATCCAGTCTTTTGTGCCTTTGGTTGGTTGAACTTACGCGTAACTTTATGGAACTTGATTTTTGTGGATTAATTGTTTGGTTCTTGCTTATGAGTTGAACTTAAGGTAAGGGAGTTATGTTTTCAAGCTTGATTAGTTTTGTGGAGCTTGGAATGATGTTACTATTTATCATAGGAGTGCTTGTGATAGTTGGTTGTGGTCTTTGTAACATGTTTTACAGGTATGTTAAGTTGGAAGGCCATCCAAGAATGTTTAACATGTTTGCTATGTTACCACCTCACAAAAATGGGAGAATTACAAGTATGTCATAATGGCTAAAAACCATTGTATTGTATAATTCTCACCATAGTGATTGAGGTGTGGGTGGAAAAAGGCATGATCAATACCTTATTAAAAGTGTTCCAAGTTAGTAACTTGGCCCCAAAGAAAAGCCTTAAGGATTGCTTGTTTTTTAAGCAACCTATGGACTTTTTTGTAAGACTTTGGAAATTTGGGTATTCAATTGCAAAACCTTCACAAAAGAGCTTTGAAGAGTTATGGGAAGGATATGAATGGTATGCAAACAAATTTTGGAGGCTAAATTGCATAAAGGAAATAAAAGCTATTATTCAAGAACTTAGGACAACTAAGTGTAGAATTGTTCCCAAAAATAACTTAAGGATGGGATGATTTTTGACAAGAGTCAAAGTTGGCCATTTCTACCATTATCCAACCCTTTTTTTTCTAGGTTCTAAGGTCAAAAAGGTGGGTTAAAGAAGTCAAAAAGGTGGGCTAAAGATTTGCCAGAAAGTCTTTGCTTAAGACATACTTATAGTGGCCTAAGTGAGGATTAAGGTTAAACTAATCAAGTCAAGTAAAATATCTTGATTTCTTGCCATTTCATGGAAATTTTTGTCCTCCACCAAGCACAACCTGTTCCTTATCTCCTCCATAAGCTTCCATAGCCACCATAGCTCAAGCTCTCAAGAAATCACAAAGCAAAGCAACCAGATACACCAAGAACAAGAAAAACCCCGAGTTTTTCGGTTTAGAAAAGGTTTATTGGATTTCTAGAAAAAAGGTAAGGGTTTTATCTGGCTTTGATGGCTATTCATTGTTTAATACTAATGCCCAAATATCCATGAAGCTAAGACCCTAAGCTTGGAAGAGAGCAAAGAGCTTGATGAACCAAGTTTACGTTAAGGGGGAAATCGCACCAAGGGTTTCGGCCCTACAGCTGTGGTGCCCTGTTATGGCAGTGAAATTGAGGGTTTCTAGAGCCCAATTTAGTACTAACTAAGACCTAAAGGAGTCCTAAGATTTTATTGATAAGTCCTGACTAAGTTTCATTGAAGAAACTTACCCCCTTTCTGTCCATTTCAGGAGCACCTGAAAGAGAACATTCAGATTAATATTTTTTGCTTGAATTCCTTTGTGGATTTTTAGGTATATTAAATTATGTATGTGTACTAGTAAACTGGAAATTTTTATGATTTTTGGAGGACAGTAGGTATTTTTACTAATGGTACTTTCTGCCTTACACAGCAGCTGGTCCCTTTAAGTCTCTAGAGTGCTTAGTGCTTTATGGAGCTCTACAAGAAGCTTAATGTACATATTAACTAAGTTATTGGCATGTATGTAGTGCATGAATGCATGTATATGAACTGGGTATGGTGTATGTGTAGTGTGAGAAGGATATATGGATCATTGGAGTGTAGTTTGAAGTGTATGCACAATGCTGTCCATATGGTGTTTGTGGGCTGTTTTGATCGAATTTTTATGAATAAGGGTTGGAAGGATTATAAATTTAGGGAAATAGTTTTACCATGTGTTTAATACATGTATGGAACTACCTATGTTTTTTTTGGACCTGGAAATGAAGTGAATGAATTTTAAGAAATTTTGTATGGGCAAAATGGTCATAAAGTGACCAGAATTTTGACTCTTTACTTAATGTTCTATATCTCCGTGTGTCGAAGGAATATTTGTATAAAATTTTGACCACATATAGATAACAACTAGAAATTGAATTGGAATTTTCAATTTATGAATTTGGAGCCTTGTACCCAAAAGATATGATGTTGTAAATTTGGCTAAGTTACTATTTATTTGGTCAGAAGTTTGTAACCAACTTAAAAAATTCATAACTTGGTCCATAGATATTCTATTGATGTAAAGTAAAATTCCTTGGTTTGCTATAAGTCTCTAATTGATAATAGGGCAAAGAAAATAGGGGGGTACATGGCTAGAATGATACAGTTTATTAGTGGAAGTTACAGGTGCAGTGGCTGGTCACTAAAACTTAACAAGATTGCCTAATGTGTGGTAGCCAAGATTAAAAATTGTGCTAGTCATTTCCTTCTTTGCTGCCATGGTGTGCATAAAATGTGAATATATGTGTGATGGTTGGACCAATATGCATGTGTTTACATAGTGCCCAAGAGGGCCACTTGGGTATGCACACTAAGGGTAGTGTTCTGATGGCCTACAGAACATTACCAATCCTGGGAGTCTAAATGCAAAATTTTGGCACCATAATTGGACTACCCCAGAGTGGGTAACATGGTAAGTCTTCAAAGGATACAGAAGTAAAACTAGAAAATTCTAGGCATCACAGGTGTTAGCAACACATCCTTAATATTGGGGACACGTCACCTACACTACGAAGAACTTATAGGGGTTATATACTATGACAATACGTCGCCAGCCAGTGGCAACACATCGCCATAGTTATGTTGGCTTAAATTTTCCAAATTTAGCTCAGAGGTACCAAGTGATGCCTGAGGGGGTGCTTAGGGTTCCTAGGGGTCTAAGTATTCCAAGGATACTCTGAGGCTTCCAAAACTCCTCCTAGACCTGGAAGTTTTCTTGGTTTTTTATGGTTACTTTCACCATAAGTAGGAAAACTACTTAACAAAGGAGCACAACTAGGTATCTCTAGCTTAGGTCAAAGGTTTTGTACCATCAGTGACATAGCCGTCACATTGGGGATGAGATTGAGATGTGAAACCCTAGTGCACCTAGTGGTTCTTTATGGCATAGTCAACAGTAGTCCTACCATAGTGCGCCTGTACAATCTATGGCAGTTTTAACTAGTGAGTCATCACTAGTTAGGCTAGTAAGCTATGTCTGCTATAAGGCAAGGCTCTACCTTCTAGTCCAAGGACTAGGTTAAGGAAAAGTCCCAAGGGACTGAAGCGTATGTGCATAAGTCTAGCCTCAAGCTGTATGAGCTTGTACTAGATTACATATGTTCATGTATGTGTCGTCCTTAGTAACTTTTCTTGCAGGTGAAGTGAAGACCCTTACTAAGAATTCTGAATTCTCACTCCTTAGTTATGTTGTGCAAATTTTGATGTTGTTGGGCCTGATAACCATTGAGGGTTGTCACGGTAGTTGTGTAGCAGGTAGTTTTCTTTAAGAATCTTTATGATTCTAGTCTAGTTACGTTAATGGTTAGTTAAGTAACAGTGATAACTATAGTGTTTTTCTTGGCCACAGAGCCTAACAGCACGTGGATAGCCTGTTGTGACTCACCACAAGGATTCATTTCTGTGGTGGGAGTTAGTGGATGAGATGTTAGTCAAGGCTTGTATATGTGTTGTATACCTAGTTGCCTACCTTGTCTATACTTTTGAGTCTTAGACTCTAAGGTTGCTTTTGGGTGTGGGCATTAGTCTACTTCATGTTGAATTCCTTCACACAATTGTTATGTTTAGTATTAACCATACAAATGTTGATTTTTTATGCTTCGGCTATTTAAACTTTTTTTCTATAAAAGTACCTTAGCCAGGTGAATGTTTTTATGGTTTTCATTTACTCTAGTCAAAGAATAAAGAGGATGCATCTTTCATATTCTAGATTTGCCTACAATGTTCATATATGAGTAGTCTACTCTAGAGTCTCTCTTGGGTGCGAGCATAGTCTACTGTTGTTTGGATGCTTTGCACATAATTGATTATGGGTAGTTAATTCGACAACTATTTTTGTATACTTTGACTGCTTTAAAACTTGGAGTTTATTGAAATGCCATGGCAATGTTTTAATTATAATTTCTTTATTTTGTGATCAACTGAAAGCACATACTCATGTATGATTGCACTGTAGGATTAATTAAGTAGAAGCATAAAGGTTTTAACTAGTATGCAGATAATCAATTAGCCAACTGTGACTAGTGTGTGATAAGTTTCCATATTCTCATAGGGAAGCCCACAAGGGACCATGTCATTTTCTTAGATACAGTTTACATATAACCTTTTTATTTGCATTCCAATCCTTTAAATCTCACTTTTGTTGTTTTAGCCTCCATGTTTGTTGCATTGTAAGTTACTTTCTCACCTTTTCTTCCAATCATAGACTTATGCAAGTTAGGGTCATGATAGTTAGGGATTGGACTATTAAGGTTATAAGCTTAAGGTATCATGTTATGATTAAGGTTATTAAACGTTACCCAAAAGCTCAAATGCTAGCAAGCTAATTCTGCACCCCTAAACACTAAACAACCCCAAACCCTAATCCGTAAAAAATCTGCAAGCCCTAAAACAACCTAAAACCCTAAACCCAAATTCAATATCCTAATCTTATCTAGCTAATTCCATGTCGCTAAACACTAACTACAAACCTTAAACCCAAAAAAAATCTCAAACTGTAAACTCATATCCAATACCCTAATACATAATTCAAACACCCTTAAACCCCAGAAAACCCTAAATCCTAATTCTATATCATAAACTCTGAAAAATCCCAAACCTTAAACCCTAAAAAAACTCTAAACACTCAAAAAACCTTAACCCTAAAAAAATCCCAAAACCCTAAAGCTTAATTTAATATCGCAACTCTTTTTCCATATCCTTAAACACTAATTTCAAACCTTAAATCTACATCCAATACCCTAATCATTAATTTCATACCCTTAAACCCTAAAAAACCCATAAATCATAATTTCATATCCCAAAACCATAAAAAATGCCAAACCCTAAACCCTAAAAAACCATAAACCCTAAAAAATCCCTAAACCCTAAACCCTAAAAAAAAACTCAAAACCTAAAAACCCTAAACCCAAAAAATGTTGAACCCTAAATCAACCTAGCTATGAATGGGCGACTGTAGTCAAACTGGACACCCAACATACTGACTTGAGCATGATTGTAGTCAAACTAGGCACCAAACCTACTGACAAAAGGTGACTACAGCGTGTGTGCTACCACCTCACAAAAATGGGAAAATTATAAAGTGTGGCATAATGGTCAAAAACCATTATATTGTGTAATTCTCTTCATAGTGATTGAACTATGAGGGGTAAAAGGTATAATGAACACCTCCTTAAAAGTGTTCCAAGTTAGTAACTTGGCCCCTAAGAAAATCCTTAGGGATTGCTTGTTTGTCAAGCAACCTATGAACTTTTTTGTAAGATTTTGGAAATTTAGGTACTCAATTGAAAAAATTTCACAAAAGAGATTTGGGCAATTAGGAGAAGGATATGAATGGTCTAAAAGTGCTATTGGAGGACCAAATTGCTTGTAGAAGACAACTAAGGACAAACTAAACAGAAAAAGGCATAAAGGACCTAAGTGTTCTAATGTAGGCCTTAAGATATGTATGTCTTTAACTTAAGTCAAATGGTGAAATTATGGGGTTATCCCACCTAAGAGGGGGCTACTAAAGCAAGGTAAGGATTATCAAATATGGGGCAAGATATTAAGACTAAGAAACCATAGTCTTGTAGCAAGGAAAATGACATAAGACAAGGTTAATACTAATTAAGTGTGTTTAGTGTACTTTTGACCATTTAAGTAGTCAAGACCACCTTTTCTTCTCTGATATTCAGCAATAGCAACCAAGGGACACAGCCCACCCTCCTCCATACTTCCTCCAAAGCCACCATACCTTCAAACTCAAAAATACTTGCAATTGAGGTCAAGGAAGCATAATTGGAAGCTATTTGGTGCTATTGTTTGG
This sequence comes from Aquilaria yunnanensis, assembly GCA_039654915.1. Taxonomy (NCBI): domain Eukaryota; kingdom Viridiplantae; phylum Streptophyta; class Magnoliopsida; order Malvales; family Thymelaeaceae; genus Aquilaria; species Aquilaria yunnanensis. The sequence goes on from CM077598.1 coordinate 80,437,967, forward strand.
GAGCACCTAGGACTAAGCTCCAATTTCAGCATACCATTCAAGGTAAGGGTTCTCTTGCTCTCATGGATTGTTTACCATATTTTCAAGTATCCATGGAGCTGGGGCTAAGCTTGGAAGAGAGCCATCAGCTTGATGAACCAAGCTTAGTAAGGGGGTGCACTGATTAAAGATTTTGTGACCTAGTGTGAAGTGAATAGTGATGGCAGTGAATTTAAGGGTTTCTAGGGCCCAAAGTTAGTACTAACTAGTGTCAAAACTCTCCTAACACCATGATTGAGCTTGAGGAGGGCTTCCATAGTGATTTACTTAAGTTTATTGCATCTTTTATGGACTAACCTAAGTTTTTTGTTGCCGGCATATTTCATGTGTTTGTTGGTTGTGAATGGCTGTTGTATTTGGTTGCTATATCTTGTGTATATGCATTGTGGATTTATTTTTTAGTTTCTTTGGATTCAAATTTTAATGAGGGTTACATTTCCTTAAGAAACCAAGTGTTTCTCTTACTAAGTTTCACAATGAAACTTACTCCCCTCAATTCTGCCATTTCATGTCCAGTAGAAAGATCACATTCATATTGACCTTTTTCATTTGAGTTTTGATCTAAAATTGTAGGCATTTTAACTTCCATGTATCTAGTTGTGATCTGGAAGGTTTGGTTATCTTAGTAGCACATTTGGTATTTTTAGTGATGGTGCTTATTGTGTTATGTAGCAGCTGTCCAACATCCTGTTTCTGCAGTCCACTATGTCTCAGGCACTCTTGTAACCTACGGTGTGTATTTAGTAGGATTAAGACCATTATGTAATGCATGTATGCATTTACATGTAGTGTATATAAAATGAGACAAAGTATGTGCACATTTGAGTAATGCTTTGGCTATGTATGTGATGTGGTGCAAAGTTGCCTAAGTGTCAGTAATAGGCTGCTCAATTGTAAATTCTATTTTGGCCACATAAAGTTGCTATATGCAAGAGCATGCATTTCATACATGTATTGGACATATATGGGATTGCCTTGGAGGGCTTACCCCTTGTGAATGAAGTGTTTTCATGGTTTCAATGCTGCACCTAAAGTTTGATATCTCCCTATGTAAAATGAATCTTGTTATGAAATTTTTACCACATAGAGAGAAAATCTAGATGTTGAACTGGGATGTAAAATTTCTCAATTTTTAGCCCTATAGCCAATGATATAATGTTGCAAAGTTGGCTAAGTTACTGTTCATTTGGTCAAAATTTTGTAACCATCTTAAAAAATTCATAACTTGGTCCATAGGTGGGCTATTGATGTAAAACCAAATTCCATGGTTTTCTTAAAGACTTTAGTTGATATGAAGTGAATGAAATAGGGAATTACAATTCATGATTAATACATTTTTTGAAATGAGTTTAAGGTGCAGTGGCTGGTCACTTATACTTAATAAGATTGCCTAATGTGTGGTAGCCAAGATTAAGGCTTGTGCTAGTGTTTTCCTTCCTTGCTGGCATGGTGTGCATAAAATGTGAATATGTGTGTAATGGTTGGACCAATATGCATGCATTTACATAGTGCCCAAGAGAGCCACTTGGGTATGCACACTAAGGGTACTGTTCTGATGGCCTACTGAACATACCAACCTTGGGAATTTTAAATGCAAAATTTTGGCACCATAACTAGACTACCCCAGATAGGTAACAGTGTATCACTGAAATTTTTAGTTGCACGAATCACTAGCTAAGGAACACTTTTTTGATGTGATGTAACTTTCAGTCGCCACTTAATTCGCTATCTTGCATTTTTCATTCTTGTGCAATTGGTTTAACCTACTAGACCAACTGTAATGTACAACAACCTTTGTATTTAAAAGTGCTTGGACCCTGCAAAGCAAGTTCTGCTCCTACTATCATGCCTAACTCTGGCCCAGGCCTAGGCATATGTATCACTAGCCATAGGGAGTACCACTAGGGCTACCTAGGGTGCTATCGTAAGGTACCCCTAGCATGCCTATCATAATGCTTAAACCTTTCAGAACATATGAGCGAAGCACCACAAGAACTTCTCAAGGTACCTAGGTAATACGGCTTCATCACACGAAAGCATGCAGCCGAGGCGCCAGTGCATGCCCCAAGACATAGCTAGGGCATAGTGGGTCTGCACCCTAGGATCCCTACCAGACTCAACACTATTTCATAAAGATAGTTTCTATTACATATTTGTACTAAGAGTCTACAATTGTGTAGCATCTCATTACTTCAAAACATTCATGTAAAGTACTTTAGTATGCATGACAACCAAGATACCCTTGCTTCGTTTCCAAAATAATGTAATTTTCATCCTCGTACAGGTTTAATCAACAAGGTGAGCCTACCAATGGCCACCTTAAGCCACGCTTTGGCTCGCTACACATGTATACTTGCATTACAAACCTAAACATTTCCTAGGCACAAAACCTTTCTCATTGGCACATTCCTACATTCACTGCCACTACGTGCCTACATGCAAATGATCTTCATTCTATAAGATTACCACATGCTTAAGACCTGTTTAGCGTAAATATTGAGCAACAGTAGGATTAGTTTAAGTAGCACTACCATTTTATCCTTCTTACTCAAAACACTTAACCAAAGCTAGAGTTAGTCTTCCACTCTTTTCCTTCAGGAAACATAAGGACAAGGTGTGAGTTATATAACTCAACAAGGATCATATTACAACTATAAAGCCTCAATATGTTTATGTCTGAAAACTATAACAACATATATTTATAAAGCCTAAGGGGTCAGCATGTACGAACAAACAATCAAGCACACAAACATACACACCACTAACTCCAACTACCCCAGGTAGCCAATAGTGCCTAGCAACCACAATGCTACACTAGATTCATTTCATTTAATCCATTAAGCTTAACTAGCCTATAAGAAAGCTCTAGACTCAATCATTAAGCTAGCCAACTCAAATTCGAGTCCTAGTGCTTGCCTTCTAGATAGCTAATTACCAATTCCATAGTTACCCAATTGTAACCCTTGCCCCTAACAGCTTGTTAAGTTCATGCTGCTGTAATGCCATCCCTTAAGTGCCTAGTTTTTCACTACAACATGAACAAACTTCGTGGATTCATAATAAAACACAAGTAGTGATCCTTAACCTTTACATTACCACCTTGTAACAAGTCTTGAGCCAATATTAAGTTATCCCACAATTCCTTGAGGCCAAAGCAAGCCTTTGTCACCTCATTTAACATCAATTTCACTCCTTTTCCTTTCTCCTTCAACTTTTCTTAGACCCAATGTAGAACTGATGAACAACCCCAAATTTGTAAAATGGAGCTTCAACCCAAGTTCATCCCTCAATTAGGCGGTGGGCATCCATAATCTACATTAAGACATGTGGCATTAGAATTGGTTTAATTACTCGCCTGATAAGCTTACTTATTTGCGTGGCACTTTTTAGTCTTAATTGGCCTAATTTTAAAGAATTTTACCACTCGATGGAGTGTCTGATTGAGGTCTCAACTTCTTTAATGCACCTAGTGTGTCTAAAATCCGTCCTACACACACATCATCTTACTACGGTTAAGGCAAGATCCTCCCTTTCTCCTTAAGTGACCCTCAAACATTTGTTTTTAGCGCTTTAGCCCCTTAAGTCTAACTTCCCATTGCTCTTATGCCCCCTTATTACACCTAGACCTTGGCCTTCATACTAAAAAAAAGGTTTATGATTGTTCTCCCCTTCTTAAGAAATTTAGTACTCCACATTTCTCATGAGCTCTAGAAATATGATTGTGTAGCTCTTAAATATTTCAGTCTCAACTTCCTAAGTGGCCTCCTACTATGAATGGTTAGTCCATTAGAATTTAACCATGGACATCCAACTGCTCATTAGTTTGCTAAAGTTCTTGGCTATTACCTAAATGGGTTCTTCTTCATAATTGAGGTTTGATGCTATGGGGACACTAGTCACTACAATCATTTGCCTAGGATCTAAGACACATCTTTTTAACAAGCTCACATGAAAAGCGTGATGTACAAGTCCTAGTTCAGGAGGTAGCTCTAGTTTGTAGGCTACATTTCCCATTTTTGCCACAATTTGGTATGGTCCTACATACCATGGGGTTAACTTGCCCTTCTTCCCAAATGTCATTACTCCATTCATGCTGGATACTCTTAACAACTCCTAATCTCCTACCTTAAACTCTAAGTCCTTTCTCCTCTTCTGATTTGCATAGGACTTTTACCTATTGTTGGCAGCTTTAATCCTTTATCATGATTCTCCTAGCAGAAAGCTTGTTCCAGGAAGGTAAAGTAATTAAAACCTAGTTTGGAACCTTATTTGAAGGTCACAAAGCAAGAATAGGTATGTTAGGCAAAGTTTACTATGTTTCAAAGATTTTAGGGCACCAAATAGGGTTTTGGGGCAAAATGGTAATTTTGCTTCTCAAAGCGTTTGCCAATCCCTAGAGTTGGAAAATGAGTTTTGTAAACCTAAACTTTGTTTTAAGCCTAAAATTAACTCAAATAAATAAGATTTGACCATGGTTTGACTATAGTTACTTCTTAAGGAATTGGGATTTTTGTAACATTTTACAAAATTTCGTGGCTTGGTGTTTAAAAAGGGTATAAAACTTGGCAAAGTGAAGATGGCTACCATTTTTGCACTTCAAACCCGAGTTCATCCTTCACCTGCAGATTTCTTTGAGAATTCAAGCTCAAAATGAAGACATTTCGATGAAATTTGAAGCGACCAATGGTATATATGCTAAAGGAAGCTTGATTCAAGTGGATTTTCATGTTTTTTTAAGCTTGGAATCATCTTTCCAGCTATCCCTTACTCTTTATGAAAGGTAACATGTGTTTTCATGGTGATTTCTTGTTCATTTGATGATCGGAAGCTTGGGTTTTGGATAGAAGTTAGTAATTTGGTGTTTTGTTCTTTGGTTTTGCTTGGAACAAGGTAGAACTTTGTGGAACTTTGATTTTGTGGAAGTATTGCTTGGATCTATCTTGTGAGTTCAAATCAAGGTAAGGGATTAGTTGTCTTGCTTGAAAATTTGATATATGGAACTTGTATGTTGGCCATTAAGGTTGTTTTGGCAAGTTATTACTTAAGTTGAGTGAAGGAAAGCACCCTTTGAGAAGAAGCAAAGTAAAGAACAACGTGTAGCTCTGCCCAAGCAATATAGATGCACCAACCCATGGTGTATTCACATGAAAGCAAGAATGGAGAAGCTTACTGAGATGCAAGCGTACCATCTGATTAGTGCATATGTATTGTGGCTTGAAGAGCTAGAATCATCGGCGATGTAAATGCAATAGCCCATGGTGCGCTTGCACGAAATCAAAAATTGAGAAGTTGACTATGATGTGAACGCACCATGAGGCCAATGCGTATGCATCATGGCCTGAAGAGTTAGAATGATTGCAAGGGTATTCCTAAGGCTTTGGGGGACCTTGCGGGACCCTAGTTAAGTTTGCTAACCATCTCCATGGTTAGTTAAACATTAATTTAGTAGTGAGCCAAGTAATGGTGGACAGGCCAGCACCATGAGTGAAGGTTTAGGGCAATTGTAGCCTAAGTAAATGTACTTGAGGCACAAGTGAAAACCAAGTGCACTCTTGGTTGGGTTTCAAGGTGGAACTTAGTGCACAAGTGACCTAGGCAAGCTAGCTTGAGGCAGTATGTGGAGGCTTAGTACACCTTATCAATTCCTCAGAACTCAAGTGAGGCGCATCCACCATGTTCACCTATACAACATAAGTGATAGCCAAAGGCTATCGCCTCTATCTGGCCAAACTCCCTGCCACAAGAATGGCCAGAAGAAACTGGCGCTACCCGAGAAAAGGTGGGATCATACACCTCGGGAGATAGCCGAAGAGCTCTGAGCCCAGCACGCTAGGAAACTTGAGGATACTACTAGCCCCCCGAGGTTGTAAACAGATCGCCTTCGGAAAAGAGGTGCCAGCTATTGCGGGCCGAACATGATCATTCCGAAGGCGGAACTCCCTGAAGCTGGGAACCACCGAACTGAGGGCATGTTTCCCGAAGAGGCACCGCCCGTACTAGAGGACGACCTCGCCCAGGGACCTCGGGAGTACGGCAGGAGCATTTAAGGAAGCCTCTGACATGTCGCCCATAGACATTACAAGTCACCTCAAACGGCGCCCTGTCACGCCGACGCCATCAAAGTCACATCATGGCCCGTCTCGGCTCAAGGCTTAAGGGGCCTGCCACCGGCTACTCACCCCTTACGCCCAGAAATTCAGGAGCATCTGACCATACACGTGTCAAGATCTGAACGGGCTAGGCACTCCTATAAATACTAGGAAATAATATATGGCTGGCTAGCAGGCAAATATCCTGACTCCTCACTCTGAGAAAATACTACCAGGCGAGTTCACTGAACCCCTCAGTGCTATTCCCTCTGCCTTCTCTCAGCACCACTGACTTGGGCGTCGGAGGCTCCTCCCCGGAATAACACCCCGGGGACCTCCTAACCCACTTTTTTTGAGCATCTCAGGTACTCTCCCTTAGGCAAAATGGCCACCAGGCGTTCTTCCTCTCCGGGAGTCCCTCCATCAGTCACCATGACTACCAACGATGAAGCCCCTGGGCATCATTTGGCGCCGTCTGTGGGAACCCGCTCTGAGATTGCCATCGTTGAAACTCGGCGTTCTAAGGACAAGGGACTCCCGAGGTCTCCATCCGCGCCTGAGACACAACCGGCTGCTGAGCAAACACTCCCAGGGACTTCTGTGTCTGAGGAAGTCCGCCTATGAGCTTTATGAGGGAGTTTCAGCGTTCGGTCGTGGCCGAAATGACACAGCAGATCGACCGAAGATGGTCATAGCAGACACAGGCCCAAAGACCTCCCTCACCTGCACGCCCTCGGGAGAAGAGTCCGAGGTCGACTCATCGCAGTTCGGGAAGCGGAGATCCGCGCGAAGAGTCATCAACGGAGAATATACCCCTCGGGAAACGGCCTGTGGGACAAACTGGGTCCAAGCGACCGAAAGTCTCACAGCGAAGGAGTTCGTCGCCTGAGGCGAGGTCCCTGTCCCCTCAGCGCCAAACTCGCTCCCCGAAGAGGCGCCGATGATCTCCCTTCCCAGAGGAAGAGCCTAATGCCACAGTTCTTATGGAAAGAATACTAGCGCGACTAGATAGGGTGGAAAAGCAGGTAGCTCGCAAACCCGTCTGGGACAGGCTCACGGGAGCCTTCTGCGAAGATGGGTCCCCATTCACCTAGGTGGTGGCCAAGGCAGCCATGCCAGGAGACTTCAGGGTACCTCGGCTGGAGATTTATGATGGCCGCACTGATCCGCAGGCCCATCTGACCAAGTACAGACGCAGCATGATAATGCCTGGTGCTGATGACGCTACCATGTGCAAATGCTTCGAGGTCACCCTCACGGGACCAGCAACTGCGTGGTACAACTCATTGCCCCCAGGAACCATCACTGAGTTCCAGGAGTTGTCTACGGCCTTCGCACAGCAATTTATTGGAAGCCGACCAACGGTGAAGATGCCTGTTCAGATGTTCGACATAGAGCAGATAAATGGAGAAACCATCCAAGACTACGTCGAAAGATTCAACAGGGAAGCTCTAAGTGTCCCGGACTTCCGGCCCGAAATACGCATCCTCGCCATGACACGGGGCCTTCGGCGAGACTCACAGCTGTTTTATGAGTTCTCCAAGGACCCCCCAGACACCCTCGGAGAATTTTACCGAAGGGCCGAACAGCAAATGATGGCCGAGGAGCTGAGAATGGCTGGGCCGAAGTCCGGACACAACCGCGCCGAAGGGTCCAATCAGCAAGCCCGGCATCCAACTGAACAGGCAAGCCGACCTCGGAAGATGCGGGGAAGCAAACTTCAAAACTTCACACGCCTGAGCACTACACGGACAAACATCCTTATGGCACTGGAAAGGCAGGGGACGCAGATTCGGCAGCCAAGGGCCATGACCGCTGATAACGAGAAAAATGTCAAGAAGTTCTGCCAGTTTCATCGCGACCACGGCCACGACACCGAAGACTGCTTCCAACTGAAGAAGTACATTGAGTCGCTGATAAAACTCGGCCAACTTCAGAAATATCTGTGGATGCCTTCCCCAAAAGGAAGAAAAGATGAGGAAGAAAGGGCCGTAGACGAGGACTATGACTCCGACAGACGGAGAAATAAAAGTCCGAAAAAGCGCCCTCCTCCTCCTGCAGGGGTGATACAAACCATCACCACGGGGCTCCCATCCTCGGAAAGAAAGTGGAAGGCCAGAGAGATTGCGGTCATGGAATATCAGAGTCCGGCAAAGAAACTGGCTCGCAAGGATGGATCCACCGTCATCTTCCCCCATGACGATCCGCTGCTAATCATGGCAAGGATAGGGAACTGGGACGTCAAAAGAATGTTGCTTGATGATGGATCAAATACTGACGTCCTATTCTCGCATTTACTGCCGAATTTGGACATCTCCAGCAGCGAGCTCAAGCCTGTCACCTCGCCCACCTTTGGGGTTGGAACGTCCGAACTACCTGTCCTCGGATGGATTGACCTCCCCCTGATGATGAAAGGAACTTCGGTCGACGGAACAGCTGAGTTGTACGCCTCCACAATGGCGAGATTTATCATCATGGACATTCCTTCTTCGTACAACGCCATCCTTGGAAGGTAGACACAGGGAAACCTGCACATTCGCCCTGATGTGAAGTACTTGACTATCACATTCGCCACCAAGGATGGGGATGCAGAGGTCTTCATAGATCAAGCCGACGTAAGGAAGGTGTTTGTAAAAGCGTGAAAAGCTACGGCAAATAACCTCGCACAAACAATTGAGGCAAAAGCACCAGAGAAGGACAAAGAAGGAGATCCCACGAGAGCGGAAACAGAAACAATGGAACTTGTCCCAGGACAATCTACCCGAATAGGGAAGAGCTTGCCCGAAGGTGACAAGAAAAACCTTGTATCTTTTCTACTGGGAAATAAAGATCTCTTTGCCTACTCGCCGAAAGACATGCCAGGGGTGCACCCTGGCATAGTACAACATAGCCTCAAAATAAGCCTGAAAGCAAAGCCTGTCCGGCAAAAGAAGCGAAGCATCTCGGCACATAAGAGTAATTTTGTGAAAACCGAAGTCCAGCGCCTGTTAGACGCTGAAGTCATCAGGGATGTCAAATACCCCGAATGGTTAAGCAATGTGGTCATTGCCACAAAAGAAGGTAGCAGCAAAGTCCGGATGTGCATCGACTTCAGAAACTTGAACGATGCTTGCCTGAAAGACTCATACCCTCTTCCGCCAATAGACCAACTGGTAGACTCAACTGCCGAATACGGGCTCCTAAGTTTCCTAGACGCCTTCAGCGGCTACCATCAAATAAGGATGAACCCCGAATATGAAGAAAAAACCGCCTTCATTACCGAGGGAGGAACATACTGCTACGTCAGGATGCCCTTCGGGCTTAAAAATGCAGGAGCCACCTACCAAAGGTTGATGAACAAGGTCTTTAAGGACCAAATGGGGAGAAACATGGAGGTATATGTTGATGATATGATAGTCAAAAGCAAGCTCCCCTGCAACCACGTTGCAAATCTAGAGGAAACCTTCCAAAAGCTCAGAGCCTTCAGGATTCGTCTCAATCCTAAAAAATGCATGTTCGGGGTGACCTCGGGAAAGTTCCTTAGATACATGGTATCCGAAAGAGGCATCGATGCTAACCCCCGAAAAAATTAAGGCTCTGCTCGAGTTCCGAACTCCTGCCACATTAAAAGATGTGCAGAGACTCACCGGAAGAATAACCTCTCTTAGTAGGTTCATTTCCAGGTACGGAGATAGGTGTCGGCCTTTCTTCAAAGTTCTCACTAAGGCAGCAAAAAAGGAAGGCAACCTCGGAAGGGATGATCACCCTTGGGATCAAGACTGCGAAAAAGCCTGGGAAGAGCTCAAAATCTACCTGGCCAGCCTGCCGACTCTGCGACAACCTCGCGAGGGAGAGCCCCTCGTATTATACCTTGCCGTCACGGAAAAAGCTGTGAGCTCGGTCCTCATGAAAGAAGAAGGGCCAAAACAATGGCCGGTCTACTATGTAAGCAAATCCCTGCATGGCACCGAAGTCAGGTACCCTCTGCTGCAAAAAGCTATATACGCCTTGGTGCTTGCAGGGAGAAGGCTGCGACCATACTCTCAGGCTCACCCCATCATCGTCCGAAGTAGCCTGCCACTACGGGACGTTATGAGGAAAGTGGATCATTCGGGAAGGCTCTCCAAGTGGTGTATAGAGCTTGGTGAACACGATATCACTTATGAACCTCGGAAGGCCATAAAAGCTCAAGCACTGGCAGAATTCATTGCCAAAATACCCACCACTGAGGACAGTCATCCGGATCTGAACGAAGGTGAGCCAGAATGGACCTTACATGTTGACGGAGCCTCGGGGTCCGAGCACCAGGGAGCTGGGGTATTTATCAGAGGCCCCGAAGGCCTAGAGGTAATGAAGGCTATCAAGTTTACCTTCAACGCACTAACAATGTGGCTGAGTATGAGGCCCTCATAGCGGGATTACGACTGGCCAGAAAAATTGGCGTGAGAAACTTAAAGGCTTACAGCGATTCCCAGCTAGTAGTTCGGCAGACGGCAGGAGACTATGCGGCGAAGGACCCAACCTTGGCAAAATACCACAAGCTGGTAGCAAAACTTATTCAAGAGTTTGACGCCGTACGGATCGAAAATGTATCTCGGCGGAAAAACACCGAGGCAGACTACTTGGCAAAGTCAAAAACCTATACCGAGGTGCTAGACCATCCGAGCATCTCAGTACTGAGCATAGCGACCTCGGCAAAAGGCTGGAGGGATCCAATAAAAAGGTACCTCGTGAAAAATGTGCTCCCCGAAAACCTCGGTGACGCTGCAAAACTGCGAAGGCGCTCCGGGCGTTTCTTCCTGATCGGTGAAGAACTATACCGATAGGGATACGCGAATCCACTGCAAAGATGCGTGAACGAAGAGGATACTAAAACGATCCTTGAAGAAGTCCACGAAGGCATGTGTGGTTCACACATTGGAACCGATGCCCTGGCGGCAGTGATACTTTGCCAGGGATACTTCTCGCCTACCCTAAGAAAGGACGCAAGGCAGTTCATCCGGAAATGTGGTAGTTGCCAGAGACACGCGAACATCCAGAGGGCACCCTCGAAAATGGTAACTTCGGCTGACTATCCCTGGCCCTTCGCAGTCTGGGGTATAAACCTTATTGGGCCACTCCCCGCAGCGCCCGGAGGCGTGAAATTCTGCGTGGTAGCAGTAGACTATTTCTCCAAATGGGTCGAGGCAGAACCGCTAGCAACTATCTCGGCGAAAGAAGTGCAGAAGTTTGTATGGAAGAACATCATATGCAGATTCGGCATACCGAGGGTACTAGTGGCTGATAATGGATCCCAATTCATAGACAAAGGATTCTAGGAATTTATCAGCAACCTCGGAATAAAGATGCACTTCGCCCCAGTAGCTCACCCCCAAAGCAACGGGTTGGTGGAAGTATCTAACAGGACCATAAAAGATGGCCTGAAAAAGAGACTGGGGGAAGCAAAAGGGAAATGGCCAGGAGAACTCCAAAGCATATTATGGAGTTACCGAACGACGCCTCGAAGAGCCACAGGGGAGACTCCCTTCTCACTCATCTTCAGAACAGAGGCCATCATCCCTATCGAGATAGTTAGACCATCAGTACAGGTGCAAGTATTTGATGAAGGTGGAAACGACCTCGACCTAAGAACGAAGCTCGACCTCGTTGGTGAACACAGAGAAATAGCTGAGCTGAGAAGAAAAGCTTTCCAGCAAAGAGTGGCCGCGGCTATAAATTTACGAGCCAAGCCAAAAGAAATCAAGAAAGGGGACCTCGTCCTCCGAAAGGCTGACTTTGCAGCCCGAAGGCCATCTCACGGGGTACTTCGCGCGAACTGGGAAGGACCTTATCTGGTTCTTGCCGAAGTACGGAAAGGCGTGTACAAACTTGGCGACACCGAAGGCGTAGAATTGAAAAACACTTGGCACTCAGAGGCCCTGAAGAAATTCTACGCTTTAGATGGAGCGGAAGGACTGTGTTGCACTAAAAATATCCTAAGTACAGAATATCCTTGAGAAAAAAATTCTTAAGTGTACAAAATGGTGCAAGACAGAATTCCGCGAAGGTGTTCGCCATGAAAAAGCGCAGAGGTGATTTTCCGAAGTCCCTTGAGCCATCACACTCGGGAAAATGGAAAACAAAAATCTTGCGAAAGTACTCGCCGCAAAAAGCGTAGATGTGATTTTCCGAAAGTCCTTTGAGCCATTACGCTCAGAAAAATGGAAAAAATCTCGCAAAAGTACTCGTCGCAAAAAGCGGAGAATAAATTTTTTGTGATTGCAGGTTTCCCGAAGTCTCTTGAGCGAACTTGTTCGGGACAATGGAAATGCAAAATCTTGCAAAAAGACTTAGCCAAAAAATATATTCATTGAGAATGATCAGGCTTACAAAGAAGAAGTGCCCGAAGAAGGAGCACAAAAACGAAGAGGAAAAAAGGAAAAGGCCCCTAAAACACCCTAAGGGTTCTCGGCGTCCCGAGAGCCACCAGCCGCCGTGCCCTTTTCCACCACCTTCGGCACCGGAATTGTGGAAGGCAGGTTCAGGTGCTCGATTTTTGACCAGGACCACCGAGGCCCCTCGGGAATGTTCAGAACTTCCAAAAAAAAGAGGTCCAGACCTGGGAACCTCTCAAGGACTTGGTGCCGAGCAAGGCAGAATCCGTCCTGGAAGGCGACCTTGGTCATTTGTTCGAATTTGTCCTTCTCAACCTCAAGGTCCTCGAGCTCGTCCTTCAAGTCTGCAACCTCCTTCTTCAGCGCCTTCACCCTCTTCTTCGCATCGGGCTCCTTCTTCAAAGACTGGACCTCAGCTTCAAGAGCCTTTTTCTCACTCACCAACGACCGTATGAGATTTTCAGAATCTGACTTATCCTTGAGAAGGTCTTGGTTGGCAGCGAGCATCCCCGCCACCTGATCGCGGAGGTCAGCAATCTTCAGGGAGTAGTCCTTCTCAAAATCTTCCTTTTCTTTACGGAACTCCTCCTGAAGGGCAGCAACTTCTTTCTTCCCAGCATCTGCCAGCTGCTGGTTCTTGACGGTTAATTCCGAGCATGTGACCTTCGCTTTCTCTAAGGCCTCTAAGGCCAAACCTCAGAACGCCGTCTGCCTAGCCACCCGAACTCGGAGAAAGCCGGCGTACCCCAGCAGCTGTGAAGAGACGAACGCAAGGTTAGTAAGAGCCAGGCACTTAGGAAAAAATTGAAGGGAAAAAGGTGTGAAGAGCGTACCTGAGCGGCATGCTCGGTGACTTTAGCTGCGAGGGTGTCATCGCCCGGATGGGCCGCCGCAATAGCCTTGAAGGAGGCCTCTGTAAGCACCCCCTTCGAAATCTGCTTCGCCATTTCAGGACAGTCCTCGGAGTACAAGTTCATGTCCTCCGTGAATGTCCAGAAAGGTTCTTTGGGTATCTTCCCTTGCGGGACTTTGGCGTCGTGAAGGGCCCGCGTCTTCGCGTGTTTGGCCACCCAGTTCAGAGTAAGCAACTCCCCTGCATGGTAAAAAAGAGAAGTAGGTCAAAGACAAAGGAAATTTCAGAAAAAGAAAGGAGCCATGCTTGTTCTAAAAACAACAAACCTGGCGGCACTTCGACCACGACGTCCTCGGAGTCCTGAGGCTCCTTGGTCGGAATCCCCTTTCCTTTCTTCCTGCGCCGCTCCTCGACAGAAGGACCCTCTACCACGGCCTCCAGAAGGGCCTGCGGAGCGGAAGGGCTCTGGGGAGGGACGTCGGCGGAAGGAACCTCGGCAGCGGCAGGGACCTCGGCAGCAGCCTCAGTCGGCGGAATCTCGGCTGCCCCATGCTCCACGGCAGCCTCGTCGGAAATTTCCTCCAGAGGAACCTGGGCAGTTTTCTTTGCCCGTTTCGCCGAAGGCCCAGCGCCAGTAGACTTCCGCCTTCAGGAAGCCGCCTTCTTGGTTTGATCGCCCTTCTCCACCTGGCCAGAGAAAAGGGACTTGTAAAATGCAGCAGTCCCGTCGCCCATCTATGAAAAAGAAAAAAGACATCAGCGTAAGTCCGAGGGAAAAACAATAAGGGTGTAGAAGTTAACTCACTTTCGACAAGCGTTTAGAAAGAGATTTCCTCCAGAAGGAGCTGCACCAACCAGGAATCCTTCTCGGCGATGGTAGGAGCTGGCATCTCGAGGTCGGTCTCATGCTCCTTAACCACCTTTAACTCCCAGAGGACCTCTTCGGTCATCAACCTCCAGTTGATAGGGAAGGGGTACAGAGAGCACGGAGCGACCTCGGGAGCCCAGTCAGAGACGGCGCGGATGCTGCCGTCGAAGTCCGCGAAAGTGGGAGCCAACTCTGGAGTCCGCAACAACCATGGATCAACGACGTCCACATCTAGCTTCCCCTGAGCCCATTTGGTCGGAACATACGACCAGGCCTCCTCCATCTTCAGGAAGAAGAATTTCTGTTGCCACCCCCGCCAGCTGTCCTTGGTGGCGAAGGTGAACATGAATTTTTTGCTCCCGGATCCCCGAGGTAGCATAAAATAGAAGCCACCCTTCGGGACCACGAAGAGCTTGTAGTACTACATGAAGATTATAAAATGGGGTTTTATCCCGAAGATGCCACACATACAGAGGAAGGCGTTAAAATAGCAGTACGAGTTCGGGGGAAGCTGATTAACAGCAATGCCATGAAATTGGCAGAACTCGCAAACCAGCTTCGGGGGAGGATACTGAAGTCTGGCCTTCAGCTGGGCTCGAAAAATGGTAACCTTAGTACTATGGTTTGAAAAAGCATAGTGGTCAGGTTGCGGTAGCCGGGTAATGGCGTAAGAAGGAAGAAAGAACTTCTTCTTCCACCTCTCTAATTTTTTAGGGGTAGTGCAACAAGGATGGGATAAAAGAGGCTGCCAGCTCTCAGGAATAGGCATTTTGGACAGAAAAATGAGTTCAGAAAAGGCAAGAAAATAGTTTTTGGAAAAAAATTGAAAGAACAGAGGAATCAAAACACTCTGGAAAACAAAAACCCACCAAAAAATTTTCCAAAATCTGAGATCGCCGTCATGAAAGGTTGCCGGAAAAAAGCTCTGTTAAGACAGCTCCGCCCCAGAAAACAAGGGAAAGCACAAAAATAGAGGAAAGCAGACAAAAGAGCAGTAGCCAAGGCAAAAGGGACTTATGATGGAATGGCCTATTTATAGGCCGAGGGTGGGTAACCGAAACGTCATCATAAGTGCCCTTTGAAGGCGAACCGTTGCCATAACTGCTCTCTGCGCCTGAAAAGACGCGTTCTCTGCAACCGACGCGACTCTCCTCCAATAACAGTGCGCCACGTGTCAACCATCGCGCCAAAATAGGAGACACGTCTTCTAACATCCCTAAAAAATTGGGACGCATCACTCAGACTGACGCGTTTGGCCATCAGACGCGACGCTACACAGACCTGCAAAAGCAAAGAAGCAGGTTGCCTCGAAGACACCAAAAGACGGGCTAAGGCTGAACGACCCATACCTTCGGGCAAGAGGTGTATCTTCTGCACAGGCTTTGCCTCTGAGACACCAAAAAACAGGCCAAGGCCGAGTAGCCCACACCTTTGGGCAAGAGGTGTACCTTCGACATAGGTGTTACTCTCTATAGACTCCCACAGAACAACCTTGGAAAGAGATGCAAAACCGAAATCTTCACTTCGGCTTTCCAAAGGGGGGGCATGTCATAGCCCAAGGCTATCGCCTCTATCTAGCCGAACTCCCTGCCACAAGAATGGCCAGAAGAAACTGGCACTACCCGAGAAAGGGTGGGATCATACACCTCGGGAGATAGCCGAAGAGGTCCGAGCTCGGCACGCCAGGAAACTTGAGGATACTACTAGCCCCCCGAGGTTGTAAACAGATCACCTTCGAAAAAGAGACGCCAGCTATTGCGGGCCGAACATGATTTTTCCGAAGGCGGAACTCCCTGAAGCTGGGAACCCCCGAACTGAGGGCATGTTTTCCGTATAGGCACCGTTCGTACTAAAGGACGACCTCGCCCAGGGACCTCGGGAGTACGGCAGGAGCATTTAAGGAAGCCTCTGACATGTCGCCCACAGACATTACAAGTCGCCTTAAACAGCGCCCTGACACGCCGACGCCATCAAAGTCACATCATGGCCCGTCTCGGCTCAAGGCTCAAGGGGCCTGCCACTGGCTACTCGCCCCCTACGCCCAGAAATTCAGGAGCATCTGACCATACACGTGTCAAGATCTAAACAGGCTACGCACTCCTATAAATACCAGGAAATAATATCTGGCTGGCTAGCAGGCAAATATCCTGACTCCTCACTCTGAGAAAATACTACCAGGCAAGTTCACTGAACCCCTCAGTGCTATTCCCTCTGCCTTCTCTCAGCACCACTGACTTGGGCGTCGGAGGCTCCTCCCCGGAATAACACCCCGGGGACCTCCTAACCCACTTTTTCTGAGCATCTCAGGTACTCTCCCTTAGGCAAAACGGCCACCAGGCGTTCTTCCTCTCCGGGAGTCCCTCCATTAGTCACCATGACTACCAACGATGAAGCCCCTGGGCATCAATAAGGAAGCTTAAAAATTGTGATGAATTTCACTAGTTAGGCTCGTAAGTAATGCTTACTAGTAGACAAGGCTTTGCCTTGTAGTTTGTGGACTAGGTTGAGGACAAGTCCCATAAGACTGAAACATATGCGCATAAGTCTAGCCCCAAGATGTACGAGCTCACAGCAGATTACATATGTTCATATATCTATTGTCCTTAGTACTTTTCTTGTAGGTAAAGACCCCTTACTGAGAATTTTTGAATTCTCACTCCATAGCTTATTTTGTACAGATTCTGACATTGTTGGGCCCGATACCCACTGAAGGTTGTCATAGTCTATTGTGCAGGTACTTTGCTTTGAGAATCCTTCATGGTTACTTGTTGGTTAAATAACAGTACTAACTATAGTTTTTTTCTTGGCCATAGAGGCTAGAGTACATGGATAGTCATTTGTGACTCACCACAAGGACTTACCTCTAAGGTGGGAGTTAGTTTGGATGATCTCAGAAAGAGTCTTGTGTATATTGTATGCCTAGTTGCCTCCTATGTCTATGTTCAGAGCTTTAGACTCTAGGGTTGCTCTTGGGTGATGAGTATTAGTCTACTTTTGTTGGATGCCCTCACACTGTTATTATGTGTAGTAACGATAATACAAATGTTGATTTTATATGCTTTGATTATTTGACTTGCTTTTTATGAAAAGTACCTTCACCAAGTGCATGTTTTATGGTTTCCAAGTACTCAAGTCAAAGCTAAAAGAGCATGCATCTTGCATTTTTTAGGTTAATCAACTAGTTTCATGTAGTTTTAATTCTTAAACACATATAACTAGCCAATTGCAACCACCATGAGATCTGTTATCACAGGCTTCCTAGGCAGGGCCAAGGACAGCCATGTCAAGTCTTGATATTGGAGCTCTAGTTTAAAGCTCATAGATATTGCAGGCTAAGACTAAGATCTAGTTAAAAGTCCATCTACTAGGATAGTTAGTTTTGACCAACATCTGGGGAATTCCATCTAGATTTTATTGCAGGTTGCTATGGTTGACACATGGTCAGGAGCTTCAATAGGTGCTAGGAAACATGGTGAAGGTTATAGTGATCTAGTTGTGGCAAGATTTGATGGGATATATAGGGTGCTTTAGGGGATGACTCAGACTTTCATGTAAGTGGATAGGGCATGACTACCATAACAAATGAGTTGTTTCAAGATTAAGAGGATAGAACAGATATTCAGGAAGAAAATGGCAGAGGGAATGAAACACCCCAAGGTCCAGAGAGGCGAGCTAATCAGCGGCATATGCCTAAGGCTTATGATAGATGAGTACATGCTTATGACCATGAGGAGGAGCCTGAATATATAGAGGCTCCCAGGAGGGGAAAAACCCCACATCAGATAAGACTACATGAGAACTCAAGTCCATGGACCCACCAAATTTTAATGGGTTAGGTGACCTCCATAGATCTGTAGATTGGTTGGCTAGCATGAATAGTGTTTTCACTTGTGGATGCTATGAATCAGAACAAAGGATGGCCTTAGTACCTTTCTTTTTCAGAAGGAGAACTAGTCTATGGTGCTTAAGTGGTTAAACTTTGACAGGAAGCTCTAACAGGAATATATTCCCAAGGTGGCACAAGGTCAATGAAGGATCCAGTTTGAGAACCTTGTTTAAGGAGAAATGTCAATGAGGGAGTATGAGCAGCACTACAACTTGCTCATTCGATGTGCTTCATAAATGGCCGATAATGATGAGCTAAAGGCCAAGAAGTTCTTTCAAGGCCTTAGGCCTATGCTTCAAAGGTATATGGCACTGGTGGACATTCAGAGCTATCACCAAGTGGCTCAGAAGGCATTGGCGTTGGGGAGAGAAATCAAGGATTCGAGAACACAAAGAAAAATGGTCGAGGTTGGACCATCAAACTTATTCAAAAATGATGGGAAACATCCAATGGCTAGAAAGATGGCCAAGAGTGAGTATTCTTTCAAGAAAAAAAAAGGCAATTTTTGCCCTAAGTGTAGATAGTTCCATGGCTCAAAGCCATGTACCTTGGGAACCGATGTTCACAACAATTGTGGTCGAAGTGGTGACTAGGCAAAAGAATGCCCAAATGTTTGAGCATTGTCGGGTCCACTTAGGAACCTACCCCTTACAACCCTTGCCATCGGAAATTGACTTGTTTTGGCCACAACAGCAATTGAACCGAGGGTGTTTGCCTTGGCTAGTCAAGTGACCAAAGAGCTAGCGACTATTCAAGGTAACTTTACTTTCCATAATGGTAGTGTTATAGTACTTTTTGATATTGGAGCTATTGTTTCTATGATAACATCTACCTTGGTAAATAAACTTAAGTTGAAGCATTAAATCTGCAATGAGTTGAGACTCATCAAGACTATAGGGAAGAGTTTTATTGTGACCAATGAATTGGTTACTAGGCATCCCTTATGGTTAGACAAATATGAATTTACTTGTGACTTGTGGCTTATAGACTTGAGGACTTATGATGTAGCATTGGGAATGGATTGGCTAAGCAAACACAAGGTGCAAATTGACTATTCTAGTCACTTAGTTGACATTACTGATGCTCATGGAGCTAGAGTGACTTGCACCAAAAGGTTAGCAACTCGTGCTAGGAGTTTGCACCTTAAACTTATGGATTCTATCCCAATTGTCGATGAGGAGGAATATTATTCTTTGATTGTGATAGCTAAAGGGCTATCACCTACATGACCTTCTTATTGGTAGACCTGACACCACCCTGGGAAAGATATATGACCAACCTTGGGAGAATTCTCTACACGACCCTCAGAAATATATACGACAGACTCTGGGGAAAAGACTCCTTTCCATCCTCGAGAGTGTACATTACCAACTTTGGGAAACATAAGTCTATCAAATTTGACAAAAGAAATGTCTCCCAAAGATGGTCTGCCCATTCGAAGGGCTTTCTCCCGTTGCCTTTGGGGTCTTAGGTAGAAATGACAAATACAATTAGGGATCTCTGACAGAAACCTCACACATGCCCCTACCTTCTGGGGATAACCACCTATGTCCAGCTGTAGACACTAATAGGCAAGGGCTATCACCCATAAAAACCTTCTCCCGTAGTAGAACCTAACACCACCCTCGGTGAATTCGCAACACCCACTACGGGAAGAACTTCTCCACCACCATTGGTAGTACAAACAACCAACTTTGGGAAAAAGGCTCCTTGCCATCCTAGGACTGGCTGACTACCTACCTCGGGAATATAAGTTCACCATCCTTAGCATTGGAAAACGTCATCCGAAGATGGTTAGCCCATCCAAAGGGCCTTCTCCATTAACCCTCGGAGGAAATCCCTAGCCGAAGAGTTCTTATACCACCAATGGGGTCCATGGAGAAATGAAAAATATAGTTGAGGACCGCTGACAAAGAAGACCTTCACATGCCCTACCCTCTGGCTAGAACAACCTATGGCCAATTAGAGATACTTGTCTCCGAAGGTACGGACCACATCTGGCCGAACACATGTTATGATCTGGGCTAGCGGTGCAAAACGGCCTCCTCCCATCCTCCTTTAAATACTTGGAAGGCTCCTTGGTAAGAAGAATGGGACTTTCTCCTGTATACCCTTTGCTCTTAAACAACTTTTCTCCCTTATACTGACTAGGGCATTTGAGGCTCCACCCCGGAAAACAAACTCCGACGAACTCCTGAGCCACTTTCTTCGAGATCTTGCAAATACCTTATCACTAGAACTCTCCCCTAGGCTTAGCATGTCATGCAAAAAAGATGCCGCTAGGCATCAGACACCTCTCTTCGAAGGTACAGGCTGAATCTGGCCAAACACGTGTCCTGATCTACTAAGGCCGGGCATAGCAGAAAGATCATCATCGCAGCCTCCTATAAATACTTGGTGGAGGCTCATAGGTAAGACACGAAAGGTATCCTCCTTTTCTGTTCTATACTCTTAAATGACTTCTCCCTTGATATATTGACTTGGCCGTCAGAGATCCCTCGCCCAAAAAACACTCCGGGGAGCTCCTAACCCTTATTCTCCAAGAGCTGTAGCTACTACTCAGGCGAAGTTCTACAGGAGGTCCAGTCAACATGTCCTACATTGAAGATGTGCTAGAGCATCATTTGGCGCCATATCTTAGAACACATTCCCAAGTTGCCATCATGGAGACTCGGCGTTCTAAGGATAAGGGCATTCCAAAGTCCTGATTGGCCCTTGAGCCTTCATCGACAGACGATCAGGCACCCTCATAGCTTTACCTTCCAAAGGATGAGCATCCTATAACAGTAATTATAGGCTTCCTCCATGACTTCCAGTGCTTTATAGAAGCTGAGATGATACAGCAACTCGACCAAAGGTGGTTACATGCATGCTCTCATGCTAAGACCCCTTCACTAGTGGTCCACCCAGAGAAGGGGCGCCAGTCATCTCATTGGAGTTCCCCAAATAGGAGCTTCAATGGGGAGTCCTTGATAAAGAACCCTCCATCTCATAAGCAGTACGTGGCAGGGTCTAAGTCAAAAAAGCCAAGGACCTCACACTGCCGGAGCCCTTCTCTGCCAGAGAAGTACCTCTCACCACGGCGTTGAAGTTACTCAGCAAGAAGAAGATGTCATTCTCCCTTGCCTGTGGCTGCCAAGCAATGAGGAGAGGATGGTACTTTCATACCGATGGAGAGAAGTTTTGAAAGGTTGGATAAGGTGGAGAAGTACATCTCCAGAAAACCAGTTTGTTCGAGGTTATTGGAGACCTTCACTGGAGAGGAGTCCCTTATGCCAAGTGACTTTTGAGTACCACACTTGGGAACGTATGATGGGCAAAGTGACCTTCAAGCCCACTTAACAAAATACAAAAAGAGCATGGTGTTGCATAGGGGCCAATGATGCCACCCTCTGCAAGTGCTTCAAGGTCACCTTATTCGGGCCAGCAACTGCATGGTACAACTCATTGGCACCTAGAACCGTAATAAACTTCTAGGAACTATCTACTACCTACACCTAACAATTCATAGGGAGCAGGCTGACGGTGAAGATGCCCGTCCAAATGTTTGATATAGTCCAAAAGAATGGCAAGACCATTCGAGACTATGACAAGAGATTCAACAGAGAAGTACTGAGTCATCCCGACTTCCACCTCAAGATTCGAATCCTCATAATGATTAGATGGCTGAGGAGTGGCTCGCAGGTCTTCTACAAGTTCTCAAAAGATCCCCCTGAAACCCTCAGTGAATTCTACAGAAGGGCAGAGCAACATATGACAGTTAGGGAACTATGAATAAGGGGGCCAAAGTCTAATCATCACCAGTCCGAAGGCAATAGTCACCAACCTCGGTATCAATCCGAGGAAGGGGGTAGACCTAAAAAATCCAAGGGAAGAAAGCCAACAACATTCACCCGCTCAACAGTTGAAGGATCCTCATGGCCTTGGAAAGGTAGGGAACTTCAATCAAACATTCGAATGCCATGACCTCGGATAATAGAATGAACATAAAGAAGTACCGCCAATTTCACTAGGACCACGGGGCATGATACGATGGATTACTTTCAATTGATAAAGTACATTGAGTCCGTAATCAAACAAGGTCAACTTCGGCGCTACTTACGGATGCCATCACCTAAGGCCCGGGAAAAAGCAGAGGATGAGAGAAATGGAAAAGATGAGGAGTATGACTCCAACAGGTGAAGAACTAAATGAAGGCACAGAAAGTGCTCACCACCTGTAGTTTGGATTATCACACAATAACCATTGGACTATCCTCGACTTAAAGAAAAAGGAAAGTGAGGGAGATTGTAATCACGGAGTTCGACCACCCAATGAACAAGCTAACTTGAAGTGATGGGTCAATTGTGAAGTTCCCACATGACAATCCTTTCCTGATCACGAGATGGATTGAAAACTGGGACGTGAGAAGGGTGCTCATTGATGATGGATCGAATGTCGACGTCCTTTTGTCCCACCTACTACCAAGCTTAGGCATTTTTTAGGGTAATATTAAACTTGTGACCTTGCCCACCTTCAGCATTGGTACCTCAAAACTCCCAGTGCTTGGATGGATCGATTTATGTTTGATGCTAAAAGGTACCTCAGTCTATACCAAGGAAGCACTCTTTGCTTCCACTATGACAAGGTTCATCATCATAGATGTCTCATCTTCATGTAATGCCATCCTCGAAAAATAGACATAGGGCAACCCTTACATTTGACTAGATGTGAAATACCTGATTGTCAGGCTCGAGGCAAAGGAGGGTGATGTAGAAATACTCATTGATCAAGCCAAAGTAAGGAAAGTGTTCGTCAGTGGAAGACAGAGTTCAGTGAAAGCTCACATACATACTTAGGGAGAGAAGAGCATGACTGGCAAAGATGCAGTAGAAAGAGAAATGAGTAATCTTGAAAAACTAAAAATAGAGCATGTAGAACTTGTCCTTGGCTGAAGTACCTGAGTAGGGAAAAATACTGGCCAAAGGTGACAAGCAACGTTACCACCTCACAAATGGAAGAAGAATTACAAGTGTGTCATAATGGCTAAAAACCATTATATTGTGTGATTCTCACCATAGTGATTGAAGCATGGGGGGTAAAAGGCATGATCAACAACTCCTTAAAAGTGTTCCAAGTTGGTAACTTAGCCCCCAAGAAAAGTGTTAAGGATTGCTTGTTTACCAAACAACCTATGGACTTTTTTGTAAGGTTTTCAAAATTCGGCTACTCAATTGCAAAACTCTCAAGAAAGACACTTGGAGAGTTATGGGAAGGATATGAATGGTATGAAAGTGCTATTGGAGGACCAAATTGCTCATGGAAGACAAGTTTGGACAAAGGAAACACTAAAGCCAGTAAAGACCTAAATGTCGTAGTGTAAACCTTAAGGTGTTCAAGCTTTTGACTTAAGTCTAAGGGTCAAATTGTGGGGTTATCCAACCATGGAGGAGGCAGCCAAGACTTGATAATTAGTCAAAAATTTTGGGCACATGTGTACCAATGAGTTTAAGACAAAGAAACCATAATTAGTGAAAAAGAACATGACATAAAGCAAGGTTAAGCTTGTTAAGTGTGTTTTGTGCCCTTAAGCTCATTTAAGGACATTTAAGTGGCCAAATCACTTATCCCTCTCTCATTTTCATCCTCCTCCAGACCAAGAACACAGCCATACTTCCTCCATAGCCACCACACCTCCAAACTTGCAATTGATTGAAATTGAAGGCAAAATGAAGCAATTGAAGGCAAACTAGAGCTATTGCTTGGATGCTTCAAGGATCAAGCTTCATTTTTGGCCTACCCACTTTGGTAAAGGTTCTCTTGCTCTCATGGACTATTTTTTACAATTTTCAAACATCCATGGAGCTAGGGCTAAGCTTGGAAGAGAGCCATGAGCTTGATGAACCAAGCTTAGTGAGGGGAGTGCACTTATTGAAGGTTTTGTGACCAAGTGTGAAGTGCACAATGATAGCAGTAAAGTGACAGTTTCTAGAGCCCAAAAGTTAGTACTAACTAGTGTTAAAATTCTCCTAAGACCAAGCATTAGCTTGAGGAGGGCTGTGATAGTGATTTGGTTGTGTTTATTACGTGTTTTATGGACTAACCTATGGTATATGTTGCTGGCACATTTCATGTGTTTGTTTGTTGTGAATGGCTGCTTCATTTGGTTGCTATATCTTGAATATATGCATGTGGTTTTTGTGTTTTAGTGTCTTTAGATTCAGGTCTTAATGGTGGTTACATTGCCTATTGAATCCAAGTGCTACCCTTACTAAGTTTCTCAATGAAACTTACTCCCCTCAATTCTGTCATTTCAGGTCCAGCAGAAAGATCACATTCAAACTGAGCTTTTTGGTTTGATTTTTAATTTTAAATTTCATGTACATGAACTTCCATATGTCTAGTTGTTATCTGGAAGGTTTGTTGATTTTAGGAGCACATTTGGTATTTTTAATGGTGGTACTTATTCTGTTGCGCAGCAGCTCTCCAGCATCCTGTTCTGGAGTCCATTGTGTGTCAGGAACTCCTGTAACTTAGGGTACATATTTAGCTGAGTTAAGATCATTATGTAGTGCATGTATACATGTACATGTAGTGTATGTAAAATGAGACAAGTATGTGAACATTTGAGTAATGTTTTGGCTATGTAAGTGATGTGGTGCAAAGCTGCCTAAGTGTGAATGATGGGCTACTTACTTGTAAATTCTGTTTTGGCCACATAAAGTTGTTAAAATCAATGGAATCTAATTCCTATGTGTAATGGACATATATGGGATAGCTTTGGAGGGCTTTCCCTTTGTGAATGAAGTGTTTGCATGCTTACGAAAAGTTGTATGGGCAAAATGGTCCAAAAGTTGCCAGAATTTTGACCCTGTACCTAAAGTTTAATAACTCCATGTGTAGAATGAATCTTGGTATGAAATTTTGACCACACCTAGATAACATCTATAGGTTGAAATGGGATATGGAATTTATGAATTTGTAGCCCTGTATCCAAAGATATGACATTGCAAATTTGGCTAAGTTACTGTTCATGTGGTCAGAATTTTGTAACCAACTTAAAAAATCCATAACTTGGTCCATAAGTGGGCTGTTGATGTAAAACAAAATTCCTTCGTTTTCTATATGTCTCTAATTTGTAATGGAGCTGAGAAAATAGGTGGTTATATGGCTAGAATGATACATTTTATTAGTGGAAGTTACAGGCGCAGTAGCTAGTCACTAGAACTTAACAAGATTGCCTAATGTATGGAAGCCAAAACTAAGACTTGTGCTAGTGTTTTCCTTCTTAGCTGCCATAGTGTGCATAAATGTAAATATGTGTGTTATGGTTTGACCAATATGCATGTATTTACATGGTGCTTAAGAGGGTCACTTGAGTATGTACACTTGGGGTGCTGTTTTGATGACCTACAGGACACACCAAACCTGGGAGTTTAAATGCACAGTTTTGGCACCATAACTGGACTACCCCAAAGTGGGTAACAAGCAAAAAATTGTATCCTTTTGATTATTGAAAAAAGATCTATTTGCTTACTCTCCGAAGGATATGCCTAGAATAGACCCAGGTATAATTCACCACAGCCTTAAAGTACGCACGGAGATGAAGCCTGTTCGACAGAAAAAGCATAGCCTCTCGGCACATAAGAACAATTTTGTTAGGAAAAAAGTCCAATGACTAATGGAAGTAGGCATAATAAGGGAGGTCAAGTACCCTGAATGGCTTAGCAACGTTGTTATTTCCATAAAGGAAGGAAGCGATAAACTCTGTATGTGCATCGACTTTCAAAATATTAATGATGTCTATCCAAAGGACTTGTATCTTCAGCCATCAATAGACCAATTGGTAGACTCCACTATTGAATCTGGTCTACTTATCCTCCTCGATGCTTTTAGTGAATACCACTAGATTTGGATGGATCCCGAAGATGAGGAAAAAACTGCCTTCATTACTGAAGCGGGGACCTACTTTTACGTTAGAATGCCTTTTGGCCATAAAAATGCAAGAGCCATATATCAAAGCCTGATGAATAGAGTGTTTAGTTCCCAAATTGGGAAAAATGTGGAAGTATACGTTGACAATATGATTGTTAAGAGTAAAATACCCAGTAATCATATCATAGACTTGGGGGAAACAATCCACCAACTTTGGAAATTCAGAATCCGTTATAACCCCGAAAAATGTGTGTTCAGGGTGACTGCTGGTAAATTCCACTGCTACATGGTGGCTAAAATGACACAACAACTCAACCAAAGGTGGTCAACAGCACCTCCAAAAGGAAGAGCATCCTCTCCAGACACACATCCGAATAAAAGTCACAAGTCACCATCCTAGGGACGTTGCACTATGGGAACTGGGTAGAGAGATCCTAGAACTTCCCACTGGCAAAGTCCATCCATATACGAGAAGTCTCAAACCCCACGCCAAAGAAGTCATTCATGAAAAGGAAGACGTCATTGTCCGTTGCCCGTGGTTGCCAGGCAACGAGCAGTGGACGATACTACCATCCTAATGGAGAAAATCCATGAATGGTTGGAAAAGGTGGAAAAATAGGTCTCTTGAAAGCCTGTCTGGGCAAGGCTATCAGAGACCTTCACTGAAGAGGAATCCCCCTTCATCCGTACGATAGTGGAGGCACCAATGCCCAATGACTTTTGAGTACCATGTCTAGAGACATACAGCAATCCCCACGCCCACTTGATGGAATATAGGAGGAGCATGGTACAGCATGGTGTCGATGATGCTACCCTTTGCAAATGTTTCGAAGTCACCTTGTCGGGGTCTACCACTTCATGGTACAACTCCTTGGGCCCCAGAACCATAATGGGTTTCTAGGAGTTGTCCACCACCTTCAACCAGCAGTTCATCAAAAGCAGGCCGACAGTGAAGATGCCCATCCAAATGTTCGATATAGCCCAAAAGAATGGGGACACCAATCAGGACTGCAACGAGAGATTTAACAGAGAGGCACTAAGTGTTCCTAACGTTTGCCCTATGATCCGAATACTCGCTATGGCCAAGGGCCTAAGGAATGACTCGTAACTCTTCCATGAGTTCTCCAAAGATCCCCCCAACGCCCCTGGGGAGTGTTACCAAAGTGCCGAGTAACACATGACAGCCGAAGAGCTAAGGATGGGTGGCCAAAGTCTAACCATTGTCACTTCCAGGGTCAGAGTCACCAACCTTGATATTCCACTAAAGGAGGGGAAAAAACTCAAAAAGCAAGGGGGAACAGGCTAGTACCATTTACTCCTCTAAACACTACAAGTGTTACCCACTCTGGGGTAGTCAAGTTACGGTGCCAAAATTGTGCATTTAAACTCCCAGGATTGGTGTGCCCTGTAGGTCATCAGAACAACACCCCCAGTGTACACACTCAAGTGACCATCTTGAGCACTATGCCAATACATGCATACTGGTCTAACCATAACACACATATTTACATTTATGCACACTATGGTAGCCAAGAGGGAAAACACTAGCAAAAGTCTTTGTTTTGGCTTCCACACATTAGGCAATCTTGTTAAGTTCTAGTGACCAGCCACTGTACCTGTAACTTCCACTAATAAAATGTATCATTCTAGCCATGTACCCCTTATTTTGTTTACTCCATTATCAAGTAAAGATTTAGAGTAAATCAAGGAATTTTTTTTTTTGCATCAATATCGCACCTATGGACCAAGTTATGAATTTTTTAACTTGGTTACAGAATTCTGACCAAATGCACAGTGACTTAGCCAAATTTGCAACATCATATCTTTGGCTACAGGCTCCAAATTTGCAAAATTCCAAATTCTAGTTCAACCTCTAAATGTTCTTTAGTTGTGGTCAAACTTTCATACAAATATTCCTTCTACACAGGGAGATATAGAACTTTAAGTACAGAGTCAAAATTCTGGTCACTTTATAACCATTTTGCCCATACAAAATTTCATGAGTGTGCAAACACTTCATTCACAAGGGGAAAACCCTCAAAAGCTATCCCATATATGTCCATTACACATAGGAATTAGATTCCCTTGCTTTTAACAACTTTATGTGGCCAAAACAGAATTTACAAGTAAGCAGCCCATCATCACACTTAGGCAGCTTTGCACCACATCACTTACATAGCCAAAACATTACTCAAATGTTCACATACTTGTCTCATTTTACATACACTACATGTAAATGCGTACATACACTACTTAATGGTCTTAAGTCTGATAAATATGCAACCTAAGTTATAGGAGTTCCAGAGATTTAGTGGACTCTAGAAACAGGATGCTGGACAGCTGCTGCACAACACAATTAGTACCACAATTAAAAATAACGAATGTGCTCCTAAAAACACCAAACTTTCCAGATCATGACTAAAAATATGGAAGTTCATGTACCTGAAATTTCAGATCAAAACTCAAAAAAAAAAATTTAGTTTGAATGTGATCTTTCTGGTGAACCTGAAATGACAGAATTGAGGGGAGTAAGTTTCATTGAGAAACTTAGTAAGGGTAGCACTTGGATTCAATAGTCACTATGCCCATCATCACAACCTGCATCCAAAGACAATAAAACACAAAAACCACAATGCATATAGACAAGATATCGCAACCAAATGCAGTAGCCATTCGCAACCAACAAACACATGAAATACAACAGCAACAATAACCATAGGTTAGTCCATAAAACACATAATAAACATAACAAAATCACTATCGCAGCCCTCCTCAAGCTAATGATTGGTCTTAGGAGGATTTTCACAGTAGTTAGTACTAACTTTGGGCTCTAGAAACCCTCACTTTACAGCCATCATTGTGCACTTCACACTAGGTCACAAAACCTTCAATACGTGCACTCCCCTCACTAAGCTTGGTTCATCAATCTGATGGCTCTCTTCCAAGCTTAGCCCTAGCTCCATGGTTGCTTTTGAATATAGAAAACAACCCATGATAGTAAGAGAACCCTTAACAAAGTGGGTAGGCCAAAAATCAAGCTTTATCCTTGAAGCATCCATGCAATAGCTCTACTTTGCTTCCAATTGCTTCCCTTTGCTTTCAATTTCAATCAATTGCAAGTTTGAAGGTGTGGTGGCTATGGAGGAAGTGTGGCTGTGTTCTTGGGCTGGAGGAGGATAAAAATGGGAGAGAGATAAGTGATTTGGCCACTTAAATGGCCTTAAATGAGCGTAAGGGCACAAAACACACCTAAACAAGCTTAACCTTGCTTTATGTCATTTTCCTTCTCACTAATTATGGTTTCTTTGTATTACACTCATTAGTACACATGTGCCCAAGATTTTTGACTATTTATCAAGTCTTCGCTACCTCTCCCATGGTGAGATAACCCCACAATTCCACCTTTAACTTAAGTCAAAAGCTTGAACACCTTAAGGTATACACTAAGACATTTAGGTCCTTAATGCCTTTACTGTTTCCTTTGTCCAAACTTATCTTCCATGAGCAATTTGGTCCTACAATATCACTTTCATACAATTCATATCCTTCCCATAACTCTCCAAGTCTCTTTCTTGAGAGTTTTGCAATTGAGTACTTGAATTTCCAAAACTTACAAAAAAGTCCATCGATTGCTTGACAAACAAGCAATCCTTGTGGTTTTTTTGGGGGCCAAGTTACTAACTTGGAACACTTTTAAGGAGGTGTTGATCATGCCTTTTACCCCCCACACTTCAATCACTATGGTGAGAATTACACAATATAATGGTTTTTAGTCATTATGACACACTTGTAATTCTCCCATTTTTGTGAGGTGGTAATAACAAGAACGAACATCCTGATGGCCCTGGAAAGGCAAGAAACCGTAATCCAATGTCCAAAGGCCATGACCATGGACAACAAAAAAAACATGAAGAAATGTTGTCAGTTTCAATGGGACCACGGGCAGGATACTGAGGATTGCTTTCAACTAAGAAAGTATATTGAATCCTTAATAAAGCAAGGGCAACTTCGTTGCTGTTTGTGGATGCCATCGCTAAAAGCCCGGGAAAGAAAGAAAAAGATTGAAAAGGAAAGGGTGAGGATTATGAGTCTTACCAATGGTCAAATTGAAGTCCTAAAAATGCCTACCTCCGGTCTATAATCTAGACAATTACAACCGAAATACCCTCCGTTGAGCGGAAAAGGAACTCCCAGTACTTGGGTGGATTGATCTACCCCTGATGTTAAAGGTTAACTCGGTTCAAACTAAGGAAGAACTCTTTGCATCTACTATGACAAGGTTCATTATCATTAGATGTCCCCTCTTCATGTAATGCCATCCTCAGAAGGCAGACATAGGGTAATCTTCACATTCTCCCATATGTGAAATACCTGACTGTCACATTTGGCACAAAGGAGGATGATGCAGAAATACTCATCGACCAAGCCATAGTAAAAAAGTTTTTATCAAAGTAAGACAGAGCCCTGTGAAAGGACAGGTTGAAACCTCGACGGAGAAGACTGTATCAAGCAAAGATGAAATAGAGAGTGAAAAAAGTGATCCTGAAAAGATAGAAATAGAGGATGTAGAACTTGTCCCGGGCCAAAGTACCCCAAATGGGGAAAAAACTGGCTGTAGGTGACAAGGAAAAACTTGTATCCCTTCTATTAATGTGGAAAGATCTATTTGCTACTGGAGAAACACCTTTCCCACTTGTCGTTGGCACTGAGGCCATTATCCCTGTCAAAGTCAGACAACTGTCTATCAGAATACAGGTGTTTGACGATGAAAGGAACAACCTCAGTTTAAGAGCCAAGTTAGGTATGATTGATGAACATAGAGAGATGGCTAAACTCATAATAAAAGCCTTTCAGCAGAGGGTAGCCATTACTGTGAACTCGCATGTGAAACCTAAACGGATCAAGATAGGAGACCTTGTTCTTCGAAAGGGTAAATTGGAACCTCAAAGATCATCTCATGGTGTACTTCAGGAAAATTGGGAAGGACCTTATTTCATTCTCGAGGAAGTCTGGCTAGGGGTCTATAAGCTCGGAAATGTTGAAGGAGAAGAGTTAAAGAACACATGGCATTCTGACTCTTTGAAAAAAATTCTACACTTAGAATTTTCCAATGAGTTTCACTCAATATGGTTGCTTCTGAAAGTACATGAGTGTTATTGTACAAGTATTGTTGAAGGTGGATGACCAAATATGGTTAATCCCAAAAGTGCCTAAGTGTTTTTGTAGGAAGCAAGTTGTCCGAGTATGGTTGACCGAATATGGTTGATTCCAGATATGGTTCACCAAATATGGTTGATTCTATTCTTAAACACTTAGAATGATATCCATACCTCACCGACGATAATTTGACATTACCTTCAGAAAAGACTAAGGTTGTGAATCCTTGGTAGAATTTTTTAAAAAGACAGTACATGATTGAAGGTGCTGAACCCTACACTACCAAATATGGTAAATTAGTCAAAGATGGTTAAACACCGAAGGTTGTAATAATAGTAGAAGTTGTACCTATTGTGGACGCAGCCAAATTTTTGGAAATAAAGTTCCATTAAGAAAGGTAGTACACAAAAAAAAAAAAAGGGAAGAACCTACATCTTATGGGTTATTTTACCCATCTTTGGGGTCTTCAGCATTTGTGTCCTTGGCGTCTGTACCTTCAATGTCATCCTCATCTTTGTCACTTACATCTTTAGCTGAATGAGGAAGGGTAGGAAAGTTGAGACATTCAATCTTTGACCATGGTGAGGACGGTCCTTCAGGATGTCAAGGGCTCTTAGGAAGAAGACATCTAGGTCGAGATATTGCAAAAGGACCTGATGGTGGGCAAGGTAGAATCCATCTTCGAATGAGGACTTGGTTACCTCATCTACCTTAGCTTTGTTAGCCTTAAGGTCCTCCAGCTCCTTCAGTGCCTCGACCTCCTTCTCTACCTTCTTCATCTTCTTCTTCTACTTCTTCAATCACTCTATTTCGGTGAGGAATTCATAGTTGATCCCCAATGCCTTAGTAACGTCAACTATGGCATCTTTTTTCTCCTTCCAAAAGACCTCCCCCTCCGAACTCAATTCTATGACCTTCACCCCAAGGTCACTAATTTTGGATGAACAATCCTCAATGAGCCCTCTTTAGCTCTCCAACACTTCCTGGCCAACCTTAGCCAGGTCCTCTTTCCTAAATCTTGTTGAGCTCATCGTATTTCATGCATGAGCTCATAAACAATTTATTGGCCTTGGCCAAGTTCTTGCCCGACTAACTTCGGATGGCAGATTGTTTGGTTGCCCAAGCCTGAAAGTAGCCTTCATATGCGAGTAACTGTAAGTGGAAAATACCTGATGTAAGCTACAACAATGTTGAAGAC
This sequence comes from Aquilaria yunnanensis, assembly GCA_039654915.1. Lineage (NCBI taxonomy): Eukaryota > Viridiplantae > Streptophyta > Magnoliopsida > Malvales > Thymelaeaceae > Aquilaria > Aquilaria yunnanensis. The sequence goes on from CM077598.1 coordinate 80,470,324, forward strand.
TTTGAGAAATCAAAATTTTTCTAAGTACTAGGGATTACCTAAGCAGCATGCTAGGTCATTCGAGCTACGAGGATCTCCTCACTTGGGCAGTCCTCGGTCAAGGTTTGAAAGGTTGCATTGGTCATGTTGCCCCTCACTATCTGAGGGACCATCTTTTAGTAATCTTCATAAAATAGGTCCATGTCCTTAATAAAGGTCCATAAGGGTTCCCTTGAGACCTTGTCCTTTGGAATCTTTGAGTCCCGAATGGCCTTCTTCCAAATGTGGTCCATCCTCCACACTATTTGGGCCCCTTCCTCTGCGAAATCATGCCGAAGTTCCTTTATTACATTATCTCTTAGCCATTCATCTACAAATTCTGGAATAGCAAAAAATCTGAAACTCATATATGAATGGTTGAGAGACAAAGCTGGTGCAAGTTCAACGTCTTCTCCATCAGAATCACCGAGGTCGAGTACTTCGGAGGGATTTCTTTCCCTTTGCGTCTTTGCCTCTCCTGGGCCTCATTTGCCAAAATATTCCCTAATGAGGTCCCCAAGGTTTTGACAACGGCATTAGGACTAGGAGGGGTTGAGAAGATGGCTGACTCCGAGGTCAAGTCAGCACCAACAGACATTTGGTCCAGTGCCCCAACGTACTCTGGGGGGATGTAGGGAGTCCTGCTTAGTTTTCTTTGACTTCGGCACTGAGGATGGACTAGCTTGCCCCTTCTTTCTCTTTAGAGCCTTCTTTTTCTACTTGTCCTTCTTAGGTTTGTTACCACTCTCAGATCTTAAATATACTGACCATATTTAATGTGTCAATTCCAAGGAGCTATGCATGTTCTGTAGCCATTAAAACAATGCTCACTATATCACCCAAGTGGCCCTCTTGGTCTTTACGCAAATATATTGTTGGATTTTGGGAGCCAAACAAGCGTAGTGAAATTTAACCAAAACCCTCCAGAATCCAAGTTAAACGGGATAAACTGGGTGTTCAAAAATTTTCATACCTAATTTTCGGTTGAGATCTTTCACCCAACTGTAGAGTCGAATCACAAAACTTGAATAGTTGACGTGTTCAAGCGCTCTATGGTATCCACATGAGCCTCTCGAGATCACCACACTTCCACTATGTCCTGGCAGATGCATTTCTCTTGTGCTCGCAGTGCAAGCTTGCGTTCTCCAAGGAATTGCAAGAGAAGAGTGTGATTGTCCTTTTGGGAGGCTAGGGCAAGAAGCTATGAATTTCTCACTAAAAGTTGTATTTATAGTGAGACTCAACTTCCCGGCCTAATGGGTTTCAAAGCCCTAATCTAATTAGGCTTTAATTTCGGGCTTAATAATGGCTCAACTCTTGGGCCCATTATTAATATGATATTATTGTGTAACCATAACCCAAATAATTAGCCCATGCACTATAATGATCCAAATAGCTCTATGTGTGCGACCCAATAGGCTTTTACCACATTGGCAATGATCATAAATCACATTTATGTTCAAAAGCAATGAGTGATGTTTAGCAACACATCATTGCTACCCAAGTGACAAGATTGTCGGTGATTCGACTAAACCTTTATGATCATTACCGATATATGCCCTTATCCCTTTGCCCAGGATATCAAGACTAAGCATGAGACATGGAATGTGTCACTCTTATATAGCCTAATCTTTGGTTTCTTGATTACCGAGTAGACCAACTTAAACTGATGACATTGATATCATATATCAACTCATCCAAGCATGGCCATGCATTTTTCTAAGTCTCACTCTTTCAAGGGGCCCGAAGATATCATTCCCATTATATAGGAGGGACAAATCCCATCTTGATCATACAAATCCCTCTGCATGATATGTGACATACACAATGACCTCCTTCAAGTTCACTCACTCACGAGCAGCAAAAGGAAGTATCAAAATATGTGACTCACATGTAGGGAACCTTGATGATCTTAGGTCAAAGGACTACATATACCATGGTCACTATGAGAATCACTTATGACACTCATATAACGATCCATGTAGTATTCTCATGGTGGGTTGGTCCAATAACAAGTTTTCTAACTTGTACCCATAAGTAGACTATATATCTCATATTAGTCTCCACATATGCTAGTCGTTTGTATCATTGAAACCGGCTCCACAATAATACTAAACTGGGGACATTTAAGATATATCATTATTCTAGGGTTACAATTATGTTTATTATGTCACGTAAAAACAAAACAACAAACATAATTGCTGGATTAATGCTTTAATAAAATATCATGACTCAATGTCCAAAAATACAATCATCTCATGATTGGCTTTTTGGGCACAACACTAACATATATGTACATTGGTCGAACCATCACACACACATTCACATAGCCTTAAAGATCTTAAACCCTTTAATACGCTTGAACCTTTATAGGTGATGCCCAGTGGCATCCTTGTCGTATGACATGTTGGCCTAAAGGAGAGACTTCAAGTATGAAGGTGCCTGAAACACTCAGAAGAACAAGGGTTAGGAGCTCCCCGAAATGTGTTTTCGGGGGAAGAGCGTTCGACGCCCAAGTCAGTATTTGTGAGAGTAAGGAACAGAGAGTAGGTAAATAGCGAGAGTTCTTCATTTTTTTCTTACCAAGGTCCTTCCTAAGTATTTAAAAGAGTGTGGAGGGAGGAGACCGTTTGACACAGCCTGTTCAGATCGTGACACATGTTCAGTCAGATTTGATCCGTACCCTCAGAGATAGGTATCTCCAGCTGGCCGTAGGCCGTTTTGGCCAAAGGGTAGGGGCATGTGCGAGATCTCTCTGTTAGAGGCTTCTTAACCATTTTTGTCGTATCTTTGCAAGACCCCTTCGGAGAATGAGACCCCTTTGGGGTATGAGGCTCCTTATACTAGATATCACCACCAAGGGCCATCAGGAAAGGTCCTTCGGCAGAGCGAAGTACCTTCAAAAGACATTCTTCCCTTGACCAAGGATGGGGAGTTACTTTTTTGAGGTTGGTAGGTTCGTAAAGCCCAACGGTGGTGAAAGATACCCCTCCCTGAAGTTGGTCATGTAACCTTTCCGAGGGTGGTGCAAGTGTCGCCGAGGTCGGTGCTAAGCCTCTCCGAGGGTGGTGAGGGCCCCATTTTCTCTGAGGTTGGTCACTTGCATTTCCTAAGGGTGGTGCTCATCAAGCCAGTTTGGGAGACCTCTAAGGGTAATAGCCCTTTGGCTATCAAAAGGGAAACATGATGAATACTCATAAGTGTATTGCTATTAAGGGTTTAAATCATCATTATACTCTTTGAGTATGATAAATTTCTATATTCTGAGCATTTTTCCAATGGGTTACTATTCACACATTTTTACTATTCAAAGTTACTATTCATAAACTTACTGTTCATACGCATATTTCACTGTTCATATGCGTATTTACTATACATACGCGGTTTACTGTTCATTAATATTAAAATATAAATATTAAATAATTATTTTTTTATGTAGGTAAAAAATCATCACTTGGCGGCCCTTCACGAGAAAAAAATCATATCTGGAGCTGTAGGCATCGAAACTGAATGATTCCAAATTCATTTAAAAGCCAACATATAGATCTTCAACTCTCCTTCATTCTACAAGCTATTTTGATCATTTTCATTACCAAAATCTGATTATAGATGAGACCATTCATTTTTTTTTTGTGCTGAAGAGCAGTTTCGGTAGAAAAATCATAACTAAAGCCATGGATGTCTGATTTGAATAAGCAAGCTGTCAATTCAAAGCTAAATAGTAGATCTACAAGTTCTATGCTTTGACAAAGAGCTGATCTAATGTCTACAATGATAAAAAAAATTAAAAGAAGTTGCAGCCTGCCATTATTGATTTGTATTTACCTACATTTTACCATTTTATTTTTACCATTTCACCTACCCCAAAAATCTATAAATAGGCACCTTGGGAGGAGGGTGAAGCATGCCATTTTCTTGGGCCATTTCTATCTTCTTGTATCATCTTTAGCTTTTTTCCTTTGTTCTTGTTCTAGTTTTCAATACCAAAGCTTTGTCCAAGTGTTTTCTCGTTCTTCTTCTTGTTCTTTCTTTTGATCTTTCAATCTTTGTTCATTTCATATTTCTACATGTTGTTTAGTTTTATCATGACTAACTAATCTTCCTTTTTGCTAAGGTGAAAGGGTGAAGCTTTTGGTATAAAGGTTATGATTGATTTGAATGGATCACAATGTTAACGGTATTTTCTTCCTTAATCTATTTAACATCTCTCCTTGTTAAGTGGGAGTCTTGATTCATCATAGTCAATCATTGGCACAAAACCTGCTTGATTCCCTCCGTAGAACATTGCTTTGTCGGCTGTATTGGAATCTTGAGTTATTGTCGACAAAGGTTGGCATGATGGATACTTGAACCCATTAACAAGTGTTGGCGTTTTAAGATCAATGAAAGTTAATGCTAACTAAATTCCCTGATTGGGACCTCCTCTATGTGTGGATTCGAATTGAGTAGCAAGATGGGCTAAAATTAATCATAACCGATATACTAAACGTGGATCGCCTAACCTTAGCTATTTTATTTAAATTTGAATTTTTAATCAATACTTGTTCACACTTTGCACCAAATACTTTCTTTCTTAAAAACCTATAATTTCTATTTTTAATTCACTTCCCTGTGGTTTGAGACTCAGACTCCCGAGATTTATTACTTGCGACAACCTACACTTAGGTTACAACTGCTTGAGTGCAGCAAGTTTTTGGAGCCGTTGCCGGGGAAGTAAAATTAGAGTACAAGTTTAATTTTTTTTTCTTTTTGTTCTTTTTATTTTATTTTATTTTATTTTTTGTTTTGTTCTTTATATGGCAGGCTAAGCCTCGTACCTCTTAATTTGTGCTAATCTTATTTTGCTTTATTTTTCTTTATTGTTGAATGGAAGGCTGAGCCTCTTACCTTTTATTTTTTGTTCAAATTGGTTCCTATTTATTTATTTTCTTATTATTATTATATGGAAGGTTGTGCCTCCTACCTAACTTGTTATTGATATTTGTTTTTCTTGTTGTTATTTTGTTTATGTATGAAAGCTTGGTCACGTACATCAATTGGTAGACTGGTAAGAGAATCTTCATCTTTTTCAAATATGGCTGAACACATTAATGAACAAGAAGATAATCATTCTCTACATAATGACCAATATCGGCCTAGGACACTTAGAGAACTCATGAATCCCATAATAAATAGCACTCCATCATGTTTAATTTTTCCTGCTGATGCATGTAACTTCAATTTCAAGCTAGGTATTATTCAACTTTTCCCAACTTTTCATGGCTTTGATTTCAAAAATCCTTACTTGCATCTGAGAGAATTTGAGGAAGTCTATCATACATATAACAGCCTAAACTATAGCATGAACATCATTAGACTTAAGCTTTTCCCTTTTTCTTTAAAAGCTGAAGCTAAAACTTGGCTACAGAATCTTAGGTCAGGCTCCTTTAACTCATGGGATGAACTGCAACAACAATTTTTGAAATTTTTTTTTCCTACCCATAGAACAAATTCTTTTAAAAGACAAATCACCAGTTTCACACAAAAACCAGGAGAAACTTTTTACTAGTTTTGGGATAGATACAAAGATTTACTTAACACATGCCCACTCCATGGTTTCAAAACTTGGAGATTAGTCTCACATTTTTATGAATGATTGACACCTAGGGAAAGACAATTGGTAGAAATGATGTGCAATGGAACATTTGAGGATAAGGATCCTAACGAGGTAATGAATTACCTAGACATGCTAGCAAAAAATGCACATAATTAGGACACTGCTGGTACCTACGAAGCTCTAGGTAAGACTCAAACCCTTACATCTAGTGGAGGCATATATCATCTTAAGGAAGATAATGACCTTCAAGAAAAATTTGCATCCCTAGCTAGAAAGGTTGATGCTTTAGAAATGAAAAAAAGTTGTCATTTAAAATCTGTTGAAAAAATTATTTGTCACATTTGTGAGACCAATGACCATTACACTAGCAATTGCCCAACCTTGCCCTCTTTCAAAGAATGTTTCCATGAACAAGTCAATGCATTGAACAACTTTGAGAGACCAACCCAAAATCCATACTCGAAAACTTACAATCCTAGTTGGAGGAATCATCCAAATTTCAATTGGAGAGGTGATAATCATGCTCAATCGCACAACCATCTTTGCACACCCAACAAAATTTTCAACAATCTCAAGGGTATGCACCACATGTTCCTCCTTTTAAGAAAAATTTTGAAGATACATTGCATTCATTCATTGAGAAGCAAGAGTCCATCAATGCTCAAACAAGTCAAAACCTGAATGATTTGAAAAATACTCTTGCAAAATTTGCATTTGCACTCAACATTCAGGAGAAAGGAAAATTTCCTTCTCAACCACAAGTGAATCCCAAAGGTCAAACCATGGATCAAGTGAAGTCAATCATTACACTTCATAGCGGTAAGGTTATTGAAAAATCCATTCCTAATCCTTATGAAGAAGACGATGAGTCAACTTCTAAGAGTAAAAAAGGGGTTAAACCTATACCAAGCGAAGAACAAATTGAATCTATACCTGTACCTCCATTTCCTCAGACATTAACTATTTCTAAAAAGGTGAATAAGAATCCTGAAATTCTTGATATCTTTAAGCAGGTAAAGATTAATATCCCCTTGTTGGATGCGATTAAATAGATACCTTCTTATGCCAAATTTTTAAAGGATTTATGCACTATTAAAAGAAAACTGAATGTAAAAAAGAAAGCCTTCTTGGAAAACTAGGTAAGTTCTGTTATTCAAAATAACACTGCTTTGAAATACAAAGATCCTAGCTGTCTGACAATTTCATGTTTCATTGGAGAACATAAAATTGAGCAAGCATTACTTGATCTTGAGGCTAGTGTAAACTTACTTCCATATTTAGTTTACCAAAAACTAAATTTGGGTGAGTTAAAACCAACTGAAGTAACTCTTTTGCTTGCTGACAAATCAATGAAAGTGCCTACAGGAATCATTGAAGATGTGTTAGTCCAAGTTGATAAATTTATATATCCTGTGGATTTTATTGTTTTGGACACACTACTAGTGGAAATCAAGAATTCAATACTTGTTATATTGGGACGCCCATTTTTAGCAACCTCTAATGCTTTGATTAATTGTAGGAATGGATTGATGAAGTTGTCATTTGGGAATATGACATTGGAGTGAAATATTTTCAATTTGGTTAAGCAACCTCCCGCAAAAGAAGATGAGGGTGAAGGTGTCTGCAATATTAACGCAACTAAGGAAAACTATATCTAAGAAGGGAGTATCTCTGATCCTCTAGAAAATAGGCTAGTTAATTTATTTGAATCAAATATGCATGTAGATAAGGATACATTTGACATTTGTGCATTGTTTGATTCTTCACAGATAGACGGGAACACATGTTGGACACCAAAAATTGAAGAGTTGGGAAAACCTAAAGTTGAATAGCAAAATAAAATTCACACAATTGAGTTGAAGCTTTTACCCAAACAATTGAAGTACCTAATGTTAGAGAAAGATGCGAAATCAAGCCTGATACATTAGATCAAATTACTCAAAGAATTCAACATTGTGATCAAGGATAAGAATGGCTCCAAAAATGTTGTCACTAATTATTTGTCAAGATTGACAACGAATTCAACAATTGAGGCTGCACCCATAAATTATTGTTTTCCTGAAAAATTTCTATTTTCTATCATTAAAGTACCTTGGATTGCTAATATTATCAATTTTTTGGTGACAGGACGGATCCCAGCTCAATGGAGTATCCAAGATAAGAAGAAATTTCTCCATGAGGTGACAAATTTTTATTAGGATAACTCATATCTTTTCAAATCCTGTCCTAACCAGATATTTACAAGATGCATACCTGAGGATAAGGTAAAATGTGTCATTGAATTATCTCATTTTGAAACGTGCGGAGGGCATTTTTTGTCAAAGAAAATAGCTGTAAAGATTTTGCAGTCTGGATTTCATTGGCCCTCTTTGTTTAAAGACGCACGTGCATTTTGCAGAGCCTTTCAAAATTGTCAAAAAGTAGGATTCATTTCTTCCCGGTTAAGTACTGGATATAGTACTCCGTGGCTCTCAAGCCGGTTATCTTAGTTTCCCATAATAACTGATTTCTTTCTCTCCTCTCTCAATTTTTTCTCACCAATGGATTCTACTCTTTCTACTTTGTGAAATTACTTTCCTTCTCTCCCAATGAACGTTCTTAAAATGATTTACCAAGTTAGATGTGAACAATTAAGAGTTTTGATGCATAAAGGCATTCCTGAAGAAGTGCGTTGCTTAATTGAAGCTAAGGTCCATTTGGTTAGTGAAGTTCCAGATGCATTTGTGCCCCGCATGCCTGGCTTAGGCAAAAGCTCTTATGCCAAAAAGTGAAGAGCAAAAAGGTTACACGTCTGTCACAATTGCGGTTGATGGAATTGTGATACTAAATGTCATTCTTTAGGGATGATGTCCGATAATCTAGAAGATAAAAGAAAATTCATTAAGAATGGCCTGCATAAGGAATCTTTGGATGATATCCGATTGACTCTTGAAACGCATTCTTGTGGAAATAGTGCAATATGAAATTCTTGGTTTATGGATGGCTTTACATAGAGAACGAAAGCATTACAGTCTTAGGAATCTAACTTTAAATGACCCTGTTCACCAATTTGTAAGAAAACTGGATGGGAAGCATATCTTCAACTCATAGAAGGCATTGAAGCCATTACTGGACGTAAAATCAGTGGAAGATGTGAGCCATAATCACAACTACTTTAAATTGATGTCATTTTATTTTTATTTTTATTTTTATTTTTATTTTTTTCTTTACAGGTTTTCAATCCTTAATAAGTGATGATGCACTGTGGAAGAGAACAATCGGACTTGTGGATATGTTTATCTTGTCTTTTAGTTTTATTATCAGCATTTTATTTATTTTAATTTAAGTTATTTCAGGTTTTTCATTTTCAATAACTACCATTTTAGGTAATTTCTTCTTCACTCTTCTTTTCTATGTTTTGACATTGGGGACAATGTCTTAATCTGGTTGGAGGGAGGGATAGTTGATATTTGATTTTTTTTAGTTTAGTTTCTCTCATGCTGATATTAAAATCATTAGATAAAGCACTTAGTTTATGATGGCTGAGTAAATAGTAATTTTTCACTGTTAAGACGCATCCTATTTTATGGGACATGCATAACATTGTTTTTTCCTTACAAGCATAAATAGTTGCATGTAGGAACATTTAGCATGAATTTAGGTTGTTTGCATTTATGAACCCAACTCATGGAAATGTCATCATTGGATGTATACCTTGTAAATTTGAAATGGTTATTAATTTTTAAAAGTAGTTAAAGTATGTTTCTTGTTACTTAAGGAAAATAAATAACCGGTGAGCACTTTGTTGCCCTTAGTGTTTATTAGAATGTCTGAATTTCTTTGTTGAGAGTGCTTACTTTGTGTTTTGAGCTAGACCTTGCTTGGATGGGTGACTGTAAGGACCCATGCAACCTCACTTCTTGTATGTAAATTTAAGGAAGAAGATGACATTTTAGGGCCAACCACTTACCAAAAGGCTAACCTTGTACATTATCCCTGAGTGAGCCCCTTTGAGCCTTATAGCCTTATTCTTTGTTTGAACCCTATATGTTTAACCACTTCCACTTCATTTTGCTCCTTTATTGTCCTTGGAACTAGTGATGCTTATGTGATTATGGGCTTAGAGAATTAAAATGAATGTGTTGTTTTTGGTAAAATAAAGAATAAGTGTAGGGTGTACTTTAGAATATGTTAGGTTACCTTGTACTTAATTTTTCATAGTGGAAAATTTGGGGTGAGTTGAGCTTGAATAATAAAAATTGAGTGTATATCATTGGATGGTTGAGTTTTAAACAAGTGTTGATTTTTTTTATAATAGAAAAAGGCAAAAGCGAGAACATAAGAAAAAGCCCTTGCAAAATAAAGTTAATATATATATATATATATAAACTCGTTCGTTTCATAATATTTGGCCTCTGTTTCTTTCATGGCAGTCTAAAAAAAATTGTTATCTTTCCTTTTCAAATAAAATTATATATGCTCATGCCCATGTGGAAGCCTTACTAAAGCAAAGATGAAAGGCATCTTCTTTTATCTTTTTCTGGCAGATAAACACATAATCATGGCAGACAGTTAAAAAAAAAACACTTCAGCCTTAATATTTGTGCACGTCAAATGGGGCTAACTATTTTGAAACGAAGAGAGGTAAAAAAAAAAGGGGTGGTAAATTCAATAAGTTTAAAACTCAACCATATTTGTTTTCTAAACTCATGTTTTGATAAGGAATTGTGTTTTGGAGAGGATTTGGAGACTATGGTTGATTTGGGTATTTAGTGATTTAGGTGCCCATATTTATTGTTCATTGTATTACTAATTCTTTTAAACTCCACTATTAAAAAGCCTCCAACCGATTCCCGCTTTCACCATACCCAGCCTCATTACAACCTTGTATAAAGACCATTGAACTTAAATTTACATACAGAATCTAGTGAGGATGAAGTTGGATCCCTTTGCAAGCTCCAGATTGAGAAACACAAAGTAAGCTGTTTACAAACCCACCTTAAAATAAATGCAAATACTTAGGAAGTTATCGTCTACCTCTGGTAACAAGGACTTAACTTTTTCTCCTTTCATTAATTACTCGCAAGTCAAGTTTACAAGTGTTATATATTCATAGCATGATTTGTCATGAGTTGTTAGATTATGTATTTTGTTTATTTTCTTAGGTTAAACTTCCTAGGGACTAGCAAGAACCTGGTTGGGGGGTGTGATGAATACTCATATGTATATTGCTATTAAGGGTTTAAATCATCATTATACACTTTGAGTATGATTAATTTCTATATTCTGAGCATTTTTCCACCGGGTTACTATTCACATATTTTTACTCTTCACATACATTTTTACTATTCAAAGTTACTATTCACTGACTTATTTTTCATATGTGTATTTCACTGTTCATACGTGTATTTACTGTACATACACAGTTTATTGTTCATTAATATTAAAATATAAATATTAAATAATTATTTTTTTATGTAGGTAACAAATAATCAGTTGGCAGCCCTTCATGAGAAAAAATCATATCTGGAGCTGTAGGCATCGGAACTCAGTGATTCCAAATTCATCTAAAAGCCAACACATAGATCTTCAACTCTGCTTCACTCTGCAAGCTAGTTTGATTGTTTTCATTGCCAAAATCTGATTATAGATGAGACCATTCGTTCTTTCATGTGCTGAAGAGTAGTTTCGGTAGAAAAATTATAACTTCAGCTACGGATGTCCGATTTAAATATGCAAGCTATTGATTCGAAGCTAAAGAGGAGATCTACAACTTCTATGCTTTAAGGAATAGCTAATCTAATGTCTACAATGGTCAAAAAATTAAAATAAGTTGCAGCCTGCCATTTCTAATTTGTATTTACCTACATTTTACCATTTTATTTTTACCATTTCACCTACCCCAAAACTCTATAAATAGGCACCTTGGGGGGAGGGTGAAGCATGCCATTTTCTTGGGCCATTTCCATGTTCTTGTATCATCTTTAGCTTTTTTCCTTTCTTCATGTTCTAGTTTTCAATAGCGAAGCTCTGTCCAAGTGTTTTCTCGTTCTTTTTCTTGTTCTTTCTTTTGATCTTTCAATCTATGTTCATTTCATCTTTCTACATGTTGTTTATTTTTATCATGACTAACTAATCTTCCTTTTTGCTAAGGTGAAAAGGTAAATCTTTTGGTATAAAGGTTATGATTGATTTGAATGGATGATAACGTTAACGGTATTTTCTTCCTTAATCTATTTAACTTTCCTCCTTATTAAGTGGGTGTCTTGATTCATCATAGTCAATCATTGGCACAAAACCTGGTTGATTCCCTCTGTACAACATGGCTCTGCCGGCTATATTGGAATCTTGAGTTATTGTTGACAAAGGTTGGCATGATGGATACTTGAACCCATTAACAAGTGTTGGCGTTTTAAGATCAATGAATGTTAATACTAACTAAATTCCCCGATTGGGACCTCCTCTATGTGTGGATTCCAATTGAGTGGCAAGATGGGCTAAAATTAATCATAACCGATATACTAAAAGTGGATCGCCTAACCTTAGCTATTTTATTTGAATTTGAATTTTTAATCAATACTTGTTCACACTTTGCACCAAATACTTTCTTTCTTAAAAACCTGTAATTTGTATTTTTAATTCACTTCCCTGTGGTTCGACACTCGGACTCCCGAGATTTATTACTTGCAACAACCTACACTTGGGTTACAGCTGCTAGAGTGCAGCAAAACAAATTTGAGGCTTTAAATCCATACAAGTTTGAAATTATGGATTTAATACTTAACCGGGTAAAATTGACCAAATGAAGAGTACTCAGCCAAATTAGCTAACTTTGATAGGTTATAACTCTAGCTATAGAACACCAAATCCAGTGATTCAAACCCCAAATTCTTCATCTTGAAGCGCTCTAAGCATGGTCAAAATTTGATAGCCAAACTCATTATGTACAGTAAGTTATGGCTCCTGGAGTACAGGGTTCCAAATCTATACAACTAATGACCATAATGCCCATACAAAATTTCATAAAATTCACACACTTTATTTCTAGGTGCAAAACCAACATGGGCAGGTTCTTGCATGTCTTAAACACTTGGGAAAGTCATTCCCATGAATTTAGAGGTATTATATTGTAGGGTTTTGGGAGCCAAACCAGCGCAGCAGAATTTAACCAAAACCCTCCAGGATCCAACTGAAACAGGGTATACTGGGTGTTCAAAAATTTTCATACCTAATTCGATTGAGATATTACACCTAACTGTAGAGTCGAATCAGAAAAACCTGAACAGTTGATATGTTCAAGCTCTCTATGGTATCCACATGACTATCTCTGGATCACCACGCTTTCACCATATCTCGGTAGATGCGTTTCTCTTGTTCTCGCAGTGCTAGCTTGCGTCCTCCAAGGAATTGCAAAAGAAGAGTGCGGCTGTCCTCTTTGGGAGGTTAGGGCAAAAGGCTGTGAATTTCTCACTAAAAGTTATATTTATAGTGAGACTCAACTTTTAGGCCTAATGGTTTTCAAAGCCTAATCCAATTAGGCTTTAATTTCGGGCTTAATAATGGCTTAACTTTTTGGGCCATTATTAAAACAAAATTATTATGAAACCAAAACCCAAATATTTAGCCCATACATTCTAATAATCCAAATAGCTCTAAGTGTGCAACCAATAGGCTCTTACGACGTTGGCAATGATCATAAATCACATTTATGATATAAGCAATGAGCGGTGTCTAGCAACACATCATTGTTACCCAAGTGACAAGATTATCAATGATTCAACTAAACCTTTATCATCATTACCGATATATGCCATTGTCCCTTTGTCCAATATATTAAGACTAGGCACGAGACATGGAATGTGTCACTCTTGTATAGCCTAATCTTTGGTTTCTTGATTACCAAGTAGACCAACTTAAACTGATGACATTGATATCATATATCAACTCATCCAAACATAGCCATGCATTTTCTAAGTGTCACTCTATCAGGGGGCCCGAAGATATCACTCCCGTTACATAGAAGGGATGAATCCCATCTTGATCATACAAATCACTCCGCATGATATGTGACATACCCAATGACCTCCTTCAAGTTCACTCAGTTACGAGCAACAAAGGAAAGTATCAAAGTATGTGACTCAGATGTAGGGAACCTTGATAACCTTAGGTCAAAGGACTACATATACCTTGATCATTATGAGAATCACTTATGACACTCATATAAGGATCCATGTAGCATTCTCATGGTGGGTTGGTCCATCAACAAGTTCTCCAACTTGTACCCATATGTACACTACATATCTTATGTTAGTCTCCACATATGCTAGTTGTTATGTATTATTCTAACCCACTCCACAATAATGCTAGACCAGGGACATTTGAGAATATCATTATTCTAGGGTTACAATTATGTTTATTACGTTACATAGAAACAAAAAAACAAACATAATTGTTGGATTAATGCCTTAATAAAATATCATGACTTAATGTGCAAAAATAAAATCATCTCATGATTGGATTTTTCACACAACACTAACATCCATAAGCATTAAACATAATTTTCCTTGGAATAGCTAATGAGTTGCAAAATGGATAGAATTGAACATTCAACCCCAAACATCACTTTATTGCTCCATATATCATCCACACACCATCGATAGTGTATTTACATGCATAGATGTATCATACATATTTCCTAGCTTAGTTGGGTATGTACACTAGCTTCTTGGAGAGCCATACAAACACAATGCACTCTAGAAACTTCAAAAAGGTAGCTGATGTGTAAGGCAGAAAGTACCAACACTAAAATTAGCAAATGTGCTCTAAAAATCATGAAACAATTAAGTTTAATACTAAATATATTGAAGTTCATGTACCTGAAATTTCATAGGAAAACTCAGACTAGAACTATTAGTTTGAATGTTCTCTTTCAGGTGTTCCTGAAAATGGACAGAAAGAGGAGTAAGCTCTTTGTAAGGAACATAGTAAGGGCTTTCAATCTAAAGTCTTCCATAGCAACGTACCAATTAAAATCCAAAGACAAAAAAACATACAAAAACAACACATGCACACAACTATGGCAACCATATGCACCAACAAACACAACAACAAACACATGTAATGCTGGCAGCAATAACACATTAGGGTTGGTCCATAATCATTCAATAAAACAACAAGATATCACTTTAGTAACACTGTGGAAGCCCCCCTCAAGCTTTTGCTTGGTCTTAGGAGTCTTTTAGGTCTTAGTTATTACTAACTTGGGCTCTTAAAACCCTTGTTTCTTGCTACCATCTTTAGCATGGTAACACTAAGGCCGAAACCTTGCCATGCTTATTTCCCCTTAATCCATACTTGGTTTCTTGAGCTTTTTGCTCTCTTCCAAGCATTGTCTTATCTTAATGGATGTTTGGAAATATAGTAAAAAATCCAAGAAGCTTGAGAAAACCCTTACCTTTGCTATGAAATCTGAAAACCCAAATAGAACCAAAATTAGGTTGTCTTGCACTCTTTGATGTCTTCTTCACTTTCTGTTGCTTGCTCTTGTTTTCTTAAGTTATGGTGGCTATGGAGGATGATGGACAAGCTTAAGGAAGAGGTCTTAGCTGCTAGAGATCAAAATTTAAGGAAAATGGCAATGAAATGAAGATTTTTCTTCATTTATACATCATTTTGACTAAGGTGGCATATATGCAAATTTTTTAAAATTTGGCCAACACTTGGACAGATTATTTCCATCCATTTTGGCTAGGAAAATGACAAATTTTGTTATCTTTTAAGCTTGTCAAAAAATCATTTTGACTCTAGGCAAAAATCTGGACACTTAAGCACCTTAGTCGGCATTATGCCATAATTGGTAAACTTTGCCTCCGTGAGCACTTTGGTCCCCAACAAAGTCATTAATTCCTTCCAAGTCCTTTCCTCACAATTCCATCCATGTCCTTTCCATAGCCATCTTTAGAAATTTGTGCAATTGAGTACCCAACTATTGTAACCTTATAATTTAGTGCATAGGTTACTTGAAAATTAGGCGATGTGCTAATGCTTTCTTAAGGACCAAGCTATCATTGTTTTTTCCACTTAAGGGGGTGTATATTAAATACTTTACACTTCACAAATCATACACTATGGTAAAAATTAAAGCATTTAAGTTTAAGTCATTATGCTGTAATTTTCCCATTTTATGGAGGTAGTAACAAGCTTGCCTAAAGAATAAACTCTTGTAGAAGGTTGCAGACTTATCACCCATCTCTAGAATGGAGAAAATATCAATGTAAGTATCAAAAATTCTAACACTACGGTTGAAGGGTCAGCTTACTTTCTACAAGGCTAGAGCAAGAGAGTTTGCCCCAAAGGAGCAAAACGAGCCACGACTTCTTTCCATCTATCGAGGGCTTTGGCATCTCTTTGTTGGTATTGTATTTGGCGATAACCCCATGCTCTCAAAGAACCTCTTCGGTCATAAAGCTCCATCTAATGGTGAATGGGTAGAGAGAGTGTGAAGGTGCCTGGGCATCCCAATCTGGAACGGTTCGAATAAGGCTGTCGAACTCCTCAAATTGAGACTATAGTTTTAGAGTTAACAACCTCCTCGGCTCCATTACATCAGTGGCAGGGTACCTGAAGCCCATTGAGTTGGTCAATTTTTCCACTTCTCATCAATCTTCATGAAGGAGTACTTCTTCTATCATCGTCACCAGCCATCTTTGGTGCCGAAGGTAAAAGTAAATTTCTTGCTCCCATACCCTTGAGGGAGCAAGAAGTAAAATCCCCATTTTGGGATAGGATGAAGTTTATAGTATTCGAGAAAGAAGATAAAGTTTGGGACAATTTTGAAAACTTCAAACATACACAGGAAGGCATTAAAGTAGGCATAGGAGTTCCGGGGCATCTGATTGATGGCTATGTCATAGAAATGGCCGTGGTTAAAGACCACCTTTAGAGGAGGATAATAGAGACCCACCTTTAGTTACACCCTGAAGATAGGAGCCTCCTTTTGCCAAGGATCTAACTCTCAGGAAAAGCGGTAACCTTGGCTTGTTTGGAAGACATCCTCAATGATTAAGACCCTAACCTCAGGTAGATGATAGAAAAAGTAAAAAAAAAAAAGAGGAAAAAGAAGATCAACTTCGGAAAGAAACCCACCTATTCAAAAAATAAGGGAAACTTCAGAAAGTGCCGTGAAACTTGCCAGAAATCACTCCTTTACTAATACCGCCCCAAGAAAAGGATGGAAAGTTAGAGGAAATCTGAGAGCAAAAGGAATAAAGGTAGAAGAGTGAGGAAACTCTGAAAGGAAACTCTGTAACAGATGTGACTGATCACCAATGATCTAATGACATGTGTCACACAACGTAAAAAATAAGGGCACACCTTCTAACACAAGCAGGCCTATATTGCCTAACCAAAGTGATGCGACCACCTGGTCAGAAGATAGGACGGTTCACTGGTAGAAGGGAGGTAAAAAGAACCCTAGGTGGAAAATTTCTCCTCACCTTGGAAGGTACAGCCTCGGTTAAATCAAGAATTTGGCTTGAGGGCATAAAACAGCTCCATATATTCCAAAGGTGTGACCTCAACAAAAGCAAGAAACTAGTTCGAAGTAACGTCCTCACCAAGGGCTCAAAACTAGTGAATAGAACACAAATAAGGAGTCCCAAACAATGCCAAAAGTACAACTTTACCAAAAAAAGGTTCTCGAGCTGAAAAACTAGTAGAAGCAAGTTTTTTTTATTGCCAAAAACAGCTTTAGCTATCCAAAGAATGGGTTTTCTATGACACACTCCTGAATGATTAATGCCGAAGATACAACTTTAGCTTCTCCAAGGAGGGATGTGATAGTCGAAGGGCTACTACCCCTGAAAATCTCTTAAATGGCTAACGAAACACCACCCTCAGACAATTCATAACACCAACTTTTGGAGGATTCTCTGATCCACCCTCTAGAAACATATGACCAACTGTGGGAAATAGGGGTTCCCTCCACCTTCAGAGCGCACACTACCAACATCGGAAGCATGGGTCCATTGAAGCCCAACAACATCTTCATTGAATGACACGTTGGCCCACTGAGAAGACTTCCGATGTGAGAGTATCTAAAACACTTAGAAGAACAAGGGTTAGGAGCTCCCCGGAGTGTGTTTCCGGGGAGAAGCCCATGATGCCCAAGTTAGTGTTGGGTTTCGGGAGCCAAATAAGCGCAGCGGAATTTAACCAAAACCCTCCAGGATCCAACTGAAATGGGGTAAACCAGGTGTTCAAAAATTTTCATACATAATTTTCGATTGAGATCTCTCACTCAACTGTAGAGTGGAATCACAAAACCTGAATAGTTGACAAGTTCAAGCTCTCTATGGTATCCACACGAGCCTCTCGGGATCACCACGCTTCCACCACATCCCGGCAGATGAGTTTCTCTTGCATTCGCAGTGCTAGCTTGCATCCTCCAAGGAATTGCAAGAGAAGAGTGCGGCTGTCTTTTTGGAAGGCTAGGGCAAGAAGCTATGAATTTCTCACTAAAAGTTGTATTCATAGTGAGACTCAACTCCTAGGCCTAATGGGTATCAAAGCCCTAATCAAATTAGGCTTCAATTTCAGGCTTAACAATGGCTCAACTTTTGGGCCAATTATTAATTCAAAATTATTGTGAAACCATAACCCAAATAATTAGCCCATGCACTTTAATGATCCAAATGGCTCTATGTGTGCGACCCAATAGGCTCTTACCATGTTGGCAATGACCATAAATCACATTTATGATCATAAGCAATGAGCGGTGTCTAGCAACACATCATTGCTACCCAAGTGACAAGATTGTCGATGATTCGACGAAACCTTTATGATCATCACCGATATATGCCATTGTCCCTTTGTCCAAGATATCAAGACTAAGCATGAGACACGGAATGTGTCACTCTTGTATAGCCCAATCTTTGGTTTCTTGGTTACTGGGTAGACCAACTTAAACTGATGACATTGATATCGTATATCAACTCATCCGAGCATGGACATGCATTTTTCTAAGTCCTACTCTACCAAGGGGCCCGAAGATATCACTCCCATTACATAGGAGGGAAAAATTCCCATCTTGATCATACAAATCCCTCCGCATGATACGTGACATACCAAATGACCTCCTTCAAGTTCATTCAGTAACGAGCAACAAAGGGATGTATCAAAGCATGTGACTCACATGTAGGAAACCTTGATGATCTTAGGTCGGAGGACTACATATACCATGATCACTGTGATAATAACTTATGACACTCATATAATGATCCATGTATTATTCTCATGGTGGGTTGGTCTAGTACACAAGTTCTCCAACTTGTACCCATATGTAGACTACATATCTCATATTAGTCTCCACATATGCTAGTCGTTATGTATTATTGCAACCCGCTCCACAATACTACTAGACTAGGGATGTTTGAGAATATCTTTATTCTAGGGTAACAATTATGTTTATGAAGTTACGCAGAAACAAAACAACAAACATAATTTTTGGATTAATGCCTTAACAAAATATCGTGACTCAATGTGCAAAAAATACAATCATCTAATGATTGGATTTTGGGCACAACACTAACAATCTCCCACTTGCACTAAAAGCCAATCATCCATGTATCTAGTACTGATGGACCTAGAATGGCTATCATGCTTCTGCTGCATAAGGGGCTTTGTAAGTGGATCAGCAATGTTGCTGTCTGTCGAAGTCCTGCATATCCTTACATCACCCCTCTCGATGATCTCCCTAATAAGATGATAGCGTTGGAGTACGTGTTTGGATCACTGGTGAGATCAAGGTTCCTTAGCTTGTGCGATTGCTCCATTGTTGTCACAATAGAGCTCTATCGGGTCGGCAATGCTTGGAACCACTCCAAGTTCAGTGATGAACTTCTTGATCCAAACTGCCTCCTTCGTAGCATCAGAGGCGACAATGTACTCAAATTCTATTGTAGAGTCAGCTATTGTCTTTTACTTTGAACTCTTCAAGCTCACAGCACCACCACCAATACAAAACACATAACCAGATTTTGATCTAAAATGATCCTTATCAGATTGGAAGCTTGCATCGGTGTAACCCCTTACAACGAGCTCATCTTCACCTCCAAAGATCAAGAATGCTGTTAGTGTTGTGCCCAAAAGGCCAATCATGAGATGATTGTATTTTTGCACATTAAGTCATGATATTTTATTAAGGCATTAATCCAGCAATTACGTTTGTAGCCCTAGAATAATAATATTCTCAAACATCCCTAGTCTAGTATTATTGTGGAGCGGGTTGCAATAATACATACCGACTAGCATATGTGGAGACTAATATGAGATATGTAGTCTGTGTTGGGTTTCGAGACCCAAACAATGCAGCAGAATTTAACCAAAACACTCCAGGATCCAAGTGAAATGTGGTAAACCGGGTGTTCAAAAATTTTCATACCTAATTTTCGGTTGAGATCTCTCACTCAACTGTTGAGTCGAATCACAAAACCTGAACAGTTGACGTGTTTAGGCTCTCTATGGTATCCACACGAGCCTCTCGGGATCACCACACTTCCACCACGTCCCAGTAGATGCGTTTCTCTTACGCTCGCAGTGCTAGCTTGCGTCCTCCAAGGAATTGCAAGAGAAGAGAGCGGCAGTCCTTTTGGGAGGCCAGGGCAAGGAGAGCTGCGAATTTCTCACTAGAAGTTGTATTTATAGTGAGACTCAACTTCCAGGCCTAATGGGTTTTAAAGCCCTAATCGAATTAGGCTTTAATTTCGGCCTTAATAATGGCTCAACTATTGAGCCCGTTGTTAATACAAAATTATTGTGAAACCAAAACCCAAATTATTAGCCCATGCACTCTAATGATCCAAATAGCTCTAAGTGTGCGACCCAATAGGCTCTTACCACGTTGGCAATGATCATAAATCACATTTATGATCATAAGCAATGAGCGGTGTCTAGCAACACATCATTGCTACCCAAGTGACAAGATTGTCGGTGATTCGACTAAACCTTTACGATCATCACCGATATATGCCATTGTCCCTTTGTCCAAGATATCAAGACTAAAGCACGAGACATGGAATGTGTCACTCTCGTATAGCCCAATCTTTGGTTTCTTGATTACCAAGTAGACCAACTTAAACTGATGACATTGATATCGTATATCAACTCATCCGAGCATGGCCATGCATTTTTCTAAGTCTTACTCTATCAAGGGGCCCGAAGATATCACTCCCGTTACATAGGAGGGACAAATCCCATCTTGATCATACAAATCCCTCCGCATGATATGTGACATACCCAATGACCTCTTTCAAGTTCACTGAGTTATGAGCAACAAAGGAAAGTATCAAAGTATGTGACTGACATGTAGGGAACCTTGATGATCTTAGGTCGAAGGACTACATATACCATGATCACTATGAGAATCCCTTATGACTCTCATATAACGATCCATGAAGTGTTCTCATGCTGGGTCGGTTCAGTACACAAGTTCTCCAACTTGTACCCATATGTACACTACATATCTCATATTAGTCTTCAGATATGCTAGTCATTATGTATTATTGCAACCCGCTCCACAATAATACTATACTAGGGACGTTTAAGAATATCATTATTCTAGGGTTACAATTATGTTTATTACGTTACGCAGAAACAAAACAACAAACATAATTGCTGGATTAATGCCTCAATAAAATATCATGACTTAATGTGCAAAAATACAATCATCTCATGACCGGCCAGTGGGACCGCCTTATGCGAAGCGCCACATAAATAAAAAGAGGTTAATCAACGCGTGAAAATTGGCATGCATCTTTGTTGAATGAGATTTGACATGATATGCTGATTGGTGTTTGAAGCATGGTGCATGGTTATAGCCCTTGTGTACTGGACAGACCCACTATGATAACACTACATGGATCGTGATATGAGTGTCATAAGTGATTCTCATAGTGATCATTGTATATGTAGTCCTTCGACCTAAGATCATCAAGTTTCCCTACATGTGAGTCACATACTTTGATACTTTCCTTTGTTGCTCGTAACTGAGTAAACTTGAAGGAGGTCATCGGGTATGTCACATATCATGCGGAGGGATTTGTGTGATCAAGATGAGATTTGTCCCTCTTATGTAACGGGAGTGATATCTTCGGGCCCCTTGATACAGTAAGACTTAGAAAAATGCACGGCCATGCTCGGATGAGTTGATAAGCAATATCAATGTCATCATTTTAAGTTGGTCTACTCGATAATCCAGAAACCAAAGATTGGGGTATATGAGAGTGACACATTCCATGTCTCGTGCTTAGTCTTGATATCTTGGACAAAGGGACAATGGCATATATCGGTGATGATCATAAAGGTTTAGTCGAATCATTGACAATCTTGTCACTTGGGTAGCAATGATGTGTTGCTAGACACCGTTCACTTCTTATGATCATAAATGTGATTTATGATCATTGCCAATGTGGGAAGAGCCTATTGGGTTGCACACATAGAGCTATTTGGATCAGTAGAGGGCATGGGCTAATAATTTGGGTTTTGGTTTCACAATAATTTCGTATTAATAATGGGCCCAATAGTTGAGCCATTATTAAGCCCGAAATTAAAGCCTAATTGGATTAGGGATTTGAAACCCATTAGGCCTGGAAGTTGAGTCTCACTATAAATACAACTTCTAGTGATAAATTCGCAGCTCTCCTTGCCCTAGCCTCCCAAAAGGATAGCCGCACTCTTCTCTTGCAATTCCTTGGAGGACGCAAGCTAGCACTGCGAGCGCAAGAGAAACGCATTTGCCGGGACACGTTGGAAGCATGGTGATCCCGAGAGGCTCGTGTGGATACCATAGAGACCTTGAACGTGTCAACTGTTCAAGTTTTGTGATTCAACCCTACAGTTGAGTGAGAGATCTCAACCGAAAATTAGGTATGAAAATTTTTGAATACCCGGTTTACCCCATTTCACTTGATCCTGGAGGGTTTCGGTTAAATTCGACTGCGCTGTTTGGCTCCCAAAACCCAACAGTGGTATCAGACCCACTGGTGAAACCCTAAATCGGGATTGAGTGTTGAATCGCATGATTTTATGTGTTCAGTTGCTTTTCGGCCATGATTAATTAGATTGATTCATGATGCATGAAACCGGACCTCGTAATGAACATATGACGTATATGAAGAAATGACACTAATTGGTTAATGAGATTAACCCAAAATTGGATTGTATGAAATACCTATATGGATTAGGATTCTTGCAATAGTTGCAAAAACCCTAGCTTTGTTCGGATTCGGCTTGGTCGGGCATCGAAAGTAAGGTCTTTTTGGTGGCTTGAATGGAGGAGTCTCGGTTGCCTACTTGCTCAAAATATAACCACCGCCCGCTGACAGGCCAACGGGACCGCTGTATGTGAAGCGCCACTTAAATAAAAACTGGTTAATCAACGAGCATCAATTGGCATGCATTTTTTTTGAATGAGATTTGACATGATATGCTAATTGGTGTTTGAAGGATGGTGCATGGTTATAGCCCTTGATTGGTTGTACTTATAAATACGGCCTGTGAGTCGTGCGTTCTCTTGTTACTCTCATTGTATATTCTCTTCTCACCTTACTCCCCTCGAATGTAACTCGAGGTTTCTATTATTAATGTAATGGTACATTATGGGCTCATCCAAGGTGGTATGTCCAAGGAGGTGACAACAAAAGAGTAACCATGAAAGGAAAAAAAGGAGCTTATGAAGACCCTTTTCTTTTCTTAGGCTTTTATGATATTCTCATTGGCTTGAGAATATCGCATAGTTGAGGCTATAACCATGTCACATTTATTTTCTTGTAAGCATGAGATGCATGTTTTATATTTGTATGTGATGCATGTATAAGACAACCGGAGATAACAAATTGGTGAGATCAAAAGAAAACTCCCTCAAACAAATATTAAGTCATTAAATGTGATGCCTTCCAAATGTTGGCACTCGTCAAGACTTTGATCAACATTCGGTAGGTTTGCCAAAGCAAAGCACCTATGTTCATCTTGGTAAGGCGCGATGGGATAATAGTGATATCCAAACTGCTAACTTTGGGTTCGACTTAACTAAGTCATCCTAATAGGATTAGGGACTTAGAGGCATAGAGTTGGGCTTAGGTTCATGAGATGAGATTGTACAAGTGTTGTTCACACAACTATCGAAGAGTTGCATGGGATGCAATTGGCAAGGACATGCCTACCTAAATAGCTGTGACTTGAGAGGAAAGCCAAAGCTGACTCAGGTTGTGGTCAAATATAGATCTTGGCCCAATAGAATACCTTAATGCTGAGGTGTTCTGAAATAATATCGAGGGTTATTATTTTGAGGAAAATAGTGGGAGTATCATTTAATAAAAGTCCTTATTAAATGAATTAAAATACATGACTCTTACACTGCTTATTTACTATTGTAGATAACCATGGCACAAAACACATTGACACTTTCATTGCGATCAATCCTTGAGAAGGAAAAACTGAATGGGACCAACTTTCTCAAATGGTACCGAAACTTGATGATAGTCCTCAAGCAAGAGAGAAAGGCTTATGTCCTAGAGTAGCCCATTCCGAATGAGCCTGCTACTACTGCTCCAAGAGCTGAAAGGGATGCTCACAAGAGGCATTCTGATGATGCTTTTGATGTTGCATGCCTCATGCTTATTACCATGGAATCTGAGCTTCAGAAGCAACATGAGAACATGGGGGCGTTTGATTTGATCGAACATCTCAAAATGCTTTTCCAAGAGCAAGCTAGGCTTGAGAGGTTTGAGACCTCTAAGGCATTGTTTCAGTGCAAGATGTCTGAAGGAAGTCCCGTGGGTCCTCATGTGCTCAAGATGATTGGGTACATTGAGAATCTTGAGAATTTGGGATTTGCTCTTCAGAAAGAGTTGGCTATCGATGTAGTCTTGCAATCGTTGCCTGAAAGCTACAGTCAGTTTGTCATGAACTATAACATGAACGGCCTTGACAAGTCCCTTCCTAAATTGCTCAACATGTTGAGAACTGCTGAGCAAAACCTTAAAAAGGCTAAGCCCAATTTCATGGTTCAAAAAGGCAAGGGAAAGGGAAAAGCGAACAAGAAAAATGATAAAGCTAATGGAAAGTCCAATGCTAATTCTTCTTCAGCTGCACTGAAACCAAAGGGTGGTGTGGGAAAGGAAGGGAAGTGCTTCCATTGTAAGCAACCTGGACACTAGAAGCGCAACTGCAACCTCTATATTGAAGAACTTGCTAAGGACAAGGGAAGTAAGACTTCCACTTCAGGTATTTTTGTTATAGAGGCTAACTTTTCTACTTCCTCATCTTGGGTATTGGATACTAGATGTGGATCTCACAGTTGTGCGAATGTGCAGGATATAAGTAGAAGTAGAAGATTTGCCCGAGGTGAAGTGGACCTACATGTTGGAAATGGAGCAAGGGTTGCTGCCTTAGCCGTAGGGACTTATGTTCTCACTTTACCTAGTGGATTAGTTTTAGAATTAGACAACTGCTACTTTGTGCCTACTATTAGTAGAAATTTGATTTCTGTTTCTTGTTTGGACAAGAAAGGTTTTTCATTTATAATGAAGGACAAATGTTGTTCTATTTATTTGAATGAGATCTTTTATGGTAGTGCTCAACGTAGCAATGGGTTGTATGTTCTAGACCTCGAAGATCCAATCTATAATGTGAATACCAAGAAGGTCAGATTAAATGATTTGAACCCGACCTATCTCTAGCACTGTCGCTTAGGCCATACAAATGAGACCTGCATATCCAAGCTCCATAAGGATGGACTCTTGGACTCATTTGATTTTGAATCATATGAGGCATGTGAGTCATGTTTGTTGGGCAAAATGAACAAAGCCCCATTCATAGAGCAACGTGAAAGGGCTAATGATTTACTAGGACTCGTACATAGTGATGTATGTGGCCCTATGTCTACACAAGCTAGAGGAGGTTTCCAATAATTCATTACTTTCACTGATCACTTCAACAGATATGGCTATGTGTATCTTATGAGACACAAGTCAGAATCCTTTGAAAAGTTCAAAGACTTCAAAAATGAAGTAGAAAATCAACTCGGTAAGAGTATCAAAGTGCTTCGATCAGATCGAGGTGGAGAGTACTTGGATCGAGAATTCCTAGACTATCTGAAGGAGTGTGGTATAGTATCACAACTCACTCCACCAGGTACACCTCAATGGAATGGTGTATCTGAAAGGAGAAATCGAGCTCTGTTAGACATGGTTCACTCTATGATGAGTCAAGCTGACCTTCTAAACTCCTTTTGGGGACATGCTTTAGAGACAGCCACTTTTACACTAAACCGAGTTCCATCTAAATCAGTTCAAAAGACACCATATGAGATATGGAGTGGGAGGCGTCCCAATTTGTCTTTTATGAAGATTTGGGGCTGTGACGCTTATGTGAAATGTCAATCCTCTGACAAACTAGGGCCCAAATCTCAAAAATGTCTTTTTGTTGGGTATCCCAAAGAAACAAAGGGTTACTATTTCTACAATCCTTCTGAGCAAAAAGTGTTTGCTGTTCGAACTGGTGTCCTCTTAGAGAAAGAGTTTATCTCTAAAGGAACTAGTGGGAGGAAAGTAGAACTTGAAGAAAGTAAAGAACAATAAGGAGACATCGAACCTGAAATGGAATCTGAACAGACACCGCAAGATGTTGTTCAAGAGTTTGTTCCTGTAGCACAGAGCCCACGTAGGTCTAGTAGGATTCAATGTGAGTCCGAGAGATATGGATTTCTCGTGACTCACACCGGTGATGTGATGCTCATGGATCAGGATGAGCCCACAACTTGCCAACAAGCTATGTCGGGGCCTGACTCTGAGAAGTGGCTAGTGGCCATGAAATCCGAGATGGAATCCACGTATGAAAACCAAGTATGAACTTTGGTTGACCCACCTGAAGGGGTAAAACCTGTAGGGTGCAAATGGGTTTTCAAGAAGAAAATTGACATGGATGGTAATGTGATTACCTTTAAGGGATGATTAGTTGCAAAAGGTTTCAAGCAAATTCATGGTATTGACTATGATGAAACTTTTTCACCTGTTGCTATGCTTAAATCCATCCAAATTTTGCTCGCTATTACTGCACACTATGATTATGAGATATGGAAAATGGATGTCAAAACTGCATTCCTAAATGGAAAGCTACTTGAGGACGTGTACATGACACAACCTGAGGGTTTTGTCACTCCTGAGAATGCCAATAAAGTGTGCAAGTAGCAAAGGTCCATTTATGGACTGAAGCAAGCTTCTCAAAGTTGGAATCTTCATTTTGATGAAGCAATCAAAGAGTTTGGTTTTATAAAAAATGAACATCAACCTTGTGTCTACAAGAAGGTTAGTGGGAGCGCTATTGTCTTCTTGGTGTTGTATGTAGATGACATACTACTCATTGGGAATGACATTCCTGAGCTACAGTCTATGACGACTTGGCTGGGGAAATGTTTCTCTATGAAGGACTTGGGTGAAGCAGCCTATGTGTTAGGCATCAGGATCTATAGAGATAGATCTAGAAAGTTTCTTGGCCTAAGATAAAGTACATACATTGATGAGGTGCTAAAGAGGTTTAGCATGCAAGATTCCAAGAAAGGATTCTTGCCCATGTCACATGGTATAACTCTTTCTAGATCTCAATGTCCGAGAACACCCGAGGAGAGAGAACGCATGAGTAAGATTCCATATGCTTCAGCAATTGGATCTATCAGGTATGCCATGATATGTACTCATCCTGATGTCTCATATGCCTTAAGCATGATGAGTAGGTACCAATCAAACCATGGTGAGAGTCACTGGACAGCTGTTAAGAACATCATTAAGTACTTGCGAAGGACTAAGGATGCATTCTTGGTCTTTGGAGGTGAAGATGAACTCATTGTAAAGGGTTACATCGATGCGAACTTCCAATCCGATAAGGATGATTTTATATCGCAATTTGGTTATGTGTTTTGTATTGGTGGAGGTGCTGTGAGCTGGAAGAGTTCAAAGCAAGAGACAGTAGCTGACTCTACAACATAATCTGAGTACATTGCTGCCTCTGATGCTACGAAGAAGGCAGTTTGGATCAACAAGTTCATCACCGAACTTGGAGTGATTCCAAGCATTGCCGACCCGATAGAGCTCTATTGTGACAACAATGGAGCAATCGCATAGGCTAAGGAACCTCGATCTCACCAGCGATCCAAACACATGCTCTTACGTTATGATCTCATCAATGAGATCATCGAGAGGGGTCATGTAAGGATATGCAGGACTTCGAGAGACAGCAACATTGTTGATCCACTAACAAAGCCCCTTACGCAGCAGAAGCATGATAGCCATTCTAGGTCCATCGGTATTAGATACATGGATTATTGGCTTTTAGCGCAAGTGGGAGATTGTTAGTGTTGTGCCTAAAAGGCCAATCATGAGATGATTGTATTTTTGCACATTGAGTCATGATATTTTATTAAGGCATTAATCCAGCAATTATGTTTCTTGTTTTATTTCTGCGTAACTTAACAAACATAACTGTAACCCTAGAATAATAATATTCTCAAACATCCCTAGTCTAGTATTATTGTGGAGCGGGTTACAATAATACATAACGACTAGCATATGTGGAGACTAATATGAGATATCTAGTTTGCATATGGGTACAAGTTGGAGATCTTATGTACTGGACCGACCCACCATGAGAACACTAGATGGATCGTTATATGAGTGTCATAAGTGATTCTCATAGATTTCATGGCATATGTAGTCCTTCGACCTAAGATCATCAAGGTTCCCTACATGTGAGTCAAATACTTTGAAACTTTCCTTTGTTGCTCGTAACTGAGTGAACTTGAAGGAGGTCATTGGGTATGTCACATATCATACGGAGGGATCTGTATGATCAAGATGGGATTTGCCCCTCCCATGTAACGTGAGTGATATCTTCGGGCCCCTTAATAGAGTAAGACTTAGAAAAATGCATGGCCATGCTCGGATGAGTTGATATACGATATCAATGTCATCAGTTTATGTTGGTCTACTTGGTAATCAAAAAACCAAAGTTGAGCTATACGAGAGTGACACATTCCATGTCTCGTGCTTAGTCTTGATATATTGGACAAAGGGACAATGGCATATATCGGTGATGATCATAAAGGTTTAGTCGAATCATTGACAATCTTGTCACTTGGGTAGCAATGATGTGTTGCTAGACACCGCTCATTGCTTATGATCATAAATGTGATTTATGATCATTGCCAACATGGGAAGAGCCTACTGGGTCGCACACATAGAGCTATTTGGATCATTAGAGTGCATGGGCTAATAATTTGGGTTTTGGTTTCACAATAATTTCGTATTAATAATGGGCCCAATAGTTGAGCCATTATTAAGCCCGAAATTAAAGCCTAATTGGATTAGGTTTTGAAACCCATTTGGCCTAGAAGTTTAGTCTCACTATAAATACAACTTCTAGTGAGAAATTCGCAGGTCTCCTTGCCCTAGCCTGCCAAAAGGATAGCCACACTCTTCTCTTGCAATTCCTTGGAGGACGCAAGCTAGCACTGCAAGCGCAAGAGAAACGCATTTGCCAGGACACGGTGGAAGCGTGGAGATCCTGAGAGGCTCGTGTGGATACCATAGAGAGCTTGAACACGTCAACTATTGAAGTTTTGTGATTCGACTCTATAGTTGAGTGAGAGATCTCAACCGAAAATTAGGTATGAAAATTTTTGAATACCCGGTTTACCCCGTTTCACTTGGATCCTGGAGGGTTTCGGTTAAATTCTGCTACGCTGTTTTGCTCCCGAAACCCAACAAATGCATCCTTAGTCCTTCATAAGTACTTAAGGATGTTCTTAACAGCTGTCCAGTGACTCTCCCCAGGGTTCGATTGGTACCACCTTGTCATGCTCACGGCATATGAGACATTGAGATGAGTACATATCATGGCATACATGATAGATCCAACTGCTGAGACATATGGAATCTTACTCATGCGTTCTCTCTCCTTCGGTGTACTCGGATACTGAGATCTAGAAAGAGTTATACCATTTGACATGGGCAAGAATCCTTTCTAGGAATCTTGTATGCTAAGCCTCTTTAGCACCTTATCAATGTATGTACTTTGACTTAGGCTAAGAAGCTTTCTAGATCTATCTCTATAGATCCTGATGCCTAACACATAGGCTGCTTCACCCAAGTCCTTCATAGAGAAACATTTCCCTAGCAAAGTCTTCACAAACTGTAGCTCAGGAATGTCATTCCTAATGAGTAGTATGTCATCTACATACAACACCAAGAAGACAATAGCACTCCCACTAACCTTCTTGTAGATACAAGGTTCATCTTCATTTTTTATAAAACCAAACTCTTTCATTGGTTCATCAAAATGAAGATTCCAACTTCGAGAAGTTTGCTTCAGTCCATAAATAGACCTTTATAACTTGCACACTTTATTGGCATTCTTAGGAGTGACAAAACGCTCAGGTTGTGTCATGTACACATCCTCAAGTAGCTCTCCATTTAGGAATGCAATTTTGACATCCATTTTCCATATCTCATAATCATAGTGTGCAACAATAGCGAACAAAATTCGGATGGATTTAAGGATAGCAACTGGTGAAAAAGTTTCATCATAGTCAATACCATGAATTTGCTTGAAATCTTTTGCAACCAATCGCCCTTTAAAGGTAATCACATTACCATCCATGTCAGTTTTCTTCTTGAAAACCCATTTCCACCCTATGGGTTTTATCTCTTCAGGTTGGTCAACCAAAATCCATACTTGGTTTTCATACATGGATTCCATCTCGGATTTCATGGCCAATAGCCACTTTTCAGAGTTAGGCCCCGACATAGCTTGTTGGCAGGTTGTGGGCTCCTCCTGATCCATGAGCATTACATCACCAATGTTAGTCACGAGAAATCTATATCTCTCGGGCTCACAGCGAATCCTACCGGACCTATGTGGACTTTGTGCGACAGCAACAGACTCTTGAACCACAACATCTTGTGGTGTCTATTCAGGATCCATTTCAGGTTTGATGTCTCGTTGTTCTTGAATTTCTTCAAGTTCTACTTTCCTCCCACTAGTTCCTTTAGAGATAAACTCTTTCTCTAGAAAGACACCAGTTCAAGCAATAAACTTTTTTTGCTCAGAAGGATTGTAGAAATAGTAACCCTTTGTTTCTTTTGGATACCCAACAAAAAGGAATTTTTGAGATTTAGGCCTTAGTTTGTCAGAGGATTGACATTTGACATAAGCGTCACAGCCCCAAATCTTCATAAAAGACAAATTGGGATACCTCCCACTCCATATCTCATATGGTGTCTTTTGAACCGATTTAGATGGAACTCGGTTTAGTGTAAAAGCGGCTGTCTCTAAAGCATGTCCCCAAAAGGAGTTTGGAAGGTCAGCTTGACTCATCATAGAGTGAACCATGTCTAACAGAGTTTGATTTCTCCTTTCAGATACACCATTCCATTGAGGTGTACTTGGTGGAGTGAGTTGTGATAGTATACCACAGTCCTTCAGATAGTCAAGGAATTCTTGATCCAAGTACTCTCCACCTCAATCTGATTGAAGCACTTTGATACTCTTCCCAAGTTGATTCTCTACTTCATTCTTTAATTCTTTCAACTTTTCAAAGGATTCTAACTTGAGTCACATGAGATACACATAGCCATATCTACTAAAGTCATCAGTGAATGTAATGAAATATTGAAAACCTCCTCCAGCATGTGTAGACATAGGGCCACATACATCACTATGTATGAGTCCTAGTAAGTCATTAGCCCTTTCACCTTGCCCTGTGAATGGGGCTTTGGTCATCTTGCCCAACAAACATGACTCACATGTCTCATATGATTCAAAATCAAATGAGTCCAAGAGTCCATCCTTATGGTGCTTGGATATGGTGGTCTCGTTTATATGGCCAAAGCGACAGTGCTAGAGATAGGCCGGGTTTGAATCATTTAATCTGACCTGCTTGGTATTCACATTATAGATTAGATCTTCGAGGTCTAGAACATACAACCCATTGCTAAGTTGAGAACTGCCATAAAAGATTTCATTCAAATAAATAGAACAACATTTGTTCTTTATTATAAATGAAAAACCTTTCTTGTCCAAACAAGAAACAAAAATCAAATTTCTACTAATTGTAGGCACAAAGTAGTAGTTGTCTGATTCTAAAACAAATCCACTAGGTAAAGTGAGAACATATGTCCCTACGGCTAAGGCAGCCCCTTGCTCCATTTCCAACACGTAGGTCTACTTCACCTTGGGCCAATCATCTACTTCTACTTAGATCCTGCACATTTGCACAAATGTGAGATCCATATCCAGTATCCAATACGCAAGATGAGGAAGCAGAAAAGTTAGCTTCTATAAAAAACATACCTGAAGTGGAAGTCTTACCTCCTTTTTCCTTAGCAAGTTCTTCAAGATAGAGCTTGCAGTTGCGCTTCCAGTGTCTAGGTTGCTTACAATGGAAGCATTCCCCTTCCTTTGCCACACCACCCTTTGGTTTCAGTGCAGCTGAAGAAGAATTAGCATTGGACTTTCCATTGGCTTTATCCTTCTTCTTGTTGGCTTTTCCCTTTCCTTTGCCCTTTTGAACCATCAAAATGGGCCTAGCCTTCTTAAGGTTTTGCTCAGCAGTTCTCAACTTGTTGAGCAATTCAGGGAGGGATTTGTCAGGGTCGTTCATGTTCTAGTTCATGATGAACTAACTGTAGCTTTCAGGCAACAATTACAAAACTACATCAATAGCCAACTCTTTCTGAAGAGCATATCCCAAATTCTCAAGATTCTCAATGTACCCAATCATCTTGAGCACATGAGGACCCATGGGACTTCCCTTAGACATCTTGGATTGAAACAATGCCTTAGAGGTCTCAAACCTCTCATGCCTAGCTTGCTCTTGGAAAAGCATTTTGAGATGTTCGATCATATCGAACACCCCCATGTTCTCATGTTGCTTCTAAAGCTCAGATTCCATGGCAATAACATGAAGCATGCAACATCCAAAGCATCATCAGAATGCCTCTTGTGAGCAACCCCTTTAGCTCTTGGAGCAGTGGCAGCGGGCTCATTCAGAATGGGCTGCTTTAGGACATAAGCCTTTCTCTCTTGCTTGAGGACTATCCTCAAGTTTCGGTACCATTTGAGAAAGTTGGTCCCATTCAATTTTTCCTTCTCAAGGATCGAGCGCAATGAAAGTGTCGATGTGTTTTGTGCCATGGTTATCTACAATAGTAAATATGCAGTGTAAGAGCCATGTAGTTTAATTCATTTAATAAGGACTTTTATTAAACGATACTCCCACTATTTTACTCAAAATAATAACCATCGATATTATTTCGGAAAAGCTCAATGTTAAGGTAATCTAGTGGGCCAAGATTCGTATTTGACCACAACCTGAGTTAGCTTTGGCTTTTTTCTCAAGTTACAGCTATTTAGGTAGGCAACTCCTTGCCAATTGCATCTCATGCAACTCTTGGATAGTTGGGTGAATCAACACTTGTCCAAGGTCATCTTATGAACTTAAGCGCAACTTTATGCCTCTAAGTCCCCAATCCTATTAGGATGACTTAGTTAAGTCGGACGCAAAGTTAGCAATTTAGATATCACCATTATCCTATCGCGCCTTACCAAGATGAACATAGGTGCTTTGCTTTGGCAAACCCACCCAATGTTGATCAAAGTCTTGACGAGTGCCAACATTTTGAGGGCATCACATTTCATGACTTAATATTTTTTTGAGGGATTTTCTTCTTTTGATCTAACCAATTTGTTATCTCTGGTTGTCTTATACATGCATCACATACAAATATAAAACATGCATTTCATGCTAACAATAAAGTAAACATGACATGGTTATAGCCCAAACTATGCGATATTCTCAAGCCAATGAGAATATCATAAAAGCCTAAGAAAATAAAAGGGTTTTCACAAGCTCCTTCTCCTTCTTTCTTCGTTGCCCTTTTGTTCTCACCTCCTTGGACATACCACCTTGGATGATCCCATAATGTACCATTACATCAAAAATAGAAACCTCGAGTTACATTCGAGGGGAGTAAGGTGAGAAGAGAATGTACAATGAGAGTAACAAGAGAAGGCACGACTCGCAGGCCGTATTTATAAGTACCAACAATCAAGGGCTGTAACCATGCGCCATGCTAGAACCACCAATCAGCATAACATGTCAAATCTCATTCAACAAATGCATGCCAATTAATGTGAGCTGATTAACCAATTTTTATTTATGTGGCGCTTCGCATACGGCGGTCCCGCTAGCCGGTCAGCGAGCGGTGGTTTTTGCAACTATTGCAAGAATCCTCATCCATATAGGTATCTCATACCAATCAATTTCGGGTTAATCTCATTAACCAATTAGTGTCATTACTTCATATATGTCATATGTTCATTACAAGTTCCGATTTCATGCATCATGAATCAATCTAATTATTCATGGCCAAAAGCAACCGAACACATAACATCATGCGATTCAACATTCAATCCTGATTTAGGGTTTCACCAGTAGATTTGAGACCACTGTTGGGTTTCGGGAGCCAAACAAGCACAGCGGAATTTAACTGAATCCCTCGAGGATTCAAGTGAAACGGGGTAAACTGGGTGTTCAAAAATTTTCATACCTAATTTTCGGTTGAGATCTCTCACCCAATTGTTCAGTCGAATCACAAAACCTGAACAGTTGATGTGTTCAAGCTCTCTATGGTATCCACATGAGCCTCTCAGGATCACCACGCTTTGACCACATCTTGGCAGATGCGTTTCTCTTGCGCTCGTAGTGCTAGCTTGTGTCCTCCAAGGAATTGCAAGAGAAAAGTGCTGCTGTGCTTTTGGCAGGCTAGGGAAAAAAGCTACGAATTTCTCACTAAAAGTTGTATTTATAGTGAGACTAAACTTTCAGGCCTAATGGGTTTCAAAGCCCTAATCCAATTAGGCTTCAATTTTGGGCTTAATAATGGCTCAACTTTTGGGCCCATTATTAATTCGAAATTATTGTGAAACCATAACCCAAATAATTAGCCAATGCACTCTAATGATCCAAATGGCTCTACGTGTGCAACCCAATAGGCTCTTACCACATTGGCAATGATCATAAATCACATTTATGATCATAAGCAATGAGCGGTGTCTAGCAACACATCATTGCTACCCAAGTGACAAGATTTTCGGTGATTCGACTAAACATTTATGATCATTACCGATATATGTCATTGTCCCTTTGTCCAAGATATCAAGACTAAGCACGAGATATGGAATGTGTCACTCTC
The DNA here is from genome assembly GCA_039654915.1 of Aquilaria yunnanensis. Lineage (NCBI taxonomy): Eukaryota > Viridiplantae > Streptophyta > Magnoliopsida > Malvales > Thymelaeaceae > Aquilaria > Aquilaria yunnanensis. Next base: position 80,505,220 of record CM077598.1, read on the forward strand.
GTATAGCCCAATCTTTGGTTTATTAATTACCGAGTAGACCAACTTAAACTGACGACATTGATATCATATATCAACTCATCCGAGCATGGCCATGCATTTTCTAACTCTCACTCTATCAAGGGGCCCGAAGATATCACTCCCATTCTATTAGAGGCACAAATCCCATCGTGATCATACAAATCCCTCTACATGATATGTGACATACCCAATGACCTCCTTCAAGTTCACTCAGTTACGAGCGACAAAGGAAAGTATCAAAGTATATGACTCACATGTGGGGAACCTTGATGACCTTAGGTCAAAGGAGCACATATACCATGATCACTATGATAATCACTTATGACACTCATGTAATGATCCATGTAGTGTTCTCATGATGGGTCTGTCCAGTACACAAGTTCTCCAACTTGTACCCATATGTAGACTACATATCTCATATTAGTCTCCATATATGCTAGTCGTTATGTATTATTGCAACCCGCTCCACAATAATACTAGACCAGGGACGTTTAAGAAAATCATTATTCTAGGGTTACAATTATGTTTGTTAAGTTACGTAGAAACAAAACAAGAAACATAATTGCTGGATTAATGCCTTAATAAAATATCATGACTCAATGTGCAAAAAATACAATCATCTTATGATTGGCTTTTGGGCACAACACTAACAACACCCAACCTATGTAGTTTAGGAGATGTGTTCGGCCGAATTTGGTCCATACCTTTGGAAAGAGGTATCTCCAATTGGCCATGGGCGGTTTTGCCCAGAAGGTAAGGGCGTGTGCCAGGTTTCTATTAGAGATCCCTCAACGGTATTTGCCATTTTCCACCTAGGACCCCTCAGGGATCTAAGACCCCTTTGAACTTACAATTTCCCCCTGAAGGTAACTGGGGAAAGGCCATCGGGAGCACAAACCATTCTAGGAAGTATTCCCTTTATCAAGGGTATGCAGCTTATGTTTTTCAAGTTGGTCATGTACATTCTTGAAGGTGGCACAAAACCTTTTCGCTAGGTTCGTCGTATCCCTTTCTGAAGGTGGTGTAGATCCATTTCCCATGGTTGGTCGCCTCTTCTTCCGAGTGTTCTATCAAGTATTCTAATAAGAAGGTTCTGTGGGTGATAGTCCTTTAGCTATCACATGCGCCTTCCGAGGATCTGAAGTTGTATCTTCAGTTCCAATCAATCGGGGCTCCCCTTGGTACATGAACTTCCTTCAGTCGAGGTTGATCCTCCAGCCTAACTCTGTTTTCTCTCATCAGTCTGGGATTTGTGGCTCGAGAGCCCTTCTTTTGTCGATGTTGTAATCTTGGCATACTTTTGGACTTTTTTCCTTGCGTTCTATTTTGGCGAGGTTAAACCTCTAGGACAACATGTTACTTGAAGCTAAATTCTAGCTTTTGATGAAGTCACACCTTAGGCAGGAAAAGAGTTTCTTTTTCCTTTGCATTTTTAATCTTGCCATCTGTGAGTGCATCATTTTATCTTTTCGGACGAGCAGTGGTGTAACCTTGGTTATGTATCTTCACCTATACTGGGTCATTATTGCCTGCCTTGTTTGGGCTATATAAAGCCATCTCTCCCCAAGGTTTTTCTCAATTCTCTGCATTTTGCTCTCCTGCTTTTTAGCTTTCCTGTCCTCTTGTGGTGGTGCTTTTAGTGGCAGAGCAATTTTTAATAATTTTTTGCAGTGGTTTTCCTATGTCGAATAGGTTAATATTTCCTAAAAATTGGTTTTTTATTTAGTCTTTCTTCCATTAAAATTTTTTTAGGGTTTCAGGAGCTAAACAAGCGCAGTGGAATATAACCAAAACCCTCTAAGATCCAAGTGAAACGGGGTAAACTGGGTGTTCAAAATATTTCATACCTAATTCGATTGAGGTCTTTTACCCAACTGTATAGTCAAATCACAAAACCTGAACAATTGATGTGTTTAAGCTCTCTACGGTATCCACACGAGCCTTTCGAGATCACTACACTTCCACCACTTCCCGGGAGATGTGTTTCTCTTGCACTCACAGTGCTAGCTTGTGTCCTCCAAAGAATGGCAAGAGATGAGTACGGCTAGAACTTTTTGAGAGGCTTTGGCAAAAGTTGTGAATTTCTCACTATATGTTGTATTCATCGTGAGACTCAACTTCTAGACCTAAAGGGTTTCAAAACATTAATCCAATTAGGCTTTAATTTCGGGCCTAATAATGGCTCAAATTTTGGGCCAATTATTAAAGTGAAATTATCATGAAACCATAATCCAAATAAATTAGCCCATGCGATCAAATAATCCAATTGGCTCTATGTGTGTGACCCAATAGGCTCTTACCGCGTTGGTAATGATCATAAATCACATTTATGATCATAAGCAGTGAACGGTGTCTAACAACGCATCATTACTTCCCGAGTGACAAGATTGTCGGTGATTCGACTAAACCTTTATGATCATTATCTGTATATGCCATTGTCCCTTTCTCCAAGATATCAAGACTAAGCATGAGACATGGAATTTGTCACTGTCGTATAACCCAATCTTTGGTTTCTTGATTACCAGGTAGACTAACTTAAACTGATGACATTGATATTGTATATGAACTCATTCGAGCATGGCCATGCATTTTCTTAGTCTCACTCTATCAAGGGGCCCGAAGATATCTCTCCCATTACATAGGAAGGACAAATCCCATCTTGATCATCCAAAACCCTCTACATGATGTGTGGCATACCTAATGACCTCCTTCAAGGTCACTCAGTTACGAGCAACAAGGCTAGGTATCAAGGTATGTGACTCACATGTAAGGAACCTTGATGACTTAGGTCAAGGGACTACATATACCATGGTCACTATGAAAATCCCTTATGACACTCATATAACAATCCATGTAGCGTTGTCATGGTAGGTTGGTCTAGTACACAAGTTCTCCAACTTGTACCTATATGTAGACTACATATCTCATATTGTTCTCAACATATGTTAGTCATTATGTATTATTGTAAACCGCTCCATGATAATACTAAACGAGGGACATTTAAGATTATCATTATTCTAGGGTCATAATTATGTTTTTTACGTTATGTAGAAACAAAACAACAAACACAATTACTGGATTAATCCTTTAATAAAATATCATGACTCAATGTGCAAAATACAATCATCTCATGATTAGATTTTGGGCACAACACTAACAAATTCTGAGGTTAGGGTTATAGTCACAGAATATGTCTGCTTCTCATGCCGAACTCCATCCCATTCCCAAGAGCTGGAGTGCACTCAACTCTCGCTTAAGCTGTGGCGCTTCAGAAAAGCTAAAAAAGTGGTCAGCTAAGTTTTATCTTCCTTCCTATGCCAAGACCAAGCTTCCTGGTCCTGGTGAGCCAAGCTACTTTCCTCCACACAATGAGGTTACCATTTTTAGGGTGATAGTCTAAGGGCTATTACCCTTAGAGGTCTACCAGATTGGCCTGATGAGCACCACCCTTGGGAAACGCAGGTGACCAACCTCGGAGAAGCTTAGCACTGACCTTGGGCACACTTACACCACCCTCGGAAAGGTTACATGACCAACTTAGGGGTGTTGGGTTTCAGGAGCCACACAGCGCAGCGGAATTTAACTGAAAGCCTCCAGGATCCAAGTGAAACAGGGTAAACCGGGTGTTCAGAAATTTTCATACCTAATTTTTCGTTGAGATCTCTCGCTCAACTGTAGAGTCGAATCACAAAACTTGAACAGTTGACGTGTTCAAGCTTTCTATGGTATCCACACGAGCCTCTCAGGATCACCATGCTTCCACAGCGTCTCGGCAAATGCGTTTCTCTTGCGCTCGCAGTGCTAGCTTGCGTCCTTCAAGGAATTGCAAGAGAAGAGTGTGGCTGTCCTTTTGGGAGGCTAGGGCAAGGAGACCTGTAAATTTCTCATTAGAAGTTGTATTTATAGTGAAATTCAACTTCCAGGCCTAATGGGTTTCAACACCCTAATCCAATTAGGCTTTAATTTCTGGCTTAATAATGGCTCAACTATTGGGCCCATTATTAATACGAAATTATTGTGAAACCAAAACCCAAATTATTAGCCCACGCACTCTAATGATCCAAATAGCTCTATGTGTGCGACCCAATAGGCTCTTCCCACGTTGGCAATGATCATAAATCACATTTATGATCATAAGCAATGAGCAGTGTCAAGCAACACATCATTGCTACCCAAGTGACAAGATTGTTGATGATTCGACTAAACCTTTATGATCATCACCGATATATGACATTGTCCCTTTGTCCAAGGTGTCAAGACTAAGCACGAGACATGGAATGTGTCACTCTCGTATAGCCCAATCTTTGGTTTCCTGATTACCAAGTAGACCAACTTAAACTGATGACATTGATATCGTATATCAACTCATCTGAGCATGGCCATGCATTTTTCTAAGTCTTACTCTATCAAGGGGCCCGAAGATATCATTCCGTTACATAGGAGGGACAAATCCCATCTTGATCATACAAATCCCTCTGCATGATATGTGACATAACCAATGACCTCCTTCAAGTTCACTCAGTTACGAGCAACTGAGCAACAAAGGAAAGTATCAAAGTACATGACTCACATGCAGGGAACCTTGATGATCTTAGGTCGAAGGACTACATATACCATGGTCACTATGAGAATCACTTATGACACTCATATAACGATCCATGTAGTGTTCTCATGGTGGGTCGGTCCAGTACACAAGTTCTCCAACTTGTACCCATATGCAGACTACATATCTCATATTAGTGTCCACATATGCTAGTCGTTATGTATTATAGCAACCCACTCCACAATAATACTAGACTAGGGACATTTGAGAATATTATTATTCTAGGGTTACAATTATGTTTGTTAAGTTACGCAGAAACAAAACAACAAACATAATTGCAGGATTAATGCCTTAATAAAATATCATGACTCAATGCGCAAAAATACAATCATCTAATGATTGGCCTTTTGGGCACAACACTACCAAGGGGAGGGGCGTCTTTCACCACCCTTGTGTTTTATGAACCTACCAAGCTTGGAAAAGTAATGCCTCATCCTCGGTCAGGGGGAGAACAACTCCCGAAAGTACCCTGCTCTGCCAAAGGACCTTTCTTGACGGCCCTCGTTGGTGATATCTAGTTGAAGGAGCCTCATACCCCGAAGGAGTCTCATTCTCGGAAAGGGTTTTGTAAAGATACAACAAAAATGGTTAAGGAGACTCAAACAGAGAGACCTCGCACATGCCCCTACCCTCTGGCTAGAATGGCCTGCGGCCAACTAGAGATACCTATCTCTGAGGGTACGGATCAAATCTGACCGAACACGTGTCACGATATGAGCAGGCTGTGTCAAATGACCTCCTCTCTCCACCCTCCTATAGATGCATAGGAAGGACCTTGGTAAGAAAAAGATGGACAACTCTCACTATTTACCTACTCTCTTTTCCTTACTACTACTACTCTCACAAATACTGACTTGGGTGTCAGAGGCTCTTCCCCCGGAAACACATTCCGAGGAGCTCCTAACCCTTGTTATTCTGAGTGTTTCAGGGACCTTCATACCGGAAGTCTTTCCTTCAGGCCAACATGTCATACAACGAAGATGCTGCCGGGCATCATTTGGCGCTTTCTGTGGGAAATCCCTCTCAGATCGCCATTGTTGAGACTCGGCATTCTAAGGACAAGGGACTCCCGAAGTCCCAGTCCATGTCGGAAGCTCCAACAGTGACTAAATAACATGCGGTAGAGACTTTTTTTCCTGAGTATGAATGTCCTCTGATGGTCACGATGAGCTTTCTCTAGGACTTTCAGTGCTCTATGGTGCCTGAAATGACCGAACAACTCAACCAAAGGTGGTCACAACCATCTCCTGGTGGAAGGGCGCCTTCTCCTAGCACCCGGCAAGAGAGGAATCCAAAGTTACCCCGCTAGAGCTCAGAAGTGAGGACTCTCACGATGAGTGTTCAACGGAGAATGTACACTATAGAGGATGTTGTGTGGGAGAAACAGTGTTAAAAAAACCTAGTACTTCCCACTGGTGAAGGCCATCCCTGTACGGGAGGTCCTAGTCCTCACGCCGATGAAGTTACTCTCTGAAAAGGAGACGTTGCTCTTCGTTGCCGGCAACCACCAAATAGCGAGTGGAAAATAGTGCTACCATCCTCATGGAGAAGGTCCTAGAGAGGTTGGAAAAGGTAGAAAGACAGATATCCCGGAAGCCTGTTTGGTCGACATTGTCAGAGAAATTCACTGGAGAAGAGTCACGCTTCATCCGTGTAGTGGTGGAGGCACCTATGTCGAGTTACTTTCATGTACCGCACTTGGAAACATATGATGGACGTAGTGACCCCCAAGCTTACTTGATGAAGTATAAGTGCAGTATGGTGTTGCATGGGGCTGATGATGCCACCCTCTACAAATGCTTTGAAGTCACCCTTTCAGGGCCCGCAACTGCGTGGTATAACTCCCTGGCTCCAGGGACTAGAATGTATTTCTAGGAGTTATTCGCTGTATTCAACCAGTAGTTCAGCGGAAGTAGACCAATGGCGAAGATGCCCAACTAAATTTTTGACAAACCCAAAAGAATAGGGAGACCATTCGGGACTATGTTGATAGGTTCAACTGAGAAGCACTGAGTGTGCCTGACTTCTGCCCCAAAATCCGCATCCCTGCCATGATCAAGGGACTTCGGAGAGATTCACAACTTTTCTACGAGTTCTCCAAAGATCCCCCTGATACCCTCGGTGAATTCTACTTAAAGGCAGAACAGCACATGGTGGCCGAAGAACTGTGGATGAGAAGGCAGAAGTCTAATCACAATCATCCCGAGGGTCAGGCTCACTAACCTCGGTATCCGTCCGGGGGTGGAGGTAGAGCTCGGAAGCAGAGAGGGAAGAGGCTAGTGTCATTCACTCCCATGAACACCACAAGGACAAACATACTGATAGCCGAAGTGTTATCGCCCTGACCACCTACCGACCACGGGAAAGAAGGAGCCAGACACCTGAGGCATACGACCTCGGAAAAGACTCCGGAGTAAAGAAAATCATACACCTGAGGCGCACGACCTCGGTAGCTCACCACATTCCAACTTTGGGAGCCAGCGTAACGCCTCCTTCGGGAGGGCGACCAAACCAGCTTCGGGGGAGAAAGACCAACCACCCCCTGCGGGAGAAAGCCCCCCGAAGACGTAGCCAACGAAATTGCAGCCCGACTCTGGGAAAGGGCCCCTCACCCTGAACTGAGACATCAACCAAAGGGACCTCATTTGTACGGCAAGAGCCATCAACGAGTCTCTGACACTCCGTTCACATACGTCTCCAAGACGCCACCTCCAGACACACTCTGGCATGCCACCTCCAGAAGCGCTCTGGCCCGCCATCGCAACATGAGTCCTGTCACACAGGGCTACATCTACTATGGCTCGCGGCCCGAGGAGCCTCTAGATGACTAGGGGCCGCCACGCCCAAAAATACGAACACGAACCGTCCATACACGTGTCACAATCTGAAGGGATCACCTCCTCCCTTATAGACCAGGGAAATGGTCACAGGTAGGGGGTTCTACGCCCGGAGGACCAAAAGGACAAGAGGACGCTCTCTTCTCTCCGCCTGAATACTCTCCCTTCAGCCCTCAGAAAGACACGCCAGGCAAGAGTCCCTTGTGTTTATTACTGAGTATCTCTCTTTCTCGGAGCACTGACTTGGGCGTCAGAGGTTCCCCCCCAGAAAACCACCCCGGGGGCCTCCTAACCCCTGTTTTCTGATTGTTTCACCCAGGTCTCCCTGAAGGATCTCCGTTCCAGGCTCTCTCCCATGCCGGAAGTCTTTCCCGTCCTCACCAACCACGGTACTAGGAAGCTCCCGGGCACCACTTAAGGTGACCCTTTCAGGGTACCTTCTTGCACCTCCAGGCCCCACGCTGCCCACACTGTTGCACACAGTGGAGATGCTGGCTCCGCCTAACCAGACCGTATCAGATGCTGGCTTCGCACTTCCGGACCGCATCATCTGGCCCCATCTGTGAGAAACCTATTCACAGGTTGCCGGAGTTGAAGCTCGGCATTCTAAGGAGAAGGGAGTCCTGAGGTTCCCGTCCTTGCCAGAGACTCAACGGGTAACCGAATAATGGCAGCAGGGATTTCCCTGCCCGAGGGTGAACGCCCTCTGACTATTACCATAGGCTTCCTGAATGAATTTCCATGCCCTGGCATGGTCAAAATGATGCAATAGTCAAGCCAAAGAAGGCCGCAGCAAAAATTCGAGCCGAAGGCCCTCCTCATCAGTACCTTGTGGGGTGGAGAGTCCCAAGCCAATTCACACGAATTGGGAAAATGGAGATCAATGGGATGAGTCCTCGGCGGGAACCATGCTCTCCGGAGTACGACCTACGGGAAAAGCAGGGTCGGGATGACCCAGACCTCCCCGCCGAAAGAGTTCTGCACTCGAGGAAAAAAGCACCATCTCTTCGACAACGAAGTCAAAACCCATTGCCCCGAGAGGTCGTCTATGACTTGATTTGCGGGTAGAAGGCACCGACTCTACTTCCCAGGACACAACCGCTGTCTGAAGTGACCCGCCTCCATACAACGCCGCGAAAAAGAGTAGAGCATTCGAAAAAGACCATCAAAATGGTGCATTGAACTCAAAGAGTACTACATCGTGTATGAGCCTAGAAGGGCAGTAAGCGCCCAAGTACTGGCAGACTAGTTGCCGAAATCCCAGAAGTAGGGAAGGTTGAAACCAACAAAGGAGACAGAGTGAAGGTAGATCCAGAGTGGAAATTCCTTGTGAGTGGAACCCCAAGCGCAGAACATCAGGGCACTGGGATAACCCCCTGGGGGCCCGAAGGCAGGGAGGTGACCAAGACGATCAAATTTGATTACTAAAAAGTGTTGGGCCATCCGAGCATGGCAATGCTAGGTATAATAACCTCGCACAAAAGGCAGAAAGATCCTACAAAGAGGAATCTCGCAACCAAGAAGTGCCAAAAATACTCATGAAGAGGCAGGAACTGCGAAGACATTCCGGACGATATTTCCTGATTAAGGAAAAGCTATACAAGCAAAGGTACGCAATTCCGTTATTAAGGAAAATGGCTAGAGACATGCCAGCATCCAAAGACTGCCTTCGGAGCGGATAACCTCTGAAAGATTACACCGACCCACTCTAGACAGCACCCGGAGATGTGAAGTTCTGCCTGATAGCAGAGGACTGCTTCACTGAGTGGGGTAAAGCAAAACTCCTAGCAACCATGCCTGCAAAATGTGCACAAAAACTTCGTCTGGAAGAATATAGTATGCTGATTTGGCATACCGACGGTGACACTGGCCAGTAAGGATTTCCAGTCTATGGAGAAAGGATTTCAAGAATTCGCCACCGACCTAAAAAAAAAAGGGCACTCTAGCCCACTAGCTTAGCCCCCGAGCAACAGACAAGTAGAGTTACCAAAAGAGCTATAAAAGAGGGACTATGAGAGACGCAAAGGGAAAAGTGGCCAGGAGAACTTCCGATTGTACTAAGGAGTTGTCACTTATCCCAAGTACAGAAGCCACTATCCATTTGAAGTAGTTCGGCCATCATACAAATGTTTGACGAAGGATGGCCGACGAGCAAATCCCGAAAGAAGAGCCTTTTCGGCAAAAGATGGACAAAGGTGCAAACCCGCATGATAGGCCAAAAAGGAATAAGGAAAAGGAGACCTCACCCCCGAAAGGCCGAATTAGAACCCTGAAAGCCGTCCTATGGGGTACTTCGGCATTTGGTCCTAAACGAGGTCCGAAATGGAGTATACAAGCTCAGCAACACCGAAGAAGGAAAACTAAAAAATCAGGGCACTCGGGTGCCTTAAAGAAATTCTACACTTCGAATTTTTAGACAAGAAATGGTGAAAGCCAGAAATTTATCTAAGTACAGAAAGTTTTCCCTTGTCTGAGAATGTTTGCCGAACAAAGCTGAAGTATGGACTCCTGAAAGTCTCCTATTCCTTCCGAAGTTAGATGGGTTATAGGCCCAAAAGTGGGCAAGACTACCGAACACGGCCGACAAGGGGTAGGCTAAACTTTGCCTAAGGGAACTTCACCAACTCTGAAAGACCTCCTGAAGAATGGCCGACGAAAACGAGCAAAGAGAGTACCGAAGTCCCTTGACCGAAAGTGGTCGGGACAAGTGGGAAAGAAAAATTGCTCAAAAAGAATTAGCCAAAATAATGAAGGAAAATTCATTGAAGAAGGTCTTGATACAAGAAGAAGATCACAAGAAGAAGAGTACAAAGAAAAAGAAGAAGGCAAAGGTCCTAGAATATCTAAGGGACCTTGGCATCATGGGAAGCTTCGGCTCCTGAATCTTTCGCTGCCACCTTCAGTGCAGGAGGAGGAAACGGCAGGTTAAGGAACTCGACTCTTAACCACATCCACCGAGGCCCCCCGGGAAAATCCAGGGCAGCCAGAAAGGAAGGACCGAGGTCCGGATACTTCTTCAAAAACTGATGACGGGCTAGGCAGAAGCCATCCTGAAAAGCAACCTTGGACATCTGGATGGCTTTGCCTCTTTCAATGTCCAACTTGTCCACCTCATGTTGAAGATCTGAAACCTCCTGCTGAAGGTCAAAAATCTCCTTCTCCAGCTCCTCGGTTTTCTTCTTCTTCTTTGAACCCTCCTTTAGAAAGTCGACCTTGGCCTAGAGTTCATCATTTTCATCCATCACCTTCGCCAGGAGGGCAGACTCCCCTTCCTTTTCCTTTTGAAGGGTCTCGTTGGTCGAAGTCAGGCTGATTAATTTGTCGCCAAGGTCGGACATCTTCTTGCAAAAATCCTTCAAGAGCCCCTCTTGGCCCTTCAAGAACTCCTCCCGAAGACTGGCAATCTTCTCCTTGCATATTTGGCTCAACTTGGTGTTCGTCAGCACCGAGTTGGCACAAAAAAAGTTTGGCCTTCTCCAATTTGTCTTCAGTCCAAGCTCAGGCCGAAGACTGCTTTGCTACCCAAGCTCGGAGATATCCACTATACCCCAAAACCTGCAAAAAAAGAGAAGGTACTTACCGAAATTTGTGCAAAGAAAGGCAAAAACACTTAGGCAAAAAGTGGGAAGGAAAAGTGAAGAGCCTGAAGAGTTGCCTGACCAGCATGCTGGGAAACTTTTGCTGCAGGGGCATCCTCGGAGGCACACTCCTCGGCGACTGCCTGGAAGGATGCCTGAGTAAGCACACCCCTCGCCATTTGGGGAGCCATTTCCTGACAATCCTCAAAGAACAGATTCTTGTCCTCCGTGAAAGACCAGAATGGCTCCCTTGGGACTTTGTCCTTCGGGACATGAGAATCCCGAAGATCCCTTCTTCGAGCGTGCTCAATCTTCCAAGCCAGGGGCGCTGGATCCTCTGCAAAAAGAAACATGCATCTTATTAGGTAAAAATTCCTTGATTATAAAAAATGTAAGTTGATTGCAGGGAAAAAGAGACAAACCTGGCGCGACCTTGGCACAGTTGTCATCAGAGTCACTGACCTCCTCCACGTCGGCAGGAACATGTTTGCCCTTGGCCCTTCGGTGATTTTCTAAATCTTCTGAAAAAAGATCCGCCAAAGAGCCCAACAAATCCACCGATGTGGCGGTACTCGGAAGGGCAGGAATGGCCACCTCCGCAAGAACCCCCCCGGTAGTTTCAGGCTTGGACAAAGTTGCAACCTCTGTAGAAGTTGCAATGACATCACCAACCTCGGTGGAAGTAGCAATAACATCGCCGACTTCCGAAACGTCCTCCAGAAGGGGAAGAGGGGTGTCCTTCTTGGCCTTATTTGCCAAAGATGATCCGCTCCTAGAAGCCTCGCGCCTCTTCTTTTGTTCTCCCTTCTCGGCCTGACCAAGGAAGAGAGCCCTGTAGTAGGCGGCAAACTCATCGCCCATCTCTGAAAAAGAGCGAGGAAATCAGTGTAAGTCCACAGGCACTTATACTAAAAAAACTTTGAAAGAAACTTACTTTCAAAAAAGGCTTCGTAAGTAAGCTCGCTCCGAAGGAGTTTCACCAGCCAAGAGTTCTTCCCCTCGGTAGCAGGAGCTGGCATGCCGAGATCCGTCTTGTGCTCCGTAACCACCCCCAACTCCCGAAGGACATCCTTGGTCATGAGTTTCCACATGATCGGGAAAGGGTAGAGAGAGCGTGAAAGGACCTCGGCATCCCAGTCGGCGACAGCAGGGATTCATCTGTCAACGTCCCCAAACCTCGCCGCCAACTCGGGAGTTAACAGCTTCCTGGGATCCATGACATCCGCCTCCAGCTTTCCCCTAGCCCACTTAGTGGGGACATGCGACCAGGCGTCCGCCACCTTCAGGAAGAAGAACTTCCTTTGCCACCCTCACCAGCTATCCTTGGTAGCGCGAAGGTGAACATAAATTTCTTACTCCTAGATCCCCGAGGCAGCATGAAATAAAAGCCACCCTTCGGAACCGGATAAAGCTTATAATACTGCATGAACAGGATGAAATGGTGTTCTTGTTGGGTTTCGGGAGCCAAACAGCGCAGCGGAATTTAACCAAAACCCTCCAGGATCCAAGTGAAACGGGGTAAACCGGGTGTTCGAAAATTTCATACTTAATTTTCGGTTGAGATCTCTCACTCAACTGTAGAGTCGAATCACAAAACCTGAACAGTTGACGTGTTCAAGCTCTCTATGGTATCCATACGAGCCTCTCGGGATCACCACGCTTCCACCACGTCCCGGCAGATGCGTTTCTCTTGCGCTCGCAGTGCTAGCTTGCGTCCTCCAAGGAATTGCAAGAGAAGAGTGTGGCTGTCCTTTTGGGAGGCTAGGGCAAGGAGACCTACGAATTTCTCACTTAAAAGTTGTATTTATAGTGAGACTCAACTTCCAGGCCTAATGGGTTTCAAAGCCCTAATCCAATTAGGATTTAATTTCGGGCTTAATAATGGCTCAACTCCTTGGCCCATTATTAATACGAAATTAAAGTGAAACCATAACCCAAATAATTAGCCCATGCACTCTAATGATCCAAATAGCTCTATGTGTGCGACCCAATAGGCTCTTGCCATGTTGGCAATGATCATAAATCACATTTATGATCATAAGCAATGAGCGGTGTCTAGCAACACATCATTGCTACCCAAGTGACAAGATTGTCGGTGAATCGACTAAACCTTTATGATCATCACCGATATATGCCATTGTCCCTTTGTCCAAGATATCAAGACTAAGCACGAGACATGGAATGTGTCACTCTCGTATAGCCCAATCTTTGGTTTCTTGATTACCGAGTAGACCAACTTAAACTGACGACATTAATATCATATATCAACTCATCGGAGCATGGCCATGCATTTTCTAAGTCTCACTCTATCAAGGGGCCCAAAGATATCACTCCCGTTACATAGGAGGGACAAATCCCATCTTGATCATACAAATCCCTCCGCATGATATGTGACATACCCAATGACCTCCTTCAAGTTCACTCAGTTACGAGCAACAAAGGAAAGTATCAAAGTATGTGACTCACATGTAGGGAACCTTGATGATCTTAGGTCGAAGGACTACATATACCATGATCACTATGAGAATCACTTATGACACTCATATAACGATCCATGAAGTGTTCTCATGGTGGGTCGGTCCAGTACACAAGTTCTCCAACTTGTACCCATATGTAGACTACATATCTCATATTCGTCTCCACATATGCTAGTCATTATGTATTATTGCAACCCGCTCCACAATAATACTAGACTAGGGACGTTTAAGAAAATCATTATTCTAGGGTTACAATTATGTTTATTACGTTACGCAGAAACAAAACAACAAACAAAATTGCTGGATTAATGCCTCAATAAAATATCATGACTCAATTTGCAAAAATACAATCGTCTCATGATTGGCTTTTTGGGCACAACACTAACAGTTCTACCCCGAAGATCCCGCACATGCAGAGAAAGGCGTTGAAATAGCAAAATGAGTTGGGAGGAAGTTGATTCACGGCTATGCCATGAAATTGGCAAAAGTATCAAATCATCTTCGCAGGAGGAAAACGAAGTCAGGCCTTCTGTTGGGCTCGGAAAACGGTAACCTCGTCACCCCGATTCATAAAGCTAAACTGGCCAAGGCGAGGTAACCTTGTGATGGCATACGAGGGAAGGAAAAATTTGGTATTCAACTTTTCTAATTTTTCAAGAGTGGTGCAACAAGGGTGAGACATAAGAGGTTGCCAGCTCTCGGGAACAGGCATGGTTGACCAAAAAATGACTTCGGAAAAAGGGGGAAAAATGATTTCGAAAGGAGGAAAAATGACTTCGGGAAGCAAAAAGAAAAGCAGAAACTGAAGGAACTCTAGAAATCAGAACCCACCAAAAGTCTTGCCAAAGTCTGGGTTTGAGGACGCTGTCGTGAAAGATCGCCGAAAATCACTCTGCCGCTAAAACCGCCACAAAAGAGAAGAAAAAGGCACAGAGCAAAATGAGAGCAAAGAAACACAAATAAAGAGTATGACAGGAGGAAGGCTTATATAGATCGAGGAAGGGAAGCCAAACGGGCGTCATGAATGCTGCGCGGAGGCGAAATGTCGCCATAATGGCTCCTCGCGCGTGAAAAGGTGTGCTCATCCCAGCTAATGCCTGCCGCGTGTCGCCCGTCACAAGAAACTAGGATGCATTTTCTGACATTCAGAAAACCCAGGCACGCTACTCGAGACTAGCACGACTAGTTTCAAGACATGACGGTTCACTAGATTATGGCGGGAAAAATAAAAAGTTGGGTGTCTCGAGAACACCGAAGGATGGATAAATGACATATGTCCAAACAAGGCTTATCATCTAGGAGGCGAAGTGCCTCCCCAACCGACATCACACTCCAAGTGTAAATCCATAAGGTCTGGGGTTCAAGGCTTTGTGCCGCCTTGTTCGACCGAAATGGACATACTACCACGTGGGCCTCCGGGAGTCCACGGGGTCGTCTTGTCAAAACTGCCAATTGGGTGATAGACGGACACCAAGAGGACTACTTGCCAAAGTCTCCACTTCGGCCTTTCCAAGGGGGGCATGTGATAGCCGAAGTGCTATCGCCCTGACCACCTCCCGACCATGGGAAAGATGGAGCCAGACACCTGAGGCATACGACCTTGGAAAGGACTCCGGAGTAAAGAAAATCATACACCTGAGGCACACGACCTCGGTAGCTCACCACATTCCAACTTCGGGAGCCAGCGTAGCGCCTCCTTCGGGAGGGCGACCAAACCAGCTTAGGGGGAGAAAGACGAACCACCCCTTGCGGGAGAAAGCCCCCCGAAGGCGTAGACACCGAACTTCCAGCCTGACTCTGGCAAAGGGCCCCTCACCCCGAAGTGAGAAATCAACAAAAGGGACCTCGGTTGTACGGAAAGAGCCATCAAGGAGTCTCTGACACTCCGTTCACATACGTCTCCAACACGCCACCTCTAGACACACTCTAGCATGCCACCTCCAGAAGCGCTCTGGCACGCCATCGCAGCATGCGTCCTGTCACACAAGGCTGCACCTACTACGGCTCGCGGCCCGAAGAGCCTGTAGATGACTAGGGGCCCCTACGCCCAAAAATATGAACATCATCCATCCATACACATGTCACAATCGAAAGGGATCACCTTTTCCCTTATAGACCAGGGAAATGGTCACAGGCAGGGGGTTCTTCGCCCGGAGGACCAAAAGGACAAGAGGACGCTCTCCTCTTTCCGCCTAAATACTCTCCCTTCAACCCTTAGAAAGACACGCCAGGCAAGAGTCCCTTGTGCTTATTACTGAGTATCTCTCTTTCTCGGAGCACTGACTTGGGCATCGGTGGTTCCCCCTCGGAAAACCACCCCGGGGGCCTCCTAACCCCTATTTTCTGAGTGTTTCAGCCAGGTCTCCCCGAAGGATCTTCGCTCCGGGCTCTCTCCTATGGTGGAAGTCTTTCCCGTCCTCACCAACCACGGTACCAGGAAGCTACCGGCCACCACTTAAGGTGACCCTCTCAGGTACCTTCTTGCACCTCCAGGAACCCCTATTGCCCATACCGCTGCACACAGTTGAGATGCTGGCTCCGCCTAACCAAACCGCATAACATGCTGGCTCCACACCTTCGGACCGCATCACATACTGATGGCCATGGGGAGGCAAGGGACTACTGTCCAATGTCTGAAGGCCAAGACCTCGGAGAATAAGAAGAACATGAAGAAGTTTTAACAGTTTCACCAAGACCATGGGCACGACACTGAGGACTGCTTCCAGCTAAAAAAGTACATCAAATCTCTGATCAAACAAGGCCAACTCCAGTGATAGCTGCGAATGTCGTCCCCCAAATGAAGAAAGGAAGAAGAAAGGAAAGGGCAAGATGAGGACTACGATTTTGACTGACGTCGGAACCGAAGTCCCCGAAAGCATCCACCACCTCTGACAGGAGTAGTCCAGACAATCACTATTGGGATACCCCTAGCCAAGAGAAAAAGGAAAGTCCTGGAAATCTCAATGATGGAGTTCGAAAACCCAGCAAACAAGCTTGTTCGGAAAAATGAGTCTACCGTGAACTTCCCTCATGATGACCCCCTCCTAATCATGGCAGGGATAGGGAGTTAGGACATCAAAAGAGTGCTCATTGATGATGGCTCTAATGCTTATGTTCTATTCTCCCACTTGTTGCCAAACTTGGGCATCTCTAAGGGTGATCTCAAACCCGTTACTTCCCTTACGTTCAGTGTTGATCCCTCCGAACTCCCTGTACTTGGGTGGATTGATCTGCCCTTGATGCTAAGGGGAATTTCAGTTTAGGACAAGAAAGAGCTCTTTGGCTCCACAATGACAAGGTCCATTATCATAGATTTCCCTTCATCATACAATGCCATACTCGGAAGGCAAACACAAGGAAATCTCCACATTCGTCTATATGTGAAATACCTAACAGTCACCTTCTAGATGAAGGAAAGGGACGCAGAGATATTCATTGATCAAGCTGAGGTGAGGAAAGTCTTCATTAAGGCAGGACAAAGTCCAATAAAAGTTCATACATAAACTTCAGAAGAAAAGAGCATACTCACTGAAGAGGCAATAGGAGAAGGGGTAGGTGACTTCGAAAAAATAGAAACAGAGGATGTAGAACTTGTCCCAGGCTGAAGTACCCGAGTAAGGAAACAACTGGCTGAAGGTGACAAGCAAAAACTTGTATCTTTTCCATTAATGAACAAAGATCTAATTGCCTAATCTCTAAAGGACATGCATGGGGTAGACCCTCGAATAATTCAACATAGCCTTAAAGTGTGCCCAGAGGTGAAGCCTGTTCGGAAAAAAAAGTGCAGGCTCTCAACGCATAAGAACAACTTCATCAGAGCTGAAGTCCAACAGTTAACAGAGGCAGGCGTAATAAGAAAGGTCAGGTTCCTCGAATGGCTTAGCAATGTTGTCATTGCCACAAAGGAAGGGAGTAATAAACTCCAAATGTGCATCGACTTAAAAAATGTAAATGATGCTTGTCCCAAGGATTCATATCCTCTCCCAATGATAGATCAATTGGTGGACTTAACCGCCAAATATGGTCTGCTTAGCTTCCTTGACGCCTTCAGTGGATGCCACCAAATTCGGATGAATCACAAAGATGAGGAAAAAACTGCCTTCATCACCAAAGTCGACACCTACTACTACATCAGAATGCCCTTCGGGCTTAAGAATGTAAGGGCCACATACCAAAGGCTAATGAACAGAGTGTTCAACTCCTAAATTGGGAGAAATATGGAAGTATACATCGACGATATGATAGTTAAGAGCAAACTGCCTAGTAGTCATATCCTAGACTTAAAGGAAACATTCCATCGACTTCAGGAATTCAGAATACATCTCAACCATGAGAAGTGCATATTCAGAGTGAATGCGGGCAAGTTCCTCGGATTCATGGTATCAAAAAGAGGTATTGATGCCAACCCAGAAAAGGTCAAGGCCCTGCTAGGGTTCCAAACTCCTACTATGAGCAAGGATGTGCAAAGACTGACGGGTAAAATCACGGCCCTTAGTAGATTCATATCTATATACGGGGATAGGTGCCGACCATTCTTGAAAGTGCTCACCAAAGCAACAAAAAATAAAGATGACTTCAGTCCCAAGGAACACCCTTGGAATGAAGATTGCAAAAAAGCTTGGGATGAGCTCAAAAGTACCTAACTCGTCTACCGACACTTCAGCAGCTGCGGGAGGGAGAACCCTTCATCCTCTACCTCGCTGTCACTGAAAAGGCAGTAAGCTCAGTGCTAGTAAAGGAGGAGGGAGGAAAACAATGGCCAGTGTATTGCGTGAGTGAGTTTCTACATGGTGCCGAAGTTAGGTACCCTCTTCTGCAGAAGGCCATCTATGCCCTAGTACTGGCAAGTAGAAGGTTGCGACCTTACTTCCAAGGGCACCGTATCATGGTCCAAAGTAACCTACGTCTTTGAGATGTCATAAGAAAGGTAAACAAGTTAGGAAGATCATCAAAATGGTGCATTGAGCTCGGTGAATACAACATCACCTATGAGCCGAGACGGGCAATAAAGGCCCAAGCATTGGCAGACTTCATTGCTGAAGTCCCAAAAATTGAGGATACCTTGGAAGACCTCGGCAAAGATGAACCCGAGTGGACACTCTTTGTTGATAGAGCCTCCGATTTTGAACACCAAGGAGCTGGAGTAATCCTCCGAGGGCCCAAAAGTATAGAAGCTAGGAAGGCCATCATATTCAAATTCAATGTCACCAACAATTTCATGAAATATGAAGCCCTTATGGCAGGCTTACGGCTAGCAAAAAGAGTTGGTGTAAGGAATCTAAAGGCCCACAGCGATTATCAGTTAGTGGTATGACAGATGGCAGGGGACTACGGTGCAGGGGATCCAAACTTGGCAAAATACCATGACTTCATGAAGAAGATCATCCAGGAGTTTGACACGGTACGTATAGAAAATGTACATCGGCGAGAGAATATGGAAGCAGATACTTTAGCCAAATCAAAAGAGTCCACTGAAGTACTGTATGAGCCAAGTATAGAGATAATGTAACTCGGGCAGAGGATAGAAAGACCTTATCACGAAATACCTCACAACCTTGAAACTTCCCGAAGATCGTCTTGAAGCCACGAAAGTGCTCAGAAAGGTACTTTCTGATTGGGAAGAGTTGCACCGACAAGGGTACGCAAGTTTGTTACAGAGGTGTGTCAATGAAGAAAATGTTGAGATGGTCCTCAAAGAAGTGCATGAGGGGGCTTGCGGTTCTCACATAGGAACTGATTGTGAGTATTGTGCCCAAAAAGCCAATCATGAGATGATTGTATTTTTGCACATTGAGTCATGATATTTTATTGAGGCATTAATCCAGCAATTATGTTTGTTGTTTTGTTTCTGCGTAACGTAATAAGCATAACTGTAACCCTAGAATAATGATATTCTTAAACGTCCCTAGTCTAGTATTATTGTGGAGCGGGTTGCAATAATACACAATGACTAGCATATGTGGAGACTAATATGAGATATGTAGTCTACATATGGGTACAAGTTGGAGAACTTGTGTACTGGACCGACCCACCATGAGAACACTTCATGGATCATTATATGAGTGTCATAAGTGATTCTCATAGTGATCATAGTATATGTAGTCCTTCGACCTAAGATCATCAAGGTTCCCTACATGTGAGTCACATACTTTGATACTTTCCTTTGTTGCTCGTAACTGAGTGAACTTGAAGGAGGTCATTGGGTATGTCACATATCATGCGGAGGGATTTGTATGATCAAGATGGGATTTGTCCCTCCTATATAACGGGAGTGATATCTTTGGGCCCCTTGATAGAGTGAGACTTAGAAAATGCATGGCCATGCTTCGATGAGTCGATATATGATATCAATGTCATCATTTTAAGTTAGTCTACTCGGTAATCAAGAAACCAAAGATTGGGCTATACGAGAGTGACACATTCCATGTCTCGTGCTTAGTCTTGATATCTTGGACAAAGGGACAATGGCATATATCGGTGATGATCATAAAGGTTTAGTCGATTCACCGACAATCTTGTCACTTGGGTAGCAATGATGTGTTGCTAGACACCGCTCATTGCTTATGATCATAAATGTGATTTATGATCATTGCCAACATGGCAAGAGCCTATTGGGTCGCACACATAGAGCTATTTGGATCATTAGAGTGCATGGGCTAATTATTTGGGTTATGGTTTCACTTTAATTTCGTATTAATAATGGGCCAAGGAGTTGAGCCATTATTAAGCCCGAAATTAAATCCTAATTGGATTAGGGCTTTGAAACCCATTAAGCCTGGAAGTTGAGTCTCACTATAAATACAACTTTTAAGTGAGAAATTCGCAGGTCTCCTTGCCCTAGCCTCCCAAAAGGACAGCCACACTCTTCTCTTGCAATTCCTTGGAGGACGCAAGCTAGCACTGCGAGCGCAAGAGAAACGCATCTGCCGGGACGTGGTGGAAGCGTGGTGATCCCGAGAGGCTCGTGTGGATACCATAGAGAGCTTGAACACGTCAACTGTTCAGGTTTTGTGATTCGACTCTACAGTTGAGTGAGAGATCTCAACCGAAAATTAGGTATGAAATTTTTGAACACCCGGTTTACCCCGTTTCACTTGGATCCTGGAGGGTTTCGGTTAAATTCCGCTGCGCTGTTTGGCTCCCGAAACCCAACAGTGGTATCAGAGCTACTGGTGAAACCCTAAATCGGGATTGAGTGTTGAATCGCATGATGCTATGTGTTCGATTGGTTTTCGGCCATGATTAATTAGATTGATTCATGATGCATGAAACCGGAATTCGTAATGAACATATGAGATATATGAAGAAACGACACAAATTGGTTAATGAGAATAACCCGAAATTGATAGGTATGAGATACCTATATGGATTAGGATTCTTGCAATAGTTGCAAAAACCCTAGGTTTGTTCGGATTCGGCCTGTTTGGGCACCGAAAGTAAGGTATTTTGGTGGCTCGAATGGAGGAGTCTCGGGTGCCTACTTTCTCGAAATAGAAGATTTCGGCCAGCGGGACCGCCGTATGCGAAGCGCCACATAAAGAAAACCTGGTTAATCAACACGCGAAAATTGGCATGCATCTTTGTTGAATGAGATTTGACATGATATGCTGATTGGTGTTTGAAGCATGGTGCATGGTTATAGCCCTTGATTGGTTGTACTTGTAAATACGGCCTGCAAGTCGTGCCTTTTCTTATCACTCTCATTGTACATTCTCTTCTCACCTTACTCCCCTCGAATATAACTCGAGGTTTCTATTATTGATGTAATGGTGCATTATGGGCTCATCCAAGGTGGTATGTCCAAGGATCATGCAAGGAGGTATGTCCAAGGAGGTGACAACAAAAGGGCAGCCAAGAAAGGAAGAGAAGGAGCTTGTGAAGACTCTTTTCTTTTCTTAGGCTTTTATGATATTCTCATTGGCTTGAGAATATCGCATAGTTTGGGCTATAACCATGTCACGTTTATTTCTTGTAAGCATGAGATGCATGTTTTATATTTGTATGTGATGCATGTATAAAACAACCGGAGATAACAAATTGGTGAGATCAAAAGAAAAATCCCTCAAACAAATATTAAGTCATTAAATGTGATGCCTTCCAAATGTTGGCACTCGTCAAGACTTTGATCAACATTAGGTGGGTTTGCCAAAGCAAAGCACCTATGTTCATCTTGGTAAGGCGCGATGGGATAATAGTGATATCCAAACTGCTAACTTTGGGTTCGACTTAACTAAGTCATCCTAATAGGATTAGGGACTTAGAGGCATAGAGTTGGGCTTAAGTTCATGAGATGAGCTTGGACAAGTGTTGTTCACCCAACTATCCAAGAGTTGCATAAGATGCAATTGGCAAGGAGTTGCCTACCTAAATAGCTATAACTTGAGAGAAAAGCCAAAGCTGACTCAGGTTGTGGTCAAATATGGATCTTGGCCCACTAGAATACCTTAGCGCCGAGGTGTTCCGAAATAATATCGAGGGTTATTATTTTGAGGAAAATAGTGGGAGTATCGTTTAATAAAAGACCTTATTAAATGAATTAAAATACATGACTCTTACACTGCATATTTACTGTTGTAGATAACCATGGCACAAAACACATCGACACTTTCGTTGCGATCGATCCTTGAGAAGGAAAAACTTAATGGGACCAACTTTCTCAAATGGTACCGAAACTTGAGGATAGTCCTCAAACAAGAGAGAAAGGCATATGTCCTAGAGCAGCCCATTCCGAATGAGCCTGCTGCCACTGCTCCAAGAGCTGAAAGGGATGCTCACAAGAGGCATTCTGATGATGCTTTGGATGTTGCATGCCTCATGCTTATTACCATGGAATCTGAGCTTCAGAAGCAACATGAGAACATGGGGGCGTTCGATATGATCGAACATCTCAAAATGCTTTTCCAAGAGCAAGCTAGGCATGAGAGGTTTGAGACCTCTAAGGCATTGTTTCAGTGCAAGATGTCTGAGGGAAGTCCCGTGGGTCCTCATGTGCTCAAGATGATTGGGTACATTGAGATTCTTGAGAATTTGGGATTTGCTCTTCAGAAAGAGTTGGCTATCGATGTAGTCTTGCAATCGTTGCCTGAAAGCTACAGTCAATTCGTCATGAACTATAACATGAACGACCTTGACAAGTCCCTCCCTGAATTGCTCAACATGTTGAGAACTGCTGAGCAAAACCTTAAGAAGGCTGAGCCCATTTTGATGGTTCAAAAGGGCAAGGGAAAGGGAAAAGCTAACAAGAAGAAGGATAAAGCTAATGGAAAGTCCAATGCTAGTTCTTCTTCAGCTGCACTGAAACCAAAGGGTGGTGTGGCAAAGGAAGGGGAGTGCTTCCATTGTAAGCAACCTGGACACTGGAAGCGCAACTGCAAGCTCTATCTTGAAGAACTTGCTAAAGAAAAGGGAAGTAAGACTTCCACTTCAGGTATTTTTGTTATAGAGGCTAACTTTTCTACTTCCTCATCTTGGGTATTGGATACTAGATGTGGATCTCACATTTGTGCAAATGTGCAGGATCTAAGTAGAAGTAGAAGATTGGCCCGAGGTGAAGTGGACCTACGTGTTGGAAATGGAGCAAGGGTTGCTGCCTTAGCCATAGGGACTTATGTTCTCACTTTACCTAGTGGATTAGTTTTAAAATTAGACAACTGCTACTTTGTGCCTACTATTAGTAGAAATTTGATTTCTGTTTCTTGTTTGGACAAGAAAGGTTTTTCATTTATAATAAAGGACAAATGTTGTTCTATTTATTTGAATGAAATCTTTTATGGTTGTGCTCAACTTAGCAATGGGTTGTATGTTCTAGACCTTGAAGATCCAATCTATAATGTGAATACCAAGAAGGTCAGATTAAATGATTCAAACTTGACCTATCTCTGGCACTGTCGCTTGGGCCATATAAATGAGACCCGCATATCCAAGCTCCATAAAGATGGACTCTTGGACTCATTTGATTTTGAATCATATGAGACATGTGAGTCATGTTTGTTGGGCAAGATGACCAAAGCCCCATTCACAGGGCAAAGTGAAAGGGCTAATGACTTACTAGGACTCATACATAGTGATGTATGTGGCCCTATGTCTACACAAGCTAGAGGAGGTTCCCAATACTTCATTACTTTCACTGATGACTTCAGCAGATATGGCTATGTGTATCTTATGAGACACAAGTCAGAATCCTTTGAAAAGTTCAAAGAATTCAAGAATGAAGTAGAGAATCAACTCGGGAAGAGTATCAAAGTGCTTCGATCAGATCGAGGTGGAGAGTACTTGGATCGAGAATTCCTTGACTATCTGAAGGAGTGTGGTATAGTATCACAACTCACTCCACCAGGTACACCTCAATGGAATGGTGTTTCTGAAAGGAGAAATCGAACTCTGTTAGACATGGTTCGCTCCATGATGAGTCAAGCTGACCTTCCAAACTCCTTTTGGGGACATGCTCTAGAGACAGCCGCTTTTACACTAAACCGAGTTCCATCTAAATCGGTTTAAAAGACACCATATGAGATATGGAGTGGGAGGCGTCCCAATTTGTCTTTTATGAAGATTTGGGGCTGTGACGCTTATGTAAAACGTCAATCCTCTAACAAACTAGGGCCCAAATCTCAAAAATGTCTTTTTGTTGGGTATCCCAAAGAAACAAAGGGTTACTATTTCTACAATCCCTCTGAGCAAAAAGTGTTTGTTGCTCGAACTGGTGTCTTTTTGGAGAAAGAGTTTATCTCTAAAGGAACTAGTGGGAGGAAAGTAGAACTTGAAGAAATTCAAGAACAACAAGAAGACATCGAACCTGAAATGGAACCTGAACAGACACCACAAGATGTTGTGGTTCAAGAGTCTGTTCCTGTAGCACAAAGCCCACGTAGGACTGGTAGGATTCGGCGTGAGCCTGAGAGATATGGATTTCTCGTGACTCACACCGGTGATGTGATGCTCATGGATCAAGATGAGCCCACAACCTACCAACAAGCTATGTCGGGGCCTGACTCTGAGAAGTGGCTAATGGCCATGAAATCCGAGATGGAATCCATGTATGAAAACCAAGTATGGACTTTGGTTGACCCACCTGAAGGGGTAAAACCCATAGGGTGCAAATGGGTTTTCAAGAAGAAAACTAACATGGATGGTAATGTGATTACCTTTAAGGGACGATTGGTCGCAAAAGGTTTCAAGCAAATTCATGGTATTGACTATGATGAAACTTTTTCACCAGTTGCTATGCTTAAATCCATCCGAATTTTGTTTGCTATTGCTGCACACTATGATTATGAGATATGGCAAATGGATGTCAAAACTGCATTCCTAAATGGAAAGCTACTTGAGGATGTGTACATGACACAACCTGAGGGTTTTGTCACTCCTGGGAATGCCAATAAAGTGTGCAAATTACAAAGGTCCATTTATGGACTGAAGCAAGCTTCTCGAAGTTGGAATCTTCATTTTGATGATGCAATCAAAGAGTTTGGTTTTATCAAAAATGAAGATGAACCTTGTGTCTACAAGAAGGTTAGTGGGAGCGCTATTGTCTTCTTGGTGTTGTATGTAGATGACATACTACTCATCGGGAATGACATTCCTGAGCTACAGTCTGTGAAGACTTGGCTAAGGAAATGTTTCTCTATGAAGGACTTGGGTGAAGCAGCCTATGTGTTAGGCATCAAGATCTATAGAGATAGATCTAGAAAGCTTCTTGGCCTAAGTCAAAGTACATATATTGACAAGGTGCTAAAGAGGTTTAGCACGCAAGATTCCAAGAAAGGATTCTTGCCCATGTCACATGGTATCACTCTTTCTAGATCTCAGTGTCCGAGTACAACCGAGGAGAGAGAGCGCATGAGTAAGTTTCCATATGCCTCAGCAATTGGATCTATCATGCATGCCATGATATGTACTCGTCCCGATGTCTCATATGCTTTGAGCATGACGAGTAGGTACCAATCGAACCCCGGTGAGAGTCACTGGACAGCTGTTAAGAACATCCTTAAGTACTTACGAAGGACTAAGGATGCATTCTTGGTCTTTGGAGGTGAAGATCAGCTCGTTGTAAGGGGTTACACCAATGCAAGCTTCCAATCCGATAAGGATGATTTTAGATCGCAATCTGGTTATGTGTTTTGTATTGGTGGTGGTGCTGTAAGCTGGAAGAGTTCAAAGCAAGAGACAGTAGCTGACTCTACAACAGAATCTGAGTACATTGCCGCCTCTGATGCTGCGAAGGAGGCAGTTTGGATCAAGAAGTTCATCACTGAACTTGGAGTGGTTCCAAGCATTGTTGACCCGATAGAGCTCTATTGTGACAACAATGGAGCAATCGCACAGGCTAAGGAACCTCGATCTCACCAGCGATCCAAACACATACTTCGACGCTATCATCTCATCAGGGAGATCATCGAGAGGGGTGATGTAAGGATATGCAGGACTTCGACAGACAGCAACATTGCTGATCCACTGACAAAGCCCCTTACGCAGCAGAAGCATGATAGCCATTCTAGGTCCATCGGTATTAGATACGTGGATGATTGGCTTTTAGTGCAAGTGGGAGATTGTTAGTATTGTGCCCAAAAAGCCAATCATGAGATGATTGTATTTTTGCACATTGAGTCATGATATTTTATTGAGGCATTAATCCAGCAATTATGTTTGTTGTTTTGTTTCTGCGTAACGTAATAAGCATAACTGTAACCCTAGAATAATGATATTCTTAAACGTCCCTAGTCTAGTATTATTGTGGAGCGGGTTGCAATAATAGATAATGACTAGCATATGTGGAGACTAATATGAGATATGTAGTCTACATATGGGTACAAGTTGGAGAACTTGTGTACTGGACCGACCCACCATGAGAACACTTCATGGATCGTTATATGAGTGTCATAAGTGATTCTCATAGTGATCATAGTATATGTAGTCCTTCGACCTAAGATCATCAAGGTTCCCTACATGTGAGTCACATACTTTGATACTTTCCTTTGTTGCTCGTAACTGAGTGAACTTGAAGGCGGTCATTGGGTATGTCACATATCATGCGGAGGGATTTGTATGATCAAGATGGGATTTGTCCCTCCTATATAACGGGAGTGATATCTTTGGGCCCCTTGATAGAGTGAGACTTAGAAAATGCATGGCCATGCTCCGATGAGTTGATATATGATATCAATGTCATCATTTTAAGTTAGTCTACTCGGTAATCAAGAAACCAAAGATTGGGCTATATGAGAGTGACACATTCCATGTCTCGTGCTTAGTCTTGATATCTTGGACAAAGGGACAATGGCATATATCGGTGATGATCATAAAGGTTTAGTCGATTCACCGACAATCTTGTCACTTGGGTAGCAATGATGTGTTGCTAGACACCGCTCATTGCTTATGATCATAAATGTGATTTATGATCATTGGCAACATGGCAAGAGCCTATTGGGTCACACACATAGAGCTATTTGGATCATTAGAGTGCATGGGCTAATTATTTGGGTTATGGTTTCACTTTAATTTCGTATTAATAATGGGCCAAGGAGTTGAGCCATTATTAAGCCCGAAATTAAATCCTAATTGGATTAGGGCTTTGAAACCCATTAAGCCTGGAAGTTGAGTATCACTATAAATACAACTTTTAAGTGAGAAATTCGCAGGTCTCCTTGCCCTAGCCTCCCAAAAGGACAGCCACACTCTTCTCTTGCAATTCCTTGGAGGACGCAAGCTAGCACTGCGAGCGCAAGAGAAACGCATCTGCCGGGACGTGGTGGAAGCGTGGTGATCCCGAGAGGCTCGTGTGGATACCATAGAGAGCCTGAACACGTCAACTGTTCAGGTTTTGTGATTCGACTCTACAGTTGAGTGAGAGATCTCAACCGAAAATTAGGTATGAAATTTTCGAACACCCGGTTTACCCCGTTTCACTTGGATCCTGGAGGGTTTCGGTTAAATTCCACTGCGCTGTTTGGCTCCCGAAACCCAACACTGATGCCCTTGCCGGGGTACTACTTCGCTAAGGATACTTCTGGCCTGCCTTAAGGAAGGTCGCGAGAGAGTTCATCGAGAAATGTGACAGCTGCCAGAGACACGCTCCTATTCAGAGACTACCCGCGGAAGTCATAACTTCAATAAACTACCCTTGCCCCTTTCCTGTTTGGGGTATTGACTTCATTGGACCTTTCCCAACAGCTCCAGGAGGAGTCAAGTTCTGCATAGTCGCAGTAGACTATTTCACCAAATGGATCGATGCAGAGCCTTGAGCAGCAATATTTGTGAAGGACATACAAAGATTTGTCTGGAAGAACATCATATACAGATTTGGCATCCCGAGGGTGATAGTAGTTGATAATGGTTCCCAGTTTACTGATAAGGTGTTCCAGGAATTCACAAGCGACCTTCGGATAAAATTGCACTTTACCCGGTGGCCCATCCTCACAGCAATGGACAAGTTGAAGTATCCAACAGAACGATAAAAGATGGCTTGAAAAAGAGGCTGAAGGAAGCAAAGGGGAAATGGGTAGGAGACCTCCCGTGTGTGCTATGGAGCTACCGAACAACTTGCTGAAGGACCACCAGTAAGACACCCTACTCACTTGTCTGCGGCACGGAGGCCATTATCCCTGTCAAGATTGTACAGCCATTTGCAAGGATACAGGTATTCGACAAACAAAGGAATAACCTCGGTCTAAGAACCAAGTTGGATCTCATTGACGAGCACAGAGAAATGGCCGAGCTCCGAAGAAAAGCTTTTCAACAGAAAGTAGTCGTTGCTACAAACTTGCATGCCAAGCATAAAGGAATCAAGAAATGGGAGCTCGTCCTCTGAAGAGCTGAATTTGAAGCCCGAAGACCTTCCCATGGAGTACTTCAGGCAAATTGGGATGGACCTTATTTGGTCATCGATGAAGTTCGGTCAGGAGTCTACAAGCTCGGTGATGCCAAAGGTGGAGAATTGAAAAACACCTGGCATTCAAACTGTTAGGACCATCCCTTAGTACTTGGCTTAGGCCAAGGATATAGAGAAACATCAATTTAAAACAAGAGGGACTTGTTTGAAAATGAGGGTAAGGGTGTAAGTGTAAACCTAAGAAAGTTTGGATTTTAAGTGTGCATGGAAAATTAGACCATGATGTTTTTGGCATGAAATAAAGTTGTAGGACTACAATGTACACTTGAACTAGTGATGCAAATTAAACTATGAAACTTAAATTAGCAATTTCGGCCATGCAAATAAGTGCAAGGAGAAATGAGGAATTAGACCAATTCCTTTTTGACTTTGATGGCCGGTTATGATTATGCTTTCCACCAAGATTTATACCATTATTTATATGGTTAATTAAGCTTGGTAAATTGCCGAAAATATGCACGGGCTAATGACCATTTTTAGCCATTTTGATTAAAGCTTGGCAATGTAGACCATGAGCTAAGATTAATGTCGAAATGAACATGTATTCTAGTGACTAAAGTGAAGCCATGGAGACTTGAGGGGTGAAGTGATCCATGCAAACTAGTTTAGGACCAAGAGTGATATTAAGCCAAAAGAAGGACATGTGACCATAACCGGTTAAACATGATTCCACTTAGCAGACAAGGAAATTAATTTCGGCCAAGGCTTTCATTTGTGTCCTTGACCGAGTTTAGAAGGCTTGAGTTGTTCTTGAAGTGTTCTTGATGTTTTGATGCCAAATTAAGGTGAAAGCGAAGCTTGATCACGAAACCAAGCTTGGAATCCTCAATTTCAGAGCTAGGCGACCTTGAGTTCCAAGTTTGGAGCTTGAAAATTGGAGAACAAGGTTTGGCCAAGAGCTTTCAAGCTCAAATTTGAGGTAAGGCTCATGATTCACTTGAAATTCTTGGTAAATGTCCATGATCAAGTGATTAGAATAGCTAAGTGATGGCCTTGTTATGCTAGGCAACCTTGGATTGGAAGCTTAGAGACATACTCAACTGAGTGGTCAAGCTTGTGTTTGAGAAGGTAGGGTTTCACGTTTACTTGAATTCTTGGTACTTTTTCCATGATCAAGTAATAATGGCAGCTAAGTGATGGTTATGTATTGCTATATGATCTTAGTTCGCTAGATGGGCATATTAAGGAGATTTGGTTTTATGTTAATTGGCTAGCTAGTCAAGGTTTAATGGCAAGCACGTTAAGTTCTTAGTAAGTTAGGCCAACTTACTAGTGAACTTGGAGCTCTGGTGGATTGGAGGGGAATTGGAAGGCTTGAAGTGCAAGGATTTTATGTTGCGCTTGCTAGTGGATTTCAACCGAGTGATTATTTCATTCGAGTGAAATTTTTTTAATCGAGTGAATAATTCATTCGGGTGAATATTTCAACCGAATGAACATTGTGTGTGTGCGTAAGTTGTGTGCTTGTTTGCTTTGTTTGTGCGTGCTAACCCAATGTAGATAGTGTTTAATCTTATATATATGTCTTGGTTAATATTGAATATGTATTATATGCCTTGTATCTTAGTGGTTTCATGTCTTTCTTGCAGGACAGGCATGCTTGAGGAGGTTAAGTCTTGGACTTAACTAAATAGGCCTTATATGGTCGTTTGTGAATCCCTACTGAGTAATTGTTACTCATTGCCCATATATATTTTGTTTCAGGAAAGGATATATAGCTTGAGTAGTTTGCTTGAGTAGCTTGTTTGTGTACTAGGTAGTACACTTATTGCTCAAGGTATGTGCCAACTCGATCTTGGCTTGATTACTTGCATTATAAGTCTTATGGGTTAAGGCCACAAAATTATATTCTAAGTTTTGCGGGCGTGTGTAGTTTGTGGGAGACGTCTAGGTGCAAGATGGATGTGTGGACTATGGCTCTGAATGTAGTGTTCACTTTCATGACCATGAACATGGTCATTGGGTTGGTTCTTCAGTGTGTGCTGCTGTATTGCACAGTTAAGTATCTTCTTGGGGACTGATGAAACTTAGCTTGTAAAACTTAACCTTGGCTATTTTGGACTGGTAGCATCCTTGGTATGTTTCCAAGCTAGTGATGCTTGTACTTGGCTATTCTGTGTATATATGTAGCCTTGTTTGTACATGGTTTTGTATGTACATATGTGGGATGCTTATGTGCCAAGGTATGTTAAGTTTATGAGCTTATGGTTATGTATCATGTGAGAAATCTCTGGAGATACTTGATTTGGCTGATTGTACATGTGCATGGAAACCTTGATTTTCAAAACTACAAAGATGTGGGCTTCTTGGTTGTCATTGATGAAAGTAGCACACTTGATGAGCACACATCCTAGACACTTAACAGATTAAGTGATGCCTTGCTTGTATTGCAAGTTATTGACTTACAACCTTGCCTTGTGTTGCAAGTTAGTGGTTGGGCCCTACTAAAGCTATAAGTAACTGTTCTAAATAACTCATAAGCCTCCTGGGGCACCTCCCAGCTCTTAGCTTAAGAAAATAAGAATTAAACTACCTAACTAACAATGGCCAAAACAATAGGTAGTTAATAACACCTGAACTTAAGAGTATTTGAATAACTCTTGGGTAGAATTGGTGAGTGGCACTGAGAGTGCATAGGCTGGGGCCTGTGTGGGGTGTGACACAGACTCTTTGAAAAAACTTTACACTTAGAAAAATTTTCAAGAGAAAAATTGTACAAATCCTTACAGAAGGTGACTGACCGAACATGGTTGGTTCCTAAGGAGAAAACCGAAAATGTTTATTTCCAAAGGTGCAAGTATAAAAATTATACATCTTTTTTGACCGAACATGGTCATTTTCAAGGGAAAAAACTGAACGTGGTTATTTTCGAAGGTGCATTTGTGAAATTAGGCAATCCTTGCTGAAGATGGTAGCACACCCCCGAACATGGTTAATGACAATGGGCCTTGTTTCCTAAAGTATACAAGCGTGTACACTTAGAAAAATTTTCAAAGGCAAAACTACGTAAAATACCAAAGATGGCCAACCAAATGTCGTCACTTCTAAAGGACCATGAGTAACTTGTACAAGTTTGCCTAAGGTATATTAGCCGAACACGGTTCAAGCTGTTAAAAGGAAACTGAAAGTTCAAGTTCGCCGAAGGTAGTCGACTGAACACGATCGATGCCAAAGGTACTTAACCATTTTTGTGCTAATTTAGCTTGACCGAAGATGGTTGTAAAAACCCTAGGCCTTGAAGATAGTTTGGTGCCGAAGAATGAAGACGATATCCGAGGAACAATCAGGGACTTAGCCAAATTTTGTGAAGAAAGAAATTTCGTTAATACGTCATCACAAAATTCAAGGGGTAGATTACAAGGAAAAAGAGAAAAAAACAAAAAAAAAAGGCCTATTCGAGGTCCTGGCTACCTTCTGGCTTCCCGACATCTTCGGCTTTGTCACCTTCGACGTCATCTTCGTCCAGCATGAGCTTCGGTCCTCGAAGGTGGAGGAAAGGGGAGATTGAGAAACTCCACCCTTGACCATTTTAAAGATGGTCCTTTAGGAATGTCCAGAGCCGCCAAAAAGGAAACGTCGAGGTCAGGAAACTTGGACAGGACTTGGTGGTGAGCAAGGCAAAAACTATCCTGATAATCGGACTTAGTCGCCTCATCGGACTTTGCCTACTCTACCTTCAAGTCCTCCAACTCCTTCTTGAGGACCTCAACCTCCTTCTCCAATTTCTTCTCCTTCCTTTTCTTCTCCTTCTTTAGCCGATCGACCTTGGCTTGGAGTTCGGAGTTAAGAGCAAATGCCTTTGTAACATCGGTAACGGCATCCTCCTTCTCTATTTGAAAACCCTAATTTGCCGAGGTCAGAGATATCACCTTCGCACCGACGTCAGACCTCTTAAAAGAAAAGTCTTGAATCAGCTCCCCCTAGCTCTTTAGCGCCTCTTCTCGAAGGTTGGCTAGATCCTCCTTGGCTATCTTATTAAGCTCGCTGTGCTTGACGACTGAGCTGGCAAAGAGTTCCTTGGCCTTTGCCAAGGTCTCCTTGGACCGAGTTCAGACCGAAGACTGTTTGGCTGCCCAAGCTCGGAAATATCCACTATATGCCAAGAGCTACAAAGGGAATGTTACCCACTCTGGGGTAGTCCAATTATGTTGCCAAAATTGTGCATTTAGACTCCCAAGATTGGTAATGTTCTGTAGGCCATCAGAACACTACCCTTAGTGGGCATACCCAAGTGGCCCCCTTGGGCACTATGTAAACAAATGCATATTGGTCCAACCATCACAAACATATTCACATTTCATGCACACCATAGCAACAAAGAAGGAAAACAGTAGCACAAGTCTTAATCTTGGCTACCACACATTAGGCAATCTTGTTAAATTCTAGTGGCCAGGTACTTCACTTGTAACTTCCACTAATAAACTGTACCATTCTAGCCACATACCCCCTATTTTATTTGCTCCATTATCAAGTAGAGACTTAGATCAAACCAATGAATTATTTTTTTTAACATCAATAGCCCACCTGTGGACCAAGTTATGGATTTTTTAAGTTGGTTACAAAATTCTGACCAAATGAACAGTAACTTAGCCAACTTTGCAATGTCATATCTTTGGCTACAGGGCTCTAAATCCAGAAATTCCAAAGCCTAGTTAACCCTGTAGATGTCCTCTAGGTGTGGTGAAAATTTAATACCAAGATTCATTCTAAACGGGGAGATATCAAACATTATGTCTAGAGACAAAATTTTGGCAACTTTTGGACCACTTTGCCCATACAATTTTTCCAAACCATGCAAACACTTCATTCACCAGGGGAAAGCCCTCCAAGGCGATCCCATATGTGTCCATTACACAAAGGAATTATATTCCATTTCTTTTAATGACTTTATGTGGTCAAAACAAAATTTACAAGTAAGCAGCCCATCATTCACACTTAGGCAGCTTTGCACCACATCACTTACATAGCCAAAACATTACTCAAATGTTCACATACTTGTCTCATTTTACATACAATACATGTACATTCATACATACACTACAATATGGTCTTAACTCAGCTAAATACTTACCCTAAGTTACAGGAGTGCCTGAAATGCAACGGACTCCAGAAACAGGATGCTGGACAGCTGCTGTACAACACAATAAGTACCACCATTAAAAATACCAAATATTTTCCTAAAATCACCAAACTTTCCAGATCATAACTAGACATATGGAAGTTCATCTATCTAAAATTTTAGATTAACACTCAAACTACAAAGGTTAGCTTGAAGGTGATCTTTCAGCTGGACCTGAAATGATAGAATTGAGGGGAGTAAGTTTCATTGAGAAACTTAGTAAGGGTAGCACTTGGATTCAATAGGCAATGTAACCATCATTAAAACCTGCATCCAAATACACTAAAACACAAAAACCACAATGCATATATACAAGATATAGCAACCAAATGCACCAGCCATTCACAACCAACAAACACATGAAATGCGGCAGCAACATATACCATAGGTTAGTCCATAAAACACGTAATAAACATAACCAAATCACTATGGAAGCCCTCCTCAAGCTAATGCTTGGTCTTAGGAGGATTTTAACACTATTTAGTACTAACTTTGGGCTCTAGAAACTCTCACTTTACTGCCATCATTGTGCACTTCACACTAGGTCACAAAACCTTCAATAAGTGCACTCCCCTCACTAAGCTTGCTTCATCAAGCACATGGCTCTCTTCCAAGCTTAGCCCTCGCTCCATGGATGTTTGAAAATTTTAGAAAATAGTCCATGAGAGCAAGAGAACCCTTACCTTGATGGGCATGCTGAAATTGGAGCTTGATCCTAGGTGCACTCAAGTCTTAGCACCACATAGCTTCCAATTGCTCTTTCTTGCTTTCTTTTGCCTTAAATTTCAATCTTCGAGGTATGGTGGCTATGGAGGAAGTATGGCTGTGTTCTTGGGCTGGGGGAGGACGAAAATGAGAGAGAGATAAGTGATTTGGCCACTTAAATGGCCTTAAATGAGCTTAAGGGCACAAAACTTACTTAACAAGCTTAACCTTGCTTTATGTCATTTTCCTTCTCACTAATTATGGTTTCTTTGTCTTAAAATCATTGGTACACATGTGCCCAACATTTTTGACTAATTATCAGGCCATGGCTGCCTCCCCCATGGTTGGATAACCCACAATTCCACCCTTAGACTTAAGTCAAAAGCTTGAACACCTTAAGGTTTTGCATTAGGACATTTATGTCCTCATTGCCTTTAGTGTTTCCTTTGTCCAAACTTGTCTTCCATGAGTAATTTGGTCCTCCAATAGCACTTTCATACCATTTATATCCTTCCCATAACTCTCCAAGTGTCTTTCTTGAGAGTTTTGCAATTAAGTACCCGAAGTTCCAAAACCTTACAAAAAAGTCCATAGGTTGCTTGACAAACAAGCAATCCTTAAGGCTTTTCTTGGGGGCCAAGTTACCAACTTGGAACACTTTTAAGGAGGTGTTGATCATGCCTTTTAGCCCCAACACTTTAATCACTATGTTGAGATTTACACAATATAATAGTTTTTAGCCATTATGACATACTTGTAATTCTCCCATTTTGTGATGTGGTAACAATCCTCCCCCCTTTAAAAATTTTGGTCCTCCAAAATAGCCTTTAGCTTCGGGTATTCTTCAGGATGCCTTTCCATAAGGTCTTTTTCAATTTCCCAAGTTGCTTCTCTTTCAGAGTGGTGTGACCACTGAACTTTAACCATGGGAATATGTTTGTTTCTTAACCTTTTGGTATCCTTGGCTAAGATAGCTATAGGTTTCTCTTCATATGTCAAGTTAGGTTCCAACTATATGTCTTCCACTACAATAGCATGCTTTGTGTCCAATAGACATTTCTTAAGCATACTAATGTGAAAAACATTATGAACACTTGAGATACTTGGCAGTAGAGCTAACCTGTATGCTACCTTGACAACTCTGTCCAATATGTCATAAGGACCTTGATAGCCGAAGGGCTATCGCCTTTCTCAGTACATACTTCCTGACGAAAACATGGTCGGGAAGCCTGGCGTCATCCGAAAGAGGCACTATCACTGGCCTCGGAAGGAGCAAAGTTAGATACCACGAAGTCGGGACTTCGGCTAATACGCTAGGCGTTTCCAAGGTATCACCGGCTCCCTCATGGGACCAAGCGGATTGCCTTCGGGGATAAAGAACTAGCTATTGCAAGTAGGAGAGAACTTCCCCGAAGGCGGAACCCTTGAACCAGGGGACTTCCTGAACTACAAAGCATAACTACCGAAGAAGGTCATCCGTACCAAAGAACGACCTCGCCCAGAGGACCTCGGGAGTACGACATGAGCATTTAAGGAGCCTTTGACATGTCACCCACAGGCGTTACATGCCGCCCCAAACGGCGGTCTGACACGCCGACGTTGTCCAGGTCTTGTCACGACCTGTCTCGGCTCAAGGCTCAAGGAGCATGCAAACGGCTACTTGTCCCCTACGGCCGGAAACACAGAAAACATCTGACCGAACACGTGTCATGATCTGAACGGGCTGGGAACTCCTATAAATACCAGGGAACAGGCCCTGGCAAAGGGATCCCAAATCCGACCCTCTGCCCTTGAGAAAACACAAACAGGCAAGGCCACTAAACCTCTTAGTGCTCCCTTTCTTTCACCTCTCAGGACACTGACTTGGGCGTCCGAGGCTCCCCCTGGAAAAAGATCCCGGGGACCTCCTAACCCTTTTTTACGAGTATTACAAGCACACTCCCTTGGGAAGTCTAGGCTCTAGATGCTCTCCCTCTCAGGAAGTCCCTCCTGAAGTCACGATGTCTTCGAACGAAGATGCCGCTGGGCATCATTTGGCGCAGTCTGTGGGAATTTACCCTCAGGTCGCCGTTGTTGAAACTCGGCGTTCGAAGGACAAGGGACTCCCGAGGTCCCCATCCACGCCTGAAGCTCAACTGGCTACTGAGCAAACTCTTCTAGGGACTTCCACGCTTGAGGAAGAGCGTCCTCCGGTCATAACCATGAGCTTTCTATGCGGCTTTCAATGTTCTGTTGTGGCCGAAATGACACAGCAAATAGACCGAAGGTGGCCACAACAAACTCAGGCCCAAAGGCCTCCCTCGCCTGCATGCCCTCGGGAAGGAAGCCCCAAACAAGTCCATCGTAGTTCGGGACACGGGGACCCACGTGAGGAGTCTTCAACAGAAAATATGCCCCTCGGGGCACGGCTTACAGGACGAGCTGGGTCCAAGCGACCCAAGATCCCACACCGAAGGAGCTCATCACCTGAGGCGAAGTCCCCATCCATTTAGCGCCGAAGTCACTCCCCGGAGAGGCGTCGGCAATCTCCCTTCCCAGAAGAAGAACCTAGTGCCACGATCCTTATGAAGAAAATATTAGCGAAGTTGGACAGAGTGGAAAAACAAGTAGCTCGCAAGCTGGTCTGGGCCAGGCTATCTGAAACCTTTTGTGGGGATGAGTCCCCATTCACCCGAACTGTAGTAGAGGCAGCCATGCCAGGTGTCTTCTGGGTACCTCGGCTGGAAACTTATGATGGTCGGACTGAGCCACAGGCTCATCTGACCAAGTACAGACGCAGCATGATGATGTACTGTGCAGACGATGCTACCTTGTGCAAATGTTTTGAGGTCACCCTCACAGGACCAGCAACTGCGTGGTACAATTCATTGGCTCCAGGAACCATCCGGGAGTTCTAGGAGTTATCTACAACATTCACGCAGTAATTCATTGGAAGTCGGCCGACGGTGAAGATGCCTGTCCAGATGTTCGACATAGCGCAGAGAAATGGAGAAACCATCCGGGACTATGTCAAAAGGTTTAACAGAGAAGCCTTGAGTGTCCCAGACTTTCGGCCCGAAATACGCATCCTCGCCATGACATGGGGCCTTTGGAGGGACTCAAAGCTCTTTTACGAATTTTCCAAAGAGCCTCCGAACACGCTTGGCGAGTTTTACCGAAGGGCTGAGCAGCACATGACAGCCGAAGAGCTGAGGATGGGTAGACCGAAGTCCGAGCACGCCCGTGCCGAAGGGTCTAGTCACGAAATACGATGTTCGGCCGACCAAGCAGGCCGACCTCGGAGAGTGTGGGGAAGGAAACTCCCAAACTTTACGCCCCTGAACACCACAAGGACCAACATCCTCATGACAATGGAAAGGCAGGGAGCCCAGATCCAGCGGCCAAGGGCCATGACCGCTGATAATAAGAAAAATATGAAGAAGTTCTACCAGTTTCACTGCGACCATGGCCTTGACACCGAAGACTGCTTCCAATTGAAGAAGTACATAGAGTCGCTAATAAAACTAGGCCAACTTCGTGTTAGTATTGTGCCCAAAAAGCCAATCATGAGATGATTGTATTTTTGCACATTGAGTCATGATATTTTATTGAGGTATTAATCCAGCAATTTTGTTTATTGTTTTGTTTCTGCGTAACGTAATAAACATAATTGTAACCCTAGAATAATGATATTCTTAAACATCCCTAGTCTAGTATTATTGTGGAGCGGGTTGCAATAGTACATAATGACTAGCATATGTGGAGACTAATATGAGATATGTAGTCTACATATGGGTAAAAGTTGGAGAACTTGTGTACTAGACCGACCCACCATGAGAACACTTCATGGATCGTTCTATGAGTGTCATAAGTGATTCTCATAGTGATCATGGTATATGTAGTCCTTCGACCTAAGATCAGCAAGGTTCCCTACATGTGAGTCACATACTTTGATACTTTCCTTTGTTGCTTGTAACTGAGTGAACTTGAAGGATGTCGTTGGGTATGTCACATATCATGCGGAGGGAGTTGTATGATCAAGATGGGATTTGTCCCTCCTATGTAACGGGAGTGATATCTTTGGGCCCCTTGATAGAGTGAGACTTAGAAAATGCATAGCCATGCTCCGATGAGTTGATATATGATATCAATGTCGTCAGTTTAAGTTGGTCTACTCGGTAATCAAGAAACCAAAGATTGGGCTATACGAGAGTGACACATTCCATGTCTCGTGCTTAGTCTTGATATCTTGGACAAAGGGACAATGGCATATATCGGTGATGATCATAAAGGTTTAGTCGATTCACCGACAATCTTGTCACTTGGGTAGCAATGATGTGTTGCTAGACACCGCTCATTGCTTATGATCATAAATGTGATTTATGATCATTGCCAACATGGCAAGAGCCTATTGGGTCGCACACATAAAGCTATTTGGATCATTAGAGTGCATGGGCTAATTATTTGGGTTATGGTTTCACTTTAATTTCGTATTAATAATGGGCCAAGGAGTTGAGCCATTATTAAGCCCAAAATTAAATCCTAATTGGATTAGGGCTTTGAAACCCATTAGGCCTGGAAGTTGAGTCTCACTATAAATACAACTTTTAAGTGAGAAATTTGCAGGTCTCCTTGCCCTAGCCTCCCAAAAGGACAGCCGCACTCTTCTCTTGCAATTCCTTGGAGGACGCAAGCTAGCACTGCGAGCGCAAGAGAAACGCATCTGCCGGGACGTGGTGGAAGCGTGGTGATCCCGAGAGGCTCGTGTGGATACCATAGAGAGCCTGAACACGTCAACTGTTCAGGTTTTGTGATTCGACTCTACAGTTGAGTGAGAGATCTCAACCAAAAATTAGGTATGAAATTTTCGAACACCCGGTTTACCCCGTTTCACTTGGATCCTGGAGGGTTTCGGTTAAATTCCGCTGCGCTGTTTGGCTCCCGAAACCTAACACTTTGACGTTATCTGTGAATGCCTTCCCCGAAGGGGACGAAAGATGAGGAAGGAAAGGCAGATGATGAAGATTACGACTCTGACAGACGGAGGAACCGAAGTCGAAAGAGGCGCCCTCCACCTCCGGCGGTGATAATACAAACAATCACAACAGGACTCCCATCCTCGGAAAGGAAGAGGAAGGCCAGAGAAATATCAGTCATGGAATATCAAAGCTCGACGAAAAAGCTAGCCCGCAAGGATGGTTCCACCATCATCTTTCCCCATGACGACCCACTGTTGGTCATGGTGAGGATAGGAAACTGGGACGTCAAGAGAGTCTTGCTTGACGTTGGATCAAACGCAGACATCCTGTTTTCACATTTGCTGCCGAACTTGGGCATATCCAACAGCGACCTCAAGCCCGTCACTTCACCCACCTTCGGGGTAGGACCATCCGAACTGCCTGTCCTCAGGTGGATCATTCTCCCCCTAATGATGAAAGGGACTTTGGTTCATGGGACAACCGAGTTATTCACCTCCACAATGACAAGGTTCATCGTTATGGATGTCCTTCATCATACAACGCCATCCTTGGGAGACAAACACAGGGAAATCTGCACATTTGCCCTGATGTGAGATACTTGACCGTCACTTTTGCCACCAAGGATGGAGACACTGAAATCTTCATTGATCAGGGCGAAGTAAGGAAGGTGTTCGTTAAAGCGCGAAACGCTCCAGCAAACAACTTCACACAAGCTGTAAAGGCAGAGGCTTTAAAGCCAAAAAAGGGCGAGGCAGAAGATTCTGCAAAGGTAGAGATGGAAGAACTAGAACTTGCCCCAGGCCGAAGTACCCGAATAGGGAAAAATTTGGCCGAAGGTGACAAGAAAAAACTTGTATCCTTTCTATTGATGAATAAAGACTTGTTTGCCTACTCGTCGAAAGATATGCCGTGGGTAAGCCCTCGCGTAGTACAGCACAGCCTTAAAGTAAGTCCGTAAGCAAAACCTGTCCGGCAAAAGAAACGGGCCATCTCAGCCCACAAAAATGACTTCGTCAAAACCGAAGTCCAGCGCTTATTGGACGCTGATGTAATTAGGGAGGTCAAGTATCCCGAATGGTTGAGCAATGTTGTTATTGCCACAAAAGAAGGGACCAGTAAGCTCCGAATGTGCATTGACTTCAGAAACTTGAACGATGCTTGCCCAAAGGATTCATACCCTTTCCCCCCAATAGACCGATTGGTAGACTCAACTGCCGAATACAGGCTCCTAACTTTCCTCGATGCTTTCAGTGGGTATCAACAGATAAGGATAGACCCCGAAGATGAGGAAAAAACTGCCTTCATCACCGAGGGTGGAACATATTGTTACATCAGGATGCCCTTCGGACTAAAAAATGCAAGAGCCACTTACCAGAGGTTGATGAGTAAGGTCTTCAGTGACCAAATAGGGAGAAACATGGAAGTCTATGTCGATGACATGATAGTCAAGAGCAAGCTGTCTAACGACCTTGTCGCAGATCTAAAGGAAACTTTCCACCAGCTCAGAACCTTCACGATTCGCCTTAATCCCAAAAAGTGCATCTTTGGAGTGACCTCGGGAAAGTTTCTTGGGTACATGGTATCAGAAAGAGGCATTGATGCTAACCCGGAAAAAATCAGGGCTCTACTCGAATTCCAAACTCCTGTCACAATAAAAGATGTGCAGAGACTCACTGGAAGGATAACCTCTCTTAGTAGGTTTATTTCCAGATATGGGATCTGTACCGAGCATTCTTCAAAGTCCTCACTAATGCAGCAAAAAAGGAGGGTAACCTCGGAAGTGACGATCATCCTTGGAACGAAGACTGCCAAAAGGCCTGGGAAGAACTCAAAATCTACTTAGCACGTCTGGCCACTTTGCGACAGCCTCGCGAGGGAGAGCCCCTCGTATTATACCTCTCCGTCACAGAAAAAGCAGTAAGCTCGGTCCTCGTGAAAGAGGAAGGGCCGAAGCAATGGCCGGTCTATTATGTAACCAAGTCCCTGCATGGCGCCGAAGTCAGGTATCCTTTGCTGCAAAAA
Organism: Aquilaria yunnanensis; assembly: GCA_039654915.1. Classification (NCBI taxonomy): domain Eukaryota; kingdom Viridiplantae; phylum Streptophyta; class Magnoliopsida; order Malvales; family Thymelaeaceae; genus Aquilaria; species Aquilaria yunnanensis. Next base: position 80,546,424 of record CM077598.1, read on the forward strand.
GCTATATATGCCTTGGTGCTAGCAGGAAGGAGGCTGCGACCATATTTTCAGGCTCACCCTATCATCGTTTGAAGCAGTCTACCTCTGCGGGATGTCATGAGAAAAGTTTATCATTCAGGAAGGCTCTCCAAATGGTGCATAGAGCTTGGCGAACACGACATTACTTATTGATAGCCGAAGGGCTATCGCCTCTATCTGACCCGAACTCGGAGCATCTGGGAATGCGAGGACACCATTAGCCCCCCGAGGTACTAAACAGATCACCTTCGGAAATAGAGAATTATCTATTGCAAGCCAAAGAGCATCTCCCCGAAGGCGGAACCTTGAATCAGGGAACTCCCCGAACTACGGGCACATTTCCCGAAGGGGCACCGTCTGCGTCAGAGGACGACCTCGTCCAGGGACTTCGGGAGTACGGTATGAGCATTTAAGGAGCCTCTGACATGCCGCCCACAGACGCTACATGTCACCTCAAATGGCGATTTGACACGCCGACGGCGTCCAGGTCTTATCACGACCTGTCTCGGCTCGAGACTCAAGGAGCCTGCCATCGGCTACTCGCCCCCTACACCCAGAAACTCAGAGAACCTCCGACCGAACATGTGTCGTCATCTGAACAGGCTGGGCTTCTCTATAAATAGCAAGCAACAGACCCTGGCAAACGGTTGGACTCCTCCTCCATGAGAAAGCACAGGCAAGCCCACTAAAAACTCTAGTGCTTCCCCCTTACCTCCACAGGACACTGACTTGGGCGTCGGAGGCTCCTCCCCGGAAAAACACCCCGGGGACCTCCTAACCCTCTTCTCTGAGCATTTCAGGCACGTTCCCCTGGGAAACCTCAACTCCAAACGCTCTCCCTCACAGGAAGTCCTATCGGAAGTCACCATGCCTTCCAGCAAAGATGTCTCTGTGTTACCACCTCACAAAATGGGAGAATTACACGTGCATCATAATGGCTAAAAACCATTATATTGTGTAATTCTCACCATAGTGTTTGAAGTATGGGGGGTAAAAGGCATGATCAACACCTCCTTAAAAATGTTCCAATTTGATAACTTGGTCCCCAAGAAAAGCCTTAAGGATTGCTTGTTTGTCAAGCAACCTATGGACTTTTTTGTAAGATTTTGGAAATTCGGGTACCCAATTGCAAAACTTTCACAAAAGAGATTTGGAGAGTTATGAGAAGGATATGAATGGTATGAAAGTGCTATTAGAGGACCAAATTGCTTATGGAAGACAACTAAGGACAAAGAAAACACAAAAAGGCATAAAGGACCTAAGTGTTCTAATTTAGGCCTTAAGATGTGTATGTCTATGACTTAAGTCAAATGGAAGTTTTGTGGGGTTATCCCACATAAGGAGGGCTGCTAAAGGAAGATAAGGATGGTCAAATGTGGGCCAAGAGATTAAGACTAAGAAACCATAGTCTTGTAGCAAGGAAAATGACATAAGACAAGGTTAAGACTACTTAAGTGTGTTTAGTGTACTTTTGACTATTTAAGTAGTCAAGACCACCTTTGCTTCTCTAAATTTCGGCCTCCACCAGAAAAAAGAAAGCCAGCCCTCTCCTCCACACTTCCTCCATAGCCACCATACCTTCAAACTCAAAACTACTTGCAATTGAAGTCAAGGAAGCACAATTGGAAGCTATTTGGTGCTATTGCTTGAGTGCACCTAGGATCAAGCTCCAATTTCAGCATACCCATCAAGGTAAGGGTTCTCTTGCTCTCATGGGTTGTTTTCTGTATTTTCAAGCAACCATGGAGCTAGGGCTAAGCTTGGAAGAGAGCCATGAGCTTGATGAACCAAGCTTAGTGAGGGGAGTGCACTTATTGAAGGTTTTGTGACCTAGTGTGAAGTGCACAGTGATGGCAGCGAATTTCTGGGTTTCTAGGGCCCAAAAGTTAGTACTAACTAGTGTTAAAATCCTCCTAAGACCAAGCATTAGCTTGAGGAGGGCTGCCATAGTGATTTGGTTAAGTTTATTACATGTTTTACGGACTAACCTATGGTATATGTTGCTGCCACATTTCATGTGTTTGTTGTTTGTGTTTGGCTGCTGCATTTGGTTGCTATATATTGTATATATGCATTGTGGTTTCTGTGTTTTAGTGTCTTTGGATGCAGGTTTTAATGATGGTTACATTGCCTATTGAATCCAAGTGCTACCCTTACTAAGTTTCTCAATGAAACTTACTCCCCTCAATTCTGTCATTTCAGGTCCAGCTGAAAGATCACCTTCAAACTAACCTTTGTGGTTTGATTTTTGATCTGAAATTTCAGGTACATGAACTTCCATATGTCTAGTTATGATCTGGAAATTTTGGTGATTTTAGGAGCACATTTGGTATTTTTAATGGTGGTACTTATTGTGTTGTGCAGCAGCTGTCCAGCATCCTGTTTTTGGAGTCCATTGTGTCTCAGGACCTCCTGTAACCTAGGGTGCGTATTTAGCTGAGTTAAGACCATATTGTAGTGCATGTATGCATGTACATGTAGTTTATGTAAGATGAGACAAGTATGTGAACATTTGAGTAATGTTTTGGCTATGTAAGTGATGTGGTGCAAAGCTGCCTAAGTGTGAATGATAGGCTGCTTACTTGTAAATTCTGTTTTGGCCACATAAAGTTGCTAGATGCAAGAGAATGTAATTAATATGTGTATTGGACATATATGGGATATCCTTGGAGGGCTATCTCCTTGTGAATGAAGTGTTTGCATGGTTTGGAAAAATTGTATGGGCAAAATGGTCCAAAAGTTGCCAGAATTTTGACTCTGGACCTAAAGTTTAATATCTCCCTGTGTAGAATTAATATTGGTATGAAATTTTGATCACACCTAGAGGACATCTAGAGGGTTAACTGGGATTTGGAATTTCTGGATTTAGAGCCCTGTAGCCAAAGATATGATGTTGCAAAGTTGGCTGAGTTACTGTTCATTTGGTCAGAATTTTGTAACCAACTTCAAAAATCCATAACTTGGTCCATAGGTGGGCTATTGATGTAAAACAAAATTCCTTGGTTTGATCTAAGTCTCTACTTCATAATGGAGCAAAGAAAACAGGGGGGTATGAGGCTAGAATGATACAGTTTATTAGTGGAAGTTACAAGTACAGTAGCTGGCCACTAGAACTTAACAAGATTTCCTAATGTGTGGAAGCCAAAACTAAGACTTGTGCTAGTGTTTTCCTTCTTTGCTGCCATGGTGTGCATGAAATGTGAATATGTGTGTGATGGTTGGACCAATATGCATGTATTTACATAGTGCCCAAGAGGGCCACTTGGGTATGCACACTAAGGGTAGTGTTCTGATGGCCTACAGAACATTACCAATCCTGGGAGTCTAAATGCACAGTTTTGGCACCATAACTGGACTACCCCGGAGTGGGTAACAGAAGTTGGTATCAGAGCATGTTTTATACATGTACATTGCATATAGTTGGCATTGCATGCATCTACATATATGAACTCAGTTTGGTCAGCTGCTAGTGTCAAGTACCATTGAAATACCTATGATCTTTATATGTGCTCTATGATGGATCATCAATGCAGGAAGTAAACATGGTTGCCACAAGGAGAGGGGATCCACCCCAAAGGCCTCCTACTGATTTTAGGCAACAAAGAAATGAACAGAATAGAGGGAATCAGGGGCAACAGGGGGTACCAAACCCTGAAGTGCCTCAGGTTTGGTTAGAGCTTCAGAGGAACTTAGCTCTAATCAATGAAAACTTAATGAGGCTGATTCAAGGACAACAACAGGGAGTCCAAGTAGCTCCAGCAGAACCAGTTCAGGATGCACAGCTACAACTAGAAGAGGATACTAGGAACACATCTGAATATGTTCCTTCTGGAAGCTTAGAAGACACAAATGATGAGACCATTGAGGTGGAAGATGAGGATAGGAGAAATCCAAGAGGCAGAAGAGTAAGATCTGAGATTGGTCAGGTGTCTAGGACCAATCCCTCAGTCTATGACCATTCTTGCACTAGGAATGAGATTGAGGAAGGTCGTGAGAGAAGATCTAGGAGAAGGCAGAGAGAACATAGAGAGCATCACCGTACAGAGGACTCTCATAGATCCAGAAGACATAGATCAGAGGATCTAGAGGGCCTAGATGAGGTCAGATTGTTGGAGAGGTTCCAAGGCCTAAGACCTCCACAGTTTGATGGGAGAGCTGGGCCAGAGAGAGCTGAGGAGTGGTTAATCTTCATAGAAAAGATGTTTGAGAGGATGCCACTCAGCTCCACCAAGAAGGTGTCACTGGCTACTTACAACTTGGTAGGCAGTGCAGAGATGTGGTGGAGAAACACCAGAGATAGGTATGCTTTCCAGAAGGGCAGAAGGCCAGGAAGAGATATTGAGATGAGCTGGCCAGAGTTCACACAGCTGTTCCAGGAACAGTACATCAGTGATGCCATCAAGGACATGAAGCAAGCTGAATTTGATGCTCTAAGGCAGGACAACCTTAGTGTCCTAGAGTATGAGCACAAATTCAATCAGTTGGTGAGGTATGCTCCTCAGTATCATGGATTGGAGGAATTAAAGGCCAAAAGATTTGTCAGAGGCCTAAAGTCAGACATTAGAAAGGCTGTTAGACCTTTTGGAGCAGTTACATACTATGAAGCAGTGCAGAAAGCTCTATTAGTAGAGCAAGAGGAGTATGAGACTAAGTACTTTCCCAGTGGACCAGGGGAAAGTAGTCAGGCAGGAGGCAAGCAAAAGAAGGCACCACATGGCAAAGGAATTGCCAAGAATTCTCATCTTGGTGGTGAGGGCAAGGTTAAGGGGAAGTTCCCTGGCCTAAGGTGCCCTAAATGCAAGAAGTTTCATGGGAAGAAACCTTGCTATTTTGACACCCAAGCGTGTCTAAGATGTGGATCCATGGATCATTGGATCAAAGACTGCCCACAGGTTCAAAGGAGGCCAGAAGACCAAGGTCCAGTAAGACCTATTGGGGCAGGACCTAGAGGAGGAGCACCAAGGGAGGGACAGCAGAGGCCAGTTCCTCCAGTGCAGAGAGCTGGCAGAGTCTTCCAAGTGGAGAGGCCAGAGACATCAGAGCAGGGAGGAGCACTAAGAGGTAACATTTACCTTAATGGTATGCCTGTTAGTGTTCTATTTGATACTGGTGCATCTGTGTCTATAGTGGCTAGGAAATTTGTTGATGCCATGAAATTGCCTACTGAAATCATGCCTAGGATATCCTTAGTGAAAACAGCAGGTAGTCAATGTCTTTTCACTAATGACCTAGCTAAGGATTGTGAGCTAGTAGTAGGAAAGACTAAGGTTATGACTAATCTGCTAGTGTTGGACATTCCTAAGTATGATTTAGTGCTGGGTATGAATTGGCTTGCTATGCATAACATAAGAATTGATTGTGCTAAGAGGGAAATCACATTGCCTGATGGTGAAGTGCATGCATTAGTGAATTCTAAGGAATTAGTGTATGAAATGCATGGCATGGAGCTAGAGGTATTAGATGAGATACCTGTGATTTCTGAGCATGATTACTGTTATGCATTGAATGAATTGCACTGTGATAAGGAAGTGGACAGAATACCTATAGTGAGAGACTTTCCACTAGTCTTTCCTAAAGACCTGCCAGGTATTCCTCCACTAAGGGAGATTGAATTTGAAATCAAGCTGCAACCAGAAGCTAGTCCAATATCCATACCTCCTTACAGAATGCCAATCACAGAGATGAATGAGCTCAAGAAACAACTTGATGAACTTCTTGAAAAAGGGTTCATAAGGCCAAGTGTTTCACCATGGGGAGCTCCTGTTCTCTTTGTGAAAAAGAAGGATGGATCTTTGAGACTATGCATTGACTATAGGAAGCTTAATGCAGTGACTATCAAGAACAAGTATCCACTCCCTAGGATTGAGGATCTGTTTGATCAACTCAAGGGAGCTAAGATCTTTTCCAAGATAGATTTGAGATCTGGATACTTCCAGTTGAGAGTAAAGGAAGAAGATATTCCTAAGACTGCATTCAGGACCAGATATGGGCATTATGAGTATACAGTCATGCCATTTGGTTTGACTAATGCCCCAGCTGCTTTTATGGACTTGATGAACAGGGTGTTCAGACCACATCTAGACAAATTTGTGGTTGTGTTCATTGATGACATCCTAGTGTATTCCAAGGATGAAAATGAACATGAACATCATCTGAAGATTGTCTTAAAGACTCTGTTGCAGCATCAGCTTTATGCCAAGTTATCCAAGTGTGAATTCTGGATAAGGGAAGTGTCTTTCCTAGGACACATCATAGATGCACAAGGCCTTAAGGCAGACCCTGAAAAGGTCAAGGCAGTGCAAGAGTGGGAAAGACCAAAGACTGTGAAGGAAATCAGAAGTTTCCTAGGATTAGCTGGATACTACAGGAGATTTGTATCAGGCTTTTCCATGATTGCCTCAGTTCTTACTCATCTGACCAAGAAGGGTCAAAGATTTGAGTGGACTGAGAAGTGTGAAAAGAGTTTCCAGGAGCTCAAGCAGAGGTTGATTAAAGCTCCAGTGTTGATTCTTCCTGATCCAAGTAAGCCCTACATCATATATACAGATGCATCTAGATCTGGGTTAGGCTGTGTGCTTATGCAAGACAGAAATGTCATTGCTTATGGGTCAAGGCAGTTAAGACCCCATGAGCAAAATTATCCTACCCATGACCTAGAACTGGCAGCAGTGATTTTTGCTCTAAAGCAATGGAGGCATTACTTGATGGGTAGTTCCTTTGTGATCTACACTGACCATAAGAGCCTAAAGTACTTGTTCACTCAGAAAGAGTTGAACATGAGGCAAAGGAGATGGTTAGAGTACATCAAGGACTATGATTGTAGTATACAGTACACAGAGGGCAAAGGCAATCTAGTAGCAGATGCCTTGAGCAGGAAGTACACAGGACTTTTGAAAGGAGGATCCTTAGCTGATCATGATGAGCAAAATAATCTGCTATGCCTATGGCATAAATGGCATAAGTGGGAGGAAGCCCAAATTTACACATTGAAAATTCAATCTGGATGGATTGAAGAAGCCAGAAAGGCACAAGAGACAGATCTTGATCTGAAAAAGATCTCAGGAGAGGAAAAAGGTTCCTTGTATCAATCCTTTGCCTACAAGCAAGGATTAATGTACTTCAAGGACCGAATATATGTGCCTAAAGGAGCAAAGCTCAGGGATGAAATACTTGAAGAAGCTCACACAAGCAAGTTGAACATCCATCCAGGAAGTGAGAAAATGTATAAAGATTTGAAGACTCACTTCTGGTGGCCACATATGAAGAGAGACATAACTACTTATGTCTCCAAATGTGCCACATGCCAGAGGGTAAAGGTAGAGCACCAGAAGCCAGCTGGTACCCTACAGACTCTACCTATACCAGTGAGGAAGTGGGGCAACATAACCATGGACTTTTTGACTGGGTTGCCTATGACAAGATTAAGGCATGATACAATCTGGGTCATTGTGGATAGGCTAACCAAATGTTCCCACTTCTTACCTATGAAACTCACAGACTCCTTGGAGAAGTTAGCCCAGATGTATGTCCAGGAGATAGTGAGACTACATGGAGTGCCAGACTCCATTGTATCTGATAGAGATCCAAGATTTACAGCTCGGTTTTGGAGTGCTTTTCATAAAGCACTAGGAACCAAAATCCACCTGAGTACTGCTTATCATCCTCAGACAGATGGGCAATCTGAAAGGGTGATACAGATACTAGAAGACATGCTCAGGAGCTGTGTGTTGGATTTCAAAGGTGAATGGGACCAACACTTGCCGTTGGTGGAATTCTCATACAACAATAGTTACCAAAGCACTATTGGCATGGCACCTTATGAAGCCTTATATGGAAGAAGGTGCATGACACCCCACTGTTGGGTGGAAGCCTCAGACAGGCTAGAGTTGGGTCCCGAAATTATTGAAGAGACTACTGCCAAAATCAAGAAAATTCAAGAGAGATTAAAGGCAGCCAATGAAAGGACCACAGCCTATGTGAACAAAAGAAGGAGAGACTTGGAATTTGAGGTTGGTGACAATGTTTGGCTGAAAGTTGCACCAACCAAAGGCACTGTCAGATTTGGCAAAAGAACCAAGTTAGCTCCAAGATACATTGGTCCTTATGAGATCTTGGACAGAGTTGGCAAGGTAGCATACAGGTTAGCTCTACCGCCAAGCATGTCAAGTGTTCATAATGTTTTTCACATAAGTATGCTTAAGAAGTGTCTACTGGACACAAAGCATGCTATTGTAGTGGAAGACATACAGTTGGAACCTAACTTGACATATGAAGAGAAACCTATAGCTATCTTAACCAAGGATACCAGAAGGTTAAGAAACAAACATATTCCCATGGTTAAAGTTCAGTGGTCGCACCACTCTGAAAGAGAAGCAACCTGGGAAACTGAAAAAGACCTTATGGAAAGGTATCCTGAAGAATACCCGAAGCTAAAGGCTATTTTGGAGGACCAAAATTTTTAAGGGGGGGAGGATTGTTACCACCTCACAAAATGGGAGAATTACACGTGCATCATAATGGCTAAAAACCATTATATTGTGTAATTCTCACCATAGTGTTTGAAGTATGGGGGGTAAAAGGCATGATCAACACCTCCTTAAAAATGTTCCAATTTGATAACTTGGTCCCCAAGAAAAGCCTTAAGGATTGCTTGTTTGTCAAGCAACCTATGGACTTTTTTGTAAGATTTTGGAAATTCGGGTACCCAATTGCAAAACTTTCACAAAAGAGATTTGGAGAGTTATGAGAAGGATATGAATGGTATGAAAGTGCTATTAGAGGACCAAATTGCTTATGGAAGACAACTAAGGACAAAGAAAACACAAAAAGGCATAAAGGACCTAAGTGTTCTAATTTAGGCCTTAAGATGTGTATGTCTATGACTTAAGTCAAATGGAAGTTTTGTGGGGTTATCCCACATAAGGAGGGCTGCTAAAGGAAGATAAGGATGGTCAAATGTGGGCCAAGAGATTAAGACTAAGAAACCATAGTCTTGTAGCAAGGAAAATGACATAAGACAAGGTTAAGACTACTTAAGTGTGTTTAGTGTACTTTTGACTATTTAAGTAGTCAAGACCACCTTTGCTTCTCTAAATTTCGGCCTCCACCAGAAAAAAGAAAGCCAGCCCTCTCCTCCACACTTCCTCCATAGCCACCATACCTTCAAACTCAAAACTACTTGCAATTGAAGTCAAGGAAGCACAATTGGAAGCTATTTGGTGCTATTGCTTGAGTGCACCTAGGATCAAGCTCCAATTTCAGCATACCCATCAAGGTAAGGGTTCTCTTGCTCTCATGGGTTGTTTTCTGTATTTTCAAGCAACCATGGAGCTAGGGCTAAGCTTGGAAGAGAGCCATGAGCTTGATGAACCAAGCTTAGTGAGGGGAGTGCACTTATTGAAGGTTTTGTGACCTAGTGTGAAGTGCACAGTGATGGCAGCGAATTTCTGGGTTTCTAGGGCCCAAAAGTTAGTACTAACTAGTGTTAAAATCCTCCTAAGACCAAGCATTAGCTTGAGGAGGGCTGCCATAGTGATTTGGTTAAGTTTATTACATGTTTTACGGACTAACCTATGGTATATGTTGCTGCCACATTTCATGTGTTTGTTGTTTGTGTTTGGCTGCTGCATTTGGTTGCTATATATTGTATATATGCATTGTGGTTTCTGTGTTTTAGTGTCTTTGGATGCAGGTTTTAATGATGGTTACATTGCCTATTGAATCCAAGTGCTACCCTTACTAAGTTTCTCAATGAAACTTACTCCCCTCAATTCTGTCATTTCAGGTCCAGCTGAAAGATCACCTTCAAACTAACCTTTGTGGTTTGATTTTTGATCTGAAATTTCAGGTACATGAACTTCCATATGTCTAGTTATGATCTGGAAATTTTGGTGATTTTAGGAGCACATTTGGTATTTTTAATGGTGGTACTTATTGTGTTGTGCAGCAGCTGTCCAGCATCCTGTTTTTGGAGTCCATTGTGTCTCAGGACCTCCTGTAACCTAGGGTGCGTATTTAGCTGAGTTAAGACCATATTGTAGTGCATGTATGCATGTACATGTAGTTTATGTAAGATGAGACAAGTATGTGAACATTTGAGTAATGTTTTGGCTATGTAAGTGATGTGGTGCAAAGCTGCCTAAGTGTGAATGATAGGCTGCTTACTTGTAAATTCTGTTTTGGCCACATAAAGTTGCTAGATGCAAGAGAATGTAATTAATATGTGTATTGGACATATATGGGATATCCTTGGAGGGCTATCTCCTTGTGAATGAAGTGTTTGCATGGTTTGGAAAAATTGTATGGGCAAAATGGTCCAAAAGTTGCCAGAATTTTGACTCTGGACCTAAAGTTTAATATCTCCCTGTGTAGAATTAATATTGGTATGAAATTTTGATCACACCTAGAGGACATCTAGAGGGTTAACTGGGATTTGGAATTTCTGGATTTAGAGCCCTGTAGCCAAAGATATGATGTTGCAAAGTTGGCTGAGTTACTGTTCATTTGGTCAGAATTTTGTAACCAACTTCAAAAATCCATAACTTGGTCCATAGGTGGGCTATTGATGTAAAACAAAATTCCTTGGTTTGATCTAAGTCTCTACTTCATAATGGAGCAAAGAAAACAGGGGGGTATGAGGCTAGAATGATACAGTTTATTAGTGGAAGTTACAAGTACAGTAGCTGGCCACTAGAACTTAACAAGATTTCCTAATGTGTGGAAGCCAAAACTAAGACTTGTGCTAGTGTTTTCCTTCTTTGCTGCCATGGTGTGCATGAAATGTGAATATGTGTGTGATGGTTGGACCAATATGCATGTATTTACATAGTGCCCAAGAGGGCCACTTGGGTATGCACACTAAGGGTAGTGTTCTGATGGCCTACAGAACATTACCAATCCTGGGAGTCTAAATGCACAGTTTTGGCACCATAACTGGACTACCCCGGAGTGGGTAACACTCTGGGCATCATTTGGCGTTGTCTGTGGGAAACCATCCTCGGGTCGCCGTCATTGAGACTCGGCGTTCTAAGGACAAAGGACTCCCGAGGTCCCCGTCTGCGCCTGAAGTCCAACCGGCCACTGAGCAAGCCCTCCCAGGGACTTCCACGCCTGAGGAAGAACGCCCTTTGGTCATAACCATGAGCTTTCTGCGCGACTTTCAACGTTCTGTTGTGGCTGAAATGACACAACAGATAGACCGAAGGTGGCCGCAACAAGCTCAAGCCCAAAGGCCTCCTTCGCCAGGACACCCTCGGGAAAAAAGCCCCAAACCAACTCATCGTAGTTCGGGATCCGGAGACCCACGAGAGGAGTCTTCAACAGAAAACATGCCTCTCGGGGCACGGCTCGGGGGACAAGCGGGGTCAAGGTGACCCAAAATCACACACAGGAGGAGCTAGTCGCATGGAGCGAGGTCCCCATCCCCTCAGCGCCGAACTCGCTCCCCGAAGAGGCACCGACAATCCCCCCTGCCAGAAGAAGACCTAGTGCCACGGCCCTTATGGAGAAAATATTGGCGAGGTTGGACAGAGTGGAGAAACAGGTGGCCCGCAAACCCATCTGGGCTAGGCTGTCTGGAACCTTTTGTGGGGATGAGTCCCCATTCATCCAAGATGTAGTTGAGGCAGCCATGCCAGGTGATTTCAGAGTACCTCGGCTGGAAACTTATGATGGCCGTACTGATCCGCAGGCACATCTGACCAAGTACAGACGCAGCATGATGATGCACGCTGCCGACGATGCTACCTTGTGCAAATGCTTCGAGGTCACTCTCAGTGGGCCAGCAATAGCCTGGTATAATTCATTGGCCCCAGGGACCATCACGGAGTTCCAAGAGTTGTCCACAGCCTTCACGCAGCAGTTTATCAAAAGTCGGCCAACGGCAAAGATGCCTGTTCAGATGTTCGACATAGCGCAAACAATTGGAGAGACCATCCGCGACTATGTCGAGAGATTTAATAGAGAGGCTTTAGTGTCCCAGACTTTCAGCCCGAAGTACGCATCCTCGCGATGACTCGGGGCCTTCGAAGGGACTCGCAGCTGTTTTATGAATTCTCCAATGACCCCCCGGACACGCTGGGCGAATTCTACCAAAGGGCGGAACAGCACATGATAGCCGAAGAACTGAGAATGGGCGGACCGAAGTCCGATCACACCCGGACCGAAGGGTCCAGCCAGCAAACCCGGTATCCCACCGAACTGGCAGGCCGACCTCGGAGAACGTGAGGAAGGAAACTCCCTATTTTCACACCCCTAAACACCACAAGGACCAACATCCTCATGACAATGGAAAGGCAGGGAACTCAGGTTCAGCGGCCACGGGCCATGACCGCTGACAACAGAAAGAATATGAAGAAGTTCTGCCAGTTTCATCGCGACCACAGTCACGACACCGAAGACTGCTTCCAATTGAAGAAGTATATAGAGTCGCTGATAAAATAGGGCCAACTTCGGCGTTATTTGCGCATGCCTTCCCTGAAAGGGAGAAAAAGGGAGGAAGGAAAGATAGAAGATGAGGACTACGACTTCGACAGACGGAGAAACCGAAGTCCGAAAAGGCGGCCCCCACCTCCAGCAGGAATCATACAGACAATAACGACGGGACTGCCCTCCTCGGAAGGAAAGAGGAAGGCCAGAGAAATAGCAGTCATGGAGTATCAAAGTCCAACAAAAAATCTGGCCTAAAAGGATGGTTCAGCCGTCATTTTTCCCCATGACGACCCATTGTTGATCATGGCGAGAATAGGAAACTGGTATGTCAAGAGAGTGCTCCTTGACGACGGATCAAATGCCGACGTCCTGTTTTCACACTTGCTGCCGAGGTTGGGTGTATCTAGCAACGACCTAAAGCCCGTCACCTCGCCTACCTTCGGGGTAGGTCCGTCCGAGCTACCCATCCTCGGATGGATCGATCTCCCTTTGATGTTGAAAGGGACTTCGGTGAATGGGATAGTAGAGTTGTACGCCTCCACAATGGCAAAGTTCATCGTTATGGATGTCCCTTCATCGTACAACGCCATCCTTGGAAGACAGACAAAGAGAAACCTGCACATTCGCCCCGATGTTAAGTACTTAACCGTCACTTTCACCGCCAAGGATGGAGATGTGGAAATTTTCATAGATCAAGGTGAAGTAAGGAAAGTGTTCGTCAAAACACGAAAGGCTCCAGCAAACAACTTCGCGCAAGCTGTGGAGGCAAAGGCACCAGAGAAGGGCAAGGAAGAAGATCCCATGAAAGCGGAAACGGAAACAGTAGAACATGTCCCAGGTCAATCTACCCGAATGGGGAAGAGCTTGGCCGAAGGTGACCAGAAAAAACTTGTATCTTTTCTTCTGGAAAATAAAGATCTATTTGCCTACTCACCGAAAAAAATACCAGGAATAAACCCTAGCGTCATACAGCACAGCCTTAAAGTTAATCTTGGGGCAAAACCTGTCCGGTAAAAGAAACGGAGCATCTTGGTCCATAAAAGTAACTTTGTCAAAACCGAAGTGCAGCGCTTGTTAGACGCTGGTATCATCAGGGAGGTCAAATACCCCGAATGGTTGAGCAACGTGGTTATCGCCACTAAAGAAGGAAACAGTAAACTTCGGATGTGCAGCGACTTCAGAAACTTGAACGATGCTTGCCCGAAAGACTCATACCCTCTCCCACCGATAGACCAATTGGTAGACTCAACTGCCGAATACGGGCTCCTAAGTTTCTTAGACGCCTTCAGCGGGTATCATCAAATAAGGATGGACCCCGAAGATGAGGAAAAAACCACCTACTACGTCAGAATGCCCTTCGCGCTTAAAAATGCGGGAGTCACCTACCAGAGGTTGATGAGCAAGGTCTTTAACGACCAAATAGGGAGAAACATGGAAGTATATGTTGACCATGTGATAGTCAAAAGCAAGCTGCTGGACGACCACGTCGCAGATCTAAAGGAAACCTTCCACAAGCTCAGAACCTTCGGGATCCGTCTCAATCCCGAAAAATGCATCTTCAGAGTAACCTCGGGAAAATTCCTTGGGTACATGGTATCAAAAAGAGGCATTGATGCTAACCCAGAAAAAATCAAGGCTCTGCTCGAATTCTGAACTCCTGCCACAATAAAGGATGTGCAGAGACTCACCGGAAGAATAACCTCTCTTAGCAGGTTTATTTCCAGGTATGGAGACAGGTGTCGACCGTTCTTCAAAGTCCTTACTAAGGCAGCAAAAAGGGAGGACAACCTCGGGAATAATGATCATCCTTGGAGCGAAGACTGCCAAAGAGCCTGGGAAGAACTTAAAGTCTATTTAGCCAGCTTGCCCACCCTGCGACAACCTCGCGTAGGAGAGCCACTTGTGTTATACCTCGCCGTCACAGAAAAGGCTGTGAGGTCGGTCCTTGTGAAAGAAGAAGGGCTGAAGCAGTGGCCAGTCTATTATGTAAGCAAATCCCTGTATGGCACCGAAATCAGGTATCCTTTGTTGCAAAAAGCAATATATGCCTTGGTGCTGGCAGGGAGAAGGCTACGACCATACTTTCAGGCTCACCTTATCATCGTCTGAAGTAGTTTACCACTTCGGGATGTCATGAGGAAGGTGGATCATTCCGGAAGGCTCTCCAAGTGGTGTATAGAGCTTGGCGAACACGACATCGCTTATGAACCTCGAAAAGCCATAAAAGCTCAAGCACTGGCAGACTTTATCACCGAAGTACCCACCACCGAGGACAGCCATCCGGATCCTGGCGAAGATGATCCCTAATGGACTTTGCATGTTGACGGAGCCTCGGGGTCCGAACACCAGGGAGCTGGTGTGATCATCAGGGGTCCTGAAGGCCTCGAAGTGATGAAGGCTATCAAGTTTGACTTTGATGCCACCAACAATATGGCGGAATATGAAGCCCTCATAGCAGGATTGCACCTGGCCACAAAAATTGGCATAAGAAACCTGAAAGCTCACAGTGATTCTCAGCTGGTGGTACGCCAAACGGTGGGAGACAATGGGGCAAAGGACTCAACCTTGGCAAAATACCATGAACTGGTGGCAAAACTCATTCGGGAGCTCAACACCGTGCGAATCAAAAATGTGCCTCGACGTGATAACGCCGAGGCAGACTGCTTGGCAAAATCAAAAGCATACACCGAGGTGCTGGGTCACCCGAGCATCACAGTGCTGTGCATATCAACTTTGGGAAAAGGCTGGAAAGACCCCATAAAAAGATATCTCACGGACAATACGCTCCCCGAAGACCCCAGTGAAGCTGCCAAAATCCAAAGACGCTCCAGCCGATTCTTCCTAATTGGGGAAGAGTTATATCGGCAGGGATATGCAAACCCACTGCAGAGGTGTGTTGGCGAAGAGGATACTGAAATGATCCTCGAACAAGTACACGAAGGCGCTTGTGGTTCGCACATCGAAACCGACGCCCTTGCAGCAGTAATACTTCGCCAAGGATATTTTTGGCCTACCCTGAGAAAGGACGCTAGACAGTTCGTCCGGAAATGTGGTAATTGCCAAAAACATGCAAATATCCAAAGGACACCCTCGGAAATGGTGACTTCGGCCGACTACCCCTGGCCCTTCGCTGTATGGGGCATCGATCTCATTGGGCCACTCCCAACAGCCCGTGGAGGCGTAAAATTCTGCGTTGTAGCAGTAGACTATTTCTCCAAATGGGTCGAGGCAGAACCACTGGTGACTATCTCGGCAAAAGAAGTGCAGAAGTTCGTATGGAAAAACATCATATGCAGGTTCGGCATACCGAGGGTACTTGTAGCTGATAATGGGTCCTAGTTCACAAATAAAGGATTCCAGGAATTCATCAGCGACCTCGGAACAAAAATGCACTTCTCCCCAGTAGCTCTCCCCCAAAGCAATGGGCAGGTAGAAGTATCTAACAAGACCATAAAAGATGGTCTAAAAAAGAGATTGGGGGAAGCAAAAGGGAAATGGCCATGAGAGCTTCAGAGCGTATTGTGGAGTTACCGCACAACACCCCGAAGAGCCATAGGGGAGACCCCATTTTCACTCGTCTTCGACACAGAGGCCATCATCCCAGTCGAAGCTGTGCGACCGTCGGTACGTGTACAAGTATTCGATGAAAGTGGGAATGACCTCAGCTTAAGAACCAAGCTCGACCTTGTCAGCGAACACAGAGAAATAGCTGAGCTGAGAAGAAAAGTTTTTCAGCAAAAAGTGGCCGCGGCCATAAACTTACGAGCCAGGCTAGAGGAAATCAAGGAAGGAGACCTCGTTCTCCGTAAGGCTGACTTTGCACCCCGAAGGCCCTCCCACGGAGTGCTACGCGCAAATTGGGAGGGACCTTATCTGGTTCTTGCCGAAGTACGAAAAGGCGTGTACAGACTTGGTGATGCCGAAGGCGTAGAATTAAAAAATACTTGGCATTTGGATGCCTTGAAAAAATTCTATGCTTAAGGTGTCGTGGAAGAATTACGTTGTACAAATTTGGAAAATATGCTAAGTACAGAAGTTTCTTAGAAAAACTCTCAAAGTGTACAAGTCAGGATTTCCCAAAGACCCTTGAGCGATCACGTTCGGGAAAAATGGGAAACAAAAAATCGCGCGAAGGTACTCGCCGAAGTGAGAACAGATATGATTTTCCAAAGTCCCTTGAGCAATCACGTTCGGGACAAAGGGGAAAAACAAAACATCTCACAAAAAAGACTTAGCCAAAAAAATCTTCATTAAAGTGAAATTGGCTTACAGAAAAAAAGAAGTACAAAAAGAAGGAGAAAAAGGCAAGAAGTCCTAGAACAAACTAAGGGATCTCGGCATCCCGAGACCCACTAGCCCCTACGTCCTTGCCCGCCACCTTTGGCGCCGGAATAGAAGAGGGCAACTTCAGGTACTCAACTTTGGACCAGGACCACCGAGGCGCCTCGGGGATGTTTAGAGCCTCCAACAAAGAGAGGTCCAGATCTGGGAACCTCTGAAGAACTTGGTACCGAGCAAGGTAAAACCCGTCTTGAAAAGCGACCTTCGCCATCTTGTCGGATTTGTCTTTTTCGACCCCAAGTTCCTCAAGGTCGTTCTGCAGATCCGCGACCTCCTGCTTCAGTGCCTTCACCTTCTTCTTCTTTGACTCCTTCTTCAAAGAATCGAACTCGGCCTGGAGCTCGGCCTTCTTAGCTAGCACCTTCACCAGGAGAGCCTCAGATTCGGACTTCTCCTTTAGATGCGCCTCGTTTGCCGAATTCAGCTCCGCCACCTGGGAGCCGAGGTCAAAAAATTTCTGGGAGGAGTCCTTCAAAAGTTCTCCCTTTTCTTTTTGGAACTCCTCCCGAAGGGCTGCAACTTCCTTCTCTGCAACATCAGCCAACTGCAGGTTCTTGACAGCCAATTCTGAGCACATGGCCTTAGTTTTATCAATCACCTCTAAGGCCGAGGCTCGGAATGCCGTCTGCCTGGCTACCCGAACTCTAAGGAAGCTGGCGTACCCCAGCAGCTGCAGAGGGAAAAAGGCGAAGTCAGTAAGACAAAGAAGAAGCCAAACACATAGAAAAAGTTGAAGGGAAAAAGATAGGCGTAAAGCATACCTAGGCAGCGTGCTCGGAAAGGTTCGCAGCGAGCGAGTCATCGCCCGGATGAGCTTCCACGATGGCCCTAAATGAGGCCTCGCTAAGCATCCCCTTCGCGATCTCTTTGGCCATTTGCTGGTAGTCTACGGAGTACAAATTCATGTCCTCCGTAAATGACCAGAAAGGCTCCTTTGGGATTTTCCCTTACGGGACTTTGGCATCACGAAGGGCTCGCCTCCGGGCGTGTTCGGTCGCCCAATTTGGAGTAAGTGACTCCCCTGCACGGCAAAAACAAAAAGCTGCTCAAGGCAAGTACATCACAAAATTCAGCACGTGAAGGCATCAAACTTTGCTTGATAAAGCAAACCTGGCGGCACCACAACGACATCATCGCTGGAGTCCGGGGCCTCCTCGGTGGAGATCCCCTTAACTTTGCGTTTATGCCGCTCCTCGGCAGAAGGAACCTCTACCACGGAATCCAGAAGGGACGTCGGCAGCGACCTCGGGCGGTGGAATGGCAGAAACCTCGGGCTCCTCGCTCGCCTCCTCAAGCGCTTCCAAATGAGAAGGGTGAATGGTCCTCTTCACCCGTTTCGCCGAAGGCCCAGCCCCCGTCGTTTTCTTCCTTCGGGAAGCTGCCTTCTTTGTCTGTTCACCCTTTTCAACTTGGCCGGTAAAAAGGGATTTGTAGAAGGCAGTAGTGGCGTCCCCCATCTCTGAAAAATAAGGAAGATATCAGCGTGAGTCCAAAATGGAAACAAAAGCAAAGGGAGTCTGAGATAACTTACTCTCAAAGAAAGTTTCGTAAGAAATTTCCTCCCGAATGAGTTGCACCAGCCAGGAATCCTTCCCAGCGATGGCAGGAGCTGGCATCTTGAGGTCTGTTTTGTGCTCCTTCACTACCCCTAACTCCCGAAGGACTTCCTCAGTCATTAGCCTCCAATTCATGGGGAAGGGGTAGAGAGAGCGCGAAGAGACCTCGGGATCCCAGTCCGAGACAGCACGGATATGACCGTCGAAGTCCGCAAAGATAGGAGCCAACTCCGGAGTTAGCAGTATCCTTGGATCCACGACGTCCATCTCCAGCTTTCCCTGAGTCCACTTGGTCGGAACATGCGACCAGGCCTCCTCCATCTTCAGAAAGAAAAATTTTTGTTGCCACCCTCGCCAGCTGTCCTTGGTGGCGAAGGTGAACATATATTTCTTGCTCCCAGATCCCCGAGGCAGCATGAAGTAAAAGCCACCCTTCGGGAGCACGAAGAGCTTGTAGTACTGCATAAAAATAACAAAGTGGGGTTCTATCCCGAAGACGCCACACATGCAGATGAAGGCGTTAAAATAACAGTATGAGTTCGGCGGAAGCTGATTTACAACAATGCCATGAAATTGGCAGAACTCGCAAATCATCTTCGGAGGAGGGTACCGAAGTCCGGCCTTCAATTGGGCTCGGGAAATGGTAACCTCATTACTACGGTTTGAAAAGAAAAATTGGTCAGAATGAGGCAACCTTGTAACGGCATACGAAGGAAGAAAGAACTTTTTCTTCCATCTTGCTAGTTTTTTGGGGGTGGTGCAGCAAGGGTGAGACAAAAAGGGTTGCCAGCTCTCGGGGATAGGCATGATTGGCTAAAAAACAAGTTCAAACAAGTTCAGAAGAGCTTGAAAAACCAAAAATCAGAGGACTCTGGAGATCAAAAACCCACCGAATTATTTGCCAAAATCTGGATTTGAAAACACCGTCGTGAAAGGTTGCGGGAAAGAAACTCTGTCAGACAGTACCACCGCGGAAAGCAGGGAAGAAAAAGTAGTTGCAAGCAAAGAAAAGAGCAGAAGCGAAACCAAAAAGAGGAACTTATGATGGAATGGGCTATATATAGGCCGAAGGAGGATAGACGAACCGGCGTCATAAGTATGCCTTGAAGGCGAACGGTCGCCATAACTGCTCTCTGCTCCCGAAAAGACGTGCCCTCTATAACCGATGCGACTCTCCGCCAATCATAGTATGCCACATGTCAGCCGCCGCACCAGAATAGGGGACGCGCCTTCTAACACCCCTAAAAAACTGGGACGCACCGCTCCAGACTGACACGCCTGGTCATGAGACGCGACACTGCATAGACCAGTAAAAGGGAAAAGGAAAGAAGTAAGTAACCTCGAAGACACCAAAACACAGGCCATAGCCGAACAGCCCATATCTTCGGGAAAAAGGTGTACCTTTGGCACAGGTTTTACTGTCTAAAAACTCCCAAAGAGCATCCTCAGAAATACTACAAACCGAAGTCTCTACTTCGGCTTTCCAAAGGGGGGCATGTGATAGCCGAAGGGCTATCGCCTCTATCTGACCCGAACTCAGAGCATCAGGGAATGCAAGGACACTATTAGCCCCCCGAGGTACTAAATAGATCGCCTTCAGAAATGGAGAATTAGCTATTGCAAGCCGAAGAGCATCTCCTCGAAGGCAGAACCCTGAATTAGGGAACTCCCCGAACTGCGGGCACATTTCCCGAAGGGGCACCGTCCGCGTCAAAGGACGACCTCATCCAGGGACTTCGGGAGTACGGTATGAGCATGTAAGGAGCCTCTGACATGCTGCCCATAGACGCTACATGTCACCTCAAATGACGATTTGACACGGCGACGCCGTCCAGGTCTTGTCACGACCTGTCTCGGTTCGAGACTCAAGGAGCCTGCCACCGGCTACTCGCCCCCTACGCCCAGAAACTCAGAGAACATCCGACCGAACACATGTCATCATCTGAACGGGCTGGGCTTCTTTATAAATACCAGGGAACAGACCCTGGCAAACGGTTGGACTCCTTCTCCTTGAGAAAGCACAGGCAAGCCCACTAAAACCTCTAGTGCTTCACCCTTACCTCCATAGGACAATAACTTGGGCGTCAGAGGCTCCTCCCCGGAAAAACACCCCGGGGACCTCTTATCCCTCTTCTCTGAACATTTCAGGCACGTTCCCTTGGGAAACCTCAACTCCAGACGCTCTCCCTCACAGGAAGTCCTCCAGAAAGTCACCATGCCTTCCAGTAAAGATGTCTCTGGGCATCACTTATGAACCTCGAAAAGCCATAAAAGCTCAGGCCTTGGCAGACTTAACTGTCGAAGTGCCCATCACCGAGGACAGCCATCCAGATCCTAGTGAAGGTGAGCCAGAATGGACTTTGTATGTTGACGGAGCCTCGGTGTCCGAACACCAGGGTGCTGGGGTAATTATCAGAGGTCTCGAAGGTCTAGAAGTAATGAAGGCCATCAAGTTCAGCTTCAACGTCACCAATAATGTGGTCGAGTATGAAGCTCTCATAGCAGGATTGCGCCTAGCCAGAAAAATTGGTGTAAGAAACTTAAAAGCCCACAGCGATTTCCAGCTGGTAGTTCGGCAAACAGTAGGGGATTATGGGGCAAAGGACCCAACCTTGGCAAAATACCATGAACTGGTAGCAGAGCTCATTTGAGAGTTTGACGCCATGTGAATCAAAAATGTACCTCACCGAGATAACGCCGAAGCAGACTGCTTGGCGAAATCAAAAACATGCACCGAGGTGCTAAATCAACCGAGCATCATAGTGCTGAGCATAGTAACTTGGGGAAGAGGCTGGAAAGACCCAACAAAAAGATATCTCGCAACCAATGCGCTCCCCGAAGAACCCCACGAAGCTGCAAAAGTTCGTTGATGCTCCGGTCAATTTTTCCTAATTGGCGAAGAATTATATCGGCAGGGATATGCAAATCCATTACAGAGGTGTGTTGGCGAAGAGGATACTGAAATGATCCTCGAAGAAGTTCACGAAGGCGCTTGTGGTTCACACGTTGGAACTGACGCCCTCGCAGCAGTAATACTTTAGCAAGGATACTTTTGGCCTACTCTAAGAAAGGACACTAGGCAGTTCGTCCAGAAATGTGGAAATTGCCAAAGACACGCGAGTATCCAGAGGACACCCTTGAAAATGGTAACTTCGGCTAACTATCCCTGGCCCTTCGTAGTTTGGGGCATAGACCTCATTGGGCCACTCCCAACAGCCCCTCAAGGAGTGGAGTTCTACGTAGTTGCAGTAGACTATTTCTCTAAATGGGTCGAGGCGGAACCCTTGGCGACTATCTCAGCAAAAGATATGCAAAAGTTCATATGGAAGAACATTGTATGCAAATTTGGCATACCGAGGGTACTAGTAGTCGACAATGGGTCCCAGTTTACAGACAAAGGGTTCCAAGAATTTATCAACAACCTCGGAATAAAAACCCACTCCGCCCCAGTAGCTCACCCCCAAAGCAATGGGCAAGTAGAAGTATCCAACAGGACTATCAAAGATGGTCTGAAAAAGAGACTGCGGGAAGCAAAAGGGAAATGGCCAGGAGAGCTCCCAAGTGTGGTATGGAGCTACCGAACAACACCCCGAAGAGCCACAAGGGAAACACCTTTTTCACTTGTTTTCGGTACAGAGGCTATCATCCCAGTCGAGGTAGTGCAGCCATCGGTGCGAGTGCAAGTGTTCGATGAAAGGGGAAATGACCTCGGCCTGAGAACCAAGCTTGACCTCATCGGCGAACACAGAGAAATAGCCGAGCTGAGGAGGAAAGCTTTTCAGCAAAGAGTGGCCGTGGCTATAAACTTGCGCACCAGGCCAAAAGGAATAAAGAAAGGAGACCTCGTTCTCTGGAAGGCTGAATTTGGACCCCGAAGGCCATCCCATGGGGTACTTCGCGCAAATTGGGAAGGACCTTATCTAGTACTTGCCGAAGTACGAAAAGGGGTTTACAAGCTCGGCGATGCCGGAGGCATAGAGTTAAAAAATACATGGCATTCGGATGCGTTGAGAAAATTCTATGCTTAAGATTTCGGTGAGAAGATTATATTGTACAGAAAAATTTCTAAGTACAAAAGTTCCTTAGCCAAAAATCTTGAGCATGAGTTATACAAGTCTGAATTTCACGAAGGTGACCGCTGACATAAGCGAAGATATGATTTTCGGAAGTCCCTTAAGCAAACGTGTTCGGAACAATGGGAAATGAAAAATCTCACAAAAGACTTAGCCAAAATTCTTGAGCATAAGTTGTACAAGTCAGAATTTCGCGAAGAAGATTGCCGTATTTTCTGAAGTCTCTTGAGCGAACATGTTCAGGACAATGGAAAATGAAAAATCATACAAAAAGACTTAGCCAAAATTTTTAAGAAGGAGTCTTTATTGAGATGGATCTGCTTACAAAGAAGAAAGCTTGCCAAAAGAAGAAAAAGAAGGCAAAGGACGCTAAAACAAACTAAGGAATCTCGGCGTCTCGGGAGCCACCAGCTCCTGCGTCCTTTTCCACCACCTTCGGCGCCGGGAAAGAAAGGGGCAAATTCAGGTGCTCGATTTTCAACCAAGACCACCGAGGCCCCTCGGGAATGTTTAGGGCCTCCAAAAATGAGAGGTCCAGATCTGGGAACCTCTGAAGCACTTGGTCACAAACGAGGCAGAAGTCGTCTTGAAAACTGACCTTGGTCATTTCGTCAGCTTTCTTCTTCTCGACCGCCAGCTCATCACGTTCCCTTTCCAGATCGGCAATCTCCTTCCTCAGTGCCTTCATCTTCTTCTTCTTTGGCTCCTTCTTCAAAGACTCGACCTCGGCCTAGAGCTGGGCCTTCTCGGCAAGCACCTTCGCCAGGAGAGCCTCAGAATCTGAGTTCTTCTTTTGATATGATTTGTTCACCGAGGTCAGCTCCGCCACCTTGGCATCGAGGTCAGAAATCTTCTGGGAGGAGTCCTTCAAAAGTTCATCCTTCTCCTTCGCGAACTACTCCAGAATGGCAGCGGCCTCCATCTTCGCAACTTGAGCCACCTTCGTGTTCTTGGCGGCCAATTCAGAGCACTTGGCCTTAGATTTTTCTATCTGATCTAAGGCCGCGACTCGGAACGCCGCTTCCTTCGCCACCCAGACCCTGAGGAGGCCGGTATACCCCAACAGCAGCAAAGAAGTAAGAGCAAAAGTTAGCAAGGCAAAAAGTGGGCCAAACACTTAGAAGAAATCAAAGGGAAACAAAACAAAGGCCTGAAGTATACCTGGGTAGCGTGCTCGGAAACCTTGGCAGTGAGGGACTCATCGCTCGGGCACGCTTTGGAAACGGCCCTGAAGGAGGCCTCGGTGAGGATCCCCCTCGAGATTTGGTTGGCCATGTACGGGCAGTCGCCAGAGTAGAAGTTCATATCCTCCGTAAACGACCAAAAGGGCTCCCTCGGGATCGTCACCTTCGGGACATGGGCATCTAGAAGAGCCCGTTTCCGGGCGTGCTCGGCTGCCCAATTCGGGATAGCAGCTCCCCTTCACGGCAAAGCAAGAAATTTATCAAGACAAGGAACCCTTAAAGAAATAAAGGTACCACAACTTGTCTAAGAAAATGAACCTGGCGGCACCTCCGTGACATCATCATCGGAGTCCCGGATCTCCTTGACAGGAATCTCCTTACCTTTACTCTTACAATGCTCCTCGGCAGAAGGGACTTCCACCAAGGCGTCCAGAAGAGCCACCGTGGAAGAGGGACTTCGAGAAGGGGCGGCAGCGGCAACCTCGGCCGGCAGAACAGCAGCAGCAGCATCCGACTCTTCATGCGCCTCCTCGGGAATTTTTGCCAGAGGAAGAGCCGCGTCTTTCTTTGCCCGTTTGGCCATGGATGGCCCAGCCCCAGATGATTTCCGCCTTCGGGAGACGACCTTCTTCGTTTGCTCACCCTTCTCGGCTTGACCAAGGAAAAGGGACTTGTAGTAGGCAGGGGAGTCATCGCCCATCTCTGAAAAAGACAGAAAACATTAGTGTGAGTCCAAGGTAAACTATAACAAAAGAACCCTGAGATGACTTACTCTAAAAAAAGGACTCATAAGTGACTTCCTCCCTAAGGAGTTGCACCAACCAAGAGTCTTTCCCAGGGATAGCAATAGCTGGCATCTCGAGGTCCGTCTTGTGCTCCTTCACCACCCGTAGTTCCCGAAGAACCTCTTCGGTCATCAATTTCCAATTGACGGGGAGGGGGTAAAGGGGGTGTGAAGGGACCTCGGAATCCCAGTCGGAGACTACTTGGATCCGTTTGTCAAAGTTCACAAATATGGGTGCCAACTCAGGAGTTAGCATTATCCTCGGAACAACGACGTCCATCTCCAGCCTTCCCCGAGCCCACTTGGTCGGGACGTGCGACCAGGCCTCCTCCATCTTCAGAAAGAAAAACTTTTGTTGCCACCCTCGCCAGCTGTCCTTGGTGGCAAAGGTGAACATATACTTTTTGCTCCCTGATCCCTGAGGTTGCATGAAGTAAAAGCCACCCTTCGGGACCACAAAGAGCTTATAGTACTGCATGAAAAGAATAAAGTGGGGCTCTATTTTGAAAATGCCGCACATACAAAGGAAGGCGTTGAAGTAGCAATATTAGTTCGGCGGAAGCTGATTTACAGCATTGCCATGGAATTGGCAAAAGTCACAAATCATCTTCGGAGGAGGGTACCGAAGTCCGGCCTTCAGTTGGGCTCGGAAAATGGTAACCTCATCGCCACGGTTCGAAAAACTAAACTGGTCAGAACGTGGCAACCTTGTAATGGCATACGAGGGAAGAAAGAATTTGGTCTTCCATCTTTCTACTTTTTTAGAAGTGGTGCAGCAAGGGTGAGACAAAAGAGGTTGCCAGCTCTAGGGAATAGGCATGGTCAGCTGAAAAGCGATTTCGGAAAAAGGCCAAAAATGACTTCAGGAGATGAAAAAAACCGACTTCGGGAAAGCTTAAAAAGCAAAAGACTATGGAAGTTAAAACCACCAAATGTTTTCCCAAAATCTGGATTTGAAGACGCCGTCGCGAAAGGTTACAGGAAAACACTCCGTCAAAGAGGATTTCCGCAAAAAGCAGGAGAAAATGTGAAAGCAGTTGAAAGCAAAAGTAGAAGCAAAAGGCGGTTATGACGGAACAAAGGTATATATAGGCTGAGGAGGGTAGGTGAACCGGCGTCATAAACTACTCCACAAAGGCGAACAGTTGCCATAACTGCTCATTGCGCATGAAAAGGCGCGCCTGCTGTATCCGACACAGTCCCCGCCAATAACAAGCTGCCACATGTTAGCCATCGTGCCAAAAGAGGGATATGCTTTCTGACACCCCTAGACCCTGGGCGCGCCGCTCCAGACTGACACGCCTAGTTTCAAGACGCAACATTACGCAGCCCTACAAAAGGAGAGAAGTGGGTGACCTCGAAGACACCAAAGGATGGACTATAACCGAACAGCCCATGTCTTCAGACAAAAGGTACATCTTCGGCATAGGTATTACACCCGAGGTCCTGAAGGACGCCCTCCGAAAGCTGACAAACCGAAGTTCCCACTTCGGCTTTTCGGAGGGGGGCCTGTGATAGCCGAAGGGCTATCGCCTTTCTCAGTACATACTTCCTGACGAAAACATGGTAGGGAAGCCTGGCGTCATCCGAAAGAGGCACTATCACTGACCTCAGAAGGAGCGAAGTCAGATACCATGAAGTCGAGACTTCGGCTAATACGCTAGGCGTTTCAAAGGTATTGCCGGCTCCCTCGGGGGACCAAGCGGATCGCCTTCGGGGGATAAATAACCAGCTATTGCAAGCAGGAGAGAACTTCCCCGAAGGCAGAACCTTCGAACCAGGGGACTTCCTGAACTACAAAGCATAACTACCGAAGAAGGTCATCCGTACCAACGAACAACCTCGCCCAGAGGACCTCGGGAGTACCGCATGAACATTTAAGGAGCCTCTGACATGTCGCCCACAGGCGTTACAAGTTGCCCCAAATGGCGGTCTGACACGCCGATGCTGTCCAGGTCTTGTCACGACCTGTCTCGGCTCAAGGCTCAAGGAGCCTGCAAACGGCTACATGTCCCCTACGCCCGGAAACACAGAGAACATCTGACCGAACAAGTGTCATGATATGAACGGGCTGGGAACTCCTATAAATACCAGGGAACAGGCCCTGGCAAAGGGATGCCAAATCTGACCCTCTCCCCCTGAGAAAATACAAACAGGGAAGGCCACTAAACCTCTTAGTGCTCCCTTTCTTTAACCTCTCAGGACACTGACTTGGGCGTCGGAGGCTCCCCCCTGGAAAAAGATCCTGGGGACCTCCTAACCCTTTTTTATGAGTTTTACAGGCACACTCCCCTGGGAAGTCTAGGCTCCAGACGCTCTCCCTCTTAGGAAGTCCCTCCCGAAGTCACGATGTCTTCCAACGAAGATGCCGCTGGGCATCAGACGTATGTATGTTGGAGCTAACTTGGTACTTCTGCCAAATCTGACAGTGCCTTTGGTTGGTGCAACTTTCAACAAAACATTGTCACCAACCTCAAATTCCAAGTCTCTCCTTCTTTTGTTCACATAGTCTGTTGCCCTCTAGGCACATAGATTCAGTCCTTGAAGTACAGTAATCCTTGCTTGTAAGCAAAGGATTGATATAAGGAACCTTTTTCCTGTCCTAAAATCTTTTCACATTTCTTAGTATGCTCAAATCTTTCACCCTTCTTGGTCAAATGAGTAAGAACTGAGGCAATCATGGAAAAGCCTGATACAAATCTTCTGTAGTATCCAGCTAATCGTAGGAAGCTTTTAATTCCCTTCATAGTCTTTGATCTTTCCTACTCTTACACTGCCTTGACCTTTTCATGGTCTTCCTTAAGGCCTTGTGCATCTATGATGTGTACTACAAAAGACACTTCCTTTATCCGGAATTCACACTTGGATAACTTGGCATAAAACTGATCCTGCAACAGAGTCTTTACGACAATCTTCAGATGATGTTTATGTTCATTTTCATCCTTGGAATACACTAGGATGTCATCAATGAACACAACAACAAATTTGTCCAGATGTGGTCTGAACACCATATTCATCAGGTCCGGAAAGTAGCTGGGGCTTTAGTCAAACCAAACGGCATGACTGTGTACTCAAAATGCCCATATCTGCTCCTAAATGCCATCTTAGGAATGTCCACTTCCTTTACTCTCAACTGGAAGTATCCAGATTTCAAATCTATCTTGGAGAAGATCTTAGCTCCCTTGAGTTGATCAAACAGATCCTCAATCTTAGGGAGTGGATACTTGTTCTTGATAGTCACTGTATTAAGCTTTCTGTAGTCAATGCATCATCTCAAAGATCCATCCTTCTTTTCCACAATAAGAACATGAGCTCCCCATGGTGAAACACTTGGCCTTATGAACCCTTTTTCAAGAAGTTCATCAAGTTGTTTCTTGAGCTCATTCATCTCTATGATTGGCATTCTATAAGGAGGTATGGATATTGGACTAGCTTCTGGTTGCAGCTTGATTTCAAATTCAATCTCCCTTTGTGGAGGAATACCTGGCAGGTCTTTAGGAAAGACTTGTGGAAAGTCTCTCACTATAGGTGATAGCCAAAGGCTATCGCCTCTATTTGGCCGAACTCCCTGCCACGATAATGGCCAGAAGAAACTGGCGCTACCCGAGAAAAGGTGGGATCATACACCTCGGGAGATAGCCGAAGAGCTCCGAGCCCGGCATGCCAGGAAACTTGAGGATACTACTTGCCCCCCCGAGGTTATAACAGATCGCCTTCGAAAAGGAGGCACCAGCCATCGCGGGCCGAACATGATCTCCCCGAAGGCGGAACTCCCTGAAGCTGGGATCCCCCGAACTGGGTGCGTGTTTCCCAAAGAGGCACCGTCCGTACCAAAGGATGACCTCACCCAGGGACCTCGGGAGTACGACAGGAGCATTTAAGGAAGCATTTAAGGAAGCCTCTGACACGTCCTTTAACAGACGTCATAAAGCCGCCTCAATAGGCGCTCTGACACGCTAACGCCATCAAAATCACATCATGGCCCATCTCAGCACAAGGCTCAAGGCAACCTGCTACCAGCTATCTGTCCCCTACGCCCAGAAACTCAGGAAACATCCGACCGAACACGTGTCGTGATCTGAACGGGCTAGGTACTCCTATAAATACCGGGAAATAAATACTTGGCAGGAGGTCGGTTGGCAAAGGTCTGACTCCCAGACTCTATGAAAATCACCAGGCGAGACTCTTCAGCCCCTTTGTGCTATTTCCTCTGCCTTTTCTCAGCCACCACTGACTTGGGCGTCGGAGGCTCCCCCCCCGGAAACACATTCCGGGGGCCTCCTAACCCACTTTTTCTGAGCATCTCAGGTACTCTCCCTTGGGCGCACCATCCTCCAGGCGTTCTTCCTCCTAGAAGTCTCTCCAACAGTCACCATGACTCTAAACGATGAGGCCCATGGCCATCAATAGGTATTCTGTCCACTTCCTTATCACAGTGCAATTCATTCAATGCATAACAGTAATCATGCTCAAAAATCACAGGTATCTCATCGAATACCTCTAGCTCCATGCCATGCATTTCATACACTAATTCCTTAGAATTCACTAACGCATGCACTTCACCATTAGGCAATGTGATTTCCCTCTTAGCACAATCAATTCTTATGTTATGCATAGCAAGCCAATTCATACCCAGCACTAAATCATACTTAGGAATGTCCAACACTAGCAGATTAGTCATAACCTTAGTCTTCCCTACTACTAGCTCACAATCCTTAGCTAGGTCATTAGTGAAAAGACATTGACTATCTGCTATTTTCACTAAGGATATCCTAGGCATGATTTCAGTAGGCAATTTCATGGCTTCAACAAATTTCCTAGCCACTATAGACGTAGATGCACCAGTATCAAATAGAACACTAATAGGCATACCATTAAGGTAAATGTTTCCTCTTAGTGCTCCTCCCTGCTCTAATGTCTCTGGCATCTCCACTTGGAAGACTCTGCCAGCTCTCTGCACTGGACGCCAAGGCACTGGAGGAATTAGCCTTTGCTGTCCCTCCCTAGGTGGTCCGCCTCTAGGTCCTGCCCTAATAGGCCTTACTAGACCTTGGTCTTCTGGCCTCTTTTGAGCTTGTGGGCAGTCTTTGATCCAATGATCCATGGATCCACATCTTAGACACGCTTGGGTATCAAAGTAGCAAGGTTTTCTTCCATGAAACCTCCTACACTTAGGGCACCTTAGCCCAAGGAACTTCCCCTTAACCTTGCCCTCACCACCAAAATGGGAACTCTTGGCAATTCCCTTGCCATGTGGTGGCTTCTTCTACTTGCCTCCTGCCTCACTACTTTCGTCTGGTCCTCTGGGAAAGTACTTAGTCTCATACTCCACTTGCTCTACTAATAGAGCTTTCTGCACTATTTCATAATATGTAACTACTCCGAAAGCTCTAGTAGCCTTTCTAATGTCTAACTTTAGGCCTTTAACAAATCTTTTGGCCTTGAATTCCTCAAGTCCATGGTACTGAGGAGCATACCTCACCAACTGGTTGAATTTGTGCTCATACTCTAGGACACTGAGATTGTCCTGCCTTAGAGCATGAAATTCAGCTTAATTCATATCCTTGATGGCATCACTGATGTACTGTTCCTGGAACAGCTGTGTGAACTCTGGCCAGCTCATCTCATTATCTCTTCTTGGCCTTCTACCCTTCTGGAAAGCATACCTATCTCTGGTGTTTCTCCACCACATCTCTGCATTCCCTAATAGATTGTAGGTAGCTAGTCACAGTCTCTTGGTGGAGCTGAGTGGCATCCTCTCAAACATCTTTTCTATGAAGATTAACCACTCCTCAGCTCTCTCTAGCCCAGCTCTTCCATCAAACTATGGAGGTCTTAGGCCTTGGAACCTCTCCAACAGTCTGACGTCATCTAGGCCTTCTAGATCCTCTGATCTATGTCTCCTGGATATGTGAGAGCCCTCTGTATGGTGATGCTCTCTATGATCTCTCTGCCTTTTCCTGGATCTTCTCTCATGACCTTCCTCAAACTCATTCCTAGTGGAGGAATGGTCATAAAGTAAGGGATTGGTTCTAGACACCTGACCAATCTCAGATCTTACTCTTCTGCCTCTTGGATTTCTCCTATCCTCATCTTCCACCTCAATGGTCTCATCATTTGTGTTTTCTAAGCTTCAAGAAGGTACATATTCAGATGTGTTCCTAGTATCCTCTTCTGGATGCTGCTGTGCATCCTGAATTGGTTCTTCTAGAGCTTCTTGGACTCCTTCCTGTTGTGCTTGAATAAGCCTTACTAAGTTCTCATTGATTAGAGCTAAGTTTCTCTAAAGCTCTAACCAGACCTAAGGCACTTCAGGGTTTGGTACCCCCTGTTGCCCCTGATTCCCTCTATTTTGTTCATTTCTTTATTGCCTAGAATCAGTAGGTGGCTTTCAGGGTGGTTCCCATCTCCTTGTGGCAACCATCTTTACTTCCCACATTGATGATTGATCATAGAGCACATATAAAGATCATAGGTATTTCAATGGTACTTGACATTAGCAGCTGACCAAACTGAGTTCATATATGTAGATGCATGCAATGCAACTATATGCTATCTACATGTATAAAACATGCTCTGATACCAACTTCTGTTACCCACTCTGGGGTAGTCCAATTATGGTGCCAAAATGGTGCATTTAGACTCCCAGGATTGGTAATGTTCAGTAGGCCATCAGAACACTACCCTTAGTGTGCATACCCAAGTGGCCCTCTTGGGCACTCTGTAAACACATGCATATTGGTCCAACCATCACTCACATATTCACATTTCATGCACACCATGGCAGCAAAGAAGGAAAACAGTAACACAAGTCTTAATCTTGGCTACCACACATTAGGCAATCTTGTTAAATTCTAATGGCCAGCTACTGCACCTGTAACTTCCACTAATAAACTATATCATTCTAGGCACATACCCCCTACTTTCTTTCCTCCGTTATCAAGTAGAGACTTAGATCAAAACAAGGAATTTTTTTTTACATCAATAGCCCACCTATGGACCAAGTTATGGATTTTTTAAGTTGGTTACAAAATTCTATCAAAATAAACAGTAACTCAGCCAACTTTGCAACGTCATATCTTTGGGTTCAGTGCTCTAAATCTAGAAATTCCAAAGCCTAGTTAACCCTCTAGATGTCTTCTAGGTGTGGTCAAAATTTCATACCAAGATTCATTCAACAGGGAGATATTAAACTTTATGTCCAGAGTCAAAATTTTGGCAACTTTTGGACCACTTTGCCCATGGAATTTTTCCAAACCACGCAAACACTTCATTCACAAGCGGAAAGGCCTCTAAGGATATCCCATATATGTCCATTACACAAAATAATTACATTACATTTATTTTAACAACTTTATGTTGTCAAAACAGAATTTACAAGTAAGCAGCACATCATTCACACGTAGGCAGCTTTGCACCACATCACTTACATAGCCAAAACATTACTCAAATGTTCACATACTTGTCTCATTTTACATACACTACATGTATATGCATACATACACTACAATATGGTCTTAACTCAGCTAAATACACACCCTAAGTTACAGGAGTGTCTGAAATGCAATGGACTCCAGAAACAGGATGCTGGACAGCTTCTGCACAACACAATAAGTACCAGCATTAAAAATACCAAATGTGCTCATAAAATAAAAAAACTTTCTAGATCATAACTAGAGATATGGAAGTTCATGTAACTGAAATTTCAGATTAAAACTCAAACCACAAAGGTTACTTGAAGGTGATCTTTCAGCTGGACCTGAAATGACAGAATTGAGGGGAGTAAGTTTCATTGAGAAACTGAGTAAGGGTAGCACTTGGATTCAATAGGCAATGTAACCATCATTAAAACCTGAAAAGACACTAAAACACAAAAACCACAATGCATATATACAAGATATAGCAACCAAATGCAGCAGACAACCAACAAACACATGAAATGCGGCAGCAACATATACCATAGGTTAGTCCATGAAACACATAATAAACATAACAAAATCACTATGGAAGCCCTCCTCAAGCTAATGTTTGTTCTTAGGAGGATTTTAACACTAGTTAGTACTAACTTTGGGCTCTAGAAACCCTCACTTTATTGACATCATTGTGCACTTCACACTAGGCCACAAAACCTTCAATAAGTGCACTCCCCTCACTAAGCTTGGTTCATCAAGCACATGGCTCTCTTCCAAGCTTAGCCCTAGCTCCATGGATGTTTAAAAATTGCAGAAAATGGTCCATGAGAGCAAGAGAACCCTTACGTTGATGGGCATGCTGAAATTGGAGCTTGATCCTAGGTGCACTCAAGTCTTAGCACAACGTAGCTTCCAATTGCTCTTTCTTGCTTTCTTTTGCCTTCAATTTCAATCTTGGAGGTATGGCTATGGAGGAAGTATGGCTTTGTTCTTGGGCTGGGGGAGGACAAAAATGAGAGAGAGATAAGTGATTTGGCAACTTAAATGGCCTTAAATGAGCTTAAGGGCACAAAACATACTTAATAAGCTTAACCTTGCTTTATGTCATTTTCCTTCTCACTAATTATGGTTTCTTTGTCTTAAAATCATTGGTACACATGTGCCCAACATTTTTGACTAATTAACAAGTCATGGCTGCCTCCCCCATGGTGGGATAACCCCACAATTCCACCCTTAGACTTAAGTCAAAAGCTTGAACATCTTAAGGTTTACATTAGGACATTTAGGTCCTTATTGCCTTTAGTGTTTCCTTTGTCCAAACTTGTCTTCCATGAGTAATTTGGTCCTCCAATAGCACTTTTATACCATTTATATCCTTCCCATAACTCTCCAAGTTTCTTTCTTGAGAGTTTTGCAATTGAGTACCCGAATTTCCAAAACCTTACAAAAAAGTCCATAGGTTGCTTGACAAACAAGCAATCCTTAAGGCTTTTCTTGGGGGCCAAGTTACCAACTTCGAACACTTTTAAGGAGGTTTTGATCATGCCTTTTACCCCCAACACTTCAATCACTATGATGAGAATTACACAATATAATGGTTTTTAGCCATTATGACGCACTTGTAATTCTCCCATTTTGTGAGGTCGTAACAGGTAAAGACTCCGAATAAGGTTCAAAAATGAGCCAAAACTTAGGAAATTTTGCTAAGGACTAAAGGGTTCAAGGCTTACTTGGGCAGCATGTTCACTCATCCTCGCGGCGAGGACTTCCTCATTTAAACACTCCTCTACGAGGGACTGGAATGTGGCATTCGTGATAATGCCCACCACCATTTCAGGAGCCATTTGCTGGCAATCCTCGGAGAACAAGTCCATGTCCTCTGTGAAAGTGTAGAAGGGCTCCCTCGACACCTTGTCCCTCAGAATTTTTGTATCCTGAAGGGCCTTCTTCCGAGCATGGTCCATAACCCATTGAGTAGGTTCTTGCTCTTCAAGAAAATCAAGCCGGAGTTCCATTACCACGACATCCTTTACCCATTCATCTATAAGGTCTAAAATACTAAAAAATCCACAAACTCATAGAAGAATGGCAAAGGGACAAACCTGGAGGGAGTTTGGCACCTTGTTCATCGGAGTCACTAATGTCAAAGACCTCGGCCGAAGCACCTTTGCCTTTCTTCCTTCGGCATTCCTCAAGCTCTTTGGTCAAAAGTCCCACTGCCGAGGTCCCCAAAGTCTCCACTGCAGTACTGGGACTTAGAAGAGTTGAGCAGATGGCCGGCTATGAATGGGGATTGGCGCAAACAAGAGTCTGATCTAGAACCTCCACTTCCCCTTCGGGCGGAGGTGGAATGGAGTCCTCCTTCACCTTCTTTGACTTTGATGCCAAGGATGGTCTGCCTGGCGCCTTTTACCTCTTTGGCACTGCCTTCTTTTTCTTCTGCTCCCCCTTTTCGGTCTGGCAAAGAAAGAGGCTCTTGTAAAGGGCAGCAGACTTATCACCCATCTCTACAAGAAGAAAGACATC
The DNA here is from genome assembly GCA_039654915.1 of Aquilaria yunnanensis. Classification (NCBI taxonomy): domain Eukaryota; kingdom Viridiplantae; phylum Streptophyta; class Magnoliopsida; order Malvales; family Thymelaeaceae; genus Aquilaria; species Aquilaria yunnanensis. The sequence continues at coordinate 80,580,747 of CM077598.1, forward strand.
AGTGTAAGTACAAAAGGATGTATATCACTAAATATGGGAAGGAACTTACTCTCTTTGAGTGTCAAATAAGTAAGCTCACCCCGAAGGAGCATCACCAACCACTTATTCTTCCCGTCAAATAATGGCTTTGGCATATCCTTGTCAGTAATATGCTCCTTGATTACCCCTAGCTCCCGAAGGACCTCTTCGTTCATAAAGTTCCATCTTATGGGGAAGGGGTATAGGGAATGTGGACGGACCTCGGGATCCCAATTCATGACAGCTTGAATACGGCTATCAAATTCTTCAAACTGGGACTCTAGCTCTATGGTTAGTAGCTTCGTTGGATTGACTACGTCAATATTTGGTTGGCACATGCTTCCACTACTCATCTACCTTCAGAAAAAAGAACTTCTTTTGCCACCCTTGCCAACTGTCCTTCGTTCCAAAGGTGAACGTATATTTCTTGCTTCCAGATCCTCGAGGAAGTAAGAAGTAGAACTGGCCCTTTGGAACGGGGTGGAGTTTGTAGTATTGCATGAAGAAGATGAAGTTGGGCTCTATCTCGAAGACCCCACACATGCAAAGGAAGGCGTTGAAATAAGAATAGGAGTTCGGGGGAAGTTGGTTCACGGCTATGCCATGGAACTGCCAAAAGTCACAAAACCATCTTCGAAGGGGGATACCGAAGTGCAGCCTTCAATTGAAATCGGAAGACGGTAACCACATCCGAATAAGGGGCCCAGCTAGACATACCAAGGCTAGGAAGCCTAGTGATAGTATAAGAAGGAAGAAAGAATTTGGCTACCACTTATGGACTTTCTCCGAAGTAGCACAGCTCGGATGAGAGTTGAGGGGAAACCAACTCTCAGGAATGGGGTAGGTCTTAGCTTAAGAAGAAGACATGTTCAGAAGGGAAAACTAACCTTACAGAGATGAAGGAGAAAATTCTCAGAAAAAATGGAAACTCATAAATAAACCCACCAAGTTCGAATCGAGGTAGGAACTTCAGAAGATTGCCACAAGTGTTGCCAGAAATCGCTCTGCCCCTAGCACCACCGCCAAAGAGAAGGTGAAAAAGGAGAGAAAATCAAAGAGCAAAGGCAATGAAAAATGAGAACTGTGGAAGACTTTAGAGGAGGAAGGGTTTATATAGACTGAAAGAGACCCTTTGCAGGTGAAGGGATGTAACTGATGTAACAGACGCAACCATTCATCAGTCACTTGGTGACACGTGTCACCTGATGCGAGAAACAAGGTCACACCCTCTGACAACCAGCAGACCTATGCAAGCCCACCCCAAAGTGATGTGTCTATCTAGTCAAAAGATGTGATGATTCATTGGCAGGCAACAGAAAACTCAAAAGGGAAATATGCACTCCAGTCCAAAGGAACAACTTCAGGAGCATCAAAACCTCGGCCAAAAAGTGAGGAACACCACTTAATGCTGAAGGAACTACCTCGGCTAAGAGAGACATCTTGAACCAAATAGGTGCCTTCTTCCAAATAAGGTAACCTCGGTCAAAAGTCGAGTCATAATAACTGAGACAACTATCACCTCCCAAACTGGCCTGCTGAGGACCACCCTCAGGAAACGCAGGTGACCAACCTTGGAGAAAAGGGGGCCCTCACCACCTTCGGAGAAGCTTAGCACCAACCTTGGGGACACTCACACCACCCTCGGAAAGGTTACTTGACCAACATCGGGGATGGGTGTCTTTCACCACCCTTGGGTTTTACGAACCTACCAACCTCGAAAAAGTAACTGCCCATCCTCGATCAAGGGGAGAACATCTCCCGAAGGTACCTTGCTTTGTCGAAGGACCTTTCTTGAGAGCCCTCAGTGGTGATATCTAACCGAAGGAGTGTCATACCCCGAAGGGGTCTTGTTCTCCGAAGGGGTCTTACAAAGATATGACAAAAATGGTTAAGGAGCCTCTAACAGAGAGACCTCGTACACGCCCCTACACTCTGGCTAGAACGGCCTATGGTCAGCTGGAGATACCTATCTCTGAGGGTACGGATCAAATCTAACCGAACACGTGTCACAATTTGAGCAGGCTGTGTCAAATGGCTTCCTCCTTCCACCTTGCTATAAATACTTAGGAAGGACCTTGGTAAGAAAAAGACAAAGAAATTTCACTATTTACCCACTCTTGATTCCTTACTACTACTACTCTCACAAATATTGACTTGGGCGTCGGAGGCTCTTCCCCCCGAAACACACTCCGAGGAGCTCCTAACCCTTGTTCTTCTGAGTGTTTTAGGCACCTTCATACCGGAAGTCTCTCCTTCAAGGCAACATGTCATACAATGAGGATGCCACCCGACATCATAAGGCATAGCTAAAGGTAGGACTTCGATATCCCCCTAGAAGATAGTAAGTGACTTTTGCCAATTTCATGGCATAGTCGTTAACCGGCTGGCTTTGAAGTCATACTCCTACTTCAATGCCTTTCTTTGCATGTGTGGGGCCTTCAAGATGGCCCCCCACTTCATTTTTTTCATGCAACAATATAAGCTTCATCTTGTCCCGAAGGGGGGATTATACTTATTGCTCCTTCAGGGATCTAGGAGCATGAAATTCACTTTTACCTTTAGAACAAAGGATAACTGGTGAGGGTGGCAGAAGAAGTACTTCTTCATGGAGGTAGATAAAAAATGAAAAGACAAGCTTGTGAAATGGTCTTCTGGGATCCTTGCTATTGATGTGATGGACCCATCGAAGTTGCTTACCCTTGAACTATACTCCCAGTTTGAAGAGTTTGATAGTCGCATTCGGGTAGTAGCTGATTGGACAAACTAGGCTTCTTTGCATCCACTGTACCCTTTTCCAAGAAAATGTTAGGAGCTAGGGGTCATTAAGGAAAACATTGCTGACAAGAGCATGCTAAAGCTAGTAGTAGACGGAAAAAAGTCATGGCTGGTTATGCTCTTTTAGGGCAATCTCTCCTATTCTACCCTTGTAAAGAGTAAGCTACATTCAAGTTGTGTATTTTTGGATTTTTGGTGCTTACACTGATATTTTTCTTATTACAGAAGTGGGCAGTAAATCCATGACCTTTTATAAGAGTTTATTCCTCAATCTAGCCGAGAAAGGGGAGTACAAGAAGAAGGCTCCAAAAAGGAAGATTGGAGCAACTGGATAGTCTTCGGGGGCTCCGAACACTAAGAAAACAAAAGAGCACTCTTTCCCTCCCCTTCCCAAAGATTTTACGAAAGCCTAGGATTATTCTGGCAAAGGTGTAGATCCTTCATCGAAGGCAACCATCCTATCCATTCCTCTAAGTCTTGATGCTACTGTAGAGACCTTGGGGACCTCATTGGGAGTAGTTTTTGCTGTAAAGGTGGAAGAAAGATGAAGGCAAAATGGTAAGGAGATCCCTACTGAGGTCTTCGATGTGAGTGACTCTAACAAGGGAGACATCGAAGTCCTACTAGATTTGTCTTTTAGTCATTCATCTATCAGTTTCATATTTTTTGGCATTTTAGACTTTGTAGGTGAATAGCTAAGATACAATGTGGTAAGGGACCTTTGTTGTGATTTTGCAGAGGACAAGGTCCAGATAGGGTAGATGATGGACAAAGGTTGGAAGCTGGCCATTACAGATTCAACGATCCCTAAAGACAAAGTGCTGAGGGAACCCTTCTAGACTTTCACCGAAGACATGGTCTTGTTTTTGAAGGACTGCTAGAAGATGGTCCCTTAAATGGCAAGGGGCATTATCACAAATGCCACCTTTTAATCTCTGACAGATGATTATTTGAATGAGGAGATTCTTACTGCTCGAATTTCCAAGCATGCTACTTAAGTAATCCTTTGTCCTCAAGTACTTAGAAACATTTTAGGCCTTTCAGTTGTTGTAACTCATGTCAAGCCTTCCTCTCGTAGCTGGTAGTATATGGTGGCTACCTTCGAGCATGGGCCTCAAAGCAGTCCTCCATCCGAAGTCAGTCAGAGGAAAATTTGGCTAAGGCCAAAAAGATGTTTTCAAGCTCTTGCCTTAAGTATGGCGAGCTCAACAAGGTTGCCAAGGAGGACCTCACCAAGCTTAGCCAGGAGGTACTGGAGAACCAAAGGGGAATCCTCAAGGAATGTTCATAAAAAATTTCTGACCCCAGGGTGAAGCTGGCGGAGCAGATTTTGCTTTGAAAGACTCTTCGAATGGAGTAGGAGGATGCAATTGCTGATTTGACCAAGGCATTGGAAATCAGTGTTGAACTTATTAACGAGGTTGACCAGTTGCAGAAGTGCAAGAAAAAGAAGAAGAAGCCAGAGAAGGAGATGGAATCCCTAAACAAAGAGATGGAGGTTTTGAAGGCTGATAAGGCCAATGTAGACGAGGCAACAAAATCTTCATTACAAGACGATTTCTGCCTTGCTCGGCATCAAATTCTCTCATGCTTTCCTGACCTTGACCCCTCCTTCCTCCAAGCTCTGGACATCCCTGAGGGACCTTCTTCACCATGGTCAAAGATAAAGTTCCTTAACCTTCCAGAACAACCTCTAACGGATGAAGGTGATGACGTCAGTGAGGGTGATGCCGAAGATGACGATGCCGAAAGGCCCGCATACATACTGTTATGGCTGTCATATTGGAAAGATAATTTGGAATCTTATTTCAAGTTCACATAACAAGAATAGGTACATTGGTCAAAGTTTACTAAGTTCTGACAAATTTAAGGCACTAAATGAGGTTCGGGGGCAAAATGGTGATTTTACATCCTGAAGAGTCAGGCTGAGTCCCAATAGTTGAAAATGAGTTTTTAAGGCCTAAATTATTCTTTTAACTCAAGTTTAGTTCAAATAAACAAGATTTACGAAAAGGAAGGGACTTATTTGTGACTTTTTAAATAGTTTGGTGGCTTGGGGTTTAAAAGACCATATAAATTGGTAAAGGAGGGGAGGGCTGCCATTTTCATGTTTCAACCTGAGCTCATCCTTCTCTCTACCAATTCTCAATCAATCCAACCTTAAAATCAACAAATTTTCATGGAAATGGAGGTCACCAGGGGTGTTTATGCCAAAGGAAGCTTGTTCCAAGTGGAATTTCTTGTTTTTGAAGCTTGGAACCTTGTTTCCAGCTATCCCCTTTTTTTTATGTGAGGTAACTTGTGATTTCTTGGTTGTTTCTTGTTTAGGAAGTGATTAGATGCTTTGGGTTTTGGCTAGAAGTTAGTAATTTGGTGTTTTATGCCTTTGTTTGCTTGGAACTTAGGTAGACTTTGAGGAACTCAATTTTTTGTGGAAGAGTTTATTGATTCTTGCTTGTGGATTGAAATTAAGGTAAGAGAGTTATTTTTTGTACCTTTATTAATACTATTGGATAGAGTTTGCTTGATGAAATCAAGTAGTTTTGGCAATAGCATTAGTTAGTGGTTTGGTTTGATCATGGTGGACTAGTGTGTTTGGCTTGATTGGAATGATATTATAATGCATCATAGGAAGGCTTGTGATGGTTAGTTATGGTCTCTTCAATGTGTACTTCATGTATGTTAAGTTTGAAGGCTATCCATACATATTTGATACGTTTGGGAAGTGCCCAAAGTTCATAGCAGCAAAAGGGGAAGTTTTCTGGGCATTTTGCAGGTTTGCCGACATGTCGGCAATCCATAAGAGTTCCCATGATGCATCACCAATACCTCATAAATTGGTAGAACGTTGACAACTATGGCAACCTAGTGCCACAGTTAGCAATGCGTCACCGAGATAGCATTGACACCCGGTTTTGTTTTCTTCATACCTTTTCACTTGAGTGTCCGATTGAGGTGATTCAACATTCCACGTGAACCTAAGGGGGAGTAATATAACCTCCATGTCTTCAGCACACTTAAAATTATCTAGTTTTAAAGTTATTTCAGCTCAAAGTGAAGGAATTTTTTGAATACATGTTTGGCCACAAATAGAGCACCATTAGTTGGGTGCAAGGTTTAGTGCCATCAAAAGCCTAGTTCATATTTAGGGTTATGAAACAAGAACCTTAGTACACTAAGGTAGGTTCCAAAGAACCTAGTAAATGAGTCCATTCATGATCATTACCACTCCACTTGTCTGAACCAAGTAATGGTGGATAGGGGAGCACCATGGATGAAGGCTTAGCGCACTTGTTGCCTAGCCAAGCCATGCCTTGAGGTACAAGTGGAAGCCTAATGCATCCTTGGTAGGTTAAATGGGTGGAGGTAAAGTACAGAACTGCTAGCCTAATCAAGTCTAAGGGCTTGAGGCACTATATGGAGGCCTAGTACACATAATGGATTTCTTACAATGCAAACATGGATCATCCACCATGTTCACTTGCACTACAATAAAGGGAAGGTTACATTATTGCATCAGGCAGTAAGCTAAGGCTTACTATGAGCGAGTTAATGGCCAAAACTCACAAGGCACAGAGTGACGCCCCATGAGGAGGACTAGGATGAGGAAAGGTCTCGAGGGACCTAGTTGTATGTACGTATATCAGACGCTCAGGTTGTATGAGCCCACAGCATGTTACATATGTTCTCAAATGTTGAGTCCATAGGATTTTTCTTGCAGGTTAAAGACCCTTTACTGAGAATCTTTGATTCTCACTCCCTTACTTTTTATTGTGCAGTTTTGGGCGTCGTTGACCCAGCAACTGTTGAGGGTTGTTAAGCTAGGCTTATGAGCAGGTATTTAGTTTATTTGAATCTTCATGATTCTAATTTATGGGTTGCTTGTTTATTAAGTTATGGTACTAACTACAGTTGTCTTTTTGGCCTACAGACGCTAATGAAGCACAAGGGAGGGCTTACAAAGGTTGCCACTGGGAGTTTTCTTTAAGGTGGAAGCTTGCTCTTGGATCTCAATACAGTCATTCAGTGTATAGTTCTAATACACTAGTTAGGCTCCAATGGTAATGTTGAGTAATTTACTCTAGAGTCACTCTTGGGTGTGAGCATAGTCTACTATTGTTTGGATGCTTGCACACAATTGATTATAGGTAGTTAATTCCACTTAAATGCTTTGAATGCTTTGACAGTTTTGATATTGTTTTTATCAAAATATGCCTAGGCAATGTTTTAAGTATTGTTTCTTTATTTTATTAATTAGGTCAAAGCATAAACTCATGCATGATTGCATAGTATGATTAAATAACTAGAAGCATAAAGGTTTTAACTAATGCGCATGTAATCAATTAGCCAATTACGACTAACATGGGACAAGTTCCCATAGGTTTCCTGGGCAAGCCCATGACGGGTCATGTCACATATAGGACAATCCATAGTGTTGCGCCCCTTTTTTTTAACCTCCTCCTTTGTACTTGGCCTTTGTAAATGGAATAAATTTTTTTGCTAACTCCACGAGTAATGCAGTAGTTGAAGCTATTTCAGCCTTTAGCATATTAATTACTTCAACTAGCAACATTTGCTCTCAAAGCCTTTCCATCTTTTCAGAGAAATGACTAACTCCTTTTGACTTATTCACACTTTTAGCTAATTTACCATCTACGGTAAGGCATATCATGTTAAGTTGTGTATTACCCTTGTCAAAAATACTATTAAGGATTTAAAACCTTAACCTTTTTTGAAGGTAATATTTTATCACTTCTAGACTCCTGAGTATTTCTCTAAGTGTTTTAGAATGGAATTCAAGCAATGTGTTTAGGAAACTTGCTACATTCAAAAAACTTAGGTATTTTTAGAAACTACCATATTCGGTCAATCTTCTTTGGGAAGCCTTCCAATAATTCTCCTAACACTTTAGGGAACTTCAGAGATCACCAAATTCAGTTGATCTCCTTGGGAAGGCTTCTCATAATAAGGCTACTTCTTTCAAAAATTCCAAGTTCTTAGAACTGAGTGTAGAATTTTTTCAAAGAGTCTGAATGCCATGTGTTGTTCAACTCTTCTTCTTCAATATTTCCAAATTTATAGACTCTTGGCTAAACTTCATCCAGAACCAAATAAGGTCCTTCCTAGTTCACTCAAAGTACACCATGGGATGGTCTTTGGGGTTCCAGTTCAGCCTTTCTTAGGATGAGGTCCCCTCTCTTGATCCATTTAGGTTTGACATGCAAGTTTGCAAAGATGGTTGTCCTTTGCTGGAAGGCTTTCCTTCTAAGTTCAACCATTTCCCTATGCTTTTCAAGCCTGTCAAGTTTGGTGTATAAGCTGAGGTTGTTTCCCTCTTCGTCGAACACCTGTATCCTGATGGACAGTTGTACAACTTCCATATGAATAAAAGCCTCAATGCCGAAGACAACTGAGAAAGGTGTTTCACTAGTAGCTCTTCTTGGGGTTGTTCAGTAACTCCATAATACACTTGGGAGTTCTCCAGGCCTCTTCCGTTGGCTTCCTTCAACTTCTTCTTCAGACCATCTTTTATTGTCCTATTGGACACCTCAACTTGTCCATTTCTTTGAGCACGGGCAACTATGGCAAAGTGTACTTTTATGCCGAGGTTGTTACGAATTCCTAGAACCCTTTTTCGATGAATTGGGAACTGTTATCTACTACTATCACCCTCGGAACATTGAACCTACATATGATGTTTTTGTAGATAAACTTCTAGATGTCTTTTGCAGAAATTGATGCGAGGGGTCTACCTCAATCCACTAAGTGAAATAATCTACTACAACTACGTAGAAATTCACTCCTCTAGGAGCCATCCGGAAAGGACTAATGAGGTCAATACCCCAAATAGTGAAGGGGCAAGGATAGTCAGCCGAGGTTATTGCCTCCGAGGGTGCCCTTTGAATGGGTGCATGTCATTGCATTTATCGCATCTTTTGACGAACTACCTTGCATCCTTCCTTAAAGAGGGCCAAAAATATCCTTACCGAAGTAGTACCCCAGCAAAGGCATCAATCCTACTGTGAGATTTGCAGTCTCCTCCATGAACTTCTTTCAGGACTGTCTCGATGTCCTCTTCACTGATACACCTTTGCAATGGATTTACATACCCTTGTCGGTACAATTCTTCCCCATTCATAAAGTACCTTACAGAGCATCCATGCACCTTCGTTGCTTCCTTAGGATCCTGGGTTAAGGACAAACTGAGCAGATTTACCTTTATAGAGTCTTTCCACCCTTTTTTGGTGTGGTGAATGCCATTATGGCTATGCTCAGGTGGTCACGTACCTTAGTGGACTATTTTGACTTTGTTAATATGTCAGTTTTGACGTTCTCTTTTTGAGGTACCTTTTCTATCCTTACTTTGTCAAATTCTTGGATCAATTTTTTTATGAGGTCATGGTATTTTGCCAGCCTGGGATCCTTGGCACCGTATTCCCACATTGTCTACTAGACAACCAACTCTAAGTCATTGTAAGCCTTCAGATTCTTTACACCAACTCTTTTTTCCAATCGTAATCTAGCCGTGAGAGCTTTATATTCGACAATGTTGTTGGTGACTTGGAATTCAAACTTAATAGCTTTTGCCACTTCCATCCTTTCGGGACCTTGGAGTAGTATCCCTACCCCCTGGTGTTGTTATCCTGAAGTGTGATCTATAAACAATGCCCGTTGGGGCTCCTAAGTTTCCAAGGTTCTCGGGGGCATCTCAATTTTAGGCATTTTAGCAATAAAATCTTCTAAAGGTTGTTGGGGGTATCCTCAATTTTAGGCATTTTAGCAATAAAATCTTCTAAAGGCTGACCTTTTATGGTCTTTCTCGCTTCGTATGTGATTTCGTATTCTCCGAGTTCAACACACCATTTTGACAGTCGGCCAGAATGATCCACTTTCTTCATGACATCCAGAAGAGGTAGGTTACTTTAGACCATGATAGAATGTCCTTGGAAATAAGGGTGGAACCTCCTACTTGCCATGACTAAAGCATAAATGGCTTTTTACAGTAAAGGGTACCTGACTTTAGCAACATGCAAGGATTTGCTAACATAATATACCTGCCATTGTTTTCCTCCTCATTCTTCCCTCACTAGTACTGAACTTGCTGCTTTCTCAATGATTGTGAGGTACAGGATGAGAGCTTCTCCTTCCCTTGGTTGCTGAAGTGTCAACAAACGGGTTAGGTAACTTTTAAGTTAAGCCCAAGCCTTTTGGTAGTCTTTGTTCCAAGGATGTTCCTCCTAGCCGAGGTTGCCTTCATTTTTCACAACTTTGGTGAGCACTTTAAAGAAGGTTGGCACCAATCTCCATATTTGGAGATGAATCTGCTAAAGGCCATTATTCACCCTATAAGCTTCTGTACGTCCTTCGTAGTTGTGGGAGTTTGGAATCCTAGTAAGGCCTTAATCTTCTCTGGATTGGCATATATACCTTTTTTGAATATCATAAATGTTACCACCTCACAAAAATGGGAAAATTGCAAAGTATGGCATAATGGTAAAAAACTGTTATATTGCGTAATTCTCATCATAGTGATTGAAGTGTGGGGGGTAAAAGGCATGATCAACACCTCCTTAAAAGTGTTCCAAGTTGGTAACTTGGCCCTCAAGAAAGGCCTTAAGGATTGCTTGTTTGTCAAGCAACCTATGGACTTTTTTTTGTAAGGATTAGAAAATTTGGATACTCAATTGCAAAACTTTCAAGAAAGAGCTTTGGAGAGTTATGGGAAGGATATGGATCATAAGAAAGTGCTATTGGAGGATCAAATTGCTTATGGAAGACAAGTTTGCACAAAGAAAACACAAAAGGTCTTAAGGACCAAAGTGTCCTACTGTAGGCCTTTTGATGTCTATGTCTTTGACTTAAGTCAAATGGAGACATTTTGAAGTTATCCCACTCAAGAAAAGGTAGCCAAAGATAGATAAGGATGGTCACATGTGAGCCAAGAGATTAAGACTAAGGATTGCTTGTTTGTCAAGCAACCTATGTACTTTTTTTGTAAGGTTTTGGAAATTTGGGTGCTCAATTGCAAAACTCTCAAGAAAGAGCTTTGGAGAGTTATGGGAAGGATATGGATGATATGAAAGTGCTATTGGAGGATCAAATTGCTTATGGAAGACATGTTTGGACAAAGAAAACACAAAAGGGCTTAAGGACCAAAGTGTCCTAATGTAGGCTTTTTGATGTCTATGTGTTTGACTTAAGTCAAATGGAGACATTTTGGAGTTATCCCACACAAGAAAAGGTAGCGAAAGATAGATCAGGATGGTCAAATGTGGGCTGTAAACCAAGTGTAGGTTGTCACAAGTAATAAAATCTTGGGAGTCCGAGTGTCGAACCACAGGGAAGTGAATTAAGAAATATAAATTACAAAAGTGAAGGAAGGTTTTCGTGAAATGTGTGAACAAGTGTTGATTAAAAATTCAAATTCAAATAAAATAGCTAAGGCTAAGGGATCCACTTTTAGTATATCGGTTATGATTAATTTTAATGTATCTTACCACTCAATTAGGATCCACACATAAATGAGGTCCTAATAGGGGAATTTAGTTAGTATTAACTTTCATTGATCTTGAAACGCCAATGCTTGCTAATGGGTTCAAGTATCCATCATGCCAACCTTTGTTGACAATAACTCAAGACTCCAATATAGCCGGTAGAGCCATGTTTTATAGAGGGAATCAAGCAGCTTTTGTGCCAATGATTGACTATGATGAATCAAGACTCCCACTTAATAAGGAGGGAAGTTAAATAGATTAAGGAAGAAAATACCGTTAACGTTGTGATCCATTCAAATCGATCATAACCTCTATACCAAAAGCTTACTCTTTCACCTTAGCAAAAAGAAGATTAGTTAGCCATTATAAAAGTAAACAACATGTAGAAAGATGAAATTAACATGGATTGAAAGATCAAAAGAAGAACAAGAAGAAAAACGATAAAACACTTGGACAGAGCTTTGGTATTGAAAACAAGAACAAGAACAAAGGAGAAAATAAAAAAATGATTAAAGAACATGGAAATAGCCTAAGAAAATGGCATGACTCCACCCTCCCCCCAAGATGCCTGTTTATAGAGTTTTGGGGGTGAGTGAAATGGTAAAATGGAATGGTGAAATATAGGTAAATACAAATCAACAATGGCAGGCTGCAACTTATTTTAATTTTTCAACCACTATACACATCAAGTTAGCTTTTTCTCAAAGCATGAGATTTGTAGATCTCTTCTTTAGCTTCGAATCAATAGCTTGCTCATTCAAATCAGACATCTGTAGCTCAAGTTATGATTTTTCTACCGAGACTACTCTTCAGCACTTGAAAGAACGAATAGTCTCAGCTATAATTATATTTTGGCAATGAAAATGATGAAATTAGCTAATGGAATGAAGTAGAGTTGAATACCTATGTGTTAGCTTTCAGATGAAATTTGAATCACTCAGTTCTGACATTTACAGCTCCAGATATGATTTTTCTCGTGAAGGGTCGCCAAGTGATGTTTTTACCTATGAAAAAAATAATTATTATTTAATATTAATGAATAGTGAAAATGCGTATGAACATTAAAATGCGTGTACAAACAGTAAAAATGCATGAATAGTGATAGTGAAAAGTAAAAATGTGTATGAATAGTAAAAACACATGAATAGTAACCCGGTGGAAAAATGCTCAAAATATAGAAATTAATCATACTCAAAGTGTATAATGATGATTTAAACCCTTAATAGCAATACACTTATCAGTATTCATCACAACCCCCAACCAGGTTCTTGCTAGTCCCTAGCAAGTATAACCTAAGAAAATAAACAAAATACATAATCAACAACTCATGACAAATCATGCTATGGATATATAACACTTGTAAACTTGACTTGCAAGTAATTAATGAAAGAAGAAAAAGTTAAGTCCTTGTTACCAGAGATAGAGGATCACTTCCTAAGTATTTGCACTTCTTTTAATGTGAGTTTGTGAACAACTTACTTTGTGTTTCTCAATCCGAAGCTTGCAAGGGGATCCAACTTCACCCTCACTAGAATCCCAAGAAGGACTGCATGTAAATTGAAGTCCAATGGTCTTTATACAAGGTTGTAATGAGGCTGGGTTTTGTGAAAGCGAGAATCGGATGGAGGCTTTTTAATGGTGGAGTTTAAAAGAACTAGTAATACAAGGAATAATAAATATGGGTACCTAAATCACTAAATATCCAAATCAACCATAGTCTCCAAATCCTCTCCAAAACACAATTCCCTATCAAAACATGAGTTTAGAAAACAAATATGGTTGAGTTTTAAACTTATTGAATTTACCACTTTTTTTTTTTACTTCTCTTCGTTTCAAAATAGTTAGCCTCATTTGACTTGCACAAATATTAAGGCTGAAGTTTTTTTTTTATATTTTTTTTAACTTTATTTTTCGATGGCTTTTTCTTATGATCTCGCTTTTTGTCTTTTTCTACTATAAATCAAAATTTGTTTAAAACTCAACCATCCAATGATATACTCTCAATTTTTATAATTTAAGCTAAACTCACCCTAATTTTTCCACTATGAAAAATTAAGTACAAGGTAACCTAACATATTCTGAAGTACACCCCACACTTATTCTTTATTTTACCAAAAACAACACATTCATTTTAATTTTCTAAGCCCATAATCACATAAGCATCACTAGTTCCAAGGACAATAAAGGATCAAAATGAAGTGGAAGTGGTTAAACATATATGGTTCAAACAAAGAGTAAGGCTATGAGGCTCAAAGGGGCTCACTAAGGGATAATGTACAAGGGTAGCCTTTTGGTAAGTGGTTGGCCCTAAAATGCCATCTTCTTCCTTAAATTTACATACAAGAAGTGAGGTTGCATGGGTCCTTGAGGTCACCCATCCAAGCAAGGTCTAGCTCAAAACACAAAGTAAGCACTCTCAACAAAGAAATTCACACATCCTACTAAAGACTAAGGGCTCAAAAGTGCTCACCAGTTATTTATTTTCCTCAAGTAACAAGTAACATACTTCAACTACTTTAAAAAATTAACAACTATTTCAAATTTAAACCGTATACATCCAATGATGATATTTCGATGAGTTGGGTTCCTAAAGGCAAACAAACAACCTAAATTCATGCTACATGTTCCTACATGCAACTATCATGCAAACATGAACTTGAACATAAAAAAAGTAAAAATAAAAATTAATAATCAACATCGCCACCAAAAGTCACACAAAAATGAAAATAAAACTGACAATTTATGCAAGGGAATGGATGTTTGGAATCAATATTCAGGTATCATCTAATATTTTCTTTAGAAAATATAGATTACTTGTGAGATATGTCATCCAAATAGGGTTGAAACCTAGCTAACCCAAAATGTTATGACTAGCATGCCTAATAGGATGTGTCTCAAGAGTAAAATTACTCTTTACCCGACCATCCTAAACTAAGGGCTTTGTCCAAAAGTTTTAATATCAGCATGAGAAAAAGTACCCTAAAAGAAGAAAAGAGGAAAAAAAATGTGTCAACTATCCCTCCCCCCAACCAGATTAAGAAATTGTCCCCAATGCCAAAATATAGATAAGAAGAGTGAAGAAGAAATTACCTGAATTGGTAGTTATTAAAAATGAAAAAACTAGAAAAAAACTTAAACAAAAATGAAGAAAATGCTGATAGTAAAACTGAAAGACAAGATAAACAGATTCACAAGTCTGATTGCTCTCTTCCACAGTGCTTTATCACTTATTAACAAAAATAAAAATGACAAGCAGGGTAAAGGATACTTATGGGATGGAATTGATTAGGAAAGGTTGTCATGTACAGTCTATCTGAGTCACTGCTAGATTTGGTTTAGGAATGAAAGCTTGCATTTTGTCTAGCAATTCTTCAGTAGTTGATGCAGATATTAGGATCAGTCGTGCCATCTCTGAGATAAATTTCTCCTGCATAGCATGATCCTTAAAAGATCACAAACTTGCAAAGAAATTGTTAACATTTAACAGCCCAATGGGTTTCTGGTACAAATTAAGTTGGTCCATGGAAGTAATTTGAAAAATTTTCCCCAATGTGCCAAACCCTCCTGGAAGAGCAATAAAAGAATTAGAATTACAGAGCATTTGCAACAAATGCTCTTGCGAGTTTTTAACGACTAATTCTTCTCCACTCGTGCCTCCAGAAATCAATTTCAAAGGTGTAGGGATGATACCCAAAACATGGCTACCTCCTACACATGCTGCTATCGCTACACCTCCCGTCAATCCGGCATTACCTCCACCATATACCAAATGTATTTTTTGCTCAGCTAGGACTCTACCCAAATGATTGGTTGCCCTTAAGAACTCTTCATCCTTTCTAGGAAAAGATCCACAAAAGACACAAATATTTCAGAATTTGTGAGTTGAGGTTCCCTTTATTTCTATCCTTAACCCTGTGAAAAATGAAAAGAAGAACACACATTTATAGAGATGAAAGGTTAATACAATGATTACACCTACAGGAGTAGGTAAATTATTTTCAGATGAAAAAAAGAAAATTTTTAACAATAACGGTGTGTATGTACAGTAGTTGTGGCTATGGCTCACAGCTTCCTCTGGTTTTACGTCCAGTAACAGCTTCAACGCCTTCTATGAGTTGGGGATATGCTTCCCATCCAGTTTTCCTACAAACTAGTAAATAGGGTCATTTAAAGTCAGATTCCCAAGACTATAATGCTCTCATTCTCTATGAAATGCCCTCCATAAACCAAGAATTTCAAGTTGCGCTATTCAACAATAATGCCTTTCAAGAGTCAATCGGATATCATCCAAAGATTCTTTATGTAGGCCATTCTTAATGAATTTTCTTTTATCTTCTTGATTATCGGACATCATCATCCCTAAAGAATGACATTTAGTATCACAATTCCATCGATTGCAATTGTGACAGACGCGTAACCTTTTTGCTCTTCACTTTTTGGCATAAGAGCTTTTGCCTGAGCCAAGTATGCAGGGCACAAATCCATCCGGAACTTCACCAGCCAAATGGACCTTAGCTTCAATTAACTAATGCACTTCTGTAGGAATGCCTTTGTGCATAAAATCTCTGAATCATTCACATCTAGCTTGATAAATCCTTTTAACAACATTTATTGGGAGAGAGGGAAAGTATTTTCGCAAAGCAGAAATAGTAGAATCCATTGGTGAGAAAAAATTGAGAAAGGAGAGAAAAAAATCAGTTATTATGGGAAATTGATATAACCGACTTGAGAGCCACGGAGTACCATATCCGCCACTTAACCGGGAAAAGACGAAAAGCAAAAAAAAACAATGAAACTTAAAGGAAAGCTATCTAAGAAAAGAAAATTTATTTGTATTTACTTACCATGATCATTGTGAGGGTCACTAAGATGAACAACTTTTTCCTGCAAATCATGGTTCTCCAAAAATGATTTAAGTCTTTGTCCATTTACTTTAAACACATTACCATTTTTATGATTTTCAATGTCAATGGCCCCATAAGGATAAATATGTTTCAAAACAAAAGGTCTACTCCATCTAGATCTTAATTTTCTAAGAAATATGTGAAGTCAAAAACTATAAAGCAAAACCTTTTGAGCAACCTTAAATGTTTTTCTTAAGATTGTTTTGTCGTGAAAAGCTTTGGTTCTAGCTTTATAAATTTTTGAATTCTCATATGCATCATTTCTTAACTCTTCAAGCTCATTTAGTTGCAACCTGCGCAAAACACTAGCATCATTAAGATTTGAATTGAAAGCTTTAATAGCCCAATAAGCTTTATGTTCAAGTTCCATAGGCAAATGACAGGGTTTTCTATAAACTAACCTATAGGGAGACATGTCAAGCGATGTTTTAAAACCAGTGTGATAAGCCCAAAGTGAATTGGTTAGTTTCAAAGACTAATCCTTACGATTTGGTTGACTGTTTTTTCAAGGATTTGTTTTATCTCCCTATTTGCTAATTCTACTTGTCCACTTGTTTGTGGGTGATAAGGGGTGGCAACCTTATGTATGATACCATATTTCTTCAATAAGTATTTGAATGGTTTGTTACAAAAATGTGCTGCCCCATCACTTATTATGGCTAGAGGAATCCCAAAATGACTCAAAATATTTTCCTTAAAAAATCTAATCACAGTTTTATGATCATTATTTCGACACGAAATTGCCTTTACCCATTTTGAAGCATAATCTACTGCAACTAAAATGTACACGAATCTAAATGATGGTGGAAATGGTCCCATGAAATCTATTCCCCAATAGTTAAAAATTTCAATCACAAGGATAGGAGTCAAAGCCAACATGTTTCTTTTTGAAATTGATCCTATTTTCTGACAATTTTCATAGGCTTTACAGAATGCACGTGCGTCTTTGAACAAAGACGGCTAGTGAAATCCAGACTGAAAAATCTTTGCAGTAGTTTTCTTTGACGAAAAATGCCCCCTACATGCTTCTAAATGACAAAATTCAATGACACTTTTTACCTCATTTTTATGTATGCATCTCTGGAATATCTGATCAAGACAATATTTGAAAAGATAAGGATCATCCCAACAAAAGTTTTTCACTTCATGCAGAAATTTCTTCTTATCTTGGGCACTCCATTGAGCTAGCATCCGTCCTGTCACCAAAAAATTAACAATATTAGCAAACCATGGTACTGTAGTGATAGAGAATAAAAATTCATCAGGAAAACAATAATTTATGGGTGTAGCCTCAATTGTTGATTCTGTTGTAAGCCTTGACAAATGGCAAGCGACAACAATTTCGGTGCTTTTCTTATCTTTGATCATAATGTTGAATTCTTGAAGCAATAAAATCCAGCGCATCAACCTTGGTTTGGCATCTTGCTTTGACATTAGGTACCTGACAGCAGAATGGTCAGTGTAAACAATGGTTTTTGAACCAATTAGATAAGAATGAAATTTATCCAATGCAAATATTACCGCAAGTAGTTCTTTCTCAGTTGTAGTGCAGTTCATTTGTGCGCTGCTCAAAGTTCTACTTGCATAATATATTACATATGGCTTACCTTCCTTTCTTTGTCCTAAAATAGCACCAACGGCATATCACTAGCATCACACATTACCTCAAAAGGCAAGGACCAGTCCAGGGGTTGCATGATTGTAGAGGATGTTAGAAGGCCAATTAACTTATTAAAAGAATTTTGGCATTCTTGAGTCCATTCAAATGAAACATCTTTCACAAGGAGGTTGCAAAGAGGTTTAGATATTTCACTAAAGCCTTTAATGAACCTTTGATAACGTGCATGTCCCAAAAATGAACGAATTTCTTTAACAGTTTTTGGTGAAGGTAACTGAGCAATGAGTTCCACCTTTGCTTTATCAACTTCGATTCTTTTGGAAGACACAACATGACCCAAAACAATTCCAAAGGTGACCATGTAATGACATTTTTCCCAATTTAGTACCAAATCTTTTTCTTCACATCTTTTTAAAACCTTTTCCAAGTTCTCAAGACAGTTATCAAAACAATTTCCATAAACGGTTAAATCATCCATGAAAACTTCAAGAAATTTTTCAATCATGTCACTAAAAATACTCAGCATACATCTTTGAAATGTTGCTGGGGCATTACAAAGTCCAAAAGGCATCCGTCTAAATGCAAAGGTTCCAAAAGGACATGTGAATGTGGTCTTTTCTTAGTCCTCAAGAGCTATGGAATTTGATAATAACCTGAGTAGCCATCAAGAAAGCAATAAAAAGGATGTCTTGCTACTCTTTCTAAAATTTGGTCCAAGAAAGGTAATGGAAAATGATCTTTTCTGGTGGCAAGATTTAATTTCCTATAATCAATGCATATTCTCCAATTAGATGGTATTCTAGTTGGTAAAGACTCACCTTTTTCATTTATCACTAATACCCACTGGCATCTTCCCTGTATGACATGGTGAGCCTGAATGGGACTTCCGGTGAGGGGAGGGGGCATCTGAAGGAGAGGCTTCATGGGAAAGATTGCCTGAAACACTTAAAGAACAGTGGTTATGAGGTCCCCGGAGTGTTTTTCCGAGGGAGGAGCCTCCGACGCCTAACTCAGTATTTGGTGAAGTCCAGAAAAATTGATTTTGCCAGAGAGTTTCTCGAATATTTATAGGAGGGTGTTTAGGGGAAGTCCGTTTGACACAGCCTGCTTAGATCGTGACACATGTTCCGTTGGATGCAGTTCGTACCTTCGGTAATGGGGACCTCTAGCTGGCCATAGGTCATCTAGGCAGAAGTCAGGGTTGTAGGAGATTTTCGTGTCAAGGCGTGTACGAAGGTGGCATGTCAGAATGTGTACAAGGGCGGCGTGTCAGAGGCTCCTTAACCATTTTTGTTGTATTCTCGAGATCCCTTCGGTAGAAGAGACCTCTTCAGGATATGAGGGCTTTTCGCCGAGGTTGCTTCAGTTATCCGCGAGTCTCCTCGGCGCGGATGATCCCCTTCGGGGGTGTTTTTCACCTGCCGAAGATGCTGATTCAACCTCTCCTGAAAATAGCCAGGTTATCTTACCAAGGGTGGTAGTACACAATACTCCTGTGGCCAGTATTGCCATTTCCTGAGGGTGATGGTGGATCACTGAGCTCGGAGGATCAGGGAGTTGGACCCTGTTTTCCCGAGGTTGGTGCTCACGTTCTTAGAGGGTGGTGCTCGCCTTTTTCGAGCGTGGAACTTCGTTAGACCTCGAGGATTTGAAGGGCAATAGCGCTTTGCCTATCATATGCCCCCCTCGGAAGGCTGAAGTTATAACTTCGATTACTTGGGCAAACCATGGGGGCTTTCGTGGAAGGAGGTGGCTACGTCAGCCGTTATGACTGATTTACTTAGCTGAGGATATCTTCTTTGGGGGGAGTTTCGGCGATGCGGGATGCCTCTTCCTAACTGAGATGGCTCCCCTGGTACTCAAGTGGTTTTTCCAGTTTTGGCCAAATTTCCCACGTTTTCGAAGTTATTTTGCCAGCCCGAGGTGGAAATACTCTTTCCCTGGTCTCTGACGTTTGTCTGTGAGTCGCTACTGATGGCCAGGGGCCTCATCGTTTAGAGTCATGGTGACTGGTGGAGAGACTTCTAGGAGGAAGAATGCCGGGAGGATGGTTCGCCCATAGGAGTGTGCCTGAAAGTCCAGAAATAAAGGGTTAGGAGGCCCCCGGAATGTGTTTCCGGGGGGGGAGCCTCCGACGCCCAAGTCAGTGGTGGCTGAGAAAGGGCAGAGGAAATAGCACAAAGGGGCTGAAGAGTCTCGCCTGGTGATTTTCTCAGAGTCTGGGAGTCAGATCTTTGCCAACCAACCTCCTGCCAAGTATTTATTTCCTGGTATTTATAGGAGTACCTAGCACGTTCAGATCGCGACACGCATTCGGTCGGATGTTCCCTGAGTTTCTGGGCGTAGGGGACAGATAGCTGGTAGCAGGTTGCCTTAAGCCTTGTGCTGAGATGGGCCATGATGTGATTTTGATGGCGTCAGCGTGTCAGAGCGCCTTTTGAGGCGGCTTATGACGTCTGTGAAAGGACGTGTCAGAGGCTTCCTTAAATGCTCCTGCCGTACTCCCGAGGTCCCTGGGCGAGGTCATCCTTTGGTACAGACGGTGACTCTTCGGGAAACACGCCCTCAGTTCGGGGGTACCTAGCTTCAGGGAGTTCCGCCTTCAGGGAGATCATGTTCGGCCCGCAATAGCTAGTGCCTCTTTTCCGAAGGCGATCTGTTTGCAACCTCGGGGGGCTAGTAGTATCCTCAAGTTTCCTGGCGTGCCGGGGTCGGAGCTCTTCGGCTATCTCCCGAGGTGTATGATCCCACCTTTACTCGGGTAGCGCCAGTTTCTTCTGGCCATTCTTGTGGCAGGGAGTTCGGCCAGATAGAGGCGATAGCCTTTGGCTATCACATGCCCCCCTTTGGAAAGCCGAAGTGAAGACTTTGGTTTTGCATCTCTTTCCGAGGTTGTTCTTGGGAGTCTCTTAGGAAGCTCAACCTGTTCTGAAGATGCACCTCTTGCCCAAAGGTATGGGCTGTTCGGCCTTGGCCTGTTCTTTGGTGTCTTCGAGGCGGAGCCTGTGCTGAAGATACACCTCTTGCCCGAAGGTCATGGGCTGTTTGGCCATAGCCTGTCTCTTGGTGTCCTCGAGGTAACCTACTTTTTCTTCTTGCAGGTCTGTGTAACGTCGTGTCTGATGGCCAAGCGTGTCAGTCTAAGCGACGCATCCCAGCTTTTTAGGGATGTCAAAAGATGTGTCCCCTATTTTGGTGCGGTGATTGACACGTGGCGCTTTGCCATTGGAGGAGAGTCACGTCGGTTACAGAGGGCGTGCCTTTTCAGGTGCAGAGGGCAGTTACGGCGACGGTTCGCCTCCAAAAGGGTACTTATGACAACGTTTCGGTTACCAACCTTTGGCCTATAAATAGCCCATTCCGTCATAAGTCCCATTTGCTTTTACTTCTGCTCTTTCCTCTGCTTTGCCCCTGTTTTCGTACTTTCTTGCTTTCTGTGGCGGAGCTGCCTTAATCAGAGCTTTTTTCAGCCAACTTTCACGACAGCGTCCTCAGACTTTGGCAAATCTTTTGGTGGGTTTTTGTTTTCCAGAGTGTTTTGATTCCTCTGTTCTTTTGAGTTTTTTCCGAAAACTGTTTTCTTGCCTTTTCCAAACTCGTTTTCATGTCAAAAATGCCTATCCCTGAGAGCTGGCAGCCTCGTTTAGCCCATCCTTGTTGCACCACCCCCGCAAAATTAGAGAAGTGGAAGAAAAAGTTCTTTCTTCCCTCTTACGCCATTACTAGGCTGCCTCACTCTAGCCATTATGCTTTTTCAAACCATAGTAACGAGGTTACCGTTTTCTGAGCCCAGCTGAAGGCCGGACTTCGGTATCCTCCCCCGAAGATGGTTTGCGAGTTCTGCCAATTTCATGGCATTGTTGTGAATCAGCTTCCCCCGAACTCGTACTGGTATTTTAACGCCTTCCTCTGTATGTGCGGCGTCTTCGCGATAAAACCCCATTTTATAATCTTCATGCAGTACTACAAGCTCTTTGTGGTCCCGAAGGGTGGCTTCTATTTTATGCTACCTCGGGGATCTGGGAGCAAAAAATTCATGTTCACCTTCGCCACCAAGGACAGCTGGCGGGGGTGGCAATAGAAATTCTGCTTCCTGAAGCTGGAGGAGGCCTGGTCGTATGTTCCGACCAAGTGGGCTCAGGGGAAGTTAGATGTGGACGTCGTTGATCCGAGGTTGTTGCTGACTCCAGAGTTGGCTTCCACTTTCGCGGACTTCGATGGCCGCATCCGCGCCGTCTCTGAGTGGGCTCCCGAGGTCGCGCCGCGCTCTCTGTATCCCTTCCCTATCAACTAGAGGTTGATGACCGAAGAGGTCCTCCGGGAGTTAAAGGTGGTTAAGGAGCACGAGACCGACCTCGAGATGCCAGCTCCTGCCATCGCCGGGAAGGATTCCTGGTTGGTCATGCTTCTTAAGGAGGAAATTTCTTTCGAAACTCTTGTCGAAAGTGAGTTGTCTTCTACTCCCTTGCTATTTTTTCCTCGGACTTATGCTGATGTCTTTTTTCTTTTTCAGAAATGGGCGACGGGACTGCTGCATTTTACAAGTCCCTTTTCTCCGGCCAAGTGGAGAAGGGCGATCAGACAAAGAAGGCGGCTTCCTGAAAGCGGGAGTCTACTGGCGCTGGGCCTTCGGCGAAACAGGCAAAGAAAACTGCCCAGGTTCCTCTAGAGGAAATTTTCGAGGAGGCTGATGAGGAGCCTGGGGCAGCCGAGATTCCGCCGACCGAGGCTTCTGCCGAGGTCCCTGCCGCTGCCGAGGTTCCTTCCGCTGGCGTCCCTCCCCAAAGCCCTTCTGCGCCGCAGGCCCTTCTGGAGGCCGTGGCAGAGGCTCCTTCTGCCGAGGAGCGGCGCAAGAAGAAAGGAAAGGCGATTTTGACCGAGGAGTCTCAGGACTCCGAGGACGTCGTGGTCGAAGTACCGCCAGGTTCATTGTTTTCAGAACAAGTATGGCTCTTTTGCTTTTCTGAATTTTCTTTTGTCTCTGACCTGCTTCTCATTTTCGCCGTGCAGGGGAGTTACTTACCCCGAACTGGGCGGCCGAACACGCGAAGGCGCGGGCCCTTCGTGACGCCAAAGTCCCGCAAGGAAATATACCGAAAGAGCCTTTCTGGACATTCAAGGAGGACATGAATTTGTACTCCGATGACTGTCCTGAAATGGCAAAGCAGATTTCGAAGGGGGTGCTTGCCGAGGCCTCCTTCAAGGCTATTGCGGCGGCCCATCCGGACAATGACACCCTTGCTGTGAAAGTCACCGAGCATGCTGCTCAGGTATGTTCTTCACACCTGTTTCCCTTCAATTTTTCCTAAGTGCCTGGCTCTTACTGACCTTGCGTTCATTTTTTTGTAGCTGCTGGGGTACGCCGGCTTTCTCCGAGTTGGGGTGGCCAGGCAGGCGGCGTTCCGAGCTTCGGCCTTAGATACCTTAGAGAAAGTGAAGGTCAGGCGCTCGACATTGATCGCCAAGAACTAGCAGCTGTCAGATGCTGCGAAGAAAGAATTGCTACCTTTCGGGAGGAGTTCCGGAAGGAGAAGGAAGATCTTGAGAAGAACTCCTCTCTGAAGATTGCTGACCTCGGCGATCAGGTGAAAGGGATGCTCGCTGCCAACCAAGACCTTCTCAAAGATAAGTCAGATTCTGACAATCTCATTCGGTCGTTAGTGAGTGAGAAAAAGGCTCTCGAAGCTGAGGTCCAGTCTTTGAAGAAGGAGCCCGATGCGAAGAAGAGGGTGAAGGCGCTGAAGAAGGAGGTTGCAGACTTGAAGGACGAGCTCGAGGACCTTGAGGTTGAGAAGGACAAATCTGACCAAATGACCAAGGTCACCTTGCAAGACGGATTCTGCCTTGCTCGGCACCAAGTCCTTGAGAGGTTCCCAGGTCTAGACCTCTTTTTTTTGGAAGCTCTCAGCATTCCCGAGGGGCCTCGGTGGTCCTGGTCCAAAATCGAGCACTTGAACCTGCCATCCACAATTCCGGCGCGAAAGGTGGTGGAAAAGGGCACAGAGGCTGGTGGCTCCTGGGACGCCGAGAACCCTTAGGCTGTTTTCCTCTTCATTTTTGTGTTCCTTCTTCGGGGTAGGCCAGAAGTTACCATTTCCGAGGGTGCCCTCTGGATGTTCACGTGTTTCTGGCTACTACCGCATTTCCAGACGAACTGCCTTGCGTCCTTTCTCAGGGTAGGCCAGAAGTATCCTTGGCGAAGTATCACTGCCGCCAGGGCATCGGTTCCAATGTGTGAACTACACATGCCTTCGTAGACTTCTTCAAGGATTATTTCAGTATCCTCTTCGTTCACACATCTTTGCAGTGGATTCGCGTATCCCTGTCGGTATAGTTCTTCACTGATCAGAAAGAAACGCCCGGAGCGCCTTCGCAGTTTTACAGTGTCACCGGGGTCTTCGGGGAGTACATTTTCCGTGAGGTACCTTTTTATTGGATCCCTCCAGCCTTTTCCCGAGGTCGATATGGTCAGTACTGAGATGCTCGGATGGTCTAGCACCTCGGTGTAGGTTTTTGATTTCGCCAAGTAGTCTGCCTCGGTGTTTTTCCGCCGAGGTACGTTTTTGATCCGTACGGCGTCAAACTCTTGAATGAGTTTTGCTATCAGCTCGTGGTATTTTGCCAAGGTTGGGTCCTTCGCCCCATAGTCTCCTGCCGTCTGTCGAACTACTAGCTGGGAATCGCTGTAAGCCTTTAAGTTTCTCACGCCAATTTTTCTGGCCAGTCGTAATCCTGCTATGAGGGCCTCATACTCAGCCACATTGTTAGTGACGTTGAAGGTAAACTTGATAGCCTTCATTACCTCTAGGCCTTCGGGGCCTCTGATAATTACCCCAGCTCCCTGGTGCTCGGACCCCGAGGCTCCGTCAACATGTAAGGTCCATTATGGCTCACCTTCGTTCAGATCCGGATGACTGTCCTCAGTGGTGGGTATTTCAGCAATGAAATCTGCCAGTGCTTGAGCTTTTATGGCCTTCCGAGGTTCATATATGATTTCATGTTTGCCAAGCTCTATGCACCATTTGGAGAGCCTTCCCGAATGATCAACTTTCTTCATAACATCCGGTAGTGGTAGACTACTTCGGACGATGATGGGGTGAGCTTGAAAGTATGGTCGCAGCCTTCTCCCTGCAAGCACCAAGGCGTATATAGCTTTTTGAAGCAGAGGGTACCTAACTTCGGTGCCATGCAGGGATTTGCTGACGTAATAGACTGGCCATTGCTTTGGCCCTTCTTCTTTCACGAGGACCGAGCTTACAGCTTTCTCCGTGACAGCGAGGTACAAAACGAGGGGCTCTCACTCTCGAGGTTGTCGTGGAGTCGGCAGGTTAGCCAAGTAGACTTTGAGTTCTTCCCAGGCCTTTTGGCAATCTTCGTCCCAAGGGTGATCATTCTTTCCGAGGTCGCCTTCCATTTTTGCTGCCTTTGTGAGGACTTTGAAGAAAGGTCGACACCTATCTCCGTACCTGGAAATAAATCTGCTCAGGGAGGTTATTCTTCCGGTGAGCCTCTGCACGTCTTTGACTGTGGCAGGAGTTCGGAACTCCAGCAGCGCCTTAATCTTCTCAGGGTTAGCGTCAATGCCTCTTTCGAATACCATGTACCCAAGGAATTTTCCCGAGGTTACCCCGAAGATGCACTTTTCAGGATTGAGCTGAATCCCGAAGGCTCTGAGCTTTTGGAAGGTTTCCTCTAGATCTACAACGTGATAGCTAGACAGCTTGCTCTTGACTATCATATCATCAACATACACCTCCATGCTTCTCCCCATTTGGTCTTTAAAGACCTTGTTCATCAACCTTTGGTAGGTGGCTCCTACATTTTTGAGCCCGAAGGGCATCCTTACATAGCAGTATGTTCCTCCCTCGGTGTTGAAGGCGGTTTTTTCTTCATCTTCAGGGTCCATCCTTATTTGATGGTAGCCGCTGAAGGTGTCTAGGAAACTTAGGTGCCCGTATTTGGCAGTTGAGTCTACCAGTTGGTCTATTGGCGGAAGATGGTATGAGTCTTTCGGGCAAGCATCGTTCAAATTTCTGAAGTCGATGCACATCTGGAGTTGGCTGCTGCCTTCTTTTGTGGCAATCACCACATTGCTTAACCATTCGGGGTATTTGACCTCCCTGATGACTTCAGCGTCCAACAAGCGTTGGACTTTGGTTTCCACAAAGTTGCTCTTATGGGCTGAGGTGCTTCGTTTATTTTGCTGGATAGGCTTTGCTTCCGGGCTTACTTTGAGGCTATGCTGTATTATGCCAGGGTGCACACCTGGCATGTCTTTCGACGAGTAGGCAAAGAGATCTTTATTTCCCAGTAGAAAAGATACAAGGTTTTTCTTGTCACCTTCGGGCAAGCTCTTCCCTATTCGGGTAGATTGTCCTCGGACAAGTTCCACTGTTTCTGTTTCCGCTCTTGGGGGTTCTCCTTCTTTGCCCTTCTCTGGTGCCTTTGCCTCTATTGTTTGTGAGAGGTTATTTGCCGGAGCTTTTCGTGCTTTCACAAACACCTTCCTTACCTCGGCTTGATCTATGAAGACCTCTGCATCCCCATCCTTGGTGGCGAATGTGACAGTCAAGTACTTCACATCAGGGCGAATGTGCAAGTTTCCCTGTGTCTGCTTTCCAAGGATGGCGTTGTACGAAGAAGGAACGTCCATGACGATAAATCTTGCCATTGTGGAGGCGTACAACTCAGCTGTTCCGTCGACCGAAGTTGCTTTTATCATCAGGGGGAGGTCGATCCATCCGAGAACAGGGAGTTCGGACAGTCCAACCCCGAAGGTGGGCGAGGTGACAGGCTTGAGCTCGCTGCTGGAGATGTCCAAATTCGGCAGTAAATGCGAGAATAGGACGTCTGTATTTGATCCATCATCAAGCAACACTCTCTTGACGTCGCAATTCCCTATCCTTGCCGTGATTAGCAGCGGATCATCATGGGGGAAGATGACGGTGGATCCGTCCTTGCGAGCCAGTTTCTTTGCCGGGCTCCCATATTCCATGACCGCGATCTCTCTGGCCTTCTGCCTTCTTTCCGAGGATGGGAGTCCCATGGTGATGGTTTGTATTACCCCTGCAGGAGGAGGAGGGCGCTTTTTCGGACTTCTGTTTCTCCGTCTGTCGGAGTCATAGTCCTCGTCTTGGGCCCTTTCTTCCTCATCTTTTCTTCCTTTTGGGGAAGGCATCCGCAGATATTTCCAAAGTTGGCCGAGTTTTATCAGCAACTCAATGTACTTCTTCAGTTGGAAGCAGTCTTCGGTGTCGTGGCCGTGGTCGCGATGGAACTGGCAGACCTTCTTGACGTTTTTCTTGTTATCAGCGGTCATGGCCCTTGGCCGTCGAATTTGCGTCCCCTGCCTTTCTAGTGCCATAAGGATGTTTGTCCGTGTAGTGCTCAGAGGTGTGAAGATTTGAAGTTTGCTTCCCCGCATCCTCCGAGGTCGGCTTGCCAGTTCGGTTGGATGCCGGGCTTGCTGGTTGGACCCTTTGGCGCGGTTGTGTCCGGACTTCGGCCCAGCCATTCTCAGCTCCTCGGCAGTCATGTGCTGTTCGGCCCTTCGGTAAAATTCTCTGAGGGTGTTCGGGGAGTCCTTTGAGAACTCATAAAACAGCTGTAAGTCTCGCCGAAGGCCCCGTGTAATGGCGAGGATGCGTATTTCGGGCCGGAAGTCCGGGACACTTAGAGCTTCCCTGTTGAATCTTTCGACGTAGTCTCGGATCGTTTCTACGTTTCTCTGCTCTATGTCGAACATCTGAATAGACATCTTTGCCGTTGGCCGGCTTCCAATAAATTGTTGCGCAAAGGCCGTGGACAACTCCTGGAACTCAGTGATGGCTCCTGGGGGCAATGAGTTGTACCACGCAGTTGCTGGTCCCGTGAGGGTGACCTCGAAGCATTTACAGATGGTAACGTCATCAGCACCATGCATTATCATGCTGTGTCTGTACTTGGTCAGATGGGCCTGGGGATCAGTGCGGCCATCATAAATCTCCAGCCGAGGTACCCTGAAGTCGCCTGGCATGGTAGCCTCGGCCACCGTCAGGGTGAACGGGGACCCATCTTCGCAGAAGGCTCCCGTGACCCTGTCCCAGACGGGTTTGCGAGCTACCTACTTTTCCACCCTGTCTAGCCGCGCTAGTATTCTTTCCGTGAGAACTGTGGCATTAGGCTCTTCCTCTGGGAAGGGAGATCGTCGGTGCCTCTTCGGGGAGCGAGTTTGGCGCTGAGGGGACAGGGACCTCGCCTCAGGTGACGAACTCCTTCGCTATGAGACTTTCGGTCGCTTGGACCCAGTTTGTCCCACAGGCCGTTTCCCGAGGGGTATATCCTCCGTGGACGATTCTTCGCGCGGGTCTATGCTTCCGGAACTGCGATGAGTCGACCTCTGACTCTTCTCCCGAAGGCGTGCAGGTGAGGGAGGTCTTTGGGCCTGTGTCTGCTGTGACCATCTTCGGTCGATCTGCTGTGTCATTTCGGCCACAACCGAACGTTGAAACTCCCTCATAAAGCTCATAGTGATTACTAGAGGACGGTCTTCCTCGGACGCAGACGTCCCTGGGAGTGTTTGCTCCACAGCCGGTTGTGTCTCAGGCACGGACGGAGACCTCGGGAGTCCCTTGTCCTTAGAATGCCGAGTTTCAACGACAGCAATCTCAGAGCGGGTTCCCACAGACGGCGCCAAATGATGGCCGGGGGCCTCATCGTTTAGAGTCATGGTGACTGGTGGAGAGACTTCTAGGAGGAAGAACGCTGGGAGGATGGTTTGCCGTTGGGAGTGTGCCTGAAAGTCCAGAAATAAAGGGTTAGGAGGCCCCCGGAATGTGTTTCCGGGGGGGGGAACCTCCGACGCCCAAGTTAGTGGTGGCTGAGAAAGGGAAGAGGAAATAGCACAAAGGGGCTGAAGAGTCTCGCCTGGTGATTTTCTCAGAGTCTGGGAGTCAGATCTTTGCCAACCAACCTCCTGCCAAGTATTTATTTCCTAGTATTTATAGAAGTACCTAGCCCGTTCAGATCGCGACACGCGTTCGGTCGGATGTTCCCTGAGTTTCTGGGCATAGGGGACAGACAGCTGGTAGCAGGTTGCCTTGAGCCTTGTGCTGAGATGGGCCATGATGTGATTTTGATGGCATCAGCGTGTCAGAGCACCTTTTGAGGCGGCTTATGACATCTGTGAAAGGACGTGTTAGAGGCTTCCTTAAATGCTTCCTTAAATGCTCCTGCCGTACTCCCGAGGTCCCTGGGCGAGGTCGTCCTTTGGTACGAACGGTGCCTCTTCGAGAAACACGCCCTCAGTTCGGGGGTACCCAGCTTCAGGGAGTTCCGCCTTCGGGGAGATCATGTTCGGCCCGCAATAGCTGGTGCCTCTTTTTCGAAGGCGATCTGTTTGCAACCTCTTGGGGCTAGTAGTATCCTCAAGTTTCCTGGCGTGCCGGGCTCGGAGCTCTTCGGCTATCTCCCGAGGTGTATGATCCCACCTTTACTCGGGTAGCGCCAGTTTCTTCTGGCCATTCTTGTGGTAGGGAGTTCGGCCAGATAGAGGCGATAGCCTTTGGCTATCAGCTACGTCTTCCGAGTAGACAAACGTGTCACTTCAGATATACTTGCTTAGGCATCCGTGTTGTCAGAAGGCATGCCCCCATTTCCTGCGTTGGACGACACGTGGCATGCGGTGGATTGGGGGACAGTAGCATTGGTTACACCAGTCGCGTCCTTTCACCTTCGAGGGGTAATTATGGTGACAATTCGCCTTTGTGGGGTAGTTATGGCAACGATTTGGTTACCCCCCTTCGGTCTATATAAACCTTCCTTCCCCTCATGGCCCTCATTTTCTTTCGTTTGGTTCTGTCCTGCTCTCGTCTACTTTCGAGGTCTTCTTTCTTTTTTGTGGCGGTGTAAATGGTGAAGCGATTTTCGGCGGCCTTTGATGATGGCCTATTCTATTCCCAACTTTGGCAAATGTTTCGGTGGGTTTCCCTTCCAAAGGTCCTTTAGTTTCTTCCATTTCCATTTTTTCTAGAGTCCGAAGTTGTTTTCTTATTCCCGAAGTCCCTTGACATTCTTTCCCGAATCCGTTTCTTTTAACTGAACATGTCTTCCCTTGTCCCAATCATGTCCATCCAAACTACTCCTGAGAGCTAACTTCTTCTCATGTCTCACCCGTGTTGTACCACTTCGGAGAAGTTAACAAAGTGGACGACAAAGTTTTTTCTTCCTTCTTATGCTGTTATCAGACTACCCCTTCCTGGCCTTTTCAGCTTCATGAATGCATCAGACGAGGTTACCATTTTTCGAGCCCAACTGAAGGTCAGACTTTGGTCTCCTCCGCCGAAGATGATTTGTGACTTTTGCCAATTCCATGGCATAGCCATGAATCAGCTTCCTCCCAATTCCTATTCTTACTTCAATGCCTTTCTCTGCAAGTGTGGGGTTTTCAAGATAGAACCCAACTTCATCATCTCTATGCAGTATTACAAGCTCTATCCGGTCCCGAAGGGTGGCTTCTATTTGATGCTACCTAAGGGATCTGGGAGCAAAAAATATATGTTAACCTTCGACACTAAAGACAGTTGGCGAGGGTGGCAAAAGAAGTTCTTCTTCTTGAAGGTGGTAGAGGCGTGGTCGCACGTGCCGACTAGGTAGGCCTAGGTGATGCTGGAGACGGACGTTGTTGATCCCAAGAAGTTGCTAACTCCTGAGTTAGCAGTAAGGTTTGAGGACTTCAACAGCCGTATTTGAGCTGTCATCGACTGGGATGCCGAGGTCTCGTCATGCTTATTGTATCCCTTCCCCATTAGGTGGACCCTTATGACCAAAGAGGTTCTTCGGGAGCTAGGGGTGCTCAAGGAGCACAAAACTGATCTCGGCATGCCAGCTCCTGCCATCGACGGGAAGAAGTCATGGTTGGTGATGCTCCTTCAAAAGAAGCTCACGTACGAAGCCCTTATTGAGAGTAAGTTGCTTTCCAAATTTTGGTATAAGTATCCCTTTGGACTTACACTGATATTTTCTTCCTTTTTCAGAAATGGGCGACCAGTCAGCTGCCTTCTACAAGTCCGTCTTCCTCAGTCAAGTCAAGAAGGGGGAACAAAAGAAGAAGGCGGCTGCAAAGAGGTGAAACGCGTATGGAAACGGGCTGTCTTCGGCCAAGAAGGGGAAGAAGGACATTCTTCCTCCTCCCCCAAAGGACGTTGTGTAGGTCAATGACAAGCCTGCGGTCCACGCCGACTTACCACCGGAGTTAACCGTCAGCTTCATTCCCTAGAGTCCTACTACTTTAGTGGACATCTTGGGCTCTTCGATATGGGGCCCTTCTGCTGAAGAACTCGAGGAGCACAGATGAAGCAAGGGTAAACAAGTCCCTACCGAAGTGTAATAAGTCCACGATTCCGACGATGACATTGTCGAGGTTCCGTCAAGTTTGCCCCTTAGCCATTTCTTTATAAATTCAAACATTTTTAGCATTCTCAATCTTATAGACATATGGCTAAGGGACAATATACTGATGGAACTGCGGCATGACTTTGCATAGGAACTGGCACCCTCGGTGTGGATGGTGGAGCACGCCCAGAAGCGGGCCCTTCGGTACTCCCATATCCCGAAGGATAAGGTTCAGAGGGAGCCTTTCTGGTCTTTCACAGACGACATGAACTTGTTCTCCGTAGACAGCCAGTAAAAGGCTCCCCAAATGGCGAGGGGTGTGCTCACCCAAGCCACTTTCAAATCCTTGGTCCTCGCTGTGAAGATGTCCGAACATGCTGCCCAGGTATTCTTTATACCGTTCATCTTTTCTCCAAATTTTTCTAAGGGTTTGGTTTTCTTTGTAAAACTTCTCCAAATGTCCTTCTTTTACAGCTCTTGGCATACAGCGGATATTTTAGAGCTTGGGCAGCAAAATAGTCCTTGGTCCGATCTTGGGCCGAAGATCGTCTGGAGAAGGCCAAGGTATTTTGCGCCAGCTCAGTCGTCAAGTAAGCCGAGTTGAACAAAATAGCTAAGGAGGAGGTTGCCAATCTTCGGGAGGAGTTCTTGAAGGGTCAAGAGGAGCTTTTAAAGGATTTCTCCCAGAACATGTCTGACCTCAGGTCAAAGGTCGTTGAGCTGACTTTGACAAATGTGGCCTACCAAAAAGAGAAGGAGGAAGACTCTGCTCTCCTGACGAAGGCGCTCGCTTACAATGCTGATCTTTAGGCCGAGGTCGAGGCACTAAAGAAGGAGAGAAAGAAGAAGAATAAGGAAAAGAAGCTTGAGAATGAGGTAACCAAGTTGGAGAATGAGCTGGGTGCCTTGTCCATCGAGAAAGACAAGGCTGACCAAGCAACCACGGTTGCTTTCCAAGACGGCTTTTGTCTAGCTCGGCATCAGGTCTTGGCAAAGTGCCATGACCTCGACCTCTCCTTCCTAGCGGCCTTGGACATCCCCGAGGGTCCTCGTTGGGCTTGGTCCAAGATAGATCATCTCAACCTGCCATTTGCTCTTCCTTTGACACTGTCAGTTTTTCTTTTTCTTTGTAACCTTCTTCTTGTAATCTCCTCCTTGTAATAAGGCTCCTTTTAGTAAAATTTCTTTTTCCTTCCAAAATTTGGCTAAGTCTCAAGGCGAGTTTATCCTTAAACAATCTTCGGTTTCGAGGGTTAGTTTGTCTTCTTTCGGTCTAGGACCCATGGGAAGATGTTTTCTTGCCTTTTATCAACCATGTTCAGCACAACACCGGTTCTGGCAAAGCTTTGCCTGTTTTTGTCAGCCATGTTTGGTTGACGCGCCTTCGGAGAAAATGTGTGATTTTCACAAGTAAATACTCTCACCTTGTTTGGTTAGATTTCTTAGGTGGGGATATTTTTCCCAGAAATCTTTTTTGTACTTAGAAATTTTTCTAAGTGTACAATTTCCTGAAAAAATTCTAAGTGTAGAATTTCTTCAGAGCATCTGACTGCCATGTGTTTTTCAATTCTCTGCCTTCGGTATCACCGAGCTTATAGACTCCTGGCCGAACCTCATCAAGGACCAAATAAGGCCCTTCCTAGTTTGCCCAAAGTACTCCGTGAGATGGTCTTCGGGGTTCAAACTCAGCCTTTTGGAGAATAAGGTCTCCCTTCCTAATTCTGTTTCACCTGACATGCAAGTTCGCAGCTTTGGCTACCCTTTGTTGAAAAGCTTTTCTTCTAAGCTCAGCCAATTCTTTGTGTTCATCAATTAGGTCGAGCTTAGTTCTCAACCCGAGATCATTCCCTTCTTCGTCGAACACTTGTACCCTGACCGATGGCTGGACCACCTCGATGGGAATAATGGCCTCTGTGCCGAAGACAAGCGAGAAAGGTGTCTCACCTCTAGCTCTTCGAGGTGTTATCTGATAACTCCATAGCACACTAGGAAGTTCTCCTGGCCATTTTGCTCTTGCTTCTCTCAATCTCTTTTTCAAACCATCCTTTTCGGTTCTGTTAGACACCTCTACCTGTCCGTTGCTCTGGGGATGAGCTACCGGGGTGGAGTGCATTTTTATCTCGAGGTTGGCAGTGAACTCTTGGAATCCATGTCAACAAACTAGGAACCATTGTCGGTGACTATCACCCTCGGTATGCCGAACCTACATACGATGTTTTTCCAGATGAATTTCTGCATGTCCTTCGCCGAAATGGTTGTTAAGGGCTCTGCTTCTATCCATTTGGTGAAGTAATCTACTACGACCATGCAGAACTTCACTCCTCCGGGTGCAGTTGGGAGAGGCCCGATAAGGTCAATACCCTATACTGTGAAGGGACAAGGGTAGTTAGCCGAAGTTATCATTTTTGAAGGCAACCTCTGGATGTTGGCGTGTCTTTGGAAATTGTCACATCTCTGAACAAACTGTCTCGCGTCCTTTCTTAGGGTGGGCCAGAAGTACCCCTGGCGGAGTAGTACTCCTGCTTTTCTTTTTCTTTCTGCCAAAGGTAGTCCAGTGGTGATCGTTTGTATTATTCCAGCCAGAGGTGGCGGATGTCTTTTGGGACTTCGGTTCCAGCGCCTGTCGGAATCATATTCCTCATCATCTCCTTTCCTTTCCTCTTCCCTCCTTCTCTTCGAGGAGGGCATCCGTAGGTAGCGCAGAAGTTGGCCCTGTTTTATTAGAGACTCGATGTACTACCTCAGCTAGAAGCAATCCTCGGTGTCATGCCCATGATCCCGATGGAATTGGCAAAACTTCTTCATATTTTTCTTGTTTTCGGAAGTCATGGGCTTCGGATGCTGGATTAGGTTTCCTTGCCCTTCCATGGCCAGTAGTATGTTTGTTCGGGAGGTGTTTAGGGGACTAAATGACATGGATCTTTTCCCCTTTTGCTTCCGAGTTTTTCCCCCACCTTGGCTGGATACTGGGGTTGATGAGTTTTACCTTTGGGATGATGATGATTAGGCTTCGATCCTTCCATTCTCAGCTCTTCGGCTATCATGTGCTGTTCGGTTCTACGGTAGAACTCGCCAAGGGTCTCCAGAGGGTCTTTCGAGAACTTGTAAAAGAGTTGTGAGTCTTGTCAAAGTCCCCGTATCATGGCGAGGATGCGTATTTCAGGACGGAAGTCCAGCACGCTGAGGGCCTCTCAGTTAAATCTTTCGACATAGTCGCGAATGGTTTCCCCATTCCTCTGTGCTATATCGAACATCTAGATGGGCATCTTTGCTGTCGGTCTGCTGCCGATGAACTGCTACGTGAATGCTGTCGACAGCTCTTGGAAACTCACTATTCTTCCAGGGGCGAGGGAGTTATACCACGCAGTTGCCAGATCGGAGAGGATTACCTTAAAGCATTTGCAGAAGGTGGCATCATCGACACCATGTAGCACCATGCTGCGTTTGTACTTGGTTAGGTGCGCTTAAGGGTCACTATGTCCATCGTAGGTTTCCAAGCAAGGGACTCGAAAATCGCTTGGCATTGGTGCTTCTACCACCGTCCGGACGAAGGGTGACTCTTCTCCAGTGAAGATCATAGATAACCTTGACCATACTGCCTTTAGGGCGATCTGCCTCTCTACTTTTTCCAGCCTCTCTAGGATTTTTTCCTTGAGGATGATGGCTTTGGGCTCTTCTCGCTGCCTAGAGGCCTCCGGCAATGGAGAATGACGCTGCCTTTTCGGGGAGTAACTTCGGCGGCGGGGGCATTGTGATCTTTCCTCCGCTGAAGAACTTCGCCGGCAGGAAGTCCTAGCCCCTTTGGACCCCGTTTCTCCAATACGTCAAACTTTAGGAGGCACGTCCTCCGTCGAGGACTCATCATGGATGTCCCCGTTCCCCGACCTCCGATGAGTAAATTTCGGGCTTCTCTCGCAACGGGGTGCTGGCGAGGGTGCCTTTCATCCCGAAAGCTATTGTGACCACCTTTGGTCCAGTTGTTGCATCATTTTAGCCACAATGGAGCGTTGAAAATCACGTACAAAGCTCATCGTGACGGTTAGAGGACGTTCATCCTCAGGTAAGGAAGTCCCGGCGGTGGGTTGTTTGGCTACCGGTTGAACTTCCGGTGCGGACGGGGACTTCGGAAGTCCCTTGTCCATAGAATGCCGAGTCTCAACAACAGCCAACTGAGAGTGGGTTCCCACAGACAGCGCCAAATAATGCCCACTGGCATCTTCGCTGTATGACATGGTGAGCCTGAAAGGGACTTTCGGTGAGGGGAGAGGGCATCTAAAGGAGAGACTTCCTAGGAGAGATTGCCTGAAATGCTCAAAGAACAAGGGTTAGGAGGTCCCTAGAGTGTTTTTTCGGGAGAGGAGCCACCGACGCCCAAGTCAATATTTGGTGAAGTCCAGAAAAATCGATTTTGCCTGAGATTTTCCCGAATATTTATAGGAGGGTGTTTAGGGGAAGTTCGTTTGACACAGCCCAGTTAGATCGTGACACATGTTCGGTCGGATGCAGTCCGTACCTTCGGGAATGGGGACCTCTAGCTGGCCATAGGCAGTCTAGGCAGAAGTCAGGGTCATAAGAGGTCTGCGTGTCAGGGCACGTACGAAGGCGGCGTGTTAGAATGTGTATGGGGGCAGCGTGTCAGAGGCTCCTTAACAATTTTGGTCATATTCTTGAGATCCCTTCGGTAGAAGAGACCTCTTCGGGATAGGAGGGCTTTTTGCCGGGGTTGCTTCAGTTATCCGCGAGTCCCCTCGGCACGGATAATCCCCTTCAGGGGTGTTTTCACCTGCCGAAGATGCCGATTCAACCTCTCCCGAAGATAGCCAGGTCATCTTACCAAGGGTGGTAGTACACCATACTCATGAGGCCAGTATTGCCATTTCCCGAGGGTGATGGTGGATCACTGAGGTCGGAGGATCTGGGTGTCGGACCTTGTTTTCCCGAGGTTGGTGCTCACATTCTTAGAGGGTGACGCTTGCCTTTTCCGAGGGTGGCGCTTCGTTAGACGTCGGGGATTTGAAGGGCAATAGCCCTTTGGCTATCAATCACCACTGTGATGCCAGACTTCTTTGGAACAACTTGGGTTGGACTAACCCATCTACTGTCAGAGATTGGGTAATTAATTCCCACATTAAGTAATTTGAGGACCTTAGATCTTACTACCTCTTTCATGTGTGGATTGAGTCTTCTCTGACGTTGTTGATAAGATTTAGCATTCTCCTCTAAATTTATTCTATGTGAACAAATTAAAGGATTAATACCCTTTATGTACTTTAATATCCATCCAATTGAACTTTTATGCCTTTTAAGTAACTCAATCAATTTACCTTCTTGCTTAAATGTGAGAGTTGATGAAATTAGAACTGGATAAGAAAAATTTTCTTCAAGGAATGCATACTTTAATTCTTTAGGAAAAGGCTTTAACTCTGGTGTAGGTATTTCATCTTACTTTCCAATGTTGGGTTTTCCCAACTCCTCAACTTTTGTTTTCAAATGTGTGTTTGCTTCTACCTGTGAAGAATCAAGGAATGCACATATATTAGTTGTACCTTGATCCATTTTCATACTTGATTCAATTGAATTAACTAAACACTTTTCAAGAGGATCAGAGATACTTCCTTCTTGGATATAGTTTTTTACAATTAAGCCAATAATGCAGACATCTTCTCTTTCATCTTCCTTTTTAGGAGGTTGCTTAACCAAGTTAAAAACATTTAACTCCAATGTCATATTCCCAAATGTCAGCTTTATCAATCCATTCCTACAATTAATCAAAGCATTAGATGTTGCTAAAAATGGATGTCCCAAAATAATAGGTTTTGAATTTTTAATTTCCACTGGTGGTGTGTCCAAAACAATAAAATCTACAGGATATATGAATTTATCAACTCGGACTAACACATCTTCAATGACCCCTTTGGGCACTTTCACTGATCTATCAGCAAGCAAAAGAGTTACTTCGGTTGGTTTTAACTCACCCAAATTTAGTTTTTGGTAAATTGAATATGAAAGTAAGTTTACACCAGCCCCCAGATCAAGTAATGCTTTCTCAATTTTATGTTCTCCAATAAAACATGAGATTGTTGGATAGCCAAGATCCTTGTATTTCAAAGCAGCATTATTTTGAATAAATAGAACTTACCTGCTTGGCGAAGAAGTCTTTCTTTTTAACATTCAAGTTTCTTTTAACAGTGCACAAATCCTTAAAAAATTTGGCATAAGAAGGTACCTATTTAATCGCATCCAATAAGGGAATATTGATCTTTACCTGCTTGAAGATATCAATAATTTTAGGATTCTTATCCACCTTCTTAGGAACAGTTAAACGCCTAAGGAAATGGAGGTGCTGGTGGAGATTCAATTTGTTCTTCGCTCGGTATAGGTTCAATCCCTTCTTTACTCTTAGAAGTTGACTCATTGTTTCCTTCATAAGGATCAGGAATGAATTTTTCAACAACCTTACCGTTGCAGAGTGTAGTGATTGACTTTACTTGATCCATGGTTTGAAATTTGGGATTTGGTTGTGGTTGAGAAGGAAATTGCCCTTTCTCCTGAATGTTGAGTGCAGATGCAAATTTTGCAAGAGTATCTTTCAAATCAATCATGGTTTTACTTGTTTCAGCATTGATTGACTGTTGCTTTTCAATGAATGAATGCAATGTATCTTCAAGATTTTTCCTAAAAGAAAGAACATATGGTGCATACCCTTGAGTTTGTTAAAAATTTTGTTGGGTGTACAAAGGTGGTTGTGATGGTTGAGCATGATTATCCTTTCCCCAACCAAAATTGGGATGATTCCTCCAACCAAGATTGTAAGTTTAGGAGTATGGATTTTGGGTTGGCTTCTTAAAGTTGTTCAATGCATTGACTTGTTCATGGAGACATTCTTTAAAAGAGGGCAAAGTTGGGCAATTGCTAGTGGAATGGTCATTGGTCTCACAAATGTGGCAAACAATTTCTTCAACAGATTTTAAATGACCAGTTTTTTTTATTTCTAATGCCCTAACCTTTCTAGCTAGGGATGCAAATCTTGCCTGAAGGTCATTATCTTCATTAAGATGATATATGCCTCCACTAGATGTAGGGGATTAAGTCTTACCTGTAGCTTTATAGGTAACCGTGGTGTTCCAATTTTGTGCATTTTTTGCTAGCAAGTCTTGGTAATTCATTGCCTCGTTAACATCCTTATCGTCAAATGTTCCATTGCACATCATTTCTACCTTTTGTCTTTCCTTAGGGGTCAAACCTTCATAAAAATGATAGACTAATCACCATGCTTCAAAACCATGGTGTGGGCATGTGATAAGTAAATCCTTGTATCTATCCCAACATTGGTAAAAAGTTTCACCTGGTTTTTGTGTGAAAGTGGTGATTTGTCTTTTGAAAGAATTTGTTCTATGGGAAGGAAGAAAAATTTTCAAAAATTGTTGTTGCTGTTCATACCATGAATTGACAGAGCTTGACCTAAGATTCTGTAGCCAAGTTTTAGCTTTATCTTGTAAAGAAAAAGGAAAAAACTTAAGCTTGATGGTGTTCATGCTACAATTTAGGTTGTTATACGTGTGAAAAACTTCTTCAAATTCTCTTAAATGCAAGTAGGGATTTTTGAAATCAAAACCATGAAAAGTTGGTAAAAGTTGAATAATACCTGGCTTAAAATTGAAATGATATGCATCAACAGGAAAAATTAAACATGATGGAGGGCTATTTCTTATGGGGTTCATGTGTTCTCTAAGTGTCCTAGGTTGATCTTGGTCATTATGAAGAAAATGGTAATCTTCTTGTTCATTAATGTGTTCAGCCATGTTTGAAGAAGATGAAGATTCTCTTATCAGTCTACCACTTAATGTACGTGACCAAGCTTTCATGCATTAACAAAATAACAATAAGAAAAGGCAAATATCAATAACAAGTTAGGTAGGAGGCTCAGCCTGCCATTCAACAATAAAGAAAAATAAAGAAAAATAAAATTAACACAAATTAATAGGTAGGAGGCTCAGCCTGCCATATAAAGAACAGAAAATAAAATAAAATAAAATAAAAAGAATAAAAAGAAAAAAAATAAACTTGTACTCTAATTTTACTTCCCCAGCAACGGTGCCAAAAACTTGCTGCACTCTAGCAGTTGTAACCCAAGTGTAGGTTGTCGCAAGTCATAAAATCTCAGGAGTTTGAGTGTTGAACCACAAGGAAGTGAATTAAGAAATACAAATTACAAAAGTGAAGGAAGGTTTTCGTGAAATGTGTGAACAAGTGTTGATTAAAAATTCAAATTCAAATAAAATAGCTATGGATAGGGGATCCATTTTTAGTATATCGGTTATGATTAATTTTAGCCCATCTTACCACTCAGTTAAGATCCACACATAAAGGAGGTACTAATAGGGGAATTTAGTTAGTATTAACTTTCATTGACCTTAAAACGCCAACGCTTGCTAATGGGCTCAAGTATCCATCATGCCAACCTTTGTCGACAATAACTCAAGATTCCAATATAGCCGGCAGAGCCATGTTCTATAGAAGGAATCAAGCAGCTTTTGTGCCAATGACTGACTATGATGAATCAAGATGCCCACTTAACAAGGAGGGAAGTTAAATAGATTAAGGAAGAAAATACCGTTAACGTTGTGATCCACTCAAATCAATCATAACCTCTATACCAAAAGCTTCACCCTTTAACCTTAGCAAAAAGAAGATTAGTTAGCCCTCATAAAAGTAAACAACATGTAGAAAGATGAAATGAACATGGATTGAAAGATCAAAAGAAGAACAAGAAGAAGAACGATAAAACACTTGGACAAAGCTTCGATATTGAAAACAAGAACAAGAACAAAGGAGAAAATCTAAAAATGATACAAGAACATGGAAATGGCCTAAGAAAATGGCATGACTCCACCCTCCCCCCAAGATGCCTATTTATAGAGTTTTGGGGGTGAGTGAAATGGTAAAATGGAATGGTGAAATATAGGTAAATACAAATAAACAATAGCGGGCTGCAACTTATTTTAATTTTTTGACCATTGTACACATCAAATCAGCTCTTTGTCAAAGCACAAGATTT
Organism: Aquilaria yunnanensis; assembly: GCA_039654915.1. Classification (NCBI taxonomy): domain Eukaryota; kingdom Viridiplantae; phylum Streptophyta; class Magnoliopsida; order Malvales; family Thymelaeaceae; genus Aquilaria; species Aquilaria yunnanensis. The sequence continues at coordinate 80,620,986 of CM077598.1, forward strand.
GTAGATCTCTTCTTTAGTTTCGAATCAATAGCTTGGTCATTCAAATCAGACATTTGTAGCTCAAGTTATGATTTTTCTACCAAAATAGCTCTTCAGCACATGAGAGAATGAATAGTCTCAGCTATAAATATAGTTCAGCAATGAAAATGATCAAATTAGTTCATGGAATGAAGCAGACTTGAAGATATGTGTTGGCTTCTAGATGAATCTAGAATCGCTCAATTCCAACATCTACAGCTCCAGATATGATTTTTCTCGTGAAAGGTCGCCAAGTGATGATTTTACCTACGAAAAAAATAATTATTATTTAATGTTAAGGAATAGTGAAAATGTGTATGAACAGTAAAAATGCATGAATAGTAAAAATGTGTGAATAGCAGCCCAGTGGAAAAATGCTCAAAATATAGAAATTAATCATACTCAAAGTGTATAATGATGATTTAAACCCTTAATAGCAATACACATATGAACATTCATCAGTACCAGCTTAAAGCCTCAAGGAAGCTAAGTAGACCATACTCGGCTGTGGAGTCTACCAATTGGTCTATTGATGGCAGAGGATACGAGGCCTTTGGATAAACATTATTAATATTTTTAAAGTCGATGCACATTTGGTGTTTATCGCTCCCTTCCTTTGTGGCAACAACAACTTTGGTAAGCCATTCAGGGTACTTAAGCTCTACTTTTATGCCTGCTTCCGTTAGTTGTTGGACTTCAATTTTGATGAAATTGTTCTTATGTGCCAAGAAGCTGTCCTTTTTTTGCTGAACAGACCTTGCCCCAGGCCGTACTTCAAGACTGTGATGAATTATACCCATATTTATTTTGGGCATGTCCTTCAGGGAGTAAGCAAATAAATGTTTGTTCATTAATAGAAGGTGATGGCCCAGGGCCTCATCGTTGTGAGTCATGATGACTGTTGAGGAGACTTCTAGGAGGAAGAACGCCTGGAAGGTGGATCGCCTCTAGGAGAGTACCTGGAAAACTGGGAAATAGGGTTAGGAGGCCCCCGGAGTGTTTTTCCGGGGGGGGAGCCTCCGACGCCCAAGTCAGTGGTGGCCGGAAAAAGGAGAAAGTCACTAGCTCAAAGAGAAAGGCAGAAAAGTCTCGCCTGGTCTTTTCTCAGAGTATGGGAGCTGTATCTCCGGCCTGCCAACCTCCTGTCAAGTATTTATTTCCTGTATATATAGGAATACCTAGCCCGTTCAGATCATGACACGTGTGCGGTCGGATGCTCCTGAACGTCTGGGCGTAGGGGACAGATAGTTGGTAACTAGGTGGCCTCGAGCCTTGTGCTGAGACGAGCCATGATATGATTCTGATGGCGTCTGCGCGTCAGGGCGACTTTTTACGTCTGTGGTGGGACGTGTCAGAGGCTTCCTTAAATGCTTCCTTAAATGCGCCTGCCGTACTCCCGAGGTCCCTGGGCGAGGTCGTCCTCTAGTTCGGACAGAGCCTCTTCGGGAAGCCTACCCTCAGTTCGGGGGTTCCCAGTTCCAGGGGGTTCCGCCTTCGGGGATATCATATTCGGGCAGCAATGTCTGGTGCCACTTTTCCGAAGGCGCGTTGTTCACAACCTTGGGGGGCGAATGGAGTCCTCAAGTTTTACTGGCGTGCCGAGGCTCGGAGCTCTCAGGCTATCTCCCGAGGTGCATGATTCCACCTATTCCCGGGAAGCACCAGTTCTTCTGGCCGTTGTTGTGGCAGGGTATTCGGCCAGATTGAGGCGACAGCCTTTGGCTATCACATGCCCCCCTCTGGAAAGCCGAAGTGAAGACTTCGGTTTGCATCTCTTTCCGAGGTTGCCGTTGGGAGTCTTGTTGGGAAGCATAACCTGTTCCGAGGTCGCACCTTTTGCCCGAGGGTCTGGGCTGTTCGGCCTTGGCCTTTTCTTTGGTGTCTCCGAGGCAAAGCCTGTACCGAAGATACACCTCTTGCCCAAAAGTGATGGGCTGTTCAGCCATAGCCTGTCTCTTGGTGTCCTCGAGGTGGCCTGCTTTTTTATTTCTGCAGGTCTGATGGCCAAGCGTGTCAGACTGAGCGGCGCGTCTCCATTTCTCAGGGATGTCAAACGACGTGTCCCAATCAGGAGGCGTGTCCCGGTTTTCCAGGCACGTTTGGGGAGGCACGTCCCCCATTTCTGCGCAGCGGTTGACACGTGGCTTCTTGCCATTGGAGGAGAGGCGCGTCATTTACAGAGGGCGCGCCTTTTCGGGTGCAGCGGGCAGTTACGGCGACGGTTCGCCTCCAATGGGTACTTATGATGTTCTTTCGGTTACCCACCTTTGGCCTATAAATAGCCCATTCTATCATAAGTCCCACTTACTGTTTTTCTGCTCTTTTTCTGCTCTGCCCTCTGTTCTTGCGTTTTATCTTGCTTTCTGTGGCGGAGCTTCTTTAATCAGAGCTTTTTCCAACCAACTTTCACGACGGCGTCCTCCGGCAAATCTTTTGGTGGGTTTTGATTTCCAGAGTACTTGATTCCTCTGTTTTTCTGAGTTTTTCTGGAAAACTGCTGTTTTTTCCAAACTCGTCTTCTGAGTTTTTTCTGGAAACTATTTTCTTTTCCATCTCAAACTCTTTTTCATGTCTGCGATGCCTGTTCCCGAGAGCTGGAAACCTCTTCTGGCCCATCCTTGCTGTACCACCCCCGAAAAACTAGAGAGGTGGAAGAAAAAATTCTTTCTTCCGTCTTACGCTGTGACCAGACTGCCTCGTTCTAGCCATTTTACTTTTTCAAACCGTGGCGACGAGGTTACCGTCTTCCGAGCCCAACTGAAGGCCGGTCTTCGGTATCCTCCCCCGAAGGTGGTTTGCGAGTTCTGCCAATTCCATGGCATTGCTGTGAACCAGCTTCCCCCGAACGCGTACTGCTACTTTAACGCCTACCTCTGCATGTGTGGCGTGTTCGGGATAGAGCCCCACTTCATTATTTTCATGCAGTACTACAAGCTCTATGTGGTCCCGAAGGGTGGCTTCTATTTCCTGCTACCTCGGGGATCCGGGAGCAAAAAATTCACCTTCACCTTCGACACGAAGGACAGCTGGCGGGGGTGGCAGCCTAAGTTCTTTTTCCTCAAGGTGGATAAGAACTGGTCTGATGTCCCGACCAGGTGGGCTCAGGGAGTGCTGAACGCAGACGTCGTCGATCCGAGGATGCTGCTGACCCCACCGTTGGCTTCCGTGTTCGCGGATTTCGACGCCCGCATTCGGGCAGTCGCTGACTGGGCTCCCGAGGTCTCTCCTCGTGCTCTTTACCCCTTTCCTATCAACTGGAGGTTGATGACCGAAGAAGTCCTTCGGGAGCTGAAAGTGGTTAAGGAGCACGTGACTGACCTCAATATGCCCGCTCCCGCCATCGCCGGGAAAGACTCCTGGCTGGTCAAGCTCCTTAAGGGGGAGACTTCTTTCGAAACTTTTGCCGAAAGTGAGTAATCTTCCATCCCTTTATACTTTTTCCTCGGACTTACGCTGATATTTCTTCTCTTTTTCAGAGATGGGCGATGGGGCTGCCGCTTATTACAAGGCCCTCTTTTCTAGCCAGGTGGAGAAGGGGGAGCAGACAAAGAAGGCGGCTTCCCGAAGAAGGAAGACGACAGGGGCGGGACCCTCGGCGAAGCGAGTTAGGAAAACTCTCCAGTCTCCTCAGCCAGAGCTTTTGGAAGAAGAAGCTGGTGAAGACGCTGGTCTTGTTGAAATTCCACCGGCCGAGGTCCCCGCTACTTCTGCCGAGGTGCCTCTTCCCGACCTCGAGGCCCCCAGAAACACTGTAGTGGTAGAAGTACCCACCGCCGAGGAGCGGTACCGGCAGAAGGGTAAGGGTCTTTCTTCCGAGGGGCCCGAGGATTCCGAGGACACTGTCTCCGAGGTTCCTCCAGGTATGTCTTTAGCCGAAGTTCAGCTCCTTTTCCTTTCGCGAATTTTTCTTTTGCTCCTAACTTCCTTCTCACTTTCAGGGGAGCCTCTTACTGTTGGCTGGAGGGCCATTCATGAGAGGAAACGGGCCCTGCGTGATGCCACAATCCCTGAGGGGAAGATCCCCTTGGAGCCCTTTTGGACAATTACGGAGGATATGAATCTGTTCTCCGACGATTGTCCGAAGATGACCAAAGAGATTTGGAAGGGGATGACCACTGATGCCTCCTTCTGGGCCATTGCGGCGGCTCACCCGGGGGATAATACCCTCGCCGCAAAAGTCACCGAGCATGCTGCTCAGGTATAGTCTTTACACTTTTTTCCTCAATTTTCTAAGTGTTTAGACTTGTACTAACCTGGACTTTTGCCTTGCCGTAGCTGCTGGAGTACGCTGGTTATCTCCGAGTTCGGGTGGCCAGACAGGCTGCCTCCAAGGATGCGACTTCGCGGGAACTCACTGAAGCGAAGGCTTCGCTTGCGAAGGTGATCGCCAGCAACCAGCAGCTGACAGCGGATTGTTCTCAGCAACTTGCTGCCGTTCGGGAGGAGTTCTCGAAGAAAAGAGAAGAACTTGAAAAGGACTCCTCCCGGAAGATTTCCGACCTCGGCGACCAAGTAAAGGAGCTGCTTGCTGCCAATGAAGATCTTGTCAAGGACAAGGCTGTTTCCGACAGTCTTGCGTCAAGTTTGACGGACGAGAACACTGCTCTTCAAGCCGAGGTCGAGGCTCTGAAGAAGGAGTCCGGAGAGATGCTGGGGATAAGCGAGCTCGAGGAGGAGGTTGCTGAGCTGAGGGACGAGGTCAATGTCCTTGGCATTCAAAAACGTACTTCTGACGACATGGCCAAGGTCGCCTTTCAGGACGGCTTCTGCCTCGCTCGGCACCAGGTGCTGCAGAGGTTCCCAGATTTGGACCTCTCTTTTCTGGAGGGCCTAAATATTCCTGAGGGACCTCGGTGGCAGTGGTCCAGGGTCGAGCATCTGAAGCTTCCTGGTCTTCGTCCACCCGGCTCTCCCTAGTTTGCTTTAGGGCTCCTCTTATTTTTCTCCTTCGTGCTCCTTCTTTGGACACTTCTTTTGTAAGGCAGCGTTTGCTCTAAATGAACAATCTTTTCGGCTAAGTCCTTTCTTGCAAGTTTCTTCATTTCCACTGTCCCGAACACGTTCGCTTCAAGAGACTTTCGGAAAACCTGCAACCAAAGAAACTTTTTACCTTCCTTTGTCCCGAGCGTGCTCGCTCAAGAGACTTTCTGGAAAATTTGCAAAAATTTGGCTAAGTCTTTTGCAGGCTTTTTGTTTCCTTTTATCCCGAACATGTTCGCTCAAGGGCCTTCGGAAAATTTTTAGCCAAATTTTTCTGTCTTCCTATTGTCCCGAGCATATTTGCTCAAGGGACTTAGGAAAATCTTCACGAGATTGCTCATTCCCTTTTTCCCGAGCACGTTCGCTCAAGGGTGTTCGGAAATTACCTCTGCTTTTGTTTTGGCGTGTATTTTTGCGAGATTCTTGCTTTCCCTTTCTCCCGAGCATGTTTGCTCAAGGGTGTTCGGAAAATTTTCTCTGCACTGATTATGCTGAGTACCTGTGCAAGATTCTTGTTTCCCATTTTTCCCGAGCATAGTGGCTCAAGGGGCTTCGGGAAGTCACAACCGCTTTTTTCGTGGCGAGCGCCTTCGCGGAAATCTGTCTTGGACAATTTTGGTATACTTGAAAATTTTTCTCAAGACCATTCTTCCCTAGACCATTCTGTACTTAGAATATTTCTTGTACAACATACTTCTTCCGCTCAACCTTAGGCGTAGAATTTTTTCAAGGCATCTGAATGCCAAGTGTTTTTCAATTCTACGCCTTCGGCGTCGCCAAGCTTGTACACGCCTTTTCGTACTTCGGCGAGAACCAGATAAGGTCCTTCCCAATTTGCGCGAAGTACTCCGTGAGCTGGCCTTCGGGGTGCGAAGTCGGCCTTTCGGAGAACGAGGTCTCCTTTTTTGATTTCTTTTGGCCTGGCTTTTAAGTTGATAGCCGCGGCCACTCTTTGCTGGAAAGCTTTTCTTCTCAGCTCGGCTATTTCTCTGTGTTCGGCCACAAGGTCGAGCTTGGTTCTCAGGCCGAGGTCGTTTCCGCCTTCATCAAATACTTGCACCCGTACTGAAGGCTGAACTATCTCTATTGGGATAATGGCCTCTGTTCCGAAGACGAGTGAGAAGGGAGTTTCCCCTGTGGCTCTTCGTGGCGTCGTTCGGTAGCTCCACAATACACTTTGGAGTTCTCCTGGCCATTTCCCCTTGGCTTCCCCAAGTCTCTTTTTCAGGCCGTCTTTTATGGTCCTGTTTGATACTTCCGCCTGCCCATTGCTTTGGGGGTGAGCTACTGGGGCGAAGTGCATCTTTATTCCGAGGTCGCTGATGAATTCCTGGAATCCTTTGTCTATGAACTGGGATCCATTATCAGCTACTAGTACCCTCGGTATGCCAAATCTGCATACGATGTTTTTCCACACGAACTTCTGCACTTCTTTTGCCGAGATAGTTGCTAGTGGTTCTGCCTCTACCCACTTTGAGAAATAGTCCACTGCTACCACGCAGAATTTCACGCCTCCGGGCGCTGTGGGGAGTGGCCCAATGAGGTCTATGCCCCAGACTGCGAAGGGCCAAGGATAGTCTGCCGACGTTACCATTTCCGAGGGTATCCTCTGGATTTTTGCATGTCTCTGGCAACTACCGCACTTCTGGACGAACTGCCTTGCGTCCTTTCTCAGGGTAGGCCAGAAGTATCCTTGGCGGAGTATCACTGCTGCAAGGGCATCAGTTCCAACGTGCGAGCCGCACATGCCTTCGTGGACTTCTTCGAGGACCATCTCAGTATCCTCTTCGCCCACACATCTCTGCAGCGGATTTGCATATCCTTGCCGATATAACTCTTCACCAATCAGGAAGAATCTTCCGGCACGTCTTCGCAGTCTTGCAGCATTGCCGGCGTCTTCGGGAAGCTCATTCTCTGCGAGGTATCTCTTTATGGGGTCCTTCCACCCCATTCCCGAGGTCGTTACGCTTAGCACGGAGATGCTTGGATGGTCTAGCACCTCGGTGTATGTTTTGGACTTTGCTAAGCAATCTGCCTCAGTGTTATTCCGCCGGGGTACATTTTCGATCCGTACGGCGTCAAACTCTTGGATGAGATTTCTTACCAGCTCGTGGTATTTTGCCAAGATGGGGTCCTTCGCCCCATAATCTCCTGCCGTCTGCCGAACTACCAGCTGGGAATCGCTGTGAGCCCTTAAGCTTCTCACGCCAATCTTTCTGGCCAAGCGTAATCCCGCTATGAGGGCTTCATACTCAGCCACATTATTGGTGACGTTGAAGCTGAACTTGATAGCCTTCATCACCTCTAGGCCTTCGGGTCCTCTGATAACTATTCCAGCTCCCTGGTGTTCGGACCCCGAGGCTCCGTCAACATGCAAGGTCCATTCTGGCTCCCCTTCTTTCGGATCTGAGTGGTTCTCCTCAGTGGTGGGTATTTCGGCGATAAAATCTGCCAATGCTTGGGCTTTTATGGCCTTTCGAGGCTCATACGTGATTTCGTGTTCGCCAAGCTCTATGCACCACTTGGAGAGCCTTCCCGAATGATCAACTCTCTTCATGACATCCCGTAGTGGTAGACTACTTCGGACGATGATGGGGTGAGCCTGGAAATATGGTCGTAGTCTTCTTCCTGCAAGCACCAAGGCGTATATAGCTTTTTGAAGCAAAGGGTACCTGACTTCGGCGCCATGCAGGGACTTGCTGACATAGTAGACCGGCCATTGTTTCGGCCCTTCTTCTTTTATCAGGACCGAGCTCACGGCCTTTTCTGTGACGGCGAGGTATAGTACGAGGGGTTCTCCCTCCCGAGGTTGCCGCAGAGTCGGCAGGCTGGCCAGGTAGACTTTGAGTTCTTCCCAGGCCTTTTGGCAATCTCCTTCCCAGAGATGATTATTTCTTCCGAGGTCGCCTTCCATCTTTGCTGCCTTTGTGAGGACTTTGAAGAAAGGTCGACACCTATCTCCGTACCTGGAAATAAACCTGCTCAGAGAGGTTATTCTTCCGGTTAGTCTCTGCACGTCTTTCACTGTGGCAGGAGTTCGGAACTCAAGCAGAGCCTTAATCTTCTCAGGATTGGCGTCGATGCCTCTTTCGGATACCATGTACCCAAGGAATTTTCCCGACGTCACCCCGAACATACACTTCTCGGGGTTAAGGCGAATCCCGAAGGCTCTGAGCTTTTGGAAGGTTTCCTCCAAATCTGCAACGTGGTAGCCGGGCAGCTTGCTTTTTACTATCATATCGTCAACATATACTTCCATGTTTCTCCCCATTTGGTCTTTAAAGACCTTGTTCATCAGTCTCTGGTAGGTGGCTCCTGCATTTTTCAGCCCGAAGGGCATTCTTATATAGCAGTACGTTCCTCCCTCGGTGATGAAGGCAGTTTTCTCTTCATCTTCCGGGTCCATCCTCATCTGATGGTAGCCGCTGAAGGCATCTAGGAAGCTCAGGAGCCCGTATTCGGCCGTTGAATCTACCAGTTGATCTATTGGCGGGAGGGGAAATGAGTCTTTCGGGCAAGCATCGTTCAAGTTTCTGAAATCAATGCACATCCGGAGTTTGCTGCTACCTTCTTTTGTGGCGATGACCACGTTGCTTAACCATTCGGGGTATTTGACCTCCCTGATAACTTCAGCATCCAATAGGCGCTGGACTTCGGTTTTCACAAAATTGCTTTTGTGGGCTGAGATGCTTCGTTTCTTTTGCCTGACAGGTTTTGCTTCCGGGCTTACTTTGAGGCTGTGCTGTATTATGCCAGGGTTCACTCCTGGCATGTCTTTCGGCGAGTAGGCAAACAGATCTTTATTTTTTAGCAGAAAGGATACAAGATTTTCCTTATCACCTTTGGCCAAGCTCTTCCCTATTCGGGTAGATTGTCCTGGGACAAGATCTACTGCTTCCGTTTCTGCTTCTGGGGGATCTCCTTCTTTGCCTTTCTCCCGCGCCTTTGCCTCCACCGTTTGTGTAGAGCTGTTTGCCGGAGCCTTTCGTGTTTTTACAAACACCTTTCTTACCTCGGCTTGGTCGATGAAGACCTCTGCATCTCCATCCTTGGTGGCGAATGTGACAGTCAAGTACTTCACATCGGGGCGAATGTGCAGGTTCCCCTGAGTCTGCCTTCCAAGGATGGCGTTGTACGAAGACGGGACATCCATGACGATGAATCTTGTCATTGTGGACGCGTACAACTCAGCTGCTCCGTCTACCGAAGTGCCTTTCATCATCAAAGGGAGGTCGATCCATCCGAGGACGGGTAGTTCGGATGGCCCAACGCCGAAGGTGGGCGTGGTGACAGGTTTCAGCTCGCTGCTGGTGATGCCCAGGCTCGGCAGTAAGTGCGAGAATAGGACGTCAGCATTTGAGCCATCATCAAGCAACACTCTCTTGACGTCCCAGTTCCCTATTCTCGCCATTATCAGCAGCGGGTCGTCGTGGGGGAAGACGACAGTGGAGCCATCTTTGCGAGCCAATTTCTTTGATGGACTTTGATACTCCATAACAGCAATTTCTCTGGCCTTCCGCTTTCTTTCCGAGGATGGGAGCCCCGTGGTGATGGTTTGGATGACCCCTACTGGAGGTGGGAGGCGCCTTTTTGGACTTCTGTTTCTCCGCCTGTCGGAGTCATAGTCCTCGTTTTCGGCCCTCTCTTCCTCCTCTTTTCTGCCTTTAGGGGAGGGCATCCGCAGATACTTGCGAAGTTGGCCCTGTTTGATCAGCGACTCTATGTACTTCTTCAGCTGGAAGCAGTCTTCGGTGTCATGACCGTGGTCGCGATGAAACTGGCAGAACTTCTTGGCATTCTTCTTATTATCGGCGGCCATGGCCTTTGGCCGCCGAATCTGCGTCCCTTGCCTTTCCAGCGCCATGAGAATGTTGGTCCGTGTCGTGCTCAAGGGTGTGAAACTTTGAGGTTTCTTTCCTCGCATTCGCCGTGGTCGGCCTGTGTGTTCAGAAAGATACCGAGCTTGCTGGCTGGACCCTTCGGCGCGGTGATGATCAGACTTCGGCCCCGCCATCCTCAATTCCTCGGCTGTCATGTGCTGCTCTGCCCTTCGGTAAAATTCTCCGAGGGTCTCCGGGGGGTCCTTTGAGAACTCGTAGAACAGCTGTGAGTCACGCCGAAGGCCCCGTGTCATAGCGAGGATGCGGATTTCGGGCCGGAAGTTCGGGACGCTGAGTGCTTCCCTGTTGAATCGTTCGACATAGTCTCGGATCGTCTTTCCGTTTCTCTGCTCTATGTCGAACATCTGTACAGGCATTTTGGCCGTCGGCCTGCTCCCAATGAACTGCTGGGTAAAGGCTGTGGACAACTCCTGAAACTCAGTGATAGTCCCTGGGGGCAACGAATTGTACCATGCTGTTGCTGGGCCCGTGAGGGTGACTTCAAAGCATTTGCACATGGTAGCGTCATCAGCTCCGTGCATTATCATGCTCCGCCTGTACTTCGTCAGATGGGCCTGTGGATCAGTCCGGCCATCATAGATCTCCAGCCTAGGCACTCTGAAGTCGCCTGGCATAGCTGCCTCAACGACGGTGCGAATAAACGGGGAGCCATCTTCGCATAACGCCCCCGACAGCCTGTCCCAAACGGGTTTTCTGGTCACTTGCTTTTCCACTCTGTCCAGCCGTGCCAATATCCTTTCCATAAGCGCAGTGGCGCTAGGACCATTTTCGCGGGAGGGTGATCGACGGCGCCTTTTCGGGGAGCGAGTTCGGCGCGGAGGGGTCAGGGCCCTCACCTCAGGCGACGAACTGCTTCGCTGTGAGACTCTCGGTCGCTTGGACCCGGTTTGTCCCACAGGCCGTTTCCCGAGGGCTATATCTTCTGTGGATGATTCTCCGCGAGGATCTCCACTTTCTGAACTGCGGTGTGTAGACTTGGGGCTTCTCTCCCGAGGGCGTGTTGATGAGGAGGGTTTCTGGGCCTGCGACTGCTGTGGCCATCTTCGGTCGATCTGCTGAGTCATTTCAGCAACGACCGAGCGCTGAAAGTCCCTCAAGAAGCTCATGGTGATTACCAGAGGGCGGTCCTCCTCGGGCGTAGAAGTCTCTGGGAGTGTCTGCTCAGCAGCCGGTTGTATCTCAGGCGCGGACGAGGACCTTGGGAGTCCCTTGTCCTTAGAACGCCGAGTCTCAACGACGGCAATCTGCGAGCGGGTTCCCACAGACGGCGCCAAATGATGGCCCAGGGCCTCATCGTTGTGAGTCATGATGACTGTTGAGGAGACTTCTAGGAGGAAGAACGCCTGGAAGGTGGATCGCCTCTAGGAGAGTACCTGGAAAACTGGGAAATAGGGTTAGGAGGCCCCCGGAGTGTTTTTCCGGGGGGGGAGCCTCCGACGCCCAAGTCAGTGGTGGCCGGAAAAAGGAGAAAGTCACTAGCTCAAAGAGAAAGGCAGAAAAGTCTCGCCTGGTCTTTTCTCAGAGTATGGGAGCTGTATCTCCGGCCTGCCAACCTCCTGTCAAGTATTTATTTCCTGTATATATAGGAATACCTAGCCCGTTCAGATCATGACACGTGTGCGGTCGGATGCTCCTGAACGTCTGGGCGTAGGGGACAGATAGTTGGTAACTAGGTGGCCTCGAGCCTTGTGCTGAGACGAGCCATGATATGATTCTGATGGCGTCTGCGCGTCAGGGCGACTTTTTACGTCTGTGGTGGGACGTGTCAGAGGCTTCCTTAAATGCTTCCTTAAATGCGCCTGCCGTACTCCCGAGGTCCCTGGGCGAGGTCGTCCTCTAGTTCGGACAGAGCCTCTTCGGGAAGCCTACCCTCAGTTCGGGGGTTCCCAGTTCCAGGGGGTTCCGCCTTCGGGGATATCATATTCGGGCAGCAATGTCTGGTGCCACTTTTCCGAAGGCGCGTTGTTCACAACCTTGGGGGGCGAATGGAGTCCTCAAGTTTTACTGGCGTGCCGAGGCTCGGAGCTCTCAGGCTATCTCCCGAGGTGCATGATTCCACCTATTCCCGGGAAGCACCAGTTCTTCTGGCCGTTGTTGTGGCAGGGTATTCGGCCAGATTGAGGCGACAGCCTTTGGCTATCAGAAGGGATACAAGTCTTTGCTTGTCCCCTTTGGCCAATTTTTTCTCCAATCGGGCACTTCGGCTAGAGAGTAGTTCTATATCCTCAATTTATATTTTTTCAACATCACCCTTTTCCAATTCCATTGCATCTTCGCCAGTCGTGCTCTTCTCCGTCAAAGTCTACATATGGAATTTAGCTAGATTTTTCCTTGCTTTAACAAACACATTCCTAACTTCAGCTTGCTTAGTGACTATTTCTGCGCAGCCTCTTTTCCCTCGAATACGACAATTAGGTACTTCACATCAACTCGGATGTGAAGGTTGCCCTGTGTCTGCCTTCCGAGGATGGTGTTGTACGAAGATGGCACATTTATGTTGAACCTCATGATAGTGGAAGCAAAGACTTCCTCCTTGGTCTTAATCGAGGTACCCTTTAGCATCAACGGCAGGTCAATCCATCCAAGCACATAGAGTTCTAAGGGACCAACTTCGAAGGTGGGCAAGGTCACGGGCTTGAGTCACCCTCAGAGATCCCAAATTTGGAAATAGGTGGGCGAACAAGATGTCGACATTTGATCTATCATCAGTTAGCACCATCTTCACATCCCAGCTTTCAATCCTTGCCATGATTAGGAGATGATTATCATGTGGGAACTTTAGAACTGACCCATCACTTTGGGTTAGCTTGTTCATCAAGTTGTCGAACTCTGTTATTACAATCTTCCTCTGTTTCTTCTTTCTTTCAGCAGAGGGTCCTCAAGTGGTTATGGTGGGGATAGCCCCAATCGAAGGTAGGGGTGCTTTCTAGGTTTTGATTAGTTCGGCACCTGTCGGAGTCATACTCATCATCTTCTGCTTTTTTCTCATTGTCCACTTTTTCCTCGAGCCTTTGGCTATGGCATCTGCAGGTAGAATTGAAGTTGCCCTTGTTTAATTAACGACTCGATGTACTTCCTTAATTGGAAGCAATAGTCAATATCATGCCCGTGGTCCCGATGCAACTGGCAATACTTCTTCATGTTCTTTCTGTTATTTGAGATCATGCCCCTCGGATGTTTGATTGAAGGTCCCTACCTTTCCAAGGCCATGAGGATATTTGTCCTTGTAGTGTTTAGCAGGGTGAATGTCACTAGCATTCTCCCCCTAGACTTTCAAGCTCTGCCTCCTCCCTTAGTGTGATTCTATGGTTGGTGACTATGACCTTTGGATTGATGATGCTCAGACTTTGGGTTTTCCATTCTTAGCTCCTCGGTTGTCATGTGTTGTTCTGCCCTTCAACAGAATTCACCGAGGGTGTCTAGTGGATCGTTGGAGAACTCGTTAAAGAGCTAAAAATCCCTCCTCAGCCCTCTGACCATTACAAGGATTCGGATCTCAAGGCAGAAGTCTAGAACACTAAGTGCTTCTTTATTGACTCTCTTGACATAATCCTGAATGGTCTCCCCATTCTTTTGGGCTATACCTATCATTTGAAAAGGCATCTTCCCCATCGACCTACTTCTTATGAATTGCTAGGTGAAGGCAGTGGACAACTCCTAGAAGCCCATGATAGTTCCTGGCGCCAAGGAGTTGAACCACGCAGTTGCTGGTCCAGATAGTGTAACTTCAAAACACTTGCAGAAGGTGGTGTCATTAGCCCCATGGAGAACCATGCTCCTTCTATATTTTGTTAAGTGGGCCTAGGGGTCACATCACCCATCGTAAGTTTCCAAGTTTGGTACTTAGAAATCACTACACATTGGTGCTTCCACTATCACCGTAATGAAGGAGGACTGCTCTCCGGTGAATGTCTCTGATAGACTAACCAATGCATATTGTTGCTGCCACATACATCCACTTGTTGTTTGTGTTTGGCTGCTGCATTTGATTGCTATATGTTGGATATATGCATTGTGTTTATTGTGTTTTAGTGTTTTTTGATGCAGGTGATACGAAGGGTTACATTACCTTAAGAGTATAAGTGTTCTCCTTACTAAGTTTCACAATGAAACTTACTCCCCTCCAATCTAGCCATTTTAGGTCCAGCAAAAATATTACATTCAAACTCCTTTGTGCTTTGAGTTTTGATCTGAAATTTCTAGCACTTAAATGTCCATATATCTAGTTATGATCTGGAAATTTTGGTGATCTTAGGAGCGCTTTTGGTCTTTTTAGTGATGGTGCTTATTGTGTTATGCAGCAGCTATCTAACATCCTGTTTTTGGAGTCCATTGTGTCTTAGGCACTCCTATAACTTATGGTGCATATTTAGTTGAGTTAAGACCATTATGTAGTGCATGTATGCATGTACATATAGTGTATGTAAAATGAGACAAGTATGTGAACATTTGAGTAATGTTTTGGCTATATATGTGATGTAGTGCAAAGCTGCCTTAAGTGTGAATGATGGGCTCCTTACTTGTAAATTTTTTTTTGGACACATATTGTTGTTAAATGCATGAGCATGTATTTGCTATGTGCATTGGACATACATGAGATAGGCTTGGATGGCTTACCCATTGTGAATGAAGTGTTTGCAAGGTCTGGAAAATTTGTATGGGCAAAATGGTCCAGAAGTATCCAGATTTTTTACCCTACACTCAAAGTTATAGATCTCACTATGTAGAATGAATCTAGGCATGAAATGTCCATTCCTAGAGTACATCTAGAGGTTTAACTAGGATTTAGAATTTCTACATTTGGATCATTGTAGCCAAACTTATATGACGTTGCAAATTTGGTTAAGTTACTGTTCGTTTCGTCAAAATTTTGTAACCAACTTAAAAAATCTATAACTTGGTCCATAGTTAGGCTATTGATGTAAAACCAAATTCCCTGGTTTGGCTTAAGTCTCTACTTGATAATAAAGTAAATAAAACATGTGGTTGCATGGCTAGATTAATACAATTTTTTGTAGGAAGTTTCAGGTGCAGTGGTAGGTTACTTAAACTTAACAAGATTGCCTAATATGTTGTAGCCAAGATTAAGACCTATGCTAGTGCTTCCCTTCCTTGCTACCATGGTGTGCATAAAATGTAAATATGTGTATAAAGGTTGGTCCAATATGCATGCGTTTAGATAGTGGCCAAGAGGGCCACTTGAGTATGCACACTAAGGGTATTGTTCTGATGGCCTACATAACATAACATCCCTTGGAGTTTTAAATACACAAAATTTGCACCATAATTGGACTACCCTGGAGTGGGCAATAATGAAGCCAAGGACTTTGCTCGTAGTCACCCAAAACACACAGTTTTCGGGGTTAAGATGGATTTTGAATTTTTGAAGTTGGTGGAATGTACACTTCTATATTTCTCCCAGTTTTGGAACTGAACACCCTATTCATCAACCTTTGATATGTGACTCCTGCATTTTTAAGGCTAAAACACTTTCTAATGTAGCAATAGGTGCCGACTTCAACAATGAAGGTGATTTTTTCCTCATCTTCGAGATTCATCCAAATCTGGTGATATCCACTAAAAGAATCAAGGAAGCTAAGTAGACCATACTCGACTGTTGAGTTTGCCAATTGGCCTATTGATGGCAGAGGATACAAGTCTTTTGGACAAGCGTCATTAATATTTTCAAAGCCGTTGCACATTCGGAGTTTATCACTCCCTTCCTTTGTGGCATTAACAACCTTTCTAAGCCACTCAGGGTACTTAAGCTCTCTTTTTATGCCTGATTTCATTAGTTGTTGGACTTAAATTTTGATGAAATTGTTCTTATGTGCCAAGAGGCTATGCTTTTTTTGCCAAATGGGCCTCACCTCAAAATGTACTTTAAGACTGTGATGAATTATACTCGTATTTATTCTGGGCATGTCCTTCTAGGAGTAAGCAAATAGATATTTGTTCACTAGTAGAAGGGATACAAGTATTTCCTTGTCACCTTTTGCCAGTTTTTTCTCCAATCGGGTACTTTGCCCAGGGACTAGTTCTATATCCTTTAGTTTTATTTTTTCAACATCACCCTTTTCCAATTCTATTGCATCTTGACCAGTCATGCTCTTCTCCCTCAAAGTCTGTGTGTGGACTTTGGCTGGATTTTGCCTTGCTTTAACAAACACTTTCCTAACTTTGGCTTGCTCGATAAATATTTACGTGCACCCTCCTTTGCCTTGAATGTGACAGTTAGGCACTTCACATCTACTTGGATGTGAAGGTTTCCCTGTGTTTGCCTTCCAAGGATGGTGTTGTACAAAGATGGCACATTTATGATGATGAACCTCATCATAGTGGAAGCCAAAAGTTCCTCCTTTGCCTTAACCAAGGTACCCTTTATCATCAACAACAGGTATCATCAACAACAGGTCAATCCATCCAAGCACAGGGAATTCCAATGGACCAAGTCCAAAGGTGTGTAAGGTCATGGGCTTGAGATCACCCTCAAAAACCCCAAATTTAGGAATAGGTGGGCGAACAAGATGTCAGCATTTGATCTGTCATCAATGAGCACCCTCTCCACATCCTAGATTCTAATCCTTGCCATAATTAAGAAAGAATCATCATGTGCGAACTTCATGACCAACCCATCACTTTAGGTCAGCTTGTTCACCAAGTTATCGAACTTTATTATTGTAATCTTCCTCACTTTCTTCTTTGTTTTGGCAGAGGGTACTCTAGTGGTTATAGTTTGGATAACACCAACAGAAGGTAGGGGAGCTTTCTGGGATTCAGTTAGTTTGGCACCTATCAAAGTCATACTCATCATCTTCTACTTTTTTCTCATCATCCATTTTTTCTTGAGCCTTTGGTGATGGCATGCGCAAGTAGTGCCAAAGTTGCCCTTGTTTAATTAAGGACTCAATGTACTTCCTTAATTGGAAGCAATCCTTGATATCGTGCCCGTGGTCCCAATGAAACTAGCAGTACTTCTTCATGTTCTTTCTGTTATCTGAGGTCATGGCCCTCGGATGTTTGATTGAAGTTCCCTAACTTTCCAAGGCCATGAGGATATTTTTCGTTGTAGTGTTTAGCAGGGTGAATGTCACTAGCTCTCTACCCTTACACTTTTGAGCTTTGCCTGCTCCTTCAATTTGATATTGAGGTTGGTGACTATGACCTTCGGATCGATGATGCTCAAACTTCGGCCCTCCCATTCTCAGTTCCTCATCCATCATGTGTTGTTCTGCCCTTCAATAGAATTCACCAAAGGTGTCCTGGGGATCATTGGAGAACTCGTTAAAGAGTTGAAAATCCCTCCTCAGCCCTCTGACCATTGCAAGGATTAGGATCTCATGGCAGAAGTCAAGAACACTAAGTGCTTCTCTATTGAATTTCTTGACATAGTCCTGAATGGTCTCACTATTTTTTTGGGCTATATAAAAAATTTGAATAGGGATCTTTGCCGTCGGCCTACTCCCTATGAATTGCTGGGTGAAGGTGGTGGACAACTCCTGGAAGCCCATGATGGTTCCTAGTGCCAAGGAGTTGAACCACGCAGTTGTTGGTGTAGACAGGGTAACTTCAGAACACTTGTAAAGGGTGGCGTCATTGGTCCAATGGAGCACCATGCTCCTTCTGTATTTTGTAAGTTGACCTGGAGGTCATAGTACCCATTGTAAGTTTCCAAGTGTGGTACTCAGAAATCACTGTCCATTGGTGCTTCCACTATCGCCCTAATGAAGGGGGACTCCTCTTCGATGAGTGTCTCCGATAGACTCGACCAGATGGGCTTTCAAGAGACTTGTTTCTCCACCTTATCCATCCTTTCTAGAATTCTTTACATCAAGACGGTAGTACCATCTTCTCCCCATTGCCTGGGAGTCAGGGCAAAGGAGAATGACGTATTCTCATCGGTGAGTAGCTTTAGTAATGGGGAGACGGGGATTTCTCTTGTGAGGAAGGGCTACATCTTTGGGAGGTCCTTGGTTCTATTAATCTGGACCTAATCTTGTACCGCCTGTTAGATGGGGGGTTCTTCATTGAATAGTTCCCATGGAAGTTCCTATTTGTGGAACTTTGGCGAGATGACCAGTGCCCCCTCTTTGGATGTGCCTTTAGGAGGTGGTCCTTGTATTAGAATGTAGATGCGACCATCTTTTCCTAAGGTGTTACAACATTTTCAGTCACTATGGAGTGCTAGACATCGCGTAGGAAGCCCATAGTGACCGTTAGAGGACACTCATCCTCTGGGAGGGAAGGCTCCAAGGGTGCTTGGTCCTTTGTCATTGGAGGCTTAAATGAGGACTGGGACTTTAGAATACCGTTGTCCTTAGAACACCGTGCCTCCATGATAGTGCCATGGGAGTGAGTTCCCACATATGACGCCAAATGATGCTCTAGCACATCTTCAATGTAGGACATGTTGAGCCACCGATAAACCTTCCTTTGAGTAGTAGCTACAACACTTGAAGAATAAGGGTTAGGAGCTCCCCGGAGTTTGTTACTGGGGAAGGGATCTCCCACGCCTAAGTTAGTATGCAAAGGGAGAAGTTGTTAAGAGTAGAGAACAAAAAGAAAGGGTGTTTCTTGTGTCTTACCTGGGAGGCTCCTTGAATATTTACACAACGCTGGGAGGAAAAGGTTATTACACCCAGCCTGAGTAGATTAGGACAAGTGTTCAATTGGATTTGGTTTGTGCCTTCGGAGAGAGGTGTCTCTAGCTGGCCGTAGGTGGTTATGCCTAGACGGTAGAGGCGTGTGTTTGAGAGATCCCTCAACGGTATTTATTATTTTCCCATAAGACCCCTCGGGGATCTGAGATCCCTTCCTACATCGAATTTCCCTTGAAGGTAACCGGGGAAAGCCTATCGGTAACGTGGACTATTCTAGCATGGTATTCCTTTTTCCATGGGTAGCAACTTATGTTTCCAAGGTTGGTCATGTACATTCCCGTGGGCGGCATAGAGCATTTTCCCAAGGTTGGTCATATCCCTTTCCAAGGGTGGTGTACATCCATTTCCCAAGGTTGGTCACCTCTTCTTCCACGGGTGGTGTCAAGTCTGCTAGTAAGAAGGTTATGTGGGTGCACTCTTGGTTGGGTTTTAAAGTGAAAGCTTAGTACACAAGTGACATAGGCAAGCTTAATAGCTTGAGGCACTCTGTGGAGGTATTGTAAACCTAGTTAGTTCCTCGAAACTCAAGAAAGGTGCATCCAAACGTTCAGTTGGACAACATAATGGAGGTCAAAACTGGTCATGAATTTCACTACTTAGGCTAGTAAGTAATTCTTACAAGTAGACAAGGCTTTGGCTTGTTGTTTAAGGACTAAGTTAAGGACAAGCCCCAAAGGACTAAAACATATGTGCATAAGTTTAGGCTTAAGTTGTATTAGCTCACAGCAGATTACATATGTTCATACATGTGTTGTCCTTAGTATCTTTCCTATAGGTGAGGCCCATTTTTGAGAATTATTGAATTCTCACTCGTTAACTTATGTTATGTCAATTTGGACGATGTAGGGCCTGATAGCCACTACTCGTTAGCTAAAAGTGCATGTGTCTTGCACTTTCTAGGTTAATAAACTAGTTTTATGAAGTTTTAATTCACACACATATATAACTAGCCAACTACACCAACCATCAGATTCATTCTCACAGGCTTCATGGGCAAGGCTCAGGCTGGCCATCTCAGTTTTTTTTATGAAAGCTTTAGTTTAAATTTCATAGATATTGTAGGCTAAGACTGAGATCTAGTTAAAAGTCCATGTGTTAGGATAGTTTGTACTTACCAACATATAGGTAATGTCATCTTGCCTTGGTTGTAGGTTGCTAAGGTTAACACTAGGTGAAGAGCTTCAGGAGGAGATAGGGAACTTGGTAAAGGTTCTAATGATCTGGTTATGGCATGATTAGATAACATATCCAGGGTGCTTCAGGGGATGACTCAGACTTTGATGCAAGTGGCATAAGGTATGACTACCATAACGAATGAGTTGTTTCAAGACCAAGAGGGCAAAAGAGCTACTCAAGAAGAAAATGATCAAGGGAATAAAACATCCCAATGTTAGGAGGGGCATGCTTTTCCAGCAGCAAGTGCCTACGGCTAATGATAGATGAGAACATGCTTACAAGCATGAGGAAGAGCCGAAAGATATGGAGTCTCCAAGGAGGGGAGAAACCCCACATCACATCAAACTGGTTGAGAAGCTCTTGACTATGGACCCACCAAATTTTAATGGGTTAGGCAACCCCGATAGAGTAGAAGATTGGTTGTCCAGGATGAATCAGCATTTCACTTGTAGAGGCTATGAATCAAAATAGAGGATGGCCTTAGTACCTTCTTATTTTAGAGGGAGGGCTAGTCTATGGTGGGGTCATGTGCTATAGATGTTGAGAGAAAACAATGGTAATCAACCAAAGAACAAAAGAAAAAGAGCTCAAAGCAATCAGAGCTTGAGAAGAAGTTCCGACATGAATGTATTAGTGAGGCAGCACACGATTAGAGAAGGATCCATTTTGAGAACCTTGTGCAAGGACAATTGTCTGTGAGGAAGTATGAGTGGCATTCTAACTTGTTCATTCAGTATGCTCTATACATGGCCGGTAATGATGAACTGAAGCCTAAGAAGTTCTTTCAAGGCGTTAGCCCATGCTTCGAAGGTATATGTCATCGGTGGACATTCGAAGCTATTGCCATCTGGTTCAAAAGCGTTGGCATTGGAGTGAGAAATCATGCATTCGAGAACACAAAGCAAAATGGTAGAGCTTGGACCATCCAACCTAGGCAAAAGTGCTAGAAATGTCTAATGGTTAGAAAGATGCTCAAGAGCCAAGGTCTTTCAAGATAAGGAAATGCGGTTTATGCCCTAAGTGTAGACAATTCCATGGCTCGAAGCCATGTACCTTGGGAACTGATATTTGGAACAATTGTGGTCGAAGTGCTCATTAGGTGATGGAATGCCCATAGGCTCAACCAATGTTAGGTCTGCTTAGGTGATCGCCGGTGGCATCCTCGTTGTATGACATGCTGGCCTGAATGATAGACTTTCAAACTGAAGATGTCTGAAACACTTCAAGGAATAAGGGTTAGGAGCTCCCCGAACTGTGTTTCTGGGGGATGAGCCTCCGACGCCCAAGTCAGTATTTAAGGGTGGAAGTAAGGAGTAGAGAACAAAGAGTAAAGAGTATCTCCTGTATTCTTACGAAGGTCCCTCCGAAGTACTTATAGGAGGATGGAGGGAGGAAGCCGTTTGACACACTTGGTCCAGATCATGACACGTGTTCAGTTAGATCTGATCCATACCTTTGGATGTAGCTGTCTTCAACTGCCTGTAGCTCATTCTAGCCAGAGGGCAGGGGCATGTGCGAGATCTCTCTGTCAGAGGCTCCTTAACCATTTTTTTCGTATCTCCGTAAGACCCCTTTGTGGTGTGAGACCCCTTTGGGCAAAGACTTTCCTCCGAGGACTATTGGGGAAGACCCTTTAGTGAAGTGGGTCACCTTCGAGAGACTTTTTGCCAGTAAAGGATGTAGGTTCTACTTTTCTGAGGTCAGTATCTTTATAATTCTGAGGGTGGTGGAAAATGCCTTTTTCCAAGGTTGGTCACGTTACCTTTCCAAGGGTGGTGTTTGTGTGATTGAGTTTGCCCCGAGGTTGGGGCTAAGTTCCTACCGAGGGTGGTTTAATGATAGCTAATCAGGAGATTTCAGAGGCCATAGCCCTTGAACTATCACATGCCCCCCTCGGAAGGCCAAAGTTGTATCTTCAGCATTAAGCTTTGGTGACCATGGCCTAGAAATCTTCAGACGTCCTAGTTAGTGTTGGGTTTTGGGAGCGAAACAGCGCAGTGGAATTTAACCGAAACCCTCTAGGATTTAAGTGAAACGGGGTAAACCGGGTGTTCGAAAATTTTCATACCTAATTTTCGGTTGAGATCTCTCACTCAACTGTAGAGTCGAATCACAAAACCTGAACAGTTGATGTGTTCAAGCTCTTTATGGTATCCACACGTGCCTCATGGGATCACCATGATTCCACCATGTCCCAGTAGATTCATTTCTCTTGCGCTCACAGTGCTAGCGCGTGTCCTCCAAGGAATTGCAAGAGAAGAGTGCGACTGTCCTTTTGGGAGGCTAGGGCAAAGAGACCTACGAATTTCTCCCTAAAAGTTGTATTTATAGTGAGACTTAACTTCTAGGCCTAATGGGTTCCAAAGCCCTAATCCAATTAGGCTTTAATTTCAGGCTTAATAATGGCTCAACTCTTGGGCCTATTATTAATATGAAATTAAAGTAAAACCATAACCCAAATAATTAGACCATGCACTCTAATGATCCAAATAGCTCTATGTGTGCGACCCAATAGGCTCTTACCATGTTGGCAATGATCATAAATCACATTTATGATCATAAGCAATGAGCGGTGTCTAGCAACACATCATTACTACCCAACTAACAAGATTGTCAGTCATTCGACTAAACCTTTATGATCATCACCGATATATGCCATTGTCCCTTTGTCCAAGATATCAAGACTAAGCACGAGACATGGAATGTGTCACTCTCGTATAGCCCAATCTTTGGTTTCTTGATTACCGAGTAGGCCAACTTAAACTGATGACATTGATATCGTATAACAACTCATCCGAGCATGGCCATGCATTTTTCTAAGTCTTACTCTATCAAGGGGCCCGAAGATATCACTCTCGTTACATAGGAGGGACAAATCCCATCTTGATCATACAAATCCCTCTGCATGATATGTGACATACCCAATGACCTCCTTCAAGTTCACTCAGTTACGAGCAACAAAGGAAAGTATCAAAGTATGTGACTCACATGTAGGGAACCTTGATGATCTTAGGTTGAAGGACTACATATACCATGATCACTATGAGAATCACTTATGACACTCATATAATGATCCATGTAGTGTTCTCATGGTGGGTGGGTTCAGTACACAAGTTCTCCAACTTGTACCCTTATGCAGACTACATATCTCATATTAGTCTCCATATATGCTAGTCGTTATGTATTATTGCAACCCGCTCCACAATAATACTAGACTAGGGATGTTTGAGAATATCATTCTTCTAGGGTTACAATTATGTTTGTTACGTTATGCAAAAACAAAACAACAACCCATAATTGCTGGATTAATGCCTTAATAAAATATCATGATTCAATGTGCAAAAAATACAATCATCTCATGATTGGCTTTTGGGCACAACACTAACAGTTAGCATTGCTAAACTTTGACTGAGGTCACCTTCTTTGGGATGGGTATCTCTTTAGTTCAAGATGTCTCTTTCGGCCGAAGCAGTATCTTCGGCATCAAATGGGACTCTTTGCTTTTGATAGAGCTCTTAATGTTTCCGAACTTGTATCTTCAGAGAAATATTTCCCCCTTTGACCTTTTTGTTCCGTGTTGCTTGCCAATGAATCGTCACGTCTTCTGTTGAGGTAGTCACATCACTTTGAGCTAGGCTTACATAGGTCTGTTAATGTCAGAAGGTGTACCCTTGTTTCTCGCATCAAGTGACATGTGTCACTAGGTGACTGGCGAACGGTCGCGTTCGTTACATTGGTTACATCCCTTCGCCTATGAAGGGTCATTATGGCAACGGTTCACCTACCTCATTTGGTCTATATAAACCCTTTCTCCTTCAGAATTTTCCACATTCTTCAACTCTCATTCCTTTTGCTCTCTAATTTCCTCTCGTCATTCATCTCTCTTTGGTGATGGTGCTAGCGGTAGAGCGATTTCCGGTGAGTTTGTGGTGATCTCTCCCCTTCATCTTTTCGAGGTTAGGGCCTTTTATTTCTGAACATGTCTTCATCCCAAGCTGAAGCTCATCCCGTTCTTGAGAGTTCGCTCCCTCTTAACTCTCAGTTGAGCTATGCCACTTCGGAAAAAGTGAAGAAGTGGTAGGCTAAATTTTTTCTCCCTTCTCATGCCATCACCAGGCCCCCTAGTCCCGGTATGCCTAGCTATGCTCCTCGGATGAATGAGATCACTGTTTTCAAGGCACAGCTAAAGGTAGGACCTTGGTAACTCCCCCCCCAAAGATGGTTTGCAACTTTCGCTAATTTCATGGCATAGCCGTGAACCAAGTTTCCCCAAACTTCTACTCTTATTTCAACACCTTCCTTTGCATGTGTGAAGTCTTCAATATAGAGCCCTACTTCATCTTTTTCATGTAATATTATAAACTTCACCCCGTTCCAAATGGTGGCTTCTACTTCTTGCTCCCTTGAGGATCTAAAAGTAAAAAATTTACATTCACCTTTGGAACAAAAGATAGCTAGCGAGGGTGGCAAAATAAATTCTTTTTTCTGAAGGTGGATGAGCGGTAGAAAGACATGCCATCTAAGTAGGCTTCGGCTGTCTTGGCCATTGATGTTGTTGACCCAAGGAAGCTGCTAACCTTAGAGTTGGAGTCCCAGTTTGAGGAGTTTCATAGCCATATCCGGGCTGTCATAGATTGGGATCCCGAGGTCCCTTCACATTCTCTTTACCCCTTCCCCATCAAACGGAGTTTCATGACCAAAGAGGTCCTTTGGGAGCTTGTGGTAATCAAGGAACATGTCACTGATGAAGGCATCCCAAAGCCCTTAGTTGATGGGAAGAAAGCATTGTTGGTTATGCTCCTTTGGAGCAAACTTACATACTCAGCACTTAAAGAAAGTAAGCTCCTTTCCAATTTTTGTTACTTATGCCTTTTCATACTTACACTGATGTTCTTCTTTTTGTAGAGATGGTTGATAAATCTGCAGCCTTTTGCAAGAGTCTCTTCCTTGGCCAGGCCAAGAAGGGGGAGCAACAGAAGAAAAAGCCATCGAAGAGGAAGAAGGCGCCGGCCAGACCGTCTTCGGCGTCAAAGACGAAGAAGGCCAAAAAGGACTCCCTTCCACCTCCACCCAAAGGTGAAGTGGAGGTGCTTGATCAAACTCCTGTATGAGCTATCCCATCCTTAGAACTGGACATCTATTCAACCCCGCTGAGTCCCAACGCGGCTGTTGAGACGTTAGGGACATCATTGGGGGTGCTTTCAGTTGAAGAACTGGAGGAATGCTGAGAAAAAAAAAGGTAAAGTGGTTCCTACCGAAGTCCTTGACGTTAGCAACTCCAATGGAGATGATGTCAAACTCCCTCTAGGTTTGTAACTTAGCCATTCATTTATGAGTTTGGGAATTTTTGGTATTTTAGACCTTGTAGACAAATGGCCAAGGGATAACATTTTAATTGAACTTCATTGTGACTTTGCAGATGAAGGAGCATAGACTCTGTGGGTGGAGGATCATGCTTGGAAGAGGGCCATTCAGGACTAAAAAATCCCGAGGGACAAGGTTCCGAGGGAACCATTCTAGACTTTACAGAGGACATGGACTTGTTCTCCAAGGATAGCCAGAAGATGGCCCCACAGATGGCGAGGCGCATCAAGACTAATGCCACTTTTCAGTCCCTCATGGAGGAGTGCCCAAATGAGGAGGTCCTCATCATGAGGTTGAGTGAACACGCTAACCAAGTAAACCTTAATCCTTTAGGACTTGGAATTTTCATGTGCTTTTGTTACTTTTGACCCACAGTTGGAATCCTCCCCTTTTGCAGCTTCTGGCATACAGTGGATATCTTCAGGCTTGTGCAGCTAAACAATCTTCGGTCCGAAGTCGATCTAAGGAGAGCTTGGCCATGGCCAAGGAACTGTTTGCTAGCTCGATCATCAAGTACAGGGAGCTTAACAAAATTGCAAAGGAGAACCTGGCCAGTCTTCGACAATAGGTGTTGAAGAGCTAAAATGAGCTTTTGGAAGACATTTCTTCCAAAGTGTTGGACCTTGGCTCAAGGGTGGTGACTCTGACTTTGGCCAATGAAGCCTTCCAAAAGGAGAAGGACGAAGCTGTTGCCGATTTCACGAAGGTGTTGGGGCTCTATGCTGAATTCATAGCCGAGATCGATCGGCTAAAGAAGGAGAAGAAGATAAAGAAAAAGAAGCTTGAGAAGGAGGTAGAGGTGCTGAAGAAGGAACTAGAGGACCTAAAAGTTGAGAAGGAGAAGTTAGATGGGCAACTAAGTCCTCCTCCCAAGATGGGTTTCTGCCTTGCCTATCGCCAGGTCGTTTCCAAGCATCTTGACTTGGACCTCTCCTTCCTTCGGGCGCTCGACATTCCCGAAAATCAACTTCAGAATGGTCGAGAGTAGAATATCTCAATCTTCCCATTCTTCCTCCTTCAGCTACTAAAGCTGGCACCAACGAAGATGATGCCAAAGGTGACTCCAGCAAAGATGCTATGGAGCCCGAAGATGGTCAGGACAACCAACAGACATCTTTTTTTTTTTCTACTTTGTACTTTGTACTTTTGCAATGAAATGAAATTCTATCTTGCTTTAAAATTTTGGCTAAGTCACTGGTTGGTATCAGTTCGGACATTACCTTTATCCATTGGTGTTTAACCATATTCGATGATTAACGATCTTCGGCGATGAGTCATGTCATCCTTTAAGGATTTACAACCTTAGTCTTTTTAAAGGTATCACAACCGTTTTTTGTCAACCTTCTTTGGAAGACTTGTCCTTCAAAAATAGTTAAGTAACTTTGGGACCAACCATGTTCGGCTGACCACCTTCAGTCAAACTTCATTTTTGTGAAAAATACTTAAGTACCTTTGGGACCAACCATGTTTGGTCAATCACCTTTGGCAAAAATTGTACAATTTCACTCATGCAGTTTTAGAAATAACCATATTCAGTTTGCTTCCCTCAGTACCAACCATATTCGATTGATAACCTTTGGTAAAATACTACTTATTCACCTTCTGAAACAACCACATTCGGTTTGCCTCCCTTGGCATCAACCATGTTTTGTCGATAACCTTCGGTCAAATATTGTATAATATTACTTATGCGCCTTTGGAAGCAACCACATTTGGTGTCTTTTGCATGATTTTTCTCATGGAAATTTATCTAAGTGTAGAATTTTTTCAAAGAGTTTGAATGTCATGTATTTTTCAATTCTCTGCCTTAGGTCTCACCGAGTTATAGACTCCTGGCCGAACTTCCTTGAGGACCAAATAAGGTCCATACCAATTTGCCCGAAGTACTCCATGAGGTGCTCTTCGGGCTTCAAATTTAGCCTTTCGGAGGACGAGGTCCCTTTTCTTGATTCCTTTACGCTTGACATGCAAGTTTGTAGCAACGACTACTCTCTGCTGAAAAGCTTTTCTTTTGAGCTCGGCCATCTCTCTATGTTGGTCAACCATATCTAGCTGTTGGGTTTCGGGAGCCAAACAGCGCAGTGGAATTTAACCGAAACCCTCCAGGATCCAAGTGAAATGGGGTAAACCGTGTGTTCAAAAATTTCATACCTAATTTTCGGTTGAGATCTCTTACTCAACTGTAGAGTCGAATCACAAAACCTGAACAGTTGACGTGTTCAGGCTCTCTATGGTATCCACACGAGCCTCTCGGGATCACCACGCTTCCATCACTTCCCGGCAGATGCGTTTCTCTTGCGCTCGCAGTGCTAGCTTGCGTCCTCCAAGGAATTGCAAGAGAAGAGTGCAGCTGTCCTTTTGGGAGGCTTGGGCAAGGAGACCTATGAATTTCTCACTTAAAAGTTGTATTTATAGTGAGACTCAACTTCCAGGCCTAATGGGTTTCAAAGCCCTAATCCAATTAGGATTTAATTTCGGGCTTAATAATGGCTCAACTCATTGGCCCATTATTAATACGAAATTAAAGTGAAACCATAACCCAAATAATTAGCCCATCCACTATAATGATCCAAATAGCTATATGTGTGCGACCCAATAGGCTCTTGCCATGTTTGGCAATGATCATAAATCACATTTATGATCATAAGCAATGAGCGGTGTCTAGCAACACATCATTGCTACCCAAGTGACAAGATTGTCGGTGAATCGACTAAACCTTTGTGATCATCACCGATATATGCCATTGTCCCTTTGTCCAAGATATCAAGACTAAGCACAAGACATGGAATGTGTCACTCTCGTATAGCCCAATCTTTGGTTTCTTCATTACCGAGTAGACCAACTTAAACTGACGACATTGATATCATATATCAACTCATCGGAGCATGGCCATGCATTTTCTAAGTCTCACTCTATCAAGGGGCCCAAAGATATCACTCCCGTTACATAGGACGGACAAATCTCATCTTGATCATACAAATCCCTCCGCATGATATGTGACATACCCAATGACCTCCTTCAAGTTCACTCAGTTACGAGCAACAAAGGAAAGTATGTGACTCACATGAAGGGAACCTTGATGATCTTAGGTCGAAGGACTACATATACGATGATCACTATGAGAATCACTTATGACACTCATATAACGATCCATGAAGTGTTCTCATGGTGGGTCGGTCCAGTACACAAGTTCTCCAACTTGTACCCATATGTAGACTACATATCTCATATTAGTCTCCATTTATGCTAGTCATTATGTATTATTGCAACCCACTCAACAATAATACTAGACTAGGGACGTTTAAGAATATCATTATTCTAGGGTTACAATTATGTTTATTATGTTATGCAGAAACAAAACAACAAACAAAATTGCTGGATTAATGCCTCAATAAAATATCATGACTCAATGTGCAAAAATACAATCATCTCATGATTGGCTTTTTTGGGCACAACACTAACAATCTAGCTTGGTTCTTAAACTGAGGTGGTTCCCTTCTTCCAGATGGCTGTACAACCTCGACAAGGATAAGGGCCTCTGTGTCGAAGATGAGTGAGAAGCGTGTCTCACCTGTGGCCATTCTAGGAGTTGTTCAGTAGCTCCACAACACGCTTGGAACCTCTCCTGGCCATTTTCCCTTTTCTTCCTTGAACCTCTTTTTCAGACCATCTTTTATCATTCTGTTAGACACTTCCACTTGTCCATTACTCTGTGGATGCACAACTGGGGCGAAGTGCACTTTTATCCCAAGGTCAGTTGCGAATTCCTGGAAACCTTGATTGGTAAACTAGGAACCATTATCGGCTACTATCACCCTCAGTACGCCAAATCTACATATGTTGTTCTTCCAGACAAATCTTTGTATGTCCTTTCCGATATTGCTGCTAAAGGCTCTGCCTCGATCCACTTCGTGAAATAATCAACTGCAACCACGCTGAACTTCACTCCTCCTAAAGCTATTAGGAGAGGCCCAATGAGGTCAACACCCAAACAGCGAAGGGGCAAGGGTAGTTTGTCGAAGTTATGACTTCCAAGGGTAGTCTCTGGATGGGAGCATGTCTCTAGCACCTATCACATTTCTGAACGAAGTACCTCGCATCTTTCCTTAAGCTAGGCTAGAAATACCCTTGGTGGAGTAGTACCCCGGCAAGGGCATCAGTCCCAATGTTAGAACCGCAAGCCCCCTCATGGACTTTTTTTAGGACCATCTTAATGTCATCTTCATTGACACACCTCTGTAACGGATTTTCGTACCCTTATCGGTACAACTCTTCTCCGATCAGGAAGTGTCTTCCTAAGCGCTTTCGCACTCTAGCGGCTTCAAGAGGATCTTTGGGAAGTTCCGAAGTTGTGAGGTATTTCTTGATAGGATCTTTCCACCGTATACCCGAGGTTGCTATGCACATTATTGCTATGCTCGGCTGGTAGAGTACTTCGGTGGACTCTTCTGATTTGGCCAAAGTATCTGCCTCCATATTTTCTTACCGAGGTACATTTTCTATCTGAACCTTGTCGAATTCTTGGACAAGCCTTTTTGCGAGGTCGTGGTACTTTGCCAAGTTTAGGTTTTTCACCCCGTAGTCCCCTGCCATCTCTCGGATCACTAGCTAAGAATCGCCATAGGCCTTCAGATTTCTCACACCAACTCTTTTTGCAAGTCATAAGCCTACTATGAGGGCTTCATATTCGGTGATGTTATCAATGACACTAAAACCGAACTTGATGGACTCTGATGCTTCCACACCTTTGGGTCCCAACAGAATTACTCTAGCTCCTTGATATTCAGAACCGGAGGCACCATCGATGAATAGTGTCCCCTTAGGTTTGCCATCGCTGAGGTCCTTCGGGGTATCTTTGATTTTCGTTACTTCGGCGATGAAGTTTGCCAATGCTTAGGTCTTTATTTCCCTTCTTGGCTCATAGGTGATGTCGTACTCACCGAGCTCGATGCACCACTTTGATAATCTTCGAGAGTGGTCTCCCTTCTTCATGACATCCCTAAGAGGTAGGTTACTTTGTACAATGATAGGATGTCATTTGAAGTAAGGCCACAGCCTTTTGCTTGCCAATACTAGAGCATAGATAGCCTTTTGCAGAATAGGTTACCTATGTTCGGCACTGTGCAGGGGCTTGCTTGTGTAGTACACTGGCCACTATTTTTGTCCCTATTCCCTCGCAAGCACTGAACTTACGGCCTTTTTGAAGACAGCGAGGTAGAGTATGAAAGGTTCTCTTTCCAACGGCTGCCGAAGTGTCGGCAGTTGGGTTAGGTAGCTCTTGAGTTTATCCCAAGCCTTTTGGCAATCTTCGTTCCAAGGGTGTTCCTCGGAACCGAGGTTACCTTCATTATTTGTAGCTTTGGTGAGTACTTTGAAGAATGGTCAGTCCCCATACCTAGGGATGAATCTGCTAAGGGCTGTGATTCTCCTAGTAAGCCTTTGCACATCCTCAGTCATTATGGCAGTTTGCAATCCTAGTAGAGCCTTAACCTTTTCTAGGCTGGCATCGATACTACTTTCGGATACCATGAACCTGAGGAATTTGCCAGCCGTCACCTCGAACACACATTTCTTGGGGTTCAGATGTATCCCGAATTCCTGAAGTTGGTTGAATATTTCCTTCAAGTCTACGATATGATTGCCAGACTGTTTACTTTTGACTATCATATCATCCACATATACTTCCATATTTCTCCCAATTTGGGAGTTAAATACCTTGTTTATTAGCCTTTGATATGTTGCTCCCCCATTTTTAAGGCCAAATGGCATTCTAACGTAACAGTAGGTTCCAACTTTGGTAATGAAGGTGTTTTTTTTCTTATCTTCAGGACTCATCCGAATTTGGTGATATCCGCTAAAGATGTCGAGGAAGCTAAGCAAGCCATATTCGGCGGTGGAGTCTAGCAATTGGTCTATTGGTGGTAGAGGGTAGGAGCCCTTTGGGCAGGCATCATTTATGTTTTGGTAGTTTATACCCATTTGAAGTTTATCACTCCTTTCTTTGGTGGAAACAACAATGTTGCTGAGCCATTTGGGGTACTTAACCTCCCTTATTATGCCTACCTCTATTAACTATTGGACTTCAATTTCAACAAAGTTGTTTTTATGTGCCGAAAAGCTATGTTTTTTCTGCCGAATACACTTCACCTCCGGACACACCTTAAGACAATGTTGGATTATACCGGGGGTCCACCCCAGGCATATCATTCGGAGAGTAGGCAAATAGATCTTTGTTTATTAATAGAAGGGATACAAGCTTTTACTTGTCACCTTAGACCAATTTTTTCCCTACTTGGGTACTTCGACCTAGGACAAACTCTACATCCTCTGTTTATATTATTTCAGTGTCACTTTTTTCTCCTCCTATTACCTCTTCGCCAACCATGCTTCTTTCTCCAGAAGTCTATGCATAAACTCTCATTGGGCTCTGTCTTGCCTTCATAAAGACTTTCCTTACTTCATCTTCATCAATCACTATTTTTGCGTCCCCTTCCTTTGTATCGAAGCTAACCAGTAGGTGCTTTACATCCGGGTGAATGTGGAGATTTTCTTGTGTCTACCTTCCAAGGATGGCGTTGTATGAAGAAGGGACATCTATGATGATGAACATCATCATTTTGGAGCCAAATAGCTCTTTGTTGTTCTTAACCGAAGTTCCCCTTACAATCAAAGGCAGATCAATCCACCCGAGTACAGGGAGTTCGGAGGGACCTATGCCGAAGGTAAGGGAGGAAATAGGTTTAAGATCAACCTTGGATGATGTGAACCCTAATGGTATAAAGACCATGAAACGTGCCCAATATGTTTTTCAAGCTCCACAAGACATCAAAGAGACTAGGTTTGAAGACCCCCACCCCTAATCAACTTGTGACTAGAAACGAGAAGTATAAGAACACCAAGAAAACAAGCACACTTGTGCACCAAGGTACTCTGCCAAAAACCAAAGAGAAATCTATCCAAAGTAGCAATATTATTTCAGTTGAAAAGATTTGTTTTACAACCATAATATGTGCCTGTTTATAGGACTAAACTAGGGTGAAAGACAGGCAAAAATTTGCAGCCCAAGTCACCTAGGAAACCTAGTTATAAAGGACTCAAGAAAAACCTAGTCAAACTAGGACTCCTAAACCTTTCCAATAATGTTTATGGTATGCAGCATATGCCACTTGTCCTAAGTGACCTAAATTAATTCTATAGCCTAAATAACATTCTAAAGAATGTAAATAAATAGGAATTAAATCAAAAAAAAGTGCAAATACAAGTTTGACCCCAAAAACCCCCAAATGGTCTTTCTGGGTGCACTTTTGGGCTATTTAGGGTTTCCACTTGTATCATTAGCTCCAAGCTTGAATATTTGAGTTCCAATGGCATGATTAATCTTATTAAATTTTGGAAAGAGGTCTTGAAAAGTTAGAGCTCAAAAATCCAGCTTGTAGACACAAAATGCATCAAGAACACTCAAGGGGGCTCAAAAGGTGCACTTTGAGGGGTGTCCTTGCTTTGTGACTTGTCTAGGCACTCTAGGAATGAGTAGCAAGCATGTCCATCATCTCCATATGGGTCTTGAAAGTTGGAGTAGCTGCTTGTTAAGTTCTGATAGCCAAAGTCTATCGCCTCTCTCTGGCCGAACTCCCTGCCACAAGAATGGCCAGAAGGAAACTGGCGCTACCCGAGAAAATGTGGGATCATACACCTCGGGAGATAGCCGAAGAGCTCTGAGCCCGGCACGCCAGGAAACCTGAGGATACTACTAGCCCCCCAAGGTTGTCAACAGATCACCTTCGGAAAATAGGCACCAGCTATTGTGGGCCGAACATGATCTTTCCGAAGGTGGAACTCCCTGAAGCTGGGAACCCCCGAACTGAGGGTATTTCTCCCGAAGAGGCACCTTCCGTACCAGAGGACGACCTCGCCCAGGGACCTCGGGTGTACGGCAGGAGCATTTAAGGAAGCCTCTGACATGTTGCCCACAGACATCACAAGTCGCCTCAAACGGTGCCCTGACACGCCGACGCCATCAAAGTCACATCATGGCCCATCTCGGCCCAAGGCTCAAGGGGCCTGCCACCGGCTACTTGCCCCCTACGCCCAGAAATTCAGGAACATCTGACCGTACACGTGTCAAGATATGAACGGGCTAGGCACTCCTATAAATACCAGGGAATACACCCTGGCAGGAGGCGGGCAGATATCCTGACTCCTCACTCTGAGAAAGTACTACCAGGCGAGTTCACTGAACCCCTCAGTGCTATTTCCTCTGCCTTCTCTCAGCACCACTGACTTGGGCGTCGGAGGCTCCTCCCCGGAAAAACACCCCGGGGACCTCCTAACCCACTTTTTCTGAGCATCTCAGGTATTCTCCCTTGGGCAAAATGGCCACCAGGCGTTCTTCCTCTCCAGGAGTCCCTCCATCAGTCACCATGACTACCAACGATGAAGCCCCTAGGCATCATTTGGCGCCGTCTGTGGGAACCCGCTCTGAGATTGCCGTCATTGAAACTCGGGGTTCTAAGGACAAGGGACTCCCGAGGTCTCCATCCGCGCCTGAGACACAACCGGCTGCTGAGCAAACACTCCCAGGGACTTCTGCATCTGAGGAAGACTGATGGCCATGGGCCTCATCGTTTATAGTCATGGTGACTGTTGGAGAGACTTCTAGGAGGAAGAACGCCTGGAGGATGGTGTGCCCAAGGGAGAGTACCTGAGATGCTCAGAAAAAGTGGGTTAGGAGGCCCCCGGAATGTGTTTCCGGGGGGGGAGCCTCCGACGCCCAAGTCAGTGGTGGCTGAGAAAAAGGCAGAGGAAATAGCACAAAGGGGCTGAAGAGTCTTGCCTGGTGATTTTCTCAGAGTCTGGGAGTCAGACCTTTTGCCAACCAACCTCCTGCCAAGTATTTATTTCCTGGTATTTATAGGAGTGCCTAGCCCGTTCAGATCACGACACGTGTTCGGTCGGATGTTCCCTGAGTTTCTGGGCGTAGGGATAGATAGCTGGTAGCAGGTTGCCTTGAGCCTTGTGCTGAGATGGGCCATGATGTGATTTTGATGGCGTCAGCGTGCCAGAGCGCCTATTGAGGCGGCTTTATGACGTCTGTGAAAGGACGTGTCAGAGCTTCCTTAAATGCTTCCTCAAATGCTCCTGCCGTACTCCCGAGGTCCCTGGGCGAGGTTGTCCTTTGGTACAGACGGTGCCTCTTCGGGAAACACACACCCAGTTCGGGGGATCCCATCTTCAGGGAGTTCCACCTTCGGGGAGATCATGTTCGGCCCGCAATAGCTGGTGCCTCTTTTCCGAAGGTGATCTGTTTACAACCTCGGGGGGGCAAGTAGTATCCTCAAGTTTCCTGGCGTGCCGGGCTCGGAGCTCTTTGGCTATCTCCCGAGGTGTATGATCTCACCTTTACTCGGGTAGCGCCAGTCTCTTCTGGCCATTCTTGTGGTAGGGAGTTCGGCCAGATAGAGGCGATAGCCTTTGGCTATCACATGCCCCCCTTTGGAAAGCCGAAGTGAAGACTTCGGTTTTGCATCTCTTTCCGAGGTTGTTCTTGGGAGTCTCTTAGGAAGCTCAACCTGTTCCGAGGATGCACCTTCTGCCTAAAGGGCTGTTCGGCCTTGGCCTGTTCTTTGGTGTCTTCGAGGCGGAGCCTGTGCCGAAGATACACCTCTTGCCCGAAGGTCATGGGCTGTTTGGCCATGGCCTGTCTCTTGGTGTCCTCGAGGTGGCCTACTCTTTGTTTCTGCAGGTCTGATGGCCGAGCGTGTTAGTCTGAGCGACGCGTCCCAACTTTTTAGGGATGTCAGAAGACGTGCTCCCTTTTTCCTATGGATGTCAGGAGACGTGTCCCCGTTTTGGCGCGGCGGCTGACACGTGGCGCTTTGCCATTGGAGGAGAGTTGCATCGGTTACAGAGGGCACGCCTTTTCAGGTGCAGAGGGCAGTTACGGCGACGGTTCACCTCCGAAGGGTACTTGTGACGACGTTTCGGTTACCCACCCCTGGCCTATAAATGGCTCGTTCCATCATAAGTTCTTTTTTCTTTTTCCTCTGCTCTTCTATCTGCTTTGCCCCTGTTCTTGCACTTTCTTGCTTTCTGTGGTGGAGCTGCCTTAATCAGAGCTTTTTCCAGCCAACTTTCACGACGGCGTCCTCAGACTTTGGCAAATCTTTTGGTGGGTTTTTGTTTTCCAGAGTGTTTTGATCTCTCTCTTCTTCGGAGTTTTTTCTGGAAACTATTTTCTTGTCTTTTCCAAACTCATTTTCATGTCTACAATGCCTATCCCTGAGAGCTGGCAGCCTCTTTTAGTCCATCCTTGTTGCACCACCCCTGCAAAGTTAGAGAGGTGGAAGAAAAAGTTCTTTCTTCCCTCTTACGCCATTACTAGGCTGCCTCGTTCTAGCCATTATGCTTTTTCAAACCACAGAAACGAGGTTACCATTTTCTGAGCCCAGCTGAAGGCCGGTCTTCGGTATCCTCCCCCGAAGATGGTTTGCGAGTTCTGCCAATTTCATGGCATTTTGTGAACCAACTTCCCCCGAACTCGTTATGCTATTTTAACGCCTACCTCTGCATGTGTGGCATGTTCGGGATAGAACCCCATTTTATAATCTTCATGCAGTACTACAAGCTCTCTGTGGTCCCGAAGGGTGGCTTCTTTTTCATGATACCTCGGGGATCCGGGAACAAAAAATTCATGTTCACCTTCGCCACTAAGGACAGCTGGCGGGGGTGGCAACAGAAGTTCTTCTTCCTGAAGATGGATGAGGCCTGGTCGGACGTCCCGACTAAATGGGCTCGGGGAATACTGGATGTGGACGTCGTTGATCCGAGGATGCTGCTGACTCTAGAGTTGGCTCCCGTGTTCGTGGATTTCGATGCCCGCATTCGGGCTGTCTCTGACTGGACTCCCGAGGTCGCTCCGCGTGCCCTTTACCCTTTTCCTATCAACTGGAAGTTGATGACCGAAGAGGTCCTTCAGGAGCTAAAGGTGGTGAAGGAGAACGAAACTGACCTCAAGATGCCAGCTCCTGCCATTGCCGGGAAGGATTCCTGGTTGGTCAAGCTTCTTAAGGAGGAAATTTCTTTCGAAACGCTTGTCGAAAGTGAGTTGTCTTCTACTCCCTTGCTGTTTTTTCCTCGGACTTACACTGATATTTCTCTTCTTTTTCAGAGATGGGCGACAGGACTGCCGCCTATTACAAGTCCCTTTTCTCCGAGCAAGTGGAGAAGGGGGAGCAGACGAAGAAGGCAACTTCCCGAAGGCGGAAGTCTGTCGGTGCTGGTCCTTCGGCTAAACGGGCGAAGAAGACTGTTCTTTCCTCCCCTTTGGAAAGGATTGGGGAGGAAAGCGAGGACGCTGAGGCCGCTGTCGCTTCGCTGCCCGATCCTTCGGCCGAGGTTCCTACCGCCGCCAACGTCCCTCATACCGACGCCCCTCCCCATTGTCCTACCCCGTCGCAAGTCCTTCTGGACGTCGTGGTAGAGGCACCTTCTGCCGAAGAGCGGCGTAGGCAGAAGGGTAAGGGCCTTTCGACCGAGGAGGCTGAGGACTCCGAGGACGTCGTTGCCGAGGTCCCTCCAGGTTAGTTCCTTTCAGGACAAGTATGCTTCTTTTTTTTTTTTCTAAATTTTCCTTTGTCTCTGACCCACTTCTCGTTTTCGCCGTGCAGGGGAGTTACTTACCCCGAACTGGGCGGCCGAACACTCGAAGGTGCGGGCCCTTCGCGACGCCAAAGTCCCACAAGGGAAGGTTCCCAAAGAGCCTTTCTGGACATTCACGGAGGACATGAACTTGTACTCCGAGGACTGTCCAGAAATGGCGAAGCAAATTTCGAAGGGGGTGCTTACAGAGGCCTCCTTCAAGGCTATTGCGGCGGCCCATCCCGATGATGACACCCTTGCCGCCAAAGTCACCGAGCATGCTGCTCAGGTATGTTCTTCGCACCTTTTTCCCTTCAATTTTTCCTAAGTGCCTAGCTCTTACTGTCCTTGCGTTCATCTTTTTTGCAGCTGCTGGGATACGCCGGCTTTCTCCGACTTCGGGTTGCCAGGCAGGCGAAGTTCCGAGCTTCGGCCTTAGAGGCCTTAGAGAAGGCGAAGGCCACTCACCTGGCATTGATCACCAAGAACCAGCAGCTGTCAGATGCTAAGAAGGAAGAAGTTGTCGCCCTTCGGGAGGAGTTCCGGAAGGAGAAAGAAGAACTTGAGAAGGATTCCTCCCGGAAGATTGCTGACTTCGGCGAGTAGATAAATGGAATGCTGGCAGCCAACGAGGAGCTCCTAAAGGATAAGTCAGATTCTGACAAGCTCATACTGGCGCTGACAGCTGAGAAAAACATCCTTGCAGCCGAGGTCAAGTCCTTGAAGAAGGATCCGAAGGGGAAGGAGTGGATAAAGGCGCTGGAGGAGGAAATCGCGGATCTGAAGGACGAGCTTGACGACCTTGAGATTGACAAGAGCAAGTCTGATCAAATGGCCAAGGTCGCTTTTCAGGACGGCTTCTGCATTGCTCGGCACCAAGTCCTCCAGAGGTTCCCAGATCTGGACCTCTCTTTTCTAGAGGCTCTAAACATTCCTGAGGGACCTCGGTGGGAATGGTCCAAGGTCAAACATTTGAACCTCCCTTCCTCAATTCCAGCGCCGAAGGTGGTGGAAAAGGGTGGGCAAGCAAGTGGCTCTCGGGACGCTGCGAACCCTTAGGCTATTTTAGGGCCTCTTTTCCTTTCCTTCAGTTTTGTGTTCCTTCTTCGGGCACTTCTTCATTGTGAAGCAGCATTCTCTTTAATGAAGATTTTTTGGCTAAGTCTTTTCGCGAGTTTCTTTATTTCCATTGCCCCGAATGCATTTGCTCAAGAGACTTTGGAAAACTTGCGATCAAAGAAACTTTATTACCTTCTCTTGGCCGAGCCTATTCACTCTGAAGGCTTTTTTGGAAGGTCTGTAAAATTTGACTAAGTCTTTTTGCAGGTTTTGTATTTCCATTTTGTCCCGAACACGTTTGGTCGAGGGACTTTCGGAAAACACTTAGTCAAAATTTTCCTTCTTTTCCTCCTGTCCCAAGCATGTTTGCTCAAGAGACTTAGGAAATCTTTCGAGAGTTTTTTCTGTTTTCTGTTTTTCCCGAGCGTGACAGCTCAAGGTACTTCGGAAAACTGTCTCTGCGCTTATTTCGGCGAGTACTTCTGTGATATTCTTGTTTCCCATCTTTCCCGAGCGTGATGGCTCAAGGGATTTCGGAAAGGCATATCTGTGCTGTATCGTGGCGAGCACCTTCACGGAATTCTGTCTTGTACAATTTTCTCAAGACTATTCTGTACTTAGAATATTTTTCGTACAACGCGATTCCTCCGCTCACCCTTAGGCGTAGAATTTTTTCAAGGCGTCTGAGTGCCAAGTGTTTTTCAATTCTACGCCTTCGGCGTTGCCAAGCTTGTACACGCCTTTTCATACTTCGGCAAGAACCACATATGGTCCTTCCCAGTTTGCGCGAAGTACTCCGTGGGACGGCCTTCGGGGTGCAAAGTCAGCCTTTCTGAGAACGAGGTCTCCTTTCTTGATTTCTTTCGGCCTGGCCCGTAAGTTTATAGCCGCGGCCACTCTTCGCTGAAAAGCTTTTCTCCTCAGCTCGGCTATTTCTCTGTGTTCGCCAACGAGGTCGAGCTTCGTTCTTAGGCCGAGGTCGTTTCCACCTTCATCAAATATTTGCACCCGTACTGAAGGTTGAACTATCTCTATAGGAATAATAGCCTCTGTACCGAAGACGAGTGAGAAGGGAGTCTCCCCTGTGGCTCTTCGGGGCGTTGTTCGATAACTCCATAATACGCTTTGGAGTTCTCCTGGCCATTTCCCTTTTGCTTCCCCCAGTCTCTTTTTCAGGCCATCTTTTATGGTCCTATTAGATACTTCCACTTGCCCGTTGCTTTGGGGGTGAGCTACTGGGGCGAAGTGCATTTTTATTCCGAGGTCGCTGATAAATTCCTGGAATCCTTTGTCTATGAATTGGGATCCATTATCAGCCACTAGTACCCTCGGTATGCCGAATCTGCATACTACGTTCTTCCATACAAACTTTTGCACTTCTTTTGCCGAGATAGTTGCTAATGGTTCTGCCTCGACCCATTTGGAGAAATAGTCTACTGCTACAACGCAGAATTTCACGCCTCCGGGCGCTGAGGGGAGTGGCCCAATAAGGTCTATGCCCCAGACTGCGAAGGGCCAAGGATAGTCAGCCGAGGATACCATTTCCGAGGGTGCCCTCTGGATGTTCGCGTGTTTCTGGCAACTACCACATTTTCGGATGAACTGCCTTGCATCATTTCTCAGGGTAGGCCAGAAGTATCCTTGGCGAAGTATCACCGCCGCAAGGGCATCAGTTCCAATATGTAAACCACACATGCCTTCGTGGACCTCTTGAAGGACCATTTCAGTATCCTCTTCATCCACGCATCTTTGCAGCGGGTTTGCATATCCCTGTCGGTATAATTCTTCACCAATCAGGAAGAATCGGCCTGAGCGTCTTCACAGTTTTGCAGCAACACCGGGGTCTTCGGGGAGCACATTTTCTGTGAGGTATCTGTTTATGGGATCTTTCCATCCCTTTCCCGATGTCGCTATGCTCAGCACTGAGATGCTAGGGTGATCTAGCACCTCAGTGTATGTTTTTGACTTCGCCAAGCAATCTGCCTCTGTGTTATTCCGCCGAGGTACATTTTTGATCTGTACGGCGTCAAACTCTTGGATGAGCT
The DNA here is from genome assembly GCA_039654915.1 of Aquilaria yunnanensis. Lineage (NCBI taxonomy): Eukaryota > Viridiplantae > Streptophyta > Magnoliopsida > Malvales > Thymelaeaceae > Aquilaria > Aquilaria yunnanensis. The sequence continues at coordinate 80,660,826 of CM077598.1, forward strand.
TTGCCACCAGCTCGTGGTATTTTGCCAAGATTGGGTCCTTCGCCCCATAATCTCCTGCCATCTGCCGAACTACCAGCTGGGAATCGCTGTGAGCCTTTAAGTTTCTTACGCCAATCCTTCTGGCCAAGCGTAATCCCGCTATGAGGGCTTCATACTCTGCCACGTTGTTAGTGATGCTGAAGCTGAACTTAATAGCCTTCTTTACCTCTAGGCCTTCGGGTCCTCTGATAATTACTCCAGCTCCCTGGTGTTCGGATCCCGAGGCTCCGTCAACATGTAAGGTCCACTCTGGTTCACCTCCGTTCGGATCCACGTGGCTTTCCCTAGTGGTGGGTACTTCGGCGATAAAGTCTGCCAGTGCTTGAGCTTTTATGGCCTTCCGAGGTTCGTATATGATTTCGTGTTCGCCAAGCTCTATGCACCATTTGGAGAGCCTTCCCAAATGATCAACTTTCTTCATAACATCCCGTAGCGGTATACTACTTCGGACGATGATGGGGTGAGCCTGAAAGTATGGCCGCAGCCTTCTCCCTGCAAGCACCAAGGCGTATATAGCTTTTTGAAGCAGAGGGTACCTGACTTCGGCGCCATGCAGGGATTTGCTCACGTAATAGACTGGCCATTGCTTTGGCCCTTCTTCTTTCACGAGGACCGAGCTTACAGCTTTCTCTGTGATGGCGAGGTACAAAATGAGGGGTTCTCCCTCCCGAGGTTGTCGCAGAGTCGGCAGGCTAGCCAAGTAGACTTTGAGTTCTTCCCAGGCCTTTTGGCAATCTTCACCCCAAGGGTGATCATTCCTTCCGAGGTCGCCTTCCATTTTTGCTGCCTTTGTGAGGACTTTGAAGAAAGGTCGACACCTATCTCCGTACCTGGAAATAAATCTGCTCGGGGAGGTTATTCTTCCGGTGAGCCTCTGCACATCTTTGACTGTGGCAGGAGTTCAGAACTCAAGCAGCGCCTTAATCTTCTCAGGGTTAGTGTCAATGCCTCTTTCGGATACCATGTACCCAAGGAATTTTCCCGAGGTTACCCCGAAGATGCACTTTTCAGGATTGAGCCGAATCCCGAACGCTCTGAGCTTTTGGAAGGTTTCCTCTAGATCTGCAATGTGATAGCTAGTCAGTTTGCTCTTGACTATCATATCATCAACATACACCTCCATGTTTCTCCCCATTTGGTCTTTAAAGACCTTGTTCATCAACCTTTGGTAGGTGGCTCCTGCATTTTTGAGCCCGAAGGGCATCCTGACATGACAGTATGTTCCTCCTTCGGTGATGAAGGCGGTTTTTTCTTCATCTTCGGGGTCCATCCTTATTTGATGGTAGCCACTGAAGGCGTCCAGGAAACTTAGGCGCCCATATTCGGCAGTTGAATCTACCAGTTGATTTATTGGCGGCAGAGGGTATGAGTCTTTCGGGCAAGCATCGTTCAAGTTTCTGAAGTCGATGCACATCCGGAGTTTGCTGCTGCCTTCTTTTGTGGCAATGACCACGTTGCTTAACCATTCGGGGTACTTCACCTCCCTGATGACTTTGGCGTCTAACAGACGCTGGACCTCGGTTTTGACAAAGTTGCTCTTGTGGGCTGAGATGCTTCGTTTCTTTTGCCGGACAGGTTTTGCTTTCAGGCTTACTTTGAGGCTATGCTGTATTATGCCAGAGTTTACTCCTGGCATATCTTTCGGCGAGTAGGCCAACAGATCTTTATTTTTCAGCAGAAAAGATACAAGGTTCTCATTCTCACCTTCGGCCAAGCTCTTCCCTATTCGGGTAGATTGTCCTGGGATAAGTTCCACTGTTTCCATTTCCGCTTTTGTGAGATCTTCTTCTTTGCCTTTTTCTGGCGCCTTTGCCTCCATTGTTTGTGCGAAGTTGCTCGCAGGGGCCTTTCGTGCTTTCACAAACACCTTTCTTACCTCGTCCTGGTCTATGAAGATCTCTGCATCTCCATCCTTGGTGGCAAATGTGACAGTCAAGTACTTCACATCAGGGCGAATGTACAGGTTTCCCTGTGTCTGCCTTCCAACGATGGCGTTGTATGAGGACGGGATGTCCATGACAATGAACCTCACCATTGTGGAGGCGTACAACTCAGCTGCTCCGTCTACCAAAGTCCCTCTCATCATCAGTGGGAGGTCGATCCATCCGAGAACGGGCAGTTCGGATGGTCCCACCCCGAAGGTTGGTGAGGTGACTGGCTTAAGCTCGCTGCTGGAGATGCCCAAGCTCGGCAGTAAGTGCGAGAATAGGACATCCGCATTTGACCCATCATCAAGTAATACCCTTTTCACGTCCCAGTTCCCTATCCTCGCCATGATCAGCAGCGGATCGTCGTGGGGATAGACGACGGTGGATCCATCTTTGCGGGCCAGCTTCTTTGCTGGATTTTGATATTCAATGACTGCAATTTCCCTGGCCTTTCGCTTTCTTTCCGAGGATGGGAGCCCCGTGGTGATTGTTTGGATAACCCCTGTCGGAGGTGGAGGGCACCTTTTTGGACTTCGGTTCCTCCGCCTGTCGGAGTCATAGTCCTCATCTTCGGCCCTTTCTTCCTCCATTTTTTGGCTTTCGGGGATGGCATCCGCAGGTATTTCCGAAGTTGGCCCTGCTTTATCAGCGACTCTATGTACTTCTTCAGCTGGAAGCAGTCTTCGGTGTCATGACCGTGGTCGCGATGAAACTGGCAGAACTTCTTTGCATTCTTCTTATTATCGGCGGTCACGGCCCTTGGTCGCCGAATCTGCGTCCCTTGCCTTTCCAGCGCCATGAGGATGCTGGTCCGTGTAGTGATTAGTGGTGTGAAACTTTGGGGTTTCCTTCCACGAATCCTCCGAGGTCGTCCTGCCTGTTCGGTCGGATGCCGAGCTTGTTCATTGGATCCTTCGGCGTGGTGGTGATCGGACTTCGGCCCAGCCATTCTTAGTTCCTCGGCGGTCGTGTGCTGTTCTGCCCTTCGGTAAAATTCTCCGAGGGTCTCCGAGGGGTCCTTTGAGAACTCATAGAACAGCTGTGAGTCTCGCCGAAGGCCCCGTGTCATAGCAAGAATGCGGACTTCGGGCCGAAAGTCGGGGACGCTAAGAGCTTCCCTGTTGAATCTTTCGACATAGTCTCGGATGGTTTTTCCGTTCCTCTGCTCTATGTCGAACATCTGGACAGGCATCTTTGCAGTAGGTCGACTCCCAATGAATTGCTGCGTGAAGGCCGTGGACAACTCCTGGAACTCAGTGATGGTCCCTGAAGGCAATGAATTGTACCACGCAGCTGCTGGCCCTGTGAGGGTGACTTTGAAGCACTTGCACATGGTAGCGTCGTCAGCACCATGCATTATCATGCTGCGTCTGTACTTCGTCAGATGGGCCTGTGGATCAATACGGCCATCATAAATTTCCAACTGAGGTACTCTGAAGTCACCTGGCATGGCTACCTCGGCCACGGTCCGGGTGAACGGGGACCTATCTTCGCAGAAGGCTCCTGATAGCCAAAGGCTGTCGCCTCAATCTGGCCGAATACCCTGCCACAACAACGGCCGGAAGAACTGGCGCTTCCCGGGAATAGGTGGAATCATGCACCTCGGGAGATAGCCTGAGAGCTCCGAGCCTCGGCACGCCAGTAAAACTTGAGGACTCCATTCGCCCCCCAAGGTTGTGAACAACGCGCCTTCGGAAAAGTGGCACCAGAACATTGCTGCCCAAATATGATATCCCCGAAGGCGGAACCCCCTGGAACTGGGAACCCCCGAACTGAGGGTAGGCTTCCCGAAGAGGCTCTGTCCGAACTAGAGGACGACCTCGCCCAGGGACCTCGGGAGTACGGCAGGCGCATTTAAGGAAGCATTTAAGGAAGCCTCTGACACGTCCCACCACAGACGTAAAAAGTCGCCCTGACGCGCAGACGCCATCAGAATCATATCATGGCCCGTCTCAGCACAAGGCTCGAGGCCATCCAGTTACCAACTATCTGTCCCCTACGCCCAGACGTTCAGGAGCATCCGACCGCACACGTGTCATGATCTGAACGGGCTAGGTATTCCTATATATACAGGAAATAAATACTTGACAGGAGGTTGGCAGGCCGGAGATACAGCTCCCATACTCTGAGAAAAGACCAGGCGAGACTTTTCTGCCTTTCTCTTTGAGCTAGTGACTTTCTCCTTCTTCCGGCCACCACTGACTTGGGCGTCGGAGGCTCCCCCCCCGGAAAAACACTCCGGGGGCCTCCTAACCCTATTTCCCAGTTTTCCAGGTACTCTCCTAGAGGCGATCCACCTTCCAGGCGTTCTTCCTCCTAGAAGTCTCCTCAACAGTCATCATGACTCACAACGATGAGGCCCTGGGCCATCATTTGGCGCCGTCTGTGGGAACCCGCTCGCAGATTGCCGTCGTTGAGACCCGGCGTTCTAAGGACAAGGGACTCCCAAGGTCCTCGTCCGCGCCTGAGATACAACCGGCTGCTGAGCAGACACTCCCAGAGACTTCCACGCCCGAGGAGGACCGCCCTCTGGTAATCACCATGAGCTTCTTGAGGGACTTTCAGCGGTCGGTCGTTGCTGAAATGACTCAGCAGATCGACTGAAGATGGCCACAGCAGTCGCAGGCCCAGAAACCCTGCTCATCAACACGCCCTCGGGAGAGAAGCCCCAAGTCTACACACCGCAGTTCAGAAAGTGGAGATCCTCGCGGAGAATCATCCACAGAAGATATAGCCCTCGGGAAACGGCCTGTGGGACAAACCGGGTCCAAGCGACCGAGAGTCTCACAGCGAAGCAGTTCGTCGCCTGAGGTGAGGGCCCTGACCCCTCCGCGCCGAACTCGCTCCCCGAAAAGGCGCCGTCGATCACCCTCCCGCGAAAATGGTCCTAGCGCCACTGCGCTTATGGAAAGGATATTGGCACGGCTGGACAGAGTGGAAAAGCAAGTGACCAGAAAACCCGTTTGGGACAGGCTGTCGGGGGCGTTATGCGAAGATGGCTCCCCGTTTATTCGCACCGTCGTTGAGGCAGCTATGCCAGGCGACTTCAGAGTGCCTAGGCTGGAGATCTATGATGGCCGGACTGATCCACAGGCCCATCTGACGAAGTACAGGCGGAGCATGATAATGCACGGAGCTGATGACGCTACCATGTGCAAATGCTTTGAAGTCACCCTCACGGGCCCAGCAACAGCATGGTACAATTCGTTGCCCCCAGGGACTATCACTGAGTTTCAGGAGTTGTCCACAGCCTTCACCCAGCAGTTCATTGGGAGCAGGCCGACGGCCAAAATGCCTGTACAGATGTTCGACATAGAGCAGAGAAACGGAGAGACGATCCGAGACTATGTCGAACGATTCAACAGGGAAGCACTCAGCGTCCCGGACTTCCGGCCCGAAATCCGCATCCTCGCTATGACACGGGGCCTTCGGCGTGACTCACAGCTGTTCTACGAGTTCTCAAAGGACCCCCCGAAGACCCTCGGAGAATTTTACCGAAGGGCAGAGCAGCACATGACAGCCGAGGAATTGAGGATGGCGGGGCCGAAGTCTGATCATCACCGCGCCGAAGGGTCCAGCCAGCAAGCTCGGCATCTTTCTGAACACACAGGTCGACCACGGCGAATGCGAGGAAAGAAACCTCAAAGTTTCACACCCTTGAGCACGACACGGACCAACATTCTCATGGCGCTGGAGAGGCAAGGGACGCAGATTCGGCGGCCAAAGGCCATGGCCGCCGATAATAAGAAGAATGCCAAGAAGTTCTGCCAGTTTCATCGCGACCACGGTCATGACACCGAAGACTGCTTCCAGCTGAAGAAGTACATAGAGTCGCTGATCAAACAGGGCCAACTTCGCAAGTATCTGCGGATGCCCTCCCCTAAAGGCAGAAAAGAGGAGGAAGAGAGGGCCGAAAACGAGGACTATGACTCCGACAGGCGGAGAAACAGAAGTCCAAAAAGGCGCCTTCCACCTCCAGTAGGGGTCATCCAAACCATCACCACGGGGCTCCCATCCTCGGAAAGAAAGCGGAAGGCCAGAGAAATTGCTGTTATGGAGTATCAAAGTCCATCAAAGAAATTGGCTCGCAAAGATGGCTCCACTGTCGTCTTCCCCCACGACGACCCGCTGCTGATAATGGCGAGAATAGGGAACTGGGACGTCAAGAGAGTGTTGCTTGATGATGGCTCAAATGCTGACGTCCTATTCTCGCACTTACTGCCGAGCCTGGGCATCACCAGCAGCGAGCTGAAACCTGTCACCACGCCCACCTTCGGCGTTGGGCCATCCGAACTACCCGTCCTCGGATGGATCGACCTCCCTTTGATGATGAAAGGCACTTCGGTAGACGGAGCAGCTGAGTTGTACGCGTCCACAATGACAAGATTCATCGTCATGGATGTCCCGTCTTCGTACAACGCCATCCTTGGAAGGCAGACTCAGGGGAACCTGCACATTCGCCCCGATGTGAAGTACTTGACTGTCACATTCGCCACCAAGGATGGAGATGCAGAGGTCTTCATCGACCAAGCCGAGGTAAGAAAGGTGTTTGTAAAAACACGAAAGGCTCCGGCAAACAGCTCTACACAAACGGTGGAGGCAAAGGCGCAGGAGAAAGGCAAAGAAGGAGATCCCCCAGAAGCAGAAACGGAAGTAGTAGATCTTGTCCCAGGACAATCTACCCGAATAGGGAAGAGCTTGGCCAAAGGTGATAAGGAAAATCTTGTATCCTTTCTGCTAAAAAATAAAGATCTGTTTGCCTACTCGCCGAAAGACATGCCAGGAGTGAACCCTGGCATAATACAGCACAGCCTCAAAGTAAGCCCGGAAGCAAAACCTGTCAGGCAAAAGAAACGAAGCATCTCAGCCCACAAAAGCAACTTTGTGAAAACCGAAGTCCAGCGCCTATTGGATGCTGAAGTTATCAGGGAGGTCAAATACCCCGAATGGTTAAGCAACGTGGTCATCGCCACAAAAGAAGGTAGCAGCAAACTCCGGATGTGCATTGATTTCAGAAACTTGAACGATGCTTGCCCGAAAGACTCATTTCCCCTCCCGCCAATAGATCAACTGGTAGATTCAACGGCCGAATACGGGCTCCTGAGCTTCCTAGATGCCTTCAGCGGCTACCATCAGATAAGGATGGACCCGGAAGATGAAGAGAAAACTGCCTTCATCACCGAGGGAGGAACGTACTGCTATATAAGAATGCCCTTCGGGCTGAAAAATGCAGGAGCCACCTACCAGAGACTGATGAACAAGGTCTTTAAAGACCAAATGGGGAGAAACATGGAAGTATACGTTGACGATATGATAGTAAAAAGCAAGCTGCCCGGCTACCACGTTGCAGATTTGGAGGAAACCTTCCAAAAGCTCAGAGCCTTCGGGATTCGCCTTAACCCCGAGAAGTGTATGTTCGGGGTGACGTCGGGAAAATTCCTTGGGTACATGGTATCCGAAAGAGGCATCGACGCCAATCCTGAGAAGATTAAGGCTCTGCTTGAGTTCCGAACTCCTGCCACAGTGAAAGACGTGCAGAGACTAACCGGAAGAATAACCTCTCTGAGCAGGTTTATTTCCAGGTACGGAGATAGGTGTAGACCTTTCTTCAAAGTCCTCACAAAGGCAGCAAAGATGGAAGGCGACCTCGGAAGAAACAGTCATCCTTGGGATGAAGATTGCCAAAAGGCCTGGGAGGAACTCAAAGTGTACCTGGCCAGCCTGCCGACCCTGCGGCAACCTCGGGAGGGAGAACCCCTCGTACTATACCTCGCCGTCACAGAAAAGGCCGTGAGCTCGGTCCTGATAAAGGAAAAAGGGCCGAAACAATGGCCGGTCTACTATGTCAGCAAGTCCTTGCATGGCGCCGAAGTCAGGTACCCTTTGCTTCAAAAAGCTATATACGCCTTGGTGCTTGCAGGAAGAAGGCTGCGACCATATTTCCAGGCTCACCCCATCATCGTCCGAAGTAGTCTACCACTACGGGATGTCATGAAGAGAGTTGATCATTCGGGAAGGCTCTCCAAGTGGTGCATAGAGCTTGGCGAACACGAAATCACGTATGAGCCTCGAAAGGCCATAAAAGCCCAAGCATTGGCAGATTTTATCGCCGAAATACCCACCACTGAGGAGAACCACTCAGATCCGAAAGAAGGGGAGCCAGAATGGACCTTGCATGTTGACGGAGCCTCGGGGTCCGAACACCAGGGAGCTGGAATAGTTATCAGAGGACCTGAAGGCCTAGAGGTGATGAAGGCTATCAAGTTCAGCTTCAACGTCACCAATAATGTGGCTGAGTATGAAGCCCTCATAGCGGGATTACGCTTGGCCAGAAAGATTGGCGTGAGAAGCTTAAGGGCTCACAGCGATTCCCAGCTGGTAGTTCGGCAGACGGCAGGAGATTATGGGGCGAAGGACCCCATCTTGGCAAAATACCACGAGCTGGTAAGAAATCTCATCCAAGAGTTTGACGCCGTACGGATCGAAAATGTACCCCGGCGGAATAACACTGAGGCAGATTGCTTAGCAAAGTCCAAAACATACACCGAGGTGCTAGACCATCCAAGCATCTCCGTGCTAAGCGTAACGACCTCGGGAATGGGGTGGAAGGACCCCATAAAGAGATACCTCGCAGAGAATGAGCTTCCCGAAGACGCCGGCAATGCTGCAAGACTGCGAAGACGTGCCGGAAGATTCTTCCTGATTGGTGAAGAGTTATATCGGCAAGGATATGCAAACCCGCTGCAGAGATGTGTGGGCGAAGAGGATACTGAGATGGTCCTCGAAGAAGTCCACGAAGGCATGTGCGGCTCGCACGTTGGAACTGATGCCCTTGCAGCAGTGATACTCCGCCAAGGATACTTCTGGCCTACCCTGAGAAAGGACGCAAGACAGTTCGTCCAGAAGTGCGGTAGTTGCCAGAGACATGCAAAAATCCAGAGGATACCCTCGGAAATGGTAACGTCGGCAGACTATCCTTGGCCCTTCGCAGTCTGGGGTATAGACCTCATTGGGCCACTCCCCACAGCGCCCGGAGGCGTGAAATTCTGCGTGGTAGCAGTGGACTATTTCTCAAAGTGGGTAGAGGCAGAACCACTAGCGACTATCTCGGCAAAAGAAGTGCAGAAGTTCGTGTGGAAAAACATCGTATGCAGATTTGGCATACCGAGGGTACTAGTAGCTGATAATGGATCCCAGTTTATAGACAAAGGATTCCAGGAATTCATCAGCGACCTCGGGATAAAGATGCACTTCGCCCCAGTAGCTCACCCCCAAAGCAATGGGCAGGTGGAAGTATCAAACAGGACCATAAAAGATGGCCTGAAAAAGAGACTTGGGGAAGCCAAGGGGAAATGGCCAGGAGAACTCCAAAGTGTATTGTGGAGCTACCGAACGACGCCACGAAGAGCCACAGGGGAAACTCCCTTCTCACTCGTCTTCGGAACAGAGGCCATTATCCCAATAGAGATAGTTCAGCCTTCAGTACGGGTGCAAGTATTTGATGAAGGCGGAAACGACCTCGGTCTGAGAACCAAGCTCGACCTTGTGGCCGAACACAGAGAAATAGCCGAGCTGAGAAGAAAAGCTTTCCAGCAAAGAGTGGCCGCGGCTATCAACTTAAAAGCCAGGCCCAAAGAAATCAAAAAAGGAGACCTCGTTCTCCGAAAGGCCGACTTCGCACCCCGAAGGCCATCTCACGGAGTACTTCGCGCAAATTGGGAAGGACCTTATCTGGTTCTCGCCGAAGTACGAAAAGGCGTGTACAAGCTTGGCGACGCCGAAGGCGTAGAATTGAAAAACACTTGGCATTCAGATGCCTTGAAAAAATTCTACGCCTAAGGTTGAGCGGAAGAAGTATGTTGTACAAGAAATATTCTAAGTACAGAATGGTTTTGAGAAAAATTTTCAAGTATACCAAAATTGTCCAAGACAGATTTCCGCGAAGGTGCTCGCCATGAAAAAAGCGGTTGTGACTTCCCGAAGCCCCTTGAGCCACTATGCTCGGGAAAAATGGGAAACAAGAATCTTGCAAAGGTACTCAGCATAATCAGTGCAGAGAAAATTTTCCGAACACCCTTGAGCGAACATGCTCGGGAGAAAGGGAAAGCAAGAATCTCGCAAAAATACACGCCAAAACAAAAGCAGAGGTAATTTCCGAACACCCTTGAGCGAACGTGCTCGGGAAAAAGGGAATGAGCAATCTCGCGAAGATTTTCCTAAGTCCTTTTGAGCAAATATGCTCGGGACAATAGGAAGACAGAAAAATTTGGCTAAAGATTTTCCGAAGGCCCTTGAGCGAACATGTTCGGGATAAAAGGAAACAAAAAGCCTGCAAAAGACTTAGCCAAATTTTTGCAAATTTTCCAGAAAGTCTCTTGAGCGAGCCTGCTCGGGACAAAGGAAGGTAAAAAGTTTCTTTGGTTGCAGGTTTTCCGAAAGTCTCTTGGAGCGAACGTGTTCGGGATAATGGAAATAAAGAAACTTGCAAGAAAGGACTTAGCCGAAAAGATTGTTCATTTAGAGCAAAAGCTGCCTTACAAAAGAAGTGTCCAAAGAAGGAGTACGAAGGAGAAAAATAAGAGGAGCCCTAAAGCAAACTAGGGAGAGCCGGGTGGACGAAGACCAGGAAGCTTCAGATGCTCGACCCTGGACCACTGCCACCGAGGTCCCTCAGGAAAATTTAGGCCCTCCAGAAAAGAGAGGTCCAAATCTGGGAACCTCTGCAGCACCTGGTGCCGAGCGAGGCAGAAGCCGTCCTGAAAGGCGACCTTGGCCATGTCGTCAGAAGTACGTTTTTGAATGCCAAGGACATTGACCTCGTCCCTCAGCTCAGCAACCTCCTCCTCGAGCTCACTTATCCCCAGCATCTCTCCGGACTCCTTCTTCAGAGCCTCGACCTCGGCTTGAAGAGCAGCGTTCTCGTCCGTCAAACTCGACGCAAGACTGTCGGAAACAGCCTTGTCCTTGACAAGATCTTCATTGGCGGCAAGCAGCTCCTTTACTTGGTCGCCGAGGTCGGAAATCTTCCGGGAGGAGTCCTTTTCAAGTTCTTCTCTTTTCTTCGAGAACTCCTCCCGAACGGCAGCAAGTTGCTGAGAACAATCCGCTGTCAGCTGCTGGTTGCTGGCGATCACCTTCGCAAGAGAAGCCTTCGCTTCAGTGAGTTCCCGCGAAGTCGCATCCTTGGAGGCAGCCTGTCTGGCCACCCGAACTCGGAGATAACCAGCGTACTCCAGCAGCTACGGCAAGGCAAAAGTCCAGGTTAGTACAAGTCTAAACACTTAGAAAATTGAGGAAAAAAGTGTAAAGACTATACCTGAGCAGCATGCTCGGTGACTTTTGCGGCGAGGGTATTATCCCCCGGGTGAGCCGCCGCAATGGCCCGGAAGGAGGCATCAGTGGTCATCCCCTTCCAAATCTCTTTGGTCATCTTCGGACAATCGTCGGAGAACAGATTCATATCCTCCGTAATTGTCCAAAAGGGCTCCAAGGGGATCTTCCCCTCAGGGATTGTGGCATTACGCAGGGCCCGTTTCCTCTCATGAATGGCCCTCCAGCCAACAGTAAGAGATTCCCCTGAGAAGTGAGAAGGAAGTTAGGAGCAAAAGAAAAATTCGCGAAAAGAAAAGGAGCTGAACTTCGGCTAAAGACATACCTGGAGGAACCTCGGAGACAGTGTCCTCGGAATCCTCGGGCCCCTCGGAAGAAAGACCCTTACCCTTCTGCCGGTACCGCTCCTCGGCGGTGGGTACTTCTACCACTACAGTGTTTCTGGGGGCCTCGAGGTCGGGAAGAGGCACCTCGGCGGAAGTAGCGGGGACCTCGGCCGGTGGAATTTCAACAAGACCAGCGTCTTCGCCAGCTTCTTCTTCCAAAAGCTCTGGCTGAGGAGACTGGAGAGTCTTCCTAACTCGCTTCGCCGAGGGTCCCGCCCCTGTCGTCTTCCTTCTTCGGGAAGCCGCCTTCTTTGTTTGCTCCCCCTTCTCCACCTGGCCAGAAAAGAGGGCCTTGTAATAAGCGGCAGCCCCATCGCCCATCTCTGAAAAAGAGAAGAAATATCAGCGTAAGTCCGAGGAAAAAGTATAAAGGGATGGAAGATTACTCACTTTCGGCAAAAGTTTCGAAAGAAGTCTCCCCCTTAAGGAGCTTGACCAGCCAGGAGTCTTTCCCGGCGATGGCGGGAGCGGGCATATTAAGGTCAGTCACGTGCTCCTTAACCACTTTCAGCTCCCGAAGGACTTCTTCGGTCATCAACCTCCAGTTGATAGGAAAGGGGTAAAGAGCACGAGGAGAGACCTCGGGAGCCCAGTCAGCGACTGCCCGAATGCGGGCGTCGAAATCCGCGAACACGGAAGCCAACGGTGGGGTCAGCAGCATCCTCGGATCGACGACGTCTGCGTTCAGCACTCCCTGAGCCCACCTGGTCGGGACATCAGACCAGTTCTTATCCACCTTGAGGAAAAAGAACTTAGGCTGCCACCCCCGCCAGCTGTCCTTCGTGTCGAAGGTGAAGGTGAATTTTTTGCTCCCGGATCCTCGAGGTAGCAGGAAATAGAAGCCACCCTTCGGGACCACATAGAGCTTGTAGTACTGCATGAAAATGATGAAGTGGGGCTCTATCCCGAACACGCCACACATGCAGAGGTAGGCGTTAAAGTAGCAGTACGCGTTCGGGGGAAGCTGGTTCACAGCAATGCCATGGAATTGGCAGAACTCGCAAACCACCTTCGGGGGAGGATACCGAAGACCGGCCTTCAGTTGGGCTCGGAAGACGGTAACCTCGTCGCCACGGTTTGAAAAAGCAAAATGGCTAGAACGAGGCAGTCTGGTCACAGCGTAAGACGGAAGAAAGAATTTTTTCTTCCACCTCTCTAGTTTTTCGGGGGTGGTACAGCAAGGATGGGCCAGAAGAGGTTTCCAGCTCTCGGGAACAGGCATCGCAGACATGAAAAAGAGTTTGAGATGGAAAAGAAAATAGTTTCCAGAAAAAACTCAGAAGACGAGTTTGGAAAAAACAGCAGTTTTCCAGAAAAACTCAGAAAAACAGAGGAATCAAGTACTCTGGAAATCAAAACCCACCAAAAGATTTGCCGGAGGACGCCGTCGTGAAAGTTGGTTGGAAAAAGCTCTGATTAAAGAAGCTCCGCCACAGAAAGCAAGATAAAACGCAAGAACAGAGGGCAGAGCAGAAAAAGAGCAGAAAAACAGTAAGTGGGACTTATGATAGAATGGGCTATTTATAGGCCAAAGGTGGGTAACCGAAAAAACATCATAAGTACCCATTGGAGGCGAACCGTCGCCGTAACTGCCCGCTGCACCCGAAAAGGCGCGCCCTCTGTAAATGACGCGCCTCTCCTCCAATGGCAAGAAGCCACGTGTCAACCACTGCGCAGAAATGGGGGACGTGCCTCCCCAAACGTGCCTGGAAAACCGGGACACGCCTCCTGATTGGGACACGTCGTTTGACATCCCTGAGAAATGGAGACGCGCCGCTCAGTCTGACACGCTTGGCCATCAGACCTGCAGAAATAAAAAAGCAGGCCACCTCGAGGACACCAAGAGACAGGCTATGGCTGAACAGCCCATGACTTTTGGGCAAGAGGTGTATCTTCGGTACAGGCTTTGCCTCGGAGACACCAAAGAAAAGGCCAAGGCCGAACAGCCCAGACCCTCGGGCAAAAGGTGCGACCTCGGAACAGGTTATGCTTCCCAACGAGACTCCCAACGGCAACCTCGGAAAGAGATGCAAACCGAAGTCTTCACTTCGGCTTTCCAGAGGGGGGCATGTGATAGCCAAAGGCTGTCGCCTCAATCTGGCCGAATACCCTGCCACAACAACGGCCGGAAGAACTGGCGCTTCCCGGGAATAGGTGGAATCATGCACCTCGGGAGATAGCCTGAGAGCTCCGAGCCTCGGCACGCCAGTAAAACTTGAGGACTCCATTCGCCCCCCAAGGTTGTGAACAACGCGCCTTCGGAAAAGTGGCACCAGAACATTGCTGCCCAAATATGATATCCCCGAAGGCGGAACCCCCTGGAACTGGGAACCCCCGAACTGAGGGTAGGCTTCCCGAAGAGGCTCTGTCCGAACTAGAGGACGACCTCGCCCAGGGACCTCGGGAGTACGGCAGGCGCATTTAAGGAAGCATTTAAGGAAGCCTCTGACACGTCCCACCACAGACGTAAAAAGTCGCCCTGACGCGCAGACGCCATCAGAATCATATCATGGCCCGTCTCAGCACAAGGCTCGAGGCCATCCAGTTACCAACTATCTGTCCCCTACGCCCAGACGTTCAGGAGCATCCGACCGCACACGTGTCATGATCTGAACGGGCTAGGTATTCCTATATATACAGGAAATAAATACTTGACAGGAGGTTGGCAGGCCGGAGATACAGCTCCCATACTCTGAGAAAAGACCAGGCGAGACTTTTCTGCCTTTCTCTTTGAGCTAGTGACTTTCTCCTTCTTCCAGCCACCACTGACTTGGGCGTCGGAGGCTCCCCCCCCGGAAAAACACTCCGGGGGCCTCCTAACCCTATTTCCCAGTTTTCCAGGTACTCTCCTAGAGGCGATCCACCTTCCAGGCGTTCTTCCTCCTAGAAGTCTCCTCAACAGTCATCATGACTCACAACGATGAGGCCCTGGGCCATCAGCTCCCATGAGCCTGTCCCAAACAGGTTTTCTGGCCATTTGTTTCTCCACCCTATCTAGCCGTGCTAATATCCTCTCCATAAGCACGGTGGCACTAGGCCCTTCTTCAGGGAAGGGAGATCGTCGGTGCCTCTTCGGGGAGCGAGTTCGGCGCTGAGGGGATACGGACCTCACCTCAGGCGACGAACTCCTTCGCCGTGGGACCTTCGGTCGTTTGGACCCAGTTTGTCCCACAGGCCGTTTCCCGAGGGGTATAGTCTCCATGGATGACTCGTCGCGCGGGTTTACGCTTCCCGAACTGCGATGGGTCGACCTCTGACTTTTCTCCCGAGGGCGTGCAGATGAGGGAGCTCTTTGGGCCTGTGTCTGCTGTGACCACCTTTGGTCGATCTGCTGTGTCATTTCAGCCACGACCGAACGCTGAAACTCCCTCATAAAGCTCATAGTGATTACTAGAGGGCGGTATTCCTCGGACGCAGAAGTCCCTGGGAGTGTTTGCTTAGCAGCCGGTTGTGTCTCAGGCGCGGACGGGGACCTCAGAAGTCCCTTGTCCTTAGAACGCCGAGTTTCAATGACGGCGATCTCAGAGCGGGTTCCCACAGACGGCGCCAAATGATGGCCATGGGCCTCATCATTTAGAGTCATGGTGACTGTTGGAGAGACTTATAGGAGGAAGAACGCCTGGAGGATGGTGTGCCCAAGGGAGAGTACTTGAGATGCTCAGAAAAAGTGGGTTAGGAGGCCCCCGGAATGTGTTTCCGGGGGGGGAGCCTCCGACGCCCAAGTCAGTGGTGGCTGAGAAAAAGGCAGAGGAAATAGCACAAAGGGGCTGAAGAGTCTTGCCTGGTGATTTTCTCAGAGTCTGGGAGTCAGACCTTTTGCCAACCAACCTCCTGCCAAGTATTTATTTCCTGGTATTTATAGGAGTGCCTAGCCCGTTCAGATTGCGACACGTGTTCGGTCGGATGTTCCCTGAGTTTCTGGGCGTAGGGGACAGATAGCTGGTAGCAGGTTGCCTTAAGCCTTGTGCTGAGATGGGCCATGATGTGATTTTGATGGCGTCAGCATGCCAGAGCGCCTATTGAGGCGGCTTTATGACGTCTGTGAAAGGACGTGTCAGAGGCTTCCTTAAATGCTTCCTTAAATGCTCCTACCGTACTCCCGAGGTCCCTGGGCGAGGTCATCCTTTGGTACGGATGGTGCCTCTTCGGGAAACACACACCCAGTTCGGGGGATCCCATCTTCAGGGAGTTCCACCTTCGGGGAGATCATGTTCGGCCCGCAATAGCTGGTGCCTCTTTTCTGAAGGTGATCTGTTTACAACCTCGGGGGGGCAAGTAGTATCCTCAAGTTTCCTGGCGTGCCGGGCTTGGAGCTCTTCGGCTATTTCCCGAGGTGTTTGATCTCACTATTACTCGGGTAGCGCCAGTCTCTTCTGGCCATTCTTGTGGCAGGGAGTTCGGCCAGATAGAGGCAATAGCCTTTGGCTATCAAAGACCATCCTCTAGTAGTCACTATGAGCTTTATGAGGGAGTTTCAGCGTTCGGTCGTGGCAGAAATGACACAGCAGATCGACCGAAGATGGTCACAGCAGACACAGGCCCAAAGACCTCCCTCACCTGCACGCCCTCAGGAGAAGAGTCAGAGGTCAACTCATCGCAGTTCGGGAAGCGTAGACCCGCGGGAAGAGTCGTCCACGGAGAATATACCCCTCGGGAAATGGCCTGTGGGACAAACTGGGTCCAAGCGACCGAAAGTCTCACAGCGAAGGAGTTCGTCGCCTGAGGCGAGGTCCCTGTCCCCTCAGCGCCAAACTCGCTCCCCGAAGAGGCGCCGACGATCTCCCTTCCCAGAGGAAGAGCCTAATGCCACAGTTCTCATGGAAAGAATACTAGCGCGGCTAGATAGGGTGGAAAAGTAGGTAGCTTGCAAACCCGTCTGGGACAGGCTCACGGGAGCCTTCTGCGAATAGGGGTCCCCGTTCACCCGGACCGTGGCTGAGGCAACCATGCCAGGTGACTTCAGGGTACCTCGGCTGGAGATTTATGATGGCCGCACTAATCCCCAGGCCCATCTGACCAAGTACAGACGCAGCATGATAATGCATGGTGCTGATGACGCTACCATGTGTAAATGCTTCGAGGTCACCCTCACGGGACCAGCAACTGCGTGGTACAAATCATTGCCCCCAAGAGCCATCACTGAGTTCCAGGAGTTGTCCACGGCCTTCCCGCAACAATTTATTGGAAGCCGGCCAATGGCGAAGATGTCTGTTCAGATGTTAGACATAGAGCAGAGAAACTTAGAAACGATCCGAGACTACGTTGAAAGATTCAACAGGGAAGCTCTAAGTGTCCCGGACTTCCGGCCCGAAATACGTATCTTCGCCATGACACGGGGCCTTCGGCGAGACTCACAGCTGTTTTATGAGTTCTCAAAGGACCCCCCGGACACCCTTGGAGAATTTTACCGAACGGCCGAACAGCGCATGACTGCTGAGGAGCTGGGAATGGCTGGGCCGAAGTCCGGTCACAACCGCGCCGAAGGGTCCAACCAGTAAGCCCGACATCTAACCGAACAGGCGAGCCGACCTCGGAGGATGCGGGGAAGCAAACTTCAAAGCTTCACACCTCTGAGCACTACACAGACAAACATCCTTATTGCACTAGAAAGGCAAGGGACGCAAATTTGATGGCCAAGGGCCATGATCGCTGATAACAAGAAAAACGTCAAGAAGTTCTGCCAGTTTCATCGAGACCACGGCCACGACACCGAAGACTGCTTCGAACTGAAGAAGTACATTGAGTCGCTAATAAAACTCGGCCAACTTCGGAAATATCTGCGGATGCCTTCCCCAAAAAGAAGAAAAGATGAGGAAGAAAGGGCCCAAGAAGAGGACTATGGCTCCGACAGACGGAGAAACAGAAGTTTGAAAAAGCGCCCTCCTCGTCCTGCAGGGGTAATACAAACCATCACCACGGGGCTCCCATCCTCGGAAAGAAAGCGGAAGGCCAGAGTGATCGCGGTCATGGAATATGAGAGCCCGGCAAAGAAACTGGCTCGTAAGGACGGATCCACCGTCATCTTCCCCCATGACGATCTGCTGCTAATCATGGCAAGGATAGGGAACTGGGACATCAAGAGAGTGTTGCTGGATGATGGATCAAATACTGATGTCTTATTCTCGCATTTACTGCCGAATTTGGACGTCTCCAGCAGCGAGCTCAAGCCTGTCACCTCGCCTACCTTCGGGGTTGGACTGTCCGAACTCCCTGTCCTCAGATTTATCGACCTCCACCTGATGATGAAAGGAACTTCGGTCGACGGAACAGCTGAGTTGTACGCCTCCACAATGGCGAGATTTATCGTCATGGACGTTCCTTCTTCGTACAACGCCATCCTTGGAAGGCAAACACAGGGAAACCTGCACATTCACCCTTATGTAAAGTACTTGACTGTCACATTCGCCACCACGGATGGGGATGCAGAGGTCTTCATAGATCAAGCCGAGGTAAGGAAGGTGTTTGTGAAAGCACGAAAAGCTCCGGCAAATAACCTCGCACAAACAATGGAGGCAAAGGCACCAGAAAAGGGCAAAGAAGGAGAACCCCCAAGAGCGGAAACAGAAACAGTGGAACTTGTCCAAGGACAATCTACCCGAATAGGGAAAAGCTTGCCCGAAGGTGACAAGAAAAACCTTGTATCTTTTCTACTGGGAAATAAAGATCTCTTTGCCTACTCGCCGAAAGACATGCCAGGGGTGCACCCTGGCATAATACAGCATAGCCTCAAAGTAAGCCTGGAAGCAAAGCCTATCCGGCAAAAGAAGCGAAGCATCTCAACCCATAAGAGCAACTTTGTGAAAACCGAAGTCCAACGCCTGTTGGACGCTGAAGTCATCAGGGAGGTCAAATACCCCGAATGGTTAAGCAACGTGGTGATTGCAACAAAAGAAGGCAGCAGCAAACTTCGGATGTGCATCGACTTCAGAAACTTGAACGATGCTTGCCCGAAAGACTCATACCCTCTTCCGCCAATAGACCAACTGGTAGACTCAACTGCCGAATACGGGATCCTAAGTTTCCTAGACGCTTTCAGCGGCTACCATCAAATAAGGATGGACCCCAAAGATGAAGAAAAAACCGCCTTCATCACCGAGGGAGGAACATACTGCTACGTCAGGATGCCCTTCGGGCTTAAAAATGCAGGAGCCACCTACCAAAGGTTGATGAACAAGGTCTTTAAGGACCAAATGGGGAGAAACATGGAGGTGTATGTTGATGATATGATAGTCAAAAGCAAGCTCCCTCGCAACCACGTTGCAGATCTAGAGGAAACCTTCCAAAAGCTCAAAGCCTTCGGGATTTGTCTCAATCCCGAAAAATGCATGTTCGGGGTGACCTCGGGGAAGTTCCTTGCGTACATGGTATCCGAAAGAGGCATCGATGCTAACCCCGAAAAAATTAAGGCTCTGCTCGAGTTCCGAACTCCTGCCACAGTAAAAGATGTGCAGAAACTCACCAGAAGAATAACCTCTCTTACCAGGTTCATTTCCTGGTACGGAGATAGGTGTCGGCCTTTCTTCAAAGTCCTCACTAAGGCAGCAAAAAAGGAAGGCAACCTTGGAAGGGATGATCACCCTTGGGATCAAGACTGCCAAAAACCCTGCCGAAGAACTCAAAATCTACCTAGCCAGCCTGCCTACTCTGCGACAACCTCACGAGGGAGAACCCCTCGTATTATACCTTGCCGTCACGGAAAAAGCTGTGAGCTCGGTCCTTGTGAAAGAAGAAGGGCCAAAACAATGGCCGGTCTACTATGTAAGCAAATCCCTGCATGGCGCCGAAGTCAGGTACCCTCTGCTGCAAAAAGCTATATACGCCTTGGTGCTTGCAGGGAGAAGGCTGCGACCATACTTTCAGGCTCACCCCATCATCGTCCGAAGTAGCCTACCACTACGGGACGTTATGAGGAAAGTGGATCATTCGGGAAGGCTCTCCAAGTGGTGTGTAGAGCTTGGCGAACACGATATCACCTATGAACCTCGGAAGGCCATAAAAGCTCAAGCACTAGCAGAATTCATTGCCGAAATACCCACCACTGAGGACAGTCATCCGGATCTGAACTAAGGTGAGCCAGAATGGACCTTACATGTGTTAGTGTTGTGCCCAAAAAAAGCCAATCATGAGATGATTGTATTTTTGCACATTGAGTCATGATATTTTATTGAGGCATTAATCCAGCAATTATGTTTGTTGTTTTGTTTCTGCGTAACGTAATAAACATAATTGTAACCCTAGAATAATGATATTCTTAAACGTCCCTAGTCTAGTATTATTGTGGAGCGGGTTGCAATAATACATAATGACTAGCATATGTGGAGACTAATATGAGATATGTAGTCTACATATGGGTACAAGTTGGAGAACTTGTGTACTGGACCGACCCACCATGAGAACACTTCATGGATCGTTATATGAGTGTCATAAGTGATTCTCATAGTGATCA
Organism: Aquilaria yunnanensis; assembly: GCA_039654915.1. Taxonomy (NCBI): domain Eukaryota; kingdom Viridiplantae; phylum Streptophyta; class Magnoliopsida; order Malvales; family Thymelaeaceae; genus Aquilaria; species Aquilaria yunnanensis. The sequence continues at coordinate 80,680,955 of CM077598.1, forward strand.
TGGTATATGTAGTCCTTCGACCTAAGATCATCAAGGTTCCCTACATGTGAGTCACATACTTTGATACTTTCCTTTGTTGATCGTAACTGAGTGAACTTGAAGGAGGTCATTGGGTATGTCACATATCATGCGGAGGGATTTGTATGATCAAGATGGGATTTGTCCCTCCTATGTAACGGGAGTGATATCTTTGGGCCCCTTGATAGAGTGAGACTTAGAAAATGCATGGCCATGCTCCGATGAGTTGATATATGATATAAATGTCGTCAGTTTAAGTTGGTCTACTCGGTAATCAAGAAACCAAAGATTGGGCTATACGAGAGTGACACATTCCATGTCTCGTGCTTAGTCTTGATATCTTGGACAAAGGGACAATGGCATATATCGGTGATGATCATAAAGGTTTAGTCGATTCACCGACAGTCTTGTCACTTGGGTAGCAATGACGTGTTGCTAGACACCGCTCATTGCTTATGATCATAAATGTGATTTATGATCATTGCCAACATGACAAGAGCCTATTGGGTCGCGCACATAAAGCTATTTGGATCATTAGAGTGCATGGGCTAATTATTTGGGTTATGGTTTCACTTTAATTTTGTATTAATAATGGGCCAAGGAGTTGAGCCATTATTACGCCCGAAATTAAAACCTAATTGGATTAGGGCTTTGAAACCCATTAGGCCTGGAAGTTGAGTCTCACTATAAATACAACTTTTAAGTGAGAAATTCGCAGGTCTCCTTGCCCTAGCCTCCCAAAAGGACAGCCAAACTCTTCTCTTGCAATTCCTTGTAGGACGCAAGCTAGCACTGCGAGCGCAAGAGAAATGCATCTGCCGGGACGTGGTGGAAGCGTGGTGATCCCGAGAGGCTCGTGTGGATACCATAGAGAGCCTGAACACATCAACTGTTCAGGTTTTGTGATTCGACTCTACAGTTGAGTGAGAGATCTCAACCAAAAATTAGGTATGAAATTTTTGAACACCCGGTTTACCCCGTTTCACTTGGATCCTGGAGGGTTTCGGTTAAATTCCGCTGCGCTGTTTGGCTCCCGAAACCCAACAGTGGTATCAGAGCTACTGGTGAAACCCTAAATCGGGATTGAGTGTTGAATCGCATGATGCTATGTGTTTGATTGGTTTTCAGCCATGATTAATTAGATTGATTCATGATGCATGAAACCGGAATTCGTAATGAACATATGAGATATATGAAGAAACGACACAAATTGGTTAATGAGATTAACCCGAAATTGATAGGTATGAGATACCTATAAGGATTAGGATTCTTGCAATAGTTGCAAAAACCCTAGGTTTGTTCGGATTCGGCCTGTTCGGGCACCGAAAGTAAGGTATTTTTGGTGGCTCGAATTGAGGAGTCTCGGGTGCCTACTTTCTCGAAATAGAAGATTTCGGGCTAAGCAATTGTAAGACCGCCGTATGCGAAGCGCCACATAAATAAAACCTGGTTAATCAACACGCGAAAATTGGCATGCATCTTTGTTGAATGAGATTTGACATGATATGCTGATTGGTGTTTGAAGCATGGTGCATGGTTATAGCCCTTGATTGGTTGTACTTGTAAATACGGCCTGCAAGTCGTGCCTTTTCTTATCACTCTCATTGTACATTCTCTTCTCACCTTACTCCCCTCGAATGTAACTCGAGGTTTCTATTATTGATGTAATGGTGCATTATGGGCTCATCCAAGGTGGTATGTCCAAGGATCATGCAAGGAGGTATGTCCAAGGAGGTGACAACAAAAGGGCAGCCAAGAAAGGAAGAGAAGGAGCTTGTGAAGACTCTTTTCTTTTCTTAGGCTTTTATGATATTCTCATTGGCTTTAGAATATTGCATAGTTTGGGCTATAACCATGTCACGTTTATTTCTTGTAAGCATGAGATGCATGTTTTATATTTGTATGTGATGCATGTATAAAACAACCGGAGATAACAAATTGGTGAGATCAAAAGATAAAATCCCTCAAACAAATATTAAGTCATTAAATGTGATGCCTTCCAAATGTTGGCACTCGTCAAGACTTTGATCAACATTAGGTGGGTTTGCCAAAGCAAAGCACCTATGTTCATCTTGGCAAGGCGCGATGGGATAATAGTGATATCCAAACTGCTAACTTTGGGTTCGACTTAACTAAGTCACCCTAATAGGATTAGGGACTTAGAGGCATAGAGTTGGGCTTAAGTTCGTGAGATGAGCTTGGACAAGTGTTGTTCACCCAACTATCCAAGAGTTGCATAAGATGCAATTGGCAAGGAGTTGCCTACCTAAATAGCTGTAACTTGAGAGAAAAGCCAAAGCTGACTCATGTTGTGGTCAAATATGGATCTTGGCCCACTAGAATACCTTAGCGCCGAGGTGTTCCGAAATAATATCAAGGGTTATTATTTTGAGGAAAATAGTGGGAGTATCGTTTAATAAAAGTCCTTATTAAATGAATTAAAATACATGACTCTTACACTGCATATTGACTGTTGTAGATAACCATGGCACAAAACACATCGACACTTTCGTTGCGATCGATCCTTGAGAAGGAAAAACTGAATGGGACCAACTTTCTCAAACGGTACTGAAACTTGAGGATAGTCGTCAAACAAGAGAGAAAGGCATATGTCCTAGAGCAGCCCATTCCGAATGAGCCTGCTGCCACTGCTCCAAGAGCTGAAAGGGATGCTCGCAAGAGGCATTCTGATGATGCTTTGGATGTTGCATGCCTCATGCTTATTACCATGGAATCTGAGCTTCAGAAGCAACATGAGAACATGGGGGCGTTCGATATGATCGAACATCTCAAAATGCTTTTCCAAGAGCAAGCTAGGCATGAGAGGTTTGAGACCTCTAAGGCATTGTTTCAGTGCAAGATGTCTAAGGGAAGTCTCGTGGGTCCTCATTTGCTCAAGATGATTGGGTACATTGAGAATCTTGAGAATTTGGGATTTGCTCTTCAGAAAGAGTTGGCTATTGATGTAGTTGATGGCCCAGGGCCTCATCGTTGTGAGTCATGATGACTGTTGAGGAGACTTCTAGGAGGAAGAACGCCTGGAAGGTGGATCGCCTCAAGGAGAGTACCTGGAAAACTGGTAAATAGGGTTAGGAGGCCCCCGGAGTGTTTTTCCGGGGGGGGAGCCTCCGACGCCCAAGTCAGTGGTGGCCGGAAGAAGGAGAAAGTCACTAGCTCAAAGAGAAAGGCAGAAAAGTCTCGCCTGGTATCTTCTCAGAGTATGGGAGCTGTATCTCCGGCCTGCCAACCTCCTGTCAAGTATTTATTTCCTGTATATATAGGAATACCTAGCCCGTTCAGATCATGACACGTGTGCGGTCGGATGCTCCTGAACGTCTGGGCGTAGGGGACAGATAGTTGGTAACTAAATGGCCTCGAGCCTTGTGCTGAGACGGGCCATGATATGATTCTGATGGCGTCTGCGCGTCAGGGTGACTTTTTACGTCTGTGGTGGGACGTGTCAGAGGCTTCCTTAAATGCTTCCTTAAATGCGCCTGCCGTACTCCCGAGGTCCCTGGGTGAGGTCGTCCTCTGGTTCGGACAGAGCCTCTTCGGGAAGCCTACCCTCAGTTCGGGGGTTCCCAGTTCCAGGGGGTTCCGCCTTCGGGGATATCATCTTCGGGCAGCAATGTCTGGTGCCACTTTTCCGAAGGCGCGTTGTTCACAACCTTGGGGGGCGAATAGAGTCCTCAAGTTTTACTGGCGTGCCGAGGCTCGGAGCTCTCAGGCTATCTCCCGAGGTGCATGATTCCACCTATTCCCGGGAAGCGCCAGTTCTTCTGGCCGTTGTTGTGGCAGGGTATTCGGCCAGATTGAGGCGACAGCCTTTGGCTATCAGTAGTCTTGCAATCGTTGCCTGAAAGCTACAATCAGTTCATCATGAACTATAACATGAACGACCTTGACAAGTCCCTCCCTGAATTGCTCAACATGTTGAGAACTGCTGAGCAAAACCTTAAGAAGGCTAAGCCCATTTTGATGGTTCAAAAGGGTAAGGGAAAGGGAAAAGCCAAGAAGAAGAAGGATAAAGCTAATGGAAGGTCCAATGCTAGTTCTTCTTCAGCTGCACTGAAACCAAAGGGTGGTGTGGCAAAGGAAGGGGAGTGCTTCCATTGTAAGCAACCTGGACACTGGAAGCGCAACTGCAAGCTCTATCTTGAAGAACTTGCTAAGGAAAAAGGAAGTAAGACTTCCATTTCAGGTATTCTTGTTATAGAGGCTAACTTTTCTACTTCCTCATCTTGGGTATTGGATACTGGATTTGGATCTCACATTTGTGCAAATGTGCAGGATCTAAGTAGAAGTAGAAGATTGGCCCAAGGTGAAGTGGACCTACATGTTGGAAATGGAGCAAGGGTTGCTGCCTTAGCCGTAGGGACTTATGTTCTCACTTTACCTAGTGGATTAGTTTTAGAATTAGACAACTGCTACTTTGTGCCTACTATTAGTAGAAATTTGATTTCTGTTTCTTGTTTGGACAAGAAAGGTTTTTCATTTATAATAAAGGACAAATGTTGTTCTATTTATTTGAATGAAATCTTTTATGGTAGTGCTCAACTTAGCAATGGGTTGTATGTTCCAGACCTTGAAGATCCAATCTATAATGTGAATACCAAGAAGGTCAGATTAAATGATTCAAACTCGACCTATCTCTGCCACTGTCGCTTGGGCCATATAAATGAGACCCGCATATCGAAGCTCCATAAGGATGGACTCTTGGACTCATTTGATTTTGAATCATATGAGACATATGAGTCATGTTTGTTGGGCAAGATGACCAAAGCCCCATTCACAGGGCAAAGTGAAAGGGCTAATGACTTACTAGGACTCATACATAGTGATGTATGTGGCCCTATGTCTACACAAGCTAGAGGAGGTTTCCAATACTTCATTAATTTCACTGATGACTTCAGCAGATATGGCTATGTGTATCTTATGAGACACAAGTCAGAATCCTTTGAAAAGTTCAAAGAATTCAAGAATGAAGTAGAGAATCAACTCGGGAAGAGTATCAAAGTTCTTCGATCAGATCGAGGTGGAGAGTACTTGGATCGAGAATTCCTTGACTATCTGAAGGAGTGTGGTATAATATCACAACTCACTCCACCAGGTACACCTCAATGGAATGGTGTTTCTGAAAGGAGAAATCAAACTCTGTTAGACATGGTTCGCTCCATGATGAGTCAAGCTGACCTTCCAAACTCATTTTGGGGACATGCTCTAGAGACAGCCACTTTTGCACTAAACCGAGTTCCATCTAAATCGGTTCAAAAGACACCATATGAGATATGGAGTGGGAGGCATCCCAATTTGTCTTTTATGAAGATTTGGGGCTGTGACGCTTATGTAAAATGTCAATCCTCTAACAAACTAGGGCCCAAATCTCAAAAATGTCTTTTTGTTGGGTATCCCAAAGAAACAAAGGGTTAGTATTTCTACAATCCCTCTGAGCAAAAAGTGTTTGTTGCTCGAACTGGTGTCTTTTTGGAGAAAGAGTTTATCTCTAAAGGAACTAGTGGGAGGAAAGTAGAACTTGAAGAAATTCAAGAACAACAAGAAGACATCGAACCTGAAATGGAACCTGAACAGACACCACAAGATGTTGTAGTTCAAGAGTCTGTTCCTCTAGCACAAAGCCCACGTAGGACTGGTAGGATTCGGCGTGAGCCTGAGAGATATGGATTTCTCGTGACTCACACCGGTGATGTGATGCTCATGGATCAAGATGAGCCCACAACCTACCAACAAGCTATGTCGGGGCCTGACTCTGAGAAGTGGCTAGTGGCCATGAAATCCGAGATGGAATCCATGTATGAAAACCAAGTACGGACTTTGGTTGACCCACCTGAAGGGGTAAAACCCATAGGGTGCAAATGGGTTTTCAAGAAGAAAACTGACATGGATGGTAATGTGATTACCTTTAAGGGACGATTGGTCGCAAAAGGTTTCAAGCAAATTCATGGTATTGACTATGATGAAACTTTTTCACCAGTTGCTATGCTTAAATCCATCCAAATTTGTTTGCTATTGCTGCACACTATGATTATGAGATATGGCAAATGAATGTCAAAACTGCATTCCTAAATGGAAAGCTACTTGAGGATGTGTACATGACACAACCTGAGGGTTTTGTCACTCCTGGGAATGCCAATAAAGTGTGCAAATTGCAAAGGTCCATTTATGGACTGAAGCAAGCTTCTCGAAGTTGGAATCTTCGTTTTGATGATGCAATCAAAGAGTTTGGTTTTATCAAAAATGAAGATGAACCTTGTGTCTACAAGAAGGCTAGTGGGAGCGCTATTGTCTTCTTGGTGTTGTATGTAGATGACATACTACTCATCGGGAATGACATTCCTGAGGTACAGTCTGTGAAGACTTGGCTAGGGAAATGTTTCTCTATGAAGGACTTGGGTGAAGCAGCCTATGTGTTAGGCATCAGGATCTATAGAGATAGATCTAGAAAGCTTCTTGGCCTAAGTCAAAGTACATATATTGACAAGGTGCTAAAGAGGTTTAGCATGCAAGATTCCAAGAAAGGATTCTTGCCCATGTCACATGGTATCACTCTTTCTAGGTCTCAGTGTCCGAGTACAACCGAGGAGAGAGAGCGCATGAGTAAGATTCCGTATGCCTCAGCAATTGGATCTATCATGTATGCCATGATATGTACTCGTCCCGATGTCTCATATGCTTTGAGCATGACGAGTAGGTACCAATCGAACCCCGGTGAAAGTCACTGGACAGCTGTTGAGAACATCCTTAAGTACTTACGAAGGACTAAGGATGCATTCTTGGTCTTTGGAGGTGAAGATCAGCTCATTGTAAGGGGTTATACCGATGCAAGCTTCCAATCCGATAAGGATGATTTTAGATCGAAATCTGGTTATGTGTTTTGTATTGGTGGTGGTGCTGTGAGCTGGAAGAGTTCAAAGCAAGAGACAGTAGCTGACTCTACAACAGAATCTGAGTACATTGCCGCCTCTGATGCTGCGAAGGAGGCAGTTTGGATCAAGAAGTTCATCACTGAACTTGGAGTGGTTCCAGCATTGTTGACCCGATAGAGCTCTATTGTGACAACAATGGAGCAATCGCACAGGCTAAGGAACCTCGATCTCACCAGCGATCCAAACACATACTTCGACGCTATCATCTCATCAGGGAGATCATCGAGAGGGGTGATGTAAGGATATGCAGGACTTCGACAGACAACAACATTGCTGATCCACTGACAAAGCCCCTTACGCAGCAGAAGCATGATAGCCATTCTAGGTCCATCAGTATTAGATACATGGATGATTGGCTTTTAGTGCAAGTGGGAGATTGTTATTGTTGTGCCCAAAAAATGCCAATCATGAGATGATTGTATTTTTGCACATTGAGTCATGATATTTTATTGAGGCATTAATCCAGCAATTATGTTTGCTGTTTTGTTTCTGCGTAACGTAATAAACATAATTGTAACCCTAGAATAATGATATTCTTAAACGTCCCTAGTCTAGTATTATTGTGGAGCGGGTTGCAATAATACATAATGACTAGCATATGTGGAGACTAATATGAGATATGTAGTCTACATATGGGTACAAGTTGGAGAACTTGTGTACTGGACCGACCCACCATGAGAACACTTCATGGATCGTTATATGAGTGTCATAAGTGATTCTCATAGTGATCATGGTATATGTAGTCCTTCAACCTAAGATCATCAAGGTTCCCTACATGTGAGTCACATACTTTGATACTTTCCTTTGTTGCTCGTAACTGAGTGAACTTGAAGGAGGTCATTGGGTATGTCACATATCATGCGGAGGGATTTGTATGATCAAGATGGGATTTGTCCCTCCTATGTAACGGGAGTGATATCTTTGGGCCCCTTGATAGAGTGAGACTTAGAAAATGCATGGCCATGCTCCGATGAGTTGATATATGATATAAATGTCGTCAGTTTAAGTTGGTCTACTCAGTAATCAAGAAACCAAAGATTGGGCTATACGAGAGTGACAAATTCCATGTCTCGTGCTTAGTCTTGATATCTTGGACAAAGGGACAATGGCATATATCGGTGATGATCATAAAGGTTAGTCGATTCACCGACAATCTTGTCACTTGGGTAGCAATGACGTGTTGCTAGACACCGCTCATTGCTTATGATCATAAATGTGATTTATGATCATTGCCAACATGGCAAGAGCCTATTGGGTCGCACACATAGAGCTATTTGGATCATTAGAGTGCATGGGCTAATTATTTGGGTTATGGTTTCACTTTAATTTCGTATTAATAATGGGCCAAGGAGTTGAGCCATTATTAAGCCTGAAATTAAAACCTAATTGGATTAGGGCTTTGAAACCCATTAGGCCTGGAAGTTGAGTCTCACTATAAATACAACTTTTAAGTGAGAAATTCGCAGGTCTCCTTGCCCTAGCCTCCCAAAAGGACAGCCACACTCTTCTCTTGCAATTCCTTGGAGGACGCAAGCTATCACTGCGAGCACAAGAGAAACGCATCTGCCGGGACGTGGTGGAAGCGTGGTGATCCCGAGAGGCTCGTGTGGATACCATAGAGAGCCTGAACACGTCAACTGTTCAAGTTTTGTGATTCGAGTCTACAGTTGAGTGAGAGATTTCAACCGAAAATTAGGTATGAAATTTTTGAACACCCGGTTTACCCCATTTCACTTGGATCCTGGAGGGTTTCGGTTAAATTCCGCTGCGCTGTTTGGCTCCCGAAACCCAACAACATGTTGACGGAGCCTCGGGGTCCGAGCACCAGGGAGCTGGGGTAATTATCAGAGGCCCCGAAGGCCTGGAGGTAATGAAGGCTATCAAGTTTACCTTCAACGTCACTAACAATGTGGCTGAGTATGAGGCCCTCATAGCGGGATTATGACTGGCCCAAAAAATTGGCGTGAGAAACTTAAAGGCTTACAGCGATTCCCAGCTAGTAGTTCAACAGACGGCAGGAGACTATGGGGCGAAGGACCCAACCTTGGCAAAATACCACGAGCTGGTAGCAAAACTCATTCAAGAGTTTGACGCCGTACGTATCGAAAACGTACCTCGGTGGAAAAACACCGAGGCAGACTGCTTAGCGAAGTCAAAAACCTACACTGAGGTGCTAGACCATCTGAGCATCTCAGTACTGAGCATATCAACCTCGGGAAAAGGCTGGAGGGATCCAATAAAAAGGTACCTCGCGGAAAATGTGCTCCCCGAAGACCCCGGTGACGCTGCAAAACTGCGAAGCCGCTCCGGTCGTTTCTTTCTGATCGGTGAAGAACTATACCGACAGGGATACGCGAATCCACTGCAAATATGTGTGAACGAAGAGGATACTGAAATAATCCTTGAAGAAGTCCACGAAGGCATGTGTGGTTCACACATTGGAACCGATGCCCTGGCGGCAGTGATACTCCGCCAGGGATACTTCTGGCCTACCCTAAGAAAGGACGCAAGGCAGTTCATCCGGAAATGCGGTAGTTGCTAGAGACACGCGAACATCTAGAGGGCACCCTCGGAAATGGTAACTTCGGCTGACTATCCCTAGCCCTTCGCAGTCTGGGGTATAGACCTTATTGGGCCACTCCCCTCAGCGCCCGGAGGCATGAAATTCTGCGTGGTAGCGGTAGACTATCTCGGCAAAAGAAGTGCAGAAGTTTGTACGGAAGAAGTGCAGAAGTTTGTATGGAAGAACATTGTATGCAGATTCGGCATACCGAGGGTGCTAGTGGCTGATAATGGATCCCAATTCATAGACAAAGGATTCCAGGAATTTATCAACAACCTCGGAATAAAGATGCACTTCGCCCCAGTAGCTCACCCCCAAAGCAACGGGAAGGTGGAAGTATCTAACAGGACCATAAAAGATGGCCTGAAGAAGAGACTAGGGGAAGCAAAAGGGAAATGGCCAGGAGAACTCCAAAGCGTGTTATGGAGTTACCGAATGACGCCCCGAAGAGCCACAGGGGAGACTCCCTTCTCACTCGTCTTCGGAACAGAGGCCATCATCCCTATCGAGATAGTTAGACCATCAGTACGGGTGCAAGTATTTGATGAAGGAGGAAACGACCTCGGCCTAAGAACGAAGCTCGACCTCGTCGGCGAACACAGAGAAATAGCTGAGCTGAGAAGAAAAGCTTTCCAGCAAAGAGTGGCCGCGGCTATAAATTTACGAGCCAGGCCAAAAGAAATCAAAAAAGGGGACCTCGTTCTCCGAAAGGCTGACTTTGCACCCCGAAAGCCATCTCACGGGGTATTTCGCGTGAACTGGGAAGGACCTTTTCTGGTTCTTGCTGAAGTACGAAAAGGCGTGTACAAACTTGGCGACACCGAAGGCGTAGAATTGAAAAACACTTGGCACTCAGATGCCTTGAAGAAATTCTACGCTTAAGATGGAGCTGAAGGATTGTGTTGTGCAAAAAATATCCTAAGTACAGAATGTCCTTGAGAAAAAATTCTTAAGTGTACAAAATGGTGCAAGACAGAATTCCGCGAAGGTGTTCGCCATAAAAAAGCACAAATGTGATTTTCCGAAGTCCCTTGAGCCATCATGCTCGGGAAAATGGAAAACAAAAATTTTGCGAAATTACTCGCCGCAAAAAACGCAGATGTGATTTTCTAAAGTCCTTTGAGCCATCATGCTCGGGAAAATGGAAAACTAAAATTTTGCGAAAGTACTCGCCGCAAAAAGCGCAGATGTGGATTTCCGAAGTCCCTTGAGCCATCATGCTCAGGAAAGTGGAAATGGAAAATCTTGGAAAAAGACTTAGCCAAAAAATATATTCATTGAGAATGATCAGGCTTACAAAGAAGAAGTGCCCGAAGAAGGAACACAAAAACGAAGAGGAAAAAGGGAAAAGGCCCCTAAAACAGCCTAAGGGTTCTCGGCGTCCCGGGAGCCACCAGCCTCTGTGCCCTTTTCCACCACCTTCGGCGCAGGAATTGTGGAAGGCAGGTTCAGGTGCTCGATTTTGGACCAGGACCACCGAGGCCCCTCGGGAATGTTGAGAGCTTCCAAAAAAGAGAGGTCCAGACCTGGGAACCTCTCAAGGACTTGGTGCCGAGCAAGGCAGAATCCATCTTGGAAGGCGACCTTGGTCATTTGGTCGGATTTGTCATTCTCAACCTCAAGGTCCTCGAGCTCGTCCTTCAATTCTGCAACCTCCTTCTTCAGTGCCTTCACCCTCTTCTTCGCATCGGGCTCCTTCTTCAAAGACTGGACCTCGGCTTCGAGAGCCTTTTTCTCACTCACCAACGACCGAATGAGATTGTCAGAATCTGACTTATCTTTGAGAAGGTCTTGGTTGGCAGCAAGCATCCCTTTCACCTGATCGCCGAGGTCAGCAATCTTCAGAGAGGAGTTCTTCTCAAGATCTTCCTTCTCCTTCTGGAACTCCTCCCGAAGGGCAGCAACTTCTTTCTTCGCAGCATCTGACAGCTGCTGGTTCTTGGCGATCAATGCCGAGCGCGTGACCTTCGCTTTCTCTAAGGTCTCTAAGGCCGAAGCTCAGAACGCCGCCTGCCTGGCCACCCGAACTCGGAGAAAGCCGGCATACCCCAGCAGCTGCAAAAAGATGAACTCAAGGTCAGTAAGAGCTAAGCACTTAGGAAAAATTGAAGGGAAAAAGGTGTGAAGAACATACCTGAGCAGCATGCTCGGTGACTTTCGCGGCAAGGGTGTCATCATCCGGATGGGCCGCCGCAATAGCCTTGAAGGAGGCCTCTGTAAGCACCCCCTTCGAAATCTGTTTCGCCATTTTAGGACAGTCTTCGGAGTACAAGTTCATGTCCTCCGTGAATGTCCAGAAAGGCTCTTTTGGTATCTTCCCTTGTGGGACTTTGGCGTCACGAAGGGTCCGCACCTTCGTGTGTTCGGCCGCCCAGTTCGGGGTAACCAACTCCCCTACCTGGCGAAAATGAGAAGCAGGTCAGAGACAAAGGAAAATTCAGAAAAACAAAAGAGCCATACTTGTTCTGAAAACAACAAACCTGGCGGTACTTCGACCACGACATCCTCGGAGTCCTGAGACTCCTCGATCGAAATCGCCTTGCCTTTCTTCTTGCGCCGCTCCTCGGCAGAAGGAGCCTCTGCCACGGCCTCCAGAAGGGCCTGCGGCGTAGAAGGGCTCTAGGGAGGGACTTCGGCGGAAGGAACGTCGACAGCCGCAGGGACCTCGGCAGAAGCCTCGGTCGGCGGAATCTCGGCTGCCCTAGGCTCCTCATCAGCCTCCTCAGAAATTTCCTCCAAAGGAACCTGGGCAGTTTTCTTTGCCCGTTTCGCTGAAGGCCCAGCGCCAGTGGACTTCCGCCTTTGGGAAGCCGCCTTCTTTGTCTGATCGGCCTTCTCCACCTTGCCGGAGAAAAGGGACTTGTAAAATGCAGCAGTCTCGTCGCCCATCTCTGAAAAAGAAAAAAGACATCAGCGTAAGTCCGAGGGAAAAACAAAAAGGGAGTAGAAGATAACTCACTTTCAACAAACGTTTCGAAAGAGATTTCCTCCCGAATGAGCTGCACCAACCAGGAATCCTTCTCGGCGATGGCAGGAGCCGGCATCTCGAGGTCGGTCTCATGCTCCTTAACCACCTTTAACTCCCGGAGGACCTCTTCGGTCATCAACCTCCAGTTGATAGGGAAGGGGTACAGAGTGCGCGGAGCGACCTCGAGAGCCCAGTCGGAGACGGCGCGGATGCGGCCGTCGAAGTCCGCGAAAGTGGAAGCCAACTCTGGAGTCAGCAACAACCTCGGATCAACGACGTCCACAACTAACCTTCCCTGAGCCCATTTGGTCGGAACATACGACCAGGCCTCCTCCATCTTGAGGAAGAAGAATTTTTGTTGCCACCCCCGCCAGCTGTCCTTGGCGGCGAAGGTGAACATGAATTTTTTGGTCCCAGATCCCCGAGGTAGCATAAAGTAGAAGCCACCTTTTGGGACCACGAAGAGCTTGTAGTACTGCATGAAGATTATAAAATGGGGTTTTATCCCGAAGACGCCACACATACAGAGGAAGGGGTTAAAATAGCAGTACAAGTTCGGGGGAAGCTGATTCACAGCAATGCCATGAAATTGGCAGAACTCGCAAACCATCTTCGGGGGAGGATACCGAAGTCCGGCCTTCAGCTGGGCTCGAAAAACAGTAACCTCGGTACTACGGTTTGAAAATGCATAGTGGTCAGGTCGTCGCAGCGGGGTAATGGCGTAAGAAGGAAGAAAGAACTTCTTCTTCCACCTCTCTAATTTTTTAGGGGTAGTGCAACAAGGATGGGATAAAAGAGGCTGCCAGCTCTCAGGGATAGGCATTTTGGACAGAAAAACGAGTACGGAAAAGACAAGAAAAGAGTTTCTGGAAAAAACTCGAAAGAATAGAGGGATCAAAACACTCTGGGAAACAAAAACCCACCAAAAGATTTGCCAAAATCTGAGGTCGCTGTCGCGAAAGGTTGTCGGAAAAAAGCTCTGTTAAGACAGCTCCGCCGAAGCAAGAGAAAGCGCAGAGAAAAGGACAAGCAGGGAAAAAAGCAGAAGCAAAAGCAGAAGGGCCTATGACGGAATGGGCTATTTATGGGCCAAGGGTGGGTAACCGAAACGTCGTCATAAGTGCCCTTTGAAGGTGAACCGTCGCCATAACTACTCTCTGCGCCTGAAAAGACGCGCTCTTTGCAACCGACGTGAGTCTCCTCCAATGACAGAGTGCCACGTGTCAAACCGCCGTGCCAAAATAGGGGACACGTCTTCTGATATCCCTAAAAAGCTGGGACGCGTCACTCAGACTGACACGCTTGGCCATCAGACGCGACTCTGCACAGACCTGGAAAAGCAAAGACGCAGGTTGCCTCGAAGACACCAAAAGACGGGCTATGGCCGAAAAGCGGGTACCTTCGGGCAAGAGGAGTATCTTCGACACAGGCTTTGCCTCGGAGACACCAAAAAATAGGCCAAAGCCGGGCAGCCCACACCTTCGGGCAAGAGGTGTACCTTCGACACAGGTGTTACTCTCTATAGACTCCCACAGAACAACCTTGGAAAGAGATGCAAAACCAAAGTCTTCACTTCGGCTTTCCGTAGGGGGGCATGTGATAGCCAAAGTCTATCGCCTCTATCTGGCCGAACTCCCTGCGACAAGAATGGCCAGAAGGAAACTGGCGCTACCCGAGAAAAGGTGGGATCATACACCTCGGGAGATAACCGAAGAGCTCCGAGCCCGGCACGCCAGGAAACTTGAGGATACTACTAGCCCCACAAGGTTGTCAACAGATCGCCTTCGGAAAAGAGGCACCAGCTATTGTGGGCCGAACATGATCTTTCCGAAGGTGGAACTCCCTGAAGCTGGGAACCCCCGAAGAGGCACGGTCCGTACCAGAGGACGACCTCGCCCAGGGACATCGGGAGTACGGCAGGAGCATTTAACGAAGCCTCTGACATGTTGCCCACAGACATCACAAGTCGCCTCAAACGGCGCCCTGACACACCGACGCCATCAAAGTCACATCATGGCCCGTCTCGGCCGAAGGCTCAAGGGGCCTGCCATCGGTTACTTGCCCCCTACGCCCAGAAATTCAGGAACATCTGACCGTACACGTGTCAAGATCTGAACGGGCTAGGCACTCCTATAAATACCAGGGAATACAGCCTGGGAGGAGGCGGGCAGATATCCTGACTCCTCACTCTGAGAAAGTACTACCAGGCGAGTTCACTGAACCCCTCAGTGATATTTCCACTGCCTTCTCTCAGTACCACTGACTTGGGCGTCGGAGGCTCCTCCCCGGAAAAACACCCCGGGGACCTCCTAACCCACTTTTTCTGAGCATCTCAGGTATTCTCCCTTGGGCAAAACAGCCACCAGGCGTTCTTCCTCTTCAGGAGTCCCTCCATCAGTCACCATGACTACCAATGATGAAGCCCCCGGGCATCAAGTTCCATGTCCACTATCCATGAAAAAGCTTGAAACAAAAGCTTGTAGTGCACTAGTGAGCTCCTTAGCTCTCTTCCTTGTCATGGGTCCACTAGAAACCTTCAATGGGTCATTGTATTCCTTGAGTGTGCCTTCCTTCATCATATCAACTCCCCCCTCCTTAGAAGGATTTGTCCATAAATCTGCATATTCAAATAAAGATAAATAAAAAATGTTGAAAGTAGTACTCACATTGTAATCACCTGACAAGTGTAGCATGTATGCATTGTCATTGATCTTTCTAATGCCTTGGAATGGACCATCTCCTCTTGGATGAAGCTTAGTCTTCCTTGTAGCTGGAAATCTTTCCTTCCTCATGTGCAACCAAACCCAATCTCCAGGCTCAAAGACAACTCTCCTTCGGCCTCGGTTGTCTTTCTTAGCAACTTATTGATTTTTGTGCTCAATTTGTGATGGCCTGGGGCCTCATCGTTTGTAGTCATAGTAACTGGTGGAGAGACTTCTGGGAGGAAGAACGCCTAGAGGATGGATCGCCCAAGGGAGTGTGCCTGAAAGCTCAGAAACAAAGGGTTAGGAGGCCCCTAGAGTGTTTTTCCGGGGGGGGAGCCTCCGACGCCCAAGTCAGTGGTGGCTGAGAAAAGGCAGAGGAAATAGCACAAAGGGCTGAAGAGTCTTGCCTGGTGTTATTCTCAGAGTAGGGGAGCAGTGTTTTGCCAACCAACCTCCTGCCAAGTATTAATTCCTGGTATTTATAGGAGTGCCTAGCCCGTTCAGATCACGACACGTGTTCGGTCGGATGTTCCTGAATTTCTGGGCGTAGGAGACAGATAGCTGGTAGCAGGTTGCCTTGAGCCACGTGCTGAGGTGGGCCATGATGTGATTCTGATGGCGTCCGTGTGTCAGAGCGCCTTTTGAGGCGGCTTGTGACGTCTGTGAAAGGACGTGTCAGAGGCTTCCTTAAATGCTTCCATAAATGCTCCTGCCGTACTCCCGAGGTCCCTGGGTGAGGTCGTCCTTTGGTACGGACAGAGCCTCTTCGGGAAACAAGCCCTCAGTTCGGGGGTTCCCAGTTTTAGGGAGTTCCGCCTTCGGAGATATCATGTTCGGCTCGCTATGTCTGGTGCCGCTTTTCCAAAGGCGATCGGTTCACAACCTTGGTGGGGCAAGTAGTGTCCTCGGGTTTTCCTGGCGTGCCGGGCTCGGAGCTCTTCGGCTATCTCCCGAGGTGCATGATCACACCTTTTCTTGGGTAGCGCCAGCTTCTTCTGGCCATTCTTGTGGCAAGGAGTTCGGCCAGATAGAGGCGATAGCGTTTGGCTATCATATGCCCCCCTTTGGAAAACCGAAGTGAAGACTTCGGTTTTGCATCTCTTTCCGAGGTTGTTCATGGGAGTCTCTTGGAAGCTCAACCTATTCCGAGGATGCGCCTTTTGCCCGAAGATCATGTGCTCTTCGGCCTTGGCCTGTTCTTTGGTGTCTTCGAGGCGGAGCCTGTGCCGAAGATACACCTCTTGCCCGAAGGTCATGGGCTGTTTGGCCATAGCCTGCCTCTTGGCGTCCTCGAGTTGGCCTGCTCTTTGTTTCTGCAGGTCTGTTTGGCCAAGCGTGTCAGTCTGAGCTGCGCGTCCCAGTTTTCAAGGGACGTTTGGAGGGCGTGTCCCCCATCTTTGCGCAGCGGTTGACACGTGGTGCTTTGCCATTGGAGGAGAGTCGCGTCGGTTACAGAGGGCGCACCTTTTCAGGTGTAGAGAGCAGTTACGGTGACGGTTCACCTCCAAATGGTACTTAAGACGATGTTTCGGTTACCCACCTCTGGCTTATAAATAGCCCTTTCCATCATAAGTTCCTTTTCCTTTTTCTTCTGCTCTTTTCTCTGCTTTGCCCCTGTTCTTGCACTTTCTTGCTTTCTGTGGCAGAGCTACCTTAATCAGAGCTTTTTTCCAGCCAGCTTTCACGACGGCTTCCTCAGATTTTGGCAAGTCTTTCGGTGGGTTTTTGTTTTCCAGAGCATTTTGATCCCTTTGTTCTTTGGAGTTTTTTCTGGAAACTATTTTCTTGTCTTTTCCAAACTCGTTTTCATGTTTACAATGCCTATCCCTGAGAGCTGGCAGCCTCTTTTAGCCCATCCTTGTTGCACCACCCCTGCAAAGTTAGAGAGGTGGAAGAAAAAGTTCTTTCTTCCCTCTTATGCCATTACTAGGCTGCCTCGTTCTAGGCATTATGCTTTTTCAAAGCACAGAAATAAGGCTACCATTTTCTGAGCCCAGCTGAAGGCCGGTCTTCGGTATCCTCCCCCGAAGATGGTTTGCGAGTTCTGCCAATTTCATTGCATTGCTGTGAACCAGCTTCCCCCGAACTCGTTCTGCTATTTTAACGCCTTCCTTTGCATGTGTGGCGTCTTCGGGATAGAACCCCACTTCATAATCTTTATGCAGTACTACAACCTCTCTGTGGTCCCGAAGGGTGGCTTCTATTTCATGCTACCTCGGGGATCCGGGAGCAAGAAATTCATGTTCACCTTCGCCACTAAGGATAGCTGGCGGGGGTGGAAACAGAAGTTCTTCTTCCTGAAGATGTTTGAGGCCTGGTCGTACGTCCTGACCAAATAGGCTCAGGGAATACTAAATGTGGACGTCATTGATCCGAGGATGCTGTTGACTCCAGAGTTGGCTCTCGTGTTAGCGGATTTCGATGCCCGCATTCGGGCTGTCTCTGACTGGACTCCCGAGGTCGCTCCGCGTGCCCTTTACCCTTTTCCTATCAACTGGAAGTTGATGACCGAACAGGTCCTTCAGGAACTAAAGGTGGTGAAGGAGCATGAGACTGACCTCAAGATGCCAGCTCCTGCCATCACCGGGAAGGATTCTTGGTTGGTCAAGCTTCTTAAGGAGGAAATTTCTTTCGAAACACTTGTCGAAAGTGAGTTGTCTTCTACTCCCTTGTTGTTTTCTTCCTCGGACTTACGCTGATATTTCTCTTCTTTTTCAGAGATGGGCGACGGGACTGCCGCCTATTACAAGTCCCTTTTCTCCGGCCAAGTGGAGAAGGGGGAGCAGACAAAGAAAGCAACTTCCCGAAGGCGGAAGTCTGTCGGTGCTGGTCCTTCGGCTAAACGGGCGAAGAAGACTGTCCTTTCCTCCCCTTTGGAAAGTATTGGGGAGGAAAGCGAGGATACCGAGGCCGCTGTCACTTCGTTGCCCGAACCTTCGGCCGAGGTCCCTGCTGCCACCGACGTCCCTCATACCGAAGTCCCTCCCCAAAGTCCTACCCCGTCGCAAGTCCTTCTGGACGCCGTGGTAGAGGCACCTTCTGCCGAGGAGCGGCGCAGGCAGAAGGGTAAGGGCATTTCGACCGAGGAGGCCGAGGACTCCGAGGACATCGTTGTCGAGGTTCCACCAGGTTTGTTTCCAGGCAAAGTGTACTTCCTTTGCTTTTTCTGGATTTGCTTCTTTGTCTTTAATCTCCTTCTCATTTTTGCCACGCAGGGGAGTTGCTTACCCCTGGATGGGCGACAGAACACGCGAAGGCGCGGGCCCTTCGCGACGCCAAAGTACCGCAAGGGAAGGTTCCCAAAGAGCCTTTTTGGACATTCACAGAGGACATGAACTTGTACTCCGAGGACTGTCCAGAAATGGCGAAGCAAATTTCGAAGGGGGTGCTTACAGAGGCCTCCTTCAAGGCTATTGCGGCGGCCCATCCGGATGATGACACCCTTGCCGCCAAAGTCACCGAGCATGCTGCTTAGGTATGTTCTTCACACCTTATTCCCTTCAATTTTTCCTAAGTGCCTGGCTCTTACTGACCATGCATTCATCTTTTTGCAGCTGCTGGGATACGCCGGCTTTCTCCGAGTTCGAGTGGCCAGGTAGGCGAAGTTCCGAGCTTCGGCCTTGGAGGCCTTAGAGAAGGCGAAGGCCACTTGCTTGGCATTGATCGCCGAGAACCAGCAGCTGTCACATGCTGCGAAGGAAGAAGTTGCCGCTCTTCGGGAGGAGTTCCGGAAGGAGAAAGAAGAACTTGAGAAGGATTCTTCCCGGAAGACTGCTGACCTCGGCGAGCAGATAAATGGGATGCTGGCCGCCAACGAGGAGCTCCTAAAGGATAAGTCAGATTCTGACAAGCTCATACTGGCGCTGACAGCTGAGAAAAACATCCTTGCAGCCGAGGCCAAGTCCTTGAAGAAGGATCCGAAGGGGAAGAAGCAGATAAAGGCGCTGGAGGAGGAGGTCGCGGATCTGAAGGACGAGCTTGACGACCTCGAGCTTGAGAAGAACAAGTCTGATCAAATGGCCAAGGTCGCCTTTCAGGACGGCTTCTGCCTTGTTCGGCACCAAGTCCTCCAGAGGTTCCCAGATCTGGACCTCTCTTTTCTAGAGGGTCTAAACATTCCTGAGGGACCTCGGTGGGAATGGTCCAAGGTCGAACACTTGAAGCTTCCTCCTTCAATTCCAGCGCCGAAGGTGGTGGAAAAGGCTGGGCCAGCAAGTGGCTCTCGGGACGCTGCGAACCCTTAGGCTATTTTAGGGCCCCTTTTCCTTCCCTTCTATTTTGTATTCCTTCTTCGGGCACTTCTTTATTGTAAAGCAGCTTACTCCTTAATGAAGACTTTTTTGGCTAAGTGTTTCTTCAAGTTTCTTTATTTCCATTGACCCGAACGCATGTGCTCAAGAGACTTCGGAAAACCTGCAATCAAAGAAACTTTTTTACCTTCCATTGGCCGAGCTTGTTCGCTCAAGAAGCTTTTTGGAAAGTCTGAAAAAATTTGACTAAGTCTTTTTGCAGGCTTTTGTATTTCCATTTTGTCCCGAACACGTTCGCTCGAGGGACTTCGGAAAACACTTAGTCAAAATTTCCCTTCTTTCCCTTTTTGTCCCGAGCATGTTTGCTTAAGAGACTTAGGAAATTTTTTTAGAGTTGTTTTCCATTTTTCCCGAGCGTGATGGCTCAAGGGACTTCGGAAAACTGTCTCTATGCTTATTTCGGCGAGTACTTCTGCGACGTTCTTGTTTCCCATCTTTCCCGAGCATGATGGCTCAAGGGACTCTTGAAGGTCAATCTTTGCTTTATTATGGCGAGAATCTTTCACGGAATTCTGCTTTGCACAATTTTGGATACTTAAGAACTTTCCTTAAGAGCATTCTGTGCTTACAATTCCTTCACCTTAACTTAAGCGTAGAATTTTTTCAAGGCGTCTGAGTGCCAAGTATTTTTCAATTCTACGCCTTCGGCGTCGCCAAGTTTGTACACGCCTTTTTGTACTTCGGCGAGAACCAGATAAGGTCATTCCCAGTTTGCGCGAAGTACTCCGTGGGATGGCCTTCGGGGTGCGAAGTCAGCCTTCCGGAGAACGAGGTCTCCCTTCTTGATTTCTTTTGGCCTAGCCCGTAAGTTTACAGCCGCGGCCACTCTTTGCTGAAAAGCTTTTCTTCTCAGCTCGGCTATTTCTCTGTGTTCGCCGACGAGGTCGAGCTTGGTTCTGAGGCCGAGGTCATTTCCACCTTCATCAAATATTTGCACCCGTATTGATGGTTTGACTATCTCGACTGGGATAATGGCCTCAGTCCCGAAGACTAGTGAAAAGGGAGTTTCCCCTGTGGCCCTTCGGGGCATCGTTCGGTAGCTCCACAATATGCTTTGGAGTTCTCCTGGCCATTTCCCTTTTGCTTCTCCCAGTCTCTTTTTCAGGCCATCTTTTATGGTCCTGTTCGATACTTCCACCTGCCCGTTACTTTGGGGGTGAGCTACTGGGGCGAAGTGCATCTTTATTCCGAGGTCGCTGATAAATTCCTGGAATCCTTTGTCTATGAATTGGGATCCATTATCAGCCACTAGTACCCTTGGTATGCCAAATCTGCATACAATGTTCTTCCATACGAACTTCTGCACTTCTTTTGCCGAGATAGTTGCCAGCGGTTCTGCCTCGACCCACTTAGAGAAATAGTCCACTGCTACAATGCAGAATTTCACGCTTCCGGGTGCCATGGGGAGTGGCCCAATAAGGTCTATACCCCAGACTGCGAAGGGCCAAGGATAGTCAGCCGAAGCTACTGTTTCCGAGGGTGCCCTCTAGATGTTCGCGTGTCTCTGGCAGCTACCACATTTCCGGATGAACTGTCTTGCATCCTTTCTCAGGGTAGGCCAGAAGTATCCTTGGCGAAGTATCACCGCTGCAAGGGCATCAATTCCGATATATGAGCCACACATGCCTTCGTGGACCTCTTCAAGGATCATTTCAGTATCCTCTTCAGCCACGCATCTCTGCAGCGGGTTTGCATATCCCTACCGGTATAACTCTTCACCAATCAGGAAGAATCGGCCGGAGCATCTTCGCAGTCTTGCAGCGTCGTCGGGGTCTTCGGGGAGCAAATTTTCTGCGAGGTATCTTTTTATGGGATCTTTCCATCCCTTTCCCGAGGTCGCTATGCTGAGCACTGAGATACTCGGGTGATCTAGCACCTCGGTGTATGTTTTTTACTTTGCCAAGCAATCTGCCTCAGTGTTATTCCGCCGAGGTACATTTTGGATCCGTACGGCGTCAAACTCTTGGATGAGCTTTGCTACCAGCTCGTGTATTTTGCCAAGATTGGGTCTTTCGCCCCATAATCTCCTACCGTTTGCCGAACTACCAGCTGGGAATCGTTGTGAGCTTTTAAGTTTCTCACGCCAATCCTTCTGGCCAAGCGTAATCCCGCTATGAGGACTTCATACTCTGCCACATTGTTAGTGACGCTGAAGCTAAACTTAATAGCCTTCTTTACCTCTAGGCCGTCGGGTCCTCTGATAATTACTCCAGCTCCCTGGTGTTCGGATCCCGAGGCTCCGTCAACATGCAAGGTCTACTCTGGCTCACCTCCATTTGGATCCATGTGGCTTTCCTTGGTGGTGGGTACTTCGGCGATAAAGTCTGCCAGTGCTTGGGCCTTTATGGCCTTCCGAGGCTCATATATGATTTCATGCTCGCCAAGCTCTATGCACCACTTGGAGAGCCTTCCCGAATGATCAACTTTCTTCATAACATCCCGTAGCGGTAGACTACTTCGGACGATGATGGGGTGAGCCTGAAAGTATGGTCGCAGCCTTCTCCCTGCAAGCACCAAGGCGTATATAGCTTTTTGAAGCAGAGGGTACCTGACTTCGGCGCCATGCAGGGATTTGCTGACGTAATAGACTGGCCATTGCTTTGGCACTTCTTCTTTCACGAGGACTGAGCTTACAGCTTTCTCCGTGACGGCGAGGTACAAAACGAGGGGTTCTCCCTCCCGAGGTTGTCGCAGAGTCGGCAGACTAGCCAAGTAGACTTTGAGTTCTTCCCAGGCCTTTTGGCAATCTTCACCCCAAGGGTGATCATTCCTTCCGAGGTCGCCTTCCATTTTTGCTGCCTTTGTGAGGACTTTGAAGAAAGGTCGACACCTATCTCCGTACCTGGAAATGAATCTGCTCAGGGAGGTTATTCTTCCGGTGAGCCTCTGCACGTCTTTGAGTGTGGCAGGAGTTTGGAACTCAAACAGCGCCTTGATCTTCTCGGGGTTAGCCTCAATGCCTCTTTCGGATACCATGTACCCAAGGAATTTTCCCGAGGTTACCCCGAAGATGCACTTTTCAGGGTTGAGCCGAATCCCGAAGGCTCTGAGCTTTTGGAAGGTTTCCTCTAGATCTGCAACGTGGTTGTGAGGGAGCTTGCTCTTGACTATCATATCATCAACATACACCTCCATGTTTCTCCCCATTTGGTCTTTAAAGACCTTGTTCATCAACCTTTGGTAGGTGGCTCCTGCATTTTTGAGCCCGAAGGGCATCCTGACATAGCAGTATGTTCCTCCCTCGGTGATGAAGGCCGTTTTTTCTTCATCTTCGGGGTCCATCCTTATTTGATGGTAGCCACTGAAGGCGTCCAGAAAACTTAGGCGCCCATATTCGGCAGTTGAATCTACCAGTTGATCTATTGGCGGCAGAGGGTATGAGTCTTTCGGGCAAGCATCGTTCAAATTTCTGAAATCGATGCATATCCGGAGTTTGCTGCTACCTTCTTTTGTGGTGATGACCACGTTGCTTAACCATTCGGGGTGCTTCACCTCCTTGATGACTTTGGCGTCCAATAGTCGCTCGACTTCGGTTTTGACAAAGTCGCTTTTATGGGCTGAGATGCTTCGTTTCTTTTGCCGGACAGGTTTTGCTCCTGGGCTTACTTTGAGGCTATGCTGCATTATGCCAGAGTTTACTCCTGGCATATCTTTCGGCGAGTAGGCAAACAGATCTTTATTTTTCAGCAGAAAAGATACAAGGTTTTCCTTCTGACCTTCGGCCAAGCTCTTCCCTATTCGGGTAGATTGTCCTGGGAGAAGTTCTATTGTTTCCATTTCTGCTTTTGCAAGATCTTCTTCTTTGCCTTTTTCTGACGCTTTTGCCTCCATCGTTTGTGCGAAGTTGCTCGCAGGGGCTTTTCGTGCTTTCACAAACACCTTTCTTACCTCGGCCTGCTCTATGAAGATCTCTGCATCTCCATCCTTGGTGGCGAATGTGACAGTCAAGTACTTCACATCAGGGCGAATGTGCAGGTTTCCCAATGTCTGCCTTCCAAGGATGGCGTTGTATGAGGACGGGACGTCCATGACAATGAACCTTGCCATTGTGGAAGCGTACAACTCAGCTGCTCCGTCTACCGAAGTCCCTCTCATCATCAGTGGGAGGTCGATCCATCCGAGAACGGGCAGTTCGGATGGTCCCACCCCGAAGGTTGGTGAGGTGACTGGCTTAAGCTCGCTGCTGGAGTTGTCCAAGCTCGATAGTAAGTGCGAGAATAGGACGTCCGCATTTGACCCATCATCAAGTAGTACCTTTTTGATGTCCCAGTTCCCTATCCTCGCCATGATCAGCAGCGGATCGTCGTGGGGAAAGACGACGGTGGATCCATCTTTGCGGGCCAGCTTCTTTGCTGGATTTTGATATTCCATGACTGCAATTTCTCTGGCCTTCCGCTTTCTTTCCGAGGATGGGAGCCCCATGGTGATTATTTGGATAACCCCTGTCGGAGGGGGAGGGCGCCTTTTTGGACTCTGGTTTCTCCGCCTGTCGGAGTCATAGTCCTCATCTTCGGCCCTTTCTTCCTCCATTTTTCTGCCTTTCGGGGATGGCATCCGCAAGTATTTCCGAAGTTCGCCCTGCTTTATCAGCGACTCTATGTACTTCTTCAGCTGGAAGCAGTCTTCAGTGTCATGACCGTGGTCGCGGTGAAACTGGCAGAACTTCTTTGCATTCTTCTTATTATCGGCGGTCATGGCCCTTGGTCGCCGAATCTGCGTCCCTTGCCTTTCCAGCGCCATGAGGATGTTGGTCCGTGAAGTGCTCAGTGGTGTGAAACTTTGGGGTTTCCTTCCACGCATCCTCCGAGGTCGTCCTGCTTGTTCGGTCGGATTCCGAGCTTGTTGATTGGACCCTTCGGCGTGGTGGTGATCCGACTTCGGCCTGGCCATTCTTAGCTCTTCGGCAGTCATATGTTGTTCTGCCCTCCAGTAAAATTCTCCGAGGGTCTCTAAGGGGTCCTTTGAGAACTCGTAGAACAGCTGTGAGTCTCGTCGAAGGCCCCGTGTCATGGCAAGAATACGGATTTTGGGCCGGAAGTCTGGGACGCTCAATGCTTCCCTGTTGAACCTTTCGACATAGTCCCGGATGGTCTCTCCGTTTCTCTGCTCTATGTCGAACATCTGAACAGGCATCTTCGCCGTTGGCCTGCTCCCAATGAATTGCTGTGTGAAGGCCGTGGACAACTCCTGGAACTCAGTGATGGTCCCTGAAGGCAATGAATTGTACCATGCAGTTGCTGGCCCTGTGAGGGTGACTTCGAAGCAGTTGCACATGGTAGCGTCGTCAGCACCGTGCATTATCATGCTGCGTCTGTACTTCGTCAGATGGGCCTGTGGATCAGTACGGCCATCATAAATCTCCAAACGAGGTACTCTGAAGTCACCTGGCATGGCTGCCTCGGCCACGGTCTGCGTGAATGGGGACCCATCTTCACAGAAGGCTCCCGTGAGCCTGTCCCTAATGGGTTTTCTGGCCATTTGTTTCTCCACCCTATCTAGCCATGCTAATATCCTCTCCATAAGCACGGTGGCACTAGGCCCTTCTTCAGGGAAGGGAGATCGTCGGCGCCGAGGGGATACGGACCTCACCTCAGGCGACGAACTCCTTCGCCGTGAGACTTTCGGTCGTTTGGACCCAGTTTGTCCCACAGGCCGTTTCCCGAGGGGTATATTTTCTGTGGAGGATTCTTCGCGCTGGTCTCCGCTTCCCGAACTACGATGAGTAGACTTGGGGCTTCTCTCCCAAGGGCGTGCTGGTGAGGGAGGCCTCTGGGCTTGCGTTTGCTGTGGCCACCTTCGGTCGATCTGTTGCGTCATTTCAGACACGACCGAACGCTGAAAGTCCCTCAGGAAGCTCATGGTGATCACTAGAGGGCGATCTTCCTCGGACGCAGAAGTCCCTGGGAGTGTTTGCTCAGCAGCCGGTTGTGTCTCAGGCGCGGACGCGGACCTTGGGAGTCCCTTGTCCTTAGAACACCGAGTTTCAACGACGGCGATCTCAGAGCGGGTTCCCACAGACGGCGCCAAATGATGGCCTGGGGCCTCATCGTTTGTAGTCATAGTGACTAGTGGATAGACTTCTGGGAGGAAGAACGCCTAGAGGATGGATCGCCCAAGGGAGTGTGCCTGAAAGCTCAGAAACAAAGGGTTAGGAGGCCCCCGTAGTGTTTTTCCGGGGGGGGAGCCTCCGACGCCCAAGTCAGTGGTGGCTGAGAAAAGGCAGAGGAAATAGCACAAAGGGCTGAAGAGTCTTGCCTGGTGTTTTTCTCAGAGTAAGGGAGCAGTGTTTTGCCAACCAACCTCCTGCCAAGTATTAATTCCTGGTATTTATTGGAGTGCCTAGCCCGTTCAGATCACGACACGTGTTCGGTCGGATGTTCCTGAATTTCTGGGCGTAGGAGACAGATAGCTGGTAGCAGGTTGCCTTGAGCCACGTGCTGAGGTGGGCCATGATGTGATTTTGATGGCGTCCGTGTGTCAGAGCGCCTTTTGAGGCGGATTGTGACGTCTGTGAAAGGACGTGTCAGAGGCTTCCTTAAATGCTTCCATAAATGCTCCTGCCGTACTCCCGAGGTGCCTGGGTGAGGTCGTCCTTTCATACGGACAAAGCCTCTTCGGGAAACAAGCCCTCAGTTCGGGGGTTCCCAGTTTCAGGGAGTTCCACCTTCGGAGATATCATGTTCGGCTCGCTATGTCTGGTGCCGCTTTTACGTAGGCGATCGGTTCACAACCTTGGTGGGGCAAGTAGTGTCCTCGGGTTTTCCTGGCGTGCCGGGCTCGGAGCTATTCGGCTATCTCCCAAGCTGCATGATCACACCTTTTCTTGGGTAGCGCCAGCTTCTTCTGGCCATTCTTGTGGCAGGGAGTTCGGCCAGATAGAGGCGATAGCGTTTGGCTATCAATTTGTTCCTTAACCTTCTCATGCAACCTCTTGATGTTGTCAGCCCTTTTACTAGCATCGAAACTAAAAACCTCATAAGTAGGTAATGGTAAATGATCCAATGGAGTTAAAGGATTAAAGCCATAAACAATCTCAAAAGGTGACAAACTAGTAGTAGAATGCATGGACCTATTATATGCAAACTCTACATGAGGCAAACAATCTTGTGAAGTTTTCAATTTTTTACCAATGATAGCTCTAAGCATGGAACCTAAGGTCCTACTTGTTACCTTGGTTTGCCCATCACTTTTTGGGTGATAAGATGTAGAAAATAAAAGCTTAGTGCCAAGCTTTCCCCACAAAGTCCTCCAAAGGTGACTTAGAAACTTAGTGTCTTTATCCGAAACTATTGTTATGGGAACACCATGAAGCCTAATAATTTCCTTGAAAAACAATTCAGCCACATGTATAGCATCATTAGTTTTATTGCATGGAATAAAGTGTACCATCTTAGAAAAACTATCAACTACAACAAAGATTGAGACTCAGTTTCCTCTAGTCCTAGGCAATCCAACAATAAAATCCATTAAAATATCAACCCATGGATGACTAGGTGTAGGAAGTGGTGTGTATAATCCTTGTGATGTGTGACTGGATTTAGCCTTTCTACATACTATGCATTGATCACAAACCTTCCACACCTCCTTTACCATGTTCGGCCAATGATAATGTTCCTTCAAAGTATGCAAGGTCTTGGCTTGTCCAAAGTATCCTATAAGTCCTCCACAATAAGTTTCCTTAGTAAACAATTCCCTCAAAGATGTCTTGGGAATACACCACCTGTTTTCTTTGAAAAGAAACCCATTAACTTGATAGAACTTCTCACAAGCAAACTTAGAACACTTAGAATAAATCTCACCGAAATCATCATCAGAAGCATACAAATCCTTCAAGTGTTCAAAACCCAAAACTTTAGCATCTAAAGCCGAAAGTAAAGCATATCTCCTAGAAAGTGTATCCGCAACAACATTATCCTTACCTTGATTGTATTTGATAACATATGGGAATGACTCAATGAACTTTACGCATTTAGCATGCCTCATATTCTAATAAGCTTGATGGAATTTAGGTTGTCATCTTCTTTTGGCTCTCTACTCCTTGGAAGCCCATGGTCATACCAATGTCCTTCTTCCTCCTCGGGTTCTTCTCTTCTTGGACCTCTCCTTGGATTCAAGATAGGATTTGGCCTTCTTGGCAATCTCAAGTCAATGTCCTCAATCCTCCCCACAAGTCTATTGAGAGTTTCTTAAAGCTCTCTCATGGTTGGCTCCTCATTGTGTCTCACTTCCATTCTCCTATACTCTAGGCCCTTCATACTCCTGAAAAAAAAAGATCCTTACACACACTAACCTCACGTGTTTCACTCAAAAGATGAACACTCAAACACTTAATTTGTTAGTGAGAATATTGCTATTCAAAGAGTTCTCAAAAGTTCTAAGAAAACTGTCCTCAAAGCACCCAAGAAAACTTGATTTCTTGAAAACAATTTTGTCTCCAAAATAGGCGGGCTAAACAAGCTTTAAAAGTGTCTAGGAAGCTCTTGCAATTGATGATCATGGGAACCACAAATAAATCTTTTTTGGCTCAAATCAATGGGATAATAACGGACCCCTATTTCCTCACTAGAAGAGGTAAACTTTGAAGTGTGCCCGCTGGTTTCTGATGTTTAGCTTTAACCATTTGGCATGTTAGACACTTTGCCACATGTCCTGTTACATCTTCTTTTAGTCCTGCCACTAGAAATGCGTCTTCAGATCATGATACATCTTACTAATACTAGGGTGAATATTCAAAGTACTGCTAAGTCCATCCATATTCGGTACATAGAGTCGATCTCTAGAATGTAGTGTTTCATCCTTGTATCTGAATTCTTTCCTCACAGTACCAAGTTTCACTTATCCTGAAATTTTCTAAAACAATGCATCTTTTACTTGAGCTTCCTTAACTCTGACTAACCAAGTTGATTGCACTTCCAGAATGTAGACTAGGGATTCCTGTTAGCTTTGCGATAATTTATGCAAAACTAAGACACAATCCCTCAACACTCATTTAGAGGAGTTCGTAGCCTGATCCTTAGATAGGATCACTCCCGTATATTTCTGACTCAAGGCATCTACTACCACATTTCCTTTTCTGGCACAGTACTCAATCAAACAATCATAATCTTTGATGTATTCAATCCATTGTCGTTGTCTCATATTTAGATCCTTTTGGGTAAACAGATACTTCAAACTCTTGTGATCGGTGAAGATCCTGAATGACCTCCCCATCAAATAATGTCTCCACAACTTTAATGCAAAAATTACTGCCACTAGCTCAAGATCGTGAACAGGATAGTTCAATTCATTAGGCTTCAACTGCCTCTAACCATATTCGATCACCTAACTACCTTGCATCAACACACATCCTAAACCAAAACCTGATGCATCAGTGTATACTGTAAAAGCTTTGTTCTGATCCAGTAAAATAAGTACAAGTGCACTATTCAATCTTTCCTTCAATTCCATATAAGCTTCTGCACACTTTGGTGTCCAGTCAAATTTCTGACTTTTCTTGCTCAAGGCCGTTAATGGTACAGCTATCACAAAGAATTTCTCTATGAATCTTCTGTAGTAACCTGCCAAACCCAGGAAACTTCTAACTTCTGCAACTGTAGTTGGTCTCTTCCACTCAACTACCACCTGAACCTTCTCAGGATCAACAAACAAGCCCCGAGCACTGATAATGTGCCCTAAAAATTGAATCTTTTTAGACCAAAATTCACACTTAGATAACTTTGCATAGTACTGATTATCCTTCAGCACTTGCAAAACTGTTCTAAGGTGTTTTCATGCTCTGATGAAGACTATGAATATATCAAGATGTCATCGATGAAAAACTCAACAAACTGATCCAGAAATGGCTTAAAGATACGATTCATAACTTCCATAAATACTGCTGGAGCATTCCTCACACCAAATGGCATAACTGTGTATTCATAGTGCCCAAACCTCGTTCTGGAGGCAGTTTTTGAGATATCTTCCTCCTTAACTCTGATTTGAAAGTATCCAGATGATAGCCAAAGTGCTATCACCCTAGTCAACCACCGACCACGGAAAAGGATTTCGGAGTGAGGGAAATCATACACTTGAGGCACTCGACCTCGGTAGCCCACCAATTCCAACTTTGGAAGCCAGCTGGAAAAGGACCGAAGTTCTAACCGGACCCTCCGAAGTGAGACAACAACCAAAGGGACCTCGGTTGTATGGAAAGAGCCATTAAGGAGTCTCTGACACTCCACTTACACAAGTCATCAACACGCCACCTCCAGGCACGCTCAGGCACGACGTCACCATCCAAAGTCCTGTCACATAGGGCTACACCTACTCCGGCTCGCAACCCGAAGAGCCTGTAGATGACTAGGGGCCTCCATGCTTAGAAGTATGAACACCATCTAAACCATACACGTGCCGAACACGTTTCGTCATCTGAAGGGGTCATCTTCTTCCTTTTATACAAGGGAAGTCATCACAGGGAAGGGGGCTTCCGGGAGGGGGTTCTCTGCCCGGAGGACCAAAAGGACAAGAGGACGCTCTCCTCTCTCCACCTGAATACTCTCCCTTCAGCCCTAAAAAAGACAGGCCAGGCAAGAGTCCCTTGTGCTTATTACTGAGTATCTCTCATTCTCACAGCACTGACTTGGGCGTCGGAGGTTCCCCCCGGAAATCCACCCCGGGGACCTCCTAACCCCTGTTTTCTGAGTGTTCCAGCAAGTTCTCCCCGAAGGATCTCCACCCCAGGTTCTCTCCTGTGCTGGGAGCCTTTCCCGCCCTCACTAGGCATGGTATCAAAAGCTGCCTGCCTTCACTTTAGGTAACCCTCTCAGGGTACCTCCGTGTCCATCCAGGAGTCCCTGCTGCCCACTCCGTGGCAGAACAGTAAAGATGCGGGCTCTGCCTAACCGGACCCGCATCATTTTGGCACCGTCTGTGGGAACCCAGCTCCAAGTCGCCGTCATTGAAACTTGGCATTCTAAGGACAAGGGACTTCCGAGGTGTCCGTCCGCGACAGAAATTCAATCGGCAGCTGAACAAGCGGCGGCAGGGAATTCCTAGCCTAAGGACGAACGTCCTCTGACTATTACCATAGGCTTCCTGTGCGAATTCCCACGTCCTGGCGTGGTCAGAATGACGCAGTAGTCAAGCCAAAGAAGGCCGCAGCAAAAATTCGGGCCGAAGACCCTCCTCATCAGTACCTCGTGAGGTGGAGAATCACATCCCAATTCACAGGAATTGGGAAAATGAAGATCAATGGGATGAGTCCTCGGCGAGAACCACGCTACCCGGAGTATGACCTACGGGAAAAGCAGGGTCACGACGACCCAGACTTCCCCGCCGAAAGAGTTCTGCACCCGAGGAAAAAATCGCCATCTCCTCGACAACAAAGTCAAAACCCATTGCCCCGAGAGGTCATTTACAACTTGACTTACGGGCAGAAGGCGCCGACTCTACTTCCCAGGACACAACCGCTGTCTGAAGTGACTCGCCTCAGTACAACGCCGCAAAAAAAAGAGTAGAGCATTCGGAAAAGATTATCAAAATGGTGCATCGAACGTGGAGAGTACTACATCACGTATAAGCCTAGAAGGGCAATGAATGCCCAAGTACTAGCAGACAACATTGCCGAATTCCCAGAAGAAGGGATGGCTGAAACCAACAGAGGAGACAAAGCGAAGGTAGATCCATAGTGGAAACTCTTTGTCAGTGGAACCCCGAGCGCAGAACATCAGGGCGCTGCGATACCCCCCTCGGGGGCACGAAGGTAGGGAGGCCACCAAAATGATCAAATTTGCTTACCAAAAAGTGTTGGGCCATCCGAGCATGGCAACGCTAGGTGGAATAACCTCGCACAAAAGGCCGAAAGATCCTACAAAGAGGAATCTCACAACCAAGAAGTCCCAAAAATCCTCATAAAAAGGCAGGAAGTGCGAAGACATTCCGGACGATATTAAGGAAAAGCTATACAGGCAAAGGTACGCAATTCCGTTATTAAGATATATCGGTAAAATGGGTGCAGGACAATTCATCCAAGAGAAGTAAAAATGGCCAAAAACACACTAGCACCCAAGGACTGCCTTTGGAGTGGATAACCTCGGAAAGATTGCACTGAGCCACTCCAAACAACACCTGAAGATGTGAAGTTCTGTGTAATAGCAGAGGACTACTTCACTAAGTGGGGGAAAGGCAGAACTCCTAGCAACCATGCCGGCAAAAGAGTATTTCAAGAATCCGTCACCAACCTCGGAATAAAAAGGCACTTCAGCCCACTAGCTCAACCACCGAGCAACAGAGGTAGCAAAAAAGGGACTATAAGAGAGGCAAAGGGAAAGTGGCCAGGAGAACTTCCAACGCGGAGACATTTTTCTCACTTATCTCCAGTGTAGAAGCCACTATCCATTTGAACGAGTTTGGCCATCACATAGATGTTTGACGAAAGTGGAGAACTAACCTCGACTTGGTTGGCAAAAGGCCGAGCTCGAAATCACGCCGCTTCGGCAAAAGGGGCCCATAAGTGCAAAACTGCATAATAGGCCAAGAAGGAAAGGAACAAGGAAAAAGAGACCTCGCCCCCGAAAGGCTGAATTGGAACCCCGAAAGCCGTCCTATGGGGTACTTCGGCCAAACGGGAAAGGGCCTTATCTGGTCTTAGAGAGTATACAAGCTCGGCAACACCAAAGAAGGAAAACTGCAAAGAACAAGGCATTCGGGCGCCTTAAAGAAATTCTACACTTAGAATTTTTAGACAAGAAATGGTGAAAGCCAGAAATTTGTCTAAGTACAGAAAATTTTCCTGTATAAGAATGTTTTCCGTACAGACCTGAAGCATGGAACTCCTGAAAGTCTCCGGTTCCTTTCGAAGTTGGTTATGCGCCCCAAAAGAAGGCAAGTCTACTAAACACGGCCAGCAAGGGATAGGCTAAACTTCGCCTAAAGGGACTTTGCAAACGACGAAAGACCTCCCAAAGAATGGCCGACGAAACGAGCGAAGAAAGTACTGAAGTCCCTCGACCAAAAATGATCGGGAAAAGTGGGAAACAAAAATTGCTCAAAAAGACTTAGCCAAAGTAATTCATTGAAGAAGGTCTTGGTACAAAGAGAAGATTACAAAAAGGAAAGTACAAAGAAGAAGAAGAAGGCAAAGGTCCTAGAATATCTAAGGGACCTCGGTGTTATGGGAAGCTTCAGCTCCTGAGCCCTTCGCCACAGCCTTCGGTGCAGGAGGAAGCGGCGGCAAGTTGAGGAACTCGACTCTTGACCACATCCACCGAGGCCCCCCGGGAATATCTAGGGCAGCCAGAAAGGAAGGATCGAGGTCCGGATACTTCTTCAGAAATTGATAATGAGCAAGGCAGAAACCGTCCTGAAAAACAACCTTGGACGTCTGGACGGCTTTATCTCTTTCAACGTCCAACTCATCTGCCTCATGATGAAGATCCGAAACCTCCTGCTGATGGTCAAAAATCTCCTTCTCCAGATCCTCGGTTTTCTTCTTCTTCTCCGAACTTTTCTTCAGTGAGCTGACCTTGGCCTGGAGTTCGGCGTTTTCAGCCATTGCCTTCGCCAGGAGGGTAGACTCCCATTCCTTTTCCTTTTGAAGGGTCTCGTTGGCTGAAGTCACGCTGACTAATTTGTTGCCAAGGTCGGACATCTTCTTGGAAAAATCCTTCAAGAGCCCCTCTTGGCCCTTCAAGAACTCCTCCCGAAGACCGACAATCTTCTCCTTGCATATTTGGTTCAACTTGGTGTTCGTCAGCACCGAGTTGGCACAGAAAACTTTGGCCTTCTCCAGTTTGTCTTCAGCCCAAGTGATAGCCAAAGGCTGTCGCCTCAATCTGGCCGAATACCCTGCCACAACAACGGCCAGAAGAACTGGCGCTTCCCGGGAATAGGTGGAATCATGCACCTCGGGAGATAGCCTGAGAGCTCCGAGCCTCGGCACGCCAGTAAAACTTGAGGACTCCATTCGCCCCCCAAGGTTGTGAACAACGCGCCTTCGGAAAAGTGGCACCAGACATTGCTGCTCGAATATGATATCCCCGAAGGCGGAACCCCCTGGAACTGGGAACGCCCGAACTGAGGGTAGGCTTCCCGAAGAGGCTCTGTCCGAACTAGAGGACGACCTCGCCCAGGGACCTCGGGAGTACGGCAGGCGCATTTAAGGAAGCATTTAAGGAAGCCTCTGACACGTCCCACCACAGACGTAAAAAGTCGCCCTGACGCGCAGACGCCATCAGAATCATATCATGGCTCGTCTCAGCACAAGGCTCGAGGCCACCTAGTTACCAACTATCTGTCCCCTACGCCCAGACGTTCAGGAGCATCCGACCGCACACGTGTCATGATCTGAACGGGCTAGGTATTCCTATATATACAGGAAATAAATACTTGACAGGAGGTTGGCAGGCCGGAGATACAGCTCCCATACTCTGAGAAAAGACCAGGCGAGACTTTTCTGCCTTTCTCTTTGAGCTAGTGACTTTCTCCTTCTTCCGGCCACCACTGACTTGGGCGTCGGAGGCTCCCCCCCCGGAAAAACACTCCGGGGGCCTCCTAACCCTGTTTCCCAGTTTTCCAGGTACTCTCCTAGAGGCGATCCACCTTCCAGGCGTTCTTCCTCCTAGAAGTCTCCTCAACAGTCATCATGACTCACAACGATGAGGCCCTGGGCTATCATTTGGCGCCGTCTGTGGGAACCCGCTCGCAGATTGCCGTTGTTGAGACTCGGCGTTCTAAGGACAAGGGACTCCCAAGGTCCTCGTCCGCGCCTGAGATACAACCGGCTGCTGAGCAGACACTCCCAGAGACTTCTACGCCCGAGGAGGACCGCCCTCTGGTAATCACCATGAGCTTCTTGAGGGACTTTCAGCGCTCGGTCGTTGCTGAAATGACTCAGCAGATCGACCGAAGATGGCCACAGCAGTCGCAGGCCCAGAAACCCTCCTCATCAACACGCCCTCGGGAGAGAAGCCCCAAGTCTACACACCGCAGTTCAGAAAGTGGAGATCCTCGCGGAGAATCATCCACAGAAGATATAGCCCTCGGGAAACGGCCTGTGGGACAAACCGGGTCCAAGCGACCGAGAGTCTCACAGCGAAGCAGTTCGTCGCCTGAGGTGAGGGCCCTGACCCCTCCGCGCCGAACTCGCTCCCCGAAAAGGCGCCGTCGATCACCCTCCCGCGAAAATGGTCCTAGCGCCACTGCGCTTATGGAAAGGATATTGGCACGGCTGGACAGAGTGGAAAAGCAAGTGACCAGAAAACCCGTTTGGGACAGGCTGTCGGGGGCGTTATGCGAAGATGGCTCCCCGTTTATTCGCACCGTCGTTGAGGCAGCTATGCCAGGCGACTTCAGAGTGCCTAGGCTGGAGATCTATGATGGCCGGACTGATCCACAGGCCCATCTGACGAAGTACAGGCGGAGCATGATAATGCACGGAGCTGATGACGCTACCATGTGCAAATGCTTTGAAGTCACCCTCACGGGCCCAGCAACAGCATGGTACAATTCGTTGCCCCCAGGGACTATCACTGAGTTTCAGGAGTTGTCCACAGCCTTTACCCAGCAGTTCATTGGGAGCAGGCCGACGGCCAAAATGCCTGTACAGATGTTCGACATAGAGCAGAGAAACGGAGAGACGATCCGAGACTATGTCGAACGATTCAACAGGGAAGCACTCAGCGTCCCGGACTTCCGGCCCGAAATCCGCATCCTCGCTATGACACGGGGCCTTCGGCGTGACTCACAGCTGTTCTACGAGTTCTCAAAGGACCCCCCGGAGACCCTCGGAGAATTTTACCGAAGGGCAGAGCAGCACATGACAGCCGAGGAATTGAGGATGGCGGGGCCGAAGTCTGATCATCACCGCGCCGAAGGGTCCAGCCAGCAAGCTCGGTATCTTTCTGAACACACAGGTCGACCACGGCGAATGCGAGGAAAGAAACCTCAAAGTTTCACACCCTTGAGCACGACACGGACCAACATTCTCATGGCGCTGGAAAGGCAAGGGACGCAGATTCGGCGGCCAAAGGCCATGGCCGCCGATAATAAGAAGAATGCCAAGAAGTTCTGCCAGTTTCATCGCGACCACGGTCATGACACCGAAGACTGCTTCCAGCTGAAGAAGTACATAGAGTCGCTGATCAAACAGGGCCAACTTCGCAAGTATCTGCGGATGCCCTCCCCTAAAGGCAGAAAAGAGGAGGAAGAGAGGGCCGAAAACGAGGACTATGACTCCGACAGGCGGAGAAACAGAAGTCCAAAAAGGCGCCTCCCACCTCCAGTAGGGGTCATCCAAACCATCACCACGGGGCTCCCATCCTCGGAAAGAAAGCGGAAGGCCAGAGAAATTGCTGTTATGGAGTATCAAAGTCCATCAAAGAAATTGGCTCGCAAAGATGGCTCCACTGTCGTCTTCCCCCACGACGACCCGCTGCTGATAATGGCGAGAATAGGGAACTGGGACGTCAAGAGAGTGTTGCTTGATGATGGCTCAAATGCTGACGTCCTATTCTCGCACTTACTGCCGAGCCTGGGCATCACCAGCAGCGAGCTGAAACCTGTCACCACGCCCACCTTCGGCGTTGGGCCATCCGAACTACCCGTCCTCGGATGGATCGACCTCCCTTTGATGATGAAAGGCACTTCGGTAGACGGAGCAGCTGAGTTGTACGCGTCCACAATGACAAGATTCATCGTCATGGATGTCCCGTCTTCGTACAACGCCATCCTTGGAAGGCAGACTCAGGGGAACCTGCACATTCGCCCCGATGTGAAGTACTTGACTGTCACATTCGCCACCAAGGATGGAGATGCAGAGGTCTTCATCGACCAAGCCGAGGTAAGAAAGGTGTTTGTAAAAACACGAAAGGCTCCGGCAAACAGCTCTACACAAACGGTGGAGGCAAAGGCGCAGGAGAAAGGCAAAGAAGGAGATCCCGCAGAAGCAGAAACGGAAGCAGTAGATCTTGTCCCAGGACAATCTACCCGAATAGGGAAGAGCTTGGCCAAAGGTGATAAGGAAAATCTTGTATCCTTTCTGCTAAAAAATAAAGATCTGTTTGCCTACTCGCCGAAAGACATGCCAGGAGTGAACCCTGGCATAATACAGCACAGCCTCAAAGTAAGCCCGGAAGCAAAACCTGTCAGGCAAAAGAAACGGAGCATCTCAGCCCACAAAAGCAACTTTGTGAAAACCGAAGTCCAGCGCCTACTGGATGCTGAAGTTATCAGGGAGGTCAAATACCCCGAATGGTTAAGCAACGTGGTCATTGCCACAAAAGAAGGTAGCAGCAAACTCCGGATGTGCATTGATTTCAGAAACTGGAACGATGCTTGCCCGAAAGACTCATTTCCCCTCCCGCCAATAGATCAACTGGTAGATTCAACGGCCGAATACGGGCTCCTGAGCTTCCTAGATGCCTTCAGCGGCTACCATCAGATAAGGATGGACCCGGAAGATGAAGAGAAAACTGCCTTCATCACCGAAGGAGGAACGTACTGCTATATAAGAATGCCCTTCGGGCTGAAAAATGCAGGAGCCACCTACCAGAGACTGATGAACAAGGTCTTTAAAGACCAAATGGGGAGAAACATGGAAGTATATGTTGACGATATGATAGTAAAAAGCAAGCTGCCCGGCTACCACGTTGCAGATTTGGAGGAAACCTTCCAAAAGCTCAGAGCCTTCGGGATTCGCCTTAACCCCGAGAAGTGTATGTTCGGGGTGACGTCGGGAAAATTCCTTGGGTACATGGTATCCGAAAGAGGCATCGACGCCAATCCTGAGAAGATTAAGGCTCTGCTTGAGTTCCGAACTCCTGCCACAGTGAAAGACGTGCAGAGACTAACCGGGAGAATAACCTCTCTGAGCAGGTTTATTTCCAGGTACGGAGATAGGTGTCGACCTTTCTTCAAAGTCCTCACAAAGGCAGCAAAGATGGAAGGCGACCTCGGAAGAAACAATCATCTCTGGGAAGGAGATTGCCAAAAGGCCTGGGAAGAACTCAAAGTCTACCTGGCCAGCCTGCCGACTCTGCGGCAACCTCGGGAGGGAGAACCCCTCGTACTATACCTCGCCGTCACAGAAAAGGCCGTGAGCTCGGTCCTGATAAAGGAAGAAGGGCCGAAACAATGGCCGGTCTACTATGTCAGCAAGTCCCTGCATGGCGCCGAAGTCAGGTACCCTTTGCTTCAAAAAGCTATATACGCCTTGGTGCTTGCAGGAAGAAGGCTGCGACCATATTTCCAGGCTCACCCCATCATCGTCCGAAGTAGTCTACCACTACGGGATGTCATGAAGAGAGTTGATCATTCGGGAAGGCTCTCCAAGTGGTGCATAGAGCTTGGCGAACACGAAATCACGTATGAGCCTCGAAAGGCCATAAAAGCCCAAGCATTGGCAGATTTTATCGCCGAAATACCCACCACTGAGGAGAACCACTCAGATCCGAAAGAAGGGGAGCCAGAATGGACCTTGCATGTTGACGGAGCCTCGGGGTCCGAACACCAGGGAGCTGGAATAGTTATCAGAGGACCCGAAGGCCTAGAGGTGATGAAGGCTATCAAGTTCAGCTTCAACGTCACCAATAATGTGGCTGAGTATGAAGCCCTCATAGCGGGATTACGCTTGGCCAGAAAGATTGGCGTGAGAAGCTTAAGGGCTCACAGCGATTCCCAGCTGGTAGTTCGGCAGACGGCAGGAGATTATGGGGCGAAGGACCCCATCTTGGCAAAATACCACGAGCTGGTAAGAAAACTCATCCAAGAGTTTGACGCCGTACGGATCGAAAATGTACCCCGGCGGAATAACACTGAGGCAGATTGCTTAGCGAAGTCCAAAACATACACCGAGGTGCTAGACCATCCAAGCATCTCCGTACTAAGCGTAACGACCTCGGGAATGGGGTGGAAGGACCCCATAAAGAGATACCTCGCAGAGAATGAGCTCCCCGAAGACGCCGGCAATGCTGCAAGACTGCGAAGACGTGCCGGAAGATTCTTCCTGATTGGTGAAGAGTTATATCGGCAAGGATATGCAAATCCGCTGCAGAGATGTGTTGGCGAAGAGGATACTGAGATGGTCCTCGAAGAAGTCCACGAAGGCATGTGCGGCTCGCACGTTGGAACTGATGCCCTTGCAGCAGTGATACTCCGCCAAGGATACTTCTGGCCTACCCTGAGAAAGGACGCAAGGCAGTTCGTCCAGAAGTGCGATAGTTGCCAGAGACATGCAAAAATCCAGAGGATACCCTCGGAAATGGTAACGTCGGCAGACTATCCTTGGCCCTTCGCAGTCTGGGGTATAGACCTCATTGGGCCACTCCCCACAGCGCCCGGAGGCGTGAAATTCTGCGTGGTAGCAGTGGACTATTTCTCAAAGTGGGTAGAGGCAGAACCACTAGCAACTATCTCGGCAAAAGAAGTGCAGAAGTTCGTGTGGAAAAACATCGTATGCAGATTTCGCATACCGAGGGTACTAGTAGCTGATAATGGATCCCAGTTCATAGACAAAGGATTCCAGGAATTCATCAGCGACCTCGGAATAAAGATGCACTTCACCCCAGTAGCTCACCCCCAAAGCAATGGGCAGGTGGAAGTATCAAACAGGACCATAAAAGATGGCCTGAAAAAGAGACTTGGGGAAGCCAAGGGGAAATGGCCAGGAGAACTCCAAAGTGTATTGTGGAGCTACCGAACGACGCCACGAAGAGCCACAGGGGAAACTCCCTTCTCACTCGTCTTCGGAACAGAGCCATTATCCCAATAGAGATAGTTCAGCCTTCAATACGGGTGCAAGTATTTGATGAAGGCGGAAACGACCTCGGCCTGAGAACCAAGCTCGACCTTGTGGCCGAACACAGAGAAATAGCCGAGCTGAGAAGAAAAGCTTTCCAGCAAAGAGTGGCCGCGGCTATCAACTTAAAAGCCAGGCCAAAAGAAATCAAAAAAGGAGACCTCGTTCTCCGAAAGGCCGACTTTGCACCCCGAAGGCCATCTCACGGAGTACTTCGCGCAAATTGGGAAGGACCTTATCTGGTTCTCGCCGAAGTACGAAAAGGCGTGTACAAGCTTGGCGACGCCGAAGGCGTAGAATTGAAAAACACTTGGCATTCAGATGCCTTGAAAAAATTCTACGCCTAAGGTTGAGCGGAAGAAGTATGTTGTACAAGAAATATTCTAAGTACAGAATGGTCTAGAGAAGAATGGTCTTGAGAAAAATTTTCAAGTATACCAAAATTGTCCAAGACAGATTTCCGCGAAGGTGCTCGCGACGATTAAAGCGGTTGTGACTTCCCGAAGCCCCTTGAGCCACTATGCTCGGGAAAAATGGGAAACAAGAATCTTGCAAAGGTACTCAGCATAATCAGTGCAGAGAAAATTTTCCGAACACCCTTGAGCGAACATGCTCGGGAGAAAGGGAAAGCAAGAATCTCGCAAAAATACACGCCAAAACAAAAGCAGAGGTAATTTCCGAACACCCTTGAGCGAACGTGCTCGGGAAAAAGGGAATGAGCAATCTCGTGAAGATTTTCCTAAGTCCCTTGAGCAAATATGCTCGGGACAATAGGAAGACAGAAAAATTTGGCTAAAGATTTTCCGAAGGCCCTTGAGCGAACATGTTCGGGATAAAAGGAAACAAAAAGCCTGCAAAAGACTTAGCCAAATTTTTGCAAATTTTCCAGAAAGTCTCTTGAGCGAGCACGCTCGGGACAAAGGAAGGTAAAAAGTTTCTTTGGTTGCAGGTTTTCCGAAAGTCTCTTGAAGCGAACGTGTTCGGGATAGTGGAAATGAAGAAACTTGCAAGAAAGGACTTAGCCGAAAAGATTGTTCATTTAGAGCAAACGCTGCCTTACAAAAGAAGTGTCCAAAGAAGGAGCACGAAGGAGAAAAATAAGAGGAGCCCTAAAGCAAACTAGGGAGAGCCGGGTGGACGAAGACCAGGAAGCTTCAGATGCTCGACCCTGGACCACTGCCACCGAGGTCCCTCGGGAATATTTAGGCCCTCCAGAAAAGAGAGGTCCAAATCTGGGAACCTCTGCAGCACCTGGTGCCGAGCGAGGCAGAAGCCGTCCTGAAAGGCGACCTTGGCCATGTCGTCAGAAGTACGTTTTTGAATGCCAAGGACATTGACCTCGTCCCTCAGCTCAGCAACCTCCTCCTCGAGCTCGCTTATCCCCAGCATCTCTCCGGACTCCTTCTTCAGAGCCTCGACCTCGGCTTGAAGAGCAGTGTTCTCGTCCGTCAAACTCGACGCAAGACTGTCGGAAACAGCCTTGTCCTTGACAAGATCTTCATTGGCGGCAAGCAGCTCCTTTACTTGGTCGCCGAGGTCAGAAATCTTCCGGGAGGAGTCCTTTTCAAGTTCTTCTCTTTTCTTCGAGAACTCCTCCCGAACGGCAGCAAGTTGCTGAGAACAATCCGCTGTCAGCTGCTGGTTGCTGGCGATCACCTTCGCAAGCGAAGCCTTCGCTTCAGTGAGTTCCCGCGAAGTCGCATCCTTGGAGGCAGCCTGTCTGGCCACCCGAACTCGGAGATAACCAGCGTACTCCAGCAGCTACGGCAAGGCAAAAGTCCAGGTTAGTACAAGTCTAAACACTTAGAAAATTGAGGAAAAAAGTGTAAAGACTATACCTGAGCAGCATGCTCGGTGACTTTTGCGGCGAGGGTATTATCCCCCGGGTGAGCCGCCGCAATGGCCCGGAAGGAGGCATCAGTGGTCATCCCCTTCCAAATCTCTTTGGTCATCTTCGGACAATCGTCGGAGAACAGATTCATATCCTCCGTAATTGTCCAAAAGGGCTCCAAGGGGATCTTCCCCTCAGGGATTGTGGCATCACGCAGGGCCCGTTTCCTCTCATGAATGGCCCTCCAGCCAACAGTAAGAGGCTCCCCTGAAAGTGAGAAGGAAGTTAGGAGCAAAAGAAAAATTCGCGAAAGAAAAAGGAGCTGAACTTCGGCTAAAGACATACCTGGAGGAACCTCGGAGACAGTGTCCTCGGAATCCTCGGGCCCCTCGGAAGAAAGACCCTTACCCTTCTGCCGGTACCGCTCCTCGGCGGTGGGTACTTCTACCACTACAGTGTTTCTGGGGGCCTCGAGGTCGGGAAGAGGCACCTCGGCGGAAGTAGCGGGGACCTCGGCCGGTGGAATTTCAACAAGACCAGCGTCTTCGCCAGCTTCGTCTTCCAAAAGCTCTGGCTGAGGAGACTGGAGAGCTTTCCTAACTCGCTTCGCCGAGGGTCCCGCCCCTGTCGTATTCCTTCTTCGGGAAGCCGCCTTCTTTGTCTGCTCCCCCTTCTCCACCTGGCCAGAAAAGAGGGCCTTGTAATAAGCGGCAGCCCCATCGCCCATCTCTGAAAAAGAGAAGAAATATCAGCGTAAGTCCGAGGAAAAAGTATAAAGGGATGGAAGATTACTCACTTTCGGCAAAAGTTTCGAAAGAAGTCTCCCCCTTAAGGAGCTTGACCAGCCAGGAGTCTTTCCCGGCGATGGCGGGAGCGGGCATATTGAGGTCAGTCACGTGCTCCTTAACCACTTTCAGCTCCCGAAGGACTTCTTCGGTCATCAACCTCCAGTTGATAGGAAAGGGGTAAAGAGCACGAGGAGAGACCTCGGGAGCCCAGTCAGCGACTGCCCGAATGCGGGCGTCGAAATCCGCGAACACGGAAGCCAACGGTGGGGTCAGCAACATCCTCGGATCGACGACGTCTGCGTTCAGCACTCCCTGAGCCCACCTGGTCGGGACATCAGACCAGTTCTTATCCACCTTGAGGAAAAAGAACTTAGGCTGCCACCCCCGCCAGCTGTCCTTCGTGTCGAAGGTGAAGGTGAATTTTTTGCTCCCGGATCCCCGAGGTAGCAGGAAATAGAAGCCACCCTTCGGGACCACATAGAGCTTGTAGTACTGCATGAAAATGAAGAAGTGGGGCTCTATCCCGAACACGCCACACATGCAGAGGTAGGCGTTAAAGTAGCAGTACGCGTTCGGGGGAAGCTGGTTCACAGCAATGCCATGGAATTGGCAGAACTCGCAAACCACCTTCGGGGGAGGATACCGAAGACCGGCCTTCAGTTGGGCTCGGAAGACGGTAACCTCGTCGCCACGGTTTGAAAAAGCAAAATGGCTAGAACGAGGCAGTCTGGTCACAGCGTAAGACGGAAGAAAGAATTTTTTCTTCCACCTCTCTAGTTTTTCGGGGGTGGTACAGCAAGGATGGGCCAGAAGAGGTTTCCAGCTCTCGGGAACAGGCATCGCAGACATGAAAAAGAGTTTGAGATGGAAAAGAAAATAGTTTCCAGAAAAAACTCAGAAGACGAGTTTGGAAAAAACAACAGTTTTCCAGAAAAACTCAGAAAAACAGAGGAATCAAGTACTCTGGAAATCAAAACCCACCAAAAGATTTGCCGGAGGACGCCGTTGTGAAAGTTGGTAGGAAAAAGCTCTGATTAAAGAAGCTCCGCCACAGAAAGCAAGATAAAACGCAAGAACAGAGGGCAGAGCAGAAAAACAGTAAGTGGGACTTATGATAGAATGGGCTATTTATAGGCCAAAGGTGGGTAACCGAAAGAACATCATAAGTACCCATTGGAGGCGAACCGTCGCCGTAACTGCCCGCTGCACCCGAAAAGGCGCGCCCTCTGTAAATGACGCGCCTCTCCTCCAATGGCAAGAAGCCACGTGTCAACCGCTGCGCAGAAATGGGGGACGTGCCTCCCCAAACGTGCCTGGAAAACCGGGACACGCCTCCTGATTGGGACACGTCGTTTGACATCCCTGAGAAGTGGAGACGCGCCGCTCAGTCTGACACGCTTGGCCATCAGACCTGCAGAAATAAAAAAGCAGGCCACCTCGAGGACACCAAGAGACAGGCTATGGCTGAACAGCCCATGACTTTTGGGCAAGAGGTGTATCTTCGGTACAGGCTTTGCCTCGGAGACACCAAAGAATAGGCCAAGGCCGAACAGCCCAGACCCTCG
The DNA here is from genome assembly GCA_039654915.1 of Aquilaria yunnanensis. Lineage (NCBI taxonomy): Eukaryota > Viridiplantae > Streptophyta > Magnoliopsida > Malvales > Thymelaeaceae > Aquilaria > Aquilaria yunnanensis. The sequence goes on from CM077598.1 coordinate 80,724,418, forward strand.
GGCAAAAGGTGCGACCTCGGAACAGGTTATGCTTCCCAACAAGACTCCCAACGGCAACCTCGGAAAGAGATGCAAACCGAAGTCTTCACTTCGGCTTTCCAGAGGGGGGCATGTGATAGCCAAAGGCTGTCGCCTCAATCTGGCCGAATACCCTGCCACAACAACGGCCAAAAGAACTGGCGCTTCCCGGGAATAGGTGGAATCATGCACCTCGGGAGATAGCCTGAGAGCTCCGAGCCTCGGCACGCCAGTAAAACTTGAGGACTCCATTCGCCCCCCAAGGTTGTGAACAACGCGCCTTCGGAAAAGTGGCACCAGACATTGCTGCCCGAATATGATATCCCCGAAGGCGGAACCCCCTGGAACTGGGAACGCCCGAACTGAGGGTAGGCTTCCCGAAGAGGCTCTGTCCGAACTAGAGGACGACCTCGCCCAGGGACCTCGGGAGTACGGCAGGCGCATTTAAGGAAGCATTTAAGGAAGCCTCTGACACGTCCCACCACAGACGTAAAAAGTCGCCCTGACGCGCAGACGCCATCAGAATCATATCATGGCTCGTCTCAGCACAAGGCTCGAGGCCACCTAGTTACCAACTATCTGTCCCCTACGCCCAGACGTTCAGGAGCATCCGACCGCACACGTGTCATGATCTGAACGGGCTAGGTATTCCTATATATACAGGAAATAAATACTTGACAGGAGGTTGGCAGGCCGGAGATACAGCTCCCATACTCTGAGAAAAGACCAGGCGAGACTTTTCTGCCTTTCTCTTTGAGCTAGTGACTTTCTCCTTCTTCCGGCCACCACTGACTTGGGCGTCGGAGGCTCCCCCCCCGGAAAAACACTCCGGGGGCCTCCTAACCCTGTTTCCCAGTTTTCCAGGTACTCTCCTAGAGGCGATCCACCTTCCAGGCGTTCTTCCTCCTAGAAGTCTCCTCAACAGTCATCATGACTCACAACGATGAGGCCCTGGGCTATCACCAAGCTCGGGCCGAAGACTGCTTTGCTGCCCAAGCTTGGAGGTATCCGCTATACCCCAAAAGCTGCAAAAAAAAAGAGAGAAGGTACTTAGCAAAATTTGCACAAGGAAAGCCAAAGAACACTTAGGAAAAAAGTGGGAAGGAAAAATGAAGAGCCTGAGAGTTACCTGAGCGGCATGCTGGGAAACTTTTGCAGCAAGGGCATCCTCAGAGGCACACTCCTCGGCGACCGCCTTGAAGGATGCCTGAGTAAGCACGCCCCTCGCCATTTGGGGAGCCATCTCCCGACAGTCTTCAGAGAAGAGATTCTTGTCCTCATTAAAAGGCCAAAACGGCTCCCTCGGGACTTTTTCCTTCGGGACATGAGAATCCCAAAGATCCCTCCTTCGGGCGTGCTCAATCTTCCAAGCAAGGGGCGCCGGATCCTCTGGAAAAGAAACACACATCTTATCAGGTAAAATTTCCTTGGTTATAAAAAATATATAAGTTGATTGCAGGAAAAAGGAGGCAAACCTGGCACGACCACGGCACAGTCGTCATCAGAGTTACCGACCTCCTCCACGTCGGCAACAATATGTTTGCCCTTGGCCCTTCGGCGCTTTTCTAAATCTTCAGCAGGAAGATCCGCCGAGGAGCCCACAAGATCTGCCGACGTGGCGGGACTCAGAGGAGCAGGAAGGGCAATCACCCCGGCAGGAACTTCGGTGACAATTTTAGGCTCCGTGATAGTTGCAACCTTGGTGGAAGTTGCAATGACATCGCCAGCCTTAGTGGAAGTAGCAATAACATCGCCGACTTCCGAAACGTCCTCCGAAGGGGGAAGAGGGGTGTCCTTCTTGGCCTTCTTTGCCGAAGACGATCCATTCCCAGACGCATTGCGCCTCTTCTTTTGTTCTCCCTTCTCGGCCTGGCCAAGGAAGATAGACCGGTAGTAGGCGGCAGACTCGTCGCCCATCTCTGAAAAACAGGGAAGAAATCAGTGTAAGTCCATAGGCACTTATGTTGAAAAAACTTTGAAAGAAACTTACTTTTAAAAAAGGATTCGAAAGAAAGCACGCTCCGAATGAGCTTCACCAGCCAAGAGTTCTTTCCTCGGTAGCAGGAGCTGGCATGCCGAGATCTATCTTGTGCTCTATAACCAACCCCAACTCCCGAAGTACATCCTCGGTCATGAGTTTCCACATGATCGGGAAAGGGTAGAGAGAACGTGAAGGGACCTCAGCATCCCAGTCGGCGATAGCACGGATTCGTCTGCCAAAGTCCCCAAACCTCGCCGCCAACTCGGGAGTTAGGAGCTTCCGGGGATCCATGACATCCGCCTCCAGCTTTCCCCGAGACCACTTAGTCAGGACGTCCGACCAGGCCTCTGCCACCTTCAGGAAGAAGAACTTCCTTTGCCACCCTCGCCAGCTATCCTTGGTAGCGAAGGTGAACATAAATTTCTTGCTCCCAGATCCCCGAGGCAGCACGAAATAAAAGCCACCCTTCAGAACCGGATAGAGCTTATAATACTACATGAACAGGATGAAATGGGGTTCTACCCCGAAGATCCTGCACATGCAGAGAAAGGCGTTGAAATAGCAAAATCAGTTGGGAGGAAGCTGATTCACGGCTATGCAATGAAACTGGCGAAAGTCACAAATCATCTTCACAGGAGGAAACCAAAGTCTGGCCTTTAGTTGGGCTCAAAAAATGGTAACCTCGTCACCTCGATTCAAAAAGCTAAACTGGCTAAGGCGAGGTAACCTTGTGATGGCATAAAAAGGAAGGAAAAATTTGGTCTTCCATTTCTCTAATTTTTCAGGAGTGGTGCAGCAAGGGTGAGACAAAAGAGGTTGCCAGCTCTCAAGAATAGGCATGGTTGACCAAAAAATGACTTCGAAAAAAGGGAAAAAATGATTTCGGAAAGATGACTTCGGAAAGCAAAAAGAAAAACAAAACACCAAAGGAACTCTAGAAGTCAGAACCCACCGAAAGTCTTGCCGAAGTCGGGGTTTGAGGACGCCGTCATGAAAGGTTGCCGGAAATCGCTCCGCCGCTAGGACCGCCGCATAAGAAGGAGAAAAAGCAAGAGCAAAGTGAGAGCAAAAGAAACACAAATCAAGAGTATGATAGGAGGAAGGCTTATATAGATCGAGGGAGGGCAGCCAAAAAGGCATAAAAAATGCTGCACGAAGGCGAAGCATCGCCATGATAATCCCTCACACATGAAAAGGCGTGCCCGTCCCAGCCGATGCCTGCCACGTGTCGCCCGTCATGAGAAACTAGGACACGCTTTCTGGCATCCAGAAAAGCCGAGCACATGGCTCGAGACTGACACGCCTAGTTTCAAGATGCGACGATTCACTAGCGTAAGGCGGGAAAAGTGAACAAGTTGGGAATCTCGAGACCACCAAAGGGCAGACAGATGACACCTATCCGAATAAGGTTCATCACCTAGGTGGTGAAGTGCCTCCTCAGCCAACACCACACTTTGGGTGTAAATCAGGTCCAGCGTTCAATGCTTTGCGCCGCCCTGTTCGAATGAAAACGGACATACTGCAACACGGGCCTCTAGGAGTCCACAACGCTGTTCTGTCAAAGATTACTAGTTGAGCAATAGACAGACGCCGAAAGAGCTACTTGCCGAAGTCTTCACTTTGACTTTCCAATGGGGGCATGTGATAGCCGAAGTGCTATAACCCTGGTCAACCACCGACCACGGAAAAGGATTCCAGAGTGAGGGAAGTCATACACTTGAGGCACTCGACCTCAGTAGCCCGCCAATTCTGCCAATTCCAACTTCGGAAGCTAGCATAGCGCGTCCTTCGGGATGATGGCCAAACCATCCTCGGGGAAAAGGACCGACCACCCCCCTGCGGGAAAAAGCCCCCCGAAGATGAATAGACTGAAGTTCTAACCGAACCCCCCAAAGTGAGACATCAACCAAAGGGACCTCGGTTGTACGGCAAGAGCCATTAAGGAGTCTCTGACACTCCGCTTACACAAGTCATCAACATGCCACCTCCAGGCACGCTCTGGCACGACATCACCATCCAACATCCTATCACATAGGGCTACACCTACTCCGGCTCGTAACCCGAAGAGCCTGTAGATGACTAGGGGCCTCCACGCTTAAAAGTACGAACACCATCTAAACCATACACGTGCCGAACACATGTCGTCATCTAAAGGGGTCATCCTCTTCCTTTTATACAAGGAAAGTCATAACAGGGAAGAGGGCTTCCGTTAGGGGGTTCTCCGCCTAGAGGACCAAATGGACAAGAGGACGCTCTCCTCTCTCCACCTAAATACTCTCCCTTCAGCCCTCAGAAATACACGCCAGGCAAGAGTCCATTGTGCTTATTACTGAGTATTACTGAGTATCTCTCATTCTCACAGCACTGACTTGGGCGTCGGAGGTTCCCCCCTGGAAATCCACCCCGGGGGCCTCCTAACCCCTATTTTCTGAGTGTTTCAGCATGGTCTCCCTGAAGAATCTCTGCCCCGGGTTCTCTCCCATGCCGGGAGCCTTTCCCGCCCTCACCAGCCACGGTATCAGAAGCTGCCGGCCTTCACTTCAGGTAACCCTCTCAGGGTACCTCCGTGTCCATCCAGGAGTTGATGCACTTCAGGTAACCTTCACTTTCTATAGTTGATGCACAATCTAAAAGTTCCATCCTTTTTCTTCACAAACAACACCGGGGCTCCCCTCGGTGATACACAAGGCCTTATAAAGCCTTTCTCTAGCAGTTCTGCCAACTGCTTCTTTAACTCATCCATCTCAAGAGCTGACATCCTATAAGGTGGTATTGAAATAGGCTCAACCCCTGGCTGCAGATGGATTACAAACTTAGTATCCCTCTTGGGTGGTAACCCACGTAACTCTACTGGAAACACTTTAGGAAATTCATTGGCTATAGGAATGTTCTCAAGTTCCTCCTCTATGGCTACTCCATTCAATGAATAATACTCTTCTTCACTAACTATGGGGATACTGCGGCTACACCAGGTTGATTTCCTATGGCAAGGGGTACAGGGGGTAAATTCTTGGGCGGACCTAACAAAGGTCGAGCCCTCAGGCAATCTTTCACCCAGTGTCCTCTCTAACCAGAAATATTGCAAATATTTGTCCCCAGTGTACATGGTCTTCCACCATGAAACCGTCTACACCTACGACATAAGCCCATCTTTCTTCTTTTGAACGGACCTTGGTTTTCAACCGTCGATCGTTTCCCAGCACTCTTTCCTAGGTTGTGTTAGTATTGTGCCCAAAAGGCCAATCATGAGATGATTGTATTTTTGCACATTGAGTCATGATATTTTATTGAGGCATTAATCCAGCAATTTTGTTTGTTGTTTTGTTTCTGCGTAACGTAATAAACATAATTGTAACCCTAGAATAATGATATTCTTAAACGTCCCTAGTCTAGTATTATTGTGGAGCGGGTTGCAATAATACATAATGACTAGCATATGTGGAGACTAATATGAGATATGTAGTCTACATATGGGTACAAGTTGGAGAACTTGTGTACTGGACCGACCCACCATGAGAACACTTCATGGATCGTTATATGAGTGTCATAAGTGATTCTCATAGTGATCATGGTATATGTAGTCCTTCGACCTAAGATCATCAAGGTTCCCTACATGTGAGTCACATACTTTGATACTTTCCTTTGTTGCTCGTAACTGAGTGAACTTGAAGGAGGTCATTGGGTATGTCACATATCATGCGGAGGGATTTGTATGATCAAGATGGGATTTGTCCCTCCTATGTAACGGGAGTGATATCTTTGGGCCCCTTGGTAGAGTGAGACTTAGAAAATGCATGGCCATGCTCCGATGAGTTGATATATGATATCAATGTCGTCAGTTTAAGTTAGTCTACTCGGTAATCAAGAAACCAAAGATTGGGCTATACGAGAGTGACACATTCCATGTCTTGTGCTTAGTCTTGATATCTTGGACAAAGGGACAATGGCATATATCGGTGATGATCATAAAGGTTTAGTCGATTCACCGACAATCTTGTCACTTGGGTAGCAATGATGTGTTGCTAGACACCGCTCATTGCTTATGATCATAAATGTGATTTATGATCATTGCCAACATGGCAAGAGCCTATTGGGTCGCACACATAGAGCTATTTGGATCATTAGAGTGCATGGGCTAATTATTTGGGTTATGGTTTCACTTTAATTTCGTATTAATAATGGGCCAAGGAGTTGAGCCATTATTAAGCCCGAAATTAAATCCTAATTGGATTAGGGCTTTGAAACCCATTAGGCCTGGAAGTTGAGTCTCACTATAAATACAACTTTTAAGTGAGAAATTCGCAGGTCTCCTTGCCCTAGCCTCCCAAAAGGACAGCCACAGTCTTCTCTTGCAATTCCTTGGAGGACGCAAGCTAGCACTGCGAGCGCAAGAGAAACGCATCTGCCGGGACGTGGTGGAAGCGTGGTGATCCCGAGAGGCTCGTGTGGATACCATAGAGAGCCTGAACACGTCAACTGTTCAGGTTTTGTGATTCGACTCTACAGTTGAGTGAGAGATCTCAACCAAAATTAGGTATGAAATTTTCGAACACCCGGTTTACCCCGTTTCACTTGGATCCTGGAGGGTTTCGGTTAAATTCCGCTGCGCTGTTTGGCTCCCGAAACCCAACAGGTTGGCTGGTCCAACCTCCACCATTTTACTAGGTGTCCTTGAGTCCTTAAATTCCCACTTAAGGCTAATGCTTTCTGAACCACTTGCTGATAACTCCTAATATCCACTATCGCCATATACCCCCTAAGCACGGGGTTTCAAACTTTGAAAGAACTTCTTAGCCTTCAACTCATCATTACCAACCATGTACCGAGCATACCAAATAAGTAAGTTATAGCGCTGCTCATACTCCCGCACAGACATTTCTCCCTGCACTAAGTTCTCAAACTGAATCCTCCTTTGGTCTTCTGCAGCCACATTGATATATTCCTGTCTGAACTTTTTCTCAAAGTCTAACCACTTGAGCACCTTTTTCTTGTGCTCTGGTCGGGTACCATTACTCTCCCTCAGCATCTCCATCACATCATCCCACCATAAACTAGCCCTTCCTCCCAAAAGGAAAGGTACTAGGATCATCCTCTACTCAGACTCATAGCCTCCACAAGTAAAAAGTTGGTTCATCCTAGACAACCAATCTTCTGCTCGATCAGGATCACCTGTCCCATCAAAGCTCGGTGCATCCACAGTCTTAAATTTCTCTAGCAATTTCATCTGGTATTGGGTGTCTCCCCTCCTTGGAGCCTCTATAACTTCTTGACACGACCGCCCGTGCCCTACCCAGGAAGCCCTGTGAGAGCTGGTCTCACAGTAGATTGCAATTGGCTAGTTGTGTATGTGTGCGGATCAAATCCCATGATACTAGTTGATTAACCTAGAATATGCAAGATGCATGCTCTTAGGCTTTGACTTAGTTTATTAAAACCGTAAATCATTAACTTGGCCAAGTAATTCCTACACAAAATAAGTATAAATAGCCAAAGCATAGAAAATTAACATTTTTGTGAATTTACTACACATAACAACTCGTGAGAACATTCATACATAAAGTAGACTAATGCCCTCACCCAAGAGCAATCCTAGAGTCGAGGACTCCTTATAACATAGACTATGGAGGCAACTAAAAGTACAGTATAAATACAAGACTCTACTGAGATCTCTTTAATCTAACTCCCACCTTGGATACACGTCCTAGTGGCGAGTCTGAAAAGTCCTTTGCCAAGTGCTACTAGGCTCTGCAGCCAAAGGAAGATACTAGTTAGTACTGTTACCTGACCAACAAGCCACCTAAGTACTTACGTAGCCTAGAATCACAAGGATTCTCAACTACCATACCTGTACACACAAAAGAGTAATACCGCGATAATCCTTAACCATTACCCGGTCCAGCAAATTCAGGCTCTCCATAACAAAACTAGGGAGTGAGAATGCAACAATTCTCAGTAAGGGGTCTTCAGTGTACTTGCAAGAAAATTACTAGGACTCTTGCTGCGATCTCACACAGCATGAGGGTCTGATATATGCACATATAACTAGGCCATAAGACCTCTCCTCAAGTAGTCCTCCTCAAGGTGCATCACTTCGTGCCTAGTGAGTTCTAATCACTAACCCGCTACTAGCAAGCCGAAGCTTACTAGATGCCATCATGTAGCCTTCCCATAGCCGTTATGTAGGGGAATTATGGTGGAACTTTGTAGACTAGGCCGCAAGGCCTCTTTGATGTAGACTAGATGAACAAGGTTTCATTTCGTGACCTCGTGGCTATGCCAAGGCTAGGCCAACAAGGGTTCTAAACCTCTCACCTGAGCTAGTAATACCTTGTTGTGATCATTGCAACATAGTTTCCTTTAAAAATTTCCATCACTTTGAGTTAATGTAAATGTAAAACTGGGCGTTTTAAGTGTTTTCAAAACATGGAGGTGATAGTACTCCCCCTTAGCTTCACATGGAATCTTGAATCACCTCAATCAGACACCTGAGGGAAAAGTTATGCTGAAAACAAAATCGGGTGTCAAATGCTGTCTTGGCGACGCGTTGCCATAGTTGTCGACGTTCTACCAATTTTCTGAGGTCTTGGCGACACGTCGTGGGAACTCCTGGGGATTGGTGACACATCAGCATACCTGTAAAATACCCAGAAAAACTCTGGTTTTGCTGCTATGAACTTTGGACACTTCCTACACATATCAAACATGCTTGGAATGCCTCCAAATTTCATATACACATAGAACATGTGGCATAGATCACAACCAACTATCACAAGCCAATCTATGATGTCTTGTAACATCAATCCAATCCTCCCAATTCCTCTAGTCCACCATAATTCAACCAAAACCTTTAACTAATGCCATAGCTAAAACCACTTGAATTCTTCAAGCAAACTCAAGCTATTGGCATTAAATGAATTTGAAAACATACTCCCTTTACCTCAACTCCAAGTAACAAGCAAGAATCAATCCCCTTTTCATTCAACCAAGCTCCCAAAGTTCTACACAAGTTTCAATCCAAAAACAAAGCCCAAACCATCAAAACTACACTCTCTAACCAAAACCCAAGCTTCAAACTAACTAACAAACATGAATTCAATCAAGAACACATCTCTTACCTCGTTAAAAAATAGGGGAAGTGGAAAAATGTCCTTCCAAGCTTCAAAATCATGATTTCAAGCTTGAAATGCACTCCTCCAAGCATACATACTTTGATAACTTCTTGTTCCACCAAGAATTTCTTGATTCCAAGGAGAATTGGATGGAGAAATGAGAGTGGAGAGGATGAACACGAAAATATGGCAGCCACCCTCACTTTCCCCTTCTTAAACCCTCCCTTAACACATAAGCCATCAAAGTATTAAGCTTAATATAATTAAGCCCTTATCTTTATAACTTAGTGATTCTTGATTAAACTCTTGCTAATTCTTTCAAGTTTGAGTTAAGGTTGAAAGTGAAGTTATAAAAATTCATTTTAAAACACTCGGGACCCGTCCCGTCTATTCAGGATGTAAAATTACCATTTTGCCCCTGAACTTCATTCAGTGCTTTATTCTTCTCGAAACTTAGTGAATTTTGCTAAACTTCTTTATTCTTGTTATGTAAACTTAAATTAAGGTTCTAAACTTAATTTAAAACACTTTACCTTCCTCAATTTTGCTTGCCACTAGAAGGGCCATAACATTCTCCCCTCCTTCTTGAATTTGGTCCTCTAAATTCCATTGCAACTCCGGAAAAATACTAGGATATCTTTTCAGCATATCCTGCTCTGTCTCCCAGGTAGCTTCCTCCTGACTATGGTTAGACCAAAGGATCTTAACCATTGGAATCCACTTAGTCTGCAATTTCTTGACTTGCCTATCAAGTATCTGAATGGGTATCTCCTCGTAAGTCAAGTCTTCTTGATTGGGTATCACTAAAGGATTAACTACCTGTCTCGGTTCCACTGTGCATTTTCTGAGTAGACTAACGAGAAACACGTTATGCACTTGGGATAGGTTAGGTGGTAATGCTAACCGATAAGCAACTTTCCCTACCTTTTCTAACACTTCATAAGGTCCGATATATCTAGGAGCTAACTTGCCCCTTTGCCCAAAACGGCTAATTCCTTTCATGGGCGACACTTTCAGAAGTACTTTATCCCCAACTTCAAAACTCAAATTTCTTCTCCTCAAATTTGCATACTTGGTCTGCATGTCATTGGCTGTCTTGATTCGCTGCTGGATCAACTTAATCTTAGCTGTAGTGTCAGCTATGATTTCAAGTGCAATAACTACCTTATCTCCTAGATCTGCCCAACAATGAGGTGTTATACATCGTCTTCCATACAGAGCCTCGTATGGTGCTATACTAATAACAGTTTGATGATTGTTATTATAAGCAAACTCGATCAGTGGTAGATGCTGATCCCAATCACCTTGGAAATCAATGATACACATCTGTAGCATATCCTCCAAAGTTTGAATTACTCTATCAGATTGCCCATCAGTCTGGGGATGAAAAGCAGTACTGAAACTAACCTTGCTCCCCAATGCTTCTTGAAAGGCATTCCAAAATCATGATGTAAATCAAAGATCTCTGTCAGATATAATCTAATCCGGTATCCCATGGAGTCTCACAATCTCCTTGAGATACAACTGAGCCAACTTCTCCAATGTATAAGTGATTCTGATAGGTATGAAATGTGCCGACTTCGTCAGTCTGTCAACCACTACGCATATAACATCATGCTGACTCCGGGTACTCGGCAACCCCACTAGGAAATCCATAGTAACGGATCCCTACTTCCTCACTGGTAGAGGTAGACTCTGAAGTGTGCCTGCTAGTTTCTAATGTTCAGCTTTAACCATCTAACATGTCAAACACTTTGCAACATGTCCTCTTACATCCCTTTTCAATCCTGGCCACCAGAAATGTGTCTTCAAATCTTGATACATCTTACTAACACCAGGGTGGATATTCAAAATGCTACTATGTGCCTCTTGTAGGACTTGTTGCCTAAGTCCATTCACATTCGATACATAGAGAAGATCTCCATAATGTAACATTCCATCCTTCTATCTGAATTCCTTCCTCATAGTGCCAAGCTTTTCTTCTCCTGAAATCTTCTTCAACAATGGGTCTTTCATCTGATCTTATTTAACTCTGACTAACCAAGCTGACTGTACTTCCAAAACGTAAACTAGGGATTTTTCTAGACTTTGCCATAAATCATGCAAAGCTAAGAAACAGTCCCTCAATACTCCTTTAGAGGAGTCTGTAGCCTGATCCTTAGATAAGATTACCCCTGTGTACTTTCGACTCAATGCATCTGCTACCACATTTCCTTTACCAGCATAGTACTCAATCGAACAATCATAATCCTTGATGTATTCAATCCATCGCCGCTGTCTCATATTCAGGTCCTTCTGGGTAAATAAATATTTCAAACTCTTGTGATCGGTGAAGATTCTGAATGATCTCCCCATCAAATAATGTCTCCACAACTTCAGTGCAAAAATCACTACTGCTAGCTCAAGATCAGGAATAGGATAGTTCAACTCATTAGGCCTCAGCTGTCTCGAACCATAAGCAATCACCTGACTATCTTGCATCAACACACATCCCAATTTCGAACCAGATGCATCGGTATAAACTGTAAAAGCTCTGTTCGGATCTGGCAAAACAAGTATAGGTGCGCTGGTCAATCTTTTCTTCAACTCCATGTAAGCTTCTTCACACTTCGGTGTCCACTCAAACTTCTAAGTCTTCTTGGTCAAAGCTGTCAACGGTGTAGCTATCATAGAGAATTTCTCTATAAAATGTCTATAGTAACCTACCAAACCTAAGAAACTCCTAACCTCAGAAACTGTAGTTGGTTGCTTCCACTCACCTACTGCTTGAACTTTTTCAGGATCAACTGACAAACCATGAGCACTGATCATATGCCCCAAAAACTGGATCCTCTCAGACCAAAACTCACACTTAGACAACTTTGCATAGTACTGATTATCCTTCAGCACTTCCAAAACTGTTCTAAGGTGCTTCTCATGCTCTAATGTAGACTGTGAATATACCAAAATATCATCGATGAAGACTTCAGCAAACTTGATGCGAACCCCAATGGTATAAAGACCATGAAACTCGCCCAAGATGTTTTTCAAGCTCCACAAGACATCAAAGAGACTAGGTTTAAAACCCCCACCCCTAATCAACCTGTGATTAGAAACGAGAAGTATAGAACTCCAAGAACACAAGCAAACTTGTGCACCAAGGCAGTCCACAAAGAACCAAAGAGAAAACCTCTCCAAAGAGCAATATTATTTCGAAATTTTTCTGTATGTTTACATCCAGAATATGTGCCTTTATATAGGCCTAAACTAGGGTTAAAAGCTGGGCAAAATTCGCAGCCTAAATCCCTTAGGAATCCTAGATACAAAGACATAGGAAATCCTAGTCAAATTAGGACTCTAATTCCTAGTTTGAACAAGTTTAATGAATACAGCATATGCCACTTGTCCAAAACGATTTAAAACCATTCCATAGCATAAATAACTTCCTAAATAATGTAAATAATTAGGAAAATAAAATAAGATACGTTACAGCACAAGATTGGGCATAAAAACCCAAAATAGTCTTCTCAGGTGGTTCCTGCTTGTTTCTTCAACTTCAAGCTGAAATTCGAACTTGATACAGCCATGATTTCTCAAAATTCAAAGAATGAAAGTTGTAGATCTCTTTCTTAGCTTCGAAACCACACTTGAATCACACAAAATGGACTTCTAAATCGAAAGATATTCCCAAAATACTGCAACTACTTCTGAACCAGCGATAACTCGTAAATCGCGACTTTGAGCTAACTTGGACCTCCTTATCGTGCAAACTGGGTTTTATGGGCTTCATATGATTTTCCACTCCAGAGGTTAGCTTTCTAATGAATCAAGAATTACTCAATTCTGATCTGTTTAGCTTAAGATACGAATTTTCTACCAGAACATCGCCAATCTGTCAAAATTCAAGCTTGAAGTGCACTAGTGAGCTCATTAGCCTTCTTCCTTGTCAATGGTCCACTAGTTATCTTTAATGGATCCTTGCCATTCTTGGTTGTGCCTTCTTTGATCATATCAGCTCCCCCCTCCTTAGAAGGATTCGTCCTCGAATAAAAACCTGCGTTAGAAAAGGGAGTTGAATCAATAACAATGAAATAATCAACACATAAGCACTTACCTTTCACATATGAACCAATAGCATGGAATGCTTGTGTATGGAGCTTTAATCTTGTGCAAAACCTGAACCAATATCCAAATGCAATGATACCTCCTGGGTCAAAGACAAAGCTTGAAACAATTAGCACAAAAAATCTGAATGTTTGCACAATTTTCATCTTAACTCTAGGCATCACCTTCATTGCCTCTACCATCTCAAAAACATTATTCTCACAACAAGTAAAAGTGTAGGAATAATTTACCTTAGGGATGCTGTATGCACTCAAAACAAATGGACCTAAACTCACACAAGTGTTATGGTTATGAAAAGCACAAGTTATGCATGTCAAGACAATACTTTGCATAGGCCATTCAAACAAACAAGAATTGAACACAATATGGCCTAAACTAATAACAAAACTAGGATGCATGAATTTCACAAAAATCCTAAGCATTTTAAATGAAACAAGAACAAACTTATTTTTCTATGTATATGCACCACAATACATAAAAATTGTGAATATGTTTGAAATGTGACACAAAACAAAGGACTCAACATACCTCCTTAAAAGGCTGAATTTAAAACCAGAATTTTCACTCAAAATAAAAACTCTTAGGTTTGGAGATAAAGAAAAAAGATCAAGACTCAAAAGTTTGTGTAATGCATGTGTCATGACAAAAAGATACTTGCTGGAAATTAAAGATTGACACACAAAAATGGGCTGAATATAAATGGGAAACAAAGAAATATGTAATGCATGGGTAACAACCAATTTATGCATGAAACATTCCAAAGAAGTAGATTTAACTTCAAGTAAAACAAAACAATGTGACATGGATGCAAAGCAAACAAAATAAAAAACCAAAGACACCAAAACAGATTTTTCTTTAGAGAAACTCAAGCAATTCCAAAGATGACTTGACAAAACCAGAGAATTAGAGGCTTTAAAACCATATTTTGTCAAATTTCCATGTTTACTTCATTCTCTTAATCTAGTTTCATGAAAACCATTTGTCAAAATAACATTGCAAGCAAACACACATTGTTTCAGATTTTCAAGCAAAACTACATCAAATCTAGGTGTTAGGAAGAAATACATTACAGTGGTTGGACTTAGTCTCCAAGTATCTTCCTTCGGTGTAGGAACCACAAAATTTTCACCTTTGCACTCAATGACTTCGGTTGGAGTTGCATTAATTTCATCCCTTTGAAACATAGGAAAAGAAACAACGTTAGGCAAACTTTTGCATATGAAATCACTTGGGCTTACCTTAAATTGTTTCTTCTCAACCTCCTTTGTTGTTTTAATGCATGGGACATGGCTTAGAATATTAGGAACACCAACTTCTTGGATGGGCAGCAACTCACTTGATTCTTGTAGTTCATCGCCACTTAATTCCTGAAAAGAAGACAACACAACACTAGAAGAAGACTCCATTATGTTAGATAAAAGTATGGCTTCTCTGTAGGTCTTTCTCTCTTCACTCGGCTTGGGTTCATTGCACTCTTGTCTTCTCTCAACTTCGCACTCAATTTCTTCTCTCGGGAACTCTCCACTCTTCTTCCCCTCATGTTCACTCATCTCACTTAATCTCTCGGTTGTTCTCTCAACTTTCCCCTCATCACTCTTGCCTTCAACTTTCCCCTCTTTCTCTTTTCTCTCAACCTTACTTTGAAATTTTCTTTGATCCTCAAAGACTTGTCGTGGTGAAAGTGGTACAAGCATGATTGACTTTTCTTGTTGAGATTGAGACAAGTCTCCTTTTGTGATCTCCATGTTTGGCTTGGGTACTTCTCTTACATCTTTGCTCCATGCTCCTCTCCATGTGGAAATTCCTCCTTGACACATCTTGGATGCCTTGGACCTTTTGATGATTTTCTCGGCCTTGGTGGCATAATAAAGCAAATCCTCCATGTTCAAATAAGGTGCCATTTCCACTTTGTTGGCAATCTCAGGATTGAGACCATTAATGAATCTAGCAATGGTGGTCTCCTCATCCTCCATGATGTTGGCTCGGGTCAAGGTCCTCTCCAAGTCTTTATGGTAGTCCTCCACACTCCTTTGACCTTGCACTAGCTTTTGAAGCTTTAAGCGTTGATCTTTAGTGTAGTAGCTGGGCACAAATCTCCTCCTCATCAAGGCTTTAAGGGCTCTCCATGTGTGTATGGGCTCCTCCTCATTCCTTCTCCTAGAAGTAACATCCTGATTCCACTATACAAGAGCATAATTAGTGAACTTTATGGTAGCCAATTTAACCTTCTCTTTCTCGGAGTAATGATGGCAATCAAACACCATCTCAATCTTTTGTTCCCACTCCCAATATGCATCGGGATCACTCCTCCCTTGGAAGGATGGAATGGTAAACTTGATGGAGTTGAGATTGTTGTCCTCTCTTGGCTCACACCTCCTTAGAAACTCATGGTCATGCCAAACTCTTTCTTCCTCCTCGGGTTCTTCTCTCCTTGGTCCTCTCCTTGGTTGCAAGATGGGATTTGGTTTCCTTGGCAACTTCAAATCAATGTCTTCAATCCTCCCCACAAGTTTATTGAGAGTTTCTTGAAATTCTCTCATGGTAGGCTCCTTATTGTGTCTTACTTCCATCTTTCTATCCTCCTGGCCCTCCATACTCCTGAAAATAACAAAGATCCTCACAAACACTCACCTCACGTGTTTCACTCAAAATATGAACACTCAAAACACTCAATTTGTTAGTGAGATATTGCTTATTCAAAGAGTTCTCCAAAGTTCTAAGAAAACTATCCTCAAAGCACACAAGAAAACTTGAATTTTTGAAGAACTATTTTGACTCCAAAAGAGGTGGGCTAAACAAGCTTTAAAAGACTCTAGGAAGCTCTTGCAATTGATGATCACAAGAACCACAAAAAAAAGCTTTTTGGCTCAAAACAATGGGATAGGTTTTGGGGCGCACAACTTTCAACACTTTGAGAAAACTTCTTTTTGCAAGCTCTTTTCTTTTCTTTTCTTTGCTCTTTCTTTTTCTTTTCTTTTCCTTCCTTTTTTTTTTCTCCTTTTTTTTTTTTTTTTTTTTTGCTTGCTGTTTTGATGCTAACCAAATGTTCTCCTTGAAACTCCTTGCTGCCAAAGACAAAAAGTTAGAACTCTTTTCGGCCAAGACAAGAAAACTAGTGAAATTGGCACAATTTGAAGCAACTTTTTGATACCGAAAATTCCTGAACTTGGATCCTTCTTTTTTTGAAGTTTTCTGGACTCTAAGATGCTGGAAACAATGAAAACAAAAGAGATTAATATGGCTGGAAACGAAACAGAAAGATAAGAAATAATCAGTAACAAACAATTTGAAACCGAGAACACAAGGTGACACGGATTGACTTCTTTTTGTGTTTTTGTGATTTTCAGACTTGAACAAGGATGGAATAAAAAAAGAACAGACCTGAAACAAGAAGAAAACAGATTAAAACAGAGAATTAAAGCACGAAATTACTGGACAAAATTGAAGGAAAAACGAAGAGAAACAAGAACACAAAGATATGTCCTTCAATGGAACTTGTGGCTCTGATACCAACTGATGCGAACCCCAATGGTATAAAGACCATGAAACTCGCCCAAGATGTTTTTCAAGCTCCACAAGACATCAAAGAGACTAGGTTTAAAACCCCCACCCCTAATCAACCTGTGATTAGAAACGAGAAGTATAGAACTCCAAGAACACAAGCAAACTTGTGCACCAAGGCAGTCCACAAAGAACCAAAGAGAAAACCTCTCCAAAGAGCAATATTATTTCGAAATTTTTCTGTATGTTTACATCCAGAATATGTGCCTTTATATAGGCCTAAACTAGGGTTAAAAGCTGGGCAAAATTCGCAGCCTAAATCCCTTAGGAATCCTAGATACAAAGACATAGGAAATCCTAGTCAAATTAGGACTCTAATTCCTAGTTTGAACAAGTTTAATGAATACAGCATATGCCACTTGTCCAAAATGATTTAAAACCATTCCATAGAATAAATAACTTCCTAAATAATGTAAATAATTAGGAAAATAAAATAAGATACGTTACAGCACAAGATTGGGCATAAAAACCCAAAATAGTCTTCTCAGGTGGTTCCTGCTTGTTTCTTCAACTTCAAGCTGAAATTCGAACTTGATGCAGCCATGATTTCTCAAAATTCAAAGCATGAAAGTTGTAGATCTCTTTCTTAGCTTCGAAACCACACTTGAATCACACAAAATGGACTTCTAAATCGAAAGATATTCTCAAAATACTGCAACTGCTTCTGAACCAGCGATAACTCGTAAATCGCGACTTTGAAGCTAAATTCGACCTCCTTATCGTGCAAACTGGGTTTTATGGGCTTCATATGATTTTCCGCTCCAGATGTTAGCTTTCCAATGAATCAAGAATTACTCATTTCCGATCTGTTTAGCTCAAGATATGAATTTTCTACCAGAACATCACCAATCTGTCAAAATCCAAGCTTGAAGTGCACTAGTGAGCTCATTAGCCTTCTTCCTTGTCAATGGTCCACTAGTTATCTTTAATGGATCCTTGCCATTCTTGGTTGTGCCTTCTTTGATCATATCAAAACTGATCCAGAAACGGCTTAAAGATCCGATTCATGGCTTCCATAAATACTGCTAGAGCATTCTTCACACCAAAAGGCATAACTGTATGCTCATAGTGTCCATACCTCATCCTGAAAGCAGTCTTTGGAATATCTTCCTCCTTAACTCTGATCTGAAAATACCCATATCGAAGATCAATTCTAGAAAACACTTTCACTCCCCTGAGTCTGTCAAACAGATCATCAATTCTAGGAAGTGGATATTTATTCTTGATTGTCACTGCATTCAACTTCCTATAATCAATGCACAATCTAAAAGTTCGATCTTTCTTCTTCACAAATAACATCGGAGTTCCCTACGATGACACACTTGGCCTTCTAAAGCCTTTCCTTAGTAGTTCCTCCAACTGCTTCTTTAATTCATCCATCTAAGGAGCTAACATCCTATAAGGTGGTACTGAAATAGGTTCAACCCCTGGTTGCAGATGGATTGCAGACTCAGTATCCCTTTTAGGTGGTAACCCAGGTAACTCTACTGGAAACACCTCAGGAAACTAATCAGCTACCGGGATCTTCCCAAGTTCCTCCTCTATAGCCACTCTATTCAACGAATAATACTCTTCTTCACCAATTATAGGGATGGTATCCATAAGTCTAAGGTGCAAACTCTTAGCACTAGATGCCAATCCTCTTGTGCAAGTAACTCTAGCTCCCTGAGCATTAGTAATGTCGACTAAGTGATTCGCACAGCCAATTTGTACCTTATGCTTACTTAACCAATCCATTCCCAACACTAGGCCATAAGACTTCAATTCTATCACCCATAACTCACAATAGAAATCATGGTCGCCTAACTGCAAGGGATACCTAGTAACCACTTCATTGGTTACAATAAAACCCCTCCCTGCAGCCCTGATGAGTCTCAACTCACCTGAGATTTCTCATTGCAATTTAAACTTATCTACCAAGGCAGAAGATATCACTGAAAGAGTAGCTCCCGTATCAAAAAGCACTATAACACTACCATTCTAAAAAGTAAAATTACACTGAACGGCAGGCGGTTCTCTGGCCACCTGACCCATCAGGGTGAAAACCCTCGGCTCAACTGCTGCTATGGCTACACCAGGCCGATTCCCTATGGCAAGGGGTATAGGGGGTAAATTTCAGGACGAACCTGACATCGGTCGAGCTCTTGGGCATTGCCTCGCCCAATGTCCTCTCTGACCACAAATATTACAAGCATCTGTCCCTAGAGTACATGGTCTTTCACCATGAAACCGTTTGCACCTAGGACATAAACCTGTCTTCCTTTTCTTGGATGGATCTTGGTTTTCCATCATTGGTCGCTTCCCGGCACTCTTTCCTAGGTTGGCTGGTCCAACCTCCACCTTTTTGCTAGGTGCCCTTGAATCCTCAAATTCTCTTTCTAAGGCCAATGCCTTCAAAACCACTTGGCGATAGCTCCTAATATCTACTGTCGCCATATACCTCTTGAGTATCGGTTTCAAACCTTGAAAGAACTTCATAGCTTTCAACTCATCATTGCCCATCATGTATGGAGCATACCGGATAAGATAATTATAGTGCTGCTCATACTCCCGGACAGACATCTCTCCCTCTATCAGATTCTCAAACTGAATCCTCCTCTGATCCTGTGTAGCTTCACTGATATACTCCTGTCTAAACTTCTTCTTGAAGTCTAACCACTTGAGCACCTTCTTCTTGTGCTATGGCTGAGTACCATTACTTTCCCTCAACAACTCCATCACATCATCCCACCATAGATTGGCTCTTCCTCTCAAAAAGAAAGGCACCAAAGTCATATTCTGCTCTGACTCATAACCACCAGAAGTGAAAAGCTTGTTCATCCTGGACAACCAATCCTCTACTCTATCTGGATCACCAACCTGGATCCCATCAAAGCTCGGCGGATCCACAGTCTTAAACTTCTCCAACAATCTCATCTGATGTGGAGTGTCTCCCCTCCTTGGAGCTTCCATCACCTCTGGTTCTTCTTCCTCCTCATGAACATGATTTCTACGTTCATGAGCCCTAGGAACTTACTGTAGCTCAGCATGCCTTTCCTGATCCTGATGTGGGTCATTCTCCTCCTGGACAACACCTCTATCCTCATAATCCCTGAACATCTCAGTCACAAGGGTGTTCATACCCTGTGCCACTTGGGCCATAGTCTCTATCCACCCCTGTAACACCCTGGATATCTCATCCAATCTTGCCATAACGGGGTCACTAGAACCTTCACCAGGTTCCCTAGTTCCCCTTGAAGCTCCTGACCTAGTGTCAAGCATAGCAACCTGCAACCACAGCCAGACAACATTCTCCAGATGTTGGTCAGTACTAACTTCCTAGCACTTAGACTTTCCAATCCAGATCTCAGTCTTAGCCTCGAATATCTATGAAATAAGTCCTAAGCTTTGATACCAAAAACTAACACAACCGCCCGTGCCCCTGCCTAGAAAGCCCTGTGAAAGCTGGTCTCACGGTGGATTGCAATTGGCTAGTTGTGTATATGTGCAGATTAAATCCAAGACGGCTTTTGCTTGGCGCCCCATGAAGCCCTTGCTCAGCACCCTGAGCTCAACCTTTCCTACCTGTCCACTCTGGATTTTCCCAAGGGGGCCCAGGAGGTATGGTCAAAGCCAGATTTTCTCAATCTTCCTCCAGCTAAGCCGGTGCCTCCGACTAAGCCTAATGATGAAGATGGTGATGAAACATCGGATGCCCCAGCTTAGCCATAGGCTTCTTCTTACTCTTTTGTTTTCCTACTTGGTTGTACATCTTTGCCTTTCAATTTTTTAGTGAAGATTTTTTTCCAATCTCCATTCATTCTTCCAAATAGGATTCTTCAGAAGTAATTCTAAGCACACACTTTCGGCAAATTTGTCCATTCTTACTTCTTTGGGAAGAGTAATTTTAGACTTTTTCCGGGCTCTGCCGAGTTTATACTCCATTCAGGAGTTAGTTCCGAAAGGAAAACCATTAAGGAACCAATTTTTCAGCTTTTGCGATAATCATTCGTCTTGTGTCTTTATCGACGACTGCGGGGAAGAGTAACTACAACCTTTCTGAAAAAAGTTCTAAGTATAGAATTTCTTTAGGGCATCCGAATGCCAGGTATTTTTCAGTTCTCCCCCTTCGGTGTCGCCGAGCTTGTATACTCCCTTTCAGACTTCGTCCAAGACCAAGTAAGGTCCTTTCCAATTTGGCCGAAGTACCCCATGGGATGATTTTTGGGGTTCGAACTCGGCCTTTCGGAGGACGAGGTCTCCTTTCCTTATTCCTTTCGGCCTGGCACGCACATTTGTGGCTTTGGCCACTCTCTGCTGAAAGGCCTTTCTTCTGAAGTCGGCCATCTCTCTGTGTTCACCTACTAGGTCGAGCTTGGTTCTCAACCCGAGGTCGTTTCCTCCTTAGTCGAACACCTGAATCCTGATTGATGGCCGTACTATCTTGACAGGGATAATAGCCTCCGTGCCGAAGATGAGCGAAAAAGGTGTTTCTCCCGTAGCCCTTCGGGGCGTTGTTCGATAGCTCCACAGCACACTAGGAAGTTCTCCTGGCCATTTTCCCTTTGCCCCCCTAATCTCTTTTTCAGACCATCTTTTATCGTCCTATTAGACTCCTCTACTTGTTCGTTGCTCTGGGGATGAGCTACGGCGGCGAAGTGCATCTTTATTCCGAGGCTGGTGATGAATTCCTGGAACCCTTTGTCAATAAACTGGGAACCATTATCGGCAACTATCACCCTCTGTATGCCAAACCTACATATAATTCCTTTCTAGACAAATTTTTGTATATCCTTTGCTATGATAGTTACTAGGGGCTCTACCTCTACCCACTTTGCGAAGTAGTCTACTGCGACCACGCAGAATTTCACTCCTCCAGGTGCTGTCGGGAGTGGGCCGATGAGGTCAATGCCCCATACTGCAAAGGGACAGGGGTAGTCAGTTGATTTTATTAGTTCCGAGGGCAATCTTTGAACTTTCGCGTGTCTTTGGCAACTGTCACACTTTTGGACGAACTGCCTTGCATCCTTTCTTAATGTGGGCCAAAAATACCCTTGGCGAAGTATCACTCCTGCCAAAAGCGTCAGTCCCGATGTGGGCACCGCAGATTCCCTTGTGGACTTCTTCAAGGATTGCCCGAGTGTCTTTTTCGGCAATACATCTTTGCAATGGACTTGCAAATCCCTATCAATATAGTTCTTCCCCTATTAAGAAGTATCGTCCGGAACGTCTTCGCACTTTTGCCGCTTCACGAGGGTCTTCGGGAAGCTTCGAGGTTGTAAGATACCTCATTATAGGACTTTCCCATCCTTCCTCTGAGGTTGTTGTGCTCATTACCGCAATGCTGGGGTGACTCATTATTTCAGTGAAGTTTTTTGACTTCGCCAGACTATCTGGCTCGTTGTTGCTTCATCGAGGGACATTTTCAATATGCACAGCGTCAAATTCCTGGATGAGCTTTGACACAAGCTCATGGTATTTTGCCAAAGTTGGATCTTTCCCCTGCCATCTGTCGGACCACCAGCTGAGAATCACTATGGGCTTTCAGGTTTCTCACACCAATCTTTCTAGCAAGGCGCAACCTTGCTATG
The DNA here is from genome assembly GCA_039654915.1 of Aquilaria yunnanensis. Taxonomy (NCBI): domain Eukaryota; kingdom Viridiplantae; phylum Streptophyta; class Magnoliopsida; order Malvales; family Thymelaeaceae; genus Aquilaria; species Aquilaria yunnanensis. The sequence goes on from CM077598.1 coordinate 80,746,761, forward strand.
AGAGCTTCGTACTCTGCCGCGTTGTTGGTGACACTAAACCTGAATTTGATGGCTTTCATTACTTCCATGCCTTCGGGGCCGCAAATGACTATCCCGGCTCCCTGGTGTTCAAAGCCGGAGGCCCCATCTACGAACAAAGTCCATTCTGGGTCACTTTTTCCAAGGTCAAACTGATAATTCTCAGTGAAAGGTACTTCAGCAATGAAGTCTGCCAGGACTTGGGCGTTTATCGCTTTCCTTGGTTCGTAAGCGATATCATATTCACCGAGCTCTATGGACCACTTGGAAAGCCTTCCCGAATGGTCTACCCTCTTCATGACATCCCGAAGGGGTAGGTTACGTCGGACAATTATGGGATGAGCCTGAAAATACGGACGCAATCTCCTACTTGCTAGTACTAAGGCATAGATAGCTTTTTGTAGTAAGGGGTACCGGATTTCGGCTCCATGCAGAGATTTGGTCATGTAATAGACTGGCCATTGCATTGCTCCTTCTTCCTTTATGAGAACCGAGCTCAGTGCTTTTTCAGCAACAGCAAGATATAGCACGAGGGGTTCTCCCTCTCGAGGTTGCCGAAGAGTGGGTAGTCAGGCCAGATAAAATTTGAGCTTTTCCCAGGCCCTTTGCCAATCCTCATTCTAGGGATGATCCTTGCCTTCGAGGTTGTCACTATTTTTTGCTACTTTGGTGAGTACTTTAAAGAATGCTCAGCAGTGATCCCCATACCTAGAGATGAACCTGCTAAGAGAGGTTATTCTGCCCGTAAGCCTATGAACATCTTTTGTTGTGGCAGGAGTTCAGAATTCAAGTAGAGCTTTGACTTTTTCCGGGTTGGCGTCGATACCCCTTTCTGATACCATAAATCCGAGGAATTTGCCCGAACTTACGCCGAAAATGCACTTCTCGGGATTAAGGCGAATTCCGAATGTTCTAAGCTGGTGGAAAGTTTCCTCCAAGTCGGCAATATGGCTACCAGGCAATCTGCTTTTGACTATCATGTCATCAACGTAAACTTCCATGTTTCTTCCTATTTGACTGCTGAACACCTTGTTCATCAGCCTCTGGTAGGTAGCTCTGGCATTTTTAAGCCCGAAGGGCATTCTGACGTAACAATACGTACCTACTTCAGTGATGAAGGTGGTTTTTTCTTCATCCTCGGGGTTCATCCTAACTTGGTGGTACCCACTGAAAGCATCTAGGAAGCTCAGGAGTCCGTATTCAGCGGTTGAATCTACCAGCTGATCTATCGGCGGGAGAGGATATGAATCTTTAGGACAAGCATCATTTACATTTCGGAAGTCGATACACATTCGGAGCTTGTTGCTTCCTTCTTTCATGGCGATGACTACAATGCTTAGCCATTCGGGGTATTTGACTTCCCTGATTACACCTGCGTCTAACAGGTGTTGGACTTCAGTTTTGACGAAGTTGTTTTTGTGTGAGGAGAGGCTTTGTTTCTTTTGGCGGACTGGCTTTGCCTCCGGGTTTACTTTGAGGCTATGCTGTATTATGCCAGGATCTACCCCAGGCATGTCTTTCGGTGAGTAGGCGAACAGATCTTTATTCGTTAGCAGGAAAGATACAAGCTTTTCCTTGTCTCCTTTAGCCAATTTTTTCCCTATTCGGGTGTTTCGGCCTGGTACAAGCTCTATCTCCTCCGTTTCTACTTTCTCGGGATCCTCCGTTCCTCGTTCTTTCGATTTTGGTGCGAGCAGAGGCTTCATTTCTTAGTCTGCGCACAATTCACCGCTGGAGCTTTCCTTGCCTTTACAAACACCTTTCGCACGTCCCCCTAGTCGATGAAGATCTTAGCATCTCCATCCTTGGTGGCGAAGGTGACAGTTAGGTACTTCACATCCGGGCGAATGTGGAGGTTTCCTTGCGTTTGCCTCCCCAGAATGGCGTTATATGAAGAAGGTACATCGATGACGATGAACCTTGTCATTATGAAGGTGAACTACTCCTTACTGTTGTTTGCTGAAGTTCCCTTCAGCATCAGACGAAGATCTATCCATCCTAGAAGGGGAAGCTCGAACGGCCCCACTCCAAAACTGGGAGAAGTGATGGTCTTAAGGTCGCTGCTCGATATTCCCAGGCTTGGTAGCAGGTGCAAAAATAGGACGTCTGCGTTTGAGCCATGGTCAAGTAGTACTCTCTTAACATCCCAGCTTCCTATCCTTGCCATAATCAGCAAAGGATCGTCGTGGGGAAAAATGATGGTGGACCCGTCCTTTCGAGTGAGTTTCTTTGATGGATTCCCGTACTCCATTACCGAAATCTCTCTGACTTTCCTTTTTCTTTCCGCCGATGGCAGCCCTATGGTGATCATTTGTATTACTCCTACCGGGGTTGGGGGACGCCTTTTCGGACTTCGGTTTTGGCGCCTGTCGGAGTCGTACTCCTCGTCCTTTACCTTTCCTTCTTCTTCCCTCCTTCCCTTCGGGGAGGGAATGTAGAGGTAACGCTGAAGTTGTCCTTGCTTTATCAGCGTGTCTATGTACTTCCTCAGCTGGAAGCAATCTTCGGTATCATACGCGTGGTGTTGGTGGAATTGGCAGAATTTCTTCATATTCTTCTTGTTGTGCAAGGTCATGGCCCTCGGACGTTGATTCTGAGTCCCTTGCGTTTCAATCGCCATCAGGATGTTCATCCTTGGGGTGTTTAGGGGGGTGAAGGCAATTGGCTTCTTTCCCTTAAACTTCCGAGGACGCCCCCTTGTTTCAATTGGGTAAACGCATTGTTGGCTTGGTCCCTCGGCGCGGATATGATCAGACCTCGGGGCCCTCATTCTCAGTTCTTCGGTAGTCATGTGCTGCTCCAACCTTCGAAAGAATTTGCCGAGCCTGTCAGGGGGATCTTTGGAAAATTCGTAGAACAACTGGGAGTCTCTCCAAAGTCCTCGCGTCATGGCTAGGATGCGTATTTCGGGCCTGAAGTCTGGGACACTCAAGGCTTCCCTATTGAACCTTTTGACATAGTCGCGTATGGTTTCACCACTTTTTTGTGCTAGGTCGAACATCTGGACTGGCATTTTCGCCGTGGGGCGGCTTCCAATGAACTGCTGCGTGAAGGCAGTCGATAATTCCTGAAACTCCATGATATTTCCAGGGGTCAGCGAGTTGTACCATGCTGTGGCTGGCCCAGCGTGAGTGACCTCAAAGCACTTGTATAAGGTAGCGTCATCAGCTCCGTGCAGTACCATACTGTGCTTATACTTGGTCAGATGAGCCGAGGCATCCAAAAATCACTTGGCATAGGTGCCTCGACCACTGCTCAGGTGAATGGAGACTCGTCTCCACTAAAAGTTTCCAACAATCTAGCCCAGACGGGCTTCCGAGCCACTTGTCGCTCCACTTTTTCTATTCTCTTTAGAATTTTTTCCATGGGGAGTGTGGCACTGGGTTCTTCTTCCTGTTGTCTGTAGGCTTCTGGGAATGGAGACTGACGTCTTTTCTTTGGGGAATGGCTTTGGTGCTGGGGGGATGGTGACTTCACCTCGGGCGTGGAAGTCTTTCGGCGAGGGGCCCTGGGATGCTTTGTCCCCGTTTCTCCCCTAAGTCACGCCTTGAGAAGTATGTTTTCCGTTGAGGAGTCATCGTGTTGATCCCCACTTCCCGAGCTTCGATAAGTCGATCAGGGGCTCTTCTCACGCTGAGGTGGCGGCGAAGAGGGCCTCTGTTTTGGACCTGGTTGTGGCCACCTTTGGTCTAACTGCTGCGTTATCTCGGCCATAGCAGAGTGCTGGAATTCATGCAGAAAAGCCATAGTAATAGTCAGGGGACGTTCATCCTCAGGCAAGGAAATCCCTGCCGCCGCTTGTTCGGCAGCTAGAAGTCACAGGAAACAAAGGTTAGGAGGTCCCCGGAGTGGTTTTACGGGGAGGAACCTTCGACGCCCAAATCAGTATCTTTTTAGGTAATCTCTTGATTTTTAGAGTAAGCAGGTATCTTAGCTTAAGTAACGTCCCCCTTTACCTGGAATCCTTACCGAGTACATATAGAGGGGCGGATAGTGATAATTCTTCCCCTGTGGCCAGCCCAGATTGTAACACGTGTTCAGCGGGATGCGTTCCACGTCTTTTGGACGACAGGGGACTCCTAGCAGGGCATGGGCCTCTGAGCTAGGAGTCTAGTCAACCCAAGAGTGACGTGCTAGGGTGTCCCTGCAAACGGCGTGTCAGGGCATGGCCGGGGCGGATTATCGGGGATGTGTCAGAGGCTCCTTAAATGCTGATGTCGTACTCCCGAGGCCCCCTTTGGGTGGAAGAGACCTCTTTGGAGAACTTGTCCTCCGAAGTCACTTTAATATAGTAGGAGTGTTTTTCCCGAGGATGGCCTTTCTCGGAGGCACCCCTGCTTCCGTGGATGGCCTACTCGCTCTCCCGAGGTTGGCATTGTTATTTCCAGGAATGGGGAAACCCCGAGGCTAGACTTCGGGGGAGGGGTTGAGCATCCTTCTTTCCATAGTAGTGGTTTCCCTTCCGAGGTTGGTGCTTTGTCCAAACCAGTGGGTCCTGAGGGTGATTGGCACCTTGGCTATCACAAGGACTTCGTCATTTGGGCACTCCTCACTGAGGGCCTTGAAGGTGGAATTGGTGAGGACTCCCTTCGCAATCACAGGAGCCATTTTCTGGCTGTCCTCGGAGAACAAGATCATGTCCTCCGTGAAGGTCCAGAAAAGCTCCTTCGGCACCTTGTCCCTAGGGATGTGGGAGTCCTGAAGGGCCTCTTTTTCGGTATGCTCCACCGTCCACGCAGAGGGCACCTGCTCCTCTGTAAAATCATGACGAAGTTCCATCACCACATTATCCCTTAGCAATACATCTATAAGATCTAAAATGTCAAAACATCCTAAACTCATAGAAAAATGGCTAAGGGACCAACCTGGAGGAACCTCGACAACATCCTCCTCAAAGTCAGTAACCTCTTGAATATCGTCAGGGACTTGCTTGCCCTTCCTTCTTTGGCGGGCCTCGAGCTCCTCAGTAGAAAAGCCCCTTACCGAAGTACCCAAGGCTTCCACCACAGTTATGGGGCTCCGAGGAGTTGAACTGAGGGCCGGCTCCGAGGGTGGGTCGACGCGAACCGAGGACTGGTCCTGCACCTCCATGTCGCCTTCGGGAAGGGGAGGAAGAAAGTCCCCCCTGGCCTTTTGCCTCACTAAATATGGCCCTCCCCCAGTCGTCTTCTTTCTCGTCAGGGCAGCTTTCTTCCTTTGTTGCTCCCCTTTTTCAACCAGTCCAAGGAAGAGGGACTTGTAGAAGGTAGTGGATTGATCACCCATCTCTACAAAAGGAAGGACATCAGTGTAAGTATAGAAGAAAATGTCAGTGTTGTGCCCAAAAAGCCAATCATGAGATTATTGTATTTTTGCACATTGAGTCATGATATTTTATTGAGGCATTAAGCCAGCAATTTTGTTTGTTGTTTTATTTCTGCGTAACATAATAAACATAATTGTAACCCTAGAATAATGATATTCTTAAACGTCCCTAGTCTAGTATTATTGTGGAGCGGGTTGCAATAATACATAATGACTAGCATATGTGGAGAGTAATATGAGATATGTAGTCTACATATGGGTACAAGTTGGATAACTTGTGTACTGGACCGACCCACCCTGAGAACACTTCATGGATCATTATATGAGTGTCATAAGTGATTCTCATAGTGATCATGATGTAGTCCTTCGACCTAAGATCATCAAGGTTCCCTACATGTGAGTCTCATACTTTGATACTTTCCTTTGTTGCTCGTAACTGAGTGAACTTGAAGGAGGTCATTGGGTATGTCACATATCATGCGGAGGGATTTGTATGATCAAGATGGGATTTGTCCCTCCTATGTAACGGGAGTGATATCTTTGGGCCCCTTGATAGAGTGAGACTTAGAAAATGCATGGCCATGCTCCGATGAGTTGATATATGATATCAATGTCGTCAGTTTAAGTTGGTCTACTCGATAATTAAGAAACCAAAGATTGGGCTATACGAGAGTGACACATTCCATGTCTCGTGCTTAGTCTTGATATCTTGGACAAAGGGACAATGGCATATATCGGTGATGATCATAAAGCTTTAGTTGATTCACCGACAATCTTGTCACTTGGGTAGCAATGATGTGTTGCTAGACACCGTTTATTGCTTATGATTATAAACGTGATTTATGATCATTGCCAACATGGCAAGAGCCTATTGGGTCGCACACATGGAGCTATTTGGATCATTAGAGTGCATGGGCTAATTATTTAGGTTATGGTTTCACTTTAATTTCGTATTAATAATGGGCCAAGGAGTTGAGCCATTATTAAGCCCGAAATTAAATCCTAATTGGATTAGGGCTTTGAAACCCATTAGGCCCGGAAGTTGAGTCTCACTATAAATACAACTTTTAAGTGAGAAATTCGCAGGTCTCCTTGCCCTAGCCTCCCAAAAGGACAGCCACACTCTTCTCTTGCAATTCCTTGGAGGACGCAAGCTAGCACTACGAGTGCAAGAGAAACGCATCTACCGGGACGTGGTGGAAGCATGGTGATCCCTAGAGGCTCGTGTGGATACCATAGAGAGCCTGAACATGTCAACTGTTCAGGTTTTGTGATTCAACTCTACAGTTGAGTGAGAGATCTCAACCGAAAATTAGGTATGAAATTTTCGAACACCCGGTTTACCCCATTTCACTTGGATCCTAGAGGGTTTCGGTTAAATTCTGCTGCGCTGTTTGGCTACCGAAACCCAACAGAAAACTCATGAGGAATCCTGGGAAAATTACTTACTCTCCGTAACGCCTTCGTATGTGAGCTCATCCCGACGAGCATCACTAGCCATGCCTTTTTCCCATCAAAGGTAGGCTTCAGCATGTCTAGGTCAGTTTTATGTGCCTTGATTACCCCTAACTCCTGAAGAACCTCCTCGGTCATGAAGTTCCACTTGATGGGAAAAGGGTACAAGGAAGAAGGAGGGACCTCAGGGTCCCAGTCCATGACAGCCCGAATGCGGCTGTTGAAATCGTCAAACTTCGCCTCTAACTCAGTGGTTAGTAGCTTTTTGGGATCAACCATATCGGCATCCAGAGTTCCCGAGGCCCACCTGGTCGGCACATGCTTCCATGCCTCAACCACCTTCAAAAAGAAAAACTTGTTTTACGAACTCTGCCAACTGTCCTTCTTCTCGAAGGTGAACATATACTTCTTGCACCCGGATCCCCTAGGAAGCAAGAATTAAAACCCGCCCTTCGGGATGGGGTGAAGTTTGTAATACTGCATAAAGATGATTAAGTGGGGCTCTATCCTGAAGACCTTACACACGTAGAGGAAGGCGTTGACGTAAGAATAGGAGTTTGGGGGAAGTTGGTTCACAGCTGTGCCATGGAATTGGCAGAACTCGCAAACCATCTTCAGGGGAAGGTACCAAAGTCCAGCCTTCAGTTGAGCTCCAAAAATGGTAACCTCGTCCGAATGATACATGTAACTAAGTAGGCTTGCAGTAGGTAGCCTAGTCACAGCGTAAGAGGGAAGGTATAACTTAGCTGCCCATTTCTTTATTTTCTCCAAAGTGGTGCAGCACGGATGAGAGTTAAGAGGAGCCTAACTCTCGGGAATAGGACGAACAAATAATAGTGGGGTCAGAAAAGACATGTTTAGAAAAAGGGAAATGACTTTAGGAAAGAAAACTAAGAACTTCGTAAGAGGGAAATGACTTCAGAAAGAGTAGAAACACAGAAAAGTAAAGGACTTCAAAAAGGATTACCCACAAAAAATCTTGCCGAAGTCGGGATTTATGAACGCCGTTGTGGAAGCCAATCGGAAATTGCTCCGCCACTTGCACCTCCTCAAAAAAGAGAAAGAAGCTTGAAAGCAAATGAGAGCAAAACGGAAGCAAAATAAAGCAAGGGAGGAGAATTATGAGGAGAGGAAGGTTTATATAGGCCGAAGGGGGTAGGTGAATCATCACCATAATTACCCCTCGAAGGTGAAGAGATGTGGTGGACATAACCAACGCGATTGTCCACCCATTACCGTGCGGCACGTGTCGCCCCACACAGGAAACGAGGGCACGCCTCCTGACAGCACAGAGGCCTAGGCAAGCTTATCCAAAGTGGTGCGTTAGTCTAATTACAAGACGTGATGATTCACTGACCTGCAGCAGAAAATTAAAAGGGCAATGCACACTTTGGAAATACAAAGGACCTAGCCAAGAAACGATGAAGGACACTTACAAGCTACCTCGACTGAGAAGACACACCCTCGGATAATGAAGTGTCCCCTGCCTAAAAAGGCCAATAAGCTACATCTATAGTAACGGCCAACTTCCATAACGAGCTTCGTGAACTGCTCTGAGACTCCACTCACCGAAGTTATAACTTTGGCTTTCTGAGGGGGGCATGTGATAGCCAAAGGACTATTACCCTTCAGGCTCCCAAGCTCTGACAAGCACCACCCTTGGTAAAGACGAGCATCACCCTCGGGGAATAACGGGACTAACCTCGGGAACATGGCACACAACCACCCTCGGTAAGTTGGCCTTAACCAACTTCGGGAGAAGTAGACTCACCATCCTCGGCAAGGGAAAACATCATCCGAAGAGAATCTTTTGTACCGAGAGGCCTTCTGAACGACCGGAGCAACCTCGACAAGAATCTCTCATATCCTAAGGAGGTCTCTTTCACCGAAGGGGTCTTATGGACACGACAAAAATGGTTAAGGAGCCTCTAACACAGAGACCTCACACACGCCCCTGACACAGGCCTTCCATGACCCTAACATCTGGCCAGAACTGCCTATGGCCAGCTGGAGATCCCCATCTTCGAAGGTACGAACCGCACCTGGCTGAATACGTGTCATGATCTGAGCAGGCTATGTCAAACGGACTTCTCCCAATGCCCTCCTATAAATATTTGGGGAACGACCTTGGTAAGGGAACATGCTAAACTCTTGAGATAATTTTGTTCTTTACTTTCCAATCACTACTCCTTACTTGCCAAATACTAATTTGGGCGTTAGAGGCTCCTTCCCTAGAAACACACTCCGGGGACCTCCTAACCCCTGTTCTTTTGAGCGTTTTGGCAATCTCACGCTGGAAGTCTCCTCTAGCAGCATCTCTATACTGGAAGTCCCTCTCAGGCCTACCAACTCATACAATGAAGATGCTACCGAGCATCAGGTTTGACTATGGTTACTTTTTATGGAAGGCGGCTTTTGTAACATTTTAAAAACTTTGGTGGCTTGGTGTTCAAAAAGGGTATAAAACTTAGTTGAGTGAGGATCGCTGCCATTTTTGCAGTTCACACTAGAGTTCATCCCTCACCCATAGACTTCTTCAGGAATTCATGCTCAAATTTAGAGATTTTGGTCAAATTTCAAGCCATAAAGGGTATATAACCTAAGAGAAGATTGATTCAATTGGATTATCATGTTTTTGTAGCTTGGAATCATGTTTCCAGCTATCCCTTAGTTTTTATGTGGAGTAACAAATGTTTTCATGGTGAATTCTTGTTTATTTGATTATTGGACGCTTGGGTTTTGGCTAAAAGATAGTAATTTGGTGTCTTGCACTTTGGTTTTGCTTGGAACTAGGTAGAAAATTATGGAACTTTGATTTTGTGTAAGAATTGCTTGGTTCTTACATGTGAGTTGAAATAAAGGTAAAGGATTAATTGTTTTGCTTGCTAAATTGATGTATGGAACTGGTATCCTGGCGATGGAGGTTGTTTTGGCAATTTATTGCTTTAGTTGAGCCTAGGAAAGCACCCTTTGAGCATCAGCAACATAAAGAACAATGACTAGCTCTGTCCAGGTAATGTAAACACACCAGCCTATAGTGCATTCACATGAAATCAAGAATGGAGAAGCTGACCGAGATGCGAACACACCATCCAGCCAATGCGTATGCACTGTGGACTGAAGAGCTAGATTCCCAGGCAATGTAAACGCACCAGCCATGGTGCGTTTGCATGAAATTCAGAATTGAGAAGTTGAATGTGATGTGAACACACCATGAGGCCCATGTATACACATCATGGTTTGAAGAGCTAGAATGATCACAAGGGTATTCCTAAGGATTTGGGGGACCCTAGTTAAGCTTGGTAATCATCTTGTGGTTATTTAAACATTAATTTAGTAGTGAACCAAGTAATGGTGGATTGGTAAACACCATGAGTGAAGGTTTAGAGCACTTGTAGCCTAGGCAAATGTACTTGAGGTAGAAGTGAAAACCTAGTGCACTCTTGGTAGGGTGTTAAGGTGAAACTTAAGAGCACAAGTAACATAGCTTGAGGCACTATGCAGAGGCTTAGTACATCTTGTGAGTTCCTCAGAAACCAACCGAGGCAAATCCACCATGTTCACCTATGCAACATAAGGGAGGTTAGAACTGGTGATGAATTTCACTAGTTAGGCTAGTAAGTAATGCTTACTAGTAGACAAGGCTTTGCCTTTTAGTTTAAGGACTATGTTGAGGACAAGTCCCAAGGGACTAAAATATATGCTTATAAGTTTAACCTTAAGTTGTATAAGCTCACAGCAGATTACATATGTTCATATATGTGTTGTCCTTAGTATCTTTCTTGCGGGTGAAGACCCCTTTCTGAGAATTGTTGAATTCTCACTCCTGAGCTTATGTTGTGTAGATTCTGATGTTGTTGGGCCCAATGATAGCTGAAGGTTGTCATGGTAGTCTGTTGTACAAGGACTTTGCTTTGCGAATTCTTGTGGTTTTAGTTTTCATGGTTAGTTGTTGGATAAGTAACAATACTAACTATAGTGTTTTTCTTGGCCACAGAGGCTAGCAGTACATGGACAGGATTTTGTGACTTGCTACCACTACTTATCTCTAAGGTGGGAGTTAGTTGGGAGGATCTCAGTAAGAGGTTTGTCTATATTGTATGCCTAGTCATCTCCTATGTCTATGTTCAGAGCTACTCTAGGGTTGCTATTGGGTAAGGAGCATTTGTCTACTTTTGTTGGATGCCCTCACATGGTTATTATATGTAGTAATGACAATATAAATGTTGATTTTATATGCTTTGACTAGTTGACTTGATTTCTATAAAAAGTGCCTTCGCCAAGTGATTGTTTTATGGTTTCCATGTACTCAAGTCAAAGCTAATAGATTGTGCATCTTGCATTTTCTAGGTCAATCAACTAGTTTCATGAAGTTTTAATTCACTCATATATATAACTAGCCAATTCTAACCACCATGAGATCTATTCTCACAGGCTTCCTAGGCAAGGCCAAAGGCAGCCATGTTAACACCTCACAAAAATGGGACAATTACAAAATGTGGCATAATGCTAAAAAATCATTATATTATATAATTCTCATCATAGTGAATGAAGTGTGGAGGGTAAAAGGCATGATCAACACCTCCTTAAAAGTGTTCCAATTTGGTAACTTGGCCCCTAATAAAAGCTATAAGCATTGCTTGTTTGTTAAGCAACCTATGGACTTTTTGGTAAGATTATTGAAATTCAAGTACTCAATTGTGAAACCTTCACAAAAGAGATTTGGAGAGTTATGCGAAGGATATGAATGATATGAAAGTGCTATTGGAGGACCAAATTGCTTATGAAAGACAACTAAGGACAAAGAAAACACAAAAAGGCATAAAGGACATAAGTGTTATAATGTACGCCTTAGGATGTGTATGTCTTTGACTTAAGTCAAATGGAAAATTTGTGGGGCAAGAAATTAAGGTTAATAAATCGGTCATGTAGCAGGGAAAAGGACATAAAGCATGGTTAAGACTAGTTAAGTGTGTTTGTGCAGTTAAGACCATTTAAAGTCCATCTTGGTCCTTATCTCTCCATAATTTCGGCCTCCACCAGCAAAAAGAAGGCCAAATCTCTTCTCCACACTTTGTCCATAACCACCATACCTTCAAACCTAAAGTTACTTGAAATTGAAGACAAAAGGAAGCAATTGGGAGCAAACTACAGCTATTGCTTGGGTGCTTCAAGGATCAAGCCTAAAATTCAGCCTACCCATCTTGGTAAGGGTTATCTTCCTCTCATGGATTGTTTACTTTATTTTCAAGCATCCATGAAGCTAGGGCTAAGCTTGGAAGAGAGCCATGCACTTGATGAACCAAGCTTAGTGAAGGGAGTGCACTTATTGAAGATTTTGTGTCCTAGTGTGAAGTGCACAGTGATGGAAGCGAATTTAAGGGTTTCTAGAGCCCAAAGTTAGTACTAACTAGTGTTAAAACTCTCCTAATACCAAGCTTAATCTTGAGGAGGGCTCCCATAGTGATTTACTTTAGTTTATTGCATGTTTTATGGACTAACCTATGGCTTATGTTGCTGTTGTATTTCATGTATTTATTGATTGTGAGTGGTTGCTACATTTGGTTGCTATATCTTGTACATATGCATTGTGGTTTTCTATTTAGTGTCTTTGGATGTAGGTTTTAATGAGAGTCACATTTCCTTAAGAGTACCAGTGTTACCCTTACTAAGTTTCACAATGAAACTTACTACCCTCAAATCTACCCATTTCAGGGCCAGCAGAAAGATCACATTCAAACTGACCTTTGTAGTTTCATTTTAGATCTAACATTTTATTTACTTAAACTTACATATGTCTAGTTGTGATCTGGAAATTTTGGTGATTTTAGGGGCACATTTGGTATTTTTGGTGATGGTGCGTATTGTGTTACGCAGCAGCTGTCTAGCATCCTATTTCTATAGTCTATTCTGTATCAGGCACTCCTTTAACTTAGGGTACATATTTGGCGAAGTTAAGACCATTATGTAGTGCATGTATGCATGTACATATAGTGTATGTAAAATGAGACAAGTATGTGAACATTTGAGAAATGTTTTGGCTATGTATGTGATGTGGTGCAAAGTTGCCTAAATGTGAATGATAGGCTCCTTATTTGTAAATTTTGTTCTGGCCACATATTGTTATTAAATCCAAGAGCGTGTATTTCCTACATGTAATAAACATCTGTGGGATAGCCTTGGAGGGCTTACCCCTTGTGAATAAAGTGTTTGCATAGTTTGGAAAATTTGTATGGGCAAAATGGTCCAAAAGTGGCCAGATTTTTTACCCTGGACCTAAAGTTTAATGTCTCCCCGTGTAAAATGAATCTTGGTATCAAATTTTGACAACATATAGTGGACATCCATAGTTTGAACTGGGATTTGGAATTTCTAAATTTTGAGCCTTGTAGCCAAAGATATGACATTGCAAAATTGGCTAAGTTACTGCTCATTTTGTTAGAATTTTGTAATCAATTTAAAAAATTCATAACTTGGTCCATAGCTGGGCTATTGATGTAAAACCAAATACCTCAATTTTATCAAACACTCTAATTGAAAATGATATAAAGAAAACATGGGGTTACATGGCTAGATTAATACAGTTTTTTGGAGGAAGTTTTGGGTGTGGTGGCTGGTTACTTAAACTTAACAAGATTGCCAAATATGTGGTTGCCAAGATTAAGACTTGTGCTAGTGTTTTCCATCCTTGCTGCCATGGTTTGCATAAAATGTTAATATGTGTGTAGTGGTTGGACCAATATGCATTCATTTGCAAAGTGCCCAAGAGGGCCACTTGCGTATGCACACTAAGGGTATTGTTCTAATGGCCTACAGAACATACCAACCCCTGGAGTTTTAAATGCATAATTTTGGCACCATAACTAGACTACCCCAGAGTGGGTAATCGGCCATGTTAGTTTTTGGTATCAGAGCTCTAGTTCAAAGTTGATGCGGTCCGGGGGTGCGGAGCCAGCATCTCCACTGTGTGTAGTGGTGAGGGCAGTAGGGGGCCTTGGAGGTGCAGGCTAGTCCAGAAGGAAGGCTGGTGTCCTGGGTGGATCACCTTAAGTGATGGCCAGTAGCTTCGTGGTCCCGTGACAGGGTGATGACGGGAAGGACCTCCGGTACGGTGGAGAGCTCGGAGCAGGGATTCCTCAGGGAGACCTGGTTGAAACACTCAGAAAATAGGGGTTAGGAGGCCCCCGGGGTGGTTTTCTGGGGGGGAACCTCCGACGCCCAAGTCAGTGCTTTTAGAGAGAAGGGGACACGGTAATAAGCACAGGGGACTCTTGCCTAGCGTGTCTTTCTGAGGGCTGAAGGGATAGTATTCAGGCTGAGGGAGGAGAACGTCCTCTGTTTTCTGGCTTGTCTGTCCTCTTTTTCTCTCTTTCCCCCTAGGGGAGCCCCCCCGGTTTGTGACCATTTCCCTGGTCTATAAGGGAAGGCGTGATCCTTTCAAATTGAAACACGTGTATGGTCGGATGGCGTTCATATTTTTAGGCGTGGGGATCATTAGTCATCTACAGGCTCCTCGAGCCATGAGCCGTAGTAGGTGTGCCCTGTGTGACAGGATGTTAGACTGCGATGGCATGTCAAAACGTGTCTGGAGACGATATGTCAGAGACGTATGCGAGTGGAGTGTCAGGGACTCCTTAATGGCTCTTGTCGTACAACCGAAGTCCTTTTGGTTGATGTCTTACTTCGGGGTGAGGGGCCCTTTCCCGGAGTCGGGCTGGAACTTTCGTGTCTACATCTTCCGGGGGCTTTCTCCCGCAGGGGGTGGTTGGTCTTTCTCCCCCAAAGCTAGTTCGGTCACCCTCCCGAAGGAGGCGCTCTGCTGGCTCCTGAAGTCAGAATTTGGTGAGCTATCGAGGTCGTGCACCTCAGGTGTATGACTTGCCCTTTCCCGTAGTTGGTAGGTGGTTAGGGCGATAGCACTTCGGCTATCAAAAGTTCATAGATATTGGAGTCGAAGACTAAGATCTAGTACTGACCAGCATATGGGGAATGTCATCAGGCTTTGGTTGCGAGTTGCTATGGTTGACACTAGGTCAGGAGTTGCAAGTGGAGCTGCGGAACCTTGTGAATGTTTTAGTGATCTGGTTATGGTAGGATTGGAGGAGATATGCAAGGTGTTTCAGGGGATGACTTAGACTTTAATGCAAGTGGCAAAGGGTATGAGCACCATAATGAATGAGTTGTTTCAAGACCAAAAGGACAAAAGAGCTGTTCAAAATCAAAATGACCAAGGGTATGTGTTACAGGCCTCCGAGAGGGAAGCCTGATTAGGTAGTATAAATTAATAAATCCCTAGTTTAATACCTCGTTTCAAGTTAACAAGGCAAGGTCAAGTAAACTAGGCAAGGCTAACCAACTTCCGAGGAATTTATGGTACCAAAAGAGGCCAGGGGTAAAATAGTAATTTTGTATGTCAAGGTGTTAGCCTGAGTCCCAAGATGCAAAAAATTTTTTTTAAAAGCCACCCTTTCTTTTAAATTGAAAATTTTGCTTAAGTATCAAAGTTTTGACCAAAGTTTGACTAGAGTTACTATTTTGGGATGGGGGCTTTTTGACAAATTTATTAAAGCTTGAAGGCTTGTTGGAAAATGATCTTTTAAAACTTGGTAAACTGCTTTGGCTGCCACAATTCATCATTTTTCTAGCCAAAACCTGAACTCATTCTTGCCGACTTGATTTCTTTTTCAATTTTCACTCAAATTCAAGAGTTCCTGGTGAAAATCAAAGGTTCCGAGGGTGACTAAGCAATGGGTGGCTTGTTTCAAGGATGTTTTGTGCTTTGCAAGCTTGGAATCACATTTCCCAGCTGGGGCTTTCTTTTTTTCCTGAGGTAACATGATTTCTTTGATGTTTCCTTGTATATTTAGCCTTTAGATGTTTGGGTTTTGGTTAGATTGTGTTAATTTGGTGCCTTTGGCCTTGGTTTGTCCTCGAACATAGGAAAACTTAGTGAAGCCATTTACATGGTGATGGATTGCTTGATCTTTGCTTGTTGCTTGGAACTGAGGTAAGCGATTTATGATTCAAGCATATTGGATGCCATTCATAGCATATTGGATGCCATTCATAGCTTGTTTGTTTGTTAAATTCAAGTAGTTTGATGAATGATATTACTTGGTGGGCTGTGTTGATCATGGTGGACTAGTTGGGTTTTCAAGCTCAGTGTGAAGTTTGTATGTGCTAAAATCTTGGAATCAATGGTGCATTGTGGCCTAGGAAGTGTGTTTGTACGTTTGCAAAGTGGCAAGGTGTCCCTAACTTGTTTGTGAGCCTTTGGAGGCCTCCCAAGGCATTATGGGCATGATTCTAAGGTACAAGACATGAGGTCCTGGAACCTAGGAGCTATCCGATGCTGTAGCACCCAAGGTGCATTTTCTTATCCAGATGGTAGTGTGCTATTAGAGCCTAGGCACTAGGGGGCATTCACTAGCTTTGACACCCAGTACCATTTTCTTCATAATGTTTCGCTTGGGTGTCCATTTTAGGCAACTCAAGATTCCACGTGAAGCTAAGGAGTACTATCAATTGCATGCCTTCTCCAAGTGTAGATTTGCCTAGGTTTAGTTGTATTTTACATCAAAGTGAAGGCATGTTTGGCAATAATAGAGTACCATTAGTTGGGTGCAAGGCTTAGTACCATCGAAAGGCAAGAAGGGCCTTTGGATTTGAAGCTTTGATTTGGGAATGTTAGTGTACCTAGGTGGGTTCTAAAGAACCTAGTACATGAGTCCAACCATGGTCATTACTGCTAAATTAATGTGAACCAAGTAGTGGTGGATGGTTATATGCCTTAAGTGATGGTTTAGTGCGCTTGTTGCCTAGCCAGGATTACTTAAGGAACAAGTGAGAACCTAGTGCAGTTTTGGTAAGGCTTTTAGGTGGAACCTTAGTACACAAGTGACGTAGACAAGTCTACGGACTTGAGCCACTATGACAAGGCTTAGTACACCTAGTGAGCTCCTCAGAACTCAAGCGAGGTGCATCCACCATGCTCACCTGCACAACAATCAAGGGAAGGCTAAACTTACTATGTTAGTAAGCTTAGGTTTACTAAGGGTGAGTTAGGGGCTAGAACTTGCTAGGTATGAAGTGACACCCATAGGAGGACTAGGCAGAGGAAAAGTGCCCAGGGATTGAAACATATGCACATAGGTTTAGCCTTTAGCTATATGAGCTCATAGCATATTACATATCATTGTATATGTGTTGTCCTTAGTGTTTTCCTTGCAGGTTGAAGACCCCTAACTGAGAATCATAAGTTTCTCACTCCCATAGTTTCATGTTGTGCATATATTGAAGTTGTTGGAATTGGCAATCATTAAGGATTATTGTGGTAGTTTCTATTCCAGGTATATTACTTTGATAATCCTTGAGATTCTAGTTTTTTTGCTTCTTGGTACTTAAGTTGTCATTGTACTAACCACAGTCTTCTTGGCCACAAAGGCTACTGAGAGCATGGAAGATCATTGAGGCTTGCCACCAGGATCTCTCATATAAGGTGGAAGCTAGTTGATTGGATCACAGTAGTATTAGTCTTGCATGTACATGATGTGTGATCGTAGCCTCCAATGTGAATAGAGTTATGGACTCTAGGGTTGCTTTTGGGTGTAGGGCATAGTCTTCTTTGATTTGGATGCCCACACGTGGTTAATCATGTGTAGGTTTTTTATGATGACACTATGATGGTTTTGTATACTTTGACCCTTCGAACATTGGTTTTTATGGATATGGCTAGGCTATATAACTGTTTTATCATTTTTTTCTGCATGCTCAAGTCAAAGCAACTCTTGCATGCATAACTACATTCCTGCGTTAAACAACTAGTAGCATGAAGTTTTAACAAGGGTGGACATAATTAATTAGCCAATTGCAGCCAACATGAAACTTGTTCTCATAGGCTTCCTGTGTAGCGCCATAAGGGGCCGTGTCAAAATGAAACATCCCAAGGTTAGGAGAGACATGCCATTCCAACGGCAAGTGTCTAGGGCTCATGATAGATGAGCACATGCTTATAAGCATAAAGAGGAGTTGGAAGATATGGAGGCTCCAAGGAGGAGAGAAACTCCACATTAGTTAAGATTGCTTGAGAATTTCAAGACTGTGGACCCACCAAATTTTAATGCGTTAGGTGACCCCGATAGAACAGAAGATTAGTTGTCTGGGATGAATGGACTTTTCACTTGTGGAGGCTATGAATCAGAACCAATCATGGGCTTAGCACCTTTCTTTTCCAAATGGATGGCTAGTCTATGGTGGGATGATGTACTAAAGATGTTGAAGGAAAGCAATGGCACTCAACTAGAGCATAAGAAAAAGGTGCTCAAGTGCTCAGTTTTCAAGAGTAAGTTCCGACAGGAATATATCAGCGGGGCAGCACAAGATCAGAGAAAAATCCAGTTTGAGAACCTTGTTCAAGAAGAAATATCCATGAGGGAGTATTAGGAGCACTACAACTCACTCATTTAGTATGCTCCATACATGCCTAGTAATGATGAGTTGAAGGCCAAGAAGTTTTTTCAAGGCCTTAAGCCCATCCTTTAAAGGTATATGGTGGTAGTGCACATTCGGAGCTATCACCAAGTGGTTCAGAAGGTGTTGGCATTGGAGAGAGAAATCAAGGATTCAAGAACGCAAAGAAAAAATGTGGAGGTTAGACCATCCAACCTAGGCAAAACTGCTGGGAAATGGCCAATGGTAAAACAGATGGCCAAGCACCAAGGTCTTTTCAAAAAAAGGAAAGGGGGTTTGTGCCCTATGTGTAGACGATTCCAAGGCATGAAGCCATGTACCTTGGAAACCGATGTTTGGAACAATTGTGGTTGAAGTGGTCATTGGGTGAGGAAAAACCCACAGGCTCAACCCGTGCCAGGGTCACCTAGGAACCTACCCCCTAAACCCCTTGCCATAGGAAATCAACCAGGTGTAGTCGCAGCTGTAGTTGAGCTAAGGGTCTTTGCTTTGGCTAGTCAAGTGACCAAAGAGGCAACTGTCATTCGAGGTTTTAGGGTTTCGGGGGCCAAACAAGTGCAGTGAAATTTAACCAAAACCTTCTAGGATCCAAGTGAAACGGGGTAAATCAGGTGTTCCAAAATTCTCATACCTAATACGATTGAGATATTTTACCCAGAGTTGAATCACAAATACCTGAACAGTTGACGTGTTCAAGATCTCTATGGTATCCATACTAGCTTCTTGGGATCAACACACTTCCACCACGTCCCAACAAATGCGTTTCTCTTGCGCTCGTAGTGCTAAGTTGCGTCCTCCAAGGAATTGCAAGAGAAGAGTATGGCGATCCTCTTTGTGAGGCTAGGGCAAAAAGCTATGAATTTCTCACTAAAGTTGTATTTATAGTGAGATGCAACTTCTAGGCCTAATGGGTTTCAAGGCCCTAATCCAACTAGGCTTAATAATGGGTTTCAAAGCCCTAATCCAACTAGGCTTACTAGCAACAAAAGGAAGTATCAAAGTATGTGACTCACATGTAGGGAACCTTGATGACCTTAGGTCAAAGGACTATATATACCATGATCACTATGAGAATCACTTATGACACTCATATAATGATCCATGTAGTGTTCTCATGGTGGGTCAGTCCAGCACATAAGTTCTCCAACTTGTACCCATATGTAGACTACATATCTTATATTAGTCTCGACATATGCTAGTCGTTATGTATTATTGTAACTCGCTCCATAATAATATTGGACCAGGGACATTTGAGAATATCATTATTCTAGGGTTAGAATTATGTTTATTACATACGCAGAAACAAAACAACAAACATAATTGCTGGATTAATGGCTTAATAAAAATATCATGACTCAATGTGCAAAAATACAATCATCTCATATTGGCTTTTGGGCACAACACTAACAATCTACCACTTGCACTAAACCCAATCATCCATGTATCTAATACCAATGGACCCAGAATGGCTATCATGCTTTTGCTGTGTAAGGGGCTTTGTCAGCAAATCAGCAATGTTGCTGTCTGTCGGAGTCCTGCATATCCTCAGATCACCCCTCTCGATGATCTGCCTGATGAGATGATAGCATTGGAGTATGTGTTTGCATCGCTGGTGAGATCGAGGTTCCTTCGCCTGTGCAATTGCTCCATTATTGTCATAATAGAGCTTTATCGGGTCGGCAATGGTTGGAACCACTCCAAGTTTAGTGATGAACTTCTTACTCCAAACTGCCTCCTCCATAGCATCAGAGGTGGCAATCTACTCAGATTTTGTTGTAGAGTCAATTATTGTCTCTTGCTTTGAACTCTTCCAGCTCACAGCACCACCACCAATACAAAACACATAACTAGATTGTGATCTAATATCATCCTTATCGGATTGGAAGCTAGCATCGGTGTAACCCCTTACAACGAGCTCATCTTCACCTCCAAAGATGAAGAATGCATCCTTAGCCCTTCAGAAGTATTTAAGGATGTTCTTAATAGCTGTCTAGTGACTTTCACCAGCGTTTGATTGGCACCTGCTCGTCTTGCTTAAGGTATACGAGACATCGGGATGATTACATATCATGGCATACATGATAAATCCAATTGCTGAGGCATACGGAATCTTACTTATGCGCTCTCTCTCCTCGGGTGTACTCGGACACTAAGATCTGGAAAAAGTTATTCCATGTGACATGGGCAAGAATCCTTTCTTGGAATCTTGCATGCTAAACCTCTTTATGTTAGTGTTGTGCCGAAAAACCAATCATGAGATGATTGTATTTTTTGCTCATTGAGTCATGATATTTTATTAAGGCATTAACCTAGCAATTATGTTTGTTGTTCTGTTTCTGTGTAACGTAATAAACATAATTGTAACCCTAGAATAATGATATTCTCAAACATCCCTGGTCTAGTATTATTGTGGAGCGGGTTGCAATAATACATAACGACTAGCATATGTGGAGACTAATATGAGATATGTAGTCTACATATGGGTACAAGTTGGAGAACTTGTGTACTGGACTGACCCACCATGAGAACACTACATGGATCGTTATATGAGTGTCATAAGTGATTCTCATAGTGATCATGGTATATGTAGTCCTTCGACCTAAGATCATCAAGGTTCCCTACATGTGAGTCACATACTTTGATACTTTCCTTTGTTGCTCGTAACTGAGTGAACTTGAAGGAGGTCATTGGGTATGTCACATATCATGCGAGGGATTTGTATGATCAATATGGGATTTGTCCCTCCTATGTAACAGGAGTGATATCTTCGGGCCCCTTGAAAAAGTAAGACTTAGAAAAATGCATGGCCATGCTCGGATGAGTTGATATACGATATCAATGTCATTAGTTTAAGTTGGTCTACTCGGTAATCAAGAGACCAAAGATTGATCTATACGAGGTGACACATTCCATGTGTCGTGCTTACTCTTGATATCTTGGACAAAAGGACAAGGGCATATATCGGTAATGATCATAAAGGTTTATTCGAATCAGTGACAATCTTGTCACTTGGGTAGCAATGGCGTGTTCCTAGACACCGCTCATTGCTTATGATCATAAATGTGATTTATAATCATTGCCAACGTGCTAAGAGCCTATTGGGTCGCACACATAGATCTATTTGGATCATTAGAATGCATGAGCTAATAATTTGGGTTTTGGTTTCAAAATAATTTCGTATTAATAATGACCCCAATAGTTGAGCCATTATTAAGCCTGAAATTACAACCTAATTGGATTAGGGCTTTGAAACCCATTAGGCCTGGAAGTTCAGTCTCACTATAAATACAACTTTTAGTGAGAAATTCATAGGTCTCCTTGCCCTAGCCTCCCAAAAGGACAGCCACACTCTTCTCTTGCAATTCCTTGGAGGACGCAAGCTAGCCCTGCGAGCGCAGGAGAAACGCATCTACTAGGACGTGGTAGAAGCATGGTGATCCAAGAAGGCTCATGTGGATACCATAGAGAGTCTGAACACGTCAACTGTTCAGGTTTTGTGATTCGACTCTATAGTTGAGTGAGAGATCTCAACTAAAAATTAGGTATGAAAATTTTTTAACACCCGGTTTACCCCGTTTCACTTGGATCCTGGAGGGTTTTGGTTAAATTCCACTGCGCTGTTTGGCTCCCGAAACCTAACAGTGGTATCAGAGCTATTGGTGAAACCCTAAATCGGGATTGAATGTTGAATCGCATGGTGTTATGTGTTCGGTTGCTTTCGTCCATGATTAATTAGATTGATTCATGATGCATGAAACCGGATTTCGTAATGAACATATGACATAGATGAAGAAACGACACTAATTGGTTAATGAGATTAACCCAAAATTGATAGGTATGAGATAACTATATGGATTAGGATTCTTGCAATAGTTGCAAAAACCCTAGCTTAGTTCGGATTCAGCTTATTCGGGCACCGAAAGTAAGGTATTTTTGGTGGCACGAATAGAGGAGTCTCGGGTCCCTACTTGCTCGAAATAGAAGATCTCAGGCTAAGCAATTGTAAGACAATTTTTTGTGCCGGGGTGGCACTGCCCCCCTCACAACCCTTGGCAAGGGCGGCCCCCTTGACCCCGTCTGCTGACCAGTCAGCGGAACCACCGCCCGCTAACCGGCCAGCAGGACCGCCGTATGCGAAGCGCCATATAAATAAAAACTGGGTAATCAACTCACGAAAGTTGGCATGCATTTGTTCAATGAGATTTGGCATGTTATGCTGATTGATGGTTGAAGCATGGTGCATGGTTATAGCCCTTGATTGGTTGTACTTGTAAATACGGCTTGCGAGTTGTAATGCCCGGAAAATCCAAACTGATTAGGTCCCGGGGTAAGTGGATTGGGAGCCAAAGAATTTTCCTAATTTGGGAATTTAGCTGAATTAATGTGAGGGGACATTAAATTAAGTGTTAAGGATTCATGAAATTAAGCTTGGCTTAGGCCAAGAAAAATAATGGTGAAAATGGTGGATTTCAATGATGAAGGACTCAATTGAACAAAGGAATTGTTGTAAGTTGGGCTCAATTGCCCAAATTCAAAAGATTGGAGGACTAAGTGGGGAATTGACCCATTTTCATGGCCTTGGATGCCATGGCTAGCCATGTCCATTCAAATTAATATATTTTATGCC
Source organism: Aquilaria yunnanensis (assembly GCA_039654915.1). Taxonomy (NCBI): domain Eukaryota; kingdom Viridiplantae; phylum Streptophyta; class Magnoliopsida; order Malvales; family Thymelaeaceae; genus Aquilaria; species Aquilaria yunnanensis. Next base: position 80,769,634 of record CM077598.1, read on the forward strand.
ACCTCCACCTCCACCCACACCTCCACTCACCTTTGTCTCCCACCTTCACCACTTCATCATTTAACTTCACCAACTCTTCCAATTTGTCCCCCCACTTTGTCTCCCACTTCCCATTTGAATTATTACTCCACTAAGGCATTATTCCCACCCATTTTGGACACCCATAACCGTACATACACTCCCCCATTCAACAAAATACATTTCTTCACTCATCTCACCTCATTCAAGCCATTTCACTCTCTTTCTTCAATCTCTCTCTACAAACTCTTTCTCCCTTCTCTCTAGTTTTGGCCAACACTTGTTCTTCTCTCCAAGAACATTTCTAACTCTTCTCCTTCCTCCAAAAATTCTGCCATCACTAGAAATCACCCTTCCATAAATTAAAACCAAGTGTTCTTGGTGGAATTCATGCTCTAAACACCCAAAGAGCAAGAATCAAGTAAAAGATTCAAAGAAAACCAAGGAGAGAAATTCGGCCATCTTCATTTCTTAGAGGTTTTGAACTCTTCTCAAGGAGTTCTTTATGTATATGAGCTTCTAAGCTCATTGGGAGGAAGAATCAAGAAGAAAATTTGAAGAACATCAAGCACACAAAATTCGGTCTCACCTCCTAGTCGAGGTTTCGTAAGTGTGAACCAAGTATTCTTGGTATTTTTATTTCTTTAAGATAATTACCAAGTGTTCTTGGTATTTTATGGATTACTAATTTATTTGGCCATTTTGGTTCTTGTGCTAGAAAATCATTTCTAGAAACCAACAAGCGAGGAAATCGAAGGAAAACAAGCTTCTAAGAAGCTTTCGGTATTGGTAAGGATTCCTATACTCTTTGAGTATTCAGGCCCCTAGGTGATGGTCAAAGAACCATATGATCCTAGGTGTGCTAAGAGGGCATAAGTTAAATTATTGCTTCGGCAATTCTGTATCGCTCATGAGCTAAGTTAAGTAAGCAAGCATTATGGGCTAGGATTTAAGTAGGCCACCTTAAATTCCTATGCTAAGTGAGATCTCCGAAAATGAAAAGTATGTGAAATTAATGAAATAAAACTTGAGGGATGCTTGCTGCCCTTCTGTAAATCAAGGTGTTAAGTGGCATGTGTTTGTGTGCTTCTATGAATTTGTTGTGCATGCTAACCCCCGATTTCGATTATTATTGTATATACATGTATCTTTGTGTTTTCTTTGTCTTTATGTTTTCTTTGCAGGATTTTTGGAATATTTATTGCCATTACATTCTTGGCATATGTTAGGCCATAAAGGCCATATGTTAGGCTTTGGAAGCCATACGGAATCCTTATTGAGTTTTAAAACTCACCCGCCCTACTATACTTTTGTAGGTAAAAGTGTGCTCGAAAGATTGAGCTAAAAGTCTTGAGTACTCTTTTTGTGGTATAAAGGTTGGGTATGTGTATGGTATTGCTCAATTATACTAAGTATTCTAAGTATTTTAAGTTGCTTGAAAATCAAGCTAATAAGCGTGGACTTTGTGTGCAGGACTACGAGTCTAGAGTTTGTGGGAACAACGTCTTAAGGTGGATAATTAGTGTTCCTTGGCACTATGATTTATGGCTTGATTTTAAGCATGTAATTTGTTGGTCTAAGTTTAGTGACCAAATTATGGACTTAGTTAAAATTCGGCCAAACTTGATTTTGGGCTTGTAAGATGGACTATGGACACTTTGGGTGCTTTTATTGCTTGGTGGACTTACCAAGGCCCATGCATGTTTTATGGAAGTATGATTTTCATGAAAATCGGAAGCATGTATAAATTGGGCTTAAATGCATGTTTTGGGCTTAAATAAGAAATTAGAAAATTTGAATATATTCTTGGTTAATTTTGGGCCATATGCATGTTAAGTATGGAAAAGGCCCATAAGCCCATGTTTATGTTGAAAGCATGCTATGTTTGGTTTTGTATGCGCACTCAAAGAAAAACATGCAAATAAACTTGGAGAAGCATGAAATTGGATGCATGTGTAAAGATTGGCTAATAAGGAATTCAAGTGCACGTACGTGAATTAATATATGCCTAAGCATTAGTTGCATCTAAAGGCATTAAGTGATTATGTGCACTAGTGAACACCAAAACACATAAGCATGCAAAGCATATGCATGAAAATAAGTTTTCAAACTTAAGTTGGTGTTTTGGATGCCATGCATACTCTTGGCTAAAGCTTGGTAAATACCATGAAAATGAACACATGAAATCCACATAGGTGCTAGTTTGTTTCCAAGAGCACTTAAACTTAAACCTTTAATAAGAACATAACAAGCTAGTACTAGTAAGTATCCTGGGGTTCGTGCCCATAAGTCTTAGTGAGTAATAAAAGTCCCTTCGGTTTAATTAAACTTCCGCTGCATGTTTTAGATAATTGGGCCCGGATGGGCCAGGGGCAGTTTAGTGCACGACACGAGTCGTGCCTTCTCTTGTTAATCTCATTGTACATTCTCTTCTCACCTTACTCCGCTCGAATGTAACTCGAGGTTTCTATTATTGATGTAATGGTACATTATGGGATCATTCAAGGTGGTATGTCCAAGGATCATCCAAGGTGGTATGTCCAAGGAGGTGACAACAAAAGGGGCAACCAACAAAGGAAGAGAAGGAGCTTGTGAAGACCCTTTTCTTTTCTTAGGCTTTTATGATATTCTTATTGGCTTTAGAATATTGCATAGTTTGGGCTATAACCATGTCACGTTTACTTTCTTGTAAGCATGAGATGCATGTTTTATATTTGTATGTGATGCATGTATAAGACAACCGGAGATAACAAATTGGTGAGATCAAAGGAAAAATCCCTCAAACAAATATTAAGTCATTAAATGTGATGCCTTCAAAATGTTGGCACTCGTCAAGACTTTGATCAACATTAGGTGGGTTTGCCAAAGCAAAGCACCTATGTTCATCTTTGTAAGGCGCGATGGGATAATAGTGATATCCAAATTGCTAGCTTTGGGTCCGACTTAACTAAGTCATCCTAATAGGATTAGGGACTTAGAGGTATAGAGTTGGGCTTAAGTTCATGAGATGAGATTGGACAAGTGTTGTTCACCCAACCATCCAAGAGTTGCATAAGATGCAATTGGCAAGGAGTTGCCTACCTAAATACCTGTAACTTTAGAGAAAAGCCAAAGCTGACTCAGGTTGTGGTCAAATATGGATCTTGGCCCGCTAGAATACCTTAGCGCCAAGGTGTTCCAAAATAATATCAAGGGTTATTATTTTGAGGAAAATAGCGGGATTATCGTTTAATAAAAGTCCTTATTGAATTAAAATACATGACTCTTACACTGCATATTTACTGTTGTAGATAACCTTGGCACAAAACACATCGACACTTTCATTGCGATCGATCCTTGAGACAGAAAAATTGAATGGGACCATCTTTCTCAAATGGTACCAAAACATGAGGATAGTCCTCAAGCAAGAGAGAAAGGCTTATGTTCTAGAGCAGCCCATTACGAATGAGCCTGCTGCCACTACTCCAAGAACTGAAAGGGATGCTCACAAGAGCCATTCTGATGATGCTTTGGATGTTGCATGCCTCATGCTTATTACCATGGAATCTGAGTTTCCGAAGCAACATGAGAACATGGGGGTGTTCGATATAATTGAACATCTCAAAATGCTTTTCCAAGAGCATGGTAGGCATGAGAGGTTTGAGACCTCTAAGGCATTGTTTTAGTGCAAAATGTCTGAGAGAAGTCTTGTGGGTCCTCATGCTCAAGATGATTGGGTACATTGAGAATCTTGAGAGTTTGGGATTTGCTCTTTAGAAAGATGATGCAATCCGGAGGTGTGGAGCCAGCATCTGATGCGGTCCGGTTAGGCGGAGCCAGCATCTCCACTGCGTGCAGCGGTGTGGGTAGCAGGGGGTCCTGGATGTGCAAGAAGGTACCCTGAGAGGGTCACCTTAAGTGGTTCCCGGCAGCTTCCTGGTACCGTGGTTGGTGGGGACGGGAAAGTCTCCCGGCACGGGAGAGAGCCCGGAGCGGAGATCCTTCAGGGAGACCTGGCTGAAACACTCAGAAAATAGAGACCTTTGACGCCCAAGTCTGTACTCCGAGAAAGTGAGATACTCAGTAGTAAGCACAAGGGACTCTTGCCTGGCGTGTCTTTCTGAGGGCTGAAGGGAGAGTATTCAGGTGGAGAGAGGAGAACGTCCTCTTGTCCTTTTGGTCCTCCCGGCGGAGAACCCCCTGCCTGTGACCATTTCCCTAGTCTACAAGGGAGGAGGTGATCCCTTCAAATTGTGACAAGTGTATGGACGGATGGTGTTCGTATTTTGGGGCGTGGAGGCCCCTAGCCATCTACAGGCTCCTCGGGCCGCGAGCCATAGTAGGTGTAGCCCTGTGTGACAGGATGCATCCTGCGATGGCGTGTTAGAGTGTGTCTGGGGGTGGCATGTCGGAGACGTATATGAGCAGAGTGTCAGAGACTCCGTGATGGCTCTTGCCATACAACCAAGGTCCCTTTGGTTGATGTTTCACCTCGGGGTGATGGGTCCTTTCCCGGAGTCGGGTTGGAACTTCGGTGCCTACGCCTTTGGGGGGCTTTATCCCGCAAGGGGTGGTTGGTCTTTCTCCCCCGAAGTTGGTTTGGTCGCCCTCCCGAATGAGGTGCTACACTGGCTTCCGAAGTTGGCATTTGGTGATGTACCGAGGTCGTGCACCTCAGGTGTAATGCCTTCCTTCACTTCGGAGTCCTTTCCGAGGTCGTATGCCTCAGGTGTCTAGCGCCCTCTTTCCCGTGGTTGGCAGGGGGTCAGGGAGATAGCACTTTGGCTATCAAAAGAGTTGCCTGTTGATGTAGTCTTGCAAACGTTGCCTAAAAGCTAGAGTCAGTTCATCATGAACTATAATATGAACGACCTTGACAAGTCCCACCCTGAATTGCTCAACATGTTAAGAACTGCTGAGCAAAACCTTGAGAAGGATAAGCCCATTTTGGTTGTTCAAAAGGGCAAAGGAAAGGGAAAAGCCAACAAGAAAAAGATAAAGCTAATGGAAAGTCCAATTCTAATTCTTCTTCAGCTGCAATGAAACCAAAGGGTGGTGTGGCTAAGGAAGGGGAGTGCTTCCATTGTAAGCAACTTGGACACTAGAAGCACAATTGCAAGCTCTATCTTGAAGAACTTGCTAAGGAAAAGGGAAGTAAGACTTCCACTTCAGGTATTTTTGCTATAGAGGCTAACTTTTCTACTTCCTTATCTTGGGTATTGGATACTGGATGTAGATCTCACATTTGTGCAAATGTGCAGGATCTAAGTAGAAGTAGAAGATTGGCCCGAGGTGAAGTGGACCTACGTGTTGGAAATGGAGCAAGGGTTGCTTCCTTCGCCGTAGGGACTTATGTTCTCACTTTACCTAGTGGATTAGTTTTAGAACTAGACAACTGCTACTTTGTGCCTACTATTAGTAGAAATTTGATTTCTGTTTCTTGTTTGGACAAGACAGGTTTTTCATTTATAATAAAGGACAAATGTTGTTCTATTTATTTGAATGAAATCTTTTATGGTAGTGCTCAACTTAGCAATGGGTTGTATGTTTTAGACCTCGAAGATCCAATCTATAATGTGAATACCAAAAAGGTCAGATTAAATGATTCGAACCCGACCTATCTCTGGCACTGTCACTTGGGCCATATAAAAGAGACCCATATATCCAAGCTCCATAAGGATGGACTCTTGGACTCATTTGATTTTGAATCATATGAGACATATAAGTCATGTTTGTTGGGCAAGATGACCAAAGCCCCATTCACAGGGCAAAGTGAAAGGGCTAATGACTTACTAGGACTCATACATAATGATGTATGTGGCCCTATGTCTACACAAGCTAGAGGAGGTTTCCAATACTTCATTACTTTCACTGATGACTTTAGCAGATATGGCTATGTGTATCTTATAAGACACAAGTCAGAATCCTTTGAAAAGTTCAAAGAATTCAAGAATGAAGTAGAGAATCTACTTGAGAAGAGTATCAAAGTCCTTCAATCAGATCAAGGTGGAGAGTCCTTGGATCGAGAATTCATTGACTATCTAAAGGAGTGTGGTATAGTATCACAACTCACTCTACCAGGTACACCTCAATCAAATGGTGTATCTGAAAGGAGAAATCAAACTCTGTTAGACATGGTTGGCTGTATGATGAGTCAAGCTGACCTTCCAAACTCCTCTTAGGGACATGCTCTAGAGACAGCCACTTTTACACTAAATCGAGTTCCATCTAAATCGGTTCAAAAGACACCATATGAGATATGGAGTGGGAAACATCCCAATTTGTCTTTTATGAACATTTGGGGCTGTGACGCTTATGTGAAATGTCAATCCTCTGACAAACTAGGGCCCAAATCTCAAAAATGCCTTTTTGTTGGGTATCCCAAACAAACAAAGGGTTACTATTTCTACAACCCTTCTAAGAAAAAAGTGTTTGTTGCTCGAACTGGTGTCTTTTTAGAGACAGAGTTTATCTCTAAAGGAACTAGTGGGAGGAAAGTAGAACTTGAAGAAATTCAAGAACAACAAGGAGACATCGAACTTGAAATGGAAGCTGAACAGACACCACAAGATGTTGTCGTTCAAGAGTCTATTCCTGTAGCACAGAGCCCACGTAGGTCTGGTAGGATTTGGTGTGAGCCTGAGAGATATGGATTTCTCATGACTCACATAGGTGATGTGATGCTCATCGATCAGGATGAGCCCACAACCTACCAACAAGCTATGTCAGGGCCTAACTCTGAGAAGTGGCTAGCGGCCATGAAATCCGAGATGGAATCCATGTATGAAAACCAAGTATGGACTTTGGTTGACCCACCTGAAGGGGTAAAACCCATAGGGTGCAAATGGGTTTTCAAGAAGAAAACTGACATGGATGGTAATGTGATTACCTTTAAGGGACAATTGGTTGCAAAAGGTTTCAAGCAAATTCATGGTATTGACTAAGATGAAACTTTTTCACTAGTTGCTATGCTTAAATCCATCCAAATTTTGTTCGCTATTGCTGCACACTATGATTATGAGATATGGCAAATGGATGTCAAAACTGCATTCCTAAATGGAAAGCTACTTGAGGATGTGTACATGACACAACCTGAGGGTTTCTGTCACCCTTGAGAATGCTAACAAAGTGTGCAAGTTGCGAAGGTCCATTTATGGACTGAAGCAAGCTTCTCGAAGTTGGAATCTTCGTTTTGATGAAGCAATCAAAGAGTTTGGTTTTATCAAAAATGAAGATGAACCTTATGTCTACAAGAAGGTTAGTGGGAGCACTATTGTCTTCTTGGAGTTGTATGTAGATAACATACTACTCATCGGGAATGACATTCCTGAGCTACTGTCTATGAAGACTTGGCTAGGGAAGTGTTTCTCTATGAAGGACTTAGGTGAAGCAGCATATGTGTTAGGCATCAGGATCTATAGAGATAGATCTATAAAGCTTCTTGGCCTAAGTCAAAGTACATATATTGTCAAGGTGCTAAAGAGGTTTAGCATGCAAGATTCCAAGAAAGGATTCTTGACAATGTCACATGGTAAAACTCTTTCTAGATCTCAGTGTTCGAGTACACCCAAGGAGAGAGAGCGCATGAGTAAGATTCCATATGCCTCAGCAATTGGATCTATCATGTATGCCATGATGTGTACTCGTCCCGATGTCTCATATGCTTTGAGGATGATGAGTAGGTACCAATCGAACCCCGGTGAGAGTCACCGGACAGTTGTTAAGAACATCCTTAAGTACATACGAAGGACTAAGGATGCATTCTTGGTCTTTGGAGGTGAAGATGAGCTCATTGTAAGGGGTTACACCGATGCAAGCTTCCCATTTGATAAGGATATGCAGGACTTCGACAGGCAGCAATATTGCTGATCCACTAACAAACCCCTTACGCAATAGAAGCATGATAGCCATTCTAGGTCCATCGGTGTTAGATACATGGATGATTAGCTTTAGTGCAAGTGAGAGATTGTTAGTGTTGTGCCCAAAAGCCAATCATGAGATGATTGTATTTTTTCCACATTGAGTCATGATATTTTATTAATGCATTAATCCAGCAATTATGTTTGTTGTTCTGTTTCTGCATAACGTAATAAACATAATTGTAACCCTACAATAATGATATTCTCAAACGTCCCTTGTCTAGTATTATTGTGGAGTGGGTTGCAATAATACATAACGACTAGCATATGTGGAGACTAATATGACATATGTAGTCTACATATGGGTACAAGTTGGAGAACTTGTGTACTAGACCGACCCACCATGAGAACACTACATGGATCGTTATATGAGTGTCATAAGTGATTCTCATAGTGATCATGGTATATGTAGTCCTTCGACCTAAGATCATCAAGGTTCCCTACATGTGAGTCACATACTTTGATACTTTCCTTTGTTGCTCGTAACTAAGTGAACTTGAAGGAGGTCATTGGGTATGTCACATATCATGCGGAGGGATTTGTATGATCAAGATGGGATTTGTCCCTCCTATGTAACGGGAGTGATATCTTCGGGCCCCTTGATAAAGTAAGACTTAGAAAAATGCATGGCCATGCTCGGATGAGTTGATATAGGATATTAATGTCATCAGTTTAAGTTGGTCTACTCGGTAATCAAGAAACCAAAGATTGAGCTATACGAAAGTGACACATTCCATGTCTCGTGGTTAGTCTTGATATCTTCGACAAAAGGACAATGGCATATATCGGTAATGATCATAAAGGTTTAGTCGAATCAGTGACAATCTTGTCACTTGGGTAGCAATGGTGTGTTCCTAGACACAGCTCATTGCTTATGATCATAAATGTGATTTATGATCATTGCCAACGTGGTAAGAGCCTATTGGGTCACACACATAGAGCTATTTGCATCATTAGAGTGCATGAGCTAATAATTTGGGTTTTGGTTTCACAATAATTTCGTATTAACAATGACGCCAATAGTTGAGCCATTATTAAGCCCAAAATTAAAGCCTAATTGGATTAGGGATTTGAAACCCATTAGGCCTGGAAGTTGAGTCTCACTATAAATACAACTTTTAGTGAGAAATTCGTTGGTCTCCTTGTCCTAGCCTCCCAAAAGGACTGTCGCACTCTTCTCTTGCAATTCATTGGAGGATGCAAGCTAGCACTGTGAGCACAAGAGAAACGCATCTGCTAGAACATGGTGGAAGCGTGGTGATCCTGAGAGGCTCGTGTGGATACAATAGAGAGCCTGAACACGTCAACTGTTCAGGTTTTGTGATTCGACTCTACAGTTGAGTGAGAGATCTCAACCAAAAATTAGGTATGAAAATTTTTGAACACACAATTTACCCCATTTCACTTGGATCCTGGAGGGTTTCGGTTAAATTCCGCTGCACTGTTTGGCTCCCGAAACCTAACACTTTAGCACCTTGTCAATGTACATACATTGAGTTAGGCCAAAAAGTTTTCTAGATCTATCCCTATAGATCCTGATGCCTATCACATAGGCGGCTTCACCCAAGTCATTTATAGACAAACATTTCCCGAGACAAGTCTTTACAGACTGTAGCTCAGGAACATCATTCCTGATGAGTAGTATGACATCTACATACAACACCAAGAAGACAATAGCGCTCCCACTAACCTTCTTGTAGACACAAGGTTCATCTTCATTTTTGGTAAAACCATACTCTTTGATTACTTCATCAAACTAAAGATTCCAACTTCGAGAAGCTTGCTTCAGTCCATAAATGGACCTTTGCAACTTGCACAATTTATTGGCAGTCTCAGGAGTGATAAAACCCTCAGGTTGTGTCATGTACACATCCTTAAGTAACTTCCCATTTAGGAATGTAGTTTTGACATCCATTTGCCATATCTCATAATCATAGTGTGCAACAATAGCTAACAAAATTCAGATGGATTTAAGCATGGCAACTGGTGAAAAAGTTTCATCATAGTCAAGACCATGAATTTACTTGAAACCTTTCGCAACCAATCGTCCCTTAAAGGTAATCACATTACCATCTATGTCAGTTTTCTTCTTGAAAACCCATTTGCGCCCTATAGGCTTTACCCCTTCTAGTGGGTCAATCAAAGTCCATACTTGGTTTTGATGCATGGATTCCATTTTAGATTTCATGGCCACTAGCCACTTCTCAAAGTTAGGCCCTGACATAGCTTGTTGGTAGGCTATGCGCTCATCTTGATCCATGACCATCACATCACCAGAGTGAGTCACAAGAAATCCATATCTCTTGGGCTCACTCCGAATCCTACCAAACCTACGTGGGCTCTGTGCTATATGAACAAACTCTTGAACCACAACATCTTGTGGTGTCTGTTTAGGTTCCATTTCAGGTTCGATGTCCCCTTGTTGTTCTTCAATTTCTTCAAGTTCTACTTTCCTCCCACTGGTTCCTTTATAGATAAACTCTTTCTCTAGGGAGACACCAGTTCGAGCAACAAACACTTTTTGCTCATAAGGATTGTAGAAATAGTAACCCTTTGTTTCGTTGGGATACCCAACAAAGAGCCATTTATGAGATTGGGCCCTAGTTTGTTAGAGGATTGACATGTCTCCTATGATTTAAAATAAAATGAGTCCAAGAGTCATCCTTATGGAGCTTGGATATACGGGTCTCGTTTATATGGCCCAAGCGACAGTGCCAGAGATAGATCGGGTTCAAATCATTCAATCTAACCTTTTTGGTATTCACATTATAGATTGGAGCTTTGAGTTCTAGAACATACAACTCATTGCTAAGTTGAGCACTACGATAAAAGATTTCATTCAAATAAATAAAACAACATTTTTCCTTTATTATAAATGAAAAAACTTTCTTGTCCAAACAAGAAACAGAAATCAAATTTCTACTAATAGTAGGCACAAAGTAGCAGTTCTCTAATTCTAAAACTAATCCAATAGGTAAACTAAGAACATAAGTCCCTATGGCTAAGGCAGCAACCCTTGCTCCATTTCCAACACGTAGGCCCACTTCACCTCGGGCCAATCTTTTACTCCTACTTAGATCCTGCACATTTGTACAAATGTGAGATCCACATCTAGTATCCAATACCCATGATGAGGAAGTAGAAAAGTTAGCCTTTATAACAAGAATACTTGAAGTGGAAGTCTTACTTCCCTTCTCCTTAGCAAGTTCTTCAAGATAAAGCTTGTAGTTGTGCTTCTAGTGTCCAGGTTACTTACACTGGAAGCACTCCTCTTCCTTTGCCACACCACCCTTTGGTTTCAATGCAGCTGAAGAAGAATTAGCATTTGACTTTCCTTTAGGTTTATCCTTTTTCTTGTTGGCTTTTCCCTTTCCCTTGCCCTTTCGAACCATCAAAATGGGCTTAGCCTTCTTAAGATTTTGCTCAACAGTTCTCAATATGTTGAGCAATTTAGGGAGGGACTTGTCAAGGTCGTTCATGTTATAGTTCATGACGAACTGACCATAGCTTTCAGGCAATGATTGCATGACTACATCAATACCGAACTCTTTCTGAAGAACAAAACCCAAACTCTCAAGATTTTTGATGTACCCAATCATCTTGAGCACATGTGTTACCACCTCACAAAATGGGGGCATTACAAGTGTGTCACAATGGCTAAAAACCATTATACTGTGTAATTCTCACAATAGCGATTGAAGTGTGGGGGGTAAAAGGCATGATCAACACTTCCTTAAAAGTACTCCAAGTTGGTAACTTGGCCCCCAAGAAAAGTCTAAAGGATTGCTTGTTTGTCAAGCAACCTATGGACTTTTTTGTAAGCTTTTGGAAAATCAGGTACTCAATTGCAAAACTCTCAACAAAGAGACTTGGAGAGTTATGGGAAGGATATAAATGGTATGAAAGTGCTATTGGAGGACCAAATTGCTCATGGAAGACAAGTTTGGACAAAGAAAACACTAAAGGCAATGAGGACCTAAATGTGCTAGTGTAAACCTTAAGGTGTTGAAGCTTTTGACTTAAGTCTAAGGGTGGAATTGTGGGGTTATCCCACCATGGGGGAGGCAGCCAAGACTTGATCATTAGTCAAAAATGTTGGGCACATTGTGCCAATGATTTTAAGACAAACAAACCATAATTAGTGAGAAGGAAAATGACATAAAGCAAGGTTAAGCTTGTTAAGTGTGTTTTGCGCCCTTAAGCTCATTTAAGGACATTTAAGTGGCCAAATCACTTATCCCTCTTTCATTTTCATCCCCATCCGGCCCAAGATCATAGCCACACTTCCTCCATAGCCACCACACCTTCAAACTTGCAATTGATTGAAATTGAAGGCAAAGGAAAGTAAGAAAGGGTAATTGGAAGCTATGTGGTGCTAAGACTTAAGTGCACCTAGGATCAAGCTCCAATTTCTGCATACACTCAAGGTAAGGGTTCTCTTGCTCTCATGCATTGTTTTTTGTATTTTTCAACCAACCATGGAGCAGGGGCTAAGCTTAGAAGAGAGTGATGAGCTTGATGAACCAAGCTTAGTGAGGGGAGTGCACTTATTGAAGGTTTTGTGACCTACTGTCAAGTGTACAATGATGGTAGTGAAATGAGGGTTACCAGAGCCCAAACTTAGTACTAACTACTATTAGAATCCTCCTAAGACCAAGCATTAATGTTACCACCTCACAAAATGGGAGAATTACAAGTGTGTCATAATGGCTAAAAACCATTATATTGTGTAATTCCCACCATAGTGATTGAAGTATCAGGGGTAAAAGGCATGATCAACACCTCCTTAAAAGTGTTCCAAGTTGGTAACTTGGCCCCCAAGAAAAGCCTAAAGGATTGCTTGTTTGTCAAGCAACCTATGGACTTTTTTGTAAGGTTTTGGAAATTCGGGTACTCAATTGCAAAACTCTCAAGAAAGAGACTTGGAGAGTTATGGAAAGGATATAAATGGTAAGAAAGTGCTATTGGAGGACCAAATTAATCATGGAAGCCAAGTTTGGACAAAGGAAACACTAAAGGCAATAAGGACCTAGATGTCCTAGTGTAAACCTTAAGGTGTTCAAGCTTTTGACTTAAGTCTAAGGGTGGAATTGTGGGGTTATCCCACCGTGGAGGAGGCAGCCAAGACTTGATAATTAGTCAAAAATGCTGGGCACATATGTACCAATGATTTTAAGACAAGTAAACGATAATTAGTGAGAAAGAAAATGACGTAAGGCAAGGTTAAGCTTGTTAAGTGTGTTTTGTGCCCTTTAGATCATTTAAGGCCATTTAAGTGGCCAAGTCACTTATCCGTCTCTCATCTTCGTCCACCCCCAGCCCAAGAATACTGCCATACTTCCTCCATAGCCACCACACCTTCAAACTTGCAATTGATTGAAATTGAAGGCAAAAGAAAGCAACTGGAAGCAAAGTAGAGCTATTTCTTGGATACTTAAAGGATCAAGCTTGATTTTCGGCCTACCCACTTTGGTAAGGGCTATCTTGCTCTGATGGGTTGTTTTCAGTATTTTCAAGCAAACATGGAGCTAGGGCTAAGCTTGGAAGAGAGCCATCAGCTTGATGAACCAAGCTTAGTGAGGGGAGTGCACTTATTGAAGTTTTTGTGACCTAGTGTGAAGTGCATAGTGATGGCTGCGAATTTCTGGGTTTCTAGAGCCCAAAAGTTAGTACTAACTACTGTTAAAATCCTCCTAAGACCAAGCATTAGCTTGAGGAGGGCTGCCATAGTGATTTGGTTATGTTTATTATGTGTTTTATGGATTAACCTATGGTATATGTTGCTGCCACATTTCATGTATTTGTTGTTTGTGTTCGGCTGCTGCATTTGGTTGCTATATCTTGTATATATGCATTGTGGTTTTTGTGTTTAGTGTCTTCAGATGCAGGTTTTAATGATGGTTACATTGCCTTTTGAATCCAAGTGCTACCCTTATTAAGTTTCTCAATGAAACTTACTCCCTTCAATTCTGTCATTTCAAATCCATAAAAAAGATCACATTCAAACTGACCTTTTTCGTTTTCTTTTTGATCTGAAATTTTAGGTACATGAACTTCCATATGTCTAGTTATGATCTGGAAATTTTGGTGATTTTAGGAGCACATTTGGTATTTTTAATGGTGGTACTTATTGTGTTGGGCAGAAGCTATCCAGCATCCTGTTTTTCGAGTCCATTGTGTCTCAGGACCTACTGTAACCTAGGGTGAGTATTTAGCTGAGTTAGGACCATATTGTAGTGCATGTATGAATTTACATATAGTGTATGTAAAATGAGACAAGTACATGAACATTTGAGTAATGTTTTGGCTATGTAAGTAATGTGGTGCAAAGCTGCCTAAGTGTGAATGATGGGCTGCTTACTTCTAAATTCTTTTTTGCCCACATAAAGTTGTTAAAATAAAGGGAATGTAATCCATATTTGTATTGGACATGTATTGGATATCCTTTGAGAGCTTTACCATTGTGAACGAAGTGTTTGCATGGCTCGGAAAAATTGTATGGGCAAAATGGTCCAAAAGTTTCCAGAATTTTGACACTGTACCTAAAGTTTAATATCTCCCTGTGTAGAATGAATTTTGGCATGAAATTTTGACCACCCCTAGAGGACATCTAGATGGTTAACTGGGATTTGGAATTTCTAGATTTAGATCCCTGTACCCAAAGTTATGATGTTTCAAAATTAGCTAAGTTACTATTCATTTGGTTAGAATTTTGTAACCAATTTAAAAAATCCGTAACTTGGTCCTTAGGTGGGCTATTGATGTAAAACAAAATTCCTTGGTTTGTTCTAAGTCTTTACTTGATAATGGAGAAAATAAAATAGGGGGTATGTGGCTAGAATGATATAGTTTGTTAGTGGAAGTTACAGGTGCAGTAGTTCGTCACTAGAACTTAACAAGATTGCCTAATGTGTGGAAGCCAAAACTTAGACTTGTTCTAGTGTTTTCCTTCTTAGCTGCCATAGTGTGCATAAATGTAAATATGTGTGTTATGGTTAGACCAATATGCATGTATTTACATATTGCTCAAGAGGGTCACTTGAGTATATACACTAGGTGTGTTGTTCTGATAACCTACAGGACACACCAAACTTGAGAGTTTAAATAAACTATTTTGGCACCATAATTGGACTACCTCAGAGTGGGTAACAGAAGTTGGTATCAGAGCATGGTTAGAGCATGGCTTTTACATGTACATGGCATATAGTTACATTGCATGCATCTACATACATGAACTCAGTTTGGTCAGCTGCTAGTGTCAAGTACCATTGAAATACCTATGATCTTTATATGTGCTCTATGATGAATGATCAGTTAGGAAGTAAACATGGTTGCCAAAAAGAGAGGGGACCCACCCCGAAGGCCTCCTACTAATTCTGGCCAACAAAGAAATGGATAGAATAAAGGGAATCAAGGGCAACAGGGGGTAAAAAACCCTGAAGTGCCTCAGGTTTGGTTAGAGCTTCAGAGGAACTTAACTTTAATCAATGAGAACTTCGTAAGGCTTCTTCAAGCACAACATCAATGAGTCCAAATAGCTCCAATAGTACCAGCTCATGATGTGCAGCAGCAACAAGAAGACGATACTAGGAACACATCTGAATATATTCCTTCTAGAAGCTTAGAAGAGACAAATGATGAGACCATTGAGGAAGAAGATGAAGATAAGAGAAATCCAAGAGGAAGAAGGCTAAGGTCTAACATTGGTTAGGTGTCCAGGATCAATCCCTCAGTCTATGACCATTCCTCCACTAGGAATGAGATTGAAGAAGGCCATGAGAGAAGATCCAGGAGAAGACAGAGAGATCATAGAGAGCATCACCATATAGAGGGCTCTCACAGATCTATGAGACATAGATCAGAGGATCTAGAAGCCCTAGATGAGGTGAGACTGTTGGAGAGGTTCCAAGGCCTAAGACCTGCATAGTTTGATGGAAGAGCTGAGCCAAAGAGAGCTGAGGAGTGGTTAATCTTCATTGAAAAAATGTTTGAGAGGATGCCACTCAGCTCCACCAAGAGAGTGTCACTGACTACCTACAATTTGGTAGGCAGTGCAGAGATATGGTGGACAAACACTAGAGATAGGTATGCTTTCCAGAAGGGGAGAAGGCAAGGAAGAGATATTAAGATGAGCTGGCTAGAGTTCACACAGCTATTCCAGGAGCAGCACATCAGTGATTGTATCAAGGATATAAAGCAAGCTAAATTTGATGCTATAAGGCAGGACAACCTCAGTGTCCTAGAGTATGAGCACAAATTCAATTAGTTGGTGAGGTATGCTCCTCAGTAACGTGGACTGGAGGAATTAAGGGCCAAAAGATTTGTCAAAGGCCTAAAGTTAGACATTAGAAAGGCTGTTAGACCTTTTGGAGCGGTTGCATACTATGAAGCAGTGCAGAAAGCTCTATTAGTAGAGCAAGAAGAGTATGAGACTAAGTACTTTCCCAATGGACCAGGGGAAAGTAGTCAGGCAGGAGGCAAGTAGAAGAAGCCACCATATGGCAAAAGAATTGCCAACAATTTTCATCTTGGTGGTGAGGGCAAGGTTAAGGGGAAGTTCCCTAGCCTAAGGTGGCCTAAATGTAGGAAGTTTCATGGAAAGAAAGCTTGCTATTTTGACACCCAAGCGTGTCTAAGATGTGGATCCATGGATCATTGAACCAAAGATTGCCCACAGGCTCAAAGGAGGCTAGAAGACCAAGGTCCAGTAAGGCCTATTGGGGCAGGACCTAGAGGTGGAGCACCAAGGGAGGGACAATAGTGGCTAGTTCCTCCAGTGCCTCGGCCTCTAGTGTAGAAAGTTAGCAGAGTCTTCCAAGTGGAGAGGCCAGAGACATTAGAGTAGGGAGGAGCACTAAGAGGTAAATTTACCTTAATGGTATGCCTGTTAGTGTTCTGTTTGATACTGGTGCATCTGTGTCTATAGTGGTTAGGAAATTTGTTGAAGCCATGAAATTGCCTATTGAAATCATGCCTAGGATATCCTTAGTGAAAATAGCGGGTAGTCAATGTCTTTTCACTAATGACCTGGCTAAGGATTGTGAGCTAGTAGTAGGAAAGATAAGGTTATGACTAATCTGCTAGTGTTGGACATTCCTAAGTATGATTTAATGCTGGGTATGAATTGGCTTGCTATGCATAACATAAGAATTGATTGTGCTAAGAGGGAAATCACATTGCCTGATGGTGAAGTGCATGCATTAGTGAATTCTAAGGAATTAGTGCAAGTAATGCATGGCATGGAGCTAGAAGTACTAGATGAGATACTTGTGATTTCTCAACATGATTACTGTTATGCATTGAATGAATTGCACTATGATGAAGAGGTGGATAGAATACCTATAGTGAGAGACTTTCCACAAGTCTTTCCTAAAGACCTACTAGGTATTCCGCCACAAAGGGAGATTGAATTTGACATCAAGCTGCAACCAGAAGCTAGTCCAATATCCATACCTCCTTACAGAATGCCAATCATAGAGATGAATGAGCTTAATAAACAACTTGATGAACTTCTTGAAAAAGGGTTCATAAGGCCAAGTGTTTCACCATGTGGAGCTCCTGTTCTCTTTGTGAAAAAGAAGGATGGATCTTTGAGACTATGCATTGACTACAGGAAGCTTAATGCAGTGACTATCAAGAACAAGTATCCACTCCCTAAGATTGAGGATCTGTTTGATCAACTCAAGGGAGCTAAGATCTTCTCCAAGACAGATTTGAGATCTGGATACTTCCAGTTGAGAGTAAAGGAAGAAGACATTCCTAAGACTGCATTCAAGACCAGATATGGGCATTATGAGTACACAGTCATGCCATTTGATTTGACTAATGCCCCAGCTACTTTCATGGACCTAATGAACAGGGTGTTCAGACAACATCTGGACAAATTTATGGTTGTGTTCATTGATGACATCCTAGTGTATTCCAAGGATGAAAATGAGCATGAACATCATCTGAAGGTTGTCTTAAAGACTCTGTTGCAACATCAACTTTATGCGAAGTTATCTAAGTGTGAATTCTAGATAAGGGAAGTGTCTTTCCTAGGACACATCATAGATGCACAAGGCCTTAAGGCAAACCCTGAAGAGGTCAAGGCAATGCAAGAGTGGGAAAGACCAAAGACTGTGAAGGAAATCAGAAGTTTCCTAGGATTAGTTGGATACTACAGGAGATTTGTATTAGGCTTTTCCATGATTGCCTCAGTTCTTACTCATTTGACCAAGAAGGGTCAAAGATTTGAGTGGACAGAAAAGTGTGAAAAAAGTATCCAGGAGCTCAAGCAGAGGTTGATTGAAGCTCCAATTTTGATTCTTCCTAATCCAAGTAAGCCCTACATCATATATATAGATGCATCTAGATCTGGGTTAGGTTGTGTGCTTATGCAAGATAGAAATGTCATTGCTTATGGGTCAAGGCAGTTAAGACCCCATGAGCAAAATTATCCAACCCATGACCTAGAACTAGTAGCAGTGATTTTTGCTCTGAAGCAATGGAGACATTTCTTGATGGGTAGTTCCTTTGTGATCTACACTGACCATAAGAGCCTATAATACTTGTTCACTCAGAAAGAGATAAACATGAGGCAAAGGAAATGGTTAGAGTGTATCAAGGACTATGACTGCAGTATACAGTACACAGAGGGCAAAGGCAATCTAGCAGCAGATGCCTTGAGAGGAAGTACACAGGACTTTTGAAAGGAGGATCCATAGCTGATCATGATGAGCAAAATAGTCTTCTATGCCTACGGCATAAGTGGGAGGAAGCCCAAATTTACACATTGACAATTCAGTCTGGATGGATTGAAGAGGCCATAAAGGCACAGGTCAAAGATCCTGATATGAGAAAGATCTCAGGAGAGGAAAAGGGTTCTGATGGCCAAAGGGCTATTACCCTTTCAAAACCCCAAGCTCTAGCAAAATGCCACCCTCGGAAAGGGCGAGCATCACCCTCGAGAAATACTAGCGCCAACCTCGATAAGACAGGGTCTAACCCCTTGACCCCTCAACCTCGATGATCCACCATCACCTTTGGGGAATGATTATATTAGCCTCAGGAACATAGTGCTCTACCACCCTCGGTAAGATGACCTGACCAGCTTCAGGAGAGATAGACTCACCATCCTCGGCAGAGGAGAACATCCTCCGAAAAGGGTCCTCCGTGCCGAGGGAATTTGTGAATAACTGGAGCAACCTCGGCAGGAAGTCCTCCAATCCCGAAGGGGTCTCAAGAATATGACAAAAATGGTTAAGGAGCCTTTGACACACTGCCCTCACACACACTCTGACACGCCGCCCTTGCACACGCCCTGACACGCAGCCCTTGTACACGACCTAACGCGTAGACCTCCCACAGCCCTGACTTCTAGCCAAGACGGCCTATGGCCAGTTAAAGGTCCCCATTTCCAAAGGTACAGACGGAATCCAACCTAACACATGTCGTGATCTAACCGGGCGGTGTCAAGCAGGCTTTTCCTGACACCTCCCTATGAATACTTGGGAAAGGCCCTTGGTAGGGGGGACTGGACTCTAAAAAGAAATGCATTCTCTTCTTTCTACTGATCATTCTTCATCTGCCTAAATACTGACTTTGGCATCAGAGGCTCCTCCCCCGGAAAAACACTCTGGGGACCTCCAAACCCTTGTTCTTTGAGTGTTTCAGGCAATCTCTCCCAGGAAATCTCTTCTCCAGACGCTCCCCCCTCACCAGAAGTCTCTTCCAGGCTCACCATGTCATACAGTGAAGATGCCAATGGGCATTATCTGGCACGGTCTGTGGGAACCCATTCTTAGGTGGCCGTCATTAAGACTCAACGTTCTACGGACAAAGGACTCCCGAAGTTCCCATCCGTGTCAAAGCTCAACCGGCGGCCAAATGACCCGCCGCACGGACTTCCTTGCCTGAGGACGAACGTCCCCTAACCGTTAGGATGAGCTTTCTACATGATTTTTAACGCTCCATTGTGGCTGAAATGAGGCAACAACTAGACCAAAGGTGGTCACAACAACCTTCGACATGAAGGGCACCCACGCCATCACCCCATCGGGAAAAAAAGCCCGAAATCTACTCATTGGAGTTCAGGGAGCGGGGACATCCATGATGAATCGTCGACAGAGAACGTGCCTCCCAGAGTCCGACGTATTGGAGAAATGGGGTCAAAAGCGGGTATGACTTCCCGCCGGCGAAGTTCTTCACCGGAGGAAAGATCACAACCTCCCCGGCGCCAAAGTTACTCCTCGAAGAGGCAGCGTCATTCTCCGTTGCCGCAGGCCTCCAGGCAACGAGAAGAGCCCAGGGCCACCATCCTGATGGAAAAAATCCTAGAGAGGCTTGAAAAAGTAGAGAGGCAAATCGCCCAAAAGCCAGTATGGTCAAGGTTATCTGAGACCTTCACTAGAGAAGAGTCACCCTTCGTCCGGACGGTAGTAGAAGCACCAATGCCAAGTGACTTTCGAGTCGCTCACTTGGAAACCTACGATGGACGTAGTGACCCTCAGGCCCACCAAACCAAGTACAGACGCAGCATGGTGCTACACGATGCCGATGATGCCACCCTCTACAAATGCTTTGAGGTCACCCTTTCCGGTCCGGCAACTGCGTGGTATAACTCCCTCACCCCTGGGACAATAATCAGTTTCCAACAGCTGTCCACAGCATTCACGCAGCAGTTCATCGGCAGCAAGCCGACAGCAAAGATGCCCGTCCAGATGTTCGACATACCACAGAGAAAAGGGGAAACCATTCATGACTATGTCGAAAGATTTAACTGAAAGGCCCTGAGCGTGCTAGACTTCTGTCCTAAAATACACATCCTTGCCATGATACGGGGACTTCGACGAGACTCACAAATCTTTTACGAGTTCTCGAAAGACCCTCCGGACACCCTTGGCGAGTTCTACCGTAGAACCGAACAACACAAGACAGCTGAATAGCTGAGAATGCGAGGATCAAAGCCTAATCATCATCATCCCGAAGGCAAAAGTGATCAACCCCGGTACCCAGCTGAGGCCGGGGGAAAAACTCGGAAGCAGAAGGGGAAAAGACCCATGTCATTTACTCCCCTAAACACCTCCCGAACAAACATACTATTGGCCATGGAAAGGCAAGGAAACCCAATCTAGCGTCCGAAGGCCATGACTTCCGAAAACAAGAAAAATGTGAAGAAGTTTTTCCAATTCCATCGAGATCATGGGCATGACACCGAGGATTGCTTCCAGCTGAGGAAGTACATCAAGTCTCTAACAAAGCAGGGCCAACTTCGGAGCTACCTGCGGATGCCCTCTCTAAAGGGGAAGAGGGAAGAGGAAAGGAAAGGAGATGATGAGGAATATGATTCCGATAGGCACCGGAACCAAAGTCCCAAAAGACATCCGCCACCTCCGACTGGAATAATACCGATGATCACCACTGGACTACCTTCGACAGAAAGAAAAAGAAAAGCCAAGGAGATCTTGATGATGGAATTTGGTAACCAGTCAAAAAAGCTTGTTCGGAAAAATAGGTCTACCAGAGTATTCCCTCAGGATGACCCACTTCTAATCATGGCAAGGATAGGGAGTTGGGATGTCAAAAGAGTACTCCTCGATGATGGTTCTAACGCTGACGTCTTATTCTCTTATCTGCTGCCGAATTTGGGTAACCCAAAAGGCGATCTCAAGCCTGTCACCTCCCCTACCTTCGGAGTAGGTTTGTCCGAAATCCCTGTCCTCGGATGGATTGACCTCCCTCTAATGCTAAGGGGAACTTCACCACAAAACAAGGAGGAGCTTTTTGCTTCTACAATGGCAAGGTTCATCGTCATAGATGTCCGTTCATCATATAATGCCATCCTTTGGAGGTAGACGCAAGGAAACCTCCACATCTGCCAAGATGTGAAATACTTGACTGTCACCTTCGCAACAAAGGATGGAGATACTGAGATCTTCATCGACCAAAGGGATGTGAGAAAGGTCTTTGTAAAAGCAAGAAAGGTCCCAGCGAAGAGCTACGCACAGACTTCGGGAGCAAAGGCCATGCTCGCAGGGGAGGCAAAGGGAGAAGAAACAGAAGACCCCAAGAAAATAGAGACAGAGTATGTAGAACTTGTCGCAGGCCCAAGTACCCGAATGGGGAAAAAACTGGCCGAAGGTGAGAAGGAAAAACTTGTATCTTTCCTGTTAATGAACAAAGATCTGTTTGCCTACTCGTCGAAGGACATGCCTAGGGTAGATCCTCGCATAATCCAACATAGCCTTAACGTGCACCCTGAGGCAAAGCCTGTCCGAAAAAAAAAATGAAGCCTCTCAGGGCATAAGAACAACTTCGTTAAGCAGGTGTAATCAGGGAAGTCAGATACCCTGAATGGCTTAGTAACGTGGTTATCGCCACAAAGGAAAGGAGTGATAAACTCCGAATGTGCATCGACTTCCGAAACGTGAACGATGCTTGCCCTAAAGATTCATATCCTCTGCCGCTAATAGATCAGTTGGTAGATTCAACCGTTGAGTATGGCGTCCTTAGTTTCCTTGATGCCTTTAATGGGTATCATCAAATTAGGATGGACCCCGAAGATGAGGAAAAAACCGCCTTCATCACCGAAGTCAGTACATACTGCTATATTAGAATACCCTTCGAGCTTAAGAATGCAGGAGCCACGTAGCAAAGGTTGATGAACAGGGTCTTCAACTCCCAAATCGGGAGAAACAAGGAAGTCTACGTCGATGATATGATAGTTAAGAGCAAACTGCCTAGTAGTCATATCACGGGCTTAGAAGAAACATTCCACCAACTGAGGACCTTCGGAATCCGTCTCAATCCTGAAAATTGTGTATTCGGGGTGAATGCGGGTAAGTTCCTCGGATTCATGGTGACGGAGAGAGGTATTGACACCAATCCAGAAAAGGTCAAGGCCTTGCTGGGATTCCGAACTCCCACAACAACTAAGGATGTGCAAAGGCTCACAGGGAGAATCACAACCCTCAGCAGACTCATTTCCAGGTATGGGGATTGTTGCCGACCATTTTTCAAGGTCCTCACTAAGGCAGCAAAAAACAGTGGTGATCTTGGAACCGAGGTGCATCCTTCGAATGAAGACTGTGAAAAGGCCTGGGAAGAGCTTAAAGTCTACCTAACTCGTTTGCCAACATTTCGGCAGCCACAGGAAGGGGAACCCTTCATACTATACCTTGCTGTCATCGAAAAGGCAGTAAGTTCGGTCCTTGTGAAGGAAGAGAGGGCAAAGCAATGGCCAGTATATTATGTGAGCAAGTCCCTGCATGGTGCTGAAGTCAGGTACCCCTTGCTACAAAAGGCTGTTTATGCCCTGGTGCTTGCAAGCAGAAGGCCATGTCCTTATTTCCAAGGCCACCCATTATTATCCGAAGCAACCTACCTCTTCGAGATATCATGAAGAAGGTAGACTACTCGGGAAGGCTTTCGAAGTGGTGCATCGAGCTCGGCGAGCATGATATCACCTATGAGCTGAGGAAGGCGATAAAAGCTCAAGCATTGGCAGATTTCATTGCCGAGGTACCCATCACCGAAGAAAGTCAATCCAACCTCAGGAATAATGAACCCGAGTGGACTCTGTATGTCGACGGGGCCTTCATCTTCGAACCTTAAGGAGCTAGAGTAATTCTTCGTGGTCTCGAAGGTATGGAAGTAATGAAGGCCATCAAATTTGGGTTTAACGTCACCAACAATATGGCAAAATATGAAGCCCTTATAGCAGGTTTGCACCACGCAAGAAGAATTGGCGTGAGAAACATAAAGGCCCGCAGCAATTCTCAGCTAGTGGTCCGACAGATGGCAGGAGACTATAGTGAAAAGGACCCAACTTTGGAAAAGTATCATGAGGTTGGATCAAAACTCATCCAAGAGTTCAACACAGTACACATTGAGAACGTGCCTCACCGCGACAATACTGAAGCAGATACTCTGGCCAAGAAAAAAGTCCACCGAAGTACTAAGTCACCCGAGCATAGCAATAATGAGCATAGCAACCCCAGAAAGAGGATGGAAAAATCCCATAAAAAAGTATCTCACAACCTCGGAGCTTCCTGAAGACCCTCGTGAAGCAGCAAAAGTAAGAAGACATTCCGGACGATATTTCCAAATCGGAGAAGAGTTATACCAACAGGGGTACGCGGGCCTATGGTTCCCACATAGGAACTGACGCCCTGGCAGGAGTACTACTTCACCAGGGGTACTTCTAGCCACCCTAAGAAAGGACGTGAGACAGTTTGTTCAGAGATGTGACAATTGCAAAGACATGCCAACATCTAGAGGCTACCTTCGGAAATGATAACTTCGGCTAAGTACCCTTGTCCCTTCACAGTATGGGGTATTCACCTTATCGGGCCTCTCCCAACTGCACCCGGAGGAGTGAAGTCCTATGTAGTCACGGTAGATTACTCCAGCAAATGAATAGAAGCAGAGGCCCTGGCAACCATTTTGGCGAAGGACATACAGAAATTCGTCTGGAGGAACATTGTATACAGGTTCGGCATACCAAAGGTGATAGTCACCGACAATGGTTCCCAGTTTGTTGACAAGGGATTCCAAGAGTTCACTGCTGACCTCGAGATAAAGATGCACTTCGCCCCGGTAGCTTATCGCCAGAGCAACGGATCGGTAGAGGTGCCTAACAGAGCCATAAAGGATGGGTTGAAAAAAAGATTAAGGGAAGCAAAAGGAAAATGGCCAGGAAAACTTCCTAGTGTGCTATGGAGCTATCGAACAACGCCCTGAAGAGCCACAGGTGAGACACCTTTCTCGCTTGTCTTCGGCGTAGAGGGCATTATTCCCATCGAGCTGGTTCAGCCATCGGTAAGGGTACAAGTGTTTGCCGAAGAAGGGAATGATCTAGGGTTGAGAAGTAAGTGATAGCCAAACGCTATCGCCTCTATCTGGCCGAACTCCCTGCCACAATGATGGCCAGAAGAAGCTGGCGCTACCCGAGAAAAGGTGCGATCAGGCACCTCGGGAGATAGCCGAAGAGCTCCGAGCCCGGCACGCCAGGAAGCCCCGAGGACACTATTCGCCCCCCAAGGTTGTGAACATATCGCCTTCGGAAAAGCGACACCAGACATAGCGAGCCGAACATGATATCCCCGAAGGCGGAACTCCCTGAAACTGGGAACCCCCGAACTGAGGGCTTGTTTCCCGAAGAGGCCCTGTCCGAACTAGAGGACGACCTCACCCAGGGACCTCGGGAGTACGGCAGGAGCATTTATGGAAGCATTTAAGGAAGCCTCTGACACGTCCTTTCACAGACGTCATAAAGTCGCCTGAATAGGCGCTCTGACATACGGACGTAGTCAGAATCACATCATGGCCCATCTCAGCACGTGGCTCAGGACAACTTGCTACCAGTTATCTGTCTCCTACGCCCAGAAACTCAGGGAACATCCGACCGAACACGTGTCGTGATCTGAACGGGCTAGGCACTTCTTTAAATACCAGGGATTAATACTGGGCAGGAAGCTGGTTGGTTGGCCAAACACGGCTCCCACACTCTGAGAAAGCTATCAGGCGAGACCCTTTAGCCCTTTGTGCTATCTTCTCTGCCTTTTCTCAGCCACCACTGACTTGGGCGTTGGAGGCTCCCCCCCCCCGAAAAAACACTCCGGGGGCCTCCTAACCCTTTGTTTCTGAGCTTTCAGGTACTCCCCTTCGGGCTGTCCATTCCACCAGATGTTCTTCCTCCCAGAAGTCTCTCCACCAGTCACCATGACTACAAACGATGAGGCCCCTGGCCATCATTTGTCACCGTCTGTGGGAACCCACTCTGAGATCGCCGTCGTTGAGACTCGGTGTTCTAAGGACAAGGGGCTCCCGAAGTCCCCGTCCGTGCCTGAGATACAACCGGCTGCTGAGCAAACACTCCCAGGGACTTCTGCGCCTGAGGGAGACCGCCCTCTGGTAATCACCATGAGCTTCTTGAGAGACTTTCAGCTTCGGCCGTGTCTGAAATGACCCAGCAGATCGGCCGAAGATGGCCACAGCAAGCACAGCCCCAGAGACCCCCCCCACCGACACGCCCTCGGGAGAAAAGCCCCAAGTCTACACATCGCAGTTCGGGGAGAGGAGACCCTCGCGGAGAATCATCCACAGAAAATATAGCTCTCAGGAAACGGCCTGTGGGACAAACCGGGTCCAAGCGACCGAGAGTCTCACAGCGAAGCAGTTCGGCGCCTGAGACGAGGTCCTTGTCCCCTCAGCGCCGAACTCGCCCCCCGAAGAGGCGCCGGCAATCTCCATTCCCTGAAAAAGGCCCTAGCACCACAATGCTGATGGAGAGGATACTAGCACGGCTGGACAGAGTGGAGAAACAAGTGGCCAGAAAACCCGTTTGGGCCAGACTCTCGGGAACGGGCTGCGAAGATGACTCGCCATTTATTCAGGCCGTTGTTGAGGCAGCCATGCCAGGTGACTTCAGAGTACCTCGGTTGGAGATTTATGATGGCCGTACTGATCCGCAGGCCCATTTGACGAAGTACAGACGCAGCATGATAATACACGGTGCTGACGACGCTACCATGTGCAAGTGCTTCGAAGTCACCCTCACAGGGGCAGCCACGGCGTGGTACAATTCCTTGCCTTCAGGAACCATCACTAAGTTCCAGGAGTTGTCCACAGCCTTCGCCCAGCAGTTCATCGGAAGCCGACCTACGGCGAAGATGCCTGTTCAGATGTTCGACATAGAGCAGGGGAATGGAGAAACCATCCGAGACTATGTCGAAAGATTCAACAGGGAAGCTCTGAGCGTCCCAGACTTCAGGCCCGAAATCCGCATCCTTGCCATGACACGAGGCCTTTGGCGAGACTCACAGCTGTTCTACGAGTTCTCAAAAGACCCCCCGCAGACCCTCGGAGAAATTTACCAAAGATCAGAGCAGCACATGACCGCCGAAGAACTAAGAATGGCTGGGCCGAAGTCTGATCACCACCGCCCCGAAGAGTCCAGTCAACAAGCTCGGTATCTTACCGAATACGCAGGACGACCTCGGAGGATGCGAGGAAAGAAACCTCAAAGTTTCACACCATTGAGCACTTTACGGACCAACATTCTCATGGCGCTGGAAAGGCAAGGGACGCAGATTCGGCGACCAAGGGCCATGACCGCCGATAATAAGAAGAATGCAAAGGAGTTCTGCCAGTTTTATCGCGACTACGGTCATGACACTGAAGACTGCTTCCAGCTGAAGAAGTACATAGAGTCGCTGATAAAAAATGGCCAACTTTGGAAATACCTGAGGATGCCATCCCCGAAAGGCAGAAAAATGCAGGAAGAAAGGGCCGAAGATAAGGACTATGACTCCGACAGACGAAGAAATAGAAGTCCAAAAAAGCGCCCATCACCTCCAGCAGGGGTTATCTAAACCCATCACCACGGGGTTCCCATCCTCGGAAAGAAAGCGGAAAGCCAGAGAAATTGCAGTCATGGAGTATCAAAGTCCATCAAAAAAGCCGGCTCGCAAAGGCGGCTCCACCATCGTCTTCCCCCACAACGATCCGCTACTGATTATGGCGAGAGTAGGGAACTGGGACGTCAAAAGAGTATTGCTTGATGATGGCTCAAATGCTGGCGTCCTATTCTCGCACCTGCTGCCGAGCTTGGGCATCTCCGGCAGCGAACTGAAGCCTGTCGCCTCGCCCACTTTTGGGGTTGGACCATCCGAACTCCCCGTCCTCGGATGGATCGACCTCCCGCTGATGATAAAAGGGACTTCGCTGAACAGAGCAGCTGAGTTGCACGCCTCCACAATGGCGAGATTCATCATCATGAACGCCCCGTCCTCATACAACGCCATCCTTGGAAGGCAGGCAATAAGGAACCTGCATATTCGCCCTGATGTGAAGTACTATACTATCACATTCGCCACCAAGGATGGAGATGCAGAGGTGTTCATAGACCAACCCGAGGTAAGAAAGGTGTTCATGAAAGCGCGAAAAGCTCCGGCAACAACCTCGCGCAAACAATGGAGGCAAGGGCACCAGAAAAAGGCAAAGAAGAAGATCTCGCCAAGACAGAAATGGAAGCAATAGAGCTTGTTCCAGGTCAATCTACCCGAATAGGGAAGAGCTTGGCCGAAGGTGACAAGGAAAAACTTGTATCCTTTCTGCTGGAAAATAAAGATCTGTTTGCCTACTCGCCAAAAAATATGCCGGGGGTGAACCCTGGCATAATACAGCATAGCCTCAAAGAAAGTCCGGAAGCAAGGCCTGTCCGGCAAAAGAAACGAAGCATCTCAGCCCACAAAAGCAACTTTGCCGAAACCGAAGTCCAACGTCTCCTAGATGCTGAGGCTATCAGGGAGGTCAAGTACCCCGAATGATTAAGCAACGTGGTCATCGCCACAAAAGAAGGTAGCAGCAAACTCCGGATGTGCATCGACCTCAGAAACTTGAACGATGCTTACCCGAAAGACTCATACCCTCTGCCACCAATAGATTCAACTGCTGAACATGGGCTCCTAAGTTTCCTAAATGCCTTAAGTGGCTACCATCAGATAAGGATGGACCCCAAAGATGAAGAGAAGACTGCCTTCATCACCGAGGGAGGAACGTACTGCTATATCAGGATGCCATCCGGGCTAAAAAATGCAGGAGCCACCTACCAGAGGCTGATGAACAAGGTCTTCAAAAGACCAAAAAAGGATAAACATGGAGGTGTATGTTGATGATATGCTAGTCAAAACCAAGCTGCCTGGCTATCGCGTTGCAGATTTTAGAGGAAACTTCCAAAAGCTCAGAGCCTCCGGGAACCGCCTTAATCCTGAGAAGTGCATCTTCGGGGAGACATCAGGAAAATTCCTTGGGTACATGGTATCCGAAAGAGGCATCGACGATAACCCCGAGAAGATTAAGGCCCTGCTTGAATTCTGAACGCCTGGCGCTGTCAAAGATGCGCAGAGATTCACCGGAAGAATAACCTCTCTGAGCAGGTTTATTGCCAGGTACGAAGATAGGTGTAGACCTTTCTCCAAAGTCCTCACAAAGGCAACAAAAATGGAAGGCGACCTCGGAAGAAATGATCATCCTTGGGATGAAGATTGCCAAAAGGCCTGGGAAGAACTCAAAGTCTACCTGGCCAGCCTGCCGGCTCTACGACAACCTCGGGAGGGAGAGCCCCTCGTACTATACCTCGCCGTCACAGAAAAAGCTGTGAGCTCGGTCCTCGTGAAGGAAGAAGGGCCAAAGCAATGACCGGTCTACTATGTCAGCAAGTCCCTACATGGCGCCGAAGTCAGGTATCCTTCGCTTCAAAAAGCTATATACGCCTTGGTGCTTGCAGGGAGAAGGCTGCGATCGTTCGGGAAGGCTCTCCAAGTGGTGCATAGAGCATGGCGAACACGAAATTACGTATGAGCCTCGGAAGGCCATAAAAGCTCAGGGCGTATTATCAGGAGCCCCGAAGGCCTAGAGGTAATAAAGGCTACCAAGTTCGGCAGACGGCAAGAGATTATGGGGCGAAGGACCCAATTTTGGGAAAATATCATGAGCTAGTAGCAAGGCTCATCCAAGATTGACGCCGTACGGATCGAAAATGTACCTCAGCAGAATAACACTGAGGCAGATTGCTTGGCGAAGTTGAAAACATATACCGAGGTGCCAGACCATCCGAGCATCTCAGTGCTGAGCATGACGACCTCGGGAACAAAATGGAAAGACCCAATAAAAAGATACCTCGCAGAGAATTTGCTCCCCGAAGACCCCGGCGATGCTGCAAGACTGCGAAGATGCTCCGAAAGATTCTTCCTGACTGGTGAAGAGTTATATCGGCAGGGATATGGGAATCCGCTGCAAAGATGTGTGGATGAAAAGGATACTGAAATTGTCCTTGAAGAAGTTCATGAAGGCATGTGTGGTTGACACATTGGAATTAATGCCCTGGCAGCAGTGATACTCCCCCAAGGATACTTCCGGCCTACCCAGAGAAAGGACGCAAGACAGTTCGCCCGGAAATGTGGTAGCTGCTAGAGACACGCGAAAAACCAGAGGACACCCTCGGAAATGGTAACTTCGGCAGACTATCCTTGGCCCTTCGCAGTCTGGGGTATAGACCTTATTGGGCCACTCCCCACAGCACCCGGAGGCATGAAATTCTGCATTGTAGCAGTGGACTATTTCTCAAAGTGGGAGGAGGCAGAACCACTAACAACTATCTCGGCAAAAGAAGTGCAGAAGTTCCTATGGAAGAACATCGTATGCAGATTTGGCATACCAAGGGTACTAGTAGCTGATAATGGATCCCAGTTCACAGACAAAGGATTCAAAAAATTCATCAGCGACCTCGGAATAAAGATGCACTTCGACCCAGTAGCTCACCCCCAAAGCAACGGGCAGGTAGAAGTATCGAACAGGACCACAAAAGATGGCCTGAAAAAGAGACTAGGGGAAGCCAAAGGGAAATGGCCAGGAGAACTCCAAAGTATATTATGGAGCTATCGAACGACGCCCCGAAGAGCCACAGGGGAGACCCTTTGTTTTTTTTTACTCGTCTTCGGAACAGAGGCCATTATCCCACTAGAGGTGGTAAGGACCTCGGCCTCAGAACCAATCTCGATCTTATGGCTGAAGACAGAGAAATAGGCAAGCTGAGAAGAAAAGCTGTTCAGCGAAGAGTGGCCACGGCTGTAAAACTTACGGGCCAGGGCAAAAGAAATCAAGAAGGGAGACCTTTGTTCTCCGAAAGGCCGACTTCGCACCCCGAGAGCCATCCCATGGCGTACTTTGCGCAAACTGGGAAGAACCCTATCTGATTCGCTACGAAGTACGAAAAGGCGTGTACAAGCTTGGCGACACCGAAGGCGTAGAATTGAAGAACACTTGGCACTCAAACGCCTTGAAAAAATTCTACGCTTAAGGTTGGGCGAAGGAGTTATGTTGTACAGAATGGCCTTGAGAAAAATTCTTAAGTGTAAAGAAATTACGCAAAACTCCGCAGAGGTGCTCGCCATGATAAAGCGAAGAAATGACTTTCCGAAAGTCCCTTGAGCCATCACGCTCGGGAAAGATGGAAAACAAAAATCTCGCAGAAGTACTCGCCATAGCCAGCGCAGAGATAATTTCCCGAACTCCCTTGAGCGAACATGCTCGGGAAAATGGGAAGTGAAAAATCTCGCGAAAGGTTTTCCAAAGTCCCTTGAGCAAACATGCTCGGGACAACTGGAAAAAGAAAAAATTTGACTGAAGGTTTCCGAAGTCCCTTGAGCAATCATGTTCGAATCAGAAATGCAAAAGCCTGCAAAAAGACTTAGTCAAACTTTTCCAGAAAGTTTTACGAGCAAGCGCACTCGGGGCAAAGGAAGGTAAAAAAGTTTCTTTAATCGCAGGTTTTCCGAAGTCTCTTGAGCGAACGTGTTCGGGACAATGGAAATGAAGAAACTCACAAGAAAAGACTTAGCCAAAAAGATCCTCATTAAGAGCAAAGCTACTTTAAAATAAAGAACTGCCCGAAGAAGGATTACAAAATAGAAGGAAAGGAAAAAGGGCCCTAAAAATTGGCTAAGGGTTCGCGGCGTCCCGAGAGCCACTCGTCTGCCCGCCCTTTTCCATCACCTTCGGCGTCGGAATTGAAGGAGGAAGTTTTAGATGATCGACCTTGGACCATTTCCACCGAGGTCCCCTAGGAATGTTTAGACCCTCTAGAAAAGAGAGGTCCAGATCTGGGAACCTCTGGAGAACCTGGTGCCGAGCAAGGCAGAAGCCGTCCTGGACTGCGACCTTGCTCATCTGATCAGACTTGTTCTTCTCAAGCTCGAGGTCGTCAAGCTCGTCCTTCAGATCCTCGACCTCCTCCTCCAGTGCCTTTATCTACTCCTCCCCCTTCGGCTCGTTCTTCAACGATTCGACCTCGGCTCGGAGAGCGTTATTCTCACACGTCAATGACACTATACGGCCATCAGAACCAGCCTTGTGCTGAAGAAGATCCTCGTTGGCGGCGAGCATCCCCTTTATTTGGTCGCCGAGGTCAGCAATCTTCCTGGAGGAGTCCTTTTGAAGTTCTTCTTTTTCCTTCCGGAACTCCTCCCGAAGGGCAGCTATTTCTTTCTCAGCAGCCTCTTTCAGCTGATGGTTCTTGGCGACCGACTCTGCCAGTGCGGTCCTTGTCTCGTTCATTGTTCGAGTGGCCGAAGTTCGAAAAGCAGCCTCCCTGGCCACTCGAACTCGGAGAAAGGCGGTGTACCCCATCAGCTGCAAAAAATAAACGGAAGGTCAGTAAGAACCAGAAACTTAGGAAAGAATTGAAGGGAGAGAGCTGTGAAGGATATACCTGAGCAGCATGCTCGGTAATCTTTGCGGCGAGGGTATTATC
Organism: Aquilaria yunnanensis; assembly: GCA_039654915.1. Lineage (NCBI taxonomy): Eukaryota > Viridiplantae > Streptophyta > Magnoliopsida > Malvales > Thymelaeaceae > Aquilaria > Aquilaria yunnanensis. The sequence continues at coordinate 80,801,845 of CM077598.1, forward strand.
CCCCGGGTGGGCCGCCGCTATAGCCCTGAAGGAGGCCTCGGTGAGCACCCCCTTCGAAATTTCCTTGGCCATTTGAGGAACGCCCTCGGAGTACATATTCATGTCCTCCGTGAATGTCCAAAAAGGCTCCTTGGGTATCTTCCCTTGCGGGATTTTGGCATCCCGAAGAGCTCGTTTCCGAGCATGATCGGCCACCCAGCCTGGGGTAGTCAACCCCCCTGCGTGATAAGAATGAGAAGGAGATTAAAGACAAAGAAGCCAATCCAGAAAAAACAAAAGAAGTACACTTTGTCTGGAAACAAACCTGGCGGAACCTCGACAACATCGTCCTCGGAGTCCTCGACCGAAATGCCCTTGCCCTTCCGCTTGCGCCGCTCCTCGGCAGAAGGTACTTCTACCACTACAGCACGGAGGGCCTGTGACACGGTAGGACTCTGAGGGGGAACGTCGGTTGAAGGGACCTCGGAAGCAGCAGCCTCAGACGCCGGAACTTCGGCTGTCCCAGGCTCCTCGGCGGTCTCCTCGGGGATTTCTTCTAGAACAGCTCTGCTTGCCCGTTTCCTCGAAGGCCCCGTGCCAGTAGGCTTCCACCTTCGGGAAGACACCTTGTGATGGCCTAAGGCCTCATCGTTGTGAGTCATGATGACTGTTGAGGAGACTTCTAGGAGGAAGAACGCCTGGAAGGTGGATCGCCCCAAGGAGAGTACCTGAAAAGCTGGTAAACAGGGTTAGGAGGCCCCCGGAGTGTTTTTCCGGGGGGGGAGCCTCCGACGCCCAGGTCAGTGGTGGCCGGAAGAAGGAGAAAGTCACTAGCTCAAAGAGAAAGGCAGAAAAGTCTCGCCTGGTATTTTCTCAGGGTGTGGGAGCTGTATATCCGGCCTGCCAACCTCCTGTCAAGTATTTATTTCCTGTATATATAGGAATACCTAGCCCGTTCAGATCATGACACGTGTGCGGTCGGATGCTCCTGAACGTCTAGGCGTAGGGGACAGATAGTTGGTAACTAGATGGCCTCGAGCCTTGTGCTGAGACGGGCCATGATATGATTCTGATGGCGTCTGCGCGTCAGGGCGACTTTTGACGTCTGTGGTGGGACGTGTCAGAGGCTTCCTTAAATGCTTCCTTAAATGCGCCTGCCGTACTCCCGAGGTCCCTGGGCGAGGTCGTCCTCTAGTTCGGACAGAGCCTCTTCGGGAAGCCTACCCTCAGTTCGGGGGTTCCCAGTTCCAGGGGGTTCCGCCTTCGGGGATATCATATTCGGGCAGCAATGTCTGGTGCCACTTTTCCGAAGGCGCGTTGTTCACAACCTTGGGGGGCGAATGGAGTCATCAAGTTTTACTGGCGTGCCGAGGCTCGGAGCTCTCAGGCTATCTCCCGAGGTGCATGATTCCACCTATTCCCGGGAAGCGCCAGTTCTTCTGGCCGTTGTTGTGGCAGGGTATTCGGCCAGATTGAGGCGACAGCCTTTGGCTATCACATGCCCCCCTCTAGAAAGCCGAAGTGAAGACTTCGGTTTGCATCTCTTTCCGAGGTTGCCGTTGGGAGTCTTGTTGGGAAGCATAACCTGTTCCGAGGTCGCACCTTTTGCCCGAGGGTCTGGGCTGTTCGGCCTTGGCCTATTCTTTGGTGTCTCCGAGGCAAAGCCTGTACCGAAGATACACCTCTTGCCCAAAAGTCATGGGCTGTTCAGCCATAGCCTGTCTCTTGGTGTCCTCGAGGTGGCCTGCTTTTTATTTCTGCAGGTCTGATGGCCAAGCGTTTCAGACTGAGCGGCGCGTCTCCATTTCTCAGGGATGTCAAACGACGTGTCCCAATCAGGAGGCGTGTCCCGGTTTTCCAGGCACGTTTGGGGAGGCACGTCCCCCATTTCTGCGCAGCGGTTGACACGTGGCTTCTTGCCATTGGAGGAGAGGCGCGTCATTTACAGAGGGCGCGCCTTTTCGGGTGCAGCGGGCAGTTACGGCGACGGTTCGCCTCCAATGGGTACTTATGATGTTCTTTCGGTTACCCACCTTTGGCCTATAAATAGCCCATTCCATCATAAGTCCCACTTACTATTTTTCTGCTCTTTTTCTGCTCTGCCCTCTATTCTTGCGTTTTATCTTGCTTTTTGTGGCGGAGCTTCTTTAATCAGAGCTTTTTCCTACCAACTTTCACGACGGCGTCCTCAGGCAAATCTTTTGGTGGGTTTTGATATTCAGAGTACTCTGCTTCCTCTTTTCTTCTGAGTTTTTCTGGAAAACTGTTGTTTTTTCCAAACTCGTCTTCTGAGTTTTTTCTGGAAACTATTTTCTTTTCCATCTCAAACTCTTTTTCATGTCTGCGATGCCTGTTCCCGAGAGCTGGAAACCTCTTCTGGCCCATCCTTGCTGTACCACCCCCGAAAAACTAGAGAGGTGGAAGAAAAAATTCTTTCTTCCATCTTACGCTGTGACCAGACTGCCTCGTTCTAGCCATTTTGCTTTTTCAAACCGTGGCGACGAGGTTACCGTCTTCCGAGCCCAACTGAAGGCCGGACTTCGGTATCCTCCCCCGAAGGTGGTTTGCGAGTTCTGCCAATTCCATGGCATTGCTGTGAACCACCTTCCCCCGAACGCGTACTGCTATTTTAACGCCTACCTCTGCATGTGTGGCATGTTCGGGATAGAGCCCCACTTCATCATTTTCATGCAGTACTACAAGCTCTATGTGGTCCCGAAGGGTGGCTTCTATTTTCTGCTGCCTCGGGGATCCGGGAGCAAAAAATTCACCTTCACCTTCGACACGAAGGATAGCTGGCGGGGGTGGCAGCCTAAGTTCTTTTTCCTCAAGGTGGATAAGAACTGGTCTGGTGTCCCGACCAGATGGGCTCAGGGAGTGCTGAACGCAGACGTCGTTGATCCGAGGATGTTGCTGACCCCACCGTTGGCTTCCGTGTTCGCGGATTTCGACGCCCGCATTCGGGCAGTCGCTGACTGGGCTCCCGAGGTCTCTCCTCTTGCTCTTTACCCCTTTCCTATCAACTGGAGGTTGATGACCGAAGAAGTCCTTCGGGAGCTGAAAGTGGTTAAGGAGCACGTGACCGACCTCAATATGCCCACTCCCGCCATCGCCGGGAAGGACTCCTGGCTGGTCAAGCTCCTTAAGGGGGAGACTTCTTTCGAAACTTTTGCCGAAAGTGAGTAATCTTCCATCCCTTTATACTTTTTCCTCGGACTTACGCTGATATTTCTTCTCTTTTTCAGAGATGGGCGATGGGGCTGCCGCTTATTACAAGGCCCTCTTTTCTGGCCAAGTGGACAAGGGGGAGCAGACAAAGAAGGCGGCTTCCCGAAGAAGGAAGACGACAGGGGCAGGACCCTCGGCGAAGCGAGCTAGGAAGGCTCTCCAGCCTTCTCAGCCAGAGCTTTTGGAAGAAGAAGCTGGCGAAGACGCTGGTCTTGTTGAAATTCCACCGGCCGAGGTCCCCGCTACTTCCGCCGAGGTGCCTCCTCTCGACCTCGAGGCCCCCAGAAACACTGTAGTGGTAGAAGTACCCACCGCCGAGGAGCGGTACCGGCAGAAGGGTAAGGGTCTTTCTTCCGAGGGGCCCGAGGATCCCGAGGACACTGTCTCCGAGGTTCCTCCAGGTATGCCTTTAGGCGAAGTTCAGCTCCTTTTCCTTTCACGAATTTTTCTTCTGCTCCTAACTTCCCTCTCACTTTCAGGGGAGCCTCTTACTGCTGGCTGGAGGGCCATTCATGAGAGGAAACGGGCCCTGCGCGATGCCACAATCCCTGAGGGGAAGATCCCCTTGGAGCCCTTTTGGACAATCACGGAGGATATGAATTTGTTCTCCGACGATTGTCCGAAGATGACAAAAGAGATTTGGAAGGGGATCACCACTGACGCCTCCTTCCGGGCCATTGCGGCGGCTCACCCGGGGGATAATACCCTCGCCGCAAAAGTCACCGAGCATGCTGCTCAGGTATAGTCTTTACACTTTTTTCCTCAATTTTCTAAGTGTTTAGACTTGTACTAACCTGGACTTTTGCCTTGCCGTAGCTGCTGGAGTACGCTGGTTATCTCCGAGTTCGGGTGGCCAGACAGGCTGCCTCCAAGGATGCGACTTTGCGGGAACTCAGTGAAGCGAAGGCTTCACTTGCGAAGGTGATCGCCAGCAACCAGCAGCTGACAGCGGATTGTTCTCAGCAACTTGCTGCCGTTCGGGAGGAGTTCTCGAAGAAAAGAGAAGAACTTGAAAAGGACTCCTCCCGGAAGATTGCCGACCTCGGCGACCAAGTAAAGGGGCTGCTCGCCGCCAACGAAGATCTTGTCAAGGACAAGGCTGTTTCCGACAGTCTTGCGTCGAGGTTGACGGACGAGAACAATGCTCTTCAAGCCGAGGTCGAGGCTCTGAAGAAGGAGTCCGGAGAGACGCTGGGGATAAGCGAGCTCGAAGAGGAGGTTGCTGAGCTGAGGGACGAGGTCAATGTCCTTGGCATTCAAAAACGTACTTCTGATGACATGGCCAAGGTCGCCTTTCAGGACGGCTTCTGCCTCGCTAGGCACCAGGTGCTGCAGAGGTTCCCAGATTTGGACCTCTCTTTTCTGGAGGGCCTAAATATTCCTGAGGGACCTCAATGGCAGTGGTCCAAGGTCGAGCATCTGAAGCTTCCTGGTCTTCGTCCGCCCGGCTCTCCCTAGTTTGTTTTAGGGCTCCTCTTATTTTTCTCCTTCGTGCTCCTTCTTTGGACACTTCTTTTGTAAGGCAGCGTTTGCTCTAAATGAACAATCTTTTCGGCTAAGTCCTTTCTTGCAAGTTTCTTCATTTCCACTGTCCCGAACACGTTTGCTTCAAGAGACTTTCGGAAAACCTGCAACCAAAGAAACTTTTTACCTTCTTTTGTCCCGAGCGTGCTCGCTCAAGAGACTTTCTGGAAAGTTTGTAAAAATTTGGCTAAGTCTTTTAGCAGGCTTTTTGTTTCCTTTTATCCCGAACATGTTCGCTCAAGGGCCTTCGGAAAACCTTCAGCCAAATTTTTCTGTCTTCCTATTGTCCCGAGCATATTTGCTCAAGGGACTTAGGAAAATTTTCAAGAGATTGTTCATTCCCTTTTTCCCGAGCACGCTCGCTCAAGGGTGTTCGGAAATTACCTCTGCTTTTGTTTTGGCGTGTACTTTTGCGAGATTCTTGCTTTCCCTTTTTCCTGAGCATGTTCGCTCAAGGGTGTTCGGAAAATTTTCTCTGCACTGATTATGCCGAGTACTTTTGCAAGATTCTTGTTTCCCATTTTTCCCGAGCATAGTGGCTCAACGGACTTCGGGAAGTCATATCTGCTTTTTTCGTGGCGAGCACCTTCGCGGAATTTTGTCCTGGACAATTTGGTATACTTAAAAATTTTCTCAAGACCATTCTTCTCCAGACCATTCTGTACTTAGAAAATTTCTTGTACAATATATCTCCTCCGCTCAACCTTAGGCGTAGAATTTTTTCAGGGCGTCTGAATGCCAAGTGTTTTTCAATTCTACGCCTTCGGCGTCGCCAAGCTTGTACACGCCTTTTCGTACTTCAGCGAGAACCAGATAAGGTCCTTCCCAATTTGCACGAAGTACTCCGTGAGATGGCCTTCGGGGTGCAAAGTCGGCCTTTCGGAGAACGAGGTCTCCTTTTTTGATTTCTTTTCGCCTGGCTTTTAAGTTGATAGCCGCGGCCACTCTTTGCTGGAAAGCTTTTCTTCTCAGCTCGGCTATTTCTCTGTGTTCGGCCACAAGGTCGAGCTTAGTTCTCAGACCGAGGTCGTTTCCGCCTTCATCAAATACTTGCACCCGTATTGAAGGCTGAACTATCTCTATTGGGATAATGGCCTCTGTTCCGAAGACGAGTGAGAAGGGAGTTTCCCCTATGGCTCTTCGTGGCGTCGTTCGGTAGCTCCACAATACACTTTGGAGTTCTCCTGGCCATTTCCCCTTGGCTTCCCCAAGTCTCTTTTTCAGGCCATCTTTTATGGTCCTGTTTGATACTTCCTCCTGCCCATTGCTTTGGGGGTGAGCTACTGGGGCGAAGTGCATCTTTATTCCGAGGTCGCTGATGAATTCCTGGAATCCTTTGTCTATGAACTGGGATCCATTATCAGCTACTAGTACCCTCGGTATGCCAAATCTGCATACGATGTTTTTCCATACGAACTTCTGCACTTCTTTTGCCGAGATAGTTGCTAGTGGTTCTGCCTCTACCCACTTTGAGAAATAGTCCACTGCTACCACGCAGAATTTCACGCCTCTGGGCGCTGTGGGGAGTGGCCCAATGAGGTCTATACCCCAGACTGCGAAGGGCCAAGGATAGTCTGCCGACGTTACCATTTCCGAGGGTATCCTCTGGATTTTTGCATGTCTCTGGCAACTACCGCACTTCTGGACGAACTGCCTTGCGTCCTTTCTCAGGGTAGGCCAGAAGTATCCTTGGCCGAGTATCACTGCTGCAAGGGCATCAGTTCCAATGTGCGAGCCGCACATGCCTTCGTGGACTTCTTCGAGGACCATCTCAGTATCCTCTTCGCCCACACAACTCTGCAGCGGATTTGCATATCCTTGCCGATATAACTCTTCACCAATCAGGAAGAATCTTCCGGCGCGTCTTCGCAGTCTTGCAGCATTGCCGGCGTCTTCGGGAACCTCATTCTCTGCGAGGTATCTCTTTATGGGGTCCTTCCACCCCATTCCCGAGGTCGTTACGCTTAGCACGGAGATGCTTGGATGGTCTAGCACCTCGGTGTATGTTTTGGACTTCGCTAAGCAATCTGCCTCAGTGTTATTCCGCCGGGGTACATTTTCGATCCGCACGGCGTCAAACTCTTGGATGAGTTTTGTTACCAGCTCGTGGTATTTTGCCAAGATTGGGTCCTTCGCCCCATAATCCCCTGCCGTCTGCCGAACTACCAGCTGGGAATCGCTGTGAGCCCTTAAGTTTCTCACGCCAATCTTTCTGGCCAAGCGTAATCCCGCTATGAGGGCTTCATACTCAGCCACATTATTGGTGACGTTGAAGCTGAACTTGATAGCCTTCATCACCTCTAGGCCTTCGGGTCCTCTGATAACTATTCTAGCTCCCTGGTGTTCGGACCCCGAGGCTCCGTCAACATGCAAGGTCCATTCTGGCTCACCTTCTTTCGGATCTGAGTGGTTCTCCTCAGTGGTGGGTATTTCGGCGATAAAATCTGCCAATGCTTGGGCTTTTATGGCCTTCCGAGGCTCATACGTGATTTCGTGTTCGCCAAGCTCTATGCACCACTTGGAGAGCCTTCCCGAATGATCAACTCTCTTCATAACATCCCGTAGTGGTAGACTACTTCGGACGATGATGGGGTGAGCCTGGAAATATGGTCGCAGTCTTCTTCCTGCAAGCACCAAGGCGTATATAGCTTTTTGAAGCAAAGGGTACTTGACTTCGGCGCCATGCAGGGACTTACTGATGTAGTAGACCGGCCATTGTTTCGGCCCTTCTTCTTTTATCAGGACCGAGCTCACGGCCTTTTTCTGTGACGGCGAGGTACAGTACGAGGGGTTCTCCCTCCCGAGGTTGTCGCAGAGTCGGCAGGCTGGCCAGGTAGACTTTGAGTTCTTCCCAGGCCTTTTGGCAATCTTCATCCCAGGGATGATTATTTCTTCCGAGGTCGCCTTCCATCTTTGCTGCCTTTGTGAGGACTTTGAAGAAAGGTCTACACCTATCTCCGTACCTGGAAATAAACCTGCTCAGAGAGGTTATTCTTCCGGTTAGTCTCTGCACGTCTTTAACTGTGGCAGGAGTTCGGAACTCAAGCAGAGCCTTAATCTTCTCAGGATTGGCGTCGATGCCTCTTTCGGATACCATGTACCCAAGGAATTTTCCCGACGTCACCCCGAAGATACACTTCTCGGGGTTAAGGCGAATCCCGAAGGCTCTGAGCTTTTGGAAGGTTTCCTCCAAATCTGCAACGTGGTAGCCGGGCAGCTTGCTTTTTACTATCATATCATCAACATATACTTCCATGTTTCTCCCCATTTGGTCTTTAAAGACCTTGTTCATCAGTCTCTGGTAGGTGGCTCCTGCATTTTTCAGCCCGAAGGGCATTCTGATATAGCAGTACGTTCCTCCCTCGGTGATGAAGGCAGTTTTCTCTTCATCTTCGGGGTCCATCCTTATCTGATGGTAGCCGCTGAAGGCATCTAGGAAGCTCAAGAGCCCGTATTCGGCCGTTGAATCTACCAGTTGATCTATTGGCGGGAGGGGAAATGAGTCTTTCGGGCAAGCATCGTTCAAGTTTCTGAAATCAATGCACATCCGGAGTTTGCTGCTACCTTCTTTTGTGGCAATGACCACGTTGCTTAACCATTCGGGGTATTTTACCTCCCTGATAACTTCAGCATCCAATAGGCGCTGGACTTCGGTTTTCACGAAGTTGCTTTTGTGGGCTGAGATGCTTCGTTTCTTTTGCCTGATAGGTTTTGCTTCCGGGCTTACTTTGAGGCTGTGCTGTATTATGCCAGGGTTCACTCCTGGCATGTCTTTCGGCGAGTAGGCAAACAGATCTTTATTTTTTAGCAGAAAGGATACAAGATTTTCCTTATCACCTTTGGCCAAGCTCTTCCCTATTCGGGTAGATTATCCTGGGACAAGATCTACTGCTTCCGTTTCTGCTTTTGCGGGATCTCTTTTTTTGCCTTTCTCCTGCGCCTTTGCCTCCACCGTTTGTGTAGAGCTGTTTGCCGGAGCCTTTCGTGTTTTTACAAACACCTTTCTTACCTCGGCTTGGTCGATGAAGACCTCTGCATCTCCATCCTTGGTGGCGAATGTGACAGTCAAGTACTTCACATCGGGGCGAATGTGCAGGTTCCCCTGAGTCTGCCTTCCAAGGATGGCGTTGTACGAAGACGGGACGTCCATGACGATGAATCTTGCCATTGTGGACGCGTACAACTCAGCTGCTCCGTCTACCGAAGTGCCTTTCATCATCAAAGGGAGGTCGATCCATCCGAGGACGTGGGCGTGGTGACAGGTTTCAGCTCGCTGCTGGAGATGCCCAAGCTCGGCAGTAAGTGCGAGAATAGGACGTCAGCATTTGAGCCATCATTAAGCAACACTCTCTTGACGTCCCAGTTCCCTATTCTCGCCATTATCAGCAGCGGGTCGTCGTGGGGGAAGACGACAGTGGAGCCATCTTTGCGAGCCAATTTCTTTGATGGACTTTGATACTCCATAACCGCAATTTCTCTGGCCTTCCGCTTTCTTTCCGAGGATGGGAGCCCCGTGGTGATGGTTTGGATGACCCCTACTGGAGGTGGAAGGCGCCTTTTTGGACTTCTGTTTCTCCGCCTGTCGGAGTCATAGTCCTCATTTTCGGCTCTCTCTTCCTCCTCTTTTCTGCCCTTTGGGGAGGGCATCCGCAGGTACTTGCGAAGTTGGCCCTGTTTGATCAGCGACTCTATGTACTTCTTCAGCTGGAAGCAGTCTTCGGTGTCATGACCGTGGTCGCGATGAAACTGGCAGAACTTCTTGGCATTCTTCTTATTATCGGCGGCCATGGCCTTTGGCCGCCGAATCTGCGTCCCTTGCCTTTCCAGCGCCATGAGAATGTTGGTCCGTGTCGTGCTCAAGGGTGTGAAACTTTGAGGTTTCTTTCCTCGCATTTGCCATGGTCGACCTGTATGTTCAGAAAGATGCCGAGCTTGCTGGCTGGACCCTTCGGCGCGGTGATGATCAGACTTCGGCCCCGCCATCCTCAATTCCTCGGCTGTCATGTGCTACTCTGCCCTTCGGTAAAATTCTCCGAGGGTCTCCGGGGGGTCCTTTGAGAACTCGTAGAACAGCTGTGAGTCACGCCGAAGGCCCCGTGTCATAGCGAGGATGCGGATTTCGGGCCGGAAGTCCGGGACGCTGAGTGCTTCCCTGTTGAATCGTTCGACATAGTCTCGGATCGTCTCTCCGTTTCTCTGCTCTATGTCGAACATCTGTACAGGCATTTTGGCCGTCGGCCTGCTCCCAATGAACTGCTGGGTAAAGGCTGTGGACAACTCCTGAAACTCAGTGATAGTCCCTGGGGGCAACGAATTGTACCATGCTGTTGCTGGGCCCGTGAGGGTGACTTCAAAGCATTTGCACATGGTAGCGTCATCAGCTCCGTGCATTATCATGCTCCGCCTGTACTTCGTCAGATGGGCCTGTGGATCAGTCCGGCCATCATAGATCTCCAGCCTAGGCACTCTGAAGTCGCCTGGCATAGCTGCCTCAACGACGGTGCGAATAAACGGGGAGCCATCTTCGCATAATGCCCCCGACAGCCTGTCCCAAACGGGTTTTCTGGTTACTTGCTTCTCCACTCTGTCCAGCCGTGCCAATATCCTTTCCATAAGCGCAGTGGCGCTAGGACCATTTTCGCGGGAGGGAGATCGACGGCGCCTTTTCGGGGAGCGAGTTCGGCGCGGAGGGGTCAGGGACCTCGCCTCGGGCGACGAACTGCTTCGCTGTTAGACTCTCGGTCGCTTGGACCCGGTTTGTCCCACAGGCCGTTTCCCGAGGGCTATATCTTCTGTGGATTATTCTCCGCGAGGCTCTCCACTTCCTGAACTGCGGTGCGTAGACTTGGGGCTTCTCTCCCGAGGGCGTGCTGATGAGGAGGGTTTCTGGGCCCGTGACTGCTGTGGCCATCTTCGGTCGATCTGCTGAGTCATTTCAGCAACGACCGAGCGCTGAAAGTCCCTCAAGAAGCTCATGGTGATTACCAGAGGGCGGTCCTCCTCGGCCGTAGAAGTCTCTGGGAGTGTCTGCTCAGCAGCCGGTTGTATCTCAGGCGCGGACGAGGACCTTGGGAGTCCCTTGTCCTTAGAACGCCGAGTCTCAACGACGGCAATCTGCGAGCGGGTTCCCACAGACGGCGCCAAATGATGGCCTAAGGCCTCATCGTTGTGAGTCATGATGACTGTTGAGGAGACTTCTAGGAGGAAGAATGCCTGGAAGGTGGATCGCCCCAAGGAGAGTACCTGAAAAGCTGGTAAACAGGGTTAGGAGGCCCCCGGAGTGTTTTTCCGGGGGGGGAGCCTCCGACGCCCAAGTCAGTGGTGGCCGGAAGAAGGAGAAAGTCACTAGCTCAAAGAGAAAGGCAGAAAAGTCTCGCCTGGTATTTTCTCAGGGTGTGGGAGCTGTATATCCGGCCTGCCAACCTCCTGTCAAGTATTTATTTCCTGTATATATAGGAATAGCTAGCCCGTTCAGATCATGACACGTGTGCGATCGGATGCTCCTGAACGTCTGGGCGTAGGGGACAGATAGTTGGTAACTAGATGGCCTCGAGCCTTGTGCTGAGACGGGCCATGATATGATTCTGATGGCGTCTGCGCGTCAGGGCGACTTTTTACGTCTGTGGTGGGACGTGTCAGAGGCTTCCTTAAATGCTTCCTTAAATGCGCCTGCCGTACTCCCGAGGTCCCTGGGCGAGGTCGTCCTCTAGTTCGGACAGAGCCTCTTCGGGAAGCCTACCCTCAGTTCGGGGGTTCCCAGTTCCAGGGGGTTCCGCCTTCGGGGATATCATATTCGGGCAGCAATGTCTGGTGCCACTTTTCCGAAGGCGCGTTGTTCACAACCTTGGGGGGCGAATGGAGTCCTCAAGTTTTACTGGCGTGCCGAGGCTCGGAGCTCTCAGGCTATCTCCCGAGGTGCATGATTCCACCTATTCCCGGGAAGCGCCAGTTCTTCTGGCCGTTGTTGTGGCAGGGTATTCGGCCAGATTGAGGCGACAGCCTTTGGCTATCACCTTGTTCGTTTGGTCGCCCTCCTCCACTTGGCCGGTGAAAAGGGACTTGTAATAGGCGGCAGTCGCGTCGCGCATCTCTGAAAAATGAGAGAAACATCAGCGTGAGTCCAAGGAAAGAACAGTAAAAGAGTAGAAGATAACTCACTTTCGGCAAGCGTTTCGAAAGAAATTTCCTCCTTAAGAAGCTTGACCAACCAGGAATCCTTCCCGGCGATGGCAGGAGCTGGCATCCCGAGGTCAGTCTCGTGCTCCTTTACCACCTTTAGCTCCCGAAGGACCTCTTCGGTCATCAACCTCCAGTTGATTGGAAAAGGGTAAAGGGCGAGTGGAACGACCTCGGGATCCCAGTCAGAGACAGCCCGAATGCGGGCGTCGAAATTCGTGAGCAAGGAAGCTAACTCTGGGGTCAGCAGCATCCTCGGATCAGCAACGTCCACAGCCAGTGTTCCCTGAGCCCATTTGGTCGGAATGTACGACCAGGCCTCGTCCATCTTCATGAAGAAAAACTTCTGTTGCCACCCCCGCCAGCTATCTTTAGTGGCGAAGGTGAACATGAATTTCTTGCCCCCGGATCCCCGAGGTAGCATGAAATAGAAGCCACCCTTCGGGACCACAGAGAGCTTGTAATACTGCATAAAAATTCTGAAATTGGGTTCTATCCCGAAGACGCCACACATACAGAGGTAGGCGTTAAAATAGCAGAACGAGTTCGGGGGAAGCTGGTTCACAGCAATGCCATAAAATTTGCAGAACTCGCACACCATCTTCGGGGGAGGATACCGAAGACCGGCCTTCAGCTGAGCTTGGAAAACGGTAACCTCCTTACTACGGTTTGAAAAAGCATAATGGCTAGAACGAGGTAGCCTAGTAATGGCGTAAGAGGGAAGAAAGAATTTTTTCTTCCACCTCTCTAACTTTTCAGGGGTAGTGCAACAAGGATGGGCTAAAAGAGGCTGCCAACTCTCAGGAAGGGTCATTTTTGACAGAAAACGAGTTTGAAAATGGAAGAAAACAGTTTCCAGAGAAAAACTCAAAAGACCACAGGGATCAAAGCGCTCTGAAAAACAAAAACCCACCGAAAGATTTGCCAAAATCTAAGGACGCCGTCGTGAAAGCTGGCTGGAAAAAAGCTCTGATTAAGGTAGCTCCGCCACAGAAAGCAAGAAAGTGCAAGAACAGGGGCAAAGCAGAGAGGAGAGCAGAAGAGAAAGCAAAAGAAACTTATGGCAGAATGGGCTATTTATAAGCCAGAAATGGGTAACCGAAAAATCGTCATAAGTACCCTTTGGAGGCTAACCGTCGCCGTAACTACTCTCTGCACCTGAAAAGGCACGCCCTTTATAACCGACGCCACTCTCCTCCAATGGCAAAGCACCACATGTCAACCTCTGTGCGCAAATAGGGGACACGTCCTCCAAACGTCCCTAGAAAGCTGGGACACGTCTTCTGACATCCTTGGAAAACTGGGATGAAACTGGGACGCGCCGCTCAGACTGACACGCTCGGCCAAACAGACCTGCAGAAACAAAGAGCAGGCCACCTCGAGGACGCCAAGAAACAGGCTATGGCCGAACAGCCCATGACCTTCGGGCAAGAGGTGTGTCTTCGGCACAGGCTCCACCTCGAAGACACCAAAGAACAGGCCAAGGCCGAAGAGCCCGTGATCTTCGGGCAAAAGGCGCATCCTCGGAACAGGTTAAGCTTCCAAAGAAACTCCCATACACAAACCTCGGAAAGAGATGCAAAACCGAAGTCTTCACTTCGGCTTTCCAAAGGGGGGCATGTGATAGCCAAACGCTATCGCATCTATCTGGCCGAACTCCCTGCCACAATGATGGCCAGAAGAAGCTGGCGCTACCCGAGAAAAGGTGCGATCAGGCACCTCAAGAGATAGCCGAAGAGCTCCGAGCCCGGCACGCCAGGAAGCCCCGAGGACACTATTCGCCCCCCAAGGTTGTGAACATATCGCCTTCGGAAAAGCGGCACCAGACATAGCGAGCCGAACATGATATCCCCGAAGGTGGAACTCCTTGAAACTGGGAACCCCCGAACTGAGGGCTTGTTTCCCGAAGAGGCCCTGTCCAAACTAGAGGACGACCTCACCCAGGGACCTCGGGAGTACGGCAGGAGCATTTATGGAAGCATTTAAGGAAGCCTCTGACACGTCCTTTCGCAGACGTCATAAAGTCGCCTGAATAGGCGCTCTGACATACGGACGCAGTCAGAATCACATCATGGCCCATCTCAGCACGTGGCTCAGGACAACTTGCTACCAGTTATCTGTCTCCTACGCCCAGAAACTCAGGGAACATCTGACCGAACACGTGTCGTGATCTGAACGGGCTAAGCACTCCTTTAAATACCAGGGATTAATACTGGGCAGGAAGCTGGTTGGTTGGCCAAACACGGCTCCCACACTCTGAGAAAGCTATCAGGCGAGACCCTTCAGCCCTTTGTGCTATTTTCTCTGCCTTTTCTCAGCCACCACTGACTTGGGCGTCGGAGGCTCCCCCCCCGGAAAAACACTCCGGGGGCCTCCTAACCCTTTGTTTCTGAGCTTTCAGGGACTCCCCTTCGGGCTGTCCATTCCACCAGACGTTCTTCCTCCTAGAAGTCTCTCCACCAGTCACCATGACTACAAACGATGAGGCCCCTGGCCATCAGTAAGCTCGACCTAATTGACGAACACAAAGAAGTGGCTGAGCTTAGAAGAAAAGTTTTCTAGGAAAGGATAGCCATAGCTGCGAACTTGCATGTCAGGCGAAAAGGAATCAGGAAGGGAGACCTTGTTCTTCGAAAGGCAGAGTTTGAACCCCGAAGACCATCTCACAGAGTACTTCGGGTAAACTGGGAAGGGCCTTATTTGGTCCTTGATGAGGTTCAGCCAGGAGTCTATAAGCTTGGTGATACCGAAGGTGGAGAATTGAAAAACACATGTCATTCAGATGCTCTGATGAAATTCTACACTTTGAAATTTTTCAGGAAATTGTACACTTAAAAAAATTTCTAAGTACAAAAAAGCTTTCTGGGAAAAATAGCCCTACCTAAGAAATCTAACTGAACAAGGTGCGAGTATTTACTTGCAAAAACAACACATTTTCCCTGAAGGCGTGTCAACCGAGCATGGCTGATAAAAATAGGCAAAGCTTTGCCAGAACCGATGTTGTGCCGAACATGGTTGATAAAAGGTGCGATGATAGCAATGGTGCCGATCACCCTCCGAACCCACTGGCTCGGATGAAGCACCAACCTCGGAAGGGAAACCACTTGCCACGGAAAGAAGGATGCCCGACCTCCCGAACTCCAGCCTCGGCATTTCCCCATTCCTGGAAAGAATAATACCAACCTCGGGAGAACGAGTAAGCCATTCTCGGAAGTGGGGGTGCCTTCGAGAAAAGCCACCCTCGGGAAATATACTCCTACGATACTAAAGTGACCTCGGGGGACAAGTTCTCCGAAGAGGTCTCCTCTACCCAAAGGGGACCTCGGGAGTACGACATCAGCATTTAAGGAGCCTCCGACACATCCCCGATAATCCACCCTGGCCATGCCCTGACACGTCGTTTGTAGGGACACCCTAGCACGTGAGTCTTGGGTTGATTAGACTCTTAGCCCAGTGGCCCATGCCTTGCTAGGAGTCCCCTGTTGACCAAAAGATGTGGAACGCATCCCGCTGAACACATGTCACGATCTGGGCTGGCCACACGAGAAGAACTATCACTATTCGCCCCTCTATATGTACTGGGTAATTATTCCAGGTAGGAGGGGGGGACATTATTTGAGATAAGATACTGCTTTACTCTAAAAAAATCATCTCATTACCTCCAAAATACTGACTTGGGCGTCGGAGGCTCCTCCCCGGAAAAACACTCTGGGGACCTCCTAACCCTTGCTTCCTATGACTTTCAGGTGATCTTCTCAGAATACGTTCGTCCTGGACCTTCCTCCATGTCCATAAGCCTCTACCGCCTTCACCATGACACAAGAAGGAGATGCTGAAAGGCATCATTTGGCGTCGTCTGTGGGAACCCACCCTCAGGTCGCCGTCGTTGAAACTCGGCATTCTAAGGAGAAGGGACTCCCGAGGTCCCCGTCCGTGCCAGAAACTCAACCGGCAACCGAACAAACTGCGGCAGGGACTTCCTCGCCAGAGGACGAGCGTCCACTAATTGTTACTATTGCCTTCCTGTGCGAATTTTAGCGCTCCATTGTGGCCTAAATGATGCAGCAGTTAGACCAAAGATGGCCACAGCCAACCCTGGGATGAAGGCCTTCTTCACCAGCACCTCGGCCTGAGAAGAGCCCCCGATCAACTCATCGGAGCTCAGGAAGTGGGGATCAACACGATGAGTCCTCAACGGAAAACATACCCCTCACGGCGTGACTTGTGGGAGAAACGGGGCCAAAGCAGCCCAAGGCCCCCCGCTGAAGGAGTTCCACGCCTGAGGCAAAGTCACCATCTCCCCGGCGCCGAAGTCATTCCCCAAAGAGAAGATGTCAGTCTCCATTCCCAGAAGCTTACAGACAGCAGGAAGAAGAACCCAGTGCCACACTCCTCATGGAAAAAATTCTAAGGAGGATAGAAAGAGTGTAGAGACAAGTAGCTCGGAAGCCTGTCTGGGCTAGATTGTCAGAAAACTTCAATGGAGACGAGTCACCATTCACTCGAGCACTGGTCGAGGCACCTATGCCAATCGATTTTTGGGTACCTCGGTTAGAAACATACGATGGCCGAACTGACCCCCAGGCTCATATGACCAAGTATAAGCGCAGTATGGTGCTGCACGGAGCTGATGATGTTACCTTGTGCAAATGCTTTAAGGTCACCTTTGCTGGGCCGGCCACGGCATGGTACAACTCGTCGGCTGCTGGAGGCATCATGGAGTTCCAAGAACTGTCTGCTGCCTTCACGCAGCAGTTCATCGGGAGCCGCCCAGGGGTCAAAATGCCAGTCCAAATGTTCGATTTAGCATAGAAAAGTGGTGAAACCATACGCGACTATGTCGAAAGGTTCAACAGGGAAGCCTTGAGTGTCCTAGACTTCAGGCCAGAAATACATATCTTGGCCACGACATGAGGACTCCAGAGAGACTCCCAGTTGTTCTACGAGTTCTCCAAAGATCCCCCCGACACGCTCGGTGAATTCTACCGAAGAGCGAAGCAGCACATGACCGCCGAAGAACTAAGAATGGGAGGCCCGAGGTCTGATCATGTCTGCGCCGAGGGACCAAGTCAGCAAACTCGCTACCCAGCTGAAACGAGTAGGCATCCTTGGACGTTTAAGGGGAGGAAGCCAATTGCCTTCACTCCCCTGAACACCACGAGGACGAACATCCTGATGGCGATGGAAAAGAAAGGGACTCAGATTCAACATCCGAGCGCCATGACCTCGGACAACAAGAAGAATATGAGAAAATTCTGCCAATTCCATCGAGACCACGGGCATGATACCGAAGATGGCTTCCAGCTCAGAAAGTACATAGAAATGCTGATAAAGCAGGGACAACTTCGGCGTTACCTGGGCATTCCTTCCCCGAATGGAAGGAGGGAAGAAGAAGGAAAGGTAGAGGACGAGGAGTACGACTCCGACAGGGATCGAAACCAAAGTCCAAAAAGGCGTCCCCCGCCCCCGGCAGGAGTAATACAAATGATCACCACAGGGCTGCCATCGGCGGAAAGAAAAAGAAAAGCCAGAGAGATTTTGGTAATGGAGTACGGGAATCCATCAAAGAAGCCCACCCAAAAGGACGGATCCACCGTCATTTTTGCCCATGACGATCCTTTGTTGATTATGGCAAGGATAGGAAGCTGGGATGTTAAGAGAGTACTACTTGATGATGGCTCAAATGCAGACGTCCTATTCTCACACCTGCTACCAAACTTGGGGATATTGAGAAGCGACCTCAAATCCGTCACTTCCCCTACTTTTGGAGTAGGGCCGTCCGAACTTCCCGTCCTCAGATGGGTAGATCTTCCTCTGATGCTGAAGGGAACTTCAACAAACAAGAAAAAGGAGCTGTTTGCCTCTGTAATGACAAGGTTCATCGTCATCGATGTCCCTTCGTCATATAATGCCATTCTTGGAAGGCAAATGCAAGGAAACCTCCACATTCACCCGGATGTGAAGTACCTAACTGTCGCCTTCGCCACCAAGGATGGAGATGCTGAGATCTTCATCAACCAGGGGGAGGTGCGAAAGGTGTTTGTAAAGGCAAGAAAAGCCCCAGCGACAAATTGTGCGTATACTAGAGAAACGAAGGCTCTGCCCACACAAGAGTCAGAAGAACAAGGCACAGAGGATCCCGAGAAAGTGGAAACGAAAGAGATAGAGCTTGTCCTAGGCCGAAACATCCGAATAGAGAAAAAATTGGCCAAAGGAGACAAGGAAAAGCTTGTATCCTTCCTACTAATGAATAAAGATCTGTTCGCCTACTCGCCGAAAGACATGCCTGGGGCGCATAATACAGCACAGCCTCAAAGTAAATCTAGAGGCAAAACCGTTCCGCCAAAAGAAGCGAAGCCTCTCGGCGCACAAAAGCAGTTTCGTCAAAACCGAAGTCCAACACCTGTTAGACGCAGGTGTCATCAGGGAAGTCAAATATGCCGAATGGCTAAGCAATGTAGTCATCGCCACGAAAGAAGGGAGCGACAAGCTCCGAATGTGCATCGACTTCCGAAATGTAAATGATGCTTGTCCTAAAGATTCATATCCTCTCCCGCCGATAGATCAACTGGTGGACTCGACCGCTAAATACGGACTCCTGAGCTTCCTAGATGCTTTCAGTGGGTATCACCAAGTTAGGTTGAACCCCGAGGATGAGGAAAAAACCACCTTCATCACCGAATTCGGTACGTATTGTTACATCAGAATGCCCTTCGGGCTTAAAAATGCAGGAGCTACCCACCAGAGGCTGATGAACAAGGTCTTCAGCAGTCAAATAGGGAGAAACATGAAAGTCTACATGGATGACATGATAGTCAAAAGCAGATTGCTCGGCAGCCACATTGCCGACTTGGAGGAAACTTTCCACCAACTTAGAGCCTTCGGAAATTGTCTCAATCCTGAGACGTGTGTCTTCGGCGTAAGTTCGAGAAAGTTCCTCGGATTTATGGTATCAGAAAGGGGAATCGATGCTAACCCAGAAAAAGTCAAAGCTCTGCTTGAATTCCGAACTTCTGTTACAACAAAAGATGTGCAAAGGCTTACGGGCAGAATAACCACCCTTAGCAGGTTCATCTCCAGGTATGGAGATCACTACCGAGCATTCTTTAAGGTACTCACTAAGGCAGCAAAAAATAGTGACAACCTAAAAAACAATGATCATCCTTAGAACGAGGATTGCCAGAAGGCCTGGGAAGAGCTCAAAGTTTATCTGGCCCAACTACCCACTCTTTGGCAACCTCGAGAGGGAGAAACCCTTGTGCTATACCTTGCTGTTGCTGAAAAAGCACTAAGCTCAGTCCTCGTAAAAAAAGAAGGAGCGGTGCAATGGCCAATCTATTACGTGAGCAAATCTCTGCATGGAGCTGAAATTAGGTACCCCTTACTACAAAAAGCTATCTATGCCTTAGTACTAGCAAGTAGGAGACTGTGTCCATATTTTCAGGCTCATCCCATCATTGTCCGAAGTAATCTACCCCTTCGGGATGTCATGAAGAGGGTATACCATTCGGGAAGGCTTTCCAAGTGGTGCATAGAGCTCGGTGAGTACGATATCGCTTACGAACCAAAGAAAGCAACAAAAGCCCAAGCCTTGGCAGACTTCGTTGCTGAAGTACCTTTCACTGAGAATGATCAGTTTGACCTTGGCAAAAGTGAGCCAGAATGGACTCTGTTCGTAGACGGGGCCTCCGGCTCTAAACATCAGGGAGCTGGGGTAGTCATTTGCGGCCCCGAAGGCATGGAAGTAATGAAAGCCATCAAATTTGGGTTTAGTGTCACCAACAACGTGGCAGAGTATGAGGCTCTCATAGCAGGGTTACGCCTTCCTGGAAAGATTGGTGGGAGAAACCTGAAAGCCCACAGTGATTCTCAACTGGTGGTCCGACAGATGGCAAGGGACTACAGTGCAAAAGATCCAACTTTGGCAAAATACCATGAGCTCATGTCAAAGCTCATCCGAGAATTCGACACAGTACATATTGAAAATGTGCCTCGACGAAGCAACACCGAGGCAGATAGTCTGGCGAAGTAAAAAAACTTCGCCGAAATACTGAGTCACCCCAGCATTGCGGTAATGAGCACAACAACCTCAGACGAAGGATGGGAAAATCCTATAAAGAGGTATCTTACAACCTTGGAGCTTCCCCAAGACCCTCGTGAAGTGGCAAAAGTGCGAAGACATTCTGGACGATACTTCTTGATAGGGGAAGAACTATACCGACAGGGATATGCAAGTCCATTGCAAAGATGTATTGGCAAAAAGGACACTCAGGCAATTCTCGAGGAAGTCCACGAGGAAATCTACGGTGCCCACATCGGGACTGACGCAGTGGCAGGAGTGATACTTTGCCAAGGGTATTTTTGGCCCACGTTAAGAAAGGACGCAAAACAGTTCGTCCAAAAATGTGACTGTTGCCAGAGACACACAAAAGTTCAAAGATTGCCCTCGGAACTAATAAACTCGACTGACTACCCCTATCCCTTTACAGTATGGGGCATTGCCCTCATCGGCCCACTCTCGACAGCACCCGGAGGACTGAAATTCTTTGTGGTCGTAGTGGACTACTTCACCAAATGGGTAGAGGCAGAGCCCCTAGTAACTATCACAGCAAAGGATATACAAAAATTTGTCTGGAAAGGAATTATATGCAGGTTTGGCATACCGAGGGTGATAGTCACCGATAATTATCGGTTCCCAGTTTATTGACAAAGGGTTCCAGGAATTCATCACCAACCTCGGAATAAAGATGCACTTCACCCCCGTAGCTCATCCCCAGAGCAACGGACAAGTAGAGGTGTCTAACAGGACCATAAAAGATGGTCTGAAAAAGAGATTGGGGGAGGCAAAGGGAAAATGGCCAGGAGAACTTCCTAGTGTGCTGTGGAGCTATCAGACAACGCCCCGAAGGGCAACGGGTGAAACACCTTTTTCACTCGTCTTCGGCACAGAGGCTATTATCCCTGTGGAGGTAGTGCGGCCATCAATTAGAATACAGGTGTTCGACGAAGGAGGAAATGACCTCGGGTTGAGAACCAAGCTCGACCTAGTAGATGAGCACAGAGAGATGGCCGACCTCAGAAGAAAGGCCTTTCAGCAAAGAGTGGCCATAGCCGCAAACTTGCATGCTAGGCCTAAAGAAATAAGATAAGGAGACCTCGTCCTTCGAAAGGCCGAGTTTCAACCCTGAAAACCATCCCACGAGGTACTTCGGCCAAATTGGAAAGGACCTTACTTGGTCCTGGACGAGGTCCGAAAGGGAGTATACAAGCTCGGCGACACCGAAGGAGGAGAACTGAAAAATACCTGGCATTCAGATGCCCTAAAGAAATTCTATACTTAGAACTTTTTTTAGAAATATTGTAGTTACTCTTCCCTGCAGTCGTCAATAAAGACACAAGCCGAATGTTGTCGCCATAGTTCCTTAATGGTTCTCCTTTCGGAACTAACTCCTGGATGGAGTATAAACTCGGCGGAGATTTGGAAAAAGTCAAAAACTACTCTTCCCAAAGAAGTAAGAGCAAACAATTCACCGAAAGTGCGTGCTTAGAATTACTTTTGAAGAATCCTATTCGGAAGAACGAATGGAGATTAGAGAAAGAATCTTGAGAAAGAATCTTCATTAAAAAATTCTGAGGCAAAGATGTACAAGCAAGCAGGAGTACAAGAAAATAAGAAGAATCCTATGGTTGAGCCAGGACATCCGATATCTCATCATCATCGTTATAGTCATTAGGCTCAGTCGGAGGCACCGGCTTAGCTGGAGGAAGATTGAGAAAATCTGGCTTTGACCATACCTCCTGTGGCCCCTCAGGAAAATCCAGAGCGGACAGGTAGGAAAGGTCGAGCTCAGGGTGCCGAGCAAGGACCTAGTGGCGCGCCAGGCAGAAGCCGTCTTGGAAAGCCACCTTCACCATTCGCCCAGAGTTGTCCTTCTTGACACTAAGAGCATCTAGTTCGGTCTTAAGCTTGGCGATCTTCTCCTCCAGCTTCTTCTTTCTCTTGCTCTTGGCCCCATTCTTTCGAGATTCAGCCTTAGCCTCGAGCTCGGCATTCAAAGCAAGCACCTTCGTCAGGTTCTCGCCATCTTGAGCGTTCGCCTTTCGAAGGGCTTCGTTCTCTGAAGAAAGAATGGCACAGTTTGAGCAGAGGTCCTCGACCTTGGCTGAAAAATCAAGAAGAAGTTCCTGCTTGCTCGTCGCGAGTTCGGCCCGAAGATTCACAACGTCCTCCTTCACAATCTTGAGCTCATCATATTTGAGGACGTGCCTGGCACAAACCTCATTCATTTTGCTCAAAGAATCTTCGGACCGAGAACGGGCCGCTGTTTGCTTTGACGCCCAAGTGCGGAAATACCCGCTGTATGCCAAAAGCTGCAAAAAGGAAGGCCCCAAATGAGTATCAAAAGAATGATGGAAACTTAGAAGGAAAAACTCTAAGTAAACAAAGGGGAGAGAACTACCTGGGCAGTGTGCTCGGTCATCCTTGCCGTGATGATCTCCTCGTTGGGACATTCGGTAATGAGCGACTAAAAGGTGGCCCCTGTCATCACCCCCGTCGCCATTTGAGGAGCCATCAACTGGCTATCCTCAAAGAACAAGTTCATGTACTCTGTGAACGTCCAGAAGGGCTCCCTCGGCACCTTGCCAAGAAGGATCCGCTTGTCCCAAAGAGCCCTTCGCCGGGCGTGAGCGTCCATCCAGGGCGCCGCAGGCATATCCTCTGCAAGTTTACGTCGAAGTTTTGTCAGTACGTCATCCCTTAGCGATTCATCCAAAATATCGTAGATACGAAAAATACTAAGGCTTGCAGGAGAATGGCTAAGGAACCAACCTGGTAGAACTTCGGCGACATCATCTTCAGACTCGCCCTCTCGGACTTCACCCGGAATGTTCTTCCCCTTCCTTCTTCTGCTCTCTTCAAGTTCCTGAGCAGGTCTTTGTTCGGAAGAAGGCTCGGTGGGAAGAATGGGGCTCATTGTTGCCTCAAGAAGGGCAGGGTCCGAAGGAAGGTCCGTCGGCGTTGAAGGAAGAGCAGGGGATTGATCCTGCACCTCCACAACGACTTCGGGAGGGGGAGTAACAGCCCTAGCCATCTTGGCCCTAGAAGGCCCGCTGCCGATCGACTTCTTCCTCTTAGCAGGTGCCTTCTTGCGCGTCTGCTCCCCCCTCTCGGCCTGGCCGATGAAGAGCGACCTGTAAAAATCAACAGATTGATCGCCCATCTCTGCAAAAGGAAAAAGTATCAGCGTAAGTCCAAAAGGAAAAAAGGTATCAAAGCTGGGAAAGAGACTTACTCTCGGCAAAATACTCATATGTGATCTCACCCCGAAGGAGCATGACTATCCAAGCCTTTTTTCCTGGAAGAACGGGCACGGGCATCCTAGGATCACTCTTATGCGCATCCATTTCTCTCATCTCCCGAAGGACCTCCTCGGTCATAAGGTCCCACTTGATGGGAAAAGGGTAAAATGAACGCGGAGGGACCTCGGGGTCCCAGTCTGCCGAGGTCCCAGCCTGCCATGGCCCAGATAGCCTACCAAATCGATCAAACTCAACAGCCAGCTCAGAAGTCAGGAGTTTTCGGGGATCAACGACGTCCATCTTCAGGGTCCCCAAAGCCCATCTGGTGGGCACATGATTCCAAAGCTCGGGGACTGGAAGGAAGAAAAACTTCTTCGGCCACCTCCGCCAGCTGTCCTTGTTGTGGAAGGTGAAGGTAAACTTTTTGCTCCCGGACCCTCGGGGAAGCAGGAAATAAAAGCCGCCCTTCGGGACCGGGTGGAGTTTGTAGTACTGCATGAAGAAAAGAAAATGGGGGTTTATCTTAAACACCCCACACATGCAGAGAAAAGAGTTGAAGTAGGAGTAAGAATTTGGGGGAAGTTGTTTCACGGCGATCCCGTGGAATTTGCAAAATTCACAGATTACGCGGTGAGGAGGGTACCGAAGACCGATTTTCAATTGAGCTCGGTAAATGGTACCCTCATGCGAATCTGACATAAAGCCGTAGGTGCCCGGGATGGGCAACCTCGGGACGAGATCAGAAGGAAGGTAATACTTAGCCATCCACTTCCTCACTGATAGCCAAAGGCTATCGCCTCCTCGGTAGTAACTCCGCGCCAGAATATTGGCCGAGGAGTCTGACGTCACCCAAGAGAGGATCTTTTTACTGACCTCGGAAGGTGCGAAGTCAAACACTATGAGCTCGAGACTTCGGTAGCTCGTCAGGAATTTCGAGGACAACACCGTCTCCATCGAGGGGCTAAACTGACCGTCTTCGGGTAAGAGAGCCATCTCCCTGAAGCAAGGGAGAATCTCCCCGAAGGAAGAGGCCCCAAAGAGGTCTTCCCCGAACAAGAAACACCTGAACGAGGGAATCCCCGAACTATGGGTGTGAGTCCCGAAGAAGGTGTTCATCAAGGGCGCTCCCAGAATTATGGGATAGATCCCGAAGGAGGTGCTCGCACCGAAGGACAGATAGAATCCGAAGAGGGTGCCCGCACCGAAGGGCGACCTCGCCCAGGGGACC
The DNA here is from genome assembly GCA_039654915.1 of Aquilaria yunnanensis. Taxonomy (NCBI): domain Eukaryota; kingdom Viridiplantae; phylum Streptophyta; class Magnoliopsida; order Malvales; family Thymelaeaceae; genus Aquilaria; species Aquilaria yunnanensis. The sequence goes on from CM077598.1 coordinate 80,826,281, forward strand.
TCGGGAGTACGGTATGAGCATTTAAGGAGCCTCTGACATGTCGCCCACAAGCCCTACACGTCACATCTGAACGGCAAAATGACACGCCGCAGCCGCCCCAGTCCTGACACAACCCGTCCGGGTCCAGGGCTAAAAGAGGCTGCAAACGGCTGCCTGTCCCCTAGGTCCAAAGAGACAGATCAAATCCGACCGAACACGTGTCATGATCTGAACGGACCAGCTACTCCTATAAATACTAGGAAATGGGACTGGGCAAAGGACGGGCATTTTCCTCTCTCTGAGAAAACACAGAACAGGCAAGACACTTGATCCCTTAGTGTTCTTCCTCCACTCTCACTCAGAAAACTGACTTGGGCGTCGGAGGGTCCTCCCCGGAAAAGCAAACCGGGGACCTCCTAACCTCTTCTTTGAGCTTTTCAGGCGCACTCAGCTGGGAAACCTGAGCTCCAGGCGCTCGCCTCCACAGGAAGTCTCTCCACCTGTCAACATGACAGCAAACGAAGATGCCTTGGGGCATCATTTGGTGCCGTCTGTGGGAAACTACTCCCAGGTAGCTGTTGTCGAAACTCGGCGTTCGAAGGACAAAGGACTTCCAAAGTCCCCGTCCGCGCCTGAGACCCAACCAGCTACCGAACAAAGTCCCCTAGAGACTTCCTTGCCTGAAGAGGAACGCCCTCTTGTCATCACCATGGATTTTTTAAGAGACTTTCAGAGGTCTGTTGTGGCTGAAATGACACAACAAATAGACCGAAGATGGCCGCAACCAGCCCAGGCACAAAAACCCACTTCGTCAGCACGACCTCGGGAGAAAAGCCCGAGGGCAACCTATCATAGCTCGAGAAGTGGGGAGCCACGAGAAGAGTCCTCAACAGATAACTTGCCCCTCGGGGCACGGCTGGCGGAAAGAGCAAGGTCTAAACGACCTGAAATCCCGTCCAGAAGAAGTTTATCAACAGAGGCAGGGTCCCCCTGACCTCGGTTCCGAAGTCGCTCCCCGAAGGGACGGCACCAGGAAAAGGAGCCCAGTGCAACGCTCCTCCTGGAGAAAGTCTTGGCAAGACTGGAGAGAGTGGAACAGGAGGTGGCACGCAAGCCTGTTTGGGCCAGGCTAACTGAAACGGTCTCTGGAGATGAAACTCCTTTCGCCCGAACAGTGGTCGAGGCGGCCATGCCAAGTGACTTCAGGCTACCTCGGCTGGAGACCTATGAGGGTCGGACTGATCCCCAGGCCCACCTAACAAAGTACAAACGCAGCATGGTGTTACATGGGGCTGATGATGCTACGCTCTGCAAGTGCTTCGAAGTCACCCTCGCAGGACCAGCAACTGCCTGGTACAATTCCCTGCCTCCAGGAAACATCAAGGGGTTCCAGGAGCTGTCCACGGCGTTCAAGCAACAGTTCATTGGGAGCAAGCCGACGGCGAAGATGCCCGTCCAGATGTTTGACATAGCGCAGAGAAACGGGGAGACCATCCGTGACTATGTCGAGAGGTTCAACAGGGAGGCCCTCAGTGTTCCGGACTTTCGTCCCGAAATCCGCATCCTCGCCATGACGAGGGGCCTCCGGAGGGATTCGCACTTGTTTTACGAATTCTCCAAAGATCCCCCGGACACGCTGGGAGAATTCTACCGAAGGGCTGAACAACACATGACAGCCGAAGAACTGAGAATGACTGGACCAAAACACGACCAAATTCAAGCTCGTGGCGAAGGGTCCAGCCAGCAAGCCCGGTGTCCAACGGAACAGTCAGGCCGACCTCGGAGAATGCGAGTAGGAGGAAGGAAGCCCCAAAACTTTACACCTCTGAGCACCACGAGGGCTAACGTCCTTATGGCGTTGGAAAAACAGGGGGCTCAAATCCAACGGCCAAGGGGCATGACTGCTGACAACAGAAGGAACATGAAGAAGTTCTGTTAGTTCCACCGTGATCACGGTCATGAAACCGAAGACTGCTTTCAGTTGAAAAAGTACATTGAATCACTGATAAAGCAGGGCCAGCTTCGGCGTTATTTGAGAATGCCTTCCCCGAAAGGGAAAAAAGAGGAGGAAGGAAAGCCCGATGACGAGGATTACGATTCGGACAGGCGAAGGAACCGAAGTCCGAGAAGGCGTCCTCCACCTTCGGCAGGAGTAATACAGACGATCACAACCGGACTTCCATCCTCGGAAAGAAAAGAAGGGCCAAAGAGATAGCGGTGATGGAATATCAGAGCCCAACGAAAAAATTGGCCCGCGAGGATGGCTCCACCATCGTATTTCCCCATGACGATCCATTGCTGATAATGGCGAGGATAGGAAACTGGGACGTCAAGAGGGTACTGCTGGATGATGGGTCAAACGCAGACGTCTTGTTCTCACACTTGCTACCAAGCTTGGGCGTATCCAGGAGTGACCTCAAGGCTGTTACTTCACCCACGTTCGGCGTAGGACCATCTGAGCTACCTGTCCTCGGGTGGATCGACCTCCCCTTGATGATGAAAGGAACTTCGGAGAAAGGAACTACTGAGTTGTTCGCCTCTACCATGGCAAGGTTCATAGTCATGGACGTTCCTTCGTCATACAACGCCATTCTCGGCAGACAGACACAGGGAAATTTGCACATTCACCCTGATGTAAAGTACTTGACCGTCTCCTTCGCCACCAAAAAAGGAGACGCAAAGATCTTCATTGATCAAGGCGAGGTGAGAAAGGTGTTCGTCAGAGCACGAAAGGCTCCAGCAAGCAACTTAGCACATGCTGTAGAAGCAAAAGAGCTGGAAAGGGGCGAGGCAGAAGATTCCACAAAGGCGGAAACAGAAGAAGTAGAGCTTGTCCCAGGCCATAGTACCCGAATAGGGAAAAATATGGCCGATGGAGACAAGGAAAAACTTGTATCTTTTCTGCTTGCAAATAAGGATCTGTTCGCCTACTCGCCGAAGGACATGCCAGGGGTAAACCCTCGCGTAATCCAGCATAGCCTTAAAGTGAGTCCGGAAGTAAAACCTGTCCGGCAAAAGAAACGGAGCATCTCAGCTCACAAAAGTGAATTCGTCAAAACCGAAGTCCAGCGTCTGATAGACGCTAGCGTTATCCGGGAGGTAAACTACCCCGAATGGCTAAGTAACGTGGTAATTGCCACAAAAGAAGGAAGTAGCAAGCTTCGGATGTGCATCGACTTCAGAAATTTGAACGATGCCTGCCCAAAAGATTCATATCCTCTTCCACCAATAGACCAACTGGTAGACTCAACTGCCGAGTACGGGCTCTTAAGTTTCCTAGACGCCTTCAGTGGCTACCATCAGATAAGGATGGACCCCGGAGACGAAGAGAAGACTGCCTTCATCACCGAGGGAGGAACATATTGCTACATCAGAATGCCCTTCGGGCTAAAAAATGCAGGAGCCACCTACCAAAGGCTGATGAACGAGGTCTTCAAAGACCAAATGGGGAGGAACATGGAGGTATATGTTGATGATATGATAGTCAAGAGCAAACTGCCTGGCTACCACGTTGCAGATTTAGGGGAAACCTTCCAAAAGCTCAAAACCTTCGGGATCCGCCTTAATCCAGAGAAGTGCATCTTCGGGGTGACCTCGGGAAAATTCCTCGGGTACATAGTATCCGAAAGAGGCATCGACGCTAACCCTGAGAAGATTAAGGCTCTGCTTGAATTCCGAACACCTACCACAGTCAAAGACGTGCAGAGACTCACCGGAAGAATAACCTCTCTGAGCAGGTTTATTTCCAGGTACGGAGATAGGTGTCGACCCTTCTTCAAAGTCCTCACAAAAGTGCCAAAAATGGAAGGCGACCTCGGAAGGGATGGCCATCCTTGGGCTGAAGATTGCCAAAAAGCCTGGGAAGAACTCAGAGTCTACTTGGCCAGACTGCCGACTCTGCGGCAACCTCGGGAGGGAGAGCCCCTGGCACTATACCTCGCCGTCACGGAAAAAGCTGTGAGTTCGGTCCTCGTGAAAGAAGAAGGACCGAAACAGTGGCCGGTTTACTATGTCAGCAAGTCCTTGCATGGCGCCGAAGTCAGGTACCCTTTGCTTCAAAAAGCTATATATGCCTTAGTGCTTGCAGGTAGAAGGCTGCGGCCATACTTTCAGGCTCACCCCATCATTGTCCGAAGTAGTCTGCCACTACGGGATGTCATGAAGAGAGTTGATCATTCGGGAAGGCTCTCCAAGTGGTGCATAGAGCTGGGCGAACACGAGATCACATATGAGCCTCGGAAAGCCATAAAAGCTCAAGCACTGGCAGATTTTATCGCCGAAATACCCACCACTGAGGAGAGCCATTCAGATCCAAAAGAGGGTGAGCCAGAATGGACCTTGCACGTTGACGGGGCCTCAGGATCCGAACACCAGGGAGCTGGAGTGATTATCAGAGGCCCCGAAGGCCTAGAAGTAATGAAGGCCATCAAGTTCAGTTTCAATGCCACCAACAATATGGCCGAGTATGAGGCCCTCATAGCAGGATTACGCCCAGCCAGAAAAATTGGCGTGAGAAACTTGAAAGCACATAGTGATTCCCAGCTGGTGGTCCCACAAATGGCAGGGGACTATGGCGCGAAAGACCCGACCCTGGCAAAATACCATGAGTTGGTAATAAAGCTTATTCGGGAGTTCGACGTCGTGAAAATTGAGAACGTACCCCGACGGGAAAATGCTGAGGCAGACTGTCTGGCGAAGTCCAAAACTTGCACCGAAGTGCTAAGCCACCCCAGCATCGCGGTGCTAAGCATAGAGACCTCGGGGAAAGGATGGAGAGAACCAATCAAAACGTATCTCGCAACCAACACACTCCCCGAAGACCCCAGCGAAGCCGCAAAAGTGCGAAGGCGCTCCGGCCGTTTCTTCTTAATTGGAGAAGAACTATATCGGCAAGGATATGCAAATCCACTACAGAGGTGTGTTAGTGAAGAGGATAGCGAAATGATCCCCGAAGAAGTTCACGAAGGTGCCTGTGGTTCGCACATCGGAACCGACGCCCTAGCAGCAGTGATACTCCGCCAAGGATACTTCTGGCCTACCCTGAGAAAGGACGCCAAACAGTTCATCCAGAAATGTGGTAGTTGCCAGAGACATGCCACCATCCAAAGAGCACCCTCAGAGTTCGTGACTTCGGCAGACAATCCTTGGCCCTTCACAGTTTGGGGCATAGATCTAATTGGGCCACTCCCAACGGCACCTGGAGGCGTAAAGTTCTGCGTGGTAGCAGTAGACTATTTCTCTAAATGGGTCGAGGCAGAACCCCTGACAACTATCTCGGCAAAAGAAGTGCAGAAGTTCGTATGGAAAAACATCGTATGCAGATTTGGCATACCAAGGGTACTCGTAGCGGACAATGGATCCCAGTTTGTAGACAAAGGATTCCGAGAATTCATTAGCGACCTCGGGACAAAAATGCACTTCGCCCCAGTAGCTCACCCCAGAGTAATGGGCAGGTGGAAGTATCTAACAGGACCATAAAAGATGGTCTGAAAAAGAGATTGGGAGAAGCAAAAGGGAAATGGCCAGGAGAACTCCAAAGCGTGTTATGGAGCTACCGAACGACACCCCGAAGAGCCATAGGGGAAACACCCTTTTCACTTGTCTTCGGCACAGAGGCCATCATCCCCGTCGAGATAGTACAACCGTCAATACGAGTCCAAGTGTTCGATGAAAAAGGAAATGACCTCGGTCTAAGAACCAAGCTCGACCTCGTCAGCGAACACAGAGAAATAGCCGAGCTGAGAAGAAAAGCTTTCCAGCAAAGAGTGGCAGCAGCCATAAACCTACGCGCCAGGCCAAAGGGAATAAAACAGGGAGACCTCGTACTCCGAAAGGCTGAATTTGCACCCCAAAAGTGGTCCCATGGGGTACTTCGCGCAAATTGGGAAGGACCCTACCTGGTACTTGCCAAAGTACGAAAAGGAGTTTATAAGCTCAGTGATGCCGAAGGCATAGAATTAAAAAATACTTGGCACTCAGAGGCCTTGAAAAAATTCTATGCCTAGAAAGTTCGGTGGGAAAGTTGTATTCCACAAGTTGGAAAAATTTGTCTAAGTAAAAAATTCTGAAGAAGCACAAAGCAAGAGTCTCACGAAAGCAATCGCCGAGGAAAGTAAAAATAAGTCTTTCCAAAGTCTCTTGAGCGAATATGTTCGGGACAAAGGAAAGCAAGAGTAAGGTTTTCCGAAGTCTCTCGAGCGAATTATGTTCGGACAAAGGAAAGCAAGAGTAAGGTTTTCCGAAGTCTCTCAAGCGAATTATGTTCGGGACAGGGAGAAACAAAAGAATCTGGCAAAAAATACTTAGCCGAAGTTGTATCTATTAAGCCAAAGAGCGCTTACAGAGAAGAAAGTTGCTGAAAGACTACAAAAGAGAAGAAGAAAATGAAGACAAAAGGCCCTAGTACAAGCTAAGGAACCTCGGTGTCCTGCGAACCGCCAGCCCCCGTGCTTTTGTCAGTAGCCTTCGGCGCCGGGAGAGAAGGAGGCAGTCTCAAATGCTCGATCTGGGACCAAGTCCACCGAGGCTCCTTGGGGATGTTCATTGCTTCCAGGAAGGAGAGGTCGAAGTCTGGGAACTTCTGCAGAATTTGGTGCCGAGCGAGACAGAAGCCGTCTTGAAAGCCCAACTTCGTCATATTATCGGACTCCCGCTTCTTGACCTCCAAATCCTCATAGTCCTTCTCCAGATCAGCGTAATCCTTCTCCAAATCCTTGACCTTTTTCTTCAGTGACTTCACCTTCTTCTTCTCTTCTGAAGGCTCCTTCAGAGATGCGACCTCGGCTTCGAGTTGAGCCTTCTCCTCTAGCGTCTTCGCAAGGATGGCGTCACTTTCTGACTTACCCTTTTGAATCGCCTCGACGGTCGAAGTCAGCTCCGCCATTCGAGAGCCGAGGTCGGAAAGCTTCTGGGAGGTGTCTCTCTGAAGTTCCTCTTTCTCTTTTTTGAACCCCTCCCGAAGTTCAGCAACCTCCTTCTCCGCGGACTACTTGAGATGAGGATTTTCGGCTACCAGGGCCGAACACTTGTCCTTCGCCTTGGTATAATGATCCCAAAGTGCCGCCTTCTTCTCTGCCTCTCGCGCCACCCGAACACGGAGACACCCGGCATACCCCATCAGCTGCAAAAAAGAGAGAGAAAAGCAAACAGAGGGAAAATAATGCTAAGTACTTGGACAAAAATTCAAAGACAAATTTGCCACTGAGGAGATAGTGGTGCGTACCTGGGCAACATGTTCAGTGATTTTGGCGGCCAAGGAGTTATCGCCTGGGTAAGCCGCCGTAATGGCCTTGTAAAATGCCTCAGTAAGCACCCCTTTGCACATTTGCCTGGCCATCTCAAGACAGTCCTCGGAGTACATATTCATGTCCTCCGTGAACGTCCAAAAGGGCTCTTTCGGCACTTTCCCTTCAGGAATTTTGGCATCCCGAAGGGCCCTCTTGCGGGCATGTGCGGTAACCCAGCCAGGAGAGGCCACCTCCGCTGCACAACAACGCACAAAATTGGTTAAGACCAGAAAAGTCTTAATGGTTTGCAAGACACAAAAGGATGTTTGACAAAGTGCAAACCTGCTGGCACCTCGGTAACGTCGTCGTCAGGAACCGTCGTCGCCTCAGTAGAGATCCCCTTGCCTTTTATTTGGCGCCGCTCCTCGGCAGAAGGGGTCTCCTCCCCATCGCCCTCCAGAAGAGCATGCGAAGGCGTGGGGCTTTGAGGTGGGACGTCGGAAGAAGGGACGTCGGCAAAAGGTACCTCGGGCAAAGGGGCAGGGTGGTCTTCGGCTTCCTCGCCTGCCTCCTCCGGAATTCGTGGAAGAGAGGAAGGACCAGCCTTCCTGGCCCGTTTGGAAGGAGGGCCCGCCGAAGTGTGCTTCCGCGTCTGAGAGGCGGCCTTCTTTGTCTGCTCGCCCCTCTCGGCCTGGCCCGTAAAAAGAGCCTTGTAGAAGGCAGCCGCGTCGTCGGCCATCTCTGGAGAAAGAAAAAGAAGATCAGTGTAAGCCCAAGATGAAGTTATGAAAGAAAAAATGAGAAAGTAACTTACTCTCATAAAAAGACTCAAAAGTCTCTTTCCCCCGAAGGAGTTTCACGAGCCAGGAGTCTTTCCCCGAAGAAGCCGGTTTCGGCATATTGAGGTCTATCACATGCTCCTTTACCACCTTGAGTTCCCGAAGGACCTCTTCGGTCATGAGCCTCCAGTTGATCGGAAAGGGGTAAAGGGCACGAGGAGGGACCTCGGCAGCCCAGTCAGAGACGGCCCGGATGCGCCTGTCGAAGTCCTCAAAGATAGGTGCTACATCGGCGTCTAGCAGTATCTTCGGGTCAACAACATCCATCTTGAGCCTCCCCTGAGCCCACTTGGTCGGGACGTGCGACCAAGCCTCCGACTTCTTCAGGAAAAAGAATTTTTGTTGCCACCCTCGCCAGCTGTCTTTGGTGGCGAAGGTGAACGTATAATTTTTGCTCCCGGATCCCCGAGGCAGCATAAAGTAGAAGCCGCCCTTTGGGACCACGAAGAGCTTGTAGTACTGAAGAAAAACTACAAAGTGAGGTTTTATTTTGAAAACGCCGCACATACAGAGGAAGGCGTTGAAATAACAGTACGAGTTCGGTGGGAGTTGGTTAACGGCAATGCCATGAAAGTTGCAGAACGCGCTAACCATCTCCGGGGGGGGATACCGAAGTCCGGCCTTCAGTTGGGCTCGGAAAACGGTGATTTCATCACTACGGTTGGAGAAAGCAAATTGGTCAGGACGGGGCAACCTCGTCACAGAGTAAGACGGTAAGAAAAACTTTTTCTTCCACTTCGCTAGCTTCGCCGCAGTAGTGCAGCAGGGGTGAGAAAGAAGAGGTTGCCAACTCTCGGGAACAGGCATGACGAAAACAAGTTCGGGAAAAACAAAGAAGAAGCTTTGAATAAAAGCAAAAGGGACTAAAACCCACCAAAGGTCTTGCCGGAATCTGGATTCCTGGAAGCCGTCGTGAAAAGTGGTCGGAAAAACGCCTGAAAAAGGAGAACCGCCGCGGAAAATCGGGAGAGAATTAGAAGGCAAAAGAAAGCAAAAGTAGAAGAAGAAAGAGGGTTATGACAGGACTGGTATATATAGGCCGAGAAGGCCAGAACAACCGTCGTCATTAGTACCCCTCGGAAGGCGAAGCGTCGTCATAACTGCTATGAGCGCCTGAAAAGTCGCGCCTGCTGTACTCAGTGCATTCTTACCCAATAAAAGACTGCCATGTGTCGGTCATCGCGCAGCAAACGTGCCACGTGTCATCCATCACGTCGAGCACGCCCTCTGACACCATTTGGTCTAGAGGCGCCGCCCTAGACTGACTCTGCTCGATACAGGATGCGACGCATGAGCAGACCTAGAAAGGCAAAAAAGTAGGTTACCTCGAAGACACCAAAAGACAGCCTGTGACTTCGGGCAAAAGGTCTATCTTCGGTACAAGGTTATCCTATTTCCCCTCGCCACGAAGACACCAAGAGATAGCCCATGACTTCGGGCAGAAGGTGTATCTTCGGCGCAGATATCACAACCACAGGACCCAAAAACCGATGAACCGAAGTTTCTCACTTCGGCTTTTCGGAGGGGGGCCTGTGATAGCCAAAGGCTATCGCCTCCTCGGTAGTAACTCCGCGCCAGAATATTGGCCGAGGAGTCTGACGTCACCCAAGAGAGGATCTTTTTACTGACCTCGGAAGGTGCGAAGTCAAACACTATGAGCTCGAGACTTCGGTAGCTCGTCAGGAATTCCGAGGACAACACCGTCTCCATCGAGGGGCTAAACTGACCGTCTTCGGGTAAGAGAGCCATCTCCCTGAAGCAAGGGAGAATCTCCCCGAAGGAAGAGGCCCCAAAGAGGTCTTCCCCGAACAAGAAACACCTGAACGAGGGAATCCCCGAACTATGGGTGTGAGTCCCGAAGAAGGTGTTCATCAAGGGCGCTCCCAGAATTATGGGATAGATCCCGAAGGAGGTGCTCGCACCGAAGGACGGATAGAATCCGAAGAGGGTGCCCGCACCGAAGGGCGACCTCGCCCAGGGGACCTCGGGAGTACGGTATGAGCATTTAAGGAGCCTCTGACATGTCGCCCACAAGCCCTACACGTCACATCTGAACGGCGAAATGACACGCCGCAGCCGCCCCAGTCCTGACACAACCCGTCCGGGTCCAGGGCTAAAAGAGGCTGCAAACGGCTGCCTGTCCCCTAGGTCCAAAGAGACAGATCAAATCCGACCGAACACGTGTCATGATCTGAACGGACCAGCTACTCCTATAAATACTAGGAAATGGGACTGGGCAAAGGACGGGCATTTTCCTCTCTCTGAGAAAACACAGAACAGGCAAGACACTTGATCCCTTAGTGTTCTTCCTCCACTCTCACTCAGAAAACTGACTTGGGCGTCGGAGGGTCCTCCCCGGAAAAGCAAACCGGGGACCTCCTAACCTCTTCTTTGAGCTTTTCAGGCGCACTCAGCTGGGAAACCTGAGCTCCAGGCGCTCGCCTCCACAGGAAGTCTCTCCACCTGTCAACATGACAGCAAACGAAGATGCCTTGGGGCATCACTCACCTTCCTTGGAGTAGTACTACAAGGATGAGATTTGAGAGGAGGAAAGCTCTTAGGGAGAGGTCGGACAGTTAGCAACGGCGTCAATCAGACATTTTTCATAAAAGAAAAGAAGGACGACTCCGGAAAGGTAAGGAAACAAAGAGACCTCAGAAAAATGACCTCGAAAGAAAGAAGAGAAAAGAAATTACAAGAGGGAGCACCCACCAAAAGTCTTCCTGAAATTACTGAACGCTGCCGCAAAAATTGCCGGAAATCGCTGCGCCGCAGAAACCACTGCCAGAAAAAAGGAGAAAGACAAGAGAAGGCTCTGGAACAGATGAGAGCAAAGGCAAAGAGTGAGGCAAAAAATGAGGTGACAGGCGCTTATATAGACCGAAGAGGGTAAGCGAAACGTCGTCATTATTATCCCTGGGAAGTGCAACAGACTCATTATTACTCCTCAAAGGCGAAGAGACGCAATTAGTGTGACCGGCGTAACTATCCCGCCCTTCACTAGCGGCCACATGTCATCCAACGTGAAGGAGTAGGGCACGCCCCTCTGACATCGTGAAAACCCAGGCACGCTTATCCATAGCTGACATGTTTGACCAAAGGATACGACGGTTCACGAACCTGTAGTAGAAGAAAGCAAAAGCAAAAGCTGCATACGCCTTGAGGTCGCAGAACGAACTAGGGAAGGGTACCTCGGTTATGAAGGAACGCCTTCTGAAAAAGAGCAACTTCTTGAGTAGAGCTTCAACCACAAGTTCGGTAAAGAAGCCTTCCTAAAAGCATAAAGCCAAAGTCTCCGCTTCGACTTCCCGGGAGGGGGCATGTGATAGCCAAGGTGCCGATCACCCTCCGAACCCACTGGCTCGGATGAAGCACTAACCTCGGAAGGAAAACCACCTGCCACGGAAAGAAGGATTCCCGGCCTCCCGAAATCCAGCCTCGGCATTTCCCCATTCCTAGAAACAATAGTACCAACGTCGGGAGAACGAGTAAGCCATTCTCGGAAGTGGGGGTGCCTCCGAGAAAAGCCACCCTCGGGACATATACTCCTACGATACTAAAGTGACCTCGGAGGACGAGTTCTTCGAAGAGGTCTCCTCTACCTAAAGGGGACCTCTGCAGTACGACATCAGCATTTAAGGAGCCTCTGACACATCCCTGATAATCCACCCCGGCCATGCCCTAACACGCCGTTTGCAGGGACACCCTAGCACGTGACTCTCGGGTTGATTAGACTCCTAGCCCAGAGGCCCATGCCCTGCTAGGAGTCCCCTGTTAACGGAAAGACGTGGAACGCATCCTGCTGAACAGATGTCACGATCTGGGCTGGCCACACGAGAAGAACTATCACTATTCGCCCCTCTATATGTACTGGGTAATTATTCCAGGTAGGAGGGGGGGACATTACTTGAGATAAGATACTGCTTTACTCTAAAAAAATCATCTCATTACCTTCAAAATACTGACTTGGGCGTTGGAGGCTCCTCCCCGGAAAAACACTCCGGGGACCTCCTAACCCTTGCTTCCTGTGACTTTCAGGTGATCTTTTCAGAATACATTCGTCCCGGACCTTTCTCTATTTCCATAAGCCCCTGCCGCCTTCACCATGACACACGAAGGAGATGCTGAAGGGCATCACACGAAAAATATCTTCTTAAGGGTCCTAGACCGAAAGTGGTCAAACTAACTCTTGGAACTAGACATTATTTAAGGAGAAGCTCGCCTTGAGACTTAGCCGAATTTTGGAAGAAAAAATAAATTTTATTAGAAAGAGCCTTATTACAAGAAGAAGGTTACAAAGAAGAAGAAAAAGTGATGCCCTGGACACCTAAGAGACCCCGCCATCATGAGAAGTTCCATCGCCAACGTCCTTAGTCGCGACCTTCGGCGCTGAAGGAAGAGCGAAGGCAGTTTAAGATGATCTATCTTGGACCAGCCCCGGCGAGGCCCCTCGAGGATGTTCAAAGCCGCTAGGAAGGAGAGGTCAAGGTCGGGGTACTTTTTCAAGACATGATGTCGAGCCAGACAAAAGCCATCCTGGAAAGCAACCTTGGTTGCTTGCTCAGCCTTCTCTTTCTCGACGGACAAGGCATCCAACTCGTTCTCCAACTTGGTGACCTCCTTCTCAAGCTTCTTCGCCTTCTTCTTCTTCTTTGTCTCCTTCTCCAGCACCTCGACCTCGACTTGAAGATCGGCATTGTTAGAAAGGGCCTTCATCAGGAGAGGAGAGCCTTCCTCCTTCTGCTTCTGGTAGGCCTCGTTGGCCGAAGTCAGTTCACCAATGTTCACACCGAGGTCGGACATCTTCTGGGAGAAGTCCTTTAAAAGCTCATCCTGACCTTTCCAGAATTCCTCCCGAAGTTTGGGAACTTCCTCCTTGGCTATTTTCCTCAGCTCAGCGTTCTTAACGACCGAGTTGGCACAAAATACCTTGGCCTTCTCCAGATGATCTTTGGCCAAAGATCGAATCAAAGATTGTTTTGCTGCCCAAGCTCTGAAATATCCGCTGTACACCAAGAGCTGTAAAAAAAAAAAAAGGACATTTGGTGAAGTTTTACACAAAAAACCAAACACTTAGAAAAATTTTGGAGAAAAGATGAAGGGTCTGAAGAATACCAGGGCAGCGTGTTCAGACATCCTCGTGGCGAGGACCTCCTCATTCGGGCATTCATCTGCCAAAGATTTGAAATTGGCTTAGGTGAGCACGCCCCATGCCATTTGGGGAGCCATTTGCTAGTTGTCTTTGGAGAAGAAGTTCATGTCCTCTGTGAAAGACCGGAAAGGCTCCCTAGCAACCTTATCCTTCGGGATATGGGAATCCTACAGGGCCTGCTTCCGAGCATGCTCCACCATCCACGCCAAGGGCGCCAGTTCCTCTGCAAAGTCGTACCACAGTTCCATCAGTACATTGTCCCTTAGCCATATATCTAAAAGATTGAGAATGCTAAAAATGTCTGAATTTTTAAAGAAATGGCTAAGGGACAAACCTGGTGAAACCTCGGCGATGTCATCATCGAAATCATTGACTTTCTCCACTTCGGCAAGGACATGTTTGCCCTTGCGTCGTCTGCACTCCTCGAGTTCTTCAGCAGACGGGCCTCCTGCCGAAGAGCCTAGAATGTCCACCGAAGTAGTAGGACTCCGGGGAATGGAGCTGATGGTTAGCTCTGGTGGCAGGTCGACGTGGACCACAGGCTGGCCCTCGACCTCCACAACATCCTCCAGAGGAGGGGGACAAAAGGTCCTTCTTCACCTTCTTGGACGAAGACGACCCGCCTCCAGACGCCTTTCGCCTCTTCAGGGCCGCCTTCTACTTTTGTTGCCCCTTCTCGGCTTGACTGAGGAAGAGGGACTTGTAGAAGGTAGCTAACTGGTCGCCCGTCTCTGAAAAAGGAAGAAAATATCAGTCTAAGTCCAAAGGGGTACATATACCAAAAATTTGGAAAGCAACTTACTCTCAACAAAGGCTTCATAAGTGAGCACCTTCCGAATGAGCATCGCCAGCCATGACTTCTTCCCGTCGATCGCAGGAGCTGGCATGCCGAGATCAGTTTTGTGCTCCTTGAGCACCCCTAGCTCCCGAAAAACCTCTTCGGTCATAAGGTTCCACCTGATGGGGAAGGGATACAAGGAGCGTGGTGGGACCTCAGCATCCCAGTCGGCGACAGCTCGGATACGGCTATCGAAGTCCTCAAACCTCGCTGCTAACTCAGGAGTTAGCAACTTCTTGAGATCAACAACGTTCGTCTCCAGCATCCTCCAGGCCCACCTAGTCGGCATGTGCAACCACGCCTCTACCACCTTTAGGAAGAAGAACTTCCTTTGCCACCCTCGGCAACTGTCTTTAGTGTTGAAGGTGAACATATTTTTTTTCTCCCAGATCCTTGAGGTAGCATGAAATAGAAGCCACCCTTCAGAACCGGATAAAGCTTCTAATACTGCATGAAGATGACAAAGTGGGGTTCAATTTTGAAATCCCCACACATGCAGAGAAAGGCATTAAAGTAGGAATAGGAATTGGGAGGAAGCTGATTTACGGCTATGCCATGGAATTGGCAAAAGTCACAAATCATCTTCGGTGGAGGAAACTGAAGTCCGGCCTTAACTTGGGCTCAAAAAACAGTAACCTTGTCCGATCTATTCATGAAGCTGAACAGGCCAGGATGGGGTAGTCGGATAACGGCATAAGAAGGAAGAAAAAATTTAGTTATCGACTTCGTTAACTTCTCCAAAGTGGTACAAGATGGATGAGACATGAGAGTAAGCTAGCTCTCGAGAGTAGTTTGGACGGACATGATTGGGAGAAGGGAAGACATGTTCGGCTAAAAGAAATGGCTTCGAGAAAGAATGTCAAGGGACTTCGGGAATAACAAAGCAACTTCGAACTCTAGAAAGAATGGAAATGGAAGAAACCGAGGGACCTTTGGAAGGGAAACCCACTGAAACGTTTGCCAAAGTCGGGATTAGTAAACACCGTCATAAAAAGTCGCCAGAAATCTCTTCGCCGCTTGCACCACCACAGAAAAGGGAGAAAAGCTTAAGAGCAAAGGAGAGCAATAGGAAAAGCAAAGGAAAGCAAGTGGGAACTCTGAAGAGGAGAAGGGTTTATATAGGCCGAGGGGGTAAGGTGAGTCGTCGCCATAACTGCCCCTCGAAGGTCAATCGTCGCCATAATTACCTGCTGTAGGTGAAGAGACGCGGCTGACATGACCAACGCAACTATCCCCCAATCGCTGCGTGACACGTATCATCTAACATAGGAAACGAGGGCACACCTCCTGA
The DNA here is from genome assembly GCA_039654915.1 of Aquilaria yunnanensis. NCBI lineage: Eukaryota > Viridiplantae > Streptophyta > Magnoliopsida > Malvales > Thymelaeaceae > Aquilaria > Aquilaria yunnanensis. The sequence goes on from CM077598.1 coordinate 80,841,606, forward strand.
CAACACGGATGCCTAGGCAAGCTCATCTAAAGAGGCACGCTTGGCCAATTATAAGACACGATGATTCGTTAACACACGCCAAAAAATTTGAAAGGAGGAACACACACTTCGAAAAAGCCAAAGGCCTAGCCAAGAGATGAGGAATAGCACTTACGGACTACCTCAGCTGGGAAGGCACACCCTCGGAGAACAAAGTGTCCCTCGCCCAAGATAACTGCCAGCCTTCATAAATGAACCTCACGAAGTGCTTTGAGAATCTACACGCCGAAGTACTCACTTCGACTTTCCGAGGGGGCGCCTGCGACGGCCAAAGGGCTATTACCCTTCAGAACCCCAAGCTTTGGCAAAATGCCACCCTCAGAAAGGGCAAACATCACCCTTGAGAAATACCAGCGCCAACCTCGGTAAGACAGGGTCTGACCCCCTAACCATCACCTTCGGGGAATGATAATATTAGCCTCGGGAACATAGTGCTCTACCACCCTCGGTAAGATGACCTGACCAGCTTTGGGAGAGATAGACTCACCATCCTCGGCAGAGGAGAACATCCTTTGAAAGGGGTCCTCTGTGACGAGGGAACTTGAAAATAACTAGAACAACCTCGGCAAGAAGTCCTCCCATCCCGAAGGGGTCTTAAGAATATGACAAAAATGGTTAATGAGCCTCTGACATGCCGCCCTGGCACACACTCTGACACGCCGCCCTCGCACACACCCTGACACACCGCCCTCGTACACGACCTAACGCGCAGACCTCCTGCGGCCCTGACTTCTGGCCAAGATGACCTATGGCTGGCTAGAGGTCCCAATTTTCGAAGTTATGAACGGAATCCAACTAAACACGTGTCGTGATCTAAGCGGGCGGTGTCAAGCAGGCTTTTCCTGACACCTCCCTATAAATACTTGGGAAACGACCTTGGTAGGGGGGACTGGACTCTCAAAAGAAACGCATTCTTTACTTTCTACTGATCACTCTTCATCTGGCTAAATACTGACTTGGGTGTCGGAGGCTCCTCCCCTGGAAAAACACTCCGGGGACCTCCTAACCCTTGTTCTTTGAGTGTTTCAGGCAATCTCTCCCAGGAAATCTCTTCTTCAGATGCTCCACCCTCACCAGAAATCCCTTCTAGGCTCACCAAGTCATACAGTGAAGATGCCAATGGGCATTAGGTTCCTTGTATCAATCCTTTGCCTACAAGCAAGGATTACTATAATTTAAGGACCGAATATATGTGCGTAAAGGAGGAAAGCTCAGGGATGAAATACTTGAAAAAGCTCACACAAGCAAGTGAACATCCATCCAAGAAGTGAGAAAATGTATAAAGACTTGAAGACTTACTTTTGGTGGCCAAACATGAGGAAAGACATAGTTACTTATGTCTCCAAATGTGCCATGTGACAGAGGGTAAAGGTAGAGCACCAAAAGCCAGCTGGTACCTTACAGACTCTACCTATACCAGTGAGGAAGTGGGGCAACATAATCGTGGACTTTTTGACTGGGTTCCCTATGACCAAATTAAGGCATGATACAATCTAGGTCATTGTGGATAGGCTAACCAAATGTGCCCACTTCTTACCTATGAAACTCAAAGACTCCTTGGAGAAGTTAGCCTAGATGTATGTCCAAGAGATAGTGAGACTACATGGAGTGCCAGAATCCATTGTATCTGATAGAGATCCAAGATTTACAGCTCGATTTTGGAGTGCTTCTCATAAAGCATTAGGAACCAAAATCCACCTGAGTACTGCTTATCATCCTAACACAGATGGGCAATCTGAAAAGGTGATACAGATACTAGAAGACATGCTCAGGAGCTATGTGTTGGATTTCAAAGGTGAATGGAACCAACACTTGCCATTTGTGGAATTCTCATATAAAAATAGTTACCAAAGCACCATTGGCATGGCACTTTATGAAGCATTATATGGAAGTGTTAGTGTCATGCCCAAAAAGCCAATCATGAGATGATTGTATTTTTGCACATTAAGTCATGATATTTTATTAAGGAATTAATCCAACAATTATGTTTGTTGTTCTATTTCTGCGTAACGTAATAAACGTAATTGTAACCCTAGAATAATGATATTCTCAAACATCCCTAGTCTAGTATTATTGTGGAGTGGGTTGCAATAATACATAATGACTAGCATATGTGGAGACTAATATGAGATATGTAGTCTACATATGGGTACAAGTTGGAGAACTTGTGTACTAGACCGACCCACCATGAGAACACTACATGGATCATTATACGAGTGTCATAAGTGATTCTCATAGTGATCATGGTATATGTAGTCCTTTAACCTAAGAACATCAAGGTTCCCTACATATGAGTCACATACTTTGATACTTTCCTTTGTTGCTCATAACTGAGTGAACTCGAAGGAGGTCATTGGGTATGTCACATATCACGCGGAGGGATTTGTATGATCAAGATGGGATTTGTCCCTCCTATGTAACGGGAGTGATATCTTCGGGCCCCTTGATAGAGTGAGACTTAGAAAATGCATGGCCATGCTCAGATGAGTTGATATACGATATAAATGTCATCAGTTTAAGTTGGTCTACTCGGTAAACAAGAAACCAAAGATTGGGCTATACGAGAGTGACACATTTCATGTCTCGTGCTTAGTCTTGATATCTTGGACAAAGGGACAATGGCATATATCGATGATGATCATAAAGGTTTAGTCCAATCACCGACAATCTTGTCACTTGGGTAGCAATGATGTGTTGCTAGGCACCGCTCATTGCTTATGATCATAAATGTGACTTATGACCATTGCCAACGTGGTAAGAGCCTATTAGGTCGTACACATAGAGCTATTTGGATCATTAGAGTGCATGGGCTAATTTTTTGGGTTATGGTTTCACTTTAATTTCGTATTAATAATGGGCCCAAGAGTTGAGCCATTATTAAGCCTGAAATTAAGGCCTAATTGGATTAGGGCTTTGAAACCCATTAGGCCTGGAAGTTGAGTCTCACTATAAATACAACTTTTAGTGAGAAATTCACAGGTCTCCTTGCCCTAGCCCCCCGAAAAGGACAACCGCACTCTTCTCTTGTAATTCCTTAGAGGATGCAAGCTAGCAATGTGAGTGCAAGAGAAACGCATCTGCTAGGATGTGGTGGAAGCGTGATGATCCCAAGAGGCTCGTGTGGATACCATAGAGAGCCTGAACACGTCAATTGTTCAGGTTTTGTGATTCGACTCTACAGTTGAGTGAGAGATCTCAACCGAAAATTAGGTATGAAAATTTTCAAACATCCGGTTTACCCCGTTTCACTTGGATCCTGGAAGGTTTCGGTTAAATTCCGCTGCGCTGTTTGGCTCCCGAAACCTAATAGGAAGAAGGTGCGTGACACCGCACTGTTGGGTGGAAGCCTCAAACAAGCTAGAGTTTGGTCCCGAAATTATTGAAGAGACTACTGCCAAAATCAAGAAGATTCAAGAGAAATTAAAGGCAGCCAATGAAAGGACCACAACCTATGTCAACAAAAGAAGGAGAGATTTGGAATTTGAGGTTGGTGACAATGTTTGGCTGAAAGTTGCACTAACCAAAGGCACTGTCAGATTTAGCAGAAGAACCAAGTTAGCTACAAGATACATCGGTCCTTATGAGATCTTGGATAGAGTTGGCAAGGTAGCATAGAGGTTAGCTTTACCGCCAAGCATGTCAAGTGTTCATAACATTTTTCACACCAGTATGCTTAAGAAGTGTTTATTAGACACAAAGCATGCTATTGTACTAGAAGACATACAGTTGGAACCTAACTTGACATATGAAGAGAAACCTATAGCTATCTTAGCGAAGGATACTATAAGGTTAAGAAACAAACTTATTCCCATGGTTAAAGTTTAGTGGTCATACCACTTTGAAAAAGAACCAACCTGGGAAACTGAAAAAGACCTTATGGAAAGGTATCCTGAAGAATACCCGAAGTTAAAGGCTATTTTGGAGGACCAAAATTTTTAAAGGGGGGAGGATTGTTACCACCTCACAAAATGGGAGAATTACAAGTGTGCCATAATGGCTAAAAACATTATATTGTGTAATTCTCACCATAGTGATTGAAGTGTCAGGGGTAAAAGACATGATCAACACCTCCTTAAGAGTGTTCCAGGTTGGTAACTTGGCCCCCAAGGAAAGCCTAAAGGATTGCTTGTTTTCCAAGCAACCTATGGACATTTTTTTAAGCTTTTGGAAATTTGGGTACTCAATTGCAAAACTCTCAAGAAAGAGACTTGGAGAGTTATGGGAAGGACATAAATGGTATGAAAGTGCTATTGGAGGACAAAATTACTCGTGGAAGACAAGTTTGGACAAAGGAAACACTAAAGGCAATAAGGACCTAAATGTCCTAGTATAAATCTAAAGGTGTTCAAGCTTTCGACTTAAGTCTAAGGGTGGAATTGTGGGGTTATCCCACCATGGGGGAGGTAGCCAAGACTTGATAATTAGTCAAAAATGTTGGGCACATGTGTACCAATGAGTTTCAGAAAAATAAACCATAATTAGTGAGAAAGAAAATGACATAAATCAAGGTTAAGCTTGTTAAGTGTGTTTTGTGCCCTTAAGCTCAGTTAAGGCCATTTAAGTGGCCAAATCACTTATCCCTTTCTCATTTTCATCCTCCCCCAGCCCAAGAACACAGGCGCACTTCCTCCATAGCCACCACACCTTCAAACTTACAATTGATTGAAATTGAAGGCAAAAGGAAGCAATTGGAAGCAAACTAGAGCTATTTCTTGGATACTTTAAGGATCAAGCTTGATTTTTGGCCTACCCACTTTGGTAAGGGTTGTCTTTCTCTCATGGATTGTTTTCTGTATTTTCAAGCAACCATGGAGCTAGGGCTAACCTTGGAAGAGAGCCATGAGCTTGATGAACCAAGCTTAGTGAGGGGAGTGCACTTATTGAAGGTTTTGTGACCTAGTGTGAAGTGCACAGTGATGGCAGTGAATTTCTGGGTTTCTAGATCCCAAAAGTTAGTACTAACTACTGTTAAAATCCTCCTAAGACCAAGAATTAGCTCGAGGAGGGCTGCCATAGTGATTTGGTTATGTTTATTATGTGTTTTATGGACTAACCTATGGTATATGTTACTGCCACATTTCATGTGTTTGTTGTTTGTGTTCGGCTGCTGCATTTGGTTGCTATATCTTGTATATATGCATTGTGGTTTTTTTGTTTTAGTGTCTTTGGATGCAGTTTTTAATGATGGCTACATTGCCTATTGAATCCAAGTGCTACCCTTACTAAGTTTCTCAATGAAACTTACTCCCCTCAATTCTGTCATTTCAGATCCAGCAAAAAGATCACATTCAAACTGACCTTTTTTGTTTGATTTTTGTTCTGAAATTTTAGGTACATTAACTTCCATATGTATAGTTATGATCTGGAAATTTTGGTAATTTTAGGAGTACATTTGGTATTTTTAATGGTGGTACTTATTGTGTTGTGCAGCAGCTGTCCAGCATCCTGTTTTCGGAGTCCATTGTATCTCAGGACCTCCTGTAACCTAGGGTGCGTATTTAGCTGAGTTAGGACCATATTGTAGTGCATGTATGCAGGTACATGTAGTGTATGTAAATTGATCCAAGTATGTGAACATTTGAGTAATGTTTTGGCTATGTAAGTAATGTGGTGCAAAGCTGCCTAAATGTGAATGATGGGTTGCTTACTTGAAAATTCTGTTTTGGCCATAGAAAGTTTATTGGACATGTATTTCATATGTGTATTGGACATGTATGGGATAGCCTTGGAGGGCTTTACCTTTGTGAACAAAGTGTTTGCATGGTCCAGAAACATTGTGTGGGCAAAATTGTCCAAAAGTTCCTAGAATTTTGACACTGTACCTAAAGTCTAATATCTCTGTGTAGAATGAATTTTGGTATGAAATTTTTACCACATGTAGAATACGTTTATAGGGTTAACTGGGCTTTGGAATTTCTAGATTTAGAGCCTTGTAGCCAAATTTATGACGTTGCGAAATTGGTTAAGTTACTGTTCATTTAGTCGGAATTTTGTAACCAAATTAAAAAATCCATAACTTGGTCCATAGGTGGGCTATTGATGTAAAAAAAAAATTCCTTGGTTTTCTCTAATTCTCTACTTGATAATGGAGCAAATAAAATAGGGGGGTTTGTGGCTAGAATGATACAGTTTATTAGTGGAAGTTACAGGTGCAGTAGCTGGTCACTAGAACTTAACAAGTTTGCCTAATGTGTGGAAGCCAAAACTAAGACTTGTGCTAGTGTTTTCCTTCTTAGCTATGGTAGTGTGCATAAATATAAATGTGTGTTATGTTTAGACCAATATGCATGTATTTACATATTGCTCAAGAGGGTCACTTGAGTATGTACACTAGGGGTGTTGTTCTGATGACCTACAGGACACACCAAACTTGAGAGTTTAAATACACAGTTTTGGCACCATAACTGGACTACCTTGGAGTGGGTAACAATTAGCTTGAGGAGGGAGGCCATAGTGATTTATTTATGTTTATTGCATGTTTTATGGACTAATCTATGGTTCTTGTTGCTACTGCATTTCATGTGTTTGTTAGTTGTGATTGGCTGCTGCATTTGGTTGCTATATCTTGTATATATGCATTGTGGTTTTTGTGTTTTAGTGTCTTTGGATGAAGGTTTTAATAAGGGTCACATTGCATACTGAATCCATGTGTTACCCTTACTAAGTTTCTCAATGAAACTTACTCCCCTCAATTCTGTCATTTCAGGTCTAGCAGAAAGATCACATTCAAACTGACCTTTTTTCTTTGATTTTTGATCTAAAATTTCAGTTACATGAACTTCCATATGTGTAGTTATTATCTGAAAATTTTGGGGATTTTAGAAGCACATTTGGTATTTTTAATGGTGGTACTTATTGTGTTGTGCAGCAGCAGTCCAGAATCCTGTTTTTGGAGTCCATTCTGTCTCAGGACCTCATGTAACCTAGGGTGCGTATTTAGCTGAGTTAAGAGCATGTTTTAGTGCATGTCTGCATGTACACGTAGTGTATGTAAAATGAGACAAGTATGTGAACATTTGAGTAATGTTTTGGCTATGTAAGTGATGTGGTGCAAAGCTGCCTAAGTGTGAATGATGCGCTACTTACTTGTAAATTCTGTTTTGGCCACATAAAATTGTTAGAAGAAAGGGAATTTAATTCCTATGTGTAATGGAGATATATGGGATAGCCTTGGGGGGATTTGCCCTTGTGAATGAAGTGTTTGCATGGTTTGGAAAAATTGTATGGGCAAAATGGTCCAAAAGTTACCAGAATTTTGACTCTGGACCTAAAGTTTAATATCTACCTGTGTAGAATGTATCTTGGTATGAAATTTTGACCACGCCTTTAGGACCTCCAGAGGGTTAATTGTGATTTTTAATTTATGAATTTGGAGCCTTGTAGCCAAAGATATGACTTTGGAAAATTGGCTAAGTTACTGTTCATTTGGTCAGAATTTTGTAACCAACTTAAAAAATCCATAACTTGGTCCATAGGTGGGCTATTGATGTAAAACAAAATTTCTTGGTTTTCTCTAAGTCTCTACTTGGTAATGGAGCAAATAAAATAGGGGGGTATGTGGCAAGAATGATACAGTTTATTAGTGGAAATTACTGGCGCAGTGGCTGGTCACTAGAAGTTAACAAGATTGCCTAATGTGTGGTAGCCAAGATTAAGATTTGTGCTAGTGTTTTCTTTTTTTTGCTGCCATGGTGTGCATGAAATGTGAATATATGTGTGATGGTTGGACCAATATGCATGTGTTTACAAAGTGCCTAAGAGGGCCACTTGGGTATGCGCACTAAGGGTAGTGTTATGATGGCCTACAGAACATTACCAATCCTGGGAGTCTAAATACACAATAAATACACCATAATTGGCCTACCCCAGAGTGGGTAACAACATGAGGACCCACAGGACTTCCATCAGACATTTTACGCTAAAATAATGCCTTAGAGGTCTCAAACCTCTCATGCCTGGCTTGCTCTTGGAAGAGCATCTTGAGATGTTCAATCATATCGAACGCCCCTATGTTCTCATGTTGCTTCTGAAGCTCAGATTCCATGGTAATAAGCATGAGGCATGCAACATCCAAAGCATCATCTGAATGCCTCTTGTGAGCATCCCTTTCAGCTCTTGGAGTAGTGGCAGTAGGCTCATTCACAAAGGGCTGCTCTAGGACATAGGTCTTTCTCTCTTGCTTGAGGACTATCCTCAAGTTTTAGTGCCATTTGAGAAAGTTGGTCCCATTCAATTTTTCCTTCTCAAGGATGGATCGCAATCAAACTATCAATGTGTTTTGTGACATGGTTATCTACAACAGTAAATATGTAGTGTAAGAGTCATGCATTTTAATTCATTTAATAAAGACTTTTATTAAACGATACTCCCACTATTTTACTCAAAATAATAACCCTCGATATTATTTAAGAACACCTCAATGCTAAGGTATTCTAGTGGGCCAAGATCCATATTTGACCATAACTTACGTCAGCTTGAGCTTTTCTCTCAAGTTACAGTTATTTAGGTAGGCAACTCCTTACTAACTGCATCTTATGCAACTCTTGGATAGTTGGGTGAACAACACTTGTCCAGGCTCATCTCATGAACTTAAGCCCAACTCTATGCCTCTAAGTCCCCAACTCTATTAGGATGACTTAGTTAAGTTGGACCCAAAGTTAGCAATTTGGATATCACTATTGATAGCCGAAGGGCTATTACCCTTGGAGGTCTCCCAAACTGGCCTGATGAGCACCACCCTTGGCAAACGCAGGTGACCAACCTTGTAGAAAATGGGTCCCTCACCACCCTCGGAGAGGCTTAGCACCGACCTCAGGGACACTCACACCACCCTCGGAAAGGTTACATGACCAACTTCTCGGAGGGGTGTCTTTCACCACCCTTGGGTTTTATGAACCTACCAACCTTGGAAAAGTAACTCCCCATCCTCGGTCAAGGGGGGGATGTCTCCCGAAGGTACCCCGCTCTGCTGAAGGACCTTTCCTGACGGCCCCCCGGTGGTGATGTCTAGCCGAAGAAGCCTCATACCCCAAAGGGGTCTCATTCTCCGAAGGGGTCTTGCAAAGATACGACAAAAATGGTTAAGGAGCCTCTGATAGAGAGACCTCGCACATGCCCCTGCCAGCTGGAGATAGCTATCTCTGAGGGTACAGATCAAATCTGACTGAACATGTGTTACGATCTGAATAGGCTGTGTCAAACAGCGTCCTCCCTCCACCCTCCTATAAATACGTAGGAAGGACCTTGGTAAGAAAAAAACAGAGAACTCTCACTATTTACCTACTCTCTATTCCTTACTACTACTACTCTCACAAATACTGACTTAGGCGTCGGAGGCTCTTTCCCTGGAAACACATTCCAAGGAGCTCCTAACCCTTGTTCTTCTGAGTGTTTCAGGCACCTTCATACCAGAAGTCTCTCCTTCAGGCCAACATGTCATACAACGAGGATGCCGCCGGGCATCAACTATTATCCCATCATGCCTTAGCAAGATGAACATAGTTACTTTGTTTTGGCAAACGCACCCAATGTTGGTCAAAGTCTTGATGAGTCCCAAAATTTGGAAGGCATCACATTTAATGACTTAATATTTGTTTGAGGGATTTCTCTTTTGATCTCACCAATTTGTTATCTCTAGTTGTCTTATACATGCATCTCATTCTAACAAGAAAATAAACTTGACATGGTTATAGCCCAAACTATGCGGTATTCTCAAGCCAATGAGAATATCAGAAAAGCCTAAGATAAGAAAAGGGTCTTCACAAACTCCTTCTCCTCATTTCTTGGTTGCCTTTTTGTTGTCACCTCGTTGGACATACTACCTTGGATGATCCCATAATGTATCATTACATCAAGAATAGAAACCTCGAGTTATATTCGAGAGGAGTAAGGTGAGAAGAGAATGTACAATGAGAGTCTGAACCATGTAGGGTTTTGCAACTATTGCAAGAGTCCTAATCCATATGGGTAGCTCATACCAATCAATTTCGGGTTAATCTCATTAACCAATTTGTTTTGTTCCTTCAAATACCTCATAAGTTCATTACGAGTTCCGGTTTCATGCATCACGAATTAATCTAATTAATCATGGCAGAAAGCAACCGAACACATAACATCATGGGATTCAACATTCAATCCTGATTTAGGGTTTCACCAGTAGCTCTAATACCATTGTAGGGTTTCAAAATCCAAACAAGCACAACGGAATTTAACTGAAACCCTTTAGGATCCAAGTGAAACGGGTAAATCTGGTGTTCAAAAATTTTCATACCTAATTTAGTTCAGATATTTTGCCCAGCTATATAGTCGAATCAAAAAAACCTGAACAGTTGACATGTTCAAGTTCTCTATGGTTTCTACACGAGCTTCTCAGGATCACCACGCTTCCACCACATCCCGGCAAATGCATTTCTCTTGCGCTCACAGTACTAGCTTGCATCCTCCAAGGAAATTCAAGAGAAGAGTGTGGCTGTCCTCTTTGGGAGGCTAGCCAAAAAGCTGTGAATTTCTCACTAAAAGTTCTATTTATAGTGAGACCCAACTTTTAGGCCTAATGGGTTTCAAAGCCCTAATCCAATTAGGCTTTAATTTTAGACTTAATAATGGATCAACTTTTGGGGCCATTATGAACACAAAATTATTATGAAACCATAACCCAAATATTTATCCCATCGACTCTAATAATCCAAATAGCTTTATGTGTATGACCCAATAGGCTCTTACCACGTTTGCAATGATCATAAATCACATTTATGATCAATAGCAATGAGTGGTGTCTAGCAACACATCATTGCTACCCAAGTGACAAGATGGTCGATCATTTGACTAAACCTTTATGATCATTACTCATATATGCCATAGTCCCTTTGTCCAAAATATCAAGACTAGGCATGAGACATGGAATGTGTCACTCTTGTATAGCCCAATCTTTGGTTTCTTCATTACTGAGTAGACTAACTTAAACTGATGACATTGATATCTTATATCAACTCATCCGAGCATGGCCATGCATTTTCTAAGTCTCACTCTATCAAGGGGCCCGAAGATATCACTCCCGTTACATAGGAGTGACAAATCCCATCTTGATCATACAAATTCCTCTGCATGATATGTGACATAACCAATGACCTCCTTCAAGTTCACTCAGTTACGAGCAACAAAAGAAAGTATCAAAGTATGTGACTCACATGTAGGGAACCTTGATGCTCTTAGGTTAAAGGACTACATATACCATGATCACTATGAGAATCACTTATGACACTCATATAATGATCCATGTAGCGTTCTCATGGTGGGTCGGTCTAGTGCACAAGTTCTCCAACTTGTACCCATATGTAGGCTACATATCTCATATTAGTCTCAACATATGCTAGCCGGTATGTATTATTGTAACCCACTCTACAATAATACTAGACCAAGGACATTTGAGAATATCATTATTCTAGGGATACAATTATTTTTATTACATTATGCAGAAACAAAACAACAAACATAATTGCTGGATTAATGCTTTTATAAAAATATCATGACTCAATGTGCAAAAATACAATCATCTCATGATTGGCTTTTGGGCACAACACTAACAGAGGTAACTTTACTTTCCAAAATGGTAGTGTTAGAGTGCTTTTTGAAACTGGAGCTACTTTTTCTGTGATATCATCAACCTTGGTAGATAGGCTTCAATTACAGCATGAAATCTTTGATGAGTTGAGACTCATCTGGACTACAAGGAGGTTTTTTATTGTGACCAATGAGTTGGTCACTAGGTATCCCTTGCAGTTAGATAACCATGACTTCTCTTGTGACTTGTAGGTTATAGACTTGAGGTCTTATGATCTAGTGTTGGGAATAGATTCGCTAAGCAAACACAAGGTGCAAATTGACTGTGCTAGTCACTCGGTTGACATTACTAATGCTTAGCGAGCTATAGTGACTTGCATAAAACAGTTAGCATCCAGTGCTAAGAGTTTTCACCGTAGACTTATGGATTCCATCCCCATAGTCAATAAGGAAGAATATTATTCTCTGAATGGGGTGGCCATAGAGGAAGAACTTCAGGAAATTTCTATAGCTAATTAGTTTCCTAAAGTGTTTTTGGTTGAGTTACCTGAGGTACCACCCAAGAGGGACACTAAGTTTTCTATCCATCTTTAGCCTATACTAGAACCAATTTCAATATCACCTTACGAAATGTCAGCTCCTGAAATGGTTGAGCTAAAGAAGCAGTTGGAGGAAATGCTAGAAAAAGGATTTGTAAGGCCTAGTGTATCACCGTGGAAAGCCCCGGTGTTATTTGTGAAGAAAAAGGATGAAACTTTGAGACTATGAATTGACTACAGAAAGTTGAATGCAGTAAATGTCAAGAACAAATATCCGCTTCTTAGAATTGATGACCTATTTGATAGGCTTAAAGGAGTGATGGTGTTTTCTAGGATTAACCTCTAGTCTGGATATTTCTAGATTGGAGTTAGAAAGGAAGATATTCAGGAGACCACCTTCATGACATCATATGGGCGCTACGAATATACAATTATGCCACTTGGTGTGACCAATGCACTGGCAGTATTCATGAAGTCATGAATAAGATCTGTAGAACTTTCTTAGGTCTGTTTCTTGAAGTCTTCATTGATGATATCTTGATATACTCGCAGTTTATGCAAGAGCACGAAGAGCACCTTAGAATATTTTTGCAAGTGCTAAAGGATAATCTGTATTATGCAAAGCAATCTAAGTGTGAGTTTTGTTTCAAAAGGATACAGTTTATGGGACATATCATTAGTACTCAGAGTTTGTTAGTTGATCGTGAAAAGGTTCAAGCAATGGTTGAATGGAATAGACCAACTACAATTACAAAGGTTAGGAGTTTTATGGGCTTGGCAGGCTACTATAGGAGGTTCATAGAGAATTCTCTGTGATAGCGACATCGTTGATAGCTTTCATAGCTTTCACCAAGAAAGGTCAGAAGTTTGATTAGACACCAAAATGTGGGGAAGCTTACTTAGAATAGAAGAAGAGGTTGACAAGTGCACCAATACTCATTCTACCAGATCCGGACAAGGTTTTACTATGTACACAAATGCATCGGGTTCCAGTCTGGGATGTGTATTGGTGTAGGAAAATCATGTGATCGCCTATAGCTCAGGGGAGTTAAGGCCTAATAAGTTGAACTATCCAGTTCATGACCTTGAGCTAGTGATGGTAGTCTCCGCTCTTAAGCTTTCGAGGCATTACTTGATTGGGAGATCATTTAGGATTTTCACATATCATGAAAGGTTGAAATACTTGTTTACCTAGAAAGACTTGAATAAGAGACAATAGTGATGCATCGAGTACATAAAAGACTATAATTGCTCGTGTTACCACCTCAACAAATGGGAAAATTACAGTATAAAGGCATAATGGTTAGAAACCATTATATAGCATAATTTTCATCATATTGAATGAAATGTGAGGGGTAAAGTGAAGAATCTACACCTCCCTAAAGGATTACAATGGTTACTTGGTACTAAAGGAAGCCCTAAAGGATTGCTTGTTTTACAAGTGATCTCTTATTGCAAGATTTCATGTTACCCACTCCGGGGTAGTCCAGTTATGGTGCCAAAACTGTGCATTTAGACTCCCTGGATTGGTAATGTTTTGTAGGCTATCAGTGGCCCTCTTGGGCACTATGTAAATACATGCATATTGGTCCAACCATCACACAAATATTCACATTTCAAGCACACCATGGCAGCAAAGAAGGAAAACACTAGCACAAGTCTTAGTTTTGGCTTCCACACATTAGACAATCTTGTTAAGTTCTAGTGGCCAGCTACTGCACCCGTAACTTCCACTAATAAACTGTATCATTCTAGCCTCATACCCCCCTATTTTATTTGGTCCATTATGAATTAGTGACTTACAGCAAACGAATGAATTTTTTTTTACATCAACAGCCCACCTATGGACCAAGTTATGGATTTTTTAAGTTGGTTACAAAATTCTGACCAAATGAACAGTAACTCAGCCAATTTTGTAACGTCATATCTTTGCCTACAAGGATCCAAATTCAGAAATTCAAAATTCCAGCTCAACCTATAGATGTTCTCTAGGGTTGGACAAAATTTCATACCAAGATTCATTCTACACAGGGAGATATTAAACTTTAGGTACATGGTCGAAATTCTGGCAACTTTTGGACCATTTTGCCCATACAATTTTTCCAAACCATGCAAACACTTCATTCACATGGTGAAAGCCCTCCAAGGCTATTCCATACATTTCCAATACACATATTAATTACATTCTCTTGCATCTAGCAGCTTTATGTGCCCAAAACAGAATTTACAAGTAAGGAGCCTATCATTCACACTTAGGCAGCTTTGCACCACATCACTTACATAGCCAAAACATTACTCAAATGTTCACATACTTATCTTATCTTACATACACTACATGTACATGCATACATGTACTACAATATGGCCTTAACTCAGCTAAATATGCACCCTAGGTTACAGGAGGTCCTGAGACACAATGGACTCCAAAAACAGGATGCTGGACAGCTGCTGCACAACACAGTAAGCACCACCATTAAAAATACCAAATGTGCTCCTAAAATCACCAAAATTTCCAGATCATAACTAGACATTTGGAAGTTCAAGTACTTGAAATTTCAGATCAAAACTCAAACCAAAAAAGTTAGTTTGAAGGTGATCTTTCTGCTGGACCTGAAATGACAGAGTTGAGGGGAGTAAGTTTCATTGAGAAACTTAGTAAGGGTAGCACTTGGATTCAATAGGCAATGTAACCATCATTAAAATCTGAATAAAAAGACAATAAAACACAAAAAACACAATGCATATATACAATATATAGCAACCAAATGCAGCAGCCAAACACAAACAACAAACACATGAAATGTGGCAGCAACATATACCATAGGTTAGTCCATAAAACACATAATAAACATAACCAAATCACTATGGCAGCCCTCCTCAAGCTAATGCTTGCTCTTAGGAGGATTTTAACACTAGGTAGTACTAAATTTGGGCTCTAGAAACCCTCATTTCACTGCCATCTTTGTGCACTTGACAATAGGTCACAAAACCTTCAATAAGTGCACTCCCCTCAATAAGCTTGGTTCATCAAGCTCATGGCTCTCTTCCAAGCTTAGCCATAGCTCCATGGATGTTTGAAAATACAGAAAACAACCCATGAGAGCAAGAGAACCCTTACCTTGATGGGTATGCTGAAATTGGAGCTTGATCCTAGGTGCACTCAAGCAATAGCACCAAATAGCTTCCAATTGTGCTTCCTTGACTTCAATTGCAAGTAGTTTTGAGTTTGAAGGTATGGTGGCTATGGAGGAAGTGTGGAGGAGAGGGCTGGCTTTCTTTTTTCTGGTGGAGGCCGAAATTTAGAAAGCAAAGGTGGTCTTCACTACTTAAAAAGTCAAAAGTACACTAAACACACTTAAGTAGTCTTAACCTTGTCTTATATCATTTTCCTTGCTACAAGACTATGGTTTCTTAGTCTTAATCTCTTGGCCCAAATTTGACCATCCTTATCTTCCTTTAGCAGCCCTCCTTATGTGGGATAACCCCACAAAACTTCCATTTGACTTAAGTCATAGACATACACATCTTAAGGCCTACAATAGAACACTTAGGTCCTTTATGCCTTTTTGTGTTTTCTTTGTCCTTAGTTGTCTTCCATAAGCAATTTGGTCCTCCAATAGTACTTTCATTCCATTCATATCCTTCCCATAACTCTCCAAATCTCTTTTGTGAAAGTTTTGCAATTGAGTACCCGAATTTCCAAAATATTACAAAAAAGTCCATAGGTTGCTTGGCAAACAAGCAATCCTTAAGGCTTTTCTTGGGGACCAAGTTACCAACTTGGAACAATTTAAGGAAGTGTTGATCATACCTTTTACCCCCCACACTACAATCACTATGGTGTGAATTACACAATATAATGGTTTTTAGCCATTTTGACACACTTGTAATTCTCCCATTTTGAGAGGTGGTAAAATTTCAAGACTTGGGGACTCAATTGTACAACTCTAAAAGAGAGATTTGAAAGGATTTGAATTGTATGGAAGCAATGTTTGGAGGCTGAATTGCATAAAGGAAAGAAAAGCCATTATTCAAGAACCTAGGACAACTAGGTGTACAATTGTTCACAAAAATAACTTTAAGGATGGGATGATTTTTTACAAGAGTCAAAGGTGGCCATTTCTAGCATTATCCTAGCCTTTTATTTCTAGGTTCTAATGTCAAAAAGATTGGCTAAAAATTATCCAAAAAGTCTTTGCTTAAGATATACTTATAGTGACCTAAGTGAGGGTTGATGGCCCAAGGCCTCATCGTTGTGAGTCATGATGACTGTTGAGGAGACTTCTAGGAGGAAGAACGCCTGGAAGGTGGATCGCCCCAAGGAGAGTACCTGAAAAGCTGGTAAACAGGGTTAGGAGGCCCCCGGAGTGTTTTTCCGGGGGGGGAGCCTCCGACGCCCAAGTCAGTGGTGGCCGGAAGAAGGAGAAAGTCACTAGCTCAAAGAGAAAGGCAGAAAAGTCTCGCCTGGTATTTTCTCAGAGTGTGGGAGCTGTATATCCGGCCTGCCAACCTCCTGTCAAGTATTTATTTCCTTTATATATAGGAATACCTAGCCCGTTCAGATCATGACACGTGTGCGGTCGGATGCTCCTGAACGTCTGGGCGTAGGGGACAGATAGTTGGTAACTAGATGGCCTCGAGCCTTGTGCTGAGACGGGCCATGATATGATTCTGATGGCGTCTGCGCGTCAGGGCGACTTTTTACGTCTGTGGTGGGACGTGTCAGAGGCTTCCTTAAATGCTTCCTTAAATGCGCCTGCCGTACTCCCGAGGTCCCTGGGCGAGGTCGTCCTCTAGTTCGGACAGAGCCTCTTCGGGAAGCCTACCCTCAGTTCGGGGGTTCCCAGTTCCAGGGGGTTCCGCCTTCGGGGATATCATATTCGGGCAGCAATGTCTGGTGCCACTTTTCCGAAGGCGCGTTGTTCACAACCTTGGGGGGCGAATGGAGTCCTCAAGTTTTACTGGCGTGCCGAGGCTCGGAGCTCTCAGGCTATCTCCCGAGGTGCATGATTCCACCTATTCCCGGGAAGCACCAGTTCTTCTGGCCGTTGTTGTGGCAGGGTATTCGGCCAGATTGAGGCGATAGCCTTTGGCTATCACATGCCCCCCTCTGGAAAGCCGAAGTGAAGACTTCGGTTTGCATCTCTTTCCGAGGTTGCCGTTGGGAGTCTTGTTGGGAAGCATAACCTGTTCCGAGGTCGCACCTTTTGCCCGAGGGTCTGGGCTGTTCGGCCTTGGCCTATTCTTTGGTGTCTCCGAGGCAAAGCCTGTACCGAAGATACACCTCTTGCCCAAAAGTCATGGGCTGTTCAGCCATAGCCTGTCTCTTGGTGTCCTCGAGGTGGCCTGCTTTTTATTTCTGCAGGTCTGATGGCCAAGCGTGTCAGACTGAGCGGCGCGTCTCCATTTCTCAGGGATGTCAGACGACGTGTCCCAATCAGGAGGCGTGTCCCGGTTTTCCAGGCACGTTTGGGGAGGCACGTCCCCCATTTCTGCGCAGCGGTTGACACGTGGCTTCTTGCCATTGGAGGAGAGGCGCGTCATTTACAGAGGGCGCGCCTTTTCGGGTGCAGCGGGCAGTTACGGCGACGGTTCGCCTCCAATGGGTACTTATGATGTTCTTTCGGTTACCCACCTTTGGCCTATAAATAGCCCATTCCATCATAAGTCCCACTTACTGTTTTTCTGCTCTTTTTCTGCTCTGCCCTCTATTCTTGCATTTTATCTTGCTTTCTGTGGCGGAGCTTCTTTAATCAGAGCTTTTTCCTACCAACTTTCACGACGGCGTCCTCAGGCAAATCTTTTGGTGGGTTTTGATTTCCAGAGTACTTGATTCCTCTGTTTTTCTGAGTTTTTCTGGAAAACTGTTGTTTTTTCCAAACTCGTCTTCTGAGTTTTTTCTGGAAACTATTTTCTTTTCCATCTCAAACTCTTTTTCATGTCTGCGATGCCTGTTCCCGAGAGCTGGAAACCTCTTCTGGCCCATCCTTGCTGTACCACCCCCGAAAAACTAGAGAGGTGGAAGAAAAAATTCTTTCTTCCGTCTTACGCTGTGACCAGACTGCCTTGTTCTAGCCATTTTGCTTTTTCAAACCGTGGCAACGAGGTTACCGTCTTCCGAGCCCAACTGAAGGCCGGTCTTCGGTATCCTCCCCCGAAGGTGGTTTGCGAGTTCTGCCAATTCCATGGCATTGCTGTGAACCAGCTTCCCCCGAACGCGTACTGCTATTTTAACGCCTACCTCTGCATGTGTGGTGTGTTCGGGATAGAGCCCCACTTCATCATTTTCATGCAGTACTACAAGCTCTACGTGGTCCCGAAGGGTGGCTTCTATTTCCTGCTGCCTCGGGGATCCGGGAGCAAAAAATTCACCTTCACCTTCGACACGAAGGATAGCTGGCGGGGGTGGCAGCCTAAGTTCTTTTTCCTGAAAGTGGATAAGAACTGGTCTGGTGTCCCGACTAGATGGGCTCAGGGAGTGCTGAACGCAGACGTCGTTGATCCGAGGATGTTGCTGACCCCACCGTTGGCTTCCGTGTTCGCGGATTTCGACGCCCGCATTCGGGCAGTCGCTGACTGGGCTCCCGAGGTCTCTCCTCGTGCTCTTTACCCCTTTCCTATCAACTGGAGGTTGATGACCGAAGAAGTCCTTCGGGAGCTGAAAGTGGTTAAGGAGCACGAGACTGACCTCAATATGCCCGCTCCCGCCATCGCCGGGAAGGACTCCTGGCTGGTCAAGCTCCTTAAGGGGGAGACTTCTTTCGAAACTTTCACCGAAAGTGAGTAATCTTCCATCCCTTTATGCTTTTTCCTCGGACTTACGCTGATATTTCTTCTCTTTTTCAGAGATGGGCGATGGGGCTGCCGCTTGTTACAAGGCCCTTTCTTCTGGCCAAGTGGAGAAGGGGGAGCAGACAAAGAAGGCGGCTTCCCGAAGAAGGAACACGACAGGGGCGGGACCCTCGGCGAAGCGAGCTAGGAAGGCTCTCCAGCCTTCTCAGCCAGAGCTTTTGGAAGAAGAAGCTGGCGAAGACGCTGGTCTTGTTGAAATTCCACCGGCCGAGGTCCCCGCTACTTCCGCCGAGGTGCCTCCTCTCGACCTCGAGGCCCCCAGAAACACTGTAGTGGTAGAAGTACCCACCGCCGAGGAGCGGTACCGGCAGAAGGGTAAGGGTCTTCCTTCCGAGGGGCCCGAGGATCCCGAGGACACTGTCTCCGAGGTTCCTCCAGGTATGCCTTTAGGCGAAGTTCAGCTCCTTTTCCTTTCGTGAATTTTTCTTCTGCTCCTAACTTCCTTCTCACTTTCAGGGGAGCCTCTTACTGCTGGCTGGAGGGCCATTCATGAGAGGAAACGGGCCCTGCGTGATGCCACAATCCCTGAGGGGAAGATCCCCTTGGAGCCCTTTTGGACAATCACGGAGGATATGAATTTGTTCTCCGACGATTGTCCGAAGATGACCAAAGAGATTTGGAAGGGGATCACCACTGACGCCTCCTTCCGGGCCATTGCGGCGGCTCACCCGGGGGATAATACCCTCGCCGCAAAAGTCACCGAGCATGCTGCTCAGGTATAGTCTTTACACTTTTTTTCCTCAATTTTCTAAGTGTTTAGACTTGTACTAACCTGGAATTTTGCCTTGCCGTAGCTGCTGGAGTACGCTGGTTATCTCCGAGTTCGGGTGGCCAGACAGGCTGCCTCCAAGGATGCAACTTCGCGGGAACTCAGTGAAGCGAAGGCTTCGCTTGCGAAGGTGATCGCCAGCAACCAGCAGCTGACAGCGGATTGTTCTCAGCAACTTGCTGCCGTTCGGGAGGAGTTCTCGAAGAAAAGAGAAGAACTTGAAAAGGACTCCTCCCGGAAGATTGCCGACCTCGGCGACCAAGTAAAGGGGCTGCTCGCCGCCAACGAAGATCTTGTCAAGGACAAGGCTGTTTCCGACAGTCTTGCGTCGAGGTTGACGGACGAGAACAATGCTCTTCAAGCCGAGGTCGAGGCTCTGAAGAAGGAGTCCGGAGAGACGCTGGGGATAAGCGAGCTCGAAGAGGAGGTTGCTGAGCTGAGGGACGAGGTCAATGTCCTTGGCATTCAAAAACGTACTTCTGATGACATGGCCAAGGTCGCCTTTCAGGACGGCTTCTGCCTCGCTCGGCACCAGGTGCTGCAGAGGTTCCCAGATTTGGACCTCTCTTTTCTGGAGGGCCTAAATATTCCTGAGGGACCTCGGTGGCAGTGGTCCAAGGTCGAGCATCTGAAGCTTCCTGGTCTTCGTCCGCCCGGCTCTCCCTAGTTTGTTTTAGGGCTCCTCTTATTTTTCTCCTTCGTGCTCCTTCTTTGGACACTTCTTTTGTAAGGCAGCGTTTGCTCTAAATGAACAATCTTTTCGGCTAAGTCCTTTCTTGCAAGTTTCTTCATTTCCACTGTCCCGAACACGTTTGCTTCAAGAGACTTTCGGAAAACCTGCAACCAAAGAAACTTTTTACCTTCCTTTGTCCCGAGCGTGCTCGCTCAAGAGACTTTCTGGAAAGTTTGTAAAAATTTGGCTAAGTCTTTTGCAGGCTTTTTGTTTCCTTTTAACCCGAACATGTTCGCTCAAGGGCCTTCGGAAAACCTTCAGCCAAATTTTTCTGTCTTCCTATTGTCCCGAGCATATTTGCTCAAGGGACTTAGGAAAATTTTCACGAGATTGTTCATTCCCTTTTTCCCGAGCACGCTCGCTCAAGGGTGTTCGGAAATTACCTCTGCTTTTGTTTTGGCGTGTACTTTTGCGAGATTCTTGCTTTCCCTTTTTCCCGAGCATGTTCGCTCAAGGGTGTTTGGAAAATTTTCTCTGCACTGATTATGCCGAGTACCTTTGCAAGATTCTTGTTTCCCATTTCTCTGTGTTCGGCCACAAGGTCGAGCTTAGTTCTCAGACCGAGGTCGTTTCCACCTTCATCAAATACTTGCACCCGTATTGAAGGCTGAACTATCTCTATTGGGATAATGGCCTCTGTTCCGAAGACGAGTGAGAAGGGAGTTTCCCCTGTGGCTCTTCGTGGTGTCGTTCGGTAGCTCCACAATACACTTTGGAGTTCTCCTGGCCATTTCCCCTTGGCTTCCCCAAGTCTCTTTTTCAGGCCATCTTTTATGGTCCTGTTTGATACTTCCACCTGCCCATTGCTTTGGGGGTGAGCTACTGGGGCGAAGTGCATCTTTATTCCGAGGTCGCTGATGAATTCCTGGAATCCTTTGTCTATGAACTGGGATCCATTATCAGCTACTAGTACCCTCGGTATGCCAAATCTGCATACGATGTTTTTCCATACGAATTTCTGTACTTCTTTTGCCGAGATAGTTGCTAGTGGTTCTGCCTCTACCCACTTTGAGAAATAGTCCACTGCTACCATGCAGAATTTCACGCCTCCGGGCGCTGTGGGGAGTGGCCCAATGAGGTCTATACCCCAGACTGCGAAGGGCCAAGGATAGTCTGCCGACGTTACCATTTCTGAGGGTATCCTCTGGATTTTTGCATGTCTCTGGCAACTACCGCACTTCTGGACGAACTGCCTTGCGTCCTTTCTCAGGGTAGGCCAGAAGTATCCTTGGCGGAGTATCACTGCTGCAAGGGCATCAGTTCCAATGTGCGAGCCGCACATGCCTTCGTGGACTTCTTCGAGGACCATCTCAGTATCCTCTTCGCCCACACATCTCTGCAGCGGATTTGCATATCCTTGCCGATATAACTCTTCACCAATCAGGAAGAATCTTCCGGCACGTCTTCGCAGTCTTGCAGCATTGCCGGCGTCTTCGGGAAGCTCATTCTCTGCGAGGTATCTCTTTATGGGGTCCTTCCATCCCATTCCTGAGGTCGTTACGCTTAGCACGGAGATGCTTGGATGGTCTAGCACCTCGGTGTATGTTTTGGACTTCGCTAAGCAATCTGCCTCAGTGTTATTCCGCCGGGGTACATTTTCGATCCGCACGGCGTCAAACTCTTGGATGAGTTTTGTTACCAGCTCGTGGTATTTTGCCAAGATTGGGTCTGACACGATCCCCGTGCCCCTGCCCGGGATACCCTGTGAGCGTTTGTCTCACGGTGGATTGTAATTGGCTAGCTGGTTATGTGTGTGGATTAAATCCAATGCTACTAGTTGATTAACCTAGAAATGCAATATGTATGCACTTATGCTTTGACTTGGTTTATTAAAACCATAAAACATTTAATCATTTAGACATTTAGCCGGCTAAGTAAAATTCTATTTAAATAAATACAAAATGCCAAAGCATAGCAAAATCAACCTTTGAGTGATTAACTACACATACACCGCTCGTGAAAGCATTTATACATAAGTAACTAATGCTCTCACCCAGAGAACAATCCCCTGAGTCAAGGACTCTTTATAACATAAATACTGGAGGCAAAATAAAGTACTGTATCAAAATACAAGACTTTGCTGAGATCTTTTACCCTAGCTCCCACTTTGGACTCCTGTCCCAGTGGCGAGTCTCACAAGTCCTTTGCCAAGTGCTACTAGGCTCTGCAGCCAAAGGAAGAAGCAAGTTAGTACCACAGCCTGACCAACAGACCAACTAAACACTTAAGCAAGCTGGAAACTTAAAGTTTCTCAACTACCGTACCTTTACAGACAAAAAGGTACTACCGTGATAATCCTCAGTGATTATCCGGTCCTGCTACTCCCGACTCTGCATAACAAACAGGGAGTGAGAATTCAACATTCTCAGTAAGGGTCTTCGATGTACCTGCAAGAAAAATTACTAGGACTCTGGCTGCGAGCTCACACAGCATGAGGGTACTAGTCATATATATATATACTAGGCCGGTAGACCTCTCCTCAAGTAGTCCTCTGTATCAGGCCAAGTGCAATCACTTAGCAACCTGACACATATACAGGCCAAGCGCAATCACTTAGCAACCTGACATATAGGCCAAGCGCTATCAATTAGCAACCTATCATATGGCTCAAGGGCGAACCTTAGCAAGCCTCATTCAAACATAGAACCTCTCACCTAGTTGTTATGCAGGGGAATTTATGATGGGACTTGTAGACTAGGCCGCAGGGCCTCTTTGATGTAAACTAGATGAACAAGGTTTCGCCTCGGGGCCTCGTGGCTACCGCACGGCTAGGCCGACGAGGGTTCTAAACCTCTCACCTGAGCTATTGATAGCTAATTAAGTTCAATTGCAACATTTGTTTCCTTACTTGTTGCCTAAGCAACTTACTTACCTCAAACAGTTCAAGAAAACTCATACTTCCGGTGGGACTTTCGGAAGTTTCGGAGTACCATCGGGATCCTCGGACCCTTAGGGACGTTCCGAGCCTTCCGTAGTCTCGGTCGGGTCAACGCAGCAAAAAGTCAAACCCCCCCATTTTCTTGTGTTGGCGCCGCATCGCCAAAGGCAAAAGGGATTGGCGACGCGTCGCCGACGAGCAAACGCTCTGTGACCGAAAAACAAATTGGCGACGCGTCGCCAATCGTCGGGCAAATTGGCGCCGCGTCGCCAATTCTGCAAAAATGCAGAATTTGGCCGATTGCTGCTATGAACTTTGGCAACCAAATACATATAGCAAACATGCATCAAAAGTTACCAAATTTCATACACATGAAGTACATGTTGCAAGGAACAAAACCAACTATCAAAGCCAAACTATGATGCATTAGAAGCATCAAACCAACCCTTCGAATTTAGCTAGTCCATCATAATTCCCAAAACGTTTCTTCATACCATAACCAAAAATTACTCAACTTTCTCAATCCATTTCAATCCAAAAGCAATCCAACAACTTAAAAACACTTTCTCCCTTACCTTAACACCAAGAACAAGCAAGAATTCGAACCCTTCCTCTTCCAAACAAGCTTCCAAAGTTCTACACAAAACCATACCAAAACAAAGCTCTAAAACATCAAAAACACATCTTTCAACCAAAACCCAAGCTTCCAATCAACCAAATAACACGAATTCAATCAAGAACATAACTCATACCTCGTTCAAAAACAGGGGATGGAGAAAAACACTCTTCCACGCCTCAAAAACATGGATTCAAGCTTGAAAATCACTTCTCCAAGCTTGAACACCCTTAATTGCGCCTCTTGACACCAAGATCACTTGATTCCAAGTTCAATTTGAGAGAGAAATGAGTGAGGGAAGCTTAAGAACGTGTTAACGGTAGCTTCTCCCCCTCTTTCCCTTCTTAAACCCTCACTTAGCAACCAAGATCACCAAGGTTTCAAGTTAAGTGCAATTAGGTCCCCCATCTTTGTAACTTAACAGTTCTTGATTAAATTCTTGTCTATTTGTTGAGTTTGAGTTAAGGTTAAAAGTTAAGTCCTAAAAATTCATTTTAAAACACTCGGGACTCGTCCCGGCCACTCAGGGTGCAAAATTACCATTTTGCCCCTGAACTTAGTTCAGAGCTTTATTCTTGTCGGAACTTAGTGAACTTTGGCAAACTTCTAAATTCTTGCTAGGCAAACTTAAATTAAACTTCTAAACTAAATTCTAAAGTCCTTACCTCCCTCTAGAAGGGCCGTAACATTCTCCCCTCCTTCTGGAATTTGGTCCCCCAAATTCCGTTGCAACTCTGGAAAAACACCAGGATATCTTTTCAGCATATCCTGCTCCGTCTCCCAGGTAGCTTCCTCCTCACTATGGTTAGACCAAAGGATCTTAACCATCGGAATCCACTTAGTCCGCAGTTTCTTGACTTGCCTATCCAAAATCTGAACTGGTTTCTCTTCATAAGTCAAGTCTTCCTTAATGGGTATGACTAAAGGATTTACTACCTGTCCGGGCTCAACTGTGCACTTCTTGAGTAAATTGACATGAAACACATTATGCACTTGAGAAAGGTTAGGCGGTAAAGCCAACCGATAAGCAACTTTCCCAACTTTCTCTAACACTTCATACGGTCCAATGAACCTTGGAGCTAACTTGCCCCTCTGTCCAAAACGACTAACTCCTCTCATGGGCGACACCTTCAGAAGTACTTTGTCACCAACCTCAAAACTCAATTCTCTTCTCCTTCTGTTTGCATACTTAGTCTGTCTGTCATTAGCTGTTTTGATTCTCTGCTGAATCAACTTAATCTTAGCTGTAGTGTCAGCTATGATCTCAGGTCCAATAACCACTCTGTCTGTTGGATCTGCCCAACAATGAGGTGTCATACATCGTCTCCCATACAAAGCTTCATAGGGCGCCATTCCAATAACAGATTGATGACTGTTATTATAGGCAAACTCGATCAGTGGTAAGTGCTGATCCCAATCACCTCTGAAATCAATGACACACATGCGTAGCATGTCCGTCAGTCTGTGGATGAAAAGCAGTACTGAGGCTAACTTTACTGCCCAATGCTTCCTGAAAAGCATTCCAAAACCGTGATGTAAATCGTGGATCTCTGTCTGATATGATCTGATCCGGTATCCCATGGAGTCTCACAATCTCCCTGAGATATAACTGAGCCAACCTCTCCAATGTATAGGTGACTCTGATCGGTATAAAGTGTGCCGACTTCGTCAACCTGTCAACCACTACCCAAATAGCATCATGCTGACTCCGGGTGGTCGGTAACCCCACTAGGAAATCCATAGTAACGGATCCCCACTTCCTCACTGGTAGAGATAAACTCTGAAGTGTGCCTGCTGGTTTCTGGTGTTCAGCTTTCACCACTTGACATGTCAAACACTTTGCCACATGTCCTCGTACATCTCTCTTCAGTCCTGGCCACCAAAAATGTGTCTTCAGATCTTGATACATCTTACTAACACCAGGGTGAATACTCAATGTACTACTATGTGCCTCCTGTAGGACTTGCTGCCTAAGTCCCTCAACATTCGACACATAGAGTCGATCACCATAATGCAGTATTCCATCTTTGTACTTGAACTCTTTCTTCAAAGCACCAGTCTTAGCTTCACCTGAAATCTTCTTCAACAATGGATCTTCCAACTGAGCTTCTCTGACTCTGGCTAACCAAGCCGTCTGAATCTCCGAAACGTAGACTAAGGATTTTTCTCGACTTTGCCATAATTCATGCAAAGCTAAGAAACAATCCTTCAATGCTCCTTCTGAAGAATCTGTAGCCTGATCCTTGGACAAGATCACTCCTGTGTACTTCCGGCTCAAAGCATCTGCTACCACGTTCCCTTTACCCGCACAATACTCGATCGAACAATCATAGTCTTTAATGTACTCAATCCATCGCCGCTGTCTCATGTTCAGATCCTTCTGAGTAAACAAATACTTCAAACTCTTGTGATCAGTGAAGATTCTGAACGATCTTCCCATCAAATAATGTCTCCATAATTTCAGTGCAAAGATCACTGCTGCAAGCTCAAGATCATGAACAGGGTAGTTCAATTCATTAGGCCTCAGCTGTCTCGAACCATAAGCAATCACCTGACTGTCCTGATGTAGAACACAACCCAAACCTGAACCTGACGCATCAGTATAAACTGTAAAGGCTCTGTCCGGGTCTGGTAACACAAGTATGGGTGCACTGGTCAACTTTTCCTTCAGCTTCATGTAGGCTTCTTCACACTTCGGTGTCCACTCAAATTTCTGAGCTTTCCTGGTCAATGCTGTCAACGGCGTAGCTATCACAGAGAATTTCTCTATGAAGCGTCTGTAGTAACCTGCTAGACCCAAGAAACTCCTGACCTCTGTAACTGTAGTCGGTCTCTTCCAATCAACCACTGCTTGAACCTTTTCAGGATCAACTGACAAACCTTGAGCACTGATAATATGCCCCAAAAATTGAATCCTCTCGGACCAAAACTCACACTTAGAAAATTTTGCATAGTACTGATTATCCTTCAGCACTTGCAAAACCGTTCTAAGGTGCTCCTCATGCTCTGCTATAGACTGTGAATAGATCAGAATATCATCGATAAAGACCTCAACAAACTGATCCAGAAATGGCTTAAAGATCCGATTCATAGCTTCCATAAATACTGCTGGAGCATTAGTCACACCAAAAGGCATAACCGTATACTCATAATGCCCGTACCTTGTCCTGAAGGCAGTCTTCGGAATGTCTTCCTCCTTAACTCTGATCTGAAAATACCCAGACCGAAGATCAATCCTGGAAAACACTCTCGCTCCTCTGAGTCTGTCAAACAAATCATCAATTCTAGGAAGTGGATACTTATTCTTAACTGTCACTGCATTCAACTTCCTGTAATCGATGCACAACCTGAAAGTTCCATCTTTCTTCTTCACAAATAATACTGGAGCTCCCCACGGTGATACACTCGGTCTTATGAAACCTTTCCCTAGCAGTTCCTCCAACTGCTTCTTCAACTCATCCATCTCAGGAGCCGACATCCTATAAGGTGGTACTGAAATAGGCTCAACCCCTGGTTGCAGATGGATAGCAAACTCAGTATCCCTCCTAGGTGGTAACCCAGGTAACTCCACTGGAAACACCTCAGGAAACTGATTAGCTACAGGAATGCTTCCCAACTCTTCCTCTATAGCTACTCCATTCAACGAGTAATACTCCTCTTCACCCACTACAGGGATGGTATCTACAAGTCTAAGGTGTAAACTCTTAGCACTAGATGCCAACCCTCCTGTGCAAGTCACTCTAGCTCCCTGAGCATCAATGATGTCAACTGAGTGATTCGCACAGTTAATTCGTGCCTTGTGCTTACTCAACCAATCCATTCCCAGCACCAGGTCATAAGATTTCAACTCAATCACCCACAACTCACAACAAAAATCATGATCACCTAACTGCAAAGGATACCTAGTAACCACTTCATTGGTCACAATAAAACCTCTCCCTGCAGTCCTGATGAGTCTCAACTCACCCACAATTTCACGCTGTAAATGATGCTTATCTACCAAGGCAGAAGATATCACTGAAAGAGTAGCTCCCGTATCGAAAAGCACTCTAACACTACTGCTCAGAAAAGTAAAATTACCTCGTACAGCTGGCGGTTCTCTAGCCGCCTGGTTCATCAAAGCGAAGACTCTTGGGTTCACTGCTGCAGCAACTACTCCAGGCCGGTTCCCAATAGCAAGCGGTACTGGAGGTAAAACCCGAGATGGACCTGTAACTGATCGAACTCTTGGGCAGTCCCTGGCCCAATGCCCTCTCTGACCACAGACATTACAAATATCTGTGCCCAGTGTACATGGTCTTCCACCATGGAACCGTCTGCACCTAGGACACACACCTGTCCTCCTCCTCTTAGATGGATCCTGGTTCCCTACCATTGGTCGCTTTCCAGCACTTTTCCCCAAGTTAGATGGCCCAGCTTCCACCTTTTTCACAGGTGCTCTGGAATCCTCGAATTCCCTTTCCAATGCCAATGCCTTCTGAACCATCTGGCGATAACTCCTGATGTCAACTGTCGCCATATACCTCCTGAAAATAGGCTTCAGGCCCTGGGAAAACTTCTTGGCTTTCAGCTCATCATTACCCAACATGTATGGAGCATACCGGATAAGTGAATTGTATCGCTGCTCATACTCTCGTACTGACATCTCCCCCTGTGTCAGATTCTCAAACTGGATCCTCCTCTGATCCTGTGCAGCTTCACTAATATACTCCTGTCTGAACTTCTTTTCGAAGTCTGTCCACTTGAGCACCTTTTTCTTGTGCTCTGGACGAGTGCCGTTACTCTCCCTCAATAACTCCATCACATCATCCCACCAAAGACTAGCTCTCCCTCTCAAAAAGAAAGGTACTAGAACCATCCTCTGCTCTGTCTCATAGCCACCACAAGTGAAGAGTCTGCTCATAACAGACAACCAATCCTCTGCTCTATCAGGATCTCCTGTCCCGTCAAAGCTAGGTGGATCAACTGTCTTGAATTTCTCTAACAATCTCATCTGATGTGGAGTGTCTCCCCTCCTTGGAGCCTCCATCATCTCTGGTTCCTCAACCTCCTCAAGAACTTGATTTCTGGGTTCCTGAGCTCTAGGCACTTGCTGTTGCTCAGCATGCCTTTCCTGTTCCTGTTGTGGCTCAACTTCCTCCTGGACAACACCTCTGTCCTCATAATCTCTGAACATCTCTGTTACAAGAGTGTTCATACCCTGTGCCACCTGAGACATAGTCTCAGTCAAACCCTGTAGCACTCTGGATATCTCATCCAACCTCGCCACAACTGGGTCACTAGAACCTTCACCAGGTTCTCTAGTCCCCCTCGAAGTTCCAGACCTCGTATCAACCATAATAACCTGCAACCACAACCAGACAACATTTCCCCAGATGTTGGTCAGTACTAACTTCCTAGCACTTGGACTTTACTACTAGATCTCAGTCTAAGCCTCCAATATCTATGAAATAAAACCCTTAGCTCTGATACCAAAACACTGACACGATCCCCGTGCCCCTGCCCGGGATACCCTGTGAGCGTTTGTCTCACGGTGGATTGTAATTGGCTAGCTGGTTATGTGTGTGGATTAAATCCAATGCTACTAGTTGATTAACCTAGAAATGCAATATGTATGCACTTATGCTTTGACTTGGTTTATTAAAACCATAAAACATTTAATCATTTAGACATTTAGCCGGCTAAGTAAAATTCTATTTAAATAAATACAAAATGCCAAAGCATAGCAAAATCAACCTTTGAGTGATTAACTACACATACACCACTCGTGAAAGCATTTATACATAAGTAACTAATGCTCTCACCCAGAGAACAATCCCCTGAGTCAAGGACTCTTTATAACATAAATACTGGAGGCAAAATAAAGTACTGTATCAAAATACAAGACTTTGCTGAGATCTTTTACCCTAGCTCCCACTTTGGACTCCTGTCCCAGTGGCGAGTCTCACAAGTCCTTTGCCAAGTGCTACTAGGCTCTGCAGCCAAAGGAAGAAGCAAGTTAGTACCACAGCCTGACCAACAGACCAACTAAACACTTACGCAAGCTGGAAACTTAAAGTTTCTCAACTACCGTACCTTTACAGACAAAAAGGTACTACCGTGATAATCCTCAGTGATTATCCGGTCCTGCTACTCCCGACTCTGCATAACAAACAGGGAGTGAGAATTCAACATTCTCAGTAAGGGTCTTCGATGTACCTGCAAGAAAAATTACTAGGACTCTGGCTGCGAGCTCACACAGCATGAGGGTACTAGTCATATATATATATACTAGGCCGGTAGACCTCTCCTCAAGTAGTCCTCTGTATCAGGCCAAGTGCAATCACTTAGCAACCTGACACATATACAGGCCAAGCGCAATCACTTAGCAACCTGACATATAGGCCAAGCGCTATCACTTAGCAACCTATCATATGGCTCAAGGGCGAACCTTAGCAAGCCTCATTCAAACATAGAACCTCTCACCTAGTTGTTATGTAGGGGAATTTATGATGGGACTTGTAGACTAGGCCGCAGGGCCTCTTTGATGTAAACTAGATGAACAAGGTTTCGCCTCGGGGCCTCGTGGCTACCGCACGGCTAGGCCGACGAGGGTTCTAAACCTCTCACCTGAGCTATTGATAGCTAATTAAGTTCAATTGCAACATTTGTTTCCTTACTTGTTGCCTAAGCAACTTACTTACCTCAAACAGTTCAAGAAAACTCATACTTCCGGTGGGACTTTCGGATGTTTCGGAGTACCATCGGGATCCTCGGACCCTTAGGGACGTTCCGAGCCTTCCGTAGTCTCGGTCGGGTCAACGCAGCAAAAAGTCAAACCCCCCCATTTTCTTGTGTTGGCGCCGCGTCGCCAAAGGCAAAAGGGATTGGCGACGCGTCGCCGACGAGCAAACGCTCTGTGACCGAAAAACAAATTGGCGACGCGTCGCCAATCGTCGGGCAAATTGGCGCCGCGTCGCCAATTCTGCAAAAATGCAGAATTTGGCCGATTGCTGCTATGAACTTTGGCAACCAAATACATATAGCAAACATGCATCAAAAGTTACCAAATTTCATACACATGAAGTACATGTTGCAAGGAACAAAACCAACTATCAAAGCCAAACTATGATGCATTAGAAGCATCAAACCAACCCTTCGAATTTAGCTAGTCCATCATAATTCCCAAAACGTTTCTTCATACCATAACCAAAAATTACTCAACTTTCTCAATCCATTTCAATCCAAAAGCAATCCAACAACTTAAAAACACTTTCTCCCTTACCTTAACACCAAGAACAAGCAAGAATTCGAACCCTTCCTCTTCCAAACAAGCTTCCAAAGTTCTACACAAAACCATACCAAAACAAAGCTCTAAAACATCAAAAACACATCTTTCAACCAAAACCCAAGCTTCCAATCAACCAAATAACACGAATTCAATCAAGAACATAACTCATACCTCGTTCAAAAACAGGGGATGGAGAAAAACACTCTTCCACGCCTCAAAAACATGGATTCAAGCTTGAAAATCACTTCTCCAAGCTTGAACACCCTTAATTGCGCCTCTTGACACCAAGATCACTTGATTCCAAGTTCAATTTGAGAGAGAAATGAGTGAGGGAAGCTTAAGAACGTGTTAATGGCAGCTTCTCCCCCTCTTTCCCTTCTTAAACCCTCACTTAGCAACCAAGATCACCAAGGTTTCAAGTTAAGTGCAATTAGGTCCCCCATCTTTGTAACTTAACAGTTCTTGATTAAATTCTTGTCTATTTGTTGAGTTTGAGTTAAGGTTAAAAGTTAAGTCCTAAAAATTCATTTTAAAACACTCGGGACTCGTCCCGGCCACTCAGGGTGCAAAATTACCATTTTGCCCCTGAACTTAGTTCAGAGCTTTATTCTTGTCGGAACTTAGTGAACTTTGGCAAACTTCTAAATTCTTGCTAGGCAAACTTAAATTAAACTTCTAAACTAAATTCTAAAGTCCTTACCTCCCTCTAGAAGGGCCGTAACAGGGTCCTTCGCCCCATAATCTCCTGCCGTCTGCCGAACTACCAGCTGGGAATCGCTGTGAGCCCTTAAGTTTCTCACGCCAATCTTTCTGGCCAAGCGTAATCCCGCTATGAGGGCTTCATACTCAGCCACATTATTGGTGACGTTGAAGCTGAACTTGATAGCCTTCATCACCTCTAGGCCTTCGGGTCCTCTAATAACTATTCCAGCTCCCTGGTGTTCGGACCCCGAGGCTCCGTCAACATGCAAGGTCCATTCTGGCTCACCTTCTTTCGGATCTGAGTGGTTCTCCTCAGTGGTGGGTATTTCGGCGATAAAATCTGCCAATGCTTGGGCTTTTATGGCCTTCCGAGGCTCATACGTGATTTCGTGTTCGCCAAGCTCTTTGCACCACTTGGAGAGCCTTCCCGAATGATCAACTCTCTTCATAACATCCCGTAGTGGTAGACTACTTCGGACGATGATGGGGTGAGCCTGGAAATATGGTCGCAGTCTTCTTCCTGCAAGCACCAAGGCGTATATAGCTTTTTGAAGCAAAGGGTACCTGACTTCGGCGCCATGCAGGGACTTGCTGACGTAGTAGACCGGCCATTGTTTCGGCCCTTCTTCTTTTATCAGGACCGAGCTCACGGCCTTTTTTGTGACGGTGAGGTACAGTACGAGGGGTTCTCCCACCCGAGGTTGTCGCAGAGTCGGCAGGCTGGCCAGGTAGACTTTGAGTTCTTCCCAGGCCTTTTGGCAATCTTCATCCCAGGGATGATTGTTTCTTCCGAGGTCGCCTTCCATCTTTGCTGCCTTTGTGAGGACTTTGAAGAAAGGTCTACACCTATCTCCGTACCTGGAAATAAACCTGCTCAGAGAGGTTATTCTTCCGGTTAGTCTCTGCACGTCTTTAACTGTGGCAGGAGTTCGGAACTCAAGCGGAGCCTTAATCTTCTCAGGATTGGCGTCGATGCCTCTTTCGGATACCATGTACCCAAGGAATTTTCCCGACGTCACCCCGAAGATACACTTCTCGGGGTTAAGGCGAATCCCGAAGGCTCTGAGCTTTTGGAAGGTTTCCTCCAAATCTGCAACGTGGTAGCCGGGCAGCTTGCTTTTTACTATCATATCATCAACATATACATCCATGTTTCTCCCCATTTGGTCTTTAAAGACCTTGTTCATCAGTCTCTGGTAGGTGGCTCCTGCATTTTTCAGCCCGAAGGGCATTCTGATATAGCAGTACGTTCCTCCCTCGGTGATGAAGGCAGTTTTCTCTTCATCTTCGGGGTCCATCCTTATCTGATGGTAGCCGCTGAAGGCATCTAGGAAGCTCAGGAGCCCGTATTCGGCCGTTGAATCTACCAGTTGATCTATTGGCGGGAGGGGAAATGAGTCTTTCGGGCAAGCATCGTTCAAGTTTCTGAAATCAATGCACATCCGGAGTTTGCTGCTACCTTCTTTTGTGGCAATGACCACGTTGCTTAACCATTCGGGGTATTTTACCTCCCTGATAACTTCAGCATCCAATAGGCGCTGGACTTCGGTTTTCACGAAGTTGCTTTTGTGGGCTGAGATGCTTCGTTTCTTTTGCCTGATAGGTTTTGCTTCCGGGCTTACTTTGAGGCTTTGCTGTATTATGCCAGGGTTCACTCCGGGCATGTCTTCCGGCGAGTAGGCAAACAGATCTTTATTTTTTAGCAGAAAGGATACAAGATTTTCCTTATCACCTTTGGCCAAGCTCTTCCCTATTCGGGTAGATTGTCCTGGGACAAGATCTACTGCTTCCGTTTCTGCTTCTGCGGGATCTCCTTTTTTGCCTTTCTCCTGCGCCTTTGCCTCCACCGTTTGTGTAGAGCTGTTTGCCGGAGCCTTTCGTGTTTTTACAAACACCTTTCTTACCTCGGCTTGGTCGATGAAGACCTTTGCATCTCCATCCTTGGTGGCGAATGTGACAGTCAAGTACTTCACATCGGGGCGAATGTGCAGGTTCCCCTGAGTCTGCCTTCCAAGGATGGCATTGTACGAAGACGGGACGTCCATGACGATGAATCTTGCCATTGTGGACGCGTACAACTCAGCTGCTCCGTCTACCGAAGTGCCTTTCATCATCAAAGGGAGGTCGATCCATCCGAGGACGGGTAGTTCGGATGGCCCAACGCCGAAGGTGGGCGTGGTGACAGGTTTCAGCTCGCTGCTGGAGATGCCCAAGCTCGGCAGAAAGTGCGAGAATAGGACGTCAGCATTTGAGCCATCATCAAGCAACACTCTCTTGACGTCCCAGTTCCCTATTCTCGCCATTATCAGCAGCGGGTCGTCGTGGGGGAAGACGACAGTGGAGCCATCTTTGCGAGCCAATTTCTTTGATGGACTTTGATACTCCATAAACGCAATTTCTCTGGCCTTCCGCTTTCTTTCCGAGGATGGGAGCCCCGTGGTGATGGTTTGGATGACCCCTACTGGAGGTGGAAGGTGCCTTTTTGGACTTCTGTTTCTCCGCCTGTCGGAGTCATAGTCCTCGTTTTCGGCCCTCTCTTCCTCCTCTTTTCTGCCCTTTGGGGAGGGCATCCGCAGGTACTTGCGAAGTTGGCCCTGTTTGATCAGCGACTCTATGTACTTCTTCAGCTGGAAGCAGTCTTCGGTGTCATGACCGTGGTCGCGATGAAACTGGCAGAACTTCTTGGCATTCTTCTTATTATCGGCGGCCATGGCCTTTGGCCGCCGAATCTGCGTCCCTTGCCTTTCCAGCACCATGAGAATGTTGGTCCGTGTCGTGCTCAAGGGTGTGAAACTTTGAGGTTTCTTTCCTCGCATTCGCCGTGGTCGACCTGTATGTTCAGAAAGATGCCGAGCTTGCTGGCTGGACCCTTCGGCGCGGTGATGATCAGACTTCGGCCCCGCCATCCTCAATTCCTCGGCTGTCATGTGCTGCTCTGCCCTTCGGTAAAATTCTCCGAGGGTCTCCGGGGGGTCCTTTGAGAACTCGTAGAACAGCTGTGAGTCACGCCGAAGGCCCCGTGTCATAGCGAGGATGCGGATTTCGGGCCGGAAGTCCGGGACGCTGAGTGCTTCCCTGTTGAATCGTTCGACATAGTCTCGGATCGTCTCTCCGTTTCTCTGCTCTATGTCGAACATCTGTACAGGCATTTTGGCCGTCGGCCTGCTCCCAATGAACTGCTGGGTAAAGGCTGCGGACAACTCCTGAAACTCAGTGATAGTCCCTGGGGGCAACGAATTGTACCATGCTGTTGCTGGGCCCGTGAGGGTGACTTCAAAGCATTTGCACATGGTAGCGTCATCAGCTCCGTGCATTATCATGCTCCGCCTGTACTTCGTCAGATGGGCCTGTGGATCACTCCGGCCATCATAGATCTCCAGCCTAGGCACTCTGAAGTCGCCTGGCATAGCTGCCTCAACGACGGTGCAAATAAACGGGGAGCCTTCTTCGCATAATGCCCCCGACAGCCTGTCCCAAACGGGTTTTCTGGTCACTTGTTTCTCCACTTTGTCCAGCCGCGCCAATATCCTTTCCATAAGCGCAGTGGTGCTAGGACCATTTTCGCGGGAGGGAGATCGCCGGCGCCTTTTCGGGGAGCGAGTTCGGCGTGGAGGGGTCAGGGCCCTCGCCTCGGGCGACGAACTGCTTCGCTGTGAGACTCTCGGTCGCTTGGACCCGGTTTCTCCCACAGGCCGTTTCCCGAGGGCTATATCTTCTGTGGATGATTCTCCGCGAGGATCTCCACTTTCTGAACTGCGGTGTGTAGACTCGGGGCTTCTCTCCCGAGGGCGTGTTGATGAGGAGGGTTTCTGGGCCTGTGACTGCTGTGGCCATCTTCGGTCGATCTGCTGAGTCATTTCAGCAACGACCGAGCGCTGAAAGTCCCTCAAGAAGCTCATGGTGATTACCAGAGGGCGGTCCTCCTCGGGCGTAGAAGTCTCTGGGAGTGTCTGCTCAGCAGCCGGTTGTATCTCAGGCGCGGACGAGGACCTTGGGAGTCCCTTGTCCTTAGAACGCCGAGTCTCAACGACGGCAATCTGCGAGCGGGTTCCCACAGACGGCGCCAAATGATGGCCCAAGGCCTCATCGTTGTGAGTCATGATGACTGTTGAGGAGACTTCTAGGAGGAAGAACGCCTGGAAGGTGGATCGCCCCAAGGAGAGTACCTGAAAAGCTGGTAAACAGGGTTAGGAGGCCCCCGGAGTGTTTTTCCGGGGGGGGAGCCTCCGACGCCCAAGTCAGTGGTGGCCGGAAGAAGGAGAAAGTCACTAGCTCAAAGAGAAAGGCAGAAAAGTCTCACCTGGTATTTTCTCAGAGTGTGGGAGCTGTATATCCGGCCTGCCAACCTCCTGTCAAGTATTTATTTCCTGTATATATAGGAATACCTAGCCCGTTCAGATCATGACACGTGTGCGGTCGGATGCTCCTGAACGTCTGGGCGTAGGGGACAGATAGTTGGTAACTAGATGGCCTCGAGCCTTGTGCTAAGACGGGCCATGATATGATTCTGATGGCGTCTGCACGTCAGGGCGACTTTTTACGTCTGTGGTGGGACGTGTCAGAGGCTTCCTTAAATGCTTCCTTAAATGCGCCTGCCGTACTCCCGAGGTCCCTGGGCGAGGTCGTCCTCTAGTTCGGACAGAGCCTCTTCGGGAAGCCTACCCTCAGTTCGGGGGTTCCCAGTTCCAGGGGGTTCCGCCTTCGGGGATATCATATTCGGGCAGCAATGTCTGGTGCCACTTTTCCGAAGGCGCGTTGTTCACAACCTTGGGGGGCGAATGGAGTCCTCAAGTTTTACTGGCGTGCCGAGGCTCGGAGCTCTCAGGCTATCTCCCGAGGTGCATGATTCCACCTATTCCCGGGAAGCACCAGTTCTTCTGGCCGTTGTTGTGGCAGGGTATTCGGCCAGATTGAGGCGACAGCCTTTGGCTATCAAGGGTTAAGGTTAAACTAATCAAGTCAAGCAAAATATCTTGATTTCTTGCCATTTCCTGCCCATTTTCGTCCCCCACCAGACACAACCTATTCCTTAGCTCCTCCATAAGCTTCCATAGCCACCATAGATCAATCTCCCAAGAAATCACAAAGGAAGGCAATCGGATGCAACAAGAAAGAGAAAAACCCTAGTTTTCGGGTTTATTGTGTACCTCTTGAAGATTTCAGCCTTCACAGCTTAGGTAAGGGTTTTATCTTCATGTTTCATGGTTTTTTACTGTCTTGATATGATAATCAGGCACCATGAAGCTAATACCATGCTTGGAAGAGAGCAAAAAGCTCAAGGAACCAAGTATGGGTTAAGGGGGAGTGCATGGACAAGGTTCCAGCCTTACTGTTTTTCATGCACTAAGATGGCAGTGTTTACAGTGGTTTCTAGAGCCCAAGTTAGTACTAACTAAGACCAATTAACCTCCTAAGACCAAGCATTAGCTATAGGAGGGCTGCCATAGTGATTACATATTGTTTGTTTGATTGTTTATGGACTAACCCTAATGATGTATTGCTGCCAGCATTGCATTTGATTGTGTTCTATTTGTTTGTGCATTTGGATGGCTATATCTTTGTATATGTGATTTTTTTTTGTGTCTTTATGTCTTTGTATTTCAGGTATGTTGCTGGGAATTCAAGTTTCTAATGATAAGCCCTTACTAAGTTTCTTCAAAGAGACTTACCCCCTTTCTGTCCATTTCAGGAGCACCTGAAAGAGAGCTTTCAAAATAATAGCTATCGTGTGAATTTCTATGTGATACTTAAGGTATATTAACTCCCATATTTTTAGTTGTAAAATGGAAATTTTCATGATTTTTAGAGCACATTAGCTATTTTTAGTAATGGTACTTTCTGCCTTACGCAGCAGCTGGTCCTTTCAAGTTTCTGGAGTGATTAGTGCTTTTGAAGTTCTCCAAGAAGCTTAGTGTAAGTATTAACTAAGTTATTGTCATTTATGTTGTGCATAAATGCATTTAAATGATCTGGGTATGTTTTATGTGTAGTGTGAGAAGGATATATGGATCAATGGAGTGTGGTTTGAAGTGTTTATACAATGCTGTCCATATGGTATTTATGGGCTGTTTTGATGGCATTTTTATGAATGATGGTTAGAAGGACTCTAAATTCATGGGAATGGTTTTCCCATATGTGTAATACATACATGGACACTACCAAGTGGTTTTTTCACCTGGAAATGAAGTGTATGAATATTATGAAATTTTGTATGGGCATAATGGTCAATAGTGGCTAAAATTTGGTACTCCGTACTCCAGCAGCCATAACTTTCTGTACATAAATAATTTGGCTATGAAAGTTTGACCACACATAGAAAACTTCAAGAGGAATAACTTGGCTTTTGAATCACTAGCTTTGGTGCCCTGTAGCTGGAGTTATAGGCTATCAAAGTTGGCTGATTTTGCTGAGTACTGTTCATATGGTCATTTGTAGCCGGTTGAGCGTGAGATCCATAATTGTAAACTTAGATGGATTTAATGTCTTAAACCTGTTTCCCTATGAAGTTTTAAGGGTATTAAAGGGTTTAAAACATTTAGGGTATTAGAGAACATGGGTAGAATTTGAGTTGGATACGGTGTGAGAGTTTCAAAAAAAAAAATGCGCACCAGTAGCATCATGAGTGCATATGATTGTACATGCACTTGGGGATTTTACTCAAATTTCATATTGGCCAGGAATAAAGAATTTCATTATCATCATTACTTCTAGATGAAATTGTATGTGAATATGTGTGTGATGGTTGGACCAATATACACATCTTTGCATAATGTCCAAGAGGGCCACTTGGGTAAACATAGTGCTCATGTTCTGCTTGGCCTATAGGACATGAACTGCCTGGGGCTTGAGTTCACTAAAATTGATCACTATTTTTAAATACTTAGAGTGGTTACAACTCGATTGAGTATTGAGAAGGCAAAGGAAATGTAGTAGTAGATGCATTGAGTAGGAGATACATGGGAGTGATCCTATCGAAGGATTAGGCTACAAGTTCATTAGGAGGAGCATTGTGGGATTGTTTCTCAGCTTTGCATGAGTTTTGGAAAAATGAGGAAAGGTCCCTAGTCTACACTTTGGAGAAATAGTTAGCCTAGTTGAGTAAAGTCAACAACGCTCAGAACAAAGATCCATTCCTGAAGAAACTTTCTAGAGAAGAGGCGTTTGGTACGATGAGAAGGGAATTTCGGTACAAGATGGAATACTACACCATGGAGATCGACTCCATGTGTGAAATGTTGAGGGACTTAGGCCGCAAGTCCTATAAGAAGCACATAATAGTAAGCTAAATGTTTATCCTGGTGTTAATGAAATGTATCATGATTTAAGGATGCCCTTTTGGTGGCCAGGACTTAAGAGGGATGTAGCTGGACATGTGGCAAAGTGTTTGACATGCTACATGGTTAAAGTGGAATATCAAAAATCAACAGGCCCATTTTAGAGTTTACCTACTGCAGATAGGAAGTTGGGATCCATCACAATGGACTTCCCAGTGCGGTTACAAATACCCGGAGTTAGCATGATGCTATATGGGTAGTGGTTGATAGGTTGACTAAATCGGCAAACTCTATACCCATAAGGATTACTTGTACTTTACAAAGGTTGGCTTAGTTGTATATAAAGGAAATTATGAGGTTGCACAATATACCGGATCAGATCATATATGATAGGGATCCTCATATTGTATCAAGGTTTTGGAATGCTTTCAAAGAAGCATTGGGAAGTAAGGTTAGTCTTAGTACTACCTTCCATGCTCAAACTAATGGATAGTCTGAGAGAGTGATTCAGACATTGGAAGATATGTTATGCATGTGTGCCATTTACTTCCATGGAGATAGGGACCAACACTTACCAATCATCAAGCTTGTTTACAATAATAGCCATCAAACTGTTATAGGTATGGCACCATACGAGACTTTGTATGGTAGGCAATGCATGACGCCCCATTGTTCGGTTGACTTTTCAGATAGGGTATGGTAGCCGAAGGGTTATCGCCCACATGACTTTTTTATTGCCATACCTGGCACCACCCTCAAAAATACCCATGACCAACCTTGGGAAAATTCTCCACACCACCCTCAGATTTGTATACGACTGACTCTGGGAAAAAGACTACCTGCCATCCTCAGGAGTGTACATCACCAACCTTGAAAATGTAGGTCTATCACCCCCGATAGAGGAAATGTTTCCCGAAGATGGTTAGCCTATCCGAAGGGCTTTCTCTAGTAGCCCTCGGGGAAATTACTTGTTCTAAGGGATCTCTAATCACCGAAGGGGTCTCAAGGAGAAACGACAAATACAGTTGGGGGATCTTTGATAGAAACCATGTACATACCCCTACCCTCTGAGCATAACTGCCTATGTCCAACTGTAGGCACCGCTCTTCAAAGCTACGGACCAAATCGAGACAACCACATGTCCTAATCTACTAATGCTAGGCATAACAGCCTCTTCCTCCTGACTTCCTATAAATACTCAGGGAAGGTACCCAAGTAAAGAACGAGTGGTTCCCTCCTTTTCTACTCTCTACTCTTAAACAACTTCTCCCTTCATATATTGACTTGGGAGTTGGATATCCCTCCCCTGAAAAAACACTCCAGGGAGCTCACAACCCTTGTTCTTCAACTGATGCAGTTACTACTCAAGTGAAGTTCTACCGGAGGTCCAATCAACTTGTCCTACATCAAAGATGTGCTAGAGCATCATTTGGCGCCATCTCTAGGAACTCATTCCCAAATTGCCATCATGGAGACTTGGCGTTCTAAGGATAAGGGCATTCCAAAGTCTCAGTTCATGCATGAGCCTCCACCGAGACACAATTTGGCACCCCCAAACCCTTCCCTTCCAGAGGATGAGCGTTTTCTAACAATCACTATGGGCTTTTTGAAAAATTTTCTAGTGCCCTATAGTAGCTGAAATGATGCAGCAACTCTACCAAATGTGGTCACATGCACGGTTTCATGCAAGGACCCCTTCACCAAAGATCCACTTGGAGAAGAGGCATCGATTATCTCAACAGAGCTCCCCAAATGGGAGCTTCCATAAGGAGTACTCGATAGAGAACCCTCCATCTCATGGGTAGTATATGGCAGGGTCCAGGTCAAAAGAACCAAGGACCTCCTACTACCGGAGCCCTTCTCCGTCGGAGAAGTCCTTCTCATCATGGCGACGAAGTTACTCCCCAAGAAGAAGATGTTATAATTCCATGCCCATGGCTACCAAGCAACGAGGAGTGGACGGTACTTATGTCTTAATGGAGAGAATTTTGGAAAGGTTGGATAGGGTGGAGAAATAGTTCTCTGGAAAACCAGTTTGGTCAAGGTTATCGGAGACCTTCACCAAAGAAGAGTCCCCCTTTATTAGGGCAATAGTGGAAGCCTCTACACCCAATGACTTCTGGGTACCACGCTTATATATGTATGATGGGTGAAGCGACCCTCATGCCCACTGAAAAAAAAAATAGAAGGAGCATAGTGTTGCACGATGCCAATGATGCCACCCTCTACAAATGCTTCGAGGTCACCTTATCCAGGCAAACAACTATGTGGTACAACTCGTTGGCACCCAGGACCATAATGGGTTTCCAGGAACTATCTACCACCTTCACACAACAATTCATAGGGAGCAAGTAGATGATGAAAATGCCCGTCCAAAAGTTTGATACAGCCCAAGAGAATAGGGAGACCATTTATGACTATGTTGAGAGATTCAACAGAGAAGCACTCAGTGTTCCAGACTTTCGCCCCAAAATCTGAATCCTTACAATGATCAAAGTGCTAAGGAGGGACTCATAGCTCTCCTACGAGTTCTCAAAAGATCCCCTTGACACCCCTCGGTGAATTCTACCGAAAGGCAGAGTAACATATGACAGCTGAGGAACTGAGAATGGAAGGTACAAGGTTTGATCATCACCAATCTGAAGGCAATAG
Organism: Aquilaria yunnanensis; assembly: GCA_039654915.1. NCBI lineage: Eukaryota > Viridiplantae > Streptophyta > Magnoliopsida > Malvales > Thymelaeaceae > Aquilaria > Aquilaria yunnanensis. The sequence goes on from CM077598.1 coordinate 80,883,489, forward strand.
TCACCAACCTCAGTATCAGTCCAAGGGATAATGCAGTCGTAAAAAATTCAGGGGAAGAAAGTCAATGGCATTCACCCCCTTTAACACTTCAAGGTCAAATATCATCATCGCCTTGGAAAGGTAGGGAACTTCAATCAAAAGTCTGAAGGCCATGACCTCAGGCAACAGAAAGAACATGAAGAAGTACTACCAATTTCACTGGGACCACAGACACAATACTGAGGATTACTTCCAACTGAAAAAGCACATTGAGTCCTCAATCAAGCAAGGTCAACTTTGGCACTACTTACCGATGTCGTCACCTAAGGCCCAAGAAAAAGCAAAAAATGAGATTAAAGGATAAGATAAGGAGTACGACTCCGATAGGCATCGAACTAATCAAAGCCCCAAAAAGCACCCCCACCTTTGGCCGGGGTTATCCACACCATAGCCACTGGATTAGCCTCGGCTGAAAGAAAAAGGAAGGTAATGGAAATTGCAATGATAGAGTTTGACAACTCGATGAATAGGCTGGCCTGAAGTGGTGGGTCATTTATGAAATTTCCACATGATGATCCCTTGTTGATCATGGCAAGGGTCAGAAATTGGGATGTGAAAATGGTGCTCATTGATGATGGATCAAATGCTGACATCTTGTTCTCCCACTTGTTGCCGAACTTGGGTATTTTTTAGGGTGATATTAAACTCATTACCTCACCTACCTTCGGTGTTGGTCCCTCAGAATTCCCGGTACTCGGGTTGATTGGTTACCCCTGACGTTGGTCTAGACCAAGGAAGAGCTCCTTGCTTCCACTATGAGAAGGTTCATCGTCATAGCTGTCCCATCCTCATATAATTCCATCCTCAAAAGATAGATGCAGGGCAACCTATACATTCGGCCAGATGTGAAAGACCTGATTGTAATGTTTGAGGCAAAAAAGGGTGATGCAGAAATACTCATTGATCAAGCTAAAGTAAGGAAGGTATTCGTTAGAGCAAGATAGAGTCTGGTGAAAGTTCACATATAGACTTTAGGAGAGAAGACTGTGACCTGTGAAGATACGATAGAAAAAGAAATGAGTGAGGTTGAAAAGGTAAAAGCAGAGGATGTAGAACATGTCCTTGGCCAAAGTACCTGAGTTTGGAAAAAAACTAGCTGAAGGTGACAAGGAAAAACTTGTATCCTTTCCATTAATGAACAAAGATCTATTTGCTTACTCTATGAAGGATATGCCCGGAGTAGACCCGGGAATAATTCAGCACAGCCTTAAAGTACACCCGGAGGTGAAGCCTGTTTGGTAGAAAAAGCATAGCCTCTTGGCGGATAAGAACAATTTTGTTAAAACTGAAATCCAACAACTAATGGAAGCATGCATAACAGGGAAGGTCAAGTACACCGAATGGGTTACCAACGTCGTTGTTGTCACAAAGGAAGGGAGAGATAAACTTTGATTGTGCATCAACTTCCAAAATATTAATGATGTCTGTCAAAAGGACTCATATCCTTTGCCATCAATAGACCAATTGGTAGACTCCGCTGCCAAATATAGTCTACTTAGTTTCCTCAACACTTTTAGAAAATATCACTAGATTTGGATGGATCGCGAAGATAAGGAAAAAACCACATTCATTACCGAAGTCGGGACTTACTTGATGCCCGGCAGCATCTTCGTTGTACGACATAATGGCCTAAAGTTGGGACTTCCAGTGTGGAGGGTGCCTAAAGGAGAGACTTCCATCGTGAGAGTGCCTGAAATGCTCAAAAGGACAAGGGTTAGGAGCCCCCCGGAATGTGTTTCCAGGGGAGGAGCCTCCGACGCCCAAGTCAGTATTTGGTAAGTAAGGAGCAAATAGTGGAGGGTAAAAGAGTGGAAAGAGTTCTATGTATATCTCCCTTTACCAAGGTTATTCTCCAATTATTTATAGGAGAGCGTTGGGAGAAGTCCATTTAACAAAGCTCGCTCAGATCATGACACATGTTCGGTCGGGTGTGATCCGTATCTTCGGGGATGGGGGACCTCCAGCTGGCCATAGGTTATTCTGTCCAGGAGTCATGTCTGTGTGTCAGGGGTGTGTGCGAGGTCTCTGTGTCAGAGGCTCCTTAACCATTTTTGTCTTATCTCCGCAAGACCCCTTCGGGGAACGAGACCCCTTTGGAATAGAAGGCCCTCTTCGGCTAGATATCATCACCAAGGGCTGTCAGGATGAGTTCTTCGGTGGAGTGGGTCACCTTCGGGAGAAGCTCTACCTTGCCGAGGATGGTGATTTACCAAGGTTAGAGGGTCAAGGACTACGTACCCTTCCTTTCTGAGGTTCCCGCTCGTCCGATCCGGGGTTGATGCTCAACTTTTACCGAGGGTGGTGCTTGTCAGAGCTTAGGAGTTTAAAGGGTAATAGCCCTTTGGCTATCACATGCCCCCCTCAGAGAGCCGAAGATATGCTTTCGGCTTTTGAGCTTTCGATACCCAATCGTGGAGCCCCTCGGAGGCCTGTCCGAACCCCGAAATGGCCGGAGTCACCCTTTTGGGATGAGGGTCTCTTTGACCTAGAACATTTGTTCTTGCTAAGATAGTGGCATTTATCTTTTTGGGAGAGGTGTCTCGTGTTCCCAAGGTTGTCTTTTTAGTTAAAGTGTGTCTGTTCCAGGCATTTTAATGCCTGTCAGTGGACCGTCATGTCTACTTGACGCATTTTCTTAGGAAGGGCCTAAGTTTGACAGTTGTTAGGGGTGTGCCCTCATTTCCCGCATTGGGTGACACGTGTCACCTGGTCACTGGGTAATGGTCGCATCCGTTTCGTCAGATGTGCCTCTTCGCCTTCGAAGGGAGATTATGGCGATGCTTCGCCTCCCTCCTTCAACCTATAAATCCCCCATTCCTTAATAGTTTTTTCACACTTATGTTCTCTTGCTCTCTTCTACTCTCAAATTTTCTCCCTTTTTCCTGTGGCAGTGCTAACGGCGGTGTGATTTCTGGTAAGTTTTCACGACAGCATTCAGAAATCCCGACTTTGGCAAAAGTTTTGGTGGGTTTTCCTTCCCGAAGTCCTTGAATTTTCTGTTTTTATAGCCTTTTCTTCTTTTCTGAAGTCATCTCTTTCTTCCGAAGTCATTCTTCGGCATTGTTTCCTTCTTTTCTTTTAGCCTTTCCGAAGTTAGGTTTCTCTCTTCCAAATGTTTTCCCCCGTTCCGCTCATGTCTATTCAGACTATCCCCGAGAGCTGCCTTCCTCTTAATTCTGATCTGAGTTGTACCACTTCAGAGAAGTTAGCGAGGTGGAAAACTAAATTCTTTCTCCCTTCTTACTCGGTTATCAGGCTACCTACTCCTGGCCTGTTTAGTTACATGAATAATTCGGATGAGGTGACTATTTTTCGGGCCCAATAGAAGGCTGAACTTCGGTTTCCTCCGCCGAAGATGATTTGTGACTTCTGCCAATTTCATGGCATAGCCGTGAATCAGCTTCCTCCCAACTCTTACTATTACTTCAATGCTTTCCTTTGCATGTGTGGGGTTTTTAAGATAGAACCTCACTTTATTTTTTTCATGCAATACTACAAACTCCACCCCGTCCCGATGGGTGGCTTCTATTTTTTGCTTCCTCGGGTTTTCGGGAGTAAGAAGTTTACATTTACCTTTAACACGAAGGATAGTTGGTGAGGGTGGCAGAGGAAGTTCTTCTTCCTGAAGGTGGCTGACCAGTGGGAGCACATTCCAACCAACTGGGAATGGGGGACTCTACCTATAGATGTAGTTGACCCCAGAAAACTGCTAACCCTAGAATTGGAAGCCCAGTTCGAGCGCATTCTGGCTATCGCGAACTGGGACCCCAAGGTCGCCCCCATTCCCTGTACCCCTTTCCCATCAGATGGAGCTTAAGGACTGAAGAGGTCCTTCGGGAACTAGGGGTGATCAAGGAGCATGTTACCGACCTGAACATGCCAAAACCTCCTTTTGACGGGAAGAAGTCATGGTTCGTAATGCTCAATCGGGGCGAACTCACGTACTCGGCCCTTAAAGAGAGTAAGTTCCTTTCCACATTTTTCATCTATTTCTGTGCATACTTATATTGATATTCTTCTCTTTGCAGAGATGGGTGACAAATATGCCATCTTCTACAAGTCCCACTTCCTTGGCCAGGCCGAGAAGGGGGAGCAGACTTGAAAGAAGGTGGTAGCAAAGAGAAAGAAGCCATCTGGGGGATCATATTTGGCTTCGAGGTCGAAGAAAATGATGGAGGACCTCATTCCTCTACCTCCTGAAGATGAGATGGGGACTGAGGACCATACCCATGTTCGGGAGGATCCACCATCGGAACTAGCTATCTATTCTACTCCCCCTAGTCCCAGTACCATGATGGAGGCTCTGGGGACCTCGGTTCGGGGGTTTTTGGTCGAGGAGCTAGAGGAGCACAGAAAAAGGAAAGGCAAAAATGTCCCTGACGAGGTCCTTGAAGTCAGTGACTCCGAAGGTAATGATGCAGAGCTTCGGCTAGGTTTGTCCATTAGCCATTCTTCTATGAGTTTGAGAGTTTTTGGTGTTTTATATCTTATAGATGAATGGCTAAGCGATAATGTGCTGATGGAACTTCGGCGAGACTTTGCAGGCAAAGTAGTGCATGCTCCCTGGGTGGAAGATCATGCTTGGAAGAAGGCCATTCGGGATTCCAAAATCCTAAAGGGGAGGATCTCGATGGAGCCCTTCTGGTCATTCACGGAGGACATGAACTTGTTCTCCGAGGATAGCCAGAAGATCGCTCTTTAGATGGCGATTGGACTCATCACGCATGCCACTTTTCAGTTTCTGACTGAAGAGTGTCCGAATGAGGAGATCCTTTCCGCAAGGATGACCGAGTAGGCTACCCAGGTAAACTCCTGCCCTTTTGATACTCAGTGATTTTTTCTTTTTGCCTTATGTTACTTACTCAGGATTTCCGTTTCATAGCTCTTGGTGTACATAGGGTACTATTGGGCTTGGGCAACCAAGCAAACTTCGGTTCAGACTCGCTCTGCGGAGTCTCTGGGGGAGGCCAAGGAACTTTCGCTAGCTCTGTCCTTAAGTACGGTAAGCTAAATAAAATAGCCAAGGAGGATCTGGCCAGTCTTTAGGAAGTGATGTTCAAAAGCTAAGAGAAGCTTATCCAAGACTTTTTTAAGAAGATGTCAGACCTCGAAGCGAGGTTAATAGCCATGACCTCGACCAACAAGGTTCTTCAAAAGGAGAAAGATGACGCTGCTGCCCAAGTGGTGAAGGCCTTCGATCTCAACTGTAAGCTTCAGGCCAAGGTCGAAAGGTTGAAGAAGGAGGGAAAGAAGAAGAAGAAGAAGAAGCTGGAGAAGGAGATTGCAGAGCTTCAAAAAGATCTGGAGGATTTGGACGTGGAGAAGACTAAGTCCGACCAAGCAACCAAAAGGTCTTATCAAGACGGCTTCTGCCTCACCCGTCACCAAGTCCTATCAAGATTTCCAGAACTAGACCTCTTCTTCTTGGCGGCCCTGGACATCCCCGATGGGCCATCTTGGTAGTGGTCAAAGGCGGAGTTCCTCAACCTCCCTGCTATTCCACCTTCGGCTCCTAGATCTACTGATAAAGATTCTGAAGGTTTGGAGGCCGAGGATGGTGAGGAACCAGTGGATGCCCAGGATCATGAATAGGCCTCCTTTTTCTTCTTTCCCTTCTATAATCCATCTGTAGTATGCTTTTATCGGTGCTAATAAAATTTGCTTTCTTTAAACTCTGCTGTATTCAGTTAGTACTTCTTTGGAAAGCACCATCTTTTGCGAAACATAACATTTGTTCAAATCATGCCTGATCAACATTTTTTACACAAAGGTATGGTTCAGCAATATACACGCTCAGATGACCAGCTTTGGCATACATAGTATTTGTTTTCAAAAAAATTTCCAAGTTCCAGCCATGCACTTGGGGAAATTCTCCTTCGGGAAGTATGTTCGACCGAGGGAAACACCTATCTTCAGGAATAACTGTCCTCGGTCATGCTTCATTGGTGTTTTTGCATGACTTAAAAAAAAAATTTCCAAGTGTCTAGCTAGGCACTTTTAGGGGATAAATGCCTTTGGTACCAACTATCGTCGTATTGCCGAAGGCTGGTCATTTTTACCAGCTTATCGCTTCGGCATACCCATGTTCGGCCATCCGGCTAAGCATCAGATGTTGTCATTGTTCAGGAGCGGGTATGTTATATATTTATTTGCTCAGATGCCTTGGGAAGAGGTCTCATTACACCATGTTCAGTTAATTACCTACGGGGAGAATAATACAATTTTTTCCTTTTCCTCAAAAAATTCTAAATATAGAATCTTCTTAAAGAAGCCGAATGCCATGTATTTTTCAATTCTCCACCCTCGGTGTCACCGAGCTTGTACACTCCTAGTCGAATTTCTTCGAGAACCAAGTAGGGCCCCTCCCAGTTTGCACAAAGTCCTCCATGCGATGGTCTTTGGGGTCCGAACTTAGCTTTTTAGAGAATGAGGCCTCCCTTTTTGATTCCTTTCCGTTTTACATGTAAGTTGGTAATGACAGCTACTCTTTGCTGGAAAGCTTTTCTTCTCAGCTCAGCCATTTCTCTATGTTCATCAATGAGGTCCAATTTGGTCCTTAATCCAAGGTTGTTTCCCTCCTCGTCGAACACCTGTACCCTAACTGATGGCTAGATGATTTCTGCAAGAATAATGGCCTCTGAACCAAATATGAGTGAGAAGGGTGTTTCACCCGTGGCTTTCCTCGTGGTGGTTCGGTAGCTCCACAACACGCTCGGGAGCTCTCTTGGCCATTTTCACTTTACTTCTTTTAGCCTATTCTTCAGGCCATCCTTTATTGTCCTGTTGGACACTTCAACTTGCCTATTACTTTGAGGGTGGGCCACTGGGGTGAAGTGCATTTTAATTCCGAGGTCAGTTATGAATTCTTGGAACCCTTTATTGTTGAATTGGGAGCACTTATCGGCCACTATTACCCTTGGGATGCCGAATCTGCATATGATGCTTTTCCAAACGAATCTATGTATATCCTTTGCCGATATCACTGCTAAGGGCTCTGGGTCAATCCATTTGGTGAAGTAGTCTATGGCGATTACACAAAATTTGACCTCTCCGGGAGCAGTCGGGAAAGGCCCAATGAGGTCGATGCCCCATACGGAGAAGGGACAGGGGTAGTTGGCTAAAGTTATCTTCTCCAAGGGTAGTCTTTGGACAGGAGTGTGCTTTTAGCAAATATCGCACTTTTGGATGAACTGCCTTGTGTCCTTCCTCAGAGTGGGCCAGAAATACTCTTGCCGAAGGAGGACTCTAGCAAGGGCATCGGTTCTTGTGTGCCAACCACAGGCTCCCTCATTGACTTCTTTGAGGATTGCTTCAACATCATCTTCACCGATACACCTCTGTAATGGGGTGGCATATCCTTGTCCGTACAGCTCTTCCCCTATCAGGAAATATCTTCCTGATCATTTTTGCAGTTTAGCTGCTTCGCAGGAGTCCTCGGGTAGTTCTGAGGTTGAGAGTTATTTTTTGATAGGGTCCTTCCACCCTTTTCCCATGGTTGTTACGCAGATTACCATTATACTCGGATGGTGCAGTACTTCTGTTGACTCTCTTGACTTGGCCAGTGTGTTAGCCTCCATGTTATCTCATCGAGGTACATTTTCTATGTGCACTGTATCGAATTCTTGGATGAATTCCTTGACGAGGTTGTGATATTTTGCCAAGGTTAGATCCTTTGTGCCATATTTTCTTGCCATCTGTCAGACCACTAGCTGAGAATCGCTGCGGGCCTTTAGATTTCTCACGCCCACCCTCTTTACTAGCCGTAAGCCAGCTATGAGGCCTTCATATTCAGCAATATTGTTCGTGACGTTTAACCCAAATTTGATAGCCTTTGTGGCCTCCATTCCTTCAGGACCTCGGAGGACTACTTCAGCTCCCTTGTGTTTGGAACCCGAAGCTCTATCAACAAATAGCATCCACTCAAGTTCATCTTTTATGAGCTCTTCCAAGGTATCTTCGGTTTTTGGGACCTCCGTGATGAAGTCTACCAATGCTTGGGCCTTTATGGCCTTTTTTGGCTCATAGGTGATGTCATATTCACCGAGCTCAATGCACCATTTCAACAGTCTTCCCGAGTGATCAACCCTCCTCATGATATCCCGAAAAGGTAGGTTACTTCAGACACTAATAGGGTGTGCTTGGAAGTAAGGTCGTAACCTTTTACTTGCCAATACTAAGGCATAGATGGCATTTTGTAGGAGAGGGTACCTGACTTCGGCTCCATGTAGTGACTTACTTACATAGTATACCGGCCACTGCCTCCCTCCCTCTTCTTTTACAAGCACCGAACTTACTGCTTTTTTTATGACAGCGAGGTAAACGATGAGGGGGTCTCTATCCTTCGATTGCCGAAGTGTCGGCAGGTGGGTTAAGTAGGTTTTTAGCTCATCTGAAGCTTTTTGGCAATCTTCACTCGAAGGGTGCTCTTCAGAACCGAAGGTACCGTCATTTTTTGCGGCTTTAGTGAGAACTTTGTAGAATGGTCGGCGCCGATCCCCATATCTAGAGATGAACCTACTAATAGAACTGATTCTCCCCGTTAGCCTTTGCACATCCTTGACTATTGTGGGAGTTCAGTATCCCAGCAGGGCCTTGACTTTTTCCGGATTGGCATCGATTCCTCTTTCCGACACTATGAATCTGAGGAACTTGCCTGCATTTACTCCGAACATGCACTTCCCCGGGTTTAGATGATTTCTGAATTCCTAAAGTTGGTGGAATGTTTCTGTTAAGTCTTCGATATGACCACTAGGTAGTTTGCTCTTAACTATCATACCATCGACTTATACTTCCATATTCCTCCCGATCTGGGTGTCGAACACCCTATTCATTAACCTTTGGTATGTGGCACCCACATTCTTTAGACTGAAGGGCATTCTAATGTAACAGTAAGTCCCCACTTTGGTGATGAAAGCAGTTTTCTCCTCATCTTTGAGATCCATCCGAATTTGGTCGTATCCACTGAAGGCATCGAGGAAACTAAGTAGGCCATATTCGGCAGTAGAGTCCACCAACTGATCTATTGGTGGTAAAGGATAAGAATCCTTAGGGCAAGCATCGTTTACGTTTCAGAAATCGATGCACATTCGGAGCTTATCACTCCCTTCTTTCATACCAACGACAACATTGCTAAGCCAATCGGGGTACTTGACCTCCCTTATTACGCCTGCTTCCATTAAGCACTGTACTTTGATTTTGATGAACTTGTTCTTATGTGCCGAGAGGCTTTGCTTTTTTTGTCGAACAGGCTTTGCCTCTGGGTGTACCTTAAGACTATGTTGGATTATGCGAGGGTTCACCCCAGGCATGTCTTTCGGCGAGTAGGCAAACTAATCTTTGTTCATTAATAGAAAATATACAAGTTTTCCCTTGTCACCATCGGCCAGTTTCTTCCCCACTCGTGTACTTCGGCCTGGGACAAGTTCCACATCTTCTGTTTCTATTTTTTTGAGGTCTACTGTTTCTTCTCCCTTTGCCTCTTCTCCGAGCATGGCCTTCGCTCCCAAAGTCTGTGTATGGATCTTTGCTAGGCCCTGTCTTGCCTTCAGAAAGACCTTCCTCACTTCTCCTTGGTCGATGAAGATCTCAGCATCTCCATCCTTTGTTGCGAAGGTGACAGTCAAGTATTTCACATCTGGACGGATGTGGAGATTCCCTTGCGTCTGCCTCCCCAGGATTGCATTATATGATGAAGGGACATCTATGACGATGAACCTTGTCATTGTGGAAGAAAAGAGCTCACTTTTGTTTTGCGACGAAGTTCCTCTTACAATCAAAGGTAGGTCGATCCATCCTCGGACAGGGAGTTTGGATGGACCTACCCCGAAGGTAGGGGAGGTGACAGGCTTAAGATTGCCTTTTGTGATACCTAAACTCGACAGCAAATGGGAGAATAAGACGTCGGTGTTGGAACCATCATCGAGGAGTACTCTCTTAACATCCCAACTCCCTATCCTCGGCATGATTAGGAGTGGGTCGTCATGAGGAAGCATCACGGTGGATCCATCCTTCTGAACAAGCTTGTTCGGGTGGTGACCAAACTCCATGACCGAGATTTCCTTTATCTTTCTCTTCCTTTTAGCCGATGGTATCCCAGTGGTGATCGTCTGGATTACTCCTACTAGTGGTGATGGATGCCTCTTGGGACTTCGGTTTCAACGTCTGTCGGAATCATAGTCATCATCATCTCCTCTCCTCTCCTCTTCCCTCCTGCCCTTCGGGGTGGGCATCCATAGGTAGCACCGAAGTTGGCCCTACTTTCTTAGAGACTCAATGTACTTCCTCAGCTGGAAGCAATCCTCTATGTCATGCCCATAGTCTCGATGGAACTGGCTGAATTTCTTCATATTTTTCTTATTTTCCAAAGTCATGGCCTTCAAACACTGAATTGGATTGCCTTGCCTTTGCATGGCCAGTAGTATGTTTGTTTTGGAGATGTTCAGCGGAGTGAATGACATGGGTTTTTCCCCTTTTGGTTCTGGGGCCTTCCCCCGCCTTTGGTTGAATACCGAGGTTGATGATTCTAACCCTCGGGCTGACGATGATCATACTTCGGTCCCCCCATTCTCAGCTCTTCGGCTATCATGTGCTGCTCAGCTCTTCGGTAGAATTCTCCTAGGGAGTCTGGGGGATCCTTGGAGAATTTATACAAAGACTGGGAGTCCCTCCAAAGTCCCCTGATCATTACGAGGTTATGAATTTTGGGATGAAAGTCTAGCACGCTTAAAGCCTCTCGGTTGAACCTTTCGACAAAGTCCCGAATGGTCTCACAATCCTTTTGGGCTATGTCAAACATTTGGATGGGCATCTTCGCCATTGGCCTACTCCTGATAAGCTGTTGAGTGAAGGTGACGGACAACTCCTAGCAACCCATTATGGTTCCGGGAGCCAGGGAGTTGTACCAGGCTGTCGCTGGCCCTGAGAGGGTGACTTCAAAGCATTTGCAGAGGGTGGCATCATCAGCACCGTGCCGCACCATGTTGCGCCTATACTTTGTGAGGTGGGCTTGGGGGTCACTTCGCCCATTGTACGTCTCCAAGCGTGGCACCCGGAAGTCACTTGGCATTGGTGCCTCAACTATCACTCGGATGAAGGTGACTCTTCTCCGGTGAAGGTTTGCGACAACCTTGACCAGACAGGCTTCTGAGCCATCTGCCTTTCCACTTTCTCCAACCTCTCTAGGATCTTTTCCATAAGGATGCTAGTGCTATGCTCTTCTCTCTGCCTGGAGACCTCCGGAAATGGAGAATGACACCTCTTTTTCGGGGAATAACTTCTGCGATGGGGGGATTGTGATTTCTCCTCTGGTGATGAACTTTGCCGGCGGGAAGTTTTGGCCCTTTTTTACTCCATTTATCCGGTACGTCGCCCTCTAGGGGTTATGTCATCCGTTGAGGATTCGTCGCGGAAGTCTCTCCTCCCTAAGCTCTGGTGAGTGGGCTTCGGGCTTTTCTCTGAACGGGGAGTTGGTGAGTACGCCCTTCAGCCCGAATGTGGTTGATACCACATTTGGTCCAACTGTTGCATCATTTCAGCCACAACAGAGCATTGAAAATCACGTAGGAAGCTCATCGCGATGGTTAGAGGGCGTTCGTCCTCAGGCAAAAAAGTCCCTACGGCGGGTTGTTCGGTCACTAGTTGATTCTCCGGCGCGGATGGGGACTCCGGGAGTCCCTTATCCTTAGAATGCCGAGTCTCAATGACGGCAACATGAGGGTGAGTTCCCACAGACGGTGCCAAACGATGCCCGGTGGCATCTTCGTTGTACGACATAATGGCTTGATGTAGGGACTTCCGGTGTTGAGGGTGTCTGAAGGAGAGACTTCCATCAAGAGAGTGCCTGAAATGCTCAAAAGGAAAAAGGTTAGGAGCTCCCCAGAATGAGTTTCCAGGGGATGAGCCTGTGACGCCCAAGTCAGTATTTGGTAAGTAAGAAGCAGAGAATGGAGAGTAAAAAAGTTAAGAGAGTTCTGTGTATATCTCCCTCTACCAAGGTTATTCTCCAAGTACTTATAGGAGTGCATGTTGAGTTTCGGGAGCCAAACAGCACAGTGAAATTTAACCGAAATCCTCCAAGATCCAAGTGAAACGGGGTAAACCGGGTGTTCGAAAATTTTCATACCTAATTTTCGGTTGAGATCTCTCACTCAACCGTAGAGTCGAATCACAAAACTTGAATAGTTGACGTGTTCAAGCTCTCTATGGTATCTACACGAGCCTCTCGGGATCACCATGCTTCCACTGCGTCCCGGCAAATGTGTTTCGCTTGCCCTCGCAGTGCTACCTTGCGTCCTCCAAGGAATTGCATGAGAAGAGTGCGGCTGTCCTTTTGAGAGGCTAGGGCGAGGAGACCTACGAATTTCTCACTAGAAGTTGTATTTATAGTGAGACTCAACTTCCAGGCCTAATGGGTTTCGAAACCCTAATCCAATTAGGCTTTAATTTCGGGCTTAATAATGGCTCAACTATTGGGCCCAATATTAATACGAAATTATTGTGAAACCAAAACCCAAATTATTAGCCCATGCACTCTAATGATCCAAATAGCTCTATGTGTGCGACCCAATAGGCTCTTCCCACATTGGCAATAATCATAAATCACATTTATGATCATAAGCAATGAGCGGTGTCTAGCAACACATCATTGCTACCCAAGTGACAAGATTGTTGATGATTCGACTAAACCTTTATGATCATCACCGATATATGCCATTGTCCCTTTGTCCAAGATATCAAGACTAAGCACGAGACATGGAATGTGTCACTCTCATATAGCCCAATCTTTGGTTTCTTGATTATCGAGTAGACCAACTTAAACTGATGACATTGATATCGTATATCAACTCATCCGAGCATGGCCATGCATTTTTCTAAGTCTTACTCTATCAAGGGGCCCGAAGATATCACTCCCGTTACATAGGAGGGACAAATCCCATCTTGATCATACAAATCACTCCACATGATATGTGATATACCCAATGACCTCCTTCAAGTTCACTCAGTTATGAGCAACAAAGGAAAGTGATAGCCAAAGGCTATCGCCTCTATCTGGCCGAACTCCCTGCCACAAGAATGGCCAGAAGAAACTGGCGCTACCCGAGTAAATGTGGGATCATACACCTCGGGAGATAGCCGAAGAGCTCCGAGCCCGGCACGCCAGGAAACTTGAGGATATTACTAGCCCCCCCGAGGTTGTAAACAAATCGCCTTCGGAAAAGAGGCACCAGCTATTGCGGGCCGAACATGATCTCCCCGAAGGCGGAACTCCCTGAAGCTGGGTACGCCCGAACTAAGGGCGTGTTTCCCGAAGAGGCACCGTCCGTACCAAAGGACGACCTCACCCAGGGACCTCGGGAGTACGGCAGGAGCATTTAAGGAAGCATTTAAGGAAGCCTCTGACACGTCCTTTCACAGACGTCATGAACCCACCTCAATAGGCGCTCTGACACGCTGACGCCATCAAAATCACATCATGGCCCATCTCAGCACAAGGCTCAAGGCAACCTGCTACCAGCTATCTGTCCCCTACGCCCAGAAACTCAGGGAACATCCGACCGAACACGTGTCATGATCTGAACGGGCTAGGTACTCCTATAAATACCAGGAAATAAATACTTGGCAGGAGGTTGGTTGGCAAAGGTCTAACTCCCAGACTCTGAGAAAATCACCAGGCAAGACTCTTCAGCCCCTTTGTGCTATTTCCTCTGCCTCTTTCTCAGCCACCACTGACTTGGGCGTCGGAGGCTCCCCCCCCGGAAACACATTCCGGGGGCCTCCTAACCCACATTTTCTGAGCATCTCAGGTACTCTCCCTTGGGCGCATCATCCTCTAGGCGTTCTTCCTCCTAGAAGTCTCTCCACTAGTCACCATGACTCTAAATGATGAGGCCCCTGGCCATCATTTGGCGCCGTCTGTGGGAACCCGCTCTGAGATTGCCGTCGTTGAAACTCGGTCTTCTAAGGACAAGGGACTCCCGAGGTCTCCGTTCGCGCCTGAGACACAACCGGCTACTGAGCAAACACTCCCAGGGACTTCTGCGTCCGAGGAAGATCGCCCTCTAGTAATCACTATGAGCTTTATGAGGGAGTTTCAGCGTTCGGTCGTGGCCGAAATGACACAGCAGATCGACCGAAGATGGTCACAGCAGACACAGGCCCAAAGACCTCCCTCACCTGCACACCCTCGGGAGAAAAGTCAGAGGTCGACCCATCGCAGTTCGGGAAGTGTAGACCCGTCCAAAGAGTCGTCCACGGAGAATATACCCCTCGGCAAACGGCCTGTGGGACAAACTTGGTCCAAACGACCGAAAGTCTCACAGCGAAGGAGTTCGTCGCCTGAGGCGAGGTCCCTGTCCCCTCAGCGCCGAACTCGCTCCCCGAAGAGGCGATGACGATCTCCTTTCCCTAAAGAAGGGCCTAGTGCCACAGTGCTTATGGAGAGGATATTAGCACGGCTAGATAGGGTGGAGAAACAAATGGCCAAAAAACCCGTTTGGGACAGGCTCACGGGAGCCTTCTGCGAAGATGGGTCCCCGTTCACTCGGATCGTGGCCGAGGGAGCCATGCCAGGCGACTTCAGAGTACCTCGGTTGGAGATTTATGATGGCCGTACTGATCTACAGGCCCATCTGACGAAGTACAGACGCAGCATGATAATGCACGATGCTGACGATGCTACCATGTGCAAGTGCTTCGTAGTCACCCTCACAGGGCCAGCAACTGCATGGTACAATTCATTGCCTTCAGGGACCATCACTGAGTTCCAGGAGTTGTCCATGGCCTTTACGCAGCAATTCATTGGGAGTCGACCTACTGCGAAGATGCCTGTCCAGATGTTCGACATAGAGCAGAGGAACGGAGAAACCATCTGAGACTATGTCGAGAGATTCAACAGGGAAGCTCCGAGCGTCCCCGACTTTTGGCCCGAAATCCGCATTCTTGCCATGACAAGGGGCCTTCGGCGAGACTCACAGCTGTTCTACGAGTTCTCAAAGGACCCCCCGGAGACCCTCGGAGAATTTTACCGAAGGGCAGAACAGCACATGACCGCCGAGGAACTAAGAATGGCTGGGCCGAAGTCCCATCACCACCGCGCCGAAGGATCCAACCAACAAGCTCGGCATCCGACAGAACAGGCAGGACGACCTCGGAGGATGCGGGGAAGGAAACCCCAAAGTTTCACACCACTTAGCACTACACGGACCAACATCCTCATGGCGCTGGAAAGGCAAGGGAAGCAGATTCGGCGACCAAGGGCCATGACCGCCGATAATAAGAAGAATGCAAAGAAGTTCTGCCAGTTTCATCGTGACCACAGTCATGACACCGAAGACTGCTTCCAGCTGAAGAAGTACATAGAGTCGCTGATAAAGTAGGGCCAACTTCGGAAATACCTGCGGATGCCATCCCTGAAAGGCAGAAAAATGGAGGAAGAAAGGGCTGAAGATGAGGACTATGACTCTGACAGGCGGAGAAACCGAAGTCCAAAAAGGCGCCCTCAACCTCCGACAGGGGTTATCCAAACAATCACCACGGGGCTCCCATCCTCGGAAAGAAAGCGGAAGGCCAGAGAAATTGCAGTCATGGAATATCAAAATCCAGTAAAGAAGCTGGCCCGCAAAGATGGATCCACCGTCGTCTTTCCCCATGATGATCCGCTGCTGATCATGGCGAGGATAGGGAACTGGGACGTGAAAAGGGTGCTGCTTGATGACGGATCAAATGCGGATGTCCTATTCTCGCACTTACTGCCGAGCTTGGGCATCTCTAGCAGCGAGGTTAAACCAGTCACCTCGCCCACCTTCGGGGTCGGACCATCCGAACTGCCCGTTCTCGGATGGATCGACCTCCCACTGATGATGAGAGGGACTTCGGTAGATGGAGCAGCTGAGTTGTACGCCTCCACAATGGTGAGGTTCATCGTCGTGGACGTCCCGTCCTCGTACAACGCCATCCTTGGAAGGCAGACACAGGGGAACCTGCACATTCGCCCTGATGTGAAGTACTTGACTGTTACATTTGCCACCAAGGATGGAGATGCAGAGATCTTCATAGACTAGGCCGAGGTCAGAAAGGTGTTTGTGAAAGCACGAAAGGCCCCAGCGAGCAACTTCACACAAACAATGGAGGCAAAGGCGCCAGAAAAAGGCAAAGAAGAAGATCTCGCAAAAGCGGAAATGGAAACAGTAGAACTTATCCTAGGACAATCTACCCGAATAGGGAAGAGCTTGGCCGAAGGTGAGAAGGAAAACCTTGTATCTTTTCTGCTGGAAAATAAAGATCTGTTTGCCTACTCGCCGAAAGATATGCCAGGAGTAAACTCTGGCGTAATACAGCATAGCCTCAAAGTAAGCCTGAAAGCAAAACCTGTCCGGCAAAAGAAACGAAGCATCTCAGCCCACAAGAGCAACTTTGTCAAAACCGAGGTCCAGCGTCTGTTAGACGCCAAAGTCATCAGGGAAGTGAAGTACCCCGAATGGTTAAGCAATGTGGTCATTGCCACAAAAGAAGGTAGCAGCAAACTCTGGATGTGCATCGACTTCAGAAACCTGAACGATGCTTGCCCGAAAGACTCATACCCTCTGCCGCCAATAGATCAACTGGTAGATTCAACTGCCGAATATGGGCGCCTAAGTTTCCAAGATGCCTTCAGTGGCTACCATCAAATAAGCATGGACCCCGAAGATGAAGAAAAAACCACCTTCATCACCGAGGGAGGAACATACTGCTATGTCAGGATGCCCTTCGGGCACAAAAATGCAGGAGCCACCTACCAAAGGTTGATGAACAAGGTCTTTAAAGACCAAATGGGGAGAAACATGGAGGTATATGTTGATGATATGATAGTCAAGAGCAAGCTGCCTAGCTATCACGTTGCAGATCTAGAGGAAACCTTCCAAAAGCTCAGAGCCTTCGGGATTCGGCTCAATCCTGAAAAGTGCATCTTCGGGGTAACCTCGGGAAAATTCCTTGGGTACATGGTATCCGAAAGTGCCATTGACGCTAACCCCGAGAAGATTAAGGCGCTGCTTGAGTTCCGAACTCCTGCCACAGTCAAAGACGTGCAGAGGCTCACCGGAAGAATAACCTCCCTGAGCAGATTTATTTCTAGGTATGGAGATAGGTGTCGACCTTTCTTCAAAGTCCTCACAAAGGTAGCAAAAATGGAAGGCGACCTCGCAAGGAATGATCACCCTTGGGGAGAAGATTGCCAAAAGGCCTGGGAAGAACTCAAAGTCTACTTGGCTAGCCTGCCGACTCTGCGACAACCTCGGGAGGGAGAGCCCCTCATTTTGTACCTCGCCGTCACGGAGAAAGCTGTAAGCTCTGTCCTCGTGAAAGAAGAAGGGCCAAAGCAATGGCCAGTTTATTACGTCAACAAATCCCTGCATGGCGCCGAAGTCAGGTACCCTCTGCTTCAAAAAGCTATATACGCATTGGTGCTCACAGGGAGAAGGGCGCGACCATACTTTCAGGCTCACCCCATCATCGTCCGAAGTAGTCTACCACTACAGGATGTTATGAAGAAAGTTGATCATTCAGGAAGGCTCTCCAAATGGTGCATAGAGCTTGGCGAACACGAAATCATATATGAACCTCGGAAGGCCATAAAAGCTCAAGCACTGGCAGATTTTATCGCCGAAGTACCCACCACTGAGGAAAGCCATATGGATCCAAACGGAGGTGAGCCAAAGTGGACCTTACATGTTGATGGAGCCTCGGTATCCGAACACCAGGGAGCTGGAGTAATTATCAGAGGACCCAAAGGCCTAGAGGCAAATAAGGCTATTAAGTTCAGCTTCAGCGTCACTAACAATGTGGCAGAATATGAAGCCCTCATAGCGGGATTACGCTTGGCCAGAAGGATTGGCGTGAGAAACTTAAAGGGTCACAGCGATTCCCAGCTGGTAGTCCGGCAGACGGCAGGAGATTATGTGCCGAAGGACCCAATCTTGGCAAAATACCACGAGGTGGTACCAAAGCTCATCCAAGAGTTTGACGCCGTACGGATCGAAAATGTACCTCGGCGGAATAACACAGAGGCAGATTGCTTGGCGAAGTCAAAAACATACACCGAGGTGCTAGATCGCCCGAGCATCTCAGTGCTGAGCATAGCGACCTCGGGAAAGGGATGGAAGGATCCCATAAAAAGATACCTCGCAGAAAGTGTGCTCCCCGAAGACTCCGGCGACGCTGCAAGACTGCGAAGATGCTCCGGCCGATTCTTCCTTATTGGCGAAGAGTTATACCGACAGGGATATGCAAACCCCCTACAAAGATGCGTGGGTGAAGAGGATACTGAAATGGTCCTTGAAGAGGTCCACGAAGGCATTTGTGGTTCACATATTGGAACTGATGCCCTTGCGGCGGTGGTACTTCGCCAAGGATACTTCTGGCCTACCCTGAGAAAGGATGCAAGGCAGTTCGTCAAAAAATGCGGTAGTTGCCAGAAACACGCGAACATCCAGAGGGCACCCTCGGAAATGGTAACTTCAGTTGACTACCCCTGGCCCTTCGCAGTCTGGGGCATAGACCTTATTGGGCCACTCCCCTCAGCGCCCGGAGGCGTGAAAGTCTGCGTGGTAGCAGTAGACTATTTCTCTAAATGGGTCGAGGCAGAACCCCTAGCAACTATCTCGGCAAAAGAAGTGCAAAAGTTTGTATGGAAGAACATAGTATGCAGATTCAGCATACCGAGGGTACTAGTGGCTGATAATGGATCCCAATTCATAGACAAAGGATTCCAGGAATTTATCAGCGACCTCGGAATAAAAATCCACTTCACCCCAGTAGCTCACCCCCAAAGCAACGGGCAGGTAGAAGTATCTAACAGGACCATAAAAGATGGCCTGAAGAAGAGACTGGGGGAAGCAAAAGGGAAATGGCCAGGAGAACTCCAAAGCGTGTTATGGAGTTACCGAACAACGCCCCGAAGAGCCACAGGGGAGACTCCTTTCTCACTCGTGTTCAGAACAGAGGCCATCATCCCTATCGAGATAGTTAGACCATCAGTACGGGTGCAAGTATTTGATGAAGGTGGAAACGACCTCGGCCTAAGAATGAAGCTCGACCTCATCGGCGAACACAGAGAAATAGTTGAGCTGAGAAGAAAAGCTTTCCAGCAAAGAGTGGCCGCGGCTATAAATTTACGAGCCAGGCCAAAGGAGATCAAAAAAGGGGACCTCGTTCTCCGAAAGACTGACTTTGTACCCCGAAAGCCATCCCACGGGGTCTTTCGCGCGAACTGGGAAGGACCTTATCTGGTTCTTGCCGAAGTACGAAAAGGCGTGTACAAACTTGGCAATGCCGAAGGCGTAGAATTGAAAAACACTTGGCACTCAGACGCCTTGAGAAAATTCTAAGCCTAAGCTTGAGTGAAGGAATCATACTGTATGAAAAATATTCTAAGTACAGAAGTGTCTTGAGAACATTTCTTAAGTGCAGAATTGTACAGAATTCCGCGAAAATGCTCGCCACAAGCGCAAATATGACTTTCCGAAGTCCCTTGAGCCATCACGCTCGGGAAAGATGGAAAAATCTCTCAGCAGTACTCGCCGTAATAAGCGCGGAGACAGTTTTCCAAAGTCCCTTGAGCCATCACGCTCGGGAAAAATGGAAAACAAAAAATCTCGCAAAAGGTTTCTTAAGTCTCTTGAGCGAACATGCTCGGGACAAGGGGAAATGAAAAATTTTGACTAAGGGGTTTCCGATGTCCCTCGAGCGAACGTGTTCGGGACAAAATGGAAATGCAAAAACCTACAAAAAGACTTAGTCGAATTTTTCAGACTTTCCAAAAAACTTCTTGAGCGAACAGGCTCGGCCAATGGAAAGATCTTTCACACCTAGTCAAGTTTTTCTGATCGCAGGTTTTCCGAAGTCTCTTGAGCAAATGTGTTCGGGGCAATGGAAATCAAGAAACTTGCAAAAACACTTAGCCAAAAAAGATCTTCATTTACAATGATCAGGCTTCAAAGAAGAAGTGCCCGAAGAAGGAGCACAAAAATGAAGAAGAAAGGTCGCTAAAATAGCCTAAGGGTTCTCGGCGTCCCGGGAGCCACCAGCCTCTGTGCCCTTTTCCACCACCTTCGGCGCCGGAATTGTGGAAGGCAGGTTCAGGTTCTCGATTTTGGACTAGGACCACCGAGGCCCCTCGGGAATGTTGATAGCTTCCAAAAAAGAGAGGTCTAGACCTGGGAACCTCTCAAGGACTTGGTGCCGAGCAAGGCAGAATCCGTCATGGAAGGCGACCTTGGTCATTTGGTCGGATTTGTCCTTCTCAACCTCAAGGTCCTCGAGCTCGTCCTTCAAGTCTGCAACCTCCTTCTTCAACACCTTCACCCTCTTCTTCGCATCAGGCTCCTTCTTCAAAGACTGGACCTCGGCTTCGAGGGCATTTTTCTCACTCACCAACGACCGAATAAGGTTGTCAGAATCTGACTTATCTTTGAGAAGGTCTTGGTTGGCAGCGAGCATCCCTTTCACCTGATCGCCGAGGTCAGCAATCTTCAGGGAGGAGTTCTTCTCAAGATCTTCCTTCTCCTTCCGGAACTCCTCCCGAAGGGCAGCAACTTCTTTCTTCGCAGCATCTGACAGCTGCTGGTTCTTGGCAATCAATGCCAAGCGCGTGGCCTTCACTTTCTCCAAGGTCTTTAAGGCCGTAGCTCAGAACGCCGAATTCCTGGCTACCCGAACTCGAAGAAAGCCGGCGTACCCCATCAGTTGCAAAAAGATGAACGCAAGGTCAGAAAGAGCCAGGCACTAAGGAAAAATTGAAGGGAAAAAGGTGTGAAGAACATACCTGACCAGCATGCTCGGTGACTTTCGCGGTGAGGGTGTCATCATCCGGATGGGCCGCCGCAATAGCCTTGAAGGAGGCCTCTGTAAGCACCCCCTTCGAAATTTACTTTGCCATTTCAAGACAGTCCTCGGAGTACAAGTTCATGTCCTCCGTGAATGTCCAGAAAGGCTCTTTTGGTATCTTCCCTTGCGGGATTTTGGCGTCACGAAGGGCCTACGCCTTCGCGTGTTCGGCCGCCCAGTTCGGGGTAGGCAACTCCCCTGCGTGGCGAAAATGAGAAGCAGGTCAGAGACAAAGGAAAATTTAGAAAAATAAAAAGAGCCATACTTGTTCTGAAAATAACAAACCTGGCGGCACTTCGAACACGGCGTCCTCGGAATCCTCAGACTCCTCTGTCGAAATCGCCTTGCCCTTCCTCTTGCGCCGCTCCTCGGCAGAAGGAGCCTCTACCACGGCCTCCAGAAGGGCCTGCGGCGCAGAAGGGCTCTGGGGAGGGACATCGGCGGAAGAAACTTCAGCAGCGGCAGGGACTTCGGCAGCTGCCTCAGACACCGGAATCTCGGCAGTCCCAGGCTCCTCGGCAGCTTCCTCGAAAATTTCCTCCATAGGAACCTGGGCAGTTTTCTTTGCCCGTTTTGCCGAAGGCCCAGCGCCAGTCGACTTCCATCTTCGGGAAGCCGCTTTCTTTGTCTGATCGCCCTTCTCCACCTGGCCGGAGAAAAAGGACTTGTAAAATGCAGCAGTCCCGTCGCCCATCTCTGAAAAAGAAAAAAGACATCAGCGTAAGTCCGAGGGAAAAACAACAAGGGAGTAGAAGATAACTCACTTTCGACAAGTGTTTCGAAAGAAATTTCCTCCTTAAGAAGCTTGACCAACCAGGAATCCTTCCCGGTGATGGCAGGAGCTGGCATCCCGAGGTCGGTCTCGTGCTCCTTAACCACCTTTAGCTCCCGGAGGACCTCTTCGGTCATCAACCTCCAGTTGATAGGGAAGGGGTACAGGGAGCGCGGAGCGACCTCGGGAGCCCAGTCAGAGATGGTGCCGATGCGGTCGTCGAAGTCCGCGAAAGTTTAAGCCAACTCTGGAGCCAGTAACAACCTCGGATCAACGACATCAACATCTAGCCTTCCCTGAGCCCATTTGGTCGGAACATACGACCAGGCCTCCTCCATCTTCAGGAAGAAGAATTTCTGTTGCCACCCCCGCCAGTTGTCCTTAGTGGCGAAGGTGAACATGAATTTTTTGCTCCCGGATCCTCGAGGTAGCATAAAATAGAAGCCACCCTTCGGGACCACAAAGAGCTTGTAGTACTGCATGAAGATTATAAAATGGGGTTTTATCCCGAACACGCCACACATGCAGAGGAAGGCATTAAAATAGCAGAACGAGTTCGGGGGAAGCTGGTTCACAGCAATGCCATGAAATTGGCAGAACTCGCAAACCATCTTCGGGGGAGGATACTGAAGTCCGGCCTTCAGCTGGGCTCAGAAAACGGTAATCTCGTTCTATGGTTTTGAAAAAGCATAATGGCTAGAGCGAGGCAGCCTAGTAACGGCGTAAGAGGGAAGAAAGAACTTTTTCTTCAACCTCTCTAATTTTGTGAGGGTGGTGCAACAAGGATGGGCTAAAAGAGGCTGCCAGCTCTCAGGGA
Organism: Aquilaria yunnanensis; assembly: GCA_039654915.1. NCBI lineage: Eukaryota > Viridiplantae > Streptophyta > Magnoliopsida > Malvales > Thymelaeaceae > Aquilaria > Aquilaria yunnanensis. The sequence continues at coordinate 80,905,976 of CM077598.1, forward strand.
TAGGCATTTTCGACATGAAAACGAGTTTGGAAAAGGCAAGAAAACAGTTTCCGGAAAAAACTCAAAAGAACAGAGGAATCAAAACACTCTGGAAAACAAAAACCCACCAAAAGATTTCCAAAGTCTGAGGATGCCGTCGTGAAAGTTGGCTGAAAAAAGCTCTGATTAAGGTAGCTCCGCCACAGAAAGCAAGAAAGTACGAAAACAGGGGCAAAGCAGAGGAAAGAGCAGAAGTAAAAGCAAATGGGACTTATGATGGAATGAGCTATTTATAGGCCAAAGGTTCGCAATCGAAATGTCGTCATTAGTACCCTTTTGGAGGCGAACCGTCGTCGTAACTGCCCTCTGCACCTGAAAAGGCGCGCCCTCTGTAACCGACGCGACTCTCCTCCAATGGCAAAGTGCCATGTGTCAACCGCCGCGCCAAAACAGGGGACACGCCTTCTGACATCCCTAAAAAGCTAGGACGCGTCGCTTAGGCTGGCACGCTTGGCCATCAGACACGACGTTACATAGACTTGCAAGAAGAAAAAGTAGGTTACCTCGAGGACACCAACAGCCCATGACCTTCGCGCAAGAGGTGTTTCTTCGGCACAGGCTCCGCCTCGAAGACACCAAAGAACAGGCCAAGGCCGAACAGCCCTTTGGGCAAGAAGTGCATCCTCGGAACAGGTTGAGCTTCCTAAGAGACTCCCAAGAACAACCTCGGAAAAGATGCAAAACCGAAGTCTTCACTTCAGCTTTCCAAAGGGGGGCATGTGATAGCCAAAGGCTATCGCCTGTATCTGGCCGAACTCCCTGCCACAAGAATGGCCAGAAGAAACTGGCGCTACCCGAGTAAAGGTGGGATCATACACCTCGGGAGATAGCCGAAGAGCTCCGAGCCCGGCACGCCAGGAAACTTGAGGATACTACTAGCCCCCCCGAGGTTGTAAACAGATCGCCTTCGGAAAAGAGGCACCAGCTATTGCGGGCCGAACATGATCTCCCCGAAGGCGGAACTCCCTGAAGCTGGGTACGCCCGAACTAAGGGCGTGTTTCCCGAAGAGGCACCATCCGTACCAAAGGACGACCTCACCCAGGGACCTCGGGAGTACGGCAGGAGCATTTAAGGAAGCATTTAAGGAAGCCTCTGACACGTCCTTTCACAGACGTCATGAAGCCACCTCAATAGGCGCTCTGACACACTGACGCCATCAAAATCACATCATGGCCCATCTCAGCACAAGGCTCAAGGCAACCTGCTACCAGCTATCTGTCCCCTACGCCCAGAAACTCAGGGAACATCCGACCGAACACGTGGCGCGATCTGAACGGGCTAGGTACTCCTATAAATACCAGGAAATAAATACTTGGCAGGAGGTTGGTTGGCAAAGGTCTGACTGCCAGACTCTAAGAAAATCACCAGGCAAGACTCTTCAGCCACTTTGTGCTATTTCCTCTGCCTCTTTCTCAGCCACCACTGACTTGGGCGTCGGAGGCTCCCCCCACGGAAACACATTCCGGGGGCCTCCTAACCCACTTTTTCTGAGCATCTCAGGTACTCTCCCTTGGGCGCATCATCCTCCAGGCGTTCTTCCTCCTAGAAGTCTCTCCACTAGTCACCATGACTCTAAACGATCAGGCCCCTGGCCATCAGAAAGTATCAAAGTATGTGACTCACATGTAGGGAACCTTGATGATCTTAGGTCGAAGGACTACATATACCATGATCACTATGAGAATCACTTCTGAAACTCATATAATGATCCTTGTACTGTTCTCATGGTGGGTCGGTCCAGTACACAAGTTCTCCAACTTGTACCCATATGCAGACTACATATCTCATATTAGTCTCCACATATGCTAGTCGTTATGTTTTATTGCAACCCGCTCCACAATAATACTAGACTAAGGACATTTGAGAATATTATTATTCTAGGGTTACAATTATGTTTGTTAAGTTACGCAGAAATGAAACAACAAACATAATTGCTGGATTAATGCCTTAATAAAATATCATGACTCAATGTGCAAAAATACAATCATCTCATGATTGGCCTTTTGGGCACAACACTAACAGAGCATTGGGAGAAGTCCATTTGACATAGCTCACTCAGATCATGACACGTGTTCGGTCGGGTATGATCCGTATCTTCGGGGATGGGGAACCTCCAGCTGGCCATAGGTTATTCTGTCTAGGAGTCAGGGGCATGGGAGGTCTGTGTGTTAGGGGTGTGTGCGAGGTCTCTGTGTCAGAGGCTCCTTAAACATTTTTGTCTTATCTCTATAAGACCCCTTTGGGGAACGAGACCCCTTCGAAATAGGAGGCCCCCTTCGGCTAGATATCATCACTGAGGACTGTTAGGATGAGTTCTTCTGCGGAGCAGGGCACCTTCTGGAGAAGCTCTACCTCACTAAGGATGGTGATTTGCTAAGGTTAGAGGGTCAAGGACTGCGTACCCTCCGTTTCTGAGGTTGCCGCTCGTCCGATCCGAGGGTGTTGCTCGACTTTTACCGAGGGTGGTGCTTGTCAAAGCTTAGGAGTTCAGAGGGTAATAGCCCTTTGGCTATCATTACTGTTACATCAGAATGCCTTTTGGCCTTAAAAATACAGTAGCCATATATCAAAGGCTGATGAACATGGTCTTTGATTCCCAAATTGGGAGAAATATGGAAGTGTACATCAACAATATGATAGTTAAGAGTAAAATACCTAGTAATGATATCATAGACTTGAGGGAAACATTCCACCAACTTTGAAAATTTGGAATCCATCTTAAAAGTTTGTGTTTGGGGTGACTGCTGGCAAATTCTTTGGGTTTATGGTATCCGAAAGAGGTATCGATGCCAATCTAAAACATATAAGGGCTCTTCTAGGATTACAAACTCCCACAACTACCAAGGATGTACAAAGACTTACTGGGCAAATTACGGCACTTAGTAGATTCATCTCCAAATATAGAGATCACTGCCGGCCATTCTTTAAAGTGTTCACCAAAGCAACAAAAAATGAAGGTGACTTTGGCCTTGAGGAACATCCTTGGAACGAAGATTGCCAAAAGGCTTGGGATGAACTTAAAAGCTACTTAACCCGCCTACCCACACTTCGGCAACCACGGGGAGGAGAACCTCTTATCCTCTACCTTGCGGTCACTAAGAAAGTGGTAAGTTTGGAATTGGTGAGGGAATAAGGAGGAAAATAGTGGCCGGTATATTATGTCAGCAAATCCTCGTACGGTGCCAAAGTTAGGTACCTTATACTACAAAAGGCCATCTATGCCATAGTCATGGAAAGTAGAAGGCTTCAGCCCTATTTCCAAGGATATTCTCTCATAGTCTGGAGTAACCTACCTCTTCTGGATGTCATGAAAAAGGTGGATCATTCCAACCAACTGTGAAAGTGGTGTATCGAGCTCAGCGAATATGACATCATATACAAAGCAAGAAAGGCCATAAAAAGTCAGGCTTTAGCAGACTTTATTGTCGAATTCCTTAAAACCAAGAACCCCACCGGTCACCTCAAAGATGAGGAAGCCGAATGTGCTTTGTATGTAGATGGCGCTTATGTCAAACCTGACACACCTACAAAATCAAAATAGTCAATCGAGGTACTTGACCAACCGAGCGTAGCCATAATGGCGCTCACCACACCAAGGAAGGGATGGAAAGATCCTATAAAGGAATACTTGGTCCGTTCATCCCTAACCTAGGATCCAAAGGAAGTGGGGATGGTGCGTAGACACTCTGGAATGGTACTTCATGATTGGGGAAGAATTGTTAAGGAAAGGGTACACAAGTCCACTACAAAAGTGTATCAGTCAATAAGACATTGAGACAGTCCTAACCGAAGTCCATGAAGGAGCCAGTGGATCTCACATCGGGATTGACACCCTTGCTAGGGTACTACCTCGGCGAAGATATTTCTGGCCTACATTAAGGAAGGATGCAAGGCAGTTGATAAAAAAAGTGATAAGTGCCAGCAACACACTCCCATCCAAATAATACCCTCAGAAGCAATAACCTTGGCAGACTATCCTTGCCCCTTCACTGTTTGAGGTATTGACCTCCTTGTTCCTCTCACAATGGCTCATGGAGGAGTGAAGTTATGCGTGGTTGGAGTAGATTATTCCACTAAGTGGATTAAGGCAGAGCCTCTGGCAAGAATTTTGGCAATGGACATCGAAAAGTTTGTCTGGAAGAACATTATATACAGATTCGATGTGCAAAGAGTGATAGTAGCAGACAATGGTTCATAATTCATTGATAGAGGATTTCAAGAATTTGCAACCAACCTCGGGCTAAAATTAAACTTCGCCCCAGTTGCCTATCCTCAAAGCAATGGACAAGTTAAGGTGTCCAATAGGACAATAAAAGATTGTCTCAAGAAGAGGTTGAAAGAAGCGAAGGGAAAATGGCCAGGAGAACTCTCGAGTGCACTTTGGAGTTATTGAACAACTCCTAGAAGAGGTACTGGTGAATCATCTTTTTCACTCATATTTGGCATTGAGGCCATTATCCTTGTTGAAGTCGTACAACCATCTATCAGAGTACAGGTGTTCAACGAAGCAGGGAACAGCCTAAGTTTAAGAACCAAGTTAGATTTGATTGACAAACAACAAGAGCTGGCTGAACTCAGAACAAAAGCTTTTCAGCCAAGGGTACCATTGCTACGAACTTGCATGTCGAACCTAAAGGGATTAAGAAAGGAGACCTTGTTCTCCAAAAGGCTGAACTGGAATCCTGAAGACTATCTCATGGTATACTTAAGGCAAATTGGGAAGAACCATATTTGGTACTCAAACAAGTTCAGCCAGAAGTCTATAAACTTGGAAATAATAAGGGAGAAGTGTTGAAAAACACATTTCAGCAAAGGGTAACCATTGCTACAAACTTGCATGTCGAACCTAAAGGGATTAAGAAATGAGACCTTGTTCTCCAAAAGGCTGAACTGGAATCTCGAAGACTATCTCATGGCATACTTAAGGCAAATTGGGAAGAACCATATTTGGCGCTCAAACAAGTTCAGCCAGAAGTCTATAAACTTGCAAATAGTAAGGGAGAAGAGTTAAAAAACACATGTCATTCAGACTCTTTAAAAAAATTCTACACTTAGAAATTACCAAGAATCCAAAAAGAAATCAGCCAAATGTGGTGATCTCCTAAGCTGCATAAAGTGTTAAGAAGGAAGCTTTCCCAAAAGAGGTTAACTGAATACGGTTGATTCCAAAAGTACCTAAGTGATATTGTATAGGCTTTACCAAATGAGATTAACTGAATGTGGTTAATTTTGAAAATACTTAAGTGTTCTTGTACATAGCAAGCTTCCCGAAAATGTTGCTTGAATTCTATTCTAAAACACTTAGGAAAATACTCAACTCTCCAAAAGAAAAGGCCAAGGCTTTGAACCCTTGATAGTGTTTTTGTTGATGGTAGTACAGGACCGAATCTGTTGAGCATTTCTGAACCGAAGATAATAAGTCACCCGAAGGTGGTTAATCAACTGAAAAGCTTTGCAGTCAAGCAATAGTCACCAAAGATGGTGCTAATCATGGACTTAGCTAAAATTTTGAGAAATGAGGACAATTCCATTAGAAAATGCAAAGTACAACAAAAAGAACTACTACAAAAATATAGCCCTGAGGGTTATTTTCCCCATCTATGGGCTCTTCGAAATCAGCACCTTGGCTTCATCCTCATCATCATCATCATCAACATCTTCAATTGAAGGAGGATGCTCTGGAAGATTAACAAACTCCATCTTTCACCATGGCGAGGATGGTCCTTTAGGTATATCAAGTGCTCTTAGGAAGGAAACGTCCAGGTTGGGAAACCATAAAAGCACCTGATGGTGAGCAAGGTAGAAGCCATCTTGAAACGAAGACGTCATTACCTCCTCTGCCCTGGCCTTCTCAGTTTTCAGATGCTCCACCTCCTTCTTCAGCACCCTCATGTCCTTCTCTTCTTTCTTCTTTTTCTTCTTCTGCTTCTTTAGCTGACTAATTATGGCAAGAAGGTCAGTGTTGATCTCCTTTTTGTTACCACCTCAAAAAAATGGGAGAATTACAAGTGTGTCATAATGGCCAAAAAAACCATTATATGGTGTAATTCTCACCATAGTGATTGAAGTCTGGGGGGTAAAAGGCATAATCAACACCTCCTTAAAAGTGTTCCAAGTTGGTTACATGGTCCCTAAGAAAAGCCCAGATTGCTTGTTTGTCAAGCAACCTATGAATTTTTTTCTAATGTTTTGGAAATTTGAGTACTCAATTGCAAAACTCTCAAGAAAGAGACTTGGAGAGTAATAGGAAGGATATGAATGGTATGAAAGTAATATAGGAGGACCAAATTGCTCATGGAAGGCAAGTTTGGAGAAAGGAAACACTAAAGGCATTAATGAGCTAAATGTCTTAATGTAAACATTAAGGTGTTCAAGCTTTTGACTTAAGTCAAAAGGTGGAATTGTGGGATTAACCTACCATAGGGGAGGTAGCCAAGGCTTGATAAATAGTAAAAAATGTTGGACACATGTGTACCAATGAGTTTAAGACAAAGAGACCATAATTAGTGAGAAGGAAAATGACATAAAGCAAGGTTAAGCTTGTTTAAGTGTGTTTTGAGCCCTTAAGCTCATTTAAGGCCATTTAAGTGGCCAATTCACTTATCTCTCTCCCATTTTCAGCCTCCTCTAGGCCAAGAACACAGCCACAGTTCCTCCATAGCCACCATACCTTCAAACTTGCAGGTGAATGAAATTGAAGGCAAAACGAAGCAAGTGGAAGCAAACTAGAGCTATTGCGTGGATGCTTCAAGGATCAAGCTTGATTTTTGGCCTACCCACTTTGGTAAGGGCTCTCTTGCACTCATGGGTTCTTTTTTGTATTTTCAAGCAACCATGGAGCATGGGCTAAGCTTGGAAGGGAGCCATGAGCTTGATGAACCAAGCTTAGTGAAGGGAGTGCACTTATTGAAGGTTTTGTGACCTAGTGTAAAGTGCACAAAGATGGCAGTGAAATAAGGGTTTCTAGAGCCCAAAGTTAGTACTAGCTAGTTTTAAAACTCTCCTAAGACCAAGAATTATCTTGAGGATGGCTTTCATAGTGATTTGGTTATGTTTATTATGTGTTTTATGGACTAACCTATGGTTTATGTTGCTACCGCATTTCATGTGTTTGTTGGTTGTGAATGGCTGCTGCATTTGGTTGTTGTATCTTGTATATATGGATTATGGTTTTTGTGCTTTAGTTTCTTTGGATGTAGGTTTTAATGATGGTTACATTGCCTATTGAATCCAAGTGCTGCCCTTACTAAGTTTCTCAATAAAACTTACTCCCCTCAATTCTGTAATTTCAGGTCCAGCAAAAAGATCTCACTCAAACTAACATTTTTAGTTTGCATTTTGATCTAAAATTTTAGGAAAATCAACTTTCATATGTCTAGTTATGATCTGGAAAGTTTGGTGATTTTAGGGGCCTATCTGGTATTTTTGGTGATGGTACTTATTATATTGTGCAGCAGCTGTCCAGCATCCTATTTTTGGAGTCCATTTTGTCTCAGGCACTCCTGTAACCTAGGGTGTGTATTTAGCTGGGTTAAGACCATTTTGTAATGCATGTATGCATGTACATGTAGTGTATGTAAAATGAGACAAGTATGTGAAAATTTGAGTAGTGTTTTGGCTATGTACGCGATGTGGTGCAAAGCTGCCTAAGTGTGAATGATGGGCTGCTTAATTTTAAATTTTGTTTTACCACATATGGTTATTAAATGTAAGAGAATGTATTTCCTACATGTAATGGACATATATGGGATAACCTTGGAGGGTTTTCTCCTTGTGAATAAAGTGTTTGCACCTTGTCAAATTTTGTATGGGCAAAATGGTCATAAAGTGACAACAATTTTGACTCTGCACTTAAAGGTCTATATATCCTTGTGTAGAAGGAATCTTGGTATGAACGTTTTACCACACATAGATAACATGTAGAGGTTCAACTAGGCTTTGGAATTTCTTAATTTTGAGCACTGTAGCCAGAGATATGATGTTGTAAAGTTGGCTAAGTTACCGTTTATTTGGTCAGAATTTTGTAACCAACTTAAAAAATCTAGAACTTGGTCCATAGGTCGGCTATTGTTGTAAAACAAAATTTCTTGGTTTGATCTAAGTCTCTAATTAATAATGGAGCAAATAAAATAGGGGTTACATCACTAGAATGATACAGTTTATTAGTGGAAGTTACAGGTGCAGTGGCTGGTCACTAGAACTTAACAAGATTGTCTAATGTGTGGTAGCCAAGATTAAGACTTGTGCTAGTGTTTTCCTTCTTTTCTTCCATAGTGTACATGAAATGTGAATATGTGTGTGATGGTTGGACCAATATGCATGTTTTTACATAGTACCAAAGAGGGCCACTTGGGTATGCACAGTAAGGGTAGTGTTCTGATGGCCTACAGAACATTACCAATCCTGGGAGTCTAAGTGCGCAATTTTGGCACCATAATTGGACTATCCCATAGTGGGTAACACTTTTTCCTTCCGAAGGACCTCCCCAGCCAAACTCAACTCCACCACCTTATCACCGAGGTCAGATATTTTGTAGGAGCACTCATCAAAAAGCCCCCTCTGGCTCTCCAGCAGTTCCTAGCGAAACTTGGCTAAGTCCTCCTTGGCAATTTTGTTGAGCTCACCATATTTCATTCATGAGCTCATGAACATCTCCTTAGCCTTGGCCAAGTTCTCGACCAATTAACTTCGGATGAAGGATTGCTTGGTCCCCCCGGCCCGAAGCTAGCCCCCGTACACTAATAACTACGAGGAGAAAAAACTTGATGTGAGCTACAGCAACATACAAATCCCAACTTTTTCTAAGTACCTAAGGACTAAAGATTACCTGAGCAGCGTGCTCAAAAATCTGAGCAGCAAGGATCTCCTCATTCGAGTTGTCCTCGGTCAAGGTCTAAAAAGGGGCATTCGTGATGATGCCCCTCACCATCTATGGGACCATTTTCTGGCAATCTTTCAAAAATAGGTCCATGTCTTCGATAAATGTCTAGAAGGGTTCCTTGGGCAATTTATCCCTCAGGATCTGTCAAAAGGTGGTCCATCATCTACTCCACCTGAGCCTGGTCCTCTACAAAATCATAACAAAGTTCTTTTATCATGTTGTCCCTTAGCCATTCATCTACAAAATCTAAAACGCCAAAAAAGCTGAAATTCATATATGAATGACCAAGAGGCAAACCTGGTTAAACTTTGGTGTCCTCACCGTCAGAGTCACTAACGTCGAGGACCTCGGTTGGAATCTCCTTGCCCTTCTTCCTCCGTTGTTCCTATAATTCATCAGCCAAAATCTCCCCCAATAAGGCCCCCAAGGTCTCAACAGTGGCATTGGGACTTAGGGGAATTGACAGGATGGTTGCCTCCAATTATGGGTCAGCAACTGCAGACGAATGACCCAAGGCCCCAAACTAGTCTTAGTAGGGAGGGGCAAGAACTTTTCCTACATTTTCTTCATCTTTGGCATCGCCAACGACTACCTAGATGGCCCTTTCTTTCTTTTCGGGGCCTTCTTCTTCTGCTTCCCTTTCTCAGCTTGGCCGAGGAACACGCTCTTGTGAAAGCTACTGATTTGTCACCCATCCCTGAAAAAACGGAAAATATTTGTGTATGTACGAAAAAATCCAAAAACAAAAGTTGGAAAAAAGCTTACTCTCCAGAAGAGCCAAATAACAAAGTTCACCCCAAAGAAGCATGACCAGCCATAAGTTCTTCCCATCCACTGCTAGTGTGGGCATGTTCTTGTCAGTAACATGCTCTTGAATGACACTGAACTCCCAAAGTATCTCTTTGGTCATGAAATTCCTCCTAATTGGAAAAGGGTACAATGGATCAGAAGGAGCCTGGTCTGACCAATCAACCACCGCCCGAATATAGTTGTCGAACTTCTCAAATTGAGACTCTAATTTGAGGGTGAACAACTTCGACGGATCCATCAAGTCAATGTCAAGGCTCCCTGAAGCCCACTTTGTAGGCATATCCTTCCATCTCTTGTCCACCTTCTTGAAGAAGTACTTCTTCTGCCATCCTCGCCAACTGTCCTTGGTGCCGAAGGTAAAAGTAAATTTTTTGCTCCCGGATCCCTGAAGGAGCAAGAAGTAAAAATCGCCCTTCAGGACAGTATGAAGCTTGTAGTATTGCATGAAAAAGATGAAGTGATGGTCTATTTTGAAGACCCCACACATGCAGAGAAATGCATTGAAATCAGAGTTGGAGTTTGAGGGTAGCTAGTTAACGGCTATTCCATGAAATTGGCAAAAGTTGCTCACGATCTTCGGTGGTGGATACCAAATGCCCGCCTTCAGCTGTGCTTTGAAGACAATAACCTCGTTATGCTAAGGAAGGTAGCTTGGTTTGCCAGGACCAGAAAGCCTGGTCATGGCATAAGAAGGAAGGAATAATTTTGTTGACTGCTTCTTCAGCTTTTCCAAAGTGGCATAGCTCAAATGAGAGTTGAGTGGAGCCTAACTCTCAAGAATGCATCAGACTTTGGCTTAGGAAGAAGACATGTTCGGAAAACTAGAACCCTAACTTTGGGATGAATGGGAGAAAAGGTGACTAGAGAGACATACCAACCTCGAAGACACAAACCTATGAAAATCACCACAAGAGGCTGCTAACACCACCGCAGGAAAAAGCTGGAGAGCAAAAGAAAGTTATAAAGCAAGAGGAATAGAAGTAGAAGAGTGAGGAAACCTTGAAGGGAGATGGGTTTATATAGTCCAAAGAGGCAGGCAAAACGACACCATTATGACCCTCTACAGGCGAAAAGATGTAATCGATGTAACGGACATGAAGGACAGAAAATGACCTAGCAACACATGTCACATGACATGTGAAATAAGGGCAAGCCTTCTAACCTAGTAAGTCTATGTTGCATAACCCAAGATGATGTGATTGCATGGTCAGAAGATAGGACAGTTCATTTGCAAAAGCCGAGAAAAAAAACCCTAAAGAAAAAATAACTCCTTGCGTGTCAAAGATGTAACCTCGCCAGAATTGTGAATTTGGCTTAAGGAATAAGATAACTCCTTGCGTGCTAAAGGTGTAACCTCACTAGAATAAATTTGGCTTGGGGTATTATATAACTCCTTGCACGCCAAAGGTGTAGCCTCGCCAGAATTGAGAATTCGACTTGAGGTATGATATAACTCCTTGCTTGCGGAAGGTGTAGCCTCGCCAGAATTGAGAATTCAGCTTGAGGTATGAGATCACTCCTTACGTGCCGAAGGTGTGACTTCACCAAAAATGAGAAATTGGCTTGAAGTAACATCCTCACCAAGTGTTACCCACTCCAGGGTAGTCCAATTATGGTGCCAAAATTGTGCATTTAGACTCCCAGGATTGGTAATGTTTTGTAGGCCATCAGAACACTACCCTTACTGTGCATACCCAAGTGGCCCTCTTGGGCACTATGTAAACATATGTGTACTGGTCCAACCATCACAAACATATTCACATTTTATGCAAAAAAATGCAGCAAGGAAGGAAAACACTAGCACAAGTCTTAATTTTGGCTACCACACATTAATCAATCTTGTTAAGTTCTAGTGACCAGCCACTGCACCTGTAACTTCCACTAATAAACTATATTATTCTAGCCATGTAACCCCCTATTTTATTTACTCCATTATCAATTATAGGTTTATAGAAAACGCATGAATTTTTTTTTTTACATCAATAGCCCACCTATGGACCAAGTTATGGATTTTTTAAATTTGTTACAAAATTCTGACCAAATGAACAGTAACTTAGCCTACTTTGCAATGTCATATCTTTCGCTACAGGGCTCCAAATTTAGAAATTCAAAATTATAATTTAACCTGTACATGATTTCTAGTTGTGTTCAAGATTTCATACCAAGATTCATTTTACACAGAGACTTGTAGAACTTTGAGTGCAGAGTCAAAATTCTGGTCACTTTATGACCATTTTGCCCACACAAAATTTCATAAGTGTCCAAACACTTCATTCACAAGGGGAAACCACTCCAAGGTTATCCCATATATGTCCATTACATTTAGGAAATACATTCTCTTGCATTTAACAAACATATGTCAATAAAACAGATTTTACAAGTAAGCAGCCCATCATTCACACTTGGGCAGCTTTGCACCACATCACTTACATAGCCAAAACACTACTCAAAGGTTCACATACTTGTCTCATTTTACAGACACTACATGAACATGCATACATGCACTACAAAATGGTCTTAACTCAACTAAATTGACATCCTAGGTTACAGGAGTACCTGAGATACAATGGACTCCAGAAACAGGATGCTGGACAGTTGCTACATATCACAATAAGTACCACCATTAAAAATACCAAATATGCTCCTCAAATCACAAAAATTTCAAGATCACAACTAGACATATGGAAGTGTAAGTACCTAAAAATCTAGGGTAAAACTGAAACCAAAAATGTCAGTTTGAATATGATCTTTCTGCTGAACCTGAAATGACAGAATTTAGGGGAGTAAGTTTTATTGAGAAACTTAGTAAGGGTAACACTTGGATTCAATACGCAATATGACCATCATTAGAACCTGCATCAAAATACACTAAAACACAAAAACCACAATGCATATATACAAGATATAGCAACCAAATGCAACAGCCATTCACAACCAACAAACACATGAAATGCAGTAGCAACAATATCCATAGATTAGTCCATAAAACATGCGATAAACTTAAATAAATCACCATAGCAGCCACCTTCAAGCTAATGCTTGGCCTTAGGATGATTTTAACATTAGTTAGCACTAACTTTAGGCTCTAGAAACCCTCATTTCAATGCCATCATTGTGCACCTGACAATAGGTCACAAAACCTTCAATAAGTGCACTCCCCTCACTAAGCTTGGTTCATCAAGCTCATGGCTCTCTTTCAAGCTTGGTTCCACCACGTCCCGGCAGATGCGTTTCTCTTGCGCTCGCAGTGCTAGCTTGCGTCCTCCACGGAATTGCAAGAGAAGAGTGCGGCTGTCCTTTTGGGAGGCTAGGGCAAGGAGACCTGCGAATTTCTCACTTAAAAGTTGTATTTATAGTGAGACTCAACTTCCAAGCCTAATGGGTTTCAAAGCCCTAATCCAATTAGGATTTAATTTCGGGCTTAATAATGGCTCAACTCCTTGGCCCATTATTAATACGAAATTAAAGTGAAACCATAACCCAAAGAATTAGCCCATGCACTTTAATGATCCAAATAGCTCTATGTGTGTGACCTAATAGGCTCTTGCCATGTTGGCAATGATCATGAATCACATTTATGATCATAAGCAATGAGCGGTGTCTAGCAACACATCATTGCTACCCAAGTGACAAGATTGTCGGTGAATCGACTAAACCTTTATGATCATCACCGATATACGCCATTGTCCCTTTCTCCAAGATATCAAGACTAAGCACGAGACATGGAATGTGTCACTCTCGTATAGCCCAATCTTTGGTTTCTTGATTACCGAGTAGACCAACTTAAACTGACGACATTGATATCATATATCAACTCATCGGAGCATGGCCATGCATTTTCTAAGTCTCACTCTATCAAGGGGCCCAAAGATATCACTCCCGTTACATAGGAGGAACAAATCCTATCTTGATCATACAAATCCCTCCTCATGATATGTGACATACCCAATGACCTCCTTCAAGTTCACTCAGTTACGAGCAACAAAGGAAAGTATCAAAGTATGTGACTCACATGTAGGGAACCTTGATGATCTTAGGTCGAAGGACTACATATACCATGATCACTATGAGAATCACTTATGACACTCATATAACGATCCATGAAGTGTTCTCATGGTGGGTCAGTCCAGTACACAAGTTCTCCAACTTGTACCCATATGTAGACTACATATCTCATATTAGTCTCCACATATGCTAGTCATTATGTATTATTGCAACCCGCTCCACAATAATACTAGACTAGGAACATTTAAGAATATCATTATTCTAGGGTTACAATTATGTTTATTACGTTACGCAGAAACAAAACAACAAACATAATTGCTGGATTAATGCCTCAATAAAATATCATGACTCAATGTGCAAAAATACAATCATCTCATGATTGACTTTTTTCGGGCACAACACTAACAGTTGGTTCACAGCTACGCCACGGAATTGGCAAAAGTTGCAAACCACCTTCGGAGGGGGATACCGAAGTCTAGCCCTCAAGACGGTAACCTCATCCGAACGAGGGGCATACCAGGGCTAGGAAGCCTAGTGACAGCATAAGAAGGAAGAAAGAATTTGGCTGACCACTTCTGGACTTTTTCAGAAGTAGCACAGCTCGGATGAGAGTTGAGGGGAAGCCAACTCTTAGGAATGGGGTAGGCCTTAGCTTGGGAAGAAGACATGTTCGGAGGGAGAACTAACCTTGGGTAGATGAAGGAGAAAATTTTGAGCAAAAAATGGAAACTCCGGAACTAAACCCACCTAGTTCAGACTGACATAGGAACTTCGGAAAACCGCCGAAAGTGTTGCCAAAAATTGCTTCGCCGCTAGCACCACTATTACCCACTCTGGGGTAGTCCAATTTTGGTGCCAAAACTGTGCATTTAAACCCCCAGGTTTGGTGTATCCTCTAGGTCATCAGAACAACACCCCTAGAGTACATACTCAAGTGACCCTTTTGAGAACAATGTAAATACATGCATATTGGCCTAACCATAACACACATATTTACATTTATGCACACTATGGTAGCTAAGAAGGAAAACACTAGCACAAGTTTAGTTTTGGCTTCCACACATTAGGCAATCTTGTTAAGTTCTAGTGACCAGCTACTGCACCTGTAACTTAAACTAATAAACTGTCGTATTCTAGCCACATACCCCCTGTTTTATTTTCTCCATTATCAAGTAAAGACTTATAGAAAACCAAGGAATTTTTTTTTACATCAATAGCCCACCTACGGACCAAGTTATAGATTTTTTAAGTTGGTTACAAAATTTTGACCAAATGAACAGTAACTTAGCCAACTTTGCAATGTCATATCTTTGGCTACAAGGCTCTAAATCCAAAAATTACAAAGTCTAGTTAACCCTCTACATGTCCTCTAGGTGTGGTAAGAATTTCATACCAAGATTCATTCTACACAGGGAGATATTAATCATTAGGTCCATAGTCAAAATTCTGGCAACTTTTGGACCATTTTGCCCATACAATTTTTCCAAACCATGCAAACACTTCATTCAAAATAGGAAAGCCCTACAAGGCAATCCCACATATCTCCATTACACATAGGAATTAAATTCCCTTTCTTCTAACAACTTTATGTAGCCAAAACAGAATTTACAAGTAAGCAGCCCATCAGTCACACTTAGGCAGCTTTGCTCAACATCACTTACATAGCCAAAACATTATTCAAATGTTCACATACTTGTCTCATTTTACATACACTACATCTACATGCATACATGCACTACAATATGGTCTTAAATTAGCTAAATATGCACCCTAGGTTGCAGGAGGTTCTGAGACAGAATGGACTCCAAAAACAGGATGCTGGACAGCTGCTGCACAACACAATAAGTACCACCATTAAAAATACCAACTGTGCTCATAAAATCACCAAAATTTCCAGATCATAACTAGGAATATGGAAGTTCATGTACCTGAAATTTCAGATCAAAAATCAAACAACAAAGGTTAGTTTGAAGGTGATCTTTCTGCTGGACCTGAAATGTCAGAATTGAGGGGAGTAAGTTTCATTGATAAACGTAGTAAGGGTAGCACTTGGTTTCTTAAGGTAATGTGATCCCCATTAAAACCTGCATCCAAAGACACTAAAACACAAAAACCGAAATCCATATATACAAGATTTAGCAACCAAAGGCAGCAGCCATTCACAACCAACAAACACCTGAAATGCGGCAGCAACATATACCACAGGTTAGTCCATAAAACACATAATAAACATAACCAAATCACTATGGTAGCCCTCCTCAAGCTAATGCTTGATCTTAAGAGGATTTTAACACTAGTTAGTACTAACTTTGGGCTCTAGAAAGCCTCATTTTACTGCCAACTTTGTGCACTTCACACTAGGTCACAAAACCTTCAATAAGTGCACTCCCCTCACCAAGCTTGGTTCATCAAGCTCATGGCTCTCTTCCAAGCTTAGCCCTAGCTCCATGGTTGCATGAAAATTAAAAAAACAACCCATGAGATCAAGAGAACCCTTACCAAAGTGGGTAGGCCAAAAATCAATCTTGATCCTTGAAATAGCTCTAGTTTGCTTCCAATTGCTTCCTTTTGCCTTCAATTTCAATCAATTGCAAGTTTGAAGGTGTGGTGGCTATGGAGGAAGTATGGTTGTGTTCTTGGGCTGGAGGAGGATGAAAATGAGAGAGAGATAAGTGATTTGGCCACTTAAATGGCCTTAAATGAGCTTAAGGGTACAAAACACACTTAACAAGCTTAACCTTGCTTTTTGTCATTTTCCTTCTCACTAATTATGGTTTCTTTGTCTTAAACTCATTGGTACACATGTGCCCAACATTTTTGACTAATTATCAAGTCTTGGCTGCCTCCCCCATGGTGGGATAACCCCACAATTCCACCCTTAGACTTAAGTCAAAAGCTTGAACACCTTAAACACTAGGACATTTAGGTCTTTATTGCCTTTAGTGTTTCCTTTGTCCAAACTTGTCTTCCATGAGTAATTTGGTCCTCCAATAGCACTTTCGTGCCATTTATATCCTTCCCATAACTCTCCAAGTCTCTTTCTTATGAGGTTTGCAATTGAGTACCCGAATTTCCAATACCTTACAAAAAAGTCCATAGGTTGCTTGACAAACAAGCAATCCTTTAGGCTTTTCTTGGGGGTCAAGTTACCAACTTGGAACATTTTTAAGGAGGTGTTGATCATGCCTTTTACCCCCCACACTTCAATCACTATGGTGAGAATTACACAATATAATGGTTTTTAGCCAATATGACACACTTGTAATTCTCCCATTTTTGTGAGGTGGTAACAACCGCCGCCAAAGAGAAGGTGAAAAAGGAGAGAAAATCAGATAGCAAAGGCAATGAAAAATGAGAAGTGTGGAAGACTCTGGAGGAGGAAAGGTTTATATAGATCGAAGGAGGCAAGCGAAGCATCGCCATAATGACCATTCGCAGGTGAAGGGACGTAACTGATGTAACAGACGCAACTGTTCACCAGTCACTTGGTGACACATGTCACCTGATGCGAGAAACTAGGGCACGCCTTCTGACCACTAGCAGACCTATGCAAGCCTAGCTCGAAGTGACGTGTCTATCTGGTCAGAAGATGTGACGATTCGCTAGCAGGCAACAGAAAACTCAGAAGGGAAATATACACTCCGGTCCAAAGGAACAACTTCGGGAACATGAAAACCTCGGCCAAAAAATGAAGAGCACTACTTAATGTCGAAGGAACTACCTCAGCTAGGAGAGACATCTTGACCCAAAGAAGTGCCTTCTTCCGAAGAGGGTAACCTCGGTCAAAAGTCCAGTCATACTAACTGAGACGACTGTCACCTCCAAAGAGTTCCACGATACGCTTGTAAAAGCTCAAGCACCGAAGATACAACTTCGGCTTTCTGAGGGGGGCTTGTGATATCCAAAGGGCTATTACACTTGAAGGTCTCCTAAACTGGCCTGATGAGCACCACCCTAGGAAAACGTAGGTGACCAACCTTGGGGAAAAAAGGGCCGGCACCACCCTCGGAGAGTGCTTAGCACCGACCTTGGGGACACTTGCACCACCCTCGGAAAGGTTACATGACCAACTTCTCGGAGGGGTCTCTTTCACCACCCTCGGGTTTTATGAACCTACCAATCTTGGAAAAATAACTCCCCATCCTCGGCAAAGGGAGAACGTCTCCTGAAGGTACCCTGTTCTGTCGAAGGACCTTTCCTGACAGCCCTCGATGGTTATATCTAGCCAAAGGAACCACATACCCCAAAAGGGTCTCGTTCCCCGAAGGGGTCTTGCGAAGATACGAAAAAAATGGTTAAAGAGCCTCTGACAAAGAGACCTTGCACACGCCCCTGCCCTCTGGACAGAACGGCCTACGGCCAGCTGGAGATACCTATCTTCGAATGTACGGAACACATCTTACCGAACACGTGTCATGATCTGAACGGGCTGTGCCGAACAGCCTCCCCCATTTGCCCTCCTATAAATACTTAGGGGAGGACCTTGGTAAGGATGAGACAGAGAACTCTGGCTATTCCCCCACATTCTACTCTTTACTACTCTTACTCTTGCAAACACTAACTTGGGCATCGGAGGCTCCTCCCCCGGAAACACATTCTGGGGAGTCTCTAACCCTTGTTCTTCAAAGTCTTGCAGGCGCCCTCATACCGGAAGTTTCCCCCTCAGGCCAACGTGTCGTATAAGGAGGACGCGCATCAAAGACGTGTAGGAATCTTCTAAAAAGAGAAGTGGCTGGCTGGCAGCAACAATATGACTATGGAACCACAATGGTGAGAATTGCGAAGATTCTTCGGTGATGATCGATGACGATGGGGGCCGATAGAAAACTGCAACAGCAATAATATGGTGGTGTCCTTCCTGCCCCATAGAAATATTAAAATATTTATGAATAATAAAATATAATATTTAAAACAAGTTTCAATCCCTCCAGTGACATGAAAAGAGACAATTTTGCAACAAAAAAATATTATTTATTAAACACTAAAATAGTTATAAAATAGGAAAATGCCACCTATATCTTGAGAATAATTAGGATGAGTAATGGGTATCTTACTCCTTTTTGGACGTTTCATTCATATTAGTGTAGCAGTCTCGATCATACCACTCTTAGGATGCCCAACCATATTATTATAGCTCCACACACACATGCACTGTTGTGGAGAGTAAAGCCCCATCCAACACCTTTCTTCACCATATATTATTTGAAGATATATAAAAAAATAAGCGTATTTTTTTCGGATTAAGAACTAGACTAGGGGGGAGAGGAGATGAGGGAATGAGAAAAAGGATGTTAATTGCCGTATAAAACCTTACATATATACACGCCTCATATCATGCAACCGTAAAGCACGAAATTAAGGCAAAATAAGGATAATGCCGCTGCTAGTTATAAAGCACAAGAAACGTTTTTCTCAAAGTTGTAAATATAAAGGCTATTAAAAATATTTATGAGACTTGAATTATATATTTTCTTTTTCCTAAAATAAAATACTCCCATAATTCCTTTTTCGTTTTAGTAAAAAACCAAAATAATATATATTTTGGGAAGGGTAGCTTATTTTGTATAATAAAGGTTCTGATACCTTGAATCTTTACTTAGTATATCAATAGTCAGTCGTCGAAACCATAAAAAATAATTCTGGTATCCCTAACAACTCAGAATAAATAAATTTGTAGTCTAATAGTGAAAACCAGATCGAATCCCAAAGGAAATTTTTTTACTGAAAACTTTCTGTCAGAAAACTGAAATAAAAGATTGGGGGTTTTCTTCAATTAAAAGCTGAAATAAATTTACTGTAGAATCAAAACGAAATTAACCAATACTAAAAACACTCAGTTCAGGATTGATTATCCATTCCAATCATATAGTTGATCATCGAAAGAAAATATTTCTTCAATCCAAGCAAATAAACAGAATTCTCTTTAAAACTAAAAAGAATCCAAAGAATTCAACAGTAAAATTAAGCAGAAAAAGATTCAGGTTAATTTCTTAATTTTAAGTAACAATATATTGAAAAGCAATTTCTAATAAACCAAAAATTGACATTAAGAACAATGAACAAAAGTTTATTCCGGCAATAATCCAAAAACTTTAAAAATTTAACATGTCTGATTTCTTCGTATGAGCTAACCAGAAATAAAAGTAATCTCCAATCAATTAATTTGCTTCTAATTGAATTCTTCACCTAAGCGGTTGAAAGAAAATCAAACAAATTTTACAATCGCATAACCAATCCAACAAGCGAGAACAGGAAAATTAATTACAATAAATCTGAACAACAAAAAAGTAAATACTTGAAATTAAAGAAAATTTTAGCAAGAAAAATCAATCCTCACAACCGGTGTTGGCGATAAAAATCGTCCCTAAAACTGAATCAGAAAATTACTCAGCCATGATAAAAAAAGAAACAACAAACAATTGAAAAAACGAACACCAAAAAGTGAAAAAGAGAGATGGAGCCTCTGGTGGCCGCGAGCTTTTGAACCGAAAGACCAAAAACCTATGGCTAAACTCATAAAAAATTCCTAAATTTTTTATATTGTTACAAAAGTACCCCAAACAAATAAAAAGATTCAAAATAACTATAAGGTTTCAAAGTTGTCAGCCAAGCAATGCTCCAAAACAGTAACAGCCACTTCAAGCTGATATTCGAGCATGATTCAGGCATTATTTCTCAAAACTCAAAGCATAAAAGTTGTATATCTATTTCTTAGCTTCCAAATGACACCTGAATCACATAAAACGTACATCTACAGCCAAAGATATGCTCAAAATACCGCAACTGCTTCTAAACCAGCGGTGACTCGTAAATCGACAATTTGGAGCTGAATTTGACCCTCTTAACGTGCAAACGGGGTTCCATGGTATAAATGTGATTTGTATCTCTAGATGTTAGCTTTCCAATGAATCAAGAATTACTTGATTCTGATCTCTGTGGCTCAAGATATGAGTTTTCTACCAGAACATCACCAATCTGTCAAAATCCTGAAAGAACACAATCAAATTGAAACTTGTAAAATTGTAAATTAAATTCACTTTCAATCAATTGTGTCTAGATATGTTCTAAGCTACAAAACATACTCAAAATATATCTTTAAGGTTTAAAACATATTAAAACATACTAAATATAAGAGAAATAAATATAATAAATATAAGCTTATCAATCAGCTCCCTTGTGCTACAACTAATAGTTGTACGACCTTAAATTATGGTTGTTTGCATGTACAAGTTTACCCAATACACATAATAAACCAGATGTACATTGAGCTTATAGGCTTGCAATATTAATGGTCATGTGCATATTTTGACTTTTCGTAAGCAATTTTAAGAATAACCCAACAAGCGGCCTCACTCAATGCTTATATAGGTAAAAATTCATTAAGGGTACTGATGCCCTCCAGTATCTTCGTTGTGTGACATGGTGAGATCGGGAGGGGCTTCCAATGAGGGAGAACGTCTGAAATGGAGATTTCCAGGAGAATCTGCCTGAAACACTTAGAAAACAGGAGTTAGGAGGTCCTCGGAGTCTTTTTCCGAGGAAGAGCCTCCGACGCCCAAGTCAGTGTTTTGGAGGTGGAGAGAAAGTAATAAATGAAGAGGTTTTCTCTTTAGAGCCCAATCCCCTTTTACCTGGGGTGCTTACCGAATATTTATAGAGGGGTGAACAGTAGAAGTCCATTTCACGTGGCCGGCCCAGATTATGACACGTGTTCTGCTAGATGCGATCCGTACCTTCAGGGAGAAGGCAAACATGCCGGCTGGCCAAGAGCCTAGGCCGCGCGAGGGCGACGTGTCAGAGCGTGTCTAAGGGCGGCGTGTCGGGGATGTGTCAGAGGCTCCTTAATTGTTTCTACCGTACTCCCGAGGTCCCTTCGGTGGAAGACAGCTCTTCGGTGCAGGAGAACTACCTCCCGAGATCACTTCAGTAATCCAGGATTACCCTCGTCGAGGGAAGTCCCGTTCGAGGATGTTCTTCCTTGCCGAAGGTGGTTTGGTCATCTTACCGAGGGTGATGATGGACCGTTTTCCCGAGGTTGGTACTGTCGTCTCCAGGGATGGTGAAGAATTACTGAGGTCGGATGTGAGAGGGGCCGGACATCCTTCTTTCCAAAGTTAGTGCTTTTTCTTCTGAGGGTGGTGCCTTACCCAAGCCTGCGGGTTTGGTTTGAAAGGTGACAGGCACTTCGGCTATCACATGCCCCCCTTGAAAAGTGGAAGCGGAGACTTTGGCTCTAGTCTCCCGGAAGATGTTTTGCCGAACTCTGAGTAGGCACATTGCTCAAGGAGGCGTTTCATCATCGGAAGATGTCCCTTCCTGGTTGAGGTATCATGACCTAGTTCTTCGGCGACCTAGGGGCGCATACTCCCTTTATTTTTACTTTCTCTATTGCAGGTTAGTGAACCATCACGTCTCGTGAGCAGGCGTGTCAGTTATGGATGGGCGTGCCTGGGTTTTCACGATGTCAGGGGGCGTGCCCTAGTTCCTCGTGTTGGATGACATGTGGCCACTGATGGATGGCGAATAGTTACGTCAGTTACATTAATTATGTCTTTTCGCCTTCGAAGGGCAATAATGATGACGTTTCGCTTACCCTCTTCGGTCTATATAAGTGATAGGTTTCGGGAGCCAAACAGTGCAACGGAATTTAACTGAAACCCTCCAAGATCCAAGTGAAACGGGGTAAACCGGTTGTTCAAAAATTTTCATACCTAATTTTCGATTGAGATCTCTCTCTCAACTGTAGAGTCGAATCACAAAACCTGAACAGTTGACGTGTTCAAGCTCTCTATGGTATCCACACGAGCCTCTCGGGATCACCACGCTTCCACCACGTCCCGGCAGATGCGTTTCTCTTGCACTCGCAGTGCTAGCTTGCGTCCTCCAAGGAATTGCAAAAGAAGAGTGCGGCTGTCCTTTTGGGAGGCTAGGGCAAGGAGACCTCCAAATTTCTCACTAGAAGTTGTATTTATAGTGAGACTCAACTTCTAGGCCTAATAGGTTTCAAAGCCCTAATCCAATTAGGCTTTATTTTCGGGGTTAATAATGGCTCAACTATTTGGCCCATTATTAATACGAAATTATTGTGAAACCAAAACCCAAATTATTAGCCCATGCACTCTAATCATCCAAATAGCTCTATGTGTGCGACCCAATGGGCTCTTATCACGTTGGCAATGATCATAAATCACATTTATGATCATAAGCAATGAGCGGTGTCTAGCAACACATCATTGCTACCCAAGTGACAAGATTGTCGGTGAATCGACTAAACCTTTATGATCATCACCGATATATGCCATTGTCCCTTTGTCCAAGATATCAAGACTAAGCACGAGACATGGAATGTGTCACTTTCGTATAGCCCAATCTTTGGTTTCTTGATTACCGAGTAGACTAACTTAAACTGATGAAATTGATATCGTATATGAACTCATCCTAGCGTGGCCATGCATTTTCTAAGTCTCACTCTATCAAGGGGCCCGAAGATATCACTCCCGTTACATAGGAGGGACAAATCCCATCTTGATCATACAAATCCCTCCGCATGATATTTGACATACCCAATGACCTCCTTCAAGTTCACTCAGTTACGAGCAACAAAGGAAAGTATCAAAGTATGTGACTCACATGTAGGGAACCTTGATGATCTTAGGTCGAAGGACTACATATAGCATGATCACTATCAGAATCACTTATGACACTCATATAATGATCCATGTAGTGTTCTCATGGTGGGTCGGTCTAGTACACAAGTTCTCCAACTTGTACCCATATGTAGACTACATATCTCATATTAGTCTCCACATATGCTAGTTGTTATGTATTATTGCAACCCGCTCCACAATAATACTAGACCAGGGACGTTTAAGAATATCATTATTCTAGGGTTACAATTATGTTTATTACGTTACCCAAAAACAAAACAACAAACATAATTGCTGGATTAATACCTTAATGAAATATCATGACCCAATGTGCAAAAAATACAATCATCTCATGATTGGCTTTTGGGCACAACACTAACAGCGTTTTCTTGGGAAGGGCCTATGTTTGACAGTTGTTAGGGGCGTGCCCTCGTTTCCCGCACTGGGTGACACGTGTCACCTAGTCACTAGGGAATGGTCACAACCGTTTCGTCAGACGTGACTATTTGCCTTTTAAGGGCAATTATGGTGATTTTTCGCCTCCCTCATTCGGCCTATAAATCCCCCATTCCTCATTCATTTTTTCACACTTATGCTCTCTTGCTCTCTTTTACTCTCAAATTTTCTCCCTTTTTCCTACGGCGGTGGTAGCGGCGGTGTGATTTCCGGCAAGTTTTCACAACGACGTCCAGAAATCCAGACTTCGGCAAAAGTTTTGGTGAGTTTTCCTTCCCAAAGTCCTTCAATTTTCTATTTTTATAGCCTTTTCTTCTTTTTCGAAGTCATTTCCTTCTTTTAAAGTCATTCTTCGTAATTGTTTCCTTCTTTTCTTTGGGCCTTTCCGAGGTTAGGTTTCTCTCTACCAAATGTCTTCCCCCGTTCCATTCATGTCTATTCAGACTATCCCCGAGAGATGGCTTCCTCTTAATTCTCATCCAAGTTGTACCACTTCGGAGAAGTAAGCGAAGTGGACAACTAAATTCTTTCTCCCTTCTTTCTCAGTTATCAGGCTACCTACTCCTGGCTTGTTCAGTTACATGAATAATTCGGATGAGGTGACCATTTTTTGGGCCCGACTAAAGGCTGAACTTTGGTTTCCTCCACCGAAGATGATTTGTGACTTCTGCTAATTCCATGGCATAGCCGTGAATTAGCTTCCTCCAAACTCTTACTCCTACTTCAATGCTTTCCTTTGCATGTGTGGGGTTTTTAAGATAGAACCTCACTTTATTTTTTTCATGTAATACTACAAACTCCACCTCGTCCCAAAGGGTGGCTTCTATTTTTTGCTTCCTCGGGGCTCTGGGAGTAAGAGGTTTACATTTACCTTCAACACGAAGGATAGTTGGCAAGGGTGGTAGAGGAAGTTCTTCTTCCTGAAGGTGGCTGACCAGTGGGGGCACATTCCAACCAATTGGGCGTGGGGGACTGTACCTAGAGATGTAGTTGACCCTCAAAAACTGCTAACCTTAGAATTGGAGGCCCAGTTCGAGGAGTTCGATAGCTGTGTTTGGGCTGTCACGGACTGGGACCCCGAGGTCCCCCCGTTCCCTGTACCCCTTTCCCATAAGATGGAGCTTAATGACCGAAGAGGTCCTTCAGGAACTGGGGGTGATCAAGGAGCATGTTACTGACCTGAACATGCCAAAACCTCTTTTTGACGGGAAGAAGTCGTGGTTGGTAATGCTCGTTCGGGGCAAACTCATCTACTCGGCCTTTAAAGAGAGTAAGTTCCTTTCCAAATTTTTCATCTCTCTCTGTGCATACTTACACTGATATTTTTCTTTTTGTAGAGATGGGTAACAGATCTGCCACATTTTACAAGTCTCTCTTCCTCGGCCAGGTCGAGAAGGGGGAGCAGACCCTGAAGAAGGTGGCATCAAAGAGAAAAAAGCCGTCTGGGGGATCATCTTCGGTTCCGAGGTCGAAGAAAATGAAGGAGGACCTCATTCCTCTGCTTCCTGAAGACGACGTGGGGACTGAGGGCCAGACCCATGTTCGGGAAGATCCACCCTTGAACTAGCTATCCATTCCACTCCCTTTAGTCCTAGTACCGCGGTGGAGACTTTGGGGACCTCGGTTAGGGGGTTTTTAGCTAGATAAGTGCCAAACAAGGAAAGGAAAAAATGTCCCCGATGAGGTCCTTGAAGTTAGTGACTCCGAAGGCGATGATGTGGAACATTCACCAGGTTTGCCCCTTAGCCATTCTTCTATGAGTTTAGGAATTTTTGGTGTTTTAGATCTTATAGACGAGTGGCTAAGGGATAACATACTGATGGAACTTCGGTGGGACTTTGCAGGCAAAGCAGTGCAGGGTCCCTCGGTGGAAGATCACACTCGAAAGTGGGCCATTTGGGACGCCAAAATCCTGAAGGGAAAGATCCCAATGGAGCCCTTTTGGTCATTCACGGAGGACATGAACTTGTTCTCCGAGGATAGCCAGAAGATGGCTCCTCAGATGGTGACTAGAGTCATCACACATGCCACTTTTCAGTCTCTGACTAAAGAGTGCCCGAATGAGGAGATCCTCTCCGTGAGGATGACCGAGTGGGCTGCCGTGGTAAACTCCTACCCTTTTGATACTTAGTGATTTTTTTTGTTTGCCTTATGTTTCTTACTCAGGATCTCCCTTTTGCAGGTTTTTGCGTACACGGGGTACTATTAGGCCTGGGTAGCCAAGCAAACTTGGGTCCGAACTCACTCCGAGGAGTCTCTGGTGAAGGCTAAGGAACTTTTGGCTAGCTCTGTCGTTAAGTACGGTGAGCTACATAAAATCGCCAAGGAGGATCTGGCCAATCTTTGGCAGGAGATGCTCAAAAGCCAAAGGGAGCTTATCCAAGACTTCTCTTCGAAGATGTCAGACCTCGGAGCGAGGTTGATAGCCATGACCTTGGCCAACGAGGTTCTTCAGAAGGAGAGAGATGACGCTGCTGCCCAAGTGGCGAACGCCTTCGATCTCAACTCTAACCTCCAGGCCAAGGTCGAGAGGTTGAAGAAGAAGGGAAAGAAGAAGAAGAAGAAGATGGAGAAAGAGATCATGGAGCTTTTGGAAAGATCTGGAGGATTTCGACGTGGAGAAGATGAAGTCTGAGCAAGCAACGAAAAGGTCTTATCAGGACATCTTCTGCCTCGCCCATCACCCAGTCTTATCAAGATTTTCGGATCTCGACCTCTCCTTCTTGGCGGGCCTAGACATCCCTGAAGGTCCATCGTGGCAGTGGTCAAAGGCGGAGTTCCTCAACCTCCCTGCTATTCCACCTTTGGCTCCTAGATCTACTGATAAAGATTTTGAAGGTTTAGAGGCCGAGAATGGTAACGAACAGGTAGATGCCCAGGATCACGAATAGGCCTCCTTTTTCTTCTTTTCATTCTGTAATCCATCTATAGTATTCTTTTATCGATGTTAATAAAATTTTCTTTCTTCAAACTCTGTTATATTTGGTCAGTATTTCTTCGAAAAGCACTGTCTTTTGCAAACCTTAACCTTTGTTCGAATCATGACTGATCAACGTTTTATACACAAAGGTACAGTTCGGCAATATACACACTCGGATGACTAGCTTCGCCATTCATAGCATTTGTTTTCAAAAAATTTTCCAAGTTCCAGCCATGCACCTGGGGAAATTCTACTTCGGGAACTATGTTCGGCCAAGGGAAACACCTATCTTCTGGAATAACTGTCTTCGGTCATGCTTCCATGGTGTTTCTACATGACTTAAAATTTTTTCCAAGTGTCCATCTAGGCACTATTAGGGGATAAACGCCTTTGGTACCAGCTATCGTCGCATGCTTGCCGAAGGCTGGTCATTTTTACGAGCTTATCGCTTCAATGTACCCATGTTTGGCCAACTGGCTAAGCATTGGCTATTGTTGTTGTTCGAGAGTGGGTATCTTTGAGATTTATTTGCTCAGATGCCTTTGGAAGAAGTCTCATTACACCATGTTCAGTTAATTACCTACAGGGAGAATAATACAATTTTTCCTTTTCTTCGAAAAATTCTAAGTATAGAATCTTCTTAAAGAATCCGAATGCCATGTTTTTTCCAATTCTCCACCCTTGGTGTCACTGAGCTTGTACACTCTCGGTCAAATTTCTTCGAGAAACAAATAGGGCCCCTCCTAGTTTGCGCGAAGTGCTCCATGCGATGGTCTTCGGGGGTCCGAACTCGGCATTTCGGAGAACGAGGTCTCCCATTTTTATTCCTTTTCATTTTACATATAAGTTGGTAGTAACGGCTACTCTCTGTTGGAAAGCTTTTCTTCTTAGTTTGGCCATTTCTCTATGTTTGTCAATGAGGTCCAATTTGGTCCTTAATCCAAGGTTGTTTCCTTCTTCGTCGAACACCTGTACCCTAGCCGATGGCTGGATGATTTTTATGGGAATAATGGCCTATGAACCGAATACAAGTGAGAAGGGTGTTTCACTCGTGGCTCTCCTCGGGGTGATTTGGTAGCTCCACAACACGCTCGAGAGCTCTCCTAGCCATTTTCCCTTTGCTTCTTTTAGCCTCTTCTTCAAGCCATCCTTTGTTATTCTGTTGGACACTTCAACTTGCCCATTGCTTTGAGGATGGGCTACTAGGGCGAAGTGCATTTCAATTCCAAGGTCAGTAATGAATTCCTGGAACCCTTTATTGGTGAATTGGGAGCCGTTATTGGCCACTATTACCCTTGGGATGCTGAATTTGCATATGATGCTTTTCCAGACGAATCTTTGTATATCCTTTGCCAATATCATTGCTAAGGGCTCTGCCTTTATCCATTTGGTGAAGTAGTCAATGGTGACTACACAAACTTTCACCCATCCGGGAGCAATCAGTAGGGGCCAAATGAGGTCAATGCCCGATACGGCGAAGGGACAGGGATAGCTGGCCGGAGTTATCTTCTCAGAGGGTAGTCTCTAGACAGGAGCGTGCCTTTGGCAATTATCGCACTTTTGGATGAACCGCCTTGTGTCCTTCCTCAGAATGGGCCAGAAATACCCTTGCCGAAAGAGGACTTTGGCAAGGGCGTCGATTCCTATGGTCTTACCTCAGGCTCCCTCATGGACTTCTTTAAGGATCACTTCGACATCCCCTTCACCGATATGCCTCTATAATGGGGTGGCGTATCCTTGTCGATACAGCTCTTCCCCTATCAGGAAGTATCTTCCTAATCATTTTCACACTTTGGCTACTTCGAGGGAGTCCTCGGAGAGTTTCGAGGTTGAGAGGTACTTTTTGATAAGGTCCTTGCACCCTTTTCATGTGGTTGTTACGCAGATTACTGTTATACTCGGATGGTGCAGTACTTCTGTTGACTCTCTTGACTTGGCCAGTGTGTTAGCCTTCATGTTATCTCGCTGAGGTACATTTTCTATGTGCACTGTCAAATTCTTGGATGAGTTCTTTGACGAGGTTGTGATATTTTGCCAAGGTTGGATCCTCTGCGCCTCATTCTCCTACCATCTGTCAGACCACTAGCTGAGAATCACTGCGGGCCTTTAGATTTCTCACGCCCACCCTCTTTGCTAGCCGTAAGCCTACTATGAGGGGTTCATATTCGGCGATATTGTTGGTGACATTGAATCTAAATTTGATAGCCTTTGTGGCCTCCATTCCTTCAGCACCTCGGAGGACTACTCCAGCTGCCTGGTGTTCGGAACCCGAAGCTCCATCGACAAATAGTGTCCACTCATGTTTGTCTTTTACGAGCTCTTCCAAGGTATCTCCGATTTTTGGGACCTCGGTGATGAAGTCTGGAAATGCTTGGGCCTTTATGGCCTTTCTTGGCTCATAGGTGATGTCGTATTCACTGAGCTCAATGCACCATTTTGACAGTATTCCCGAGTGATCAACCCTTCTCATGATATCCCGAAGAGGTAGGTTACTTCGGACACTAATAGGGTGTGCTTGGAAGTAAAGTCGTAACCTTCTACTTGCCAATACTAAGGCATAAATGGCCTTTTGTAGAAGAGGGTACCAAACCTCGGCTCCATATAGTGACTTACTTACATAGTATACCAGCCACTGTCTCCCTCCCTCTTATTTTACAAGCACCGAACTTACTGCTTTTTCACTGACGGTAAGGTAAAAGATGAGGGGTTCTCTATCCTTCGGTTGCCGAAGTGTCGACAGGTGGGTTAAGTAGGTTTTCAGCTCATCCCAAGCTTTTTAGCAATGTTCGCTCCAAGGGTGCTCTTTAGCACCGAAGGTACCGTCATTTTTTGCGGTTTTGGTGAGCACTTTGAAGAACAGTCGACACCGATCCCATTATCTGGAGATGAACCTACTAAGAGAAGTGATTCTCCCTATTAGCCTTTGCACATCCTTGACTGTTGTGGAAGTTTGGAATCTTAGCAGGGCCTTGACTTTTTCTAGATTGGCATCGATTCCTCTTTTTGACACCATGAATCCGAGCAACTTGCCTGCATTTACTCCAAACACGCACTTCTCTGGGTTTAGATGAATTCTGAATTCCCGAGTTGGTGAAATGTTTTAGTTAAGTCTTCAATATGACCGCTAGGCAATTTGCTCTTAACTATCATATCATCGACATATACTTCCATATTCCTCCTGATCTGGGTGTCAAACACCCTATTCATTAGCCTTTGGTATGTGGCACCAGCATTCTTTAAACTGAAGGGCATTCTATTGTAACAGTAAGTCCCAACTTCGGTGATGAAAGCAGTTTTCTACTCATCTTCAGGATCCATCCGAAATTGGTGGTATCCACTAAAGGCATCGAGCAAACTAAGTAGGCCGTATTCGGCAGTAGAGTCCACCAACTGATCTATTGGTGGTAAAGGATAAGAATCCTTAGGGCAAGCATCATTTATGTTTCAGAAATTGATGCACATTCAGAGCTTATCACTCCCTTCTTTTGTAGCAATGACAACATTGCTAAGCCATTTGGGGTACTTGACTTCCCTTATTACGCCTGCTTCCATTAAGCACTGTACTTCAGTTTTGATAAAGTTGTTCTTATGTGCCGAGAGGCTTCACTTTTTTTGTCAAACGGGCTTTGCCTCTGGGTGCACCTTAAGACTATGTTGGATTATGCGAGGGTTTACCCCAGGCATGTCCTTCGGCGAGTAGGCAAACAGATCTTTGTTCATTAACAGAAAAGATACAAATTTTCCATTGTCACCTTTGGCCAGTTTCTTCCCTACTCGGATACTTCGGCCCGGGACAAGTTCCACATCTTCTGTTTCTATTTTTTTGAGGTCTACTGTTTCTTCTCCCTTTGCCTCTTTTCTGAGCACCGCCTTTGCTCCTGAAGTCTGTGTGTGGATCTTTGCTGGGCCCTGTCTTGCCTTCACAAAGACCTTCCTCACTTCTCCTTGGTCAATGAAGATCTCAGAATCCCCATCCTTTGTTGCGAAGGTGACAGTCAAGTATTTCACATCTGGACGGATGTGGAGATTTCCTTGTGTCTGCCTCTTAAGGATTACATTATATGATGAAGGAACATCTATGACGATGAACATTGTCATTGTTGAAGCAAAGAGCTCACCTTTGTTTGGGGACGAAGTTCCTCTTAGCATCAAAGGTAGGTCCATCCATCCGAGGACAGGGAGTTCAGACGGACCTACCCTGAAGGTAGGGGAGGTGACAGGCTTGAGATCGCCTTTTGTGATACCCAAACTCGGCAGGAAATGGGAGAATAAAATGTCAGCATTGGAACCATCGTCGAGGAGTACTCTCTTAACATCCCAACTCCCTATCCTCACCATGATGAGGAGTGGGTCATCATGAGGAAACATCACGGTGGATCCATCCTTCTGAACAAGCTTGTTCTACTGGTGACCGAACTCCATGACAGAGATTTCCTGTATCTTTCTCTTCCTTTCAGCCGATGGTATCCCCGTGGTGAATGTCTGGATTACTCCTGCTGGTGGTGGTGGTTGCCTCTTGGGACTTTGATCCCGACATCTGTAGGAATCATAGTCATCGTGTCCTTTCCTCTCCTCTTCCCTCCTCCCCTTCGAGGAGGGTATCCGTAGGTAGCGCCGAAGTTGGCCCTGCTTTATGAAAGACTCGATGTACTTCCTCAGCTGGAAGCAATCCTCTGTCTCATGCCCATGGTCGCGATGGAACTAGCAGAGTTTCTTCATATTTTTCTTGTTTTTTGAAGTCATGTCCTTTGGACGCTGGATTGGATTGCCTTGCCTTTCCATGACCAACAATATGTTTGTTCTGGAGGTGTTCAGCGGGGTGAACGACATGGGTTTTTTCCCCTTCTGCTTCTGAGGTCTTCCCCCGCCCTCGGCAGAATAGCGATTTTGGTGACTTTGACCTTCAGGCTGATGGCTATCGGACTTCGGTCCCCCCATTCTTAGCTCTTCGGCCGTCATATGCTATTCCGCCCTTCGAAAGAACTCGCCGAGGGTGTCCGGGCCGTCCTTCGAGAACTCGAAAAAGAGTTGCGAGTCTCGCCGAAGCCCTCGTATCATGGTGAGGATGCGTATTTTAGGGCAGAAGTCTAGCACGCTCAAGGCCTCTCGGTTGAATCTTTCGACATAATTGTGAATGGTCTCTCCATTTCTTTGAGCAATGTTGAACATTTGAACCGACATCTTCACCGTAGGCCTACTGCCGATGAACTGCTGTGTGAACACGGTGGACAGCTCTTGGAAACTCATTGTAGTTCCAGGGGCGAAGGAATAGTGTCACACGGTTGCCAGGCCGAAAAGGGTGACCTCAAAGCACTTGCAAAGGGTAGCATCTGTTAGTGTTGTGCCCAAAAAGCCAATCATGAGATGATTGTATTTTTGCACATTGAGTCATGATATTTTATTGAGGCATTAATCCAGCAATTTTGTTTGTTGTTTTGTTTCTGCGTAACGTAATAAACATAATTGTAACCCTAGAATAATGATATTCTTAAACGTCCCTAGTCTAGTATTATTGTGGAGCGGGTTGCAATAATACAAAATGACTAGCATATGTGGAGACTAATATGAGATATGTAGTCTACATATGGGTACAAGTTGGAGAACTTGTGTACTGGACCGACCCACCATGAGAACACTTCATAGATCGTTTTATGAGTGTCATAAGTGATTCTCATAGTGATCATGCTACATGGGGTCACTTCGCCCATCGTACGTCTCCAAGTGTGGCACCGGGAAGTCGGTTGGCATGGGTGCCTCAACTATCACTCGGATGAAAGGTGACTCTTCTCCGGTGAAGGTTTCCGACAACCTTGACCAGACAGGCTTCCAAGCCATCTGCCTTTCCACTTTCTCGAACCTCTCTAGGATCTTTTCCATGAGGATGGTGGTGCTAGGCTCTTCTCTCTGCCTGGAGACCTCCGGCAATGGAGAATGATGCCTCCTTTTCGGGGAATAACTTCGGCGGCGGGGGGATTGTGATTTCTCCTCTAGTGATGAACTTCATCGTCGGGAAGTTTTGGCCCCTTTTGAGGCCGTTTCTCCGGTACGTCGGGCTCTAGGAGGTACGTCATCCATTGAGAATTCATTATGGAAGTCTCTACTCCCTGAGCTCCGGTAAGTGGACTTGGGGCTTTTCACTCGACGGGGAGTTGGTAAGGACGCCTTTCGGGCCGAATGTGGTTGAGACCACCTTTCGTCCAATTGTTCCATCATTTCAGCCCCAATAGAGTGCTGAAAATCACATAAAAAGCTCATCGTGATCTTTAGAGGGCGTTCATCCTCAGGCAAAGAAGTCCCTACAGCGGGTTGTTCGGTTACCGGTTGATTCTCCGGTGTGGATGGGGACTTCGGCAGTCCCTTATCCTTAGAATGCCGAGTCTTAACGGTGGCTACATGAGGGTGAGTTCCCATAGACGGTGCCAAATGATGCCCGTCGGCATCTTGGTTGTACGACATGATGGCCTGAAGTCGGGGCTTTCGATGTGAGAGTACTTAAAATGCTCAAAAGAACAAGAGTTAAGAGCTCCCCGGAATGTGTTTCCGGGGGAAGAGCCTCAGATGCCCAAGTTAGTATTTGGTAAGTAAAGAGTAGAAAGTGGAGAGTAAAATAGTGGAGAGTAAAATAGTGGAGAGAGTTTGTGTATATCTTTACCAAGGTTATTCTCTAAGTATTTATAGGAGAGCATTGGGAGGAGTCTGTTTGACATAGCTCGCTCAGATCATGACACATGTTCGGTCGGGTGTGATCCGTATCTTCAAGGATGGGGGACCTCCAGCTGGCCGTAGGCTGTTCTGTCCAGGAGTCATGGCCGTGGAAGGTTTGTGTGTCAGGGGCGTATGTGAGGTCTCTGTGTCAGAGGCTTCTTAACCGTTTTTGTCTGATTTCCATAAGACCCCTTCGGGGAATGAGACCTCTTCGGGGTATAAGAGCCTTTTGGAGTAGGAGGCCCTCTTCGGCTAGATATCATCACCGAGGCCTGTCAGGATGAGTTCTTCGGCAGAGCAGGGCACCTTCGGGAAAAGTTCTACCTTGCCGAGGATGGTGGTTTACTGAGGTTAGAGTGTCGAGGATAGCGTACACTCTTTTTCCAAGGTTACCGCTCATCCGATCTGAGGGTGATACTCGACCTTTGCCGAGGGTGGTGCTCGACTTTTACCGAGGGTGATGCTTGACTCTTACTGAGGGTGGTGCTCTTTATTTACCGAGGGTGGAGCTCGTCAGAGCTTAGGAGTTCAGAAGGTGATAGCACTTTGGCTATCAGTACCTACAAGAAAATTAAGGACTCACCATATGATAACTTATGTAACCTTCTATGAGCTCATACTATTAGTGTTGTGCCCAAAAAGCCAATCATGAGATGATTGTATTTTTTGCATATTAAGTCATGATATTTTATTAAGGCTTTAATCCAGCAATTATGTTCATTGTTTTGTTTTTGCGTAACGTAATAAACATAATTGCAACCCTAGAATAATGATATTCTTAAACGTCCCTAGTCTAGTATTATTGTGGGGCGGGTTGCAACAATACATAACGACTAGCATATGTGGAGACTAATATGAGATATGTAGTCTGAATATGGGTACAAGTTGGAGAACTTGTGTACTGGACCGACTCACCATGAGAACACTACATGGATCGTTATATGAGTGTCATAAGTGATTCTCATAGTGATCATGGTATATGTAGTCCTTCGACCTAAGATCATCAAGGTTCCTTACAAGTGAGTCACATACTTTGATACTTTCCTTTGTTGCTCGTAACTGAGTGAACTTGAATGATGTCATTGGGTATGTCACATATCATGCGGAGGGATTTGTATGATCAAGATGGGATTTGTCCCTCCTATATAATGGGAGTTATATCTTCGGGCCCCTTGATAGAGGAAGACTTAGAAAAATGCAAGGCCACGCTCAGATGAGTTGATATACGATATCAATGTCATCAGTTTAAGTTGTTCTACTCGGTAATCAATAAACCAAATATTGGGCTATACGAGAGTGACACATTCCATGTCTCGTGCTTAGTCTTGATATCTTGGACAAAGGGACAATGGCATATATCGGTGATGATCATAAAGGTTTAGTCAAATCATGGACAATCTTGTCACTTGGGTAGCAATGATGTGTTGCTAGACACCGTTCATTGCTTATGATCATAAATGTGATTTATGACCATTGCCAACGTGGGAAGAGCCTATTGGGTTCCACACATAGAGCTATTTGGATCATTAGAGTGCATGGGCTAATAATTTGGGTTTTGGTTTCACAATAATTTCGTATTAATAATGGGCCCAATAGTTGAGCCATTATTAAGCCCGAAATTAAAGCCTAATTGGATTAGGGTTTTGAAACCCATTAGGCCTGGAAGTTGAGTCTCACTATAAATACAACTTCTAGTGAGAAAGTCGCAGGTCTCCTCGCCCTAACCTCTCAAAAGGACAGCCGCACTCTTCTCATGCAATTCCTTGGAGGACGCAAGGTAGCACTGCGAGGGCAAGCGAAACGCATTTGCCGGGACGCAGTGGAAGCGTGGTGATCCCGAGAGGCTCGTGTAGATACCATAGAGAGCTTGAACATGTCAACTGTTCAAGTTTTGTGATTCGACTCTACAGTTGAGTGAGAGATCTTAACCGAAAATTAGGTATGAAAATTTTCAAATACCCGGTTTACCCCGTTTCACTTGGATCCTAGAGGGTCTCGGTTAAATTCCACTGCGCTATTTGGCTCCCGAAACCCAACAGTGGTATCAGAACTGCTGGTGAAACCCTAAATCGGGATTGAGTGTTGAATCGCATGATGTTATGCGTTCGGTTGCTTTTCGGCCATGATTAATTAGATTGATTCATGATGCATGAAACCCGAACTCGTAATGAACATATGACGTATATCAAGAAATGACACTAATTGGTTAATGAGATTAACCCGAAATTGGATGGTATGAGATACCTATATGGGTTAGGATTCTTACAATAGTTGCAAAAACCCTAGCTTTGTTCAGATTCGGCTTGTTCGGGTACCGAAAGTAAGGTATTTTTGGTGGCCAGCGGAACCGCCGTATGCGAAGCACGACTTAAATAAAAAATTGGTTAATCAACGTGCGTCAATTCGCATGCATTTTTGTTGAATGAGAATTGACATGATATGCTTATTGGTGTTTGAAGCATGGTGCATGGTTATAGCCCTTGATTGGTTGTACTTATAAATAAGGCCTGCGAGTCGTGCCTTCTCTTGTTACTCTCATTGTACATTCTCTTCTCACCTTACTCCCCTCGAATGTAACTTGAGGTTTCTATTATTAATGTAATGGTACATTATGGGATCATCCAAGGTGGTATGTCCAAGGAGGTGACAACAAAAGGGCAACCAATAAAGGAAGATAAGGAGCTTGTAAAGACCCTTTTCTTTTTCTAGGCTTTCTGATATTCTCATTGGCTTGAGAATATCACATAGTTTGGGCTATAACCATGTCACATTTATTTTCTTGTAAGCATGAGATGCATGTTTTATATTTGTATGTGATGCATGTATAAGACAACCGGAGATAACAAATTGGTGAGATCAAAAGAAAAATCCCTAAAAAAAATATTAAATCATTAAATGTGATGCCTTCCAAATGTTGGCACTCATTAAGACTTTGATCAACATTAGGTGGATTTGCCAAAGCAAAGCACCTATGTTCATCTTGGTAAGGCGCGATGGGATAATAGTGATATCCAAACTGCTAACTTTGGGTTCGACTTAACTAAGTCATCCTAATAGGATTAGGGACCTAAAGGCATAGAGTTGGGCTTAAGTTCATGAGATGAGCTTGGACAAGTGTTGTTCACCCAACTATCTAAGAGTTGCATGACATGCACTTGGCAAGGAGTTGCCTACCTAAATAGCTGTGCCTTGAGAAGAAAGCCAAAGCTGACTCAGGTTGTGGTCAAATATGGATCTCGGCCCACTAGAATACCTTAGCACCGAGGTGTTTCGAAATAATATCGAGGGTTATTATTTTGAGGAAAATAGTGGGAGTATCATTTAATAAAAGTCCTTATTAAATGAATTAAAATACATGACTCTTACATTGCATATTTGCTATTGTAGATAACCATGGCACAAAACACATCGACACTTTCGTTGCGATCGATCGTTGAGAAGGAAAAACTGAATGGGACAAACTTTCTCAAATGGTACCAAAACTTGAGGATAGTCCTCAAGCAAGAGAGAAAGGCTTATGTCCTAGAGCAGCCCATTCCGAATGAGCCTATTGCCACTGCTCTAAGAGCTGAAAGGGATGCTCACAAGAGGCATTCTGATGATGCTTTGGATGTTGCATGCCTCATGCTTATTACCATGGAATCTGAGCTTCAGAAGCAACATGAGAACATGGGGGCGTTCGATTTGATCGAACATCTCAAAATGCTTTTCCAAGAGCAAGCTAGGCATGAGAGGTTTGAGACCTCTAAGGCATTGTTTCAGTGCAAGATGACTGAGGGAAGTGCCGTGGGTCCTCATGTGCTCATGATGATTAGGTACATTGAGAATCTTGAGAATTTGGGATTTGCTCTTCAGAAAGAGTTGGCTATCGATGTAGTCTTGCAATCATTGCCTGAAAGCTACAGTCAGTTTGTCGTGAACTATAACATGAACAACCTTGACAAGTCCCTTCCTGAATTGCTCAACATGTTGAGAACTGTGGAGCAAAACCTTAAAAAGACTAAAGCCCATTTTGATGGTTCAAAAAGG
The DNA here is from genome assembly GCA_039654915.1 of Aquilaria yunnanensis. Classification (NCBI taxonomy): domain Eukaryota; kingdom Viridiplantae; phylum Streptophyta; class Magnoliopsida; order Malvales; family Thymelaeaceae; genus Aquilaria; species Aquilaria yunnanensis. The sequence goes on from CM077598.1 coordinate 80,943,469, forward strand.
CAAGGGAAAGGGCAAAGCCAACAAGAAGAAGGATAAAGCTAATGGAAAGTCCAATGCTAATTCTTCTTTAGCTGCACTGAAACCAAAGGGTGGTGTGGCAAAGGAAGGGGAATGCTTCCATTGTAAGCAACCTGGACACTGGAAGCGCAACTGCAAGCTCTATCTAGAAGAACTTGCTAAGGAAAAGGGAAGTAAGACTTCCACTTCAGGTATTTTTGTTATAGAGGCTAACTTTTCTACATCCTCATCTTGGGTATTGGATACTGGATGTGGATCTCACATTTGGGCAAATGTGCTGGATTTAAGTAGAAGTAGAAGATTGGCTCGAGGTGAAGTGGACCTACGTGTTGGAAATGGAGCAAGGGTTACTGCCTTAGCCGTAGGGACTTATGTTCTCACTTTACCTAGTGGATTAGTTTTAGAATTAGACAACTGCTAGTTTGTACCTACTATTAGTAGAAATTTGATTTCTGTTTCTTGTTTGGACAAGAATGGTTTTTCATTTATAATAAATGACAAATGTTGTTCTATTTATTTCAATGAAATCTTTTATGGTAGTGCTCAACTTAGCAATGGGTTGTATGTTCTAGACCTCGAAGATCCAATTTATAATGTGAATACCAAGAAGGTCAGATTAAATGATTTGAACCCGACCTATCTCTGGTACTATCGCTTGGGCAATATAAATGAGACCCGCATATCCAAGCTCCATAAGGATGGACTCTTGGACTCATTTGATTTTGAATCATACGAGACATGTGAGTCATGTTTTTTGGGCAAGATGACCAAAGCCTCATTCACAGGGCAAAGTGAAAGGGCTAATGACTTACTAAGACTCATGCATAGTGATGTATGTGGCCCTATGTCTACACAAGCTAGAGGAGGTTTCCAATACTTCATTACTTTCACTGATGACTTCAGCAGATATGGCTATGTGTATCTTACGAGACACAAGTCAGAATCCTTTGAAAAGTTCAAAGAATTCAAGAATGAAGTAGAAAATCAACTTGGGAAGAGTATCAAAGTGTTTCGATCAGATCGAGGTGGAGAGTACTTGGATTGAGAATTCCTTGACTATCTGAAGGAGTGTGGTATAGTATCACAACTCACTCCACCAGGTACACCTCAATGAAATGGTGTATCTGAAAGGAGAAATCGAACTCTGTTAGACATGGTTCGCTCTATGATGAGTCAAGCTGACCTTCCAAACTCCTTTTGGGGACATGCTTTAGAGACAACCACTTTTACACTAAACCGAGTTCCATCTAAATCGGTTCAAAAGACACCATATGAGATATGGAGTGGGAGGCGTCCCAATTTGTCTTTTATGAAGATTTGGGGCTGTGACGCTTATGTGAAATGTCAATCCTCTGACAAACTATGGCCCAAATCTCAAAAATACCTTTTTGTTGGGTATCCCAAAGAAATGAAGGGTTACTATTTCTACAATCCTTCTGAGCAAAAAGTATTTGTTGCTCGAACTGGTGTCTTCTTTGAGAAAGAGTTTATCTCTAAAGGAACTAGTGGGAGGAAAGTACAACTTGAAGAAATTCAAGAACAACAAGGAGACATTGAACCTGAAACGGAACCTGAACAGACACCGCAAGATGTTGTTCAAGAGTTTCTTCCTGTAGAACAGAGCCCACGTAGGTCTGGTAGGATTCGGCGTGAGCCTGAGAGATATGAATTTCTCGTGACTCACACCGGTGATGTGATGCTCATGGATCAGGATGAGCCCATAACCTACCAACAAGCTATGTTGGGGCCTGACTCTGAGAATTGGCTAGTGGCCATGAAATCCGAGATGGAATCCATGTATGAAAACCAAGTATGGACTTTGGTTGACCCACCTTGACCCACCTGAAGGGGTAAAACCCATAGGGTGCAAATGTGTTTTCAAGAAGAAAACTGGCATGGATGGTAATGTGATTACCTTTAAGGGATGATTGGTTGCAAAAGGTTTCAAGCAAATTCATGGTATTGTCTATGATGAAACTTTTTCATTAGTTGCTATGATTAACTCCATCCGAATTTTGTTCGCTATTCTTGCACACTATGATTATGAGATATGGCAAAGGGATGTCAAAACTACATTCCTAAATGGAAAGCTACTTGAGGATGTGTACATGACACAACCTGAGGGTTTTGTCACTCTTGAGAATGCCAATAAAGTGTGCAAGTTGCAATGGTCCATTTATGGACTGAAGCAAGCTTCTCAAACTTGGAATCTTCATTTTGATGAAGCAATCGAAGAGTTTGGTTTTATAAAAAATGAAGATGAACCTTGTGTCTACAAGAAGGTTAGTGGGAGTGCTATTGTCTTCTTGGTGTTGTATGTAGATGACATACAACTCATCGAGAATGACATTCCTGAGCTACAGTCTGTGAAGACTTGGCTGGGGAAATGTTTCTCTATGAAGGACTTGGGTGAAGTAGCCTATGTGTTAGGCATCAGGATCTATAGAGATAGATCTAGAAAGCTTCTTGGCCTAGGTCAAAGTACATACATTGACAAGGTGCTAAAGAGGTTTAGCATGCAAGATTCCAAGAAAGGATTCTTGCCATGTCACATGGTATAACTCTTTCTAGATCTCAATGTCTGAGTACACCTGAGGAGAGAGAACACATGAGTAAGATTCCATATGCTTCAACAATTGGATCTATCATGTATGCCATGATATGTACTTGTCCTGATGTCTCATATGCCTTAAGCATGATGAGTAGGTACCAATCGAACCCCGGTGAGAGTCACTGGACAGCTGTTAAAAACATCCTTAAGTACTTACGAAGGACTAAGGATGCATTCTTGGTCTTTGGAGGTGAAGATGAGCTCGTTGTAAGGGGTTACACCGATGCAAGCTTCCAATCCGATAAGGATGATTTTAGATTGCAATCTGGTTATGTATTTTGTATTGGTTGTGGTCCTGTGAGCTGGAAGAGTTCAAAGCAAGAGACAGCAGCTGACTCTACAACAGAATTTGAGTACATTGCCGACTCTGATGCTGCGAAGGAGGCAGTTTGGACCAAGAAGTTCATTACTGAACTTGGAGTGGTTCCAAGCATTGCCGACCCGATAGAGCTCTATTGTGACAACAATGGAGCAATCGCACAGGCTAAGGAACCTCGATCTCACCAGCGATCCAAACACATACTCCGACACTATGATCTCATCAGGGAGATCATCAAGAGGGGTGATATAAGGATATGTAGGACTTCGACAGACAGCAACATTGCTGATCCATTGATAAAGCCCCTTACACAGTAGAAGCATGATGGCCATTCTAGATCCATCGGTATTAGATACATGGATGATTGGCTTTTAGTGCAAGTGGGAGATTGTTAGTGTTGTGCCGAAAAAACCAATCATGAGATGATTACATTTTTTGCACATTGAGTCGTGATATTTTATTAAGGCATTAATCCAGCAATTATGTTCGTTGTTTTGTTTCTATGTAACGTAATAAACATAATTGTAACCCTAGAATAATGATATTCTTAAACATCTCTAGTCTAGTATTATTGTGGGGTGGGTTGCAATAATACATAGCGACTAGCATATGCAGAGACTAATATGAGATATGTAGTCTGCATATGGGTACAAGTTGGAGAACTTGTGTGCTGGACCGACCCACCATGAGAACACTACATGGATCGTTATATGAGTGTCATAAGTGATTCTCATAGTGATCATGGTATATGTAGTCCATCGACCTAAGATCATCAAGGTTCCCTACAAGTGAGTCACATACTTTGATATTTTCCTTTGTTGCTCGTAACTGAGTGAACTTGAAGGAGGTAGTTGGGTATGTCACATATCATGTGGAGGGATTTGTATGATCAGGATGGGATTTGTCTCTCCTATGTAACGGGAGTGATATCTTCGGGCCCCTTGATAGAGTAAGACTTAGAAAAATGCATGGGCAAGCTCGGATGAGTTGATATACGATATCAATGTCATCAGTTTAAGTTGGTCTACTCGGTAATCAACAAACCAAATATTGGGCTATACGAGAGTGACACATTCCATGTCTCGTGCTTAGTCTTGATATCTTGGACAAAGGGACAATAGCATATATCAGTGATGATCATAAAGGTTTAGTCGAATCATCGACAATCTTGTCACTTGGGTAGCAATGATGTGTTGCTAGACACCGCTCATTGCTTATGATCATAAATGTGATTTATGATCATTGCCAACGTGGGAAGAGCCTATTAGGTCGCACACATAGAGCTATTTGGATCATTAGAGTGCATGGGCTAATAATTTGGGTTTTGTTTCACAATAATTTCGTATTAATAATAAGCGCAATAGTTGAGCCATTACTAAGCCTAAAATTAAAGCCTAATTGGATTAGGGTTTTGAAACCCATTAGGCCTGGAAGTTGAGTCTCACTATAACTACAACTTCTAGTGAGAAATTCGCAGGTCTCCTTGCCCTAGCCTCCCAAAAGGACAGCCGCACTCTTCTCTTGCAATTCCTTGGAGGACGCAAGCTAGCACTGCGAGCGCAAGAGAAACGCATTTGCCAGGACGCGATGGAAGCGTGCTGATCCCGAGAGGCTCGTGTGGATACCATAGAGAGCTTGAACACGTCAACTGTTCAAGTTTTGTGATTCGACTCTACAGTTGAGTGAGAGATCTCAACCGAAAATTAGGTATGAAAATTTTTGAATACCCAGTTTACCCCGTTTGAGTTGGATCCTGGAGGGTTTCGGTTATATTCCGCTGTGCTGTTGGGCTCCCGAAACCCAACACATACAGCCCGAGGGCTTGATATATGTACATATAACTAGGTCCCTTGAGACCTTTACTCATCTTAGTCCTTGAACTACAAGGCATAGCCTTGTCCTTTAGCAAGTTGATCTTCCCAGCCTAACTAGTGATAAATTACCAATTGCACCTCTTCCTTTTTATGCTGTACAAGGGAATTATGGTTGGACTATTGTAACTCGGCCATAAAGACCTTGTCAACTAGGTGCACTAAGGTTTCACCTTCCAACCTTATGGCTAACGGCACAACTAGGTCGCCAAGGGTTCTAAACCTTCCACCCTAGATAGTGGTACGTAGGTGTGATCCTTAGTAAACTGGTTTTCTTGCTTATGGTAGAAGTAACCATAAAACTTTACAAAACCCAAGAAAACTCCTAGTTCTTGAGGGACTTTTGAAAGTCTCGGAGTACCCCCGGAATGCTTAGATCCCAAGGTACCCTAAGAACCCCCTTAGGTCTCCCATTGACCTTCCCAGCAAAACTTGGAAAATTCAGCCAACATACCTATGGCGATGTGTTGCCACAGTTGGTAACATTCTGCCAACTTTCTAGTATTGGTGACACGTCGTCGGCAATGGTACAAAACTGGCGATGTGTAGCTAATCTACAAATCTGCAGAATTTTCACAAAATTTGCTGTTATGAACTTTGGACACTTATGAAACATATCAAACATGCTTGGTTAGCCTCCAAACTTCATATACATGTAAAACATGTTGCATAGATCACAACAAACTATCACAAGCTAGTCTATGATGCATTATAACATCATTGCAATTATCACAAACCTCATAGTCCACCATGATTCAACCTTGTCCACTAACTAATGCTATTGCTAGAATTACTTGAATTCTTCAAGCAACCTCATTCCAATAGCAGTCATTGAACTCAAAAATACAACTCCCTTACCTCAACTCCAAGTAACAAGCAAGAATCAAGCACTCTTCCAATCCATTATGCTCACCAAAGCACCACCTAAGTTCCAAGCAAAACATAGGCACCAACCATCAAATTCTTACTTTCAAACCAAAACCCAAGGTCCTAACTAACCAATAAACCTAGAATCAATCAAGAACACATTGGTTACCTCATACTAAAAATAGGGGATGGGAGAAAACTTGCTTCTAAGCTCTAAATCCATGGTTTTATGCTTGAAATAAGTTTTGAGTTTTGATCTGAAACTAACCATTGTGGTTTGAGTTTTGATCTAAAAATTTAGTTGCATGAACTTCCATGTGTCTAGTTATGATCTGGAAAGTTTGGGGATTTTAGGAGCACATTTGGTATTTTTGGTGATGGTACTTATTGCGTTGTGCAGCAGCTGTCTAGCATCCTATTTTTGGAGTCCATTGTGTCTCAGGCACTCCTATAACCTAGGGTGGGTATTTAGCTGAGTTAAGACCATATTGTAGTGCATGTATGCATGTACATGTAGTGTATGTAAAATGAGACAAGTATGTGAACATTTGAGTAATGTTTTGGCTATGTAAGTGATGTGGTGCAAAGCTGCCTAAGTGTGAATAATGGGCTGCTTACTTGTAAATTCTGTTCTGGTCACATAAAGTTGTTAAAAGTAGGGGAATGTAATTCCTATATGTAATGGACATATATCAGATAGCTTTGGAGGGTTTTCCTCTTGTGAATGAAGTGCTTGCACAGTTATGAAATTTTGTATGGGCAAAATGGTCATAAAGTGACCAGAATTTTGACTCTAGACTTAAAGTTCTATATCTCCCTATGAAGAAGGAATCTTGGTACGAAAGTTTGACCACATCTAGAGAACATCTAGGGGCTAAACTGGGATTTGGAATTTATAAATTTGGAGCCCTGTAGCCAAAGATATGACATTGCAAAGTTGGCTAAGTTACTGTTCATTTGGTCAGAATTTTGTAACCAACTTAAAAAATCCATAACTTGGTCCATAGGTGGGCTATTGATGTAAAAAAAAATTCCTTGGTTTTGCTCTAGGTCTTTACTTGGTAATGGAGCAAAGAAAATAGAGTGGTATGTGGGTAGAATGATACATTTTATTAGTGGAAGTTATAGGCGTAGTGGCTAGTCACTAAAACTTAACAAGATTGCCTAATATGTGGTAGCCAAGATTGAGATTTGTGCTAGTGTTTTCCTTCTTTGCTGTCATGTTGTGCATGAAATGTGAATATGTTTGGGATGGTTGGACCAATATGCATGTGTTTACAAAATGCCCAAGAGGGCCACTTGGGTACGCACACTAAGGGTAGTGTTTTGATGGCCTACAAAACATTACCAATCCTCGGAGTCTAAATGCACAATTTTGGCACCATAATTGGACTGCCCTAGAGTGGCTAACAGAAGTTTGTATTAGAGCGTGGTTTATACATGTACATAGCATATAGTTGCATTGCATGCATCTACATATATGAACTTAGTTTTGTAAGCTGCTAGTGTCAAGTACCATTGAAATACCTATGATCTTTATATGTGCTCTATGATGCATCATTAATGCAGGAAGTAACTATGGTTGCCACAAGGAAAGAGGAACAACCCCGAAGGCCTCCTATTTACTCTGGGCAACAAAGAAATGAATAGAATAGAGGGAATCAGGGGCAACATAGGGTACCAAACCCTGAAGTGCCTCAAGTTTGGTTAGAGCTTCAGAGGAACTTAGTTCTAATCAATGAAAACTTAATGCGGCCGATTGAAGCACAACAGCAAGGAGTCCAGGTTGCTCCAGCAGAACCAGTTCAGGATGCACAACAGCAACTAGAAGAGGATACTAGGAACACATCTGAATATGTTCCTTCTAAAAGCTTAGAAGATACAAATGATGAGACCATTGAGTAGGAAGATGAAGATAGGAGAAATTCAAGAGGAAGAAGACTAAGCTCTGAGATTGGTCAGGTGTCCATGACCAGTCTCTTAGTCTATGACCATTCCTCCACTAGCAATGAGATTGGGGAAGGCCATGACAGAAGATCCAAGAGAAGGTAAAGAGATCATAGAGAGCATCACAATACAGAGGGCTCTCACAGATCCAGGAGACACAGATAAGAGGATTTGGAAGGCATTGATGAAGTCAGATTGTTTGAAAGGTTCCAAGGCCTAAGACCTCCACAGTTTGATGGAAGAGCTGGGCCAAAAAGAGCTAAGGAGTGGTTAATTTTCATAGAAAAGATGTTTGAGAGGATGCCACTCAGCTCCACCAGAAAGGTGTCACAGGCTACCTACAACTTGGTAGGCAGTGCAGAGATGTGGTGGAGAAACACCAGGGATAGGTATGATTTCCAGAAGGGCAGAAGGCTAGGAGAGATGTTGAGATGAGCTAGCCAGAGTTCACACAGCTGTTTCAGGAGTAGTACATCAGTGATGCCATCAAAGATATGAAGCAAGCTGAATTTGATGCTCTAAGGCAGGATAACCTCAGTGTCCTAGAGTATGAGCCCAAATTCAATCAGTTGGTGAGGTATGCTCCTCAGTATAATTGACTGGTTGAGTTGAAGGCCAAAAGATTTGTTAGAGGCCTAAAGTTAGACATTAGAAAGGCTGTTAGACCTTTTGGAGCAGTCACATACTTTGAAGCAGTGCAAAAAGCTCTATTAGTAGAGCAAGAGAAGTATGAGACTACGTACTTTCCCAATGGACCAGGGGAAAGTAGTCAGGTAGGAGGCAAGCAAAAGAAGCCACCACATAGCAAGGGAATTGCCAAGAGTTCCCATTTTGGTTGTAAGGGCAAGGTAAGGGGAAGTTCCTTGGCCTAAGGTGCCATAAATGCAAGAAGTTTCATGGAAAGAAACCTTGCTATTTTGACACCCAAGCATGTCTAACGTGTGGATCTATGGATCATTGGATCAAAGACTGCCAACAGGCTTAAAGGAGGCCAGAAGACCAAGGTCCAGTAAGGCCTATTTGGCAAGACCTAGAGGGGGAGCCCCTAGGGAGGGACAGTAGAGGCCAGTTCCTCCAGTGCCTCGCCCTCTAGTACAGAGAGTTGGTAGAGTCTTCCAAGTGGAGAGTCCAGAGACATCATAGCAGGGAGGAGCACTAAGAGGTAACATTTACCTTAATGGTATGCCTGTTAGTGTTTTGTTTGATACTGGTGCATCTATGTCGATAGTGGCTAGAAAATTTGTTGATGCCATGAAATTGCCTACTGAAATCATGCCCAGGATATCCATAGTGAAAATAGCAGGTAGTCAATATCTATTCACTAATGACCTAGATAAGGATTATGAGCTAGTAGTAGGAAAGACTATGGTTATGACTAATCTGCTATTGTTGGACATTCTTAAGTATGATTTAGTGCTGGGTATGAATTGGCTTGTTATGCATAATATAAGAATTGGTTGTGCTTAGAGGGAAATCACATTGCCTGATGGTGAAGTGCATGCATTAGTGAATTCTAAGGAATTAGTGAATGAAATGCATGGCATGGAGCTAGAGGTACTAGATGAGATACTTGTGATTTCTGAGCATGATTACTGTTATGCATTGAATGAATTGCACTACGATAAGGAAGTCGACAGAATAACTATACTGAGCGACTTTCCACAAGTCTTTCCTAAAGACCTGCCAGGTATTCCTCCATAAAGGGAGATTGAGTTTGAAATGAAGCTACAACCAGAAGCTAGTCCAATATCCATACCTCTTTATAGAATGCCAATCATAAAGATGAATGAGCTCAAGAAACAACTTGATGAACTTCTTGAAAAAGGGTTCATAAGGCCAAGTGTTTCACTATGGGGAGCTCCTATTCTCTTTGTGGAAAAGAAGGATGGATCTTTGAGACTATACATTGACTACAGGAAGCTCACTGTAGTGATTGTCAAGAACAAGTATCCACTCCCTAGGATAGAGGATCTTTTTGATCAACTTGATAGCCAAAGGCTATCGCCTCTATCTGGCCGAACTCCCTGGCACAAGAATGGCCAGAAGAAACTGGCGCTACCCGAGTAAAGGTGGGATCATACACCTCGGGAGATAGCCGAAGAGCTCTGAGCCCGGCACGCCAGGAAACTTGAGGATACTACAAGCCCCCCGAGGTTGCAAACAGATCGCATTCGGAAAAGAGGCACTAGCTATTGCGGGCCGAACATGATCTCCCCGAAGGCGGAACTCCCTGAAGCTGGGTACCCCCGAACTGAGGGCGTGTTTCCCGAAGATGTACCATCCGTACCAAAGGATGACCTCGCCCAGGGACCTCGGGAGTACGGCAGGAGCATTTAAGGAAGCCTCTGACACATCCTTTCACAGACGTCATAAAGCCGCCTCAATAGGCGCTCTGACATGCTGACGCCATCAAAATCACATCATGGCCCATCTCAGCACAAGGCTCAAGGCAACCTGCTACCAGCTATCTGTCCCCTACGCCCAGATACTCAGGGAACATCCGACCGAACACGTGTCATGATCTGAACGGGCTAGGTACTCCTATAAATACCAGGAAATAAATACTTGGCAGGAGGTTGGTTAGCAGGGAGCTGACCCCCAGACTCTGAGAAAATCACCAGGCAAGACTCTTCAGCCCCTTGGTGCTATTTCCTCTGCCTCTTTCTCAGCCACCACTGACTTGGGCATCAGAGGCTCCCCCCCCAGAAACACATTCCGGGGGCCTCCTAACCCACTTTTTCTGAGCATCTCAGGTACTCTCCCTTGGGCGCACCATCCTCCAGGCGTTCTTCCTCCTAGAAGTCTCTCCAACAGTCGCCATGACTCCAAACGATGAGGCCCCCGGCCATCACAACTCAAGGGAGCTAAGATCTTCTCCAAGATAGATTTGAGATCTGGATACTTCCTGTTCAGAGTAAAGGAAGAGGACATTCCTAACACTGCATTTAGGACCAGCTATGGGCATTATGAGTACACAGTCATGCCATTTGGTTTGACTAATGCCCTAGTTGCTTTCATGGACCTGATGAACAGGGTGTTCAGACCACATTTGGACCAATTTGTGGTTGTGTTCATTGATGACATCCTAGTGTATTCCAAGGATGAAAATGAACATGAACATCATTTGAAGATTGTCTTAAAGACTCTGTTGGAACATCAGCTTTATGCCAAATTATCCAAGTGTGAATTCCGGATAAGTCAAGTTTTTTTCCTAGCACACATCATAGATGCACAAGGGCTTAAGGCAGACCCTGAAAAGGTCAAGGCAGTGCAAGAGTGGGAAAGACCAAAGACTGTGAAGGAAATCAGAAGTTTCCTAAGATTAGCTGGAAACTACAGGAGATTTGTATCAGGCTTTTCCATGATTGCCTCAGTTCTTACTCATCTGACCAAGAAGGGTCAAAGATTTGAGTGGATTGAAAAGTGTGAAAAGAGTTTCCAGGAGCTCAAGTAGAGGTTGGTTGAAGCTCCAGTTTTGATTCTTCTTGATCCAAGTGAGCCCTATGTCATATATACAGATGCATCTAGATCTTGGTTAGGTTGTGTGCTTATGCAAGACAAAAATGTCATTGCTTCTAGGTCAAGGCAGTTAAGACCCCATGAGCAAAATTATCCTGCCTATGATCTAGAACTGGGAGCAATGAGTTTTGCTCTGAAGCAATGGAGACATTACTTGATGGGTGGTTCCTTTGTGATCTACACTGACCATAAGAGCCTAAAGTACTTGTTCACTCAAAAAGAGTTGAACATGAGGCAAAGGAGATAGTTAGAGTATATCATGGACTATGACTGCAGTATAGAGTACAGAGAAGGCAAAGGCAATCTAGTAGCAGATGCCTTAAGCAGGAAGTACACGGGACTTCTAAAAGGAGGATCCATACCTGATCATGATGAGAAAAATAGTTTGCTATGCCATTGACATAAATGGCATAAGTGGGAAGAAGCCCAAATTTACACATTGTCAATCCAGTCTGGATGGATTGAAGAAGCTAGAAAGGCACATGAGATAGATCCTGATCTAAAAAAGATTTCAGGAGAGGAAAAAGATTCCTTATATCAATCATTTGCCTACAAGCAAGGATTACTATACTTTAAGGACCGAATCTATGTGCCTAAAGAACCAAAGCTTAGGGATGAAATACTTGAAGAAGCTTACACAAGCAAGTTGAACATACATCCAAGATGTGAGAAAATGTATAAAGACTAGAAGACTCACTTCTGGTGCCCAAACGTTAGGAGAGACATAGTTACTTATGTCTCCAAATGTGTCACATGCCAGAGGGTAAAGGTAGAGCACCAAAAGCCAATTGGTACCCTACAAACTCTACCTATACCAGTGAAGAAGTGGGGCAACATAACCATGGACTTTTTGACTGGGTTGCCTATGACCAGATTGAGGCATGGTACAATCTGGGTCATTGTAGATGGGCTAGCCAAATGTGCCCACTTATTCCCTATGAAACTCACAGACTCCTTGGAGAACTTAGCTTAGATGCATGTCCAGGAGATAGTGAGACTACATGGAGTGTCAGACTCCATTGTATCTAATAGAGATCCAAGATTTATAGCTCGATTTTGGAGTGCTTTTCATAAAGCACTAGGAACCAAAATCCACCAGAGCATTGCTTATCATCCCCAGACAAATGGGCAATCTGAAAAGGTGATACAGATTCTGGAAGACATGCTCAGGAGCTATGTGTTGGAGTTCAAAGGTGAATGGGACCAACACTTGCCATTGGTGGAATTCTCATATAACAATAGTTACCAAAGCACCATTGGAATGGCACTTTATGAAGCATTATATGGAAGAAGCTGCATGACACCCCACTGTTGGGTGAAAGCCTCAAACAGGCTAGAGTTAGGTCCCGACATTATTAAAGAGACAACTGCCAAAATCAAGAAAATTCAAGAGAGATTAAAGGCAGCCAATGAAAGGACCACAACCTATGTGAACAAAAGAAGAAGGGACTTGGAATTTGAGGTTGGTGACAATGTTTAGCTGAAAGTTGCAACAACCAAAGGCACTATCAAATTTGGCAGAAGAACCAAGTTAGCTCCAAGAGACATAGGTGCTTATGAGATCTTGGACAGAGTTGGCAAGATAGCATATAGGTTAGGTCTACCACCAAGCATGTCAAATGTTCATAGTGTTTTTGACATCAGTATGCCTAAGAAATTTTGATTAGACACAAAGCATGCTATTGTAGTGGAAGACATATAGTTGGAACCTAACTTGAAATATGAAGAAGAACCTATAGCTATCTTAGCCAAGTATACCAGAAGGTTAAGAACACAAGCTCATTCCCATGGTTAAAGTTCAGTGGTCACACCATTATGAAAGAGAAGCAACCTAGGAAACTGAAAAAGACCTTATGGATAAGTATCCCGCAGAATACCCGAACCTAAAGGCTAATTTCGAGGACTAAAATTTTAAGGGGGGGAGGATTGTTACCACCTCACAAAAATAGGAGACTTACAAGTGTGTCATAATGGCTAAAAACCATTATATTGTGTATTTCTCACCATAGAGGTTGAAGTGTCGGGGTGTAAAAGGCATGGTCAACACCTCCATAAATGTTTTCCAAGTTGGTAACTTGGCCCTAAGAAAATCCTTAAGGATTGCTTGCTTGTGGAGCAACCTATGGACTTTTTTGTAAGATTTTGGAAATTTGGGTACTCAATTGTAAAAATTTCACAAAAGAGATTTGGAGAGTTATGAGAAGGATATAAATGGTATTAAAGTGCTATTGAAGGACCAAATAGCTTATAGAAGACAACTATGGACAAAGGAAAACACAAAAAGTCTTTAAGGACTTAAGTGTCTTATTGTGTGCCTTTGGTTGTCCATGCTTGTGACTTAAGTCAAATAGTAGTTTTGTGGGGTTATCCTACATAAGGAGGGCTGCTATGACATGGGATAAGGAGGTCAAATGTGGGCCAAGAGATTAAGTCAAAACTACTTGCAATTGAAGTCAGGGAAGCACAATTGGAAGCTATTTGGTTCTATTACTTGAGTGCACAATTGGAAGCTATTTGGTGCTATTGCATGAGCTTGATGAAGCAAGCTTAGTGAGGGGAGTGCACTTATTGAAGGTTTTGTGACCTAGTGTGAAGTACACAGTGATGGCAGCGAATTTTTGGGTTTGTAATGCCTAAAAGTTAGTACTAACTAGTGTTAAAATCCTCATAAGACCAAGCATTAGCTTGATGAAGGCTGCCATAGTGATTCGGTTATGTTTATTATGTGTTTTATGGACTAACCTATGGTATATGTTGCTGCTGCATTTCATGTGTTTGTTGGTTTTGAATGGCTGCTGCATTTGGTTGCTATATCTTGTATGATAGCCGAAGGGCTATCGGCCCCTGAAGGACTTCACACTCCAAAGGAGCTCACCTCCCCGAATGAGCTCTATACTCCGAAGGAGTTCGGCCCCCCAGAAAGGCCACGTGGACATATGACAAAATAGCTGAGGAGCCTCTAACACAAAAGCCTCACACACGCCCCTGACACGGGTACCCCTGCCACAGCACCCCCGTCGGCACCCTTGGTCGGAACGGCCTAAGCCCAGTTGGAGGAGCCCTCTACAGAGGTACAGACTAAATCGGGCCGAACATGTGTCACCATCTCAGTAGGCTATGTGGAACGGCCTTCTCCCTGCGCCCTCTTATAAATACTTGCACGGTGCTTTCATAAGGACCACGAAGAGGTAACAGGGAATTCTTGCTATACTCTGCTCACTATTCCCTTTCTGTACTTTCACAAAGTACTGACTTGGGCGTCGGAGGCTCCTCCCCAAGAAAATACTCCGGGTAGCTCCTAACCCTTGCTTTTTTGAGTCCTTGCAGTCCTTCTCCCACCGAAGGCCCCTCATCCAGGTGTTCCCTCACTGGAAGTTCCTACTCTAGGCTCACCATGTTGCACAATGAAGATGCGGAATGGTATCATTTGGTGACGTCTGTGGGAAACCCTTCCTAGGTTGCCATCGTAGAGACTCGGTGTTCCAAAGACAAGGGGCTCCCGAAGTCCCTTTCTACACCGGAGGCTTAGCTGGCAACCGAGCAGCAAACTGCAGAGACTTCTACGCTGGAGGACGACCGCCCTCTAACAGTGATGTTAAGCTTCTTATGAGACTTCTAGCACTCCATTGTCACTGAAATGACTCAGCAACTTGACCAGAGGTGGCCCCAGCCTCTTTCGGTCCGAACGGCCTCACCCTCGGGAACGCATCGGGAGAGAAGCCTGTGGTCCACCCACTAGAGTTCCAAGAGTGAGGGCTCTCATGACGAATCTTCGACGGAGGACGTGCCCCCTAGGGCACCCACCAGAGAAAGGGTCCCAAAAGAGATTAGGACCTCCTGTCGATGGAGTCCGTCACTATAGTGAAGGTCCAGTCTCCTCGCTGCCGAAGTTACTCTCTGAGAAGGAGAAGAAGTTCGCCATTTCCGGCGACCACGAGGCAGCAAGGGGAAGCTAACACAGCTACCCTCATGGAGCAGATCCTTGGAAGACTAGAAAAGGTTGAGAGGCAGATCTCCTGAAAATCAGTTTGGTCAAGATTGTCCGACGCTTATACCGGAGAAGAGTCACCCTTTGTACGAGAAGTGGTGGAGGCGCCCATGCCTAGTGACTTTAGGGTGCCACGGTTGGAAACCTACAACAGGTGTAGTGACCCCCAGGTGTACCTGACAAAGTACAAGTGAAGCATGGTGCTCCACGGCGCAGATGACGCAACCCTCTGCAAGTGTTTCGAAGTGACCCTTTTTGGTCCAGCAACGGCATGGTATAACTCCCTGGCCCACGAAACCTTGCTGAGTTTCCAAGAGTTGTCTACTGCCTTCACCCAACAGTTCATTCGCAGTAGGCCAACGGCCAAGATGCCGATGCAGATGTTCGACATAGCACAGGAAAGTGGGAAACCATTCGCGCCTACATCGAAAGGTTCAATCAAGAAGCACTAAGCATGCCCGACTTTCGACGCGAGATTCGCATCCTCGTAATGATAAGAGGACTTCAGAGAGACTCCCAACTCTTTTATGAGTTCTCCAAGGACCCCCTAGGCACACTCGGGGAGTTCTACCGAAGGGCTGAATAGCACATGACGGCTGAAAAACTCAGAATGGGTGGACCAAAGGTGGAACACCTTCGGCCCGAAGAAGAAAGCCACCGGCCTCATTACCAAAATGAGGTTGGAGGAAGGCACCGAAAATAAAGGGATAAAAGGCCAATGACGTTCACTCCCCTGAACGCCACAAGGGCCATCATTGTCATGGCTTTAGAAAGGCAAGGGACAATAGTTCCAAGGCCAAAGGCCATGACTTTGGAAAACAAGAAGAACATGAAGAAGTTTTGCCATTTCCACCGAGATCATGGCCTTGACACAGAACACTGCTTCCAGCTAAGGAAGTACATCGAGTCTATGAGAAAGCAAGGCCAACTTCACCGGTACTTGCAAATGCCTTCTCTGAAGGGGAGAAAGGAAGAACAAAGAATGAGGGATGAGGAGGACTATGATTTTGACAGACGTCATGACCAAAGTCCTCGAAAGAATCCGCCACCATTAGCAGGGGTCATCCAAAGCATCACTACAGGGATACCCGCGGCTGAGAGGAAAAGAAAGATAAGAGAAATCTCCATAATGGAGTATAGGAAATCGCCGAACAGGCTTGTTCGCAAAGACAGGTCCACTGTGAAGTTCCCCCACGTTGACCCACTCCTTGTCATGGCAAGGATAGGGAGTTGGGACATCAAAAGAGTACTTCTGGATGACGGCTCCAACACCGACGTCATCTTCTCGCACCTACTACCTAACTTAGGCATTTCAAAAGGCGACCTCAACATAGTCAATTCCCTTACCTTCGGGGTTGGGCCATCCAAGCTCCCTGTCCTCGGATACATCGATCTGCCCCTAATGCTGAAAGGGACCTTACCTCAGAGTCAGGAGGAACTGTTCGCCTCCGTTATTATGTGGTTCATCATCATTGATGTTCCCTCATCATACAATGCCATCCTTGAAAGTCAAACTCAAGGCAATCTCCACATCCCCCCGGATGTAAAGTAATTAAAAGTCACCTTCGCAACTAAAGAAGGAGATGCAGAGATCTTCATTGACCAATCCGAGGTCAGGAGGGTCTTCACCAAGGCTAGACAAAGCCCGGTGAAGGTCCAAGTACAGAGTTTGGCTATTGAAGGAGCCATCATGACATGCGAAGAGATAGCAAAAAAATGAGTAAAGGAGTTGGAAAAAGTAGAAACAGAAGATGTAGAGCTGGTCCCCGGCCGGAACACCCGAGTGGGGAAAAAATTGGCCAAGGGTGTCAAAGATAGGCTTGTATCTTTCTTGTTAATGAACAAAGATCTATTCACCTACTCTCCGAAAGACATGCCTGGGGTCGACCTCGGCATAATCCACCATAGTCTCAAAGTACGCCCTGACGCAAGGCCGGTTCAGCAAAAAAAATGAAACCTATTGGCTCGTAAGAACTCCTTCGTTAAAACTGAAGTGAAGCGTCTAATTGAGGCAGGGGTAATAAGAGAAGTTAAATACCCTGAATGGCTTAGGAACGTGGTTATTGCCACAAAAGAAGGGAGTGAAAAGGTCTGAATGTGCATCGATTTTCGGAACCTGAATGATGCCTGTCCAAAGGACTCCTACCCTTTGCCAGCTATAGACCAATTGGTGGATTCAACTACCGAATACGGTCTTCTTAGTTTCCTTGATGCCTTTAGCGGGTATCATCAAATTCGGATGAACCCTGAAGAGAACGAAAAAACCGCCTTCATCATCGAAGTTGGTACCTACTGCTACGTCAGAATGCCCTTCAGGCTTAAGAATGCAGGGGCTACCTATTAGAGGTTGATGAATAAAGTGTTCGACTCCCAGATCGGGAGGAACATAGAAGCGTATGTCAATGATATGATAGTTAAGAGCAGAATGCCTAGTAATCATATCGTGGACTTAGACAAAACATTCCAACGACTTCGGGAGTTCGGCATTCGCCTTAACCTCAAGAAGTGTGTGTTTGGAGTGAGTGCAAGTAAGTTCCTCGGGTTCATCGCGTCAGAAAGGGGAATAGGTGCCAACCCCGAAAAGGTCAAAGCCTTGTTAGGATTTTGAACACCTACAACCACTAAAGATATACAAAGGCTTATCAGAAGAATCACTTCCCTTAGTAGATTCATTTTCAGGTACGGTGACCGATGTCGACCATTCTTCAAGGTGTTTACCAAAGCAACCAAAAGTGAAGGCAACTCCAAAACCGAGGAGCACCCTTGGAACCAAGAATGTTAGAAAGCTTGGGATGAGCTTAAAAGCTACCTAACCCGTCTGCCAACACTTTGGTAACCTCGGGAAAGAGAGCCTCCCATCCTCTACCTTGCCGTCACTGAAAAAGCTGTGAGTTCAGTCCTAGTGAAAGAAGAGGGTGGGAGGCAGTGGCCAGTATATTATGTAAGCAAGTCCCTGCGCGGCACCGAGGTTAGGTACCCATTGCTCCAAAAATCCATTTATGCCTTAGTACTTGCAGGTAGGAGGCTACGGCCCTACTTTCAAGGACACGCCATCATTGTCTGAAGTAACTTACCTATTCATGACATAATGAAGAAGGTAGAGCATTCGGGAAGGCAGTCAAAATGGTGTATCGAGCTTAGAGAATATGACATCACTTATGAGCCAAGAAGGGCAATAAAAGCCTAAGCATTTGCAGACTTCATCGCCGAAGTTCCAGAAATCGAGAATGCTGAAGTTACCTCGGAAGACCTAATAAGGATTGAACCAGAGTGGAAACTCTTTGTCGATGGAGCCTCAGGCGCCGAACACCAAGGCGCCGAAGTGGTTCTTCGGGGGCCTGAAGGTATGGAAGCCACCAAAGCCATCAAATTCGATTTTGATGTCACCAATAACATCGCCAAATATGAGGCCCTCACAGTACGATTAAAACTAGCCAGAAAAGTTGGTGTGAGAAACCTTAAGGCCAACAGCGACTCATAGCTAGTAGTTCGGCAAATGATAGGAGATTACGCTGCAAAGGATCCAACCTCGGCAAAATATCATGACCTCGTCAAGAAACTCATTAAAGAGTTTGACTCGGCACATATAGAAAACGTGCCTCGTAGAGATAATGCTGATGCTGACACCTTGGCCAAGTCCAAGGAAGCCACCGAGGTGCTGAGTCAACCCAGCACAAAGCTAATGTGCGTAGCAACCTCGGGAGAAGGATGGCAAGATTCCATCAAGAAATACCATGCAACTTTGTCACTCCCCGAAGACCCTGCCGAGGTCGTAAAAGTGCAAAAAAGATCTGGGAGATACTTCCTCATCGAGGAGGAACTATACATACAAGGGTATGCAAGTCCCTTGCAGAGGTGCATAAACGAAGAGGATGTCAAAACAATCCTCGAAGAAGTTCATGAGGGGGCCTGTGGTTACCACATAGGAACAAACATCCTCACCAGAGTACTACCTAACCAAGGTTACTTTTGGCCTACCCTAAGAAAGGATGCAAGGCAATTTGTTCGAAAATGTGACAATTGCCAAAGACACGCCAACATCCAGAGGTTACCCTTGGAGAAGATAACTTTGGCAAATTACCCTTGCCCTTTCGCCGTCTGGGGTATTGACCTCATCAGACCTCTCCCAAGCGCCCCCGGTGGGGTGAAGTTCTGCATAGTTGCAGTAGACTACTTCACTAAATGGATCGAAGTAGAGCCTTTGGCATCGATCTCGATGAAGGATACCCAGAATTTTGTCTAGAAGAACATCATATGCTGATTTGGCATAACAAGGGTAATAGTGGTCGACAATGGTACCTAGTTCACTGACAAAGGGTTTCGAGAATTCGTGACTAACCTTGGCATAAAACTACACTTCGCCCTCGTAGCCCATCCTCAAAGTAATGGGCAAGTCGAGGTGTCCAATAGGACAATAAAAGATGGCCCAAAGAAAAGGCTAAAAGAGGCAAAGGGGAAATGGCCAGGGGAACTCCCAAGTGTACTATGGAGTTATCGCACAACTCACTGAAGGGCCATAGGAGAAACTCCTTTCTTGCTCATGTTCGGTACAGAAGCCATTATACCCATTGAGGTCATATAGCCATCAGTAAAAATACAGGTGTTCGACGAAGGAGGAAACAACCTTGGCTTGAGGGCAAAATTAGATCTCGCTGAAGAACACCGCGAAATGGCCGAACTCAGGAGGAAGGCTTTTTAACAAAGAGTAGCTGATGCTACTAACTTGCATGTGAAGAAAAAAGGAATCAAGAAGGGGGACGTCGCCCTACGAAAGGCCGAATTCGAGCCGCAAAGGCCATCAGATGGGGTACTTCAGGAAAACTGGGATGGACCTTATCTAGTCCTCGACAAAATCTGCCCAGGGGTCTACAAATTGGGCGACGCTGAAGGAGGAGAGTTGAGAAGCACTTGGCATTCAGATTCTTTGAAAAAATTCTACACTTAGACATTTTTTCTGAAGAAAAGCTTGTGATTACCCCTCTTCGAAATTGCCAGTAAACAAAAGTATACGTGTCAACCGAATATGGTTTATAAACCGAATATGGTCACGTTGCTAGAATGGGCTCCTAGCATATTGACTTTCAAAAAGTTTCCCGAAGGTGCTCGCTCCCTAGCAAAGCCTAAGACTCAGCTGAATACGTTCAGAAAAGTGAAAATGGTCGCTCCTTGTGTTACGAGAAAATGTTCCACATACTAGAAAAATTTCTCTAAGGGAAGAATAGTACTAAGCTTCCTGAAGGCATGATTTCAAATGTGGATGTTTACTGAAGACACATACATAAAATCATACAAGCTTCTTAAGAATGATGACCAAAGAAAAGAACGGGAACTTAGCTAAATCTTTGAAAGAATTTTCATTCATAGCTTTGGGCAATAGTACAAAGGTGCAGGATACAAGAAAAGAGAAAGAAGAAAAAGCCTATTGCTGAGCATGAACATCCAATACCTCCTCGACGTTGGCATCCTTCTCTTGGATGGGAGTGTTCGAAGGCGCGGGCACAACAGGCAGGAGGTTGAGGTACTCCGACTTCGACCACGTCCACCTAGGCTCTTTGGGGAAATCCAAAGCGGCCAGGAATGAGAGGTCGAGTTCGAGGTGCAGAGAAAGGACTTGATGCCAAGCCAAACAAAAACCATCTTCATAAGATACTTTCATCATCTGGTCGGACTGGTCCTTCTCGGCACTTAGAGTCTCTAGTTTGGAGGTGAGCTCAGCAGCCTTACTCTTGAGCTTCTTCTTCTTCTTCTTCTTGGCCACCTTCTTGAACAGATCGACCTTCGCTTGGAGCTCGGCGTTCAAAGCAAGCGCCTTCGTAAGGTTTTCAGTGTCATCTGCCCTTTCCTTCCGAAGGGCATCGTTCTTCGCAGAGAAAATAGCATACCTTGTGCCGAGGTCCTTAACCGTTGAGAAGGAGCTCCTTCTTACTCTCCCGAAGCTCCGCCTGAAGATTCTCCATGTCCTTCTTGGCGATTTTGTTCAATTCGCCGTACTTGAGGACGTATTGGGCACAAAAATCCTTCGCCTTCTTCAGAGAATTCTCGGTCCGAGAGTGAACCTCAGTCTACTTTACCGCCCAAGCTCGAAAATATCTACTGTATGCCAGGAGCTGCAGAAAAGAAAGCCCCGAGTAAGGGTCAAAGGGCAAAAAAAACTCAGAAGAAAATTTTTCTAAGTCCCCAAAGAAAGAAAAAAGAAATCTACCTGGGCGGCGTGCTCGCTCATCCTCACCGCGAGGATTTCCTCATTCGGGCATTCGGCGGTGAGCGACTGAATGGTGGCATTCGTCAGCACACCATTTGCCATTTAGGGAGCCATCAACTGGCTATCCTCGGAGAACAAGTTCATGTCCTCCATTAAAGACCGGAAAGGCTCCCTTGGTACCTTGTCCTTCAGGATATGGCTATCCCGAAGGGCTCTCTTCTGGGCATGAGCCTCCAACCAAGGATCAGGTGTCATCTCCTCTGCAAGATCATGCCGAAGTTCCAATAGTACATCATCCCTTAGCCATTTCTCTATAAGATCGAAGATACCAAAAACACCAAGATTCATAGAGGAATGGCTAAGGAATAAACCTGGTGGAACCTCGGTGACCGCATCCTCGACCTCATCCGCCTCACAGACTTCACAGGGAATGTTTTTTCCTTTCCTTATTCGCTTGTCCTCGAGCTCCTGAGCTGAAGTACCTTCGACCGAAGTCTCCGTCACAGCATCCAGACTCAAAGGTGTCTCGAGGATGGCAAGATACGAAGGTGGATCGGCGTGGGCAGGAGACTGGGTAGGTGACTGATCTTGCACCTCCACGATGTCTTCGGGGAGAGGGGGAAGGACGTCCGCTTTGGCTTTCTTTGCCTTTGACGGCCCCCCAGTAGTCTTCTTCCTCTTTGCAGATGCCTTCATCCATGTCTGCTCCCCCTTCTAGGCATGACCGAGAAAAAGGGACTTATAGAACTCCGCAGATTGATCACTCATCTCTGCAAAAGGAAAAAACATCAGTGTAAGTCCAAAATGAACATAGGTAGCAAAGCCTGGGAGACAACTTACTCTCGGAAAAAGCCCCGTATGAAATCTCGGCCCGGAGAAGCATCACCAACCACGCCTTCTTTCCTAGGAGAACAGGCACGGGCAGGTTCAAGTCGAACTTATGGTCGTGGATTACCCCAAGTTCCCGAAGGACTTCTTCGGACATAAGGTCCCACTTAATGGGAAAGGGGTATAAGGAACGCGGAGGGACCTCGGAGTCCCAATCCGCAATGGCTTGAATGTGTCTGTCGAGCTCGTCAAAATTCACTGCCAACCCGAAGGTCAGCAGCTTCCGAGGGTCAACCACGTCAGTCTTCAACACCCCTGAAGCCTATCTGGTCAGAACGTGGCGCCATCTTTCGGGAACTGAGAAGAAAAGGAACTTTGTTTTCCACCCCCGCTAGCTGTGCTTCATCACGAAGGTAAAGGTGAACTTCTTGCTCCGAGATCCTTGAGGAAGCAAGAAGTAGAAGCCACCCTTCGGGACCAGGTGGAGCTTATAGTATTTCATGAAGAAAAGAAAATGGGGTCTTATCTTAAAGACCCCACACATGCAAAGAAAGGCATTGAAATAAGAATAGGAGTTTGGCGAAGTTGTTTCACGGCAATCCCATGGAACCTGCAAAACTCACACACCACGCGCGGCGGACGATACCGAAGACCGACCTTCAGTTGCGCTCGGTAAATGGTGATCTCATCAGGACAGCCCATGTAACCATACATGCCCGAGGTAGGTAATCTCGGGAAAGCATAAGTAGGGAGATAGAATTTCGCTACCCACTTCTTTATTTTCTCTGAAGTAGTGCAACATGGATGAGACTCAAGGGGGAGAAAACTCTCGGGAATAAGGCGGATGGTCATCAGTGGAACAAGGTTTGACATTTGTCAAAGAGAAGAGAGGTAGCTTTGGGAAAACTAAAGAAAGAGAACCGAAGGGCTTAAAAAAAAAGAAAAACTTCGAAACAAACAACTTTAGAAAGAAGGAAGAACTTCGGAAAGAAAGAACCAACAAAAGTTTTGCCAAAATCTGGATTCCTAGACGCGATCGTGAAGGGTTGCCAGAAATCGCTCCGCGCTAAAACCGTTGTCGGAAGGAGAAAAAACACGATAGAGAGTTCTGGAGCAAACAAGAGCAAAGGAAAAGAGTGTGAAGGTCTGAGCCAAGAGGGGTTTATATAGGCCGAAGGAGGCAGGTGAAACATCGTCACTATTGCTCCTCGAAGTTGAAGAGACGTAATTGATGTAACCAATGTAACCGTTCACCACTCATCAGCCGCCACGTGTAAACTGACATGAGAAATGAGGGCATAACCCTAACAACTGGCAAACCTACATAACCCTACCGAAAGTGATGTGCCCATCTGTATGGGAAGACAAAATGATTTACTGATAGAAAGGTCAGTGGAAGTACGCACTTAGACAATGACCTCGGCAGAAGAGCTAGGGACACCACTCAAATACAATAGAAATTACCTTGGTAGAGCACTTTAGTTCGCCGGAGTTCCCTTATGGGGAGAAGGAGACTTCAGATGGAAGCCCATCATGGCAACAAGACCAAGCATCACTTGCCACAAAAAGGCTCCCGAAACCCCCAAACTAAAGACACATCTTCAATTTTTCGAGGGTGGCATGTGCTAGCTGAAGGGCTATCGCCCCCTGCAGGACTTCGCTTGTGCGCACCACCCTTGGCCGGCGCACCACCTCCGATCGAAACAGACACAACAAAACCCTGGCAAAGAGAGGGCCTCAGCACCCTCAGACAAGCCAGATAGACGCTACCCTCAGGAAACCCATGGGACCAACTTTGGTCAGAAGAGGTCACCACCCTTCCCAAGGGTAACCTTGCGCTGATCTCACGTGCCCAAAACCACCTTCGGATACTCTTTGGGCAACCCTCGGAGTGCGCTAATGAAGTGCCATCATCAGGTACCCAAGCCTGACCTCAGGAAAGCCAACCGAAGGGGCCTCGTACAAATAAGGGACCTCCCTCCAAAGGAGCTCACCTCCCCGAATGAGCTCTATACTCTAAAGGAGATCGGTCCCCCGAAAAGGCCACATGGACATATGACAAAATAGCTGAGGAACCTCTGACACATGGGCACCCTCGTCACAGCACCCCCGCCGGCACCCTTGCTCAGAACGGCCTAAGGCCAGCTGGAGGAGCCCTCTGCAGAGGTACGGACTAAATCGGCCTGAACACGTGTCACCATCTCAACATGCTATGTCAAATGGCCTTCTCCCTGTTCCCTCCTATAAATACTTGCACAGTGCTATCGTAAGGACCATGACGAGGTAACAGGGAATTCTTGCTATACTCTGCTTACTATTCCCTTTCTCTACTCTCACAAAGTACTGACTTGGGCGCCAGAGGCTCCTCGCTCTAAAAATACTCTGGGGAGCTCCTAACCATTATTTTTCTAAGTCCTTGCAGTCCTTCTCCCACTAGAGGCCCCTCATCCAGGCATTCCCTCACCGGAAGTTCCTGCTCCAAGCTCACCATGTTGCACAACGAAGATGTGGAATGGCATCATTGTATATATGCATTTGTGATTTTTTTTTATTGTCTTTGGATGGAGGTTTTAATGATGGTCTCATTGCCTATTGAATTCAACTGTTACCGTTACTAAGTTTCTGAATGAAACTTACTCCCCTCAATTCTGCCATTTCAGGTCTAGTGGAAAGATCATATTCAAACTGATCATTGTGGTTTGAGTTTTGATCTGAAACTTCAGTTGGATGAACTTCCATGTGTCTGGTTATGATCTGGAAAGTTTGGTGATTTGAGGAGCACATTTGGTATTTTTGATGATGGTACTTATTGTGTTGTGCAGCAGCTGTCCGACATCCAGTTTTTGGAGTCTATTGTGTCTCAGGCACTCCTGTAACCTAGGGTGGGATTTAGCTGAGTTACGGCCATATTGTAGTGCATGTATACATGTACATGTAGTGTATGTAAAATGAGACAAGTATGTGAACATTTGAGTAATGTTTTAGCTATGTAAGTGATGTGGTGCAAAGTTCCCAAAGTGTGAATGATGGGCTGCTTACTTGTAAATTCTGTTTTAGCCACATAAAGTTGTTAAAAGTAGGGGAATGTAATCCTATATGTAATGTACATATATCAGATAGCTTTGGAGGGTTTTCCCCTTGTGAATGAAGTGTTTGCACACTTATGAAATTTTATATAGGCAAAATGGTCATAAAGTGACCAGAATTTTGACTCTAGACTTAAAGTTCTATATCTCCCTGCAAGGAAGGAATCTTGGAATGAAATTTTGACATCTATAGGTTGAACTGAGATTTGAAATTTCTAAATTTGGAGCCCTATAGCCAAAGATATGACATTGCAAAGTTGGCTAAGTTACTGTTCATTTGGTCAGAATTTTGTAACCAACTTAAAAAATCCATAACTTGGTTCATTGGTGGCCTATTGATGTAATAGAAAATTCCTTGGTTTTCTCTAAGTCTCTAATTGGTAATGGAACAAAGGAAATAGGGGGGTATGTGGCTAGAATGATACATTTTGATAGCCAAAGGCTGTCGCCTCAATCTGGCCGAATACCCTGCCACAACAACGGCCAGAAGAACTGGCGCTTCCCGGGAATAGGTGGAATCATGCACCTCGGGAGATAGCCTGAGAGCTCCGAGCCTCGGCACGCCAGTAAAACTTGAGGACTCCATTCGCCCCCCAAGGTTGTGAACAGCGCGCCTTCGGAAAAGTGGCACCAGACATTGCTGCCCGAATATGATATCCCCGAAGGCGGAACCCCCTGGAACTGGGAACCCCCGAACTGAGGGTAGGCTTCCCGAAGAGGCTCTGTCCGAACTAGAGGACGACCTCGCCCAGGGACCTCCGGAGTACGGCAGGCGCATTTAAGGAAGCATTTAAGGAAGCCTCTGACACGTCCCACCACAGACGTAAAAAGTCGCCCTGACGCGCAGACGCCATCAGAATCATATCATGGCCCATCTCAGCACAAGGCTCGAGGCCATCTAGTTACCAACTATCTGTCCCCTACGCCCAGACGTTCAGGAGCATCCGACCGCACACGTGTCATGATCTGAACGGGCTAGGTATTCCTATATATACAGGAAATAAATACTTGACAGGAGGTTGGCAGGCCGGATATATAGCTCCCACACCCTGAGAAAATACCAGGCGAGACTTTTCTGCCTTTCTCTTTGAGCTAGTGACTTTCTCCTTCTTCCGGCCACCACTGACTTGGGCGTCGGAGGCTCCCCCCCCGGAAAAACACTTCGGGGGCCTCCTAACCCTATTTACCAGCTTTTCAGGTACTCTCCTTGGGGCGATCCACCTTCCAGGCGTTCTTCCTCCTAGAAGTCTCCTCAACAGTCATCATGACTCACAACGATGAGGCCTTAGGCCATCATTTGGCGCCGTCTGTGGGAACCCGCTCGCAGATTGCCGTCGTTGAGACTCGGCGTTCTAAGGACAAGGGACTCCCAAGGTCCTCGTCCGCGCCTGAGATACAACCGGCTGCTGAGCAGACACTCCCAGAGACTTCTACGCCCGAGGAGGACCGCCCTCTGGTAATCACCATGAGCTTCTTGAGGGACTTTCAGCGCTCGGTCGTTGCTGAAATGACTCAGCAGATCGACCGAAGATGGCCACAGCAGTCACAGGCCCAGAAACCCTCCTCATCAACACGCCCTCGGGAGAGAAGCCCCAAGTCTACACACCGCAGTTCAGAAAGTGGAGCTCCTCGCGGAGAATCATCCACAGAAGATATAGCCCTCGGGAAACGGCCTGTGGGACAAACCGGGTCCAAGCGACCGAGAGTCTCACAGCGAAGCAGTTCGTCGCCCGAGGCGAGGGCCCTGACCCCTCCGCGCCGAACTCGCTCCCCGAAAAGGCGCCGGCGATCTCCCTCCCGCGAAAATGGTCCTAGCGCCACTGCGCTTATGGAAAGGATATTGGCACGGCTGGACAGAGTGGAGAAGCAAGTGACAAGAAAACCCGTTTAGGACAGGCTGTCGGGGGCATTATGCGAAGATGGCTCCCCGTTTATTCACACCGTCGTTGAGGCAGCTATGCCAGGCGACTTCAGAGTGCCTAGGCTGGAGATCTATGATGGCCGGACTGATCCACAGGCCCATCTGACGAAGTACAGGCGGAGCGTGATAATGCACGGAGCTGATGACGCTACCATGTGCAAATGCTTTGAAGTCACCCTCACGGGCCCAGCAACAGCATGGTACAATTCGTTGCCCCCAGGGACTATCACTGAGTTTCAGGAGTTGTCCACAGCCTTTACCCAGCAGTTCATTGGGAGCAGGCCGACGGCCAAAATGCCTGTACAGATGTTCGACATAGAGCAGAGAAACGGAGAGACGATCCGAGACTATGTCGAACGATTCAATAGGGAAGCACTCAGCGTCCCGGACTTCCGGCCCGAAATCCGCATCCTCGCTATGACACGGGGCCTTCGGCGTGACTCACAGCTGTTCTACGAGTTCTCAAAGGACCCCCCGGAGACCCTCAGAGAATTTTACCGAAGGGCAGAGCAGCACATGACAGCCGAGGAATTGAGGATGGCGGGGCCGAAGTCTGATCATCATCGCGCCGAAGGGTCCAGCCAGCAAGCTCGGCATCTTTCTGAACATACAGGTCGACCACGGCGAATGCGAGGAAAGAAACCTCAAAGTTTCACACCCTTAAGCACGACACGGACCAACATTCTCATGGCGCTGGAAAGGCAAGGGACGCAGATTCGGCGGCCAAAGGCCATGGCCGCCGATAATAAGAAGAATGCCAAGAAGTTCTGCCAGTTTCATCGCGACCACGGTCATGACACCGAAGACTGCTTCCAGCTGAAGAAGTACATAGAGTCGCTGATCAAACAGGGCCAACTTCGTAGGTACCTGCGGATGCCCTCCCCAAAGGGCAGAAAAGAGGAGGAACAGAGGGCCGAAAACGAGGACTATGACTCCGACAGGCGGAGAAACAGAAGTCCAAAAAGGCGCCTTCGACCTCCAGTAGGGGTCATCCAAACCATCACCACGGGGCTCCCATCCTCGGAAAGAAAGCGGAAGGCCAGAGAAATTGCGGTTATGGAGTATCAAAGTCCATCAAAGAAATTGGCTCGCAAAGATGGCTCCACTGTCGTCTTCCCCCACGACGACCCGCTGCTGATAATGGCGAGAATAGGGAACTGGGACGTCAAGAGAGTGTTGCTTGATGATGGCTCAAATGCTGACGTCCTATTCTCGCACTTACTGCCGAGCTTGGGCATCTCCAGCAGCGAGCTGAAACCTGTCACCACGCCCACCTTCGGCGTTGGGCCATCCGAACTACCCGTCCTCGGATGGATCGACCTCCCTTTGATGATGAAAGGCACTTCGGTAGACGGAGCAGCTGAGTTGTACGCGTCCACAATGGAAAGATTCATCGTCATGGACGTCCCGTCTTCGTACAACGCCATCCTTGGAAGGCAGACTCAGGGGAACCTGCACATTCACCCCGATGTGAAGTACTTGACTGTCACATTCGCCACCAAGGATGGAGATGTAGAGGTCTTCATCGACCAAGCCGAGGTAAGAAAGGTGTTTGTAAAAACACGAAAGGCTCCGGCAAACAGCTCTACACAAACGGTGGAGGCAAAGGCGCAGGAGAAAGGCAAAAAAGGAGATCCCGCAGAAGCAGAAACGGAAGCAGTAGATCTTGTCCCAGGACAATCTACCCGAATAGGGAAGAGCTTGGCCAAAGGTGATAAGGAAAATCTTGTATCCTTTCTGCTAAAAAATAAAGATCTGTTTGCCTACTCGCCGAAAGACATGCCAGGAGTGAACCCTGGCATAATACAGCACAGCCTCGAAGTAAGCCCGGAAGCAAAACCTATCAGGCAAAAGAAACGAAGCATCTCAGCCCACAAAAGCAACTTCGTGAAAACCGAAGTCCAGCGCCTATTGGATGCTGAAGTTATCAGGGAGGTAAAATACCCCGAATGGTTAAGCAACGTGGTCATTGCCACAAAAGAAGGTAGCAGCAAACTCCGGATGTGCATTGATTTCAGAAACTTGAACGATACTTGCCCGAAAGACTCATTTCCCCTCCCGCCAATAGATCAACTG
Organism: Aquilaria yunnanensis; assembly: GCA_039654915.1. Classification (NCBI taxonomy): domain Eukaryota; kingdom Viridiplantae; phylum Streptophyta; class Magnoliopsida; order Malvales; family Thymelaeaceae; genus Aquilaria; species Aquilaria yunnanensis. The sequence goes on from CM077598.1 coordinate 80,972,722, forward strand.
GTAGATTCAACGGCCGAATACGGGCTCCTGAGCTTCCTAGATGCCTTCAGCGGCTACCATCAGATAAGGATGGACCCCGAAGATGAAGAGAAAACTGCCTTCATCACCGAGGGAGGAACGTACTGCTATATCAGAATGCCCTTCGGGCTGAAAAATGCAGGAGCCACCTACCAGAGACTGATGAACAAGGTCTTTAAAGACCAAATGGGGAGAAACATGGAAGTATATGTTGATGATATGATAGTAAAAAGCAAGCTGCCCGGCTACCACGTTGCAGATTTGGAGGAAACCTTCCAAAAGCTCAGAGCCTTCGGGATTCGCCTTAACCCCGAGAAGTGTATCTTCGGGGTGACGTCAGGAAAATTCCTTGGGTACATGGTATCCGAAAGAGGCATCGACGCCAATCCTGAGAAGATTAAGGCTCTGCTTGAGTTCCGAACTCCTGCCACAGTTAAAGACGTGCAGAGACTAACCGGAAGAATAACCTCTCTGAGCAGGTTTATTTCCAGGTACGGAGATAGGTGTAGACCTTTCTTCAAAGTCCTCACAAAGGCAGCAAAGATGGAAGGCGACCTCGGAAGAAACAATCATCCCTGGGATGAAGATTGCCAAAAGGCCTGGGAAGAACTCAAAGTCTACCTGGCCAGCCTGCCGACTCTGCGACAACCTCGGGAGGGAGAACCCCTCGTACTGTACCTCGCCGTCACAGAAAAGGCCGTGAGCTCGGTCCTGATAAAAGAAGAAGGGCCGAAACAATGGCCGGTCTACTACGTCAGCAAGTCCCTGCATGGCGCCGAAGTCAGGTACCCTTTGCTTCAAAAAGCTATATACGCCTTGGTGCTTGTAGGAAGAAGACTGCGACCATATTTCCAGGCTCACCCCATCATCGTCCGAAGTAGTCTACCGCTACGGGATGTTATGAAGAGAGTTGATCATTCGGGAAGGCTCTCCAAGTGGTGCATAGAGCTTGGCGAACACGAAATCACGTATGAGCCTCGGAAGGCCATAAAAGCCCAAGCATTGGCAGATTTTATCGCCGAAATACCCACCACTGAGGAGAACCACTCAGATCCGAAAGAAGGTGAGCCAGAATGGACCTTGCATGTTGACGGAGCCTCGGGGTCCGAACACCAGGGAGCAGGAATAGTTATCAGAGGACCCGAAGGCCTAGAGGTGATGAAGGCTATCAAGTTCAGCTTCAACGTCACCAATAATGTGGCTGAGTATGAAGCCCTCATAACGGGATTACGCTTGGCCAGAAAGATTGGCGTGAGAAACTTAAGGGCTCACAGCGATTCCCAGCTGGTAGTTCGGTAGACGGCAGGGGATTATGGGGCGAAGGACCCAATCTTGGCAAAATACCACGAGCTGGTAACAAAACTCATCCAAGAGTTTGACGCCGTGCGGATCGAAAATGTACCCCGGCGGTATAACACTGAGGCAGATTGCTTAGCGAAGTCCAAAACATACACCGAGGTGCTAGACCATCCAAGCATCTCCGTGCTAAGCGTAACGACCTCGGGAATGGGGTGGAAGGACCCCATAAAGAGATATCTCACAGAAAATGAGCTTCCCGAAGACGCCGGCAATGCTGCAAGACTGCGAAGACGCACCGGAAGATTCTTCCTGATTGGTGAAGAGTTATATCGGCAAGGATATGCAAATCCGCTGCAGAGATGTGTGGGCAAAGAGGATACTGAGATGGTCCTCGAAGAAGTCCACGAAGGCATGTGCGGCTCGCACATTGGAACTGATGCCCTTGCAGCAGTGATACTCCGCCAAGGATACTTCTGGCCTACCCTGAGAAAGGACGCAAGGCAGTTCGTCCAGAAGTGCGGTAGTTGCCAGAGACATGCAAAAATCCAGAGGATACCCTCGGAAATGGTAACGTCTTCAGACTATCCTTGGCCCTTCGCAGTCTGGGGTATAGACCTCATTGGACCACTCCCCACAGCGCCCGGAGGCGTGAAATTCTGCGTGGTAGCAGTGGACTATTTCTCAAAGTGGGTAGAGGCAGAACCACTAGCAACTATCTCGGCAAAAGAAGTGCAGAAGTTCGTATGGAAAAACATCGTATGCAGATTTGGCATACCGAGGGTACTAGTAGCTGATAATGGATCCCAGTTCATAGACAAAGGATTCCAGGAATTCATCAGCGACCTCGGAATAAAGATGCACTTCGCCCCAGTAGCTCACCCCCAAAGCAATGGGCAGGTGGAAGTATCAAACAGGACCATAAAAGATGGCCTGAAAAAGAGACTTGGGGAAGCCAAGGGGAAATGGCCAGGAGAACTCCAAAGTGTATTGTGGAGCTACCGAACGACGCCACGAAGAGCCACAGGGGAAACTCCCTTCTCACTCATCTTCAGAACAGAGGCCATTATCCCAATAGAGATAGTTCAGCCTTCAATACGGGTGCAAGTATTTGATGAAGGCGGAAACGACCTCGGTCTGAGAACTAAGCTCGACCTTGTGGCCGAACACAGAGAAATAGCCGAGCTGAGAAGAAAAGCTTTCCAGTAAAGAGTGGCCGCGGCTATCAACTTAAAAGCCAGGCCAAAAGAAATCAAAAAAGGAGACCTCGTTCTCCGAAAGGCCGACTTTGCACCCCGAAGGCCATCTCACGGAGTACTTCGCGCAAATTGGGAAGGACCTTATCTGGTTCTCGCCGAAGTACGAAAAGGCGTGTACAAGCTTGGCGACGCCGAAGGCGTAGAATTGAAAAACACTTGGCATTCAGACGCCCTGAAAAAATTCTACGCCTAAGTTTGAGCGGAAGAAATATATTGTACAAAAAATATTCTAAGTACAGGATGGTCTAGAGAAGAATGGTCTTGAGAAAAATTTTCAAGTATACCAAATTGTCCAAGACAGAATTCCGCGAAGGTGCTCGCCACGAAAAAAGCAGATGTGACTTCCCGAAGTCCCTTGAGCCACTATGCTCGGGAAAAATGGGAAACAAGAATCTTGCAAAGGTACTCGGCATAATCAGTGCAGAGAAAATTTTCCGAACACCCTTGAGCGAACATGCTCGGGAAAAAGGGAAAGCAAGAATCTCGCAAAAGTACACGCCAAAACAAAAGCAGAGGTAATTTCCGAACACCCTTGAGCGAACGTGCTCGGGAAAAAGGGAATGAGCAATCTCGTGAAAATTTTCCTAAGTCCCTTGAGCAAATATGCTTGGGACAATAGGAAGACAGAAAAATTTGGCTGAAGGTTTTCCGAAGGCCCTTGAGCGAACATGTTCGGGATAAAAGGAAACAAAAAGCCTGCAAAAGACTTAGCCAAATTTTTACAAACTTTCCAGAAAGTCTCTTAAGCGAGCACGCTCGGGACAAAGGAAGGTAAAAAGTTTCTTTGGTTGCAGGTTTTCCGAAAGTCTCTTGAAGCAAACGTGTTCGGGACAGTGGAAATGAAGAAACTTGCAAGAAAGGACTTAGCCAAAAGATTGTTCATTTAGAGCAAACGCTGCCTTACAAAAGAAGTGTCCAAAGAAGGAGCACGAAGGAGAAAAATAAGAGGAGCCCTAAAACAAACTAGGGAGAGCCGGGCGGACGAAGACCAGGAAGCTTCAGATGCTCGACCTTGGACCACTGCCACCGAGGTCCCTCAGGAATATTTAGGCCCTCCAGAAAAGAGAGGTCCAAATCTGGGAACCTCTGCAGCACCTGGTGCCGAGCGAGGCAGAAGCCGTCCTGAAAGGCGACCTTGGCCATGTCATCAGAAGTACGTTTTTGAATGCCAAGGACATTGACCTCGTCCCTCAGCTCAGCAACCTCCTCTTCGAGCTCGCTTATCCCCAGCGTCTCTCCGGACTCCTTCTTCAGAGCCTCGACCTCGGCTTGAAGAGCAGTGTTCTCGTCCGTCAACCTCGACGCAAAACTGTCGGAAACAGCCTTGTCCTTGACAAGATCTTCGTTGGCGGCGAGCAGCCCCTTTACTTGGTCGCCGAGGTCGGCAATCTTCCGGGAGGAGTCCTTTTCAAGTTCTTCTCTTTTCTTCGAGAACTCCTCCCGAACGGCAGCAAGTTGCTGAGAACAATCCGCTGTCAGCTGCTGGTTGCTGGCGATCACCTTCGCAAGCGAAGCCTTCGCTTCACTGAGTTCCCGCGAAGTCGCATCCTTGGAGGCAGCCTGTCTGGCCACCCGAACTCGGAGATAACCAGCGTACTCCAGCAGCTACGGCAAGGCAAAAGTCCAGGTTAGAACAAGTCTAAACACTTAGAAAATTGAGGAAAAAAGTGTAAAGACTATACCTGAGCAGCATGCTCGGTGACTTTTGCGGCGAGGGTATTATCCCCCGGGTGAGCCGCCGCAATGGCCCGGAAGGAGGCGTCAGTGGTGATCCCCTTCCAAATCTCTTTGGTCATCTTCGGACAATCGTCGGAGAACAAATTCATATCCTCCGTGATTGTCCAAAAGGGCTCCAAGGGGATCTTCCCCTCAGGGATTGTGGCATCGCGTAGGGCCCGTTTCCTCTCATGAATGGCCCTCCAGCCAGCAGTAAGAGGCTCCCCTGAAAGTGAGAAGGAAGTTAGGAGCAGAAGAAAAATTCGCGAAAGGAAAAGGAGCTGAACTTCGCCTAAAGGCATACCTGGAGGAACCTCGGAGACAGTGTCCTCGGGATCCTCGGGCCCCTCGGAAGAAAGACCCTTACCCTTCTGCCGGTACCGCTCCTCGGCGGTGGGTACTTCTACCACTACAGTGTTTCTGGGGGCCTCGAGGTCGGGAGGAGGCACCTCGGCGGAAGTAGCGGGGACCTCGGCGGGTGGAATTTCAACAAGACCAGCGTCTTCGCCAGCTTCTTCTTCCAAAAGCTCTGGCTGAGAAGGCTGGAGAGCCTTCCTAGCTCGCTTCGCCAAGGGTCCTGCCCCTGTCATCTTCCTTCTTCGGGAAGCCGCCTTCTTTGTCTGCTCCCCCTTCTCCACTTGGCCGGAAAAGAGGGCCTTGTAATAAGCGGCAGCCCCATCGCCCATCTCTGAAAAAGAGAAGAAATATCAGCGTAAGTCCGAGGAAAAAGCATAAAGGGATGGAAGATTACTCACTTTCGGCAAAAGTTTCGAAAGAAGTCTCCCCCTTAAGGAGCTTGACCAGCCAGGAGTCCTTCCCGGCGATGGCGGGAGCGGGCATATTGAGGTCGGTCACGTGCTCCTTAACCACTTTCAGCTCCCGAAGGACTTCTTCGGTCATCAACCTCCAGTTGATAGGAAAGGGGTAAAGAGCACGAGGAGAGACCTCGGGAGCCCAGTCAGCGACTGCCCGAATGCGGGCGTCAAAATCCGCGAACACGGAAGCCAACGGTGGGGTCAGCAACATCCTCAGATCAACGACGTCTGCGTTCAGCACTCCCTGAGCCCATCTGGTCGGGACACCAGACCAGTTCTTATCCACCTTGAGGAAAAAGAACTTAGGCTGCCACCCCCGCCAGCTATCCTTCGTGTCGAAGGTGAAGGTGAATTTTTTGCTCTCGGATCCCCGAGGCAGCAGGAAATAAAAGCCACCCTTCGGGACCACATAGAGCTTGTAGTACTGCATGAAAATGATGAAGTGGGGCTCTATCCCGAACACGCCACACATGCAGAGGTAGGCGTTAAAATAGCAGTACGCGTTCGGGGGAAGCTGGTTCACAGCAATGCCATGGAATTGGCAGAACTCGCAAACCACCTTCGGGGGAGGATACCGAAGACCGGCCTTCAGTTGGGCTCGGAAGACGGTAACCTCGTCGCCACGGTTTGAAAAAGCAAAATGGCTAGAACGAGGCAGTCTGGTCACAGCATAAGACGGAAGAAAGAATTTTTTCTTCCACCTCTCTAGTTTTTCGGGGGTGGTACAGCAAGGATGGGCCAGAAGAGGTTTCCAGCTCTCGGGAACAGGCATCGCAGACATGAAAAAGAGTTTGAGATGGAAAAGAAAATAGTTTCCAGAAAAAACTCAGAAGACGAGTTTGGAAAAAACAACAGTTTTCCAGAAAAACTCAGAAAAACAGAGGAATCAAGTACTCTGGAAATCAAAACCCACCAAAAGATTTGCCTGAGGACGCCGTCGTGAAAGTTGGTAGGAAAAAGCTCTGATTAAAGAAGCTCCGCCACAGAAAGCAAGACAAAACGCAAGAACAGAGGGCAGAGCAGAAAAAGAGCAGAAAAACAGTAAGTGGGACTTATGATGGAATGGGCTATTTATAGGCCAAAGGTGGGTAACCGAAAGAACATCATAAGTACCCATTGGAGGCGAACCGTCGCCATAACTGCCCGCTGCACCCGAAAAGGCGCGCCCTCTGTAAATGACGCGCGTCTCCTCTAATGGCAAGAAGCCACGTGTCAACCGCTGCGCAGAAATGGGGGACGTGCCTCCCCAAACGTGCCTGGAAAACCGAGACATGCCTCCTGATTGGGACACGTCGTTTGACATCCCTGAGAAATGGAGACACGCCGCTCAGTCTGACACGCTTGGCCATCAGACCTGCAGAAATAAAAAGCAGGCCACCTCGAGGACACCAAGAGACAGGCTATGGCTGAACAGCCCATGACTTTTGGGCAAGAGGTGTATCTTCGGTACAGGCTTTGCCTCGGAGACACCAAAGAATAGGCCAAGGCCGAACAGCCCAGACCCTCGGGCAAAAGGTGCGACCTCGGAACAGGTTATGCTTCCCAACAAGACTCCCAACGGCAACCTCGGAAAGAGATGCAAACCGAAGTCTTCACTTCGGCTTTCCAGAGGGGGGCATGTGATAGCCAAAGGCTGTCGCCTCAATCTGGCCGAATACCCTGCCACAACAACGGCCAGAAGAACTGGCGCTTCCCGGGAATAGGTGGAATCATGCACCTCGGGAGATAGCCTGAGAGCTCCGAGCCTCGGCACGCCAGTAAAACTTGAGGACTCCATTCGCCCCCCAAGGTTGTGAACAGCGCGCCTTCGGAAAAGTGGCACCAGACATTGCTGCCCGAATATGATATCCCCGAAGGCGGAACCCCCTGGAACTGGGAACCCCCGAACTGAGGGTAGGCTTCCCGAAGAGGCTCTGTCCGAACTAGAGGACGACCTCGCCCAGGGACCTCGGGAGTACGGCAGGCGCATTTAAGGAAGCATTTAAGGAAGCCTCTGACACGTCCCACCACAGACGTAAAATGTCGCCCTGACGCGCAGACGCCATCAGAATCATATCATGGCCCGTCTCAGCACAAGGCTCGAGGCCATCTAGTTACCAACTATCTGTCCCCTACGCCCAGACGTTCAGGAGCATCCGACCGCACACGTGTCATGATCTGAACGGGCTAGGTATTCCTATATATACAGGAAATAAATACTTGACAGGAGGTTGGCAGGCCAGATATACAGCTCCCACACCCTGAGAAAATACCAGGCGAGACTTTTCTGCCTTTCTCTTTGAGCTAGTGACTTTCTCCTTCTTCCGGCCACCACTGACTTGGGCGTCGGAGGCTCCCCCCCCGGAAAAACACTCCGGGGGCCTCCTAACCCTGTTTACCAGCTTTTCAGGTACTCTCCTTGGGGTGATCCACCTTCCAGGCGTTCTTCCTCCTAGAAGTCTCCTCAACAGTCATCATGACTCACAACGATGAGGCCTTAGGCCATCACATTTGATTAGTGGAAGTTACAGGAACAATGGCTGGTCACTAGAACATAACAAGATTGCCTAATGTGTGGTAGCCAAGATTAAGATTTGTGCTAGTGTTTTCCTTCTTTGCTGCCATGTTGTGCATGAAATGTGAATATGTGTGTGATGGTTGGACCAATATGCATGTGTTTACATAGTGCCCAAGAAGGCCACTTGGGTATGCACACTAAGGGTAATGTTCTAATAGCCTACAGAACATTACCAATCCTGGGAATCTAAATGCACAATTTTGTCACCATAATTGGATTGCCCCGGAGTGGGTGGCAGTTGATATGTTTGGTAAGTGTCCAAATTTCATAGTAGCAAAATTAGAAAAGTTTTCTGGGTTTCACAGATTGGTGACATGTCACCAATCCTTACCATTTTCCAACAATGCATCACCAATGTTGCAAAATATACAGTTCATTGACACTGGTGGCAATGCATTGCCATAGGCATGTCGGCTGAATTTTCCAAATTTTGCTAGGAAGGTCGAGGGGAGACCTAAGGGGGTTCTTAGGCTATCCTGGGGTCTAAGCATCTCAGGGGTACTTAAAGACTTTCAAAAGTCCTTCAAGACCTCGGAGTTTTCTTGAGTTTTGTAAAGTTTTATGGTTACTTCTACCACAAGCAAGAACACTAGTTTACTAAAGATCACAACTTAGTATTACTAGCTTATATGAAATGTTTATAACCCTTGGAAACATAGTCATGCATTAGCCATGAGGTTGCAAGGTGAAACCTTATTTCAGATAGTCTACAAGGTCTTTATGGCCTACGTTGCAATAGTCCCACCATAGTGCCCCTGTACAACATAAACGGGAGAAGTTCAACTGATGATTTATCACTAGTTAGGCTGGCAAGCTAAGCTTGCTAGAGGACAAGGCTATGCCTTGTAGTTCAAGGATTAGAAAGAGGAAAGGTCTCAAGGCACCTAGATGTATGCATATATTAGACCGTCAGGCTGTATGAGCTAACAACAGGTTACATATGTTCTCATATGTGCAGTCCTCAGTAATTTTCTTGTAGGTACAGTGAAGACCCTTGCCAAGAATGTTTAAATTCTCACTCCCTAGTGATGTTGTGCAAATTCTGAATTTTTTGGTGTTACTGTTGTGCCCAAAAGCCAATCATGAGATGATTGAATTTTTGCACACTGAGTTATGATATTTTTTGAAGGCATTAATCCAGCAATTATGGTTTTTTTGTTTCTGTGTAACGTAATAAACATAATTGTAACCCTAGAATAATGATATTCTCAAATGTCCCTGGTCTAGTATTATTGTGGAGCTAGTTGCACTAATACACAACGACTAGCACATGTGGAGACTAATATGAGATATGTAGTCTACATATGGGTATAAGTTGGAGAACTTGTGTACTGGACCGACCCACCATAAGAACACTACATGGATCGTTATATGCGTGCCATAAGTGATTCTCATAGTGATCATGGTATATGTAGTCCTTCGACCTAAGATCATCAAGGTTCCCTACATGTGAGTCACATACTTTGATTCCTCCCTTTGTTGCTCGTAACTGAGTGAACTTGAAGGAGGTCATTGGGTATGTCACATATCATGCGGAGGGATTTGTATGATCAAGATTGGATTTGTCCCTCCTATGCAACGGGAGCGATGTATTCGGGCCCCTTGATAGAGTAAGACTTAGAAAAATGCATGGCCATGCTTGGATGAGTTGATATATGATATCAATGTCATCAGTTTAAGTTGGTCTAATTGGTAATCAAGAAACCAAAGATTGGGCTGTGCCAGAGTGACACATTCCATGTCTCGTGCTTAGTCTTGATATCTTAGACAAAGGGACAATGGCATATATCAGTAATGATCATAAAGGTTTAGTTGAATCACCGACAATCTTGTCACTTGGGTAGCAATGATGTGTTGCTAGACACCGCTCATTGCTTATGATCATAATGTGATTTATGATCATTGCCAACGTGATAAGAGCCTATTGGGTCGCACACATAGAGCTATTTGGATCATTAGAGTGCATGGGCTAATAATTTGGGTTTTGGTTTCACAATAATTTCATATTACTAATGGGTCCAATAGTTGAGCCGTTATTAAGCCTAAAATTAAAGCCTAATTGGATTAGGGCTTTGAAACACATTAGGCCTAGAAGTTGCGTCTCACTATAAATAAAACTTTTAGTGAGAAATTCGTAGTTCTTGCCCTAGACTCTGAAAAGGACAGTCGCACTCTTCTCTTGCAATTCCTTGGAGGACGCAAGCTAGCACTGCAAGTGCAAGAGAAACACATCTGCCGGGACGCAGTGGAAGGGTGGTGATCTCGATAGGCTCGTGTGGATACCATAGAGAGCTTGAACACATCAACTGTTCAGGTTTTGTGATTCGACTCTACAGTTGGGTGAGAGATCTCAACCGAAAATTAGGTATGAAAATTTTTGAACACCCGGTTTATCTTGTTTCGCTTGGATCCTGGAGGGTTTTGGTTAAATTCTGTTGTGCTTGTTTGGCTCCTGAAACCCAACAGTGGTATCAGAGCTACTCGTGAAACCCTAAATCGGGATTGAATGTTGAATTGCATGATGTTATGTGTTCGGTTGCTTTCAGCCATGATTAAATAGATTGATTCATGATGCATGAAACTGGAACTCGTAATGAACATAGGAGATATATGAAGAAACGACACAAATTGGTTAATGAGATTAACTTGAAATTGATAGGTATGAGATACCTATATGGATTAGGATTCTTGCAATAGTAGCAAAACCCTAGCTTGGTTCGTATTCAACTTGTTCGGGGACTGAAAGTAAGGTATTTTTGGTGGCTCAAATGGAGGAGTCTCGGGTGCCTACTTGCTCGAAATAGAAGATCTCGAACAAGAAAATTGTAAGACTGGTTAATCAACTCACGTTAATTGGCATGCATTTGTTGAAAAAGATTTGACATGTTATACTGATTGGTGGTTGTAGCATGGTGCATGGTTATAACCCTTCATTGGTTGTACTTGTAAATACAGCTTGCGAGTCGTGCCTTCTCTTGTTACTCTCATTGTACATTCTCTTCTGACCTTACTCCCCTTGAATGTAACTCTAGGTTTCTATTATTGATGTAATGGTACATTATGGGATCATCAAAGGTGCTATGTCCAAGGAGGTCACAACAAAAGGGCAACCAAGAAATGAGGAGAATGAGCTTGTGAAGACCCTTTTCTTTTCTTAGGCTTTTATGATATTCTCATTGGCTTGAGAATATCGCATAGTTTGGGCTATAACCATGTCACGTTTACATTCTTGTAAGCATGAGATGCATGTTTTATATTTGTATGTGATGCATGTATAAGACAACCGGAGATAACAAATTGGTGAGATCAAAAGAAAATCCCTCAAACAAATACTAAGTCATTAAATGTGATGCCTCCCAAATGTTGGGACTCATTAAGACTTTGATCAACATTGGTTGGGTTTGCCAAAACAAAGCACTTATGTTCATCTTGGTAAGGCGCGATGGGATAATAGTGATATCCAAATTGCTAACTTTGGGTCCGACTTAACTTAGTCATCCTAATAGGATTAGGGACTTAGAGGCATAGAGTTGGGCTTAAGGTCATGAGATGAGCTTGGACAAGTGTTGTTCACCCAACTATCCAAGAGTTGCATGAGATGCACTTGGCAAGGAGCTGCCTACCTAAATAACTGTAACTTGAGAGAAAAGCGAAAGCTGACTCAGGTTGTTGTCAAATATAGATGTTGGCCCATTAGAATACCTTAACTCTGAGGTGTTCCGAAATAATATCTAGGGTTATTATTTTGAGTAAAATAGTGGAAGTATCGTTTAATAAAAGTCCTTATTAGTTGAATTAAAATACATAGCTCTTACACTGCATGTTTACTGTTGTAGATAACCATGGCACAAAACACATTGACACTTTTGTTGTGCTCGATCCTTGAGAAGGAAAAATTGAATGGGACCAACTTTCTCAAATGATACCGAAACTTGAGGATAGTCCTCAAAGAAGAGAGAAAAGTTTATGTCCTAGAGCAGCCCATTCTGAATAAGCCTGCTGCCGCTACTCCAAGAGCTGAAATGGATTCTCAGAAGAGGTATTCTGTTAATGCTTCGGATGTTGCATGCCTCATGCTTATTACCATGGAATTTAAGCTTCAGAAGCAACATGAGAACATGGGGGCATTCGATATAATCAAACATGTCAAAATGCTTTTCCAAAAGCAAGCTAGGCATGAGAGGATTGAGACCTCTAAGGCATTGTTTCAGTGCAAGATGTCTGAGGGAAGTCCCGTGGGTCCTCATGTGCTGAAGAAGATTGGGGACATTGAGAATCTTGAGAGTTTGGGATTTGCTCTTCAGAAAGAGTTGGCTATTGATGTAGTCTTGCAATCATTGCCTGAAAGCTACAGTCAGTTCGTCATGAACTATAACATGAACGACCTTGACAAATCCCTGCTTGAATTGCTCAACATGTTGAAAACTGCTGAGCAAAACCTTGAGAAGGCTAAGCCCATTTTGATGGTTCAAAAGGGCAAAAGAAAGGGAAAAGCCAATAAGAAGAAGGATAAAGCTAATGGAAAGTCCAATTTTTCAGTTACACTGAAACAAAAGGGTAGTGTGGCAAAGGATGAGGAGTGCGTCCATTCTAAGCAACCTGGACACTGGAAGTGCAAGTGCAAGCTCTATGTTGAAGAACTTGCTAAGGAAAAGGGAAGTAAGACTTTTACTTCAGGTATTTTTGTTATAGAGGCTAACTTTTCTACTTCCTTATCTTGGGTACTGGATACTAGATGTGGATCTCACATTTGTGCAAATGTGTAGGATCTAAGTAAAAGTAGAAAATTGGCCCGAGGTGAAGTGGTCCTACATGTTGGAAATTGAGCAAGGGTTGCTGCCTTAGCTGTAGGGACTTATTTTCTCACTTTACCTAGTGGATTAGGTTTAGAATTAGAAAACTGCTACTTTGTACCTACTATTAGTAGAAATTTGATTTCTATTTCTTGTTTGGACAAGAAAGGTTTTTCATTTATAATAAAGGACAAATGTTGTTCTATTTATTTGAATGAAATCTTTTATGGCAGTGCTCAACTTAGCAATGGGTTGTATGTTCTAGACCTCGAGGATCCAATCTATAATGTGAATACCAAGAAAGTCAGGTTAAATGATTCGAACCTGACCTATCTCTGTCACTATCACTTGGGCCTTATAAATGAGACATGCATATCCAAGCTGCATAAGGATGGACTCTTGGACTCATTTGATTTTGAATCATATGAGACATGTGAGTCATGTTTGTTGGGCAAGATGACCAAAGCCCCATTCACAGGGCAAAGTGTAAGGGCTAATGACTTATTAGGACTCATACATAGTGATGTATGTGGCCCTATGTCTACGCATGCTAGAGGAGGTTTTCAATACTTCATTACTTTCACTAATGACTTCAGCAGATATGGCTATGTGTATCTCATGAGACATAAGTCACAATCCTTTGAAAAGTTCAAAGAATTCAAGAATGAAGTAGAGAATCAACTCGGGAAGAGTATCAAAGTGCTTCAATCAGATCGATGTGGTGAGTACTTGGATCAAAAATTCCTTGACTATCTGAAGGAGCGTGGTTTAGTATCACAACTCACTCCACCAGGTACACCTCAATGGAATGGTGTATCTGAAAGGAGAAATCGAACTGTGTTAGACATGGTTCGTTCTATGATGAGTCAAGCTGACCTTCCAAACTCCTTTTGGGGATATGCTCTAGAGACAACCACTTTTACAGTAAACCGAGTTCCATCTAAATCGGTTAAAAAGACACCATATAAGAGATGGAGTAGGTGGTGTCCCAGTTTGTCTTTTATGAAGATTTGGCGCTGTGATGCTTATGTGAAACGTCAATCCTCTAAAAAACTAGGGCCCAAATCTCAAAAATGCCTTTTTGTTGGGTATCCCAAATAAACAAAGGGTTACTATTTCTAGAATCCTTTTGAGCAAAAAGTGTTTGTTGCTCAAACTGGTATTTTCTTAGAGAAAGAGTTTATCTCTAAAGGAACTAGTGGGAACCTGAAATGGACAAGGACACATCGAACCTGAAATGGAACCTGAACAAACACCACAAGATGTTGTGGTTCAGGAGTCTGTTCCTGTAGCACAGAGCCCTTGTAGGTTTCGTAGGATTTGGCGTGAGCCCGAGAGATATGGATTTCTCATGACTCACACTCAACTCATGGATCAGGATGAGCCCACAACCTACCAACAAGCTATGTCGAGGCTTGACTCTGAGAAGTGGCTAGTCGCCATGAAATCCGAGATGGAATCCATGTATGAAAACCAAGTATGGAGTTTGGTTGACCCACTTGAGGGGTTAACACCCATAGGGTGCAAATGGGTTTCCAAGAAGAAAACTGACTTGGATGGTAATGTGATTACCTTTAAAGGGCGACTGGTTGTAAAAGGTTTCAAGCAAATTTATGGTATTGACTATGGTGAAACATTTTCACCAATTGCTACGCTTAAATCCATCCGAATTTTGTTCGTTATTGCTACACACTATTGATAGCCAAATGGCTATCACACTTGGGTAGCTCTTAAAGATGACTGACAAGTACCATCCTCAGACGTACAACTGACCAACCTTGGGAAAATGGATCCTCACCACCCTCGGCTGATAACATTACGACCCTCGGAAAGACATACTGCGCCATCCTCGATCAAGTGATTTGCCGACCTTGGGAGGCCATCTCACCATCCTTGGCAAAATATAGTATTCGCTGATGGTCCTCCACCCGGCCAAGGAGCCTCCCTCTACGGCCCTTGAGCGCAAAAATTGGACCGAAGGAGACCCGTCTGCCGAAGGGGTATTTCCCCCCAAAAAGGGCCCATCACCGAAGGAGTTCTCACCCAAATGAGACAAAGACACTTAGGAGCCTCTGACACAAAGACCTTGCACACGCATCTGACACACAGGCCTCGAACGGCTCTGACTTCTGGCCAGAACGGCCTATGGCCAGCTAGAGATCCCCATCCCCGAAGGTACGAACCACATTTACCCGAACACATATCATGATCTGAGCAGGCAGTGTCAAATGGACTTCCCCCAATGCCCTCCTATAAATACTTGGGGAACAACCTTGGTAAGGACAACGAGGGACAAGAGACAGAAAACCCTAGCTATCTTCTACTCTCTGCTCCCTCTTTCTTACCTTCATTCTCTAAAATACTGACTTGAGCGTCGGAGGCTCCTCCCCCAAAATCACACTCCGAGGAGTCTCTAACCTCTATTTTACTGAGTTTTCCAGCCACATTCTTGCTGGAAGTCCCTCTCAAAAGTGCCTTTACATCGGAGGTCTCTTTCCAGGCATCTTCATACCGGAAGTCCAGCTCGAAGCTGCACCATGTCATACAACAAGGATGCTATCGGGCATCATTTGGCACCGTCTGTGGGAAACCACTCTTAGGTAGCTGTTGTTGAGACTTGGTGTTCTAAGGATAAGAGACTCCCAAAGTCCCCATCCACACCGGAGAATCAACAAGCGACCGAACAACATGCCGAAGGGACTTCTTTGCCTGAGGACGAACATCCTTTAACGATCCCGATGAGCTTCCTACATGATTTTCAGCGCTCTGTTGTGGCTGAAATGACACAACAGTTGGACCAAAGGTGGTCAAAACCACCTTCAGGCTGAAGAGCCCCTTCACCGACTCCCTGTCGGGAGAGAAGCCTGAAGTCCACTCACCGGAGCTCAGGGAGTGGGGACTTCCGTGATGAGTCCTCAATGGAAGACATAAGCCCCAGAGGCTGACATACTGAAGAAACGGGGTCCAAAAGGGCTAGGACTTCCCACCAGTGAAGTTCATTGCCGTAAAGAAGATCACAATCTCCCCTCCACCGAAGTTACTCCCCGAAAGAAGGCGTCGTTCTCCGTTACCGGAGGCCTCCAGGCAGCGAGAAGAGCCCAGCACCACCATCCTCGTGGAAAAGATCCTAAAAAGGTTGGAGATAGTTGAAAGGCAGGTGGCTCGGAAGACTGTCTGGTCATGGTTGTCGGAGACCTTCACCGGAGAAGAGTCACCCTTTATCCGAGCAATAGTTGAGGCACCCATGCCAAGTGACTTCCGTGTGCCACGCCTGGAAACGTATGATGGGCGCAATGACCCTCAAGCCCATCTGACCAAGTATAGGTGTAGCATGGTGCTACATGTTGCCGATGACGCCACGCTTTCCAAATGTTTTGAAGTCACCTTTTCCGGACCAGCGATTGCGTGGTATAACTCGTTGGCCCATGAAACCATCATGGGTTTCCAAGAGTTATCCACTGCATTTGCCCAGCAATTCATCGGTAGTAGGCCGACGATGAAGATTTCAATTTAAATGTTTGACATAGCGCAAAGGAATGGAAAGACCATTCGCGATTATGTCAAAAGGTTCAACTGATAGGCCTTTAGTATGCTGGACTTCCGTCTCAAAATACACATTCTCGCCATGATATAAGGACTTCGGTGAGACTCACAACTTTTTTGCGTGTTCTCGAAGGACCCCCTGGACACCGTCGGTGAGTTCTACCAAAGGGTCAAGTAGCATATGACAGCCGAAGAACTGAGGATGGGGGGACCGAAGTCTGATAACCATCAGCCCGAAGGTCAGAGTCACCAAAATTGCTATTCTGCCGAGGGCGGGGGAAGAGCCCGGAAGCTGAGGTGGAAAAAACCCATGTCATTCACCCCCCTAAACACCTCTAGAACAAACATACTACTAGCCATGGAAAGGCATGGCAATCCAATCCAACGTCTGAAGGCCATGAGTTTGAAAAACAAAAAAAACATGAAGAAATTCTGCCAGTTCCACCGAGATCATGGGCATGGCATAGAAGATTGCTTCTAACTCAGGAAATAGATCGAATCCCTGATTAAGCAGGGCCAACTTCACCGATACCTATGGATGCACTCTCCTAGGGGAAGAAGGGAGGAGGAAAGAAAGGAAGATGAGTACTATGATTCCGACCAACGTTGAAACCGAAGTCCCAAAAAGAATCCTCCACCACTGATTGGACTAATCCAGACTGATGGCTGGGGGCCTCATCGTTTAAAGTCATGGTGACTGCTGGAGAGACTTCTAGGAGGAAGAACGCCTGGAGGATGGTTCGCCCTTGGGAGTATGCCTGAAAGTCCAGAAATAAAGGGTTAGGAGGCCCCCGGAATGTGTTTCCAGGGGGGGAGCCTCCGACGCCCAAGTCAGTGGTGGCTGAGAAAGGGCAGAGGAAATAGCACAAAGGGGCTAAAGAGTCTCGCCTGGTGATTTTCTCAGAGTCTGGGAGTCAGATCTTTGCCAACCAACCTCCTGCCAAGTATTTATTTCCTGGTATTTATAGGAGTAGCTAGCCCGTTCAGATCACGACACGCGTTCGGTCGGATGTTCCCTGAGTTTCTGGGTGTAGGGGATAGATAACTGGTAGCAGGTTGCCTTGAGCCTTGTGCTGAGATGGGCCATGATGTGATTTTGATGGCGTCAGCGTGTCAGAGCGCTTTTTGAGGCGGCTTATGACGTCTGTGAAAGGACGTGTCAGAGGCTTCCTTAAATGCTTCCTTAAATGTTCCTGCCGTACTCCCGAGGTCCCTGGGCGTGGTCGTCCTTTGGTACGGACGGTGCCTCTTCGGGAACACGCCCTCAGTTTGGGGGTACCCAGCTTCAGGGAGTTCCACCTTCGAGGAGATCATGTTTGGCATGCAATAGCTGGTGCTTCTTTTCCGAAGGCAATCTGTTTACAACCTTGGGGGGCTAGTAGTATCCTCAAGTTTCCTGGTGTGCCGGGCTCAGAGCTCTTCGGCTATCTCCCGAGGTGTATGATCCCACCTTTACTCGGGTAGCGCCAGTTTCTTCTGGCCATTCTTGTGGCAGGGAGTTCGGCCAGATAGAGGCGATAGCCTTTGGCTATCACATGCCCCCATTTGAAAAGCCGAAGTGAAGACTTCAGTTTTGCATCTCTTTCCAAGGTTGTTCTTGGGAGTCTCTTAGGAAGCTCAACCTGTTCCGAGGATGCACCTCTTGCCCAAAGGTATGGGCTGTTCGGCCTTGGCCTATTCTTTGTTGTCTTCGAGGGGGAGCCTGTGCCGAAGATACACCTCTTGCCCGAAGGTCATGGGCTGTTTGGCCATAGCCTGTCTCTTGGTGTCCTTGAGGTAACCTGCTTTTTCTTCATGCAGGTCTGTGTAACGTCGTGTCTGATGGCCAAGCGTGTCAGTCTAAGCGACGGGTCCCCGCTTTTTAGGGATGTCAGGAGACGTGTCCCCTGTTTTGGCGCGGCGGTTGACACGTGGCGCTTTGCCATTGGAGGAGAGTCACGTCGGTTACAGAGGGCACACCTTTTCAGGTGCAGAGGGCAGTTACGGCGACGGTTCACCTCCAAAAGGGTACTTATGACGACGTTTCGGTTACCAACCTTTGGCCTATAAATAGCCCATTCCATCATAAGTCCCATTTGCTTTTACTTCTGCTCTTTCCTCTGCTTTGCCCCTGTTTTCATATTTTCTTGCTTTCTGTGGTGGAGCTGCCTTAATCAGAGCTTTTTTCTGCCAACTTTCACGATGGCATCCTCAGACTTTGGCAAATCTTTTGGTGGGTTTTTGTTTTCCAGAGTGTTTTGATTCCTCTGTTCTTTTGAGTTTTTTACAGAAACTATTTTCTTGCCTTTTCCAAACTCATTTTCATGTCGAAAATGCCTATCCCTGAGAGCTGGCAGCCTCTTTTAGCCCATCGTTGTTGCACCACCCCTGCAAAATTAGAGAGGTGGAAGAAAAAGTTCTTTCTTCCCTCTTATGCCATTACTAGGCTGCCTCGCTCTAGCCATTATGCTTTTTCAAACCATAGTAACGAGGTTACCATTTTCCGAGCCCAACTGAAGGCCGGAGTTCGGTATCCTCCCCCGAAGATGGTTTGCGAGTTCTGCCAATTTCATGGCATTGCTGTGAATCAGCTTCCCCCGAACTCGTACAGCTATTTTAACGCCTTCCTCTGTTTGTGTGGCATCTTCGGGATAAAACCCCATTTTATAATCTTCATGCAGTACTACAAGCTCTTTGTGGTCCCGAAGGGTGGCTTCTATTTTATGCTACCTCGGGGATCCGGGAGCAAAAAATTCATGTTCACCTTCGCCACCAAGGACAGCTGGCGGCGGTGGCAACAGAAATTCTTCTTCCTGAAGATGGAGGAGGCCTGGTCGTATGTTCCGACCAAGTGGGCTCAGGGAAAGTTAGATGTGGACGTCGTTGATCCGAGGTTGTTGCTGACTCCAGAGTTGGCTTCCACTTTCGCGGACTTCGATGGCCACATCCGCGCCGTCTCTGACTGGGCTCCCGAGGTCGCGCTGCGCTCTCTGTACCCCTTCCCTATCAACTGGAGGTTGATGACTGAAGAGGTCCTCCGGGAGTTAAAGGTGGTTAAGGAGCACGAGACCGACCTCGAGATGCCAGCTCCTGCCATCGCCGGGAAGGATTCCTGGTTGGTCAAGCTTCTTAAGGAGGAAATTTCTTTCGAAATGCTTGTCGAAAGTGAGTTATCTTCTACTCCCTTGTTGTTTTTCCCTCGGACTTACGCTGATGTCTTTTTTCTTTTTCAGAGATGGGCGATGGGACTGCTGCATTTTACAAGTCCCTTTTCTCCGGCCAGGTGGAGAAGGGTGATCAGACAAAGAAGGCGGCTTCCCGAAGGCGGAAGTATACTAGCCCTGGGCCTTCGGCGAAACGGGCAAAGAAAGCTGCCCAGGTTCCTCTGGAGGAAATTTTTGAGGAGGCTGATGAGGAGCCTGGGACAGCCGAGATTCCGCTGACCGAGGCTTCTGCCGAGGTCCCTGCCGCTGCCTAGGTTTCTTCCGCCAACGTCCCTCCCCAGAGCCCTTCCGCGTCGCAGGCCCTTCTGGAGGCCGTGGTAGAGGCTCCTTCTGCCAAGGAGCGGCGCAAGAAGAAAGGCAAGGGGATTTCAACTGAGGAGTCTCAGATTCCGAGGACGCCGTGTTCGAAGTGCCGCCAGGTCTGTTGCTTTCGGAACAAGTATGGCTCTTTTTGTTTTTCTGAATTTTCCTTTGTCTCTGACCCGTTTTTCGTTTTCGCCATGCAGGGGAGTTACTTACCCCGAACTGGGCGGCCGAACACGCGAAGGCGCGGGCCCTTCACGACGCCAAAGTCCCGCAAGGGAAGATACCAAAAGAGCCTTTCTGGAGATTCACGGAGGACATGAACTTGTACTCCGAAGACTGTCCTGAAATGGCGAAACAGATTTCGAAGGGGGTGCTTACAGAGGCCTCCTTCAAGGCTATTGCGGCGGCCCATCCGGACGATGACACCCTTGCCGCGAAAGTCACCGAGCATGCTGCTCAGGTATGTTCTTCACACTTTTTTACCTTCAATTTTTCCTAAGTGTTGGCTCTTACTGACCTTGCGTTCACCTTTTTGCAACTGATGGGGTATGCCGGCTTTCTCCGAGTTCGGGTGGCCAGGCAGACGGCGTTCTGAGCTTCAGCCTTAGAGACCTTGGAGAAAGCGAAGGCCACGCACTCGACATTGATTGCCAAGAACCAGCAGCTGTCAGATGTTGTGAAGAAAGAAGTTGCTACCCTTCGGGAGGAGTTCCGGAAGGAGAAGGAAGATCTTGAGAAGAACTCCTCTCTGAAGATTGCTGACCTCGGTGATCAGGTGAAAGGGATGCTTGCTGCCAACCAAGACCTTCACAAAGATAAGTCAGATTCTGACAATCTCATTCGGTCGTTGGTCAGTGAGAAGAAGGCTCTCGAAGCCGAGGTCCGGTCTTTGAAGAAGGTGCCCGATGTGGAGAAGAGGGTGAAGGCGCTGAAGAACGAGGTTGCAGACTTGAAGGACGAGCTCGAGGACCTTGACGTTGAGAAGGACAAATCCGACCAAATGACCAAGGTCGCCTTCCAAGACGGATTCTGCCTTGCTCGGCACCAAGTCCTTGAGAGGTTCCCAAGTCTGGACCTCTCTTTTTTCGAAGCTCTCAACATTCCCGAGGGGCCTCGGTGGTCCTGGTCCAAAATCGAGCACCTGAACCTGCCTTCCACAATTCCGGCGCCGAAGGTGGTGGAAAAGGGCACAGAGGCTGGTGGATCCCGGGACGCCGAGAACCCTTAGGCTGTTTTAGGAGCCTTTTCCTTTTTTCCTCTTCATTTTTGTGTTCCTTCTTCGGGCACTTCTTCTTTGTAAGCCTGATCATTCTCAATGAATATATATTTTTTGGCTAAGCCTTTTTGTAAGATTTTGCATTTCCATTGTCCCGAACAAGTTCGCTCAAGGGACTTCGGGAAACCTGCAATCACCAAAATTTACTATCCGCTTTATTCGACGAGTATTTTTGCAAGATTTTTGTTTCCCACTTTCCCGAGCATGATGGCTCAAGGGACTTCGAAAAATCACATCTGCGCTTTTTGCGGCGAGTACTTTCGCAAAATATTTGTTTTCCATTTTTCCCGAGCATGATGGCTCAAGGGACTTCGGAAAATCACACCTCTGCTTTTTTATGGCGAACACCTTCGCATAATTCTGTCTTGCACCATTTTGTACACTTAAGAGTTTTTTCTCAAGGACATTCTGTACTTAGGATATTTTTTGCACAACACAATCCTTCCGCTCCATCTTAAGCGTAGAATTTCTTCAAGGCATCTGAGTGCCAAGTTTTTTTCAATTCTATGCCTTCGGTGTCGCCAAGTTTGTACACGCCTTTTTGTACTTCGGCAAGAACCAGATATGGTCCTTCCCAGTTCGCGCGAAATACCCCGTGAGATGGCTTTCGGGGTGCAAAGTCAGCCTTTCGGAGAACGAGGTCCCCTTTTTTGATTTCTTTTGGCCTGGCTCGTAAATTTATAGCCGCGGCCACTCTTTGCTGGAAAGCTTTTCTTCTCAGCTCAGCTATTTCTCTGTGTTCGCCGACGAGGTCGAGCTGCGTTCTTAGGCCGAGGTCGTTTCCACCTTCATCAAATACTTGCACCCGTACTGATGGTCTAACTATCTCGATAGGGATGATGGCCTCTGTTCCGAAGACGAGTGAGAAGGGAGACTCCCCTGTGGCTCTTCGGGGCATCGTTCGGTAACTCCATAACACGCTTTGGAGTTCTCCAGGCCATTTCCATTTTGCTTCCCCCAGTCTCTTCTTCAGGCCATCTTTTATGGTCTTGTTAGATACTTCCACCTGCCTGTTGCTTTGGGGGTGAGCTACTGGGGCGAAGTGCATCTTTATTTCGAGGTTGCTGGTAAATTCCTGGAATCCTTTGTCTATGAATTGGGATCCATTATCAGCCACTAGTACCCTCGGTATGCCGAATCTGCATACAATGTTCTTCCATACAAACTTCTGTACTTCTTTTGCCGAGATAGTGCTAGAGGTTCTGCCTCGACCCATTTGGAGAAATAGTCTACCGCTACCACGCAGAATTTCACGCCTCCGGGCGCTGAAGGGAGTGGCCCAATAAGGTCTATACCCCAGACTGCGAAGGGCCAGGGATAGTCAGCCGAAGTTACCAATTTTGAGGGTGCCCTCTAGATGTTCGTGTGTTTCTGGCAACTACCGCATTTCCGGACGAACTGCCTTGCGTCCTTTCTCAGGGTAGGCCAGAAGTATCCTTGGCGAAGTATCACTGCCGCAAGGGCATCAGTTCCAATATGTGAACCACACATTCCTTCGTGGACCTCTTCAAGGACCATTTCAGTATCCTCTTCATCCACGCATTTTTGCAGCGAGTTCGCATATCCCTGTCAGTATAACTCTTCGCCAATCAGGAAGAATCGGCCGGAGCGTCTTCGCAGTCTTGCAGCGTCGCCGGGGTCTTCGGGGAGCACATTTTCTGCGAGGTATCTTTTTATGGGATCTTTCCATCCTTTTCCCGAGGTCGTATGCTTAGCACTGAGATGCTCGGGTGATCTAGCACCTCGGTGTATGTTTTTGACTTTGCCAAGCAATCTACCTCAGTGTTATTCCGCCGAGGTACATTTTCGATCCGTACGGCGTCAAACTTTTGGACGAGCTTTGCTACCAGCTCGTGGTATTTTGCCAAGATTGGGTCCTTCGCCCCATAATCTCATGCCGTCTGCCGAACTACCAGCTGGGAATCGCTGTGAGCCTTTAAGTTTCTTACGCCAATCCTTCTGGCCAAGCGTAATCCCGCTATGAGGGCTTCACACTCAGCCACATTGTTAGTGACGCTGAAGCTGAACTTGATAGCCTTCTTTACCGCTAGGCCTTCGGGTCCTCTGATAATTACTCCAGCTCCCTGGTGTTCGGATCCCGAGGCTCCGTCAACATGTAAGGTCCATTCTGGCTCATCTTCGTTCAGATCCGGATGACTATCCTCAGTGGTGGGTATTTCGGCAATGAATTCTGCCAGTGCTTGAGCTTTTATGGCCTTCCGAGGTTCATAGGTGATATCGTGTTCGCCAAGCTCTATACACCACTTGGAGAGCCTTCCCGAATGATCCACTCTCCTCAAAACGTCACGTAGTGGCAGGCTACTTCGGACAATGATGGGGTGAGCCTGAAAGTATGGTCACAGCCTTCTCCCTGCAAGCACCAAGGCGTATATAGCTTTTTGAAGCAGAGGGTACCTGACTTCGGCGCCATGCAGGAATTTGCTGACGTAATAGACTGGCCATTGCTTTGGCCCTTCTTCTTTCACGAGGACCGAGCTTACAGCTTTCTCCGTGACGGCGAGGTACAAAACGAGGGGCTCTCCCTCCCGAGGTTGTCGCAGAGTCGGCAGGTTAGCCAAGTAGACTTTGAGTTCTTCCCAGGCCTTTTGGCAATCTTTGTCCCAAGGGTGATCGTTCTTTCCGAGGTCGCCTTCCATTTTTTCTGCCTTTGTGAGGACTTTGAAGAAAGGTCGACACCTATCTCCGTACCTGGAAATAAATCTGCTCAGGGAGGTTATTCTTCCGGTGAGCCTCTGCGTGTGTTTGACTGTGGTAGGAGTTCCGAACTCAAGCAGTGCCTTAATCTTCTCGAGGTTAGCATCAATGCCTCTTTCGGATACCATGTACCCAAGGAATTTGCCCGAGGTTACCCCGAAGATGCACTTTTCAGGATTGAGCCGAATCCCGAAGGCTCTGAGCTTTTGGATGGTTTCCTCTAGATCTGCAACGTGATAGCTAGGCAGCTTGCTCTTGACTATCATATCATCAACATACACCTCCATGTTTCTCCCCATTTGGTCTTTAAAGACCTTGTTCATCAATCTTTGGTAGGTGGCTCCTACATTTTTAAGCCCGAAGGGCATCCTGACGTAGCAGTATGTTCCTCCCTCAGTGATGAAGGCGGTTTTTTCCTCATCTTTGGGGTCCATCCTTATTTGATGGTAGCCGCTGAAGGCGTCTAGGAAACTCAGGAGCCCGTATTCGGCAGTTGAGTCTACCAGTTGGTCTATTGGCGGAAGAGGGTATGAGTCTTTCGGGCAAGCGTCGTTCAAATTTCTGAAGTTGATGCACATCCGAAGTTTGCTGCTGCCTTCTTTTGTGGCAATCACCACGTTGCTTAACCATTCGGGGTATTTGACCTCCCTGATGACTTCAGCGTCCAACAAGCATTGGACTTCGATTTTCACAAAGTTGCTCTTATGGGTTGAGATGCTTCGCTTCTTTTGCCGGACAGGCTTTGCTTCTGGGCTTACTTTGACGCTATGCTGTATTATGCCAGGGTGCACCCCTGGCATGTCTTTCGGCGAGTAGGCAAAGAGATATTTATTTCCCAGTAGAAAAGATACAAGGTTTTTCTTGTCACCTTCGGGCAAGCTCTTCCCTATTTGGTTAGATTGTCCTGGGACAAGTTCCACTGTTTCCGTTTCCGCTCTCGGGGGTTCTCCTTCTTTGCCCTTCTCTGGTGCTTTTGCCTCTATTGTTTGTGCGAGGTTATTTGCCGGAGCTTTTCGTGCTTTCACAAACACCTTCCTTACCTCGACTTGATCTATGAAGACCTCTGCATCCCCATCCTTGGTGGCGAATGTGACAGTCAAGTACTTCACATCAGGGCGAATGTGCAGGTTTCCCTATGTCTGCCTTCCAAGGATGGCGTTGTATGAGGATGGGATGTCCATGACAATGAACCTTGCCATTGTGGAGGTGTACAACTCAGCTGCTCCATCTACCGAAGTCCCTCTCATCATCAGTGGGAGGTCGATCCATCCGAGAACGGGCAGTTCGGATGGTCCAACCCCGAAGGTGGGCGAGGTGATTGGCTTAAGCTCGCTGCTGGAGATGCCCAAGCTTAGCAGTAAGTGTGAGAATAGGACGTCCGCATTTGATCCGTTATCAAGTAGCACCCTTTTGACGTCCCAGATCCCTATCCTCGCCATGATCAGCAGCGGATCATCGTGGGGAAAGACGACGGTGAATCCATCTTTGCGGACCAGCTTCTTTGCTGGATTTTGATATTCCATGACTGCAATTTCTCTGGCCTTCCGCTTTCTATCCGAGGATGGGAGCCCCGTGGTGATTGTTTGGATAACCCCTGCCGGAGGTGGAGGGCGCCTTTTTGGGCTTAGGTTTCTCCGCCTGTCGGAGTCATAGTCCTCATCTTCGGCCCTTTCTTCCTCCACTTTTCTGCCTTTCAGGGATGGCATCCGCAGGTATTTCTGAAGTTGGCCCTGCTTTATCAGGCACTCTATGTACTTCTTCAGCTGGAAGCAGTCTTCGGTGTCATGACCGTGGTCGCGATGAAACTGGCAGAACTTCTTTGCATTCTTCTTATTATCGGCGGTCGCCGAATCTGCGTCCCTTGCCTTTCCAGCCCCATGAGGATGTTGGTCTGTGTAGTGCTCAGCGGTGTGAAACTTTGGGGTTTCCTTCCCCGCATCCTCCGAGGTCGTCCTGCCTGTTCGGTCGGATGCCGAGCTTGTTGATTGGACCCTTCGGCACGGTGGTGATCGGACTTCGGCCCAGCCATTCTTAGTTCCTCAGCGGTCATGTGCTGTTCTGCCCTTCGGTAAAATTCTCCGAGGGTCTCCGAGGGGTCCTTTGAGAACTCGTAGAATAGCTGAGAGTCTCGCCGAAGGCCCCATGTCATGGCA
This sequence comes from Aquilaria yunnanensis, assembly GCA_039654915.1. Lineage (NCBI taxonomy): Eukaryota > Viridiplantae > Streptophyta > Magnoliopsida > Malvales > Thymelaeaceae > Aquilaria > Aquilaria yunnanensis. Next base: position 80,998,372 of record CM077598.1, read on the forward strand.
AGAATGCGGATTTCGGGCCGGAAGTCTGGGACGCTCAGAGCTTCCCTGTTGAATCTTTCGACATAGTCTCGGATGGTTTCTCCGTTCCTCTGCTTTATGTCGAACATCTGGACAAGCATCTTCGCAGTAGGTCGACTCCCAATGAATTACTGCGTGAAGGCCGTGGACAACTCCTGGAACTCAGTGATGGTTCCTGAAGGCAATGAATTGTACCATACAGTTGCTGGCCCTGTGAGGGTGACTTCGAAGCACTTGCACATGGTAGCGTCGTCAGCACCGTGCATTATCATGCTGCGTCTGTACTTCGTCAGATGGGCCTGTGGATCAGTACAGCCATCATAAATCTCCAACCAAGGTACTCTGAAGTCACCTAGCATGGCTGCCTCAACAACGGCCTGAATGAATGGGGAGTCATCTTCGCAGAATGTTCCCGAAAGTCTGGTCAAAACGGGTTTTCTGGCCATTTGTTTCTCCACCCTATCTAGCCGTGCTAATATCCTCTCCATAAGCATTGTGGCACTAGGCCCTTCTTCAGGGAAGGGAGATTGCCGGCGCCTCTTTGGGGAGCGAGTTCGGTGCTGAGGGGACAGGGATCTCGCCTCAGGCAGCGAACTTCTTTGCTGCAACACCCTCGTCGCTTAGACCTCTTCTGCCCCACAGGCCGTTTCCCGAGGGGCGTATTTTCTGTGGACGATTCTTCGCGCGGATTTCCGCCTCCCGAACTGTGATGAGTCGACCTCTGACTCTTCTCCCGAGGGCGTGCAGGTGAGGGAGGCCTTTGGGCCTGTGTCTGCTGTGACCATCTTCGGTCGATCTGCTGTGTCATTTCGGCCACGACCGAATGCTGAAACTCCCTTATAAAGCTCATAGTGATTACTAGAGGGTGGTCTTCCTCGGACGCAGAAGTCCCTGGGAGTGTTTGCTCAGCAGCCGGTTGTGTCTCAGGCGCGGATGGAGACCTCGGGAGTCCCTTGTCCTTAGAACGCCGAGTTTCAACGACGGCAATCTCAGAGCGGGTTCCCACAGACGGCGCCAAATGATGGCCGGGGGCCTCATCGTTTAGAGTCATGGTGACTGGTGGAGAGACTTCTAGGAGGAAGAACGCCTGGAGCATGGTTCGCCCTTGGGAGTATGCCTGAAAGTCCAGAAATAAAGGGTTAGGAGGCCCCCGGAATGTGTTTCCGGGGGGGGGAGCCTCCGACGCCCAAGTCAGTGGTGGCTGAGAAAGGGCAGAGGAAATAGCACAAAGGGGCTGAAGAGTCTCGCCTGGTGATTTTCTCAGAGTCTGGGAGTCAGATCTTTGCCAACCAACCTCCTGCGAAGTATTTATTTGCTGGTATTTATAGGAGTAGCTAGCCCGTTCAGATTGCGACACGCGTTCGGTCGGATGTTCCCTGAGTTTCTGGGCGTAGGGGATAGATAGCTGGTAGCAGGTTGCCTTGAGCCTTGTGCTGAGATGGGCCATGATGTGATTTTGATGGCGTCAGCATGTCAGAGCACCTTTTGAGGCGTCTTATGACGTCTGTGAAAGGACTTGTCAGAGGCTTCCTTAAATGCTTCCTTAAATGCTCCTGCCGTACTCCTGAGGTCCCTGGGCGAGGTCATCCTTTGGTACGGACGGTGCCTCTTCGGGAACACGCCTTCAGTTCGGGGGTACCCAGCTTCAGGGAGTTCCGCCTTCGGGGAGATCATGTTTGGCATGCAATAGCTGGTGCCTCTTTTCCGAAGGTGATCTGTTTACAACCTTGGAGGGCTAGTAGTATCCTCAAGTTTCCTGGCGTGCCGGGCTCGGAGCTGTTCGGCTATCTCCCGAGGTGTATGATCCCACCTTTACTCGGGTAGCGCCAGTTTCTTCTGGCCATTCTTGTGGCAGGGAGTTCGGCCAGATAGAGGCGATAGCCTTTGGCTATCACAGACGATCACCACGGGACTACCTTCGGCGGAGAGGAAGAGGAAAGCCAGGGAGATCTCAGTGATGGAATTCGGTAACCCATCAAACAAGCTCGTTCGGAAAGATGGGTCTACCGTAGTATTCCCACATGATGATCCACTCCTTGTTATGGCAAGGATTGAAAGCTAGGTCGTTAAAAGGGTGCTCCTTGATGACGGGTCTAATGTCGATGTCCTATTCTTCCACCTGTTGCCAAGCCTAGGCATCGCGAAAACCGACCTCAAACCTGTCACATCCCCTACCTTCGGGGTCCTTCCGAACTCCCTGTCCTCGGGTGGATTGACCTACCTTTGATGTTAAGGGGAACTTCTGTTCAGAACAATGAAGAGCTCTTTGCCTCTGCCATGACCAGGTTCATTGTCATCGACATCCCCTGTTCATATAATGCCATCTTTAGAAGGCAAACGCAAGGGAACTTTCAAATCCGACCAGATGTGAAGTACCTGATGGCCACCTTCAGAACAAAGGACAGGGACGCCCAAATATTCATCAATTAGGCCGAAGTCCGAAAGGTCTTCGTGAAGGCTAGCAGAGCCCAATGAAAGTGCATGCACAGACCTCAGGAGAAAAGGGCACACCGACCGAAGGTAAATGTTACCTCTTAGTGTTCCTACTCTGATGTCTCTGGCCTCTCCACTTGGAAGACTTTGCCAGCTCTCTGCGCTGGAGGTCGAGGCACTAGAAGAATTGCCCTCTGCTGTCCCTCCCTAGGTGCTCCCCCTCTAGGTCCTGCACCAATAGCCCTTACTGGAGCTTGCTCTTCTAGGCTTTTTTGAGCCTGGGGGCAGTCTTTGATCCAATGATCCATGGATCCACATCTTAAATACGCTTAGGTGTCAAAATAGCAAAGTTTCTTTCGATGAAATTCTTGCATTTATGGCACCTTAGGCCAAGGAACTTCCCTTTAACCTTGCCCTCACCACCAAGATGAGAATTCTTGGCAATTCCTTTGCCATGTCATGGCTTCTTCTACTTGCCTCCTACCTGACTACTTTCGCTTGGTCCACTGGGAAAGTACTTAGTCTCATACTCCTCTTGCTCTGCTAATAGAGCTTTCTACACTGCTTCATAGTATGTAACTACTCCTAAGGGTCTAACAGCCTTTCTAATGTCTGAGTTTAGGCCTCTGACAAATCTTTTCGCCTTCAACTCCTCCAGTCCATGATACTGAGGAGCATACCTCACCAACTGATTGAATTTGTGCTCATACTCTAGGACACTGAGGTTGTCCTACCTTAGAGCATCAAATTCAACTTGCTTTATATCCTTGATGGCATCACTGATCTACTTCTCCTGGAATAGCTATGCGAACTCTGGCCAAGTCATTTCCATGTCTTCTCTTGGCCTTCTGCTCCTCTGGACAACATACCTATCTCTGGTGTTTCTCCACCACATCTCTACACTGCCTACCAGATTGTAGGTAGCCAGTGACACTCTCTTGGTGGAGCTGAGTGGCACCCTCTCAAACATTTTTTAAATGAAGATTAACCACTCCTCAGCTCTCTCTGGCCCAGCTCTTCCATCAAACTGTGGAGGTCTTAGGCCTTGGAACCTCTCGAACAGTCTGACTTCATCTATGCCTTCCAGATCATCTGATCTATGTCTCTAGGATCTATGAGAGCCCTTTGTATGGTGATGCTCTCTATGATCTCTCTGCCTTCTCCTGGATCTTCTCTCATGGCCTTCCTCAATCTCATCCCTAGTGGAGAAATGGTCATAGACTCAGGGATTAGTCCTGGATACCTAACCAATCTTAGACCTTAGTCTTCTTCCTCTTGGATTTCTCCTATCTTCATCTTCCTCCTCAACAGTTTCATCATTTGTGTCTTCTAAGCTTCCAGAAGAAACATATTCAGATGTGTTCCTAGTATCCTCTTCTGGTTGTTGTTGTGCATCCCAAACTGGTTTTGCTAGAGGTACTTGGACTCCCTGCTATTGTCCTTGAATCAACCTTACTAAGTTCTCATTGATTAGAGCTAAGTTCCTCTAAAGCTCTAACCATACCTATGGCACTTCAGGGTTTGGTACCCCCTGTTGCCCCCACTTCCCTCTATTCTGTTGATTTCCTTGTTGCCCAAAGTTAGTAGGAGGCCTTCAGGGTGGTTCCCCTATCCTTGTGGCAACCATCTTTACTTCCCTCATTGATGATTCATCATAGAGCACATATAAAGATCATAGGTATTTCGATGGTACTTGACACTAGCAGCTGACCAAACTGAGTTCATGCATGTAGATGCATGCAATGCAATTATATGCTATGTACATGTACAAAGCATGCTCTGATACCAACTTCTGTTACCCACTCCGGGGTAGGCAGGTTTGCTGTGTCCTGTAGGTCATCAGAACAACACCCCTAGTGTACATACTCAAGTGACCCTCTTGAGCACTATGTAAACACATGCATATTGGTCTAACCATAACACACATATTTACATTTATGCACACTATGGCGGCTAAGAAGGAAAAGATAGCATAAGTCTTAGTTTTGGCTTCCACACATTAGGCAATCTTGTTAAGTTCTAGTGGCCAGCTACTGCACCTGTAACTTCCACTAATAAACTGTATCATTCTAGCCACATAGCCCCCTGGTTTCTTTGCTCCATTATCAAGTAGAGACCTAGAGAAACCCAAGGAATTTTGTTTTACATCAATAACCCACCTATGGACCAAGTTATGGATTTTTTAAGTTGGTTACAAAATTCTGACCAAATGAAGAGTAACTAAGCCAACTTTGCAATGTCATATCTTTATCTAACGGGCTCTAAATCCAGAAATTCAAGATCCCAGTTAACCCTCTAGATGTCCTCTAGGTGTGGTCAAAATTTAATTCGAATATTCATTCTACACAGGGAGCTATTAAACTTTAGGTCAAGAGTCAAAATTCTGGCAACTTTTGGACCATTTTGCCCATACAATCTTTTCAAACCATGCAAACACTTCATTCACAAGGAGAAAGCCCTCCAAGGCTATCCCATATATGTCCATTACACATAGGAATTACATTCCCTTTATTTTAACAACTTTATGTGGCTAAAACAGAATTTACAAGTAAGCAGCCCATCATTCACACTTTGGCAGCTTTGCACCACATCACTTACATAGCCAAAACATTACTCAAATATTCACATACTTGTCTCATTTTACATACACTACATGTAAATGAATACATGAACTACAATATGGTCTTAACTCAGCTAAATATGCACCCTAGGTTACAGGAGGTCTAGAGACACAATGGACTCCAAAAACAGGATGCTGGACAGCTTCTGCACAACACAATAAGTACCACCATTAAAAATACCAAATGTGCTCCTAAAATCACCAAACTTTCCAGATCATCACTAGACATATGGAAGTTCATGTACCTGAAATATAAGATTAAAAATCAAACCAAAAAGGTTAGTTGCAAGGTGATCTTTCAGCGGGACCTGAAATGACAGAATTGAGGGGAGTAAGTTTCATTGAGAAACTTAGTAAGGGTAGCACTTGGATTCAGTAGGCAATGTAACCATCATTAAAACCTGCATCCAAAGACACTAAAACACAAAAACATACAATGCATATATACAAGATATAGCAACCAAATGCAGCAGCCAAACACAAACAACAAACACATGAAATGTGGCTGCAGCATATACCATAGGTTAGTCCATAAAACACATAATAAACATAACCAAATCACTATAGCAGCCCTCCTCAAGCTAATTCTTGGTCTTAGGAGGATTTTAACAGTATTTAGTACTAAATTTGGCCTCTAGAAACCCTCATTTTACTGCCATCTTTGTTCGCTTCACACTAGGTCACAAAACCTTCAATAAGTGCACTCCCCTCACTAAGCTTGGTTCATCAAGTTCATGGCTCTCTTCCAAGCATAGCCTTAGCTCCATGGTTGCTTGAAAATATAGAAAACAACCCATGAGAACAAGAAAACCCTTACCAAAGTGGGTAGGTCGAAAATCAAGCTTGATCCTTGAAGTATCCAAGAAATAGCTCTAGTTTGCTTCCAATTGCTTCCTTTTGCCTTCACTTTCAATCAATTGCAAGTTTGAAGGTGTGGTGGCTATGGAGGAAGTATGCCTGTGTTCTTGGTCTGGGGGAGGACGAAAATGAGAGAGGGATAAGTGATTTGGCCACTTAAACGGCCTTAAATGAGCTTAAGGGCACAAAACACACTTAACAAGCTTAACCTTGCTTTATGTCTTTTTCTTTCTCACTAATTATGGTTTCTTTGTCTTAAACTCATTGGTACACATGTGCCCAATATTTTTGACTAATTATCAAGTCTTGGCTGCCTCCCCCATGGTGGGATAACCCCACAATTCCACCCTTAGACTTAAGTCAAGAGCTTGAACACCTTAAGGTTTACACTAGGACATTTAGGTCCTTATTGCCTTTGGTGTTTCCTTTATCCAAACTTGTTCTCCATCAGTAATTTGGTCCTCCAATAGCACTTTCATACCATTTATATCCTTCCCATAACTCTCCAAGTCTCTTTCGTGAGAGTTTTGCAATTGAGTACTCAAATTTCCAAAACCTTACAAAAAAGTCCATAGGTTGCTTGACAAACAAGCAATCCTTTAGGCTTTTCTTGGGGACCAAGCTACCAACTTGGAACAATTTTAAGGAGGTGTTCATCATGCCTTTCACCCCCCACACTTCAGTCACTATGGTGAGAATTACACAATATAATGGTTTTTAGCCATTATGACACACTTGTAATTCTCCCATTTTGTGAGGTGGTAACAGCACAGGCTAAGGAACCTCGATCTCACCAGTGATCCAAACACATACTCCAACGCTATCCTCTCATCAGGGAGATTATTGAGAGGGATGATGTAACGATATGCAGGACTTCGACAGACAGCAACATTGCTGATCCACTAACAAAGCCCCTTACGCAGCAGAAGCATGATAGCCATTCTAGGTCCATCGGTATTAGATACATGGATGATTGGCTTTTAGTGCAAGTGGGAGATTGTTAGTGTCGTGCCCAAAAGCCAATCATGAGATGATTGTATTCTTTTTTGCACATTGAGTCATGATATTTTATTAAGGCATTAATCCAACAATTATGTTTGTTGTTTTGTTTCTGCTTAACGTAATAAACATAATTGTAACCCTAGAATAATGATGTTCTTAACTGTCCCTAGTCTAGTATTATTGTGGAGCAAGTTGCAATAATACACAACGACTAGCATATGTGGAGACTAATATGAAATATGTAGTCTACATGTGGGTACAAGTTGGAGAACTTGTGTACTGGACCGACCCACCATGAGAACACTACATGGATCATTATATGAGTGTCATAAGTGATTCTCATAGTGATCATGGTATATGTAGTCCTTTGACCTAAGGTCATCAAGGTTTCCTACATGTGAGTCACATTCTTTGATACTTTCCTTTGTTTCTCGTAACTGAGTGAACTTGAAGGAGGTTATTGGGTATGTCACATATCATGCAGAGGGACTTGTACGATCAAGATGGGATTTGTCCCTCCTATGTAACGAGAGTGATATCTTCGGGCCCCTTGATAGAGTAAGACTTAGAAAAATGCATGGCCATGCTCGGATGAGTTGATATACGAATTCAGTGTCATTAGTTTAAGTTGGTCTACTCGGTAATCGAGAAACCAAAGATTGGGCTATACGAGAGTGACACGTTCCATGTCTCGTGCTTAGTCTTGATATCTTGGAAAAAGGGACAATGGCATATATCGGTAATGATCATAAAGGTTTAGTCGAATCACCGACAATCTGGTCACTTGGGTAGCAATGATGTGTTGCTAGACACCGCTCATTGCTGTTGATCATAAATGTGATTTATGATCATTGCCAACGTGGTAAAAGCCTATTGGGTCGCACACATAGAGCTATTTGGATCATTAGAGTGCGTGGGCTAATTATTTGGGTTAAGGTTTCACAATGATTTTGTGTTAATAATGGGCCTGAAAGTTGAGCCATGATTAAGCCCGAAATTAAAGCCTAATTGGATTAGGGCTTTATAATCCATTCGGCCTGGAAGTTGAGTCTCACTATAAATAAAACTTTTAGTGAGAAATTTGTAGCTTCTTGCCCTAGCCTCCCAAAAGGACAGCCGCACTCTTCTCTTGCAATTCCTTGGAGGACGCAAGCTTGTTACCACGTCACAAAATGGGAGAATTACAAGTGTGTCATAATGGCTAAAAACCATTATATTCTATAATTCTCACCATAGTGATTGAAGGGTGAGCGGTAAAAGGCATGATCAACAACTCCTTAAAATTTTTCCAAGTTGGTGACTTGGCCCCTAAGAAAAGCCTAAAGGATTGCTTGTTTGTCAAGCAACCTATGGACTTTTTTGTAAAGTTTTGGAAATTCGGGTACTCAATTGCAAAACTCTTAACAAAGAGACTTGGAGAGCTATGGGAAGGATATAAATGGTATGAAAGTGCTATTGGAGGACCAAATTACTCATGGAAGACAAGTTTGGACAAAGGAAACACTAAAGGCAATAAGGACCTAAATGTCCTAGTGTAAACCTTAAGGTGTTCAAGCTTTTAACTTAAGTCTAAGGGTGGAATTGTGGGGTTATCCCACCATGGGGGAGGCAGCCAAGACTTGATAATTAGTAAAAAATGTTGGGCACATGTGTACCAATGATTTTAAGACAAAGAGACCATAATTAGTGAGAAAGGAATAACATAAAGCAACGTTAAGCTTGTTAAGTGTGTTTTGTGCCCTTAAGCTCATTTAAGGCCATTTAAATGGCCAAATCACTTATCCCTCTCTCATTTCTATCCTACCCCAGCCCAAGAACACAGCCATACTTCCTCCATAGCCACCACACCTTCAAACTTGCAATTGATTGAAAGTGAAGGCAAAAGGAAGCAATTGGAAGCAAACTAGAGCTATTTCTTGGATACTTCAAGGATCAAGCTTGATTTTCGGGCTACCCACTTTGGTAATGGTTTTCTTGATCCCATGGGTTGTTTTATGTATTTTCAAGCAACCATGGAGCTAGGGTTAAGCTTGGAAGAGAGCCATGAGCTTGATGAACCAAGCTTAGTGAGGGGAGTGCACTTATTGAATGTTTTGTGACCTAGTGTGAAGTGCACAGTGATGGCAGTGAATTTCTGGGTTTCTAGAGCCCAAGGTTAGAACTAACTACTATTAAAATCCTCTTAAGACCAAACATTAGCTTGAGGAGGGCTGCCATAGTGATTTGGTTATGTTTATTATGTGTTTTATGGACTAACCTATAGTATATGCTGCTGCCACATTTCATGTGTTTGTTGTTTGTGTTTGGCTGCTGCATTTGGTTGCTATATCTTTTATATATGCATTGTGGTTTTTGGGCTTTAGTGTCTTTGGATTTAGGTTTTAATGATGGGTACATTGCCTATTGAATCCAAGTGCAACCCTTACTAAGTTTCTCAATGAAACTTACTCCCCTCAATTCTGTCATTTCAGGTCCAGCTGAAAGATCACCTTGAAACTAACCTTTGTTGTTTGATTTTTAATCTGAAATTTCAGGCAAATGAACTTCCATATGTCTAGTTATGATCTGAAAATTTTGGTGATTTTAGGAGCGTATTTGGTATTTTTAATGGTGGTACTTATTGTGTTGTGCAGCAGCTGTCCAGCTTCCTGTTTTTGGAGTCCATTGTGTGTCAGGTCCTCCTCCAACCTAGGGTGCATATTTAGATGAGTTAAGACCATATTGTAGTGCATGTATGCATGTACATGTATTGTATGTAAAATGAGACAAGTATGTGAACATTTGAGTATTGTTTTGGCTATGTAAGTGATGTGGTGCAAAGCTGCCAAAGTGTAAATGATGGGCTGCTTATTTGTAAATTCTGTTTTGGCCACATAAAGTTGTTAAAAGAAATGAAATTTAATTCCTATGTGTAATGGACATATATGGGATAGCCTTGGAGGGCTTTCCCTTTGTGAATGAAGTGTTTGCATGGTTTGGAAAAATTGTATGGGCAAAATGGTCCAAAAGTTTCCAGAATTTTGACTCTGGACCTAAACTTTAATATCTCCCTGTGTAAAGTGTATCTTGGTATGAAATTTTGACCACACCTAGAGGACATCTAGGGGGTTAACTGGGATTTTTAATTTCTTTATTTAGAGCCCTGTATCCAAAGATATGACATTGCAAAGTTAGCTGAGTTACTGTTCATTTGGTCAGAATTTTGTAACCAACTTAAAAAATCCATAACTTCGTCCATAGTTGGGCTATTGATGTAAAAAAAAATTCCTTGGTTTGCTCTAGGTGTCTACTTGATAATGGAGCAAATAAAACAAGGGGTACATGGCTAGAATGATACAGTTTATTAGTTGAATTTACAGGTGCAGTGGCTGGTCACTAGAACTTAACAAGATTGCCTAATGTGTGGTAGCTCAGATTAAGACTTGTGCTAGTGTTTTCCTTCTTTGCTGCCATCGTGTGCATGAAATGTGAATATGTGTGTGATGGTTGGACCAATATGCATGTGTTTACATAGTGCCCAAGAGGGCCACTTGGGTATGCACACTAAGGGTAGTGTTCTGATGGCCTACAGAACATTACCAATGCTGGGAGTCTAAATGCACAATTTTGGCACAATAATTGGACTACCCCGAAGCGGGTAACAAAGCTAGCACTGCGAGCACAAGAGAAATGCATCTGGTGGGATGCAGTGGAAGCGCGGTGATCCCGAGAGGCTTATGTGGATACCATAAAGAGCTTGAACACGTCAACTGTTCAGGTTTTGTGATTTGACTCTACAATTGGGAGAGAGATCTCAATCGAAAATTAGGTATGAAAATTTTTGAACACCCAGTTTACCCCGTTTCACTTGGATCCTGGAGGGTTTTGGTTAAATTCCATTGCGCTTTTTTGGCTCCCAAAACCCAACACCTAAAACTAAAGGTAGTCCAGAAGACCTCAAAAATGACGAGCTTGAATGGACATTATTCGTTGATGGCGACTCAAGATTTGAACACCAGGGAGCCAAAGTAATCCTCCGCAGACCCGAAGGTATGGAAGCTATGAAGGCCATCAAATTCGAATTCAATGTCACCAATAATGTCGCCGAATATGAAGCCCTTATAGTAGGCTTGTGCCTGGTAAAAAGGGTAGGTGTGAGGAATCTGAAGGCCCACAGCGATTCTCAACTAGTGGTCCGATAGATGGTGGGGGACTATGAGGAAAATGATCCAAACTTGGCAAAGTACCATGATCTTGTGAAAAAGCTCATCCAAGAGTTTGACACAGTACATATAGAAAATATACCACGATGAGATAATATGGAAGCAGATACTCTAGCCAAATCAAAGGAGTCAACTGAAGTACTATATCAGCCAAGCATAGTGATGATGTGCATAACAACCTCAAGTATAGGGTGGAAAGATCCTTTTAAGAAATACCTCACAACTTCAGTATGCAAGTCCATTACAGAGGTGTGTCAGTGAAGAGGACATGGAGATGGTCCTCAAAGAAGTCCATGAGGGGGCCTACGGTTTTCACATAGGAACTGATGCTCTTGCTGGTGTACTACTCCGCCAAGGATATTTCTGGCCTAGCTTGAGGAAGGATGTGAGGCAGTTTGTCTAGAAATACGATAAATGCTAGAGACACGCTCCCATCCAGAGACTACCCTCAGAAGTAATAACTTCGGCAAACTATCCTTGCCCCATCGCGGTTTGTGGCATTGACCTCATTGGGACTCTCCCAATAGCTCCAGGAGGAGTGAAGTTCTACGTAGTTGCAGTAGACTATTTTACCAAATGGATCGAGGCAGAGCCTTTAGTAGAAATATCGGTGAAGGACATACAAAGATTTGTCTAGAAGAACGTTATATGCAGATTTGGCGTACCGAGGGTGATTGTAGCTGATAATCGTTCCCAGTTCACCGATAAAGGTTTCCAGCAATTCGCAGCCAACCTTGGGAAAAAATTGCACTTCACCTCGGTTGCCCATCCTCGGAGCAATGGACAAGTTGAAGTGTCCAACAGAATGAAAAAAGATGGTCTTAAAAAAAGGTTGAAGGAAGCAAAGGGAAACTGGCCAGGACAACTTCTGAGTGTACTATGGAGCTATCGAAAAACTCCCAGAAGGGCCACAGGTGAGACACCCATCTCACTCATCTTTGGCATGGAGGCCATTATCCCTGTTGAGGTTGTACAACCATCGGTGAGGATACAGGTATTTGACGAAGAAGGGAACAACCTTGGTTTAAGAACCAGGTTGGTTCTGATGACGAGCATAAAGAGATGGCCAAGCTTAGAAGAAAAGATTTTCAGCAGAGAGTAGTCGTTGCTTCAAACTTGCATGTCAAGCGTAAAGGAATCAAGAAAAGGAACCTTGCTCTTCGAAAGGCTGAATTCGAAGCCTGAAGAGCATCTCATGGAGTACTTCAGGCAAATTGCTTATTTGGTCCTCGAGGAAATTTGGCCACGAGTCTACAAGCTCGGTGATACCGAAGGTGGAGAATTGAAAAATACATGGCATTCAGACTCTTTGAAAAAATTATACACTTAAATAAATTTTTAAGAGAAAGATTGTGCAAAAGATGCCGAAGGTGGCAAACCAAATTTGGTTGCTTCTGAAGGTGCATAAGTAATATTGTACAATATTTGACCGAAGGTTATCGGCCAAACATGGTTGATGCTGAGGGAGGCAAACCGAATATGGTTGTTTCCGAAGGAGAATAAGTAGTATTTTACCAAAGGTTATCAACCAAATATGGTTGGAACCGAGGGAAGCAAACCGAATATGGTTATTTCTAAACGTGTGTGAGTGAAATTGTACAATTTTTGCCAAAGGTGATTGACCAAACATGGTTGGTCCTAAAGGTACTTAACTATTTTTCAAAAAAATGAAGTTTCATCGAAGGTGGTTGACTGAACATGGTTGGTCCCAAAGGTGCTTAACTATTTTTGAAGGGCAAGTCTTTCAAAGAAGGTTGACCAAAAATGGTTGTGAAACCTTTAAAAAGGCTAAGGTTGTGAACCCTTAAAGGATGACACAACTCATTGCCGAAGATGGTTAAATGCCTAAGGACAAAGATAATGTCCGAAGTCATACCAATCAGGGACTTAGCCAAAATTTCAAAGCAAGTTAGAATTTTGTTTCATTGCAAAAGTACAAAGTACAAAGTACAAAGTACAAAAAAAAAAGGTGAAGAAACAAGAATTTTATTGGTTGTCTTGACCATCTTCGGCAGAGTCACCTTTGGCATCATCTTCGTTGGCTCCAGCTTTAGTAGCCGAAAGAGGAAGAATGGGAAGATTGAGATATTATACTCTCGACCATTCCGAAGTTGGTCCTTCGGGAATGTCGAGCGCCCAAAGGAAGGAGAGGTCCAAGTCAGGATGCTTGGAAAGGACCTGGTGACGGGCAAGGCAGAACCCATCTTGGTAGGAGGGCTTAGTCATCTCATCTGACTTCTCCTTCTCAGCTTTCAGGTCCTCCAGCTCCTTATTTAGCACCTCCACCTCTTTTTCAAGCTTCTTTTTCCTCTTTTTATTCTTCTTCTTCAGCCGATCAATCTCGACTACGAATTCAGCATTGAGCGCCAACGCCTTTGTGAGATTAGCAACGGGTTATTCCCTCTCCTTCTGGAAGGATTCATTGGATGAAGTCAGAGCCACCACCCTCGAGCCGAGGTCTGACACCTTCGAAGAAAAGTCTTCCAACAGCTCATTTTGGCTCTTCAGCACCTCTTGCCGAAAACTGGCCAGGTCCTCCTTCGCAATTTTATTAAGCTCGCTGCACTTGACGATTGAGCTAGCAAAAAGTTCCTTGGATTTAGCCAAGCTCTCCTCTAACTGACTTCAGACTGTAGATTGCTTAGCTGCCCAAGCCCGAAGATATCCACTGTATGCCAACAGCTGCAAAAGTGCCGAATAAGGGTCCAAAATCAACAAAAGCTCAGAATTTTTCTATGACCTAAAGGGTTAAGGTTTATTTGGGTGCGTGTTCACTTATCCTTATGGCGAGGACTTCCTCATTGGGGCACTCCTCCATTAGGGACTGAAAATTGGCATTAGTCATAATGCCCCTTGCCAGCTGAGGGGTCATCTTCTGGCTATCCTCAGAGAACAAGTCCATGTCCACCGTAAAAGTCCAAAAGGGCTCCCTTGGAATTTTGGCCCTTAGGATTTTTAAGTCCTGAACAGCCCTCTTCTGAGCATGGTCCTCCACCCATGGAGCCTATGCTCCTTCGCTTGCAAAGTCATGCCAAATTTCCATTAAAACGATATCCCTTAACCATTTATCCACAAGGTCTAAATTACCAAAAATTCCTAAACTCATAGATGAATGGCTAAGAGACAAACCTGGGGGGAGTTCTGCTTCACCTCCCTCGGAGTCACTAACATCTAGGAACTTGGGGGGAACACTTTTGCCCCTTTTCTTCCTGCATTCCTCTAGTTCTTTAATCGAAAGCTCCCTGACCAAAGTCCCCAACGTCTTGATAGTTGCATTAGGATTGAGAGGAGTTGAACAGATGGCCGGTTCTGAGGATAGGTCGGCACGAACGAGACTTTGGCTAAGCACGTCCACTTCCCCTTCAGGTGGGCATGGAAGGGAGTGTTCCTTGGCCTTCTTCGACTTCGATGTCGAAGATGGTCCAGCTGGTGCCTTCTTCTTTCGCTACTCCCCCTTCTTGGCATAGCTGAGGAAGAAACTCTTGTAGAAAGCAGTAGATTCATCACCCATCTCTACAAAAAGGAGAACATTAGAGTAAGTACGAAAAGGCATAAGTAACAAAATTGCGAATGAGCTTACTCTCTTTCAGTGTTGAATATGTAAGTTCTCCCCAAATGAGCTTCACCAACCATGCATTCTCCCCATCAACCAATGGCTTCGACATACCTTCATCAATAACATGTTCATTAACTACCCCAAGCTCCTGAAGGACCTCTTCGGTCATGAAACTCCATCTGATGGGGAAGGGGTATAGAGAACGCGGAGGGATCTCGAGATCCCAATCCATGACAGACCAAATACGACTATCAAACTCTTTAAACTGGGACTCTAGCTCCAAGGTTAAGAGCTTCCTCGGGTCTACTATGTCGATATAAAGAGTCCCCAAAGCCCATTTGGTCAGCATGTCCTTCAATTGCTCACCCACCTTCTGAAAAAAGAACTTCTTTTGCCACCCTTGCCAACTTTCCTTTGTTCCGAAGGTGAACATATATTTCTTGCTCCCAGATCCCCGAGGGAGAAAGAAGTAGAACCTGGCCTTCAAAATAAGGTAGAGTTTGTAGTATTGCAGGAAAAAGATAAAGTGGGGCTCTATGTTGAAGACCCCATACACACAAAGAAAAGCGTTAGAGTAGAAGTAGGAGTTTAGGGGAAGTTGGTTGACGGCTATGCCATGAAATTGGCAAAAGTCACAAATCATCTTCGGAGGGGGATACCGAAGTCCTACCTTTAGCTGAGTACTAAAGACGATAACCTCGTCTAAATGAGGAGCATAGCTACGAATACCAAGACAAGGTAGCCTAGTGACAGCATAGGAAGGGAGAAAAAATTTAGCTGACCACTTCTTCACTTTCTTCAAAGTGGCACAACTCAAATGAGAGTTAACTGGGAGCCAACTCTCAGAAATGGGATGAGCTTCTATATGGTAAGAAGACATGTTCGAGAATAGAGGAATCTAACCTTGAAAAGGTGAAGGGAAAAGAATTGAAAAAAAAAAAGCACTTCGGAAGGTAACCCACCTAGTTCGAAATGAAGACAAGGACTTCGAAAATCACCACAACTCATCAAAAATCGCTCCACAGCTAGCACCACTACCAAAGAAGGATGAAAGAGGAGAGGAAATTAGAGAGCAAAAGGAATAGAAATTGAGAAGTGTGGAAAACTCTGAAGGAGGAAGGGCTTATATAGACCGAATGAGGTAGGTGAAGCATCGCCATAATGACCCTTCGTAGGTGAAGGGTGGTAACTGATGTAACGGACATGATGGTTCGCCCGTCACCTAGTGACACGTGTCACCCAACGCGAGAAAAAAGGCACGCCTTCTGACATTAGCAAACCTATGTAAGCCTAGCCCGGAGTGACGCAACTACCTGGTTAGAAGACATGATGATTCATTAGCAAGCAATAGAAGATAAAAAACTCAAAGGGGGAATATTTTCCCCACCGAAAGATACAACTTGGGGAACATCGAATGCTTGGCCAAAAAGCGAGGAGTGCCACCTAATGCGAAAGACACTGCCTTTGCCAAAATAGGCATCTGGAACCAAAGAGATGCCCATTCTGAAGAAGGTGACCTCAGTCAGAAGTTAGTTATGCCAACGAGGATGACTATCCCCTCCAGTAAAGATCTCCATGCCGCGCTCTTAAAGGCTTAATGCCGAAGATACTACTTCGGTTTCCCGAGTGGGGCATGTGATAGCTGAAGGGCTATGGCCCTTAAGATCTCCTGATCAGCTATCCGAAAACCACCTTCGGTGTAAGCTTTGCCCCAACCTTGAGGAACCCTCAAGACCACCCTTAGAAAGGTAACATCATTAACTCCAGGAAAAGGTGTCTTCCACCACCCTCAGATTTATGAACCTACTGAGCTCGAAAAAGTAGATTCACCATCCTCGATAGAGGAAAACATCTTCTGAAGGTGACCCACTGTGTCAAAGGGCCTTCCCTATTAGCCCCGAGGGAAAATCTCCTCCCAAAGGGGCCTCGTGGAGATACAAAAAAAATGGTTAAGGAGCCTTTGACAAATAGACCTTGCACACGCCCTCGCCCTCTGGCTAGAACTGCCTACGGCCAGCTAAAGATACCTATCTCCGAAGGTATGGATCACATTTAACTAAACATGTGTCATGGTCTGAATAGGCTGTGTCAAATGTGTTAGTGTTGTGCCCAAAAGGCCAATCATGAGATGATTGTATTTTTGCACATTGAGTCATGATATTTTATTAAGGCATTAATCCAGTAATTATGTTTGTTGTTTTGTTTCTACCTAATTTAACAAACATAATTGTAACCCTAGAATAATAATATTCTCAAACGTCCCTAGTCCAGTATTATTATGGAGCGGGTTGCAATAATACATAATGACTAGCATATGTGGAGACTAATATGAGATATGTAGTCTGCATATGGGTACAAGTTGGAGAGCTTGTGTATTGGACCGACCCACCATGAGAACACTACATGGATCATTATATGAGTGTCATAAGTGATTCTCATAGTGATCATGCAATATGTAGTCCTTTGACCTAAGATCATCAAGGTTCCCTACATGTGAGTCACATACTTTGATACTTTCCTTTGTTGCTCGTAACTGAGTGAACTTGAACGAGGTCATTGGGTATGTCACATATCATGCGGAGGGATTTGTATGATCAAGATGGGATTTGTCTCTCCCATGTAACGGGAGTGATATCTTTGGGCCCCTTGATATAGTGAGATTTAGAAAATGCATGGCCATGCTCGGATGAGTTGATATACGATATCAATGTCATCAGCTTAAGTTAGTCTACTCGGTAATCAAGAAACCAAAGATTGGGCTATACGAGAGTGACACATTCCATGTCTCGTGCTTAGTCTTGATATCTTGGACAAAAGGACAATGGCATATATCAGTGATGATCATAGAGGTTTAGTCAAATCACGGACAATCTTGTCACTTGGGTAGCAATGATGTGTTGCTAGACACCGCTCATTGCTTATGATCATAAATGCAATTTATGATCATTGCCAACATGGTAAAAGCCTATTAGGTCGCACACATAGAGCTATTTGGATCATTAGAGTGCATGGGCTAATTATTTGGGTTATGGTTTCACTTTAATTTCGTATTAATAATGGGCCCAAGAGTTGAGCCATTATTAAGCCCGAAATTAAAGCCTAATTGGATTAGGGTTTTGAAACCCATTAGGCCTGGAAGTTAAGTTTCACTATAAGTACAACTTCTAGTGAGAAATTCGCAGGTCTCCTTGCCCTAAACTCCCAAAAGGACAGCCGCACTCTTTTCTTGCAATTCCTTGGAGGACGCAAGCTAGCACTGCGAGCGCAAGAGAAACGCATTTGCCGGGATGCGGTGGAAGCGTGGTGATCCCGAGAGGCTCGTGTGGATACCATAGAGAGCTTGAACACGTCAACTGTTCAAGTTTTTTGATTCGACTCTACAGTTGAGTGAGAGATCTCAACCGAAAATTAGGTATGAAAATTTTTGAACACCCGGTTTACCCCGTTTCACTTGGATCCTGGAGGGTTTCGGTTAAATTCCGCTGCGTTATTTGGCTCCCGAAACCCAACAAAATGGGCTCCTTCCTTCCCCCTCCTATAAATACCTAGGAGGGACCTTGGTAAGAGAAAAAGACTTTTCTTTATTCTCTGCTCTATACTCTTTGCTACTAATCACACAAATACTAATTTAGGTGTCGGAAGCTCCTCCTCTGGAAACACATTATGGGGAGTCTATAACCCTTGTTCTTTAAAATCTTGCAGACACCTTCACGCTGGAAGTCTCTCCTTTAGGCCAGCATGTCATACAATGAGGATGCCGTCGGGCATCACCATGGGACTCCAATAGATGCTCATATGTTGTACCTCAAACTGCACAAGGCACACTATAGATTTCATATATTATATATATGAGTGTCCTCATGTTTTTGTTTGCTAATTTAATGTTTTTTTGTAGGTACCCAAATCCTTTACTGGGAATTTTTGGATTCTCACTCCTTTTAGTGTTGTTGTGCAGATTCAATTTGTAAGGAGCCAGTGACCTTGGAGGGTTGTCGAGCTAGCTTTTGTATTTTAAGTAACCACCTAGTAAACCATTCATTGATTCTAGTTTATTGCTAGTTATTTGTTGCGCTAAGTATGGTTGTCTTGCATCCTTGCACAGGCTAGTGGCATAAGGACGGGCATAGTGGACCATGGATCTCAGTAGTAGTCTTTCAGTATATCTATGCATGCTAGTTTAGCCTCCAATGTCTCTCGGTCTAGTAGTATTTTAGCTGCTTTTGGGCATGTGCATAGTCTTTACTTATGTAATGATGCACATGCATGGTTATTACTTATAGTAAATACACTTATGTTTTATGCTTTGACTTGTGGTTTGTTTATTTTTTTATCAGAGCCACGACAATTTTTTTTATTCATTTTCATAAATTGAAATTCAAGTTGAAGCAAGTGCATGCATATTGCATTGTAGGTTAATAACTAGATGCATGAATGGTTTTAAAATGGGCCAAGTAATTAACTAGCCAATTGCAATTAGTATGGAACTTTGTTCAATAGTCTTGTTGGGAGGATCCCATTTGAGGTAGGGGACACTACAGGTGGTATTAGAGCAAGCCTCTAGACTTGATTAGGAGTCATTGGAGGCTAGGTGACTGAGATCAAGATGTTGTCCTTGTGCTAGGATGGTTAGCTCTAACCAATAGCCTCTTTCTTCTGTGTGCACTATCTAGCTTTGGTTGTAAGTTGTGATGGTGGAACTAGGTTAAGTGTAGTTTCAAATCCTAGGGGTTCCAACGTGAATCCTAGTAGTCTATTTGTGTGGCAAAATTAGGGTAGGTAGTTTCACTTCCTCCAAGGTATTGGCAAACCCTTGGTGTAGGTCGTGGGATGTGAACACCATTATAAGGGGAAGTTTCAAAAAACTCAGAATAAGGTAGGTGACATGATTTGTAGTAGTAGGTGGTGTGGACCTCAAACGTGGGGGATTCCCTAAAGTTTAAAGGTTCATTGGATAGGTTATGCAACATAAAAAGAAGACGAGGATATGCTAACCGAGATAAGACAACACTTGGTCATTTAGGCTACATAGCTGAGTAAAGGAGCACTCTCGTACCCTTTTTCCACAAGAGTAGAGCTTAAAGTTAAAAGCAACAAGGCCTTAAGCTATCATTATGGAGGCTCTTTATGAGTATGGACGTGGAGTTACCAACAAGTTGTTCAGTAAGGCACTGGCCCTCACAAAAGAGTTAATGGAGTTAGACACATATAGGCAGGGTGGAGGTTGGCTCACCCAACCTAGTTGGAGCATGGGCAACAAACCAAAAGTGCTGAAGTTGGCTGATGATCGAGAATCGATCATGAGGACAGTAGGGCTGATGCCATTGGTGCAAAAAGAATATTGCTTTAAGCCATGCACCTAGGAAATTGATTTTTGTGGTCTTAGTGTCATGGGCTTGGTTATGATAAAGCCAGCCTAGGAATAAACCCCCAATAGTTGCTACGATAAGGAATCGACCTAACACAACAGAGCAATAGTTCAAGTTTCACCTCAGCCAGCTTAGTGATCGAGGTAAGCAACCGCCATACAGGTGCCACGCTTGACTGGCAGTCATAGTGAACTAACGAACATGTTGAGGCTAGTGTGAGGTAAGCTCCTAAGCTTCCACTAGTAGATTAATTTCCTATTGGTTGTTTTGGCATCAGTTTACTGGCATAGTCATGTTTGGCATATTGGGTAGTTTTCTTGAATGGGGCTAAGGGTGAACTCAAGTGCCTTAGAACCCAGAAATGGACTAAGTGCTGGAGTGATGCGCAAAGCCTAGGACCCACTTACTAGTGTACAAACCCACATATGTAGAGGCTTGAATGCCTTAGATTGGAAGTTTTTTAAGGTTCCATAGGCTACATTCTTTTATAAGTTAGCTTGGTTGGCCTACTCAACATCAATACTTGGCTAAGTAACTGGATAAGTTCCTTAGAGCATGTGAGTAGAAGCATAGTTCGGCTAGGTACTGGGAAGGTAAATAGGTAAGATGTAAATTTTTATTTCTAACTATGTTGTGTAGGTGGAAGCCATGAGAGGGAACAAGGAGCAAGGAACTTATCCATAGGGTAAACAGCAGGATAGTTTTATTCGTTCGTTAGTTGTATGTCCTAGTCTATAGCTAGCAGGAAGAAAATAGCTACTAAGGGTTAGTCTCTGGTGCCAAGTGTTAGTAAGAGAACCTAGGCACTAGGTATGTCTGCCATTGATCAATGGATAATATTTGATTTGTGGCCATCATCCCAAGGTTAAACGGAGTCAAGGGCCACCAAGATGACTTATGGGGAAAAGGTGCTCAACTAGCGAGGCTAGCCGAGTAAGTGAAGGACTAAGTGCTAGATGGGACCAAGGAACCTAAGGTAGCTATTCGTCACTTTTTGTGCCAGTAAGTTAGTGGAAATTTGAAACGTAGGCTAGGAATTACCAAGTGATGCCAAGAAGAATAAGTTTTGCCTAGACCCTTTAAGGTAGTGTTATGTAGACCCGTGTGGAAGAGTTTGCTATGACAAGTTAAAAGATGCCCTAGGATGGCCGTCACGGAATCTCCCACCTAGCTAAGTGATTCACTTAGGAGTTTGAAAGTGCCAAGTGAGTATAGGTATAGTTGTGCTCATGTGGTAGTGTTTGTGACTTTGGTAGTTGTTGGCATTCATCAAAGTACATGAAAGTCAAGGGTTGAAACAATAATCAGAGTTGGTTAGGTTAACCTAGTCAAAAGCCCAAAGTGAGCGTAAATTTCACTAGACCCTAGTGCCTCATAAGGGAAGGGCCAGTGACTTACGAGATTGGATAATGGGCTAGCGAGTAAGGCGCACAACACCAAAGGATAGTATTGATCTTGATGTGCGTAGGAAACACTTTAATGCGCTCTAAGTGGAGTTGTCACAGATGAGCTACCCAAGGAGTTTCCTCTAGCTAGTCACCTCCTGATAGTGAACCGAGGAATGTGATAAAGTCAGTTTTCCCACCAAGGAAAAATTAAGTTGTGGTGTTAGATTGCATCCACACATCATCCCAGCAAAAGTTTTGCATGGTGTAGTTCATGGTATGGTAGTTGTGAATGGACATAAAGGCAGTCCCCTTGTGATCATAGTTTGACCAATTAGTTAATGATCACTAGAAGGTATTGAGGTAATTGATAGCAGTAAAAGGCTAAATTGCTGAAAAAGTGATCACTTTATATGTAGGCTTCATGCACCAAGGATACTCTGTGTAAGGTGACTGAAGCATGAAGACCTTGATTCATATAGCATAATGGTATCCAATTATTAGGTGCTAGGAAGCCTGAGCTAAGGAGGCATAGATGAGGCCCAAGGAGTACTAGCTACTTGGAGGTTCTGGCGCTTACGCTGGAGAAATTTTCTTTGGTAGTAATGCTTGTGTAAAGGACTCCAAAGTGAGAAGAGTGGTATGATTATAATGCTTGGGTAGTGTGTACATATCCTAGACAGTGCATTAGGATGCCTGAAACATAGAGGGCATCAAAGAGTAGGGATGGAAACTGGGTGAGTCAGGTCAGGTTTGGGTCAGGTCATTCAGGTTTAGGTTTAATTGAGTTAGCATGTATTCAAGTCTAGGTCAGGTTCAGGTTGGGTTATTTGGGTTCAGGCTGATTTCAAGTTGAGTGAATTTTGGGTTCAGGTTGGGTCAGGCTAGGTTTATTTGGGTTCGGATCCAATCAGGTCGGGTTATCAGGTCTTAGACCAGATTCAGCTTGATTGTCAGGTTTACTTGGTTCACTGATGCATAAGTCAAAATTGCTAAATTGATTCAATTTTTTTTGTTTTGTTTTGATTAAAATTTAATTTAACTAGATATAAAAATAATATAAAATTTATGAAGATATATTAATATATAATTTATGCAATAAAATACTCCCTCCATGTCAAGTTATTTGTAATATTCACTATTCAATAATTAATCTATGATTTTTTATTTTCAATATTTTAGTATATAAATGAAAAATGATTATATTAAATAATAAATAAAGACTTATGGTTTCTAAATATATACTTTTTAAATTTTTTTTCTAACAAATAGTCTCCCTTCATCCCATTTTCTTTGCTCTATTTAATTTTTTTGACTAGTTTGACATGAATTTATTTATATTATTATTTATTAAAAAATTAAAAATACATATTTAAAAAATGTATGTCTTGATTTATTATTCATGTATAAAATTGTTATTTATATATTAAAATGTTGAAAATAAAAAATTACATATTAATTGTTAAAATATGAATGGTGCAAATAATTTGAGATATAACGAGTAATATGAATAAATTTAATTCAAACTATTCAAAAGATTCAAATATTTCAAAGAATATGAAACAGAAGGAGTATTATAATTTTTAAAATATAATTATTCTTATGTTTCTATAACCATTTCACTAATCGTTTCCCACAGTTCTTACTCGCTCACTCAACCACTAAAAACAGATCAGTAGAATAGAAGAAACTCATTCATATATATTAAATCATAATTTTTCTAAAGTCTTTGCCGACCATATATTTTATATTGATTTAAGTTAAAATCGGGTTTTGTAGGGTTTAGTCATCAGGTCATTTTAGGTTCGGTCAAGTCAGGTTTAGGTTCAGGTTTTCTCGGGTTTCACTTTAGTTGGGTTCGGGTTTAGGTCGGCCTGGGAACAATCGGGTTTGGATCGTTGACTCTTCTGGTCAAATCGAGTCAGGTTAGGCTTGGCTTCTGGTGGGTTAGATCAGCTCTTCGGGTCGGGTCAAATTTTGCCATCTTTATCAAAGAGGAGCATCAAAGACTTATACCCTAGGGTGTGCCAAGACTTGCTGCTTTTGGTAGACCATTTGTTCGAAAGAGCCTACGTTGAATTTTGCTTAGAACCATAGGAACACCCTAGTTGAGCCTTTGTTGGATGTGGTGGTAGATTGAGTGCTTGTTCTTCTTAATTGAGGTGAGGGATTTAGTTTACATACACCTATGATGCATGTATTAGTTGCTTGAATGTTGGTTTCAAGTGGTTTGAGAGATATGCATTGTTATGGAGAAATATGGCTTGTGATGGACTGGTATGGATCAAGCACTTGTGTAGATCATTTGGACACTCGATGCTTGGCTAGGTTAGCATGTTTATGGCCTACTGTAGTAGTTAAGATGAACTTGAGCTTGGCAAGGCTTGGTATGGAGGTTTCGCTTGCTTGGGAGGCCTCCAAACATGCTATGGATGAAGCTTGGAAGTACAGGGCTCAGGGGCTTGGTGCCAGGTGGTGCTGTGGCACCAAGCACGCCATTTGGAATCTGAGAGAAAAATGTTTCTTGCACTACAACACCGCTTCCCACGCCTAGGCACTAGCACTCGACAACATTGATATGTTGTAGTATTTCCTCCATAACCTCACTCGGGTCTCCGATTGAGGTGATTTAACATTCATGCTTTCAGTCAAGGCCGAGTTGGCCTAGGTTTTTCTGTATTTTTCTTCAAAGTGAGGGGTCAATGAGTGCTTAAAGGCCCATAGGTTGGAAGGTGACTAGTAGCACCTTCGAACCCCCTGTAACTCCATAAAGCATTCGTTTATAGTTCAAGCTTTATTGGTTAGAGAGAAAGCATGATACAAATTGATCTAGGAGGAGCTCAGAGCACTACAATAAGGCCATCAGGAAAGGTTAAGGGGGTTGAGCACCATTAGTATTCTAGTTGGATGCTTTGAGCTTAACACACCAAAGAGAAACCCTAGTGCACATGAGGGGTTCTATGGAACCTAGTAAATCAAGTCCATCAATAGCAAATCTTACCATAATAGTGTGAACCAAGTAATGGTGGATAGTGGAGCACCAGGGATGAAGGCTTAGTGCACTTGTGGCCTAGCTAAGTTATGACTTGAGCAACAAGTGAAAGCTTAGTGCATTATTGGTAGGTTAAATGGACAAGGCTTAGTACCTCGGTGATCTAGGCGAGCAAATTAGCTTGAGACACCAAGTGGGAGCCTAATGCACCTAGTTGGGAGGAGGCTTAGTACCATAGTGGCCTAGACAAGCCAACGGCTTAAGGCATAATGTGGGCGCCTAGTACACCTAGTGAGTTCTTTAGAACTCAAGCAAGGAGCATCTACCATGTTCACCTGTACAACAACAAAGGGAAGGTTAACCGGTGAGCTATGCTCACTACGACGTTAGTGAGTTGAGCTTGCTAGGAGCGAGTTAGGGGCCAAGAACTTGCTAGGCACAAGGTGACGTCCATGCAAGGACTAGGAAGAGATAGGGTCGCAAGGGACTCCCATATATGCATAGATTGTTACCATGCTGAGTATTTAAATATGATGATCAATTTTAGTAAGCTCAAGGCCCAGGTAGTCCATGTCCTGTAGGCCAAGCAGAACATGTGCACTATGTTTACCCAAGTGGCCCTCTTGGTCATTATGCAAAGATGTGTATATTGGTCAAACCATTACACACATATTCACATACAATTTCATCTAGAAGTAATGACGGCAATGATATTCTTTATTCCTAGCCAATAAGAAATTTGAGTAAAATCCCCAAGTGCATGTACAATCATATGCACACATGATGCTATTGGTGCACATCTTTTTTTCCAAACTTTCACACTGTGTCCAACTCAAATTCTACCCATGTTCTTATATGCCCTAAAGGTTTTAAATAATTTGATACCCTTAAACCTTCATATAGAAACAGGTTTGAGACATTAAATCCATCTAAGTTTACAATTATGGATCTTACACTTAACTGGGTAAAAATGACCATATGAACAGTGCTAAGCAAAATTAGCCAATTTTGACAGCCCATAAATCTGGATACAGGGTCCCAAATCTAGTGATTCAAAAGCCAAGTTATCCCTCTTCAAGTTTTCTAAGTGTGGTCAAAATTTCATAGCCAAATTCTTTATGTACAGAAAGTTATGGCAGCTGGAGTACAGGGTACCAAATTTTAGCCACTATTGACCATTATGCCCATACAAAATTTCATAATATTCATACACTTCATTTCCATATGCAAAACCCACTTGGTAGTGTCCATATATGTCTTACACACATGGAAAAACCATTCCCCTGAATTTAGAGTCCTTCTAACTATCACTCATAAAAATTCCATAAAAACAGCCCATAAACACCATATGGACAGCATTGTATACACACTTCAAACCACACTCCATTGATCCATATATCCTTCTCACACTAAACATAAAACATACCCATATAATTTACATGCATTGATATGCCACATACATGACAATAAATTAGTTAATACGTACACTAAGCTTCTTGGAGAACTTCAAAAGCACGAAGCACTCTAGAAACTTGTAAGGACCAGCTGCTGCGTAAGGCAGAAAGTACCATTACTAAAAATAGCTAATGTACTCCAAAAATCATGAAACTTTACAGTTTAAAACTAAACATATGGGAGTTAACATACCTGAAATTTTACAGAGAAATTCACACGAAATCTATTATTTTGAATGCTCTCTTTCAGGTGCTCCTGAAATGGACAGAAAGGGGGTAAGTCTCTTTGAAGAAACTTAGTAAGGGCTTATCATTAGAAACTTTAATTCCCAGCAACATACCTGAAATTCAAAGACATAAAGACGAAAAAAAAGCAGATATACAAAAATATAGCCATCCAAATGTACAAACAAACAGAACACAATCAAATGCAATGCTGGCAGCAATACATCATTAGGGTTAGTCCATAAACAATCAAATAAACAATATGTAATCACTATGGCAGCCCTCCTAAAGCTAATTCCTGGTCTTAAGAGGTTAATTGGTCTTAGTTAGTACTAACTTGGGCTCTAGAAACCCCTGTAAACACTGCCATCTTAATGCATGAAAACAGTAAGGCTGGAACCTTGTTCGTGCACTCCCCTTTAACCCATACTTGGTTCATTGAGCTTTTTGCTCTCTTCCAAGAATGGTCATATCTTCATGGATGCTTGATCATCATCTTAAGACAGTAAACAACCATGAAACATGAAGATAAAACCCTTACCTAAGCTGTGAAGGCTGAAATCTTCAAGAGATATGCAATAAACTCAAAAACTAGGGTTTTTCTTTTTCTTATTGCATCTGATTGCCTTCCTTTGTGATTTCTTGGGAGATTGAGCTATGGTGGCTATGGAAGCTTATGGAGGAGCTTAGGAATAGGTTGTTCTGGGTGGGGGATGAAAATGGGCAGGAAATGGCAAGAAATCAAGATATTTTGCTTGACTTGATTAGTTTAACCTTAACCCTCACTTAGGTCACTGTAAGTATATCTTAAGCAAAGACTTTTTGGCTAATCCTTAGTCAACCTTTCGAACTTAGAACCTAGAAATAAAAGGCTGGGATAATGCTAGAAATGGCCACCTTTGACTCTTGATAGCCGAAGGGCTATCACCCCCTGGAGGACTTCCCATGTGCGCACCACCCTTGGCCAGCGCACCACCTCCGAACTAAACAGACATGGCAAAGCCTTGGCAAAGGGAGGGCCTTAGGACCCTCGGATAGGTTAGATAAGCGCTACTCTTAGGAAACCAATGGGGTTGACTTCAGGCAGAAGAGGCCACCATCCTTGCAGGGGAAGACCTCGCGCCAACCTCGTGTGCCCAAAGGCCACCTTCGGATACTCTTTGGGCCACCCTCTTGATCACGCTCATGAAGCGTCATCATCAGGTACCCGAGCCTGACCTCGGGAGAGCCCAACCGAAGGAGCCTCAACGGACCTCCCTCCAAAGGAGCTCACTTCCCCGAAGGAGCCCTGTACTCTGAAGGAGTTCGATCCCCCGCAAAGGCCACGTTGGCATACGACGGAATGGCTAAAGAGTCTCTGACACACCGTACTCGTATGACCCAGACACGACATCCTCGGACACTCTCTAACATGCCACCCTAGGCTCCTGACCAGGCAGCCTATGGCCGGCTAAAGGCCCCCCACTCCCGAAGGTACGGACCACATCCGACCGAACACGTGTGACAATCTAGGCCGGTTGTGGCAAATGGGCTTGTCCTATACAACCTATAAATATTTGGGAAACGCCCCAGGTAAGGGGATCCGGCTCCAAAGGAAAAAAATATCTCTACTCCTTACTCAGTCTCTCTTTCCAAACTCTGACTTGGGCGTCGGAGGCTCCTCCCCCGGAAAAGCATTCCGGGGACCTCTTAACCCTCATTCTTTGAGCGTTTCAGGCAGTCTCTCCCAGCAAGGTCCCTCATCCAGGCATCCCCTCACCGGAAGTTTCTGCTCCAGGCTCATCATGTTTTACGACGAAGATGTGGAAGAGCATCATTTGGCGCTATCTATGGTAACCCTTTCCCAGATCACCGTCGTAGAGACTCGGCGTTCAAAAGACAAGGGGTTCTCAAAGTCCACCTCTACGCCGGAGGCTCAACCGGTGACCCAGCAGCCCACTACAGAAACTTCTGTATCGGAGGACGACCGCCCTCTAACAGTGACGATGGGCTTCTTACAAGACTTCTAGCACTCCATTTTCACTGAAATGACCCAGCAACTCGACGGGAGGTGGCCCCAGGCTACTTCGGTCCGAAGGACCTCTCCCTCGATAACATGCCAGGAGAGGAGCCCGAGGGCTACCCACTAGAGTTCCAGGAGTGAGGGCTCTCATGACACATCTTCGACAGAGGACACGCCCCCTAGGGCACAACCCATGAAAGAAGGGGCCCAAAAAGAAACTAGGACCTCCCGTCAGAGTAGTCCGTCCCGATACCGAAGGTCCCAGTCTCCTCGCCGCCAGAGTTACTCCCCAAAAAGGAGAAGAAGTTCGCCATTGCCGATGACCACCAGGCAGTAGGGGGAAGTTAATAGAGCTACCCTCATGGAAAAGATACTTGGAATACTGGAAAAGGTTGAGAGGCAGATCTCCCGAAAACCAGTCTGGTCAAGATTGTCCGACACTTATACTGGAGAAAAGTCACCCTTTGTACGGGAAGTGGTGGAGGCACCCATGCCTAGTGACTTCAAGGTGCCGCACTTGGAAACTTACAACGGGCGTAGTGACCCCCAGCGCACCTGACAAAGTACAAGCAAAGCATGGTGCTCCACGGTGTAGATGACGCCACCCTCTGCAAGTGTTTCGAGGTGACCCTCTCCGGTCTAGCAACGGCATGGTATACCTCCCTAGCCCACGGAACCTTGCTGAATTTCCAGGAGCTGTCCACCACCTTCACCCAACAGTTCATTGGCAGCAAGCCAACGGCCAAGATGCCGGTACAGATGTTCGACATAGCACAGCGAAGTGGGGAAGCCATCCGCGACTACGTCAAAAGGTTCAACCGAGAAGCACTAAGCGTGCCCAATTTTTGGCCCGAGATTCGGATCCTCGAAATGATAAGGGGACTTCGGAGAGACTCCCAGCTCTTTTATGAGTTCCCCAAAGACCCCCCAGACACTCTTGGTGAATTTTACCGAAAGGCCGAACAACACATGACGGCCGAAGAGCTCAGAATTGGAAGGCCTAAGGTGGAACACCTTCAGCACGAAGGACCAAGCCACCAGCTTCGTCACCAGAATGAGGTCGGAGGAAGGCCCCATAAACAAAGAGGTAAAAGACCGATGACGTTCACTCCCCTAAACGCCACGAGGGCTAGCATTCTAATGGCCTTAGAATGATAAGGGACTACATTTCCAAGGCCAAAGGCCATGACTTCAGAAAACAAGAAGAACATGAAGAGGTTCTGCCAATTCCACCGACATCATGGCCATGACACTGAAGACTGCTTCCAGCTAAGGAAATACATTTAGTCCCTGATAAAGCAGGGACAACTCCATCGGTACTTGCGGATACCTTTGCCCAAAGGAATAAAGGAAGAACAAAGAAGGGGGGACAAGGAGCACTATGATTCTGACAGACGTCGGGACCGAAGTCCTCGAAAAAATATGCCACCATCGGCAGGGGTCATCCAAACCATCACTATAGGGATACCCTCGGTTGAAAGGAAAAGGAAGATAAGAGAAATCTCCATGATGGAGTATGGCAACTCGCCGAAAAGGATTGTGGGGAAAGATGGGTCTACTGTAAAGTTCCCCCACGATGGCCCACTCATTGTCATGGCAAGGATAGGGAGTTGGGATGTCAAAAGGGTACTCCTGGACGATGACTCCAACGCCGACGTCATCTTCTTGCACTTACTGCCTAAACTAGGTATCTCAATGCACTCAAATCCCCTACCTCTGGGGCCGGACCATCTGAGCTCCCAGTCCTCGGATATATCGATCTGCCCTTAATGTTGAAAGGGACCTTGCCTCAGAGTCAGGAGGAATTGTTCGCCTCCGTTATGATAAGATTCATTATCATTGATGTTCCCTCATCATACAATGCCATCCTTGGAAGGCAAAGTCAAGGCAATCTCAACATCCGCCCGGATGTAAAGTACTTAATAGTCACCTTCGTAACTAAAGAAGGAGATGCAGAGATCTTAATTGATCAAGCCGAAGTCAGGAGGGTCTTCACCAAGGCTAGACAAAGCCAAGCAAAGGTCCAAGTACAGACTTCGGCTACTGAAAGAGCAGTCACAATAGACGAAGAGAAAGCAAGGGAGGGATTAGAAGAGTTGGAAAAAGTAGAAACAGAAGATATAGAGCTGGTCCCCGGTCGAAACACCCAAGTGGGGAAAAAATTGGCCAAGGGTGGCAAAGATAGGCTCGTATGTTTCTTGCTAATGAACAAAGATCTATTCGCCTATTCTCCAAAAGACATGCCTGGGGTCGACCTCAGCATAATCCACCATAGCCTTAAAGTACGCCCTGACGCAAGGCCAGTTGCGCAGAAAAAATGAAACCTATCAGCTCATAAGAATTGCTTCATTAAAACCGAGGTTAAGCGCCTGATTGAGGCAGGGGTAATAAGAGAAGTTAAATACCCCAAATGGCTCAGCAATGTGGTTATCGCCACAAAAGAAGGGAGTGAAAAGCTACGAATGTGCATCGATTTTTGAGACCTGAATGATGCCTGTCCAAAGGACTCCTACCCTTTGCCAGCTATAGACCAATTGGTGGATTCAACCATCGAATACGATCTTCTCAGTTTCCTCGATGCCTTTAGTGGGTATCATCAAATCCAGATGAACCCTAAAGATGAAGAAAAAACTGCCTCCATCACTAAAGTTGGTACCTACTGCTACGTCAGAATGCCCTTCGGCCTTAAGAACGCAAGGGCTACCTATCAGAGGTTGATGAATAAAGTATTTGACTCCCAGATTGGAAGGAACATGGAAGTGTATGTTGACGATATGATACTTAAGAGCAGAATGCCTAGTAATCATATCTTGGACTTAGGTGAATCCTTCCAACGACTTCAGAAGTTTGTCATTCGCCTTAATCCCGAAAAGTGCGTGTTTGGAGTGAATGCAGGTAAGTTCCTCGGGTTCATGGTGTTAGAAAGGGGAATAGACACCAACCCCGAAAAGTTCAAAGCCTTGTTAGGATTCTGAACACCCACAACCATTAAAGATATACAAAGGCTTACCGGAAGAATCACTTCCCTTAGTAGATTCATTTCCAAGTACGGCAACCGATGTCGACCATTCTTCAAGGTGCTCACTAAAGCAGCCAAAAGCGAAGGTAACTCCGGAACCGAGGAACACCCTTGAAACCAAGAATGGCGGAAAGCTTGGGATGAGCTTAAAAGCTACGTAACCCAACTACCGACACTTCAGCAACCTCGGGATGGAGAGCCTCTTCTCATCTACCTTGCCGTCACTGAAAAAGCTGCAAGTTCAGTCCTAGTGAAGGAAGAAGATGGAAAGTAGTGGCCGGTATATTATGTAAGCAAGTCCCTACACGGTGCCGAGGTCAGGTACCCAAGGCTCGAAAAAGCCATTTACGCCTTAGTGCTCGCAGTAAGAAGGCTACGGCCCTACTTTTAGGGACATCCCATCATAGTCCGAAGTAACCTACCTCTATGTGACATAATGAAAAAGTAGTGCATTCAAGAAGGCTGTCAAAATGGTGTATCGTGCTCGGAGAATATGACATCGCTTATGATCCAAGAAGGGCAAAAAAAGGCCAGGCATTGGCAGATTTCATTGTCCAAATTCCAGAAATCGAGGATGCTGAAGCTACGTCGGAAGATCGGATAAGGACTAAACCAGAGTGGAAACTCTTTGTCGGTGGAGCCTCAGGTGCCGAACACAAAGGCGCTGGAGTGGTCATTCAGGGTCCCGAAGGTATGGAAGCCACCAAAGCAATCAAATTCGGTTTTAATGTCACCAACAACATCGCTGAATATGAGGCCCTCATAGTAGGACTAAAACTGGCCAGAAAGGTTGGTGTAAAAAACCTTACAGCCCATAGCGACTCACAGCTAGTAGTCCGAAAAATGAAAGGGGATTACGCTACAAAGGATCCAACATTGGCAAAGTATCATGATCTCGTCGAGAAGCTTATTAAAGAGTTTGACTTAGTACAAATAGAAAATGTGTCTCGAAGAGATAATGGTCAAGCTGATACCTTGGCCAATTCCAAGGAACCTAACGAGGTGCTAAAGCAACCCAGCATAGAGTTAATGTGCCTAGTGGCCTTGGGCAAAGGATGGCAAGATTCCATAAAAAAATATCTGGCAACTTCGGCACTCCCCAGAGACCCTACTGAGGCCGCAAAAGTGCGAAAATGCTCTGGGAGATACTTCCTCATCGGGGATGAACTATACAGACAAGGGTATGCAAGTCCCCTGCAAAGGTGTATAAGTGAAAAGGATGTCATGGCAGTCCTCAAAGAAGTCAACGAGGGGGCCTACGGTTCCCACATAGGAACAGACGCCCTCGCAATAGTACTACTCCGTCAAGGTTACTTTTGGCCTACCCTAAGAAAGGATGCAAGGCAATTTGTCCAAAAACGTGACATTTTCCAAAGGCATGCCAACATCCAGAAGCTACCTTCGGAGAAAATAACTTCAGTAAACTACCCTTGCCCCTTTGCCGTCTGGGGTATAGACCTCATTGGACCCCTCCCAAGCGCCCCCGGTGGGGTGAAATCCTGCATAGTTGCAGTGGACTACTTCACTAAGTGGATCAAAGCGCAGCCTCTGGCATTAATCTCGGCAAAGGATACCCAAAAATTCGTGTGGAAGAACATCATATGCCGATTTGGCATACCAAGGGTAATAGTGGCCGACAATGGTACCCAGTTCACTGACAGAGGATTTCGAGAATTCGTGGCTAACCTTGGCATAAAACTACATTTTGCCCCAATAGCCCATCCTCAAAGTAATGGGCAAGTCGAGGTATCCAATAGGACAATAAAAGATGGCTTGAAGAAGAGGCTGTGGGAGGGAAAGGGGAAATGGCCCGGGGAACTCCCATGTGTATTATGGAGCTATCGCACAACTCCCCGAAGGGCTACAGGATAAACTCCTTTCTCACCCGTGTTCGGAACAGAAGCCATTATTCCCATTGAGGTCACACAGCCTTTAGTAAGGATACAGGTGTTCGAAGAAGAAGGAAATAACCTTGGATTGAGGACAAAACTATACCTTGCTGAAGAACACCGTGAAATGGCCGAACTTAGGAGGACGGCTTTCCAACAAAGAGTAGCCGATGCTACTAACTTGCGTGTGAAGAAAAAAGAAATCAAGAAGGGAGACCTTGTCCTCCGAAAAGCCAAATTTGAGCCGCGAAGACCATCAGAAGGCGTACTTCAGGCAAACTTGGGGGGACCTTATCTGGTTCTCGATGAAGTCTGCCCAGGGGTCTACAAATTAGGTGATGTCGAGGGAGTAGAGTTGAAAAACACTTGGCATCAGATTCTTCGAAAAAATTCTACACTTGGACATTTTTTCCGAGAAAAGCTTGTGGTTACTCCTCCCCGAAATCACCAATAAAAATGTGGTTTATAAACCGAATATGGTCACATTGCTAAAATGGGTTTCTAGCACATTGGCCTTTTTTTGAAAGTGCTAGTTCCTTAGCAAAGCTTAAGACTCAGCGGAATACGTTCAGAAAAATTAAAGTAGTCAACATATCGGGAAGAAGAACAATACAAAAATTTTTGAAGGCATGATTACGGACGTAGATGTTTGCCGAAAATAAACACATAAGCATTATACAAACTTCCGAAGAGTCATGATCGAAGAAAAGAACAGGAACTTAGGAAAAATTTTCTTTCATTCATAAGTTCTGAGGCAACATTACAAGAGAAGCAAGATTACAAGAAAAAGGAAGAAGAAAAAAGCCTATTCAGTCGGAGCATCCGGAACCTCCTCGGCAGTGGTATCTTTCTCTTGGACAGGAGCATCCGAAGGCGCGGGCACAATAGGAGGGAGGTTGAGGAACTCCAGCTTCGACCATGTCCCCCTGGGCTCTTTAGGAAAATCCAACGCGGCCAGGAAGGAAAGGTCGAGTTCGAGGTGCCGAGAAAGGACCTGGTGCCGCGCCAAACAGAAGCCGTCTTGAAAAGACAGCTTCGTCATTTGGTCGAATTGGTCCTTCTCAACACTCTGAGTTGATAGTTCGGTTATAAGCTTGGCAACCTCCCTCACGAGTTTCTTCTTCTACTTTTTCTTGGCCTCCTTCTTCAACGAATCGACCTCGGCTTAAAGATCGGCGTGCAAAGCAAGCGCCTTTGCAAGGTTCTCAATGTCTTCCACCTTTTCCTTCCAAAGGGCCTCATTCTCCGAAGAGAGAATAGCACACTTTGTACCGAGGTCCTCAACCTTGGCCGAGAAGTTGAGAAGGAGCTCCTTCTTGCTCTCCCGAAGCTCGGTCCGAAGATTCTCCCAGTCCTCATTCATAATTTTGCCAGTTTGCCGCACTTGAGGACGTACTTGGCGCAAAACTCCTTCACCCACCTCAGAGAATTCTTGGACCGAGAACGAGCCTCAGTTTGCTTTGCCGGCCAAGCTTGAAAGTATCCGCTGTATGCCAGGAGCTGCAGAAATGAAAGTCACGAATAAAGGTCATGGGACGACAAAAAATTCAGAAGAAAATTTTCTAAGTCCCCAAAGAAAAAGAGAACAAATTTACCTGGGCGGCGTGTTCGCTCATCCTCGCCGAAGGAGTTCCTCGTTCAGGCATTCGGCGAGGAGAGACTCAAAGGTCGCTTTCCTCAACCCACCCCTCACCATTTGGGGAGCCCTCAACTGATTGTCCTCGGAGAACAAGTTCATGTCCTCCGTGAAAGTCCAGAGGGGCTCCCTCGGTACTTTGTCCTTCGGAATATGGCCATCTCGAAGGGCCCTCTTCCAGGCATGAGCTTCCACCCAAGCAGCAGGCGTCACCTCCTCTGCAAGATCACGCCGAAGTTCCATCAGCATGTTCTCCTTTAGCCATAAATCTATAAAATCATAGATACCAAAAACTAAGATTTTTAGACAAACGGCTAAGGAACGAACCTGGTGGAACCTCGATAACGACATCCTCAGCCTCGCCCACTTCGCGGACTTCGCCGAGAATGTACTTGCGTTTCCTCCTCCTGCTCTGCTCCAGCTCTTGAGCGGAAGTCCCTCCGACCAAAGTCTCAGTAGTTGTATCCAGGCTCAGCGCAGTCTCGAGGGCAGTAGGATCCGAAGGAGGATCGGCATAGGCGGGAAACCGGGAAGGCGACTGGTCCTGCATTTCGACGACGTCTTTGGGGGGAGGAGGAAGGACGTCCACCTTGGCTTTCTTTACCTTGGATGGCCCTCCACTGGTCTTCTTCCTCTTTGTGGGTGCCTTCCTCCGCGTCTACTCTCCCTTCTCGGCTTGGCCGAGAAAAAGGGACTTATAAAACTCTGCAGATTGATCGCCCATTTCTGCAAAATGAAAAAACATCAGTGTAAGTCCAAAAGGAACACATGTAAGCAAAACACGGAAGATAACTTACTCTCAGCAAAATCCTCGTAGGAGATCTCGTACCGAAGAAGCATCACCAGCCATGCTTTCTTCCCCGGGAGAACAGGCACGGGCAAGTTCAAGTCGAACTTATGCTCGTGGATCACCCCTAATTCCCGAAGGACCTCTTCGGTCATAAGGTCGCACTTAATGGGAAAGGGGTACAAGGAACGCGGAGGGACCTCGGGGTCCCAATCCGCAACCGCTTGAATGCGTCGGTAGAGCTCGTCAAATTCTGTGGCCAACCCTAAGGTCAACAGCTTCCGAGGGTCAACAACGTCAGTCTTCAGCACCCTCGAAGC
This sequence comes from Aquilaria yunnanensis, assembly GCA_039654915.1. Lineage (NCBI taxonomy): Eukaryota > Viridiplantae > Streptophyta > Magnoliopsida > Malvales > Thymelaeaceae > Aquilaria > Aquilaria yunnanensis. Next base: position 81,034,136 of record CM077598.1, read on the forward strand.
CCATCTGGTTGGGACGTAGCTCCATCTTTTAGGAACTGACAGAAAAAAAAACTTTTTCTGCCGCCCCCGCCAGCTATCCTTCGTTCCGAAGGTAAAGGTGAATTTCTTTCTCCCGGACCCTTGGGGGAGTAAGAAGTAGAAGCCACCCTTCAGGACTGGGTGAAGCTTGTAGTATTGCATAAAGAAAAGAAAGTGGGGCTTTATCTTAAAACCCCCACACATGCAAAGAAAGGCATTGAAGTAAGAATAAGAGTTTGGAGGGAGTTGGTTCACGGCGATCCCGTGGAACCTGCAGAACTCGCATACCATGCGTGGGGGGGGATACCAAAGAGCAGCCTTCAATTGGACTCGGTAAACAGTGATTTCGTCAGAATGGGCCATGTAACCGTATGTGACTGAAGAAGCTAACCTCGGGGCGGTATAGGTAGGGAGGTAGAATTTTGCCATCCACTTCGTCATCTTCTTCGAAGCAGTACAACAGGGATGAGACTCAAAGGGGAGAAAGCTCTCGGGGATAGGATGGACGGACATCAGTGGAACAGGGTTCGACATTTTTGAAAAAAAGAAGAGAGGTAACCTTAGGTAAACTAAAGAAAGAACAAACAGAACTTCGGAACGAACGAGTTTGGATGGAAGGAAGAACTTCAGAAAGAAAAAACCCACCGAATGCTTTGCCGAAATCGGGATTCCTGGATGCCATCGTGAAAGGTTTCCAGAAATCGCTCCGTCGCTGGAACCACCGCAGAAAGGAGAAAAAGATGAGAGAATTCTGGAGCAAATGAAAGCAAAAGGAAGGAGTGTGAAGCTCTGAGGCAAAAGGGGTTTATATAGGCCGAAGGGGGCCGGCGAAACATCGTCATTATTGCTCCTAGAAGGCGAAGAGACACAATTAATGTAACTGACATAACCGTCTGACACTCATCAGCTGCCACGTGTAAGCCATCACGGGAAATGAGGGCATGACCCTGACAGCTGACAGACCTACATAAACTTACCCGAGGTAATGTGCCCACCTGTAAGGGTCGACTCACTGGCAGAAAGGTCAGTGGACGTACGCGCCCCGATGGTGACCTCGGCGGAGTAACCAGGGACACCACTCAAACACCAGAGGAACTACCGCGGTAGAGTACCTTAGTTCACCAGAGTTGCACCCAGGGAAGAAAGGGACTTCGGGTGGATGTCCACCATGGCAACAAGACCGAGCATCGCTTGCCTGAAAAAAGACTTCCCAACTGAAGAGGCATCTTCGGCTTTCAGACGAGGGCATGTGATAACTCATGGGCTATCGCTCCCTGCAGCACTTCACATGTGCGCACCACCCTTGGCCAGCGCACCACCTCCGGACTAAACAGACATGGTGAAGCCCTGGCAAAGGGAGGGCCTTAGCACCCTCGGACAGCTCGGATAAGCACTACTCTCAAGAAGCACATGGGGCCTGTTAGTGTTGTACACAAAAAAGCCAATCATGAGATGATTGTGTTTTTGCACATTGAGTCATGATATTTTATTGAGGCATTAATCCAGCAATTTTGTTTGTTGTTTTGTTTCTGCGTAACGTAATAAACATAATTGTAACCCTAGAATAATGATATTCCTAAACATCCCTAGTCTAGTATTATTGTGGAGCGGGTTGCAATAATACATAATGACTAGCATATGTGGAGACTAATATGAGATATGTAGTCTACATATGGGTACAAGTTGGAGAACTTGTGTACTGGACCGACCCACCATGGGAACACTTCATGGATCGTTATATGAGTGTCATAAGTGATTCTCATAGTGATCATGGTATATGTAGTCCTTCAACTTAAGATCATCAAGGTTCCCTACATGTGAGTCACATACTTTGATACTTTCCTTTGTTGCTCGTAACTGAGTGAACTTGAAGGAGGTCATTGGGTATGTCACATATCATGCAGAGGGATTTGTATGATCAAGATGGGATTTGTCCCTCCTATGTAACGGGAGTGATATCTTTGGGCCCCTTGATAGAGTGAGACTTAGAAAATGCATGGCCATGCTCCGATGAGTTGATATATGATATCAATGTCGTCAGTTTAAGTTGGTCTACTCGGTAATCAAGAAACCAAAGATTGGGCTATACAAGAGTGACACATTCCATGTCTCGTGCTTAGTCTTGATATCTTGGACAAAGGGACAATGGCATATATCGGTGATGATCATAAAGGTTTAGTCGATTCACCGACAATGTTGTCACTTGGGTAGCAATGATGTGTTGCTAGACACCGCTCATTGCTTATGATCATAAATGTGATTTATGATCATTGCCAACATGGCAAGAGCCTATTGGGTCGCACACATAGAGCTATTTGGATCATTAGAGTGCATGGGCTAATTATTTGGGTTATGGTTTCACTTTAATTTCGTATTAATAATGGGCCAAGGAGTTGAGCCATTATTAAGCCCAAAATTAAATCCTAATTGGATTAAGGCTTTGAAACCCATTAGGCCTACAAGTTGAGTCTCACTATAAATACAACTTTTAACTGAGAAATTCGAAGGTCTCCTTGCCCTAGCCTCCCAAAAGGACAGCCGCACTCTTCTCTTGCAATTCCTTGGAGGACGCAAGCTAGCACTGCGAGCGCAAGAGAAACGCATCTGCTGGGACGTGGTGGAAGCGTGGTGATCCCGAGAGGCTCGTGTGGATACCATAGAGAGCCTGAACATGTCAACTGTTCAGGTTTTGTGATTCAACTCTACAGTTGAGTGAGAGATATCAACCGAAAATTATGTATGAAATTTTCGAACACCCGGTTTACCCCGTTTCACTTGGATCCTGGAGGGTTTCGGTTAAATTTCGCTGCGCTGTTTGGCTCCCGAAACCCAACAGGGCCGAGTTCAGGCAGAAAGGGTCACCATCCTTCTCGAGGAAGACCTCGCGCCAACCTCGTGTGCCCAAAGACCACCTTGGGATACTCTTTGGGCCACCCTCTTGATCGCGCTCATGGAGCGCCATCATCAGGTACCCGAGCCTGACCTCGAGACAGCCCAACCGAAGGAGCCTTAAGGGACCTCCCTCCAAGGGAGCTCACTCCCCCGAAGGAGCCCTGCACTCTGAAGGAGTTCGGTCCCCCGAAAAGGCCACGTTGGCATACAACAGAATGGCTAAGGAGTCTCTGACACACCATACTCGTATGACCCCGACACGCCGCCCTCGGACACGCTCTGACACGCTGCCCTAGGCTTCTGACCAGCCGGCCTATGGCTGGCTAAAGGCCCCCGACTCCCAAAGGTACAGACCATATCCAACTGAACATGTGTCACAATTTGGGCCGGTTGTGGCAAATGGGCTTCTCCTATACACCCTATAAATATTCGGGAAATGCCCCGGGTAAGGGGATCCGGCTCCAAAGGAAAAAATCTCTCTACTCCTTACTCAGTCTCTCTTTCCAAACACTGACTTGGGCGTCAGAGGCTCCTCCCCCAGAAAGGCATTCCGGGGACCTCCTAACCCTCATTGTTTGAGCGTTTCAAGCAGTCTCTCCCAGCAAGGTCCCTCATCCAAGCGTCCCCTCACCAGAAGTTTCTGCTCCAGGCTCATCATGTTTCATGACGAAGATGCAGAAGAGCATCAACTCTTGTCAACAATCATCCCATCCTTAAGTTATTTTTGTGAACAATTCTACACCTAGTTGTCCTAGGTTCTTGAGTTGTCGCTTTTCTTTCCTTTGTGCAATTCAGCCTCCAAATATTGCTTCCATGCGATTCAAATCCTTCCAAATCTATCTTTTCAAGTTCTACAATTAAGTACCCAAGTCTTGAAATTCTTGTAATAAGACCCATAGATCACTTGTAAAATAGGCAATCCTTTAGGGCTTCCTTTAGTACCAAGTAACCATTTTAATCTTTTAGGGAAGTGTAGATTATTCACTTTACCCTTCACATTTCATTCACTATGGTGAAAATTGTGCTATATAATGGTTTATAACCATTATGCCTTTATACTGTAATTTTCCCATTTGTTAAGGTGGCAACATAGATGTTATGCCTCAAACTGCACATGGCCCATAGTAGATTTCATAAACTATATATATGAGTGTCCTCAGGTTTTTATTTGCAAATTTTAATGTTTCTCTGTGGGTACCCAAATCCCTTACTGGGAATCTTCGGATTCTCACTCCCTTTAGTGTTGTTGTGCAAATTGAATTTGTAAGGAGCCGGTGACCTTAGGGGGTTGTCGAGCTAGCATTTATAGTTTAGGCAACCATCTAGTAAATCATTCATTGATTCTAATTTATTGCAGGTTATGTGTTGTGCTAACTAAAGTTGTCTTGCAGCCTTGTAGAAGCTAGTAGCACAAGGACGGGCATAGCGAACGATTAATCTCAGTAGTAGTCTTTCAGTATATGTATGTATGCTAGTTTAGCCTCCAATGTCTCTCAGTCGAGTAGTATTTTAGTTACTTTTGGGCATGTGCATAGTCTTTCCTTATGTAGTGATGCATGTTCATGGTTTTTGCCCATAGTAAATACACTTATGTTTTATGCTTTGACTTGTGGTTTGTTTATGTTTTATAAGAGCCGCGGCAATGTTTTTTATTCATTTTCTTAAATTGAAATTCAAGTCAAAGCAAGTGCATGCATAGTGCATTGTAGGTTAATAACTAGATGCATGAACAATTTTAAAATGGGAAGGTAATTAACTAGCCAACTACAACTGGTATGGAACTTTGTTCCATAGTCTTGCTAGGTTAACCCCATTCCGGGTAGGTGGCACTACAGGTGGCATCAGAGCAAGGCTCTAGACTTAATTAGGAGTCATTGGAGGTTAGGTGACTGAGATCAAGATGTTGTCTTTGTGCTAGGATAGTTAGCACTAACCAGTAGCTTCTTTCTTCTGTGTGCACTATCTGGCTTTGGTTACAAGTTACGATGGTGGAACTAGGTCAAGTGTAGTTTCGAACGATAGGGGTTCTAGTGTGAATCTAGCAATCTAGTTGTGTGGCAAACTTGGGGTAGATTGTTTGACTTGCTGCAAGATAGTGGGAACGCCTTGGTGTAGGTGGTGGGATGTGACCACCATTGTAGGGGGAACTTTTCAAAAACTGGTAAGGAGGTAGGTGACATGATCCCTACGAGTAGGAGGTGTGGACCTCGAAGGTGGGGGGTTCCCTAAAGTTTTAAGGTTTATTGGATGGGTTCGGTAACACAAAAAGAAGACAAGGATGTGCTAACCAAGAAAAGACAACACTTGGTCGTGTGGGCTACGTAGCTGGGTAAAGGAGCACTCTTGTACCCTTTTTTCACAAGAGTTGAGCTTAACGTTAAAACCAACAAGGCCTTAAGCTATCACTGTGGAGGCTCTCTATGCGTATGGACATGGAGTTACCAACAAGTTGTTTGGTAAGGCACTGGCCCTCGAAAGAGAGTTAATGGAGTTAGACAGATGATATGTGAGGTGGAGGTTGGCTCACCCAACCTAATTGGTGCTTGGGCGACATGCCCATAGTGCTGAAGTTGGCTGATGATCGAGAATGGACCATGAGGATAATAGGGCTTATGCCCTTGGTGTAAAAATAATATTGCTCTAAGCCATGCACATAGGAAACTGATTTTTGTGGTCTTAGTGGTCATGGGCTTGGTTATGATAAAGTCAGCCTAGGAATAAGTCTCCGATAATTGTTGCCACAAGGAGTCGACCTAGTACACCATAGCAATAGTTCAAGTTTCACCTCGGCCAGTTTAGTGGTCGAGGTAAGCAATTGCCATATGGGTGCCATCCTTGACTAGCAGTCATAGCAAACTAACGGGCAGGTCGAGGCTAGTGTGAGGTAAGCTCCTAAGCTTCCACTAGTAGTTTAATTTCTTATTGGTTGTTTTGGCGTTAGTTTACTGGCATACTCTTGTTTGGCTTGTTGGGTAGTTTTCTTGAATGGGGCTAAGGGTGAACCCGAGTGCATTAGACCACAAAAATGCACTAAGTGTTAGGGTGACGCCCAGAGCCTAGGACCCACTTACTAGTGCACAAAACCACATATGTAGAGGCTAGAATGCCTTAGATTGGAAAGGTTCTAAGGTTCCATAGGCTACATTCTTTTGTGAGTTAGCTTCATTGGCCTAGTCAACATCAATAGCCGGCTATGTAACTGGATGAGTTCCTTAGAGCATGTGAGCAACAACATAGTTCAACCAGGTACTAAGAAGGTAAGTATGTAAGATTTAAATTTGTATTTCTAACTATGTTGTGTAGATGAAAGCCATGAGAAGGAACAAGGAAGAATGAACTCATCCATAGGGTAAATGAAAGAATAGTTTTATTCATTCGTTAGTTGTATTCCCTAGTGATAGCTGAGGTGCCCATCACTGGCTAAGCTCCCAGGTTTGACGGAGTACCGACTTCGCCAAAGGTAAACAGCCAGCCGAGGTTGGAAGGATGAACGATCCCCCTGGCCTAAGGTAGGGAATTCACTTCCTTGGGAAATGGTAAGACCAACCTCGGTAGAGAGATTAGAGCCCCTTCGGAAATGAGGGTATCCCTCGGAGGACCCATCCTCGGGCAATACATTACCCGAGACGTCAGAGTAACCTCGGAAGGTACGAACAAAGCATTTACGGAGCCTCTGACGCCTCCCCATAAAAGTCGTCCCCCAAGTACATTCTGACACGCTATCACTGGAGGACGCCATCAGAGGGACGTCTCGATATGACACTCTCGAAATGCCTAGGCTGTCAACCAGGCGACCTTTGCTGAGATAAACGTCCCTTCGCTCCCGGAAAAGCAGGGATCGCATCCCACCGGACAGGTGTCGTGATCTGGAGCGGCCGCAAGAGGAAAATGGCTTCTGTACACCTCCTTTATAAAATACCCAGAAAGTGTTCTAGCAAGGTAAGGTGGAGAAGAAAAAGAGTTCTCTTTGAATACAAAAAAAGAGCACGTAATCCGATTATCTGAAAATACTGACTTGAGCATCGGAGGCTCCTCCCTGAGAATACACACCGGGGACCTCCTGACCTGTGTTTTCTAGAGTATTTCAGGTACGTTCCACTGGGAATCTCCTCCAAAACTACTCTCCTCCATCAGAAGTCTTCCCTACCCGTGCAATGACACATGATGAAGCCGCCGCAGGCTACCACTTGGCGCCGTCTGTGGGAACTCTATCCCATGTCGCCGTCCTGGAGACTCGGTGCTCGAAGGACAAAGGGATTACAAGATCCCCCATCGCACCTGAGACTCAACAGGCGACTACTTTGCCTGGGGCAGAAACTTCTATGATGGAGGACGATCGTCCCGTGATAGTAACTATGAGTTTCCTACAGAATTTCCAGCATTCTATCGTTGCTAAAATCACTCAGCAGCCTGACTAGAGGTTGCCCCAACCTCCACCCACTCAAAGAGCCTCACCCCCGACCATTCGTCGGGAAAGAAGCTCGTGATCTACTAACCGGTGTTCAGGGAGTGGAGACTCCCTTGACAGATATTCAACAGATGGTGAACCCGTTGAAGCGCGCCCCACCAGAGGGGGAGCCCCAAAAGAGACCAGGGCCTCCTGTCAACGGAGCGCATCCCCTTACCAGAGGTCCCTCTCTCCCCCTCGCCGGAGTCGTTCTCCAAGGCGAGGAAGAAATTCGCCACTACCAACAAGCACACGACGGCAGGAAGGAACCAGCACTGTCGCCCTTATGGAAAGGATCCTGGGAAGGCTGGAAAAGGTCGAAAAACAGATCTCCCGAAAACCAGTCTGGTCCCGGTTGTTCGACTCTTACACCGGAGAGGAGTCGCCTTACATACGCGAGGTAGTAGAGGCGCCTATGCCCAGTGATTTTAGGGTTACTCGCCTGGAAACATATGACGGGCGAACTGACCCCCAGGCGCACTTGACAAAATATAAGCGAGGTATGGTGCTCCATGGTGCGGATGACGCCACACTCTATAAATCCTTTGAGGTGACACTCTCAGGACCAGCAACAACGTGGTATGGCTCTTTGCCCCAGGGAAATTTGTTGAGCTTCCAAGAGCTATCTACTGCTTTCACCCAACAGTTTATTGGTAGTAGGCCAACTACCAAAATGCCAGTGCAAATGTTTGACATAGCTAAGAAAGGAGGGGAGAGACCATCCGTGACTATGTTGAAAGATTCAATCGAGAAGCACTAAGCGTACCAAATATTTGGCCAAAAATTCGTATCCTGGCAATGGTCAGAGGACTGCGGAAGGACTCCCAGTTGTTCTACGAGTTCTCCAATGACCCTACAGAAACTCTTGGAGAATTTTACATAAGAGCCGAGCAACACATGACGGCCGAAGAACTCAGAATGGGAGGACCTAAGGGCGAACACCCTCGCACCGAAGGGACTGGCCATCAGCCGCGCCAGCAGAACGAGGGAGAGCGGCTCCGCAGGCAAAAAGGAAAGAGGCCCGCAGCATTCACTCCCTTAAACACCACAAGAGCTAGCATTCTAATGCCACTAGAAAGGCAGGGGACTACAGTTCCAAGGCCAAAGGCCATGACCACAGAGAATAAAAGGAATATGAAAAAATTCTGTCAATTTCACCGGGATCATGGCCATGACACTGAAGCCTGTTACCAGTTGAAGAAGTACATCGAGTCCCTGATCAAACAGGGTCAACTTCGGCGATACCTATGGATGCCCTCTCCAAAAGGGCGAAAAGAAGAGCAGAGGAGAGCAGACGATGAAGAGTATGACTCAGACAGACGGCGGGACCGAAGTCCCCGGAAAAGTCTGCCACCCTCGGCAGGGATTATCCAAACCATCACTACTGGGATACCCTCGGCCGAGAGGAAAAGAAAGATGAGAGAAGTCTCCATCATGGAGTATGGGAACTCCCCACGAAGGCTCAACCGTAAGGATGGGACTGTAATAAAGTTCCCGCACGACGACCCCCTCCTTGTGATGGCAAGGATAGGGAACTGGGACGTCAAGAGAGTGCTCCTCGACGACGGCTCGAACATGAACGTCATTTTTTCTCATCTGCTGGGTAAATTAGACATCTCAAAAAGTGATCTTACCCCAGTCAGTTCCCCCACCTTCGGCGTCGGGCCGTCTGAACTCCCAGTCCTTGGGTACATCGACCTGCCTGTGATGCTGAAAGGGGTCTCACCCAAGAGCAAAGAAGAGCTAATCGCCTCTGGCAGGACAAGATTTATAGTCATTGATGTGCCGTCAGCATATAACGCCATTCTGGGAAGACAGACTCAAGCAATTTTCACATTCGGCCAGATGTAAGGTACCTAACGGTCACCTTCACCACCGAAGACAGAGATGCTGAAATCTTCATAGACCAGGCCGAGGTTAGGAAACTCTTCACAAGGGCCAGGCAAAGCCCGACCAAGATCCAGGTGCAAACTTCGGCAGAAGGAAAAAAGGTCTTGATGGATGAAAAAGCAATGGCAGAAGAAACGAAAAGCCTCAAAAAAATAGAAACAGAAGATATAGAATTGATCCCCGGCCGAAACACCCGAATTGGGAAGAAACTGGCTGAAGGGGACAAAAAGAGGCTTGTATCCTTTTTGTGCATGAACAAAGATCTATTTGCTTATTCCCCGAAGGATATGCCTGGGGTTGACCCCAGCATAATCCAGCACAATCTTAAAGTACAACCACACGTCAGACCAGTGCGACAGAAAAAACGGACTCTATCAGCTCACAAAAAGTCCTTCGTCAAGGTCGAAGTTAGTCGCCTCACTGAGGCTGGGGTAATAAGGGAAGTAAAATACCCCGAATGGCTCAGCAATGTGGTCATAGCCACAAAAGAGGGTAGTGAAATGCTCCGAATGTGCATCGACTTCCGAAACTTAAACGACACCTGTCCAAAAGACTCCTACCCATTACCGGCCATAGATCAGCTGGTAGACGCAACCGCCGAGTACGGACTGCTTAGCTTCCTTGACGCCTTTAGCGGATATCATCAGATCCGGATGAACCCCGAGGATGAGGAAAAAATGGCATTCATCATAGAGATAGGTACTTACTGCTATGTCAGAATGCCCTTCGGGCTCAAAAACGCAGGAGCCACCTACCAAAGACTGATGAACAGGGTATTCGACGTGCAAATCGGTAGGAACATGGTAGTATACGTCGACGATATGATAGTCAAGAGCAAAGTACCCAAAAATCATATCACCGACTTAACCAAAACCTTCCAACGACTTCGAGAATTCGGCATTCACCTTAATCCCGAAAAATGTGTGTTCGGGGTAAACGCAGGAAAATTTCTCAGGTTTATGGTATCAGAAAGAGGAATAGATGCTAACCCTGAGAAAGTGAAAGCCCTGTTGAAGTTCCGAACACCTACGTCTATCAAAGACATACAGAGGCTTACCGAGAGGATCACCTCCCTAAGTAGATTCATCTCTAGGTATGGTGACAGATGTCGACCGTTTTTCAAGGTACTCACCAAAGTCTCCAAGGAAGGTGGTACCTCTGGAACCCAGGAACATCCATGGAATACAGAATGCCAGGAAGCCTGGGGAGAGCTCAAAAGTTATCTAACTCACCTCCCAACACTTCGGCAACCTCGGGAGGGGGAATGTCTCATTCTTTACCCGCAGTCACTGAAAAGATGGTGAGTTCCATCTTAGTGAAAGAAGAGGGTGGGAAACAATGGCCGGTGTATTACGTAAGCAAGTCCCTGCATGGCGCCGAGACAAGGTACCCGTTGCTCCAAAAAGCTATTTACGCGTTAGTACTAGCGGTAGGAGATTGCGACCCGACTTCCAAGGACACGCCATCACCGTACGAAGTAATTCGATGAATATGACATCACATATGGAAAAAGTGGAGCATTCGAGAAGACTCTCAAAATGGTGCATTGAGCTCGGTGAATATGACACACATATGAGCCTAGAAGGGCAATAAAGGCTCAAGCACTTGCAGACTTCATTGCCGAGATCCCCGAGATTGGAAAGACTGAACCACTTGCGGGAGGAAAAACAGAGACTGATCAAGAATGGAAACTCTTCGTCGATGGAGCGGCAGGCGCAGAGCATCAAGGAGCTAGAATAGTCCTTCAGGGTCCCGAAGGCATGGAAGCTTCTAAAGCAGTCAAATTTGTTTTTAATGTTACTAATAAAATTACTGAATATGAAGCCCTCATAGCCGTACTGAAAATGGCCAGAAAAGTAGGTGTGAAGAACCTTGTGGCCCATAGTGATTCACAGTTAATAGTCCGACAGACAAAGGGAGAATATGCGGCAAAGGACCCAATTTTGGCCAAGTATCACGACCTCGTTCAGAAACTCATTGAGGATTTTGACTCGATGCACATAAAGAACGTTCCACGAAGGGATAATACCCAAGCGAAAGCCTTGGCCAAGGCTAAGGAACCCACCGAAGCGCTAAAACACCCCAGTACAGAGTTAATGTGCGTAGAAACCTCGGGGAAGGGATGGCAACGCTCCCTCAAGAGATATTTGGCAACTTCAGAGCTTCCCAAGGATCCTAAAGAAGCCGCAAAGATACGAAAGCATGCAGGAAGGTACTTCCTCATTGGGAAAGAACTGTACAGACAAGGGTACGCTAGCCCTCTACAAAGATGTATAGGCGAGGATGACGTCAAAGTAATACTTGAAGAAGTACACGAAGGAGTGTGTGGCTCCCATATAGGAACGGATGCCCTCGCAGGAGTAATACTTCGCCAGGGTTACTTTTAGCCTACCCTAAGGAAGGACGCAAGGCAATTCGTCCGAAGATGTGACGATTGCCAAAGTCATGCTTGTATCCAAAAGCTGCCCTCGGAGAAAATAAATGCAACGGACTATCCCTGCCCCTTCGCCGTCTGGGGCATTGACCTCATCGGACCTCTCGCAAACGCCCCCGGCGGAGTAAAATTTTGCATCGTCGCAGTGGACTATTTCACTAAGTGGATAGAGGCAGAGCCGCTTGCATCAATCTCTGCGAAGGACGCTCAAAAATTCATATGGAAAAACATTATATGCTGATTTGGCATTCCGAGGGTAATAGTTACCGATAACAGGACCCAATTCATGGATAAGGGGTTCCAGGAATTCATGGAGGACCTGGGCGTCAAGATACATTTTGCCCCAGTGGCTCACCCTCAGAGCAATGGGCAGGTCATGGTATCTAACAGAACAATAAAAGATGGCCTGAAGAAAAGGCTAAAAGAGGCAAAAGGGAAATGGCCAGGAGAGCTCCCGAGTGTGCTGTGGAGCTACCGAACAACTCCCCGAAGAGCCACGGAGGAGACTCCTTTCTCGCTCGTATACGGGACTGAGGCCATTATTCCCATTGAAGTCATGCAGCCCTAGGTAAGAGTACAGGTGTTCGATGAAGGAGGAAATGATCTTGGACTAAGAGCAAAATCGGACCTCCTTGAAGAACACCGCGAGATGGCCGAGTTAAGGAGAAAGGCCTTCCAGCAACGGATAGCACGCACCGCCAATTTACATGTAAGAAAAAAGGGGATCAAAAAGGGAGACCTCATTCTCCGAAAAGCGGAGTTCGAACAGCGAAGGCCATCTGAAGGGGTACTTCGGGCAAATTGGAGTGGACCCTATTTGGTTCTCGACGAAGTCCGCCCAGGGGTCTTTAAGTTGGTAATATTGAGGGAGTAGAGTTGAAGAATACTTGGCATTCAGACTCTTTGAAAAATTCTATACTTAGATAATTTTTTTTCAAAGAAAGCCGGGGATAAGATACTCCTCCCCGAAGTCGTCAGTAAAATACATGATGAATTTGCCCTCGTTATCAAAAAGGTGCGCCTTGATGGTCCTGCCTTACAAAATTTCTTACTAAGCTTAAAAACCCGTCCGAAAGATAAGGTGCTGCTGTTCGCCAAAAGTGCACACTTAGAATCGTACCAGCTGCTGATAAGGCATATTCAGGAGAAAGAATGGAGAATGGAGAAAAAATCCTTCATTAAAAAATCCCAAGAAAAATTTTTTTACAAAGAAGGAAGAAAAAAGCCTATGACAGAGCAAGGGTATCAGACGTTTCGTCAAACATTGTCATCTCCAGAGGGCTGAGTCAAAGACGCAGGCCGAGCCGAAGGAAGATTGAGGAACTCAACTTTGGACCATGAAGATCTGGGCTCTTGGGGAAAGTCCAAAGCAGACAAATGCAAAATGTCAAGCCCAGGGTGCCGAGTGAGGACCTGATGATGAGCCAAGCAAAAACCATCTTGGTAAGACGTCTTCGACATTTGCTCGCTACAGTTCTTCTCGGCGCCAAGAGCTACCAGCTCAGCTTTTAGCGCTACAATCTTCTCCTCCAGCTTCCTCTTCTTCCTGCTCTTCGTCTTCACCTTCTTCAGGGACGCAATCTCAGCTTGGAGATCGGTGTTCAAAGCGAGTCATTTCACAAGGTTCTCACTGTCTTGAACGGTCTTCTTCCGAAGGACCTCATTCTCTAAAGAAAGAGTCACGCACTTTGAGCCGAGGTCTTCAACCTTGGCTGAGAAGTCGGTAAGCAGCTCCTGCCTGCTGGACACAACCTCAGCCCGAAGACTCCCAAGATCGTCCTTCGCGATTTTGTTTAACTTGCCATATTTTAGGGCATATTGGGCGAGAGACTCCTTCGTCTTCCACCGGGAATCTTCGGACCGAGAGCGGGTCTCCGTTTGTTTCGCTGACTAGGCGCGGAAGTATCCGCTATATGCCAAGAGCTGCGGAAAACAGAGGCACCAAGTAAGTATCGGAAGCCAGTGATGGCTTGGATGAACAATTTTCTAAGATACAAGAAAAGAAAGCATCACCTGAGCAGCTTGCTCGGTCATCCTCGCCGTGAGAATCTCTTCGCTGGGACATTCGGTGGTAAGGGACTGAAAAATGGCATTAGTCAGCACCCCCGATGCCATTTGTGGAGCCATCAGCTGGCTATCCTCAGACAACAAATCCATGTCCTCTGTGAACGACCAGAAGGGCTCCCGTGGCACCTTGCCCCGAGGAATCCATCGGTCCAAAAGCGCCCTCCAACTGGCATGAGCTTCCACCCAGGAACCAATAGGGGCGTTCTCTGCAATGTCACGCCGAAGTTCCATCAAGACATCATCCCTTAGCCATTCATCCAAAAAATTGTAAATACGAAAAATACTGAGATTGGTAGCGGAATGGCTAAGCAAAAAAACCTGGTGGAACTTCGGGGAGGAACTCCTCAGAACCGACCTCCCGAACATCCTCATTGACATTCTTTCCCTTCCTCCTCCTGCCCTCTTCAAAATCCTGGGCAGACGTTCGCTCTGCTGGGATCTCGGTAGCAGGGGCAGGACTCAGCGTCTCCCCGAGGATGTCAGGTTCAGAAGGGTTCTCGGCGGTCGGAAGCTGAGCAGAAGACTGGTCTTCCACCTCAATTATGTTCTCGGGGGAAGGAAGAGTGGTAGCCTTGGCCTTCTTGGACTTGGAAGGGCCAGCAAGTCAACTTTTTCCTCTTACCAGAAGTCTTCCTGCGTACTTGCTCTCCCCGCTTAGCCTGACTGTCATAGAGTGATTTATAAAACTCAGCAAACTGATCGCCTATCTCTGCAAAAAGATAAAATATCAGTGTAAGTCCAAAAGGAAAGCAGATAACAAACCCTGGAAGGTGACTTACTGAAAAAAAAAAACTGATAAGAAATTTGACGCCGAAAGAGCATGACTATCCAGGCTTTCTTCCCTGGAAGGACAGGCACGGGCATGCCGAGGTCACTCTTGTGGGCAGTTATCACTCCCAGTTCCCGAAGAACTTCCTCTGACATAAGATCCTACTTAATGGGAAAAGGGTAGGGTGAACCTGATGGAGTCCCGGAGTCCCAGTCCGCCACCAACCGAATACGCTTGTCGAAGTTGTCAAAATCGGCAAGCAATACCGGAGTAAGGAGCTTCCGGGGATCGATGACGTAGACCTCCAAAGTCCCCGAGGCCCATCTAGTAGGCACATGTCTCCAAGACTCGGGGACCCGAAAAAAGAAAAACTTATTCTGCCACCCTCGCCAACTATCCTTATTGTCAAAGGTAAACATAAACTTCTTACTCTCGGACCCTCGGGGAAGGAGGTAGAAAAAACCACCCTTCGGGACCGGGTGGAGTTTGTAGTATTGCATGAAAAAGAGGAAGTGCGGGTTTATGCCAAACACCGCACACATGCAGAGGAAAGAATTAAAGTAAGAGTAAGAATTTAGGGGGAGTTGGTTCACAGCAATGCCGTGGAATTTGCAGAATTCGCATATCACGCGATGAGGAGGATACTGAAGACCGGCTTTCAGTTGAGCTCGGTAGACGGTAACCTCCCCCAAAGAAGCTGCGTAACCGTAAGATCCCGGGAGAGGTAACCTTGGTGTGATATAAGAAGGGAGGTAGAACTTGGCCACCCACTTTTTCATCTTTTCCAAAGTAGTGGAACAAGGATAAGCCTCAAGGGAAGCAAGGTTTGCAGAAAGAGGGCGCACAGTCATCAATGGAGTCGGACTCAATGGAGTTGGATTTGACATTTTTCAAAAAAAATAATAAGAAAAAGAGAGATGACTTTGGGAGAAATAGAGGAACAACGACAAACCACAAAAAGGGAACACCCACCAAAGACTTTGCTAAAACCCGGGCTGCGAAACACCGCTGCAAGGAGTCACTGGAGGTCACTCTGCCGCAAGAACTGCCACCGGAAAGATAAAAAGGGCAAGAAAAGGCTCTAGAACAGACGAGAGTTAAAACAAAAAGTGACACAAAATGAGACAGAAGGTGCTTATATAGACCGAAGAAGGATAAGTGAAACGTCGTCATAATCATCCTTTGAAGATCTAACGGCCTCATTATTACTCCTTGAAGCTGAAGAGTTGCGGTTGACGTAACCAGCATAATTGTTTGGCCATCCAACAGCGTCCACGTGTCACACAACGCAAAGAACCAGGGCACGTCCCTCTAATATCGTGAAAACCCAGGCACGGTTACCCATGGCTGACACGCCTGGCCAAAGGACGTGACGATTCACAGACTCGTGGTAGAAAAAGCAAAAAAGAAAAAAGTAATATGCATTCTGAGGGCATCAAGGAAATTGGAGGAGGGTACCTCGACTCTGAGGAAACGCCTTCTGAAGCAAGGCAACTTTCCAAGAAAAGTTCCGCCCGCCAGGTCGGCAAAGGGACCTCCTCAAAAACATAGCCGAAGCCCCCGCTCCGGCTCTCCAGGAGGGGGCATGTGATAGCCGAGGTGCCCATCACTGGCTGAGCTCCCAGGTCTGACGGAGTACCGACTTCACCAAAGGTAAACAGCCAGCCGAGGTCGGAAGGATGAACGATCCCCCTGGCCTAAGGTAGGGAATTCGCTTCCTTGGGAAATGGTAAGACCAACCTCGATAGAGAGATCAGAGCCCCTTCGGAAACGAGGGTATCCCTCGGAGGACCCATCCTCGGGGAATACATTACCCGAGTTGTCAGAGTAACCTCGGAAGGTACGAACAAAGCATTTAAGGAGCCTCTGACGCCTCCCCATAAAAGTCGTCCCCCAAGTACATTCTGACACGGTATCACTGAAGCACGCCATCAGAGGGACGTCTCGATACGACATTCTCGGAATGCCTAGGCTATCAACCAGGTGACCTTTGCTGAGATAAACGTCCCTTCGCTCCCGAAAAAGCAGGGATCGCATCCCACCAGACACTTGTCGTGATCTAGTGTTGTGCCCAAAAAGCTAGTCATGAGATGATTGTATTTTTGCAAATTGAGTCATGATATTTTGTTGAGGCATTAATCCAGCAATTTTGTTTGTTGTTTTGTTTCTGCGTAACGTAATAAACATAATTGTAACCCTAGAATAATGATATTCTTAAACGTCCCTAGTATAGTATTATTGTGGAGCGGGTTGCAATAATACATAATGACTAGCATATGTGGAGACTAATATGAGATATGTAGTCTACATATGGGTACAAGTTGGAGAACTTGTGTACTGGACCGACCCACCATGAGAACACTTCATGGATCGTTATATGAGTGTCATAAGTGATTCTCATAGTGATCATAGTATATGTAGTCCTTCGACCTAAGATCATCAAGGTTCCCTACATGTGAGTCACATACTTTGATACTTTCCTTTGTTGCTCGTAACTGAGTGAACTTGAAGGAGGTCATTGGGTATGTCACATATCATGCGGAGGGATTTGTATGATCAAGATGGGATTTGTCCCTCCTATGTAACGGGAGTGATATCTTTGGGCCCCTTGATAGAGTGAGACTTAGAAAATGCATGGCCATGCTCCGATGAGTTGATATATGATATCAATGTCATCAGTTTAAGTTAGTCTACTCGGTAATCAAGAAACCAAAGATTGGGCTATACGAGAGTGACACATTCCATGTCTCGTGCTTAGTCTTGATATCTTGGACAAAGGGACAATGGCATATATCGGTGATGATCATAAAGGTTTAGTCGATTCACCGACAATCTTGTCACTTGGGTAGCAATGATGTGTTGCTAGACACCGCTCATTGCTTATGATCATAAATGTGATTTATGATCATTGCCAACATGGCAAAGAGCCTATTGGGTCGCACACGTAGAGCTATTTGGATCATTAGAGTGCATGGGCTAATTATTTGGGTTATGGTTTCACTTTAATTTCGTATTAATAATGGGCCAAGGAGTTGAGCCATTATTAAGCCAGAAATTAAATCCTAATTGGATTAGGGCTTTGAAACCCATTAGGCCTGGAAGTTGAGTCTCACTATAAATACAACTTTTAAGTGAGAAATTCGTAGGTCTCCTTGCCCTAGCCTCCCAAAAGGACAGCCGCACTCTTCTCTTGCAATTCCTTGGAGGACGCAAGCTAGCACTGCGAGCGCAAGAGAAACGCATCTGCCGGGACGTGGTGGAAGCGTGGTGATCCCGAGAGGCTCGTGTGGATACCATAGAGAGCCTGAACACGTCAACTGTTCAGGTTTTGTGATTCGAGTCTACAGTTGAGTGAGAGATCTCAACCGAAAATTAGGTATGAAATTTTTGAACACCCGGTTTACCCCGTTTCACTTGGATCCTGGAGGGTTTCGATTAAATTCCGCTGCGCTGTTTGGCTCCCGAAACCCAACACCTTCGCTCCCGAAAAAGCAGGGATCGCATCCCACCGGACACTTGTCGTGATCTAGAGCGGCCGCAAGAGTAAAATGGCTTCCGTACGCCTCCTTTAAAAAATACCCAGAAAGCGTTCTGGCAGGGTAAGGTGGAGAAGAAAAAGAGTTCTCTTTGAATACAAAAAAAGAGCACGTAATCCGATTATCTGAAAATACTGACTTGAGCGTCGGAGGCTCCTCCTCGGGAATACACACTGAGGACCTCCTGACCTATGTTTTCTAGAGTATTTCAGGTACGTTCCACTGGGGAATCTCCTCCAAAACTGCTCTCCTCCATCAGAAGTCTTCCCTACCCGTGCAAGGACACATGATGAAGCCGCCGCAGGTTGCTACCCATGTGACAAGATTGTCGGTGAATCGACTAAACCTTTATGATCATCACTGATATATGCCATTGTCCCTTTGTCCAAGATATCAAGACTAAGTACAAGACATGGAATGTGTCACTCTCGTATAGCCCAATCTTTGGTTTCTTGATTACCGAGGAGACCAACTTAAACTGACGACATTGATATCATATATCAACTCATCGGAGCATGGCCATGCATTTTCTAAGTCTCACTCTATCAAGGGGCCCAAAGATATCACTCCCGTTACATAGGAGGGACAAATCCCATCTTGATCATACAAATCCCTCCGCATGATTTGTGACATACCCAATGACCTCCTTCAAGTTCACTCAGTTACGAGCAACAAAGGAAAGTATCAAAGTATGTGACTCACATGTAGGGAACCTTGATGATCTTAGGTCGAAGGACTACATATACCATGATCACTATGAGAATCACTTATGACACTCATCTAACGATCCATGAAGTGTTCTCATGGTGGGTCAGTCCAGTACACAAGTTCTCCAACTTGTACCCATACGTAGACTACATATCTCATATTAGTCTCCACATATGCTAGTCATTATGTATTATTGCAACCCGCTCCACAATAATACAAGACTTGGGACGTTTAAGAAAATCATTATTCTAGGGTTACAATTATGTTTATTACGTTACACAGAAAGAAAACTGATGCCCGGGGGCTTCATCGTTGGTAGTCATGGTGACTGATGGAGGGACTCCTGGAGAGGAAGAACGCCTGGTGGCCGTTTAGCCCGAGGGAGAATACCTGAGATGCTCAGAAAAAGTGGGTTAGGAGGTCCCCGGGGTGTTTTTCCGAGGAGGAGCCTCCGATGCGCAAGTCAGTGGTGCTGAGAGAAGGCAGGGGAAATAGCACTGAGGGGTTCAGTGAACTCGCCTGGTAGTACTTTCTCAGAGTGGGGAGTCAGGATCTTTGCCAGCCCCCTGCCAGGGTGTATTCCCTGGTATTTATAGGAGTGCCTAGCCCGTTCAGATCTTGACATGTGTACCGTCAGATGTTCCTGAATTTCTGGGCGTAGGGGGCAAGTAGCCGGTGGCAGGCCCCTTGAGCCTTGGGCGGAGACGGGCCATCATGTGACTTTGATGGCGTCGGCGTGTCAGGGTGCCGTTTGAGGCGACTTGTGATGTCTGTGGGCGACATGTCAGAGGCTTCCTTAAATGCTCCTGCCGTACTCTAGAGGTCCCTGGGCGAGGTCATCCTCTGGTACGGACGGTGCCTCTTCGGGAGACATACCCTTAGTTCGGGGGTTCCCAGCTTCAGGGAGTTCCACCTTCGGAAAGATCATGTTCGGCCCACAATAGCTGGTGCCTCTTTTCCGAAGGCGATCTGTTGACAACCTTGGGGGGCTAGTAGTATCCTCAGGTTTCCTGGCGTGCCGGGCTCGGAGCTCTTCGGCTATCTCCCGAGGTGTATGATCCCACCTTTTCTCAGGTAGCGCCAGTTTCCTTCTGGCCATTCTTGTGGCAGGGAGTTCGGCCAGATAGAGGCGATGGACTTTGGCTATCACATGCCCCCATTCGGAAAGCCGAAGTGAAGACTTTGGTTTTGCATCTCTTTCCAAGGTTTGTCTGTGGGAGTCTATAGAGAGTAACACCTGTGTCGAAGGTACACCTCTTGCCCGAAGGTGTGGGCTGCCCGGCTTTAGCCTATTTTTTGGTGTCTCCGAGGCAAAGC
Source organism: Aquilaria yunnanensis (assembly GCA_039654915.1). Lineage (NCBI taxonomy): Eukaryota > Viridiplantae > Streptophyta > Magnoliopsida > Malvales > Thymelaeaceae > Aquilaria > Aquilaria yunnanensis. The sequence continues at coordinate 81,054,214 of CM077598.1, forward strand.
CTGTGTCGAAGATACTCCTCTTGCCCGAAGGTATGGGTTGTTCGGCCATAGCCCGTCTTTTGGTGTCTTCGAGGCAACCTGCTTCTTTGCTTTTGCAGGTCTGTGCAGAGTCGCATCTGATGGCCAAGCGTGTCAGTCTGAGTGACGCGTCCCAGTTTTTTAGGGATATCAGAAGACGTGTCCCCTATTTTGGCGCGGCGGTTTGACACGTGGCACTCTGTCATTGGAGGAGAGTCCCGTCGGTTGCAAAGAGCGCATCTTTTCAGGCGCAGAGAGCAGTTATGGCGACGGTTCGCCTTCAAAGGTCACTTATGACGACGTTTCGGTTACCCACCCTCGGCCTATAAATAGCCCATTCCGTCATAGGCCCTTCTGCTTTTGCTTCTGCTTTTTTCCCTGCTTGTCCTTTTCTCTGCGCTTTCTCTTGCTTCGGCGGAGCTGTCTTAACAGAGCTTTTTTCCGGCAACCTTTCACGACGGCGACCTTAGATTTTGGCAAATCTTTTGGTGGGTTTTTGTTTCCCAGAGTGTTTTGATCCCTCTCTTCTTTCGATTTTTTTGCGAAAACTGTTTTCTTGTCTTTTCCGAACTCGTTTTTCTGTCCAAAATGCCTATCCCTGAGACCTGGCAGCCTCTTTTATCCCATCCTTGTTGCACTACCCCTAAAAAATTAGAGAGGTGGAAGAAGAAGTTCTTTCTTCCTTCTTACGCCATTACCCGGCTGCCACGAACTGACCACTTTGCTTTTTCAAACCGTAGTACCGAGGTTACCATTTTCCGAGCCCAGCTGAAGGCCGGACTTCGGTATCCTCCCCCGAAGATGGTTTGCGAGTTCTGCCAATTTCATGGCATTGCTGTGAATCAGCTTCCCCCGAACTCGTACTGCTATTTTAACGCCTTCCTCTATATGTGTGGCGTCTTCGGGATAAAACCCCATTTTATAATCTTCATGCAGTACTACAAGCTCTTCGTCGTCCCAAAGGGTGGCTTCTACTTTATGCTACCTCGGGGATCCGGGAGCAAAAAATTCATGTTCACCTTCGCCACCAAGGAAGCTGGTGGGGGTGGCAACAGAAATTCTTCTTCCTGAAGATGGAGGAGGCCTGGTCGTATGTTCCGACCAAATGGGCTCAGGGAAGGTTAGATGTGGACGTCATTGATCCGAGGTTGTTGCTGACTCCAGAGTTGGCTTCCACTTTCATGGACTTCGACGGCCGCATCCGCGCCGTTTCTGACTGGGCTCCCAAGGTCGCTCCACGCTCTCTGTACCCCTTCCATATCAATTGGAGGTTGATGACCGAAGAAGTCCTCTGGGAGCTAAAGGTGGTTAAGGAGCACGAGACCGACCTCGAGATGCCGGCTCCTGCCATCGCCGGGAAGGATTCCTGGTTGGTGCAGCTCCTTCGGGAGGAAATCTCTTTTGAAACGTTTGTCGAAAGTGAGTTCTCTTCTACTCCCTTGTTGTTTTTCCCTCGGACTTACGCTGATGTCTTTTTTCTTTTTCAGAGATGGGCAACGGGACTGCTGCATTTTACAAGTCCCTTTTCTCCGGCCAGGTGGAGAAGGGCGATCAGACAAAGAAGGCGGCTTCCCGAAGGCGGAAGTCCACTGGCACTGGGCCTTCGGCTAAACAGGCAAAGAAAATTGCCCAGGTTCCTCTGGAGGAAATTTCCGAGGAGGCTGATGAGGAGCCTGGGGCAGCCGAGATTTCACCGACCAAGGCTTCTGCCGAGGTCCCTACCGCTGTCGAGGTTCCTTCCGCCAACGTCCCTCCCCAGAACCCTTCTGCGCTGCAGGCCCTTCTGGAGGCCGTGGCAGAGGCTCCTTCTGCCGAGGAGCGGCGCAAGAAGAAAGGCAAGGCGATTTCGACCGAAGAGTCTCAGGACTCCAAGGATGTCGTGGTCGAAGTACCGCCAGGTTTGTTGTTTTCAGAACAAGTATGGCTCTTTTGTTTTTCTGAAATTTCCTTTGTCTCTGACCTGCTTCTCATTTTCGCCATGCAGGGGAGTTGCTTACCCCGAACTGGGCGGCCGAACACGCGAAGGCGCGGGCCCTTCGCGACGCGAAAGTCCCGCAAGGGAAGATACCAAAAGAGCCTTTCTGGACATTCACGGAGGACATGAACCTGTACTCTGAAGACTGTCCTGAAATGGCGAAACAGATTTCGAAGGTGGTGCTTACAGAGGCCTCCTTCAAGGCTATTGCGGCGACCCATCCGGACGATGACACCCTTGCCGCGAAAGTCACCGGGCATGCTGCTCAGGTATGTTCTTCACACCTTTTTCCCTTAAATTTTTCCTAAGTGCTTGGCTCTTACTGACCTTGCGTTCATCTTTTTGCAGCTGCTGGGGTACGCCGGCTTTCTCCGAGTTCGGGTGGCCAGGCAGGCGGTGTTCCGAGCTTCGGCCTTAGAGACCTTAGAGAAAGCAAAGGTCACACGCTCGACATTGATCGCCAAGAACCAGCAGCTGTCAGATGCTGTGAAGAAAGAAGTTGCTGCCCTTCGGGAGGGGTTCTGGAAGGAGAAGTAAGATCTTGAGAAGAACTCCTCTCTGAAGATTGCTGACCTCGGCGATCAGGTGAAAGGGATGCTTGCTGCCAACCAAGACCTTCTCAAAGATAAGTCAGATTCTGACAATATCATTCGGTCGTTGGTGAGTGATAAAAAGGCTGTCGAAGCCGAGGTCCAGTCTTTGAAGAAGGAGCCCGATGCGAAGAAGAGGGTGAAGGCGCTGAAGAAGGAGGTTGCAGACTTGAAGGACGAGCTCAAGGACCTTGAGGTTGAGAAGGACAAATCTGACCAAATGACCAAGGTCTCCTTCCAAGACGGATTCTGCCTTGCTCGGCACCAAGTCCTTGAGAGGTTCCCAGGTCTGGACCTCTCTTTTTTGGAAGCTCTCAACATTCCCGAGGGGCCTCGGTGGTCCTGGTCCAAAGTCGAGCACCTGAACCTGCCTTCCACAATTCCGGCGCCGAAGGTGGTGGAAAAGGGCACAGAGGCTGGCGGCTCCTGTGACGCCGAGAACCCTTAGGCTGTTTTAAGGGCCTTTTCCTTTTTTCCTCTTCGTTTTTGTGTTCCTTCTTCGGGCACTTCTTCTTTGTAAGCCTGATCATTCTCAATGAATATATTTTTTGGCTAAGTCTTTTTGCAAGATTTTGCATTTCCATTGTCCTGAACAAGTTCGCTCAAGAGACTTCGGGAAACCTGCAATCACCAAAATTTATTATCCGCTTTTTTCGACGAGTATTTTCACAAGATTTTTGTTTCTCACTTTCCCCAGCATGATGGCTCAAGGGACTTCGGAAAATCACATCTGCGCTTTTTGTGGTGAGTACTTTCGTAAAATTTTTGTTTTCCATTTTCCCGAGCATGATGGCTCAAGGGACTTCGGAAAATCACATCTGCGCTTTTTTATGGCGAACACCTTCGTGGAATTCTGTCTTGCACCATTTTGTACACTTAAGAATTTTTTCTCAAGGACATTCTGTACTTAGGATATTTTTTTGCACAACACAATCCTTCCGCTCCATCTTAAGCGTAGAATTTCTTCAAGGCATCTGAGTGCCAAGTGTTTTTCAATTCTACGCCTTCGGTGTCGCCAAGTTTGTACACGCCTTTTCGTACTTTGGCAAGAACCAGATAAGGTCCTTCCCAGTTCGCGCGAAATACCCCGTGAGATGGCTTTCGGGGTGCAAAGTCAGCTTTTCGGAGAACGAGGTCCGCTTTTTTGATTTCTTTTGGCCTGGCTCGTAAATTTATAGCCGCGGCCACTCTTTGCTGGAAAGCTTTTCTTCTCAGCTCAGCTATTTCTCTGTGTTCGCCGACGAGGTCGAGCTTCGTTCTTAGGCCGAGGTCGTTTCCTTCTTCATCAAATACTTGCACCCGTACTGATGGTCTAACTATCTCGATAGGGATGATGGCCTCTGTTCCGAAGATGAGTGAGAAGGGATTCTCCCCTGTGGCTCTTCGGGGCGTCGTTCAGTAACTCCATAACACGCTTTGGAGTTCTCCTGGCCATTTCCCTTTTGCTTCCCCCAGTCTCTTCTTCAGGCCATCTTTTATGGTCCTGTTAGATACTTCCACCTGCCCGTTACTTTGGGGGTGAGCTACTGGGGCGAAGTGCATCTTTATTCCGAGGTTGCTGATAAATTCCTGGAATCCTTTGTCTATGAATTGGGATCCATTATCAGCCACTAGTACCCTCGGTATGCCGAATCTGCATACAATGTTGTTCCATACAAACTTCTGCACTTCTTTTGCCGAGATAGTTGCTAGTGGTTCTGCCTCGACCCATTTGGAGAAATAGTCTACCGCTACCACGCATAATTTCACGCCTCCGGGCGCTGAGGGGAGTGGCCCAATAAGGTCTATACCCCAGACTGCGAAGGGCCAGGGATAGTCAGCCGAAGTTACCAATTCCGAGGGTGCCTTCTGGATGTTCACGTGTTTCTGGCAACTACCGTATTTCCGGAGGAACTGCCTTGCGTCCTTTCTCAGGGTAGGCCAGAAGTATCCTTGGCGAAGTATCACTGCCGCCAGGGCATCGGTTCCAATGTGTGAACCACACATGCCTTCGTGGACTTCTTCAAGGATTATTTCAGTATCCTCTTCGTTCACACATCTTTGCAGTGGATTCGCGTATCCCTGTCGGTATAGTTCTTCACCGATCAGAAAGAAACGCCCGGAGCGCCTTCACAGTTTTGCAGCGTCACCGGGGTCTTCGAGGAGTACATTTTCCGCGACGTACCTTTTTATTGGATCCCTCCAGCCGTTTCCTGAGGTCGATATGCTCAGTACTGAGATGCTCGGATGGTCTAGCACATTGGTGTAGGTTTTTGACTTCGCCAAGCAGTCTGCCTCGGTGTTTTTCCGTCGAGGTACGTTTTCGATCCGTACGGCGTCAAACTCTTGAATGAGTTTTGCTACCAGCTCGTGGTATTTTGCCAAGGTTGGGTCCTTCGCCCCATAGTCTCCTGCCGTCTGTCGAACTACTAGCTGGGAATCACTGTAAGCCTTTAAGTTTCTCACGCCAATTTTTCGGGCCAGTCGTAATCCCGCTATGAGGGCCTCATACTCAGCCACATTGTTAGTGACGTTGAAGGTAAACTTGATAGCCTTCATTACCTCTAGGCCTTCGGGGCCTCTGATAATTACCCAAGCTCCCTGGTGCTCGGACCCCGAGGCTCCGTCAACATGTAAGGTCCATTCTGGCTCACCTTCGTTCAGATCCGGATGACTGTCCTCAGTGGTGGGTATTTCGGCAATGAATTCTGCCAGTGCTTGAGCTTTTATGGCCTTCCGAGGTTCATAGGTGATATCGTGTTCACCAAGCTCTATACACCACTTGGAGAGCCTTCCCGAATGATCTAGTTTCCTCATAACGAACCGTAGTGGTAGGCTACTTCGGACGATGATGGGGTGAGCCTGAAAGTATGGTCGCAGCCTTCTCCCTGCAAGCACCAAGGTGTATATAGCTTTTTGCAGCAGAGGGTACCTGACTTCGGCGCCATGCAGGGATTTGCTCACATAGTAGACCGGCCATTGTTTTGGCCCTTCTTCTTTCACGAGGACCGAGCTCACAGCTTTTTTCGTGACGGCAAGGTATAATACGAGGGGTTCTCCCTCGCGAGGTTGTCGCAGAGTCGGCAGGCTGGCTAGGTAGATTTTGAGTTCTTCCCAGGCTTTTTGGCAGTTTTGATCCCAAGGGTGATCATCCCTTCCAAGGTTGCCTTCCTTTTTTGCTGCCTTAGTGAGGACTTTGAAGAAAGGCCGACACCTATCTCCGTACCTGGAAATGAACCTGCTAAGAGAGGTTATTCTTCCGGTGAGTTTCTGCACATCTTTTACTGTGGCAGGAGTTCGGAACTCGAGCAGAGCCTTAATTTTGTTGGGGTTAGCATCGATGCCTCTTTCGGATACCATGTACCCAAGGAACTTTCCCGAGGTCACCACGAACATGCATTTTTCGGGATTGAGGCGAATCCCAAAGGCTTTGAGCTTTTGGAAGGTTTCCTCTAGATCTGCAACGTGGTTGCGAGGGAGCTTGCTTTTGACTATCATATCGTCAACATACACCTCCATGTTTCTCCCCATTTGATCCTTAAAGACCTTGTTCATCAACCTTTGGTAGGTGGCTCCTGCATTTTTAAGCCCGAAGGGCATCCTGACGTAGCAGTATGTTCCTTCCTTGGTGATGAAGGTGGTTTTTTCTTCATCTTTGGGGTCCATCCTTATTTGATAGTAGCCGCTGAAAGCGTCTAGGAAACTTAGGAGCCCGTATTCGGCAGTTGAGTCTACCAGTTGGTCTATTGGCGGAAGAGGGTTTGAGTATTTTGGGCAAGCATCGTTCAAGTTTCTGAAGTCGATGCACATCCGAAGTTTGCTGCTGCCTTCTTTTGTGGCAATCACCACGTTGCTTAACCATTCGGGGTATTTGACCTCCCTGATGACTTCAGCGTCCAACAGGCGTTGGACTTCGGTTTTCACAAAGTTGCTCTTATGGGCTGAGATGCTTCGCTTCTTTTGCCGGACAGGCTTTGCTTCCGGGCTTACTTTGAGGCTATGCTCTATTATGCCAGGGTGCACCCCTGGCATGTCTTTCGGCGAGTAGGCAAAGAGATCTTTATTTCCCAGAAGAAAAGATACAAGGTTTTTCTTGTCACCTTCGGGCAAGCTCTTCCCTATTCGGGTAGATTGTCCTTGGACAAGCTCCACTGTTTCTGTTTCCACTCTTGGGGGTTCTCCTTCTTTGCCCTTTTCTGGTGCCTTTGCCTCCATTGTTTGTGCGAGGTTATTTGCCGGAGCTTTTCGTGCTTTCACGAACACCTTCCTTACCTCGGCTTGATCTATGAAGACCTCTGCATCCCCATCCTTGGTGGCGAATGTGACAGTCAAGTACTTCACATCAGGGCGAATGTGCAGGTTTCCCTGTGTCTGCCTTCCAAGGATGGCGTTGTATGAAGAAGGAACGTCCATGACGATAAATCTCACCATTGTGGAGGCGTACAACTCAGCTGTTCCGTCGACCGAAGTTCCTTTCATCATCAAGGGGAGGTCGATAAATACGAGGACAGGGAGTTCGGACAGTCCAACCCCGAAGGTAGGCGAGCTGACAGGCTTGAGCTCGTTGCTGGAGACGTCCAAATTCGGTAGTAAATGCGAGAATAGGACATCAGTATTGGATCCATCATCCAGCAACACTCTCTTGACGTCCCAGTTCCCTATCCTTGCCATGATTAGCAGCGGATCGTCATGGGGGAAGATGACGGTGGATCCGTCCTTGCGAGCCAGTTTCTTTACCGGGCTCTCATATTCCATGACCGCAATCTCTCTGGCCTTCCGCTTTCTTTCCGAGGATGGGAGCCCCGTGGTGATGGTTTGTATTACCCCTGCAGGAGGAGGAGGGCACTTTTTTGAACTTCTGTTTCTCCGTCTGTCGGAGTCATAGTCCTCATCTTGGGCCCTTTCTTCCTCATCTTTTCTTCCTTTTGGGGAAGGCATCCGCAGATATTTCCGAAGTTGGCAGAGTTTTATCAGTGACTCAATGTACTTCTTCAGTTGGAAGCAGTCCTCGGTGTCGTGGCCGTGGTCTCGATGAAACTGGCAGAACTTCTTGACGTTTTTCTTGTTATCAGCGGTCATGGCCCTTGGCCGTCGAATTTGCGTCCCCTGCCTTTCTAGTGCCATAAGGATGTTTGTCCGTGTAGTGCTCAGAGGTGTGAAGCTTTGAAGCTTGCTTCCCCGCATCCTCCGAGGTCGGCTCGCCTGTTCAGTTGGATGCCGGGCTTGCTGGTTGGACCCTTCGGCGCAGTTGTGACCGGACTTAGGCCCAGCCATTCTCAGCTCCTCAGCAGTCATATGCTGTTCGGCCCTTCGGTAAAATTCTCCGAGGGTGTCCGGGGGGTCCTTTGAGAACTCATAAAATAGCTGTGAGTCTCGCCGAAGGCCCCGTGTCATGGCGAGGATGTGTATTTCGGGCCGGAAGTCCGGGACACTTAGAGCTTCCCTGTTGAATCTTTCGACGTAGTCTCGGATCGTTTCTACGTTTCTCTGCTCTATGTCGAACATCTGAACAGGCATCTTCACCGTTGGCCAGCTTCCAATAAATTGTTGCGCGAAGGCCGTGGACAACTCCTGGAACTCAGTGATGGCTCCTGGGGGCAATGAGTTGTACCATGCAGTTGCTGGTCCCGTGAGGGTGACCTTGAAGCATTTACACATGGTAACGTCATCAGCACCATGCATTATCATGCTGCGTCTGTACTTGGCCAGATGGGCCTGGGGATCAGTGCGGCCATCATAAATCTCCAGCCGAGGTACCCTGAAGTCGCCTGGCATGGTTGCCTCGGCCACGGTCCGGGTGAACGGGGACCCATCTTCGCAGAAGGCTCCCGTGAGCCTGTCCCAGACGGGTTTGCGAGCTACCTGCTTTTCCACCCTGTCTAGCCGCGCTAGTATTCTTTCCATGAGAACTGTGGCATTAGGCTCTTCCTCTGGGAAGGGAGATCGTCGGCGCCTCTTCGGGGAGCGAGTTTGCCACTGAGGGGACAGGGACCTCGCCTCAGGCGACGAACTCCTTCGCTGTGAGACTTTCGGTCGCTTGGACCCAGTTTGTCCCACAGGCCGTTTCCCGAGGGGTATATTCTCCGTGGACGACTCTTCGCGCGGGTCTACGCTTCCCGAACTGCGATGAGTCGACCTCTGACTCTTCTCCTGAGGGCGTGCAGGTGAGGGAGGTCTTTGGGCCTGTGTCTGCTGTGACCATCTTCGGTCGATCTGCTGTGCCATTTTGGCCACGACCGAACGCTGAAACTCCCTCATAAAGCTCATAGTGACTACTAGAGGACGGTCTTCCTCAGATGCAGAAGTCCCTGGGAGTGTTTGCTCAGCAGCCGGTTGTGTCTCAGGCGCGGACGGAGACCTCGGGAGTCCCTTGTCCTTAGAACACCGAGTTTCAACGACGGCAATCTCAGAGCGGGTTCCCACAGACGGCGCCAAATGATGCCTGGGGGCTTCATCGTTGGTAGTCATGGTGACTGATGGAGGGACTCCCGGAGAGAAAGAACGCCTGGTGGCCGTTTCGCCCGAGGGAGAATACTTGAGATGCTCAGAAAAAGTGGGTTAGGAGGTCCCCAGGGTGTTTTTCCGGGGAGGAGCCTCCGATGCCCAAGTCAGTGGTGCTGAGAGAAGGCAGGGGAAATAGCACTGAGGGGTTCAGTGAACTCACCTGGTAGTACTTTCTCAGAGTGGGGAGTCAGGATCTTTGCCAGCCCCCTGCCAGGGTGTATTCCCTGGTATTTATAGGAGTGCTTAGCCCGTTCAGATCTTGACACGTGTACGGTCAGATGTTCCTGAATTTCTGGGCGTAGGGGGCAAGTAACCGGTGGCACGCCCCTTGAGCCTTGGGCCGACACGGGCCATGATGTGACTTTGATGGCGTCGGCGTGTCAGGGCGCCGTTTGAGGCGACTTGTGATGTCTGTGAGCGACATGTCAGAGGCTTCCTTAAATGCTCCTGCCGTACTCCCGAGGTCCCTGGGCGAGGTCATCCTCTGGTACGGACGGTGCCTCTTCGGGAGACATACCCTCAGTTCGGGGGTTCCCAGCTTCAGGGAGTTCCACCTTCGGAAAGATCATGTTCGGCCCACAATAGCTGGTGCCTCTTTTCCGAAGGCGATCTGTTGACAACCTTGGGGGGCTAGTAGTATCCTCAGGTTTCCTGGCGTGCCGGGCTCGGAGCTCTTCGGCTATCTCCCGAGGTGTATGATCCCACCTTTTCTCGGGTAGCGCCAGTTTCCTTCTGGCCATTCTTGTGGCAGGGAGTTCGCCCAGATAGAGGCGATAGACTTTAGCTATCAAAAACAACAAACAAAATTGCTGGATTAATGCCTCAATAAAATGTCATGACTCAATGTGCAAAAATACAATCATCTCATGATTGGCTTTTTCGGCACAATACTAACATTCGGTTGATATCTATCACCCAACTATTGAGTTGAATCACAAAACCTAAACAATTGACGTTGATAGCCAAGGTGCTGATCACCCCCCGAACCCACTGGCTCGGACAAAGCACCAACCTCAGAAGGGAAACCACCTGCCACGGAAAGAAGGATGCTCGACCTCCCGAAATCCAGCCTCGACATTTCTCAATTCCTGGAAACAATAGTACCAACCTCGGGAGAATGAGTAAGCCATCCTCGGAAATGGGGGTGCCTCCGAGAAAGGTCACCCTCGGGAAATATACACCTGCGATACTAAAGTGACCTCGGAGGACAAGTTCTCCGAAGAGGCCTCCTCTACCAAAAAGGACTTCGGGAGTACAGCATAAGCATTTAAGGAGCCTCTGACACATCCCCGATAATCCACGTCAGACATGTCCTGACACGCCATTTGTAGGGACACCCTAGCATGTCACTCTCAGGTTGACTAGACTCTTAGCTCAAAGGCCCATCTCGTGCTAGGCGTCCCTGGTTGCCCAAAAGACGTGGAACGCATCCCGCCGAACACGTGTCACGATCTGGGCCGGCCACATGAGAAGGACTATTACTGTTCGCCCCTCCATAAATACTTGGTAATTATCCTAGGTAAAAGGAGGGGACATTACTTGAGATTAAATACTCCTTTACTCTTTAAATCATCTCACTACCTCCACAATACTCACTGGGGCGTCGGAGGCTCCTCCCCGGAAAAAACACTTCGGGGACCTACTAACCCTTGCTTCATGTGACTTTCAGGTGATCTTCTTAGAGTACGTTCATCCTGGACCTTTCTCCATTTCTATAAGCCCCTGTCGCCTTCACCATGACACATGAAGGAGATAGTGAAGGGCATCATTTGGCGCCGTCTGTGGGAACCCAGGCCCAGGTCGCCGTCATTGAAACTCGGCGTTCTAAGGATAAGGGACTCCCGAGGCCCCCGTCCGCGCCAGAAATTCAACCAGCAGCCGAACAAACTGCGGCAAGGACTTCCTCGCCTGATGACGAACGTCCACTAACTATTACTATGGCCTTCCTGTGCGAATTTCAGCGCTCTGTTGTGGCCGAAATGACACAGCAATTAGACCAAAGGTGGCCACAACCAACCCCAGGACTTCCTCGGGAAGTGGGGATCAACGCGATGAGTCCTCAACGGAAAACATACACCTCACGGCGTCACTTGTGGGAGAAACGAGGCCAAAGCAACCCAAGGCCCCCCGCCAAAGGAGTTCCACGCCTGAGGTAAAGTTACCATCTCCCCGGCGCCGAAGTCATTCCCCAAAGAGAAGATGCCAGTCTCCATTCCCAGAAGCCTACAGACAGTAGGAAGAAGAACCCAGCGCCACACTATTCATGGAGAAAATTCTAAAGAGGATAGAAAGAGTAGAGAGACAAGTAGCTCGGAAACCTGTCTGGGCTAGATTGTCAGAAACCTTAAATGGAGACGAGTCACCATTCACCCGAGCAGTGGTTGAGGCACCTATGCCAAGCGATTTTCTGGTACCTCGGCTAGAAACCTACAATGGCCGAACCGACCCCCAGGCTCATCTGACCAAGTATAAGCGCAGTATGGTGCTGCATGGAGCTGATGATGCTACCTTGTGCAAATGCTTTGAGGTCACCCTTGCTGGGCCGGCCACGGCATGGTACAACATGCTGGCTCCTGGAGGCATCATGGAGTTCCAAGAACTGTCTGCTGCCTTCACGCAGCAGTTCATCGGGAGCTGCCTAATGGCGAAAATGCCCGTCCAAATGTTCGATTTAGCATAGAAAAATGGTGAAACCATACATGACTATGTTGAAAGGTTCAATAGGAAAGCCTTGAGTGTCCCAAACTTCATGCCGGAAATACGTATCTTGGCCATGATACGAGGGCTTCGGAGAGACTCCCAACTGTTCTACCAGTTCTGCAAAGATCTCCCCGATAGGCTCGGCGAATTCTACCAAAGAGCAGAGCAGCATATGACCACCGAAGAACTGAGAATGGGAGCCCCGAGGTCCAGTCATATCTGTGCTGAGGGACCAAGTCAGCAAAATCGCTACCCAACTGAAATAAGTGGGCGTCCTTGGAAGTTTAAGGGAAGGAAGCCAATTGCCTTCACTCCCCTGAACACCACGAGAACGAACATCCTGATGGTGATGGAAAGGCAAGGGACTCAGATTCAACGTCCGAGGGCCATGACCTCGGACAACAAGAAGAATATAAAAAAATTCTGCTAATTCCATCGAGACCACGGGCATGATACCGAAGATTGCTTCCAGCTGAGAAAGTACATAGAAATGCTGATAAAGCAAGGACAACTTCGGCGTTACCTGCGCATTCCCTCATCAAAGCGAATGAGGGAAGAAGAATGAAAGGTAGAGGACGAGGAGTACGACTCCGACAGGCGTCGAAACCGAAGTCCAAAAAGGCGTCCCCCACCCCCGGCAAGAGTAATACAAATGATCACCACAAGGCTGCCGTCGACGGAAAGAAAAAGAAAAGCCAGAGAGATTTCGATAATGGAGTACGGGAATCCATCAAAGAAGCTCACACGAAATGACGGATCCACCGTCATATTTCCCCATGACGATCCTTTGCTGATTATGGCAAGGATAGGAAGCTGGGATGTCAAGAAAGTACTACTTGATGATGGCTCAAATGCAGACATCCTATTCTCACACCTGCTACCAAGCTTGGGGATATCAAGAAGCGACCTTAAATCTGTCACTTCTCCCACTTTTGGAGTGGGCCGTCCGTACTTCCCATCCTTGGATGGGTAGATCTTCCTCTGATGCTGAAGGGAACTTCAGCAAACAACAGAAAGGAGTTGTTCGCCTCCGTAATGACAAGGTTCAGCGTCATCGATGTCACTTCATCATATAATGCCATTCTGGGAAGGCAAACGCAAGGAAACCTGCACATTCACCCGGATGTGAAGTACCTAACTATCACCTTCACCACCAAGGATGGAGATGCGGAGATCTTCATCGAATAGGCGGAGGTGCGAAGGGTGTTTGTAAAGGTGAGTAAAGCCCCAGCGACGAATTGTGCACAAACTACAGAAACGAAGGCTCTGACCACACAAGAGTCAGAAGAACAAGGAACGGAGGATCCCGAGAAAGTAGAAATGGAAGAGATAGAGCTTGTCCCAGGCTGAAACACCCGAATAGGGAAAAAATTGGCCAAAGGAGACAAGGAAAAACTTGTATCTTTCCTACTAATGAATAAAGATCTGTTCGCCTACTCGCTGAAAGACATGCCTGGGGTAGACCCTCGCATAATACAGCATAGCCTCAAAGTAAACCTAGAGGCAAAGCCGTTCCGCCAAAAGAAGGGAAGCCTTTCGGCGCACAAAAACAACTTCGTCAAAGCTGAAGTCCAACACCTGTTAGACGCAGGTGTAATTAGGGAAGTTAAATACCCCGAATTGCTAAGCAATGTAGTCATCGCCATGAAAGAAGGGAGCAACAAGCTCCGAATGTGCATCGACTTTCGAAATGTAAATGATGCTTGTCCTAAAGATTCATATCCTCTCCCGGCAATAGATCAATTGGTGGACTCGACCGCTGAATATGGACTCCTGAGCTTCCTAGACACTTTTAGTGGGTATCACCAAGTTAGGTTGAACCCCGAGGACGACGAAAAAACTGCCTTCATCATCGAAGTCGGTACGTAGGTTACGTCAGAATGCCCTTCGGGCTTAAAAATGCAGGAGCTACTTACCAGAGGCTGATGAACAAGGTCTTCAGCAGTCAAATAGGGAGAAACATGGAAGTCTACGTGGATGACATGATAGTCAAAAGCAGATTGCCTGGCAGCGACATTGCCGACTTGGAAGAAACTTTCCACCAACTTAGAGCACTCGAAATTTGTCTCAATCCCGAGAAGTGTGTCTTCGGCGTAAGTTCGGGCAAGTTCCTTGGATTTATGGTATCGGAAAAGGGTATCGATGCCAACCCAGTAAAAGTCAAAGCTCTACTTGAATTCCGAACTCCTGTCACAACAAAAGATGTACAAAGGCTTACGGGCAGAATAAGTTCCCTTAGCAGGGTTCATCTCCAGGTATGGAGATCGCTGCCGAGCATTCTTTAAAGTACTCACTAAGGCAGAAAAAAATAGTGGCAACCTCGAAAACAATGATCATCCTTGGAATGAGGATTGCCAAAAGGCCTGGTAAGAGCTCAAAGTTTATTTGGCCCGACTACCCACTCTTCAGCAACCTCGAGAGGGAGAACCTCTTGCGCTATACCTTGCTGTTGCTGAAAAAGCACTGAGCTCGGTTCTCGTAAAGGAAGAAGGAGCGGTGCAATGGCCAGTCTATTACATGAGCAAATCTTTGCATAGAGCCGAAATCAGGTACCCCTTACTACAAAAAGCTATCTATGCCTTAGTACTAGCAAGTAAGAGGCTGCGTCCATATTTTCAGGCTCATCCCATCATTGTCCGAAGTAATCTTCCCCTTCGGGATGTTATGAAGAGCGTAGACCATTCGGGAAGCTTTCCAAGTGGTGCATAGAGCTCGGTGAGTATGATATCACTTACGAACCAATGACAGCAATAAAAGCCCAAGTCCTGGCAGACTTCATTGCCGAAGTACCTTTCACCGAGATTGATCAGTTTGACCTTGGCAAAAGTGAGCCAGAATGGACTCTATTCGTAGACGAGGCCTCCGGCTCTGAACACCAGGGAGCTGGGGTAGTCATTCGCGGCCCCGAAGGCATGGAAATAATGAAAGCCATCAAATTTGGGTTTAGTGTCACCAACAATGTGGCAGAGTACGAAGCTCTCATAGCAGGGTTGTGCCTTGCTAGAAAGATTGGTGTGAGAAACCTGAAATCCCATAGTGATTCTCAGCTGGTGGTCCGACAGATGGCAGCGGACTACAGTGCAAAAGATCCAACTTTAGCAAAATACCACGAGCTCATGTCAAAGCTCATCCGGGAATTCGACGCAGTGCATATTGAAAAGGTGCCTCGACGAAGCAACACCGAGGCAGATAGTCTAGCGAAGTCGAAAAACTTCACCGAAATACTGAGTCACCCCAGCATTCCGGAATGAGCACAACAACCTTAGAGGAAGGATGGGAAAATCCTATAAAGAGGTATCTTACAACCTCGGAGCTTCCCGAAGACCCTCGCGAAGCGGCAAAACTGCGAAGGCATTCCAGACGATATTTCTTAATAGGGGGAGAACTATATCGACAGGGATATGCAAATCCATTGCAAAGATGTATTGCCGAAAAGGACACTCGGGCAATTCTCGAGGAATAGGGAATCTGTGGTGCCCATATCGGGACTAACGCCTTGGCAGGAGTGATACTTCACCAAGGGTATTTTTGGCCCACGTTAAGAAAGGACGCAAGACAGTTCGTCCAAAAATGTGACAGTTGCCAGAGACACGAAAAAGTTCAAAGATTGCCCTCGGAACTAATAAACTCAACTAACTCCCCCTGTCCCTTTGCAGTATGTGGCATTGACCTCATCGGCCCACTCCCAACAGCACCCGGAGGAGTGAAATTCTGCGTGGTCACAGTGGACTACTTCACCAAGTGGGTAGAGGCAGAGCCCCTAGTAACTATCACAGCAAAGGATATACAAAAATTTGTCTGGAAAGGAATTATATCCAGGTTTGGCATGCCGAGGGTGATAGTCACCGATAATGGTTCCCAGTTTATTAACAAATGGTTCCAGGAATTCATCACCAACCTCGGAATAAAGATGCACTTCGCCCTCGTAGGTCATCCCAGAGCAACGGACAAGTAGAGGTGTCTAACAGGACCATAAAAGATGGTCTGAAAAAAAGATTGGGGGAGGCAAAGGGAAAATGGCCAGGAGAACTTCCTAGTGTGTTGGGGAGCTATCGGACAACGCCCCGAAGGGCAACGGGTGAAACACCTTTTTTGCTCGTCTTCGGCACAGAAGCTATTATCCCTGTGGAGGTAGTGCGGCCATCAATTTGAATACAAGTGTTCGATGAAGGAGGAAATGACCTCGGGTAAAGAACTAAGCTCAACCTAGTAGAGGAGCACAGAGAGATGGCTGAGCTCAGAAGAAAGGCCTTTCAGCAAAGAATGGCCATAGCCGCAAACTTGCACGCCAGGCCTAAAGGAATAAGGAAAGGAGACCTCGTCCTCCGAAAGGCCGAGTTTGAACCCTGAAAACCATCCCACGGGGTACTTCGGCCAAATTGGAAAGGACCTTATTTGGTCCTGGATGAGGTCCGAAAGGGAGTATGCAAGCTCGGCGACACCGAAGAGGGAGAACTGAAAAATACCTGGCATTCGGATGCCCTAAAGAAATTCTATATTTAGAACTTTTTTCAGAAAGATTGTACTTACTCTTCCCCGCAGTCGTCAATAAAGACACAAGCTGAATGTTGTCGCCATAGTTCCTTAATTGAGCAAATGAACAAAATCAGGGGTCTAAAAGAGGAATTTGATCATGAACATAAAAACTTTTAAGTTTCAAAGTTTTGGCGAGGATTTGAAGATGATACGCTAAGACTTTGAATTTAGTACTTTAGTAAAAGTTGTAGTGAGAGCAAAAAAAATTGAACCATAAAATTATTTTAAAAAAATTGAAAATTTTTGTCACTAGCCGCCACATACGGTGATTTCATGGCGGTCGGCAACAAAAAGTTTCAAATTTTTCATACTTTTTCATATGGTTGGATTTCTCTCACTCTTTTCTACAATTTCACCAAAGCTCTAAATTTAAATTCTAGCCCATCTCCTCCAAATTCTCAATGTAACTTAGAAACTCAAAAACTTTTAGCATCTGACATGGAGTAGATGGCTAAGATTTTGTATTCGGTACTTTGGTAAACATTGTATAGAAGAGCGAGAGGAATCAGACCATATAAACGATTTTGAAAATCGGAAACTTTTGTTCTCCAGCTGCCACGAACCACAGCTCTAGGCCACCTTATGTGGCTGCCAGGGACCCAAAAAAAAAAAATTCTAGATTTTTAAAATATTTCTAAGGCTCAATTCATCATGCTCTCCTCTACAATTTTTACTAGAGTAGCAAATCCAAAATCTTATCCTACCATCTCCAAATCCTCACCGAAACTATGAAACTCAAAAGTTCTCATATTCTCACTGCAAGATGAAGGCTTAAAGGCAACTAAAGAAACAATCACTTTCAGTTGCATGGTGCCACTGAAGTGAGTCTAAGATGTTCAGTAGCATAAACCCTAGTTGCTCCCATTGGTGCAACTGACATGCTATTGGTTTGTGTGACTGAATGCGTCAGTAGCTCGTTTAATGCTAGACTGACTTTGTGCAACTGATACTTTTAGTTGCATGTCACGCAACTAAAATGTCAGTCATTCATGCAATTAAAAGTTTTTTTATATATTAATTCAGAGCTGTAATACTAAGTTAATAATTATTATTATTCTAGAACAAACCCGAAAATTGACCTCCCACTCCCTAACATCACCTTGCCACCACCAATCCATCTTCCTCAAACTCCCCTCTTCAACCACCACTACCCCCTCCATCACCAATACAACGTCGACCAAAACAACCAACCGATTCTACCCCTCCTCTGCCATTTCCTTCTCCACATCCGCTACCGCCTCCAGCTCCACCTCCCAACTCGGCGGGGTTCGGAAAAAGTCTAAAACTACTCTTCCCGAAGAAGTAAGTATGGACAATTCACTGAAGGTACGTGCTTAGAATTACTTCTGAAGAATCCTATTCAGAAGAACGAATGGAGATTGGAGAAAGAATCTTCATTCAAAAATTCTAAGGCAAAGATGTACAAGCAAGCAGGAGTACAAGAGAATGAGAAGAAGCCTATGGCTGACCAGGGACATCCGATGTCTCATCATCAGCATCATCATCATTAGGCTCAGTCGGAGGCACCGGCTTAGCTGGAAGAAGATTGAGAAAATCTGGCTTTGACCATACCTCCTGGGGCCCTTCGGGAAAATCCAGAGTGGACAGGTAGAAAAGGTCGAGCTCAGAGTGCCAACCAAGGACTTGATGGCGTGCCAAGCAAAAGCCGTCTTGGAAAGCCACCTTCGCCATTCGCTCAGACTTGCCCTTTTCAGCACTAAGAGCATCTAGTTTGGTCTGAAGCTTGGCAATCTTCTCCTCCAGTTTCTTCTTCTTCTTGCTCTTAGCCCCCTTCTTGAAAGATTTAACCTTCGCATCAAGGTCAGCATTCAAAGCAAGCGCCTTCGCCAGGCTCTTGCCATCTTCAGCGTTCGCCTTCTGAAGAGAGAGCGGCACACTTTGAGCCGAGATCGTTAACCTTGGCAGTGAAATCTAGGATAAGTTCCTGCTTGCTCGTCGTGATTTTGGCCCGAAGATTCACAACGTCCGCCTTCACAATCTTCAGCTCATCATATTTGACGACGTGCCTAGCACAAACCTCCTTCATTTTGCTCAAACAATCTTCAGACCGAGAACGGGCCTCTGTTTGTTTCGACGCCCAAGTGCGGAAATACCCGCTGTATGCCAAAAGCTGCAAAAATGAAGGCCCTGAATGAGTATCAAAATAATGATGGACACTTAGAAGGAAAATCTCTAAGTAAACAAAGGGGAGAGAACTACCTGGGCGGCGTGCTCGGTCATCCTTGCCGCGAGGATCTCCTCGTTAGGACATTCGGTAATGAGAGACTAAAAGGTGCCCTCTGTCATCACCCCCTGTCGCCATTTGAGGAGCCATCAACTGGCTATCCTCAGAGAACAAGTTCATGTCCTCTGTGAACGTCCAAAAGGGCTCCCTTGGCACCTTGCCGAGAGGGATCCGCATGTCCCAAAGAGCCTTTCGCTGGGCATGAGTATCCATCTAGGGCGCCGTAGGCATATCCTCTACAAGTTTACGTCGAAGTTTCGTCAATACGTCATCCCTTAGCCATTCATCCAAAAAATCGTAGATACGAAAAATACTGAGGCTTGCAAGAGAATGGCTAAGGAACCAACCTGGTAGAACTTCGGTGACATCATCTTCAGACTCGCCCTCCCGGAGTTCACTGGGAATGTTCTTCGCCTTCCTTCTTCTGCTCTCTTCATGTTCCTGAGCAGGTCTTTGCTCGGAAGAAGGGTCGGTGGGAAGAATGGGGCTTAGTGTTGCCCCAAGAAGGGCAGGGTCCGAAGGAAGGTCCGCCGGTGTTGAACGAAGAGCAGGGGATTGATCCTGCACCTCCACAAGGACTTCGAGAGAGGGAGTAACAGCCCTAGCCTTCTTGGCCCTAGAAGGCCTGCTGTCGATCGTCTTCTTCCTCTTAGCAGGCGCCTTCTTGCGCGTCTGCTCCCCCTTCTCGGCCTGGCTGAGGAAGAGTGACTTGTAAAAATCAGCAGATTGATCGCCCATCTCTACAAAAGGAAAAAGTATCAATGTAAGTCCAAAAGGAAAAAAGGTATCAAAACCAGGAAAGAGACTTACTCTCGGCAACATACTCATATGTGATCTCGCCCCGAAGGAGCATGACTATCCAAGCCTTTTTTCCCGGAAGAACGGGCACGGGCATCCCGGGATCACTCTTGTGCGCGTTCATTACTCCCATCTCCCGAAGGACCTCCTCGGTCATAAGGTCCCACTTGATGGGAAAAGGGTAAAATGAACGCGGAGGGACCTCGGGGTCCCAGTCTGCCACGGCCTGGATGAGCCTATTAAATTGATCAAACTCAACAGCCATCTCCGAAGTCAGGAGTTTCCGGGGATCAACAATGTCCATCTTCAGGGTCCTCGAAGCCCGTCTGGTGGGCACATGATGCCAAAGCTCTGGGACCGGTAGGAAGAAAAACTTATTCCGCCTCCCCCGCCAGCTTTTCTTGTTGTCGAAGGTGAAGGTAAACTTTTTGCTCCCGGACCCTCGGGGAAGCAGGAAATAAAAGCCGCCCTTTGGGACTGGGTGGAGTTTGTAGTACTGCATGAAGAAAAGAAAGTGGGGCTTTATCTTAAACACACAACACATGTAGAGAAAAGAGTTGAAGTAGGAGTAAGAATTTGGGGGAAGTTGGTTCACGGCGATCCAGTGGAATTTGCAAAATTCACAAATTATGCGGTGAGGAGGATATCGAAGACCGGCTTTCAATTGAGCTCGGTAAATGGTAACGTCATGCAAATCTGACATATAGCCATAGGTGCCCGGGATGGGCAACCTCGGGATGAGATAAGATGGAAGGTAATACTTAGCCATCCACTTCCTCACCTTCTCCGGAGTGGTATTACAAGGATGAGATTCGAGAGGAAGAAAGCTCTCGGGGAGAGGTCAGACAGTTAGCAACGGGGTCGGATTCAACGGGGTCGGATCAGACATTTTTCACAAAAGAAAAGAAGGATGACTCTAGAAAGGTAAGGAAACAAAGAGACCTCAAAAAAATGACCTCGAAAGAAAGAGGAGAAAACAAATTATAGGAGGGAGCACCCACCAAAAGTCTTGCGGAAATTACTGAACACTGTCGCAAAAATTTCATGAAATTGCTTCGCCGCAGAAACCACTGCCAGAAAAAAGGAGAAAGACATGAAAATGCTCTAGATCAAATGAGACCAAAGGCAAAGAGTGAGGCAAAAAATGAGGTGAAAGGCGCTTATATGGACCGAAGAGGGTAAGCGAAACGTCATCGTTATTATTCCTCGGAAGCACAACAGACTCATTATTACTCCTCAAAGGCGAAGAGACGCAATTAGTATGACCGGCGTAACTATCCCGCCATCCACTAGCAGCCACGTGTCATCCAACGCGAAGAAGTAGGGCACGCCCCCCTGACATCGCGAAAACCCAGGCACGCTTATCCATAACTGACATGTTTGACCAAAGGATACGATGGTTCATGAACCTACAGCAGAAGAAAGAAAAAGCAAAAGCTGCTTGCACCTTGAGGTCACAGAAAGAACTAGGGAAGGGTACCTCGGCTATGAAGGAATGCCTTCTGAAAAATAGCAACTTCTTGAGTAGAGCGCCAACCACGAGTTCGGTAAAGAAGCCTTCCCCAAAGCATAATGCCGAAGTCTCTGCTTCGACTTCCCGGGAGGGCGCATGTGATAGCCAAGGTGCCGATCACCCTCCGAACCCACTGGCTCGGACAAAGCACCAACCTCGGAAGGGAAACCACCTGCCACGGAAAGAACGATGCCCGACCTCCCGAAATCCAGCCTCGGCATTTCTCCAATCCTGGAAACAATAGTACCAACCTCGGGAGAACGAGTAAGCCATCCTCGGAAGTGAGGGTTCCTCCGAGAAAGGTCACCCTCGGGAAATATACTCCTGCGATACTAAAGTGACCTCGGAGGACAAGTTCTCCAGAGAGGCCTCCTCTACCAAAAGGGACCTCGGGAGTACGGCATAAGCATTTAAGGAGCCTCTGACACATCCCCGATAATCTGCCCCGGACATGTCCTAACACGCCATTTGCAGGGACACCCTAGCACGTCACTCTCGGGTTGACTTGACTCCTAGCTCAGAGGCCCATGTCCTGCTAGGAGTACCTGGTTGCCTAAGAGACGTGGAACGCATCCCGCCGAACACGTGTCACGATCTAGGCCGGCCACATAAGAAGGACTATTACTATTCGCCCCTCCATAAATACTTGGTAATTATCCCAGGTAAAAGGGGGGGACATTACTTGAGATAAGATACTCCTTTACTCTTTAAATCATCTCATTACCTCCAAAATACTCACTAGGGCGTCCTAGGCTCCTCCCTGGAAAAACACTCCGGGGACCTCCTAACCCTTGCTTCCTGTGACTTTCAGGTGATTTTCTCAGAGTACGTTCGTCCCGGACCTTTCTCCATTTCCATAAGCCCCTGCCGCCTTCACCATGGCACACGAAGGGGATGCTGAAGGGCATCAGACGTGTTCAAGCTCTTTACTGTATCCACACGAGCCTCTTGAGATCACCACACCTCCACCATGGCATGGTAGATGTGTTTTTCTTGTGCCCACAGTGCTAGCTTGTGTCCTGCAAGGAATGGCAAGAGAAAAGTGCGACTAGTTCTCAGAACTCTTCTGATTTCTTCCTTTTTGGGAGGCTAGGCAAGAGTTATGAATTTCTCACTATATGATGCATTTATAGTGAGTCTCAATTCCCAAGCCTAATGGGTTTCAAAGCCCTAATCCAATTAGGTTTAATTTTGGGCTTAATAATGGCTCAACTTTTAGGCCAACTATTAACATGAAATTATCATAAAACCATAACCCAAATAAATTAGCCTATGCACTCAAATAATCCAAATAGGCTTTATGTGTGCAACCCAATAAGCTCTTACCACGTTGGTAATGATTATAAATCACATTTATGATCTTACGCAATGAGCGGTGTCTAGCAACACATCATTGCCACCTAAGTGACAAGATAGTCGATGATTCCTCCAAACCCTTATGAACATTATCCACATATGCCATTGTCCTTTTTTCCAAGATATCAAGACCAAAGACGAGACATGGAATGTGTCACTCTCATATAGCCTGATCTATGGTTTATTGATTACCAAGTAGACTAACTTAAACTAATGACATTGATATCGTATATCAACTCATCCAAACATGTCCATGCTTTCTCTTTGTCTCACTCTATCAAGGGGCCCGAAAATATCACTCTCGTTACATTGGAGGAACAAAACCCATCTTCATCATACAAAACCCTCCGCATGATATGTGACATACCTAATGACCTCCTTCAAGTTCACTCAGTTACGTGCAACTAAGGCAAGTATCAAAGTATGTGACTCACATGTAAGGAACCTTAATGACCCTAGGTCTGTAGCAATGTAATTTTGGGAGTCGTCACCAATTGGTTTCACCCAGGTCGATTGGACACCTTAAAATGGTCTACGAGAGTTCAAGGGGCTCGGGAGTACGGTTACGCTAAAACAACTTTATTCTAGTGCCCAAAATTGGTACTTTAGTTTGATCTTAATTTTGTTTTGCTTGCTTTAAATAATTTCAGTTAATATCCAAACCATGGATTCTAACCGAACCACTCGAATATTGGCTTTTAGACTTTACTATTCAATTTTTTATTTGGCTTTATGAAATTTTGATATTTCCAAACCATAGTTCCTATTGGACCACCCGGATATGGATGTTAAACTTAATATATTTTTTTATTGAAATTTTAGATAATTGTTCATCCAAACCATGGATCCTGTCGAATCAGCTGGATTTGGATCTTGTAATTTACTACTGATAGCCGAAGTGCCCATCACCTTCTAGGACCCCAGACTCGGACAAAGTACCAACCTCGGCAGAGAAGCTACCTGCCACGGAAAGAAAGGTGTACAACCTCCCTAATCCGACCTCGGCAATCCTCCGTTCCAGGAAATGACAGTGCCAACCTTGGGGGGACGATTAAACCATCCTCGGAAGTGAGGGTATCCCTGAGAAAGACCACCCTCGGGAAACATACTCCTATGAAACTAGAGTAACCTCGGAAAGTATGATAGGAGCAATTAAAGAGCCTCTGACACATCCCCGACACGCCGTCCCCAGACACGTTCTTGATGGCGGAGGTTAGGCCTCTGCCGACCTGGGACGGACCCAGGTAGTATTGTCCCTTGTGGCGCATTAATGGGCGGAGTGGATCCTTGAACCTAAGACCTCAGGGATTTACACCCAGAGTGTGACGTTGGCTGAGGAGGCACTTCGCCACCTAGGTGATGAACCTTATTTGGATAGGTGTCATCTGTCTGCCCTTTGGTGGTCTCGAGATTCCCAACTTGTTCATTTTTCCCGCCATAGGCTAGTGAATTGTCAATCTTGAAACTAGGCGTGTCAGTCCCGAGCCATGTGCCCGGGTTTTCTGCATGCCAGAAAGCGTGTCCTAGTTTCTCTTGATGGGTGACACGTGGCAGGCATCAGCTGGGATGGGCAGGCCTTTTCGTGTGCGAGGGATTCTCATGGCGATGCTTCGCCTTTGTGCAGCATTTATGACGCCTTTTTGGCTGCCCTTCTTCGATCTATATAAGCCATCCTCCTGTCATACTCTTGATTTGAGTTTCTTTTGCTCTCACTTTGGTCTTGCTTCGCTCTTGCTTTTTCTCCTTTTTGTCTGGCGGTCCTAACGGCGGAGCGATTTCTGGCAACCTTTCATGACGATGTCCTCAAACCCCGACTTCGGCAAGACTTTTGGTGGGTTCTGACTTCTAGAGTTCCTTCGGTGTTTTGTTTTCCTTTTTGCTTTCCGAAGTCGTCTTTACGAAATCATTTTTTCCCTTTTTCCGAAGTCATTTTTCGGTCAACCATGCCTATTCCCGAGAGCTGGCAACCTCTTTTGTCTCACCCTTGCTGCACTACTCCTGAAAAATTAGAGAAATGGAAGACCAAAATTTTCCTTTCTTCTTATGCCATCACAAGGTTACCTCGCCTTGGCCAGTTTAGCTTCATGAATCGAGGTGACGAGGTTACCATTTTCTGAGCCCAACTGAAGGCCGGACTTCGGTTTCCTCCTGCGAAGATGATTTGTGACTTTTTCCAGTTTCATGGCATAGCCGTGAATCAGCTTCATCCCAACTCATTTTGCTATTTCAACACATTTCTCTGCATGTGTGGGATCTTCGGGGTAGAACCCCATTTCTTCCTGTTTATGCAGTATTATAAGCTCTATTCGGTTCCGAAAGGTGGCTTTTATTTTTTGCTGCCTCGGGGATCTGGGAGCAAGAAATTTATGTTCACCTTCGCTACCAAGGATAGCAGGCGAGGGTGGCAAAGGAAGTTCTTCTTCCTGAAGGTGGCGGAGGCCTGGTCGCACGTCCCGACTAAGTGGGCTCGGGGAAAGCTGGAGGTAGATGTCATGGATCCCAGGAAGCTGCTAACTCCCGAGTTGGCGGCGAGGTTTGGCGACTTTGACAAACGAATCCGTGCTGTCACTGACTGGGATGCCGAGGTCGCATCACGCTCTCTCTACCCTTTCCCGATCATGTGGAAACTCATGACCGAGGATGTCCTTCGGGAGTTGGGGGTGGTTACAGAGCACAAGACGGATCTCGGCATGCCAGCTCCTGCTACCGAGGGAAAGAACTCTTGGCTGGTGAAGTTCCTTCGGAGCGATCTCTCTTTCGAAGCCTTTTTTGAAAGTAAGTTTCTTTCAAAGTTTTTTCAACATAAGTGCCTGTCGAGTTACACTGATTTCTTCCCTCTTTTTCAGAGATGGGAGACGAGTCTACCGCCTACTACCGGTCTCTCTTTCTTGGCCAGGCCGAGTTGGGAGAACAAAAGAAGAGGCGCAAGGCGTCTGGGAGCGGATCATCTTCGGCTAAGAAGGCCAAGAAGGACACCCATTTTCCCCCTTCGGAGGACGTTTCGAAAGTCGGTGATGTTATTGCTACTTCCACTAAGGCTGGCGATGTCATTGCAATTTCCACCAAGGTTACAACTATCACGGAGCCTGAAACTGCCGCCGAAGTTCCTGCCGGGGTGATTGCCCTTCCTGCTCCTCTGAGTCCTGCCACATCGGCAGATCTTGTGGGCTCTTCGGCGGATCTTCCTACTGAAGATTTAGAAAAGCGCCGAAGGGCCAAGGGCAAACATATTCCTGCCGACGTGGAGGAGGTCGGTGACTCTGATGATGACTATGCCGTGGTCGCGCCAGGTTTGTCTCCTTTTTCCTGCAATCAACTTATATATTTTTTATAACCAAGGAAATTTTACCTGATAAGATGTGTGTTTCTTTTGCAGAGGATCCGGCGCCCCTTACTTGGAAGATTTAGCACGCCTGAATGAGGGATCTTTGGGATTCTCATGTCCCGAAGGACAAAGTCCCGAGGGAGCCATTTTGGTCTTTTACGGAGGACATGAATCTGTTCTCCGAAGACTGTCGGGAGATGGCTCCCCAAAAGGCGAGGGGCGTGCTTACTCAGGCATCCTTCAAGGCAGTCACCGAGGAGTGTGCCTCCGAGGATGCCCTTGCTACAAAAGTTTCCCAGCATGCTACTCAGGTAACTCTTCAGGCTCTTCATTTTTCCTTCCCACTTTTTGCCCAAGTGTTTTTTGGCTTTCCTTGTGCAAATTTTGCTAAGTACCATCTCTCTCTTTTTTTGTAGCTTTTGGGGTATAGCGAATACCTCCAAGCTTGGGCAGCAAAGCAGTCTTCAGCCCGACCTTGGGCTGAAGACAAACTGGAGAAGGCCAAAGTTTTCTGTGCCAACTCGGTGCTAACGAACACCAAGTTGAACCAAATATGCAAGGAGAAGATTGCCGGTCTTCGGGAGGAGTTCTTGAAAGGCCAAGAGGGGCTCTTGAAGGATTTTTCCAAGAAGATGTCCAACCTTGGCAACAAATTAATCTGCGTGACTTCGGCCAACGAGACCCTTCAAAAGGAAAAGGAAGAGGAGTCTGCCCTCTTGGCGAAGGCAATGGCTGAAAACGCCGAACTCCAGGCCAAGGTCAGCTCACTGAAGGAGAGTTCCGAGAAGAAGAAGAAAATCGAGGAGCTGGAGAAGGAGATTTCCGACCTTCAGTAGGAGGTTTTGGATCTTCAACATGAGGCAGATGAGTTGGACATTGAAAGGGATAAAGCCGTCCAGACGTCCAAGGTTGCTTTTCAGGACAGTTTCTGCCTTGCCCGTTATCAATTTCTGAATAAGTATCCGGACCTCGATCCTTTCTTTCTGGCTGCCCTGGATATTCCCGGGGAGCCTCGGTGGATGTGGTCAAGAGTCGAGTTCCTCAACTTGCCGCCGCTTCCTCCTGCACCGAAGGCTGTTCCGAAGAGCTCAGGAGCCGAAGCTTCCCATAACGCTGAGGTCCCTTAGATATTCTAGGACCTTTGCCTTCTTCTTCTTCTTTGTACTTTCCTTTTTGTAATATTCTCTTTGTACCAAGACCTTCTTCAATAAATTACTTTGGCTAAGTCCTTTTGAGCAATTTTTGTTTCCCACTTGTCTCGATCATTTTCGGTCGAGGGACATCGGTACTTTCTTCACTCGTTTTGTCGGCCATTCTTTGGGAGGTCTGATGGCGGAGGGTTAGGCCTCTGCCGACCTAGGACGGACCCAGGTAGTATTGTCCCTTGTGGCATAGCATGGTGGTTAGACGCGACTCCCCCTGAAGGAGTGTAAATTCCTGAGGTCTTGGGTTGAAGGATCTGCTCCGCCCATTAATGCGCCACAAGGGACAATATTACCTAGGTCCATCCCAGGTCGGCAGAGGCCTAACCCTCCGCCATCAGTTCTAACACGTCGCTTGCAGGGACACCCCAGTACGGCACTCTTGGGTTGCGTAGGCTCCTAGCCAGGTGGCCTACGATTGGCTGGGTGTCTCCTCGTTCCCCGAAGATGTGGATCGCATCCCACCGAACACGTGTCACGATCTGGGATGGCCACATGAGGAGAACTATTACTGTTCGCTTCTCCATAAATACTCGGTAAATGCCCCAGGTAAAGGGGTTGGGCACTAGAGACCATACTTCTCCACTCTCTATCACCTCCATATCTCCTAAATACTGACTTGGCGATCGGAGGCTCCTCCCCGGAAACACACTCCGGGGACCTCCTAACCTCTGTCTTCCGAAGATTTCAGGTACCCTCCCCTGGGAAATCTCATCCTCAGGCGCTCTCCTCCACCGGAAGTCCCCCTCGCTCCTACCATGTCACATGATGAAACTGCCACCGGGCGCCAACTACCATCCTAAATTCATCCTAGAGTTTTATTAAACCCATGCAAAATGAATTTTTCTAGATGTGATTTTTTTTAGATGCATTATGTAAAATTAAATGAATTTTAAAAATTATGTTAGTTATAAAAAAAACATATATCTATCTACACCTACAATCTTTACTTAATCTTAGTGACCAAATTAATTCATGACTTTAATAAACAAAATAAGTAAACAGTGAGAGAAATAAACAAAAACAATGCTATAAGTGACTTTTCTACAAAATGGAAAACATGGTAGTGACTTAATGGATGAAATAAAAAGTTAAAGGATTAATTAGGAGTTATGCACATAAAAG
Source organism: Aquilaria yunnanensis (assembly GCA_039654915.1). Taxonomy (NCBI): domain Eukaryota; kingdom Viridiplantae; phylum Streptophyta; class Magnoliopsida; order Malvales; family Thymelaeaceae; genus Aquilaria; species Aquilaria yunnanensis. Next base: position 81,082,080 of record CM077598.1, read on the forward strand.
ATGTGGATGGATTGGATTCGAATGAAAATGGGTCGGGCTTAGCAGGTTGAGAACCGGTTCTTCCCCGATCCCTTCTACGGCGGTGACGATCAAGTGACTAGGGGACTAGGCATCGATGGAAACAAGTGGGACAGCCCCTTGGAGGACGGACGGTGATTGGAGATGGCAGCAGTGATGGCAAGTGGAAAGAATAGGAGGCTGTCGTAGCGGGGAGAAAAGTGATTCAGGTGCGGGTGGCTTTCAAAGACGGCGGCGGTTGGCACGACGTGGTGGGCGACGGCGAGGGCAGCGGCAGCAAAGCTGGAAAGCTAAAGCGTCGGCAATTGGGGAGGTGAACCGTCGGTTGGAAAAAGGGAGGCGAAGCATTGGCAGCAGGGGGGTAACCAGGGACAGCGGCGGAATGGGGTAGAGCATAGGGCTCTTTTTTGGGTGAGGGAGGAGAAGCAGGGACCTAAATTGCTGTTTCACCCTCTTTTCTGACTGAGAGTTTAAACATGATCCAAATCAGATTTGAAGAGATTAGGATATAATCTGATGAAATACCAGTTTAAGTCCAACAAAACTCTCCAGCTACCTATTCTGCCCTAAATTCTGTGCAAATTCCAATTTGACCCAAAACTTCTAGGATTTGTCATATTAGCCCAAAACTCTGCAAAAATAATCAGATTTTTCCTAGAATTTTGTAAAATTGCTAGATTTAGCCCAAACTCTTTAAAATTGATAGATTTGGCACAAATTTTCCAATTTTTCCCTAAAACTTTCTAAGAAACCTCAGCTTCCACCAAAATTTTTTTCTTTTGCCTAAATTGACCCTGCAAAACCTTGAGGACTTCAAATTAGTATCTAAACTAAATTAATTCCTATTCTTACTTTAGATAAACACTTTAAACTCCAAAAAAATCAACAACACCTAAAAAGACCAAATTGCCCCTGTAAAACCAAAATGCTCCTAAACTAATTTTTTTCTAACCTAGAACATAAGCAAAAGTCAGTGCCCGGACAAAATTGAGTGTCAACAAGGTGAAAGGGCTACATATACATGACTACTATGAGAATCACTTATTAAGGGTGTTCATCCAAACCACATAATCCGAACCGAAACTAACCGCAAGGGATGAGGATTCAATGAGGGTTAGGGTCGGGTTGGGTAGTAAAAACATAAACCTGGTGGGTTATGCGGTGCGGGTCGGGTTTTAAAATTGAAACCCGTAAAACCCGCCTCGACCCACTTAATTGGCAAATGGCACTACTCAGTACTCACCGTCTCACCCAGTCAGGCAGTCACCCAAATCCCAAAGCGGCACAAAATCAAAAATCCCTAGCTGCTCTTTGGTCTCTGCATCTGCTGCTCCAGTGCTCTAGTCCTCGTGACCTCGTCTGAGTCAGACCTTGTGCTGCTCGGCATCTGCTGCTCGTCCGACTGTTGAAGTGAATTCGACCTCCGACGTCTGCTGCGCTGCATCGCTCCAACTATGCTGCTTCTGCTTTCTGGTGCTTCTGCTTCTGCTATTTCTACTCTGCTGCTTCTACTGCTGACGTGAATCCGGTGGCCTATTCCTCCATCGCTCCGGCTATGTTGCTCTGTTGTTGTCTACTGAGGTGAATCCCGGCGATGAGGGCCAGCAATTTGACGTGAATCCCGGCGTCGTCCCTGTCAACAATCAACAGTCCCAGCGAATGCTGCCTCGCTCTGCTGCTGAAGTGAATCCAGTGGCCTTCTTCCTCCATCGTTCAGGGCCTTCAGGCTATGCTGCTTCTGGTGCTTCTTCTTTTACTATTTCTACTCTACTACTTCTGCTACTGACGTCAATCCCACCCCGGTGTCGTCCCTGTCAACAATCCGGTGGCCTTCTTCCTCCCATTGAGTTCAATAATCAATATCTCCTTTTCTGCTCTACCAGTCATTCTTTTTTCCTGGGTAGTCAAAGACCAAAATTTGGAGATTAAAATTAATGCAAGAGATGTAAGGGCCAAAGACCAAAATTTGGAGATTAAAATTAATGCTTTTCCTAATGTTCAATGTGGCAAGGAGTATCCACTTATCCTACTAAATATTCATATTATTTATATCATTTAATGGCTGCTCTGCTCTAATTTTGCTTAGTATTTTTTTTCTGTTTTCCCAAAAAAAAAACACAAGAAAGAAAAGGCTGCGTTGCTCTAAATATACAACTTTGGTGACATATCTGCTCAAGCCTAACCAATAGCAACATGAGTAGCATATTAGCACAAAAAACAAAAACATTAGTTGTTGATACATTCCCACTCTTAGCTTTAGTGGAAATTTTATTATCCCTCCCAATATAAGTTCATACACACATCGAAAGTACTTCGTTTTATTCTTTTGTTCTTTCTATAGAACGTACATGCCACTAAAACTTGTAAATAGTAATAATGGACACAACTGCCAGAGTAATGAAACTAATCATGCAGATAAACATTTATTTTGACATCCAAGTTCTTACAAATATATTTGTGTCCTGTGATGTTTCGCTTGCTATTTTGACATTTAATTTCCTACCAATTTTCTAGTGGTCCAAAGAACAACTTCCTAATTTAGTTACCCAATCTGGACCAATTTGGATGAGATTGAAATGATGAATTTGGTATTATGGGGCTTAAACCCATAATTTGAAAACTCTAGTTGTCCTCATGAGCTTATTAAAAGCAGTCCTCATCCTGTAATAAATAGTTTAGGATCGGATAGGAAATGAGATCTACATCCATTAAATAACAGGGTTAAAACCCAAGTTCAATAATCAGACCTTGAAATTGCTAGCATTTCTTTTGGAGTCATTCTTTTTTCCTGCTCAGTGCTCACCTTGCATCCATGTGACAAAATTGTTACAGTTTTGTTGATCTGAAGCTAATGGGTAATCTTCCTTCATATGACCTAGGGACCTCATCCTCATATAAAGCCTCATCGTTGCAACACAGTCATCATATGAATTAAAAACATTATGTTAGTTAACTTTTGTAGTTCATTCGCCGAAATTATTGGATTAATGATCAATCAATCTAGTGTATATTTAATAATGGATTGACTTTGACTAACTTATTAAATGTTGCAGATGGCTAATTCAAGAGGAGCACAAAACAATTCCACTCAAAAGGATTCAAACGGAGATCATGAAAGTCCATCGCTGGAACAAGAGGCAAATGTTGCAGCTAACATTTCAAGTTCAACTCAAGCCTCCAATATTACTGGTAAGAGGAAAGGTAGTGAAAATCCATCAATAGTTTGGGAATACTTTGAAAAATTGCCTTGTGAGAAAAAAGATGATCAAGTTGTTAGGTGCCTCAAGTGTGGTGATGAGTTGAAATGTCCTCTTAGGAATGGTACAACATCGTTAAGAAATCATGTTAATAGGTGTTACAAAAATTGGTTTGATTCAACAGATGATAAAAAGCAACAATCTCTATCTTTCAAGAAACAAATTGGTGGGGATAGTTCTAGTGGTATTGTGAATTGGAAATTTGATCAAGAATCATGTAAGAAGGCTTTGATTCGCATGATCATTGTTGATGAACTTCCATTCAAAATTGTTGAACGCGATGGTTTTCATCATTTCATGAGTGTTGTTCAACCCAAATTTCAAGTGCCTTCTCGTATTACTATGGCTAGGGATTGTCTTAAGCTATACTTGCAACAAAAGGCAAGCATGAGGAAGTTCCTAAACAAAAAGGCTTATAGGATATGTCTTACGACTGATACATGGACATCAATCCAAAATCTTAGCTACATGTGTTTAACTGTCCATTTCATTGATGAAGAATGGAATTTGAATAAAAGAATCTTAAACTTATGTCCTATTCATAGTCATAAAGGTGAAGAAGTTGGTAAGGCAATTGAAAAATGTCTACAAGCTTGGGGGATTGACAAGGTTTTCACCATAACTGTTGACAATGCATCTTCTAATGATTTAGTCTTTCGTACTTGAAAAGGAAAATGAAAGATGGAAGTGTTTTAAATGGAGAGTATCTTCACATGTGGTGTTGTGCACACATTATTAAACTAGTTGTGAAAGATGGTTTAAAAAAGATTGATGATTCGATTGTTCGCATTCGAGGTGCTGTGAGATATATAAGGTCTTCTCCTTTTAGGTCAAGAAAATTTAAGGACAGTGTAGCTGCTATAAAAATTGATTGTAAGAGCCTCCTTTGCCTAGATGTTGAGACTAGGTGGAATTCAACTTTCTTGATGCTAGATACAGCTTGTAAGTTTCAAAAGGCATTTGATAACTTACGAGATCATGATCTTGAGTATAAATTTGATCTTATGGATAAGGATGGTGTTCCTACTGATGAGGATTGGGCACATGCTAGGATAATGGTGCACTTCTTGCAACATTTTTATGAAACAACAACTCGTGTTTCTGGTTCTTTGTATGTGACTGCAAATAATTTTTTTCATGAAATTTATGGGATTGAGGAAGCATTGAATGAGATTAAAGACAGTGATGATGCTCACTTGAAATATATGGCTGAGAAAATGAAAGGAAAATATGAAAAGTATTGGGGAAATGTCAAAAATATGAATGTCATGCTCTTTATTGCTGTAATTCTTAATCCTCGATACAAGTTTGATTATGTGAAGTGGAATTTTGAGAATTCTTTTGGAGTTGAAAAGGGTGCTGAAATGGCTAAGTTAGTGGAGTGTAAATTGTTTGCAATGTTTGAAGAATATAGTGCAAATTCTACATCCTCAATGGGGCAAACAAGCATGGTTGTTGATGTTGGTGAGGAACCAAAAAAAAGCACTACACTACTTCCTTCTAGTACCAATTCCTATAAGATACAGAAATTGTATAAGAAGCACAAATTTCAAGAAAAGGGTTCTAGTGTTAAATATGAGTTGGAGAGATATCTTACTGAAAACTTTGATGATGATGATGATGATGATGTTGCATTTGACATATTGAATTGGTGGAGAGTCAATGGTGTCAGTTATCGGGTTCTTTCAACGATGGCGAGAGATGTTTTATCTGTACCAATTTCTACTGTTGCTTATGAGACGACATTTAGTACCGGATGGAGAGTACTTGATACTTTCCGTAGCTCTTTGACCCCTTTGACTGTAGAAGCTTTAATTTGTGCACAAGATTGGTTTAGAGCTGTACCACTTTTATCCGAAGTTGAGGAAAGAATTGATGAGCTTGAACTAATTGAATCAGGTAAAATGGTTTTCTTTTTTGCTTATGGTCAGTATATTGTATTATATGTGCATAAAATAATGATGCATATAATTTATTTTACAACTTAAATTTTACAGAATTTTCTGGGCCATCAAAACAAACATCGGTTAATGTTGATTGTGAAGCATGAGGCAGTTATGAAGGACAAGCATGGTATCATAACAGTAAGTTCTTATTAACTTCAATACATAATTTGAAATAGGAATTTCCTGTTAGCATTAGTTAATGCTTATTATATGAGTATTTACTGCAGCCATTTCCATTGTCAGTATGAGTGTTTGTTGCACGGGTTCATTGTTTCAAATGCAAGATAAAAAATGGTATGTGGAAGATATGAAGGACAAGCTGGATGTTTCTTATTGATCTTTTGGAACTACTCTTCGGATTTTTCTTTTCTCTGTTGTTGTTGTGTCTTTGTTATTCCTTGTTTTGTTATTACTTGTTTGGTTGTTCCTCGGATTATTGCTTGTTAGTGACATAAATTTTATTTAGATCAACAAACTTTTTTTAGAAATTACATTTTGAAGTTATTGTGTGTTGTCATAATTATTTTGGATAAAAATTATTGTCTTACAAGTGAATGTAAAAAACCCTTCATACCGAACCGACCCTAGCCAGTTTTCATAAGGGTCAGTTTTTTATATAATTTTGAAGTATACGGGTAGAGTCGGGTTGTGAAATGTAAAATCCGGTCAATGATGCGGGTAGGGTTGGGTTGAGCACGACCCCGGTCCTACCCGCCCCGCGAACACCCCTATCACTTATCACACTCATATAACGATCCATGTAGTATTCTCATGGTGGGTTAGTCCAGTATACAAGTTCTCTAACTTGCACCCATATGTAGACTATATATCTTATATTAGTCTTAACATATGCTAGCCTTTACGTATTATTGCAACCTGCTCCACGATAATACTAGATTAGGGACATTTAAGATATCATTATTCTCGGGTTATAATTATGTTTATTACATTACACAGAAACAGAACAACAAACATAATTACTGGATTAATGGCACAATAAAATATCATGCCTCAATGTCCAAAATACAATCATCTCATGATTAGCAAAAAGAGTTGGTGTAAAGAATCAAAAGGATTATAGTGATTCGTAGTTGGTTGTTTTACAAACAACGGGGGAGTATAGTGCCAAGGATCCCAATATAGGAAAATACCATGGCCTTGTCACAAAATCAATCTAAGAATTTGACAAAGTAAGTGATAGCCGAATGGCTATCGCACCTGAATAGCCCCTAGGGGTGACGGACTTATTACCATCCTCGGATTTATATCTAAACCACCTTGAGAAGAAAGGGTCCTTGCCACCCTCGGTCGGTAGCACCACCACCCTCGGAAATGGCAGGATATACCATTCTCGGTAAAGTCATCCAGAGACCTCGGGGATTACCTCTCCACTCTCGGAACAGTGCGGCATCCCCTGAAGGTCCTCTACATGGCCGAGGGGCCTCTCCCCACAGTCCTTGGCGAGCAAAGTCGTACCGAAGGGGTCTTATTCCCCAAGGAGGTCCCTTCCACTGAAGGGATCTCTTGAATACGACAAAAATGGTTAAGGAATCTCTGACACGCCGCCCTCGTACAGTTCCCAACACACCACCCTTGGACACGCTTTGACAGGCCGCCCTCGTACAGTTCCTGACACGCCGCCCTCGGACACGCTCTGACGCGTTGCCCTCGTACGACCAAGGCTTTTGACTAGACGGCCTATGGTCGGTTAGAGGCCTCCACTCCCGAAGGTACGGACCGCGTCCGACCGAACAAGTGTTGTGATCGGGGCAGGCTGTGGCAAACAAACTTCTCCTGTGCACCTCCCTATAAATATCCGGGAAATGACCCAGGCAAGGGGATCACACATAAAAAAAAGGGGAAAACTCTCCACTCCCTACTTATTATTCTCCATTTTCAAACACTGATTTCGGTGTCGGAGACTCCCCCCCGGAAAAACATTGTGGGGACCTCTTAACGCTTGTTCTTTGAGTATTTCAGGTGACCTCTTCTCGGAAATCTTTCCTTTAGACGTTCTCCTCACCGGAAGTCCCCTCTAGGCTAACTATGTTTCACAATGAAGATGTCAGTGGGCATCAATAAGCATAGAAAAGATACCTCAGAAAGTGAATGTCGAAGCTGACACACTAGCAAATTGAAAACAATCAACAGAGGTACTTGACCACTCGAGCATAACGATAATGGTGCTCACCACACCAAAAAAGGAGTGGGAAGACCCTATAAAGGAATACTTGGTCAGTTCGTCCCTACCCCAGGATCCAAAGGAAGAGGCAAAGGTGTGTAGATGCTCTGGAAGGTACTTTATGATTGGGGAAGAATTGTAAGGACAAGGGTACACAAATCCACTACAAAGTTGTATTAGTGAAGAAGACATCGAGACAATCCTCACAGAAGTCCATGGAAGAGCCTGTGGATCTCACATCAGGACCAACGCCCTAGTTGGGGTACAACTTTGGCAGGGATATTTTTGGCCTACTATAAGGAAAGATGCAAGACAGTTAGTCAAAAAAATTGGTAAGTGCCAGTGACATGCACCCATCCAAAGAACACCCTCAAAAGTGATAACTTCGGTTGACTATTCTTACCCCTTCACTATTTGGGGTATTGACCTCATTGGTCCTCTCCTGACGGCTTCTAGAGGAGTGAAGTTCTACGTAGTTGTAGTAGATTATTTTACCAAGTGGATTAAGGCAGAGCCTCTGGCAACAATTTCGGCAAAGGACATCTCGACGTTTGTCTGGAAGAACATCATATCCAGATTTGGTGTGCTGAGAGTGATAGTGGCAGATAATGGTTCCCAATTCATTAATAAAGGATATCAGGAATTTGCAACCAACCTAGGGGTAAAATTACACTTCACCCTAGTTGGAAATCCTCAAAGTGATGGACAACTTGAGGTGTCCAATAGTACAATAAAAGATGGTCTCAAGAGAAGGTTGAAAGAAGCCAAAGGAAAATGGGCAGGAGAACTCTCGAGTGTATTACAGAGTTATCGATCAACTCCTAGAAGAGCCACTGGTGAAATACCTTTTGCACTTGTATTTGGCACCAAGGCCATTATCGTTGTCGAAGTCATACAACCATCTGTTAGAGTACAGATGTTAGACAAAAAAGGGAACAACCTCAGTTTAAGAACCAAATTAGATATGATTGACGAACATAGGGAGATGGCCGAATTCAGAAGGAAAGCCTTTCAACAAAGGGTAGCCATTACTACGAACTTGCATGTCAAATCTAAAGGGATCAAGAAAGGAGACCTTGTTCTGCGAAAGGTAGAATTGGAATCCTGAAGACCATCTCATGGAGTACTTCGGGCAAATTGGGAAAGACCTTATTTTGTCTAATATGGTTGATTCTAAAGGTACCTAAATCACGTTGTACAACCTTTACTGAAGGAGGTTGACCAAATGTGGTCAATTCAGAAAGTACCTAAGTGATCTTGTACAAACTTTACCAAAGGAGGTTGACTGAATATGGTCGATTCTAAAAGTACCTAAGTGTTCTTGTACATAGCAAGTTTCATGAAAACATTACTTATTCTAAAACACTTAGGAAAATACTCACAACTCCCTAAAAAGAAAAGGCTAAGGTTTTGAATCCTTCATAGTATTTTTGTCAAGGATAGTACATGGCCGAATCTGTTGGGCATAGTTAAACCAAAGTTTGTAAGTTAGCCCAAGGTGGCGAATTAGCAAAAAAGCTTTGCAGGCAAGCAACGCTTACCGAAGATGGTGTTAATCATGGACTTAGCCAAAATTTTGAGAAATAAGGATAATTCCATTAGAAAGGACAAAGTACAAAAAAACATATACAGAGGCCTAAGGGTTATTTTGCCCATCTTCGGGCTCCTCGTTATTTGCATCCTCAGCATCATCCTTATCATCATCGTCAATATCTTTAGCCAAAGGAGGATGAGTAGGAAGGTTGAGGTATTCAATCATTTGCCACATCGGGGACTGTTACGGCCCTTCTAGTGGGAGGTAAGGACTTTAGAATTTAGTTTAGAAGTTTAATTTAAGTTTGCCTAGCAAGAATTTAGAAGTTTGCCAAAGTTCACTAAGTTCCGACAAGAATAAAGCTCTGAACTAAGTTCAGGGGCAAAATGGTAATTTTGCACCCTGAGTGGCCGGGACGAGTCCCGAGTGTTTTAAAATGAATTTTTAGAACTTAACTTTTAACCTTAACTCAAACTCAACAAATAGACAAGGATTTAATCAAGAACTGTTAAGTTACAAAGATGGGGGACCTAATTGCACTTAACTTGAAACCTTGGTGATCTTGGTTGCTAAGTGAGGGTTTAAGAAGGGAAAGAGGGGGAGAAGCTGCCATTAACACGTTCTTAAGCTTCCCTCACTCATTTCTCTCTCAAATTGAACTTGGAATCAAGTGATCTTGGTGTCAAGAGGCGCAATTAAGGATGTTCAAGCTTGGAGAAGTGATTTTCAAGCTTGAATCCATGTTTTTGAAGCTTGGAGAGGCGTTTTTCTCCATCCCCTATTTTTGAACGAGGTATGAGTTATGTTCTTGATTGAATTCGTGTTATTTGGTTGATTGGAAGCTTGGGTTTTGGTTGAAAGATGTGTTTTTGACGTTTTAGAGCTTTGTTTTGGTATGGTTTTGTGTAGAACTTTGGAAGCTTGTTTGGAAGAGGAAGGGTTCGAATTCTTGCTTGTTCTTGGTGTTAAGGTAAGGGAGAAAGTGTTTTTAAGTTGTTGGATTGCTTTTGGATTGAAATGGATTGAGAAAGTTGAGTAATTTTTGGTTATGGTATGAAGAAACGTTTTGGGAATTATGATGGACTAGCTATGTTCGAAGGATTGGTTTGATGTTTCTAATGCATCATAGTTTAGCTTTGATAGTTGGTTTTGTTCCTTGCAACATGTACTTCATGTGTATGAAATTTGGTAACTTTTGATGCATGTTTGCTATATGTATTTGGTTGCCAAAGTTCATAGCAGCAAACGGCCAAATTCTGCATTTCTGCAGAATTGGCGACGCAGCGCCAATTAGCCCGAAAACTGGCGATGCGTCGCCAATCCAATTTTTGTTCACAGAGCGTTTGTTCGTTGGCGACGCGTCGCCAATTCCTTTTGCCTTTGGCGACGCGGCGCCAACACCTAAAAATGGGGGGTTTGACTTTTTGCTGCGTTGACCCGACCGAGACTACGGAAGGTTCGGAACGTGCCTAAGGGTCCGAGGATCCCGATGGTACTCCGAGACTTCCGAAAGTCCCACCGGAAGTATGAGTTTTCTTGAACTGTTTGAGGTAAGTAAGTTGCTTAGGCAACAAGTAAGGAAACAAATGTTGTAATTGAACTTAATTAGCTATCAATAGCTCAGATGAGAGGTTTAGAACCCTCGTCGGCCTAGCCGTGCCGGAGCCACGAGGCCAGGAGGCAAAACCTTGTTCATCTAGTTTACATCAAAGAGGCCCTGCGGCCTAGTCTACAAGTCCCGTCATAAATTCCCCTGCATAACAATTTGGTGAGAGGTTTTATGATTGTTTGGGGCTTGCTAAGGTTCGCCCTTGGGCCATATGTGCCAGGTTGCTAAGTAATTACGCTTGGCCTGATACAGAGGACTACTTGAGGAGAGGTTTACGGACCTAGTATATATATATATGACTAGTACCCTCATGCTGTGTGAGCTTGCAGCCAGAGTCCTAGTTTTTTTTCTTGCAGGTACATCGAAGACCCTTACTGAGAATGTTGAATTCTCACTCCCTGTTTGTTATGCAGAGTCTGGAGTAACAGGACCGGATAATCGCTGAGGATTATCACGGTAGTACCTTTTTGTCTGTAAAGGTACGGTAGTTGAGAAACTTTAAAGTTTCTAGCTTGCTTAAGTGTTTAGTTGGTCTGTTGGTCAGGCTGTGGTACTAACTTGCTTCTTCCTTTGGCTGCAGAGCCTAGTAGCACTTGGCAAAGGACTTGTGAGACTCGCCACTGGGACAGGAGTCCAAAGTGGGAGCTAGGGTAAAAGATCTCAGCAAAGTCTTGTATTTTGATACAGTACTTTATTTTGCCTCCAGTATTTATGTTATAAAGAGTCCTTGACTCAAGGGATTGTTCTCTGGGTGAGAGCATTAATTACTTATGTATAAATGCTTTCACGAGCGGTGTATGTGTAGTTAATCACTCAAAGGTTGATTTTGATATGCTTTGGCATTTTGTATTTATTTATATAGAATTTTACTTAGCCGGCTAAATGTCTAAATGATTAAATGTTTTATGGTTTTAATAAACCAAGTCAAAGCATAAGTGCATACATATTGCATTTCTAGGTTAATCAACTAGTAGCATTGGATTTAATCCACACACATAACCAGCTAGCCAATTACAATCCACCGTGAGACAAACGCTCACAGGGTATCCCGGCCAGGGGCACGGGGATCGTGTCAGTGTTTTTGGTATCAGCGCTAAGGGTTTATTTCATAGATATTGGAGGCTTAGACTGAGATCTAGTAGTAAAGTCCAAGTGCTAGGAAGTTAGTACTGACCAACATCTGGGGAAATGTTGTCTGGCTGTGGTTGCAGGTTATTATGGTTGATACAAGGTCTGTAACTTCGAGGGGGACTAGAGAACCTGGTGAAGGTTCTAGTGACCCAGTTGTGGCGAGGTTGGATGAGATATCCAGAGTGCTACAGAGTTTGACTGAGACTATGGCTCAGGTGGCACAGGGTATGAACACTCTTGTAACAGAGATGTTCAGAGATTATGGGGACAGAGGTGTTGTCCAGGAGGAAGTTGAGCCACAACAGGAACAGGAAAGGCCTGCTGAGCAACAGCAAGTGCCTAGAGCTCAGGAACCCAGAAATCAAGTTCTTGAGGAGGTTGAGGAACCAGAGATGATGGAGGCTCCAAGGAGGGGAGACGCTCCACATCAGATGAGGTTGCTGGAAAAGTTCAAGACAGTTGATCCACCTAGCTTCGACGGGACAGGAGATCCTGATAGAGCAGAGGACTGGTTGTCCATTATGAACAGACTCTTCACTTGTGGTGGTTATGAGTCAGAGCAGAGGATGGTTTTGGTACCATTCTTTCTGAGAGGGAGAGCCAGTCTTTGGTGGGACGACGTGATGGAGCTGCTGAGGGAGAGTAATGGCACTCGTCCAGAGCACAAGAAAAAGGTGCTCAAGTGGACAGACTTCGAGAAGAAGTTCAGACAGGAGTACATTAGTGAGGCTGCACAGGATCAGAGGAGGATCCAGTTTGAGAATCTGACACAGGGGGAGATGTCAGTATGAAAGTATGAGCAGCGTTACAACTCACTTATCCGGTATGCCCCATATATGTTGGGTAATGACGAGCTGAAAGCCAAGAAGTTTTCCCAGGGCCTGAAGCCTATTTTCAGGAGGTATATGGTGACAGTTGACATCAGGAGTTATCGCCAGATGGTTCAGAAGGCATTGGCATTGGAAAGGGAATTCGAGGATTCAAGAGCACCTGTGAAAAAGGTGGAAGCTGGGCCATCTAACTTGGGGAAAAGTGCTGGAAAGCGACCAATGGTAGGGAACCAGGATCCATCTAAGAGGAGGAGGACAGGTGTGTGTCCTAGGTGCAGACGGTTCCATGGTGGAAGACCATGTACTCTGGGTACAGATATTTGTAATGTCTGTGGTCAGAGAGGGCATTGGGCCAGGGACTGCCCAAGAGTTCGTTCAGTTACAGGTCCGCCTCGGGCTTTACCTCCAGTACCGCTTGCTATTGGGAACCGGCCTGGAGTAGTTGCTGCAGCAGTGAACCCGAGAGTCTTCGCTTTGACGAACCAGGCGGCTAGAGAACCGCCAGCTGTACGAGGTAATTTTACTTTTCTGAGCAGTAGTGTTAGAGTGCTTTTTGATACGGGAGCTACTCTTTCAGTGATATCTTCTGCCTTGGTAGATAAGCATAGTTTACAGCGTGAAATTGCGGGTGAGTTGAGACTCATCAGGACTGCAGGGAGAGGTTTTATTGTGACCAATGAAGTGGTTACTAGGTACCCCTTGCACTTAGGTGATCATGGATTTTGTTGTGAGTTGTGGGTGATTGAGCTGAGATCTTATGATCTAGTGTTGGGAATGGATTGGTTGAGTAAGCACAAGGCACAAATTAACTGTGCGAATCACTCAGTTGACATCACTGATGCTCAAGGAGCTAGAGTGACTTGCACAGGAGGGTTGGCATCTAGTGCTAAGAGTTTACACCTTAGACTTGTAGATACCATCCCTGTAGTGGGTGAAGAGGAGTATTACTCGTTGAATGGAGTAGCTATAGAGGAGGAGTTGGGGGGTATTCCTGTAGCTAATCAGTTTCCTGAGGTGTTTCCAGTGGAGTTACCTGGGTTACCACCTAGGAGGGATACTGAGTTTGCTATCCATCTCCAACCAGGGGTTGAGCCTATTTCAGTACCACCTTATAGGATGTCGGCTCCTGAGATGGATGAGTTGAAGAAGCAGTTGGAGGAACTGCTAGGGAAAGGTTTCATAAGACCGAGTGTATCACCGTGGGGAGCTCCAGTGTTATTTGTGAAGAAGAAAGATGGGACTTTCAGGTTGTGCATCGATTACAGGAAGTTGAATGCAGTGACAGTTAAGAATAAGTATCCACTTCCTAGAATTGATGATTTGTTTGACAGACTCAGAGGAGCGAGAGTGTTTTCCAGGATTGATCTTCGGTCTGGGTATTTTTAGATCAAAGTTAAGGAGGAAGACATTCCAAAGACTGCCTTCAGAACAAGGTACGGGCATTATGAGTATACGGTTATGGCTTTTGGTGTGACTAATGCTCCAGCAGTGTTTATGGAAGCTATGAATCGGATCTTTAAGCCATTTCTGGATCAGTTTGTTGAGGTCTTCATCGATGATATTCTGATTTATTCATAGTCTACAGCGGAGCATGAGGAGCACCTTAGAATGGTTTTGCAAGTGCTGAAGGATAATCAGTACTATGCAAAATTTTCTAAGTGTGAATTTTGGTCCGAGAGGATTCAGTTTCTGGGGCATATTATCAGTGCTCAAGGTTTGTCAGTTGATCCTGAAAAGGTTCAAGCAGTGGTTGATTGGAAGAGACCGACTACAGTTACAGAGGTCAGGAGTTTCTTGGGTTTAGCAGGTTACTACAGACGCTTCATAGAGAAATTCTCTGTGATAGCTACGCCGTTGACAGCATTGACCAGGAAAGCTCAGAAATTCGAGTGGACACCGAAGTGTGAAGAAGCCTACATGAAGCTGAAGGAAAAGTTGACCAGTGCACCCATACTTGTGTTACCAGACCCGGACAGAGCCTTTACAGTTTATACTGATGCGTCAGGTTCAGGTTTGGGTTGTGTTCTACATCAGGACAGTCAGGTGATTGCTTATGGTTCGAGACAGCTGAGGCCTAATGAGTTGAACTACCCTGTTCATGATCTTGAGCTTGCAGCAGTGATCTTTGCACTGAAATTATGGAGACATTATTTGATGGGAAGATCGTTCAGAATCTTCACTGATCACAAGAGTTTGAAGTATTTGTTTACTCAGAAGGATTTGAACATGAGACAGCGGGGATGGATTGAGTACATTAAAGACTATGATTGTTCGATCGAGTATTGTGCTGGTAAAGGGAACGTGGTAGCAGATGCTTTGAGTCGGAAGTACACAGGAGTGATCTTGTCCAAGGATCAGGCTACAGATTCTTCAGAAGGAGCATTGAAGGATTGTTTCTTAGCTTTGCATGAATTATGGCAAAGTCGAGAAAAATCCTTAGTCTACGTTTTGGAGATTTAGACGGCTTGGTTAGCCAGAGTCAGAGAAGCTCAGTTGAAAGATCCATTGTTGAAGAAGATTTCTGGTGAAGCTAAGACTGGTGCTTTGAAGAAAGAGTTCAAGTACAAGGATGGAATACTGCATTATGGTGATCGACTCTATGTGTCGAATGTTGAGGGACTTAGGCAGCAAGTCCTACAGGAGGCACATAGCAGTACATTGAGTATTCACCCTGGTGTTAGTAAGATGTATCAAGATCTGAAGACACATTTTTGGTGGCCAGGACTGAAGAGAGATGTACGAGGACATGTGGCAAAGTGTTTAACATGCCAGGTGGTGAAAGCTGAACACCAGAAACCAGGAGGCACACTTCAGAGTTTATCTCTACCAGTGAGGAAGTGGGGATCCGTTACTATGGATTTCCTAGTGGGGTTACCGACCACCCGGAGTCAGCATGATGCTATTTGGGTAGTGGTTGACAGATTGACGAAGTCGGCACACTTTATACCGATCAGAGTCACCTATACATTGGAGAGGTTGGCTCAGTTATATCTCAGGGAGATTGTGAGACTCCATGGGATACTGGATCAGATCATATCAGACAGAGATCCACGATTTACATCACGGTTCTGGAATGCTTTTCAGGAAGCATTGGGCAGTAAAGTTAGCCTCAGTACCGCTTTTCATCCACAGACTGACGGATAGTCAGAGAGGGTGATTCAGACTTTGGAGGACATGCTACGCATGTGTGTCATTGATTTCAGAGGTGATTGGGATCAGCACTTACCACTGATCGAGTTTGCCTATAATAACAGTCATCAATCTGTTATTGGAATGGCGCCCTATGAAGCTTTGTATGGAAGACGGTGTATGACACCTCATTGTTGGGCAGATCCAACAGACAGAGTGGTTATTGGACCTGAGATCATACCTGACACTACAGCTAAGATTAAGTTGATTCAGCAGAGAATCAAGACAGCTAATGACAGACAGACTAAGTATGCAAACAGAAGAAGAAGAGAATTGAGTTTTGAGGTTGGTGACAAAGTACTTCTGAAGGTGTCGCCCATGAGAGGAGTTAGTCGTTTTGGACAGAGGGGCAAGTTAGCTCCAAGGTTCATTGGACCGAATGAAGTGTTAGAGAAAGTTGGGAAAGTTGCTTATCGGTTGGCTTTACCACCTAACCTTTCTCAAGTGCATAATGTGTTTCATGTTAGTTTACTCAGGAAGTGCACAGTTGAGCTCGGACAGGTAGTAAATCCTTCAGTGATACCCATTCAGGAGGACTTGACTTATGAAGAGAAACCAGTTCAGATTTTAGATAGACAAGTCAAGAAACTGCGGACTAAGTGGATTCCGATGGTTAAGATCCTTTGGTCTAACCATAGTGAGGAGGAAGCTACCTGGGAGACAGAGCAGGATATGCTGAAAAGATATCCTGGTGTTTTTCCAGAGTTACAGCGGAATTTGGGGGACCAAATTCCAGAAGGAGGGGAGAATGTTACGGCCCTTCTAGTGGGAGGTAAGGACTTTAGAATTTAGTTTAGAAGTTTAATTTAAGTTTGCCTAGCAAGAATTTAGAAGTTTGCCAAAGTTCACTAAGTTCCGACAAGAATAAAGCTCTGAACTAAGTTTAGGGGCAAAATGGTAATTTTGCACCCTGAGTGGCCGGGACGAGTCCCGAGTGTTTTAAAATGAATTTTTAGAACTTAACTTTTAACCTTAACTCAAACTCAACAAATAGACAAGGATTTAATCAAGAACTGTTAAGTTACAAAGATGGGGGACCTAATTGCACTTAACTTGAAACCTTGGTGATCTTGGTTGCTAAGTGAGGGTTTAAGAGGGGAAAGAGGGGGAGAAGCTGCCATTAACACGTTCTTAAGCTTCCCTCACTCATTTCTCTCTCAAATTGAACTTGGAATCAAGTGATCTTGGTGTCAAGAGGCGCAATTAAGGATGTTCAAGCTTGGAGAAGTGATTTTCAAGCTTGAATCCATGTTTTTGAAGCTTGGAGAAGCGTTTTTCTCCATCCCCTGTTTTTGAACGAGGTATGAGTTATGTTCTTGATTGAATTCGTGTTATTTGGTTGATTGGAAGCTTGGGTTTTGGTTGAAAGATGTGTTTTTGACGTTTTAGAGCTTTGTTTTGGTATGGTTTTGTGTAGAACTTTGGAAGCTTGTTTGGAAGAGGAAGGGTTCGAATTCTTGCTTGTTCTTGGTGTTAAGGTAAGCGAGAAAGTGTTTTTAAGTTGTTGGATTGCTTTTGGATTGAAATGGATTGAGAAAGTTGAGTAATTTTTGGTTATGGTATGAAGAAACGTTTTGGGAATTATGATGGACTAGCTATGTTCGAAGGATTGGTTTGATGTTTCTAATGCATCATAGTTTAGCTTTGATAGTTGGTTTTGTTCCTTGCAACATGTACTTCATGTGTATGAAATTTGGTAACTTTTGATGCATGTTTGCTATATGTATTTGGTTGCCAAAGTTCATAGCAGCAAACGGCCAAATTCTGCATTTCTGCAGAATTGGCGACGCGGCGCCAATTAGCCCGAAAACTGGCGATGCGTCGCCAATCCAATTTTTGTTCACAGAGCGTTTGTTCGTTGGCGACGCGTCGCCAATTCCTTTTGCCTTTGGCGACGCGGTGCCAACACCTAAAAATGGGGGGTTTGACTTTTTGCTGCGTTGACCCGACCGAGACTACGGAAGGTTCGGAACGTGCCTAAGGGTCCGAGGATCCCGATGGTACTCCGAGACTTCCGAAAGTCCCACCGGAAGTATGAGTTTTCTTGAACTGTTTGAGGTAAGTAAGTTGCTTAGGCAACAAGTAAGGAAACAAATGTTGCAATTGAACTTAATTAGCTATCAATAGCTCAGATGAGAGGTTTAGAACCCTCGTCGGCCTAGCCGTGCTGGAGCCACGAGGCCACGAGGCGAAACCTTGTTCATCTAGTTTACATCAAAGAGGCCCTGCGGCCTAGTCTACAAGTCCCGTCATAAATTCCCCTGCATAACAATTAGGTGAGAGGTTTTATGATTGTTTGGGGCTTGCTAAGGTTCGCCCTTGGGCCATATGTGTCAGGCTGCTAAGTAATTACGCTTGGCCTGATACAGAGGACTACTTGAGGAGAGGTTTACGGACCTAGTATATATATATATGACTAGTACCCTCATGCTGTGTGAGCTCGCAGCCAGAGTCCTAGTTTTTTTTCTTGCAGGTACATCGAAGACCCTTACTGAGAATGTTGAATTCTCACTCCCTGTTTGTTATGCAGAGTCTGGAGTAACAGGACCGGATAATCGCTGAGGATTATCACGGTAGTACCTTTTTGTCTGTAAAGGTACGGTAGTTGAGAAACTTTAAAGTTTCTAGCTTGCTTAAGTGTTTAGTTGGTCTGTTGGTCAGGCTGTGGTACTAACTTGCTTCTTCCTTTGGCTGCAGAGCCTAGTAGCACTTGGCAAAGGACTTGTGAGACTCGCCACTGGGACAGGAGTCCAAAGTGGGAGCTAGGGTAAAAGATCTCAGCAAAGTCTTGTATTTTGATACAGTACTTTATTTTGCCTCCAGTATTTATGTTATAAAGAGTCCTTGACTCAAGGGATTGTTCTCTGGGTGAGAGCATTAATTACTTATGTATAAATGCTTTCACGAGCAGTGTATGTGTAGTTAATCACTCAAAGGTTGATTTTGATATGCTTTGGCATTTTGTATTTATTTATATAGAATTTTACTTAGCCGGCTAAATGTCTAAATGATTAAATGTTTTATGGTTTTAATAAACCAAGTCAAAGCATAAGTGCATACATATTGCATTTCTAGGTTAATCAACTAGTAGCATTGGATTTAATCCACACACATAACCAGCTAGCCAATTACAATCCACCGTGAGACAAACGCTCACAGGGTATCCCGGCCAGGGGCACGGGGATCGTGCCAGGGATAGCCCTTTGAGGATGTCGAGGGCTCTAAGGAAGAAAATGTCGAGGATCTAGTGGTGAGCAAGGTGGAAACCATCTTGAAGAGAGGACTTCATTGCCTCCTCTAACTTTGCTTTTTCGACTTTCAGATGTTCCACCTTTTTCTTCAATGCCTCAATCTCCTTCTCTGCCTTCTTCTTCTTTTTCTTCTATTTCTTCAGCAAATCAATTTTGGCAAGAAGTTCAGCATTGATTTCCAATTCCCTGGTGAAATCAACTATAGTTTCCTCCTTCTCCTTCCGAAGGACCTCCCTCACTAAACTCAGTTATACCACCTTTGCACCGAGGTCAGAAATTTTGGTGGAGCACTCATCAAAGAGCCCCCACTAGCTTTCTAGCACCTCTTGGCGATGCTTGGCCAGGTCCTCATTGGCAATTTTTTTGGGCTCACTATATTTTTTATGCATGAGCTCATGAACATCTCCTTGGCCTTGGCCAAGGTCTCCTCCGATTGACTTCAGATGAAGGACTGCTTGGTCACCCAAGCCCAGAGATAGCCCCCGTACACTAACAGCTGCAAGGAGAAAAGACTTGATGTGAGTTACAGCAACGTACGTGATGGCCCTGGGCCTCATCGTTTTGAGTCATGATGACTGTTGAGGAGACTTCTGGGAGGAAGAACGCCTGGGAGGTAGGTCGGCCCAAGGAGAGTACCTGAAAAGCTGGTAAACAGGGTTAGGAGGCCCCCGGAGTGTTTTTCCGGGGGGGGAGCCTCCGACGCCCAAGTCAGTGGTGGCCGGAAAAAGGAGAAAGTTACTAGCTCAAAGAGAAAGGCAGAAAAGTCTCGCCTGGTATTTTCTCAGAGTGTGGGAGCTATATATCCGGCCTACTAACCTCCTGTCAAGTATTTATTTCCTGTATATATAGGAATACCTAGCCCGTTCAGATCATGACACGTGTGCGGTCGGATGCTCTTGAACTTCTGGGCGTAGGGGACAGATAGTTGGTAACCAGCTCGCCTCGAGCCTTGTGCTGAGACAGGCCATGATGTGATTCTGATGGCGTCTGCGCGTCAGGGCGACTTTTTACGTCTGTGGTGGGACGTGTCAGAGGCTTCCTTAAATGCTTCCATAAATGCGCCTGCCGTACTCCCGAGGTCCCTGGGCGAGGTCGTCCTCTAGTTCGGACAGAGCCTCTTCGGGAAGCATACCCTCAGTTCGGGGGTTCCCAGTTCCAGGGAGTTCCGCCTTCGGGGATATCATGTTCGGGCAGCAATGTCTAGTGCCACTTTTCCGAAGGCGCGCTGTTCATAACCTTGAGGGGCGAATGGAGTCCTCAAGTTTTACTAGCGTGCCGAGGCTCGGAGCTCTCCGGTTATCTCCCGAGGTGCATGATTCCACCTATTCCCGGGAAGCGCCAATTCTTCTGGCCATTGTTGTGGCAGGGTGTTCGGCCAGATTGAGGCGATAGCCTTTGGCTAGCACATGCCCCCCTCTGGAAAGCCGAAGTGAAGACTTCGGTTTGCATCTCTTTCCGAGGTTGTTGTTGGGAGTTTTGTTGGGAAGCATAACCTGTTCCGAGGTCGCACCTTTTGCCCGAGGGTCTGGGCTGTTCGGCCTTGGCCTATTCTTTGGTGTCTCCGAGGCAAAGCCTGTACCGAAGATACACCTCTTGCCCAAAAGTCATGGGCTGTTCAGCCATAGCCTGTCTCTTGGTGTCCTCGAGGTGGCCTACTTTTTATTTCTGCAGGTCTGATGGCCAAGCGTGTCAGACTGAGCGGTGCGTCTCCACTTTTCAGGGATGTCAAACGACGTGTCCCACTCAGGAGGTGTGTCCCGGTTTTCCAGGGACGTTTGGGGAGGCGTGTCCCCTATTTCTGCGCAGTGTTTGACACGCGGCTTCTTGCCATTGGAAGAGAGACGCGTCATTTACAGAGGGCGCACCTTTTTGGGTGCAGTGGGCAGTTACGGCGACGGTTCGCCTCCAATGGGTACTTATGATCTCTTTTCGGCTACCCACCTTTGGCCTATAAATAGCCCATCCTATCATAAGTCCCACTTACTGCTCTCTCTTTGCTTTGCCCTCTGTTCTTGCGTTTTATCTTGCTTTCTGTGGCGGAGCTTCTTTAATCAGAGCTTTTCCTACCAACTTTCACGACGGCGTCCTCAGGCAAATCTTTTGGTGGGTTTTGATTTCCAGAGTACTCTGATTCCTCTGTTTTTCTGAGTTTTTCTGGAAAACTGTTATTTTTTCCAAACTCGTCTTCTGAGTTTTTTCTGGAAACTATTTTCTTTTCCATCTCAAACTCTTTTTCATGTCTACGATGCCTGTTCCCGAGAGCTGGAAACCTCTTCTGGCCCATCCTTGCTGTACCACCCCCGAAAAACTAGAGAGGTGGAAGAAAAAATTCTTTCTTCCCTCTTACGCTGTGACCAGGCTGCCTCGCTCTAGCCATTTTGCTTTTTCAAACCGCGGCGACGAGGTTATTGTCTTCCGAGCCCAACTGAAGGCCGGTCTTCGGTATCCTCCCCCGAAGGTGGTTTGCGAGTTCTGCCAATTCCATGGCATTGCTGTGAACCAGCTTCCCCCGAACGCGTACTGCTATTTTAACGCCTTCCTCTGCATGTGTGGCATGTTCGGGATAGAGCCCCACTTCATCATTTTCATGCAGTATTACGAGCTCTACGTGGTCCCAAAGGGTGGCTTCTATTTTCTGCTGCCTCGGGGATCCGGGAGCAAAAAATTCACCTTCACCTTCGACACGAAGGATAGCTAGCGGGGGTGGCAGCCTAAGTTCTTTTTCCTGAAGGTGGATAAGAAATGGTCTGATATCCCGACCAGATGGGCTCAGGGAGTGCTGAACGCAGACGTCGTTGATCCGAGGATACTGCTAACCCCACCGTTGGCTTCCGTGTTCGCGGATTTCGACGCCCGCATTCGGGCAGTCGCTGACTGGGCTCCCGAGGTCTCTCCTCGTGCTCTTTACCCCTTTCCTATCAACTGGAGGTTGATGACCGAAGAAGTCCTTCGGGAGCTGAAGGTGGTTAAGGAGGACGTGACTGACCTCAATATGCCCGCTCCCGCCATCGCCGGGAAGGATTCCTGGCTGGTCAAGCTCCTTAAGGGGGAGACTTCTTTCGAGTCTTTTGCCGAAAGTGAGTAATCTTCCACCCCTTTATGTTTTTTCCTCGGACTTACGCTGATATTTCTTCTCTTTTTCAGAGATGGGCGATGGGGCTGCCGCCTATTACAAGGCCCTCTTTTCTGGCCAAGTGGAGAAGGGGGAGCAGACAAAGAAGGCGGCTTCCCGAAGAAGGAAGACGACAGGGGCGGGGCCCTCGGCGAAGCGAGCTAGGAAGGCTGTCCAGCCTCCTCAGCCAGAGCTTTCGGAGGAAGAAGCTAGCGAAGAGGCTGGTCTTGTTGAAATTCCACCGGCCGAGGTCCCCGCTACTACCGCCGAGGTGCCTCCTCTCGACCTCGAGTCCCCCAGAAACACTGTAGTGGTAGAAGTACCCACTGCCGAGGAGCGGTACCGGCAGAAAGGTAAGGGTCTTTCTTCCGAGGGGCCCGAGGATCCCGACGACACTGTCTCCAAGGTTCCTCCAGGTATGCCTTCAGGCGAAATTCAGCTCCTTTACTTTTCGTGAATTTTTCTTCTACTTCTAACTTCCTTCTCACTTTCAGAGGAGCCTCTTACTGCCGGCTGGAGGGCTATTCATGAGAGGAAATGGGCCCTTCGCGATGCCACAATCCCTGAGGGGAAGATCCCCTTGGAGCCCTTCTGGACAATCACGGAGGATATGAATTTGTTCTCCGACGATTGCCCGAAAATGACGAGGGAGATTTGGAAGGGGATGACCACTGACGCCTCCTTCCGGGCTATTGCGGCAGCTCACCCGAGGGATCTTACCCTCGCCGCAAAAGTCACCGAGCACGCTGCTCAGGTATAGGCTTTACACTTTTCCTCAATTTTCTAAGTGTTTAGACTTGTACTAACCTGGACTTTTGCCTTGCCGTAGCTGCTGGAGTACGCTGGTTACCTCCGAGTTCGGGTCGCCAGAGTGGCTGCCTCCAAGGATGCGACTTCGCGGGAACTCAGTGAAGCGAAGGCTTCGCTTGCGAACCTAGTCGCCAACAACCAGCAGCTGGCAGCGGATTGTTTTCTGCAAATCGCCGCTGTTCGGGAGGAGTTCTCGAAGAAGAGAGAGGAACTTGAAAAGGACTCCTCCCGGAAGATTGCCGACCTCGGTGATTAAGTAAAGGGGCTGCTCGCCGCCAACGGAGATCTTGTCAAGGACAAGGCTGTTTCTGATAGTCTTGCGGCGAGGTTGACGGATGAGAACAACGCTCTCCGAGCCGAGGTCGAGGCTCTGAAGAAGTAGTCCGAAGAGACGCTGGGGATAAGCGAGCTGGAGGAGGAGGTTGCTGAGCTGAGGGACGAGCTCAACGTCCTTGGCGTTCAAAAACATACTTCTGATCAAATGGCCAAGGTCGCCTTTCAGGACGGCTTCTGCCTTGTTCGGCACCAAGTCCTACAGAGGTTCCCAGATTTGGACCTCTCTTTTCTAGAGGGCCTAAATATTCCTGAGGGACCTCGGTGGCAGTGGTCCAAGGTCGAGCATCTGAAGCTTCCTGATCTTCGTCCGCCCGGCTCTCCCTAGTTTGCTTTAAGGCTCCTCTTATTTTTCTCCTTTGTGCTCCTTCTTTGGGCACTTCTTTTGTATGTTAGCGTTTGCTCTTAATGAACAATCTTTTGGCTAAGTCCTTTCTTACAAGTTTCTTCATTTCCACTGTCCCGAATGCGTTTGCTCAAGAGACTTTCAGAAAACCTGCAACCAAAGAAACTTTTTACCTTCCTTTGTCCCGAGTGTGCTTGCTCAAGAGACTTTCTGGAAAGTTTGTAAGAATTTGGCTAAGTCTTTTGCAGGCTTTTTGTTCCCTTTTATCCCGAACATGTTCGCTCAAGGGACTTCGGAAAACCTTCAGCCAAATTTTTCTGTCTTCCTATTGTCCCGAGCATATTTGCTCAAGGGACTTAGAAAAATTTTCACGAGATTGCTCATTTCCCTTTTTCCCGAGCACGTTCGCTCAACGGTGTTCGGAAATTACCTCTGCTGTTGTTTTGGCGTGTACTTTTGCGAGATTCCTGCTTTCCCTTTTTCCCGAGCATGTTCGCTCAAGGGTGTTCGGAAAATTTTCTCTGCACTGATTATGCCGAGTACCTTTGCAAGATTCTTGTTTCCCATTTTTCCCGAGCATAGTGGCTCAAGGGACTTCGGGAAGTCATATCTACTTTTTTTGTGGCGAGCACCTTCGCGGAATTCTGTCTTGGACAATTTGGTATACTTGAAAATTTTTTTCTCAAGACCATTCTTCTCCAGACCATTCTGTACTTAGAATATTTCCTGTGCAATATATCTCTTCCGCTCAACCTTAGGCGTAGAATTTTTTCAAGGCGTCTGAATGCCAAGTGTTTTTCAATTCTACGCCTTCGGCGTCGCCAAGCTTGTACACACCTTTTCGTACTTCGGCGAGAACCAGATAAGGTCCTTCCCAATTTGCGCGAAGTACTCCGTGAGATGGCCTTCGGGGTGCAAAGTCGGCCTTTCGAAGAACCAGGTCTCCTTTTTTGATTTCTTTTGGCTTTGCTTTTAAGTTGATAGCCGCGGCCACTCTTTGCTGGAAAGCTTTTCTTCTCAGCTCGACTATTTCTCTGTGTTTGGCCACAAGGTCGAGCTTAGTTCTCAGACCGAGGTCGTTTCCGCCTTCATCAAATACTTGCACCCGTATTGAAGGCTGAACTATCTCTATTGGGATAATGGCCTCTGTTCCGAAGACGAGTGAGAAGGGAGTTTCCCCTGTGGCTCTTCGTGGCGTCGTTCGGTAGCTCCAAAATACACTTTGGAGTTCTCCTGGCCATTTCCCCTTGGCTTCCCCAAGTCTCTTTTTCAGGCCATCTTTTATGGTCCTGTTTGATACTTCCACCTGCCCATTGCTTTGGGGGTGAGCTACTGGGGCGAAGTGCATCTTTATTCCGAGGTCGCTGATGAATTCCTGGAATCCTTTCTCTATGAACTGGGATCCATTATCAGCTACTAGTACCTTCGGTATGCCAAATCTGCATACGATGTTCTTCCATACGAACTTCTGCACTTCTTTTGCCAAGATAGTTGCTAGTGGTTCTGCCTCTACCCACTTTGAGAAATAGTCCACTGCTACCACGCAGAATTTCACGCCTCCAGGCGCTGTGGGGAGTCGCCCAATAAGGTCTATACCCCAGACTACGAAGGGCCAAGGATAGTCTGCCGACGTTACCATTTCCGAGGGTATCCTCTGGATTTTTGCATGTCTCTGGCAACTACCGCACTTCTGGACGAACTGCCTTGCGTCCTTTCTCAGGGTAGGCCAGAAGTATCCTTGGCGGAGTATCACTGCTGCAAGGGCATCAGTTCCAATGTGCGAGCCGCACATGCCTTCGTGAACTTCTTTGAGGACCATCTCAGTATCCTCTTCGCCCACACATCTCTGCAGCGGATTTGTATATCCTTGCCGATATAACTCTTCACCAATCAGGAAGAATCTTCTGGCGCGTCTTCGCAGTCTTGCAGCATTGCCGGCGTCTTCGGGAAGCTCATTCTCTGCGAGGTATCTCTTTATGGGGTCCTTCCACCCTGTTCCCGAGGTCGTTACGCTTAGCACGGAGATGCTTGGATGGTCTAGCACCTCGGTGTATGTTTTGGACTTCGCTAAGCAATCTGCCTCAGTGTTATTCCACCGGGGTACATTTTCGATCCGCACGGCGTCAAACTCTTGGATGAGTTTTGTTACCAGCTCGTGGTATTTTGCCAAGATTGGGTCCTTCGCCCCATAATCTCCTGCCATCTGCCGAACTACCAGCTGGGAATCGCTGTGAGCCCTTAAGTTTCTCACGCCAATCTTTCTGGCCAAGCGTAATCCCGCTATGAGGGCTTCATACTCAGCCACATTATTGGTGACGTTGAAGCTGAACTTGATAGCCTTCATCACCTCTAGGCCTTCGGGTCCTCTGATAACTATTCCAGCTCCCTGGTGTTCGGACCCCGAGGCTCCGTCAACATGCAAGGTCCATTATGGCTCACCTTCTTTCGGATCTGAGTGGTTCTCCTCAGTGGTGGGTATTTCGGCGATAAAATCTACCAATGCTTGGGCTTTTATGGCCTTCCGAGGCTCATACGTGATTTCGTGTTCGCCAAGCTCTATGCACCACTTGGAGAGCCTTCCCGAATGATCCACTCTCTTCATAACATCCCGTAGTGGTAGACTACTTCGGACGATGATGGGGTGAGCCTGGAAATATGGTCGCAGTCTTCTTCCTGCAAGCACCAAGGCGTATATAGCTTTTTGAAGCAAAGGGTACCTGACTTCGGCGCCATGCAGGGACTTGCTGACGTAGTAGACCGGCCATTGTTTCGGCCCTTCTTCTTTCACCAGGACCGAGCTCACGGCCTTTTCTGTGACGGCGAGGTACAGTACGAGGGGTTCTCCCTCCCGAGGTTGTCGCAGAGTCGGCAGGCTGGCCAGGTAGACTTTGAGTTCTTCCCAGGCCTTTTGGCAATCTTCATCCCAAGGATGACTGTTTCTTCCGAGGTCGCCTTCCATCTTTGCTGCCTTTGTGAGCACTTTGAAGAAAGGTCTACACCTATCTCCGTACCTGGAAATAAACCTGCTCAGAGAGGTTATTCTTCCGGATAGTCTCTGCACGTCTTTGACTGTGGCAGGAGTTCGGAACTCAAGCAGATCCTTAATCTTCTCAGGATTGGCGTCGATGCCTCTTTCGGATACCATGTACCCAAGGAATTTTCCCGAGGTCACGCCGAAGGTGCACTTCTCGGGATTAAGGCGAATCCCGAAGGCTCTGAGCTTTTGGAAGGTTTCCTCCAAATCTGCAACGTGGCAGCCGGGCAGCTTGCTTTTGACTATCATATCATCAACATATACCTCCATGTTTCTCCCCATTTGGTCCTTGAAGACCTTGTTCATCAGTCTCTGGTAGGTGGCTCCTGCATTTTTGAGCCCGAAGGGCATTCTGACATAGCAGTACGTTCCTCCCTCGGTGATGAAGGCAGTTTTCTCTTCATCTTCGGGGTCCATCCTTATCTGATGGTAGCCGCTGAAGGCATCTAGGAAGCTCAGGAGCCCGTATTCGGCCGTTGAATCTACCAGTTGATCTATTGGGGGGAGGGGAAATGAGTCTTTCGGGCAAGCATCGTTCAAGTTTCTGAAATCAATGCACATCCGGAGTTTGCTGCTGCCTTCTTTTGTGGCGATGACCACGTTGCTTAACCATTCGGGGTATTTTACCTCCCTGATAACTTCAGCATCCAATAGGCGCTGGACTTCGGTTTTCACGAAGTTGCTTTTGTGGGCTGAGATGCTTCGTTTCTTTTGCCTGATAGGTTTTGCTTCTGGGCTTACTTTGAGGCTGTGCTGTATTATGCCAGGGTTTACTCCTGGCATGTCTTTCGGCGAGTAGGCAAACAGATCTTTATTTTTCTGCAGAAAGGATACAAGATTTTCCTTATCACCTTTGGCCAAGCTCTTCCCTATTCGGGTAGATTGTCCTGGGACAAGATCTACTGCTTCCGTTTCTGCTTCTGCGGGATCTCCTTCTTTGCCTTTTTCCTGCGCCTTTGCCTCCATCATTTGTGTAGAGTTGTTTGCCGGAGCCTTTCGTGCTTTTACAAACACCTTTCTTACCTCGGCTTGGTCGATGAAGACCTCTGCATCTCCATCCTTGGTGGCGAATGTGACAGTCAAGTACTTCACATCGGGGCGAATGTGCAGGTTCCCCTGAGTCTGTCTTCCAAGGATGGCGTTGTACGAAGACGGGACATCCATGACGATGAATCTTGCCATTGTGGACGCGTACAACTCAGCTGCTCCGTCTACCGAAGTGCCTTTCATCATCAAGGGGAGGTCGATCCATCCGAGGACGGGTAGTTCGGATGGCCCAACGCCGAAGGTGGGCGTGGTGACAGGTTTAAGCTCGCTGCTGGAGATGCCCAAGCTCGGTAGTAAGTGCGAGAATAGGACGTCAGCATTTGAGCCATCATCAAGCAACACTCTCTTGACGTCCCAGTTCCCTATTCTCGCCATTATCAGCAGCGGGTCGTCGTGGGGGAAGACGACAGTGGAGCCATCTTTGCGAGCCAGTCTCTTTGATGGACTTTGATACTCCATAACTGCGATTTCTCTGGCCTTCCGCTTTCTTTCCTAGGATGGGAGCCCGGTGCTGATGGTTTGGATGACCCCTACTGGAGGTGGAAGGCGCCTTTTCGGACTTCTGTTTCTCCGCCTGTCGGAGTCATAGTCCTCGTTTTCGGCCCTCTCTTCCTCCTCTTTTCTGCATTTTGGGGAGGGCATCCGCAGGTATTTACGAAGTTGGCCCTGTTTGATCAGCGACTCTATGTACTTCTTTAGCTGGAAGCAGTCTTCGGTGTCATGACCGTGGTCGCGATGAAACTGGCAGAACTTCCTGGCATTCTTCTTATTATCGGCGGCCATGGCCTTTGGCCGCCGAATCTGCGTCCCTTGCCTTTCCAGCGCCATGAGAATGTTGGTCCGTGTCGTGCTCAAGGGCGTGAAACTTTGAGGTTTCCTTCCTCGCATTCGCCGTGGTCGGCCTGCGTGTTCAGAAAGATGCCGAGCTTGCTGACTGGACCCTTCGGCGCGGTGATGATCAGACTTCGGCCCCGCCATCCTCAATTCCTCGGCTGTCATGTGCTGCTCTGCCCTTCGGTAAAATTCTCCGAGGGTCTCCGGGGGGTCCTTTGAGAACTCGTAGAACAGCTGTGAGTCACGCCGAAGGCCTCGTGTCATAGCGAGGATGCGAATTTCGGGCCGGAAGTCCGGGACGCTGAGTGCTTCCCTGTTGAATCGTTCGACATAGTCTCGGATTGTCTCTCCGTTTCTCTGCTCTATGTCGAACATCTGTACAGGCATTTTGGCCGTCGGCCTGCTCCCAATGAACTGCTGGGTGAAGGCTGTGGACAACTCCTGGAACTCAGTGATAGTCCCTGGGGGCAAGGAATTGTACCATGCTGTTGCTGGGCCCGTGAGGGTGACTTCGAAGCATTTGCACATCGTAGCGTCATCAGCTCCGTGCATTATCATGCTCCGCCTGTACTTCGTCAGATGAGCCTGTGGATCAGTCCGGCCATCATAGATCTCCAGCCTAGGCACTCTGAAGTCGCCTGGCATAGCTGCCTCAACGACGGCGCGAATAAACGGGGAGCGATCTTCGCATAATGCCCCCGACAGCCTGTCCCAAACGGGTTTTCTGGTCACTTGCTTCTCCACTCTGTCCAGCCGTGCCAATATCCTTTCCATAAGCGCAGTGGCGCTAGGACCATTTTCAAGGGAGGGAGATCGACGGCGCCTCTTCGGGGAGCGAGTTCGGCGCGGAGGGGTCAGGGACCTCGCCTCGGGCGACGAACTGCTTCACTGTGAGACTCTCGGTCGCTTGGACCCGGTTTGTCCCACAGGCCGTTTCCCGAGGGCTATATCTTCTGTGGATGATTCTCCGCGAGGCTCTCCACTTCCTGAACTGCGGTGTGTAGACTTTGGGCTTCTCTCCCGAGGGCGTGCTGATGAGGAGGGTTTCTGGGCCTGTGACTGCTGTGGCCATCTTCGGTCGATCTGCTGAGTCATTTCAGCAATGACCGAGCGCTGAAAGTCCCTCAAGAAACTCATGGTGATTACCAGATGGCAGTCCTTCTCGGGCGAAGAAGTCTCTGGGAGTGTCTGCTCAGCGGCCGGTTGTATCTCAAGCGCGGACGAGGACCTTGGGAGTCCCTTGTCCTTAGAACGCCGAGTCTCAACGACGGCAATTTGCGAGCGGGTTCCCACAGACGGCGCCAAATGATGGCCCTGGGCCTCATCGTTTTGAGTCATGATGACTGTTGAGGAGACTTCTGGGAGGAAGAACGCCTGGGAGGTAGGTCGGCCCAAGGAGAGTACCTGAAAAGCTGGTAAACAGGGTTAGGAGGCCCCCGGAGTGTTTTTCCGGGGGGGGAGCCTCCGACGCCCAAGTCAGTGGTGGCCGGAAAAAGGAGAAAGTTACTAGCTCAAAGAGAAAGGCAGAAAAGTCTCGCCTGGTATTTTCTCAGAGTGTGGGAGCTGTATATCCGGCCTACTAACCTCCTGTCAAGTATTTATTTCCTGTATATATAGGAATACCTAGCCCGTTCAGATCATGACACGTGTGCGGTCGGATGCTCCTGAACTTCTGGGCATAGGGGACAGATAGTTGGTAACCAGCTCGCCTCGAGCCTTGTGCTGAGACGGGCCATGATGTGATTTTGATGGCGTCTGCGCGTCAGGGTGACTTTTTGTTGGGTTTCGGGAGCCAAACAGCGCAGCGGAATTTAACCGAAACCCTCCAGGATCCAAGTGAAACGGGGTAAACCGGGTGTTCGAAAATTTCATACCTAATTTTCAGTTGAGATCTCTCACTCAACTGTAGAGTCGAATCACAAAACCTGAACAGTTGACGTGTTCAGGCTCTCTATGGTATCCACAAGAGCCTCTCGGGATCACCACACTTCCACCACGTCCCGGCAGATGCGTTTCTCTTGCGCTCGCAGTGCTAGCTTGCGTCCTCCAAGGAATTGCAAGAGAAGAGTGTGGCTGTCCTTTTGGGAGGCTAGGGCAAGGAGACCTGCGAATTTCTCACTTAAAAGTTGTATTTATAGTGAGACTCAACTTCCAGGCCTAATGGGTTTCAAAGCCCTAATCCAATTAGGATTTAATTTCGGGCTTAATAATGGCTCAACTCCTTGGCCCATTATTAATACGAAATTAAAGTGAAACCATAACCCAAATAATTAGCCCATGCACTCTAATGATCCAAATAGCTCTATGTGTGCGACCCAATAGGCTCTTGCCATGTTGGCAATGATCATAAATCACATTTATGATCATAAGCAATGAGCGGTGTCTAGCAACACATCATTGCTACCCAAGTGACAAGATTGTCGGTGAATCGACTAAACGTTTATGATCATCACCGATATATGCCATTGTCCCTTTGTCCAAGATATCAAGACTAAGCACGAGACATGGAATGTGTCACTCTCGTATAGCCCAATCTTTGGTTTCTTGATTACCGAGTAGACTAACTTAAACTGACGACATTGATATCATATATCAACTCATCGGAGCATGGCCATGCATTTTCTAAGTCTCACTCTATCAAGGGGCCCAAAGATATCACTCCCGTTACATAGGAGGGACAAATCCCATCTTGATCATACAAATCCCTCCGCATGATATGTGACATACCCAATGACCTCCTTCAAGTTCACTCAGTTACGAGCAACAAAGGAAAGTATCAAAGTATGTGACTCACATGTAGGGAACCTTGATGATCTTAGGTCGAAGGACTACATATACCATGATCACTATGAGAATCACTTATGACACTCATATAACGATCCATGAAGTGTTCTCATGGTGGGTCGGTCCAGTACACAAGTTCTCCAACTTGTACCCATATGTAGACTACATATCTCATATTAGTCTCCACATATGCTAGTCATTATGTATTATTGCAACCCGCTCCACAATAATACTATACTAGGGACGTTTAAGAATATCATTATTCTAGGGTTACAATTATGTTTATTATGTTACGCAGAAACAAAACAACAAACAAAATTGCTGGATTAATGCCTCAATAAAATATCATGACTCAATTTGCAAAAATACAATCATCTCATGATTGGCTTTTTGGGCACAACACTAACACTTTTTACGTCTGTGGTGGGACGTGTCAGAGGCTTCCTTAAATGCTTCCATAAATGCGCCTACCGTACTCCCGAGGTCCCTGGGCGAGGTCGTCCTCTAGTTCGGACAGAGCCTCTTCGGGAAGCATACCCTCAGTTCGGGGGTTCCCAGTTCCAGGGAGTTCCGCCTTCGGGGATATCATGTTCGGGCAGCAATGTCTGGTGCCACTTTTCCGAAGGCGCGCTGTTCACAACCTTGGGGGGCGAATGGAGTCCTCAAGTTTTACTGGCGTGCCGAGGCTCGGAGCTCTCCGGTTATCTCCCGAGGTGCATCATTCCACCTATTCCCGGGAAGCGCCAGTTCTTCTGGCCATTGTTCTGGCAGGGTGTTCGGCCAGATTGAGGCGATAGCCTTTGGCTATCATACGGACACAAAATTTTTCTAAGTACTTAAGGACTAAGGATTACCAGAGCAATGTGCTCGAAAATCCGGGCAACAAGTATCTCTTCATTCGGGCAGTCCTCGGTTAAGTTCTAAAAGGTGGCATTTGTGATGATGCCTCTCGCCATCTGTTGAACCATTTTTTGGCAATCCTCTAAAAATAGGTCCATGTCTTTGGTGAAAGTCCAGAAGGTTTCCCTGTGCACTTAATCCTTTAGGATCTTTGAATCCCGAATAGCCCTCTTCCGGATATGGTCCATCATCCACCTCGCCTAAGCCCGTTCTTCTACAAAATCGCGTCGGAGTTCCTTTATCACATTGTCTCTTAGCCATTCATCTACAATATCTAAAAAGCCAAAAAAAGCCAAAATTCATAAATGAATGACTAAGAGGCAAACCTGGTAGAACTTCGATGTCTTCTTCGTCAGAGTCATTGACGTCAAGCATTTTAGCAAGGATCTTTTCCCCCTTCCTTCTTCACCTTTCTTTGGCCTCGTTAGCCGAAACCACCACCATAAAAGTCCTCAAGGTCTCTATGGTAGCATCAGGGCTTAGAGGGACCAATAAGATCACTGCTTCTTGGGAAGGGTCCATACATTCTGCAGAATGGTCCAGACTTATGGTTTGGTCCTTGGTGGGAGGAAGGAATGAGTCCTGATCCATTTTCTTCATCTTTGGCACCCCCGAAGACAACCCTGCTGGTCCCTTCTTTCTTTTGGGGGCCTTCTTCTTCTACCCCCTTTCTAGGCTTGGCCAAGGATCAAACTCTTGTAGAAGGCTATTGATTTGTTGCCCCTCTCTACAAGAGGGAAAATATCAGTTTAAGTAATGAAAAATCCAAAACGATAATATGGAAAGAAGCTTACTCTCTACAAGTGTAGAATAGGAAAGTTTTCCCCAAAAGATCATGACTAGCCATGACTTATTCCCGTCCACCACTAGTTCTGGCATGTTCTTCTTAGTAACATGCTCATGAATGGCCTCGAGCTCCCAAAAAACCTCTTCGGTGATCAAGTTCCATCTGATTGGAAAAGGGTATAGTGGACATGAAGGAGCTTTATCCGACCAATCGGCTACTGCCCGAATACAGTTGTCGAACTCCTCAATTTATTCTAATTCGAGGGTGAGCAACTTTGACGGATCTATCACATCAATGTCAAGGGCCCTAGAAGCCTACCTCATAGGCATATATTTCTATTTCTTGTCCACCTTCATGAAGAAGTACTTCTTCTGCCATCCTCGCTAACTGTCCTTGGTACCAAAAGTAAAGGTAAATTTTTTGCTCCTAGATCCCTAAGGGAGCAAAATGTAAAAACCGCCCTTCGGGACAGGATGAAGCTTGTAGTATTGTATGAAAAAGATGAAGTAAAGGTGTATTTTGAAGACCCCACACATGCAGAGAAAGGCATTAAAGTAAGAATAAGAGTTTGGGGGTAGCTATTTAACAACTATGCCATGAAATTGGAAAAAGTCACTTACTATCTTCAGTAGAGGATAACGAAGACCCGCCTTCAGCTGTGCTCTGAATACATTAACCTTGTTATGCCGAGGAAGGTAGCTCAGTTCACCAGGACCAAAAAGCCTAGTCATAGCGTAAAAAGGAATGAAGAATTTTGCTGACCACTTATTCAGCTTTTTCGAAATGGCATAGCTCAAATGAGAGTTGAATGGAGCTCAACTCTTGGGAGTGGGTCGGACTTTGGCTTGTGAAGAAGACATCTTTGGAAACTAGGACCCTAACCTCAGAAATACTGTTGAATGAGGAATTGAAGAGAAAAATTGACTTTGGAAGACACTAACCTACTGAACAAAGGGAAATCATCATAAATGGTGGTTGGAAATCGCTCCGCTGCTAAGACACCACCACAAGAGTGAAAGTTGGGAAGAGCAAGAGAGAGCCACAAGCAGATGAGCGAGGAGGCTTCGGCAAAGAATGGATTTATATAGCCCGAAGAAGGCAGGTGAAATGGTACCATTATGACCCTCTGCAGGCGAAGAGACGTAACCAATGTAACAGATGCAAAGGAAGGCAAATGACCTGGTGAGACATGTCACACGGCGCATGAAACAAAGGCATGCCTTCTGATCTAGTAGGTCTATGTCATGGAACCCGAAGTGATGTGACTGCTCAATCAGAAGATAGGACAATTCAACTGTAGAAGGTAGGAATAAAAATCCTAAGGAGAAAATAACTCCTTGTATGCCAAAGATGTAACCTCGCTAGAATTAAGAATGCGGCTCGAGATTTAAAGAAACTACTTATGTGCTAAAGGTGTGACTTAACCAAAGATAAGAAACTGGTTGGAAGTAATGTCCTCACCATGGGTTCAAGTTTAGAAAATGGAACACAAACAAATGGTCTAAGAGAATGTCGAAAGTGCAACATCGACAAAAGAAAGGGTCTCAGACTGAAAAGCTATCTACACTAAAGGGACAACCTTGGAAAATGGAAGTTCTTTTACCAAGGGTAGCTTCAGCTTCCCAAGGGCAGGATTTTTGTGACATGTTTCCGGATGATTGTTACCAAAGACACAACTTCGGTCTTCCAGATAGGGCATGTGATAATTGAAGGGTTATCGCCCACATGACCTTCTCATTCGCAGAGCGGGAACCACCCTTGGAAAAAAACATGACCAAGCTTGGGAGAATCCACCACACCACCCTTGGATATCTATATAACCAACTCCAGGAAAAAGACTACCTGCCATCCTCAGGAGTGTACATTACCAACCTCGGGAATGTAGGTTTATCAACTTCAATAAAAGAAATGCCTCCCAAAGATGGTCCACCTATCTGAAGGGCTTTGCCCTGTCACCCTCAAGGAAATCCTTGTCTAAAGGGATCTCTAATCCCCGAAGGGTTCTTAGGGAGAAATGACAAATACAGTTGGGGGATCTTTGACAGAAACCTCACACACGCGCCTACCCTTTAAGCATAAACACCTATGTCCAGCTATAGACACCTCTATCCGAAGGTACGAACCTGATAGCCAAAGGCTGTCGCCTCAATCTGGCCGAATACCCTGCCACAACAACGGCCAGAAGAACTGGCGCTTCCCGGGAATAGGTGGAATCATGCACCTCGGGAGATAGCCTGAGAGCTCCGAGCCTCGGCACGCCAGTAAAACTTGAGGACTCCATTCGCCCCCCAAGGTTGTGAACAACGCGCCTTCGGAAAAGTGGCACCAGACATTGCTGCCCGAATATGATATCCCCGAAGGCGGAACCCCCTGGAACTGGGAACCCCCGAACTGAGGGTAGGCTTCCCGAAGAGGCTCTGTCCGAACTAGAGGACGACCTCGCCCAGGGACCCCGGGAGTACGGCAGGCGCATTTAAGGAAGCATTTAAGGAAGCCTCTGACACGTCCCACCACAGACGTAAAAAGTCGCCCTGACGCGCAGACGCCATCAGAATCATATCATGGCCCGTCTCAGCACAAGGCTCGAGGCCATCTAGTTACCAACTATCTGTCCCCTACGCCCAGACGTTCAGGAGCATCCGACCGCACACGTGTCATGATCTGAACGGGCTAGGTATTCCTATATATACAGGAAATAAATACTTGACAGGAGGTTGGCAGGCCGGAGATACAGCTCCCATACTCTGAGAAAAGACCAGGCGAGACTTTTCTGCCTTTCTCTTTGAGCTAGTGACTTTCTCCTTCTTCCGGCCACCACTGACTTGGGCGTCGGAGGCTCCCCCCCCGGAAAAACACTCCGGGGGCCTCCTAACCCTGTTTCCCAGTTTTCCAGGTACTCTCCTAGAGGCGATCCACCTTCCAGGCGTTCTTCCTCCTAGAAGTCTCCTCAACAGTCATCATGACTCACAATGATGAGGCCCTGGGCCATCATTTGGCGCCGTCTGTGGGAACCCGCTCGCAGATTGCCGTCGTTGAGACTCGGCGTTCTAAGGACAAGGGACTCCCAAGGTCCTCGTCCGCGCCTGAGATACAACCGGCTGCTGAGCAGACACTCCCAGAGACTTCTACGCCCGAGGAGGACCGCCCTCTGGTAATCACC
Organism: Aquilaria yunnanensis; assembly: GCA_039654915.1. NCBI lineage: Eukaryota > Viridiplantae > Streptophyta > Magnoliopsida > Malvales > Thymelaeaceae > Aquilaria > Aquilaria yunnanensis. Next base: position 81,118,174 of record CM077598.1, read on the forward strand.
ATGAGCTTCTTGAGGGACTTTCAGCGCTCGGTCGTTGCTGAAATGACTCAGCAGATCGACCGAAGATGGCCACAGCAGTCGCAGGCCCAGAAACCCTCCTCATCAACACGCCCTCGGGAGAGAAGCCCCAAGTCTACACACCGCAGTTCGGAAAGTGGAGATCCTCGCGGAGAATCATCCACAGAAGATATAGCCCTCGGGAAACGGCCTGTGGGACAAACCGGGTCCAAGCGACCGAGAGTCTCACAGCGAAGCAGTTCGTCGCCTGAGGTGAGGGCCCTGACCCCTCCGCGCCGAACTCGCTCCCCGAAAAGGCGCCGTCGATCACCCTCCCGTGAAAATGGTCCTAGCGCCACTGCGCTTATGGAAAGGATATTGGCACGGCTGGACAGAGTGGAAAAGCAAGTGACCAGAAAACCCGTTTGGGACAGGCTGTCGGGGGCGTTATGCGAAGATGGCTCCCCGTTTATTCGCACCGTCGTTGAGGCAGCTATGCCAGGCGACTTCAGAGTGCCTAGGCTGGAGATCTATGATGGCCGGACTGATCCACAGGCCCATCTGACGAAGTACAGGCGGAGCATGATAATGCACGGAGCTGATGACGCTACCATGTGCAAATGCTTTGAAGTCACCCTCACGGGCCCAGCAACAGCATGGTACAATTCGTTGCCCCCAGGGACTATCACTGAGTTTCAGGAGTTGTCCACAGCCTTTACCCAGCAGTTCATTGGGAGCAGGCCGACGGCCAAAATGCCTGTACAGATGTTCGACATAGAGCAGAGAAACGGAGAGACGATCCGAGACTATGTCGAACGATTCAACAGGGAAGCACTCAGCATCCCGGACTTCCGGCCCGAAATCCGCATCCTCGCTATGACACGGGGCCTTCGGCGTGACTCACAGCTGTTCTACGAGTTCTCAAAGGACCCCCCGGAGACCCTCGGAGAATTTTACCGAAGGGCAGAGCAGCACATGACAGCCGAGGAATTGAGGATGGCGGGGCCGAAGTCTGATCATCACCGTGCCGAAGGGTCCAGCCAGCAAGCTCGGTATCTTTCTGAACACACAGGTCGACCACGGCGAATGCGAGGAAAGAAACCTCAAAGTTTCACACCCTTGAGCACGACACGGACCAACATTCTCATGGCGCTGGAAAGGCAAGGGACGCAGATTCGGCGGCCAAAGGCCATGGCCGCCGATAATAAGAAGAATGCCAAGAAGTTCTGCCAGTTTCATCACGACCACGGTCATGACACCGAAGACTGCTTCCAGCTGAAGAAGTACATAGAGTCGCTGATCAAACAGGGCCAACTTCGCAAGTACCTGCGGATGCCCTCCCCTAAAGGCAGAAAAGAGGAGGAAGAGAGGGCCGAAAACGAGGACTATGACTCCGACAGGCGGAGAAACAGAAGTCCAAAAAGGCGCCTTCCACCTCCAGTAGGGGTCATCCAAACCATCACCACGGGGCTCCCATCCTCGGAAAGAAAGCGGAAGGCCAGAGAAATTGCTGTTATGGAGTATCAAAGTCCATCAAAGAAATTGGCTCGCAAAGATGGCTCCACTGTCGTCTTCCCCCACGACGACCCGCTGCTAATAATGGCGAGAATAGGGAACTGGGACGTCAAGAGAGTGTTGCTTGATGATGGCTCAAATGCTGACGTCCTATTCTCGCACTTACTGCCGAGCCTGGGCATCACCAGCAGCGAGCTGAAACCTGTCACCACGCCCACCTTCGGCGTTGGGCCATCCGAACTACCCGTCCTCGGATGGATCGACCTCCCTTTGATGATGAAAGGCACTTCGGTAGACGGAGCAGCTGAGTTGTACGCGTCCACAATGACAAGATTCATCGTCATGGATGTCCCGTCTTCGTACAACGCCATCCTTGGAAGGCAGACTCAGGGGAACCTGCACATTCGCCCCGATGTGAAGTACTTGACTGTCACATTCGCCACCAAGGATGGAGATGCAGAGGTCTTCATCGACCAAGCCGAGGTAAGAAAGGTGTTTGTAAAAACACGAAAGGCTCCGGCAAACAGCTCTACACAAACGGTGGAGGCAAAGGCGCAGGAGAAAGGCAAAGAAGGAGATCCCCCAGAAGCAGAAACGGAAGCAGTAGATCTTGTCCCAGGACAATCTACCCGAATAGGGAAGAGCTTGGCCAAAGGTGATAAGGAAAATCTTGTATCCTTTCTGCTAAAAAATAAAGATCTGTTTGCCTACTCGCCGAAAGACATGCCAGGAGTGAACCCTGGCATAATACAGCACAGCCTCAAAGTAAGCCCGGAAGCAAAACCTGTCAGGCAAAAGAAACGAAGCATCTCAGCCCACAAAAGCAACTTTGTGAAAACCGAAGTCCAGCGCCTATTGGATGCTGAAGTTATCAGGGAGGTCAAATACCCCGAATGGTTAAGCAACGTGGTCATCGCCACAAAAGAAGGTAGCAGCAAACTCCGGATGTGCATTGATTTCAGAAACTTGAACGATGCTTGCCCGAAAGACTCATTTCCCCTCCCGCCAATAGATCAACTGGTAGATTCAACGGCCGAATACGGGCTCCTGAGCTTCCTAGATGCCTTCAGCGGCTACCATCAGATAAGGATGGACCCGGAAGATGAAGAGAAAACTGCCTTCATCACCGAGGGAGGAACGTACTGCTATATAAGAATGCCCTTCGGGCTGAAAAATGCAGGAGCCACCTACCAGAGACTGATGAACAAGGTCTTTAAAGACCAAATGGGGAGAAACATGGAAGTATATGTTGACGATATGATAGTAAAAAGCAAGCTGCCCGGCTACCACGTTGCAGATTTGGAGGAAACCTTCCAAAAGCTCAGAGGCTTCGGGATTCGCCTTAACCCCGAGAAGTGTATGTTCGGGGTGACGTCGGGAAAATTCCTTGGGTACATGGTATCCGAAAGAGGCATCGACGCCAATCCTGAGAAGATTAAGGCTCTGCTTGAGTTCCGAACTCCTGCCACAGTGAAAGACGTGCAGAGACTAACCGGAAGAATAACCTCTCTGAGCAGGTTTATTTCCAGGTACGGAGATAGGTGTCGACCTTTCTTCAAAGTCCTCACAAAGGCAGCAAAGATGGAAGGCGACCTCGGAAGAAACAATCATCTCTGGGAAGGAGATTGCCAAAAGGCCTGGGAAGAACTCAAAGTCTACCTGGCCAGCCTGCCGACTCTGCGGCAACCTCGGGAGGGAGAACCCCTCGTACTATACCTCGCCGTCACAGAAAAGGCCGTGAGCTCGGTCCTGATAAAAGAAGAAGGGCCGAAACAATGGCCGGTCTACTATGTCAGCAAGTCCCTGCATGGCGCCGAAGTCAGGTACCCTTTGCTTCAAAAAGCTATATACGCCTTGGTGCTTGCAGGAAGAAGACTACGACCATATTTCCAGGCTCACCCCATCATCGTCCGAAGTAGTCTACCACTACGGGATGTCATGAAGAGAGTTGATCATTCGGGAAGGCTCTCCAAGTGGTGCATAGAGCTTGGCGAACACGAAATCACGTATGAGCCTCGAAAAGCCATAAAAGCCCAAGCATTGGCAGATTTTATCGCCGAAATACCCACCACTGAGGAGAACCACTCAGATCCGAAAGAAGGGGAGCCAGAATGGACCTTGCATGTTGACGGAGCCTCGGGGTCCGAACACCAGGGAGCTGGAATAGTTATCAGAGGACCCGAAGGCCTAGAGGTGATGAAGGCTATCAAGTTCAGCTTCAATGTCACCAATAATGTGGCTGAGTATGAAGCCCTCATAGCGGGATTACGCTTGGCCAGAAAGATTGGCGTGAGAAGCTTAAGGGCTCACAGCGATTCCCAGCTGGTAGTTCGGCAGACGGCAGGAGATTATGGGGCGAAGGACCCCATCTTGGCAAAATACCACGAGCTGGTAAGAAATCTCATCCAAGAGTTTGACGCCGTACGGATCGAAAATGTACCCCGGCGGAATAACACTGAGGCAGATTGCTTAGCAAAGTCCAAAACATACACCGAGGTGCTAGACCATCCAAGTATCTCCGTGCTAAGCGTAACGACCTCGGGAATGGGGTGGAAGGACCCCATAAAGAGATACCTCGCAGAGAATGAGCTTCCCGAAGACGCCGGCAATGCTGCAAGACTGCGAAGACGTGCCGGAAGATTCTTCCTGATTGGTGAAGAGTTATATCGGCAAGGATATGCAAATCCGCTGCAGAGATGTGTGGGCGAAGAGGATACTGAGATGGTCCTCGAAGAAGTCCACGAAGGCATGTGCGGCTCGCACGTTGGAACTGATGCCCTTGCAGCAGTGATACTCCGCCAAGGATACTTCTGGCCTACCCTGAGAAAGGACGCAAGGCAGTTCGTCCAGAAGTGCGGTAGTTGCCAGAGACATGCAAAAATCCAGAGGATACCCTCGGAAATGGTAACGTCGGCAGACTATCCTTGGCCCTTCGCAGTCTGGGGTATAGACCTCATTGGGCCACTCCCCACAGCGCCCGGAGGCGTGAAATTCTGCGTGGTAGCAGTGGACTATTTCTCAAAGTGGGTAGAGGCAGAACCACTAGCAACTATCTCGGCAAAAGAAGTGCAGAAGTTCGTGTGGAAAAACATCGTATGCAGATTTGGCATACCGAGGGTACTAGTAGCTGATAATGGATCCCAGTTCATAGACAAAGGATTCCAGGAATTCATCAGCGACCTCGGAATAAAGATGCACTTCGCCCCAGTAGCTCACCCCCAAAGCAATGGGCAGGTGGAAGTATCAAACAGGACCATAAAAGATGGCCTGAAAAAGAGACTTGGGGAAGCCAAGGGGAAATGGCCAGGAGAACTCCAAAGTGTATTGTGGAGCTACCGAACGACGCCACGAAGAGCCACAGGGGAAACTCCCTTCTCACTCGTCTTCGGAACAGAGGCCATTATCCCAATAGAGATAGTTCAGCCTTCAATACGGGTGCAAGTATTTGATGAAGGCGGAAACGACCTCGGCCTAAGAACCAAGCTCGACCTTGTGGCCGAACACAGAGAAATAGCCGAGCTGAGAAGAAAAGCTTTCCAGCAAAGAGTGGCCGCGGCTATCAACTTAAAAGCCAGGCCAAAAGAAATCAAAAAAGGAGACCTCGTTCTCCGAAAGGCCGACTTCGCACCCCGAAGGCCAGCTCACGGAGTACTTCGCGCAAATTGGGAAGGACCTTATCTGGTTCTCGCCGAAGTACGAAAAGGCGTGTACAAGCTTGGCGACGCCGAAGGCGTAGAATTGAAAAACACTTGGCATTCAGATGCCTTGAAAAAATTCTACGCCTAAGGTTGAGCGGAAGAAGTATGTTGTACAAGAAATATTCTAAGTACAGAATGGACTAGAGAAGAATGGTCTTGAGAAAAATTTTCAAGTATACCAAAATTGTCCAAGACAGATTTCCGCGAAGGTGCTCGCCACGAAAAAAGCGGTTGTGACTTCCCGAAGCCCCTTGAGCCACTATGCTCGGGAAAAATGGGAAACAAGAATCTTGCAAAGGTACTCAGCATAATCAGTGCAGAGAAAATTTTCCGAACACCCTTGAGCGAACATGCTCGGGAGAAATGGAAAGCAAGAATCTCGCAAAAATACACGCCAAAACAAAAGCAGAGGTAATTTCCGAACACCCTTGAGCGAACGTGCTCGGGAAAAAGGGAATGAGCAATCTCGTGAAGATTTTCCTAAGTCCCTTGAGCAAATATGCTCGGAACAATAGGAAGACAGAAAAATTTGGCTAAAGATTTTCCGAAGGCCCTTGAGCGAACATGTTCGGGATAAAAGGAAACAAAAAGCCTGCAAAAGACTTAGCCAAATTTTTGCAAATTTTCCAGAAAGTCTCTTGAGTGAGCACGCTCGGGACAAAGGAAGGTAAAAAGTTTCTTTGGTTGCAGGTTTTCCGAAAGTCTCTTGAAGCGAACGTGTTCGGGACAGTGGAAATGAAGAAACTTGCAAGAAAGGACTTAGCCGAAAAGATTGTTCATTTAGAGCAAACGCTGCCTTACAAAAGAAGTGTCCAAAGAAGGAGCACGAAGGAGAAAAATAAGAGGAGCCCTAAAGCAAACTAGGGAGAGCCGGGTGGACGAAGACCAGGAAGCTTCAGATGCTCGACCCTGGACCACTGCCACCGAGGTCCCTCGGGAATATTTAGGCCCTCCAGAAAAGAGAGGTCCAAATCTGGGAACCTCTGCAGCACCTGGTGCCGAGCGAGGCAGAAGCCGTCCTGAAAGGCGACCTTGGCCATGTCGTCAGAAGTACGTTTTTGAATGCCAAGGACATTGACCTCGTCCCTCAGCTCAGCAACCTCCTCCTCGAGCTCGCTTATCCCCAGCATCTCTCCGGACTCCTTCTTCAGAGCCTCGACCTCGGCTTGAAGAGCAGTGTTCTCGTCCGTCAAACTCGACGCAAGACTGTCGGAAACAGCCTTGTCCTTGACAAGATCTTCATTGGCGGCAAGCAGCTCCTTTACTTGGTCGCCGAGGTCGAAAATCTTCCGGGAGGAGTCCTTTTCAAGTTCTTCTCTTTTCTTCGAGAACTCCTCCCGAACGGCAGCAAGTTGCTGAGAACAATCCGCTGTCAGCTGCTGGTTGCTGGCGATCACCTTCGCAAGCGAAGCCTTCGCTTCAGTGAGTTCCCGCGAAGTCGCATCCTTGGAGGCAGCCTGTCTGGCCACCCGAACTCGGAGATAACCAGCGTACTCCAGCAGCTACGGCAAGGCAAAAGTCCAGGTTAGTACAAGTCTAAACACTTAGAAAATTGAGGAAAAAAGTGTAAAGACTATACCTGAGCAGCATGCTCGGTGACTTTTGCGGCGAGGGTATTATCCCCCGGGTGAGCCGCCGCAATGGCCCGGAAGGAGGCATCAGTGGTCATCCCCTTCCAAATCTCTTTGGTCATCTTCGGACAATCGTCGGAGAACAGATTCATATCCTCCGTAATTGTCCAAAAGGGCTCCAAGGGGATCTTCCCCTCAGGGATTGTGGCATCACGCAGGGCCCGTTTCCTCTCATGAATGGCCCTCCAGCCAACAGTAAGAGGCTCCCCTGAAAGTGAGAAGGAAGTTAGGAGCAAAAGAAAAATTCGTGAAAAGAAAAGGAGCTGAACTTCGGCTAAAGACATACCTGGAGGAACCTCGGAGACAGTGTCCTCGGAATCCTCGGGCCCCTCGGAAGAAAGACCCTTACCCTTCTGCCGGTACCGCTCCTCGGCGGTGGGTACTTCTACCACTACAGTGTTTCTGGGGGCCTCGAGGTCGGGAAGAGGCACCTCGGTGGAAGTAGCGGGGACCTCGGCCGGTGGAATTTCAACAAGACCAGCGTCTTCGCCAGCTTCTTCTTCCAAAAGCTCTGGCTGAGGAGACTGGAGAGTTTTCCTAACTCGCTTCGCCGAGGGTCCCGCCCCTGTCGTCTTCCTTCTTCGGGAAGCCGCCTTCTTTGTCTGCTCCCCCTTCTCCACCTGGCCAGAAAAGAGGGCCTTGTAATAAGCGGCAGCCCCATCGCCCATCTCTGAAAAAGAGAAGAAATATCAGCGTAAGTCCGAGGAAAAAGTATAAAGGGATGGAAGATTACTCACTTTCGGCAAAAGTTTCGAAAGAAGTCTCCCCCTTAAGGAGCTTGACCAGCCAGGAGTCTTTCCCGGCGATGGCGGGAGCGGGCATATTGAGGTCAGTCACGTGCTCCTTAACCACTTTCAGCTCCCGAAGGACTTCTTCGGTCATCAACCTCCAGTTGATAGGAAAGGGGTAAAGAGCACGAGGAGAGACCTAGGGAGCCCAGTCAGCGACTGCCCGAATGCGGGCGTCGAAATCCGCGAACACGGAAGCCAACGGTGGGGTCAGCAGCATCCTCGGATCGACGACGTCTGCGTTCAGCACTCCCTGAGCCCACCTGGTCGGGACATCAGACCAGTTCTTATCCACCTTGAGGAAAAAGAACTTAGGCTGCCACCCCCGCCAGCTGTCCTTCGTGTCGAAGGTGAAGGTGAATTTTTTGCTCCCGGATCCCCGAGGTAGCAGGAAATAGAAGCCACCCTTCGGGACCACATAGAGCTTGTAGTACTGCATGAAAATAATGAAGTGGGGCTCTATCCCGAACACGCCACACATGCAGAGGTAGGCGTTAAAGTAGCAGTACGCGTTCGGGGGAAGCTGGTTCACAGCAATGCCATGGAATTGGCAGAACTCGCAAACCACCTTCGGGGGAGGATACCGAAGACCGGCCTTCAGTTGGGCTCGGAAGACGGTAACCTCGTCGCCACGGTTTGAAAAAGCAAAATGGCTAGAACGAGGCAGTCTGGTCACAGCGTAAGACGGAAGAAAGAATTTTTTCTTCCACCTCTCTAGTTTTTCGGGGGTGGTACAGCAAGGATGGGCCAGAAGAGGTTTCCAGCTCTCGGGAACAGGCATCGCAGACATGAAAAAGAGTTTGAGATGGAAAAGAAAATAGTTTCCAGAAAAAACTCAGAAGACGAGTTTGGAAAAAACAGCAGTTTTCCAGAAAAACTCAGAAAAACAGAGGAATCAAGTACTCTGGAAATCAAAACCCACCAAAAGATTTGCCAGAGGACGCCGTCGTGAAAGTTGGTTGGAAAAAGCTCTGATTAAAGAAGCTCCGCCACAGAAAGCAAGATAAAACGCAAGAACAGAGGGCAGAGCAGAAAAAGAGCAGAAAAACAGTAAGTGGGACTTATGATAGAATGGGCTATTTATAGGCCAAAGGTGGGTAACCGAAAAAACATCATAAGTACCCATTGGAGGTGAACCGTCGCCGTAACTGCCCGCTGCACCCGAAAAGGCGCGCCCTCTGTAAATGACGCGCCTCTCCTCCAATGGCAAGAAGCCACGTGTCAACCGCTGCGCAGAAATGGGGGACGTGCCTCCCCAAACGTGCCTGGAAAACCGGGACACGCCTCCTGATTGGGACACGTCGTTTGACATCCCTGAGAAATGGAGACGCGCCGCTCAGTCTGACACGCTTGGCCATCAGACCTGCAGAAATAAAAAAGCAGGCCACCTCGAGGACACCAAGAGACAGGCTATGGCTGAACAGCCCATGACTTTTGGGCAAGAGGTGTATCTTCGGTACAGGCTTTGCCTCGGAGACACCAAAGAAAAGGCCAAGGCCGAACAGCCCAGACCCTCGGGCAAAAGGTGCGACCTCGGAACAGGTTATGCTTCCCAACAAGACTCCCAACGGCAACCTCGGAAAGAGATGCAAACCGAAGTCTTCACTTCGGCTTTCCAGAGGGGGGCATGTGATAGCCAAAGGCTGTCGCCTCAATCTGGCCGAATACCCTGCCACAACAACGGCCAGAAGAACTGGCACTTCCCGGGAATAGGTGGAATCATGCACCTCGGGAGATAGCCTGAGAGCTCCGAGCCTCGGCACGCCAGTAAAACTTGAGGACTCCATTCGCCCCCCAAGGTTGTGAACAACGCGCCTTCGGAAAAGTGGCACCAGACATTGCTGCCCGAATATGATATCCCCGAAGGCGGAACCCCCTGGAACTGGGAACCCCCGAACTGAGGGTAGGCTTCCCGAAGAGGCTCTGTCCGAACTAGAGGACGACCTCGCCCAGGGACCCCGGGAGTACGGCAGGCGCATTTAAGGAAGCATTTAAGGAAGCCTCTGACACGTCCCACCACAGACGTAAAAAGTCGCCCTGACGCGCAGACGCCATCAGAATCATATCATGGCCCGTCTCAGCACAAGGCTCGAGGCCATCTAGTTACCAACTATCTGTCCCCTACGCCCAGACGTTCAGGAGCATCCGACCGCACACGTGTCATGATCTGAACGGGCTAGGTATTCCTATATATACAGGAAATAAATACTTGACAGGAGGTTGGCAGGCCGGAGATACAGCTCCCATACTCTGAGAAAAGACCAGGCGAGACTTTTCTGCCTTTCTCTTTGAGCTAGTGACTTTCTCCTTCTTCCGGCCACCACTGACTTGGGCGTCGGAGGCTCCCCCCCGGAAAAACACTCCGGGGGCCTCCTAACCCTGTTTCCCAGTTTTCCAGGTACTCTCCTAGAGGCGATCCACCTTCCAGGCGTTCTTCCTCCTAGAAGTCTCCTCAACAGTCATCATGACTCACAACGATGAGGCCCTGGGCCATCAGAACCGAATCTGGCCAAACATGTGTCTTGATCTATTGATGCTAGGCATAACTGCCTCATCCTTCCGGCCTCCTATAAATACTCAGGCAAGGCTCCCAAGTAAAGAACAAGAGGTACCCTTCTTTTCTGCTCTCTATTCTACAACAACTTCTCCCTTCACATATTGACTTGGGCATCGGAGATCCCTACCCTAGGAAAACACTCTAGGGAGGTCCTAACCCTTATTCTTGAAGTGCTGTAGTTACTACTTCGGTGAAGTTCTATCGGAGGTCCAATCAACATGCCTTGCATCTAAGATCTGCTAGGGCATCACCTCCAACGACCATGATTGAGCTCTGATACCAAACTGACATGACCCCTTGTGGGCTTGCCCAGGAAGCTTATGGGGACTTGTCCCACACCTGTCATAATTGGCTAATTGATTGCATGCGCACTAGTTAAGACATTTATTCTTCTAGTTATTTAATCCTACTATGTAACCATGCCTCAGTTTATGCTTTGACTTAATCAACAAAATAAAGAAACAGTACTTAAAACATTGCCATTGCATATTTCAACAAAAATAAATATCAAAACTATCAAAGCATTCAAAGCATTTAGGTAGAATTAACTGCACTTAATCAATTGTGTGCCAACATCCAAACAAGAGTACACTATACTCACACCCAACAACGACTTTAGAGTAGACTACTTATACATGACCATTGGAGGCAAACTAGTGTATGAGAACTATACACTGAATGACTCTACTGAGACCCAAAACTAAGCTTCCACCTTAGAGCATCTCCTAGTGGCAAGATTCATAAGCCCTTCCTTGTGCTTCATTAGTCTTTGCTCACAAGCTTAGCTCAACAACCCTCAATGGTTGCTAGCTCAATGACACCCATAACTGCACAACAAAAAGTAAAGGGGGGTAAGAATCAAAGATTCTCAATAAAGGGTGTTCAACATGCAAGAAAATGCTGCAGACTCCAAATATATAAGGATATGAAGCCTATTGCATGCACTTGCAACCTGAGGGTCTAATATATACACATATACCTAGGTCCCTTGGGACCCCTCCTCACAAGGTGTCACTTCGTGCCTTGTGAGTTCTGGCCACTAACTCACTCCTAGTAAGACTTAGCTTATTGATTGATGCAATACCTTCCCTTGGTTGTTGTGCAAGTGAACTTGTTGGATGCTCCTTGCTTGTGCTGGTAAGAAATCCACTATGTGTACTAGGCCTCCATAAACTGCCTCAAGTCTTTGGACTTTACTAGGTCACTTGTATACTAAGCCTCTACCCATTTATCCTACCAATGATGCACTAGGTTTTCAATTGTGCCTCAAGGCACAGCTTGGCTAGACCACAAGTGCCCTAAGCCATCATCCATAGTGCTTCCCAATCCACCATTACTTGGTTCACACTAGTGGTGTGACAATGACCATGGTCTGACTGAAATAAACAAAACCTTAAAGGCCCTCTAAGAGCACTAAGGTTTCACATCATAACCTCATGGCTAACTGCACGGCTAGGTCACCGATGGTACTAAACCTTTCACCTAAGCTAGTGATACGTAGTTGTGGTCCTTTATTAATTGGTTTTCTTGCTTATGGTAGAGGTAACCATGAAACTCCATAACGCTCAAGAAAGCTCATAGGTCTTGGAGAAGTTTTGGAAGCCTCAGAATACCCTTGAAAAACTTAGACCTTTAGGTACTCCAAGATCCCCCTTAGACCACCCTTCAATCCTCCTAGCAAAAGTTGGAAAAGTTTAGCCATTACAACTGTTGTGACGTGTCGACATAGTTATCAACGTGCTGTGGCAATTCATGGTCATGGCAACGCATTGCCAACATATCGTGACACTGGCGACGTGTCGCGGGTATTGGCGATGTGTCACTGATACCTACAATTCCTAGATTTTTTCAGTTTTGCTATTGTGACCTTTGATTACCTACCAAACATATCAAACATGCTTGGATGGTCTTCAAACTTTACATACATGAAAAAAAATGTTGCAAACGTTAAAACCAACTATCACAAGCCAACCTATGATGCATTTAAACATCATTCCAATTAAGCCAAACACACTAGTCCACCATGATCAAACCAGACCGTTAACTAATGCTATTGTTAAAACTACTTGATTTCACAAGCAAACTCTATCCAATAACATTATTCAAAATTGAAAACATAACTCCCTCACCTTAATTTTGATCCACAAGTAAAACTCAATCAATCTTCCATCAAAACTAAGTTCCTCAAAGTCTACCTAAGTTCCAAGCAAACAAAGGCATAAAACACATAACTACTAGCTTAAATTAGAACCCAAGCATTTAATTACTTCCTAAAGAAGAAATAACCAATAAATCATAAGTTACCTCACATCAAAAATAGGGGATGTGGAAAACATGGTTCCAAGCTCCAAACACTTGAAATTCTACATGGAACACACTCCCTTTGGCATAAACACCCTTGGTGGCTTCCATTTTCACGAAAATCTCTTGGTTTTGAGCTTGGATTGATGGAGAATTGGTAGAGAGAAGGATGAGCTCGAGTTTAGGAAGCAAATGGAAGCCATCATTCAGCTTTATGAACTTATAAACTCTTTTAAAATCCAAACCACCAAACTTTTTAAAAAGTTATAAATAAGTCCCCTCTTTTAGGTAATTTTAATCAAACGTGGTCAAATCTTGTTTATTTGAACTGAACTTGAGTTAAAAGTAGAAGTTAGCATTTAAAAAATCATTTTTAACTTTCGGGACTCAACCTGACTCTTCGGGATAAAAAATTACCATTTTACCTCCAAACCTAATTTAGTACCTTAAATTTCTTAGAACTTTATAAACTTTGCCCAACATACCTATTCTTGCTATGTGAACTTGAAACAAATTTCCAAAGTAGCTTTCCACTACAAGAGGTATAACACAAAGGCAATTGGTTTGGCGAGTTACCTAGTGTATTATGGAGTTACTGAACAACCCCAAGAAGATCCACCAAGGAAACCTATTTTTTTCTCGTCTCACTAAAGTAGTCAAGCCCTCACTAAGGATACAAGTGTTTGATGAAGAAGATAACAGCCTTGGCTTGAAAACCAAACTTTATATGGTTGAAGAGCATAGGGAAACAGTTGAACTTCTGTGAAGAGCATTCCAACAATGAGTGGCCATGATAGCTAACTTGAAAGTTAGACCAAAAGGGATCAAACTTGGAGACCTTCTTCTTCGAAGAGTCGATTTGGAAGCCCGTAGACCATCTAATGGCCTATTTTGGGCCAACTTGGATATACCTTATTTGCTCACCGAAGAAGTTTGACTAGAAGTCTTTAGAATTGGAAACACTGAAGAGGATGAATTGAAGAACACATGGCATTTGGGTTCCTTGATGAAGTACTACACTTACAAAATCTTTTGGGAAAATCATATTGAGTTGAATTTTCAATGAAGAAGATGTACAAAGAAGGTGCCAAAACCTTTTGAATATGGCACGCTAGAACACTTAGGCAAATTACAATGAAAAAATTGATTCAGATAGGCATGAGGAATTATCTGAATATGGTCCACTACACAACATAGGCAAATTTCTAGGAAAATGTTGATAAGATTACCTAAAGGAGGTACCGGAATGTGGTACCCTAAAGCACTTGGTCAAATTTTCCTTCATCAAAGCATTACTTAAGATTTTACCCAAGACAATGAAAATGCTATCCATTAAAACTTTTTTACCAAAAATAGTGATTGAAGCAACATATTAGGTATCTGAACCAAAGTACCAAACGTGCATAATTAGAGGGATGTGTCGTAACCAAAGAAGAAGATGTCTGGGGATAGATGAAAGGCTATCACCCACATGAACTTCAGGTTGGTGGACCCGACACCACCCTCGAAAGGCCTTATGACTAACCTCGGTAGAATGATCAGTGACCACCAAAGCGCTATTACCCGTAAAGAACTCCCAATTGGCTTGTTCAGCACTACCCTCGGTGAGTATGTGTGACCAACCTCGGATAAAGGGTGCCCTCACTATCCTCAGAGGGAACACTACTTGATAGTCAAAGGGCAATGGCCCCCAAGATCTCCTGATTAGATAGTCAGAAACCACCCTCGGTGAGAGCCTAGCCCGACCTCAGGAACACTCATACACCACCCTCAGCAAGGTAACATGACCAACTTTGGGAAAGGTGTCTTTCACCACCCTTAGATCTACAAACCTACCAACCTCGGGAAAGTTGATCCACCATGCTTAACGAAGGAGAGCGTTTCCTGAAGATAACCCACATTATCGAATGGCCTTTCCAAAATAGCCATCAAGGAAAATCTGTGCCCGAAGGGATTTCACGGAGATATCACAAAAATGGTTAAAGGGCCTCTGGCAAAGAGACCTCACACACACCCCTACCATCTGGCCAGAACGGCCTATCGCCAGCTGGAGGTTCCTATCTTTGAAGGTACAAATCAGGTCCAACCGAACACGTGTCATGATCTGAACGGGTTGTGTCAAACGGCCTCCTCCATCCACCATCCTATAAATACTTAGGATGGACTTTGGTAAATATAGAAGTGAGAACTCTTGCTATTTTCCCTACTCTCTGCTCTTTACTACTGCTCTCACAAATACTGACTTGGGGGTATGAAGCTCCTCCCTTGGAAACACATTTCGAGGAGCTCCTAACCCTTGTTCTTTTGATTGTTTTAGGCACCTTCATATTGGAAGTCTCTCCTCTAGGCCAGCATGTCATACAATGAGAATGCTGCCAGGCATCATTTGGCGCCATCTATGGGAACTTAATCTCAAGTCACTATCCTTCAGCCCCGACATTCTAAGGACAAGGGATTCCCAAAGTACCCATCCATGTCGGAAGCTCAAACGACAACTGAACAACCTGCAGTAGTGACTTCATTGTCGGAGGGCGAATGTCCTCTAACAATCACGATGAGCTTTCTGTGAGATTTTAAGCACTCTGTTGTGGCTGAAATGACTCAACAGCTCAACCAAAGGTGGTCACAACCACCTCCTGAGGGAAGGGCACTTTCTCTTACAGCTCGGCAAGAGAGAAGCCCAAGGTTACCTCGCCAGAGCTCCGGGAGCAAGGGTTCTCATCATGAGTCATCAATAAAGAGTGTACCCTCCAAAGGACGCAACACTGGAGAAACAGTGTCAAAAGAGCCAGGGACTTCCCAACGGTGAAGTCCATCCCCGTACAGAAAGTCCCAATCCCCCCACCGACGAAGTTACTCTGAAAAAAGAAGACGTTGCTCTCCGTTGCCGGCAACCACCAGGTAACAGGGAGAAAATAGTACTACCACCCTTATGGGGAAAATCCTAGAGAGGTTGGAGAAGGTGGAAAAATAAATTTCTCAGAAACCTGTTTGGTCAAGGTTGTCAGAAACCTTCACTGGAGAAGAGTCACCCTTCATTCGTGCAATAGTAGAGGCTCCTATGCCAAGTAACTTTTGAGTACCACGTTTGGAAATGTATGATGGGCACAGTGACCCCCAAGCTCACCTAATGAAATATAGGCACAGCATGGTGTTATATGGCACTGATGATGCCACCCTCTATAAGTGCTTCGAAGTCACCCTTTTAGGGCCGGCAACCACCCTCTATAAGTGCTTCGAAGTCACCCTTTTAGGGCCGGCAACTACGTGGTATAACTCCCTGGCTCTCAGAACCATAAAGGGTTTCCAGGAGTTATCCGCCGCATTCACCCAGTAGTTCATCGGAAGTAAACCGATGGTGAAGATGCCCAGTCAAATGTTTGACATAGCTCAAAAGAATGGGTAGACCATTCGGGACTATGTTGAGAGGTTCAACCGAGAATCCTTGAGTGTCCCTAATTGCTGCCGCGAAATCTCCATCCTCGCCATGATCAGGGGACTTCGGAGAGATTCGCAACTCTTCTACAAGTTCTCCAAGGATCCCCCTGACACCCTCGGAGAATTCTACCGAAGGGCATAATAGAACATGATAGTAGAATAACTGAGGATGGGAGGGCGAAAGTTTGATCACAATCACTCCGAGGGTTAGAGTCACCAACCTCGGTACCCAACTGAGGGCAGGGGCAAACCTCTAAAACAATGGGGGAAGAAACCCATGTTGTTCACTTCCACAAACACCACAAGGATGAACATATTGATGGCCTTAGAGACACAAGGAACTTCAATTTAGAGACCGAAGGCCATGACCTTAGACAACAAAAAGAACATGAAAAAGTTCTGCCAGTCCCACCAAGATCATGGGCATGACATCGAGGACTGCTTCCAACTTAGAAAGTACATTGAATCTTTAATCAAGCAGGGGCAACTTCGGCGCTACCTACGGATGCCATCCCCAAAAGGAATAAGGGAAGAAGAAAGTAAAGGCGAAGATGAGGACTACGATTTTGACCGATGTCAGAACCAAAGTCCGAGAAAGCGTCCACCACCTTTGGCGGGAGTGATCCAAACAATCACTACTGGGATACCCTCGGCCGAGAAGGAAAGGAAAGTCTGAGAAATCTCGATGATAGAGTTTGAAACCCATCGAACAAGTTTTTTTGGAAAGATGGGTCTACCGTTAAGTTTCCTCATGATGACCCCCTCCTAATCATGGCAAGGATAAGGAGTTGGGACGTCAAGAGAGTGCTCATCGATGATGGCTCCAACGCTGACATTTTATTCTCCCACTTGTTGCTGAACATGGTATCTGAAAAGGTGATCTCAAACCTATTACCCCCTACCTTCAAAGTAGGTCCATCTAAACTTCCTGTACTTGGGTGGATCAATCTACCTATCATGCTAAGAGGAACTTTGGTTCAGAGCAGGAAAGAGGTCTTTAGCTCTATAATGATAATGGTCATTGTCATAGATGTCCCCTCCTCATACAATGCCATCCTTGGAAAGCATACACAAGGAAACCTCCACATTCGGCATGAAGGAAGGGGACATGGAGATATTCATAGATCAAGCCAAACTAAGGAAAGTCTTCTTGAAGGCAAGACAAAGCCCAATGAAGATTCATGCACAGACTTCAGGAGACAAAAACATACTTAGCAAAGAGGCAATAGGAGGAGAGAAAAGTGGCTCTAAAAAAATAAAAGCAGAGGATGTAGGGTTTGTCCTGGGCTGAAGTACCCAAGTGGGGAAAAAACTGGCCGAAGGTGACAAGGAAAAGCTTGTATCCCTTGTATTAATGAACAAACATCTGTTTGTCAACTCTCCAAGTGATATGCCTGGGGTGGACCCTGGTATAATCCAACATAGCCTTAAAGTGCGTCCAAAGGTGAAGCCTCTTCGGCAGAAAAATGTAGCCTCTCGGTGCATAAGAAAAATTTTGTTAAAACTGAAGTCCAATGATTAACGAAGGCGGGGATAATAAGGGAGGTCAAGTACCCTGAGTGGCTCAGCAATGTTGTTGTTGCCACCAAGGAAGGGAGTGATAAGCTCTGGATGTGTATCGACTTCTGAAACATAAATGACGCCTGGCCCAAGTACTTCTACCCTCTACCACCAATAGACCAATTGATAGACTCTACTGCCGAATATGGTCTGCTTAGCTTCCTCGATGCCTTTAGTGGATATCACCAAATTTGGATAAATCCTGAATATGAGGAAAACACCGCCTTCATAACCGAAGTTGGTACCTACTGTTACGTTAGAATGCCCTTTGGCCTTAAAAATGCGGGAGCAATGTACCAAAGGCTGATGAACAAAGTATTCAGGTCCCAAATTGGGGGAAATATGGAAGTATATGTAGATGATATGATAGTCAAAAGCAAACAGCCTGACAGTCATATCGTAGACTTGGAGGAAACATTCAACCAACTTCAGAAATTTGGGAGCTGTCTTAACCCCGAGAAATGTGTGTTCGGGGTGATGGCTAGCAAATTCCTCGAGTTTATGGTATCTGAGAGAGGTATTGATGCCAACCCATAAAAGGTTAAGGCCTTGCTAGGATTTCGAATTCCCATGATGACCAAGGATGTGCAAAGGCTCACTAGGAGAATTACAGCCCTTAGCAGATTCATCTCCAGATACAGGGACCGGTGCCAACCATTCTTCAAAGTGCTCACCAAGGCAACAAAGAATGAAGGTAACCTCGACTCTGAGGAACATCCTTGGAATGAGGACTGCCAAAAGGCTTGGGATGAACTCAAGAGCTACTTAGCTCACCTGCCAATGCTTCGGCAGCCTATGGGAGGAGAACCTCTCATCCTCTACTTCGCCATTATCGAAAAGGTCATGAGTTTAGTACTTGTAAGGGAAGAGGAAAGAAAATAGTGGCCAATATACTATGTTAGAAAGTCCCTACACGGTACTGAAGTTAGGTACCATATGCTGCAAAAGGCCATTGATTCTCTAGTATTGGCATGCAGAAGGCTCCGACCTTATTTCCAAGGACATCCTATCATTGTTTGAAGTAACCTACCTTTTCGGTATGTCATGAAGAATGTAGACCATTCAGGAGGATTATCAAAGTGGTGCATCAACCTCGATGAATACGATATCACCTATGAGGCAAGAAAGGCAATAAAAGCCCAAGTGCTAGCAGACTTCATCGCCGAGGTACCTAAAACCGAAGGTAGTCCAAAAGAACTCAGAAATGATGAGCTTGAGTGGACGTTATTCGTTGACAGTGCCTCAGGATTCGAACACCAAGGAGCCAAAGTAATGCTCTGTGGACCCGAAGGTATGGAAGCTACGAAGGCCATCAAATTCAGATTCAATGTCACTAACAATGTCATCGAATATGAAGCCCTTATAGCAAGCTTACGAGTGGCAAAAAGAGTAGGTGTGAGGAATCTGAAGGCCCGCAACAATTCTCAACTAGTCATCCGACAGATGGCGGGGGACTATGGGACAAATGACCCAAACTTGGCAAAGTACCATGACCTCATGAAAAAGCTCATCCAGGAGTTTAACACGGTACATATAGAAAATGTAACACAATGAGATAATATGGAAGCAGATACTCTGGCAAAATCAAAGGAGTCCATAGAAGTACTGTATTAGCCAAGCATAGCAATAATGTGCATGGCAACCTCAGGTATAGGATGGAAAGAACCTATCAAGAAGTACATCACAACTTCGGAACTTCCCGAAGACCCTCTTGAAGCTGGTAGGGTGTGAAAATGCTCAGGAAGATACTTCTTGACCGGAGAAGAGTTGTACCGACAAGGATATGCAAACCCGTTGCAGAGATGGTTCTCAAAGAAGTCCATGAAGGGGTTTGCGGTTCTCACATTGGAACTGACGCCTTTGCCAGGGTACTACTTCACCAAGGATATTTCTGGCCTAGGTTGAACAAGGACGCGAGGCAGTTTGTCCAAAGATGCGACAAGTGCCAGAGAGATGCTCCCATCATAAGACTACCCTCGAAAGTCATAACTTTAGCAAACTATCCTTGCCCATTCATTTTTTGGGGTATTGAGCTCATTGGGCCTCTCCCAACAGCTCCAGGAGGAGTGAAGTCCTGTATAGTCATAGTAGACTATTTCACCAAATGGATTGAGGTAGAGCCCTTAGCAGCAATATCGGTGAAGCACATACAAGGATTTGTCTGGAAGAACATCATATGCAGATTTGGCATGCCGAGGGTGGCAGAAGCTGATCATGGTTCACAATTTATAAATAAAGGTTTCCAAGAATTCGCTACTGACCTTGGGATAAAATTGCACTTTGCCCCGGTCGCCCACCCTTAGAGCAATGGACAAGTTGAAGTGTCCAACGGAACGATAAAAGAGGGTCTGAAAAAAAGGTTGAAAGAAGTAAAGGGAAAATGGTCAGGAGAGCTTCCAAGTGTGATGTAGAGATACTAAACCACTCCTAGAAGGGCCACGGGTGAGATACCCTTCTCACTCGTCTTCGGCACAGAGGCCATTATCCCTGTTGAGGTTACACAGCCATCTGTTAGACTACAGGTGTTCGAAGAAGAAGGGAACTACCTTAATTTAAGAACCAAGGTGGACATGGTTGACGAGCATAGAAAGATGGCCGAACTTAGAAGAAAAGCTTTTCAGCAAAAAGTAGCTATTGCTACAAACCTGCATGTCAAGCATAAAGGAATCAAGAAAGGGGTCCTCATCCTCCGAAAGCCTGAATTCAAAGCCTGAAGACCATCTCATGGAGTACATTAGGAAAATTGGGATGGACCTTATTTAGTCCTTAAGGAAGTTCGACCAGGAGTCTACAAGCTCGATGATACCAAAGGTGGAGAATTTAAAAATACATGGCCTTTAGACTTTTTGAAAAAATTCTGCACTTAGAAAAATTTGCAAGGGAAAAATTGTACTACTTCTATCGAAGATGACTGATGAACATGGTTGGCACTGAAGGAGGAAAAACCTAATGTAGTTGTTTCCAAAAGTGATTGAGTAAAATTGTCCAATTTTCATCAAAGGTAGTCAACCAAACATGGTTTGTCCCGAAGGTGGAAAAACAATATGGTTGTTCCCGAACATGGCTGATTCTTAATTTTAACCGAAGGTGATCAACCGAATATGGTTGGTGCCAAAGGTACTTACCTATCCTTGAAAGCCAAGTTTTCCAAAGAAGGTTGACCGAAGATGGTCATCAAACCTTCAAAGGGGCTAACTTTTAAAATATTTAAAAGAATAGTATGACTTATAGCTGAAGATGGTTAAAATGCCGAAGGACAAAGATAGTATCCCAGGTCATATTAATCAGGGACTTAGCCAAAATTTTGAAGAAAGAAAAGTTCCGTTTCATTAACATTTCATTACAAAAAGCACAAGGTGTAAAACTCCCCAAACAAAAAAGAAGGAGGGCAAGGAAAATGAGATGCTTATTACTTATCTTGCCCATCTTCGGGGTCTTTAGAATCTTCAACTAGGTCATCGTCAGACTCGGCCTCTTTGTCCACACCAACTTCGGTCGCTAAAGGAGGGGGAATGGGAAGGTTGAGAAACTCTACCCTCGACTATTCCGAAGATGGTCTTTTGGGAATGTCCAAAGCCGCCAAGAAGGAAAGGTCGAGGTCGGGAAACTTGGACAAGACTTGGTAGCTAGCAAGGCAAAAACCGTCCTGATAAGAGGACTTAGCCACCTCATCGGAGTTAGCCTTTGCCGCCTTCAAGTCCTCCAGCTCTTTCTTGAGGACCTCGACGTCCTTCTTCAGCTTTTTCTTCTTCTTCTTCTTCTCATTCTTCAGCCGATCGACCTCGGCTTCGAGTTCGGCATTGAGTCCCAATGTCTTCATAAGGTCAGTGATGGCCTCCTCCTTCTCCTTTTGAAAAGCATCATTCACTGAGGTCAGCGATATCACCTTCGCCCCAAGGTCTGACACCTTGAAGGAAAAATCCTCCATAAGTTCACCTTGGCTCTTTCGCACTTTCTGCTGAAGGTCGGCCAACTCCTCTTTGGCAATTTTATTAAACTTGCCGTATTTGATGATCGAGCTGGCAAAAAGTTCCTTGGCCTAGGCCAAGCTCTCCTCCGACTGGCTTCAGACTAAAGACTGCTTAGCTACCCAAGCCCAAAGGTACCCACTATACGCCAACAACTGCAAAAGGGGAAGATTCCAAATAAGGGTCAAAGGCAAACAAAGGCTCAGAAATTCTCTAAGTCCTAAAGGGTTAAAGTCTACCTGGGCAGCTTGTTCACTCATCCTCACGGCAAGGACCTCCTCATTTGGGCACTCCACGATTAGGGACTAAAAGGTGGCATTCGTCATAATGCCCTTCACCATTTGAGGGGCCATATTCTGGCTATCCTTGGAGAGCAAGTCCATGTCCTCCGTGAAAATCTAGAAGGGCTCCCTTGGAACCCTGTCCCTCGGGATTTTGGAGCCCCGAACTGCCCTTTTTCGAGCATGGCCCTCCACCTAGGGAGCCTGCACTCCTACGCCTGCAAAGTCACGCCGAAGTTCCATCAGAATGTTATCCCTTAGCCATTCGTCTATAAGGTCTAAAATACCAAAAATTCTTAAACTCATAGAGGAATGGATAAGAGACAAACCTGGGGGAAGTTCAGCATCATCTCCCTCATAGTCGCTGACGTTGAAGCCTCAGTAGGAATACCTTTGCCCTTTCTTCTTTGACGCTCTTGCAGTTCTTTGGCCGAAAGCTCCCCGATCAAAGTCCCCAACATCTCGCCAGCCACATTGGGACTCAAAGGGAACTGATGGCCAGTTCCGAAGGCGGGTCAGCGCCAACTGGAGTTTGATCCAGCACCTAAACTTCCCCTTTCAGCGGAGATGGAAAGGAGTCCTCCTTGGCATTCTTCAGCTCTGACGCCAAAGAAGGACCACTCGACGCCTTCTTTATCTTAGGCGCTGCCTTCTTCTTTTGCTGTTCCCCCTTCTCAGCTGGACTTAGGCAGAGACTCTTGTAGAATGCTGCGGATTTATCACCCATCTTTGCAAAAAGAAGAACATTAGTGTAAGTATGAAAGAGCATAAGGCTTACTCTCTTTAAGTTTTGAGTACGTTAGTTCGCCCCAAAAGAGCTTGACCAACCACACATTCTTCCCATCAACCAAGGGCCTTGGCATGCCTTTGTCAGTGGCATGCTCCTTGATTACCCTAAGTTCCCAAAGGACATCTTTGGTCATGAAACTCCATCTGATGGGGAAAGGGTAAAGAGAGCTCCGAGGGGACCTCAGGATCCGAAGCGGCTACTGCCCGAATACGACTGTCAAACTCTTCAAACTAGGACTCTAGCTCTAGGGTTAAGAGCTTCCTCAGGTCCACTACATCGGTATCAAGAGTCCCCAATGCCCATTTCATTGGTATGTCCTTCCACTGCTCATCCACTTAAAAAAAAAAGAACTTCTTCTGCCACCCTCACCAACTGTCCTTTGTTCCAAACGTGAACATATGTTTCTTACTCCCATATCCCCAAGGGCCCTTCGAAATGAGGTGGAGTTTGTAGTATTACATGAAAAAAGTAAAGTGGGACTCTATGCTGAAGACCCCACACATGTAAAGAAAAGCATTAAAGTAGGAGTAGGAGTTTAGGGGAAGTTGGTTGACGGCTATGCCATGGAATTGGCAAAAGTCACAAACCATCTTCGAAGGGGGGTACCGAAGTCCCGCCTTCAGTTGAGCCCTGAAGATGGTAACCTCGTCCGAATAAGGAGCATAGCTAGGCATACCTGGACTAGGTAGCCTGGTGACAGCATAGGAAGGGAGAAAAAATTTAGTTGACCACTTCTTCACTTTCTCCAAAGTGGCACTGCTCGGATGAGAGTTAAGTGGGAGCCAACTCTCAGGAATGGGATGAGCTTCAATATGGTAGGAAGACATGTTTGGGGATGGAGGAATCTAACCTTGGAATGGTGAAGGGAAATGACTTGAAATAGAACAAGAAATATAGGACTTCGGAAGGTGACCCACCTAGTTCGGGACAAAGACAATGACTTCAGAAAAACCACAACTCGCCGGGAATCGCTTCGCTGCTAGCACCACTACCGAAGAGGGAAAAAGAAAAGGGGAAATTAGAGAGAAAAAAAGAGTGAAACCTGAGAAGTGTGGAAAAATCTAAAGCAGGAAGGGTTTATATAGACCGAATAGGGCAGGTGAAGCGCCACCATAATAACCGTTCGCAGGCAAAGGGACGTAACTGATGTAATAAACATGACCATATGCTAGTCACCTGATAACACGTGTCACCTAACATGAGAAACAAGGGCATGCCTTCTGACTGCTGGCAGACGTATGCAAGCCTAGCCCGAAGTGACGCGTCTACTTGGTAAGAAGATGTGACAATTCACTGGCAGGCAACTAAAAACTAATAGGGGGAATATTTACACCAGTCTAAAGACACTACTTTGAAAACATCGTGAGTTCAATCAAAGACCCTACTTCAGCCAAATGAGGCATCTTAATCCAAAAAGGGTGCCCATATCGAAGAAGGTGACCTTGGTCAGCATTCAGGTTTGCTGACTCAGATGTCTGCCACCTCCAACAAAGATTTTCACATCACTTTTGCCATGTAACCACCTATTTTATTTGCTCCATTCTAAAGTAGAGACTTAGGGGAAATCAAGAAATTTTTTTTCACATCAATAGCCCACCTATAGACCAAGTTATGTATTTTTTAAGTTGGTTACCAAAATTCTGATCAAATGAACAGTTACTTAGCCAATTTTGCAACATCATAACTTTGGCTACAGAGCTCTAAATCTAGAAATTAAAAATCCTAGTTAAACATTTAAATGTCCTCTAGGAGTAGCCAAAATTTCATACCAGGATTCAATCTAAATAGGGAGATATTCAACTTTAGGTTCAGGATCAAAATTCTGGCCACTTTTGGACCATTTTGCCCATACAAATTTTCCAAACCATTCAAACACTTCATTCACAAAGACAAAGCCCTCAAAGGCTATCCAATGCATGTCCAATACACATATGAATTACACTCTCTTGCATCTAGCAACTTTATGTGGTCAAAATAGAATTTACAATTAAGCAGCCTATCATTCACACTTAGGCAGCTTTACACCACATCACATACATAGCCAAAACATTACTCAAACGTTCACATACTTGTCTCATTTCACGTACACTACATGTACATGCATACATTCACTACAAAATGGTCTTAACATAGCTAAATATGCAACCTAACTTACAAGAGTGCTTGAAATGCCATGGACTCCAGACACAGGATGCTGGACAGCTGTTGCACAACACAGTAAGTACCATCACCAAAAATACCAAATGCGATTCTAAAATCACCAAAATTTCCAGATCACAAGTAGACATACGGAAGTTTAAGTACTTAAAAATTTAGAGCCAAAATCAAACTACAAAGGTTAGTTTGAAGGTAATTTTTCTGCTGGACCTGAATTGACAGAATTGAGGGGAGTAAGTTTCATTGAAAAACTTAGTAAGGGTAGCACTTGGATTCAATATGCAATGTAATGATCATTAAAACCTACATCCAAATACACTAAAACACAAGAAGCACAATGCATATATACAAGATATAGTAACCAAATGTAGCAGCCATTCACAACCAACAAACACATGAAACGTAGCAGCAACAATAACCATAGATTAGTCCGTAAAACATGCAATAAACTTAAATAAATCACTATGGCAGCCCTCCTCAAGCTAATTCTTGGTCTTAGGAGGATTTTCATAGTATTTAGTACTAACTTTTTGGCTCTAGAAATGCAAAAATTCGCTGCCATCACTGTGCACTTCACACTAGGTCACAAAACCTTCAATAAGTGCACTCCGCTCACTAAGCTTGGTTCATCAAGCTCATGGCTCTCTTCCAAGCTTAGCCCTAGCTCCATGGTTGCTTGAAAAAATAGAAAACAACCCATGAGAGCAAAAGAACCCTTACCTTGATGGGTATGCTGAAATTGGCGCTTGATCCTAGGTGCACTCAAGCAATAGCACCAAATATCTTCCAATTGTGCTTCCTTGACTTTAATTGCAAGTAGTTTTGAGTTTGAAGGTATGGTCGCTATGGGGGAAGTGTGGAGGAGAGGGCTATCTTTCTTTTGGAGAGGGCTGGCTTTCTTTTTGCTAGTGGAGGCCGAAATTTAAAGAAGCAAAGGTGGTCTTGACACTTAAATAGTCAAAAGTACACCAAACACACTTAAGTAGTCTTAACGTTGTCTTATGTCATTTTCCTTGCTACAAGACTATGGTTTCTTAGTCTTAATCTCTTGGCCCACATTTGACCATCCTTATCTTCCTTTAGTAGCCCTCCTTATGTGGGATAACCCACAAAACTTCCATTTGACTTAAGTCATAGACATACACATCTTAAGGCCTACCTTAGAACACTTAGGTCCTTTATGCCTTTTTGTGTTTTCTTTGTCCTTAGTTGTCTTCCATAAGCAATTTAGTCCTCCAATAGCACTTTCATACCATTCATATCCTTCTCCTAACTCTCCAAATCTCATTTGGGAAAGTTTTGCAATTGAGTACCTAAATTTCCAAAACCTTAGAAAAAAGTCCATAGGTTGCTTGACAAACAAGCAATCCTTAAGGCTGTTCTTGGGGGCTAAGTTACCAATTTGAAACACTTTTAAGGAGGTGTTGATCATGCTTTTTACCGCCCCCCCCCCACACTTCAATCACTGTGGTGAGAATTACACAACATAATGGTTTTTAGCCATTATGACACATTTTTAATTCTCCCATTTTTGTGAGGAGGTAACAATCCTCCCCCCTTAAAAATTTTGGTCCTCGAAAATAGCCTTTAACTAAGGGTATTCTTCAGGATACCTTTCCATAAGGTCTTTTTTAGTTTCCCAGGTTGTTTATCTTTTATAGTGGTGTGACCACTGAACTTGAACCATGGCAATAAGTTTGTTTCTTAACCTTTTAGTATCCTTGGCTAAGATAGCTACAGGTTTCTCTTCATATGTCAAGTTAGGTTCCAACTATATGTCTTCCACTACAATAGCATGCTTTGTGTCTAATAGACACTTCTTAAGCATACTGATGTGAAAAACATTATGAACACTTGACATGCTTCGCGGTAGAGCTAACCTATACGCTACCTTCCCAACTCTATCCAAGATCTCATAAGGACCGATATATCTTGGAGCTAACTTGGTTCTTTTGCCAAATCTGACAGTGCCTTTGGTTGGTGTAACTTTCAGCCACACATTGTCACCAACCTCAAATTCCAAGTCTCTCCTTCTTTTGTTCACATAGGTTGTGGTCCTTTCATTGGTTGCCTTTAATCTCTCTTGAATTTTCTTGATATTGGCAGTAGTCAATTCAATAATTTTTGGGACCCAACTCTAGCTTGTCCAAGGCATCCACCCAACAGTGGGGTGTCATGCACCTTCTTCCATATAATGCTTCATAAGGTGCCATGCCAATAGTGCTTTGGTAACTATTGTTAGATGAGAATTCCACCAATGGCAAGTGTTGGTCCCATTCACCTTTGAAATCCAACACATAGCGCCTGAACATGTCTTCCAATATCTATATCACCCTTTCAGATTGCCCATCTGTCCGAGGATGATAAGTAGTACTTAGGTAGATTTTGGTTCCTAGTGCTTTATGAAAAGCACTCCAAAACAGAGCTGTAAATCTTAGATCTCTATCAGATACAATGGAGTCTGGCACTCCATGTAGTCTTACTATCTCCTGGACATATATCTGGGCTAACTTTTCCAGGGAGTCTATGAGTTTTGATAGGTAAGAGGTGGGAACATTTGGTTAGCCTATCCACAATGACCCAGATTGTATCATGCCTTAATATGGTCATATGCAATCTAGTCAAAAAGTCCATGGTCATGTTGCCCTACTTCCTCACTGGTATAGGTAGAGTTTGTAAGGTACCAACTGGCTTCTGGTGTTGTACCTTTACCCTCTGGAATGTGGCACATTTGGAGACATAAGTAGCCATGTCACTCTTCATAGATGGCCACCAAAAGTGAGTCTGCAAATCTTTATACATTTTCTCACTTCCTGGATGGATGTTCAACTTGCTTGTGTGAGTTTCTCCAAGTATTTCATCCTTAAACTTTGCTCCTTTAGGCATATAGATTCAGTCTTAGAAATACAGTAATCATTGCTTGTAGGCAAAGGATTGATACAAGGAACCTTTTTCCTCTCGTGAAGTCCTTTTGAGATCAGGATCTATTTCCGGTGCCTTTCTGACTTCTTCAATCCATGTAGACTGAATTGTCAATGTGTAAATTTGGGCTTCCTCCCACTTATGCCATTTATGCCACAGGCATAGCAGACTATTCTGCTCATCATGATCAGCTATGGATCCTTCTTTCAGAAGTCCTGTGTACTTCCTAATCAAGGCATCTGTTACTAGATTGCCTATGCCCTCTGTGTACTATATACTGCAGTCATAGTCCTTGATGTACTCTAACCATCTCCTTTGCCTCATGTTCAACTCTTTCTGAGTGAACAAGTACTTTAGGCTCTTATGGTTAGTGTAGATCACAAAGGAACTATGCATCAAGTAATGTCTCCATTGCTTTAGAGCAAAAATCACTACTGCCAATTATACGTCATGGGTGGGATAATTTTGCTCATGGGGTCTTAACTGCCTTGACCCATAAGCAATGACATTTCTGTCTTGCATAGGCACAGAACCTAACCCAGATCTAGATGCATCTGTATATATGATGTAGGGCTTACTTGGATCAGGAAGAATCAATACTAGAGCTTTAATGAACCTCTACTTGAGCTCCTGGAAACTCTTTTCACACTTCTCAGTCCACTCAAATCTTTGACCCTTCTTGGTTAGATGAGTAAGAACTGAGGCAATCATGGAAAAGCTTGATAAAAATCTCCTGTAGTATCCAGCTAATCCTAGGAAAGTTCTAATTTCCTTCACAATCTTTGGTCTTTGCTACTCTTGCACTCCCTTTACCTTTTTAGGGTCTGCCTTAAGGCCTTGTGCATCTATGATGTGTCCTAGGAAAGACACTTCCCTTATCTAGAATTCAGACTTGTATAACTTAGCATGAAGCTGATGCTGCAACAGAGTCTTTAAGACAATCTTCAGATGATGTTCATGTTCATTTTCATCCTTGGAATACACTAGGATGTCATCAATGAACACAACCACAAATTTGTCAAGATGTGGTCTGAACACGCTGTTCATCAAGTCCATAAAGCAGCTGGGGCATTAGTCAAACCAATGGTATGACTGTGTACTCATAATACCCATATCTGATCCTGAATGTAGTCTTAGGAATATCTTCTTCCTTTACTCTCAATTAGAAGTATCCAGATCTCAAATCTATCATGGAGAAGATCTTAGCTCATTTGAGTTAATCAAACAGATACTTAATCCTAGGGAGTGGATAATTGTTCTTGATAGTCACTGCATTAAGCTTCCTGTAGTCAATGCATAGTCTCAATGATCCATCCTTTTTTTTTTCACAAAGAGAACAGGAGCTCCCCATGGTGAAACACTTGGTCTTATGAACCCTTTTTCAGGAAGTTCATCAAGTTTTTTCTTTAGCTCATTCATCTCTATGATTGGCATTTTGTAAAGAGGTATGGATATTGGACTAGCTCCTGGTTACAGCTTGATTTCAAACTCAATCTCCCTTTGTGGAGGAATACCTGGCAGGTCTTTAGGAAAGACTTGTGGAAAGTCTTTCACTGTAGGTGATAGCCAAAGGCTGTCGCCTCAATCTGGCCGAATACCCTGCCACAA
Organism: Aquilaria yunnanensis; assembly: GCA_039654915.1. NCBI lineage: Eukaryota > Viridiplantae > Streptophyta > Magnoliopsida > Malvales > Thymelaeaceae > Aquilaria > Aquilaria yunnanensis. The sequence continues at coordinate 81,147,385 of CM077598.1, forward strand.
CAACGGCCAGAAGAACTGGCGCTTCCCGGGAATAGGTGGAATCATGCACCTCGAGAGATAGCCTGAGAGCTCCGAGCCTCGGCACGCCAGTAAAACTTGAGGACTCCATTCGCCCCCCAAGGTTGTGAACAACGCGCCTTCGGAAAAGTGGCACCAGACATTGCTGCCCGAATATGATATCCCCGAAGGCGGAACCCCCTGGAACTGGGAACCCCCGAACTGAGGGTAGGCTTCCCGAAGAGGCTCTGTCCGAACTAGAGGACGACCTCGCCCAGGGACCTCGGGAGTACGGCAGGCGCATTTAAGGAAGCATTTAAGGAAGCCTCTGACACGTCCCACCACAGACGTAAAAAGTCGCCCTGACGCGCAGACGCCATCAGAATCATATCATGGCCCATCTCAGCACAAGGCTCGAGGCCATCTAGTTACCAACTATCTGTCCCCTACGCCCAGACGTTCAGGAGCATCCGACCGCACGCGTGTCATGATCTGAACGGGCTAGGTATTCCTATATATACAGGAAATAAATACTTGACAGGAGGTTGGCAGGCCGGAGATACAGCTCCCATACTCTGAGAAAAGACCAGGCGAGACTTTTCTGCCTTTCTCTTTGAGCTAGTGACTTTCTCCTTCTTCCGGCCACCACTGACTTGGGCGTCGGAGGCTCCCCCCCCAGAAAAACACTCCGGGGGCCTCCTGACCCTGTTTCTCAGTTTCCCAGGTACTCTCCTAGAGGCGATCCACCTTCCAGGCGTTCTTCCTCCTAGAAGTCTCCTCAACAGTCATCATGACTCACAACGATGAGGCCCTGGGCCATCAGTAGGTATTCTATCCACTTCTTTTTCGCAGTGCAATTGATTCAATGCATAACAATAATCATGCTCAGAAATCAAAGGTATCTCATCTAGTACCTCTAGCTCCATGCCATGCATTTCATACACTAATTCCTTAGAATTCACTAATGCATGCACTTCACCATTAGGCAATGTGATTTCCTTTTTAGCTCAATCAATTCTTATGTTATGCATAGCAAAGCCAATTCATACCTAGCACTAAATCATACTTAGGAATATCCAACACTAGGAGATTAGTCATAACCTTTGTCTTTCCTACTACTAGCTCACAATCTTTAGCTAGGCCATTAGTGAAAAGACATTGACTAGCTGCTATTTTCACTAAGGATATCCTAGGCAAGATTTTAGTAGTCAATTTCATGGCTTCAACAAAATTCCTAGCCACTATAGACACAGATGCACTAGTGTCAAACAGAACAGTAACAGGCATACCATTAAGGTAAATGTTACCTCTTAGTTCTCCACCCTGCTTTGATGCCTATAGCCTCTCCACTTGGAAGACTCTACCAGGCCTCTGCACTAAAGGCTGAGGCACTTGAGGAATTAGCCTCTGCTGTCCCTCGCTAGGTGCTCCCCTTCTAGGTCATGCCCTAAGAGGCATTACTGAACCTTGGTCTTCTAGCCTCCTTTAAGCCTGTGGGCAGTCTTTGATCCAATGATCCATGGATCCGTATCTTAGACACACTTGGATGTCAAAATAGCAAGGTTTCTTTCCATGAAACTTCTTGGATTTAGGGCACCTTAGGCTACGGAACTTCCCCTTAACCTTGCCCTGACCGCCAAGATGAGAATTCTTCGCAATTCCTTTGCCATGTGGTGGCTTCTTCTGCTTGCCTCCTGCCTAACTACTTTCAGTTGGTCCACTGGGAAAGTACTTAGTCTCATACTCCTCTTACTCTACTAATTGAGCTTTCTACACTACTTCATAGTATGTAACTGCTCTAAAAGGTCTAACAGCCTTTCTAATGTTTCACCTTAGGCCTCTAACAAATCTTTTGGCCTTCAACTCCACTAGTCCATGATATTGAGGGGCATACCTCACCAACTAATTGAATTTTTGCTCATACTCTAGGACACTGAGCTTGTCCTGCCTTAGAACATCAAATTCAGCTTGCTTCATATCCTTGATGGCATCTCGGATGTACTATTCCTGGAACAGCTATATGAACTCTGGCCAGCTTACCTCAATATCTCTTCCTGGCCTTCTGCCCTTCTGGAAAGCATACCTGTCTTTGGGGTTTCTCCACCACATCTTTGCACTGCCTACAATGTTGTAAATAGCCAGTCACACATTCTTGGTGGAGCTAAGTGGCATCGTCTCAAACATCTTTTCTATGAAGATTAACCACTCCTTAGCTCTCTCTGGCCCAGCTATTCCATCAAATTGGGGAGGTCTTAGGCTTTGGAACCTCTCTAACAATCTGACTTCATCTAAGCATTCCAGATCCTATGATTTGTGTCTCCTGGATCTGTGAGAGCCCTTTGTATGGTAATGCTCAATATGATCTCTCTGCCTTCTCCTAGATTTTCTCTCATGGCCTTCCTCAATCTTAATCCTAGTGGAGGAATGGTCATAGACTGAGGGATTGGTCCTGGACACCTGACCAATCTCAGATCTTACTCTTTTGCCTCTCGGATTTCTCCTATCCTCATCTCCCACCTCAATGGTCTCATCATTTGTGTCTTTTAAGCTTCCAGAAGGAACATATTCAGATGTGTTCCTAGTATCCTCTTCTAGTTGCTACTATGCACCCTAAACAGGTTCTGTTGGAGCTACTTGGACTCCTTGCTGTTGATAGCCGAAGTGCTATCACCCTGGTCAACCACCAACCACGGAAATGAATTTCGGAGTGAAGGAAGTCATACACTCGACCTCGGTAGCTCGCCAATTCCAACTTCGGAAGCTAGCGTAGCGCGTCCTTCGGGACGATGGCCAAACCACCCTCGGGGAAAAGGACTGACCACCCCCTGCAGGAAAAAGTCCCCCAAAGACGAATAGACCAAAGTTCTAACCAGACTCCGGAAAAGGGCTTTTCGCCCCAAAGTGAGACATCAACCAAAGGAACCTCGGTTGTACGGCAAGAGCCATTAAAGAGTCTTTGACACTCCACTTACACAAGTCACCAACACGCCACCTCCAGGCATGCTCTGGCACGACGTCACAATCTAATGTCCTGTCACACAGGGCTACACCCACTCCGGCTCGCAACCCGAAGAGCCTGCAGATGGCTAGGGCCTCCACGCTTAGAAGTACGAACACCATCTAAACCATACACGTGCCGAACACGTGTCGTCATCTGAAGGGGTCATCCTCTTCCTTTTATACAAGGGAAGTCATCATAGGGATGGGGGGTTCTCCGCTCGGAGGACCAAAACGACAAGAGGACGCTCTCCTCTATCCGTCTGAATACTCTCCCTTTAGCCCTCAGAAAGACACCCTAGGCAAGAGTCCCTTGTGCTTATTACTGAGTATCTCTCATTCTCGGAGCACTGACTTAGGCGTTGGAGGTTCCCCCCCGAAAATCCACCCCAAGGGCCTCCTAACCCCTGTTTTCTAAGTGTTTCAGCTAGGTCTCCCTGAAGGATCTTCACTCCGGGTTCTCTCCCGTGTCGACAGCCTTTCCCGTCCTCACTAGCCACGGTATCCGAAGCTGTCGGCCATCACTTTAGGTAACCCTCTCAGGGTACCTCTGTGTCCATCCAGGAGTCCCTACTGCCCACACTGCTGCACAACAGTAAAGATGCTGGCTCCGCTAAACCGGACCCACATCATTTTGGCGCCGTCTGTGGGAACCTAGCTCCAGGTCGACGTCATTGAAACTCGATGTTCTAAGGACGAGGGACATCCGGGGTCCCCATCTGCGCCAGAAATTCAACCGGCAGCCGAACAAGCGGCGGCAGGGATTTCCTTGCCTGAGGATGAACGTCCTCTGACTATTACTATGACTTTCCTGCGTGAATTCTGGTGCTCTGTTGTGGGCGAAATCACGCAGTAGTCAAGCCAAAGAAGGCCGCAGCAAAAATTCGGACCGAAGGCCCTCATCATCAGTACCTTGTGGGGTGGAGAGTCCCTTGCCAATTCACAGGAATTGGGAAAATGGAGATCAACGGGATGAGTCCTCAGCGGGAACCATGCTCCCCACGGTACGACCTATGGGAAACACAGGGTCGGGATGATCCAGACCTCCTCGCCGAAAGAGATCTGCACCCGAGGAAAAAATCGCCATCTCCTCATCAACGAAGTGAAAACCCATTGCCCCGAGAGGTCATTTACGACTTGACTTCCGGACAGAAGGCACCGACTGTACTTCCCAGGACACGACCGCTGTCTGAAGTGACCTGCCTCTGCGCAACGCCGCAAAAAAAAAAAAAAAGAGTAGAGCATTCGAAAAAGACTATCGAAATGGTGTATCGAACTCGGAGAGTACTACATCACGTATAAGCCTAGAAGGGCAATGAACGCCCAGGTACTGGCAGACTGCATTACCGAATTCCCAGAAGAAGGGAAGGATGAAACCAACAGAAGAGACATAGCGAAGGTAGATCTAGAGTGGAAACTCTTTGTTAGTGGAACCCCAAGCGCAGAACATCAGGGCGCTGTGATACCCCCACGGGGGCCCGAAGGCAAGAAGACCACCAAGACGGTCAAATTTGATTACCAAAAGCGTTGGGCCATCTGAGCATGGCAACGCTAGGTATAATAACCTCGCACAAAAGGCGGAAAAATCCTACAAAGAGGAATCTTGCGACCAAAGGAGTCCCGAAAATCCCCATGAAGAGGCAGGAAGTGCGAAGACATTTCGGACGATATTTCCTGACTAAGGAAAAGCTATACAGGCAAAGGTATGCAATTCCGTTATTAAGATATATCGGTAAAATGGGTGCAGGGCAATTCATCCAAGAGGTGTGAAAATGGCCAAAGACACGCCAGCACTCGAAGACTACCTTCGGAGAGGATAATCTCGGAAAGATTTTACCGAGCCACTCTAGATAGCACCCGAAGATGTGAAGTTCTGCGCAATAACAGACGACTACTTCACTGAGTGGGGTAAGGCAGAACTCCTAGGAACCATGCCAGCAAAAGGTGCACAAAAAGTTCATCTGGAAGAATATAGTATGTTGATTTGGCATACCGATGGTGACATCGGCCAGTAATGATTTCTAGTCAATGGATAGAGGATTTCAAGAATCTGTGACCGACCTCGGAATAAAAAGGCACTTCAGCCCACTAGCTCAGCCCCCGAGCAACAGACAAGTAGAGTTGCCCAAAGAGCTACAAAATAGGGACTACAAGAGATGCAGAGGGAAAGTGGCTAGGAGAACTTCCTATTGTACCAAGGAGTTGTCACTTATCTCTAGTACAGAAGCCACCATCCATTTGAAGTAGTTCGTCCATCATACAGAAGTCTGACGAAGGATGGCCGACGAACCAAGCCCGAAAGCAGGCCTTCCCGGTAAAAGGTGGCCATAAGTGCAAACCTGCATGATAGGCCAAAAAGAATAAGGAAAAGGAGACCTCACCCCCGAAAGGCCGAATTAGAACCAAGAAAGCTGTCCTATGGGGTACTTCGGCATTTGGTCCTAGACGAGGTCTAAAAGGGAGCATACAAGCTCGGCAGCACCGAAGAAGGAAAACTGAAGAATACAAGGCACTCGGGCGCCTTAAAGAAATTCTACACTTAGAATTTTTAGACAAGAAATGGTGAAAGCCAGAAATTTGTCTAAGTACAGAAAGTTTTCCTTTGTCTGAGAATGTTTGCCAAACAGAGCTGAATTATGGACTCCTGAAAGTCTCCTATTCCTTTCGAAGTTTGTTGGGTTATAGACCCAAAAGAGGGCAAGTCTACCGAACATGGCCGGCAAGGGATAGGCTAAACTTTGCCTAAAGGGACTTTGCAAACGGCGAAAGTCCTCTCGAAGAATGGCCGATGAAACGAGCAAAGAAAGTACCGAAGTATCGCGACCAAAAATGATCGGGACAAGTGGGAAACAAAAATTGCTCCAAAAGACTTAGCCAAAGTAATTCATTGAAGAAGGTCCTGGTACAAGGAGAAGATTACAAAAAGGAAAGTACAAAGAAGAAGAAGAAGGCAAAGGTCCTAGAATATCTAAAGGACCTTGGCGTTATGGGAAGCTTTAGCTCCTGAGCTCTTCGGCACAGCCTTCGGTGCAGGAGGAAGTGGCGGCAAGTTAAGGAACTCGACTCTTGACCACATCCACCGAGGCCCCCGGGAATATCCAGGGCAGCCAAAAAGGAAGGATCGAGGTCCGGATACTTCTTCAGAAATTGATAACGAGCAAGGCAGAAACCGTCCTGAAAAGCAACCTTGGACTTCTGGACGGCTTTATCTCTTTCAATGTCCAACTCGTCTGCCTCATGATGAAGATCTGAAACCTCCTACTGAAGGTCGGAAATCTCCTTCTCCAGCTCCTCGATTTTCTTCTTCTTCTTCGAACTCTCCTTCAATGAGCCGACCTTGGCCTGGAGTTCGGCATTCTCAGCCATTGCCTTCGCCAAAAGGACAAACTCCCCTTCCTTTTCCTTCTGAAGGACCTCGTTGGCCGAAGTCAGGCTGACCAATTTATCGCCAACGTCAGACATCTTCTTGGAAAAGTCCTTCAAGAGCTCTTCTTGGAAAAGTCCTTCAAGAGCTCTTCTTGGCCCTTCAAGAGATCATCCCGAAGACGGGCAATCTCCTGCTTGCATATTTGGCTCAACTTGGTGTTTGTCAACACTGAGTTGGCGGAAAAGACTTTGGCCTTCTCCAATTTGTCTTTAGCCCAAGCTCGGGCCAAAGACTGCTTTGCTGCCCAAGCTCGGAGGTACCCACTATACCCCATGACCTACAGAAACGAAGGTACTTGGCAAAATTTGCACAAGGAAAGCCAAAAAACACTTAGGCAAAAGGTGGGAAGGAAAAATGAAGAGCCTGAAGAGTTACCTGAGCAGCATGCTGGGAAACTTTTGCAGCAAGGGCATCCTCAAAGGTACATTCCTCGGCAGCTGCCTTGAAGGATGCCTGAGTAAGCACGCCCCTCGCCATTTGGGGAGGCATTTCCCGACAGTCTTCAGAGAACAGATTCATGTCCTCCGTAAAAGACCAAAACGGCTCCCTCGGGACTTTGTCCTTCGGGACGTAAGAATCCCGAAGATCCCTCCTTCGGGCGTGCTTAATCTTCCAAGCCAGGGGCGCCGGATCCTCTGCAAAAGAAGCACATATCTTATTAGGTAAAATTTCCTTGGCTATAAAAATATATATAAGTTGATTACAGGGAAAAGGAGACAAACCTGGCACGACCTCGGCATAGTCATCATCAGAGTCACCGACCTCCTCCACGTCGGCAGGAATATGTTTGCCCTTGGCAGAAGGATCCGCCAAAGAGCTCGCAAGATTGCCGATGTCGTGGGACTCAGAGGAGAAGGAAGGGCAATCACCCTGGCAGGAACTTCGACGGTAGTTTCAGGCTCCGCGATAGTTGCAACCTTCGTGGAAGTTGCAATGACATCACCAGCCTTAGTGGAAGTAGCAATAACATCGCCGACTTCCAAAACGTCCTCCGAATGGGGAAGAGGGGTGTCCTTCTTGGCCGAAGACGATCCGCTCCCAGACACCGTGCGCCTCTTCTTTTGTTCACCCTTCTCGGCCTGGCCAAGGAAGAGAGACCAGTAATAGGTGACAGACTCATCGCCCCTCTCTGAAAAAGAGGGAAGAAATCAGTGTAAGTCCACAGACACTTATGTTGAAAAAACTTTGAAAGAAACTTACTTTCAAAAAAGGATTGGAAAGAGAGCTCGCTCCGAAGGAGCTTCAACAGCCAAGAGTTCTTTCCCTTGGTAGCAGGAGCTGGCATGCCGAGATCCGTCTTGTGCTCTGTAACCACCCCCAACTCCCGAAGGACATCCTCGGTCATGAGTTTCCAGATGATCGGGAAAGGGTAGAGAGAGTGTGAAGGGACCTCCGCATCCTAATCGGCGACAGCACAAATTCGTCTGTCAAAGTCCCCAAACCTTGCTGCCAACTCGGGAGTTAGCAGCTTCCTGGGATCCATGACATCCGCCTCCAGCTTTCCCCGAGCCCACTTAGTCGGGACGTGCGACCAGGCCTCCGCCACCTTCAGGAAGAAGAACTTCCTTTGCCACCCTCGCCAGCTATCCTTGGTAGCGAAGGTGAACATAAATTTCTTGCTCCTAGATCCCCGAGGCAGCATGAAATAAAAGCCACCCTACGGAACTGGATAGAGCTTATAATACTGCATGAACAGGATGAAATGGGGTTCTACCTCGAAGATCCCGCACATGCAAAGAAAGGCGTTGAAATAGCAAAATGGGTTGGGAGGAAGCTGATTCACAGCTATGGCATGAAACTGGCAAAAGTCACAAATAATCTTCACAGGAGGAAACCGAAGTCCGGCCTTCAGTTGGGCTCAGAAAATGGTAACCTCGTCACCTCTATTCATAAAGCTAAATTGGCCAAGGCGAGGTAACCTTGTGATGGCATAAGAAGGAAGGACAAATTTGGTCTTCCATTTCTCTAATTTTTCAGGAGTGGTGCAGCAAGGGTGAGACAAAAGAGGTTGCCAGCTCTCGGGAATAGGCATGGTTGACCGAAAAATGACTTCAAAAAAAGGGAAAAAATGATTTTGGAAAGATGACTTTGGAAAGCAAAAAGAAAAACAAAACACTGAAGGAACTCTAGAAGTTAGAACCCACCGAAAGTCTTGCTGAAGTCGGGGTTTGAGGACGCTGTCGTGAAAGGTTGCTGGAAATCACTCCGCCTCTAAGACCACCGCACAAAAAGGAGAAAAAGCAAGAGCAAAGGGAGAGCACAGAAACACAAATGAAGAGTATGATAGGAAGAAGGCTTATATAGATCGAGGAACGGTAGCCAAAAAGGCGTCATAAATGCTGCGCGAAGGTGAAGCGTCGCCATGATTATCCCTCACGCATGAAAAGGCGTACCCATCCTAGCTAATGCCTGCCACATATCACCCGTCACAAGAAACTAGGACACGCTATCTGCCATCGAGAAAACCCGGGCACATTGCTCGGGACTGACACGCCTAGTTTCAAGACGCGACGATTCACTAGCCTATGGCGGGAAAACTGAACAAGTTGGGAATCTCGAGACCACCAAAGGGCAGACAAATGACACCTATCCGAATAAGGCTCATCACCTAGGTGGCGAAGTGCCTCCTCAGCAGATGTCACACCTTGGGTGTAAATCAGGTACAGGGTTCAAGGCTTCGTGCCGCCCTGTTCGACCGAAAACAGACATGCTACTACATGGGCCTCTGGGAGTCCACGAAATTGTTCTGTCAAAGACTACTAGTTGAACGATAGACAGACGCCGGAAAAGCTACTTGCCGAAGTCTTCACTTCGCCTTTCCAAGGGGGGCATGTGATAGCCGAAGTGCTATCACCCTGGTCAACCACCAACCACGGAAATGAATTTCAGAGTGAAGGAAGTCATACACTTGAGGCACTCGACCTCGGTAGCTCGCCAATTCTAACTTCGGAAGCCAGCGTAGCGCATCCTTTGAGACGACGGCCAAACCACCCTCGGGGAAAAGGACCGACCACCCCCTGCGGGAAAAAGTCCCCCGAAGATGAATAGATCGAAGTTCTAACTGGACTTCGGAAAAGGGCTTTTCGCCCCAAAGCGAGACATCAACCAAAGGAACCTCAGTTGTACGGCAAGAGCCATTAAGGAGTCTCTGACACTCCGCTTACACAAGTCACCAACACGCCACCTCCAGGCATGCTCTGGCACGACGTCACAATCTAACATCCTGTCACACAGGGCTACACCTACTCCAGCTCGCAACCCGAAGAGCCTGCAGATGGCTAGGGGCCTCCACGCTTAGAAGTACGAACACCATCTAAACCATACACGTGTCATCATCTGAAGGGGTCATCCTCTTCCTTTTATACAAGGGAAGTCATCACAGGGAAGGGGGTTCTCCGCCCGGAGGACGAAAAAGACAAAAGGACGCTCTCCTCTGTCCACCTGAATACTCTCCTTTCAACCCTCAGAAAGACACGCCAGGCAAGAGTCCCTTGTGCTTATTACTGAGTATCTCTCATTCTCGGAGCACTGACTTGGGCGTCGGAGGTTCCCCCCCGGAAATCTTCCCCGGGGGCTTCCTAACCCCTGTTTTCTGAGTGTTTCAACCAGGTCTCCCTGAAGGATCTCCGCTCTGGGTTCTCTCCCATGTCGGGAGCCTTTCCCGTCCTCACCAGCCACGGTATCCAAAGCTGTCGGCCATCACTTTAGGTAACCCTCTCAGGGTACCTCCATGTCCATCCAGGAGTCCCTGCTGCCCACACCGCTGCACAACAGTAAAGATGCTGGCTCCGCCGAACCGGACCCGCATCAGCTATTGTGCTTGAATCAGTCTTTCTAAGTTTTCATTGATTAGAGCTAAGTACCACTGAAGCTCTAACAAAACCTGAGGCACTTTAGGGTTTGGTGCCCCCTATTGGCCCTAATTCCCTCTATTCTATCCATTTCATTCTTGTCCAAAGTCAGTAGGAGGCCTTCAAGGGGTTCCCCTCTCCTTGTGGCAACCATGTTTACTTCCTGCATTGATGATCCATCATAGAGCACATATAAATATCATAGGTATTTCAATGGTATTTGACACCAGCAGCTGACCAAACTAAGTTCATGTATGCAAGTGCATACAATGCAACTATATGCTATGTACATGTATAAACCATGCTCTGATTCCAACTTCTGTTACCCACTCTAGGGTAATCCAATTATGGTGCCAAAACTGTGCATTTAAACTCCGAGGATTGGTGTGTCTTGTAGGTCATCAAAACAAGACCCCTAGTGTACATACTCAAGTGACCCTCTTGAGCAATATATAAATATATCCATATTGGTCTAACCATAACACACATATTCACATTTATGCACACCATGGTAGCGAAGAAGAAAAACACTAGCACAAGTCTTAGTTTTGGCTTTCACACACTAAGCATTCTTACTAGGTTCAAAAATTCTAGCTATTGCACCCAAACTTCCTCCAATAAACTGTATCATTCTAGCCATGTAACCCCAGGTTTTATTTTTTCCATTATCAAGTAGAGACATAAGGAAAATCAAGGAATTTTGTTTTACATCAATACCCCACCTACGGACCAAGTTATGGATTTTTTAAGTTGGTCACCAAAATTCAGACCAAATGAACAGTTACTTAGCCAATTTTGCAACGTCATAACTTTGGCTCCAGGGCTCTAAATCTAGAAATTCTAACCCAGTTAAACCTCTAGATGTCCTCTAGGCATAGCCAAAATTTCATACCAAAATTTATTCAACATTGAGAGATATTCAACTTTAGGTACAGGGTCGAAATTCTGGCAACTTTTGGACCATTTTGCCCATACAAATTTTCCAAACTATTCATACACTTCATTCACAAAGATAAAGCCCTCCAAGGCTATCCCATACATGTCCAATACACCTATGAATTACATTCTCTTGCATCTAGCAACTTTATGTGGCCAAAACAGAATTTACAAGTAAGCAGCCTATCATTCACACTTAGGCAGCTTTGCACGACATCACATACATAGCCAAAACATTACTCAAATGTTCACATACTTGTCTCATTTTACATACACTACATGTACATGCATACATGCACTAAAAAATGGTCTTAACTCAGCTAAATACGCACCCTAAGTTACAAGAGTGCCTGAAATGCAATGGACTTGAGAAACAGGATGCTGGACAGCTGCTGCACAACACAGTAAGTACCATCACCAAAAATACCAAGTGTGCTTCTAAAATCACCTAAATTTCCAGATCACAAGTAGACGTATGGACATTTAAGTACTAAAAATTTAGAGCAATACTCAAACCACAAAGGGGAGTAAGTTTCATTGAGAAACTTAGTAAGGGTAGCACTTGGATTCAATAGACAATGTAACCATCATTAAAGCATGCATCCAAAGACACTAAAACACAACAAGCACAATGCATATATACAAGATATAGCAACCAAATGCAGCATCCATTCACAACCAACAAACACATGAAATGCAACAGCAACAACAACCATAGATTAGTCCATAAAACATGCAATAAACTTAAATAAATCATTATGGCAGCCCTCCACAAGCTAATGCTTGGTCTTAGGAGAATTTTAATAGTAGTTAGTACTAACTTTGGGCTCTAGAAACCCAAAAAATTGCTACCATCACTGTGCACTTCACACTAGGTCACAAAACCTTCAATAAGTGCACCCCCTTCACTAAGCTTGGTCATCAAGCTCATGGCTCTCTTCCAAGCTTAGCCCTAGCCCCGTGGTTGCTTGAAAATACAAAAAACAACCCATGAGAGCAAAAGAACCCTTACCTTGATGGGTATGCTGAAATTGGAGCTTGATCCTATGTGCACTCAAGCAATAGCACCAAATAGCTTCCAATTGTGCTTCCTTGACTTCAATTGCAAGTAGTTTTGAGTTTAAAGGTATGGTGGCTATGGAGGAAGTGTGGAGGAGAGGGCTAGCTTTCTTTTTGCTGGTGGAGGCCGAAATTTAGAGAAGCAAAGGTGGTCTTGACTACTTAAAGAGTCAAAATTACACTAAACACACTTAAGTAGTCTTAACCTTGTCTTATGTTATTTTTCTTGCTACAAGACTATGGTTTCTTAGTCTTAATCTCTTGGCCCACATTTGAACATCCTTATCTTCCTTTAGCAGCCCTCCTTATGTGGGACAACCCCACAAAGCTTCCATTTGACATAAGTCATAGACATACACATCTTAAGGCCTACATTAGAACACTTAGGTCCTTTATACCTTTTTGTGTTTTCTTTGGCCTTAGTTGTCTTCCGTAAGCAATTTGGTCCTCCAATAGCACTTTCATACCATTCATATCCTTCTCATAACTCTCCAAATCTCTTTTGTGAATGTTTTGAAATTGAGTACACAAATTTCCAAAACCTTACAAAAAAGTCCATAGGTTGCTTGACACACAAGCAATCCTTAAGGCTTTTCGTGGGGGCCAAGTTACGAACTTTAGAACACTTTTAAGGAGGTGTTGATCATGCCTTTTACTCCCCACACTTTAATCACTATGGTGAGAATTACATAATATAATGGTTTTTAGCCACTATGACACACTTGTAATTCTTCCAGTTTTGTGAGGTGGTAACAGGAATACCCTCGATGAAGAAGAAAGGAAAGGTGTGGGAGATAGCAAAAATGGAGTTTGACAGCCTTGTAAGGAAGCTGACCAGAATGAATGGGTCAGTGGCGAAGTTTCCGCTTGATGATCCTCTCTTGATCATGGCTAGGATAAAAAACTAGGATGTCAAGAGAGTGCTCTTAGATGATGGGTCAAATGCTGATGTCTTTTTTGCTTATCTGCTACCAAAATTGTGTATCACCAACAGTGAGCTCAAACCGATGATGTCACCCATGTTTGACGTTGGACCTGCCAAACTCCCCGTGTTGGGATGGATCGACCTCTTACTTATGTTGAAAGGTACTTTGGTAAAGATGGGAAAGGAACTCTTTGCCTCCACTATGACAAGGTTGATAGTCATAGATGTTCCATCATCTTACAATGCCATCCTCGGTAGGTAGACACAGGGCAACCTTCACCTCTAAACTGACATGAAATACTTGACTATCATGTTTGAGGTGAAAGAAGGAGATGCCAAAATATACATCGACCGAGTTGAGGTCAGGAAGGTATTTGTCAAGGCAAGGCAAAATCCTGCCAAAGTCCATGCACAAAGTTCAGAGGGATGGTCAAAGAAAATGTTTGGCACATGTGTACCAATGAGTTTAAGACAAAGAAACCATGATTAATGAGAAGGAAAAATGACAGAAAGCAAGGTTAAGCTTTTTAAGTGTGTTTTGTTCCCTTAAGTTCATTTAAGGCCATTTAAGTGGCCAAATCACTTATCTCTCTATCATTTTCGTCCTCCTCCAGCCCATGAACCAGTTCCTCTAGTGCAAAGGCCTCCAGTGCAAAAAGCTAACATAGTGTTTGCAGTGGAAAGGCCAGAAACATCACAGCAGGGAGAAGCACTAAGAGGTAACATTTACCTTAATGGTATGCCTGTTAGTGTTCTATTTGATACTGGTGCATCTATGACAATAGTGGCTAGGAAGTTTGTTGATGCCAGAAATTTGCTTACTAAAATCATGCCTAGGATATCCTTAGTGAAAATAGCAGGTAGTCAATGTCTCTTTATGAATGAGCTAGCTATGGATTGTGAGCTAATAGTAGGAAAGACTAAGGTTATGACTAATTTGCCAGTGTTGGACATTCCTAAGTATGATATAGTGATAGGTATGAACTGGTTTGCTATGCATAACATACGAATTGATTGCGCTAAGAGAGAAATCACATTGCTTGATGGTTAAGTGATATGCATTAGTGAATTCTAAGGAATTAGTGTATCAAATGCATGGCATGGGCCTAGAAGTACTAGATGAGATACATGTGATTTCTGAGCATGATTATTGTTATGCATTTAATGAATTGTACTATGAAGAAGAAGTGGATAGAATACCCATAGTTAGAGACTTTCCACAGGTCTTTCCTCAAGACTTGCCAGGTATTCCACCACCAATGGAGATTGAGTTTAAGATCAAGCTGCAACCAGTAGCTAGTCCAATATCCATACCTCATTACAGAATGCCTATCACAGAGATGAATGAACTCAAGAAATAACTTGATGAACTTCCTGAAAAATGGTTCATAAGGCCAAGTGTTTCACCGTGATGAGCTCCAGTGCTCTTTGTGAAGAAGAATGATGGATCATTGAGACTATGCATTGACTAGAAGAAGCTCAATGCAATGACTATCAAGAATAAGTATCCACTCCCTAGGATTGAGTATTTTTTTTATCAACTCAAGGGAGCTAAGATATTCTCCAATATAGATTTGAGACCTGGATACTTCTAGTTGAGAGTAAAGGAAGAAGACATTCCTAAGACTGCATTCAGGGCCAGATATGAGCATTATGAGTACACTGTCATGCCATTTGGTTTGACTAATGCCCCAGCTGCTTTCATGGACTTGATGAACAGGGTGTTTAGACAACATCTGGACAAATTTGTATTCATGTTCATTGATGACATCCTAGTGTATTCCGGGGATGAAAATGAACATGGACATCATCTAAAGATTGTCTTAAAGACTCTGTTAGAACATCAGCTGTATGCCAAGCTATCCAAGTGCCAATTCTGGATAAGGGAAGTGTCTTTCCTAGGACACATCATAGAGGCACGAGGCCTTAGGGCTGACCCTGAAAACGGCAAGGCAGTGCAAGAATGGGAAAGACCAAAGACTGTAAGGGAAATCAGAAGTTTCCTAGGATTAGCTGGATACTACAAAAGATTTGTATCAAGCCTTTCTAGGATTGCCTCAGTTCTTACTCAACTAACCAAGAAGGGTCAAAGGTTTGAGTGGACAAAAAAATGTGAAAAGAGTTTCCAGGAGCTCAAGCAAAGGTTGATTGAAGCTCCAGTATTGATTCTTCCTGGTCCAAGCAAGCCCTACATCATATATACAGACGCATCTAGATCTGGGTTGATAGCCGAAGGGCTATCGCCTCTATCTGACCCGAAGTAGGGGCATCAGGGAACGCGAGGACACTATTAACCCCCCCGAGGTACTAAGCAGATCACCTTCAGAGATAGAGAATCAGCTATTGCAAGCCGAAGAGGATCTCCCCGAAGGCGGAACCCTGAATCAGGGAACTCCCCTGAACTACGGGCACATTTCCCGAAGGAGCACCGTCCCCGTCAGAGGACGACTTCGTCCAGGGACTTCGGGAGTACGGTATGAACATTTAAGGAGCGTCTGACATGCCGCCCACAGACGCTACATGTCACCTCAAACGGTGATTTGACACGCCGATGCCGTCCAGGTCTTGTCACGACCTGTCTCGGTTCAAGACTCGAGGAGCCTGCCACCGGCTACTCGCCCCCTACGCCCAGAAACTCGAGAACATCTGACCGAACACGTGTCATCATCTGAACGGACTGGGCTTCTCTATAAATACCAGGAAACAGACCCTGGCAAACGGTCGGACTCCTCCCCATTGAGAAAACATAGGCAAGCCCACTAAAAACCCTAGTGCTTCCTTCTTACCTCCTCAGGAAACTAACTTGGGCGTCAGAGGCTCCTCCCCGGAAAAGCACCCCGGGGACCTCCTAACCCTTTTCTCCGAGCTTTACTGGCACACTCCCCTGGGAAACTTCAACTCCAGACGTTCTCCCTCACAGGAAGTCCTCCCGGAGGTCACTATGCCTTCTAGTGAAGATGTTTCAGGACATCATTTGGCGCCGTCTGTGGGAACGCATCCTCGGGTCGCCGTCGTTGAGACTCACCATTCTAAGGACAAGGGACTCCTGAGGTCCCCGTCCGCGCCTGAAGTCCAATCGGCCATTGAGCAAGCCCCCCCAGGGACTTCCACACTTGAGGAAGAGCGCCCCTGGTCATAACCATGAGCTTCCTACGTGACTTTCAATGTTCTGTTGTGGCTGAAATGACACAACAGATAGATCGAAGGTGGCCGCAACAAGCTCAAGCCCAAAGGCCTCCTTCGCCAGCACACCCTCGGGAAAAAAGTCCCAAACCAACTCATCGTAGTTCGGGATCCGGAGACCCACGGGAGGAGTCTTCAACAGAAAACATGCCCCTTGGGGCACGGCTCGCGGGACAAGCGGGGTCAAGACGACCCAAAATGACACACAGGAGGAGCCAGTCACCTGAGGCGAGGTCCCCATCCCCTCAGCACCGAACCCGCTCTCCGAAGAGGCACCGACAATCCCCCCTGCCAGAAGAAGAACCTAGTGCCACGATCCTCATGGAGAAAATATTGGCGAGGTTGGACAGAGTGGAGAAACAGGTGGCCCGCAAACCCGTCTGGGCTAGGCTGTCTGGAACCTTTTGTGGGGATGAGTCACCATTCACCCAAGACGTAGTTGAGGCAGCCATGCCAGGTGATTTCAGAGTACCTCGGCTGGAAACTTACGATGGCCGTACTGATCCACAGGCCCATCTTACCAAGTACAGACGCAGCATGATGATGCACGGTGCCGACGACGCTACCCTGTGCAAATGCTTCGAGGTTACTCTCACTGGGCCAGCAACAGCCTGGTATAATTCATTGGCGCTAGGAACCATGATGGAGTTCCAGGAGTTATCCACAGCCTTCACGCAGCAGTTTATCGGAAGTCGGCCAACGGCGAAGATGCCGGTGCAAATGTTCGACATAGCGCAAAGAATTGGAGAGACCATCTGCGACTATGTCGAGAGATTTAAGAGAGAGGCCTTGTGATGGCCGGGGGCCTCATCGTTTAGAGTCATGGTGACTGGTGGAGAGACTTCTGGGAGGAAGAATGCCTGGAGGATGGTTCGCCCTTGGGAGTGTACCTGAGATGCTCAGAAAAAGTGGGTTAGGAGGCCCCCGAAATGTGTTTCCGGGGGGGAGCCTCCGATGCCCAAGTCAGTGGTGGCTGAGAAAAGGCAGAGGAAATAGCACAAAAGGGCTGAAGAGTCTCGCCTCGTGATTTTCTCAGAGTCTGGGAGTCAGACCTTTGCCAACCAACCTCCTGTCAAATATTTATTTCCTGGTATTTATAGGAGTACCTAGCCCATTCAGAGCACGACACGTGTTCGGTCGGATGTTCCCTGAGTTTCTGGGCGTAGGGGACAGATAGCAGGTAGCAGGTTGCCTTGAGCCTTGTGCTGAGATGGGCCATGATGTGATTTTGATGGCGTCAGCGTGTCAGAGCGCCTATTGAGGCGGCTTTATGACGTCTGTGAAAGGACGTGTCAGAGGCTTCCTTAAATGCTCCTGCCATACTACCGAGGTCCCTGGGTGAGGTCATCCTTTGGTACGGACGGTGCCTCTTCGGGAAACCCGCCCTCAGTTAGGGGGTACCCAGCTTCAGGGAGTTCCGCCTTCGGGGAGATCATGTTCGGCCCACAACAGCTGGTGCCTCTTTTCTGAAGGTGATCTGTTTACAACCTCGTGGGGCTGGTAGTATCCTCAAGTTTCCTGGCGTGCCGGGCTCGGAGCTCTTCGGCTATCTCCCGAGGTGTATGATCCCACCTTTACTCGGGTAGCGCCAGTTTCTTCTGGCCATTCTTGTGGTAGGGAGTTCGGCCAGATAGAGGCGATAGCCTTTGGCCATCACATGCCTCCCTTTGGAAAGCCGAAGTGAAGACTTCAGTTTTGCATCTCTTTCCGAGGTTGTTCTTGGGAGTCTCTTAGGAAGCTCAACCTGTTCCGAGGGTGCACCTCTTGCCCAAAGGGCTGTTCGGCCTTGGCCTATTCTTTGGTGTCTTCGAGGCGGAGCCTGTGCCGAAGATAGACCTCTTGCCCGAAGGTCATGGGCTGTTTGGCCATAGCCTGTCTCTTGGTGTCCTCGAGGTAACCTGCTTTTTCTTCTTGCAGGTCTGTGTAACGTCGTGTCTGATGGCCAAGCGTGCTAGTCTAAGCGACGCGTCCCAGCTTTTTAGGGATGTCAGAAGACGTGTCCCCTGTTTTGGTGCGGCGGTTAACATGTGGCGCTTTGCCATTGGAGGAGAGTCGCGTCGGTTCCAGAGGGCGCGCCTTTTCAGGTGCAGAGGGCAGTTACGGCGATGGTTCACCTCCAAAAGGGTACTTATGACGACGTTTCGGTTACCAACCTTTGGCCTATAAATAGCCCATTCCATCATAAGTCCCATTTTCTTTTACTTCTGCTCTTTCCTCTGCTTTGCCCCTATTTTCGTACTTTCTTGCTTTCTGTGGCGGAGCTGCCTTAATCAGAGCTTTTTTCAGCCAACTTTCACGACGGCGTCCTCAGACTTTGGCAAATCTTTTGGTGGGTTTTTGTTTTCCAGAGTGTTTTGATTCCTCTGTTCTTTTGAGTTTTTTCCGGAAACTGTTTTCTTGCCTTTTCCAAACTCGTTTTCATGTTGAAAATGCCTATCCCTGAGAGCTGGCAGCCTCTTTTAGCCCATCCTTGTTGCACCACCCCCGCAAAATTAGAGAGGTGGAAGAAAAAGTTCTTTCTTCCCTCTTACGCCGTTACTAGGCTGCCTCGCTCTAGCCGTTATGCCTTTTCAAACCATAGCAATGAGATTACCGTTTTCTGAGCCCAGCTGAAGGCCGGACTTCGGTATCCTCCCCCGAAGATGGTTTGCGAGTTCTGCCAATTTCATGGCATTGCTGTGAACCAGCTTCCCCCGAACTCGTTCTGCTATTTCAACGCCTACCTCTGCATGTGTGGCGTGTTCGGGATAAAACCCCATTTTGTAATCTTCATGCAGTACTACAAGCTCTTTGTGGTCCCGAAGGGTGGCTTCTATTTTATGCTACCTCAGGGATCCGGGAGCAAAAAATTCATGTTCACCTTCGCCACCAAGGACAGCTGGCGGGGGTGGCAACAGAAATTCTTCTTCCTGAAAATGGAGGAGGCCTGGTCGTATGTTCCGACTAAGTGGGCTCAGGGAAAGTTAGATGTGGACATTGTTGATCTGAGGTTGTTGCTGACTCCAGAGTTAGCTTCCCCTTTCACGCACTTCGACGCCGCATTCGCGCCGTCTCTGACTGGGCTCCCGAGGACGCGCCGCGCTCTCTATACCCCTTCCCTATCAACTGGAGGTTGATGACCAAAGAGGTCCTCCGGGAGTTAAAGGTGGTTAAGGAGCACGAGACCGACCTCGGGATGCCAGCTCCTGCTATCGCCGGGAAGGATTCCTGGTTGGTCAAGCTTCTTAAGGAGGAAATTTCTTTCGAAACGCTTGTCGAATGTGAGTTGTCTTCTACTCCCTTGCTGTTTTTTCCTCGGACTTATGCTGATGTCTTTTTTCTTTTTCAGAAATGGGCGATGGGACTGCTGCATTTTACAAGTCCCTTTTCTCTGGCCAGGTGGAGAAGGGCGATCAGACGAAGAAGGTGGCTTCCCGAAGGCGGAAGTCTACTGGCGCTGGCCCTTCGGCGAAATGAGCAAAGAAAACTGCCCAGGTTCCTCTTGAGGAAATTTCTGAGGAGGCTGCCGAGGAGCCTGGTACAGCCGAGATTCCGGCGTCTGAGGCAGCTGTCGAAGTCCGTGCCGCTGCTGAAGTTTCTTCCGCCGACGTCCCTCCGCAGAGCCCTTCTGCGCCGCAGGCCCTTCTGGAGGCCGTGGCAGAGGCTCCTTTTGCCGAGGAGCGGCGCAATAGGAAAGGCAAGGCGATTTCGACCAAGGAGTCTGAGGATTCCGAGGACGCCGTATTCGAAGTGCCGCCGGGTCTGTTGCTTTCAGAACAAGTATGGCTCTTTTTGTTTTTCTGAATTTTCCTTTGTCTCTGACCTGCTTCTCATTTTTGCCACGCAGGGGAGTTGCTTACCCCAAACTGGACGGCCGAACACGCGAAGGCGTGGGCCCTTCGGGACGCCAAAGTCCCGCAAGGGAAGATACCAAAAGAGCCTTTCTGGACATTCACGGAGGACATGAACTTGTACTCCGAAGACTGTCTTGAAATGGTGAAACAGATTTCGAAGGGGGTGCTTACAGAGGCCTCCTTCAAGGCTATTGCGGAGGCCCATCCGGATGATGACACCCTTGCCGCGAAAGTCACCGAGCATGCTGCTCAGGTATGTTCTTCACACCTTTTTCCCTTCAATTTTTCCTAAGTGCTTGGCTCTTACTGACCTTGCGTTTGTCTTTTTGCAGCTGATGGGGTACGCCGGCTTTCTCCGAGTTCGGGTAGCCAGGCATTCGGTGTTCCGAGCTACGGCCTTATAGACCCTAGAGAAAGCGAAGGCCACGCGCTCGACATTGATCACCAAGAACCAGCAGCTGTCAGATGCTGCGAAGAAAGAAGTTGCTGCCCTTCGGGAGGAGTTCCAGAAGGAGAAGGAAGATCTTGAGAAGAACTCCTCCCTGAAGATTGCTGACCTCGGCGATCAGGTGAAAGGGATGCTTGCTACCAACCAAGACCTTCACAAAGATAAGTCAGATTCTGACAATCTCATTCGGTCCTTGGTGAGTGAGAAGAAGGCTCTCGAAGCCGAGGTCTAGTCTTTGAAGAAGGAGCCCGATGCGAAGAAGAGGGTGAAGGCGCTGAAGAAGGAGGTTGCAGACTTGAAGGACGAGCTCGAGGACCTTGAGGTTGAGAAGGACAAATCCAACCAAATGACCAAGGTCGCCTTCCAAGACGGATTCTGCCTTGCTCGGCACCAAGTCCTTGAGAGGTTCCCAGGTCTGGACCTCTCTTTTTTGGAAGCTCTCAACATTCCCGAGGGGCCTCGGTGGTCCTTGTCCAAAATCGAGCACCTGAACCTGCCTTCCACAATTCCGGTGCCGAAGGTGGTGGAAAAGGGCACAGAGGCTGGTGGCTCCCGTGACCTCTTCTCTTTTTTCCTCTTCGTTTTTGTGCTCCTTCTTCGGGCACTTCTTCTTTGTAAGCCTGATCATTAAATGAAGATCTTTTTTGGCTAAGTGTTTTTTCCATTGCCCCGAACACATTTGCTCAAGAGACTTCGGAAAACCTGCGATCAGAGAAACTTGACTAAGTGTAAAAGATCTTTCCATTGGCCGAGCCTGTTCGCTCAAGAGGCTTTTTGGAAAGTCTGAAAAATTTGACTAAGTCTTTTTGCAGGTTTTTGCATTTCCATTTTGTCCCGAACACGTTCGCTCGAGGGACTTCGGAAACCCCTTAGTCAAAATTTTTCATTTCCCCTTGTCCCGATCATGTTTTCTCAAGAGACTTAAGAAACCTTTTGCGAGATTTTTTGTTTTCCATTTTTCCCGAGCGTGATGGCTCAAGGGACTTTGGAAAACTGTCTCTGCGCTTATTACGGCGAGCACTGCTGAGAGACTTTTCCATCTTTCCCGAGCGTGATGGCTCAAGGGACTTCGGAAAGTCATATCTGTGCTTGTGGCGAGCATCTTCGCGAAATTCTGTATAATTCTGCTCTTAAGAAATTTTCTCAAGACACTTCTGTACTTAGAATATTTTTCGTACAGTATGATTCCTTCGCTCAAGCTTAGGAGTAGAATTTTCTCAAGGCGTCTGAGTGCCAAGTGTTTTTCAATTCTACGCCTTCGGCATCGCCAAATTTGTACACGCCTTTTCGTACTTCGGTAAGAACCACATAAGGTCCTTCCCAGTTCACGCGAAGTACGCCGTGAGATGGCTTTCGGGGTGCAAAGTCAGTCTTTCAGAGAACGAGGTCCCCTTTTTTGATTTCTTTTGGCCTGTCTCGTAAATTTATAGCCGCGGCCACTCTTTGCTGGAAAGCTTTTCTTCTCAGCTCAGCTATTTCTCTGTGTTCACCGAAGAGGTCGAGCTTCGTTCTTTGGCCGAGGTCGTTTCCACCTTCATCAAATACTTGCACCCGTACTGATGGTCTAACTATCTCGATAGGGATGATGGCCTCTATTCTGAAGACGAGTGAGAAGGGAGTCTCCCCTGTGGCTCTTCGGGGCGTCGTTCGGTAACTCCATAACACGCTTTGGAGTTCTCCTAGCCATTTCCCTTTTGATTCCCCCAGTTTCTTCTTCAGGCCATCTTTTATGGTCCTGTTAGATACTTCCACTTGCCCGTTGCTTTGGGGGTGAGCTACTGGGGCGGAGTGCATTTTTATTCCGAGGTCGCTGATAAATTCCTAGAATCCTTTGTCTATGAATTGGGATCCATTATCAGCCACTAGTACCCTCGGTATGCCGAATCTGCATACTATGTTCTTCCATACAAACTTTTGCACTTCTTTTTCCGAGATAGTTGCTAGGGGTTCTGCCTCAACCCATTTGGAGAAATAGTCTACTGCTACCACGCAGAATTTCACGCCTCCGGGCGCTGATGGGAGTGGCCCAATAAGGTCTATAACCCAGACTGCGAAGGGCCAGGGGTAGTCAGCCGAAGTTACCATTTCCGAGGGTGACCTCTGGATGTTCGCGTTTTTCTGGCAACTACCGCATTTTCGGATGAACTGCCTTGCATCCTTTCTCAGGGTAGGCCAGAAGTATCCTTGGCGAAGTATCACCACCGCAAGGGCATCAGTTCCAATATGTGAACCACACATGCCTTCGTGGACCTCTTCAAGGACCATTTCAGTATCCTCTTCATCCACGCATCTTTGCAGCGGGTTTGCATATCCCTGTCGGTATAACTCTTCGTCAATCAGGAAGAATCGGCCGGAGCATCTTCGCAGTCTTGCAGCGTCGCCGAGGTCTTCGGGGAGCACGCTTTCTACGAGGTATCTTTTTATGGGATCTTTCCATCCTTTTCCCGAGGTCACTATGCTCAGCATTGAGATGCTTGGGTGATCTAGCACCTCGGTGTATGTTTTTGACTTCTCCAAGCAATCTGCCTCAGTGTTATTCCGCCGAGGTACATTTTCAATCCGTACGGCGTCAAACTCTTGGATGAGCTTTGCTACCAGCTCGTGGTATTTTGCCAAGATTGGGTCCTTCACCCCATAATCTCCTGCCGTCTGCCGAACTACCAGCTGGGAATCGCTGTGAGCCTTTAAGTTTCTCATGCCAATCCTTCTGGCCAAGCGTAATCCCGCTATGAGGGCTTCATACTCAGCCACATTGTCAGTGACGCTGAAGCTGAACTTGATAGCCTTCTTTACCGCTAGGCCTTCGGGTCCTCTGATAATTACTCCAGCTCCCTGTTGTTCAGATCCTGAGGCTCCGTCAACATGCAAGGTCCACTCTGGCTCACCTCCGTTCGGATCCATATGGCTTTCCTTAGTGGTGGGTACTTCGGCGATAAAGTCTGCCAGTGCTTGAGCTTTTATGGCCTTCCGAGGTTCATATATGATTTCGTGTTCGCCAAGCTCTATGCACCATTTGGAGAGCCTTCCCAAATGATCAACTTTCTTCATAACATCCCGTAGTGGTTGACTACTTCGGACGATGATAGGGTGAGCCTGAAAGTATGGTCGCAGCGTTCTCCCTGCAAGCACCAAGGCGTATATAGCTTTTTGAAGCAGAGGGTACCTGACTTCGTCGCCATGCAGGGATTTGCTGACTTAATAGACTGGCCATTGCTTTGGCCCTTCTTCTTTCATGAGGACCGAGCTTACGGCTTTCTCCGTGACGGCGAGGTACAAAACGAGGGCCTCTCCCTCCCGAGGTTGTCGCAGAGTCGGCAGGCTAGCCAAGTAGACTTTGAGTTCTTCCCAGGCCTTTTGGCAATCTTCACCCCAAGGGTGATCATTCCTTCCGAGGCCACCTTCCATTTTTGCTGCCTTTGTGAGGACTTTGAACAAAGGTCGACACCTATCTCCGTACCTGGAAATAAATCTGCTCAGGGAGGTTATTCTTCCGGTGAGCCTCTGCACGTCTTTGACTGTGGCAGGAATCGGAACTCAAGCAGCGCCTTAATCTTCTCGGGGTTAGCGTCAATGCCTCTTTCGGATACCATGTACCTAAGGAATTTTCCCGAGGTTACCCCGAAGATGCACTTTTTAGGATTGAGCCGAATCCCGAAGGCTCTGAGCTTTTGGAAGGTTTCCTCTAGATCTGCAACGTGATAGCTAGGCAGGTTGCTCTTGACTATCATATCATCAACATACACCTCCATGTTTCTCCCCATTTGGTCTTTAAAGACCTTGTTCATCAACCTTTGGTAGGTGGCTCCTGCATTTTTGAGCCCGAAGGGCATCCTGACATAGCAGTATGTTCCTCCCTCGGTGATGAAGGCGGTTTTTTCTTCATCTTCGGGGTCCATCCTTATTTGATGGTAGCCACTGAAGGCGTCTAGGAAACTTAGGCGCCCATATTCGGCAGTTGAATCTACCAGTTGATCTATTGGCGGCAGAGGGTATGAGTCTTTCGGGCAAGCATCGTTCAAGTTTCTGAAGTCGATGCACATTTGGAGTTTCCTGCTACCTTCTTTTGTGGCAATGACCACGTTGCTTAACCATTCGGGGTACTTCACCTCCCTGATGACTTTGGCGTGTAACAGACGCTGGACCTCGGATTTGACAAAGTTGCTCTTGTGGGCTGAGATGCTTCGTTTCTTTTGTCGGACAGGTTTTGCTTTCAGGCTTACTTTGAGGCTATGCTGTATTATGCCAGAGTTTACCCCTGGCATATCTTTCGGCGAGTAGGCAAACAGATCTTTATTTTTCAGCAGAAAAGATACAAGGTTTTCCTTCTCACCTTCGGCCAAGCTCTTCCCTATTCGGGTAGATTGTCCTGGGATAAGTTCTACTGTTTCCATTTCCGCTTTTGCGAGACCTTCTTATTTGCCTTTTTCTGGCGCCTTTCGTGCTTTCACAAACACCTTTCTTACCTCGGCCTGGTCTATGAAGATCTCTGCATCTCCATCCTTGGTGGCGAATGTGACAGTCAAGTACTTCACATCAGGGAGAATGTGCAGGTTTCCCTGTGTCTGCCTTCCAAGGATGGCGTTGTACGAGGACGGGACGTCCATGACGATGAACCTCGCCATTATGGAGGTGTACAGCTCAGCTGCTCCGTCTACCGAAGTCCCTCTCAACATCAGTGGGAGGTCGATCCATCCGAGAACGGGCAGTTCGGATGGTCCAACCCCGAAGGTGGGCGAGGTGACTGGCTTAAGGTCGCTGCTGGAGATGCCCAAGCTCGGCAGTAAGTGCGAGAATAGGATGTCCGCATTTGATCCATCATCAAGTAGCACCCTTTTGATGTCGCAGTTCCCTATCCTTGCCATGATTAGCAGCGGATCGTCGTGGGGGAAAACGACGGTGGATCCATCTTTGCAGGCCAGCTTCTTTGCTGGATTTTGATATTCCATGACTGCAATTTCTCTGGCCTTCCGCTTTCTTTCCGAGGATGGGAGCCCCGTGGTGATTGTTTGGATAACCCCTGTCGGAGGTGGAGGGCGCCTTTTTGGACTTCGGTTTCTCCGCCTGTCGGAGTCATAGTCCTCATCTTCGGCCCTTTCTTCCTCCACTTTTCTGCCTTTTGAGGATGGCATCCGCAGGTATTTCCGAAGTTGGCCCTGCTTTATCAGTGACTCTATGTACTTCTTCAGCTGCAAGCAGTCTTCGGTGCCATGACCGTGGTCGCGATGAAACTGGCAGAACTTCTTTGCATTCTTCTTATTATCGGCGGTCATAGCATTTGGCCGCCGAATCTGCGTCCCTTGCCTTTCCAGCGCCATGAGGATGTTGGTCCGTGTAGTGCTCAGTGGTGTGAAACTTTGGGGTTTCCTTCCCCGCATCCTCCGAGGTCGTCCTGCCTGTTCGGTCGGATGCCGAGCTTGTTGATTGGAACCTTCGGCGTGGTGGTGATCGGACTTCGGCCTAGCCATTCTTAGTTCCTCGGCGGTCATGTGCTGTTCTGCCCTTCGGTAAAATTCTCCGAGGGTCTCCAGGGGGTCCTTTGAGAACTCGTAGAATAGCTGTGAGTGTCACCGATGGCCCCGTGTCATGGGAAGAATGCGGATTTCGGGCCGGAAGTCTGGAACGCTCAGAGCTTCCCTGTTGAATCTTTCGACATAGTCTCGAATTGTTTCTCCGTTCCTCTGCTCTATGTCGAACATCTGGACAGGCATCTTCGCAGTAGGTCGACTCCCAATGAATTGCTGTGTGAAGGCCGTGGACAACTCCTGGAACTCAGTGATGGTCCCTGAAGGCAATGAATTGTACCATGCAGTTGCTGCCCCTGTGAGGGTGACTTCGAAGCACTTGCACATGGTAGCGTCGTCAGCACCGTGCATTATCATGCTGCGTCTGTACTTCATCAGATGGGCCTGTGGATCCGTACGGCCATCATAAATCTCCAATCGAGGTACTCTGAAGTCACCTGGCCTGGCTGCCTCAACAACGGCCTGAATGAATGGGGAGTCATCTCCGCAGAATGTTCCCGAAAGTCTGGCCCTAACGGGCTTTCTGGCCATTTGTTTCTCCACCCTATCTAGCCATGCTAATATCCTCTCCATAAGCACTGTGGCAGTAGGCCCTTCTTCAGGGAAGGGAGATCGTCGACGCCTCTTCAGGGAGCGAGTCCGGCGCTGAGGGGACAGGGACCTCGCCTCAGGCAGCGAACTTCTTTGCTGTGAGACCCTCGGTCGCTCAGACCTCTTCTGCCCTACAGGCTATTTCCCGAGGGGCGTATTTTCTGTGCACGACTCTTCGCGTGGGTCTACGCTTCCCGAACTGCGATGAGTCGACCTCTAACTCTTCTCCCGAGGGCGTGCAGGTGACGGAGGTCTTTGGGCTTGTGCCTGCAGTGACCATCTTCGGTCGATCTGCTGTGTCATTTCGGCCACGAGCGAACGCTGAAACTCCCTCATAAAGCTCATAGTGATTACTAGAGGGAGGTCATCCTCGGACGCAGAAGTCCCTGGGAGTGTTTGCTCAGCAGCCGGTTGTGTCTCAGGCACGAACGGAGACCTTGGGAGTCCCTTGTCCTTAGAACGCCGAGTTTCAACGACGGCAATCTCAGAGCGGGTTCCCACAGACAGCGCCAAATGATGGCCGGGGGCCTCATCGTTTAGAGTCATGGTGACTGGTGGAGAGACTTCTGGGAGGAAGAACGCCTGGAGGATGGTTCGCCCTTGGGAGTGTACCTGAGATGCTCAGAAAAAGTGGGTTAGTAGGCCCCCGGAATGTGTTTCCGGGGGGGGAGCCTCCGACGCCCAAGTCAGTGGTGGCTGAGAAAAGGCAGAGGAAATAGCACAAAGGGGCTGAAGAGTCTCGCCTGGTGATTTTCTCAGAGTCTGGGAGTCAGACCTTTGCCAACCAACCTCCTGTCAAATATTTATTTCCTGGTATTTATAGGAGTACCTAGCCCGTTCAGATCGCGAGACGTGTTCGGTCGGATGTTCCCTGAGTTTCTGGGCATAGGGGACAGATAGCAGGTAGCAGGTTGCCCTGAGCCTTGTGCTGAGATGGGCCATGATGTGATTTTGATAGCGTCATCTTGTCAGAGCGCCTATTGAGGCGGCTTTATGACGTCTGTGAAAGGACGTGTGAGAGGCTTCCCTAAATGCTTCCTTAAATGCTCCTGCCGTACTCCCGAGGTCCCTGGGTGAGGTCGTCCTTCGGTACGGACGGTGCCTCTTCGGGAAACCCGCCCTCAGTTTGGGGGTACCCAGCTTCAGGGAGTTCCGCCATCGGGGAGA
The DNA here is from genome assembly GCA_039654915.1 of Aquilaria yunnanensis. NCBI lineage: Eukaryota > Viridiplantae > Streptophyta > Magnoliopsida > Malvales > Thymelaeaceae > Aquilaria > Aquilaria yunnanensis. The sequence goes on from CM077598.1 coordinate 81,175,321, forward strand.
TCATGTTCGACCCGCAACAGCTGGTGCCGTTTTTCCGAAGGTGATCTGTTTACAACCTCGGGGGCCTGGTAGTATCCTCAAGTTTCCTGGTGTGCCGGGCTCGGAGTTCTTCGGCTATCTCCCGAGGTGTATGATCCCACCTTTACTCGGGTAGCGCCAGTTTCTTCTGGGCATTCTTGTGGCAGGGAGTTCGGCCAGATATAGGCGATAGCCTTTGGCTATCACCTTGAGTGTCCCAGACTTTCGGCCTGAAGTACACATCCTTGCGATGACACGGGGCCATTATAGGGAATCACAGCGGTTTTACGAATTCTCCAAAGACCCCCCGGACACGCTGGGCGAATTCTACAGAAGGGCCGAACAGCACATGACAGCCGAAGAGCTGAGAATGGGTGGACCGAAGTCAGATCACACCAGGGGCGAAGGGTCCAGCCAGCAAAGTCGGTATCCCACCGAACAGGCAGGCTGACCTCGGGGAACGCGAGGAAGGAAACTCCCCATTTTCACACCCCTGAACACCACAAGGACGAACATGCTCATGACAATGGAAAGGCACGGAAATCAGGTTCAACGGCCATGGGCCATGACTGCCGAAAACAGAAAGAATATGAAGAAGTTCTGGCAGTTTCATCATGACCACGGTCACGACACCGAAGACTGTTTCCAATTGAAAAAGTATATAGAGTCGCTGATAAAACAGGGCCAACTTCGGCGTTATCTGCGCATGCCTTCCTCGAAAGGGAGAAAAAAGGAGGAAGGAAAGGCAGAAGATGTGGACTACGACTCCGACAGGCGGAGAAACCGAAGTCTGAAAAGGCGCCCCCCACCTCTAGTAAGAATTATACAAACAATTACGACAGGATTGCCATCCTCGGAAAGAAAGAGGAAGGCCAGAGAAATAGCAGTCATGGAGTATCAAAGTCCAACAAAAAATCTGGCCCGAAAGGATGGCTCCGCCATCATTTTTCCGCACGACGACCCATTATTGATCATAGCGAGAATAGGAAACTGGGACGTCAGGAGAGTGCTCCTTGACGACGGATCAAATGCCAACGTCCTGTTTTCACACATGCTGCCAAGGTTGGGTGTATCTAGCAGCGACCTCAAGCCCGTCACCTCGCCTACCTTCGGGGTAGGTCCGTCCGAGCTGCCCGTCCTCGGATGGATCGATCTCCCTTTGATGCTGAAAGGGACTTCGGTGATTGGGACAGCAGAGTTGTACGCCTCCATAATGGCAAGGTTCATCGTTATGGATGTCCCTTCATCGTACAACGCCATCCTTGGAAGACAGACACAGGGAAACCTGCACATTCGCCCTGATGTCAAATACTTAACCGTCATTTTTTACGCCAAGGATGGAGATGCGAAAATCTTCATAGATCAAGGCGAAGTAAGGAAGGTGTTCGTCAAAGCATGAAAGGCTCCAGCAAATAACTTCGCGCAAGCTGTGGAAGCAAAAGCACCAAAAAAGGGCGAGGCAGAGAATCCCGTGAAGGCGGAAATGGAAGAAATAGAACTTGTCCCAGGCCAAAAAACCCGAATAGGGAAAAACTTGGCCGAAGGTGACAAGGAAAAACTTGTATCTTTTCTACTGACAAATAAAGATCTGTTTACATACTCACCGAAAGATATGCCAGGGGTAAACTCTGACATAATTCAACATAGCCTCAAAGTAAGTCCGGAAGCAAAGCCTGTCCGGCAAAATAAGCGAGGCATCTCGGCTCATAAAAGTAACTTTGTCAAAATCAAAGTCCAACGACTGTTAGAAGCCGATGTCATCAGGGAGGTCAATTACCCTGAATGGTTAAGCAATGTGGTAGTTCCCACAAAAGAAGGAAGCGGTAAACTCCAGATGTGCATCGACTTCAGAAACTTGAACGATGCTTGCCCGAAAGATTCATACCCTCTCCCACCGATAGACCAATTGGTAGACTCAACTGCCGAATACGGGCTCCTAACTTTCTTAGACGCCTTCAGTGGGTATCGCCAAATAATGATGGACCCTGAAGATGAAGAAAAAACCGCCTTCATCACCAAAGGAGGAACATATTGCTACCTCAGGATGCCCTTCGGACTAAAAAATGCAGGAGCCACCTACCAGAGCTTAATGAGCAAGGTCTTCAATGACCAAATAGGGAGAAACATGGAAGTATATGTGGATGACATGTTAGTCAAAAGGAAGTTGCCTGGCGACCACGTTGCAAATCTAAAAGAAACTTTCCACGAGCTCAGAGCCTTCGGGATCCGCCTTAATCCCGAAGGCTCTGAGCTGGTGGGAAGTTTCCTTTAGATCTGCGACGTGGTCGCCAGGCAGCTTGCTTTTGACTATCATGTCATCAACATATACTTCCATGTTTCTCCCTATTTGGTCGTTGAAGACCTTGCTCATTAACCTCTGGTAGGTGGCTCCTGCGTTTTTGAGTCCGAAGGGCATCCTGATGTGGCAATATGTTCCTCCTTCGGTGATGAAGGCAGTTTTTTCTTCATCTTCAGGGTCCATCCTTATTTGGTGATACCCACTGAAGGTGTCTAAGAAAGTTAGAAGCCCGTATTCGGCAGTTGAGTCTACCAATTGATCTATCAGTGGGAGAGGGTATGAATCTTTCGGGCAAGCATCGTTCAAGTTTCTGAAGTCGATGCACATCCGGAGTTTACCGCTTCCTTCTTTTGTGGCAACTACCACATTGCTTAACCATTCAGGGTACTTGACCTCCCTGATGACATCAGCTTCTAACAGTCGTTGGACTTCGGTTTTGACAAAGTTACTTTTATGAGCCAAGATGCCTCGCTTCTTTTTCCGGACAGGCTCTTAGAGCCTTCGGGATCCACCTTAATCCCGAAAAATGCATCTTCGGAGTGACGTCGAGAAAGTTCCTTGGGTACATGGTATGAGAATGAGGTATCGGTGCCAACCCAGAAAAAATTAGGGCTCTACTCATGTTCCGAACTCCTGCCACAATAAAAGACGTGCAGAGGCTCACCGGTAGGATAACCTCCCTTAGCAGGTTTATTTCCAGATATGGAGACTGGTGTCGACCATTCTTCAAAGTCCTCACTAAGGCAGCAAAAAAGGAGGACAACCTCGGGAGCAATAACCATCCTTGGGGTGAAGACTGCCAAAAGGCTTGGGAGGAACTCAAAATCTATTTAGCCAGCCTGCCCACTTTGCGGCAACCTCGCGAGGGAGAACCCCTCGTGTTATACCTCACCGTCACAGAAAAAGTTGTAAGCTCGGTCCTTGTGAAAGAAGAGGAGGCGAAGGAATGGCCAGTCTACTACGTAAGCAAATCCCTACATGGCGCCGAAGTCAGGTACCCTTTGTTGCAAAAAGCTATATATGCCTTGGTACTAGTAGGAAGAAGGCTGCAGCCATATTTTCAGGCTCACCCTATCATCGTCCGAAGTAGTCTACCTCTGCGCGATGTCATGAGAAAAGTTGATCATTCGGGTCGGCTTTCCAAATGGTGCATAGAGCTTGGCGAACACGACATCACTTATGAACCTCAAAAAGCCATAAAAGCTCAAGCTCTGGCAGATTTCATTGCCGAAGTACCCACCACCGAAGATAGCCATCCAGATCCAAGCGAAGGTGAGCCAGAGTGGACTTTGTATGTCAACGGAGCCTCGGGGTCCGAACACCAGGGAGCTGGGGTAATTATCAGAGGACCCAAAGGCCTTGAAGTAATGAAGGCTATTAAATTCAGCTTTAACATCACCAATAATGTGGCTGAGTATGAAGCCCTCATAGCAGGATTGTGCCTAGCCTGAAGAATTGGCGTGTGAAATCGAAAAGCCCACAGTGATTCCCAACTAGTTGTTCGGCAAACAGCAGGAGACTGTGGGGCGAAGGACCCAATCTTGGCAAAATATCACGAACTGGTGACAAAGCTCATTTGAGAGTTCGACACCATACGGATCAAAAATGTACCTCGACGGGATAACCCCGAAGCAGACTGCTTGTCAAAGTAAAAAACATACACCGAGGTACTAAGCCGACCGAGCATTGAAGTACTGAGCATAATAACTTCGAAAAAAGGCTGGAAAGACCCGATAAAGAATTATCTTGCGAACAACGCACTCCCCGAATACCCTATCGAGGCCGCAAAAGTGCGAAGACGCGCCGGGCGATTCTTCCTAATAGGCGAAGAACTGTATCGGCAGGGATATGCAAATCCTTTACAGAGGTGTGTTGGCGAAGAGGATACTGAAATGATCCTCGAAGAAGTCCACGAAGGCGCTTGTGGTTCACACATTGGAACTGATGCCCTAGCGGCAGTAATACTGCGCCAAGGATACTTTTGGCCTGCCCTGAGAAAGGACGCTAGGCAGTTCATCCGAAAATGTGGCAGCTGCCAAACACACGCAAAAATCCAGAGGACACCCTTGGAAATGGTGACTTCGGCTGACTATTCCTGGCCCTTTGCAGTTTGGGGCATAGACCTCATAGGACCACTCCCAACAGCGCCTGGAGGCGTGACATTCTGCGTAGTAGCAGTAGACTATTTCTGCAAATGGGTCGAAGCGGAACCATTGGCTACTATCTCGGCAAAAGAAGTGCAGAAGTTCGTATGGAAGAACATCGTATGCAGGTTTGGCATACCAAGGGTACTAGTAGCTGATAATGGATCCCAGTTTATAGACAAAGGGTTCCAGGAATTTATCAGTGACCTCGGAACAAAAAAGCACTTCGCCCCAGTAGCTCACCCCCAAAGCAATGGGCAAGTAGAAGTATCTAACAGGACCATAAAAGACGGTCTGAAAAAGAGGCTGGGGGAAGCAAAAGGGAAATGGCCAGGAGAGCTCCAAAGTGTACTTTGGAGCTACCGAACAACACCCCGAAGAGCAACTGGGGTGACGCCTTTTTCACTCATTTTTGGTATAGGGACCATCATCCCAATCGAGGTAGTGCAACCATCAATCCGTGTACAGGTTTTTGATGAAAGTAGAAATGACCTCAGCCTAAGAACCAAGCTCGACCTCGTCGGCGAACACAGAGAAATAGCGGAGCTGAGAAGAAAGGCTTTTCAACAGAGAGTGGCCACGGCCATAAACTTGCGTGCCAGGCCAAAGGGAACAAAGAAAGGAGACCTCGTTCTCCGAAAGGCTGAATTTGCACCTCATAGGCCATCCCACAGGGTACTTCGCGCGAACTGGGAAGGTCCTTACCTGATCCTTGCCGAAGTACGAAAAGGGGTGTACAAGCTCGGCGATTCCGAAGGTATAGAATTAAAAAATATGTGGCATTCGGACGCCTTGAGAAAATTCTATACTTAGGATCTCGACGAATAAGATAGTACTGTACAAGTTAGAAAAATTCTCTAAGTACGAAAGTTTCTTAGCCGAAAAGTTTTAAGCATAAGAAGTGCGAATTCCGCAAAAGTGGCCGACTAGATAAGGTTTTCCGAAGTCTCTTGAGCGAATGAGTTCGGGACAAAGGGAAACAAAAAACCTAGCGAAAGACTTAGCCAAAATTCTTGGGCATAAGTAGTAGAGGTCAAAATTTCGCGAAGAAGGTCGCCATGCTAAGCGCAGATAAGGTTTTCTGAAGTCTCTTGAGCGAATGAGTTCGGGACAAAGGGAGACGAAAAATCTTGCAAAAGATACTTAGCCAAAAAAGTCTTTTATTAAGATAAATTTGCTTACAAAAAAGGAAGATTGCCAGAAGAAGAAGTACAAAAGAGAATGAAAATAAGGCAAAGGGCCCTAGAACAAACTAAGGATTCTCGGCGCCACCAGCTCTAGCGTCCTTCTCCAAAACCTTCGGCGCCGAAAGTGAAGGGGGCAGGTTCAGATGCTCAATCTTGGACCAAGACCACCGAGGCCCCTCAGGAATGTTCAGGGCCTCCAAAAAAGAAAGGTCCAAATCTGGGAACCTTTGAAGAACTTGATGCCGAGCAAGGCAAAATCCGTCCTGAAAACCAACTTTGGTCATCTGGTTGGATTTGTCCTTCTCGACAGCAAGGTCTTCAAGGTCCTCATTCAGATTCGTGACCTTCTTCTTCAACACCTTCATCTTCTTCTTCTCCGGCTCCTTCTTCAAAGACTCGACCTCGGCTTGAAGCGTGGCTTTCTCCTCAAGCACCATCGCTAGGAGAGCCTCTGATTCTGACTTCTCCTTTTGAACTGCCTCGTTTGCCGAAATCAGCTCCGCCACCTGGGAGTCGAGGTCAGAAATCTTCTAGGAGGAGTCCTTCAAAAGTTCTTCCTTTTCTTTTAGGAACTCCTCCCGAACGGCAGCAACCTCCTTTTCTACAGCTTGAGCCAGCTACGTGTTCTGTGTGGCCAGTTCCGAGCACTTGGCCTTATATTGGTCTTTGGTGCCTAAGGTCGAGGCTCAGAACAGCGCCTGCCTCACCACCCGAACTCTGAGGTAAGCAGCGTACCCCAACAGCTGCGAAAAATAAAGACAAAGCTAGTAAGGCAAAGAAGAAGAGGGAGACATTTAGAGGAAATCAAAAGGAAGAACACAAAGGCAAGAGGCGTACCTGGGTAGCGTGCTCAGAAACCTTCGCGGCAAGAGAGTCATCGTCAGGGTGAGCCTCCGGGATGGCCTTGAAGGAGGCCTCAGTAAGCACCCCCTTTGAGATCTCCTTAGCCATTTGCTGGCAGTCTCCGGAGTACAAATTCATGTCCTCCTTAAACGTCCAGAAAGGCTCATTCGGCACCTTGCCCTGCGGGATATGGGCATCCCGAAGGGCCCGCTTTCGGGCGTGCTCGGCCATCCAACCCGGAGATAATATCTCCCCTGCATGGCAAAAAAAAAAGAATTGGTCAAGGCAAGAAAATCTCAAAGCCCAAAAAAAAGAAGGCACCTCAATTTGTTAGAAAAACAAACCTGCGGGCACCTCAGCGACGTTGTCGTCTGAAGCCTCCTCGGTAGAAATCCCCTTGCCCTTGCGTTTATGTCGCTCTTCGGCGGAAGGGCCCTTTACCAAAGCATCTAGAAGAGTCACCGAATGAGTGGGACTCTAAGCAACAAGGTCAGCCACGACCTCGGCGGGCGGGACAACAGCAGCCCCGGGCTCTTCGCCCACCTCCTCGGGAATCTCTGGGAGAGGAGGGGGCGCGTCCTTCTTCGCCCGTTTGGCCACAGATGGCCCAGCCCCAGATGTTTTCCGTCTTCGAGAGATAGCCTTCTTTGTCTGCTCACCCTTCTCAACTTGGCCAGTGAAAAGGGATTTGTAGAAGGCAGCAGTGCCGTCGCCCATCTCTGGAAAATAAGAAAGATATCAGCGTGAGTCCAAGATGAAAACCATAACATAAGGAGCCAGAGATAACTTACTCTCGAACAAAGTTTCGAAAGAAACTTCCCCCCGAAGGAGTTTCACCAACCAAGAATCCTTCCCGGCGATGGCAGGAGCTGGCATCTCGAGGTCAGTCTTGTGCTCCTTCATTACCCCTAGCTCCCGAAGGACCTCCTCGGTCATTAACCTCCAATTAATGGGGAAGGGGTAGAGAGAGCGCGAGGAGACCTCGGGACCCCAGTCAGAGACAGCCCGAATATGTCCGTCGAAGTCCGTGAAGACAGAAGCCAACTCCGGAGTTAGCATTATCTTCGGATCTACGACGTCCATCTCCAACTTTCCCTGAGCCCACTTGGTCGGAACATGCGACCAGGCCTCCTCCATCTTCAGAAAGAAAAATTTATGTTGCCACCCTCGCCAGCTGTCCTTGGTGGCAAAGGTAAACATATATTTTTTGCTCCCGGATCCCTGAGGTAGCATGAAATAAAATAAAAGCCACCCTTCGGGACCACGAAAAGCTTGTAGTACTGCATAAAAATAACAAAGTGGGGTTTTATCCCGAAGACGCCACACATGCAGATGAAGGTGTTAAAATAGCAGTACGAGTTCGGCGGAAGTTGATTTATGGCAATACCATGGAATTGGCAGAACTCGCAAATCATCTTCGGAGGAGGGTACCGAAGTCCGGCCTTCAGTTGGGCTCAAAAAACGGTAACCTCATTACTACGGTTTGAAAAGCAAAATTGGTCAGAATGTGTTAACCTTGTAATAGCATACGAAGGAAGAAAGAACTTTTTCTTCCATCTTGCTAGTTTTTTGGGGGTGGTGCAGCAAGGGTGAGACAAAATAGGTTGCCAGCTCTCGGGAACAGGCATGTTAGCTGAGAAATGCGTTCAGAAAAAGGAGAAAGAAAACAACTTCCGGAAATACTCTAAAAATCAGAGGATTCTGGAAATAAAAAACCCACCAAATGACTTGCCAAAATCTGGGTTTGAAGTCACCGTCGTGAAAGATTGCCGGAAAAACTTAGTCAAACAGCACCGCCGCAGAAAGGAGGGAAAAAAACAGTTACAAGCAGGGAAAAAGAGCAGAAGCAAAACCAAAAAAGGAACTTATGATGGAATGGGCTATATATAGGCCAAAGGTGGGTAGGCGAACCGGCGTCACAAGTACCCCTTGAAGGCGAACAGTCGCCATAACTGCTCCCTGCGTCCGAAAAGATGCTCCCTTTGGAACCGACGCGACTCCCCTCTAATGACAGTACGCCACGTGTCTGCCGCTGCGTCAAAATACGGGACACGCCTTCTAACACCCCTAAAAAACTGGGACGCACCGCTCCAGACTGATACGCCTGGTCATGAGACGCGACGTTGCACAGACCTACAAAAGGAAATAAGTAAGTAGCCTCGAAGACACCAAAACACAGGCCATAGCCGAACAGCCCATATCTTCAGGCAAAAGGTGTACCTTCGGCACAGGTTTTACTCCCTAAAAACTCCCAAAGAGCATCCTCGGAAAGACTACAAACCGAAGTCTCCACTTCGGCTTTCCAATGGGGGGCATGTGATAGCCGAAGGGCTATCGCCTCTATTTGACTCGAAGTCGGGGTGTCGGGGAATGCGAGGACACTATTAACCCCCCCGAGGTACTAAGCAGATCGCCTTTAGAGATAGAGAATCAGCTATTGCAAGCTGAAGAGGATCTCCCCGAAGGCGGAACCCTGAATCAGGGAACTCCCCCGAACTACGGGTACATTTCCCGAAGGGGCACCGTCCGCGTCAGAGGACGACCTCGTCCAAGGACTTCGGGAGTTCGGTATGAGCATTTAAGGAGCCTTTGACATGCCACCCACAGACGCTACATGTCACCTCAAACGATGATTTGACACGCTGACGCCGTCCAGGTTGATAGCCAAAGGCTATCGCCTCTATCTGGCCGAACTCCCTGCCACAAGAATGGCCAGAAGAGACTGGCGATACCCGAGTGAAAATGAGATCATACACCTCGGGAGATAGCCGAAGAGCTCCGAGCCCGGCACGCCAGGAAACTTGAGGATACTACTAGCCCCCCGAGGTTGCAAACAGATCGCCTTCGGAAAAGAGGCACCAGCTATTGCGGGCCGAACATGATCTCCCCGAAGGCGGAACTCCCTAAAGCTGGGAACCCCCGAACTGGGTGCGTGTTTCCCGAAGAGGCATTGTCCGTACCAAAGGAAGACCTCGCCCAGGGACCTCGGGAGTACGGCAGGAGCATTTAAGGAATCATTTAAGGAAGCCTCTGACACGTCCTTTCATAGACGTCAGAAAGCCGCCTCAATAGGCGCTCTGGCACGCTGACGCCATCAAAATCACATCATGGCCCATCTCAGCACAAGGCTCAAGGAAACCTGCTACCAGCTATCTGTCCCCTACGCCCAGAAACTCAGGGAGCATACGACCGAACACGTGTCGCGATCTGAACGGGCTAGGCACTCCTATAAATACCATGAAATAAATACTTGCCAGGAGATTGGTTGGCAAAAGGTCTGACTCCCAGACTCTAAGAAAATCACCAGGCAAGACTCTTCAACCCTTTGTGCTATTTCCTCTGCCTTTTCTCAGCCACCACTGACTTGGGCGTCGGAGGCTCCCCCACAGGAAAAACATCCCGGGGGCCTCCTAACCCATTTTTTCTGAGCTTTCAGGCACACTCCCTTGGGCGATCCATCCTTCAGGCGTTCTTCCTCATAGAAGTCTCTCCAACAGTCACCATGACTCTAAACGATGAGGCCCATGACCATCATTGGCACCGTCTGTGGGAACCCGCTCTGAGATCGCCGTCGTTGAAACTCGGCGTTCTAAGGACAAGGGACTTCCGAGGTCCCCGTCCGCGCCTGAGACACAACCGGCTGCTGAGCAAACACTCTCAGGGACTTCTACGTCTGAGGAAGATCGCCCTCTAGTAATCACTATGAGTTTTATGAGGGAGTTTCAATGTTCGGTCGTGGCTGAAATGACACAGCAGATCGACCAAAGGTGGTCACAGCAGACACAGGCCCAAAGACCTCCCTCACCTACACGCCCTCGGGAGAAAAGTCAGAGGTCCACTCATCGCAGTTCTGGAAGCGGAGATCCGCGCGAAGAGTCGTCCACGGAGAATATACCCCTCGGGAAACGGCCTGTTGGACAAACTGGGTCCAAACGAGTGAAAGTCTCACGGCGAAGGAGTTCGTCTCCTGAGGTGAGGTCCGTATCCCCTCAGCGTTGAACTCGCTCCCCGAAGAGGCGCCGACGATCTCCCTTCCCTGAAGAAGGGCCTAGTGCCACCGTGCTTATGGAGAGGATATTAGCACGGCTAGATAGGGTGGAGAAACAAATGGCCAGAAAACCCGTTTGGCACAGGCTCACGGGAGCCTTCTACGAAGATGGGTCCCCGTTCACCCGGACCGTGGCTGAGGCAGCCATGCCAGGTGACTTCAGAGTGCCTCGGTTGGAGATTTATGATGGCCGTACTGATCCACAGGCCCATCTGACGAAGTACAGATGCAGCATGATAATGCACGGTGCTGATGACGCTACCATATGCAAGTGCTTCGAAGTCACCCTCACAGGGCCAGCAACTGCATGGTACAATTCATTGCCTTCAGGGACCATCACTGAGTTCCAGGAGCTGTCCACGGCCTTCACGTAGCAGTTCATCGGGATACGACCTACTGCGAAGATGCCTGTCGAGATGTTCGACATAGAGCAGAGGAACGGAGAAACCATCCGAGACTATGTCGAAAGATTCAACAGGGAAGCTCTTAGCGTCCCCGACTTTTGGCCCGAAGTCCGCATTCTTGCCATGACACGGGGCCTTCAGCGAGACTCACAGCTATTTTATGAGTTCTCAAAGGACCCTCTGGAGACCCTCGGAGAATTTTACCGGAGGGCAGAACAGCATATGACTGCGGAAGAGCTAAGAATGGCCGGGCCGAAGTCGGATCACCATCGCGCCGAAGGGTCCAATCAACAAGCTCGGCATCCGACCGAACATGCGGGAAGACCTCGGAGGATGCGTGGAAGGAAACCCCAAAGTTTCACACCACTGAGCACTACACGGACCAACATCCTCATGGCACTGGAAAGGCAAGGGACGTAGAATCGGCGACCAAGGGCCATGACCGCCGATAATAAGAAGAATGCCAAGAAGTTCTGCCAGTTTCATCGCGACCACAGTCATGACACCGAAGACTGCTTCCAGCTGGAAAAGTACATAGAGTCGCTGATAAAGCAGGGCCAACTTTGAAAATACCTGCGGATGCCATCCCCAAAAGGCAGAAAAATGGAGGAAGAAAGCGCCGAAGATAAGGACTATGACTCCGACAGGCGGAGAAACCGAAATCCAAAAAGGTGCCCTCCACCTCCGACAGGGGTTATCCAAACAATCACCACGGGGCTCCCATCCTCGGAAAGAAAGCGGAAGGCCAGAGAAATTGCAGTCATGGAATATCAAAATCCAGCAAAGAAGCTGGCCCGCAAAGACGGATCCACCATCGTTTTTCCCCACGACGATCCGCTGCTGATCATGGCGAGGATAGGGAACTGGGACGTCAAAAGGGTGCTGCTTGATGACGGATCAAATGCGGATGTCCTATTCTCACACTTACTGCCAAGCTTGGGCATTTCCAGCAGCGAGCTTAAGCCAGTCACCTCACCCACCTTCGGAGTTGGACCATCCGAACTGCCCGTTCTCGGATGGATCGACCTCCCACTGATGATGAAAGGGACTTCGGTAGATGGAGCAGCTGAGTTGTACGCCTCCACAATGGCAAGGTTCATAGTCATGGACGTCCCGTCCTCGTACAATGCCATCCTTGGAAGGCAGACACAGGGAAACCTGCACATTCGCCCTGATGTGAAGTACTTGACTGTCACATTCGCCACCAAGGATGGAGATGCAGAGATCTTCATAGACCAGGCCGAGGTAAGAAAGGTGTTTGTGAAAGCACGAAAGGCCCCGGCAAGCAACTTCGCACAAACAATGGAGGCAAAGGCGTTAGAAAAAGGCAAAGAAGAAGATCTTGCAAAAGCGGAAATGGAAACAGTAGATCTTATCCCAGGACAATCTACCCGAATAGGTAAGAGCTTGGCCGAAGGTGAGAAGGAAAACCTTGTATCTTTTCTGCTGAAAAATAAAGATCTGTTTGCCTACTCGCCGAAAGATATGCCAGGAGTAAACTCTGGCATAATACAGCATAGCCTCAAAGTAAGCCCGGGAGCAAAACCTGTCCGGCAAAAGAAACGAAGCATCTCAGCCCATAAAAGCGACTTTGTCAAAACCGAAGTCCAGCGTCTGTTAGACGCCAAAGTCATCAGGGAGGTGAAGTACCCCAAATGGTTAAGCAACGTGGTCATTGCCACAAAAGAAGGTAGCAGCAAACTTCGGATGTGCATCGACTTCAGAAACTTGAACGATGCTTGCCCAAAAGACTCATACCCTCTGTCGCCAATAGATCAACTGGTAGATTCAACTGCTGAATATGGGCTCCTAAGTTTCCTAGACGCCTTCAGTGGCTACCATCAAATAAGGATGGACCCCGAGGATGAAGAAAAAACTGCCTTCATCACCGAGGGAGGAACATACTGCTATGTCAGGATGCCCTGGGAAGAACTCAAAGTCTACCTGGCTAGCCTGCCGACTCTGCGACAACCTCGGGAGGGAGAACCCCTTGTTTTGTACCTCACCGTCACGGAGAAAGCTGTAAGCTCGGTCCTCGTGAAAGAAGAAGGGCCAAAGCAATGGCCAGTCTATTACGTCAGCAAATCCCTGCATGGCGCCGAAGTCAGGTACCCTCTGCTTCAAAAAGCTATATACGCCTTGGTGCTTGCAGAGAGAAGGCTGCGGCCATACTTTCAGGCTCACCCCATCATCGTCCGAGGTAGTCTACCACTATGGGATGTTATGAAGAAAGTTGATCATTCGGGAAGGCTCTCCAAATGGTGCATAGAGCTTGGCGAACACGAAATCATATATGAACCTCGGAAGGCCATAAAAGCTCAAGCACTGGCAGACTTTATCGCCAAAGTACCCACCACCAAGGAAAGCCACATGGATCCGAACGGAGGTGAGCCAGAGTGGACCTTACATGTTGACGGAGCCTCGGGATCTGAACACCAGGGAGCTGGAGTAGTTATCAGAGGACCCGAAGGCCTAGAGGTAAAGAAGGCTATTAAGTTCAGCTTCAGCGTCACTAACAATGTGGCAGAGTATGAAGCCTTCATAGCGGGATTACGCTTGGCCAGAAGGATTGGTGTGAGAAACTTAAAGGCTCACAGTGATTCCCAGCTGGTAGTTCGGCAGATGGCAGGAGATTATGGGGCGAAGGACCCAATCTTGGCAAAATACCACGAGCTGGTAGCAAAGCTCATCCAAGAGTTTGACGCCGTACGAATCGAAAATGTACCTCGGCGGAATAACACAGAGGCAGATTGCTTGGCGAAGTCAAAAACATACATCGAGGTGCTAGATCATCCGAGCATCTCAGTGCTGAGCATAGCGACCTCGGGAAAGGGATGGAAAGATCCCATAAAAAGATACCTCACAGAAAATGTGCTCCCCGAAGACCCCGGTGACGCTGCAAAACTACGAAGACGCTCAGGCCGATTCTTCCTGATTGGTGAAGAATTATACCGACAGGGATATGCAAACCCGCTGCAAAGACGCGTGGATGAAGAGGATACTGAAATGGTCCTTGAAGAGGTCCACGAAGGCATGTGTGGTTCACATATTGGAACTGATGCCCTTGCGGCGGTGATACTTCGCCAAGGATACTTCTGGCCTACCCTGAGAAAGGATGCAAGGCAGTTCGTCCGAAAATGTGGTAGTTGCCAGAAACACGCGAACATCCAGAGGGCACCCTTGGAAATGGTATCCTCGGCTGACTATCCTTGGCCCTTCACAGTTTGGGGCATAGACCTTATTGGGCCACTCCCCTCAGCGCCCGGAGGCATGAAATTCTGCGTGGTAGCAGTAGACTATTTGTCCAAATGGGTCGAGGCAGAGCCACTAGCAACTATCTCGGCAAAAGAAGTGCAAAAGTTTGTATGGAAGAACATAGTATGCAGATTGGGCATACCGAGGGTACTAGTTGCTGATAATGGATCCCAATTCATAGACAAAGGATTCCAGGAATTTATCAACGACCTCGGAGTAAAAATGCACTTCGCCCCAGTAGCTCACCCCCAAAGCAACGGGCAGGTGGAAGTATCTAACAGGACCATAAAAGATGGCCTGAAGAAAAGACTAGGGGAAGCAAAAGGGAAATGGGTAGGAGAACTCCAAAGCGTATTATGGAGTTACCGAACGACGCCCCGAAGAGCCACAGTGGAGACTCCCTTCTCACTCGTCTTCGGTACAGAGGCTATTATCTCAACAGAGACAGTTAAACCTTCAGTACGGGTGCAAATATTTGATGAAGGTGGAAACAACCTCGGCCTAAGAACGAAGCTCGACCTCGTTGGCGAACACAGAGAAATAGCCGAGCTGAGGAGAAAAGCGTTTCAGCAAAGAGTGGCCGCGGCTATAAACTTACGGGCCAGGCCGAAAGAAATCAAGAAAGGAGACCTCATTCTCAGAAAGGCTGACTTCGCACCCTGAAGGCCGTCCCACGGAGTACTTCGCGTGAACTGGGAAGGACCATATGTGGTTCTTGCCGGAGTACGAAAAGGCGTGTACAAGCTTGGCAACGCCGAAGGCGTAGAATTGAAAAACACTTGGCACTCAGACGCCTTGAAAAAATTCTACGCCTAAGGTTGAGCGGAGGAATCGCGTTGTACGAAAAATATTCTAAGTACAGAAGTGTCTTGAGAAAATTTCTTAAGTGCAGAATTGTACAGAATTCTGCAAAGATGCTCACCACAAGCGCAGATATGACTTTCTGAAGTCCCTTGAGCCATCACGCTCGGGAAAGATGGAAAAATCTCCCAGCAGTACTCGCCGAAATAAGCGCAGAGACAGTTTTCCGAAGTCCCTTGAGCCGTCACGCTCAGGAAAAATGAAAAACAGAAAAAACTCTCGAAAGATTTCCTAAGTCTCTTGAGCAAACATGCTCGGGACAGGAGGAAAAGAAGGAAAATTTTGACTACGTGTTTTCCGAAGTCCCTCGAGCAAACGTGTTCGGGACAAAATGGAAATGCAAAACCCGCAAAAAAGACTTAGTTAAATTTTACAGACCTTCCAAAAAAGCCTCCAGAGCGAATAGGCTCAGCCAAGAGAAGGTAATAAAGTTTCTTTGATCGCAGGTTTTCCGAAGTCTCTTGAGCAAACGCATTCGGGGCAATGGAATTAAAGAAACTTGCTAAAAGACTTAGCCAAAAAGTCTTCATTAAAGAGTAAGCTGCTTTACAATGAAGAAGTGCCTGAAGACGGAACACAAAATTGAAGGAAAGGAAAAGGGGCCCTAAAATAGCCTAAGGGTTCGCAGCGTCCCGAGAGCCACTTGCTTGCCCACCCTTTTCAACCACCTTCGGCGCTGGAATTAAAGGAGGAAGATTCAAATGTTCGACCTTGGACCATTCCCACCGAGGTCCCTCAGGAATGTTTAGAGCCTCTAGAAAAGAGAGGTCTAGATCTGGGAACCTCTGGAGGACTTGGTGCCGAGCAAGGCAGAAGCCGTCCTGAAAGGCGACCTTGGCCATTTGATCAGACTTCTTCTTATCAAGCTCAAGGTCGTCAAGCTCGTCCTTCAAATTCGCGATCTCCTCCTCCAGCGCCTTTATCTGCTCCTTCCCCTTCGGATTCTTCTTCAGGGACTTGACCTCGGCTGCAAGGATGTTTTTCTCAGCTGTCAGCGCCAGTATGAGCTTGTCAGAATCTGACTTATCCTTTAGGAGCTCCTCGTTGGCGGCCAGCATTCCATTTATCTGCTCGCCGAGGTCAGCAATCTTCTGGGAGGATTCCTTCTCAAGTTCTTCTTTCTCCTTCCGGAACTCCTCCCGAAGGGCGGCAACTTCTTCCTTCGTAGCATCTGACAGCTGCTGGTTCTCGGCGGTCAATGACATCTGACAGCCTCTAAGGCCGAAGCTCGGAACTTCGCTTGCCTGGCCACCCGAACTCGGAGAAAGCCGGCGTATCCCAGCAGCTGCAAAAAGATGAACGCAAGGTCAGTAAGAGCCAGGCACTTAGGAAAAATTGAAGGGAAAAAGGTGTGAAGAACATACCTGAGCAGCATGCTCGGTGACTTTGGCGGCAAGGGTGTCATCATCCGGATGGGCCTCCGCAATAGCCTTGAAGGAGGCCTCTGTAAGCACCCCCTTCGAAATTTGCTTCGCCATTTCTGGACAGTCCTCGGAGTACAAGTTCATGTCCTCCGTGAATGTCCAGAAAGGCTCTTTGGGAACCTTCCCTTGCGGGACTTTGGCGTCGCGAAGGGTCCGCACCTTCGCGTGTTCAGCCGCCCAGTTCGGGGTAAGTAACTCCCCTGCACGGCGAAAATGAGAAGTGGCTCAGAGACAAAGGAAAATTTAGAGAAACAAAAAGAAGCATATTTGTCCTGAAAGAAACTAACCTGGAAGGACCTCGACAATGACGTCCTCGGAGTCCTCAGCCTCCTCGGTCGAAATGCCCTTACCCTTCTGCCTGCGCCGCTCCTCGATAGAAGGTGCCTCTACCACGGCGTGTAGAAAGACTTGCGACGGGGTAGGACTTTGGGGAGGGGGGTCCGTATCAGGGACGTCGGTGGCGGCAGGAACCTCGGCCGAAGGATAGGGCAACGAAGGGACAGCGGCCTCAGCGTTCTCGCTTTCCTCCCCAATACTTTCCAAAGGGGAGGAAAGAACAGTCTTCTTTGCCCGTTTAGCCGAAGGACCAGCACCGACAGACTTCCGCCTTCGGGAAGTTGCCTTCTTTGTCTGATCCCCCTTCTCCACCTGGCCGGAGAAAAGGGACTTGTAATAGGCGGTAGTCCCGTCGCCCATCTCTGAAAAAGAAGAGAAATATCAGCGTAAGTCCGAGGAAAAAACAACAAGGGAGTAGAAGATACCTCACTTTCGACAAGTGTTACGAAAGAGATTTCCTCCTTAAGAAGCTTGACTAACCAGGAATCCTTCCCGGTGATGGCAGGAGCTGGCATCTCGAGGTCGGTCTCGTGCTCCTTAACCACCTTTAACTCCCGGAGGACCTCTTCGGTCATCAGCCTCCAGTTGATAGGGAAGGGGTAAAGAGAGCGCTGCGCGACCTCGGGAGCCCAGTCAGAGACGGCGCAGATGCGGCCGTCGAAGTCCGCGAAAGTGGAAGCCAACTCTGGAGTCAGCAACAACCTCGGATCAACAACGTCCACATCTAGCCTTCCCTGAGCCCATTTGGTCGAAACATACGACCAGGACTCCTCCATCTTCAGGAAAAAGAATTTCTGTTGCCACCCCCGCCAGCTGTCCTTTGTGGCGAAGGTGAACATGAATTTTTTGCTCCCGGACCCCCGAGGTAGCATAAAATAGAAGCCACCCTTCGGGACCACAAAGAGCTTGTAGTACTGCATGAAGAGTATAAAATGGGGTTCTATCCCGAAGACGCCACACATACAGAGGAAGGCGTTAAAGTAGCAGTACGAGTTCGGGGGAAGCTGGTTCACAGCAATGCCATGAAATTGGCAGAACTCGCAAACCAACTTCGGGGGAGGATACCGAAGACCGGCCTTCAGCTGGGCTCGGAAAACGGTAACCTCATTTCTGTGGTTTGAAAAAGCATAATGGCTAGAACGAGGCAGCCTAGTAATGGCGTAAGAGGGAAGAAAGAACTTTTTCTTCCACCTCTCTAACTTTGCAGGGGTGGTGCAACAAGGATGGGCTAAAAGAGGCTGCCAGCTCTCAGGGATAGGCATTGTAGACATGAAAGTGAGTTTGGAAAAGACAAAAAAACAGTTTCCAGAAAAAACTCCAAAGAACAGAGAGATCAAAACACTCTGGAAAACAAAAACCCACCAAAAGATTTGCCAAAGTCTGAGGACGCCGTCGTGAAAGTTGGCTGGAAAAAGCTCTGATTAAGGCAGCTCTGCCACAGAAAGCAAGAAAGTGCAAGAACAGGGGCAAAGCAGAGAGAAGAGCAGAAGAAAAAGAAAAAGGAACTTATGATGGAACGAGCCATTTATAGGCCAGAGGTGGGTAACCGAAACGTCGTCATAAGTACCCTTTGGAGGCGAACCGTCGCCGTAACTGCCCTCTGCACCTGAAAAGGCGCGCCCTCTGTAACCGACGCAACTCTCCTCCAATGGCAATGTGCCACGTGTCAGCCGCCGCGCCAAACCAGGGACACGTCTCCTGACATCCCTAGGAAAAAGGGAGCACGTCTTCTGACATCCCTAAAAAGCTGGGACGCATCGCTCAGACTGACACGCTTGGCCATCAGACCTGTAGAAACAAAGAGCAGGCCACCTCGAGGACACCAAGAGACAGGCTATGGCCAAACAGCCCATGACCTTCGGGCAAGAGGTGTATCTTCGGCACAGACTCCGCCTCGAAGACACCAGAGAACAGGCCAAGGCCGAACAGCCCTTTGGGCAGAAGGTGCATCCTCGGAACAGGTTGAGCTTCCTAAGAGACTCCCAAGAACAACCTCGGAAAGAGATGCAAAACCGAAGTCTTCACTTCGGCTTTCCAAAGGGGGGCATGTGATAGCCAAAGGCTATCGCCTCTATCTGGCCGAACTCCCTGCCACAAGAATGGCCAGAAGAGACTAGCGATACCCGAGTGAAAATGAGATCATATACCTCGGGAGATAGCCGAAGAGCTCCGAGCCCGGCACGCCAGGAAAC
Organism: Aquilaria yunnanensis; assembly: GCA_039654915.1. Lineage (NCBI taxonomy): Eukaryota > Viridiplantae > Streptophyta > Magnoliopsida > Malvales > Thymelaeaceae > Aquilaria > Aquilaria yunnanensis. The sequence goes on from CM077598.1 coordinate 81,194,332, forward strand.
TTGAGGATACTACTAGCCCCCCGAGGTTCCAAACAGATTGCCTTCGGAAAAGAGGCACCAGCTATTGCGGGCCGAACATGATCTCCCCGAAGGTGGAACTCCTTAAAGCTGGGAACCCCCGAACTGGGTGCATGTTTCCCGAAGAGGCATTGTCCGTACCAAAGGACGACCTCGCCCAGGGACCTCGGGAGTACGGCAGGAGCATTTAAGGAAGCATTTAAGGAAGCCTCTGACACGTCCTTTCACAGACGTCAGAAAGCTGCCTTAATAGGCGCTCTGGCATGCTGACGCCATCAAAATCACATCATGGCCCATCTCAGCACAAGGCTCAAGGCAACCTGCTACCAGCTATCTGTCCCATACGCCCAGAAACTCAGGGAACATCTGACCGAACACGTGTCGCGATCTGAACGGGCTAGGCACTCCTATAAATACCATGAAATAAATACTTGGCAGGAGATTGGTTGGCAAAAGGTCTGACTCCCAGACTCTGAGAAAATCACCAGGCAAGACTCTTCATCCCTTTGTGCTATTTCCTCTGCATTTTCTCAGCCACCACTAACTTGGGCGTCGGAGGCTCCCCCCCCGGAAAAACATCCCGGGGGCCTCCGAACCCACTTTTTCTGAGCTTTCAGGCACACTCCCTTGGGCGATCCATCCTCCAGGCGTTCTTCCTCCAAGAAGTCTCTCCAACAGTCACCATGACTCTAAACGATGAGGCCCATGGCCATCACAGGTCTTGTCACGACCTGTCTCGGTTCAAGACTCAAGGAGCCTGCCACCGGCTACTCGCCCCCTACGCCCAGAAACTCAGAGAACATCCGACCGAACATGTGTCATCATCTGAATGGACTGGGCTTCTCTATAAATACCAGGAAACAGACCCTGGCAAACGGTTGGACTCCTCCCCCTTGAGAAAACAGAGGCAAGCCCACTAAAAACCCTAGTGCTTCCCTCTTACCTCCTCAGGAAACTGACTTGGGCGTCGGAGGCTCCTCCCCGGAAAAGCACCCCGGGGACCTCCTAACCCTTTTCTCTGAGCTTTACAGGCACACTCCCCTGGCTAACTTCAACTCCAGACGCTCTCCCTCACAGGAAGTCCTCCCGGAGGTCACTATGCCTTCCAGTGAAGATGTTTCAGGACATCATGGGTTAGGTTGTGTGCTTATGCAAGATAGAAATGTCATTACTTATGGGTCAAGGCATTTGAGACCCCATGAGAAAAATTATCCTACCCATGACCTAGAACTAGCAGCAGTGATTTTTGCTTTGATGCAATTGAGGCACTACTTGATGCGTAGTTCCTTTGTGAACTACACTGACCATAAGAGCCTAAAGTACTTGTTCACTCAGAAAGAGTTGAACATGAGGCAAAGGAGATGGTTAGAGTACATCAAGGATTATGACTATAGTATAAAGTACATAGAAGGCAAAGGCAATCTAGTAGCAGATGCCTTGAGCGGGAAGTACACAAGTCTTCTGAAAGAAGGATCCATAGCTAATCATGATGAGTAGAATAGTCTACTATGCGTATGGCATAAGTGGCATAAGTGGGAGGAAGCCCAAATTTACACATTGACAATTCAATTTGGATGGATTGAAGAAGCCAGAAAGGCACAGGAGACAAATCCTAATCTGAAAAAGCTTTCAAGAGAGGAAAAAGGTTCCTTGTATCAATCCTTTGCCTACAAGCAAGGATTGTTGTACTTCAAGGACCGAATCTATATGCCTAAAGGACCAAAGCTCAGAGATGAAATACTTGAGGGAGCTCACACAAGCAAGTTAAACATCCATCTAGGAAGTGAGAAAATGTATAAAGACTTGAAGACTGAACTATGGTGGCAAACATGAAGAGACACATAGCTACTTTTGTCTCCAAATGTGCCACATGCTAGAGGGTAAAGGTAGCGCACCAGAAGCGAGCTAGTACCCTATAGACTCTACCTATACCAGTGAGGAACTGGGGCAACATAACCATAGACCTTTTGACTGGGTTGCCTATGACTAGATTAAGGCATGCTACAATTTAGGTCATTATGGATAGGCTAACCAAATGTGCCCACTTCTTACCTATGAAACTCACAAACTCCTTGGAGAATTTAGCTCAGATGTATGTCCAGAAGATAGTAAGACTATATGGAGTGCCAGACTCCATTGTATCTGATAGAGATCCGGGATTTACATCTCAATTTTGGAGTGCTTTTCATAAAACACTAGGAACCAAAATCCACCTGAGTACTGCTTATCATCCTCAGACAGATGGGCAATCTGAAAGGGTGATACGGATACTAGAAGACACGCTTAGGAGCTGTGTGTTGGATTTCAAAGGTGATTGGGACCAACAATTTCCATTGGTTGAATTCTCATATAACAATAGTTACCAAAGTTCCATTGGCATGGCACCTTATGAAGCATTATATGGAAGAAGGTGCATGACACCCCACATTGGGTGGAAGCCTCAGATAGGCTAGAGTTGGGTCCTGGAATCATTGAAGAAACAACAAATAAAATCAAGGAGATACAAGAAAGGTTAAGGATAGCCATTGAAAGGACCACTGCTTATGTGAACAAAAGAAGACGAGACTTGGAGTTTGAGGTTGGTGATAAAGTGTGGCTCAAAGTAGCACCAACCAAAGGTACTATTAGATTTGGGAAAACAAGCAAGCTAGCTCCAAGGTAAACTGGTTGTTATGAGATACTAGAAAGAGTTGGGAAGGTAGCTTATAGGTTAGCTTTACCGCCAAGTATGTCAAGTGTTCATAATGTTTTCCATGTTAGTATCCTTAAGAAGTGTCTACTGGATGCAAAGCATGCTATAGCAGTGGAAGACATATAGTTAGAGCCAAATCTAACATATGAAGACAAACCTATAGCTATATTAGCTAAGGATACCAGAAGGCTAGGGAACAAACTGATTCCCATGGTTAAAGTACAACGGTCAAATCATTTTAAAAGAGAGGCAACATGGGAAACTAAGAAAGAAATTCTAGAAAGGTATCCAGATGAGTATCCCAAGCTAACGACAATTTTGGAGGACCAAAATTTTTAAGTGGTGGGGAAATGTTACCATCTCAACAAATGGGAAAATTATAGTATGAAGGCATAATGGTTATAAACCATTATATAGCATAATTTTCACCATAGTGAATGAAATGTGAGGGGTAAAGTGAATAATCTACACCTCCTTACGAGATTACAATGGTTACTTGGTACTAAAGGAAGCCCTGGAGGATTGCTTGTTTTACAAGTAATCTATGGGCCTTATTACAAGATTTCAAGATTTGGGTACTCAATTGTACAAATCTAAAGAAGAGATTTTGGAAGGATTTGACTGGTATGGAAGAAATAACTAGATGCTAAATTGCATAAAGGAAGCAAAGGCTATTATTCAAGAACCCAGGACAACTAGGTTTACAATTGTTGACAAAAATAAGTTAAGGGTGGGATGATTTTTTATAAGAGTCAAAGATGGCCATTTCTAGCATTATCCCAGCCTTTTATTTCTTGGTTCTAAGGTCAAAAAGGTGGGATAAAGATTAGCCAAAAATTCTTTACTTAAGACATACTTATAATGACCTAAGTGAAGGTTAAGGTTAAACCAATCAAGTCAAGTAAATATCTTGATTTCTTTACATTTCCTTGGTCATTTTTTTCCCTCACTAGCTAGAGTTCCTCTCTTATCTCCTCTATAACCTTCCATTGCCACCATAGCTAAATCTCCCAAGAAATCACAAAGGAAAGCAATCGGATTCACCAGGAGAGAGATAAACCCTAGTTTTCAGGTTTATTGAGCTTCTTTCGCTATTTTTAGCTTTCATAGCTTAGGTGAGGGTTTTATCTTCTTGTTTCATGGTTGTTAGCTATCCTAAGATGATGATCAAGCATCCATGAAGCTAAGATATTTCTTGGAAGAGAGAAAAAAGCTAAAGGAACCAAGTACGGGTTATGGGGGAGTGCATGAACAAGGTTCCAGCCTTACTGTTTTTCATGCACTACGATGGCAGTGTTTACAAGGGTTTCTAAAGCCCAAGTTAATACTAAATAAGACCAATTACTCTCCTAAGGCCAAGCATTAGCTCGAGGAGGGCTGCCACATTGATTACATAATGTTTATTTGACTGTTTATGAACTAACCCTAATGTGTTTATTGCTGCCAGCATTACATTTGTTTGTTGTTGTGTTGTTTGTGTATTTTTATTGTACTTTTTTGTTTTAGTGTCTTTGGATTTCAGGTATATGATTGGAGTTTGAAGATTTTATTGATAGGTCCTTACAAAGTTTCATTCAAGAAACTTACCCCCTTACTGTCCATTTCAGGTCCAGCAAAAAGATCACATTCAAAGTGACCATTATCATTTGATTTTTGATCTGAAGCTTTAGGTACATGAACTCCCATGTGTCTACTTATGATCTGGAAGTTTTGGTGATTTTAGGAGCCCGTTTGGTTTTTTTAGTGATGAAGCTTATTGTGTTATGCAGCAGCTATCCAGCATTCTATTTCTGGAGTGCATTGTGTCTAAAGCTCTCCTATAACTAGGGTGTGTCTTTTAACAGAGTTAAGAACATTATGTATTTCATGGATGCATGTACATGTAATGCATGTGAAGTTTGGACAATGTATGTGAACATTTGTGGGCTATTTTGCTATGTATGAGGATGCTATGCACAGGCTGCCTAAGTGTGCAATATAGGCTGCTTGTTTGTAAATTTTGGTATTGGCTATGTAAAGATGCTAGCTACAAGGGAATGTAATTCCCATATGTCTTGGATATGTATGGAATAGCCTTGAGTGGCTTACCCCTTGTGAATGAAGTGTTTGCATGCTTATGAAATATTGTATGGGAAAATGGTCATACAGTGATCAGAATTTTGACTCTACACTCAAAGTTCTATATCTCCTTGTATAGAATGAATCTTGGCATAAAATTTTTGAACACACCTAGAGCACATCTAGAGGTTGAATTGGGATTTAGAATTTCTGAATTTGGAGCCTTGTAGCCAAAGATATGGTGTTTCAAAGTTGGCTAAGTTACTTTTCATTTGGTCAAAATTTTGTAACCAACTTCAAAAATCCATAACTTGGTCAATAGGTGGGCTATTTATATAAAAAAAATTTCTTGGTTTGATCTAAGTCTCTACTTGATAATGGAGCAAAGAAAATAGGGGGTCGTATAGCTAGAATGATACAGTTTATTGGAGGAAGTTTGGGTGCAGTGGCTAGAATTTTTGAACCTAGTAATTTATGCCCGTTGGCATCTTCGATATACAACATGGTAAGCCTGAAAGGGACTTCTGGTGAGGAGGGCATCTAAAGGCAAGACTTCCATGGAGAGATTACCTAAAACACTCAAAGAACAAGGGTTAGGAGGTCCATGAAGTATTTTTCCGGGGCCGGAGCGTCCGATGCCCAAGTCAGTATTTGGTGAAATGAAGAATGGTGAGTAGAGAGTGAAGAATATGTTTCTCCTGAGAGTTCAATCTCCCCTTACTAAGGTCGTCTTCCAAATATTTGACATAGCCCGCTCAAATCATGACACGTGTTCGGTCTGATGCGGTCTGTACCTTCAGGAATGAGGACCTCTAGCTGACCATAGGCCGTCTTGGCCAGAAGTCAGGGCCATGGGAGGTCTGCCTGTCAGGGTGTGTACGAAGGCGGTGTGTCAGGACGTGTGTGAGGGTGGCGTGTCAGAGGCTCCTTAACCATTTTTGTCATATTCTTGAGATCCCTTTGGTGAAAGAGACCTCTTCGAGATAGGAGGGTTTCTTGCTGAGGTTGCTCCAGTTATTTGCGAGTCCCCTCGGCACGGATGACCCTCTTCAGTGGTGTTTTCCCCTGCCGAAGATGGTGAGTCTACCTCTCCTGAAGCTGGTCAGGTCATCTTACCGAGGGTGGTAGTGCAGCATACTCCGGAGGTCAATATTGCCATTCCCCGAGGGTGATGGTGGATCACCGAGGTCAGGGGGTCAGGGTGCCGGACCCTGTTTTCCTGAGGTTGGTGCTCGCAGTCTTCGAGGGTGGCACTCGCCTTTACTGAGGGTGGCACTTCGTCAGAGCTTGGGGATTTGAAGGGCAATAGCCATTTGGCTATTAGTAAGAATGCTTAATGTGTGGAAGCCAAAACTAAGACTTATGCTAGCATTTTCTTTCTTAGCTTCCACAGTGTTCATAAATGTGAATATGTGTGTTATGGTTAGACTAATATACTTGTATTTACATAGTGCTCAAGAGGGTCACTTAAGTATGTACACTAGGGGCATTGTTCTGGTGACCTACAAGACATGCCAATCCTGGGAGTTTAAATGCACAGCTTTGGCACCATAACTAGATTACCCTGCAGTGGGTAACAAGGTGTTTAGACCACATTTGGACAAATTTTTGGTTGTGTTCATTGATGACATCCTATTGTATTCCAAGGATGAAAATGAACATGAGCATCATCTGAAGATTGTCCTAAAGACTCTATTGGAATATTAGCTTTATACCAAGTTATCCAAGTGTGAATTCTGGATAAGGGAAGTGTCTTTCTTAGGACACATCATAGATGCACAAGGCCTTAAGGCAGACCCTAAAAAGGTCAAGGCAGTGCAAGAATGGGAAAGACCAAAGACTGTAAAGGATTTCAGGAGAGGGAAAAGGTTCTTTGTGTCAATCTTTTGCCTACAAGCAAGGATTACTATATTTCAAGGACCAAATCTATGTGCCTAAAGGAGCAAGGCTCAGGGATGAAATACTTGAAGAAGCTCACACAAGCAAGTTGAACATCCATCCAATAAGTGAGAAAATGTATAAAGACTTGATGACTCACTTCTGGTCGCCAAATATGAAGAGAGACATAGCTACATACATCTCCAAATGTACCACATTCTAGAGGGTAAAAGTAGGGCCCCAGAAGCCAATTGGTACCCTACAGACTCTTCCTATACCAGTGAAGAAGTGGGCAACATAACCATGGACTTTTTGACTGGGTTGCCTATGACCAGATTAAGGCATGATATAATATGGGTCATTGTCGATAGGCTAACCAAATGTTCCCACTTCTTACCTATGAAACTCACAGACTCCTTGGAGAAGTTAGCTCATATGTATGTCTAGGAGATAGTGAGACTACATGGAGTGCCAGACTCCATTGTATCTGATAGAGATTGAAGATTTACAGCTTGGTTTTGGAGTACTTGTCATAAAGCACTAGGAACCAAAATCCATCTAAGTACTAGTTATCATCCTCGGGCTGATGGGCAAACTGAAAAGGTGATACAAATACTGGAAGACATGCTCAGGAGCTGTGTGTTGGATTTCAAAGGTGAAAGGGATCAACATTTACCATTGGTGGAATTCTCATGTAACAATAATTACCAAAGCAACATTGGCATAGCACCTTATGAAGCATTATATGGAAGAAGGTGCATGACACCCCACTGTTGGGTGGAAGCCTCAAACAGGCTAAAGTTAGGTACCGAAATTATTGAAGAGACAACTGCCAAAATGAAGAAAATTCAAGATAGATTAAAGGCAGCCAGTGAAAGGACCACAACCTATGTGAATAAAAGAAGGAGAGACTTGGAATTTGAGGTTGGTGACAATGTTTGGCTGAGTTGCACCAACCAAAGGCATTGTCAAATTTGGAAAAAGAACCAAGTCAGCTCCAAGATACATAGGTCCTTATGAGATCTTGGACAGAGTAGGCAAGGTAGCATACAGGTTAGCTCTACAACCAAGCATGACAAGTGTTCATAATGTTTTTCACATCAGTGTGGTTAATAAGTGTCTATTGGACACAAAGCATGCTATTGCAGTGGAAGACATACAGTTGGAACCTAACTTGACATATGAAGAGAAACCTATAGTTATCTTAGCCAAGGATACCAGAAGATTAAGAAACAAACATATTCCCATGGTTAAAGTTCAGTGTTTGTTCAGTGGTCACATCATTCTGAAAGAGAAGCAACCTGGGAAATTGAGAAAGACCTAACGGAAAGGTATCCTAAAGAATACCCGAAGCTAAAGGCTATTTTGGAAGACCAAATTTTGAGGGGGGCAGGATTGTTACCACCTCACAAAAATGGGAGAATTACAAGTGTGTCATAATAGCTAAAAACCATTATCTTGTGTAATTCTCACCATAGTGATTGAAATGTGGGGGCTAAAAGGCATGATCAATACCTCCTTAAAAGTGTTTCCAAGTTAGTAACTTGGTCCCCAAGAAAAGCCTTAAGGATTACTTGTTTGTCAAGTAACCTATGGACTTTTTTGTAAGATTTTAGAAATTTGGGTACTTAATTGCAAAACTTTCACAAAAAAGATTTGGAGAGTTATGGGAAGAATATGAATGGCATGAAAGTGCTATTGGAGGACCGAATTTCTCATGGAAAACAAGTTTGGACAAAGGAAACACTAAAGGCGTTAAGCACCTAAATGTCTTAATGTAAACCTTAAGGTGTTCAAGCTTTTGACTTAAGTCAAAGGGTGGAATTGTGCGGTTATCCCACCGTGGGGGAAGCAGCAAAGACTTGATAAGTAGTCAAAAATGTTGGGCACATGTGTACCAATGAGTTTAAGACAAAGAAACCATAATTAGTGAGAAGGAAAATGACATAAAGCAAGGTTAAGCTTGTTAAGTGTGTTTTGTGCCCATAAGCTCATTTAAGGCCATTTAAGTGGCCAAATCACTTATCTCTCTCTCATTTTCATCCTCCTCCAGCCCAAGAACACAGTCACACTCCCTCCATAGCCACCATACCTTCAAACTCAAAATTACTTGCAACTGAAGTCAAGGAAACACAATTGGAAGCTATTTGGTGCTATTGCTTGAGTGCACCTAAGATCAAGCTCCAATTTTAGCATACCTATCAAGGTAAGGGTTCCCTTCTTCTCATGGGTTGTTTTCTATATTTTCAAGCAACCATGGAGCTAGGGCTAAGCTTGGAAGAGAGCCATGAGCTTAATGAACCAAGCTTAGTGAGGGGAGTGCATTTATTGAAGGTTTTGTGACCTATTGTCAAGTGCACAAAGATGGCAGTGAAATGAGGGTTTCTGGAGCCCAAAGTTAGTACTAACTACTGTTAAAATCCTCCTAAGACCAAGCATTAGCTTGAGGAGGGCTGCCATAGCGATTTATTTATGTTTATTATGTGTTTTATGGACTAACCTATGGTATATCTTGCTGCTGCATTTCATGTGTTTGTTGGTTGTGAATGGCTGCTGCATTTGGTTGCTATATCTTGTATATATGCATTGTGTGTTTTTTGTTTTAATGTATTTGGATGCAGGTTTTAATGAGGGTTACATTGCCTATTGAATCCAACTGCTACCCTTACCAAGTTTCTCAATGAAACTTACTCCCCTTAATTCTGTCATTTCAGGTCTAGCTGAAAGATCAACTTTAAAATGACCTTTGTAGTTTGAGTTTTGATCTAACATTTCAGGTACATGAACTTCCATATGTCTAGTTATGATCTGGAAAGTTTGGTGGTTTTAGGAGCACATTTGGTATTTTTAATGGTGGTACTTATTGTGCTGTTCAGCAGCTGTCCAGCATCCTGTTCGGGAGTCCAATGTGTCTCAGGCACTCCTGTAACATAGGTTGTATATTTAGCTGAGTGAAGACCATTTTGTAGTGCATGCATGAATGTACATGTAGTGTGTGTAAAATGAGACAAGTATGTGAACATTTGAGTAATGTTTTGGCTATGTATGTGATGTAGTGCAAAGCTGCCTAAGTGTGAATGATGGGCTGCCTGTTTGTAAATTCTGTTTTAGCCACATATGGTTGTTAGATGCAAGGGAATGTATTTCCTATATGTAATGGAAATATATGGAGTAGCCTCGGAGGGCTTTCCCCCTGTGAATGAAGTGTTTGCACACATATGAAATTTTGTATGGGAAAAATGGTCATAAAGTGACCAGAATTTTAACTCTGCACTTAAAGTTCTATATCTATCTGTGTGTAAGGAATCTTGGTATGAAATTTTGACCACATCTAGAGAACATATATAGTTTGAACTAGGATTTGGAATTTCTGAATTTGGATCCCTGTAGCGAAACATATGACATTGCAAATTTTCCTAAGTTACTGTTCTTTGTTCAGTATTTTGCAACCAATTTAAAAAATTCATAACTTGGTCCATAGATGGGCTATTGATGTAAAAAAAAATTCCTTTGTTTGATCTAAGTCTCTACTTGATAGTGGAGTAAATAAAATAGGGGGCACATAGCTAGAATGATACAATTTATTAGTGTAAGTTACAGGTACGGTGGTTGGTCACTAAAACTTAACAAGATTGCCTAATGTGTGGTAGCCAAGATTAAGACTAGTGCTATTGTTTTCCTTCTTTGCTGCCATGGTGTGCATGAAATATGAATATGTGTGTGATATTTGGACCAATATGCATGTGTTTACATAGTGCCCAAGAGGGCCACTTGGGTATGCACACTAAGGGTAGTGTTCTGATGGCCTATAGAACATTACCAGTCCTGGGAGTCCAAATGCATAATTTTGGCACCATAATTGGACTACCTCGCAGTGGGTAATAGCAAAGATCCATTTTTCAGAAAGATTTTAGGAGAGGAGATACTCGGTACTGAGAGAAAAGAGGTCTAGTACATGGATGGAATGCTACACCCTGGAGATTGACTTTATGTGCTGAATGTAGATGGACTTAAGGCAGTAAGTCCTATAGGAGGCACATAGTAATAGGCTAAATGTTCAGGCTGGTGTTAGTAAGATGTACCACGACTTGAAGATGCACTTTTGGTGGCCTGGAATCAAGAAGGATGTAGCTGGGCATGTAGCTAAATGTTTGACATGCAAAATGGTTAAGGTAGAACATTAGAAACTGGCAGTCACACTTTAGAGTTTACCTCTCTAAGAGAAGAAGTGGTGATCCATTACAATGGACTTCCTAGTTAGGCTATCAAATGCCTAGAGTTGGGATGATGTAGTATGATTTAGCACACTTCATACCCATAATAATTACTTATACATTGGAAATGTTAGCTCAATTATATATCAAGGATATTGTGAGGTTGCACGGCATATTAGATCAGATCATATTGGATAAGGACCCTAGGTATGTATTAAGGATTTGGAGAACTTTACAAGAAGCATTAGGAAGTAAAGTTAGTCTTAGTACTGCCTTCCATCCTTAAACCGATGGACAGTCTAAGAGGTGATACAGACTTTGGAGGACATGTTACGTATGTGTGTCATAGACTTTTGAGGTGATTAGGACCAATAATTACCACTCATTAAGTTTTCTTACAATAATAGTCACCAAGCTGTTATAGGTATGGAACCCTATGAGGCATTGTATGGTAGGTGATGCATGACGCCCCATTGTTGGGCTGATCCTTCCGATAGAGAAGGCATCGATTCTAAGATCGCCACTGACACCAATAAGATTAAGTTAATCTAGAAATGGATTAGAGTAGTAAACAATCATCAAACTAAGTATGCAAATTTGAGGAGATAGGAACTGAGTTTTGATGTTGCAGATTAGGTACTTCTCAAAGTGTCTCCCTAGGTATATTGGACCCTACGAGATCTTGGAGAAACTAGGGAAAGTTACATATCGGTTGGTCTTACTGCCCAACTTGTCCCAAGTGCATAACTAGTCAATCCTCTGGCGGTTCTCATGCAGAAGGACTTGACCTATGAGGAACGGCCCATTAAGATTCTCAATAGGCAAGGTAAAAAACTCTGAACCAAGTGGATTATAGTGGTTAAGATCCTTTGGTCAAACCATAACGAAAAGGAAGCTACTTGGGAGATGGAGTAGGATATGTTAAAACGGTATCCTAATGTATTTCCATAGTTACAGTAGAATTTGGAAGACCAAATTCCAGAACAAAAGGGAGAATGTTATGGCCCTCCTAGTAAAAAGCTCGATTGAGGGAGGTAAAGTAAACTAAATCCTAGTTTTGAACCTTATTTCAAGCTCACATAACATGATTAAGTATGTGACAGCCGAAGGACTATCGCCTCCACCTGGCCGAACTCCCTGCCACCAGAATGGGCAGGAGATCTGGCGCTACCCAGAAATAGGTGGGATCACACACCTCGGAGAAATGCCGAAGAGCCCGAGCTCGGCACGCCAGGGAACCTGAGGATACTCTTAGCCCCCCCGAGGTACCAAACAGACCGCCTTCGGAAAAGTGGCACCAGCTAGTGCGGGCCGAACATGATCTTCCCGAAGGCGGAACTCCCTGAATCTGGGAACCCCCGAACTGGGGGCATGTTTCCCGAAGTGGCATGGTCCGTACAAGAGGACGACCTCACCCAGGGACCTCGGGAGTACGGCAGGAGCATTTAAGGAAGCCTCTGACATGTCACCCACAAACGTCACAAGCCGCCTCAAACGGTGCTCTGACACGCCGACGCCATCAAAGTCACATCATGGCCCGTCTCGGCTCAAGGCTCAAGGAAGCCTGCCACCAGCTACTTGTCCTCTACGCCCAGACATTCAGAGAACATCCGACCGAACACGTGTCATGATCTGAACAGGCTGGACACCTCTATAAATACCAGGGAATACACCCTAGCAAACGGCTGGCAAATATCTTGACTCCCCACTCTGAGAAAATACGACCAGGCGAGTTCACTGAACCCCTCAATGCTATTTCCTCTGCCTTCTCTCAGTACCACTGACTTGGGCGTCGGAGGCTCCTCCCAGGAAAAACACCCCGGGGACCTCCTAACCCACTTTTTCCGGACAACTCAGGCACTCTCCCTTGGGCAAACCGGCTACCAGGCGTTCTTCCTCTCCGGGAGTCCCTCCATCAGTCACCATGACTACCAATGATGAAGCCCCTGGGCATCATTTGGCGCTGTCTGTGGGAACCCGCTCTGAGATCGCCGTCGTTGAAACTCGGCATTCTAAGGACAGGGGACTCCCAAGGTCTCCGTCCGCGCCTGAGACACAACCGGCTGCTGAGCAAACACTCCCAGGGACTTCTACGCCTGACGAAGACCGCCCTCTAGTAATCAGTATGAGCTTTATGAGGGAGTTTCAGCGTTCGGTCGTGGCAAAATGACACAGCAGATCGACTGAAGGTGGTCACAGCAGGCACATGCCCAAAGACCTCCCTCACTTGCACGCCCTCGAGAGAAAAGCCCGAGGTCGATTCATCGTAGTTCGGGAAGCGGAGACCCGCGCGAAGAGTCGTGTACGGAGAATATACCCCTCGGGAAACGGCCTATGGGACAAACTGGGTCCAAGCGACCGAAAGTCTCATAGCGAAGGAGTTCGTCGCCAGAGGCGAGGTCCCTGTCCCCTCAGCGCCAAACTCGCTCCCCGAAGAGGCGCCGACGATCTCCCTTCCCAGAGGAAGAGCCTAACGCCATAGTTCTCATGGAAAGGATACTAGCACGGCTAGACAGGGTGGAAAAATAGGTAGCTCGCAAACCCATCTCGGACAGGCTGACGGGACCCTTCTGCGAAGATGGGTCCCCATTCACCCGGGTCGTGGCCGAGGCAGCCATGCCAGGCGACTTCAGGGTAGCTCGGCTGGAGATTTATGATGGCCGCACTGATCCGCAGGCCCATCTGACCAAGTACAGACGCAGCATGATAATGCATGGTGCTGACAACGCTACCGTGTGTAAATGCTTCAAGGTCACCCTCACGGGACCAGCAACTGCGTGGTACAACTCATTGCCCCCAGGAGCCATCACTGAGTTCCAGGAGTTGTCTACGGCCTTCGCGCAACAATTTATTGGAAGCCAGCCAATGGCGAAGATGCCTGTTCAGATGTTCGACATAGAGCAGAGAAACAGAGAAACCATCCGAGACTATGTCGAAAGATTCAACAGGGAAGCTCTAAGCGTCCCGGACTTCCGGCCCGAAATACGCATCCTCGCCATGACACGGGGCCTTCGGCAAGACTCACAGCTGTTCTATGAGTTCTCAAAGGACCCCCCGGACACCCTCGGAGAATTTTACCGAAGGGTCGAACAGCACATGACCGCCGAGGAGTTGAGAATGGCTGAGCCGAAGTCCGATCAAAACCGGGCCGAAGGGTCCAATCAGCAAGTCCGGCATCCAACTGAATAGGCAGGCCGACCTCGGAGGATGCGGGGAAGCAAACTTCAAAGCTTCACACCCCTGAGCACTACACGGACAAACATCCTCATGGCGCTGGAAAGGCAGGGGACGCAGATTCGGCGGCCAAGGGCCATGACCGCTGATAACAAGAAAAACATCAAGAAGTTCTGCCAGTTTCACCGCGACCACGGCCACGACACCGAAGACTGCTTCCAACTGAAGAAGTACAGTGAGTCACTGATAAAACTCGGCCAACTTCAGAAATATCTGCGGATGCCTTCCCCAAAAGGAAGAAAAGATGAGGAAGAAAGGGCCGAAGATGAGGACTACAACTCCGACAGGCGGAGAAACCGAAGTCTGAAAAAGCGCCCTCCTCCTCCTGCAGGGGTGATACAAACCATCACTACGGGCTCCCATCCTCGGAAAGAAAGCAGAAGGCCAGAGAGATTGCGGTCGTGGAATATCAGAGTCCGGCAAAGAAACTGGCTCGCAAGGATGAATCCACTGTCATCTTCCCCCATGACGATCCGCTGCTAATCATGGCAAGGATAGGGAACTGGAACGTCAAAAGAGTGTTGCTTGATGACGGATCAAATACTGACGTCTTATTCTCGCATTTACTGCCGAATTTGGACATCTCCAGCAGCGAGCTCAAGCCTGTCACCTCGCCCACCTTCGGGGTTGGACCGTCCGAACTACTTGTACTCGGATGGATTGATCTCCCCCTGATGATGAAAGGAACTTCGGTCGACGGAACAGCTGAGTTGTACGCCTCCACAATGGCGAGATTTATCATCATGGACGTTCCTTCTTTGTGCAATGCCATTCTTGGAAGGCAGACACAAGGAAACCTGCACATCGTGAAGTACTTGACTATCACATTCGCCACCAAGGATGAGGATGCAGAGGTAAGGAAGGTGTTTATAAAAGCGTGAAAAGCTCCGCCAAATAACCTCGCACAAACAATGGAGGCAAAGGCACCAGAGAAGGACAAAGAAGGAGATCCCATGAGAGCGGAAACGGAAACAGTGGAACTTGTCCCAGGACAATCTACCCGAATAGGGAAGAGCTTGCTTGAAGGTGACAAGAAAAACCTTGTATCTTTTCTTCTGGGAAATAAAGATCTCTTTGCCTACTCGCCGAAAGACATGCCAGGGGTGCACCCTGGCATAATACAGCATAGCCTCAAAGTAAGCCTGGAAGTAAAGCCTGTCCGGAAAAAGAAGCGAAGCATCTCAGCCCATAAGAGCAACTTTCTGAAAACTAAAGTCCAGCACCTGTTAGACGCTAAAGTCATCAGGGAGGTCAAATGCCCCGAATGGTTAAGCAACGTGGTGATTGCCACAAAAGAAGGCAGCAGCAAACTCCGGATGTGCATCGACTTCAGAAACTTGAACGATGCTTGCCCGAAAGACTCATACCCTCTTCCGCCAATAGACCAACTGGTAGACTCAACTGCCGAATACGGGCTCCTAAGTTTCCTAGACGCCTTCAGCGGCTACCATCAAATAAGGATGGACCCCGAAAATGAAGAAAAAACCGCCTTCATCACCGAGGGAGGAACATACTGCTACGTCAGGATGCCCTTCGGGCTTAAAAATGCAGGAGCCACCTACCAAAGGTTGATGAACAAGGTCTTTAAGGACCAAATGGGGAGAAACATTGAGGTGTATGTTGACGATATGATAGTCAAAAGCAAGCTCCCTCGCAACCACATTGCAGATCTAGAGGAAACCTTCCAAAAGCTTAGAGCCTTCGGGATTCATATCAATCCTGAAAAATGCATGTTCGGGGTGACCTCGGGAAAGTTCCTTGGGTACATGGTATCCGAAAGAGGCATCGATGCTAACCCCAAAAAAATTGAGGCTCTGCTCGAGTTCCAAACTCCTACCACAGTAAAAGATGTGCAGAGACTCACCGGAAGAATAACCTTTCTTAGCAGGTTCATTTCCAGGTACGGAGATAGGTGTCGGCCTTTCTTCAAAGTCCTCACCAAGGCAGCAAAAAAGGAAGGCAACCTCGGAAGGGATGATCATCCTTGGGATCAAGACTGTCAAAAAGCCTGGGAAGAACTCAAAATATACCTAGCCAGCCTGCCGACTCTGTGACAACCTCGCGAGGGAGAGCCCCTCATGTTATACCTCGCCGTCACGGAAAAAGTTGTGAGCTCGGTCCTCATGAAAGAAGAAGAGCCAAAACAATGGCTGATCTACTATGTAAGCAAATCCCTGCATGGCGCCGAAGTCAGGTACCCTCTGCTGCAAAAAGCTATATACGCCTTGGTGCTTGCAGGGAGAAGGCTGCGACCATACTTTCAGGCTCACCCCATCATCGTCCGAAGTAGCCTACCACTATGGGACGTTATGAGAAAAGTGGATCATTCGGGAAGGCTCTCCAAGTGGTGTATAGAGCTTGGCGAACACGATATCACCTATAAACCTCGGAAGGCCATAAAAGCTCAAGCACTGGCAGAATTCATTGCCGAAATACCCACCGCTGAGGACAGTCATCCGGATCTGAACGAAGGTGAGCCAGAATGGACCTTATATGTTGACGGAGCCTCGGGGTCCAAACACCAGGGAGCTGGGGTAATTAGCAGAGCCCCGAAGGCCTGGAAGTAATGAAGGCTATCAAGTTTAGCTTCAACGTCACTAACAATGTGGGTGAGTATGAGGCCCTCATAGCGGGATTACGACTGGCCAGAAAAATTGGCGTGAGAAACTTAAAGGCTCACAGCGATTCCCAGGTAGTAGTTCGGCAGACGGTAGGAGACTATGGGGCGAAGGACCCAACCTTGGAAAAATACCACGAGCTGGTAGCAAAACTCATTCAAGAGTTTGACGCCGTACGGATCGAAAATGTACCTCGGCGGAAAAACACCGAAGCAGACTGCTTGGCGAAGTGAAAGACCTACACCGAGGTGCTAGACCATCCGAGCATCTCAGTACTGAGCATAGCGACCTCGGGAAAAGGATGGAGGGATCCAATAAAAAGGTACCTCATTGAAAATGTGCTCCCCGAAGACCCCGGTGACACTGCAAAACTGCGAAGGCGCTCCGGCCATTTCTTCCTAATCGGTGAAGAACTATACCGACAGGGATACGTGAATCCACTGCAAAGATGTGTGAACGAAGAGGATACTGAAATGATCCTTGAAGAAGTCCACAAAGGCATGTGTGGTTCACACATTGGAACCGATGCCCTGGCGGCAGTGATACTCTGTTGGGGATACTTCTAGCCTACCCTAAGAAAGGACGCAAGGCAGTTCGTCCGGAAATGCGGTAGTTGCCAGAGACACGCGAACATCCAGAGGGCACCCTCGGAAATGGTAACTTCGGCTGACTATCCCTGGCCCTTCGCAGTCTGGGGTATAGACCTTATTGGGCCACTCCCCGCAGCACCCGGAGGCGTGAAATTTTGCATGGTAGCAGTAGACTATTTCTCCAAATGGGTCGAGGCAGAACCGCTAGCAACTATCTCGGCAAAAGAAGTGCAGAAGTTTGTATGGAAGAACATCGTATGCAGATTCGGCATACTGAGGGTACTAGTGGCTGATAATGGATCCCAATTCACAGACGAAGGATTCCAGGAATTTATGAGCGACCTCGAAATAAAGATGCACTTCGCCCCAGTAGCTCACCCCCAAAGCAACGGGCAGGTGGAAGTATCTAACAGGACCATAAAAGATGGCCTGAAAAAGAGATTGGGGGAAGCAAAAGGGAAATGGCCAGGAGAACTCCAAAGCGTATTATGGAGTTACCAAATGGCGCCCCGAAGAGCCACAGGGGAGACTCCCTTTTCACTCGTCTTCGGAACAGAGGCCATCATCCCTATCGAGATAGTTAGACCATCAGTACGGGTGCAAGTATTTAATGAAGGTGGAAATGACCTCAGCCTAAGAACGAAGCTCGACCTCATCGGCGAACACAGAGAAATAGCTGAGCTGAGAAGAAAAGCTTTCCAGCAAAGAGTGGCCGCGGCTATAAATTTACAAGCCAGGCCAAAAGAAATCAAGAAAGGGGACCTCGTTCTCCGAAAGGCTGACTTTGCACCCCGAAAGCCATCCCACGGGGTACTTCGCGCGAACTGGGAAGGACCTTATCTGGTTCTTGCTGAAGTATGAAAAGGCGTGTACAAACATGGTGACACCGAAGGCGTAGAATTGAAAAACACTTAGCATTCAGACGCCTTGAAGAAGTTCTACGCTTAAGATGGAGCGGAAGGATTGTGTTGTACAAAAAATATCCTAAGTACAGAATGTCCTTGAGAAAAATTCTTAACTGTATAGAATGGTGCAAGACAGAATTCCGCGAAGGTGTTCGCCGTGATAAAGCGCAGATGTGATTTTCCGAAGTCCCTTGAGCCATCACACTTGGAAAAATGGAAAACAAAAAATCTTGCGAAAATACTCGCCGTAAAAAGTGCAGAATAATTTTTTTGTGATTGCAGGTTTCCCGAAGTCTCTTGAGCAAACTTGTTCGGGACGATGGAAATGCAAAATCTTGCAAAAAGACTTAGCCAAAAAAATATATTCATTACGAATGATCAGGCTTACAAAGAAGAAGTGCCCGAAGAAGGAGCACAAAAACGAAGAGGAAAAAAAAGGAAAAGGCCCCTAAAACAGCCTAAGGGTTCTCGGCATCCCGGGAGCCACTAGCTGTTAGTATTATGCCCAAAAAGCCAATCATGAGATGATTGTATTTTTGCACATTGAGTCATGATATTTTATTGAGGCATTAATCCAGCAATTTTGTTTGTTGTTTTGTTTCTGCGTAACGTAATAAACATAATTGTAACCCTAGAATAATGATATTCTTAAACGTCCCTAGTCTAGTATTATTGTGGAGCGGGTTGCAATAATACATAATGACTAGCATATGTGGAGACTAGTATGAGATATGTAGTCTACATATGGGTAAAAGTTGGAGAACTTGTGTACTGGACCGACCCACTATGAAAACACTTCATGGATCGTTATATGAGTGTCATAAGTGATTCTCATAGTGATCATGGTATATGTAGTCCTTCGACCTAAGATCAGCAAGGTTCCCTACATGTGAGTCACATACTTTGATACTTTCCTTTGTTGCTCGTAACTGAGTGAACTTGAAGGAGGTCATTGGGTATGTCACATATCATGCGGAGGGATTTGTATGATCAAGATGGGATTTGTCCGTCCTATGTAATGGGAGTGATATCTTTGGGCCCCTTGATAGAGTGAGACTTAGAAAATGCATGGCCATGCTCCGATGAGTTGATATATGATATCAATGTCGTCAGTTTAAGTTGGTCTACTCGGTAATCAAGAAACCAAAGATTGGGCTATACGAGAGTGACACATTCCATGTCTTGTGCTTACTCTTGATATCTTGGACAAAGGGACAATGGCATATATCGGTGATGATCATAAAGGTTGAGTCGATTCACTGACAATCTTGTCACTTTGGTAGCAATGATGTGTTGCTAGACACCGCTCATTGCTTATGATCATAAATGTGATTTATGATCATTGCCAACATGGAAAGAGCCTATTGGGTCGCACACATAGAGGTATTTGGATCATAAGAGTGCATGGGCTAATTATTTGGGTTATGGTTTCACTTTAATTTCGTATTAATAATGGGCCAAGGAGTTGAGCCATTATTAAGCCCAAAATTAAATCCTAATTGGATTAGGGCTTTGAAACCCATTAGGCCTGGAAGTTGAGTCTCACTATAAATACAACTTTTAAGTGAGAAATTCGTAGGTCTCCTTGCCCTAGCCTCCCAAAAGGACAGTCGTACTCTTCTCTTGCAATTCCTTGGAGGACGCAAGCTAGCACTGCGAGCGCAAGAGAAACGCATCTGCCGGGACGTGGTGGAAGTGTGGTGATCCCGAGAGGCTCGTGTGGATACCATAGAGAGCCTGAACACGTCAACTGTTCAGGTTTTGTGATTCGACTCTACAGTTGAGTGAGAGATCTCAACCGAAAATTAGGTATGGATTAGGATTCTTGCAATAGTTGCAAAAACCCTAGGTTTGTTCGGATTCGGCCTGTTCGGGCACTGAAAGTAAGGTATTTTTGGTGGCTCGAATGGAGGAGTCTCGGGTGCCTACTTTCTCGAACCACCGCCCGCTGACCGGCCAGCGGGACCGCCGTATGCGAAGTGCCACATGAATAAAAACTGGTTAATCAACACGCGAAAATTGGCATGCATCTTTGTTGAATGAGATTTGACATGATATGCTGATTGGTGTTTGAAGCATGGTGCATGGTTATAGCCCTTGATTGGTTGTACTTGTAAATACGGCCTGCGAGTCGTGCCTTTTCCTATCACTCTCATTGTACATTCTCTTCTCACCTTACTCCCCTCGAATGTAACTCGAGGTTTCTATTATTGATGTAATGGTGCATTATGTGATCGTTTAAGGTGGTATGTCCAAGGAGGTGACAACAAAAGGCAACCAAGAAAGGAAGAGAAGGAGCTTGTGAAGACTCTTTTCTTTTCTTAGGCTTTTATGATATTCTCATTGGCTTGAGAATATCGCATAGTTTGGGCTATAACCATGTCACGTTTATTTCTTGTAAGCATGAGATGCATGTTTTATATTTGTATGTGATGCATGTATAAAACAACCGGAGATAACAAATTGGTGAGATCAAAAGATAAAATCCCTCAAACAAATATTAAGTCATTAAATGTGATGCCTTCCAAATGTTGGCACTCGTCAAGACTTTGATCAACATTAGGTGGGTTTGCCAAAGCAAAGCACCTATGTTCATCTTGGTAAGGCGCGATGGGATAATAGTGATATCCAAACTGCTAACTTTGGGTTTGACTTAACTAAGTCATCCTAATAGGATTAGGGACTTAGAGGCATAGAGTTGGGCTTAAGTTCATGAGATGAGCTTGGACAAGTGTTGTTCACCCAACTATCCAAGAGTTGCATAAGATGCAATTGGCAAGGAGTTGCCTACCTAAATAGCTGTAACTTGAAAGAAAAGCCAAAGCTGACTCAGGTTGTGGTCAAATATGGATCTTGGCCCACTAGAATACCATAGCGCCGAGGTGTTCCGAAATAATATCGAGGGTTATTATTTTGAGGAAAATAGTGGGAGTATCATTTAATAAAAGTCCTTATTAAATGAATTAAAATACATGACTCTTACACTGCATATTTACTGTTGTAGATAACCATGGCACAAAACACATCGACACTTTCGTTGCGATCGATCCTTGAGAAGGAAAAACTGAATGGGACCAACTTTCTCAAATGGTACCGAAACTTGAGGATAGTCCTCAAACAAGAGAGAAAGGCTTATGTCCTAGAGCAGCCCATTCCGAATGAGCCTGCTGCCACTGCTCCAAGAGCTGAAAGGGATGCTCACAAGAGGCATTCTGAAAGGCATTGTTTCAGTGCAAGATGTCTGAGGGAAGTCCCGTGGGTCCTCATGTGCTCAAGATGATTGGGTACATTGAGAATCTTGAGAATTTGGGATTTGCTCTTCAGAAAGAGTTGGCTATCAATGTAGTCTTGCAATCGTTGCCAGAAAGCTACAGTCAATTCATCATGAACTATAACATGAACGACCTTGACAAGTCCCTCCCTGAATTGCTCAACATGTTGAGAACTGCTGAGCAAAACCATAAGAAGGCTAAGCCCATTTTGATGGTTCAAACGGGCAAGGGAAAGGGAAAAGCCAACAAGAAGAAGGATAAAGCTAATGAAAGTCCAATGCTAGTTCTTCTTCAGCTGCACTGAAACCAAAGGGTGGTGTGGCAAAGGAAGGGGAGTGCTTCCATTGTAAGCAACCTGGACACTGGAAGCGCAACTGCAAGCTCTATCTTGAAGAACTTGCTAAGGAAAAAGGAAGTAAGACTTCCATTTCAGGTATTCTTGTTATAGAGGCTAACTTTTCTACTTCCTCATCTTGGGTATTGGATACTGGATGTGGATCTCACATTTGTGCAAATGTGCAGGATCTAAGTAGAAGTAGAAGATTGGGCCGAGGTGAAGTGGACCTACGTGTTGGAAATGGAGCAAGGGTTGCTGCCTTAGCCGTAAGGACTTATGTTCTCACTTTACCTAGTGGATTAGTTTTAGAATTAGACAACTGCTACTTTGTGCCTACTATTAGTAGAAATTTGATTTCTGTTTCTTGTTTGGACAAGAAAGGTTTTTCAGTTATAATAAAGGACAAATGTTGTTCTATTTATTTGAATGAAATCTTTTATGGTAGTGCTCAACTTAGCAATGGGTTGTATGTTCTAGACCTTGAAGATCCAATCTATAATGTGAATACCAAGAAGGTCAGATTAAATGATTCAAACTCGACCTATCTCTGGCACTGTCGCTTGGGCCATATAAATGAGACCCGCATATCCAAGCTCCATAAGGATGGACTCTTGGACTCATTTGATTTTGAATCATATGAGACATATGAGTCATGTTTGTTGGGCAAGATGACCAAAGCCCCATTCACAGGGCAAAGTGAAAGGGCTAATGACTTACTAGGACTCATACATAGTGATGTATGTGGCCCTATGTCTACACAAGCTAGAGGAGGTTTCCAATATTTCACTACTTTCACTGATGACTTCAGCAGATATGGCTATGTGTATCTTATGAGACACAAGTCAGAATCCTTTGAAAAGTTTAAAGAATTCAAGAATGAAGTAGAGAATCAACTCGGGAAGAGTATCAAAGTGCTTCGATCAGATCGAGGTCGAGAGTACTTGGATCGAGAATTCCTTGACTATCTGAAGGAGTGTGGTATAATATCAGAACTCACTCCACCAGGTACACCTCAATGGAATGGTGTTTCTGAAAGCAGAAATTGAACTCTGTTAGACATGGTTCGCTTCATGATGAGTCAAGCTGACCTTCCAAACTCCTTTTGGGGACATGCTCTAGAGACAGCCGCTTTTACACTAAACCGAGTTCCATCTAAATCGGTTCAAAAGACACCATATGAGATATGGAGTGGGAGGCGTCCCAGTTTGTCTTTTATGAAGATTTGGGGCTGTGACGCTTATGTAAAACGTCAATCCTCTAACAAACTAGGGCCCAAATCTCAAAAATGTCTTTTTGTTGGGTATCCCAAAGAAACAAAGGGTTACTATTTCTACAATCCCTCTGAGCAAAAAGTGTTTGTTGCTCGAATTGGTGTCTTTTTGGAGAAAGAGTTTATCTCTAAAGGAACTAGTGGGAGGAAAGTAGAACTTGAAGAAATTCAAGAACAACAAGGAGACATTGAACCTGAAATGGAACCTGAACAGACACCACAAGATGTTGTGGTTCAAGAGTCTGTTCCTGTAGCACAGAGCCCACGTAGGACTGGTAGGATTCAGCGTGAGCCCGAGAGATATGGATTTCTCGTGACTCACACCGGTGATGTGATGCTCATGGATCAAGATGAGCCCACAACCTACCAACAAGCTATGTCGGGGCCTGACTCTGAGAAGTGGCTAGTGGCCATGAAATCCGAGATGGAATCCATGTATGAAAACCAAGTATGGACTTTGGTTGACCCACCTAAAGGGGTAAAACCCATAGGGTGCAAATGGGTTTTCAAGAAGAAAACTGACATGGATGGTAATGTGATTACCTTTAAGGGACGATTGGTCGCAAAAGGTTTTAAGCAAATTCATGGTATTGACTATGATGAAACTTTTTCACCAGTTGCTATGCTTAAATCCATCCGAATTTTGTTTGCTATTGCTGCACACTATGATTATGAGATATGGAAAATGGATGTCAAAACTGCATTCCTAAATGGAAAGTTACTTGAGGATGTGTACATGACGCAACCTGAGGGTTTTGTCACTCCTGGGAATGCCAATAAAGTGTGCAAATTGCAAAGGTCCATTTATGGACTGAAGCAAGCTTCTCGAAGTTGGAATCTTCATTTTGATGATGCAATCAAAGAGTTTGGTTTTATCAAAAATGAAGATGAACCTTGTGTCTACAAGAAGGTTAGTGAGAGCGCTATTGTCTTCTTGGTGTTGTATGTAGATGACATACTACTCATCGGGAATGACATTCCTGAGCTACAGTCTGTGAAGACTTGGCTAGGGAAATGTTTCTCTATGAAGGACTTGGGTGAAGCAGCCTATGTGTTAGGCATCAGGATCTATAGAGATAGATCTAGAAAGCTTCTTGGCCTAAGTCAAAGTACATATGTTGACAAGGTGCTAAAGAGGTTTAGCATGCAAGATTCCAAGAAAGGATTCTTGCCCATGTCACATGGTATCACTCTTTCTAGATCTCAGTGTCCGAGTACAACCGAGGAGAGAGAGCGCATGAGTAAGATTCCATATGCCTCAGCAATTGGATCTATCATGTATGCCATGATATGTACTCGTCCCGATGTCTGATATGCTTTGAGCATGACGAGTAGGTACCAATCGAACCCCGGTGAAAGTCACTGGACAGCTGTTAAGAACATCCTTAAGTACTTACGAAGGACTAAGGATGCATTCTTGGTCTTTGGAGGTGAAGATCAGCTCGTTGTAAGGGGTTACACCGATGCAAGCTTCCAATCCGATAAGGATGATTTTAGATCGCAATCTGGTTATGTGTTTTGTATTGGTGGTGGTGCTGTAAGCTGGAAGAGTTCAAACCAAGAGACAGTAGCTGACTCTACAACAGAATCTGAGTACATTGCCGCCTCTGATGCTGTGAAGGAGGCAGTTTGGATCAAGAAGTTCATCACTGAACTTGGAGTGGTTCCAAGCATTGTTTACCCGATAGAGCTCTATTGTGACAACAATGGAGCAATCGCACAGGCTAAGGAACCTCGATCTCACCAGCGATCCAAGCACATACTTCGACGCTATCATCTCATCACGGAGATCATCGAGAGGGGTGATGTAAGGATATGCAGGACTTCGACAGACAGCAACATTGCTGATCCACTGACAAAGCCCCTTACGTAGCAGAAGCATGATAGCCGTTCTAGGTCCATCGGTATTAGATACATGGATGATTGGCTTTTAGTGCAAGTGGGAGATTGTTAGTATTGTGCCCAAAAAGCCAATCATGAGATGATTGTATTTTTGCACATTGAGTCATGATATTTTATTGAGGCAATAATCCAGCAATTTTGTTTGTTGTTTTGTTTCTGCGTAACGTAATAAACATAATTGTAACCCTAGAATAATGATATTCTTAAACGTCCCTACTCTAGTATTATTGTGGAGCGGGTTGCAATAATACATAATGACTAGCATATGTGGAGACTAATATGAGATATGTAGTCTACATATGGGTACAAGTTGGAGAACTTGTGTACTGGACCGACCCACCATGAGAACACTTCATGGATCGTTATATGAGTGTCATAAGTGATTCTCATAGTGATCATGGTATATGTAGTCCTTCGACCTAAGATCAGCAAGGTTCCCTACATGTGAGTCACATACTTTGATACTTTCCTTTGTTGCTCGTAACTGAGTGAACTTGAAGGAGGTCATTGGGTATGTCACATATCATGCGGAGGGATTTGTCTGATCAAGATGGGATTTGTCCCTCCTATGTAACGGGTGTGATATCTTTGGGCTCTTTGATAGAGTGAGACTTAGAAAATGCATGGCCATGCTCCGATGAGTTGATATATGATATCAATGTCGTCAGTTTAAGTTGGTCTACTCGGTAATCAAGAAACCAAAGATTGGGCTATACGAGAGTGACACATTCCATGTCTTGTGCTTAGTCTTGATATCTTGGACAAAGGGACAATGGCATATATCGGTGATGATCATAAAGGTTTAGTCGATTCACCGACAATCTTGTCACTTTGGTAGCAATGATGTGTTGCTAGACACCGCTCATTGCTTATGATCATAAATGTGATTTATGATCATTGCCAACATGGCAAGAGCCTATTGGGTCGCACACATAGAGGTATTTGGATCATAAGAGTGCATGGGCTAATTATTTGGGTTATGGTTTCACTTTAATTTCGTATTAATAATGGGCCAAGGAGTTGAGCCATTATTAAGCCCGAAATTAAATCCTAATTGGATTAGGGCTTTGAAACCCATTAGGCCTGGAAGTTGAGTCTCACTATAAATACAACTTTTAAGTGAGAAATTCGTAGGTCTCCTTGGCCTAGCCTCCCAAAAGGACAGCCGCACTCTTCTCTTGCAATTCCTTGGAGGACGCAAGCTAGCCCTGCGAGCGCAAGAGAAATGCATCTGCCGGGACGTGGTGGAAGCGTGGTGATCCCGAGAGGCTCGTGTGAGCCTTTTTCTCAGTCACCAACGACCGTATGAGATTGTCAGAATCTGACTTATCCTTGAGAAGGTCTTGGTTGGCAGCGAGCATCCCCGCCGCCTGATCGCCGAGGTCAGCAATCTTCAGGGAGGAGTCCTTCTCAAGATCTTCCTTTTCCTTCCGGAACTCCTCCCGAATGGCAGCAACATCTTTCTTCGCAGCATCTGCCAGCTGAAGGTTCTTGGCGGCCAATTACGAGCACGTGACTTTCGCTTTTTCTAAGGCCTCTAAGTCCGAAGCTTAGAACGCCATCTGCCTGGCCACCCGAACTCGGAGAAAGCTGGCGTACCCTAGCAGCTGCGAAAAGATGAACGCAACGTCAGTAAGAGCCAAGCACTTAGGAAAAATTGAAGGGAAAAAGGTGTGAAGAGCATACCTGAGCAGCATGCTCGGTGACTTTCGCGGTGAGGGTGTCATCGCCCCGATGGGCCACCGCAATAGCCTTGATGGAGGCCTCTGTAAGCACCCCCTTCAAAATCTGCTTCACCATTTCAGGACAGTCCTCGGAGTACAAGTTCATGTCCTCCGTGAATGTCCAGAAAGGCTCTTCGGGTATCTTCCCTTGCGGGACTTTGGCATCGTGAAGGGCCCGCATCTTCGCGTGTTCGGCCGCCCAGTTCAAAGTAAGCAACTCCCCTTAATGGCGAAAACGAGAAGCAGGTCAAAGATAAAGGAAATTTCAGAAAAAACAAAAGAGCCATACTTGTTCTGAAAGCAACAAACCTGGCGGCACTTCGACCACGACGTCCTCGGAGTCCTGAGACTCCTCGGTCGAAATCCCCTTGCCTTTCTTCCTGCGCCGGTCCTCGGCAGAAGGAGCCTCTACCACGGCCTCCAGAAGGGCCTGCGGCACGCAAGGGCTCTGGGGAGGGACGTCGGCGGAAAGGACCTCGGCAGCGGTAGGGACCTCGGCAGCAGCCTCGGGCGGCGGAATCTCGGCTGCCCCAGGCTCCTCGGCAGCCTCCTCATAAATTTCTTGCTGACGAAGCTGGGCAGTTTTCTTTGCCCGTTTCGCCGAAGGACCAGCGCCAGTAGACTTTCGGCTTCGGGAAGCCGCCTTCTTTGTCTGATCGCCCTTCTCCACCTGGTCGGAGAAAAGGGACTTGTAGAATGCAGCAGTCCCGTCCCCGATCTCTGAAAAAGAAAAAAGACATCAGCGTAAGTCCGAGGGAAAAACTGCTAGGGAGTAGAGGATAACTTACTTTCGAAAAGCGTTTCAAAAGAAACTTCCTCCCGAAGGAGCTGCACCAACCAGGAGTCCTTCCCGGCGATAGCAGGAGTTGGCATCTCGAGGTCAGTCTCATGCTCCTTGACCACCCCTAACTCCCGAAGGAGCTCTTCGGTCATCAACCTCCAGTTAATGGGGAAGGGGTACAGGGAGCGTGGAGTGACCTTGGGAGCCCAGTCAGAGACGGCTCGAATACGTTCGTCGAAGTCCTCGAACACGGGAGCCAACTCTGGAGTTAGCAGTATCCTCGGATCAACGACGTCCACATCCAGCTTTCCCCGAGCCCATTTGGTCGAAACATACGACCAAGCCTCATCTATCTTCAGGAAGAAGAATCTCTGTTGCCACCCTCGCCAACTGTCCTTAGTGGCAAAAGTGAACATGAATTTTTTGCTCCCGGATCAGCGAGGTAGCATGAAATAGAAGCCACCATTCGGAACCACGAAGAGCTTGTAGTACTGCATGAAAATTACAAAATGGGGTTTTATCCCGAAGACGCCACACATACAGAGGAAGGCGTTAAAATAGCAGTACGAGTTCGGGGGAAGCTGATTCACAGCAATGCCATGAAATTGGCAGAACTCGCAAACCATCTTCGGGGGAGGATACCGAAGTCCGGCCTTCAGCTGGGCTCAAAAAATGGTAACCTCGGTACTATGGTTTGAAAAAGCATAGTGGTCAGGTCATGGCAGCCGGGTAATGGCGTAAGAAGGAAGAAAGAACTTCTTCTTCCACCTCTCTAATTTTTTAGGAGTGGTGCAACAAGGATGAGATAAAAGAGGCTGCCAGCTCTCAGGGATAGGCATTTTGGACAGAAAAATGAGTTCGGAAAAAGGGAAGAAAACAACTTCCGGCAAAAACTCGAAAAAACAGAGGTATCAAAAGACTCTGGAATGAAAAACCCACCAAAAGACTTGCCAAAATCGGAGGTTGTCGTCGTAAAGGGTTGCCGGAAAAAGCTCTGTTAAAACAGCTCCGCCGCAAAAGCAAGAGAAAGCGCACAGAAAAGGGCAAGTAGGGAAAGAGCAGAAGTAAAAGCAAAAGGGGCTATGACGGAATGGGCTACTTAAAGGCCAAAGGTGGGTAACTGAAATGGCGTCATAAGTGCCCTTTGAAGGTGAACCGTCGCCGTAACTGCACTCTGCGCCTGAAAAGACGCGCTCTCTGTAAACGACGTGACTCTCCTCCAATGACAGTGCGCCACGTGTCAACCCATCGCACCAAAATAAGAGACACGTCTTCTGACATCCCTAAAAAACTGGGACGCGTCGCTCAAATTGACGCGCTTGGCCATCAAACGCGACGCTGCACAGACCTGCAAAAGCAAAGAAGCAGGTTGCCTCGAAGACACCAAAAGATGGGCTATGGCCGAACAGCCCATACCTTCGGGCAAGAGGTGTATCTTCGGCACAGGCTTTGCCTCGGAGATACCAAAAAACAGGCCAAGGCCGAGCAGCCCACACCTTTGGGCAAGAGGTGTACCTTCGACATAGGTGTTACTCTCTATAGACTCCCAAAGAACATCCTCGGAAAGAAAACAAAACCGAAGTCTTCACTTCGGCTTTCTGAATGGGGCATGTGATAGCCGAAGGACTATCGCCTCCACCTGGCCGAACTCCCTGCCACCAGAATGGCCAGGAAATCTGGCGCTACCCGGAAATAGGTGGGATCACACACCTCGGAGAAAAGCCGAAGAGCCCGAGCTCGGCACGGCAGGGAACCTGAGGATACTATTAGCCCCCCTGAGGTAGTAAACAGACCGCCTTCGGAAAAGTGGCACCAGCTAGTATGGCCCGAACATGATCTTCCCGAAGGCGGAACTCCCTGAATCTGGGAACCCCCGAACTGGGGGCATGTTTCCCAAAGTGGCACGGTCCGTACAAGAGGACAACCACACCCAGGGACCTCGGGAGTACGGCAGGAGCATTTAAGGAAGCCTCTGACATGTCGCCCACAGACGTCACAAGCCGCGTCAAACGGTGCTCTGACACGCCGACGCCATCAAAGTCACATCATGGCCCGTCTCGGCTCAAGGCTCAAGGAAGCCTGCCACCGGCTACTTGTCCTCTACGCCCAGACATTCAGAGAACATCCGACCGAACACGTGTCACGATCTGAACGGGCTGGACACCTCTATAAATACCAGGGAATACACCCTGGCAAACGGCTGGCAAATATCCTGACTCCTCACTCTGAGAAAATACGACCAGGCGAGTTCACTGAACCCCTCAGTGCTATTTTCTCTGCCTTCTCTCAGCACCACTGACTTGGACATCGGAAGCTCCTCCCCGAAAAAACACCCCGGGGACCTCCTAAGCCACTTTTTCTGGACATCTCGGCACTCTCCCTTGGGCAAACCGGCCACCAGGCATTCTTCCTCTCTGGGAGTCCCTTCATCAGTCACCATGACTACCAACGATGAAGCCCCTGGGCATCAGTATGTTAGGCAAGTTTACTAAGTTCCAAGGAGTTTATAACACGAAATTGGGTTCAGGGGTAAAAAGGTAATTTTTCATCCTGAACTATCAGGCTAAAACCAGGGATTTAAAAATGTGTTTAAAAAACCTAATCCTATTTTAAAACCCAAAATATAGCGTAATTGTAAGAGTTTTGAACAACATTTGACTTAGGGTTACTATTTGTGGAAGAGGGCTTTTTGTCACTTTTTAAGAAGTTTGGTGGCTTGGTTTGTTGTTGGTTTAAAAACTTGGTAAATTTGTTTGTCGCTACCACTTTTGATCATTTCTACTTCAAACTTGAGCTCCCTCTTCTGCTTTTGATTTCTCCTTCACATCTTGGCCTAAATCAAGTGTTTTTTTTCTTGTCAAATTTGAAGGCCCAAGGGGTGTACAAACCTTGGGTAGCTTATTTCAAGCTTGATTTGTGATCTTGGAGTTGTTTTCCATATTTTTCCAGTTGGGGTTGGGTTTGTTGGTGTAGTAACGAAGATTTCTTGGAGTTTTCTTGTTTATTTGATATTTTGAAGCATGGTTTCTGGTTAGTTGATGTTAATTTGGTGTCATTTGCTTTAGTTTGCTTAGAACTTAGGTAGAACCTTGTGGAACTTTGTTCTTGGTGAAGGGTTGCTTAATTCTTGCTTGTGACTTGAAATCAAGGTAAGAGATTTATGGATTTTAGCTTAATTGATGCTATTGGAGTGTTGTTGCTTGATGAAATCAAGTAGTTTTGGCAACAGCATTACTTAGTGGGCAAGTTTGCTCATGGTGGACTAGGTATTTGATTAAGCTTGGCATGATGTTTTAATGGATCATAATTGTGTTTGTGGTAGTTTATCATGGCCTTTGCACCATGTTTTATAGGTATGAGGAGTTGGAAGGCCATCCAAGCATGTTTTGCATGCGTGGGAAGCCTCCCAAGGTGCATATGGCAATAATTGGGATTTTCTAGGTGTGAAGGAGTTGGAGACATGTTGCCAAGGTTGAGGACATGTTGCCAAATCCTCATGAAACGTTCAGGAAGTTGTATACTATGGCGACATGTCACCACAGTTATGTTGGCCAGAAAAATCATCTTTTACTATGGTACAAGCGGAGGACCAAGGGGGTGCTTAGGGTACCTAAGGTCGAGGTACACTATGGTACCCAAAGACTTCCAAAATTCTTCCAAGTCTTGGGAGTTTTCTTGAGTTTTGTGGTTACTTATACCATAAGCAAGGGAACTAGCTTAAAAAGGGCCTTAATGAAGTATCGCTAGCTTGGGTGTGAGGTTTAGTACCATCGAGGACCTAACCATGCCTTTAGGCATGAGGTTTTGATGTGGGAACCTTAGTACGCCTAGTGGGTCTTCTAGACCTAGTTAATATCAGTCTAACCATAATGTTCCTGTACAACATAAAGGAGGTTCAACAAGTGAAAGCTTCACTAGTTAGGCTAGTAAGTTATGCTTGCTAGTAGACAAGGTCTTGCCTTGTAGTTTAAGGTCTAGGTAGAGGATACGTCTCAAGGGACTGAAACGTATGAGTATAGGTTGAACCTCATGCTGTATGAGCTCCCTGTTATATTTGTATATGTATTGCCCTTGGTATTTTTCCTTGCAGGTGAAGACCCCTTACTGTGAATTCTCGAATTCTCACTCCTTAGTTTTTGTTGTGTAGATTCTAACGCTATTGAGCCTAATAACTGCTAAGGGTTATTGAGACAGTCTTTTGTTACAAGTAATTTGGTATGAGAATCTTTATGATTCTAGTTTTCGTAGTTACTTAATGGTGAAGTCAAGGTACTAACTGTAGTCTTCTTGGCCTAAGAGGCTAGCAGCATGTGGATGGACTTTTTGAGTGTTATGGCTCTCCTAGTGGAAAGTGAGTTTGGAATGTTATTTCAAGTTCACATAGCAAGAATAGGTATGTTGGGCAAAGTTTACTAAGTTTCAAGAAATTTAAGGCCCCATACAGGGGCAAAATGGTAATTTTGCATCCCGAAGAGTTTGGCTGAGTCCCGAGAGTTAAAAATGATTTTTTAAATCCTAACTTCTACTTTTAACTGAAGTTCAATTCAAATAAACAAAAGTTGACTAAGTTTGATTAAAGTTACTTAAAGGAAAGGACTTATTTGTAACTTTCTAAATAGTTTGGTGGCTTACTGTTTAAAAAAGTATATAAGTTGGTAAAGGTAAGGGACAGCTCCCATTTGCTTCCTAAACCCGAGCTCATCCCTCTCTCTACCAATTCTTCATAAATCCAAGCTCGAAACCAAGAGATTTTGGTGAAAATGGAAGCCACCAAAAGTGTTTATGCCAAAAGGAGCTTGTTCCAAGTACAATTTAAAGTTTTTGGAGCTTGGAACCATGTTTTGCACTATCCCCTATTTTTTATGCTAGGTAACTTGTGATTTCTTGGTTATTTCTTGTTTAGGAAGTGATTAGATGCCTGGGTTTTAGTTAGAAGTTAGTAGTTATATGTTTTACGCCTTTGTTTGCTTGGAACTTAGGTAGACTTTAAAGAACTTGGTTTTGATGGAAGGGTTGATTGATTCTTGCTTGTGGATTGAAATTAAGGTAAGGGAGTTACATTTCCAAGTTTGATGAATGCTATTGGATAGAGTTTGCTTGATGAAATTACATAGTTTTGGCAATAGCATTAGTTAGTGGTCTAGTCTGATCATGGTGGGCTAGTGTGTTTAGCTTGATTAGAATCATGTTTAAATGCATCATTGGCTGGCTTCTGATAGTTGGTTGTGGTCTTTGCGACATGTTTTGCATGTATGTGAAGTTTGAAGACCATCCAAGCATGTTTGATATGTTTGGTAGGTGTTCAAAGGTCATAATAGTGAAATTGGAAAACTTCTGGGCGTTACACGTCACTAGTGCCACAATACGTTGGCCTAGTGATGCATCATAGTTACTATGAAATGCCACAACACATTGCTAACTGTGGTGACACATTGTCACAGTTATGATGGCTGAACGTTTCCAATTTTGCTAGGAGGATCGAGGGGGGGTTTAAGGGCGTTCTTAGAGTACCTAGGGGTCTAAGTATTCCGAGGGTATTCTGAGGCTTCCAAAACTTCTTCAAGACCTATGACTTTTCTTCAGTTTTGTGGAGTTTTATGGTTACTTCCACCACAAACAAGAAAACTAGTTAACAAAGAACCACAACTAGGTATCACTAGCTTGGGTGAAAGGTTTAGTACCATCGATGACATAGCCATGAGGTTGCAATGTGAAACCTTAGTGCACCTAGTGCCCATTAAGGTTTTGTCTACTTTAGTCCGACCATGGTCATTACTGTTGGGTTTCGGGAGCCAAACAGCGTAGCGGAATTTAACCGAAACCCTCCAGGATCCAAGTGAAATGGGGAAAACCAGGTATTCAAAAATTTCATACCTAATTTTCGGTTGAGATCTCTCACTCAACAGTAGAGTCGAATGAAAAAACCTGAACAGTTGACATGTTCAAGCTCTCTATGGTATCTGATGGCCAGGGGCCTCATCGTTTATAGTCATGGTGACTGGTGGAGAGACTTCTGGGAGGAAGAACGCCTGGTG
Source organism: Aquilaria yunnanensis (assembly GCA_039654915.1). Lineage (NCBI taxonomy): Eukaryota > Viridiplantae > Streptophyta > Magnoliopsida > Malvales > Thymelaeaceae > Aquilaria > Aquilaria yunnanensis. The sequence continues at coordinate 81,227,860 of CM077598.1, forward strand.
GAATGGATAGCCTGAAGGAGAGTGCCTGAAAGCTCAGAAACAAAGGGTTAGGAGGCCCCCAGAGTGTTTTTCCGGGGGGGGAGCCTCCGACGCCCAAGTCAGTGGTGGCTGAGAAAAGGCAGAGGAAATAGTACAAAGGGCTGAAGAGTCTCGCCTGGTAGTTTTCTCAGAGTGTGGGAGCAGTGTTTGGCAAACCAACCAGCCTCCTGCCAAGTATTAATTCCTGGTATTTAAAGGAGTGCCTAGCCCGTTCAGATCACAACACGTGTTCGGTCGGATGTTCCCTGAGTTTCTGGGCGTAGGAGACAGATAACTGGTAGCAGGTTGCCCTGAGCCACGTGCTGAGATGGGCCATGATGTGATTCTGATGGCGTCTGTACGTCAGAGCGCCTATTCAGGCGACTTTATGACGTCTGTGAAAGGACGTGTCAGAGGCTTCCTTAAATGCTTCCATAAACGCTCCTGCCGTACTCCCGAGGTCCCTAGGTGAGGTCGTCCTCTAGTTCGGACAGAGCCTCTTCGGGAAACAAGCCCTCAGTTCGGGGGTTCCCAGTTTCAGGGAGTTCCGCCTTCGGGGATATCATGTTCGGCTCGCTATTTCTGGTGCCGCTTTTCTGAAGGTGATATGTTCACAACCTTGGGGGGCGAGTAGTGTCCTCGGGGTTTCCTGGCGTGCCGGGCTCGGAGCTCTTCGGCTATCTCCCGAGGTGCCTGATTGCACCTTTTCTCGGGTAGCACCAGCTTCTTCTGGCCATCATTGTGGCAGGGAGTTCGGCCAGATAGAGGCGATAGCGTTTGGCTATCACATGCCCCCCTTTGGAAAGCCGAAGTGAAGACTTCGATTTTGCATCTCTTTCTGAGGTTGTGTATGGGAGTTTCTTTGGAAGCTTAACCTGTTCCGAGGATGCGCCTTTTGCCCGAAGATCATGGGCTCTTCGGCCTTGGCCTGTTCTTTGGTGTCTTCGAGGTGGAGCCTGTGCCGAAGATACACCTCTTGCCCGAAGGTCATGGGCTGCTCGGCCATAGCCTGTTTCTTGGCGTCCTCGAGGTGGCCTGCTCGTTGTTTCTGCAGGTCTGTTTGGCCAAGCGTGTCAGTCTGAGCGGCGCGTCCCAGTTTCGTCCCAGTTTTCCAGGGACGTCCGAAGACGTGTCCCAGCTTTCAAGGGACGTTTGGAGGATGTGTCCCCCATTTTCGCGCAGCGGTTGACATGTGGCGCTTTGCCATTGAAGGAGAGTCGCGTCGGTTACAGAGGGCGCGCCTTTTCAGGTGCAGAGAGCAGTTACGGTGACGGTTCGCCTGCAAAGGGTACTTATGACGATGTTTCGGTTACCCATCTCTGGCTTATAAATAGCCCACTCCATCATAAGTTCCTTTTGCTTTCTCTTCTGCTCTTCTCTCTCCTTTGCCCCTGTTCTTGCACTTTCTTGCTTTCTGTGGCGGAGCTACCTTAATCAGAGCTTTTTTCAGCCAGCTTTCACGACGGCGTCCTCAGATTTTGGCAAATCTTTCTGTGGGTTTTTGTTTTTCAGAGCGCTTTGATCCCTGTGTTCTTTTGAGTTTTTCTCTGGAAACTATTTTCTTCCATTTTCAAACTCATTTTTATGTCAAAAATGCCCATTCCTGAGAGCTGGCAGCCTCTTTTAGCCCATCCTTGTTGCACCACCCCTGAAAAGTTAGAGAGGTGGAAGAAAAAATTCTTTCTTCCTTCTTACGCCGTTACTAGGCTGCCTCGTTCTAGCCATTATGCTTTTTCAATCCATAGTAAGGAGGTTACCGTTTTCCGAGCCCAGCTGAAGGTGGGTCTTTGGTATCCTCCCCCGAAGATGGTGTGCGAGTTCTGCAAATTTCATGGCATTGCTGTGAACCAGCTTCCCCCGAACTCGTTCTGCTATTTTAACGCCTACCTCTGCATGTGTGGCATCTTCGGGATAGAACCCAATTTCAGAATCTTTATGCAGTATTACAAGCTCTCTGTGGTCCCGAAGGGTGGCTTCTATTTCATGCTACCTCGGGGATCCGGGGGCAAGAAATTCATGTTCACCTTCGCCACTAAAGATAGCTGGTGGGGGTGGCAACAGAAGTTTTTCTTCATGAAGATGGACGAGGCCTGGTCGTACGTTCCGACCAAATGGGCTCAGGGAACACTAGATGTGGACGTTGCTGATCCGAGGATGCTGCTGACCCCAGAGTTAGCTCCCTTGTTTGCGGATTTCGACGCCCGCATTCGGGCCGTCTCTGACTGGGATCCTGAGGTCGTTCCGCTCGCCCTTTACCCTTTTCCAATCAACTGGAGGTTGATGACCGAAAAGGTCCTTCGGGAGATAAAGGTGGTAAAGGAGCACGAGACTGACCTCGAGATGATAGCTCCTGCCATCGCCGGGAAGGATTCCTGGTTGGTCAAGCTTCTTAAGGAGGAAATTTCTTTCGAAGCGCTTGCCGAAAGTGAGTTATCTTCTACTCCTTTACTGTTCTTTCCTCGGACTTACGCTGATGTTTCCCTCCTTTTTCAGAGATGGGCGACGCGACTGCCGCCTATTACAAGTCCCTTTTCACCGGCCACGTGGAGAAGGGCGATCAGACGAACAAGGCGTCTTCCCGAAGCCGGAAGTCTACTGGCGCGGGACCTTCGAGGAAACAGGCAAAGAGAGCTGCCCAGGCTCCTTTAGAGGAAAATCCCGAGGAGACTGCCGAGGAGCCTGGGGCAGTCGAGATTCCGGAGTCAGAGGCTGCTGCTTCCGAGGTCCCTTCAACCCACGTCCCTCCTCAGAGTCCTACCGCGTCACAGGCCCCCATTGATGTAGTGGTAGAAGTACCTTCTGCCGAGGAGCGGCACAAGCGGAAGGGTAAGGGCATTTCGGCCGTGGACTCCGAGGACGATGTTGTCGAGGTTCCGCCAGGTTTGTTTCCAGACAAAGTGTACTTCCTTTGTTTTTTCTGGATTGGCTTCTTTGTCTTTAATCTCCTTCTCATTCTTATCACCCAGGGGAGTTGACTACCCCTGGCTGGGTGGCCGATCATTCTCGGAAACGAGCTCTTCGGGATGCCAAAATCCCGCAAGGGAAGATACCCAAGGAGCCTTTTTGGACGTTCACGGAGGACATGAATATGTACTCCGAGGACGTTCCTCAAATGGCTAAGGAAATTTCAAAGGGGGTGCTCACCGAGGCCTCCTTCAAGGCTATAGTGGCGACCCACTCGGGGGATAACACCCTCGCCGCAAAGATCACCGAGCATGCTGCTCAGGTATATCCTTCACAGCTTTTTCCCTTCAATTTTTTCCTAAGTGTTTCGCTCTTACTGACCTTGCGTTTATTTTTTGCAGCTGATAGGGTACACCGCCTTTCTCCAAGTTCGGGTGGCCAGGGAGGTTGCTTTCCGAACTTCGGCCACTCGAACCATGAATGAGACGAGGACCGCACTCGCGGAGTCGGTCGCCAAAAACCAGCAGCTGAAAGAGGCTGCTGAGAAAGAAGTAGCTGCCCTTCGGGAGGAGTTCCGGAAGGAAAAAGAAGAACTTCAAAAGGACTCCTCCAGGAAGATCGCTGACCTCGGTGACCAAATAAAGGGGATGCTCACCGCCAACGAAGATCTTCTCCAGCACAAGGCTGGTTCTGACGGCCGTATAGTGTCGTTGACGTGTGAGAATAACGCTCTCCGGGCCAAGGTCGAGTCGTTGAAGAAGGAGCCGAAGGGGGAGGAGCAGATCAAGGCGCTGGAGGAGGAGGTCGCAGATCTGAAGGACGAGCTTGACGACCTCGAGCTTGAGAAGAACAAGTCTGATCAGATGAGCAAGGTCGTGTTCCAGCACGGCTTCTGCCTTGCTCGGCACCAGGTTCTCCAGAGGTTCCCAGATCTGGACCTCTCTTTTCTAGAGGGTCTAAACATTCCTGGGGGACCTCGGTGGAAATGGTCCAAGGTCGAACATCTAAAACTTCCTCCTTCAATTCCAGCGCCGAAGGTGATGGAAAAGGGCGGGCAGACGAGTGGCTCTCGGGACGCCGCGAACCCTTAGCCAATTTTAGGGCCCCTTTTCCTTCCCTTCTATTTTGTAATCCTTCTTCGGGCAGTTCTTTATTTTAAAGCAGCTTTGCTCTTAATGAGGATTTTTTGGCTAAGTCTTTTCTTGCAAGTTTCTTCATTTCCATTGTCCCGAACACGTTCGCTCGAGAGACTTTGGAAAACCTGCGATTAAAGAAACTTTTTTACATTCCTTTGTCCCGAGTGTGCTTGCTCGTAAGACTTTCTGGAAGGCCTGAAAAAATTTGACTAAGTCTTTTTGCAGGCTTTTGCATTTCCAATTTACCCCGAACATGATTGCTCAACGGACTTCGGAAACCTTCAGTCAAATTTTTTCTTTTTCCAGTTGTCCCGAGCATGTTTGCTCAAGGGACTTCGAAAAACCTTTCACGAGATTTTTCACTTCCCATTTTCCCGAGCATGTTCGCTCAAGGGACTTCGGAAAACCTTTCGCGAGATTTTTCACTTCCCATTTTCCCGAGCATGTTCGCTCAAGGGAGTTCAGAAAATTATCTCTGTGCTGGCTATGGCGAGTACTTCTGCGAGATTTTTGTTTTCCATCTTTCCCGAGCGTGATGGCTCAAGGGACTTCGGAAAGTCATATCTACGCTTTATCATGGCGAGCACCTTTGCGGAATTCTGTTTTGCATAATTTCTGTACACTTAAGAATTTTTCTCAAGGCCATTCTGTACAACATAACTCCTCCGCTCAACCTTAAGCGTAGAATTTTTTCAAGGCGTCTGAGTGCCAAGTGTTCTTCAATTCTACGCCTTCAGCGTCGCCAAGCTTGTACACGCCTTTTCGTACTTCGTCGAGAACCAGATAGGGTCCTTCCTAGTTTGCGCGAAGTACGCCATGGGATGGCCTTCGGGGTGCGAAGTCGGCCTTTCGGAGAACGAGGTCTCCCTTCTTGATTTCTTTTGGCCTGGCCCGTAAGTTTACAGCCGCGGCCACTCTTTGCTGAAAAGCTTTTCTTCTCAGCTCGGCTATTTCTCTGTGTTCGGCCACAAGATCGAGATTGGTTCTCAGGCCGAGGTCATTACCACCTTCATCAAATACTTGCACCCGTACTGAAGATTGAACTACCTCTAGTGGGATAATGGCCTCTGTTCCGAAGACGAGTGAGAAAGGAGTCTCCCCTGTGGCTCTTCGGGGCGTCGTTCGGTTGCTCCATAATACACTTTGGAGTTCTCCTGGCCATTTCCCTTTGGCTTGCCCTAGTCTCTTTTTCAGGCCATCTTTTATGGTCCTGTTCGATACTTCCACCTGCCCGTTGCTTTGGGGGTGAGCTACTGGGGCGAAGTGCATCTTTATTCCGAGGTCGCTGATGAATTCTTGGAATCCTTTGTCTGTGAACTGGGATCCATTATCAGCTACTAGTACCCTCGGTATGCCAAATCTGCATACGATGTTCTTCCATAGGAACTTCTGCACTTCTTTTGCCGAGATAGTTGCTAGTGGTTCTGCCTCCACCCACTTTGAGAAATAGTCCACTGCTACAACGCAGAATTTCACGCCTCCGGGTGCTGTGTGAAGTGGCCCAATAAGGTCTATACCCCAGACTGCGAAGGGCCAAGGATAGTCTGCCGAAGTTACCATTTCCGAGGGTGTCCTCTGGATTTTCGCGTGTCTCTAGCAGCTACCACATTTTCGGACGAACTGTCTTGCGTCCTTTCTCAGGGTAGGCCAGAAGTATCCTTGGGGGAGTATCACTGCTGCCAGGACATCAGTCCCAATGTGTGAACCACACATGCCTTCGTGAACTTCTTCAAGGACCATTTTAGTATCCTTTTCATCCACACATCTTTGCAGCGGATTCGCAAATCCCTGCCGATATAACTCTTCACCAATCAGGAAGAATCTTCCGGAGCGTCTTCGCAGTCTTGCAGCATCGCCGGGGTCTTCGGGGAGCAAATTCTCTGCGAGGTATCTTTTTATTGGGTCTTTCCATCCTGTTCCCGAGGTCGTCATGCTCAGCACTGAGATGCTCGGATGGTCTAGCACCTCGGTATATGCTTTCGACTTCGCCAAGCAATCTGCCGCAGTGTTATTCCGCCGAGGTACATTTTCGATCCGTACGGCGTCAAACTCTTGGATGAGCTTTGCTACTAGCTCATGATATTTTGCCAAAATTGGGTCCTTCGCCCCATAATCTCCTGCCGTCTGCCGAACTACAATCCCACTATGAGGGCTTCATACTCAGCTACTTTGTTGGTGACGTTGAAGCTGAACTTGATAGCCTTCATTACCTCCAGGCCTTCGGGGCCCCTGATAATACGCCTTGAGCTTTTATGGCCTTCCGAGGCTCATACGTAATTTCGTGTTCGCCCAGCTCTATGCACCACTTGGAGAGCCTTCCCGAATGATCTACTCTCTTCATGACATCCCGTAGCGGCAGACTACTTCAGACGATGATGGGGTGAGCCTGAAAGTATGGTCGCAGCCTTCTCCCTGCAAGCACCAAGGCGTATATAACTTTTTGAAGCAAAGGGTACCTGACTTCGGCGCCATGCAGGGACTTACTGACATAGTAGACCGGCCATTGCTTTGACCCTTCTTCCTTCGCGAGGACCGAGCTCACAGCTTTTTCTGTGACGGCGAGGTACAGTATGAGGGGCTCTCCCTTCCGAGGTTGTCGTAGAGTCGGCAGGCTGGCCAGGTAGACTTTGAGTTCTTCCCAGGCCTTTTGGCAATCTTCATCCCAAGGATGATCATTTCTTCCGAGGTCGCCTTCCATTTTTGTTGCCTTTGTGAGGACTTTGAAGAAAGGTCTACACCTATCTCCGTACCTGGAAATGAATCTGCTCAGAGAGGTTATTCTTCCAGTGAGTCTCTGCACATCTTTGACTGTGGCAGGAGTTCGGGACTCGAGCAGAGCCTTAATCTTCTCGGGGTTAGCGTCGATGCCTCTTTCGGATAGCATGTACCCGGGAAATTTTCCCGAGGTCACCTCGAAGATGCATTTCTCAGGATTAAGGCGGATCCCGAAGGCTCTGAGCTTTTGGAAGGTTTCCTCTAAATCTGCAACGTGGTAGTCAGGCAGCTTGCTCTTGACTATCATATCATCAACATACACCTCCATGTTTCTCCCTATTTGGCCTTTGAAGACCTTGTTCGTCAGCCTCTGGTAGGTGGCTCCTGCATTTTTGAGCCCGAATGGCATCCTGATATAGCAGTATGTTCCTCCCTCGGTGATGAAGGCAATCTTCTCTTCATCTTCGGGGTCCATCCTTATCTGATGGTAGCCACTGAAGGCGTCTAGGAAACTTAGGAGCCCATATTCAGCAGTTGAATCTACCAGTTAATCTACTGGCGGCAGAGGGTATGAGTCTTACGGGCAAGCATCGTACAAGTTTCTGAAGTCGATGCACATCCGGAGTTTGCTGCTACCTTCTTTTGTGGCGATGACCACGTTGCTTAACCACTCGGGGTACTTGACCTCCCTGATAACTTCAGCATCTAGGAGACGCTGGACTTCAATTTTGACAAAGTTGCTTTTGTGGGCTGAGATGCTTTGTTTCTTTTGCCGGACAGGCGTTGCTTCCGGACATACTTTGAGGCTATGCTGTATTATGCCAGGGTTCACCCCCGGCATATCTTTTGGCGAGTAGGCAAACAGATATTTATTTTCCAGCAGAAAGGATACAAGTTTTTCCTTGTCACCTTCGGCCAAGCTCTTCCCTATTCGGGTAGATTGACCTGGGACAAGCTCTGTTGCTTCCGTTTCTGTTTTGGCGAGATCTTCTTCTTCGCCTTTTTCTGGTGCCCTTGCCTCGATCGTTTGCGCGAAGTTGCTTGCCATAGCTTTTCGCGCTTTTACAAATACCTTTCTTACCTCGGCTTGGTCTATGAATACCTCTGCATCTCCATCCTTGGTGGCGAATGTGACAGTCAAGTACTTCACATCAGGGCGAATATACAGATTCCCCATTGTCTGCCTTCCAAGGATGGCGTTGTATGAGGACGGGACGTTCATGACGATGAATCTCGCCATTGTGGAGGCGTTCAACTCAGCTACTCCGTTCACCGAAGTCCCTTTCATCATCAGCGGGAGGTCGATACATCCGAGGACGGGGAGTTTGGGTGGTCCAAGCCAAAAGTGGGCGAGGTGATAGGCTTCAGTTCGCTGCCGGAGATGCCCAAGCTCGGCAGCGGGTGCGAGAATAGGACGTCAGCGTTTGAGCCATCATCAAGCAACACTCTTTTGACGTCCCAGTTCCCTACTCTCGCCATAATTAGTAGCGGATCGCCGTGGGGGAAGACGACGGTGGAGCCATCTTTGAGAGCCAGCTTCTTTGATGGACTTTAATACTCCATGACTGCAATTTCTCTGGCTTTCCGCTTTCTTTCCGAGGATGGGAGCCCCGTGGTGATGGTTTAGATAACCCCTGCTGGAGGTGGAGGGCGCTTTTTTGGACTTCTATTTCTCCGCCTGTCGGAGTCATAGTCCTCATCTTCGGCCCTTTCTTCCTCCATTTTTCTGTCTTTCGGGGATGGCATCCTCAAATATTTCCGAAGTTGGCCCAGTTTTATCAGCGACTCTATGTACTTCTTCAGCTGGAAACAGTCTTCGGTGTCATGACCGTGGTCACGATGAAACTGGCAGAACTTCTTTGCATTCTTCTTATTATCGGCGGTCATGGCCCTTGGTCGCCGAATCTGCGTCCCTTGCCTTTCCAGCGCCATGAGAATGTTGGTCCGTGAAGTGCTCAATGGTGTGAAACTTTGAGGTTTCCTTCCTCGCATCCTCCGAGGTCGTCCTGCGTATTCGGTAGGATGCCGAGCTTGTTGACTGGACTCTTCTGGGCGGTGGTGATCAGACTTCGGCCCAGCCATTCTTAGTTCTTCGGCGGTCATGTGCTGTTCTGCTCTTCGGTAAAATTCTCCGAGGGTCTCCGGGGGGTCTTTTGAGAACTCGTAGAACAACTGTGAGTCTCGCCGAAGGCCTCGTGTCATGGTAAGAATGCGGATTTCGGGCCTGAAGTCTGGGACGCTCAGAGCTTCCCTGTTGAATCTTTCTACATAGTCTCGGATGGTTTCTCCATTCCTCTGCTCTATGTCGAACATCTGCACAGGCATCTTCGCCGTAGGTCTGCTCCCAATGAATTGCTGTGTGAAGGCCGTGGACAACTCCTGGAACTCAGTGATGGTCCCTGAAGGCAATGAATTATACCACGCAGTTGCTGGCCCTGTGAGGGTGACTTCGAAGCACTTGCACATGGTAGCGTCGTCAGCACCGTGTATTATCATGCTGCGTCTGTACTTCGTCAAATGGGCCTGTGGATCAGTACGGCCATCATAAATCTCCAACCAAGGTACTCTGAAGTCACCTGGCATGGCTGCCTCAACAACAGCCTGAATAAATGGTGAGTCATCTTCGCAGCATGTTCCCGAGAGTCTGGCCCAAACGGGTTTTCTGGCCACTTGTTTCTCCACTCTGTCCAGCCGTGCTAGTATCCTCTCCATCAGCACTGTGGCGCTAGGTCCTTCTTCAGGGAATGGAGTTCGCCGGCGCTTCTTCGGGGGGTGAGTTCGGCGCTGAGGGGACAAGGACCTCGCCTCAGGCGACGAACTGCTTCGCTGTGAGACTCTCGGTCGCTTGGACCCGGTTTGTCCCACAGGCCGTTTCCCGAGGGCTATATTTTCTGTGGATGATTCTTCGCGAGGGTCTCCACTCCCCGAACTGCGATGTGTAGACTTGGGGCTTTTCTCCCGAGGGCGTGACGGTGAGGGGGGTCTCTGGGCCTGTGCTTGCTGTGGCCACGTTCGGTCGATCTGCTGGGTCATTTCAGACACGACCGAACGCTGAAAGTCCCTCAAGAAGCTCATGGTGATTACCAGAGGGCGGTCTTCCTCAGGCGCAGAAGTCCCTGGGAGTGTTTGCTCAGCAGCCGGTTGCATCTCAGGCGCGGACGGGGACTTCGGGAGCCTCTTGTCCTTAGAACGCCGAGTCTCAACGACGGCGATCTCAGACCGGGTTCCCACAGACGGCGCCAAATGATGGCCAGGGGCCTCATCGTTTATAGTCATGGTGACTGGTGGAGAGACTTCTGGGAGGAAGAACGCCTGGTGGAATGGATAGCCCGAAGGAGAGTGCCTGAAAGCTCAGAAACAAAGGGTTAGGAGGCCCCCAGAGTGTTTTTCCGGGGGGGGAGCCTCCGACGCCCAAGTCAGTGGTGGCTGAGAAAAGGCAGAGGAAATAGCACAAAGGGCTGAAGAGTCTCGCCTGGTAGTTTTCTCAGAGTGTGGGAGCAGTGTTTGGCCAACCAACCAGCCTCCTGCCAAGTATTAATTCCTGGTATTTAAAGGAGTGCCTAGCCCGTTCAGATCACAACACGTGTTCGGTCGGATGTTCCCTGAGTTTCTGGGCGTAGGAGACAGATGACTGGTAGCAGGTTGTCCTAAGCCACGTGCTGACATGGGCCATGATGTGATTCTGATGGCGTCCGTATGTCAGAGCGCCTATTCAGGCGACTTTATGACGTCTGTGAAAGGACGTGTCAGAGGCTTCCTTAAATGCTTCCATAAACGCTCCTGCTGTACTCCCGAGGTCCCTAGGTGAGGTCGTCCTCTAGTTCGGACAGAGCCTCTTCGGGAAACAAGCCCTCAGTTCGGGGGTTCCCAGTTTCAGGGAGTTCCGCCTTCGGGGATATCATGTTCGGCTCACTATTTCTGGTGCCGCTTTTCCGAAGGCGATATGTTCACAACCTTGCGGGGTGAGTAGTGTCCTCGAGGTTTCCTGGCGTGCCGGGCTCGGAGCTCTTCGGCTATCTCCCGAGGTGCCTGATCGCACCTTTTATCGGGTAGCGCCAGCTTCTTCTGGCCATCATTGTGGAAGGGAGTTCGGCCAGATAGAGGCGATAGCGTTTGGCTATCAGTATCCACATGAGCCTCTCGGGATCACCACGCTTTCACCACGTCCTGACAGATGCATTTCTCTTGCGCTCGTAGTGCTAGCTTGCGTCCTCCAAGGAATTGCAAGAGAAGAGTGCGGCTGTCCTTTTGGGAGGCTAGGGCAAGGAGACCTACGAATTTCTCACTAGAAGTTGTATTTATAGTGAGACTCAACTTCCAGGCCTAATAGGTTTCAAAGCCCTAATCCAATTAGGCTTTAATTTCGGGCTTAATAATGGCTCAACTATTGGGCCTATTATTAATACGAAATTATTGTGAAACCAAAACCCAAATTATTAGCCCATGCACTCTAATGATCCAAATAGCTCTATGTGTGCGACCCAATAGGCTCTTACCATGTTGGCAATGATCATAAATCACATTTATGATCATAAGCAATGAGCGGTGTCTAGCAACACATCATTGCTACCCAAGTGACAAGATTGTCGCTGATTCGACTAAACCTTTATGATCATCACCGATATATGCCATTGTCCCTTTGTCCAAGATATCAAGACTAAGCACGAGACATGGAATGTGTCACTCTCGTATAGCCCAATCTTTGGTTTCTTGATTACTGAGTAAACCAACTTAAACTGATGACATTGATATCGTATATCAACTCATCCGAGCATGGCCATGCATTTTTCTAAGCCTTACTCTATCAAAGGGCCCGAAGATATCACTCCTGTTACGTAGGAGGGACAAATCCCATCTTGATCATACAAATCCCTCTGCATGATATGTGACATACCCAATGACCTCCTTCAAGTTCAATTAGTTACGAGCAACAAAGGAAAGTATCAAAGTATGTGACTCACATGTAGAGAACCTTGATGATCTTAGGTCGAAGGACTACATATACCATGATCACTATGAGAATCACTTCTGACACTCATATAACCATCCATGTACTGTTCTCATGGTGGGTCGGTCCAGTACACAAGTTCTCCAACTTGTACCCATATGTAGACTACATATCTCATATTAGTCTTCACATATGCTAGTCGTTATGTATTATTGCAACCTGCTCCACAATAATACTATACTAGGGACGTTTGAGAATATAATTATTCTAGGGTCACAATTATGTTTATTACATTACGCAGAAATAAAACAACAAACATAATTGTTGGATTAATGCCTTAATAAAATATCATGACTCAATGTGCAAAAAATACAATCATCTCATGATTGGCTTTTGGGCACAACGCTAACAATTACAACCCCACTAGTGTGAACCAAGTAATGATGGATAGGGCAGCACCATGGATGTAGGCTTAGTGCACTTGTGGCCTAAACAAGCTGTGCCTTGAGGCACAAGCGAAAGCCTAGTGCATCCTTGGTATGTTTAATGGGTGGAGGCTTAGTACACAAGTGACCTTGGAAGGTCTAAGGGCTTCAGGCACATTGTGGTGGCCTAGCACACCTAGTGGATTTCTTACAACGCAAGCAAGGAGCATCCACCATGTTCACCTACACAGCAACCAAGGGAAGGCTACAATGAATTCGTCAGTAAGCTAAGTCTTACTAGGAGCGAGTTAGTGGCTAAAACTCGCTAGAGATAGAGTGATGCCTATGGGAGGACTAGGATGATGAGGGGTCCCAATGGACCTAGATATATGCATATATTATGCCCTCAGGCGACAAGCACGTGCAACAGGTTTCATATCCTTGTATAGGAAGAGTCCTCAGGATTTTTCTTGTAGGTTGATTAACCCTTATTGAGAATCTTCAATTCTCCCCCCCTTACCTTTGTTGTGTGTACCGTTCTAGTGTCGTTGAGCTAGCAACCATTGAGGGTTATTAAGCTAGGCTTATGAGTAGGTATTCGGTTTATTTGAATCTTTATGATTCTAGTTTATGGGTTGCTTGTTCATTAAGTTATGATACTAACTACAGTCGCCTTTCTAGTGTACAGAGGCTAATGAAGCACAAAGGAGAGCTTATGAAGCTTGCCACTGGGAGTTTGCTCAAGGTGGAAGCTTAGTTCTAGATCTCAGTAGAGTTGTTCACTATATAGTTTTTATACACCAGTTTGCCTCCAATGGTCATGTATGAGTAGTTTACTCTAGAGTTTCTTTGGGTGTGAGCATAGTCTATTCTTGCTTAGATGCTTGCACACAATTGATTATTTGTAGTTAATTCCACTTAAATGATGATGCCCACTAGGATCCTCGTTGTGTGACATAATGGCCTGAAGTAAGGACTTTCGGTATGAGGCATCTGAATGAGAGACTTTCGATGTGAGGGTGGCTGCAAGACTCAGAAAAATGAGGGTTAGAGACTCCCCAGAATGTGTTTCAATAGGAAGAGCCTCCGACGCCCAAGTCAGTAATTGGGAAATAAGGAGCAGAAAGTGAAGAGTAAAGAGTAGAGAGTTCCCTATATTTCTTACCAAGGTTACTCCTAGGTATTTATAGGAGGGCGTAGGAAGTAGGCCGTTCGACACAACCCACTTAGATCATGACACGTGTTCGGTCAGATGTGATCAGTACCTTTGTAGACAGGTATCTCCTGCTGGCCCTAGCCTGTTCTGGCCAAAGGTCAGGGCTGTGTGGGAGGTCTTCGTGTCAAGGGCGTGTGCGAGGTCCCTATGTCAAAGGCTCCTTAACTATTTTTTTCATGTCTTTATGAGACCCCTTCGGTGAATAAGATCCCTTCGTTGTATAAGGCTTCTTCGGGATAGGAGGTTCCCTTCGGTCCAATATTACGACCAAGGGCTGCTGGGGGAACCCCTTCGGCAGAGTGGAGTACCTTTAGCAAACACTATTCCTTACCGAGGATGGCGATATTCTTTTCTGAACTTGCTGGGCCTTCCTTTCCGAGGGTGGTAGTGCACAACCATTTCAACGTCAGTCCCGCTATTCCCTGAGGGCAGTGGTGGATCACTGAGGTCAGGGGATCAAAGATAATGCGAGCCCCTCTTTCTCGAGGTTGGTTACTCGTCCTTTCCGAAGGTGGCACTGGTCTTTCCCAAGGGTGGCGCTTACCAGACAACCTGGGAATTCTAAGGGTAATAGCCCTTTGGCTATCACATGCCCCCCTCGGAAAGCCGAAGTTGTATCTTTGGTACTCAAGCTTTTGCAAATGTCTCGTGGGACTATGGTAGATGATCGATGTCTCAGCAAATATTAGCTGACTTTTGGATCGAGGTTACCTTCTTCGGTGAGGGTTCCTCTTCGGATCAGAACACCTCTTCTAACTGAGGTAGTCGTAAGAGCTTTTGGTGTTCCCGAGGTTACTTTTTCATTCGAAGCGTATACTTGTCTCGGGTTTTTTTATTGCCTGCCAGTGAATCGTCACATCTTCTGGACAGATAGATGCGTCTTCTCGGGAAAGACTTGCGTCACTTGTCAGGAGGCGTACCCTCATTTCCTGCATCAGGTGACACGTGTTACCTGGTGACTGGCGAACAGTCGCATCAGTTAGGTTAGTCGCGCCTCTTCGCCTTTTAGCGTTCATTATGGCGACGCTTCGCCTGCCTCCTTCGGCCTATAGAAACCCTTCCTCCTCAGTTTTTTCATACTTCTATTCTTTTGCTATCTTTTGCTCTTGAGTTTTCCTCCTCTCTCTATTTTCCGGCGACGGTGCTAGCGGCGGAGCGATTTCCGGCATTACCTATCGTGTCGTGCGAAGTCCTTTCCTTGTTTCGAGCTAGGTGGGTTTTTTTCCCGAAGTCGTTCTTCGGTATTTTTCCATGGCGTATCCTCCGCCAAAGATGTTTGCTAGTTCTGCCAATTCCATGGCGTAGCCGTGAATCAACTTCCTCCGAACTCCTATCTTACTTCAACGCCTTCCTCTACATGTGTGGGGTCTTCAAGATAGAGCCTCACTTCATCTTCTTCATGCAATACTACAAACTCCACCCCGTCCCGAAGGGTGGGTTCTATTTCTTGCTTCCTCAGGGATCTAAGACCAAGAAGTACATGTTCACCTTCAGGACGAAGGACAGTTGGCGAGGGGGGCAGAAGAAGTTCGTCTTCTTGAAGGTCAATGAGAAGTGGAAGCATGTGCCAACCCAATGGGCTCGAGGGACTTTGGATATAAACGTAGTTGATCCCCGAAAACTGCTAACCTTAGAGTTAGAAGCCCAGTTTAAGGAGTTCGACAGCCACATTCGGGCTGTCGCAGACTGGGATCTCGAGGTCCCTCCGAGTTCTTTGTACACCTTTCCTATTAGATGGAACCTCATGACCAAAAAGGTTTTTCGGGAGCTGGGGGTGATCAAGGAACATGTTACCGACCTCAACATGCCGAAGCTTCCATTCGATGGGAAGAAGGCGTGATTGGTAATGCTCCTTCGGGGTGAACTCACATATCAGGCCCTTCAAGAGAGTAAGTTACTTCCCAGATTTTTCATAGACCTCTTTCTGTACTTACACTGATGTTCTTCTTTTTGCAGAGATGGGTCACAAGTCTACTACCTTCTACAAGTCTCTCTTCCTCAGTCAGGCCGAGAAGGGAGAGCAATAGAGAAAGAAGGCAATGGCAAAGTGGAAGAAGCCACCAGGGGGGCCATCTTCGACCCCGAGGTCAAAGAAGACGAAGGAGGGCCCCCTTCCCCCGCCCCCCAAGGATGAAATGCGAGCTATGGATGAGACCCCCGTTCGGGCGGACCCACCTTAGGAGCCCGCCATCTGTTCAACTGCCCTAAGTCCAAATACTGCAGCGGAGACCTTGGGGACCTTGGTTGGGGAGTCTTCGACCGAGGAGCTTGAAGAGCGCCAAAGAAGGAAAGGCAAGCACGTTCCCGCCGAGGTCCTCAAGGTCAGTGACTCTAAGGGTGATGACGCCGAGCTTCCACCAGGTTTGTCCCTTAGCCATTCTTCTATGAGTTTAGGAATTTTTGGTATTTTAGACCTCGTAAATGAGTGGCTAAGGAATAATGTATTGATGGAACTTCGGCATGATTTTGCAAGTGAAGTAGTGCAGGCTCCCTGGGTGGAAGATCACGCCTGGAAGAGGGCCCTTCGGGATGCCAAAATCCCAAAGGGGAAGGTTCTGATGGAGCCCTTCTGGACCTTCACGGAGGGCACGAACTTGTTCTCCGAGGATAGCCGGAAGATGGCTCCTCAGATGGCGACGGAAGTCATCACACATGCCACTTTTCAGTCTCTGACTGAGGAGTATCCTAACAAGGAGATCCTCATCACGAGGATGAGTGATCAAGCTGCCTAGGTAAACTCCTACCCTTTAATACTTTGGAATTTTCTATGCTATTGTTGCCCTTTGTTCCTTACTTGGGGTCTTTGCTTTTTATAGCTCTTGGCGTATACTGGGTACTTCCATGCTGGGGCAGCCAAGCAATCTTCAGACTGTAGTCGGTCCGAGGAGTCCATGGCAAAGGCCAAGGAACTCTTGGCTATCTCTGTCGTCAGGTACAGCGAGTTGAATAAAATAGCCAAGGAGGATCTGGCTAATCTTCAGGAGGAGATGCTCAAAAGCCAAGGGGAGCTCATCCAAGACTTCTCCGTGAAGATGTCGGACCTTGGTGGGAAGGTGATATCTCTGACCTCGGCCAATGAGGTTCTTCAGAAGGAGAAGGAGGACACTGATGCTAAAGTTGCGAAGGCATTCGACCTCAACTCCAAGCTTCAGGCCGAGGTCGATAAGCTGAAGAAGTAGGGGAAGAAGAAGAAGAAAAAGCTGGAGAAGGAGGTCGTCGAGCTTAGGAAAGAACTGGCGGATTTGGACGCAGAGAAGGCTAAGTCCAACCAAGCAACCAAAAGGTCTTATCAGGACGGCTTCTGCTTGGCCCATCACCAAGTCTTGTTCAAATTTCCTGACCTCGACCTCTCCTTTTTGGTGGCCCTGGACATCACCAAAGGACCATCCTAGTAGTGGTCGAGGGCAGAGTTCCTCAATCTTCCTTCCATTCCACCTTTGGCGCCTAAAGTAGCTGTCAGCGATAAAGACTCCAAAGGTGATGATGTCGAGGATGGTGAGGAGCCGGCAGATGCCCAGGATCACGAATAGGCCTTCTTTTTCTTCTTTTTCTTTTGTAATCAATCTTTTGTACCCTTATCACCGTATTCATGAAGTCTATATTTTATTCAAATTTTTGGCTAAGGTCCCTAATGGACCATCTTTGGACGCGAAGGGTGTCATGACCATATTTGGTCAGTACCCCTTCAGAAAAGATCATCCTCTACGGGATTTAACCCCTGTTCAAATCAGTCAAGTGCCTTTTGCATCGATCACGTTCGATCAATGTCTTTCGGGCAAAGTTGCCCTTCAGCCATACCCTCATTCGGAAAACCACTTTTGTCGTACTTAGCATCTTTTCATTTTTGAAAATTTTTCTAAGTTCTAGTCATGCATTTTAGAAAATATTCCCCTTCGGCAACCACGTTCAGGCGAAGGAGATATTCATCTTCGGAAGTAACCATCTTCGGTCATACCTCCTCGGTGTTTTTGCATGACTTTCTACTTGAAAATTTTTCTAAGTGTGCACTTAGGTGCTTTTAGGGGATGAGCAACTATGCTCAGTTGACCATCTTCGGCGCAACTTAACCTTCGTCATAGTTTTTTCCCTTTCTTAACAACAATGTTTGGTTGGCAAAGACTGACCATTTTCACGAGTTTACCCCTTCGGTGTGATCATGTTCGGTCTTCCACCTCGAAATCAGGTGTTTTCGATTTTCTCGTTCGGAAGAGAACATGTTCGGTCAAATATGTCTTTGTTCAAAAATGGAAATAATTTCGCATAGGCATTTTCAGAAAAGACCTCATTCGATTTTTTCACCACGTTTAGTCCGTCACCATTGGGGAGAATTGTACAATTTTTACTTAGAAATTTCTTCTAAGCATAGAATTTTTTCAAGGAATCTAAATGCCATGTATTTTTCAATTCTCCACCTTCGGTGTCACCTAGCTTGTAGACTCCAGGATGAATTTCCTCGAGAACCAAATAGGGTCCATCCCAGTTCGCTCGAAGTACTCCGTGAGATGGTCTTTGGGGTTCAAACTCGGCCTTTCGAAGGAAAGATCCCCCTTTTTAATTCATTTTCGCTTCACATGCAGGTTGGTACCGATGGCTACTCTCTGCTGGAAAGCTTTTCTTTTGAGCTTGGCCATTTCTCTATGCTCATCAATGAGGTCCAACTTGGTTCTCAAACTGAGGTTGTTCCCTTTTTCATCGAACACCTGTATCCTGATCAATGGTTGTATAACCTCGATAGGAATAATGGCCTCCGAACTGAACACGAGTGAGAAGGGCGTTTCACCCGTGGCTTTCCTCGGGGTGGTTCGGTAGCTCCACAACATGCTCGGAAGCTCTCTTGGCCATTTTTCATTTGCTTCCCTCAACCTTTCCTTTAGGCCATCCTTTATTGTTCTATTGGACACTTCAACTTGTCCATTGCTCTGAGGGTGGGCCACCGAAGCGAAGTGCAAACTTTGTCCCGAGGTTGACTATGAATTCTTGGAAACCATTATCAGTAAACTGGGAACCATTATCAGCTACTATCACCCTCGGTATGCCCAATCTGCATATGATGTTCTTCCAGACAAACCTCTATATGTCCTTCGCCAACATTGTCGCTAAAGGCTCTACCTCGATCCACTTGGTGAAATAATCTATTGCGACTATGCAGAACTTTACTCCTCTTGGAGCTGTTGGGAGAGGGCCAATGAGATCTATACCCCATATGGCGATGGGGCAGGGGTAGTATGCCAAATTCATCATTTCCGAGGGTAGTGTTGGATAGGTGCATGTCTTTGGCAATTGTCGCACTTTTCGATGAACTGCCTTGCGTCCTTCCTTAGAGTAGGCCAGAAATATCCTTGCCGGAAAAGTACCTCGACAAGGGCATCGGTTCCTATGTGCGAACCACAAGCTCCCTCATGGACTTCTATGAAGATCATTTCAACATCCTCTTCGCTGATACACCTCTGTAATGGAGTTACATACCCTTGCCGGTACAACTCCTCCCCAATCAGGAAGTATCTTCCTAAATGCTTTTGCACTTTGCCTGCTTCAAGAAGGTCCTTGGGAAGTTTCGAGGTTGAGAGGTATTTTTTGATAGGGTCCCAAGGTTGTTACGCACATTATTGCTATACTCAGCTGATGCAGTATCTCAGTAGACTCTTTTGATTTGGCCAGTGTGTCGGCCTCCATATTATCTCGCCGATGTAAATTTTCTATATGCACCGTGTCGAACTCCTGGATGAGCTTTTTGATGAGGCCATGGTACTTTGCCAAGGTTGGGTCCTTTGTGCCATAGTATCTCGCCATCTGCCGGACTACTAACTAGGAATCACTGTGGGCCTTCAGATTTCTCACACCCACTCATTTTGCCTAGCGCAAGCCTGCTTTGAGGGCTTCATATTCAGCGGCGTTGTTGGTGACGTTGAATCCGAATTTGATGGCCTTCATGGCTTCCATACCTTCGTCACCATGTGATGAGTTTCGGGAGCCAAACAGTGCAGCAAAATTTAACCGAAACCCTCCAGGATGCAAGTGAAACGGGATAAACCAAGTGTTCGAAAATTTTCATACCTAATTTTCGGTTGAGATCTCTCACTCAACTGTAGAGTCGAATCACAAAACCTGAACAGTTGATGTGTTCAGGCTCTCTATGGTATCCACACGAGCCTCTCGGGATCACCACGCTTCCACCACGTCCTGGCAAATGCGTTTCCCTTACGCTCGCAGTGCCAGCTTGCGTCCTCCAAGGAATTGCAAGAGAAAAGTGCGGCTGTCCTTTTGGGAGGCTAGGGCAAGGAGACCTACCAATTTCTCACTCGAAGTTGTATTTATAGTGAGACTCAACTTCCAGGCCTAATAGGTTTCAAAGCCCTAATCCAATTAGGCTTTAATTTCGGGCTTAATAATGGCTCTACTATTGGGCCCATTATTAATACGAAATTATTGTGAAACCAAAACCCAAATTATTAGCCCATGCACTCTAATGATCTAAATAGCTCTATGTGTGAGACCCAATAGGCTCTTACCACGTTGGCAATGATCATAAATCACGTTTATGATCATAAGCAATGAGCGGTGTCTAGCAACACATCATTGCTACCTAAGCGACAAGATTGTCGATGACTCAACTAAACCTTTATGATCATCACCGATATATGCCATTGTCCCTTTGTCCAAGATATCAAGACTAAGCACGAGACATGGAATGTGTCACTCTCATATAGCCCAATCTTTGGTTTCTTGATCACCGAGTACACCAACTTAAACTGATCACATTGATATCATATATCAACTCATCCGAGCATGGCCATGCACTTTTCTAAGTCTTACTCTATCAAGGGGCCCGAAGCTATCACTCCCATTACATAGGAGGGACAAATCCCATCTTGATCATACAAATCCCTCCGCATGATATGTGACATACCCAATGACCTCCTTCAAGTTCACTCAGTTACGAGCAACAAAGGAAAGTATCAAAGTATGTGACTCACATGTGGGGAACCTTGATGATCTTAGGTCGAAGGACTACATATACCATTATCACTATGAGAATCACTTATGACACTCATATAACAATCCATGTAGTGTTCTCATGGTGGGTCGGTCTAGTACACAATTTCTCCAACTTGTACCCATATGTAGACTACATATCTCATATTAGTCTCCACATATGCTAGTCATTATGTATTATTGCAACCCGCTCCACAATAATACTAGACCGAGGACGTTTAAGAATATCATTATTCTAGGGTTACAATTATGTTTGTTAAGTTATGCAGAAACAAAACAACAAACATAATTGCTGGATTAATGCCTTAATAAAATATCATGACTCATTGTGCAAAAAATACAATCATCTTATGATTGGCTTTTGGGTACAACACTAACACCATGAAGGATCACTCTGGCTCCTTCATGTTCAGAACCAGAGGCTCCATCAACAAATAGTGTCCACTCAGGTTCATTCTTCCTGAGGTCCTCAAGGGTATCCTCGGCTTTTGTGACTTCGGCGATGAAGTCTGCCAATGCTTGGGCCTTTATTGCCCTTCTTGGCTTGTAAGTGATGTCGTACTCACCAACCTCAATACAGCACTTTGATAATCTTCCCGAGTGATCTACTCTCCTCATGACGTCCCGAAGAGGTAGGTTACTTCGGATAACAATAGGGTGTCGTTGGAAGTAAGGTCGCAACCTTCTGCTCGCCAATACTAAGGCATAAATAGCCCTCTATAAAAGAGGGTACATAAATTTGGCGCCATGTAGGGATTTACTCACATAGTATACCGGCCACTGCCTTCCTCCCTCTTCCTTTAGAAGCACCGAACTCACCACTTTTTCACAGATGACGAGGAAAAGGAAGAGGGGTTCTCTTTCCTTCGGATGCCGAAGTGTCGGCAAACGGGTTAGGTAACTTTTGAGCTCATCCCAGGCTTTTTTCTAGTCTTTGGTCCAAGAATGTTCCCCCGAACCGAAGGTACCTTCAATTTTTGCTACTTTGGTAAGCACTTTGAAGAAGGATCGGCACCGATCCCCATATCTGGAGATGAATCTACTGAGCGAAGTGATTCTCTTAGTCAGCCTTTGCACGTCCTTGATTGTTGTTGAAGTTCAGAATCCCAGCATGGCCTTAACCTTTTCTAGGTTGGCGTCGATCCTTTTCTCCAATACCATGAATCCAAGGAACTTGCCCGCATTCACCCTGAACACGCACTTCTTCGGGTTGAGACAGATTCCGAATTACTGAAGTCAATGGAATGTTTCCTTTAAGTCTAAGATATGACTACTAGGCAGTTTGCTCTTAACTATCATATCGTAGGCAGTTTGCTCTTAACTATCATATCATCGACATATACTTCCATATTCCTCTTGATTTGGGTGTCAAACACCCTGTTCATCAACCTTTGGTATGTGGCCCCTGCATTCTTCAGACCAAAGGGCATTTTAACATAGCAATAGGTCCCAACTTTGATGATGAAGGTGGTTTTTTCCTCATCTTCAGGATCCATCCGAATCTGGTGGTATCCACTGAAAGCGTCGAGGAAGCTGAGCAGACTGTATTTAGCGGTGGAGTCCACCAATTGATCTATTGGTGGGAAAGGATACGAATCCTTAGGACAGGCATCGTTTATGTTTCGGAAGTCGATACACATTTGGAGTTTATCACTCCCTTCTTACGTAGCAATGACAACATTGCTAAGCCATTCGGGGTACTTGACCTCTCTTATTATGCCTACTTCCATTAAAAGTTGGACTTCGGTTTTCATGAAGTTGTTCTTATGCGCCAAGAGGCTTCACTTTTTTTGTTGAACAGGCTTCACCTCCGAGCGCACTTTAAGGCTATGTTGGATTATGCGAGGGTCTACCCTAAACATGTCCTTCGGAGAGTAGGCAAATAGGTCTTTGCTCATTAACAAAAAAGATACAAGCTTTTCCTTGTCACCTTCGGCCAATTGTTTCCCCACTCAAGTACTTCGGCCTGGGACAAGTTCTACATCTTCTGTTTCTACTTTTTCAAGGTTTCTTGCTTCTTCCCCCCTTGCCCTTTCTCCAAGCATGGTCTTTTCTTCCGAAGTTTGTGCATGGATCTTTGTTGGGCCTTGTCTTGCTTTCACAAAGACCTTCCTCACTTCGGCTTGGTCAACGAATATCTCAGCGTCCCCATCCTTCGACGTGAAGGTGACAGTTAGGTACTTCACGTTTGGACGGATGTGGAGATTCCCTTGTGTTTGCGAGGATGGCATTGTATGACGAAGAGACATCTATGATGATGAACCTTGTCATTGTGGAAGTGAAGAGCTCTTTCTTTCTCTGAACCGAAGTTCCTTTTAACATTAGAGGTAGGTCTATCCACCCGAGGATAGGGAGTTCAGACGGACCTACCCCGAAGGTAGGGGAGGTGACAGGTTTGAGATCGCCTTTTGAGATTCCCAAGTTCTGCAGGAGGTGCAAGAATAGTACGTCGGCATTGGAGCCATCATTAATGAGCACTCTTTTGACGTCCCAACTCCCTATCCTTGCCATGATTAGGAGGGGATCGTCAAGACGGAATTTCACAGTATACCCATCTTTCCAAATGAGCTTGTTCGATGGGTTCCCGAACTCCATCATTAAGATTTCATGAACTTTCCTTTTCCTCCCGGCCGAGTGTATCCCAGTAGTAATTGTTTGGATCACTCCAGCTTGAGGTGGTGGGTGCTTTCTAGGACTTCAGTTCTGACGTCGGTCAAAATCTTAGTCCTCATCTTCTGGTTTTCTTTCCTCCTCCCTATTACCCACTCCGGGGTAGTCCAATTATGGTGCCAAAATTGTGCATTTAAACTCCCAGGATTGGTAATGTTCTGTAGGCCATCAGAACACTACCATTAGTGTGCATACCCAAGTGGCCCTCTTGGGCACTATGTAAACACATGCATATTGGTTCAACCATCACACACATATTCACATTTCATGCACACCATGGCAGCAAAGAAGTAAAACACTAGCACAAGTCTTAATTTTGGCTACCACACATTAGGCAATCTTGTTAAGTTCTAGTGGCCAGCTACTGCACCTGTAACTTCCACTAATAAACTGTATCATTCTAGCCACATAGCCCCTATTTTCTTTGCTCCATTATCAAGTAGAGACTTAGAGAAAACAAATAAATTTTTTTTTACATCAATAGCCCACCTATGGACCAAGTTATGGATTTTTTAAGTTGGTTACAAAATTCTGACCAAATGAACAGTAACTCAGCCAATTTTGCAACGTCATATCTTTGGCTACAAGGATCCAAATCCAGAAATTCCAAATTCCAGTTCAACCTCTAGATTTTCTCTAGGTGTGGTAAAAATTTGATACCAAAATTCATTCTACACAGGGAAATATTAAATTTTAGGTACATGGTTGAAATTCTGGCAACTTTTGGACCATTTTGCCCATACAATTTTTCCAAACCATGCAAACACTTCATTCACAAGGAGAAAGCCCTCCAAGGCTATCCCATATATGTCCAATACACATAGGAATTACATTCCCTTTCTTTTAACAACTTTATGTGGCCAAAACAGGATTTATAAGTAAGCAGCCCATCATTCACACTTAGGCAGCTTTGCACCACATCACTTACATAACCAAAACATTACTCAAATGTTCACATACTTGTCTCATTTTACATACACTACATGTACATGCATACATGCACTACAATATGGTCTTAACTCAGCTAAATACGCACCCTAGGTTACAGGAGGTCCTGAGACACAATGGACTCCAAAAACAGGATGCTGGACAGCTTCTGCACAACACAGTAAGTACCACCATTAAAAATACCAAATGTGCTCATAAAATCACCAAACTTTCCAGATCAAAACTAGACATATGGAATTTAATGTACCTCAAATTTCAGATCAAAACTCAAACCACAAAGGTTAGTTTGAAGGTGATCTTTCAGCTGGACCTGAAATGACAGAATTGAGGGGAGTAAGTTTCATTGAGAAACTTAGTAAGGGTAGCACTTGGATTCAATAGGCAATGTAACCATCATTAAAACCTGAATCCAAAGACACTAAAACACAAAAAACCACAATGCATTTATACAAGATATAGCAACCAAATGCAGCAGCCAAACACAAACAACAAACACATGAAATGTGGCAGCAACATATACCATGGGTTAGTCCATAAAACACATAATAAACATAATCAAATCACTATGGCATCCCTTCTCAAGCTAATGATTGGTCTTAGGAGGATTTTAAAAGTAGTTAGTATGAACTTTGGGCTCTAGAAACCCTCACTTTACTGCCATCATTGTGCACTTCACTCTAGGTCACAAAACCTTCAATAAGTGCACTCCCCTCACTAAGCTTGGTTCATCAAGCTCATGGCTCTCTTCCAAGCTTAGCTCTAGCTCCATGGATGTTTGAAAATTGCAGAAAACAGTCCATGAGAGCAAGAGAACCCTTACCAGAGTGGGTAGGCCGAAACTCAAGCTTGATCCTTGAAGTATGCAAGAAATAGCTCTAGTTTGCTTCCAATTGCTTCCTTTTGCCTTCAATTTCAATCAATTGTAAGTTTGAAGGTGTGGTGGCTATGGAGGAAGCTGTGTTCTTGGGCTAGGGTAGGACAAAAATGACAGTGGGATAAGTGATTTGGCCACTTAAATGGCCTGAAATGAGCTTAAGGGCACCAAAACACACTTAACAAGCTTAACCTTGCTTTATGTCTTTTTCCTTCTCACTAATTATGGTTTCTTTGTCTTAAACTCATTGGTACACATGTGCCCAACATTTTTGACTAATTATCAAGTGATGGCTGCCTCCCCCATGGTGGGATAACCCCACAATTCCACCCTTAGACTTAAGTTAAAAGCTTGAACACCTTAAGGTTTACACTAGGACATTTAGGTCCTTATTGCCTTTAGTGTTTCCTTTGTCCAAACATGTCTTCCATGAGTAATTTGGTCATCCAACAGCACTTTCATACCATTTATATCCTTCCCATAACTCTCCAAGTTTCTTTCTTGAGAGTTTTGCAATTGAGTACCCGAATTTCCAAAACCTTACAAAAAAGTCCATAGGTTGCTTGAAAACCAAGCAATCCTTAAGGCTTTTCTTGGGGACCAAGTTACCAACTTGGAACACTTTTAAGGAGGTGTTGATCATGCCTTTTACCCCCCACACTTCAAACACTATGGTGAGAATTACACAACATAATGGTTTTTATCCATTATGACACACTTCTAATTCTCCCATTTTATGAGGTAGTAACACTCCCTCCTCCCCTTTGGGGAGGGCATGAGCAGGTAACACCAAAGTTGGCCCTGCTTTATTAG
The DNA here is from genome assembly GCA_039654915.1 of Aquilaria yunnanensis. NCBI lineage: Eukaryota > Viridiplantae > Streptophyta > Magnoliopsida > Malvales > Thymelaeaceae > Aquilaria > Aquilaria yunnanensis. The sequence goes on from CM077598.1 coordinate 81,253,520, forward strand.
AGACTCAATGTACTTCCTCAGCTAGAAGCAATCCTCAGTATCATGCCCATGGTCCCGATGCAACTGGCAGAACTCGTTCATGTTTTTCTTGTTTTCTGAGGTCATGGCCTTCAGACGTTGAATAGGGCTTCCTTGCCTTTCCATGGCCAGCAGTATGTTTGTTTTGCTGGTGTTCAGGGGGAACATCATTGGCTTCTTACCCCTTTACTTCTGAGGTCTACCTTTAGCCTCAATTGGATAGCGAGGTTGAAGGCTTGGAGACTCTTAGCGAATATGGTCGGGCTTCGGCATTCCCATCCTTAGTTCCTCAGCTATCATGTGTTGTTCTGCCCTTCAGTAGAATTCTCTGAGGGGTGTTCGGGGGATCTTTGGAGAATTCGTAAAAAATCTGTGAGTCCCTCCGAAGACCCCTAATCATTGCGAGCATATGAATTTCGGAGCAAAAGTCTAGAACACTCAGGGCTCCCTGATTGAACCCTCAACATAGTCGCAAATGGTTTCCCCATTCCTTTGCGCTATGTTGAACATCTGGACATGCATCTTCACCGTCGGCCTACTTTCGATGAACTGCTGAGTGAATGCAGTGAACAACTCCTAAAAACCCGCTATGGCTCTAGGGGCCAGGGAGTTATACCACGCAGTCACCGGCCCTGACCTCAAACCACTTGCAGAGGGTGGCATCATCAGCACCATGCGGCACCATACTACGTCTATACTTCGTGAGGTGGGCTTGAGGATCACTGTTCCCATCATACGTTTCCAAGCGCAGTACTCGAAAGTCACTTGGCATGGGTGCCTCTACTATTGCGCGGATGAAGGGTGACTCTTCTCCGATGAAGGCCTTCGACAACCTTGACCAGATAGGCTTCCGAGAAATCTGCCTATACTTTTTCCAACCTCTCCAGGATCTTCTCCATGAGGGCAGTAGTACTGGTTTCTTCTCATTTCTTGCTGACCTCTGGCAACGGAGAGCGACATCTCCTTTTTGGGAAGTAACTTCGTCGGCATGGGGATTGTGACCTCTCATCTGGTGATGAATTCCGCCGGCGGGAAGTTTTGGGTGCTTTTGACCCCGTTTCTCTAGCACGATGACCTTTGTTGGGTACACCCTCTGTTGAGGACTTGTCGTGGAAGTCCCCACTTCCTAAACTCCAGTGAGTAGATTTAGGACTTCTCTCTCGGCGAACTGCTGGCGAAGAGGCCCTACGGACCGAACGTGGTTGAGACCACCTTTGGTCAAGCTGTTGTGTCCTCTCAGCCACAACAGAGTGCTGGAAATCGTATAGGAAGCTCATTGTGACCGTAAAAGGACGCTTGTCCTCAAGCAAAGAAGTCCTTACGGCGGGTTGTTAAGTCGCCGGTTGAGTTACCGGCACGGACAGGGACTTCGGGAGTCCTTTGTCCTTAGAACGTCGAGTCTCATGACGGCAACCTAGGAGTGACTACCCACTGACAGCGCCAAATGATGCCTGCTGGCATCCTTGTTATGTGACATAGTGGCCTGAAGTAAGGACTTCTAGTATGAAGGCGTCTGAATGAGAAACTTTCGATGTGAGGGTGGCTGCAAGACTTAGAAAAATGAGGGTTAGAGACTCCCCAGAATGTGTTTCCGGGGGAAGAGCCTCCAACGCCGGAGTCAGTATTTGGGAAATAAGGATCAGAAAGTAAAGAGTAAAGAGTAGAGAGTTCCCTATATTTCTTACCAAGGTTACTCCCAGGTATTTATAGGAGGGCGTAGGAAGGAGGCCGTTTGACCCAACCTACTTAGATCATGACACGTGTTCGGTCGGTTGTGATCAGTACCTCCGTAGATGGGTATCTCCTGCTAGCCCTAGCCTATTCTGGCCAGAGGTCAGGGCCGTGTGGGAGGTCTTCGTGTTAGGGGCATGTGCGAGGTCCCTGTGTCAGAGGCTCCTTAACCGTTTTTGTCGTGTCTTCGTGAGACCCCTTCCATGTATAAGGCTTCTTCGGGATAGGAGGTTCCCTTCGGTCCAATATTATGACCGAGGGCTGCTGGGGGAACCCCTTCGACAGAGTGGGGCACCTTTAGTAGATTCTATTCCTTACCGAGGATGGCGATATTCTTTTCCGAACTTGCTCGGTCTTCCTTTCTGAGGGTGGTAGTGCACAACGTTTTAGAGCCCAATCCCATTATTCCCCGAGGGCGGTGGTGGATCACCGAGGTCAGGGGATCAAAGATAGTGCAGGCCCCCTCTTTCTCAAGGTTGGTTACTCGTCCTTTCTGAGGGTGGTGCTGGTCTTTCCCGAGGGTAGCGCTCACCACACAACCTTGGAATTCTAAGGGTAATAGTCCTTTGGCTATCAAATGCTTTGATTGATTTGACAGTTTTGATATTTGTTTTTATCGAAATATGCCATGGCAATTTTTTAAGCATTGTTTCTTTATTTTATTGATTAAGTTAAAGCGTAAACTCATGCACGATTGCATAATAGGATTAAATAACTAGAGGGATAAAGATTTTAACTAGTGCACACATAATCAATTAGCCAATTGTAACTAGTGTGAGACAAGTTCCCATAAGCTTCCTGGGCAGGCCCATGAGGGGTCGTGTCATTGAGACTCGCCATCAAGAATCAGCTCTAAGGTTGGAGTTAGTTGAAGTATCTTAGTAGGAAGGCGTACGTACATAGTATGCCTAGTTGCCTCCCATGTTTATGTATAAAGCATAGGACTCTAAGCTTACTCTTGGATGAGGAGCATTAGCCTTCTTTTGTTGAATGCCCTCACATGGTTATTATGTGTAGTTGTGATGATACAAATGTCGATTTTATATGCTTTGACTACTTAGGCTTTGATTTCCATGGAATATGCCTAGGTAATGTGAAGGTTTTGTAGGATTTTAGGAGCCAAGCAAGTGCAATGGAATATAACCAAAACCCTCTAGGATTCAACTGAAATGGGTTAAACCGAGTGTTTGAAATTTTCATACCTAATTCAATTGAGATCTTTTAGCCAACTGTTGAGTTGAATCATAAAACCTGAACAGTTGACATGTTCAAGTTCTCTACGGTATCCACACAAGCCTCTTGGGATCACCATGCCTCTATGACATCCCGATAGATGCGTTTCTCTTGCTCCTTCAGTGCTAGCTTGCATCCTCCAATGAATGGCAAGAGAAGAATGAGGCTAGAACTCTTAGAACTCTTCTGATTTCATCCTTAAGCAGGCTAGGGCAAGAGCTGTGAATTTCTTACTATATGATTTATTTATAGTGAGACTCAATTCCCAAGCCTAATGGGTTTCAAAGCCCTAATCCATGTAAGCTTTAATTTTGGGCCTAATAATGGCTCAACCTTTGGGCCAATCATTAATAAAAAATTATCAAGAAACCAAGACCAAGCAATTTGTCCCATGCACTCAAATAATCCAATTGCCTTTATATGTGTGAACCAACAGGCTCCTATCACATTAGCAATGATCATAAGTCACATTTATGTCTAGCAACACATCATTGGTACCCAAGTGACATGATTGTCGGTGATTCGACTAAACCTTTATGATCATTATCCGTATATCCCATTGTCCCTTTGTCCAAGATATCAAGACCAAGCACAAGACATGGAATGTGTCACTCTCGTATAGCCTGATCTATGATTTCTTGATTACTGAATAGATTAACTTAAACTGATGACATTAATATCGTATATCAAGTCATCCGAGCATAGCCATGCATTTTCTAAGTCTTACTCTGTCAAGGGCCTTGAAGATATCACTCCCATTACAGAGGAGGGACAAATCCCGTCTTGATCATACAAAACCCTCTGCTTGATTTGTGACATACCCAATGACCTCCTTCAAGTTCACTCAGTTTCGAGCAATAAAGGGAAGTATGAAAATATGTGACTCACATGTAGGGAACCTTGATGACCCTAGGCCAAAGGACTACATATACATGATCACTATAAGAATCACTTACACTACTTTACTCATATAACAATCCATGTAGCATTGTCATGGTAGGTCGATCTAGTACACAAGTTTTCCAACTTGTACCCATATGTAGGCTACATATTTTATATTAGTCTCCACATATGCTAGTCATAACGTATTATTGCAACCCACTCCATGATAATACTAGACCAATAACATTTAAGAATATCATTACTCTATGGTTATAATTATGTTTATTACGTTACGCAGAAATAGAACAACAAACATAATTACTGGATTATTGCCTCAATAAAATATCATGCCTCAATATCGAAAATACAATCATCTCATGATTGGCCTTTGGGCACAACACTAACAATATCCTACTTGTACTAAAGCCAATCATCCATGTATCTAATACCGATAGACCTAGAATGGCTATCATACTTCTACTGCATTAGGGGTTTTGTCAGCAGATCAGCAATGTTGCTGTCTGTTGAAGTCCTGCATATCCTCACATCACCCCTCTTGATGCTCTCCCTAATGAGATGATAGCGTTGGAGTATGTGTTTGGATAGCTAGTGAGATCGAGATTCCTTAGCCTATGTGATTGCTCCATTTTTGTCACAATAGAGCTCTATCAGGTTGGCAATGCTTGGAACCACTCTAAGTTCTATGCTGAACTTCTTGATCCAAACTGCCTCTTTCACAGCATCAGAGGTAGCAATGTACTCGGATTTTGTTGTAGAGTCGGCTACTGTTTCTTACTTTGAACTCTTTTAACAAACAGCACCACCACCAATACAAAACACATAATCGGATTGCGATCTAAAATCATCCTTATCAGATTGGAAGCTAGCATCGGTGTAGCTCCTTACAACGTGATGCCGGTTAGCATCTTCGTGGAGTGACATTGAGACTTGTAGAGGGACTTCTTGAGAGGGAGACCGCCTGGAGTCCCGAACTGCCCAGGGGAGCGCGCTTGAAAAGCTCAGAAGAGAGGGTTAGGAGGTCCCCGAGGTGTGTTTCCGGGGAGGAGACTCCGACGCCCAAGTCAGTGTCCTGAAAGAAAATAAGGGAGGAGCACTGAAAAGTAGAACGGCCTTGCCTGTTTGTGTTTTCTCAAGGAGAGGAGTCTGCTCAAGGATCGATCCTTTGCCCAGGTTTATTTCCTGGTATTTATAGGAGTATTCAGCCCATTCAGATCATGACACGTGTTCGGTCAGATCTTTCCTGAATTTCTGGGCGTAGGGGACAAGTAGCCAGTGGCAGGTTTCTTGAGCCTTGAACCGAGATAGGTCATGATGGGACCTGGATGGCGTCGGTGTGTCAGACCGCCATTTGGGGCAGCCTGTAACGTCTGTGGGCGACATATCAGAGCCTCCTTAAATGCTCATGCCATACTCCCGAAGTCCCTGGACGAGGTCATCCTCTGGTACGGACGATGCCCCTTCGGGAAATATGCCCGTAGTTCGGGGAGTTCCCTGATTCAGGGTTCCACCTTCGGGGAGATCCTTTTCGGCTTGCAATAGCTGATTCTCCATCTCTGAAGGTGATCTGTTTAGTACCTCGGGGGGGCTCATAGTATCCTCGCGTTCCCTGACGCTCCGAGTTCGGGTTAGATAGAGGCGATAGCCCTTCGGCTATCACATGCCCCCCTTTGGAAAGTCGAAGTGGAGACTTCAGTTTGTAGTCTTTCCGAGGATGCTCTTTTGGAGTTTTTAGGGAGTTAAACCTGTGCCAAAGGTACACCTTTTGCCCGAAGATATGGGCTGTTCGGCCATAGCCTGTCTTTTGGTGTCTTCGAGGCAACCTACTTCTTTCCTTTTTCCTTTTGCAGGTCTGTGCAACGTCGCGTCTCATGGCCAGGCGTGTCAGACTGGAGTGGCGCGTCCCAGTTTTTTAGGGGTGTCAGAAGGCGTGTCCTCTATTTTGGTGCGGCGGCTGACACGTGGCACACTGTCATTAGAGGAGAGTCGTGTCGGTTACAGAGGGCCCGTCTTTTCGGGCGCAGAGAACAGTTATGGCGACTGTTCGCCTTCAAGGGGTACTTATGACGGCGGTTCGTCTACCCACCTTCGGCCTATATATAGCCCATTCCATCATAAGTTCCTTTTTTGGTTTTGCTTCTTCTCTTTTCCCTGCTTGCAACTATTTTTTCCCCTGCTTTCGGCGGCGGTGCTGTTTGACAGAGTTTTTTCCGGCAATCTTTCACGACGGCGACTTCAAACCCAGATTTTGGCAAGTCATTTGGTGGGTTTTTGACTTCCATAATCCTCTGATTTTTAGAGTTTTTCTGGAAGTTGTTTTCTTTCCTTTTTTTTGAACTCGTTTCTCAGCCAACATGCCTGTTCCTGAGAGCTGGAAGCCCCTTTTGTCTCACCCTTGCTGCACCACCCCCAAAAAACTAGAAAAATGGAAGAAAAAGTTCTTTCTTCCTTCGTATGCCATTACGAGGTTGCCACGTTCTGACCAATTTTGCTTTTCGAACCGTAGTAATGAGGTTACCGTTTTTCGAGCCCAACTGAAGACCGGACTTCGGTACCCTCCTCCGAAGATGATTTGCGACTTCTGCCAATTCCATGGCATTGCCATAAATCAACTTCCGCCGAACTCGAACTGCTATTTTAATGCCTTCATCTGCATGTGTGGCGTCTTCGGGATAGAACCCCACTTTGTTATTTTTATGCAGTACTACAAGCTTTTCGTGGTCCCGAAGGGTGGCTTTTATTTCATGCTACCTCGGGGATCTGGGAGCAAAAAATATATGTTCACCTTAGAAGGCCGAGCTCCAAGCCGAGGTCGATTCTTTGAAGAAGGAGCCGAAGAAGAAGAAGATGAAGGCACTGAAGAAGGAGGTCGCGGATCTGAAGAATGATCTTGAGGAACTTGAGGTCGAGAAGGACAAGTCCGACCAGATGGCCAAGGTCGCTTTCCAGGACGGGTTTTGCCTCACTCGGCACCAAGTTCTTCAGAGGTTCCCAGATCTGGACCTCTCTTTCTTGGAGGCTCTAAACATTCCCGAGGGGCCTCGGTGGTCCTGGTCCAAGATTGAGCACCTAAACTTGCCTTCTTCTATCTCGGCGCCAAAGCTGGTGGACAAGGACGTAGGGGCTGGTGGCTCTCGGGACGCCGAGATTCCTTAGTTTGTTCTAGGACTCCTTGCCTTTTTCTTCTTCTTTTGGTACTTCTCCTTCTCTGTAAGCCGATTCACCTTAATGAAGATTTTTTTGGCTAAGTCTTTTTGCGAGTTGTTTCGTTCTCCCCTTTGTCCCGAACATGATTGCTCAAGGGACTTCGGAAAATCATATCTGTGCTTATTTCGGTGAGCACCTTCGCGATATTTTTTGTTTCCCATTTTTCCCGAACGTGATCGCTCAAGGGACTTCGGGAAATCGTATCTGCACTTATTACGGTGAACGCCTTCACGGAATTCTATCTTGTACACTTTTTATACTTGAGAATTTTTCTAAGAAACTTCTGTACTTAGCATATTTTCCAAATTTGTACAACACAATTATTCCGTGAAACCTTAAGCATAGAATTTTTTCAAGGTATCTGAATGCCAGGTATTTTTTAATTCTACGCCTTCGGTGTCGCCGAGTCTGTACACGCATTTTCATACTTCGGCAACAACCAGATAAGGTCATTCCCAATTTGCACAAAGTACTCCGTGGGAGGGCCTTTGGGGTGCAAAGTCAGCCTTTCGGAGAACGATGTCTCCTTTCTTGATTCCCTTTGGCCTGGCTCGTAAGTTTATAGCCGCGGCCACTCTTTGCTGAAAAGCTTTTCTTCTCAGCTCAACTATTTCTCTGTGTTCGCTGACAAGGTCAAGCTTGGTTCTTAAGCCGAGGTCATTTCCACTTTCATCGAATACTTGTACCTGTACCGACGGTCGCACGACTTCGATCGGGATGATGGCCTCTGTACCGAAGACGAGTGAAAATGGGGTCTCCCCTGTGGCTCTTCGGGGTGTTGTTCGGTAACTCCATAACATGCTTTGGAGCTCTCCCGGCCATTTCCCCTTTGCTTCCCCCAGTCACTTTTTTAGACCATCTTTGATGGTCCTGTTAGATACTTCTATCTGCCCGTTGCTTTGGGGATAAGCTACTGGGGCGAAGTGCATTTTTTTTCCGAGGTCACTGATGAATTCCTGGAATCCTTTATCTATTAATTGGGACCCATTATCAGCTACAAGTACCTTTGTTATGCCGAATCTGCATACAATGTTTTCCCATATGATATTCTACACTTCCTTTACCGAGATGGTCGCCAGGGCTTCTGCCTCGACCCATTTGGAGAAATAGTCTATTGCTACCACGCAGAATTTTTCACCTCCAGGGGCTGTTGGGACCAGCCCAATGAGGTCTATGCCCCAGACTGCGAAGGGCCAAGGATAATCAGCCGAAGTCACCAATTCCGAGGGTCTCCTCTGGATATTTGCATGTCGTTGGCAATTACCGCATTTCTGGACGAACTGCCTAGCGTCCTTTCTCAGGGTGGGCCAAAAGTATCCTTGGCAAAGTATTACTGCTGCAAGGGCGTCGGTTCCGATGTACGAACCACAAGCGCCTTCGTGTACTTCCCCGAGGATCATTTCAGTATCCTCTTCGCCAACACACCTCTACAGTGGATTTGCATATCCCTGCCGATATAATTCTTCGCCAATTAGGAAGAATCAGCCGGAGCGTCTTCAGATTTTGGCAGCTTCACTGGGGTCTTCGGGGAGCGTACTGTTGGCAAGATATCTTTTTATCGGGTCTTTCCAGCCTTTTCCCGAAGTTGATATGCCCAGCACTGTGATGCTCGGGTGGCTTAGCACCTCGGTGCATGCTTTTGATTTTGCCAGGCAATCTGCCTTGGCATTATCTCACCGAGGCACGTTTTCGATTCATACGGTGTCGAACTCCCGGATGAGTTTTGCCACCAATTCATGGTATTTTGCCAAGGTTGGGTCATTTGCCCTGTAGTCTCCTTCCGTTTGTCGTACTACCAGCTGGGAATCACTGTGGGCTTTCAAGTTTCTTATGCCAATTTTTCTGGCCAGGCGCAATCCTGCTATGAGGGCTTCAAACTCCGCCATATTGTTAGTGACGTTAAAGCCGAACTTGATAGCCTTCATCACTTCTAGGTCTTCAGGACCCCTAATGATTATGCCAGCTCCCTGGTGTTCAGACCCCGAGGCTCTGTCAACATGCAAGGTCCATTCGGGCTCACCTTCAACTGGATTCGGATGGCTATCCTCGGTGGTGGGTACTTCGGCGATGAAATCTGCTAGTGCTTGAGCTTTTATGGCTTTCCAAGGTTCATAAGTGATGTCGTGTTTGCCAAGCTCTATGCACCACTTGGAGAGCCTTCCGGAATGATCAACCTTTCTCATGACATCCCGTAGTGGTAGACTACTTCGGACGATGATAGGGTGAGCCTGAAAGTATGGTCGTAGCCTTCTCCCTGCCAGCACCAAGGCGTATATAGCTTTTTGCAACAAAGGATACCTGATTTCGGCGCCATGCAGGGATTTGCTTACGTAGTAGACCGGCCATTGCTTCGGCCCCTCTTCTTTCACAAGGACCGAGCTCACAGCCTTTTCTGTGATGGCGAGGCATAGCATAAAGGGCTCTCCCTCGCGAGGTTGTCGAAGAGTGGGCAGGCTGGCTAAGTAGATTTTGAGTTCTTCCCAGGCCTTTTGGCAGTCTTCATTCCAAGGATGATCATTATTTCTGAGGTTGTTTTCCTCTTTTGTTGCCTTAGTGAAGACCTTGAAGAATGGTCGACACTTGTCTCCATACCTGGAAATAAACCTGCTAAGAGAGGTTATTGATAGCCAAAGGCTATCGCCTCCTCGGTAGTAACTCCGCGCCAGACTATTGCCCGAGGAGTCTGACGTCACCCAAGAGAGGATCTTTTTACTGACCTCGGAAGGTGCAAAGTCAAACACTATGAGCTCGAGACTTCGGTAGCTCGTCAGGAATTCCGAGGACAACACCGTCTCCATCGAGGGGCTAAACTGACCGTCTTCGGGTAAGAGAGCCATCTCCCTGAAGCAAGGGAGAATCTCCCCGAAGGAAGAGGCCCCAAAGAGGTCTTCCCCGAACAAGAAACACCTGAACGAGGGAATCCCCGAACTATGGGTGTGAGTCCCGAAGAAGGTGTTCATCAAGGGCGCTCCCAGAATTATGGGATAGATCCCGAAGGAGGTGCTCGCACCGAAGGACGGATAGAATCCGAAGAGGGTGCCCGCACCGAAGGGCGACCTCGCCCAGGGGACCTCGGGAGTACGGTATGAGTATTTAAGGAGCCTCTGACATGTCGCCCACAAGCCCTACACGTCACATCTGAACGGCGAAATGACACGCCGCAGCCGCCCCAGTCCTGACACAACCCGTCCGGGTCCAGGGCTAAAAGAGGCTGCAAATGGCTGCCTGTCCCCTAGGTCCAAAGAGACAGATCAAATCCGACCGAACACGTGTCATGATCTGAACGGACCAGCTACTCCTATAAATACTAGGAAATGGGACTGGGCAAAGGACGGGCATTTTCCTCTCTCTGAGAAAACACAGAACAGGCAAGACACTTGATCCCTTAGTGTTCTTCCTCCACTCTCACTCAGAAAACTGACTTGGGCGTCGGAGGGTCCTCCCCGGAAAAGCAAACCGGGGACCTCCTAACCTCTTCTTTGAGCTTTTCAGGCGCACTCAGCTGGGAAACCTGAGCTCCAGGCACTCGCCTCCACAGGAAGTCTCTCCACCTGTCAACATGACAGCAAACGAAGATGCCTTGGGGCATCATTTGGCGCCGTCTGTGGGAAACTACTCCCAGGTAGCTGTTGTCGAAACTCGGCGTTCGAAGGACAAAGGACTTCCAAAGTCCCCGTCCGCGCCTGAGACCCAACCAGCTACCGAACAAAGTCCCCCAGAGACTTCCTTGCCTGAAGAGGAACGCCCTCTTGTCATCACCATGGATTTTTTAAGAGACTTTCAGAGGTCTGTTGTGGCTGAAATGACACAACAAATAGACCGAAGATGGCCGCAACCAGCCCAGGCGCAAAAACCCACTTCGTCAGCACGACCTCGGGAGAAAAGCCCGAGGGCAACCCATCATAGCTCGGGAAGTGGGGAGCCACGAGAAGAGTCCTCAACAGATAACTTGCCCCTCGGGGCACGGCTGGCGGAAAGAGCAAGGTCTAAACGACCTGAAATCCCATCCAGAAGAAGTTTATCAACAGAGGCAGGGTCCCCCTCACCTCGGTTCCGAAGTCGCTCCCCGAAGGGACGGCACCAGGAAAAGGAGCCTAGTGCTACGCTCCTCCTGGAGAAAGTCTTGGCAAGACTGGAGAGAGTGGAACAGCAGGTGGCACGCAAGCCTGTTTGGGCCAGGCTAACTGAAACGGTCTCTGGAGATGAAACTCCTTTCGGCCGAACAGTGGTCGAGGCGGCCATGCCAAGTGACTTCAGGCTACCTCGGCTGGAGACCTATGAGGGTCGGACTGATCCCCAGGCCCACCTAACAAAGTACAAACGCAGCATGGTGTTACATGGGGCTGACGATGCTACGCTCTGCAAGTGCTTCGAAGTCACCCTCGCAGGACCAGCAACTGCCTGGTACAATTCTCTGCCTCCAGGAAACATCAAGGGGTTCCAGGAGCTGTCCACGGCGTTCAACCAACAGTTCATTGGGAGCAAGCCGACGGCGAAGATGCCCGTCCAGATGTTTGACATAGCGCAGAGAAACGGGGAGACCATCCGTGACTATGTCGAGAGGTTCAACAGGGAGGCCCTCAGTGTTCCGGACTTTCGTCCCGAAATCCGCATCCTCGCCATGACGAGGGGCCTCCGGAGGGATTCGCACTTGTTTTACGAATTCTCCAAAGATCCCCCGGACACGCTGGGAGAATTCTACCGAAGGGCTGAACAACACATGACAGCCGAAGAACTGAGAATGACTGGACCAAAACACGACCAAATTCAAGCTCGTGGCGAAGGGTCCAGCCAGCAAGCCCGGTGTCCAACGGAACAGTCAGGCCGACCTCGGAGAATGCGAGTAAGAGGAAGGAAGCCCCGAAACTTTACACCTCTGAGCACCACGAGGGCTAACGTCCTTATGGCGTTGGAAAAACAGGGGGCTCAAATCCAACGGCCAAGGGGCATGACTGCTGACAACAGAAGGAACATGAAGAAGTTCTGTCAGTTCCACCGTGATCACGGTCATGACACCGAAGACTGCTTTCAGTTGAAAAAGTACATTGAATCACTGATAAAGCAGGGCCAGCTTCGGCGTTATTTGAGAATGCCTTCCCCGAAAGGGAAAAAAGAGGAGGAAGGAAAGCCCGATGACGAGGATTACGATTCAGACAGGCGAAGGAACCGAAGTCCGAGAAGGCGTCCTCCACCTTCGGCAGGAGTAATACAGACGATCACAACCGGACTTCCATCCTCGGAAAGAAAAAGAAGGGCCAGAGAGATAGCGGTGATGGAATATCAGACCCCAACGAAAAAATTGGCCCGCGAGGATGGCTCCACCATCGTATTTCCCCATGACGATCCATTGCTGATAATGGCGAGGATAGGAAACTGGGACGTCAAGAGGGTACTGCTGGATGATGGGTCAAACGCAGACGTCTTGTTCTCACACTTGCTACCAAGCTTGGGCGTATCCAGGAGTGACCTCAAGGCTGTTACTTCACCCACGTTCGGCGTAGGACCATCTGAGCTACCTGTCCTCGGGTGGATCGACCTCCCCTTGATGATGAAAGGAACTTCGGAGAAAGGAACTACTGAGTTGTTCGCCTCTACCATGGCAAGGTTCATAGTCATGGACGTTCCTTCGTCATACAACGCCATTCTCGGCAGACAGACACAGGGAAATTTGCACATTCGCCCTGATGTAAAGTACTTGACCGTCTCCTTCGCCACCAAAAAAGGAGACGCAAAGATCTTCATTGATCAAGGCGAGGTGAAAAAGGTGTTCGTCAGAGCACGAAAGGCTCCAGCAAGCAACTTAGCACATGCTGTAGAAGCAAAAGAGCTGGAAAGGGGCGAGGCAGAAGATTCCACAAAGGCGGAAACAGTAGAAGTAGAGCTTGTCCCAGGCCATAGTACCCGAATAGGGAAAAATATGGCCGATGGAGACAAGGAAAAACTTGTATCTTTTCTGCTTGCAAATAAAGATCTGTTCGCCTACTCGCCGAAGGACATGCCAGGGGTAAACCCTCGCGTAATCCAGCATAGCCTTAAAGTGAGTCCGGAAGTAAAACCTGTCCGGCAAAATAAACGGAGCATCTCAGCTCACAAAAGTGAATTCGTCAAAACCGAAGTCCAGCGTCTGATAGACGCTAGCGTTATCCGGGAGGTAAACTACCCCGAATGGCTAAGTAACGTGGTAATTGCCACAAAAGAAGGAAGTAGCAAGCTTCGGATGTGCATCGACTTCAGAAATTTGAACGATGCCTGCCCAAAAGATTCATATCCTCTTCCACCAATAGACCAACTGGTAGACTCAACTGCCGAGTACGGGCTCTTAAGTTTCCTAGACGCCTTCAGTGGCTACCATCAGATAAGGATGGACCCCGGAGATGAAGAGAAGACTGCCTTCATCACCGAGGGATTGCTACATCAGAATGCCCTTCGGGCTAAAAAATGCAGGAGCCACCTACCAAAGGCTGATGAACAAGGTCTTCAAAGACCAAATGGGGAGGAACATGGAGGTATATGTTGATGATATGATAGTCAAGAGCAAACTGCCTGGCTACCACGCTGCAGATTTAGGGGAAACCTTCCAAAAGCTCAGAACCTTCGGGATCCGCCTTAATCCAGAGAAGTGCATCTTCGGGGTGACCTCGGGAAAATTCCTCGGGTACATGGTATCCGAAAGAGGCATCGACGCTAACCCTGAGAAGATTAAGGCTCTGCTTGAATTCCGAACACCTACCACAGTCAAAGACGTGCAGAGACTCACCGGAAGAATAACCTCTCTGAGCAGGTTTATTTCCAGGTACGGAGATAGGTGTCGACCCTTCTTCAAAGTCCTCACAAAAGCGGCAAAAATGGAAGGCGACCTCGGAAGGGATGGCCATCCTTGGGCTGAAGATTGCCAAAAAGCCTGGGAAGAACTCAAAGTCTACTTGGCCAGACTGCCGACTCTGCGGCAACCTCGGGAGGGAGAGCCCCTGGCACTATACCTCGCCGTCACGGAAAAAGCTGTGAGTTCGGTCCTCGTGAAAGAAGAAGGACCGAAACAGTGGCCGGTTTACTATGTCAGCAAGTCCTTGCATGGCGCCGAAGTCAGGTACCCTTTGCTTCAAAAAGCTATATATGCCTTAGTGCTTGCAGGTAGAAGGCTGCGGCCATACTTTCAGGCTCACCCCATCATTGTCCGAAGTAGTCTGCCACTACGGGATGTCATGAAGAGAGTTGATCATTCGGGAAGGCTCTCCAAGTGGTGCATAGAGCTGGGCGAACACGAGATCACATATGAGCCTCGGAAAGCCATAAAAGCTCAAGCACTGGCAGATTTTATCGCCGAAATACCCACCACTGAGGAGAGCCATTCAGATCCAAAAGAGGGTGAGCCAGAATGGACCTTGCACGTTGACGGGGCCTCAGGATCCGAACACTAGGGAGCTGGAGTGATTATCAGAGGCCCCGAAGGCCTAGAAGTAATGAAGGCCATCAAGTTCAGTTTCAATGCCACCAACAATATGGCCGAGTATGAGGCCCTCATAGCAGGATTACGCCTGGCCAGAAAAATTGGCGTGAGAAACTTGAAAGCACATAGTGATTCCCAGCTGGTGGTCCGACAAATGGCAGGGGACTATGGCGTGAAAGACCCGACCCTGGCAAAATACCATGAGTTGGTAACAAAGCTTATTCGGGAGTTCGACGTCGTGAAAATCGAGAACGTACCCCGATGGGAAAATGCTGAGGCAGACTGTCTGGCGAAGTCCAAAACTTGCACCGAAGTGCTAAGCCACCCCAGCATCGCGGTGCTAAGCATAGAGACCTCGGGGAAAGGATGGAGAGAACCAATCAAAACGTATCTCGCAACCAACACACTCCCTGAAGACCCCAGCGAAGCCGTAAAAGTGCGAAGGCGCTCCGGCCGTTTCATCTTAATTGGAGAAGAACTATATCGGCAAGGATATGCAAATCCACTACAGAGGTGTGTTAGTGAAGAGGATACCGAAATGATCCTCGAAGAAGTTCACGAAGGTGCCTGTGGTTCGCACATCGGAACCGACGCCCTAGCAGCAGTGATACTCCGCCAAGGATACTTCTGGCCTACCCTGAGAAAGGACGCCAAGCAGTTCGTCCAGAAATGTGGTAGTTGCCAGAGACATGCCAACATCCAAAGAGCACCCTCAGAGTTCGTGACTTCGGCAGACTATCCTTGGCCCTTCGCAGTTTGGGGCATAGATCTAATTGGGCCACTCCCAACGGCGCCTGGAGGCGTAAACTTCTGCGTGGTAGCAGTAGACTATTTCTCTAAATGGGTCGAGGCAGAACCCCTGACAACTATCTCGGCAAAAGAAGTGTAGAAGTTCGTATGGAAAAACATCGTATGCAGATTTGGCATACCGAGGGTACTCGTAGCGGACAATGGATCCCAGTTTGTAGACAAAGGATTCCGAGAATTCATTAGCGACCTCGGGACAAAAATGCACTTCGCCCCAGTAGCTCACCCCCAGAGTAATGGGCAGGTGGAAGTATCTAACAGGACCATAAAAGATGGTCTGAAAAAGAGATTGGGAGAAGCAAAAGGGAAATGGCCAGGAGAACTCCAAAGCGTGTTATGGAGCTACCGAACGACACCCCGAAGAGCCACAGGGGAAACACCCTTTTCACTTGTCTTCGGCACAGAGGCCATCATCCCCGTCGAGATAGTACAACCGTCAATACGAGTCCAAGTGTTCGATGAAAAAGGAAATGACCTCGGTCTGAGAACCAAGCTCGACCTCGTCAGCGAACACAGAGAAATAGCCGAGCTGAGAAGAAAAGCTTTCCAGCAAAGAGTGGCAGCAGCCATAAACCTACGCGCCAGGCCAAAGGGAATAAAACAGGGAGACCTCATTCTCCGAAAGGCTGAATTTGCACCCCGAAAGCCGTCCCATGGGGTACTTCGCGCAAATTGGGAAGGACCCTACCTGGTACTTGCCGAAGTACGAAAAGGAGTTTATAAGCTCGGTGATGCCGAAGGCATAGAATTAAAAAATACTTGGCACTCAGAGGCCTTGAAAAAATTCTATGCCTAGAAAGTTCGGTGGGAAAGTTGTATTCCACAAGTTGGAAAAATTTGTCTAAGTAAAAAATTCTGAAGAAGCACAAAGCAAGAGTCTCACGAAAGCAATCGCCGAGGAAAGTAAAAATAAGTCTTTCCAAAGTCTCTTGAGCGAATATGTTCGGGACAAAGGAAAGCAAGAGTAAGGTTTTCCGAAGTCTCTCGAGCGAATTATGTTCGGACAAAGGAAAGCAAGAGTAAGGTTTTTCGAAGTCTCTCGAGCGAATTATGTTCGGGACAGGGAGAAACAAAAGAATCTGGCAAAAAATACTTAGCCGAAGTTGTATCTATTAAGCCAAAGAGCGCTTACAGAGAAGAAAGTTGCTGAAAGACTACAAAAGAGAAGAAGAAAATGAAGACAAAGGGCCCTAGTACAAGCTAAGGAACCTCGGTGTCCTGCGAACCGCCAGCCCCCGTGCTTTTGTCAGTAGCCTTCGGCGCCGGGAGAGAAGGAGGCAGTCTCAAATGCTCGATCTGGGACCAAGTCCACCGAGGCTCCTTGGGGATGTTCATTGCTTCCAGGAAGGAGAGGTCGAAGTCTGGGAACTTCTGCAGAATTTGGTGCCGAGCGAGACAGAAGCCGTCTTGAAAGCCCAACTTCGTCATATTATCGGACTCCCGCTTCTTGACCTCCAAATCCTCATAGTCCTTATCCAGATCAGCGTAATCCTTCTCCAAATCCTTGACCTTTTTCTTCAGTGACTTCACCTTCTTCTTCTCTTCCGAAGGCTCCTTCAGAGATGCGACCTCGGCTTCGAGTTGAGCCTTCTCCTCTAGCGTCTTCGCAAGGATGGCGTCACTTTCTGACTTACCCTTTTGAATCGCCTCGACGGTCGAAGTCAGCTCCGCCATTCGAGAGCCGAGGTCGGAAAGCTTCTGGGAGGTGTCTCTCTGAAGTTCCTCTTTCTCTTTTTTGAACCCCTCCCGAAGTTCAGCAACCTCCTTCTCCGCGGACTGCTTGAGATGAGCATTTTCGGCTACCAGGGCCGAACACTTGTCCTTCGCCTTGGTATAATGATCCCAAAGTGCCGCCTTCTTCTCTGCCTCTCGCGCCACCCGAACACGGAGACACCCGGCATACCCCATCAGCTGCAAAAAAGAGAGAGAAAAGCAAACAGAGGGAAAATAATGCTAAGTACTTGGACAAAAAGTCAAAGACAAATTTGCCACTGAGGAGATAGTGGTGCGTACCTGGGCAGCATGTTCAGTGATTTTGGCGGCCAAGGAGTTATCGCCTGGGTAAGCCGCCGTAATGGCCTTGTAAGATGCCTCAGTAAGCACCCCTTTGCACATTTGCCTGGCCATCTCGGGACAGTCCTCGGAGTACATATTCATGTCCTCCGTGAACGTCCAAAAGGGCTCTTTCGGCACTTTCCCTTCAGGAATTTTGGCATCCCGAAGGGCCCTCTTGCGGGCATGTTCGGTAACCCAGCCAGGAGAGGCCACCTCCGCTGCACAACAACGCACAAAATTGGTTAAGACCAGAAAAGTCTTAATGGTTTGCAAGACACAAAAGGATGTTTGACAAAGTGCAAACCTGCTGGCACCTCGGTAACGTCGTCGTTAGGAACCGTCGTCGCCTTAGTAGAGATCCCCTTGCCTTTTATTTGGCGCCGCTCCTTGGCAGAAGGGGTCTCCTCCCCATCGCCCTCCAGAAGAGCATGCGAAGGCGTGGGGCTTTGAGGTGGGACGTCGGAAGAAGGGACGTCGGCAAAAGGTACCTCGGGCAAAGGGGCAGGGTGGTCTTCGGCTTCCTCGCCTGCCTCCTCCGGAATTCGTGGAAGAGAGGAAGGACCAGCCTTCCTGGCCCGTTTGGAAGGAAGGCCTGCCGAAGTGTGCTTCCGCCTCCGAGAGGCGGCCTTCTTTGTCTGCTCGCCCCTCTCGGCCTGGCCCGTAAAAAGAGCCTTGTAGAAGGCAGCCGCGTCGTCGGCCATCTCTGGAGAAAGAAAAAGAAGATCAGTGTAAGCCCAAGATGAAGTTATGAAAGAAAAAATGAGAAAGTAACTTACTCTCGTAAAAAGACTCAAAAGTCTCTTTCCCCCGAAGGAGTTTCACGAGCCAGGAGTCTTTCCCCGAAGAAGCCGGTTTCGGCATATTGAGGTCTGTCACATGCTCCTTTACCACCTTGAGTTCCCGAAGGACCTCTTCGGTCATGAGCCTCCAGTTGATCGGAAACGGGTAAAGGGCACGAGGAGGGACCTCGGCAGCCCAGTCAGAGACGGCCCGGATGCGCCTGTCGAAGTCCTCAAAGATAGGTGCTACATCGGCGTCTAGCAGTATCTTCGGGTCAACAACATCCATCTTGAGCCTCCCCTGAGCCCACTTGGTCGGGACGTGCGACCAAGCCTCCGACTTCTTCAGGAAAAAGAATTTTTGTTGCCACCCTCGCCAGCTGTCTTTGGTGGCGAAGGTGAACGTATACTTTTTGCTCCCGGATCCCCGAGGCAGCATAAAGTAGAAGCCGCCCTTTGGGACCACGAAGAGCTTGTAGTACTGAAGAAAAACTACAAAGTGAGGTTTTATTTTGAAAACGCCGCACATACAGAGGAAGGCGTTGAAATAACAGTACGAGTTCGGTGGGAGTTGGTTAACGGCAATGCCATGAAAGTTGCAGAACGCGCTAACCATCTCCGGGGGGGGATACCGAAGTCCGGCCTTCAGTTGGGCTCGGAAAACGGTGATTTCATCACTACGGTTTGAGAAAGCAAATTGGTCAGGACGGGGCAACCTCGTCACAGAGTAAGACGGTAAAAAAAACTTTTTCTTCCACTTCGCTAGCTTCGCCGCAGTACTGCAGCAGGGGTGAGAAAGAAGAGGTTGCCAACTCTCGGGAACAGGCATGATGAAAACAAGTTCAGGAAAAACAAAGAAGAAGCTTTGAAAAAAAGCAAAAGGGACTAAAACCCACCAAAGGTCTTGCCGGAATCTGGATTCCTGGAAGCCGTCGTGAAAAGTGGTCGGAAAAACGCCTGAAAAAGGAGAACCGCCGCGGAAAATCGGGAGAGAATTAGAAGGCAAAAGAAAGCAAAAGCAGAAGAAGAAAGAGGGTTATGACAGGACTGGTATATATAGGCCGAGAAGGCCAGAACAACCGTCGTCATTAGTACCCCTCGGAAGGCGAAGCGTCGTCATAACTGCTATGAGCGCCTGAAAAGTCGCGCCTGCTGTACTCAGTGCATTCTTACCCAATAAAAGACTGCCATGTGTTGGTCATCGTGCAGCAAACGTGCCACGTGTCATCCATCACGTCGAGCACGCCCTCTGACACCATTTGGTCTAGAGGCGCCGCCCTAGACTGACTCTGCTCGATACAGGACGCGACGCATGAGCAGACCTAGAAAGGCAAAAAAGTAGGTTACCTCGAAGACACCAAAAGACAGCCTGTGACTTCGGGCAAAAGGTCTATCTTCGGTACAAGGTTATCCTATTTCCCCTCGCCACGAAGACACCAAGAGATAGCCCGTGACTTCGGGCAGAAGGTGTATCTTCGGTGCAGATATCACAACCACAGGACCCGAAAACCGATGAACCGAAGTTTCTCACTTCGGCTTTTCGAAGGGGGGCCTGTGATAGCCAAAGGCTATCGCCTCCTCAGTAGTAACTCCGCGCCAGAATATTGGCCGAGGAGTCTGACGTCACCCAAGAGAGGATCTTTTTACTGACCTCGGAAGGTGCGAAGTCAAACACTATGAGCTCGAGACTTCGGTAGCTCGTCAGGAATTCCGAGGACAACACCGTCTCCATCGAGGGGCTAAACTGACCGTCTTCGGGTAAGAGAGCCATCTCCCTGAAGCAAGGGAGAATCTCCCCGAAGGAAGAGGCCCCAAAGAGGTCTTCCCCGAACAAGAAACACCTGAACGAGGGAATCCCCGAACTATGGGTGTGAGTCCCGAAGAAGGTGTTCATCAAGGGCGCTCCCAGAATTATGGGATAGATCCCAAAGGAGGTGCTCGCACCGAGGGACGGATAGAATCCGAAGAGGGTGCCCGCACCGAAGGGCGACCTCGCCCAGGGGACCTCGGGAGTACGGTATGAGCATTTAAGGAGCCTCTGACATGTCGCCCACAAGCCCTACACGTCACATCTGAACGGAGAAATGACATGCCGCAGCCGCCCCAGTCCTAACACAACCCGTCCGGGTCCAGGGCTAAAAGAGGCTGCAAACGGCTGCCTGTCCCCTAGGTCCAAAGTGACAGATCAAATCCAACCGAACACGTGTCATGATCTGAACGGACCAGCTACTCCTATAAATACTAGGAAATGGGACTGGGCAAAGGACGGGCATTTTCCTCTCTCTGAGAAAACACAGAACAGGCAAGACACTTGATCCCTTAGTGTTCTTCCTCCACTCTCACTCAGAAAACTGACTTGGGCGTCGGAGGGTCCTCCCCGGAAAAGCAAACCGGGGACCTCCTAACCTCTTCTTTGAGCTTTTCAGGTGCACTCAGCTGGGAAACCTGAGCTCCAGGCGCTCGCCTCCACAGGAAGTCTCTCCACCTGTCAACATGACAGCAAACGAAGATGCCTTGGGGCATCAGTTATCCTTCCGGTGAGTCTCTGTACATCCTTTATTGTGGCAGGAGTTTGGAACTCGAGCAGAGCCTTGATTTTTTCTGGGTTAGCATCAATGCCTCTTTCTGATACCATGTACCCAAGGAATTTTCCCGAGGTCACTCCGAAGATGCACTTTTCGGGATTGAGACGGATCCCGAAGGCTCTGAGCTGGTGGAAAGTTTCCTTTAGATCTGCGACGTGGTCGTCAGGCAGCTTGCTTTTGACTATCATATCGTCGACATACACTTCCATGTTTCTCCCTATTTGGTCGTTAAAGACCTTGCTCATCAACCTCTGGTAGGTGGCTCCTGCATTTTTAAGCCCGAAGGGCATTCTGGCGTAGCAGTATGTTCCTCCCTCAGTGATGAAGGTGGTTTTTTCCTCATCTTTGGGGTCCATCCTTATTTGATGATACCCACTGAAGGCATCTAAGAAACTTAGGAGCCCGTATTCGGCAGTTGAGTCTACCAATTGGTCTATCGGTGGGAGGGGGTATGAGTCCTCTGGGCAAGCATCGTTCAAGTTTCTGAAGTCGATGCACATCCGGAGCTTACTGCTTCCTTCTTTTGTGGCAATAACCACATTGCTCAACCATTCAGGGTATTTGACCTCCCTGACGACACCAGCGTCTAACAAGCGCTGCACTTCGGTTTTGACAAAGTTAATTTTATGGACCGAGAAGCTCCGTTTCTTTTGCCGGACAGGTTTTGCCTCGGGATTAACTTTAAGGCTATGCTGTATTACGCTATGGTTTATCCCTGGCATATCTTTCGGCGAGTAGGCAAATAGATCTTTATTTTCCAGTAGAAAAGATACAAGTTTTTTCTTGTCACCTTCGGCCAAGCTCTTCCCTATTCGGGTAGATTGACCTGGGACAAGTTCTACTGTTTCCATTTCCGCTTTCACGGGATCTCCTTCCTTGCCCTTCTCTGGTACCTTTGCCTCCATCGTTTGTGCGAAGTTGTTTGCCAGAGCTTTTCGTGCCTTTACGAACACCTTTCTTACTTCGCCTTGATCTATGAAGATCTCTGCATCTCCATCCTTGGTGGAAAAAGTGACAGTCAAGTACTTTACATCAGGGCGAATGTGCAGATTTCCCTGTGTCTATCTCCCAAGGATGGTGTTGTATGATGAAGGGACATCCATGACAATAAACTTCACCATTGTGGAGGCGTAAAGTTCAGCAGTCCCTTCTACCGAAGTTCCTTTCATCATCAAGGGGAGATTGATCCATCCAAGGACAGGTAGTTCGGATGGACCTACCCCGAAAGTAGGTGAGGTGACGGGCTTGAGGTCGCTGCTAGATATGCCCAAGTTCGGCAGTAAGTGCAAGAACAGGACGTCAGCGTTTGATCCGTTGTCGAGCAGCACTCTCTTGACGTCCCAGTTCCCTATCCTCGCCATGATCAGCAGTGCATCGTCATGGGGAAAGATGACGGTGGATCCATCCCTGCGGGCCAGTTTCTTTGTCGAATTCTGATATTCCATGACTGCTATTTCTCTGGCCTTCCTCTTTCTTTCTGAGGATGGGAGCCCCGTTGTGATTGTTTGTATTACTCCTGCCGGAGGTGGAGGGCGCCTCTTCGGACTTTGGTTTCTCCGCCTGTCAGAGTCATAGTCCTCATCTTCGGCCTTTTCTTCCTCATCTTTTCTTCCCTTCGGGGAAGGCATCCGCAGATATCATCGAAGTTGGCTCAGTTTTATTAGCGACTCTATGTACTTCTTCAGTTGGAAGCAATCTTCGGTGTCATGGCCATGGTCACAGTGAAACTGGCAGAACTTCTTTATGTTTTTCTTGTTATCAGCGGTCATGGCCCTTGGCCGCCGAATCTGCGTCCCCTGCCTTTCCATTGTCATGAGGATGTTTGTCCGTGTAGTGTTCAGGGGTGTGAAAGCTGGGAGTTTCCTTCCCCGCATTCTCCGAGGTCGGCCTGCCTGTTCGGTTGGATGCCAAGTTTACTGGTTGGACCCTTCAGCGCGGGCGTGATCGGACTTCGGCCCACCCATTCTCAGCTCCTCAGCAGTCATGTGCTGTTCGGCCCTTCGGTAAAATTCACCGAGGGTGTCCAGGGGGCCCTTAGAGAATTCGTAAAACAACTGCGAGTCCCTCCGAAGGCCTCGTGTTATGGCGAGAATGCGTATTTCGGGCCGAAAATCCGGGACGCTCAAAGCTTCCCTGTTAAACCTTTCGACATAGTCACGGATGGTTTCTCCATTTCTTTGCTCTATGTCGAGCATCTGTACAGGCATTTTCGCTGTTGGCCTACTTCCAATAAATTGCTGTGTGAAGGCCGTGGATAACTCCTGGAACCCCGTGATAGTTCCTCGAGCCAATGAGTTATACCACACAGTTGCTGGTCCTGTGAGGGTGACCTCAAAACATTTGCACAAGGTAGCATCATCGGCTTCGTGCATTATCATGCTGCGTCTGTACTTTGTCAGATGGGCCTGTGGGTCAATGCGGCCATCATAGATCTCCAGCCGAGGTATCCTGAAGTCGCCTGGCATGGCTGCCTCAACTACAGTTTGGGTGAACTGGGACTCATCCTCGCAGAAGGTTCCCGACAGCCTAGCCCAGACAGGTTTGCGGGCTACCTGTTTCTCCACCCTGTCTAGTCTCGCTAGTATCCTCTCCATAAGGATCGTGGCGTTACGCTCTTCCTTTGGGAAGGGAGATTGCCGACGCCTCTTCGGGGAACAAGCTCGGCATCGAGGGGACAGGGACCTCGCCTCAGGCGACAAACTCCTTCGCTGTGAGACTTTGGGTCGTTTGGACCTTGTTTGTCCCGCAAGCGGTTTCCCGAGGGGTATGTTTTCCTTAGAGGACTCTTCACGTGTGTCCCCGCATCCTGGACTATGATAGGTCGATTTGGGGCTTTTCTCCCAAGGGCGTCCTGGTGAGGGAGGCCTTTGGGCCTAAGCTTGTTGTGGCCACCTTCGGTCTATCTGCTGTGTCATTTCAGCTATGACAGAACGCTGAAAGTCCCGCAGAAAGCTCATAGTAATGACTAGAGGGCGGTCTTCCTCGAGCGCAGAAGTCCCTGGAAATGTTTACTCAGCAGCCGGTTGATCCTCAGGCACAGACGGAGACCTCGGGAGTCCCTTGTCCTTAGAACGCCGAGTTTCAACGACGGCGACCTCAGAGCGGGTTCCCACAGACGGCGCCAAATGATGCCGGTCAGCATCTTCGTGGAGTGACATTGAGACTTGTAGAGGGACTTCTTGAGAGGGAGACCGCCTGGAGTCCCGAACTACCCAGGGGAGCATGCCTGAAAAGGTCAAAAGAGAGGGTTAGGAGGTCCCCGGGGTGTGTTTCCGGGGAGGAGCCTCCGACGCCCAAGTCAGTGTCCTGAAAGAAAATAAGGGAGGAGCACTGAAAAGTAGAACGGCCTTGCCTGTTTGTGTTTTCTCAAGGAGAGGAGTCTGCTCAAGGATCGATCCTTTGCCCAGGTTTATTTCCTGGTATTTATAGGAGTATTCAGCCCATTCAGATCATGACACGTGTTTGGTCAGATCTTTCCTGAATTTCTGGGCGTAGGGGACAAGTAGCCAGTGGCAGGTTTCTTGAGCCTTGAACCGAGACAGGTCATGATAGGACCTGGATGGCGTCGGTGTGTGAGATCACCGTTTGGGGCGGCCTGTAACGTCTGTGGGAGACATGTCAGAGGCTCCTTAAATGCTCATGTCGTACTCCCGAAGTCCCTGGACGAGGTCGTCCTCTGGTACGGACGATGCCCCTTCGGGAAATATGCCCGTAGTTTGGAGAGTTCCCTAATTCAGGGTTCCCCCTTCTGGGAGATCCTCTTCGGCTTGCAATAGCTGATTCTCCATCTTTGATGGTGATCTGTTTCGTACCTCGGGGGGGCTAATAGTATCCTCGCGTTCCCTGATGCTCCGAGTTCGGGTCAGATAGAGGCGATAGCCCTTCGGCTATCACAACGAGCTCATTTTCGCCTCCAAAGACCAAGAACGCATCCTTAGTCCTTCATAAGTAATTAAGGATGTTCTTAACAGCTGTCCAGTGACTTTCACTGGGGTTTGATTGGTACCTACTTGTCATGAGCAAGGCATAAGAGACATCGGGATGAGTACATATCACAGCATACATGATAAATCCAATCACCGACGCATATGGAATCTTACTCATGCGTTCTCTTTCCTAAGCTGTACTCAAAGACTGAGATCTAGAAAGAGTTATACCATGTGACATGGGCAAGAATCCTTTCTTGGAGTCTTGTAGGCTAAACCTCTTTAGCACCTTGTCAATCGATGTACTTTGACTTAGGGCCGAGCAATTTTTTGGATCTATCTCTATAGATCCTGATGCCTAACGCATAGGCTGCTTCACCCAAGTCCCTTGTAGAGAAACATTGCCTTAGTGAAGTCTTTGTAGATTGCAGCTCATGAATGTCATTCCCAATGAGTAGTATGTCATCTACATACAACACCAAGAAAATAATAACGCTGCCACTAACCTTCTTGTAGACACAAGGTTCATCTTCATTTTTTATAAAACCAAACTCTTTGATTGCTTCATCAAAATAAATATTCCAACTCTAAGAAGCTTACTTCAGTCCATAAAAGGACCTTCGCAACTTGCACACTTTATTGGCATTCTCAGGAAAAACAAAAACCTTAGGCTGTGTCATGTACACATCCTCAAGTAGCTTTCCATTTAGGAATGCAATTTTGAAATCGATTTGCCATATCTCATAATCATAGTGTGCAGCAATAGCCAATAAGATTTAGATGGATTTAAGCATGGCAACTGGTGAAAAGGTCTCATCATAGTCAATACCATGAATTTCCTTGAAACCTTTTGGAACCAATCATCCCTTAAAGGTAATCACATTACAATCTGTGTCAATTTTCTTCTTGAAAACCCATTTGCACCCTGTAGGTTTTACCCCTTCAAGTGGATCAACGGAAGTCCATACTTGGTTTTCATACATGGATTCCATCTCGGGCATTGTGGCCTCTAGCCACTTCTCAGAGTCAAGCCCCAACATAGCTTGGTAATAGGTTATGTGCTCATCCTGATCCATGACCATTACATCGCCAGTGTGATTCACGAGAAATCCATATCTCTTGCGCTCACGCTGAATTGTACCAGACCTACATGGGCTCTACGCTACAGGAACAAACTCTTGAATCACAACATCTTGTGGTGTCTGTTCAGGCTTTATTTTAGGTTCAATGTTGCCTTGTTGTTCTTGAATTTCTTCAAGTTCTACTTTCCTACCACTGGTTCCTTTAGAGATAAACTTTCCCTAGAAAGACACAAGTTCGAGCAACAAACACTTTTTGCTCAGAAGGATTTTAGAAATAGTAACCTTTCTTTATTTGTGATACCCAATAAAAAGGCATTTATAAGATTTGGGCCGTAGCTTGTTAGAGGATTGACGTTTCACATAAGTGTCATTATTACCACTCTGAGTATTTAAATATAGTGAACAAATTTACTGAGCTCAAGCCCCAGGCAATCCATGTCCTGTAGGCCAAGCAGAACATGTGCACTATGTTTACCCAAGTAGCCCTCTTGGTCATTATGCAAATATGTGTATATTGGTCCAAGCATCACACACATATTCACATACAACTTCATCTAGAAATGATGATGACAATGAAATTATTTACTCCTGGCCAATATGAAATCTGAGTAAAATCCCCAAGTGCATGTACAATCATATGCATACATGAATGCTATTGGTGCGCATTTTTTTTTTTCAAAACTTTCACACCATGTCCAGCTCAAATTCTACCCACATTATCCTATACCCTAAAGGTTTTAAACCCTTTAATACCCTTAAACCTTCATAGGGAAATAGGTTTGAGACATTAAATCCATCTAAGTTTACAATTATGGATCTTACACTTAACCGGGTAAAACTGACTATATGAACAGTGCTCAACAAAATCAGCCAATTTTGACAGCCCATAACTCTAGCTACAGGGCACCAAGTCCAGTGATTCAAAATCCAAGTTATTCCTCTTGAAGTTTTCTAAGTGTGGTCAAAATTTCATAGCCAAATTCTCTATGTACAAAAAGTTATGGCAGCTGGAGTACAGGGTACCAAATTTTAGCAACTATTAACCATTATGCATTTCATAATATTCATACACTTCATTTCCAGGTGAAAAACCCACTTGGTAGTGTCCATATGTGTTTTACACACATTGGAAAACCATTCCCCTGAATTTAGAGTCCTTCTAACCATCATTCATAAAAATGCCATCAAAACAGCCCATAAACACCATATGGACGGCATTGTATACACACTTCGAACCACACTCCATTGATCCATATATCCTTCTCACACTACACATAAAACATACCTAGATCATTTACATGCATTGATGCACCACATACATGACAATAACTTATTTAATACGTACACTAAGCTTCTTGGAGAACTTCAAAAGCACTAAGCACTCCAAAAACTTGTAGGGACCAGCTGCTGCGTATGGCAGAAAGTACCATTACTAAAAATAGCTAATGTGCTCCAAAAATCATGAACCTCTCCAGTTTACAACTAAACATATGGGAGTTAATATACCTGAAATTTCACAGAGAAAGTCACATGATAGCTATTATTTTAAATGCTCTCTTTCAGGTGCTCCTGAAATGGACAGAAAAGGGCTAAGTCTCTTTGAAGAAACTTACTAAGGGCTTATCATTAGAAACTTGAATTCCCAGCAACATACGTCAAATATAAACACATAAACACACAAAAAAAAGCACATAAACAAAAATATAGCCATCCAAATGCACAAACAAACAGAATACAATCAAATGCAATGCTGGTAGTCATGCATCATTAGGGTTAGTCCATAAATAATCAAATAAACAGTACGTAATCACTATGGCAGCCCTCCTCAAGCTAATTCTTGGACTTAGGAGGTTAATTGGCCTTAGTTAGTACTAACTTGGGCTCTATAAATCCCTGTAAACACTGCCATCTTAGTGCATGAAAAATAGTAAGGCTGGAACCTTGTTCGTGCACTCCCCCTTAACCCATACTTGGTTCCTTGAGCTTTTTGCTCTCTTCCAAGCATGGTCATAGCTTATCGATGCTTGATCATCATATTAAGACAGTAAAAAACCATGAAACATGAAGATAAAACCCTTACCTATGTTGTGAAGGCTGAAATCTTCAAGAGATACACAATAAACCCGAAAACTAGGGTTTTTCTCTTTCTTGCTGCATCCGATTGCCTTCCTTTGTGATTTCTTGGGAGATTGAGCTATGGTGGCTATGGAAGCTTATGGAGGAGCTAAGGAACAGGTTGTGCCTAGTGGGGGATGAAAATGGGTAGGAAATGGCAAGAAATCAAGATATTTTACTTGACTTGATTAGTTTAACCTTAACCCTCACTTAGGTTACTATAAGTATATCTTAAGCAAAGACTTTTTAGCTAATCTTTAGCCCACCTTTTTGACCTTATAACCTGGAAATAAAAGGCTAGGATAATGCTAGAAATGGCCACCCTTGAATCTTGTCAAAAATCATCCCATCCTTAAGTTATTTTTGTAAACAATTGTACACCTAGTTGTCCTAGGTTCTTGGATAATGGCTTTTCTTTCCTTTATGCAATTCAGCCTCCAAAAATTGCTTCCATATGATTCAAATCCTTCCAAATCTCTCTTTTAGAGTTGTACAATTGAGTACCCAATTCTTGAAATCTTGCATTAAGACCCATAGATCACTTGTAAAACAAGCAATCCTTTATGGCTTCCTTTGGTACCAAGTAACCATTGTAATCTTTTAGGGAGGTGTAGATTATTCACTTTACCCCTCACATTTCATTCACTATGGTGAAAATTATGCTATATAATGGTTTATAACCATTACACTTTTATACTATAATTTTCCCATTTGTTGAGGTAGTAACATTTCTCCCCCCCTTAAAAATTTTGGTCCTCCAAAATTTCCCTTAACTTAGGATACTCATCTGCATACCTTTCTAAAATTTCTTTCTCAGTTTCCCAGGTTGCCTCTCTTTCAAAATGGCTTGACCATTGTACTTTAACCATGGGAATCAATTTGTTCCTTAGCCTTTTGGTATCCTTAGCTAAGATAGCTATAGGTTTCTCTTCATATGTTAGATTTGGTTCTAACTGTATGTCTTCCACTTCTATAGCATGCTTTGCATCTAGTAGACACTTCTTAAGCATACTGACATGGAAAACATTATGAACATTTGACATACTTAACGGTGGACCTAACCTATAAGCCACATTGCCAATTCTGTCCAATATCTCATAAGAACCAATGTACCTTGGAGCCAACTTACTTCTTTTCCCAAATCTGATAGTGCCTTTGGTTGGTGCTATTTTGAGCCACACTTTATCACCAACCTCAAACTCCAAGTCTCGTCTTCTTTTGTTCACATAAGCAATGGTCCTTTTATTGGCTACCCTTAACCTTTCTTGTATCTTCTTGATTTTATTTGTTGTTTCTTCAATGATCTCAGGACCAAACTCTAGGCTATCTGAGGCTTCCACCCAACAATGGGGTGTCATGCACCATCTCCCGTAAAGAGCTGTTAGGTTTCGGGAGCCAAACAGCGTAGCGGAATTTAACCGAAACCTTCCAGGATCCAAGTGAAATGGGGTAAATCGGGTGTTCAAAAATTTTCATACCTAATTTTCGGTTGAGATCTTTCACTCAACTGTAGAGTGGAATCACAAAACCTGAACAGTTGACGTGTTCAGGCTCTCTATGGTATCCACACGAGCCTCTCAGGATCACCACGCTTCCACCATGTCCTGGTAGATGCGTTTCTCTTGCGCTCGCAGTGCTAGCTTGCGTCCTCCAAGGAATTGCAAGAGAAGAGTGCGGCTGTCCTTTTGGGAGGCTAGGGCAAGGAGACCTACGAATTTCTCACTAGAAGTTGTATTTATAGTGAGACTCAACTTCCAGGCCTAATAGTTTTCAAAGCCCTAATCCAATTAGACTTTAATTTCGGGCTTAATAATGGCTCAACTATTGGGCCCATTATTAATACAAAATTATTATGAAACCAAAACCCAAATTATTAGCCCATGCACTCTAATGATCCAAATAGCTCTATGTGTGCGACACAATAGGCTCTTACCACGTTGGTAATGATCATAAATCACATTTATGATCATAAGCAATGAGCGGTGTCTAGCAACACATCATTGCTACCCAAGTGACAAGATTGTCGATGATTCGACTAAACCTTTATGATCATCACCGATATATGTGATTGTCCCTTTGTCCAAGATGTCAAGACTAAGCACGAGACATGGAATGTGTCACTCTCGTATAGCCCAATCTTTGGTTTCTTGATTACCGAGTACACCAACTTAAACTGATGACATTGATATCGTATATCAACTCATCCGAGCATGGCCATGCACATTTCTAACTCTTACTCTATCAAGGGGCCCGAAGATATCACTCCCGTTACATAGGAGGGACAAATCCCATGTTAATCATAGAAATCCCTCCGCATGATATGGGACATACCCAATGACCTCCTTCAAGTTCACTCAGTTACGAGCAACAAAGGAAAGTATCAAAGTATGTGACTCACATGTAGGGAACCTTGATGATCTTAGGTCGAAGGACTACATATACCATGATCACTATGAGAATCACTTATGACAATCATATAACGATCCATGTAGTGTTCTCATGGTGGGTCGGTCCAGTACACAAGTTCTCCAACTTGTACCCATATGTAGACTACATATCTCATATTAGTCTCCACTATGCTAGTCATTATGTATTATTGCAACCCGCTCCACAATAATACTAGGCCAGGGTCATTTAAGAGTATCATTATTCTAGGGTTACAATTATGTTTATTACGTTACGCAGAAACAAAACAACAAACATAATTGCCGGATTAATGCCTTAATAAAATATCGTGACTCAATGTGCAAAAATACAATCATCTCATGATTGGCTTTTGGGCACAACACTAACAAGAGCTTCATAAGGTACCATACCAATGGTGCTTTGATAACTATTGTTGTAAGAAAATTCCATGAAAGGTAAATGTTGGTCCCATTCTCTTTTGAAATCCAAGATACAACTTCTGAGCATGTCTTCAAGTATTTGAATCACCCTCTCAGTCTGTCCATTTGTCTGAGGGTGGTATGTAATGCTCAAGTGGATTTTGGTTCCTAGTGCTTTGTGAAATGCGCTCCAAAATCTAGCTATAAACCTTGGATCTCTGTCTGGCACTCCATTCAACCTTATTATCTCCTTGATGTACATTTGTGCTAACTTTTCTAGCGAGTCTACGATCTTCATTGGTAAGAAGTGGGCACATTTAGTTAGCCTATCCACAATGACCCAGATTGTGTCACGCCTTAATCTGGTCATAGGCAACCCAGTTAAGAAATCCATAGTGATGTTACCCCACTTTCTCACTAGAATGGGTAGAGTCTGTAGTGTTCCTACTGGCTTCTGATGCTCTACTTTTATCCTTTGGCATGTGGCACATTTAGGGACATATGTGGCTATGTCGTTCTTCATGTTTGGGCACCAGAAATGTGTTTTCAAGTCTTTGTATATCTTCTCACTTTCGGGATGGATATTTAGTTTACTAGTGTGAGCTTCCTCAAGTATCTCATTTCTGAGTTCTTGCTCGCTAGGCACATATATGTTATCCTTGAAGTGCAATAATCCTTGCTTGTAGGTAAAGGATTCATAGAATGACCCTTTCTCTTCTCCAGAAATCTTCTTCAGATTTGGGTATACGTCTTGTGTCTTCCTTATCTCCTCAATCCACCCAGACTGAATAGTTAACATATTCACCTGTGCTCCTTCCCACTGTTGCCACTTATACCAAAGGCATAGAAAACTATTCTCTTCATTGGCATCTACTGAAGATCCACCTTTTAGCAACCCAGTGTATTTCCTACTTAAGGCATCTACCACTAGATTGCCTTTGCCTTCCGTATACTCAATGCTACAGTCATAGTCTTTAATATACTCCAACCATCTTCTTTGCCTCATATTCAACTCTTTCTGAGTGAACAAGTACTTTAGGCTTTTATGGTCAGTGTATATCACAAATTAGCTTCCCATTAGGTAATGCCTCCATTGCTTTAAGGCAAAGATCACTGCATAAAGCTCTAGGTCATGGGTAGGGTAATTTTGCTCATGGGGTCTCAATTGCCTTGACCCATAAGCAATCACATTCCTTTCTTGCATTAACACACATCCTAAACCAGATCTAGATGCATCTGTATAAATAATATATGGCTTACTTGGATCTGGTAGGATTAACACTAGAGCTTGAATTAAATTGCTCTTTAACTCCTGAAAGCTCTTTTCACATTTTTCAGTCCACTCAAACTTTTGACCCATATTGGTTAGTTGAGTAAGAACTGAGGCAATCATAAAGAATTTTGATACAAATCTCCTATAATAGCCTGCTAATCCTAGGAAGCTTCTGATTTCTTTTACAGTCTTACGTCTTTCCCACTTTTGCACATCCTTAACCTTTTTAGGGTCTGCTCTAAGGCCTTATGCATCAATGATGTGTCCTAGGAAAGAAACTTCCTTTAACCAAAATTGGCACTTGGAAAATTTAGCATATAGCTGATTGTCTAACAGTGTGTTCAAGATAATTCTTAAGTTATGATCATGTTCACTTTCATCCTTGGAATACACTATGATGTCGTCAATGAGCACCACTACAAACTTGTCCAAGTATGGTCTGAGCACACGGTTCATTAAGTCCATGAATGCAGTAGGGGCGTTAGTCAAGCCGAAGGGCATAACTGTGTACTCATAATGTCCATAACTTGTTCTGAATGTTGTCTTAGGTATATCCTCCTTTTTTACCCTTAACTAAAAGTACCTAGATCTCAAATCAATCTTAGAGAAGATCTTTGCTCCCTTGAGTTGATCAAATAAATCCTCAATCCTAGGGAGTGGATACTTGTTCTTGATGGTCATAGCATTTAGCTTTCTGTAGTCAATACACAATCTTAAAGATCCATCCTTCTTTTTTACAAAGAGAATTGGAGCTCCCTACGGTGAAACACTTGGTCTTATAAACCCTTTTTCAAGTAGTTCATCAAGTTGTTTCTTGAGCTCAATCATTTCTGTAATTGGCATTCTATAAGGTGGTATGGATACTGGTATAGCTCCAGACTGTAGTTTAATCTCAAATTCAATCTCTCTTGGAGGAGGAATACCTGGCAAATCTTTAGGAAAAACTTGTGGATAGTCTTTCACTATAGGTATCCTACTAACTTTTTCTTCAATTTCAACATTATTCAATGCATAATATTCATTTTCAAAAATCACAGGAATCTCATCTAACACTTCTAGTTCCATGCCATGCATTTCATACACTAATTCGTTAGAATTCACTAATGCATG
Organism: Aquilaria yunnanensis; assembly: GCA_039654915.1. Lineage (NCBI taxonomy): Eukaryota > Viridiplantae > Streptophyta > Magnoliopsida > Malvales > Thymelaeaceae > Aquilaria > Aquilaria yunnanensis. The sequence goes on from CM077598.1 coordinate 81,286,613, forward strand.
CACTTCATTATTAGGCAATGTGATTTCTCTTTTAGCACAATCAATCTTTATACCATACGTAGCCAATCAACTCATAACCAAAAAAATATCATATTGTGGAATATTCAACACTAGCAAATCAGTCATAATCTTAGTCTTTCCTACTTCTAGCTCACAGTCCTTAGCTAGTTCATCTGTGAAAAGACATTGACTACCTGCTGTTCTTATTAATGATAAGTTAGGCATGAATTCAATAGGCAATTTCATAGATTCAACTGACTTCCTAGCCACAATGAACACTGGGGCACCAGTATCAAACAATGCATTAACAGAGATACCATTTAAATAAATGTTACCTCTAAGTGCCCCTTGCTGGGATGTCTCCCCTTTGTCAATATGGAATACTCTTCCAGTTCTCTGCACTTGTGGCCTTGGTACTGCTAAAGCACCTCTTAGCTGAACATCTCTGACAACTGCCATATTAGGCCTATTCTGGCCTTGCTCATCTTGCCCTCTTCTGTGGACCAAAGGGCAATCTTTGATCTAGTGATCTAAAGCACCACATCTAAGACATGCTTGTGTCTCAAAGTAACATGGCTTCTTGCCATGGAATTTCTTGCATTGAGGACACCTTGGGCCAACAAACTTACTCTTGGCCTTGCCATCCATATTAGGTTTTCCAAACTTGGCAGTGTCTTTACCTTTCATTGGCTTCTGCAGTCTTCCAGCCTGGCTGGTCTCTCCTAGTACACTAGGAAACCATTTACTTTCATACTCTTCCTGTTCCACCAGTTAGCCTTCTGAACAACATCATGATAGGTAATGGCATTGAAAGGCCTAACAGCTCTCCTGATATCAGGTCTCAGACCTCTGACAAACCTCTTTGCTTTAAGTTCTTCCAACCCATGGTATTGTGGTGCATACCTCACAAGTTGGTTGAACTTGTGTTCATATTCCAAAACACTGAGATTGTCCTGTTTCAATGCATCAAACTTAGCCTATTTTAGGTCTTTGATGGCATCACTTATATACTGGTCTTGGAACATCCTTGTAAATTCAGACCATGACATCTCTAGCTCATGATCTACTCTTCTACCTCTCTGGGCAGCATACCTATCTCTAACACTTATCCACCACATTTCTGCATTACCTACAAGATTGTAGGTAGCCAAAGATACCTTCTTTGTGGAGCTCAAATGCATCATCTCAAACATCTTCTCAATGAATGTTAGCCACTCCTCAGCTTTCTCCGATCCAGCTCTACCATCAAATTGTAGAGGTCTTAGGCCTTGAACCTCTATAATAATCTGACATCGTCAGAGCCTTCAAGATCTTCAGCTTTGTGCCTCCTAGACCTGTGTGATCCCTTAGACTCTTGATGCTCTCTAGGCCTCCTTCTTTCTTTCCTTTCACTAAGGTTCCTAGCTTCTGAGTGATTGGCCCTTGACACTTGGCCAACCTTAGACCTGATTCTTCTGCCTCTAGGATGTCTTCTATCCTCATCTTCCTCAAATTCTTGATCTTCATTTCTTTCAGAAGGAACATTCACTAGGTTGTTCCTAACAATTTCCTGGTTCTGCTCCTGTGGTAATGGTTGTGCTACTTGGACTGCTTGTTGTGGAGCTTGCAATAGCCTTACTAAGTTTTCATTTACTTGGGCCCGATTTCTTTGTAGTTTGACCCACACTTGTGGTACATTCATTTTAGGTGCTGGGTTTTCCACTCCCTGAACAGATGACTGCTCTTGTACACCCCTTCCATTTCTATTGCCCTGTATTTGGTTAGTAGGAGGTCTTAGGGGTCCCTGATCCCCTTTCCTTGTGGCTACCATTTTCCTATTTCATGATCAATAAAAGAGCACAATATACACAGCACATTAGGTACTTAACACTAACAGCTGACCCAACTAAGTTCTATGTATGTAACTATGTGCATGCATAATGGAATTATATGCAACTCCAATCCAAACCATGCTCTGATACCAACTTCTGTTACCACTCTGAGTATTTAAATACAGTGATCAAATTTACTGAGCTCAAGCCCCAGGCAGTCCATGTCCCGTAGGCCAAGCAGAACATGTGCACTATGCTTACCCAAGTGGCCCTCTTGGTCATTATGCAAAGAGGTGTATGTTGGTCCAACCATCACACACATATTCACATAAAATTTTATCTAGAAGTGACGATGACAATGAAATTCTTTATTCCTGGCCAATATGAAATTTGAGTAAAATCCCCAAGTGCATGTACAATCATATGCACACATGAATACTATTGGTGCGCATCTTTTTTTTTCCAAAGCTTCACACCGTGTCCAACTCAAATTCTACCCATGTTCTCCTGTGCCCTAAAGGTTTTAGACCCTTTAATACCCTTAAACCTTCATAGGGAAACAGGTTTGAGACATTAAATCCATCTAAGTTTACAATTATGGATCATATACTTAACCGGGTAAAAATTACCATATGAACAGTGCTCAACAAAATCAGCCAATTTTGACAGCCCATAACTCTAGCTACAGGGCACCAAGTCCAGTGATTCAAAATCCAAGTTATTCCTCTTGAAGTTTTCTAAGTGTGGTCAAAATTTTATAGCCAAATTCTTTTATGTACAGAAAGTTATGCTAGCTAGAGTACAGGGTACTAAATTTTAGCCACTATTAACCATTATGCCCATACAAAATTTCATAATATTCATACACTTTATTTCCAGGTGCAAAACCCACTTGGTAGTGTCCATATATGTTTTACACACATGGGAAAGCCATTCCCCTGAATTTAGAGTCCTTCTAACCATCATTCATAAAAATGCCATCAAAACAGCCCATAAACACCATATGGACAGCATTGTATACACACTTCAAACCACACTCCATTGATCCATATATCCTTCTCACACTACACATACAACATACCCAGATCATTTACATGCATTGATGCACCACATACATGACAATAACTTAGTTAATACGTACACTAAGCTTCTTGGAGAACTTCAAAAGCACTAAGCACTCCAAAAACTTGTAGGGACCAGCTGCTGCGTAAGGCAGAAAGTACCATTACTAAAAATAGCTAATGTGCTCCAAAAATCATAAAAATTTCCAGTTTACAACTAAACATATGGGAGTTAATATACCTGAAATTTCACAGGAAAATTCACATGATAGCTATTATTTTGAATGCTCTCTTTCAGGTGCTTCTGAAATGGACAGAAAGGGGGTAAGTCTCTTTGAAGAAACTTACTAAGGGCTTATCATTAGAAACTTGAATTCCCAGAAACATACCTGAAATCCAAATAAATAAAGACACAAAAACAAAGAACATATACAAAAATATAGCCATCCAAATGCACAAATAAACAGAATACAATCAAATGCAATGCTGGCAGCAATACATCATTAGGGTTAGTCCATAAATAATCAAAAAAACAATATGTAATCACTATGGCAGCCCTCCTCAAACTAATGCTTGGTATTAGGTGGTTAATAGGTCTTAGTTAGTACTAACTTGGGCTCTAGAAACCCCTGTAAACACTACCATCTTCGTGCATGAAAAACAGTAAGGCTGGAACCTTGTTCATGCACTCCCCCTTAACCCATACTTGGTTCCTTGAGCTTTTTGCTCTCTTCCAAGCATGGTCATAGCTTCATGGATGCTTGATCATCATCTTAAGACTGTAAAAAACCATGAAACATGAAGATAAAACCTTACCTAAGCTATCAAGGCTGAAATCTTCAAGAGATACACAATAAACCCGAAAACTAGGGTTTTTCTCTTTCTTGTTGCATCCGATTGCGTTCCTTTGTGATTTCTTGGGAGATTGAGCTATGGTTGCTATGGAAGCTTATGGAGGAGCTACGGAATAGGTTGTGCTTGGTAGGGGACAAAAATGGGCAGGAAATGGCAAGAAATCAAGATATTTTACTTGACTTGATTAGTTTAACCTTAACCCTCACTTAGGTCACTATAAGTATATCTTAAGCAAAGACTTTTTGGCTAATCTTTCTTGTTGCATCCGATTGCGTTCCTTTGTGATTTCTTGGGAGATTGAGCTATGGTTGCTATGGAAGCTTATGGAGGAGCTACGGAATAGGTTGTACTTGGTAGGGGACAAAAATGGGCAGGAAATGGCAAGAAATCAAGATATTTTACTTGACTTGATTAGTTTAACCTTAACCCTCACTTAGGTCACTATAAGTATATCTTAAGCAAAGACTTTTTGGCTAATCTTTAGCCCACCTTTTTTACGTTATAACCTGGAAATAAAAGGCTAGGATAATACTAGAAATGGCCACCTTTGACTCTTGTCAAAAATCATCCCATCCTTAAGTTATTTTTGTAACCAATTGTACACCTAGTTGTCCTAGGTTCTTGAATAATGGCTTTTCTTTCCTTTATGCAATTCAGCCTAAAAAAATTGCTTCCATACGATTCAAATCCTTCCAAATCTGTCATTTAGAGTTGTATAATTGAGTACCCAAGTCTTGAAATCTTGCAATAAGGCCCATAGATCACTTGTAAAGCAAGCAATCCTTTGGGGCTTCTTTTAGTACCAAGTAACCATTGTAATCTTTTAGGGAGGTGGACATTATTCACTTTACCCCTCACATTTCATTCACCATGGTGAAAATTATGCTATATAATGGTTTATAACCATTATACCTTTATACTGTAATTTTTCCATTTGTTGAGGTGGTAACAGTCATAGCCCCAAATCTTCATAAAAGATGGACTGGGATGCCTCCCACACTATATCTCATATGGTGTCTTTTAAACTGATTTAGATGGAACTCGGTTTAATGTAAAAGCAGTTGTCTCTAGAACATGTCCCAAAAAGGAGTTTGGAAGGTCAGCTTAACTCATCATAGATCGAACCATGTCTAACAGAGTTCGATTTCTCCTTTCAAATACACAATTCCATTGAGGTGTACCAGATGAAGCTTTCCCGAAGTCTACTCTTTCTTCCTTTTTGGGGATTTATTTTCTTTCCCCTTCTTTTTTTGTTCGCCCTTATCATCCTAGGCAAGGAAGAGGCTTTTGTAGAAGTTAACGGGCTTGTCACCCATCTCTACAAAAATGGAAAAACATCAGTGTAAGTACAAAATGATCAAATACAAGGCGGACGCAAAATAACTTACTCTCAAGAAGAGTATGATAAGTAAGTTCCTCCTAAAAGAGCTTGACTATTATAGACTCCTTCCTGTCTAGGCCCAGTTTAGGCATTTCGAGATCATTCAGGTGTTCCTTCACAACACCAAACTCCTGAAGAACCCTTTTTGTCATAAAGTTCCATCAGATAAGGGAAGGGTAAGGCTTGCGCGAAGGAGGGACTTCGACCCAATCAGCCACTTGCCTAATGTAGCTATCAAATTCCTCGAACTTGGATTTAAGAAGTTCGGGTAGAAGCTTCAAAGGACCCCTTGCGTCAATCACCAGTGTTATAGAGGCCAATTTTATTGGCAAATCCTTCCACGACTTTGACTTCTCCATGAAAAAAAACTTTCTCTACCAACCACACTAGCTCTGCTTGGTAGCAAAGATGAAAGTGTACTTCTTGCTACCGGTTCCCGGAGGAAGCAAAAACTAAAAGTAGCCCTTCATGATAGGGTTCAATTTATAGTATTGCATGAAGAAAATAAAACAGGGGACTATCCTAAACATTCCGCACATCCATAAAAAAAAACACTGAAACAAGAATAGGAATTTGGGGGCAATTGATTGACCATTATCTGTGAAAATCACAAAAATCTGAAATCACCTTTGGGAGAGGATATTGGAGACCTACCTTAAGTTGGGACCTAAAAATGGTTATCTCTCCCTCCCAAGGGTGATACCGTTATTTGCCTCATTCGGGGACATTAACCTTGACATATGAAGGCAGCAAAAACTTTGTCTAGCACCTCTTCACTCTTTCTGAAGTAGCACAATTGAGGTAAGTGTTTACCGAACTCCAGCTCTCCTCAGGAGCTTTAACCTTGGCACTTTGGTTTTCCATCTTCCTTACCTCGAAAGCCTAAATTTCTACTTTGGGATAGGGAAAAAAGAAGAAGAATGACCTTGGATAGATCACCCACATAAAAGTGCTTTGAAAACTAATGGACCGCTATAAAAGATTGCTGGAAATCGCTTTGCCGTAGAAACCACCACAAAGAAAGATGGAAAACTAGATAGCAAAGTAGGAAGTGAGGAACCTCTGCTCAAGCAAGGAGGAATATATAGAGCGAAGGGTTCAAATGAAAGGAGTTGCAATGATGGCAACCTAATTGCCAAGATTGCCCCTTTAATATAAAGAGACATAGTATATGGAAAATAACCAATTAGACAAAGATATGTGTCTATTCGAAATGGTAAGCAAAGGTACAATTACTGATCTGTCAAATAAAAAATGCAAAAATCTAGGGGATGACGCGGCAAGCAAAAATGCTCTTGCAAAAAATTGGACAGAAAAATGACTAAGAAATTGAAAAAAAACAAAAACAAAAAACCCTTGCAAAAAACTTGAGAGGAAGACAATACATCTTCTCAGCTGACTAAGGGGGGGGGGGAGGAGTGATAGCCAAAAGGCCGAAGCCCTCGCTACTTCAAGAAGAACCTGAAGTTTGGAAATACTCACCTTTTGCAACCGAAGGGCCTAAGTCCTCATTACTTTGGGGGTTGAAAAGCCTAATCCCTTGCTACTTCGAGAAGAGCCTGAAGTTCAGAGATACCTACCTTCGGAGTTGGGAGTCCGATGTGAGGAACATCCTCGGCAAAGAATCCAAGGAATTTAGAGATAAGTCTGACACATGGCCCCTAGGACCACTGATAGGAGCTATTGGTTGTTATAACACAACTGCCTACTAGCCTTAGGCCAATTTTAGACACCCTTCCTACGGTACAATTTGAAGGCCTCCCAGATCAGGCCATCCACGTGTCTGAATCCCCCTTGCTAGGGTGAACATCTTTCTCTCTGCAACCACCCTATATACATGATAGCCAAAGGCTATCGCCTCAATCTGGCCGAACACCCTGCCACAACAATGGCCAGAAGAACTGGCGCTTCCCGGGAACAGGTGGAATCATGCACCTCGGGAGATAGCCGGAGAGCTCCGAGCCTCGGCACGCCAGTAAAACTTGAGGACTCTATTCACCCCCAAAGGTTGTGAACAGCGCGCCTTCGCAAAAGTGGCACTAGACATTGCTGCCCGAACATGATATCCCCGAAAGCGGAACCCCCTGGAACTGGGAACCCCCGAACTGAGGGTATGCTTCCCGAAGAGGCTCTGTCCGAACTAGAGGACGACCTCGCCCAGGGACCTCGGGAGTACGGCAGGAGCATTTATGGAAGCATTTAAGGAAGCCTCTGACACGTCCCACCACAGACGTAAAAAGCCGCCCTGACGCGCAGACGCCATCAGAATCACATCATGGCCCGTCTCAGCACAAGGCTCGAGGCCATCTGGTTACCAACTATCTGTCCCCTACGCCCAGAAGTTCAGGAACATCCGACCGCACACGTGTCATGATCTGAACGGGCTAGGTTTTCCTATATATACAGGAAATAAATACTTGACAGGAGGTTGGTTGGCCGGAGATACAGCTCCCACACTCTGAGAAAATACCAGGCGAGACTTTTCTGCCTTTCTCTTTGAGCTAGTGACTTTCTCCTTTTTCCGGCCACCACTGACTTGGGCGTCGGAGGCTCCCCCCCCGGAAAAACACTCCGGGGGCCTCCTAACCCTGTTTACCAGCTTTTCAGGTACTCTCCTTGGGGCGATCCACCTTCCAGGCGTTCTTCCTCCTATAAGTCTCCTCAACAGTTATCATGACTCACAACGATGAGGCCCCAGGCAATCATTTGGCGCCGTCTGTGGGAACCCGCTCGCAAATCGCCATCGTTGAGACTCGGCGTTCTAAGGACAAGGGACTCCCAAGGTCCTCGTCCGCGCCTGAGATACAACCGGCCGCTGAGCAGACACTCCCAGAGACTTCTATGCCCGAGGAAGACCGCCCTCTGGTAATCACCATGAGCTTCTTGAGGGACTTTCAGCGCTCGGTCGTTGCTGAAATGACTCAGCAGATCGACCGAAGATGGCCACAGTAGTCACAGGCCCAGAAACCCTCCTCATCAGCACGCCCTCGGGAGAGAAGCACCAAGTCTACATACCGCAGTTCAGGAAGTGCAGAGCCTCGCGGAGAATCATCCACAGAAGATATAGCCCTCGGGAAACGGCCTGTGGGACAAACCGGGTCCAAGCGACCGAGAGTCTCACAGCAAAGCAGTTCGTCGCCCAAGGCGAGGTCCCTGACCCCTCCGTGCCGAACTCGCTCCCCGAAGAGGCGCCGTCGATCTCCCTCCCGCGAAGATGGTCCTAGCGCCACTGCGCTTATGGAAAGGATATTGGCACGGCTGGACAGAGTGGAGAAGCAAGTGGCCAGAAAACCCGTTTGGGAAAGGCTGTCGGGGGCATTATGCGAAGATGACTCCCCGTTTATTCGCGCCGTCGTTGAGGCAGCTATGCCAGGCGACTTCAGAGTGCCTAGGCTGGAGATCTATGATGGCCGGACTGATCCACAGGCCCATCTGACGAAGTACAGACGGAGCATGATAATGCACGGAGCTGATGACGCTACCATGTGCAAATGCTTCGAAGTCACCCTCACGGGCCCAACAACAGCATGGTACAATTCCTTGCCCCCACGGACTATCACTGAGTTCCAGGAGTTGTCCACAGCCTTCACCCAGCAGTTCATTGGGAGCAGGCCGACGGCCAAAATGCCTGTACAGATGTTCGACATAGAGCAGAGAAACGGAGAGACAATCCGAGACTATGTCGAACGATTCAACAGGGAAGCACTCAGCGTCCCGGACTTCCGGCCCGAAATCCGCATCCTCGCTATGACACGGGGTCTTCGGCGTGACTCACAGCTGTTCTACGAGTTCTCAAAGGACCCCCCGGAGACCCTCGGAGAATTTTACCGAAGGGCAGAGCAGCACATGACAGCCGAGGAATTGAGGATGGCGGGGCCGAAGTCTGATCATCACCGCGCCGAAGGGTCCAGTCAGCAAGCTCGGCATCTTTCTGAACACACAGGCCGACCATGACGAATGCGAGGAAGGAAACCTCAAAGTTTCACGCCCTTGAGCACGACACGGACCAACATTCTCATGGCGCTGGAAAGGCAAGGGACGCAGATTCGGCGGCCAAAGGCCATGGCCGCCGATAATAAGAAGAATGCCAAGAAGTTCTGCCAGTTTCATCGCGACCACGGTCATGACACCGAAGACTGCTTCCAGCTGAAGAAGTACATAGAGTCGCTGATCAAACAGGGCCAACTTCGCAAGTACCTGCGGATGCCCTCCCCAAAAGGCAGAAAAGAGGAGGAAGAGAGGGCCGAAAACGAGGACTATGACTCCGACAGGCGGAGAAACAGAAGTCCAAAAAGGCGCCTTCCACCTCCAGTAGGGGTCATCCAAACCATCACCACGGGGCTCCCATCCTCGGAAAGAAAGCGGAAGGCCAGAGAAATTGCAGTTATGGAGTATCAAAGTCCATCAAAGAAACTGGCTCGCAAAGATGGCTCCACCGTCGTCTTCCCCCACGACGACCCGCTGCTGATAATGGCGAGAATAGGGAACTGGGACGTCAAGAGAGTGTTGCTTGATGATGGCTCAAATGCCGACGTCCTATTCTCGCACTTACTGCCGAGCTTGCGCATCTCCAGCAGCGAGCTTAAACCTGTCACCACGCCCACCTTCGGCGTTGGGCCATCCGAACTACCCGTCCTCGGATGGATCGACCTCCCCTTGATGATGAAAGGCACTTCGGTAGACGGAGCAGCTGAGTTGTACGCGTCCACAATGGCAAGATTCATCGTCATGGACGTCCCGTCTTCGTACAACGCCATCCTTGGAAGGCAGACTCAGGGGAACCTGCACATTCGCCCCGATGTGAAGTACTTGACTCTCACATTCGCCACCAAGGATGGAGATGCAGAGGTCTTCATCGACCAAGCCGAGGTAAGAAAGGTGTTTGTAAAAGCACGAAAGGCTCTGGCAAACAACTCTACACAAATGATGGAGGCAAAGGCGCAGGAGAAAGGCAAAGAAGGAGATCCCGCAGAAGCAGAAACGGAAGCAGTAGATCTTGTCCCAGGACAATCTACCCGAATAGGGAAGAGCTTGGACAAAGGTGACAAGGAAAATCTTGTATGCTTTCTGCTGAAAAATAAAGATCTGTTTGCCTACTCGCCGAAAGACATGCCAGGAGTGAACCCTGGCATAATACAGCACAGCCTCAAAGTAAGCCCGGAAGCAAAGCCTATCAGGCAAAAGAAACGAAGCATCTCAGCCCACAAAAGCAACTTCGTGAAAACCGAAGTCCAGCGCCTATTGGATGCTGAAGTTATCAGGGAGGTAAAATACCCCGAATGGTTAAGCAACGTGGTCATCGCCACAAAAGAATGTAGCAGCAAACTCCGGATGTGCATTGATTTCAGAAACTTGAACGATGCTTGCCCGAAAGACTCATTTCCCCTCCCGCCAATAGATCAACTGGTAGATTCAACGGCCGAATACGGGCTCCTGAGCTTCCTAGATGCCTTCAGCGGCTACCATCAGATAAGGATGGACCTCAAAGATGAAGAGAAAACTGCCTTCATCACCGAGGGAGGAACGTACTGCTATGTCAGAATGCCCTTCGGGCTCAAAAATGCAGGAGCCACCTACCAGAGACTGATGAACAAGGTCTTCAAGGACCAAATGGGGAGAAACATGGAGGTATATGTTGATGATATGATAGTCAAAAGCAAGCTGCCCGGCTACCACGTTGCAGATTTGGAGGAAACCTTCCAAAAGCTCAGAGCCTTCGGGATTCGCCTTAATCCCGAGAAGTGTATCTTCGGCGTGACCTCGGGAAAATTCCTTGGGTACATGGTATCCGAAAGAGGCATCGACGCCAATCCTGAGAAGATTAAGGCTCTGCTTGAGTTTCGAACTCCTGCCACAGTCAAAGACGTGCAGAGACTGACCGGAAGAATAACCTCTCTGAGCAGGTTTATTTCCAGGTACGGAGATAGGTGTAGACCTTTTTTCAAAGTCCTCACAAAGGCAGCAAAGTTGGAAGGCGACCTCGGAAGAAATGATCGTCCTTGGGATGAAGATTGCCAAAAGGCCTGGGAAGAACTCAAAGTCTACCTGGCCAGCCTGCCGACTCTGTGACAACCTCGGGAGGGAGAACCCCTCGTACTGTACCTCGCTGTCACAGAAAAGGCCGTGAGCTCGGTCCTGGTGAAAGAAGAAGGGCCGAAACAATGGCCGGTCTACTACGTCAGCAAGTCCCTGCATGGCGCCGAAGTCAGGTACCCTTTGCTTCAAAAAGCTATATACGCCTTGGTGCTTGCAGGAAGAAGACTGCGACCATATTTCCAGGCTCACCCCATCATCGTCCGAAGTAGTCTACCACTACGGGATGTTATGAAGAGAGTTGATCATTCGGGAAGGCTCTCCAAGTGGTGCATAGAGCTTGGCGAACACGAAATCACGTATGAGCCTCGTAAGGCCATAAAAGCCCAAGCATTGGCAGATTTTATCGCCGAAATACCCACCACTGAGGAGAGCCACCCAGATCCGAAAGAAGGTGAGCCAGAATGGACCTTGCATGTTGACGGAGCCTCGGGGTCCGAACACCAGGGAGCTGGAATAGTTATCAGAGGACCCGAAGGCCTAGAGGTGATGAAGGCTATCAAGTTCAGCTTCAACGTCACCAATAATGTGGCAGAGTATGAAGCCCTCATAGCGGGATTACGCTTGGCCAGAAAGATTGGCGTGAGAAACTTAAGGGCTCACAGCGATTCCCAGCTGGTAGTTCGGCAGACGGTAGGAGATTATGGGGCGAAGGACCCAATCTTGGCAAAATACCACGAGCTGGTAACAAAACTCATCCAAGAGTTTGACGCCGTGCGGATCGAAAATGTACCCCGGCGGAATAACACTGAGGCAGATTGCTTAGCGAAGTCCAAAACATACACCGAGGTGCTAGACCATCCAAGCATCTCCGTGCTAAGCGTAACGACCTCGGGAACAGGGTGGAAGGACCCCATAAAGAGATACCTAGCAGAGAATGAGCTTCCCGAAGACGCCGGCAATGCTGCAAGACTGCGAAGACGCGCCGGAAGATTCTTCCTGATTGGTGAAGAGTTATATCGGCAAGGATATGCAAATCCGCTGTAGAGATGTGTGGGCGAAGAGGATACTGAGATGGTCCTCGAAGAAGTTCACGAAGGCATGTGCGGCTCGCACATTGGAACTGATGCCCTTGCAGCAGTGATACTCCGCTAAGGATACTTCTGGCCTACCCTGAGAAAGGACGCAAGGCAGTTCATCCAGAAGTACGGTAGTTGCCAGAGACATGCAAAAATCCAGAGGATACCCTCGGAAATGGTAACGTCGGCAGACTATCCTTGGCCCTTCGCAGTCTGGGGTATAGACTTTATTGGGCCACTCCCCACAGCGCCCGGAGGCGTGAAATTCTGCGTGGTAGCAGTGGACTATTTCTCAAAATGGGTAGAGGCAGAACAACTAGCAACTATCTCGGCAAAAGAACTGCAGAAGTTCGTATGGAAGAACATCGTATGCAGATTTGGCATACCGAGGGTATTAGTAGCTGATAATGGATCCCAGTTCATAGAAAAAGGATTCCAGGAATTCATCAGCGACCTCGGAATAAAGATGCACTTCGCCCCAGTAGCTCACCCCCAAAGCAATGGGCAGGTGGAAGTATCAAACAGGACCATAAAAGATGGCCTGAAAAAGAGACTTGGGGAAGCCAAGGGGAAATGGCCAGGAGAACTCCAAAGTGTATTGTGGAGCTACCGAACGACGCCATGAAGAGCCACAGGGGAAACTCCCTTCTCACGCGTCTTCGGAACAGAGGCCATTATCCCAATAGAGATAGTTCAGCCTTCAGTACGGGTGCAAGTATTTGATGAAGGCGGAAACGACCTCGGTCTGAGAACTAAGCTCGACCTTGTGGCCGAACACAGAGAAATAGCCGAGCTGAGAAGAAAAGCTTTCCAGCAAAGAGTGGCCGCGGCTATCAACTTAAAAGCCAGGCCAAAAGAAATCAAAAAAGGAGACCTCGTTCTCCGAAAGGCCGACTTTGCACCCCGAAGGCCATCTCACGGAGTACTTCGCGCAAATTGGGAAGGACCTTATCTGGTTCTCGCCGAAGTACGAAAAGGCGTGTACAAGCTTGGCGACGCCGAAGGCGTAGAATTGAAAAACACTTGGCATTCAGACGCCTTGAAAAAATTCTACGCCGAAGGTTGAGCGGAGGAGATATATTGTACAAGAAATATTCTAAGTACAGAATGGTCTGGAGAAGAATGGTCTTGAGAAAATTTTTCAAGTATACCAAATTGTCCAAGACAGAATTCCGCGAAGGTGCTCGCCACGAAAAAAGCAGATGTGACTTCCCGAAGTCCCTTGAGCCACTATGCTCGGGAAAAATGGGAAACAAGAATCTTGCAAAGGTACTCGGCATAATCAGTACAGAGAAAATTTTCCGGACACCCTTGAGCGAACATGCTCGGGAAAAAGGGAAAACAAGAACCTCGCAAAAGTACACGCCAAAACAAAAGCAGAGGTAATTTCCGAACACCCTTGAGCGAACGTGCTCGGGAAAAAGGGAAATGAGCAATCTCGTGAAAATTTTCCTAAGTCCCTTGAGCAAATATGCTCGGGACAATAGGAAGACAGAAAAATTTGGCTGAAGGTTTTCCGAAGTCCCTTGAGCAAACATGTTCGGGATAAAAGGGAACAAAAAGCCTGCAAAAGACTTAGCCAAATTTTTACGAACTTTCCAGAAAGTCTCTTGAACGAGCACACTTGGGACAAAGGAAGGTAAAAAGTTTCTTTGGTTGCAGGTTTCCGAAAGTCTCTTGAGCAAACGAGTTCGGGACAGTGGAAATGAAGAAACTTGCAAGAAAGGACTTAGCCAAAAGATTGTTCATTTAGAGCAAACGCTGCCTTACAAAAGAAGTGCCCAAAGAAGGAGCACAAAGGAGAAAAATAAGAGGAGCCCTAAAGCAAACTAGGGAGAGCCGGGCGGACGAAGAGCAGGAAGCTTCAGATGCTCGACCTTGGACCACTGCCACCGATGTCCCTCAGGAATATTTAGGCCCTCCAGAAAAGAGAGGTCCAAATCCGGGAACCTCTGCAGGACTTGGTGCCGAGCAAGGCAGAAGCCGTCCTGAAAGGCGACCTTGGCCATTTGATCAGAAGTATGTTTTTGAACGCCAAGGACGTTGAGCTCGTCCCTCAGCTCAGCAATCTCCTCCTCCAGCTCGCTTATCCCCAGCGTCCCTTCGGACTCCTTCTTCAGAGCCTCGACCTCGGCTCGGAGAGCATTGTTCTCATCCGTCAACCTCGCCGCAAGACTGTCAGAAACAGCCTTGTCCTTGACAAGATCTCCGTTGGCGGCGAGCAGCCCCTTTACTTGGTCGCCGAGGTCGGCAATCTTCCGGGAGGAGTCCTTTTCAAGTTCTTCTCTCTTCTTCGAGAACTCCTCCCGAACGGCGGCGATTTGCTGAGAACAATCCGCTGCCAGCTGCTGGTTGCTGGCGACCAGCTGCGCAAGCGAAGCCTTCGCTTCACTGAGTTCCCGCGAAGTCGCATCCTTGGAGGCAGCCTCTCTGGCCACCCGAACTCGGAGGTAACCAGCGTACTCCAGCAGCTACGGCAAGGCAAAAGTCCAGGTTAGTACAAGTCTAAACACTTAGAAAATTGAGGAAAAAGAGTGTAAAGACTATACCTGAGCAGCATGCTCGGTGACTTTTGCGGCGAGGGTATTATCCCTCGGGTGAGCCGCCGCAATGGCCCGGAAGGAGGCGTCAGTGGTCATCCCCTTCCAAATCTCCTTTGTCATTTTCGGACAATCGTCGGAGAACAAATTCATATCCTCCGTGATTGTCCAAAAGGGCTCCAAGGGGATCTTCCCCTCAGGGATTTTGGCATCGCGAAGGGCCCGTTTCCTCTCATGAATGGCCCTCCAGCCAGCAGTAAGAGGCTCCTCTGAAAGTGAGAAGGAAGTTAGGAGTAGAAGAAAAATTCGCGAAAAGCAAAGGAGCTGAACTTCGCCTGAACGCATACCTGGAGGAACCTCGGAGATAGTGTCCTCGGGATCCTCCGGCCCCTCGGTAGAAAGACCCTTACCCTTCTGCCGATACCGCTCCTCGGCAGTAGGTACTTCTACCACTACAGTGTTTCTGGGGGCCTCGAGGTCGGGAGGAGGCACCTCGGCGGAAGTAGCGGGGACCGCGGCCGGTGAAATTTCAACAAGACCAGCCTCTTCGCCAGCTTCTTCTTCCGAAAGCTCTAGCTGAGGAGGCTGGGCAGCCTTCCTAGCTCGCTTCGCCGAGGGCCCCGCCCCTGTCAACTTCCTTCTTCGGGGAGCCGCCTTCTTTGTCTGCTCCCCCTTCTCCACATGGCCAGAAAAGAGGGCCTTGTAATAGGCGGCAGCCCCATCGCCCATCTCTGAAAAAGAGAAGAAATATCAGCGTAAGTCCGAGGAAAAAATATAAAGGGGTGGAAGATTACTCACTTTCGGCAAAAGATTCGAAAGAAGTCTCCCCCTTAAGGAGCTTGACCAGCCAGGAGTCCTTCCCGGCGATGGCGGGAGCGGGCATATTGAGGTCAGTCTCGTGCTCCTTAACCACTTTCAGCTCCCTAAGGACTTCTTCGGTCATCAACCTCCAGTTGATAGGAAAGGGGTAAAGAGCACGAGGAGAGACCTCGAGAACCCAGTCAGCAACTGCCCGAATGCGGGCGTCGAAATCCGTGAACACGGAAGCCAACGGTGGGGTCAGCAGCATCCTCGGATCAACGACGTCTGCGTTCAGCACTCCCTGAGCCCATCTGGTCGGGACACCAGACCAGTTCTTATCCACCTTCAGGAAAAAGAACTTAGGCTGCCACCCCCGCCAGCTATCCTTCTTGTCGAAGGTGAAGGTGAATTTTTTGCTCCCGGATCCGCGAGGCAGCAGGAAATAGAAGCCACCCTTCGGGACCACGTAGAGCTTGTAGTACTGCATGAAAATGATGAAGTGGGGCTATATCCAGAACACGCCACACATGCAGAGGTAGGCGTTAAAATAGCAGTACGCGTTCGGGGGAAGCTGGTTCACAGCAATGCCATGGAATTGGCAGAACTCGCAAACCACCTTTGGGGGAGGATACCGAAGTCCGGCCTTCAGTTGGGCTCGGAAGACGGTAACCTCGTCGCCGCGGTTTGAAAAAGCAAAATGGCTAGAACGAGGCAGCCTGGTCACAGCGTAAGAGGGAAGAAAGAATTTTTTCTTCCACCTCTCTAGTTTTTCGGGGGTGGTACAGCAAGGATGGGCCAGAAGAGGTTTCCAGCTCTCGGGAACAGGTATCGTAGACATGAAAAAGAGTTTGAGATGGAAAAGAAAATACTTTCCAGAAAAAACTCAGAAGACGAGTTTGGAAAAAAACAACAGTTTTCCAGAAAAACTCAGAAAAACAGAGGAATCTGAGTACTCTGGAAATCAAAACCCACCAAAAGATTTGCCTGAGGACGCCGTCATGAAAGTTGGTAGGAAAAGCTCTGATTAAAGAAGCTCCGCCACAGAAAGCAAGATAAAACGCAAGAACAGAGGGCAAAGCAGAGAGAGAGCAGAAAAACAGTAAGTGGGACTTATGATGGAATGGGCTATTTATAGGCCAAAGGTGGGTAGCCGAAAAGAGATCATAAGTACCCATTGGAGGCGAACCGTCGCCGTAACTGCCCACTGCACCCGAAAAGGCGCGCCCTCTGTAAATGACGCGTCTCTCTTCCAATGGCAAGAAGCCGCGTGTCAACCGCTGCGCAGAAATAGGGGACATGCATCCCCAAACGTCCCTGGAAAACCGGGACACACCTCCTGATTGGGACACGTCGTTTGGCATCCCTGAAAAGTGGAGACGCACCGCTCAGTCTGACACGCTTGGCCATCAGACCTGCAGAAATAAAAAGCAGGCCACCTCGAGGACACCAAGAGACAGGCTATGGCTGAACAGCCCATGACTTTTGGGCAAGAGGTGTATCTTCGGTACAGGCGTTGCCTCGGAGACACCAAAGAATAGGCCAAGGCCGAACAGCCCAGACCCTCGGGCAAAAGGTGTGACCTCGGAACAGGTTATGCTTCCCTACAAGACTCCCAACGACAACCTCGGAAAGAGATGCAAACCGAAGTCTTCACTTCGGCTTTCCAGAGGGGGGCATGTGATAGCCAAAGGCTATCACCTCAATCTGGCCGAACACCCTGCCACAACAATGGCCAGAAGAACTGGCGCTTCCCGGGAACAGGTGGAATCATGCACCTCGGGAGATAGCCGGAGAGCTCCGAGCCTCGGCACGCCAGTAAAACTTGAGGACTCTATTCGCCCCCGAAGGTTGTGAACAGCGCGCCTTCGGAAAAGTGGCACCAGACATTGCTGCCCGAACATGATATCCCCGAAGGCGGAACCCCCTGGAACTGGGAACCCCCGAACTGAGGGTATGCTTCCCGAAGAGGCTCTGTCCGAACTAGAGGACGACTTCGCCCAGGGACCTCGGGAGTACGGCAGGAGCATTTATGGAAGCATTTAAGGAAGCCTCTGACACGTCCCACCACAGACGTAAAAAGCCGCCCTGACGCGCAGACGCCATCAGAATCACATCATGGCCCGTCTCAGCACAAGGCTCGAGGCCATCTGGTTACCAACTATCTGTCCCCTACGCCCAGAAGTTCAGGAACATCCGACCGCACACGTGTCATGATCTGAACGGGCTAGGTTTTCCTATATATACAGGAAATAAATACTTGACAGGAGGTTGGTTGGCCGGAGATACAGCTCCCACACTCTGAGAAAATACTAGGCGAGACTTTTCTGCCTTTCTCTTTGAGCTAGTGACTTTCTCCTTTTTCCGGCCACCACTGACTTGGGCGTCGGAGGCTCCCCCCCCGGAAAAACACTCCGGGGGCCTCCTAACCCTATTTACCAGCTTTTCAGGTACTCTCCTTGGGGCGATCCACCTTCCAGGCGTTCTTCCTCCTAGAAGTCTCCTCAACAGTCATCATGACTCACAACGATGAGGCCCCAGGCCATCAATACATTCTAAGGAGGCTCCTTGGTAAGGCAACGAATCCTCTATTCCTTACTCCTACCACCTCCTCTTCTTTACACTAACTTGGGCGTCAGAGGTCCCCACCCTAGTAATACTCTGGGGAACCCCTTGACCCCCATCTTACTGTTTTGCATATACCATTTGGCATACGACCTTACTGGAGGCCGAAATGTCCTACATAAAAGATACCCTAAAGCATCTATAGTGATATGAGATATTGTACTAAATATGAAAATGTTGTAAAGGCTTGGAATTATCCAAAACAAATTTGTTACAATTGTTTTGGGAAGAAAGAAGTAATTTTATTGTTTTCAACTCTTGCTTGGCTGCAGTCAGAATTTCTTTCGGCATACATAACATAAAGTAATCAATCAAGAGAAAAGAGTAAGTAACAATGTTAGACTAAAAGAACTATAACAAAGATATATGAAATCTAAGTCACCCAAAGCGTTAGAGAGTGGAAAAGTATGAACAATGATAAAAAAAAAATGGTCACATTTTAAAATTTAAGTAGTTAAGAGTGATAAAAATAAAAAAGGGAGTAGCAGATGAGATTAATAGTGAAAGTGCAAGAGTATGAAAATGACATCTAAAATGAAAGGATTTCGTCACGTAATCAATTTTATCAGTAAACTAACGCTTCAAGTGCCATCGTTATCACGCTTTTAATAAGAAAACATAATTGAATGTTTGAGTCTGTGGCTAAAAAGTAATTATTGATCCTTCGAGTGGAAAAGCAGGTTGATAGAAAGAAAAGAGACGTGAAACGAAAAACAGAATCCAAGTAAGATGAAAAATCTTATACGTAAATTCAGACACCGAAAGGGTCAGAGAAGGACTAATTGACGTTGACAATCTTGCCGTCCTGCATACTTACGTAAATTCAGACACCGAAAGGGTCAGAGAAGGACTAATTGACGTTGACAATCTTGCCGTCTTGCATACTTATCTCTCCTCTCCGCCGCTCCAGCCGCCGCCTTCTCTGCAGGCACCACGGTGTAGTTTTGTTACACCAAACACCTTTAAGTGGCCGACACATGTTTAAACCAAATTGAAAAGATAAAAATGGTTAACATGAATGAATCATCCAATTCCCTTTTTTTTCATCCGCCCACCTCCCTTTCAAACCGTGGAACAGATCAAGCGAGGTCTGGGCACTGCGAAGAGTCGATTCGCTCTCGGCGCGGTGAGTCCGAACACGTCGCTCATGTCGAGTTCACTCGGCTTCATCCCGTCGGGCAACTCCCAGGTGAAGCAGTGAAGCAAATGCGCGACGGCTAGGTCGAGCGCGTAGAGCCCAAGTTGCATTCCCGGGCAGGACCGACGACCCGAACCGAACGGTATGAAATCGAAGTTGCCCCCTTTAAAATCCGGCACGCCTTCTTGCAAGAACCTGGAGGGCTTAAACGTATCCGGATCCTCCCAGGAGTAGCCGTCGCGGCCAATCGCCCAGGCGTTGATCATCACGCGCGACCGGGCCGGGATGCGGTAGCCGGCAACGACGGCGTCCTCGGCTGTCTCGTGGAGGAGGATGGGGATGGGAGGGTGGAGGCGGAGGGTCTCTTTGATGCAGCATTTCAAGAAGGGAAGCTTGTCGAAGCCGGATTCTTCAACCCGCTGGTCCAGGCCCACGACGTCGGCGAGTTCTTGTTGGGCTCGTTTGAGGTCCGATGGGCTTCTCATGAGCTCCGATAAGGTCCATTCAATAGCCGACGCGACCGTTTCTGTCCCTCCGAACATCACATCCTGTAACCCATTTGAAATTGTCTGTCACTTTCACTTACCAAAAAATTTGGTGACTTGCAAACATAGTGAAACATGTACTGGCCAAGTTATGTTTTGTCTCTAGTTTTAATCATGTGTGATAAATTTTAAAAAACGAAAAATCTGCTAAATTTCTTTAACCTAAAATTCGGGTATATTTCCCCCAAAAATTAAATAAAAGGGGACAAAAGAAAAAAAATGGAAAAAATAATGAACTTAGTCGTGCTTTAGTAATAAAACTATGATCTTACATGGAGGTCTCCTTAATATCTAAAGTTAGAGTTGCCTTGGCAAAAAGTATTTTCTCCCCTTATTGGTAAATTCTTCCTTTCAAGTATAGAAATGGTCCGTAATTTTTTTAGCTTGTACATGTGACTATAAAAAGTAATGGAGTCTATCAAAAAAAGAAAAAAAAGATAAAGTAATGGAGACAAACCCATATGAAACAAATGCACCGAGTTTTCTTCAATATAACAAGTTCTTTCTTTTTATGTTCATATTAGCTACCATATATTGAAGATTTTATTGGTACCGACAATATTTCGGACTACTGATCCAAAAAGAAGAAGAATGGCGATTGATTCTGGTGCTTCATGAAAATATAAGTGATGTGAATATATATTGAAATATGATTTAACTATTTTTAGTGATATTCGTATTACAAATTATGCTAAAAAAATAATTGGCGAAGAAAAGAAACAACTGTTCGAGACGGATCATATCATCTTCTTTAAAACAATTTGATAAATTGATGTAAATGCTGACCCAATGCATGGTACTTTAATTCCAGCTGCCAATTTTTTAATCAACCATAGAATCTTCTAGCAACGTGGCAGCTGCGATATCCAATATGTTGTAGGTAAGAGTAAATTTAAAATAAATTTTTATTGGGACAAAGATTAAGAAAATAAAAAGATTGTGTATTGTTTTTATTTATGACAATTAGTTTCTACTCTTAAAATAAAATTTAAATATTAAAATAAAAATTAAAAATTAAAAATATGATCTAAAGAGTAATATGGTAAAATAATTAACTCCCTTCATTTTACAAAGGTTGGTTCTTTTATCTTTTTTTTTTAATAAAATTTGACTTAAATATATTTATATTATAAAATATTTTCTAAAAAATATATTTATAAACTAGAGTTTTTAAGCTAGTATTTTAAAATAAAGATTTTATATTTATATAAAAAATTTAAAAAAAATCATAAATTAATTGTTGTGAATAGTAAAAGGATAAACTTTGCAAGATAGAGATAGTAATAAAGATGAAAATATTATAAAAATTTGAGACAATTTACTAGTAAATATTATAAAAAGATCTAAGAAAATTTTGATTTTATGATATTTATTTTACTAAATGTAATAACAGTTTTACTTAAATTTCTATAAATCTGGAACCGAGTTTATATTGTAGCTTTTTGAGTGGCCAAAATATGAAACCTCAATATCAAAAGCAGTATGAGCCACTTACCATGATAATCGCTTTAATATTCGCTCTGGTTAGTCTGATATCGTCCGATTCGCTGACTTTCGTCTCCTCACTGTAAAACGCCAGCAGATCATCCACCATATCGGAATCGCCGCAGTCGGCAGTGCCGTCACCATTAACGTTCCTGCTCCTGTTCTCCATGTGCTCGTCAATGATTTTGTCGATGAACCTGTCCAATGACCTGCGAGCGGTCACGAGCCGCCTGTTCAGCCCTTGCGGGTCGATCCATCCCAGCCACGGTATGAAATCGGCGATATTGAAAACTCCAAACAGCTTTGAGAATTCTTGGAGGATCCCGATGAACTCGTCCTGGCCTTCTTGGGAGCTCGACCCAAACGCGGCCCGGTAGATGATGTTCTTGGTGAGGTTGAAGATTTGCTCGCCGACGTTGATGGAGGTTCCCGCGTTGGAAGCGACGGATTTAACGAGCAGGTCGACTTCATCCCGAACCGATTCCCATGACTCGGCCCGTTTCCGGCTGAAGAGCTTCATTACACACAGCTTACGCATCTGGCGCCAGTAGGGCCCGTAGTGAGCGAAAGCCATGTCGGCTCTGTCGTAAGTAAGGTAACTTATGGCGATGGTGGCCGGCCGGTTGGAGAAGATGTTGTCCTGTGCCTGGAGGACTTGGCGGGCCGTTTCGGGGTCGGAGATGGCGACCATGTGGAGTAACCCCATGCGGAGGTGGAAGATTCCGCCATACTTTTTAGCCAGCTGGGCTAGGCCACGGTGGGTTAGTTGGTCCATCATGTACATGTTTCCGAAGATCGGAAGGCCTCGAGGGCCCGGAGGATAGGGTTTCCGGCAGAGGCGGGAGGCGAGACCGAAGAGGAAGATGAGAGGGATGAACAAGAAGACAGCCGTAGATAATGGATGGAAAGTTTCGAGCAGAAACTCCATTTGTTTTCTGGAGCTCAGCACTTCAACTTAACTCCTCTGCTGTACAAACTCTGCGAAGAGGTTGCTAGTTTGTGATCTGATATTTGGGCTCTTATATAAACGTTTTTGTTTTCATCTTTATTTTATTTATTTTATTGTTTTGGAGTTCAGAACAAATGTGAAAGCCCAATATTAAAGTCAAGCAGTATTGCGCTTACAAATGATTTTAAGCGAAAAATGGTAAACAAATTTTTTAGAAATTCCAGTATTGATCTGCTATGAAAAAACTTAACGTATCCATACGCAATTCCGCAATTCCACAATTACCGTAATTATTGGATTATCATAGTTATTATGTTTTTTTATAGGATATTTGTGAAAGTGATTTTATAGGATATTATTTTTTGCTGTGTCGAGTATAGGTAGAAGTGGGGGTCTTCCACTGTTATGGCACCGGGTAGTGGAGCTTACGTTTCTTTCTTCTTCATTGTTGCATATTAACTACCGTCTGGCTTTGTTGGAAGGCATGTGCACGTTTACCGGGTTTTGTGGGAATCCAAATATAGACCATCTTGCTCCTCCGTACTCTTGCTCAGAATTTGCATGACCTAAGGTTAGTTGCAGGGGATTTTATTGAAATCATGTGGCCTTGGGAGAAGAGTGGGGGCAACACTAGACGTGACTCCCAGATGTTTACATTGAAGGAGATTTTATTTGATTACCATTTAGCATGGTTGTAAAAGCCGGACCGGACCGGGCGGCCGAACCGTTCTGACCGTGAACCGTTACTGCTTCCGGCCCGGCTACCGGCCTATATCCACTTTGGTCAAAAGCCGGTCAAAACCGGAAAAAGCCGTTGGAACTGTCGAACCGATAAACCGCCTAAACGGACGGCCTAAGATAGTTTGTCTGTTCGGATTCAATAACACCCGACGCCGATGCGTGAGAGAGGAAGAAATTAGTGAGAAGGAAAAATTTTGATTCTTGAAGGGAGAAGCCTGATAGTCGTCGGCCTCCCTCCCAGTCCGTTGCCACTCGCCATTACTCTGCTTATCGCTTATCTTCGACACAGTCTGTTTTGTGCTTCCGCCGCTACCCCTTCGGCCCTGCCAATCACCAGCTATTTTTGAACTTGGCCAGTCATCGAGCCTCCTGCTTCCATGTTCACTGCTCTTTGCTCACCTCACTGTCGCGCACAGCCTCTATTTCTCAATTTTAAGGCTCTTGACCAATTTAAAGTTTACAGAGTAGAGGTATTTATAGCGTTAGTCTATTTCGTAACTTTTGTTTGCTTTCTTCGTGTTTTTGCTGGTACTTTTGCCTTTTGTTTTTGTTAATCTTTGTACTCCATTTTCTTTTGCTTATTCATATCTTTTTCTTATTGCAGCCTTTGACTATTTTGACAGCAACAAGTCTTCACTCGGATGTTCTGTACATTTTCTTTTGCTTTTTTATATCTTTTTTGTTTCTTGTTGCAGCCTTTGACTATAATTTTCTGGCAACAAGTCTTCTTTTTATGTTATTGGCATTATTTTACTGTTTTTGAATAAGTTTAAAATTTTGTGTTTCTTTGAAATTTAGCTTATGTTAAGTTAATTAACTTGGTGATATTTTAAGGTAGATTTTGATGAATGAGTGATCTTGTGATAAATTATTATGTACTACTATTATTATTATTATTATTATTATTATTATTATTATTATTATTTAAAAAAAATATTTATATTAAGAGCAAAGTGTGTTGTCAATCATTAAATTTCATGAACAGGTAAATAAAATAATACTGGACTACATATTTAGATTTGAGAGAATAGTAGCTGTTGAAATATTTTTTATCCTGCTATTGATTGAACCGATGGTTCAACCGGTTGAACCAGTTGAACCATAATTCTTTGACTTGGACGGTTCTATCCCCGGTTCGGCTTTTACAACATTGCCATTTAGATGATTTGGGGCCAGGGGCATCTTCCTTTACTTGGAATAAGATTTGCCAAGGTGAACTTAAAGTTCTCAAGCATCTTGATCGAGCAGTTGCAAACCTTGCTTGGAAATAAGCATTTCCTGAAGCGTCAGTGATTACTTCTGTTACCACGTCATAAAAATAGAAGAATTACAAAATGTGGCATGATGGTAAAAAACCATTATATTGTGTAATTTTCTTCATAGTGATTAAAATACGAGGGGTAAAAAGTATAATGAACACCTGCTTAAAAGTGTTCCAAGTTGGTAACTTGGCTTTCCAAGAAAAGCCTTAAGGATTGCTTGTTTATCAAGCAACCTATGGACTTTTTTGTAAGGTTTTGAAAATTCGGGTACTTAATTGCAAAACTTTGAAAAAAGAGCTTTGGATAGTTATGGGAAGGATATGAATGGTATGAAAGTGCTATTGGAGGACCAAATTGCTCATGGAAGACAACTAATGACAAAGAAAACACAAAAAGGCATAAAGGACTTAAGTGTTCTAATGTATGCCTTAAGATGTGTATGTTTTTGGCTTAAGTCAAATGGAGCAATTTGGAGTTTTTCCACATAGGGAGGGGCGACTATGGCTTGTAAATGGGTCAAAAATGTTGGGCACATGTGTACTAATAAGTTTAGGACAAAGAAACCATAATTAGTGAGAAGAAAAATGACATAAAGCAAGGTTAAGCTTGTTAAGTGTGTTTTGTGCCCTTAAGCTCATTTAAGCCCATTTAAGTGGCCAACTCACTTATCTCTCGCCCATTTTCGGCCTCCTCGAGCCCAAAAACACAGCCGCATTTCCTCCATAGACACCACACCTTCAAACTTGCAATTGATTGAATTAAAAGGCAAGCAAGGGCAATTGGAAGCTATGTGATGCTAAGACTTGAGTGCACCTAGGATCAAGCTCCAATTTCAGCATACCCAACATGGTAAGGGTTCTCTTGCTTTCATGGGTTGTTTTATATATTTTCAAACAACCATAGAGCTAGGGCTAAGCTTGGAAGAGAGCTATGAGCTTGATGAACAAAGCTTAGTGAGGGGAGTGCACTTATTGAAGGTTTTGTGACCTAGTGTGAAGTGCACAAAAATGGTAGTGAAATAAGGGTTTCTAGAGCCCAAAGTTAGTTCTAACTAGTGCTAAAATCCTCCTAAGACCAAGCATTAGCTTAAGGAGGGCTACCATAGTGATTTATTTATGTTTATTCAAAAGCCTTACAAAAAAAGTCCATAGGTTGCTTGAGAAACAAGTAATCCTTAAGGCTTTTCTTGGAAGGCCAAGTTACCAACTTTGAACACTTTTAAGGAGGTGTTCATTCTACCTTTTACCCCTCGCATTTTAATCACTATGAAGGGAATTACACAATATAATGGTTTTTTACCATCATTCCTCACTTTGTAATTCTCCTATTTTTACGATGTGGTAACAGAAGTAATCATTGACGTTTCAGGAAATGCTTATTTCCAAGCAAGGTTTGCAACTGCTCAATCAAGATGCTTGTGAACTTTAACTTCACGTTGGCAAATCTTATTCCAAGTAAAGGAAGACGCCCCCTGAGCCCCAAATCATCTAAATGGTATGAAAGTGCTATTGGACGACCAAATTGCTCATGGAAGACAACTAAGGACAAAGAAAACACAAAAAGGCATAAAGGACCTAAGTGTTCTAATGTAGGCCTTAAGATGTGTATGTCTTTAACTTAAGTCAAGTTGAGCAATTTGGAGTTTTCCCACATAAGGAGGGGCGCCTATGGCTTGTAAATGGGTCAAATATGTTAGGCACATGTTTACTAATAAGTTTAAGACAAAGAAACTATAATTAGTGAGAAGGAAAATGACATAAAGCAAGGTTAAGCTTCTTAAGTGTGTTTTGTGCCCTTAAGCTCATTTAAGCCCATTTAAGTGGCCAACTCACTCAGCTCTCGCCCATTTTCAGCCTCCTCCAGCCCAAAAACACAGCCATGCTTCCTCCATAGCCACCACACCTTCAAACTTGCAATTGATTGAATTAAAAGGCAAACAAAGGCAATTGGAAGCTATGTGGCGCTAAGACTTGAGTGCACCTAGGATCAAGCTCCAATTTCAGCATACCTAACAAGATAATGGTTCTCTTGCTCTCATGGGTTGTTTTCTATATTTTCAAGCAACGATGGAGCTAGGGCTGAGCTTGGAAGATAGCCATGAGCTTGATGAGTCAAGCTTAGTGAGGCGAGTGCACTTATTGAAGGTTTTGTGACCTAGTGTGGAGTGCACAAATATGGCAGTGAAATGAGGCTTCTAGAGCCCAAAGTTAGTACTAACTAATGTTAAAATCGTCCTAAGACCAAGCATTAGCTTGAGAAGGCCTGCCAGAGTGATTTATTTATGTTTATTGCATGTTTTGTGGACTAACCTATGGTTTATGTTGTTGCTGCATTTCTTGTGTTTGATGGTTGTGAATGGCTGCTGCATTTGGTTGCTACATCTTATATATATGCATTGTGGTTTTGTGTTTTAGTGTCTTTGGATGTAGGTTTTGATGATGGTTAGATTGCCTATTGAATCCAACTGCTACCCTTACTAAGTTTCTCATTGAAACTTGCTCCTCTCAATTCTGCCATTTTAGGTACAACTGAAAGATCACCTTTAAACTAACCTTTGTAGTTTTATTTTTTCCCTGAATTTTTAGGTACTTAAACGTCCATATGTCTAGTTGTGATCTGGAAATTTTGGTGATTTTATGAGCACATTTGGTCTTTTAGTGATGGTGCTTATTGTGATTTATAGCAGTTGTCCAACATCCTGTTCTGGAGTCCATTGGGCCTCTGGCACTCCTGTAACTTAGGGTACATATTTAGCTAAGTTAAGACCATTTTTTAGTGGATGTATGCATGTACATGTAGTGTATGTAAAATGAGATAAGTATGTAAACATTTGAGTAATGTTTTGGCTATGTATATGATGTGGTGCAAAGCTGCCTAAGTGTGAATGATAGGCTGCTTACTTGTAAATTCTATTTTGGCCTCATATTGTTGTTAAATGCAAGATAATGTATTTCCCATATGTATTAGACATGCATGGGATAGCCTTGGAGTGCTTACCCCTTGTAAATGAGGTGTTTGCACAATTATGAAATTTTGTATAGGCAAAATGGTTATAAAGTGACCAGAATTTTGACTTTGCACTTAATGTTCTATAACTCTCTGTGTAGATTGAATCTTAGTATGAAATTTTGACCAAACCTAGATCACGTCTAGAGATTAAATTGGAATCTTGAATTTCTGAATTTGGAGCCTTGTAGCCAAAGATATCACATTGAAAATTTGGCTAAGTTACTGTTCATTTGGTCAAAATTTTGTAACAAACTTAAAAAAATTCATAACTTAGTCCATAGGTGGGCTATTGATGTAAAACCAAATTCCTTGGTTTGCTTAAAGACTCTTATTGATAATGAATAAACAAGAACAAGGGGTTACATAACTAGATTAATACATTTTTTTGGAAGAAGTTTCAGGTGCAGTGGCTGGTCACTTACACTTAATAAGATTGCTTAATGTGCGGTAGCCAAGATTAAGACTTGTGTTAGTATTTTCCTTCCTTGTTTCCATGGTGTGCATAAAATCTAAATGTGTCTAATTGTTGGAGCAATATGCATGCATTTATATAGTGCCCAAGAAGGCCACTTGGGTGTGCACACTAAGAGTATTGTTCTGATGGCCTACAAAACATACCAATCGTGGGAGTTTTTAAATGCACAATTTTGGCACTATAAATGAACTACCCCAGAGTGGGTAACAGATGTTGGTATCAGAGCATGGTTTATACATGTACATATAGTTGCATTGCATGCTAGCTACATTCATGAACTCAGTGTGGTTAGGTGCTAGTGTTAAGTACCATTGAAATACCTATGATCTTTATATGTGCTCTATGATGAGTCATCAATATAGGAAGTAAATATGGTTGCCACAAGGAGAGGGGAACCACCTCGAAGGCCTTTTACTAATTCTGGGCAACAAAAAAATGGATAGAATACAGGGAATCAGGGTCAATAAGGGCACCAAACCTTGAAGTGCCTTAGGTTTGGTTAGAGCTTCAGAGGAACTTAGCTCTAATTAATGAAAACTTAGTAAGGCTAATTCAAGCAAAACAGCAAGGAGTCCAAGTGGCTCTAGTAGAACCAATTCAGGATGCACAGTAGCAACCAGAAGAGGATACTAGGAACACATCTGAATATGTTCCTTCTGGAAGCATAAAAGATACAAATGATGAAACTGTTGAGGTGGAAGATGAGGATAGGGGAAATCTGAGAGGCAGAAGAGTAAGATTTGAGATTGGTCAAGTGTCCAAGACCAATCCCTCAGTCTATAACCATTCCTCCACTAGGAATGAGATTGAGGAAGATCAGGAGAGAAGGGGCAGGAGAGCCATAGAGAGCATCACCGTGCTGAAGAGTCTCACAGATCCAGGAGATAGAGAGTAGATGATCTAGAAGGCCTAGATAAGGTCAGACTGTTGTAGAGGTTCCAAGGACTAAGGCCTCCACAGTTTGATGGAAGAGCAAGACCAAAAAGAGCTGAGGAGTGGTTAATCTTCATAGAAAAGATGTTTGAGAAGATGCCATTTAGCTCCACTAAAAAGGTGTCACTAGCTACTTACAACTTGGTAGGCAGTGCATAAATGTGGTGCAGAAACACCAGAGATAGGTATGCTGTCCAGAAGGCCAGGAAGAATTATTGAGATGAGCTGGTTAGAGTTCACTTAGCTCTTTCAGGAGCAGTACATTAGTGATGCCATCAAGGATATGAAGCAAGATGAATTTGATGCTCTACGGCCGGACAACCTTAGTGTCCTAGAGTATGAGCACAAATTCAATTGGTTGGTGAGATATGTTCCTCAGTATCATGGACTGCAGGAGTTAAAGGCCAAGAAATTTTTCAGAGGCCTAAGGTTAGACATTAGAATGGCTGTAAGACCTTTTAGAGTAGTCACTTACTATGAAGCAGTGGAGAAAGCTCCATTAGTAGAGCAAGAGGAGTATGAGACTAGGTACTTTCCCAGTGGACCAGGGGACTGGGAAAGTAGCAAGGCAGGAGGCAAGCAAAAAAAGCCACCACATGGCAAGTGTATTGCCAAGAGTTCCCATCTTGGTGGTGAGGGTAAGGTTAAGGGGAAGTCCCTAGCCTAAGGTGCCCGAAATGCAAGAAGTTTAATGGAAAGAAACCTTACTATTTTGATACTCAAGCTTGCCTAAGGTGTGGTGTAATGGATCATTGGATCAAAGATTGCCCACATGTGCAAGGAAGAAGGTCAGAAGACCAAGGTCCGATGAAACCTACTAGAGTAGGACCTAGAGAGGCAGCACCTATGGAGGGACATCAGAGACCTGTTCCTCCAGTGGAAAGGCCTCTAGTGCAAGGAGCTGGCAGAGTGTTCCAAGTAGAAAGGCTAGAGACATCACAGTAGGGAAGTGCACTAAGTGGTAACATTTACCTAAATGGTATGCCTGTTAGTGTTCTGTTTGATACTGGTGCACCTGTATCTATAGTGGCAAGGAAATTTGTTGATGCCATGAAATTGCCTACTAAAATCATGCCTAGGATATTCTTTGTGAAAATAGCAGGTAGTCAATGTCTTTTCACTAATGACGTAGTGACAAATTGTGAGCTAATAGTAGGAAAGACTAAGGTTATGACTAATCTGCTAGTGTTGGACCTTCCTAAATATGATATAGTGCTGGTTATGAGTTGGCTTACTATGCATAACATAAAGATTGATTGTGCTAAGAAGGAAATCACATTGCCTGATGGTGAAGTGCATGCATTAGTGAATTCTAAGGAATTAGTGTATGAAATGCATGGCATGGAACTCGAGGTACTAGATGAGATACCTGTGATTTCTAAGCATGATTATTGTTTTGCATTGAATGAATTGTGATGAGGAAGTGGACAGGATATCTGTAGTGAGAGACTCTCTAGAAGTCTTTCCTAAAAACCTGCCAGGTATTCTTTTACTAAGGGAAATTGAGTTTGAGATCAAGCTACAACCAGGAGTTAGTCCAATATCCATTCTTTCTTACAGAATGCCTGTCATAGAGATGAATGAGCTCAAGAAACAACTTGATGAACTTCTTGAAAAAGGGTTCATAAGGCCAAGTGTTTCACCGTAGGGAGCTCCAGTGCTCTTTGTGAAAAAAAAGGATGGATCATTGAGACTATTCATTGACTACAGGAAGCTTAATCCAGTGACAATCAAGAACAAGTATCCACTCCTTCGGATTGATGATCTATTTGATCAACTCAAGGGAGCTAAGATCTTCTCCAAGATAAATTTGAGATTTGGATACTTCCAGTTGTGATTAAAGGAAGAGGATATTCTTAAGACTGCATTTAGGACTAGATATGGGCATTATGAGTACACAGTCATGCCATTTGGTTTGACTAATGCCAGCTGCCTTCATGGACCTGATGAACAGGGTGTTCAGACCACATCTGGACAATTTTTTTGTTGTGTTCATTAATGACATCCTAATGTATTCCAAGGATGAAAATGAACATGAACATCATCTGAAGATTGTCTTAAAGACTCTATTGGAACATCAGCTTTATGCCAAGTTATCAAAGTGTGAATTCTGGATAAAGGAAGTGTCTTTCCTAGGATACATCATAGATGCACAAGGCCTTAAGGCAGACCCTGAAAAGGTCAAGGCAATACAAGAATGGGAAAGACCAAAGACTATGAAGGAAATCAGAAGTTTCCTAGGATTAGTTGGATACTACAAGAGGTTTGTATCAGGCTTTTCCAAGATTGCCTCAGTTCTTACTCATCTAACCAAGAAGGCTCAAAGATTTGAATGGACTGAGAAGTGTGAAAAGAGTTTCCAGGAGCTCAACTAAAGGTTGATTGAAGCTCTAGCATTGATTGTTCTTGATCCAAGCAAGCCCTACATCATATTTACATATGCATCTAGATCTGGATTAGGTTGTGTGCTTATGCAAGAAAGAAATTTCATTGCTTATAGGTCAAAGTAGTTGAGACCGCATGAGCAAAAATGTCCTACCCATGACCTAGAACTGGCAGCAGTGATTTTTTCTTTGAAGCAATGGAGGCATTATTTGATGGGTAGTTCCTTTGGGATTTACACTGACCAGAGGAGCCTAAAGTACTTGTTCACTCAGAAAGAGTTGAACATGAGGCAAAGAAGATGGTTAGAATATATCAAGGACTATTACTGCTGTATAGACTACACAAAGGGCAAAGGCAATCTAGTAGCGGATGCCTTGAGCAGGAAGTACACGGGTATTCTGAAAAGAGGATCCATAACTGATTATGATGAGCAGAATAATCTGTTATGTGTATGGCATAAGCGGCCTAAGTGGGAGAAAGCCCAAACCTACACATTGACAATTCAGTCTAGATGGATTAAAGAAGCCAGAAAGGCACAAAAGACAGATCTTAATCTGAAAAAGATTCCAGGAAAGGAAAAAGGCTCATTGTATCAATCCTTTGCCTATAGGCAAGGATTACTATATTTCAAGGATCGAATCTATGTACCTAAAGGACCAAAGCTCAGGGATGAAATACTTGAGGAAGCTCACACAAGCAAATTGAACATCCAACCAGGAGGTGAGAAAATGTATAAAGACTTGAAGATTCACTTCTGGTTGCCAAATATAAGGAGAGACATAGTTACTTATGTCTCCAAATGTGCCACATGCCAGAGGTTAAAGGAAGAGCACCAAAAGCCAGCTGGTGTGCTACAGACTCCACCTATGCCAGTGAAGAAGTGGGGCAACATAACCATGGACTTTCGGACTAGATTGCCTATGACCTTATTAAGGCATAATATGGTTTGGGTCATTGTAGATAGGCTAATCAAATGTGCCCACTTCTTACCTATGAAACTCACAAACTCCTTGGAGAAGTTAGCTTAGATGTATGTCCAAAAAATAGTGAGACTGCATGGAGTGCCAGATTCCATTGTATCTGATAGAGATCCAAGATTTATAGCTCAATTTTGGAGTGCTTTTCACAAAGAACTAGGTACCAAAATCCACCTAAGTATTGCTTCTCATCCTCAGACAGATGGGCAGTCTGAAAAGGTGATACAGATACTAGAAGACATGCTCAGGAGCTGTGTGTTAGATTTCACAGGTGAATGGGACCAACACTTGCAATTGGTAGAATTCTCATATAACAATAGTTACCAAAGCCCATTGGCATGGCACCTTATGAAGCATTATATGGAAGAAGGTGCATGACACCCCACCATTTGGTGGAAGCCGCAGATAGGCTAGAGATGGGTCCTGAAATTATTAAAGAGACTACTGCAAAATTCAAGAAAATTCAAAAGAGATTAAAGGTAGCTAATAAAAGAACTACAACCTATGTCAATAAAAGAAGGAGAGACTTGTAGTTTGAGGTTGGTGACAATGTTTAGCTGAAAGTTGCACCAACCAAAGGCATTATTAGATTTGGTAGAAGAACCAAGTTAGTTGCAAGATACATAGGTCCTTATAAGATCTTGGACAGAGTTGGCGAGGTCACATACAGGTTAACTCTACCGCCAAGCATGCCAAGTGTTCAAAATATTTTTCACATTAGTATGCTTAAGAAGTGTCTGTTGGACAGAAAGCATGCTATTGTAGTGGAAGACATACAATTGGAACCTAACTTGACATATGAAGAGAAACCTATAGCTATCTTAGCCAAGGATACCAGAAGGTTAAAAAAAAGGCTCATTCCCATGGTTAAAGTTCAATGGTCAAGCCACTCTGAAAGAGAAACAATCTGGGAAACTAAGAAAGACCTTACGGAAAGGTATCCTACAGACTACCTAAAGCTAAAGGCCATTTTGGAGGGCCAAAATTTTTAAGGCAGGGGGGGGGGGAGAATTGTTATCACTTCACAAAAGTAGGAGAAATACAAAGTGTGGCATAATGGTAAAAGACTATTATATTGTGTAATTCTCTTCATAGTGATTAAAATATGAGGGGTAAAAGGTATAATGAACACCTTCTTAAAAGTGTTCCAAGTTGGTATCTTAGCCCCCAAGAAAAGCCTTAAGGATTGCTTGTTTGTTAACAAACCTATGGACTTTTTTGTAAGGTTTTGGAAATTCGGGTACTCAATTGCAAAACTTTCACAAAAGAGCTTTAGAGAGTTATGGGAAGGAAATGAATGGTATAAAATGCTATTGGAGGACCAAATTGCTCATGGAAGACAACTAAGGACAAAGAAAACACAAATAGCCACAAAGGACCTAAGTGTTCTAATATAGGCCTTAAGATGTGTATGTCTTTGACTTAACTTAAGTGGAGCAATTTGGAGTTTTCCCACATAGGGAGGGTTGGCTACGGCTTGTAAATGGGTTAAAAATGTTGGGCACATGTGTACTGATAAGTTTAAGACAAAGAAACCATAGTTAGCAAGAAGGAAAATGACATAAAGCAAGGTTAAGCTTGTTAAGTGTTATTTGTGCCCTTAAGCTCATCTAAGCCCATTTAAGTGGCCAACTCAGTTATCTCTCTCTCATTTTTGGCCTCCTCCAACACAAGAACACAGCCACACTTCCCCCATAGCCACCACACCTTCAAACTTGAAATTGATTGAATTGAAATGCAAGCAAGGGCAATTGGAAGCTATGTGATGCTAAGACTTGAGTGCACTTAGGATCAAGCTCCAATTTCAGCATACCCAACAAGGTAAGTGTTCTCTTGTTCTCATGGGTTGTTTTCTATATTTTCAAGCAACCATGTAGGTAGGGCTGAGCTTGGAAGAGAGCCATGAGCTTGATGAACCAAGCTTAGTGAGGCAAGTGCACTTTTTGAAGGTTTTATGACCTAGTGTGAAGTGCACAAAGATGGCAGTAAAATGAGGGTTTCTAGAGTCCGTCTTATGAGGATTTTAACATAAGTTAGTACTAACTTATGTTAAAATCCTCATAAGACCAAGCATTAACTTGATGAGGGCTTCCATAGTGTTTTATTTATGTTTATTGTATGTTTTATGGACTAATCTATGGTTTATGTTCTGGCGCATTTCATGTGTTTGATGGTTGTGAATGGCCGTTGCATTTGGTTGCCATATCTTGTATATATGCATTGTGGTTTTGTGTTTTAGTGTCTTTGGATGCAAGTTTTGATTATGGTTACATTGCCTATTGAATCCAAGTGCAACCCTTACTAAGTTTCTCAATGAAACCTACTCCCCTCAATTCTGCCATTTCGGGTCTAGATGAAAGATCACTTTCAAACTAACCTTTGTAGTTTGAGTTTTTCCATTAATTTTTAGGTTCCATGTGTCTAGTCATGATCTGGAATGTTTGGTGATTTTAGGAGCACATTTGGTCTTTTAGTGATGGTGCTTATTGTGTTATGCAGTAGCTGTCCAGGATCCTGCTCTTGAGTCCATTGTGTGTCTAGCACTCTTGTAAGTTAGGGTGCATATTTAGCTGAGTTAAGACCATTTTGTAGTGCATGTATGCATGTACATGTACTATATGTAAAATGAGACAACTATGTGAACATTTGAGTAATGTTTTGGCTATGTATGTGATGTGGTGCAAAGCTGTCTAAGACTGAATGATAGGCTGCTTGCTTGTAAATTGTGTTTTGACCACATATTGTTGTTAAATACAAGGGAATGTATTTACCATGTGAATTAGACATGTATGGGATAGCCTTGGATAGCTTACCCCTTACGAATGAATTGTTTGCACACTTATGAAATTTTGTATGGGCAAAATGGTCATAAAGTGACTAGAATTTTGACTCTGCACTTAATGTTCTGTAACTCCCCATGTAAAATGAATCTTCATATGAAAATTTGAATATACCTAGAGCACATCTAGAGGTTTAATTGAAATTTTGAATTTCTGATTTGGAGCCTTGTAGTCAAGGATATGACGTTGCAAAGTTGGCTAAGTTACTGTTCATTTGGTCAGAATTTTGTAACAAACTTAAAAAAAAGCCATAACTTAGTCCATAGGTGGGCTATTGATGTAAGTCCAAATTTCTTGGTTTGCTTAAAGACACTTCTTGATAATGAAGCAAGGAAAATAGGGGGTTACGTGGCTAGATTAATATAGTTTTTTTGAAGAAGTTTCAGGTCTAGTGGCTGGTCACTTACACTTAATAAGATTGCCTAATGTGTGGTAGCCAAGATTAAGACTTGTGCTAGTGTTTTTTTTCCTTATTGCCCTGGTGTGTATAAAATGTGAATATGTGTCTAATGGTTGGACCAATATGCATTCATTTACATAGTGCCCAAGAGTGCCGCTTGGGTGTGCACACTAAGGGTATTGTTCTAATGGCCTGCAGAACATACCAATCCTCAAAGTTTCTAAATGCATAGTTTTGGCACCATAAATAGACTACCTCAGAGTGAGTAACAACTTCAACTTTCTGAATTTTGATGATATGGGTCTCGACATTTTGTTTGTAGTTCCTATGTTCCCCGTCCCCCCCTGGCCAAAAAAAAAAAACAAACTCTTTGGTATTTTGAACAAATGTGGTCTCTGAAACCTCATTGTGAAGAAGTTATAGGTGCTACCTAGAAGCTTGGTGAATCTTTATCCATCCGGGAGCATATGCAAAAGTGTTGATTAGCCCTTTCTCATTAGTCAATTTTCTATGATTTGGGGTTTGATCTCTTATTTTAGCTAAAGAACAAGAGGTTGAAAGTTTATATCGCCAACCTATCTCTGAGAAGCTTATTTAATGTAGACTTGGCTTAAACACCGGGCTGCATTCTCTTTGTGCTAAGTAGGAGGCTTACTAGCAGCAGAGAGCACAAACACAATGGCTCCAAATGGGGGATAAGAACTCCAAATATTTTCACCAGGTGGTTAATAACCATCGTAAACAGAATTACATCACTTCCATCATGTTAGCCTCAGGTAACACTTTGATGTCATGTGTGGATATTCAAGAGGAAGCAGTCAAGCATTTTGGTGATCTATTCTGTTCCTCAATTAACATGCTGGCTCTCTTAGATTTTGAAGCTATTCAACATCGTGTTATAGGCAATATGAATGATAGCTTGCACAGGCCTTTCACTAATGAGGAGATTACATCTACTTTGTTTGCTATGTATCCTACTAAATCTCGTGGACTTGATAGTTTAACCCCATTGTTCTACCAAAAGTATTTGCACATTATTAATAAAGATATTTTGAATATATTAGTGGCATCTTGAATGCAAAACAAATTTCTTTGGAGATAAATTACACCTATATTACTTTGATTTCAAAAGTGGAATAGCTTGAAGTTCGACAATAGCCTAAATCCTTGTCAGACTTCAAGCCTACCAGTTTATGTAATGTACTGTATAAGATTATTGCCCAAGTCCTTATTAAATCTCATGAAGCCATTATTGCCTTTCATTATTTCTTAGTATTAGAGTGTTTTTATTCCAAGGAGACTTCTAACAAATTATACTCTCATTGCTTCAAAGACTTGTTATCATTTAAGCAGTATATGAGGTTTAGGAGATGGAGCTTTGGCTTTCAAGCTAGACATGTCCAAATCTTATGATTAGGTAGAGTGGTTTTTTCTCTTGAGGGCTATTTCACTATTAAGGTTTCATGCTAGGTTGGTTGACCTTGTTCTTAGCTGTGCTACAACTGCCTCATTTTCTATTTTCATTAATGGAGAACCTTCACATAGATTCAACCCCTCCCATGGTGTTACTCACTCCGGGGTAGTCCAATTATGGTGCCAAAATTGTGCATTTAGACTCCCAGGATTGGTAATGTTCTGTAGGTCATCAGAACACTACCCATAGTGTGCATACCCAAGTAGGCCTCTTGGGCACTATGTAAACACATGCATATTAGTCCAACCATCACACATATATTCACATTTCATGCACACCATGGCAGCAAAGAAGGAAAACACTAGCACAAGTTTTAATCTTCGCTACCACACATTAGGCAATCTTGTTAAGTTTTAGTGACCAGCCACTGCACCTATAACTTCCACTAATAAACTGTATCATTATAGCCATGTACCCCCTATTTTATTTTCGCCATTATCAAGTAGAGACCTATAGCAAACGAAGGAATTTTTTTTACATCAATAGCCCATCTATGGACCAAGTTATGAATTTTTGAAGTTGGTTACAAAATTCTGACCAAATAAACAGTAACTTGGCCAAATTTGAAACATCATATCTTTGGGTACAAGGCTCGAAATTCATAAATTCAAAATTCCAGTTCAACCTCTAGATGTTCTCTAGATTTGGTCAAAATTTCATGCAAATATTCCTTCGACACAGGGAGATATGGAACTTTAAGTGGAGAGTCAAAATTCTGGTCACTTTATGACCATTTTACCCATACAAAATTTCTTAAAATTCATTCACTTCATTTCCAGATCCAAAACCAACTTAGGAAATTCCATACATGTATTAAACACATGGTAAAACCATTTCCATGAATTTAGAATCCTTCCAATCCTTATTCATAAAAATTTCATCAAAACAGCCCACAAACAACATATGGACAGCATTGTGCGTGCATTTCAAACTACACTCCAATGATTCATATATCCTTCTCACACTACACATACACCATACCCAGTTCATTTA
Source organism: Aquilaria yunnanensis (assembly GCA_039654915.1). NCBI lineage: Eukaryota > Viridiplantae > Streptophyta > Magnoliopsida > Malvales > Thymelaeaceae > Aquilaria > Aquilaria yunnanensis. Next base: position 81,324,402 of record CM077598.1, read on the forward strand.
CATGCATTCATTCACTACATATATGCCAATAACTTAGTTAATATGTACATTAAGCTTCTTCAAGAGCTACATAAAGCACTAAGCACTCTAGAGATACCATTACTAAAAATAGCTACTGTCCTCCAAAAATCATGAAAATTTCCAGTTTACCACTACACATACAGACGTTAATATACCTGAAATTTCACAGAGAAATTGAAGCAAAAACTATTAATTTCAATGTTCTCTTTCAAGTGCTCCTGAAATGGACAGAAAGGGGGTAAGTTTCTTGGATGAAACTCAGTAAGGGCTTATCAATAAAATCTTCAAAATTCATCTATATATCCGAAATCCAAAGACAGTAAAACACAAAAACATAGTACAAATACACAAATATACACATCCAAATGCACAAACAAACACAGCATCAAACATATGAAATGGCGGCAGTAATAACACATTAAGGTTAGTCCATAATCATTCAATTAAACATTAAAACTCACTATGGCAGTCCTCCTCAGGCTATTGTTTGATCTTAGGAGTCTTTTAGGTCTTAGTTAGTACTAACTTGGGCTCTCGAAACCCTCAATTGCCCTGCCATAACAGAGCACCAAAGCTGTAGGGCCAAAACCCTTGGTGCGATGTCCCCCTTAACCTAAACTTGGTTCATCAAGCTCTCGGCTCTCTTCCAAGCTTTGGGTCTTAGCTTCATGGATGTTTGGGAATTAGTATTGAATAATAAATAGCCATGAAACCTAGACAAAACCCTTACCTTTTTCTAGAAATCCAATAAACCTTTTGTAAAGCCAAAAACTAGGGGTTTTTCTTGTTCTTGGTGCATCCGGTTGCTTTCCTTTGTGATTTCTTGAGAGCTTAAGCTATGGTAGCTATGGAAGATTATGGAGGAGATAAGGAATAGGTTTTGCTTGGTGGGGGACGAAAATGGCCAAGAAATGGCAAGAAATCAAGACATTTTACTTGACTTGACTAGTTTAACCTTAATCCTCACTTAGGTCACTATAAGTATGTCTTAAGCAAAGAATTTTTGGCTAATCTTTAGCCCACCTTTTTGACTTCTTTAGCTCACCTTTTTGACCTTATAACTGATGGGTTTTAGGAGCCAAACAATGCAGCGGAATTTAACCGAAACCCTCCAGGATCCAAGTGAAATGGGGCAAACCGGGTGTTCGAAAATTTTCATACCTAATTTTCGGTTGAGATCTCTCACTCAACTGTAGAGTCGAATCACAAAACCTGAACAGTTGACATGTTCAGGCTCTCTATGGTATCCACACGAGCCTCTCGGGATCACCACGCTTCCACCACATCCCAGCAGATGCGTTTCTCTTGCGCTCGCAGTGCTAGCTTGCGTCCTCCAAGGAATTACAAGAGAAGAGTGCGGCTGTCCTTTTGGGACGCTAGGGCAAGGAGGCCTACGAATTTCTCACTAGAAGTTGTATTTATAGTGAGACTCAACTTCCAGGCCTAATAGGTTTCAAAGCCCTAATCCAATTAGGCTTTAATTTCAGGCTTAATAATGGCTCAACTATTGGGCCCATTATTAATACCAAAATTATTGTGCAACCAAAAGCCCAAATTATTAGCCCATGCACTCTAATGATCCAAATAGCTCTATGTGTGTGACCCAATAGGCTCTTACCACGTTAGCAATGATCATAAATCACATTTATGATCATAAGCAATGAGCGGTGTCTAGCAACACATCATTGCTACCCAAGTGACAAGATTGTCGATGATTCGACTAAACCTTTATTGTCCCTTTGTCCAAGATATCAAGACTAAGCACGAGACATGGAATGTGTCACTCTCGTATAGCCCAATCTTTGGTTTCTTGATTACCGAGTAGACTAACTTAAACTGATGACATTGATATCATATATCAACTTTTCCGAGCATGGCCATGCATTTTCTAAGTCTCACTCTATCAAAGGGCACGAAGTTATCACTCCCATTACATAGGAGGGACAAATCCCATCTTGATCATACAAATCCTTCCGCATGATATGTGACATACCCAATGACCTCCTTCAAGTTCACTCAGTTACGAGCAACAAAGGAAAGTATCAAAGTATGTGACTCACATGTAGGGAACCTTGATGATCGTAGGTCGAAGGACTACATATACCATGATCACTATGAGAATCACTTATGACACTCATATAACGATCCATGAAGTGTTCTCATGGTGGGTCGGTCCAGTACACAAGTTCTCCAACTTGTACCCATATGTAGACTACATATCTCATATTAGTCTCCACATATGCTAGTCAATATGTATTATTGCAACCCGCTCCACAGTAATACTAGACTAGGGACATTTAAGAATATCATTATTCTAGGGTTACAATTATGTTTATTACGTTACGCGAAAACAAAAAAACAAACATAATTGCTGGATTAATGCGTCAATAAAATATCATGACTCAATGTGCAAAAATACAATCATCTCATGATTAGCTTTTTGGGCACAACACTAACAATAACCTGGAAATAAAAGGCTTGGATAATGGTAGAAATAGCCACCTTTGACTCTTGTAAAAAATCATCCCATCGTTAAGTTATTTTTGGGAACAATTGTACACTTAGTTGTCCTAGGTTCTTGAATAATAGCTTTTATTTCCTTTATGCAATTCAGCCTCCAAAATTTGTTTCCATATCATTCATATCTTTCCCATAACTCTTCAAAGCTCTTTTGTGAAAGTTTTGCAATTGAATAGCCAAATTTCCAAAGTCTTACAAAAAAGTCCATAGGTTGCTTGAAAAACAAGCAATCCTTAAGGCTTTTCTTGGGGGCCAAGTTACTAACTTGGAACACTTTTAAAGAGGTATTGATCATGCCTTTTACGGCCTACACCTCAATCACTATGGTGAGAATTACACAATATAATGGTTTTTAGCCATTATGACACACTTGTAATTCTCCCATTTTTGTGAGGTGCTAACACATGGTATCCAACAAGGCTACCAACTCTCACCATATTTGTTCTTATTTTGAGCAAAAGGCCTATCATGTCTACTTCAGAAAATTGAGTGGTAGTGCCAAATTAATGGTATATCTATTAGTTGGCTTAGCGTTACTATCTCCCATTTCCTTATTGCCAAGGACAGTCTCCTTTTAATTCAATCTACTAAGGGTGAAGTTTGTTATGTGCTTTTAATTCTTGATAATTATCAAGCTATTTTAGGTCAGATAGTGAATCTCCAAAAACCCTTGATATTTTTCAGCCCCAACACATCGGTTAATGTTTGGTCTTCTATGTCTCAATTGTTGGGCACTAACCAGTCCCTCATATCAGATGAGAATTTGAGGTTCCTCTAACTCTTGGGGTCTTAGAAACTAAATTAGTTCGATTATCTGATGGAAAGTGTGTCACACAAACTGTCAGCTTGGAAAGCTTCCTTCTTGCCTCAAGCCATCTGGTTACTCTTGATCAAATTTTTTGAGCAAGCCATGTCGAGTTGTCTCATGAGTACTGATGCCCGGTAGCATCTTCGTTGAATGACATGTTAGCTGATGGCCATGGGCCTCATCGTTTAGAGTCATGGTGACCGTTGGAGAGACTTCTAGGAGGAAGAACGCCTGGAGGATGGTGCGCCCAAGGGAGAGTACCTGAGATGCTCAGAAGAAGTGGGTTAGGAGGCCCCCGGATGTGGTTCCGGGGGGGGAGCCTCCGACGCCCAAGTCAGTGGTGGCTGAGAAAGGCAGAGGAAATAGCACAAAGGGCTGAAGAGTCTCGCCTGGTGATTTTTTAGAGTATGGGAATCAGACCTTTGCCCACCAACCTCCTGCCAAGTATTTATTTCCTGGTATTTATAGGAGTGCCTAGCCCGTTCAGATCGCGACACGTGTTCGGTCGGATGCTTCCTGAGTTTCTGGGCGTAGGGGACAGATAGCTGGTAGCAGGTTGCCTTGAGCCTTGTGCTGAGATGGGCCATGATGTGATTTTGATGGCGTCAGTGTGCCAGAGCGCCTATTGAGGCGACTTTATGACGTCTGTGAAAGGACGTGTCAGAGGCTTCCTTAAATGCTCCTGCCGTACTCCCGAGGTCCCTGGGCGAGGTCGTCCTTTGGTACGGACAATGCCTCTTCGGGAAACACGCACCCAGTTCGGGGGTTCCCAGCTTCAGGGAGTTCCGCCTTCGGGGAGATCATGTTCGGCCCGCAATAGCTGGTGCCTCTTTTTCGAAGGCGATCTATTTGCAACCTCGGGGGGCTAGTAGTATCCTCAAATTTCCTGGCTTGCCGGGCTCGGAGCTTTTCGGCTATCTCCCGAGGTGTATGATCTCACCTTTTCTCGGGTAGCGCCAGTTTCTTCTGGCCATTCTTGTGGCAGGGAGTTCGGCCAGATAGAGGCGATAGACTTTGGCTATCACATGCCCCCCTTTGGAAAGCCGAAGTGAAGACTTCGGTTTTGCATCTCTTTCCGAGGTTGTTCTTGGGAGTTTCTTAGGAAGCTTAGCCTGTTCCGAGGATGCACCTCTTGCCCGAAGGTATGGGCTGTTCGGCTGTTCGGCCTTGGCCAGTTCTTTGGTGTCTTCGAGGCGAAGCCTGTGCCGAAGATACACCTCTTGCCCGAAAGTCATGGGCTGTTTGGCCATAGCCTGTCTCTTGGTGTCCTCGAGGTGGCCTGCTCTTTGTTTCTGCAGGTCTGATGGCCAAGCGTGTCAGTCTGAGCGACGCGTCCCAGCTTTTTAGGGATGTCAGAAGACGTGCTCCTTTTTTCCTAGGGATGTCAGGAGACGTGTCCCCGTTTTGGCGCGGCGGTTGACACGTGGCGCTTTGCCATTGGAGGAGAGTTGCGTCGGTTACAGAGGGCACGCCTTTTCAGGTGCAGAGGGCAGTTACGGCGACGGTTTGCCTCGAAAGGGTACTTATGACGATGTTTCGGTTACCCACCCCTGGCCTATAAATGTGGCTCGTTCCATCATAAGTTCCTTTTGCTTTTTCTTCTGCTCTTCTCTCTGCTTTGCCCCTGTTCCTGCACTTTCTTGCTTTCTATGGCGGAGCTGCCTTAATCAGAGCTTTTTCCAGCCAACTTTCACAACGGCGTCCTCAGATTTTGGCAAATCTTTTGGTGGGTTTTTGTTTTCCAGAGCGTTTTGATCTCTCTGTTCTTTGGAGTTTTTTCTGGAAACTGTTTTCTTGTCTTTTCCAAACTCGCTTTCATGTCTACAATGCCTATCCCTGAGAGATAGCAGCCTCTTTTAGCCCATCCTTGTTGCACCACCCCTGCAAAGTTAGAGAGGTGGAAGAAAAAGTTCTTTCTTCCCTTTTACGCCATTACTAGGCTGCCTCGTTCCAGCCATTATGCTTTTTCAAACCATAGTAACGAGATTACCGTTTTCCGAGCCCAGCTGAAGGCCGGACTTCGGTATCCTCCCCCGAAGATGGTTTGCGAGTTCTGTCAATTTCATGGCATTGCTGTGAACCAGCTTCCCCCGAACTCGTTCTGCTATTTTAACGCCTTCCTCTGTATGTGTGGCGTCTTCGGGATAAAACCCCATTTTATACTCTTCATGCAGTACTACAAGCTCTTTGTGGTCCCGAAGGGTGGCTTCTATTTTATGCTACCTCGGGGATCCGGAAGCAAAAAATTCATGTTCACCTTCGCCACCAAGGACAGCTGGCGGGGGTGGCAACAGAAATTCTTCTTCCTGAAGATGGAGGAGTCCTGGTCGTATGTTCCGACCAAATGGGCTCAGGGAAGGCTAGATGTGGACGTTGTTGATCCGAGGTTGTTGCTGACTCCAGAGTTGGCTTCCACTTTCGCGGAGTTCAACGGCCACATCCGCACCGTCTCTGACTGGGCTCCCGAGGTCGCGCCGCGCTCTCTCTACCCCTTCCCTATCAACTGGAGGTTGATGACCGAAGAGGTCCTCCGGGAGTTAAAGGTGGTTAAGGAGCACGAGACCGACCTCGAGATGCCAGCTCCTGCCATCACCGGGAAGGATTCTTGGTTGGTCAAGCTTCTTAAGGAGGAAATCTCTTTCGAAACGCTTGTCGAAAGTGAGTTATCTTCTACTCCCTTGTTGTTTTTCCCTCAGACTTACGCTGATGTCTTTTTTCTTTTTCAGAGATGGGCGACGGGACTGCTGCATTTTACAAGTCCCTTTTCTCCGACCAGGTGGAGAAGGGGGATCAGACAAAGAAGGCGGCCTCCCGAAGGCGGAAGTCTACTGGCGCGGGGCCTTCGGCGAAACGGGCAAAGAAAACTGCCCAAGTTCCTCTAGAGGAAATTTCCAAGGAGGCTGACGAGGAGCCTGGGACAGCATAGATTCCGACGTCTGAGGCAGCTGCCGAAGTCCCTGCCGCGGCCGAGGTTCCTCCGCAGAGCCCTTCGGAGTCGCAGGCCCTTCTGGAGGCCGTGGAAGAGGCCCCTTCTGCCGAGGAGCGGCGCAAGAGGAAGGGCAAGGAGATTTCAACCGAGGAGTCTCAGGATTCCGAGGACGCCGTGTTCGAAGTGCCGCCAGGTCTGTTGTTTTCAGAACAAGTATGGCCCTTTTTGTTTTTCTGAATTTTTCCTTTGTCTCTGACCCGCTTCTCATTTTTGCCATGTAGGGGAGTTACTTACCCCGAACTAGGCGGCCGAACACGCGAAGGCGTGCGCTCTTCGAGATGCCAAAGTCCCGCAAGGGAAGATATCCAAGGAGCCTTTCTGGACTTTCACGGAGGACATGAACTTGTACTCCGAGGACTGTCTTGAAATGGCAAAGCAAATTTCGAAGGGGGTGCTTACAGAGGCCTCCTTCAAGGCTATTGCGGCGGCCCATCCGGACAATGACACCCTCGCCGCAAAAGTCACTGAGCATGCTGCTCAGGTATGTTCTTCACACCTTTTTCCCTTCAATTATTTCCTTAGTGCCTGGCTCTTACTGACCTTGCGTTCATCTTTTTGCAGCTGCTGGGATACGCCGGCTTTCTCCGAGTTCGGGTGGCCAGGCAGGCGAAGTTCCGAGCTTCGGCCTTAGTGGCCTTAGAGAAGGCGAAGGCCACTCGCTTGGCATTGATCACCAAGAACCAGCAGCTGTCAGATGCTGCGAAGGAAGAAGTTGCCGCCCTTCGGGAGGAGTTCCGGAAGGAGAAAGAAGAACTTGAGAAGGATTCCTCCCGGAAGATTGCTGACCTCGGTGAGCAGATAAATGGAATGTTGGCCGCCAACGAGGAGCTCCTAAAGGATAAGTTAGATTCTGACAAGCTCATACTGGCGCTAACAGCTGAGAAAAACATCCTTGCAGCCGAGGTCAAGTCCTTGAAGAAGGATCCGAAGGGGAAAGAGCAGATAAAGGCGCTGGAGGAGGAGATCGCAGATCTGAAGGACGAGCTTGACGACCTTGATCTTGACAAGAACAAGTCTGATCAAATGGCCAAGGTCACTTTTCAGGACGGCTTCTGCCTTGCTCGGCACCAAGTCCTCCAGAGGTTCCCAGATCTGGACCTCTCTTTCCTAGAGGCTCTAAACATTCCTGAGGGACCTCGGTGGGAATGGTCCAAGGTCGAACATTTGAACCTTCTTTCTTCAATTCCAGTGCCGAAGGTGGTGGAAAAGGGTGGGCAAGCAAGTGGCTCTCGGGACGCTGCGAACCCTTAGGCTTTTTTAGGGCCCCTTTTCCTTCCCTTCAATTTTGTGTTCCTTCTTCGGGCACTTCTTCATTGTAAAGCAGCTTACTCTTTAATGAAGACTTTTTGGCTAAGTCTTTTCGCAAGTTTATTTATTTCCATTGCCCCGAATGCATTTGCTCAAGAGACTTCGGAAAACCTGCGATCAAAGAAACTTTATTACCTTCTCTTGGCCGAACCTATTTGCTCTGGAGGCTTTTTTGGAAGGTCTGTAAAATTTGACTAAGTCTTTTTGCAGGTTTTGCATTTCCATTTTGTCCCGAACACATTTGCTCGGGGGACTTCGGAAAACACTTAGTCAAAATTTTCCTTCTTTTCCTCCTGTCCCGAGCATGTTTGCTCAAGAGACTTAGGAAATCTTTCGAGAGTTTTTTCTGTTTTCCATTTTTCCCGAACGTGACGGCTCAAGGGACTTCGGAAAACTGTCTCTGCGCTTATTTCGGCGAGTACTTCTGCGATATTCTTGTTTCCCATCTTTCCCGAGCGTGATGGCTCAAGGGATTTCGGAAAGGCATATCTGTGTTGTATCGTGGCGAGCACCTTTGCGGAATTCTGTCTTGTACAATTTTCTCAAGAATATTCTGTACTTAGAATATTTTTCGTACAACGCGATTCCTCCGCTCAACCTTAGGCATAGAATTTTTTCAAGGCGTCTGAGTGCCAAGTGTTTTTCAATTCTACGCCTTCGGCGTTGCCAAGCTTGTACACGCCTTTTCGTACTTCGGCAAGAACCACATATGGTCCTTCCCAGTTCGCGCGAAGTACTCCGTGGGACGGCCTTCGGGGTGCAAAGTCAGCCTTTCTGAGAATGAGGTCTCCTTTCTTGATTTCTTTAGGCCTGGCCCGTAAGTTTATAGCCGCGGCCACTCTTTGCTGAAAAGCTTTTCTCCTCAGCTCGGCTATTTCTCTGTGTTCGCCAACGAGGTCGAGCTTCGTTCTTAGGCCGAGGTCATTTCCACCTTCATCAAATATTTGCACCCGTACTGAAGGTTGAACTATCTCTATTGGGATAATAGCCTCTGTACCGAAGACGAGTGAAAAGGGAGTCTCCCCTGTGGCTCTTCGGGGCGTCGTTCGGTAACTCCATAATACGCTTTGGAGTTCTCCTGGCCATTTCCCTTTTGCTTCCCCCAGTCTCTTTTTCAGGCCATCTTTTATGGTCCTATTAGATACTTCCACCTGCCCGTTGCTTTGGGGGTGAGCTACTGGGGCGAAGTGCATTTTTATTCCGAGGTCGCTGATAAATTCCTGGAATCCTTTGTCTATGAATTGGGATCCATTATCAGCCACTAGTACCCTCGGTATGCCGAATCTGCATACTATGTTCTTCCATACAAACTTTTGCACTTCTTTTGCCGAGATAGTTGCTAATGGTTCTGCCTCGACCCATTTGGAGAAATAATCTACTACTACCACGCAGAATTTCACGCCTCCGGGCGCTGAGGGGAGTGGCCCAATAAGGTCTATGCCTCAGACTGCGAAGGGCCAAGGATAGTCAGCCGAGGATACCATTTCCGTGGGTGCCCTCTGGATGTTCGCGTGTTTCTGGCAACTACCACATTTTCGGACGAACTGCCTTGCATCCTTTCTCAGGGTAGGCCAGAAGCATCATTGGCGAAGTATCACCGCCGCAAGGGCATCAGTTCCAATATGTGAACCACACATGCCTTCATGGACCTCTTCAAGGACCATTTCAGTATCCTCTTCATCCACGCATCTTTGCAGCGGGTTTGCATATCCCTGTCGGTATAATTCTACACCAATTAGGAAGAATCCGCCTGAGCATCTTCGCAGTTTTGCAGCGTCGCCGGGGTCTTCGGGGAGCACATTTTCTGCGAGGTATCTTTTTATGGGATCTTTCCATCCCTTTCCCGAGGTCGCTATGCTCAGCACTGAGATGCTGGGGTGATCTAGCACCTCGGTGTATGTTTTTGACTTCGCCAAGCAATCTGCCTCTGTGTTATTCCGCCGAGGTACATTTTCGATCCGTACGGCGTCAAACTCTTGGATGAGCTTTGCTACCAGCTCGTGGTATTTTGCCAAGATTGGGTCCTTCGCCTCATAATCTCCTGCCGTCTGCCGAACTACCAGTTGGGAATCGCTGTGAGCCTTTAAGTTTCTCACGCCAATCCTTCTGGCCAAGCGTAATCCCGCTATGAGGGCTTCATACTCTGCCACATTGTTAGTGACGCTGAAGCTGAACTTAATAGCCTTCTTTACCTCTAGGCCTTCGGGTCCTCTGATAATTACTCCAGCTCCCTGGTGTTCGGATCCCGAGGCTCCGTCAACATGTAAGGTCCACTCTGGCTCACCTCCGTTCGGATCCATGTGGCTTTCCTTAGTGGTGGGTACTTCGGCGATAAAGTTTGCTAGTGCTTGAGCTTTTATGGCCTTCCGAGGTTCATATATGATTTCGTGTTCGCCAAGCTCTATGCACCATTTGGAGAGCCTTCCCGAATGATCAACTTTCTTCATAACATTCCGTAGCGGTAGACTACTTCGGACGATGATGGGGTGAGCCTAAAAGTATGGCCGCAACCTTCTCCCTGCAAGCACCAAGGTGTATATAGCTTTTTGAAGCAGAGGGTACCTGACTTCGGCGCCATGCAGGGATTTGCTAACGTAATAGACTGGCCATTGCTTTGGCCCTTCTTCTTTCACGAGGACCGAGCTTACAGCTTTCTCCGTGACGGCGAGGTACAAAACGAGGGGTTCTCCCTCCCGAGGTTGTCGCAGAGTCGGCAGGCTAGCCAAGTAGACTTTGAGTTCTTCCCAGGCCTTTTGGCAATCTTCACCCCAAGGGTGATCATTCCTTCCGAGGTCGCCTTCCATTTTTGCTGCCTTTGTGAGGACTTTGAAGAAAGGTCGACACCTATCTCCGTACCTGGAAATGAATCTGCTCAGGGAGGTTATTCTTCCGGTGAGCCTCTGCACGTCTTTGAGTGTGGCAGGAGTTCGGAACTCAAGCAGCGCCTTGATCTTCTCGGGGTTAGCGTCAATGCCTCTTTCGGATACCATGTACCCAAGGAATTTTCCCGAGGTTACTCCAAAGATGCACTTTTCAGGATTGAGCCGAATCCCGAAGGCTCTGAGCTTTTGGAAGGTTTCCTCTAGATCTGCAACGTGGTTGTGAGGGAGCTTGCTTTTGACTATCATAACGTCAACATACACCTCCATGTTTCTCCCCATTTGGTCTTTAAAGACCTTGTTCATCAACCTTTGGTAGGTGGCTCCTGCATTTTTGAGTCCGAAGGGCATCCTGACATAGCAGTATGTTCCTCCGTCGGTGATGAAGGCAGTTTTTTCTTCATCTTCGGGGTCCATCCTTATTTGATGGTAGCCACTGAAGGCGTCTAGGAAACTTAGTAGCCCGTATTCGGCAGTTGAATCTACCAGTTGATCTATTGGCGGCAGAGGGTATGAGTCTTTCGGGCAAGCATCATTCAAGTTTCTGAAGTCGATGCACATCCGGAGTTTGCTGCTACCTTCTTTTGTGGCAATGACCACGTTGCTTAACCATTCGGGATACTTCACCTCCCTGATGACTTTGGCGTCTAAGAGACGCTGGACCTCGGTTTTGACAAAGTTGCTCTTGTGGGCTGAGATGCTTCGTTTCTTTTGCCGGACAGGTTTTGCTTTCAGGCTTACTTTGAGGCTATGCTGTATTATGCCGGAGTTTACTCCTAGCATATCTTTCGGTGAGTAGGCAAACAGATCTTTATTTTTCAGCAGAAAAGATACAAGGTTTTCCTTCTCACCTTCGGCCAAGCTTTTCCCTATTCGGGTAGATTGTCCTGGGATAAGTTCCACTGTTTCCATTTCCGCTTTTGCAAGATCTTCTTCTTTGCCTTTTTCTGACGCCTTTGCATCCATTGTTTGTGCGAAGTTGCTCGCCGGGGCCTTTCGTGCTTTTACAAATACCTTTCTTACCTCGGCCTGGTCTATGAAGATCTCTGCATCTCCATCCTTGGTGGCTAATGTGACAGTCAAGTACTTCACATCAGGGCGAATGTGCAGGTTTCCCTGTGTCTGCCTTCCAAGGATGGCGTTGTACGAGGACGGGACGTCCATGGCGATGAACCTCTCCATTGTGGAAGCGTACAACTCAGCTGCTCCGTCTACCGAAGTCCCTTTCATCATTAGTGGGAGGTCGATCCATCCGAGAACGGGCAGTTCGGATGGTCCAACCCTGAACGTGGGTGATGTAACTGGCTTAAGCTCGCTGCTGGAGATGCCCAAGCTCGGCAGTAAGTGCGAGAATAGGACGTCCGCATTTGATCCGTCATCAAGCAGCACCCTTTTGATGTCCCAGTTCCCTATCCTCGCCATGATCAGCAGCGGATCGTCATGGGGAAAGACGATGGTGGACCCGTCTTTACAGGCCAGCTTCTTTGCTGGATTTTGATATTCCATGACTGCAATTTCTCTGGCCTTCCGCTTTCTTTCCGAGGATGGGAGCCCCGTGGTGATTGTTTCGATAACCCCTGTCGGAGGTGGAGGGCACATTTTTGGACTTCGGTTTCTCCGTCTGTCGGAGTCATAGTCCTCATCTTCGGCCCTCTCTTCCTCCACTTTTCTGGCTTTCGGGGATGGCATCCGCAGGTATTTCCGAAGTTGGCCCTGCTTTATCAGCGACTCTATGTACTTCTTCAGCTGGAAGCAATCTTCGGTGTCATGACCGTGGTCGCGATGAAACTGGCAGAACTTCTTTGCATTCTTCTTATTATCGGCGGTCATGGCCCTTGGCCGCCGAATCTGCGTCCCTTGCCTTTCCAGTGCCATGAGGATGTTGGTCCGTGTAGTGCTCAGTGGTGTGAAACTTTGGGGTTTCCTTCCCCGCATCCTCCGAGGTCGTCCTGCCTGTTCGGTCGGATGCCGAGCTTGTTGATTGGACCCTTCGGCGCGGTGGTGATCGGACTTCGGCCCAGCCATTCTTAGCTCCTCGGTGGTCATGTGCTGTTCCGCCATTCGGTAAAATTATCCGAGAGTCTCCGGGGGGTCTTTTGAGAACTCATAGAACAGCTGTGAGTCTCACCGAAGGCCCCGTATCATGGCAAGAATGAGGATTTCGGGCCGAAAGTCTGGGACGCTCAGAGCTTCCCTGTTGAATCTTTCGACATAGTCTCGGATGGTGTCTCCGTTCCTCTGCTCTATGTCGAACATCTGGACAGGCATCTTCGCAGTAGGTCGACTCCCAATGAATTGCTGCGTGAAGGCCGTGGTCAACTCCTAGAACTCAGTGATGGTCCCTGAAGGCAATGAATTGTACCACGCAGTTGCTGGCCCTGTGAGGGTGACTTCGAAGCACTTGCACATGGTAGCGTCGTCAGCACCGTGCATTATCATGCTGCATCTGTACTTCATCAGATGGGCCTGTGGATCAGTACGGCCATCATAAATGTCCAACCGAGGTACTCTGAAGTCACCTGGCATGGCTGCCTCGGCCACGGTCCGGGTGAACGGGGACCCATCTTCGCAGAAGGCTCCCGTGAGCCTGTCCCAAACAGGTTTTCTGGCCATTTGTTTCTCCACCCTATCTAGCCGTTCTAATATCCTCTCCATAAGCACGGTGGCACTAGGCCCTTCTTCAGGGAAGGGAGATCATCGGCGCCTCTTCGGGGAGCGAGTTCGGCGCTGAGGGGATACGGACCTCACCTCAGGCGACGAACTCCTTCGCCGTGGGACTTTCGGTCGTTTGGACCCAGTTTGTCCCACAGGCCGTTTCCCAAGGGGTATACTCTCCGTGGAGGACTCTTCGCACGGGTCTACGCTTCCTGAACTGCGATGGGTCGACCTCTGACTTTTCTCCCGAGGGCGTGCAGGTGAGGGAGGTCTTTGGGCCTGTGTCTGCTGTGACCACCTTTGGTCGATCTGCTGTGTCATTTCAGCCACGACCGAACGCTGAAACTCCCTCATAAAGCTCATAGTGATTACTAGAGGGCGGTCTTCCTCGGACGCAGAAGTCCCTGGGAGTGTTTGCTCAGCAGCCGGTTGTGTCTCAGGTGCGGACGGGGACCTCGGAATTCCCTTGTCCTTAGAACGCCAAGTTTCAACGACGGCGATCTCAGAGGGGGTTCCCACAGACGGCGCCAAATGATGGCCATGGGCCTCATCGTTTAGAGTCATGGTGACTGTTGGATAGACTTCTAGGAGGAAGAACGCCTGGAGGATGGTGCGCCCAAGGGAGAGTACCTGAGGTGCTCAGAAGAAGTGGGTTAGGAGGCCCCTGGATGTGGTTCCGGGGGGGGGAGCCTCCGATGCCCAAGTCAGTGGTGGCTGAGAAAGGCAGAGGAAATAGCACAAAGGGCTGAAGAGTCTCGCCTGGTGATTTTTCAGAGTCTGGGAGTCAGACCTTTGCCCACCAACCTCCTGCCAAGTATTTATTTCCTGGTATTTATAGGAGTGCCTAGCCCGTTCAGATCGCGACACGTGTTCGGTCGAATGGTTCCTGAGTTTCTGGGCGTAGGGGACAGATAGCTGGTAGCAGGTTGCCTTGAGCCTTGTGCTGAGATGCGCCATGATGTGATTTTGATGGCGTCAGTGTGCCAGAGCGCCTATTGAGGCGGCTTTATGACGTCTGTGAAAGGACGTGTCAGAGGCTTCCTTAAATGCTCCTGCCGTACTCCCGAGGTCCCTGGGCGAGGTCGTCCTTTGGTACGGACAATGCCTCTTCGGGAAACACGCACCCAGTTCGGGGGTTCCCAGCTTCAGGGAGTTCCGCCTTCGGGGAGATCATGTTCCGCCCGCAATAGCTGGTGCCTCCTTTTCGAAGGTGATCTGTTTGCAACCTCGGGGGGCTAGTAGTATCCTCAAATTTCCTGGCGTGCCGGGCTCGGAGCTCTTCGGCTATCTCCCGAGGTGTATGATCTCACCTTTTCTCGGGTAGCGCCAGTTTCTTCTAGCCATTCTTGTGGCAGGGAGTTCGGCCAGATAGAGGCGATAGACTTTGGCTATCATTAGCCCACAAAGATGACTTCCGGTGTGAGAGTATCTGAAACACTTAAAAGAACAAGGGTTAGCAGATTTCCGTAGTGTATTTCTGGGGGAGGAGCATTCAACGCCCAAGTTAGTATTTGTGAGAATGGTAGTAAAAAGAAGAGGGTAGAGAATAAAGAGAGTCTTGTGTCCTTACTAAGGTCGCTCCCAAGTATTTATAGGAGGGTGGAGGGAGGTGGCCGTTTGACACAGTTTGTCCAGATCATGACATGTGTTAGGTCAAATTCAATCCGTACCTTCAGAAGTAGGCATCTCCAGCTGGCCGTAGGCCGTTACGGGCAAAGGGCAGGGGCATGTGTGAGTTGTCTTTGTCAGAGGCTCCTTAACCATTTTCATCGTATCTCCGTGAGACCTTTTTGGGGTGTAAGACCCCTTCGGGCAAAGATTTTCCCCCCAAGGGCTATCGGGGAAGGCCCTTCGGTAGAGTAGATCATCTTTGGGAAACTTTTTCCTTTATCGAGGATGGTGGATCTACTTTTTTGAGGTCGGTAGCTTAACACATCCGAGGGTGGTGAAAGACACCTTTTCCCGAAGTTAGTCATGTTCCTTTCCGAGGGTGGTGTTGAGAATGCCCCATGGTCAGGGCTAAGCTCCCATCGAGGGTAGTGTCAGGATAGCTGATCAAGAGATCTTTGCGGCGGTAGCCCTTCGCCTAGCAAGTACCTTTCTAATTCCCACTATGGTTTGTGACAAACTCCACAAATTAGCATTTCACTTTTTCTGAGCCAATTCTCATGGTAAAAATGCCACTCCATGGTGTTCCTAAGACCGCTTATGTTCTTTGAAAGATAGTGGGGGGGCTTGGTCTATGAGATTTTGAGGCATTTAATTACTCTTATCTTGCAAAGTAGGGATGGAGACTCACGAACGATTGCTATTCTCATGTGTATAGGGTGTTGCAGGGGAAATATTTTCCCACCATTAGTTTTCTATGGCCCAGAGATAAGCCTTGCTTTTTATTCCCATTTTTGGAAAGGTCTTATAGCAGTAGGTGTGTTATGCATGGTTGAGGCATTTAGAGAGTAGGTCGAGGTACTTCAATTAATGTATGGTGGGACAATTGGCTTCTTTTCGGCAAATCCAAACCTATCACACATGTGCTTCCAGATCTTGAAGAGCTTTCTGTTTCTCAGTTAATAACAGAGGATGGTACTTTTTGGCTTGTTCTGATGCTTAAGGTCCTTTTCCATCTAGAGGATGTGGTGAGCATTCTACAAATACCTCTCTCATCAACATGTAGGGAGGATTTTTTTACTTAGGGGATGACATGTTCAAGTCAGTTCTTGATTAAAACTGCTCACCATATTGCTTTTGCTCAACTAAAGGGCATCCCCTATAGGAAGGCAATCATGAGTGGAAATTATTCTACAGATATTCGGTACATCCACAACCTTAATTATGTTGGTGGCAAGCTACTGCTATGTATAGAGGTACTTTTCTTTTTCCTAGTTTATGGTTTAGATTCTAAATTGATCTCCCATCTCTTAATGACATACCTTCATTATCAAAGATCTAGACTATTTGAATGTGTATACTCCATTCTCCTAAGCTATATCTTTCTTTGAGTGGTTCTCAAGTGGAGTTTTGCAGTGGAGTAGTCTTTTTGTCAATATGGACTAGTATTTATTGTGGAATCAGAACAAAGTAGTTTTTGGATCTGTTGGCTTTATTCCAAGAAGATTGGTGGAGGTGATAAAGGCATGGTCGACTAATTAAGAAACCTTGCTCCATTCTCAACCCTGGCCTTAGGAGACCCCGCCTCTCTCAAATTTGTGCCCTCTACCTACAGGATGTATAAAAATCAATGTCGATGTTGTAACTTCTTCCCCTTTGTGTAAGAGTTTGATTGAGATTGTTGCTCATGATTCGACTAGTTCACCATTATTTATTTCCATGTTGTCTTTTGAGAAATGAAGGGATTAACCTGCTATGATGGAAACCATTGACATTTGATGCGGGTCCAGTTAGGCGGAGCCAGCATCTTTACTGTTGTGCAACTGTGTGGGCAGCAAGGACTCCTGGATGGACACGGAGGTACCCTGAGAGGGTTACCTGAAGTGAAGGCTAGCAGCTTCTGATACCGTGGCTGGTGAGGACGGGAAAGGGTCCCGGCACGGGAGAGAACTCGGGGCGAAGATCCTTCAGGGAGACCTTGCTGAAACACTCAGAAAACAAGGGTTAGGAAGCCCCCGGGGTGGATTTTCGGGGGGGAACCTCCGACGCCCAAGTCAGTGCTGTGAGAATGAGAGATACTCAGTAATAAGCATAAGGGACTCTTGCCTGGCTTGTCTTTCTGAGGGCTGAAGGGAGAGTATTCAGGTGGAGAGAGGAAAGCGTCCTCTTGTCCTTTTGGTCCTCCGGGCGGAGAACCCCTCCCGAAAGCCCCTTTTCCCTGTGATGACTTCCCTTGTATAAAAGGAAGAGGATGACCCCTTCAGATGACGACACGTGTTCGGCACGTGTATGGTTTAGATGGTGTTCGTACTTCTAAGCGTGGAGGCCCCTAGTCATCTACAGGCTCTTCGGGTTGCGAGCCGGAGTAGGTGTAGCCCTGTGTGACAGACGTTAGATAGTGACGTCGTGCCAGAGCGTGCCTGGAGGTGGCGTGTTGATGACTTGTGTAAGCGAAGTGTCAGAGACTCCTTAATGGCTCTTGTTGTACAACCGAGGTCCCTTTGGTTGATGTCTCACTTCGGGGTGTCCGGTTAGAACTTCGGTCTTCGGGGGACTTTTTCCCGCAGGGGGTGGTCGGTCCTTTTCCCGGAGGGTGGTTTGGCCGGTGTTCCGAATGAGGTACTATGCTGGCTTCCGAAGTTGGAATTGGCGAGCTACCGAGGTCGAGTGCCTCAAATGTATGACTTCCTTCACTCTAGAATCCTTTTCCGTGGTCGGTGGTTGACCAGTGTGATAGCACTACGGCTATCACATGCCCCCCTTGGAAAGTCGAAGTGAAGACTTCGGCAAGTAGCTTTTGCAGCGTCTGTCTATCGCTCAGCTAGTAGTTTTTGACATAACAACCTTGTGGACTCCTAGAGGCCCGCGTTGCAGCATGTCCATTTTTGGTCGAACAGGGTGGCACGGAGCCTTGAACCCTGGACCTGACTTACACCCAGGGTGTGACGTCGGCTGAGGAGGCACTTCGCCACCTAGGTGATGAGCCTTATTCCGATAGGTGTCATCCGTCTGCCTTTTGGTGGTCTCGAGATTCTCAACTTGTTCACTTTTCCCGCCATTGGCTAGTGAATCGTCATGTCTTGAAACTAGGCATGTCAGTCTCAAGCAATGTGCCCGGGTTTTCTGGATGCCAGAAAGCGTGTCCTAGTTTCTCGTGACGGGTGACACATGGCAGGCATTAGCTGGGATGGGCACGCCTTTTCGTGCATGAGAGATAATCATGGTGACGCTTCACCTTCGCGCAGCATTTATGATGCCTTTTTGGCTGCCCTTCCTCGATCTATATAAGCCTTCCTCCTATCATACTCTTGACTTGAGTTTCTTTTGCTCTCACTTTGCTCTTGCTTCGCTCTTGCTTTTTCTCCTTTTTGTGCGGCAGTCCTAGCGGCGGAGCGATTTTCGGCAACCTTTCACGACGGCGTCCTCAAACCCCGACTTCGGCAAGACTTTCGGTGGGTTCTGACTTCTAGAGTTCCTTCGGTGTTTGGTTTTTCTTTTTGCTTTCCGAAGTCATCTTTTTGAAATCATTTTTTCCCCTTTTTTTGAAGTCATTTTTCGGTCAACCATGCCTATTCCCGAGAGCTGGCAACCTCTTTTGTCTGACCATTGCTGCACTACTCCTGAAAAATTAGAGAAATGGAAGACCAAATTTTTCCTTCCTTCTTATGCCATCACAAGGTTACCTCGCCTTGGCCAGTTTAGCTTTATGAATCGAGGTGACGAGGTTACCGTTTTTTGAGCCCAACTGAAGGCCAGACTTCGGTTTCCTCCTGCGAAGATGATTTGCGACTTTTGCCAGTTTCATGGCATAGCCGTGAATCAGCTTCCTCCCAACTCATTTTGCTATCTCAATGCCTTTCTCTGCATGTGCGGGATCTTCGGGGTAGAACCCCATTTCATCCTTCGCTACCAAGGATAGCTGGCGAGGGTGGCAAAGGAAGTTCTTCTTCCTGAAGGTGGCGGAGGCCTGGTCGCACGTCCCGACTAAGTGGGCTCGGGGAAAGCTGGAGGCGGATGTCATGGATCCTAGGAAGCTGCTAACTCCCGAGTTGGCGGCGAGGTTTGGGGACTTTGACAGATGAATCCGTGCTGTCGCCGACTGGGATGCCGAGGTCCCTTCACGCTCTCTCTACCCTTTCCCGATCATGTGGAAACTCATGACCGAGGATGTCCTTTGGGAGCTGGGGGTGGTTACGGAGCATAAGATGGATCTCGGCATGCCAGCTCCTGCTACCGAGGGAAAGAACTCTTGGCTGGTGAAGCTCTTTCGGAGAGAGCTCTCTTTCGAAGCCTTTTTTGAAAGTAATTTTCTTTCAAAGTTTTTTCAACATAAGTGCCTGTGGACTTACACTAATTTCTTCCCTTTTTTTCAGAGATGGGCGACGAGTCTGCCACCCACTACCGGTCTCTCTTCCTTGGCCAGGCCGAGAAGGGAGAACAAAAGAATAGGCGCAAGGCATCTAGGAGCGGATCGTCTTCGGCCAAGAAGGCCAAGAAGGTCACCCCTCCTCCCCCTTCGGAGGATGTTTCGGAAGTCGGTGATGTTAATGCTACTTCCACTAAGGCTGGCGATGTCATTGCAACTTCCACCAAGGTTGCAACTATCGCGGAGCCTGAAACTGCCGCCGAAGTTCCTGCCGGGGTGATTGCCCTTCCTGCTCCTCTGAGTCCCCCCACGTCGGCAGATCTTGTGGGCTCTTCGGCGGATCTTCCTACTGAAGATTTAGAAAATCGCCGAAGGGCCAAGGGCAAACATATTCCTGCCGACATGGAGGAGGTCGGTGACTTTGATGACGACTGTCCCGTGGTCGCGCCAGGTTTGTGTCCTTTTTCCTGTAATCAACTTATATGTTGCCAAAATGATGTGTGTCCGGTTAGGCGGAGCCAGCATCTTTACTGTTGTGCAACTGTGTGGGCAGCAGGGACTCCTGGATGGACACGGAGGTACCCTGAGAGGGTTACCTGAAGTGAAGGCTGGCAGCTTCTGATACTGTGGCTGGTGAGGATGGGAAAGGCTCCCGGCACGGGAGAGAACCTAGGGCGGAGATCCTTCAGGGAGACCTTGCTGAAACACTCAGAAAACAGGGGTTAGGAGGCCTCCGGGGTGGATTTCCGGGGGGGAACCTTTGACGCCGAAGTCAGTGCTGTGAGAATGAGAGATACTCAGTAATAAGCACAAGGGACTCTTGCCTGGCGTGTCTTTCTGAGGGCTGAAGGGAGAGTATTCAGGTGGAGAGAGGAGAGCGTCCTCTTGTCCTTTTGGTACTTCGGGCGGAGAACCCCCTCCCGAAAGCCCCTTTTCCCTGTGATGACTTCCCTTGTATAAAAGGAAGAGGATGACCCCTTCAGATGACGACACGTGTTCGGCACGTGAATGCTTTAGATGGTGTTCGTACTTCTAAGCGTGGAGGCCCCTAGTTATCTACAGGCTCTTCGGGTTGTGAGCCGGAGTAGGTGTAGCCCTGTGTGACAGGACGTTGGATAGTGACATCATGCCAGAGCGTGCTTGGAGGTGGCGTGTTGATGACTTGTGTAAGCGGAGTGTCAGAGACTCCTTAATGGCTCTTGCCGTACAACCGAGGTCCCTTTGGTTGATGTCTCACTTCGGGGGGTCCGGTTAGAACTTCGGTCTATTCGTCTTCGGGGGACTTTTTCCTGCAAGGGGTGGTCAGTCCTTTTCCCCGAGGGTGGTTTGGCCGGCGTTCCGAAGGAGGTGCTACACTGGCATCCGAAGTTGGAATTGGCGAGCTACCGAGGTCGAGTGCCTCAAGTGTATGACTTCCTTCACTCCGAAATCCTTTTCCGTGGTCGGTGGTTGACCAGTGTGATAGCACTTCGGCTATCAACATTCTTCATGGCTTTGTTGAAGCAAGAGAAAGAAGGTTTCAAAAGATCATTACAGAATCTAATGTTGCCACTCTGATTCAGGATCTACATTGTGAGCATGGTAACTTTTGGTGTCATTTTAGATGATCTTCATTGTTTGAGCTCTCCTTTTATTTTGTGTTCTTTTGCCTATGTTTATCACTCTTTAAATTTAGTTGCACACTTGGTGGTCTGTTTGGGTCTCTTTGTAATTTGGCGCATTGATTGTCCTTGCCCACACCCTATGTTGTTTGACTCTACTCTCTCTAATTAATGACTGAACACTGGTTATTTCAGAGAGAAAAAATTCATAGTAGTCAATTACCTATATGGTTTAGGGGTTCTAGTTAATGATTCATCTTTGTTTTAATTTCCATATAATCTTTGTTTAATTTATTGTTAGTTTTCTTTTAGTTTTTTGTTAATTTTTTTCCTTTTTTTTCTTTTTATTTATGTTTTAGTTTTGTGATGTTTTTTTGAATTAGTTATATTTTTTTAATTTAAGTTAATATTTATGTCTTTTGTTAATTATTTTTTACATCACTGCTCATTTCAATTTCTTGTTAAATTTGTGATTTTTTTGTTCATGATGTATATATAATCAATTCAGTAGATTTTTGTTAACGGGCCGAAATTATATAGTAGGATATGAGGTATGGGAATGTTATCCATCCTTTTTTGGGTGGTTATAGTGACCTTGGGTGCTAGAATTAGCACACCTCATCCTCTTACTCACTATGGGGTTTATGCGCAGGAAGTGGTACATGAGGGTAGTTTATGTCGGGAGTTAGCTCCCAGTAGTGAGGTAGTCACGATCAGCAGTAGTCAGCTACTCTGGGTGATTGTCGCTCATGCATTCAGGTCAAGTAATAAGTGGATTTCCCTAAAACTCTACAAGGTTCCTCCTTAAATGCCTTCTAGTATAGTTTAAAGAACCAACCTCCGACTCACCATCACTATATTCTAAACCGTCACCATGCTCTGAAGTAGGAGGGCACCCCCTAGGGGCAATCGATGCATCAGGCTGACCAATAGAAAGTCAATGACCCATATCCTAAGTTTTTGTTAATTTTAAGATTTTAATATGTTTTAAACTTCAATAACTATTTAAAATTTACTAATTGCATCATAATTTATATTGTAGATTTATGTGCGATGAGGAATTGAAAAAAAAATGCACTAATGCCTTAAAGGATCTTTTCAAGGACAAAGCGCCTTCATGGGGTCCAGTTTAGCATATTAGGGGTGGTTTGCTCAGTTACAGGTAAACGTACTCTACACTAATTTGCCTTAATTTTAATTAAATTCAAATAAGTGCTTACTGAATTCAAGCAATCATTGGCTAAAGTTGTAATGTGTTTAGGTAAATACTTGTGAAAGTGAGTATTCTCAATCGTTTGAATTTTTTTAGCAAAATTAGCGCTAGGTGCCAGCACAACATGATAGAGTGAAGGAGGAGTTTTTCTACCTGATGCCCAACAACTACAAGAATAGGTTAAACAATATAAGGGATTGTGTGATTCAGGATCACTGAGTTAAGCACTTCTACTGATTTGGGGACAACAGCCGTCTGATCCCTTACTACCATGATCAATTGTGCTTGACCATTACGAGTAATGCGGTCCGGAGGTGCGGATCCAGCATCTGATGCGGTCCGGTTAGGCGGATCCAGCATCTCCACTGTGTGCAGCGGTGTGGGCAGCAAGGGGTCCTGGAGCTGCAAGAAGGAACCCTGAGAGGGTCAGCTTAAGTGGTGGCCAGCAGCTTCCTGGTACCGTGGTTGGTGAGGACAGGAAAGACTTCCGGCACGGGAGAGAGCCCGGAGCCGAGATCCTTCAGGGAGACCTGGCTAAAACACTTAGAAAACAGGGGTTAGGAGGCCACCGGGGTGGTTTTCCTGTGGGGAACCTCCGACGCCCAAGTCAGTGCTCCGAGAAAGAAAGATACTCAGTAATAAGCACAAGGGACTCTTGCCTGGCGTGTCTTTCTGAGGGCTGAAGGGAGAGTATTCAGACGGAGAGAGGAGAGCGTCCTCTTGTCCTTTTGGTCCTCCGGGCGGAGAACCCCCTGCCTGTGACCATTTCCCTGGTCTATAAGGGAGGAGGTGATCACTTCAGATTGTGACACGTGTATGGACGGATGGTGTTCGTATTTTTGGGCGTGAGGGCCCCTAGCCATCTACAGGCTCCTCGGGCCGCGAGCCGTAGTAGGTGTAGCCCTGTGTGACAGGACGCATGCTACGATGGC
This sequence comes from Aquilaria yunnanensis, assembly GCA_039654915.1. Classification (NCBI taxonomy): domain Eukaryota; kingdom Viridiplantae; phylum Streptophyta; class Magnoliopsida; order Malvales; family Thymelaeaceae; genus Aquilaria; species Aquilaria yunnanensis. The sequence goes on from CM077598.1 coordinate 81,347,302, forward strand.
GTGCCAGAGCGCTTCTGGAAGTGGCATGCCAGAGCGTGTCTGGAGGTGTCGTGTTGGAGACGTATGTGAACGGAGTGTCAGAGACTCCTTGATGGCTCTTCCCGTACAACCGAGGTCCGTTTGGTTGATGTCTCACTTCGAGGTGAGGGGCCCTTTCCTGGAGTCGGGCTGGAACTTCAGTGTCTACGTCTTCGGGGGGCTTTCTCCCGCAGGGGGTGGTTGGTCTTTCTCCCCCGCAGCTGGTTCGGCCGCCCTCCCGAAGGAGGCATTACGCTGGCTCCCGATGTTGGAATGTGGTGAGCTACTGAGGTTGTGCGCCTCAAGTGTATGACTTCCTTCACTCCGGAGTCCTTTCTGAGGTCGTATGCCTCAGGTGTCTGGCTCCCTCTTTCCCGTGGTCGGCAGGTGGTCAAGGCGATAGCACTTCGGCTATCAAGGAGGTTTTGTGCAATTATTAAAACATGGAGGAGTGGAAGTACATGAGCAACATAATAAGGAAAAATATGATGCATAACATTTATTTAACATGAAATTATTTTTTTTACTAACATTCATAACTTGTGTACAAGTAAATGTCAATTTTTGAAAACATGTAGCTCAACAAGGCCGGACCTAAGGGTGTGTCAATGCAAAATAATTGTTTAGGGAGCTAGACTTAGTAGATTGCTTGGGATAAGATGGTACAACTAGCGTTCACTCAGATACTATCGGTTCTTTAATTTTAATTTGTCATTTACTAATTTTGATCGGTTGTTTGTTTTAAATTTATTGAACAAGCAAAAAAGTTGCATATGAGCCAAACATTCAAAGAGTTTGTTTAGCAGATATTGATAAAGAAACGATCAGTAAATGTGTCCCAGACATTCTCTTAGGAGCATATGGATGTGATGGTAAGTCACTAAATCTTTAAATTAACATGCCTAAATTTTTTAAGTATTGTTTATGTACTTAATCATGTACTTAGGAGAAGTATGAGATGAAGCTTGGATGCAAGTAGCGGAATGGCCCAAAAAACCATCTTTCTTTTTGTTAAGAGTACTGGGAGAGGGTGGTTTGTTTGCTCAGAAGGGAGTGTGGATAGGGTTCCTACAAGTGATGGTGTTACCACCTCACAAAATGGGAGAATTACAAGTGTGTCATAATGGCTAAAAATCATTATATTGTGTAATTCTCACCATAGTGATGTAGTGTGGGGGGTAAAATGTATGATCAACACCTCCTTAAAAGTGTTCCAAGTTGGTAACTTAGTCCCCAAGAAAAGCCTTAAGGATTGCTTGTTTGTCAAGCAACCTATGGACTTTTTTGTAAGGTTTTGGAAATTCGGGTACTCAATTGCAAAACTTTCACAAAAGAGATTTGGAGAGTTATGGGAAGGATATGAATGGTACGAAAGTGCTATTGGAGGACCAAATTGCTTATGGAAGACAACTAAGGACAAAGAAAACACAAAAAGGCATAAAGGACCTAAGTGTTCTAATGTAGGCCTTAAGATGTGTATGTCTATGACTTAAGTCAAATGGAAGTTTTGTGGGGTTATCCCACATAAGGAGGGCTGCTAAAGGAAGATAAGGATGGTCAAAATTGGGCCAAGAGATTAAGACTAAGAAACCATAGTCTTGTAGCAAGGAAAATGACATAAGACAAGGTTAAGACTATTAAGTGTGTTTAGTGTACTTTTGACTATTTAAGTAGTCAAGACCACCTTTGCTTCTCTAAATTTCGGCCTCCACCAGAAAAAAGAAAGCCAGCCCTCTCCTCCACACTTCCTCCACAGCCACCATACCTTCAAACTCAAAACTACTTGCAATTGAAGTCAAGGAAGCACAATTGGAAGCTATTTGGTGCTAATGCTTGAGTGCACCTAGGATCAAGCTCCAATTTCATCATACCCATCAAGGTAAGGGTTCTCTTGCTCTCATAGGTTGTTTTCTGTATTTTCAAACATCCATGGAGCTATGGCTAAGCTTGGAAGAGAGCCATGAGCTTGATGAACCAAGCTTATTGAGGGGAGTGCACTTATTGAAGGTTTTGTGACCTATTGTCAAGTGCACAAAGATGGCAGTGAAATGAGGGTTTCTTGAGCCCAAAGTTAGTACTAACTACTGTTAAAATCCTCCTAAGACCAAGTATTAGCTTGAGGAGGGCTGCCATAGTGATTTGGTTAAGTTTATTACATGTTTTATGGACTAACCCATGGTATATGTTGCTGCCACATTTCATGTGTTTGTTGTTTGTGTTTGGCTGCTGCATTTGGTTGCTATATCTTGTATATATGCATTGTGGTTTTTTTATTTTATTGTCTTTGGATGTAGGTTTTAATGAGGATCACATTGCCTATTGAATCCAAGTGCTACCCTTACTAAGTTTCTCAATGAAACTTAGTCCCCTCAATTCTGTCATTTCAGGTCCAGCTGAAAGATCACCTTCAAACTAACCTTTGTGATTTGAATTTTGATCTGAAATTTCAGGTACAGAAACTTCCATATGTCTCGTTGTGATATGGAAATTTTGGTGATTTTAGGAGCACATTTGGTATTTTTAATGGTCATACTTACTGTGTTGTGCAGCAGCTGTCCAGCATCCTGTTTTTGGAGTCCATTGTGTCTCAGGACCTCATGTAACCTAGGGTGCGTATTTAGCTGAGTTAAGACCATATTGTAGTGCATGTATGCATGTGCATGTAGTGTATGTAAAATGAGACAATTATGTGAACATTTGAGTAATGTTTTGGCTATGTAAGTGATGTGGTGCAAAGCTGCCTAAGTGTGAATGATAAGCTGCTTACTTGTAAATTTTGTTTTGGCCACATAAAGTTGTTAAAAGAAAGGGAATGTAATTAATATGTGTATTGGAAATGTATGGGATAGCCTTGGAAGGCTTTCCCCTCGTGAATGAAGTGTTTGCATGGTTTGGAAAAATTGTATGGGAAAATGGTCCAAAAGTTGCCAGAATTTTGACTCTGGACATAAAGTTTAATATCTCTCTGTGTAAAATGAAATTTGATATGAAGTTTTGACCAAACCTAGAGGACATCTAGAGGGTTAGCTGGGCTTTGGAATTTATGGATTTAGAGACCTGTAGCCAAAGATATGATGTTGCAAAATTGGCTGAGTTACTGTTCATTTGGTCAGAATTTTGTAACCAATCTTAAAAAATCCATAACTTGGTCCATAGGTGGGCTATTGATGTAAAACAAAATTCCTTGGTTTTATCTAAGTATCTACTTGATAATGGAGCAAATAAACAGGGGGGTATGTGGCTAGAATGATACATTTTATTAGTAGAATTTACAGGTGCAGTAGCTGGCCACTAGAACTTAACAAGATTGCCTAATGTGTGGAAGCCAAAACTAAGACTTGTGCTAGTGTTTTCCTTCTTTGCTGCCATGGTGTGCATGCAATGTGAATATGTGTGTGATGGTTGGACCAATATACATGTATTTACATAGTGCCCAAGAGGGCCACTTGGGTATGCATACTAAGGGTAGTGTTCTGATGGCCTACAGAACATTACCAATCCTGGGAGTCTAAATGCACAGTTTTGGCACCATAACTAGACTACCCCAGAGTGGGTAATAGATGGCCTTCCCTAAGAGATATTGTCTTGCATGGTTAGAGATATGAGGACAACCATACAATGTAGCTGGATTAGTGCATGCAAGTGCTCATTTTGGACTTTAAGGGGCCTTGACACTTAAAGCTTTACGAGCATCCTTTAGGATCTTAATTAATCAGAATTTAGTGAATAGATACTTAAATGCCATTGGCTATATTAATACTTATAATACATTTAAACTTTTTGTACTGCTAGTTGATTAACCTATTCTTCACCTCGACATAAGTAAACTAACTTAAAAATAAAATATTTTAAAGCTTGCCATAAAATTAATAAAACATCTTAAAATACTGACCAAAGCATTTTTAATGTTTACAAACACTAACAATTTTTTGCATCCATGTCCATGCACGAGGCTTACTTAGGCACATACAAATGACTAAAAACTAAAAGTCCTAATATCAACAAAAACATTTCCCACTTTCCTTAAGCTTACTAGCAAGAAAAGAATGGAAACCCCTTGTGCACTTTTGGCCTGAAACTGTAAAGGCCAACAATTTAACTTAGTTAGCATAATGACTAACTGAATCCTACACTTAGAACCAACTAAGAATCAAATAATCAAATACCTATACAAAAACCTTACTGACAACCTGTCACTGGGTGTTAGTCTCCTCAACATCAATAACTAAACAAATGTGACACTTAAAGAGGTAAGAAGTCGCAAATTCTTAGTATGGGGCTTAGTACCAACAAAATAAAAAACTTATGACAAGTACATATAGAATATATACACAATTAACATGACCTCACTACGTTCCAAGTTCCTAACTAATGGCCACTAGAAAATGTTTTATTCTGGAAACATATCCTCAACCTAGTCCTGCTCACAGGAACACAATCCTTGCCTTAACAAGCTTAACTTGTTCTCTTTTTCCTTTAATCACATTGTATAAGAGTTTAATTTTACTTTGTAGCACAACTTATTAAGATAGATAGCTTAATTAAGGTGCATTAGAAGCTTAAAGCACCTTTAACTTACTTAGCACTCATAATCTTACTTAAGCCTAACTTATTTACATAGCCCTTAAGATATTTCTTCTCAATGTCTTAAATCTCCAAACAACTGCTTTCATCTCATCTTAAAAGTGGTTCTAAGACTTGTTCAAAGGTCCTACATGTCTTAAAAAAGTCTAGGGAACCTAACAGTGGCACAATGGTGCCCTCAGGATCCCCTAGCATTGGCCTTAAATGGGCCGACACTATAGTGCCATGGGATGAGCCATAGCCAATTTGGGCTGTACAAGATTAACCCCTTGGTGTTGCACCAGTAGGCCTAATACCACAGCTCCAGAGCCTCACCTGGGCGCCCTACTTCTCGAGTACAAAGTGCATGGTTCACACTTTTGCCTACTTGAATTGCCCCGAACCGTCTTGAAGACACTTCCCATACACTTCTAGATGATAAAAAAATAGGTAACAACATTAATTAAGCGCTTAAAAACATAAAAAAAAAAACAAAAAACCCTTACCTAAACCAAGTTCACAAGCCATAAGTCCATAATGCACACATAACCACAATTTTCTCAAAGTTGCACCACAATGTAGTAAACTTATTTTGGACAAGCAAATTCATTGCCAATGCATCAGGAACACAATAATTTATGAATTTAAGCCAATCAAATTTAGAGCAGAGGTAGGCAACTTACCCTTTTTGTGTGAAATAAAAAGCCAATCATAGGACCCTTGGCTCAACAAGCTATTTTTACTTGAAATTAACCTTCCACAAGCAAGAATCGAGCAAAAAGATGGGTTAACAAACCTACCCAAGACCCATTTTGGTCAAATAAATCTCTTACCTCAAACTAGAGCTAAAAATGGATGCTCTCTAACAAAGAAACCATGATCAAATCTATGTTCAACTAACTTCAAGCAACATGTAGACCCCAATAAAAGCTTAAATTTGGTAGGAAACATTGGGAATGGGATTTAAGTCTTTGACCCCTTTAAATGGCATTAGTTCTTTGTGAGGATGGATTTAAGTCTCTACCTTATCTTTATGCTTTTCCTACACAATAACGCACTAACCCCTTAAAAACTTTACTTATGGTAACTTGGCCCTAGTCTCACAGTTAACATTAATTTATCCTTCCCATACATGTAATTTAACTAAGAATCATCAAATTTATTTAAAAATATTTAATTCTACAATTTAATCCATTTATGTTATAAAATGAATGTTTTCTTGGTAAAATTACCGTTTCGTGCTTTATGGCTAATCTTTACTTAAATGACCACATTATAAACTTCATACTGCACTATCATAATTTTGTGTGACAATAAAATTTCCAAGTATAAAAGTTTCATACTTACCTTAGTAATCTCAATCAAGTTTTTGAGAGCCTTAATAGGGAGAGTGCAACAATCCTTGCCAAACTCGCAAATATTAAAAAAGACATTAAGGCTTGAACATCATATATGGACCAAATGATGGAGGAAATGGTGCAAGCAATGGAGGCTTAAATGTAAATGTAGTCATGAGCTAGCCTCGATCTCAAGATGTATTCATTGTGACCCTCAGTGGGATGTTTGCCCGGGGGAATCTATGCCAAGGTATTGATCCTAGCTACGTAGCTAGAGGCTCGGGATCCGTGGACCTTATCCTTTTGGAATGTTGGTATCTTATTCGATGTAGTCGAGATCCCATCCAATGCCATAGGGACTGTATCAATTGCCATTATAGGGACCACATCCAACACACAATCCAACCAGTATAGAGCCTTGCATTCCTAGTATGTCCTAGATGTCTCAGCAAACTTAGCTTAGGAGTATCATACTTAAGACAACAACTACTCTGGGTGATCATAATGTTGAAGGCAATTAGCAGACCTAAAATCGTTTCACCGACGAGCATCAACTTGAGGGTGGACAAGAAGCCAAGACTAGGTTTAATGACAATTTTTTCCATCATGACTACCTTTAGGTTTACACACATTATTCTCATTAATTACATTGGATTAAATTGACATTTTTTTATTGTTAATTTAAATTTAAATTTGATTTTATTAAATTTCCAATCCGTTTAAATTAATTATATCTTCTATAACCATTACACAAATTTGTATTATAAAAATTTGAAATTGTAATATCTAATTTATTAAAAATCATAAACCCTAAAGTCTAGTAACTCATATAGCTGACTAAATATTTAGGCACTCTAATGTGTAATATCCACCATCTGTAGCAACTGATCTTGTTAGTTACTCGCTACATTCACTACCTAGTTGACCTAGCCATATGGCTAAGAATTCTATAACTGAGTAGGTAACTGAGCATACAATTGTTCAAAAGCCCAAATACCAACTAACCAGTGACTGGATGCTTAGCTGCTATCATGCACCCATTCTACAATGGTTCTAATGGTAGCCATCCCTTCAAAAAATGCCATATTTGAATGTCAACACATATGAACAGTTAGCTAGTGAAAGTGACCCCATCATTTGCTTTAGGCACTGGTGACCCACTCCAATTGTACAAAAAACTAGGAAAAATAAAAGAATTTATTGACAAACATAGGCTCTTACATCCAAGGCAATATAAACACTAGAAGTTCCTATGATTTTGGAAGAAGAAAAATCTTGGACAGTATATGTAGGGTTTTAGGAGCCAAACAAGCAGAACGAAATATAATCGAAACCCTCCAAGATCCATGTGAAATAGGGGAAACTGGGTGTTTGAAATTTTTCATACCTAATTTGGTTTAGATCTTTCACCCAACTGTTGAGTCAAATAACAAAACCTGAACAGTTGACGTGTTCAAGCTTTGTACATTATCCACATGAGCCTTTCGGTATCACCACGCCTCCACCATGTCTCGGCAAATACGTTTCTCTTGCGCTCGCAGTGCTAGCTTGTGTCATCCAAGGAATGGAAAGAGAAGAGTGTGGCTGGAACATTTGGGATGCTAGGGCAAAAGCTATAAATTTCTCACTATATGATGTATTTATAGTGAGACTCAACTTCTAAGCATAATGGGTTTCAAAGCCCTAATCCAATTAGGTTTAATTTTGGCCTTAATAATGGCTCAACTTTGGGGCCAATTATTAAAATGAAATTATCATGAAACCATAACCCAAATAAATTAGCCCATGCACTCAAATAATCCAAAGAGGCTTTATGTGTGCGACCTAATAGGCTCTTAGCACATTGGCAATGATCATAAATCACATTTATGATCATAAGCAATGAGCGGTGCCTAATAACGCATCATTACTACCCAAGTCACAAGAATGTTGGTGATTCGACTAAACCTTTATGATCATTATCCATATATGTTATTGTCCATTTGTCCAAGATATCAAGACTAAGCACGAGACATGGAATGTGTCAGTCTTGTATAGCCTAGTATTTAGTTTTTTGATTACTGAGTAGACTAACTTAAACTGATGACATTGATATCGTATATCAATTCATTCGAGCATGGCCATGCATTTTCTTAGTTTCACTCCATCAAGGGGCCCAAAGATATCACTCCTGTTATATAGGAGGGACAAATCTCATCTTGATCATACAAAACCTTCCACATGATATATGACATACCCAATGACCTCGTTCAAGATCACTTAGTTATGAGCAACAAAGGGAAGTATCAAAGTAGGAGACTCACATGAAGAGAACCTTGATGAGCTTAGGTCAAACAACTACATATACATGATCACTATGGGAATCATTTATGACACTCATATAATGATCCATGTAGCATTCTCATGGTGGTTTGGTCAAGTACACAAGTTCTCCAACTTGTACCCATATGTAGATTACATATCTCATATTAGTCTCTACATATGCTAGTCATTATGTATTATTGTAACCTGCTCGATGATAATACTAGCCCAAGGACATTTCAGAATATCATTATTCTAGGGTTATAATTATGTTTATTACATTACGCAGAAACAAAACAACAAATATAAATACTAGATTAATGCCTTAATAAACTATCATGACTCAATGTGCAAAACTACAATCATCTCATGATTGGCTTTTGGGTATAACACTAACAATCTCCCACCTACACTAAAGCCAATCATCCATGTATCTAATACCAATAGACCTAGAATGGCTGTCATGCTTCTGCTGCATAAGGGGCTTTGCCAGCGGATCAGCAATGTTACTGTCTATCGAAGTCCTACATATCCTTACACCACCTTTTTCAATGATCTCCCTGATGAGATGATAGTGTCGAAGTATGTGTTTGGATCACTAGTGAGATCGAGGTTCTTTAGCCTTTTTGATTGCTCCTTTATCATCACAATAGAGCTTTATCGGGTCGGCAATGCTTGGAACCACTCCAAGTTCTGTAATGAACTTCTTGATCCAAACTACCTCCTTCGCAACATTAGAGGCGGTAATGTACTCAGATTCTGTTGTAGAGTCAGCTATTGTCTCTTTCTTTGAACTCTTCCAGCTCACAACACCACCACCAATACAAAATACAAAACAATATTGCAACCTAAAGTCATCCTTATCAGATTGGAAGCTAGCATTGGTGTAACCCCTTACAATGAGCTCATCTTTGCCCCCAAAGACCAAGAATGCATCCTTAGTCCTTCGTAAGTACTTAAGGATGTTCTTAACAGTTATACAATGACTCTCACCGGGCTTTGATTGGTACCTACTTGTCATGCTCAAGGCATACGAGACATTGGGACGAGTACATATCATGGCATATATGATAGATCTAATTACTAATGCATATGGAATCTTACTCATACCCCTTCTTTCCTTAGCTGTACTCAAACACTGAGATCGAGAAAGAGTTATACCATATGACATGGGCAAGAATCCTTTCTTAGAGTCTTGCATGCTAAACCTTTTTAGCACCTTGTCAATGTATGAACTTTGACTTAGGCCGAGCAATTTTCTAGATCTATCTCTATAGATCCTGATGCCTAAGACATAGGCTACTTCACCCAAGTCCTTCATAGAGAAGCATTTCCCTAGCCAAGTCTTCACATACTGTAGCTCGGGAATGTCATCCCTGATGAGTAGTATGTTATCTACATAAACACTGAGAAAACAATAGTGCTCCCACTAACCTTCTTGTAGACACAAGGTTCATCTTCATTTTTTATGAAACAAAACTCTTTAATTGCTTCATCAAAATGGAGATTCCAAGTTCAAGAAGCTTGCTTCAGTCCATAAATAGACCTTTGCAACTTGCACACTTTATTGGCATTCTCAGAAGTGACAAAACCCTTAGGCTATGTCATGTACACATCCTCAAGTAGCTTTCCATTTAGGAACGCAGTTTTGACATCGATTTGCCATATGTCATAATCATAGTGTGCAACAATAGCCAATAAGATTTGGATGGATTTAAGCATGGGAACTGGTGAAAAAGTCTCATCATAGTCAACACCATGAATTTGCTTGAAACCTTTTGCAACCAATTGTCCCTTAAAGGTAATCATTACCATCCACGTCAGTTTTCTTCTTGAGAACCAATTTGCAGCCTATAGGTTTTACCCCTTCAGGTGGATCAACCAAAGTCCATACTTGGTTTTTCTAAATGGATTCCACCTCAGACTTTATGGCCACCGGCCACTTCTCAAAGTCAGGCCCTGACATAGCTTGTTGGTAGGTTGTGGGCTCATCTTGATCCATGAGCATCACATCACCAATGTGAGTCACTAAAAATCCATATATCTAAAACCCACGCCGAATTCTACCAGACCTACGTGGGCTTTGTGCTATAGGAACAGACTCTAGAATCACAACATCTTGTGGTGTCTGTTCAAGTTCCATTTCAGGTTCAATGTCCCCTTGTTGTTCTTGAATTTCTTCAAGTTCTACATTCCTCCCACTGGTCCCTTTAGAGATAAACTCTTTCTCTAGAAAGACACCAGTTTGAGCGACAAGCACTTTTTGCTCAGAAGGATTGCAGAAATAGTAACCCTTTGTTTCTTTGGGATACCCAACAAAGAGGCATTTATGAGATTTAGGCCCTAGCATGTTAGAGGATTGACCTTTGACATTAGCATCACAGCCCCTAAATCTTCATAAAAGACAGACTGGGACTGTTATGGCCCTACTAGTGGGAAGCATGCCTGAGGAAGGTAAAGTACTCTAAATTAAGTTTGGAACCTTAATTCAAGTTTACACTGCAAGAATAGGAAAGTTTAGCAAAGTTCACTAAGTTCCAAGAAGGTTAAGGCGCTAAATGAGGTTAAGGGGTAAAATGGTAATTTTGCATCCTGAATAGCTAGGCTAGGTCCCGAGTGGTTAAAATCAAGTTTTATAACTTAAATTTTAAATTTAACCCAAACTTGATGAAATAAACAAGGATTAATCAAGAATAGTTAAGGTTACCAAAAGATGGGGACCTAAGTGTATCATGTCTAATACTTTGATGGCTTAGATTAAAAAATAGTGTTATAAGAGGCTAAAGTGAAGGGTGGCTGCCATAAACCTGAGTTCATCCTCTCCACCCTCATTTTTCCACCCAATTAACCTTGAAATCAAAGTTTCTTGGTGAAAAGAAAAGCCATCACAAGTATATAGGCCATTGGGAGCTCATTTCAACCATAAAACTATGGTTTTGGAGCTTGGAAGCATGTTTTCTCCCATCCCCTATTTTTAGTACGAAGTAACCAGTGTGTTCTTGATTGATTTTAGGTTTATTGGTTAGTTAGGAGCTTGGGTTTTGGTTAGAAAGCAAGAATTTGATGTTTGGTGCTTATGTTTTGTTTGGAACATAGGTGGTGCTTTGTTGAGCTTAGTGGATTGGAAAAGTGCTTGATTCTTGCTTGTTACTTGGAGTTGAGGTAAGGGAGTTGTGTTTTCAAGTTTAATTAACCCTATTGGAATGAGTTTGTCTGAAGAATTCGAGTAATTCTAGCAATAACATTAGTTAGTGGGAAAGGTTGAATTATGGTGGACTATGAGGTTTGTGATGATTGGAATGATGTTATAATGCATCATAGATTGGCCTGTGATAGTTGGTTGTGAACTATGTAACATATTTTACATGTATGTGAAGTTTGGAGGTTATCCAAGCATGTTTGATATGTTTGGTAAGTGCCCAAAGTTCATAGCAGCAAAATCTGTGAAAATTCTACGTATTCATGGATTGGCGACGTGTTGCTAGATTTGTACCATTGCCCACGATGCGTTGCCAATGTTGGAAGGTTGGCAGAATGTTACCAACTATGGCGATGCATCGCCACAAGCATGTTGGCTGAATTTTCCAAGTTTTGCTAGAGAGGTCAAGGGGAGACCTAAGGGGGTTCTTAGGGTACCTTGGGGTCTAAGCATTTCGGGGGTACTCCAAGACTTCCAAAAGTCCTTCAAGACCTAGGAGCTTTCTTGAGTTTTGTAAAGTTTTATGGTTACTTGTACCATAAGCAAGAAAACTAGTTTACAAAGGATCACTACTAAGTCCCACTAGCTTGGGTGAGAGGTTTAAAACCCTTGGCAACCTAGCTGTGCTATTGGCCACGAGGTTGCAAGGTGAAACCTTAGTGCACCTACTCTACAAGGTCTTTATGGCCTAGTTTACAATAGTCCCACCATAATGCCCCTATACAGCATAAACAAGAGAGGTTCAACTAGTGATTTATCACTAGTTAGGTTGGCAAGCTAAGCTTGCTAGAAGACAAGGCAATGCCTTGTAATTTAAGGACTAGGATGAGGAGAGGTCTCAAAGGACCTAGGTATATGCATATATTAGACCCTTAAGCTGTATGAGCTCATACCAGGTTATATATGTTATCATATGTGGAGTCTTTAGTAATTTTCTTGCAGGTACAATGAAGACCCTTACTAAAAATTTATGAATTCTCACTCCCTAGTTATGTTGTGCAGATTCTAAAGTTGTTGGGCTGGGTAACCGTTGAGGGTTATCACATTAGTAGCTTTTGTGCAAGTATTGTACTTGAGAATCTCTATGATTCTAGCCTACATAGGTAACTTGTTGGTCAAGTAATAGTACTAACTACAATCTTTCTTTGGCAACAGAGCCTAGCACCACATGGACAAAGACTTTTGTGACTTGCCACTGATACTTGCATCCAAGGTGGGAGTTAGTTCAAGAAGATCTCAGTTGAGGCTTGTATATATGATACTCTTAGCTGCCTCCATTGTCTATGTTTTGAGAAGTCCTAGACTCTAGGGTGGCTCTTGGGTGAAGGCATTAGTCTACTTTATGTATGAATGCTCCCACATAGTTGTTATGTGTAGTAAACTCACATAAATGTTGATCTTGTATGCTTTGGCTATTTAAACTTATTTTCTATGGAAATCTCTTGGCCAAGTCAATGTTTTATAATTTTGTTAATCAAAGTCAAAGCATGAAGAGCATGCATCTTGCATATTCTAGGTTAATCAACTAATATGATAGGATTTTAATCCGCACACATATACAACTAGCCAATTGCAACCACCGTGAGACCAGTTCTCATAGGTCTCTTAGGCGGGGGCCAAGGACGGCTGTGTCAGGGATTCCTCCCACTCCATATCTCATATGGTGTATTTTGAACTGATTTAAATGGAACTCAACTTAGTTAGCGGCTATCTCTAGAGCATGTCCCCAAAATGAGTTTGGAAGGTTAGCTTGACTCAGCATAGATTGAATAATGTCTAATAGAGTTCAATTTCTTCTCCTAGATACACCATCCATTAAGGTGTATCAGGTAAAGTGAGTTGTGATACTATACCACACTCTTTTAGATAGCCAAGGAATTTTCAATCCAGGTATTCTCCACCTTGATTTGATTGAAGTACTTTAATACTCTTCCTAAGTTGATTCTCTACTTCATTCTTGAATTCTTTGAACTTTTCAAAGGATTTTGACTTGTGTCTCATGAGATACACATAGCCATATTTACTAAAGTCATCAGTAAAGGTAATGAAGTATTGGAAGCCTCCTTTAGCATGTGTAGACATAGGGCCACATACATCACTATGTATGAGTCCTAGTAAGTCATTAGCCCCTTCACTTTACCCTGTGAATGGGCCTTTCGTCATCTTACCCAACAAACATGACTCACATGTCTCATATGATCCAAAATCAAATAAGTCCAATAGTCCATTCTTATGGAGCTTGGATATGCAAGTCTCATTTATATGGCCCAAGCGATAGTGCCAGAGATAGGCCAGGTTTGAATCATTCAATCTGACCTTCTTGGTATTCACATTATAGATTGGATTTTAGAATTCTAGAACATACAACCCATTGTTAAGTTGAACACTACCATAAAAGATTTCATTCAAATAAATAGAACAACATTTATCCTTTATTATAAATGAAAAACATCTCTTGTCCAAAAAAGAAACAAAAATAAAAATTTGACTAATAGTAGGCACAAAGTAGCAATTGTCTAATTCTAAAACTAATCCATAAGGTAATGTGAGAACATAAGTCCCTATAGCTAACGCAGCAACTCTTGCTTCATTTCCAACACGTAGGTCCACTTCACCTCGGGCCAATCTTCTACTCTTACTTAGATCCTGCACATTTGCACAAATGTGAGATTGACATCTAGTATCTAATACCCAAGATGAGGAAGTGGAAAATTTAGCCTCTATAACAAAAGTACTTGAAATGGAAGTCTTACTTCCCTTCTCCTTAGCAAGTTCTTCAAGATAAAGCTTACAGTTGCGCTTCCAGTTTCCAAGTTGCTTAAATTGGAAGCACTCCCCTTCCTTAGCGACACCACCAGATGGTTTCAGTGTAGCTGAAGAAGAATTAGCATTGGATTTTCCTTTAGCTTTATCCTTCTCCTTGTTGGTTTTTCCCTTTTCCTTGCTTTTTTGAGCTATCAAAATGGGCTTAGCCTTCTTAAGGTTTTGTTCAGCAGTTCTCAATGTTAAGCATTTCAGGGAAGGACTTGTCAAGGTCATTCATGTTATAGTTCATGATGAACTAACTATAGCTTTTGGGCAACGATTGCAAGACTATATCAACAGCTAACTCTTTCTAAAGGGCAAATCCCAAGCCCTCAAGATTCTCAATGTACCCAATCATCTTGAGCACATGAGGACTCACGGGACTTCCCTCAGACAGTTGTCACTGAAACAATACCTTAGAGGTCTCAAACCTTTCATGCCTAGCTTGCTCTTGGAAGAGCATTTTGAGATGTTTGATCATATCGATTACCCCCATGTTTTCATGTTGCTTCTGAAGCTCAGATTCCATGGTAATAAGCATGAGGCAATCAACATCCAAAGCATCATCAGAATGCCTCTTGTGAGCATCCCTTTCAGCTATTGAAGCAATGGCAGCAAGCTTGTTCGGAATGGGCTGCTCTAGCACATAAGCCTTTTTCTTTTGCTTGAGGACTATTTTCAAATTTTAGTACCATTTGAGAAAATTGGTCCCATTCAGTTTTTCCTTTTCAAGGATCAATCGCAATGAAAGTGTTACACCCGGAAAGTGATGAATGATTAATTACCGGGTTAAGTGGATTAGTGGCATAAATAGTTTCCTAATTTGGAAACTTAGCGAAATTATTTGTAGAGACTTTGAATTATTTATAGAATGGGCATTAATGAGTGTTGGACACTCTGAGAATTATGCTTGGCTAAGGCCAAGAGTTTGGGTGATAAAAAAAAATGGCAAGTTTGGAAGTTGAGGGACTCAATTGCAAAGTTGGAGAAAGATGGAGGACCAAGTGAGTAATTTGGCCATTTTTCATGAAAAATATATGCATGGCCGGCCACCCCATGTTACCAATTAAAAAATTGGCCTACTACACATTCCACTCATAATTATTTAATCCCTCCACTACATCCTCCACTCACCAATTAAATATTACCCCACTTACTTTTGTCCCCCACTTTCCCAATTTGACTATTCTATTACCCATGCCTTGTCTCCCACTACAAATCCCACTCACCATATTTTAATCACCCACTTACATTGTCTCCCACTTACATTAAAATATTGGCCCATCATTTTTGACTTATTCTCCTACCTTTTTCATTCAAAATTCGTCCATACCTCCAAATTATGCATTTGATATGCATTTTGGGTGCATTTCACTTCATTTAGCACCATGACCACCCACATTCTTTGAATATACGTTTAATGCACATTTAGAATGCATTTGAGTTTCATTTCTCTTTCATTTGCAAGTGCATAACCAGCCATCACTCCCACTTTCATTTCATTTTCATTTCCACTCTCTCTCTAGCACCAAAAGCTCTCCCTTCTCTCTAAGTTCCAGCCATGGTGTTCTTCAAACTCCATCTCCTTCTTTCTTCATCTAAGATTCGGCCATAGCTAGAAATGCATGTTCTTGCACATGCAAACACATTTTCTTGAAGCTTTCAAGCTCCTAAACCCATCTAGACCAAGAACAAAGTGAGAAATCAAAGAAAACCCAGGAAGAAATGCTTGTGAAGTTTCGGCCATATGGATAAAATGGTGTTCTTGAGCTCACCTCAAGAGCTCCTTACATGCATGGCATTTCTAAGCCATGAAGAGCAAGAAGATGAAGACGAACTCCAAGAAAGTGAAGCTCAAATTTCGGCCATTTAAAGGTTGTAAGTGAACCAAGTTTTTCTTGGTAGTTTCATGTATTTTGAGCTAGATGCTACTCTCTAATGACTTGGCCATGTTGGATTTTTGCAAGGAAATCAAGTGGATATTTCGGCCATGGAAGGATATTGTTGTTCTTGAGCTCAACTCAAGAGCTCTTTACATGCATGGCACTTTTAAGCCATGGAAAGCAAGGATGGAGGTTTCGGCCATGAGTATACATGGCATTTGGAGGCATGAAAACCAAGTGTTCTTGGTCCATAAATTATGAAATGGGCTATTTTGGGCCATAATGGCATTATTGGAAAATGGGCTAAATCCTGAAAAGGTTAATATAGGCCCAAGTCCTGAAAAGGTTAATATGGGCCTCAGTTCACAAAAAGGCTAAGTGGGCCTTTACCTCCTTAAGTGAGGTCCATTAAGGAAATGGCAAAGTTCCAACAACAAACAAAGCAAAGCAAAGGCAATAAGCAAAAGGTTACACCAATGGTGGTAAGGGTCCTTTACTCACTTATTGCATGGTATACTTCCATGATATTGTTTGTGAGTATAAATGCCCCTATGTGATGGTCATAGAACCAAGTGACCATAGGTGTGTAGCGGGTTAGTTGTTCTTTGTGTGAGGGCTCATGTTACTTTCTTAGTTTAATAATTGGGCACGTAAGTGCATAATTGATGAGGTATCGTTGCTTCGGCAACTTTGGGCACGTAAGTGCATATTGGACGAGGATTGTTGCTTCGGCAACTATGGATATGAATAATGGGCAATTGTGGATATATATGGTTTGATTAGCTAATCAATATAAAGGCAAGTGTTAGAGTTTATAGTAAGAATGGCCAACTTACTATGTAACTCGGAGCTCTAGGGGAACGGGTGGTATGATTAAGAAGGAGAATTGAGGTTTAAAGCCTTGGACACTTGCCAGGGGTGCCAGTGGTGCCAGGGGTGCCATTGGTGCCAGTACTGCCAGTCTGGCCAGGAGTGCCAGTAGTGGGTGGCAGTAGTGATTGCCCAGGAAAACTTGTGGTTGAGTGCGTGTGTTGTGTGCTTCTCTGAACCGTTGTTGTTTGTGCATGCTGACCCAAATTATTATTATTATTATTATTGTTGATGCTGCTATTGTGCTGTATCTTGTGTTTTCTTTGTTTTAGTGTTTTCCTTTGCAGGAACAGGATTATTTGCCATGATATTCTTGGCATTGGATTTAATTGCCATGACATTCTTGGCTTAAGAATAGGCTTTGGAAGCCATATGTGACTACAAAAGTCACGAGAGATTACCTCATTCTGATTTGGCATTGCCATTACGTTCTTGGCACAATTTTGGCTTTTTAAGCCGGATATGACTATGAAAGTCATGAGTTACTTACCTCACACCTGGATCCTTACTGAGTTTTATAACTCACCCGCCCTTCTTTACTTTTTTCAGGAAGTGGATTGGATGGCTTGATAGATCAAGTAGGGAGTACTAGAGTACTCGTTATGTTTTGCTAAAGGGTTGGGTATGAGTTTAGTGTTGCTTAATATATTCATTTGACTCTAAGTGACTTATGTGGTATATTTTGCTTGCGGAACAAGCTAATGGTTTGGACTTCCTTGTGCAGGCTTGTGGAGTCTAGAAGTTGTGGGAACAAGGTCTATTAAGCTGGAATGAGTTCCAGGTTATGAGTTAAAGTTTGGGTAGACATAAGAACTTGGTCTGTAAAACCTAAACTTAACTAGTTATGGACATATAGCATCCTTGGTATGTTTTCCAAGTAGGAGATGCTTGTTAGATGCACATTGTGATCATGATTATCTTAGGATGAATTTTGATGAAATGCCATGATGGATATTCATGTTATGTGTACTAGACTTGGCTGATGCTCATGGATATATAAATGTGGTTTTCAAAGTTGAAAATGAGATGGGCTTCTTTGTTGCCATGCATTGGATTAGTACACTTGATGGACACACATCCTATGCACTTAATGGATTAAGTGTATGCTTTGCTTGAATTGCAAGTATGATTTGCTGATTATGTGTGTAACTAAGGGAAGACTTCCAGTGAATCTGGATTTATTGGATTTTGTTGAAATGGCATCTAAAGACTTGTGTGTGTAACCGGCTAAGTGGTAAAGTCCATAAATGGAACACTAGAATTCCACATAGGTATTAGCTCGTTCCTGGAGAGCACCCTGACAACACATTGAAAGTATTTAAGTAACAAGCTAGTACCAGAATAGATCCTGGAGTCACGCCGTAGGTGCTCATAACTAGCTAATAAAGCCCCTTCAGTATGAATAACTTCCGCTGCATTAATCTGATAATCGGGCCCAGATGGGCCAGGGGCAGTTTGGGGCGTGACAGTTTTTGGTATCAGAGCATGGTTTTGCTTTGGAAGACCAGAGTTCTGGTCGTTGATGGTTATAGTATAGACTTGTTCCCACATAGGAAGTCCATTAGGTTGAGTCACTTATGAGTATTGAGCATATATGTGTATCGTGCTTTGCTTTGTTGTTGTGAACAGGATGAGAACCAATGATGTGAACAAGAGGCCCAATGAAAGTGAGAATACTGGCTTTGTGCCAATGAAAATGAGAATACTGGCTTTGTGCCAATGAAAGTGAGAATACTGGCTTTGTGCCAATGAAAATGAGAATACTGGCTTTGTGCCAATGAAAGTGAGAATACTGGCTTTGTGCCAATGAAAATAAGAATACTGGCTTTATGCCAATGAAAGTGAGAATACTGGCTTTGTGCCAATGAAAGTGGATACACTGGCTTTATGCCAAGGAAAGGGGATTGTACTGGCTTTGTGCCAGAGGACCAAGTTGAGGCCTAGTAACAGACCTTGAAGCCCTAAGAAAAGAAATATTGGAAGCAGTGTCAATGGTTATGATAACCATTGAGCATACCAGACCTTTTGTCAAGTATGAGTCCCAGAAATTGCTGGGCAATAAAGAGAGCTAACAATGAGGAAAAGAATAGAAAGAGAATATATGCTACAAGATTAAACCAGTGGAATTGGTGATTATGATAATGATGATGAAAGAAGAGAGTTCAGAAGCAAAGGAACTGGACATGTTGAAATTAAAGACTATGACCCTGGAGCAAGAACTCCAGAAATAAGCCATGAAAGGCTAGCAAGATGCAGAAACCATCTAAGAAATGAAGCAGAAGATACTTGGTATATGAACCAAGAATGAGTAATGAAAGTAGTCCACATGATAAATTCTGAGAGACCTCGGGAGTACCAGCAAGATGAAAAAGGTATCAAGAGGAATAGATGGTTAAAACTTGGCACGTGAGCCAAGAAAAGGAAGGCAATTATTATGAATTGTCAGGCGAGACTAGAGGAAGATTTTGTGGCCAAAGGCCATGCTATATGATCATGGGCAGTAATCTTAAGTACAGTGTCCAGAAGTTCATGAGGACAATGTCCAGAATTACTTGAGTGCATCCAGAATTACTGGATAGAAGATTGTACTGCCTAGAAAGACAGAAGACCCCATGAGGGATTGTAGCAGGTGGATCAGGACTAAAATATGAATTATGGATTCACCATAGTATATTCTGGAGCAGGAAAGGAAAATTTAGTATACTGGAAGAGTATTCCAGATTGAGGGTACAAGGAAAGCCTAAGAGGAAATATTGCAGGGCAATATGTCCTGATTGATAAAAGGCATGGAAGACTTGGCTAGAGGCCAAGACCAATGCAAGGAAAAAGTCCCAGCCCAATGAAAGACTTTTCCTCCTTATGATTAAGTTGTTGAAGTGAAAATATAAGAAATAGAAGAAAGCCTGGCAAAAGGCCAGCACATGAAGGCCAGTTGAGTAATTACTAGATAATCAAGCAGAGGAAAAAGCTTATGTGAAGATGTTGATAAAGAAATGGGCCAGGTCAGGGTCTTTCAAATAAATCCTGACAGGTATTTTTTTTACTTGACAGTATTAAAGTACCAATTTTAATACTAGTGCATCTATGGTAGTTAAAGGATGAACTGGAAATATGATACGAAGCATGCATGGATAGAGCTATCAGGAATGAAATTTATGAATAATAGATGAGGAGAAAATTGGCATGCTTAGCACTAGTAGAGTAATCACAGACATTGGTGCCAGGAGCTGCACCAGCACATATTACTCCTTACAGGATAGTTATTCCTGAAGTTATGGAGCTAAGTAAGTATCGGGGTAAATTGGCCTTGAGAAATCATTGGCCAGGTATGGTTACCTGGAAGGCATCTATACCTCTATAATGGAGGAAACTAAACCTCGAATCTGGATATTTCCAGCTGAGAATCAAGAAAGAGCACCCAAGAGTGGTGCCCAGCCTGAAAAGGAATAACAGTTGTATGGCAAACTAAGTGCCAATTATGGGCTAAGGAAGTTGAAATCCTTTGATTATCTTGGAATGGAAGAAACCTTTGATTATGAGGAACTGGAGAACAGATTGACTGCAGCCCAATACTGGTTTCACCAGACGTTACTAAGAAATATCAGTTAATTATTGATGGGTTGGGCTGAGTCTTATGAAAAAAGGGGAAACAGGCTATGACTTGTGAATCAAGGCAAGTAAGACTTTATGAGGAGAGCTATCCAGTATATAATCTGGAGTTAAAAGAGAGAGTTGAAACAAAAAAGGGGGAGATGAGTACTTATATGGCCAAGAAGGAGGCTGCTTGATAATTAAGGTAGTCCACCAGTGTTCTGGTAATGAACTACAGATTACCTGAGTATGAGATTTTGGACTCCTAGGAAATTTGGAGGACCAAATTTCTTAAGGTGGGGAGTGTTGTTACACCCGGAAAGTGATGAATGATTAATTACCGGGTTAAGTGGATTAGTGGCATAAATAGTTTCCTAATTTGGAAACTTAGCGAAATTATTTGTAGAGACTTTGAATTATTTATAGAATGGGCATTAATGAGTGTTGGACACTCTGAGAATTATGCTTGGCTAAGGCCAAGAGTTTGGGTGATAAAAAAAAATGGCAAGTTTGGAAGTTGAGGGACTCAATTGCAAAGTTGGAGAAAGATGGAGGACCAAGTGAGTAATTTGGCCATTTTTCATGAAAAATATATGCATGGCCGGCCACCCCATGTTACCAATTAAAAAATTGGCCTACTACACATTCCACTCATAATTATTTAATCCCTCCACTACATCCTCCACTCACCAATTAAATATTACCCCACTTACTTTTGTCCCCCACTTTCCCAATTTGACTATTCTATTACCCATGCCTTGTCTCCCACTACAAATCCCACTCACCATATTTTAATCACCCACTTACATTGTCTCCCACTTACATTAAAATATTGGCCCATCATTTTTGACTTATTCTCCTACCTTTTTCATTCAAAATTCGTCCATACCTCCAAATTATGCATTTGATATGCATTTTGGGTGCATTTCACTTCATTTAGCACCATGACCACCCACATTCTTTGAATATACGTTTAATGCACATTTAGAATGCATTTGAGTTTCATTTCTCTTTCATTTGCAAGTGCATAACCAGCCATCACTCCCACTTTCATTTCATTTTCATTTCCACTCTCTCTCTAGCACCAAAAGCTCTCCCTTCTCTCTAAGTTCCAGCCATGGTGTTCTTCAAACTCCATCTCCTTCTTTCTTCATCTAAGATTCGGCCATAGCTAGAAATGCATGTTCTTGCACATGCAAACACATTTTCTTGAAGCTTTCAAGCTCCTAAACCCATCTAGACCAAGAACAAAGTGAGAAATCAAAGAAAACCCAGGAAGAAATGCTTGTGAAGTTTCGGCCATATGGATAAAATGGTGTTCTTGAGCTCACCTCAAGAGCTCCTTACATGCATGGCATTTCTAAGCCATGAAGAGCAAGAAGATGAAGACGAACTCCAAGAAAGTGAAGCTCAAATTTCGGCCATTTAAAGGTTGTAAGTGAACCAAGTTTTTCTTGGTAGTTTCATGTATTTTGAGCTAGATGCTACTCTCTAATGACTTGGCCATGTTGGATTTTTGCAAGGAAATCAAGTGGATATTTCGGCCATGGAAGGATATTGTTGTTCTTGAGCTCAACTCAAGAGCTCTTTACATGCATGGCACTTTTAAGCCATGGAAAGCAAGGATAGAGGTTTCGGCCATGAGTATACATGGCATTTGGAGGCATGAAAACCAAGTGTTCTTGGTCCATAAATTATGAAATGGGCTATTTTGGGCCATAATGGCATTATTGGAAAATGGGCTAAATCCTGAAAAGGTTAATATAGGCCCAAGTCCTGAAAAGGTTAATATGGGCCTCAGTTCACAAAAAGGGTAAGTGGGCCTTTACCTCCTTAAGTGAGGTCCATTAAGGAAATGGCAAAGTTCCAACAACAAACAAAGCAAAGCAAAGGCAATAAGCAAAAGGTTACACCAATGGTGGTAAGGGTCCTTTACTCACTTATTGCATGGTATACTTCCATGATATTGTTTGTGAGTATAAATGCCCCTATGTGATGGTCATAGAACCAAGTGACCATAGGTGTGTAGCGGGTTAGTTGTTCTTTGTGTGAGGGCTCATGTTACTTTCTTAGTTTAATAATTGGGCACGTAAGTGCATAATTGATGAGGTATCGTTGCTTCGGCAACTTTGGGCACGTAAGTGCATATTGGACGAGGATTGTTGCTTCGGCAACTATGGATATGAATAATGGGCAATTGTGGATATATATGGTTTGATTAGCTAATCAATATAAAGGCAAGTGTTAGAGTTTATAGTAAGAATGGCCAACTTACTATGTAACTCGGAGCTCTAGGTTAACGGGTGGTATGATTAAGAAGGAGAATTGAGGTTTAAAGCCTTGGACACTTGCCAGGGGTGCCAGTGGTGCCAGGGGTGCCATTGGTGCCAGTACTGCCAGTCTGGCCAGGAGTGCCAGTAGTGGGTGGCAGTAGTGATTGCCCAGGAAAACTTGTGGTTGAGTGCGTGTGTTTTGTGCTTCTCTGAACCGTTGTTGTTTGTGCATGCTGACCCAAATTATTATTATTATTATTATTGTTGATGCTGCTATTGTGCTGTATCTTGTGTTTTCTTTGTTTTAGTGTTTTCCTTTGCAGGAACAGGATTATTTGCCATGATATTCTTGGCATTGGATTTAATTGCCATGACATTCTTGGCTTAAGAATAGGCTTTGGAAGCCATATGTGACTACAAAAGTCACGAGAGATTACCTCATTCTGATTTGGCATTGCCATTACGTTCTTGGCACAATTTTGGCTTTTTAAGCCGGATATGACTATGAAAGTCATGAGTTACTTACCTCACACCTGGATCCTTACTGAGTTTTATAACTCACCCGCCCTTCTTTACTTTTTTCAGGAAGTGGATTGGATGGCTTGATAGATCAAGTAGGGAGTACTAGAGTACTCGTTATGTTTTGCTAAAGGGTTGGGTATGAGTTTAGTGTTGCTTAATATATTCATTTGACTCTAAGTGACTTATGTGGTATATTTTGCTTGCGGAACAAGCTAATGGTTTGGACTTCCTTGTGCAGGCTTGTGGAGTCTAGAAGTTGTGGGAACAAGGTCTATTAAGCTGGAATGAGTTCCAGGTTATGAGTTAAAGTTTGGGTAGACATAAGAACTTGGTCTGTAAAACCTAAACTTAACTAGTTATGGACATATAGCATCCTTGGTATGTTTTCCAAGTAGGAGATGCTTGTTAGATGCACATTGTGATCATGATTATCTTAGGATGAATTTTGATGAAATGCCATGATGGATATTCATGTTATGTGTACTAGACTTGGCTGATGCTCATGGATATATAAATGTGGTTTTCAAAGTTGAAAATGAGATGGGCTTCTTTGTTGCCATGCATTGGATTAGTACACTTGATGGACACACATCCTATGCACTTAATGGATTAAGTGTATGCTTTGCTTGAATTGCAAGTATGATTTGCTGATTATGTGTGTAACTAAGGGAAGACTTCCAGTGAATCTGGATTTATTGGATTTTGTTGAAATGGCATCTAAAGACTTGTGTGTGTAACCGGCTAAGTGGTAAAGTCCATAAATGGAACACTAGAATTCCACATAGGTATTAGCTCGTTCCTGGAGAGCACCCTGACAACACATTGAAAGTATTTAAGTAACAAGCTAGTACCAGAATAGATCTTGGAGTCACGCCATAGGTGCTCATAACTAGCTAATAAAGCCCCTTCAGTATGAATAACTTCCGCTGCATTAATCTGATAATCGGGCCCAGATGGGCCAGGGGCAGTTTGGGGCGTGACAGAAAGTGTCAATGTGTTTCGTAGCATGGTTATCTACAACAGTAAATATGCAGTGTAAGAGTCATGCATTTTAATTCATTTAATAAGGACTTTTATTAAACGATACTCCCACTATTTTACTGAAAATAATAATCGTCGATATTATTTTAGAACACCTCAGCTCTAAGGTATTCTAGTGGGCCAAGATCCATATTTCACCATAACCTGAGTCAGCTTTGGCTTTTCTCTCAAGTTACATCTATTTAGGTAGGCAACTCCTTGCCAATTGCATCTCACGCAACTCTTGGATAGTTGGGTGAACAACACTTGTCCAGGATCTACTCATGAACTTAAACCTAACCCTATGCCTCAAAGTCCCCAATCTTATTAGGCTGACTTAGTTAAGTCAGACCCAAAGTTACCAATTTGGATATCATAATTATCGCATTGTGGCTTACCAAGATGAACATAGGTGCTTTGCTTTGGCAAACCCACCCAATGTTGATCAAAGTCTTGATGAGTGTCAACATTTGGAAGGAATCACATTTAATGACTTCATATTTGTTTTGAGAGATTTTTCTTTTTGATCTCACCAATTATTATCTCCGGTTGTCTTATACATGCATCATATACAAATATAAAACATGCATCTCATGCTAACAAGAAAGTAAACGTGACATGGTTGTAGCCCAAGCTATGTGATATTCTCAAGTTAATGAGAATATCATAAAAGCCAAAGAAAGAAAAGGGTCTTTACAAGCTCCTTCTCCTCCTTGCTTGGTTGTCATTTTGTTGTCACCTCCTTGGACACACCACCTTGGACAATCACATAATGTACAATTACATCAATAATAGAAACCTCGAGTTATATTCGAGGGGAGTACGGTGAGAAAAGAATGTACAATTAGAATAACAAGAATAAGGCACGACTCGCAGGCCATATTTACAAGTACAACCAACAAGGGCTATAACCATCCACTATGCTTCAACCACCAATCAGCATAACATGTCAAATCTTATTCAACAAAATTACATGCCAATTAACAAATGTTGATTAACTAGTTTTTATTAATGTGGCACTTCGCATACCGCAATCTCGAGATCTTATATTTCGAGCAACTAAGCACCCGAGACCACCTCCATTTGAGCCACCAAAAGTACTTTACTCTTGATGGCCGAACAGCCCGAATCCGATCCATGCTAGGGTTTTTGCAACTATTGCAAGAATCCTAATCCATATAGGCATCTCATACCAATCAATTTAAGATTAATCTTACTAACCAATTTGTGTCATTTCTTCATATATCTGTTATATGCATTACAAGTTCCGGTTTCATGCATCATAAATCAATCTACTTAATCATGATTGAAAGTAACTGAACACACAATACATCATGCAATTCAACATTCAATCCCAATTTATGGTTTCATTAGTGGCTTTGATACCACTGTAGGGTTTCGGGAGCCAAACAAGTGTAACAGAATATAACCGAAACCCTCCATGATCCAAGTGAAATGGGGTAAACTATGTGTTTGAAATTTTTCATAGCTGATTCGGTTGATATATTTCACCCAATTGTTAAGTTGAATCACAAAACTTAAACAGTTGACGTGTTCAAGCCCTCTACGATATCCACATCCCAGCAAATGTGTTTCAGTTGCACTCACAGTGCTAGCTTGCGTCCTCCAAGAAATGGAAAGAGAAGAGTGCGTCTGGAACTTTAGGAAGGCTAGGGCAAAAGCTGTGAATTTCTCCCTATATGATGTATTTATAGTGAGACTCAACTTCCAAGCCTAATGGTTTTCAAATCCCTAATCCAATTAGGTTTAATTTCGGGCTTAATAATGGCTCAACTTTTGGGCCAATTATTAATAAAAAATTATCATAAAACCATAACCCAAATAAATTAGTACATGCACTCAAATAATCCAAATAATCTTTATGTGTGTGACCCAATAAGCTCTTACCATGTTGGCAATGATCATAAATCACATTTATGATCATAAGCAATGAGTGGTGTCTAGCAACACATCATTGCACCTAAGTGACAAGATTGTCGGTGATTCGACTAAACCTTTATGATCATTATCTATATATGTCATTATCCCTTAATCCAAGATATCAAGACTAAGCACAAGAAATGGAATGTGTCACTCTTGTATAGCCTAGTCTTTGGTTTCTTGATTACCAAGTAGACTAACTTAAATTGATGATATTGATATCATATATCAATTCATTTGAGCATGGCCATGTATTTTCTTAGTTTCACTCTATCAAGGGGACCAACGACATCACTCCTGTTACATAGGATGGACAAATCTCATCTTGATCATATAAAACCCTCCACATGATATGTGACATACCTAATGACCTCCTTCAACTTCACTCAGTTACAAGCAACAAAGTTAAGTATCAAAGTAAGAGGCTCACATGTAGGGAACCTTGATGACTCTGGGTCAAAGGACGACATATACATGATGACTATGAAAATCACTTATGACACTCATATAACAATCCATGTAGCATTCTCATGGTGGGTCTGTCCATTACATAAGTTCTCCAACTTTTACCCATATGTACACTACATGTCTCATATTAGTCTCCACATATGCTAATCATTATGTATTATTGTAACCCGCTCCACGATAATACTAGACTAGGGACATTTAAGAATATCATTATTGTAGGGCTATAGTTATGTTTATTACGTTACGTAGAAACAAAATAACAAACATAATTACTGGATTAATGCCTTAATAAAATATCATGACTCAATGTGCAAAAATACAATCATCTCATGATTGGCTTTTGGGCACAATATTAACAGTATACAATAGTGCAAAGTCTCTAGGAAAAGTGTGAGATTGAAGAGATTCATCCTGACTATTGAACATCAATTTCTGAGTGGAGAAATCTTATTCTTCCTCCTTTAGTTTCTTTTCAATGTCAAAATTTTGGATGAATGTTTTGAAGTTTTCTTTAATGATGTTTAGTAGCTAAGCTCTTTCACTCTCTTAGGGGACATGGGATTTGATTGTTGTTTTTATGCATGTTTTGTTTTTATCTTCAAAGACCATCCTCTTCTTGTTAGTTTTCCGATATGATTAATAAACTTTGTGGCTAAGGGTTTCTTCTTAGTATGCATTTTTCTTTGAGATAAAAAATTTGTGTTAGAAGATAAAGAGAAAATTGGTGAGATTAATTTAAGGATCGAGAGATCCAGGATTTTGAAACGCTGAATAGAAAAATTCGAGCATAAAATCCTCTAGTTTTAGGCAGAGTAAAAGATTACCACTAAAATTCAAAGGGTTTAGAATAATTCAATCTTAAGAGAGGAAATTAAATATTAGTAAATTCACTTGCAAGATAGGATAGTAAAAAGAAGGTGAAAGTTAGATGATGTTAAAGACTAGACAAAAGGATCTACCCTAGGATAGTGCTTTGTGTTATTGATAACTTACAAGATAGTACTAATTCCGCTTAGTTTGAAGTAATAGTTTAGAACTAATTAACCTTAATTATTATGTTATTTATTTTTGCTTATAGCTTGATTGTATTAATGATTTCAATTTAATTCTAATTCTTAGTTTAATTCATTCTTGCACATTCTAGCTAAGCTCTACTTGTTCACTCAGTCCCGATAGTGACAATATTTTATTATTCATCACTATATTCAAACTTGATGACATGTGCACTTGCAGATTCACAATAAACCATCCATCCATATGATGCAAATGATGGGCTTTTTGACTTTTCATTGAATTTAAGAAAGTTATATTTTTGGTGAATCTATAAAATAGACAATAATTAACACAAATGAAAAGAGAACAAACATCAGCTAGCCATCCTGTGCGTTTCATTGACAATTCTGTAATGAATCTTGATAATAGATAACTGCTTGAATGATTTGGCTAGGTCCTGAATTATGTACACGTCATCTTGATTTTCCAGATTAACTAGCAAATGATCAATGATTTGAAGAAAGCCGGGCAAGTAATCTGTAAGAATGGTGCAATTGGAGATGTGGTTTAGAACTGGAAACCTCATAGTTCCATTATGGCCTAACTTTCTAGGGTAAAGGCTATGGAGCATCACCCTAAATAGTATTGCTGGGTTTGGGAACTTCCATCTAGTAAGTGCTTAACTAGGAGACACCTAATCACTTTAGAAGACGCCTATCATTGCAACTCAATTAGTCAGGAGAGCATCAGAGTAGCATTTCAATATAAAGGTTTTAAACTTCACTAAAATGATCGCTGTCGAACATTTTCAAAGGAAGGTCCTGCTTATGAAATTCACCTACCTAGTTATGCAACTAGGCTGTGTAAGTCAAAGCATAGCCTTCTTTTGTGCTGTATGTACCATCTTTTGCCCCTTCCTACACTGATCAATCTTTGTCAGATGTACTTCTTTAGGTGACATTTATAATGATCCAAATAATTTCCTTAGGAAAATACATGGTAAGGAGTTCTAGGTTTCATGTTCTAGTATCCGGATGCATCAAAATAGACACCTTCAGAGATCAAAAAGACCCTGGCAAACTAGAAATACAAGTCTGCAACTTGTTAGGTTAGATGCCTAGTATCCAGTAACACTTTCAAATGCCAATGGTTGTCTTATTCCTAATAGACCAACACAGATTAAGCTCTTATAGCTACCTCCCAAACACTAGACTCCACCAAATTATTTTAGGGTTACCACCAATGTCTGCTTTCCAAAATGATCCCTATTTACTAGACTTCACAGTGAAAACCTTTATCACCAAGGAGTTAGGATCATTATGCATCAGACTCCAAAAAGTTATAGTTAGTAGACCTTGGATGAATAACAGCAAGCGCTAAATGCTAAACCATTGGCACCTTTTGGCAAGGTGAGATGGAATTTGCCACAAAAAAGTGCCACATTATTTCTTGGGGCTATAGATTTTGTCAATCTATCACTCATAGTGACTAAGACATGGAATAAAGATATGATATAAACTAGGAGAGATGATAACAATGCTTGGATTAAAGTGAAACAACCTGGTTGACTTAAGAGTTTCAACTTCTAAGCAACTAGCTTAGAGTTGATCGGATTACTCAAAAAGTCAAATAATGTCATTTTGGACAAGTCACATTCAAAATGAATATCCAAGTACCTTGTGATTGGATCATCGATAGAGATGATAAGAGTTTTCTTAAAAAGTGGATGAAATGCTGGGAAATATTATGACTAAAGCACCACTTATATTTTTGAAAGTTAATTTCTTGCTTTGTCATTTTTTGATAAAAATCAAGCTTGCATTTTAAGAAATGGGTTGATTGTACATTAGGGAACAAGAAGATGAAGCAATCATTTACAAAAAAAAAATGATTAATTAGTGGCCCCAATTTTCTCACCTTCCACCCAAGGAGAGCACTAGAGGCTTGGTGGGCCACCAAGTAACTGGAAAAAGCTTCATTACATAAAAAGAATAGATAAGAGGATAGTGAATTAACTTGCCTCAATACTCACTTTTGGTTGAACCACTTCATTGGACTGCTATTCATTAAGAATAAAAAAGAAACTCTTGTAACACACTGCATGATGAGGTTAATCCACGGTTCCAAAAAATTCATTGGTCAAAAAATCATCTGGCCAAAACTCTAATGAAGCTTATCATAGCCTTTCCTCAAGTCTAATTTTAAGGGCACTATGTAGCTCGTTGGCCCACTTGTCTTGCTTGTTGATTTAATGGCATGTAATAATTCTTGGGATATAATGATAATGTTTTGAATTGACCAACCTGAAATAAAGTTGTTTTGATACTTTAAAACCAAGCTAAGGAGGAGTGGTTTTAGCTTATTAACTGTCTATTTAGACACCACTTTATATATAGTATTGCAGAAATTGATTAAAGATAGTCTTGCATTAACTCAGGGTGCTGAACCTTCAGAATTAGGGTGATAAAGGTTCTATTCAACTCCTTTAGAAGGTAATGACACTGAACACAAAACCTCACTGCACTGATGATGGACAGCCCCATAAAGGTTTAGTATTTCTTCAAAATAATAGGGTGCAAGCCATCTAGACCCAAGGCCTTGAAATTTCCTAGTTGAAAGACAACTTATCTAATTTCTGCCTCTAAAAAAGGTCCCATGAAAATCTAATGTTATTCCGTGCTAAACTTTTTTTCTATTATGGTAGCACATCTAAATAAGTTGAAGGCTCGTTGTCATGCCCCCCCACATGCCCTACCTAAAATAAGTTGGCATTATGCCATAAATGGTCAACTTTGCCTTCTTAAGCACTTTGGTCCCTAACAATATCCTTATTTCCATCCATGTCCTTTCCTCAAAATTCCATCCATGTCCTTTCCATAGCCATCTTTAGAGATTTGTGCAATTGTGTACCAAACTTTTGTAACCTTATAATTTAGTCCA
Source organism: Aquilaria yunnanensis (assembly GCA_039654915.1). Classification (NCBI taxonomy): domain Eukaryota; kingdom Viridiplantae; phylum Streptophyta; class Magnoliopsida; order Malvales; family Thymelaeaceae; genus Aquilaria; species Aquilaria yunnanensis. The sequence continues at coordinate 81,378,026 of CM077598.1, forward strand.
TAGGTTACTTGAAAATTAGGTGGTGTGCCAATGCTTTCTTAAGGACCAAGCTATCATTGGTTTTGCCACTTAAAGGGGGTGTATAGTGAATACTTTAGACCTCACAATTCATACACTATGGTGAAAATTATAGCATATAAGTTTAGGTCCTTATGTTGTAATTTTCCCATTTTGTGAAGGTGTAATAGGAAGCCTACTGGCCTAACCCTGTTTCAAACTTGCACAACAAGACAGGCCTATAATGCAACTTTTCAAGTATTGTGCTCTTGTGCATATCAAGTGTGCATACACACTACATGACAACCAAGATATCCATTCTCAAGTTTCGAAAATCATTTTCATATGCAAGGGAGGTTAACTAAACATACTTGGCTAAGTTTACACAAGCCATACCTGACATGGCTCCTCGTAGCCCTGCCCAAGAAGCCTATGAGAACAAGTCTCATGTTGGTTGCAATTGGCTAATTAATTATGTGCACCTTGATAAAAACTTCATGCCACTAGTTGTTTAACCTAAGAATGCAATTATGCATGCAAGAGTTGCTTTGACTTGAGCAAGTATAAAATCATAAAACATTTATGTAGCCTAGGCATTTCCATAAAAACCAACATTCAAATAGTCAATGCATACAAAAATTTTATAGCATCAACATGAATCCTACACATAATTAACCGTGTGTGGGCATTTAAACAATCATAGACTATGCCCTACACCCAAAGACAACCCTAGACTCCATAACTCTATTCATACACATTGGAGGCCACTACCAGAAATTATACATACATAGGGCTAGTACTCCTGAGATCTAATCAACTAGCTTCCACCTTAGATGAGAGATCCTGGTGGCAAGCCTTAATGATCCTCCACGTGCTCACTAGCCTCCGTGGCCAAGAAAATTGTAGTTAATGATGTAGCTTAATGAACAAGCAACTAAATAAACTAGAATCTTAAGGATTCTCAAAGTGATATACCTCTAATGGAAGTTACCACAAGAACCCTCAATGATTGTCGAGTCCAACAACCTCTATATCTACACAACATGAAACTAAGGGAATGAGAATCCTAAGATTCTCAGTAAGGGATCTTCAACCTGCAAAGAAAACACTAAGGAGAACACATATATATGTATATGTAATCTACTACAAGCTCATATAGCATGAGGGTCTAACATATGCACATATATCTAGGTCCCTTGGGACCCCTCCTCATTCTAGTCCTCTCACGAGTGTCACTCTGTGCCTAGCGAGTCCTGGACCCTAACTCACTCCTAATAAGCCTTAGCGTCCTGACACAATAAGTATCACCTTCCCTTGATTGTTGTCCAGGTGAACATGGTGGATGTGCCTTACTTGAGTTCTAGGGAACTCATTAGGTGTACTAAGCTTCCATATAGTGCCTCAAGTCCTAAGACTTGCCTAGGTCACTTGTATGCTAAGCTTCCACCTTAAACCCTTACCAAGAGTGTGCTAGGTTTTCACTTGCACCTCAAGTAATCTTGCGTAGGATACAAGTGCACTAAACCTACAACCAAGGTACAAACCTATCCACCATTACTTTGTTCACACTAGCGGAGTAGTAATAACCTTGGTTGGACTCATTTACTAGGTTTTTTGGAACCTTCCTAGGTGCACTAAGGTTTTCACATTAGAACCTCAGACCCGAAGGCCTGGCTAGGCTCTTAATGGTACTAAACCTTGCACCCAACTAATGGTGCTCTCTTGTGGCCAAACATGCCTTCACTTTGAACTAAAATAAGTCTAAACTTGGGCATATACATGCTTTAGGAATGCATGAAAATGGTATTTCTCCCTCTTAGCTTCGAGTAGAATCTTGAATCACCTCAATCTGATGCCCGAGCAAAAAGTTATGGCAAAATCCCTACAACATGTTAAAGCTGTCGAGCACCAGTGCCTAGGTACCAAGGGAGGTGCCACTAAGGCCTAGGCGCTAGAAGCACCCTGCTCTGTGGAAAAAAAAATTGCACCTTGGACGCTGAGGCACCAGATGGCACCTAGGCGCCAGAGCCCCATGCCTTGAACCTAGAAAAAGCTTCCTTACCCCTTTCAAACCTCCGTAGGTCACCTCCAAACCATTCCCACATGTAATACACAAACACTAGGCCACGATTCACCATTTGAACCAATCCTATGGTGTCCATAAACACCACACAAACCATCATACATCACTAGTCTACCATGATCAACATAACCCACCAACTAATATCATTCATCAAACTACTTGAATTTAACAAGAAAAACAAGATATGAATGACATCAAATGTGCATCAATCTTAAATCCCTTACTCAATTCCGAGCTACAAGGAAAGATCAAGCAATCCAACTCTTGGAACAAGCTCCATTAAGATTTTACCTAGGTGTCAAGCAATTCCAACTAAATGGCATCAAATTAATAGAACCCAAGCAACTAGAGGCCAAACCAACAAAGAAACAATAAGAAAATTGAGTTACCTCTCCCACAAAACAAAGCCCCAGCTAGAAAATGTGATTACAAGCTTTCAAAGCCCAAAACTTCCTTCAAGCAAGCCACCCATTGGTTAGTCACCCTTGGAACCTTTGATTTTCACTAGTCTTGAATTTGAGTGGGAATTGAAGAAGAAATCAAGTGGCCAAGAGGGAGCTCGGGTTTGGTTGGAAAAATGAAGAAATGTGGCAGCCAAAGCACTTTAGGAAGTTTTAAAACATCATTTTCCATGAAGCCCTCAAGCTTTAATAAGTTTGTCAAAAAGCCCCCTTCCTAAAATAGTAACTTTTGGTCAAATCTTTGGTCAAACCTTCAACACTTAGTGAAAATTTGGAAGCTAAGCAAGGGTTAGGTTTTAAAACATGTTTTTGCCTCTTGGGACTCGGCCCGACACCTTGGGATGCAAAATTACCATTTTTCCCCTGGACCACTTTTGTTGCCATACTCTCCTCGGAACCTAGTGAACCTTAACTAACCTCCTTGACCTTGCTAAATGATCTTAAAATGAGGTATTAAACTAGGGATTTATTAATTTATATGCCTTAAATGTGCTTCCTGTTAGGAGGGCTGTAACAATACCACTCATATGCGCACAATCGAAACTACAAAGGCATTTCATATCATCATCAAGTTCACAAACAAGCCTAGTAGACCTATCTATGGCCCACCTTACACAACATACCAACTAGTGCATTGTTCCTTAGAATACTACCAAGAACATTCAAAACATACATCATCCGAAGATAGTCAATTACATCCTATGGTACTTAGTAGTACCCGAAAGCCACTTTGAACACGTAACACAAAATGGTGGTTTGCAATACAAGTCCCACCATAACACCCACAATCAGAAAGGCAAACCACATAACCAAAGCCCATGAGCACACATCCATAACTCCAGACTGTTCCCACAACACTAATCACAATGCCTGCAAGCAACACAAAACATATGAGCTTGCTTTATACAAAGAATTGTACTTATACTTATTGAACTTAACTCTCGATTAGAGTTCTTACCTTCCAAAATGAAACGTAAACCCTCATACAAGCAAGTTAGTGCTCTATACCCTTTCCTGAAAATATAAAATTACAGGTCGTGAGTTATACAATAACTTAGTTAGAAATCACTCAACTTTATCAGCCTATTTAGTTAAGCTGAAACTTAACCTCCATTGCTTTTGCATATAAAACATAAAGACAAGGAAAATACAAGTAATATAACATATACTAAGGGTCAGCACACGCAAACAAGGCACCAAAGCAAGCAACACACACACTCCACACCCCAGCCATAGGTTCGGCCTACAAAGCACTGCCAAGCACACACTTAGTTTGATTCATTTCTTAGTTTCTTCAGTTAATTGGTTCACATAGAGCTCCAGATTCATACATAGGCTAGGCTACCCATGTAGGAATTATAGTACTTGCCATTACACAGCTAGCTAGTACATATTTAACATATACCCAAAGGTAGCATAGCCCCTACAGCAACAAAGTATCATTTAGCTCACAAGCCATCCCTTAAGTGCCTAATGCTCAACTTGAACATGGAATTCATAACCAAAATCAAGGAGAGCATAGTGAATTCCTTACCAACCATAGCCCTTAGCTCTTGCTTGAGCTCCCAAGGCAAGAACTCAAGCTTGGACTTAGTCTCCAAGGTCGCCCTAGGCTGAAAGCTACCAATGTGTGCTTGATTATTCAATTAGAGCTTAATTCATCAACAATTCTTTATGAACCTGGCCTTCAAGCTTCAAGAACATCCATTGACCTTCAAAGGAGCTCTTTGACTCAAAAATGAATTATTTTGACTAAGTGGAAGCATGCATGACGAGGTTGGTGCCACATGGCAAAAAAAGTTATCTTAAAGCTAATGGTAATTTCCTTACTTCTTGCATGGCTCATTTCAGTCCTTCCACAAGCATTTGCATCATTATAACCATTTGAATATATGCACAAACTAACCCCTAAACTTTATTTTCCTCCACAAACCTCTTAAGCCCCTCGACCATGCACATAGTACATCTGAGTAAGCCTACCCTTAGCATTCCCTCGTGTGTTCTTGTAGCCCACTCATTTTAACACTTAGCTCTTACATTAGGCTTTGTTTCCTTCTCAATTAACCTGGGTCTAACACCAAAATGAAGGTTATGACGCTCATATCCAGTTGATCTTGTGTATCAAAGCTTTTAGCAAAAAAGATAGAAATGTGGTCTCTAATTTGATCCTGTTCATTAACCAAGACCCTTGTCACTTCATCCTTACGAACACTAATTCTGTTGGATTTTCTCCTTATTTTCACAACAGTATGAAAAAAACATCTTGTTGGAGTCTCCAAGAGCCAGTCAATTCATACAGGACTTTTATGCCCACAACTTCTCCTAATCTGCTAGAATGTTCCTCAATTGTTCCTTTTTCTGATTAAGAGCTTCTAAAACGTAGGATGGATTTGCTTGCTATTTTAAATCCATTAGTTCTCTTTGAATAAACTCAATCTATAAGAAAAGACTCCAAATGTTGGATTTGTTCCAGGATCTTAACGTAATCATAGCCAATTTGAACTTGGTCATAAATTGATACATAAATGAACCTGAAACATTTTGGTTTCAAATATCTCAAAGAATTTTTTCACACTGATGGTAGCTTAGCCAATAGCCTTTAAACCTCCATGGCATGTGATAAAACTTGTCTCAAGTTTTGTAATAAGCAAGATAGGAGCTTGATCGGCCGCTTAAACAAATAAATTATAACAAACTACATTAAGATAGAAATGCAACCAATCTATAATTGCAAAATGGCTGCATCCTCTCATCAACAACCATTTGTCCAGGTAAATCTTGGTCCATGGCATTGAAGAGGAACTAGAGCTAAATCTAAACCAAAATCTTTTAGAAAATTTGGCCCATCAAATGAGCTTTCCTATAAGTTTTTTTGTCTAAGCTTTCAACTTGATTAAAATCCTCTATTAGTAGAATTGACAATGTATAGCATCTCATGGCCAATTTAATATCATTCTAGGTAGTGCATACAAGATGCAAAACTATATTACCTTAAACAAGACTAAGGATCCATTTAATCCCAAAATCATCCTGCACCTTCAACAAAAGAAGATGCTGCCATGATTCCAAGGCTGAGAAAACAATATGGCTTTTCAAGCCAACCCAAAAACCCCTTTACTATGTATGGCATCCACATAAGCTACTTGTGCATAGCCTTTAAGTTCAAGCTTTCTCATTAGCTCCAATCCTTTGGCTTTTGTCTACATAAAAATAACAGATTTGGTTGATGTTTGTATACTAGGCCTTTCACATTGTGAACTGTTGTGGTTGGCACACTCAATGACAATTCAAGCTTATGACCATCATGGCTACTTTGGGGTTGAAGAGGTCAACCACCCAAAACCCACGTACTTGAGTATTTTTTTTCCAATGCACAGCTCAGCTCGAACAACCAAGACATTCCCATTTGGTAAATCTATCAGCCTTTAACTCAGCTCAAAATCAATTTATAACTATTACTAATAGCAAGTTTGTCTAAAGCTCGACCATCTTTATTGGTTAGGGCCGTCCAATCAAAGTTTAAAAACAATGTATCAAATCTAGCTCATTTTTTATTGAAATAATCATATTGATTGTCAAGGTGTTGGTCCCACTTGTGCTTCAATAACATCATGATGTTTGACTCTTGGGTAATGCTAGGAACTATTGGAAAGGAAACCATTTCTTGAAAAAAGTGAAACCTCAACCGCTTAAAGGTAGGTGCATTATATTCTTCTACACCTTGGTGGATTACATTTTCAAGCAATAACACGGTATCAAAAGAGCACTTGTTCCTAGTCAACTGTTCAACTTTGTAAATTTGAACCTCTAATGACCCATTTGTGCTAAGTTACATTCTAGATTGTCTTTTACACCTATAAACCCTATTTCTTTTGCTTGCACAAAAGGTTTTTGTTGTAAACTAGATACCCCAATCCTTGAATTGGAATCTCCGAAGTCTTTCAATCAATGCTAAGGTCAATAGTTTCAGAATTACTAATAGGAAAATCTAAACCATTAGAATGCCTAGTAAAATAGAAGTTAGAATCACAGTTGATTCCAGCCTCAAAACATGGCATTAGGTGTAAATCTTACTTTGAAAAGAAAAGGTCATCTACAACCACTTTCCCTTTCGATTCTACAGGTAGCTTATCCAAACCACCAAATCTGTTCAATAGCACTTCATGCATTTTTAGAGGGGAGAATCAGCATTAGGGTTGAGAATGACCTACCCTATAACATAACATGGAATTTTTAAATATTTCCTTGCACCAAGTCTGACTACCAATTGAATCCTTTAAGAATAGGCCAGGGACCAACGATTCATTAATTGCTAAAGTAACCTTCACATGTAGATAATTCCAATGATAAAGAACATGAGGATTTATGTCAATTTCTTATACCAAGCCCAGTTTACCACCTAGATACATTACCATGTTTTTGGTCATGAATGCTAGTGGTAGTAGATGAATTTGCACTCAAATAGAAACCAAACCAAACTCATAATCATCGTAAGACATATGTAGTTGGAGTATATTAACCAATACCAAAGCTCCTTCAATATTCCAAAACCCAAGTTTGTAGATTTCCACCATATCTCCCAGCAAAGTGAACTATAAGATGAGCCTGTCAAATCCTACATTCCCGAAGACAAACACCCTCCCACTGATTTTCCACCAAAGGTCAAGATAATGTTGTATAAAGGAACACAAAACTGCTGATGATCAATTATCTTTACCAACAAACAATTTTGAAGACCTTTACTATTAAACGGAGTTGTATGGAAGTGTTCCAAATAGCCCATGTTGACTTCAATAAACTAGATGCTCGCTCCAACACTTGAAGACACCAACTAGAGTAAACAAGGAGCACTATACCAAAGAAAAAAAACCTCAAGAGAAATCAAACCTGCAAGCATGCAAATATGCCACTCTCTAGATTGCACAAACTAAAATCAGCTAATGGTTGTAGAAGATAACTAGCGAACACCCACTGGCTCCTAACCCTTGTCTTTCGAGCCCCTACTCTGGGGCTCCAAACCCTTGTCTTTGATTTTAGATCAACTCATCTTTAAAGGTCTTAGGCATCCACTACATGCTTTGGACACCAATTAAAATTAAGTTCAATAGCTATTTTCATTTTTATAGTTTTTTTTTTTCTAGAACTCATTGTTTTCACTAAAAATAATTACTCCATCCGTTTAACAGAGCTTGTTCTCTTTACTATTTACAACAATTAATTCATTATTTTCCTTCTTTTAAAATTTCTTATAGAAATATAAACTTTTTATATGAAAATAATATCTTAAAGACTCTAGTTTGTAAATATAATTTTTCAAAAAAAAATTTCAATAAAAATTAATATAAATATACTTAAATCAAATTTTAGTAAAAAAATGTTAAAAGGATATCTTTTGCGAAACAAAAGGAGCATTGTTTTTATTCTAGAAACAATACTATTTAAATGTTAATACTCTATCTAATTAATAGTCAGTTGAATAATCATTAGCCCTTTTGCCTAATGACTAAAGGTTTTGAGGGAAATCAGAGAGGTCTAGGATCCAAACTCTGGCCTCCATACTTCCTCTCTGTATGCTTGTATGATGCTTCTAAATATATATATATAAATAATCAATTGAATAAAATTTTATTAAAAAGTAATTACTTTTGTATGAAATTCTTTTGTATACAGGTAAGAGAATGAAACACTATTAAGAAATACCTATTTTTTTAAAAACACATTTAAAGATGGTTTTAAATTTGTTTAAGTATAAAATTTTGTTTAATATACAAGTGAATAATAATTATATATTAAAATAATCAATAATAATTTATTTTTAAAAATTATTACCTAACACATAGTAGAATTCACGTTTCAGATAATTTTAAATTGGTTAAGTGTTATCTATCGGTGGTAAGTAAAAAGGAGTGTGGGCCAACCAGTGGGATAACAGGGGAGATTTCACATTTGGCACGCGAAAGAATTTGTCTCGTCCTGGGGACAGTGGGGAGTACGTAGGGCTGCCCAGGCCTATCGTCATGCTTATTCAGAATTGCGGGATATAATTTACTTGTAAACACCAACATTTACATAACAAAACAATTCTGTGAACCAAAGTTGTTAAACTCAGATTTTTACCTAGAGTTGTTTTGATTTTTCTACAATTATAAAGTTATAAAAAATCATAAAATCGTAAGATTTTATAAAAAAAATATTAAAAAAAATAAAAATAATATAGTCATCTAAATTATTTCAGGAAGTTCATATTATATAATTTTTTTTACTTACTAATATTTTAATATCATAAAAATGCTATGGCATAAACATATAATACAAAAGAAAAATTTCAAATTCATAATTCATAAATTAAAAGTTAAAAATATCTCAATTATCTAATCGAACACAAGAAACATTATGACCAATGATAGTATCAATATTATTATCTTCTAAATTCACAAATTCTTCTTCTTCTTCTTTTTTAGTTTTATCATTTAATAGGTTAAACACAATTATGAAAATATTTGTATCATTATTAGTATTTTCTTTGACTACAACCACATTTGCATAAACTTAACAACTAGGATTATTAAAATCAAAATGAATAAGATTAATCAAGCGACACTAAGAGTCTGAGGGATAAAAAACAACAAATGATTTCTGTTTTTTTCAGTTATCTTTATTTATTTTTTATTTTAATCTAAATTAGTCTAGTTTGATTATATAAAGATTGAATTTGATAATAAATTAATATATTTTTTGCTTGCTTTTATTTTTTAGCCCAATTTCAAGAAATTTGATATAATAATATAGAAACGTACAGCCATAAAATTTCTAAGTTTCTAAGACTAAAGTCAGAATTCTACCCGTTTCTACTTACATATAAGTTTCTATTAAGACTTAAAATGTTTTTTGTTTTTAAAGTCGTAAAAACGTAAAACTTAAGTCAGGATTTTGATAACCATATTGTGAACATCAAATTTGGTTTTGTTTATATTTTTTTTTTAAATTTTGTATAGGAGTCGAAGTTCAATATTCCTTGCGAAAGAGAATGGAATGCATTTTATTTTGCATTCCACCTATTTTGCAAACAAGAGTAACAAGTGTGAACCCTTCCGTTTCACCAATGTTATTCAATTTAATTATCGCAGTGATTAAGGAAATAGAAAAAAATTGTGTTCTTTTCATTTTTGTTCTTAAAATTTTCACTTAAATTAAGAAAATAGGAAAAGTGTAGGGGCAGCATCATGTAGGATTGATTGCTACCATTGAATTTTGAAAAAAAATATAGAATTGGTATATATTGTTTTAAAAAATATTCATTATAACCCATAGAATTTTATATGATGATCCTACTTATTAAAAAGTGCATGAAGTTTATTTTAATTGCCCTACTAAAATAATTTTTTAGCTTTGTCTCTGAAAAAGAGGACATTAAAATAATATTTTAAATAATAATATGATAAAATAAATTATTAAATATAAAAATATTATAAAAATTTAAAAATATTAAAAAAAATATATGCAACAAAATTACTGGGATGGAGTGAGTATGTTCTTTCACCTTCTAAAATAAAATTAATCTTGAGTATGTTCAAAGAAAGCAACTAGTACCAACTCTTGAAAAGGAAAGTCATATTTAATGCTCAAACCCGTTTCATTTGCCATATTGCATATGTCATTGAACTAAATTTTCTTTCAAAGAATTAACTTCTTCCTTTTTTTTCCCTTTCTGGTTGGGCGTTAAATTATCTACTTCAATCACAGATCACGAGGATATATATTAAAAGCCAAAAAAAAAAAAAAAAAAAAAAACAAAGCGTAATATAAAAACAAAACAAAAGCGAAAGCCAGAAAACAAAGAAAAAAGCAAAAAGAAAAGTTAACTCATTCGTGATCGTAGCTGTTTCTCCAGTAATCTATCTATAGAATTGGAGGTCATAAGGATTATTCTTCGTCTACTCTTCGGTTCTTCACCGAAGCGCTTATAATTACTTGCACTTTAGAGTTTGAAACTTCAAACCATAGTCATGATACAAACATAAATAAACATAAATAAAGTAATGAAAATGTGAGTTAAATTTGAACTGTGAAAAGGCGATTTCTTAACACAAATTTGAAATAAGAAAATGGTAAAGCTGTTCGTTTTTTATTTTAATTATTTTCCTCCGTTAATTTTGACCACCAAAATCTGGCCAATTTAGATACAAACAAACCCAAAACGCAATCTTCTTCTTTTCCTCCGCTACAAATATATGTTGTTTTCTCTTTTCCCATTTTATCAATAAAGTGTTTTCTTTGCGGATCAAAGAAATATTACCAACCAACGACATATCAATTGATCAAATAATCAAATAACTTGCCATGACAAATTCAAAAAGTTTTATTGGGAGGTAATCGTTTTGGACTAGTCTCAACTCTGTATTCCTCGGTAAAGTCGAGACTTGATATGATTGTTGGACTCCAAAACGAAAAACCAAAAAAAAAGGGCAAAGGGTCAACTGAGCCGTCTAGCTGGACTACTTCTCTTATTTCTATAACTTCGCAAGTGGACTTTGGATTTAGATATACGTTAGAAAGATTGATTAAAAGTGCACTAATCATCAGCATCAGTAAGACGTATGGTATATCTTGAGAGAGTTATGATAGCAAAAACTATCAATGTAATTGATAAATAGAACTGAATCATTGGGTTCTGAATAGAGATCACAATACATGTGATGGCCCAAGGCCTCATCGTTGTGAGTCATGATGACTGTTGAGGAGACTTCTAGGAGGAAGAACGCCTGGAAGGTGGATCGCCCCAAGGAGAGCACCTGAAAAGCTGGTAAACAGGGTTAGGAGGCCCCCGGAGTGTTTTTCCGGGGGGGGAGCCTCCGACGCCCAAGTCAGTGGTGGCCGGAAGAAGGAGAAAGTCACTAGCTCAAAGAGAAAGGCAGAAAAGTCTCGCCTGGTATTTTCTCAGAGTGTGGGAGCTGTATATCCGGCCTGCCAACCTCCTGTCAAGTATTTATTTCCTGTATATATAGGAATACCTAGCCCATTCAGATCATGACACGTGTGCGGTCGGATGCTCCTGAACGTCTGCGCGTAGGGGACAGATAGTTGGTAACTAGATGGCCTCGAGCCTTGTGCTGAGACGGGCCATGATATGATTCTGATGGCGTCTGCGCGTCAGGGCGACTTTTTACGTCTGTGGTGGGACGTGTCAGAGGCTTCCTTAAATGCTTCCTTAAATGCGCCTGCCGTACTCCCGAGGTCCCTGGGCGAGGTCGTCCTCTAGTTCGGACAGAGCCTCTTCGGGAAGCCTACCCTCAGTTCGGGGGTTCCCAGTTCCAGGGGGTTCCGCCTTCGGGGATATCATATTCGGGCAGCAATGTCTAGTGCCACTTTTCCGAAGGCGCGTTGTTCACAACCTTGGGGGGCGAATGGAGTCCTCAAGTTTTACTGGCGTGCCGAGGCTCGGAGCTCTCAGGCTATCTCCCGAGGTGCATGATTCCACCTATTCCCGGGAAGCACCAGTTCTTCCGGCCGTTGTTGTGGCAGGGTATTCGGCCAGATTGAGGCGACAGCCTTTGGCTATCACATGCCCCCCTCTGGAAAGCCGAAGTGAAGACTTCGGTTTGCATCTCTTTCCGAGGTTGCCGTTGGGAGTCTTGTTGGGAAGCATAACCTGTTCCGAGGTCGCACCTTTTGCCCGAGGGTCTGGGCTGTTCGGCCTTGGCCTATTCTTTGGTGTCTCCGAGGCAAAGCTTGTACCGAAGATACACCTCTTGCCCAAAAGTCATGGGCTGTTCAGCCATAGCCTGTCTCTTGGTGTCCTCGAGGTGGCCTGCTTTTTATTTTTGCAGGTCTGATGGCCAAGCGTGTCAGACTGAGCGGCGCGTCTCCATTTCTCAGGGATGTCAGACGACGTGTCCCAATCAGGAGGCGTGTCCCGGTTTTCCAGGCACGTTTGGGGAGGCACGTCCCCCATTTCTGCGCAGCAGTTGACACGTGGCTTCTTGCCATTGGAGGAGAGGCGCGTCATTTACAGAGGGCGCGCCTTTTCGGGTGCAGCGGGTAGTTACGGCGACGGTTCGCCTCCAATGGGTACTTATGATGTTCTTTCGGTTACCCACCTTTGGCCTATAAATAGCCCATTCCATCATAAGTCCCACTTACTGTTTTTCTGCTCTTTTTCTGCTCTGCCCTCTGTTCTTGCGTTTTATCTTGCTTTCTGTGGCGGAGCTTCTTTAATCAGAGCTTTTTCCTACCAACTTTCGCGACGGCGTCCTCAGGCAAATCTTTTGGTGGGTTTTGATTTCCAGAGTACTTGATTCCTCTGTTTTTCTGAGTTTTTCTGGAAAACTGTTGTTTTTTCCAAACTCGTCTTCTGAGTTTTTTCTGGAAACTATTTTCTTTTCCATCTCAAACTCTTTTTCATGTCTGCGATGCCTGTTCCCGAGAGCTGGAAACCTCTTCTGGCCCATCCTTGCTGTACCACCCCCGAAAAACTAGAGAGGTGGAAGAAAAAATTCTTTCTTCCGTCTTATGCTGTGACCAGACTGCCTCGTTCTAGCCATTTTGCTTTTTCAAACCGTGGCGACGAGGTTACCGTCTTCCGAGCCCAACTGAAGGCCGGTCTTCGGTATCCTCCCCCGAAGGTGGTTTGCGAGTTCTGCCAATTCCATGGCATTGCTGTGAACCAGCTTCCCCCGAACGCGTACTGCTATTTTAACGCCTACCTCTGCATGTGTGGCGTGTTCGGGATAGAGCCCCACTTCATCATTTTCATGCAGTACTACAAGCTCTATGTGGTCCCGAAGGGTGGCTTCTATTTTCTGCTGCCTCGGGGATCCGGGAGCAAAAAATTCACCTTCACCTTCGACACGAAGGATAGCTGGCGGGGGTGGCAGCCTAAGTTCTTTTTCCTCAAGGTGGATAAGAACTGGTCTGATGTCCCGACCAGGTGGGCTCAGGGAGTGCTGAACGCAGACGTCGTTGATCCGAGGATGCTGCTGACCCCACCGTTGGCTTCCGTGTTCGCGGATTTCGACGCCCGCATTCGGGCAGTCGCTGACTGGGCTCCCGAGGTCTCTCCTCGTGCTCTTTACCCCTTTCCTATCAACTGAAGGTTGATGACCGAAGAAGTCCTTCGGGAGCTGAAAGTGGTTAAGGAGCACGAGACTGACCTCAATATGCCCGCTCCCGCCATCGCCGGGAAGGACTCCTGGCTGGTCAAGCTCCTTAAGGGGGAGACTTCTTTCGAAACTTTCGCCGAAAGTGAGTAATCTTCCATCCCTTTATACTTTTTCCTCGGACTTACGCTGATATTTCTTCTCTTTTTCAGAGATGGGCGATGGGGCTGCCGCTTATTACAAGGCCCTCTTTTCTGGCCAAGTGGAGAAGGGGGAGCAGACAAAGAAGGCGGCTTCCCGAAGAAGGAAGACGACAGGGGCGGGACCCTCGGCGAAGCGAGCTAGGAAGGCTTTCCAGCCTTCTCAGCCAGAGCTTTTGGAAGAAGAAGCTGGCGAAGACGCTGGTCTTGTTGAAATTCCACCGGCCGGGGTCCCCGCTACTTCCGCCGAGGTGCCTCCTCTTGACCTCGAGGCCCCCAGAAACACTGTAGTGGTAGAAGTACCCACCGCCGAAGAGCGGTACCGGCAGAAGGGTAAGGGTCTTTCTTCCGAGGGGCCCGAGGATCCCGAGGACACTGTCTCTGAGGTTCCTCCAGGTATGCCTTTAGGCGAAGTTCAGCTCCTTTTCCTTTTGCGAATTTTTCTTCTGCTCCTAACTTCCTTCTCACTTTCAGGGGAGCCTCTTACTGCTGGCTGGAGGGCCATTCATGAGAGGAAACGGGCCCTGCGCGATGCCACAATCCCTGAGGGGAAGATCCCCTTGGAGCCCTTTTGGACAATCACGGAGGATATGAATTTGTTCTCCGACGATTGTCCGAAGATGACCAAAGAGATTTGGAAGGGGATGACCACTGACGCCTCCTTCCGGGCCATTGCGGCGGCTCACCCGGGGGATAATACCCTCGCCGCAAAAGTCACCGAGCATGCTGCTCAGGTATAGTCTTTACACTTTTTTCCTCAATTTTCTAAGTGTTTAGACTTGTACTAACCTGGACTTTTGCCTTGCCGTAGCTGCTGGAGTACGCTGGTTATCTCCGAGTTCGGGTGGCCAGACAGGCTGCCTCCAAGGATGCGACTTCGCGGGAACTCAGTGAAGCAAAGGCTTCGCTTGCGAAGGTAATCGCCAGCAACCAGCAGCTGACAGCGGATTGTTCTCAGCAACTTGCTGCCGTTCGGGAGGAGTTCTCGAAGAAAAGAGAAGAACTTGAAAAGGACTCCTCCCGGAAGATTGCCGACCTCGGCGACCAAGTAAAGGGGCTGCTCGCCGCCAACGAAGATCTTGTCAAGGACAAGGCTGTTTCCGACAGTCTTGCGTCGAGGTTGACGGACGAGAACAATGCTCTTCAAACCGAGGTCGAGGCTCTGAAGAAGGAGTCCGGAGAGACGCTGGGGATAAGCGAGCTCGAAGAGGAGGTTGCTGAGCTGAGGGACGAGGTCAATGTCCTTGGCATTCAAAAACATACTTCTGATGACATGGCCAAGGTCGCCTTTCAGGACGGCTTCTGCCTCGCTCGGCACCAGGTGCTGCAGAGGTTCCCAGATTTGGACCTCTCTTTTCTGGAGGGCCTAAATATTCCTGAGGGACCTCGGTGGCAGTGGTCCAAGGTCGAGCATCTGAAGCTTCTTGGTCTTCGTCCTCCCGGCTCTCCCTAGTATGTTTTAGGGCTCCTCTTATTTTTCTCCTTCGTGCTCCTTCTTTGGACACTTCTTTTGTAAGGCAGCGTTTGCTCTAAATGAACAATCTTTTCGGCTAAGTCCTTTCTTGCAAGTTTCTTTATTTCCACTGTCCCGAACACGTTTGCTTCAAGAGACTTTCGGAAAACCTGCAACCAAAGAAACTTTTTACCTTCCTTTGTCCCGAGCGTGCTCGCTCAAGAGACTTTCTGGAAAGTTTGTAAAAATTTGGCTAAGTCTTTTGCAGGCTTTTTGTTTCCTTTTATCCCGAACATGTTCGCTCAAGGGCCTTCGGAAAACCTTCAGCCAAATTTTTCTGTCTTCCTATTGTCCCGAGCATATTTGCTCAAGGGACTTAGGAAAATTTTCACGAGATTGCTCATTCCCTTTTTCCCGAGCACGTTCGCTCAAGGGTGTTCGGAAATTACCTCTGCTTTTGTTTTGGCGTGTACTTTTGCGAGATTCTTGCTTTCCCTTTTTCCCGAGCATGTTCGCTCAAGGGTGTTCGGAAAATTTTCTCTGCACTGATTATGCCGAGTACCTTTGCAAGATTCTTGTTTCCCATTTTTCCCGAGCATAGTGGCTCAAGGGACTTCGGGAAGTCACAACCGCTTTTTTCGTGGCGAGCACCTTCGCGGAAATCTGTCTTGGACAATTTGGTATACTTGAAAATTTTTCTCAAGACCATTCTTCTCTAGACCATTTTGTACTTAGAATATTTCTTGTACAATATATTTCTTCCGCTCAACCTTAGGCGTAGAATTTTTTCAGGGCGTCTGAATGCCATGTGTTTTTCAATTCTACGCCTTCGGCGTCGCCAAGCTTGTACACGCCTTTTCGTACTTCGGCGAGAACCAGATAAGGTCCTTCCCAATTTGCGTGAAGTACTCCGTGAGATGGCCTTCGGGGTGCAAAGTCGGCCTTTCGGAGAACGAGGTCTCCTTTTTTGATTTCTTTTGGCCTGGCTTTTAAGTTGATAGCCGCGGCCACTCTTTGCTGGAAAGCTTTTCTTCTCAGCTCGGCTATTTCTCTGTGTTCGGCCACAAGTTCGAGCTTAGTTCTCAGACCGAGGTCGTTTCCGCCTTCATCAAATACTTGCACCCGTATTGAAGGCTGAACTATCTCTATTGGGATAATGGCCTCTATTCCGAAGACGAGTGAGAAGGGAGTTTCCCCTGTGGCTCTTCGTGGCGTCGTTCGGTAGCTCCACAATACACTTTGGAGTTCTCCTGGCCATTTCCCTTTGGCTTCCCCAAGTCTCTTTTTCAGGCCATCTTTTATGGTCCTGTTTGATACTTCCACCTGCCCATTGCTTTGGGGGTGAGCTACTGGGGCGAAGTGTATCTTTATTCCGAGGTCGCTGATGAATTCCTGGAATCCTTTGTCTATGAACTGGGATCCATTATCAGCTACTAGTACCCTCGGTATGCCAAATCTGCATACGATGTTTTTCCATACGAACTTCTGCACTTCTTTTGCCGAGATAGTTGCTAGTGGTTCTGCCTCTACCCACTTTGAGAAATAGTCCACTGCTACCACGCAGAATTTCACGCCTCCGGGCGCTGTGGGGAGTGGCCCAATGAGGTCTATACCCCAGACTGCGAAGGGCCAAGGATAGTCTGCCGACGTTACCATTTCCGAGGGTATCCTCTGGATTTTTGCATGTCTCTGGCAACTACCGCACTTCTGGACGAACTGCCTTGCGTCCTTTCTCAGGGTAGGCCAGAAGTATCCTTGGCGGAGTATCACTGCTGCAAGGGCATCAGTTCCAATGTGCGAGCCGCACATGCCTTCGTGGACTTCTTCGAGGACCATCTCAGTATCCTCTTCGCCCACACATCTCTGCAGCGGATTTGCATATCCTTGCCGATATAACTCTTCACCAATCAGGAAGAATCTTCCGGCGCGTCTTCGCAGTCTTGCAGCATTGCCGGCGTCTTCGGGAAGCTCATTCTCTGCGAGGTATCTCTTAATGGGGTCCTTCCACCCCATTCCCGAGGTCGTTACGCTTAGCACGGAGATGCTTGGATGGTCTAGCACCTCGGTGTATGTTTTGGACTTCGCTAAGCAATCTGCCTCAGTGTTATTCCGCCGGGGTACATTTTCGATCCGCACGGCGTCAAACTCTTGGATGAGTTTTGTTACCAGCTCGTGGTATTTTGCCAAGATTGGGTCCTTCGCCCCATAATCTCCTGCCGTCTGCCGAACTACCAGCTGGGAATCGCTGTGAGCCCTTAAGTTTCTCACGCCAATCTTTCTGGCCAAGCGTAATCCCGCTATGAGGGCTTCATACTCAGCCACATTGTTGGTGATGTTGAAGCTGAACTTGATAGCCTTCATTACCTCTAGGCCTTCGGGTCCTCTGATAACTATTCCAGCTCCCTGGTGTTCGGGCCCCGAGGCTCCGTCAACATGCAAGGTCCATTCTGGCTCACCTTCTTTCGGATCTGAGTGGTTCTCCTCAGTGGTGGGTATTTCGGCGATAAAATCTGCCAATGCTTGGGTTTTATGGCCTTCCGAGGCTCATACGTGATTTCGTGTTCGCCAAGCTCTATGCACCACTTGGAGAGCCTTCCCGAATGATCAACTCTCTTCATAACATCCCGTAGTGGTAGACTACTTCAGACGATGATGGGGTGAGCCTGGAAATATGGTCGCAGTCTTCTTCCTGCAAGCACCAAGGCGTATATAGCTTTTTGAAGCAAAGGGTACCTGACTTCGGCGCCATGCCGGGACTTGCTGACGTAGTAGACCGGCCATTGTTTCGGCCCTTCTTCTTTTATCAGGACCGAGCTCACGGCCTTTTCTGTGACGGCGAGGTACAGTACGAGGGGTTCTCCCACCCGAGGTTGTCGCAGAGTCGGCAGGCTGGCCAGGTAGACTTTGAGTTCTTCCCAGGCCTTTTGGCAATCTTCATCCCAGGGATGATTGTTTCTTCCGAGGTCGCCTTCCATCTTTGCTGCCTTTGTGAGGACTTTGAAGAAAGGTCTACACCTATCTCCGTACCTGGAAATAAACCTGCTCAGAGAGGTTATTCTTCCGGTTAGTCTCTGCACGTCTTTAACTGTGGCAGGAGTTCGGAACTCAAGCAGAGCCTTAATCTTCTCAGGATTGGCGTCGATGCCTCTTTCGGATACCATGTACCCAAGGAATTTTCCCGACGTCACCCCGAAGATACACTTCTCGGGGTTAAGGCGAATCCCGAAGGCTCTGAGCTTTTGGAAGGTTTCCTCCAAATCTGCAACGTGGTAGCCGGGCAGCTTGCTTTTTACTATCATATCATCAACATATACTTCCATGTTTCTCCCCATTTGGTCTTTAAAGACCTTGTTCATCAGTCTCTGGTAGGTGGCTCCTGCATTTTTCAGCCCGAAGGGCATTCTGATATAGCAGTACGTTCCTCCCTCGGTGATGAAGGCAGTTTTCTCTTCATCTTCGGGGTCCATCCTTATCTGATGGTAGCCGCTGAAGGCATCTAGGAAGCTCAGGAGCCCGTATTCGGCCGTTGAATCTACCAGTTGATCTATTGGCGGGAGGGGAAATGAGTCTTTCGGGCAAGCATCGTTCAAGTTTCTGAAATCAATGCACATCCGGAGTTTGCTGCTACCTTCTTTTGTGGCAATGACCACGTTGCTTAACCATTCGGGGTATTTTACCTCCCTGATAACTTCAGCATCCAATAGGCGCTGGACTTCGGTTTTCACGAAGTTGCTTTTGTGGGCTGAGATGCTTCGTTTCTTTTGCCTGATAGGTTTTGCTTCCGGGCTTACTTTGAGGCTGTGCTGTATTATGCCAGGGTTCACTCCTGGCATGTCTTTCGGCGAGTAGGCAAACAGATCTTTATTTTTTAGCAGAAAGGATACAAGATTTTCCTTATCACCTTTGGCCAAGCTCTTCCCTATTCGGGTAGATTGTCCTGGGACAAGATCTACTGCTTCCGTTTCTCCTTCTGCGGGATCTCCTTTTTTGCCTTTCTCCTGCGCCTTTGCCTCCACCGTTTGTGTAGAGCTGTTTGCCGGAGCCTTTCGTGTTTTTACAAACACCTTTCTTACCTCGGCTTGGTCGATGAAGACCTCTGCATCTCCATCCTTGGTGGCGAATGTGACAGTCAAGTACTTCACATCGGGGCGAATGTGCAGGTTTCCCTGAGTCTGCCTTCCAAGGATGGCGTTGTACGAAGACGGGACGTCCATGACGATGAATCTTGCCATTGTGGACGCGTACAACTCAGCTGCTCTGTCTACCGAAGTGCCTTTCATCATCAAAGGGAGGTCGATCCATCCGAGGACGGGTAGTTCGGATGGCCCAACGCCGAAGGTGGGCGTGGTGACAGGTTTCAGCTCGCTGCTGGAGATGCCCAAGCTCGGCAGTAAGTGCGAGAATAGGACGTCAGCATTTGAGCCATCATCAAGCAACACTCTCTTGACGTCCCAGTTCCCTATTCTCGCCATTATCAGCAGCGGGTCGTCGTGGGGGAAGACGACAGTGGAGCCATCTTTGCGAGCCAATTTCTTTGATGGACTTTGATACTCCATAACCGCAATTTCTCTGGCCTTCCGCTTTCTTTCCGAGGATGGGAGCCCCGTGGTGATGGTTTGGATGACCCCTACTGGAGGTGGAAGGCGCCTTTTTGGACTTCTGTTTCTCCGCCTGTCGGAGTCATAGTCCTCGTTTTCGGCCCTCTCTTCCTCCTCTTTTCTGCCTTTTGGGGAGGGCATCCGCAGGTACTTGCGAAGTTGGCCCTGTTTGATCAGCGACTCTATGTACTTCTTCAGCTGGAAGCAGTCTTCGGTGTCATGACCGTGGTCGCGATGAAACTGGCAGAACTTCTTGGCATTCTTCTTATTATCGGCAGCCATGGCCTTTGGCCGCCGAATCTGCGTCCCTTGCCTTTCCAGCGCCATGAGAATGTTGGTCCGTGTCATGCTCAAGGGTGTGAAACTTTGAGGTTTCTTTCCTCGCATTCGCCGTGGTCGACTTGTATGTTCAGAAGGATGCCGAGCTTGCTGGCTGGACCCTTCGGCGCGGTGATGATCAGACTTCGGCCCCGCCATCCTCAATTCCTCGGCTGTCATGTGCTGCTCTGCCCTTCGGTAAAATTCTCCGAGGGTCTCCGGGGGGTCCTTTGAGAACTCGTAGAACAGCTGTGAGTCACGCCGAAGGCCCCGTGTCATAGCGAGGATGCGGATTTCGGGCCGGAAGTCCGGGACGCTGAGTGCTTCCCTGTTGAATCGTTCGACATAGTATCGGATCGTCTCTCCGTTTCTCTGCTCTATGTCGAACATCTGTACAGGCATTTTGGCCGTCGGCCTGCTCCCAATGAACTGCTGGGTAAAGGCTGCGGACAACTCCTGAAACTCAGTGATAGTCCCTGGGGGCAAAGAATTGTACCATGCTGTTGCTGGGCCCGTGAGGGTGACTTCAAAGCATTTGCACATGGTAGCGTCATCAGCTCCGTGCATTATCATGCTCCGCCTGTACTTCGTCAGATGGGCCTGTGGATCAGTCCGGCCATCATAGATCTCCAGCCTAGGCACTCTGAAGTCGCCTGGCATAGCTGCCTCAACGACGGTGCGAATAAACGGGGAGCCATCTTCGCATAATGCCCCCGACAGCCTGTCCCAAACGGGTTTTCTGGTCACTTGTTTCTCCACTCTGTCCAGCCGTGCCAATATCCTTTCCATAAGCGCAGTGGCGCTAGGACCATTTTCGCGGGAGGGAGATCGCCGGCGCCTTTTCGGGGAGCAAGTTCGGCGCGGAGGGGTCAGGGCCCTCGCCTCGGGCGACGAACTGCTTCGCTGTGAGACTCTCGGTCGCTTGGACCCGGTTTGTCCCACAGGCCGTTTCCCGAGGGCTATATCTTCTGTGGATGATTCTCCGCGAGGATCTCCACTTTCTGAACTGCGGTGTGTAGACTTGGGGCTTCTCTCCCGAGGGCGTGTTGATGAGGAGGGTTTCTGGGCCTGTGACTGCTGTGGCCATCTTCGGTCGATCTGCTGAGTCATTTCAGCAACGACCGAGCGCTGAAAGTCCCTCAAGAAGCTCATGGTGATTACCAGAGGGCGGTCCTCCTCGGGCGTAGAAGTCTCTGGGAGTGTCTGCTTAGCAGCCGGTTGTATCTCAGGCGCGGACGAGGACCTTGGGAGTCCCTTGTCCTTAGAACGCCGAGTCTCAACGACGGCAATCTGCGAGCGGGTTCCCACAGACGGCGCCAAATGATGGCCCAAGGCCTCATCGTTGTGAGTCATGATGACTGTTGAGGAGACTTCTAGGAGGAAGAACGCCTGGAAGGTGGATCGCCCCAAGGAGAGTACCTGAAAAGCTGGTAAACAGGGTTAGGAGGCCCCCGGAGTGTTTTTCCGGGGGGGGAGCCTCCGACGCCCAAGTCAGTGGTGGCCGGAAGAAGGAGAAAGTCACTAGCTCAAAGAGAAAGGCAGAAAAGTCTCGCCTGGTATTTTCTCAGAGTGTGGGAGCTGTATATCCGGCCTGCCAACCTCCTGTCAAGTATTTATTTCCTGTATATATAGGAATACCTAGCCCGTTCAGATCATGACACGTGTGCGGTCGGATGCTCCTGAACGTCTGGGCGTAGGGGACAGATAGTTGGTAACTAGATGGCCTCGAGCCTTGTGCTGAGACGGGCCATGATATGATTCTGATGGCGTCTGCGCGTCAGGGCGACTTTTTACGTCTGTGGTGGGACGTGTCAGAGGCTTCCTTAAATGCTTCCTTAAATGCGCCTGCCGTACTCCCGAGGTCCCTGGGCGAGGTCGTCCTCTAGTTCGGACAGAGCCTCTTCGGGAAGCCTACCCTCAGTTCGGGGGTTCCGCCTTCGGGGATATCATATTCGGGCAGCAATGTCTAGTGCCACTTTTCCGAAGGCGCGTTGTTCACAACCTTGGGGGGCGAATGGAGTCCTCAAGTTTTACTGGCGTGCCGAGGCTCGGAGCTCTCAAGCTATCTCCCGAGGTGCATGATTCCACCTATTCCCGGGAAGCACCAGTTCTTCCGGCCGTTGTTATGGCAGGGTATTCGGCCAGATTGAGGCGACAGCCTTTGGCTATCAACATGCATCAAAGATAATGTGAAAAGTTTTCGAGATTTGTCTCCAAGAAAAATTCTCAAACATCAAATTAGCTCAATGAAATTGGATGAAACAGCTACAGAAAGTAGGATTTCTCATATGTACCTTAAATGTGTTGTGAAAGTTTCCTTTTACAGACAAGAGTTCCAACCTAGGCATTCTCCAAGTGTAGTTAAAGAGCGATTCAATTCCTTCTACGAATCATTTTTTATTAAATACCTTTCTTGGTTTTAACTTCCACTATCGTTTCATATAATCTGAGCCTTCAAACTTGTCAATAATGAGCTCAAAAGATCATGGGCCAATATGATATCAACATATCCTTCGTTTAAAAAAATGGTGATGGGTTCCTAGATTTTTTTAGGCCAATTAACCATGAAACAAATTTTTTCCAAAGGACGCTAGATGAAACAACTTCTATTGAATGCATGTCTTGTCATAACACCACGTAGGTGGCCTTTACAACAATTGAGGGTCATGTGGCCCTTCTCTACTCACTCGATTCACCCCACCTTATATGGTGATGGCTGTTGAACTTCAAGATGGGGGACGTGAAGAAATCCTTTCCCTTCACCACTTTCACTATTCTTTGCAACAAAAACTCTTAAATTTTCTTTGCCTATTTACTTTCTTTTTACTATTTGACAGGGTTTCTTACACTACATTAATCACACTCATTCGCTTCGTTACTCACGTAAGGCAACCTTGCTCTATCTTGTAATTTTAACCAATAATTCTTTCTCCTCCCCCCAGCCAGTGGATAGCTGTTGCCAGCACTATTGATGGTGGTTTATTCCCTTTCTAAGATGGCGCATAGATTAGCTACTGGGTGTTGATGCCTCCATAGGGGAAAGAGGAAAGTTTGCCCTAGAAATCAATGAGTGCAAAGGGAAAATTTGAGTACTACATTTCTATGCATTATTTGAGCTTAATTAACTTGAACCCTTACCTCAATTTAGCTACAAAGCAAGAATTGGAACACAAGCCACCTTAGCTCAACCAAGCTCCCTTTGAGTTTCACACCTAAAACCAATGTGATATGGCACCAAATACTTCAAACCAAGACCATTTCTAGCTATGGAAACAACTTAGAACCAACCCATACGAACCCAAGAAGCTTACCCACGAATTTTGAGTCCAAACAAGCCTCCAAGAGCTAATTGAAGCTAGAACACCAACCAAGAACCTTGGGGCTTCCTACCAACACCTTGGGCCTTCACAAATTGATGGAGAAATGCAGAAAAAAGAAGCTTTGGGCAGCAATTTTGGAGAGGGGAAAGGAGCTACGAAAATGGTGAAGGATACAAATGGCTAAGGAAGATGGGAAGATCAACTTAAGTAACTTATACTAACTCCCCCCACAAGGCAAACTTCTTCCTCTCTTGCTCCACAAGTTCTCATTTGTTCTAATTTGGTCACCCAACTCTCACTCAAAACCAACTTTCCTTTGCTCTAAAGGATGCTAAAAGCTTCTCACACTTGATTTCTTGGACACTTGAGCCACTTAAATTCTAAATGGCTTAAATAAACACTTAGTGCCACATTTTTCTCAAAAACCTTCAAAGATGGTTCTAATAGCTAGGATTAACTAATGGTCTTGATTTAACTATGCCAAACCACACTTAGGAACTCCCTTACTTAGTTAAGCTTACCTTTCTTGCTTAACAAGGTGCTAACTTGAGGTACTTAAATTAATGAAAACACTTAAACAAACTAAAAATAAATACTTACTTGGTTAAGCCCTTTCTTTAACTAGGAGAGCTGTCACATCCTCCCCTCCTTCAGAAATTTGGTCCTCCAAATTCTGACTTAATTGGGCGAATTCACTTGGATATTGCCTTAGCATATCCTGCTCGGTCTCCCAAGTGGCCTCTTCCTCCCCATGGTTAGACCATAGTACCTCGACCATTGGGATCCGTTTTGTCCTTAGTTTCCGAACTTGGCGGTCAAGAAACTTGATGGGGCGTTCTTCATAACTTAGGTCCTCTCTTAATGGAATGATGGGTGGGGTTAACACTTGCCCGGGATTCACAGTGCATTTCCTTAAGGAACTCACATGAAATACATTATGAACATGGGTCAAACTTGGTGGTAAAGCCAACCGATAAGCCACTTTTCCCACCCTTTCAAGGATTTCAAAAGGACCAATGTATCTTGGTGCCAACTTACCCATTTGGCCAAACCTAGCCACGCCTTTCATCGGGGAAACTTTAAGGAGTACTTTGTCTCCTACCTCAAACTCTAATTCTTTCATTCGAACATTGGCATACTTAGCTTGCCGGTCTGAGGCAGCTTTGATCCTTGCTTGGATCAACTTGATTTTTGCCATGGTCTCGGCAATGATTTCTAGACCAACAATTATTTTGTCAGCTTTATCTTCCCAACAATGTGGTGTCACACACTTATGCCCATACAAAGCTTCATAGGGCGCCATCTTAATAGCTTCTTGATAGCTATTATTATAAGCAAATTCAATCAAGGGCAGATGCTGGTCCCAATCCCCTTTAAAATCCATTACACAACTTCGTAACATATCTTCTAAGGTTTGGATCACCCGCTCAGTTTGCCCATCAGTTTGAGGGTGATATGCAGTACTTAGGTTCACAGTGGAACCCATAGCCTTTTAAAAGGCATTCCAAAACCTTGACACAAAACGGGGATCTCTATCAGATACAATCTGATCGGGGATTCGATGAAGTCTCACCACTTCCCGGATATACAACTGGGCCAACCTCTCCATGGTATAAGTAATTTTGATGGAGATAAAGTGTGCAGACTTTGTCAACCTATCCACCACCACCCAAACTGAATCATGCTGACTTCTTGTGTTTGGCAACCTAACACAAAAGTCCATGATGATGGATCCCCACTTCCTTTCCGGGAAGGGCAAACTTTGCAACATTCCTGATAGCTTTTGGTGCTCTGCCTTCACCATTTGACAGGTGAGGCACTTAGACACATATTCATATATGTCCCTCTTAAACTTTGGCCACCAGAAATGAGTTCTAAGGTCATGGTACATCTTATTCACACCGGGGTGAACATTGAGCTTGCTCGTATGTGCCTCTTGCAACACCTGTTGTCTTAAGTTAGATGGCACATAGAGTTGGTCACCATAGTGAAGTAGTCCATCCTTGTACTGAAATTCCTTCAGCACAGTACCATGCCTTTCCTCTCCAGAAACTTTCTTCAAATTTGGGTCATTGTCTTGAGCTTGCTTGACCTTGGCCAGCCATGCTAACTGGATTTCAAGGACCGTGACTTGAGCCATTTCCCAATCTCTCCATATTTCATATAAAACTGTGAAATGTTCCATAACGAAATCTTTTGAGGTATGTACTACTTGATCCTTGGAGAGAATCACCCCAGAATACTTACGGCTCAAGGCATCAGCAACCACATTACCCTTACCAGAACAATAATCTATCGAGCAATCATAATCCTTGATATACTCGATCCATCTTCTCTGCCTCATGTTAAGGTCCTTCTGGGTAAATACATACTTCAGACTTTTATGGTCCGTAAAGATCTTAAAGGACCTTTCCATAAGGTAGTGTCTCCAGAGCTTTAAGGCAAACACGATCGCCGCTAACTCAAGATCATGCACCGGGTAATTCAAGTCGTTAGGCCTTAATTGCCTAGACCCATATGCAATCACTTACTTATCCTGCATCAACACACATTCTAATCCTGTACCAGATGCATTGGTATATACCACAAAAGTCTCATGCGGATCTGGTAGGATTAAGATGGGAGCAGAAATTAACCTCTTCTAAGCTCCTGGAAACTTTCCTCACACTTAGGAGTCCAAATGAACTTTTGTGCCTTCTTTGTCAAGGCAGTCAATGACGAAGCTATTATAGAGAATTTTTCAATAAACCTTCGGTAATAGCCCGCCAATCCCAAGGAACTTCTAACTTCAGTTACAGTTGTTGGGCGTTTCCACTCCACCACTGCCTTTACCTTTTCTGGGTCTACACTTAGTCCCTGAGCATTTATGATATGTCCAAGGAAAGGAATTTCACTTGCCCAAAATTGGCATTTAGATAGTTTTGCATAATATTGATTATTCTTAAGCACTTGCAAAGCTATCTCTAAATGTTTCTCATGTTTGTGGGGAGTTTGGGAATACACCAATATATCATCAATGAACACCTCAACAAACTGATCTAGGTAGGGCCTAAAAATCCGATTCATGGCATCCATGAAAACTGCCGGAGCATTAGTCACTCCAAATGGCATAACGGTGTACTCATAATGCCCATACCTAGTCCTAAATGCAGTCTTTGGGATATCCTCATCCCTCACTCTTATCTATCCAGACCTTAGGTCTATTTTGGAAAAGACCTTCACCCCTCTTAATCTATCAAATAGATCATCAATTCTTGGCAATGGGTATTTGTTCTTTACAGTCACTGCATTCAGTTTTCTATAATCTATACACAACCTTAAGGTTCCATCCTTTTTCTTTACAAACAACACTGGAGCACCCCACGGGGAAACACTTGGCCTTATAAAGCCCTTCTCAAGCAATTCTTCTAATTTCTTTTTCAGCTCGTCCATTTCAGGTACTGACATTCTATAAGCGGGTATAGAAATTGGTTCTGCCCCAGGCCGTAAGTGTATGGAGAATTCAATCTCCCTTCTTGGGGGTAATCTTGGGAGGTCTACAGGAAAAACTTCTGGAAATAGATTGGCTACTTGAATCTCTCTGGGTTGCTCCTCGACTGCCACCCCATTCAGCGAGTAAGTCACTACCTCACTCGCAAGGGAAATGGACTCCATTAACTTAAGGTGCAAACTCTTAGCACTACTTGCCAAACCACCCGTGCAAGTCACACTTACCCCTGAGACATCCTCAAGGGTGACCTTATAACCTCCACAGTCGATCTGAGCCTTATACCTACTTAACCAATCCATCCCAAGAACAACATCATAAGGGATCGAAGTCAAGACCCAAAGGTCACACAAAAACCTATGACCTCCTAATTCCAAAGGACACCATTTGACCAATTCATTGGTGAAAAGAATATTTCTTCCAACAGACTTAATAAACCTCATCTCATCCATCAAAGTTCTTTGTAGTTCAAACTTAACAACCATGCTCAAGGAAATGACAGAAATAGTAGCACCAGTATCAAACAGAATTCTAATACTACTATCCTGAACATTAAAGTTACCTTGCACAGTTGTAGGCTCTCTGGGTGCTTGGCCCGTCAAAAAAAGGACTCGTGGTTGCACAGGGACTCTGAAAAATGCATTTCCAACTCTTGAGGCTCCCGGTCTTCCTTGACCTTGGTCTTGCCTAAGCCTTGGGCACTCCTTAGCCCAATGTCCAGGCTGGCGGCAGTAATTACAGAGATCGGTTCCAAGGGTGCAAGGTTTGTTACCATGAAACCTCTGACACTTAGGACAACGGCCCTTCCCAACCTTTTTAACTTTCTTGGAGGGACCTCGGTCTCCTCCCGGGTTAGGCCTTTTGTCCGCCAACCTTGAGAGCACCGGGACCCTTTGCTCAATGGCTTATCCTTAGGTTTTGCCTCCATTAACTCTCTTTCCAACACTAACGCCTTTTGAACAGCCTCATGATAGGTTCGAACTCCAATCACCGTCAAGAAACTCCTTAATTCCACCTTAAGTCCACGAATGAACTTCTTTGCCTTAAGTTCATCTTTCCCGGCCAAATGAGGAGCATACCGAAAAAGAGAACTAAACTTTCTTTCATACTCATGGACCGTCAACCTTCCTTGAATCAACTCATCAAATTCAATCCTCTTTTGATCTTGGGCTGCGTCACTATTGAATTCATTCCGAAATTCCTTCTCAAATTAGGTCCAATCAAGTTCTTTGGGCCTTTGCCCAGGTTTACCTTCATTGTAAGAGTTAAGTCTCTCCATGACATCTTTCCACCATAAGGAAGCCTTGCCTTCTAAAAAGAAAGGCACCAAATCCATCTTGGCTTTATCATCCAACTTCATGTTCTTGAAGATTTCATTAATCTGATACAACCATCCTTCAGCCGTATCGGGATCTCCTACACCATTGAACTTTGGAGTATTAATATCTCGACATAGGGAAACAAGCCCCATATAGTCCGGAATAATAGGTCTTCTTCTTCTCCTCCGTGGATGGATATCCTCCTCATCTTCTTCCTCACTGTCTTCCTCGAAGTCCACTTGAGCACGCTCATTTGCTTGCTCTTGACCTTGCACTTGCCCTTGGGGTGGGGGATTTCTCCCCTGACCTTGGTTCACTTCGGCCCTTACCCTATTAGGGTCCTCCAAGGTCTCCCCTTGAACTAGAGGTTGAGCACACTCCTCAAGTAAAATAGGCATGCCATGCAGCATCCGGTCCATCGACTCGTTAAGTTTCCTCAATAGGGAAACCACTTCCCTCATGTCTGCCCCACTAGGGTCACTAGTTCCTGCACCAGAACCCTGAGCCTCAGTAGCAGTGCCTGCCCGAGTGTTCACCATAATACCTGCAACCACAGCCAGAAGACCACACCCAGAGCAACTTATAAGCAGTACTAACCACACTTAGCACAAGAACACTTAGATCTTAGTTCACTTATTGCCTCTACTAGGAACATTAACCTGGCTCTGATACCAAAAACTGTCACGGAACGGGGCCCCAGTGCCCCATAATCTTGTAGGCCTTAGGGACTATGAATCCCACTAAGTTACTATTGGCTAACTATTACTCGTCAATATAAATGAAAACAATTTATATGCAACTAGTTTCTTAGCCTACTCAAATTAAGATATGCATGCTTTTGTCCTGGCAATGCAAACGAATAAACAGATCATTTGTCGAAAACACTGCTCGAGCATTTCAATTAAAACATACTTAAAACATGCCAAGACAGTGAATTACTAGTTACTTCGACTACAAGTAATAGTTTGTGCATACAATACACTTCTAGCATGTACCCAAAAGTAACAAGATGGTTTTACATCACTATGTATCCTATTAGAGGCAACTTTCTTAGTACACAAGGTACCATGTACAAGAGACAAAAACTAACTAAGATCATCTAGTTGAGCCCCACCTTGAGCTATCCAAGCTCCAAGTGCAAGCCCTTCCTTAGTTCTTGTGCACTCTTAGCCTCTACACTGTAAAGGCATAAACTTTGTTAGCACATTGCTTAAACCACAAGTAACCTAGAATCACAAGGATTCTCAAAGAAAAGTACCTGCAAAAGAAAAAGCTTAGGCCTCAACTATCAACTACTGACTAGGCCCGGAGTTAGAACCTGCACAATAAACTTAAGGGAGTGAGTACTTGAAAGTACTCTGTAAGGGTCCGTTGAATACCTGCAAGAAGATAGCAGCAATCCAATAAGCAACTATGGCAAACAAGCAACCAAACAAGTGAATCAACTAATAAGCAATTCAAACAAGGGAATCAACCAACAAGCAATTCAAACAACCAACAAACATATATAAGATATGCAATGCATGAATGTATGATATGAAATGTACATAACACTTGCACTTGGGACTTTCTGCTCTCTAGGTGCCATAAACTTGTCGTGAGCTCAAACGGCGGAGGTACTTGAGATACTGGCCCTCGTATCCCGGGTACTTTACCTCCCTTAAGTCCCACCTACGGGTTCTAGAGTAGGTCGTCACCCTTCTCAAACTTACCCACCTTTACCCTTAACTTATTGCGCAAGGTAGCCATCCTATGTGGTTTAACTAGCCAAACCCTTAAGGTTTAACTTAGAGCATTCGTTTTGGCTTACTAACCAAACCAAATGGTTCGGTTGGGATCGACTTAGGTTTTTCTCTTCATTGACCATAGGTAAATGACGCTCTACTCGGCCAACAAAGAGTCTAAAAACCCACTTAATCCCCTTAGTGCTCATTTAGAAGCTTAAGCACTTTGATTTTCTTAGCCACCAATTCATACTCTTTCTTAACCACACAACTTAACTACCACTTAAGTAATGCATAATTCCCAACTTATGAATGATTTCTAGACCCAACCGAGGCTACGGAATGTCTTAAGTTAGCCTAGGGATGAAAATCGAGAGTTTGAGACACTCATAGGATGCCCAGAGCTTGGGGGCAAAATGCCTTGGCGGCTGCGTTGGCGACGCGTCGCCAAAGCCATCAGAATTCGGAAACTATTGCATTTCTCGATGACGCATCGCCAACTCGTGTTGCCACCGGTGACGCATCGCCAATATGGCGTTGCTACTGGCGACGCGTTGCCAACGCTTTGCAGCATTGCGCGACAGCGTGCGACCTTGCACGAAAACTGCTCAAACTTTCTCATCCCAAACTCAAATCACATGGGTCTTGTTTCTACTTCATTCCCACACAAAATACTACATTTCTATGCATTATTTGA
Organism: Aquilaria yunnanensis; assembly: GCA_039654915.1. NCBI lineage: Eukaryota > Viridiplantae > Streptophyta > Magnoliopsida > Malvales > Thymelaeaceae > Aquilaria > Aquilaria yunnanensis. Next base: position 81,408,779 of record CM077598.1, read on the forward strand.
GCTTAATTAACTTGAACCCTTACCTCAATTTAGCTACAAAGCAAGAATTGGAACACAAGCCACCTTAGCTCAACCAAGCTCCCTTTGAGTTCCACACCTAAAACCAATGTGATATGGCACCAAATACTTCAAACCAAGACCATTTCTAGCTATGGAAACAACTTAGAACCAACCCATATGAACCCAAGAAGCTTACCCATGAATTTTGAGTCCAAACAAGCCTCCAAGAGCTAATTGAAGCTAGAACACCAACCAAGAACCTTGGGGCTTCTTACCAACACCTTGGGCCTTCACAAATTGATGGAGAAATGCAGAAAAAAGAAGCTTTGGGCAGCAATTCTGGAGAGGGGAAAGGAGCTACGAAAATGGTGAAGGATACAAATGGCTAAGGAAGATGGGAAGATCAACTTAAGTAACTTACACTAACTCCCCCCACAAGGCAAACTTCTTCCTCTCTAGCTCCACAAGTTCTCATTTGTTCTAATTTGGTCACCCAACTCTCACTCAAAACCAACTTTCCTTTGCTCTAAAGGATGCTAAAAGCTTCTCACACTTGATTTCTTGGACACTTGAGCCACTTAAATTCTAAATGGCTTAAATACACTTAGTGCCACATTTTTCTCAAAACCTTCAAAGATGGTTCTAATAGCTAGGATTAACTAATGGTCTTAATTTAACTATGCCAAACCACTCTTAGGAACTCCCTTACTTAGTTAAGCTTACCTTTCTTGCTTAACAAGGTGCTAACTTGAGGTACTTAATTTAATGAAAACACAATTTAATGAAAACACTTAAACAAACTAAAAATAAATACTTACTTGGTTAAGCCCTTTCTTTAACTGGCAGAGCCGTCACACTTTCCTTTTGAAAGTCTTAGCATACAGTGGATTCTTCTGAGCTTAGGCAGCGAAACAATCTTCGGTTCGAACTCGGTCGGAGGAGAACTTGGCGAAAGCCACGGAACTTTTTGCCAGCTCAGTCGTCAAGTATGGTGAGCTTAATAAAATTGCCAAGGAGGAGTTGGCCAGCCTTCGGGAAGAGCTGCTGAAGAGCCAGAATGAGCTTTTGGAAAACTTTTCTTCCAAGGTCACGGACCTCGGGTCAAGGGTAGTGGCTGTGACTTCGGTGAATGAAGCCTTCCAGAAGGAGAAGGAGGAAGCCGTTGCCGACCTTATGAAGACACTGGGGCTTAACACTGAGCTCCTGGCCGAGGTTGATAGGCTGAAGAAGGAGAAGAAAAAGAAGAAGAAGAAGATAAAGAAGGAGGTAGGGGTCCTGAAAAAGGAGCTGGAGGACTTGAAGGCTGAGAAGGCTAAGTCTGACGAAGCGATTAAGTCTTGTTATCATGATGGTTTCTGCCTTGGTCGCCACCAAGTTCTGTCCAAGTTTCCCAACCTTGACCTTTCCTTCCTCTGGGCGCTGGACATCCCCCAAGGACCATCTTCGGAATGGTCGAAGGTAGAGTTCCTCAACCTTCCCATCCCTCCTCCTCCAGCAACTGAGCTTGAGGTTGAGGATGAACAGACTGAGGATGTTGGAGTCCCTAAAGATGGGCAAGACAAGCAATAGGCTCCTCCTTCTTTGCCTTTTTTTTTTTTTTGTAATTCACTCATTGTACTTTTGTAATGAAATTTTATTGAAACTTTCTTGCTTGAAATTTTGGCTAAGTCCATGATTGGTATGACTTCGGACAAGTTCCAACATTTGACATCTTCAGCCTCTTTTGAAGGTTTCACAACCATCTTCGGTAGGGCTTTTTCGGAAGACTTGCCTTCCAAAAATGTTTAAGTATTTTTGGGACCAACAGTGTTCGGTCACCACCTTTGGTAAAAATTGGACCCTTTCACCATGCATCTTTTTAAATGACCATATTCGGCTTCCTTTCCTTTGGCATCAACCTTCTTCGGTCACTCACCTTCTATTAAAAATTGCACAATTTCACTCATACATGTTTGGATACAACCACATTCAATTTTCCTCCCTTGGCAATGACCATGTTCGGAAACAACCATGTTTGGTTTCCCTCCTTCAGCACAAACAATGTTTAGTTGACTACCTTTGACAAAAATTGTACAATATTTCTTATGCACCTTCAGAAGCAACCACATTCGGTTTTCTACCTTCGGCGTCTTTTGCACACATTTCTCTCATGAAAATTTTTCTAAGTGTAGAATTTTTTCAACGAGTCTGAATGCCATTTATTTTTCAATTCTCCACCTTCGGTATCACCGAGCTTGTAGACTCCTAGCCAAACATCCTTGAGGACCAAATAAGGTCCTTCCCAATTTGCCCGAAGTACTCCATGAGATGGTTTTCGAGCTTCGAATTCAGCCTTTCGGAGAACAAGGTCCCCTTTGTTGATTCTTTTACGCTTAACATACAAGTTTATGGCAATGATTGCTCTCTACTGAAAAGCTTTTCTTCTAAGTTCAGCCATCTCTCTATGGTCATCAATCAGATCCAACCTGGTTCTCAAACCGAGGTTGTTCCCTTTGATGCCCCAAAGCATCTTCGTTTGCTGTCATGTTGATAGGTGGAGAGACTTCCTGAGGAGGCGAGCGCCTGGAGCTCTGGTTTCCCAGCTGAGTGTGCCTGGAAAGCTCAAAGAAGAGGTTAGGAGGTCCCCGGTTTGCTTTTCCGGGGAGGACCCTCCGACGCCCAAGTCAGTTTTCTGAGCGAAAGTGGAGGAAGAACACTAAGGGATCAAGTGTCTTGCCTGTTTTGTGTTTTCTCAGAGGGAGGAAAATGCCCCATCCTTTGCCCAGTCCCATTTCCTAGTACTTATAGGAGTAGTTGGTCCGTTCAGATCATGACACGTGTTCAGTCGGATTTGATCTGTACTTTTGGACCTAGGGGACAGGCAGCCGTTTGCAGCCTCCTTTAGCCCTGGACCCGGACAAGTTGTGTCAGGACTGGGGGGGTTGCGGCGTGTCAGTTCGCCATTCAGATGTGACATGTAGGGCTTGTGGGCGACATGTCAGAGGCTCCTTAAATGCTCATACCGTACTCCCGAGGTCCCCTGGGCGAGGTCACCCTTCGGTGCGTGCACCCTCTTCGGATTCTATCCGTCCTTCGGTGTGAGCACCTCCTTCGGGATCTATCCCATAGTTCTGGGAGCTCCCTTGATGAACACCTTCTTCGGGACTCACACCCATAGTTAGGGGATTCCCTTGTTCAGGTGTTTCTTGTTCGGGGAAGATCCTCTTCGGGGCCTCTGCCTTCGGGGAGATTCTTCCTTGCTTCAGAGAGATGGCTCTCTTACTCGAAGACGATCAGTCTGGCCCCTCGATGGAGACGGTGTTGTCCTCGGAATTCCTGACGAGCTAACCAAAGTCTCGAGCTCATAGTGTTTGACTTCGCACCTTCCGAGGTCAGTAAAAAGATCCTCTCTTGGGTGACGTCAGACTCCTCGGCCAATATTCTGGCAGGGAGTTACTACCGAGGAGGCAATAGCCTTTGGCTATCACAGGCCCCCCTCCGAAAAGCCGAAGTGAGAAACTTCGGTTCATCGGTTTTCGGGTCATGTGGTTGTTGTTGGGTTTCGGGAGCCAAACAGCGTAGCGGAATTTAACCGAAACCCTCCAGGATCCAAGTGAAACGGGGTAAACCGGGTGTTCGAAAATTTCATACCTAATTTTCGGTTGAGATCTCTCACTCAACTGTAGAGTCGAATCACAAAACCTAAACAGTTGACGTGTTCAGGCTCTCTATGGTATCCACACGAGCCTCTCGGGATCACCACGCTTCCACCACGTCTCGGCAGATGCGTTTCTCTTGCGCTCGCAGTGCTAGCTTGCGTCCTCCAAGGAATTGCAAGAGAAGAGTGCGGCTGTCCTTTTGGGAGGCTAGGGCAAGGAGACCTGCGAATTTCTCACTTAAAAGTTGTATTTATAGTGAGACTCAACTTCCAGGCCTAATGGGTTTCAAAGCCCTAATCCAATTAGGATTTAATTTCGGGCTTAATAATGGCTCAACTCCTTGCCCATTATTAATACGAAATTAAAGTGAAACCATAACCCAAATAATTAGCCCATGCACTCTAATGATCCAAATAGCTCTACGTGTGCGACCCAATAGGCTCTTGCCATGTTGGCAATGATCATAAATCACATTTAGGATCATAAGCAATGAGCGGTGTCTAGCAACACATCATTGCTACTGATGGCCCAGGGCCTCATCGTTGTGAGTCATGATGACTGTTGAGGAGACTTCTAGGAGGAAGAACGCCTGGAAGGTGGATCGCCTCTAGGAGAGTACCTGGAAAACTGGGAAACAGGGTTAGGAGGCCCCCGGAGTGTTTTTCCGGGGGGGGAGCCTCCGACGCCCAAGTCAGTGGTGGCCGGAAGAAGGAGAAAGTCACTAGCTCAAAGAGAAAGGCAGAAAAGTCTCGCCTGGTCTTTTCTCAGAGTATGGGAGCTGTATCTCCGGCCTGCCAACCTCCTGTCAAGTATTTATTTCCTGTATATATAGGAATACCTAGCCCGTTCAGATCATGACACGTGTGCGGTCGGATGCTCCTGAACGTCTGGGCGTAGGGGACAGATAGTTGGTAACTAGATGGCCTCGAGCCTTGTGCTGAGACGGGCCATGATATGATTCTGATGGCGTCTGCGCGTCAGGGCGACTTTTTACGTCTGTGGTGGGACGTGTCAGAGGCTTCCTTAAATGCTTCCTTAAATGCGCCTGCCGTACTCCCGGGGTCCCTGGGCGAGGTCGTCCTCTAGTTCGGACAGAGCCTCTTCGGGAAGCCTACCCTCAGTTCGGGGGTTCCCAGTTCCAGGGGGTTCCGCCTTCGGGGATATCATATTCGGGCAGCAATGTCTGGTGCCACTTTTCCGAAGGCGCGTTGTTCACAACCTTGGGGGGCGAATGGAGTCCTCAAGTTTTACTGGCGTGCCGAGGCTCGGAGCTCTCAGGCTATCTCCCGAGGTGCATGATTCCACCTATTCCCGGGAAGCGCCAGTTCTTCTGGCCGTTGTTGTGGCAGGGTATTCGGCCAGATTGAGGCGACAGCCTTTGGCTATCAGCTACCCAAGTGACAAGATTGTCGGTGAATCGACTAAACCTTTATGATCATCACCGATATATGCCATTGTCCCTTTGTCCAAGATATCAAGACTAAGCACGAGACATGGAATGTGTCACTCTCGTATAGCCCAATCTTTGGTTTCTTGATTACCGAGTAGACTAACTTAAACTGATGACATTGATATCATATATCAACTCATCGGAGCATGGCCATGCATTTTCAAAGTCTTACTCTATCAAGGGGCCCAAAGATATCACTCCCGTTACATAGGAGGGACAAATCCCATCTTGATCATACAAATCCCTCCGCATGATATGTGACATACCCAATGACCTCCTTCAAGTTCACTCAGTTACGAGCAACAAAGGAAAGTATCAAAGTATGTGACTCACATGTAGGGAACCTTGATGATCTTAGGTCGAAGGACTACATATACCATGATCACTATGAGAATCACTTATGACACTCATATAACGATCCATGAAGTGTTCTCATGGTGGGTCGGTCCAGTACACAAGTTCTCCAACTTGTACCCATATGTAGACTACATATCTCATATTAGTCTCCACATATGCTAGTCATTATGTATTATTGCAACCCGCTCCACAATAATACTAGACTAGGGACGTTTAAGAATATCATTATTCTAGGGTTACAATTATGTTTATTATGTTACGCAGAAACAAAACAACAAACAAAATTGCTGGATTAATGCCTCAATAAAATATCATGACTCAATGTGCAAAAATACAATCATCTCATGACTGGCTTTTTGGGCACAACACTAACAATCTCCCACTTGCACTAAAAGCCAATCATCCATGTATCTAATACCGATGGATCTAGAATGGCTATCATGCTTCTGCTGCGTAAGGGGCTTTGTCAGTGGATCAGCAATGTTGCTGTCTGTCGAAGTCCTGCATATCCTTACATCACCCCTCTCGATGATCTCCCTGATGAGATGATAGCGTCGAAGTATGTGTTTGGATCGCTGGTGAGATCGAGGTTCCTTAGCCTGTGCGATTGCTCCATTATTGTCACAATAGAGCTCTATCGGGTCAACAATGCTTGGAACCACTCCAAGTTCAGTGATGAACTTCTTGATCCAAACTGCCTCCTTCGCAGCATCAGAGGCGGCAATGTACTCAGATTCTGTTGTAGAGTCAGCTACTGTCTCTTGCTTTGAAGTCTTCCAGCTTACAGCACCACCACCAATACAAAACACATAACCAGATTGCGATCTAAAATCATCCTTATCGGATTGGAAGCTTGCATCGGTGTAACCCCTTACAACGAGCTGATCTTCACCTCCAAAGACCAAGAATGCATCCTTAGTCCTTCGTAAGTACTTAAGGATGTTCTTAACAGCTGTCCAGTGACTTTCACCGGGGTTCGATTGGTACCTACTCGTCATGCTCAAAGCATATGAGACATCGGGACGAGTACATATCATGGCATACATGATAGATCCAATTGCTGAGGCATATGGAATCTTACTCATGCGCTCTCTCTCCTTGGTTGTACTCGGACACTGAGATCTAGAAAGAGTGATACCATGTGACATGGGCAAGAATCCTTTCTTGGAATCTTGCATGCTAAACCTCTTTAGCACCTTGTCAATATATGTACTTTGACTTAGGCCAAGAAGCTTTCTAGATCTATCTCTATAGATCCTGATGCCTAACACATAGGCTGCTTCACCCAGGTCCTTCATAGAGAAACATTTCCTTAGCCAAGTCTTCACAGACTGTAGCTCAGGAATGTCATTCCCGATGAGTAGTATGTCATCTACATACAACACCAAGAAGACAATAGCGCTCCCACTAACCTTCTTGTAGACACAAGGTTCATCTTCATTTTTGATAAAACCAAACTCTTTGATTGCATCATCAAAACGAAGATTCCAACTTCGAGAAGCTTGCTTCAGTCCATAAATGGACCTTTGCAATTTGCACACTTTATTGCCATTCCCAGGAGTGACAAAACCCTCAGGCTGTGTCATGTACACATCCTCAAGTAGCTTTCCATTTAGGAATGCAGTTTTGACATCCATTTGCCATATCTCATAATCATAGTGTGCAGCAATAGCAAACAAAATTCGGATGGATTTAAGCATAGCAACTGGTGAAAAAGTTTCATCATAGTCAATACCATGAATTTGCTTGAAACCTTTTGCAACCAATCTTCCCTTAAAGGTAATCACATTACCATCCATGTCAGTTTTCTTCTTGAAAACCCATTTGCACCCTATAGGTTTTACCCCTTCAGGTGGGTCAACCAAAGTCCATACTTGGTTTTCATACATGGATTCCATCTCGGATTTCATGGCCATTAGCCACTTCTCAGAGTCAGGCCCCGACATAGCTTGTTGGTAGGTTGTGGGCTCATCTTGATCCATGAGCATCACATCACCGGTGTGAGTCACGAGAAATCCATATCTCTCGGGCTCACGCCGAATCCTACCAGTCCTACGTGGGCTTTGTGCTACAGGAATAGACTCTTGAACCACAACATCTTGTGGTGTCTGTTCAGGTTCCATTTCAGGTTCAATGTCTCCTTGTTGTTCTTGAATTTCTTCAAGTTCTACTTTCCTCCCACTAGTTCCTTTAGAGATAAACTCTTTCTCCAAAAAGACACCAGTTCGAGCAACAAACACTTTTTGCTCAGAGGGATTGTAGAAATAGTAACCCTTTGTTTCTTTGGGATACCCAACAAAAAGACATTTTTGAGATTTGGGCCCTAGTTTGTTAGAGGATTGACGTTTTACATAAGCGTCACAGCCCCAAATCTTCATAAAAGACAAATTAGGACGCCTCCCACTCCATATCTCATATGGTGTCTTTTGAACCGATTTAGATGGAACTCGGTTTAGTGTAAAAGTGGCTGTCTCTAGAGCATGTCCCCAAAAGGAGTTTGGAAGGTCAGCTTGACTCATCATGGAGCGAACCATGTCTAACAGAGTTCGATTTCTCCTTTCAGAAACACCATTCCATTGAGGTGTACCTGGTGGAGTGAGTTGTGATACTATACCACACTCCTTCAGATAGTCAAGGAATTCTCGATCCAAGTACTCTCCACCTCGATCTGATCGAAGCACTTTGATACTCTTCCCGAGTTAATTCTCTACTTCATTCTTGAATTCTTTGAACTTTTCAAAGGATTCTGACTTGTGTCTCATAAGATACACATAGCCATATCTGCTGAAGTCATCAGTGAAAGTAATGAAGTATTGGGAACCTCCTCTAGCTTGTGTAGACATAGGGCCACATACATCACTATGTATGAGTCCTAGTAAGTCATTAGCCCTTTCACTTTGCCCTGTGAATGGGGCTTTGGTCATCTTGCCCAACAAACATGACTCACATGTCTCATATGATTCAAAATCAAATGAGTCCAAGAGTCCATCCTTATGGGGCTTGGATATGCGGGTCTCATTTATATGGCCCAAGCGACAGTGCCAGAGATAGGTCGAGTTTGAATCATTTAATCTGACCTTCTTGGTATTCACATTATAGATTGGATCTTCAAGGTCTAGAACATACAACCCATTGCTAAGTTGAGCACTACCATAAAAGATTTCATTCAAATAAATAGAACAACATTTGTCCTTTATTATAAATGAAAAACCTTTCTTGTCCAAACAAGAAACAGAAATCAAATTTCTACTAATAGTAGGCACAAAGTAGCAGTTGTCTAATTCTAAAACTAATCCACTAGGTAAAGTGAGAACATAAGTCCCTACGGCTAAGGCAGCAACCCTTGCTCCATTTCCAACACGTAGGTCCACTTCACCTCGGGCCAATCTTCTACTTCTACTTAGATCCTGAAGTGGAAGTCTTACTTCCCTTTTCCTTAGCAAGTTCTTCAAGATAGAGCTTGCAGTTGCGCTTCCAGTGTCCAGGTTGCTTACAATGGAAGCACTCCCCTTCCTTTGCCACACCACCCTTTGGTTTCAGTGCAGCTGAAGAAGAACTAGCATTGGACTTTCCATTAGCTTTATCCTTATTCTTGTTGGCTTTTCCCTTTCCCTTGCCCTTTTGAACCATCAAAATGGGCTTAGCCTTCTTAAGGTTTTGCTCAGCAGTTCTCAACATGTTGAGCAATTCAGGGAGGGACTTGTCAAGGTCGTTCATGTTATAGTTCATGACGAACTGACTGTAGCTTTCAGGCAACGATTGCAAGACTACATCAATAGCCAACTCTTTCTGAAGAGCAAATCCCAAATTCTCAAGATTCTCAATGTACCCAATCATCTTGAGCACATGAGGACCCACGGGACTTCCCTCAGACATCTTGCACTGAAACAATGCCTTAGAGGTCTCAAACCTCTCATGCCTAGCTTGCTCTTGGAAAAGCATTTTGAGATGTTCGATCATATCGAACGCCCCCATGTTCTCATGTTGCTTCTGAAGCTCAGATTCCATGGTAATAAGCATTAGGCATGCAACATCCAAAGCATCATCAGAATGCCTCTTGTGAGCATCCCTTTCAGCTCTTGGAGCAGTGGCAGCAGGCTCATTCGGAATGGGCTGCTCTAGGACATATGCCTTTCTCTCTTGTTTGAGGACTATCCTCAAGTTTCGGTACCATTTGAGAAAGTTGGTCCCATTCAGTTTTTCCTTCTCAAGGATCGATCGCAACGAAAGTGTTGATGTGTTTTGTGCCATGGTTATCTACAACAGTAAATATGCAGTGTAAGAGTCATGTATTTTAATTCATTTAATAAGGACTTTTATTAAACGATACTCCCACTATTTTCCTCAAAATAATAACCCTCGGTATTATTTCGGAACACCTCGGCGCTAAGGTATTCTAGCGGGCCAAGATCCATATTTGACCACAACCTGAGTCAGCTTTGGCTTTTCTCTCAAGTTACAGCTATTTAGGTAGGCAACTCATTGCCAATTGCATCTTATGCAACTCTTGGATAGTTGGGTGAACAACACTTGTCCAAGTTCATCTCATGAACTTAAGCCCAACTCTATGCCTCTAAGTCCCTAATCCTATTAGGATGACTTAGTTAAGTTGAACCCAAAGTTAGCAGTTTGGATATCACTATTATCCCATCGCGCCTTACCAAGATGAACATAGGTGCTTTGCTTTGGCAAACCCACCTAATGTTGATCAAAGTCTTGACGAGTGCCAACATTTGGAAGGCATCACATTTAATGACTTAATATTTGTTTGAGGGATTTTTCTTTTGATCTCACCAATTTGTTATCTCCGGTTGTTTTATACATGCATCACATACAAATATAAAACATGCATCTCATGCTTACAAGAAATAAACGTGACATGGTTATAGCCCAAACTATGCGATATTCTCAAGCCAATGAGAATATCATAAAAGCCTAAGAAAAGAAAAGAGTCTTCACAAGCTCCTTCTCTTCCTTTCTTGGCTGCTCTTTTGTTGTCACCTCCTTGGACATACCACCTTGGATGAGCCCATAATGCACCATTACATCAATAATAGAAACCTCGAGTTACATTCGAGGGGAGTAAGGTGAGAAGAGAATGTACAATGAGAGTGATAAGAAAAGGCACGACTCGTAGGCCGTATTTACAAGTACAACCAATCAAGGGCTATAACCATGCACCATGCTTCAAACACTAATCAGCATATCATGTCAAATCTCATTCAACAAAGATGCATGCCAATTTTCGCGTGTTGATTAACCATTTTTATTTATGTGGCGCTTCGCATACGGCGGTCCCGCTGGCCGGTCAGCGGGCGGTGGTTCCGCTGACCGGTCAGCGGACGGGGTCAAGGGGAGCCGCCCTTGCGGGGGGGCGTGGGGGCCAGCGCCCCCCCGGCGCAAAAAATTGTCTTACAATTGCTTAGCCCGAAATCTTCTATTTCGAGAAAGTAGGCACCCGAGACTCCTCCATTCGAGCCACCAAAAATACCTTACTTTCGGTGCCCGAACAGGCCGAATCCGAACAAACCTAGGGTTTTTGCAACTATTGCAAGAATCCTAATCCATATAGGTATCTCATACCTATCAATTTCGGTTAATCTCATTAACCAATTTGTGTCGTTTCTTTATATATCTCATATGTTCAATACGAATTCCGGTTTCATGCATCATGAATCAATCTAATTAATCATGGCCGAAAACCAATCGAAGACATAGCATCATGCGATTCAACACTCAATCCCGATTTAGGGTTTAACCAGTAGCTCTGATACCACTGTTGGGTTTCGGGAGCCAAACAGCGCAGCGGAATTTAACCGAAACCCTCCAGGATCCAAGTGAAACGGGGTAAACCGGGTGTTCGAAAATTTTATACCTAATTTTCGGTTGAGATCTCTCACTCAACTGTAGAGTCGAATCACAAAACCTAAACAGTTGACGTGTTCAGGCTCTCTATGGTATCCACACGAGCCTTTCGGGATCACCACGCTTCCACCACGTCCCGGCAGATGCGTTTCTCTTGCGCTCGCAGTGCTAGCTTGCGTCCTCCAAGGAATTGCAAGAGAAGAGTGCGGCTGTCCTTTTGGGAGGCTAGGGCAAGGAGACCTGCGAATTTCTCACTTAAAAGTTGTATTTATAGTGAGACTCAACTTCTAGGCCTAATGGGTTTCAAAGCCCTAATCCAATTAGGATTTAATTTCGCGCTTAATAATGGCTCAACTCCTTGGCCCATTATTAATACGAAATTAAAGTGAAACCATAACCCAACTAATTAGCCCATGCACTCTAATGATCCAAATAGCTCTACGTGTGCGACCCAATAGGCTCTTGCCATGTTGGCAATGATCATAAATCACATTTAGGATCATAAGCAATGAGTGGTGTCTAGCAACACATCATTGCTACCCAAGTGACAAGATTGTCGGTGAATCGACTAAACCTTTATGATCATCACCGATATATGCCATTGTCCCTTTGTCCAAGATATCAAGACTAAGCACGAGACATGGAATGTGTCACTCTCGTATAGCCCAATCTTTGGTTTCTTGATTACCGAGTAGACTAACTTAAACTGATGACATTGATATCATATATCAACTCATCGGAGCATGGCCATGCATTTTCAAAGTCTCACTCTATCAAGGGGCCCAAAGATATCACTCCCGTTACATAGGAGGGACAAATCCCATCTTGATCATACAAATCCCTCCGCATGATATGTGACATACCCAATGACCTCCTTCAAGTTCACTCAGTTACGAGCAACAAAGGAAAGTATCAAAGTATGTGACTCACATGTAGGGAACCTTGATGATCTTAGGTCGAAGGACTACATATACCATGATCACTATGAGAATCACTTATGACACTCATATAACGATCCATGAAGTGTTCTCATGGTGGGTCGGTCCAGTACACAAGTTCTCCAACTTGTACCCATATGTAGACTACATATCTCATATTAGTCTCCACATATGCTAGTCATTATGTATTATTGCAACCCGCTCCACAATAATACTAGACTAGGGACGTTTAAGAATATCATTATTCTAGGGTTACAATTATGTTTATTATGTTACGCAGAAACAAAACAACAAACAAAATTGCTGGATTAATGCCTCAATAAAATATCATGACTCAATGTGCAAAAATACAATCATCTCATGACTGGCTTTTTGGGCACAACACTAACAGTTGTGATATCTGCTCCGAAGACGCTTTTTGCGTCCTCGAGGCGCGAGAAGATAGGCTGTCCCTGTGCCGAAGATACACCTTCCGGCCGAAGTCACAGGCTGTCTCTTGGTGTCCTCGTGGCGAGGGAAAATGGGATAACCTTGTACCGAAGATAGACCTTTTGCCCGAAGTCACAGGCTGTCTTTTGGTGTCTTCGAGGTAACCTACTTTTTTACCTTTATAGGTCTGGTCATGCGTCACGTCCTGTGTCCAGCAGAGTCAGTCTAGGGCGGCGCCTCTAGACCAAATGGTGTCAGAGGGCGTGCTCAACGTGATGGACGACACGTGGCACGTTTGCTGTGCGATGACCGACACATGGCACACTATTATTGGGTGGGAATGCGCTGAGTACGGCAGGTGCGACTTTTCAGGCGCTCTTAGCAGTTATGGTGACGCTTTGCCTTCCGAGGGGTACTAATGATGACGGTTCTCCTGGCCTTCTCGGCTTATATATATCAGTCCTGTCATATCCTCTTTCTGCTTCTGCTTTTGCTTTCTTTTGCCTTCTAATTCTCTCCCGATTTTCCGCGGTGGTTCTCCTTTTTCAGGCATTTTTCCGACCACTTTTCACGACGGCTTCCAGAAATCCAGATTCCAGCAAGACCTTTGGTAGGTTTTAGTCCTTTTGCTTTTTTCAAAGCTTCTTCTTTGTTTTTCCCGAACTCGTTTTCATTGTTTTTCCCGAACTCATTTTCATCATGCTTGTTCCCGAGAGTTGGCAACCTCTTCTTTCTCACCCTTGCTGCACTACTCCGGCAAAACTAGCGAAGTGGAAGAAAAAGTTTTTCTTACGCTCTTACTCTGTGACGAGGTTGCCCCGTCCTGACCAATTTCCTTTTTCCAACCGAAGTGATGAAATCACCATTTTTCGAGCCCAACTGAAGGTCGGATTTCGGTATCCCCCCCGGAGATGGTTAGTGCGTTCTGCAACTTCCATGGCATTCCCGTTAACCAACTCCCACTGAACTCGTATTGCTATTTCAACGCCTTCCTCTGTATGTACGGTGTTTTCAAAATAAAACCTCACTTTGTAGTTTTTCTTCAGTACTACAAGCTCTTCGTGGTCCCGAAGGGTGGCTTCTACTTTATGCTACCTCGGGGATCCGGGAGCAAAAAGTATACGTTCACCTTCGCCACCAAAGACAGCTGGCGAGGGTGGCAACAAAAATTCTTTTTCTTGAAGAAGTCGGAGGCTTGGTCGCACGTCTCGACCAAGTGGGCTCAGGGGAGGCTCAAGATGGATGTTGTTGACCCGAAGATACTGCTAGACGCCGACGTAGCACCTATCTTTGAGGACTTCGACAGGCGCATCCGGGCCGTCTCTGACTGGGCTGCCGAGGTCTTTCCTCGTGCCCTTTACCCCTTTCCGATCAACTGGAGGCTCATGACCGAAGAGGTCCTTCGGGAACTCAAGGTGGTAAAGGAGCATGTGACAGACCTCAACATGCCAAAACCGGCTTCTTCGGGGAAGAACTCCTGGCTCGTGAAACTCCTTCGGGGGAAAGAGACTTATGAGTCTTTTTTCGAGAGTAAGTTACTTTCTCATTTTTTCCTTCATAACTTCATCTTGGACTTACACTAATCTTCTTTTTCTTTTTTCAGAGATGGGCGACGACGCAGCTGCCTTCTACAAGGCTCTTTTTACCGGGCAGGCCGAGAGGGGCGAACAGACAAAGAAGGCCGCCTCTCGGAGGCGGAAGCAGACTTCGGGCGGCCCTCCTTCCAAATGGGCAAAGAAAGCTGCTCCTTCCTCTCTTCCGCAAATTCCAGAGGAGGTAGGCGAGGAGCCCGAAGACCCTGCTGCCCCTTTGCCCGAGGTTCCTTCTGTCGACGTCCTTTCTTCCGACGTCCTTCCTCAAAGCCCCACGCCTTCGCATGCTCTTCTGGAGGGCGATGGGGAGGAGACCCCTTCTGCCGAGGAACGGCGCCAAATAAGAGGCAAGGGGATCTCTACTGAGGCGACGTCGATTCTTGATGACGACGTTACCGAGGTGCCAGCAGGTTTGTATTTTGTCGAAGAACCTTTTTTCTCTTGTAAATCCTTAACAGTTTTCTGGCCTTAACCAATTTTTCTGCTTTGTTGTGCAGCGGAAGTGGCCGCTCCTGACTGGGTTGCCGAACACGCCCGCAAGAGGGCTCTTCAGGATGCCAAAGTCCCAGCAAGGAAAGTTCCGAAGGAGCCCTTCTGGACGTTCACGGAGGACATGAATATGTACTCCGAGGACTGTCCCGAGATGGCCAAGCAGATGTGCAAAGGGGTGTTTACTGAGGCCTCTTACAAGGCCCTTACGGAGGCTTACCCAAGCGACATCTCTTTGGCCGCCAAACTCACTGAACATGCCGCCCAGGTACGCTTCACTGTTTCCTTAGTGCCAATTTCGCCTTTGCTTTTTACTTAGCATCATTTTCCCTTTGTTTGCTTTTTTTTGCAGCTGATGGGGTATGCCGGGTTGCTCCGTGTTCGGGTGGTGCGAGAGTCAGAAAGGAGGGCGTCACTCTGGGACCTTTACACCAAGACGAAGGCCCAGTGTTCGGCGTTGGCTGCCGACAATGCTCAGCTGAAGTAGTCTTCAGAGAAGGAAATTGCTGAACTTCGGGAGGGGTTCATAAAAGAGAAAGAGGAACTTGAGAAAGGCACCTCCCAGAAACTTTCCGATATCGGCTCTCGGATGGCGGAGCTGACTTCGATCGTAGAAGCGATTCAAAAGGATAAGTCAGAAAGTGACGCAATCCTTGCGAAGACGCTCGGGGAAAAGGCCTAGCTCGAAGCCGAGGTCGCATCTCTGAAGAAGCCTTCAGAAGAGAAGAAGAAGATGAAGTCATTGAAGAAAAAGCTCAAGGATCTGGAGAAGGATTACGCGGATCTGGAGAAGGACTATGCAGATTTGGCGGTCAAAAAGCGGGAGTCCGATGATATGACGAAGTTGGGCTTTCAAGACGGCTTCTGTCTTGTTCGGCACCAAATTCTGCAGAAGTTCCCAGATTTTGACCTCTCCTTCCTGGAAGGCATGAACATCCCCAAGGAGCCTCGGTGGACTTGGTCCAAGATCGAGCACTTGAAACTGCCTCCTTCCCTCTCGGCGCCTAAGGCTACCGACAAAAGCACAGAGGCTGGCAGTTCTCAAGACGCCGAGGTTCCTTAGTTTGTACTAGGGCCTTTTGTCTTCATTTTCTTCTTTTTTTTTGTAGTCTTTCAGCAACTTTCTTCTCTGTAAGCACTTCTTTGGCTCAATAGATAAAAATTTGGCTAAGTATTTTTGTCAGATTCCTTTGTTTCCTACTGTCCCGAACATAATTCGCTCGAGAGACTTCGGAAAACCATACTTTTGCTTTCCTTTGTCCCGAACATATTCGCTCAAGAGACTTCGGAAAACCATACCCTTGCTTTCCTTTGTCCCGAACATATTCGCTCAAGAGACTTCGAAAAACCTTACTTTTGCTTTCCTTTGTCCCGAACATATTCGCTCAAGAGACTTCGGAAAACCTTACTTTTGCTTTCCTTTGTCCTGAACATATTCGCTCAAGAGACTTCGGAAAAACTTACTTTTGCTTTCCTCGGTGATTGCTTTCGGGAGACTCTTGTTCAGAACTTTTTACTTAGACAAATTTGTCCAACTTGTGCAATACAACTTTCCCACCAAACTTTTTAGGCATAGAATTTTTTCAACGCCTCTGAGTGCCAAGTATTTTTTAATTCTATGCCTTCGGCATCACCGAGCTTATAAACTCCTTTTCGTACTTCGGCAAGTACCAGGTAGGGTCCTTCCCAATTTGCGCGAAGTACCCCGTGGGACGGCTTTCGGGGTGCAAATTCAGCCTTTCGAAGAATGAGATCTCCCTTCTTTATTCCTTTTGGCCTGGCGCGTAGGTTTATGGCTGCTGCCACTCTTTGCTGGAAAGCTTTTCTTCTCAGCTCGGCTGCTTCTCTGTGTTCGCTGACGAGGTCGAGCTTGGTTCTCAGGCCGAGGTCATTTCCTTTTTCATCGAACACTTGGACTCGTATTGACGGTTGTACTACTTCGACAGGGATGATGTCCTCTGTACCGAAGATGAGTGAAAAAGGCGTTTCCCCTGTGGCTCTTCGGGGTGTTGTTCAGCAGCTCCATAACACGCTTTGGAGTTCTCCTGGCCATTTCCCTTTTGCTTCTCCCAATCTCTTTTTCAGACCATCTTTTATGGTCCTGTTAGATACTTCCACCTGCCCATTACTTTGGGGGTGAGCTACTGGGGCGAAGTGCATTTTTGTCCCGAGGTCGCTAATGAACTCTTGGAATCCTTTGTCTATGAACTGGGATCCATTGTCCGCTACGAGTACCCTCGGTATGCCAAATCTGCATACGATGTTTTTCCATACGAACTTCTGCACTTCTTTTGCCGAGATAGTTGTCAGAGGTTCTGCCTCAACCCACTTAGAGAAATAGTCTACTGCTACTACGCAGAACTTTACGCCTCCAGGCGCCGTTGGGAGTGGCCCAATGAGATCTATGCCCCAAACTGCGAAGGGCCAAGGATAGTCTGCCGAAGTCACGAACTCCGAGGGTGTTCTTTGGATGTTCGCATGTCTCTGGCAACTACCACATTTCCGAACGAACTGCTTGGCGTCCTTTCTCAGGGTAGGCCAGAAGTATCCGTGGCGAAGTATCACTGCTGCCAGGGCGTCGGTTCCGATGTGCGAACCACAGGCACCTTCGTGAACTTCTTCGAGGATCATTTCAGTATCCTTTTCACTAACACACCTCTGTAGTGGATTTGCATATCCTTGCCGATATAGTTATTCTCCAATTAAGAAGAAACGTCCGGAGCGCCTTCGCACTTTTGCGGCTTCGCTGGGGTCTTCGGGGAGTGTGTTGGTTGCGAGATACGTTTTGATTGGTTCTTTCCATCCTTTCCCCAAGGTATCTATGCTTAGCACCGCGATGCTGGGGTGGCTTAGCACTTCGGTGCAAGTTTTGGACTTCGCCAAACAATCTGCCTCAGCATTTTCTCTTCGGGGTACATTCTCGATTTTCACGACGTCGAACTCCCGAATAAGCTTTGTTACCAACTCAAGGTATTTCGCCAAGGTCGGGTCTTTCGCGCCATAGTCCCCTGCCATTTGCCGGACCACCAGCTGGGAATCACTATGGGCTTTCAAGTTTCTCACGCCAATTTTTCTGGCCAGGCGTAATCCTGCTATGAGGGACTCATACTCGGCCATATTGTTGGTGGCGTTGAAACTGAACTTGATGGCCTTCATTACTTCTAGGCCTTCGGGGCCTCTGATAATCACTCAAACTCCCTGGTGTTCGGATCCTGAGGCCCCGTCAACATATAACGTCCATTCTGGCTCATCTTCGCCCGAAAATGAATGTCCCTCCTCGGTGTTTGGTACTTCGGCGATGAAGTCTGCCAAAGCTTGAGCTTTTATAGCTTTCCGGGGTTCATACGTGATGTCATGTTCGCCAAGCTCTATACACCACTTGGAAAGCCTTCCCGAGTGATCAACTTTCCTCATAACATCCCGTAGAGGCAAGGTACTTCGGACGATAATGGGGTGAGCCTGAAAGTATGGCCGCAGCCTTCTCCCTGCAAGCACTAAGGCATATATAGCTTTTTGAAGCAAAGGGTACCTGACTTCGGCGCCATGCAGGGACTTGCTGACATAGTAGACCGGCCATTGCTTTGGCCCTTGTTCTTTCACGAGGACCGAGCTCAAAGCTTTTTTTGTGACGGCGAGGTATAATACGAGGGGCTCTCCCTCCCGAGGTTGCCGCAGAGTCGGCAGGCTGGCCAAGTAGACTTTGAGTTCTTCCCAGGCTTTTTGGCAATCTTCATCCCAAGGATGACCATTCCTTCCGAGGTCGCCTTCCATCTTTGCTGCCTTTGTGAGCACTTTGAAGAAGGGTCGACACCTATCTCCGTACCTGGAAATAAACCTGCTCAGAGAGGTTATTCTTCCTGTGAGTCTTTGCACGTCTTTGACTGTGGCAGGAGTTCGGAATTCAAGCAGAGCCTTAATCTTCTCGGGGTTAGCATCAATGCCTCTTTCGGATACCATGTACCCAAGGAACTTTCCCGAGGTCACCCCGAAGATGCATTTCTCAGGATTAAGGCGGATCCCGAAGGCTCTGAGTTTTTGGAAGGTTTCCTCTAAATCTGCAATGTGGTAACCAGGCAGTTTGCTTTTGACTATCATATCATCAACATACACCTCCATGTTCCTCCCCATTTGGTCTTTGAAGACTTTGTTCATCAGCCTCTGGTAGGTGGCTCCTGCATTCTTGAGCCCGAAGGGCATCATAATATAGCAATATGTTCCTCCCTCGGTGATGAAGGCAGTTTTCTCTTCATCTTCGAGGTCCATCCTTATCTGATGGTAGCCACTGAAAGCGTCCAGGAAACTTAGGAGCCCGTACTCGGCAGTTGAGTCTACCAGTTGGTCTATTGGCGGAAGAGGATATGAATCTTTCGGGCAAGCATCGTTCAAATTTCTGAAGTCGATGCACATCCGGAGCTTACTACTTCCTTCTTTTGTGGCAATTACCACGTTGCTTAGCCATTCGGGGTAGTTTACCTCCCGGATAACGCTAGCGTCTATCAGACGCTGGACTTCGGTCTTGACGAAGTCACTTTTGTGAGCTGAGATGCTCCGTTTCTTTTGCCCGACAGGTTTTACTTCCAGACTCGCTTTGAGGCTATGCTGGATTACGCGAGGGTTTACCCCTGGCATGTCCTTCGGCGAGTAGGCGAACAGATCTTTATTTGTAAGCAGAAAAGATACAAGTTTTTCCTTTTCTCCTTCGGCCATGCTTTTCCCTATTCGGGTACCATGGCCTGGGACAAGCTCTACTTCTTCTATTTCCCCTTTTGTGGGATCTTCTGCCTCGCCCCTTTCCAGCTATTTTGCTTCTACAGCATGTGCTAAGTTGCTTGCTGGAGCCTTTCGTGCTCTGACGAACACCTTTTTCACCTCGCTTTGATCAATGAAGATCTTTGCGTCTCCTTCTTTGGTGGCGAAGGTGACGGTCAAGTACTTTACATCAGGGTGAATGTGCAAATTTCCCTGTGTCTGTCTGCCGAGGATGGCGTTGTATGACGAAGGAACGTCCATGACTATGAATCTTGCCATGGTAGAGGCGAACAACTCAGCAGTTCTTTTCTCCGAAGCTCCTTTCATCATCAAGGAGAGGTCGATCCACCCGAGGACAGGTAGCTCAGATGGTCCTACGCCAAACGTGGGTGAAGTAACAGCTTTGAGGTCGCTCCTGGATACGCCCAAGCTTGGCAGCAAGTGTGAGAACAAGACGTCTGCGTCTAACCCATCGTCCAGCAGTACCCTCTTGACGTCCCAGTTTCCTATCCTCGCCATTATCAGCAATGGATCGTCATGGGGAAATACGATGGTGGAGCCATCCTCACGGGCCAATTTTTTTGTTGGGCTCTGATATTCCATCACCGCTATCTCTCTGGCCCTTCTTTTTCTTTCCGAGGATGGAAGTCCGGTTGTGATCGTCTGTATTACTCCTGCCGAAGGTGGAGGACGCCTTCTCGGACTTCGGTTCCTTCGCCTGTCTGAGTCGTAATCCTCATCATCGGGCTTTCCTTCTTCCTCTTTTTTCCCCTTCGGGGAAGGCATTCTCAAATAACGCCGAAGCTGGCCCTGCTTTATCAGTGATTCAATGTATTTTTCAACTGAAAGCAGTCTTCGGTGTCATGACTGTGATCACGGTGGAACTGACAGAACTTCTTCATGTTCCTTCTGTTGTCAGCAGTCATGCCACTCGGTCATTGGATTTGAGCCCCCTGTTTTTCCAATGCCATGAGGACGTTAGCCCTCGTGGTGCTCAGAGGTGTAAAGTTTTGGGGCTTCCTTCCTCCTATTCGCGTTCTCTGAGGTCGGCCTAACTGTTCCGTTGGACACCGGGCTTGATGGCTGGACCCTTCGCCACGAGCGTGAATATGGTCAGCCTTCGATCCGGTCATTCTCAGCTCTTCGACTGTCATATGTTGTTCAGCCCTTCGGTAGAATTCTCCCAGCGTGTCCGGGGGATCTTTGCAGAATTCATAAAACAAGTGCGAATCCCTCCGGAGGCCCCTCATCATGGCGAGGATGCGGATTTCGGGACGAAAGTCCGGAACACTGAGGGCCTCTCTGTTGAACCTCTCGACATAGTCACGGATGGTCTCCCCGTTTCTTTGTGCTATGTCAAACATCTGGACGGGCATCTTCGCCGTCGACTTGCTCCCAATGAACTGTTGGGTAAACGCTGTGGACAGCTCCTGGAACCCCTTGATGTTTCCGGGAGGCAAGGAATTGTACCAGGCAGTTGCTGGTACTACGAGGGTGACTTCAAAGCACTTGCAAAGTGTAGCATCATCAGCCCCGTGTAGCACCATGCTGCGTTTGTACTTTGTTAGGTGGGCCTGGGGATCAGTCCGACCCTCATAGGTCTCTAGCCGAGGTAGCCTGAAGTCACTTGGCATGGCCGCCTCAACCACTGTTCGGGCGAAAGGAGTTTCATCTCCAGAGATGGTTTCAGTTAGCTTGGCCCAAACAGGCTTGCGTGCCACCTGCTGTTCCACTCTGTCCAGTCTTGCCAAGCCTTTCTCCAGGAGGAGCGTAGCACTGGGCTCCTCTTCCTGGTGCTTGGAGGTTCTTCGGTAAAAGGACTGTTGCCGTCTCTTCGGGGAGTGACTTCGGTGCCGAGGTGAGGGGGACCTTGCCTCTGGCGACAAACTTTTTCTGGACGGGACTTCGGGTCGTTCAGACCTCGCTCTTTCCGCCAGCCATGCTCCGAGGGGCAAGTTATCTGTCGAGGACTCTTCCCGTGGCTCCCCACTTCCTGAGCTATGATGGGTTGCCCTTGGGCTTTTCTCCCGAGCTCGTGCTGGCGAAGTCGGTTTTTGCGCCTGGGCCGGTGGCGGCCACCTTCGGTCTATCTGTTGTGTCATTTCAGCCACAACAGACCTCTGAAAGTCTCATAAAAAACCCATGGTGATGACAAGAGGGCGTTCCTCTTCAGGCAAGGAAGTCTCTGGGGTACCTTGTTCGGTAGCTGGTTGGGTCTCAGGCACGGACGGGGACTTCGGGAGTCCTTTGTCCTTCGAACGCCGAGTTTCGACAACAGCTACCTGGGAGTAGTTTCCCACAGACGGCGCCAAATGATGCCCCAAAGCATCTTCGTTTGCTGTCATGTTGACAGGTGGAGAGACTTCCTGAGGAGGCGAGCGCCTGGAGCTCTGGTTTCCCAGCTGAGTGTGCCTGGAAAGCTCAAAGAAGAGGTTAGGAGGTCCCCGGTTTGCTTTTTCGGGGAGGACCCTCCGACGCCCAAGTCAGTTTTCTGAGCGAAAGTGGAGGAAGAACACTAAGGGATCAAGTGTCTTGCCTGTTTTGTGTTTTCTCAGAGGGAGGAAAATGCCCCATCCTTTGCCCAGTCCCATTTCCTAGTACTTATAGGAGTAGTTGGTCCGTTCAGATCATGGCACGTGTTCGGTTGGATATGATCTGTACTTTTGGACCTAGGGGACAGGCAGCCGTTTGCGGGGGGGTTGCGGCGTGTCAGTTCGCCGTTCAGGATTGGGGGGGTTGCGGCGTGTCAGTTCACCGTTCAGATGTGACGTGTAGGGCTTGTGGGCGACATGTCAGAGGCTCCTTAAATGCTCATACTGTACTCCCGAGGTCCCCTGGGCGAGGTCGCCCTTCGGTGCGTGCACCCTCTTCGGATTCTATCCGTCCTTCGGTGTGAGCACCTCCTTCGGGATCTATCCCATAGTTCTGGGAGCTCCCTTGATGAACACCTTCTTCGGGACTCACACCCATAGTTAGGGGATTCCCTTGTTCAGGTGTTTCTTGTTCGGGGAAGATCCTTTTCGGGGCCTCTGCCTTCGGGGAGATTCTTCCTTGCTTCAGAGAGATGGCTCTCTTACCCGAAGACGATCAGTCTGGCCCCTCGATGGAGACGGTGTTGTCCTCGGAATTCCTGACGAGCTAACCGAAGTCTCGAGCTCATAGTGTTTGACTTCGCACCTTCCGAGGTCAGTAAAAATATCCTCTCTTGGGTGAAGTCAGACTCCTCGGCCAATATTCTGGCAGGGAGTTACTACCGAGGAGGCAATAGCCTTTGGCTATCACCCTTCTTCGTCGAACACCTGCATTCTCATTGATGGCTGTACGACCTCGATAGGGATAATGGCCTCTGTGCCAAAGACGAGTGAGAGGGGTGTCTCACCCGTGGCCCTTCTAGGAGTTGTTCGATAGCTCCACAACACACCCAAAAGTTCTCCTGGCCATTTTCCCTTTGCATCCTTCAACCTCCTTTTCAGACCATCTTTTATCATCCTATTAGACACTTCAACTTGTCCACTGCTCTGAGGATGGGCAATCGGGGCAAAGTGCAACTTTATCCCGAGGTTGGTTGTGAATTCCTGGAAACCTCTATCGGTGAACTGGGAACCATTATCAACTACTATCACCTTTGGTATACCGAATCTGCTTATGATGTTCTTCCAGAAAAATGTTTGTATGTCCTTTGTTGATATTGCTATTGAAGGCTCTGCTTCGATCCACTTGGTGAAATAGTTTATTGTGATTACACAGAACTTTACTCCCCCTAAAGCTGTCAGGAGAGGCCCAATGAGGTCGATACCCTAAACAGTGAAGGGGCAAGGATAGTTTGCTGAAGTTATGACTTCCGAGGGTAGTCTCTGGATGGGGGCGTGTCTCCAGCACTCATCTAATTTCTAGACAAACCGCCTCACATCCTTCCTTATGGTAGGCCAGAAATATTCTTGGTGGACTAATACCCCGGCAAGGGCATCGGTCTTGATGTTAGAATCGCAGGCCCCCTCATGGACATATTTGAGGACCATCTCCTCTTCGCTAACACACCTCTGTAACGGACTCACGTACCCTTGTCGGTACAACTCCTCTCCGTTCTGGAAGTATCTTCCTAAGCACTTTCGCACTCGAGCAACTTCAAGATGATCTTTAGGAAGTTCCGAAGTTGTTAGGTATTTCTGGATAGGATCTTTCCACCCTATATCCGAGGTTGCTATGCACATTATTACTGTGCTCGGCTGGCAAAGTACTTTGGTGGACTCTGTTGATTTGGCCAAAGTATCCGCCTCCATATTTTTTCACCGAGGTACATTTTCTATTTGTACCCTGTCAAATTCTTGGATAAGTCTATTTGCAAGGTCGTGGTATTTTGCCAAGTTTGGGTCTTTAGCCCTGTAGCCCCCCGCCATATGTCGGACCACCAGCTGAGAATTGCTGTGGGCCTTCAAATTTCTTATACCAACTTTTTTTGCCAGCCTTAAACTTGCTATGAGGACTTCATATTCGGCGATGTTATTGGTGACGTTGAAACGGAATTTGATGGATTTTTATGCTTCCATACCTTCAGGTCCTTGTAGAAATGCTCTAGCTCCTTGATGTTCTAAACCAGAGGCACCATTGACGAAGAGCGTCCACTTAGGTTCGTCACTACCGAGGCCCTCGAGAGCATCTTCGGTCTTTGGTACTTTGGCGATAAAGTCTGCCAATGCTTGGGCCTTTATAGCCCTTCTCGGCTCATAGGTGATGTCGTATTCACCGAGTTCACTGCATCAGTTCGATAATCTTCCCGAGTGATCTACCTTTCTATGACATCCCGAAGAGGTAGGTTACTTCGAATAATGATAAGATGTCCATGGAAATAAGGCAGCAGCTTTCTACTTGCCAATACTAGAGCATAAATGGCCTTTTGCAGGAGAGGGTACCTAACTTTGGCACCATGCAGGGACTTACTCACATAGTATACTGGCCACTGTTTTCCTCCCTCTTCCTTCACAAGTACCAAACTCACAGCCTTTTCGGTAACGGCAAGGTAGAGGATGAAAGGTTCTCCTCCCATTGGTTGCCAAAGCGTCGGCAGGTGGGCTAAGTAGCTCTTGAGTTCATCCCAAGCCTTTTTGCAGTCTTCATTCCAAGGATGTTCCTCGAAGCCAAGGTTACCTTCATTCTTTGCTGCTTTGGTGAGCATTTTGAAGAATGGTTGGCACCAGTCCCCGTATCTGGAGATGAATCTGCTAAGGGTCATGATTTTCCCAGTAAGGCTTTGCACATCTTTGGTCGTCGAGGGAGTTCAGAATCCTAGTAGAGCCTTAACCTTTTAGGGGTTGACATCCATACCTCTCTCGGATACCATAAACTTAAGGAATTTGCCAGCTGTCACCCCGAACACACATTTCTCGGGGTTAAGATGGATCCCAAATTTTTTAAGTTGGTTGAATGTTTCCTCCAAGTCTACAATATGATGGCCAGGCTATTTGCTTTTGACTATCAAATCGTCCACATATGCTTCCACATTTCTCCCAATTTGGGACCTTAATACCTTGTTCGTTAGCCTTTGGTACGTTGCTCCCATGTTTTGAAGGCCGAAGGGGGCATTCTCATGTAGCAGTAGGTACCGACTTTATTTATGAAGGTAGTTTTTTTCCTCATCTTCGGGATTCATCCAAATTTGGTGATATCCACTGAAGGCCTTGAGGACGCTAAGCAGATCGTATGCAATAGTAGAGTCTTGCAATTGGTCTATTGGTGGCAGAGGGTAGGAGTCCTTCGGGCGGGCATCGTTTATGTTTCAGAAGTCGATACACATCAGGAGCTTATCACTTCCTTCCTTGGTGGCAACAACTACATTGTTGAACCACTCAAGGTACTTGACCTCTCTTATTATGCCCACCTCCGTTAATCGTTGGACTTTAGTTTTAACAAAGTTGTTCTTATGTGCCGAGAGGCTATGTTTTTTCTGTCGAATAAGCTTTACCTCCGGACGCACTTTAAGGCTTTGTTGGATTATACCAGGGTCCACCCCAGGCATATCACTCGAAGAGTAGGCAAACAGATCTTTGTTCATTAATAGAAGGGATACAAGCTTTTCCTTGTCACCTTAGTCCAGTTTTTTCCCCACTCGGGTACTTCGACCCGGGAAAAGCTCTACATCCCCTGCTTCTATTTTTTCAGAGTCACTTTTCTCTCCTCCTGTTGCCTTATCATCGAGTATGCTTTTTTCTCCCGAAGTTTGTGCGTGAACCTTCATTGGGCTTTGTCTTGCCTTCATGAAGACTTTCCTTACTTCAGCATGATCTATGAATATCTCTGCGTCCCCTTCCTTCGTGCCGAAGGTGACTGTTAGGTACTTTACATTTGGGCGAATGTGGAGGTTTCCTTGTGTTTGCCTTCCGAGGATGGCGTTGTATGAAGAAGGGACATCTATAATGATGAACCTTGTCATTATGGAGCCAAAGAGCTCTTTCTTGCTCTGAACCGAAGTTCCTCTTAGCATCATAGGTAGATCGATCCACCCGACTACAGGGAGTTCGGACAGACCTACTTGGAAGGTAGCGAAGGTAACAGGTTTGAGAGCGCCTTTTGAGATGCCCAAGTTCGGCAACAAGTGGGAGAATAAAACTTTGGCATAGGAGCCATCATCGATGAGCACTATCTTGACGTCCCAGCTCCCTATCCTTACCATGACTAGGAGGGGGTCATCATCGGGCAACTTCACGGTAGACCCATCTTTTTGAACAAGCTTGTTCAATGGGTTTCCGAACTCCATCATCGAGATTCCCGGACATTCTTTTTCCTCTCAGCCGAGGGTATCCCAGTAATGATTGTTTGGATCACTCCCGCTAGAGGTGGTGGATGCTTTCTGGGACTTCAGTTCTGACGTCAGTTGGAATTATAGTCCTCATCTTCACCTTTCTTTTCTTCTTCCCTTCTTCCTTTGGGGGATGGCATCCATAGGTAGTGTTGAAGTTGCCCTTACTTGATTAAAGATTCCATGTACTTTCTCAGCTAGAAGCAGTCCTCGGTGTCGTGCCCTTGGTCTCGGTGGAACTGGCATAAATTTTTCATGTTCTTTTTCTTGTCTGAGGTCATGGCCTTTGGTCTCTAAATCGAAGTTCCTTGTCTCTCCAAGGCCATCAATTTGTTCGTCCTTGTCGTGTTCAAGGGAGTGAACGACATCGGTTTCTTCACCCTTTATTTCTGAGGTCTGCCCCTGCCTTCGGTTTGGTACCGAGGTTGGTGACTCTGACCCTTGGAGTGATTGTGATCAGACTTCGGCCCTCCCATCCTCAGTTTTTCGGCTGTCATGTGCTATTTTGCCCTTTGGTAGAATTCTCCGAGGCTGTTGGGGTGATATTTGGAGAACTCATAGAAGACTTGTGAATCTTTCCTAAGTCCCCTGATCATGGACAGGCTATGGATTTCGGGGTGGAAGTCGGGCATACTCAGGGCTGCTCGGTTGAACCTCTCGACATAGTCCCGAGTAGTCTCCCTATTCTTTTGGGCTATGTCAAACATTTGGACGGGAATCTTCACCGTCAGTCCACTTCCGATGAATTGCTAGGTGAATGTGGCGGATAACTCCTGTAAGCCCATTATGGTTCCGGGAGCCAGGGAGTTATACCACGCAGTTGCCGGCCCAGAAAGGGTGACTTTGAAGCACTTGTAGAGGGTGGCATCATCAACGCCGTGCAACACCATGTTGTGCCTATGTTTCATCATATGAGTTTAGGGGTCACTACACCCATCATACGTTTCCAGACGTGGCACTCGGAAGTCATTTGGCATAGATGCTTCTACTACTGTACGGATGGAGGGCGACTCTTCTTCGATGAACGTTTCTGACAACCTTGACCAGATAAGTTTTAAAAAATTTGTTTTTCCACCTTCTCCAACCTCTCTAGGATCTTCTCCATGAGGGTAGTAGTACTATCTTCTCCCCGTTGCCTGGTAGTCACCGGTAACGGAGAGCAACGTCTTCTTTTTGGAGAGTAACTTTATCGACGGGGGGATTGGGACTTCCCGTTCTGGGATGGACTCCATCGGTGCGACATCCTGGGCTCTTTTGACATCATTTCTCTAATGCGGCATCCTTTAGAAGGTATGTTCTCTGTTGATGACTCATCGTGAGAACCCCTACTCCCGGAGCTCCGGCGAGGTAACCTTGGGCTTCTTTCTTGCCAGGCACTAGAAGAAAGTGGCCTTCCTCTAGGAGGTGGTTGTGACCACCTTTGGTTGAGCTATTGAGTCATTTCAGCCATAATAGAACACTGAAAATCTCTCAGAAAGCTCATCGTGACCATCAAAGGACATTCGTCCTCCAACAATGAAGTCTCTAGTATAGGTTGTTCAATTGCTGTTGGAGGTTCCGGTGTGGATTGGGACTTCGGGAGTCTGTTGTCCTTAGAACGCCAAGTGTCAACAATGGCGACATGAGAATAGGTTCCCACAGATGGTGCCAAATGATGCCCGATGGCATCCTCATCGTATGACATGTTGGTTGAAGGAGAGACTTCCGGTGTGAAGGTGTCTGCAAGACTTTGAAGAAAAAGGGTTAGAGATTCCCCGGAATGTGTTTCCGGGGGAGGAGTCTCCGATGACCAAGTCAGTATCTGAGAATGGCGAAAAAGAGTAGAGAGTAAAGAATGTCCTCTCTGTCCTTACCAAGGTCCTTCCCAAGTATTTATAGAAGGGTGGAAAGACGAGGCAGTTTGTCATAGCTGGCCCCGATCATGACACGTGTTTGGTCAGATCTAATCCCTACCTTCAGAGGTAGGTGTCACCAGCTGGCCGTAGGTCGTTCTGGCCAGAGGTTAGGGGCATGTACGAGGTCTCTCTATCAGAGGCTTTTTAACCATTTTTTTTGTAACCCCGTAAGACCCCTTCAATGTATGAGACCTCTTCGGGTGGAGATTTTTCCCGAGGGACCAGTGGGGATGGCCCTTCGGCAGAGTAGGTCACCTGCGGGAGGCATTTTCCTCTGTCGAGGATGGTAGATCTACTTTTCTGAGGTTGGTAAATCTGGAGGTGGTGAAAGACACCTTTTCCCAAAGTTGGTCATGTCACCTTTCTGAGGGTGGTGTTGATGGAGTGCCCCGAGGTTAGGGCTAAGTCCTTATCGAGGGTGGTTTCTGGATAGCTGATCAAGAGATCTTTGAGGGCCGTAGCCCTTTGGCTGTCTATATACAAGTAGTTTGATACCCCATTTACTACCTATTACCATGGACTAAGCCTTTGAAAAACCACCAAAAGAAAATAAACGAAGCAAAGGAAAAAGGAAAGGAAAACTAAGGCAAAAACACAAACTAGTTCAAAACCGAAGCCAAGTTAGTATACCAACTATGGCGGTCTTCATGAGTTGTTCTCTTCTTCCTTTATTTCTAATTTCTTAACATCATCTACCTAACCAAACCCCTACCTGAACACCAATGAGCTATTAGAAAGAGAGGAGCCAAAGAAGAACAAAGACAAGGCCAAAACTGAAGCATGTTGATGCAAGATGAGCTCATGGTGTTGTCTAGGTTTCATACTGTATTCAAGGGTGTGTAATCAAGCTTCCTTACTGGCATTTTGAATGTAGGTGAGGACATATGAATCTTCTTGTCGTATGTTTCAAAAGAGGAAAAATTGCTAGGGTGATGGTTTAAGCCAAAGGAACCTAGATTCAAAAGAGGAAAAGTTGCTAGGGTGATGGTTTAAGCGAATGGAACCTAGAGGCTTTATAATGGGACATGTGTGCTTAAGGCACTATGGTAAGCTAGCTAGTTTTCTTTCAACAAGCATAGGGTTTTTGGTCAAGTTTGGCCAAACTTGACCATTAACCTGGAGCTCTAAGTTAATTGAACCTAATCAAAGTGATCACATGAAGAATTTGCTAAGAAATCATGTTTGCTATGTTAAGAAAACCATGTGTATATGGTGTGTGTGTTTGTATGCTTTTCTATTTGGATGTGTGTGCTAAGCCCCTATTATATATATATATATATTTTGCTTTTGGTGTTTTATTTGTCTTTGCATGTAGGTTATTAAGCATAATTGGAGGTTTATATGTATAGCAATGTTATAAACATTGTGTAGGCACTAGGTGTTGTACTGGGTTCTTCCCTGAATACCCATGTACTCACGCCCTTTTTTTGCCCATTTCAGGTAAATAAATGGAGAATTGAAGAGCTAAAGAACCTCCAGGAAGGTCTATGTATGAAAAGGCATTACTCTAAAAATTATGGCTCATGAAAAGGAAGCATGGAAAGTTCATCAAATTGGACTGATGATTGTGCTCTGTGTTTGTAGCCTAAATGGCTGCAATGGGCATTTCTTCTTTTCACTCCATCATGGTATAGACTAGGATGAAAGTCACAGTTGGCCTGGAAACAATTTGAACTAAAATGTGTACTATGCATGACAACACTTAGTACATGAAACTTTTGGTGTATATGTTGTAGGCCATGTAGTCCCCATTTGTAAAATTCTGGCATGTACATATTTGTATATATTGAGGGCAAGGGACTGGGCTTAGAATAAAACATAAGCTATGCCTTGTATGTAGTTTTGGTTTAAGTAAACCATAAGGCACCAAGTATGGTATGGTATGAAAGATGCATGCATGGTTTGCAACATGTTAAGCTAAAGTGTATGCATGTTTGTTTGCTTGGGTGTGTGTATGGTATGGCATTAATTAGGCCCCAGTGAACCTTTAGAAGACACATAACATTCACATAAGTTATGTAGCTACATGAAAGCTGCATATGCACCCACAAAAGAACTTAGTTATTTCAACTGATTGAAATTCTTTCAATTGGGTGAACTAAGTAAAAACCTGTTAGATGTTCAAAAGCTTGAGATTCCCACCTATTGATAGGCAAAGGATTATCACCCATGTGACCTTCTCATTAGCATACCTGGCATGACCCTCGGAAAGATACACAACCAACCTTGGGAGAATTCTTTACACCACTCTCAGTGATATATAAATATATACGATCGACTCTAGGAAAAAGACTTCCTGTTATCCTCAAGAGTGTACATTACCAACCTCGAGAACATAGGTCTATCACTCACGATAGAAGAAATGTCTTTCGAAGATGGTCCACCCATCTGATAGGCTTTCTCCAGTCACCCTCAAGAAAATCCTTTTTTGAAGGGGTCTTTAATCCCTGAAGGGGCCTTGAGGAGAAACAACAAA
This sequence comes from Aquilaria yunnanensis, assembly GCA_039654915.1. Classification (NCBI taxonomy): domain Eukaryota; kingdom Viridiplantae; phylum Streptophyta; class Magnoliopsida; order Malvales; family Thymelaeaceae; genus Aquilaria; species Aquilaria yunnanensis. The sequence continues at coordinate 81,439,450 of CM077598.1, forward strand.
TATAGTTAGGGGATCTTTGACAAATACCTCACAGACGCCCCTACCCTGTGAGCATAACTGCCTATGTCCAGCTATAGACACCTCTCTCTGAAGGTACAGACTGAATCTGGCCAAACATGTGCCTGATCTACTAATGCTGGGCATAACGGCCTCCTCCACCTAGCCTCCTATAAATACTCGGGGGAGGCTCCAAGGTAAATAACAAGAGGTACCTTCCTTTTCTGCTCTTTACTCTCAAAAGGCTTCTCATTTAACATATTGACTTGGTCGTTGGAGATTCTTCCCCTGGAAAAATGCTTCGGGGAGCTCCTAACCCTTGTTCTTCAAGTGTTGTAGCTACTACTCAGGTGAAGTTCTACCAGAGGTCCAATCAACATGTCCTACATCAAAGTTGTGCCAGAGCATCACCTATGAAAGCCATAAAGTTGCGGTTAAGAATCCTAAGAGTCAGAACCTAATTCTGTTATGGCCCTTCTAGTGGGAGGCAAAATTGAGGAAGGTAAAGTGTTCTCAATTAAGTTTAGAATCTTAATTCAAGTTTACATAGCAAGAATAGAGAAGTTTAGCAAAGTTCACTAAGTTCTGAGAAAAATAAAGCACTGAACGAAGTTCAGGGGGAAAATGGTAATTTTGCATCCTGAATAGCCGGGACAAGTCCCGAGTGTTTAAAAATGAATTTTATAACTTAACTTTCAACCTTAACTCAAAATTAAAGAATAGACAATAATTTAATCAAGAATCATTAAGTTACAAAGATGGGGGACTTAATTGCATTAAACTTGAAACCTTGATGGCCTTGATGCTAAGTAAGGGTTTAAGAAGGGAAAGAGAAGGGGAGGCTGCCTTAACCACGTTTCATCCTTCCCTCAGTCATTTCGCTCTCAAATTAAGCTTGAAATCAAGTGATCTTGGTGTCAAGAGGTGCAATTCAAGCTGTATAAGCTTGGAGGAACCAATTTCAAGCTTGAAACCATGATTTTGAAGCTTGGAAAGACATTTTTCCAGTTCCCCTATTTTTGAACGAGGTAAGAGGTGTGTTCTTGATTGAATTCATGTTTGTTAATTAGTTTGAAGCTTGGGTTTTGGTTAGAGAGTGTAGTTTTGATGTTTGGTGCCATTGTGTTTGATTGGAACTTGTGTAGAACTTTGGTGAGCTTGGTTGAATGAAAAGGGGATTGATTCTTGCTTGTTACTTCGAGTTGAGGTAAAGGGAGTATGTTTTCAATTTCAAATAATGCTAATAGCTTGAATTTGCTTGATGAATTCGAGTGGTTTTAACTATGGCATTAGTTAAAGGTTTTGGTTGAATTGTGGTGGACTAGAGGAATTGGGAGGATTGGATTGATGTTACGAGACATCATAACTTACCTTTTGATAGTTGGTTATGTTCTATGCAACATGCTTTATGTGTGTATGAAATTTGGAGGGATTCCATGCATGTTTAGTATGTGTAGGAATCGTCCAAAGTTCATAGCAGCAAAATGTGCCAAATTCTGCATTTCTGCAGATTGGCGATGCATCGCCAATTATAGGTTGACCCTAGCAACGCGTCGCCAATCCAGAAAAATGTCACCGAACGTTACCAACTGTGGCGACGTGTCGCCACCGACGCGAATGCCAAATTTTTCACATTTTCCTAGCTTGATCCAAGTAAGACCTAAGGGGGTTCTTAGCATGCCTAGGGGTTTAAGGATTCCGGGGGTACTCCGAGACTTCCGATAGCCCCACAACGTATAAAAGTTTCCTTGATTTTTGTAGAGTTTTAAGGTTGCTTGTGCAACAAGCAGGGAAGCTATGTTGCAAATGAGCATAATTAGCTACCATTAGCTCAGGTGAGAGGTTTAGAACCCTTGTCGGCCTAGCCGTGCCGTAGCCACGAGGTCGCAAGGTGAAACCTTGTTCATCTAGTCTACATCAACGAGGCCCTGTGGCCTAGTCTACAAAGTCCACCATAATTCCCCTGCATAACGACTATGGGAAGGCTACATGATTGCATCCAGTAAGCTTCGGCTTGCTAGGAGCGGGTTAGTGATCAGAACTCGCTAGGCACGGAGTGATGCACCATGAGGAGGACTAGTTTGAGGAGAGGCCTTAATGGCCTAGTTATATCTGCATATATCAGACCCTCATGCTGTGTGAGCTCGCAGCAAGGTTACATATGTTCATCATATGTCTAGTCCTAGTAATTTTCTTGCAGGTACACTCAAGACCCCTTGCTGAGAATTTTTTAATTCTCACTCTCTAGTTTTGTTATGTAGAGCCTGAAGTTGCTGGACAGGGTAATCATTGAGGATTATCGCGGTAGTGTTCTTTTGTGTGCACAGGTATGAAATTTGAGAATCCTTGTCATTCTAGTCTACATGGTGTATTTAGTTGGCTTGTTGGTCAAGTAATAGTACTAACTAGCATCTTCCTTTGGCTGCAGAGCCTAGTAGCACTTGGCAAAGGACTTTTGAGACTCGCCACTAGGACGTGTATCCAAGGTGGGAGTTAAGTCAAAGAGATCTCAGTAGAGGCTTGTATTTATACAGTACTTTTATTTGCCTCCATAGTCTATGTTATAAGGAGTCCTCGACTCTAGGATTGCTCTTGGGTGAGGGCATTAGTCTACTTTATGTATGAATGTTCTCACGAGTTGTTATGTGTAGTAAATTCACACAAATGTTGATTTTGTATGCTTTGGCTATTTATACTCATTTTGTGTAAAAATTACTTGGCCAAGTTAATATTTTATGCTTTTAATAAACCAAGTCAAAGCATAAGAGCGTGCATCTTGCATATTCTAGGTTAATCAACTAGTATCACGGGATTTAATCCGCACACATACACAACTAGCCAATTGCAATCCACCGTGAGACCAGCTGTCACAGGGCTTCCTGGGCAGGGGCACCGCCGGTCGTGTCAAATTCACCCTAAGAAAATCAATTGAGTGATTAAAATCAATTCAGTGAATAAAAGCAATTGGTTGGTTTCAACCTTTTAAAAAAAGGCTTAGGGTTGGGATGAATTAGGCTGTGACAAAGTTAGTATCAGAGCCTACAGTTCTAAGTTTGTAAAGGACTTGAAAGGTCTATTAGGCAAGTTCCTACTATGATACACAATTATTGTTATATTTATAGGACTAAATGGCCAGAGGTAGAAATAGAGGAATGAGGAACAAGCCTAATACTAGGGTTGATCAGTTGCTTGATCAATAGCCTAAAATTGAGGAAGTAGCTGAAAGCAGAACAGGAGTTCCTAATAGGGCCACAGAGCCTAAACCCAGTATACAGGATTAGGAGAGATTGGAGCATATGATGGAAATGATGCAGGCTACTATTGCTTAGCTTGTAGTTGGCATGCAAGCTCTTACTAGGGGACAGGCCCAGACATCTAGAGGCAATATTGCTAATGCACAATAGGAAATAGAGGAAATGATAAGAAGAAGGCTAGCTAAGGAGCCAATGAGATAAGAGCAGCCAACTAGGCTTGCAGAAGAAGAGCCTTAGCTTGATGATGATAGAAGACATCCAAGGGGCAGATGACTAAGATCAGAGATTAGGAGAAATACAGATAGCAGAGATGGGGAGCAATTAGACACTAATGCTGGAAGAATGGAGCCAGCCTCGGAAAGCTCTAAAAAGCTGGCTTCCCAGAGAAAAACTAGGACTCCTAAAAGAAGAAGTGAAAGATCAAGAAAGGAAGGCTTACAGGTGATAGCCGAAGGACTATCGCCTCCACCTGGCCTAACTTCCTGGCACTAGAATGGCCAGAAGATCTAGCGTTAACTGGAAAAAGGTGGGATCACACACCTCGGAGAAAAGCCGAAGAGCCCGAGCTCGGCACGCCAGGGAATCTGAGGATATTATTAGCCCCGCGAGGTAGTAAACAGACCGCCTTCGGAAAAGTGGCACCAGCTAGGGCGGGCCGAACATGATCTTTCCGAAGCCGGAACTCCCGGAATCTGGGAACCCCCGAACTAGGGGCATGTTTCCCAAAGTGGCATGCTCCGTACTAGACGACGACCTCACCCAGGGACCTCGGGAGTACGGCAGGAGCATTTAAGGAAGCCTCTGACATGTCGCCCACAGACGTCACAAGCCGCCTCAAACGGCGCTCTGACACGCCGACGTCATCAAAGTCACATCATGGCCCGTCTTGGCTCAAGGCTCAAGGAAGCCTGCCACCAGCTACTTGTCCTCTACGCCCAGACATTCAGAGAACATCCGACCGAACACGTGTCACGATCTGAACGGGCTGGACACCTCTATAAATACCAGGGAATACACCCTGGGAAATGGCTGGCAAATATCCTGACTCCTCACTCTGAGAAAATATGACCAGGCGAGTTCACTGAACCCCTCAGTGCGATTTCCTCTGCCTTCTCTCAGCACCACTGACTTGGGCATCAGAGGCTCCTCCCCGGAAAAACACCCCGGGGACCTCCTAACCCACTTTTTCTGAGCATCTCAGGCACTCTCCCTTGGGCAAACCGGCCACCAGGCGTTCTTCCTCTCCGGGACTCTATCAGTCACCATGACTACCAACGATGAAGCCCCTGGGCATCATTTGGCGCCGTCTGTCGGAACCCGCTCTAAGATCACCGTCGTTGAAACTCGGCATTCTAAGGACAGGGGACTCCCGAGGTCTCCATCCGCGCCTGAGACACAACCGGCTGCTAAGCAAACACTCCCAGGGACTTCTGCGCTTGAGGAAGACCGCCCTCTAGTAATCACTATGAGCTTGATGAGGGAGTTTCAGCGCTCGGTCGTGGCCGAAATGACACAGCAGATCGACTGAAGGTGGTCACAGCAGGCACAGGCCCAAAGACCTCCCTCACCTGCACGCCCTCGAGAGAAAAGCCCGAGGTCGATTCATCGCAGTTCGGGAAGCGGAGACCCGCGCGAAGAGTCGTCTACGGAGAATATACCCCTCAGGAAACGGCCTGTGGGACAAACTGGGTCCAAGCGACCGAAAGTCTCACAGCGAAGGAGTTCGTCGCCAGAGGCGAGGTCCCTGTCCCCTCAGCGCCAAACTCGCTCCCCGAAGAGGCGCCGACGATATTCCTTCCCAGAGGAAGAGCCTAACACCACAGTTCTCATGGAAAGGATACTAGCACGGCTAGACAGGGTGGAAAAGCAGGTAGCTCGTAAACCGTCTGGGACAGGCTGACGGGACCCTTCTGCGAAGACGGGTCCCCATTCACCCGAGTCGTGGCTGAGGCAGCCATGCCAGGCGACTTTAGGGTACCTCGGCTGGAGATTTATGATGGCCGCACTGATCCACAGGCCCATCTGACCAAGTACAGACGCAGCATGATAATGGATGGTGCTGACGACGCTACCATGTGTAAATGCTTCGAGGTCACCCTCACGGGACCAGCAACTGCGTGGTACAACTCATTGCCCCCAGGGGCCATCACTGAGTTCCAGGAGTTGTCTACGGCCTTCGCGCAACAATTTATTGGAAGCCGGCCAACGGCAAAGATTCCTGTTCAGATGTTCGACATAGAGCAGAGAAACGGAGAAACCATCCGAGACTATGTCGAAAGATTCAACAGGGAAGCTCTAAGCGTCCCGGACTTCCGGCCCGAAATACGCATCCTCGCCATGACACGGGGCCTTCGGCGAGACTCACAGCTGTTTTATGAGTTCTCAAAGGACCCCCCGGACACCCTCGGAGAATTTTACCGAAGGGCCGAACAGCACATGACCACCGAGGAGCTGAGAATGGCTAGGCCGAAGTCCGATCACAACCGCGGCGAAGGGTCCAATGAGCAAGCCCGGCATCCAACTGAACAGGTAGGCCGACCTCGGAGGATGCGGGGAAGCAAACTGCAAAGCTTCACACCCCTTAGCACTACACGGACAAACATCCTCATGGCGCTGGAAAGGCAGGGGACGCAGATTCGGCGGCCAAGGGCCATGACCGCTGATAACAAGAAAAACATCAAGAAGTTCTGCCAGTTTCACCGCGACCACGGCCACGACACCGAAGACTGCTTCTAACTGAAGAAGTACATTGAGTCACTGATAAAACTCGGCCAACTTCGGAAATATCTGCGGATTCCTTCCCCAAAAGGAAGAAAAGATGAGGAAGAAAGGGCCGAAGATGAGGACTACAACTCCGACAGGCGGAGAAACCGAAGTCCGAAAAAGCTCCCTCCTCCTCCTGCAGGGGTGATACAAACCATCACTACGGGGCTCCCATCCTCGGAAAGAAAGTGGAAGGCCAGAGAGATTGCGGTCATGGAATATCAGAGTCCGGCAAAGAAACTGGCTCGCAAGGATGGATCCACCCTCATCTTCCCCCATGACGATCCGCTGCTAATCATGGCAAGGATAGGGAACTGGGACGTCAAAAGAGTGTTCCTTGATGACGGATCAAATACTGACGTCGTATTCTCGCATTTACTACCGAATTTGGACATCTCCAACAGCGAGCTCAAGCCTGTCACCTCGCCCACCTTCGGGGTTGGACCGTCCGAACTACCTGTCCTCCGATGGATTGATCTCCCCCTGATGATGAAAGGAACTTCGGTCGACGGAACAGCTGAGTTGTACGCCTCCACAATGGCGAGATTTATCGTCATGGATGTTCCTTCTCTGTACAACGCCATCCTTGGAAGGCAGATACAGGGAAACCTGCACATTCGCCCTGACGTGAAGTACTTGACTATCACATTCGCCACCAAGGATGGGGATGCAGAGGTCTTCATAGATCAAGCCGAGGTAAGGAAGGTGTTTGTAAAAGCGCGAAAAGCTCTGCCAAATAACCTCACACAAACAATGGAGGCAAAGGCACCATAGAAGGACAAAGAAGGAGATCCCACGAGAGCGGAAACGGAAACAATGGAACTTGTCCCAGGACAATCTACCCGAATAGGGAAGAGCTTGCCCGAAGGTGACAATAAAAACCTTGTATCTTTTCTACTGGGAAATAAAGATCTCTTTGCCTACTCGCCGAATGCACCCCTGGCGTAATACAGCATAGCCTCAAAGTAAGCCTGGAAGCAAAGCCTGTCCGGCAAAAGAAGCGAAGCATCTCAGCCCATAAGAGCAACTTTGTGAAAACCGAAGTCCAGCGCCTGTTAGACGCTGAAGTCATCAGGGAGGTCAAATACCCCGAATGGTTAAGCAACGTGGTGATTGCCACAAAAGAAGGCAGCAGCAAACTCCGGATGTGCATCGACTTCAGAAACTTGAACGATGCTTGCCCGAAAGACTCATACCCTCTTCCGCCAATAGACCAACTGGTAGACTCAACTGCCGAATACGGGCTCCTAAGTTTCCTAGACGCCTTCAGCGGCTACCATCAAATAAGGATGGACCCTGAAGATGAAGAAAAAACCGCCTTCATCACCGAGAGAGGAACATACTGCTACGTCAGGATGCCCTTCGGGCTTAAAAATGCAGGAGCCACCTACCAAAGGTTGATGAACAAGGTCTTTAAGGACCAAATGGGGAGAAACATGGAGGTGTATGTTGATGATATGATGGTCAAAAGCAAGCTCCCTCGCAACCACGTTGCAGATCTAGAGGAAACCTTCCAAAAGCTCAGAGCCTTCGGGATTCGTCTCAATCCTGAAAAATGCATGTTCGGGGTGGCCTCGGGAAAGTTCCTTGGGTACATGGTATCCGAAAGAGGCATCGATGCTAACCCCAAAAAAATTAAGGCTCTGCTCGAGTTCCAAACTCCTGCCACAGTAAAAGATCTGCAGAGACTCACCGGAAGAATAACCTCTCTTAGCAGGTTCATTTCTAGGTACGGAGATAGGTGTCGGCCTTTCTTCAAAGTCCTCACTAAGGTAGCAAAAAAGGAAGGCAACCTCGGAAGGGATGATCATCCTTGGGATCAAGACTATCAAAAAGCCTGGGAAGAACTCAAAATATACCTAGCCAGCCTGCCGACTATGCGACAACCTCGCGAGGGAGAGCCCCTCGTGTTATACCTCGCCGTCACGCAAAAAGCTGTGAGCTTGGTCCTCGTGAAAGAAGAAGGGCCAAAACAATGGCCGGTCTACTATGTAAACAAATCCCTGCATGGCGCCGAAGTCAGGTACCCTCTGCTGCAAAAAGCTATATACGCCTTGGTGCTTGCAGGGAGAAGGCTGCGACCATACTTTCAGGCTCACCCCATCATCGTCCGAAGTAGCCTACCACTACGGGACGTTATGAGGAAAGTGGATCATTCGGGAAGGCTCTCCAAGTGGTGTATAGAGCTTGGCGAACACGATATCACCTATGAACCTCGGAAGGCCATAAAAGCTCAAGCACTGGCAGAATTCATTGCTGAAATACCCACCACTGAGGATAGTCATCCGGATCTGAACGAAGGTGAGCCAGAATGGACCTTACATGTTGACGGAGCCTTAGGGTCCGAACACCAGGGAGCTGGGGTAATTATCAGAGGCCCCGAAGGCCTGGAAGTAATGAAGGCTATCAAGTTTAGCTTCAACGTCACTAACAATGTGGCTGAGTATGAGGCCCTCATAGCGGGATTACGACTGGCCAAAAAAATTGGCGTGAGAAACTTAAAGGCTCACAGCGATTCCCAGCTAGTAGTTCGGCAGACAGCAGTAGACTATGGGGCGAAAGACCCAACCTTGGCAAAATACCACGAGCTGGTAGCAAAACTCATTCAAGAGTTTGACGCCGTATGAATCGAAAACGTACCTCGGCAGAAAAACACCAAGGCAGACTACTTGGCGAAGTCAAAGACCTACACTGAGGTGCTAGACCATCCGAGCATCTCAGTACTGAGCATAACGACCTCGGGAAAAGGATGGAGGGATCCAATAAAAAGCTACCTCGCGGAAAACGTGCTCCCCGAAGACCCCGGCGACGCTGCAAAACTGCGAAGGTGCTCCAGCCGTTTCTTCTTAATCGGTGAAGAACTATACCGACAGGGATACGCGAATCCACTGCAAAGATGTGTGAATGAAGAGGACACTGAAATGATCCTTGAAGAAGTCCACAAAGGCATGTGTGGTTCACACATTGGAACCGATGCCCTGGCAGCAGTGATACTCCGCTAGGGATACTTCTGGCCTACACTGAGAAAGGACGCAAGGCAGTTCGTTCAGAAATGCGGTAGTTGCCAGAGACACGCGAACATCCAGAGGGCACCCTCGGAAATGGTAACTTCGGCTGACCATCCCTGGCCCTTCGCAGTCTGGGGTATTGACCTTATTGGGCCACTCCCCGCAGTGCCCGGAGGCGTGAAATTCTGCGTGGTAGCAGTAGACTATTTCTCCAAATGGGTCGAGGCAGAACCGCTAGCAACTATCTCAGCAAAAGAACATCGTATGCAGATTCGGCATACCAAGGGTACTAGTGGCTGATAATGGATCCCAATTCACAGACAAAGGATTCCAGGAATTTATCAGCGACCTCGGAATAAAGATGCACTTCACCCTAGTAGCTCACCCCCAAAGCAACGGGCAGGTGGAAGTATCTAACAGGACCATAAAAGATGGCCTGAAAAAGAGACTGGGGGAAGCAAAAGGGAAATGGCTAGGAGAACTCCAAAACGTATTATGGAGTTACCGAACGACACCCCGAAGAGCCACAGGGGAGACTCCCTTCTCACTCGTCTTCGGAACAGAGGCCCTCATCCCTATCGAGATAGTTAGACCATCAGCACGAGTGCAAGTATTTGATGAAGGTGGAAACGACCTCGGCCTAAGAACGAAGCTCGACCTCGTCGGCGAACACAGAGAAATAGCTGAGCTGAGAAGAAAAGCTTTCCAGCAAAGAGTGGCCGCGGCTATAAATTTATGAGCCAGGCCAAAAGAAATCAAGAAAGGGGACCTCGTTCTCCGAAAGGCTAAGTTTGCACCCCGAAAGCAATCCCACGGAGTACTTCGCGCGAACTGGGAAGGACCTTATCTGGTTCTTGCCGAAGTACGAAAAGGCGTGTACAAACTTGGTGACACAGAAGGCGTAGAATTGAAAAACACTTGGCACTCAGACGCCCTGAAGAAATTCTACGCTTAAGATGGAGCGGAAGGATTGTGTTGTACAAAAAATACCCTAAGTACAGAATGTGCTTGAGAAAAATTCTTAAGTGTACAAAATGGTGCAAGATAGAATTCCGCGAAGGTGTTCACCGTGATAAAGCGCAGATGTGATTTTCCGAAGTCCCTTGAGCCATCACGCTCGGAAAAATGGAAAACAAAAAATCTTGCGAAAGTACTCGCCGCAAAAAGCGCAGAATAATTTTTTTTGGGATTGCAGGTTGATGGCCCAAGGCCTCATCGTTGTGAGTCATGATGACTGTTGAGGAGACTTCTAGGAGGAAGAACGCCTGGAAGGTGGATCGCCCCAAGGAGAGTACCTGAAAAGCTGGTAAACAGGGTTAGGAGGCCCCCGGAGTGTTTTTCCGGGGGGGGAGCCTCCGATGCCCAAGTCAGTGGTGGCCGGAAGAAGGAGAAAGTCACTAGCTCAAAGAGAAAGGCAGAAAAGTCTCACCTGGTATTTTCTCAGAGTGTGGGAGCTGTATATCCGGCCTGCCAACCTCCTGTCAAGTATTTATTTCCTGTATATATAGGAATACCTAGCCCGTTCAGATCATGACACGTGTGCGGTCGGATGCTCCTGAACGTTTGGGCGTAGGGGACAGATAGTTGGTAACTAGATGGCCTCGAGCCTTGTGCTGAGACGGGCCATGATATGATTCTGATGGCGTCTGCGCGTCAGGGCGACTTTTTACGTCTGTGGTGGGACGTGTCAGAGGCTTCCTTAAATGCTTCCTTAAATGCGCCTGCCGTACTCCCGAGGTCCCTGGGCGAGGTCGTCCTCTAGTTCGGACAGAGCCTCTTCGGGAAGCCTACCCTCAGTTCGGGGGTTCCCAGTTCCAGGGGGTTCCGCCTTCAGGGATATCATATTCGGGCAGCAATGTCTGGTGCCACTTTTCCGAAGGCGCGTTGTTCACAACCTTGGGGGGCGAATGGAGTCCTCAAGTTTTACTGGCGTGCCGAGGCTCGGAGCTCTCAGGCTATCTCCCGAGGTGCATGATTCCACCTATTCCCGGGAAGCGCCAGTTCTTCTGGCCGTTGTTGTGGCAGGGTATTCGGCCAGATTGAGGCGACAGCCTTTGGCTATCACATGCCCCCCTCTGGAAAGCCGAAGTGAAGACTTCGGTTTCCATCTCTTTCCGAGGTTGCCGTTGGGAGTCTTGTTGGGAAGCATAACCTGTTCCGAGGTCGCACCTTTTGCCCGAGGGTCTGGGCTGTTCGGCCTTGGCCTATTCTTTGGTGTCTCCGAGGCAAAGCCTGTACCGAAGATACACCTCTTGCCCAAAAGTCATGGGCTGTTCAGCCATAGCCTGTCTCTTGGTGTCCTCGAGGTGGCCTGCTTTTTATTTCTGCAGATCTGATGGCCAAGCGTGTCAGACTGAGCGGCGCGTCTCCATTTCTCAGGGATGTCAAATGACGTGTCCCAATCAGGAGGCGTGTCCCGGTTTTCCAGGCACGTTTGGGGAGGCACGTCCCCCATTTCTGCGCAGCGGTTGACACGTGGCTTCTTGCCATTGGAGGAGAGGCGAGTCATTTACAGAGGGCGCGCCTTTTCGGGTGCAGCGGGCAGTTACGGCGACGGTTCGCCTCCAATGGGTACTTATGATGTTCTTTCGGTTACCCACCTTTGGCCTATAAATAGCCCATTCCATCATAAGTCCCACTTACTGTTTTTCTGCTCTTTTTCTGCTCTGCCCTCTGTTCTTGCGTTTTATCTTGCTTTCTGTGGCGGAGCTTCTTTAATCAGAGCTTTTTCCTACCAACTTTCACGACGGCGTCCTCAGGCAAATCTTTTGGTGGGTTTTGATTTTCAGAGTACTCTGATTCCTCTATTTTTCTGAGTTTTTCTGGAAAACTGTTGTTTTTTCCAAACTTGTCTTCTGAGTTTTTTCTGGAAACTATTTTCTTTTCCATCTGAAACTCTTTTTCATGTCTGCGATGCCTGTTCCCGAGAGCTGGAAACCTCTTCTGGCCCATCCTTGCTGTACCACCCCCGAAAAACTAGAGAGGTGGAAGAAAAAATTCTTTCTTCCGTCTTACGCTGTGACCAGACTGCCTCATTCTAGCCATTTTGCTTTTTCAAACCGTGGCGATGAGGTTACCGTCTTCCGAGCCGAACTGAAGGCCGGACTTCGGTATCCTCCCCCGAAGGTGGTTTGCGAGTTCTGCCAATTCCATGGCATTGCTGTGAACCAGCTTCCCCCGAACGCGTACTGCTATTTTAACGCCTACCTCTGCATGTGTGGCGTGTTAGGGATAGAGCCCCACTTCATCATTTTCATGCAGTACTACAAGCTCTATGTGGTCCCGAAGGGTGGCTTCTATTTTCTGCTGCCTCGGGGATCCGGGAGCAAAAAATTCACCTTCACCTTCGACACGAAGGATAGCTGGCGGGGGTGGCAGCCTAAGTTCTTTTTCCTGAAGGTGGATAAGAACTGGTCTGGTGTCCCGACCAGATGGGCTCAAGGAGTGCTGAACGCAGACGTCGTTGATCCGAGGATGTTGCTGACCCCACCGTTGGCTTCCGTGTTCGCGGATTTCGACGCCCGCATTCGGGCAGTCGCTGACTGGGCTCCCGAGGTCTCTCCTCGTGCTCTTTACCCCTTTCCTATCAACTGGAGGTTGATGACCGAAGAAGTCCTTCGGGAGCTGAAAGTGGTTAAGGAGCACGTGACCGACCTTAATATGCCCGCTCCCGCCCTCGCCGGGAAGGACTCCTGGCTGGTCAAGCTCCTTAAGGGGGAGACTTCTTTCGAAACTTTTGCCGAAAGTGAGTAATCTTCCATCCCTTTATACTTTTTCCTCGGACTTACGCTGATATTTCTTCTCTTTTTCAGAGATGGGCGATGGGGCTGCCGCTTATTACAAGGCCCTCTTTTCTGGCCAAGTGGAGAAGGGGGAGCAGACAAAGAAGGCGGCTTCCCGAAGAAGGAAGACGACAGGGGCGGGACCCTCGGCGAAGCGAGCTAGGAAGGCTCTCCAGCCTTCTCAGCCAGAGCTTTTGGAAGAAGAAGCTGGCGAAGACGCTGGTCTTGTTGAAATTCCACCGGCCGAGGTCCCCGCTACTTCCGCCGAGGTGCCTCCTCTCGACCTCGAGGCCCCCAGAAACACTGTAGTGGTAGAAGTACCCACCGCCGAGGAGCGGTACCGGCAGAAGGGTAAGGGTCTTTCTTCCGAGGGGCCCGAGGATCCCGAGGACACTGTCTCCGAGGTTCCTCCAGGTATGCCTTTAGGCGAAGTTCAGCTCCTTTTCCTTTCGCGAATTTTTCTTCTGCTCCTAACTTCATTCTCACTTTCAGGGGAGCCTCTTACTGCTGGCTGGAGGGCCATTCATGAGAGGAAACGGGCCCTGCGCGATGCCACAATCCCTGAGGGGAAGATCCCCTTGGAGCCCTTTTGGACAATCACGGAGGATATGAATTTGTTCTCCGACGATTGTCCGAAGATGACAAAAGAGATTTGGAAGGGGATCACCACTGACGCCTCCTTCCGGGCCATTGCGGCGGCTCACCCGGGGGATAATACCCTCGCCGCAAAAGTCACCGAGCATGCTGCTCAGGTATAGTCTTTACACTTTTTTCCTCAATTTTCTAAGTGTTTAGACTTGTACTAACCTGGACTTTTGCCTTGCCCTAGCTGCTGGAGTACGCTGGTTATCTCCGAGTTCGGGTGGCCAGACAGGCTGCCTCCAAGGATGCGACTTCGCGGGAACTCAGTGAAGCGAAGGCTTCGCTTGCGAAGGTGATCGCCAGCAACCAGCAGCTGACAGCGGATTGTTCTCAGCAACTTGCTGCCGTTCGGGAGGAGTTCTCGAAGAAAAGAGAAGAACTTGAAAAGGACTCCTCCCGGAAGATTGCCGACCTCGGCGACCAAGTAAAGGGGCTGCTCGCCGCCAACGAAGATCTTGTCAAGGACAAGGCTGTTTCCGACAGTCTTGCGTCGAGGTTGACGGACGAGAACAATGCTCTTCAAGCCGAGGTCGAGGCTCTGAAGAAGGAGTCCGGAGAGACGCTGGGGATAAGCGAGCTCGAAGAGGAGGTTGCTGAGCTGAGGGACGAGGTCAATGTCCTTGGCGTTCAAAAACGTACTTCTGATGACATGGCCAAGGTCGCCTTTCAGGACGGCTTCTGCCTCGCTCGGCACCAGGTGCTGCAGAGGTTCCCAGATTTGGACCTCTCTTTTCTGGAGGGCCTAAATATTCCCGAGGGACCTCGGTGGCAGTGGTCCAAGGTCGAGCATCTGAAGCTTCCTGGTCTTCGTCCGCCCGGCTCTCCCTAGTTTGTTTTAGGGCTCCTCTTATTTTTCTCCTTTGTGCTCCTTCTTTGGGCACTTCTTTTGTAACGCGATTTGCTCTAAATGAACAATCTTTTGGCTAAGTCCTTTCTTGCAAGTTTCTTCATTTCCACTGTCCCGAACACGTTTGCTTCAAGAGACTTTCGGAAAACCTGCAACCAAAGAAACTTTTTACCTTCCTTTGTCCCGAGCGTGCTCGCTCAAGAGACTTTCTGGAAAGTTTGTAAAAATTTGGCTAAGTCTTTTGCAGGCTTTTTGTTTCCTTTTATCCCGAACATGTTCGCTCAAGGGCCTTCGGAAAACCTTCAGACAAATTTTTCTGTCTTCCTATTGTCCCGAGCATATTTGCTCAAGGGACTTAGGAAAATTTTCACGAGATTGCTCATTCCCTTTTTCCCGAGCACGTTCGCTCAAGGGTGTTCGGAAATTACCTCTACTTTTGTTTTGGCGTGTACTTTTGCGAGATTCTTGCTTCCCATTTTTCCCGAGCATAGTGGCTCAACGGACTTCGAGAAGTCATATCTGCTTTTTTCGTGGTGAGCACCTTCGCGGAATTTTGTCCTGGACAATTTGGTATACTTAAAAATTTTCTCAAGACCATTCTTCTCCGGACCATCCTGTACTTAGAATATTTTTTGTACAATATATTTCTTCCGCTCAACCTTAGGCGTAGAATTTTTTCAGGGCGTCTGAATGCCAAGTGTTTTTCAATTCTACGCCTTCGGCGTCGCCAAGCTTGTACACGCCTTTTCGTACTTCGGCGAGAACCAGATAAGGTCCTTCCCAATTTGCGCGAAGTACTCCGTGAGATGGCCTTCGGGGTGCAAAGTCGGCCTTTCGGAGAACGAGGTCTCCTTTTTTGATTTCTTTTGGCCTGGCTTTTAAGTTGATAGCCGCGGCCACTCTTTGCTGGAAAGCTTTTCTTCTCAGCTCGGCTATTTCTCTGTGTTCGGCCACAAGGTCGAGCTTAGTTCTCAGACCGAGGTCGTTTCCGCCTTCATCAAATACTTGCACCCGTATTGAAGGCTGAACTATCTCTATTGGGATAATGGCCTCTGTTCCGAAGACGAGTGAGAAGGGAGTTTCCCCTGTGGCTCTTCGTGGCGTCGTTCGGTAGCTCCACAATACACTTTGGAGTTCTCCTGGCCATTTCCCCTTGGCTTCCCCAAGTCTCTTTTTCAGGCCATCTTTTATGGTCCTGTTTGATACTTCCACCTGCCCATTGCTTTGGGGGTGAGCTACTGGGGCGATGTGCATCTTTATTCCGAGGTCGCTGATGAATTCCTGGAATCCTTTGTCTATGAACTGGGATCCATTATCAGCTACTAGTACCCTCGGTATGCCAAATCTGCATATGATGTTTTTCCATACGAACTTCTGCACTTCTTTTGCCGAGATAGTTGCTAGTGGTTCTGCCTCTACCCACTTTGAGAAATAGTCCACTGTTACCACGCAGAATTTCACGCCTCCGGGCACTGTGGGGAGTGGCCCAATGAGGTCTATACCCCAGACTGCGAAGGGCCAAGGATAGTCTGCCGACGTTACCATTTCCGAGGGTATCCTCTGGATTTTTGCATGTCTCTGGCAACTACCGCACTTCTGGACGAACTGCCTTGCGTCCTTTCTCAGGGTAGGCCAGAAGTATCCTTGGCGGAGTATCACTGCTGCAAGGGCATCAGTTCCAATGTGCGAGCCGCACATGCCTTCGTGGACTTCTTCGAGGACCATCTCAGTATCCTCTTCGCCCACACATCTCTGCAGCGGATTTGCATATCCTTGCCGATATAACTCTTCACCAATCAGGAAGAATTTTCCGGCGCGTCTTCGCAGTCTTGCAGCATTGCCGGCGTCTTCGGGAAGCTCATTCTCTGCGAGGTATCTCTTTATGGGGTCCTTCCACCCCATTCCCGAGGTCATTACGCTTAGCACGGAGATGCTTGGATGGTCTAGCACCTCGGTGTATGTTTTGGACTTCGCTAAGCAATCTGCCTCAGTGTTATTCCGCCGGGGTACATTTTCGATCCGCACGGCGTCAAACTCTTGGATGAGTTTTCTTACCAGCTCGTGGTATTTTGCCAAGATTGGGTCCTTCGCCCCATAATCTCCTGCCGTCTGCCGAACTACCAGCTGGGAATCGCTGTGAGCCCTTAAGTTTCTCACGCCAATCTTTCTGGCCAAGCGTAATCCCGCTATGAGGGCTTCATACTCAGCCACATTATTGGTGACGTTGAAGCTGAACTTGATAGCCTTCATCACCTCTAGGCCTTCGGGTCCTCTGATAACTATTCCAGCTCCCTGGTGTACGGACCCCGAGGCTCCGTCAACATGCAAGGTCCATTCTGGCTCACCTTCTTTCGGATCTGAGTGGTTCTCCTCAGTGGTGGGTATTTCGGCGATAAAATCTGCCAATGCTTGGGCTTTTATGGCCTTCCGAGGCTCATACGTGATTTCGTGTTTGCCAAGCTCTATGCACCACTTGGAGAGCCTTCCCGAATGATCAACTCTCTTCATAACATCCCGTAGTGGTAGACTACTTCGGACGATGATGGGGTGAGCCTAGAAATATGGGCGCAGTCTTCTTCCTGCAAGCACCAAGGCGTATATAGCTTTTTGAAGCAAAGGGTACCTGACTTCGGCGCCATGCAGGGACTTGCTGACGTAGTAGACCGGCCATTGTTTCGGCCCTTCTTCTTTTATCAGGACCGAGCTCACGGCCTTTTCTGTGACGGCGAGGTACAGTACGAGGGGTTCTCCCTCCCGAGGTTGTCGCAGAGTCGGCAGGCTGGCCAGGTAGACTTTGAGTTCTTCCCAGGCCTTTTGGCAATCTTCATCCCAGGGATGATTGTTTCTTCCGAGGTCGCCTTCCATCTTTGCTGCCTTTGTGAGGACTTTGAAGAAAGGTCTACACCTATCTCCGTACCTGGAAATAAACCTGCTCAGAGAGGTTATTCTTCCGGTTAGTCTCTGCACGTCTTTAACTGTGGCAGGAGTTCGGAACTCAAGCAGAGCCTTAATCTTCTCAGGATTGGCGTCGATGCCTCTTTCGGATACCATGTACCTAAGGAATTTTCCCGACGTCACCCCGAAGATACACTTCTCGGGGTTAAGGCGAATCCCGAAGGCTCTGAGCTTTTGGAAGGTTTCCTCCAAATCTGCAACGTGGTAGCCGGGCAGCTTGCTTTTTACTATCATATCATCAACATATACTTCCATGTTTCTCCCCATTTGGTCTTTAAAGACCTTGTTCATCAGTCTCTGGTAGGTGGCTCCTGCATTTTTCAGCCCGAAGGGCATTCTGATATAGCAGTACGTTCCTCCCTCGGTGATGAAGGCAGTTTTCTCTTCATCTTCGGGGTCCATCCTTATCTGATGGTAGCCGCTGAAGGCATCTAGGAAGCTCAGGAGCCCGTATTCGGCCGTTGAATCTACTAGTTGATCTATTGGCGGGAGGGGAAATGAGTCTTTTGTGGCAATGACCACGTTGCTTAACCATTCGGGGTATTTTACCTCCCTGATAACTTCATCATCCAATAGGCGCTGGACTTCGGTTTTCACGAAGTTGCTTTTGTGGGCTGAGATGCTTCGTTTCTTTTGCCTGATAGGTTTTGCTTCCGGGCTTACTTTGAGGCTGTGCTGTATTATGCCAGGGTTCACTCCTGGCATGTCTTTCGGCGAGTAGGCAAACAGATCTTTATTTTTTAGCAGCAAGGATACAAGATTTTCCTTATCACCTTTGGCAAAGCTCTTCCCTATTCGGGTAGATTGTCCTGGGACAAGATCTACTGCTTCCGTTTCTGCTTCTGCGGGATCTCCTTTTTTGCCTTTCTCCTGCGCCTTTGCCTCCACCGTTTGTGTAGAGCTGTTTGCAGGAGCCTTTCGTGTTTTTACAAACACCTTTCTTACCTCGCCTTGGTCGATGAAGACCTCTGCATCTCCATCCTTGGTGGCGAATGTGACAGTCAAGTACTTCACATCGGGGCGAATGTGCAGGTTCCCCTGAGTCTGCCTCCCAAGGATGGCGTTGTACGAAGACGGGACGTCCATGACGATGAATCTTGCCATTGTGGACGCGTACAACTCAGCTGCTCCGTCTACCGAAGTGCCTTTCATCATCAAAGGGAGGTCGATCCATCCGAGGACGGGTAGTTCGGATGGCCCAACGCCGAAGGTGGGCGTGGTGACAGGTTTCAGCTCGCTGCTGGAGATGCCCAAGCTCGGCAGTAAGTGCGAGAATAGGACGTCAGCATTTGAGCCATCATCAAGCAACACTCTCTTGACGTCCCAGTTCCCTATTCTCGCCATTATCAGCAGCGGGTCGTCGTGGGGGAAGACGACAGTGGAGCCATCTTTGCGAGCCAATTTCTTTGATGGACTTTGATACTCCATAACCGCAATTTCTCTGGCCTTCCGCTTTCTTTCCGAGGATGGGAGCCCCGTGGTGATGGTTTGGATGACCCCTACTGGAGGTGGAAGGCGCCTTTTTGGACTTCTGTTTCTCCGTCTGTCGGAGTCATAGTCCTCGTTTTCGGCCCTCTCTTCCTCCTCTTTTCTGCCCTTTAGGGAGGGCATCCGCAGGTACTTGCGAAGTTGGCCCTGTTTGATCAGCGACTCTATGTACTTCTTCAGCTGGAAGCAGTCTTCGGTGTCATGACCGTGGTCGCGATGAAACTGGCAGAACTTCTTGGCATTCTTCTTATTATCGGCGGCCATGGCCTTTGGCCGCCGAATCTGCGTCCCTTGCCTTTCCAGCGCCATGAGAATGTTGGTCCGTGTCGTGCTCAAGGGTGTGAAACTTTGAGGTTTCTTTCCTCGCATTCGCCGTGGTCGACCTGTATGTTCAGAAAGATGCCGAGCTTGCTGGCTGGACCCTTCGGCGCGGTGATGATCAGACTTCGGCCCCGCCATCCTCAATTCCTCGGCTGTCATGTGCTGCTCTGCCCTTCGGTAAAATTCTCCGAGGGTCTCCGGGGGGTCCTTTGAGAACTCGTAGAACAGCTGTGAGTCATGCCGAAGGCCCCGTGTCATAGCGAGGATGTGGATTTCGGGCCGGAAGTCCGGGACGCTGAGTGCTTCCCTGTTGAATCGTTCGACATAGTCTCGGATCGTCTCTCCGTTTCTCTGCTCTATGTCGAACATCTGTACAGGCATTTTGGCCGTCGGCCTGCTCCCGATGAACTGCTGGGTAAAGGCTGTGGACAACTCCTGAAACTCAGTGATAGTCCCTGGGGGCAACGAATTGTACCATGCTGTTGCTGGGCCCGTGAGGGTGACTTCAAAGCATTTGCACATGGTAGCGTCATCAGCTCCGTGCATAATCATGCTCCGCCTGTACTTCGTCAGATGGGCCTGTGGATCAGTCCGGCCATCATAGATCTCCAGCCTAGGCACTCTGAAGTCGCCTGGCATAGCTGCCTCAACGACGGTGTGAATAAACGGGGAGCCATCTTCGCATAATGCCCCCGACAGCCTGTCCCAAACGGGTTTTCTGGTCACTTGCTTCTCCACTCTGTCCAGCCGTGCCAATATCCTTTCCATAAGCGCAGTGGCGCTAGGACCATTTTCGCGGGAGGGAGATCGACGGCGCCTTTTCGGGGAGCGAGTTCGGCGCGGAGGGGTCAGGGCCCTCGCCTCGGGCGACGAACTGCTTCGCTGTGAGACTCTCGGTCGCTTGGACCCGGTTTGTCCCACAGGCCATTTCCCGAGGGCTATATCTTCTGTGGATGATTCTCCGCGAGGATCTCCACTTTCTGAACTGCGGTGTGTAGACTTGGGGCTTCTCTCCCGAGGGCGTGTTGATGAGGAGGGTTTCTGGGCCTGTGACTGCTGTGGCCATCTTCGGTCGATCTGCTGAGTCATTTCAGCAACGACCGAGCGCTGAAAGTCCCTCAAGAAGCTCATGGTGATTACCAGAGGGCGGTCCTCCTCGGGCGTAGAAGTCTCTGGGAGTGTCTGCTCAGCAGCCGGTTGTATCTCAGGCGCGGACGAGGACCTTGGGAGTCCCTTGTCCTTAGAACGCCGAGTCTCAACGACGGCAATCTGCGAGCGGGTTCCCACAGACGGTGCCAAATGATGGCCAAAGGCCTCATCGTTGTGAGTCATGATGACTGTTGAGGAGACTTCTAGGAGGAAGAACGCCTGGAAGGTGGATCGCCCCAAGGAGAGTACCTGAAAAGCTGGTAAACAGGGTTAGGAGGCCCCCGGAGTGTTTTTCCGGGGGGGGAGCCTCCGACGCCTAAGTCAGTGGTGGCCGGAAGAAGGAGAAAGTCACTAGCTCAAAGAGAAAGGCAGAAAAGTCTCGCCTGGTATTTTCTCAGAGTGTGGGAGCTGTATATCCGGCCTGCCAACCTCCTGTCAAGTATTTATTTCCTGTATATATAGGAATACCTAGCCCGTTCAGATCATGACACGTGTGCGGTCGGATGCTCCTGAACGTCTGGGCGTAGGGGACAGATAGTTGGTAATTAGATGGCCTCGAGCCTTGTGCTGAGACGGGCCATGATATGATTCTGATGGCGTCTGCGCGTCAGGGCGACTTTTTACGTCTGTGGTGGGACGTGTCAGAGGCTTCCTTAAATGCTTCCTTAAATGCGCCTGCCGTACTCCCGAGGTCCCTGGGCGAGGTCGTCCTCTAGTTCGGACAGAGCCTCTTCGGGAAGCCTACCCTCAGTTCGGGGGTTCCCAGTTCCAGGGGGTTCCGCCTTCGGGGATATCATATTCGGGCAGCAATGTCTGGTGCCACTTTTCCGAAGGCGCGTTGTTCACAACCTTGGGGGGCGAATGGAGTCCTCAAGTTTTACTGGCGTGCCGAGGCTCGGAGCTCTCAGGCTATCTCCCGAGGTGCATGATTCCACCTATTCCCGGGAAGCGCCAGTTCTTCTGGCCGTTGTTGTGGCAGGGTATTCGGCCAGATTGAGGCGACAGCCTTTGGCTATCACAGGTTTCCCGAAGTCTCTTGAGCAAACTTGTTCGGGACGATGGAAATGCAAAATCTTGCAAAAAGACTTAGCCAAAAAATATATTCATTGAGAATGATCAGGTTTACAAAAAAGATGATCAGGTTTACAAAAAAGAAGTGCCCGAAGAAGGTGCACAAAAATGAAGAGGAAAAAAAGGAAAAGGCCCCTAAAACAGCCTAAGGGTTCTCGGCGTCCCGGGAGCCACCAGCCTCTGTGCCCTTTTCCACCACCTTCGGCGTCGGAATTTTGGAAGGCAGGTTTAGGTGCTCGATTTTTCACCAGGACCACTGAGGCCCCTCGGGAATGTTCAGAGCTTCTAAAAAAGAGAGGTCCAGACCTGGGAACCTCTGAAGGACTTGATGCCGAGCAAGGTAGAAGCCGTCCTGGAAGGCGACCTTAGTCATTTGGTCGGATTTGTCCTTCTCCACCTCAAGGTCCTCAAGCTCGTCCTTCAAATCTGCAACATCCTTCTTCAGCGCCTTCATCCTCTTCTTCGCGTCGGGCTCCATCTTCAAAGACTTGACCTCGGCTTCAAGAGCCTTTTTCTTGGTCACCAACGACCGTATGAGATTGTCAGAATCTGACTTATCCTTGAGAAGGTCTTGGTTGGCAGCGAGCATCCCCGCCACCCGATCGCCGAGGTCAGCATTCTTCAGGGAAGAGTCCTTCTCAAGATCTTCCTTTTCCTTCCGGAACTCCTCCCGAAGGGCAGCAACTTCTTTCTTCGCAGCATTTGCCAGCTGCTGGTTCTTGGCGGTCAATTCCGAGCACGTGACTTTCACTTTTTCTAAGGCCTCTAAGGCCGAAGCTCGGAACGCCGTCTGCCTGGCCACCCGAACACGGAGAAAGCCGGCGTACCCCAGCAGCTGCGAAAAGATGAACGCAAGGTCAGTAAGAGCCAAGCACTTAGGAAAAATTGAAGGGAAAAAGGTGTGAAGAGCATACCTGAGCAACATGCTCGGTAACTTTCACGGCGAGGGTGTCATCTCCCGGATGGGCCGCCGCAATAGCCTTGAAGGAGGCCTCTGTTAGCACCCCCTTCGAAATCTGCTTCGCCATTTTAGGACAGTCCTCGGAGTACAAGTTCATGCCCTCTGTGAATGTCCAGAAAGGATCTTCCCTAGCGGGACTTTTGCATCGTGAAGGGCCCGCATCTTCGCGTGTTCGGCCGCCCAGTTCGGAGTAAGCAACTCCTCTGCATGGTGAAAATGAGAAGCAGGTCAAAGACAAAGGAAATTTCATAAAAAACAAAAGAGCCATACTTGTTCTGAAAACAACAAACCTGGCGGCACTTCGACCACGACGTCCTCGGAGTCCTGAGACTTCTCGGTCGAAATCCCCTTGCCTTTCTTCCTGCACCGCTCCTCGGCAGAAGGAGCCTCTACCACGGCCTCCAGAAGGGCCTGCGGCGCGGAAGGGCTCTGGGGAGGGACGTCGGCGGAAGGGACTTCGGCAGCGGCAGGGACCTTGGCAGCAGCCTCGGGCAGCGGAATCTCGGCTGCCCCAGGCTCCTCGGCAGCCTCCTCGGAAATTTCTTGCTGAGCAAGTTGGGTAGTTTTCTTTGCCTGTTTCGCTGAAGGACCAGCGCCAGTAGACTTCCACCTTCGGGAAGCCGCCTTCTTTGTCTGATCGCCCTTCTCCACCTGGTCGAAGAAAAGAGACTTGTAGAATGCAGCAGTCCCGTCCCCCATCTCTGAAAAAGAAAAAAGACATCAGCGTAAGTCCGAGGGAAAAACTGCAAGGGAGTAGAGGATAACTTGCTTTCGAAAAGCGTTTCGAAAGAAATTTCCTCCCGAAGGAGCTGCACCAACCAGGAGTCCTTCCCGGCGATAGCAGGACCTGGCATCTCGAGGTCAGTCTCATGCTCCTTGACCACCCCTAACTCCCGAAGGACCTCTTCGGTCATCAACCTCCAGTTAATGGGGAAGGGGTAGAGGGAGCGTGGAGCGACCTCGGCAGCCCAGTCGGAGACGGCTCGAATACGTCCGTCGAAGTCCTCAAACACGGGAGCCAACTCTGGAGTCAGCAGTATCCTCGGATCAACGACGTTCACATCCAGCTTTCCCCGAGCCAATTTGGTCGGAACATACGACCAGGCCTCATCTATCTTCAAGAAGAAGAATTTCTGTTGCCACCCTCACCAACTATCCTTAGTGGCAAAAGTGAACATGAATTTTTTGCTCCCGAATCCCCGAGGTAGCATGAAATAGAAGCCACCCTTCGGGACCACGAAGAGCTTGTAGTACTGCATGAAAATTACAAAATGGGGTTTTATCCCGAAGACACCACACATACAGAGGAAGGCGTTAAAATAGCAGTACGAGTACGGGGGAAGTTGATTCACAGCAATGCCATGAAATTGGCAGAACTCGCAAACCGTCTTCGGGGGAGGATACCGAAGTCCGGCCTTCAGCTGGGCTCAGAAAATGGTAACCTTGGTACTATGGTTTGAAAAAGCATAGTGGTCAGGTCGTGGCAGCCGGGTAATGGCGTAAGAAGGAAGAAAAAACTTCTTCTTCCACCTCTCTAATTTTTTTGGGGTGGTGCAACAAGGATGAGATAAAAGAAGCTGCCAGCTCTCAGGGATAGGCATTTTGGATAGAAAAATGAGTTCGGAAAAAGGCAAGAAAACAACTTCCGGCAAAAACTCAAAAAAACAGAGGTATCAAAAGACTCTGGAAAGAAAAACCTACCAAAAGACTTGCCAAAATCGGAGGTCGCCGTCGTAAAAGGCTCTGTTAAAACAGCTCCGCCATAAAAGCAAGAGTAAGCGCACAGAAAAGGGCAAGCAGGGAAAGAGCAGAAGCAAAAGAAATAGGGGCTATGGCAGAATGGGCTACTTATAGGCCAAGGGTGGGTAACCGAAATGACGTCATAAGTGCCCTTTGAAGGCGAACTGCCGCCGTAACTGCACTCTGCGCCTGAAAAGATGCGCTCTCTGTAAACGACGTGACTCTCCTCCAATGACAGTGCGCCACGTGTCAACCATCGCGCCAAAATAGGAGACACGTCTTCTGACATCCCTAAAAAACTGGGACGTGTCGCTCAGACTGACGTGCTTGGCCATCAGACGCGATGCTGCACAAACCTGGAAAAGCAAAGAAGCAGGTTGCCTCGAAGAGACCAAAAGACGGGCTATGGCTGAACAGCCCATACCTTCGGGCAAGAGGTGTATCTTCGGCACAGGCTTTGCCTCGAAGACACCAAAAAACAGGCTAAGGCCGAGCATCCCACACCTTTGGGGAAGAGGTGTACCTTCGACACAGGTGTTACTCTCTATAGACTCCCAAAGAACATCCTCGGAAAGAAAACAAAACCGAAGTCTTCACTTCGGCTTTCTGAATGGGGCATGTGATAGCCGAAGGACTATCGCCTCCACTTGGCCGAACTCCTTGCCACCAGAATGGCCAGGAGATCTGGTGCTACCCGGAAAAAAGTGGTATCACGCACCTCGGAGAAAAGCCGAAGAGCCCAAGCTCGGCACGCCAGGGAACCTGAGGATACTATTAGGCCCCTAAGGTAGTAAACAGACCGGCTTCAGAAAAGTGGCACCAGCTAGGGCGGGCCGAACATGATGTTTTCGAAGGCGGAACTCCATGAATCTGGGAACCCTCGAACTAGGGGCATGTTTCCCGAAGTGGCACGCTCCGTACTAGAGGATGACCTCACCCAGGGACTTCGGGAGTACGGCAGGAGCATTTAAGGAAGCCTCTGACATGTCGCCCACAGATGTCACAAGCCGCCTCAAACGGCGCTCTGACACGCCGATGCCATCAAAGTCACATCATGGCCCGTCTCGACTCAAGGCTCAAGGAAGCCTGCCACTATCTACTTGTCCTCTAAGCCCAGACATTCAGAGAACATCCGACCGAACACGTGTCATGATCTGAACGGGCTGGACACCTCTATAAATACCAGCGAATACACCCTGGCAAGCGGCTGGCAAATATCCGGACTCCTCACTCTGAGAAAATATGACCAGGCGAGTTCACTGAACCCCTCAGTGATATTTCCTCTGCCTTCTCTCAGCACCACTGACTTGGGCGTCGGAGGCTCCTCCCTAGAAAAACACCCCGGGGACATCCTAACCCACTTTTTCTGAGCATCTCAGGCACTCTCCCTTGGGCAAACCGGCCACCAGGCATTCTTCCTCTCCGGGAGTCCCTCCATCAGTCACCATGACTACCAACGATGAAGCCCCTGGGCATCAACAGGAAAGCCAACTAAAAGACTTCATGGCTCTTAAACCCCCAGCGCTTAAGGGCAGTGGTGATCTAGAAGAAGCTAAATTCTCTATTTACTAGATAGAGAAAGTATTTAAGAGGATGGAAGTCACATCCACTCAAAATGTGCTACTAGCTACCTTTAAATTGGAAGGTAATGTAGAGCTTTGGTGGAAGACAGTACAAAGGGCATGTACAAGCATAAATGAAAAGAAACCCACAAAGGAGAGGAAACTCGTGAGGTGGGCTAAATTTCTCCAAGTATTTCAACAATAGTATGTTAGTGAAGCTATCAAGGATAAAAAACAGGAAGAGTTTGACTTACTGCAGGGGGAATATGTCAATCAAAGAATATGAGCACAAATTGAGTTGTCTTATTAGGTATACCCCACAGTATGATGGATAGGAAGAATTGAGAACTAAAAAGTTCATTAGGGTACTTGATAGCCAAAGGCTATTGCCTCCTCGGTAGTAACTCCCTCCCAAAATATTGGCCGAGGAGTCTGACGTCACCCAAGAGAGGATCTTTTCATTGACCTCGGAAGGTGCGAAGTCAAACACTATGAGCTCGAGACTTTGGTTAGCTCGTCAGGAATTCCGAGGACAACACCGTCTCCATTGAGGGGCCAAACTGACCATCTTCGGGTAAGAGAGCCATCTCTTTGAAGCAAGGGAGAATCTCCCCGAAGGCAGAGGCCCCGAAGAGGTCTTCCCCGAACAAGAAACACCTGAACAAGGGAATCCCCGAACTATGGGTGTGAGTCCCGAAGAAGGTGTTCATCAAGGGAACTCCCAGAACTATGGGATAGATCCCGAAGGAGGTGCTCGCACCGAAGGACGGATAGAATCCGAAGAGGGTGCACGCACCGAAGGGCGACCTCACCCAGGGGACCTCGGGAGTACGGTATGAGCATTTAAGGAGCCTCTGACATGACGCCCACAAGCCGTACACGTCACATCAGAACGGCGAACTGACACGCCGTAGCCGCCCTAGTCCTGACACAACCTGTCCGGGTCCAGGGCTAAAGGAGGCTGCAAACGGCTGCCTGTCCCCTAGGTCCAAAAATACAGATCAAATCCGACCGAACACGTGTCATGATCTGAACGGACCAGCTACTCCTATAAATACTAGGAAATAGGACTGGGCAAATGATGGGCATTTTCCTCCCTCTGAGAAAACACAAAACAGGCAAGACACTTGATCCCTTAGTGTTCTTCCTCCACTTTCACTCAGACAACTGACTTGGGCATCGGAGGGTCCTTCCCGGAAAAGCAAACCGGGGACCTCCTAACCTCTTCTTTGAGCTTTTCAGGCACACTCAGCTGGGAAACCAGAGCTCCAGGCGCTCGCCTCCTCAGGAAGTCTCTCCACCTGTCAACATGACAATAAACGAAGATGCTTTGGGGCATCATTTGGCGCCGTCTGTGGGAAACTACTCCCAGGTAGCTGTTGTCGAAACTCGGCGCTCGAAGGACAAAGGACTCCCGAAGTCCCCGTCCGCGCCTGAGACCCAACCAGCTACCGAACAAAGTCCCCCAGAGACTTCCTTGCCTGAAGAGGAACGCCCTCTTGTCATCACCATGGGTTTTTTACGAGACTTTCAGAGGTCTGTTGTGGCTGAAATGACACAACAGATAGACCGAAGGTGGCCGCAACCAGCCCGGGCGTAAAAACCCACTTCGCCAGCACGACCTCGGGAGAAAAGCCCAAAGGCAACACATCATAGCTCAGGAAGTGGGGAGCCACGGGAAGAGTCCTCGACAGATAACTTGCCCCTCGGAGCACGGCTGGCGGAAAAAGCGAGGTCTAAATGACCCGAAGTCCCGTCCAGAAGAAGTTTGTCGCCAGAGGCAAGGTCCCCCTCACCTCGGTACCGAAGTCGCTCCCCGAAGAGACGGCAACAGTCCTCTTACCGGAGAACCTCCAAGCACCAGGAAGAGGAGCCCAGTGCTGCGCTCCTCCTGGAGAAAGTCTTGGCAAGACTGGAGAGAGTGGAACAGCAGGTGGCACGCAAGCCTGTTTGGGCCAGGCTAACTGAAACCGTCTCTAGAGATGAAACACCTTTCGCCCGAACAGTGGTCGAGGCGGCCATGCCAAGTGACTCCAGGCTACCTCGGCTAGAGACCTATGAGGGTCGGACTGATCCCCAGGCCCACCTAACAAAGTACAAATGCAGCATGGTGCTACATGGGGCTGATGATTCTACACTCTGCAAGTGCTTTGAAGTCACCCTCGCAGGACCAGCAACTACCTGGTACAATTCCCTGCCTCCCGGAAACATCAGGGGGTTCCAGGAGCTGTCCACAGCGTTCACCCAACAGTTCATTGGGAGCAAGCGGACGGCGAATATGCCCGTCCAGATGTTTGACATAGCACAGAGAAACGGGGAGACCATCCGTGACTATGTCGAGAGGTTCAACAGAGAGGCCCTCAGCGTTCCGGACTTTCGCCCCGAAATCCGCATCCTCACCATGACGAAGGGCCTCCGGAGGGATTCGCACTTGTTTTATGAGTTCTCCAAAGATCCCCCGGACACGCTAGGAGAATTCTACCGAAGGGCTGAACAACATATGACAGCCGAAGAGCTGAGAATGACTGGACCTAAGGCTGACCACATTCACACTCGTGGCGAATGATCCAGCCAGCAAGCCCGGGGTCCAACGGAACAGTTAGGCCGACCTCGGAGAATGCGAGTAGAAGGGAGGAAGCCCCAAAACTTTACACCTCTGAGCACCACGAGGGCTAACGTCCTCATGGCGTTGGAAAAACAGGGGGCTCAAATCCAACAACCGAGGGGCATGACTGCTGACAACAGAAGGAACATGAAGAAGTTCTGTCAGTTCCACCGTGATCACGGTCATGACACCGAAGACTGCTTTCAGTTGAAAAAGTACATTGAATCACTGATAAAGCAGGGCCAGCTTCGGCGTTATTTGAGAATGCCTTCCCCGAAGGGGAAAAAAGAGGAAGAAGGAAAGCCCGATGATGAGGATTACGATTCAGACAGGCGAAGGAACCGAAGTCCGAGAAGGCGTCCTCCACCTTCGGCAGGAGTAATACAGACGATCACAACCGGACTTCCATCCTCGGAAAGAAAAAGAAGGGCCAGAGAGATAGCGGTGATGGAATATCAGAGCCCAACGAAAAAATTAGCCCGCGAGGATGGCTCCACCATCGTATTTCCCCATGACGATCCATTGCTGATAATGGCGAGGATAGGAAACTGGGACGTCAAGAGGGTACTGCTGGACGATGGGTCAAACGCAGACGTCTTGTTCTCACATTTACTGCCAAGCTTGGGCGTATCCAGGAGTGACCTCAAGGCTGTTACTTCACCCACGTTCGGCGTAGGACCATCTGAGCTACCTGTCCTCGGGTGGATCGACCTCCCCTTGATGATGAAAGGAACTTCGGAGAAAGGAACTGCTGAGTTGTTCGCCTCTACCATGACAAGATTCATAGTCATGGACGTTCCTTCGTCATACAACGCCATCCTCGGCAGACAGACACAGGTAAATTTGCACATTCGCCCTGATGTAAAGTGCTTGACCGTCACCTTCGCCACCAAAGGAGGAGATGCAAAGATCTTCATTGATCAAGGCGAGGTGAGAAAGGTGTTCGTCAGAGCACGAAAGGCTCCAGCAAGCAACCTAGCATATGCTGTAGAAGCAAAAGAGCTGGAAAGGGGTGAGGCAGAAGATCCCACAAAAGCGGAAACAGAAAAAGTAGAGCTTGTCCCAGGCCATAGTACCCGAATAGGGAAAAGCATGGCCGAAGGAGATAAGGAAAAACTTGTATCTTTTCTGCTTACAAATAAAGATCTGTTCGCCTACTCGCCGAAGGACATGCCAGGGGTAAACCCTCGCGTAATCCAGCATAGCCTCAAAGCAAGTCCGGAAGTAAAACCTGTCCGGCAAAAGAAACGGAGTATCTCAGCTCACAAAAGTGACTTCGTCAAGACCGAAGTCCAGCATCTGATAGACGCTAGCGTTATCCGGGAGGTAAACTACCCCGAATGGCTAAGCAACGTGGTAATCGCCACAAAAGAAGGAAGTAGTAAGCTCCGGATGTGGATCGACTTCAGAAATTTGAATGATGCTTGCCCAAAAGATTCATATCCTCTTCCGCCAATAGACCAACTGGTAGACTCAACTGCCGAGTATGGACTCCTAAGTTTCCTGGACGCTTTCAGTGGGTATCATCAGATAAGGATGAACCCCGAAGATGAAAAGAAGACCGCCTTCATCACTGAGGGAGGAACATATTGCTATATCAGGATGCCCTTCGGACTCAAAAATGCAGGAGCCACCTACCAGAGGCTGATGAACAAAGTCTTCAAAGACCAAATGGGGAGGAACATGGAGGTGTATGTTGCTGATATGATAGTCAAAAGCAAACTGCCTGGCTACCACGTTGCAGATTTAGAGGAAACCTTCCAAAAACTCAGAGCCTTCGGGATCCGCCTTAATCCTGAGAAATGCATCTTCGGGGTGACCTCGGGAAAGTTCCTTGGGTACATGGTATCCGAAAGAGGCATCGATGCTAACCCCAAGAAGATTAAGGCTCTGCTTGAATTCCGAACTCCTGCCACAGTCAAAGACGTGCAAAGACTCACCGGAAGAATAACCTCTCTGAGCAGGTTTATTTCCAGCTACGGAGATAGGTGTCGACCCTTCTTCAAAGTGCTCACAAAGGCAGCAAAGATGGAAGGCGACCTCGGAAGGAATGGTCATCCTTGGGATGAAGATTGCCAAAAAGCCTGGGAAGAACTCAAAGTCTACTTGGCCGGCCTGCCGACTCTGCGGCAACCTCGGGAGGGAGAGCCCCTTGTATTATACCTCACCGTCACAAAAAAAGCTGTGAGCTCGGTCCTCGTGAAAGAAGAAGGGCCAAAGCAATGGCCGGTCCACTATGTCAGCAAGTCCCTGCATGGCGCCAAAGTCAGGTACCCTTTGCTTCAAAAAGCTATATATGCCTTCGTGCTTGCAGGGAGAAGGCTGCGGCCATACTTTCAGGCTCACCCCATTATCGTCCGAAGTACCCTGCCTCTATGGGATGTTATGAGGAAAGTTGATCACTCGGGAAGGCTTTCCAAGTGGTGTATAGAGCTTGGCGAACACGACATCACGTATGAACCCCGGAAAGCTATAAAAGCTCAAGCTTTGGCAGACTTCATCGCCGAAGTACCAAACACCGAGGAGGGACATTTGTTTTCGGGTGAAGACGAGCCAGAATGGACGTTATATGTTGACGGTGTTAGTGTTGTGCCCAAAAAGCCAGTCATGAGATGATTGTATTTTTGCACATTGAGTCATGATATTTTATTGAGGCATTAATCCAGCAATTATATTTGTTGTTTTGTTTCTGCGTAACGTAATAAACATAATTGTAACCCTAGAATAATGATATTCTTAAATGTCCCTAGTCCAGTATTATTGTGGAGCGGGTTGCAATAATACATAATGACTAGCATATGTGGAGACTAATATGAGATATGTAGTCTACATATGGGTACAAGTTGGAGAACTTGTGTACTGGACCGACCCACCATGAGAACACTTCATGGATCGTTATATGAGTGTCATAAGTGATTCTCATAATGATCATGGTATATGTAGTCCTTCGACCTAAGATCATCAAGGTTCCCTACATGTGAGTCACATACTTTGATACTTTCCTTTGTTGCTCGTAACTGAGTGAACTTGAAGGAGGTCATTGGGTATGTCACATATCATGCGGAGGGATTTGTATGATCAAGATGGGATTTGTCCCTCCTATATAACGGGAGTGATATTTTTGGGCCCCTTGATAGAGTGAGACTTAGAAAATGCATGGCCATGCTCCGATGAGTTGATATATGATATCAATGTCATCAGTTTAAGTTAGTCTACTCGGTAATCAAGAAACCAAAGATTGGGCTATACGAGAGTGACACATTCCATGTCTCGTGCTTAGTCTTGATATCTTGGACAAAGGGACAATGGCATATATCGGTGATGATCATAAAGGTTTAGTCGATTCACCGACAATCTTGTCACTTGGGTAGCAATGATGTGTTGCTAGACACCGCTCATTGCTTATGATCCTAAATGTGATTTATGATCATTGCCAACATGGCAAGAGCCTATTGGGTCGCACACGTAGAGCTATTTGGATCATTAGAGTGCATGGGCTAATTATTTGGGTTATGGTTTCACTTTAATTTCGTATTAATAATGGGCCAAGGAGTTGAGCCATTATTAAGCCCGAAATTAAATCCTAATTGGATTAGGGCTTTGAAACCCATTAGGCCTGGAAGTTGAGTCTCACTATAAATACAACTTTTAAGTGAGAAATTTGCAGGTCTCCTTGCCCTAGCCTCCCAAAAGGACAGCCGCACTCTTCTCTTGCAATTCCTTGGAGGACGCAAGCTAGCACTGCGAGCGGAAGAGAAACGCATCTGCCGGGACGTGGTGGAAGCGTGGTGATCCCGAGAGGCTCGTGTGGATACCATAGAGAGCCTGAACACGTCAACTGTTCAGGTTTTGTGATTCGACTCTACAGTTGAGTGAGAGATCTCAACCGAAAATTAGGTATGAAATTTTTGAACACCCGGTTTACCCCGTTTCACTTGGATCCTGGAGGGTTTCGGTTAAATTCCGCTGCGCTGTTTGGCTCCCGAAACCCAACAGTGGTATCAGAGCTACTGGTGAAACCCTAAATCGGGATTGAGTGTTGAATCGCATGATGCTATGTCTTCGATTGGTTTTCGGCCATGATTAATTAGATTGATTCATGATGCATGAAACCGGAATTCGTAATGAACATATGAGATATATGAAGAAACGACACAAATTGGTTAATGAGATTAACCGAAATTGATAGGTATGAGATACCTATATGGATTAGGATTGTTGCAATAGTTGCAAAAACCCTAGGTTTGTTCGGATTCGGCCTGTTCGGGCACCGAAAGTAAGGTATTTTTGGTGGCTCGAATGGAGGAGTCTCGGGTGCCTACTTTCTCGAAATAGAAGATTTCGGGCTAAGCAATTGTAAGACAATTTTTTGCGCCGGGGGGCGCTGCCCCCCACGCCCCCCGCAAGGGTGGCTCCCCTTGACCCCGTCCGCTGACTGGTCAGCGAAACCACCGCCCGCTGACCGGCCAGCGGGACCGCCGTATGCGAAGTGCCACATAAATAAAAACTGGTTAATCAACACGCGAAAATTGGCATGCATCTTTGTTGAATGAGATTTGACATGATATGCTGATTGGTGTTTGAAGCATGGTGCATGGTTATAGCCCTTGATTGGTTGTACTTGTAAATACGGCCTGCGAGTCGTGCCTTTTCTTATCACTCTCATTGTACATTCTCTTCTCACCTTACTCCCCTCGAATGTAACTCGAGGTTTCTATTATTGATGTAATGGTGCATTATGGGCTCATCCAAGGTGGTATGTCCAAGGAGGTGACAACAAAAAGGCAACCAAGAAAGGAAGAGAAGGAGCTTGTGAAGACTCTTTTCTTTTCTTAGGCTTTTATGATATTCTCATTGGCTTGAGAATATCGCATAGTTTGGGCTATAACCATGTCACGTTTATATTCTTGTAAGCATGAGATGCATGTTTTATATTTGTATGTGATGCATGTATAAAACAACCGGAGATAACAAATTGGTGAGATCAAAAGATAAAAGCCCTCAAACAAATATTAAGTCATTAAATGTGATGCCTTCCAAATGTTGGCACTCGTCAAGACTTTGATCAACATTAGGTGGGTTTGCCAAAGCAAAGCACCTATGTTCATCTTGGTAAGGCGCGATGGGATAATAGTGATATCCAAACTGCTAACTTTGGGTTCGACTTAACTAAGTCACCCTAATAGGATTAGGGACTTAGAGGCATAGAGTTGGGCTTAAGTTCATGAGATGAGCTTGGACAAGTGTTGTTCACCCAACTATCCAAGAGTTGCATAAGATGCAATTGGCAAGGAGTTGCCTACCTAAATAGCTATAACTTGAGAGAAAAGCCAAAGCTGACTCAGGTTGTGGTCAAATATGGATCTTGGCCCACTAGAATACCTTAGCGCCGAGGTGTTCCGAAATAATACCGAGGGTTATTATTTTGAGGAAAATAGTGGGAGTATCGTTTAATAAAAGTCCTTATTAAATGAATTAAAATACATGACTCTTACACTGCATATTTACTGTTGTAGATAACCATGGCACAAAACACATCGACACTTTCGTTGCGATCGATCCTTGAGAAGGAAAAACTGAATGGGACCAACTTTCTCAAATGGTACCGAAACTTGAGGATAGTCCTCAAACAAGAGAGAAAGGCATATTCCGAATGAGCCTGCTGCCACTGCTCCAAGAGCTGAAAGGGATGCTCACAAGAGGCATTCTGATGATGCTTTGGATGTTGCATGCCTCATGCTTATTACCATGGAATCTGAGCTTCAGAAGCAACATGAGAACATGGGGGCGTTCGATATGATCGAACATCTCAAAATGCTTTTCCAAGAGCAAGCTAGGCATGAGAGGTTTGAGACCTCTAAGGCATTGTTTCAGTGCAAGATGTCTGAGGGAAGTCCCGTGGGTCCTCATGTGCTCAAGATGATTGGGTACATTGAGAATCTTGAGAATTTGGGATTTGCTCTTCAGAAAGAGTTGGCTATCGATGTAGTGTTGCAATCGTTGCCTGAAAGCTACAGTCAATTCGTCATGAACTATAACATGAACGACCTTGACAAGTCCCTCCCTGAATTGCTCAACATGTTGAGAACTGCTGAGCAAAACCTTAAGAAGGCTAAGCCCATTTTGATGGTTCAAAAGGGCAAGGGAAAAGGAAAAGCCAACAAGAAGAAGGATAAAGCTAATGGAAAGTCCAATGCTAGTTCTTCTTCAGCTGCACTAAAACCAAAGGGTGGTGTGGCAAAGGAAGGGGAGTGCTTCCATTGTAAGCAACCTGGACACTGGAAGCGCAACTGCAAGCTCTATCTTGAAGAACTTGCTAAGGAAAAGGGAAGTAAGACTTCCACTTCAGGTATTTTTGTTATAGAGGCTAACTTTTCTACTTCCTCATCTTGGGTATTAGATACTGGATGTGGATCTCACATTTGTGCAAATGTGCAGGATCTAAGTAGAAGTAGAAGATTGGCCCGAGGTGAAGTGGACCTACGTGTTGGAAATGGAGCAAGGGTTGCTGCCTTAGCCGTAGGGACTTATGTTCTCACTTTACCTAGTGAATTAGTTTTAGAATTAGACAACTGCTACTTTGTGCCTACTATTAGTAGAAATTTGATTTCTGTTTCTTGTTTGGACAAGAAAGGTTTTTCATTTATAATAAAGGACAAATGTTGTTCTATTTATTTGAATGAAATCTTTTATGGTTGTGCTCAACTTAGCAATGGGTTGTATGTTCTAGACCTTGAAGATCCAATCTATAATGTGAATACCAAGAAGGTCAGATTAAATGATTCAAACTTGACCTATCTCTGGCACTGTCGCTTGGGCCATATAAATGAGACCCGCATATCCAAGCTCCATAAGGATGGACTCTTGGACTCATTTGATTTTGAATCATATGAGACATGTGAGTCATGTTTGTTGGGCAAGATGACCAAAGCCCCATTCACAGGGCAAAGTGAAAGGGCTAATGACTTACTAGGACTCATACATAGTGATGTATGTGGCCCTATGTCTACACAAGCTAGAGGAGGTTCCCAATAATTCATTACTTTCACTGATGACTTCAGCAGATATGGCTATGTGTATCTTATGAGACACAAGTCAGAATCCTTTGAAAAGTTCAAAGAATTCAAGAATGAAGTAGAGAATCAACTCGGGAAGAGTATCAAACTGCTTCGATCAGATCGAGGTGGAGAGTACTTGGATCGAGAATTCCTTGACTATCTGAAGGAGTGTGGTATAGTATCACAACTCACTCCACCAGGTACACCTCAATGGAATGGTGTTTCTGAAAGGAGAAATCGAACTCTGTTAGACATGGTTCACTCCATGATGAGTCAAGCTGACCTTCCAAACTCCTTTTGGGGACATGCTCTAGAGACAGCCGCTTTTACACTAAACCGAGTTCCATCTAAATCGGTTCAAAAGACACCATATGAGATATGGAGTGGGAGGCGTCCTAATTTGTCTTTTATGAAGATTTGGGGCTGTGACGCTTATGTAAAACGTCAATCCTCTAACAAACTAGGGCCCAAATCTCAAAAATGTCTTTTTGTTGGGTATCCCAAAGAAACAAAGGGTTACTATTTCTACAATCCCTCTGAGCAAAAAGTGTTTGTTGCTCGAACTTGTGTCTTTTTGGAGAAAGAGTTTATCTCTAAAGGAACTAGTGGGAGGAAAGTAGAACTTGAAGAAATTCAAGAACAACAAGGAGACATCGAACCTGAAATGGAACCTGAACAGACACCACAAGATGTTGTGGTTCAAGAGTCTGTTCCTGTAGCACAAAGCCCACGTAGGACTGGTAGGATTCGGCGTGAGCCCGAGAGATATGGATTTCTCGTGACTCACACCGGTGATGCGATGCTCATGGATCAAGATGTGCCCACAACCTACCAACAAGCTATGTCGGGGCCTGACTCTTAGAAGTGGCTAATGGCCATGAAATCCGAGATGGAATCCATGTATGAAAACCAAGTATGGACTTTGGTTGACCCACCTGAAGGGGTAAAACCTATAGGGTGCAAATGGGTTTTCAAGAAGAAAACTGACATGGATGGTAATGTGATTACCTTTAAGGGAAGATTGGTTGCAAAAGGTTTCAAGCAAATTCATGGTATTGACTATGATGAAACTTTTTCACCAGTTGCTATGCTTAAATCCATCTGAATTTTGTTTGCTATTGCTGCACACTATGATTATGAGATATGGCAAATGGATGTCAAAACTGCATTCCTAAATGGAAAGCTACTTGAGGATGTGTACATGACACAGCCTGAGGGTTTTGTCACTCCTGGGAATGCCAATAAAGTGTGCAAATTGCAAAGGTCCATTTATGGACTGAAGCAAGCTTCTCGAAGTTGGAATCTTCATTTTGATGATGCAATCAAAGAGTTTGGTTTTATCAAAAATGAAGATGAACCTTGTGTCTACAAGAAGGTTAGTGGGAGCGCTATTGTCTTCTTGGTGTTGTATGTAGATGACATACTACTCATCGGGAATGACATTCCTGAGCTACAGTCTGTGAAGACTTGGCTAAGGAAATGTTTCTCTATGAAGGACTTGGGTGAAGCAGCCTAAGTGTTAGGCATCAGGATCTATAGAGATAGATCTAGAAAGCTTCTTGGCCTAAGTCAAAGTACATATATTGACAAGGTGCTAAAGAGGTTTAGCATGCAAGATTCCAAGAAAGGATTCTTGCCCATGTCACATGGTATCACTCTTTCTAGATCTCAGTGTCCGAGTACAACCAAGGAGAGAGAGCGCATGAGTAAGATTCCATATGCCTCAGCAATTGGATCTATCATGTATGCCATGATATGTACTCGTCCCGATGTCTCATATGCTTTGAGCATGACGAGTAGGTACCAATCGAACCCCGGTGAAAGTCACTGGACAGCTGTTAAGAACATCCTTAAGTACTTACGAAGGACTAAGGATGCATTCTTGGTCTTTGGAGGTGAAGATCAGCTCGTTGTAAAGGGTTACACCGATGCAAGCTTCAAATCTGATAAGGATGATTTTAGATCGCAATCTGGTTATGTGTTTTGTATTGGTCGTGGTGCTGTAAGCTGGAAGAGTTCAAAGCAAGAGACAGTAGCTGACTCTACAACAGAATCTGAGTACATTGCCGCCTCTGATGCTGCGAAGGAGGCAGTTTGGATCAAGAAGTTCATCACTGAACTTGGAGTGGTTCCAAGCATTGTTGACCCGATAGAGCTCTATTGTGACAACAATTGAGCAATCGCACAGGCTAAGGAACCTCGATCTCACCAGCGATCCAAACACATACTCCGACGCTATCATCTCATCAGGGAGATCATTGAGAGGGGTGATGTAAGGATATGCAGGACTTCGACAGACAGCAACATTGCTGATCCACTGACAAAGCCCCTTACGCAGCAGAAGCATGATAGCAATTCTAGATCCATCGGTATTAGATACATGGATGATTGGCTTTTAGTGCAAGTGGGAGATTGTTAGTGTTGTGCCCAAAAAGCCAGTCATGAGATGATTGTATTTTTGCACATTGAGTCATGATATTTTATTGAGGCATTAATCCAGCAATTATGTTTGTTGTTTTGTTTCTGCGTAACGTAATAAACATAATTGTAACCCTAGAATAATGATATTCTTAAATGTCCCTAGTCCAGTATTATTGTGGAGCGGGTTGCAATAATACATAATGACTAGCATATGTGGAGACTAGTATGAGATATGTAGTCTACATATGGGTACAAGTTGGAGAACTTGTGTACTGGACCGACCCACCATGAGAACACTTCATGGATCGTTATATGAGTGTCATAAGTGATTCTCATAATGATCATGGTATATGTAGTCCTTCGACCTAAGATCATCAAGGTTCCCTACATGTGAGTCACATACTTTGATACTTTCCTTTGTTGCTCGTAACTGAGTGAACTTGAAGGAGGTCATTGGGTATGTCACATATCATGCGGAGGGATTTGTATGATCAAGATGGGATTTGTCCCTCCTATATAACGGGAGTGATATTTTTGGGCCCCTTGATAGAGTGAGACTTAGAAAATGCATGGCCATGCTCCGATGAGTTGATATATGATATCAATGTCATCAGTTTAAGTTAGTCTACTCGGTAATCAAGAAACCAAAGATTGGGCTATACGAGAGTGACACATTCCATGTCTCGTGCTTAGTCTTGATATCTTGGACAAAGGGACAATGGCATATATCGGTGATGATCATAAAGGTTTAGTCGATTCACCGACAATCTTGTCACTTGGGTAGCAATGATGTGTTGCTAGACACCGCTCATTGCCTTTGATCCTAAATGTGATTTATGATCATTGCCAACATGGCAAGAGCCTATTGGGTCGCACACGTAGAGCTATTTGGATCATTAGAGTGCATGGGCTAATTATTTGGGTTATGGTTTCACTTTAATTTCGTATTAATAATGGGCCAAGGAGTTGAGCCATTATTAAGCCCGAAATTAAATCCTAATTGGATTAGGGCTTTGAAACCCATTAGGCCTGGAAGTTGAGTCTCACTATAAATACAACTTTTAAGTGAGAAATTTGCAGGTCTCCTTGCCCTAGCCTCCCAAAAGGACAGCCGCACTCTTCTCTTGCAATTCCTTGGAGGACGCAAGCTAGCACTGCGAGCGCAAGAGAAACGCATCTGCCGGGACGTGGTGGAAGCGTGGTGATCCCGAGAGGCTCGTGTGGATACCATAGAGAGCCTGAACACGTCAACTGTTCAGGTTTTGTGATTCGACTCTACAGTTGAGTGAGAGATCTCAACCGAAAATTAGGTATGAAATTTTCGAACACCCGGTTTACCCCGTTTCACTTGGATCCTGGAGGGTTTCGGTTAAATTCCGCTGCGCTGTTTGGCTCCCGAAACCCAACAGACGGGGCCTCAGGATCCGAACACCAGGGAGCTGGAGTGATTATCAGAGGCCCCGAAGGCCTAGAAGTAATGAAGGCCATCAAGTTCAGTTTCAACGCCACCAACAATATGGCCGAGTATGAGGCCCTCATAGCAGGATTACGCCTGGCCAGAAAAATTGGCGTGAGAAACTTGAAAGCCCATAGTGATTCCCAGCTGGTGGTCCGGCAAATGGCAGGGGACTATGGCGCGAAAGACCCGACCTTGGTGAAATACCATGAGTTGGTAACAAAGCTTATTCGGGAGTTCGACGTCATGAAAATCGAGAACGTACCCCGACGAGAAAATGCTGAGGCAGACTGTTTGGCGAAGTCCAAAACTTGCACCGAAGTGCTAAGCCACCCCAGCATCGCGGTGCTAAGCATAGAGACCTCGGGGAAAGGATGGAAAGAACCAATCAAAATGTATCTCCCAACCAACACACTCCCCGAAGACCCCAGCGAAGCCGCAGAAGTGCGAAGGCGCTCCGGACGTTTATTCTTAATTGGAAAAGAACTATATCGACAAGGATATGCAAATCCACTATAGAGGTGTGTTAGTGAAGAGGATACTGAAATGATCCTCGAAGAAGTTCACGAAGGTGCCCTAGCAGCAGTGATACTTCGCCAAGGATACTTCTGGCCTACCCTGAGAAAGGACGCCAAGCAGTTCGTCCAGAAATGTGGTAGTTGCCAGAGACATGCGAACATCCAAAGAACACCCTCAGAGTTCGTGAATTCGGCAGACTATCCTTGGCCCTTCGCAGTTTGGGGCATAGATCTCATTGGGCCACTCCCAACGGCGCCTGGAGGCGTAAAGTTCTGCGTAGTAGCAGTTGACTATTTCTCTAAGTGGGTCGAGGCAGAACCTCTGACAACTATCTCGGCAAAAGAAGTGCAGAAGTTCGTATGGAAAAACATTGTATGCAGATTCGGCATACCGAGGGTACTCGTAGCGGACAACGGATCCCAGTTCATAGACAAAGGATTCCAAGAGTTCATTAGCGACCTCGGGACAAAAATGCACTTCGCCCCAGTAGCTCACCCCAAAAGTAATGGGCAGGTGGAAGTATCTAACAGGAGCATAAAAGATGGTCTGAAAAAGAGATTGGGAGAAACAAAAGGGAAATGGCCAGGAGAACTCCAAAGCGTGTTATGGAGCTACCGAACAACACCCCGAAGAGCCACAGGGGAAACGCCTTTTTCACTCATCTTCGGTACAGAGGCCATCATCCCTGTCGAGGTAGTACAACCGTCAATACGAGTCCAAGTGTTCGATGAAAAAGGAAATGACCTCGGCCTGAGAACCAAGCTCGACCTCGTCAGCGAACACAGAGAAGTAGCTGAGCTGAGAAGAAAAGCTTTCCAGCAAAGAGTGGTAGCAGCCATAAACCTACGCGCCAGGCCAAAAGGAATAAAGAAGGGAGATCTCGTTCTCCGAAAGGCTGAATTCGCACCCCGAAAGCCGTCCCACGGGGTACTTCGCGCAAATTGGGAAGGACCGTACCTGGTACTTGCCGAAGTACGAAAAGGAGTTTATAAGCTCGGTGATGCCGAAGGCATAGAATTAAAAAACACTTGGCACTCAGAGGCCTTGAAAAAATTCTATGCCTAAAAAGTTTGGTGGGAAAGTTGTATTGCACAAGTTGGACAAATTTGTCTAAGTAAAAAGTTCTGAAGTGAAGAAGTACAAAACAAGAGTCTCACGAAAGCAATCGCCGAGGAAAGCAAAAGTAAGTTTTCCGAAGTCTCTTGAGTGAATATGTTCGGGACAAAGGAAAGCAAAAGTATGGTTTTCCGAAGTCTCTCGAGCGAATTATGTTCGGGACAAAGGGAAACAAAGGGATCTGGCAAAAAATACTTACCCAAATTTCTATCTATTGAGCCAAAGAGTGGTTACAGAGAAGAAAGTTGCTGAAAGACTACAGAAAAGAAGAAGAAAATGAAGACAAAAGGCCCTAGTACAAACTAAGGAACCTCAGCGTCTTGAGAACTGCCAGCCTCTGTGCTTTTGTCAGCAGCCTTCGGCGCCGAGAAAGGAGGAGGCAGTTTCAAGTGCTCGATCTTGGACCAAGTCCACCGAGGCTCCTTCGGGATGTTCATGCCTTCTAGGAAGGAGAGGTCAAAATCTGGGAACTTCTGCAGAATTTGGTGCCGAGCAAGACAGAAGTCGTCTTGAAAGCCCAACTTCGTCATATCATTGGACTCCCGCTTCTTGACCGCCAAATCTGCATAGTCCTTCTCCAGATCCGCGTAATCCTTCTCCAGATCCTTAAGCTTTCTCTTCAATGCCTTCATCTTCTTCTTCTCTTCCGAAGGCTTCTTCAGAGATGCGACCTCGGCTTCGAGCTGGGCCTTTTCCTCGAGCGTCTTCGCAAGGATTGCGTCACTTTCTGACTTATCCTTTTGAATCGCTTCTACGGTCGAAGTCAGCTCCGCCATCCGAGAGCCGATGTCGGAAAGTTTCTGGGATGTGCCTTTCTCAAGTTCCTCTTTCTCTTTTATGAACCCCTCCCGAAGTTCAGCAATTTCCTTCTCCGAAGACTGCTTCAGCTGAGCATTGTCGGCAGCCAACGCCGAACACTGGGCCTTCATCTTGGTGTAAAGGTCCCAGAGTGACGCCCTCTGTTCTGTCTCTCACGCCAGCCGAACACGGAGCAACCCGGCATACCCCATCAGCTGCAAAAAAGGCAAAACAAAGGGAAAATGACGCTAAGTAAAAAGCAAAGGCGAAATTGGCACTAAGGAAACAGGGAAGCATACCTGGGCGGCATGTTCAGTGAGTTTGGCGGCCAAAGAGATGTCGCCTGGGTAAGCCTCCGTAAGGGCCTTATAAGAGGCCTCAGTAAACACCCCTTTGCACATCTGCCTGGCCATCTCGGGACAGTCCTCGGAGTACATATTCATGTCCTCCGTGAACGTCCAGAAGGGCTCCTTCGGAACTTTCCCTGCTGGGACTTGGGCATCCCGAAGGGCCCTCTTGCGGGAGTGTTCGGCAACCCAGTCAGGAGCGGCCACCTCCGCTGCACAACAAGGCAGGAAAATTGGTTAAGGCCAGAAAACCCTTAAGGATTTACAAGAGAAGAAAAGGGTTCTTCGACAAAGTACAAACCTACTGGCACCTCGGTAACGTTGTCGTCAAGAATCGACGTCGCCTCAGTAGAGATCCCCTTGCCTTTTATTTGGTGCCGTTCCTCGGCAGAAGGGGTCTCCTCCCCATCGCCCTCTAGAAGAGCATGCGAAGGCGTGGGGCTTTGAGGAAGGACGTCGGAAGAAGGGACGTCGACAGAAGGAACCTCGGGCAAAGGGGCAGCAAGGTCTTCGGGCTCCTCGCCTACCTCCTCCGAAATTTGCGGAAGAGAGGAATGAGCAGCTTTCTTTTCCCGTTTGGAGGGAGGGCCGCCCGAAGTCTGCTTCCGCCTCCGAGAGGCGGCCTTCTTTGTCTGTTCGCCCCTGTGGGCGTGCCCGGTAAAAAGAGCCTTTTAGAAGGCAGCCGCGTCGTCGCCCATCTCTGAAAAAAGGATGAGAAGATCAGTGTAAGTCCAAGATTAAGTTATGAAGGAAAAAATGAGAAAGTAACTTACTCTCGTAAAAAGACTCATAAGTCTCTTTCCCCCGAAGGAGTTTCACGAGCCAGGAGTCCTTCCCCGAAGAAGCCGGTTTCGGCATGTTGAGGTCTGTCACATGCTCCTTTACCACCTTGAGTTCCCGAAGGACCTCT
The DNA here is from genome assembly GCA_039654915.1 of Aquilaria yunnanensis. Taxonomy (NCBI): domain Eukaryota; kingdom Viridiplantae; phylum Streptophyta; class Magnoliopsida; order Malvales; family Thymelaeaceae; genus Aquilaria; species Aquilaria yunnanensis. The sequence continues at coordinate 81,482,220 of CM077598.1, forward strand.
TCGGTCATGAGCCTCCAGTTGATCGGATAGGGGTAAAGGGCACGAGGAGAGACCTCGACAGCCCAGTCAGAGACGGCCCGGATGTGCCTGTTGAAGTCCTCAAAGATAGGTGCTACGTCGGCGTCTAACAGTATCTTCGGGTCAACAACATCCATCTTGAGCCTCCCCTGAGCCCACTTGGTCGGGACGTGTGACCAAGCCTCCGACTTCTTCAGGAAAAAGAATTTTTGTTGCCACCCTCGCCAGCTGTCTTTGGTGGCAAAGGTGAACGTATACTTTTTGCTCCCGGATCCCCGAGGTAGCATAAAGTAGAAGCAACCCTTCGGGACCACGAAGAGCTTGTAGTACTGAAGAAAAACTACAAAGTGAGGTTTTATTTTCAAAATGCCGCACATACAGAGGAAGGCGTTGAAATAGTAGTACGAGTTCGGCGGGAGTTGGTTAACGGCAATGCCATGGAAGTTGCAGAACGCGCTAACCATCTCCGGGGGGGGATACCGAAGTCCGGCCTTCAGTTGGGCTCGGAAAACGGTGATTTCATCACTTCGGTTGGAGAAAGGAAATTGGTCAGGACGGGGCAACCTCGTCACAGAGTAAGAGGGTAAGAAAAACTTTTTCTTCCACTTCGCTAGTTTTGCCGGAGTAGTGCAGTAGGGGTGAGAAAGAAGAGGTTGCCAACTCTCGGGAACAGGCATGATGAAAACGAGTTCGGGAAAAACAAGGAAAACGAGTTCGGGAAAAACAAAGAAGAATTTTTGGAAAAAGCAGAAGGACTAAAACCCACCAAAGGTCTTGCCGGAATCTGGATTTCTGGAAGCCGTCGTGAAAAGTGGTCGGAAAAATGCCTGAAAAAGGAGAACCGCCGCCGAAAATCGGGAGAGAATTAGAAGGCAAAAGAAAGCAAAAGCAGAAGAAGAAAGTGGGTTATGACAGGACTGATATATATAGGCCGAGAAGGCCAGGAGAACCGTCGTCATTAGTACCCCTCGGAAGGTGAAGCGTCGCCATAACTGCTAAGAGCGCCTGAAAAGTCGCGCCAGCCGTACTCAGTACATTCTTACCCAATAAAAGTGTGCCATGTGTCGGTCATCGCGCAGCAAACGTGCCACGTGTCGTCCATCACGTCAAGCGCGCCCTCTGACACCATTTGGTGTAGAGGCGCCGCCCTAGACTGACTCTGCTGGATACAGGACGCGACGCATGAGCAGACCTATAAAGGCAAAAAAGTAGGTTACCTCGAAGACACCAAAAGACAGCCTGTGACTTCGGGCAAAACATCTATCTTCGGTACAAGGTTATCCTATTTCCCCTCGCCACAAGGACACCAAGAGACAGCCTGTGACTTCGGGCAGAAGGTGTATCTTCAGCACAGGGACAGCCTATCTTCTCGCGCGTCGAGGACGCAAAAAGGGCTGCCCATCGCTCCAGGCAGAAGAAGGCATCTTCGGCGCAGATATCACAACCACAGGACCCAAAAACTGATGAACCGAAGCTTCTCACTTCGGCTTTTCGGAGGGGGGCCTGTGATAGCCAAAGGCTATTGCCTCCTCGGTAGTAACTCCCTGCCAGAATATTGGCCGAGGAGTCTGACGTCACCCAAGAAAGGATCTTTTCATTGACCTTGGAAGGTGTGAAGTCAAACACTATTAGCTCGAGACTTTGGTTAGCTCGTCAGGAATTTCGAGGACAGCACCGTCTCCATCGAGGGGCCAAACTGACCGTCTTCGGGTAAGAGAGCCATCTCTCTGAAGCAAGGGAGAATCTCCCCGAAGGCAGAGGCTCCGAAGAGGTCTTCCCCGAACAAGAAACACCTGAACAAGGGAATCCCCGAGCTATGGGTGTGAGTCCCGAAGAAGGTGTTCATCAAGGGAACTCCCAGAACTATGGGATAGATCCCGAAGGAGGTGCTCGCACCGAAGGACGTGATAGCCAAAGGCTATCGCCTCAATCTGGCCGAACACCCTGCCACAACAATGGCCAGAAGAACTGGCGCTTCCCGGGAACAGGTGGAATCATGCACCTCAGGATATAGCCGGAGAGCTCCGAGCCTCGGCACGCCAGTAAAACTTGAGGACTCTATTCGCCCCCCAAGGTTGTGAACAGCGCGCCTTCGGAAGAGTGGCACCAGACATTGCTGCCCGAACATGATATCCCCGAAGGCGGAACCCCCTGGAACTGGGAACCCCCGAACTGAGGGTATGCTTCCCGAAGAGCCTCTGTCCGAACTAGAGGACGACCTCGCCCAGGGACCTCGGGAGTACGGCAGGCGCATTTAAGGAAGCATTTAAGGAAGCCTCTGACACGTCCCACCACAGACGTAGAAAGTCGCCCTGACGCGCAGACGCCATCAGAATCACATCATGGCCCGTCTCAGCAGAAGGCTCGAGGCGAGCTGGTTACCAACTATCTGTCCCCTACGCCCAGAAGTTCAGGAGCATCCGACCGCACATGTGTCATGATCTGAACGGGCTAGGTGTTCCTATATATACAGGAAATAAATACTTGACAGGAGGTTGGTAGGCCGGAGATACAGCTCCTACACTCTGAGAAAATACCAGGCGAGACTTTTCTGCCCTTCTCTTTGAGCTAGTGACTTTCTCCTTTTTCCGGCCACCACTGACTTGGGCATCGGAGGCTCCCCCCCCGGAAAAACACTCCGGGGGCCTCCTAACCTTGTTTTCCAGCTTTTTAGGTACTCTCCTTGGGGCGATCCACCTTCCAGGCGTTCTTCCTCCTAGAAGTCTCCTCAACAGTCATCATGACTCACAACGATGAGGCCCAAGGCCATCATTTGGCGCCGTCTGTGGGAACCCGCTCGCAAATCGCCGTCATTGAGACTCGGCGTTCTAAGGACAAGGGACTCGCAAGGTCCTCGTCCGCGCCTGAGATACAACCGGCCGCTGAGCAGACACTCCCAGAGACTTCTACGCCCAAGGAAGACCGCCCTTTGGTAATCACCATGAGCTTCTTGAGGGACTTTCAACGCTCGGTCGTTGCTGAAATGACTCAGCAGATCAACCGAAGATGGCCACAGCAGTCACAGGCCCAGAAACCGTCCTCATCAGCACGCCCACGGGAGAGAAGCCCCAAGTCTACACACCGCAGTTCAGGAAGTGGAGAGCCTCGCGGAGAATCATCCACAGAAGATATAGCCCTCGGGAAGCGGCCTGTGGGACAAACCGGGTCCAAGCGACCGAGGTGAGGTCCCTGACCCCTCCGCGCCGAACTCGCTCCCCGAAGAGGCGCTGTCGATCTCCCTCCCGCGAAAATGGTCCTAGCGCCACTGCGCTTATGGAAAGGATATTGGCACGGCTGGACAGAGTGGAGAAGCAAGTGACCAGAAAACCCGTTTGGGACAGGCTGGCGGGGGCATTATGCGAAGATGGCTCCACCGTCATCTTCCCCCACGACGACCCGCTGCTGATAATGGCGAGAATAGGGAACTGGGACGTCAAGAGAGTGTTGCTTGATGATGGCTCAAATGCTGACGTCCTATTCTCGCACTTACTGCCGAGCTTGGGCATCTCCAGCAGCGAGCTTAAACCTGTCACCACGCCCACCTTCGGCGTTGGGCCATCCGAACTACCCGTCCTCGGATGGATCGACCTCCCCTTGATGATGAAAGGCACTTCGGTAGACGGAGCAGCTGAGTTGTACACGTCCACAATGGCAAGATTTATCGTCATGGACGTCCCATCTTCGTACAACGCCATCCTTGGAAGGCAGACTCAGGGGAACCTGCACATTCGCCCCGATGTGAAGTATTTGACTGTCACATTCGCCACCAAGGATGGAGATGCATAGGTCTTCATCGACCAAGCCGAGGTAAGAAAGGTGTTTGTAAAAGCACGAAAGGCTCCGGCAAACAACTCTACACAAAGGGTGGAGGCAAAGGCGCAGGAGAAAGGCAAAGAAGGAGATCCCGCAGAAGCAGAAACGGAAGCAGTAGATCTTGTCCCAGGACAATCTACCCGAATAGGGAAGAGCTTGGCCAAAGGTGATAAGGAAAATCTTGTATCCTTTCTGCTGAAAAATAAAGATCTGTTTGCCTACTCGCCGAAAGACATGCCAGGAGTAAACCCTGGCATAATACAGCACAGCCTCAAAGTAAGCCCGGAAGCAAAACCTATCAGGCAAAAGAAACGAAGCATCTCAGCCCACAAAAGCAACTTCGTGAAAACCGAAGTCCAGCGCCTATTGGATGCTGAAGTTATCAGGGAGGTAAAATACCCCGAATGGTTAAGCAACGTGGTCATCGCCACAAAAGAAGGTAGCAGCAAACTCCGGATGTGCATTGATTTCAGAAACTTGAACGATGCTTGCCCGAAAGACTCATTTCCCCTTCCGCCAATAGATCAACTGGTAGATTCAACGGCCGAATACGGGCTCCTGAGCTTCCTAGATGCCTTCAGCGGCTACCATCAGATAAGAATGGACCCCGAAGATGAAGAGAAAACTGCCTTCATCACCGAGGGAGGAACGTACTGCTTTGTCAGAATGCCCTTCGGGCTCAAAAATGCAGGAGCCACCTACCAGAGACTGATGAACAAGGTCTTCAAGGACCAAATGGGGAGAAACATGGAGGTATATGTTGATGATATGATAGTCAAAAGCAAGCTGCTCGGCTACCACGTTGCAGATTTGGAGGAAACCTTCCAAAAGCTCAGAGCCTTCGGGATTCGGCTTAATCCCGAGAAGTGTATCTTCCGCGTGACCTCGGGAAAATTCCTTGGGTACATGGTATCCGAAAGAGGCATCGACGCCAATCCTGAGAAGATTAAGGCTCTGCTTGAGTTCCGAACTCCTGCCACAGTCAAAGACGTGCAGAGACTAACCGGAAGAATAACCTCTCTGAGCAGGTTTATTTCCAGGTACGGAGATAGGTGTAGACCTTTCTTCAAAGTCCTCACAAAGGCAGCAAAGATGGAAGGCGACCTCGGAAGAAACAATCATCCTTGGGATGAAGATTGGCAAAAGGCCTGGGAAGAACTCAAAGTCTACCTGGCCAGCCTGCCGACTCTGCGACAACCTCGAGAGGGAGAACCCCTCGTACTGTACCTCGCCGTCACAGAAAAGGCCGTGAGCTCGGTCCTGGTGAAAGAAGAAGGGCCGAAACAATGGCCGGTCTACTACGTCAGCAAGTCCCTGCATGGCGCCGAAGTCAGGTACCCTTTGCTTCAAAAAGCTATATACGCCTTGGTGCTTGCAGGAAGAAGACTGCGACCATATTTCCAGGCCCACCCCATCATCGTCCGAAGTAGTCTACCACTACGGGATGTCATGAAGAGAGTTGATCATTCGGGAAGGCTCTCCAAGTGGTGCATAGAGCTTGGTGAACACGAAATCACGTATGAGCCTCGGAGGGCCATAAAAGCCCAAGCATTGGCAGATTTTATCGCCGAAATACCCACCATTGAGGAGAGCCACTCAGATCCGAAAGAAGGTGAGCCAGAATGGACCTTGCATGTTGACGGAGCCTCGGGGTCCGAACACGAGGGAGCTGGAATAGTTATCAGAGGACCCGAAGGCCTAGAGGTGATGAAGGCTATCAAGTTCAGCTTCAACGTCACCAATAATGTGGCTGAGTATGAAGCCCTCATAGCGGGATTATGCTTGGCCAGAAAGATTGGCGTGAGAAACTTAAGGGCTCACAGCGATTCCCAGCTGGTAGTTCGGCAGACGGCAGGAGATTATGGGGCGAAGGACCCAATCTTAGCAAAATACCACGAGCTGGTAACAAAACTCATCCAAGAGTTTGACGCCGTGCGGATCGAAAATGTACCCCGGCGGAATAACACTGAGGCAGATTGCTTAGCGAAGTCCAAAACATACACCGAGGTGCTAGACCATCCAAGCATCTCCGTGCTAAGCGTAACGACCTCGGGAACAGGGTGGAAGGACCCCATAAAGAGATACCTCGCAGAGAATGAGCTTCCCGAAGACGCCGGCAATGCTGCAAGACTGCGAAGACGCGCCGGAAGATTCTTCCTGATTGGTGAAGAGTTATATCGGCAAGGATATGCAAATCCGCTGCAGAGATGTGTGGGCGAAGAGGATACTAAGATGGTCCTCGAAGAAGTTCATGAAGGCATGTGCGGCTCGCACATTGGAACTGATGCCCTTGCAGCAGTGATACTCCGCCAAGGATACTTCTGGCCTACCCTGAGAAAGGACGCAAGGCAGTTCGTCCAGAAGTGCGGTAGTTGCCAGAGACATGCAAAAATCCAGAGGATACCCTCGGAAATGGTAACGTCGGCAGACTATCCTTAGCCCTTCGCAGTCTGGGGTATAAACCTTATTGGGCCACTCCCCACAGCGCCCGGAGGCGTGAAATTCTGCGTGGTAGCAGTGGACTATTTCTCAAAGTGGGTAGAGGCAGAACCACTAGCAACTATCTCGGCAAAAGAAGTGCAGAAGTTCGTATGGAAGAACATCGTATGCAGATTTGGCATACCGAGGGTACTAGTAGCTGATAATGGATCCCAGTTCATAGACAAAGGATTCCAGGAATTCATCAGTGACCTCGGAATAAAGATGCACTTCGCCCCAGTAGCTCACCCCCAAAGCAATGGGCAGGTGGAAGTATCAAACAGGACCATAAAAGATGGCCTGAAAAAGAGACTCGGGGAAGCCAAGGGAAAATGGCCAGGAGAACTCCAAAGTGTATTGTGGAGCTACCGAACGACGCCACGAAGAGCCACAGGGGAAACTCCCTTCTCACTCGTCTTCGGAACAGAGGCCATTATTCCAATAGAGATAGTTCAGCCTTCAATACGGGTGCAAGTATTTGATGAAGGCGGAAACGACCTCAGTCTGAGAACTAAGCTCGACCTTGTGGCCGAACACAGAGAAATAGCCGAGCTGAGAAGAAAAGCTTTCCAGCAAAGAGTGGCCGCGGCTATCAACTTAAAAGCCAGGCCAAAAGAAATCAAAAAAGGAGACCTCATTCTCCGAAAGGCCGACTTTGCACCCCGAAGGCCATCTCACGGAGTACTTCACGCAAATTGGGAAGGACCTTATCTGGTTCTCGCCGAAGTACGAAAAGGCGTGTGCAAGCTTGGCGACGCCGAAGGCGTAGAATTGAAAAACACTTGGCATTCAGACGCCTTGAAAAAATTCTACCCCTAAGGTTGAGCGGAAGAGATATATTGTACAAGAAATATTCTAAGTACAGAATGGTCTGGAGAAGAATGGTCTTGAGAAAAATTTTCAAGTATACCAAATTGTCCAAGACAGAATTCCGCGAAGGTGCTCGCCACGAAAAAAGCAGATATGACTTCCCGAAGTCCCTTGAGCCACTATGCTCGGGAAAAATGGGAAACAAGAATCTTGCAAAGGTACTCGGCATAATCAGTGCAGAGAAAATTTTTCGAACACCCTTGAGCGAACATGCTCGGGAAAAAGGGAAAGCAAGAATCTCGCAAAAGTACACGCCAAAACAAAAGCAGAGGTAATTTCCGAACACCCTTGAGCGAACGTGCTCGGGAAAAAGGGAAATGAGCAATCTCGTGAAAATTTTCCTAAGTCCCTTGAGCAAATATGCTCGGGACAATAGGAAGACAGAAAAATTTGGTTGAAGGTTTTCCGAAGTCCCTTGAGGGAACATGTTCGGGATAAAAGGGAACAAAAAGCCTGCAAAAGACTTAACCAAATTTTTACAAACTTTCCAGAAAGTCTCTTGAGCGAGCACACTCGGGACAAAGGAAGGTAAAAAGTTTCTTTGGTTGCAGGTTTTCCGAAAGTCTCTTGAGCAAACACGTTCGGGACAGTGGAAATGAAGAAACTTGCAAGAATGGACTTAGCCAAAAGATTGTTCATTAAGAGCAAACGCTGCCTTACAAAAGAAGTGCCCAAAGAAGGAGCACAAAGGGAAAAAAATGAGAGGAGCCCTAAACCAAACTAGGGAGAGCCGGGCGGACGAAGAGCAGGAAGCTTCAGATGCTCGACCTTGGACCACTGCCACCGAGGTCCTTCAGGAATATTTAGGCCCTCCAGAAAAGAGAGGTCCAAATCTGGGAACCTCTGCAGGACTTGGTGCCGAACAAGGCAGAAGCCGTCCTGAAAGGCGACCTTGGCCATTTGATCAGAAGTATGTTTTTGAACGCCAAGGTCGTTGAGCTCCTCCCTCAGCTCAGCAATCTCCTCCTCCAGCTCGCTTATCCCCAGCGTCTCTTCGGACTCCTTCTTCAGAGCCTCGACCTCGGCCCGGAGAGCATTGTTCTCATCCGTCAACCTCGCCGCAAGACTGTCAGAAGCAGCCTTGTCCTTGACAAGATCTCCGTTGGCGGCGAGCAGCCCCTTTACTTGGTCGCCGAGGTCGGCAATCTTCCGGGAGGAGTCCTTTTCAAGTTCTTCTCTCTTCTTCGAGAACTCCTCCCGAACGGCGGCGATTTGCTGAGAACAATCCGCTGCCAGCTGCTGGTTGCTGGCGACCAGGTTCGCAAGTGAAGCCTTCGCTTCACTGAGTTCCCGCGAAGTCGCATCCTTGGAGGCAGCCTCTCTGGCCACCCGAACTCGGAGGTAACCAGCGTACTCTAGCAGCTACGGCAAGGCAAAAGTCCAGGTTAGTACAAGTCTAAACACTTAGAAAATTGAGGAAAAAGAGTGTAAAGACTATACCTGAGCAGCATGCTCGGTGACTTTTGCAGCGAGGGTAAGATCCCTCGGGTGAGCCGCCGCAATGGCCCGGAAGGAGGCGTCAGTGGTCATCCCCTTCCAAATCTCCTTCGTCATTTTCGGACAATCGTCGGAGAACAAGTTCATATCCTCCGTGATTGTCCAGAAGGGCTCCAAGGGGATCTTCCCCTCAGGGATTTTTGCATCGCGAAGGGCCCGTTTCCTCTCATAAATGGCCCTCCAGCCGGCAGTAAGAGGCTCATCTGAAAGTGAGAAGGAAGTTAGGAGTAGAAGAAAAATTCGCGAAAAGCAAAGGAGCTGAACTTCGCCTGAAGGCATATCTGGAGGAACCTCGGAGACAGTGTCCTCGGGATCCTCGGGCCCCTCGGAAGAAAGACGCTTACCCTTCTGCCGGTACCGCTCCTCGGCAGTAGGTACTTCTACCACTACAGTGTTTCTGGGGGCCTCGAGGTCGAGAGGAGGCACCTCGGCGGAAGTAGCGGGGACCTCGGCCGGCGGAATTTCAACAAGACCAGCCTCTTCGCCAGCTTCTCCTTCCGAAAGCTCTGGCTGAGGAGGCTGGACAGCCTTCCTAGCTCGCTTCGCCGAGGGCCCCCCCCTGTCGTCTTCCTTCTTCGGGAAGCCGCCTTCTTTGTCTGCTCCCCCTTCTCCACTTGGCCAGAAAAGAGGGCCTTGTAGTAGGCGGAGCCCCATCGCCCATCTCTGAAAAAGAGAAGAAATATCAGCGTAAGTCCGAGGAAAAAATATAAAGGGATGGAAGATTACTCACTTTCGGCAAAAGATTCGAAAGAAGTCTCCCCCTTAAGGAGCTTGACCAGCCAGGAGTCCTTCCCGGCGATGGCGGGAGCGGGCATATTGAGGTCAGTCACGTGCTCCTTAACCACTTTCAGCTCCCGAAGGACTTCTTCGGTCATCAACCTCCAGTTGATAGGAAAGGGGTAAAGAGCACGAGGAGAGACCTCAGGAGCCCAGTCAGCGACTGCCCGAATGCGGACGTCGAAATCCGCGAACACGGAAGCCAACGGTGGGGTCAGCAGCATCCTCGGATCAACGACGTCTGCGTTCAGCACTCCCTGAGCCCATCTAGTCGGGACACCAGACCAGTTCTTATCCACCTTCAGGAAAAAGAACTTAGGCTGCCACCCCCGCCAGCTATCCTTCGTGTCGAAGGTGAAGGTAAATATTTTGCTCCCGGATCCCCGAGGCAGCAGGAAATAGAAGCCACCCTTCGGGACCACGTAGAGCTTGTAGTACTGCATGAAAATGATGAAGTAGGGCTCTATCCCGAACACGCCACACATGCAGAGGTAGGCGTTAAAATAGCAGTACGCGTTCGGGGGAAGCTGGTTCACAGCAATGCCATGGAATTGGCAGAACTCGCAAACCACCTTCGGGGGAGGATACCGAAGTCCGGCCTTTAGTTGGGCTCGGAAGACGGTAACCTCGTCGCCGCGGTTTGAAAAAGCAAAATGGCTAGAACGAGGCAGCCTGGTCACAGCGTAAGAGGGAAGAAAGAATTTTTTCTTCCACCTCTCTAGTTTTTCGGGGGTGGTACAGCAAGGATGGGCCAAAAGAGGTTTCTAGCTCTCGGGAACAGGCATCGTAGACATGAAAAAGAGTTTGAGATGGAAAAGAAAATAGTTTCCAGAAAAAACTCAGAAGACGAGTTTGGAAAAAACAACAGTTTTCCAGAAAAACTCAGAAAAACAGAGGAATCAGAGTACTCTGGAAATCAAAACCCACCAAAAGATTTGCCTAAGGACGCCGTCATGAAAGTTGGTAGGAAAAGCTCTGATTAAAGAAGCTCCGCCACAGAAAGCGAGAGAAAACGCAAGAACAGAGGGCAAAGCAGAGAGAGAGCAGAAAAACAGTAAGTGGGACTTATGATGGAATGGGCTATTTATAGGCCATAGGTGGGTAGCCGAAAAGAGGTCATAAGTACCCATTGGAGGCGAACCGTCGCCGTAACTGCCCACTGCACCCGAAAAGGCGCGCCCTCTGTAATTGACACATCTCTCTTCCAATGGCAAGAAGCCGCGTGTCAACCGCTGCGCAGAAATAGGGGACACGCCTCCCCAAACATCCCTGGAAAACCGGGACACACCTCCTGAGTGGGACACGTCGTTTGACATCCCTGAAAAGTGGAGACGCGTCGCTCAGTCTGACACGCTTGACCATCAGACCTGCAGAAATAAAAAGCGGGCCACCTCGAGGACACCGAGAGACAGGCTATGGCTGAACAGCCCATGACTTTTGGGCAAGAGGTGTATCTTCGGTACAGGCTTTGCCTCGGAGACACCAAAGAATAGGCCAAGGCCGAACAGCCCAGACCCTCGGGAAAAAGGTGCGACCTCGGAACAGGTTATGCTTCCCAACAAGACTCCCAACAACAACCTCGGAAAGAGATGCAAACCGAAGTCTTCACTTCGGCTTTCCAGAGGGGGGCATGTGATAGCCAAAGGCTATCGCCTCAATCTGGCCGAACACCCTGCCACAACAATGGCCAGAAGAACTGGCGCTTCCCGGGAACAGGTGGAATCATGCACCTCGGGAGATAGCCGGAGAGCTCCGAGCCTCGGCACGCCAGTAAAACTTGAGGACTCTATTCGCCCCCCAAGGTTGTGAACAGCGCGCCTTCGAAAGAGTGGCACCAGACATTGCTGCCCGAACATGATATCCCCGAAGGCGGAACCCCCTGGAACTGGGAACCCCCGAACTGAGGGTATGCTTCCCGAAGAGGCTCTGTCCGAACTAGAGGACGACCTCGCCCAGGGACCTCGGGAGTACGACAGGCGCATTTAAGGAAGCATTTAAGGAAGCCTCTGACACGTCCCACCACAGACGTAGAAAGTCGCCCTGACGCGCAGACGCCATCAGAATCACATCATGGCCCATCTCAGCACAAGGCTCGAGGCGAGCTGGTTACCAACTATCTGTCCCCTACGCCCAGAAGTTCAGGAGCATCCGACCGCACATGTGTCATGATCTGAACGGGCTAGGTATTCCTATATATACAGGAAATAAATACTTGACAGGAGGTTGGTAGGCCGGAGATACAGCTCCTACACTCTGAGAAAATACCAGGTGAGACTTTTCTGCCCTTCTCTTTGAGCTAGTGACTTTCTCCTTTTTCCGGCCACCACTGACTTGGGCGTCGGAGGCTCCCCCCCCGGAAAAACACTCCGGGGGCCTCCTAACCCTGTTTTCCAGCTTTTCAGGTACTCTCCTTGGGGCGATCCACCTTCCAGGCGTTCTTCCTCCTAGAAGTCTCCTCAACAGTCATCATGACTCACAACGATGAGGCCCAAGGCCATCAGGACGGATAGAATCCGAAGAGGGTGCAGGCACTGAAGGGCGACCTCGCCCAGGGGACCTCGGGAGTACGGTATGAGCATTTAAGGAGCCTCTGACATGACGCCCACAAGCCCTACACGTCACATCAGAACGGTGAACTGACACACCGTAGCCGCCCCAGTCCTGACACAACCTGTCCGGGTCCAGGGCTAAAGGAGGCTGCAAACGGCTGCCTGTCCCCTAGGTCCAAAAATACAGATCAAATCCGACCGAACACGTGTCATGATCTGAACGGACCAGCTACTCCTATAAATACTAGGAAATGGGACTGGGCAAAGGATGGGCATTTTCCTCCCTCTGAGAAAACACAAAACAGGCAAGACACTTGATCCCTTAGTGTTCTTCCTCCACTTTCACTCAGAAAACTGACTTGGGCGTCGGAGGGTCCTCCCCGGAAAAGCAAACCGGGGACCTCCTAACCTCTTCTTTGAGCTTTTCAGGCACACTCAGCTGGGAAACCAGAGCTCCAGGCGCTCGCCTCCTCAGGAAGTCTCTCCACCTGTCAACATGACAGTAAACGAAGATGCTTTGGGGCATCAGTACTGAGGCCTGAGTTGAGGCAGATATTGAGGGCTATTGGCATTAAGACCTATTACGAAGCTGTCTAAAGGGCTCTAACATTGGAACAAGAATTTCATCATCCTATGGCAGGAAACATTAAAAGGGCATTGATGGGTTACTAGAGTGGAAGGAAGAAATCTAGAGATAGACTAGGAAAAGCTGAAATAGGCAGAGAACAAAAGAAGCCTAGAGAAGCTCAAAGGTTTGAACTCCAAAGTCAAAATTATGGAAAGTACCATAGTTTTAAACCATGTTATAGACACATTGAATGATGTTTAAAATGTGGCTACCAATGTTTGTGTTGTGCCCAAAAGGCCAATCATGAGATGATTTTATTTTTGCACATTGAGTCATGATTTTTTATTAAGGCATTAATCCAACAATTATGTTTCTTGTTTTGTTTCTGCGTAACTTAACAAACATAATTATAACCCTAGAATAATGATATTCTCAAACGTCCCTAGTCTAGTATTATTGTGGAGCGGGTTGCAATAAGACATAACGACTAGCATATGTGGAGACTAATATGAGATATGTAGGCTGCATATGGGTACAAGTTGGACAACTTGTGTACTAGACCGACCCACCATGAGAACACTACATGGATCGTTATGTGAGTGTCATAAGTGATTCTCATAGTGATCATGGTATATGTAGTCCTTCGACCTAAGATCATCAAGGTTCCCCACATGTGAGTCACATACTTTGATACTTTCCTTTGTTGCTCGTAACTGAGTGAACTTGAAGGAGGTCATTGGGTATGTCACATATCATGTGGAGGGATTTGTATGATCAAGATGGGGTTTGTCCCTCCTATGTAACGGGAGTGATATCTTCAGGCCCCTTGATAGAGTAAGACTTAGAAAAATGCATGGCCATGCTCGGATGAGTAGATATATGATATCAATGTCATCAGTTTAAGTTGGTCTACTCGGTAATCAAGAAACCAAAGATTGGGCTATACGAGAGTGGCACATTCCATGTCTCGTGCTTAGTCTTGATATCTTGGACAAAGGTTTAGTCGAATCACCGACAATCTTGTCACTTGGGTAGCAATGATGTGTTGCTAGACACCGCTCATTGCTTATGATCATAAATGTGATTTATCATCATTGCCAACGTGGTAAGAGCCTATTGGGTCGCACACATAGAGCCATTTGGATCATTGGAGTGCATGGGCTAATCATTTGGGTTTTGGCTTCACAATAATTTCGTATTAATAATGGGCCCAATAGTTGAGACATTATTAGGCCCGAAATTAAAGCCTAATTGGATTAGAGCTTTGAAACCCATTAGGCCTGGAAGTTGAGTCTCACTATAAATACAACTTCTAGTGAGAAATTCGCAGGTCTTCTTACCCTAGCCTCCCAAAAGGACAGCCGTACTCTTCTCTTGCAATTCCTTGGAGGACGCAAGCTAGCACTGCGAGCACAATAGAAACACATCTGCCAGGACGCGGTGGAAGCGTGGTGATCCCGAGAGGCTCGTATGGATACCATAGAGAGCTTGAACACGTCAACTGTTCAGGTGTTGTGATTCGATTCTACAGTTGAGTGAGAGATCTCAACCGAAAATTAGGTATGAAAATTTTTGAACAGCTGGTTTAGCCAGTTTCACTTGGATCCTGGAGGGTTTCGGTTAAATTCCACTACGCTGTTTAGCTCCCAAAACCCAACAACCAAGACCATTGGGTCAGAGATTGCCTAGTTAAGAAAGAAGAAAGGAAAGTGTTGGGTAAAATTGAGGCTCCATGGCCAAGAATCCAACAAGGAATAAGAAAAGGGGTGGCAATACCTCAACCTCACAAATAGACACAGAGAGGGGTAGGTGTTACGGCCCTTCTAGTGGGAGGTAAGGACTTTAGAATTTAGTTCAGAAGTTTAATTTAAGTTTGCCTAGCAAGAATTTAGAAGTTTGCCAAAGTTCACTAAGTTCCGACAAGAATAAAGCTCTGAACTAAGTTCAGGGGCAAAATGGTAATTTTGCACCCTGAGTGGCCGGGACGAGTCCCGAGTGTTTTAAAATGAATTTTTAGAACTTAACTTTTAACCTCAACTCAAACTCAACAAATAGACAAGGATTTAATCAAGAACTGTTAAGTTACAAAGATGGGGGACCTAATTGCACTTAACTTGAAACCTTGGTGATCTTGGTTGCTAAGTGAGGGTTTAAGAAGGGAAAAAGGGGGAGAAGCTGCCATTAACACGTTCTTAAGCTTCCCTCACTCATTTCTCTCTCAAATTGAACTTGGAATCAAGTGATCTTGGTGTCAAGAGGCGCAATTAAGGATGTTCAAGCTTGGAGAAGTGATTTTCAAGCTTGAATCCATGTTTTTGAAGCTTGGAGAGGCGTTTTTCTCCATCCCCTATTTTTGAACGAGGTATGAGTTATGTTCTTGATTGAATTCGTGTTATTTGGTTGATTGGAAGCTTGGGTTTTGGTTGAAAGATGTGTTTTTGATGTTTTAGAGCTTTGTTTTGGTTTGAAATTGTGTAGAACTTTGGAAGCTTGTTTGGAAGAGGAAGGGTTCGAATTCTTACTTGTTCTTGGTGTTAAGGTAAGGGAGAAAGTGTTTTTAAGTTGTTGGATTGCTTTTGGATTGAAATGGATTGAGAAAGTTGAGTAATTTTTGGTTATGGTGTGAAGAAACGTTTTGGGAATTATGATGGACTAGCTAAATTCGAAGGATTGGTTTGATGTTTCTAATGCATCATAGTTTAGCTTTGTATAGTTGGTTTTGTTCCTTGCAACATGTACTTCATGTGTATGAAATTTGGTAACTTTTGATGCATGTTTGCTATATGTATTTGGTTGCCAAAGTTCATAGCAGCAATCGGGCAAATTCTGCATTTTTGCAGAATTGGCGACGCGGCGCCAATTCGCCCGACGATTGGCGACGCGTCGCCAATTCATTTTTCGGTCACAGAGCGTTTGTTCGTTGGCGACGCGTCGCCAATTCCTTTTGCCTTTGGCGACGCGGCGCCAACACCTAAAAATGGGGGGTTTGACTTTTTGCTGCGTTGACCCGACCGAGACTACGGAAGGTTCGGAACATGCCTAAGGGTCCGAGGATCTCGATGGTACTCCGAGACTTCCAAAAGTCCCACCGGAAGTATGAGTTTTCTTGAACTGTTTGAGGTAAGTAAGTTGCTTAGGCAACAAGTAAGGAAACAAATGTTGCAATTGAACTTAATTAGCTATCAATAGCTCAGGTGAGAGGTTTAGAACCCTCTTCGGCCTAGCCGTGCCGGAGCCACGAGGCCACGAGGTGAAACCTTGTTCATCTAGTTTACATCAAAGAGGCCCTGCGGCCTAGTCTACAAGTCCCGTCATAAATTCCCCTGCATAACAACTAGGTGAGAGGTTCTATGTTTGAATGAGGCTTGCTAAGGTTCACCCTTGAGCCATAAGATAGGTTGCTAAGTGATAGCGCTTGGCCTATATGTCAGGTTGCTAAGTGATTGCGCTTGGCCTGTATATGTGTCAGGTTGCTAAGTGATTACGCTTGGCCTGATACAGAGGACTACTTGAGGAGAGGTCTACCGACCTAGTATATATATATATGACTAGTACCCTCATGCTGTGTGAGCTCACAGCCAGAGTCCTAGCTTTTTCTTGCAGGTACATCGAAGACCCTTACTGAGAATGTTGAATTCTCACTCCCTGTTTGTTATGCAGAGTCTGGAGTAGCAGGACCGGATAATCGCTGAGGATTATCACGGTAGTACCTTTTTGTCTGTAAAGGTACGGTAGTTGAGAAACTTTAAGTTTCTAGCTTGCTTAAGTGTTTAGTTGGTCTGTTGGTCAGGCTGTGGTACTAACTTGCTTCTTCCTTTGGCTGCAGAGCCTAGTAGCACTTGACAGAGGACTTGTGAGACTCGCCACTGGGACAGGAGTCCAAAGTGGGAGCTAGGGTAAAAGATCTCAGCAAAGTCTTGTATTTTGATACAGTACTTTATTTTGCCTCCAGTATTTATGTTATAAAGAGTCCTTGACTCAGGGGATTGTTCTCTGGGTGAGAGCATTAATTACTTATGTATAAATGCTTTCACGAGCGGTGTATGTGTAGTTAATCACTCAAAGGTTGATTTTGATATGCTTTGGCATTTTGTATTTATTTATATAGAATTTTACTTAGCCGGCTAAATGTCTAAATGATTAAATGTTTTATGGTTTTAATAAACCAAGTCAAAGCATAAGTGCATACATATTGCATTTCTAGGTTAATCAACTAGTAGCATTGGATTTAATCCACACACATAACCAGCTAGCCAATTACAATCCACCGTGAGACAAACGCTCACAGGGTATCCCGGGCAGGGGCACGGGGATCGTGTCAGTAGGTCAACCCCTACCTGCTAAAGCCCAACCACCAGTTGGGAGGGTTTCTCAGATGGAAGGATCGAGGAAAAGACGAGAAACCGGCCTTGGAGAAATGGTAATCAGTCATGGCAAACAAAGGAAAGCAGCACTAAAAGGTAACCTTTACCTTTCTAAGAAGCTCATTTCGGTGCTTTATGAAACTTATGCTTCCACATCCATTATTTCAGTTAATTTGGTAAGAGACTTAAATTTAGAGGTTACAACACTACCTCAAATGTATATGATAAGAATAACTAGAAATAAAATAAAGTTTTCACGTCACATAGTCAAAGACTATGTGATTAGGCTAAATGAGCTAGAATTAATGGCTAATCTGGTCATTCTCGAAACCATTGGTTATGATATGATATTGGGCATGAACTAGTTAGTTGAAAATAATGTTATTATAAATTTCCAAGATAGGAAGTTGATGCTACCAGGATCAATAGAATATTCCCTCAAGGACTTTATAAAATGTGATATTAGACAAGTAAAGGTAATGGATTGCATACCGATACTTTTTGAAGAAGAGTACATGGGGTTGAATGACAAAGAATCTAAGATTGAACTAGACAAGATTCTTACTTTGAAAGAATTCCCAAAAGTATTCCCTTCTGAGTTACCAGGTCTACCTCCTATGCGGGAGATAGAGTTTGAGATTACCAGAAGCAACTCCTATATTTGATGCACCTTACAGGATGGCAATCCCTGAAATGAATGAGCTGAAAAAGCAACTAGATGAACTCCTTGAAAAAGAATTCATTAGGCCTAGTGTGTTTTTTTGGGGAGCCCCAATGCTATTTATGAAAAAGAAAGATGGGACTCTGAGTTTATGCATTGACTACAAAAAGCTCGTTGCTATAATTGTAAAGAATAAGTATCCTCTTCCTAAAATTGATGACTTATTTGATCAACTTAAGGGAGCTACAATTTTCTCAAAGATTGATCTCAGATTAAGGTACTTCCAACTGAGAGTCAAGGAAGTAGACATTCCTAAGACTGCTTTCAACACTAGATATGGGCATTTTGAATACACAATAATGCCATTTGGGCTTACAAATGCTCCAACCTTCTTTATGGATTTGATGCAAAGAATATTCAAACGATATTTAGACCACTTTGTGGTGATCTTTATAGATGATATCCTGGTGTATTCCAATGATAAAAAGGAGCATGAAAAGCACTTGAGAATAGTATTGGGTGTGCTACAGACACAACAATTAGATGGCAAACTGAATAAATGCCATTTCTGGACCAATTAAATTGAATTCCTAGGCCATGTAATAATGGGAAAAGAATGGCTGTAGACCCAGCAAAAATTGAAGCTATCTTATATTGGAAGTAACCATAGAATGTCAGAGAAATAAGAAGCTTCTTGGGTCTGGCTGGTTATTATAGAAGATTTGTTGCAAAATTTTCAGTAATGGCAACTCTTTTAACTAAACTAACAAGAAAGGGGCAAAAGTTTGAATGGTCTAGGGAATGTTAAGAGAGATTTCAGAGGCTTAAAAACAAGCTTACCTCAATTCCTATACTGATACTGCCTAATCTCAAAAACCTTTTGAGGTTTACATAGATGCATCCATTGTTGGATTGGGATGTGTGTTAATGTAAGAGAAATAAACTATAGCTTATGGATCAAGGCAGTTGAGACCACATGGGAAAAACTATTGAGTGCATGACTAGAACTTGCAGCTGTGATCTTTGCCTTAAAACAGTGGAGACATTACCTCCGAAGTAATAAGTTTCAAATCTTCACTGATCATAAAAGTCTCAAGTATCTCTTCACTAAAAAAGATTTGAATATGAGACAAAGAAGATATCTTGAATATCTTAAAGACTTCGACTATACCATTGAGTACACTGAAGGTAAGGCTAATAGATTAGTTGATGCCCTAAGTAGGAAATACACAAGCATCTTGAAACAGGGAGAAGAAAAGCCAAATGAACTTAATAGCCTAACTTGTATTACCACCTCACAAAAAAGGAAGAATTACAAAGTGTGGCATAATGGTCAAAAACCATTATATTGTGTTATTCTCACCATAGTGATTGAAGTGTAAGGGGTAAAGGGCATGATCAATACCTCCTTAAAAGTGTTTTAAGTTGGTAACTTGGCTCCCAACAAAAGCCTTAAGGATTTCTTATTTATCAAGTAACCTATGGACTTTTTTGTAAGGTTTTGGAAATTCAGGTACTTAAGTGCAAAACTCTCAGGAAAGAGCTTTAGAGAGTTATGGAAATGATATGAATGGTATGAAAGTGCTATTGGATGACCAAATTTATTATAGAAGACATGTTTGGACAAAGAAAATACAAAAGGCTTTAAGGACTAAAGTTTTTGAGTGTAACCCTTAAGATGTTCAAGCTTTTGACTTGTTACCACCTCACAAAAATGGAGAATTACAAGTGTGTCATAATGGCTAAAACCCATTATATTGTGTAATTCTCACCACAGTGATTGTAGCGTGGGGGGTAAAAGGCATGATCAACACCTCCTTAAAAGTGTTCCAAGTTGGTAACTTGGCTCCCAAGAAAAGCCTAAAGGATTGCTTATTTGTCAAGCAACCTATGGACTTTTTTGTAAGGTTTTGGAAATTCGGGTACTCAATTGCAAAACTCTCAAGAAAGAGACTTGAAGAGTTATGGGAAGGATATAAATGGTATGAAAGTGCTATTGTAGGACCAAATTACTCACGAAAGACAGGTTTGGACAAAGGAAACACTAAAGGCATTATGGACCTAAATGTCCTAGTGTAAACCTTAAGGTGTTCAAGCTTTTGACTTAAGTCTAAGGGTGGAATTGTGGGGTTATCCCACCATGGGGGAGGCAGCCAACACTTGATAATTAGTCAAAAATGTTGGGCACTTGTGTACCAACGAGTTTAAGACAAAGAAACCATAATTAGTGAGAAAGAAAGTGACATAAAGCAAGGTTAAGTGTGTTTTGTGCACTTAAGATCATTTAAGGCCATTTAAGTGGCCAAATCACTTATCCCTCTCTCATTTTCGTCCTCCCCTAGCCCAAGAACACAACCATACTTCCTCCATAGCCACCACACCTTCAAACTTGCAATTGATTGAAATTAAAAGCAAAAGGAAGCAATTGGAAGCAAACTAGAGCTATTTCTTGGATACTTCAAGGATCAAGCATGATTTTTGGCCTCCCTCTTTGGTAAGGGTTTTCTTGCTCTCATGGACTATTTTCTTCAATTTTCAAACATCCATGGAGCTAGGGCTAAGCTTGGAAGAGAGCCATGAGCTTGATGAACCAAGCTTAGTGAGGGGAGTGCACTTATTGAAGGTTTTGTGACCAAGTGTGAAGTGCACAAAGATGGCAGTAAAATGAGGGTTTCTAGAGCCTAAAGTTAGTACTAACTACTGTTAAAATCCTCCTAAGACCAAGCATTAGCTTGAGGAGGGCTGTCATAGTGATGTTTTTAAGTTTATTACATGTTTTATGGACTAACCTATGGTTATTGTTGCTGCTGCATTTCATGTGTTTGTTGGTTGTGAATAGCTGATGCATTTGGTTGCTATATCTTGTATATATGCATTGTGTTTTTGTGTTTTAGCGTCTTTGGATGCAGGTTTTAATGAGGATCACACTACCTTAAGAAACCAAGTGTTACCCTTACTAAGTTTCTCAATGAAACTTACTCCTCTCAATTCTGTCATTTCAGCTACAGCAGAAAGATCACCTTTAAACTAACCTTTTGTTAGTGTTGTGCCCAAAATCCAATCATGAGATGATTGTATTTTTTCCACATTGAGTCATGATATTTTATTAAGGCATTAATCTAGCAACTATGTTTCTTGTTTTGTTTCTGCGTAATGTAATAAACATAATTGTAACCTTAGAATATTGATATTCTCAAACGTCCCTAGTCTATTATTATTGTGGAGCGGGTTGTAATAACACATAACAACTAGCATATGTGGAGACTAATATGGAATATCTAGTCTACATATGGGTACAAGTTGGAGAACTTGTGTACTGGACCGACCCACCGTGGGAACACTACATGGATCATTATATGAGTGTCATTAGTGATTCTCAAAGTGATCATGGTATATGTAGTCCTTTGACTTAAGGTCATCAAGGTTCCCTACGAGAGTGACACATTCCATGTCTCGTGCTTAGTCTTGATATCTTGGACAAAGGGACAATGGCATATATTGATGATGATTATAAAGGTTTAGTCAAATCACCAACAATCTTGTCACTTAGGTAGCAATCATGTGTTGCTAGACACCGCTCATTGCTTATGATCATAAATGTGATTTATGATCATTGCCAATCTGGTAGGAGCCTATTGGGTCGCACACATAGAGCTATTTGGATCATTGGAGTGCATGGGCTAATTATTTGGGCTATAGTTTCACATTAATTTCGTATTAATAATGGGCCCAAGAGTTGAGCCATTGTTAAGCCCGAAATTAAAGCCTAATTGGATCAGGGCTTTAAAACCCATTAGGCCTAGAAGTTGATATCACTATAAATACAACTTTTAGTCAGAAATTCACAGGTCTCCTTGCCTAGCCTCCCAAAAGGACAAACGCACTCTTCTCTTGCAATTCCTTGAAGGGCACAAGCTAGCACTGCGAGCGCAAGAGAAATGCATATGCCGAGACACGGTGGAAGCGTGGTGATCCTGAGAGGCTCGTGTGGATACCATAAAGAGCTTCAACACGTCAACTGTTCAGGTTTTGTGATTCAACTCTACAGTTGAGTGAGAGATCTCAACCGAAAATTAGGTATGAAAATTTTTGAACACCTGGTTTGCCTCGTTTTACTTGGATCCTGTAGGGTTTCGGTTAAATTCTACTGTGCTGTTTGGCTCTCAAAACCTAACAGTGGTATCAGAGCTACTGGTGGAACCTTAAATCAGGCTTGAATGTTGAATCGCATGATGTTATGTGTTCGATTGCTTTCGGCCATGATTAATTAGATTGATTCATGATGCGAGAAACCGGAACTCGTAATGAACATATGACATATATGAAGAAACGACACTAATTGGTTAATGAGATAAACTTGAAATTGATTGGTACAAGATACCTATATGGATTAGGATTCTTGCAATAGTTGTAAAAACCCTAGCTTTGTTCAGATTCGGCCTATTCGAGGACCAAAAATAAGGTATTTTTGCTAGCTCGAATGGAGGAGTTTTGGGTGCCTACTTGCTCAAAATAGAAGATCTCAGGCAAAGCAATTGTAAGACAATTTGTTGCGCCAGTAACCCCCTGCAAGGGCGGCCCCCCTTGACCCCGTCCGTTGACCGGCCAGCGGGACCACGTTATGCGAAGCGCCACATAAATGAAACTGGTTAATCAACTCTCAAAAATTGGCATGCATTTGTTGAATAAGATTTGACATGTTATGCTGATTGATGGTTGTAGCATGGTGCATGGTTATAGCCCTTGATTGGTTGTATTTGTAAATACGGCCTGCGAGTCGTGCCTTCTCTTGTTACTCTCATTGTACATTCTCTTTGTTAGTGTTGTGCCCAAAACCCAATCATGAGATGATTGTATTTTTGCACATTGAGTCATGATATTTTATTAAGGCATTAATCCAGCAATTATGATTGTTGTTTTGTTTCTGCGTAACGTAATAAACATAATTGTAACCCTAGAATAATGATATTCTTAAACGTCCCTAGTCTAGTATTATTGTGGAGCGGGTTGCAATAATACATAACAACCAGCATACGTGGAGACTAATATGAGATATGTAGTCTACATATGGGTACATGTTGGAGAACTTGTGTACTGGATCGACCCACCATGAGAACACTACATGGATCGTTATGTGAGTGTCATAAGTGATTCTCATAGTGATCATGGTATATGTAGTCCTTCGACCTAAGATCATCAAGGTTCCCTACATGTGAGTCACATACTTTGATACTTTCCTTTGTTGCTCGTAACTGAGTGAACTTGAAGGAGGTCATTGGGTATGTCACATATCATGCGGAGGGATTTGTATGATCAAGATGGGATTTGTCCCTCCTATGTAACGGGCGTGATATCTTCGGGCCCCTTCATAGAGTGAGACTTAGAGAAAATGCATGGCCATGCTCGGATGAGTTGATATACGATATCAATGTCATCAGTTTAAGTTGGTTTACTCGGTAATCAAGAAACCAAAGATTGGGCTATACGAGAGTGACACATTCCATGTCTCGTGCTTAGTCTTGATATCTTGGACAAAGGGACAATGGCATATATCGGTGATGATCATAAAGGTTTAGTCGAATCATCGACAATCTTGTCACTTGGGTAGCAATGATGTGTTGCTAGACACCGCTCATTGCTTATGATCATAAATGTGATTTATGACCATTGCCAACGTGATATGAGCCTATTGGGTCACACACATAGAGCTATTTGGATCATTAGAGTGCATGGGCTAATTATTTGGGTTATGGTTTCACTTTAATTTCGTATTAATAATGGGCCCAAGAGTTGAGCCATTATTAAGCCCGAAATTAAATCCTAATTGGATTAGGGCTTTGAAACCCATTAGGCCTGGAAGTTGAGTCTCACTATAAATACAACTTCTAGTGAGAAATTCACAGGTCTCCTTGCCCTAGCCTCCCAAAAGGAGAGCCACACTCCTCTCTTGCAATTCCTTAGAGGACGCAAGCTAGCACTGCGAGCGCAAGAGAAACGCATCTGCCAGGACGTGGTGGAAGCGTGGTGATCCCGAGAGGCTCGTGTGGATACCATAGAGAGCTTGAACATGTCAACTGTTCAGGTTTTGTGATTCGACTGTACAGTTGAATGAGAGATCTCAATCGAGAATTAGGTATGAAAATTTTCGAACACTCGGTTTACCCCGTTTCACTTGGATCTTGGAGGGTTTCGGTTAAATTCCGCTGCGCTGTTTGGCGCCCAAAACCCAACACTCTTCTCACCTTACTCCCCTCGAATGTAACTTGAGGTTTCTATTATTGATATAATGGTACATAATTGGATCATCCAAGGTGATATGTCCAAGGAGGTGACAACAAAAGGGCAACCAAGAAAGGAAGAGAAGGAGCTTGTGAAGACCCTTTTCTTTTCTTAGGCTTTTATGATATTCTCATTGGCTTGAGAATATCGCATAGTTTGGGTTATAACCATCTCACATTTACTTTCTTGTAAGCATGAGATGCATGTTTTGTATTTGTATGTGATGCATGTATAAGACAACCGGAGATAACAAATTGGTGAGATCAAAACAAAAATTCCTCAAAAAAAATATTAAGTCATTAAATGTGATGCCTTTGAAATGTTGGCACTCGTCAAGACTTTGATCAACATTAGGTGGGTTTGCCAAAGCAAAGCACCTATGTTCATCTTGGTAAGGCATGATGGGATAATAGTGATATCCAAATTGCTAACTTTGGGTCCAACTTAACTAAGTCATCCTAATAGGATTAGGGACTTGGAGGCATAGAGTTGTGCTTAATTTCATGAGATGAGCTTGGACAAGTGTTTTTCACCCAACTATCCAAGAGTTGCATAAGATGCAATTGGCAAGGAGTTGCCTACCTAAATAGCTGTAACTTGAGAAAAAAGCCAAAGCTGACTCAGGTTGTGGTCAAATATGGATCTTGGCCCACTAGAATACCTTAGCGCCGAGGTGTTCTGAAATAATATCGAGGGTTATTATTTTGAGGAAAATAGTGGGAGTATCGTTTAATAAAATTCCTTATTAAATGAATTAAAATACATGGCCCTTACCGCTGCATATTTACTATTGTAGATAACGATGGCACAAAACACATCGACACTTTCGTTACGATCGATCCTTAAGAAGGAAAAATTGAATGGGACCAACTTTCTCAAATGGTACCGAAACTTGAGGATAGTCCTCAAGCAAGAGAGAAAGGCTTATCTCCTAGAGCAACCCATTCTGAATGAGCCTACTGCCACTGCTCCAAGAGCTAAAAGGGATACTCACAAGAGGCATTCTGATGATGCTTTGGATGTTGCATGCCTCAATCTGAGCTTCAGAAGCAACATAAGAACAAGGGGGCGTTCGATATGATCGAACATGTCAAAATGCTTTTCCAAGAGCAAGCTAGGCATGAGAGGTTTGAGACCTCTAAGGCATTGTTTCAGTGCAAGATGTCTGAGGGAAGTCTCATGGGTCTTGATGTGCTCAAGATGATTGGGTACATTGAGAATCTTGAAAGTTTGGGATTTGCTATTCGGAAAAAGTTGGCTATTGATGTAGTCTTGCAATCGTTGCCTAAAAGCTACAATCAATTCATCATGAACTATAACATAAACGACCTTGACAAATCCCTTCTTGAATTGCTCAACATGTTGAGAACTGCTGAGCAAAACCTTAAGAAGGCTAAGCCCATTTTGGTTCAAAAGGGCAAGGGAAAGGGAAAAGCCAACAAGAAAAAGGATAAAGCTAATGGAAAGTCCAATGCTAATTCTTCTTTAGCTGCACTAAAACCAAAGGGTGGTGTGGTAAAGGAAGGGGAGTGCTTCCATTGTAAGCAACCTTGACACTGGAAGCGCAATTGCAAGCTCTATCTTGAAGAACTTGCTAAGGAAAAAGGAAAGTAAGACTTCCACTTCAGGTATTTTTGTTATAAAGGCTAACTTTTCTACTTCCTCATCTTGGGTATTGGATACTGGATGTGGAAATCACATTTGTACAAATGTGCATGATCTAAATAGAAGTAGAAGATTGGCTCGAGGTGAAGTGGACCTACGTGTTGGAAATAGAGCAAGGGTTACTGCCTTAGCCGTAGGGACTTATGTTCTCACTTTACCTAGTGGATTAGTTTTAGAATTAGACAACTGCTACTTTGTGCCTACTATTAGTAGAAATTTGATTTCTATTTCTTGTTTGGACAAGAAAGGTTTTTCATTTATAATAAAGTTCAAATGTTGTTCTATTTATTTGAATGAAATCTTTTATGGCAGTGCTCAACTTAGCAATGGGTTGTATGTTCTAGACCTCGAAGATCCAATCTATAATGTGAATACCAAGAAGGTCAGATTAAATGATTCGAACCTAACCTATCTCTGGCACTGTCGCTTGGGCCATATAAACGAGACCCGTATATCCAAGCTCTATAAGGATGGACTCTTGGACTCATTTGATTTTGAATCATATGAGACATGTGAGTCATGTTTGTTGGGCAAGATGACTAAAGCCCCATTGACAAGGCCAAATGAAAGGGCTAACGACTTACTAGGACTCATACATAGTGATGTATGTGGCCCTATGTCTACACATGCTAGAGGAGGTTTTCAATACTTCATTACTTTCACTGATGACTTCAGCAGATATGGCTATATGTATCTCATGAGGCACAAGTCAGAATCCTTTGAAAAGTTCAAAGAATTCAAGAATGAAGTAGAGAATCAACTCGAGAAGAGTATCAAAGTGCTTCGATCAGATCGAGGTAGAGAGTACTTGGATCAAGAATTCCTTGACTATCTGAAAGAGTGTGGTATAGTATCACAACTCACTCCACCAGGTACACCTCAATGGAATGGTGTATCTGAAAGGAGAAATCGAACTCTGTTAGACATGGTTCACTCTATGATGAGTCAAGCTGACCTTCCAAACTCCTTTTGGGGACACGCTTTAGAGACAGCCTCTTTTACACTAAACCGAATTCCATCTAAATCGGTTCAAAAGACACCATATGAGATATGGAGTAGGAGGCATCCCAATTTGTCTTTTATGAAGATTTGGGGCTATGATGCTTATGTGAAATGTCAATCCTCTGAGAAACTAGGGCCCAAATCTCAAAAATGCCTTTTTGTTAGGTATGCCAAACAAACAAAGGGTTACTATTTCTATAATCCTTCTGAGCAAAAAGTGTTGGTTGCTCAAATTGGTGTCTGTTTGGAGAAAGAGTTTATCTCTAAAGGAACTAGTGGGAAGAAAGTAGAACTTAAAGAAATTCAAGAACAACAAGGAGACATCAAACCTGAATAGACACCACAAGATGTTGTGGTTCAAGAGTCTGTTCCTGTAGCACAGAGCCCACGTAGGTCTGGTAGGATTTGGTGTGAACCTGAGAGATATGGATTTCTCGTGACTCACACTGGTGATGTGATGCTCATGGATCAGGATGAGCCCACAACCTACCAACAAGCTATGTCGGGGCCTGACTCTGAGAAGTGGCTAGTGGCCATGAAATCCAAGATGGAATCCATGTATGAAAACTAAGTATGGACTTTGGTTGACCCACCTGAAGGGGTGAAACCCATAGGGTGCAAAAGGGTTTTGAAGAAGAAAACTAACATGGATGGTAATGTGGTTACCTTTAAGGGATGATTGGTTGCAAAAGGTTTCAAGCAAATTCATAGTATTGACTATGATCAAACTTTTTCACCAATTGCTATGCTTAAATCCATCCGAATTTTGTTCGCTGTTGCTGCACACTATGTTATAAGATATGGAAAATGGATGTCACAACTGCATTCCTAAATGGAAAGCTACTTGAAGATGTGTACATGACACAACCTGAGGGTTTTGTCACTGCTGAAAATGCCAATAAAGTGTGCAAGTTGCAAAGGTCCATTTATGGACTGAAGCAAGCTTCTCAAAGTTGGAATCTTCATTTTGATGAAGCAATCAAAGAGTTTGGTTTTATCAAAAATGAAGATGAACCTTGTGTCTACAAGAAGGTTAGTGGGAGCGCTATTGTCTTCTTGGTGTTGTATGTAGATGACATACTACTCATCGGGAATGACATTCCTGAGCTATAGTCTGTGAAGACTTGGCTAGGGAAATGTTTCTCTATGAAGGACTTGGGTGAAGCAACCTATATGTTAGGCATCAGGATCTATAGAGATTGATCTAAAAAGCTTCTTGGCCTAAGTCAAAGTACATATATTGACAAGGTGCTAAAGAGGTTTAGCACGCAAGATTCCAAGAAAGGATTCTTGTCCATGTCACATGGTATAACTCTTTCTAGATCTCAGTGTCCGAGTACACCTGAGGGGAGAGAGCGCATGAGTAAGATTCCATTTGCCTCAACAATTGTATCTATCATGTATGCCATGATATGTACTCATCCCGATGTCTCATATGCCTTGAGCATGATGAGTAGGTACGAATCGAACCCCGGTGAGAGTCACTGGACAGCTGTTGAGAACATCTTTAAGTACTTATGAAGGACTAAGGATGCATTCTTGGTCTTTGGAGGTGAAGATGAGCTCGTTGTAAGGGGTTACACCGATGCAAGCTTCCAATCCGAAAAGGATGATTTTAGATCGCAATCTGGTTATGTGTTTTGTATAGGTGGTGGTGTTGTGGGTTGGAAAAGTTCAAAGCAAGAGATAGTAGCTGACTCTACAACAAAATCTGAGTACATTGCCACCTCTGATGCTGCGAATGAGGCTATTTGGATTAAAAAGTTCATCACTGAATTTGGAGTGGTTCCAAGCATTGCCAACCCAATAGAGCTCTATTGTGACAACAATGGAGCAATCACACAGGCTAAGGAACCTCGATCTCACCAGCAATCCAAACACATACTCCGACGCTATCATCTCATCAGGGAGATCATCGAGAGGGGTAATGTAAGGATATGCAGGACTTCGACAGACAACAACATTGCTAATCCACTGACAAAGCCCCTTACGCAGCAGAAGCATGATAGCAATTCTAGGTCCATCGGTGTTAGATACATTGATGATTGGCTTTCAATGCAAGTGGGAGATTTTTAGTGTTGTGCCCAAAAGCCAATCATGAGATGACTGTATTTTTTGCAAATTGAGTCATGATATTTTATTAAGGCATTAATCCAGCAATTATGTTTATTGTTTGGTTTCTGCATAACATAATAAACATAATTGTAACCCTAGAATAATGATATTCTCAAATGTCCCTAGTCTCGTATTATTGTGGAGCGGGTTGCAATAATACATAACGACTAGCATATGTGGAGACTAATATGAGATATGTAGTCTACATATGGGTACAAGTTGGAGAACTTGTGTACTGGACCGACCCACCATGAGAACACTACATGGATCGTTATATGAGTGTCATAAGTGATTCTCATAGTGATCATGGTATATGTAGTCCTTTGATCTAAGGTCATCAAGGATCCCTAAATGTGAGTCACATACTTTGATACTTTCCTTTGTTGCTCACAACTGAGTGAACTTGAAGGAGGTCATTGGGTATGTCACATATCATGCGGAGGGATTTGAGTGATCAAGATGGGATTTGTCCCTCCTATGTAACGGGAGTGATATCTTCAGGCCCCTTGATAGAGTGAGACTTAGAAAATGCATGGCCATGCTCGGATGAGTTTATATACGATATCAATGTCATCAGTTTAAGTTGGTTTACTCGGTAATCAAAAAACCAAAGATTGGGCTATACGAGAGTGACATATTCCATGTCTCATGCTTAGTCTTTTGTATGCTGGGCAAAGGGACAATGGCATATATCGATGATGATCATAAACGTTTTGTCGAATCACCGACAATCTTGTCACTTGGGTAGCAATGTTGTGTCGCTAGACACCGCTCATTTCTTATGATCATAAATGTGATTTATCATCACTGCCAACGTGGTAGGAGCCTATTGGGTCGCACACATAGAGCTATTTGGTTCATTGGAGTGCATGGGCTAATTATTTGGGCTATAGTTTCACTTTAATTTCATATTAATAATGGGCCCCAGAGTTGAGCCATTATTAAGCCCGAAATTAAAGCCTAATTGGATTAGGGCTTTGAAACCCATTAGGCCTGGAAGTTGAGTCTCACTATAAATACAACTTTTAGTGAGAAATTCGCAGGTCTCCTTGCCCTAGCCTCCCAAAAAGGACAACCGCACTCTTCTCTTGCAATTCCTTGGAGGACGGAAGCTAGCACTGCAAGGGCAAGAGAAACGCATCTGCCGGGACGCGGTGGAAGCGTGGTGATCCCGAGATGGTTGTGTGGATACCATAGAGAGCTTGAACACGTCAACTGTTCAGGTTTTGTGATTTGACTCTACAGTTGAGTGAGAGATCTCAACCGAAAATTAGGTATGAAAATTTTCGAACACCCAGTTTACCTCGTTTCACTTGGGGATCCTGGAGGGTTTTGTTTAAATTCTGCTGTGCTGTTTGGCTTCCGAAACCCAACACCTTTGTGGTTTGAGTTTTGATCTGAAATTTCAAATACATGAACTTCCATATGTCTAGTTATGATCTGGAAAGTTTGGTGATTTTAGGAGTACATTTGGTATTTTTAATGGTAGTACTTATTGTGTTGTGCAGCAGCTGTCCAGCATCCTATTTTTGGAGTCCATTGTGTCTCAGGACCTCCTGTAACCTATGATTCGTATTTAGCTGAGTCAAGGCCATTTTTTAGTGCATGTATGCATGTACATGCAGTGTATGTAAAATGAGACAAGTATGTGAACA
Source organism: Aquilaria yunnanensis (assembly GCA_039654915.1). Classification (NCBI taxonomy): domain Eukaryota; kingdom Viridiplantae; phylum Streptophyta; class Magnoliopsida; order Malvales; family Thymelaeaceae; genus Aquilaria; species Aquilaria yunnanensis. The sequence continues at coordinate 81,512,531 of CM077598.1, forward strand.
TTTGAGGAATGTTTTGGTTATGTAAGTGATGTGTTGCAATGCTGCCTAAGTGTGAATGATAGGCTGCTTACTTGTAAATTCTGTTTTGGTGACATAAAGTTGCTAGATGCAAGAGCATGTCATTCCTATGTGTAATGGACACATATGGTATAGCCTTGGAGGGCTTTCCCCTTGTGAATGAAGTGTTTGCATGGTTTGGAAAAATTGTATGGGCAAAATGGTCCAAAAGTTGCCAGAATTTTGACTCTGGACCTAAAGTTTAATATCTCCCTGTGAAGAATGAATATTGGTCTGAAATTTTGACCACACCTAGAGGACATCTGTAGGATTAAATGGGATTTGGAATTTATGGAATTAGAGCCCTGTAGCCAAAGATATGACATTGCAAATTTGGCTGAGTTATTGTTCATTTGGTCAGAATTTTGTAACCAACTTCAAAAATCCATAACTTGGTCCATAGGTGGGCTATTGATATAAAAAAAAATTCCTTGGTTTTCCCTAAGTCTCTACTTGGTAATGGAGCGAAGAAAATAGGGGGTATGTGGCTATAATGATACAGTTTATTAGTGGAAGTTACAGGCGCAGTGGCTGGTCACTAGAATTTAATAAGATTGCCTAATGTGTGGTAGGCAAGATTAAGACTTGTGCTAGTGTTTTCCTTCTTTGATGCCATAGTGTGCATAAAATGTGAATATGTGTGTGATGGTTGGACCAATATGCATGTGTTTACGTAGTGCCCAAGAGGGCCACTTGGGTTTGCACACTAAGGGTAGTGTTCTGATGGCCTACAGAACATTACAAATCCTGGGAGTCTAAATGTACAATTTTGGCACCATAATTGGACTATCCCGGAGTGGGTAACATGACTTAAGTCAAACAGAAGCAATTTGGAGTTCTCCCATACTAGTAAGGTCAGCCATGGCATGGGGAAAAGGATTCAAATGTAGGCTATGAGTTTGAGGCAAATAAACTAGGGTTTAGAAGTAAGGAAAATGACATAAAGCTTGATTAAGGTTTTTAAGGCTGTTTAGTGCACTAAAGCTTGGTTAAGCCTTTTAAAGTAGCCAGTTTCTTCTTTGCTTCTCCCATATTCGACCCACATGAGGCACCTTCACCTCCATAGCTCCTCTATAGCCACCATATCACCAAGCTTGAAGCTTGAAGCAATCGAAAGCAAGAAAGAGCAATTGGAAGCTATTTGGTGCTAAGAATTGAGTGCACCTAGGATCAAGCTCCAATTTCAGGATACATTCAAGGTAAGGAGTTCTCCTGCTCTCATGGAATGCTTACTATTTTTTCAAGCATCCATGGAGCTAGGGCTAGGTTTGGAAGACAACCATGAGCTTGATGAACCAAGCTTAGTGAGGGGAGTGCACTTAGTGAAGGTTATGTGACCTGGTGTAAAGTGTGGAGTGACGGCAGCGAATTTAAGGGTTTTTAGAGCCCAAAGTTTGTAATAACTTGTGTTAAAACTCTCCTAAGACCAAGCTTATGCTTGAGAAGGGCTTCCATAGTGATCTACTTGTGTTTATTACATGTTTGATGCATTAATCAATGCATATTGTTGTTACCGCGTACATGTGTTTACTGTTTGTGTTTGGCTACTGCATCTGATTGCTCTATATTGGATATTTGAATTGTGTTTTCTTTTGATTTAGTGTCTTTGGATTTAGGTGACATCAAGGGTTACATTACCTTAAGACTATAGGTGTTCACCTTACTAAGTTTCATAATGAAACTTAGTCCCCTCAAATATGCCCATTTCAGGTCGAACAGAAAAGATAACTTACAAACTAAGCCTTGTTATTTGATCTTTGATCTAAAATTTCAAGTATTTGAAATTCCATGTATCTAGTTAGGATTTGGAAATTTGGAGATTTTAGGAGAACATTTGGTATTTTTAGTGATGGTGCTTATTGTGTTATGCAGTAGTTGTCCAGCATCCTATTTCTGGAGTGCATTGTGTCTAAAGCTCTCATGTAACTTGGGTGTGTATTTTAGCTGAGTTAAGGCCATTATGTAGTTTATGGATGCATGTACATGTAAGACATGTAAAGTTGAAACAAGTATGTGAACATTTGAGGACTTTTTTGCTATGTATGTGAATGTGGTGAACAAGCTGTCTAAGTGTGAATGATAAGCTACTTGTTTCTAAATTCTGTTTTGGCCACATAAAGTTGCTAGATTCAAGAGTATATAATCCCTATGTGTATTATACATGTATAGGATAGCCTTGGAGGGGTTACCCCTTGTGAATGAAGTGTTTGCACACATATGAAATTTTATATGGGCAAAACGGTCATAAAGTGGACAGAATTTTGACCTTGCACTCAAAGTTCTATATCGCGTTGTGTATAATCAATCTTGGAATCAAATTTTAACCACATCTAGATAAAATCTAGAAGCTTAACTGGGATTTCAAATTTCTGCATTTGGAGTGCTATAGCCAATGTTCTGACATTGCAAAATTGGCTAAGTTACTATTTATTTTGTCAGAATTTTGTGAGCAATTTTAAAAATCTATAACTTAGTTGATAGGTGGGCTATTGATGTAAAACCAAATTCCTTGGTTTGGTTTAAGTCTTTAGTTGATATTGAAGAAAAGAAAACATGAGGGTACATTGCTAGACTAATACAATTTTTTGGAGGAACTTTCAGGTGTAGTGGCTGGTTACTTAAACTTAACAAGATTGCCTAATGTGTGGTAGCCAAGATTAAGACTTGTGCTAGTGTTTTCCTTCCATGCTGCCATGGTGTGCATAAAATGTGAATATGTGTGTAATGGTTGGACCAATATGCATGCATTTACATTGTGCCTTAGAGGGCCACTTGGGTATGCACACTAGGGGTATTGTTCTGATGGCCTACAGAACATACCAAGATTAGGAGTTTTAAATGCACAATTTTGGCACCATAGCTGGACTACCCCAGAGTGGGTAACAACTTGTTTGGCTAATAAGTGGACAAGCCTAGTTGAGGGTAGTGACTATTCAATCAACGTAGAAGGTAAAGTTACAAAGAGCACAAAAACAGGATGAAGATCTTCCTAGAATATCTGGGCAAAGGCATGGAAAACTCTTCCAAGGGTTTTTTTTGTTAGTGTACCCAAAGGCCAATCATGAGATTATTGTATTTTGGACATTGACGCATGATATTTTATTGAGGCATCAATCCAGTAATTATGTTTGCTGTTCTCTTTCTGCGTACGTAATAAACATAATTATAACCCTAGAATAAAGATTTTCTTAAATGTCCCTGGTCTAGTATTATCATGGAACAGGTTGCAATAATACGTAAATACTAGCATATGTGGAGACTAATATAAGATATGTAGTCTACATATGGGTACAAGTTGGAGAACTTGTGTACTGGACCGACCCACCTTGACAATGTTACATGGATCCTTATATGAGTGTCCTAAGTGATTCTTATAGTGATCATGTATATGTAGCCCTTTTACCTAAGGTCATCAAGATTCCCTACATGTGAGTCACATACGTTGATACTTCCTTTTGCTGCTTGTAATTGAGTGAACTTGAACAAGGTCATTGGGTATGTCACATATCATGCGAAGGGTTTTGTATGATCAAGATGGGATTTGTCCCTCGTATGTAAGCAGAGTGATATCTTCAGGCCCCTTGATAGAGTAAGACTAAGAAAATGCATGGCCATGCTCGGATGAGTTGAAATACGAAATCAATGTCATCAGTTTAAGTTAGCCTACTTGATAATTAAGAAACCATAGATCAGGCTATACGAGAGTGGCACATTCCATGTCTCGTGCTTGGTCTTGATATCTTGGACAAAGGGACAATGGGTTATACGGATAATGATCATAAAGGTTTAGTCGAATCACTGACAATCTGATCACTTGGGTAGCAATGATGTGTTGCTCGACACCACTCATTGTTTATGATCATAAATGTGATCTATGATCATTGCCACTGTGATAGGAGCCTATTGGGTCACTTACATAGAGTCAATTGGATTATTTAAGTGCATGGGCCAAATTATTTGGTCCTGGTTTCATGATAATTTTGTATTAATGATTGGTCCAAAGGTTGAGCCATTATTAGGTTTGAAATTAAAGCCTAATTGGATTAGGGCTTTAAAACCCATTAGGCTTGGGAGTTAAGTCTCACTATAAATACATCATATAGTGAGAAATTCGTAGCTCTTGCCCTAGCCTCATTAAGGATGAAATCAAAAAAGTTCTAAAAGTTCCAACCGCACTCTTCTCTTGCCATTCCTTGGAGGACGTAAGTTAGCATTATGAGCGCAAGAGGGACACATCTACTGGCACGTAATGGGGTGTGGTGATCCTGAGAGGCTCGTGTAGATACCATAGAGAGCTTGAACACGTCAACTGCTCAAGTTTTGTGATTTGACTCAATAGTTGGGTGAAAGATCTCAACCGAGCTAGGTATAAAACTTCGAGCACCCGATTTAGCCCATTTCACTTGGATCCTAGAGGGTTTCGGTTACATTCTACTGCACTTGCTTGGCTCCCAAAACCCTACACTCTTATAGGTAGGGACTACTGTATTTTTAAGATAGAATTTATGTACCCAAGGGGTATGAACTATGAGAACAAATTCTAAAAGAGGCCCACTCCAATAAGATGAACATACATCTTGAAACTATAAAGATGTATCAAGATTTTAAAGAACATTTTTGGTGGCCTAATATGAAAAGAGAAATATACACATTTGTATCCTAATGTGTGGTATGCCAACAAGTGAAGATTGAGCATCAGAAACCAGGGGGAAATTACAAAATTTGCACATACCTGAAAGAAAGTGGGGTTCCGTATCTATGGATTTCCAAGTATGCCTATGACAAGAAGAAAACATGATACCAACTGGGTAATTGTGGATAGACTGACAAAGTTAGCATACTTCTTGCCTATTAATCTCATAGAACCTTTGGATAGGCTGGCACAATTGTACATTAAAGAAATAGTAAGATTGCATGTCATCCTAGATGATATAGTTTCAGATAGAGACCCAAGGTTTTGTGTCCAGATTTTGGAAAACATTACATCAGGCACTAGGTACTAAACTAAAACTAAGTTCAGTTTATCATCCCCAAATTGATGGGCAGGCTGAAAGAACCATATAGATTCTAGAAGATATGTTAAGGTGATGTGTATTAAACTCTAAAGGAAAATGGGATCAACTCCTACCTTTGATAGAATTCTTCTACAATAATAGCTACCACTGAGTGATAAAAATTACAACTTATGAACCTCTATATGGGAGGATATATGTTACTCTACATTATTGGCAAGATCCTATGGATATAGTTGAGATAGGAGCAAAACTAATCAAGGATACTGCTTAAAAGATCAAGATGATCCAAGAAAGGATCAAGGTTGCCAATGATAAGGAGCAAGCCTATGCCAATCAAAGAAGAAGATGAGACCTAGAGTTCCAAGTGGGGGACTATGTGCAGATCAAAGTCTCTCAAATGAAAGGAGTCATGAGATTTGGAATGAAGGGCAATTAGCTCCTAAAATAGTGGAAAAAATTTGCAATGTCACTTAGAAATTGGAATTACCTATGGAGATGGGTCACATAGATGATACATTTCATGTCAGTATGCTTCTCCTGTCCTCTCTTATGAAGAGGAACCTATAAGAATTCTAACTAAGGATGTGAGGAAGTTGAGGAGCAAGTGGATAAATATGGTGAAGGTCCAATGGCCTCACCATTTTGAACAAGAATCCACCTCAAAAACTAAAGCTAAAGTGATTAAGCAATACCTAGAGGTATACCCCAAGTTACTTGAGAATTTGGAGAACCAAATTCTTTAAGGGGTAGAGAATTTCATGCCTGTGATTTGCATAGGCCATGGGCTGTAATAAAATGTACACATGATGTACAATTGTATGGAAATATGAACAATGCAGAATGTAAGTCACAAGTATGAACAAAGCTCTTATGGGAATGCCTTAAATGTACTCTAAGTATGCTTAGAGGAATCCAATGAAAAGTGGTATGGTTGTGTGCCAACTAAGGTTAGGCTTAAGCCCCAAAACCCATTTTTAGGAAGGGAGCTTTAACATTGAAGGTAAATTTGGTCAAGAATCCAAAGAAACAAAGTGTGCCAAGACAGACACAAAATGTGACTTTTAAGCACACTCTAGTGTGCACTTGTTTGAATCTGAGAACTGTAAAGCCGAAAATGCTAATGGAAATTGTGTGAGCTCAATGTCTAAGGTTGGGATACCAATGAGAGCAGCCACATGAACTAAAAAATATGATGGATTCATGAGAAATGGAAAGGACACACCAGGGTGCACTAGAACACTCTTAAGTGCACATTCATGTGCAATTATGTGCTTCTGAAAGCTCTAAAGCATAATGTATTTAAAGGCATTATATGAGAGTGACACTCATCATTCAAATAAGCTGGAAAACACAAAGAAACCATTGAGACACTTCAAAGAACAGTAAATTGATCTTAAATACACTCTAAAGTGCACCTTTGTTCAACGCAAAGTTTGAGGACTTAATGGCTAAATGAATTGGTGAAGTGGCTACTTAAAATGTGCCACTTGAATATTGAAATAGGATGAAACAAAGTCTCAAAGAAATTGAGCTACTTGGGAGAATATTTGACCAAAAGTAGTCAAAATTTCAATGGTGGCATGAAGAATTTGGCCACCTTTGGATTTATAGTCTTCAAAGGCTGTTTAATATAACTTCTTAGTTATTTATTTGTAGATTCTTGAGCTCATAAATTTTGGCTAAGGACTTGCAAGGAACCAAAACAAAAGAAAAATAAAAAGAAGACTAAATTAGTCAATAGTCTTGGTAATCAAGTCATTCGGCCATCCTTGTTCTCTAGTCCTTAAAGGCAGTTTCCTAGTTATTTGAAAGTAGGTTTTACTAGATTTACTACCTATTACCATGGAATAAGCTTGTGAATGATCACTGATAGAAAAGAAAATAAGCAAAGGAAAAAAGAAAGGCAAACCAAGGTAAAAACGCAAACTAGTTCAAAACCAAAGCCAAGTTAGTATACAAACTTTGGCGATCTTCATGAGCTACTCTCCTCTTCTTTTCTTCCTAATTTCTTATGATCTTCTACTTAAACAGATCCTTACCTAAACACCATAGTGCTGTTGGAAAGAAATGAGTCAAGGAAGAACAAAGATAAGGTCAAAATTGAAGCATGTTGATGCAAGATGAGCTCATGGTGTTGTCCATGTTACATGCTGTATTCAAGGATGTGTAATCAAGCTTCCTTACTGGCATTTTGAACATAGGTGAGGACACATATGATGCTTATTTTCCTATGTTTTGAAGGAGAAAAGCCGCCCTAGGTGATGCCTTAAGCCAAAGTAACCTAGAGGCTATATAATGGGCTATGTGTGCTTAAGCCACTATGGTAAGCTAGCTAGTTTTCTTTCAACAAGCATAGGGTTTTTGCTCAAGTTTGGCCAAACTTGACCATTAACCTGGACCTATTTGTTAATTGAACCTAATCAAAGTGATCACATGAAGAAGTTGCCAAGAAATCATGCTTGCTATGTTTAGAAAACCATGTCTATGTGGTGTGTGTGTTCGTGTGCTTCTCTGTTTGGATGTGTGTGTTAAGCGCCTATTATATATATATATATATATATATATCTTGTATATATTTTACTTTTGGTGTTTTATTTGTCTTTGGATGTAGGTTATTAAGTGAAAATGGAAGTTTATATGTATAGCAATGTTATAAACATTATGTAGGCACTAGGTGTTGTATTGGGTTCTTCCCTGAGTACCTATGTACTCACGCCCTCTTTTGCCTATTTCAGGTAAAGAAGTGGAGGATTGAAGGGCTAAGAAACCTCTAGGGAAGTCTATGTGCAAAGAGGTATTACTCTAAAATTATGGCTTATGAAAAAGAGGTATGAAAAGTTCATCAAATTGGACTCATGATTGTGTTTTATGTTTGTAGGCCCTAATGCCTGTAGTGGGGATTGCTAGTTTTGGCTCTATCGTGGGATGGGCTAGGACAAGGAGGATAATAAAATAGTTATGGCCTAGATGTTAGGCTAAGCTAGAGTTCAAAGTCATAGTTGGCCTAGAGATAGTTTGAACTAAAATGTGTACCATGCATGAGAACACTTAGTACATCAAACTTTTGGTGTATATGTTTTAGGCCATGTAGTCCCCATTTGTAAATTTTGGCATGTACATATTTTTTTATATTGAGGGCAAGGGGGCTGAGCTTAGAATAAATCATAACCTGTGCCTTGTTTGTTGTTTTGGGCTAAGTAAGCCATAAGGCACCAAGTATGGTATAGTATGAAAGATGCATGCATGGTTTGCAACTTGTTAAGCTAAAGTGTGTCCATGGATGTATGCTTTTGCATTCAGTAGGCCTTAGTGAAACTCTAAAAGACATATAACATTCACATAAGTTATCTAGTAGCATGAAAACCACATATGCACCCACAAAAGTACTTAGTAATTTCAACTGATTGAAATTCTTTCAATTAGGTGACTAAGTAAAAACCTGTTAGATGTTCAAAGCTTGAGATTTCCACCTAAGAAAGCCATAAAGTTGGGGTTAAGAATCCTAGGAGTCAGAGTCTAATTCACCCTAAGAAAATCAATTAAGTGATTAAAATCAATTGAGCGAATAAAAGCAACTAGTTGGTTTCAACCTTTTAAAAAAAGGTTTACGGTGGTAGTGAATTGGGCCTTGGCATTCACAATTTTGGCTAAACCCCATAATTGCTGGATAATCTTTCTTACATGTTGTACTTTAGTCCAAGACCTTTAAAAATTTCCGTTAAAATTTGGAAGACTAAAAATTTCTCCCAATAGTTTTAATTAAGCCCTACACCCTAATCCAAGTTCAATTCAGCCCATAAGACTCACCAACTAAATTAATCAAGTACATAACATTTTATACCTGATAGATAGAATTTAATTTTCCTTGCAATTAGTTCACTTAATTAGGACATTTGTTGTCTTGATCTCCTTGATAGAAAATTGTCAAACAAGTTAATTACACAAATGCGATCTAAGGATAAACTATTCAAGGTGAAGGTATGACAACTCTCCCAGCTCTCAAAATTTGGTCCTCCGCATTTGTTAGGAACTTGGGAAACAAGTTTGGGTATTTCTCCAGCATGCCTACCTTTGTTTCACAAGCAGCTTCTTTTTCAGAATAAGGAGTCCGTTAGACCTTTACCATAGGTATCAACTTTCTTCTTAAGTTTCTAACATTCTTAGCTAATACCTTCATCAGTTTCTCTTCATAACTCAAGTAAGAGGCTAAGGGTACTTTCTCCATAAGAATAACATATTTTTCATAAGGAAGATAATTCTTAAGCATACTTATGTGGCAAAAATTATGAACATGCTCCATTCTAGAAGGTAAAGCTAGCTTATATGCCATCTAATAAAAGTCAAATATACTTTGGAGCTAGTTAACTTTTCTTTGTAATTCTCATCATTCTTTCATGTGGGATACATTTAACTATACCCAATCTCCTATTTGTAGCTCCACATTCCTTTTCTTTTGATTTGCATAACAAGCATTTCTTTGCTTTATAGTTGCAATCCTTTATTGAATCCTCTTTATCTTTTTAGTGGTCTCATTGATGAGTTCTTGTCTAAGCTCAAATCTATCTTTGCCATCAAACTAGCAGTGAGGAGTCATACCCTTCCTACATAAAAGGCTTCAAATAGAGCCATTTAAATTGTAGTATAATAGTTGTTGCCATCGGAAAATTAAATTAGAGGTAGGTCATGATCTCAGTCACATCCTAAATCTATTACATAACTCCTCAACAAATATTTAAGAACTTGAATAAACTTTTTTGTTTATCTATCTAACTCTACGTGTTACATAGAAATTATTTTTTATTTGTGTACCCTATTTTGCTCATATTTATAAATTTTTTGTATATGCTTTTCCTTATTAATTGCTTTTCTTTTTTTATATGTTTTTGGTAGGGATTGGTGCTTAATTATTTTATATTTCATTTTTAGGCATTATTTTAGCTCTTTTATAGTTATGAAGGATTTTGTATGAGGTTTGGAGCTGAAATGCATGTTTTGGTAGAAATTGGAGTAAACACAGCTTTAAACATGCTCATGTCTGCACCAAACATACCTATGCTCAATGTCACACCAATGATCCAGACTGTGTTGGTAAATCTTTGTGAGTTTTATGTTCTAAAAGAGAAACATGGCCTTGAACATAGTTGTGTCCTAAGCCATGTTTGTTTCCTGTCAGGGTTTTATCGAATTATTTCTATAGATTCGGAAGAGGGAAAAAGCAATGACATGCTCATATTTATACCTATTTTCTATATATTTTTCTGTGATGTTTTCTTGTCTTTTGATGTGTTTTTGTTTGAATTTGGTGATTAATTGTTTCAAATTTTGTTTTTAGGTCATATTTTAGCTCTATTTGAGTTATAAAGGATTTTATGCAAGTTTTGGGTTGAATTGCAAGTTCTTAAAAAATTAGGTCAAACACGACTTGGATCATGCCTGTGACAGATGTAATCAAGCATGTGTTCATACTAGACATGCTCGTGTTCGTTGTCATGTATATGTTCCTAACCGTGTCATTAAAGTATGAGATTTTTATATTCTAAGAGGTGAACATGGCCTTGAACATGGCCATACCATAAACCATGTTTACCTGCTATTATGGTTTTATCAAGCTAATTTGGTGAAAAATAGAAAAGATGAAAAGATGGGGTAAAAACATAGAGGAAAGGGTTGAAATTTGATAGAAGAAGACAACCAGAGGCAATTTTTATGATCATCACCGATTAATGTGCATTACATCAAGGATTTCTTGGAAAAGAAGTGATTTAGAGTTGGAGAATTCTTTTCCTAGCTTTTCTTTGTTTTTGTTGTGTTTATTTTTCAACATGATGAACTAAATACTTTGCTCATACTTAAATAGATAATCACTAGGATGATATTATGATTGTTATTGGTTTTGGATTAATATAATTATGGTTTTCTTGTTATTTACCCAATATCCTTTATTCTGTTGATTAATAGTAGCTAGCATATTAGTTCAACAAGGGATAATGAACATATTCAGGTAGTCTATGGTTTGTTTATTGTGGATCATAATTGGGTTGAGGGGATATTATCATAGCCAAGAATAATAGGTACGGCATAATCCTTTCAGACTAGGGTGAAACCTGGTAGTTAGGTCATAGGACTAGTAATGCATTTTTAGGGAGCATAGTAGGACTAGCCACCTTATAAGTGACTTAAGAATAGGGTTATGCCAATAGGAATAATTGGGTGCTAATTTAATTTGGGTAGTACTCCATAGTCCAAATTAATCATATGCCTGTTAAACCAAAGTAAGAATAACACAATAGATTTCTAGCAGGATTCAATTCTAAGTATGACATATCTTGTTACTTATTGCTTGATTACAATCCACTATCGATAATTAGTTAGTTAACTATTTTTATTGCATTGGTTAACTTAGTGAATTCTTTGTTAATTAGTCAAACAAAACTTTCATTTTTGGTTAGATAATTGGGAAAAATATTGAGTGTGGTAGACAACTCTATTCTTTGGGAAAAATAATCTTGATACTTGCCAATGCTATACTTTGATGATAGGTGGTCTTGCTTATGAATTCACAAATTTATAAGTATAGATAAAGTCGACATATCCACATCATTCATTAATGTATTGGCAAGAGTTTTTTTTTGTGAACTAGAAAAACATGCCAAGTTTTGGCCCCATTGTTAGGGAGCATTTGTTGAAATTGCTACCTGAAAGATTGATCTTTATTAATTTAGGCATTTTTTTATTGCAATATTTTTCTTTGAATTTTTAGTTTTATTTTTAGATTGCTTATTTCTTGTTGTTTTCTTATAGAGAATTTGGTGCATGACTCATTGCCACCATAATGAAGCAATTGAAGCTGATCCAGAAATCTAAAATTCTTTGAGAAAATTTTGTTTCACAAAGGATACTGAGCCACAACCATTATATCCTGAGGTAGAAGAACATGGAGAAAATCAAGAGCTTTCAATCATGGAAGATCGTAATTAAGCAAGGACTATGTCTAAATATGTTAAGTTATTTGTTGAATGGATGGAATCAAGTATCAACAATAGACCTCCTATCAATGCCAATAATTTTGAGATCAAACTGAATATTATTTAGATGGTGCAAAATTGTGTTCAATTTGATGGTTTGACGGATGAGGATCCTAATACTCACATTGCTAGTTTTGTGGAGATATGTGATACTTTCAAAATTAATGGAGCTAGTGAATATAACATTCACTTGATGTTGTTTCCACTTTCATTAAGAGGAAGAGCAAAGTAATAGTTGACTTCACTTCTAAGAGGATCTATTGCCTTTTTGAATGCTCTTACTGAGAAATTTTTGTTGAAGTATTTCCCTCCATAAGAATGCAATATTCTAGAATGATATTTATGCTTTTAGTCATACGGATTCTGAGACATTGTATAAAGCTTGGGAAAGACTCAAGTATTTGTTTATAAAATTTCCAAATCATGAATTACTTACATGGATGCAAGTGCAAACATTCTACAATGGTTTGAATTATGCTTTCAAGCAAATGATTGATGTAGCAACTGTGGTATTCTAGATAACAAGACACTGGAAGCAGTGTAGGATTTGATTAAGGAGATGGCTATGAAAAATTATAAATGGCAATCATCATCTAGAATTAAATTGAGCAGAGTAGCCATAATTTAAAGTTCCAATCCCTATTTAGTTTTAACAAATCAAATTGAAACTTTGATGAGGAAGTTCAAAAAGTTTGTTGCCAATTACAAGTAAGATTTGGCAATGTAATGTAAAAATTTTGGAGAACATTCAAGCAATGTGTGCCAAATGTAGAATTGGTTAAGCAAATTGGAACAAGTGTACTATGTTGGAAACCTTCTATTAGAAGGAGGATGGTCATGTGGATGTCAAGGTCTTGGAAAGGAAGGAAGAACCTCTTTGAGCTATTAAGGAAGATATCAGGCTAATGACATTAATCCAAGTGCTTTTTGGGAGGTGACCGAAGGATCAATAATTTTTCTTTTCTTTTCTTTTCCATTCAATCACATTTTTTGTTCCTTAATTTTTCATTTATTAGTTGGATTTTGTTTTGATTGTCCTTTAATTCCATGATATGTGTTTTGATGTAGGAAACTATGTTATTTTGGAAAGAAATGTTTATTCAAGAAGGGGAGAAAAAGTAGAATTCAATTCTGGGTAAGTTTGCAATATTTTCAAAGTTTTAGTCACTAAACATACCCTTATACATGCCCGTGTTCAAGGTTATGTATCTAAACAAGGTTTTAAACAAAACCATGTTTGCTCTAAAAAATTGATAATTTAAGAAAGCATTTCAATTAAGTCACAATAGCCAAACAAGGTTTGTGTCATGACCATGTTCTCAAGCGTGTCACATTAACATGGTTTATATCATGCCTTTGTTCTTACCCATGTTCATTGTGAATAAAAAAAAATCCATAAGTTATCAACGCCTAGAAACTCAACCATGTTCTTAAACATGTTACTTAGACACAGTTTTTGTCACATTCATGTTTGAAAATATGTTTGTTTTCTGTGCTCAAAGGTTTTAAGTTCCAGACTTTAAACATGGTCAATGTCATGACCGTGTCTCTAAGCATTTTTTGTTAACATGGTCATTTATATGCCCATGTTTTAATTCGTGTTTCTCTCTTATTTTAGAAAGTTTTGAGTTCCAGATGCCCAACATTGTGCCTATCATGGCCATGTCCTTACACGTGTTTACTAAACACAGTCATCTTCATGCCCATGTTCAAGCTCGTGTTTTAGTTTAGTGTTTTAAAAATTTTAAGGTTTAGAACTTGAACATGATCAACATTATGGCAGCATTCTAAAGTGTGTTTGAGAAGATTTAATAGATGCGGGCATTGACACGCACATGTTCAAGGTCGTGTCTTGCTTATATTGAACCATAGGCCTGATTCTTCTTCCCTACTTCATATGAAACTCACTCAAACTTCTTCACCAAGCTGAAACCTCTAGGTTTCTTACATCCTAGCAAGATCTTCAACCATAGGAGGATTTTCTTTTTGTGCTGCATTGCTAATTTTCTTCCCACATCATCATTTCTCGCTCTATAGAGTAACTCTTTCTCTGTATGTTTATTTGAGTTTTAGGGATGATCTTGGTGATTGCTTATAATGGATAGGAGTTATTTGAAGTATATGATTGATTTCTTATCCCCATTGAAGCTTGTTATAAGTTTTTAGCATGATTTGTGAAAGTTGGTTAGTTTGGTAATTGTATTGGAAATTGAGGTTTTGTTTGCAATGGTTGATGAAATTTTTTGTATGCATGGTTAGTTTTATGAGTTGTTAAACTTGAATTGATTTTTTCTTATTAGTTGATCCCTTGAAATTGCTTGCTATTGTTGATTGGATTGGAATTTAATTAATTTTAGGACTTGGGAATCTTTTGGTATGGTAGTGAACAGGTCACTTGAGCACGAGAAAGAGCTTGAACTGGAATTGCATTGATTGATTTTCCTTGAATGGGTGTGCATGAACCTTGGGTTGTTAAGCCTGATTAGCTTGGTGCCTAAGTTAAGTTGAGTTTCTTAATATAGGGAATTTCACTTCAATCATTGTTCGAAGTTTAATTCTCATAATTATGGAATTGTTGAATTGAATTTGAGAATTATTGTTGCACTACAAAAATTTTCTGGCTTTTCCAGGATGACAAAGTGCCAAGAGAAACGACCGATCTGCATGAAGAAATCAGCAAAAAGAGCAAAGAAGTCCAGTCCTCTTCTTAATTTTAAGAAGGATGCTTAGGAAGAGTGACTCAAAAGGCTAGTAGAGAAGCTTTTTAAGGTCAGTTGAGTTATTGATTGGGATACTCTCACTCAGCTTGGTTTAGATAATGATGTTTGGGCTTTTATTGACTTCAATAGGTGGTTGTCAATATTTGATTGTCGGGGACCCATCTATAATGAGCTTACTCTTTAGTTTCTGAGAACCTTGGAGTTCGATACTAAGAACATTAGTTGGACCAAAGAGGATGCAGCCAAGTTTCATATAGGTGAAGAGAGCTTTGTGATGGGTATAGATGAGTTGGTGCAGCAGAGTTATGTTTATACCTAAGAGCATAGTGAGTCCGATGAGCATAGAGGCACATTATATGATTTTGCTGCTGCCACCCCTGCTGCTCATGAGTTTTGTTGTGAGATCATTGATGATAAGGCTATCTATTAGCCCAAGATATCTAAGGCGTCGAAGTTAAGGCCACCAGTCGTCTGTTATGTGGACCAACGTTGTGACTAAGAAGGATCTTTTTTATCTTTGCTGCATTGTCAACCATGTGCAATGCTGGGCAATGCCTTTGCATAGTGGGCAAGCGGCACCATTTGAAGCCAAGGACCGGGGCCATATGTGTTAGATTGTTCATTATGAGGCCAAAAAAGAACCTTAGTCCATTTCCACCAAAAAAGGATCTTACTGAGGTAATATGGCTTGGGCAAGCCAACTTGGACTCATTTAAGTCACTCAGGCTACTGGAGAAAACCACTCTCCCAAATGGCTTGGCAAGGTTTGTTTTGAGGACTCAAGAGGTGATGCAGCCTGAGGACCAGCCTGATGTAGAAACTTAAGCTACTTCCACTTTTGCTAGTGCCAAGGCAGTTGCTTTGCTGGCAATCTTTCAGAGTCAAGCATTTATCTTGGAAAGACTTGAGTTCATGACCACTACCTTACTTGGAGTTAAGACTCACCTTTTTGCTATTGAGGTGAAGTATTTGAGTGTTGAAAAGGTCATGCGGTTCTACTTCTGGTGTTCCAGAGTCATCAAAACTTTTGGTTATGTTCCTCCTTCATCTTCCCAGTAAGACTATGATTCAGCCAACTGTTTTCAAATGCCGCATAAAATGTAGGTTCAGGATCAATATGGTAAGACTCAGCAAGTAGCACAGAAGGTAGATGTTGCTACCAATGTCATAGCATCTGCTGTGGATGCTATTCATCAGTAAGAGGAGGTCATGGTCGTGGGAACTATAAAGGGAAAGCCAGCCGAGAGAGTGGATGCTGTAAGGAAAGCTGAGGTTGCTGAGAGAGTTGATGAGGAGGCTACTACTACTGTTGACAAGTTTGGAGAGACCACGGTTGATCCTATGGTTGTGGGGCTAAGTTTTGAGGTCGGGAGTACAGATGGTCATGCTGAACCTACATACATGGTGACTGCTCTGAGCATAGTTGTGACCCTCTACCCTTAGGATCATCTCTAGCTGGAGATGAGTGATGGATCTTAGGACATTCATTTTATTTCTTTATTTTATGTTTATGTTATTATTGATGTCATTTTACCTACTTTATCTCTTTAGTTTATGCTAGACATTATATTAGAGCATTGGTTGCTCCTACTATTAGTTTCCTTTATTTTTTTTGTTTAGTTCTTCTATTTCTTAGTTTCTATCATTATTTTTCTATCAATGATCTTTTATATTTTTATGGAAGACTTCCTCTCGAAGTCGAAGCTTGATCAAATTTTTTATGGATCTTTGGAATGCTAACTTGCACATTAGGAAACTGAATTTTGCAAGGCAATATCATTTTCTATTAACCCTATCTTTTTCCCTTTGTTTTCCATGCTTGTACAATGATGGCAAGGTATAGTTTAAGTGTAAAAGAGTGGGGTAGCTTAAGCCTTGAGCTTTCATTTTATTTTTAGTGAATTTTCAAATTTTTTTGAGAATTTTTGGAAGTTTTTAAAATTTTTTAATATTTTTGGAGCTTAATTGTTCTTTAATCATATTGTTGAGGATGTTCCTATTGATAAACATGACTGTTAGTTTAATGTTTTGAGTTCTGAACTTGGAGATCAAGTAAGTTGTTCTTGAAATCTTTCACTTTTGTGCTTGATTGTCATTAAAATCTTTCTATAATCCGCTAGCAAGCTAGTGGAAAATGGCCTTTATATGGTGTTTTTGCATCAATTTTTTGTGTTTAATATGTTGTTCAAAGCATACTAAGTTTTGAGTTTCTATGTTGGATTAGTGGTAAGAATTGGTTGATGGATATGTGGTTCATTGTTGAAAAACTAAGAAAAAATTGGTATGAATAAGTTGCAACTCTGCTGTTTTAGTGTTGAAGTAGGTTGGAGTCTTCTCTTAAGGCAATAGTCGATCACAACTTGAAAAGATGTGAGAAGCATGAGTAGGATCAAAGATCATTTTGGATTGGGTTGGGAAATGGCTTGGGTATAGACCAAGCTCATGTAGTGTACACTTGCCGCAAAACCTGCAGCACTTAAAAGAAATGTGAAAAACAATATGAAGAAAAATGGTTGAAAAAGAAAACAAAAGAATGTGAAATGTTCAATATTCCCCCATATCCATGGTTTTTGTGATTTGAATGGTTGTGCATAGTGAGCTTTGGGTTAGTGTGATTTGTTCTTTTAATTTGGATGAAAATTTGATATTTTTCTTGAGCTTCAAGAGATATGGGTTTCTATCTTGAGAATGAATTATTTCCATTAAATTGTGTTATTTTGAGAAGTGGTAGATTGAAGGTGTTGCGTGCTTGGTAATCTTGTCAATTTCTCAAGATGTTTAAAGCTTCAATTGTTTCCCATTTCAGGGTAGTCCAGTTATGGTGCCAAAATTGTGCATTTAAACCCCAAGGATTGGTATGTCCTATAGGCCATCAGAACAATACCCTTAGTGTGCATACCCAAGTGGCCCTATTGGGAACTATGTAAATACATGCATATTGGTCCAACCATTACACACATATTCATATTTTATGCACACCATGGCAGCAAGGAAGGAAAACACTAGCACAAGTCTTAATCTCGACTACCACACATTAGGCATTCTTACTAGGTTCAAGTTTCTAGCCACTGCAGCCAAAACTTCCTCTAAAAACCTATATTAGTCTATCCATGTACATCTATGTTTTCTTGTTTGCACTATCAAGTAGAATCTTAGACCAAACCACGAAAACAAGATTTACATCAATAGGCCACCTATTGACTAAGTTATGGATTTTTTAAGTTGGTTACAAAATTCTGACCAAATGAACAGTATTTTAGCCAATTTTGGAACATCATATCTTTGGCTATAGGGCACTAAATGTAGTAGTTCCAATTCTTAGCTAATCCTCTAGATCTGCTCTAGATGTGGTCAAAATTTAATACCAAGATTCATTCTACACAGGGAGTTATAGTGCTTAGAGTTTAGGGTCACAATTCTAGTCAATTTAGGACCATTATGCCTATACAAAATTTTATAAGCATGCAAACACTTCATTCACAAGGGGTAAGCCCCTCCAGGCTATTCCATACATGTCCAAGAGACATGGGAAATACATTCCCTACAACTAACATCTTCACATAGCCAATACATAATTTAGAAAAAAGCAGCCTATCTTGCACACTTAGGCAGCTTACGCATAGCATCCTTATACATATCAAAACCCCCACAAATGTTCACATACATTGTCCAAAATTTACATGTCCCACATGTACATGCATCCATGCACTACATAATGTTCTTAACTTAGCTAAAATATGCACCCCAGTTACAAAAGAGCTTTAGACACAATGCACTCTAGAAAATGGGATGTTGGATAGCTACCACAAAGTACAGTAAGCACCATGACTAAAAGTATGAAATGTGCTCCTTAAATTACCAAACAGCCCAGATCATAACTAGATACATGGAAGTTCAAGTACCTAAAATTTCAAATCAAAACTCAAAGAAAAGGGGTCATTTTGAATGAGATCTATCCATAGCACCTGAAATGGACATATTTGAGGGGAGCTAAGTTTCCCTTGGAAAATTAGTAAGGAGCACAGTTAAGTACTTAAGGTTGTACCACCAATGATATTACCTGTATTCAAAGACAAGAAAGCCCAAGAAACACAATGCAAATATCCAACAAAAAGCAACCAAATGCAGTAGCCAAACACAAACATCAAACATATGTATGTGGCAGCAACAAGAATCACTGGTTAGTCGATAAAACATGCAATAAACATATACAATTCAATATGGAAGCCCTCCTCAAGCTTAAGCTTGGACTTAGGAGAGTTTTAACACTAGTTAGTACTAATTTTGAGCTCTAGAAACCCCAATTTTTACTGCCATTACTGTGCACTTCACATTAATGCTGAAAACCTTCACTAAGTCCACCTTCTCTCACTAAGCTTGGTTCATCAAGATTTTGGCTCTCTTCCAAGCCTAGCCCTACCTCCATGGATGTTTGAATAATACAATAAAAATTCCATGAGAGCAAGAAAGCTTCTTACTTTTTGGTTAGGCTGATATTGAGCATGATTCTAGGTGCACATAAGTAGTAGCACTAGTATGCCTCCAATTGTGGTTTCTTGACTTCAATTTCAAGTAATTGCAAGCTTGAAGGTAAGTGGTTATGGAGGAAGTGTGGAGGTAGAAGGCTAGATTTTTGGTTGCTAGAGAAGGCCAAATATGGGAGAGATAGGATAAAGATGGCCACTTATATGGACTTAGGTGCATAAAAACCTTTAACAAGCCTTAATCATGCTTTATGTCCTTATCCTTGCTACAAGACCATGGTTTCTTAGCCTTAATCTCTTGGCCCACACTTTTGACTTCTTTACCATGCCTTAGCCAACCTTCTCATGGTAGGATAAGTCAAAAATGTCTCAACTTGACTTAAATCAAAAGCATGGACATCTAAAGGCCTACACTAGGACACTTAGGTCCTCAAAGCCCTTTTGTGTTTTCTTTGTCCAAAATTGTCTTTCACAAGCCCTTTCAATCTTCCAATAGTATTTTCATATCATCCATATCCTTCCCATAACTCTCCTTAGCTCTCTTTTGAGAGTTTTGCAATTGATTACCCAAATTTCCAATCTTACAGAAAAGTCGATAGGTTGCTTGACAACAAGCAATCCTTAAAGCTTTTTTTTGAAGGCCAAGTTACCAACTTGAAACACTTTTAAGGAGGTATTGGTCATACCTTTTACCCCTCACACTTCAATCACTATGGTGTAAATTACACAATATAATGGTTTTTTTTACCTTTATGCCACACTTTGTAATTGTCCCATTTTTTTGAGGTGGCAGCATCAATCCTCTCAAATCTTTCTTCTGCTCTAGAGTTTGATTTTATTTTTTCTTCTTCACAATTTTTCTTTGGAGTTTTGCTTAAAGGCAAGCAAAAGTTCAAGTGAGAGGGAAAAATATGATACATATTTATACAATTTTTCTATGTGTTTTTCCTTGATGTTTTCTTGTTTTTGATGTGTTTTTGTTGGAATTTTGGTACTTAATTTGTTCATATTTCATTTTCAGGTCATACTTCAAGTCTATTTGAGTTGTAAAGGATTTTGTGTAAGTTTTCAAGCTGAATTGTAAGTTTTAGCAAAAACTGGTCAAACATGACTTGGATCACACACAAGCCAAATGCAAACATGCTCGTGTTCACACCAGACAGGCTGTGTTCATTGTCACGCCCATGTTCCTAACTGTGTCATTAAACTGCATGATTTTTATGTTCCAGGAGTCAAACACTGCCTCGAACACAGCCATGTCACAAACTATGTTTGCTTGTTGCTAAGGATTTATCATGTTAATTCGGAAAAAAATAGAAAAGAAATAAGAAGTGAGGAAATGTGGAGGCAAAAATACTAAGGAAAAGATTTATGTTTTCATAGGAGAACGTTGCCAAAGGCAATTTTGATGATCAACACTAATTAATGTGTATCAGATCAAGGAATCCTTGTTGGACAAGAAATTTAGAGATGGAGACTTCTTTTTTTATCTTTTCATTATTTCTGTTGTGTTTATTTTTTAGCATGTTGAACTAAATTCTCTACTTATACCGAGAGTAGATGAACACTAAGATGATATTGTGATTGAAATTGTTTTTCGTTTAATATAGTTATGGTTTTTTTTGCAAGATATCTAATGTGTTTTGTTTTGTTGATTAATAGTAGCTAGCCCATTAATTCAATGTGGGATGATGAACATTTGTAGGTAGTGTTACCCACTCTGGGGTAGTTCAGTTATGGTGCCAAAACTGTGCATTTAAACTCCAAGGTTTGGTATGTCCTGTAGGTCGTCAGAACAACACCTCTAGTGTACATACTCAAGTGACCCTCTTGAGCACTATGTAAATACATGCATATTGGTCTAACCATAACACACATATTTACATTTATGCACACTATGGCAGCCAAGAAGGAAAACACTAGCACAAGTCTTAGTTTTGGCTTCCACACACTAGGCAATCTTGTTAAGTTCTAGTGACCAGCTACTGCATCTGTAACTTCCACTAATAAACTGTATCATTCTAGCCACATACCCCCCATATTTTCCTTGCTCGATTATCAAGTAGAGACTTAGATCAAACCAAGGAATTTTGTTTTACATCAATGGCCCACCTATGGACCAAGTTATGGATTTTTGAAGTTGGTTACAAAATTCTGACGAAATGAACAGTAACTCAGCCAAATTTGCAATGTAATATCTTTGGCTATTGGGCACTAAATCTTGAAATTCCAGATCTCAGTTAACCCTTTAGATGTACTCTAGGTTTGGTCAATATTTCATGCTAAGATTCATTCTACACAGGGAGATATTAAACTTTAGGTCCAGAGTCAAAATTTTGGCAACTTTTGGACCATTTTGCCCATACAATTTTTCCAAACCATGCAAATACTTCATTCACAAGGGGAAATCCCTCCAAGGCTATCCCATATATGTCCATTACATATAATAATTACATTACCTTTCTTTTAACAATTTTATGTGGCCAAAATAGAATTTACAAGTAAGCAGCCTATCATTCACACTTAGGCAGCTTTGCACCACATCACATACATAGCCAAAACATTACTCAAATGTTCACATACTTGTCTCATTTTACATACACTACATGTACATGCATACATGCACTACAATATGGTCTTAACTCAGCTAAATACGCACCCTAGTTTACAGGAAGTCCTGAGACACAATGGACTCCAAAAACAGGATGCTGGACAGCTGCTGCACAACACAACAAGTACCACCATTAAAAATACCAAATGTACTCCTAAAATCACCAAAATTTCCAGATCATAACTAGACATATGGAATTTCATGTACCTGAAATTTCAGATTAAAAATCAAACCACAAAGGTTAGTTTGAAGGTGATCTTTCAACTGGACCTGAAATGACAGAATTGAGGGGAGTGAGTTTGATTGAGAAACTTAGTAAGGGTAGCACTT
Source organism: Aquilaria yunnanensis (assembly GCA_039654915.1). Lineage (NCBI taxonomy): Eukaryota > Viridiplantae > Streptophyta > Magnoliopsida > Malvales > Thymelaeaceae > Aquilaria > Aquilaria yunnanensis. Next base: position 81,534,773 of record CM077598.1, read on the forward strand.
GGATTCAATAGGCAATGTAACCATCATTACAACCTGAATCCAAAGACAATAAAAAAAAAACTACAATGCATATATACAAGATATAGAAACCAAATGCAGCAGCCAAACACAAACAACAAACACATGAAATGTAGCAGCAACATATACTATAGGTTAGTCCATAAAACACATAATAAAAATAACCAAATCACTATGGAAGCCCTCCTCAAGCTAATGCTTGGTCTTAGGAGGATTTTAACAGTAGTTAGTACTAACTTTTGGGCTCTAGAAACCCTCACTTTACTGCCATAATTGTGCACTTCACACTAGGTCACAAAATCTTCAATAAGTGCACTCCCCTCACTAAGCTTGGTTCATCAAGCTCATGGCTCTCTTCCAAGCTTAGCCCAAGCTCCATGGATGTTTGAAAATTTCAGAAAACAGTCCATGAGAGCAAGAGAACCCTTACCAAAGTGGGTAGGCCGAAAATCAAGCTTGATCCTTGAAGTATGCAAGAAATAGCTCTAGTTGCTTCCAATTGCTTCCTTTTGCCTTCAATTTCAATCAATTGCAAGTTTGAAGGTGTGGTGGGTATGGAGGAAGTATGGATGTGTTCTTGGGATGGGGGAGGAAGAAAATGAGAGTGGGATAAGTTATTTGGCCACTTAAATGGCCTTAAATGAGCTTAAGGGCACCAAAATACACTTAACAAGCTTAACCTTGCTTTATGTCATTTTCCTTCTCACTAATTATGGTTTCGTTGTCTTAAAATCATTGGTACACATGTGCCCAACATTTTTGACTAATTATCAAGTCTTGCCTGCCTCCCCCATGGTGGGATAACCCCACAATTCCACCCTTAGACTTAAGTCAAAATCTTGAACACCTTAAGGTTTACACTATGACATTTAGGTCCTTATTGCCTTTAGTGTTTCCTTTGTCCAAATTTGTCTTCCATGAGCAATTTGATCCTCCAATATCACTTTCATACCATTCATATCCTACCCATAGCTCTCCAAATCTCTTTTGTGAAATTTTTGCAATTGAGTACCCGAATTTCCAAAATCTTACGAAAAAGTCCATAGGTTGCTTGACAAACAAGCAATCCTTAAGGCTTTTCTTGGGAACCAAGTTACCAACTTGGAACACTTTTAAGGAGGTGTTGATCATACCTTTTAACCCCCACACTACAATCACTATGGTGAGAATTACACAATATAATGGTTTTTAGCCATTATGGCACTTGTAATTCTCCCTTTTTTGTAAAGTGGTAACAGGTAGTATCCAGTATGTTTGTTGTGGATCACCATTGGGTGGAAGTGATATTATTGTAGCTAGGAATAATAGGTATAATATAATACCTTTGGACTAGGATGAAACATAGTAGTTGGGTCGTAGGACTAGTAATGCATTCCAAGGAAGCATTGTATGACTAGCTATCTTATCAGTGACATAAGAATTGGGGTTAGTCAATGGGATAAATGGAGAGCTAATCTAATTTAGGTAGTACTCCACGGTCTAGGTTAATGTTGATTGTCTGGTTGCTTGTAATTAGTTGGTTAATTATTTTTGCTACATTGTTTGTTTAGTTAATTCTTAGTTAATTAGTAAAACAAACCTTTAATTGGCGATTAGATAATAGGAAAAAATATTGAGTATGATGGATAACTCTGTTCTTTGGAAAGAATGATCTTGATATTTGTAACCACTATAGTTTGATGATAAGTGTGCTTTCCTATGAGTCCCATATTTATAATTATAGAGAGATTTGATACATGTACATTAATTATTAGTATAGTGGGAAGAGTTTTTTTTTATTGTGTACTAGAAAATCATGTGAAGGAGAGAGGAGAAAATACAAAGAAAAAGTGTTTAGATTTCATAGTAGAAGGTTGCTAAAGGCAGTTCAGATGATCAACATTGATTAGTTTGTATTAAAGTAAGGATTTCCTAGAGAAGTAGAGTTCAGAGCTAGACTCTTTGAGTCTTAGTTTCTCTTTGATTTTGTTGTGCTTTCTTTTTGACATGTTTGTCTAATTTCTGTGCTCATGGTTAGAGCAGATGAACCTTAGGATGATATTGTAATTATGATTAATTTTGGTTTAATATTAATTATCATTTTCTTTCAATCTATCCAACATTCTTTGATGCAATGATTAACAGAATGTTGCCTATTTATTCCATATTAGATGATGAATATATGTTGGTAGTATCCGGTATGTTTATTGTGGATCACCATTGGGTAGAAGGGATATTATCGAGTCAAGAGTAATCGGCTGGCATAACACCACCAAACTAGCTTAAAACCTAATATTTGTGTCACAGAACTAGTAATGCATTCTTAGGAAGCTTTGTGGGACAAGAAACCCTATCGGTTACTTAGGAATAAGGGATAGTAACTAGGAGTAATAAGGAGCTAATCTATTTAAGATAATACTCCACAATCTAAGTTAACCATATGTTTATTAAATAGTTAAACCAAAGTAAAAGTTGTGTGATAGATTTCGGGGGGATTCATGTCTAAGCATGACATATCTTGATTGTTGATTGTTTGATTATTTCTGACTATCAGTAGTTAGTTGGTTAGTTGTTTGTTTTTTGGCATTAGTTAGTTTAATTAAATTCTTAGTTAGTATTGTTGGTGAGATAATAAAGAGATATTGAGTATTATAGATTGCTTTGTTCCATGGGAGAAATGGCCTTGATACTTACTGTTACTATACTTGAATGATAAATGTGCTTGCCTATGAGTTCACACATTTATGAGTGTAGAGAAATTTGACACATCCATGTTCAGAAGTTAATTAGTGTAATTGGAAGAGTTTGTGAACTAAACAACACATCAAGTTTTCATCCTTGGAATACACTAGGATGTCATCAATGAACACAACCACAAATTTGTCCAAATGTGGTTTGAACACCCTGTTCATCAGGTCCATAAAAGTAGTTGGGGCATTAGTCAAACCAAATGGCATGACTGTGTACTCATAATGCCCATATCTAGTCCTAAATGTAGTCTTAGGAATATCTTCTTCCTTTACTCTCAATTGCAAGTATCCAGATCTCAAATCTATCTTGGAGAAGATCTTAGCTCCCTTGAGTTGATCAAACAGATCGTCAATCCTAGGGAGTGGATACTTGTTCTTGATAGTCACTACATAACCACAAGTACTTTCCCCTAACCTTGCCCTCACCACCAAGATGAGAATTCTTGGCAATTCCTTTGAAATTTGGTGGCTTCCTCTGCTTGCCTCCAGCTTGACTACTTTCACTAGGTCCACTAGGAAAGTACTTAGTCTCATACACCTCTTGCTATACTAATAGAGCTTTCTGCACTACTTCATAGTATCTAACTGCTCCAAAAGGTCTAACAGCCTTTCTAATGTCTGACCTTAGGCCTCTGACAAATCTTTTGGCCTTTAACTCCTCTAGTCCATGATAATGAGGAGCATACCTCACCAACTGATTGAATTTCTGCTCATACTCTAGGACATTGAGGTTGTCCTGCCTTACAACATCAAATTTAGCTTGCTTCATATCCTTGATGGCATCACTAATGTACTGTTCCTGTAACAGCTGTGTGAACTCTGGTTAGCTCATCTCAATATCTCTTCCTGGCATTCTACCCTTTCGAAAAGCATACTTGTCTCTAGTGTTTCTACACCACATTTATGCACTGCCTACCAAGTTGTAAGTAGCCAGTGACACCTTCTTGGTGGAGCTGAGTGGCATCCTCTCAACATCTTTTTTATGAAGATTAGCCAGTCTTCAACTCTCTTGTGCCCAACTCTTCCATGAAACTGCGAAGGTCTTAGGCCTTGGAACCTCTCCAACAATCTGACTTCATCTAGGCCTTCCAGATCCTCTGAGTTGTGCCTCCTAGATTTGTGAGAGCCCCCTGTATGGTAATGCTCACTATGATCTCTCTGCCTTCTCTTGGATCTTCTCTCATGGCCTTCCTCAATCTTATTCCCAATAGAGGAATGGTCATAGACTGAGGGACTGGTCCTGGACACCTTACCAATCTCTTATCTTACTCTTCTACCAATCAAATTTCTCCTATCCTCATCTTCCACCTCAATGGTCTCATCATTTGTGTCTTCTAAGCTTCCAGAAGGAACATATTCAGATGTGTTCCTAGTATCCTCTTCTGGTTGCTACTGTGCATCCTGAACTGGTCCTGTTGGAGCTACTTGGACTCCTTGTTGTTCTGCTTGAATTAGTCTTACTAAGTTTTCATTGATTAGATCTAAGTTCCTCTGAAGCTCTAACCAAACCTAATGTACCTCAGGGTTTGGTGCCCCCTGTTGGCCCTGATTCCCTCTATTGTACCCATTTCTTTGTTGCCCAGAGTTAGTAGGAGGCCTTCGGGGCCCCTCTCCTTGTGGCAACCATGTTTACTTCCTGCATTGATGATCCATCATAGAGCACATATCAAGATCATAGGTATTTCAATGGCACTTGACATTAGGAGCTGACCAAACTAAGTTCATGTATGTAGGTGTATGCAATGCAACTATATGCTATGTACATGTATAAACCATGCTCTGATACCAACTTCTATTACCCACTCTGGGTAATAGAAGTTGGTAGCAGAGCATGGTTTATTTATGGTGCCAAAACAATGCATTTAAACTCCCAGGATTGATGTGTCCTTTAGGTCATCAGAACAACACCCCTAGTGTACGTACTCAAGTGACCCTCTTAAGCACTATGTAAATACATGCATATTGTTCTAACCATAACACACATATTCAAATTTATGTAGACCATGGCAACTAAGAAGAAAAACACTAGCACAAGTCTTAGTTTTGGCTTCCACATATTAAGCATTCGTACTAGGTTCAAAAATTCCAGCCACTGCACCCAAACTTCTTCCAATAAAATGTATCATTCTAGCCTTGTAATGCTTATTTTCTTTGCTCCATTATGAAGTAGAGACTTAGGGAAAATCAAGGAATTTTGTTTTACATCAATAGCCCACCTATGGACCAAGTTATGGATTTTTTAAGTTGGTTACAAAATTATGACGAAATGAATAGTAACTTAGCCAATTTTTCAATGTCATAACTTTGGCTACAGAGCTCTAAATTTAGAAATTCCAAAGCCAAATTAAACCTCTAGATCTCCTCTAGGTGTACCCAAAATTTCATACCAATATCCATTCCACAAAGGAAGATATTCAACTTTAGGTATAGGGTCAAAATTCTAACAACTTTTGGACCATTTTGCCCAAACAATTTTTCCAAACCATTCAAACACTTCATTCACAAAGATAAAACCCTCCAAGGCCATCATATACATGTCCAAAACACATATGAATTGCATTCTCTTGCATGTAACAACTTTATGTGGCCAAAACAGAATTTACAAGTAAGCAGCCTATCATTCACACTTAGGCAGCTTTGCACCACATCACATACATAGCCAAAACATTACTCAAATCTTCACATACTTGTCTCATTTTACATACACTACATGTACATGCATACATGTAGTATAAAATGGTCTTAACTCAACTAAATACGCACCCTAAGTTATAGGAGTGCCTAAAATGCAATGGACTGTAGAAACAGGATGCTGGACAGCTGCTGCACAACACAGTAAGTACCATCACCAAAAATAAAAATGGGTATGCTGAAATTGGAGCTTGATCCTAGGTGCACTCAAGCAATAGCACCAAATAGCTTCCAATTGTGCTTCCTTGACTTCAATTGCAGGTAGTTTTGAGTTTGAAGGAATGGTGGCTATGGAGGAAGTGTGGAGGAGAGGGTTGGCTTTCTTTTTGCTGGTGGAGGCCAAAATTTAGAGAAGCAAAGGTGGTCTTGCCTACTTAAATAGTCAAAAGTACACTAAACACACTTAAGTAGTCTTAACCTTGTCTTATGCCATTTTCCTTGCTACAAGACTATGGTTTCTTAGTCTTAATCTCTTAGTCCACATTTGACCATCCTCATCTCCCTTTAGTAGCTCTCCTTATGTGGGATAACCCCACAAAACTTCCATTTGACTTAAGTCATAGACATACACATCTTAAGGCCTACATTAGAACACTTAGGTCTTTATGCCTTTTTGTGTTTTCTTTGTCATTAGTTGTCTTCCAAAAGCAATTTTTTCCTCCAATAGCACTTTCATACCATTCATATCTTTCTCATAACTCTCCAAATCTCTTTTTTTAAAGTTTTGCAATTGAGTACCCGAATTTTTAAAACCTTACAAAAAAGTCCATAGGTTGCTTGACAAACATGCAATCCTTAAGGCTTTTCTTGGGGGCTAAGTTACCAACTTGGAACACTTTTAAGGAGGTGTTGGTCATGCCCTTTACCCCCCACACTATAATCACTATGGTGAGAATTACACAATATAATGGTTTTTAGCCATTATGACACACTTGTAATTCTCCTATTTTTGTGAGGTGTTAACAAAAAATGCTTTAAGGACTTGAGTGTCGCCTTGGGTTGTCCATGCTTATGAATTAAGTTAAATGAAAGTTTTGTGGGGTTATCCTACATAAGGAGGGGGTTGCTATGGCATGGGATAAGGAAGTCAAATGTGGGCCAAGAGATTAAGGTAAAGAAACCATGGTCTGGTAGCAAGGAAAATGACATAAACCTTGGTTAAGCTTGTTCAGTGTGTTTAGTGCACTTAAGACCATATAAGTGTCCATTCTTACCCTTATCTCCCAAATTTCAGCCTCCACTAGCAAAAAGGAAGCCAGCACTCTCTTCAATACTTCCTCCATAGCCACCATACCTTCAAACTCAAAACTACTTGCAATTGAAGTCAAGGAAGCACAATTGGAAGCTATTTGGTGCCATTGCAGTAGTGCATCTAGGATCAAGCTCCAATTTCATCATACCCATTAAGGTAAGGGTTATCTTACTCTCTTGAGTTGTTTTTTATATTTTCAAGCAACCATAGAGCCAGGGCTAAGCTTGGAAGAGAGCCATGAGCTTGATGAACCAAGTTTAGTGAGGGAAGTGCACTTAGTGAAGTTTTGTGACCTAGTGTGAAGTGCACAGGGATGGCAATGAAAATTGGGGTTTCTAGAGTCCATTGTGTCTCAAGCACTCCTGTAACCTAGGGTGTGTATATAGCTGAGTTAGGGCCATTTTTTAGTGCATGTATGCATGTACATGTAGTGTATGTAAAATGAGACAAGTGTGTGAACATTTGAGTAATGTTTTGGCTATGTATGTGATGTGGTGCAAAGCTGCCTAAGTGTGAATGATGGCTGCTTACTTGTAAATTCTATTTTAGCCACATATGGTTGTTAAATACAAGAGACTATGTTTCCTATGTGTAATGCAAATATATGGGGTTGCCTTGGATGGCTTTCCCTTGGAATGAAGTGTTTGCACACTTATGAAATTTTGTGTGGGCAAAATGGTCATTAAGTGACCAGAATTTTGACTATGCACTTAAAGTTCTATATATTCCTGTGTAGAAGGAATCTTCGTATGAAATTTTGACCACACCTAGAGAACATCTAGAGGTTGAACTAGGGGTTAGAATTTCTAAATTTAGAGGCCTGTAGCCAAAGATATGAGGTTGTAAAAATTGGCTAAGTTATTGTTCATCTGGTCAGAATTTTTTAACCAACTTACAAAATCCATAACTTGGTCCATAGATGGGCTATTGATGTAAAACAAAATTACTTTGTTTGCTCTAAGTCTCTGCTTGATAATGGAGAAAATAAAATGGGGGGTACATGACTAGAATGATACAGTTTATTAGTGGAAGTTACAGGTGCAATGGCTGGTCATTAGAACTTAACAAGATTGCATAATGTGTGGTAGCCAAGATTAAGACTAGTACTAGTGTTTTCCTTCTTTGCTACCATGGTGTGGATGAAATGTGAATATGTGTGTTATGGTTGGACCAATATGTATGTATTTACATAGTGCCCAAGAGGGGCACTTGGGTATGCACACTAAGGGTAGTGTTTTGGTGGCCTACAAAATATTACCAATCCTAGGAGTCTAAAGGCATAATTTTGCCACCATATTTGGACAACCCCAGAGTGGGTAACAACATCAGTCGTCATAGCATGAGATAAAATGACTAATGGCTATTATTTTTTGGTTAAGCCTCTAGATATCTTTAACCATCCTCAAAGCTCGAAATTCAAGCAAAGTTTTGACTTTATTAAGATTTGCGTCTATGCCTCGCTCCAAAACCATGAAGCCCAGGAATTTTCCTCCCTTCACAGTGAAGGCACATTTTTCTAGATTCAGGCTTATGGCAAACTTTTTGAGTTGTAAGAACCTTTCAAATAGGTCATCAATGTGATCTAAATGGTTTCAGCTTTTGACGATCATATCATCAATAAATATTTCCATGTTCCTCCAGCTCTGATTTGCGAACACCTTATTCAACAATGACTGATATGTGGCCCCTACATTTTTATGGTCAAAAGGCATTAACACATAACAGAAGGTTCCTTCATCGGTGACAAATGACATCTTTTCTTCATCGGTTGGATTCATTTTCATTTGATGATATTTACAGAAAGTATCCAGGAAGCCTAATACTCTACACCCAAAAATGGAATTTACCAGTTGACCTATTGAAGGTAGTGGGTAAGAGTCTTTCTAGCATGCATCATTCACTCTGCTGATGTCAATGCACAATTAGAGTTTATCACTCCTTTCCTCTTTAGCAATCACTACATCGCTCAACCAGTCCAAATACTTAACTTCCCGTATTAGCCTTACCTCGAGGAGTCGTTACACCTCCTGGTTGACAAAGGCTCTCCTATTTAGGGCAATGTTCCATTTCTTTTTCCATATCAGTTTCACTAGAGAAACAACATTTAAACTATGTTGAATTATGCTTGGATTAATTCTAGGCATATCCTTTAGTGAATAAGCAAAAATATCTTTCTTTGATTTCAAGAATTCTACAAGTTTGTCCTTTTCCTATAAAGAAATATTTTTCCCAATTTTTGTACTTTAGCCTTTGATGAGCTCTAACCCCTCAGTTTTAATAGCTGTTTGTTTGGTTCTGCCTCCATCGATCACTTGGGGCTCTTCAGGCATTGCCACTACCAATGCGTGGATCTTTTTCCTTGAGGAACTCTGTCATTCCCTCAGGAAGATTATTCTAACCTTAGCTTAGTTGATGAAAATAAATGCATCCCTTTTATCATCTTAGAAGGGCATAATTAAGTGCTTAACTACTGGCCTCATGTGTAGCATCCCCTGAGTTTGCCTCCCAACAATGGCATTTTAGGGTGAGGGCATGTCAATGATGACATATTTTGTCATCACTGTGGTCTACAGTTCTGCCTTGCTCTTGATATCTTTCTACTTTGCCACGAAAGGTAAATCAATTGTTCTTAAGACAAGAAGTTTATTTGGGCCAACTGTATAAGTTGGAGTAACCATTGGCTTTAATTTTTCAATCGATATGCCCAATTTCATTAGTATATGGGTGAACAGTGAATTTGACCCATCATCATAAAGCACCTTTTTTGCATCCCAATTTGTTATTCGAGTGGTAGTTAGGAGTGGACAGTCATCAGGGAAGGTGATGGTCATTCTCTCAGATTTTTTCAGTTGATTTTGCACCTTCCCAAAGTTGAGAACAACTATCTCTTTTGCCTTTATTTTCCTTTTGTGACAGCTCTCCTAGTCAACTAATCAAGTAAGTGTTTATTTACTTTGATTAAGTGTTTATGAAATTAAGTACTTCAATTAGTGCCTTGTTAAGCAAGTAACATAAGCTTAATTAAGTTAAGTGAGTTCCTAAGTGTGATTTGGCATAGTTAAGTCAAGACCATTAGTTGTTCTAGCTTTTAGAATCATCCTAGTAAGTTTTGACAACTTGTGGCACTAAGTGTCCTATTTGAGCCATTTAGAACTTAAGTGGCTAGAGTGTTCAAGAAAATTAAGTTTGGGAAGCTTTTTAGTACCCTTTAGAACAAAGAAAGGTGGTTTTGAGTGAGGGTTTGGTGAGCTAGTTGAAGCTTTTGAAAGCTAGTGGACTTAGGTGCAAGGAGAAGGAAAAGTTGACTTGTTTACATATATCCAAGTCTTCTTCTTCCTTAGTCATTTGCAACTAACTCCATATTTTCGTGGCTCCACTTCCTCTCCCAAAATCACAGCCCAAGCTTCCATTTTCTTGCAAGATTCCATTGAATTAAGGGTGCCCATGGTGTTAGGAAGATCACTAAGCCTCTTTGCTAGTGTTCTTGCTTCATTTGATCTTTGGAGCTTGTTTTGGAATCCAATTTTCGTAGGTAAGCTTCTTCAGATCATTTGGTGTGTTTATAGGTTGTTTCTAGAGCTAGAAATGGTCTTGGTTTGATTGGTTTGGGTGCCAAATTGCTTTGGTTTTAGGCTTGGAACTCAAGGAAGCTCAATTGAGCTTAGGAGGCTTTGTTGCATTGCTTGCTTCGTCGCTAAACTTGAGGTAAGGGTTCAAGTAATTAAGCTCAAATAATGCATGGTTTTGTAGTTTTGTGTGTTGGGATGAATTAGGAACAAGACCCATTAAGTTTGGATTAGAAATGAGAGAGTTTGAGTAGCTTGTGTACAACAACGACGCTGTCGCATAAACCCAGAAAACAGAGTTGGCGACGCGTCGCCAATTTGGTTACGAATTGGCGCTGCGGCGCCAGAATGTGAAATTGTACACAGAACGTTTGTTCGTCGGCGCCACGTCGCCAAATGCAAATTTGGCCTCGATTTCCGGCCATCCTAAGATTAACTTAGACCCTCGGTTTCTATCCCTAGGCTATTCTAAGACGTTCCATAGCCTCGGTTGGGTCTAGAATTCATTCCTAATGCAGGAATTGTGCATTATTTGGAAGGTAGTCAAGTTGTGTGGTTAAGTGTAAAAGATTGTGACTTGGTGGCTAAGTAACTCATAGTATTTAAGCTTTTAAATGGATATTAAGGGGATTAAGTGGGTTTTTAGACTCTTTATTGGCCATATAGAGTATCAATTACATATGGTTAATAGAGAGAAAAACCTAAGTCGATCCCAACCAAGCCATTTGGTTTGGTAAGTGAGCCACTAGTAGTATTTTGAGTTAAACCTTGAGGGTTTGACTAGTTAAACCACATAGGAAGACTACCCTGTACAATAAATCAAGGGTAAAGGCGGGTAAGTTTGAGATAGGTGACGACCTACTCTAGAACCCGTAGATGGGACTTAATTGAGGTAAAGTGTCCGGGATACGAGGGCCAGTATCTCAAGTACCTCAGTCGTTTGAGCTCACGGCAAGAATTAAGGCACTTAAGTGCAGAAAGTCCCAAGTGCATGTGTTGTGTGCATTCCATACCATACATCCATACATTGCATTTTTGGCATTTTGTTGATTGTTTGTTGATTGAATTGCTTGGTTGCCATATTGCATATTTGTTGCATATTTCTTTGCAGGTATTTAAGAAGGGAATCCTTACTGAGTATTTTTAAGTACTCATTCCCTTAGTTTTATTGTGCAGGATCTAATCCCGGGCCTAATCACTGAGGTGATAGTCAAGGCCTAAGCTTTCTGTTTTGCAGGTATTTTATTGAGAATCCTAGTGATTCTAGTTTCTTGCAGTATAAGTTATGTGCTAACCAAGTTGTGCCTTTACAATGTAGAGGCTAAGAGTACACAAGAACAAGGTCTAGTGAAGGGCTACACTTGGAGCTTGGCTTAGCTCAAGGTGGGCTCAAGTAAATGATCTTAGTAGTTAGTAATTTTGTCTCTTGTACATAGTACTTTGTGTACTAAGTAAGTTGCCTCTATTGGGATACATTAGGATGTAAATCCATCTTGTTACTTTTGGGTGCATGCTAGAGTTATATGTATGCACAAAACTGTTACTTGTAGTTAAAGCAACTAGTATTTCAATGACTGGTACATTTTCAGTATGTTTTAATGAAATGCTCGAGCAATGTTTTAATTCAAGATTTTTAAATTTCGGTTGCATTGCCAAGTCAGAAGCATGCATAACTTAATCTGAGTAGGCTAAGTAACTAGTTGCATATAAATTGTTTTAATTTATATTGACGAGTAATAGTTAGCCAATTGTAACTAGTGGGATTCATTATCCCTAAGAGCCTACAAGATTAGGGGCACTGGGGCCCCGTTCCGTCACACCTTTCCAACGAAGGAAGTCCCATAATCATAGTTTGGATTACTCTTGCAAGAGCGGTTAGTTGCCTTTGGGGACTTCGGTGGTTCCTTCGTTAAATAGATTCATACTCATCTTTATCATATTTTGCTTCCTTAACCTTGCCTCTCTTCTTAGGCATGGGAACCAAAGATATATCCTTAGTTAACCTTGTTTGATGAGTACTTTAACAAACTTCTTTAGTTGGTGATAGTCTTCAGTGCCATGGCCATGGCGCTGATGCTAGTGGTAGTATTTCTTCATGTTCTCTTTGTTGTTAGAGGCCATCATCTTGGGTTGTTAGGCCCATTCTTGTTTCTCCAATACTGGCAGAATGTTAGCTTTGGAAGTGTTCAAGTAGAGTAGGTCAGTGTCTCATCCTTTCCTTTGCTTTTTTTTTCAGATTGTTTGCTGCTTCCAACCTCCCAGTAGGTTTGGTTCTAGGATTAGTGGTCCATTCTACACATTTCCACCACTTTTTCATCAACGGTCATTTCTTCAGCGATCATGCACTACTAAGCTAGCTGGTAAACTTCCCCAGCTATTGTTGGCATCTACTTGAAAAGCTTGAAACCTAACTTGGATCTTTTCCAGAGTCCTATAGTTATCACTGGGATCTGGACTTTAGGAGATAAGTCAATGACTCTTAGCATCTCCTACTTGATCCTATTGACTTAGTCTTGGAGAGATTCATTCCCTCTTTGAACTACCTTAAATAGTTGTGCAGCTTTTTTCGTCGAAGGGCGGCTCTCGATGAATTGATGAGTAAAATCCATAGATAACTCATGAAAAGAATCAATGAAAGAAGCAGACAAGGTGTTGTACCATGTAGTAGCTGGACCCGAAAGTGTTACCTGGAAACATTTGCACAAAGTTGCTTCATCAGCTCTACTAAGCACTATGTTCTTTTGATATTTGGTCAGATGCGCCTAAGGATTACCTCTCCCTTCATACGACTCCAGCCAAGGCACTCCAAAGTGCAGTAAGATTGGAGAATTTCTGATGGCTGGGACAAAAGAGGCCTCATGGGCAAGAAGAATTTCGGAGAAATAAGTTGACACTGGCTTTCGTGTGTTCTGCTCCTCCATTTAGTCTATCCTTTCCAGTAATATTTTTGAAAGGAGCTCAGGATGGTTGCCATTGTACCAATAGGGGAGAGGGGGAAGTCCAACGAGCATACTTCTGCTCTTATAAGGTTGGGCCCTTTTCCTTATGGTCACTTTTCGTGCTACAAAATGGTAATCTTTCAACATGAAACTCATCTTGCATGCTGCCTTCCGATGTAGGAGGGGAACTTTTTACCAGGCTTTTATATTTTTCCAGCAAGGGTTCTCTCCTAGAAATGCCTCCAAGAATTATGTTGACCAAAATGTTGAGCTATTTTAGTGGCTATTGTATGTTGGAATTCATGTAGTAACTCCATTAACAATTTCACTAGGCAATCATCCTCGGGCAAGATGATTTGGCCACAAGTTTGATTGTCTAATAGAGGTGGAGTTTTCTCTGGTGGGGGAACTTCATGAAACTTGTTCCTGGGTGCCCAAGTGGTCACCATGGCGATGTGTATGGGTTCCCACATACGGTGCCATTTGGGGTTCTAGGGGCTCTTGGTCACCTTTGTTTTGCATCAAGGACTTCAGATATCCGTAGCCCAGTCAGCTACAACCTTGACAAACACCAAAAAATGGGGGAATGGAGTCCCTAGAGTGTTTTCAGGATGGGAACTCTCTGAAACCTAAGTAAGGAAGTCATATAGCAAGGAGTATGAAAAAATATCAAAAGAGTATCTCATGTGTGTACCTAAAGATGCCTCATTTTAGGCCTATTTTTAGACGGTTGAGGTCCCAAATCTGCTATCCATATGTTCATCGAGATTTGGGGTTAGGGGACTATATTAGCTCAACAAACTTTATAGGCACCTGTCCTAATGTAGGCTAAGAGAGGACTTTGCACATAGTGGGAAGTACCTCCCTAACGGTATTTGCTAGTATCCAGGAGATACCTTAGCCAATTGATGCTAACGTACCAAACGAGTTCCTCAGTCAAGTTAGCCCAATGGCTCCTTGGCAACTCTGAACTTCGCCAAGCCTGACGTGCCTTGGCATTTCTAAAGTACTGTGATTGAGCTTCTTGATGACCAAGGTTGGAACGCTTCAGGAAATTTTGTGGCTCATGGCCTTTGGCATCTCATAGGAGAACTCCAAGGCTTCTAGCATTTGGCTTCTTTGGAAGATATGCAAAAGTTATGATATAATTTGCTTGTGAAGGACTAGTATGGATCAAGCACTTGTGTTGAACTTTCAAACCCTTGATGCTTGGTTAAGTTAGCATGTTTATGCCCTATTATAGTAGTTTTACCCAACTGGATCTTGGCAAGCCTAGGTTTGAAGGTTTTGGTGGCTTTAGATGCTCCCAAACATGCTATGGATCAAGTTTGGAAGTGTAGGGCTCAAGGCCCTAGCACCGCTACTTTGGGTGGTGCTGCAGCACTCGTAACCCAAATCTAGAATGCAAAAGAATTGGTTTTGGCACTATAGTGTCGAGGGCAAGGCTAGGACTTGACAGCATTGACATGCTGTAGTATTTTTGCCATATCCTTTCACTGTAGTGTTCGATTCAGGGAATTCAAGATTCCATGTGAAGCTAAAAGAAAGATCTATAACTTTCATACGTTCATTCCTGGTTGAATTAGTATTTCTATTCAAAGCGAGGGGTCAATGAGTGCTTAAGGGGCCTTAGGGTGGAAGGTGACCAATGGTGCCTTAGTACCACTCATAGCTCCTCAATGAACTTGTTTGTTAGTGAAGTTTTTTTTTAGAATAAATAAAGCATGAAGGAAAGTGATCTAGGAGAAGCTTGGAGCACTACAATAAGGCCATTAGGAAAGGTTAAGAGAGTCTAGCACCATTGGTGGTTTAAATGGAGTCTTTAAGCTTAAGACACCAATGAGAAATCCTAGTGCACATAGGGGTACTTCAAAACCTAGAGAATTAAGTCCATCCAAAGGAAATCTTACCATAATAAAGTCAACCCAGTAATGGTGTATAGTGGAGCACCATGGATGAAGGCTTAATACACTTGTGGCCAACCCAAGTTGTGACTTAAGGTAGAGGTGAAAGCTTAATGCATCCTTGGTTGGATAAACGGGGGAGGTTTAGTACCTTGGTGATTTTGGCAGGTTTGTTAGCTTTATTCACCAAGTGGGAGCCTACTGCACCTATTTTGGTAGACGCCTTGTACCATAATGGCCTAGACAAGCCAAGGGCTTAAGGCACTATGCTGGAGCTTAGCACACCTAATGAGTTCTTTGGAACTCAAGCAAGAAGCTTCCACCATGTTCACCTATACAACAACAAAGGGATAGATATTCAATGAGCTTAGCTCACTAGGACGTTGGCAAGCAAAGGCTTGCCAATGTGCAAGTTAGGGACCAAAAACTTATTAGGCACAGGGTGATGTCCGTGTGAGTACTAGGAAGAGGTAGGGCCCTAAGGGACTCAAATATATGCACATATTTTTTGCCTAAAACTACAATGGGCCTATAATAGATTACATATATTCTGTATATATGTGCATCCTCAGATTTTTATTTGCAGGTTTTTAATGTTTCTTTGTAGGTTCCCAAATTCTTTACTGGGATTGTGTCCTCAGAATAATGTTGCATAGATTTTATCTATAACGAGATAACAACCATTGATGGTTGTTTTGCTAGTGGATTCATGTAGGTACCCGTTTAGTGAATCATATATTGATTCTAGTTTTAGTTGTTATGTTGTTTATGCTAACGATAGTTGCCTAGCAGCCTTGTAGAGGCTAGTGGCATAGGGAAGGACAAAGTTTCCCATGCATCTAAGTAATAGTTCTTTAATATACGTATGTATGCTAGTTTTGGCTCCAATGTCTCTAAGTCAAGTAGCATTTTAGATTTTTTTTTTGTATATGCATAGTCTTTACTTATATAATAATGCACATGCATGGTTATTACTTGTAGTAAATACACGTATCTTTTATGCGTTGACTTGTGCTTTAGTTATGTTTTATAAATGTTGGTAATTTGTTTTATTCATTTTATTAAAGTGAAATTCAAGTCAAAGCAAATGCATGCATATTGGATATTTGGTTAATAACAAGATGCATGAAAGGTTTCAAAAATGGGACAAGTAATTAACTAGCCAACTGCAACTAGTATGAGACTTTGATTTTTTTATATTCCTGGGAGAGCCCCATTCAGGGTAGGAACACTACAGGTGGTATCAAAGTAAGGCTTTAGACTCAACTAAGAGTCCTTGGAGGCTTAGGTGATTGAGATTAGGGTGTTGTCCTTGTCCTAGGATAGTTAGCACTAACCAAAGGTTTCTAACTTCTATGTGCATGGTTTGGCTTTGGTTGCGTTGGTAGAACTGGGTCAGGTGTAGTTTCTGATGATAGGGGTTCTAAAGTGTAATCCTAGCTGTCTAGTTCCGGTAACATTGGGTTTGGTTGTTTTACTTTCTCCAAGGTAGAGGCAACACCTTCATGCAAGTAGTAGGATGTAAACAACATCCTAGGGAAAGCCTTTAAAACCTTCGAATGAGGTATGCAACATTATTTGTAAGAGTAGGAGGTGTTGCCTTCAAGGTATGGAGTTCCCCACAGTTTCTAGAGTTAAGTGCTCCAACCTTGGATGGGTTAGGCAAGACCAAAAGCGACGAGGATATGCTAGCCGAGACAGAGAACTATTAGTCAAGTAGGCTTTGTAGCAGAGTAGAGGGGCTCTCTCATACCCTTTTCTATGAAAGTAGGAGCTTGAAGTTGAAATCATTAAGGTCTTAATGTTGCACTAGAGACATTCCCTACAAACATGGACATGAAGTTACCAACAAGTGGTTCAGTAAGACATCAATTTTCCATAGAGTGTAAGTGAAATCCAACGCACAAAGAGGCGTGGTAGCGGTTCACCCTACCTAATTGGAGCATCAATAACATGCCCATAGTGTAGAAGTTGGCTAATCGAGAATGGATCATGAGGGCAACAAGGCTTATGCCCAAGGTGCAAAAAGTACATTGCTCTAAGCCTTGCAACTAGGAAACTCATTTTTCTGTTCTTAATGGTCATCACACTAGGCATGATAGCCCACCTAATGGAATGCTCAATGGGCAAGGTATGTTAACAAATCTCTAGCATAAATTCCTTCACTAGAGGTGAACTAGCCAAATTGAGTAAGTCATTAAAGGTTTAGTAGGTTCCAAGTGGTTTATGGCACTAAGTTTTGCTCGAGGGCAAAATGGTTATTTTGTACCTTGGAGGGTCAAGACAAGTACCAGGAGAAAAAATGATGCTTTTCAAAACCCAAAGCCCAAGTTAGCGAAGTTTGCTCATGAGTTTAATTACCTAGCTACTATTTGGGGAAGGAGTTTTTTTGTCAAAAATTAAAAAGTTTGGGGGGTAAATGTTTTGTTGTTTTAAAAATGGTTGGAAGAGATGAGGATATGACTATTCCATCATCTTCTTTATCCCATTTTCACAACCCTCTTTGTGCCTCTCCATCCCTTGCTTAAATCCCTCCAAACTCAAGATTTCTTGGAAAAATTGAAAAGCTTTCTTGGTGCCCAAATGGATTGGTGCTTGCTTCGCACTTGTTTTCCATGTTTGGAAGCTTGGAGGGGCATTTTTCACTTCGAGAAAGTTGAGTTCATGAGGTAACTTTTTGTTGATCATAATTTGTTGTTTCTTAAGCCTAATCAAGCTTGGGATTTTTTGGTTTCTGTAAGGTTTCGGAAGTGAAACAAGCACAATGGAATTTAACTGAAACCCTTAGGGATCCAAGTGAAATGGGGTAAACCGGGTGTTCAAAAATTTTCATACTTAATTTTGGTTGAGATCTTTCACCCAGCTGTAGGATCGAATCATAAAAACCTGAACAATTGACGTATTCAAGCTCTCTATAGCATCCACATGAGCGTCTTAGGATCACCACACTTCCACCACGTCCCGGTAAATGCATTTCTCTTACACTTGCAGTGCTAGCTTGCACCTTCTAAGGAATTGCAAGAGAAGAGTGCGGCTGTCTTGTTTGGGAAGTTAGGGCAAGCAAACAAATTTCTTACTAAAAGTTGTATTTATAGTGATACTCAACTTCTAGGCCTAATGAGTTTGAAAGCCCTAATCCAATTAGGTTGTAATTTTGGGCTTAATAATGGCTCAACTTTTGGGCCCATTATTAAAAAAAAATTATTATGAAACCATAACCCAAATAATTAGCCCATGCACTCCAATAATCCAAATAGCTCTATTTGTGCGACCCGATACGCTCTTACCACGTTCGCAATGATCATAAATCACATTTATGATCATAAGCAATGGGTTGTGTCTGGCAACACATCATTGTTACGCAAGTGAGAAGATTGTTGGTGATACGACTAAACCTTTATGATTATTATCGATATATGCCGTTGTCCCTTTGTCCAAGATATCAAGACCAAGCACGAGACATGGAATGTGTCACTCTCGTATAACCCAATCTTTGGTTTCTTGATTACCGAGTAGACTAACTTAAACTAATGATGTTGATATCATATATCAACTCATCCGAGCATGGCCATGCATTTTCTAAGTTTCACTCTATCAAAAGGCCCGAAGATATCACTCCCATTTCATAAGAGGGAAAAATCCAATCTTGTTCATACAAAACCCTCCATATGATATGCAACATATCTAATGACCTCCTTCAAGTTCATGCAGTTACAAGCAAGAAAGGGAAGTATCAAAATATATGACTTACATGTAAGGAACCTTGATGATCTTAGGTCAAAGGACTACATATACCATGATCACTATGAGAATCACTTATGACACTCATAAAACGATCCATGTAGCGTTCTCATGGTGGGTCAGTCCAGTAACAAGTTCCCCAACTTGTATCCATATGTAGGCTACATATCTCATATTAGTCTGTGTTGGGTTTCGGGAGCCAAACAGCATAGCGGAATTTAATCGAAACCTTCCAGGATCCAAGTGAAACATGGTAAATCGGGTGTTCAAAAATTTTCATACCTAATTTTTGGTTGAGATCTCTCACTCAACTGTAGAATCAAATCACAAAACTTGAACAGTTGACATGTTCAAGCTCTCTATGGTATCCACACGAGCCTTTCGGGATCACCACGCTTCCACCGCATCCCGGTAGATGCGTTTCTCTTGCGCTCGCAGTGCTAGCTTGCGTCCTCTAAGGAATTGCAAGAGAAGACTATGGCTGTCTTTTTGGGAGGCTAGGGCAAGGAGACCTGTGAATTTTTCACTAAAAGTTGTATTTATAGTGAGTCTCAAATTCCAGGCCTAATGGGTTTCAAAGCCCTAATCCAATTAGGCTTTAATTTTGGGCTTAACAATGGCTCAACTATTGGGCCCATTATTTATGAAATTATTGTGAAACCAAAACCCAAATTATTAGCCCATGTACTCTAGTGATCCAAATAGCTCTATGTGTGCGACCCAATAGGCTCTTACCACGTTGACAATGATCATAAATCACATTCATGATCATAAGCCATGAGCGGTGTCTAGCAACACATCATTGCTACCCAAGTGACAAGATTGTCGATGATTTGACTAAACCTTTATGATCATCACTGATATATGCCATTGTCCCTTTGTCCAAGATATCAAGACTAAGCACGAGACATGGAATGTGTCACTCTCGTATAGCCCAATCTTTGGTTTCTTGATTACTGAGTAGACCAACTTAAATTGATGACATTGATATCGTATATCAACTCATCCGAGCATGGCCATGCATTTTTCTAAGTCTTACTCTATCAAGGGCCCCGAAGATATCACTCCCATTACATTGGAGGGACAAATCCCATCTTGATCACAGAAATCCCTCCCCATGATATGTGACATACCCAATGACCTCCTTCAAGTTCACTTAGTTACGAGCAACAAAGGAAAGTATCAAAGGATGTGACTCACATGTAGGGAACCTTGATGATCTTAGGTCGAAGGAGTACATATACCATGATCACTATGAGAATCACTTATGACACTCATATAACGATCCATGTAGTGTTGTCATGGTGGGTCGGTCTAGTACACAAGTTCTCCAACTTGTACCCATATGCAAACTACATATCTCATATTAGTCTCCACATATGCTAGTCGTTATGTATTATTGCAACCCGCTCCACAATAATACTAGACTAGGGACATTTTAGAATATCATTATTCTACGGTTACAATTATGTTTGTTAAGTTACGCAAAAATAAAACAACAAACATAATTGCTGGATTAATGCCTTAATAAAATATTATGACTCAATGTTCAAAAATACAATCATTTCATGATTGGCCTTTTGGGCACAACACTAACAGTCTGCACATATGCTAGTCGTTATGTATTATTCTAACCCACTCCACAATAATACTAGACCAAGGACATTTGAGAATATCATTATTCTAGGGTTACAATTAGGTTTATTACATTACACAGAATCAAAACAAAAAACATAATTGTTGGATTAATGCCTTAATAAAATATCATGACTCAATGTGCAAAAGTACAATCATCTCATGATTGGCTTTTGGGCACATCACAAACAGTTTCATGCTAAATTAGTGCCACACACATTGTATTTTGCTTGGAACTTAGGGACGTAGTGGAGCTTTTTGGACCTTGGTTTATATGGCTTGTGGTTGCTTGATTATGCTAGTTTAAGTGTAATTGAAGTAAGGGATTTATGATTCATGCATATTTGATGGCATTCATAGCTTGCTTGTGCTAGAATTCTAGTAGTTTTCTGAATGGTGTTAGTTTATGGATGGTGATGAACATGCTGGACTAATGATGTTTTAAGGATTTCTTTGGTGTTTATGGACACCACATGATTGGTTTAAATGGTGCATTCTAGTCTAGTGCATGTGTACATGCAAGTTTAAGGCGTTTCAAGGCATCCCTAGGGCCATTGGAACGGCTTGGAAGGCCCTAAAGGGGCTATGGTATGAAATCTGGAATTTATATCAATAAAAGGCTTGGGGATGCATCACCAAGCCTTTATGATAGAACCAAGGAGTTTTGTACTATGGCAACGCATATTCGTTTGCTAGCGGCCTGTCGTTGATAGCTTGGACACTAGGTAGTATCTTCTTCATAATTTTTCACTCGAGTTTCCGATTAAGGTGATTCAGATTCCACATGACTCTAAGAGGTAGAACTATCATACAAATGCCATTAAAAAACCTAGAATTACCTAGGTTTGGAGGTGTTTTAGTTCAAATTGAAGGCATGTTTGGCCACAACGGAGCACCATTGGTTGTGTCCAAGCTTTAGTATCATCGGAAGCCTTGTTGGGCCTACAGATTTAAGGCTCCCATAAAGGAACCTTAGTCCACCTAGGTGAGTTCCAAATAACCAAGTAAATGAATCTAACCATGGACTTTGCCACTCCACTAAGGTGAGCAAAGTAGTGGTGGATATAGGACCGCTATGGATGAAGGCTTAGTACACTAGTTGCCTAGCAAAGTTGTGATTTGAGGCATCAGTGGAAGCTCAATGTATCCATGGTAGGTCAAATGATGAAGCTTAGTTCCTTCGTGATCTAGGCAATCTTATTAGCTTAAGAACCAGAGTTGGAGCCGATTACACCTAGTTAGGTGGAGGCTTAGCACCATAGGAGCCTAGGTGAGCCAATGGCTTGAGGCATTATATGAGAGCTTAGTACACATGCTGAGTTTCCTATAGCTGAGGCAGGGAGCATCCACCATGTTCACCTACACAACAATTGAGGGAAGGTAAAGTTACCACGTCTGTAAGCTAAGGCTTATTAGAAGTGAGTTATGGGCCAAAACTCGCTAGGCACGAAGTGAGACCTTGAGAAGACTAGGATGGTAAGGGGTCCTAAGGGGCTCAGATATATGTGCATATGTTAGTCCTCAGATTGCAAGCCTGCAGTAAACTTTATATATTATCTATATGTGTGTCCTCAATTTTTCTTCTTGTAGGTTGAAGGATCCCTTTCTGAGAATCTTTGATTTTCAGTCCCTTAGCTTTTGTTGGTGCAATTTTGGGTGTCGTTGAGCCAGCAACCATTGAGGGTTGTTGAGCTAAGCTAATGAGTAGGTATATTGTTTATTTGAATCTTTATGATTCTAGGTTGTGGATCATTTGTTGGTTAAGTTATGGTACTAACTATAATTGTCCTTTTGGCCAATAGAGGCTAGTGAAGCACAAGGGAGGGCTTTAGAGCATGCCACTATGAGTTGCTTTAAGGTGGAAGCTTAATTATGGATCTTAGTAGTGTTGTTCAGTGTAAAGTTTGTATACACTAGTTTGCCTCCAATTTTCATTTTGAGTGGTGTACTTCATGCCTGACAGCATCTTTGTTGAATGACAAGTTGACCCGCTGGGAGGACTTCTTGTGTGGAGATGTCTGAAACACTTAGAACAAACATGGGTTAGAAGCTCCCCGGAGTGTGTTTCCAGGGAACGAGTCTCCGACACCCAAGTCAGTATTTGTGAGAGTAGTAGTAAAGAGTAGAAAGTATGGAATATTGAGAGTCTCGTGTCCTTACCAAGGTCTTTCCCAAGTATTTATAGGAGAGTGGTAAGAAGAGGCCGTTTGACACAGCCTGTCTAGATCATGACACGTGTTTGGTCAGATCTGATTCGTACCTTCAGAGGCAAGCATGTCCAGCTGGCCATAGGCTATTTTGGCTAGAGGGCAGGGGCATGTGCAAGGTTCCTTTGTTAGAGGCTCCTTAACCATTTTTGTCGTATATCTGTGAGACCCCTTTGGGCAGAGATTTTCCCCCCGAGGGCTACCTGGGGAGGCCCTTCGGAAGAGTGGGTCACCTTCGGGAGACTTTTTCCTCTATCGAGGATGGTGGATCTACTTTTCTGAGGTTGGTAGCTTCACAAATCCAAGCATGGTGAAGACACCTTTTCCGAAAGTTAGTCATGTTCATTTCCAAGGGTAGTGTTGAGAATGCCCCGAGGTTAGGGCTAAGCTCGTTTCTGAGGGTGGCGTCAGGTTAGCGGATCAGGAGATCTCAAGGGCAATAGCCCTTCGGCTATTAGTACTCAAGAGTCGCTCTTGGGTGCAAGCATAGTCTACTTTTTGTATGGATACTTGCACATGTTTTATTATCTGTAGTTAATTCCATAGCTATTTTGTATGCTTTAACAACTTTAAAACTTGGATTTTAGAGGAAAGCCCATGTAATGTTTTGTGATTTATGTTTATCTTTATAACTTGTGCTATTACATAAGTCAAAGCATTACTCATGCATGGTTGCATAGTAGGATTAATTAACTAGAAGCATAAAGGTTTTAACTAGTGCCTAAATAATCAATTAGTTGATTACAAATCATGTGGGACAAGTGCCCATAGGCTTGCTCGGTAGGCCCACGAGGGGCCGTGTGAGTTTGATATCAGAGCTTGGTCATGGTCCATAGGCTTGCCCGGTAGGCCCACGAGGGGCCGTGTGAGTTTGATATCAGAGCTTGGTCATGGTCAATGGAGGCTAGTGTTGGGTTTTGGGAGCCAAACAGCGCAGCGAAATTTAACCGAAACCCTCCAGGATCCAAGTGAAACGAGGTAAACCGATTGTTCAAAAATTTTCATACCTAATTTTCGGTTGAGATCTCTCACTCAACCTTAGAGTCGAATCACAAAACCTAAATAGTTGACGTGTTCAAGCTCTCTATGCTATCCACACGAGCCTCTCTGGATCACCACGCTTCCACCACATCCCGGCAGATGCGTTTCTCTTGCGCTCACAGTGCTAGCTTGCGTCCTCCAAGCAATTGCAAGAGAAGAGTACGACTTTCCTTTTGGGAGGCTAGGGCAAGGAGACCTGCGAATTTCTCACTAAAAGTTGTATTTATAGTGGACTAAACTTTCAGGCCTAATGGGTTTCAAAGCCCTAATCCAATTAGGCTTTAATTTTGGGCTTAATAATGGCTAAACTCTTGGGCCAATTATTAATTCGAAATTATTGTGAAACCGTAACCCAAATAATTAGATCATGCACTCTAATGATCCAAATAGCTTTATGTGTGCGACCCAATAGGCTCTTATCACGTTGGCAATGATCATAAATCACATTTATGATCATAAGCAATGAGCAGTGTCTAGCAACACATCATTGCTACCCAACTGACAAGATTGTTGATGATTGGACCAAACCTTTATGATCATCACCGATATATGCCATTGTCCCATTGTCCAAGATATCAAGACTAAGCATGAGACATGGGATGTGTCACTCTCGTATAGCCCAATCTTTGGTTTCTTGATTACCGAGTAGACCAACTTAAACTGATGACAATGATATCGTATATCAACTCATCCGAGTGTGGCCATGCATTTTTCTAAGTCTTACTCTATCAAGGGGCCCGAAGATAAAACTCCCATTACATAGGAGGGATAAATCCCATCTTCATCATACAAATCCCTCTGGATGATATGTGACATACCCAATGACCTCCTTCAAGTTCACTCAGTTACGAGCAACAAAGGAAAGTATCAAAGTATGTGACTTACATGTAGGGAACCTTGATGATCTTAGGTCGAACGACTACATCTACCATGATCACTATGAGAATCACTTATCACATTCATATAACGATCCATGTAGTGTTGTCATGGTGGGTCGGTCCAGTACATAAGTTCTCCAACTTGTACCCATATGCAGACTACATATCTCATATTAGTTTCCACATATGCTAGTCGTTATGTATTTTTGCAACCCGCTCCACAATAATACTAGACCAGGGACATTTGAGAATATCATTAATCTAGGGTTACAATTATGTTTATTACATTATGCAGAAGCAAAACAACAAACATAATTGCTGGATTAATGCCTTAATAAAATATCATGACTCAATGTGAAAGAAATACAATCATCTCATGATTGGCTTTTGGGCTCAACACTAACAATCTCCCACTTGCACTAAAAGCCAATCATGCATGTATCTAATACCAATGGACCTAGAATGGCTATCATGCTTCTGCTGCGTAAGGGGCTTTGTCATTGGATCAGCAACGTTGCTATCTGTCGAAGTCCTGCATATCCTTATATCACCCTTCTCGATAATCTCCGTAATGAGATGATAGCGTCGGAGTATGTGTTTGGATCACTGGTGAGATCGAGGTTCCTTAGCCTGTGTAATTGCTACATTGTTGTCACAATAGAGCTCTATCGGGTCAACAATGCTTGGAACCACTCCAAGTTCAGTGATGAACTTCTGACCCAAACTGCCTCCTTTCCCGCATCAGAGGCGGCAATGTACTCAGATTCTGTTGTAGAGTCAGCTACTGTCACTTGCTTTGAACTCTTCCAGCTCACAGCACCACCACCAATACAAAACACATAACCAGATTGTGATCTAAAATAATCCTTATTGGATTGGAAGCTTGCATCGGTGTAACTCCTTACAACGAGCTCATCTTCACCTCTAAAGACCAAGAATGCATCCTTAGTCCTTCGTAAGCACTTAAGGATGTTCTTAACAGCTGTCTAGTGACTCTCACTGTGGCTCGATTGGTACTTACTCGTCATGCTCAAGGCATATGAAACATCGGGATGAGTACATATCATGGCATACATCATAGATCCAATTGCTGAGGCATATGGAATCTTACTCATGCTCTCTCTCACCTTAGGTGTACTCGGATACTGAGATCTAGAAAGAGTAAAAACATGTGACCTGGGCAAGAATCCTTTCTTGGAATCTTTCATGCTGAACCTCTTTAGCACCTTGTCAATATATGTACTTTGACTTAGGCTAAGAAGCTTTCTAGATCTATCTCTATAGATCCTGATGCCTAACACATAGGCTGCTTCACCCAAGTCCTTCATAGTGAAACATTTCCCCGGCCAAGTCTTCACAAACTGTAGCTTAGGAATGTTATTCCCGATGAGTAGTATGTCATCTATATAGAACACCAAAAAGACAATAGCGCTCCCACTAACCTTCTTGTAGACACAAGGTTCATCTTCATTTTCGATAAAACCAAACTCTTTGATTGCTTCATCAAAACGAAGATTCCAACTTCGAGAAGCTTGCTTCAGTCCATAAATAGACCTTTGCAACTTGCACACTTTATTGGCATTCTCAAGAGTGACAAAACCCTCAGGTTGTGTCATGTACACATCCTCAAGTAGTTTTCCATTTAGGAATGTAGTTTTGACATCCATTTGCCATATCTCATAATCATAGTATGCAGCAATAACGAACAAAATTTGGATGGATTTAAGCAGAGCAACTGGTGAAAAAGTTTCATCATAGTCAATACCATGAATTTGCTTGAAACCTTTTGCAACCAATCATCCGTTAAAGGTAATCACATTACCATCCATGTCAGTTTTCTTCTTGAAAACCTATTTGCACCCTATGGGTTTTACCCCTTCAGGTGGGTCAACCAAAGTCCATACTTGGTTTTCATACATGGATTCCATCTCAAATTTCATGGCCACTAGCCACTTCTCAG
This sequence comes from Aquilaria yunnanensis, assembly GCA_039654915.1. Classification (NCBI taxonomy): domain Eukaryota; kingdom Viridiplantae; phylum Streptophyta; class Magnoliopsida; order Malvales; family Thymelaeaceae; genus Aquilaria; species Aquilaria yunnanensis. The sequence goes on from CM077598.1 coordinate 81,561,334, forward strand.
AGTCAGGCCCCAGCATAGCTTGTTGGTAGGTTGTGGGCTCATCCTAATCCATGAACATCACATCACTAGTGTGAGTCACGAGAAATCCATATCTCCCGGGCACACTCCGAATCCTAGCAGACCTACATGGGCTTTGTGCTACAGAAACAGACTCTTGAACCATAACATCTTGTGGTGTCTATTCAGGTTCCATTTCAGGTTCGATGTCTCCTTGTTGTTCTTGAATTTTTTCAAGTTCTACTTTCCTCCCACTAGTTCCTTTAGAGATAAACTCTTTCTCTAAAAAGACACCAGTTCGAGCAACAAACACTTTTTGCTCAGAAGGATTGTAGAAATAGTAATCCTTTATTTGTTTGGGATACCCAACAAAAAGGCATTTTTGAGATTTGGGTCCTAGTTTGTCAGAGGATTGACGTTTCACATAAGCGTCATAGCCCCAAATCTTCATAAAAGACAAATTGGGACGCCTCCCACCCCATATCTCATATGGTGTCTTTTGAACCGATTTAGACGGAACTCGATTTAGTGTAAAAGCTGCTGTCTCTAAAGCATATCCCCAAAAGGAGTTTGGAAGCTCAACTTGACTCATCATAGAGCGAACCATGTCTAACAGAGTTTGATTTCTCCTTTCAAATACCCCATTCCATTGAGGTGTACCTGGTGGAGTGAGTTGTGATACTATACCGCACCCCTTCAGATAGTCAAGGAATTCTCGATCCAAGTACTCTCCACCTCAATCTGATCGAAGCACTTTAATACTCTTCCCGAGTTGATTCTCTACTTCATTCTTGAATTCTTTGAACTTTTCAAAGGATTCTGACTTGTGTCTCATGAGATGCACAAAGCTATATCTGCTAAAGTCATCAGTGAAAGTAATGAAGTACTAAAAACCTCCTCTAGCATGTGTAGACATAGGGCCACATACATCATTATGTATGAGTCCTAGTAAGTCATCAGCCCTTTCACTTTGCCCTGTGAATGGGGCTTTCATCATCTTGCCCAACAAACATGACTCACATGTCTCATATGATTCAAAATCAAATGAGTCCAAGAGTCCATCCTTATGGAGCTTGGATATGCGGGTTTCGTTTATGTGGCCCAAGCGACAGTGCCAGAGATAGGTCGGGTTCGAATCATTTAATTTGACCTTCTTGGTATTCACATTATAGATTGGATCTTTGAGGTTTAGAACATACAACCCATTAGTAAGTTGAGCACTGCCATAAAAGATTTCATTCAAATAAATAGAACAACATTTGTCCTTTATTATAAATGAAAAACCTTTCTTGTCCAAATAAGAAACAGAAATCAAATTTTTACTAATAGTAGGCACAAAGTAGCAGTTGTCTAATTCTAAAACTAATCCACTAGGTAAAGTGAGAACATAAGTCCCTACGGCTAAGGCAGCAACCCTTGCTCCATTTCCAACACGTAGGTCCACTTCACCTCGGGCCAATCTTCTACTTCTACTTAGATCCTGCACATTTGTACAAATGTGACATCCACATCCAGTATCCAATACCCAAGATGAGGAAGTAGAAAAGTTAGCCTCTATAACAAAAATACCTGAAGTGGAAGTCTTACTTTCCTTTTCCTTAGCAAGTTCTTCAAGATAGAGCTTGCAGTTGCGCTTCCAGTGTCCAGGTTGCTTACAATGGAAGCACTCCCCTTCCTTTGCCACACCACCCTTTGGTTTCAGTTCAGCTGAAGAAGAATTAGCATTGGACTTTCCATTAGCTTTATCCTTCTTCTTGTTGGCTTTTCCCTTTCCCTTGCCCTTTTGAACCATCAAAATGGGCTTAGCCTTCTTAAGGTTTTGCTCAGCAGTTCTCAACATGTTGAGCAATTCAGGAAAGGATTTGTCAAGGTTGTTCATGTTATAGTTCATGATGAACTGACTATAGCTTTCAGGCAATGATTGCAAGACTTCATCAACAGCCAACTCTTTCTGAAGAGGAAATCCCAAACTCTCAAGATTCTCAATGCACCCAATTATCTTGAGCACATGAGGACGCACGGGACTTCCTTCAGAAATTTTTCACTGAAACAATGCCTTAGAGGTCTCAAACCTCTCATGCCTAGCTTGCTCTTGGAAAAGCATTTTGAGATGTTCAATCATATCGAGCGCCCCCATGTTCTCATGTTGCTTTTGAAGCTAAGATTCCATGGTAATAAGCATGAGTCATGCAACATCCAAAGCATCATCAGAATGCCTTTTGTGAGCATCCCTTTCAGCTCTTGGAGTAGTGGCAGCAGGCTCATTCAGAATGGGCTACTCTAGGATATAAGCCTTTCTCTCTTGCTTGAGGACTATCCTCAAGTTTCGGTACCATTTGAAAAAGTTAGTCCCATTCAGTTTTCCTTCTCAAGGATGGATTGCAACGAAAGTGTCAATTTGTTTTGTGCCATGGTTATCTACAACAGTAAATATACAGTGTAAGAGTCATGTATTTTAATTCATTTAATAATGAGTGTTATTAAACGATACTCCCACTATTTTCCTCAAAATAATAACCCTCGATATTATTTCGGAACACCTCAGCGCTAAGGTATTCTAGTGGGCCAAGATCCATATTTGACCACAACCTGAGTCAGCTTTGGTTTTTCTCTCAAGTTACAGCTATTTAGGTAGGCAACTCCTTGCCAATTGCTTCTTATGCTACTCTTGGATAGTTGGGTGAACAACACTTGTCCAAGCTCATCTCATGAACTCAATCCCAACTCTATGCCTCTAAGTCCCTAATCCTATTAGGATGACCTAGTTAAGTCGAACCCAAAAGTTAGCAATTTGGATATCACTATTATCCCATCGCGCCTTACCAGGATGAACATAGGTGCTTTGTTTTGGCAAACCCACCTAATGTTGATCAAAGTCTTGATGAGTGCCAACATTTGGAAGGCATCACATTTAATGACTTAATATTTGTTTAAGGGATTTTTCTTTTGATCTCATCAATTTGTTATCTCCGGTTGTCTTATACATGCATCACATACAAATATAAAACATGCATCTCATGCTTACAAGAAAGTAAATGTGACATAGTTATAGCCCAAACTATGTAATATTCTCAAGCCAATGAGAATATCATAAAAGCCTAAGAAAAGAAAAAGGTTCTTCACAAGCTCCTTCTCTTCCTTTCTTGGTTGCTCTTTTGTTGTCACCTCTTTGGACATACCACCTTGGATGATCCCATAATGTACCATTACATTAATAATAGAAACCTCAAGTTACATTCGAGGGGAGTAAGGTGTGAAAAGAATGTACAATGAGAGTAACAAGAGAAGGCACGACTCGCAGGCCGTATTTACAAGTACAACCAATCAAGGGTTATAACCATGCACCATGCTTCAACCATCAATCAACATAACATGCCAAACCTCATTCAACAAATGCATGCCAATTTTCGTGAGTTGATTAACCTGTTTTATTTATATGGCGCTTCGCATACGGCGGTCCCGCTGGCCGCTTAGTGGGCGGTGGTTCCGCTTTCGGTATTGACTATGATCTTCTCTTTCGAGCAAGTAGGCACCCGAGACTCCTCCATTCGAGCCACCAAAAATACCTTACTTTTGGTGCCCGAATAGGCTGAATCTGAATCAAGCTAGGGTTTTTGCAAATATTGCAAGAATCCTAATCCATATAGGTATCTCATACCTAGCAATTTCGAGTTAATCTCATTAACCAATTAGTGTCGTTTCTTCATATATATGTCATATGTTCATTACGAGTTCCGGTTTCATGCATCATGAATCAATCTAATTAATCATGGCCGAAAGCAATCGAACACATAACCTCATGTGATTCAACATTCAATCCTGATTTAGGATTTCACCAGTAGCTCTGATACCACTGTTGGGTTTCGGGAGCCAAACAGTGCGGCAGAATTTAACCAAAACCCTTCAGGATCCAAGTGCAACGGAGTAAACCGGGTGTTCAAAAATTTTCATACCTAATTTTCGGTTGAGATCTCTCACACAACTATAGAGTCGAATCACAAAACCTAAACAGTTGACGTGTTCAAGCTCTCTATGGTATCCACACGAGCCTCTCGGGATCACCATGCTTCCACCACGTCCCGACAAATGCATTTCTCTTGCGCTCGCTGTGCTAGCTTGCGTCCTCAAAGCAATTGCAATAGAAGATGCGGCTTTCCTTTTGGGAGGCTAGGGCAAGAAGACCTGCGAATTTCTCACTAAAAGTAGTATTTATAGTGAGACTCAACTTCCAGGCCTAATGGCTTTCAAATCCTTAATCCAATTAGGCTTTAATTTCGGGCTTAATAATGGCTAAACTCTTGGGCCCATTATTAATAAGAAATTATTGTGAAACCATAACCCAAATTATTAGCCCATGCACTCTAATGATCCAAATAGCTCTATGTGTGCGACCCAATAGGCTCTTACCACTTTGGCAATGATCATAAATCACATTTATGATCATAAGCAGTGAGCGGTGTCTAGCAACACATCATTGCTACCCAAGTGACAAGATTGTCGGTGATTCGACTAAACGTTTATGATCATCACCGATATATGCCATTGTCTTTTTGTCCAAGATATCAAGACTAAGCATGAGACATGGAATCTGTCATTCTCGTATAGCCCAATCTTTGGTTTCTTGATTACCGAGTAGACCAACTTAAACTGATGACATTGATATCGTATATCAACTCATCTGAGCATGGCCATGCATTTTTCTAAGTCTTACTCTATCAAGGGGCCCAAAGATATCACTCCCGTTACATAGTAGGGACAAATCCCATCTTGATCATAGAAATACCTCTGCATGATATGTGACATACCCAATGACCTTCTTCAAGTTCACTCAATTACAAGCAACAAAGGAAAGTATCAAAGTATGTGACTCACATGTAGGGAACCTTGATGATCGTAGGTCGAAGGACTACATATACCATGATCACTATGAGAATCACTTATGACACTCATATAACGTTCCATGTAGTGTTCTCATGGTCGGTCGATCCAGTACACAAGTTCTCCAACTTGTACCCATACGCAGACTACATATCTCATATTAGTCTTCACATATGTTAGTCGTTATGTATTATTGCAACCCGCTCCACAATAATACTAGACCAGGGACATTTGAGAATATCATTATTCTAGGGTTACAATTATGTTTATTAGATTTCACAGAATCAAAACAACAAACATAATTGCTGGATTAATGCCTTAATAAAATATCATGACTCAATGTGCAAAAAATACAATCATCTCATGATTGGCTTTTGGGCACAACACTAACAGCTAGGAAGTAAGATCTAGTGGATTGCCCTTGTGCTTAGGTAGTTAGTGCTGACCAACACTATGAGTTGTCATCTAGCATTAGCTGTAGGTTGCAATTATGAAACTAGGGTAGGTTTGCTTTCGGATGCTATGGTCGAGGAATGGATCCTAGTAGTCTAGTGTAGCAACATTGGGGTAGTTGGTTTGGCTTGCTCTAAGCAAGGCAACACCTTTGTGCAAGTAGTTGGGTTGTGACCATCATCCTAGGAAATTGTCTTAGACCTCAACCAAAAGGTAGGCTACATGATCCATAGGATTAGGAGGATATGGAATCCTCCAAGGTGAGTAGTGCCATTAGGCCAAGTGGATTACTCTAGAAGTGACCAAGCTTGAACCCACCAACTTGGATGGGTTAGGCAACACTGAATAGACCTAAGGATGCACTGACCTAAGTGATAAACACTTCGTCATGTAGGCTACAAGGCAACAAAAGGTAGCACTCTCTTACTTTTCCAATCCAGAGTAGGTGCTGAAGGCCAAGTTTCCCCAAGGCCTTTAGCCATCGTATGAAGGTGCTTAACAATCATCGAGGTGGGCACTAGTAAGTAATGGAGGATATAGTAGCTCTCGAAAGAGAGTTAGACAAGCTAAAGACATGAAACTGTGAGGTGGCAATTTGATCATTCAACCTAGTAGGAGCATGGATGACACACCTATAGTGCGAAAGTCAACCTCAGACCAAGCGACAAGAATGGATAATGAAGAGAAGAGCTAAGGCCCAAGGGTGCAAGGAGTACATCACTCTTAGCTTGAACCTAGGAAATGTTGCCAACGGTCTAAGTGGTCATCAGACTAGTATTATATTTGGGCTCGGTTAAGTTAAGACTAGCCTAGGAAGCTCATCCCTAATATTTGTTGCCATAAGAAGTCAACCTAGTGCACTAGAGTAGTAGTTTAGGTTTTGCTTCAATTAGCAAAGTAGTGGTAGTAAGCGGCCACCCACTAGGTGAAACGGTAGCCATAGTGAACCCATGGGCAGTACATGGCTAGTGAAAGGCAAGTCTTTAACATTTTGCTAGTTGCATAGTTACTCTATTGTTAAGTTCTGGCATTTGTTTACTGGCATAGTTTGATTTTGGCTTGTTGGGTAGTAGTTTTGAGCAGTGTTAAGGGTTAAGCCAAGTGCATTAAGAACCTAAGGATGTGCCAAATATTGGGTTAAAACCTGGCACCCTGAGACCCATTTCCTAGCATTTTAAACCACACAAGTAGAGGCCTAAATGCCTTAGATTGGAAATGTTCCAGAGTTCCATAGGTTGTATTCTTCCATGACTTAGTTTAGTGGCCTAGTTGATAGCAAATGACTAGCTAGTTGAATGGATGAGTTCCTTAAGGTAACCAAGCAATGGTGTAGTTCAGTCAAATGCTGCAAAGGTAAGTTGGTAGGTTTTTATTTTACTTCTAAACTTTAAATGTAGGAGGTAACTGTGGAAGCAAGGAAGGTGCAAGGAACTCATTCGGGGGTAAACTAATGGATAGGCTTGTTTGTCTGTTAGTTGTATACCCTGGGGTTAAGCCAGTCGGAATAGAGTTGTTGCTAGGTTTGGCATGGCTGTCGGAAGTGTTGGGTTTCGGGAGCCAAACAACGCAGCGGAATTTAACCGAAACCCTCTAGGATCCAAGTGAAACGGGGTAAACCGGGTGTTCAAAAATTTTCATACCTAATTTTCGGTTGAGATCTCTCATTCAACTATAGAGTCGAATCACAAAACCTGAACAGTTGACGTATTCAGGCTCTCTATGGTATCCACACGAGCCTCTCGGGATCACCACGCTTCCACCACGTCCCGACAGATGAGTTTTTCTTGCGCTCGCAGTGCTAGCTTGCGTCCTCCAAGGAATTGCAAGAGAAGAGTGCGGCTGTCCTTTTGGGAGGCTAGGGCAAGGAGACCTGTGAATTTCTCACTAGAAGTTGTATTTATAGTGAGACTCAACATCCAGGCCTAATGGGTTTCAAAGCCCTAATCCAATTAGGATTTAATTTCGGGCTTAACAATGGCTCAACTCTTGGGCCCATTATTAATACGAAATTAAAGTGAAACCATAACCCAAATAATTAGCCCATGCACTCTAATGATCCAAATAGCTCTATGTGTGCGACCCATTAGGCTCTTATCACGTTGGCAATGATCATAAATCACATTTATGATCATAAGCAATGAGCGGTGTCTAGCAACACATCATTGCTACCCAAGTGACAAGATTGTCGATGATTCGACTAAACCTTTATGATCATCACTGATATATGCCCTTGTCCCTTTTTCCAAGATATCAAGACTAAGCACGAGACATGGAATGTGTCACTCTTGTATAGCCCAATCTTTGGTTTCTTGATTACCGAGTAAACCAACTTAAACTGATGACATTGATATCGTATATCAACTCATCCGAGCATGGCCATGCATTTTTCTAAGTCTTACTCTATCAAGGGGCCCGAAGATATCACTCCTGTTACATAGGAGGGACAAATCCTATCTCGATCATACAAATCCCTCCGCATGATATGTGACATACCCAATGACCTCCCTCAAGTTCACTCAGTTACGAGCAACAAAGGAAAGTATCAAAGTATGTGACTCACATGTAGGGAACCTTGATGATTTTAGGTCGAAGGACTACATATACCATGATCATTATGAGAATCACTTATGACACTCATATAACGATCCATGAAGTGTTCTCATGGTGGGTCGGTCCAGTACACAAGTTCTCCAACTTGTACCCATATGTAGACTACATATCTCATATTAGTCTCCACATATGCTAGTCATTATGTATTATTGCAACCCGCTCCACAATAATACTAGACTAGGGACATTTAAGAATATCATTATTCTAGGGTTACAATTATGTTTGTTAAGTTACGTAGAAACAAAACAACAAACATAATTGCTGGATTAATGCCTTAATAAAATATCATGACTCAATGTGCAAAAATACAATCATCTCATGATTGGCTTTTGGGCACAACACTAACAGGAAGATTGTATGAGGACCTGAGCAATAGGAAGGACTACCCTGGACCACAACATAGTCAGTGACTTATTGTCATCATTTTGAGGTTAAATGGAGTCGAGGGCCACTGAGTTGACTTATGGAAGAAGAGTGACTCAACTAGTGAAACTAGTCTAATACATAACAGGACTGAGACCTAAGTGGAACTGAGGACACAGTGGTGGTTGGTTAATGTTTTGTGTTCGTGCTAGTAAGTTAATGAACCATTGAACTATCTAGTCAGAAATGACCAAGTGATGCTAGAAAGAGGATGTTTTACCTCAACCTTATAGGGTAGGGTCTAGGCAGCGCCCATGAGGGAGAGTTTACTACGACTAATCAAGAGTCGACTAACAAGAAACCACAAGGTGAAGTAATCTCCCACCTAGTTAAATGTCATGCATAGTAATCAAACTGCCTATCTAATAGAGGTGCAGTTGTGCTCAGGTATCTATCTTATGGCTCCGTTAGTTGTTGTGTTTACCATAGTTGAGAGAAGTAAGTAGTTGGAAGCCTAGTCGATGAGGATATTGGTTGAGGTAGCTAATGGCCAAAGTTAGAGTATTTCACATGACCCTAGTGCCATCAAATTGAAGGGTTCATGATCTATGAGATTGTTCAAGGCTAGCGGGTAGGCTCACAACTCTTAGGCATAGAACCAGTCCCGAGGTGCATAGTGTGGTGCACTAAGTGGGTTATAGCAGACAAGGCACACAAGTGATTTTACATGGCTAATCGCCTCCCAATAGTGAACTAAAGTGGTGGCAAATTTGTTCCCCACAAAGAAGGTGAGCTAATATGAGAAAAGTGATGAGTGGATCTTTCAACATGAGGACAATATAGTGTAGTCATGGTATGGTAGTTAAGCATGGAATGTGGAGATAGTTTTTTGTAAGTGTAGTTTACGGGAGAAAAGATTGTCGTGAAGATGCTTGTTAGTGTTAGAGGATATGAGGCCAAGGATGTGGTTAAGGAGTCGAGTAAGATGGGAGCAGATGCCCAGCAGCATCTTCGTAGGGTGACATTGAGACTTATGGAGGGGCCTCTTGAGAGGGAGACCGCTGGGAGGCCAGATTGCCCAGGAGGGCGTGCCTGAAAAGCTTAGCAAAAGAGGGTTAGGAGGTCCCCGGGGTGTGTTTCCGGGGAGGAGCCTCCGACGCCCAAGTCAGTGGTGCTGAGAGAAAATGGAGGAATAGCACTAAGAGGTTTGGTGGGCTTGCCTGTTTGTATTTTCTCAAGGAGGAGGAGTCCAACCCCTTGCCAGGGTTTGTTTCCTGGTATTTATAGGAATGTCCAACCCGTTCAGATCGTGACACGTGTTCGGTCGGATGTTCTCTGAATTTCTGGGCATAGGGGACAAGTAGTAGGTGGCAGGCTCCTTGAACCTTGAACCGAGACAGGCCGTGACGTGACCTGGATGGCGTAGGCGTGTCAGACCGCCATTTAAGGCAATCTGTAGCATCTATGGGAGACACGTCAGAGGCTCATTAAATGCTCCTGCCGTACTCCCGAGGTCCCTGGCCGAGGTCATCCTCTGGTACAGACGATGCCCCTTCGGGAAATATGCCCGCAGTTCGGGGGTTCCCTAACTCAGGGGTTCCGCCTTCGGGGGATCTTCTTCGGCTTGCACTAGCAGGTGTTTCTTCTCTGAAGGCGATCTGTTTAGTACCTCGGGGGGGCTAATAGTATCCTCAAGTCTCCTGACGTCCCGAGCTCGGGATCTTCAGCTTTGCTTCCGAGGTGTGTGATTCCACCTTTCCTTGGGTAATGCCAGGTTTCCAGACCGTTCTCCCGGCAGGGAGTTCGGCCAGATAGAGGCGACAGCCCTTCGGCTATCACATGCCCCCCTCTGGAAAGCCGAAGTGATAACTTCGGTTTTGTGGTCTTTCCGACGATGTTCTTTGGGAGTTTTTCAAGGAGCACAACCTGTTCCGAAGATGCACCTTTTGCCCGAGGTTATGGGCTGTTCGGCGATAGCCTATCTTTTGGTGTCCTCGAGGTAACCTGCTCATTTCTTTTTGCAGGTCTGTGTAGCGTCGCATCTTATGACCAGGCATGTCAATCTAAGCGGCGCGTCCCAGTTTTTTAGGGATGTCAGAAGGCGCGTCCCCTACTTTGGCGCGGTGGCTGACACGTGGTACACTGTCATTTGAGGGGAGTCGTGTGGGTCACAGAGAGCGCGTCTTTTCGGGTGCAGAGAGTAGTTATGGCGACGGTTCGCCTTCAAAGGGTACTTATGACGCCGATTCGACTAGCCACTTTCGGCCTATATATAGCCCATTCCATCATAAGTTCCCTTTTTGCTTTTGCTTCTGCTCTTTTCCCTACTTGCCACTATTTTTACGCTTTCTCTTGCTTTTTGCGGCGGAGCTGTTTTAACAGAGTTTTTCCGGCAACCTTTCACGACAGCGACTTCAAACCCAGATTTTGGCAAGTCTTTTGGTGGGTTTTTGTTTTCCAGACTCTTCTGATTTTCAGAGTTTTTTTTGGAACTTGTTTTCTTGCCTTTTTCCGAACCCATTTTTCTGCAAATATGCTTATTCCCGAGAGCTGCCAGCGTCTTTTATCTCATCCTTGCTGCACCACCCCCAAAAAACTGGCAAGATGGAAGAAAAAGTTCTTTCTTCTTTCGTATGCTGTTACAAGGTTGCCTCGTTCTGACCAATTTTTCTTTTCAAACCCTACTAATGAGGTTACCGTTTTCCGAGCCCAACTGAAGGCCGAACTTCAGTACCCTCCTCCGAAGATGATTTGCGAGTTCTGCCAATTTCATGGCATTGGAGTAAATCAACTTCCGCTGAACTCGTACCGCTATTTTAACGCCTTCATCTGCATGTCTGGCGTCTTCGGGATAGAACCCACTTTATTATTTTTATACAGTACTACGAGCTCTTCGTGGTCCCGAAGGGTGGCTTTTACTTCATGCTAGCTCGGGGATCTGGGAGCAAGAAATATATGTTCACCTTTGCCACCAAGGACAGCTGGCGAGGTAGCAACAAAAATTTTTCTTTCTGAAAATGGAGGAGGCCTGGTCGCATGTTCCGACCAAATGGGCTCAGGGAAAGCTGGAGATGGACGTCGTGGATCCGAGGATACTGCTAACTCCGGAGTTGGCTCCTATCTTTGCGGACTTCGATGGCCGTATCCGTGTTGTCTCAGACTGGGGTCCCGAGGTCCCTTCGCACTTTCTCTACCCCTTCCCAATCAATTGGAGGTTGATGACCGAAGAGGTTCTTCGGGAGTTAGGGGTAGTGAAGGAGCACAAGACGGACCTGAAGATGCCAGCTCCTTCCATCGTCGGGAAGGATTCCTGGTTGGTGCAGCTCCTTCAGGAGGAAGTTTCTTATCAAACTTTTTATGAGAGTAAGTTATCTCTGACTCTCGTTATTATAGCTTTCGTCTTGGACTTACGCTGATGCTTTCTTTCCTTTTCAGAGATGGGCGATAGCACTACTGCCTTCTACAAGTCCCTATTCTCCGGCCAAGTTGAGAAGGGCGAGCAGACGAAGAAGGCGGCTTCCCGAAGGCGGAAAACCACTGGTGCTAGACCTTCGGCTAAACGGGCAAAGAAGACTATTCTTCCTCCCTCTTTGGAAAGTATTGGGGAGGAAAGCGAGGAGCCCGAGGTCACTGCCATTCCGCCTCCCGAGGTTGCTGCCGATGTCCCTCCTCAGAGCCCTACTTTGTCGCAGGCTCTTCTGGATGCCGTGGTGGAGGCTCCTTCTGCCGAGGAGCAGCGTAAACGCAAGGGTAAGGGGATCTCTACCGAGGAGGCCCCGGCTTCTAACGATGACGTCATCGAGGTGCCGCCAGGTTTACTTTTCCCGTCGAAGTATAATGCCTTTATTTTCTGAAGTTCTTTTTGTTCTCACCAGCTGCTCGTTTTGCCATGCAGAGGAGTCACTTACTCCAAGTTGGGCGGCAGAACACGCCCAGAAGCGAGCCCTTCGTGATGCCAAAGTGCCGAAAGGGAAGATCCCGAAGGAGCCTTTCTGGACGTTTACGGAGGACATGAATTTGTTCTCCGGAGACTGCCCCCAAATGGCTAAGGAGATCTCGAAGGGGGTGCTTACTAAGGCCTCCTTCAAGGCTATTGCGCGGCTCATCCGGGAGATGAAACCCTCGCAGCACACTGCCCAGGTATGCTGGTTTGCCCTTGAAGAATTTTTTTCTATGTGTTTGGCTCTTACTGACCTCGCCTTCATCTTTTTGCTGCTGCTGGCATACGCTGGCTACCACAGAGTTCGGGTGGCCAGGCAGACGCAGTTCCGAAACTCGGTCTTAGAGACCTTAGAGAAAACGAAGGCCATGTGTTCGGAACAAGCCGTCAAGAACCTGCAGCTGGCTGATGCTGCGGAGAAGGAGGTTGCAGCCCTTCGGGAGGAAAAAGAGAAGATTTTGGAGGACTCCTCCCAGAAGATTTCTGACCTCGGCTCTGAGGTGGCGGGACTGCTTTCGGCCAACAAAGCACTTCTAAAGTCGAAATCAGAGTCTAAGGAACTCCTGGCGAGGTTGCTGATTGAGAAGAATGCGCTTCATGCCGAGGTCGATTCCTTGAAGAAAGAGCCTAAGAAGAAGAAGAGGATAAAGGCGCTGAAGAAGGAGGTCGCGGACCTGAAGGATGAGCTCGAAGACCTGGAGGTCAAGAAGGATAAATCCGACCAGATGACTAAGGTCGCTTTCCAAGACGGGTTTTGCCTCACTCGGCACCAAGTCCTTCAGAAGTTCCCAGATCTGGACCTCTCTTTTTTGGAGGCTTTAAAGATTCCCGAGGGGCCTCGGTGGTCCTGGTCTAAGATCGAGCATTTGAACCTGCCTCCTTCTTTCCCGGCGCCCAACGTGGTGGAGAAGGATGCAGGGGCTGGTGGCTCTCGGGACGCCGAGAACCCTTAGTCTGTTCTAGGGCCCTTCACCTTTTCCTCGTTCTTTTTTCTGTGCTTCTTCTTTCTGGCAATCCTTGTTCTTTGTAAGCTGGTTTATCTTTAATGAAGATTTTTTGGCTAAGCCTTTTTGCAAGTTTTTTCATTTCCCTTTGTCCCAAACACATTCACTCAAAAGACTTCGGGAAACGGCATCTGCATTTGTTATGGTGAGTATCTTTGCGCGATTCGTTATTTCCCATTTTTCCTGAACATGATTGCTCAAGGGACTTCGGGAAATCATCTGCGCTATTTTCGGCGAGCACCTTTGCGGAATTCTGGTTTTGTACTTCAAGAATTTCTCTAAGAAACTTTTGTACTTAGAATATTTCTCTAATTTGTACAACACAATTCTTCCACAAAACCTTAAGCATAGAATTTTTTCAAGGCATCTGAATGCCAGGGAATTTTTTAATTCTATGCCATCGGCGTTGCCGAGTCTGTACACACCTTTTCGTACTTCGGCAAGGACCAGATAAGGTCCTTCCCAATTCGCGCGAAGTACTCCGTGGGATGGCCTTCAGGGTGTGAAGTCAGCCTTTCAGAGAACGAGGTCTCCCTTCTTGATCCCTTTTGGCCTGGCTCGTAAATTTATGGCCGTGACCACTCTTTGCTGAAAAGCTTTTCTTCTCAGCTCGGCTATTTCTTTGTGTTCGCCGACGGGGTCTAGCTTGGTTCTTAGGCCGAGGTTCTTTCCACTTTCATCGAACACTTGCACCCGTACTGTTGGTCGTACTACTTCGATTGGAATGATGGCCTCTGTACCGAAGACTAGCGAAAAAGGCGTTTCCCCTGTGGCTCTTCGGGCTGTTGTTCGGTAGCTCCATAACACGCTTTGGAGTTCTCCTGGCCATTTCCCTTTTGCTTCCCCCAGTCTCTTTTTCAGACCATCTTTCATGGTCCTATTAGATAGTTCTACCTGCCCATTGCTTTGGGGGTGAGCTACTGGGGTGAAGTGCATCTTTATTCCGAGGTCGCTGATAAATTCCTAGAATCCTTTGTCTATGAACTGGGATCCATTGTCAGCTACTAGCACCTTCGGTATGCCAAATCTGCATACGATGTTCTTCCACACGAACTTCTGCACTTCTTTTGCCGAGATAGTCGCTAGTGGTTCTGCCTAAACCCATTTGGAGAAATAGTCTACTGCTACCACGCAAAATTTCACGCCTCCAGGCGCTGTGGGGAGCGGCCCAATGAGGTCTATGCCCCAGACTGCGAAGGGCCAGGGATAATCAGCCGAAGTTACCATTTCCAAGGGTGTCCTCTGGATATTCACGTGTCTCTGGCAACTACCGCATTTCCGGATTAACTGCCTTGCGTCCTTTCTCAGGTTAGGCCAGAAGTATCCTTGGCGAAGTATTACTACTACAAGGGTGTCGGTTTCGATGTGCGAACCGCAAATGCCTTCATGGACTTCTTCGAGGATCATTTTAGTATCCTCCTCGTCCACACACCTTTGCAGCGGATTTGCATATCCCTGCTGATATAACTCTTCGCCGATTAGGAAGAATTGGCCTGAGCGTCTTCGCAACTTTGCAGCGTCACTGGGGTCTTCGGGGAGCACATTTTCTGCGAGATACCTTTTTATTAGGTGTTTCCAACCTTTTCCCGAGGTTACTATGCTCAGCACTGCGATGCTCGGATGGTCCAGCACCTCGGTGTATGTTTTTGATTTTGCCAAGCAATCTGCCTCGGTGTTATTTTTCCAGGGTATGTTCTCAATTCGTACGGCGTCAAACTCTTGGATGAGTTTTGCTACCAGCTCATGGTATTTTGCCAGGGTTGGGTCCTTTGCCCCATAGTCTCCTGCCGTCTGTCGGACCACTAGCTGGGAATCGCTGTGGGCCTTTAAGTTTCTTACGCCAATTTTTCTTGCTAGGCGTAATCCCGCTATGAGGGCTTCATACTCAGCCACATTATTAGTGATGTTGAAGCTGAACTTGATGGCCTTCATTACCTCTAGGCCTTCGGGGCCTCTGATAATTACCCCAGCTCCCTGGTGTTCGGACGCCGAGGCTCCGTCAACATGCAAGGTCCATTCTGGCTCGCCTTTGTCTAGGTCTGGGTGGCTATCCTCGGTGGTGGGTACTTCGGCAATGAAGTCTGCCAGTGCTTGAGCTTTTATGGCCTTCCGAGGTTCATAAGCGATGTCGTGCTCGCCAAGTTCTATACACCACTTAGAGAGTCTTCCAGAATGATCAACTTTCCTCATGACGTCCCGTAGTGGTAGACTACTTCGGACGATGATGGGGTGAGCCTGAAAGTATGGTCTTAGTCTTCTCCCTGCTAGTACCAAGGCATATATACCTTTTTGCAACAAAGGATACCTGACTTCGGCGCCATGCAGGGATTTGCTCACGTAATAGACCGGCCATTGCTTTGGCCCCTCTTCTTTTACAAGGATCGAACTCACAGCTTTTTCTGTGACGGCGAGGTATAGTACGAGAGGCTCTCCTTCGTGAGGTTGTCACAGAGTGGGCAGGCTGGCCAAGTAGATTTTCAGTTCTTCCCAGGCCTTTTGGCAATCTTCACCCCAGGGATGGTCATCACCTCCGAGGTTGTCCTCCTTTTTTGCAGCCTTTGTGAGGACTTTGAAGAATGGCCGACACCGATCTCCGTATCTGGAAATAAACCTGCTGAGGGAGGTTATCCTTCCAGTGAGTCTCTGCACATCTTTTATTGTGGCGGGAGTTTGAAACTCGAGCAGAGCCTTATTTTTTTCTGGGTTGGCATCAATGCCTCTTTCGGATACCATGTACCCCAGGAATTTTCCCGAGGTCACACCGAAGATGCATTTTTTGGGGTTGAGACGAATCCCGAAGGCTCCTGAGCTGGTGAAAAGTCTCCTTAAGATCCATGACGTGTTTGTCAGGCAACTTGCTTTTGACTATCATGTCGTCAACATACACTTCCATGTTTCTCCCTATTTGGTCTTTAAAGACCTTGTTCATCAACCTTTGGTAGGTGGCTCCAGCGTTTTTGAGCCCGAAGGCCATCCTGACGTAACAGTATGTTCCCCCCTCGGTGATGAAGGTGGTTTTTTCCTCATCTTCGAGGTCCATCCTTATTTGATGGTAACCACTGAAGGCGTCTAAAAAGCTTAGGAGTCCGTATTCGGCAGTCGAGTCTACCAATTGGTCTATTGGTGGGAGGGGGTATGAGAAGCATCATTCAAGTTTCTGAAGTCGATGCACATTCAGAGCTTACTGCTGCCTTCTTTTGTGGCAATGACCACGTTGCTTAACCACTCAGGGTACTTGACCTCCTTGATAACCTCAGCGTCTAGCAGGCGCTGGACTTCGGTTTTGACGAAGTTATTTTTATGGGCTGAGATGCCCCGTTTCTTTTGCCGGACAGGCTTTGCTTCCGGACTTACTTTGAGGCTATGCTGTATTAGGCCAGGGTTCACCCCTGGCATATCTTTTGGCAAGTAGGCAAAGAGATCTTTATTTTCCAGTAAAAAAGATACAAGTTTTTTCTTGTCACCTTCGGCCAAGCTCTTCCCTATTCGGGTAGATTGACCTGGAACAAGTTCTACTGTTTCCATTTCTGCTTTCGCGAGATCTTCTTCCTTGCCTTTCTCTGGTGCCTTTGCCTCCATTGTTTGTGCGAAGTTTTTTGCTGGAGCTTTTCGTGCTTTGACGAACACCGTCCTTACTTCGCCTTGATCTATGAAGATCTCTGCATCTCCATTCTTGGTGGCCAAAGTGATAGTCAAGTACTTCACATCAGGGCGAATGTGCAGATTTCCCTGTGTCTACCTTCCGAGGATGGCGTTGTAGGATGAAGGGACATCCATGACAATGAACCTCGCCATCGTGGAGGCGTATAATTCAGCAGTCCCGTCCACCGAAGTGCCTTTCATCATCAAGGGGAGATCGATCCATCCGAGGACAGGTAGTTCGGACGGTCCGACCCCAAAGGTAGGTGAGGTGACAGGCTTAAGCTCGCTGCTGGATATGCCCAAGTTCCGCAGTAGGTGTGAAAACAGGACGTCAGCGTTCGATCCATCATCGAGCAGCACTCTTTCGACGTCCCAGTTTCCTATCCTTGCCATGATCAGCAGCGGATCGTCATGGGGAAAGATGACGGTGGATCCGTCCTTTCGGGCCAATTTCTTTGCCAGACTCTAATATCCCATGACTGCTATCTCTCTGACCTTCCTTTTTCTTTCCGAGGATGCGATCCCTGTCGTGATTGTTTGAATTACCCCGGCCGGAGGTGGAGGACGCCTTTTGGGACTTCGGTTCCTCCGCCTGTCGGAGTCGTAATCCTCATCCTCGGCCTTTTCTTCCTTATCTTTTCTTCCTTTCGGAGAAGGCATCCGCAGATATCGCCGAAGTTGGCCCAGTTTTATTAGCGACTCAATGTACTTCTTCAGTTGGAAGTAGTCTACGGTGTCGTGGCCGTGGTCGTGATGAAACTGGCAGAACTTCTTTATGTTTTTCTTGTTGTCAGCGGTCATGGCCCTTGGCCGCCGAATCTGTGTCCCCTGCCTTTCCATCATCATGAGGATGTTTGTCCGTGAAAATTGGGAGTTTCCTTCCCCTTAGTCTCCGACCTCAGCCTGTCTGTTCAGTCGAATGCCGAGTTTGCTGGCTGGAGCCTTCAACGCGGGTGTGATCGGACTTCGGCCCACCCATTCTAAGCTCCTCGGCAGTCATGTGCTGTTCTGCCCTTCGGTAAAATTCACCGAGGGTGTCCGGGGGGTCTTTAGAGAACTCGTAAAACAGCTGTGAGTCCCTCCGAAGGCCCCGTGTCATGGCGAGGATGCGTATTTTGGGCCTAATGTTGAACCTTTCGACATAGTCGCGTATGGTCTCTCCGTTCCTTTGCTCTATGTCGAACATTTGGACAGGCATCTTCACCGTCGGCCCGCTTCCAATAAACTGCTGCGTGAAAGCCGTGGACAACTCCTGGAACTCAGTGATGGTTCCTGGAGCCAATGAATTGTACCACGCAGTTGCCGGTCCCGTAAGGGTGACTTCGAAGCATTTGCACATGGTAGCGTCGTCAGCACCATGCATTATCATGTTGCGTCTGTACTTGGTCAGATGGGCCTGTGGATCATTGCGGCCATCATAAATCTCCAGCTGAGGTACCCTGAAGTCGCCTGGCATGGCTGCCTCAACGACGGCCTGGATGAATGGGGACTTATCTTCACAGAAGGTTCCGGACAGTCTAGCCCAGACGGGTTTGCGAGCTACCTGTTTTTCCACCCTGTCCAGCCTTGCTAGTATCCTCTCCATAAGAACCGTGGCGTTAGGCTCTTCCTTTGGGAAGGGAGATGACCGCCGCCTCTTCGAGGAGCGAGTTCAAGGTCGAGGGGTCAAAGACCTCGCCTCAGGCGACGAACTCCTTCGTTGTGAGACTTTGGGTCGCTTGGACCCTGTTTGTCCCACAGGCCGTTTCCCGAGGGGTATGTTTTCCGTAGAGGATTCTTCACGCTGGTCTCCACTTCCCGAACTGCGATGAGTTGATTTTGGGCTTTTCTCCCGAGTGCGTGTTGGTGAGGTAGGTCTTTCGGCCTGAGTTTGTTGTGGCCATCTTCGGTCTATCTGCTATGTCATCTTAGCCACGACCGAACGCTAAAAATCCCATAGAAAGCTCATCGTAATGACTAGAGGGCGGTCTTCCTCGGGCGCAGAAGTCCCTGGGAATGTTTGCTCAGCAGCCGGTTGGTTCTCAGGTGCGGACGGGGACCTCGGGAGTCCCTTGTCCTTAGAACACCGAGTTTCAACGACGGCGACCTCAGAGCGGGTTCCCACAGACGGCGCCAACTGATGCCCAGCGGCATCTTCGTAGGGTGACATTGAGACTTGTGGAAGGACCTCTTGAGAGGGAGACCGCCGGGAGGCTAGATTGCCCAGGAGGGCGTGCCTGAAAAGGTTAGGAGAAGAGGGTTAGGAGGTCCCCGGGGTGTGTTTCCGGGGAGGAGCCTCCGACGCCCAAGTCAGTGGTGCTGAGAGAAAATGGAAGAATAGCACTAAGAGGTTTGGTGGGCTTGCCTGTTTGTATTTTCTCAAGAAGGAGGAGTCCAACCCTTTGCCAGGGTTTGTTTCCTGGTATTTATAGGAATGTCCAGCCCGTTCAGATCGTGACACGTGTTCGATCGGATGTTCTCTGAATTTCTGGGCGTAGGGGACAAGTAGCCGGTGGCAGGCTCCTTGAGCCTTGAACCAAGACAGGCCGTGAAGTGACCTGGATGGCGTAGGGGTGTCAGACCGCCGTTCGAGGCAATCTGTAGCGTCTGTGGGTGACATGTCAGAGGCTCCTTAAATGCTCCTGCCGTACTCCCGAGGTCCCTGGCCGAGGTTGTCCTTTGGTACGGACGATGCCCCTTCGGGAAATATGCCCGCAGTTTGGGGGTTCCCTAACTCAAGGGTTCCGCCTTCGGGGGATTTTCTTCGGCTTGCACTAGCAGGTGTTTCTTCTCCGAAGGCGATCTGTTTAGTACCTTGGGGGGGCTAATAGTATCCTCAGGTCTCCTGACGTCCCGAGCTCGGGATCTTTGGCTTTGCTTCCGAGGTGTGTGATTCCACCTTTCCTTGGGTAACGCCAGGTTTCCAGACCGTTCTCCCGGCAGAGAGTTTGGCAAGATAGAGGCGATAGCCCTTCGGCTATCAGGAGCGACATTGGACCTAGTGAATGGGCTGAGGTGTCTAGTCAACTACTAAGCCAAGGATGCCTAAGTTAGCCTAGAACCACGTAGTACCTTGCAACTTAGCTAAGGACCCATAGGTGCTTTGGGCATGCAGTAATTATTGGTGACCAAGAAGCAAGTGAGCTAAGGACACACCCGTAGACCTAATCTAGCTTGTCTTGGGTGTTGGGCTCTATGCTTAGGAAAGCTAAAAGGTTGAGTGTGTAGGCTTCAGGCCCCGAGGATACTTTGAGTAAAGTAGCTAAAGCATCAAGACCTTCAACTTGGGTAGCCTATTGGTAGCTAAATCGCCAAGTGCAAGGTGGCTTGAGCTGGGGGGGAACGGATAAGGCCCAAGGGCTGCTAGCTGCTTGGAAATCTTGGTACTCATGCTAGAGAGGTTTTCTCTTGTAGGCAGATGGGTGTATGTAGCTCTGGAGTAGTGAAAGTAGAAGGATCATCATGCTTGGGTGGTGTGTAGGTATCCTACCCAGTGCATCGATATGCCTGATGCATAGGGGCCATCCAATAGGTGCCTATTGATGTATGTGGTGACGGCACACTACACTAGTGGCACACTTAGTCTAGTGAACATTAGGAGTTCTCAGGTATCAAACATAGAAAAATGAACTAACTGTGTGAGAGTTAGTGGACAAGTTTCATACTGGTTAAGCTATCTTGCACTGAGGGGTTTCGTACAGGAGTGTGAGGTCTGAACCTAGAATGGCACAAAGCAGTGAGTGAAGCAAGTTTGTTGGTACTGAGCTTTCAGTAAGATCCTACCAGTGTAAGGCTAGTGGATAGGCTTCTAAAATCTTATTAAGCTATCTTATACTATAGGACTCAACATAGAGTTTGGTGTGGAGGATTCACGATCGCTGTTTTTTGTTCGGATAGCTTAGAGTGGTTAAATGTCCTTTAGCAAAACCAAGTGCTGAAGGTAAGGAGAGGCGATACCAAAGTCTTCAAAAGTGAGGTTGCACTAGGGTTTTTAGATCAAGTAAGCTCCGGTTAAGGTCGGGAGAGCAGCGAGAAGTTGTTTGTGTACAATCTGGTGTGAGCACAAAGAATGGCATTTGCCATAGCACCTACATGAGACATGGCCCGACTTAAGAGCTTGAGGGCGTTTGCCAAGCGAGTTGGGCAATTTGGTACTAAGTGGGTTGTTGTGTGACTAACACCCATTGGTAGGTTTGGTCGGGATACATTGGCACAGTATTCTAATATAGTGTTTAAGGTGGAGAGATTGAATTTGGAGGACCAAATTGTCCAAGGTGGGGAGAATTTGATAGCCCTCCTAACGAAATGCTCAGTGAGCTATGTAAGTTCACAAATCCTTAGCTTAAATACCTTAATTAGAAGTAAATTAGAAAATTCAAGTAGGTTATTAAAGGTTCTGTAGGTTCTAAGTGGTTTATGGCACTAAATATTGCCCCGGGAACAAAATGGTTATTTTGCACCTTAGAGGGTCGAGACAAGTTCTAAGAGTAAAATGATTCTTTAAAAATAAAAAACCCAAGTTAGCTAAGTTTGCTTAAGAGTTCAATTACCTAGTTACTGTTTGGGGAATATGTTCTTTTGTCAAATCCTAAAAAGTTTGGGGGTAGAGATTTTGTTGTTTTAAAAATGGTTGGAAGATATGAGGATGTCACTATTCCATCATTTTCTTCATTCCATTTTCATAGCCTACTTTGCCCATTTTCATTTCTTGCGTAAATCCTTCTAAATTCATGTTTCGTTGGCAAAATTGAAGAGCTTTCTTGGTGCCCAAGTGGATGGGTGCATGCTTTGCACCTGTTTTCCATGTTTTGAAGCATGGAGGGGCGTGTTTCACCTTAGGGAAGTTGAGTTTGTGAGGTAACGCTTTGTTCATGATGATTTCAAGTTTCTTGAGCTTAATCAAGCTTGGGTTTTGTTGGTTTTGTGCTAAATTACTACCATATGCCACATATTTTGCCTGGAACTTATGAAACTAGTGGAACTCTTTAGAGCTTGGTTTATATGGCTTGTGGTTGCTTGATTATGCTAGTTCAAGTGTAATTGAGGTAAGGGATTCATGGTTCATGTAGATTTGATGCCATTCATAACTTGCTTGTGGTAAAATTCAAGTAGTTTTATGAATGGTGTTAGTTCGTGGATGGTGATGAACATGGTGGACCAATGACGTTTTATTGATTTGTGTGGTCTTTATGGACACCATAGGATTAGTTTAAATGGTTCATTTTGGTCTAGTGCTTGTGTACATGTAGGATTAAGGCCTTTCAACACATCCCTAGGGCCATTGGAAGGCCTTGGAAGGCCCCAAAGGGGCTATGGTGTGAAATCTGGAATTTCTGGGCAAGAAAGGCCAAGGGATGCATCACCAAAGGTTTATGAAGCCTTGCCAAGCCCTTCATGATAGAATGAGGGAGTTTTGTATAGTTACGCCACATTTTCATTCACTGGCAACACATCCCCAACAACTTTGCACTTCATTGTATTTTCTTCGTAACTTTTCACTTGGGTGTTCGATTAGGGCAATTCCAAATTCGACATGAAGCTAAAAGTGAGCACTATCATCTAAATGCCTTTGCCAAACCTATAATTGCCTAGGTTTAGAGGTACTTTAGTGCAAATTTAATGCATGTTTGGCCATAATAGAGCACCACTAGTTGGGTGCAAGGTTTAGTACCATCAGATGCCCGGTTGGGCCTTCGAATTTTAGGCTCTGATGCAAGAAGTTTAGTAAACCTAGCTGGGTTCCAAAGAACCTAGTAAATGAGTCCAACCATGGTCTTTGCCACTCCACTAGGGTGAGCAAAGTAAGGGTAGGTAGGGCAGCACAATGGTTGAAGGCTTAGTGCACTTGTTGCATACCCAAGTTGTGACTTGCTGCATAAGTGAAAGTTAGGATTAACACAAAAATAATAATTAATGGTTAGGGTTCATGCACATAATTAACCCAGGAAATTGTTGATTTCTCAAATATAATGGAGTAACCTGTAATTTTAACCAAATCTAAAGGATGATTTATCTAAAGGATGATTTGTCTAAGAAGCCCCATTTGAATATAGTAAAAACAAAATTTGAAAGTACATGATTTTTTGTATTTTTACTTTTTTTAGAAATTATTTTTAAATATTGAAAAATATTTATTATTTTATTTTTATTTTTTATAAATTATTTTTTATTTATTAAAAATGTTTATTTTCATCCCGCACATGACTTCAATGGATAGAAGGGACTTTTGCAGTATGGGTTCGTGTCCACCACCTCCTCCACTTGCTCAACAAAATTAAAATACTAAATGTGACTCGATGCTCTCCAAATTTTGTGAAATATGCAAGTGACTTCCTATGTTTTACAAACCATCCTAGAAACTCTTCCATATACGCTTGTCAAGTTACCTTTGAGTAAAAAAAAAAAAATTTATTTTTATATATGTTTATTTTAAAAAAAAATATGCACTAGATTAAAAAATAACTCTACAAGATGTCTATAAAGCACTTCTTATTAATTTTTGACAAAACGTTTGTTTTCAAATTTTTTTCTCTAGTATTATGAAAATTGTGAAAATTGTTCTAAAAAAAATTCAAGTGGAGCAACATATTAACATTCAATGTGGGTGGAAGCAAAACCTCTAGCCAAAATCACAACAGCCAAGATTTCGTCTTTTGTTTGGCAATACATTGTGTGCTGCTTGTGATGTCTGAGAGTTTTGATGGTGGACAATGGGGTCAAGTTCATAGATGAAGGCTTGTAAGAATTCATGGAAGGTTTGGTAATCAAGACACACTATGCCCTTTTTAGTCACCCATAAAGTAACAGACAAGTGGAAGTCATAAATAGGACCGTCAAGGATGGACTTAAGAAAAGGCTAGATAAAGCAAAAGGCTGGTGGCAGGAAAGTTGCTGGGCGTATTGTAGGCGTACAGAATTACTCCTCGAATACCAACTCAGGAAACCCCTTTTCCCTCATATACGGAACTAAGGCAGTAATACTTGTAGAAATCACCCCCCTTTCCACTAGTCGGATCAAGGCATACAATCTTGCCCAAAACAATCAAGGCCTAGAAGCATATTTGGATCTTCTTGAGTGTTAGTGTTGTGCCCAAAAGCCAATCATGAGATGATTGTATTTTTGAACATTGAGTCATGATATTTTATTAAGGCATTAATCCAGCAATTATGTTTGTTGTTTTGTTTCTGCGTAACTTAACAAACATAATTGTAACCCGAGAATAATGATATTCTTAAACGTCCCTGGTCTAGTATTATTGTAGAGCGGGTTGCAATAATACATAACGACTAGCATATGTGGAGACTAATATGAGATATGTAGTTTACATATGGGTACAAGTTGGAGAACTTGTGTACTGGACCGACCCACCATGAGAACACTTCATGGATCATTATATGAGTGTCATAAGTTATTCTCATAGTGATCATGGTATATGTAGTTCTTCGACCTAAGATCATTAAGGTTCCCTACATGTGAGTCACATACTTTGATACTTTCCTTTGTTGCTCGTAACTGAGTGAACTTGAAGGAGGTCATTGGGTATGTCACATATCATGCGGAGGGATTTATATGATCAAGATGGGATTTGTCCCTCCTATGTAACGGGAGTGATATCTTCGGGCCCCTTGATAGAGTGAAACTTAGAAAATGCATGGCCATGCTCCAATGAGTTGATATACGATATCAATGTCATCAGTTTAAGTTGGTCTACTCGGTAATCAAGAAACCAAAGATTGGGCTATACGAGAGTGACACATTCCATGTCTCGTGCTTAGTCTTGATATCTTGGACAAAGGGACAATGGCATATATCGGTGATGATCATAAAGGTTTAGTCGATTCACCGACAATCTTGTCACTTGGGTAGCAATGATGTTTTGCTAGACACCGCTCATTGCTTATGATCATAAATGTGATTTATGATCATTTCCAACATGGCAAGAGCCTATTGGGTTGCACACATAAAGCTATTTGGATCATTAGAGTGCATGGGCTAATTATTTGGGTTATGGTTTCACTTTAATTTCGTATTAATAATGGGCCAAGGAGTTGAGCCATTATTAAGCCCGAAATTAAGTCCTAATTGGATTAGGGCTTTGAAACCCATTAGGCCTGGAAGTTGAGTCTCACTATAAATACAACTTTTAAGTGAGAAATTCGTAGGTCTCCTTGCCCTAGCCTCCCAAAAGGACAGTCGCACTCTTCTCTTGCAATTCCTTGGAGGACGCAAGCTAGCACTGAGAGCGCAAGAGAAACGCATCTGTCGGGACGTGGTGGAAGCGTGGTGATCCCGAGAGGCTCGTGTGGATACCATAGAGAACCTGAAGACGTCAACTGTTCAGGTTTTGTGATTCGACTCTACAGTTGAGTGAGAGATCTCAACCGAAAATTAGGTATGAAATTTTTGAACACCTGGTTTACCCCGTTTCACTTAGATCCTGGAGGGTTTCGGTTAAATTTCACTGCGCCATTTGGCTCCCGAAACCCAACATTGAGGAGCACATAGAGCAAGCTGAACTTAGAATAAGAGCATTCCAATAGAGGACAACCCAGACAACCAACATAAAGGTTAGACCAAAGGCATGAAAGAAAGAGATAAAGTGCTAAGAAGAACGGACATCTTGGTTCGAAGCTTGGCACAAGGCACACTAAAGGAGAACTTGGAAGGCCTGTTTGTTGTCATAAGGGAATTATGAAAGAGGTTGTATGTCGTCAGGAATCAGTATGGTGAATAGCTTAAGAACACTTAGCACTTAGACACATTGAAAAAATACTTTGCATAAGGCCTAATATATCGTTAAGAGTTTTTCACAAAGTAAGTTGTAGAGGGGCACTTGATTAATGTCTAGTAATAAAATTGTTTAGTTCTTGTAGAATTTTTTGTTCTCGTTAACTACCACTAAAAGAATCATATAAAGATTCTCAGCCAAGAGTGAAAAAATAAAATTCTACAGTGACTTGCTAATGAAAGTATAATGCTACGAAAGCTACTAGTGGCACACTAAGAAATAAAGCTTTAAAAAGCAATACAAAAACATACTAAAAAGCATAGTTACCTAATACGCGATATGATAGAATTCACGGTACGGGTACGGGTACGCAGTACGTTAGCTTATATAGTTCGTGGTATGTGGGGTAGTGTGTTTTGGTACGATATTTGGGTATGTAATTCGCTAATAAGATACGTAGGATTCATGTGTGTGCATGTATATATATTTATATATATATATAATATAGTTTATAGAATAAATAAAATTTGTATTATTAGCAAAATAAAAGCACTTGAATATTCAAGCAACTAACACATCAAACTTAAAAAAAATGCATCAACAACCTTAAAATCCAAAAAACAAATGTCCCTATATTTTAATCTTTCTCACTCATTTGAGAAGTCTTGCTAGTAGTAAAATGAGAAATACTTGTCTGCTGTAATGAAACACGCTGACCTTGAGACTTCCTAAAGCTTGGTCCAACACTTGGGTTGAATTTTGGAGCACTATGATATGACTTCAATATTAGGTCATCCTGAAACTTCTCACTGCGCACCAACTTATTTGACTTGGCTGCATCATTGTCATCTAATAAATTCCATCTCATCTCTTGTAATCTAACGGTAAAATCATCGACATAAGTCTCAAGAGGATCAACATCCCACTTCTTATAGGGTCCATTCTTATAACTTTCAGCAAAGTGCGATAGCAAATGAATATTTGAGTGAATGAACACCAATTTATCAGCTCTACTAGAATTCAAATGATTTCTCTTGATATTGTGAATGAAAGAGTACGTACTCCAATTTCTCTCAGCAGATAAACTACTAATTGGTTGAGATAGTACCTTATTGGCTACTTCAACCAACTCTGGTGTTTCTGATCCATATGAAGCCCACCAATTAATAGAATCCACTATTACAGCATCAGTTTGAGCAGCCATCATAGAAAAAAGCTCTTTGCACATATGAAAAGTTGCGAATTGTTCTTGTAATAATTTTACCTTCTTGGCATTCTCTGCAATTTTATCAAATGCTTCATAGACTCCCTTCACCACTTCTTTGTCTTGATTTGGAGCCTTCCTAGTCATGCCTCCTGGTGCAAGTGTTGTAAGGTATTCGTGATCATAAAATCTTGGTGTATGTGCAAAACCAAGGCAATGAATCTTCCAATTCATTTTAGTCCATCTTTCCAATACAATTTTTTCCATCACAAAAGTACAATCTTCATGCCTATCAATATAAAAACATAATTTGTAGAGTTAATTTTAAGAAAAAAATTTGATTATAAAAATTAAGTTCATAAAGAATTGATTATAAAAAAAAAATTTAAGACACATTAACTAAAAAAATAAATGCAACAAACAAAGACATTAAATAATTGAAACTAACAAACATGAAACAAAAACGTAAAGGCAAGTATGAAACAAACAAAGAAATTACACAATAGTAACTAATAGAGAATAAGCTAAAAAGTAATTAAATAATAGTAATAAATAAACAAATAAGTCAGATTGAGTGTTTATCATAGAGTGCAAAAAAAATAATTAACAAATAAGTAATTACTAAAATAAGTACAAAAAAAATTAAGACATACCTGTTATTTTGCATTATCTTCTATAATTCATCAAGCATATTGTCCATTCTTTCATAAATTTCACCCATTTTGGCTCCCTCTCCATCCAAAAATTTTATCAATAAATAAATGGGTTTAGTGATGTGAACAATATTCTCAACTTCTTTCCATAAATTATTGTCACCAATATTATCAGCAACCAACATACCCATCATTTTCATGCGGTCATCTCGTTTATTCACCCAATCCCTCCATGCATTAGTAACAATAGTAGTGGCTAAGGCTTCTCGGCAATCAATAAGTCTCTTCAACAATGAGTAATGAGAAGCAAATATTGTTTTAGCCACTTTCAACAACTCCAACTTTGATTGACTTCTAAACATAGCTAAAGGATGAGAATAATTCAAGAAATTTTTCACAATTTTTTTTCCCTTTCTACACATATCCCTTAACCAATTAAATGTTCTAGGAAAATCCTTGAAGATGAGATTCAAAGTATGAACAACACATAAGGACCAGAAAATATGCTTATGTACCTTTTCAATCCCTTTACCAGCAAGTTTGGAATTAGCAGCATTATCAGTCACAACCTAAAGAACATTAGAAGGCCTCACTACTTCAATGGCTTTCAATAAATAATCTTCAATTTCCATGCTAGTTTTCTCAATCCTTGAAAAATTATCAGCATATAAGAACATTGCTCCATGACTATTAACTACTAGAACATTGATGAATGGTTCATTTTTGCAATTAGACCATCCATTTGACACAATTGAAACACCTTGTGTATGCCGAGTGCCTACAACAAGACATAAATCTTTCTCAACACTTGTTTTGCACTCATCAAGCGAAGTTGTTCTCGCTTTCTCAAAAGATGGTGCTTTATAATCTTTATTAGCTTTCTTTATTGAATAAACCATCTCATGAAATTCAGGATTTCATAACACATTAAACAAAAATCCGTTAGCACACAATGCTCTCATTATTTTTAGATCAACAACATCTCGCTCCATCATGTGAAAAGACTCCTCAATTTTCTTACTTTGTGGATTGGTCTTTGTAAGAATAGAATTTCTTAGCGATGAGGAAGCACCTGATTTCTCAGCTTCGACCATCATTCTTCCGAATTTCTCATACGCTTCCCTGTTTCTTATTAACACGTTACAACATGCAATTTCTACTTTTTTGCCTGCAGCAGCACCAGAAAAATGATAGTTGATTCTAGTATATGAGCTCTTGAATTGTTTTTTACAATGATTGCACGACCAAATTTTTGAGCCCCCAACATTTTTTCCAGCTTGAGATCCTGCTTCATGAAAAGTAACTTCTTGTAGTAACGGATTTTGCTTGATATCTGGAGTTGTTGCTTTTCCAGAAGTCTTACTATTTGATGATTAAGATTCATGTTCTTCAATAATTTCCACCTCCTGTACATCTTCATCACCACTTGATTATATTTCTATAGCTAAATTTTGTGACTCTGGATGAATCTCTTCAACGTATTTACGTTTGTCAAACACCATTGTTGAATTTTTGTGCTCTGTACTTCTGTAAATAACTCGCACACTTTAAGCCTCTACAATAAAAGTAGGCAATAGTGGGCAGCCGACGTGTTTTAGGGCCATAGCTTTTAGCTTTTATAGCTTAATTTGTTCCTAGTAGGGGTTAAACTTTAAAGCAGCGCAAAGAAAGGATTTTCAGAGAATTTTTTTACTTCGCTTTGGTCAAAGTCAAAGCCTTTAACAAGAACGTATGATGAAAGGTGGAAAAGGCAGGGAGCAAAAAGGAGTTTTAATGTTTGGGAGTCCAAGACAAATAGGAATTATAGGGTAGTAGACAACAACTTTATTAAGTAAATAATAGTAATAAATAAGTTTAATATTTTAATTTTTTTCTTTTACTTTTTTTCTTTACACGTAGTCATGTACAATAGCTTCTCGAATCTCATTGCCCAGACCCCCCCCCCCCAATTTTTGATCTTCCTCTTCTCTCTAAAGCCAGCGGCCCAGTGCATCAACTTCTGGCAGTGTCGCTCTTCTTGGTCTACAACCTTACTCGCCGTGAGTTACGAATAGTCGAATTCACGGGATTTACTAATTTATGCAAATTGGTACAAAAACATACCATGATTTGGTATGACGGGCTAGAAATAGAGTACGGAGGCACCACCTCGGAATCTGGTAACTATGCTACAAAGAGGATGATTTTATATAGGTTGTCAAGTTGGCGGCAATAATAAAATTCTACAAAAGGCTTGCTCCCAAGAATGGAGATCTACATTGGCCCTCGAATGAGAGCCAAGAAAGAATTTTCACAAAGACATAAAGGAAGATGTTACCCACTCCGGAGTAGTCCAATTATAGTGCCAAAATTGTTCATTTAGACTCCTAGGATTTATAATGTCCTATAGGCCATCAGAACACTACCCTTAGTGTGCATACCCAAGTGGCCCTC
The DNA here is from genome assembly GCA_039654915.1 of Aquilaria yunnanensis. Classification (NCBI taxonomy): domain Eukaryota; kingdom Viridiplantae; phylum Streptophyta; class Magnoliopsida; order Malvales; family Thymelaeaceae; genus Aquilaria; species Aquilaria yunnanensis. The sequence goes on from CM077598.1 coordinate 81,591,219, forward strand.
TTGGGCACTATGTAAATACATGCATATTGGTCGAACCATCACACACATATTCACATTTTATGCACACAAATGCAGCAAGGAAGGAAAACACTAGCACAAGTCTTAATTTTGGCTACCACACATTAAGAAATCTTCTTAAGTTTTAGTGACCAGCCACTGCATTTGTAACTTCCACTAATAAACTATATCATTCTAGCCATGTAACCCCCTTTCTTCTTTATTCCATTATCAAGTAGAGATTTATAGAAAACCAAGGAATTTGTTTTACATCAATAGCCCACCTATAGGCCAAGTTATGGATTTTTTAAGTTGGTTACAAAATTTTGACCAAATGAACGGTAACTTAGCCAAATTTGCAACTTCATAACTTTGGCTACAGGGCTCCAAATCCAAAAATTATAAATCCTAGTTCAACCTCTAGATTTTCTCTAGGTGTGGTCAAAATTTCATGCTAATATGTTTTACATAGGGAGATATAGAACTTTAAGTGGAGAGTCAAAATTCTAGTCACTTTATGACCATTTTGCCCATACAAAATTTTATAAATGTACAAACACTTCATTCACAGGGGGAAACATCCAAAGTTATCCCATATATGTCCATTACATATAGGAAATACATTCCCTTGTATTTAACAACCATACATGGCTAAAACAGAATTTACAAGTAAGCAGCCCATCATTCACACTTAGGCAGCTTTGCACCACATCACTTACATAGCCGAAACATTACTCAAATGTTCATATACTTATCTCATTTTACATAATACATATGCATGCATACATTTACTACACAATGGTCTTAACTTAGCTTAATACACACCCTAGGCTGCAGGAGTGCCTGAGATACAATGGACTCCAAAAATAGGATGTTGGATAGCTGCTGCATAACACAATAAGTACCACCATTAAAAATATCACATGTGCTCCTAAAATCACCAAACTTTCTTGATCACATCTAAACATATGGAAGTTCAAGTACCTAAAATTTCAGATGAAAACTCAAACTACAAAAGTCAGTTTGAATGAGATCTTTCTGGTGAACCTGAAATGACAGTATTGAGGGGAGTAAGTTTAATTGAAAAACTTAGTAAGAGTAATACTTGGTTTCAATAGGCAATGTGACCATCATCAAAACTTGCATCCAAAGACACTAAAACACAAAAAACCATAATGCATATATACAAGATATAGCAACCAAATGCAGCAGCAACAATAACCATAAGTTAGTCCATAAAACATGCAATAAACATAAATAAATCACTATGGAAGCCCTCCTCAAGCTAATACTTGGTCTTAAGAGGATTTTACCAACAGTTAGTACTAACTTGGTTCACAGCCATCTTTGTGCACTTCACAGTAGGTCACAAAACCTTCAATAAGTACACTCCCTTTACTAAGCTTGGTTCATCAAGCTCATGGCTCTCTTCCAAGCTTAGACCTAGCTCCATGGTTGCCTGAAAATATAGAAAAAAAACCCATGAGAGCAAGAGAGCCCTTACTGAAGTGGGTAGGCCAAAAATCAAGCTTGATCCTTGAAGCATCCAAGCAATTTTAGTCAATTGCAAGTTTGAAGGTGTGGTGGCTATGAAGGAAGTGTGGCTATGTTCTTGGGCTGGAGGAGGTCGAAAATGGGAGAGAGATAAGTGAATTGGAGACTTAAATGGCCTTAAATGAGCATAAGGGCACAAAACACACTTAATAAGCTTCACCTTGCTTTATGTCAATTTCCTACTCACTAATTATGGTTTCTTTGTCTTAAACTCATTGGTACACATGTGCCTGATATTGTTGACCCATTTATCAAGCCTTGGCTACCTCCCTCATGGTGGGAAAATTCCACAATCTCACACTTTGACTTAAGTCAAAAGCTTTAAGGCCTTAAGGTTTACACTAAGACATTTAGGTCCTTAATGCCTTTAGTGTTTCCTTTGCCCAAACTTGTCTTCCATGACCAATTTGGTCCTCCGATAGCACTTTTATGCCATTCATATCCTTCCCATAACTTTCCAAAGCTCTTTTGTGAAAGTTTCGCAATTGAGTACCCGAATTTCCAAAATCTTACAAAAAAGTTCATAGGTTGCTTGACAAACAAGCAACCCTTAAGGCTTTTCTTGGGAGCCAAGTTACCAACTTGGAAAACTTTTAAAAAGGTGTTCATTATACCTTTTAGCCTTCACACTTCAATCACTATAAACAGAATTACACAATATAATAGTTTTTTTACCATTATGCCAAACTTGTAATTCCCCCATTATTGTGTGATGGTAACAATCCTCCCCCCTTTAAAAATTTTGGTCCTCCAAAATAGCCTTTAGCTCCAGGTATTCTTCAGGATACCTTTCCATAAGGTCTTTTCCAGTTTCCCAGGTTGCTTTTCTTTTAGAATGCTGTGACCATTGAACTTTAACCATGGGAATAAGTTTGTTTGTTAACCTTCTAGTATCTTTGGCTAAGATAGCTATAGGTTTCTATTTATAGGTCAAGTTAGGTTCCAACTATATGTCTTCCACTACAATAGCATGCTTTGTGTCTAATAGACACTTCTTAAGCATATTGACGTGAAAAACATTATAAACACTTGACATGCTTGGTGGTAGAGCTAACCTGTATGCTACCTTGCCAACTATGTCCAAGATCTCATAAGGACCAATATATCTTGGAGCTAACTCGGGTCTTCTGCCAAATCTGACAGTGTCTTTGGTTGGTGCAACTTTCAGCCAAACATTGTGACCAACATCAAATTCCAAGTCTCTCCTTCTTTTTTTCACATAGGTTGTGTCCTTTCATTGGCTGCCTTTAATCTCTCTTGAATTTTCTTGATCTTGGCAGTTGTCTCTTCAATAATTTTGGGACCTAACTCTAGTCTGTCTGAGGCTTCTACAAACAGTGGAGTGTTATGCACCTTCTTCCATATAATGCTTCATAAGGTACCATGCCAATGGTGCATTTGTAACTATTGTTATATCAGAATTCCACCAATGGCAAGTGTTGGTCTTATTTACCTTTGAAATCCAACACACAGCTCCTGAGCATGTCTTCCAATATCTGTATCACCCTTTCAGATTGCCCATCTGTCTGAGGGTGGTAAGTAGTACTCAGGTGGTTTTGGTTCCTAGTGCCCATCTGTCTGAGGGTGGTAAGCACTCCAAATCCAACCTATAAATCTTGGATCTCTATTAGATACAATGGAATCTGGCACTCCATGTAGTCTCACTATCTCCTGGACATACTTTTGAGCTAACTTCTCTATGGAGTCTATGAGTTTCATAGGTAAGAAGTGGGCACATTTTCTTAGCCTATCCACCATGACCCAAATTGTATCATGCCTTAATTTGGTCAAAGGCAACCCAGTCAGAAAGTCCGTGGTTATGTTGCCCCACTTCTTCACTGGTATAGGTAGAGTCTATAGGGTACCAGCTAGGTCCTGCCACTCTACCTTTACCCTCTGGCATATGGCACATTTGGAAACATAAATAGCTATGTCTCTCTTCATATTTGGCCACCAGAAGTGAGTCTTTAAGTCTTTATACATTTTCTCACTTCCTGGGTGGATGTTCAACTTACTTGTGTGAGCTTCTTCAAGTATTTCATTCCTGAGCTTTGCTCCTTTAGGCACATAGATTCGGTCCTTGAAATACAGTAATCATTGCTTGTAGGCAAAGGATTCATACAAGGAAGCTTTTTCCTCTCCTAATATCCTTTACAGTCTTTGGTCTTTCCCACTCTAGCACTGCCTTGACCTTTTCAGGGTCTGCCTTAAGGCCTTGTGCATCTATGATGTGTCCTAGGAAAGACACTTCCCTTATCTAGAATTAATATTTGGTCCTAAATGCAGTCTTAGGAATGTCCTCTTCCTTTACTCTTAACTGGAAGTATCCAAATCTCAAGTCTATCTTGGAGAAGATCTTAGCTCCCTTGAGTTGATCAAAAAGATCCTCAATCCTAGGGAGTGGATACTTGTTCTTGATAATCACTACATTGAGCTTCCTGTAATCAATGCAAAGTCTCAAAGATCCATCCTTCTTTTTTCATAAAGAGAACAGAAGCTCCCAATGGTGAAACACTTGGCTTTATGAACCCTTTTTCAAGAAGTTCATCAAGTTGTTTCTTGATCTCATTCATCTCTATGATTGGCATTCTATAAGCAGGTATGGATATTGGACTAGCTCCTAGTTGTAACTTGATCTTAAACTCAATTTCTCTTAGTGGAGGAATACTTCGCAAGTCTTTAGGAAAGACTTGTGGAAAGTCTCTCACTACAGGTATTTTTTCCACTTCCTCATCATAGTGCATTTCATTTAATGCATAACAGTAATCATGCTCAGAAATCACAGGTATCTCATCTAGTACCTCTAGTTCCATGCCATGCATTTCATACACTAATTCCTTAGAATTTGCTAATGCATGCACTTCACCATTAGGCAATGTGATTTCCCTCTTAGCATAATCAATTCTTATGTTATGCATAGCAAGCCAATTCATAGCCATCACTAAATCATACTTAGGAATTTCCAACACTAGTAGATTAGTCATAACCTTACGCTTTCCTACTACTAGCTCACAATCCTTAGCTAGGTCATTAATGAAAAGACATTAACTACCTGCTTTTTTCACTAAGGATATCCTAGGCATGATTTCAATAGGCAATTTCATGGCATCAACAAATTTCCTAGCCATTATAGACACAGATGCACCAATATTAAACAGAACACTAACGGGTATACCATTAAGGTAAATGTTAACTCTTAGTGCTCCTCCCTACTCTGATGTTTCTAGCCTCTCCACTTGGAAAACTCTACCAGCTCTCTGCACTAGAGGTCGAGGCACTGGAGGAACTGGCATCTGCTGTCTCTCCCTAGGTGCTCCCCTTCTAGGTCTTGCCCTAATATGCCAAACTGCACCTTGGTCTTCTGGCCTCTTTTGAGCCTATGGGTAGTCTTTCATCCAATGATCCATAGATCCACATTTTAGACACGCTTGGGTGTCAAAATAGTAAGGTTTCTTTCCAGGAAACTTCTTGCATTTAGGGCACCTTAGGCTAGGGAACATCCCTTTATCCTTGCCCTCACCACCAAGATAGCAACTCTTGGTAATTCCCTTGCCATATGGTGGCTTCTTCTACTTGCCTTCTGCCTGGCAACTTTCCCCTAGTCCATTGGGAGAGTACCTAGTATCATACTATTCTTGCTCTACTAATAGAGCTTTCTGCACTACTTCATAGTATGTAACTACTCCAAAAGGTCTAACAGCCCATCGAATGTCTAAATTTAGGCCTCTGACAAATCTTTTGGCCTTCAACTCCTCTAGTCCATGATACTGAGGAGCATACCTCACCAACTGATAGAATTTGTGCTCATACTCTAGGACACTAAGGTTGTCCTACCTTAGAGCATAAAATTCAACTTGCTTCATATCCTTGATGGCATCACTAATGTACTATTCCTAGAATAGTTGTGTGAACTCTGGCAAACTGATCTCAATATCTCTTCCTGGCCTTCTACCCTTTTGGAAAGCATACCTATCTCTGGTGTTTCTCCACCACATCTCTGCACTGCCTACCAAGTTGTAAGTAGCCCGTGATACCTTCTTGGTGGAGCTGAGTGGCATCCTCTCAAACATCTTTTCTATGAAGATTAACCACTCCTCAGCTCTCTCTGGTCCAGCTCTTCCATCAAACTATGAAGGTCTTAGGCCTTGGAACCTCTCCAATAGTCTGACGTCATCTCGGCCTTCTAGATCCTCTTATCTGTGTCTCATGGATCTAAAAGAGCCCTTTGTATGGTGATGCTCTCTATGATCTCTCTGCCTTCTCCTGGATCTTCTCTCATGGCCTTCCTCAATCTCATTTCTAGTGGAGGAATGGTCATAAACTGAGGGATTGGTCCTAGATACTAGACCAATCTCAGACCTTAGTCTTCTTCCTCTTTGATTTCTCCTATGTTCATCTTCCTCCTCAATGGTCTCATCATTTTTATCTTTTCAGCTTCCAAAAGGAATATATTCAGATGTGTTCCTAGTATCCTCTTCTGGTTGTTGATGTGCATCCTGAACTAGTTCTACTGGAGCTATTTGAACTCCCTACTATTGTGCTTGAATTAGCCTCATTAAGTTTTCATTGATTAGATCTAAGTTTCTCTGAAGCTCTAACCAAATCTCAGGCACTTCAGGGTTTGGTACCCCCTGTTGCCCTTGATTCCCTTTATTCTATTCATTTCTCTATTGCCCAGAATCAGTAAGTGGCCTTTAGGGTGGTTCCCTTCTCTTCGTGGCAACCATGTTTACTTCCTGAATTGATGATTCACCATAGAGCACATATAAAAATCCTAGGTATTTCAATGGTACTTGACACTAGTAGCTGACCAAACTGAGTTCATGTATGTAGATGCATGCAATACAACTATATGCTATGTACATGTACAAACCATGCTTTGATACCAGCTTCTGTTACCCATTCTGCGGTAGTCCACTTATGGTGCAAAAATTGTGCATTTACACTCCTAGGATTGGCAATGTTCTGTAGGCCATTAGAACACTACCCTTAGTGTGCATACCCAAGTGGCCCTATTGGGCACTATGTAAATACATGCATATTGTTCTAACCATCACACATATATTCACATTTTATGCACACAAATGCAGCAAGGAAGGAAAACACTAGCACAAGTATTAAGTTTGGCTACCACATATTAGGCAATCTTGTTAAGTTCTAGTGACCAGCCACTGCACCTGTAACTTTCACTAACAAACTGTATCATTCTAGCCATGTAACCCCCTATTTTCTCTATTCCATTATCAAGTAGAGGTTTATAGCAAACCAAGAAATTTTTTTTTACATCAATAACCCACCTATGGGCCAAGTTATGGATTTTTTAAATTGGTTACAAAATTCTGATCAAATGAACAGTAACTTAGCCAAATTTGCAACTTTATAACTTCGGCTACAGGGCTCTAAATCCAAAATTCCAAATCCCAGTTCAACCTCTAGATGTTGTCTAGGTGTGGTCAAAATTTCATACCAATATTCTTTCCACATAGGGAGATATAGAACTTTAAGTCCAGAGTCAAAATTCTGGTCACTTTATGACTATTTTGCCCATACAAAATTTCATAAGTGTGCAAACACTTCATTCACGAAGGGAAAACCATCCAAAGTTATCCCATATATGTCCATTACACATAGGAAATACATTACCTTGCATTTAACAACCATATGTGGCTAAAACAAAATTTACAAGTAAGCAGCCCATCATTCACACTTAGGCAGCTTTGCACCACATCACTTATATAGCCAAAACATTACTCAAATGTTCACATACTTATCTCATTTTACATAAACTACATGTACATGCATACATGAACTACACAATAGTATTAACTCAACTAAATTCACAACCTTGGTTACAGGAGTGCCTGAGACACAATGGACTCTAAAAATAGGATGTTGGACAGCTGCTACGTAACACAATAAGTATTGCCATTAAAAATACGAAATGTGCTACTAAAATCACCAAACATTTCAGATCACAACTAGACATATGGAACCTCATGTACCTCAAATTTCAGATCAAAACTCAAACTACAAAGGTCAGTTTGAATGAGATCTTTCTGCTGAACCTAAAATGACAGAATTGAGAGGAGAAAGTTTCATTGAAAAATTAGTAAGGGTAACACTTGGTTTCAATAGGCAATGTGACCATCATCAAAACCTGCATCCAAAGACACTAAAATAGAGAAAACTACAATGTAGATATACAAGATATAGCAACCAAATGGAGCAGCCATTAACAGCCAGTAAACACATGAAATGCAGCAGCAACAATAACCATAGATTAGTCAATAAAACATGCAATAAACATAAATAAATCACTATGGAAGCCCTCCTCAAGCTAATGCTTGGTCTTAGGAGGATTTTAATAGTAATTAGCACTAACTTTGGGCTCTAGAAACCCTCATCTCACTGCCATCTTTTTGCACTTCACACTAGGTCACAAAACCTTCAATAAGTACACTCCCTTCACTAAGGTTGGTTCATCAAGCTCATGGCTCTCTTCCAAGCTTAGCCCTAGCTCCATGGTTGCTTGAAAATATAGAAAAAAATCCTTGAGAGCAATAGAACCCTTACCAATGTGGGTAGGCCAAAAATCAAGCTTGATCCTTGAAGCATTCAAGCAATTTCAATCAATTGCAAGTTTGAAGGTGTGGTGATGATGCAGGAAGTGTGGCTGTGTTCTTGGGTTGGAGGAGGCCAAAAATGGGGGAGAGATAAATGAATTGTCCATTTAAATGGCCTTAAATGAATGTAAGGGCACAAAATACACTTAACAAGTTTAACCTTGCTTTATGTCATTTTCCTACTCACTAATTATGGTTTCTTTGTCTTAAACTCATTGGTACACATGTGCCCAACATTGCTAACCTATTTATCAAGCCTTAGCTGCCCCCCTATGGTGGGAAAATTCCACAACCTCACACGTTGACTTAAGTCAAAAGCTTGAAGACCTTATGGTTTACAGTCAATCATTTAGGTCCTTAATACCTTTAGTGTTTCCTTTGTCCAAACTTGTCTTCCATGAGCAATTTGGTCCTCCAATTACTCTTTTATACCATTCATATCATTCCCATAACTCTCCAAAGCTCTTTTGTGTAAGTTTTGCAGTTGAGTACCCGAATTTCCAAAATCTTACAAAAAAGTCCATAGGTTGCTTGATAAACAAGCAACCCTGAAGGCTTTTCTTTGGGGCCAACTTACCAACTTGGAATACTTTTAAGGAGGTGTTCATTATACCTTTTAGCCCTCACACTTCAATCACTATGAAGAGAATTACACAATATAATGGCTTTTTAACCATTATGCCACACTTGTAATTCTCCCATTTTTGTGTGGTGGTAAGAGAACAACTTTGGTAGAGTACTCTAGACACTAGAAGGACACCATCATCAAGAAAATAACCAGAGTTAAACATAGCTTGTGCTCCTACAAACTGAGTTAAGTATCTGTATAACTTTTGTGCTCGGTGAACCCACGAGCTTGAAACTAGTGTCCAACATAATGGATACATTAGGTGACACTCAAAAAGTAGCAGATCTAGGAATTACCCAAAACGGTACTTCCTGAGGATGGGGACAACTCAGGAGAAAGGAGGAATAAAGGTTATGATACCAGAAATATATGATCTCAAGAGTGCCCCCAATAAAGGAAATCTTGGAAAAAAGAAGAAGCAAAAAAGAAATTCACAAAATGGTCTTAGAAAGCTGACACAAAGTATTCCAGTTATAGAAATTGTTTAAATAGGGAATTTCTCGGGAGAAACATTTACAAAAAGATGATTTAGAAGGACTAGTAGACTAAAAGTTCTTAGGAGGAGTGTTAGCTAACTTACCACCCATGTTGAGGAGAATATGCTGGCACCACTTGTCCATGGGCATTTGGGGCTTGAAGTAACCCTAGAGCCATGACAAGTTAGAGTTAGAATCCTATCATTGGAATTGATGCCAAGCAGGGAAGAAGCATTTATAAATCCATCAATACCAACTTCCTACAGTTGATTGGCCTTCACCTCGACAAATCACTTGCCTTCTATTGGGACTTAATCTTAGACTCTAACTTCTCAACTTTAGTGGCCTAGGAGAACTTCACCTCCCGGAGGGTATTTAGCTCCTTTTGAGACTCCTGAGCACTGCTCAGGTTCTCCTTATCCTTCTCGAGGGTTGCCTATTTTCAAAAATGGGAAAAGAGTCCCACCTTAGTTTGGTATCAACCAATAATAGCTTTATTGGTGGACCGCTCAAAGGCCAACGATGCTTGAGCCTTGGATAAGGGGTCCCTAACATCAAAGTAGTGAAATTGTTCTGCTCCTAGGCATGTTGGAGAAAAAATTTTAGTTGCCTTTCTTGTCACACTTGGAAAAGAGGGTTGACCCAACACCATAGTAGAAGAAACATCTCATCGGTATGTATGTGTAGGCAAATAATGAAATTTGATAGAAAGATAAGTTAGGACTTACCCGAGTAGCCCCCACCTATAGTTGTTCTAGCGACTCTTCCAGAGTCTATAAAACACCAATGGCATTTGAAAAGGCCCTGGCATGAGAATGTTCCTGAGGAGCCTTTTCGTCAGGTCTTAGGCGTATAGGTCTACCAACCATTTTTTTCTACCTAAATTGTGAAGTAGGGCTCATGTGTCTCATAACCAACAGAAAGTGCTTGAGCATCCCTCTAGGCTTGGTCAGCCTGGACACTTACAAACCATTCTAGGTTTTATGCACCAATGGGCTAGACTGGGAGCCTATACAAATGAAAAGTGGAAGTTGATTTGGAAGAAAGTTAGACTCAAAAAGACAAAGGAAAAGGACCCCAGACTAAAAAAGACAAAAGAAAATGACCCCACCTTTTCTCATAAAAGACCTAAAGTGGGGGAAGGCAAGCCCTTTTCGGTTGGTGGATGAAGTCTAACTATGGAACGAAAGAAACCTTTACCCAGTGCAACTAATATCCACCTCGAGCTTTAACGGTGAAATTTTAAATAAGTCCACTGCTGCCCACATTTGACACCATTAGCTTCCCTGAGTTAATACGATGAGGGGAAATAAACTTTTCACTTGCAAACAATCCTTGAGCTTAAGCCATGGTGTCATGCCCTTAATAATACTACCTATGCTTTCTAAGCATCTTAAGTGTAACACAACATAAGTGAACCATAAAGTGCAAAAAGGCAACTTCGAACATAAGTTCCAGGATCTTTTAACTTAAATAGCACTTGCCAGTAAGGTTTATGGGTAGATTTTATTAGTAACAGCAGAAATTAATGAGGCTAATTAGAAGAGTCTATTTTGTGCCAAATTTTGAACTTAAGTTAGTTTTCAAAGCATTAACAAGGAAAGAATGGCCTGGCCCTCAAATGCAATAAAAATAGCAAAATGGCAAAGTAACCTAAGGATGGATTGTGTTGAAATGTTTAGTATATGCACTAGTAGGCCTAATAGCGTACCTAGTTTAAGTTATATACACATGTCTAGTGTGTTCATAGTTCACAACAATCCATTCCCATAACACAAGTAATAGTGTGGATGTGTCAAATCTCTTTATACTCAAATAAATATGTGAACACACAGGCAAGCACACCTATCAACAAAGTATAGTAGTCACAACTACCAAGATCATTTTTCCCAATGAATGGAGGTCGTCTACCGTACTTAAAATCTCCCTTTTATCTAACCAGCAATTAACAGGATTTTTTAACTAACTACTATGAACGAACTAAATTAAACGAATGCAATAAAATACACTACTAACTATTGGCAGGTAGCAGAAAAACAATTAAAACAATCAATGATAAGAAACCTTATACTTAGAATTGAATCCCCTTAGAACTTCAATTATGTTGCTATTACTCTGATTTAACAGGATTGTGATTACCTTGGATCATGGAGTACTACTTAATGTAGATTAACTCCTTATTATTCTCGTTACACTAACACTATTCTTAAGTCACCAATAGGGTGTCTACGCCTACCACACTTCCTAAGAAAGCATTAAGATCCTAGGACCCATTACTAGGTTTCACAATAGTCTGGAGGTATTATATTAATCCTATTACTCCCAATGATAATAATATCCATTTTAGCCATTGGTGATCAACAACAAATATACCGAATGCTACCTGACAAATGTTTATCATCCCACATTGAATTAATAGGCTTGGTACTATTAATCAGTGCAACAAAGCACACTGGATAAATCTTAAGAAAAACACATAATCATATTAAACCAGAATTAATCATAATCATACTACAAGCATGAGTTGGTGCAGTTACTCATAGTGCAATTAAATAAACACCAAAGAATCAAAAGAAAACTAAGAAAACAATGATCCACAGCTGAATTTTTTTTTTCTCCTAGAAATCTTTGATCCGGTGCTCATGAAACGTTGTTGATCATTAGAATTGACATTGGCAGCCCTTCTCCCCGAAAAGCACTCTTTTTTGTGTCTTTTTTTGCCTCCTCCCTTCTATCTCTTTTTTTCTAAATTAACCTGAACTAAAAATTAAGACAAACATAGGTTGGAATACTATCATGTAGCAAGCCGTGTTGCACATCTAGAACTTAAAATCTTGCTTAATTCAACATGGTTTGGAAGATGGGAGTGTATGGCCCTAGATGGGTGTGTAATTCAACATGGTTCATTTACTATAAGCATGAGTAGGATAAGTTTAGCTCATAGTGCAGTAAAATAAACACCAAAGAATAAAAAAAAATTAAGAAAACAATGATCCACGACCGAATTCTTTTTTTCTCCCAGAAATCTTTGATCCGGTGCTCATGAAATGGTGTTGCTCATCATAATTGACTTTGGCAGCCTTTCTCCACAAAAAGCACTCTTTTTTTGTGTCTCTGTTTGCCTCCTCCCTTTTATCTATTTTTTTCTAAATTAACCTGAACTAAAAATTAAGACAAACATAAGTTGGAACATTATCGTGTAGCAAGCCGTGTTGCACATATAGAACTTAAAATCTTGCTTAATTCAACATGGTTTGGAAGATGGGAGTGTATGGCCTTACATGGGCGTGTAAGCTCCAACACTTTGCCAAAACTTCCAATTCAGCTCTAAAATTTCACCAAAACCCTTCCTGACTCACATAAAGCTCGAATATGACCTAAAAATAAAATATAAAGCAATTAATCTCCATATCCAAGAAAAAATACATCAAATGACAAGCAAATGCAAGGGAAAAACCTATAGAAACTATAACTAAATATGAGCACATCATATTTTTGCCCCACACTTGAACCTTTGCTTGCCCTCAAGCCTAAACCAAGAGAAAAATCTAAAAATTTCTTAGAACCTTAAAGCAATTAGAACATAGAATGTAGAATCATTTCCTTCGCCAAAGAGATATAGAGAAAATTAAGACTCTAATTATCTTGAGAAGTTAATGGGATTACCAAGCGTACAACACCTTCTATCCAACACTTCCAAAATAATGTAATTTAATGGCAACAATTCATTTTCGAGCTAGCAACCCATGTCTCTCGAAGCCAGAAAAGATAGCATCAAATTTTTATGTAGAGTAAAAAGCACAAGCCACACTAAGCCAGAGCTAACTATGCACAACCATTGAAACAACAAACCATGGATTGGCAATTAATGGACTTTTCAATATCTTTGCTTTCTGTTTTTCTTTTTCAACCAATTCTTGTCATGTTTCAGAAACTTTTGTAGCAAGTGTACATAATAGGAGCTCTATCTATACTCAAGCTTATTCTCAACACAATCCAAGATGATCTTTTGTTCGCACTCACGCTCTTAGCATCCTTTTGAGCTGTGATCGACTCTTGCCTTAGAAGAAAACCCCAACCTTCTTCAATACTAAAAAAAATTATATTTACATTACTTAACTTTATCAATAATAAGCCACAAATCAACCAATTGAACTTTCCATCAATTTCATCACAAAAACTCAAAACTTAGCATTTTTTGAATAGTGTACTAAACATAAAAACTTGATGCAAAATAGTTTCTAACGACCATCTTCCACTGGCCTGCTAATGAATCGCAAAAACATTGTAGAAACATATTATGTACTAAAGTGAAAGATTAGGAATTACTTTCTTGTTCTTCAAGTTAAGAACTCATTATATTAATTTAACAATCATTCTCTAATAAGAACTTGCTCAATAAAATGATTCAAAAATAATTAAGCTAAAAACATAAAAAAATTTCCCAAAAAAGCCACCAAAAAGATAATTTCAAAACTAATCATAATAAATAAGACTTGAAAATGAAATCCACTCCCCCCCCACACTTAAATTGTACACTGCCCTAAATGTACTAGCATGAAAAATAAAGGGAAAATGAAGAAGTGACAGAAACTGATACCGCCATTCAAAAGAAAAATGAATTGTTTGTCTCGCAACTTGGAGTTCCAAAAAATAGTTCTAGAAAGAGTGTTGAATCAAGCTTCGAATTGAAAATTTTAAGGATTCCAATGAAAGCATAAAAGATGATCAACCATATAACAACAATCCTAGCAACTCTATCATCAGCACTGCCCTTGGTAGCAGCAGCACTCAACTTGGCCACAACAGAACTAGGTTCAGCTCTCTCAGTTGACAGTACAACAGTCGTGGCCTCGTCTCCCTTCTTAACGGCTCATTCATCAGTGTTGTCCTAATCATCCAAGCTCTGGGAATAATAAAATAATTGATGGAATCATCAACACCATCAGCGCCATCATCATGCTGGGCAGAATCCTACTACCTATGTCCCAATGTACCTGCAACAGTAACTCTTACAAAATATAGATAGATCACCTTCTCCAAGCCTAAGGTCCTTGCTTCAACAACAGAGAGGTGGGAACTCATATCCACCGTCTAATATGACATGAAGTGGAGGTGATCTAGGTTATGTTGCTCTCTCTAAAAAATATTTGATAGGGTCACCAACCAAGGGCTAGTGGATGTAGGGGTAGCTTGGGTCGTAGCAGTGGTAGCCTCCTTAGCTTTAATCTCTACCAAATTTCTCACAATGAAGCTCATCGAGCTGTTCGGGCATATAACCTTCTTTATCATCCCTAAAGGCATAAATGAATCCATGTTGGCCATCGTAGGCCTTGTTGCCTCTATAATAAGCTTTTGTGTCAAGAAAACATCGAGGTTTTAGACTAACTTCGTCACAAACGGTCCTACATAAATCACCCCAGTCCTCATGTGGCAAGCCCCACGCCTAGTACATAAAAAGAGATGCCAAAGTTACAACGCACTTAGTTGATGATATAGTATAGGTAAAAAAAGTTCATCTTGGTCACCACACCTATGTTCTCCCTCCTACCACGAGTAAAATGGGCAATTAGATAATGCACATAACATATGGCTGGCGACCTCAACTTGGTTGCCTTTGATGTCGTGGGCTAGTACATGCCTCTATCCTCAATGAAGTCCATCCAAACTCATCTAGAGTGGGAGTGGTGGCACCAAACTGATAGATTAAGCCTCTATGCTCATTTGAAGCAATGAACTCTTGGGTGTAGAAATTGACGCACCACACAAACACATCCAAGCTCATCTCAAAGTTCCACTCTCCAAGGTGAACTTCACTACATCTAGCCTGTTCCAACTAATGTTGGTCATGTGCAGCATGAATGTGCTCAAGAATTGGAGGTTGAGCTCTTAATAAGTAGGCTTCTAGCAATTGAAAACTGACAACCATCTATAGAAATCCACTAAAACTCTGACATCCATTACTAATCCTCGTTGAGCTAAGGTGTCTCAGTTGACCACCTTGTTGGCCTTGAACATCTTTATCCTTAAAATGTTGTATCTATCCTATTAGGCGTCCACCTTGAAATCGAGATGAGGATGCACCCTCTTTGGCTTCTTTGCTGACCTTTTGGTGTGGATCGGGAGCTTTTCCTGGTGCTTTGTCATCTCGAAACATGAAGAAAATTTTCCCTAGTGCAAAAAATAATCTCAAATACCATATAATCAATAATAAATTCAAGAATAAGAGCTTTAATCAGAAATCAATAAATCCCCTTAAATGAAATAATTCCAATCCAACTTTAGGCATTAAGGTGATCAGCCTTAACAACTAAAGCTAAATACATAGGAATCAAAGGAATTTGAAACAATGTAGTTCATAATTAATCTCTTTCTTTGTGCCCAAGAAACCTATAATCTACCACACCAAAAGGCTACCAAGTCCTAGAATCCATGAAATTTTAAGGTAAATTAATTAATCAATATATTCTCCATAAACCATAGACTATATAATCGTTCATTCAAGCCATAAAACTTAGCAAACCACTATAAAAGACAATTATTCTATCAACCATGCAATTTCAAATTTTCTCTTCCAACACGTCAACCAAAAATCCAATACTTGCAAAACATAATTTGAACTCAAAAGCAACATGAATAGGTATGGAAAATCAAATAATTAACTCATATGTTAGCTACCCATAGCAAGAAATCAGGCTAAAATTCCATAATCTTCAAATAAATTTAGAGAGAGAGTTACCTCGAGAGAGAGAAAATCAACTATAGAGGGATGAAAACTGAGAATCCAAACAGGAAACAGACACCTGCAACAATGGAAAACCTCACATAGGATGTACAAAAACTAGGGTTTAAGTTTGGGGGATAGGGAAGAAGTTTGAGTGAGCTTTGTGATAGTCAAAGGTTATCGCCTCTATCTGGCCGAACTCCCTGCCACAAGAATGGCCAGAAGAAACTGGCGCTACCCGAGTAAAGGTGGGATCATACACCTCGGGAGATAGCCGAAGAGCTCCGAGCCCAGCCCGCCAGGAAACTTGAGGATATTACTAACCCCCCGAGGTTGTAAACAAATCACCTTCGGAAAAGAGGCACCAGCAATTGTGGGCCGAACATGATCTCCCCGAAGGCGAAACTCCCTGAAGTTGGGTACCCCGGAACTGAGGGCGTGTTACTCAAAGAGGCACCGTCCGTACCAAAAGATGACCTCGCCCAGGGACCTCGGGAGTACGGCAGGAGCATTTAAGGAAGCATTTAAGGAAGCCTCTGACACGTCCTTTCACAGACGTCATAAAGCCGCCTCAATAGGCGCTCTGACACGCTGACGCCATCAAAATCACATGATGGCCCATCTTAGCACAAGGCTCAAAGCAACCTGCTACCAACTATCTGTCCCCTACGCCCAGAAACTCAGGGAACATCCAATCGAACACGTGTCGTGATCTGAACGGGCTAGGTACTCCTATAAATACCAGGAAATAAATACTTGGCAGGAGGTTGGTTGGCAAAGGTCTGACTCCCAGACTCTAAGAAAATCACCAGGCGAGACTCTTCAGCCCCTTTGTGCTATTTCCTCTGCCTTTTCTCAGCCACCACTGACTTGGGCGTCGGAGGCTCCCCCCCCGGAAACACATTCCGGGGGCCTCCTAACCCACTTTTTCTGAGCATCTCAGGTACTCTCCCTTGGGCACATCATCCTCCAGGCATTCTTCATCCTAGAAGTCTCTCCAACAGTCACCATGACTCTAAACGATGAGGCCCATGGCCATCATTTGGCGCCGTCTGTGGGAACCCGCTCTGAGATTGCCGTCGTTGAAACTCGGCGTTCTAAGGACAAGGGACTCCCGAGGTCTCCGTCCGCGCCTGAGACACAACCAGGCTGCTCAGCAAACACTCCCAGGGACTTCTGCGTCCGAGGAAGATCGCCCTCTAGTAATCACTATGAGCTTTATGAGGGAGTTTCAGCGTTCGGTCGTGGCCGAAATGACACAGCAGATCGACCGAAGGTGGTCACAGCAGACACAGGCCCTCACCTGCACGCCCTCGGGAGAAAAGTCAGAGGTCGACCCATCGCAGTTCGGGAAGTGTAGACCCGCGCGAAGAGTCGTCCACGGAGAATATACCCCTCGGGAAACGGCCTGTGGGACAAACTGGGTCCAAACGACCGAAAATCTCACAGCGAAGGAGTTCGTAGCCTGAGGCGAGGTCCCTGCCCCCTCAGCGCCGAACTTGCTCCCCGAAGAGGCGCCGACGTTCTCCCTTCCTTGAAGAAGGGCCTAGTGCCACCGTGCTTATGGAGAGGATATTAGCACGGCTAGATAGGGTGGAGAAACAAATGGCCAGAAAACCCGTTTGGGACAGGCTCACGGGAGCCTTCTGCGAAGATGGGTCCCCATTCACCCGGACCGTGGCCGAGGCAGCCATGCCAGGTGACTTCAGAGTACCTCGGTTGGAGATTTATGATGGCCCTACTGATCCATAGGCCCATCTGATGAAGTACAGACGCAGCATGATAATGCACGGTGTTGATGACGCTACCATGTGCAAGTGCTTCGAAGTCACCCTCACAGGGCCAGCAACTGCATGGTACAATTATTTGCCTTCAGGGACCATCACTGAGTTCCAGGAGTTGTCCACGGCCTTCACGCAGCAATTCATTGGGAGTTGACCTACTGTGAAGATGCCTGTCCAGATGTTCAACATAGAGCAGAGGAACGGAGAAACCATCCGAGACTATGTCGAAAGATTCAACAGGGAAGCTCTTAGCGTCCCCGACTTTCGGCCCGAAATCCGCATTCTTGCCATGACACGGGGCCTTCGACGAGACTCACAGCTGTTTTGTGAGTTCTCAAAGGACCCCCCGGAGACCCTCGGAGAATTTTACTGAAGGGCAGAACAGCACATGACCATCGAGGAACTAAGAATGGCTGGGCCGAAGTCTGGTCACCACCGCGTCGAAGGGTCCAATCAACAAGCTCGGCATCCGACCGAACAGGCAGTATGACCTCGGAGGATGCGGGGAAGGAAACCCCAAAGTTTCACACCACTGAGCACTACACGGACCAACATCCTCATGGCGCTGGAAAGGCAAGGGACGCAAATTCGGCGACCAAGGGCCATGTATGCCGATAATAAGAAGAATGCAAAGAAGTTCTGCCAGTTTCATCGCGACCACGGTCATGACACCAAAGACTGCTTCCAGCTGAAGAAGTACATAGAGTCGCTGATAAAGTAGGGACGACTTCGGAAATACCTGCGGATGCCATCCCCGAAAGGCAGAAAAGTGGAGGAAGAAAGGGCCGAAGATGAGGACTATGACTCTGACAGGCGGAGAAACCGAAGTCCAAAAAGGCGCCCTCCACCTTCGACAGGGGTTATCCAAACAATCACCACGGGGCTCCCATCCTCGGAAAGAAAGCGGAAGGCCAGAGAAATTACAGTCATGGAATATCAAAATCCAGCAAAGAAGCTGGCCCGCAAAGATGGATCCACCATCGTCTTTCTTAGGGAACTGGGATGTCAAAAGGGTGCTGCTTGATGACGGATCAATTGCGGACGTCCTATTCTCGCACTTACTGCCGAGCTTGGGCATCTCCAGCAGCGAGCTTAAGCCAGTCACCTCGCCCACCTTCGGGGTTGGACCATCCGAACTGCCCGTTCTCGGATGGATCGACCTCCCACTGATGATGAGAGGGACTTCGGTCGACGGAGCAGCTGAGTTGTACGCCTCCACAATGGCGAGGTTCATCGTCATGGACGTCCCATCCTCGTACAACGCCATCCTTGGAAGGCAGACACAGGGAAACCTGCACATTCGCCCTGATGTGAAGTACTTGACTGTCACATTTGCCACCAAGGATGGAGATGCAGAGATCTTCATAGACCAGGCCGAGGTAAGAAAGGTGTTTGTGAAAGCACGAAAGGCCCCGGCGAGCAACTTCGCACAAACAATGGAGGCAAAGGCGCCAGAAAAAGGCAAAGAAGAAGATCTCGCAAAAGCGGAAATGGAAACAGTAGAACTTATCCCAGGACAATCTACCCGAATAGGGAAGAGCTTGGCCGAAGGTGAGAAAGAAAACCTTGTATCCTTTCTGCTGAAAAATAAAGATCTGTTTGCCTATTCGCCGAAAGATATGCCAGGGGTACACCCTGGCATAATACAGCATAGCCTCAAAGTATGCCCGGAAGCAAAACCTGTCCGGCAAAAGAAACGAAGCATCTCAGCCCACAAGAGCAACTTTGTCAAAACCGAGGTCCAGCGTCTGTTAGATGCCAAAGTCATCAGGGAGGTGAAGTACCCCGAATGGTTAAGCAATGTGGTCATTGCCACAAAAGAAGGTAGCAGCAAACTCCGGATGTGCATCGACTTCAGAAACTTGAACGATGCTTGCCCGAAAGACTCATACCCTCTGCCGCCAATAGATCAACTGGTAGATTCAACTGCCGAATATGGGCGCCTAAGTTTCCTAGACGCCTTCAGTGGCTACCATCAAATAAGGATGGACCCCGAAGATGAAGAAAAAACCGCCTTCATCACCGAAGGAGGAACATACTGCTATGTAAGGATGCCCTTCGGCCTCAAAAATGCAGGAGCCACCCACCAAAGGTTGATGAACAAGGTCTTTAAAGACCAAATGGGGAGAAACATGGAGGTGTATGTTGATGATATGATAGTCAAGAGCAAGCTGCCTAGCTATCACGTTGCAGATCTAGAGCAAACCTTCCAAAAGCTAAGAGCCTTCGGGATTCGGCTCAATCCCGAAAAGTGCATCTTCGGGGTAACCTCGGGAAAATTCCTTGGATACATGGTATCCGAAAGAGGCATTGACGCTAACCTCGAGAAGATCAAGGCGCTGCTTGAGTTCCGAACTCCTGTCACAGTCAAAGATGTGCAGAGGCTCACCGGAAGAATAACATCCCTGAGCAGATTTATTTCCAGGTACGGAGATAGGTGTCGACCGTTCTTCAAAGTCCTCACAAAGGCAGCAAAAATGGAAGGCGACCTCGGAAGGAATGATCACCCTTGGGGTGAAGATTGCCAAAAGGCCTGGGAAGAACTCAAAGTCTACTTGGCTAGCCTGCCGACTCTGCGACAACCTCGGGAGGGAGAGCCCCTCGTTTTGTACCTCGCCGTCACGGAGAAAGCTGTAAGCTCGGTCCTCGTGAAAGAAGAAGGGCCAAAGCAATGGCCAGTCTATTACGTCAGCAAATCCCTGCATGGCGCCGAAGTCAGGTACCCTCTGCTTCAAAAAGCTATATACGCCTTGGTGCTTGCAGGGAGAAGGCTGCGACCATACTTTCAGGCTCACCCCATCATCATCCGAAGTAGTCTACCGCTACAGGATGTTATGAAGAAAGTTGATCATTCGGGAAGGCTCTCCAAATGGTGCATAGAGCTTGGCGAACACGAAATCATATATGAACCTCGGAAGGCAATAAAAGCTCAAGCACTGGCAGACTTTATCGCCGAAGTACCCACCACTAAGGAAAGCCATATGGATCCGAACGGAGGTGAGCCAGGGTGGACCTTGCATGTTGACGGAGCCTCGGGATCTGAACACGAGGGAGCTGGAGTAATTATCAGAGGACCCGAAGGCCTAGAGGTAAAGAAGGCTATCAAGTTCAGCTTTAGCGTCACTAACAATGTGGCGGAGTATGAAGCCCTCATAGCGGGATTACGCTTGGCCAGAAGGATTGGCGTGAGAAACTTAAAGGCTCACAGCGATTTCCAGCTGGTAGTTCGGCAGACGGCAGTAGATTATGGGGCGAAGGACCCAATCTTGGCAAAATACCACGAGCTGGTAGCAAAGCTCATCCAAGAGTTTGACGCCGTACGGATCAAAAATGTACCTCGGCGGAATAACACTGAGGCAGATTGCTTGGCGAAGTCAAAAGCATACACCGAGGTGCTAGATCACCCAAGCATCTCAGTACTGAGCATAGTGACCTTAGGAAAAGGATGGAAAGATCGCATAAAAAGATACCTCGCAGAAAGTGTGCTCCCCGAAGACCCCGGCGACGCTGCAAGACTGCGAAGACGCTCCAGCCGATTCTTCCTGATTGGCGAAGAATTATACCGACAGGGATATGCAAACCCGCTGCAAAGATGCGTGGATGAAGAGGATACTGAAATGTTCCTTGAAGAGGTCCACGAAGGCATGTGTGGTTCACATATTGGAACTGATGCCCTTGCGGCGGTGGTACTTCACCAAGGATACTTCTGGCCTACCCTGAGAAAGGATACAAGGCAGTTCGTCCGAAAATGAGGTAGTTGCCAGGAACACGCGAACATCTAGAGGGCACCCTCGGAAATAGTAACTTCGGCTGACTACCCCTGGCCCTTCGCAGTCTGGGGCATAGACCTTATTGGGCCACTCCCCTCAGCGCCCAGAGGCATGAAATTCTGCGTGGTCGCAGTAGACTATTTCTCTAAATGGGTCGAGGCAGAACCCCTAGCAACTATCTCAGCAAAAGAAGTGCAAAAGTTTGTATGGAAGAACATAGTATGCAGATTCGGGAAACCGAGGGTACTAGTGGCTGATAATGGATCCCAATTCATAGACAAAGGATTCCAGGAATTTATCAGCGACCTCGGAATAAAAATGCACTTCGCCCCAGTAGCTCACCCCTAAAGCAACGGGCAGGTAGAAGTATCTAACAGGACCATAAAAGATGGCCTGAAGAAGAGATTGGGCGAAGCAAAAGGGAAATGGCCAGGGGAACTCCAAAGAGTGTTATGGAGTTACCGAACGACGCCCCGAAGAGCCACGGGGGAGACTCCCTTCTCACTCGTCTTCTGAACAGAGGCCATCATCCCTATCGAGATAGTTAGACCATCAGTACGGGTGCAAGTATTTGATGAAGGTGGAAACGACCTCGGCCTAAGAACGAAGCTCGACCTCGTCGGCGAACACAGAGAAATAGCTGAGCTGAGAAGAAAAGCTTTCCAGCAAAGAGTGGCCGCGGCTATAAATTTACGAGCCAGGCCAAAAGAAATCAAAAAATGGGACCTCGTTCTCCGAAAGACTGACTTTGCACCCCGAAAGCCATCTCACGGGGTACTTCGCGCGAACTGGGAAGGACCTTATGTGGTTCTTGCCGAAGTATGAAAAGGCATGTACAAACTGGGCGATACCGAAGGCGTAGAATTGAAAAACACTTGGCACTCAGACGCCTTGAGAAAATTCTACGCCTAAGCTTGAGCGAAGGAATCATACTGTACGAAAAATATTCTAAGAACAGAAGTGTCTTGAGAAAATTTCTTAAGTGCAGAATTGTACAGAATTCCGCGAAGATGCTCGCCACAAGCGCAGATATGACTTTCCGAAGTCCCTTG
Organism: Aquilaria yunnanensis; assembly: GCA_039654915.1. NCBI lineage: Eukaryota > Viridiplantae > Streptophyta > Magnoliopsida > Malvales > Thymelaeaceae > Aquilaria > Aquilaria yunnanensis. Next base: position 81,613,827 of record CM077598.1, read on the forward strand.
GGCCATCACGCTCGGGAAAGATGGAAAAATCTCTCAGCAGTACTCACCGTAATAAGCACAGAAACAGTTTTCCAAAGTCCCTTGAGCCATCACGCTCGGGAAAAATGGAAAACAAAAAATCTCGCAAAAGGATTCTTAAGTCTCTTGAGCGAACATGCTCGGGACAAGGGGAAATGAAAAAATTTTTGACTAAGGGGTTTCCGAAGTCCCTCGAGCGAACGTGTTCAGGACAAAATGGAAGTGCAAAAGCCTGCAAAAAGACTTAGTCGAATTTTTCAGACTTTCCAAAAAGCCTCTTGAGCGAACAGGCTCGGCCAATGGAAAGATCTTTCACACTTAGTCAGGTTTCTTTGATCGCAGGTTTTCCGAAGTCTCTTGAGCAAATGTGTTCGGGGCAATGGAAAAAACACTTAGCTAAAAAAAAAAAAGATCTTTATTTACAAAGCTAGCTTACAAAGAAGAAGTGCCCAAAGAAGGAGTACAAAAACGAAGAGGAAAAAAGGAAAAGGCCCCTAAAATTGCCTAAGGGTTCTCGGCGTCCCGGGAGCCACCAGCCTCTGCGACCTTTTCCACCACCTTCGGCGCCGAAATTGTGGAAGGCAGGTTTAGGTGCTCGATTTTGGACCAGGACCACCGAGGCCCCTCGGGAATGTTGAGAGCTTCCAAAAAAGAGAGGTCCAGACCTGGGAACCTCTCAAGGACTTGGTGCCTGATGCGAACCCCGATGGTATAAAGACCATGAAACTCGCCCAAGATGTTTTCAAGCTCCACAAGACATCAAAGAGACTGGGTTTGAAGACCCCCACCCCTAATCAACCTGTGATTAGAAACGAGAAGTATAGAACTCCAAGAACACAAGCACACTTGTGCACCAAGGCAGTCCACAAAGAACCAAAGAGATAACCTCTCCAAAGAGCAATATTATTTTGAAAATTTTCTGTGTGTTTACATCCAGAATATGTGCCTTTATATAGGCCTAAACTAGGGTTAAAAGCTGGGCAAAATTCGTAGCCTAAATCTCTTAGGAATCCTAGATACAAAGACATAGGAAATCCTAGTCAAATTAGGACTCTAATTCCTAGTTTGAACAAGTTTAATGAATGCAGCGTATGCCACTTGTCCAAAAAGATTTAAAACTATTCCATAGCCTAAATAACTTCCTAAATAATGTATCTAAATAGGATTTGAGCGACAATAAAATATAAATACAAGATTAAACCCGAAAACTCCCAAATAGCCTTTTTGGGTGCATTTTGGGCACTTTAAGGTTCTCTCTTGTATCTTCAGCTCCAAGCTTGAATCTTTGAGCTCCAATGGCACGAATCTTCATCTTAGATGTGGTAATGAAGGTCTGGAAAGTTAGAGCTCAAAAATCCAGCTTATGGACACAAAATGCAATAAAACACTTAAGGTGGCTCAAATGGTGCACTTTGAGTGGTGTCCTTGGTGTCCTTGTTTTGTGACTTATCTAAGCACTCCAGAACTGAGTACCAAGCATATACATCATGTCCATATGGCGTCTTGAAAGTTCCAGCAGCTCCTTGTGAAGTTTCATGTCCATTCTCCATGAAGAAACTTGAAACAAAGCCTTGTAGTGCACTTGAGAGCTCTTTAGCTTTCTTCCTTGTCATATGTCCACTAGAAACCTTCAATGGGTCCTTGCCTTCTCCATGTGTGCCTTCCTTGATCATATCAACTCCCCCCTCCTTAGAAGGATTCGTCCACGAATCTACATGTTCAAATAGAGACAAATCAGAAACATTAAAAGTAGCACTCACATTATACTCACCCGGCAAGTCTAGCATGTATGCGTTGTCATTGATCTTTTTAATGACTTGGAATGGACCATCTCCTCTTGGATGAAGCTTAGTCCTCCTTGCAGCTAGAAATCTTTCTTTTCTCATGTGTAACCAAACCCAATCTCCAGGCTCAAACACAACTCTCCTTCGGCCTTGATTGGCTTTTTTAGCAACTTGTTGATTTTTGAGTTCAATTTGTTGCTTAACCTTCTCATGCAACTTCTTGATGCTCTTGGCCGTCTTACTACCATCCAAACCAGATACCTCATGAGTAGGTAATGGTAAAAGATCCAATGGAGTTAAAGGATTAAAACCATAAACAATCTCAAAAGGTGACAAATTAGTAGTAGAATGCATGGATCTATTATAAGCAAATTCTACATGAGGCAAACAATCTTCCCAAGCTTTCAAATTTTTACCAATGATAGCCCTAAGCATGGAACCTAAAGTCCTATTAGTTACCTCAGTTTGCCCATCAGTTTAAGGGTGACAAGATGTAGAAAACAAAAGCTTAGTTCCTAACTTACCCCACAAAGTCCTCCAAAAGTGGCTTAGAAACTTAGTATCTCTATCCGAAACTATTGTTCTAGGAACACCATGAAGTCTAACAATTCCTTCGAAAAACAATTCAGCCACATGAATAGCATCATCAGTTTTATTGCATGGAATAAAATGAGCCATCTTAGAAAACCTATCAACAACAACAAAGATTGAGTCACGGTTTCCTTTAGTCCTAGGCAATCCAACAATGAAGTCCATAGAAATATCTACCCATGGATGACTAGGTGTAGGAAGTGGTGTGTATAACCCATGTGAAGTGTGAGTGGATTTTGCCTTCCTACATGCAATGCATTGCTCACATACCTTCTTCACATCCTTTACCATATTCGGCCAATGGTAATGTTCCTTCAAAGTATGCAAAGTCTTGGCTTGTCCAAAGTGACCCATAAGTCCTCCACAATGAGCTTCCTTTGTGAGCAATTCCCTCAAAGATGTCTTTGGTATGCACAACCTGTTTTCTTTGAAAAGAAAGCCATTAACTTGGTAGAACTTCTCAAAAGCAAACTTAGAACACTTAGAATAAATCTCACCGAAATCATCATCACTAGCATACAAATCCTTCAAGTGTTCAAAACCCAAAACTTTTGCATCTAAAGCCGAAAGTAAAGCATACCTTCTTGAGAGTGCATCTGCCACTATATTATCCTTACCTTGCTTGTATTTGATAACATATGGGAATGACTCAATAAACTCTACCCATTTAGCATGCCTTCTATTCAACTTACCTTGCCCACTAAGAAACTTAAGGGCTTGGTGATCAGTGTGAATCACAAACTCTCTTGGCCACAAATAATGTTGCCAAGTCTCCAAAGCTCTTACCAAAGCATAGAGCTCCTTGTCACATGTGGAATAGTTCAAGCTAGCACCATTCAACTTCTCACTAAAGTATGCAATGGGGCGGCCTCCTTGCATCAACACAGCTCCAATGCCTATACCTGAAGCATCACACTCAACTTCAAAAGTATTAGCAAAGTTAGGCAAAGCTAAAAGTGGTGCATGGCATAACTTGTCTTTTAACAACCCGAAAGCATCTTCTTGAGCTTTTCCCCACTTAAATCCCACATTCTTCTTTATAACTTCAGTTAGAGGTGCAGCAATGGTAGAAAAATTTCTAACAAACCTCCTATAGAAGCTAGCTAACCCATGGAATGATCTCACCTCAGTAATGGATGTTGGCGTCGGCCATTCTTGTATGGCTCTCACCTTCTCTTGATCTACCTCAATTCCATGTGAACCCACAACAAATCCAAGGAAAACAACTTTGTCAACACAAAAAGAGCACTTCTTCAAGTTAGCATACAACTTTTGTCCTCTTAAGGTGCTTAGTACTTGTGTGAGGTGTCCAACATGCTCTTCTAAGTTCTTGCTATATACTAGGATATCATCAAAGTACACAACAACAAACTTTCCAATGAAGTCACGCAAGACATGATTCATAAGTCTCATGAAAGTACTAGGAGCATTAGTTAGTCCAAAAGGCATAACTAACCATTCATAAAGTCCAAACTTGGTTTTGAAAGCAGTTTTCCATTCATCCCCTTCCCTCATTCTAATTTGATGGTACCCACTTTTTAAATCAATCTTTGAAAACAAAGTAGAACCATGTAACTCATCAAGCATATCATCAAGTCTAGGAATAGGATGTCTATACTTTACAGTGATCTTGTTGACAGGCCTACAATCCATGCACATGCGCCATGAGCCATCCTCCTTTGGCACCAAAAGTACAGGCACGGCACAAGGACTCAAACTTTCCCTCACAAGGCCTTTGTCCAACAACTCCTTTACTTGCTTCTCAATCTCTTTAGTCTCCTCGGGATTGGTTCTATAGGCTGGCCTATTTGGAATTGGTGTTCCCAGGACTAGGTCTATTTGATGCTCAATGCCTCTAATTGGAGGCAAACCCCTCGGATCTTCAGGGAAAACATCTTCAAAGTCCTACAACAAAGACACAACAACACTAGGAAGATGTGTTAGATCATTGACAACAAGTAAAGATTCTTTGTAAATTAAAAGAAGCACTGGTCTTTGTGCTTGAATGGCTTTCCTCACATCACTCATTTTAGCAATATAGCACTCTTTTTTGCCACTCAGCTTCCTCTCATTCTTTTCTCTCGGGAACTCTCCACTCTTCTTCCCCTCATGGTCACTCACCTCACTTGTTCTCTCATTTTGTCTCTCGGCTTTCCCCTCTTCACTCTTGCCCTCAACTTTCCCCTCATTTATTTTTCTCTCAACCTTACTTTGAAGTTTCCTTTGATCCTCCAAAACTTGTTGTGGTGAAAGTGGGCTAAGTGTAACCGGCCTTCCTTCATGGAAAAATGAGTACAAGTTTTTCTCTCCATCATGTGTGACCTTCTTATCAAATTGCCACGGCCTTCCAAGCAAAATATGGCAAGCATGCATAGGAACAACATCACAAAGAATTTCATCATGGTAAGTACCAATTTTGAATTTAACCGAAACTTGCTTTACCACTTTTACCTCCCCGGCATCATTCAACCATTGAAGCTTATATGGTTGTGGGTGTTTTTGTGTTGGAAGCTTCAATTTCTCCACCATGGTTGAACTTGCTACATTGGTGCAACTCCCTCCATCAACAATGAGGCTGCACACTTGATATTTAATTCAGCATCTAGTGTGAAAGATGCACTCCCTTTGATTGGCCTCCTCCTTGGCTTGCACACTTAGAGCTCTCCTAGCAACAAAAGCAAAGTCACCCTCCTCGGGCTCAAGTGTGTCTTGCTCATCCTCCTCCAATGGTGGGGTCTCCTCCATGGCATCCTCCTCCTCGAATGTGATCTCACCATCATCTTTGAGAATCATCACCTTTTTGTTAGGACAATCTCTCATGTAGTGCCCCTTGCCTCTACACTTGAAGCACTCAATCTCCCTTGACTTTGGCACATCTTTGGGTGGCACCTTGGGCTTGTCTTGTTGAGGCCGAGACATGCTTCCCTTGGTAGCCTCCATTCTTGGCTTTGGTGCCTCCTTGCTCCATGTTCCCCTCCATGTGGAACTCCCTCCTTGAGCCATCTTGGATGCCTTAGACCTTTTGATGATTCTTTCAGCCTTGGTTGCATGGTGAAGCAAATCCTCCATGTTGACATATGGCACCATCTCCACTTTGTTGGCAATCTCATGGTTAAGGCCATTGATGAATCTAGCAATGGTTGCCTCCTCATCCTCAATGATATTGGCTCGGGTTAGTGTCATCTCCAAGTCCTTGTGATAGTCCTCCACACTCCTTTGGCCTTGCACAAGCCTTTGAAGTTTGAGGTGTTGATCTCTATAGTAGTAACTTGGGACGAATCTCCTTCTCATCATGGCTTTAAGAGCTCTCCATGTATTGATGGGTTCCTCCTCATTCCTCCTTCTAGAAGTTACAACCTGGTTCCACCATACAAGAGCATAATCAGTGAATTCAATAGTAGCCAATTTAACTTCCTTTTCCTCAGAATAGTGATGGCACTCAAACACCATCTCAATCTTTTGCTCCCACTCCCAATATGTATCCGGATCACTCCTCCCTTGAAAAGGTGGAATGGACAATTTGATGGAGCTTAGATTGTTGTCCTCCCTTTGCTCCCCCCTCCTTGGAAGCCCATGGTCATGCCAATGTCCTTCTTCCTCCTCGGGTTCTTCTCTCCTTGGACCTCTCCTTGGTTGCAAGATGGGATTTGGTCTCCTTGGCAACCTCAAATCAATGTCCTCAATCCTCCCAACAAGTCTATCGAGAGTTTCTTGAAGCTCTCTCATGGTTGGCTCATCATTGTTCCTCACTTCCATCCTCCTATCCTCTTGGCCCTCCATACTCCTGAAAATAACAAAGATCCTCACAACCACTCACCTCACGTGTTTCACTCAAAGATGAACACTCAAACACTCAAACACTCAAAGCACACAAGAAAACTTGAATTTTCGAAGAATTATTTTGACTCCAAAAGAGGTGGGCTAAATAAGCTTTAAAAGACTCTAGGAAGCTCTTGCAATTGATGATCACAAGAACCACAAAGAAAGCTTTTTGGCTCAAAAACAATGAGATAGGTTTTGGGGCGCAAAACTTTCAACACTTTGTAAACAAAAACTTCTCTTTTTGCAAGCTTTCCTTTCTTTTCTTTTCTTTGCTCTTTCTTTTTCTTTTCTTTTCCTTCCTTTTTTTTTCCTCCTTTTTTTTTTGGCTTGCTGTTTTGATGCTAACCAAACGTTCTCCTTGAAACTCCTTGCTGCCAAAGACAAAAAGTTAGAATTCTTTTCGGGCAAGACAAGAAAACTAGTGAAATTGGCACAATTTGAAGCAACTTTTTGATACCGAAAATTCCTGAACTTGGATCCTTCTTTTTTTGAAGTTTTCTGGACTCTAAGATGCTGGAAACAATGAAAAAAAAAAGAGATTAATATGGCTGGAAACGAAACAGAAAGATAAGAAATAATCAGGAACAAACAATTTGAAACCGAGAACACAAGGATTGGCTTCTTTTTGTTGTTTTTTGTGATTTTCAGACTTGAACAAGGATGGAATAAAAAAAGGACAGACCTGAAACAAGAAGAAAACAGATTAAAACAGAGAATTAAAGCACGAAATTACTGGAAAAAATTGAAGGAAAAACAAAGAGAAACAAGAACACAAAGATATGTCCTTCAATGGAACTTGTGGCTCTGATACCAACTGATGCGAACCCCGATGGTATAAAGACCATGAAACTCGCCCAAGATGTTTTCAAGCTCCACAAGACATCAAAGAGACTGGGTTTGAAGACCCCCACCCCTAATCAACCTGTGATTAGAAATGAGAAGTATAGAACTCCAAGAACACAAGCACACTTGTGCACCAAGGCAGTCCACAAAGAACCAAAGAGATAACCTCTCCAAAGAGCAATATTATTTCGAAAATTTTCTGTGTGTTTACATCCAGAATATGTGCCTTTATATAGGCCTAAACTAGGGTTAAAATTTCGGCAAAATTCGTAGCCTAAATCCCTTAGGAATCCAAGATACAAAGACATAGGAAATCCTAGTCAAATTAGGACTCTAATTCCTAGTTTGAACAAGTTTAATGAATGCAGCGTATGCCACTTGTCCAAAACGATTTAAAACTATTCCATAGCCTAAATAACTTCCTAAATAATGTATCTAAATAGGATTTGAGCAAAAATAAAATATAAATACAAGATTAAACCCGAAAACTCCCAAATAGCCTTTTTGGGTGCATTTTCGGCACTTTAAGGTTCTCTCTTGTATCTTCAACTCCAAGCTTGAATATTTGAGCTCCAATGGCATGAATCTTCATCTTAGATGTGGTAATGAAGGTCTGGAAAGTTAGAGCTCAAAAATCCAGCTTATGGACACAAAATGCAATAAAAACACTTAAGGTGGCTCAAATGGTGCACTTTGAGTGGTGTCCTTGGTGTCCTTGTTTTGTGACTTATCTAGGCACTCCAGAACTGAGTACCAAGCATATCCATCATGTCCATATGGTGTCTTGAAAGTTCCAGCAGCTCCTTGTGAAGTTTCATATCCATTCTCCATGAAGAAACTTGAAACAAAGCCTTGTAGTGCACTTGAGAGCTCCTTAGCTTTCTTCCTTGTCATAGGTCCACTAGAAACCTTCAATGGGTCCTTGCCTTCTCCATGTGTGCCTTCCTTGATCATATCAGTTCCGAGCAAGGCACAATCCATCTTGGAAGGCGACCTTGGTCATTTGGTCTGATTTGTCCTTCTCAACCTCAAGGTCCTCGAGCTCGTCCTTCAAGTCTGCAACCTCTTTCTTCAGCGCCTTCACCCTCTTCTTCGCATCAGGCTCCTTCTTCAAAGACTGGACCTCGGCTTCGATGGCCTTTTTCTCACTCACCAACAACCGAATAAGGTTGTCAGAATCTGACTTATCTTTGAGAAGGTCTTGGTTGGCAGCGAGCATCCCTTTCACCTGATCGCCGAGGTCAGCAATCTTCAGGGAGGAGTTCTTCTCAAGATCTTCCTTCTCCTTCCGGAACTCCTCCCGAAGGGCAGCAACTTCTTTCTTCACAGCATCTGACAGCTGCTGGTTCTTGGCAATCAATGCCAAGTGTGTGGCCTTCGCTTTCTCCAAGGTCTCTAAGGCCGTAGCTTGGAACGCCGAATTCCTGGCTACCCGAACTCGGAGAAAGCCGGCGTACCCCATCAGCTGCAAAAAGATGAACACAAGGTTAGAAAGAGCCAGGCACTAAGGAAAAATTGAAGGGAAAAAGGTGTGAAGAACATACCTGAGCAGCATGCTCGGTGACTTTCGCGGCGAGGGTGTCATCGTCCGGATGGGCCGCCGCAATAGCCTTGAAGGAGGCCTCTGTAAGCACCCCCTTCGAAATTTGCTTTGCCATTTCAGGACAGTCCTTGGACTACAAGTTCATGTCCTCCGTGAATGTCCAGAAAGGCTCTTTTGGCATCTTCCCTTACGGGATTTTGGCGTCACGAAGGGCCCGCGCCTTCGCGTGTTCGGCCGCCCAGTTCGGGCTAGGCAACTCCCCTGCGTGGCGAAAATGAGAAGCAGGTCAGAGACAAAGGAAAATTCAGAAAAACAAAAAGAGCCAACTTGTTCTGAAAGCAATAGACCTGGCGGCACGTCGAAAACGGCCTCCTTGGAATCCTTAGACTCCTCAGTCGAAATCGCCTTGCCCTTCCTCTTGCGCCGCTCCTCGGTAGAAGGAGCCTCTACCACGGCCTCCAGAAGGGCCTACGGCGCAGAAGGGCTCTGGGGAGGGACGTCGGCAGAAGAAACTTCAGCAGTGGCAGGGACTTCGGCAGCTGCCTCAGACACCGGGATCTCGGCTGTCCCAGGCTCCTCGGCACCCTCCTTGGAAACTTCCTCCAGAGGAACCTGGGCAGTTTTCTTTGCCCGTTTCACCGAAGGCCCAGCGCCAGTCGACTTCCGCCTTCGGGAAGTAACCTTCTTTGTCTGATCGCCCTTCTCCACCTGGCCGGAGAAAAGGGACTTGTAAAAGGCAGCAGTCCCATCGCTCATCTCTGAAGAAGAAAAAAGACATCAGCGTAAGTCCGAGGGAAAAACAACAAGGGAGTAGAAGATAACTCACTTTCGACAAGCGTTTCGAAAGAAATTTCCTCCTTAAGAAGCTTGACCAACCAAGAATCCTTCCCAGCGATGGCAGGAGCTGGCATCCCGAGGTCGGTCTCGTGCTCCTTAACCACCTTTAACTCCCGGAGGACCTCTTCGGTGATCAACCTCCAGTTGGTAGGGAAGGGGTATAGAGAGCGCGGCGCGACCTCGGGATCCCAGTCAGAAACAGCGCGGATGCGGCCGTCAAAGTCCGCAAAAGTGGAAGCCAACTCTGGAGTCAGCAACAACCTCGGATCAACGACGTCCACATCTAGCCTTCCCTGAGCCCATTTGGTCGGAACATATGACCAGGCCTCCTCCATCTTCAGGAAGAAGAATTTCTGTTACCACCCCCGCTAGCTGTCCTTGGTGGCAAAGGTGAACATGAATTTTTTGCTCCCGGATCCCCGAGGTAGAATAAAATAAAAGCCACCCTTCGGGACCACAAAGAGCTTGTAGTACTGCATGAAGATTATAAAATGGGGTTTTATCCCGAACACGCCACACATACAAAGGAAGGCGTTAAAATAGCAGAACGAGTTCGGGCGAAGCTGGTTCACAGCAATGCCATGAAATTGGCAGAACTCGCAAACCATCTTCAGGGGAGGATACCGAAGTCCGGCCTTCAGCTGGGCTCGAAAAACGGTAATCTCGTTGCTATGGTTTGAAAAAGCATAATGGCTAGAGCGAGGCAGCCTAGTAACGGCGTAAGAGGGATGAAAGAACTTTTTCTTCCACCTCTCTAGTTTTGCGGGGGTGGTTCAACAAGGATGGGCTAAAAGAGGCTGCCAGCTCTCAGGGATAAGCATTTTCGACATGAAAACGAGTTTGGAAGAGGCAAGAAAACAGTTTCCAGAAAAAACTCAAAAGAACAGAGGAATCAAAACACTCTGGAAAACAAAAACCCACCAAAATATTTGCCAAAGTCTGAGGATGCCGTCGTGAAAGTTGGTTGAAAAAAGCTCTGATTAAGGCAGCTCCGCCACAGAAAACAAGAAAGTACGAAAACAGGGGCAAAGCAGAGGAAAGAGCAGAAGTAAAAGCAAATGGGACTTATGATGGAATGGGTTATTTATAGGCCAAAGGTTGGTAACCGAAACGTCGTCATAAGTACCCTTTTGGAGGCGAACCGTCGCCATAACTGCCCTTTGCACCTGAAAAGGCGCGCCCTCTGTAACCGACGCGACTCTCCTCCAACGGCAAAGCGCCACGTGTCAACCGCCGCGTCAAAACTAGGGACACGTCTTCTGACATCCATAAAAAGCTGGGACGCGTCGTTTAGACTGACACGCTTGGCCATCAGACACGACGTTACACAGACCTGCAAGAGGAAAAAACAGGTTACCTCGAGGACACTAGGAGACAGGCTATGGCCAAACAGCCCATGACCTTCGGGCAAGAGGTGTATCTTCGGCACAGGCTCTGCCTCGCAGACACCAAAGAACAGGCCAAGGCTGAACAGCCAATACCTTTGGGCAAGAGGTGCATCCTCGGAACAGGTTGGGCTTCCTAAGAAACTCCCAAGAACAACCTCGGAAAGAGATGCAAAACCGAAGTCTTCACTCCGGCTTTCCAAAGGGGGGCATGTGATAGCCAAAGGCTATCGCCTCTATCTGGCCGAACTCCCTGCCACAAGAATGGCCAGAAGAAACTGGCGCTACCCGAGTAAAGGTGGGATCATACACCTCGGGAGATAGCCGAAGAGCTCCGAGCCCGGCCCGCCAGGAAACTTGAGGATATTACTAGCTCCCCAAGGTTGTAAACAAATCGCCTTCGTAAAAGAGGCACCAGCAATTGCGGGCCGAACATGATCACCCCGAAGGCGGAACTCCCTGAAGTTGGGTACCCCCGAACTGAGGGCGTGTTACCCGAAGAGGCACCGTCCGTACCAAAGGACGACCTCGCCCAGGGATTTCGGGAGTACGGCAAGAGCATTTAAGGAAACCTCTGACACGTCCTTTCACAGATGTCATAAAGCCGCCTCAATAGGTGCTCTGACACGCTGACGCCATCAAATTCACATTATGGCCCATCTCAGCACAAGGCTCAAAGCAACCTGGTACCAGCTATCTGTCCCCTACGCCCAGAAACTCAGGGAACATCCGACCGAACACGTGTCGCGATCTGAACAGGCTAGGTACTCCTATAAATACCAGGAAATAAATACTTGGTAGGAGGTTGGTTGGCAAAGGTCTGACTCCTAGACTCTGAGAAAATCACCAGGCGAGACTCTTCAGCCCCTTTGTGCTATTTCCTCTGCCTTTTCTCAGCCACCACTGACTTGGACGTCGGAGGCTCCCCCCCCGGAAACACATTCCGGGGGCCTCCTAACCCACTTTTTCTGAGCATCTCAGGTACTCTCCCTTGGGCGCATCATCCTCCAGGTGTTCTTCCTCCTAGAAGTCTCTCCAACAGTCACCATGACTCTAAACGATGAGGCCCATGGCCATCACTTTGTGCGAAGTGGGGCAGAAAAATCACGAACCAAGCTTAAATAGGGTGAAACACAGAGTGTAACACGGGTGTGTAAATGCCCATGCTACTTACAACCTCCTCAACATGTTGTTACACACAGGTGTTCCATGTGGTGGGCAATGGCATGGAACCCTTCCTTTTTCTTTTTTTTAAAGACAGAAGTACAACACGAGCTATACACGCTCATGTAAGCAACTGTGTACATCCAACACGCCCACATATAAGATCATGTAACCGATAGTGTATGAATTTTAGAGTTCAAAAATTTTCAAAATAGAGACCAAACACGAGTAAGAAAATAGGAAAGGCTGAGACTGTGCACAACAAACACACTTGACAACACGACTATGTAGATGGCCATGTATGTGTTCTGAATAAAAAAAATTTAAAAGAAAGAGACAAAGCACCTTTTCCAATGTGGGTGTGTGTGTGACCATTTAGCATAAACATGTTTTAAGACATGGGCATGTATGTGCATGTGTTTAAGCTCTGAAATTTTAAGAATTTGCAAAACATGGCTAGAAACATGGCCATGTATGAGACCATGTTATGAAACTTGCCTTACTACATGGTTTGATCATAAGCCATGTTTGTTTACTGGAGCTCAAATAGAAATCCTTTATGAAAAATCAAGTTAATATATCAAACGTAGCTATGTTTGAAACCGTGTTAGTTAACATGGCCATGGACACAAGCATGTTCAAAGGTGTGTTTGGCTCTCGGAACTTTGAAATATTTCCAAACTTACTAGAATTTGAACTTAACCTTTTTCTCCCACTTTGAACACAATTTCTTCCCAAAACAGTATAGATTCCCCCATCACATGTTAGTGTTGTGCCCAAAAGCCAACCATGAGATGATTGTATTTTTGCACATTGAGTCATGATATTTTATTAAGGCATTAATCTAGCAATTATGGTTTGTTGTTTTGTTTCTGCGTAACGTAACAAACATAAATGTAACCTACAATAATGATATTCTCAAATGTCTCTAGTCTAGTATTATTGTGGAGCGGGTTGCAATAATACATAACGACTAGAATATGTGGAGACTAATATGAGATATGTAGTCTGCATATGGGTACAAGTTGGAGAACTTGTGTAATAGACCAACTCACCATGAGAACACTACATGGATCGTTATATGAGTGTCATAAGTGATTCTCATAGTGATCATGGTATATGTAGTCCTTCGACCTAAGATCATCAAGGTTCCCTACATGTGAGTCACATACTTTGATACTTCCCTTTGTTGGTCATAACTAAGTGAAGTTGAAGGAGGTCATTGGGTATGTCACATATCATGCAGAAGGATTTGTATGATCAAGATGGGATTTGTCCTTCCTATGTAACGAGAGTGATATCTTTGGGTCCCTTGATAGAGTAAGACTTAGAAAAATGCATGGCCATGCTCGGATGAGTTGATATACGATATCAATGTCATCAGTTTAAGTTAGTCTACTCGGTAATCAAGAAACCAAAGATTGGGCTATACGAGAGTGACACATTCCATGTCTCGTGCTTAGTCTTGATATCTTGGACAAAGGGACAATGGCATATATCGGTGATGATCATAAAGGTTTTGTCGAATCACCGACAATCTTGTCACTTGGGTAGCAATGATGTGTTGCTAGACACCGCTCATTGTTTGTGATCATAAGTGTGATTTATGATCATTGCCAACGTGGTAAGAGCCTATTGGGTCGCACACATAGAGATATTTGGATCATTGGAGTGCATGGGCTAATTATTTGGGTTATGGTTTCACTGTAATTTTGTATTAATAATGGGCCCAAGAGTTGAGTCATTATTAAGCCTGAAATTAAAGCCTAATTAGATTAGGGCTTTGAAACCCATTAGGCTTGGAAGTTGAGTCTCACTATAAATACAACTTGGAGTGAGAAATTCGCAGGTCTCCTTGCCCTAGCCTCCCAAAAGGACAGCCGCACTCTTCTCTTGCAATTTCGTGGAGGACGCAAGCTAGCACTACGAGCGCAAGAGAAACGCATCTACGGGGACGCGGTGGAAGCGTGGTGATCCTGAGAGGCTTGTGTGGATACCATAGAGAGCCTGAACACATCAACTGTTCAGGTTTTGTGATTTGACTCTACAGTTGAGTGAGAGATCTCAACCAAAAATTAGGTATGAAAATTTTTGAACACCCAGTTTACCCCGTTTCACTTGGATCCTGGAGGGTTTCGGTTAAATTCCGCTGCGCTGTTTGGCTCCCGAAACCTAATAGTGGTATCAGAACTACTGGTGAAACCCTAAATCAGGATTGAATGTTGAATCGCATGATGTTATGTGTTCGGTTGCTTTCATCCATAATTAATTAGATTGATTCATGATGCATGAAACCGGAATTCGTAATGAACATATGACATAGATGAAGAAATGACACTAATTGGTTAATAAGATTAACCCGAAATTGATAGGTATGAGATACCTATATGGATTAGGATTCTTGCAATAGTTGCAAAAACCCTAGCTTAGTTCGGATTCGGCCTGTTCGAGCATCGAAAGTAAGGTATTTTTAGTGGCACGAATGGAGGTGTCTCGGGTGCCTACTTGCTTGAAAAAGAAGATCTCGGGCTAAGCAATTGTAAGACAATTTTTTGCACTAGGGGGGCGCTACTCCCCTCGCAACCCCCCACAAGGGCGGCCCCCCTTGACCCCGTCTGCTGACCGATCAGTGGAACCACTGCTCGTTGACCGGCCAACGGGACTGCCATATGCGAAGCGCCACAAAAATAAAAATTGGTTAATCAACTCACTAAAATTGGTATGCATTTGTTGAATGAGATTTGGCATGTTATGTTGATTGATGGTTGAAGCATGGTGCATGGTATAGCCCTTGATTGGTTGTGCTTATAAATACGGCCTGCGAGTTGTGCCTTCTTTTGTTACTTTCATTGTACATTCTCTTCTCACCTTACTCCCCTCGAACGTAACTCAAGGTTTCTATTATTGATGTAATGGTACATTATGGGATCATCCAAGGTGGTATGTCCAAGGAGGTGACAACAAAAGGGGCAACCAACAAAGGAAGAGAAGGAGCATGTGAAGACCCTTTTCTTTTCTTAGGCTTTTATGATATTCTCATTGGCTTGAGAATATCGCATAGTTTGGGCTATAACCATGTCACGTTTACTTTCTTGTAAGCATGAGATGCACGTTTTATATTTGTATGTGATGCATGTATAAGACAACCGGAGATAACAAATTGATGAGATCAAAAGAAAAATCCCTTAAACAAATGTTAAGTCATTAAATGTGATGCCTTCCAAATGTTGGCACTCGTCAAAACTTTGATCAACATTAGGTGGGTTTGCCAAAACAAAGCACCTAGTTCATCTTGGTAAAGTGCGATGGGATAATAGTGATATCCAAATTGCTAACTTTGGGTCCGACTTAACTAAGTCATCCTAATAGGATTAGGGACTTAGAGGCATAGAGTTGGGCTTAAGTTCATGAGATGAGCTTGGACAAGTGTTGTTCACCCAACTATCCAAGAGTTGCATGGGATGCAATTGCCAAGGAGTTGCCTACCTAAATAGCTGTAACTTGAGAGAAAAGCCAAAGCTGACTCAAGTTGTGGTCAAATATGGATCTTGGCCTACTAGAATACCTTAGCGCCGAGGTGTTCTGAAATAATATTGAGGATTATTTTTTTGAGTAAAATAATAGGAGTATCATTTAATAAAAGTCCTTATTAAATGAATTAAAATACATGACTCTTGCACTGCATATTTACTGTTATAGATAACCATGGCACAAAACACATCGACACTTTTGTTGCAATCGATCCTTGAGAAGGAAAAACTGAATGGGACCAACTTTCTCAAATGGTACCGAAACTTGAGGATAGTCCTCAAGCAAGAGAGAAAGGCTTATGTCCTAGAGCAGCCTATTCTGACTAAGCCTATTGCCACTATTCCAAGAGCTGAAAGGGATGCTCACAAGAGGCATTCTGATGATGCTTTGGATGTTGCATGCCTCATGCTTATTACCATGGAATCTGAGCTTCAGAAGCAACATGAGAACATGGGGGCATTCGATATGATCGAACATCTCAAAATGCTTTTCCAACAGCAAGCTAGGCATGAGAGGTTTGAGACCTCTAAGGCATTGTTTCAGTGCAAAATGTCTGAGGGAAGTCCCGTGGGTCCTCATGTGCTCAAGATGATTGGGTACATTGAGAATCTTGAGAGTTTGGGATTTGCTTTTTAGAAAGAGTTGGCTGTTGATGTAGTCTTGCAATCATTGCCTGAAAGCTACAGTCAATTCATCATGAAATATAATCTGAACGACCTTGACAAATCCCTTCCTGAATTGCTCAACATGTTGAGAACTGCTGAGCAAAACCATAAGAAGGCTAAACCCATTTTGATGGTTCAAAGGGCAAGGGAAAAGGAAAAGGCAACAAGAAGAAGGATAAAGCTAATGGAAAGTCCAATGCTAATTCTTCTTCAGCTGCACTGAAACCAAAGGGTGGCATGGAAAAGGAAGGGGAGTGTTTCCATTGTAAGCAACCTAGACACTGGAAGCGCAATTGCAAGCTCTATCTTGAAGAACTTGCTAAGGAAAAGAGAAGTAAGACTTCCACTTCAGGTATTTTTGTTATAGAGGCTAACTTTTCTACTTCCTCATCTTGGGTATTGGATACTGGATATGGATCTCACATTTGTGCAAATGTGCAGGATCTAAGTAGAAGTATAAGATTCGCCCGAGGTGAAGTGGACCTACGTGTTGGAAATGGAGCAAGGGTTGCTGCCTTAGCCGTAGGGACTTATGTTCTCACTTTACCTAGTGGATTAGTTTTAGAATTAGACAACTGCTACTTTGTGCCTACTATTAGTAGAAATTTCATTTATGTTTCTTGTTTGGACAAGAAAGGTTTTTCATTTATAATAAAGGACAAATGTTGTTCTATTTATTTGAATGAAATCTTTTATGGTAGTGCTCAACTTAGCAATGGGTTATATGTTCTAGACCTTGAAGATCCAATCTATAATGTGAATACCAAAAGGGTCAGATTAAATGATTCGAACCCGACCTATCTCTGGCACTGTCGCTTGGGCCATATAAATGAGACCTGCATATCCAAGCTCCATAAGTATGGACTCTTGGGCTAATTTGATTTTGAATCATATGAGACATGTGAGTCATGTTTGTTGGGCAAGATGACCAAAGCCCCATTCACAGGGCAAAGTGAAAGGGCTAATGACTTACTAGGACTCATACATAGTGATGTATGTGGCCCTATGTCTACACATGCTAGAGGAGGTTTTCAATACTTCATTACCTTCACTGATGACTTTAGCAGATATGGCTATGTGTATCTCATGGGACACAAGTCTGAATCCTTGGAAAAGTTCAAAGAATTCAAGAATGAAGTAGATAATCAACTCAAGAAGAGTATCAAAGTGCTTCGATCAGATCGAGGTGGAGAGTATCTGAAGGAGTGTGGTATAGTATCACAACTCACTCCACCAGGTACACCTCAATGGAATGGTGTATCTGAAAGGAGAAATCGAACTCTGTTAGACATGGTTCACTCCATGATGAGTCAAGCTGACCTTCCAAACTCCTTTTGGGGACATACTCTAGAGACAGCCACTTTTACACTAAACCGAGTTCCATCTAAATCGGTTCAAAAGACACCATATGAGATATGGAGTGGGAGGCATCCCAATTTGTCTTTTATGAAGATTTGGGGCTATGATGCTTATGTGAAACGTCAATCCTCTGACAAACTAGGGCCCAAATCTCAAAAATTCCTTTTTGTTGGGTAGCCCAAACAAACAAAGGGTTATTATTTATACAATCCTTCTGAGCAAAAAGTGTTTGTTGCTCGAACTGGTGTCTTTCTAGAGAAAGAGTTTGTTTGTTGGGTATCCTCTGACAAAGTTATGTGAAACGTCAATCCTCTGACAAACTAGGGCCCAAATCTCAAAAATGCCTTTCTGCTGGGTATCCCAAACAAACAAAGGGTTATTATTTCTACAATCCTTCTAAGCAAAAAGTGTTTATTGCTCGAACTGGTGTCTTTCTAGAGAAAGAGTTTATCTCTAACGGAACTAATGGGAGGAAAGTAGAACTTGAAGAAATTCAAGAACAACAAGGAGACATCGAACCTGAAATGGAACCTGAACAGCCACCACAAGATTTTGTGGTTCAAGAGTCTGTTCCTGTAGCACAGAGCCCACGTAGGTCTCATAAGATTCGGCGTGAGCCTGAGAGATATGGATTTCTCGTGACTCATAGTGGTGATGTGATGCTCAGGGATCAGGATAAGCCCACAACCTACCAACAAGCTATGTCAGGGCCTAACTCTGAGAAGTGGCTAATGGCCATGAAATCTGAGATGGAATCCATGTATGAAAACCAAGTATGGACTTTGGTTGACCCATCTGAAGGGGTAAAACCCATAGGGTGTAAATGGTTTTCAAGAAGAAAACTGACATGGATGGTAATGTGATTACCTTTAAGGGACGATTGGTTGCAAAAGGTTTCAAGCAAATTCATGGTATTGACTATGATGAAACTTTTTCACCAGTTGCTATGCTTAAATCCATCCAAATTTTGCTCACTATTGCTGCACACTATGATTATGAGATATGGCAAATGGATGTCAAAACTGCATTCCTAAATGGAAAGCTACTTAAGGATCTGTACATGACACAACCTGAGGGTTTTGTCACTCCTGAGAATGCCAATAAAGTGTGCAAGTTGCAAAGGTCCATTTATGGACTGAAGCAAGCTTCTCGAAGTTGGAATCTTCGTTTTGATGAAGCAATCAAAGAGTTTGGTTTTATCAAAAATGAAGATGAACCTTGTGTCTACAAGAAGGTTAGTGGAGCGCTATTGTCTTCTTGGTGTTGTATGTAGATGACGTACTACTCATCGGGAATGCCATTCCTGAACTACAATCTGTGAAGACTTGGCTAGGGATAGATCTATAGAGATAGATCTAGAAAGCTTCTTGGCCTAAGTCAAAGTACATATATTGACAAGGTGGTAAAGAGGTTTAGCATGCAAGATTCCAAGAAACGATTCTTGCCCATGTCACATGGTATAACTCGTTCTAGATCTCAGTGTCCGAGTACACCTGAGGAGAGAGAGCGCATGAGTAAGATTCCATATGCCTCAGCAATTGGATCTATCATGTATGCCATGGTATGTACTCATCCCGATGTTTCATATGCCTTGAGCATGATGAGTAGGTACCAATCAAACCCCGGTGAGAGTCACTGGATAGCTGCTAAGAACATCCTTAAGTACTTATCAAGGACTAAGGATGCATTCTTGGTCTTTGGAGGTGAATATGAGCTCGTTGTAAAGGGTTACACCGACGCAAGCTTCCAATTCGATAAGGACGATTTTAGATCGCAATCTGGTTATGTGTTTTGTATTGGTGGTGGTGTTGTGAGCTAGAAGAGTTCAAAGCAAGAGACAGTAGCTGACTCTACAACAGAATCTGAGTACATTGCTGCCTCTGATGCTGCAAAGGAGGCAGTTTGGATCAAGAAGTTCATCACTGAACTTGGAGTGGTTCCAAGCATTGCCGACCCGATAGAGCTCTATTGTGACAACAATGGAGCAATCGTACAGGCTAAGGAACCTCGATCGCACCAACGATCCAAACACATACTTCGACGCTATCATCTCATCAGGGAGATCATTGAGAAGGGTGATGTAAGGATATGCAGGACTTCGACAGACAACAACATTGCTGATCCACTGACAAAGCCTCTTATGCAGCAGAAGCATGATAGCCATTCTATGTCCATCGGCATTAGATACATGGATGATTGGCTTTTAGTGCAAGTAGGAGATTGTTAGTGTTGTGCCCAAAAGCCAATCATGAGATGATTGTATTTTCGCACATGGAGTCATGATATTTTATTAAGGCATTAATCCAACAATTATGTTTGTTGTTTTGTTTCTGCGTAACTTAACAAACATAATTATAACCCTAGAATAATGGTAATCTCAAACGTCCCTAGTCTAGTATTATTGTGGAGCGGGTTGCAATAATAAATAACGACTAGCATATGTGGAGACTAATATGAGATATGTAGTCTGCATATGGGTACAAGTTGGAGAACTTGTGTACTGGACCAACCCACCATGAGAACACTACATGGATCGTTATATGAGTGTCATAAGCGATTCTCATAGTGATCATGGTATATGTAGTCCTTCGACCTAAGATCATCAAGGTTCCCTACATGTGAGTCACATACTTTGATACTTCCCTTTGTTGCTCGTAACTAAGGGAACTTGAAGGAGGTCATTGGGTATGTTACATATCATGCAGAGGGATTTGTATGATCAAGATGGGATTTGTTCCCCCTATGTAACGGGAGTGATATCTTCGGGCCCCTTGATAGAGTAAGACTTAGAAAAATGCATGGCCATGCACGGATGAGTTGATATACGATATCAATGTCATTAGTTTAAGTTAGTCTACTTGGTAATCAAGAAACCAAAGATTGGGATATACTAGAGTGACACATTCCATGTCTCGTGCTTAGTCTTGATATCTTGGGAAAGCGACAATGGCATATATCGGTGATAATCATAAAGGTTTTGTAGAATCACCGATAATCTTGTCACTTGGGTAGCAACGATGTGTTGCTAGACACCGCTCATTGCTTATGATCATAAATGTGATTTATGATCATTGCCAACGTGGTAAGAGCCTATTGGGTCGCACACATAGAGCTATTTGGATCATTAGAGTGCATGGGCTAATTATTTGGGTTATGGTTTCACTTTAATTTCATATTAATAATGGTCCCAACAGTTGAGCCATTATTAAGCCCAAAATTAAAGCCTAATTGGATTAGGGCTTTGAAACCCATTAGGCTTGGAAGTTGAGTCTCACTATAAATACAACTTATAGTGAGAAATTCACAGGTCTCTTTGCCCTAGCCTCCCAAAAGGATAGCCGCACTCTTCTCTTGCAATTCCTTAGAGGACGCAAGCTAGCACTGCGAGCGCAAGAGAAACGCATCTACTGGGACGCGGTGGAAGCGTGGTGATCCCTAGAGGCTTGTGTGGATACCATAGAGAGCCTGAACACGTCAACTGTTCAGGTTTTGTGACTCGACTCTACAGTAGAGTGAGAGATCTCAATCGAAAATTAGGAATGAAAATTTTTGAACACCCGGTTTACCCCGTTTCACTTTGATCCTGGAGGGTTTCAGTTAAATTCTGTTGCGCTGTTTGGCTCCCAAAACCTAAGATCACAACATAGATTATAAGATCAAAGGCAATCAAAAGCTAATTAACTACTACGAATGAAAAGCACATGAAATGAAAATGACATTAAATGAAAAGTTTAACATTTGGGTTGCCTCCCAAGAAGCTTATAGCTTAACATCATCAGCCTGACATTCTCCTTTATTGCTCAAGGACGTTCTTCCTTCTCCAACACCTTCACTTCCGCATGACCATCTGCCTTGTGATGAAAACCTGGATTGAAGACTTCTCTAGGATTTGGTTTGGTATTTGTCAGTAAAGCTCCTTGCGGTCTTTCATAAAGCACCTTGGGAAGTTGACCTAGATGGGTCTCAAAATTCCATATATTAGATCTCATATTCCGCAACTCTAATTTCGTTGCATCATTCCTAACATCAAATTACTACATGAAGTTGGGAATTAATTCCTCCACAGTGATCCTCCTTTCTTGTTATGGTCGAGGTTGAAAACTAGGCAGTTGGTGCCTTTGATTACTACCAGAAAATTTTGGTTGATTCATCTGCCCTAGATTATATGTTTTACTATGTGGCTGATTCTATGGCCTCGGTGGATTTCCACCAAAGTCTACTTGCTCAGTTTTGTTCAACCAATTAGACATCTAACATTCATTCCTCGAATGACCATCTCTATAAAATTCAAATTGCAACACCGCTTGCTTCTGATTAGTGGAAATTTTTTTGAATTCTTTGATTAAAGCTTTAACTTGGCTTGCCAAGACTGTGTAAGCATCAAAATCTTAAATTGCTATGATCTCTTCAACTTAATCTTAGATGATGATTACCATTGATAATTTTTCATTGTCATCTCCTCAATTAAATCTTGAGCTACTTATACTATCTTGCTTTACAAAGTACCATCAGCTATTGCATCAATCATCTACTTAAAAGCATAACTTAGACTGTTGTAGAATGTTTGTGCTTTCATCCATATATGTAACCTAGGATGTGGACACCTTCTCAATAAGTCCTTGAATCTTTCCAAAGCTTCTTATAGTGTCTTTGAATCCATCTGACTGAATGCAAAGACATCATTAAGGAATTTCATAGTCTTGGCTAAAGAAAAATAATTTAACAAAAACTTCTTGGCAAAAGCATTCCAAGTGGAAATAGAACCTCTTAGAAGTGAAGTTAACCATCCTTTAGCTCTTCCACTCAATCGGAATGGGAATAGTCTCAACCAAAAACTATCCTCGCTAGCTCCATTAATTCTAAATGTATCACATATCCCCTGGAAACTAGGAATGTGAGCATTAGGATCCTCATCTACCAAGCCATCAAACTGAACACAATTTGGCACCATCCAAATAATATTTGGCTTGATGTAAAAAATATTGGCACTAATAGGAGTCTAACAATACCTGATTCCATCACTTTAAGAGAAGGTTTAGCAGATTCTGACATAGTCCTCACTTGATTGTGGTCCTCAATGATTAGTCCTTCTAGATTCTCTCCTTACTACTCCAAATCAGAATGTGAATGTTGTGACTTAGAACCCTTTGGAGACAAAAGTTTCCTCAACATTCTTTGAATTCCCGAATCTACTTCGACCTCTTCACTGGGATGGCTACAAGTTATACAACAAAGTTCCTACAAACAAAGAGGAAGAAATCAATAAACTAAAAATAACTAAAACTTAAAAAAAATAATGTAATAAAATAAATGGCTAGATTAATAGACATTAATTTTTCAAATAGCAAACTCAACAAATGTTCCCCGGCAATGGCGCAAGAAACTTGGTGTGTTCGTAGTTCACAACAAACCTTACCACTACACTAGTAACATTGTGGATGCATCAAATCTCTCTATGCTCAAATAAATATGTGAACTTGTAGGCAAGCGTACCTATCATCAAAGTATAGTAATGGCAAGTACCAAGATCATTTTTCCCAAAAAATGGAGGTTGTCTACCACGCTCAATATATCTCTATTATTTAACCAACAATTAAAAGGATTTGTTTAACTAACTATTGTGAACTAACAAAGTTAAACCAATGCAGTAAAATAAACTACTAACTATTGGCAAGTAAAGGAAAAGCAATTAAAAATAATCAACGATAAGAAACCTCATGCTTAGAATCGAATCTCTCTAGAACTTCAATTATGCTGCTTTTGCTTTACTTTAACAGGATTGTAATTAACTTGGACCATGGACTACTACCTAATGTATAGTGGCTCCCTGTTATTCTCATCACACTAACCCTATTCTTAAGTCACCGATAGGGTGTTTAGGCCTACTGTGCTTCCTAAAAAAGCATTAACGTCCTACGACCTATTAATACATTTAACCCTAGTCAGAGATATTATATCACACCTATTACTCCCAGTTATGATAATATCATTTTCATCCAACAGTGATCCACAACAAACATACTTGATACTACATGGCGCATATTTATCATCCCACATTGAATTAATAGGGTGGCTACTATTAATCAACACAACAAAGCACATTAGAAAAATCTTAAGAAAAACACAATCATATTAAACAAGAAATAATCACAATCATAAAATCATCCTAGGGTTCATCTACTCTAAGCATGAGTAGGAAAAGTTTAGCTCATAGGGCTATAAAATAAACACCAAAGAATAAAAAAAAACTAAGAAAAGAATTATCCATGGTTGAATTTCTTCTCTTTCAAGAAATCTTCAATCTAGTGCTCATAAAACGGTGTTGATCATCATAATTGCCTTTGACAACCTTCCTCAATGAAAAACTCTCTTTTTCTGTGTCTTTTTTTACTCTTCCCTTTTATCTCTCTTTTTTTTAGGAATTAACTTAAAAACCCTAAAAATTAAGAAAAACATGGGTTAGAACACAACCGTGTTGCTCCTATGGAACTTACAATCTCACTTAATTCAACGTGGTTTAGAACATGGGCTTGTATGGCATTACATGGGTGTGTATAAGGGCATGTAAGGTCCAAAACTTTCCCAAAACTTGCAATTCAGCTCCAAAACTTCACCAAAACCCTTCCTAACTCACATGAAGTTCGAATATGACTTGAAAATAAAATATGAACCAATTTAGCACCATATCCTAGCAAAAACACATCAAAAGACAAGCAAATACAAGGAAAAAAAACCTATACAAAACATAACTAAATATGCGTACATCAATTTCCACATAGACACATATACTAGCTCATGAAATCAAGATCATTACATCACAAGGTCTTGAAATAAACACTAGATATGAATGGCACTAACACAGAACTCACTCCTCCAGCTAGTTGCAACAATCCAACATCAAAATGCCTACAACCAAGTCATACTTAAGCTTGGTTTCCAACATATATTGAGCACAACTTGGTTATAACTAATACAACTTGGAACCAAAAAATACCTGCAACAACAAAACACATAGCTCTAAAGGTCACTCAACTAAGCCTTTCCCTGGTATAAAATTAATTAGGGCATGCATTATACAACTTAGAAAGGGATGATTGGCAATATTACCTAACACAAGTTCATATTCACAAGTAAATCCTCAAGACATTGCTCCACAGCCAAAAAGAAAAACATAGAACACAAGCATATACATATATAAACATAATCAAAGGGTCAACCCATGCATCTAAATAGCAAAGCATGTGATAACATAATCTCCAGAGCCTTATAAGCATTCCATATTGCCTACATTAAGTTTCGTTATCAAATCTAGGTTACCTAGCTAAGAAACATAAAGCTCCAGACCCTAGAATGGGCTGGCCTTCCCCATAACAAGGTCCTAATACTTTCCCTAACGTATCTAGCTAGAAAATCATAGACACCTAAAGGCATCATTAGCCCCTAAACAGCTTATAGGCTCATTTGGCTTCAAACCATCACCTAAGGCCTAACTTTTGCACATGAACCACAAGTTTAGCTTCTGATTACAAGGGAAACAAAACATATTCAACCCCTACCATAAACCAAGTCTAGTGGAATAAAAATGAAGCCTACTACCACTAATTTCTCGTGCCTTGTGACCAAAGCAACCTCCTTTGTTGAGTGATTGGTTTGATTCTTCTTCTTCCCACTTGAATTCCTCCAAAATTGAGCTTTAACTGCCTAAAAACCATATTCTTCTATCAAAATCCTCATTGGAGCCCAATCAAAACCAAAAGGGTTTTAGTGGAAGCATGCAATTACCTAGCTATGGACAAGTGGCAAGTAATTGGCCTAGACTTCCGTATTTGTGATCTTGCTTTATTGCATGATACTAGGCAGTCCTTAACTCCCTTATTTGGCTTAATTTCCCCACGTAGTGGACTTTTAATTTGAGACAATTGAGTCCTAAAACCTTTATTTCAATCAAATTCAGCCTTACACCTACAAGAATGTCCATAGTGCTCACACTTTTCTTAGAATCGGTTAACATAGGACTTTGTTATTGGCATTCCAACCCTTTAAATCTTACTTTTATTATTCTGACCTCCTTGATTCTTGCATTTTAAGTTACTTTCTTCTTTCTCTTCTAGCCCTAGGCCTATGCAAGTTAAGGGCATGACACATTACCCTTCAACCACTATGTGTTTCTCCTATTGGACAAATTCCCTTTGCTTTTTCTTTAGGTGCACTATGACCTTGCAATGCTCCTCAAGCATGAAAACATCCCAGTGCCCCAAGGCTCATTGGGTTCTAATGTCCTACCCCACTAAAGCAGTAAAAAATAAGAAGTCCATATGCCAGTCTTTCCAATTGTGTAGATATTACCATGCCTAGTGAATTCCCTTTAAAGCTCAAACATGGTAGAAGGCACCCATGGGAGTGGGACTAATCGTGTAGTGCTCAAGGAAGATGGATACCGGAGGGTGGAAACCCCAATAGTTACAAACTATAAAGCACGCATTTATATATGTTGCCATGCGTCACACAGGTCCCAGCCCAAACGTGCTTATCATTGACCAAGGGCACACTACTAGGCACCCACCAGGACACACACAAGAGCACTGGGAGTTCACCCCAGGAAGCCTACTTGCTCTAGTGTCCAAAACATACATGCACATCAAGGCAAGGTTCTAATGCAACAAATCATGTGCTTGTGCTCTTGTGCCATTCAAGTGTGCATACATTCACGCATGACAACCAAGATACCCAGTGTGATTTGAAAGCACATACTTGCATTTGCTGATGAACATCCAAAACAGGTTTACAACATAGCAACTTAGCCAATAGCTTAAGTCCAAAACATCACATACACTCCCATCAACATTCACACATAATCATCACTTTCATAAGCATCTAATATACCATAGCTACCCAAAATATATATAAAGAACTTGGTATACATACCAAGAACACCAAAAGGCATAACATCCAAAAGTTGCCATTTACATGATTATGTACTTAAACGTAACCGAAAGCTATCATCATCACTTAAAACAAGACCAAGGGCTTTAACACAAGTCCCATAAATAAACACATGGTCATAAGAGCAAACCAAAGTTCATATGCCATAGAGTACACATCCATTTCTCTAGACTTTGTTCCCATAACACTAAACTCATAGAGCCTGCAAGCAATATATACCACATGAGCATGCTAACTAAGACTTGCACATAAAGTTATTGAGCAATTCACTTAAATTAGCATCCCTACCTTCCTTAATCAAACCACACAACCCTTACTCATAAGCACTACTACTCTTCAATGTCCTTGCCTATAACATAAAATTCATGGCATGAGTTATTCAAATAACTCAGTAAGGAATTAATAGCACACAATGCCTTTACAATGCTCATATGGTTAAGTCTGACGCTTAACCTCCTAAATACCTACATTGAAGACATGAAAACAAGAAGATACAAATGTATATATAAAAATACAAATAATTAAGGGTCAACAAGCACAATC
The DNA here is from genome assembly GCA_039654915.1 of Aquilaria yunnanensis. Taxonomy (NCBI): domain Eukaryota; kingdom Viridiplantae; phylum Streptophyta; class Magnoliopsida; order Malvales; family Thymelaeaceae; genus Aquilaria; species Aquilaria yunnanensis. Next base: position 81,640,855 of record CM077598.1, read on the forward strand.
AAACAAACAAAGCACGCAACATAGACACCATACACCAACCTTGCTATAGGCCAATAGGGCCTAGCAAGAACAACCTTAAACTAGATTCATTATTCAATTTTCATTAGTTAACTGGTCTAACATAGAGCTCCAAATTCAAGAGATGTCTCAGCCTAACCATCTTTGAATCCTAGTACTTGCTTTCCAACTTAACTAGCTTGTAATTCCATAGTTACATAAGTGTAACCACAGCCCTTACAGCACCAAAGGTTCACTTAGCTCATTACCTATCACCTAAGTGCCTAGTGTTCAACATTAAATCACAAATTCAATGAAGAACATATGATTCCTTACCCAAAATCAGAGCCTTTACTCTCAGCCAAGCGTCAAATGCTTAAGACCAAGCTTTGAAATCAAGTCTCCTTGGTTGCCAATAGTCGAAAGCACCTTGTATATGCTTGATTCCTTAATCGAACCTCAATTGCTCCTTGATTTTTCCATGAACCCAATGTTTCCCTCACCAAGAACTCTTGTTTGATCCGAAATAGGGCTTGAAACCAAAATGAAATCAGTTGGACTTAGTGGAGACATGAAAAAATCATTTGCATGGCACATGGCGTAAAAATTAGGTTTATGCTAGCATGAGTAAGCTTCTAACTTTTATGGCACAAAGATCTCTTCCACAAGAATTTGTGTTAAACTAGTCACCCGAGTAGCTATGCAATTTAGTCCCCAAACTTATAATTTTGTCACTAACCTCTTTAGATAATTAAACGTGCACATGAGTGCACTCAGGTAAGCCTACCCTTGATATTCCCATACACATCCTCTTGGTTTACTAGTCTTACCATTTTGTACTCTTTGATGGGCTAAACCTCTAATCCCAATAGCCTATACCTAGTATAAAAATAGGGTGATGACATATGCAAACCTATTTTGGGTGAACTAGTTCACGCAGATCTCGAGCACCTAACCTAGTCACCTTAACACATGTATGCTACTATCTCCCCCTTTTAGGGAGAGTAACTTTTCTCCTTAGGACTAAGGGCTCCCATAGTCAAGTTAAGGGGGAAGACCATAATCCCTTAGGATGGCAAGAAGGTTTTCATTGGTAATTCGAGAAAAGTACATGTGAATGGCTCCTTAGAGGTCAGCAGGCTTCTATCTGGAAGCCTAAGTTGATGCCTCATCTTTCGGCATGGTGGTGTTTGCAGCAAACGCTCCAGACTTTTTACCAAAAGTGTCAAAGAGCTTGCTCTTAAAAGAGAAAATAAAGCTATATGGATACACCGTTTAGAGAAGAATCCGTGAAAGGGACATGAAGATACTGTAAATAGCCAATAAGTTGATACACAAGCACATAGACATAGAAGTTTTTTGGACAAAAAGTTAACACTGCTAATTGCTGAACTCAATGATGCCCCCTAAAAAAGACACATTTGACAAAGTAACTGCTTGGGTCAGGAAAAATGCTAGAAAACAAAAAGGCTAAATCCAAAAAATAAGTGGTAGAAGTATAAAACATCAAAATTCACTAAAAACCTACTAAACAAATAGGGCAAAAAAGGCACAAAGTAGCTACCTTGCAAGGAAAGTTGCTGGTAAATGGAGGAACAATGGTGGCCATTACTGACCTCATACTGGTAATTTGAGATACAAGATTCAAAATGGCTCAGCTTCCTCAAGAAGTTACAAAAAGGTAGGGGACCTCTAAAGCTGATGCCTTTTAAAGGGTCTAGCACTAAAAGTGACAATTACCCCCACGATCTAAGTTAAATTTTCATAAAGAACCCAAAGGGCACCACGGGGAAACAAGGCAACAAACAAAAATCCACACACCCTTAGTGAGGTTCGAAAAACCTAAATCGTTCCTACTCGGGCTGCAATGGGGATATGTGATGGTACATCCATGGCAGGCTTACTAGTACCTATAAAGCCTTTTTGGCCATGCCTAGAGTAGGCACCATAATGGCATCATGTCCCTAATGGGCACTTAATACATTGCCACCCACACTTAAGGTTCGCTCGGCACAGCTAGAGTCACCTTGTGTTTAATCTAAGACACATCTGAACAAACCTATTCTAGCATGTCCCAAGCTGGGTCATTCCTCGTCCGAGCTCTATGCTAGTAGTAGAAAGGCTACTAAACATCCCATCTGCACCATTGTGTTAGCACACATACTACAATGGGAATGATGTGATCGACCAAATCAATGCTTGAGAAAACTAGAGTTAAGGTGACAATAGAGTAACACTCGACAATTGAATAGGAAGAGTTGGTCAAGACAAAGACTACTCAGATCGGAGCTATTAATGGTTAGAATAAGTAGCCCATGGTGGAGACGACAACCTACTCTTTCCACAACTGATCCACCAGCACCAGCATTAATGGCTAATGCACCAGCTGGTGATGCTTGATTTACACCATTCAAATATTAATTTACTTTAGTTGCTTTATAGATATTTGATGGATACTTTGCATATTGGGGCATCAGTTACCCAAAATTTTATTTTTGTCACTTTACTTCATTTTTTTCATGGTTTATTTTACTACATTTAGCTATTAAAGGCTTCTTTTTCTTTCCTTTAATCTTTCTTTCTTTAAACCTAATGCTTAAATTTTGAAGTACATGTAAACCTGACTTGCTGCCATAATTAACAATTCTTCAAGGTGGAAATGAAAGGGGGACACCTCAAAGTTACCAATAGCACTCTAAGAAATAAATCTTTAAAAAACATTACAAAAATGTATTGCCAAAAAAAGAATTTTATATAGGCTACCAAGCAAGCACCAATAATGAAATAGTATAATAGTCTTGGTTTTAAGAATTAAGATCTACATAGGGCCTCAAGTGGAAGCAAAAAATGAATTTTCACAAAGGCATCAAAAGGAAGAACTTTGGTAGGCCACTTCGAAAAATGGTGGGACACTATAATCAAGAAAATAACAAAATTCGAACTCAACATATGCTACTACATGCCAAGTTAAGTATCCATATAGCTATTGTGCTCGCCAAACCCACGAGCTCAAATGTGGCACCCAGCAAAATGGATACTAAGGTGACGCTTGAAAAGTAGTAGATCTAAAAATTGCAAGAATGGTACTTCCCACGTATAGGTACAAATTGGGAGAAAGGGAGGAATAATGGTCATGAGACTAAGCAATAGATGATCTAAATAGTGCCCCCAAGAAAAGAAACTTTGGCAAAAGGAAAGAAACAAAAGACAAGTAGAAATGGAATTCACAAAATGCTCTTAAAAACTTACACAAAGTGTTCTAGTCACAAAAATTGTTTACATAGAATTGCCTATGCAAAAGCATTTCCAAAAGCATGGTCTAGAAGGACTAGCAGAATGAGAGCCTTTAGGAAAGTGTTAGCCTACTTGCCACCCATGTTAAGGAAACTAAGCTAGCACCATTTTTTGCTGGGCAGCTGGAGCTTGAAGTCACCCTAAATCTAGGACAAGTAAGAGTCTGGGTCCTTTCACTAGAATTGATGGAGACAAAGGCAAGATCCTTCCATAAATTCATCAATACCAACTTCTATCAGTTGCTTAGCCTTCACCTCTATTGTATCCTTGACCTCTTGTAGGGACTTATTCTTAGACTCCGACTTCACAACTTTAGTGGAATAGGTAATCTTCTGCTCCTAAAGGGTCTCCAAATCCTCCTGAGACTTCTAAGTGCTACTCAGCTTCTACCCAAACTTTTTGATAGCCCCATTTGCCTATTTCAAAAAATAAGAAAGGTAGCAAACCCTGATTTAGGATTCAGCAAAAACCACTTTATAAGTGGACCGTTCAAACACCCAAGTTGCCTGAGCCTCAGAAAATAGGGCACTTGATCACTAAGGTGGTAAGTTTATTTCTTTCTCGAGCACATTGGAGAAAAACTTTGCACCTTCCTCTCTTAGCCACACTGCAGCACATAAAAGAGGGCTAGCTTGATGCCATATAATGAATTCATTTATGCAAGATGAACCTCATAAGTATGTATGAATGGGAAAATAATTGGACCATAGGCATGAAGAGAGACCTTGGATATAGGAATGTTCTTGAGGAGCCTCGTCATCAAGTCCTGGGTATATGGGACCACCATACCATGTTTGAAGATATTTCCATCTACCAAACCCGTGAAGCAGAGCTCATATAGCTCATAACCCAAAAATATGGCGTAAGAATTCCTCTAGGCATGGTCAGCCTGGACCCTCATGAGTGATTTTGGCTCTCCTGCACCAGTGGACTTGAACTTGGAACATGCACAAATGAAAAATAAAAGTTGATTAAAAAGAGAGTTATGGCAAAAAAAAAGAAAAACAATTGGAAAGGGACCACACCTTACCTCGTAAAAGTGTCATAGTAGGGGAAGGTAAACCCTAGTTGGTTGAGAGATAAAGTCTACTAGGGAATTGAAGGAAACTGTCCCCAATGATATCAATATTTGCCCCAAACTCTTAGGGTGAAATTCCAAGTAAGTGACTTTCTTGCTCGCATCCGGGGCCATCAACCTCTTTTGCAAGCTCCCCATCAAGGAAGTCAACACTTTCATCATCTGAGTTGCTGCAATAAGGGGAAGTAACCTTCTGTTTTGATTGCTTCTTAAAAGTGCCACCCTTCAGCTAATTTGGAATCAAAATCTTGCTGGCGCTTCAAGATATGTGGCTAGCTAGGAGCAGGATGCTTGATTTTGATTGCCATCTTCTTACCTCTTATCCTCATTCCTTTCAAGGGGATTTGAGCTCTTTTTCTTCCCCTCGCCTTTCTCGAGCTTCTTTTGGCCATCACCCTTGGCCAGCCTCTTTTTTTCAGGCTTTTTCTTGCCTTTCTACTCATGTCATTCCTTGTAAAGTTTAGCCCACTCCTTTTCATAAATTGCAAAAGAAAGAATTAGTAGAAAAAAAAAAGAGTAGAAAAAAGTGGAATAAAATGTCAAGGAAAGCTAAAAAAAAAAAAAGAGTAAACTAGAAAGGATCCTTTGCAAGACTCCCTTAGGTCAGAATCCTTATGTTCCCCCTGACAATGCCTATTGGAGTCCTTTGCCTCTCAAGACCTTTGGTAAGTTAAGGCTTGTTCTTCTAAACTTTAAACTCCCAAACATGTTCAGAGTGATGAGTGTCAAGGGTAAAAGGTAATAGAAGTAGCCCAAGGCCCAAACAAACTCTATATAGTACTCCCATAGTAGAAATTCATTTTTTTTTCTTTGGGCATGCCTTGACCATGCGGTCCTTATCAAGTGTAGAAATTTTTATGTGCCCCAAGGCCCACTAGGTTCTTAAGTCACACCATGCAAAAGGAGTAAAAAGGAAAAAAGTCCCTACACTAGGAAGCCTAGATGTTGCGACCCAAAGGGAGGCTCTTTTCAAGCTTGGAGATGGTTGAAAGTGCCAATTGGGGTAGAACTAATCATGTTGTGCTAGAGCAAGATAGGTAGTCGAGAGTTGATACCCTACTAGTTACAAAGAATCAAAAACCAATGTATATGAGCGTAGTAATTTTTTACAAACTAATTCACATAGATCCCAAGCAACTCAACCAACCTCTTTAAAAACTTGTGTGGCAGGAACCTAAGCCCTAACTTGACTTGGCACATTTATGCTACTTGGAAGCCCAAGTTCATGGCCAACAATAGTATGCATGGATCGCTATCTAAAGGTCCTTAAGCCTTTACTTGGAAGCCCAAGTTCATGCCTCATTTTTTGGCAATAGACACTTCATAAGTTGTAGTAAAGTCTTTGAAGGCCACACTCTGAAAAGTGGAAACAAAACTATAAAAGAATAATGGGCAGAGTAGACTTTAGCAAAAGGGGGTCCTAATGTTGTAAACAACCAAGAAATATAGAGAAGTTGTGATTGCCAATTGATGAACTCAGTTAATCCTCCGGCAAAACACACTATAAAAAAAGTAGCTCCCTAAAGGCAGTGAAGAATGCTGGAAAATAAAAACATTAGATCTAAAATTTTTTTATAGAAAAAGAAAACTTTGAAATTTGATAAAAACCTATAACAAAATCAAGGCAAATTGGTTGAAAAGTAAATAATTTGCAAGAGAAGTTGGTGATTGTAGGAGGAACAATGGTGGTTGGTGTAAACCTCATAGGAGGCAATTTGAGATCCAAAAGTCCAAATGACTCAACTTTTTTATAAAGTTGTAAAAAGGTTAGGGACCTCTAGAAGTGATGTCTTTAAAGATATACCACTAAAAGTGATGATTACGCCCATAATTTTGAAAAAATTGTTCTAAAGAGCCAAAAGGTCCCCACAAGGAATTGATCTAGATGACAAAAATGGACACACCCATTGAGAGGCCTAAAGAACTTCACTTGTTTGAACTTGGGCTGTCCGAGTGACATGTGATGGTATATCTCAAGTAGGCTTATCGGCCCCTAAAAAGCCTTCCTAAGCAAACCCCAATCAGGCACAATCCAGGTATCTTGTCTTTAATAGGCATTTAATACTTTGCCACCTAGACTCAAGGATCACCCGACACAACTAAAGTCACCATTTTTTCACCCTAGGATTCCTCAAAACTAACCTATTCAAACATGTCCCTAGCTGGGTCATTCCTTATCCAAGCTTCGTACAAGTAGTAAAGGAAAGGCTGCTAAACTTTCTATCCGAACCATCTTGTCAGTATGCATACTGCTATGGAAAACACATGGCTAGCCCAATTGATGCTCATGATTCCTCTAAAGGTCATTATCTAGCATGAATCCTCACATCTACAATGGTAGACTCACTTTTACATCTAAGAGCTCTCAACTATCTTCACCGGAAATAGACTTAAGCATCAGAGACTCCTCTTAGGAAACATCTCAAGAATCTCACCTTCACTATCACTTATGTTTACCTTGTTGGTCCTCTATGGAAAGACTTTTGTTCCAAACAATCCAAGTCATGAATGCTTATCCAATGATAATCCTGATTTAGTGTACTAGCACAATGAGTACTTTCATCACACATTTTGGCACTCTAGCCTAGTGAGCCTCTAGACCTGGACCATCTTCTATTACACCTGCCCTAGTCCAGACACAAGAGCTATCAGAGTAAAGTCAGGAGAATAAATGTTATAACGCAATTGATTATTTTATTATCTCTCTTGACAAGCAAGGTGATCATAGTGAGCGAGAGCATGGTGTTGAGGTGGAGTCTAGTAGAGCCTAGAGAGTTGAGACTCACAATGCTGGCACTATTATTGCCTCAGCCATGGACAACATTATCAAATCCATGGGAGATCAGAAGCAGGATAACGGCAAGCTTGAGGAGAGTGGAGTTAAGGCAACCACATAATAGAAGCCAAAAGTTGAGCAAAATAAGGTGGCCAGTACAGAGATGACTCATACTAAAGCTATTAATGGTTCAATCAATGAACTACCATGGAGACGACTACCATTTCTCTTTCCACCAACGATCCACCAGTGCCAGCATTGATGGTTGACCCACTTGCTCACAACACTTGATTTCCACATATTGATTTACTTTAGCTTTTAATGGCTTCTTTTGTTTATTTTCAAGCTTTCTTTCTTTGCACATGATGCTCAATTTTTTAGGTACATGGAACCCTGGCTTACTACTACAATAGATAGTTCTTCAGGGTGGCATATATTCTCATGCTCCTCTCACTCTCATTTTAGGCTTTTCATGTTTGTAATTTTAAGCTAATGTACATCTTAAGTGTAAGGGAGTGGGTAGCTTAAGCCATAATTGCTAAACTTTTGTTTAATTTGCAAAATTTTGAGATAAATTTTTTTGATTTATACTTTTGAGAATTGGATTCAAATTTCTTAAAATTATTATTACTAGAGGTTCTTTATTGCTTGACTTGAGTGTTAAGTAGTGGTCTTTAGGTCCATGTGCATGAATTAGAGTGAATTTCTGAAATGTCATTGCAACTTTCAATCAAATTAATGAGTGATGGTTTTAGAAATTATTTTTGCATCAAATTATTGTGCTTAGTACATTGACTTAAAAATGCTAGACTAAGAGTTTACATGCTTGCTTAAGTGGTTCTTTTAGGGAAAAATGGCACCTATTGTCCTTGAACTAAGACCCATGTTGTGGATTCATTCCATAATTAATAAAAGTTATCCCATTCATCCTCTAACTATCAAATTGTTGCACTTAACATCTTGCCATGAGATCGGGCTATTAAAAATTAACTAAATGAGCATTTGGTGCGGGAAAAGTGGACAACTTGTTCTAAAACTAATTGAATTTTTCTATTTGAGTCATAAACCATAGTAAAACCCTACAACCACCCCTACATTTTTACCTTCATGCATCTAATGATCAAGCCCCTATCTTGGTCAAGCTCTCAACCCTTGAATCTAGTCACTGCCCAGCCTCTGTTCTCCATTCTCCATCCCAAGTATGACCGCCGCCCATTTGCTCCATTGTTAACATAACACAGTCTGAGCCCATCACTTGTGCCAGATTCTCAATGATCTACTTTAGCAGGTCCCTTTTCTAATACGGCTTATCACCAATCTCGCCCTTGAACCTGTCACTACAATCACCAAAAGATGTGATGCTGGGGCTTAGATTCATTTGCATAGTCAAGAAATCTTTCACACTTATTGCTTTAATGGCCCCTTGCAGTTCCTCTAACGCATCATCATACTTGCCCTTGCAAGATTTCAAATGATCAAGCACAAAATTGTTATTAAGATCTCCCTTCACCTTCATCTACATCACAACATCCAGAGCCCTCTTTGTCTACACAAAACACTTAGAAGAAGCAACCCATCTCACCAGCTCTACCTCATAGCTATTGCCACTGCCACTAAAAGTTAGAGACCAAGGAGTCAAAAAGTGCTATAGGTCTAGTTACCCAAAAAATAATATGGATATGTTTTAGGACTAAACAAGAAATCTTAAAAGGTTTAGGACTCAAATAGAAAAGTTTAAATAGTTTTAAGACTAATTGTGCATCTTTCACCCACCAAATGCTCATTCCATTAATTTTTAATGGCCTGATCTAATAGCAGGATGTTAAGTACAATAATTTCAAAGTTAGTGGATGAAAAGAATAACATTTGTAGTTTTAGGATGACTCTGCAACATTGGTCTTAGTTCAAGAATGATAAGTGTCATTTACCCTTTTTTTGGTGATGGATATATTTACAGTCAACTAAGGAAAATGGTCAAATTTTGGTTTTCTATTTAATAAGTATATGTTTCATTGTACTTTAGTGACAAAGTTGGTAGATGTCTTCTCCTAAACCAAGAGTCAATCACTGCTTCACTTTGCATGAAATTTTGATGTTTCACCAAGTTTTAAAAGATTGTCATTGCTAGCTAGCGAAGCAATTGCTCCCATGAACTTCTTTTGATTTAAAGTACTCTTGACCAAATAAACTGCATGCTTAATTCTTCTTGTTAAGTTGTCAAGGACTTTAGAGTTTCACTTATCTTCCATTCTCTCATTTGCTTAAGAGTATGATATCTTTTCTTGATCTTATGGTTTTAACTTTGCTTGAGTGCAAGCAAAAGTTCAAGTATGTGGGAATTTCATAAGCACTTGATTTTTTATATTCTTTTCAAACATTTCCTTGGCATTTGCTTGTTTCTTAAATGTTTTTAGTAAGAATTGGTGCAGTTGCTTTATATTTTGATTCTAGATCATATTTCAGCTTAATTGCATGATTTGATGTTACACCACTCCTAGTAGAATGCTTGGTGAGCAAGGTAAGTTAGTAAATCACTAGCTTAAACACCTTAGTTTAAGGTGAATCAGAAAGATCAAGCAAGTTATTCGAGGGTTAGTTGGTTCTAAGTGGTTTATGGCACTAAGTGCACCCAAGGGCAAAATGGTCATTTTGTGCCTCAAAAGGTCAGGATGAGCCACAGGAGTAAAAATGACATTTTTAAAAACACAAAGTGTAAGTTAGCATTGTTGGTTAAGTGTTAAAATACCTAGGTTATTATTTGGAGGTGGGGTATTTTTGCAAAACTTAAAAAGTTTGGAGTGAGGGAGCTTTTGTGTATAAAAACTACTTAAGGAAGGGTCTTTGTTACTATTCCCCCATGCTCCTCCCTATCATTTTCCTAGCCCCTCTTCTCCCCCTCCATTTCTTGCCAAAATCTCTCCAAATTCATGATTTCTTCATGAAAATTGGAAGCCTCTCATGGTGCTCAAGAACAGGTAGCTTGTTTAATCTTGGTTTTGCAGCATTGGAGCTCTTAGAGGCATTTTCTTAACTTGGGAAAAAAAATTGGCGTGGTAAAAGTTTTTTTTTTGTGGTAAGCCCTAATCCATGAAGATTTATTGTTTCTTTATCTTAATGATGTTTGGATTTTGTTGGGTTTGTGATAACTTGGTGCCATAAGCCTTTTACTTTGGTTAGAACCTAGGAAACATGGTGGAACCCTTTAAAGCTTATCATTTGAGCTTGATTCATGCTAGTTCAAGGATAATTAAGGTAAGGGATTTATGATTCATGCTTAATTGATGTCATTCATTACTTGGTTAATAGATGCGTTATGGCCTAGTGATGTTTTACATGTATATGAAGTTAGGAGGCATCCCAAGCTTGTTTAGAAAGGTTTGGAAGCCTCCCAAGGTGCTTAGGGCACCATTTTCTAGTGCAAGGGATAGAGCATCAAAGTCGCAGCCTTAAAAAAAAATCACAATCATAGGGGTACCTAAAACACTAAAGAGCACCAGAGTTATGGCGCTGGAGTGTTCTGGTACACATAGGAGCACTAGGGTTGTAACCTTAGATTTTTGGGTAGCGGCCAAGGGATGAGTGCTTATGGAACCTAAGGATAAAGGATGCCTATTGGTGCCTCAAGACTTTCATAACTCTCCTAGGAGCTTAGAGTTCACTCAAGTTTTGTGGATTATAAGTGTACCCATGCAGGAAACTAGTTTAATTGGCCATAATAGCACACCATTAGTTTAGTGTAAGGTTTAGTACTATCAGGAACCTAGCTAAGCCCTCAAGTTTGAGGTCCCAGTATTAAAAGCTGAATGCACCTAGGTGGGTCCCATGAAACCTAGAGATTATGAGTCCAACCATGACATTTTTAACTTTACTGGGTGAACCAAGTAATGGTGGATAGGTATGTTCCTTGAGTAAAGGTTTAGTGCACTTGTAGCCTAGGCATGGTTGTTGGGTTTCAGGAGCCAAATAGCGCAGCAGAATTTAACCGAAACCCTCTAGGATCCAAGTGAAACGGGGTAAACCGGGTGTTCGAAAATTTTCATACCTAATTTTCGGTTGAGATCTCTCACTCAACTGTAGAGTCGAATCACAAAACCTGAACAGTTGACGTGTTCAAGCTCTCTATGGTATCAACACGAGCCTCTCAGGATCATCACACTTCCACCATATCCCGACAGATGCGTTTCTCTTGCGCTCGCAGTGCTAGCTTTCGTCCTCCAAGGAATTGCAAGAGAAAAGTGTGGCTGTCCTTTTGGGAGGCTAGGGCAAGGAGACCTATGAATTTCTCACTAGAAGTTATATTTATAGTGAGACTCAACTTTCAGGCCTAATGGGTTTCAAAGCCCTAATCCAATTAGGATTTAATTTTGGGCTTAATAATGGCTCAACTCTTGGGGCCATTATTAATACGAAATTAAAGTGAAACCATAACCCAAATAATTAGCCCATGCACTCTAATGATCCAAATAGCTCTATGTGTGCGACCTAATAGGCTCTTATCACGTTGGTAATGATCATAAATCACATTTATGATCATAAGCAATGAGCGATGTCTAGCAACACATCATTGCTACCCAAGTGACAAGATTGTCGATGATTCGACTAAACCTTTATGATCAGCACCGATATATGCCATTGTCCCTTTGTCCAAGATATCAAGACTAAGCACGAGACATGGAATGTGTCACTCTCATATAGCCCAATCTTTGGTTTCTTGATTACCGAGTAGACCAACTTAAATTGATGACATTGATATCGTATATCAACTCATTCGAGCATGGCCATGCATTTTTCTAGGTCTTACTCTATCAAGGGGCCCGAAGATATGACTTCCATTACATAGGAGGGACAAATCCCATCTTGATCATACAAATCCCTCCGCATGATATGTGACATACCCAATGACCTCCTTCAAGTTCACTCAGTTACGAGCAACAAAGGAAAGTATCAAAGTATGTGACTCACATGTAGGGAACCTTGATGATCTTAGGTCGAAGGACTACATATAACATGATCACTACGAGAATCACTTATGACACTCATATAACGATCCATGTAGTGTTCTCATGCTGGGTCGGTCCAGTACACAAGTTCTCCAACTTGTACCCATATGTAGACTACATATCTCATATTAGTCTCCACATATGCTAGTTGTTATGTAATATTGCAACCCGCTCCACAATAATACTAGACCAGGGACATTTAAGAATATCATTATTCTAGGGTTACAATTATGTTTGTTAAGTTACGCAGAAACAAAACAACAAACATAATTGCTGGATTAATGCCTTAATAAAATATCATGACTCAATGTGCAAAAATACAATCATCTCATGATTGGCTTTTGGGCACAACACTAACAATGGTTACTTGAGGCACAAATGAGAACCAAATGCACTTTTGGTTAGGTTTTGAGGTGGAAGCTTAGCACACAAGTGGCCTAGCCGAGTGTAAAGACTTGACACACTATGTGGAGGCTTAGTATACCTAGTAAGTTCTTTGGAACTCAAGTGACGTCCATTTACCATGTTCACCTATACGAAAAATGATGGAAAGGATGTATGGTGGGCTAAACTCATAGTGTCCACAAGCTAAGGCTTGCTAAGAGTGAGTTAGAGGCCAAAACTTGCTCGGCATGGAGTGACACCTACAGGAGGACTAGGTAGAGGTCAACTCTTAAGGGACTAAAATGCTATGCACATAGGTTTAGCCTTACACCGTTTTCAGCTCTCAGTAGATTGCATATATATATATATATATATGCATGTCCTTTGGGTTTTTCTAGCAGGTTGAAAGATCCATTACTGAGAATCCTAAATTGTCATTCCTTTAGTGTTTGGTTTGCAGATTCTGTCTAGTAAGGCCAACACCTATTAAGGGTTGTTAGGTTATTTCACTTATTATTTGAATACTCGTGATTCTAGTTTTGTGGTTTACTTGTTCGATAAATTATGGTACTAACTGTAGTTGTTTATTTCACTAATACAGGCTAGTGAAGCACAAGGGAAGGCTTTTTAGAGCATGCCACCATGAGATTAATTTAAGTTGTGAGATTAGTTATAGTTCTCAATAGTTTCACTTTAATGTATAGTTATGTACACTAGTTTGCTTCTGATGAATATGATTGAGTAGTTAGACTCTACACTCACTCTTAGGTATGATCATAGTCTTCTTTGGATGGATGTTCACATATAGTGCATAGTTAATATCATAAATGTTTTCTGCACTTTGACAGCTTTGATGATTGATTTTTAATGAAATGCTAGGACAATGTTTTATGTTTGTTACTTATTTGATCACTTAAGTCAAAGCATTACTCATGCATGGTTGCATAGTAGGTTAATTAACTAGAAGCATGAAGGTTTTAATAAGTGCACACATAATCAATTAGCCAATTGCAACTAGTGTGGGGTACATTCCCATAGGTTTCCTAGGCAAGGCCATAAGGGGCCATGTCATATGGAGAGATCTAAGAAGTTTTATGGCTAAAATTAAAAATGGAAGTTTTTTTAGTTTATGTGCTCTGGGCCACAGCCATGAATAATGTTATGTATCCCCTCCACCTTTGGAAATTTGTGAATTCTACAGTTAACATGACTGTGTTTATTATGACTTGCTCGTGTGTATGTCATGACAGTGCTTTCAGCTACATCACTTATTCTGTTTGACGCTTTTGTACGCATTAGACTTATAGAACTTTGTACATGGTTTTATCTCCAAATATGTCAAGCTATAGCCATGTCTTAATTAGGAATTCTATAATTGTTTGGGGAGATTTAGTTAGTTAGAGCTTCTAGAGTATAAAGATGGGTTAGGGTTTGTAGTACAAAGTGAAAAGAATCTGTTTTAAATGATTAACATCATTTGAAGCGCATTAGAGCAAGGATTACTTGAATTCGAAAATATTTTAGCAATGGAGTCTAATATTCCTAGTGTTCTCATGCTTTAATTATGTTTTCTTACTGAAAGATGAGCTAAATAAAGTAGACGAATCCTAGAACAATTTTGTATCTATGACTTCTTTGGTTAATTGAACATAGTTGCTTATGATTTACCCATATGAGCGTTATGGTTTATTAAGTTAATAGTTGCTAACCTATTGACTTGATAAATGATTTCGAGTATGTTAAGCTAACCACTTGTATGTTTGATTTGATGACCATGTGGGTAGAAGGAATTGCATGTAAGTCTAAAGATAAGTCAACATAAGACCTTCTAATAAGGGTCAAATATAGTAGTGTAACTCATGAAGCATTATTGCCATTTATGGGTTTCAATTTTGAAGAGATTCTAATCGATCGACTTAAGCATAGGGTTTAACTACCTTAATAGAGGAATTAGACTATTCTGGGAGTTCTCCATGGTCCAAGTACTTTATATTTTGATTAAACTAAATTAGGGGGAGTTCACAACTAAGTTTTAAGGGGATTTGTATTTAAGCATGACTTTGATTGATTGTTGATTCGTTCATATATTTCTTGTTGCTTTCAATTGTGTATTCATGTTAGAAATTTAGCCTTTGTTAGATGTTATTTTATACAATCAAAATTCATAGTTTTCAATTAGATAAGAAGAAGAAGGAGTAAGGTAGCCATTTTTAGCTATGTGGAAACAAGCTTGAATATACTATAGAGCAATAGATGCACTTGCCTTTAGTTCCTTCTATTGTTATTTTTATAGTTAGATTGGTAATGCATTAATACACACACATGCACAGAGACACATATACATATATATACATACATATAATATTTGGTTTTATTTTCCTTTTTTACTTTTTCAAGTTATGCATAAATTAACTAGAAAAAGAATTATGATAAAGCATAAATGAGGTTAAATAGATAAAGATGGAGTTGAAGTTCATGAATGAAGTGTTTGATATGAAAGTGATAGTTGTATAGCAGTTAATGCACTTTGAATCTATGTAGGTTAAAGGAAATACTCAATAGTGGTGGAAGAATATGTTGAAACTAGAGTAGATGAAGTATGTGGATGAAAGTAGTAGTAAAAAAAATAGAAAATCAAAGCTCTTGACTACAAAGTGTAAGCCATGAACATTATCTAAAATAGTGAAGGGTTTTGGGAAATAAAAGATTAATGATGTCAAGGAAATGGGGTTAGGAAGGTTGCTTTATATGAGTGTAAGGATGGTGATGACTGACATAGTGTTTTGTTAATGGATCATTTCGACATGAGTAGGCACTGTTTGGAAATTGATGGTAATTTCTACTTGATTTTGTGCATTTTGAGTAGGTGATGGAGATATGCGATAGAGAATAGGATCTTGATATTAAGAGTTCGATGGACTTACCTAAAGAATTGATTAGTCAATATTGGAAGGATTGTCGGGATAGGTTTGTGATTGATCATCATGTTGTTGAGATGGACATTAAAAAGGGTGAACTATGTGACTATTTCAAGGGGTGATTTGTGTTGTTTACATTGATGAATGCGATTTGCTATCCTAGTTGCCAATATATAAGGGTAAACTCCACGTGTCATCTATAAAATATATCCTATGTTGCTTATTTATCCTGAAACTATCAAGTGTTGAACTAATCATTGTCAAACTATGTAATTGTTACTATCTTGTCCTATTGTCCATAACATCCATTAAGGATGAATGAAAAAATAAAGTGGCTATTGATGTGACTTTGAAAGCTTGTGTGGCTACTGATTGGTCTAACTTTTCCATCCATCCTTAACGGTATGATGGATGGTAAGATGAAATGGCAACAATTAAATAGTTTGAAGATGATTGCTGCAACACTTGATAGTTTCGGGATGATAAAGCAACTTAGGATATAGCTTAGGGACAATAGGTGGAATTTACCCTTTAAGAAAAGAGTTTCTAAAGGCTGTGGTCTGCATTGATAATTTTTTTAACAAGAAGTGGACCACATTTATCTATGTTTGTTGATGCAATAAACAAGTAAAAGCATATCGGTGCTTTAAACCTCTAAAGCAAAATGTATCACTGACATTATTGGATAGTCGATCATCGAAACCACAGAAAATAATTCTGGTCTCACTAACAACTCAAAATAAATAAAATTATTTATAATGATGAAAACCAAGGTGAATCCCAAAGGAAATGTTTAACAGAAAGCTTCCTAACAGAAAACTGAAATAAAATATTATAGGGGATTGTTTGCAATCCAAATTGAAATTAAAAACTGAACAGCGAAAAAAAAAAATTAAGAAACATATCAACTAAGAAATCAACAAAACAATCAAGAATGCAAGCTTGGCATTAGTCAACATCCATCACTTAATCCCTACAATTGATCATTGATGCATAGATAGATCAATTAAGACATCGAATATTCATCATTAGAGCAATCTTCCTACCCCACTTTAGTCATAGTTAATCGGAAAATAAGAGATCTAATTAAGCCTAACTGCTAAATAACCTAAGACAAGCACTTCAGTTTAATGTAAAAATTACATTAAAAATTAGAGAGATTGATGAAGCTAAATAACACGAACACAAGCAATTGCATTTAATTAAGATGAATGTTCTTCCTAAGTCCTAATAATTTTTTATGCAACAAATCAATAAACCTTAGTTGTTTCCAAATTATAGAAATATTATGGATTTAATATCTAACCCACAATAGATTGAATTTGAATAATAAATAGTAGGCCTCCTAGCATAAAAATGAAACAATCATGAAATTAATTATAGTAGAACACCCAACACTCAAAGGTTTCAATCTTCTTTAACCAAGAATAAAATTACTCAATTGGACATGGCCATGAAAAATCTCTAAAAAGAAAAGAAAGATGACACAAAGGAGAGCTAGAGAACACAAGGGAAGGCCACTACCCCAACTACTCTTATTCCAATATATGAATAAAACCTAACCTAAAGGAGAAAAACAATGAAAACTCTCTAAACTCTTCATATTGTTCTAAAATAACCATACACAAATATAAAAAAATGAAAATAATTAGATTGCCTTAATATGACTAAAAGAATGGTGTCTTTTAGCTGGAATTTTTGCCAACATGGTTTAGAAGCCTTCAAAATTAATCTACATCAAAACTGGTTTTAGAGTTTTAGGCCAAGAAATGCTCTAGAACATTAACAGCAACTTAAAGCTCAAATTCAATCACTTTAGGCTCATAGTCTCACAAAACTCAAACATATAAGTTTTAGAGATCTCTTATGGATTCAAAATGAAATCTAGATTGCATAAAATGGACACCTACATGCTACAGCAAAAGATATGCTCCAAATACCGCAACTGCTTCTATTTCACTGGTAAAAATTTTTTCCTAACTTCGAAACAAAATTCAACCATTGGGAAGCATAAACTAGGTAAAAGTGTCCAAAGATTAAAGGTTGCTACGGAAATTAGCTTTCCAATGAATTAAGAATTAGCCCATTTGGAGATCAGATGAAAGAGTTATGCCTAACATACAAAGAGATGTCAAAGTTGTCCCGAATCACCCAAATAGCTTCATTTTGCATTTCATGTTTTCAATTTCACCCTAAACAAAAATATGGGAAAAGTGAATACACTTGGACACAAAATAAGAATAAATGACTAAACATCAAGAGAGACAAATATAACATTTTTCATTCTCATCAAATTCCCCCATACTTAGCTCTTGCTCGTCATCAGGCACAAACTCAAAATAAAAGAATTTTGAAAAAGATAGAAATGTAATTTTGAGTTAAAGAGGTAGTAAGATAATTCCATATTCAAGGGTCTTGAAACCTCAATAAGAGGAATTAAGCATGTAACCTACTAGGCAATAATAACTTAAAACCAAATAAGTCCATTAAAATAATTTCTTCACAAGCTAGCAACAATCACCTCTCAAAACGTGAGAAAAACATCAAACTTATGCACTCAGGAAAGAGAACAAACCCAGTAGATAAGAACTTAAAAGGTACAATCTATCTTACCACAAACATATGGAGGATATTTAATTAATTGAGAATTTATTTCTTGTTCTGATTCTAATTGATTTTTTTTTTTATTTTCCTATATTTTTTTTATCTTTTTTATCTTTTTTATCTTTTTCTTTTTGTTTTATTTTCTTCTTCTGTTCCACTATTTAGCGAGTGTATCTATAGATACTCTACTATTCCCAAGCTACTAACTAGACACAACTCTAAAATGGTCTTCAATCTTACTCATGCTTAAGGTACCTTTTCGAGTAGTGATCGACTCTTACATTAGGAGAAGACCTCTACCTACATCAATAACCAGAAACAGCAGAGTAGCTACCTTTATTCATCAAAACACAACAATTTCAACATATTTTTCCTCAAGTGATTCAAATCATTCATCAATCAAAACAAACCACAAATCCAACTTAATAGGCTCATAATATAGTAAGGTTTAAATTAATGAACTAAGCACACAAGTTGGTGCAAACATTAGCTTGTCAAGATAATCATCAACTAGCTTGATAAAAAAAACTGCAAAAAAAATTTAAAAATAAGATTTGAAAGTTGCCTAAAGACAAATACATTATTAACCTAACACTCAAGTTAAGCATTTAAAGAACCAAAAAATGCAATTATCTTAACAATTCAGATCAATGCTCAAAAGTATGAATAAAAAATTTTAGTCCAAAAATTCAAAACCAACAATAAAAATTAAAAAATTGAAGCCTAAGCTATTGTTAGTGTTGTGCCCAAAGGCCAATCATGAGATGATTTTATTTTTTGTACATTGAGTCATGATATTTTATTAAGGCATTAATCTAGCAATTATGTTTGTTGTTTTGTTTCTGCGTAACGTAATTAGCAAACTTGGAACCCTAGAATAATGATATTCTCAAATGCCCCTGGTTTAGTATTATTGTGGAGCGGGTTACAATAATACATAATGATTAGTATATGTGGAGACTAATATGAGATGTGTAGTCTACATATGGGTATAAGCCGTAGAACTTGTTACTGGACCAAGCTACCATGAGAATGCTAGATGGATCATTATATGAGTGTCATAAGTAATTCTCATAGTGATCATGGTATATGTAGTCCTTTGACCTAAGATCATCAAGGTTCCCTACATGTGAATCACATACTTTGATACTTCCCTTTGCTGCTCGTAACTAAGTGAACTTGAAGGAGGTCATTGGGTATGTCATATATCATACGGAGGGTTTTGTATGATCAAGCTAGGATTTCTCCCTCCTATGTAATGGGAGTGATATTTTCAGGCCCCTTGATAGAGTGAGACTTAGAAAATGCATGGCCATGCTTGGATGAGTTGATATATTATATCAATGTCATCAGTTTAAGTTAGTCTACTTGGTAATCAAGAAACCAAAGATTTGACTATACGAGAGTGACACATTTCATGTCTCGTGCTTAGTCTTGATATCTTGGACAAAGGGACAATGACATATATCAGTAACAATTATAAAGGTTTAGTCGAATCACCGACAATCTTGTCACTTGGGTAGCAATGATGTGTTACTAGACACTGCTCATTGCTTATCATCATAAATGTGATTTATGATCATTGCCATATGGTAAGAGCCTATTAGGTCACACACATAGAGCTATTTGGATTATTAGAGTCCATGGGCTAATTATTTGAGTTATGGTTTCATAATATTTTCGTATTAATAATGGGCCCAAAAGTTGAGCCATTATTAAACCCAAAATTAAAGCCTAATTGGATTAGGGCTTTGAAACCCATTAGGCCTAGAAGTTGACTCTCACTATAAATACAACTTTTACTGAGAAATTAGAAGCTTGCCCTAGGCTCCCAAAAAGGTGACAGCCGAACTCTTCTCATGCAATTCCTTGGAGGACACAAGCTAGCAGTGCGAGCACAAGATAAATGCATCTACCGGGACATGGTGGAAGCGTGGTGATCCCAAAAAGCTCATGTGGATATCATAGAGAGCTTGAACACGTTAGCTGTTCAGGGTTTTGTGATTCGATTCTACAGTTGGGTAAAAGATCTCAACCGAAATTAGGTATGAAAAATTTTGAACACCCGATTTACCCCATTTCACTTGGATCCTTGAGGGTTTCGGTCAAATTCTGGTACGCTTGTTTGGCTCTCGAAACCCTACAGCCATCCATTCTCCCACACTTAAATTGAGCATTGTCCCCAATATTCACAATAAGAACATAGATGGGGACAAGAAAAGGTATTGACCTAAAAAGTGATTTTGAAGTGATTCACAACTTGGAATTATACTTCAGCTTGCTGCCCTTATGTTAGCTTCACTTCTAGTGCCATAAAATTGTAATACAAAACCAAGAAAACCAATTGTGAGAACAAAGAAAATTGAAAAATAAAAGAAGGAAAATAAAAAAAAAATAAAAAAAAATGAAATCCTTATTGCTTGTGACACAAAACCATGCTTGGGTTGCCTCGTAAACTCAGCTTTGTTTATTATCTTTAGGTGGACAACCCCTTTTCCATCAACTTGACTTATGGATAGGAGCAACTAAGTGAATTTCTTCCATATAAGAGACAACAACATTTTCAACAAATCGATTCAGCCTATGATTATTCACATTAAAAATTGTGTTAGTCTCTATGCTTTCAATTTCAAAAACACCATGAGGAAAAGCATTAACCACAACAAATGTACAATTCCATCTGGATCTTAACTTACCCAGCATGAGCTTCAATCTCGAATTAAAAGGCAACATCTTCTGGCCTTTAGAAAATTGCTTTTGATTCAGCCACTTGTCCTGAAGGTAGTATGTGTGCTTCTTATACATGCTAGCATTTTCATATACTTCCAGCCTAGTTTCTTCCAACTCCTGGAGTTCTAACTTTCTTTCCTTTGGAACTTCTTTCAAATCCAAGTAGGCATACTTTAGATTGTTTAGCAAAGACTTTAACTCTAACTTTGGGGGCTGTTTAATAAAGGGCAAAACTCTTTTATGAGTATTTGGTAATTGTAGGATTGAATCTACTAACTTGTCAGACAACACAGACAATGACTGCAAGGACATAATGGCCTCCTTTAGGTTATCATTGATTTCCAACTTTGCATCTTTCTTAGTTTCATTGTTTGTCAACACAAAATCCAACTCATTTCCTACAAAATTTAGCTCAAATTTATCTTGCACAATTGGGTTAATGATATCCACAAGACAAACAGATTCAGAATTTTCTGGATACTTCATAGCTTCAAAAATGCTGAAAGTTACTATTTCTTCATCAAATTGAAAACGTTAAAGTCCCTTCATGCACATTTATTTTAGTTTTGGCCATTTTCATAAACAATCTAGCTAACAAAATGATAATTAAATTTGTAGCAAACTTATCATCCATATCAATAATATAGAAGTCAATAGGAAAAATAAGCTTATGAACTCAAAATAGAACATCTTCAACTACACCTTCAGGATATGAATTAGACCTATCAACTAGTTGAATACTACTCTAGTGTTTTCAAAGTTCCTAAGTTCAAAGGCGCATAAACTAATAATGGCATAACATTAATCGATGCTATTACCACCTTCACAAAATGGGAAAATTACAATGTAAGGACCTAAACTTGTATGCTTTAATTTTCACCAGTGTATGAATTGTGAAGTGTAAAGTATTCAACATATACTCCCCTAAGTGGCACAAACAATGATAGTTTCATCCTTAAGAAAGCATTGGCATATTGCCTAATTTTCAAATAACCTATGGACTAAATTATAGGGCTACAAAAGTTGGGTACTCAATTGCACAAATTTCCAATGATGGCTATGGAAAGGACATGGATGGAATTATGAAGAAAGGACATGGATGGAATTAAGGATATTGTTGGGGACCAAAGTGCTTAAGAAGGCAAAGTTCATTATTTATGGCATAATGCCAACTAAGGATCCAAGTGTCCACCTGTTTGTCTAAAGGTTATAATGACCACATGCTTGCACACTTATGAAATTTTGTATGGGCAAAATGGTCATAAAGTGACCAGAATTTTGACTCTGCACTCAAAGTTCTATAACTCCCTGTGTAAAATAAATCTTAGTATGAAATTTTGACCATGCCTAGAGCACATCCATAGGTTGAACTGGAATTTGGAATTTCTGAATTTGGAGCACTGTAACCAAAGATATGATGTTGCAAAGTTGGCTAAGTTACTGTTCATTTGGTGAAATTTTTGTAACCAACATAAAAAATCCATAACTTGGTCGATAGGTGGGCCATTGATGTAAAAAAAAAAAATCCTTGGTTTTGGCTAAGCCTCTAATTGGTAATGGAGCAAATAAAATAGGGTGTTACATGGCTAGAATGATACATTTTATTTGTGGAAGTTACAGGTGTAGTGCTGGTAACTAGAACTCAACAAGATTGCCTAATGTGTGGTAGCCAATATTAAGACTTGTGCTAGTGTTTTCCTTCTTTGCTGGCATGGTGTGCATAAAATGTGAATGTGTGTGTGATGGTTAGACTAACATGCATGTGTTTACATAGTGCCCAAGAAGGCCACTTGGGTATGCACGCTAAGGGTAGTGTTCTGATGGCCTACAGAACATTACAAATCCTGGGAGTCTAAATGGATAATTTTGGCACCATAATTGGACTACTCCAAAGTCGGTAACAGATGCTCCTAGATCAAGCATAGCTTTTCCCACCTTAAAATTGCCTATTACACATGGTATAGTAAACATACAAAGGCCTTTACACTTCTGAGGCAACTTCCTTTAGATTATTGCATACACATTCTCACCAACTTTGATTGTCTCATCAGTTTATAGATTCTTTTTGTTTGTTGGTGCATAGCTCCTTCAAAAACTTGGCATACCGGAGTACTTGATTGATTACATCCAACAAAGGTATGTTGAGTTTAGCCTTCCTAAAAGTCTCAAGAATTTCCTGCTTTGTCTCCTCCTTCTTTGATTTCACTAACCTGCCAGGAAAATAGGTGCTTTCAAAATTTTTGATGTTGGAAAAATTGGCTTGTCCTTTACCTTCTCGGTTGGTGCGTTAGAAGTTGCTAGTTTTAGGCCATTTTGTTTCATTTTAGGTACTATCATTTTTAATGTGGTGGTTTGCACTTCTTTACTGCTTTGAAGGGTCATGACATTAGCATACTCTCTCGGGTTGATTTCAACATGAGATGGTAGCCTTCCATTTTTAGCTTCAATTTTGTTCAACGAGGCTATAAGTTGCGAAATTCAGTTCCCTAAGTCTTTAATACTAGCTCTTGTTTCCTGTTGAAATATTTGAGTGTTAATGGCTAAAGCTTTCACAATATCCTTTAAACCCATACCTGAAATTGGTCCTTGGTTTTATGGTTGAGGGGCTGGTTTATTGTAACTAGGAGATGGGTACTGCAGTTGGTTACTTGGTTGTCCATTTCTCAAATTTGGGTGGTTTATCCAACAACAATTATATTGATTGGCATAGGGGTTATACCTTGTTGGTTGTTTAACAAACTTGCTTACCTCATTCACCTGAGATGTTGTGTCCTCCTGAAGTTGTGCGCATGAGTCGATAGGGTGGCCTTGAATTGAGCAAAAACCACAAACATTAGGATTCTGAACTTGTCCCAAACCAACTTGTCTAACAAGAAAGGTTAGCTCAGAAAGTTGAGATTTAATACTAGAAGTTCCTATCTTATTTCCTTCTTCAGTACATGGTGAATCGTTGTCCTAAATTGCTGATCATTCTCTGCCATTTTAGAAATCAAGTCATTTGCTTCTTTGGGCACCTTTTCTAAAAGTGCCCCTCCACCTGCAGCTTACAACATACTTCGGCCATGAATAACAGCCCTTTGTAGAAGTATTGTAGCAACAATTGGTCAGAAATTTGGTGGCATGCACAACTCGCACATAATTGGCTGGTTCTCTCCTAGTATTCATAGAAGCTTTGTTTATTGTACTATAGAATCCAGCTAATTTCCTTCTGGGTTGTTCCAACTGTTGAAGCTTGAAAAATGTATTCCAAAAAATTTATCTTCAGGTCATTCTAGGTTCTAATTGAACTAGATGGAAGATACTACAGCCAATCCTTTGCCATATCTGCCAATGAGAATGGGAAGGCTCTCAACTTAATCTGTTCTTCTGTAACTCCTTGTGGTTTCATGGTTGAGCAAACAACATGAAATTTCTTTAAGTGTTTGTGGGGCCCCTCACTTGCAAGTCCACAACAGGTAGGCAAAAAATGAATCAATCCAAATTTTAATTCAAAAGCTACCTCAACATCAAGAAAATCAATGCACAAGGGCTGTTGGACAATGTCTAGAGTTGACAACTCCCTTCATATTTCTTGCGCCGCCATCTCTACAATATTGATTGCTTCTTCTTCTTCTTCAAAGTTGCTATTTACAGATGTTGAAGTTGAAAGGTTGGCCGCTTATCTTTTTGCTTTTCTGTTCAGCTTTGTTGTCTTCTCGATCTCTGGATCAAACACTTTTTCACTTGTACGAGAAGATCTTAGCATAAGTCAATTTACTGAAAAAAAAAACTTTAACAAAAAAAAATCCCTAGCAATAGCACCAAATTTTTGGTAAAAAGATAATTCTAGTCTCATTAATAACAGAATAAAGAAATTTGCATTATTCTGGGGAAAACCAAGTCGAATCCCAAGGAAAATTTTTAATCAAAAAAATGGCTGATAGAAAACTGAAATAAAAGATTATGGTGGATTGTTTGCAATAAAAAAAATTAAAATTTAATTAGAGAATGAAAAAAAATTTAAGAAATTTACCAAGCAAGAAATTAATGAAACAATCAAGAATGAAACCTTAGCACCAATCAACATCCAGCACCAAATCCCTACAACTAATCATTGATGCATAAATAGATCAATAGTTGTTCTTACTCTGAAAAAGCATTAGAAAATTCAAAAATAATAAAATATAGAATTTAGGCCAAATTTTGATTTCACTAGTGGCACGAAAATAAATATTTTTGTAACATAAAATTAGTAGACTATAGAGAATAAGAAAAATATCACCTATATATCAAGAATAAATTTTGTTGAGTGATGCATCTACCCACTCTATTATGGGCATTTCATGTCATGTCGATGTAGCAGCCTTGGTTACACTACCCTCAGGATAAAACTGGCCAACCATCTTGTTATAACTCCGCACATGCATGCACTGTTGTAGAGTCAGACTTTACCCACACCTTTCTTTACCCCACTTGCTACTAGAAATATGTAGAAAAACAGTTTTTTCAAAATCTCTTAGAAGTTGGAGAGAATGAGGGGCCAAGAATGTATTGCCCCCCAAATAAGCAAATAGACACACATATATATATGAACTACACCACCAACCGTTTGAAACAAAATAAAAACCCATATTAATTTACTAGCCATTAATCTGGAATTGATGCCTAACGGCTATATAAAACAAGTAAAAGCTAATTTAAGTACTTTTGGAGTAAAAGTTAAACGGCCATGGTTGATTACAAGAGTAAAACTTAATTATTATTTTTTATTGAAATAATAAATCTCCAACAATTCTCTCTCCATTTCAATAAAAAAAATAACATATATTTGGGTAAAGGCAGTTTATTATGCATAATAAAGGTAGTGATACCTTGAACCTTTACTTAATGGGTCGACTCCTTTGTTCTACAACCACTAGTGGTACGGCCTTGAACTATGGTTGTTTATGGGTACAAGTTCACCTAACACATATAATAAATCAGGTGTCCACTGAGCTTATAAGCCTACACTATTATCAGCCTTGCACATATTCTGAATTTTTCATGAGTAATTCTAAGAATAGCCCAAGAAGCGGCCTCACTCCAATGCTCATATAGGTGAAAATCTATCAATAGTGCTCCTGTAACTTTGATACCCCACTCAATAAAAAACTACAGATTCTCATTAAGAGCAAATGTTCAATGCTCAATTGTTACAGGATAAATGCGTTTACATCATAAGGATGGGGTAAGAAATAAATCTTTAAAATGATGCATCTCTCAACGGCTTCTCTATGATTCATTTTTACCATTAAAATCCTAGGCCTCTAAATCTCTGATTTTCAAGTTAGGTATCCTCATAGGAAGCTCCATGCAATTTGGGGTTAATTCATCCCCCTCGATGTAACCCTTTTAACCTTTGTCTTCTATCAAAGATTTTATAAAATGAAAAAGGTTAGTGTGTACTAACCACATGCAACAAGTTGCTAGCAATGATGTCCATGTTTGTAGGTGGTGGTGAGCATTGAGCTCAAATTTCAATTCCCATAGTTTTTATGCTCAACCAACCAACATCATGTGGCCATTGAAATTGTCATATACTCGAATTTGTTTTCCCATCTTATGAGATTTTAAATATGCTTCAACAATAACACACACATTTATGATGTCTCATGTTATGAGATATGTCAATATGATTCAATGAGCATGCACATATCTGAATTAGGGTCCATCTTGTTTTGCATTTTTGTGTTGGGTCGATGTGCATTTCTCAATGAGCATAACTAGGGGTCCATCATTTTCCTTTGTATTTCCTTCGCATTGTACGCATTTCTCAATTGAGAACAAATAGGGTTCATCTTATTCTTGCGTTTACTCAAGACATGAGTTTGTCATATAAGACAACTTTCTGGGGTCCTTGTACCTGCTAACAAGGCTATGCCACAAATGCAACTCATATAAGCCACAATATCCCACAATAGTATTTTAGAATTTGCCACTTTGATGCCTTGAATTATACGCATATTGAAGTCTAAATTTTTAACAATTTTCTTCTCACAAAATTTTTTTCAAGACACCAAATTTTAAATTCCCCAAACATGAATCCGAGGCAACAAGTTCTACTTCCCACAAGTGAAATCCAAGGCAACAAATTATTATCTCTCTTAGAGATTTTTCCTTTCCAAACCACAACGCAACGAATTATTCTCTTTAGAAAAGGGAATTTTCTCAACAACCAAGGCACCAAAATATAAATCACAAATGGGGAGATTTCAAAACCCTATTAAAAATTTTTCCAATAAATATTTTCTAAGTATTTTCACCAATAAAACTTCCCTTTTTCTTTTTCTTTTCCATCCTCAACAGCACATAAAAAAAAAATCTTCTAACAAATTTGAAATTCCTTCTTGATAAACACATCAGACTTATTTTTTTTTTCCTAAAAAAGAACCATTACTCGTAATGGATACGGGTCAAATATGCCGCACTATATTTTTTTACACAAAAGAAAAAAAAAAGAAGAAGAAGCTTTCAAGAGTCAAATACAAATTGGTCAATATTTTTTAGCCAAAGTACCAGTAATCTACCAATATAAAAAAAAAAATCTTACATGGTATAGAATGCACAAATTTTGGGAACTAAGACTGCTTTTGTAAAACATGCAAAAACACAAATTGTTCGGCAATTATAAAACAAAAATAAAATTCTTGTTCCTTCCATTTTTTGAATGAATCTGACTTATACGACTCTTAATTCCATAAAGATGGCAAAGCAATCAACAATAAAGAATCTGCCAATTATAAGAATATTTTTTCTCATGGCAAATAAACAGTTAAAGTTTCATTCCTCAAGGCAAATAAACGATTAAATTTCATGCAGTGAAAACCTTTGCTCTCAGTAGCATGGTCTCTTGCAATTGTTAAAACAAAATCTTTTGGTTTTTCCAAACAAATTTGTTTTAACAAAAATATGAAAATCTTACCACATGCACGATACAAAACAACCTCAATTTTTTCAGGTCAACTATTGTAACTCGATGGAATTAGTACCAGTTACAAAACTCCAATCTTCACGGCAAGAAAAGCAACTTTTCATCACCCAAATCCAGCCAGTAACATCAAACGAATATTGAAGTAAAAGAAATTGTTAAGAAATAATTGATATCCTTTTCCTCATGTGAAAACCTTCTTGCATAAATAATATATTTCAAGCTACAAAAAAATTCTTTTTAAAATAAAGGAGGCAATATTAATTTCTCTCCTGTTTCAAATAATAAACCGTTTAGAAATTAAAAATTCTGCCCACCGAATTTCTCAAAAAGATATTATGGCCAAATGTCTAAAAATTGTTATTCCTGCACCATAAAAGTATTAGAAAATTCAAAAATAATAAAATATAGAATTTAGGCCAAATTTTGATTTCACCAGTGACAGGAAAACAGAAAGTTTTGTAACATAAAATTATTAGATAATAGAGAATAAAATATGTAGGAAATATGAAAAATATTACCTATATATCAAGAATAAGTTAAGTTGAGTCATATGTCTGCCTACTCTCTTCTGGACATTTCATGTCACGCTGCCCTCAGGATGAAATAATCCAACCATCTTGTTGTAACTCCGTACATACATGCACTGTTGTGGAGTCAAGCACCACCAGCACCTTTCTTTACCCACTTGCTATTAGAAAATATGTAGCAAAATAGATTTGTCAAAAAATCTTAGACGTTGAAGAGAAAAGGAGGCTGAGAATGTATATTGCCCCCCAAATAAGCAAACAAACACACATATATATATGACCTAGACTACCATTCATTTGAAACAAAATAAAATCAGTGTTAATTCACTAGTCATTAATCTGGAATTAATGCCTGGTGGCTGTAAAACAAGTAAAAGCTAATTTAAGTACTTTTGGAGTAAAACTTAAACGACTATGTCTAATAACAAGAGTAAAACTTAATTATTTATTTTTTTATTGAAATAATAAATCTCCAACATTAATCAAGACTTTGAATATTCATTGTTGGAGATATCTTCCTATCCCTCCTTAGTCATAGTTAAAAAAAAAACAAGTAATCTAATTAACCCTAACTGCTAAATAACCAAAGACAGATGCCCCAGTTTAACTTCACAATTGCATTAAAAATTAGAGAGTTCGATGAAGCTAAATAATACAAACAACTATTGCATTTAATTTAGATGAATGTTCTCCTAAGACCTAATGATTTCTAATACATCAAATCAATAAACATTAGTTGCTTCCAGATTATAGAAATGAAACAATTACGGATTTGATATCTACTCCGACAATAAATTGAATTCAAATAATAACTCATAGTCCTCTTAGCATATAAACAAAACAATCATAAAATTAATTGTAGAACAACACCCAATACTCAAAATATTAATTGACTAAATAAAAGTAACTTTAATCTCACAGTACTAAAGAATTTGAAATTTTAGTTTCCTTTAACCAAGAATAAAAAAATTTAGTCGGCCACAGCCATGAAAAATCTCTAAAAAGAAAAGGGAAAATGAACACAAAGGAGAGCTAGAGAAGACAAGTGAGAGCTGCCACCCCTGCTTCTCCTATATTAATACTAGAAACAACCGCACTATGCTGTGATCTCTAATAGCAAGTATATAGTAGCATAAAATCAAGTTTTCTATTAGATTATAGCCTATAAAATGACCATATAGTATGGAACCATTTACAACATAAAGTCTTGAATACAATACATAGACAAAAAAAAGTTTGAAATTTGAAAGATTTTTTTAAACTACAAAGATGCTATAGTCTGATTTCTTTGCTACTCTGCTTCATGCTCCATTTTATTGGAGCATGACCAAAATTTTTTTCATGGGAAATGAATTGAGAAACGTAGTGATAGTGCATAAACTCACATTACACATAAATAAAATAGTATAGTACATAAACATACATAATACATAACCATACATAATGTTTCATCAGGCATATATGGAGTCCTTTCATCGTCTGTTACTGTTTTGCTATCTAAATCATTCAGTTGGTGGGTTGTTAAAGTTTCTATTTATGATGATAGAGTAATGATAACATAATAAGAATGAGAATACATGCATATGTATCTGTGGAATATGTAAATGTATTAAAAATAAAGATTAAGTAAAACTTTAGCAGCACAAAATAAAGAGTTTACAGTTTACAGTGAGAGTTTTTTGTAGGCAGACTACTAGTCTGCAAAAGATGTGTTTGAGAACTGAATTATTTTCCTTTAATAGTCAAGTTAATAGTGATCAATGCATAGATCAGTAATTTATAATGTATTAGAGAAATAATAACAATAATAATAATAATTGTACCCGAGGTTGACCGATGCCCATTATAGAAATGTTAAGAAAAGCCAACCCACCATATCAAGAATGAGCATGAAAGAATTAGATACTTTGGTGCCTCATTTGGAATGTAGATGACCTTGAGGACTTAAGCATAAAGAATATGAGAATTGGATAGCTTCTTATGGCGTTGACCCATTGTGTTCTGGAATCCAAAATAGCAAGTTGTAGAAACAAAGCTAAAAAAACAGAGCATTTTGAGCTCTAGCCATTACCAACGCAAATGACAATGGGTTTGGCAGCCAAGAATGAAACGTCTCCAGCAATTTCAAATTACCGTTAATTGTTCAAAATCCAGTGAAGGTAGAGAGAGCGGAAAGTGAATGAAATACAACGTACGGCCATGGCAAAGGTAGGAGAACAACAAATTGACGGGAGAAACATTTTTTTTTCTGCCAATACTTATTCATGTATATCTGTATATATACTGAAATAATAATATAGTTGCAGCTGAACTCTCTATACATGAAGCAAGCAGAGTGTTTTTGTCTCACTGCCAGAGCAAGACTACTTTCACATCATTTGCCGTAGCCAATTATATAGGGCAAATGAAACAGCCTTTTCCACTACCTGTTTTGCCTCATTAGATAGGAAGACAAGAAACGTTCGGCATCTGGTTTTATCGGATTAACATCATCAGCCTGCTATTAAAAAAAATCAACAATGCAAACAATCAAATGAAGCTATGTGGAGAAATAGCCACTCTAAAATTAACATACACTACAAGGATGAAGAGCATTTACTACATCAATTTCCTACGAAAAAAAGTGTAACAACATGATTTGCAAAGAAAACCGTCAGAAAAAAACGCATTGACTAGTCATTAGGGATTCTGTCCGACGGTTCTCCTTCAATAAAACTGTAATAGATAAAACCATAGCACAATTGTTAGAATAAGATGGCGGGAAATTTTGGCACCAAAGCATCCGATGCTTTTTATGAGAATTAAATGGGTAGGGACCACATATGCAAGAAAAGCGTCGGATATGCTATCTGACACTTTTCTTGCAAACAAGGATATGAGCATCTTAAAAATGTATGAAATTTATTCCTTCAATTTTTCTGTAGTTTAGTTTTCCTACGTTTTTGTGACCTAAATTACTACATATTTGCTACACCAGTATTGCAGTTTGACTTTTCATATGTATCCTACGATTTTGTTACAGATTTTGCTTATAAATACCTCCCCTCCTCCCTCTTCTGCAATTCATCTCTACTATTCTTTCGGCATCCGTTTTGGCTTCTGTTTCAACATCTTCCTCAGCTCAATCGAGGTGTTTCAAAATAATTTAGAGATTAGTAATTTAAATGGTAATTACTTGTTTTTTAGAAGATATAGTTATGTTATTTTAGGTAGCTAACTTATATGACAACATGTTGTTGCGTAATAAGTATTTATTCATTATATCTTAGATTCTTCTTTCATGATTGTGTTGATAACAAATATAATATTGGTCTGATTTAGATTGTGGGCAAATAAAATGTATTGGATTAAGTTATATTTGTGATTAACATAATCATAGATTGTCCAACTTGGACAATTGAAAGTTGCATAAGTAATATTACAGTTAATGTGTTCCTTTCGTACCTTTCGTAGTAGTAGTTTGTGAATTTTGATAGACTATTTCCCAAATTGTTCCCGTTGTGTGTTTCTCAATAAGTTAATATTGTGGAGAAACACTGTGAACAGGAACTGAAGGGAAATGCCGCCAAAATTTACATAAAATGCTAATAAAATGGAACAGTTAAAATGCTTTACTGCTTAAGCAACTATCAATGGAGTAGGGCCTTTACCTTAATGGAGTAGGTGGTTTAGTTATGGAAAGTTGACATGTATGCATGACATATATAAGCAATTCATTTACATTTTCACTATATTTATATTATTGAAATATAATAAATTTATTACGTATTTATGTTGAGGGTTTTTACTGTTTATTTTACAAGGGAACCAAATGGTTGCTAATGGACGTGAGTGGGTGTACCAGAGGATAGATATAGATGGGTATATGAATTCTAGATTTATGGCTGGTGTTAATGAGTTTTTATAGTTTGCATGTAGTGGGAAGAAGTAAAAAATGATTAAATGCCCATATCACAAATGTAATAACAAATTTTATAGAATAGAAGTAAAAGTGAGAGAGCATTTGTATCGATATGGATTTACATCAAACTATTACATATGGCACTATCACAATGAACAATATGATAGCAATTTACACAATTTCAGTATGGCCCGTAGCTATTTTCCATCACACTTATATGGAGCGATAAGTGGGGAATCAAGTAGTGTAAATATGTATGAACAGATGGCACTTGAATCAATAGGTCCATTATCATTGAATGTAGGATCTGAAAATAGTGAAAGAATGTTGGTGGATGCAGAGTTCATCGATGCTGATGTCGAAGAAGCTGATAATGTATTCGATGTGTCTAAAATGAGAGAGGGGTTACCTAATCTGACTGCACAACAATTTTATAATTTTTTGGATGATACACATGCACCGTTGTGAGATGGGTGCACTAAACACACACGATTGTCTGCAATGACCTAATTGTTAAGTTGCAAAAGTGAGTTTAATATGATGGATCGTTGTTTCGATCGAGTACTGGAGCTTATGAAAGAAACGTTTCCTGAAACTAATAGACTCTTAGACACCCTATATGATGCGAAACAACTCACAAAAGGACTTGGGTTGCCATATATAGAAATTCATGCTTGTGAGAATAACTGTATGCTATTCTATCGAGAAGATGATAAATTAACACATTGTCATGAATGTGGGAGCAGTAGATATAAAGAAAAAGTAACCTCCAGACGAAAGATGTTGATTCCGAAGAAATTGTTATAGTATCTATCAATAACTAGTAGGTTGAAGCGCTTGTACATGTCATCAAAAACAGCGACTTACATGATTTGGCATGCTTATAATAAATCATGCAATGATGGAAGTATGGGTCATCCATGTTAGTTTGAAGCGTGGCATCACGTAGATCGAACATTTCCATCATTCATTGCTGAAATCAGAAATGTTAGGCTCCAATTTTGTACCGATGGATTCAACCTAAATAATGTTATTGGTGGAACATACACGATATGACCAATCTTTATAGTTGTTTACAATCTTCCGCCAGAACTGTGTATGAAAGAACCCTTCATTTTTATGACTCCTAATTCCTGGTCCTAGAGCACCAGGACGCAACATTGATGTATTTTTACAACCATTGATTGAGGACTTCAAAACTTTATGGTTAAAAGGGGTTGTTACATGGGACAGTTCTCGACAACAGAATTTTGTTATAAAGGCATGTTTATTATGAACAATTAATTATTTTCCTGCACTAGGAAACCTTTCAGGTTGGAGTACCCATGGTAAGCTTGCGTGCCCATATTGCATGGATGAAATTGACACATTTATGTTGAAGAAATGCAAAAAGCCATGTTGGTTTGATTGTCACAGGGTTTCTCTACCGCTAATCACACATTTCGTTCAAATGTAACATTGTTCATCCTAGGGAAGAAGGTTAATGTTGTTGCTAGTCCATATAAGTCAGGTGAGGAAATTCATGATATGTTGGTTGGGTATTGTTTTCCTCCGTTTGGCTATTCATATGATAAACACCAAGTTGCAAGGTTTGGAGGGTGGCATAATTGGTTAAAGCGGTGTATATTATGAGAGTTACCGTATGGAAGCATTTGCTGGTTTTCCATAATTTGGATGTCATGCATATTGAAAAAAATTATTTTGAGAATATTTTCAAATTTGTTATGGATATATTGGGGAAAACAAAAGATAACTCGATTTTTGCCTTTCGCTTGAGGAATTAAAAAATATGTAGTGCGAACTACATTTATGAAATGTTAGGGGGAATTGTGTGAAACCAAAACTATCTTATACATTGAGTAGGGAACATGTAAGAAAAGTTACTCTATGGCTGAGAACAATAAAGATGCCTGATGGGTATGGCTCAAACTTGGGCTGCATGGTTAACTTAAGTGACAGTACATTTTATAACTTCAAAAGCCACAATTATCATGTGTTAATGTAGAGATTGCTTCCTATTGCATTACGCGGGTACATGCCAAGTCCTATATGGGAGACAATTTCTAAGTTTTGCTCATTTTTCAAAACATTATGCACAAATAGGATTTGATTTAATGACATACAACAGTTGGAGCAGAATATAGTGGTTACCATATATAAGCTAGAAAAGATATTCCCTCCTGCATTTTTTTATTCGATGGAACATCTTGTCATTTGCCTCTTTTATGAGGCAAAGTTATGTGGTTCAATTCAATTTCGATGGATGTATCCATTTGAAATGTAATTTTTTATTTTGCATTCATATTTCAGTCAATAATTTTCATATATTATATGTCAATAATTTTCGCATATTATATGTCAATAATTGTTATATTCTTTTAACTTGGCAGACTAATGGGGTCATTGACGTGAAAGGCTAGAAATAAAGCTGCAATTAAAGGTTCAATTGTGGAAGCATACTTGGTCCAAGAAATGTCTACATTCTATAGCCACTACTTTAAACTAAATATTCCTACACGATTAAACAGGGTGCCATGAAATGATGACATTGATTTTCTTGTGGCTCATGTTAAGGGTCAATTGTTATTTATCTTCAATACAAGATGTCGTAATATACCTAACCGCGGGCGACAACGCTTACTTGATCCCACTGAGAGACATCAAATGCACTTTGCACAATTGCAATGAGATTATACCGATTATCAGGTGCCATACATGTAAATAAGTGTTAGGTGTTTTTCTTTCAATTGGAAAGTTTTAATTCATTATTGACTATTTATCATTTCAGGCACTTTGACTCTTAAATATCAACAAGATTTCCCCAATTCAATGAAAGTCAATTACAAAGTTATCAAAACAAACATTTCACCCAACGGTTCTCATCATACGTGAGTATCATGGCGTGATATTTTTTATATACCTAAATGTGTTCTATTTGTATTTACTATGCCGTTATGTTATTATGTTAACTATCTATTTTTAGGTTTACAATTTCAAGGATAAATTAGATCCTCTTATTGTGCAATTAGCCTGTGGTCCTATTTGAGTTGGCATTTCATACAATGGATGTATTGTGAATGGCTTTCATTTCTACACATAATCCTATGAAAGACACAATGACATAGAATTATGGTGTTTGCGAGAAGGGTGAGACATAAAGAATCAGTAGGTATGATTTTTTTGGCCTTATTGATGAGATTATACGCATTGAGTACCCCGAGAGTGAGTATGAAGTCATGACGTTGTTCAAATGTAATTGGTTTGATTTGATACATGGTGTTCGAAGTTGCGCACATACCGATGTTGTTGACATTAAATGGAAGTCTAGATTATCACCACCTGAGCCATTTATCTTTGCAACACAGGCTCAACAAGTTTACTACTGTGAGTACCCTAACAAGCTTTTCATCAGTGGTGGGCGGTTGTTAAGACGAAGCCACGAGCTTTCATCGAATAATGTTAGTGATCAGTTTGAGGACAATGAGGAAATGTCTAATGAGCAAACACGTGTGTTAGAAACCACGGACAAGCCGTTCCAAGAAGCGATTTCAAGTGAAGTACCCATGGTAACAACTGATGGCACCGCCCACGATGAGATTAACATATTTGTCGATTTCACATGTTATCTTGAAATCATGCAAAACATGGACCATAATATTGAGGTCACACAAGCCATTGGGGATACATTGGATGATGAGGCATCGTTCGTTACTTTAGAGTCAAATGAAGTTGAGGATGTTTGATTAAGTGTAATTGTTCAAAACATTTGCATCTTTTATTTGAAGGCGTAATATAACTTTGAATGCATGTGCGTTTTTGACTGAAAAGATATTAAATTTATTAAATTTAATCATCACATATTTAATTACTTATATGAATATATCAAGTTTTTTCGGTCTAAAAATATAATAATGATTTTAATAAAAATGATAATAATGTTAATAAATTTAGGAGATTCAATTTGACCATATACATTAAATCCATAAATTAAATTTTAGAATATAAATATTTTCATTTATTCTTCAACTAACAAAAGTGAACCAATTAACTTCCAAACATAGTAATTACTTCACACACACACACACACACACACACACACACACATATATTATACATCATTGTCCGATGGTTTTAAGTTAATATTAAAAACACGTAGGAAAAGTGTAGGACAAGACATAGGGAAGCGAGCTGACTGACATTTTTAACACATTTTTAAAAATCACAGGAAAGATGTACGATTATATCACCTAGGGCAGTGCATTGTCCAACGATTTTGTGTTAATATTAAAAATACGTAGGAAAAGTGTGGACAAGACATTGACCGATGGTTTTAACACATTTTAAAAAATCGTAGGAAAGATGTAGGACACAAAGAAGGAACCCAACTTATGTCAAGTGGGTTAATTTTTTCATTTCCTACACTTTTGAGGCATCCTTCTAATTTTCATAAAAAAACTGCAGCAAACTTTGCTAAGCTTTTCCTACAATTTTAAAAAGTGCAGGAAAATCGTAAGACTCTTGGGTAGCTTGACCGCCGTACCTTACCTTTAAATTCATGGAAGGTCTCTAGTTCCTCACGACTCCTCTCCTTTTCTTCTATGACGCTCTCCTCCAAACCCTTTCCCCAAATCCCCTTCAGAGCTCTTCTAACTAGGTATTTTTAATTTTTTTAAGCAGTTTTTTCTTATATAATTAATGTTTGGTATTATAATGGTTGTTTACATAATGCATGTATTGCATGTTATATTTTTTAATGACAATTTTTATATTATATGTTTTAAGTAATTTTATCTATGTTGTTAGTAATATGTATGTGGTTAGTTATAAATAATTTTTAGCGTAATAATGGTAAGTTATATTTATACAAATGCATGTAATATGTATGTGGACAGTTATAAAAAATTGTTACGTCAATATGTTATTGTAATATTGTTGTTACTTCAATAATGTTAGTGTAATTAGTTAATGCTAGTTTAATAATTGTAATTTGTAAATAAGTATTAGTTGAATAATTGGTATTTTATAAAAATTGTTACTACACAAATGGTATTGAAATAATGACAATCTAGAAATTAATGATTTTACTGCAATAATGAAATTTAATAAGTAAATGTTAGTGTACTAATGGTCATTTATAAATAAAAGACTGCGATGTAATTGTAATTTACTGTTAAATATTTATGTAATAAATGGTTTTGTAATAATTAAAAAAATTAAAAACATGTTCCACTTTAATTTTAGGATAGTTCGCTCCAGATAGTTAGGCTCGAGCAAAGGCCCAGCTAAGGACTTACAGGACCCGCGATGCAGTCGGGGTCCATGACCACCTGTTGTGACACCTACCTAAGTGTCACAGACTTAAACTCAAACCCAGGTGCTAGAGACCCTGCTGCCACATACCCAGGCTCAGACCATGGTGGCATAGACCCAGCCACAGACCCAGGTGCCATATACTCTGGTGCCTAGACCTTATGTGCCCCAGGCATTTCATCAGTTTTGAGACACTCAACCTGATGCCTACTACTCGGATATGAGCAGAATATCCGGGTCATCTCATTACCACCATATGGGGATTGGGCAACCCATATGGGAGCTCGATCCTAATTTATTCCTTGATCCAGATGGGACTAGTACACCCATTCATCTAGCTAGCCTACACCCAACTCAGCAGCAACAGCTAGATGATGGTGGCCCAGCCATCACACATAACGCGCAACCAGCTAATGGTGCCCCACTCGTCAAAGGGTGAGGCCCATAGGTAGTTGACTTACCACCACCTCTATCTCCACAAGACCGTCTGATGATTGTCCCTTGAGAGTAAGTGTTACTGACTCCTACAAATTTAATTGTTGATATAATTATTTGTTATTTTTAATTACATCACTTTATATATATATCATACTATAATTTAAATTTGTTAGAGCTTACTCATTAATGACTCTGTTCGTTCCACTGTAGCCTCCATTCATGTAAGGTCGTGGGATGAAAGTTGTATAGCTTGGTCACATGCATCTTGAGCTGCACGTCACCAAGTTAGAAGTAATTAGTTTCTATACATTTTTAAATAATAGTTTGTATATGGACTAATTCATATTTTTTCTATCTTTTGATATTGCAGAAGTACTATAGATGGGACCCCAGAGACTTTGGCCACATCTGCTAGATTGTGTTCGACTACTGTTTATGGTCCGTACAAAAACCACGTTTATCATTGGAGGTCCGTTGTGATTCATAAGATCTCCAACTTCTTCGGCAACCCAGACTATAATTTACTGCGGCCACATGTTCCATCTTGCTACAGTCAGCAGGTATGGAGCTAGTTGTGTGACCAGTGGGAGCATGAGAGATGGAAGAAGCTATCGGAGGTTGGTTCCCATGCCAAGCACATAACGGATAACTCAGGCCTTATTTCGAAGCACACGATGGGCTTAATCCCAGGTGAGATGTTAGGACCATCCCTCAGTGCTTGGCTTAGGCCAAGAAAATAGAGGAAACACAAAAAAAAATGAGGGACTTGATTGAAAATGTGAATAAGGTTGTATGTGCAAAACCAAGAAAATTTGGGTTCAAATTACACATGAAAAATTAGACTATGATGTCTATGGCATGAAACAAAGTTCAAGGGCCATATTGTACACTTAAAACTAGTGCTACAAGTGAAACTATGACGTTTAAACTAGCAAAATCAGCCATGCAAATAAGTAGAAGGATAAGTGGAGCATTAAGCCAACTTTTGGCAGCTTTTGGACACATGTCATGGCCTACCAAGCTTTGTCTCCCACCAAGAGTTATGCCCATCATTCTTTGTTTAGCTAATGGCCCATTATCTTGGTGAAATGGCCGAAACATGCAAGGGAAATAGCCATTTTTGGTCATTTGTATTTGTGCTTGGCATTGAAAGGCCAAAACCTTGAGCAAAATATCCTTGAGTGTTCATATGTGTTCTTGAGCATTTCATGCTTGTTCTTGGAGTTCATGGCCGAAATCTTGAAGAATACATGATGAACATGAAGTTTAAAGCTTGAAGTGAAGGAATCAAGCTTGGATTGGTGAGTTATAGCACAAGGCAACCTTGTTTCTTGAAGTTTGAAGCTTGAATGTGAACAACACAAGGTTGGCCGAATACACTCAAGCTTGTTTTGTTGGTAAGGATTCACATTCTACTTGAAAGCTTGGTATATTTCCATGTTCAAGTAGTTAATGGCAGCTAAATGATGGTTAAATTTTCTA
Source organism: Aquilaria yunnanensis (assembly GCA_039654915.1). Classification (NCBI taxonomy): domain Eukaryota; kingdom Viridiplantae; phylum Streptophyta; class Magnoliopsida; order Malvales; family Thymelaeaceae; genus Aquilaria; species Aquilaria yunnanensis. The sequence continues at coordinate 81,680,243 of CM077598.1, forward strand.
TATGATCTTAGTTTGCTAGAAAGGCATATGGATGAACCTTCGGGTTCTATGGTTTGGCTAACTAGTTCAAAGTAAAGGCAAGTGTTAAAGTACCTTGGTAAGTGAAGCCAACTTAACGTGGACTTGGAGCTCTAGTGGAATGGAGGATGGAATGGAGAAGACTTCTGTGCCAATTGCACATGGACACTTGCTAGATGGCCTTGGCTGAATGGTTACTTGTGGTGTGTGTGTGAGTTTGTGTGCTTGATTGATTGTTTGTGCGTGCTAACCCAAGCTATTGTTGATATATGTTGAATATATGCCTCGACCTTGCTTGGTTTTCTTTGTCTTCTTGTCTTTTTTGCAGGTTATTGCTAAGCTAAAGGAGGTTAAGCTATGGCTTAACTAAATAAACTCCATGGGAGTTGTAGTGAATTCCTTACTGAGTTGTAAAACTCATGCCCGTATTGATACATTTTTTCAGGAAAGGATATTGAGCTTGAGTGATTGTGCTAAGATTTGCTTGGTTGTGTACTAAGGTAGTACATTATTGCTCAAGGTATGTGTGCCAACTTATTCTTGGCTTGAAAGATTATGCATGTTCAAAGTCTTATGTATGGCCAAAACTTATGTGTTAAGTTTTGCAGGCTTGAGTAGGTTGTGGGACTTGTTTTAGGAGAAGGACTTGTCTAGGAGAATGACGGATGTGTGAACTTTGGCATGGGTGTTTGTGTTCACTTTTATGACCATGGACTTGGTCATTGGACTTGTAATCCAATGTGTGCTCCTGTATAGCATATTTGAGTTGATATTTGGGTAGCTATGAAAACTTGGTCTGTAAAGCTTAAACTTGGCTAATTTTGGACATGTAGCATCCTTGGTATGTTTCCAAGTAAGTAATGTTTTGTTGCTGCCAATTTTGTACATAGGTAGCCTCAGTTAAGTTATGGTTACTAGACTTTGGATGGATGCTTGTATGCCAAGTGTGCTTGGTTTTATGTATGTGCAATGTCATGTTGAAGTTAAGCTTTAAGTGTACTAAACTTGGCCGAAAGCTCATGGACATGTAAATGTGGTTTTTAAACTTGATATGGTATATGGGCTTCTTGGTTGGCATGCATTAAAGTAGTACACTTGATGGACACACATCCTATGCACTTAATGGACTAAGTGTACGCCTTGCTTGTATTGCAAGTAACTAAATTTTTCCTTGCCTTGTGATGCAAGTTAGTAGGTTGGGCTTTGCCATAAGCTGTAAATGATTATACAGAACTGCTACATACCTCCTGGGCCACCTCCCAAGCCCATAAACTTAAGAAAGTAAGACTTAAAGCCCAATAACAAAGGTTGGCCAAATTGAAAAGTCTGGTAATAACATTTGAAAACTTATTAGTTTGGCAACTTTTGAGCAACAGTGGGTGAATGTTACAGAGTGTGCATGGGCCGGGGCCTGTGTGGGGTGTGAGACAAGATGCACTGGGATCGTATGGTACCAACTTCTCCTTTCTATACATTATAATTTTTTATATGATTTATTAATTACTTAAATTTTTAATGATATATAAACATGTGCAGACAAAAGCCCGAGATGGAGTTGAGCCATTATTTCATGAGTGGTGGTCTCATACTCATAGATGCAAGAAGACCGGTCAGCCCATCAATCCGATTTCATAGCAATTACAAGTAATAAATTTTCATTTACCACTACTAACAATGTTTTAAAATATATTAACTGTCTTACTAACTCTAATTTCTTTTTCTTGTAGGATGGATATGTCCAGTGGATTCAAGAAAAATACCAGAATCTGAATGACCACCCGCAGTTTGATGCAAAAGTATGGAGCGAGGTACGAGGCCGACCAAACAAAGGCCGACTATTGGGTGTTCCATTCTGACTCGCTGATCCCCACACTTTTAGACCAAATTGGGTATTTTTCATTTCTATTTAACTTAATTAATTATTGTTATCACTTTTACATTGCTAATTGCTACTTATCAAATTTTTTAGGCTCCACGGGCTGATTTGCCTAAGATTGCTCAGCTGAGGGCTGAGAATACCCAACTACGGAGTGATTTTACCCAGTTACAGGCAAAGGTTCGCATTCAGGTCCAGCGAGAGACCGAGACTGCAATAAGCGCCATGCTTAACAGGTTGATCCAGTAGGGGATTATACTTGCATCAGCTCTCTTAGACGACCTATGTACCAGATCGTCCACTCAGCATCATGACGATGATTGTAGCCAACGAGATGGAGATGATTAGCCGGGCACTACGTCCCATTGATTTTATATTAGTCCTTCAGTTATTTGTAATTGACTTTTTTTGTAAAATTTGATTATTTTTATGTATAGTGAATTATTGACTACTTTGATCAATTGTTATATAATAATAATAATAATAATAACAATAATAATAAAATATTATATATACATATTATATATATATATAATATGTATATATATAATGCTATATAATATGTTTTTAATTTTTGTATAAATTAATTTACTAAAATCTTTAACTTGTCACAAAATCGTAGGAACAATACGATAATGTCAGAAAACCGTAGGAGATAGTTTAGTCAAAAAAAGTGTAGGAGTATTCTATCACAAAACCGTAGGACAAAAATTGTCACAAAAGCGTAGTATATTGAAAGTCACAAAACCGTAGGACAATTGGGGTCACAAAACTGTAGAAAATACTTTTGTCAGAAAAATGTAGGAGTTACTTCATCTCAAAACCGTCGGATACGCTAGGGTCCACGGCCATTAGAAAAGTGTAGGACTATTTTACGCTTATCCGCTGGTTTTTATTTCTGACCATACTTTTTCGTATAGTTTTGTCCAACAATTTTAATTGTAGGAAATGAACATTTCCTACGGTTTTCCTTCATTTATTCCAATCTTAAATGCCTTGTTCCCTTGTAGTGATACCTGTACTTTTTCTTTTTATTTCGCAAACACTCATCCAAGCCATAGAATACTGCCATGGTTTCTTTAAGGCAATGATAAAAAATACCCTACTTGCAACACCATTGAATTCCACATATGCCTATATCACATTCCCTATTGCACCAATTGTCATTCTCGAAACAACTCTTGAACAACCCCAGGCGGAAGGAGAAATGAAAACAACACCTTGTCTATGGTTGTTTGGCTCGCACCAGGTCAAATGACATCGTCCTATCGTGTGCACACAACCTGAATGAAGACGACGTCATTTGATTATGTACACATGGCATGCCTATGTTTCTCTTCACGCCTTTACATAATAATCTAAAAATATGAACAAAATCTAGCCTAAAGGAGAAAAATAATGGAAATTTCCCAAACTTTTCATATTGTTCTAAAATAACCCTACATAAATATAAAAGATTCAAAATAACCAGAATGCCTTAATATGACCAGGAGATTGGTGTCTTTCAACAGGAACTTTTTCCCACATGGTTTAGAAGGCTTTGAAATTAATCCACTAAAAACTAGTTTTAGAGTTGTAGGCCAAGAAACATTGCAAAACATTAGCAGTAAATTTGATCTCAAATTTCACCACTTTAGGATCAGAATCTCACAAAATGCAAAACATGAAAGTTGTAGAGCTTTTTCTTAGCTTCAAAATTACATTTGGATGACATAAAATGGACATCCATTGCCAAAGATATGTCCAAAATACCATAACTGCTTCTATTTCACTAGCAAAAATTATGTTCTAACTTTGAAGCAAAATTCAACCATCAAGATTCACAAATTGGGTCAAAGTATCTGCATATAAAAGATGCTCTGAAAATAATCTTTCCAATGAATCAAGAATCAACTCATTTGGGCATTAGATGAAAAAGTTATGCGTAAAATTTGAAAAGATGTTAAAGCTGTCCAGAATTGCCCAAATAGCTTCATTTGGCATTTCATGTTTCCAATTGCATCCTGATGCCCAATGGCATCCTCGTTGTGTGACATAGTAGCCTGAAGTAGGGACTTCCAGTATAAAGGCGTTTGAATGAAAGACTTTCGATATGAGGGTAGCTGCAAGACTCAGAAAAACGAGGGTTAAAGACTCCCCAGAGTGTGTTTCTGGGGGAAGAGCCTCCGACGCCCAAGTCAGTATTGGGGAAATAAGAAGCAAAAAGTGGAGAGCAAAGAGTAGAGAGTTCTATGTCCCTCTTACCAAGGTTACTCCCAAGTATTTATAGGAAGGCATAGGGAGGAGGCCGTTTGGCACAACCCATTTAGATCATGACACGTGTTCGGCCGAATGCGATCCGTACCTCTGTGGACGGGTATCTCCTGCTGGCCCTAGCCTGTTCTGGCCAGAGGTCAGGGCCGTGTGGGAGGTCTTTGTGTTAGGGGTATGTGCGAGGTTTCTTTGTTAGAGGCTCCGAGACCCTTCGGAATAGGAGGCCCCCTTCGGCTAGATATCATCACCGAGGGCAGTCAGGATAAGTTATTCAGTGGAGCGGGGCACCTTCGGGAGACATTCTCCTTTGCCAAGGATGGGGAATTACTTTTCCGAGGTTGGTAGGTTCGTAAAATCCCAGGGTGGTGAAAGACACCCTTCCCCAAAGTTGGGCATGTCACATTTCTGAGGATGGTGAGGACCTCCTCTTCCCCGAGGTTGGTCACTTGTACTTTCCGAGGGTGGTGCTCATCAGACCGATTTGGGAGTTCTGCAAGGGTAATAGCCCTTTGGCTATCACACCCTAAATCAAAATATAGGAAAATTGAATGCACTTTGACCCAAAATAAGAACAAAAGATTAAACATTATAGGATAAAAATATACTCCATCTGTCCTATATTTTTTGCACAATTTACTTTTCAACAATTAATGTATGATTTTTTATTCTCAACATTTTAGTATATAAATGAAGAACGTTTATATTATAATGATAAATCAAGACATATAGTTTCTATATTTTTAAAATTTTTTTTCTAACAGATACTAATATGAATAAATTCAAGTCAAATTATGTGAAAAAGTCAAATGGTGCAAAGAATATGGGACGAAGGTAGTACCATTTTTCCTTCTCATCGTTGGATGTTAGCTTAGCTGATGGTTGAATTTAGGGGAAAAGGAGCACAAAGAGAGGAGCAAAACAAAATAGAGGCCAGGGGGCAGAAGGTGAAAAGAAAGAAGTGAAACAAACAAGAGGCCAAGTAAAGGATGGGGTAAAAAAGTGAATAGATATGGAAATAAGTGACTTGTCTAGTGCACTTCTTGTTTGGATATGATATTCATAGCTTTCATTCAATATATAACTAAAGTTATTGAAGTTTGATTTTAGCATAGAGTTTAATGAAAATTTGATGATATTTTGAATGAGTACTTGTCATTTAAAACCAAACAATAACATTTCCTTTATGTTAGACAGTAATTGCCATATAACTTATACGATCTAAGACTATAAGCAATTACATGCATAATAAATGATGTTAACTTGAAGAAAATATTTATGTACTCTAAATAATGACTCCACTATAAATAAAAGTGATGTTAAGACTAGGAAAAACAATTTGGTGTGCTAGATAAAGGTATTTTCTCGAGACACAATAACAACCAATTTGGAAAAGAAGTCAATTTTATATCAGGAAATGAAAATTACAAGCTAACCTTATTTGCATATTAAGTGGGATGATTTCATATACCGAAAAGGGTAATTTCTCATATAGGAGATTTTCTTGACATTTCAAAATCTTTAATATATAAAGAAATAACTAGTATATAATTTAAGGTTCCTGATATATACAATAAGGGTACTAGAATAAAGATAACTGGTATGTAAAGAAATGACTAGTATGTAATTTAAGGCTTTTGGTATGTAAAACAAAGGTACAAGGATGAAAAATAATTGGTATATAGAGAAATAGTTGATATGTAACTTGAAGCCTCCGGTATGTAAAACAAGGGTGCTGAAATGAAAATAGACATATACCAATAGACTTTATCTACATATTAAGTGAGGTAGTTTTACATACATGATGTTTCTTTCACTACAGGAGAATGAGGTTTTGGTGACTGGTTATGGTGACCAAAGAAGTGGTCAATAAGCTTTCGGTCAGTAAATCGGTCAGCAAAAAGTGTATTGTGCATCCCAAAAGGTGAGCTGACCTGCTAGTGACCGACTAGGATTTGGTGACCAAAGTTGGTCACTAATTGGTCAATGTACTGACCGACTTAGTGACCAACTTGATTCAGTCAGCAAAAATATTTTTTAGTTTGCTGACTTATTATACTGACCAAAAAGTTGGTTGCAAAGGTTTTGGTCACTAAATCGGTCACCAAAAAGAAAATGTTATTCGCTTTGGCAATCCGTGTGAAATGAAAGTAACCAATCAGCTTTCATAACCTCTGCAATATAAATTTGAATCCTTCAATCGTTTAGCTATCCTAAACTTTAAATTTTATTATCTCCCACTCTTTGTTTTGGTTCCAGATTAAGGGACTTCTTCTTCAATCCTTTCTAGCAACTTTCACGGCCAACCTCAACTACTAGAGAATACTTATCACCGCCAATCTCAACTTCAGTAGTCAAACCCCAAAGCGCCATGCCCATGGCTATGGCCAAAGGCCTTCACGTGCCCATACCAGTTCTTGTCGTGGGTCTTCCTTTTTATCCTTCAAAGCTCGTCACTAGTTCTCTCTATTTCTCGCTCTCTTTCAGCCGATCTGGGTTTCAAAATCTTAAATCTAATTCTTAGATTGTCTCTCCCAAATCTCAATTTCATTTGGGCTTATTTCTAATTGTTCATGTTGTTGCTTCCACTGGTTGTTGGCATCTTAACTCGTGCTGTTGTTGAATACATGAATAAAAGTATTTGAAAAATTTTAAAAATGTACTAAAAAATTTTGAATTTGAATTTGAGTATTTAAGATTTTGAAAGAAATAAGCTGTTGATGGATTAACTTAAATGTGTGTGTGTATTTCAAATTAATTATATTTATATTAATTAACTTGAAATCACATTATTTTTATTACATGTATTTTAATTATAATAGATGGCTAATTAAATTATTAATTTTAATAAAAAAATTTATAATTAATAAAAATGAATTAATAAGAAAACGAACTCATAGCCTTATTGACTGATTATGTTAGTCACCAACTCTAACCACATGCTGACCATTATTTCGGTCACTAGATTCGGTGGTCAACTCAGTCACTGCTTCTTAGTGACCAAGGTTTTAGCAACCGTTTACTGACTACATATTTTGGTTACCAAAAAGTGCTTTCGTGACCAATTACTGACTGATAAGCCGGTCAATTTTTGCCGTCCCTCTTGTAGTGTTTGACATTTTTTGAATCACTGAAATATAAAGAAATAGCTAGTATTTAATTTCAAACTCTTAGCATGTAAAAATATAGTATTGGAATGGAAGTAGATGCATACCAAGAGATCTTATTTACAATTTAAGTAATGTAGTTTTATATACCATAGGTTTCTTTAACATTTCAATATCACCTGTATGTAAAGAAATAGTTGGTACGTAATTTAAGATTCCTAGTAAAATGAAAGAGCTGAAATAAATATAATTTGAAGAAATAACTTATATGTAATTTAAAGCTCTCAGTATGTAAAATGAGGATATTAGAATGAAAATAATTGGTATGTAAGGGAATAGCTAATATGTAACTTGAGCCCCGTGGTATGTATACTGGAATGTAAATATGCACAAACCAGAAGACCTTATTTACATACCAAGTGAGTTAGTTTTAAATACCAGAGGTTTCTTTGAGATTTTAATATCAGCGGTATGTAAAGAATAGCTGATGTGTAACTTAATGCCTCCAGTATATAAAATAAGGGTACTGAAATGAAAATAAGCACATATTACCAGACATTATTTACATGCCAAGTATGGTAGCCTTACATACCAAAGGTTTTTTAACATCTCAAAATCATTGGTGTGTGAAGAATTAATTGGTATTTAATTTGATGCTCCTGGTATGTAAAATGAAGATACTAGAATGAAACTAACTAGTATATAAAGAAATAATTAGTATGTAATTTAAGGACTCATGTATGTAAAATGAGGGTACTAGAATAAAAATAACTTATATGTACAGAAATAGCTTATATGTAATTTGAGGCCCCCGGTATGTAAAATGAGAGTACTAAATAAAAATATTCATATACCAAGAGACCTTATTTACATACCAAGTGAGGTGTTTTTACATACCAAATGTCTTATTGACATTTTAAAATAACCAATATGTAAAAAAATAGTTGTTATGTAATTTAAGGCACTTGGTACATAACATGACGCTCCATAGTATTATTAAAATTACATAATTAGTGCACAATAATTTGTAAAATATATAATTTTTTTTATACATAGGAATGAATACAATCTATCACAAGAATAAGCAAGAGAGTAAATAATCATAAACCTAAGGGGTGAACGGGTTTGCTTCACAAATTCTATAGGACCTCGGCTATAATTAGCTCACTTCTAACTGCCTATTTTGTATACAGTGTGGCGCAACTCCTCGAATCTAGACTTTGTCTATGGGTGTCTTTTCACATTGCCATTTTGTAGGGCAATGTGTGACATAAAATGTATAATTATATCATTAAAGTTAAAAAAGTGATATTTTTAATATGGTTCCTATATTATATATCATTATAGGTTTGGTATTAAAATTTCAGAGATTGGAATGTAAATGTTAATTAACGGTATATGAATTTTAAATCAAATAAAATAACACCATTTCCCTCATCGCATCTATCTCAAACCCCTTCCAAATTTGTACGAAGCATTTATGCGTATATCTAGCTGCACGTCATATTTACTAATTTTTATATTCATATTGGTGTTACAATAATATAAGTTTCCACTTAGTAATCAATTCATTATTAGTATAGTTTTCTTAACTCAAATTTTGTAACATCCATGATATTTATTTGGACAATAGCGGCAATTTTCACTTTCAATGTGACGTTTTAACATTCGAGAATAATGATATTATTCTTTAAATTTGAACCTTATAAATGACATTTTCATACACAATAATAGTGTTTTTGGTTGCCAATGTGACATTTTTATATTTAATAACAATAATATTTATTTTTTATTGCCATCTCTAAATCCTAAATCTAAAAATTTTCTTCCTACTTTGCATGCTTTATTCCTACTCCGTTTTCATTTTTTTTTCAACATATTATATGTTAATTTTCTTTTTTATGCCCTATTTCAATCATTTCTTACTCACACTAAATGATATCATACAATTGTCCCAATACATGTGCTAATGATTCTAATTCTCCCCCTATGTGTGCTCATGATTCTTATTCTAACACCTGTTCACTTTTTAATTATTTTTACCTTAGATTCATGTGCAATCAAGGATTTAAATTGCAATTATATTATGTTACTCATTACGAACTTATGTATTGCCTAATACTCAAACTAAAGTTGTCCTATAGTGGCTTATACATGTTAGTCATAGACTCGGCCGAAATACATTTGGATTTTACCACACTATGAAAGAATAATTTTTTGTTTCTATGGTTTCTATGTGTTACTTTTTTCATTTATACCCTGTTTTAAGACAAAACATATTTATGTTGTATTTTCATACAAACAAATAACTTTTTCTTGTCATTTTCTCAACGTCATTTTTCACTATGTGCTTTTCCATACAATTTCTCTTCCCTCTAAACTTTTCGTCTATATTTTATTATTATTTAAAACACTCATATATGCATCAATTTGACCAAGTAATGCAGCATTGTTTTCCTCATATTTTTCTATGTTTTATTTTTTAAAGCTTATATATATGTATATATGTTTGTGTGTGTGCCCGTATATATCTATCGCATAACATAAATTTTCTTCATTATTCTTGTTGCTATTTTTTCTGCAATTTATTTTTTTTCAAAAAATTTCAGTTCATTTTTGCCTATTTATTACATATATATTTTGTTGTATAAATTCCATAACATAAATTTCTTTATTTTACATATATGTTCTTTAAAAGATAGATGTTACGAAGATGTAAGAGTAAAGGTATATAAGGCCATTAAAAAGGGCACATGACGCTATGACAGTCACTTTTTTGAGAGAAGCAAATATACGTCCGGGTAAAAATAAAAAACATAATAGTTTTACATTAAAAGAAATAAGTAAAATGTAGAAGAGCCTTAATTTACTTGCATTGTCAAAGAGAACAAGTTTTAATAGGGTCACAGTTAGTGTATAATTTTTTAAATATTTTATATACGCATTAACTGGTTAACAAGTTAATAGGTTACAATGAGGCATGTGGCACCATTTGAATATTTGTCAATATGTACATCACTTGTATACTTTTCTACCATGGAATTTTCCCAACTTATATGCCATTGGCTACCATCTTTAAAGATTTTGTAATTTGGTGCTAGTGCTACAGTTATGCAATTTATTCCATCGAAAGAGTTTTCTGACCACATTAAAATTTTTTAAAATTTTTCATTATAAAAATGGAAGAAGAATTTTCGTGATATTCAACAAGAATTTTCGTGATACTATTACTTCTCAAAGTAAAGATAAATTTTAGTAGTGGAACAACAACTATAAAGAAAAAAACTTTTCTAGATACTTTTCGTTAGATTCGGGGCAACGACTTCCGTGCATTGCGGGTGTTGTGTAGAGTATAAAACATTGGCTGTCCCGCTCCAATTTCCCCCACCCAACCAAATATCTCCTTCAATTCGAGCTAAAAGTTTGTCACCTTTTACAGGGAAAATGAGACACGTGCTTTTGCTCAAGGGCTGGCTTTTGATCCTTGCACTTTTGTTTTCAGAAACTCAAGCTTGCTCTCGCACTGAGAGAGCCAGTTTGCTTAGATTAAAAAGCTTCTTCTCCATCTCCAGCGCTCAGATGTCCTTGTGCCGTGACCCTTATCGGAAGACCGTCGTGGAAGGAGGAAAGGGATTGCTGCCGATGGGATGGTGTCACGTGCAATGATTCGGGGGCTCAGGTGATCGGGTTGAACCTCAGCTGCAGCCTTCTTGTGGGCAGCCTGCCTTCCACCGGCACCAGGCTCCTCCTCCTCCCTTACCTGCAAATGCTTGACCTTTCTCGTAACAGCTTCAGCGGCTCTCAAATCCCTTCGGATTTGACTCGTATGGTTGGCTTGAAACAGTTGAATCTTTGCTTATGCTGGGCTTTCAGGAGAGATAGGTCTCGATATCTCCCTCATTTCCAACTTGGAACTGCTTAATTCCACTTCTACAGATTTCGCTCTGACTGTTTCAGGACAAGCCTTCGGTGCAACGTTGCGAAACATGAGCAAACTTCAACAACTAAGGCTTGGTGGCGTAGACATGACTCGTGTTCCTCTGGCCTTGCTCTCCAACTTGTCAGCTTCTTTGTCGTCGCTAACCCTTAGAGACTGTGGCTTGCGAGGGAATCTCCCTCAACAGACCTTCCACCACCTGACCAATCTGGACCTCGACTTAGGTGGGAACCTCGACTTGAGTGGCGACTTTCCGCAGCTGAACTGGAGCAGCCCCCTCAGGGATTTGTATCTTTATTTCACCCATTTGGGCGGAGAATTGCCGGAAGCGATAGTAACTTGACATCCCTGTAGAGTTTGATTCTCTCTTCCTGCTTCTTCTTTGGGCCATTTCCAGCTTCACTAGGCAATCTCACACAACTGACAAGTGTAGACCTCTCATCGAACGATTTCCATGGTGAGATCCCCTCATCTTTCCAGAACCTTCGGAGACTTAATTATTTGAGCCTCTCTGGGGATTCCTCTGCATCCAATATTCCTATGTGGCTAGGCAATCTCACACTGTTCACTCATCTGAACCTTTTTAGGGGATTTGTTGGACAGATCCCAGCATCTCTCTCAAACCTCAGACAGCTTTCATCTCTTGAAATGGATGGTAATAAACTGATAGGTCCGATTCCTTCTTCTTTCGGAGACTTCACAAAGTTGACCGACCTATTGTTACCCAACAACTCACTCAGCGGCAGAACACCCTCTGCGATTTTTAGCCTGCCACAGTTGCGAGACTTGGACCTAAGTTCTAATCGGTTGTACGGCCCCATCGATGAGTTTCGAGCAAAGTCACTTGGAAAAATTGACCTGAGCAATAACAAATGAAACGGTCAGATTCCGAGTTCAATATTCCGACTCATCAACCTCACATATGTTTATCTGGGCTCTAACAATCTAAGTGGCCCAGTAGAGCTATCCAGTGTCACAGAATTGAAGAACCTCCAGACGCTCGATCTCTCGCAAAATCCTTTATCATCATTGAGCACCAAAGCCTTTCCAAACTCCTCCTCCTTGGGTCTCTCTACTCTTACATTGGCTTCATGCAACTTAGGTGGGTCATAGCCAAAGGGCTATTACCCTCCAAACTCACAAGCTCTGACGAAGCACTGCGCTCGGAAGAGACAAGCATCACCCTCGAAGAATGCGAGCACCAACCTCGGGAAAAGAGGGTCCGCAATCCTTGACCCCCTGACCTCGGTAATCCACCATCACCCTCGGGAATAACAGGACTGACCTCGGGAATACATAGCACGAAGGCCTAAGCAAGCTTATCTGAAGTGACGCATCTGTCTAATTAGAAGACTTAATGACTCATTGACGAACGACACAAGCCTAAAGAAAGGGGATATCCACCTCGAGCTGACGGAATAACTTCAGGAACATCAGAAATTCGGCCAAAAACTGGGAGAGCCACTTGAGTACCAGAGGAGCTACCTCGGTTAGGAGAGTCATCTCAGATTGCCGAAAATCCCTCTGAATAAGATAACCTCGGCTAAAAATTTAGTCATGACGACTGAGTTAACCACCACCTTCCGCAAAGACTCCCATAATTTGCTCAAATAACCGAAGATATAATTTCGGCCATCCAAGGAGGGCATGTGATAGCCAAAGGGCTATTACCCTCCAAACTCCCAAGCTCTGACGAAGCACCGCGCTCGAAAGAGACGAGCATCACCCTCGAAGAATTTAAGTACCAACCTCTGGAAAAAAGGGTCCGCAGTCGTTGACTCCCTGGCCTCAATAATCCACCATCACCCTTGGGAATAACAAGACTGGCCTCGGAAATGGTACACTACCACCATCAGTAAGATGACCTGACCAACTTCGGGAGGAGTAGACTCACCATCATCGGCAGGGGAAAACATCCTCAGAAGGGAATCCTCTGTGCCGAGGGGCCTTCCGAGTGACTGGAGCGACCTCAGTTAGAAGTTCTCATGGCCAGAAGAGGTTTCTTTCACCGAAGGGTTCTTGTGAACAGAACAAAAATGGTTAAGGAGCCTCTGGCAGAGAGACCTCGCACACACCCCTGACACATAGGCCTCCCACGGCCCTGACTTCTGGCCAGAACGGCCTATGGCCAGCTGAAGATCCCCATCCTCGAAGGTATGAACTACATCTGGCCGAACACATGTCATGATCTAAGCGGGCTGTGTCAAACGGACTTCTCCCAATGACCTCCTATAAATACTTGGGGAAACGGCCTTGGTAAGGACACAGGTTGAACTCTCAAGAGAACTCTACTCTTTACTCTTCATCCATTACTCTTCACTTGCCAAATCCTGACTTGGGCGTCGGAGGCTCCTCCCCCAGAAACACACTCCGGTAGCCGTTATTGAGACTCACTCTCAGGTAGCCGTTATTGAGACTCGGCGTTCTAAGGATAAGGGACTCCTGAAGTCCCCATCAGCGTCGGAGAATCAACCGGCGACCGAACAACCCGCCATAGGGACTTCTTCGCCTGAGGACAAACATCCTCTAACGATCATGATGTTCTTCTTACGTGATTTTCAGCACTCTGTTGTGGCTGAAATGATGCAACAATTGGACCAAAGGTGGTCACAGCCATTTTCGGGCTGAAGGGCCTCTTCGTCAACTCCCCGTTGAGAAAGAAGCCCGAAGTCCACTCACCGGAGTTCAAGGAGTAGGGACTTCCATGACAAGTCCTCAACGGAGGACGTACACCCCAGAGGCCGATGTACTGGAGAAACGAGGTCCAAAGGGGCTAGGACTTCTCACCGGCGAAGTTCTTCACAGGAAGAGAGATCACAATCCCCTCGCCGCCAAAGTTACTCCCCGAAAAGGAGGAGTCGTTCTCTGTTGTCGAAGGCCTCCAGGCAGCGAGAAGAGCCCAAGCCACCATCCTCATGGAAAAGATCCTAGAGAGGTTAGAAAAAGTGGAGAGGCAGATCGCCCGAAAGCCTGTCCGGTCAAAGGTTATCTGAGGCCTTCACCGGAGAAGAGTCACCCTTCGTCTGGACGATAGTGGTAGCACCAATGCGAAGCGATTTTCGGGTGCCTCGCTTGGAAACCTATGATGGGCGTAGTGACCCTCAAGCCCACCTAACCAAGTACAGGCGTAGTATGGTGCTACATGGTGCCGATGACGCTACCCCTTGCAAGTGCTTTGAGGTCACCCTTTCCGACCCGGCAACCGAGTGGTACAATTCCCTCGCCCCTGGAACTATAATGAGTTTCCAAGAGCTGTCCACGGTGTTCACGCAGCAGTTCATCGGTAGTAGGCCAACGGCAAAGATCCCATTCAAATGTTCGACTTAGCGCAAAGGAATGGGGAAACCATTCGCGACTATGTTGAGAGGTTCAATCGTGAAGCCCTGAGTGTGCCGGACTTCTGTCTTGAAATACGCATCCTCACCATGATAAGCGGACTTCGAAGAGACTCACAACTCTTCTACAAGTTCTCTAAAAACACCCCGAACACCCTTAGAGAATTTTACCGAATGGCGGAACAGCACATGACGACTGAGGAGCTTAGGATGGGGGGGCCAAAGTTTGAGCACATACGCCCCGAAGGACAGAACAGCCAACCTCGGTATCCAACCGAAGGTGAAGGGAGTCCTCGGAAGTAGAGAGGGAAGAAGTCAGTGACGTTCACCCCCTTAAACACCACGAGAACGAACATACTACTGGCAATGGAAAGGCAAGGCACCCAGATCCAGAGACCGGAGGGCATGACCTTGGAAAACAAGAAAAATATGAAGAAACTCTATCAATTCCATCGGGATCACAGTCATGACACTAAGGATTGCTTCCAACCCAAGAAGTACATCGAATCCCTGATCAAGCAGGGCCAACTTCGTTGGTACCTACGGATACCTTCTCCCAGGGGAAGGAGGGAGGAGGAAAGAAAGGAAGATAAGGACTACGATTTCGATCGACGTTGCAACCGAAGTCCCAAGAAGATTCCTCCACCACCGGCTGGAGAAATCCAGACGATCACCATGGGACTACCTTCGGCAGAGAGGAAGAGGAAAGCCAGGGAGATCTCGGTGATGGAATTCGGTGACCCATCGAACAAGCTCATTCGGAAAGATGGGTCTAACGTAGTATTCCCACATGATGACGCACTCCTTATTATGGCAAGGATTGGGAGTTGGGACATAAAAAGGGTGCTCCTAGATGACGGGTCCAACGCCGATCTCCTATTCTCCCACTTGTTGCCAAGCTTGGGCATCGCAAAAAATGACCTCAAACCTGTCACATCCCCTACCTTCGGGGTAGGTCCTTCCGAACTACCTGTCCTCGGGTGGATTGACCTACCTCTGATGATAAGGGGAATTGCAGTTTAAAACAATGGAGAGCTCTTCGCCTCAGCCATGACTAGGTTCCTAGTCATTGACGTCCCCTCTTCGTACAATGCAATCCTTGAAAGGCAAACTCAAGGGAACTTTCACATCCGACCAGATGTGAAGTACCTGATGGTCACCTTCGGGACAAAGGAGGGGGACGCAGAAATATTTATTGATCAAATAGAGGTCCGGAAGGTCTTTGTAAAGACGAGGCAAAGCCCAATGAAAGTGCACATGCAGACCTCGGAAGAGAATGGCATACCGACAGAAGAGTTTACAGAGGGAGAGAGAAGCGACTCAGAGAAAATTGAAACTGAGAATGTAGAGCTTGTCCCGAGCCGAAGTACCCGAGTTGGGAAACGGCTGGCCGAAGGTGATAAGTAAAAGCTTGTATCTTTCCTTTTAATGGACAAAGATCTATTTGCCTACTCGCTGAAGGGCATGCCTGGGGTAGACCTCCACATAATTCAACATAGTCTTAAGATACGCCCTGACACGAAGCCTGTTCACCAAAAAAAGAGAAACTTTTCGGCACACAAAAATAACTTTCGTCAAATCCGATGTCCAACGGTTGATGGAGGCGGACGTAATAAGAGAAGTCAAATATCCCGAATGGCTTAGTAACGTAGTTATCGCCACAAAAGAAGGGAGTGACAACCTCCGAATGTGTATCGACTTCTGAAATGTGAATGATGTTTGCCCTAAGGATTCATATCCTCTACCCCCAATAGACCAGTTGGTAGACTTAACCGCCGAGTATGGCCTCCTCAGCTTCCTTGATGCCTTCAGTGGGTATCATCAAATCAAGATAGACCCCGAAGACGAGGAAAAAATTGCCTTCATCACCGAAGTCGGTACATACTATTATATTAGAATGCCCTTTGAGCTAAAGAACGCAGGGGCCACATACCAGAGGCTGATGAATAGGGTCTTCGGCTCCCAAATTGGGAGAAACATGGAAGTCTACGTCAATGATATGATAGTTAAGAGCAAACTGCCAAGTAGTCATATCATAGACTTAAAGGAAACATTCCACCAACTGAGGACATTCGGAATTCGTCTCAACCCCGAAAAATGCGTGTTTGGGGTAAATGCGGGTAAGTTCCTCGGATTCATGGTTTTGGAAAGAGGTATTGATGCCAATCCGGAAAAAGTCAAGGCCCTGCTGGGATTCCGAACTCCTACAACGACCAAGGATGTGCAAAGGCTTACGGGGAGAATCACGTCCGTTAGCAGATTCATCTCTAGATATGGGGATCGCTGTCGACCGTTCTTTAAATTCCTCACTAAAGCAGCAACAAATGGAGGTAACTTCGGCTCCGAGGTGCACCCTTGGAACAAAGACTGCCAAAAGGCCTAGGAAGAGCATAAAGTCTACCTAACTCGTTTGTCGACACTCTGGCAGCCACGGGAAGGAGAACCCCTCATACTCTCACCGTCACTGAAAAGGCGGTGAGCTCGGTCCTTGTAAAGGAAGACGGGGCAAAGCAATGGCCAGTATATTATGTGAACAAGTCATTGTATGGCGTCGAAGTCAGGTACCTCTTGCTACAAAAGGCTATTTATGCCCTGGTACTTGCAAGCAGAAGGTTATGACCCTATTTCCAAGGACACCCCATTGTCGTGCGAAGTAACCTGCCTCTTCGGGATATCATGAAGAGGGTAGACCATTCGGGAAGGCTTTCGAAGTGGTGCATCGAGCTCGGTGAGTATGATATCACCTATGAGCTGAGGAAGGCAATAAAAGCACAGGCATTGGCAGATTTCATTGCCGAAGTACCCATTACCAAAGATAGTCCACCTAACCTTGGAAAGGATAAACCTGAGTGGACTCGTTTGTTGATGGGGCCTCCAGCTCCGAACATCAAGGAGCTGGAGTAATTGTTCATGGTCCCGAAGGTATGGAAGCCATGAAGGCCATAAAATTCGGGTTTAATGTCACCAACAATATGGCAGAATATGAAGCCCTCATAGCAGGCTTGCGCCTCGCCAGAAGAGTTGGTGTGAGAAACCTAAAGGCCCACAGCAATTCTCAGCTCGTGGTCCGACAGATGGCAGGGGACTACGACACAAAGGACCCAACCTTGGCAAAGTATCACAACCTCGTATCAAAGCTCATCCAGGAGTTAGATGCAGTACAGATCGAGAATGTACCTCATCGGGACAATGCTGAAGCAAATACTTTGGCTAAGTCAAAAAAGTCCACCGAAGTGCTAAGCCAACCGAGCATAGCAATAATGACCATAGCAACTTCGGAAAGAGGATGGAAAGATCCAATAAAAAAGTACCTCACGACTTCAGAGCATCCCGAAGACCCTCAAGAAGCAGCAAAAGTGTGAAGATGTTTTGGACGATATTTCCTGATCGGGGAGGAGTTATACCGACAAGAGTACGCGAGTCCACTGCAAAGGTGTTGATAGCCGAAGTGCTTTCGCCCTGACCACCTACTGACCACGGGAAAGAGGGAGCCAGAAACCTGAGGTATATGACCTCGAAAAGGACTCCGGAGTGAAAGAAGTCACACACTTGAGGCGCAAGACCTCGGTAGCTCACCAAATTCCAACTTCAAGAGCCAGCGTAGCACCTCCTTCGGGAGGGTGACCGAACTAGCTTTTGAGGAGAAATACCAACCACCCCCTACGGGACAAAGCCCCCCGAAGACGTAGACACCGAAGTTCCAGCCCAACTCCGGGAAAGGGTCCCTCACCCCGAAGTGAGACATCAACCAAAGGGACCTCGGTTGTACGGCAAGAGACATCAAGGAGTCTTTGACACTCCACTCATATACATCTTCGACACGCCACCCCCAAACACACTTTGACACGCCATCGCAGTCTAACATCCTGTCACATCGGGCTACACCTACCACGGCTCGTGGCCCGAGGAGCCAGCAGGCTACGAAGGGCCCCCACGCCCAGAAGTACGAACACCATCCGTCCATACACGTGCCACAATCTAAAGGGATCACCCCCTCCCTTATATACCAGGGAAATGGTCACAGACAGGGGGGCTTCTCTAGAGATAGAGAGAAAAAAGAAAAAGGACAGAGAGGCTAGAAAACAGATGACGCTCTCCTCCCTCCCCTTGAAACTCTCCCTTCAACCCTCGGAAAGACACACCAGGCAAGAGTCCCTTGTGCTTATTACTGTGTCCCCTTCTCTCTATTAGCACTGACTTGGGCGTCGGAGGTTCCCCCCTGGAAAACCACCCCAGGGGCCTCCTAACCCCTGTTTTCTGAGTGTTTCAGCCAGGTGTCCCTGAAGGATCTGCGCTCTGGGCTCTCTCCCGTGCCGGAAGTCTTTCCTGTCCTCACCAGCCACGGTACCAGGAAGCTGCCGACCACCACTTACGGTGACCCTCTCAGGGTACCTTCTTGTACCTCCAGGACCCCCTGCTGCCCACACTGCTGCACATAGTGGAGATGTTGGCTCCGCCTAACCGGACCGTATTAGATGCTGGCTCCGCACCCCCGGACCGCATCATCTGGCGCCATCTGTGGGAACTCACTCCCAGGTTGCCGAAGTTGAAGCTCGGAGTTCTAAGGAGAGGGGACTCTCGAGGTCCCCGTCCGCGCCAGAGATTCAACAGGCAACCGAATAATGGCAGCCGGGATTTCCCTGCCCGAGGGTGAATGCCCTCTAACTATTACCATAGGCTTCCTGCGCGAATTCCCACGCCCTAGCGTGATCGAAATGACACAGTAGTCTAACTGAATAAGGCCGCAGCAAAAATTCGAGCCGAAGGCCTTCCTCATCAGTACCTCGTGGGGTGGAGAATCCCATGCCAATTCACAGGAATTGGGAAAACGGAGATCAATGGGATGAGTCCTCGGCGGGAAGTATGCTCCCCGAAGTACGACCTACGGGAAAAGCAGGGTCGGGATGACCTAGACCTCCCCGCCAAAAGCGTTCTGCACCCGAGGATAAAATTGCCATCTCCTCGGCAACAAAGTCAAAACCCATTGCCCCGAAAGGTCGTCTACAACTTGGCGTGTGGGTAGAAGGCGCCAACTCTATTTCCCTGGTCATGCTATCGCTGTCCGAAGTGACCCTCTTTTGCGCGACGTCACAAAAAAATAGTAGAGCATTTGGAATAGACTATCGAAATGGTGCATCGAACTCAGAGAGTACTACATCACGTATAAGCCTAGAAGGGTAGTGAACGCCCAGGTACTGGCAGACTGCATTGCCGAAGTCCCAGAAGAAGGGAAGGCTGAAACCAAAAAAGGAGACAGAGCGAAGGTAGATCCAGAGTGAAAACTCCTTGTTAGTGGAACCCCAACGCAGAACATCAGGGCACTGGGATGCCCCCCCCCCCCCCCCCCCCCGGGGGCCCGAAGGTAGGGAGGCCACCAAAATGATCAAATTTGATTACCAAAAACTGTTGGGCCATCCGAGCATGGAAACGCTAGGTATAATAACTCGCACAAAAGGCTGAAAGATCCTACAAAGAGGAATCTCGCAACCAAAAAGTCCCGAAAATCCTCATGAAGAGGCAGAAAGTGCAAAGACTTTCCGAACGATATTTCTTGATTAAGGAAAAACTATGCAGGCAAAGGTACGCAACTCCGTTATAAAAGTATATATATCGGTAAAAAGGGTGCAGGACAATTCGTCCAAGAGGTGTGAAAATGGCCAGAGACACACCAGCACCCGAAGACTGCCTTCGGAGTGGATAACCTCGGAAAGATTGCACCGAGCCACTCCAGACAGCACCCGAAGATGTGAAGTTCTGCGTGATAGCAGAGGACTACTTCACTGAGTGGGGTAAGGCAGAACTCCTAGCAACCATGCTGGAAAAAGGTGCACAAAAAGTTCGTCTGGAAGAACATAATATGCTGATTTGGCATACCGACGATGACACCGGCCAGTAATGATTTCTAGTCTATGGACAGAGGATTTCAAGAATCCGTCACCGACCTCAGAATAAAAAGGCACTTCAGCCCACTAGCTCAGCCCCCGAGCAACAGACAAGTAGAGGTAGCCAAAAGAGGGACTATAAGAGATGCAAAGGGAAAGTGGCCAGGAGAACTTCCTACTGTACTAAGGAGTTATCAGACAACTCCCCGAAGGGCCAACGCGGAGACACCTTTCTCACTTATCTCCAGTGCAGAAGCCACTATCCATTTGAAGTAGTTCGGCCATCATACAGATGTTTGACGAAAGAGGAAATGACCTCGGGTTGAGAACTAACCTCGACTTAGTTGTCAAACACTGAGAAAAGGCCGAGCTCGAAAGCAGGCTTTTTCGGCAAAAGGTGGCCATAAGTGCAAACCTGCATGATAGGCCAAAAGGAATAAGGAAAAGGAGACCTCGCCGCCGAAAGGCCAAATTAGAACCCCGGAAGCCGTCCTATGGGGTACTTCGGCCAAACGAAAAAGGACATTATTTGGTCCTAAATGAGGTCCGAAAAGGAGTATACAAGCTCAGCAACACCGAAGGACGAAAACTGAAAAATACAAGGCACTCGGGCGCCTTAAAGAAATTCTACGCTTAGAATTTTTAGACAAGAAATGGTGAAAGCCAGAAATTTGTCAAAGTACAGAAAAATTTCTGCTGTATGAGAATGTTCGCCGAACAAAGCTGAAGTATGGACTCCCGAAAGTCTCCTATTCCTTCCGAAGTTGGTTGGGTTATATGCCCAAAAAAG
Organism: Aquilaria yunnanensis; assembly: GCA_039654915.1. Classification (NCBI taxonomy): domain Eukaryota; kingdom Viridiplantae; phylum Streptophyta; class Magnoliopsida; order Malvales; family Thymelaeaceae; genus Aquilaria; species Aquilaria yunnanensis. The sequence continues at coordinate 81,701,438 of CM077598.1, forward strand.
GGCAAGTCTACCGAACACGGCCGACAAAGGGCAGGCTAAAATTTGCCTGAAAAGGAACTTCGCCAACTGCGAAAGACTGCATGAAGAATGGCCGACAAAACGAGCAAAGAAAGTACCAAAGTCCCTGACCAAAAGTGGTCGGGACAATTGGGAAACAAAAATTGCTCAAAAAGACTTGGCCAAAATAATGAAGGAAAATTCATTGAAGAAGGTCTTGATACAAGGAGAAGATTACAAGAAGAAGAGTACAAAGAAAAAGAAGTAGACAAAGGTCCTAGAATATCTAAGGGACCCCGGTGTCACGGGAAGCTTCGGCTCCTGAATCTTTCGCCGCCACCTTCGGTGCAGGAGGAGGAAACGGCAAGTTAAGGAACTCGACTCTTGACCACATCCACCGAGGCCCCCCGGGAATCTCCAGGGCAGCCAGAAAGGAAGGATCGAGGTCCGGATACTTCTTCAGAAATTGATGACGAGCTAGGCAGAAGCCGTCCTGAAAAGCAACCTTGGACGTCTGGATGGCTTTGTCTTTTTCAATATCCAACTCATCCGCCTCATGTTGAAGATCCGAAACCTCCTGCCGAAGGTCAGTAATCTCATTCTCCAGCTCCTCAGTTTTCTTCTTCTTCTTCGAACCCTCCTTCAGCAAGTCGACCTTGGCCTGGAGTTCAGCATTTTCAGCCATTGCCTTCGCCAGGAGGGCAGACTCCCCTTCCTTTTCCTTTTGAAGGGTCTCGTTGGCCGAAGTCAGGCTGATTAATTTTTCGCCAAGGTTGGACATCTTCTTGGAAAAATCCTTCAAGAGCTCCTCTTGGCCGTTCAAGAACTCATCCCGAAGACTGACAATGTTCTCCTACCATATTTGGCTCAACTTGGCGTTCGTCACCACCGAGTTGGCACAGAAGACTTTGGCCTTCTCCAATTTGTCTTCGGCCCAGGCTCGGACCGAAGACTGCTTTGCTGCCCAAGCTCGGAGGTATCCACTATACCCCAAAAGCTGCAAAAAAAAAAGAGAGAGAGAAGGTACTTAGTGAAATTTGCACGAGGAAAGCCAAAACACTTAGACAAAAAATGGGAGGAAAAGTGAAGAGCCTGAAGAATTACCTAAGCAGCATGCTCGAAAACTTTTGCAGCAAGGGCATCCTCGGAGCACACTCCTCGACGATTGCCTTGAAGGATGCCTGAGTAAGCACGCCCCTCACCATTTGGGGAGCCATCTCCCGGTAGTCCTCAGAGAACAAGTTCATGTCCTCCGTGAAAGACCAGAACGGCTCGAACGGTACTTTGTCCTTCGGGACATGAGAATCCCGAAGAGCCCGCCTTCAAGCGTGCTCAACCATCCAAGCTGAGGGCGCCAGATCGTCTGCAAAAAGAAAGATACATCTCATCAGGTAAAAATTCCTTGATTGTGAAACATGTAAGATTGGAGGAGAAAAGGGACAAACCTAGCGCGACCTCCGCAACATCGTCATCAAAGTCCCGGACTTCCTCCACGTCGGCAGGAATATGTTTGCCCTTGGCCCTTCGGCGCTTTTCTAAATCTTCGGCAGAAAGATCTGCTAAAGAGCCCAACAAATCCGCTGACGTGGCGGGACTCGGAGGGGCAGGAACAGCGACCACCCTGACAAGAACCTCGAGGCTGGGAAAAAGTTACAACCTCGGTCGAAGTCGCAGTGACATCGCTATCCTTAGTGGAAGTAGCAATAACATCATCGACCTCCGAAACGTCCTCTAAGGAGGGAAGAGGGGTGTCTTTCTTGCCCTTCTTGGCCAAAGATGGTCCGCCCCCAGAAGGCTTGCGCCTCTTCTTCGCTTGTGCTCCCTTTTCAGCCTGACCAAGGAAGAGAGACCTGTAGTAGGCGGCAGACTCGTCGCCCATCTATGAGAAAGAGGGAAGAAATCAGTGTAAGTCCACAGGCACTTATGCTGAAAAAACCTTGAAAGGAACTTACTTTCAGAAAAGGCTTCATAAGTGAGCTCACTCCGAAGGAGCTTCACCAGCCACGAGCTCTTCCCCTCGGTAGTAGGAGCTGGCATGCCGAGATTCGTCTTATGCTCCGTAACCACCCCCAACTCCCGAAGGACATCCTCGGTCATGAGTTTCCACATGATCGAGAAAGGGTAGAGAGAGCGTGGAGGGACCTCAGCATCCCAGTCGGCGACAGCACGGATTCGTCTGTCAAAGTCCCCAAACTTAGCTGCCAACTCGGGAGTCAGCAACTTCCTGGGATACATGACATCCGCCTCCAGCTTTCCCCGAGCCCACTTGGTCGGGATGTGCGACCAGGCCTCCGCCAACTTCAGGAAGAAGAACTTCCTCTGCCACCCTCGCTAGCTATCCTTGGTAGCGAAGGTGAACATAAATTTCTTGCTCCCAGATCCCCATGGCAGCGTGAAATAAAAAGCCACCGTTCGGAACCAGATAGAGCTTATAATACTGCATGAACAGGATGAATTGGGGTTCTACCCCGAAGATCCCGCACATACAGAGAAAAGCATTGAAATAGCAGTATGAGTTGGGAGGAAGCTGATTCACGGCTATGCCATGAAATTGGCAGAAGTCACAAACCATCTTCGCAAGAGGAAACCGAAGTGCGACCTTCAGCTGGGCTCAGAAAATGGTAACCTCATCACCTCAATTCATAAACCTAAACTAGCCAAGGCGAGGTAACCTTGTGATGGCATACGAGGGAAGGAAAAATTTGGTCTTCAACTTTTCTAATTTTTTAGGAGTATGAGACATAAGAGGTTGCCAGCTTTCGGGAATAGGCATGGTTGACCAAAAAATGACTTCGAGAAGCGAAAAGAAAAGCAGAAACTGAAGGAACTCTAGAAATCAGAACCCACCAAAAGTCTTGCCGAAGTATGGGTTTGAGGACGCCGTCGTGAAAGATCGCCGGAAATTGCTCCGTTGCAATTTAATCGCCGCAAAAAAAGAGAAAAAGGCACAGAAAAAAGCGAGAGCAAAGAAACACAAATGAAGAGTATGACAGGAGGAAGGCTTATATAGATCAAGGAAGGGTAGCCAAAAGGGCGTCATAAATGCTGCGGGAAGGCGAAGCGTCGCCATAATGGCCCCTCGCGGGCGAAAAGGCGTGCCCATCCCAGCTGATGCCTGCCACGTGTCACCTGTCACGAGAAACTAGGACACATTTTCTGACATCCAGAAAACCCGGGAACATTGCTTGAGACTGACACGCCTAGTTTCAAGACACGTTGATCCACTAACGTATGGCGGGAAAAGTGAACAAATTGGGAAGCTCGAGAACACCGAAGGGTGGACAGATGACACCTGTCCGAACAAGGCTTATCACCTAGGTGGCGAACTGCCTTCCCTACCGACGTCATACTCCGAGTGTAAATCCATAAGGTTCGGAGTTCAAGGCTCCACGCCGCCCTGTTCGACCGAAACGGACATACTACTACATGGGCCTCCGGCAGTCCACGAGGTCGTCCTGTCAAAGCTGCTAATTGGGCGATAGACGGACACCAAAAGGACTACTTGCCGAAGTCTCCACTTCGGACTTTCCAAGGGGGGCATGTGATAGCCGATGTGCTATCACCCTGACCACCAACGACCACGGGAAAGAGGGAGCCAGACACCTGAGGTATACTACCTCGGAAAGGACTCCGGAGTGAAGGAAGTCACACACCTGAGGCGCACGACCTCGGTAGCTCACCAAATTCCAACTTCGGGAGCCAGCGTAGCGCCTCCTTCGGGAGGGTGACCGAACCATCTTCGGGGGAGAAAGACCAACCACCCCCTGCGGGAGAAAGCCCCCGAAAGACGTAGACACTGAAGTTCCAGCCTGACTCCGGGAAAGGGTCCCTCACCCCGAAGTGAGACATCAACCAAAAGGGACCTCGGTTTTACGGCAAGAGCCATCAAGGAGTCTCTGACACTCCGCTCATATACATCTTCGACACGCCACCCCCAAACACGGTCTGACATGCCATCGCAATCTAACCTCCTGTCACGTCGGGCTACACCTACCACGGCTCGCGGCCCGAGGAGCCAGCAGGCTACTAGGGGGCCCCATGCCTAGAAGTACGAACACCATCCGTCCATACACGTGCCACAATCTGAAGGGATCACCCCCTCCCTTATATACCAGGGAAATGGTCACAGACAGGGGGGCTTTTCTAGAGAAAGAGAGAAAAAAAAAAGAGGACCAAGAGGCCGAAAAATAAAGGACGCTCTCCTTCCTCCGCCTGAATACTCTCTCTTCAGCCCTCGGAAAGACACGCCAGGCAAGAGTCCCTTGTGCTTATTACTATGTCCCCTTCTTTCTAATAGCACTGACTTTGGCGTCGGAGGTTCCCCCCGGAAACCACCCCGGGGGCCTCCTAACCCCTTGTTTTTGAGTGTTTCAGCCAGGTCTCCCTGAAGGATCTCCACTCCGGGCTCTCTCCCGTGCCGGAAGTTTTTCCTGTCCTCACCAGCCACGGTACCAGGAAACTGCCGTCCACCACTTAAGGTGACCCTCTTAGGGTACCTTCTTGTACCTCCAGGACCCTCTACTTCCCACACCGCTGCACACAGTGGAGATGCTGGCTCCGCCTTACCAGACCGTATCAGATGCTAGCTTCGCACCCCCGGACCGCATCAGGTGTGTCGGCGAAGAGGATGTCGAGACAGTCCTCACATAAATCCATGAGGGGGCCTGTGGTTCCCACATAGGAACTAACACTCTGGCAGGAGTGCTACTCTGCCAAGGATACTTCTGGCCCACCTTAAGGAAGGATGCGAGGCAAGTTGTCCAGAAATGTGACAATTGCCAAAAACACGCTAACATCCAGCGACTACCCTCAGAAATGGTAGCTCCGGCTAACTACCCTTGTCCCTTCGCAGTATAGGGTATTGACTTCATCGGGCCTCTCCCAACTGCACCCGGAGGAGTGAAGTTCTACGTAGTCATAATGGATTACTTCACTAAGTGGATTGAGGCAGAACCTCTGACAACCATATCGGCGAAGGACATACAGAAATTCATCTGGAAAAACATCGTATGTAGATTTGGCATACCAAAGGTGATAGTGCCCGATAATGGTTCCCAGTTTATTGACAAGGTGTTCTAAGAATTCACTACCGACCTCGGGATAAAAATGCACTTCGCCCGGGTAACTCATCCTCAGAGCAACGGACAGGTAGAGGTGTCAAATAGAACCATAAAGGATGGCTTGAAAAAGAGATTGAAGGAAGCAAAAGGAAAGTGGCCTGGAGAACTTCCTAGTGTGCTATGGAGCTATCGCACAGCTGATGGGTTTCGGGAGCCAAACAGCGCAGTGGAATTTAACCGAAACCCTCCAGGATCCAAGTGAAACGGGGTAAACCGTGTGTTTGAAAATTTTCATACCTAATTTTTGGTTGAGATCTCTCACTCTACTGTAGAGTTGAATCACAAAACCTGAACAGTAGACGTGTTCAGGCTCGCTATGGTATCCACACGAGCCTCTCGGGATCACCACCCTTCAACCACGTCCCGGCAGATGTGTTTCTCTTGCGCTCGCAGTGCTAGCTTGCGTCCTCCAAGGAATTGCAAGAGAAGAGTGCGGCTGTCCTTTTAGGACGCTAGGGCAAGGAGACCTGTGAATTTCTCACTAGAAGTTGTATTTATAGTGAGACTCAACTTCCAGGCCTAATAGGTTTCAAAGCCCTAATCCAATTAGGCTTTCATTTCGGGCTTAATAATGGCTCAACTATTGGGCCCATTATTAATATGAAATTATTGTGAAACCAAAACCCAAATTATTAGCCCATGCACTCTAATGATCCAAATAGCTCTATGTGTGCGACCTAACAGGCTCTTACCAGGTTGGCAATGATCATAAATCACACTTATGATCATAAGCAATGAGCGGTGTCTAGCAACACATCATTGCTACCCAAGTGACAAGATGTCGATGATTCGACTAAACCTTATGATCATTACCGATATATGCCATTGTCCCTTTGTCCAAGATATCAAGACTAAGAACGAGACATGGAATGTGTCACTCTCGTATAGCCCAATCTTTGGTTTCTTGATTACCGAGTAGACCAACTTAAACTGATGACATTGATATCGTATATGAACTTATCTGAGCATGGCCATGCATTTTTCTAAGTCTTACTCTATCAAGGGGCCCAAAGATATCACTCCCATTACAAAGGAGGGACAAATCCCATCTTGATCATACAAATCCCTCCGCACGATATGTGACATACCCAATGACCTCCTTCAAGTTCACTCAGTTACGAGCAACAAAGGAAAGTATCAAAGTATGTGACTCACATGTAGGGAACCTTGATGATCTTAGGTCGAAGGACTACATATACCATGATCACTATGAGAATCACTTATGACACTCATATAACGATCCATGTAGTGTTCTCATGGTGGGTCGGTCCAATAGACAAGTTCTCCAACTTGTACCCATATGTAGACTACATATCTCATATTAGTCTCCACATAAGCTAGTCGTTATGTATTATTGCAACCCGCTCAACAATAATACTAGACCAAGGATGTTTAAGAATATCATTATTCTAGAGTTACAATTATGTTTGTTAAGTTACGCAGAAACAAAACAACAAACATAATTGCTGGATTAATGCCTTAATAATATATCATGACTCAATGTGCAAAAATACAATCATCTCATGATTGGCTTTTGGGCACAACACTAACAACAACCCCCCGAAGGGCCACAGGTGAGATGCCTTTCTCTCTCGTATTCGGCACGGAGGCCATTATTCCTATTGCAGTGGTTCAGCAATCAATAAGGATACAAGTGTTCGACGAAGAGGGAAATGACCTTGGGTTGAGAACCAAGCTGGACCTAATTGACGAACACAAAGAAGTTGCTGAGCTTAGAAGAATAGCTTTTCAGCAAAAGGTAGCTGTCACTGTGAACTCGCATGTCAAGCGAAAAGGAATTAGGAAAGGGGACCTCGTCCTCCGAAAGGCTGAGTTTGAGCCCCAAAGACCATCTCACGGAGTGCTTTGGCTGAACTGGGAAGGGCCTTATTTGGTCCTTGATGAAGTTCAGCTAGGAGTGTACAAGCTCGGCGATACCGAAGGTGGAAAACTGAGGAATACATGGCATTTAGATGCTTTGAAAAAATTCTACACTTAGAAATTTTTCTGAGGAAAATAGTCCCACCAAAAGAGCCTAGCCGAACAAGGTGTAAATGCCTATATACAAAAATGATACATTTTCTCCGAAGAGGCTTTAAACCGAACATGGCTGATAAAAATGGGCAAAGCTTTGCCGAAAGATATTAGGCGCAACTAGTCCTATATACACCGAAAGCAGTTAACCGAATAACAAGCACGGAGGATACTTCGAACTAACCCTTGGTACCGAAGATAGTATAGAAGAAACATGTCCTGAGACTTAGCCAAATTTTGGAGGAAAGAAGGGATTTTATTAATTTGTGCCTTGGTACAACAAAAAGAAGTTTACAAGAAGAAGTTCACAAAGAAAAAGAAGAGAAGTCCTGGACGCCTAGGGGACCTTGTCATCTTTAGCTATTCCATCGCCAACCTCTTTTGTCACAACCTTTGGCGCCGGAGGAGGAAAGGGAAGATTGAGATGTTCAATCTTTGACCATGCCCAGCGAGGCCCCTCAGGGATGTCCAGGCCTGCCAGAAAGGAAAGGTCGAGGTCAGGGTACTTCACCAGGACTTGGTGCCGAGCCAAACAAAAGCCGTCTTGGAACGCAACCTTGGTTGCTTGATCGGCTTTGTCTTTCTCGACAGACAAGTCATCCAGTTCATTCCTTAACTCAATGACCTCCCTCTCCAGCTTCTTTGTCTTCTTCTTCTTCTTCTCCTTCTTCAACGCGTCGACCTTGGCTTGAAGTTCGGCGTTGTCTTCAAAGGCCTTCGCGAGGAGTGCAGAGTCTTCCTCCTTCTCCTTCCAGTAGGCCTCGTTCACCGAAGTTAGCGTGATAAACTTCTCCCCGAGGTCAGACACTTTCTTGGAGAAATCTTGAAAGAGCTCCCCCTGACTCTTCAAGAATTCTTCCCAAACCTTAGCCACCTCCTCCTTGGCTATCTTGTTCAGCTTGGCGTACTTAACAACTGAGCCAGCACAAAATACCTTGGCTCTCTCCAAGCGCTCTTCATTCTGAGATCGGATCGAAGATTGCTTTCCTGCCCATGCTTTGAAGTATCCACTTTACGCCAAGAGTTGAGAAAAAGAAAGACTTCGAGTAAGGGTCAGAAGGCTATAAAACCTTAGAAAAATCTTCTAAGTCCCAAAAAGCTCAGAATTTACCTAGGCAGCGCGTTCGAACATCCTCGCGGCGAGGACCTCCTCGTTTGGGCACTCCTCAATAAGGGACTTGAAGGTGGCGTTGGTGAGTATGCCCTTCGCCATCTGAGGAGCCATTTTCTGGCTGTCCTCGGAAAACAGGTTGATGTCCTCCGTGAAGGTCTAGGAAGGCTCCTTCGGGCCAGCTTCCGGGCGTGCTCCACCATCCATGTAGCGAGTGCTAGCTCATCCGCAAAATCATGCCGAATTTCCATCAGCACATTATCCCCCAGCCATACGTCTATAAGATCAAAAATGCCGAAAAATCCCAGATCAATAGAAAAATGGCTAAGGGACAATCCTGGCTGAACCTCGGCAACATCCTCCTTGGAGTCGTCGACCTCCTCTACATCGGCAGGGATCTGCTTGCCCTTCCTTCTTCGGTGCTTTTCGAGCTCTTCAGCAAAAGGGCCTCCTACCGAAGTTCCCAAGATATCCTTGGAGGTGACGGGACTCCGAGGAGTTGCGCTGATGGCCGGCTCCGAGGATGGGTCGGCGCAAACCGAGGACTGGTCCTGCACCTCGATATCGCCTTCTGGAGGAGGAGGAAGAAAGTCCTTTGACATCTTCACCAAAGATGGCCCTTCCTCCCGATGTCTTCCTACTCTTCGGGGCAGCCTTCTTCTTTTGCTGCTCCCCCTTCTCGGCTTGACCAAGGAAAAAGGACTTGTAAAATGTAGCGGACTGATCACCCATCGCTGAAAAAGGAAAGACATCAGTGTAAGTCCAGAGAACTGCATATAACAAAATTTGGAAGATGACTTACTCTCAGCAAGGCCTTCGTAGGTGAGCTCACCCCGAAGGAGCATCACCAGCCACACATTTTTCCCGTCAAAGGCAAGCTTCGGCATACCGAGGTCAGTCTTGTGCTCCTTGATTACCCTTAGCTCCCGAAGGACCTCTTCGGTCATAAGATTCCACTTGATGAGAAAAGGGTACAAGGAGCTTGGAGGGACCTCGGGGTCCGAGTTCGCAACAGCTCAGATGCGGCTGTCGAACTCCTCAAATTTCACTGCCAACTTAGGAGTTAGCAGCTTCCTAAGGTCAATGACATCCGTCTCCAGCATCCCCCATGCCCAGCTGGTCGGCACATACGACCACGTCTCGGCCACCTTCAGGAAGAAGAATTTCTTCTACCACCCTCGCCAGTTGTCCTTGGTCCCAAAGGTGAACATATACTTTTTTCTCCCAGATCCCCGAGGTAGCAAAAAGTAGAAGCCACCCTTCAGAACCGTAAAGAGCTTGTAGTACTGCATGAAGATGACGAAGTAGGGCTCTATCTTGAAAACCTCACACATGCAAAGGAAAGCATTGAAATAGGAGTAAGAGTTGGGAGGAAGCTGATTCACGGCTATGCCATGAAATTGGGAAAAGTTGCAAATCATCTTCGGCAGAGGAAACCGAAGTCCGGCCTTCAGTTGGGCCCGAAAGACGGTAACCTCGTCCGAGTTATTCATATAATTAAACAGGCCAAGCCTAGGAAGTCTGGTGACCTCGTAAGAAGGAAGAAAGAATTTAGTTGTCCACTTCGCTAATTTCTCCGAAGTGGTACAACTCGGATGAGAATTAAGAGGAAGCCAGCTCTCAGGGATAGTTTGGACAGACATGAGCAGAACGGGGGAAGCCATTTGATAGCCAAAGTGCTATCGCCCTGCCCACCTGCCGATCACGGGAAAGAGGGTGCTAGACACCTAAGGCATACGACCTCGGAAAGGACTCCGGAGTGAAGGAAGGCATTACACCTAAGGCACACGACCTCGGTACATCACCAAATGCCGACTTCGGAAGCCAGCGTAGCGCCTCCTTTGGAAAGGCGACCGAACCAAGCTTCGGGGGAGAAAGATCAACCACCCCCTGCGGGAGAAAGCCCCCCAAAGGCGTAGGCACCGAAGTTCCAGCCCGACTCAGGAAAAGGACCCATCACCCTGAAGTGAGACATCAACCAAAGGGACCTCGGTTGTACGGAAAGAGCCATCAAGGAGTCTCTAACACTTCGCTCATATACGTCTCCGACACGCCACCCCCAAACACACTCTAACATGCCATCGCAGCATGCGTCCTATCACATAGGGCTACACCTACAACGGCTCGTGCCTCGAGCAGCCTATAGATGACTAGGGGCCTCCACGCCCAAAAGTACGAACACCATCCGTCCATACACGTGTTACAATCTGAAGAGATCACCTCCTCCCTTATAGACCAGGGAAATGGTTACAGGCAGGAGGTTCTCCTCCCGGAGGACCAAAAGGATGGAAGGACGCTCTCCTCTATCCGCTTGAATACTCTCCCTTCAGCCCTCAGAAAGACACGACTAGGCAAGAGTCCCTTGTGCTTATTACTGAGTATCTCTTTTTCTTGGAGCATTGACTTGGGCGTCGGAGGTTCCCCCCTAGAAAACCACCCCGGGGGCCTCCTAACCCCTGTTTTCTGGGTGTTTCAGCCAGGTCTGCCTGAAGGATCCCCACTCCAGACTTTCTTCCACGCCGGAAGTCTTTCCCGTCCTCACCAACCACTGTACCAGGAAGCTGCCAGCCACCACTTAACGTGACCCTCTCAGGGTACCTTCTTGCACCTCCAGGACCCCCTGCTGCCTACACCGCTACACACAGTGGAGATGCTTGCTCTGCCTCACCGGACCGCAACAGATGCTGGCTCCGCACCTCACAAAGCCCGGCATCACCATTCGGAAGAAGGAAATCTGAACTTGGAAAAGTGAAAAGAAAAGAAGGAAACAATACCGAAGGATGAATTCACAGAAACACAAGAAACCAAAGGAGCTCAGAAAAAAGAACCCACCAAAGCACTTGCCGAAGTCAGGATTTGAGAACGCCGTCGTAAAAACTAGCCGGAAATCTGTCCACCGCTTGCATCACCGCAGAAAAGGGAGAAAACCTTGAGAGCAAACGAGAGCAAAACGGAAGCAAAAGAAGACAAGTAGAAACTCTGAGGAGAGGAAGGTTTATATAGGCCGAAAGGGGTAGGCGAATCGTCGCCATAATTACCCCTCGAAGGTGAATCATCGCCATAATTACCCATCGAAGGTGAAGAGACGCGAATTGATGTAACCGACACAATTGTTCCCGAATTACCGCGTGACACGTGTCACCTTACACAGGAAACAAAGGTACGCCCCTTGACAGCACGAAGGCCTAGGCAAGCTTATTTGAAGTGACACATCTGTCTGATTAGAAGAGTTAACGACTCATTGAAAAATGACACAGGCCCAAAGAAAGGGAATATCCACCTCGAGCTGACGGAATAACTTCAGGAACATTAGAAATTCGGCCAAAAACCGGGAAAGCCACTTGAGTACCAGAGGAGCTACCTCGGTTAGGAGAGTCATCTTAAATTGCTAAAAATCCCTCCGAATAAGATAACTGATGCCCCAAAGCATCTTTGTTTGCTGTCATGTTGACAGGTGGAGAGACTTCCTGAGGAGGCGAGCGCCTGGAGCTCTGGTTTCCCAGCTGAGTGTGCCTGAAAATCTCAAAGAAGAGGTTAGGAGGTCCCCGGTTTGCTTTTCCGGGGAGGACCCTCTGACGCCCAAGTCAGTTTTCTGAGTGAAAGTGGAGGAAGAACACTAAGGGATCAAGTGTCTTGCCTGTTTTGTGTTTTCTCAGAGGGAGGAAAAATGCCCATCCTTTGCCCAGTCCCATTTCCTAGTATTTATAGGAGTAGCTGGTCCGTTCAGATCATGACACGTGTTCGGTCGGATTTGATCTGTACTTTTGGACCTAGGGGACAGGCAGCCGTTTGCAGCCTCCTTTAGCCCTGGGCCCGGACAGGTTGTGTCAGGACTGGGGCGGCTGCGGCGTGTCAGTTCGCCGTTTTGATGTGATGTGTAGGGCTTGTGGGCGACATGTCAGAGGCTTCTTAAATGCTCATATTGTACTCCCGAGGTCCCCTGGGCGAGGTCGCCCTTCGGTGCGTGCACCCTTTTCGGATTCTATCCGTCTTTTGGTGCGAGCACCTACTTCGGGATCTATCCCATAGTTCTGGGAGTTCCCTTGATGAACACCTTCTTCGGGACTTATACCCATAGTCCGGTGATTCCCTTGTTCAGGTGTTTCTCGTTCGGGGAAGATCCTCTTCGGGGCTTCTGCCTTCGGGGAGATTCTTCCTTGCTTCAGAGAGATGGCTTTCTTACCTGAAGACGGTCAGTTTGGCCCCTCGATGGAGACGGTGTTATCCTCGGAATTCCTGACGAGCTAACCGAAGTCTCGAGCTCATAGTGTTTGACTTCGCACCTTCCGAGGTCAATGAAAAGATCCTCTCTTGGGTGACGTCAGACTCCTCGGCCAATATTCTGGCAGGGAGTTACTACCGAGGAGGCAATAGCCTTTGGCTATCACAGGCCCCCCTCCGAAAAGCCGAAGTGAGAAACTTCGGTTCATCAGTTTTCAGGTCCTGTGGTTGTGATATCTGCGCCGAAGACGCCTTCTTCTGCCTGAAGCGATGGGCAGCCTTTTTGCGTCCTCGAGGTGCGAGAAGATAGGCTGTCCCTATGCCGAAGATACACCTTCTACCCGAAGTCACAGGCTGTCTCTTGGTGTCCTCGTGGCGAGGGAAAATAGGATAACCTTGTACCGAAGATAGACCTTTTGCCCGAAGTCACAGGCTGTCTTTTGGTGTCTTCGAGGTAACCTACTTTTTTGCCTTTGTAGGTCTGCTCATGCGTCGCGTCCTGTGTCCAGCAGAGTCAGTCTAGGGCGGCGCCTCTAGACCAAATGGTGTTAGAGGGCGTGCTCGACGTGATGGACGACACGTGGCACGTTTGCTGCGCGATGACCGACACATGGCACACTATTATTGGGTGGGAATGCACTGAGTACGGCAGGCGTGACTTTTCAGGCGCATTTAGCAGTTATGGCGACGCTTCGCCTTCCGAGGGGTACTAATGACGACGGTTCACCTGGCCTTCTCGGCCTATATATACCAGCCCTGTCATAACCCTCTTTTTGCTTCTGCTTTTGCTTTCTTCTGCCTTCTAATTCTCTCCCGATTTTCCGCGGCGGTTCTCCTTTTTCAGGCGTTTTTCCGACCACTTTTCACGACGGCTTCCAGAAATCCAGATTCCGGCAAGACCTTTGGTGGGTTTTAGTCCTTTTGCTTTTTTCAAGGCTTCTTCTTTGTTTTTCCCGAACTCGTTTTCATCATGCCTGTTCCCGAGAGTTGGCAACCTCTTCTTTCTCACCCCTGCTGCACTACTCCGGCAAAACTAGCGAAGTGGAAGGAAGAGTTTTCTTACCCTTTTACTCTGTGACGAGGTTGCCCCGTCCTGACCAATTTCCTTTCTCCAACCGAAGTGATGAAATCACCGTTTTCCGGGCCCAACTGAAGGCCGGACTTCGGTATCCCCCCTCGGAGATGGTTAGCGCGTTCTGCAACTTCCATGGCATTGCCGTTAACAAACTCCCACCGAACTCGTACTGCTATTTCAACGCCTTCCTCTGTATGTGCGGCGTTTTCAAAATAAAACCTCATTTTGTAGTTTTTCTTCAGTACTACAAGCTCTTTGTGGTCCCGAAGGGTGGCTTCTACTTTATGCTACCTCGGGGATCCGGGAGCAAAAAGTATACGTTCACCTTCGCCACCAAAGACAGCTGGCGAGGGTGGCAACAAAAATTCTTTTTCCTGAAGAAGTCGGAGACTTGGTCGCACGTCCCGACCAAGTGGGCTCAGGGGAGGCTCAAGATGGATGTTGTTGACCCGAATATACTACTAGACGCCGATGTAGCACCTATCTTTGAGGACTTCGACAGGCGCATCCGGGCCGTCTCTGACTGGGCTGCCGAGGTCTCTCCTCGTGCCCTTTACCCCTTTCTGATCAACTGGAGGCTCATGACGGAAGAGGTCCTTCGGGAACTCAAGGTGGTAAAGGAGCATGAGACAGACCTCAATATGCCGAAACCGGCTTTTTCGGGGAAGGACTCCTGGCTCGTGAAACTCCTTCGGGGGAATGAGACTTATGAGTCTTTTTATGAGAGTAAGTTACTTTCTCATTTTTCCCTTCATAACTTCATCTTGGACTTACACTGATCTTCTTTTTCTTTTTTCAAAGATGGGCGACGACGCGGCTGCCTTCTACAAGGCACTTTTTACCGGGCAGGCCGAGAGGGGCGAGCAGACAAAGAAGGCCGCCTCTCGGAGGCGGAAGCAGACTTCGGCCGGCCCTCCTTCCTAACGGACAAAGAAAGCTGCTCCTTCCTCTCTTCCGCAAATTCCGGAGGAGGTAGGCGAGGAGCCCGAAGACCCTGCTGCCCCTTTGCCCGAGGTTCCTTCTGTCGACGTCCCTTCTTCCGACGTCCTTCCTCAAAGCCCCACGCCTTCGCATGCTCTTCTGGAGGGCGATGGGGAGGAGACCCCTTCTGCCGAGGAACGGCGCCAAATAAAAGGCAAGGGGATCTCTACTGAGGCAACGTCGATTCTTGACGACGACGTTACCGAGGTGCCAGCAGGTTTGTACTTTGTTGAAGAACCTTTTTTTCTCTTGTAAATCCTTAAGGGTTTTCTGGCCTTAACCAATTTTTCTGCTTTGTTGTGCAGCGGAGGTGGCCGCTCCTGACTGGGTTGCCGAACACGTCCGCAAGAGGGCCCTTCGGAATGCCAAAGTCCCAGCAGGGAAAGTTCCGAAGGAGCCCTTTTGGACGTTCACGGAGGACATGAATATGTACTCCGATGACTGTCCCGAGATGGCCAGGCAGATGTGCAAAGGGGTGCTTACTGAGGCCCTTACGGCGGCTTACCCAGGCGATATCTCTTTGGCCGCCAAACTCACTGAACATGCCGCCCAGGTACGCTTCACTGTTTCTTCAGTGCCAATTTCACCTTTGCTTTTTACTTAGCATCATTTTCCCTTTGTTTGCTTTTTTTGCAGCTGATGGGGTATGCCGGGTTGCTTCGTGTTTAGGTGGCGTGAGAGTCAGAAAGGAGGGCGTCACTCTGGGACCTTTACACCAAGACGAAGGCCCAGTGTTCGGCGTTGGCTGCTGACAATGCTCAGCTAAAGCAGTCTTCAGAGAAGGAAATTGCTGAACTTCGGGAGGGGTTCATAAAAGAGAAAGAGGAACTTGAGAAAGGCACCTCCCAGAAACTTTCCGACATCGGCTCTCGGATTGCGGAGATGACTTCGATCGTGGAAACGATTCAAAAGGATAAGTCAGAAAGTGACGCAATCCTTGCGAAGACGCTCGAGGAAAAGGCCCAGCTCGAAGCCGAGGTCGCATCTCTGAAGAAGCCTTCAGAAGAGAAGAAGAAGATGAAGGCATTGAAGAGAAAGCTCAAGGATCTGGAGAAGGATTACGCGAATCTGGAGAAGGACTATGCAGATTTGGCGGTCAAGAAGCGGGAGTCCGATGATATGACGAAGTTGGGCTTTCAAGACGGCTTCTGTCTTGTTCGGCACCAAATTCTGCAGAAGTTCCCAGATTTTGACCTCTCCTTCCTGGAAGGCATGAACATCCCCAAGGAGCCTCGGTGGACTTGGTCCAAGATCGAGCACTTGAAACTGCCTCCTTCTCTCCTGGCGCCTAAGGCTACCGACAAAAGCACAGAGACTGGCAGTTCTCAAGATGCCGAGGTTCCTTAGTTTGTACTAGGGCCTTTTGTCTTCATTTTCTTCTTCTTTTTTGTAGTCTTTCAGCAACTTTCTTCTCTGTAAGCACTCTTTGGCTCAATAGATAAAAATTTGGCTAAGTATTTTTTGCCAGATTCCTTTGTTTCCCTTTGTCCCGAACATAATTCGCTCGAGAGACTTTGGAAAACCACACTTTTGCTTTCCTTTGTCCCGAACATATTCGCTCAAGAGACTTCGGAAAACCACACTCCTGCTTTCCTCTGTCCCGAACATATTCGCTCAAGAGACTTCGGAAAACCTTACTTTTGCTTTCCTCGGTGATTGCTTTCGTGAGACTCTTGTTTTGTACTTCCTCTGAATTTTTTACTTAGACAAATTTGTCCAACTTGTGCAATACAACTTTCCCACCAAACTTTTTAGGCATAGAATTTTTTCAAGGCCTCTGAGTGCCAAGTGTTTTTTAATTCTATGGCTTCGGCATCGCCGAGCTTATAAACTCCTTTTCATACTTCGGCAAGTACCAGGTAGGGTCCTTCCCAATTTGCGCGAAGTACCCCGTGTGACGGCTTTCGGGGTGCAAATTCAGCCTTTCGGAGAACTAGGTCTCCCTGCTTTATTCCCTTTGGCCTGGCGCGTAGGTTTATGGCTGCTGCTACTCTTTGCTGGAAAGCTTTTCTTCTCAGCTCGGCTACTTCTCTGTGTTCGCCGACGAGGTCGAGCTTGGTTCTCAGGCCGAAGTCATTTCCTTTTCCATCGAACACTTGGACTCGTATTGACGGTTGTACTACCTCGACAGGGATGATGGCCTCTGTACCGAAGACGAGTGAAAAGGGCGTTTCCCCTGTGGCTCTTCGGGGTGTTGTTCGGTAACTCCATAACACGCTTTGGAGTTCTCCTGGCCATTTCCCTTTTGCTTCCCTCAGTCTCTTTTTCAGACCATCTTTTATGGTCCTGTTAGATACTTCCACCTGCCCATTACTTTGGGGGTGAGCTACTGGGGCGAAGTGCATTTTTGTCCCGAGGTCGCTAACGAACTCTTGGAATCCTTTGTCTATGAACTGGGATCCGTTGTCCGCTACGAGTACCCTCGGTATGCCAAATCTGCATACGATGTTTTTCCATACGAACTTCTGCACTTCTTTTGCCGAGATAGTTGTCAGAGGTTCTGCCTCGACCCACTTAGAGAAATAGTCTACTGCTACTACGCAATACTTTACGCCTCCAGGCGCCGTTGGGAGTGGCCCAATGAGATCTATGCCCCAAACTGCGAAGGGCCAAGGATAGTCTGCCGAAGTCACGAACTCTGAGGGTGTTCTTTGGATGTTCGCATGTTTCTGGCAACTACCACATTTCTGGACGAACTGCTTGGCGTCCTTTCTCAGGGTAGGCCAGAAGTATCCTTGGCGAAGTATCACTGCTGCCAGGGCGTCGGTTCCGATGTGCGAACCACAGGCACCTTCGTGAACTTCTTTGAGGATCATTTCAGTATCCTCTTCACTAACACACCTTTGTAGTGGATTTGCATATCCTTGCCGATATAGTTCTTCTCCAATTAAGAAGAAACGTCCGGAGCGCCTTCGCACTTTTGCGGCTTCGCTGGGGTCTTCGGGGAGTGTGTTGGTTGCGAGATACATTTTGATTGGTTCTTTCCATCATTTCCCCGAGGTCTCTACGCTTAACACCGCGATGCTGGGGTGGCTTAGCACTTCGGTGCAAGTTTTGGACTTCGCCAAACAGTCTGCCTCAGCATTTTCTCGTCGGGGTACGTTCTCAATTTTCACGACGTCGAACTCCCGATTAAGCTTTGTTACCAACTCATGGTATTTCGCCAAGGTCAGGTCTTTCGCGCCATAGTCCCCTGCCACTTGCCGGACCACCAGCTGGGAATCACTATGGGCTTTCAAGTTTCTCACGCTAATTTTTCTGGGCAGGCGTAATCCTGCTATGAGGGCCTCATACTCGGCCATATTGTTGGTGGCGTTGAAACTGAACTTGATGGCCTTCATTACTTCTAGGCCTTCGGGGCCTCTGATAATCACTCCAGCTCCCTGGTGTTCGGATCCTGAGGCCCCGTCAACATATAACGTCCATTCTGGCTCGTCTTCGCCCGAAAACGAATGTCCCTCCTCGGTGTTTGGTACTTCGGCGATGAAGTCTGCCAAAGCTTGAGCTTTTATAGCTTTCCGGGGTTCATACGTGATGTCGTGTTCGCCAAGCTCTATATACCACTTGGAAAGCCTTCCCGAGTGATGAACTTTCCTCATAACATCCCGTAGAGGCAGGGTACTTCGGACGATAATGGGGTGAGCCTGAAAGTATGGCCGTAGCCTTCTTCCTGCAACTACCAAGGTATATATAGCTTTTTGAAGCAACGGGTACCTGACTTCGGCGCCATGCAGGGACTTGCTGACATAGTAGACCGGCCATTGCTTTGGCCCTTCTTCTTTCACGAGGACCGAGCTCATAGCTTTTTTCGTGACGGCGAGGTATAATACGAGGGGCTCCCCCTCCCGAGGTTGCCGCAAGGTCGGCAGGCTGGCCAAGTAGACTTTGAGTTCTTCCCAGGCTTTTTGGCAATCTTCATCCCAAGGATGGCCATTCCTTCCGAGGTCGCCTTCCATCTTTGCTGCATTTGTGAGGACTTTGAAGAAGGGTCGACACCTATCTCCGTACCTGGAAATAAACCTGCTTAGAGAGGTTATTCTTCCGGTGAGTCTTTGCACGTCTTTGACTGTGGCAGGAGTTCAGAATTCAAGCAGAGCCTTAATCTTCTCGGGGTTAGCATCGATGCCTCTTTCGGATACCATGTACCCAAGGAACTTTCCCGAGGTCACCCCGAAGATGCATTTCTCAGGATTAAGGCGGATCCCGAAGGCTCTGAGTTTTTGGAAGGTTTCCTCTAAATCTGCAACGTGGTAGCTAGGCAGTTTGCTTTTGACTATCATATCATCAACATACACCTCCATGTTCCTCCCCATTTGGTCTTTGAAGACCTTGTTCATCAGCCTCTGGTAGGTGGCTCCTGCATTTTTGAGTCCGAAGGGCATCCTGATATAGCAATATGTTCCTCCCTCAGTGATGAAGGCAGTCTTCCCTTCATCTTCGGGGTCCATCCTTATCTGATGATACCCACTGAAAGCGTCCAGGAAACTTAGGAGCCTGTACTCGGCAGTTGAGTCTACCAGTTGGTCTATTGGTGGAAGAGGATATGAATCTTTCGGGCAAGCATCGTTCAAATTTCTGAAGTCGATGCACATCCGGAGCTTACTACTTCCTTCTTTTGTGGCAATTACCACGTTGCTTAGCCATTCGGGGTAGTTTACCTCCCGGATAACACTAGCGTCTATCAGACGCTGGACTTCGGTCTTGACGAAGTCACTTTTGTGAGCTGAGATGCTCCGTTTCTTTTGCCGGACTGGTTTTATTTCCGTACTCGCTTTGAGGCTATGCTGGATTACGCGAGGGTTTACCCCTGGCATGTCCTTCGGCGAGTAGGCGAACAGATCTTTATTTGCAAGCAGAAAAGATACAAGTTTTTCCTTGTCTCCTTCGGCCATGCTTTTCCCTATTCGGGTACTATGGCCTGGGACAAGCTCTACTTCTTCTGTTTCCGCTTTTGTGGGATCTTCTGCCTCGCCCCTTTCCAGCTCTTTTGCTTCTACAGCATGTGCTAAGTTGCTTGCTGGAGCCTTTCGTGCTCTGACGAACACCTTTCTCACCTCGCCTTGATCAATGAAGATCTTTGCGTCTCCTTCTTTTGTGGCGAAGGTGACGGTTAAGTACTTTACATTAGGGCAAATGTGCAAATTTCCCTGTGTCTGTCTACCGAGGATGGCGTTGTATGACGAAGGAACATCCATGACTATGAATCTTGCCATGGTAGAGGCGAACAACTCAGCAGTTCCTTTCTCTGAAGTTCCTTTCATCATCAAAGGGAGGTCGATCCACCCGAGGACAGGTAGCTCAGATGGTCCTACACCGAACGTGGGTGAAGTAACAGCCATGAGGTCACTCCTGGATACGCCCAAGCTTGGCAGCAAATGTGAGAACAAGACGTCTGCGTTTGACCCATCGTCCAGCAGTACCGTCTTGACGTCCCAGTTTCCTATCCTCGCCATTATCAGCAATGGATCGTCATGGGGAAATACGATGGTGGAGCCATCCTCGCGGGCCAATTTTTTCGTTGGGCTCTGATATTCCATCACCGCTATCTCTCTGGCCCTTCTTTTTCTTTCCAAGGATGGAAGTCCGGTTGTGATCGTCTGTATTATTCCTGCCGAAGGTGGAGGACGCCTTCTCGGACTTCGGTTCCTTCGCCTGTCTGAATCCTAATCCTCCTCATCGGGCTTTTCTTCTTCCTCTTTTTTCCCCTTCGGGGAAGGCATTCTCAAATAACGCCGAAGCTGGCCTTGCTTTATCAGTGATTCAATGTACTTTTTCAACTGAAAGCAGTCTTCGGTGTCATGACCGTGATCACAGTGGAACTGACAGAACTTCTTCATGTTCCTTCTATTGTCAGCAGTCATGCCCCTCGGTCGTTGGATTTGAGCCCCCTGTTTTTCCAACGCCATGAGGACGTTAGCCCTCGTGGTGCTCAGAGGTGTAAAGTTTTGGGGCTTCCTTCCTCCTACTCGCATTCTCCGAGGTCGGCCTAACTGTTCCGTTGGACACCGGGCTTGCTGGCTGGACCCTTCGCCACGAGCGTGAATATGGTCAGCCTTCGGTCCAGTCATTCTCAGCTCTTCGGCTGTCATATGTTGTTCAGCCCTTCGGTAGAATTCTCCCAGCGTGTCCGGGGGATCTTTGGAGAATTCATAAAACAAGTGCGAATCCCTCCGGAGGCCCCTCGTCATGGCGAGGATGCGGATTTCGGGATGAAAGTCCGGAACACTGAGGGCCTCTCTGTTGAACCTCTCGACATAGTCACGGATGGTCTCCCCGTTTCTTTGTGCTATGTCAAACATCTGGACGGGCATCTTTGCCGTCGGCTTGCTCCCAATGAACTGTTGGGTGAACAGTGTGGACAGCTCCTGGAACCCCCTGATGTTTCCGGGAGGCAGGGAATTGTACCAGGCAGTTGCTGGTCCTGCGAGGGTGACTTCAAAGCTCTTGCAGAGTGTAGCATCATCAGCCCCGTGTAGCACCATGCTGCGTTTGTACTTTGTTAGGTGGGCCTGGGGATCAGTCCGACCCTCATAGGTCTCTAGCCGAGGTAGCCTGAAGTCACTTGGCATGGCTGCCTCGACCACTGTTCGGGCGAAAGGAGTTTCATCTCCAGAGACGGTTTCAGTTAGCCTGGCCCAAACAGGCTTGCGTGCCACCTGCTGTTCCACTCTCTCCAGTCTTGCCAAGACTTTCTCCAGGAGGACCGTAGCACTGGGCTCCTCTTCCTGGTGCTTGGAGGTTCTTGGGTAAAAGGACTGTTGCCGTCTCTTCGGGGAGCGACTTCGGTACCGAGGTGAGGGGGACCTTGCCTCTGGCGACAAACTTCTTCTGGTCGGGACTTCGGGTCGTTCAGACCTCGCTCTTTCCACCAACCGTGCTCCGAGGGGCAAGTTATCTGTCGAGGACTCTTCTCGTGGCTCCCCACTTCCCGAGCTATGATGGGTTGCCCTTGGGCTTTTCTCCCGAGGTCGTGCTGGCGAAGTGGGTTTTTGCGCCTGGGCTGGTTGCGGGCACCTTCGGTCTATTTGTTCTGTCATTTCAGCCACAACAGACCTCTGAAAGTCTCTTAAAAAACCCATGGTGATGACAAGAGGGCGTTCCTCTTCAGGCAAGGAAGTCTCTGGGGGACTTTGTTCGGTAGCTGGTTGGGTCTCAGGCGCGGACGGGGACTTCGGGAGTCCTTTGTCCTTCGAACGCCGAGTTTCGACAACAGCTACCTGGGAGTAGTTTCCCACAGACGACGCCAAATGATGCCCCAAAGCATCTTTGTTTGCTGTCATGTTGACAGGTGGAGAGACTTCCTGAGGAGGCGAGCGCCTGGAGCTCTGGTTTCCCAGCTGAGTGTGCCTGAAAACCTCAAAGAAGAGGTTAGGAGGTCCCCGGTTTGCTTTTCCGGGGAGGACCCTCCGACGCCCAAGTCAGTTTTCTGAGTGAAAGTGGAGGAAGAACACTAAGGGATCAAGTGTCTTGCCTGTTTTGTGTTTTCTCAGAGGGAGGAAAAATGCCCATCCTTTGCCCAGTCCCATTTCCTAGTATTTATAGGAGTAGCTGGTCCGTTCAGATCATGACACGTGTTCGGTCGGATTTGATCTGTACTTTTGGACCTAGGGGACAGGCAGCCGTTTGCAGCCTCCTTTAGCCTTGGACCCGGACAGGTTGTGTCAGGACTGGGGCGGCTGCGGCGTGTCAGTTCGCCGTTCTGATGTGACGTGTAGGGCTTGTGGGCGAGATGTCAGAGGCTTCTTAAATGCTCATATCGTACTCCCGAGGTCCCCTGGGCGAGGTCGCCCTTCGGTGCGTGCACCCTCTTCGGATTCTATCCGTCTTTTGGTGCGAGCACCTCCTTCGGGATCTATCCCATATTTCTGGGAGTTCCCTTGATGAACACCTTCTTCGGGACTTATACCCATAGTCCGGTGATTCCCTTGTTCAGGTGTTTCTTGTTCGGGGAAGATCCTCTTCGGGGCTTCTGCCTTCGGGGAGATTCTTCCTTGCTTCAGAGAGATGGCTTTCTTACCCGAAGACGGTCAGTTTAGCCCCTCGATGGAGACGGTGTTATCCTCGGAATTCCTGACGAGCTAACCGAAGTCTCGAGCTCATAGTGTTTGACTTTGCACCTTCCGAGGTCAGTAAAAAGATCCTCTCTTGGGTGACGTCAGACTCCTCGGCCAATATTCTGGCAAGGAGTTACTACCGAGGAGGCAATAGCCTTTGGCTATCAATAACCTCGGCTAAAAATTCAGTGATGAGAACTGAGTTAACCACCACCTTCCGCAAAGACTCCCATAATTTGCTCAAATAACCGAAGATATAATTTCGGCCTTCCGAGGAGGGCATGTGATAGCCAAAGGGCTATTACCCTCCAAACTCCCAAGCTCTAACGAAGCACCGCGCTCGGAAGAGACAAGCATCACCCTCGAAGAATGCGAGCACCAACCTCGGGAAAATAGGGTCTGCAGTCCTTGACCACCTGACCTCGATAATCCACCATCACCCTTGGGAATAATAGGACTGACGTCGGAAATGGTACACTACCACCATCGGTAAGATGACCTGACCAACTTCGGGAGGAGTAGACTGACCATCATCGGCAGGGGAAAACATCCTCCGAAGGGAATCCGCTATGTCGAGGGGCCTTCCGAGTGACTGGGGTGACCTCAGTTAGAAGTTCTCATGGCCTGAAAAGGTTTCTTTCACTGAAGGGTTCTTGTGAACACAAAAAAAACGGTTAAGGATCCTCTGACAGAGAGACCTCGCACACACCCCTGACACACAGGCCTCCCACGGCCCTGACTTCTGGCCAGAACGGCCTATGGCCAGCTAAAGATCCCCATCCCCGAAGGTATGAACTACATCTGGCCGAACACATGTCATGATCTAAGCGGGCTGTCTCAAACGGACTTCTCCCAATGACCTCCTATAAATGCTTGGGGAAACGGCCTTGGTAAGGACACAGGCTGAACTTTCAAGAGAACTCTACTCTTTACTCTTCATCCATTACTCTTCACTTGCCAAATCCTGACTTGGGCGTCGGAGGCTCCTCCCCTAAAAACACACTTCGGGGACCTTCTAACCCTTGTTCTTTTGAGCATTTCAGGCAATCTCAAGACGGAAGTCTCTTCTACCAGCATCTCCATACTAGAAGTCCCTCTCAGGTCTACCATGTCGTATAATGAAGATGCCGATGGGCATCAGTGCACTACTAAGAAAGGGACATTTTCCAACTGCCATTTTCAACAGCCTGCAGTTGGAAATTGACAAGTTTCCAACTGTCAGCCGTTGGAAAAGAAGCCGTTGGTAATTAATGCGTTGGAAGTTTAGCTTCCAACGGCCCAGATATCATCCATTGGAACTTCCAACAGTCAGGCGTTACAAAATTAGCCGTTGGAAATTTACAACGACTGTAATTAATTTTTTTTTTTTAGTGTTCTAACTGGCCAGGCAGTTGGAAATTTTTTCAACTGTCTAACTGGTAAGGCAGTTGGAAATTTTTCCATTTTTCGAACTGCTTAAGTCGTTGGAAATTTTTTCAACTACCTAGGCTGTTGGAAAATTATTTTTGACAAATAAAAAAAATAAATGATTAAATATTATATATTTATTAATTTAAATTTAACAAATTTATATTTTACGTTTACTGAAAAAATTAAAAATATTATTACTAAAATTATATTTACAGTATTACAAAAAATTTAAAAATCACGAAAATAGAAAATCTAACAAAACTAACCCAAATCAACCAAATCAAAAATACAAACAGATTTAACCAAAATAAAAAATAAAAAACTCAGAACAAATTAGGACTAGAAATCAATTACCCAAATAGATCTAACCAAAATCAAAAATAAAATATTGTAACAAAATTGAACACAAATCAAAAAATCGAAACAGGTCTATATTTACAAAATCAAAACCAAATCTGAACCCATCTCGGTCTCAGCCACCAAGGATGGCGCGGAGGTCGTGCTGGCGAAGAGGACGTGGAAGAGATCGAGACGGTGGAAGAGCGCCAAAGACAGAGAGACTGAAGTGGATGAAGACGACAATGGCAAGGTGGAAGGGCTGGCGACGCCGATGAGCACATCAGCTGTGGAGGCCAAACCGTGCAAAAAGAAGGCGAGGTATGAGGCTGTTGAGCACGGAGGAGGAGAGGGACGACGGCGACAGCGACGATGATGCAGAAAAGCGCCAGAGACAGTGAAGCGACTGAAGACGACGACGGTGAGGCAGAAGAGCTCCAGATACGGAGAGAGGACAACGGCGATGACGAGGCACAAAACAGGCGGAGACGTACAGCACGAGAGGAGGGGGAGAGGCTGATATCGAAGGAGAGGGAGAGACGGAGAGAAGGAGGGCGAGGGGAAGTAGAGACGGAGTGCGCGAGAGGAGGGGGGGAGGAGGTAGAGACGGAGAGTGCGAGAAGAGGGGAAGAGGCTGAGCCGGAGACGAGGGAGAGGGAGAGGGTGAGGAGGCAGAGATGGAGAAAAGGCTTAGGGAGGTGGGAGGTAAGTGGTAGTATTTATAGTTATGATTAGTTAGGGTTGGGTTTGGGCTTTTTTAGCCTAGTAGATCATTTTTTTTTTGGTTGAAAAAAATTATATAAATATAAATATCATAATATAAGCTTAGTACCTTGTTGATTTAGCCAAGCTTATTACCTTGCGACACCAAGTTGGAGCCTAGTATGCCTAGTTGGGTGGAGGAGTAGTACCATAATGGCCTAGGTAAGCCAATGGCTATATGTACTATATGAGAGCCTAGCACACCTAATGAGTTTCTTATAACTCTAGCAAGCAGCATCCACCATGTTCACCTGCACAACAATCAAGGGAAGATTAAAGTTACCATATTTGTAAGCTAAAGCTTACTAGGAGTGAGTTAGGGGCTAGAACTCATTAGGCACAGAATGACGCCTGTGAAAAGACTAGGATGAGGAGAGGTCATAAAAGACTTACATATATGTGCATATATTAGCTCTTAGAATGTAGGTGAGCACAGTAGACTTCATATATTGTATATTTGTGTATCCTTAATATTTTTCTTGCAAGTTGAAGGATGCTTTTGCTTTATAGTTTTAGGTGTCGCTGAACTAGCAACCATTGAGAGTTGTTGAGCTAAGCTCACTATTAGGTATATTATTTATTTAAATCTTTATGATTCTAGTTTGTGGATCACTTGTTGGTTAAGTTATGGTACTTACTACATTGTCTTTTTAGCAAACAGAGGCTAATGAAGCACAAGGGAGGGCTTTGGAGCTTGCCACTGGGAGTTGCTCTGTGGTTTAAGCTTAGTTATGGATCTCAACAGTGTTATTCAGCGTATAGTTTTCATAGACTAGTTTGCCTCCAATGTTCATGTTAAGTAGTGTACTCTAAAGTCACTCATGTGTGCGAGCATAGTATACTTTTTGTATGGATGATTGCATATGATTGATTATGTGTTGTAAATTCCACAGGTATTTTGTATGCTTTGACTACTTTAAAACTTGGGTTTTAGTGGAAGACCTGGGTAATGTTTTACAATTTATATTTATCTTCATAACTTGTTTTGTTACATAAGTCAAAGGATTACTCACGCATGGTTGCATTGTAGGATTAATTAACTAGAAGCATAAAGGTTTTAACTAGTTTGCATGTAATCAATTAGCCAATTATGACTAGTGTGGGACAAGTTCCTATAGGCTTCTTAGGTAGGCCTACGAGGGACCGTGTCACTAGAAGTGGTCTTGGGCTTGGTTAAAATAAATTCAACCTAGGAATAAGTCCCCAAAAGAAGTTTCTACAATGAGTTGACCTAGTACATGTTAGTGTTGTGCCGAAAAAGCCAATCATGAGATGATTGTATTTTTGCACATTGAGGCATGATATTTTATTAAGGCATTAATCCAGCAATTATGTTTGTTGTTTTGTTTTTGCGTAACTTAACAAATATAATTGTAACCCTAGAATAATAATATTCTCAAACGTCCCTAGTCTAGTATTATTGTGGAGCGGGTTGCAACAATACATAACGACTAGCATGTGTGGAGACTAATATGAGATATGTAGTTTACATATGGGTACAAGTTGGAGAACTTGTGTACTGGACCGACCCACCGTGAGAACACTACATGGATCGTTATATGAGTGTCATAAGTGATTCTCATAGTGATCATGGTATATGTAGTCCTTCGACCTAATATCATCAAGGTTCCCTACATGTGAGTCACATACTTTGATACTTTCCTTTGTTGTTCGTAACTGAGTGAACTTGAAGGAGGTCATTGGATATGTCACATATCATGCAGAGGGATTTGTATGATCAAGATGGGATTTGTCCCTCCTATGAAACGGGAGTGATATCTTCGGGCCCCTTGATAGAGTAAGACTTAGAAAAATGCATGGCTATCCTCAGATGAGTTGATATACGATATCAATGTCATCAGCTTAAGTTAGTCTACTCGGTAATCAAGAAACCAAAGATTGGGCTATACGAGAGTGACACATTCCATGTCTCATGCTTAGTCTTGATATCTTGGACAAAGGGACAATGGCATATATCGGTGATGATCATAAAGGTTTAGTCGAATCATCGACAATCTTGGCACTTGGGCAGCAATGATGTGTTGCTAGACACCGCTCATTGCTTATGATCATTGCCAACGTGGGAAGAGCCTATTGGGTTGCACACATGGAGCTATTTAGATCATTAGAGTGCATGGGCTAATTATTTGGGTTATGGTTTCACTTTAATTTCATATTAATAATGGGCCCAATAGTTGAACCATTATTAAGCCCGAAATTAAAGCCTAATTGGATTATGGCTTTGAAACCCATTAGGACTGGAAGTTGAGTCTCACTATAAATACAACTTTTAGTGAGAAATTCGTGGGTCTCCTTGCCCTAGCCTCTCAAAAGGACACCCGCACTCTTCTCTTGCAATTCCTTGGACGACGCAAGCTAGCACTGCGAGCGCAAGAGAAACGCATCTGCCGGGACGTGGTGATCCTGAAAGGCTCGTGTGGATACCATAGAGAGCCTGAACACATCAACTGTTTAGGTTTTGTGATTTGACTCTACAGTTGAGTGAGAGATCTCAACCGAAAATTAGGTATGAAAATTTTCGAACACCCGGTTTACCCCATTCCACTTGGATCCTGGAGGGTTGTTAAATTCTGCTATGCTGTTTCGCTCCCGAAACCCAACAGTACACCATAGTAGTAGTTCAAGTTTCACCTCAACCAGTTAAGTCATTAGGGTAGGTAACTAATATACCGATGCCACACTAGACTGGCAATCATAATGAACTAAGAAGTAGGTGAAGGCTAGTGTGAGGTAAGTTCCTAACTTTTCGCTAGAATTTCAATGTATTGTTGGTTGTTCTAGCATCAGTTTACTGGCATAGACATGTTTGGCATGTTGGGTAGTTTTCTTGAATGGGACTAAGGGTGAACCCAAGCGCATGAGAAACAAAAAATGCACCAAGTGTTAGGTGATACCTAGAGCCCTATGACCCCCTTGCTAGTGCATAAAGCCATATAAGTAGAGGCATGAATCTGTTAGATTGGTTGTGTTCAAAGGTTCCATAAGCTAGATTTTTTCATAATTTAGCTTAGTTAACCTATGTAACATGAATAGCTTAAAGGAGTTCTTTAGACTAGTGGAGCAGTTCCACTAAATCCTGTAGAGGTAAGTATGTAAGTTCCAATTTTCATTTCTAATCATGAAATGTAGATCGATAGGGCAAAAGAGTTAGGGAGTGAGGAAGTTCTCCAAGGCTAAATGGGTGAATAGGATCATACACTCATTAGTTATATACCCTAGTCTATAGCCAGTAAGAGTGAAATAGTTGCTTAGGGTTTGTCTCAGCTACCAAATGGTAGTGAAAAAAACCCAAGCAATTAGAATGACTGCCATAGACCAAGGGATAGCCTGTGATTTGTTGTCATCATCCTAAGGTTAAGTGGAGTCAAGGGCCATCAAGATGACTTATGGGAGAAAGGTGCTTGACTAGTGAGACTAGTTCAGTAAGTGAGGGACTAGGTCCTAAATGCAACCAAGGAACTCATAGTAGGTGTCAGGTACTTTTCTTGCTAGTAAGTCACTGGTAAATTAGAACCATAGGATAGGAGTGACTAAGTGATGCTAGGAAGAGTAAGCTTTGTCTAAACCTTCCGGGGTAGAGCTAGGTAGGCCTGTGTTTAAGAGTTTACTATGACCAGTCAAAAGATGGCTTAGGATGGCTGAAGTGGAATCTCCCACCTAGTTGAGTGATTCACTTAGTAGCCAATGTACCATATCTAGTAAACGTACAGTTGTGTTCAGGTACTTGTGTGGTGACTTTAGTAGTTGTTGGCATTCAGTAGAGCAGACGCAAGTTAAAGTTTGAAACCATAGTCAAAGTAGGTTGGGTTAAGCTATTTGAGAGCCGAAAGTAAGTGTGAGTTCCATTGGACCCTAATGCCTTATAAAGGAAGGGTCAGTGACTTATAAGGGTCGATGATGGCCTAGTAGGTAAGGTTCACTACTCCAGGGGATAGTACCCATCCAAAGGTGCATAGGAAACTCTTTAATGCACTAGGTGGAGTTGTAGAAAATTAGCCACTTGAGGAGTTTTCCCTAGCTACCACCCCCCCCAAGTTAGTGAACCTAGTCAAGTGATGAAGATAGTTCTTCCACCTAGAAAAAAAATTATGTTATCGTGATTGATTACATCCGCACATCATCCAAACAAGAGCTTGGCATGGTCTTGTTCATGGTATGGTAGTTATTCATGGATGTAAAAGCGGTCCTCCTATGATCATAGTTTGACCAAGTAGTTAATGATCACTAGAAGGTACCGAGCTACTTGGTAGCAATGAAGGCCCAAGTTGCTTAAAAATTAAAGACTTAGTATGTAGGCTTCATACACCAAGAACAAATCTAAGTAGGGTGACTGAATCATCAAGACCCTGGTTTGGGTAACATGTTAGTATCCCATTATTAGGTGCTAGGAGACCTAAGCTGAGGAGGCATGGATGAGACTAAGGGACTGCTAGCCATTTGGAGGTTCCTACACTTATGCAAAAAAAAAAAAGATTCTCTGATATTAATACAAGTGTAAGGGACTCTAGAGTGGCAAGGGAAATAGGAATGCAATGCTAAGGTAGTGCATATGTAATTCGCATGGTGCGCTAGGATGCCTGAAGCACAAGGGCCAACTGAGAAGAACACTAAAGACTCAGACTCTAGTGAGTGCCAAGACTTACAACTCTTGTTAGGCCACCTGAATATAAATGCTCTAGAGTATATTGGGGCATGGAGTGAAGTATGCCTTATTAGGGGCTAGAAGTGTGTTGTGGTAAGGCATAGTACATAGGTGACACACTTAGTGTAGCATTTATTTGGAGTTAAGAACCGTTAGTACAAGAGCCAGTGGACAAGTTTTATGCTTGTTAAGTTATCTTGCAATAATAGGTTTTGGTAAAGGGAAGTTAGGTGTCTGACCTAGGTTAAAAATTTTAAACAGAAAGTACTAGTAGATAAGTTTTAAACTTGTTAAGCTAACTTGCGCTAAGAGGTTTGGTACCAAGGGAAGTAAGGAAAAGTTGTTGATCTCTGGAGTTACCAGAATAGAATTGAGTTATTGGAGGTCCTTCAGTAGTGACTGTATGTTAAGGATAGTGGAGTACTAGACCATAGTCTTCAAAGTGAAGTAGTGCTAAGGAGTTTTTATGTAGAGCAAGGCTAGGAAAGGTAAGGAGAATAGTGAGCAATGTAGTTAACATTGTCTTATGGCATGAGCACAAAGTATAGCATCAGCTACAATGCCTATACAAGTGGGCGCCTGGCTTCAATGCCGAAGGGCATTAGTTAAGCAAGTCGGGTAGTGTAGGGTTTCGGGAGCTAAACAAGCATAATGGAATTTAATCAAAACCATCCAAGATCCAAGTGAAACGTGGTAAACCGGGTGTTCAAAAATTTTCATACCTAATTTCACTTGAGTTCTCTTACCCAACTGTAGAGTTGAATCACAAAACCTAAACAGTTGGCATGTTCAAGCTCTCTATGGTATCCACAGGAGCCTCTCGGGATCACCACGCTTCCACCACATCCCGGTAGATGCGTTTTTCTTGAACTCGCTGTGCTAGCTTGCGTCCTCCAAGGAATAGCAAGAGAAGAGTGTGATTGTCTCTTTTTTGGAGGCTAGGGCAAGGCAGTGCATTTGTCAATAAAAGTTGTATTTATAGTGAGACTCAACTTCTAGGCCTAATGGGTTTCAAAGCCCTAATCCACTTAGGCTTTAATTTCGGGCTTAATAATGGTTCAACTTTTGGGCCAATTATTAACACAAAATTATTATGAAACCATAACCCAAATAATTAGCCCATGCACACTAATAATCCAAATAACTCTATGTGTGTGACCCAATAGTCTCTTACAACCTTGGCAATGATCATAAATCACATTTATGATCATAAGTAATCAGCGGTGTCCAGCAACACATCATTGCTACCCACATGACAAGATTGTCGGTGATTCAACTAAACCTTTATGATCATTACCCATATATGCCATTGTCCCTTTGCCCAAGATATCAAGACTAACCACAAGACATACCCAATATCCCTCTGTATGATAAGTGACATACCTAATGACCTCTTTCAAATTCACTCAGTTACGAGCAACAAAGGGAAGAACCAAAGTATGTGACTCACATGTAGGGAACCTAGATGACCTTAGGTCAAAGGACTACATATACCATGATCACTATGAGAATCACTTATGACACTCATATAATGACCCATGTAGCATTCTCATGGTGGGTCGGTCCAGTACACATGTTCTCTAACTTGTACCCATATGTAGACTACATATCTCATATTAGTCTCCACATATGCTAGTCATTATGTATTATTGTAACCCACTCAACAATAATCCTAGACTAGGGAAATTTGACAATATCATCATTCTAGGGTTAGAATTATGTTTATTATGTTGCGTAGAAACAAAACAACAAACATAATTGCTGAATTGGTGCCTTAATAAAATATCATGGCTCAATGTGCAAAAATTCAATCATCTCATGATTGGCTTTTGGGCACAACACGAACAATCTCCCACTTGTAATAAAGCCAATCATCTATGTATCTAATACTAATAGACCTAGAATGCTATCATGCTTCTGCTGCGCTAGGGGCTTTGTCAGCAGATTAGCAATGTTGCTGTCTATTGAGGTCCTGCATATCCTCACTTCATCCTTCTTGATGATCTCCTTGATGAGCTGATAGCGTCAGAGTATGTGTTTGGATCTCTAGTGAACTCAAGGTTCCTTAGCCTATGTAATTCCTCCATTGTTGTCACAGTAGAGCTCTATCGGGTCGGCAATACTTGGAACCACTCCAAGTTCAGTGATGAACTTCTTGGTCCTAATTGTCTCATTCGCAGCATCAAAGGCGGCAATGTACTTAGATTCTGTTGTAGAGTTGGCTACTGTCTCTTGCTTTGAACTCTTCCAGCTTATAGCACCACCACTAATACAAAACACATAACCAAATTGTGATCTAATATCATCCTTATCGAATTGAAGTTAGCATCAGTGTAACCCCTTACAACGAGCTCATCTTCACCTCCAAAGTCCTAGAATGCATTCGTAGTCTTTCATAAGTACTTAAGGATGTTTTTAACAGCTATCCAGTGACTCTCACTAGGGTTTGATTGGCACCTACTCATCATGTTCAAGGCGTACGAGACATCGGGATGAGTGCATATCATGCCATACATGATAGATCCAATTGCTAAGGCATATGGACTCTTACTCATGCGCTCTCTCTCCTCGGGTGTACTCAGACACTGAGATCTAGAAACAGTTATACCATATGACATGGGCAAGAATCCTTTTTTGGAATCTTGTATGCTAAACCTCTTTAGTACCTTGTCAATGTATGTAATTTAACTTAGGACGAGCAATTTTCTAGATCTATCTTTATAGATCCTAATGCCTAACACATAGGCTGCTTCACCCAAGCTCTTCATAGAAAAGCATTTCCCCAGCCAAGTCTTCACAGATTGTAGCTCAAGAACGTCATTCCCGATGAGTAGTATGTCATCTACCTACAACACTAAGAAGACAATAATGCTCCCACTTGATGGCCTAAGGCCTCATCGTTGTGAGTCATGATGACTGTTGAGGAGACTTCTAGGAGGAAAAACGCCTGGAAGGTGGATCGCCCCAAGGAGAGTACCTGAAAAGCTGGTAAACAGGGTTAGGAGGCCCCCGGAGTGTTTTTCCGGGGGGGGAGCCTCCGACGCCCAAGTCAGTGGTGGCCGGAAGAAGGAGAAAGTCACTAGCTCAAAGAGAAAGGCAGAAAAGTCTCGCCTGGTATTTTCTCAGGGTGTGGGAGCTGTATATCCGGCCTGCCAACCTCCTGTCAAGTATTTATTTCCTGTATATATAGGAATACCTAGCCCGTTCAGATCATGACACGTGTGCGGTCGGATGCTCCTGAACGTCTGGGCGTAGGGGACAGATAGTTGGTAACTAGATGGCCTCGAGCCTTGTGCTGAGACGGGCCATGATATGATTCTGATGGCGTCTGCACGTCAGGGCGACTTTTTACGTCTGTGGTGGGACGTGTCAGAGGCTTCCTTAAATGCTTCCTTAAATGCGCCTGCCGTACTCCCGAGGTCCCTGGGCGAGGTCGTCCTCTAGTTCGGACAGAGCCTCTTCGGGAAGCCTACCCTCAGTTCCGGGGTTCCCAGTTCCAGGGGGTTCCGCCTTCGGGGATATCATATTCGGGCAGCAATGTCTGGTGCCACTTTTCCGAAGGCGCGCTGTTCACAACCTTGGGGGGCGAATGGAGTCCTCAAGTTTTACTGGCGTGCCGAGGCTCGGAGCTCTCAGGCTATCTCCACGAGGTGCATGATTCCACCTATTCCCGGGAAGCGCCAGTTCTTCTGGCCATTGTTGTGGCAGGGTCTTCGGCCAGATTGAGGCGATAGCCTTTGGCTATCACATGCCCCCCTCTGGAAAGCCGAAGTGAAGACTTCGGTTTGCATCTCTTTCCGAGGTTGCTGTTGGGAGTCTCGTTGGGAAGCATAACCTGTTCCGAGGTCGCACCTTTTGCCCGAGGGTCTGGGCTATTCGGCCTTGGCCTATTCTTTGGTGTCTCCGAGGCAAAGCCTGTACCGAAGATACACCTCTTGCCCAAAAGTCATGGGCTGTTCAGCCATAGCCTATCTCTTGGTGTCCTCGAGGTGGCCTACTTTTTATTTCTGCAGGTCTGATGGCCAAGCGTGTCAGACTGAGCGGCGCGTCTCCATTTCTCAGGGATGTCAAACGACGTGTCCCAATCAGGAGGCGTGTCCCGGTTTTCCAGGCACGTTTGGGGAGGCAGGTCCCCCATTTCTGCGCAGCGGTTGACACGTTGCTTCTTGCCATTGGAGGAGAGGCGCGTCATTTACAGAGGGCGCGCCTTTTCGGGTGCAGCGGGCAGTTACGGCGACGGTTCGCCTCCAATGGGTACTTATGATGTTCTTTCGGTTACCCACCTTTGGCTTATAAATAGCCCATTCCATCATAAGTCCCACTTACTGTTTTTCTGCTCTTTTTCTGCTCTCTCTCTGCTTTGCCCTCTGTTCCTGCATTTTATCTTGCTTTCTGTGGCGGAGCTTCTTTAATCAGAGCTTTTCCTACCAACTTTCACGACGGCGTCCTCAGGCAAATCTTTTGGTGGGTTTTGATTTTCAGAGTACTCTGATTCCTCTACTTTTCTGAGTTTTTCTGGAAAACTGTTTTTTTTTCCAAACTCGTCTTCTGAGTTTTTTCTGGAAACTATTTTCTTTTCCATCTCAAACTCTTTTTCATGTCTGCGATGCCTGTTCCCGAGAGCTGGAAACCTCTTCTGGCCCATCCTTGCTGTACCACCCCCGAAAAACTAGAGAGGTGGAAGAAAAAATTCTTTCTTCCGTCTTACGCTGTGACCAGACTGCCTCGTTCTAGCCATTTTGCTTTTTCAAACCGTGGCGACGAGGTTACTGTCTTCCGAGCCCAACTGAAGGCCGGACTTCGGTATCCTCCCCCGAAGGTGGTTTGCGAGTTCTGCCAATTCCATGGCATTGCTGTGAACCAGCTTCCCCCGAACGCGTACTGCTATTTTAACGCCTACCTCTGCATGTGTGGCGTGTTCGGGATAGAGCCCCACTTCATCATTTTCATGCAGTACTACAAGCTCTATGTGGTCCCGAAGGGTGGCTTCTATTTCCTGCTGCCTCGGGGATCCGGGAGCAAAAAATTCACCTTCACCTTCGACACGAAGGATAGCTGGCGAGGGTCGCAGCCTAAGTTCTTTTTCCTCAAGGTGGATAAGAACTGGTCTGATGTCCCGACCAGGTGGGCTCAGGGAGTGCTGAACGCAGACGTCATTGATCCGAGGATGCTGCTGACCCCACCGTTGGCTTCCGTGTTCACGGATTTCGACGCCCGCATTCGGGCAGTCGCTGACTGGGCTCTCGAGGTCTCTCCTCGTGCTCTTTACCCCTTTCCTATCAACTGGAGGTTGATGACCGAAGAAGTCCTTCGGGAGCTGAAAGTGGTTAAGGAGCACGTGACTGACCTCAATATGCCCGCTCCCGCCATCGCCGGGAAAGACTCCTAGCTGGTCAAGCTCCTTAAGGGGGAGACTTCTTTCGAAACTTTTGCCGAAAGTGAGTAATCTTCCATCCCTTTATACTTTTTCCTCGGACTTACGCTGATATTTCATCTCTTTTTCAGAGATGGGCGATGGGGCTGCCGCTTATTACAAGGCCCTCTTTTCTGGCCAAGTGGAGAAGGGGGAGCAGACAAAGAAGGCGGCTTCCCGAAGAAGGAAGACGACAGGGGCGGGACCCTCGGCGAAGCGAGCTAGGAAGGCTCTCCAGCCTTCTCAGCCAGAGCTTTTGGAAGAAGAAGCTGGCGAAGACGCTGGTCTTGTTGAAATTCCACCGGCCGAGGTCCCCGCTACTTCCGCCGAGGTGCCTCCTCTCGACCTCGAGGCCCCCAGAAACACTGTAGTGGTAGAAGTACCCACCGCCGAGGAGCGGTACCGGCAGAAGGGTAAGGGTCTTTCTTCCGAGGGGCCCGAGGATCCCGAGGACACTGTCTCCGAGGTTCTTCCAGGTATGCCTTTAGGCGAAGTTCAGCTCCTTTTCCTTTCGTGAATTTTTCTTCTGCTCCTAACTTCCTTCCTACTTTCAGAGGAGCCCCTTGCTGCTGGCTGGAGGGCCATTCATGAGAGGAAACGAGCCCTCCGCGATGCCATAATCCCTGAGGGGAAGATCCCCTTGGAGCCCTTTTGGACAATCACGGAGGATATGAATTTGCTCTCCGACGATTGTCCAAAAATGACAAAGGAGATTTGGAAGGGGATCACCACTGACGCCTCCTTCCGGGCCATTGCGGCGGCTCACCCGGGGGATAATACCCTCGCCGCAAAAGTCACCGAGCATCCTGGTATAGTCTTTACACTTTTTTCGTCAATTTTCTAAGTGTTTAGACTTCTACTAACCTGGACTTTTGCCTTGCCGTAGCTGCTGGAGTACGCTGGTTATCTCCGAGTTCGGGTGGCCAGACAGGCTGCCTCCAAGGATGCGACTTCGCGGGAACTCAGTGAAGCGAAGGCTTCGCTTGCGAAGGTGATCGCCAGCAACCAGCAGCTGACAGCGGATTGTTCTCAGCAACTTGCTGCCGTTCGGGAGGAGTTCTCGAAGAAAAGAGAAGAACTTGAAAAGGACTCCTCCCGGAAGATTGCTGACCTCGGCGACCAAGTAAAGGGGCTGCTCGCCGCCAACGAAGATCTTGTCAAGGACAAGGCTGTTTCTGACAGTCTTGCGTCGAGGTTGACGGACGAGAACAATGCTCTTCAAGCCGAGGTCGAGGCTCTGAAGAAGGAGTCCGGAGAGACGCTGGGGATAAGCGAGCTCGAAGAGGAGGTTGCTGAGCTGAGGGACGAGGTCAATGTCCTTGGCGTTCAAAAACGTACTTCTGATAACATGGCCAAGGTCGCCTTTCAGGACGGCTTCTGCCTCGCTTGGCACCAGGTGCTGCAGAGGTTCCCAGATTTGGACCTCTCTTTTCTGGAGGGCCTAAATATTCCTGAGGGACCTCGGTGGCAGTGGTCCAAGGTCGAGCATCTGAAGCTTCCTGGTCTTCGTCCGCCCGGCTCTCCGTAGTTTGTTTTAGGGCTCCTCTTATTTTTCTCCTTCGTGCTCCTTCTTTGGACACTTCTTTTGTAAGGCAGCGTTTGCTCTAAATGAACAATCTTTTCGGCTAAGTCCTTTCTTGCAAGTTTCTTTATTTCCACTGTCCCGAACACGTTTGCTCAAGAGACTTTCGGAAAACCTGTAACCAAAGAAACTT
This sequence comes from Aquilaria yunnanensis, assembly GCA_039654915.1. Lineage (NCBI taxonomy): Eukaryota > Viridiplantae > Streptophyta > Magnoliopsida > Malvales > Thymelaeaceae > Aquilaria > Aquilaria yunnanensis. The sequence continues at coordinate 81,738,330 of CM077598.1, forward strand.
TTTACCTTCCTTTATCCCGAGTGTGCTCGCTCAAGAGACTTTCTGGAAAGTTTGCAAAAATTTGGCTAAGTCTTTTGCATGCTTTTTGTTTCCTTTTATCCCGAACATGTTTGCTCAAGGGACTTCGGAAAACCTGCGACCAAAGAAACTTTTTACCTTCCTTTGTCCCGAGTATGCTCGCTCAAGAGACTTTCTGGGAAGTTTGCAAAAATTTGGCTAAGTCTTTTGCAGGCTTTTTGTTTCCTTTTATCCCGAACATGTTTGCTCAAGGGACTTCGGAAAAGTTTCAGCCAAATTTTTCTGTCTTCCTATTGTCCCGAGCATATTTGCTCAAGGGACTTAGGAAAATTCTCACGAGATTGCTCATTTCCCTCTTTCCCGAGCATGTACGCTCAAGGGTGTTTGGAAATTATCTCTGCTTTTGTTTTGGCGTGCACTATTACGAGATTCTTGCTTTCCCTTTTTTCCGAGCATAGTGGCTCAAGGGCCTTCGGGAAGTCACATCTGCTTTTTTCGTGGCGAGCACCTTTGCGGAATTCTATCTTGGACAATTTGGTATACTTAAGAATTTTTCTCAAGACCATTCTGTACTTAGAGTATTTCTTGTACAATATATCTCTTCCGCCCAACCTTAGGCGTAGAATTTTTTCAAGGCGTCTGAATGCCAAGTGTTTTTCAATTCTACGCCTTCGGCATCGCCAAGCCTATACACGCCTTTCCGTACTTCGGCGAGAACCAGATAAGGTCCTTCCCAATTTGCGCGAAGTACGCCGTGAGATGGCCTTCGGGGTGCAAAGTCGGCCTTTCGGAGAACGAGGTCTCCTTTTTTGATTTCTTTTGGCCTGGCTTTTAGGTTGATAGCCGCGGCCACTCTTTGCTGGAAAGCTTTTCTTCTCAGCCCGGCTATTTCTCTGTGTTCGGTCACAAGGTCGAGCTTAGTTCTCAGACCGAGGTCGTTTCCACCTTCATCAAATACTTGCACCCGTATTGAAGGCTGAACTATCTCTATTGGGATAATGGCCTCTGTTCCGAAGACGAGTGAGAAGGGAGTTTCCCCTGTGGCTCTTCGTGGCGTCGTTCGGTAGCTCCACAATACACTTTGGAGTTCTCCTGGCCATTTCCCCTTGGCTTCCCCAAGTCTCTTTTTCAGGCCATCTTTTATGGTCCTGTTTGATACTTCCACCTGCCCATTGCTTTGGGGGTGAGCTACTGGGGTGAAGTGCATCTTTATTCCGAGGTCGCTGATGAATTCCTGGAATCCTTTGTCTATGAACTGGGATCCATTATCAGCTACTAGTACCCTTGGTATGCCAAATCTGCATACGATGTTTTTCCATACGAACTTCTGCACTTCTTTTGCCGAGATAGTTGCTAGTGGTTCTGCCTCTACCCACTTTGAGAAATAGTCCACTGCTACCACGCAGAATTTCACGCCTCCCGGTGCTGTGGGGAGTGGCCCAATGAGGTCTATACCCCAGACTGCGAAGGGCCAAGGATAGTCTGCCGATGTTACCATTTCTGAGGGTATCCTCTGGATTTTTGCATGTCTCTGGCAACTACCGCACTTCTGGACGAACTGCCTTGCGTCCTTTCTCAGGGTAGGCCAGAAGTATCCTTGGCGGAGTATCACTGCTGCAAGGGCATCAGTTCCAATGTGCGAGCCGCACATGCCTTCGTGAACTTCTTCGAGAACCATCTCAGTATCCTCTTCGCCCACACATCTCTGCAGCGGATTTGCATATCCTTGCCGATATAACTCTTCACCAATCAGGAAGAATCTTCCGGCACGTCTTCGCAGTCTTGCAGCATTGCCAGCGTCTTCGGGAAGCTCATTCTCTGCCAGGTATTTCTTTATGGGGTCCTTCCACCCTGTTCCCGAGGACGTTACGCTTAGCACGGAGATGCTTGGATGGTCTAGCACCTCGGTGTATGTTTTGGACTTCGCTAAGCAATCTGCCTCAGTGTTATTCCGCCGGGGTACATTTTCGATCCGCACGGCGTCAAACTCTTGGATGAGTTTTGTTACCAGCTCGTGGTATTTTGCCAAGATTGGGTCCTTCGCCCCATAATCTCCTGCCGTCTGCCGAACTACCAGCTGGGAATCGCTGTGAGCCCTTAAGTTTCTCACGCCAATCTTTCTGGCCAAGCGTAACCCCGCTATGAGGGCTTCGTACTCAGCCACATTATTGGTGACGTTGAAGCTGAACTTGATAGCCTTCATCACCTCTAGGCCTTCGGGTCCTCTGATAACTATTCCAGCTCCCTGGTGTACGGACCCCGAGGCTCCGTCAACATGCAAGGTCCATTCTGGCTCACCTTCTTTCGGATCTGAGTGGTTCTCCTCAGTGGTGGGTATTTCGGCGATAAAATCTGCCAATGCTTGGGCTTTTATGGCCTTCCGAGGCTCATACGTGATTTCGTGTTCGCCAAGCTCTATGCACCACTTGGAGAGCCTTCCCGAATGATCAACTCTCTTTATAACATCCCGTAGTGGTAGACTACTTCGGACGATGATGGGGTGAGCCTGGAAATATGGTCGCAGTCTTCTTCCTGCAAGCACCAAGGCGTATATAGCTTTTTGAAGCAAAGGGTACCTGACTTCGGCGCCATGCAGGGACTTGCTGACGTAGTAGACCGGCCATTGTTTCGGCCCTTCTTCTTTTATCAGGACCGAGCTGACGGCCTTTTCTGTGACGGCGAGGTACAGTACGAGGGGTTCTCCCTCCCGAGGTTGTCGCAGAGTCGGCAGGCTGGCCAGGTAGACTTTGAGTTCTTCCCAGGCCTTTTGGCAATCTTCATCCCAGGGATGATTGTTTCTTCCGAGGTCGCCTTCCATCTTTGCTGCCTTTGTGAGGACTTTGAAGAAAGGTCTACACTTATCTCCGTACCTGGAAATAAACCTGCTCAGAGAGGTTATTCTTCCGGTTAGTCTCTGCACGTCTTTGACTGTGGCAGGAGTTCGGAACTCAAGCAGAGCCTTAATCTTCTCAGGATTGGCGTCGATGCCTCTTTCGGATATCATGTACCCAAGGAATTTTCCCGACGTCACCCCGAAGATACACTTCTCGGGGTTAAGGCGAATCCCGAAGGCTCTGAGCTTTTGGAAGGTTTCCTCCAAATCTGCAACGTGGTAGCCGGGCAGCTTGCTTTTTACTATCATATCATCAACATATACTTCCATGTTTCTCCCCATTTGGTCCTTAAAGACCTTGTTCATCAGTCTCTGGTAGGTGGCTCCTGCATTTTTCAGCCCGAAGGGCATTCTGATATAGCAGTACGTTCCTCCCTCGGTGATGAAGGCAGTTTTCTCTTCATCTTCGGGGTCCATCCTTATCTGATGGTAGTCGCTGAAGGCATCTAGGAAGCTCAGGAGCCCGTATTCGGCCGTTGAATCTACCAGTTGATCTATTGGCGGGAGGGGAAATGAGTCTTTCGGGCAAGCATCGTTCAAGTTTCTGAAATCAATGCACATCCGGAGTTTGCTGCTACCTTCTTTTGTGGCAATGACCACGTTGCTTAACCATTCGGGGTATTTGACCTCCCTGATAACTTCAGCATCCAATAGGCGCTGGACTTCGGTTCTCACGAAGTTGCTTTTGTGGGCTGAGATGCTTCGTTTCTTTTGCCTGATAGGTTTTGCTTCCGGGCTTACTTTGAGGCTGTGCTGTATTATGCCAGGGTTCACTCCTGGCATGTCTTTCGGCGAGTAGGCAAACAGATCTTTATTTTTCAGCAGAAAGGATACAAGAATTTCCTTATCACCTTTGGCCAAGCTCTTCCCTATTCGGGTAGATTGTCCTGGGACAAGATCTACTGCTTCCATTTCTGCTTCTGCGGGATCTCTTTCTTTGCCTTTCTCCTGCGCCTTTGCCTCCACTATTTGTGTAGAGTTGTCTGCCGGAGCCTTTCGTGCTTTTACAAACACCTTTCTTACCTCGGCTTGGTCGATAAAGACCTCTGCATCTCCATCCTTGGTGGCGAATGTGACAGTCAAGTACTTCACATCGGGGCGAATGTGCAGGTTCCCCTGAGTCTTCCTTCCAAGGATGGCGTTGTACGAAGATGGGACCTCCATGACGATGAATCTTGCCATTGTGGACGCGTACAACTCAGCCGCTCGGTCTACCGAAGTGCCTTTTATCATTAAAGGGAGGTCGATCCATCCGAGGACGAGTAGTTCCGATGGTCCAACGCCGAAGGTGGGCGTGGTGACAGGTTTAAGTTCGCTGCTGGAGATGCCCAAGCTCGGCAGTAAGTGCGAGAACAGGACGTCAGTATTTGAGCCATCATCGAGCAACACTCTTTTGACATCCCAGTTCCCTATTCTCGCCATTATCAGCAGCGGGTCGTCGTGGGGGAAGACGACGGTGGAGCCATCTTTGCGAGCCAATTTCTTTGATGGACTTTGATACTCCATAACCGCAATTTCTCTGGCCTTCCGCTTTCTTTCCGAGGATGGGAGCCCCGTGGTAATGGTTTGGATGACCCCTACTGGAGGTGGAAGGCGCCTTTTTGGACTTCTGTTTCTCCGCCTATCTGAGTCATAGTCCTCGTTTTCGGCCCTCTCTTCCTCCTCTTTTCTGCCTTTTGGGGAGGGCATCCGCAGGTATTTGCGAAGCTGGCCCTGTTTGATCAGCGACTCTATGTACTTCTTCAGCTGGAAGCAGTCTTCGGTGTCATGACCGTGGTCGCGATGAAACTGGCAGAACTTCTTGGCATTCTTCTTATTATCGGCGGCCATGGCCTTTGGCCGCCGAATCTGCGTCCCTTGCCTTTCCAGCGCCATGAGAATGTTGGTCTGTGTCGTGCTCAAGGGTGTGAAACTTTGAGGTTTCTTTCCTCGCATTCGCCGTGGTCGACCTGTGTGTTCAGAAAGATGCCGAGCTTGGTGGCTGGACCCTTCGACGCGGTGATGATCAGACTTCGGCCCCGCCATCCTCAATTCCTCGGCTGTCATGTGCTGCTCTGCCCTTCGGTAAAATTCTCCGAGGGTCTCCGGGGGGTCCTTTGAGAACTCGTAGAACAGCTGTGAGTCACGCCGAAGGCCCCGTGTCATAGCGAGGATGCGGATTTCGGGCCGGAAGTCCGGGACGCTGAGTGCTTCCCTGTTGAATCGTTCGACATAGTCTCGGATCGTCTCTCCGTTTCTCTGCTCTATGTCGAACATCTGCACAGGCATTTTGGCCGTCGGCCTGCTCCCAATAAACTGCTGGGTAAAGGCTGTGGACAACTCCTGAAACTCAGTGATAGTCCCTGGGGGCAAAGAATTGTACCATGCTGTTGCTGGGCCCGTGAGGGTGACTTCAAAGCATTTGCACATGGTAGCGTCATCAGCTCCGTGCATTATCATGCTCCGCCTGTACTTCGTCAGATGGGCCTGTGGATCAGTCCGGCCATCATAGATCTCCAGCCTAGGCACTCTGAAGTCGCCTGGCATAGTTGCCTCAACGACGGTGCGAATAAACGGGGAGCCATCTTCGCATAATGCCCCCGACAGCCTGTCCCAAACGGGTTTTCTGGTCACTTGCTTCTCCACTCTGTCCAGCCGTGCCAATATCCTTTCCATAAGCGCAGTGGCGCTAGGACCATTTTCGCGGGAGGGAGATCGACGGCGCCTTTTCGGGGAGCGAGTTCGGCGCGGAGGGGTCAGGGACCTCGCCTCGGGCGACGAACTGCTTCGCTGTGAGACTCTCGGTCGCTTGGACCCGGTTTGTCCCACAGGCCGCTTCCCGAGGGCTATATCTTCTGTGGATGATTCTCCGCGAGGCTCTCCACTTCCTGAACTGCGGTGTGTAGACTTGGGGCTTCTCTCCCGAGGGCGTGCTGATGAGGAGGGTTTCTGGGCCCGTGACTGCTGTGGCCATCTTCGGTCGATCTGCTGAGTCATTTCAGCAACGACCGAGCGCTGAAAGTCCCTCAAGAAGCTCATGGTGATTACCAGAGGGCGGTCCTCCTCGGGCGTAGAAGTCTCTGGGAGTGTCTGCTCAGCAGCCGGTTGTATCTCAGGCGCGGACGAGGACCTTGGGAGTCCCTTGTCCTTAGAACGCCGAGTCTCAACGATGGCAATCTGCGAGCGGGTTCCCACAGACGGCGCCAAATGATGGCCTAAGGCCTCATCGTTGTGAGTCGTGATGACTGTTGAGGAGACTTCTAGGAGGAAGAACGCCTGGAAGGTGGATCGCCCCAAGGAGAGTACCTGAAAAGCTGGTAAACAGGGTTAGGAGGCCCCTAGAGTGTTTTTCCGGGGGGGGAGCCTCCGACGCCCAAGTCAGTGGTGGCCGGAAGAAGGAGAAAGTCACTAGCTCAAAGAGAAAGGCAGAAAAGTCTCGCCTGGTATTTTCTCAGGGTGTGGGAGCTGTATATCCGGCCTGCCAACCTCCTGTCAAGTATTTATTTCCTGTATATATAGGAATACCTAGCCCGTTCAGATCATGACACGTGTGCGGTCGGATGCTCCTGAACGTCTGGGCGTAGGGGACAGATAGTTGGTAACTAGATGGCCTCGAGCCTTGTGCTGAGACGGGCCATGATATGATTCTGATGGCGTCTGCGCGTCAGGGCGACTTTTTACGTCTGTGGTGGGACGTGTCAGAGGCTTCCTTAAATGCTTCCTTAAATGCGCCTGCCGTACTCCCGAGGTCCCTGGGCGAGGTCGTCCTCTAGTTCGGACAGAGCCTCTTCGGGAAGCCTACCCTCAGTTCGGGGGTTCCCAGTTCCAGGGGGTTCCGCCTTCGGGGATATCATATTCGGGCAGCAATGTCTGGTGTTACTTTTCCGAAGGCGCGCTGTTCACAACCTTGGGGGGCGAATGGAGTCCTGAAGTTTTACTGGCGTGCCGAGGCTCGGAGCTCTCAGGCTATCTCCCCGAGGTGCATGATTCCACCTATTCCCGGGAAGCGCCAGTTCTTCTGGACATTGTTGTGGCAGGGTATTCGGCCAGATTGAGGCGATAGCCTTTGGCTATCACCACTAACCTTCTTGTAGACACAAGGTTCATCTTCATTTTTGATAAAACCAAACTCTTTGATTGCTTCATCAAAATGAAGATTCCAACTTCAAAAAGCTTGCTTCAGCCCATAAATGGACCTTTTCCACTTGCACACTTTATTGGCATTCTCGGGAGTGACATAACCCTCAGGCTGTGTCATGTACACATCCTTAAGTAACTTTCCATTTAGGAATGCAGTTTTGACATCCATTTGACATATCTCATAATCATAGTTTGTAGTAATACCCAACAAAATTCAGATGGATTTAAGCATGGCAACTGGTGAAAAAGTTTCATCATAGTCAATACCATGAATCTACTTAAAACCTTTCGCAACCAATCATCCCTTAAAGGTAATCACATTACCATCCATGTTAGTTTTCTTCCTGAAAACCCATTTGCATTCTATAGGTTTGCCCCTTTAGGTGGATCAACCAAAGTCCATACTTGGTTTTCATACATGGATTCCGTCTTGGACTTCATGGCCTTTAGCCACTTCTCAAAGTCAGGCCCTAACATAGCTTGCTAGTAGGTAGTGGGCTCATCCTAATCCATGAGCATCACATCACCAGTGTGAGTCACAAGAAATCCAAATCTCTCGAGCTCACGCCAAATCCTACTAGACCTACATGGGCTCTATACTACAGGAGCAAACTCCTAAACCACAACATCTTGTGGTGTCTGTTCACGTTCCATTTTAGGTTCGATGTCCCCGTGTTGTTTTTTAATTTTTTCAAGTTCTACTTTCCTCCCAATGGTTCCTTTAGAGATAAACTCTTTCTCTAGAAAGACACTAGTTCGAGCAATAAACACTTATTGCTCAAAAGGATTATTTCTTTCAGATACCCAACAAAGAGGCATTTATAAGATTGTCAGAGGATTGACATTTCACATAAGCGTCACAGCCCCAAAACTTCATAAAAGACAGACTGGGACACCTCCTACTCCACATCTCATATGGTGTCTTTTGAACCAATTTAGATTGAACTCAGTTTAGTGTAAATGCAGCTGTCTTTAGAGCATATCCCGAAAAGAAGTTTGGAAGGTCAGCTTGACTCATCATAGATCGAACCATGTCTAATAGAGTTTGATTTATCCTTTCAGATACACCCTTCCATTGAGCTGTTCTGGGTAGAGTAAGTTGTGATACTATACTATACCACACTCCTTTAGATAGTCAAGGAATTCTTGATCCAAGTACTCTCTAGCTCGATCTTACTGAAGTACTTTGATACTTTTCCTGAGTTCATTCTCTACTTTATTCTTCAATTTTTTGAACTTTTCAAAGGATTCTGGCTTGTGTCTCACGAGAGACACATAGCCATATCTACTGAAGTGATCAGTAAAGGTAATGAAGTATTGGAATCCTCCTTTAGCATGTGTAGACATAGGGCCACATACATCACTATGTATGAGTCCTAGTAAGTCATTAGCCCTTTCACTTTGCCTTATGAATCGGGCTTTGGTCATCTTGCCCAATAAACAAGACTCATATGTCTCATATGATTCAAAATCAAATGAGTCCAAGAGTCCATAATTATGGAGCTTGCATATGCGGGTCTCATTTATATGGCCCAAGCGATAGTGCCAAAGATTGGAAAGGCTTAAATCATTCAATCTGACGTTCTTGGTATTCACATTATAGATTTGATTTTTTACTTCTAGAACATACAACCCATTGCTAAGTTGAGCATTACCATAAAAGATTTCATTCAAATAAATAGAATAGCATTTTTCCTTTATTATAAATGAAAAACCTTTCTTGTCCAAGCAAGAAACAGAAATCAAATTTCTACTAATAGTAGGCACAAAGTAGCAGTTGTCTAATTCAAAAACTAATCCACTAGGTAAAGTGAGAATATAAGTCGTTACGGCTAAGGCGGCAACTCTTGCTCCATTTCCAACACATAGGTCCACTTCACCTCTGGCCAATCTTCTACTTCTACTTAGATCCTACACATTTGCAGATATGTGAGATCCACATCTAGTATCCAATGCCCAAGATTAATTAGAAAAGTTAGCCTCTATAACAAAAATACTTGAAGTAGAAATCTTACTTCCCTTCTCCTTAGCAAGTTCTTCAAGATAGAGCTTGTAGTTGCACTTCCAGTGTCTAGGTTGCTTACAATGGAAGCACTCCCCTTCCTTTGCCATAGCACCAGATGGTTTCAGTGTAGCTGAAGAAGAATTAGCATTGGCCTTTCCTTTAGCTTTATCCTTCTTCTTGTTGGCTTTTCCCTTTCCTCTGCCCTTTTGAACCATCAAAATGGGCTTAGCCTTCTTAAGGTTTTGCTCAATTTTTCTCAACATGTTGAGCAATTCAGGCATGGACTTCTCAAGGTCGTTCCTGTTATAGTTCATGCAAAACTGACTGTAACTTTCAGTCAACAATTGCAAGAATACATCAACAGTGAACTCTTTCTCAAGAGCAAACCCAAACTCTTAAGAATCTCAATGTACCCAATCATCTTGAGCACATGAGGACCCATAGGACTTCTTTTAGACATTTTGCACTGACACAATACCTTAGAGGTCTCAAACCTTTCATGCCTGGCTTGCTCTTGGAAGAGCATTTTGAGATGTTCAATCATATCGAACGCCCCCCCATGTTTTCATGTTGCTACTGAAGCTCAAATTCCATGGTAATAAGCATGAGGCAAGCAACATCCAAAATATCATCAGAATGCCTCTTATGAGCATCCCTTTCATCTCTTGGAGTAGTGGCAACAGGCACATTCAAATTGGCTGCTCTAGGACATAAGCGTTTCTCTCTTGCTTGAGGACTACACTTAAGTTTCGGTACCATTTGAGAAAGTTGGTCCCATTCAGCTTTTCCTTCTCAAGGATCAATTGCAATGAAAGTGTTAATGTGTTTGGTGCCATGGTTATCTACAACAATAAATATCCAGTGTAAGAGTCATGTATTTTAATTCATTTAGTAAGGACTTTTATTAAAAGATACTCCCATTATTTTCCTCAAAATAATAACCCTCGATATTATTTCAGAACACCTTGGTGCTAAGGGGCTCTAGTGGGCCAAGATTCATATTTCACCACAACCTGAGGCAGCTTTGGCTTTTCTCTCAAGTTAAAATTATTTAGGTAAGCAACTCCTTGCCAATTGGATCGCATGCAATTTTTGGATAGTTGGGTGAACAACACTTGTCCAAGCTCATTTCATGAACTTAAGCCCAACTCTATGCCTCTAAATCCCCAAATCCTATTAGGATGACTTAGTTAAGTCAAACCCAAAGTTAGCAATTTAGATATCACTATTATCCCATTGTACCTTACCAAGATGAACATAGGTGCTTGGCTTCGGCAAACCCACCCAATGTTGATCAAAGTCTTGACGAGTGCCAACATTTGGAAGGCATCATATTTAATAACTTAATATTTGTTTAAGGGATTTTTCCTTTTGATCTTACGAATTTGTTATCTTTGGTTGTCTTATACATGCATCACATACAAATATAAAACATGCATCTTGTTACCACTTTAAGACCTTAAATATAGTGACAATATTTAATGTGTCAATCTCCCAGGAGCTATGCATGTTCTGTAGGCCATCAGAACAATGCTCACTATATTACCCAAGTGACCCTCTTAGTCTTTATGCAAATATATGTATGTTGGTCAAACCATAACACACATATTTACATTTATGCATACTATGGTAGCTAAGAAGGAACACATTAGAATAATTCTTAGTTTGGCCTTCCAAACATTAGGCAATCTTGTTAAGTTCTAGTGACCAGGCACTACACCTGTAACTTCCACTAATAAACTATTTCATTCTACCCATGCAACTCCCTGTTTTCTTTGTTCCATTATCAATTATAGAATTAGAGCAAACCCATAATTTTTTTTTTGCATCAAAAGCCCACCTATGGACTAAGTTATGGATTTTTTAAGTTGGTTACCAAATTCTAACCAAAATGAATAGTAACTTAGCCAACTTTGGAATGTCATATCTTTGGCTACAGGGCTCTAAATTTAGAAATTCCAAATTTTAGTTTAACCTCTATATGTGCTATAGGTGTGATCAAAATTCATACCGATATTCCTTCTACACAGGGAGTTATGGAACTTAAGTGTAGACTCAAAATTCTGGTCATTTTATGACCATTTTGCCCAAACAAAATTTCATAAGATTCACACTTCATTTCCAGGTGTAAAACCAACATGGGCAGTTTCTTACATGTCTTAAACACTTGGTAAAGTCATTCCCCTGAATTTAGAGGCATTCTATAAGCATTAAACATAATTTTCTTTGGAACACCTAATGACTTTGAAAATGGACAGCATTGAACATTCAACCTCAAACATCTTTTTATTGCTTTATATCATCCATACACCATCGATAGTGTATTTACATGCATAGATTCATCATACATATGTCCTAGCTTAGTTGAGTATGTAAACTAGCTTCTTGGAGAGCCTTACAACCACAATGCACTACAAAAATGTCAAAAGACAGATGCTGCGTAAGGCAAAAAGTACCAACACTAAAATTAGCAAATGTGCTCCAAAAATCATGAAACACTCCATTTTAATACTAAACAAATTGAAGTTCATGTACCTGAAATTTCACAGAAAACCTCAAACTAGAACTATTAGTTTGAATGTTCTATTTCAGGTGTTCCTGAAAATGGACAGAAAGGGGAGTAAGCTCTTTGTAAAGAACTTAGTAAGGGCTTTCAATGTAAAGTCTTCCATAGCAGCGTACCACCTGAAATCCAAATACATAAAAACACACAAAAATAGCATATGCATGCAAATATGGCAACCATATGCACCAACAAACACAGCAACACAACAAATGAAATGTGCTAGCAATAACACATTAGGGTTAGTCCATAATCATTCAACAAAACAATAAAATATCGCTTTAGTAACAATATGGCAACCCTTCTCAAGCTTTTTCTTGGTCTTAGGAGTCTTTTAGGTCTTAGTTAGTACTAACTTGGGCTCTAGAAACCATTTTTTCTTGCTGCCATCTTTATCACAATAACACTAAGGCTGAAACCTTGCCATGCTTCTTTCCCCTTAACACATACTTGCTTCCTTGAGCTTTTTGCTCTCTTCCAAGCATGGTCATAGCTTCATGGATGTTTGGAAATACAGTAAACAATCCAAGAAACTTTAGAAAACCCTTACCTTTTGCTATAAAATTTGAAAACCCAAATAGAACCAAAATTAGGTTTTCTTGCACTCTTTGATGTCTTCTTTGCTTTCTCTTGCTTCCTCTTGTTTTCTTAAGGTATGGTGGCTTTGGAGGATGATGGAATAGCTTAAGGAAGAGGTCTTAGCTGCTGGAGGTTGAAATTTAAGGAAAATACCAATAAAGTGAAGATTTTTCTTCATTTATACATCATTTTGACCAAGGTAGCATATATACAAATTTTTGTAAATTTGGCCAACACTTGGACAAGTTATTTCTAGCCATTTTGGCTGGAAAAATGATAGATTTTGGTCTCTTTTAACCTTGTCATTTAAATCATTTTGACTTTAGGCAAAAATGTGGACACTTGGATCCTTAGTTGGCATTATGCCATAAATGATCAACTTTGCCTTCTTAAGCACTTTGGTCCCCAACAATATCCTTAATTCCATCCACGTCCTTTCCATAGCCATCTTTAGAGATTTGTGCAATTGAGTAACCAACTTTTGTAACCTTATAATTTAGTCCATAGGTTACTTGAAAATTAGGCGATGTGCCAATGCTTTCTTAAGGACCAAGCAATCATTGTTTTTTTCCACTTAAGGGGGTGTATATTGAAAACTTTACACTTCACAAACTATACACTATGGTGAAAAATAAAGCATATAAGTTTAAGTCCTTATGCTATAATTTTCCCATTTTGTGAAGGTGGTAACACATCGCATGCTAACAAGAAAGTAAATGTGACATAGTTATAGCTCAAACTATATGATATTCTCAAGTAAATGAGAGTATCATAAAAGCCTAAGAAAAGAAAAAGGTCTTCACAAGCTTCTTTTCCTCCTTGCTTGGTTGCCCTTTTGTTGTCAACTCTTTGGACACACCATCTTGGATGATCCAATATTGTACAATTACATCAATAATAGAAACCTCAAGTTACATTCAAGGGGAGTAAGGTGAGAAAAGAATGTACAATGAGAATAACAAGAACAAGGCATGACTCACAGGCCGTATTTACAAGTACAACCATTCAAAGACTATAGCCATGCACCATGCTTTAAACACCAATCAGCATAACATGTCAAATCTCATTCAACAAAAATGCATGCCAATTAACATGTGTTGATTGACCAGGTTTTATTTATGTGGTACTTCGCATATGGCAGTCTCGCTGGCTGGTCAGCCCTAATCTGATGCAAGCTAGGGTTTTGTAACTATTGCAAAAATCCTAATCTATATAGGTATCTTATACCAATCAATTTTGGGTTAATCTCATTAACCAATTTCTGTTGTTTCTTCATATATCTCATATATTCATTATGAGTTTCGGTTTCATGGATCATGAATTAGTCTAATTTGATGCCCAACGACATCCTCTCGTATGACATGCTGGCCTGAAGGAAAGAATTCTGATATGAAGGTGCCTGAAAAACTCAGAAGAACTAGGGTTAGAAGCTCCCTGAAATGTATTTTCGAGGGAGGAACCTCTGATGCCCAAGTCAATGTTTTTGGGAATGGTAGTAGTAGGGAGTAGAGAGTGAGGAAAATAGAAAAAGTTATGTATTCTTTCTTAGCAAGGTCCTCCCTAAGTATTTATAGCAGGGTAGAGGGAGGAGGCCGTTCAACACAACCTATTTAGATCGTCACACGTGTTCCGTCAGATTTGATCCGTACCCTCAGAGATAGGTATCTCCAACTGGCTGTAGGCCATTTCGGCTAGAGGGCAGGGGTGTGTTCAAGGTCTCTTTATCAGAGCCTCCTTAACCATTTTTCTCGTATCTCTGCAAGACCCCTTCAGAGAATGAGACCCCTTTCGGAGTATAAGGCTTCTTCGGACTAGGAGGACCCTTTCGGCTCAATATAGCCACCGAGGGCTATTAGGATAGGCCTTTCTGTAGAGTGGGGCACCTTCAGAAGATGCTCTTCCCAACTGATGATGGGAATATACTTTCCCAAACTTGGTGAGTTCACTATTCTAAAGGTGGTAGTTTATAGGTTTTCCAAGGTCGGTTCTGCTACCAACTGAGGGTAGTTGTCGTTCACCGAGGTTGGTGCTAGGTCTCTCCCGAGGGTGGTTTTTGGCTATGTGATTGGGAGATCTCGGTTCTAAGGTGATGTTCATCCCAAGGATGGCGAGGGCCCTTTTTTTCTCGAGGTTGGTCACTCAGGTTTCTCGAGGGTGGTGCTTTTCAGGTCACTTTGGGAATTCTAGAATGGTTAATAGCCCTTTGGCTATCACATGCACCCCTCGGAAAGCCGAAGTTCTATCTTCAGTACTCGAGCTTTTGCAAGCGTTTCACGGAACTCTTTGTGGTAGGTGACGGTCATCTCAGCAAGTAAACTAAATTTTTGGCTGAGGTTACCTTCTTTGGATGAGGGCCCTTCTTTGGTACCGGACGCCTCTCCTAGTTGAGGTAGTACCTTTGGCATTAGGTGGTACTCATTCTTTGCCCAAGCTTAAGGTGTTCCCGAAGTTGTTCCTCCGAACCGAAGTGTACATTCCCCTTATGGGTTTTTTATTGCCTGCCAGTGAATCGTCACATTTTATGAATAGATGGATGTGTCTCCACGGGAAAGACTCATGCCTGCCAGTGAATCATCTTATCCTTTGACTAGATAGACGCGTCTCCTCAGGAATACTTGCATAGGTCCGTCAGCTATTAGGAGAGTGCCCTTATTTCTCGCGTCAGGTGACACGTGTCACTTGGTGACTGATGAACAGTCACATTTGTTATGTCAGTCACATCTCTTCACCTTCGAGGGATTGTTATAGTGATGCTTTGCCTACCTCCTTCAGCCTATATGAACCCTTCCTCCTCAGTTTTTTCCACACTTCTATTCTTTTGCTATCTTTTGCTCTCGAGTTTCCTCTTGTCTTTTTCTTTTTTTGGCAACGGTGCTAGAGGCGGAGTGATTTCCAGCAACACTTGTGGTAGTCTTCTGAAGTTCATACCTTGTTTCGAGATAAGTGTGTTCCACACTCCAGGGTAGTCCAATTATGGTGCCAAATCTGTGCATTTAGACTCCCAGGATTGGTAATGTTCTGTAGGCCATCAGAACACTACCCTTAGTGTGCGTACCCAAGTGGCCCTCTTGGGCACTATGTAAACATATGCATATTGGTCCAACCATCACACACATATTCATATTTCACACACACCATGGCAGCAAAAAAGGAAAACACTAGCACAAGTCTTAATCTTGGCTACCACACATTACACAATCTTGTTAAGTTCTAGTGACAAGCCACTGAACCTATAACTTCCACTAAAAAAAAGTATCATTCTAGCCATGTATCCCCATGTTTTATTTGCTCCATTATGAAGTACAAACTTAGGGCAAACCAAGGAATTTCTTTTACATCAATAGCCCACCAATGGACCAAGTTATGGATTTTTTAAGTTGGTTACAAAATTCTGACCAAATGAACAGTAACTCAGCCAATTTTGCAACGTCATATCTTTGGCTACAAGGCTCCAAATTCAGAAATTCCATATTCCAATTCAACCTATAGATCTTCTCTAGGTGTTGTCAAAATTTCATATTAAGATTCCTCCTACACAAGGAGATATTGAACTTTAAGTGCAGAGTCAAAATTCTGGTCACTTTATGACTATTTTGCCCATACAAAATTTAATAAGTGTGCAAAAACTTCATTCACAAAGGGAAAGCCCTCCAAGGCTATCTCATATTTATCCATTACACATAGGAATTACATGCTCTTGCATCTAGCAACTTTATGTGGCCAAAACAGAATTTACAAATAAACAGCCCATCATTCACACTTAGGCAGTTTTGCACCACATCACTTACATAGCCAAAACATTACTCAAATGTTCACATACTTGTCTCATTTTACATACACTACATGTAAATTCATACATGCACTACAATATGGTCTTAACTTAGCTAAATATACACCCTAGGTTACAGGAGGTCCTGAGACACAATGGACTCCAAAAACAGGATGCTGGACAGCTGCTGCACAACACAATAAGTACCACCATTAAAAATACCAAATGTGCTCTTAAAATCACCAAACTTTCTAGATCATAACTATACATAAGGAAGTTCATGTATCTGAAATTTCAATTAAAACTCAAACCAAAAAGGTTAGTTTGAAGGTGATCTTTCAGCTAAACCTGAAATGACAGAATTGAGAGGAGTAAGTTTGATTGAGAAACTTAGTAAGGGTAGCACTTGGATTCAATAGGCAATGTAACCATCATTAAAACCTAAATCCAAAGAAACTAAAACACAAAAAACACAGTGCATATATACAACATATAGCAACCAAATGCAGCAGCCAAACACAAACAACAAACACATGAAATGTGGCAGCAACATATACCATAGGTTAGTCCATAAAACACGTAATAAACATAAACAAATCACTATGGCAGCCCTCCTCAAGCTAATGCTTGGTATTAGGAGGATTTTAACACTAGTTAGTACTAACTTTGGGCTCTAGAAACCCTCATTTCACTACCATCTTTGTGCACTTGACAATAGGTCACAAAACCTTCAATAAGTGCACTCCCCTCAATAAGCTTGGTTCACCAAGCTCAAGGCTCTTGTGCAAGCTTAGCCATAGCTCCATGGATGTTTAAAAATACAGAAAACAACCCATGAGAGCAAGGGAACCCTTGCCTTGATGGGATGCTAAAATTGGAGCTTGATCCTAGGCGCACTCAAGTCTTAGCACCACATAGCTTCCAATTTGTGCTTCCTTGACTTTAATTTCAATCAATTGCAAGTTTAAAGGTGTGGTGGCTATGGAGGAAGTATGGCTGTGTTCTTGGGCTGGGGGAGGACAAAAATGACAGAGGGATAAGTGATTTAGCCACTTAAATGGCCTTAAAATGAGCTTAAGGGCACAAAACACAGTTAAACAAGCTTAACCTTGCTTTATGTCATTTTCCTTCTCACTAATTATGGTTTCTTTGTCTTAAACTCATTGGTACACATGTACCCAACATTTTTTACTAATTATCAAGTCTTGGCTGCCTCCCCCATGGTGGGATAACCCCACAATTCCACCCTTAGACTTAAGTCAAAAGCTTGAACACCTTAAGGTTTACACTAGGATATTTAGGTCCTTATTGCCTTTAGTGTTTCCTTTGTCCAAACTTGTCTTCCATGAGCACTTTGGTCCTCCAATAGCACTTTCATACCACTTATGTCCTTCCCATAACCCTCCAAGTCTCTTTCTTGAGAGTTTTGCAATTGAGTACCTGAATTTGCAAAACCTTACAAAAAAGTCCATAGGTTGCTTGACAAACAAGCAATCCTTTAGGCTTTTCTTGGGGGCCAATTTACCAACTTAGAACACTTTTAATGAGGTATTGATCATGCCTTTTAGTACTCACACTTGAATCACTATGGTGAGATTTACACAATATAATGATTTTTAGCCATTATGACAGACTTGTAATTCTCCCATTTTGTGGGTGGTAACAAGGTGGGTCTCTTTTCTGAAGTCGTTCTTTGCTATTTTTTCTGTGTCTTCCCAATTTTTTATTTCACCTTCCCAAGGTTAAACTTCTTTTCTCTGAACATGTCTACTCCCCAAGCTAAGTCCTATCCTACTCCTGAGAGCTGGCTTCCCCTCAAATTTGATCCAAGCTGTGCCATTTTGGAGAAAGTTCAGAAGTGGTCAACCAAATTCTTCCTTCTTTCTTATGCTGTCATTAGGCTACCTAGTCCAGGTATGCCTAGTTATATACCTCATTCTGACGAGGTTACCATGTTTAGGGCCCAGCTGAAGGTCGGACTTCGGTATCCTCCGCTGAAGATGGTTTGCGACTTTTTCCAGTTACATGCCATAGCTGTGAACCAACTTCCTCTGAACTCCTATTCTTATTTCAATGCCTTTCTTTTCATGTGTGGGGTCTCCAAGATAGAGCCCCACTTTTTCTCCTTCATGTAATATTACAGCCGTATTCGGGTTGTCACGGACTGGGATCTCGAGGTTCCTCCGTGTTCCTTATACCCCTTTCCCATTAGATGGAATTTGATGACCGAAGAGGACCTTCGGGAGTTGGGGGTGATCAAGGAACACATTACCGACCTGAACATGCCAAAGCCTCCATTTGATGGGAAGAAGGGGTGGCTGGTAATGCTTATTTGGGGCGAACTCATGTATCTAGTTCTTGAAGAGAGTAAGTTTCTTTCCAAATTTTTTCATATATCTCCTTCTATACTTACACTGATGTTCTTCTTTTTGCAGAGATGGGTGACAAGTTCGCTGCATTTTACAAGTCTCTCTTCCTCAATCAAGCCGAGAAGAGGCAGCAGCATAGAAAAAAGTCGGCACCAAAGAGGAAGAAGGCGCTTGGGGTACTATCTTCGGCCCTAAGGTCAAAGAAAGTCAATGAGGACTCCTTTCCTCTTCCACCTGAAGGCGATGTGGAGGTGCCGGATCAAACTTCTGTTTGGGCCAACCCCCCTTCGGAGCCAGCCATCTACTCAACTGCCCTAAGTCCCAATATTGCGGCGGAGACCTTAGGGACCTCGGTTGGGGGACTTTCAGCCGAGGAGCTTGAGGAGCGCCGAAAAAGGAAAGGCAAGCATGTTCCTACTAAAGTCCTTGAGGTCAGTGACTCCGAGGGAGAAGCTGCCGTGCTTCCACCAAGTTTGTTCCTTAGCCATTCTTCTATGAGTTTGGGAATTTTTGGTATTTTAGACTTTATAGATGAATGGCTAAGGGATAACGTGCCAATGGAACTTCGGTGTGATTTTGCAGAGGAGCAAGCACCTACTCAGTGGGTGGTGGAGCATGCTCGGAAGAGGGCTTTTTGAGATACCAAGATTCTGAAGGACAAGGTACCGAATGAGCCTTTTTAGACTTTAACGGAGGACATGGACTTGTCAGAAAATGGCTCCTCAAATGGCGAAGGGCGTCTTGACAAACAGCACTTTCTAGTCCCTCACGGAGGAGTGTCTGAATGAGGAGGTCCTCACTGCGAGGATGAGTGAACATGCTACCCAAGTAAGCTTTTGAACCTTTTGGGACTTAGTGAAATTTCCTAGGTTTTTGCCCATTTCTAATCCTCATTCGGCCATTCCTTTTGCAGCTATTGGCATGTAATGGGTACTTTAGAGCTTAGGCAACCAAACAATCTTCTGTCTGAGGTCGGTCATGTTTGTGTTGTGCCCAAAGCCAATCATGAGATGATTGTATTTTTTCACATTGGTCATGATATTTTATTAAGGCATTAATCTAGCAATTATTTTGTAGTTTTGTTTCTGCGTAGCGGAATAAACATAATTGTAACCCTAGAATAATGATATTCTCAAATTTCCCTGGTCTAGTATTATTGTGGAGTGGGTTGCAATAATACATAATGACTAGCATATGTGGAGACTAATATGAGATATGTAGTCTACATATGGGTACAAGTTGGAAAACTTGTGTACTGGACTGACCCACCATGAGAACACTACATGGATCGTTATATGAGTGTCATAAGTGATTCTCATAGTGATCATGGTATATGTAGTCTTTCAACCTAAGATCATCAAGGTTCTTTACATGTGAGTCACATACTTTTATACTTTCCTTTGTTGCTTGTAACTGAGTGAACTTGAAGGAGGTCATTGGGTATGTCACATATCATGCGGAGGGATTTGTATGATCAAGATGGGATTTGTCCCTCCTATGTAACGGGAGTGATATCTTCGGGCCCCTTGATAGAGTAAGACTTAGAAAAATGCATGGCCATACTTGGATGAGTTCATATGTGATATCAATGTCATCAGTTTAAGTTGGTCTACTCGGTAATCAAGACACCAAGGATTGGGCTATACGAGAGTGACACATTCCATGTCTCATCCTTAGTCTTGATATCTTGGACAAAGAGACAATGGCATATATCGGTAATGATCATAAAGGTTTAGTCGAATCACTGACAATCTTGTCACTTAGGTAGCAATGATGTCTTGCTAGACACTGCTCATTGCTTATGATCATAAATGTGATTTATGATCATTGCCAACATGGAAAGAGCCTATTGGGTCTCACACATAGAGCTATTTGGATCATTAGAGTGCATGGGCTAATTATTTGGGTTATGGTTTCACTATAATTTTGTATTAATAATGGGCCCAAGAGTTGAGCCATTATTAAGCCTGAAATTAAAGCCTAATTGGATTAGGGCTTTGAAACCCATTAGGCCTGGAAGTTGAGTCTCACTATAAATACAACTTTTAATGAAAAGATTGCAGCTTCTTGCCCTAGCCTCCCAAAAAGGACAGCCGCACTCTTCTCTTGCAATTCCTTGGAGGACGCAAGCTAGCACTGTGAGCGCAAGAGAAACGCATCTGTTGGGATGTGGTGAAAGCGTCGTGATTGTGAGAGGCTCGTGTAGATACCATAGAGAGCTTGAACACATCAACTGTTCAGGTTTTGTGATTCGACTTTACTGTTGGGTGAGAGAGCTCAACCGAAAATTATGTATGAAAATTTTTGAACACCCAGTTTACCCTATTTCACTTAGATCTTAGAAGGTTTCAGTTAAATTCCGCTGTGCTATTTGGCTCCCAAAACCCAACAGGTCCAAGGAGTCCTTGGAAAAGGCCAAGGACCTCCTTGCGAGCTCTGCCGTCAAGTATGACTAGCTTAATAAAATAGCCAAGGAAGAGCTGGCCAACCTTCATGAAGAGTTTCAGAAGAGTTAGGGGGAGCTCATTCATGACTTTTTGGCAAAGATGTCAAACCTCAAATCGAAGGTGATATCTTTGACCTTGGCAAACGAGGCTTTCCAAAAGGACAAGGAGAGTGTCGTTGCTGACCTTCCAAAGGCATTAGCTCTTAACTTTGAATTTCAAGCCGAGGTCGACAAGCTAAAGAAAGAGAAGAAGAAAAGGAAGAAGTTGGAGAGGGAGATCGTGGTCCTCAATAATGAACTAGAGGACTTGCATGTGGAAAAGAATAAGTCTAACCAAGCAAGTAAGTCCTCTTATCAAGACGGTTTTTGCCTAGCCCATCACCAAGTTCTATCCAAATTTCCTGACCTCGACCTTTCCTTTCTGGCGGCCTTGTACATCCCTAAAGGACCATCTTGGAAGTGGTCAAGGATAGAGTTCCTCAATATCCCCGCTAATCCACCTTCGGGCCCAACAGTTGCTGCCAAAGAAGATGACGCCGAAGGTGAGGTTGCTAAAGATGTCGAGGAGCCAGCAGGTCTCCAGGACCCTAAATAGGCTTCCTTTGTACTTTGTAACAAAATTTCAATGAAACTTTTTATCTTCAAAATTTTGGCTAAGTTCCTTACTGAACTATCTTCGGCGTCAAAGGGTGCCGCAACCATGTTCAGTCATCATCCTTTGGAAAAACACCATCTTCTGTGAAACTTAACACATGTATAATTAGTTAAGTCCCTTTTTCGCCAACCACGTTCGGTTAACATTTTTCAGAAAAAGTGACCCTTTGAACATATCCACATTCAGACCATTTCATCCTTGAAATTTTTTCTAAGTTCTTCACTTATGCATTTTAGGAAGCAGCTACTTTTGGCTTTCCTCCTTGAGGTATGACCATGTTTGGTCACATGAAACGCTTTTCTTCGGAAACCATGTTCGGTTGAAGGAAATATTCACCTTCGGATATAACCATCATCGGTTATGCCTCTTTGGTTTTTTTGCGCAACTTTCTTCTTGAAAATTTTTCTAAGAGTGCAAATTTACTGAGGCACTTTTATAAAATTACCATCTTTTTTTGTCATCCATCGGAGGTGACCATGTTTGGTCATTACACCTTTAGAAAAAATGTATAATCTTGCACGTAGGCATTTTCACGAAAAACTTCGGTCGGTTTTTACACCATGTTCGGTCAGTCACCCTCGGTGAGAATTGTACAATTTTTCCTTAGAAAGAATTTCTAAGTATATAATTTTTTCAAGGAATCTGAATGCCATGTATTTTTCAATCCTCTATCTTCGGTGTCATCGAGCTTGAAGACTCTTGACTGAACTTCATCGAGGACTAAATAAGGTCCATCCCAGTTAGCCCGAAGTATTCCGTGAGATGGTCTCTGGGTTCAAATTTGGCTTTTTAGATGATGAGGTCCCCCTTCTTGATTCCTTTTCGCTTGACATGCAGATTGGTAGGGACGGCTACTATCTACTAGAAAGCTTTTCTTTTAACCTCGGCCACCTCTTTGTGCTCGTCAATAAGGTCCAACTTGGTTCTTACATCGAGGTTGTTCCCTTCTTCGTCGAAAACTTGTATCCTGACCGATGGTCGTATGACCTCGGCAGGGATAATGGTCTTTACGCCGAAGACGAGTGAGAAGGGCGTCTCACCCGTGGCTCTTCTCGGGGTTGTTCGATAGCTCCATAGGACACTCGGAAGTTCTCCTGGCCATCTTCCCTTTGCTTCCATCAACCTTTTCTTCAGGCCATCCTTTATTGTTCTGTTGGACACTTCAACTTGTCCATTGCTCTAGGGGTGGGCCACCGAGGCGAAGCGCAACTTTGTCCCAACGTTGACCATGAATTCCTGGAATCCTTTATCGGTAAACTGGGAACCATTATCAGCTACTAGCACCCTCGATATGCCGAATCTGCATATGATGTTCTTCCAGACAAATCTTTGTATGTCCTTCACCGAGATTGCCGTTAAAGGCTTTGCCTTGATCCACTTGGTGAAATAATCTACTGCGACTACACAAAACTTGACTCCTCCTGCAGCTGTTGGGAAAGGTCCAATAAGGTCAATACCCAAAATGGCAAAGGGACAAGGGTAATTTGCCGAAGTTATCATTTTTTAGGGTAGTCTCTAGATAGGTGTGTGTCTTTGGCATTTGTCGCATTTCTGGACAAACTGCCTTGCATCCGTCCTCAAAGTGGGCCAGAAATATCCTTGCCAAAGTAGTACTCCGGCCAGGTCATCAGTTCCTATGTGAGAACCGCAAGCCCCCTCATGGACTTCGTTCAGGACAGCTTCAACTTTTTCTTTGCTGACACACCTCTGTAATGGACTTGCGCCCCCTTGTCGGTATAATTCTTCCCCAATTAGGAAGTATCTTCCCGAGCGTTTACACAATTCCGACGTTGTGAGGTAATTCTTGATGGGGTCTTTCCACCTTCTTCCCGAGGTTGCTATGCACATTACCACCACACTTGGCTGATACAGTACCTCATTGGACTCTTTTGATTTGGCCAGAGTATCGGCTTCCTTATTGTCTCACCAAGGTACATTTTCTATATGTATCGTGTCAAACTCCTAGATGAGTTTTTTCACGAAATCATGGTACTTTGCCAAGTTTGGGTCCTTTGCCCCATATTCCCCCGCTGTCTGTCGTACCACTAGTTGAGAATCACTATGGGCCTTGAGATTTGTTACATCAACTCTTTTTGCTAGCCTCAAGACTGCTATAAGGGCTTCATATTCTGTGACATTGTTGGTGACATTGAATCCAAATTTGATGGCCTTCCTCGCTTCCATACGTTCGGGACTGCGGAGGAATACTCAAGCTCCTTGGTGTTTGGAACCAGAGGCTCCATCAACAAAAAATGTCCACTCAGGTTCATCTTTTTCGAGGCCTTCCGGGGTATCCTCGATTTTTGGGACTTTGGCAATGAAGTCTGCCAATGCTTGGGCCTTTATTGCCCTTCTGGGCTCATAGGTAATGTCATATTCACTGAGCTCAATGGACCATTTTGACAATCTTCCTAAGTGGTCTACCCTCCTCATGACACCCCAAAGAGGTGGGTTACCTCGGACAGTAATAGGGTGTCCTTGGAAGTAAGGTCGCAACCTTCTACTTGCCAATGCTAAGGCATAGATGGCCTTCTGTAAAAGAAGGTGCCTTACTTCGGCACCGTGTAGGGACTTACTCATATAATATACCAGCCACTACCTTCCTCCTTCTTCCTTAACAAGCGCCGAACTCACCACATTTTCACTGACGGTGAGGTAAAGGATGAGAGGTTCTCGTTCCCTCAGCTACCGAAGTGTTAGCAGATGGGTTAGGTAGCTTTTGAGCTCATCCCAGGCCTTTTGGTAGTCTTTGTTCCAAGGATGTTCCTTGGAGCCGAAGGTACCTTCATTTTTTACTACTTTGGTGAGCACTTTGAAGAACGGTCAGGACCGAACCCCATATCTGGAGATGAATCTACTGAGGGAAATGATTCTCCTAGTCAACCTTTGCATGTCCTTGGTTGTTGTGGGAGTTCAAAATCCTAGCAGGGCCTTAACTTTTTCTAGGTTGGCATTGATACCTCTTCCGATACCATGAATCCAAGGAACTTGCTTGCATTCACCCTGAACACGCACTTCTCCGGGTTGAGACGGATTCTGAATTCCTGAAGTCGGTGGAATGTTTCCTTTAAGTCTAAGATATGATTACTAGGCAGTTTGCTCTTAACTATCATATCATCGACATATACTTCCATATTCCTCCTAATTTGGGTGTCAAACACCCTGTCCATCAGCCTTTGGTACATGGTCCATACATTCTTCAGACCGAAGGGCGTTCTAACAAAGTAGTAGGTCCCAACTTCAGTGATGAAGGTGGTTTTCTCCTCGTCTTCGGGATCCATCTGAATTTGGTGGTATCCACTGAAGGCGTCACAGAAGATGAGCAGACCGTATTCAGTGGTGGAGTCCACCAATTGATCTATTGGTGGCAAAGGATATGAATCCTTAGGACAGGCATCATTTACATTTCGAAAGTCAATGCACATTCAGAGTTTATCACTCCCTTCCTTCGTAGCAATGACAACGTTGCTAAGCCATTCAGGGTACTTGGCGTCTCTTATTATGCTTGCTTCCATTAACCGTTAGACTTCGGTTCTGACGAAGTTGTTCTTATGCGCCGAGAGGCATCACTTTTTTTTCCAAACAGGCTTCACCTTTGGACGTACTTTAAGGCTTTGTTGAATTATCTGAGGGTCTACCCTAGGCATGTCCTTTAGAGAGTAGGCAAACAGGTCTTTGTTCATTAATAGAAAAGATACAAGTTTTTGCTTGTCACCTTCAGCTAGTTGTTTCCCCACTCGGGTACTTCGGCTTGGGACAAGTTCTACACCCTTTGTTTCTATTTTTTTGAAGTCACCTACTCCTTCTCCTATTTCCTCTTTAGCGAGTATACTCTTTTCTTTTGAAGTCTATGCATGAACTTTCATTGGAGTTTGTCTAGCCTTCACGAAGACTTTGCTCACCTCAGCTTGATTAATGAATATCTCTGCGTCCCATTCCTTTGCGCCAAAGGTGACTGTTAGGAATTTCACATCTGGGTGAATGTGGAGATTGTTTGCTTTTTTTGCAGCTGATGGGGTATGCCGGGTTGTTCCATGTTCGGGTGGCGCGAGAGTCAGAAAAGTAGGCGTCACTCTGGGACCTTTACACCAAGACGAAGGCCCAGTGTTCGGCGTTGGCTGCTGACAATGCTCAGCTGAAGCAGTCTTCAGAGAAGGAAATTGTTGAACTTCGGGAGGGGTTCATAAAAGAGAAAGAGGAACTTGAGAAAGGCACCTCCCAGAAACTTTCCGACATCGGCTCTCAGATGGCAGAGCTGACTTCGATCATAGAAACGATTCAAAAGGATAAGTCAGAAAGTGACGCAATCCTTGCGAAGACGCTCGAGGAAAAGGCCCAGCTCGAAGCCGAGGTCGCATCTCTGAGGAAGCCTTCAGAAGAGAAGAAGAAGATGAAGGCATTGAAGAGAAAGCTCAAGGATCTGGAGAAGGATTACGCGGATCTGGAGAAGGACTATGCAGATTTGGCGGTCAAGAAGCGGGAGTCCGATGATATGACGAAGTTGGGCTTTCAAGACGGCTTCTGTCTTGTTCGGCACCAAATTCTGCAGAAGTTCCCAGATTTTGACCTCTCCTTCCTGGAAGGCATGAACATCCCCAAGGAGCCTCGGTGGACTTGGTCCAAGATTGAGCACTTGAAACTGCCTCCTTCTCTGCCGGCACCTAAGGCTACCGACAAAAGCACAGAGACAGGCAGTTCTCAAGACGCCGAGGTTCCTTAGTTTGTACTAGGGCCTTTTGTCTTCATTTTCTTCTTCTTTTTTGTAGTCTTTCAGCAACTTTCTTCTCTGTAAGCACTCTTTGGCTCAATAGATAAAAATTTGGCTAAGTATTTTTTGCCAGATTCCTTTGTTTCCCTTTGTCCCGAACATAATTCGCTCGAGAGACTTCGGAAAACCACACTTTTGCTTTCCTTTGTCCCGAACATATTCGCTCAAGAGACTTCGGAAAACCACACTCCTGCTTTCCTCTGTCCCGAACATATTCGCTCAAGAGACTTCGGAAAACCTTACTTTTGCTTTCCTCGGTGATTGCTTTCGTGAGACTCTTGTTTTGTACTTCCTCAAAATTTTTTACTTAGACAAATTTGTCCAACTTGTGCAATACAACTTTCCCACCAAACTTTTTAGGCATAGAATTTTTTCAAGGCCTCTGAGTGCCAAGTGTTTTTTAATTATATGCCTTCGGCATCGCCGAGCTTATAAACTCCTTTTCGTACTTCGGCAAGTACCAGGTAGGGTCCTTCCCAATTTGCGCGAAGTACCCCGTGGGACGGCTATCGAGGTGCAAATTCAGCCTTTCGGAGAACGAGGTCTCCCTGCTTTATTCCCTTTGGCCTGGCGCGTAGGTTTATGGCTGCTGCTACTCTTTGCTGGAAAGCTTTTCTTCTCAGCTCGGCTACTTCTCTGTGTTCGCCAACGAGGTCGAGCTTGGTTCTCAGGCCGAGGTCATTTCCTTTTCCATCGAACACTTGGACTCGTATTGACGGTTGTACTACCTCGACAGGGATGATGGCCTTTGTACCGAAGACGAGTGAAAAGGGCGTTTCCCCTGTGGCTCTTCGAGGTGTTGTTCGGTAACTCCATAACACGCTTTGGAGTTCTCCTGGCCATTTCCCTTTTGCTTCCCTCAGTCTCTTTTTCAGACCATCTTTTATGGTCCTGTTAGATACTTCCACCTGCCCATTACTTTGGGGGTGAGCTACTGGGGTGAAGTGCATTTTTGTCCCGAGGTCGCTAATGAACTCTTGGAATCCTTTGTCTATGAACTGGGATCCGTTGTCCGCTATGAGTACCCTCGGTATGCCAAATCTGCATACGATGTTTTTCCATATGAACTTCTGCACTTCTTTTGACGAGATAGTTGTCAGAGGTTCTGCCTCGACCCACTTAGAGAAATAGTCTACTGCTACTACGCAGAACTTTACGCCTCCAGGCACCGTTGGGAGTGGCCCAATGAGATCTATGCCCCAAACTGCGAAGGGCCAAGGATAGTCTGCCGAAGTCACGAACTCTGAGGGTGTTCTTTGGATGTTCGCATGTCTCTGGCAACTACCACATTTCTGGACGAACTGCTTGGCGTCCTTTCTCAGGGTAGGCCAGAAGTATCCTTGGCGAAGTATCACTGCTGCCAGGGCGTCGGTTCCGATGTGCGAACCACAGGCACCTTCGTGAACTTCTTCGAGGATCATTTCAGTATCCTCTTCACTAACACACCTCTGTAGTGGATTTGCATATCCTTGCCGATATAGTTCTTCTCCAATTAAGAAGAAACGTCCGGAGCGCCTTCGCACTTTTGCGGCTTCGCTGGGGTCTTCGGGGAGTGTGTTGGTTGCGAGATACGTTTTGATTGGTTCTTTCCATCCTTTCCCCGAGGTCTCTATGCTTAACACCGCGATGCTGGGGTGGCTTAGCACTTCGGTGCAAGTTTTGGACTTCGCCAAACAGTCTGCCTCAGCATTTTCTCGTCGGGGTACGTTCTCGATTTTCACGACGTCGAACTCCCGAATAAGCTTTGTTACCAACTCATGGTATTTCGCCAAGGTCGGGTCTTTTGCGCCATAGTCCCCTGCCATTTGCCGGACCACCAGCTGGGAATCACTATGGGCTTTCAAGTTTCTCACGCCAATTTTTCTGGCCAGGCGTAATCCTGCTATGAGGGCCTCATACTCGGCCATATTGTTGGTGGCGTTGAAACTGAACTTGATGGCCTTCATTACTTCTAGGCCTTCGGGGCCTCTGATAATCATTCCAGCTCCCTGGTGTTCGGATCCTGAGGCCCCGTCAACATATAACGTCCATTCTGGCTCGTCTTCGCCCGAAAACGAATGTCCCTCCTCGGTGTTTGGTACTTCGGCGATGAAGTCTGCCAAAGCTTGAGCTTTTATAGCTTTCCGGGGTTCATACGTGATGTCGTGTTCGCCAAGCTCTATACACCACCTGGAAAGCCTTCCCGAGTGATCAACTTTCCTCATAACATCCCGTAGAGGCAGGGTACTTCGGACGATAATGGGGTGAGCCTGAAAGTATGGCCGTAGCCTCCTTCCTACAACTACCAAGGCCTATATAGCTTTTTGAAGCAAAGGGTACCTGACTTCGGCGCCATGCAGGGACTTGCTGACATAGTAGACCGGCCATTGCTTTGGCCCTTCTTCTTTCACGAGGACCGAGCTCACAGCTTTTTTCGTGACGGCGAGGTATAATACGAGGGGCTCTCCCTCCCGAGGTTGCCGCAGGGTCGGCAGGCTGGCCAAGTAGACTTTGAGTTCTTCCCAGGCTTTTTGGCAATCTTCATCCCAAGGATGACCATTCCTTCCGAGGTCGCCTTCCATCTTTGCTGCCTTTGTGAGGACTTTGAAGAAGGGTCGACACCTATCTCCGTACCTGGAAATAAACCTGCTCAGAGAGGTTATTCTTCCGGTGAGTCTTTGCACGTCTTTGACTGTGGCAGGAGTTCGGAATTCAAGCAGAGCCTTAATCTTCTCGGGGTTAGCATCGATGCCTCTTTCGGATACCATGTACCCAAGGAACTTTCCCGAGGTCACCCCGAAGATGCATTTCTCAGGATTAAGGCGGATCCCGAAGGCTCTGAGTTTTTGGAAGGTTTCCTCTAAATCTGCAACGTGGTAGCTAGGCAGTTTGCTTTTGACTATCATATCACAACATACACCTCCATGTTCCTCCCCATTTGGTCTTTGAAGACCTTGTTCATCAGCCTCTGGTAGGTGGCTCCTGCATTTTTGAGTCCGAAGGGCATCCTGATATAGCAATATGTTCCTCCCTCAGTGATGAAGGCAGTCTTCTCTTCATCTTCGGGGTCCATCCTTATCTGATGATACCCACTGAAAGCGTCCAGGAAACTTAGGAGCCCGTACTC
Organism: Aquilaria yunnanensis; assembly: GCA_039654915.1. Classification (NCBI taxonomy): domain Eukaryota; kingdom Viridiplantae; phylum Streptophyta; class Magnoliopsida; order Malvales; family Thymelaeaceae; genus Aquilaria; species Aquilaria yunnanensis. The sequence continues at coordinate 81,767,620 of CM077598.1, forward strand.
GGCAGTTGAGTCTACCAGTTGGTCTATTGGCGGAAGAGGATATGAATCTTTCGGGCAAGCATCGTTCAAATTTCTGAAGTCGATGCACATCCGGAGCTTACTACTTCCTTCTTTTGTGGCAATTACCACGTTGCTTAGCCATTCGGGGTAGTTTACCTCCCGGATAACGCTAGCGTCTATCAGACGCTGGACATCGGTCTTGACGAAGTCACTTTTGTGAGCTGAGATGCTCCGTTTCCTTTGCCGGACAGGTTTTATTTCCGGACTCGCTTTGAGGCTATGCTGGATTACGCGAGGGTTTACCCCTGGCATGTCCTTCGGCGAGTAGGCGAACAGATCTTTATTTGCAAGCAGAAAAGATACAAGTTTTTCCTTGTCTCCTTCGGCCATGCTTTTCCCTATTCGGGTACTATGGCCTGGGACAAGCTCTACTTCTTCTATTTCCGCTTTTGTGGGATCTTCTGCCTCGCCCCTTTCCAGCTCTTTTGCTTCTACAGCATGTGCTGAGTTGCTTGCTGGAGCCTTTCGTGCTCTGACGAACACCTTTCTCACCTCGCCTTGATCAATGAAGATCTTTGCGTCTCCTTCTTTGGTGGCGAAGGTGACGGTCAAGTACTTTACATCAGGGCGAATGTGCAAATTTCCCTGTGTCTGTCTGCCGAGGATGGCATTGTATGACGAAGGAACATCCAAGACTATGAATCTTGCCATGGTAGAGGCGAACAACTCAGCAATTCCTTTCTCCGAAGTTCCTTTCATCATCAAGGGGAGGTCGATCCACCCGAGGACAGGTAGCTCAGATAGTCCTATGCCGAACGTGGGTGAAGTAACAGCCTTGAGGTCACTCCTGGAAACGCCCAAGCTTGGCAGCAAATGTGAGAACAAGACGTCTGCATTTGACCCATCGTCCATCAGTACCCTCTTGACGTCCCAGTTTCCTATCCTCGCCATTATCAGCAATGGATCGTCATGGGGAAATACGATGGTGGAGCCATCCTCGCGGGCCAATTTTTTCGTTGGGCTCTGATATTCCATCACCGCTATCTCTCTGGCCCTTTTTTTTCTTTCCGAGGATGGAAGTCCGGTTGTGATCGTTTGTATTACTCATGCCGAAGGTGGAGGACGCCTTCTCGGACTTCGGTTCCTTCCGCCTGTCTGAATCGTAATCCTCGTCATCGGGCTTTCCTTCTTCCTCTTTTTTCCCCTTCGGGGAAGGCATTCTCAAATAACGCCGAAGCTGGCCCTACTTTACCAGTGATTCAATGTACTTTTTCAACTGAAAGCAGTCTTCGGTGTCATGACCGTGATCACGGTGGAACTGACAGAACTTCTTCATGTTCCTTCTGTTGTCAGTAGTCATGCCCCTCGGTCGTTGGATTTGAGCCCCCTGTTTTTCCAATGCCATGAGGACGTTAGCCCTCGTGGTGCTCAGAGGTGTAAAGTTTTGGGGCTTCCTTCCTCCTACTCGCATTCTCCGAGGTCGGCCTAACTGTTCCGTTGGACACCGGGCTTGCTGGCTGGACCCTTCGCCACGAGCGTGAATATGGTCAGCCTTCGGTCCAGTCATTCTCAGCTCTTCGGCTGTCATATGTTGTTCAGCCCTTCGGTAGAATTCTCCCAGCGTGTCCGGGGGATCTTTGGAGAATTCATAAAACAAGTGCGAATCCCTCCGGAGGCCCCTCGTCATGGCGAGGATGCGGATTTCGGGACAAAAGTCCGGAACACTGAGGTCGTCTCTGTTGAACCTCTCGACATAGTCACGGATGGTCTCCCCGTTTCTTTGTGCTATGTCAAACATCTGGACGGGCATCTTTGCCGTCGGCCTGCTCCCAATGAACTATTGGGTGAACGGTGTGGACAGCTCCTGGAACCCCCTGATGTTTCCGGGAGGCAGGGAATTGTACCAGGCAGTTGCTGGTCCTGCGAGGGTGACTTCAAAGCACTTGCAGAGTGTACCATCATCAGCCCCGTGTAGCACCATGCTGCATTTGTACTTTGTTAGGTGGGCCTGGGGATCAGTCCGACCCTCATAGGTCTCTAGCCGAGGTAGCCTGAAGTCACTTGGCATGGCCGCCTCGACCACTGTTCGGGCGAAAGGAGTATCATCTCCAGAGACGGTTTCAGTTAGCCTGGCCCAAACAGGCTTGCGTGCCACCTACTGTTCCACTCTCTCCAGTCTTGCCAAGACTTTCTCCAGGAGGACCGTAGCATTGGGCTCCTCTTCCTGGTGCTTGGAGGTTCTTCGGTAAAAGGACTGTTGCCGTCTCTTCGGGGAGCGACTTCGGTACCCAGGTGAGGGGGACCTTGCCTCTGGCGACAAACTTCTTCTGGACGGGACTTCGGGTCGTTCAGACCTCGCTCTTTCCGCCAGCCGTGCTCCGAGGGGCAAGTTATCTGTCGAGGACCCTTCCCGTGGCTCCCCACTTCCCGAGCTATGATGGGTTGCCCTTGGGCTTTTCTCCCGAGGTCGTGCTGGCGAAGTGGGTTTTTTCCCCTGGGTTGGTTGCGGCCACCTTCAGTCTATCTGTTGTGTCATTTCAGCCACAACAGACCTCTGAAAGTCTCGTAAAAAACCCATGGTGATGACAAGAGGGCGTTCCTCTTCAGGCAAGGAAGTCTCTGGGGGACTTTGTTCGGTAGCTGGTTGGGTCTCAGGCGCGGACGGGGACTTCGGGAGTCCTTTGTCCTTCGAACGCCGAGTTTCGACAACAGCTACCTGGGAGTAGTTTCCCACAGACGGCGCCAAATGATGCCCCAAAGCATCTTTGTTTGCTGTCATGTTGACAGGTGGAGAGACTTCCTGAGGAGGCGAGCGCCTGGAGCTCTGGTTTCCCAGCTGAGTGTTCCTGAAAAGCTCAAAGAAGAGGTTAGGAGGTCCCCGGTTTGCTTTTCCGGGGAGGACCCTCCGACGCCCAAGTCAGTTTTCTGAGTGAAAGTGGAGGAAGAACACTAAGGGATCAAGTGTCTTGCCTGTTTTGTGTTTTCTCAGAGGGAGGAAAAATGCCCATCCTTTGCCCAGTCCCATTTCCTAGTATTTATAGGAGTAGCTGGTCCGTTCAGATCATGACACATGTTCGGTCGGATTTGATCTGTACTTTTGGACCTAGGGGACAGGCAGCCGTTTGCAGCCTCCTTTAGCCCTGGACCCGGACAGGTTGTGTCAGGACTGGGGCGGCTGCGGCGTGTCAGTTCACCGTTCTGATGTGACGTGTAGGGCTTGTGGGCAACATGTCAGAGGCTCCTTAAATGCTCATATCGTACTCCCGAGGTCCCCTGGGCGAGGTCGCCCTTCGGTGCGTGCACCCTCTTCGGATTCTATCCGTCTTTTGCTGCGAGCACCTCCTTCGGGATCTATCCCATAGTTCTGGGAGTTCCCTTGATGAACACCTTCTTCGGGACTTATACCCATAGTCCGGTGATTCCCTTGTTCAGGTGTTTCTTGTTCGGGGAAGATCCTCTTCGGGGCTTCTGCCTTCGGGGAGATTCTTCCTTGCTTCAGAGAGATGGCTTTCTTACCCGAAGACGGTCAGTTTGGCCCCTCGATGGAGACGGTGTTATCCTCGGAATTCCTGACGAGCTAACCGAAGTCTCGAGCTCATAGTGTTTGACTTCACACCTTCCGAGGTCAGTAAAAAGATCCTCTCTTAGGTGATGTCAAACTCCTTGGCCAATATTCTGGCAGGGAGTTACTACCGAGGAGGCAATAGCCTTTGGCTATCAGAGACTATGCATTGGCTACAGGAAGCTCAATGTAGTGACTATCAAGAATAAGTATCCACTCCCTTGGAATAAGGATATTTTTTATCAACTCAAAGGAACTAAGATCTTCTCCAAGATAGATTTGAGATCTCGATACTTCTAGTTCGAAGTAAACGAAGAGGACATTCCTAAGACTGCATTTAGGAGGAGATACGGGCATTATAAGTACACAGTCATGCCAATTGCTTTGACGAATGCCCTAGCTGCTTTCATGGACCTGATGAACAGGGTGTTCAGGCCACATCCGGACAAATGTGTGGTTGTGTTCATTGATGACATCCTACTGTATTCCAAGGATGAAAATGAACATGAACTTCATCTGAAGATTGTCTTAAAGACTCTATTGGAACATCAACTTTATGCCAAGTAATCCAAGTGTGAATTTTGGATAAGGGAAGTTCCTTTCCTAGGATACATCATATATGCACAAGGCCTTAAGGCAGACGCTGAAAAGGTCAGGGCAGTGCAAGAATGGGAAAGACCAAAGAATGTAAAGGAAATCAGAAGTTTCCTAGGATTAGCTGGATACTACAGAAGATTTGTATCAAGATTTGCAATGATTGCCTTAGTTCTTACTCATTTGACCAAGAAGGGTCAAAGATTTGAGTAGACTGAAAAGTGTGAAAAGAGTTTCCAGGAGCTCAAGAGGAGGCTAATTGAAGCTCCAGTATCTTTCAGTGGACTAAGAAGTGTGAAAAGAGTTTTCAGGAGCTCAAGAAGAGGTTGATTGAAGCTCTAGTGTTGATTCTTCCTAATCCAAGTATGCCCTATGTCATATATACAGATGCATCTCAATCTAGGATAGCTTTTGCCTTTATTCAAGACAAAAATTTCATTGTGAATAGGTCAAGGCAATTAAGACCCCATGAGCAAAATTATCCTACCCATGACCTAGAACTAGCAGTAGTGATTTTTTCTTTGAAGTAATTGAGGCATTATTTGATGGGTGGTTTCTTTGTGATCTACACTGACCATAAGAGCCTAAGGCACTTGTTCACTTAGAAAGAGTTGAGCATAGGCAAATGAGATGATTAGAGTACATCAAGGACTATGACTGCATCATAGAGTACACAGAGGGCAAAGGCAATCTGGTAGCAGCTGCCTTAAGTAGGAAGTACACGGGTTTTCTGAAATGAGGATCCATAACTGAGTATGATGAGTAGAATAGTCTGCTATGCATATGGTATAAATGGCATAAGTGGGTGGAAGCCTCAGATAGGCTAGAGTTGGATCCCAAAATTGTTAAGGAAACTACTGCCAAGATTAAGAAGATTCAATGAAGATTAAAGGCAACCAATGAAAGAACTACAGCCTATGTGAATAAAAGAATAATGGACTTGGACTTTGAGATTGGTGAAAATGTTTGGCTAAAAGTTACACCAACTAAAGGTACTGTCAGATTTGGAAGAAGATCCAAGTTAGTTGCAAGATACATAGGTCCTTATGAGGTCTTGGACAGAGTTGGCAAGGTAGCATACAGGTTAGCCCTACCATCAAGCATGTCAAGGGTTCATAATGTATTCCACATCAATATGCTTAGGAAGTATCTATTGGATAGAAAGCATGTTATTGCAATGGAAGACATATAGTTGGAACATAACTTGACATATGAAGAGAAACCTGTAGCTATCTTAGCCAAGGATACCAAAAAGTTTAGGAACAAGCTTATTCCTATGGTCAAATTTCAATGGTCACACCATTCTAAAAGAGAGGCGACTTGGGAAACTAAGAAAGAAATGTAAGAGAGATATCCAAAAGAGTATTTCAAGCTAAAGGTAATTTTGGAGGACCAAAATTTTTAAAGGAGGGAGAATGTTACCACCTTCACAAAATGGGAAAATTACAGTGTAAGGACCTAAACTTTTATGCTTTAATTTTTGCCATAGTGTATGAATTGTGAAGTGTAAATTATTCCACACACACTCCCCTAAGTGGCACAAACCATGATAGTTTGGTCCTTAAGAAAACATTAGCATATTTCCTAATTTTCAAGTAACCTATGGACGAAATTGTAAGGTTACAAAAGTGGGGTACTCAAGTGCACAAATTTCCAATGATGGCTATGGAAAGGACATGAATGGAATTATGAAGAAAGGACATGGTTGGAATTAAGGATATTGTTGGGGACCAAAGTACTTAAGAAGGCAAAGTTGATCATTTAAGGAATAATGCCAACTAAGGAAAATGTCCACCTTTTTCTCTAAAGGTTCTAATGACCTTTGACAAGGTTAAAGGTGGTCAAAAAGTATCATTTTCCCACCCAAAATAGCTAGATATAATCTGTCCAAGTGTTGGCTGAAATTTCAAAAATTTGCATATATGCCACCAACATCAAAATGATGTATAAATGAAGAAAACTCTTCATTGTCTTGCCATTTCCTCTAAGTTTCATCCCCAAGTAGCCAAGGTTTCTTCCTTAACCTTTTCTACCATCCTCCATAGCCACCATACCTTAAGAAAACAAGAGGAAGCAAGAGAAAGCAAAGAAGACATCAAAGAGCGCAAGAAAACCTATTTTCAGTTTTATTAAGGTTTATCAAATTTCCAACAAAAGGTAAGGATTTTCCTAAGTTTCCTGGATTTTCTACTGCATTTCGAAACATCCATACAGCTAAGACCATGCTTGCAAGAGACCAAAAAGCTCAAGGAATGAAGTATGGGTTAAGGGGAAAGAAGCATGCCAAGGTTTCGGCCTTAGTGTTACCATGTTAAAGATGGCAGCAAGAAAGAAGGGTTTCTAGAGCCCAAGTGAGCACTAACTAAAAGACTCCTAAGACCAACCAAAAGCTTAAGGAGGGCTTCCATAGTATTACTAAAGTGATATCTTATTGTTTTATTGAATGATTATGGATTAACCCTAATGTGTTATTGCTGCCAGCATTACATGTGTTTCTTGCTATGTTTGTTCATGCATATGGTTTCCATGGTTATGTGTATGTGTTGTTTTTGTATGTTTTTATGTCTTCGGATTCCAGGTGATATGTTGCTATAGAATACTTCCCATTGAAAGAGTTCTTTACAAAGAGCTTACTCCCCTTCTTATCCATTTTCAGGTCCAGCTGAAAGATCACATTCAAACTAACCTTTGTTATTTGATTTTTACCCTGAATTTTCAAGTACTTAAAATTCCATACGTATAGTTATGATCTAGAAATTTTGGTGATTTTATGAGTACATTTGGTATTTTTAGTGATGGTGCGTATTGTGGTATGCAACAGCTATCTAACATCCTATTTCTAGAGTGCATTGTATCTCAAGCACTCTTGTAACTTAGGGTATGTATTTAGCTGATTGAAGACCATTATGTAGTGCATGTATTCATGTACATGTAGTGTATGTAAAATGAGACAAGTATGTGAACATTTGAGTAATGTTTTCAAAAGATTATTTTAAAAGATTAACTCTAAATTTTAGAAATTATTGACCAAATCATTTCATTAAATCATAGAGCTTTTTCTTTTTACCTTTACTACGTTAATGATAACCAATGTTTTACTTTAGAAAATAACACATCATAAAAAAATTTTAAATTGTGTTGAATTTATGTTAATCAATGAATGATTTAACCATTAATATAAAATAATAATAATAATAATAATATATGTGTGGCATATACATCATATATCATATACTATGTATAAATATAACAATAATAATGTATAAGATATATATACGTATTAATATATATGTATTATGGTAAATATATATTATGATATATTATATAAATATATATAAATATCAATATCAATGTAATATAAATATGCATATATATATAAATGTGCGTGTATCTGATATATCAAACTATTTCCAACTGATAGCCAAAGGCTATTGCCTCCTCGGTAGTAACTCCCTGCCAGAATATTGGCCGCGGAGTCTGACGTCACCTAAGAGAGGATCTTTTTACTGACCTCGGAAGGTGCGAAGTCAAACACTATGAGCTCGAGACTTCGGTTAGCTCGTCAGGAATTCCGAGGATAACACCGTCTCCATCGAGGGGCCAAACTGACCGTCTTCGGGTAAGAAAGCCATCTCTCTGAAGCAAGGAAGAATCTCCCCGAAGGCAGAAGCCCCGAAGAGGATCTTCCCCGAACAAGAAACACCTGAACAAGGGAATCACCGGACTATGGGTATAAGTCCCGAAGAAGGTGTTCATCAAGGGAACTCCCAGAACTATGGGATAGATCCCGAAGGAGGTGCTCGCACCAAAAGACGGATAGAATCTGAAGAGGGTGCACACACCGAAGGGCGACCTCATCCAGGGGACCTCGGGAGTACGATATGAGCATTTAAGGAGCCTCTGACATGTCGCCCACAAGCCCTACACGTCACATCAGAACGGTGAACTGACACGCCGCAGCCGCCCCAGTCCTGACACAACCTATCCGGGTCCAGGGCTAAAGGAGGCTGTAAACGGCTGCCTGTCCCCTAGGTCCAAAAGTACAGATCAAATCCGACCAAACACGTGTCATGATCTGAACGGACCAGCTACTCCTATAAATACTAGGAAATGGGACTGGGCAAAGGATGGGCATTTTTCCTGCCTCTGAGAAAACACAAAACAGGCAAGACACTTGATCCCTTAGTGTTCTTCCTCCACTTTCACTCAGAAAACTGACTTGGGCGTTGGAGGGTCCTCCCCGGAAAAGCAAACCGGGGACCTCCTAACCTCTTCTTTGAGCTTTTCAGGCACACTCAGCTGGGAAACCAGAGCTCCAGGCGCTCGCCTCCTCAGGAAGTCTCTCCACCTGTCAACATGACAGCAAACAAAGATGCTTTGGGGCATCATTTGGCGCCGTCTGTGGGAAACTACTCCCAGGTAGCTGTTGTCGAAACTCGGCGTTCGAAGGACAAAGGACTCCCGAAGTCCCCGTCCGCGGCTGAGACCCAACCAGCTACCGAACAAAGTCCCCCAGAGACTTCCTTGCCTGAAGAGGAACGCCCTCTGGTCATCACCATGGGTTTTTTACGAGACTTTCAGAGGTCTGTTGTGGCTGAAATGACACAACAGATAGACCGAAGGTGGCCGCAACCAAGCCAGGCGAAAAAACCCACTTCGCCAGCACGACCTCGGGAGAAAAGCCCAAGGGCAACCCATCATAGCTCGGGAAGTGGGGAGCCACGGGAAGGGTCCTCAATAGATAACTTGCCCCTCGGAGCACGGCTTGCAGAAAGAGCAAGGTCTGAACGACCCGAAGTCCTATCCAGAAGAAGTTTGTCGCCAGAGGCAAGGTCCCCCTCACCTCGGTACCGAAGTCGCTCCCCGAAGAGATGGCAACAGTCCTTTTACCGAAGAACCTCCAAGCACCAAGAAGAGGAGCCCAGTGCTACAGTCCTCCTGGAGAAAGTCTTGGCAAGACTGGAGAGAGTGGAACAGCAGGTGGCACGCAAGCCTATTTGGGCCAGGCTAACGGAAACCGTCTCTGGAGATGAAACTCCTTTCGCCCGAACAGTGGTCGAGGCGGCCATGCCAAGTGACTTCAGGCTACCTCGGCTAGAGACCTATGAAGGTCGGACTGATCCCCAGGCCCACCTAACAAAGTACAAACGCAGCATGGTGCTACACGGGGCTGATGATGCTACACTCTGCAAGTGCTTTGAAGTCACCCTCGCAGGACCAGCAACTGCCTGGTACAATTCCCTGCCTCCCGGAAACATCAGGGGGTTCCAGGAGCTGTCCACAGCATTCACCCAACAGTTCATTGGGAGCAAGCCGACGGCAAAGATGCCCGTCCAGATGTTTGACATAGCACAAAGAAACGGGGAGACCATCCGTGACTATGTCGAGAGGTTCAACAGAGAGGCCCTCAGTGTTCCGGACTTTCGTCCCGAAATCCGCATCCTCGCCATGACGAGGGGCCTCCGGAGGGATTCGCACTTATTTTATGAATTCTCCAAAGATCCCCCGGACACGCTGGGAGAATTCTACCGAAGGGCTGAACAACATATGACAGCCGAAGAGCTGAGAATGACTGGACCGAAGGCTGACCATATTCACGCTCGTGGCGAAGGGTCCAGCCAGCAAGCCCGGTGTCCAACGGAACAGTTAGGCCGACCTCGGAGAATGCGAGTAGGAGGAAGGAAGCCCCAAAACTTTACACCTCTGAGCACCACGAGGGCTAACGTCCTCATGGCATTGGAAAAACAGGGGGCTCAAATCCAACGACCGAGGGGCATGACTGCTGACAACAGAAGGAACATGAAGAAGTTCTATCAGTTCCACCGTGATCACGGTCATGACACCGAAGACTGCTTTCAGTTGAAAAAGTACATTGAATCACTGATAAAGTAGGGCCAGCTTCGGCGTTATTTGAGAATGCCTTCCCCGAAGGGGAAAAAAGAGGAAGAAGGAAAGCCCGATGACGAGGATTACGATTCAGACAGGCGAAGGAACCGAAGTCCGAGAAGGCGTCCTCCACCTTCGGCATGAGTAATACAAACGATCACAACCGGACTTCCATCCTCGGAAAGAAAAAAAAGGGCCAGAGAGATAGCGGTGATGGAATATCAGAGCCCAACGAAAAAATTGGCCCGCGAGGATGGCTCCACCATCGTATTTCCCCATGACGATCCATTGCTGATAATGGCGAGGATAGGAAACTGGTACGTCAAGAGGGTACTGATGGACGATGGGTCAAATGCAGACGTCTTGTTCTCACATTTGCTGCCAAGCTTGGGCGTTTCCAGGAGTGACCTCAAGGCTGTTACTTCACCCACGTTCGGCATAGGACTATCTGAGCTACCTGTCCTCGGGTGGATTGACCTCCCCTTGATGATGAAAGGAACTTCGGAGAAAGGAATTGCTGAGTTGTTCGCCTCTACCATGGCAAGATTCATAGTCATGGATGTTCCTTCGTCATACAACGCCATCCTCGGCAGACAGACACAGGGAAATTTGCACATTCGCCCTGATGTAAAGTACTTGACCGTCACCTTCGCCACCAAAGAAGGAGACGCAAAGATCTTCATTGATCAAGGCGAGGTGAGAAAGGTGTTCGTCAGAGCACGAAAGGCTCCAGCAAGCAACTCAGCACATGCTGTAGAAGCAAAAGAGCTGGAAAGGGGCGAGGCAGAAGATCCCACAAAAGCGGAAACAGAAGAAGTAGAGCTTGTCCCAGGTCATAGTACCCGAATAGGGAAAAGCATGGCCGAAGGAGACAAGGAAAAACTTGTATCTTTTCTGCTTGCAAATAAAGATCTGTTCGCCTATTCGCCGAAGGACATGCCAGGGGTAAACCCTCGCGTAATCCAGCATAGCCTCAAAGCGAGTCCGGAAATAAAACCTGTCCGGCAAAGGAAACGGAGCATCTTAGCTCACAAAGGTGACTTCGTCAAGACCGAAGTCCAGCGTCTGATAGACGCTAGCGTTATCCGGGAGGTAAACTACCCCGAATGGCTAAGCAACGTGGTAATTGCCACAAAAGAAGGAAGTAGTAAGCTCTGGATGTGCATCGACTTCAGAAATTTGAACGATGCTTGCCCGAAAGATTCATATCCTCTTCCGCCAATAGACCAACTGGTAGACTCAACTGCCGAGTACGGGCTCCTAAGTTTCCTGGACGCTTTCAGTGGGTATCATCAGATAAGGATGGACCCCGAAGATGAAGAGAAGACTGCCTTCATCACTGAGGGAGGAATATATTGCTATATCAGGATGCCCTTCGGACTCAAAAATGTAGGAGCCACCTACCAGAGGCTGATGAACAAGGTCTTCAAAGACCAAATGGGGAGGAACATGGAGGTGTATGTTGATGATATGATAGTCAAAAGCAAACTGCCTGGCTACCACGTTGCAGATTTAGAGGAAACCTTCCAAAAACTCAGAGCCTTCGGGATCCGCCTTAATCCTGAGAAATGCATCTTCGGGGTGACCTCGGGAAAGTTCCTTGGGTACATGGTATCCGAAAGAGGCATCGATGCTAACCCCGAGAAGATTAAGGCTCTGCTTGAATTTCGAACTCCTGCCACAGTCAAAGACGTGCAAAGACTCACCGGAAGAATAACCTCTCTGAGCAGGTTTATTTCCAGGTACGGAGATAGGTGTCGACCCTTCTTCAAAGTCCTCACAAAGGCAGCAAAGATGGAAGGCGACCTCGGAAGGAATGGTCATCCTTGGGATGAAGATTGCCAAAAAGCCTGGGAAGAACTCAAAGTCTACTTGGCCAGCCTGCCGACCCTGCGGCAACCTCGGGAGGGAGAGCCCCTCGTATTATACCTCGCCGTCACGAAAAAATCTGTGAGCTCGGTCCTCATGAAAGGAGAAGGGCCAAAGCAATGGCCGGTCTACTATGTCAGCAAGTCCCTGCATGGCGCCGAAGTCAGGTACCCTTTGCTTCAAAAAGCTATATATGCCTTGGTAGTTGCAGGAAGGAGGCTACGGCCATACTTTCAGGCTCACCCCATTATCGTCTGAAGTACCCTGCCTCTACGGGATGTTATGAGGAAAGTTGATCACTCGGGAAGGCTTTCCAAGTGGTGTATAGAGCTTGGCGAACACGACATCACGTATGAACCCCGGAAAGCTATAAAAGCTCAAGCTTTGGCAGACTTCATCGCCGAAGTACCAAACACCGAGGAGGGACATTCGTTTTCGGGCGAAGACGAGCCAGAATGGACGTTATATGTTGACGGGGCCTCAGGATCCGAACACCAGGGAGCTGGAGTGATTATCAGAGGCCCCGAAGGCCTAGAAGTAATGAAAGCCATCAAGTTCAGTTTCAACGCCACCAACAATATGGCCGAGTATGAGGCCCTCATAGCAGGATTACGCCTGGCCAGAAAAATTGCCGTGAGAAACTTGAAAGCCCATAGTGATTCCCAGCTGGTGGTCCGGCAAATGGCAGGGGACTATGGCGCGAAAGAGCCGACCTTGGCGAAATACCATGAGTTGGTAACAAAGCTTAATCGGGAGTTCGACGTCGTGAAAATTGAGAACGTACCCCGACGAGAAAATGCTGAGGCAGACTGTTTGGCGAAGTCCAAAACTTGCACCGAAGTGCTAATCCACCCTAGCATCGCGGTGTTAAGCATAGAGACCTCGGGGAAAGGATGGAAAGAACCAATCAAAACGTATCTCGCAACCAACACACTCCCCGAAGACCCCAGCGGAGCCGCAAAAGTGCAAAGGCGCTCCGGACGTTTCTTCTTAACTGGAGAAGAACTATATCGGCAAGGATATGCAAATCCACTACAGAGGTGTGTTAGTGAAGAGGATACTGAAATGATCCTTGAAGAAGTTCACGAAGGTGCCTGTGGTTTGCACATCGGAACCGACGCCCTGGCAGCAGTGATACTTCGCCAAGGATACTTCTGGCCTACCCTGAGAAAGGACGCCAAGCAGTTCGTCCAGAAATGTGGTAGTTGCCAGAGACATGCGAACATCCAAAGAACACCCTCAGAGTTCGTGACTTCGGCAGACTATCCTTGGCCCTTCGCAGTTTGGGGCATAGATCTCATTGGGCCACTCCCAACGGCGCCTGGAGGCGTAAAGTTCTGCATAGTAGCAGTAGACTATTTCTCTAAGTGGGTCGAGGCAGAACCTCTGACAACTATCTCGGCAAAAGAAGTGCAGAAGTTCGTATGGAAAAACATCGTATGCAGATTTGGCATACCGAGGGTACTCATAGTGGACAACGGATCCCAGTTCATAGACAAAGGATTCCAAGAGTTCATTAGCGACCTCGGGACAAAAATGCACTTCGCCCCAGTAGCTCACCCCCAAAGTAATGGGCAGGTGGAAGTATCTAACAGGACCATAAAAGATGGTCTGAAAAAGAGACTGAGGGAAGCAAAAGGGAAATGGCCAGGAGAACTCCAAAGCGTGTTATGGAGTTACCGAACAACACCCCGAAGAGCCACAGGGGAAACGCCCTTTTCACTCGTCTTCGGTACAGAGGCCATCATCCCTGTCGAGGTAGTACAACCGTCAATACGAGTCCAAGTGTTCAATGGAAAAGGAAATGACCTCGGCCTGAGAACCAAGCTCGACCTCATCGGCGAACACAGAGAAGTAGCCGAGCTGAGAAGAAAAGCTTTCCAGCAAAGAGTAGCAGCAGCCATAAACCTACGCGCCAGGCCAAAGGGAATAAAGCAGGGAGACCTCGTTCTCCGAAAGGCTGAATTTGCACCCCGAAAGCCGTCCCACGGGGTACTTCGCGCAAATTGGGAAGGACCCTACCTGGTACTTGCCAAAGTACGAAAAGGAGTTTATAAGCTCGGCGATGCCGAAGGCATAGAATTAAAAAACACTTGGCACTCAGAGGCCTTGAAAAAATTCTATGCCTAAAAAGTTTGGTGGGAAAGTTGTATTGCACAAGTTGGACAAATTTGTCTAAGTAAAAAATTCTGAGGAAGTACAAAACAAGAGTCTCACGAAAGCAATCGCCGAGGAAAGCAAAAGTAAGGTTTTCCGAAGTCTTTTGAGCGAATATGTTCGGGAAAGAGGAAAGCAGGAGTGTGGTTTTCCGAAGTCTCTTGAGCGAATATGTTCGGGACAAAGGAAAGCAAAAGTGTGGTTTTCCGAAGTCTCTCGAGCGAATTATGTTCGGGACAAAGGGAAACAAAGGAATCTGGCAAAAAATACTTAGCCAAATTTTTATCTATTGAGACAAAGAGTGCTTACAGAGAAGAAAGTTGCTGAAAGACTACAAAAAAGAAGAAGAAAATGAAGACAAAAGGCCTTAGTACAAACTAAGGAACCTCGGCATCTTGAGAACTGCCAGTCTCTTTGCTTTTGTCGGTAGCCTTAGGCGCCGGGAGAGAAGGAGGCAGTTTCAAGTGCTCGATCTTGGACCAAGTCCACCGAGGCTCCTTGGGGATGTTCATGCCTTCCAGGAAGGAGAGGTCAAAATCTGGGAACTTCTGCAGAATTTGGTGCCGAACAAGACAGAAGCCGTCTTGAAAGCCCAACTTCGTCATATCATCGGACTCCCGCTTCTTGACCGCCAAATCTGCATAGTCCTTCTCCAGATTCGCGTAATCCTTCTCCAGATCCTTGAGCTTTCTCTTCAATGCCTTCATCTTCTTCTTCTCTTCTGAAGGCTTCTTCAAAGATGCGACCTCGGCTTCGAGCTGGGCCTTTTCCTCGAGCGTCTTCACAAGGATTGCGTCACTTTCTGACTTATCCTTTTGAATCATTTCTACGATCGAAGTCAGCTCCGCCATCCGAGAGCCGATGTCGGAAAGTTTCTGGGAGGTGCCTTTCTCAAGTTCCTCTTTCTCTTTTATGAACCCCTCCCGAAGTTCAGCAATTTCCTTCTTTGAAGACTGCTTCAGCTGAGCATTGTCAGCAGCCAACGTCGAACACTGGGCCTTCGTCTTGGTGTAAAGGTCCCAGAGTGATGCCCTCCTTTCTGACTCTCGCGCCACCTGAACACGGAGCAACCCGGCATACCCCATCAGCTGCAAAAAAAGCAAACAAAGGGAAAATGATGCTAAGTAAAAAGCAAAGGCGAAATTGGCACTGAGGAAACAGTGAAGCGTACCTGGGCGGCATGTTCAGTGAGTTTGGCGGCCAAAGAGATGTCGCCTGGGTAAGCCGCCGTAAGGGCCTTGTAAGAGGCCTCAGTAAGCACCCCTTTGTACATCTGCCTGGCCATCTCGGGACAGTCGTCGGAGTACATATTCATGTCCTCCGTGAACGTCCAGAAGGGCTCCTTCGGAACTTTCCCTGCTGGGACTTTGGCATCCCGAAGGGCCCTCTTGCAGGCGTGTTCGGCAACCCAGTCAGGAGCGGCCACCTCCGCTGCACAACAAGGCAGAAAAATTGGTTAAGGCCAGAAAACCCTTAAGGACTTACAAGAGAAAAAAAGGTTCTCCGACAAAGTACAAACCTGCTGGCACCTCGGTAACGTCGTCGTCAAGAATCGACGTCGCCTCAGTAGAGATCCCCTTGCCTTTTATTTGGCGCCGTTCCTCGGCAGAAGGGGTCTCCTCCCCATCGCCCTCCAGAAGAGCATGCGAAGGCGTAGGGCTTTGAGGAAGGACGTCGGAAGAAGGGACGTCGACAGAAGGAACCTCGGGCAAAGGGGCAGCAGGGTCTTCGGGCTCCTCGCCTACCTCCTCCGGAATTTGCGGAAGAGAGGAAGGAGCAGCTTTCTTTGTCCGTTTGGAAGGAGGGCCGGCCGAAGTCTGCTTCCACCTCCGAGAGGCGGCCTTCTTTGTCTGTTCGCCCCTCTCGGCCTGCCCGGTAAAAAGAGCCTTGTAGAAGGCAGCCGCGTCGTCGCCCATCTCTGAAAAAAGAAAACGAAGATCAGTGTAAGTCCAAGATGAAGTTATGAAGGGAAAAATGAGAAAGTAACTTACTCTCATAAAAAGACTCATAAGTCTCATTCCCCCGAAGGAGTTTCACGAGCCAGGAGTCCTTCCCCGAAGAAGCCGGTTTCGGCATATTGAGGTCTGTCTCATGCTCCTTTACCACCTTGAGTTCCCGAAGGACCTCTTCGGTCATGAGCCTCCAGTTGATCGGAAAGGGGTAAAGGGCACGAGGAGAGACCTCGGCAGCCTAGTCAGATATGGCCCGGATGCGCTTGTCGAAGTCCTCAAAGATAGGTGCTACGTCGGTGTCTAGCAGTATCTTCGGGTCAACAACATCCATCTTGAGCCTCCCCTGAGCCCACTTGGTCGGGACGTGCGACCAAGTCTCCGACTTCTTCAGGAAAAAGAATTTTTGTTGCCACCCTCGCCAGCTATCTTTGGTGGCGAAGGTGAACGTATACTTTTTGCTCCCGGATCCCCGAGGTAGCATAAAGTAGAAGCCACCCTTCGGGACCACAAAGAGCTTGTAGTACTGAAGAAAAACTACAAAGTGAGGTTTTATTTTGAAAACGCCGCACATACAGAGGAAGGCGTTGAAATAGCAGTACGAGTTCGGTGGGAGTTGGTTAACGGCAATCCCATGGAAGTTGCAGAACGCGCTAACCATCTCCGGGGGGGGATACTGAAGTCCGGCCTTCAGTTGGGCCCGGAAAACGGTGATTTCATCACTTCGGTTGGAGAAAGGAAATTGGTCAGGACGGGGCAACCTCGTCATAGAGTAAAAGGGTAAGAAAAACTTTTTCTTCCACTTCGCTAGTTTTGCCGGAGTAGTGCAGCAGGGGTGAGAAAGAAGAGGTTGCCAACTCTCGGGAACAGGCATGATGAAAACGAGTTCGGGAAAAACAAAGAAGAAGCCTTGAAAAAAGCAAAAGGACTAAAACCCACCAAAGGTCTTGCCGGAATCTGGATTTCTGGAAGCCATCGTGAAAAGTGGTCAGAAAAACGCCTGAAAAAGGAGAACCGCCGCGGAAAATCGGGAGAGAATTAGAAGGCAGAAGAAAGCAAAAGCAGAAGCAAAAAGAGGGTTATGACAGGGCTGGTATATATAGGCCGAGAAGGCCAGGTGAACCGTCGTCATTAGTACCCCTCGGAAGGCGAAGCGTCGCCATAACTGCTAAATGCGCCTGAAAAGTCGCGCCTGCCATACTCAGTGCATTCCCACCCAATAATAGTGTGCCATGTGTCGGTCATCGCGCAGCAAACGTGCCACATGTAGTCCATCACGTCGAGCACGCCCTCTGACACCATTTGGTCTAGAGGCGCCGCCCTAGACTGACTCTACTGGACACAGGACGCGACGCATGAGCAGACCTACAAAGGCAAAAAAGTATGTTACCTCGAAGACACCAAAAGACAGCCTGTGACTTTGGGCAAAAGGTCTATGTTCAGTACAAGGTTATCCTATTTTCCCTCGCCACGAGGACACCAAGAGACAGCCTGTGACTTCGGGTAGAAGGTGTATCTTCGGCACAGGGACAGCCTATCTTCTCGCGCCTCGAGGACGCAAAAAGGGCTGCCCATCGCTTCAGGCAGAAGAAGGCGTCTTCGGCGCAGATATCACAACCACAGGACCCGAAAACCGATGAACCGAAGTTTCTCACTTCGGCTTTTCGGAGGGGGGCCTG
Source organism: Aquilaria yunnanensis (assembly GCA_039654915.1). Lineage (NCBI taxonomy): Eukaryota > Viridiplantae > Streptophyta > Magnoliopsida > Malvales > Thymelaeaceae > Aquilaria > Aquilaria yunnanensis. Next base: position 81,785,316 of record CM077598.1, read on the forward strand.
TGATAGCCAAAGGCTATTGCCTCCTCGGTAGTAACTCCCTGCCAGAATATTGGCCGAGGAGTCTAACGTCACCCAAGAGAGGATCTTTTCACTGACCTCGGAAGGTGCGAAGTCAAACACTATGAGCTCGAGACTTCGGTTAGCTCGTCAGGAATTTCGAGGATAACACCGTCTCCATCGAGGGGCCAAACTGACCATCTTCGGGTAAGAAAGCCATCTCTCTGAAGCAAGGAAGAATCTCCCCGAAGGCAGAAGCCCCGAAGAGGATCTTCCCCGAACAAGAAACACCTGAACAAGGGAATCACCGGACTATGGGTATAAGTCCCGAAGAAGGTGTTCATCAAGGGAACTCCCAGAACTATAGGATAGATCCCGAAGGAGGTGCTCGCACCAAAAGACGGATAGAATCCGAAGAGGGTGCACACACCGAAGGGCGACCTCGCCCAGGGGACCTCGGGAGTACGATATGAGCATTTAAGGAGCCTCTGACATGTCGCCCACAAGCCCTACACGTCACATCAGAACGGCGAACTGACACGCCGCAGCCGCCCCAGTCCTGACACAACCTGTCCGGGTCCAGGGCTAAAGAAGGCTGCAAACGGCTGCCTGTCCCCTAGGTCCAAAAGTACAGATCAAATCCGACCAAACACGTGTCATGATCTGAACGGACCAGCTACTCCTATAAATACTAGGAAATGGGACTGGGCAAAGGATGGGCATTTTTCCTCCCTCTGAGAAAACACAAAACAGGCAAGACACTTGATCCCTTAGTGTTCTTCCTCCACTTTCACTCAGAAAACTAACTTGGGCGTCGGAGGGTCCTTCCCGGAAAAGCAAACCGGGGACCTCCTAACCTCTTCTTTGAGCTTTTCAGGCACACTCAGCTGGGAAACCAGAGCTCCAGGCGCTCGCCTCCTCAGGAAGTCTCTCCACCTGTCAACATTACAGCAAACAAAGATGCTTTGGGGCATCACCAACGACCTAGGCAGTTGGAAACAATAAATACTGAGATTCTTACATATTTTCCAACGGCCTAGGCAGTTCTAAAAATAAAAAAGTTTCCAACGGCTTAGGCAGTTCGAAAAAGAAAAAAGTTTCCAACGGCCTAGGCAGTTGGAAACAATAAATACTGATATGCTTACATATTTTCTAACGGCCTAGGTAGTTGGAAAAATAAAAAATTTCCCAATGGCCTAAGCAGTTGGAAAAATAAAAAAATTTCCAACGACCTTTGGCCGTTGTAAACAATAAATACTAAGGAGCATGATTGTACTTATAGTTTTCCAACAGTTTAGGTCGTTGGAAAAGTGACCGTTGGAAATTTTTCAACTCTTCCAACGGCCAAGCCGTTGGAGATTTTTTTTATAAAGAGTCAATTTTTTTCACAGTTTCTAACGGCTTAGCACGTTGGAAATTTCCAATGGCTTGGCCGTTGGAAAAATGGGCCGTTGGTAAAACACATTTTTTTTAGTAGTGGTGGGTTCCCTAACATCCTAAGATACCTTCCAAATGTTACGTATTTAGACCTTTCTCACAATAGAATTGCTGGTGAAATTCCTAGTTGGATGTGGGAAGTTGGGCATGATTCTCTTGTTTTTCTTAATCTTTCTCACAACTTCATCACAAGGTTAGAGCAAGTACCATGGAAGAAACTTCAATATCTTGATCTTCAATCAAACATGATTGGAAGACCACTTCCATTGCCACCACCATTCTGGAATACCTCTCAGAATTCTGGCAGCAAATTAACGGGAGATCGGTTGCCTTCCTCAATTTGCAATTTGAGTTCTCTTCAAGTCCTGAACCTATCAAATAACAGCTTCACAGGCACCATTCCAGAATGTTGGCTTTTCTCCAGCCCAGTACTGTCAGTTGTGGATTTGCAGAAGAACAGACTCCGCGGATCCATCCCTGACAGGTTCGTGAATGGATGCGCCTTGTTAACCATCAACTTGCACGACAACAAACTCGAAGGCATTGCCACGTTCTTTATCCAATTGTACTGTTCTTGAAGTATTAGATGTCGGGAAGAACAACATAAAAGACACATTCCCCATTTCGGCCATCTTCCAAATCTCCAGGTGCCCGTTGTGCATTCGAATCAATTTCATGGTCCCGTGGATGTTTCTGAAAGCAGTCACGTTTTCCCCGAGTTACGAATACTTGATTTGTCTTTCAACAACTTCACTGGCGCCATTTCAGGAACGTTGTTTGAGGATCTGACGGGAATGATGACAGGCAGCGATGAAAAGGGTTATATGGGGACAAGTTACTACCAAGATTCGGTGACCATCACTTCAAAAGGAATGGAAGTTGAATCAGCAAGGATTCTCACAATTTTCACAACCATCGACTTGTCTATCAACAACTTCCAAGGACAGATTCCGGGATCGATTGGGGATCTCCAGGCACTGATAGTGCTAAACATTTCTCACAACCACTTGAGTGGCTCCATCCCGTCATCACTGGCAAATCTAAAAGGACTTGAATCCTTAGACCTTTCTTCGAACTCGCTAGCTGGAGAAATTCCTCCTAAGATGGTCAATTTGGCGTTCTTATCTTGGCTTAACCTGTCATACAACAAATTCGTTGGGTCGATCCCTGCTGGCAATCAGTTCAATACTTTCCAAAATGATTCCTACGTTGTTAATCTGGGTTTATGCGGAGCACCCTTGTCCAAGAAATGCAACAGCAGCGTGGCAGGAGAACCCCCGCTGCAGGAAGAAGATTCATTTACAGAGGGTTTTTGTTGGCAAGTTGTTTTGATGGGATTCCGATGTGGGTTGGTGGTTGGCATTCTTACAGGCTCTCTCATGTTGAGGACGAGGAAGCCTCTGTGGCTTGCAAGAATGGTTGAAAGAGAATGCCACAGATTTTAGGTGATAAGAAATAGGAAAAGCAGAGGAAGAAGGGCAAGAATGGCTAAGAAATAGCTACTTTCTCCGTGTAGGTACACTTCTTTATACTATTATGGGCAAGAATTAAAAGCCTGTACACACGCTATACAAAATAAATGAAAGTCATCAAACTCATTGATGTAATAAACACAATAGACTGGGAAAACTTACACATTCAAGCACGACAATAATGGTTGCAGTGTTTAGTATGTGTTATTTCTTTTTAGTTATTACTGCTACATCCGTGTTACGATATATGTCGCTGGCACAAGTGCAATCAAGTGAGGGGAATTGGTTACTTTAAAAATTTTAGCAAAATAAAATTTATAGCCAAATTTACTAAATGAAAAATCAACAACAAATGAATATAAGCAATATATATATATATATATATATATATATATATATATATATATATATATCTTATCTTATCCTATCATATATTATAAAAAGTACGAAGGTGTATAAATGTTGAATGACTTTTTTGCTCTTTCATTATAAGATATTTTGTTCTCTTAATGAAACCCAATTTTATCATTATCTATTTAAGTAGACTTGTATTAGCATTGAACACTAAAAGAAACCCTTAAGTTATCACTAAATTTTATTTTTTGGTACAAACTTGCCCGCCCTTAATTCTATATTACAGAATTATGTATTATATAAAATTATTTTTTGTGTTAATCTTACCTAAAACTCTTAAATAGCCATTAAATTTTTTTTGCTTCAAACATATCCCCTTGGTTCTATGTTACTATCAAATAATACCTCAAGTAAATATTTTATAAAACTTAACATTTCAACTTATCATTCCAAAAACGTTCATAGCCAAATATTTTATTTGAATAAAAGACTAAAATTTAAAAATCATGCTAAATTTTGTATAGCTAAATATTTTATACAACTTAAAATTTCAACTTAGCATTTTAAAAACCTTCATAACTAAATTTTTATTTGAATAAAAAAATTAAATATATGGTAAAACTCAAGCTAAAGTTTGTATTTCTATAAAATGTACATTTGAACATAATTTTTTTGTCAATTATTTTTTTTTGGATTTGCAACTTAAATGAGTATATACTGTGAAAGCTTATTATGTGGTAAAACTCATGCAACTATTTCACATGAAAATCTATAAGTGTTGCATATTAAAAAATAATTTTAGGTATAAAAAGTATATATTAAAAATTATATAAGTGAACACTTTATAATAGTTTACATATAATTTTTCCTTCATCCTAAAATTATTAGTTCTTTTACTCTTTTAAAGATAACAAAAATTATATTATCTATTTAATTAGAATTGTGTTCATATTAGGGCTCTAAAAAGAGGGAAAGAAAAGAATCCACCTACAGAGAGCTAAATATATATTTGCCTATTTAATTAAATATTTAGTAGTATTAAAATACTAAAAATATAATAAGAGAGGAAAAAAAATGCAAAGTGGGATGCATTTAGCCTTTGGTTTTGGGGAAATATACTATTTTAACTATTAAACTTACTTTGGCCACTTAACTTAGTTAATTTTAAAAAGAATGGCCTAGGTTTATTCTACTATAAAAAATATCTTTGAATATAAATTTTTTGTCAATTGAGTTTTCTTTTTTCTACTGGATGAATATATACGTTGAAAGCTTAAGTATTTGGCCCATATTATAGCAATCATATAACTCACATATGACTCAAGCACATACTATGAAAAGAAAAATAAAAGAATTATTATTGTAGCGAAGGTCATTGTGAAAAATTTTAGAAAAAGGAATTCTTAACTCTTAGAATTAGTTGCTTATATGATAATAAAGAAGAATTTTAGTAGAAACTCTTATTTTTACATTTTTCCAATATTTTAAAATATTGAAAAAATTATAAAAATTATTTTTTTCCCACATTGTCATCATTTTGATTGTTGGAACATAAGTTTTTATTCTTAGCTACTAAATCTTTCTCTATACTTAATAATATTATTGTTTTCTTTTATTTTGTTAGAGCCAATCAAATCTTATGAGTTGTTTCAAAGTAGCATTATGCATGTATTGTTTTTAGGCTTTAATTTTTGGAAAAATTATTGCTTAACCAAAAATTAGTTAAATTTGACAAATTTGCCCCTAAATTTTTTATAAATGTTTTTTAATATTAGTTTTGGGTCAATTTATTTTCTTTTTCCTTTGCTTGCCATTCAAAATACCATCTTTATCTCAATTTCTTTGCACCATTTCAGTTTTTTTACTTATGTTTGAATTAAAAATTTTTTATATTAATATTTTCTAAGAATTTTTATAAAATTCTATAAAATGTAAAATTTTTATGGTTTCTAAATGCAATTTTGTAATTTTTTTCTAGAAAATATTAAAATAAATAAATTTAAGTCAAAAGCCAGAATTGTTATAAAGAACTTGTGACGGAGAGGGTATAATAATAATAATACTTAAAAATTACAACTTTTCATTGATAATTATTTATACATTAAACAAATAATAACAATATATTATATTTTTAATTCTATTTACAAAGAGAAAAATAAAATTTTTAAAAAGAGTCTTTTTACACTATGAAGCCTTATAGAAATTTAAACCCTCAACTTCATCTATAGCAATTGGGGCCTTATACGGTTGAGTGAAATTAGAGCTTGGCCCATTTATTAGAAAGTTATAAAAATTCATGAAAGCTTTGCCGTGAAGATTTGAGGTTTAAACCATACATCTAGAAAAAAAAAAGGCAATAGTTTAAAGTTGATTGTCCTAAATAATTTATTTTTATTTTTACAAAATTTTCCATCTAAAACTAATATCATTTGAAAATTAATTATATATATCTATAATATTTATTAAATAAAATTTTTGTAGTAATTTTTATGAATTTTTAAATTATTCAACCTAAAAAATTAATTAAAAATATAATATCAATTTCAATAAAAAAAAAAGCCACAAAAAAATATTTCGATTAATTTGAATTAATGCTAAATAAATTAGATCTTTATCTCAATGTTTAGGTTTAGACTTTTTTGGGTTGATGTTCTATACTTTTGTTCTCTTCTTACAAGTTAGTTTTATTTACCAAGAATCATTTGACATATACTGAGAGTATAGTTAAGGCCTTTATTGCTTAATTATAAATTCCCTGCACCCTAAGACTACTATCTTCCTAGAAAAAAAATGAATAAATTCCTATGACATATATTGAGAGAGAATAAATTTTTTATTGTGTCAAACTACTAATTTTCCCACAAAGAGAGCAAAGAATTAAGGTTTTTATTTTAGATGCATGTTAACTGTTCAGAAGTTATAATGATTTTAATTTTATTATAAAGATTATACATTCATGCAGCATAGTATTCTATTATCAATATTGGAAAAATTATGAAAGTGACAAAACTTTTTCTACTTTTATACTCTTAACCTATGTGTGTTTTATTTTTCTATTGTGACCCAAATTAATTTGGTGTTGTATATTTATTAGAGGTATAATTAGCACTAAGAATCCAAAGGGGAAAGCGAGAAAAAATATAAGTCTCATATGTGCAGTTTTTTTTTTTTAAAAGAGGAATCCATATGTCTTTTCTTAGCTTTAATACAATTACTTAAAGTTGTATAACAAGTATAAATTTTGATGGCAAAAAAAAATCTCAAATAGGCATAATAAGTTAAAATTTTCATTAATTGATCCATTTCACATTAATTGATCATTTTACCTTTTTTGACTGACGTTTGACTTCTATGTTCACATTAACTGTTCACATGCATCATCTAGAGCACAATCACCTAGCTTTTATCATTTTCATAAAGGATAACCTATGTGGTGTAGGCAGGTGTTTCGTTAATCGGTTCTGGACTTAGGTCATTATAGCAACTTAATATCCATATATATGTATATGTAATAAAAATTGCAAAGATATATAAACTAACTAAACCTCAAATTATAAGTTTTTAATTTTCCTTTTAGGTACTAAGATTCTATTCTACTTTAACGAGTTTATTTTCCTATGATTGACTAATTATATTATAAGAACAATAGGTATGACTACATTTTCAAACTGCAGTGATGTGAGTATAATTTCTAAATCAATAAGTAACCATTAATTATCCAAAAATATAAAAAGTTACACAAGGTTTTATCTTGATCTTTGGAACAATCACATTGAATCAACCATAAAATATAGGATAAGTGTAGATTTTGAAACATAGGAGGTGAATGTACTTTGATAAAAAAAATCAAGAGTAGATTAATTAAGCTTTTTGAGTAATGTATAATTATTTATAATTACATGCTTTTGAAAAAAACTTAGTGTTTACTTACTAAGTTTATACTTTGGCATCGTGACATATATTTGTTGGGTTTTAGGAGCCAAACAGCGCAGTGGAATTTAACCGAAACCCTCTAGGATCCAAGTGAAACGGGGTAAACCGGGTGTTCGAAAATTTTCATACCTAATTTTCGGTTGAGATTTCTCACTCAACTGTAGAGTCAAATCCGAAAAATTGAATAGTTGACGTGTTCAAGCTCTCTATGGTATCCACACGAGCCTCTCGGGATCACCACGTCTCGGCAGATGCGTTTCTCTTACGCTCGCAATGCTAGCTTGCATCCTCCAAGGAATTGCAAGAGAAGAGTGTAGCTATTCTTTTGGGAGGCTAGGGCAAGGAGACCTGCGAATTTCTCACTAGAAGTTCTATTTATAGTGAGACTCAACTTTCCAGGCCTAATGGATTTCAAAGCCCTAATCCAATTAGGCTTTAATTTCGGCCTTAATAATGGCTCAACTATTGGGCCCATTATTAATACGAAATTAAAGTGAAACCATAACCCAAATAATTAGCTCATGCACTCTAATGATCCAAATAGCTCTATGTGTGCGACCTAATAGGCTCTTGCCATGTTGGCAATGATCATAAATCACATTTACGATCATAAGCAATAAGCGGTGTCTAGCAACACATCATTGCTACCCAAGTGACAAGATTGTCGGTGATTCGACTAAACCTTTATGATCATCACTGATATATGCCATTGTCCCTTTGTCCAAGATATCAAGACTAAGCACGAGACATGGAATGTGTCACTCTCGTATAGCCCAATCTTTGGTTTCTTGATTACTGAGTAGACTAACTTAAGCTGATGACATTGATATCATATATCAACTCATCTGAGCATGGCCATGCATTTTCTAAGTCTCACTCTATCAAGGGGCCCGAAGATATCACTCGCGTTACATAGGAGGGATAAATCCCATCTTCATCATACAAATCCCTCCACAAGATATGTGACATACCCAATGACCTCCTTTAAGTTCACTCAGTTACGAGCAACAAAGGAAAGTATCAAAGTATATGACTCACTTTTAGGGAACCTTGATGATCTTAGGTCGAAGGACTACATATACCATGATCACTATGAGAATCACTTATGACACTCATATAACAATCCATGAAGTGTGCTTATGGTGGGTCGATCCGGTACACAAGTTCTCCAACTTGTACCCATATGTAGACTATATATCTTATATTAGTCTCCACATATGCTAGTCGTTATGTATTATTGCAACCCGTTCCACTATAATACTAGACTAGGGACGTTTAAGAATATCATTATTCTAGGGTTACAATTATATTTATTACATTACGCAGAAACAAAACAACAAACATAATTGCTAGATTAATGCCTCAATAAAATATCATGACTCAATGTGCAAAAATAAAATCATCTCATGATTGGCTTTTTGGGCACAACACTAACAATCTCCCACTTGCACTAAAAGCCAATCATCCATGTATCTAATACCGATGGACCTAGAATGGCTACCATGCTTCTGTTGCATAAGGGGCTTTGTCAGTGGATCAGCAATGTTGCTGTCTGTCGAAGTCCTGCATATCCTTACATCACCCCTCTTGATGATCTCCCTGATGAGATGGTACCGTCGGAGTATGTGTTTGGATCACTGGTGACATCGAGGTTCCTTAGCCTGTGCGATTGCTCGATTATTGTCACAATAGAGCTCTATCGGGTCAGTAATGCTTGGAACCACTCCAAGTTCAGTGATGAACTTCTTGATCCAAACTGCCTTCTTCACGGCATCTGAGGCGGCAATGTACTCAGATTTTGTTGTAGAGTCAGCTACTGTCTCTTGCTTTGAACTTTTCCAGCTGACAGCACCACCACCAATACAAAATACATAACCAGATTGTGATCTAAAATCATCCTTATCGGATTGGAAGCTTGCATCGGCGTAACCCCTTACAACGAGCTCATCTTCACCTCCAAAGACCAAGAATGCATCCTTAGTCCTTCGTAATTACTTAAGGATGTTCTTAACAGCTATCCAGTGACTCTCACCCTAAACATCATGCTTAAGGCATATGAGACATCAGGACGAGTACATATCATGGCATACATGATAGATCCAATTGCTGAAGCATATGGAATCTTACTCATGCGCTCTCTCTCCTCGGGTGTACTCGGACACTGAGATCTAGAAAGAGTTATACCATGTGACATGGGCAAGAATCCTTTCTTGGAATCTTGCGTGCTAAACCTCTTTAGCACCTTGTCAATGTATTTACTTTGACTTAGGCCAAAAAGCTTTCTAGATCTATCTCTATAGATCCTGATGCCTAACACATAGGCTGCTTCACCCAAGTCCTTCATAGAGAAACATTTCCCTAGCCAAGTCTTAACAGGCTGTAGCTCATGAATGTCATTCCCGATGAGTAGTATGTCATCTATATACAACACCAAGAAGACAATAGCACTCCCACTAACCTTCTTGTAGACACAAGGTTCATCTTCATTTTTGATAAAACCAAACTCTTTGATTGCTTCATCAAAATGAAGATTCCAACTTCGAGAAGCTTACTTCAGTCCATAAATGGACCTTTGCAACTTGCACACTTTATTGGCATTCTCAGGAGTGACAAAAACCTCAGGTTGTGTCATGTACACATCCTCAAGTAGCTTTCCATTTAGGAATGCAGTTTTGACATCCATTTGCCATATCTCATAATCATAGTGTGCAGCAATAGCAAACAAAATTTGGATGGATTTAAGCATAGCAACTGGTGAAAAAGTTTCATCATAGTCAATACCATGAATTTGCTTAAAACCTTTTGCAACCAATTGTCCCTTAAAGGTAATCACATTACCATCCATGTCAGTTTTCTTCTTAAAAACCCATTTGCACCCTATGGGTTTTACCCCTTTAGGTGGGTCAACCAAAGTCCATACTTGGTTTTCATACATGGATTCCATCTCGGATTTCATGGCTACTAGCCACTTCTCAGAGTCAGGCCCCGACATAGCTTGTTGGTAGGTTGTGGGCTCATCTTGATCCATGAGCATCACATCACCAGTCTGAGTCACGAGAAATCCATATCTCTCGGGCTCACGCCGAATCCTACCAGACCTACGTGGGCTCTGTGCTACAGGAACAGACTCTTGAACCACAATATCTTGCGGTGTCTGTTCAGGTTCCATTTCAGGTTCAATGTCTCTTTGTTGTTCTTGAATTTCTTCAAGTTCTACTTTCCTCCCACTAGTTCCTTTAGAGATAAACTCTTTCTCCAAAAAGACACCAGTTCGAGTAACAAACACTTTTTGCTCAGAAGGATTGTAGAAATAGTAACCCTTTGTTTCTTTGGGACACCCAACAAAAAGGCATTTTTTAGATTTGGGCCCTAGTTCGTCAGAGGATTGACGTTTCACATAAGCATCACAGCCCCAAATCTTCATAAAAGACAAATTGGGATGCCTCCTACTCCATATCTCATATGGTGTCTTTTGAACCGATTTAGGTGGAACTCGATTTAGTGTAAAAGCGGCTGTCTCTAGAGCATGTCCCCAAAAAGAGTTTGGAAGGTCAGTTTGACTCATCATAGAGCGAACCATGTCTAACAGAGTTCGATTTCTCCTTTCAGATACACCATTCCATTGAGGTGTACCTGGTGGAGTGAGTTCTGATACTATACAACACTCCTTCAGATAGTCAAGGAATTCTCGATCCAAGTACTCTCCACCTCGATCTGATCGAAGCACTTTAAAACTCTTCCCGAGTTGATTCTCTACTTCATTCTTGAATTCTTTGAACTTTTCAAAAGATTCTGACTTGTGTCTCATGAGATACACATAGCCATATTTGCTGAAGTCATCAGTGAAAGTAATGAAGTATTGGAAACCTCCTGTAGCTTGTGTAGACATAGGGCCACATACATCACTATGTATGAGTCCTAGTAAGTCATTAGCCCTTTCACTTTGCCCTATGAATGGGGCTTTGGTCATCTTGCCCAACAAACATGACTCACATGTCTCATATGATTCAAAATCAAATGAGTCCAAGAGTCCATCCTTATGGAGCTTGGATATGCGGGTCTCATTTATATGGCCCAAGCGACAGTGCCAGAGATAGGTCGGGTTCGAATCATTTAATCTGACCTTCTTGGTATTCACATTATAGATTGGATCTTCGAGGTCTAGAACATACAACCCATTGCTAAGTTGAGCACTACCATAAAAGATTTCATTCAAATAAATAGAACAACATTTGTCCTTTATTATAAATGAAAAACCTTTCTTGTCCAAACAAGAAACATAAATCAATTTTCTACTAATAGTAGGCACAAAGTAGCAGTTGTCTAATTCTAAAACTAATCCACTAGGTAAAGTGAGAACATAAGTCCCTACGGCTAAGCAGCAACCCTTGCTCCATTTCCAACACGTAGGTCCACTTCACATCGGGCAAATCTTCTACTTCTACTTAGATCCTGCACATTTGCACAAATGTGAGATCCATATCCAGTATCCAATACCCAAGATGAGGAAGTAGAAAAGTTAGCGTCTATAACAAAAATACCTGAAGTGGAAGTCTTACTTCCCTTTTCCTTAGTAAGTTCTTCAAGATAGAGCTTGCAGTTGTGCTTCCAGTGTCCAGGTTGCTTACAATGGAAGCACTCCCCTTCCTTTGCCACACCACCCTTCGGTTTCAGTGCAGCAGAAGAAGAACTAGCATTGGACTTTCCATTAGCTTTATCCTTCTTCTTGTTGGCTTTTCCCTTTCCCTTGCCCTTTTGAACCATCAAAATGGGCTTAGCCTTCTTAAGGTTTTGCTCAGCAGTTCTCAACATGTTGAGCAATTCAGGAAGGGACTTGTCAAGGTCATTCATGTTATAGTTCATGACGAACTGAGTATAGCTTTCAGGCAACGATTGCAAGACTACATCGATAGCCAACTCTTTCTGAAGAGCAAATCCCAAATTCGCAAGATTCTCAATGTACCCAATCATCTTGAGCACATGAGGACCCACGGGACTTCCCTTAGACATCTGGCACTAAAACAATGCCTTAGAGGTCTCAAACCTCTCATGCCTAGCTTGCTCTTGGAAAAACATTTTGAGATGCTCGATCATATCGAACGCCCTCTTGTTCTCATGTTGCTTCTGAAGCTCAGATTCCATGGTAATAAGCATGAGGCATGCAAGACCCAAAGCATCATCAGAACGCCTCTTGTGAGCATCCCTTTCAGCTCTTAGAGCAGTGGCGGCAGGCTCATTCGGAATGGGCTGCTCTAGGACATAAGCCTTTCTCTCTTGCCTGAGGACTATCCTCAAGTTTCAGTACCATTTGAGAAAGTTGGTCCCATTCAGTTTTTCCTTCTCAAGGATCGATCGCAACGAAAGTGTCGATGTGTTTTCTTCCATGGTTATCTACAACAGTAAATATGCAGTGTAAGAGGCATGTATTTTAATTCATTTAATAAGGAATTTTATTAAATGATACTCCCACTATTTTCCTCAAAATAATAACCCTCGATATTATTTCAAAACACCTCGGCGCTAAGGTATTCTAGTGGGCCAAGATCCATATTTGACTACAACCTGAGTCAGCTTTGGCTTGTCTCTCAAGTTACAGTTATTTAGGTAGGCAACTCCTTGCCAATTGCATCTTATGCAACTCTTGGATAGTTGGGTGAACAACACTTGTCCAAGCTCATCTCATGAGCTTAAGCCCAACTCTATGCCTCTAAGTCCCTAATCCTATTCGGATGACTTAGTTAAGTCGAACCCAAAGTTAGCAATTTGGATATCACTATTATCCCATCGCGCCTTACCAAGATGAACATAGGTGCTTTGCTTTGGCAAACCCACCTAATGTTGATCAAAGTCTTGACGAGTGCCAACATTTGGAAGGCATCACATTTAATGACTTAATATTTGTTTGAGGGATTTTTCTTTTAATCTCACCAATTTGTTATCTCCGGTTGTCTTATACATGCATCACATACAAATATAAAACATGCATCTCATGCTTACAAGAAATAAGCGTGACATGGTTATAGCCCAAACTATGCGATATTCTCAAGCCAATGAGAATATCATAAAAGCCTAAGAAAAGAAAAGTGTCTTCACAAGCTCCTTCTCTTCCTTTCTTGGTTGCCCTTTTGTTGTCACCTCCTTGGACATACCACCTTGGATGATCCCATATTGTACCATTACACCAATAATAGAAACCTCGAGTTACATTCGAGGGGAGTAAGGCGAGAAGAGAATGTACAATGACAGTAACAAGAGAAGGCATGACTCGCAGGCCGTATTTACAAGTACAACTAATCAAGGGCTGTAACCATGCACCATGCTTCAAACACCAATCAGCATATCATGTCAAATCTCATTCAACAAAAAATGCATGCCAATTGACGTGCGTTGATTAACCATTTTTTATTTAAGTGGCGCTTCGTATACGGCGGTCCTGCTGGCCGGTCAGCAGGCGGTGGTTCCGCTGACCGGTTAGCGGACGGGGTCAAGGGGAGCCGCCCTTGTGGGGGCCGAGGGGGGCAGTGCCACCCGGCGCAAAAAATTGTCTTACAATTGCTTAGCCCGAAATCTTCTATTTCGAGCCAGTAGGCACCCGAGACTCCTCCATTCGAGCCACCAAAAATACCTCACTTTCGGTGCCCAAACAAGCCGAATCCGAACAAAGCTAGGGTTTTTGCAACTATTGCAAGAATCCTAATCCATATAGGTATCTCATACCATTCAATTTCGGGTTAATCTCATTAACCAATTAGTGTCATTTGTTCATATACGTCATATGTTCATTACAAGTTCCGGTTTCATGCATCATGAATCAATCTAATTAATCATGGCCGAAAAGCAACCGAACACATAACATCATGCGATTTAACACTTAATCCTGATTTAGGGTTTCACCAGTTCTCTGATACCACTGTTGGGTTTCGAGAGCCAAACTGTGTAGCAGAATTTAACCGAAACCCTCCAGGATCCAAGTGAAACGGGGTAAACCGGGTGTTCAAATATTTTCATACCTAATTTTCGGTTGAGATCTCTCACTCAACTGTAGAGTCGAATCACAAAAATTGAACAGTTGACGTGTTCAAGCTCTCTATGGTATCCACACGAGCCTCTCGGGATCACCACGCTTCCACCATGTCCCGACAGATGCATTTCTCTTGTGCTCGCAGTGCTAGCTTGCGTCCTCCAATGAGTTGCGAGAGAAGAGTGCGGCTGTCCTTTTGGGAGGCTAGGGCAAGGAGACCTACGAATTTCTCACTAGAAGTTGTATTTATAGTGAGACCCAACTTCCATGCCTAATGGGTTTCAAAGCCCTAATCCAATTAGGCTTTAATTTCGGCCTTAATAATGGCTCAACAATTGGGCCCATTATTAATACGAAATTAAAGTGAAACCATAACCCAAATAATTAGCCCATGCACTCTAATGATCCAAATAACTCTATGTGTGCGACCCAATAGGCTCTTGCCACGTTGGCAATGATCATGAATCATATTTATGATCATAAGCAATGAGCGGTGTCTAGCAACACATCATTGCTACCCAAGTGACAAGATTGTCGGTGGTTCGACTAAACCTTTATGATCATCACCGATATATGCCATTGTCCCTTTGTCCAAGATATTAAGACTAAGCACAAGACATGGAATGTGTCAATCTCGTATAGCCCAATCTTTGGCTTTGTTATTTTTCTTTTTCTTGTGGGAGCTTTGGTTTTCTTTTTTTTTTTTTTTCAAAATTTAAGCCCTATTTATACTAGAGGGTCCCCTAAAAATGTGATTAACAACATCTCTAAAGTTTAAACCTGATTTAAATCAAATTTGAGGAAGTTTAGTCCAATTAGGAGAGAATTACATGAAATTACAGTTTAAGTCCAGTAGACCTCTAAATCTGCCCATTTGACCCTAAACTTTCAGGAATTATCGGATTAGCCCCAAAAACTTTGCAAAAGTCCCAAATTTTCTTGAAATCTCATAAAATTACCAGATTTGGCTCAAACTTTCTAAAATTGACAGATTTACCCCAAACCTTTGAATTTTGCTCAAACTTTCTAAAAATCTCCCATTTTCTCCCAAACTTTTTCTTTTTTTCAAATTGACCCTACAATACTTTTAGGACTCCAAATTAGTACCTAAACTAAATTAACTCCTATTTTTACCCTAGATGATAAGAAAAACCAAAAATTAACTAAAAGACTAAAATGCCCCTATAAAAATCAAAATGCTTGTAAACTAATTTTCCTAACCTAAAAATTAAATAAAAAGTCAGTGCCCGGACAAAATTGGGTGTTAACAGCTGCCCCCCTTTGCATGTCTCATAGAATATGACGCATGCAAAGCCATTACCAAATTTTGTCCGGCCTTACCTAGACGATGAGAGCCTTCTCACCGCCGAAACCTTGAGGAGAAGGAACCTTCCTCTCCTCCCCTTTGAGGTTAAGGCACTTTCCTTATTACCCCTATGATAGAAACTTTCTTATCATTTGGGAATCCAAGGAGCAAAACTCTTTCCTCCTTGATTACCAGGCCTAGGAACTTTCCTAGCCTTTTGCAATAAGAACCTTCCTACTGCTTTCAAACCTAAGAAGAAAAACCTTTTTCTTCTTTGTAAGGTTAAGGAACCCTCCTTAGTACCTCTAAGATAAGAACCTTCCTATCGTCTACGAATTTAAGGAGAAAAACTCTTTCCTCCCTATTTACCAAGGCTAGGAACTTTCCTAGGCTTTTCGCAATAAGAACCTTCTTATTGCTTCCAAACCTAAGAGAAAAACTCTTTCATCTTTTCTTGATGAGTTAAGGAACCTTCCTCACCCTTGTCTTTATAGAAACCTTTCTATAGAAGAGAGAAACTTTTCTCTCAATTTTAACCTTGGTAGAGAACTCTCTCTCACCATGGTCTAAGAGGTAGAGAACCTTCTCTTTACCACCTCTTCTCACCTTCGAGGTAGAGAACACTGTTTCTTTACAACCTCTAAATTTCTTTGAGGTAGAGCACCCTGACTCTTTACCACCTCCAAATTCCTTTGAGGTAGAGCACCCTGACTCTTTGCCACCTCTAAAAATGCTTGAGGTAAAGTACCCCGACTCTTTACCACCTCGGTGGCTTGCCTATCTTCTTCTCTTGTTGCTTTAACTGCTATCAATGTGAACTCAAGTGAGCTTGTATAGAACATACCTTGTTACTTACCTGAAGTCTCAGTTTGTATTAGTAATGCCATGGTTATCCCTTGGATGTGCCTTCCTTTTGATTCCTGTTATGAAAAAGCTATGCATGCATGATGTGAGATGCATGAATGCAAAGTATGCATGACTGATGGCTTTCTTTTATTATCTTGAATTCTTTGTGTTTGTGCTTTGCTGCCCTCGCCTACTTGGTCGCATGGATCTAGTTCTTCCTGTCTTTGTTTTGCTGGCTTCTCTCTTGCTGACTGCCCCATTGGATTATTGTTGAACCCTTTTTATGCTTCCCAGTCCTTTTCCCTTGCCTCAGAAATTCTTTTTCCAAATCTCTCTTTCGAGAAATTTTCTTAACTTGGTCTCGAATCTTTGTCTCAACTTCCTTATCATATGCTCGCCTCATGCCTTTGTCCCATTGGATACTTATCCCTGTTATCGTGTTTATGAAACTCTCGTGAGTACGGTTTCTTCTTGTTGGTATTGACCATGTTTCCATTCTCGACTATAACACTTTTGAAGTAATCATCCAGGCAACTACCAAGGGTGTCACCCGAAGACTTGTTACTCATTTTTCCCTTTTAGCCAATGTTTTGCGCCCTTCGCAAGGCAGGACCTCGATCTTACCTGTGTTAACTCATAGAGCTTATCAAAGTAATTTACGGTCTTTGCTTTTTCCAAGTTTTAGTTATTACTACCCTTTCTACCAAGTCATAATTTGTAGCACACTAGACGCTGGCAGTAATGTGGTATTTGAAGAAAAGAACTAGAGAGAAATGGTTTTTTATTTATGAATAATGGGATACAAAAGTCTTGGGTATGAACAAAGAACAACGAAGGTTTGAGAAAAGAACATTCTCTTTGACAACTTTGATTGAACAAACCCTCATAACCCTACATCCACTACCTCCCCTTCATCCGAAGAACCACACCGTCATGCATAATACTTCTTCACTGAATCTGAATTCACCGGCTTTGGCAACTCTTGTCCATCCATCTCTGTTAGAATCAAGGCTCCTCCTGAAAAGGCTTTCTTCACCACGTATGGTCCATCATAGTTTGGTGTCCATTTTCCTCTAGAATCTTGCTGGATGGGTAAAATCTTCTTGAGGACAATGTCACCTTCCTGAAATTATCTTGGGCGAACCTTCTTATTGTAGGCTCGGACCATCCTCCTTTGATAGAGTTGCCCGTGGTAGAGGGCAGTCATTCTCTTCTCATCGATCAGATTCAATTGTTCATATCTAGCCCTGACCCATTCTACTTCTTCTAATTAAGTATCCAAGAGATGATACGTTCTGGAAATCCATATCGACAAATAATCTCCCTCTTGATAAACCGGCATACCACCTTTCGAGTCACGCTCGCATAAGATACTGCTTCTACCCATTTAGTGAAGTAATCGATTGCCACCAGGATGAATTTATGACCATTAGAAGCTTTGGGACTAATTGCTCCAATAACGTCTATCCCCCACATAGAAAAAGGCCAAGGTATTGCAGTTACGTTGAGAGGAGCAGGTGGAACCTGGATCTTGTTGGCATATATCTGGCACTTATGACATTTCCTCACGAAGTTGATATAATCAGTCTCCAATGTGAGCCAATAATAGCCAGCCCTTATTATCTGTCTTGCCATGGTATGACCACTGGTATGTGCCCCACATACTCCGGCATGAACTTCTTCCATGATCATTTTTGCCTTAGGAGCCTCTACACAGCGAAGCAACACCAAATCCGAGCTCTTCTTATAAAGTATGTCTGTATCCAAGAGGAAACCCATTGACAGTCTTCGTAAGAACTTCTTATCATTTTCTAATGCTTCCGATGGATATGCTCGTTCTCGGAGGTATCTCTTGATATCATGGTACCATGGTTTCCCGTCCGGCTCTTCTTCTACATTCATGCAATTGGCTGGGGAATCTAATACTTTCATCTCAAAAACAAGAGTATGCTCATGGCTTTTTATCTTGTACATGGCAGCTAAAGTAGCTAAAGCATCTGGGATTTGATTATCTTCCCTTGGAAGATGATGAAAGCTTATCCTTTCAAACTTTCCTGCCAAGTTGAGTATGAGCTTTTGGTAAGGGATCAATTTTGAATCCCTAGTCTCCCAGTCACCCCTTGCTTGATATATGAACAACGCTGAGTCTCCACAAACTCAGAGATCTCGTACCTTCAATTTCAATGCCATTTGGAGTCCCATAACGCATGCCTCATATTCCGCTATGTTGTTGGTACAAGGAAATGTGATTTTTGCTGTGAGAGGGTACTGTTCTCCACTTAGAGAGATGAGTACAGCTCCAATCCTATGTCCTAAGGCATTAGATGCTCCATCAAATGCCATCTTCCATGTCTCATCTTCATCTCGGGCCTCGTGTTCTACTGTCATTATGTCCCCATCGGGAAAATCCATCTTCATCGGCTCATAATCTTCTATGCTCTATCGGCCAAATATTCAGCAATTGCACTCCCTTTTATGGCCTTTTGAGTGACATACTGTATGTCGTACTCCGACAGAAGCATTTGCCACTTCGCAATCCTTCCTAATAAAGCAGGTTTCTTGAAGATGTACTTAATAGGATCCGTTTTAGAGATTAGCAACATGGTGTTGTTCAGCATGTAGTGCCGCAATCGACTCGCTACCCATGCAAGGGCACAAAAGGTCTTCTCGACTACTGAGTATTTCTCTTCATATGCAGTAAGCTTCTTGCTTAAATAGTACACTACATGCTCTTTCTTGCCAGTCTCATCGCGTTGACCCAATACTGATCCTAATGAAGAATCCTGCACCAACAAATATAGGATCAATGGTTCTCCAGGTCGGGGCGGTACCAAGGCTAGTGGATTAGAGAGGTATTGCTTGATTCTCTCAAATGCCCTTTGGAGTTCATCATTCCACTCGATTGGATTGTTCTTCTTTAGCGATTTGAACAGAGGTTCACATTTGGACATCAACTGTGATATGAATCTTGCTATGAAGTTGATCTTGCCCAAGAAGCTTCTTATTTCTTTTGGGGTCCTCGGAGGAGGCATATCTTGAATCACCTTGGTTTTACTTGGGTCGATTCGGATTCCATCTTTGCTCACCATAAATCCCAATAATTTACCTGAAGAAGCCCCAAAAGTACATTTAGCGGGATTCAATTTTAGCTGGTACTTGCGAAGTCTACCAAACAACTTTTTGAGTACGTCTAGATGCCCCCTAGCGGTGTGGGATTTGGCAATCATATCGTCTACATAAACCTCGATCTCCCTATGCATCATGTCATGGAACCAAGCAACCATCGCTTTTTGATAGGTAGCACCAGCATTCTTCAGCCCAAATGGCAGTACTTTATAGTAGAACGTTCCCCAGATGGTAATCTAGGCCATTTTTATCATATCATCTGGATCAAGCTTGATCTGATTGTACCCGAAAAAACCATCCATGAAAGAGAAGTATGAGTTCCCAGCAGTATTATCCACCAGCGTATCGATGTGAGGAAGTGGGAAGTTGTCCTTAGGACTTGCTTCATTTAGGGGCCGAAAGTCTTGACAGACTCTTAACTTCCCACTTTCCTTCTTTTCTACTGGGACTATGTTGACCACCCACTCCGTGTATTCAGCGACTCCCAGAAATCCTGCGTCCCAAAGCTTTTGAATTTCATCTTTAACTCTTAAGATTAGCTCCGGCTTCAGTCTTCGTAGTTTCTGTCGGACAGGCTTTACCCCAGGCTTCAATGGTATCTTGTGCAATACTATATCCGAGCTTAGGCCAAGCATATCTTGATATGACCAAGCGAATACATCCACATGTTCTCTTAGCAAGTGTATCAATTCTTCCTTTTCCTCAGAAGGAAAGAGAGTGCCAATTTTAACTTCTCTCACATTCTTATTTCCCCCAAGGTTGACTATCTCAGTTGGTTCCTGACTTGTTGGTCTTTCCTTTTCATCTTGCTCAATCAGTTTTAGCAACTCTGGAGATATTTGGAGATCTTCATCGTCAGAGTCAGCAGTGTTTATAGGATTATCGAAATTCATTCTTTCATTGTTATCAAAGAGAATTTCAGATCTACAGTAATAAGAAGGGAGATAGGGGAAAAAAGAAAATGGCGAGAATGAGATGAATGCAAAAATTGATGTTTTATTGATAGTGTGCATAAATCACAACTTTATTGAAATGAATAGCACTAACTAAAAAGTCCACCTAAGCAAATACTACACCCTATTGATTGGACCTATCTCTAGGAGATTTTTACTGTTAAATTACTTTGGAAAGCTCTCGATTACAACAGGTAGATCTATCGCCTCCCAATTGTCCAGCACATCCCACGAGCTACCAGGTTGAATGAGCTTCTCATCGTCGGGTGAGTCACTGGTTATCGCTTGAATCGAAAGGTCTTCAAGAGATTTGTGAATGTTGATGATCAGTGTGCCATTGTCGTCGTATCTCGGGCATAATCCACCACTCATGAACGTTTCAGTTATGTGGGGGATGCTCAAATCTCCTCCATCGAGAGTGTACCCCTTCAGTCGTGCAATCCTTCTTTCCCTCTTTTCGGCTATCATCTTCATCTTGTCTTGTCTTGTTGGTGTGAAGCCCAGGCCATACGTTTCTTCATTTGAAGGGATATCGAGGGGTTTTGAAATCCCTTGTACGGCTTGTCCCAAGCCTAGTCCTGGCAAATATCCTCCTTCCATCATGAGCTTTGCCACCATTCGACTTGTCTTAGAAATGCTAGGGATGGGCTCATCTCCATATTCACCCACGTATGTAGCATTGACCACCTCAAAGGATGTGAATGAGCAATCCGGCACATCTTCGTTGATCTCTACATGTTGAGCATCGACTGGTCTAGACAGCAGAATATCTTTTTCGGCAAACACAGTTATCAACCTTCCTTCAATGATGAACTTCAGCCTTTGATGCAATGAAGATGGAACCGCCCCAGCCATGTGGATCCATGGTCTTCCCAGTAGAGAACTATAAGAAGGCTTGATGTCCATCACTTGGAATGCAATATGGAAGTCACATGGGCCAATTGATATCGGCAATTCTATGTCTCCTATAACATCTCTCCTCGTCCCATCGAATGCTTGGACGACCACATGGCTGGTGGTGATGTATGATGGGTCCATGCCTAATTTGTGCAAAGTTTCTAGAGGCATCACTTTCAAAGCTGACCAATTGTCAATGAGGACCGTAGTCATGATCCGATCCTGGTACTTAGTAGAGATATGTAGGGCCTTTGAATGTCCTCTCCCTTGCATTGGTATCTCATCATCCATGAATGAAATGAGAATCTGAGTAGTGATATTGTTGACAAGGTGATCAAAACTATTCACGGAGATGTCTTGTGCAACATAAGCTTTGTTTAAAATCTTAAGGAGAGTTTCTCGATGAGCATCGGAATTTAAAAGCAACGAGAGTATGGAAATCTTTGCCGGCAGATGACTCAATTGCTGTACAACACTGTATTCACTTTGCTTGATAAGCTTGAGGAACTCGCATGTTTGTTCATCCGTCACCACTCGAGGGGTTCCTTGCTCTTGTGTTATGTTTGTAGTGGGGGGTGCAGGCTTCGGGTCAATGCCATCCTTATCAATTTGGGGCTTGTTCACTTGCTCTGATGAGTAAAAATGACCGCTCCGAGTCATGCCTCCAACCTTAGGTAGGGTCGATGTGATGTTGGAAGTACAATCATATCTCTATGGCACTGCCTTGTCCGACTGGTAGGGGAATGGAGTTGGGACTTGAATTCTTAAAGGCCTGACGGCAGGCCTTAGAACTGGTATGACTAGTGGCCTTGGCCCAGCGTCGACTTCCCCTTCCCTAGTGATTACATTTTCGCTAACTTCCCTTCCTGGCATAGAAATGATAAGTTGGGATGAGTCCATGAGTCCTTGCAAGAGTTCGCGAAATTGTGGACAAGTTTGGATAGAGTGACTTTCACTATCGTGAAAAGTGCACCACTTTCTATTCTTATCCTCTTTATGCTCAAGTGAATGCTTTTTTACGATGACTCCTTCTTTCACAAGCCATGAGTATATGAACTCGAGAGGGGTTGTAATATCATCAACTGATGTCTTTACAAGACGATCTTCTTCTATCATGTTCACAGGTCCAGCTTGGTGAGGTGGAAATGGGTTGTGGGTGACACTTGGCTCTTCAGAAAAATCCAGCCACTTTTACTCAATTAACTGTTGGACCACCCTCTTTAATGCTAGACAGTTTTCGATACCATGACCTGCAGCACCATCATGATATGGGCAAGTTACATTGGGATCATACCACTTCGGATATGGTGGTTCCATTGGCCTTGTGGGAATTGGGCGAATAAGCTGGCTTTCAATGAGTTTAGGATATAACTTCATGTAGGTCATAGGGATTGGTGCGAATGTTTCCCTTCGTCTTTGCACAGCCGTCGGTGAAGCTAGAGCAGATGGTCGCGACTCAGTGAGCTTAGCAGCGGGGTAACACGGGCGAGGCCCAGTTGCTAAAGCACCTACCAGGGGGACTCCTCATCCTTGACTTACTTGTTGTACCTCTTCATCTTTTCTTCTAGGTGGTCCCCCTCTTTTTGCTCCTTCACCATAGGGCTATAACCATGTCACATTTACTTTCTTGAATGCATGAGATGCATGTTTTATATTTGTATGTTATGCATGTATAAGACAACCGGAGATAACAAATTGGTGAGATCAAACGAAAAATCCCTCAAACAAATATTAAGTCATCAAATGTGATGCCTTCCAAATGTTGGCACTCGTCAAGACTTTGATCAACATTAGGTGGGTTTGCCAAAGCAAAGCAGCTATGTTCATCTTGGTAAGGCGCGATGGGATAATAGTGATATCCAAATCGCTAACTTTGGGTTTGACTTAACTAAGTCATCCTAATAGGATTAGGGAGTTAGAGGCATAGAGTTGGGCTTAAGTTCATGAGATGAGCTTGGACAAGTGTTGTTCACCCAACTATCCAAGAGTTGCATAAGATGCAATTGGCAAGGAGTTGCCTACCTAAATAGCTGTAACTTGAGCGAAAAGCCAAAGCTGACTCAGGTTGTGGTCAAATATGGATCTGGACCCACTAGAATGCCTTACCGCTAAGGTGTTCCGAAATAATATCGAGGGTTATTATTTTGAGGAAAATAGTGGGAGTATCATTTAATAAAAGTCCTTATTAAATGAATTAAAATACATGACTCTTACACTGCATATTTACTGTTGTAGATAACCATGGCACAAAACACATTGACACTTTCGTTGCGATCAATCCTTGAGAAGGAAAAACTGAATGGGACCAACTTTCTCAAATGGTACTGAAACTTGAGGATAGTCCTCAAACAAGAGAGAAAGGCTTATGTCCTAGAGTAGCCCATTCCGAATGAGCCTGCTGCCACTGCTCCAAGAGCTGGAAGGGATGCACAAGAGGCATTCTGATGATGCTTTGGATGTTGCATGCCTCATGCTTATTACCATGGAATATGAGCTTCAGAAGCAACATGAGAACATGGGGGCGTTCGATATGATCGAACATCTCAAAATGCTTTTCCAAGAGCAAGCTAGGCATGAGAGGTTTGAGACCTCTAACGCATTGTTTCAGTGCAAGATGTCTGAGGGAAGTCCCGTGGGTCCTCATGTGCTCAAGATGACTGGGTACATTGAGAATCTTGAGAATTTGGGATTTGCTCTTCGGAAAGAGTTCGTTATTGATGTAGTCTTGCAATCATTGCCTGAAAGCTAGAGTCAGTTCATCATGAACTATAACATGAACGACCTTGACAAGTCCCTCCCTGAATTGCTCAACATGTTGAGAACTGCTGAGCAAAACCTTAAGAAGGCTAAGCCCATTTTGATGGTTCAAAAGGGCAAAGGAAAAGGAAAAGCCAACAAGAAGAAGGATAAAGCTAATGGAAAGTCCAATGCTAGTTCTTCTTTAGCTGCACTGAAACCAAAGGGTGGTGTGGCAAAGGAAGGGGAGTGCTTCCATTGTAAGCAACCTGGACACTGGAAGCGCAACTGCAAGCTCTATCTTGAAGAACTTGCTAAGGAAAAGGGAAGTGAGACTTCCACTTCAGGTATTCTTGTTATAGAGGCTAACTTTTCTACTTCCTAATCTTGGGTATTGGATACTGGATGTGGATCTAACATTTGTGCAAATGTGCACGATCTAAGTAAAAGTAGAAGATTGGCCCGAGGTGAAGTGGACCTACGTGTTGGAAATGGAGCAAGGGTTGCTGCCTTAGCCGTAGGGACTTATGTTATCACTTTACCTAGTAGATTAGTTTTAGAATTAGACAACTGCTACTTTGTGCCTACTATTAGTAGAAATTTGATTTCTGTTTCTTGTTTGGACAAGAAAGGTTTTTCATTTATAATAAAGGACAAATGTTGTTCTATTTATTTGAATGAAATCTTTTATGGTAGTGCTCAACTTAGCAATGGGTTGTATGCTCTAGACCTCAAAGATCCAATCTATAATGTGAATACCAAGAAGGTCAGATTAAATGATTCAAACTCAACCTATCTCTGGCATTGTCGCTTGGGCCATATAAATGAGAACCGCATATCCAAGCTCCATAAGGATGGACTCTTGGACTCATTTGATTTTGAATCATATGAGACATGTGAGTCATGTTTGTTGGGCAAGATGACCAAAGCCCCATTCACAGGGCAAAGTGAAAGGGCTAATGACTTACTAGGATTCATACATAGTGATGTGTGTGGCCCTATGTCTACACAAGCTAGAGGAGGTTTCCAATACTTCATTACTTTCACTGATGACTTCAGCAGATATGGCTACGTGTATCTCAAGAGACACAAGTCAGAATCCTTTGAAAAGTTCGAAGAATTCAAGAATGAAGTAGAGAATCAACTCGGGAAGAGTATCAAAGTGCTTCGATCAGATCGAGGTGGAGAGTACTTGGATCGAGAGTTCCTTGACTATCTGAAGGAATGTGGTATAGTATCACAACTCACTCCACCAAGTACACCTCAATGGAATGGTGTTTCTGAAAGGAGAAATTGAACTCCGTTAGACATGGTTCGCTCTATGATGAGTCAAGCTGACCTTCCAAACTCCTTTTGGGGACATGCTCTAGAGACAGCTGCTTTTACACTAAACCGAGTTCCATCTAAATCGGTTCAAAAGACACCATATGAGATATGGAGTAGGAGGCGTCCCAATTTATCTTTTATGAAGATTTGGGCTGTGACGCTTATGTGAAACGTCAATCCTCTGACAAACTAGGGCCCAAATCTCAAAAATGCATTTTTGTTGGGTATCCCAAAGAAACAAAGGGTTGTTATTTCTACAATCCTTCTGAGCAAAAAGTGTTTGTTGCTCGAAATGGTGTCTTTTTGGAGAAAGAGTTTATCTCTAAAAGAACTAGTGGGAGGAAAGTAGAACTTGAAGAAATTCAAGAACAACAAGCAGATATAGAACCTGAAATGGAACCTGAACAGACACCGCAAAATGTTGTTCAAGAGTCTGTTCCTGCAGCACAGAGCCCACGTAGGTCTGGTAAGATTCGGCATGAGCTCGAGAGATATGGATTTCTCGTGACCCACACCGGTGATGTGATGCTCATGGATCAGGATGAGCCCACAACCTACCAACAAGCTATGTCGGTGCTTGACTCTGAGAAGTGGCTAGTGGCCATGAAATCCGAGATGGAATCGATGTATAAAAACCAGGTATGGACTTTGGTTGACCCACCTGAAGGGGTAAAACCCATAGGGTGCAAATGGGTTTTCAAGAAGAAAACTGACATGGATGGTAATGTGATTACCTTTAAGGGACGATTGGTTGCAAAAGGTTTCAAGCAAATTCATGGTATTGACTATGATGAAACTTTTTCATCAGTTGCTATGCTTAAATCCAACTGAATTTTGTTTGCTATTGCTGCACACTATGCTTATGAGATATGGCAAATGGATGTCAAAACTGCATTCCTAAATGGAAAGCTACTTGAGGATGTGTACATGACACAACCTGAGGGTTTTGTGACTCCTGAGAATGCCAATAAAGTGTGCAAGTTGCAAAGGTCCATTTACGGACTGAAGCAAGCTTCTCGAAGTTGGAATCTTTGTTTTGATGATGCAATCAAAGAGTTTGGTTTTATCAAAAATGAAGATGAACCTTGTGTCTACAAGAAGGTTAGTGGGAGCGCTATTGTCTTCTTGGTGTTGTACGTAGATGACATACTACTCATCGGGAATGACATTCCTGAGCTACAGTCTGTGAAGACTTGGCTAGGGAAATGTTTCTCTATGAAGGACTTGGGTGAAGCAGCCTATGTGTTAGGCATCAGGATCTATAGAGATAGATCTAGAAAGCTTCTTGGCCAAAGTCAAAGTACATATATTGACAAGGTGCTAAAGCTGTTTAGCATGCAAGAT
Source organism: Aquilaria yunnanensis (assembly GCA_039654915.1). NCBI lineage: Eukaryota > Viridiplantae > Streptophyta > Magnoliopsida > Malvales > Thymelaeaceae > Aquilaria > Aquilaria yunnanensis. The sequence goes on from CM077598.1 coordinate 81,812,064, forward strand.
TCCAAGAAAAGGATTCTTGCCCATGTCACATGGTATCACTCTTTCTAGATCTCAGACAACCGAGGAAAGAGAGCGCATGAGTAAGATTCCATATGCCTCAGCAATTCGATCTATCATGTATGCCATGATATGTACTTGTCCCGATGTCTCATATGCTTTGAGCATGACGAGTAGGTACCAATCGAATCCCGGTGAGAGTCACTGGATAGCTATTAAGAACATCCTTAAGTACTTACGAAGGACTAAGGATGCATTCTTGGTCTTTGGAGGTGAAGATGAGCTCGTTGTAAGGGGTTACACCGATGCAAGCTTCCAATCCGATAAGGATGATTTTAGATCGCAATCTGGTTATGTGTTTTGTATTGGTGGTGGTGCTGTGAGCTGGAAGAGTTCAAAGCAAGAGACAGTAGCTGACTCTACAACAGAATCTGAGCACATTGCCGCCTCTGATGCTGCGAAGGAGGCAGTTTGGATCAAGAAGTTCATCATTGAACTTGGAGTGGTTCCAAGCATTGTCGACCCGATAGAGCTCTATTGTGACAACAATGGAGCAATCGCACAGGCTAAGGAACCTCGATCTCACCAGCGATCCAAACACATACTCCGACGCTATCATCTCATCAGGGAGATCATCGAGAGGGGTGATGTAAGGATATGCAAGACTTCGACAGAGAGCAACATTGCTGATCCACTGACAAAGCCCCTTACGCAGCAAAATCATGATAGCCATTCTAGATCCGTTGGTATTAGATACATGGATGATTGGCTTTAGTGCAAGTGGGAGATTGTTAGTGTTGTGCCCAAAAGCCAATCATGAGATGATTGTATTTTTGCACATTGAGTCATGATATTTTATTAAGGCATTAATCCAGCAATTATGTTTGTTGTTTTGTTTCTGCGTAACTTAACAAACATAATTGTAACCCTAAAATAATGATACTCTTAAACGTCCCTGGTCTAGTATTATTGTGGAGCGGGTTGCAATAATACATAACAACTAGCATATGTGGAGACTAATATGAGATATGTAGTCTACATATGGGTACAAGTTGGAGAACTTGTGTACTGGACCAACACACAATGAGAACACTTCATGGATCGTTATAAGAGTGTCATAAGTGATTCTCATAGTGATCATGGTATATGTAGTCCTTCGACCTAAGATCATCAAGGTTCCCTACATGTGAGTCACATACTTTGATACTTTCCTTTGTTGCTCGTAACTGAGTGGACTTGAAGGAGGTCATTGGGTATGTCACATATCATGCGGAGGGATTTGTATGATCAAGATGGGATTTGTCCCTCCTATGTAACGGGAGTGATATCTTCGGGCCCCTTGATAGAGTGAGACTTAGAAAATGCATGGCCATGCTCGGATGAGTTGATATATGATATCAATGTCATCAGCTTAAGTTAGTCTACTCGGTAATCAAGAAACCAAAGATTGGGTTATACGAGAGTGGCACATTCCATGTCTCGTGCTTAGTCTTGATATCTTGGACAAAGGGACAATGGCATATATCAGTGATGATCATAAAGGTTGAGTCGAATCATCGACAATCTTGTCACTTGGGTAGCAATGATGTGTTGCTAGACACCGCTCATTGCTTAAGATCATAAATGTGATTTATGATCATTGCCAACGTGATAAGAGCCTATTGGGTCGCACACATAGAGCTATTTGGATCATTAGAGTGCATGGGCTAATTATTTGGGTTATGGTTTCACTTTAATTTCGTATTAATAATGGGCCCAAGAGTTGAGCCATTATTAAGCCCGAAATTAAATCCTAATTGGATTAGGGCTTTGAAACCCATTAGGCATGGAAGTTGAGTCTCATTATAAATACGACTTCTAGTGAGAAATTCGCAAGTCTCCTTGCCCTAGCCTCCCAAAAGGACAACCGCACTCTTCTCTTGCAATTCTTTGGAGGACGCAAGCTAGCACTACGAGCGCAAGAGTAACGCATCTGCCGGGACGTGGTGGAAGCGTGGTCATCCCGAGAGGCTTGTGTGGATACCATAGAGAGCCTGAACACGTCAACTGTTCAGGTTTTGTGATTCGACTCTACAGTTGAGTGAGAGATTTCAACCGAAAATTAGGTATGAAAATTTTTGAACTTCCGGTTTACCCCGTTTCACTTGGATCCTAGAGGTTTCGGTTAAATTCCGCTGCGCTGTTTGGCTCCCGAAACCCAACAAAAAGGACGGTTAGGAAAATTTTGGAAAGTGGGTTTTCTTAGGAAACATTGCTTAATGATTTTTACCAATTTTGTAAGACTTGTGAAAAATGTCAAAAAGTTGGAAATTTATCCCACCAAAATGAAATGCCCTAAACCACTATGTTATACTGTGAGCTTTTTGATCTATGGGGAATGGATTATATAGGACCCTTCCTAACTCTTTTGGATTTGTTTATACATTGCTTGTTGTGGATTATGTTTTGAAATGGGTAGAAGCAAAGGCTACCCATACAAATGATTCTAAGGTTGTTGTAGGATTTTTCAAGTTTAACATTTTCAGTAGGTTTGGGATTCATAGAGCAATTATTAGTGATTAGGGTATGCACTTTTGTAACCGAACTGTTGAAGCGTTGATAAGGAAATATGGAGTGCACTATCGAGTAGGCACTACCTACCACCCACAAACCAATAGGCAAGCTAAAGTTTTGAACTGGGAAATAAAAAGCATGTAGGAGAAAACAATTAATCCTAATTGGAAAAATTAGAGCTTGCACTTGCAGGATGGACTATGGGCATATCAGATAGCCTATAAAACACTGATTGGAATGTGACCATATCGGTTAGTTTATGGTAAGTTGTGTCATTTACATGTGGAGATTGAACATCGTGCTTTTTTGGCAGTTAAGTAGTGCAATTTGGATCTAAAAGAAGCTGGAAAGAAAAGAAAGTTGCAACTTCAAGAGCTGAAAGAAATCAAGCTGGAAGCATATGACAATGCTAGCATATACAAGAAGCACACACAGTACCTCCATCACAAGTGGCTGAATCGCAAGGAATTTTATAAAGGTCATAACGTATTACTTTTTAATTCAAGGTTCAAGCTCATGCTAGGTAAGTTGAGATCTAGATGGATTGGTCTGTTTGATATGGTGAACACTTTTCCTCATGGTGCTATTAAAATTGAAAGTATGGAGACTAACAAAGTTTTTAAAATGAATGGTCAAAGACTGAAACCTTTTCTTGAAAATATTATTGTCCCTTATATGGAAGACATTCACTTGGTTGCTCCTATCGAAGAGTTAGCCTGATGTAGAAAGCAGGTTGTCTAGCCAAAGATAATAAGAAAAGTGCTTTTGGGAGGCAACCCAAGCATGGTTTTGTACCACGAACAATTAGGATTTCTTGTTTTTTTTTAATTTTTAATTTTCAGCTTTTTTTTTCAGGCCTTTTTATTCTAACAACTGGTTTTCTTGGTCAGGCAGTATTTTCTCAGACTGGAAATGAAGCGATACATATGGGCAGTGAACTGAAGTCTAATTCTGGGCTATGAATCATTGCAAAATCACCTTTCGGGCAGTGTCTTTTCTTTTTCTCATCTGTGTTTTTATTGTGAACATTGAGGACAATGTTTGATTTAAGTGTGGGGGAGTAGGTAACTTGGGTCCTAATTTTCTATTTTTAAAATCTTTGAATTCAAATTTTTTTATTCATACTTTTGAGCATTGATCTGAATTGTTAAGATGATTTTACCTTTTTGGTTCTTGAATGCTTAGTTTGAGTGTTAAGTTAGTAATTTATTAGTCTTTATGCAACTTTCAAATCTTTTTTTTTTTAATTTTTTTTGTAATTTTTGATCAAGCTAGTTGATGGTTATCTTGAGAAGTTGATTTTTACATCAAACTTGTGTACTTAGTACATTAATTTAAACCTTGTGAAATTATGAGCTTGTTAAGTTGGATATGTGGTTTGTTTGGTTGATGGATGATTTGTATCACTTGAGAAAAAAAAATTGTTTGAATTGTTATGTTCTGATGAAAACAAGACTATTACTCCTCTGTTTTTGGGTATTGAAATAGGTATGGGTCTTCTTCTACAGCAAGAGTCGATCACTGCCTGAAAAGGTACAATAAGTATGAGTATGGTCAATGACTACTTTGGAGTTGTGTCGAGTTAGTAGCTTAGGTATGACAAAGTCCCTATTATGTATTCACTAAATGGTACAACACAAGAAAAAGACAAAAAAAAAATTAACTAAAAAAAGTATGTTAAGTTATTCAAAACCCTTGAATATGAAATTAACTTACTATCTTTAGCTCAAACATATGTTGCTATCATTTTTAGATTTATTTTAGGAAAATTTACATCTACCCCTTGAGGTTTTGTTGTGAAATTTTGAAACCACTATTCTACAAGTGCACGGTAGACGTGTAGATGGGGTGAGTGGGTATCGTTCCTATGAAGATTGATTAAATTGATTGCCAAGTACCACTACTCAAAGTAAACTTTAGCTAAACAACCAAAGCTGGATGAAAATGTCGGCAACTTAAACAAGTGACTAACCTTACCTAAATGGAATACTATTAACCTAGAATGCAAGTATGCAATGTAAAAATTGTAGTTTTTATCAAATCATGAAAGACCACTTCCTATGGGTTCACTACTTGTCTTGATTTGTTGGTGAACTTAGGTGAGTGGGTTAATTTCCAATGTATGTTGATAAAGTTATTCAACTAAATTCTTACTTTTCCAAGTGAAAGAATTAATTTCTCTAATCTAAACTTAATAAGGATTTCCACCCGATTACAAGTTTAGAAAGAGGCATTAAAGCTCAATTTACCTTTACCTAATGACTTAGACTAATTTTCCAACAAGTCCATACCCATTAAATTCTTCTCCTAGGTCCAATAGCTTCTAATCTTTTCCAATAGTTTAGATGCAATTTATAGTGCAACTAATTATGGCCATTAACTAGCTAACACAACATTAAGCTCAAAAGAAGAATAAACATACATTTAGTAGAAAACCAACATAACATAACCATAAATTCATCCAACATAATCAATCCAAGTAGCTACATCCATAGAAAGTGCTAAGAAAACTACTCCATAACTAAATAAAACATAATCATGAAAGTAAACATAATAACATCCATGAAGAACTACAAGGAGGATGAAAGAGTAAACCCAAGATGGCTAGAAGCTCTTGAATCCAAAGTCTCCAAGCTAGTCTCCTTGAGCACTCCAAGCAATCTCCAAGTTAGCTCCAATGGTCACCAAGAAGAAACTAAGAAAAGCTAGAAAATACTAACTATGGTGGAAAAAAAAACCAAAACTAGTTCTAGCAAGCCAAGATGAAGATGAAGAAGATGATGAAGATCCCCCTTTTTCTTGCTAGGTTCCAGATTCTTCTTTTCTTCAGGATGTCCCTTTCACTCACCAAACCCCTTGGATAGAAAACCTTGGGCAATAGCAAGCTTGAGTTCAAATTTGAGGTAGGGGACCTGATGGTGCTGGATGGCCATCATAGATGTTCCCGTCGTGGCTCCACGACAGGGGTAATAGGGGCCTCCTGAGGAATGTCGCGCGTGGCCGTCCGGTGATAGATAGCAGTGACCGAGAAAGGTTTCCGATGCTGGAGAGAGCCTGAAACGGGGATGTCCCCAAGTAGTCCGGCCTGAAACATGCAAAAAACAGGGGTTAGGAGGTCCCCGGAGTGGTTTTCTGGGGAGGAGCCTCGGACGCCCAAGTCAGTGCCTCTATATGATGACGAAGAGTAAGCACAAAATAGACTTGCCAGGAGTGTTTCTCTAGTATGCACAGAAGGCAAAGAATCTCGCTAGAGGCGTTTTTCTGGCATGTCTAGAAGAAAAAATGGTGGAAGCTAGAGCCTGGAGCCCCAAAAAACCCCTATCCAACCACCTTTACCGAGAGCCTCCCCTACTGTAAATAGGAGAAAATGAGCCCCTCGGATTGTGACACGTGTATTGACGAATGTCGCTCGTAACTCTGACCAGAAGAATGGCTAGCCGCCTGCAGGCCTTCTCGGGCAGTGGTTTGTTGAGAAGCGTGTCTCAGCGTGTCAGAGCGCAGACTGCAGTGGCCTGTCAGAGTGCTTGAGGTCGACGTCTAGTGCGTACGGGCGAATATGTCAGAGACTCCTTCGTGGCACCCATCGCTCCTCCGAGGTCCCTTCGGCCGACGTTACCTTTTTGGGGGACGAGCAAGGACCTCTCCCCGGGGTGATACCGTTTCTTCGAGGTGTTCTTATTCTTCCGAAGTCGGTTCATTCGTCCTCTGATGGAGAGGCGATATGGTAGTTTTCCGAGGTCGGTACGATGGGGCTTCCGAGGTTGTATACCTCATGTGTTTGGCTCCCTCTTTCTCCGAAGTCAGTGGACCAGGGCGATGGCACTTCGGCTTTCAGGACCACTTTCCCGGGTGAATGGCGCCTAGGCGCCAGGATGGGGTGCTTGGGCGCCTAGGCACCAGAGCTCAATGGTGTCTGGCGCCGCGGCGCCATAAGGGGGTGGCTCGGCGCCTAGGCGCCAAAGTGCACTTTTCTTGGCAGAGGACTTTATACTGTGGCGCCTAGGCCTCGCTCCTGGCACCTAGGCGCCACAGTTATAATGTTTGTTGACTTTTGCGTTCCCGTTTTTAGTTCCGCTTGTCCCGGTGCCATTCCACTGCTATGGTCCGCTTCTCCAACCTACAAAATGAAGGATTAAAGCAAGAATTGGCCAAAAAATATTGAGTGATAAGGTAGAAAATTGTGGTCAAAGTTGACAAAAAGTCAACATGTTTGACCACAAAAGTAACATTTATCAAACTCCCCCAACCTTAGAAGAATGCTAGTCCTTAGCATTTATTAACCTAAAAACATAAAGGAATCAAAATATAGAAGCTAAGAACATATACTCAATATCATATCATAAAGTCATTCAAGGTATAAGCTCAACTCAAGAGAAATTAAGGTAAGTAATGAAAGAAGAACTTTGTTATTTACGGTAGGTAACCGCTCGCTAAGTGTTTCACTCCCTAATCTATGGTTGCCTAGTGCATCTAAGGCTTATAATGCCACTTCATCCACAAATTTCCAAAAGGACCCAAACTACCCATGAATTGTCCCTAAGGAATATGCATGCAAATTTAAGTCCAATGATATATATAAGGTTGTACCGTGGCCGGGTTTGGTATGGACGGGAATCGGATTGAGGCCTTTTGAGGTGGGGCTGAAGAAGTAAGTCAAGCATAAACACCATGGGCAATCCTAATAATTAAACCTAAAGTCTCACCCAAGGTATTTTGATTTAAAAATGCTTTTCTTGACTTCGAAGCAACAATTCAAGTAACCCCCATATGCACAATTTTGACAAAACACATGAGCGAACTCCTTTCAAATTCATAAAGTACTTCTACCTTTCCCTTTCTTTATTTATTCTTTTTGGTTCTTTTTTTTTAAACGAGGGCTTTTTCATGTTGACTCATTTTGCCTTTTTATTAAGGGAAAGATAGGATTTTTTTTTTCTTACACAACTAGAAATTCACCCAATTTTTAAAATTCAAACAAATGTGCATGATTTATCCAAAGTATATTCAAACCATAGCTACATAAACTCAACAATAAGTTCATAACGCAACATTTTTCCCCCAAACTTATTTATTGCTCACTCACACAACTCACAAATTTTTACCCTTCCCAAGCCCATATATGCAATGCTCAACTTACTTTAAGGACAAGAGAGGATAAATAACAATGGATATGGCTCAATTATGTGGGTTAAACAACAAAAAAGGCTTAAAGGCTCAAAGGGGTCCACTAAGGATTATAATGAAGTGTTAGCCATTTAGGTATGTAGTTAGCCCTAAGTTGTCGTTTTCATCCTTTATTTGCATGCATCAATTCGGATATGAAGGGGTCCAAAAGCAAATTAAGGAATCCATAAGCAAAACTAGCAAAACAAGCACCACTCCAATGAAAGAAATAATTTATAATGCAAGTGTGCCACACAAGGTCCAAAGACTCACCAGGTATGGTTTATACTATTAATGACAAGTGCAAATCTTTCTTTACTTAACAAAATTTACAATCAAGTTGAACTTGTAAATGAATTCCTCTAATCATAATAAAGAGCATGCATTGGGTCCCTAAATGCACACAACCTAAATGCAACTACATGTTTCTACATTTAGCTCTAATGAATGCTAGGAATTAAAATGTGCAAATAACTAAGCTAAATGCCATGCAAGGGAAACAACAAAATCAACTATCATGCAAAGAACTAGACAAGTACTCATCCACAAGCAATCCCCCCAACTTAAACCAAACATTGTCCTTAATGTGAAAAGAAAGGAAAAGCTAGAGGGAGAGCATGAAGAATCATACCTGGGGAGGCGGATATTCCCGCCTCCAACTAATCCTCAGGCATGTCAGGTGCGCCGGATGACTCTCCGGCCAGTGGATGAGAAGGTGGAATGGTGGATGTGTCCTGTGGCGCAGACTGAGAGAAGTGAGGGTAAAAAGGGGGAGGATGGTTTAGTGGATGAGGGGTATACCACGGGTGGGCGGAAGGATGGTGGTGAGACAGGATTTGTGGGAAAGGTGGATAGTCAGGAGGAAGGTCGGGGTTTTGTTGCATGGCCCCCCAATTGACTTGGGGCGAAATCATCTCTGTACACCCGGCCAAAAGTGAAAATCCCTCCCGAGCCTCAGTAGCAAAGGAGGTGAATCGCTCCTCCAAGTGATTAACACGTGAAATCACTTCATCCCGAAACCCACCAATAGTGAGATGGATCTTGTTGAGGGCGATGGCGAGGGCTTCGTTAGAAGCATGAGTAGGATCAATGAGTGGTTCCTCCTGTGGTGGTGCTTCTCCCTCCGGGCCTAGCGGGTCATGGGCCTCTTCATCTTCTTCTTGGTGTTCTTCGGTCCCTTCACCCCCCACCAACTCATAACCATGTAGCTTGCTCAAGGAGATGTCCTTGGGTGTAGGAGCAAAGATGGGTGGGTTCTCCGGGTAATGAACTCCGGCCTCCGCCAAAAGCTCCATGATCAATTGTGGGAACGGGAGGTTACCTCTCTTTGTTCTTGCCGCCTGACTTATGTTTTGTGCTATGTGTGCTCCCACGTCAATTTGTTGGTTGGCGGCAATCCAAAAGAGGACTTGACCTCGGTCCGGAGTCACATCAGGCGGATGAGTGGATGGTATAAGCCTAGAGGTGATGAAGTAATGCCACACCTTCATCTCTGGCTTGAGGAAGGATAAGGCAAAATGGATCTTCCTCTCGGGGTCATCCTTGCTATGAGTCCAAGGCACAACCCGCCCACATATCCAAGTCGTCATCCAATCAAAGCTGCCATCCTTAGGAGGGTTTCTGATCTCGGGATTGATCTGAAGGTGGTTGTTGATGTCTCTTGGCGCAATGTGCACGGTCCTCCCTCGAACCTTTACCGTTTTGGCCGAATGGTGTTTGGGTTGGGTGGCGCTCAAGTTGGCGTAGAACTCCGCCACAAGCGTTCGAGAGACCATGGTGCGTGGAGTAGTGCACCATGTCCTCCAAGCTCTCCGCCCCACCACTGCTAAGATTTCGGCGTTCTCTGGTGCTCCAAGATCAAATCCTCTCTCAATGGTGAATTTCCTTTTTACAAAGCCCTCAAAAAGTTCCTCAGCCTTCTTGTTGACAAAGCGGGGGTACTCCATAGCCGGCTCTTGGGCATGCTCCTCCCGTGCCCTCTTGCCCTTTCCTTTATCGGTACTCCTCCCTCTGGAAATTCTTGGTGCCATTGTTCCTACACCAAGCAACAACATATATATATAACAATCTCATAACTAAAATGAAAGGGACATATAGTCAATCAAATACCTCCACCCTCCAAGATAAAAGTCTACATCACTACACACATCCACAAGCAATCACTTTGGACAAATTATACACCTCAAGGCATGAATTTATTTAGGCAAAAAGGCTTATCAAGAACTTGTTGCAAAATATGGCATACCAACTTCACAAAGCTACCGGCACTAACAAATGTGCATCTAATCAAATATGGGGGCTTAAACCATTATCTATGCACTACCTAGATGCAACTTGAACTAATATGTCTAGCCAATTAAGCTCACATGTGAAGAGGTAAGTCCATGAACATGGTATGAACAAAACAAGTCATGATGGCATAGCAAAAGTTCCATGATTTTTCATCAACTAAACAAGCATCCGAGTGCAAATGGAAGGTTCAATCATATACTATGCAACACCTAGATGCAATAGAAGCAAAGAACTAATGCTAAGAACACTCACATAAAACTACATTATGCTTCAAAGACCCATATGGTGAAATCACCCACATTCATGTTCTTGATTTTCCGGAAAACTTAGAAGCTCAAATTCTTACAATGTAGCTCAAATTACTCACAATTCTTGTTAGACCCATTCATTATAAGATAGAAGCATGCAATTACAACAACCAAATCATCAAGAACAAGCATTAGACAAGATTCACCATTAAAATTTCGTGGGTCTCCATGGGTGGGGTTTTCAAGTCATGATTTTGGTGCTAAATTGTTTTTTTTAAGCATAAAATCTCTTACCCATCAACAACAATCCAACAACAAGCAAGAATCCACACAAATCAACACAAACCTCCATTTTTGCCCAAATTCGCACATACACCAATCCACATGATTTCAAGAATTTCAAGCAAAAAAAAATTGAAGAGAGAATGATGTAAATCACTTACTTGATCCTTGTTTGTGCAGAAATTAACAAGAAAATTGAGCCGTGGAGTACACGGAAAGGTTAGGGTTCAAAGGTGGAAAGGTTTAGAGAAGGTGAGTGTTTTGTGTGTGCAGGTGAATTGGGGGAAGAAAGGGTTTAAATTGCCAGTCGAGCGTCTGGCGCCGCGGCGCCAGTAAAAGTTTACCCACCGTCTGCTTTTTCGCATCCTGGCGCCTAGGCGCCGGGCGGCGCTGCGGCACCCATGCTCGCGCACAAATTCCTCCCTTTGGCCTTCAAATTTTTTATTTTGTTCAATCTTACCCTCAAGTTTAATTTTCACCAAAATTGATGCACGAAAAATTTCCAAAGTGTTGATTCTTTCACTCTTCTTTCCACCTAAAAAAATCATAAAATTGCTTCCCATTATTCAAGATAAAAATGCAACAACTCTTAAATTAACCAAGCATTATCTAAATGCAATGAAATATCAGGGTGCCTCCCGAAAAGCGCTAAATTTAACGTCTTTAGCTAGACAACTTCCTTTTTGTGGTGAATCAAGTGGTTGCCTCCGCCAAGCGAAGCTTGTCAGAAATTTGAGGCTCCTCTCCATAATAGTGCTTCAATCTTTGCCCGTTCACTTGAAATGTTCTTCCATCATCCATCCTCAACTCAATAGCTCCATAAGGTGAGACCTTCTCCACCACAAATGGGCCCGACCATCTTGATTTCAATTTGCCCGGAAATAATTTAAGCCTTGAATTAAATAAAAGCACCTTTTGTCCCGGAACAAATTCTCTCCTCATAATAAGCTTGTCATGCCACATCTTTGTCTTCTCCTTGTACAACTTGGCACTCTCATGAGCTTCCCGACGAAACTCATCAAGCTCATTCAATTGGAGAAGTCATTTTTCACCGGCTTTCTTCAAATCAAAGTTGAGCTTCTTGATTGCCTAATATGCACGATGTTCAAGCTCCACCGGTAAGTGACAAGGCTTGCCAAACACAAGCCTATAAGGAGACATTCCAATCGGTGTCTTGTAGGCGGTCCGATAAGCCCAAAGAGCATCATCCAACTTCTTTGCCCAATCCTTTCTTGTTCCATTGACCATCTTCTCAAGAATTTGCTTGACTTCTCGGTTGGAAACGTCCGCTTGGCCATTTGATTGTGGGTGGTAAGGAAGAGCCATCTTGTGTCTTACACCATACTTAGCCATCAATTGTGCAAAGATCTTGTTGCAAAAATGAGACCCTCCATCACTCACTATGGCTTTTGGAGTACCAAAGTGGGAGAATATGTTCTTTTGGAGAAATTTGACCACTACCTTGGCATCATTTGTAGGTGTGGCAATGGCTTCAACCCACTTAGAGACATAATCTACCACCAATAATATGTAAGAGCAACCAAAAGAAGGTGGGAACAGTCCCATAAAGTCGATACCCCACACATCAAATATCTCAACCTCCAAAATATTATTAAGTGGCAACTCATGTCTTCTAGAGATATTTCCCACTCTTTGACAATTATCACAAGTCTTCACAAAAGCATAGCAATCCTTGAAAATAGAAGGCCAATAGAAACCCGATTGGAGTACCTTAGCGGCGGTTCTTGTTGGTCCAAAATGCCCACCATAAGGAGATGAATGGCAATGGCGGATAATATCCGGCACTTCCTCCTTAGGAACACACCTCCTAATGACTTGATTGGCACATCTCTTGAATAGCAAGGGCTCATCCCACAAATAGTATTTCACATCCATTAAGAACTTCTTCTTTTGTTGGGAACTCAACTCCGGAGGTAACACTCCACACACCAAATAATTCACATAATCGGCAAACCAAGGAGTGCTTGCTTTTACCTCTGGAAGATGTTCATCCGGGAATGACTCCTTAATGGGCAATGAATGTTGCTCATTCTCCAACTCAAGTCTTGAAATGTGATCCGCTACTACATTCTCGCTTCCTTTCTTGTCTCTAATCTCAACATCAAACTCTTGTAGAAGCAAAATCCACCGAATCAACCTTGGTTTAGCGTCCTTCTTGGTGAAGAGATACCGAATAGCCGCATGGTCGGTGAACAGTACCACTTTTGTGCCAAGGATGTATTGCCAAAATTTATCAAGAGAGAACACAACCGCCAACATCTCTTTCTCCGTGGTGGTATAGTTTTGTTGTGCCGGGTCCAAGGTCTTGCTTGCATAGTAGATGGCCCTAAAAATCTTTTCTCTTCTTTGGCCAAGCACCACTCCCACCGCAAAGTCACTTGCATCACACATAATCTCGAATGGTTGACTCCAATCCGGTGAGACAACAATGGGTGCTTCCACAAGCTTCTTTTTAATCAACTCAAATGCCTCCAAGCAACAATTATCAAACTCAAACTCGGCATCCTTCTCCAATAATGAACAAAGAGGCTTCACAATCTTGGAGAAATCTTTAATGAATCTTCTATAAAAACCCACATGTCCAAGGAAGCTTCTCACTCCTTTCACATTCTTTGGTGGAGGCAATTTTTCTATGGCCACAATTTTTGCTTTGTCTACCTCAATACCCTTGGAAGAAATTTTGTGTCCAAGAACTATGCCGGATTTTACCATAAAATGGCATTTCTCCCAATTAAGAGCAAGGTTGGTCTTTTCACATCTTTTCAATACCTTCACTAAATTTCCCAAACAATCATCAAAGGAAGAGCCAAAAACCGAGAAGTCATCCATGAATACCTCCATAATCTTCTCTATCATATCGGCAAAGATGGCCATCATGCACCTTTAAAATGTGGCCGGTGCATTGTACAACCCAAATGGCATCCTTCTAAATGCATAACTGCCATAAGGACAAGTGAAGGTTGTCTTTTCTTGGTCCTCCAAAGCGATGGCTATTTGGTTGTACCCGGAATATCCATCAAGAAAATAATAGAATTCATGACCGGCCAACCTATCCAACATTTGATCAATGAAAGGTAAAGGGAAATGGTCCTTTCTTGTGGCCTTGTTGAGCTTCCAGTAATCCATACACACTCTCCAACCGGTGATGGTTCTAGTGGCAATGATATCCAAGTTTTGGTCCGTCACTATGGTTATCCCTCCTTTCTTAGGTACTACTTGAACGGGGCTAACCCATTGGCTATCGGAGATGGGATAAATTATACCGGTATTCAAGAGTTTCAAAATCTCTGCCTTCACCACTTCTTTCATGGCGGGATTTAACCTTCTTTGGTGTTCAACCGAGGGTGTGTATGTGTCCTCCATTCTAATCTTATGCATGCAAAAGGAAGGGCTAATACCCTTGCTATCACTTATAGACCATGCAAGTGCATCTTTGTGCTCCCTTAGTACCCTTAACAATTTTTCTTCCACCAACAAGGTTAAGCATGAAGAGATAATCACCGGATAAGAATTACTAGGTCCCAAGAACACATATTTCAAATCACTAGGCAACATTTTCAAATCCAAGTTTGGTGCACCTTTCTCATTCACATCAAGCATGCATAAATTCTCACATGTATTCACCAAAGTCCTATCATCCACTAATGCATTCAAAGCAATAGACATATCATCAACATCATTCCCAATAGCATCATCATAACTCAACAAAGTCGTTAAGAGTGAATCATCAGATAGAATTTCTTTCCTCACTTCACCAATGCAAGTATCCACCACATCAAGGAGGAAACAAGCACTAACCTCATCCAGAGCTTTAATAGCTTGAGAGATATTGAAGTCCATGCTCTCTTCATTAACCCTCAATGTTAGCTTGCCTTGCTCAACATCAATCAATGCCTTACCGGTAGCCAAGAAAGGTCTTCCAAGGATTAAAGGAATGTCCCGGTCCTCCTCCATATCAAGTACCACAAAATCCATCGGAAATACAAATTTTCCAACCTTTACAAGCACATCCTCCACCACTCCTCTTGGATATGTCAATGATCGATCGGCAAGTTGAAGACATATGGTGGATGGCTTAACTTCACCCAATTCCAATTTCCTAAAAAATGATAATGGCATAAGATTAATGCTTGCACCAAGATCACACAATGCCATATTATGAGAAGATGGTCCAATAGAACAAGGTACTACAAAACTTCCCGGGTCTTTGAGCTTTTGAGGAAGTTTCCTTTGGAGCACCGCACTACATTCTTCACTAAGCTTGACGGTCTCATAATCTTCAAATTTTCTCTTCTTTGCAATGATGCCCTTCAAGAATTTTGCATAGTTAGGCATTTGAGTTAATGCTTCCAAGAGAGGAATGTTTATGTGAAGCTTCTTGAAATTCTCCAAGAATTTCCCATATTGCTCTTCAATCTTCTTCTTTTGAAATCTTTGTGGGAAAGGCAAAGGTGGGTTAGGTGGGTTGGGTGGGGCTTGTTGAACCTTAGATGGTTGCTCTTGAGGCAACTCCACCAGTTGTTCCTTTCCCATTTGCTCTTCATTCTCAACCATAGGAGTGACTTAAGAAGGTCTATTCTTGTAAGGATCTTCAAGTTGCTTGCCTCCTCTAAGTTTGATAGCTTGACAATGTTCTCTTGGATTTATCTCGGTGTCACTAGGAAATTTCCCTTTTTGAGATGTCTTCACCGCCAAAGCCAATTGCCCAATTTGATTCTCCATGTTCTTGATGCTTGCACTCACATTTGCCTCCATACTAGCTAAGTTAGCACTCAAGCTAGCCATCTTGGCTTCATTCTTCTCCATTCTATCTCTTGTCTCCTTCATGACTTGCAACATAATTTCTTCCATAGAAGGCTTCTTCTCCATTGAGACTTGGTTAAAACCGGGAGGTGGTGGCGGTTGTTGCACATTCCTTGTGTTACCATAAGAGAAATTTTCATGGTTTCTCCAACTTGGGTTATATTGATTTCCCATGTTGTTACCTCTAAACCCAAAATTCCGGTTGCCCATAAAATTTGCTTCTTCAAGCTCCATATCCATATGTCCACCATATGTGTTAGAGGTAGAGGCAGCAGCTTGCTCAATAGTTGGCTCCTTTTTATTGGTCAACTTTGACACTTGATTCATGAGAGAAGCCATTTCTGCCAACAAGGCGGTCAATTGATCAACTTCAAGTACCCCTCTTCGTGGTTGAGCTCTTTCTCCTGGCCATTGCTCTCCATTTAGTGCCAATTGCTCTAGAATTTGGAAAGCATCACCAGTCGTCTTTGACATCAAGGATCCTCCGGCCAAAGCATCAATCATATATCTTGAAGTGGGTACTAAGCCTTCATAGAAAAGTTGGATTTGTTGCCAATCCAAGAATCCATGTTGTGGGAACTTCCTAAACAACTCTTTGAACCTCTCCCAAGCCTCTGAAATAGACTTCATCTCATGTTGCTTGAATGTCACAATTGAAGCTCTCAAGTGGGCGGCCTTGGATGGAGGAAAAAACTTGCCCAAGAATTTTTCGGCCATTTAATTCCATGTAGCAATGCTCCCCGGTTGAAGTGATTGATACCACCCTTTAGCTTTGTCCTGGAGTGAGAAAGAAAACAATCGGAGTCTAATAGTATCGGTGGAGACTCCATTAGCCTTGAATTTGTCACAAGCTTCCAAGAAATCCGCTATGTGAGTGTTGGGATCCTCCGAAGCCAAGCCTCCAAATGGGTTTTGTTGGATGAGAGAAATCAAGGATGGCTTCAACTCAAAGTTGTTGGCTTGAACCGGTGGCCTCACAATACCCGAATAATTCTCCGTCACCAAGGGTCGGATGTACTCCCTAATAGGCCTTTGTGGATTTCTTGGATAGACCCCATCTTGATGATCCATCCCTCCATTTCCTCCATTGCCACCGTTATACCCATTACCATTAAGATTATCACCTCCACCTTCCATGAATGAAGGGGTGGAGCTTGATTCTCCCAAGTGTGATATTGCTCTAAGCTCTCTAAGATGTCTTTCAATCTCTGGAATGAATGGCAACAAAGTAGAGTGTTGGGAACGGGTCATACACCAATGGTACCTATCAAAGAAATATCCAAACACAAAGGCAACAAATAAGCAAAGAAATAAAGGTTTAGTCTAGAGTCAATCTTTTAGCAATGATATTGAACAAATCAATACAATCAATCCCCGGCAACGGCACCAAAAACTTGTTGTGAAATTTTGAAACCACTATTCCGCAAGTGCATGGTAGATGTGTAGATGGGGTGAGTGGGTATCGTTCCCACGAAGATTGATTAAATTGATTGCCAAGTACCACTACTCAAAGTAAACTTTAGCTAAACAACCAAAGTTGGATGAAAATGTAGGCAACTTAAACAAGTGACTAACCTTAGCTAAATGGAATACTATTAACCTAGAATGCAAGTATGCAATGTAAAAATTGTAGTTTTTATCAAATCATGAAAGAACACTTCCTATGGGTTCACTACTTGTCTTGATTTGTTGGTGAACTTAGGTGAGTGGGTTAATTTCCAATGTATGTTGATAAAGTTATTCAACTAAATTCTTACTTTTCCAAGTGAAAGAATTAATCTCTCTAATCTAAACTTAATAAGGATTTCCACCCGATTACAAGTTTAGAAAGATGCATTAAAGCTCAATTTATCTTTACCTAATGACTTAGACTAATTTTCCAACAAGTCCATACCCATTAAATTCTTCTCCTAGGTCCAATAGCTTCTAATCTTTTCCAATAGTTTAGATGCAATTTATAGTGCAACTAATTGTGGCCATCAACTAGCTAACACAACATTAAGCTCAAGAGAATAATAAACATACATTTAGTAGAAAACCAGCATCACATAACCATAAATTCATCCAACATAATCAATCCAAGTAGCTACATCCATAGAAAGTGCTAAGAAAACTACTCCATAACTAAATAAAACATAATCATGAAAGTAAACATAATAACATCCATGAAGAACTACAAGGAAGATGAAAGAGTAAACCCAAGATGGCTAGAAGCTCTTGAATCCAAAGTCTCCAAGCTAGTCTCCTTGAGCACTCCAAGCAATCTCCAAGTTAGCTCCAATGGTCACCAAGAAGAAACTAAGAAAAGCTAGAAAATACTAACTATGGTGGAAAAAAAAACCAAAACTAGTTCTAGCAAGCCAAGATGAAGATGAAGAAGATGATGAAGATCCCCCTTTTTCTTGCTAGGTTCCAGATTCTTCTTTTCTTCAGGATGTCCCTTTCACTCACCAAACCCCTTGGATAGAAAACCTTGGCCAATAGCAAGCTTAAGTTCAAATTTGAGGTAGGAGACCACTTTCCCGGTTGAATGGCGCCTAGGCGCCAGAGCTCGATGGTGTCTGGCGCCGCGGTGCCATAAGGGGGTGGCTGGGCGCCTAGGCGCCAAAGTGTACTTTTCTTGGCAGAGGACTTTATACTGTGGCGCCTAGGCGCCACAGTTATAATGTCCGTTGACTTTTGCGTTCCCGTTTTTAGTTCCGCTTGTCCCGGTGCCATTCCACTGCTATGGTCCGCTTCTCCAACCTACAAAATAAAGGATCAAAGCAAGAATTGGCCAAAAATATTGAGTGATAAGGTAGAAAATTGTGGTCAAAGTTGACAAAAAGTCAATATGTTTGACCACAAAATTAACATTTATCAGGTTTGCCCCGACTTATAGTTTGCCCCTTTACTTTAGAAAACCTACAGCTTGCCCCTATTTCTTTTACACTATCCGATAATAACTTCTAAAATTGTAATTTAAACTGTACAATAGTCATCTCCTTGTAATTTCAATCTCTTTGATATTTGTTATAGTTAATAAACATTGTAAATTATTAGTTTTTTCTTTCTGTAAATATATTTTTCTTCCTATAAATGCATATCAGTATTTTTTAGAGGTTAGTTAGCTGTAAAAAAAAAAAATCTTGAAATTATTGGAACATGAATATTAGCCAGTTTAAATTAGAGATTCAGAAGTTGCTATTAGACATTATAAAAGAAGGAGGAGGCAAAGTGTAGGCTAGATGAAATTGTAAGATTTTTTTGTAAGTTTCCCTTTCTTTTACTTTGTGTTTTGCTTGAGGATGAGTAGAAGCTAAGTGTGGGAAATTTTGATGAGATCATAATTTATATTATATTTATTTCATAATTCTCCTTAGCGATTCTTTTGATTTATTAACTTAATAAGGCTATTAACAATATTATTTGGCATGTTGAAGGAATTGAAGGTATGATGGCATTTTTGGATTAGAAGGAATAAAGTGGCTCTTTTCAACTTGGGACTAACTTGTTAAGGGTGGAGGAGTTACTTAGCTCACTTGCTCAATTTTAAGTGGGAGCTTGGAGACGTTGATTTCGGATGGGGAAAACAAAGTCCAAGATACTTTTGCACAAGCCTTTTTATGCATGCGTGGACTCTTGTTTTTCGAACAAGAGCTTATTTCTCACAAAGCTTCTGCCTGTCGGCTTTTTCATCTAGTTCGTGGCAATAATTCAGCTTCTAACATTCTAAATTAAACGTTCGTTATTGGTTCCACCTGATTCACGAAAGCAGAGCTCGAAGATGTCCCTTAGCGCTCGAAGTTTCTGATGCCCGCAAGGTGTTCGATGAAAGGCCTGTAATAGTCAGCAGCAAAGAAGTTTGGCAAGTTTGGGACTCCTCATTTATACGAACTTCATTGGCCAATTAGACGAGAGTCCAATTATAAGTTGACTTGGAAGAGGTAGCTCCCAATTGCAATTTCTATTTTTGTAGCATTTTTTAGGTGAATTTTTGCCAATAAAACGGGTGAAAGAACGCAAAAGCTGTCTCTCTCCTTCTCGACAGCTTAGGTCTTTTTCTCTATTTTTCCTTGTTTTTCTTTCAAATATAGCCAAGTAGTTTTATGATTCGATTCAAAGGGATGATTTCCATCGCCAACATAGGTTGTGAGTATTAATTTATGTTGTTGAAACTTTCTTTAAATTCAAGCATTTACTTCTTTGTGATTGAGATTTATTATAATTAATTTTTCTATTATTACTTGTTGGATTGATTTTGAGATTACAAATTTACTTAATTTTCTTTCAAACCGCTTAGATGAAAAGAATTCGATTTAGAAGCAAGTAAATTAATTGGAGATTATTTTTATTTTTGGTGAGCTCAGACCCGGATAAGTAAGACAGGTTAAATTGTTCAAGCTTTTGGATTGTTGTTAGGAATAAAATTTTTGGTTCATTATTCATGCTAATTTTGAGTTAATTAGAAATTTTTTTTCAATATATGGTTACTCAAAATTAAGAAATTAATCTGAAGCTTTTTCTAGTTAATTTTATTATTAAATTCTTTAGATTTTTTTTGCTTTAAAGAGAGTCTTGTTTATTTGCTTGGATTGAAGAAATATTTTCTTTTGACGATCAACTGTATAACTGAAATGGATAATCAACTATGAACTGAGCATTTTTAGTATTGGTTAATTTCATTTTATTTCTATAGTTAATTTATTTCAACATTCGATTTAAGAAAACTCTTTAATCTTTTATTTTAGTTTTCTAACAAGAGGCTTTTGGTAAAAAAATTTCTTTGGGAATTGATCTGGTTTTCATTACTGTAGTATAAATTTATTTATTCTAAGTTATTAGTGAGATCATAATTATTTTTGAGTGTTTTGATGGCTGACTAGAAATTTTTTTAAAACTTCGATAAACTATAATACTATATATTTTATTTCAAATAAACACCAAGGGTATGTTTACATTAAGTTAATTTCTTTATGCCTATTGTGTTTTTTTCAATAAATTTATTAAAAAACTATTTTAAAATATATTATTAAAATTTTTGCACTAATTTCATGTATTTTATTCATGTTCGAAGAACGTGTCAATGACTAGTATATATATATATATAAGAAAGATAAGGGAGAGTTGACCCTGCAATTTATAAAGGTTGAATTATATTAATTAGAGTTGATATCCTTTCCTCTAGCTTACCTGCTTGAGAGTTTATCTATTATCTTTGCAAATCTTACAACGATGCTTTTTTCAAAGTTCACACCCATCTAATTTCAAGCTTTCTTTAAGGCTAAATAGGAACCACACTCCTTATTTACTTCAACATTCATTAGAAACCACACCTTTTGGTTATCATCATGGCTCATTGGAGAATACTCTCTCACATAAAAGATTCTCAAACAAAAATTTTTGTGGTGTCACAAGTTCACACTATAACACTACTAGATTTGCAAGAGACAGTACAAGAAAACTAATGAATTTCTCAAGGTAAACTATTTCCCTTGGATTATATGATGATTCTTCACTTGAATTACCAAGAGTTAGTTCTCAAGGTGTTATTTGATGTAATTATTGTATTTGGGTCCTTTTAAACATTGACATTTGTTGGGGGGCACTTGGGGATGTTACCATTCGGAGAGGCTGAGGATCAAATTTCAAGAAGCTAGACGTTGCTTTGTCTTATAGCACAAGATCTCACAGTTTCCAACCTATTGGAAATTTTCAACATGTTGTTTTTCTTTTCTAGGGACAAACTGCAAGGTTTTAGGATTAGAAAGAATGTAGTGGAATTGAACAAAGCACCACCAATATCCATATGAAATGGAGTATGCCGAGTGTTTAAAACTTTTGAATGTTTACAGGTTGAGATCTCTCACCTAGTTGATGTGTCAAATCATATAAACTTGAACAGTTGATGTGTTTAAGCTTTCTAAGGTATCCACATAAACCAGTTGGATTACTATGCCTCCACCATGAAGTTAGCCGGAGCATTTCTCTTGTGTTCGTAGTGTTAGTTTGCATCCTCCAATGAAAATAAGGGGAAAGTACGCTAGGGTTTTTGAATCTCCAAGAGCTCTATCTAGTATGCACACTATATATCAACACACACACACACACATGTATGTATGTATGCATGCATGTATGTATGTATGTGTTGGGTTTCGGGAGCCAAACAGCGCAGCGGAATTTAACCGAAACCCTCCAGGATCCAAGTGAAACGGGGTAAACCGGGTGTTCGAAAATTTCATACCTAATTTTCGGTTGAGATCTCTCACTCAACTGTAGAGTCGAATCACAAAACCTGAACAGTTGACGTGTTCAGGCTCTCTATGGTATCCACACGAGCCTCTCGGGATCACCACGCTTCCACCACGTCCCGGCAGATGCGTTTCTCTTGCGCTCGCAGTGCTAGCTTGCGTCCTCCAAGGAATTGCAAGAGAAGACTGTGGCTGTCCTTTTGGGAGGCTAGGGCAAGGAGACCTGCGAATTTCTCACTTAAAAGTTGTATTTATAGTGAGACTCAACTTCCAGGCCTAATGGGTTTCAAAGCCTTAATCCAATTAGGATTTAATTTCGGGCTTAATAATGGCTCAACTCCTTGGCCCATTATTAATACGAAATTAAACTGAAACCATAACCCAAATAATTAGCCCATGCACTCTAATGATCCAAATAGCTCTATGTGTGCGACCCAGTAGGCTCTTGCCATGTTGGCAATGATCATAAATCACATTTATGATCATAAGCAATGAGCGGTGTCTAGCAACACATCATTGCTACCCAAGTGACAAGATTGTCGGTGAATCGACCAAACCTTTATGATCATCACCGATATATGCCATTGTCCCTTTGTCCAAGATATCAAGACTAAGCACAAGACATGGAATGTGTCACTCTCGTATAGCCCAATCTTTGGTTTCTTGATTACCGAGTAGACCAAATTAAACTGACGACATTGATATCATATATCAACTCATCGGAGCATGGCCATGCATTTTCTAAGTCTCACTCTATCAAGGGGCCCAAAGATATCACTCCCGTTACATAGAAGGGACAAATCCCATCTTGATCATACAAATCCCTCCGCATGATATGTGACATACCCAATGACCTCCTTCAAGTTCACTCAGTTACGAGCAACAAAGGAAAGTATCAAAGTATGTGACTCACATGTAGGGAACCTTGATGATCTTAGGTCGAAGGACTACATATACCATGATCACTATGAGAATCACTTATGACACTCATATAACGATCCATGAAGTGTTCTCATGGTGGGTCGGTCCAGTACACAAGTTCTCCAACTTGTACCCATATGTAGACTACATATCTCATATTAGTCTCCACATATGCTAGTCATTATGTATTATTGCAACCCGCTCCACAATAATACTAGACTAGGGACATTTAAGAATATCATTATTCTAGGGTTACAATTATGTTTATTACGTTACGCAGAAACAAAACAACAAACATAATTGCTGGATTAATGCCTCAATAAAATATCATGACTCAATGTGTAAAAATACAATCATCTCATGATTGGCTTTTTGGGCACAATACTAACAGTATGTACACACACACACACACACACAGTGGTGTGTGAATCTTACTCCAAGTAGGTTTCATTCCCTAATCAAATTAGGCAATTGTTTCCATCCCGCCTTGTTAGTCGATTTACTAGGCTGGTGAATTCCACTAATGAAATCTCACACCCTTTTCTTTTTCTCTTGGTCGATGCGACGCTAGTAGTAATTGTGGTTATGATTGTCATAGGAGGAGGAGGTTGTTGACAAGGCCTTCAGTTGCTGTGGCAATGATCTGAGTCATAATGATCATCATCATTTTTTCTTTCATCATCTCTTTGATCATGACAGTTAGGGGATAGGAGGCAAAGATATCGCCTCAATTGTCCATATCTAATAAGGGACTTAATGTATATTTTCAGTTGATGCCAGACCTCAGTGTCATGGTCATGGTCACGATAAAAAATTGGCAACACTTTTTAAGTTCTTTTTTTTAGGGCTTGAAGCATACTTGTTTTTTTAGGTTTATAAGCATATTGGCCCTTGAGGTGTTTAGAGGAGTGAAATAGGGCCTTTTGCCTCAATGTTTCTGAGCTTGCCCAATCCCTTCCATCTAAGGCTGAGGTTGGTCCATTGAGTGTTCTGACCCTTTCCCTTCATACTTCCCATTAGCCATCCTAAGCTCTTCTATCATAATATGTTGCTTGACTATCCTATAGAATTCTTCTAAAGTGTCTGAAGAATTCTTGGAGAACTCACAAAATAGTTGTGAATCATGCTAAAGTCCTCGTATCATTACAAGGATGTGAACTTTGGGATGAAATTTTGGTACATTCAGTGCCTCTTGGTTAAAATGTTTGACATGGTCTTGGAGGGTTTCACCTCACTTTTGGTTATGTCAAACATTTTTATGACAAGTTTATCCATTGGGAGACTTCTAATGGATTGTTAGGTGAATTCCATAGAAAGTTCCTAGAAACTGAAGATAGAACTAGGGGAAAGGAAATTATACATCATAATGGCAGGTCCAGATAGGGTTACCCCAAAGTACTGGCACAAAGTTGCATCATCACTCCATGCAAAACCATGGTCTTCTTGTACTTAGTGGGTATGCTTAACGGCCACCTCTCCCATTATATGACTTTAGGCATGGGATTTTGAAGTCAACTGGCATAAGTGACTCAGCCAGCTCTTGAGTGGATAGAGACTTGTCACAAATTGGGGTCTTTATCAATTGAGACCGAATAAGCTCTTTGGAGGCTTGCTTTTCTACTCGGTCGAGTCCTTCTTGGAGCTTCTCCATCCAAGCCATTGCAGGTGGGCCTACTCCCTTTCTTCAATCACTCGGCCTAGGTGAATAGCATCACTTTTTTGGCGAATAACTTATCCGACGAGGGGAATAACTTCCTTTAGGAGAGATCTGGCATTCCCTGGATTGGCAACAACTTTCTTTATGACTATGGTGATGGTTCCTCAAAGGAGGATTCCTTGCTAATGCTTTTTTTAAATCATACATTTGGGGGGATTTCTTTGCCAATCTGACAAACATCTCTTATGAAGGGTTCCTCCTGGTTGATCTCAATTTTAGTAGACATTGCTCTAGCTATTACATCATGTTGGTGACAAAGATTTATTGGAAACTGTGTAAAAAGCCCATGGTGATTGGTCGCTCATGCTTTAAAGGTAATATGTTTTGCAGAACTGAAAGTGCCTTATATAGCTGGTCATTGTAGTTTTTTAGGGGTCTCTAATGGTCAATTCTAGCAAAGAGTTTAAAGGATTCAGTAGAGGTAGAACACAATAAAGTGAGGATGAGCTTGGTTAGCTTGAAGTGGAGAACTACTTCATATATATGGGGCAAGAGGGATGATTTGGCCATTGGATGATTCCCGGGATTAGTAGGATATGAGTCCAACTAGATCTGAAGTTTCAGAGGTCGTAACTTGATGAGCCCACTACTAGTCGTTCCTTTAACATCTAAGGTAGACTACTTTGTAGTACCACTTGTCATACCAACAAAACGGTCTTTCGGAGCTCCCATGAAAGATCTTAAGTGTTACCCAATAGTGTAGTCTTACTAGAAATACCAGGTGGGGACTTATGTCCTACATTAGCTGAGGTCCTCATTGTGCCTTTCGAGTACTTGCTTGTGCCTGTACTCCTCTTAGTTCCACCGAGTAAGTCTCCTCTAACATTCCATCAAAGACCTTGGTTTTAGGTGCTTATAGAGTTCCTATTTGTGCTTTAAGGAGGTCACGTGGGGACCTCGATTATGAATGACTATCGAGGCCTTTTACAAGCTCTAAGGTGGGGCTTTGTGCTAGGGGATCTCAATTTTATTGAGGTTTCTTTACTTTGATAGATCTTAGGTTGTGGTGCCTCATGGTGCATCAGTACCTTGTGTTGGGTTTCGGGAGCCAAACAGCGCAGCGGAATTTAACCGAAACCCTCCAGGATCCAAGTGAAACGGGGTAAACCGGGTGTTCGAAAATTTCATACCTAATTTTCGGTTGAGATCTCTCACTCAACTGTAGAGTCGAATCACAAAACCTGAACACTTGACGTGTTCAGGCTCTCTATGGTATCCACACGAGCCTCTCGGGATCACCACGCTTCCACCACGTCTCGGCAGATGCGTTTCTCTTGCGCTCGCAGTGCTAGCTTGCGTCCTCCAAGGAATTGCAAGAGAAGAGTGTGGCTGTCCTTTTGGGAGGCTAGGGCAAGGAGACCTGCGAATTTCTCACTTAAAAGTTGTATTTATAGTGAGACTCAACTTCCAGGCCTAATGGGTTTCAAAGCCCTAATCCAATTAGGATTTAATTTCGGGCTTAATAATGGCTCAACTCCTTGGCCCATTATTAATACGAAATTAAAGTGAAACCATAACCCAAATAATTAGCCCATGCACTCTAATGATCCAAATAGCTCTATGTGTGTGACCCAATAGGCTCTTGCCATGTTGGCAATGACCATAAATCACATTTATGATCATAAGCAATGAGCGGTGTCTAGCAACACATCATTGCTACCCAAGTGACAAGATTGTCGGTGAATCGACTAAACCTTTATGATCATCACCGATATATGCCATTGTCCCTTTGTCCAAGATATCAAGACTAAGCACGAGACATGGAATGTGTCACTCTCGTATAGCCCAATCTTTGGTTTCTTGATTACCGAGTAGACTAACTTAAACTGACGACATTGATATCATATATCAACTCATCGGAGCATGGCCATGCATTTTCTAAGTCTCACTCTATCAAGGGGCCCAAAGATATCACTCCCGTTACATAGGAGGGACAAATCCCATCTTGATCATACAAATCCCTCCGCATGATATGTGACATACCCAATGACCTCCTTCAAGTTCACTCAGTTACGAGCAACAAAGGAAAGTATCAAAGTATGTGACTCACATGTAGGGAACCTTGATGATCTTAGGTCGAAGGACTACATATACCATGATCACTATGAGAATCACTTATGACACTCATATAACGATCCATGAAGTGTTCTCATGGTGGGTCGGTCCAGTACACAAGTTCTCCAACTTGTACCCATATGTAGACTACATATCTCATATTAGTCTCCACATATGCTAGTCATTATGTATTATTGCAACCCGCTCCACAATAATACTATACTAGGGACGTTTAAGAATATCATTATTCTAGGGTTACAATTATGTTTATTACGTTATGCAGAAACAAAACAACAAACATAATTGCTGGATTAATGCCTCAATAAAATATCATGACTCAATGTGCAAAAATACAATCATCTCATGATTGGCTTTTTGGGCACAATACTAACATCAACAGTTATAGTGCCTTTAGCCGTGATCTTGATAATTTTTATGTCTACTAGTTGTACCCTTTAATTGTAGGTGGTGCCTAATTTGGAGAACACCTCTTGATTTGGTTTCATATGATTGCTACAGACACTATCAATCAGCCACATATTCTTACTTTGTTCTTCGACAGCTTGGAAGACATAGAAAATATTTTCTTCATCTTCTTGCCCCTCGGAGTAACTAGCTTGATGATTTTTACTTCCTTTGGAGTGGTAGCCTTTCTCCACATAGCCAAACCTTTTTCAATTGTGGCATGTTGGTTGGTCTTGGAGCTAACAATCTTTCTTCAACTGGTTGTCTTTTTGTGCAAATTCCACATGGAGAATTTGTTAATTTCCTCAAACTTTTTGTTTGATGAAAATTTCTGCTTGATATCTTTTTTTTTTTATTTTGGGATTTTTTAGACTTATTTTTTTACTGAGGTGCACTCTCAGATGGATCTTCATGATGCCTATTCAACCTTTTTTCTCTTACTTCAAGTGAGCATATGAGTTCAGATACAAATAATGTTGATAGATCTTTTGTTTTTTTATCAAAATGATTTTTTATTCAAATTTTTCTAGGATAGAATTTAATATTTTCTTACCAATTTTTTTGTCTGGGATTTTTTCTTAATAGGCTTTCATTTGGTTAACTATTCCAATTAGTTTAGAATAATATTCATTTATTTTATCAAAATCTTTTATTTTTGCATTTTCAATTTCTCATCTTAAATTTTGTAGTCATATGACTTATACCCAGGCAAATCCTTGAAACTCCTCTTGCAAGATCTCCCACGTTTGCTTTCCACTAGTTGCATTTATAATTCTTGGAAAAATAGTATCTATAACCGCCTGTTGCATTGTGAATAGTGGTTGTTCATCCTTTGCCTAGCTGTCCTCCAACTTTGCAAGTTGTGTCTAGTCAAATATGGAAATGCCCTCAAAATATTAATTCATTTTTGGATAATTTTACACAATTTTCAAGACACAAAATATGTGTTTATTTTAATGGTCCAACATTCATAATTTTCATAGGAAAAAACTGGCACTGGGATGGCTTGATTGTTTTTTGAAGTAGCCAATGATGATGAAGTTTGGATTTATGGAGCTTATTTGGGAAACTTTGGTTGACCTATGCCCAAGTCGATGACTAGATAAAACTCTAATACCTCTATTGAATTTTGGGATTGGTTTAGACAGTGTTCAAAATAGTTGGGGTTGTCTGAAAATTAGTTTGTTCAAGGGCTAATTTTGTAATTTTAAGTAGGAACAAGGCTTAGTTGAAAGGTTTTTCTTATTGAAGGTAGGAAAGGAGTATTACATGCATGGTCTTGTGGCTTGCTTCAGCATTTAGCACTAAAGCCTATCGATAGCCATTGGAGAAGTCGGCTACTTCAACCAATTTGGATTTGTTAATTGTTAATTTATACTTTATTCTAATTTTCAAAATTGGCTGCTAGAGTTTTTTAACGTCTCACGTGTTCCTTTCTTTCCTTTACTTTTGCCAAGCAAAGGTTTTTTGGAAGCTTCTTGCTCCTCTTCTAAGTTTGCATCATTACATTAACAATATATAATCGTAGCCTACGGTACAATTCAAAGCATAAGCACTTTCTAGTCAAGAGCCTCTTGTTCTCGAATTTTCACCAGCGGATGATGGGCAGTAGCAGTGATGCGGCTACCTGGTCGGATCTCCCAAAAGACTTGCTGATGAAGATCGTCGGCAGTGAAGGCCCGGACATAGGTTCGGAAACTCTAGACATTATCCACCTTCGAAGCGTGTGTCGTTCCTGTCGAAAATCTGTCCTTGCAATCCCGAAATCCAAACTCTTCCCATTTGACCATCTCCGCCTTCCCCCCTCGACAGACGAGAAGCTAGCGACCCGGTCCACTCTCGTACAGAACACGGTTATTTCTCTCCAGGTGCCCTCCTCAAGCCTCGATTCTTGTGGCAGTTTGGTTCATGTTTATGAGACTGAACAAGGGAGCAAAACCCTCTGCGACCCCTTCGGCCAATGCCATAAATCTTACCCATCGTATCAGCAGCCTAGTCCTTACCCAAAGATTTTGAGTTTGCTTAAGGGTCAAGGAACAGGCCAAGTTCTATATCCTTGTTGAGGAAGAGATCTATGTGAGCAAAGCACTTGTTTTGCGCACTTCTCTTTGGTACCAAAATGACCTAGTTCTACTGTTACAGTGTGAATCCAAAGATATGCTCCTGTGGAAGCGAGGGGACAAACAATGGACGAGAATAGAAGGTGTTGGAGGTTTTTGTTTCGATGATATTTACATTTTTGGTGAGGCATTTCTTCCTCTTGACACGAGGGGAGCCGTTTTTTGGATCGATTTTACAACGAAGAAACCAGAGGAATTTGGTCCACCAATTAGTGATCACAATGAGACAAGGTTAGACAGTCGTTTGGCGGTTTCTGGAGGAGATGTTTATGTTGTCGAAAGATGGCATTCAAAGTCTACAAGCTAGAGAGAGACGAGGGCAGCCGGTTGTGGGTTTGAGGTGGAGGATTTTGGAGGGGACCCTTTGGTTTGAGGCAAATATAATTCCTTCCTCATTCGAGGGAGGGAATGCAGGGGATGCAGACAAAATTCCATATACTTTCTCGGCAGAGGTCATGCCACAGCAGAGTTCAATCTAAAACATGGGGTGATTTCAACAGACCTTAACCTAGGCTTAGGTCAAATTTTCTGGCCTCAAGAACAAGATGTCTATCGAAATTTTCCGATGTCCCAGATAACCGAACCAGAACAAGGTTGGGAGCCACCAATCAATGGAGTGTTGAAATTCAACATCGGAACATGTGATGGCGGATTTGGGGGTCTGCTTACGGAAACGGATGGTTCAATTAGAGCAACGTTTTCAGGTCGTCTGGGGGACATCCGGGAGCACGCAGACAGTGACAAAGAGAAGCTCTTACTGACAACTAGGTTCGCGATGGGAGTATTTGTTAAAGCGGGATGGGCTGGGAAGAAGAAAGTGCAGGTGGAGTCATCTTCGAGGCTAGTGGCGTCGAGTTTGGAGATTTTTTCGGGTTATTGTGTGCTGGAGAGTTACCAAAGCCAAATTGGAGAGGTCTGTTACAGCTATGTGGAGGATCAAGTTAACGCGTCTGCTATGGAGTTGGCCAGAAAAGGGACGGACTGAGCCTCCATTTTCCAAGCATGGGAGTGATCAGTATCTGGTTCGGAGTCCTACAGAGCACTACCGTTCTTCCATCTATGTGGTGCGATGATTTTCCCCAGGATAAGTTGGTGTTAATTCAACTAATAGATATGTCTGAACTGAGTTAGCTCCTCAGGCTGGTTGGATACTGGCGCTTCCACCCCCACGACACGGTTTCAAGCCCCACGTATCCCTTTTCATCCCTTACAACATATTTCTTCTTCTCGAAACTATAACATCATATTCTACTTTAAGTACCCATGTCTTTATAATATTTTCATATCTAGTAAATTATTTTTTCATATTATCATTCAAACTATCATTTCAATAATCACTTTTCCCAACATTCTTTCTTTATGAGCAAAATGTTAAGGACAAAAGTAGAAAGAACACTTAAACTTTCTCCATTTTTTTAATCTCCGTGTCAAACAATTTGTTCAATAGATATGAGATGGAGCGAGTACAACTTAGACTACAATGCTTCTAAGTACCCCCTCCATTTCTAAATAACTGGCCTTCTTTGACTTGCACAAATATTAAGGTTGAAGTTGTATTTCTTTTTTGTTCCAAAATTGCCCCTAATGATTATGTGTTTATATGTTAGAAAAAGACAAAAGAAGATGTCTTTCACATGTACTCTAACATGGGTCTAACATGGGTATCTTTGTAAATGAGCATATATAATTTTACTTGAAAAGGAAATAGGCCAACTTTTTTTAAAATGACATAAAAGAAAAAGATGTCAAGTATTATGCGACAGAAGGAGTACAAAAAAGAACAGGTTATATAGAATAACAATCATGATAAAGTGTTGTTTGCTTTTTCTTTTCTTTTTGCTCATGTTTTATGACATGTCAATGTCAACCTTTGATGGCCAAGGTGTTAGTGTTGTGCCCAAAACGCCAATCATGAGATGATTGTATTTTTGCAAATTGAGTCATGATATTTTATTGAGGCATTAATCCAGCAATTTTGTTTGTTGTTTTGTTTCTGCGTAACATAATAAACATAATTGTAACCCTA
The DNA here is from genome assembly GCA_039654915.1 of Aquilaria yunnanensis. Classification (NCBI taxonomy): domain Eukaryota; kingdom Viridiplantae; phylum Streptophyta; class Magnoliopsida; order Malvales; family Thymelaeaceae; genus Aquilaria; species Aquilaria yunnanensis. The sequence continues at coordinate 81,842,957 of CM077598.1, forward strand.
GAATAATGATATTCTTAAACGTCCCTAGTCTAGTATTATTGTGGAGCGGGTTGCAATAATACATAATGACTAGCATATGTGGAGACTAATATGAGATATGTAGTCTACATATGGGTACAAGTTGGAGAACTTGTGTACTGGACCGACCCACCATGAGAACACTTCATGGATCGTTATATGAGTGTCATAAGTGATTCTCATAGTGATCATGGTATATGTAGTCCTTCGACCTAAGATCATCAAGGTTCCCTACATGTGAGTCACATACTTTGATACTTTCCTTTGTTGCTCGTAACTGAGTGAACTTGAAGGAGGTCATTAGGTATGTCACATATCATGCGGAGGGATTTGTATGATCAAGATGGGATTTGTCCCTCCTATGTAACGGGAGTGATATCTTTGGGCCCCTTGATAGAGTGAGACTTAGAAAATGCATGGCCATGCTCCGATGAGTTGATATATGATATCAATGTCATCAGTTTAAGTTAGTCTACTCGGTAATCAAGAAACCAAAGATTGGGCTATACGAGAGTGACACATTCCATGTCTCGTGCTTAGTCTTGATATCTTGGACAAAGGGACAATGGCATATATCGGTGATGATCATAAAGGTTTAGTCGATTCACCGACAATCTTGTCACTTGGGTAGCAATGATGTGTTGCTAGACACCGCTCATTGCTTATGATCATAAATGTGATTTATGGTCATTGCCAACATGGCAAGAGCCTATTGGGTCACACACATAGAGCTATTTGGATCATTAGAGTGCATGGGCTAATTATTTGGGTTATGGTTTCACTTTAATTTCGTATTAATAATGGGCCAAGGAGTTGAGCCATTATTAAGCCCGAAATTAAATCCTAATTGGATTAGGGCTTTGAAACCCATTAGGCCTGGAAGTTGAGTCTCACTATAAATACAACTTTTAAGTGAGAAATTCGCAGGTCTCCTTGCCCTAGCCTCCCAAAAGGACAGCCACACTCTTCTCTTGCAATTCCTTGGAGGACGCAAGCTAGCACTGCGAGCGCAAGAGAAACGCATCTGCCGGGACGTGGTGGAAGCGTGGTGATCCCGAGAGGCTCGTGTGGATACCATAGAGAGCCTGAACACGTCAAGTGTTCAGGTTTTGTGATTCGACTCTACAGTTGAGTGAGAGATCTCAACCGAAAATTAGGTATGAAATTTTCGAACACCCGGTTTACCCCGTTTCACTTGGATCCTGGAGGGTTTCGGTTAAATTCCGCTGCGCTGTTTGGCTCCCGAAACCCAACAGTGGTATCAGAGCTACTGGTGAAACCCTAAATCGGGATTGAGTGTTGAATCGCATGATGCTATGTCTTCGATTGGTTTTCGGCCATGATTAATTAGATTGATTCATGATGCATGAAACCGGAATTCGTAATGAACATATGAGATATATGAAGAAACGACACAAATTGGTTAATGAGATTAACCGAAATTGATAGGTATGAGATACCTATATGGATTAGGATTCTTGCAATAGTTGCAAAAACCCTAGGTTTGTTCGGATTCGGCCTGTTCGGGCACCGAAAGTAAGGTATTTTTGGTGGCTCGAATGGAGGAGTCTCGGGTGCCTACTTTCTCGAAATAGAAGATTTCGGGCTAAGCAATTGTAAGACAATTTTTTGCGCCGGGGGGGCGCTGCCCCCCACGCCCCCCTGCAAGGGCGGCTCCCCTTGACCCCGTCCGCTGACCGGTCAGCGGAACCACCGCCCGCTGACCGGCCAGCGGGACCGCCGTATGCGAAGCGCCACATAAATAAAAATGCTTAATCAACACGCGAAAATTGGCATGCATCTTTGTTGAATGAGATTTGACATGATATGCTGATTGGTGTTTGAAGCATGGTGCATGGTTATAGCCCTTGATTGGTTGTACTTGTAAATACGGCCTGCGAGTCGTGCCTTTTCTTATCACTCTCATTGTACATTCTCTTCTCACCTTACTCCCCTCGAATGTAACTCGAGGTTTCTATTATTGATGTAATGGTGCATTATGGGATCGTCCAAGGTGGTATGTCCAAGGAGGTGACAACAAAAAGGCAGCCAAGAAAGGAAGAGAAGGAGCTTGTGAAGACTCTTTTCTTTTCTTAGGCTTTTATGATATTCTCATTGGCTTGAGAATATCGCATAGTTTGGGCTATAACCATGTCACGTTTATTTCTTGTAAGCATGAGATGCATGTTTTATATTTGTATGTGATGCATGTATAAAACAACCGGAGATAACAAATTGGTGAGATCAAAAGAAAAATCCCTCAAACAAATATTAAGTCATTAATGTGATGCCTTCCAAATGTTGGCACTCGTCAAGACTTTGATCAACATTAGGTGGGTTTGACAAAGCAAAGCACCTATGTTCATCTTGGTAAGGCGCGATGGGATAATAGTGATATCCAAACTGCTAACTTTGGGTTCGACTTAACTAAGTCATCCTAATAGGATTAGGGACTTAGAGGCATAGAGTTGGGCTTAAGTTCATGAGATGAGCTTGGACAAGTGCTGTTCACCCAACTATCCAAGAGTTGCATAAGATGCAATTGGCAATGAGTTGCCTACCTAAATAGCTGTAACTTGAGAGAAAAGCCAAAGCTGACTCAGGTTGTGGTCAAATATGGATCTTGGCCCGCTAGAATACCTTAGCGCCGAGGTGTTCCGAAATAATATCGAGGGTTATTATTTTGAGGAAAATAGTGGGAGTATCGTTTAATAAAAGTCCTTATTAAATGAATTAAAATACATGACTCTTACACTGCATATTTACTGTTGTAGATAACCATGGCACAAAACACATCGACACTTTCGTTGCGATCGATCCTTGAGAAGGAAAAACTGAATGGGACCAACTTTCTCAAATGGTACCGAAACTTGAGGATAGTCCTCAAACAAGAGAGAAAGGCATATGTCCTAGAGCAGCCCATTCCGAATGAGCCTGCTGCCACTGCTGCAAGAGCTGAAAGGGATGCTCACAAGAGGCATTCTGATGATGCTTTGGATGTTGCATGCCTCATGCTTATTACCATGGAATCTGAGCTTCAGAAGCAACATGAGAACATGGGGGCGTTCGATATGATCGAACATCTCAAAATGCTTTTCCAAGAGCAAGCTAGGCATGAGAGGTTTGAGACCTCTAAGGCATTGTTTCAGTGCAAGATGTCTGAAGGAAGTCCCGTGGGTCCTCATGTGCTCAAGATGATTGGGTACATTGAGAATCTTGAGAATTTGGGATTTGCTCTTCAGAAAGAGTTGGCTATTGATGTAGTCTTGCAATCGTTGCCTGAAAGCTACAGTCAGTTCGTCATGAACTATAACATGAATGACCTTGACAAGTCCCTCCCTGAATTGCTCAACATGTTGAGAACTGCTGAGCAAAACCTTAAGAAGGCTAAGCCCATTTTGATGGTTCAAAAGGGCAAGGGAAAAGGAAAAGCCAACAAGAAGAAGGATAAAGCTAATGGAAAGTCCAATGCTAGTTCTTCTTCAGCTGCACTGAAACCAAAGGGTGGTGTGGCAAAGGAAGGGGAGTGCTTCCATTGTAAGCAACCTGGACACTGGAAGCGCAACTGCAAGCTCTATCTTGAAGAACTTGCTAAGGAAAAGGGAAGTAAGACTTCCACTTCAGGTATTTTTGTTATAGAGGCTAACTTTTCTACTTCCTCATCTTGGGTATTGGATACTGGATGTGGATCTCACATTTGTGCAAATGTGCAGAATCTAAGTAGAAGTAGAAGATTGGCCCGAGGTGAAGTGGACCTACGTGTTGGAAATGGAGCAAGGGTTGCTGCCTTAGCCGTAGGGACTTATGTTCTCACTTTACCTAGTGGATTAGTTTTAGAATTAGACAACTGCTACTTTGTGCCTACTATTAGTAGAAATTTGATTTCTGTTTCTTGTTTGGACAAGAAAGGTTTTTCATTTATAATAAAGGACAAATGTTGTTCTATTTATTTGAATGGAATCTTTTATGGTAGTGCTCAACTTAGCAATGGGTTGTATGTTCTAGACCTTGAAGATCCAATCTATAATGTGAATACCAAGAAGGTCAGATTAAATGATTCAAACTTGACCTATCTCTGGCATTGTCGCTTGGGCCATATAAATGAGACCCGCATATCCAAGCTCCATAAGGATGGACTTTTGGACTCATTTGATTTTGAATCATATGAGACATGTGAGTCATGTTTGTTGGGCAAGATGACCAAAGCCCCATTCACAGGGCAAAGTGAAAGGGCTAATGACTTACTAGGACTCATACATAGTGATGTATGTGGCCCTATGTCTACACAAGCTAGAGGAGGTTCCCAATACTTCATTACTTTCACTGATGACTTCAGCAGATATGGCTATGTGTATCTTATGAGACACAAGTCAGAATCCTTTGAAAAGTTCAAAGAATTCAAGAATGAAGTAGAGAATCAACTCGGGAAGAGTATGAAAGTGCTTCGATCAGATCGAGGTGGAGAGTACTTGGATCGAGAATTCCTTGACTATCTGAAAGAGTGTTGTATAATATCACAACTCACTCCGCCAGGTACACCTCAATGGAATGGTGTTTCTGAAAGGAGAAATCGAACTCTGTTAGACATGGTTCGCTCCATGATGAGTCAAGCTGACCTTCCAAACTCCTTTTGGGGACATGCTCTAGAGACAGCTGCTTTTACACTAAACCGAGTTCCATCTAAATCGGTTCAAAAGACACCATATGAGATATGGAGTGGGAGGCGTCCTAATTTGTCTTTTATGAAGATTTGGGGCTGTGACGCTTATGTAAAACGTCAATCCTCTAACAAACTAGGGCCCAAATCTCAAAAATGTCTTTTTGTTGGGTATCCCAAAGAAACAAAGGGTTACTATTTCTACAATCCCTCTGAGCAAAAAGTGTTTGTTGCTCGAACTGGTGTCTTTTTGGAGAAAGAGTTTATCTTTAAAGGAACTAGTGGGAGGAAAGTAGAACTTGAAGAAATTCAAGAACAACAAGGAGACATTGAACCTGAAATGGAACCTGAACAGACACCACAAGATGTTGTGGTTCAAGAGTCTGTTCCTGTAGCACAAAGCCCACGTAGGACTGGTAGGATTCGGCGTGAGCCCGAGAGATATGGATTTCTCGTGACTCACACCGGTGATGTGATGCTCATGGATCAAGATGAGCCCACAACCTACCAACAAGCTATGTCGGGGCCTAACTCTGAGAAATGGCTAGTGGCCATGAAATCCGAGATGGAATCCATGTATGAAAACCAAGTATGGACTTTGGTTGACCCACCTGAAGGGGTAAAACCCATAGGGTGCAAATGGGTTTTCAAGAAGAAAACTGACATGGATGGTAATGTGATTACCTTTAAGGGACGATTGGTCGCAAAAGGTTTCAAGCAAATTCATGGTATTGACTATGATGAAACTTTTTCACCAGTTGCTATGCTTAAATCCATCCGAATTTTGTTTGCTATTGCTGCACACTATGATTATGAGATATGGCAAATGGATGTCAAAACTGCATTCCTAAATGGAAAGCTACTTGAGGATGTGTACATGACACAGCCTGAGGGTTTTGTCACTCCTGGGAATGCCAATAAAGTGTGCAAATTGCAAAGGTCCATTTATGGACTGAAGCAAGCTTCTCGAAGTTGGAATCTTCGTTTTGATGATGCAATCAAAGAGTTTGGTTTTATCAAAAATGAAGATGAACCTTGTGTCTACAAGAAGGTTAGTGGGAGCGCTATTGTCTTCTTGGTGTTGTATGTAGATGACATACTACTCATCGGGAATGACATTCCTGAGCTACAGTCTGTGAAGACTTGGCTAGGGAAATGTTTCTCTATGAAGGACTTGGGTGAAGCAGCCTATGTGTTAGGCATCAGGATCTATAGAGATAGATCTAGAAAGCTTCTTGGCCTAAGTCAAAGTACATATATTGACAAGGTGCTAAAGAGGTTTAGCATGCAAGATTCCAAGAAAGGATTCTTGCCCATGTCACATGGTATCACTCTTTCTAGATCTCAGTGTCCGAGTACAACCGAGGAGAGAGAGCGCATGAGTAAGATTCCATATGCCTCAGCAATTGGATCTATCATGTATGCCATGATATGTACTCGTCCCGATGTCTCATATGCTTTGAGCATGACGAGTAGGTACCAATCGAACCCCGGTGAAAGTCACTGGACATCTGTTAAGAACATCCTTAAGTACTTACGAAGGACTAAGGATGCATTCTTGGTCTTTGGAGGTGAAGATGAGCTCGTTGTAAGGGGTTACACCGATGCAAGCTTCCAATCCGATAAGGATGATTTTAGATCGCAATCTGGTTATGTGTTTTGTATTGGTGGTGGTGCTGTAAGCTGGAAGAGTTCAAAGCAAGAGACAGTAGCTGACTCTACAACAGAATCTGAGTACATTGCCGCCTCTGATGCTGCGAAGGAGGCAGTTTGGATCAAGAAGTTCATCACTGAACTTGGAGTGGTTCCAAGCATTGTTGACCCGATAGAGCTCTATTGTGACAACAATGGAGCAATCGCACAGGCTAAGGAACCTCGATCTCACCAGCGATCCAAACACATACTCCGACGCTATCATCTCATCAGGGAGATCATCGAGAGGGGTGATGTAAGGATATGCAGGACTTCGACAGACAGCAACATTGCTGATCCACTGACAAAGCCCCTTACGCAGCAGAAGCATGATGGCCATTCTAGATCCATCGGTATTAGATACATGGATGATTGGCTTTTAGTGCAAGTGGGAGATTGTTAGTGTTGTGCCCAAAAAGCCAATCATGAGATGATTGTATTTTTGCAAATTGAGTCATGATATTTTATTGAGGCATTAATCCAGCAATTTTGTTTGTTGTTTTGTTTCTGCGTAACATAATAAACATAATTATAACCCTAGAATAATGATATTCTTAAACGTCCCTAGTCTAGTATTATTGTGGAGCGGGTTGCAATAATACATAATGACTAGCATATGTGGAGACTAATATGAGATATGTAGTCTACATATGGGTACAAGTTGGAGAACTTGTGTACTGGACCGACCCACCATGAGAACACTTCATGGATCGTTATATGAGTGTCATAAGTGATTCTCATAGTGATCATGGTATATGTAGTCCTTCGACCTAAGATCATCAAGGTTCCCTACATGTGAGTCACATACTTTGATACTTTCCTTTGTTGCTCGTAACTGAGTGAACTTGAAGGAGGTCATTGGGTATGTCACATATCATGCGGAGGGATTTGTATGATCAAGATGGGATTTGTCCCTCCTATGTAACGGGAGTGATATCTTTGGGCCCCTTGATAGAGTGAGACTTAGAAAATGCATGGCCATGCTCCGATGAGTTGATATATGATATCAATGTCATCAGTTTAAGTTAGTCTACTCGGTAATCAAGAAACCAAAGATTGGGCTATACGAGAGTGACACATTCCATGTCTCGTGCTTAGTCTTGATATCTTGGACAAAGGGACAATGGCATATATCGGTGATGATCATAAAGGTTTAGTCGATTCACCGACAATCTTGTCACTTGGGTAGCAATGATGTGTTGCTAGACACCGCTCATTGCTTATGATCATAAATGTGATTTATGATCATTGCCAACATGGCAAGAGCCTAAAGGGTCGCACACATAGAGCTATTTGGATCATTAGAGTGCATGGGCTAATTATTTAGGTTATGGTTTCACTTTAATTTCGTATTAATAATGGGCCAAGGAGTTGAGCCATTATTAAGCCCGAAATTAAATCCTAATTGGATTAGGGCTTTGAAACCCATTAGGCCTGGAAGTTGAGTCTCACTATAAATACAACTTTTAAGTGAGAAATTCGTAGGTCTCCTTGCCCTAGCCTCCCAAAAGGACAGCCGCACTCTTCTCTTGCAATTCCTTGGAGGACGCAAGCTAGCACTGCGAGTGCAAGAGAAACGCATCTGCCGGGACGTGGTGGAAGCGTGGTGATCCCGAGAGGCTCGTGTGGATACCATAGAGAGCCTGAACACGTCAAGTGTTCAGGTTTTGTGATTCGACTCTACAGTTGAGTGAGAGATCTCAACCGAAAATTAGGTATGAAATTTTCGAACACCCGGTTTACCCCGTTTCACTTGGATCCTGGAGGGTTTCGGTTAAATTCCGCTGCGCTGTTTGGCTCCCGAAACCCAACAGTGGTATCAGAGCTACTGGTGAAACCCTAAATCGGGATTGATTGTTGAATCGCATGATGCTATGTGTTCGATTGGTTTTCGGCCATGATTAATTAGATTGATTCATGATGCATGAAACCGGAATTCGTAATGAACATATGAGATATATGAAGAAACGACACAAATTGGTTAATGAGATTAACCGAAATTGATAGGTATGAGATACCTATATGGATTAGGATTCTTGCAATAGTTGCAAAAACCCTAGGTTTGTTCGGATTCGGCCTGTTCGGGCACCGAAAGTAAGGTATTTTTGGTGGCTCGAATGGAGGAGTCTCGGGTGCCTACTTTCTCGAAATAGAAGATTTCGGTCTAAGCAATTGTAAGACAATTTTTTGCGCCGGGGGGGCGCTGCCCCCCACGCCCCCCCGCAAGGGCGGCTCCCCTTGACCCCGTCCGCTGACCGGTCAGCGGAACCACCGCCCGCTGACCGGCCAGCGGGACCGCCGTATGCGAAGCGCCACATAAATAAAAATGCTTAATCAACACGCGAAAATTGGCATGCATCTTTGTTGAATGAGATTTGACATGATATGCTGATTGGTGTTTGAAGCATGGTGCATGGTTATAGCCCTTGATTGGTTGTACTTGTAAATACGGCCTGCGAGTCGTGCCTTTTCTTATCACTCTCATTGTACATTCTCTTCTCACCTTACTCCCCTCGAATGTAACTCGAGGTTTCTATTATTGATGTAATGGTGCATTATGGGATCGTCCAAGGTGGTATGTCCAAGGAGGTGACAACAAAAAGGCAGCCAAGAAAGGAAGAGAAGGAGCTTGTGAAGACTCTTTTCTTTTCTTAGGCTTTTATGATATTCTCATTGGCTTGAGAATATCGCATAGTTTGGGCTATAACCATGTCACGTTTATTTCTTGTAAGCATGAGATGCATGTTTTATATTTGTATGTGATGCATGTATAAAACAACCGGAGATAACAAATTGGTGAGATCAAAAGAAAAATCCCTCAAACAAATATTAAGTCATTAATGTGATGCCTTCCAAATGTTGGCACTCGTCAAGACTTTGATCAACATTAGGTGGGTTTGCCAAAGCAAAGCACCTATGTTCATCTTGGTAAGGCGCGATGGGATAATAGTGATATCCAAACTGCTAACTTTGGGTTCGACTTAACTAAGTCATCCTAATAGGATTAGGGACTTAGAGGCATAGAGTTGGGCTTAAGTTCATGAGATGAGCTTGGACAAGTGCTGTTCACCCAACTATCCAAGAGTTGCATAAGATGCAATTGGCAATGAGTTGCCTACCTAAATAGCTGTAACTTGAGAGAAAAGCCAAAGCTGACTCAGGTTGTGGTCAAATATGGATCTTGGCCCGCTAGAATACCTTAGCGCCGAGGTGTTCTGAAATAATATCGAGGGTTATTATTTTGAGGAAAATAGTGGGAGTATCGTTTAATAAAAGTCCTTATTAAATGAATTAAAATACATGACTCTTACACTGCATATTTACTGTTGTAGATAACCATGGCACAAAACACATCGACACTTTCGTTGCGATCGATCCTTGAGAAGGAAAAACTGAATGGGACCAACTTTCTCAAATGGTACCGAAACTTGAGGATAGTCCTCAAACAAGAGAGAAAGGCATATGTCCTAGAGCAGCCCATTCCGAATGAGCCTGCTGCCACTGCTCCAAGAGCTGAAAGGGATGCTCACAAGAGGCATTCTGATGATGCTTTGGATGTTGCATGCCTCATGCTTCTTACCATGGAATCTGAGCTTCAGAAGCAACATGAGAACATGGGGGCATTCGATATGATCGAACATCTCAAAATGCTTTTCCAAGAGCAAGCTAGGCATGAGAGGTTTGAGACCTCTAAGGCATTGTTTCAGTGCAAGATGTCTGAGGGAAGTCCCGTGGGTCCTCATGTGCTCAAGATGATTGGGTACATTGAGAATCTTGAGAATTTGGGATTTGCTCTTCAGAAAGAGTTGGCTATCGATGTAGTCTTGCAATCGTTGCCTGAAAGCTACAGTCAGTTCGTCATGAACTATAACATGAACGACCTTGACAAGTCCCTTCCTGAATTGCTCAACATGTTGAGAACTGCTGAGCAAAACCTTAAGAAGGCTAAGCCCATTTTGATGGTTCAAAAGGGCAAGGGAAAGGGAAAAGCCAACAAGAAGAAGGATAAAGCTAATGGAAAGTCCAATGCTAGTTCTTCTTCAGCTGCACTGAAACCAAAGGGTGGTGTGGCAAAGGAAGGGGAGTGCTTCCATTGTAAGCAACCTGGACACTGGAAGCGCAACTGCAAGCTCTATCTTGAAGAACTTGCTAAGGAAAAGGGAAGTAAGACTTCCACTTCAGGTATTTTTTGTTATAGAGGCTAACTTTTCTACTTCCTCATCTTGGGTATTGGATACTGGATGTGGATCTCACATTTGTGCAAATGTGCAGGATCTAAGTAGAAGTAGAAGATTGGCCCGAGGTGAAGTGGACCTACGTGTTGGAAATGGAGCAAGGGTTGCTGCCTTAGCCATAGGGACTTATGTTCTCACTTTACCTAGTGGATTAGTTTTAGAATTAGACAACTGCTACTTTGTGCCTACTATTAGTAGAAATTTGATTTCTGTTTCTTGTTTGGACAAGAAAGGTTTTTCATTTATAATAAAGGACAAATGTTGTTCTATTTATTTGAATGAAATCTTTTATGGTTGTGCTCAACTTAGCAATGGGTTGTATGTTCTAGACCTTGAAGATCCAATCTATAACGTGAATACCAAGAAGGTCAGATTAAATGATTCAAACTTGACCTATCTCTGGCACTGTCGCTTGGGCCATATAAATGAGACCCGCATATCCAAGCTCCATAAGGATGGACTCTTGGACTCATTTGATTTTGAATCATATGAGACATGTGAGTCATGTTTGTTGGGCAAGATGACCAAAGCCCCATTCACAGGGCAAAGTGAAAGGGCTAATGACTTACTAGGACTCATACATAGTGATGTATGTGGCCCTATGTCTACACAAGCTAGAGGAGGTTTCCAATACTTCATTACTTTCACTGATGACTTCAGCAGATATGGCTATGTGTATCTTATGAGACACAAGTCAGAATCCTTTGAAAAGTTCAAAGAATTCAAGAATGAAGTAGAGAATCAACTCGGGAAGAGTATCAAAGTGCTTCGATCAGATCGAGGTGGAGAGTACTTGGATCGAGAATTCCTTGACTATCTGAAGGAGTGTGGTATAATATCACAACTCACTCCACCAGGTACACCTCAATGGAATGGTGTTTCTGAAAGGAGAAATCGAACTCTGTTAGACATGGTTCGCTCCATGATGAGTCAAGCTGACCTTCCAAACTCCTTTTGGGGACATGCTCTAGAGACAGCCGCTTTTACACTAAACCGAGTTCCATCTAAATCGGTTCAAAAGACACCATATGAGATATGGAGTGGGAGGCGTCCCAATTTGTCTTTTATGAAGATTTGGGGCTGTGACGCTTATGTAAAACGTCAATCCTCTAACAAACTAGGGTCCAAATCTCAAAAATGTCTTTTTGTTGGGTATCCCAAAGAAACAAAGGGTTACTATTTCTACAATCCCTCTGAGCAAAAAGTGTTTGTTGCTCGAACTGGTGTCTTTTTGGAGAAAGAGTTTATCTCTAAAGGAACTAGTGGGAGGAAAGTAGAACTTGAAGAAATTCAAGAACAACAAGGAGACATTGAACCTGAAATGGAACCTGAACAGACACCACAAGATGTTGTGGTTCAAGAGTCTGTTCCTGTAGCACAAAGCCCACGTAGGACTGGTAGGATTCGGCATGAGCCCGAGAGATATGGATTTCTCGTGACTCACACCGGTGATGTGATGCTCATTGATCAAGATGAGCCCACAACCTACCAACAAGCTATGTCGGGGCCTGACTCTGAGAAGTGGCTAATGGCCATGAAATCCGAGATGGAATCCATGTATGAAAACCAAGTATGGACTTTGGTTGACCCACCTGAAGGGGTAAAACCTATAGGGTGCAAATGGGTTTTCAAGAAGAAAACTGACATGGATGGTAATGTGATTACCTTTAAGGGAAGATTGGTTGCAAAAGGTTTCAAGCAAATTCATGGTATTGACTATGATGAAACTTTTTCACCAGTTGCTATGCTTAAATCCATCCGAATTTTGTTTGCTATTGCTGCACACTATGATTTTGAGATATGGCAAATGGATGTCAAAACTGCATTCCTAAATGGAAAGCTACTTGAGGATGTGTACATGACAGAACCTGAGGGTTTTGTCATTCCTGGGAATGCCAATAAAGTGTGCAAATTGCAAAGGTCCATTTATGGACTGAAGCAAGCTTCTCGAAGTTGGAATCTTCGTTTTGATGATGCAATCAAAGAGTTTGGTTTTATCAAAAATGAAGATGAACCTTGTGTCTACAAGAAGGTTAGTGGGAGCGCTATTGTCTTCTTGGTGTTGTATGTAGATGACATACTACTCATCGGGAATGACATTCCTGAGCTACAGTCTGTGAAGACTTGGCTAAGGAAATGTTTCTCTATGAAGGACTTGGGTGAAGCAGCCTATGTGTTAGGCATCAGGATCTATAGAGATAGATCTAGAAAGCTTCTTGGCCTAAGTCAAAGTACATATATTGACAAGGTGCTAAAGAGGTTTAGCATGCAAGATTCCAAGAAAGGATTCTTGCCCATGTCACATGGTATCACTCTTTCTAGATCTCAGTGTCCGAGTACAACCGAGGAGAGAGAGCGCATGAGTAAGATTCCATATGCCTCAGCAATTGGATCTATCATGTATGCCATGATATGTACTCGTCCCGATGTCTCATATGCTTTGAGCATGACGAGTAGGTACCAATCGAACCCCGGTGAAAGTCACTGGACAGCTGTTAAGAACATCCTTAAGTACTTACGAAGGACTAAGGATGCATTCTTGGTCTTTGGAGGTGAAGATGAGCTCGTTGTAAGGGGTTACACCGATGCAAGCTTCCAATCCGATAAGGATGATTTTAGATCGCAATCTGGTTATGTGTTTTGTATTGGTGGTGGTGCTGTAAGCTGGAAGAGTTCAAAGCAAGAGACAGTAGCTGACTCTACAACAGAATCTGAGTACATTGCCGCCTCTGATGCTGCGAAGGAGGTAGTTTGGATCAAGAAGTTCATCACTGAACTTGGAGTGGTTCCAAGCATTGTTGACCCGATAGAGCTCTATTGTGACAACAATGGAGCAATCGCACAGGCTAAGGAACCTCGATCTCACCAGCGATCCAAACACATACTCCGACGCTATCATCTCATCAGGGAGATCATCGAGAGGGGTGATGTAAGGATATGCAGGACTTCGACAGACAGCAACATTGCTGATCCACTGACAAAGCCCCTTACGCAGCAGAAGCATGATAGCCATTCTAGGTCCATCGGTATTAGATACATGGATGATTGGCTTTTAGTGCAAGTGGGAGATTGTTAGTATTGTGCCCAAAAAGCCAATCATGAGATGATTGTATTTTTACACATTGAGTCATGATATTTTATTGAGGCATTAATCCAGCAATTATGTTTGTTGTTTTGTTTCTGCGTAACGTAATAAACATAATTGTAACCCTAGAATAATGATATTCTTAAACGTCCCTAGTATAGTATTATTGTGGAGCGGGTTGCAATAATACATAATGACTAGCATATGTGGAGACTAATATGAGATATGTAGTCTACATATGGGTACAAGTTGGAGAACTTGTGTACTGGACCGACCCACCATGAGAACACTTCATGGATCGTTATATGAGTGTCATAAGTGATTCTCATAGTGATCATGGTATATGTAGTCCTTCGACCTAAGATCATCAAGGTTCCCTACATGTGAGTCACATACTTTGATACTTTCCTTTGTTGCTCGTAACTGAGTGAACTTGAAGGAGGTCATTGGGTATGTCACATATCATGCGGAGGGATTTGTATGATCAAGATGGGATTTGTCCCTCCTATGTAACGGGAGTGATATCTTTGGGCCCCTTGATAGAGTGAGACTTAGAAAATGCATGGCCATGCTCCGATGAGTTGATATATGATATCAATGTCGTCAGTTTAAGTTAGTCTACTCGGTAATCAAGAAACCAAAGATTGGGCTATACGAGAGTGACACATTCCATGTCTCGTGCTTAGTCTTGATATCTTGGACAAAGGGACAATGGCATATATCGGTGATGATCATAAAGGTTTAGTCGATTCACCGACAATCTTGTCACTTGGGTAGCAATGATGTGTTGCTAGACACCGCTCATTGCTTATGATCATAAATGTGATTTATGATCATTGCCAACATGGCAAGAGCCTAAAGGGTCGCACACATAGAGCTATTTGGATCATTAGAGTGCATGGGCTAATTATTTGGGTTATGGTTTCACTTTAATTTCGTATTAATAATGGGCCAAGAAGTTGAGCCATTATTAAGCCCGAAATTAAATCCTAATTGGATTAGGGCTTTGAAACCCATTAGGCCTGGAAGTTGAGTCTCACTATAAATACAACTTCTAGTTGAGTCTCCTTGCCCTAGCCTCCCAAAAGGACAGCCGCACTCTTCTCTTGCAATTCCTTGGAGGACGCAAGCTAGCACTGCGAGTGCAAGAGAAACGCATCTGCCGGGACGTGGTGGAAGCGTGGTGATCCCGAGAGGCTCGTGTGGATACCATAGAGAGCCTGAACACGTCAACTGTTCAGGTTTTGTGATTCGACTCTACAGTTGAGTGAGAGATCTCAACCGAAAATTAGGTATGAAATTTTCGAACACCCGGTTTACCCCGTTTCACTTGGATCCTGGAGGGTTTCGGTTAAATTCCGCTGCGCTGTTTGGCTCCCGAAACCCAACAGTTGAAACAAAAAAAGGTGTGGTACATACATAACATCCAATGGGTCTTATTGTTAGTGTTGTGCCCAAAAGGCCAATCCTGAGATGATTGTATTTTTGCACATTGAGTCATGATATTTTATTAAGGCATTAATCTAGCAATTATGTTTGTTGTTTTGTTTCTGCGTAACTTAACAAACATAATTGTAACCCTAGAATAATAATATTCTCAAACGTCCCTAGTCTAGTATTATTGTGGAGCGGGTTGCAATAATACATAACGACTAGCATATGTGGAGACTAATATGAGATATATAGTCTACATATGGGTACAAGTTGGAGAACTTGTGTACTGGACCGACCCACCATGAGAACACTACATGGATCATTATATGAGTGTCATAAGTGATTCTCATAGTGATCATGGTATATGTAGTCCTTCGACCTAAGATCATCAAGGTTCCCTACATGTGAGTCACATACTTGATACTTTCCTTTGTTGCTTGTAACTGAGTGAACTTTAAGTAGGTCATTGGGTATGTCACATATCATGTGGAGGGATTTGTATGATCAAGATGGGATTTGTCCCTCCTATGTAACGGGAGTGATATCTTCGGTCCCCTTGATAGAGTAAGACTTAGAAAAATGCATGGCCATGCTCGGATGAGTTGATATACGATATCAATGTCATCAGTTTAAGTTGGTCTACTTGGTAATCAAGAAACCAAAGATTGGGCTATACGAGAGTGACACATTCCATGTCTCGTGCTTAGTCTTGATATCTTGGACAAAGAGACAGTGACATATATCGATGATGATCATAAAGGTTTAGTCAAATCATCGACAATCTTGTCACTTGGGTAGCAATGATGTGTTGCTAGACACCGCTCATTGCTTATGATCATAAATGTCATTTATGATCATTGCCAACGTGGGAAGAGCCTATTGGGTCACACACATAGAGCTATTTGGATCATTAGAGTGCATGGGCTAATAATTTGGGTTTTGGTTTCACAATAATTTCGTATTAATAATGGGCCCAATAGTTGAGCCATTATTAAGCCCGAAATTAAAGCCTAATTAGATTACAGTTTTGAAACCCATTAGGCCTGGAAGTTGAGTCTCACTATAAATACAACTGCTAGTGAGAAATTCGCAAGTCTCCTTGCCCTAGCCTCCCAAAAGGACAGCCGCACTCTTCTCTTGCAATTCCTTGGAGGACGCAAGCTAGCACTGCGAGCGCAAGAGAAACGTATCTATCGGGACGTGGTGGAAGCGTGGTGATCCCGAGAGGCTCGTGTGGATACCATAGAGAGCCTGAACAAATCAACTGTTCAGGTTTTGTGATTCAACTCTATAGTTGAGTGAGAGATCTTAATCAAAAATTAGGTATGAAAATTTTTGAACACCCGGTTTACCCCGTTTCACTTGGATCCTGGAGGGTTTCAGTTAAATTCCGCTGCGCTGTTTGGCTCCCGAAACCCAACACTTATATCTAGCAGAAAAATTCACTAATTGTTGGCCAAATGATGGAAAATGGTTATACACTCCACTTTGAAGAGGACTACTATAGTATCTATGATAAAAAAGAATAAAAAAATCCAGTCATTGCCAATATCAAGATGAAAAGAAGAAGCTTTCCTATTTAATGGAAGTACGTAGGCCAAATAGCCATGAAAGCACAAGAGAACAATTCTTGGCTATGGAAAATTTTTTTTGGCCATTTTAACCTTGAAGAGCTTAAATTTTTTACAACAAAACATGATCGAGGACTTTCCAAAGATAGAAGTTGTAACAAATATAGATGAGGACTATCGACTTAAGAAACAACATTGACAACGATTTTCATCTTGAGCTTCTTTAAGAGTCAAAATGCCGTTAGAGCTAATTCACGCAAACGTATGCAGGTCGAAGAAATGAGGAAGTAAGAAAGCACAAAAGAGCTCAAGAGTGAAAGAAGAGCAAAAGAAAGCAAAATATGAGAAGTAAGGAACTTTTTTGGAAGGAGGAATATATATGATCCAAATGGGGAACCCAAGGATCAAAATAATTGCATTTCATCAATATTAAAACTACCTTTCTACAGTAAACTGAAGCATCAAAAGGAAAAATGGCTAGTGAAAGTCTAGACTTCCATAAGAAGTGTAACTTTAAAAAAGGAGAGCAGGAAAAAACCTTAGCCTATGAGTTGCCTTAAGTAAGGAATTGTACAAAAACAGGACAAAACTTGAAGTGAGGAATTTGCCTATCAATAATGAATGGTAGCTTGGCAGAATGTCTTTGTTGAGGGACTAAACTCACCTTCTCTGAGCAAGGATTGGAAGAAGTAACTACTTAATAATCAATGAAGATCGAGGACTTAATCCTCAAGTAGTTCCAACCTCGGGCTATGGGGGGCATGTGATAGACAAAGTGCTTACGCCCTTTTAGGCCTTATAAAAAATGAGCTAAGTACCAGAAACCTGGAAGATGTTTATTGAAAATGATACCTTTGTAAATGAAGAACCCTTGCATCCTCACAACATCAGCATGCCTGGGGGGACCTCGGTAAGGCTCATAATTCATGGTTCCTACCTACCTAAAATGGAAGAGCCATGTCAACACCTTTACTTTCTTAAACAGACTCCAGTTAACTTAAGTCGAGTTCTTCCTGGGGATCGCTAACAAGGCTGTTACAAATGAACTGCAGGCGGCATGTTAGGTATGCGATTGTAGGTGCTAGAGAGCCAGTTGCCAAAGGAATGTTTTAGGGTATGGGTTGCAGAATTTTGGATCTAGCTTGACACATACCCATCCTTATCCTAGATGTAGCGGACCGACCCTATTCTCCCTCTTCCTTACATAAACTAAGGACTTCCACACAGTTGAGGTAACCGTTCTCTTACTTTCCCTTGTGCTTACACTCATTAACTTTCCTCTTTCATACACGTGACTTGAGCAGTAGATATTCCCCTTGGAAACATTTTGGGGGCTCTACTTAGTTTCCTTCTTCCTTGTTTTAGGCTATTCTTTGCCAAACAATTAGTGTACCAACTCTAGTAACGTTAATGCCATACATGAGAAAGAATGAAGAACACAACTTTGAGGAATTAGAAAATTAAAAAATTGATGCCCGCTGGCATCCTCGTTGCGTGACATAGTGGCCGGAACTAAAGACTTCTGGTATGAAGGCGTCTGAATGAGAGACTTCCGATGTAAGGGTGGCTGCAAGACTCAAAAAAATGAGGGTTAAAGACTCCCCGGAATGTGTTTCCGGGGAAAGATCTTCCGACGCCCAAGTTAGTATTTGGGAAATAAGGAGCATAAAGTGAATAGTAGAGTGTAGAGAGTTCCCTATATTTCTTACCAAGGTTACTCGCAGGTATTTAGAAGAGGGCGTAGGAAGGAGGCCGTTTGACACAACCCACTTAGATCGTGACACGTGTTTGGTCGGATGCGATTAGTACCTCCGTAGACGGGTATCTCCTACTACCCCTAGCCTATTTTGGCCAGAGGTTAGGGCCATGTGGGAGGTCTTCGTGTCAAGGGCGTGTGCAAGGTCCCTGTATTAGAGGCTCCTTAACCGTTTTTGTCGTGTCTTCGTGAGACCCATTCGGTGAATGAGACCCCTTCAGTGTATAAGGCTTCTCCAGGATAGGAGGTCCCCTTCGGTCTAATATTACGACCGAGGGCTACTGGGCGAACCCCTTCGGCAGAGTAGGGTACCTTTAGCAGACACTATTCATTACTGATGATGGAAATATTCTTTTCCGAACTTGTTGTGTCTTCCTTTCTGAGGGTGGTAGTGCACAACCTTTCTGAGGTCAGTCTCGCTATCCCTGAGGGCAGTGGTGGATCACTGAGGTCAGGGGATCAAAGATAGTGCAGGCCCCCTCTTTCCTGAGGTTGGTTACTCGTCCGTTCCGAGGGTGGTGCTGGTCTTTCCCGAGGGTGGCGCTCACCAGACAACCTGGGAATTCTAAGGGTAATAGCCCTTTGGCTATCACATGGCCCCCTCGAAAAGCTGAAGTTGTATCTTGGGTACTCGAGCTTTTGCAAGTGTCTCGTGGGACTGTGGTAGATGATCGATGGCTTAGCAAATATTAGCTGACTTTTGGACCGAGGTTACCTTTTTCGGTGAAGGTTCCTCTTCGGCTCAGAACACATCCTCTAACCGAGGTAGTAGTAAGAGCTTTTGGTGTTCCTGAGGTTACTTTTTCATCCGAAGCATATACTTGTCTCGGGTTTTTTTTTATTGGCAGCCAGTGAATCGTCACATCTTCTTGATAGATGGACGCGTCTCCTCGGGAAAGACTTGCCTAGGTCTGGCAGTTGTCAAGAGGCGTGCCCTCATTTCCTGCATCAGGTGACATGTGTCACCTGCTGACTGGCGAACAGTCGCATCGGTTACATCAGTCGCGCCTCTTTGCCTTCGAGGGTTGATTACGGCCATGCTTCGCCTGCCTCATTCGCCCTATATAAACCCTTCCTCCTCAGTTTTTTCACACTTCTGTTGTTTTGCTATCTTCTGCTCTCGAGTTTTCCTCCTTTTTCTCTTTTCCGGTGGTGGTGCTAGCGGCGGAGTGATTTTCGGCATTACTTGTGGTGTCTTGCGAAGTCCTTTCCTTGTTCCGAGCTAGGTGGGCATTTTTTTTGAAGTCATTCTTTCGTATTTTTTTTTTGTCTCCCCCATTCTTTTTCACCTTCTCGAGGTTAGACTTCTTTTTGCCGAACATGTCTACTCTAGTCCTGCTTATGTCTATTCAACCTATCCCCGAGAGTTGGCTTCCTCTTAACTCTCATCCAAGTTGTGCTACTCCGGAGAAGTTAGAGAAGTGGACAGTTAAATTCTTTCTCCCCTCTTATGCTGTTTCTAGGCTACCTAGTCCTGGTATGCCTAGTTACATGTATCATTCGGACGAGGTTACCGTCTTTTGGGCCCAGCTGAAGGGCGGACTTCGGTATCCTCCGCCAAAGATTGTTTGCGAGTTCTGCCAATTCCATGGCAAAGCAGTGAATAAACTTCCTTTGAACTCCTATTCTTACTTCAATGCCTTCCTCTGCATGTGTGGGGTCTTCAAGATGGAGCCTCACTTCATCTTCTTCATGCAATACTACAAACTCTACCCATCCCAAAGGGTGGGTCCTACTTTTTGCGTCCTCGAGGAGCTAGGAGCAGGAAGTACACGTTCACCTTCGGGATGAAGGACTGCTGGCGAGGGTGGCAGAAGAAGTTCTTCTTCCTGAAGGTCAATGAGAAGTGGAAGCATGTGCTAAGCCAATGGGCTCAGGGGACTTTGGATATAGACGTAGTCGATCCCCAGAAACTGCTAACCTTAGAGTTAGAAGCCCATTTTGAGGAGTTTAACAGCTGCACTAGGGCTATTGCAGACTGGGATCCCGAGGTCCCTCTAAGTTCTTTGTATCCCTTTCCTATTAGATGGAACCTCATGACCGAAGAGGTCCTTTGGGAGCTGGGGGTGATCAAGGAACACGTTACTGACCTCAACATGCCGAAGCCTTATTTCGACGGGAAGAAGGCATGGTTGGTAATGCTCCTTCAGGGTGAACTCGCATATCAGGCCATTTAAGAGAGTAAGTTACTTCCTAGATTTTTCATATATCTCATTTTGTACATACACTGATGTTCTTCTTTTTGCAGAGATGGGTGACAAGTCTGCTGCCTTCTACAAGTCTCTCTTCCTCGGTTAGGCCGAGAAGGGAGAGCAACAGAAAAAGAAGGCATTGGCGAAGAGGAAGAAGGCACAAGGGGGACCATCTTCAACCCCGAGGTCAAAGAAGATGAATGAGGACCCCCGTTCGGGTGGACCCACCTTCGTAGCCCGCCATCTGTTCAACTCCCCTTAGTCCAAATACTACAGCAGAGACCTTGGGGACCTCGGTTAGGGAGTTTTCGGCTGAGGAGCTTGAGGAGCGCGAAAGGAGGAAAGGCAAGCACGTTCCCACCGAGGTCCTTGAGGTCAGTGACTCCGAGGGTGATGACACCGAGCTTCCACCAGGTTTTTCCTTTAGCCATTCTTCTATGAGTTTGGGAATTTTGGTATTTTAGACCTTATAGATGAGTGGCTAAGGGATAATGTACTGATGGAACTTCGGTGTGATTTTGCAGGTGAAGTAGTGCAGGCTTCCTGGGTGGAAGATCACACCCGAAAGAGGGCCCTTCAGGACACCAAAATCCTGAAGGGGAAGGTTCCGATGGAGCCCTTCTAGACCTTCACGGAGGAGATGAACTTGTTCTCTGAGGATAGCTAGAAGATGGCTCCTCAGATGGTGATGGGTTTCATCACACATGCCACTTTTCAGTCTCTGACTGAGGAGTGTTCGAATGAGGAGATCCTCGCCGCGAGGATGAGTGAGCAGGATGCCCAGGTAAACTCCTACCCTTTAATACTTAGGAATTTTCTGTGCTGTTGTTGTTATTTGTTCCTTACTCGGGGTCTTTCCTTTTTGCAGCTCTTGGCGTATACTGGGTACTTCCAAGCTTGGGCAGCCAAGTAATCTTTGATCCGCAGATGGTTCGAGGTGTCCTTGACAAATGCCAAAGAACTCTTGGCTAGCTTTGTCGTCAAATGCAGTGAGCTGAATAAAATAGCCAAGGAGGATCTGGCTAATCTTTGGGAGGAAATTCTCAAAAGCCAAGGGGAGCTCATCGAAGACTTCTTTGCAAAGATGTCAGATCTTGGTGGGAAGGTGATAGCTTTAATCTCGGCCAATGAGGTTTTTCAGAAGGAGAAGGAGGATGCCGATGCTAAAGTTGCGAAGGCATTTGACCTCAACTCCAAGCTTCAGGCCGAGGTTGGTAAGCTGAAGAAGGAGGGGATGAAGAAGAAGAAGAAGAAGCTAGAGAAGGAGGTCGTGGAGCTTCGAAAAGAACTGGCAGATTTGGACGCGGAGAAGGCTAAGTCTGACTAAGCAACCAAGAGGTCTTATCAAGACAACTTCTCCCTGGCCCGTCACCAAGTCTTGTCCATATTTCCTAACCTCGACCTCTCATTTTTGGCGGCTCTAGACATCCCTGAAGGTCCATCCTGGCAGTGGTCGAGGGCAGAGTTCCTCAATCTTCATGCCATTCTAACTTCGGTGCCTAAAGCAGCTGTCATCGATAAAGACTTCAAAGGTGATGATGCCGAGGATGGTGAGGAGTCGGCGGATGCCCAGGATCGCGAACAGGCCTTCTTTTTCTTCTTTTTCTTTTGTAATCCATCTTTTGTACTCTTATCACTGTATTAATGAAGTCTCTTTTTCTTCAAAATTTTGGGTAAGGTCTCTAATGGACCATCTTCGGATGCAGAGGATGTCATGACCATATTCGGTCAGTACCCCTCCGAAAAACATCATCCTCTGTGGGATTTAACGCCTGTTCAAATCAGTCAAGTGCCTTTTGCACTGATCACGTTCGATCAACGTCTTTCGGGCAAACTTGCCTTCGGTCATACCCTCATTCGGACAACCACTTTCATCGTACTTAGCATCTTTTCATTGTTGAAAATTTTTCTAAGTTCCAATCATGCATTTTAGAAAATATTCCCCTTCGGCAACCACGTTCAGGCAAAGGAGATATTCATCTTCGGAAGTAACCATCTTTGGTCATACCTCCTCGGTGTTTTTGCGTGACTTTCTACTTGAAAATTTTTCTAAGTATGTGATAGCCAAAGGCTGTCGCCTCAATCTGGCCGAATACCCTGCCACAACAACGGCCAGAAGAACTGGTGCTTCCCGGGAATAGGTGGAATCATGCACCTCGGGAGATAGCCTGAGAGCTCCGAGCCTCAGCACGCCAGTAAAATTTGAGGACTCCATTCGCCCCCCAAGGTTGTGAACAACGCGCCTTCGGAAAAATGGCACCAGACATTGCTGCCCGAATATGATATCCCCGAAGGCGGAACCCCCTGGAACTGGGAACCCCCGAACTGAGGGTAGGCTTCCCGAAGAGGCTCTGTCCGAACTAGAGGACGACCTCGCCCAGGGACCTCGGGAGTACGGCAGGCGCATTTAAGGAAGCATTTAAGGAAGCCTCTGACACGTCCCACCACAGACGTAAAAAGTCGCCCTGACGCGCAGACGCCATCAGAATCATATCATGGCCCGTCTCAGCACAAGGCTCGAGACCATCTAGTTACCAACTATCTGTCCCCTACGCCCAGACGTTCAGGAGCATCCGACCGCACACGTGTCATGATCTGAACGGGCTAGGTATTCCTATATATACAGGAAATAAATACTTGACAGGAAGTTGGCAGGCCGGATATACAGCTCCCACACTCTGAGAAAATACCAGGCGAGACTTTTCTGCCTTTCTCTTTGAGCTAGTGACTTTCTCCTTCTTCCGGCCACCACTGACTTGGGCGTCGGAGGCTCCCCCCCCGGAAAAACACTCCGGGGGCCTCCTAACCCTGTTTACCAGCTTTTCAGGTACTCTCCTTGGGGCGATCCACCTTCCAGGCGTTCTTCCTCCTAGAAGTCTCCTCAACAGTCATCATGACTCACAACGATGAGGCCTTGGGTCATCATTTGGCGCCGTCTGTGGGAACCCGCTCGCAGGTTGCCGTCGTTGAGACTCGGCGTTCTAAGGACAAGGGACTCCCAAGGTCCTCGTCCGCGCCTGAGATACAACCGGCTGCTGAGCAGACACTCCCAGAGACTTCTACGCCCGAGGAGGACCGCCCTCTGGTAATCACCATGAGCTTCTTGAGGGACTTTCAGCGCTCGGTCGTTGCTGAAATGACTCAGCAGATCGACCGAAGATGGCCACAGCAGTCACAGGCCCAGAAACCCTCCTCATCAACACGCCCTCGGGAGAGAAGCCCCAAGTCTACACACCGCAGTTCAGAAAGTGGAGATCCTCGCGGAGAATCATCTACAGAAGATATAGCCCTCGGGAAACGGCCTGTGGGACAAACCGGGTCCAAGCGACCGAGAGTCTCACAGCGAAGCAGTTCGTCGCCCGAGGCGAGGGCCCTGACCCCTCCGCGCCGAACTCGCTCCCCGAAAAGGCGCCAGCGATCTCCCTCCCGCGAAAATGGTCCTAGCGCCACTGCGCTTATGGAAAGGATATTGGCACGGCTGGACAGAGTGGAGAAACAAGTGACCAGAAAACCCGTTTGGGACAGGCTGTCGGGAGCATTATGCGAAGATGGCTCCCCGTTTATTCGCACCGTCGTTGAGGCAGCTATGCCAGGCGACTTCAGAGTGCCTAGGCTGGAGATCTATGATGGCCGGACTGATCCACAGGCCCATCTGACGAAGTACAGGCGGAGCATGATAATGCACGGAGCTGATGACGCTACCATGTGCAAATGCTTTGAAGTCACCCTCACGGGCCCAGCAACAGCATGGTACAATTCTTTGCCCCCAGGGACTATCACTGAGTTTCAGGAGTTGTCCGCAGCCTTTACCCAGCAGTTCATTGGGAGCAGGCCGACGGCCAAAATGCCTGTACAGATGTTCGACATAGAGCAGAGAAACGGAGAGACGATCCGAGACTATGTCGAACGATTCAACAGGGAAGCACTCAGCGTCCCGGACTTCCGGCCCGAAATCCGCATCCTCGCTATGACACGGGGCCTTCGGTGTGACTCACAGCTGTTCTACGAGTTCTCAAAGGACCCCCCGGAGACCCTCGGAGAATTTTACCGAAGGGCAGAGCAGCACATGACAGCCGAGGAATTGAGGATGGCGGGGCCGAAGTCTGATCATCACCGCGCCGAAGGGTCCAGCCAGCAAGCTCGGCATCTTTCTGAACATACAGGTCGACCACGGCGAATGCGAGGAAAGAAACCTCAAAGTTTCACACCCTTGAGCACGACACGGACCAACATTCTCATGGCGCTGGAAAGGCAAGGGACGCAGATTCGGCGGCCAAAGGCCATGGCCGCCGATAATAAGAAGAATGCCAAGAAGTTCTGCCAGTTTCATCGCGACCACGGTCATGATACCGAAGACTGCTTCCAGCTGAAGAAGTACATAGAGTCGCTGATCAAACAGGGCCAACTTCGCAAGTACCTGCGGATGCCCTCCCCAAAGGGCAGAAAAGAGGAGGAAGAGAGGGCCGAAAACGAGGACTATGACTCCGACAGGCGGAGAAACAGAAGTCCAAAAAGGCGCCTTCCACCTCCAGTAGGGGTCATCCAAACCAACACCACGGGGCTCCCATCCTCGAAAAGAAAGCGGAAGGCCAGAGAAATTGCGGTTATGGAGTATCAAAGTCCATCAAAGAAATTGGCTCGCAAAGATGGCTCCACTGTCGTCTTCCCCCACGACGACCCGCTGCTGATAATGGCGAGAATAGGGAGCTGGGACGTCAAGAGAGTGTTGCTTGATGATGGCTCAAATGCTGACGTCCTATTCTCGCACTTACTGCCGAGCTTGGGCATCTCCAGCAGCGAGCTGAAACCTGTCACCACGCCCACCTTCGGCGTTGGGCCATCCGAACTACCCGTCCTCGGATGGATCGACCTCCCTTTGATGATGAAAGGCACTTCGGTAGACGGAGCAGCTGAGTTGTACGCATCCACAATGGCAAGATTCATCGTCATGGACGTCCCGTCTTCGTACAACGCCATCCTTGGAAGGCAGACTCAGGGAAACCTGCACATTCGCCCCGATGTGAAGTACTTGACTGTCACATTCGCCACCAAGGATGGAGATGCAGAGGTCTTCATCGACCAAGCCGAGGTAAGAAAGGTGTTTGTAAAAACACGAAAGGCTCCGGCAAACAGCTCTACACAAACGGTGGAGGCAAAGGCGCAGGAGAAAGGCAAAAAAGGAGATCCCGTAGAAGCAGAAACGGAAGCAGTAGATCTTGTCCCAGGACAATCTACCCGAATAGGGAAGAGCTTGGCCAAAGGTGATAAGGAAAATCTTGTATCCTTTCTGCTAAAAAATAAAGATCTGTTTGCCTACTCGCCGAAAGACATGCCAGGAGTGAACCCTGGCATAATACAGCACAGCCTCAAAGTAAGCCCGGAAGCAAAACCTATCAGGCAAAAGAAACGAAGCATCTCAGCCCACAAAAGCAACTTCGTGAAAACCGAAGTCCAGCGCCTATTGGATGCTGAAGTTATCAGGGAGGTAAAATACCCCGAGTGGTTAAGCAACGTGGTCATTGCCACAAAAGAAGGTAGCAGCAAACTCCGGATGTGCATTGATTTCAGAAACTTGAACGATGCTTGCCCGAAAGACTCATTTCCCCTCCCGCCAATAGATCAACTGGTAGATTCAACGGCCGAATACGGGCTCCTGAGCTTCCTAGATGCCTTCAGCGGCTACCATCAGATAAGGATGGACCCCGAAGATGAAGAGAAAACTGCCTTCATCACCGAGGGAGGAACGTACTGCTATATCAGAATGCCCTTCGGGCTGAAAAATGCAGGAGCCACCTACCAGAGACTGATGAACAAGGTCTTTAAAGACCAAATGGGGAGAAACATGGAAGTATATGTTGATGATATGATAGTAAAAAGCAAGCTGCCCGGCTACCACATTGCAGATTTGGAGGAAACCTTCCAAAAGCTCAGAGCCTTCGGGATTCGCCTTAACCCCGAGAAGTGTATCTTCGGGGTGACGTCGGGAAAATTCCTTGGGTACATGGTATCCGAAAGAGGCATCGACGCCAATCCTGAGAAGATTAAGGCTCTGCTTGAGTTCCGAACTCCTGCCACAGTTAAAGACGTGCAGAGACTAACCGGAAGAATAACCTCTCTGAGCAGGTTTATTTCCAGGTACGGAGATAGGTGTAGACCTTTCTTCAAAGTCCTCACAAAGGCAGCAAAGATGGAAGGCGACCTCGGAAGAAACAATCATCCCTGGGATGAAGATTGCCAAAAGGCCTGGGAAGAACTCAAAGTCTACCTCGCCAGCCTGCCGACTCTGCGACAACCTCGGGTGGGAGAACCCCTCGTACTGTACCTCGCCGTCACAGAAAAGGCCGTGAGCTCGGTCCTGATAAAAGAAGAAGGGCCGAAACAATGGCCGGTCTACTACGTCAGCAAGTCCCTGCATGGCGCCGAAGTCAGGTACCCTTTGCTTCAAAAAGCTATATACGCCTTGGTGCTTGCAGGAAGAAGACTGCGACCATATTTCCAGGCTCACCCCATCATCGTCCGAAGTAGTCTACCACTACGGGATGTTATGAAGAGAGTTGATCATTCGGGAAGGCTCTCCAAGTGGTGCATAGAGCTTGGCGAACACGAAATCACGTATGAGCCTCGGAAGGCCATAAAAGCCCAAGCATTGGCAGATTTTATCGCCGAAATACCCACCACTGAGGAGAACCACTCAGATCCGAAAGAAGGTGAGCCAGAATGGACCTTGCATGTTGACGGAGCCTCGGGGTCCGAACACCAGGGAGCTGGAATAGTTGTCAGAGGACCCGAAGGCCTAGAGGTGATGAAGGCTATCAAGATCAGCTTCAACGTCACCAATAATGTGGCTGAGTATGAAGCCCTCATAGCGGGATTACGCTTGGCCAGAAAGATTGGCGTGAGAAACTTAAGGGCTCACAGCGATTCCCAGCTGGTAGTTCGGCAGACGGCAGGAGATTATGGGGCGAAGGACCCAATCTTGGCAAAATACCACGAGCTGGTAAGAAAACTCATCCAAGAGTTTGACGCCGTGCGGATCGAAAATGTACCCCGGCGGAATAACACTGAGGCAGATTGCTTAGCGAAATCCAAAACATACACCGAGGTGCTAGACCATCCAAGCATCTCCGTGCTAAGCGTAACGACCTCGGGAATGGGGTCGAAGGACCCCATAAAGAGATACCTCACAGAGAATGAGCTTCCCGAAGACGCCGGCAATGCTGCAAGACTGCGAAGACGCGCCGGAAGATTCTTCCTGATTGGTGAAGAGTTATATCGGCAAGGATATGCAAATCCGCTGCAGAGATGTGTGGGCGAAGAGGATACTGAGATGGTCCTCGAAGAAGTCCACGAAGGCATGTGCGGCTCGCACATTGGAACTGATGCCCTTGCAGCAGTGATACTCCGCCAAGGATACTTCTGGCCTACCCTGAGAAAGGACGCAAGGCAGTTCGTCCAGAAGTGCGGTAGTTGCCAGAGACATGCAAAAATCCAGAGGATACCCTCGGAAATGGTAACGTCGGCAGACTATCCTTGGCCCTTCGCAGTCTGGGGTATAGACCTCATTGGGCCACTCCCCACAGCGCCCGGAGACGTGAAATTCTGCGCTGTAGCAGTGGACTATTTCTCAAAGTGGGTAGAGGCAGAACCACTAGCAACTATCTCGGCAAAAGAAGTGCAGAAGTTCGTATGGAAAAACATCGTATGCAGATTTGGCATACCGAGGGTACTAGTAGCTGATAATGGATCCCAGTTCATAGACAAAGGATTCCAGGAATTCATCAGCGACCTCGGAATAAAGATGCACTTCACCCCAGTAGCTCACCCCCAAAGCAATGGGCAGGTGGAAGTATCAAACAGGACCATAAAAGATGGCCTAAAAAAGAGACTTGGGGAAGCCAAGGGGAAATGGCCAGGAGAACTCCAAAGTGTATTGTGGAGCTACCGAACAACGCCACGAAGAGCCACAGGGGAAACTCCCTTCTCACTCGTCTTCGGAATAGAGGCCATTATCCCAATAGAGATAGTTCAGCCTTCAATACGGGTGCAAGTATTTGATGAAGGCGGAAACGACCTCGGTCTGAGAACTAAGCTCGACCTTGTGGCCGAACACAGAGAAATAGCCGAGCTGAGAAGAAAAGCTTTCCAGCAAAGAGTGGCCGCGGCTATCAACTTAAAAGCCAGGCCAAAAGAAATCAAAAAAGGAGACCTCGTTCTCCGAAAGGCCGACTTTGCACCCCGAAGGCCATCTCACGGAGTACTTCGCGCAAATTGGGAAGGACCTTATCTGGTTCTCGCCGAAGTACGAAAAGGCGTGTACAAGCTTGGCGACGCCGAAGGCGTAGAATTGAAAAACACTTGGCATTCAGACGCCCTGAAAAAATTCTACGCCTAAGGTTGAGCGGAAGAAATATATTGTACAAGAAATATTCTAAGTACAGAATGGTCTAGAGAAGAATGGTCTTGAGAAAAATTTTCAAGTATACCAAATTGTCCAAGACAGAATTCCGCGAAGGTGCTCGCCACGAAAAAAGCAGATGTGACTTCTCGAAGTCCCTTGAGCCACTATGCTCGGGAAAAATGGGAAACAAGAATCTTGCAAAGGTACTCGGCATAATCAGTGCAGAGAAAATTTTTCGAACACCCTTGAGCGAACATGCTCGGGAAAAAGGGAAAGCAAGAATCTCGCAAAAGTACACGCCAAAACAAAAGCAGAGGTAATTTCTGAACACCCTTGAGCGAACGTGCTCGGGAAAAAGGGAATGAGCAATCTCGTGAAAATTTTCCTAAGTCCCTTGAGCAAATATGCTCGGGACAATAGGAAGACAGAAAAATTTGGCTGAAGGTTTTCCGAAGGCCCTTGAGCGAACATGTTCGGGTTAAAAGGAAACAAAAAGCCTGCAAAAGACTTAGCCAAATTTTTACAAACTTTCCAGAAAGCCTCTTGAGCGAGCACGCTCGGGACAAAGGAAGGTAAAAAGTTTCTTTGGTTGCAGGTTTTCCGAAAGTCTCTTGAAGCAAACATGTTCGGGACAGTGGAAATGAAGAAACTTGCAAGAAAGGACTTAGCCGAAAAGATTGTTCATTTAGAGCAAACGCTGCCTTACAAAAGAAGTGTCCAAAGAAGGAGCACGAAGGAGAAAAATAAGAGGAGCCCTAAAACAAACTAGGGAGAGCCGGGCGGACGAAGACCAGGAAGCTTCAGATGCTCGACCTTGGACCACTGCCACCGAGGTCCCTCAGGAATATTTAGGCCCTCCAGAAAAGAGAGGTCCAAATCTGGGAACCTCTGCAGCACCTGGTGCCGAGCGAGGCAGAAGCCGTCCTGAAAGGCTACCTTGGCCATGTCATCAGAAGTACGTTTTTGAATGCCAAGGACATTGACCTCGTCCCTCAGCTCAGCAACCTCCTCTTCGAGCTCGCTTATCCCCAGCGTCTCTCCGGACTCCTTCTTCAGAGCCTCGACCTCGGCTTGAAGAGCAGTGTTCTCGTCCGTCAACCTCGCCGCAAGACTGTCGGAAACAGCCTTGTCCTTGACAAGATCTTCGTTGGCGGCGAGCAGCCCCTTTACTTGGTCGCCGAGGTCGTCAATCTTCCGGGAGGAGTCCTTTTCAAGTTCTTCTCTTTTCTTCGAGAGCTCCTCCCGAACGGCAGCAAGTTGCTGAGAACAATCCGCTGTCAGCTGCTGGTTGCTGGCGATTACCTTCGCAAGCGAAGCCTTCGCTTCACGGAGTTCCCGCGAAGTCGCATCCTTGGAGGCAGCCTGTCTGGCCACCCGAACTCGGAGATAACCAGCGTACTCCAGCAGCTACGGCAAGGCAAAAGTCCAGGTTAGTACAAGTCTAAACACTTAGAAAATTGAGGAAAAAAGTGTGAAGACTATACCTGAGCAGCATGCTCGGTGACTTTTGCGGCGAGGGTATTATCCCCCGGGTGAGCCGCCGCAATGGCCCGGAAGGAGGCGTCAGTGGTCATCCCCTTCCAAATCTCTTTGGTCATCTTCGGACAATCGTCGGAGAACAAATTCATATCCTCCGTGATTGTCCAAAAGGGCTCCAAGGGGATCTTCCCCTCAGGGATTGTGGCATCGCGCAGGGCCCGTTTCCTCTCATGAATGGCCCTCCAGCCAGCAGTAAGAGGCTCCCCTGAAAGTGAGAAGGAAGTTAGGAGCAGAAGAAAAATTCGCGAAAGGAAAAGGAGCTGAACTTCGCCTAAAGGCATACCTGGAGGAACCTCGGAGACAGTGTCATCGGGATCCTCGGGCCCCTCGGAAGAAAGACCCTTACCCTTCTGCCGGTACCGCTCTTCGGCGGTGGGTACTTCTACCACTACAGTGTTTCTGGGGGCCTCGAGGTCGAGAGGAGGCACCTCGGCGGAAGTAGCGGGGACCTCGGCCGGTGGAATTTCAACAAGACCAGCGTCTTCGCCAGCTTCTTCTTCCAAAAGCTCTGGCTGAGAAGACTGGAGAGCCTTCCTAACTCGCTTCGCCGAGGGTCCCGCCCCTGTCGTCTTCCTTCTTCGGGAAGCCGCCTTCTTTGTCTGCTCCCCCTTCTCCACTTGGCCAGAAAAGAGGGCCTTGTAATAAGCGGCAGCCCCATCGCCCATCTCTGAAAAAGAGAAGAAATATCAGCGTAAGTCCGAGGAAAAAGTATAAAGGGATGGAAGATTACTCACTTTCGGCGAAAGTTTCGAAAGAAGTCTCCCCCTTAAGGAGCTTGACCAGCCAGGAGTCCTTCCCGGCGATGGCGGGAGCGGGCATATTGAGGTCAGTCTCGTGCTCCTTAACCACTTTCAGCTCCCGAAGGAATTCTTCGGTCATCAACCTCCAGTTGATAGGAAAGGGGTAAAGAGCACGAGGAGAGACCTCGGGAGCCCAGTCAGTGACTGCCCGAATGCGGGCGTCGAAATCCGCAAACACGGAAGCCAACGGTGGGGTCAGCAACATCCTCGGATCAACGACGTCTGCGTTCAGTACTCCCTGAGCCCATCTGGTCGGGACACCAGACCAGTTCTTATCCACCTTGAGGAAAAAGAACTTAGGCTGCCACCCCCGCCAGCTATCCTTCGTGTCGAAGGTGAAGGTGAATTTTTTGCTCCCGGATCCCCGAGGCAGCAGGAAATAGAAGCCACCCTTCGGGACCACATAGAGCTTGTAGTACTGCATGAAAATGATGAAGTGGGGCTCTATCCCGAACACGCCACACATGCAGAGGTAGGCGTTAAAATAGCAGTACGCGTTCGGGGGAAGCTGGTTCACAGCAATGCCATGGAATTGGCAGAACTCGCAAACCACCTTCGGGGGAGGATACCGAAGACCGGCCTTCAGTTGGGCTCGGAAGATGGTAACCTCGTCGCCACGGTTTGAAAAAGCAAAATGGCTAGAACGAGGCAGTCTGGTCACAGCATAAGACGGAAGAAAGAATTTTTTCTTCCACCTCTCTAGTTTTTCGGGGGTGGTACAGCAAGGATGGGCCAGAAGAGGTTACCAGCTCTCGGGAACAGGCATCGCAGACATGAAAAAGAGTTTGAGATGGAAAAGAAAATAGTTTCCAGAAAAAACTCAGAAGACGAGTTTGGAAAAAACAACAGTTTTCCAGAAAAACTCAGAAAAACAGAGGAATCAAGTACTCTGGAAATCAAAACCCACCAAAAGATTTGCCTGAGGACGCCGTCGTGAAAGTTGGTAGGAAAAAGCTCTGATTAAAGAAGCTCCGCCACAGAAAGCAAGATAAAACGCAAGAACAGAGGGCAGAGCAGAAAAAGAGCAGAAAAACAGTAAGTGGGACTTATGATGGAATGGGCTATTTATAGGCCAAAGGTGGGTAACCGAAAGAACATCATAAGTACCCATTGGAGGCGAACCGTCGCCGTAACTGCCCGCTGCACCCGAAAAGGCGCGCCCTCTGTAAATGACGCGCCTCTCCTCCAATGGCAAGAAGCCACGTGTCAACCGCTGCGCAGAAATGGGGGACGTGCCTCCCCAAACGTGCCTGGAAAACCGGGACACGCCTCCTGATTGGGACACGTCGTTTGACATCCCTGAGAAATGGAGACGCGCCGCTCAGTCTGACACGCTTGGCCATCAGACCTGCAGAAATAAAAAGCAGGCCACCTCGAGGACACCAAGAGACAGGCTATGGCTGAACAGCCCATGACTTTTGGGCAAGAGGTGTATCTTCGGTACAGGCTTTGCCTCGGAGACACCAAAGAATAGGCCAAGGCCGAACAGCCCAGACCCTCGGGCAAAAGGTGCGACCTCGGAACAGGTTATGCTTCCCAACAAGACTCCCAACGGCAACCTCGGAAAGAGATGCAAACCGAAGTCTTCACTTCGGCTTTCCAGAGGGGGGCATGTGATAGCCAAAGGCTGTCGCCTCAATCTGGCCGAATACCCTGCCACAACAACGGCCAGAAGAACTGGTGCTTCCCGGGAATAGGTGGAATCATGCACCTCGGGAGATAGCCTGAGAGCTCCGAGCCTCGGCACGCCAGTAAAATTTGAGGACTCCATTCGCCCCCCAAGGTTGTGAACAACGCGCCTTCGGAAAAATGGCACCAGACATTGCTGCCCGAATATGATATCCCCGAAGGCGGAACCCCCTGGAACTGGGAACCCCCGAACTGAGGGTAGGCTTCCCGAAGAGGCTCTGTCCGAACTAGAGGACGACCTCCCCCAGGGACCTCGGGAGTACGGCAGGCGCATTTAAGGAAGCATTTAAGGAAGCCTCTGACACGTCCCACCACAGACGTAAAAAGTCGCCCTGACGCGCAGACGCCATCAGAATCATATCATGGCCCGTCTCAGCACAAGGCTCGAGACCATCTAGTTACCAACTATCTGTCCCCTACGCCCAGACGTTCAGGAGCATCCGACCGCACACGTGTCATGATCTGAACGGGCTAGGTATTCCTATATATACAGGAAATAAATACTTGACAGGAAGTTGGCAGGCCGGATATACAGCTCCCACACTCTGAGAAAATACCAAGCGAGACTTTTCTGCCTTTCTCTTTGAGCTAGTGACTTTCTCCTTCTTCCGGCCACCACTGACTTGGGCGTCGGAGGCTCCCCCCCCGGAAAAACACTCCGGGGGCCTCCTAACCCTGTTTACCAGCTTTTCAGGTACTCTCCTTGGGGCGATCCACCTTCCAGGCGTTCTTCCTCCTAGAAGTCTCCTCAACAGTCATCATGACTCACAACGATGAGGCCTTGGGTCATCAGTATGCATTAAGGCGCTTTTAGGGGATGAGCAACTATGCTCAGTTGACCATCTTCGGAACAACTTAACCTCCATCGTAGTTTTGTCCCTTTCTTAACAACAATGTTCCGTTGGCGAAGACTGGCCACTTTCACAATTTACCCCTTCAGCATGATCATGTTTGGTCTTCCACCTTGGAATCGGGCATTTTTTATTTTCTCATTCAGAAGCGAACATGTTCGGTCAAATATGCCTTTGATAAAAAATGGAAATAGTTTCACACAGGCATTTTCGGAAAAGACCTCATTCAATTTTTTCACCATGTTTAGTCGGTCACCCTTGGGGAGAATTGTACAATTTCTCCTTAGAAATTTCTTCTAAGTATAGAATTTTTTCAAGGAATCTGAATGCCATGTATTTTTCAATTCCCCACCTTCGATGTCACCGAGCTTGTAGGCTCCAGGATGAATTTCCTCTAGGACCAAATAGGGTCCATCCCAGTTCGCCCAAAGTACTCCGTGAGATGGCCTTCGGGGTTCTAACTTGGCTTTTCAGAGGATGAGATCCCCCTTTTTAATTCCTTTCACTTTACATGCAGGTTTGTAGTGACGAATACTTTCTACTGGAAAGCTTTTCTTCTGAGCTCGGCCATTTCTCTATGCTCGTCAATGAGGTGGAGAATACTTGGATCGAGAATTCTTTGACTATCTAAAGGAGTTTGGTATAATATCACAACTCACTCCACCCGGTACACCTTAATGGAATGTTGTATCTGAAAGGAGAAATCGAACTCTATTAGACATGGTTCAATCTATGATGAGTTAAGCTAACCTTCCAAACTTCTTTTGGGGACATGCTCTGGAGACAACTATTTTTACACTAAACCGAGTTCCATCTAAATCGGTTCAAAAGACACCATATGAAATATGGAGTGGGAGGCACCCCAGTTTATTTTTTATGAAGATTTGGAGCTGTGACATTTATGTGAAATGTCAACCCTCTAACAAGCTAGGGCCCAAATCTTATAAATGTGTCATTGTTGGGTATCCTAAATAAACAAAGGGTTACTATTTTTACAATCCTTCTAAGCAAAAAGTGTTTGTTGCTCAAACTGGTGTCTTTCTAGAGAGAGTTTATCTCTAAAGGAACTAGTTGAGGGAAAGTAGAACTTGAAGAAATTCAAGAACAACAAGGGGACATTGAACCTGAAATGGAACCTAAACATACCACACAAGATGTTATGATTTAAGAGTTTATTCCTGTAGCATAGAGCCCATGTAGGTCTAGTAGGATTCAGCATAAGCCCGAAAGATATGGATTTATAGTGACTCACACTGGTGATGTGACGCTCATGGATCAAGATGAGCCCACAACCTACCAACAAGCTATGTCAGGGCCTGACTCTGAGAAGTGGCTAGTGGCCATGAAGTTGGAGATGGAATCCATGTATGAAAACCAAGCATGGACTTTGGTTGATCCACCTGAAGGGGTAAAACCTATAGGTGCAAATGGGTTTTCAAGAAGAAAACTAATAGGGATGTTAATTTGATTACCTTTAAGGGATGATTGGTTGCAAAAGGTTTGAAGCAAATTCATGGTATTGACTATGATAAAACATTTTCATCAGTGGCCATACCTAAATCCATCTGAATCTTATTGGCTATTACTGCACACTATAATTATGAGATATGGCAAATAGATGTCAAAATTGTGTTCCAAAATGGAAAGCTACTTAAGGATGTGTACTTGACACAACTTGAGAGTTTTGTTATTCCTGAGAATGCCAATAAAGTGTGAAAGTTGCGAAGGTCCATTTATGGACTGAAGCAGGCTTCTCAAAGTTGGAA
Organism: Aquilaria yunnanensis; assembly: GCA_039654915.1. Classification (NCBI taxonomy): domain Eukaryota; kingdom Viridiplantae; phylum Streptophyta; class Magnoliopsida; order Malvales; family Thymelaeaceae; genus Aquilaria; species Aquilaria yunnanensis. The sequence goes on from CM077598.1 coordinate 81,878,640, forward strand.
TCTTCATTTTGATGAAGCAATGAAAGAGTTTGGTTTTATCAGAAAAGAAGATGAATATTATGTCTACAAGAAGGTTAGTGGGAGCGCTATTGTTTTCTTGGTGTTGTATGTAGATGACATACTATTCCTTGGGAATGATGTTCCCGAGCTACAATCTGTGAAGACTTGGCTGAGGAAATGTTTATCTATGAAGGACTTGGGTGAAGTAGCCTAATGTCTTAGGCATCAAGATCTATAAAGATAGATCTAGAAGGCTTCTCAGCCTAAGTCAAAGTACATACATTGACAAGGTGCTAAGGAGGTTTAGCATGTAAGATTCCAAGAAAGGATTCTTGCGCATGTCACATGGTATAACTCTTTCTAGATCTCAGTGTCTGAGTACACCTGAGCATTATAGGGTCAATTACGGCCCTTAGCAGATTCATCTCCAGATATGGAGATTGGTGCTGACCATTCTTTAAAGTGCTCACCAAAGCAGCAAAAACTGAAGGCAACTTTGGCCCTGAGGAACATCCTTAGAACGAAGATTGCCAAAAGACTTGGAGTTATAGCCCTCATAGCGGTACACTCGGTGGGTAAGGTAAGTTCATAAATCCATAGTTTAAATGCCTTGATTAAAGGTGAATTAGCAAGATCAAGTAAGTTATGTAAAGGATAGATGGTTCCTAATTTAATTTGGCACCTAAGTGTCACTAGGGGCACAATGGTCATTTTGTACCTCGAGGTGATGAGTTTGGATTTAAGCTAATAAATTGATCTTTTGGACCTAAGACAAGAAACCAAAGAGTTGGGCTAACTTGCCAAATCCTATGGCACTATTTGAGCATGGGGGTCTTTTTGGAAAAACTAAAGAACTTGAAGGGTTTAAGTGAGAAATTGGCTATTTAAACCATTTTGAAGATTTTGGCAGTGACTATTCATCATCCCCGGCCTCCCAAACCCATAGCTCTCCTCCTTCTATTAAATTCCATAGCCAAATCTCACCCAAAACATCAATTGTTGGTGGAAATCAAAGCTTCATAAAGAACCCAAGTGGAAAAGAGCTTGTTTTTGTTGGGTTTCGGGAGCCAAACAGCGCAGCAGAATTTAACCGAAACCCTCCAGGATCCAAGTGAAACGGGGTAAACCGGGTGTTCGAAAATTTCATACCTAATTTTCGGTTGAGATCTCTCACTCAACTGTAGAGTCGAATCACAAAACCTGAACAGTTGACGTGTTCAGGCTCTCTATGGTATCCACACGAGCCTCTCGGGATCACCACGCTTCCACCACGTCTCGGCAGATGCGTTTCTCTTGCGCTCGCAGTGCTAGCTTGCGTCCTCCAAGGAATTGCAAGAGAAGAGTGTGGCTGTCCTTTTGGGAGGCTAGGGCAAGGAGACCTGCGAATTTCTCACTTAAAAGTTGTATTTATAGTGAGACTCAACTTCCAGGCCTAATGGGTTTCAAAGCCCTAATCCAATTAGGATTTAATTTCGGGCTTAATAATGGCTCAACTCCTTGGCCCATTATTAATACGAAATTAAAGTGAAACCATAACCCAAATAATTAGCCCATGCACTCTAATGATCCAAATAGCTCTATGTGTGCGACCCAATAGGCTCTTGCCATGTTGGCAATGATCATAAATCACATTTATGATCATAAGCAATGAGCGGTGTCTAGCAACATATCATTGCTACCCAAGTGACAAGATTGTCGGTGAATCGACTAAACCTTTATGATCATCACCGATATATGCCATTGTCCCTTTGTCCAAGATATCAAGACTAAGCACGAGACATGGAATGTGTCACTCTCGTATAGCCCAATCTTTGGTTTCTTGATTACCGAGTAGACTAACTTAAACTGACGACATTGATATCATATATCAACTCATCGGAGCATGGCCATGCATTTTCTAAGTCTCACTCTATCAAGGGGCCCAAAGATATCACTCCCGTTACATAGGAGGGAAAAATCCCATCTTGATCATACAAATCCCTCCACATGATATGTGACATACCCAATGACCTCCTTCAAGTTCACTCAGTTACGAGCAACAAAGGAAAGTATCAAAGTATGTGACTCACATGTAGGGAACCTTGATGATCTTAGGTCGAAGGACTACATATACCATGATCACTATGAGAATCACTTATGACACTCATATAACGATCCATGAAGTGTTCTCATGGTGGGTCGGTCCAGTACACAAGTTCTCCAACTTGTACCCATATGTAGACTACATATCTCATATTAGTCTCCACATATGCTAGTCATTATGTATTATTGCAACCCGCTCCACAATAATACTATACTAGGGACGTTTAAGAATATCATTATTCTAGGGTTACAATTATGTTTATTATGTTACGCAGAAACAAAACAACAAACAAAATTGCTGGATTAATGCCTCAATAAAATATCATGACTCAATTTGCAAAAATACAATCATCTCATGATTGGCTTTTTGGGCACAACACTAACAGTTTTTGCATGGGTTGCTTGGTTTGAGCTCAAAATCACGTTTTTGAGCTAGGTAGGCTCTAAATTTAGCTGGGACTTGTTGTTCTTTGATTGTGCTTGGTTTCTTGAGCTTCCATGAGCTTGGTTCCAGTTAGAATAAGCTTGAATTGGTGCCTTATAAGTTGAATTTGCTTGGAAGCGTAGGAAACGTTAGTGGAGCTTTGCGCTTGAAGCTTGAAGCTTTTGGTGCTTGATTCTTGCTAGTTCTTATGTAATTGAGGTAAAGGATTTATGATTCAATCATTATTGATGCCATTTCTAGCTTGTTTGCTTGTTAAATTCAAGTTTGATGAATGGCATTAATTGGTGGATGGTGTCGCCACCACACAAAAGTGGGAGAATTATAAGTGTGTCATACTGGCTAAAAACCATTATATTGTGTAATTCTCACCATAGTGATTGAAGTGTGGGGGGTAAAAGGCATGATCAACACCTCCTTAAAAGTGTTCCAAGTTAGTAACTTGGCCCCCAAGAAAAGCCTTAAGGGTTGTTTGTTTGTCAAGCAACCAATGGTCTTTTCTGTAAGATTTTGGAAATTTGGGTACGCAATTGCAAACCTCTCAGGAAAGAGACTTGGAGACTTATGGGAAGGATATGAATAGTATGAAAGTGCTATTGGAAGACCAAATTGCTCATGGTAGACAAGTTTGGACAAAGGAAACACTAAAGGCATTGAGGACGTAAATGTCTTAGTGTAAACCTTAAGGTGTTCAAGCTTTTGACTTAAGTCTAAGGGTGGAATTGTGGGGTTATCCCACCACGGGGGAGGTAGCTAAGGCTTGATAAATAGTAAAAAATGTTGTGCACATGTGTACCAATGAGTTCAAGACAAAGAAGCCATAATTAGTGAGAAGGAAAATGACATAAAGCAAGGTTAAGCTTATTAAGTGTGTTTTGTGCCCTTAAGCTCATTTAAAGCCATTTAAGTGGCCAAATCATTTATCTCTCTCAAATTTTCATCCTCCTCCAACCCAAGAACACAGCCACACTTCCCCCATAGCTACCATAGCTTCAAACGCAAAACTACTTGCAATTGAAGTCAAGGAAGCACAATTAGAAGCTATTTGGTGGTATTGCTTGAGTACACCTTGGATCAAGCTCCAATTTTAGCATACCTATCAAAGTAAGGGTTCTCTAGCTCTCATGGGTTATTTTCTATATTTTCAAGCTTGGAAGGGAGCCATGAGCTTGACGAACCAAGCTTAGTGAAGGGAGTGCACTTATTGAAGGTTTTGTGACCTAGTGTGAAGTGCATAGTGATGGCAGCAAAAATTAGGGTTCCTAGAGCCCATAGTTAGTACTAACTAGTGTTAAAATCCTCCTAAGATGAAGGATTAGTTTGAGGAGGGCTGCCATAGTGATTTTTTAAGTTTATTACATGTTTTTTGGACTAATCTATGGTTATTGTTGCTGCTGCATTTCATGTGTTTGTTGGTTATGAATGGCTGCTGCATTTGGTTGCTATATCTTGTATATATGCATTGTGGCTTTTTGGGTTTTAGTTTCTTTGGATTAATGTTTTAATGAGGAACACATTACCTTAAGAAACCAAGTGCTACCCTTACTAAGTTTCTCAATGAAACTTACTCCCCTCAATTCTGTTATTTCAGGTTCAGCATAAAGATCTCATTCAAACTTACATTTGTGGTTTGATTTTTGATCTAAAATTTTTGGTACATAAAATTCCATGTGTCTATTTATGATCTGGAAATTTTGGTGATTTTAGGAGCACATTTGGTATTTTTAATGGTGGTACTTATTGTGGTATGCAGCAGCTATCCAATATCCTGTTCTGGAGCCCATTGTGTCTCAGGCACTCCTATAACCTAGACCATGTATTTAGCTAAGTTAAGACCATTTTGTAGTGCATGTATGCATGTACATGTAGTGTGTGTAAAATGAGGTAAGTATGTGAACATTTGAGCATTGTTTTGGCTATGTAAGTGATGTGGTGCAAAGCTGCCTAAGTGTGAATGATGGGCTGGTTACTTGTAAATTCTTTTTTAGCCACATATGGTCTTTAAATGCAAGGGAATGTAATTCTTATGTGTAATGGACATATATGGGATAGATTTGGAGGGTTTTCCCCTTGTGAATGAAGTTTTGCACACTTATGAAATTTTGTATGGGCAAAATGGTCATAAAGTGGCCAAAATTTTCACTATGTACTTAAAGTTCTATAACTCCTTGTGTAGAATAAATCTTCGTATGAAATTTTGACCACTCCTAGAGAATATTTAGACTCTAAATTGGGATTTGGAATTTCTGAATCTGGGGCTTTGTAGCCAAAGATATGACATTGCAAAATTGGCTAAGTTACTATTCATTTGGTTAGAATTTTGTAACCAATTTTAAAAATTCAAAACTTGGCCCATAGATGGGCTATTGATGTAAACAAATTTCCTTGGTTTGATCTAAGTCTCTACTTGATAATGCAAAAAATAAAACATGGGGTACATGACAAGAATGATACAATTTATTAGTGGAAGTTATAGGTGTAGTGGCTGTTCACTAGAACTTAACAAGATTGCCTAATGTGTGGTAGCCAAGATTAAGACTTGTGTTAGTGTTTTCCTTCTTTGCTACCATAGTGTATATGAAATGTGACTATGTGTGTGATGGTTGGACCAATATGCATGTGTTTACATAGTGCCCAAGAGGGCTACTTGGGTAGGCACACTAAGGGTAGTGCTCTGATGGCCTATAGAACATTACCAATCCTGGGAGTCTAAATTCACAATTTTGAGGATTTGTGCGATGTTTATGGACACCATAGGATTAGTTTGGATGGTGCATTGTGGTCTCTGCTATCTGTACTACACATATATGAAGTTTGAAGGCTATCCATGCATGTTTGATATGTTTGGAAAGTATTCAAAGTTCGTAGCAGCAACATTGAAAGTTTTCTAGGCATTTTGCAGGTTTGGCAATGCGTCACCAATCAATATAGGTTCCCCTGATGTGATGCCAATACCTCAGAAATTGGCAGAACGTCGACGTGTCACCGAGACAGCATTGACACTTGATTTTGTTTTCTTCACAACTTTTCACTCGGGTGTTCGATTGAGGTGATTCAAGATTCCATGCAAAGCTAGGAAGGAGTACTATCATCTCCATGAGTTGACTACACTTAAAATGCAGAGTATTAAAGTTATTTTAACTCAAGGTGAAGGTAAGTCTTAAAGGTATGTTTAGCCACAATAAAGCACCATTAGTTGGGTGCAAGGTTTAGTGCCATGGAAAACCTAGTTGAGACTTTGGATTTAAGGCTTTGATGTGAAAACCTCAGTGCACCTAGTTGGGGTTCTAAAGAACCTAGTGAATGAGTCCAACCATGATCATTACCACTCCACTAGTGTGAACCAAGTAATGGTGGATGGGGAGCACCATGGATGACGGCTTAGTGCACTTGTTGCCTAAGAAAGCCATGCCTTGAGGTACAAGTGGAAGGCTAGTAAATCCTTGGTAGGTTAAATGGGTGGAGGCAAAGTGCCCAAGTGATCTAGTCAAGTCTTAGGACTTGATGCACTATGTGGAGGCCTAGCACACCTACTGGATTTCTTACAGCACAAGCAAGGAGCATCCACCATGTTCACCTGGACAACAACTAAGGGAAGGCTACATCATTACATTAGTCAGTAAGCTAAGGCTTACTAGGAGCGAGTTAGTGGCTAGAACTCGATCGGCATGGAGTGATGCCCGTGAGGAGGACTAGGATGAGGAAAGGTCCCAAGGGACCTAGGTATATGTGCATATGTTAGATCCTCAGGCTGGAGGAGCTCACAGCAAGTTGCATATGTTCTTATATGAGGAGTCCTCAGGATTTTTCTTCCAAGTTGAAGATCCCTTACTAGGAATCTTTGATTCTCACTCCCCTACAGTTCGTTGTGCAGATTTAGGTGTCATTGAGCCAGCAATTATTGAGGATTGTTAAGCTAGGCTTGTGAGCAGGTATTTAGTTTGTTTGAATCTTTATGATTCTTGTTTATGGGTTACTTCTTGGTCAAGTTATGGTACTAACTACAGTTGTCCTTTTGGCCTACAGAGGTTAGTGAAGCACATGGGAGGGCATACGAAGCTTGCCACTAGGAGTTTGCTCTGAGGTGGAAGATTGGTTCTAGATCTCAGTATAGTCATTTAGTGTATAGTTATGATACACTAGTTTACCTCCAATGGTCTTGTTGAGTAGTTTACTCTAAAGTTGCTCTTGGGTGCGAGCATAGTCTACTCTTGTTTGGATGGTCGCACACAATTGATTGTGTGTAGTTAATTCCATCTAATTGCTTTGAATGCTTTGACAGTTTTGATATTGTTTTTTATTAAAATATGCCATGGCAATGTTTCAAGTACCATTTCTTTATTTTATTGATTAAGTCAAAGCATAAACTCATGCATGATTGCATAGTGGGATTAAATAACTAGAAGCATAAAGGTTTTAACTAGTGCACATGTAATCAATTAGCCAAATGTGACAAATGTGGGACAAGTTCCCATAGGCTTCCTGGGCAGGTCCATAAGGGGTCGTGTTAGTTTTTGGTATCAGAGCTTGGGCGTGGTCATTGGAGGCTAGTTACTGAGATCTAGTGGTTTGTCCTTGTGCTAAGGTAGTTAGTACTAACCAACATTATGAGTTGTCATCTGGCTTTGGCTACAGGTTGCAATGGAGACACTTGGTTAGCTTTGCTTTCAAATGCTAAGGTCTAGGAAGGGATCCTTGCAAAGTAATGTGGCAATATTGGGGCAGTTGGTTTATCTTGCTACAAGGTAAGGCAACACCTTGATGCAACTAGTTAGGATGTAACCACCATCCTGGGAAGTTGTTTTGGACCTCATTCATGAGGTAGGCTATGTAGAAGGATATGGATTCTCCCAAAGTGGGGAGTACCATCAAGCTAGGTGGATTACTCTAGAGGTTCCAGAACTTGAACCCACCAACTTGAATGGGTTAGGCTACGTCGAAGAAACTTGAGGATGCACTAACCTAAGTGGTAAGCACTTGGTCATGTGGGCTACAAAGTAATAAAGTGTAGCACTCTCGTACTTTTCCGCCTTGAGCTAGTATATGAGGGCACTTGATAATTTTTTAGGTAAGCACCAATAAGTGGTGCAAGATGTAGTAGCTCTCGGAAGAGAGTTAGATGAGTTAAAGATATAGGACTACAAGGTGGAGGTTGGCTTATCCAAAATAGTAGGAGCAAGGGCAACATGAGTGCAAAATTTGACTTAAGACCAAGGAATAAGATTGGATTTTGAGGTGAAGGGCAAGGCCTAGAGCTGTAAAAAGTGTATAACTCTTAGCTTATACCTAAGAAGTATTGCCAACAGTCCAAGTGGTCATCGGACTAGTTTTGTATTTAGCCTTGGTTCAGTTAAGACCAGCCTAGGAAATTTATCCCCAATAGTTGTTGCCACAGGGAGTCAACCTAGTGCACCAGAGCAGTAGTTTAAGTTTTGCTTGGCCAGTCAAGTGGTTGAAGTTGGCAGCCACTAGCCAGATGTGAAAAGGTAGCCATAGTGAACTCACGGGCAGTGCATACCTAGTGTGAGGTAAGTTGTTAACCTTTCACTAGTAGTCTAGTTACTTTGTTGGAGTTCTAATATCAGTTTGTTGGCATAGTTTTGCTTTGCATGTTGGGTAGTAATTTTGAGCATGGTTAAGGGCTAACTCAAGTGCATTAAAAAGCTAATGATGCACCAACTATTGGGTTAATACCCAATACCTTAGGACCCATTCGCTAGTGTGTGAAACCACATAAGTGGAGGCCTAAATGCCTTAGATTGGAAAATGTTCCAAAGTTCCATAGGTTATCTCTTTACATGAGTTTGTTTAGTGGCTTAGTTGTTAGCGAACGACTGGCTACTCGAACAGATGAGTTCCTTAGAGTCATCAACTAAAAGAGAGCTCAGTCTGATGGGAAAGGTAAGTAGGTATGTTTTTTTTTTTGTTTCTAACCAATAAATGTAGGAGGTGACCATGCAAAAAAGGAAGAGAGCAAGGAATTTGTCTAGGGGTAAATAGATGGATAAGCTTGTTCATTTTTTAGCTATATACCCTAGGGTTGAGCTAGTAAGAGTACCAAAGTAGAGATAAGTCAACAGTTTGAAGCCTAGTCAATGAGGTTATTGGTTGAGCTAGTTAAATACCAGAGTTAGAGCATTTCATGTGACCTTAAAAGCAAGGGCTCATGATTTGCGATATTGGTTAAGGGCTAGTGGGTGTACTAAGAAAATTTATCATTTCAACACATGTAGGGTATTGTGCTCAAAGTACAGGAAAGTGAAGAGACTAAGTGTGTAGGCTTCAGGCACCTAGAATACTCCAAGTGGAGTAGCTGAAGCATTAAGACCTTCGACTTGGGTAGCTTCTCGATAGCTAAATTGTTGAGTGCTGGGTGGCCTGGGTTGAGAAGATACGAATATGGCCCAAAGGTTGCTAGCTACTTAGAGGTCTCAACACCCATGCTAGAGAGATTTTCTCTTGGAGCATGTGGGTGTTAGAGGCTCCAGTGTAGCGAAAGTAGTAGGATGATATTGCTTAGGTGGTGTATGGGTATCCTACTCAGTTCGCCAGTATACCTAATGCATTAGGGCCATCCAAGGGGAGCATTTAAAGACTCATACTGTAAGGTGGGCTGATACTTGCAACTCTCGATAGTTCATTCATTCGAAAGGGCCTTAGACTATAATAGAGCTTGGAGCAGATTATGTCTTAAGGGTACTAGTGGAATATAAGCCAAGGCTATAGAACACCAGTGACACACTTAGCCTAGTGAAGGTTAGGAGTTGTGAAGTACCAATCCTAGATTAAGGAATTAACTGTGTAAGGGTCAGTGGACAAGTTACATACTTGTTAAGCTAGCTTACACTAAGGGATTTGGTATCTGGCATTGGGTGTTGAACCTAGGGTGGAACTTTTCCTACTGTGAGTGTTAACAGACAAGTTTAACTTGTTAAGTTAGCTTACACTGTTGGGTTTTGGCACATAGGAGTAAGTGAAGGAAGTCTATTGGTGCTGAACTTTCAATAAAACCCTAACAGTGTAAGGGTAGTGGACAAGCTTTTAAAAGCATTTTAAGCTATCTTACCCTAAAGGACTCAGCATAGAGGTTGTGGTTGAGGATTCGTGATCACTGGATTTGTGGGGACAGCTTGGAGTAGTCAGCTGTGCTTTAGCAGTACTATGTGCTAAAGGTATGGAGGGGCCATGGCATAATCTTCAAGAGCAGCATTGTATTAATGTGTTTCAAACTGAGTAAGGTCAGAGTAAGGTAGAGAGAATAGTGAACAACAATCAGACTATGATTGGGAGTGAGCACAAAAGAATGGCATTAGCCATAGTACTTATACAAGACAGGGCCTGACTTAAGTGCCTTAAGGGCATTAGCTAAATGGGTCGAGTAGTTTGTCACCAACTGGATTGTTGTATGATGGAGATCCCTTGGTAGGTTTGATCAGGATATGTTGGCATCGTATCCTAGTACAGTGACTTAAGGTGGGGAGATTGAATTTGGAGGACCAAATTCTCCAAGGTGGGGAGAATTAGTTTAAATGCCTTGATTAAAGGTCAATTAGTAAGATCAAGTAAGTTATCTAATGGACAAATAATTCCTAGTTTAATTTGGCACCTAAGTGTCACTAGGGGCAAAATGGTCATTTTGTATTCCAAGGTGATCAGTTTAGTATTTAAGCTCATAAATTGATCTTTTGGACTTAGGTGAGAAGAAACCAAAGAGTTGGGCTAAATTGCCAAACGTTATGGCACTATTTGAGCGTGCGGTTTTTTTTGGCAAAACTAAAGAATTTGAAGGGTTTAAATGAGAAGTTGGCTATTTAAACCATTTTGAAGATTTTGGTAGTCACTATTCATCATCCCCAACCTCCCAAACCCATAGCTCTCTTTCTTCTCTTAAATTCTATAGCCAAATCTCACCCAAAACATCAATTCTTGGTGGAAATTAAAGTTTCATGAAGAACCCAAGTGGAAAAGAGCTTGTTTCTGCATGGGTTGTTTGGTTTGAGCTTAAAATCATGTTTTTGAGATAGATAAGCTCTAAATTTGACTGGGACTTGTTGTTCTTCACTTGTTCTTGGTTTCTTGAGCTTCCATGAGCTTGGTTCTAGTTTGAATAAGCTTGAATTCGTGCCTTATAAGTTGAATTTGCTTGGAAGCATAGGAAACGTTAATGCAGCCTTGCGCTTGAAGCTTGAAGCTTTTGGTGCTTGATTCTTACTAGTGATTATGTAATTGAGGTAAGGGATTTATGATTCAAGCATAATTGATGCCATTCGTAGCTCGTTTTCTTGTTAAATTCAAGTAGTTTAATGAGTGGCATTAATTGGTTGATGGTGATGAACATGTTGGACTAGTGAGTTTTTGAGGATTTCAATTGTGTTTATGGACACCATATGTAATGCCCGGACAATCCAAAGTGATTAGGTCCCGGGTTAAATGGATTTGGAGCATAAGAATTTTTCCTTAATCGGGAATTTAGCTCAATTAAATTGAGAAGGCAATATGGCATGTGCATAATTAAGTGTTGAACATCTTAAAAATAAGCTTGGCTTAGGCCAAGAGAAATAGTAATGAAAATGGTGGTTTTTAAAGATGATGGACTAAATTGAACAAAGGGATTTTTAGTGGATTGGGCTCAATTGCCCAAAATTAGAAAGTTGGAGGACTAAAGGGGGAATTATGCCATTTTAATGGCTTAGGATGCCTTAGCCAGCCATGCCCCTCCAATTCCCAATATTTTATGTCACCTTCCTCCAAATCCTATTATTTTAATCCACCTCCCATCCTTAGTCATCACCTTGGATTCTTTCTTCACCTACTTTTGGCTTTTTCTACCAAACTTACCCAAAAGTCTTCCAATTAGTCTTCATTTCTTTTAATCTTGTCTCCCACTCATTTCAAACACATTATTAATTTCCTATTATTTTAATCCACCTCCCATCCTTAGTCAAGACTTTGGATTCTTTCTTCACCTACATGTCTCCTACTTTTGACTTTTTCTACCAATTTACACAAAAGTCTTCCAATTAGTCTTCCATCCATTAAATCTTGTCTCCCACTCTTCCAATCACATTATACACTCATTTTCCTTCCCATATGGCTGGCCATCACCTTCCCACACATTAAAACATAATCAACCTACTCATTCAAAGCCATTTGCTCTCAAACTCTCTCATTCTCTCTCCATTTTCTTCCATACCAAGTCTCACCATTCCAAACACATTTCCAACTCTTTTCCTTATCTAAATATTCGTCCATAGCCAGAAATAATCATTTCTCAAATAAAAACCAAGTATTCTTGGTTGAATTCAAGCTCTAAGACCATAAAGAGCAAGAATCAGGTGAAGAATTCAAAGAAAACCAAGGAGGAAAATTCAGCCATTTCCATTTCTTGGAGGTTTTAAACTCCACTCAAGGAGCTCTTTGTGTGATTGAGTTCCTAAGTTCATTAGAAGCAAGAAATCAAGAAGAAGCTTGAAGAACATCAAGTACAAGAAATTGGCCTTACCTCTTTTGTGAGGTTCTGTAAGTGTACACCAAGTGTTCTTGGTATTTTTTGTTATTTGAGTTAATCACCAAGTGTTCTTGGTATCTTATGGTTACTAATAAAATTCGGCCCATCTTGGTGCTTATGCTAGAAAACAATTTCTAGAGTCAACAAGAAAGGAAAACGAAGGAAAATAAGCTTCTAAAGCTTTCGATGTTGTGGGTAAGGATTCCTATACTCACTTTATTGCATGGTATAATTCCATGGCCTTTTTATGTGAGTATTCGGGCCCCTAGGTGATGGTCAAAGAACCATGTGATCCTAGGAGTGCTAAGAGGGCTTAAGTTATGTTATTGCTTCGGCAATTCTGTTTTGCTCATGAGCTAAGTTAAGTAAGCAAGCATTATGGGCTAGGAGTTAAGGCGGCCACCTTAATTCCTATGCTAAGTGAGCTCTCCGAAAACATTAAGTATATGAAATTAATGAACTAAAACTTGAGGGATGCTTGCTGCCCTTCTGTGAACAAAGTGTTAAGTGGCGTGTGTTTGTGTGCTTCTTTGATTTGTTGTGCATGCTAACCCCCGATTATGATATTATTGCTATATGCATGTATCTTTTTGTTTTCTTTGTCTTTATGTTTCCTTTGCAGGAATAAGGATTATTTTTCCATTACATTCTTGGCATATGTTAGGCCTTGGAGGCCATAAGTTAGGCATTGGATGCCACGGAATCCTTATTGAGTTTTATAACTCACCCGCCCTACTCTACTTTTGTAGGTAAAGGTTTGCTTGAAAGATCAAGCTAAGAGTCTTGAGTACTCTTTCTATATTCTAAGGTTGGATTTGTGTATGGTATTGCTCAAAATATTCTAAGTATTCTAAGTATATAAGTTGCTTGTAAACAAGCTAAAAAAAAATGTGGACTTTCTGTGCAGGACTTGAAGTTTTAGAATTGTGGGAACAAGGTCTATTAAGGTGGAAATTTGTGTTCCATGGCTTTGTGGATTTATGGCTTGCTTTTAAGCATGTTTTTGTTGGTCTAACTTTAGTGACCAAATTATGGACTTAGCTAAAATTTGGCCAAACTTGGCTTTGGGCTTGTATTATGGACTTGGATATTTTTGGGTATTTTTATTGCTTGGTGGACTTACCAAGGCCCATGCATGAATTTATGGGTTATGTTTTCATGAAACTTGAAGCATGTTGAAATTGGGCTTAAATGTACGTTTTGGGCTTAAATAAGAACTTGAAAATTTTGATTTTATTCTTGGTTAATTTTGGGCCATATGCATGTTAAGTACTAAAAGGTCCATAAGCCCATGTCTATGTTAAAAGCATGCAATGTTTGGCTATGTATGCTCACTTAGTAAAGAACATGCAAGTAAACTTAGAAAAAGCATGAAATTGGATGCTTGTGTAAAGTTTGGCTAATAAGAAATTTAAGTGCACATATGTGAATTAATACATGCCTAAGCATTAGTTGCATCTAAAGGCATTAAGTGATTATGTGCACTAGTGAACACCAAAACACATAAGCATGCAAAGCATATGCATGAAAATAAGTTTTTAAACTTAAGTTGGTGTTTTGGTTGCCATGCATATTCTTGGCTAAGCTTGGTAAAGACCATGAAAATGAACACATGAAATCCACATAGGTGCTAGCTTGTATCTGAGAGCACTTCAACTTAACCTTAATTAAAGAACTTAACGAGCTAGTACCGATAAGTATCCTGGGGTTCGTGCCCATAAGTCTTAGTGAGTTTTAAAAGCCCCTTCTGTGTAATGAAAAACTTCCGCTGCATGTTTTAAAAAAAAAAAAATCAGGCCCAAATGGGCCAGGGGCAGTTTAGGGCACGACAGCTTGGTATCAGAGCACAGTTGCTCTTAAGGACCAAAGTTTTGGTCTATGATTCTTAGTATAGACTTGTTCCCACATAGGTTAAGTCCACTAATGAATATTTATGAATATTGAGCAATTGTGTGCCTTGCTTGTTGTTAATTCTAGGATGAGAACCAGAAATACGAACCGAGGCCGAAATGAAAGTGAAACTTCCCATCAGGGGAATGAAAATGCTGGCTTTGTGCCAGAGGCCCAAGTTAGGCCTTCTGAGCTCATAAGGGCTAATGTTACTGGGCCTAGCATTGATGCCCAAGAAAGAAGAGAGGCACGAATGGAAGCAATGATGGAAGCTATGCAGGGCAATATGGCCCAATTAGCAGCTAGCATGCAGATTCTGGCAAGGGGTCAAGCCCAAGTCCCAGAGCCTACTGGGCAACAAAGAGAGCCACCAATAAGAAGGAGGCTAGGAAAATAACCTATACTCGATGATCAAGCCAGTGAAAATGGTGATGATGAGGATGAGGAAAGGAGAAACCCAAGAGCTAGAAGGATAAGATCTGAGATTAGACAAGAACTGAGGGAAGAAGAAGAAGAAAGTCCAGATGTAGAAGAGCTGGACATAGAAGATATTGATGGGCCTGCCCAACTCACTGTCACCACTGGAACAGTGAGGGCCCAAAGAGGGAGGCCCAATATGGATAATAGTGGAGGCCTAAGAGAAGGCCAACTAGAGGGGTTCCTTGCCCTAAGACCACCAACATTTAAAGGAAGCTGTAATCCAGATGAAGCAGAATTCTGGTTAAACCAAATTGAAAAGATCTTTGAGAGAATGGAGGTTTCCTCTTCTCAGAAGGTCTTACTGGCAACATTCAGGCTAGAAGGAAATGCTGAATTGTGGTGGAGAGCAGTCCACCGGACTTATGCTAGCAAAAATGCTAGGCGGCCCGCTCAAAGCAGAAGAGCAATGAGATGGATCAAATTCAAACAAGTGTTTTATCAGCAATACTTCAGTGAAGCACTAAAAGACCAGAAATAGGTTGAGTTTGACCTGCTTGAGCAGAAAGAGCTCTCCGTACTGGAATACGAACAGAGGTTCAATAACCTCATATGGTACGCACCACAGTACGATGATCGAGAGGACCTTAAGGCCAAGAGGTTCCTTCGGGGACTTAGGCCAGAGCTGAGGCAAATACTCAAAGCAGTAGGAGCCCACAAATACTATGACATTGTACAGAGGGCTATGGCCCTAGAGCAAGAATTCAGGGAGCAAGCCATGAATGGCCCTGGAAGTACTAGTGGGATGCAAAAATTCTCTAAGAAGAGAGGCAGAGAAAGCTTGGCATATGAGCCAAGAAAGGGTAACAAAAGAGAGAAGACTGCATCCCCCTATGGGCCACAATGTGAGACATGTGGAAAATTCCATGGCCAGAATCCATGTTATAGGCTCACTTCCGGATGCCTTAAGTGTGGTGCGAAGGATCACTGGGTAAAAGACTGTCCTGTCAGAGGAGAAGATTAGAGGACCCTAGGAGGGTTCAACAACAGATGGGCACAAAGGCAATTGCCCATAAGGAGGCCCAATATGCCTCCACCTCCACAAAGAAGTGACCAAGATAAGGCCAGGAAGGGACAACCTCAGGCTACTGGAAGAGTATTCCAGATTGAGACATCGATGAAAGCACGAGAGGACCTAGAGGTCAACAGAGTTAAGGAGGATGAAGAAGAAATAGACCAGGCTAAGCTGGTCAGAAAGACTCTGAAAGGTACCATTTCCATAAATGGTTATGAAGTATCAGTTTTGTTCGATACTGGAGCATCTCTATCTATAGTATCCTTTAAGCTAGTCAAAGATATAAACCTAGAAGTATGCAATACAGATAAAATGTACCTGGTTAAAACTGCCGGGAATGAGGTTATGATAACATACCATATGGTAAAAGATTGCATGCTTAAGCTAGGTGAACTAGAGCTTAGAGCCGACCTGATGGTCTTGGATACTAATGGATATGACATCATCCTAGGAATGAACTGGCTTAGTGCCAATCGGGTGGTTATAGACTGCCATGCCAGGCAACTTTATCTGCCTGGGCACAAACCTCAATCTTTGGAAAAATCTCCTGGGTTAGTCCCAGATTTTCATTTAAAGGTGGTGGAACACAAACCCTTATTAATAAAAGGTGAATACCTAGGGTTAAATGGAACAGAAGTAGAAATAGAGCTGGGTAAAATACCCATAGTAAGAGAATTCCCTGAAGTGTTCCCCACTGATCTCCCAGGACTCCCTCCTGCAAGAGAGGTTGAGTTTGAGATCAAATTAGTGCCAGAAGCTGCACCAGCATCTATTGCTCCGTACAGGATGGCTATTCCTGAAATGATGGAACTAAAGAAGCAACTGGATGAGTTGCTTGAGAAGGGTTTCCTAAGGCCAAGTACATCTCCTTGGGGAGCACCTGTACTTTTTGTGAAGAAGAAAGATGGAACCCTTAGGTTGTGCATTGATTACAGGAAGCTCAATGCACTGACCATTAAGAATAAGTACCCCCTCCCAAGGATCGAGGATCTATTTGATCAGTTAAAGGGAGCTAAGGTCTTTCCCAAAATAGACCTAAGATCTGGATACTTCCAGTTGAAAGTCAGAGAAGAAGATGTCCCAAAGACAGCTTTCAGGACCAGATATGGTCACTTTGAGTACACAGTGATGCCATTTGGGCTCACAAATGTGCCAGCCTTTTTCATGGACCTCATGCAAAGAGTGTTTAAAGCTCATTTAGACCACTTTGTTGTGGTATTTATTGATGACATATTGGTGTACTCAAAGGATGAAGAAGCCCATAAGGAGCACCTAAGAGTGGTGCTAAGCCTGTTAAAGGAACATGAATTATATGGCAAACTAAGTAAGTGCCAATTCTGGGCTAAAGAAATTGGATTTCTCGGACATGTAATCAATGAGCATGGTTTAGCTGTTGATCCCGAAAAAATTAAAGCTGTCTTGGAATGGAAGCAACCTCAAACTGTGAGGGACATAAGGAGCTTCCTGGGACTTGCTGGCTACTACAGGAGATTTGTGCCCAAATTTTCTGTAGTAGCAGCTCCGCTCACTCAATTGACAAGAAAGGACCAAAAATTTGAGTGGAGTGAGCAATGCGAGGCTAGCTTCCGAGAACTTAAGGAAAGATTGACTACAGCCCCAATACTGGTTCTACCAGACCCTACTAAGGAGTATATAGTTTACACGGATGCTTCTCGAGTTGGGCTGGGCTGTGTCTTAATGCAAGGGAAGCAAGCAATAGCCTATGGATCAAGACAATTAAGGCCTCATGAGAAGAATTATCCAGTTCATGATCTGGAGTTAGCGGCAGTGATCTTTGCTCTGAAGCAGTGGAGACACTACCTACTTGGAGGCAGATTCCAAGTCTTCACGGACCACAAGAGTCTAAGGTACCTGTTTACACAAAAGGACCTGAACATGAGGCAAAGAAGATGGCTTGAGTACCTGAAAGATTTTGAGTGCGTCATCGAGTATACGGCCGGAAAAGCCAATGTGGTAGCTGATGCTCTCAGTAGGAAGTACACGGGAATACTCAAAGCCACTGGAGAGCCTATTGAGGCGGAGGTACTCAGTGTATCTGAGTTGGCCCAAGATTGGGATAAGTGGGAAATGGACCAAGTAAAGGTCCTAACTATTAGGCCTGAGTGGAAATACCTCATTCAGGAAGCTTAGCTTCAAGATGAGGAGATTCCCAGGATCGCTGGGCAGAAACAAGGAAAATTGTATCAAGGATTTTCATTTAAGGCTGGAATATTATATTTCCGGGATAGGATTTATGTGCCAAATAAGGATGGAATCAGGCAACAAATCCTAGAAGAAGCCCACTCCAGTTTGATGAGTATGCATCCTGGAGTTCAGAAAATGTATAAGGATTTGAAATCCCATTTCTGGTGGCCATATATGAAGCAAGAGATTGGTGCTTCTGTGGCTAAGTGTATGACTTGTCAACAAGTCAAAGTGGAGCACCAGAGACCTGGTGGAAAATTACAGAGCTTACCTATACCAGAAAGAAAATGGGAATCCATATCCATGGACTTTGTAGTGGGTTTGCCACTGACCCGAAGAAAGTGTAATACAATCTGGGTCATAGTGGATAGATTGACTAAGGCAGCCCACTTTTTGCCCATAAACCTTACAGACTCCTTGGAGAAATTAGCCCAACTATACGTTAAGGAGATAGTAAGGCTACATGGTGTACCGGACGATATTGTCTCGGATCGAGACCCAAGATTTGTTTCCAGATTCTGGAAGTCCTTACACCATGCCTTGGGCACTAAGTTAAAGTTTAGTTCTACATACCATCCTCAAACGGATGGACAGACTGAAAGAACCATTCAAACATTGGAAGATATGTTAAGGTGTTGTGTTATTGACTTCCAAGGAGAATGGGATAAACACTTGCCTTTAGTGGAGTTTTCATACAACAATAGCCATCACTCAGTGATTGGCATGGCACCTTATGAAGCACTCTATGGAAGAAGATGCATAACTCCACACTGCTGGCATAAGCCAGGTGATAAGTTGGAAATTGGCCCAGAACTCATAAGAGAAACTACTGGAAAGATTAAGCAAATCCAGGAAAGGATTAAGACTGCCAACAATAGGCAAGAATCATATGCCAACCTCAAGAAAAGAAGAGACCTGGAGTTCCAGGTAGGAGACCAAGTATGGTTAAAAGTATCTCCTATGAAAGGAGTAATGAGGTTTGGAAAGCGGGGAAAATTAGCCCCGAGGTATGTAGGACCATACCTAATACTCGCAAGAGTAGGAAATGTAGCCTACAAGTTAGAGCTACCGCCTGAGCTGGGACATGTACATGACACATTCCATGTAAGCCTATTGAAGAAGTGTGTCTTTGATCCTAAACAAGTGGTACATGTCACTACTGTTCCCATCACCCAAGATCTCACCTATGAAGAAGAACCAATTCGGGTATTGGCAAAGGACACTAGGAAGCTCAGAAGTAAGTGGATATCGATGGTAAAAGTCCAATGGACTAACCATTCTGAGGAGGAGGCCACATGGGAGGTTGAAGCTGAAATGCTTAAGAATTATCCTGATATCTTTCCTAAACTTCTAGGAAATTTGGAGGACCAAATTTCTTAAGGAGGGGAGTGTTGTAATGCCCGGACAATCCTAAGTGATTAGGTCCCGGGTTAAATGGATTTGGAGCATAAGAATTTTTCCTTAATCGGGAATTTAGCTCAATTAAATTGAGAAGGCAATATGGCATGTGCATAATTAAGTGTTGAACATCTTAAAAATAAGCTTGGCTTAGGCCAAGAGAAATAGTAATGAAAATGGTGGTTTTTAAAGATGATGGACTAAATTGAACAAAGGGATTTTTAGTGGATTGGGCTCAATTGCCCAAAATTAGAAAGTTGGAGGACTAAAGGGGGAATTATGCCATTTTAATGGCTTAGGATGCCTTAGCCAGCCATGCCCCTCCAATTCCCAATATTTTATGTCACCTTCCTCCAAATCCTATTATTTTAATCCACCTCCCATCCTTAGTCATCACCTTGGATTCTTTCTTCACCTACTTTTGGCTTTTTCTACCAAACTTACCCAAAAGTCTTCCAATTAGTCTTCATTTCTTTTAATCTTGTCTCCCACTCATTTCAAACACATTATTAATTTCCTATTATTTTAATCCACCTCCCATCCTTAGTCAAGACTTTGGATTCTTTCTTCACCTACATGTCTCCTACTTTTGACTTTTTATACCAATTTACACAAAAGTCTTCCAATTAGTCTTCCATCCATTAAATCTTGTCTCCCACTCTTCCAAGCACATTATACACTCATTTTCCTTCCCATATGGCTGGCCATCACCTTCCCACACATTAAAACATAATCAACCCACTCATTCAAAGCCATTTGCTCTCAAACTCTCTCATTCTCTCTCCATTTTCTTCCATACCAAGTCTCACCATTCCAAACACATTTCCAACTCTTTTCCTTATCTAAATATTCGTCCATAGCCAGAAATAATCATTTCTCAAATAAAAACCAAGTATTCTTGGTTGAATTCAAGCTCTAAGACCATAAAGAGCAAGAATCAGGTGAAGAATTCAAGGAAAACCAAGGAGGAAAATTCAGCCATTTCCATTTCTTGGAGGTTTTAAACTCCACTCAAGGAGCTCTTTGTGTGATTGAGTTCCTAAGTTCATTAGAAGCAAGAAATCAAGAAGAAGCTTGAAGAACATCAAGTACAAGAAATTGGCCTTACCTCTTTTGTGAGGTTCTGTAAGTGTACACCAAGTGTTCTTGGTATTTTTTATTATTTGAGTTAATCACCAAGTGTTCTTGGTATCTTATGGTTACTAATAAAATTCGGCCCATCTTGGTGCTTATGCTAGAAAACAATTTCTAGAGTCAACAAGCAAGGAAAACGAAGGAAAATAAGCTTCTAAAGCTTTCGGTGTTGTGGGTAAGGATTCCTATACTCACTTTATTGCATGGTATAATTCCATGGCCTTTTTATGTGAGTATTCGGGCCCCTAGGTGATGGTCAAAGAACCATGTGATCCTAGGAGTGCTAAGAGGGCTTAAGTTATGTTATTGCTTCGGCAATTCTGTTTTGCTCATGAGCTAAGTTAAGTAAGCAAGCATTATGGGCTAGGAGTTAAGGCGGCCACCTTAATTCCTATGCTAAGTGAGCTCTCCGAAAACATTAAGTATATGAAATTAATGAACTAAAACTTGAGGGATGCTTGCTGCCCTTCTGTGAATAAAGTGTTAAGTGGCGTGTGTTTGTGTGCTTCTTTGATTTGTTGTGCATGCTAACCCCCGATTATGATATTATTGCTATATGCATGTATCTTTTTGTTTTCTTTGTCTTTATGTTTCCTTTGCAGGAATAAGGATTATTTTGCCATTACATTCTTGGCATATGTTAGGCCTTGGAGGCCATAAGTTAGGCATTGGATGCCACGGAATCCTTATTGAGTTTTATAACTCACCCGCCCTACTCTACTTTTGTAGGTAAAGGTTTGCTTGAAAGATCAAGCTAAGAGTCTTGAGTACTCTTTCTGTATTCTAAGGTTGGATTTGTGTATGGTATTGCTCAAAATATTCTAAGTATTCTAAGTATATAAGTTGCTTGTAAACAAGCTAAAAAAAAATGTGGACTTTCTGTGCAGGACTTGAAGTTTTAGAATTGTGGGAACAAGGTCTATTAAGGTGGAAATTTGTGTTCCATGGCTTTGTGGATTTATGGCTTGCTTTTAAGCATGTTTTTGTTGGTCTAACTTTAGTGACCAAATTATGGACTTAGCTAAAATTTGGCCAAACTTGGCTTTGGGCTTGTATTATGGACTTGGATATTTTTGGGTATTTTTATTGCTTGGTGGACTTACCAAGGCCCATGCATGAATTTATGGGTTATGTTTTCATGAAACTTGAAGCATGTTGAAATTGGGCTTAAATGTACGTTTTGGGCTTAAATAAGAACTTGAAAATTTTGATTTTATTCTTGGTTAATTTTGGGCCATATGCATGTTAAGTACTAAAAGGTCCATAAGCCCATGTCTATGTTAAAAGCATGCAATGTTTGGCTATGTATGCTCACTTAGTAAAGAACATGCAAGTAAACTTAGAAAAAGCATGAAATTGGATGCTTGTGTAAAGTTTGGCTAATAAGAAATTTAAGTGCACATATGTGAATTAATACATGCCTAAGCATTAGTTGCATCTAAAGGCATTAAGTGATTATGTGCACTAGTGAACACCAAAACACATAAGCATGCAAAGCATATGCATGAAAATAAGTTTTTAAACTTAAGTTGGTGTTTTGGTTGCCATGCATATTCTTGGCTAAGCTTGGTAAAGACCATGAAAATGAACACATGAAATCCACATAGGTGCTAGCTTGTTTCTGAGAGCACTTCAACTTAACCTTAATTAAAGAACTTAACGAGCTAGTACCGATAAGTATCCTGGGGTTCGTGCCCATAAGTCTTAGTGAGTTTTAAAAGCCCCTTCTGTGTAATGAAAAACTTCCGCTGCATGTTGTAAAAAAAAAAAAAATCAGGCCCAAATGGGCCAGGGGCAGTTTAGGGCACGACACCATAGGGTTGGTTTGAGTGCTGCATTGTGGTCTGTACAATGTGTACTACATGTATGTGAAGCTTGAAGGCTATCCATGCATGTTTGATATGTTTGGAAAATGTTCAATGCTCATAGCAGTAGAATTAGAAGTTTTCTGGGCATTTTGCAGGTTTGGCGATACATAGCCAATCAATACAAGTTCCCATGATGCTTTGCCAATACCTCAAAAATTGGCAGCATATAGCATTGACACCAGGTTTTGTTTTCTTCATAACTTTTTGCTCAGGTGTCAGATTGAGGTGATTCAATATTCCTTATGAAGCTAAGAGGGAGTACTATCACCTCCATGCATTTCACTATGCTTAGAATGGCCTAGTTTTGAAGTTATTTCAACTCAAAGTGAAGGTATGTTTTAAAGGCATGTTTGGCCAAAATAGAGCACCATTAGTTGGGTGCAAGGTTTAATGCCATCAAAAGCCTAGTTAAGACTTTGGATTTGTGGCCTCAATGTGAAAACCTTACTGCATCTAGTTGGGGTTCTGAAGAACCTAGTGAATGAGTCCAACCATGATCATTACCACTCCACTAGTGTTAACCAAGTAATGGTGGATAGGGAAGCACCATGGATGAAGCCTTAGTGCACTTGTTGCCAATCCAAGCCATGCCTTGAGGTACAAGTGGAAGCCAAGGACATCCTTGGTAGGTTAAATGGTTGGAGCTAGAGTACACAAGTGACCTAGTCAAGCCTTAGGACTTGAGGCACTATGTGGAAGGCTAGTACATCTATTTGATTTCTTACAATGCAAGCAAGGAGCGTCCACCATGTTCACCTACACAAAAACTAAGGGAAGGCTACAACATTGCATTAGTCAATAAGCTAAGGCTTACTAGGAGGGAGTTAGTGGCCAGAACTCGCTAGGCACGGAGTGAAACCTCGTTTGGAGGACTAGGATAAGGAGAGGTCCCAAGGGACCTAGGTATATTTGCATATATTAGACCCTCAGGCTGTATGAGCTCAGAGTAGGTTACATATGTTCTCATATGAAGAGTCCTCAGGATTTCTCTTACTGGTTGAAGACCCCTTACTGAGAATCTTTTATTCTCACTCCCTTACATTTCGTTGTGTAGATTGTTGACCTAGGCTTGTGAGTAGCTATTTAGTTTATTTGAATCTTTATGATTCTAGTTTATGGGTTACTTGTTGGTTAAGTTATGGTACTAACTACAGTTGTCTTTTTGGCCTACAGAGGCTAGTAAAGCACAAGGGAGGGCTAACGAAGCTTGCCATTAGGAGTTTGCTCTAAGGTGGAAGCTTGGTTATGGATCTCAGTACAGTCATTCAGTGTATAGTTATGATCCACTAGTTTGCCTCCAATGGTCATGTTGAGTAGTTTACTCTAGAGTCACTCTTAGGTGCGAGCATAGTCTACTCTTGTTTGGATGCTTGCACACAACTGATTAAGCATAGTTAATTCCACCTAATTGCTTTGAATGCTTTGACATTTTTTATATTTTTTTATTAAAATATGCCATGGCAATGTGTCAAGTACCATTTATTTATTTTATTGATTAATTCAAAGCATAAACTCATGCATGATTGCATGGTAGGATTAAATAACTAGAAGCATAAAGGTTTTAACTAGTGCGCACGTAATCAATTAACTAATTGGAAGTAATGTCGGATAAGTTGCCATAGGCTTCCTGGGCAGGCCCACAAGGGGTCGTGTCACTTGGGATGAACTTAAAGCTACTTAACCCGTTTGTTGATAGTTCGGCAACCACAGGAATGGCAACCTCTCATTGTCTACCTCGCAGTGACTGAGAAAGTGGTAAGTTTGGTACTAGTGAGGTAAGAAGGAGGAAAATAGTGGTCGGTATATTATGTCAGCAAATCCCTGCACGGTGTTGAAGTCAGGTACCCTCTACTGCAAAAAGCCATTTACACCTTAGTCATGGCAAGTAGGAGGCTCCGCGCCTATTTCCAAGGACATTCTATCACGGTCCAAAATAACCTACCTCTTCGGGATGTCATGAAAAGGGTGGATCATTCCGGCCGACTGTCAAAATGGTGTATTGAGCTCAGCAAATACAACATCATATACAAAGTGAGAAAGGCTTTAGCAGAATTTATTGTTGAACTGCTTGAAACCAAGGACGCCCTCGATAACCTTAGCAATGAGGAGGCCAAATGGGCTTTGTATGTAGATGGCGCATTAGGGTCAGAACACCAAGGGGTCGGGATAATACTCCAATGTCTGGAAGGGATGGAATCGGCCCAAAATATCAAATTCAGATTCCAGGGCACCAACAATATCATAGAACATGAAGCCCTCATAGCTTGATTACGATTGGTAAAAAGACTTGGTGTATTAAATCTAAAGGCTTATAATGATGTGCAATTGGTTGTCTGACAGAGGGTGTACGGTGCCAAGGATCCCAGTCTGGCAAAATACCATAATCTAGTAACAAAACAGATCCAAGAATTTGACAAAGTAAGAATATAAAAGGTACATCAGAAGGAAAACATCAAACCTGACAGACTGGGAAAATCAAAATAGTCAACCGAGGTACTGGACCACCTGAGCATAGCCATAATGGCTATCACCGCACCAAAAAAGTGTTGGAAAGACCTTATAAAGTAATATTTGGTCAGTTCATCCTTACCCCAGTGATAGCCAAAAGGCTATTACCCTTGGAGATTTCCCAAATTGCCTTGGTGAGTACCACCCTCGGGGAACACACGTGACGAACCTCAGGAAAAAAGGAAGCCCCCACCATCCTCGGTGTGAACACCACCCTACAAATGAAAGGCCAATGTCTCCGAGATTTGATCACCTAGGCAAAGAACACCTTCGGTTAAGACCTAGGCCCGACCTCAACTACCTTCGGTAAGTGATTGGACCGACCTCAAAAAGGGCATGCACAACCACCTTCGGATGGGCAAGCCCACCAACTTCGGGAGTGTATATCCTCATCCTCGGTAAGGAAGAACGTCTCCTAAAGGTGCCCCATTCTGCCAAAGGACCTCACCTGACTACATTCAGTGGTAATGTTGGGCCGAATGAGACCTCCTGCCCCGAAGGAGTTCAATACTCTAAAGGGTTATAGCTCCCCGAAGGGGTCTTCTAGAGACATGACAAAAATGGTTAAGGAGCCTCTGACACAGAGACCTTGCACATGCCACTGACCTCTGGCCAGAATGGCCTACGGCCAGCTAGAGATACCTATCTCCAAAGGTACGGACGACATCTAACCGTATGCGTGTCATGATCTGAGTGGGCTGTGTCAAACGGCCTCCTACCTACGCCTTCCTATAAAAAATTGGGAATGACCTTGGTAAGGACACATAACTCTCTCTACTCTTTGCTCTCCACTCTCTGCTCCTTACTCCCTAAATACTAACATGGGCGTTGAAGGCTCTTCTCCCGGAAACACATTCCGGGCAGCTTCTAACCTTTGTTCTTCTGAGTGTTTTAGGCACCCTCATACCAGAAGTCTCTCCTTCAGGCCAACATGTCATACAACGAGGATGTCGTCGGGCATCATTTGGCGCCATCTGTGGGAACTCACTCCCAGGTCACCGTTGTTGAGACACAACATTCTAAGGACAAAGACTCCCGAAGTCCCCGCCTATGCCGGAAACTCAACCGGTGACTAAACAACCCACCATAGGGATTTCTTTACCTAAGGAAAAATGTCCTCTAATGATCATGATAAGCTTTCTATGCAATTTTCAGTGCTCTATTGTGGCTGAGATGACACAACAACTTGACCAAAGGTGGTCTCAACTGCCTTCGAACCGAAGGGCCTCTTCACCGGCTGCCCGCCGGGAGAGAAGTCCTAAGTTTGCTCATCGGAGTTTAGGAAGTAGGGACTTCCACAATGAGTCCTCATCGGAGGACATACCCCCCAGAGGACGTTGTCCTGAAGAAACGGTGTCAAAAGGCCCCAAAACTTCCAACCAGCGAAGTCCATCACTAGATAGGAAGTCACAGTCCCCCGACCGACGAAGCTATTCCCCAAAAAGGAGATGTCACTCTCCGTCGCCGAAGGCCACCAGGCAACAAGAAGAGACCAGTACTACCACCTCATGGAGAAAATCCTAAAGAGGCTGGAAAAGGTAGAAAGGCAGATTTCCTGGAAGCCTATTTGGTCAAGGCTGTCAGAGACCTTCACCGGAGAAGAGTCACCCTTCATCCATACAATAGTAGAGGCACCCATGCCAAGTGACTTTCGAGTACCACGCTTGGAAACATATGATGGGCGTACTGACCCCCAAGCTTAACTAACGAAGTATAGACGCAGCATGGTGTTGCATGGTGCTGATGATGCCCATAGAATGATAATGGTTTTCCAAGAGTTTTCCACCGCATTCACTCAACAGTTCATTGGAAGAAGATCAACGGTGAAGACGCCCGTTTAGATGTTCGACATAGCACAAAGGAATGGAGAGACCATTCGCGACTATGTTGAGAGGTTCAATAGGAAAGCCCTGAGTGTGCCCGACTTCCACCATGAAATCTGCATCCTCGCCATGATCAGGGGACTTCAGAGAGACTCACAATTCTTCTATGAGTTCTCCAAAGATCCCCCAGACACCCTCGGGGAATTCTACCGAAGGGCGGAACAACACATGACTGTTGAAGAACTGCGAATGGGAGGGCCAAAGTCCGACCACAATCATACTGAAGGTCAAGCTCACCAACGTCGGTATAGAACTGAGGGTGGGGGTAGACCTCAAAAACAAAGAGGAAAGAGGCAGGTGTCATTCACTCCCATGAACACCACAAGGACAAACATCCTGATGGCCATGGAGAGGCAAGGGACTACTATCCAACGTTTGAAGGCAATGACCTCGGAGAATAAGAAGAACATGAAGAAGTTTTGCTAGTTTCACTGAGACCATGGGCACGACACTGAGGACTGCTTCCAGCAGAAAAAGTACATAGAATCTCTGATCAAAGAAGGCCAACTGTGGTGATACCTGCGAATGTGATCCCCCAAAGGATGATGGGAAGAAGAGAGGAAAGGAGAAGATGAGGACTATGATTCTGACCGACGTCGGAACTGAAGTCCTAGAAAGCATCCACCGCCTCTGGTGGGAGTAATCCAGACAATCACGACTGGGATACCCTCAGCCGAGAGGAAAAGGAAAGTCTGGGAAATCTCGGTGCTGGAGTTCGGAAACCCAGCGAACAAGCTTGTTCGGAAAGATGGGTCTACCGTGAAGTTCCCTCATGATGATCCCTTCCTAATTATGGTGAGGATAGGGAGTTGAGACGTCAAAAGAGTGCTCATCGATGACGGTTCCGACGCCAATGTTGTATTCTCCCACCTACTACCGAACTTGGGCATCTCCAAGGGTGATCTCGAATTGGTTACTTCCCCTATATTCGGTGTAGGTCCCTCCGAACTCCCTGTGCCCGGGTGGATTGATCTGCCCTTGACGCTAAGGGGAACTTTGGTTCAGAACAAGAAAGAGCTCTTCAGCTCCACAATGACAAGGTTCATCATCATAGATGTCACTTCTTCATACAATGCCATCCTCGGAAGGCAAACATAGGGGAATCTCCACATTTGCACAAATGTGAAATTCCTAACAGTCACCTTCAGCACGAAGGAAGGGGACACAGAGATATTCATTGATCAAACTGAGGTGAGGAAAGTCTTTGTGAAGGCTAGACAAAGTCTAATAAAAGTTCATGCATAGACTTCAGAAGAAAAAAACATACTTGCTGAAAAGGCGATAGGAGAAGGAGTAGGTGACTTCGAAAAAATAGAAACAGAGGATGTAGAACTTTTCCCAGGCCGAAGTACCTGAGTGGGGAAACAATTGGGTGAAGGTGACAAGCAAAAACTTGTTTCTTTTCTAGTAATGAACAAAGATCTATTTGCTTACTCTCTGAAGGACATGCCTGGGGTAGACCCTCGGATAATTCAACATAGGCTTAAAGTGTGTCCAGAGGTGAAGCCTGTTCAGCAATAAAAGTGCAGCCTGTCGGTGCATAAGAACAGCTTCATCAGAACCGAAGTCCAATGGTTAATGGAAGCAGGCGTAATAAAAGAGGTCAAGTTTGCCGAATGGCTTAGCAACATTGTCATTGCTACGAAGGAAGGGAGTGATAAACTCCAAATGTGCATCGACTTTCGAAATGTAAATGATGCCTGTCCTAAGGATTCATATCCTTTGCCACCAATAGATCAATTGGTGGACTCCACCGCTATGTCAGAATGCCCTTCGGTTTGAAGAATGTAAGGGCCATGTACCAACGGCTGATGAACAGGGTGTTTGACACCCAAATCGGGAGGAATATGGAAGTGTATGTCGATGATATGATAGTTAAGAGCAAACTGCCTAGTAGTCATATCTTAGACTTAAAGGAAACATTCCACTGACTTCGGGAATTCGGAATCGGTCTCAACCTGGAGAAGTACGTGTTCGGGGTGAATGCAGACAAGTTCCTTGGATTCATGGTATCGAAAGAGGTATTGATGCCAACCCAAAAAAAGTTAAGGCCCTACAAGGATTTCGAACTCCCACAACAACGAAGGACGTGCAAAGGCTAACTGGGAGAATAACTTCCCTCAGTAGATTCATCTCCAGATATGGTGATCGGTGCCGACCATTCTTCAAGTTGCTCACCAAAGTAGCAAAAAATGAAGGTACCTTCGGCTTTGAGGAACATCCTTAGAATGAAGACTGCCAAAAGGCCTGGGATAAGCTCAAAAGCTACATAACCCGTTTGCCGACACTTTGACAACTGAAGGAAAGAGAACCTCTCATCCTTTACCTCGCCATCAGTGAAAAAGCGGTAAGTTCGGTGCTTGTAAAGGAAGAGGGAGGAAGGCAGTGGCTGGTATGCTATGTGAGTAAGTCCCTACACGGTGCCGAACTTAGGTAGCCTCTTCTACAAAAGGCCATCTATGCCTTAGTATTGGCAAGTAAAAAGTTGCGACCTTACTTCCAAGGACACCCTATTACTGTCCGAAGTAACCTACCTCTTCGGGATGTCATGAGGAGGGTAGACCACTCAAGAAGATTGTCAAAATGGTGCATTGGGCTCAGTGAATACGACATTACCTATGAGCCGAGAAGGGCAATAAAGGCCTAAGCATTGGCAGACTTCATTGCCGAAGTCCCAAAAACCAAGGATACCCTAGAAGACCTCAGAAAAGATGAACCTGAGTGGACACTCATTGTTGATAGAGCCTCCAGCTCCGAACACCATGGAGTTGGAGTAATCCTCAGCGGTCCCGAAGGTATAGAAGCGAAGAAGGCCATCCAATTCAGATTCAATGTCACCAACAATGTTGCCAAATATGGAACCCTTATAGCAGGCTTACAACTAGCAAAAAGAGTTGGTGTGAGAAGCTTGAAGGCCCATAGTGATTGTCAGCTAGTCGTCCAGCAGATGATGGGGGACTATGGCGCAAAGGAGCCAACCTTGGAAAAGTACCATGACCTCATCAAAAAGCTCATCCAAGAGTTTGACACGGTACATATAGAAAATATACCTCAGTGAGATAATGCAGAAGCAAACACTTTGGCCAAATTAGAGAAGTCCACCGAAGTACTATATCATCCAAGTATAACGATATTGTGTGTAACAGCCTGAGGCAGTGGGTGGAAAGATCCCATCAAGAAATACCTCACAACGTCAAAAATTCTCGAAGACCCTCTCAAAGCCGTGAGAGTGCGAAAATGCTTGGGAAGATACTTCCTAATTAGGGAAGAATTGTACCGACAAGGGTATGCAAGTCCGTTACACATGTGTGTCAGTGAAGAGGACACTGAAGTCATCCTGAAAGAAGTCCATGAGGGGGCTTGCAGTTCTCACATAGGAACTAACGCCATGGCCGAAGTACTACTTTGGCAAGGATATTTCTGGCCCACCTTGAGGAAGGATGTGAGGTAGTTCATCCAGAAATGCGACAAATGCCAAAAACATGCACCTATCCAGAGACTACGCTAGAAAATGATAACTTCAGCAAATTACACTTGTCCCCTCGCCATTTGGGGTATTGACCTTATTGGACCTCTCCCAACAGCTCCAGGAGGAGTGAAGTTCTGTGTAGTCGTAGTAGATTCTTTTACCAAGTGGATCGAGGCAGAGCCTTTAGCAGCAATCTCGATAAAGGACATAGAGACTTTTTTCTGAAAGAATATTGATGCCCAAGGCATCTTCGTTTGCTGTCATGTTGACAGGTGAAGAGACTTCCTGAGGAGGCGAGCGCCTGGAGCTCTGGTTTCCCAGCTGAGCGTGCCTAAAAAGCTCAAAGAAGAGGTTAGGAGGTCCCCGGTTTGCTTTTCCGGGGAGGACCCTCCGACGCCCAAGTCAGTTTTCTGAGTGAAAGTGGAGGAAGAACACTAAGGGATCAAGTGTCTTGCCTGTTTTGTGTTTTCTCAGAGGGAGGAAAATGCCCATCCTTTGCCCAGTCCCATTTCCTAGTATTTATAGGAGTAGCCGGTCCGTTCAGATCACGACACGTGTTCAGTCGGATTTGATCTGTAGTTTTGGACCTAGGGGACAGGCAGCCGTTTGCAGCCTCCTTTAGCCCTGGACCCAGACAGGTTGTGTCAGGACTGGGGTGGCTATGGTGTGTCAGTTCGCTGTTCAGATGTGACGTGTAGGGCTTGTGGGCGACATGTCAGAGGCTCCTTAAATGCTCATATCGTACTCCCGAGGTCCCCTGGGCGAGGTCGCCGTTCGGTGCGTGTACCCTCTTCGAATTCTATCCGTCCTTTGGTGCGAGCACCTCCTTCGGGATCTATCCCATAGTTATGGGAGTTCCTTTGATGAACACCTTCTTCGGGACTCATACCCATAGTTCGGGGATTCCCTTGTTCAGGTGTTTCTTGTTCGGGGAATATCCTCTTCGGGGCCTCTGCCTTCGGGGAGATTCTCCCTTGCTTCAGAGAGATGGCTCTCTTACCTGAAGACGGTTAGTTTGGCCCCTCGATGGAGACGGTGTTGTCCTCAGAATTCCTGACGAGCTAACCAAAGTCTCGAGCTCATAGTGTTTGACTTCGCACCTTCCGAGGTCAATGAAAAGATCCTCTCTTGGGTGACGTCAGACTCCTCGGCCAATATTCTGGCAGGGAGTTACTTCCGAGGAGGCAATAGCCTTTGGCTATCAAATATCATATGCAGATTCGGCATACCGTGGGTGATAGTAGTTGATAATGGTTCCCAGTTTACTAATAAAGGTTTCCAGGAATTCATAGTCAACCTTGGGACAAGGTTGCACTTCACCCCGGTGGCCCACCCTTAGAGCAATGGACAAGTTGTAGTGTCCAACAGAACAATAAAGGATGCCTTGAAGAAAAGGTTGAAGGCAGTAAAGGGAAGATGGCCAGGAGAACTTCCCAGTGTCCTATGGAGCTATCAAACAACCCATGGGTGAAACGCCCTTCTCAGTCGTCTTCGGCACAGAGGAGATTATCCCTGTCGAGGTTGTACAACCATCGGTCAGGATACAAGTGTTCAATGAAGAAGGGAACAACCTTGGTTTAAGAACCAAGTTAGACCTCATTGACAGGCACAGAGAGATGGCCGAGCTCAGAAGAAAAGCTTTCCAGCAGAGAGTAGCCCTTGCTACTAACCTACACGTCAAGTGAAAAGGATTCAAGAAAGGGGACCTTGTCCTCTAAAAAGCCGAATTTGAAGCCCGAAGACCATCTCACGGAGTACTTCAGGTGAACTAGGATGGACCTTATTTGGTCCTCGATGAAGTTTGGCTAGAAGTCTACAGGCTCAGTGACACCGAAGGTGGAGAATTGAAGAATACATGGCATTCAGATTCCTTGAAAAAATTCTATACTTAGAAATTTTTCTAAGGAAAAAATTGTACAATTCTCACCGAGGGTGATTGACCGAACATAGTGTAAAAATTGAATGAAGTTTTTCTCGAAAATGCCTACGTGCAAGATTATAAATTTTTTTCCGAAGGCATAATGACCGAACATGTTGGCCTCCGAAGGAGAAAATGAAACATGTTCATTTCCAAGGGGGAAAAATGAACATGGTCGCCTCCGATGGATGACAACCAAAGATGGTCATTTTATAAAAGTGCCTTAGTAAATTTGCACACTTAGAAAAATTTTCAAGAAGAAAGTTGCGCAAAAACACCAAAGAGGCATAACCAAAGATGGTTATATCCGAAGGTGAATATTTCCTTCAACCAAACATGGTCTCTAAAGGAGAGCATTTCATGTTACCAAACATGGTCATACTCGAAGGAGGAAAGCCAAAAGTAGCTACCTCCTGAAGTGCATAAGTGAAGAACTTAGAAAAATTTTCAAGGGTGAAATGTTCCAAACGTGGATATGTCTGAAGGGTCACTTGTTCCAAAAAACCTTAACTGAACATGGTCGGCAAAAAAAGAACTTAACCAATTGTACATGTGTTAAGTTTTGCATAAGATGGTCTTTTTCCAAAGGATGATGACTGAACATGGTTGTGACACCCTTCAACGGTGAAGATAGTTCAGTAAAGAACTTAGCCAAAATTTTGAAGAAAGAAAGTTTCATTGAGATTTCGTTATAAAGTACAAAATGAGCAAATTACAAGGAAAAAAGCAAAAGGAAGCCTATTTGGGGTCCTAGACACCTACTGGCTCCTCGGCATCTTCAGCTACCTCACCTTCGGCGTCATCTTTTTTGGCAACAACTGTTGGGCCTAAAAGTGGATTAGCTGGGAGATTGAGGAACTCTATCCTCGACCACTCCTAAGAGGGTCCTTTGGGGATGTCTAGGGCCGCCAGAAAGGAAAGGTCGAGGTCTGGAAATTTCAACAGAACTTGGTGATGGGCCAGGCAAAAACTGTCCTAATAAGAGGACTTAGTTGCCTGGTCAAACTTGTTCTTCTCCGCATGTTAGTCCTCTAGTTCAATTTTTAGGACCACGACCTCCCTCTCCAACTTCTTTATTTTCTTCTTCTCCTTCTTCAACTTGTCGACCTAGGCTTGGAGTTCAGAATTAAGAGCAAATGCATTTGTAAGATCAGCAATGGCATCATCTCTCTCCTTTTGGAAAGCCTCGTTCACCAAGGTCAAAGATATCATCTTCGAACTGAGGTATGACATCTTCGCCGAAAAGTCCTGAATGAGCTCTCCCTGACTCTCCATAAACTCTTCTCGAAGATTGGCCAACTCTTCCTTGGCTATTTTATTAAGCTCACCAAACTTGACGACAAAGCTGGCAAGGAGCTCCTTGGCCTTTTCCAAAGACTCCTCCGACCAACCTCGGACCAAAG
The DNA here is from genome assembly GCA_039654915.1 of Aquilaria yunnanensis. Classification (NCBI taxonomy): domain Eukaryota; kingdom Viridiplantae; phylum Streptophyta; class Magnoliopsida; order Malvales; family Thymelaeaceae; genus Aquilaria; species Aquilaria yunnanensis. Next base: position 81,911,840 of record CM077598.1, read on the forward strand.
ACTGTTTGGCTGCCTAAGCTCTGAAGTATCCACTATATGCCAAGAGCTGCAAAACGAAAGCCATAATGAGGATAAAAAGTGGGAAAAAAACTTAGGAAATTTCGCTAAGTCCCAAAAGGTTGAAAAGCTTACTTGGGCAGCATGTTCACTCATCCTCGCCATCAGAGGAGCCATTTTCTGGCTATCCTTGGAGAACAAGTCCATGTCCTCCGTGAAAGTCCAGAAAGGTCCCTCGGTACTTTGCCCTCTGAAATCTTGGTATCCTGAAGCGCCCTCTTCTGGGCGTGCTCTACCACCCACTAAGCAGGTGCTTACTCCTCTGCAAAATCACATCGAAGTTCCATTAGCCCATTATCCCTTAGCCATTCATCTATAAGGTCTAAAATGCCAAAAAATCCCAAACTCATAGAAGAATGGCTAAGGGACAAACCTGGCGGAAGCTTGGTGTTGTCTCCCTCGGAGTCACTGACCTCGAGGACCTCGGTAGGAACATGGTTGCCTTTCCTCTTTCGACGCTCCTCAAGCTCCGCAACTGAAATTCCCCCAACCGAGGCCCTCAGGATCTCCGCTGCAGTATTGGGACTTAGGAGAGTTGAGTAAATGGTCGGCTCCAAGGGGGTCGGCACGAACAGAAGTTTGATCCTGCACCTCTAAATTTCCTTCGGGCAGAGGAGGAAGGGAGTCCTCCTTGACTTTCTTCAACTTTGGAGCTGAATATGATCCCCCAGGCGCTTTCTTCCTCTTTGGCGCCAACTTCTTTCTCTGCTGCTCCCCCTTCTCAGCCTGACCAAGGAAGAGAGACTTGTAAAATGCAGTGGACTTGTCACCCATCCCTGCAAAAAGAAGAACATCTATGTAAGTACAGAATAAGATATATGAAAAAATTAGGAAAGAAACTTACTCTCTTCAAGAACCGGATACATGAGTTCGCGCCGAAGGAGCATTACCAGCCATGCCTTCTTCCCATCGCAAGGAGGCTTCTACATGTTCAAGTTGGTAATGTGTTCCTTGATTACCCCCAGCTCCTGAAGGACCTCTTCGGTCATCAAATTCCATCTAATGGGAAAGGGGTATAAGGAACGCGGAAGAACCTCGAGGTCCCAGTCCGTGACAGCCCGAATACGGCTGTCGAACTCCTCAAATTGGGCTTCTAATTCTAAGGTTAGCAATTTCCGTGGATCAACTACATCAATATCCAAAGTCCCTGAAGCACATTTGATCGGCACATGCTTCCACTACTCATGGACCTTCAAAAAGAAGAACTTCTTTTGCCACCCTCGCTAGCTGTCCTTCATTCTGAAGGTGAACATGTACTTCCTGCTCCCAAATCCCTGAGGAAGCAAGAAGTAAAACCCCCCCTTCGGGATGGGGTGGAGTTTGTAGTATTACATGAAGAAGATGAAGTGGGACTCTATCCTGAAAACCCCACACATGCAAAGAAAGGTGTTGAAATAAGAATATGAGTCCGGAGGAAGTTGGTTCACAAAGTTGCAAACCATCTTCGGCAGAGGATACCGAAGTCTAGCCTTAAGCTGGGCCCGAAAGACAGTAACCTCGTCTGAATGAGGCATATAAGTAGGCATACCTAGACTAGGTAGCCTAATGACAGCATAAGAAGGAAGGAAGAATTTGGCCAACCACTTCTGAACTTTCTCCGAAGTGGCACAGCTTGGATAAGAGTTGAGGGGAAGCCGGCTCTTAAGAATGGGATAGGTCTTAGCTTGGGGAGCAGACATGTTCGGAAAGAAAAATTCTAACCTCGGGAAGGTGAAAGAAAAAGAATGTGGAAGACACACAAAAAAAACTGAAGAACGCTTTGGAAAATAGACCCACATAGCTCGGAACAACGTATAAACTTTGAAAGACCACAACAAGTGTTGCCGAAAATCACTCCGCCACTAGCACCGCTACCAAAAAAAGAAAGAGAGAAGAGGAAACTCGGGATCAAAAGATAGCAAAAGAATAGAAGTGTGGAAAAAATTGAGGAGGAACAGTTTATATAGGCAAATGAGGCAGGCGAAGCGTCACCATAATGATCCCTTAAAGGTGAAGAGACGCGACGTACGTAACGGACGTGACTATTCATCAATCACCAGGTGACATGTGTCACCCGATGCGGGAAATAAGTGCACACCTCTTGACAGTTAGCAAACCTACACAAGCTTAGCCTGAATTTACGCGTCTATCCGATCAAGAAGATGTGACGATTCACTAAGGCAACAAAAAATCAAAAGGGGAATATGCACTTCGCTCCGAAGTAAAAACTTCAGGAAAATCAAAAGCTCGGCCTAAAACAAGGAAGTACCGCTTGAATGATGACGGGGCTACCTCGGTTTGAAGAGACAGCTTAAACCAAATAGGTGCCCTCTTCCGAAAAAGGTAACCTCGGTCAAAAGTCCAATCATAGTAGTTGAGATGGCTGTCACCTCCCAAGAGTTCCACGATACGCTTGTAAAAGCTCAAGCACCGAAGATACAACTTCAGCTTCTCGAGGGGGGCATGTGATAGCTAAAGGGCTATTACCCTTGGAGATTTCCCAAATTGGCTTGGTGAGTACCACCCTCGGGGAACACACGTGACCAACCTCGGGAAAAAGGGAAGCCCCCACCATCCTCGGTGTGAACACCACCCTACAACCGAAGGGCCAATATCTCCGAGATCTGACCACCTAGGCAAAGACCACCTTCTGTCAAGACCTAGCCCCGACCTCAACTACCCTCGGTAAGTGATTGGACCAACCTCGAAAAGGGCATGCACAACCACCCTCGGATGGCGCGAGCCCACCAACTTTGCGAGTGTATATCCTCATCCTCAATAAGGGAGAATGTCTCCTAAAGGCGCCCCATTCTGCTGAAGGACCTCACCTAATAACACTCGATCGTAATGTCAGGCCGAAGAAGACCACTTGCCCCGAAGGAGTTCCATACTCCAAACGGTTCTCGCTCCCCAAAGAGGTATTCTAGAGACACGACAAAAAATGGTTAAGGAGCCTCTGACACAGAGACCTCACACATGCCCTTGACCTCTGGCCAGAATGGCCTACGGCCAGCTGGAGATACCTATCTCCGAAGGTATGGACCACATCTGATCGTACGCATGTCATGATCTGAGCGGGCTGTGTCAAACAGCCTCCTCACTATGCCCTCCTATATAAACTTGGGAATGAGCTTGGTAAGGACACAAAACTCTCTCTACTCTTTGCTCTCCACTCTATGCTCCTTACTCCCCAAATACTGACTTCAGCGTCGGAGGCTCCTCCCCCAGAAACACATTCCGGGGAGCTCCCTCCTAACCCTTGTTCTTTTGAGTGTTTCAGGCACCCTCATACCGGAAATCTCTCATCTAGGCCAGCATGTCATACAACGAGGATGCCGCTGGTCATCACCCAAGATCCAAAGCAAGCAGTAAAGGTGTGTAGACACTTTTGAAGGTACTTCATGATTAGAGAAGACTTGTACCAGCAAGGGTACATAAATCCACTACAAAGGTGTATTAGTGAAGAAGACATCGAGACAGTCCTCACAGTACCCCATGAAAGAGCCTACAGATCTCACATCGGGACTGATGCCCTTGCTGGGGTAATACTTTGAGAATGAAATTTCTTGCCTAGTTTAAGGAAGGATGCAAGGCAATTTGTAAAAAATGTAATAAGTGCCAGTGACACACACCTATCCAAAGAGTACCCTCAGGAGCAGTATCTTCGGCTGACTATCCTTGCCTCTTTGCTGTTTTGGGTATTGACCTCATTGGTCCTCTCCTAACGGCTCTTGGAGGAGTGAAGTTCTGCATAGTTGCAGTAGATTATTTCACCAAATGGATTGAGGCAAAGCCTTTGGCAACAATTTTGGCAAAGGACATCCAAAAGTTTGTCTGGAAGAACATCATATGCGGATTCGGTGTACCGAGAGTTATAGTAGTAGATAATGGTTCCTAATTCATGGATAGAGGATTTCAAGGATTTGCAACCAACCTTGGGGTAAAATTACACGTTGCCTTAGTTACCCATCCTTAAAGCAATGGACAGGTTAAGGTGTCAAATAAGACAATAAAAGAAGGTCTCAAGAAGAGGTTGAAAGAAGCTAATGGAAAATAGCAATGAGAACTCTCGAGTGTACTATAGAGTTATTAAACAACTCCTTGAAGAAAAACTGGTGAGACACCTTTTTCACTTGTATTCGGAACTGAAGCCATTATCCCTATCAAAGTCATACAACCAACTATCAAAGTACAGGTGTTCTACAAAGAAGGGAACAACCTTAGTTTAAGAACCAAATTAGATATGATTGACGAACATAGGGAGATGGCTGAACTCAAAAGAAAAGCTTTCTAGCAAAGGGTAGCCATTGCTATGAACTTGCATGTCAGACCTAAAGGAATCAAGAAAGGAGAGTTTGTTCTCTGAAATGCTGAACTGGAATACCGAAGACCATCTTATGGTGTACTTCAGGCAAATTAGGAAGGGCCATATTTGGTCCTCGAAGAAGTTCGGCTAGGAGTCTATAAACTTGGAAATACTAAGGGAGAAGAGTTGAAAAACACATGGCATTCAGACTCTTTGAAAAAATTCCACACTTGGAAATTTCCAAGGAAGGACCCCTATTATGAGAAGCTTCCACAAAGAAATCAGCCGAATGTGGTGATCTCCTAAGCTACCTAAAGTGTTAAAAAGGAACCTTATGGAAGGAGTTTAGCCAAATATGGTTGTTTCCGAAAGTACCTAAGTGATCTTGTACAAACTTTACTGAATGAGGTTAACCAAATATGGTTGATCCCAAAAGTAATAGCCGAAGGGTTATGGCCCACATAACCTTCTTATTGGCAAACCTGGCACCACCCTCGGAAAGATACACGACCAACCTTGGGAGAATTCTCCACACCACCCTCAAATATATATATGACCAACTTCGGGAAAAAGACTCCCTGCTATCCTTGAGAGTGTACATTACCAACCTCGGGAACGTAGGTCTATCACCCTCGACAGAAGAAATGTCTCCCAAAAATGGTCCACCCATCCAAAGGGCTTTCTCCTATCGCCCTCAAGGAAATCCTTTTCCAAAGGAATCTTTGATCCCCGAAGGGGCCTCAGGGAGAAATGACAAATATAGTTGAGGGATCTCTGACATAAACCTAGTACATGCCTCTACCCTCTGAGCATAACTGCTTATGTCCAGCTATAGACACCTTGCTCCAAAGGTACAGATAGAATTCAGCCAAACACGTGTCCTAATCTACTGATGCTGGGCATAATTGCTTCATCCTCTCGGTGTCCTATAAGTACTCAAAGGAGGCTCCCAGGTAAAGAACAAGAGGTACCCTCCTTTTTTGCTTTCTATTCTAAAATACCTTCTCATTTCACATACTAACTTGGGTGTCAGAGATCCCTCCCCCAAAAAAACACTATGGGGAGCTCCTAACCCTTCTTCTTCAAGTGCTATATTTACTACTCAGGCAAAGCTTTACCGAAGGTCCGATCAACATGTCTTACATCAAAGATGTGCTAGAGCATGAGAAAGTACCTAAGTGTTCTTGTACATAGCAAGTTTCCTTAAAATGTTGCTTGAATTCTATTCTAAGACACTTAGGAAATATTCACAACTCTCCAAAAAGAAAAGGCTAAGGTTTTGAATCCTTGATAGTATTTTCATCAGGGATAGTACATGAATAAATATGTTGGGCATTTTTTGAACCAAAGATTATAAATTAGTCAAAGGTGGTAAATCAACCGAAAAGCTTTGTGGACAAGCAATACTTGCCGAAGATAGTGCTAATCATGGAATTAGCAAAGATTTTGAGAAATAAGGTCAATTCCATTATAAAAGACAAAGTACAACAAAAGAAACTTTAAAAAAAGAGCCCTATGGGTTATTTTCCCCATCTGTAGGCTCCTCAAGATTAGCATCCTTAACGTCAGCTTCTTCATCATCGTCAACATCTTCAGCCAAAGAAGGATGCTCCGGAAGGTTGAGGAACTCCTTCTTCGACCACGGTGAGGATGGTCCTTCGGGGATATCGAGGGCTCTTAGCAAGGAGATGTCAACGTCAAGAAACTATAAAAGGATCTGATGAGAAGCAAGGCAAAAATGACCTTCAAAAGAGGACTTTGTCACCTCCTCTACCTTGGCCTTCTCAGTTTTCAAATGTTCCACCTCTTTCTTCAGCGCCTTAATCTCCTTCTCTGCCTTCTTCTTCTTTTTTCTTCTTCTTCTTCAGTTGATCAATCTCGGCAAGAAGCTTAGCATTGATATTAAATGCCTTGGTGAAATCAACTATGGTGTCCTCCTTCTCCTTTCAAAGAACCTCCCCTGCCAAACTCAGCTCCACCACCTCCACCCCGAGGTCAGATATCTTGGACGAGCACTCCTTGAAGAGCCCACTCTGGCTCTCCAAACTTCCTAGTGAAGCTTGGCCAGGTCCTCCTTGGCGATCTTGTTGAGCTCACCATATTTCATGCATGAGCTCGCAAACATCTCTTTGGTGTTGGACAACTTCTCCTTCAACTAAATTCGAATGAAGGACTGCTTGGTTGCCCAAGCCCAAAGGTAGCCCCTGTAAGCTAAGAGCTGCAAGGAGAAAAGATTTGATGTGAGTTACATCAACTTACAAACCAAAAAATTTTCTAACTACTTAAGGACTAAGGATTAGCTGAGTAGCATGCCTAGAAATCTGACCAACAAGGATCTCCTCATTTGGGCAATCGTTTGTCAAAGTCTGAAAAGTGGCGTTTGTGATAATGCCCCTCGCCATTTTCTAGCAATCATTTGAAAATAGGTCCATGTCTTCGGTGAAAGTCTAGAAGGGTTCCCTCGACACTTTATCCTTCAGGATCTTCAAATCTTGAGTAACCCTCTTCTGAATATGGTACATTATCCACCCTGCCTGAGCCCGGTCCTTTGCAAAATGGTGACCAAGTTCCTTTATCACATTGTCTCTTAGCCACTCATCTACAAAATCTAAACTGCCAAAAAAGCTGAAATTCATAGATGAATGACTAAGAGGCAGACCTGGTAGAACTTCGCTGTCTTCCTTGTTAGAGTCACTAACATCAAGCACCTTAGCAGGGATCTCTTTACCCTTCCTTCTTCACCTCTCCTCAGCCTTCTCGGCCAAAACTACCCCTAGCAAAGTCCCCAAGGTCTCTACGGCAGCATCAGGGCTCAGGGGGATGGATAAGATCGCCACCTCTCATGAATGATCCACACCTTCAGTAGAATGGTCCAGAGCTATCACCTAGTCTTCGAGGGGAGGAGGGAGAGAGCACTCCTTCATCTTCTTCATCTTTGGCGCCCTCAAAGACTACCTAGTTGGTCCCTTCTTTCTTTTGGGGGCCTTCTTCTTCTGCTCCCCTTTCTTGGCCTAGCCGAGGAACAGTGTTATAGCCTTCCTAGCAGAACACTCAGTGTGTAAGGTAAGTTCATAAATATCTAGTTTAAATGCCTTGATTAAAGGTGAATTAGCAAGATCAAGTAAGTTATCTAAAGCATATGTGGTTCCTAGTTTAATTTGGCACCTAAGTGTCACTAGGGGCAAAATGGTCATTTTGTACCCCGACGTGATAAGTTTGGTATTTAAGCTCATAAGTTGATTTTTTGGATCTAACTAACAAGAAACCAAAGAGTTGGACTAAATTGCAAAGTTTTATGACACTATTTGAGCATGGGGTCTTTTTGGCAAAACTAAAGCAGTTGAAGGGCTTAAGTGATAAGTTGGCTATTTAAAACATTTTGAAGGTTTTGGCAGTCACTATTCATCATCCCCGATCTTCAAAATTCATAGCTCTCCTTCTCCTGTTCAATTCCATGGCAAAAGTTCAATTGCTTCATCAATTCTTGGTGGTTTTTGGTGCCCCATGAGGTATATATGCATGAAAGGGCTTGTTCTTGCATAGTTTTGGTGTGGAAGCTCTTGGATTACATTTTTTAGGCTTGTGGAGCTTATGTACATTTTTCCTGAATGATTTACTTGAGTTGTTCTTGGTTTCTTGAGCGTCCATGAACTTGGTTCTAGTTAGAATGAGCTTGAATTTGTCCCTTATAAGTTAAATTTGCTTGGAACCATAGGAAATGTTAGTGGAGCTTTGCATTTGAAGCTTGAAGCTTTTGATGCTTGGTCCTTGCTAGTTCTTATATAATTGAGGTAAGGGATTTATGATTCACGCATATTTGATGCCATTCCTAGCTTGGTTGCTTGTTAAATTCAAGTAGTTTCATGAATGGCATTAGTTGGTGGACGGCAATGAACATGTTGGACTAGGGAGTTTCTAAGGATTTTTGTGGTGTTTATGCACACCATAGGATTGGGTTTGAATGGTGCATTATGGCCTCTGCAACATGTACTACACGTATGTGAAGTTTGAAGGGTATCCATGCATGTTTGATATGTTTGGAAAGTCTTCAAAGTTCGTAGTAGTAAAACTAGAAGTTTTCTGGGCATTTTGTAGGGTTGGCGATGTATCACCAATCAATATGAGTTCCCATGATATGTCGCCAATACCTCAAAAATTGGCAGAATGTCAACAACTATGGCGACGTGTCATTGCCACAGCATTGACACCCGATTTTGTTTTCCTCATAACTTTTAGCTCAGTTGTCTGATTCAGGTGATTTGAGATTCCTCGCAAAGCTAGGAGGGAGTACTATGACCTCCATGTTTTAAAAACACTTACAATGGTTTAGTTTTAAATTTATTTTAACTCAAAATGGAGGCAAGTTTTAAAGGAAAATATGGCCACTATAGAGCACCATAAGTGGGTGCAAGGTTTAGTACCATTAGAAGCCTAGTTAAGACTTTGGATTTGAGGCTTCAATGTGGAAACCTTAGTACACCTAGTTGGGGTTCTAAAGAACCTAGTACATAAGTCTAACCATGATCATTGCCACTCCACTAGTGTGAACCAAGTAATGGTGGATAGGGGAGCACCACAGATGAAGCCTTAGTGCACTTGTTGCCTAGCAAAGCTGTGCCTTGAGGTACAAGTGAAAGCCTAGTACATCCTTGGTAGGTTAAATGGGTGGAGGCAGAGTACATAAGTGACCTAGCCAAGTCTAAGGACTTGAGGCACTATGTGGAGGCCTAGTACACCTAATGGATTTCTTACAGCGCAAGCAAGGAGCATCCACCATGTTCACCAGCACAACAACTAGGGGAAGGCTACATTACTGCGTCAGTCAGAAAGCTACGGCTTCCTAGGAGTGAGTTAATGGCTATAACTCGCTAAGCACGAAGTGACGCCCCGTGAAGAGGACTAGGATGAGGAGAGGTCTCAAGGGACCTAGTTATATGTACATATATCAGACCCTCAGGCTGTATGAGCTCACAGCAAGTTACATATGTTCTTATATATTGAGTCCTTAGGATTTTTCTTACAAGTTGAAGACCCCTTACTGAGAATCTTTGATTCTCACTCCCTTACTTTTTATTCTGCAAATTTAGGCATTGTTGAGCCAGCAACCATTGAGGGTTGTTGAGCTAGGCTTGTGAGCAAGTATTTGGTTTATTTGAATCTTTATGATTCTAGTTATGTTTTGCTTGTTGGTTAAGTTGTGGTACTAACTACAGTTGTCTTTTTGGCCTACAAAGGCTGGTGAAGCACAAGAAAGGGCTTATGAAGCTTGCCACTGGGAGTTTGCTCTAAGGTGGAAGCTTGGTCTTGGATCTCAGTACAGTCATTCAGTGTCTAGTTCTAATACACTAGTTTGCCTCCAATGGTCATATTGAGTAATTTACTCTAGAGTCACTCCTGGGTGCGAGCATAGTCTACTCTTGTTTAGATGCTTGCACACAATTGATTATGTGTAGTTAATTCCACTTAATTACTTTGGAAGCTTTGATAGTTTTAATATTGTTTTTATTAAATTATGCCATGGTAATGTTTCAAGTGCCATTTCTTTATTTTATTGATTAAGTCAAAGCATAAACTCATGCATGATTGCATAGTAGGATTAAATAACCAGAAGCATAAAGGTTTTAACAAGTGCACATGTAATCAATTAGCCAATTGTGACTAACATGGGACAAGTTCCTATAGGTTTCCTAGGCAAGCCCACGAGGGGTCATGTCAAATAGACTCTTGTAGAAGGTTGTTGATTTGTCACCCATCTCTACATAAAGGAAAATATTAGTGTAAGTGATGAAAAATCCAAAAAGACAAGATGGAAAGAAGCTTACTCTCTATAAGTGCCGAATAGGAGAGTTCACCCTGAAGGAGCATGACCAGCCATGACTTCTTCCTGTCCACTACTGGTTCTGGCATGTTTTTGTCAGTAACATTCTCATGAATGACCCCGAGCTCCTGAAGTACCTCTTCGGACATGAAGTTCCTCCTGATTGGAAAAGGGTACTGATGCCCCAAGGCATCTTCGTTTGCTGTCATGTTGACAGGTGGAGAGACTTCCTGTGGAGGCGAGCGCCTGGAGCTCAGGTTTCCCAGCTGAGTGCGCCGGAAAAGCTCAAAGAAGAGGTTAGGAGGTCCCCGGTTTGCTTTTCCGGGGAGGACCCTCCGACGCCCAAGTCAGTTTTCTGAGTGAGAGTGGAGGAAGAACACTAAGGGATCAAGTGTCTTGCCTGTTCTGTGTTTTCTCAGAGAGAGGAAAATGCCCGTCCTTTGCCCAGCCCCATTTCCTAGTATTTATAGGAGTAGCTGGTCCGTTCAGATCATGACACGTGTTCGGTCGGATTTGATCTGTCTCTTTGGACCTAGGGGACAGGCAACCGTTTGTAGCCTCTTTTAGCCCTGGACCCGGACGGGTTGTGTCAGGACTGGGGCGGCTGCGGCGTGTCATTTCGCCGTTCAGATGTGACGTGTAGGGCTTGTGGGCGACATGTCAGAGGCTCCTTAAATGCTCATACCGTACTCCGAGGTCCCCTGGGCGAGGTCGCCCTTCGGTGCGGGCACCCTCTTCGGATTCTATCCGTCCTTCGGTGCGAGCACCTCCTTCGGGATCTATCCCATAATTCTGGGAGCGCCCTTGATGAACACCTTCTTCGGGACTCACACCTATAGTTCGGGGATTCCCTCGTTCAGGTGTTTCTTGTTTGGGGAAGACCTCTTTGGGGCCTCTTCCTTCGGGGAGATTCTCCCTTGCTTCAGGGAGATGGCTCTCTTACCCGAAGACGATCAGTTTAGCGCCTCGATGGAGACGGTGTTGTCCTCGGAATTCCTGACGAGCTACCGAAGTCTCGAGCTCATAGTGTTTGACTTCGCACCTTCCGAGGTCAGTAAAAAGATCCTCTCTTGGGTGACGTCAGACTCCTCGGCCAATATTCTGGCGCGGAGTTACTACCGAGGAGGCGATAGCCTTTGGCTATCAGGTACAGTGGACGTGAAGGACCTTGGTCCAACCAATTAACTATTACCTGAATACAGTTGTCAAACTCCTCAAATTAAGACTCTAATTTGAGGGCAAGCAACTTCGGCGGATCCATCTCATCGATGTCAAGGTACCAGAAGCCTACTTTGTCACCATATCTTTCCATTTCTTGTCCACCTCCATGAAGAAGTACTTTTTTTTCCATCCTCACCAACTATCCTTGGTGCCGAAGGTGAAAGTAAATTTCTTGCTCTCGAATCCCTGAGGGAGCACGAAGTAAAACATGCCCTTCAGGACAAGATGAAGCTTGTAGTATTTCATGAAAAAGATAAAGTGATGGTCTATTTTAAAGAACCCACACATGCAAAGAAAAACATTGAAGTAAGAAAAGGAGTTTGAGGGTAGTTGGTTAGTAGCTATAACATAAAACTGACAAAAGTCACTCACCATCTTTGGCGGTAGATACCAAAGACCCATTTTTAGCTGTACTTCATTATGCCAAGGAAGGTAGCTTGGTTTGCTAGGGCCAGGAAGCCTAGCCATAGTGTAGGAAGGAAGGAAGAATTTTCCTGACCACTTCTTTAGCTTTTCCGAAGTGGCACAGCTCAAATGAGAATTGAGTGGAGCCTAACTCTCAGGAATCAATCGGACTTCAGCTTCTGAAGATGTCATCTTCAATAAACTAGGACCCTAACCTCAAAAATGCTATGGGAAGAGTAATCAAAGAGAAAAACCAACTTTGGAAGATACTAACCTATTGAACAACAGGAAACTACCATAAATCATGGCCAAAAATTGCTTCACCGCTAAGACACTGCCGCAAGAAAAAGAAGGCTAAGAAAGCAAAAGAAAGCTAAAGGTAGATGAGTGAGGAGGCTTTGAGGAGGAATGGCTTTATATAGCCTGAAAAAAGGCAAACAAAATAGAGCCATTATGACCCTCTGCAGGCAAAGAGACGTAACCGATGTAACAGACGTGAAGAATGGCGAATGACCTGATGACATATGTCACACGGTGCAAGACACAAGGGCATGCCTTATGATCTAGTAAGTCTATGTTGCGCAACCCGAGGTGATGCGATCGCTTGGTCAGAAGATAAGATGATTCATTTGCAGAAGGCAGGAATAAAAACCCTAAGGAGAAAATAACTCTTTGCGTACCCTCACCAAAATTTAAAATTTGGCTTGAGGTATAAAATAACTCCTTATGTGCTGAAGATGTACGCTTTCCAAAAATAAGAATTTGGTGATAAGTAACGCCCTCATCAGGGATTCAAAATAAAAAGAAAAATGGAACACAAACAAAGGGTCTAAGAGAATGCCGAAAGTACAATGTTGGCAAAAGAAAGGATCTCAGACCGAAAAGCTAGTTACCTCGAAGGGACAACCTCAGCAAAAGAAAATTCTTTTGCCAAGGACAGCTTCAGCTTCCCATGGGCAGGATTTTCATAACATGTTCCTGAATGATTAGTACCAAAGACACAACTTCGGTCTTCTAGAAGGTGTCATGTTATAGCCGAAGGGCTATCGCCCCATGACTTTTTCATTGGCAGACCTAGCACGACCCTTAGGAAGTTATACGACCAACCTCGGGAGAATTATCTACACCACCCTCGAAAATATATATGATCAACTTCAGGAAAAAGACTCCTTGCCATCCTTAGGAGTGTACATTACCAACCTCGGGAATGTAGGTCTATCACCCTCGATAGAAGAAATGTCTCTCGAAGATGGTCCAACCATCCGAAGGGCTTTCTCCAATCGCCCTCTAGGGAAGTCTTTGTTCGAAAAGATCTAAGATCCCGAAGAGGTCTTAGGGAGAAACAAGACATATAGTTGGGGGATCCTTAACAGAAACCTTGTACACAGCCCTACCCTCTAGGTATATCCAGCTGTAGCCACCTCTTTCTAAAGATACGAACCGAATCCGGTTGAACATGTGTCCTGATCTACTAAGGCTGGGCATAACGGCCTTCTCCTCCTGGCCTCCGATAAATACTCAGGGGAGGCTCCCAGGTAAACAAGAGAAAGTACCCTCATTTTCTGTTCTCTACTACTAACATCTAACGACTCCCCCGTTTACATACTAACTTGGGCATTAGAGATCCTTCCCTTGGAAACACACACTAGGGAGCTCCTAACCCTTGTTCTTCATGTGCTACAGCTATTACTCAGGTGAAGGTCAACCAAAGGTTCAATATCTCCTACATCGAAGATGTGCTAGAGCATCACGTACGTCTACCCGTGGCCTTTTTTATTTCATTGCTATTAAGGTAAGAACCCTTTTTTCCATGGGAAGCTATTATGCCATCAGAAAGACCTTTTGGACTCTAGCATGGTCAATGAAGATAACTGCATTGCCTTTAACAGATTCAAAGGTCACAGTTAAGTATTTGACATCCAACCTCATATGCAGCTCACCTTGAGTTTGCCTACTAACTATGGCATTGTATAGTGAGGGAACATCGATGACGATGAACTTTATCATTACCAAAGCATATAGTTCCTCACTGCTCCCAATGGCTCTTCCCATAACCATGAAAGATAAATCAATGTTGGCTAAGACTGAAAGTTTTTCAGGGCCCACCCTCTATGTCGTGGACACCATTGTTTTAAGGACTTCCACTGATATCCCTAGCTTCGACAGTATGTCAGTGAACAATACGTCAGCATTTGACCCATCATCGTAAAGGACCCATTCTTACATCCCAATTCACTATTCGAGTGGTGATTAGAACAGGGTCATCATGAAGAAAGTTGACAATGGTTCCATCAAATCTCATCAACAGATTTTGTCTTTCCAAAGCTAAGGGTAGTTATTTCGTTTGCCTTCATTTTTCTCTCCGATGAAGGAAGTCATGTACTGATAATTTGAATCACCCCTACAGAATAAGATAACTACATTCGAGGACTTCAATGATTTCTTTGTCGGTCAGAATTGTACTCATCTTCATCATATTTTATTTATTCATCTTTCCCTCCCGTTTTCGGCAACATAAAACAAAGGTATCTTCTCAGTTTACCTTGCTTGATGAGAGTTCAATATACTTCTTCAACTGGTTGTAGTCTTTGGTGTAATGGGCATGATCTCGATGATACTGGCAATACTTCTTCACATTATTTTTGTTGCTGGGGGTCATCGGCTTTGGCTATTCCTCCCTGCTTCTTTAAAGCTGCCATAATGTTGGCTCAAGAAATGTTAATGGGGGAGTAGGCTGGTGCCTCCCTTTTTTCCTTTATTCCTCTTAGATTGCTTGCTGCTTCCACCTTTCTCGTGATCTTGGCTCTGGAACCAATGTTTCATTCGGCAATTATCCATCCTCTCTTCATCGCGGTCCTCTCATCGATGATCATGTACTACTTTGCAAGCCAGTAGAGTTTTTCAACTGTGGTTGGCATTCCAGAGGCCATGTTAGAGCCTTTCTGAAGGCCTATTGAGAGGATATGAACCTCAAAAGACAAGAAAATGACTTTTAGGGACTCTTAGTTAAACCTGTTAATATAATCTCGTAGAAACTCATTTGTCCTTTGAACTATGTTAAACAGTTAAGCTAATTTTTTCACCGAAGGACAACTTTCGATGAATTGATGAGTAAAAGCCATAGATAACTCATGAAAAGATGCAATAGAAGAAGGGGACAAGGCATTCTACGAACCAGTGACTGGACCTAAGAGTCTCACTTCAAAGCATTTGCAAAGGGTTGCTTGATTGGCTTCACTAAAAACCATGTTTTTTCAATATTTGGTTAGATAAGCCTATGGATCGCTTATTCCATCATACGAGTCGAGTCAAGGTTCTTGGAAGTCTGGTGGGATCGGAGCACTTCTAATGGCCGTGACAAAAGGAGCATCATCACCGATGGGAGTTCTCGATAAGTGAGTCCACACTAGCTTTCTTGAAATCTATTCCTTCATTCTGTCCAACCTTTCTAATAGTTTTTTTAGAAGAAGGTCTGATCGGTCACCATCACATTATTAAGGAGAGAGAGAAATCAAACAAGCAAATTTCTATTCCAAAATGGCTGGATGTTTATCCTTGCGATTGCATTTCGGGCTACAAATTGGTAGGCTTTCAGCGTTAGATTCATTGTGCGTGCTACCTTTTGACATAGGAGGAGAATATTTTGCTGGAGTTAGAGATTTTTTCGGCAATGGTTCACCCCTGGATGACCTCTTGGGGGTATTCTAACCAAACATTGAGCTATTTTAGTGACTATATTACACTGGAATTCACACAATAACCCATCATCAGCGTCACCAGGTGATCATCCTTAAGCAAGGTCAGTCGGTTGCCTATCTATTCCTCTAGTGGAGATGGAGTCTTCTCCTACAGGAAATCTTGGTGAGGCTTGTTTTCTGATGCCCGAGTGGTCACCATGGCGATGTCCACCTAGGTTCCCACAGACAGTGTCATTTGTTGTCCTTGGGGATTTTTGCTGTCTAAGCTTTACATCTTTGTCTAGATGTACTCACTCTGGTCAACTTCAATTCCTGAAAGACACCAAAAATGGCTAAAGGGAGTCCCCATAGTGTTTTCCTAGGAGGGGCTTTCTAACGCCCAAGTAAGTAGGTAGTATAATTGGGAGTATATGAATAACTTAACAAAATAGCCCTTGCCCTATGTACTTGGAGATGGCTCCTTTTGTACTAGTTTTGAAAGGTTTAGCTACCCAAATTTTCCATCCAGTTGTTTGGCTAGATTAGGAAACAATGGTCTATGTCATCCCAACTATCTGTACAGCCAGGTTTTCTGACACAGGACTGAGTGGGCATTTTGAACGCACCTGGGATAACATTCCTAATGGTATTTTTCAGCATTAAGGCTCATCGGTGTTAGCATTAGGGCTAATTGGTGCCAAGGCAAGTGGCTTGTCCTTCGTTCAAATGGCTTCAGTCTGAGCTATGGGCGATTCGAAGTTAAAGCATGTGACCAAACTACTTGTGCATTGGACGGACCTCAAACATGTTGGGTTTCGGGAGCCAAATAGCACAGCGGAATTTAACCAAAACCCTCCAGGATCCAAGTGAAATGGGGTAAACTGGGTGTTCAAAAATTTTCATACCTAATTTTCAGTTGAGATCTCTCACTCAACTGTAGAGTCAAATCACAAAACCTGAACAGTTGGCGTGTTCAATCTTTCTATGGTATCCACATGAGCCTCTCGGGATCACCACGCTTCCACCGCGTCCCGGCAGATGCGTTTCTCTTGCGCTCGCAGTGCTAGCTTGCGTCCTCCAAGGAATTGAAAAAGAAGAGTGCGGCTGTCCTTTTGGGAGGCTAGGGCAAGGAGACCTGTGAATTTCTCACTAAAAGTTGTATTTATAGTGAGACTCAACTTCCAAGCCTAATGGGTTTCAAAGCCTAATCCAATTAGGCTTTAATTTTGGGCTTAATAATGGCTCAACTCTTGGGCCCATTGTTAATACGAAATTATTGTGAAACAATAACCCAAATAATTAGCCCATGCACTCTAATGATCCAAATAGCTCTATGTGTGCGACCCAATAGGCTCTTACCACGTTGGCAATGATCATGCGACCCAATGCACCTAGAATGGCTATCATGCTTCTGCTGCGTAAGGGACTTTGTCAGTGGATCAACAATGTTGCTATCTGTCGAAGTCCTACACATCCTTACATCACCCCTTTTGATGATCTCCCTGATGAGATGATAGCGTCGGAGTATGTGTTTAGATTGCTGGTGAGATCGAGGTTCCTTAGCCTGTGCGATTGCTCAACTGTTGTCACAATAGAGCTCTATTGGGTCGGCAATGCTTGGAACCACTCCAAGTTCAATGACGAACTTCTTGATCCAAACTACCTCCTTCGCAGCATCAGAGGCAGCAATGTACTCAGATTCTGTTGTAGAGTCAACTACTGTCTCTTGCTTTGAACTCTTCCAGCTCACAGCACCACCACCAATACAAAAAACATAACCAGATTGCAAACTAAAATCATCCTTATCGGATTGGAAGCTTGCATTGGTGTAACCCCTTACAATGAGCTTATCTTCACCTCCAAAGACCAAGAATGCATCCCTAGTCCTTCGTAAGTACTTAAGGATGTTCTTAACAGCTGTCTAGTGACTCTCACCACGGTTCGATTGGTACCTACTTGTCATGCTTTAGGCATATGAGACATCGGGATGAGTGCATATCATGGCTTACAATATAGATCCAATTACCGAGGCATATGGAATCTTACTCATCCCCTCTCTTTCCTCGGGTGTACTCAGACACTGAGATCTAGAAAGAGTTATACCATGTGACATGGGCAGGAATCCTTTCTTGGAATCTTGCATGCTAAACCTCTTTAGCACCTTGTCAATATATGTACTTTGACTTAGGCCAAGAAGCTTTCTAGATCTATCTCTATAGATCTTGATGCCTGATGATGGCCTGGGGCCTCATCGTTGTGAGTCATGATGACTGTTGAGGAGACTTCTAGGAGGAAGAACGCCTGGAAGGTGGGTTGCCCCAAGGAGAGTACCTGAAAAGCTGGAAAACAGGGTTAGGAGGCCCCCGGAGTGTTTTTCCGGGGGGGGAGCCTCCGACGCCCAAGTCAGTGGTGGCCGAAAAAAGGAGAAAGTCACTAGCTCAAAGAGAAAGGCAGAAAAGTCTCGCCTGGTATTTTCTCAGAGTGTGGGAGCTATATCTTCGGCCTACCAACCTCCTGTCAAGTATTTATTTCCTGTATATATAGGAAAACCTAGCCCGTTCAGATCATGACACGTGTGCGGTCGGATGCTCCTGAACTTCTGGGCATAGGGGACAGATAGTTGGTAACCAGATGGCCTCGAGCCTTGTGCTGAGACGGGCCATGATGTGATTCTGACGGCGTCTGCGCGTCAGGGCGGCTTTTTACGTCTGTGGTGGGACGTGTCAGAGGCTTCCTTAAATGCTTCCACAAATGCTCCTGCCGTACTCCCGAGGTCCCTGGGCGAGGTCGTCCTCTAGTTCGGACAGAGCCTCTTCGGGAAGCATACCCTCAGTTCGGGGGTTCCCAGTTTCAGGGAGTTCTGCCTTCGGGGATATCATGTTCGGGCAGCAATGTCTGGTGCCACTTTTCCGAAGGTGCGCTGCTCATAACCTTGGGGGGCGAATAGAGTCCTCAAGTTTTACTGGCGTGCCGAGGCTCGGAGCTCTCCGGCTATCTCCCAAGGTGCATGATTCCACCTGTTCCCGGGAAGCGCCAGTTCTTCTGGCCATTGTTGTGGCAGGGTGTTCGGCCAGATTGAGGCGATAGCCTTTGGCTATCACATGCCCCCCTCTGGAAAGCCGAAGTGAAGACTTCGGTTTGCATCTCTTTCCAAGGTTGTCGTTGGGAGTCTTGTTGGGAAGCATAACCTGTTCCGAGGTCGCACCTTTTGCCCGAGGGTCTGGGCTGTTCGGCCTTGGCCTATTCTTTGGTGTCTCCGAGGCAAAGCCTGTACCGAAGATGCACCTCTTGCCCAAAAGTCATGGGCTGTTCAGCCATAGCCTGTCTCTTGGTGTCCTCGAGGTGGCCTGCTTTTTATTTCTGCAGGTCTGATGGCCAAGAGTGTCAGACTGAGCGGCGCGTCTCCACTTTTCAGGGATGTCAAACGACGTGTCCCAATCAGGAGGTGTGTCCCGGTTTTCCAGGGATGTTTGGGGAGGCATGTCCCCTATTTCTGCGCAGCGGTTGACACGCGGCTTCTTGCCATTGGAAGAGAGACGCGTCATTTACAGAGGGCGCGCCTTTTTGGGTGCAGTGGGCAGTTACGGCGACGGTTCGCCTCCAATGGGTACTTATGATCTCTTTTCGGCTACCCACCTTTGGCCTATAAATAGCCCATTCCATCATAAGTCCCACTTACTGTTTTTCTGCTCTCTCTCTGCTTTGCCCTCTGTTCTTGCGTTTTATCTTGCTTTCTGTGGCGGAGCTTCTTTAATCAGAGCTTTTCCTACCAACTTTCACGACGGCGTCCTCAGGCAAATCTTTTGGTGGGTTTTGATTTCCAGAGTACTCTGATTCCTCTGTTTTTCTGAGTTTTTCTGGAAAACTGTTGTTTTTTTCCAAATTCGTCTTCTGAGTTTTTTCTGGAAACTATTTTCTTTTCCATCTCAAACTCTTTTTCATGTCTACGATGCCTGTTCCCGAGAGCTGGAAACCTCTTCTGGCCCATCCTTGCTGTACCACCCCCGAAAAACTAGAGAGGTGGAAGAAAAAATTCTTTCTTCCCTCTTACGCTGTGACCAGGCTGCCTCATTCTAGCCATTTTGCTTTTTCAAACCGCGGCGATGAGGTTACCGTCTTCCGAGCCCAACTGAAGGCCGGACTTCGGTATCCTCCCCCGAAGGTGGTTTGCGAGTTCTGCCAATTCCCTGGCATTGCTGTGAACCAGCTTCCCCCGAACGCGTACTGCTATTTTAACGCCTACCTCTGCATGTGTGGCGTGTTCGGGATAGAGCCCCACTTCATCATTTTCATGCAGTACTACAAGCTCTACGTGGTCCCGAAGGGTGGCTTCTATTTCTTGCTGCCTCGGGGATCCGGGAGCAAAAAATTCACCTTCACCTTCGACACGAAGGATAGCTGGCGGGGGTGGCAGCCTAAGTTCTTTTTCCTGAAGGTGGATAAGAACTGGTCTGGTGTCCCGACCAGATGGGCTCAGGGAGTGCTGAACGCAGACGTCGTTGATTCGAGGATGCTGCTGACCCCACCGTTGGCTTCCGTGTTCGCGGATTTCGACGCCCGCATTCGGGCAGTCGCTGACTGGGTTCCCGAGGTCTCTCCTCGTGCTCTTTACCCCTTTCCTATCAACTGGAGGTTGATGACCGAAGAAGTCCTTCGGGAGCTGAAAGTGGTTAAGGAGCACGAGACTGACCTCAATATGCCCGCTCCCGCCATCGCCGGGAAGGACTCCTGGCTGGTCAAGCTCCTTAAGGGGGAGACTTCTCTCGAATCTTTTGCCGAAAGTGAGTAATCTTCCACCCCTTTATATTTTTTCCTCGGACTTACGCTGATATTTCTTCTCTTTTTCAGAGATGGGCGATGGGGCTGCCGCCTATTACAAGGCCCTCTTTTCTGGCCAAGTGGAGAAGGGGGAGCAGACAAAGAAGGCGGCTTCCCGAAGAAGGAAGTCAACAGGGGCGGGGCCCTCGGCGAAGCGAGCTAGGAAGGCTGTCCAGCCTCCTCAGCCGGAGCTTTCGGAAGAAGAAGCTGGCGAAGAGGCTGGTCTTGTTGAAATTTCACCGGCCGAGGTCCCCGCTACTTCCGCCGAGGTGCCTCCTCTCGACCTTGAGGCCCCCAGAAACACTGTAGTGGTAGAAGTACCTACTGCCGAGGAGCGGTATCGGCAGAAGGGTAAGGGTCTTTCTACCGAGGGGCCCGAGGATCCCGAGGACACTATCTCCGAGGTTCCCCCAGGTATGCCTTCAGGCGAAGTTCAGCTCCTTTGCTTTTCGCGAATTTTTCTTCTACTCCTAACTTCCTTCTCACTTTCAGAGGAGCCTCTTACTGCTGGCTGGAGGGCCATTCATGAGAGGAAACGGGCCCTTCGCGATGCCAAAATCCCTGAGGGGAAGATCCCCTTGGAGCCCTTTTGGACAATCACGGAGGATATGAAATTGTTCTCCGACGATTGTCCGAAAATGACAAAGGAGATTTGGAAGGGGATGACCACTGACGCCTCCTTCCGGGCCGTTGCGGCGGCTCACCCGAGGGATAATACCCTCGCCGCAAAAGTCACCGAGCATGCTGCTCAGGTATAGTCTTTACACTCTTTTTCCTCAATTTTCTAAGTGTTTAGACTTGTACTAACCTGGACTTTTGCCTTGCCGTAGCTGCTGGAGTACGCTGGTTACCTCCGAGTTTGGGTGGCCAGAGAGGCTGCCTCCAAGGATGCGACTTCGCGGGAACTCAGTGAAGTGAAGGCTTCACTTGCGAAGCTGGTCGCCAGCAACCAGCAGCTGACAGCGGATTGTTCTCAGCAAATCGCCACCGTTTGGGAGGAGTTCTCGAAGAAGAGAGAAGAACTTGAAAAGGACTCCTCCCAGAAGATTGCCGACCTCGGCGACCAAGTAAAGGGGCTGCTCGCCGCCAACGGAGATCTTGTCAAGGACAAGGCTGTTTCTGACAGTCTTGCGGCGAGGTTGACGGATGAGAACAATGCTCTCCGAGCCGAGGTCGAGGCTCTGAAGAAGGAGTCCGAAGGGACGCTGGGGATAAGCGAGCTGGAGGAGGAGATTGCTGAGCTGAGGGACGAGCTCAACGTCCTTGGCGTTCAAAAACATACTTCTGATCAAATGGCCAAGGTCGCCTTTCAGGACGGCTTCTGCCTTGCTCGGCACCAAGTCCTGCAGAGGTTCTCAGAATTGGACCTCTCTTTTCTGGAGGGCCTAAATATTCCTGAGGGACCTCGGTGGCAGTGGTCCAAGGTCGAGCATCTGAAGCTTCTTGGTCTTCGTCCGCCCGGCTCTCCCTAGTTTGTTTTAGGGCTCCTCTTATTTTTCTCCTTTGTGCTCCTTCTTTGGGCACTTCTTTTGTAAGGCAGCGTTTGCTCTAAATGAACAATCTTTTGGCTAAGTCCTTTCTTGCAAGTTTCTTCATTTCCACTATCCCGAACACGTTTGCTCAAGAGACTTTCGGAAAACCTGCAACCAAAGAAACTTTTTACCTTCCTTTGTCCCGAGTGTGCTCGCTCAAGAGACTTTCTGGAAAGTTTGTAAAAATTTGGCTAAGTCTTTTGCAGGCTTTTTGTTCCCTTTTATCCCGAACATGTTCGCTCAAGGGACTTCAGAAAACCTTCAGCCAAATTTTTCTGTCTTCCTATTGTCCCGAGCTTATTTGCTCAAGGGACTTAGGAAAATTTTCACAAGATTGCACATTTCCTTTTTTCCCGAGCACGTTCGCTCAAGGGTGTTCGGAAATTACCTCTGCTTTTGTTTTGGCGTGTACTTTTGCGAGATTCTTGCTTTCCCTTTTTCCCGAGCATGTTCGCCCAAGGGTGTTCGGAAAATTTTCTCTGCACTGATTATGCCGAGTACCTTTGCAAGATTCTTGTTTCCCATTTTTCCCGAGCATAGTGGCTCAAGGGACTTCGGGAAGTCACATCTGCGTTTTTCGTGGCGAGCAGCTTCGCGGAATTCTGTCTTGGACAATTTGGTATACTTAAAAATTTTTCTCAAGACCATTCTTCTCCAGACCATTCTGTACTTAGAATATTTCTTGTACAATATATCTCCTCCGCTCAACCTTAGGCATAGAATTTTTTCAAGGCGTCTGAATGCCAAGTGTTTTTCAATTCTATGCCTTCGGCGTCGCCAGGCTTGTACACGCCTTTTCGTACTTTGGCGAGAACCAGATAAGGTCCTTCCCAATTTGCACGAAGTACTCCGTGAGATGGCCTTCGGGGTGCAAAGTCGGCCTTTCGGAGAACGAGGACTCCTTTTTTGATTTCTTTTGGCCTGGCTTTTAAGTTGATAGCCGCGGCCACTCTTTGCTGGAAAGCTTTTCTTCTCAACTCGGCTATTTCTCTGTGTTCGGCCACAAGGTCGAGCTTAGTTCTCAGACCGAGGTCGTTTTTGCCTTCATCAAATACTTGCACCCGTATTGAAGGCTGAACTATCTCTATTGGGATAATGGCCTCTGTTCCGAAGACGAGTGAGAAGGGAGTTTCCCCTGTGGCTCTTCGTGGTGTCGTTCGGTAGCTCCACAATACACTTTGGAGTTCTCCTGGCCATTTCCCCTTGGCTTCCCCAAGTCTCTTTTTCAGGCCATCTTTTATGGTCCTGTTTGATACTTCCACCTGCCCATTGCTTTGGGGGTGAGCTACTGGGGCGAAGTGCATCTTTATTCCGAGGTCGCTGATGAATTCCTGGAATCCTTTGACTATGAACTGGGATCCATTATCAGCTACTAGTACCCTCGGTATGCCAAATCTGCATACGATGTTCTTCCATACGAACTTCTGCACTTCTTTTGCCGAGATAGTTGCTAGTGGTTCTGCCTCTACCCACTTTGAGAAATAGTCCACTGCTACCACGCAAAATTTCACGCCTCCGGGCGCTGTGGGGAGTGGCCCAACAAGGTCTATACCCCAGACTACGAAGGGCCAAGGATAGTCTGCCGACGTTACCATTTTCGAGGGTATCCTCTGGATTTTTGCATGTCTCTGGCAACTACCGCACTTCTGGACGAACTGCCTTGCGTCCTTTCTCAGGGTAGGCCAGAAGTATCCTTGGCGGAGTATCACTGCTGCAAGGGCATCAGTTCCAATGTGCGAGCCGCACATGCCTTCGTGAACTTCTTCGAGGACCATCTCAGTATCCTCTTCGCCCACACATCTCTGCAGCGGATGTGCATATCCTTGCTGATATAACTCTTCACCAATCAGGAAGAATCTTCCGGCGCGTCTTCGCAGTCTTGCAGCATTGCCGGCGTCTTCGGGAAGCTCATTCTCTGCGAGGTATCTCTTTATGGGGTCCTTCCACCCTGTTCCCGAGGTCGTTACGCTTAGCACGGAGATGCTTGGATGGTCTAGCACCTCGGTGTATGTTTTGGACTTCGCTAAGCAATCTGCCTCAGTGTTATTCCGCCGGGGTAAATTTTCGATCCGCACGGCGTCAAACTTTTGGATGAGTTTTGTTACCAGCTCGTGGTATTTTGCCAAGATTGGGTCCTTCGCCCCATAATCTCCTGCCGTCTGCCGAACTACCAGCTGGGAATCGCTGTGAGCCCTTAAGTTTCTCACGCCAATCTTTCTGGCCAAGCGTAATCCCGCTATGAGGGCTTCATACTCAGCCACATTATTGGTGACGTTGAAGCTGAACTTGATAGCCTTCATCACCTCTAGGCCTTCGGGTCCTCTGATAACTATTCCAGCTCCCTGGTGTTCGGACCCCGAGGCTCTGTCAACATGCAAGGTCCATTCTGGCTCACCTTCTTCCGGATCTGAGTGGTTCTCCTCAGTGGTGGGTATTTCGGCGATAAAATCTACCAATGCTTGGGCTTTTATGGCCTTCCGAGGCTCATACGTGATTTCGTGTTCGCCAAGCTCTATGCACCACTTGGAGAGCCTTCCCGAATGATCAACTCTCTTCATAACATCCCGTAGTGGTAGACTACTTCGGACGATGATGGGGTGAGCCTGGAAATATGGTCGCAGTCTTCTTCCTGCAAGCACCAAGGCGTATATAGCTTTCTGAAGCAAAGGGTACCTGACTTCGGCGCCATGCAGGGACTTGCTGACGTAGTAGACCGGCCATTGTTTCGGCCCTTCTTCTTTCACCAGGACCGAGCTCACGGCCTTTTCTGTGACAGCGAGGTACAGTACGAGGGGTTCTCCCTCCCGAGGTTGTCGCAGAGTCAGCAGGCTGGCCAGGTAGACTTTGAGTTCTTCCCAGGCCTTTTGGCAATCTTCATCCCAAGGACGATCATTTCTTCCGAGGTCGCCTTCCATCTTTGCTGCCTTTGTGAGGACTTTGAAGAAAGGTCTACACCTATCTCCGTACCTGGAAATAAACCTGCTCAGAGAGGTTATTCTTCCGGTCAGTCTCTGCACGTCTTTGACTGTGGCAGGAGTTCGAAACTCAAGCTGGGGCCTCATCGTTGTGAGTCATGATGACTGTTGAGGAGACTTCTAGGAGGAAGAACACCTGGAAGGTGGGTCGCCCCAAGGAGAGTACCTGAAAAGCTGGAAAACAGGGTTAGGAGGCCCCCGAAGTGTTTTTCCGGGGGGGGAGCCTCCGACGCCCAAGTCAGTGGTGGCCGGAAAAAGGAGAAAGTCACTAGCTCAAAGAGAAAGGCAGAAAAGTCTCGCCTGGTATTTTCTCAGAGTGTGGGAGCTGTATCTCCGGCCTACCAACCTCCTGTCAAGTATTTATTTCCTGTATATATAGGAAAACCTAGCCCGTTCAGATCATGACACGTGTGCGGTCGGATGCTCCTGAACTTCCGGGCGTAGGGGACAGATAGTTGGTAACCAGATGGCCTCGAGCCTTGTGCTGAGACGGGCCATGATGTGATTCTGATGGCGTCTGCGCGTCAGGGCGGCTTTTTACGTCTGTGGTGGGACGTGTCAGAGGCTTCCTTAAATGCTTCCATAAATGCTCCTGCCGTACTCCCGAGGTCCCTGGGCGAGGTCGTCCTCTAGTTCGGACAGAGCCTCTTCGGGAAGCATACCCTCAGTTCGGGGGTTCCCAGTTTCAGGGAGTTCCGCCTTCGGGGATATCATGTTCGGGCAGCAATGTCTGGTGCCACTTTTTCGAAGGCGCGCTGTTCATAACCTTGGGGGGCGAATAGAGTCCTCAAGTTTTACTGGCATGCCGAGGCTCGGAGCTCTCCGGCTATCTCCCGAGGTGCATGATTCCACCTGTTCCCGGGAAGCGCCAGTTCTTCTGGCCATTGTTGTGGCAGGGTGTTCGGCCAGATTGAGGTGATAGCCTTTGGCTATCACCTAACACATAGGCTGCTTCACCCAAGTCCTTCATAGTGAAACATTTCCCTAGCCAAGTCTTCATAGACTATAGCTTAGGAAAGTCATTCCCAATGAGTAGTATGTCATCTACATACAACACCAAGAAGACAATAGCGCTCCCACTAACCTTCTTGTAGACACAAGGTTCATCTTCATTTTTGATAAAACCAAACTGTTTGATTGCTTCATCAAAATGAAGATTCCAACTTCGAGAAGCTTGCTTCAGTCCATAAATGGACCTTTGCAACTTTCACACTTTATAGACATTCTCAAGAGTGACAAAACCCTCAGATTGTGTCATGTACACATCCTCAAGTAGCTTTCCATTTAGGAATGCAGTTTTGACATCCATTTGCCATATCTCATAATCATAGTGTGCAGCAATAGCAAATAAAATTCAGATGGATTTAAGCATAACAACTGGTGAAAAAGTTTCATTATAGTCAATACCATGAATTTGCTTGAAACCTTTTGCAACCAATCGTCCCTTAAAGGTAGTCACATTACCATCCATGTCAGTTTTATTCTTGAAAACCCATTTGCACCCTATGGGTTTCACCCCTTCAGGTGGGTCAACCAAATTCTATACTTGGTTTTCATGCATGGATTCCATCTCAGATTTCATGGCCACTAGCCACTTCTCAGAGTCAGGCCCCGAAATAGCTTGTTGGTAGGTTGTGGGCTCATCCTAATCCATAAGCATCACATCACCAGTGTGAGTCACAAGAAATCCATATCTCTCAGGCTCACGCCGAATCCTACCAGACCTACGTGGGCTCTGTGCTACAGGAACACACTCTTGAACCACAACATCTTGTGGTGTCTGTTCAAGTTCCATTTCAGGTTCAATGTCTCCTTGTTGTTCTTGAATTTCTTCAAGTTCTACTTTCCTCCCACTAGTTCCTTTAGAGATAAACTATTTCTCTAAAAAGATGTCAGTTCAAGCAACAAACACGTTTTGCTAAGAAGGATTGTAGAAATAGTAACCCTTTGTTTCTTTGGGATACACAACAAAAAGGCATTTTTGAGATTTGGGCCCTAGTTTGTCAAAGGATTGACATTTCACATAAGCATCATAGCTCCAAATCTTCATAAAAGACAAATTGGGACGCCTCCCACTCCACATCTCATATGGTGTCTTTTGAACCGATTTAGATGGAACTCGGTTTAGTGTAAAAGTGGTTGTCTCTAGAGCATGTCCCCAAAAGAAGTTTGGAAGGTTAGTTTGACTCACCATGGAGCAAACCATGTCAACAGAGTTTGATTTCTCCTTTCAGATATACCATTCCATTGATGTGTACCTGGTGGAGTGAGTTGTGATATTATACCACACTCTTTCAGATAGTCAAGGAATTCTCGATCCAAGTACTCTCCACCTCGATCTGATTGAAGGACTTTGATACTCTTCTCGAGTTGATTCTCTACTTCATTCTTGAATTCTTTGAACTTTTCGAAGGATTTTGACTTGTGTCTCATGAGATACACATAGCCATATTTGCTGAAGTCATCAATAAAGGTAATGAAGTATTGGAAACCTCCTCTAGCATGTGTAGACATAGGGCCACATACATCACTATTTATGTGTCCTAGTAAGTCATTAGCCCTTTCCCTTTGCCCTGTGAATGGGGCTTTGGTCATCTTGCCCAACAAACATGACTCACATGTCTCATATGATTCAAAATCAAATGAGTCCAAGAGTCCATCCTTATGGAGCTTGGATATGCGTGTCTCATTTATATGGCCCAAGCGACAGTGCTAAAGATAGGTCAGGTTTGAATCATTTAATTTGACCTTCTTGGTATTCACATTATAGATTGGATCTTTGAGGTCTAGAACATACAACCCATTGCTAGGTTGAGCACTGCCATAAAAGATTTCATTCAAATAAATAGAACAACATTTGTCCTTTATTATAAATGAAAAACCTTTCTTGTCCAAACAAGAAACAGAAATCAAATTTCTACTAATAGTAGGCACAAAGTGGCAGTTGTCTAATTCTAAAACTAATTCACTAGGTAAAGTGAGAACATAAGTCCCTACGGCTAAGGCAGCAACCCTTGCTCCATTTCCAACACGTAGGTCCACTTCACCTCTGGCCAATCTTCTACTTCTACTTAGATCCTGCACATTTGCACAAATGTGAGATCCACATCCAGTATCCAGTATCCAATACCCAAGATGAGGAAGTAGAAAAGTTAGACTCTATAACAAAAATACCTAAAGTGGAAGTCTTACTTCCCTTTTCCTTAGCAAGTTCTTCAAGATAGAGCTTGCAGTTGCGCTTCTAGTGTCCAAGTTGCTTACAATGGAAGCACTCCCCTTCCTTTGCCACACCATCCTTTGGTTTCAGTGCAGCTGAAGAAGAATTAGCATTGGACTTTCCATTAGCTTTATCCTTCTTCTTGTTGGCTTTTCCCTTTCCCTTGCCCTTTTGAACGATCAAAATGGGCTTAGCCTTCTTAAGGTTTTGCTCATCAGTTCTCAACATGTTGAGCAATTCAAGGAGGGACTTGTCAAGGTCATTCATATTATAGTTCTTGACAAATTGACTATAGCTTTCAGGCAATGATTGCAAGACCAAATCTCAAACTCTCAAGATTCTCAGTGTACCCAATCATCTTGAGCACATGAGGACCCACTGGACTTCCCTCAGACATTTTGCACTGAAACAATGCCTTAGAGGTCTCAAACCTCTCATGCCTAGCTTACTCTTGGAAAAGCATTTTGAGATGTTCGATCATATCGAATGCCCCCATGTTCCCATGTTGCTTCTGAAGCTCAGATTCCATGGTAATAAGCATGAGGCATGCAACATCCAAAGCGTCATCAAAATGCCTCTTGTGAGCATCCCTTTCAGCTCTTTGAGTAGTGGCAGCAGGCTCATTCGGAATGGGCTGCTCAAGGACATAAGCCTTTCTTTCTTGCTTGAGGACTATCCTCAAGTTTCAATACCATTTGAGAAAGTTGGTCCCATTCAGTTTTTCCTTCTCAAGGATCAATCGCAACGAAAGTGTCGATGTGTTTTGTGCCATGGTTATCTATAACAGTAAATATGCAATGGTAAGAGCAATGTATTTTAATTCATTTAATAAGGACATTATTAAACGATACTCCCACTATTTTTCCTCAAAATAACAACCCTCGATATTATTTCAGAACACCTCAGCGCTAAGGTATTCTAGTGGGCCAAGATCCATATTTGACCATAACCTGAATCAGCTTTGGCTTTTCTCTCAAGTTATAGCTATTTAGGTAGGCAACTCCTTGCCAATTACATCTCATGCAACTCTTGGATTGTTGGGTGAATCAACACTTGTCCAAGCTCATCTCATGAACTTAAGCCCAACTCTATGCCTCTAAGTCCTTAATCCTATTAGGATGACTTAGTTAAGTCGGACCCAAAGTTAGCAATTTGGATATCACTATTATCCCATCGCGCCTTACCAAGATGAACATAGGTGCTTTGCTTTGGCAAACCCACCTAATGTTGATCAAAGTCTTGACGAGTGCCAACATTTGGAAGGCATCACATTTAATGACTTAATATTTGTTTGAGGGATTTTTCTTTTGATCTCACCAATTTGTTATCTCCGGTTGTCTTATACATGCATCACATACAAATATAAAACATGCATCTGATGCTTACAAGAAATAAACGTGACATGGTTATAGCCCAAACTATGCGATATTCTCAAGCCAATGAGAATATCATAAAAGCCTAAGAAAAGAAAACGGTATTCACAAGCTCCTTCTCTTCCTTCCTTGGTTGCCCTTTTGTTGTCACCTCCTTGGACATACCACCTTGGGTGATCCCATATTGTACCATTACATTAATAATAGAAACCTCGAGTTACATTTAAGGGGAGTAAGGTGAGAAAAGAATGTACAATAAGAGTAACAAGAGAAGGCACGACTCGCAGGCCGTATTTACAAGCACAACCAATCAAGGGCTATAACCATGTACCATGCTTCAACCGTCAATTAGCATAACATGCCAAATCTCATTCAACAAATGCATGCCAATTTTCGTGAGTTGATTAACCAGTTTTATTTATGTGGTGCTTTGGATACGGCGGTCCCGCTAGCTGGTCAGTGGGTGGTGGTTCCGTTGACCGGTTAGCGGACGGGGTCAAGGGGAGCTGCCCTTACGGGGGGTTGCGAGGGGGGCAGCACCCCCCCGCGCAAAAAATTGTCTTACAATTGCTTTGCCTGAGATCTTCTATTTCAAGCAAGTAGGCACCTGAGACTCCTCCATTCGAGCCACCAAAAATACCTTACTTTCGGTGCCCAAATAGGCCATATCCGAACCAAGCTAGGGTGTTTGCAACTATTGCAATAATCCTAATCCATATAGGTATCTCATACCTATCAATTTCGGGTTAATCTCATTAACCAATTTGTGTCGTTTCTTCATATATCTCATATGTTCATTACGAGTTCTGGTTTCATGCATCATGAATCAATCTAATTAATCATGGTGAAAGCAATCGAACACATAACATCATGCGATTCATCATTCAAGGCCGATTTAGGGTTCCACCAGTAGCTCTGATACCACTGTTGGGTTCCGGGAGCCAAACAGCGCAGCGGAATTTAACTGAAACCCTACAAGATCCAAGTGAAACGGGGTAAACCGGGTGTTCAAAAATTTTCAAACCTAATTTTCGGTTGAGATCTTTCACTCAACTGTAGAGTCGAATCACAAAACCTAAACAGTTGACATGTTCAAGCTCTCTATGGTATCCACACAGGCCTCTCGGGATCACCACGCATCCACCGCACCCCGGCAGATGCATTTCTCTTGCTCTCGCAGTGCTAGCTTGCGTCCTCCAAGGAATTGCTAGAGAAGAGTGCGGTTGTTCTTTTGGGAGGCTAGGGCAAGGAGACCTAAGAATTTCTTACTAAAAGTTGTATTTATAGTGATACTCAACTTCCAGGCCTGATGGGTTTCAAAGCCCTAATCCAATTAGGCTTTAATTTTGGGCCTAATAATGGCTCAACTCTTGGGCCCATTATTAATACGAAATTATTGTGAAACCATAACCCAAATAATTAGCCCATGCACTCTAATGATCCAAATAGCTCTATGTGGGCGACCCAATAGGCTCTTACCAGGTTGGTAATGATCATAAATCACATTTATGATCATAAGCGATGAGCGATGTCTAGCAACACATCATTACTACCCAAGTGACAAGATTGTCGGTGATTCAACTAAAACTTTATGATCATTACCAATATATGCCATTGTCCTTTTGTCCAAGATATCAAGACTAAGCACGAGACATGGAATGTGTCACTCTCGTGTAGCTCAATCTTTGGTTTCTTGATTACCGAGTAGACCAACATAAAATGATGACATTGATATCGTATATCAACTCATCTGAGCATGGCCATGCATTTTCTAAGTCTCACTCTATCAAGGGGCCCGAAGATATCACTCCCGTTACATAGGAGGGACAAATCCCATCTTGATCATACAAATCCCTCCGCATGATATGTGACATACACAATGACCTCCTTCAAGTACACTCAGTTATGAGCAACAAAGGAAAGTATCAAAGTATGTAACTCACATGTAGGGAACCTTGATGATCTTAGGTCGAAGGACTACATATACCATGATCACTATGAGAATCACTTATGACACTCATATAACGATCCATGTAGTGTTCTGATGGTGGGTCGGTCCAGTACACAAGTTTTCCAACTTGTACCCATATGTAGACTACATATCTCATATTAGTCTCCACATATGCTAGTTGTTATGTACTATTGCAACCCACTCCACAATAATACTAGACCAGGGACGTTTAAGAATATCATTATTTTAGGGTTACAATTATGTTTATTTCGTTACACAGAAACAGAACAACAAACATAATTGCTTGATTAATGCCTTAATAAAATATCATGACTCAATGTGCAAAAAATACAATCTCATGATTGGCTTTTGGGCATAACACTAACAAGACAAGCCTCAAGACCTTTGGGCTTTGGCCATTACTCATAAAGGTTTGGCTGGAGGGCATTACTAGGATAATACCATAGCATAGATAGTGTTAGAGTTTGGTTTCTATTGGCCCACTCTTTTTAAGGACACAAGACGGTATGTTGCATATTGTGACAGCTATCAAAGGTCAGGCAACCTCTCTTATAATGATCCAATGCAACAACATGGTATTTAAGTGTATGAGGTTTTTTATGTTTGGGGAATTAATTTTATGGCCCCTTTCCCTTCATCTTTCAGGAATAGATATATCTTTGTAGCTGTTGATTATGTTTCCATGTAGGTAAAAGCATAGTAATTTCCTATAAATGATGCTAGGGCCATTGTTAAATTTCCTAAAAAACTCTTCAAATTATTCAGAAAATTGATAGCTATTATTATTGATAAAGGTACCCACTTTTATAATACCCAATTGCAAAAAGTTCTTCATAGGTTTTATGTAACTCATAGAATGATCACCACATACCATCCTCAAGATAGTGGCTAAGCTAAATTGTCCAATAAAGGGACAAAGCATGTACTAGTTAAAGTTGTTAATACTTCATGAAAAGATTGGTCTGGTAAGCTAGATGATGTAATCTATGCAGTTCTAACTCTGGTCATATAGAACTGCATATCAAACATAGAACTGAATATAAAACACCTATTGGCACCACTCCATATTGTTTAGTCTATCGAAAGGCATGTCACCTCATAGTGGAGTTAGAGCATAATGCATATTGAGCTATAAAGAATGTTAACCTTGATTTTGACCGTGTAGGTGAAAAACATTTATTACAAATTAATGAACTTGATGAATAGAGACACTTAGCTTATGAGAATTCCAAGTTCTACAAGGAAAAAGTAAAGGAATGTCATGATGCTCGGATCAAGCAAGGAAAGGAGTTTAACCTAGGGATTGAGTTTTCATTTATAATTCCCATCTCATATTGATTCCAAGTAAGCTTAAATCGAGGTGGTCTGGACCATTCATCATGACAAAAGTTTTTCCTTTTGGTGTTGTAGAGATCCTTAACTCTCGGAAATGAACCTTCAAATTGAATGGTCATCGCTTAAAGATGTATCTTGGCAAGGATTTTCCTAAAGTGAGCCAAGAAGATATCATACTCCATCACCCTGACCCTGCCACTAAATAAGACCAATGGCAACATCTGGCTGACCACGTTAAGCTAAGCATTTTTTGGGAGGCAACCCAATACTCTATAGTTAAATTTTGCTTGTTTTGTATTTACATTTACCTTGAAAGTGTGCGGCATGAAAAGGCCATGTGGAATATTTTGAGAATCCAGAATTATGCAAACACACTTAGAAACAAGCCCCGTAATCAACCATGTCCACCCAACATGGCTTCTAACATGGTTTTCATCATGATTGTGTTCACCTATGCATAATTAATTACAATTTTAAGATCTAGTAGGCCAACATGGCCTTAGTCACGCTAATGTTAATAACTGTGTTTGTCTAAAGTTAAAGATTCCAGAGAACAAACACATTTAGGCACATGCCCATGTTTTAAAGCGTGTTCAATAAATGAGGTCTTAATTATGCCCATGTTTTCATCCGTGTTAACTTTCCAACTTATAAAGTTTTAGACTCCATTTTTAAAACACGGACATTTACATGACCACTTTTGAAAGCACATTTAACAAACATGGCCACATACACGCTCATGTTTTGAACTGTGATTTCCCTCTAAGGTTCCAATTTTTAAGTACAAGAAGCATAGTAGGGTCCATAACACTGCCATGATATAAACCGTGACAATCGAATTTGGTGGCTTTCACACCAGTGTAAGGAACTGTGTTTCATATTTTAATCACACTTGTTTTACATCCAGTAAGCACACATGGTTTTGAATCTGGTGATATCTTTAAATTGTGTTTGTCCTAAACTTATGTAACATAGCCTTAACACACACATGTTCAAGACTGTGTTCGAAAAAATTTGCTTGAAAATAGGCTTTTCATTCTAATTAATTACCACTCACCCAACTCTTGATTTTCTTGATCCCCAAACTGTGTGGAACCCTTTGTTCTTGGTATATTTCAACACTCCAAGGTTTGTTTTCCCTTTTTCCTTTAATCTAATTTACTTTTGATCATTGATTGTTTTATTTTCTCCTTGAGATATGGCTTTAATAATGACAACAACTAGGTTAGAGCAACACTTGATTGGAGATTATTTTTCTCCTTATTCAATCTATATTTTAGTTTTGATATTCTCAATCAAGTTTTGAATTTATAATGTGATGAGGTTAAGCATTGATTATTCTTTCTGGTCACTTAGTAGCACATACCACTACATCTTTTCCACCATAATCCTACTCATATGTGTTCCTAGGTACCTTAGATTGCAAGGTGTTTTACACATGGTCCTAATGGTCCTACCTATAATGTCTGATGGTATTCTTAACTTTGCAACCCATGGAGTTTTTGTGGGATTAGCTTTAGCATGTTTTAGATGAGAATCCTACTTGCTTCATCTCCATGGATGCGTATTTGTTGCATGAGGAGTCTACAGAGAGGGCAGTGATTTTCTAGCCACACATTGATTATTTCACAACTTAGCCTCTAAACATTCATGACACTGTGCTTCATCGATGCTGGGCACAAGTTTGTAAGCCATCTACCGTTGCACCCAAGACACTAGTGAGGAAGTTCTATGCCAACAGAGCCAACAAAGGCCTTTTCTAGGAGCTTTTGATGATAGTGCCGATTAAGGAGCTTCACTTTCACATGACTATCGATGATATCCGTGCACATGTTGTCATTGTCCACACTCACAGCAATTACCCTTATCCTTCATTGAGCGAATTATCTTAGGCTCTTTGTGGATAGCTAACGGATTGGATTACTATTATAGGGTGTACACCTTATCTTCTTCCCTCCCAATTGCATCCCACTATGTGCCTACAGTCAACCTTCTTACACCTACGGTCAGCCTAGAAAAGGCATTTGTACTACATGCCATCTTCTTGAATAAGCCTATCAACATGGGCCATATTATCCTGCAGACCATTGAGAGAGTAGTCCATGATCCGTCATTACCTATGGTATTCGCTTAGCTGATCATAGGACTCCTATTGGCTTAATGATTCGTTTGCCCACATGGAGCATTTCACGTTGTTTTCCAACATGAGCTAATGAGGAGGACTAGGACATTTTTGTTGAGCTGCTGCTAATCTTGCTTTTATCTAGTGTTGATACTATCAACAACACACTCTAGTTTCACTACCATTTTGTGTGGCCTTTTTTTTTTTATTTGTTCTTGTTATTGCTACTATTATTATTGGAGGATCAGTTACTCCTTACTTTAATTATTTTTATTTTTTTTTCTAGTACTTTATTTCTAGTTTTTATCACTATTTTGGTTTATTAATCATCTTTTCCATTTTCTTGGAAGCCTTTCACTGCCGAATAAGAAAGGTGGTAATATTGGTTGATGGAAAGGTGGTTAATTGTTCAATAATAAATAAGTTTGAAATAAAGCTTCTACTATGGTATTTCTTAGTATTGAAGTGGGTTAGGGTCTTCTCCTAAGGTAAGAGTCAATCACAACTCAAAAGAATGCTAGAGGCATGAGTATGATCAAAGATCACCTTTGATTGTGTTGATGAATAGGTTAGGTATGGCAATGCTCTTGTAGTGTACACTTGTTGCAAAGTTTAGTGACACATGAAAAGGAATGCTTGAAAAAGAAAAAAAGTGAATGAAATGTTCAATAAACTACTTATGTCCATAATTTTGTGGTATGAATGGTTATGCATAATGGGGTTTGACTTAGTGTGATTTGCACTTTTTACTTTGCATGAAAATTTGATGTTCCTCCTAAGCATCAGGGGATATGGGTTGCTAGCTTGAGAGTGAATTGTTCTCATTAACTTGTTTTGTTTTAGAAGTGTTAGATTAAATGTATTGCATGCTTTGTAGTCGTGTTAATTTCTCAAGATCCTTAACATTTCAATCCTATTCTCTTTCTTTCTTTGCTCAAGAGTATGATCTTTTCTTGTTTTCTTTTTTACATTTTCTTTTTATGGCTTGCTTAAGGGCAAGCAAAAGTTCAAATGTGGGGGAAAAATATGATATACTCATGTTTATACATGTTTTCTATACAGTTTTCCTTGATAATTGCATGTTTTATATATGTTTTTTTTGTAATAATTACTACTTAATTGATTTATATTCTATTTTCACATATTATTTCAGCTTTTTTGTGGATATGAAGGATTTTTTACGAGTTTTGGAGTTGAATTACATGTTTTGGTAGAAATTGGAGTAAACACAGCTTCATACACGCTTATGTTAACATCAAACACGTCCGTGTTAAATGTCACGCCCAGATCCATAACGTACCATTAATTTTTTGTGATTGTTACATTCGAAAGATGAAACATGGTCATGTCCCAAATCATTTTTAACTGCTATTAGGGTTTTATCAAGTTATTTCGGTAGAAAGAAGAAAAAGAGAGAGAGATGAAAATATATAGAAAGGGAGTTTAGTTTTCATAGTAAAAGGCTGTCGAAGGTAATGCAGGTGATCAACATTGATTAG
This sequence comes from Aquilaria yunnanensis, assembly GCA_039654915.1. NCBI lineage: Eukaryota > Viridiplantae > Streptophyta > Magnoliopsida > Malvales > Thymelaeaceae > Aquilaria > Aquilaria yunnanensis. The sequence continues at coordinate 81,948,146 of CM077598.1, forward strand.
TTCCTGGTAGGGCAAGGATTTCTTAGAGGAAAATAATTTTAGATATGGAGTCTTTGATTCTTTGTTTTCTTTTGCTTTTGCTGCATTTCCTTTTCGGCATATTAGGCTAATTTCCCTGCTCATGCTTGGAGTAGATGAACCCTAAGATGATATTATTATTATTATTACTTTTGGTTTACTATAATTATGGTTTTCTTATGATCTATCCAATGTTTTTTTATGCATTGATTAATAGTAGCTAACCTATTAATTCAGTGTTGGATGATGAACATATGTAGGTAGAATATGGTATTTTTTTTTTGGATCACCATTGGGTAAAATAAATATTGTCAGGTTGCAAAAAATAGACTAGCATAATACCTCCAAACTATGGTGAAACCTAGTAGTTAGGTCATAGAGCTAATAAACATTTTTAGGAAGTGTGGTAGGACTAGACTCCCTATTGGTAACTTAAAAGTACAAGTTAGTAACCAGGACTAATAGGGAGCTAATCTATTTTAGATATTACTCCACCGTCCAAGTTAACTATATGCCTATTAAACCAAAGTTAGAGTAATGCAATGGATTTCTAAGAGGAGTCATTTCTAAGCCTGACATATCTTGATTATTGATTGTTTAATTGTTTTTTGCTGCTAGTAGTTAGTTGTTTATTTATTTATTTTATTACATTAGTTAGTTTAGTTTAATTCTTAGTTGATTAGCTAAACGTTCCTCCTAATTGTTGATTAGATAATAGAGAGATATAGAGTATGGTATACAACTTCATTCCATGGGAAAAATGATCTTAATACTTTCCATTGTTATACTTAAATGATAGGTGTGTTTGCCCGTGAGTTTACATATTTGTGAGTATAGAGAAATTTGACACATCCACATTAATAATTGAAATAATATAGTGGGAAGAGTTTGTGAATTACAAACACGTCATTAACCCTAACTCCAAACTTTTTGGAAACTTCCAAATTTATAAACTCTAAACTTTTTAGAGACTTCCAAATTTAGTCTAACCCTAATCCCTAAACAATAACCCTATCCCTAAATTTCCCTAAAACTAAACCCTAAACCATAAAACTGAACCCAACCCAAAATACTAACACTAAACCATAACCTTAAACACTAAACCTACACTAACCTTAAACACCAACCCTAAAATAACCCTAAACACTAATCCTAAACCCTAAATATTCCATTTTAGGGGTTTCTATAATTGGAAAGTAGCTAGCACCTATTTTGTTACTACTCTGAGTGTTTCTATATAGTGATTAAATTTAGTGAACTTAAGCCCCAAGCAGTACATGTCCTGTAGGCCAAGTAGAACATGCGCACTATGTTTACCCAAGTGGCCCTCTTTTTCATTATGCAAAGATGTGTATATTGGTCCAACCATAACACATATTCTCATACAATTTCATCTAGAAATAATGATGACAGTGAAATTCTTTATTCCAGGCCAATATGGAATTTGAGTAAAATCCCCAAGTGTATGTACAATCATATGCACACATGATGCTATTGGTGCACATTTTATGTGTCCAAACTTTCACATTATGTCCAACTAAAATTCTACCCATGTTCTCCTGTGCCCTAAAGGTTTTAAACCCTTTAATACACTAAAACCTTCATAGGGAAACAGGTTTGAGACATTAAATCCATCTAAGTTTACAATTATGGATTTTACACTTCACCGGGTAGAAATGACCACATGAACGATGCTTAGCAAAATCAGTCAATGTTTACAGGTGATAACTCTGGCTACAGGGCACCAAATCGAGTGATTCAAAATTCAAGTTATTCCTCTTGAAGTGTAATAAGTGTGGTCAAAATTTCATAGCCGAATTATTTATGTACAAAAATTTATGGCAGCTGGAGTACAGGGTACCAAATTATAGCCACTATTGACCATTATGCCCATACAAATTTTCATAATATTCATACACTTTATTTCCAAGTGAAAAACCCACTTGGTAGTGTACATATATGTCTTATACACATGGGAAAACCATTCCCCTGAATCTAGAGCCTTTCTAACCATCATTCATAAAAATGCCATCAAAACAGCCCATAAACACCATATGGTCAGCATTGTATAGACACTTCAAACAACACTCCATTGATCCATATATCCTTCTCACACTACACATACAACATACCCAAATCATTTACATGTATAAATGGCAATAACTTATTTAATACATACACTAAGCTTCTTGGAGAACTTCAAAAGCACTAAGCACTCCAGAAACTTGAAGGGACTAGCTGCTGCGTATGGCAGAAAGTACCATTACTAAAAATAGCTAATGTGCTCCAAAAATCATGAAACATTCCAGTTTAAAACTAAAGATATTGAAATTAATATACCTAAAATTTAATATAGAAATTCAAATGAAAGCTATTATTTTGATTGCTCTCTTTCAGGTGCTCCTGAAATGGACAGAAAGAGGGTAAGTCTCTTTGAAGAAACTTAGTAAGGGCTTATCATTATAAACTTGAATTCCCAGGAACATACCTGAAATACAAGGACATAAAAATAGAAAAAAAACACATATACAAAAATATGGTCATCCAAATGCACAAACAAACAGAACACAATCAAATGCAGTGCTGGCAGCAATATATCATTAGGTTTAGTCCATAAACAATCAAATAAACAATATGTAATCACTATGGCAGCCCTCCTAAAGCTAATGCTTGGTCTTAGGAGGTTAATTGATCTTAGTTAGTACTAACTTAGACTCTAGAAACCCCTATAAACATTGCCATCTTAGCGCATGAAAAAGAAGTAAGGCTAGAACCTTGTTCATGCTCTCTCCCTTAACCCATACTTGGTTCGTTGAGTTTCTTGCTATCTTCCAAGCATGGTCTTAGCTTCATGGATGCTTGATAATCATCTTAAAACAGTAAACAACCATGAAACATGAAGATACCTTTCCTAAGCTGTGAAGGCTGAAATCTTGAAGAGATATACAATAAACCCGAAAACTAGGGTTTTTCTCTTTCTTGTAGCATCTGATTGCCTTCCTTTGCGATTTCTTGGGAGATTGAGCTATGGTGAATATGGAACCTTATGGAGGATCTAATGAAGGAACTCTAGATGGTGATGGCCGAAAATGAGAAAGGAAAGGTTAAGGTTAAATTAACCTTCACTTAGGTCACTATAAGTATGCCTTAAACAAAGACTTTTTGACTAATATTTACACCACCTTTTTTTCCTCAGAACCTAGAAATAAAATGCTGGGATAATCCTTGAAATGGCCATCTTAGACTCTTGTCAAAAATCATCTCATCCTTAAGTTATTTTTGTGAACAATTGTAATCCTAGTTGTCCTAGGTTCTTGAATAGTAGCCTTTGTCTCCTTTGTGCAATTTAGCATCCAAAAATTTCTTCCATACCATTCAAATCCTTCCCAAATCTTTCTTTTAGAGTTGTACAATTGAGTACCCAAGCCTTGAAATCTTGCAATAAGATCCATAGATTACTTGTAAAACAAGCAATCCTCTAGGGCTTCCTTTAGTACCGAGGAACCATTGTAATCTTTTAAGGAGGTATAGATTATTCACTTTACCCTTTACATGTCATTCATTATGGTGAAAATTATGCTATATAATGGTTTATAACCATTATGCCTTTATACTGTAATTTTCCCATTTGTTAAGGTAGTAACATTTTTTGTGGTTTTCATATTTTGTAAGTCTAATAATTTTGATGAAATTTGTAAAAATTGTGACATTGGTTCATAGGCTGTTTATATTTATTAAATTAGGTTTCTACTATTTTGACAAATTAATGTTTATCCATTGATAATAATTATTGCAATAAATTGCCTGAACTTTTCATTAATTTTCAATTTAACACAAAATTTTTAAGATTTTACAATTTAATAGTAGTTGAATGTCGTGAGCAAATCATTTGAAAAAAAATAAAAAATTGAGGGTAAACCATGGGAAAAAAGTAACTAATCAAAGATAAATCATAGGAAAAATTAAGCCAGAGGAAGGGAAATCTGGGAAATGGATGCAAATTTTAAGGGAAATTTGAGCGGGACATCTACAAAAATTTTTATCATAGCAGTAAGCATGACCAGTAACATTTGATATGATTCTACCTCGATTATGCAAATAATCAAGGCTATATCATCGCTGAATGTAGCAACGACAGTAACCATCGCAATATCGGGAGTTTTACATTTATACAGCTGCCCCTCGCCTCTCATTCAGATTCGAAAACCCTCATCCCTCTCATTTGCTCAATCGACTCTCCTCAATTGCCCATCTCATCATATCTCCTCCACTCGTCTCCTCCACCTCCTCCCTCAATCCATCAACCGCACCAAACCCTCATCTGTCTTGGTTGCTCTGCTCCACACTGTCTCTCCTTTCCTTCTGCACGCTGGCTCTACTTCATGTTGTCTCTCTTCTCTCTTCTGCCGTCTCTGCTTCACGTTGTCTTTCCTCTGCCTTCTTTGCTCCATGCCATCTCTCCTCTCTCCCAAACTGTCTCCATGTTATCTCTCCTTGCCTCTGCAATGCGATCTCTTCTCCTCCTCCCTCCACTTTGGCCATCTCTCCTCTCCTCCTCCTCTGCCCCATCTCCTAATTGAATCTCTTCCCTCTTTCAAAAGGTCCAATTCTCATCTCTTTTGGTTTGATTTTTTTGGTTTGTTACAAGATTAACTGGAATAGACTAGAGTGATTGATTATTATTTATGGGGATTTCTTGGTTTAGGAAGTGATTTCTTGGTTGATTATGTGATTAATTGGAAAAGGTTAATTGATCCAATTTATTATTGTTTATGGTGATTTGTTGGTTTATTATGTGATTTCTTGGTTTATTTTGAGACTTACTGGAATGGGCTAGTATGATTTTGGGTTGTTTATGGAGTTGGCAAGTAGGACCAATTGATTAAAAAAAGCTTATTATGGATGAACAATGAAATTAATGGAAGTTTGAAGACTTAATTGACAAAAAAAAATTTATGCATAAAAATGTAATAAATTAAATTTTTAAAAATATGTGGATGAAAATGTAATTAATTAAAGTTTAAGGACTTAATTGACAAAACTTAAAAAAACTTATGAATAAAAAATGTAATCAATCACACTGTTTTCAAACTAACCTATTTAATTGCTTGTACTTTTTTATAAGTTACACAAAATTAGTTAATTATCTTACGTAATTTTGTAGGCACACATTGATGACCAATCCTCCGACGCCTCTGGGACTAGAGATGATGATGAGAGTCGCCACAACAATTGTTTGGTGCCGCCACAACAATGATATTTCTACTATTAATGTAAATAGGGTTTAGTTTTTTTTTTTTCATATTTCGGCAATTAATTAACATATTTATGTAAATTATTGATATTTATTTTAATAATATTTTATTATGGTCAGCTACAATTAAGTTACTAGTAATAATTAATATCATATACTAATTTGATTAGTTAAATATACTAAAATCAATAATTAAAAAAACAGAGAAACTAAGAATCATAGCAAAATTGCTAGAATTTTTTATAGTAGATTGTGATGATTATAATCATTGCATAGGCATCGAGGTAAAATTAACACAAACCAGGATCATTGCAGAATCATCATTATTCTTCCGACTGATTATAATCATCATACATTTGTCTTGATATTGTGACGATTCCTATTTGTGACAGGGATTTTTGCTCTAATTACTTGTTATGAAATTTTTCATAGCAAATTTAAGCTTTGTTACAATTTACCCATGATATATTTCATAGCAAAAGTCCTACACTCTTATAGTGTTATCAGAGGGTGACAAGTGTAAGTGAGAAATTTTATCCGCTAGTGGATACATGTAAACTGGTGGGTAAGTAGAAACTCATTGGTATGGATAATGAATAAATGTTATCTGTACCTGATCCAACCCATTGTCATCCCTGCAGCTAACTCATACAGATCTCATCTCAACTAGCTTACATACCCCCACCATATTAATTATGAAATTAACAAACCTAGGAATAGCCCTGTGTTAGTGTTGTGACCAGAAACCAATCATGAGATGATTATATTTTTGTACATTGAGTCATGATATTTTATTAAGGCATTAATCCAGCAATTATATTTGTTGTTTTGTTTCTACATAACGTAATAAACATAATTGTAATCCTAAAATAATAATATTCTCAAATGTCCGTGGTTTAGCATTATTGTGGAGCGGGTTACAATAATACATAATAACTAGCATATGTGGAGACTAATATGAGATATGTAGTCTACATATGGGTACAAGTTGGAGAACTTATTACTGGACCGACCCACCATGAGAATGCTACATGGATCGTTATATGAGTGTCATAACTGATTCTCATAGTGATCATGGTATATGTAGTCCTTTGACCTAAGGTCATCAAGATTCCATACATGTGAGTCACATATTTTGCTACTTCCCTTTGTTGCTCGTAACTGAGTGAATTTGAAGGAGGTCATTGGGTATGTCACATATCATGCGGAGGGTTTTGAATGATCAAGATGGGATTTGTCCCTCTTATGTAACATGAGTGATATCTTCAGGCCCCTTGATAGAGTGAGACTTAGAAAATGCATGGCAATGCTCGGTTAAGTTGATATACAATATCAATATCATCAGTTTCAGTTAGTCTACTCGATAATCAAGAGACCAAAGATTGTGCTATGCGAGAGTGACACATTCCATGTCTCGTGCCTAGTCTTGATATCTTAGACAAAGAAACAATGATGTATATGGGTAATGATCACAAAGGTTTAGTCGAATCACCGACAATCTTGTCACTTGGGTAGCATTGATATGTTGCTAGACACCACTCATTGCTTATGATCATAAATGTGATTTATGATCATTGCCAACGTGGTAAGAGCCTATTGGGTCACACACATAGAGCTATTTGGATTATTGGAGTGCATGGGCTAATTATTTGGATTATGGTTTCATAATAATTTTGTATTAATACTGGGCCTAAAAATTGAGCCCTTATTAAGCCCAAAATTAAAGCCTAACTGGATTAGGGCTTTGAAACCCATTAGGCCTAGAAGTTGAGTCTGACTATAAGTACAACTTTTAATGATAAATTGGTAGCCTTGCCTTAGCCTCACAAAAAGAGACAACCGCACTCTTCTCTTGCAATTCTTTGGAGGACGTAAGCAAACACTGCAAGTGCAAGAGAAATGCATCTGCCGGGACGTGGTGGAAGCGTGGTGATCCCAAAAGGCTCGTGTGGATACCATAGAGAGCTTGAACACGTCAACTATTCAGGTTTTGTGATTCGATTCTATAGTTGGGTGAAAGATCTCAACCGAAATTAGGTGTGAAAACTTCTGAACACCCAGTTTACCCCGTTTCACTTAGATCCTTGAGGGTTTCAGTTAAATTCTACTGCACTTGTTTGGCTCCCAAAACCCTATACCCTACTCTCTACATAAGCTTGTACATACTTGCACATTCAAATGCTCGTATCTCACTTCTATTGTGGGCAAATTGATTCCAATTTAGAACAAAAACCAAACCTTTGACCAAAATACATCAATTCCCAAGCAACCAAACAAATAATAAAAACCCAAAACAACAGAAATTTGTGTTTAATTGCCTTCATATACAATTCTTGAGCTTCAACAAGAACTTTTCACTCCCCTTTTCAATGGCTTTCACTAATCTCTCGAATGTTTTCTTCATCTTTTCCCACCCAAGATCATGATGTCAATTTTGTTGGAGGGCCCTTGAGGCGAGGTCAGAATTTCTTTCCTTAAGCTTACAAAGGTAAGTAGCATCTTGGGCCTCACCCACCGGAAAGCCTTTTCGTCATCCTCCTTTCCAGGATTTGGAGATCACTTCTATTGCAGTTTTCCAAAATATTGAAGCAATTAAGAAAAGTCGGTAGCCACATCTAAGAATGGTGAGATGACATGTGATGGATGAAGGGCGAAGAGGGATGAGGTGTGTGTGTGTGAAGAATTTCTATAATGGAGGTAACTAAGCATTATTCTCTATACTTGTGCTTTGTCACTCCTAAATCCTCTCAACTTTGCATGACTTGAGCATCAAATACGGTTAGGACCCTTACCTCAGTGTTTGACCAAGGTAAAAAATGCAAGGTTAATGCATTAAAAACTAAAGGGAATTAAGTGAAGAATGAGCAACATCATGAGTAGGCCTATCCGACGCTTATCAGGTTTATTTTGTACATACAAGATGGCTTGAGTTGGTTATATTGGAAAACAAAGTTTAGGGGCCAAATTGCACTTATATTCGGGTGATAAGAATAGATGCAAAAGTTCATAAAAGGAGCAAATTGCACCATGCAAAGAAAGAGCAATACCAAGAAGAGTATTAGATCCATTTTATGTACATGTGGCGCCTAGCCAATTTTTGCATGGCACCACTACTTTGCTGATTGTCTAAACGCATTAAGGGATCCATTTAAAAGTCAAGGCATGTGTTCTTGGTGAAGGTGTCGGGTTCTTGGTGATTCCTTGCAAACTTTTGATACTTGGAGCTGGGATTGAAGAATCAAGCTCACATTTGGTGTTTTCGGCCACAGGGGACCAAGTAAGCTTGAGTTCAAAGCTCGATATTAAAGAATTGAGCTTAGCCGAGAGCTTAAGGCAAGAAATTGGTAAGGATTCGCTATACTCTACTTCATTTTGGTATTGTTCCGTGTTCAAGTAGGTATTTGGCTTCTAAGTGATAGTAAATTGAACTAAATGAGCTTAGAATGCCATAGGGGCTTATGTTTTACCTTCGGGTATATGTGTTATGGATTGCTAGCTAGCTACTAAAGGCAAGTATTAGAGTTCATCATGGGTAGGCCAGCCTATAGATGGACTTGGAGCTCTAATGGAATGGGAATTTGAAGGAGTAACTTGAATTCATGTGTACTTGCTAGTTTGGCCTTCAGCCGAGAATGAACAATGTGTGTGGTGTGTGAGTTGTGTGCTTTGATGTCTTTGTTGTGCTTGCTAACCTTTACTAGTTGAAGTTGCCATATATATATATATATATATATATATATATATATATATATATATATGTTATATGTTGTCGTATACACTTGTATTTCATTTTTCATGTTTTTCGTTGCAGGGTACGCTTTAAGGTGGGAGGTTAAGTCTCAGACTTAACTAAATAAGCTCTAATGAGCTGAGTGAAATCCCTACTGGGTTATATAACTCATGCCCCATATATGTATGTTTTTCAGGAAAAAGATTTGAGCTTGATTAGCTTGTGTGCTAAGCTAGTAGTCTGTGGTGCCAAGGTATATACTAAATGAAAGAATTGCTCAATAAGTACTTATTGCAAGTCTTGTATGTCTTGGCAAACTCATGTGTCTGAGTTTTGTAGGCTTGTGTGTAGATTGTGGGACAAGTCTAGAACCATGGATGTATGCTCAGGCGCTCTAGTTTTGTGGCTTGCTTTGTTGATTATGGGTCTAGTTGTAAGACTCTTTTTGCAGGCTATGATTTTGTACTACATGTTTAAAGTAGCTCTCGGGTACTTTTGAGTACAAAGGCATGTAATGTATAGTGGAGTGTTATTTTGGGTTTTGAGTGCTCCTGGTAATATTCCACGAAACTATGCGCTAGACAAATGTATGTTTATGTGGATGTGGCCACGGATGGATCATGACCTTTGTGTATGTGTTATGAATGGAAGACTAAGTTGTATTATAAAGTTATGTGTACCTTTCGTTATGAACCATGTTGTGCTAAACCTCTCTTGGTATTGATGTGTATAAGCTGTGCTTCAGACATGGAAAAGTATACGATTTCAAAATCTTATGGATATGGGCTTCTTGGTTGCCATGCATTAGAATCCCACACTTGATGAGCACACACGAAACACTTAAATGAGAAGACATTTAAATCTTGCCTTGTGATGCAAGTAATAACTAAATGTTTACTTGGTTGGCCTCCTAGGGCACCTCCCATGCCTTAGCCATATGAGTAAATTTTATGTGCTTGTGTGATGGACATGGCTGAGCTATAAGCTTATTTATAAACCACTGTAAGTGTACTATTTGAACATAAGTTTTGGTGTTTTTGGGTTGCATAGTTGACTATCACTATAGGTGCACTGGTTGGAGCTTGTGTGGGGTGTGACAAATACTCCTTCAATAGAAAAATTTCAAGGGCTTCTTAGCTCTTCTCTTTGATATTCCAAATGACTAACACAGGAAACTGGCCAAGCCAACCTCAGCCACGGTGGCGTCATTAATGCTCAAAGTTCATTTACACTAGAAGTTCATCTATAAGCAAAGTTTGGCAGTACACAACCTTTTACGAGGTAATAATGAGTTGAGAGTTTGGAGGTGTACATCATAACGGATTATTTGCCACGTGAAGGAAACAGTGCATTGAAAAGTGCAAGGAATTGAGATTGTTGCCATACTCTTTTGTATTTCAATATTGACACTACGTGAATTATGGAAGCACATTGCAGTGGCATTTTATTGTTCGGGTATTTGATTATAAATAACCAAAGTTTATGATATAGGAAAATAGATAACAATATTTTAGGAACTCAAATACTATAAATCAAAGAGTCAATTATCGGAAAAAAAAATATGAGGACCAAAATGACAAAACACAAAGATTTAGAGTTGCCGCAGTTCAATATGTGGTAGCATTTAATATAAATATGGTATAATAATTATTAAATAATAAAGTTAATTAGGGGTTGAAAAGAGGAAAGTTTAGAGTTCTAATAATTAAAAGTGAGTTTAACTATTAATAAAATTTTTCCCATGAAAATAAAAAAATGAGATTTCGAGTAGTCCTCAAATTAGGTATAATCTTTATACAATAAAATTTTGAGATTAATAGTGTAAAAAGCAAGATTTTGGGAACTTAAATTGGTGTTTTACTATTAACACAAAAAAAAGTAATAAAATGGAACAAATTTAGGATTTAAACAAAAGTCTAGGTAAGTCTGGAAATAGTTCAAGCAATGGACAAAATTAGACAAACTATAGTAACTAAAGTTTTCTTTTAAAAGATAGAAATAACCTTCTTACAGAAAAGTGATTTTTAAGCATTGGCATAAAAGTTAAAGTAAGGATTTGGAATTGATAGAGCAAATGAAAAGACTACAGATGGTAAGGGTTCAACTTTGAATTTGCACAAAAAAGAAAAAAAAATAGAAAAAAGGCCTAAATGGCAAACATAATGCATTTAGGAATTAAAATGAAAGAAAGGAAATTTACATGGACTGAAATAGACGATATGTCATAGCCTAGAAAAAAGTATAGAAAAAAAGGTATTGTAGATGAACAATGTTTTACTCCCTCCGTCCCATAAATTTTGATACATTTGACTTTTTATTGTATTTTGACTCAATTTTATTCATATTATTTTTTGTTAAAAAAATCAAAAAAAATATATTTAGAAACTACATATCTTGAATTATCATTCATATACAAAGATTTTATGTTTATATATTAAAATGTTGAAAATAAAAAATCATAGATTAATTACCAAAAACAAATGGAGCAAAACTTTTGGGACTGAAGGAGTAGAATATACAAGCTTTTATAGTGTCTGTGCGTCACGTCAGTTCAATTTGTGTAACATTAAATATAAATATAAACAATGGTGATCATTAAAAAATGAAGAAAGTTTCATAATTAAAATAAAAAGCAAGGACCAAGATAAAAAGTCAAGGTAAAGTTTTGATACCAAAATAGCAAAAAAAAAAAATAGATTCTAAGTATTAAGAGATAAACCGTAACAACTAAAATTTTGTTTTAGAAGAGAGAAATAATATTAAAAAGTTTTAAAAAAATACGACAAAAAGTATGGTTTAATTATGGATACATAAAAAAAAACAAAAAATGATCTTCAGGCTAAGAAAGCAAATGTAAAGATTTCAGGAATTAAAGGCATGACCATTAACTTAGTAAAAGGAAAAGCAAAAGTAAATGAAAACTTTGGTTAAAATGAATTAACTTGAACCATACCCAAAAGTAGACAATTCATAGTGACTAATTTTTTACTTTATAAATAATAATAAGAAGATAAAAAAAAAAGGTAAAATGAAATCACTATGGAGGATTAGAAAGAGAAAAGAAACAAACTATGGCTACCATGATTTTGCTTTAGAATACAATAAAAAAAATAACAAAAAAATTAGAGACCAAGAGTACAAATGGAAAAACTTTAGTATTAAGTTTGAGGACTAAAATGGCAAACAAACAAAACTCAGAGATTGCAATGGGAATACGCACATGTTTAACTACAACGACACATGGTACAAACTAGGGGTGGCAAAATCTAATCTGGCTTGAAAATTTGGACCGACCCACCTGAACCTAAAACCCAACATGGCCTAAACCCTAGATACCTGAAGTCGAAATAACCCGAACCCAAATTGGACTGAACTCGAATTGGCCTAAAACCGAAATGACTCAAACCCAAGACTGACCTGACCCAAACTCGAACAGACATGATTCTAAACCCAACAAGACATGAATTTAACCCAAATCAACAATAAACTATATGGTCGGCAAACAGTTAAAAATTCATGATTTTTTTATATATTGATTATTTATCTAAATTGTACATTAATTATGACCATGTAAATTAAGAAATTCAAAAAATACTCTAAAAATATTTTTTGTTTTGGTATCTTATGGAATTTAAATAGAAAATTAATAAAATAATTTGGCTAGGTTTGTTTGGAGGTCTTCTAGGATTTATTGCTTGAGATGACTTAATAATTTTTAGTATTCTCAAATTTCAGTATAATTCTTTAAAGTTACTAAATCAAACTTTGATTCTTTAAAATTTCAAGGGGTTTGGACATAACTTGGTCAAAATATCATGTCCCAATTTTTATGCCAAATTGAAATTTAGCACAACTTTTGCCTGATTTGTCAAATTAGCCACAAGCTTTGTAAAGATAACCAGATTTTCTTAGAATTTAGTGATTTTGCAAGATATACCCCAAACTTTTTTCAATTTTGGTAGATTTACCTCAAACTCTCGAGAGTTTACCTCAAACTCTCGAGAGTTTACAAATTTGCCTCCAAATTTTCAATTTTTCTTAGAACATTCTAAAAGCCTCTAATTCACATCTAAGCACTTCATTTCACCTACACTAACCACTAATGACCTCTAGGGCTCAAAATTAGTACCTAAACTAAATTAATTCATTTTTTAACCTTAAATAATGACTCTAAATTCCTAAAAAAATATAACTCAAATTGGTATCATAATTTAAATGCATCTGATCCTACCTACTACTTAAGTTGAAAAATGACTGAGTTTATAGTTTCATGAATCAAATTTGCAAAGTTCAAAACTAGGTATTTTTATTAAAATAATTGTATTCTAGATTATTTTTACTAAATTAAATATTTTAGACTATTTTTTATGCCTAGTAAATTTTTAGTTATGAGGTAGCTAAATTTTGAAATTTTTATTTTAGTCACCGATAGAAAGTGCATCATGGGTATCCAAACTTTTCAAATATTGACATAAAAAATCAAATTGTTTAATTTAATTTTAGAAAATTCTCATTAAAAAATTAAATTAATTCAGTTATTCTAGCAAATGCACCAATAACCCAAATAGACCAAAATACCAACCCGAATCTAACCTGAAACCCAAACAACTCGGCTTGAAGTTATCTGAGATTGAAATTGACCTAACCCGAGTTAAGCCCGAACCCGAATTGGCCTGACCTGAACCGAACCTGACCTCGAAATCAGCTCAACCCAAAATCAACTCGAACCCAAATAACTCGACCTGAACCTAAATTGATACTAAGTCAACTGAACTTAAACCTTAATGACCCGACCTAAAAAGATAAGGACACAGGCCCCCACAAAAGTGATTTTCACATAGAAAAAAAGGGGATCAGACTTCAAAACAAACATAACACATCTAGGGAAAGCAGTAAAATGCAAACAAAAAGATAAAGACACACGGTTCCTCTGTAGTGGTTTCGACTATAGATAAAACAGTAAAAACCCCATCATCTTTTAGAATATAGTGAGGTTTAGCGACTCGCAAATTGTAGCAGATATTTTTTGTAATAAATTTTAATAATAAATAATTAAAATTTTCTCACCAATAAATTTATGATAATCAATAAAAAATTTTGTTTGTTCCAAATTTGTGGTGGGCCGTTATATTTTTATCATAAAAGGAATTAGTTATGATCAAAACATAACACTGTGAAATAAAACATGGTACATGCTTTGAAACAATACATATTTTTTTGTTATTGGAAAATAATTCACTAAAAATCTTAATCTATTATGAACTGAGACTCTAATTTTTAATATCGATAAAAAATTTATCTAGAAAATTTCATTTTCAATTTTAACAACTATAGACCTAATTACTTTATTTAACTATAGAGCTCGAAGTAAATAGTTGATGCTACAAAACTTCATCAACAATAGTGATAAAAATGACCGAAATACAAAACTATGTTTCATATATGTTAATCAATTAACAGTCTAACCATTAACCTAATAAAGATAGAAAGAAAATAAAATAAAATAACTAACTAAAGTCGAATCAACCATCACCAAGCCAAAAGTAGGCAAATTATAATGATTAAAGATTCATTTTAGAAGACAACAATAAAGAAAATCAGTTAAAGAAAAAGTTTTGATTAAGACAATAAATGGGAAAACTTCAAATCTTAAGGATTTAATAATTGATTTAATCAAGATCAAAAAAGTTGTTTAACTAAAAAGTAAACAAATTATGGTTACCAATGTCATAACCTACATTTTTGGCATTTTGGCCTATACTAATTGACAAGGAAGACAAAGTTAGATTCAAGGCCAAAGCATTTTGGTTAGCAGGCCTAGAGGACAAGTTGTAAGATCAAGAAAAGGCTTACTTGGATGCATTCATATCCACATTTATATAGCTAATGAGGTTAGTGACCAAATTACAAGTGTGGGGACTCAATTGCGTATTTATTCGAGTGACTAATTTGGCACAAATTCTTATTGGGGGGGTTATATGGCACCATATAAGAAATAAGGCCATTAGCACTGACATTAGTCCCATTTTTGTGCCATGTGGCACCTACTCAGTTATGCATTCTTCCACTTAGTCAAAACACTTCATTTTGGGTCAAAGCTCTCATTTGAAGGTCAATGGGTGTTCTTGAAGCTTGAAGATCTGGTTCATGTCAAATTGTTGATGTTTTGAGCTTGGAATTAATATTTAAGCTTGCAGAAGTTGATTTCGGCCATAGGTGACTTGGGAGGCTTGAGTTCAAGCTTGGATTTTGAAGTGGAAAGCTTGGCCAAGAGGTTAAGGGGTACGGTTGGTAAGGGATTAGTTATATTCTTCTTGATTTTGGTTGAATCCCATGTTCAAGTGAGTATTAGGCATCTAGATGATCGCTATTGAGCTGGATGAACTTAGTAGCTGGATGAACTTAGATTGCTATAAGGGCTATGTTTACCTCTAGGTAAATGTGAATTATGTGCTAGCTAGCTCTATAATGGCAAGTACCAGGATTCCTACATGGGTTGGCCAACCCATGTATGAATCTAGAGCTCTCTATGAACTAATTTACTAAAGGAATTAAGAACTAGACTCAATTAAGTGTGTACTTGCTAGTGTTCTTTTAGCTGAGACCAATGGTTGGGTGTGTGGTGTGTGTCTTGCATGCTTTTGTGCATTGGTTGCATGTGCTAACCCTTAGTAGCTTTGTAGTCATTATTCTATTATGTGTATCTTGTATCTTTTTTGTTTTAGTGTTTTCAATGTAGGAGCAAAGGATGTTAAGTCTTCGGGCTTAACTAAATAGCCATTATATGTTGTATGTGTCCTCTATTGAGTTATGCAAATAACTCATGCCTTGTAATTATATGTTTCAAGGAAGGATATTGATCTTTGAATAGCTTGTGTTCCAATAGTTGAGTATTCGGGTACGCTTGAGGTATGGACACTAACTTGCATAAATTAGCTCAATAAGTGTATGTATAAGTCTTTATGTAAATGCAAGCTCATGTGACTTATGTTGCTTGCAGGCTTTGTGAGTAGGTTATGGGACAAGTCTACTGTTGTGGACTTGTTCTTGTTAGTGTATGTACTTTGGTTTACCTTAATGGCTATGAGCTTAGTAGTGGGGATTCTATTGCAGACCATTGTTCTAGTCTATGTGCTCTTAGTCACTTTCAGCTATGTTTAATTACTTAGACATGTAAGCCTATCCTGTCGATTTGTTTTGTATTTTGGAGGTCCTTGGTATCCTTACCAAGCTTTAAGTATATATGTGAATGAACTTGGCATACAGGAGTACCTTCTTGAGATGAGGTTATGGTATGTTTATGTATTGAGGGGAATGAATGTTATGTACATTATATGAGGTTGTTGGTTAATCATATGATGTTTTGGTTTCGGGATGAAGTTTGATGCTGAACTTCCTTTAGTTGTGCATATCCATACGTAAATGTCAATACACATTTTCAAAACCTTTAAGATTGTGTATCTTGGTTGCCATGCATGTATGTATGCACACTTGATAAGCAGAAGAGCACAAGTACATAAATATTGCATTTGACCCTTGCCTTGCTGTGCAAGTTTGTTTTAGTGCTAAGGCAGGTAGGCTTATTGGGGGGTGCTCCCTAGTGCCCTGGCTGTGTACTAGCATATGTCCTGGTACACTATTGTTAGCATTCTAGCGTGCCCAGTAGGTGCCTAGAAAGGTGCCCTAGGCTAGTGACAGATAGACATGATGAGTCCTTGAGACACACACATAGTGCACATAGTCCAATGTCTAGAGAGTGCCAAGTGCTAACAGTAGGCACCAAAAGGGCATATGGTGGACACATGCCTAATAGTGTCCTGGTAGGCACCCTAAGGCGGACCAAGCACTAGCGATAACACCTAGGCATGCCATATAGGTGCAATTGGTACACATACCACCCTAGTGCCTAGGACAGCATCAGTGCTACTCCTGTGACTAGCAATAAGTGTGCAGGGACTGGGGCCTATATGGGCTATGATAGCTTCCTTGGTATCGTAACAGGTTAGGTATTTTAGTCTATCTAGACTTGTTCCCACTTAAGTTTGAGTATACTTGTACTTATTGACCATATGTATGTATTTGTGTCCTTATGTGCAGGATAAGAACCCTAGGCAAAGATAGAGAGCTTCATGAGCAGGATGAGAGTAGGGTGCCCATCCTAGAGATGGATAACCTAAGCATGGCCCTTTGAGGTAGTGTGAGACATTGGAACCTAATGGGGCAGAGGAGCCTAATGTCAGGGTTAATTTACCTGGACCTAGTAGAGGTAGACAGGAGAACATAGAGTAGATAATGGAAGCTATGTAGACCACTATTGCTCAATTAGTGGTGGGAATGCAAGCCTTGGCTAGAGGCCAAGCTCAAACACCTGAGGGTGTAGAAGAAGTTAGAGCAGAAGAGGTCAGAGAAGTAGGGGATGGTAGTAGAAGAAGAAAGACTAGTAAAGAACCATTATTTGTGGATTAGGCAAGCAAGAATGGTCATGATGAGGATGATGAGGGTGAAGCATAGAGGAGGCACCCGAAAGCAAGGATAGTTAGGTTAGAGGTGAGATAGGAAGCTAGAGTGGAGGTAGAGGATAGTTCAAAAATAGAGGAACAGGACACTGATATTGCTCCAAGGAGGACTGAACCTCCTACAGAACTTACTATAAGAGAAGGGCCACCTAGAGGTAAAACTTGAGCTAATGAAATAAGATGAGGGAGGCAAGGAAGAGGTGGACTAAGGGAGGGCCAACTAGAAGGGTTCCTAGGACTGAAACCTTTTTTATTCAGAGGTGGATGTGACCTTGAAAAAGCTAAGTTTTGGATCTACTGGGTGGAAAAGATATTTGAGAGGATCGAAGTATCCTCTACACAAAAGGTACTCCTTGATACTTTTAGACTGGAGAGGAATGCTGAGCTCTGGTGCAGAGCTGTGCAAAGGAATTATAAAAGTAAGAATTAGAGGAGGCCACCTGCAAGAAGAATATCAATGAAGTGTGCTGAATTCCTCCATGTCTTCCAATAGCAATATGTAAGTAAGGCCCTAAAAGATCAAAAGCAAGTGAAATTTGATTAGTTGGAGTAGGGAAACCTCAGTGTGATAGAGTATGAGAAAAAATTCAACAAGTTGATAAGATATGCTCCACAATATGATGGGCAGGAGGAGCTTAGGACCAAGAGGTTCTCAAGAGGTCTAAAACTTGAGCTAAGGCAAATCCTCAAAGCTGTGGGTACCAAAGAATACTGTGAGGTAGCACAAAGTGCCATGGAACTTGAACAAGAGTTCAAGGAATAGGCAAAGAATGGCCTAGGGAGTGTGAGTGGGACACACAAAAGACATAAGAAGAGAACCCGAGAAATGGTTGAGTATACAGATTAGAGAAGGAAGACTAACAGAGAGAGAGGTCCTCAGCAATATGGTCTTCAGTGTTCTACTTGTGGAAAGTTTCATGGTAATAAGTCATGCTTCAAGCTCACTGATGGATACCTTAAGTGTAGGGCACTAGATCATTGGGTAAGAGATTGCCCTATAAAGAGAGATGATAAGATAGTATTGGGAATGCTCAACAC
This sequence comes from Aquilaria yunnanensis, assembly GCA_039654915.1. Lineage (NCBI taxonomy): Eukaryota > Viridiplantae > Streptophyta > Magnoliopsida > Malvales > Thymelaeaceae > Aquilaria > Aquilaria yunnanensis. The sequence goes on from CM077598.1 coordinate 81,966,702, forward strand.
CAGGTGGACTAGGGACAACCGCCAATGCCCTTGATGAAGCCCAGTGTATAACCTGAGAGGGAATCAAATGCCTAAGCTGCCACAGGACGAAAGGAGGCAAAATCCACCTCCAGGAAGAGCATTTCAACTTGAGACCTCTAGGAAAGTGTAAAAAGCACTTGAGGCTGAGGGTAAAGAAGAAAGGACTGGCCACTAAAGGCTGAGCAGAAAGGCATTAAAAGGTACCCTTTACCTTACTGGCTAGCTAGTTTCTATTTTGTTTGATACTAGAGAGTCATTGTCAATAGTTTCTTCTAAATTGGTAAAAGCCATGAACTTGGAAGTTAGGAACATGACCGATATGTACTTAGTCAAAATTGCTGGCAGTGAAATCTTGTTTACTTGTCACATAGTTGAGAATTGTGTGATTAGGCTCGGTAAGCTGGAACTTAAGGCAGACCTGATAGTATTGAACTCTTATGACTTTGACATAACACTAGGCAGGAATTGGCTAAATGAAAACAAAGTGGTGATAGATTACCAAGCAAGGCAGGAATTGATTCCTAGTTATGAACCATATAAACTAGATGAATCACTTGAGCTATTCTTAGACTGTAAAATTGAAGTGGTGAGACAAGTACCTCTAGTAGGTGAACATAAATGTTTGGGATTGAATGAGCATGGTGTAGCTAGTGAGCTAAGCAAAATCCCCATAGTTTAGGAGTATCCTAAATTCTTTCCTACAGACTTGCCTGGATACCACCTGTGAGAGAGGTGGAGTTTGAAATTAAATTAGTACCAAAAGCTACTCCTGTGTCCACATCTTTATACAAAATGGCAATGCTTGAAATGGTAGAGCTGAAGAAGTAGCTGGATGAGTTACTTGAAAAAGGGTTTATTAGACCTAGTGTGTCTCTTTGGGGAGCACATGTCTTGTTTGTGAAGAAGAAGGATGGAACCCTTAGGCTCTATGTTGATTACAGAAAGCTTAATGCCTTGACAATTAAGAATAAATATCCCTTCCCAAAGATTGAGGATTTGTTTGACTAAGTGAAAGGAGCAAGAGTGTTCTCCAAGATAGACTTCAGATCTGGTTATTTCCAATTAAGGGTTAGAGATGAAGATATAGCTAATACTGCCTTTAGGACTAGGTATGGGCACTTTGAGTACACAGTGATGCCATTCGGGCTCACTATCACCTGTTTTCCTTATGGACCTTATGCGAAGGGTGTTTAGAGCATACCTAGACCGCTTTGTGGTAATGTTTGTTGATGATATATTGGTGTACTCAAAGGATGAGGAAACTCATAAAGAACATCTGAGGCTGGTGATTAGTTTGCTCCAAGAACACAAGTTGTATGGAAAGTTGAGCAAGTGTAAATTCTGGATAAGAAAGATTGGATTCTTAGGGCATGTGATTAGTGACCCAGGGTTGGCTGTGGATCCTGAAAAAGTTAAAGCCATCTTGGATTGGAAACAACCCCAGAATGTTGAAGAAGTTAGGAGTTTCTTGGGGTTAGTTGACTATTACTAGAGATTTGTACCTAAGATCTTTGTGATAGTAGCCCACATGACTTAATTGACAAAGAAGGGCCAAAAGTTTTTCTGGGGAAGTAAGTGTAAAGGTAGCTTTTAGGAGCTTAAGAGAAGGTTGACTATGGCTCAAGTGCTAATCTTACCAAACCCTGCAAAGGCTTATAAGGTGTACACTGATGCGTAATAAGTAGGGTTAGGTTATGTCCTAATGCAGGATAAATAGGCAATAGCCTATGGTTCTAGACATCTAAGACCACATGAGAAGAACTATCCAGTACATGACCTGGAATTGGCAGAAATGGTCTTTACACTTAAACAATAAAGGCATTATTTGCTGGGCAACATGTTTTAGGTCTTTACAGACCATAAGAGCCTCAAGTACCTTTTCACTCAAAGGGACTTGACCATGAGGCAAAGGAGATGGTTAGAATACCTCAAGGATTTTGACTATGTGATTGAGTATATGGCAGATGCCTTAAGTAGGAATTATATTGTAGTACTCAAAGGAGGAAAAGAAGGAAACAAGGCCAAGAGCCTTAGCCTAACTTGCCTAGCAAGGCAACGGATGAATTTGGAACTTGAACAACTCAATGTACCTACTATTACCCCTGAATGGAAGGAACTTATCAAGGATGCAAAACTTAGTAATGAAAAGATTGATTTGGTGTCTAGCCAAAAGAGGGGAGAACTATTCCAAGGCTTCTCCTACATGCAAGGACTCTTGTACTTCTAGAATAGATTGTATGTACCTGAAAAGGATAACCTTAGGCCTCAAATTCTGGAATAAGCACACTCAAGCAAGATGAACATACACCCAAGAGCTACTAAGATGTATCATGCTCTTAAAGCTTATTTTTGGTGGCCGTATATGAAGCATGTTATTGGAACTTATGTAGCTAAGTGTGAAGTGGGCCAACAAGTGTAAGTTGAGCACCAAAAACTATGAGGGAAACTCCAAAGCTTACCTATACCTGAGAGAAAGTGGGGATCCATATTTATGGGCTTTATGGTAGGAATGCCATAAATGATGAGGAGACATAATGCCATTTGGGTCATTGTAGATAGATTGACCACGGCATCCCATTTTTTACTTATGAACCTGACAGATTCACTGGACAAGCTTGCCCAGCTTTACATAAAAGAAATAGTGAGGCTTCATGGAGTGCATGATTATATTGTTTCATATAGGGATCCTAGGTTTGTTTTTAGGTTTTGGAAATCCCAACCCCAAGCTTTGGCCACTAAACTAAAATTTAACTCAACATACCATCAACAAACTAATAGGCAAACAGAAAGAACAATTCAAGTTCTGGAAGATATGCTAAGATGTTTTGTGATTGATTTCCAAGGAGAATAGGATGTACATCTACCCTTAGTGGAGTTTTCATACAATAATGGGTACCATTCAATGATTGGAATGGGACCATATAAGGCCCTATATGGAAGGAGATGCATTACTCCCCATTGTTGGCATGAATCAGGAGACAAAGTGGAGTTATGAAAAAAAATTATCAGGGAAACCATTGAAAACATAAAGCTGATCCAAGCTAGGAACAAAGCTGCCAATGACAGGCAGTAGTCTTATGCTAACCTAAAAAGGAAAAGAGACTTGGAATTCCAAGAAGGAGACTTGGTGTGACTCAAAGTTTCTCCTATGAAAGAAGTAAAGAGATTTGGAAAAAAAGGTAAACTAGCCACAAGTTATATAGGGCCTACCAAATGTTGGCTAGGATTGGGAATGTGGCATATAAGCTAGATTTTCCACCTAAACTTGGGCATGTTCATGATACTTTTCATGTAAGCTTGTTGAAGAAATATGTGCCAAGTTCTAAAAAGGTAGTTTTACCTACTAATGCATCTATAACACCAAGTTTGTCATATGAAGATGTGCCTATCCAAATCCTAACAAAAGACACAAGAAAGTCAAGAACTAGATGGATATCCATGATAAAGGTCCAGTGGAGTAACCACACATAAGCAGAGGCTACTTGGGAAGTAGAAAAAGAGATTGCAAGATGTAACCCCCATGTTTATCCAAAGTTTATGAAGAATTTGGAGGACCAAATTCTTTAAGGAAGGAAGGTTGTAATAACCCTCGTTTTTGGCGTTTTGGGTTAAACTAATTTAGTAGGAAGACAAAGTTAGATACAAGGCCAAAGTGTTTTGGTTAGTAGGCCTAGAGGACAAGTGGTAAGATCAAGAAAAGGCTGACCCGGGCGCATTCATATGCACGTTTATATAGCTAAGGAGGTTACTGACCAAATTGCAAGTGTGGGACTCAATTGTGCAGTTATTTGGGAGATTAATTTGGTATAAATTCTTGTTGGGGGGTTATAGATCTCCATGCAAGAAATAAGGCCATTAGTGCCAGCATTAGTCCCATTTTTGTGCCATGTGTCACCTACCTGGTTATGCATGCTTCCACTTAGTCAAAACACTTCATTTTGGGGTCAAAGCTCACATTTAAAGGTCAATGGGTGTTCTTCAAGCTTGAAGGTCAGGTTCATGCCGAATTGTTAATGTTTTGAGCTTGGAATTAAGATTTGAGCTTGTAGAAGTTGATTTTCGGCCATAGGTGACTTGGGAGGCTTGAGTTCAAGCTTGGATTTTGAAGTGGGAAGCTTGGCAGAGAGGTTAAGGGCTAGAGTTGGTAAGGGATTCGTTATACTATACTTGATTTTGGTTGAATCCCAAATTCAGGTAAGTGTTAGGCATCTAGGTGATGGCTATTGAGCTAAATGAACTTAGATTGCTGTAGGGGCTATGTTTACCTCTAGGTAAATGTGAATTATATGCTAGCTAGGTTTGTAATGGCAAGTACTAGGATTCCTACATGGGTTGGCCAACCCATGTATGAATTTAGAGCTCTCTGTGAACTAATTTACTAAAGGAATGAAGAACCAGACTCAATTAAGTGTGTACTTGCTGGTGTTCTTTTGGCTGAGACCAATGGTTGGGCGTGTGGTGTGTGTGTTGGGTGTTTTTGTGCTTTGGTTGCATGTGCTAACCCTTAGTAGTTTTGTAGCCATTATTCTATTATGTATATCTTGTATCTTCTTTGTTTTAGTGTTTTCAATGTAAGAGCACAGGAGGTTAAGTCTTCGGGCTTAACTAAATAGGCATTATATGCTGTATGTGTCCCTTACTGAGTTATTCAAATAACTCATGCCTTGAAACTATATGTTTAAGGGAATGATATTGAGCTTTCAGTAACTTGTGTGCCAAGGTTGAGTATTCGGGTACGCTTGAGGTACGGACACTAACTTGCGTAAATTAGCTTAATAAATGTAAGTACAAGTCTTTTTGTAAATGCAAACTCATATGACTGTTAGTGTTGTGCCCAAAAGCCAATCATGAGATGATTATATTTTTGCACATTGAGTCATAATATTTTATTAAGGTATTAATCCAGCAATTCTGTTTGTTGTTTTGTTTCTGCGTAATGTAATAAACATAATTGTAACCCTAGAATAATGACATTCTCAAATGTCCCTGGTCTAGTATTATTGTGGAGCGGGTTGCAATAATACATAACGACTACCATATGTGGAGACTAATATGAGATATGTAGTCTACATATGGGTACAAGTTGGAGAACTTGTATATTGCACCGACCCACCATGAGAACACTACATGGATCGTTATATGAGTGTCATAAGTGATTCTCATAGTGATCATGGTATATGTAGTCCTTTGACCTAAGGGCATCAAGGTTCCCTACATGTGAGTCACATACTTTGATACTTTCCTTTGTTGCTTGTAACTGAGTGAACTTGAAGGAGCTCATTGGGTATGTCACATATCATGCGGAGGGATTCGTATGATCAAGATGGGATTTGTCCCTCCTATATAATGGGAGAGATATCTTCGGGCCCCTTGATAGAGTGAGACTTAGAAAAATGTACGGCCATGCTCGGATGAGTTGATATACGATATCAATGTCATCAGTTTAAGTTGGTCTACTCGGTAATCAAGAAACCAAAGATTGGTCTATACGAGAGTGACACATTCCATGTCGCATGCTTAGTCTTGATATCTTGGACAAAGGGACAATGGCATTTATTGGTGATGATCATAAAAGTTTAGTCGAACCATCGACAATCCTGTCACTTGGGTAGCAATGATGTGTTGCTAGACACCGCTCATTGCTTATGATCATAAATGTGATTTATGATTATTGCCAACGTGGTAAGAGCCTATTGGGCCGCACACATAGAGCCATTTGGGTAATTAAAGTGCATGGGCTAAATATTTGGGTTATGGTTTCACAATAATTTTGAATTAATAATGGGCCTAAAAGTTGAGCCATTATTAAGCCCGAAATTGAAGCCTAATTGGATTAGGGCTTTAAAACCCACTAGGCCTGGAAGTTGAGTCTCACTATAAATACAACTTTTAGTGAGAAATTCGTAGCTTCTTGCCTTAGCCTCCCAAAAGGACAGCCGCACTCTTCTCTTGCAATTCCTTGGAGGACGCTAGGTAGCATTGTGAGTGCAAGAGAAATGCATCTGTCGGGACGTGGTGGAAGCGTGGTGATCCCGAGAGGCTCATGTGGATACCATAAAGAGTTTGAACACATCAACTGTTCAAGTTTTGTGATTCGACTCTATAGTTGGGTGAGAGATCTCAACCGACAATTAGGTATGAAAATTTTCGAACACCCGGTTTACCCCGTTTCACTTGGATCCTTGAGGGTTTCGGTTAAATTCCGCTGTGCTTGTTTGGCTCCCTAAACCCAACAGTGACTTATGTTCCTTGCAGGCTTTGTGAGTAGGTTGTGGGACAAGTCTGGTGTTATGGACATGTTCTCGTTAGTGTATGTGCTTTGGTTTGCCTTAATGGCTATGAGTTTAGTAGTGTGGCTCATATTGCAAACCATTGTTTAGTTTTATGTGGTCTTAGTCGCTTTCGGCTATGTTTAAGTACTTAAACATGTAAGCCTATCCTCTCGGTTTGTTTTGTATTCTGGAGGTCGTTGGTATCCTCTACATAAATGTTGCATTTGACCCCTGCCTTGGTGTGCAAGTTTGTTTTGGCGCTAGGGCAAGTATGCTTCTTGGGGCGCACTCCCTAGTGCCTTGGCTATGTACTGCCATGTCCTGGTGCACTGCTATTAACACCCTAGCGTGTCCAGTAGGCACCTAGATGGGCTCCCTAGGCTAGCGATAGACACACCTGATGAGTCCTTGAGAAATACACATAGTGAACATAATCTAGTGTCCAGAGGGTGCCAGGTGCTAGCGATAGGCACTAGAAGGGCATATGGTGGACACATGCCTAATAGTGTCCAACTAGGCGCCCTATGGGGCACCAGGCACTAGCGATAGGCACCTAGGCACGCCATACAGGTGCACTTGGTGCACATACCACCCCTGTGCCTAGGATAGCACAAGTGCTACTCCTATGGCTAGTGATAGATATGCAGAGACTGGAGCCTATGTGGGGCGTGACAACCAATGTCTTACTTTAGAAGATAGTGTATAAATGAACAACAATAAAAAAAGCTTGGGGACTAAGAAAGCATATAGAAGATCCAGTTAAATAGTTATAAAATTTGGGAACCAAATTGTAACATGGACATAACTCTAAGACTAAAATGGTAATGATTAGAAGGTTAGAGACTAAAATTATGTTTTAACCGAAACAAAACTTCACATAGACTAAAACTGAAAAAATTGCAACATAGGTGCTTAAAAAGGCAAGTCGCTTGCAAAAAGATAATCAAACTAAAAAAAGAGCAAATCGCATATAAAAAAAGCCCAAAAAAAAAGAAGATGCAAAATCTTTTTGAAAAAAAAAACAGATGTGGTACTATTCATCTATAGTGATTTCAGTATAGATGAACAGTAAAAACCTCTCCTCTTTTAGTATATAATTATAATATATAATTAGAACTTGACATGCTGATTAAAAAATGGAGAAGGTTTATATATCATGTTTACTTTATCATTAATTTTTTACACATAAATGAATAATGTTGGAAAAATAATTATTAAAATCATAATTTTGAACGTTAATATGAAAAAGTAATTTACTAAATCACAGCAGCAACTAATTCACACATATAATCATATATCTATTAGTTGAACTAATAGTAACTAACTTACCCTGGGCAAAATCATAGCAGCACATAGATGGAAAACAATGTAGTGCCCTATAGGACTCCGAACCAGATACTGATCACTCCCATGCTTGGAAACTAGAGGCTCGGTCCATCCCTTTTCTGGCCAACTCCATAGCAGACGCGCTAACTTGATCCTCCACATAGTTGTAACAGACCTTTCCAATTTGGCTTTGGTAACTCTCCAACACACAATATCCCGACAAAATCTCCAAACTTGACTCCACCAGCCTCGAAGAAGACTCCACCTGCAATTTCTTCTTCCCAGCCCATCCCGCTTTAACAAATACTCCCATTGCAAACCTAATTGTCAATTACAGCTTCTCCTCCTCGCTGTCTACACACTCCCGAATGTCCCCCAAGAGACCTAAAAACATTGCTCTGATTGAACCATCCACTTCCCTGAGCCAACCCCCAAAGCTGCCATCGTATGTTGTAATGTTGAGTTTCAACACTCAATTGATTGGTGGCTTCCAACCTTGTTCTGGTTTGGTGATCTTGGACATTTGAAAATTTCTACAAACACCTTGTTTTTGCGACCAAAAAATTTGACCAAAGCTTAGGTTAATGTTTGTTGTGATCTCCGCATATTTTAGATTGAACTCTGCTATGGCTTGCCCACTTTCTCGAGATGAATCGAGATAGTCTATGCAATTTGGTCTGCATCCCCTACACTCGCTTGCTCCAGTGAGAAAGGAACTATATTTTTCCCAAAACAAAACTTATCCTATCAAATCCTCCACCTGAACCCACCACTGGCTGCCCTATCTTCTCTTTCCAGCTTGTAGACTTTGAAATCAACCGTCTCTTCGCCTGGGGCAGGAGGACTATGGTCTCCTTCAAGCTAATCTTCAACCCAATCTTCGGGCCATCTTTTGTAAACATAAAGATCTCCTCTAGAAAGCGCCAAATGCCTCTCTGGCCAACTCTCAATGTGATCACTTATTGGTGGACTAAATTCCTCCGCTTTTTTATGTCCAAATCGATCTTAAAAATGGCTCCTCTAGTGCCAAGAGCCAAAAAACCCCCCTTGAAAATATCAATATCTTTGAAACAAAAATCTCCAACACCCTTTATTCTAGTCCACTTTTTGTCCCCTAGTTTCAACACGAGCACATCTTTGGATTCGCACTGTAACAAAAGAACTTGGTCACTTTGGGACCAAATAGAAGTGGGCAAAACAAGTGCTTTGCTTACATAGATTTCTCCCTCAACAAGTGTATAAAACTTGGACCGTTCCTGGACCCATAAGTAAAGCAAACTCAAAATCTTAGGGTAAGGACTAGGTTGCTGATATGACGGGTAAGATTTGTAGCATTGGCCAATGGGGTCGCAGAGGGTTTTCTTCCCTTCTTCAATATCGTAAACATGAGCCAAATATAAGAGTCGGGGCTTGAGGAGGGCACCTGGAGAGAGTAAGCTGTGTTATGTACGGGCGTGGACCAGGTTGCCAACTTTTCGTCTGTCGTTGGGGAAAGGCGAAGATAGTCAAATGGGAAGAGTTTTGATTTGGGGACTACGAGGACAGATTTTCACCAGGAACGACACACGCTTTGAAGACGGATAATGTCTAAAGTCTCTAGACCTGTGTCCAGGCCTTCACTGCTGACGACCTTTATCAGCAAGTCCTCTGGGAGATCCGACCAGGTAGCCGCATAATTGCCACTGCCTATCATCCACCGGTTAAGATAAGAGAACAAGAAGATCTTGAGTAGATAGTGTTTATGCTTTGAATTGTGTGATAGGCTACGTTTATGACAATTTAGGTTTAGAGCTGACCAAACAACTTGGACGAGAGCAATTATTATGAGGGTCAGACTAATTGTTTTGTAGTTATTATATTGTGAACCTATGTCTAATTAGACATACTAATATAGCCCTAATTCTCTATAAATAACCCATAATCTAGTAAATAAATTGACTAATTTACCCCTGGACCAAAACTCACCCTCACTCTTGAAAACTCACCTCTGCTGCGGTCGTCACCACTGCCATCTCCTCCTTCGATGAACCGTCATCGCCTCCAAATCTTATAGTCATCATCCGGCTTCAGATCTTTGCAGCTGCTCGGCTCCGGATCTCGTCGTCACCCGCTGGATCTTGTTGTCACCCACTGGACCTCATCGTCACCCGTCGGATCTTATCGATCACGCACAGGATCTTGCTTCTAATCATTTCTCGGATCTCGTCGATCACCTATCGGATCTCATTGTCACCTACCAAATCTCGTCGATCACCGGCCGGATCTTGTTTCTGATCATTTCCCGGATCTCATCATCATCTGCTAGATCTCATCATCACCCACTGGATCTCGTTGATCATCCGCCGGATCTTGCTTCTAATCATTTCCTCCAAGTGCGTCCATATTGCATCTGACCAACAAAAGTATCTGCAATAAAATGTAAATGTGTCTAATATAGTATGTGGAAGTGTCCACAAAGTAATATAAAGCAAATTATTATAATGTTAAATTAAAAATGCCTAAAGTTATAAGAATAAATGTCTGATTGAATATTGTAAAATGCCTAAATAAACATGTAAAAGTCTCTGAACAAAAAATGACAGAATCAACTTGTGAACAATTTATTATATTTAAAATATAATAAAAAAAGTGTTTGAATCAATAAGTAAAATTGTCTAATTGAATATTAAAAAATGTCTAAAGAAATATATAAAAGTGTCTGACTAAATAATTTCTGAAAAATTTGTTACCTTTAGAAAATAAATGTCTAAAAAAATTAAAATAAGTGTCTGAATAAATATATAAAAGTGTTCAAATCAACATGTAAAAATGTCTAAATATTTAAAGAAATGTTCAAATAAAGGTATATGATTACACATTAAAAAATGTTTAAACTAATAAGAAAAAATGTCTGATTAAACATTAAGAAATGTCTAAATAAGTATGTAAAAGTGTCTGACTAAATACGTGAAAGTGTTCAAATAATAATGTAAAAGTGTCTAAATATTTAAAAAGTGTTTACATAAAAGCATATGATTCAACGAATAAAGAAGTATCTAAATAAAAAATTAAAAATGCCTAAAGTGCCAACAAAAGTGTATAAACAAATAACTAAGAAAATAATTTATTTTTCTTTTAAACAACAAATCACTCCTGGCACATTCCGCGTTCATCTCTTCTCCCCTTTCATCACTTCACAGCCGCCGCCGCTGTTCATCTTGTTAGTTGATAGCCAAAGCCTATCGCCTCTATCTGGCCGAACTCCCTGCCACAAGAATGGCCAGAGGAAACTGGCGCTACCCGAGTAAAGGTGGGATCATACACCTCGGGAGATAGCCGAAGAGCTCCGAGCCCGGCACGCCAGGAAACTTGAGGATACTACTAGCCCCCCGAGGTTGCAAATAGATCGCCTTCGGAAAAGAGGCACCAGCTATTGAGGGCCGAACATGATCTCCCCGAAGGCGGAACTCCCTGAAGCTGGGTACCCTTGAACTGAGGGCGTGTTTCCCCAAGAGGTACCGTCCGTACCAAAGGACGACCTCGCCCAGGGACATCGGGAGTACAGCAGGAGCATTTAAGGAAGCATTTAAGGAAGCCTCTGACACGTCCTTTCACAGACGTCATAAAGCCGCCTCAATAGGCGCTCTGACACGCTGACGCCATCAAAATCACATCATGGCCCATCTCAGCACAAGGCTCAAGGCAACCTGCTACCAGCTATCTGTCCCCTACGCCCAGAAACTCAGGGAACATCCAACCGAACACGTGTCACGATCTGAACGGGCTAGGTACTCCTATAAATACCAGGAAATAAATACTTGGCAGGGGGTCGGTTGGCAAAGGTCTGACTCCCAGACTCTGAGGAAATCACCAGGCGAGACTCTTCAGCCCATTTGTGCTCTTTCCTCTGCCTTTTCTCAGCCACCACTGACTTGGGCGTCGGAGGCTCCCCCCCCGGAAACACATTCTGGGGGCCTCCTAACCCACTTTTTCTGAGCATCTCAGGTACTCTCCCTTGGGAGCACCATTCTCCAAGCGTTCTTCCTCCTGGAAGTCTCTCCACTAGTCACCATGACTCTAAACAATGAGGCCCCCGGCCATCATTTAGCGCCGTCTGTGGGAACCCGCTCTGAGATTGCCGTCGTTGAAACTCGGCTTTCTATGGACAAGGGACTCCCGAGGTCTCCGTCCGCACCTAAGACACAACCGGCTGCTGAGCAAACACTCCCAGGGACTTCTGCGTCCGAGGAAGACCGCCCTCTAGTAATCACTATGAGCTTTATGAGGGAGTTTCAGCGTTCGGTCGTGGCCGAAATGACATAGCAGATCGACCGAAGATGGTCACAGCAGACACAGGCCCAAAGACCTCCCTCGCCTGCACGCCCTCGGGAGAAGAGTCAGAGGTCGACTCATCGCATTTCGGGAAGTGTAGACCCACGCGAAGAGTCATCCACAGAAAATACGCCCCTCGGAAAATAGCCTGTGGGGCAGAAGAGGTCTGAGCGACCGAGGGTCTCGCAGCAAAGAAGTTCGCTGCCTGAGGCGAGGTCTCTGCCCCCTCAGCGCCGGACTCGCTCCCCAAAGAGGCGCCGACGATCTCCCTTCCTTGAAGAAGGGCCTACTGCCACAGTGCTTATGGAGAGGATATTAGCACGGCTAGATAGGGTGGAGAAACAAATGGCCAGAAAACCCATTTGGGACAGGCTCACGGGAGCCTTCTGCGAAGATGGGTCCCCGTTCACCCGGACCGTGGCCGAGGCAGCCATGCCAGGTGACTTCAGAGTACCTCGGTTGGAGATTTATGATGGCCATACTGATCCACAGGCCCATCTGATGAAGTACAGACGGAGCATGATAATGCACGGTGCTGACGACGCTACCATGTGCAAGTGCTTCGAAGTCACCCTCATAGGGCCAGCAACTGCATGGTACAATTCATTGCCTTCAGGGACCATCACTGAGTTCCAGGAGTTGTCCACGGCCTTCACGCAGCAATTCATTGGTAGTTGACCTACTGTGAAGATGCCTGTCCAGATGTTCGACATAGAGCAGAGGAACGGAGAAACCATCCGAGACTATGTCGAAAGATTCAACAGGGAAGCTCTGAGCGTCCCCGACTTTCGGCCCGAAATCCGCATTCTTGCCATGATACGGGGCCTTCGGTGAGACTCACAGCTATTTTATGAGTTCTCAAAGGACCCCCCGGAGACCCTCGGAGAATTTTACCGAAGGGCAGAACAGCACATGACTGCCGAGGAACTAAGAATGGCTGGGCCGAAGTCCGATCACCACCGCGCCGAAGGGTCCAATCAACAAGCTCGGCATCCAACCGAACAGGCAAGACGACCTCGGAGGATGCGGGGAAGGAAACCCCAAAGTTTCACACCACTGAGCACTACACGGACCAACATCCTCATGGTGCTGGAAAGGCAAGGGACGCAGATTCTGCGGCCAAGGGCCATGACTGCCGATAATAAGAAGAATGCAAAGAAGTTCGGCCAGTTTCATCGCGACCACGGTCATGACACCGAAGACTGCTTCCAGCTGAAGAAGTACATAGAGTCGCTGATAAAGCAAGGCCAACTTCGGAAATACCTGCGGATGCCATCCTCGAAAGGCAGAAAAATGGAGGAAGAAAGGGCCGAAGATGAGGACTATGACTCCGACAGGCGGAGAAATCAAAGTCCAAAAAGGTGCCCACCACCTCCGACAGGGGTTATCCAAACAATCACCACGGGGCTCCCATCCTCGGAAAGAAAGTGGAAGGCCAGAGAAATTGCAGTCATGGAATATCAAAATCCAGCAAAGAAGCTGGCCCGCAAAGATGGATCCACCGTCGTTTTCCCCCACGACGATCCGCTGCTGATCATGGCAAGGATAGGGAACTGGGACGTCAAAAGGGTGCTACTTGATGACGGATCAAATGCGGACGTCCTATTCTCGCACTTACTGCCGAGCTTGGGCATCTCCAGCAGCGAGCTTAAACTAGTCACCTCGCCCACCTTCGGGGTTGGACCATCCAAACTGCCCGTTCTCGGATGGATCGACCTCCCACTGATGATGAGAGGGACTTCGGTAGACGGAGCAGCTGAGTTGTACGCCTCCACAATGGCGAGGTTCATCGTCATGGACGTCCCGTCCTCGTACAACGCCATCCTTGGAAGGCAGACACAGGGAAACCTGCACATTCGCCCTGATGTGAAGTACTTGACTGTCACATTCGCCACCAAGGATGGAGATGCAGAGATCTTCATAGACCAGGCCGAGGTAAGAAAGGTGTTTGTGAAAGCACGAAAGGCCCCGACGAGCAACTCCGCACAAACAATGGAGGCAAAGGCGCCAGAAAAAGGCAAAGAAGAAGATCTCGCAAAAGCGGAAATGGAAACAGTAGAACTTATCCCAGGACAATCTACCCGAATAGGGAAGAGCTTGGCCGAAGGTGAGAAGGAAAACCTTGTATCTTTTCTGCTGAAAAATAAAGATTTGTTTGCCTACTCGCCGAAAGATATGCCAGGGGTAAACTCTGGCATAATACAGCATAGCCTCAAAGTAAGCCTGAAAGCAAAACCTGTCCGACAAAAGAAACGAAGCATCTCAGCCCACAAGAGCAACTTTGTCAAAACCGAGGTCCAGCGTCTGTTAGACGCCAAACTCATCAGGGAGGTGAAGTAACCCGAATGGTTAAGCAACGTGGTCATTGCGACAAAAGAAGGTAGCAGCAAACTCCGGATGTGCATCGACTTCAGAAACTTGAACGATGCTTGCCCGAAAGACTCATACCCTCTTCCGCCAATAGACCAACTCGTAGACTCAACTGCCGAGTACGGGCTCCTAAGTTTCCTAGACGCCTTCAGCGGCTACCATCAAATAAGGATGGACCCCGAAGATGAAGAAAAAACCGCCTTCATCAGTGAGGGAGGAACATACTGCTATGTCAGGATGCCCTTCGGGGTCAAAAATGCAGGAGCCACATACCAAAGGTTGATGAACAAGGTCTTTAAAGACCAAATGGGGAGAAACATGGAGGTGTATGTTGATGATATGATAGTCAAGAGCAAGCTGCCTAGCTATCACGTTGCAGATCTAGAGGAAACCTTCCAAAAGCTCAGAGCCTTCGGGATTCGGCTCAATCCTAAAAAGTGCATCTTCGGGGTAACCTTGGGAAAATTCCTTGGGTACATGGTATCGGAAAGAGGCATTGACGCTAACCCCGAGAAGATTAAGGCGCTGCTTGAGTTCCGAACTCTTACCACAGTCAAAGACGTGCAGAGACTCACCGGAAGAATAACCTCCCTGAGCAGATTCATTTCCAGGTACGGAGATAGGTGTCGACCTTTCTTCAAAGTCCTCACAAAGGCAGCAAAAATGGAAGGCGACCTCGGAAGGAATGATCACCCTTGGGGTGAAGATTGCCAAAAGGCCTGGGAAGAACTCAAAGTCTACTTGGCTAGCCTGCCGACTCTGCGACAACCTCGGGAGGGAGAGCCCCTCGTTTTGTACTTCGCCGTCACGGAGAAAGCCGTAAGCTCGGTCCTCATGAAAAAAGAAGGGCCAAAGCAATGGCCAGTCTATTACGTCAGCAAATCCCTCTATGGTGCCGAAGTCAGGTACCCTCTGCTTCAAAAAGCTATATACACCTTGGTGCTAGCAGGGAGAAGGCTGCGACCATACTTTCAGGCTCACCCCATCATCGTCCGAAGTAGTCTACCACTACGGGATGTTATGAAGAAAGTTGATCATTCGGGAAGGCTCTCCAAATGGTGCATAGAGCTTGGCGAACACGAAATCATATATGAACCTCGGAAGGCCATAAAAGCTCAAGCCCTGGTAGACTTTATCGCCGAAGTACCCACCACTAAGGAAAGCCATATGGATCCGAATGAAGGTGAGCCAGAGTGGACCTTGCATGTTGACGGAGCCTCGGGATCCGAACACCAGGGGAGCTGGAGTAATTATCAGAGGACCCGAAGGCCTAGCGGTAAAGAAGGTTATCAAGTTCAGCTTTAGTGTCACTAACAATGTGGAAGAGTATGAAGCCCTCATAGCGGGATTACGCTTGGCCAGAAGGATTGGCGTGAGAAACTTAAGGGCTCGCAGCGATTCCCAGCTGGTAGTTCGGCAGACGGCAGGAGATTATGGGCCGAAGGACCCAATCTTGGCAAAATACGACGAGCTGGTAGCAAAGCTCATCCAAGAGTTTGACGCCGTACGGATTGAAAATGTACCTCGGCGGAATAACACTGAGGCAGATTGCTTGGCGAAGTCAAAAACATACTGATGGCCATGGGCCTCATCGTTTAGAGTCATGGTGACTGTTGGAGAGACTTCTAAGAGGAAGAACGCCTGGAGGATGGTGCGCCCAAGGGAGAGTACCTGAGATGCTCAGAAAAAGTGGGTTAGGAGTCCCCCGGAATGTGTTTCCAGGGGGGGAGGCTCCGACGCCCAAGTCAGTGGTGGCTGAGAAAAGGTAGAGGAAATAGCACAAAGGGGCTGAAGAGTCTTGCCTGGTGATTTTCTCAGAGTCTGGGAGTCAGACCTTTTGCCCACCAACCTCCTGCCAAGTATTTATTTCCTGGTATTTATATGAGTGCCTAGCCCGTTCAGATCGCGACACGTGTTCGGTCGGATGTTCCCTGAGTTTCTGGGCGTAGGGGACAGATAGCTGGTAGCAGGTTACCTTGAGCCTTGTGCTGAGATGGGCCATGATGTGACTTTGATGGCGTCAGCGTGTCAGAGCGCCTATTGAGGCGGCTTCATGACGTCTGTGAAAGGACGTGTCAGAGGCTTCCTTAAATGCTTCCTTAAATGCTCCTGCCGTACTCCCGAGGTCCCTGGGCGAGGTCGTCCTTTGGTACGGACAATGCTTCTTCGGGAAACACGCACCCAGTTCGGGGGTTCCCAGCTTCAGGGAGTTCTGTCTTCGGGGAGATCATGTTCGGCCCGCAATAGCTGGTGCCTATTTTCCGAAGGCGATTTGTTTGCAACCTCGGGGGGGCTAGTAGTATCCTCAAGTTTCCTGGCGTGCCGGGCTCGGAGCTCTTCGGCTATCTCCCGAGGTGTATGATCCCATTTTCACTCGGGTATCGCCAGTCTCTTCTGGCCATTCTTGTGGCAGGGAGTTCGGCCAGATAGAGGCGATAGCCTTTGGCTATCACATGCCCCCTTTGGAAAGCCGAAGTGAAGACTTCGGTTTTGCATCTCTTTTCGAGGTTGTTCTTGGGAGTCTCTTAGGAAGCTCAACCTGTTCCGAGGATGCACCTTCTGCCCAAAGGGCTGTTCGGCCTTGGCCTGTTCTTTGGTGTCTTCGAGGCGGAGCCTGTGCCGAAGATACACCTCTTGCCCGAAGGTCATGGGCTGTTTGGCCATAGCCTGTCGCTTGGTGTCCTCGAGGTGGCCTGCTCTTTATTTCTGCAGGTCTGATGGCCAAGCGTGTCAGTCTGAGCGACGCGTCCCAGCTTTTTAGGGATGTCGGAAGACGTGCTCCCTTTTTCCTAGGGATGTCAGGAGACGTGTCCCCGTTTTGGCGCGGCGGCTGACACGTGGCACTTTGCTATTGGAGGAGAGTTGCATCGGTTACAGAGGGCGCGCCTTTTCAGGTTCAGAGGGCAGTTACGACGACGGTTCACCTCCAAAGGGTACTTATGACGACGTTTCGGTTACCCACCTCTGGCCTATAAATGGCTCGTTCCATCATAAGTTCCTTTTTCTTTTTCTTCTGCTCTTCTCCCTGCTTTGCCCCTGTTCTTGCACTTTCTTGCTTTCTGTGGCGGAGCTGCCTTAATCAGATCTTTTTCCAGCCAACTTTCACGATGGTGTCCTCAGACTTTGGCAAATCTTTTGGTGGGTTTTTGTTTTCCAGAGTGTTTTGATCTCTCTGTTCTTTGGAGTTTTTTCTGGAAACTATTTTCTTGTCTTTTCCAAACTCGTTTTCATGTCTACAATGCCTATCCCTGAGAGCTGGCAGCCTCTTTTAGCCCATCCTTGTTGCACCACCCCTGCAAAGTTAGAGAGGTGGAAGAAAAACTTCTTTCTTCCCTCTTACGCCATTACTAGGCTGCCTCGTTCTAGCCATTATGCTTTTTCAAACCACAAAAATGAGGTTACCATTTTCCGAGCCCAGCTAAAGGTCGGTCTTCGGTATCCTCCCCCGAAGATGGTTTGCGAGTTCTGCCAATTTCATGGCATTGCTGTGAACCAGCTTCCCCCGAACTCGTTCTGCTATTTTAACGCCTTCCTCTGCATGTGTGGCATGTTCGGGATAGAACCCCATTTTATAATCTTCATGTAGTACTACAAGCTCTCTGTGGTCCCGAAGGGTGGCTTCTATTTCATGCTACCTCGAGGATCCGGGAGCAAAAAATTCATGTTCACCTTCGCCACTAAGGACAGCTAGCGGGGGTGGCAACAGAAGTTCTTCTTCCTGAAGATGGATGAGGCCTGGTCGTACGTCCCGACCAAATGGGCTCAGGGAATACTGAATGTGGACGTCGTTGATCCGAGGATGCTGCTGACTCCAGAGTTGGCTCCCGTGTTCGCGGATTTCAACGCCCGCATTCGGGCAGTCTCTGACTGGACTCCCGAGGTCGCTCCGCGTGCCCTTTACCCTTTTCCTATCAACTGGAAGTTGATGATCGAAGAGGTCCTTTGGGAGCTAAAGGTGGTGAAGGAGCACAAGACTGACCTTAAGATGCCAGCTCCTGCCATCGCCGGGAAGGATTCCTGGTTGGTCAAGCTTCTTAAGGAGGAAATTTCTTTCGAAACGCTTGTCAAAAGTGAGTTGTCTTCTACTCCCTTGCTGTTTTCTTCCTCGGACTTACGCTGATATTTCTCTTCTTTTTCAGAGATGGGCGACGGGACTGCCGCCTATTACAAGTCCCTTTTCTCCGGCCAAGTGGAGAAGGGGGAGCAAACAAAGAAGGCAACTTCCCGAAGGCGGAAGTCTGTCGTTGCTGGCCTTCGGCTAAACGGGCGAAGAAGACTGTTCTTTCCTCCCCTTTGGAAAGTATTGGGGAGGAACGCGAGGACGCTGAGGCCGCTATCACTTCGCTGCCCGATCCTTCGGCCGAGGTTCCTGCTGCTACCGACGTCCCTCATACTGACGCCCCTCCCCAAAGTCCTACCCCGTCGCAAGTCCTTCTGGACACCGTGGTAGAGGCACCTTCTGCCGAGGAGCGGCGCAGGCAGAAGGGTAAGGGCATTTTGATCGAGGAGGCTGAGGACTCCGAGGACGTCGTTGTCGGGGTCCCTCCAGGTTAGTTGCTTTTAGGACAAGTATGCTTCTTTTTGTTTTTCTAAATTTTCCTCTGTCTCTGACCCACTTCTCGTTTTCGCCGTGCAGGGAAGGTTCCCAAAGAGCCTTTCTGGACATTCACGGAGGACATGAACTTGTACTCCGAGGACTGTCCAGAAATGGCGAAGCAAATTTCGAAGGGGGTGCTTACAGAGGCCTCTTTCAAGGCTATTGCGGCGGCTCATCCGGATGATGACACCCTTGCCGCCAAAGTCACCGAGCATGCTGCTCAGGTATGTTCTTCACACCTTTTTCCCTTCAATTTTTCCTAAGTGCCTGGCTCTTACTGACCTTGTGTTCATCTTTTTGCAGCTGCTGGGATACGCCGGCTTTCTCCGAGTTCGGGTGGCCAGGTAGGCGAAGTTCCGAGCTTCGGCCTTAAAGGCCTTAGAGAAGGCAAAGGCCACTCGCTTGGCATTGATCACCGAGAACCAGAAGCTGTCACATGCTGCGAAGGAAGAAGTTGCCGCTCTTCGGGAGGAGTTCCGGAAGGAGAAAGAAGAACTTGAGAAGGATTCCTCCCAGAAGATTGCTGACCTCGGCGAGCAGATAAATGGAATGCTGGCCGCCAACGAGGAGCTCATAAAGGATAAGTCAGATTCTGACAAGCTCATACTGGCGCTGACAGCTGAGAAAAACATCCTTGCAGCCGAGGTCAAGTCCTTGAAGAAGGATCCGAAGGGGAAGAAGCAGATAAAGGCGCTGGAGGAGCAGATCGCGGATCTGAAGGACGAGCTTGACGAGCTTGAGCTTGACAAGAGCAAGTCTGATCAAATGGCCAAGGTCACTTTTCAGGACGGCTTCTGCCTTGCTCGGCACCAAGTCCTACAGAGGTTCCCAGATCTGGACCTCTCTTTTCTAGAGGCTCTAAACATTCCTGAGGGACCTCGGTGGGAATGGTCCAAGGTCGAACATTTGAACCTTCCTTCTTCAATTCCAGCGCCGAAGGTGGTGGAAAAGGGTGGGCAAGCAAGTGGCTCTTGGGACGCTGCGAACCCTTAGGCTATTTTAGGGCCCTTTTTCCTTCCCTTTAATTGTGTGTTCCTTCTTCGGGCACTTCTTCATTGTAAAGCAGCTTACTCTTTAATGAAGACTATTTGGCTAAGTCTTTTCGCAAGTTTCTTCATTTCCATTGCCCCGAATGCATTTGCTCAAGAGACTTCGGAAAACCTGCAATCAAAGAAACTTTATTACCTTCTCTTGGCTAAGCCTATTCGCTCTTGAGGCTTTTTCGGAAGGTCTGTAAAATTTGACTAAGTCTATTTGCAGGTTTTGCATTTCCATTTTGTCCCGAACACGTTTGCTCGAGGGACTTCGGAAAATACTTAGTCAAAATTTTCCTTCTTTTCCCCCTGTCCCGAGCATGTTTGCTCAAGAGACTTAGGAAATCTTTCGAGAGTTTTTTCTGTTTTCCATTTTTCCCGAGCGTGACGGCTCAAGGGACTTCGGAAAACTGTCTCTGCGCTTATTTCGGCAAGTGCTTCTGGGAGATTTTTCCATTTTTCCCGAGCGTGATGGCTCAAGAGACTTTGGAAAGTTATATCTGCGCTTGTGGCGAGCATCTTCGCGGAATTCTGTACAACTCTGTACTTAAGAAATTTTCTCAAGACACTTCTGTACTAAGAATATTTTTCGTACAACACGATTCCTCCGCTCAACCTTAGGCATAGAATTTTTTCAAGGCGTCTGAGTGCCAAGTGTTTTTCAATTCTACGCCTTCGGCGTTGCCAAGCTTGTACACGCCTTTTCGTACTTCGGCAAGAACCATATATGGTCCTTCCCAGTTCGCACGAAGTACTCTGTGGGACGGCCTTCGGGGTGCAAAGTCAGCCTTTCTGAGAACGAGGTCTCCTTTCTTGATTTCTTTCGGCCTGGCCTGTAAGTTTATAGCCGCGGCTACTCTTTGCTGAAAAGCTTTACTCCTCAGCTCAGCTATTTCTCTGTGCTCGCCAACGAGGTCGAGCTTCGTTCTTAGGCCGAGGTCGTTTCCACCTTCATCAAATATTTGCACCCGTACTGAAGGTTGAACTATCTCTATAGGAATAATAGCCTCTGTACCGAAGACGAGTGAGAAGGGAGTCTCCCCTGTGGCTCTTCGGGGCGTCGTTCGGTAACTCCATAATACGCTTTGGAGTTCTCCTGGCCATTTCCCTTTTGCTTCCCCAGTCTCTTTTTCAGGCCATCTTTTATGGTCCTATTAGATACTTCCACCTGCCCGTTGCTTTGGGGGTGAGCTACTGAGGCGAAGTGCATTTTTATTCCGAGGTCGCTGATAAATTCCTGGAATCCTTTGTCTATGAATTGGGATCCATTATCAGCCACTAGTACCCTCGATATGCCGAATCTGCATACTACGTTCTTCAATACGAACTTTTGCACTTCTTTTACCGAGATAGTTGCTAATGGTAGCCACTGAAGGCGTCCAGGAAACTTAGGCGCCCATATTCGGCAGTTGAATCTACCAGTTGATCTATTGGCGGCAGAGGGTATGAGTCTTTCGGGCAAGCATCGTTCAAGTTTCTGAAGTCGATGCACATCCGGAGTTTGCTGCTACCTTCTTTTGTGGCAATGACCACGTTGCTTAACCATTCGGGGTACTTCACCTCCCTGATGACTTTGGCGTCTAACAGACGCTGGACCTCGGTTTTGACAAAGTTGCTCTTATGGGCTGAGATGCTTCGTTTCTTTTGCCGGACAGGTTTTGCTTTCAGGCTTACTTTGAGGCTATGCTGTATTATGCCAGAGTTTACTCCTGGCATATCTTTCGGCGAGTAGGCAAACAGATCTTTATTTTTCAGCAGAAAAGATAAAAGGTTTTCCTTCTCACCTTCGGCCAAGCTCTTCCCTATTCGGGTAGATTGTCCTGGGATAAGTTCCACTGTTTCCATTTCCGCTTTTGCGAGATCTTCTTTTTTGCCTTTTTCTAGCGCCTTTGCCTCCACTGTTTGTGCGAAGTTGCTCGCAGGGGCCTCTCGTGCTTTCACAAACACCTTTCTTACCTCGGCCTGGTCTATGAAGATCTCTGCATCTCCATCCTTGGTGGCGAATGTGACAGTCAAATACTTCACATCAGGGCGAATGTGCAGGTTTCCCTGTGTCTGCCTTCCCAAGATGGCGTTGTATGAGGACGGGACATCCATGACAATGAACCTCACCATTGTGGAGGCGTACAACTCAGCTGCTCCGTCTACCGAAGTCCCTCTCATCATCAGTGGGAGGTCGATCCATCCGAGAACGGGCAGTTCGGATGGTCCCACCCCGAAGGTTGGTGAGGTGACTGGCTTAAGCGCGCTGCTGGAGATGCCCAAGCTCTGCAGTAAGTGCGAGAATAGGACGTCCGCATTTGACCCATCATCAAGTAATACCCTTTTGACGTCCCAGTTCCCTATCCTCACCATGATCAGCAGCGGATCGTCGTGGGGAAAGACGACGGTGGATCCATCTTTGCGGGCCAGCTTCTTTGCTGGATTTTGATATTCCATGAGTGCAATTTCTCTGGCCTTTCGCTTTCTTTCCGAGGATGGGAGCCCCGTGGTGATTGTTTGGATAACCCCTGTCAGAGGTGGAGGGCACCTTTTTGGACTTCGATTTTTCCGCCTGTCAGAGTCGTAGTCCTCATCTTCGGCCCTTTCTTCCTCCATTTTTCTGCCTTTCGGGGATGGCATCTGCAGGTATTTCTGAAGTTGGCCCTGCTTTATCAGCGACTCTATGTACTTCTTCAGCTGGAAGCAGTCTTCGGTGTCATGACCGTGGTCGCGATGAAACTGGCAGAACTTCTTGGCATTCTTCTTACTATTGGCGGTCATGGCCCTTGGTCGCCGAATCTGCGTCCCTTGCCTTTCCAGCGCCATGAGGATGTTGGTCCGTGTAGTGCTCAGTGGTGTGAAACTTTCGGGTTTCCTTCCACGCATCCTCCGAGGTCGTCCTGCCTGTTCGGTCGGATGCCGAGCTTGTTGATTGGACCCTTCGGCGCGGTGGTGATCGGACTTCGGCCCAGCCATTCTTAGTTCCTCGGCGGTCATGTGCTGTTCTGCCCTTCGGTAAAATTCTCCGAGGGTCTCCGGGGGGTCCTTTGAGAACTCGTAGAACAACTGTGAGTCTCGCCGAAGGCCCCGTGTCATGGCAAGAATGTGGACTTCGGGCCGAAAGTTGGGGACGCTAAGAGCTTCCCTGTTGAATCTTTCTACATAGTCTCGGATGGTTTCTTCATTCCTTTGCTCTATGTCGAACATCTGGACAGGCATCTTTGCAGTAGGTTGACTCCCAATGAATTGCTGTGTGAAGTCCGTGGACAACTCCTGGAACTCAGTGATGGTCCCTGAAGGCAATGAATTGTACCATGCAGTTGCTGGCCCAATGAGGGTGACTTCGAAGCACTTGCACATGGTAGCGTCGTCAGCACCGTGCATTATCATGCTGCGTCTGTACTTCATCAGATGGGCCTGTAGATCAGTACGGCCATCATAAATCTCCAACCGAGGTACTCTGAAGTCACCTGGCATGGCTGCCTCGGCCACGGTCCGGGTGAACGGGGACCCATCTTCACAGAAGGCTCCCGCGAGCCTATCCCAAACGGGTTTTCTGGCCATTTGTTTCTCCACCCTATCTAGCCGTGCTAATATCCTCTCCATAAGCACAGTGGCGCTAGGCCCTTCTTCAGGGAAGGGAGATCGTCGGTGCCTCTTCGCGGAGCGAGTTCGGCGCTGAGGGGATACGAACCTCACCTCAGGGGACGAACTCCTTCGCCGTGGGACTTTCGGTCGTTTGGACCCAGTTTGTCCCACAGGCCGTTTCCCGTGGGGTATACTCTCCGTGGATGACTCTTCGCGCGGGTCTACGCTTCCCGAACTGTGATGGGTCGACCTCTGACTTTTCTCCCGAGGGCGTGCAGGTGAGGGATGTCTTTGGGCCTGTGTCTGCTGTGACCATTTTTGGTCGATCTGCTGTGTCATTTCGGCAACGACCGAACGCTGAAACTCCCTCATAAAGCTCATAGTGATTACTAGAGGGCGGTCTTCCTTGGACGCAGAAGTCCCTGGGAGTGTTTGCTCAGCAGCCGGTTGTGTCTCATGCGCGGACGGGGACCTCGGAAGTCCCTTGTCCTTAGAACGCCGAGTTTTAACGACGGCAATCTCAGAGCGGGTTCCCACAGACGGCACCAAATGATGGCCATGGGCCTCATCGTTTAGAGTCATGGTGACTGTTGGAGAGACTTCTAGGAGGAAGAACGCCTGGAGGATGGTGCGCCCAAGGGAGAGTACCTGAGATGCTCAGAAAAAGTGGGTTAGGAGGCCCCCGGAATGTGTTTCCGGGGGGGGAGCCTCCGACGCCCAAGTCAGTGGTGGCTGAGAAAAGGTAGAGGAAATAGCACAAAGGGGCTGAAGAGTCTTGCCTGGTGATTTTCTCAGAGTCTGGGAGTCGGACCTTTTGCCCACCAACCTCCTGCCAAGTATTTATTTCCTGGTATTTATAGGAGTGCCTAGCCCGTTTAGATCGTGACACGTGTTCGGTCGGATGTTCCCTGAGTTTCTGGGCGTAGGGGACAGATAGCTGGTAGCAGGTTGCCTTGAGCCTTGTGCTGAGATGGGCCATGATGTGACTTTGATGGCGTCGGCGTGTCAGAGCGCCTACTGAGGCGGCTTCATGACGTCTGTGAAAGGACGTGTCAGAGGCTTCGTTAAATGCTTCCTTAAATGCTCCTGCCGTACTCCCGAGGTCCCTGGGCGAGGTCATCCTTTGGTACGGACAATGCCTCTTCGGGAAACACGCACCCAGTTCGGGGGTTCCCAGCTTCAGGGAGTTCTACCTTCGGGGAGATCATGTTCGGCCCGCAATAGCTGGTGCCTATTTTCCGAAGGCGATCTGTTTGCAACCTCGGGGAGGCTAGTAGTATCCTCAAGTTTCCTGGCGTGCCGGGCTTGGAGCTCTTCGGCTATCTCCCGAGGTGTATGATCCCATTTTCACTCGGGTATCACCAGTCTCTTCTGGCCATTCTTGTGGCAGGGAGTTCGGCCAGATAGAGGCGATAGCCTTTGGCTATCACATACACCGAGGTGCTAGATTACTCGAGCATCTCAGTACTGAGCATAGCGACCTCGGGAAAAGGATGGAAAGATCCCATAAAAAGATACCTTGCAGAAAGTGTGCTCCCCGAAGACCCCGGTGACGCTGCAAGACTACGAAGACGCTCCGGCCGATTCTTCCTGATTGGCGAAGAGTTATACCGACAGGGATATGCAAACCCGCTGCAAAGATGCGTGGATGAAGAGGATACTGAAATGGTCCTTGAAGAGGTCCACGAAGGCATGTGTGGTTCACATATTGGAACCGATGCCCTTGCGGCGGTGATACTTCGCCAAGGATACTTCTGGCCTACCCTGAGAAAGGATGCAAGGCAGTTCGTCCGAAAATGCGGTAGTTGCCAGAAACACGCGAACATCCAGAGGGCACCCTCGGAAATGGTAACTTCGGCTGACTACCCCTGGCCCTTCGCAGTCTGGGGCATAGACCTTATTGGACCACTCCCCTCAGTGCCCGGAGGAGTGAAATTCTGCGTGGTGGCAGTAGACTATTTCTCCAAATGGGTCGAGGCAAAACCCCTAGCAACTATCTCGGCAAAAGAAGTGCAAAAGTTTGTATGGAAGAACATAGTATGCAGATTCGGCATACCGAGGGTACTAGTGGCTGATAATGGATCCCAATTCATAGACAAAGGATTCCAGGAATTTATCAGCGACCTCGGAATAAAAATGCACTTCGCCCCAGTAGCTCACCCCAAAAGCAACGGGCAGGTGGAAGTATCTAACAGGACCATAAAAGATGGCCTGAAGAAAAGACTTGGGGAAGCAAAAGGAAAATGGCCAGGAGAACTCCAAAGCGTGTTATGGAGTTACCGAACGATGCCCTGAAGAGCCACAGGGGAGACTCCCTTCTCACTCGTCTTCGGAACAGAGGCCATCATCCCTATCGAGATAGTTAGACCATCAGTACGGGTGCAAGTATTTGATGAAGGTGGAAACGACCTCGGCCTAAGAACGAAGCTCGACCTCGTCGGCGAACACAGAGAAATAGCTGAGCTGAGAAGAAAAGCTTTCCAGCAAAGAGTGGCCGCGGCTATAAATTTACGAGCTAGGCCAAAAGAAATCAATAAAGGGGACCTCGTTCTCCGAAAGACTGACTTTGCACCCCGAAAGCCATCTCACGGGGTATTTCGCACGAACTGGGAAGGACCTTTTCTGGTTCTTGCCGAAGTACGAAAAGGCGTGTACAAACTTGGCGATGCTGAAGGCGTAGAATTGAAAAACACTTGGCACTCAGACGCCTTGAGAAAATTCTACGCCTAAGCTTGAGCGAAGGAATCATACTGTACGAAAAATATTCTAAGTACAGATGTTACGGCCCTTCTAGAGGGAGGTAAGGACTTTAGAATTTAGTTTAGAAGTTTAATTTAAGTTTGCCTAGCAAGAATTAAGAAGTTTGCCAAAGTTCACTAAGTTCCGACAAGAATAAAGCTCTGAACTAAGTTCAGGGGCAAAATGGTAATTTTGCACCCTGAGTGGCCGGGACGAGTCCCGAGTGTTTTAAAATGAATTTTAGAACTTAACTTTTAACCTTAACTCAAACTCAACAAATAGACAAGAATTTAATCAAGAATTGTCAAGTTACAAAGATGGGGGACCTAATTGCACTTAACTTGAAACCTTGGTGATCTTGGTTGCTAAGTGAGGGTTTAAGAAGGGAAAGAGGGGGAGAAGCTACCATTAACACGTTCTTAAGCTTCCCTCACTCATTTCTCTCTCAAATTGAACTTGGAATCAAGTGATCTTGGTGTCAAGAGGCGCAATTAAGGGTGTTTAAGCTTGGAGGATGCATTTTCAAGCTTGAATCCATGTTTTTGAAGCTTGAAAGGGTGTTTTTCTCCATCCCCTGTTTTTGAACGAGGTATGAGTTATGTTCTTGATTGAATTCGTGTTATTTGGTTGATTGGAAGCTTGGGTTTTGGTTGAAAGATGTGTTTTTGATGTTTAGGAGCTTTGTTTTGGTTTGAAATTGTGTAGAACTTTGGAAGCTTATTTGGAAGAGGAAGGGTTCGAATTCTTGCTTGTTCTTGGTGTTAAGGTAAGGGAGAAAGTGTTTTTAAGTTGTTGGATTGCTTTTGGATTGAAATGGATTGAGAAAGTTGAGTAATTTTTGGGTATGGTATGAAGAAACGTTTTGGGAATTATGATGGACTAGCTAAATTCGAAGGATTGGTTTGATGCTTCTAATGCATCATAGTTTGGCTTTGATAGTTGGTTTTGTTCCTTGCAACATGTACTTCATGTGTATGAAATTTGGTAACTTTTGATGCATGTTTGCTATATGTATTTGGTTGCCAAAGTTCGTAGCAGCAATCGGCCAAATTCTGCATTTCTGCAGAATTGGCGACGCGGTGCCAATTGGCCCGAAAATTGGCGACGCGTCGCCAATTCAATTTTTCTTCACAGAGCGTCTGCTCGTCGGCGACGCGTCGCCAATTCCTTTTTTTGCCTTTGGCGACGCGGCGCCAACACCTAAAAATGGAGGGTTTGACTTTTTGCTGTGTTGACCCGACCGAGACTACGGAAGGCTCGGAACGTGCCTAAGGGTCCGAGGATCCCGATGGTACTCCGAAACTTCCGAAAGTTCCACCGGAAGTATGAGTTTTCTTGAACTGTTTGAGGTAAGTAAGTTGCTTAGGCAACAAGTAAGGAAACAAATGTTGCAATTGAACTTAATTAGCTATCAATAGCTCAGGTGAGAGGTTTAGAACCCTCGTCGGCCTAGCCGTGCCGGAGCCACGAGGCCATGAGGCGAAACCTTGTTCATCTAGTTTACATCAAAGAGGCCCTGCGGCCTAGTCTACAAGTCCCATCATAAATTCCCCTGCATAACAATTAGGTGAGAGGTTCTATGTTTGAATGAGGCTTGCTAAGGTTCGCCCTTGAGCCATATGATAGGTTGCTAAGTGATAGCGCTTGGCCTATATGTCAGGTTGCTAAGTGATGGCGCTTGGCCTGTATATGTGTCAGGTTGCTAAGTGATTGCACTTGGCCTGATACAGAGGACTACTTGAGGAGAGGTCTACCGGCCTAGTATATATATATATGACTAGTACCCTCATGCTGTGTGAGCTCGCAGCCAGAGTCCTAGTAATTTTTCTTGCAGGTACATCGAAGACCCTTACTGAGAATGTTGAATTCTCACTCCCTGTTTGTTATGCAGAGTCTGAAGTAGCAGGACCGGATAATCACTGAGGATTATCACGGTAGTACCTTTTGTCTGTAAAGGTACGGTAGTTGAGAAACTTTAAGTTTCTAGCCTGCTTAAGTGTTTAATTGGTCTGTTGGTCAGGCTGTGGTACTAACTTGCTTCTTCCTTTGGCTGCAGAGCCTAGTAGCACTTGGCACAGGACTTGTGAGACTCGCCACTGGGACAGGAGTCCAAAGTGGGAGCTAGGGTAAAAGATCTCAGCAAAGTCTTGTATTTTGATACAGTACTTTATTTTGCCTCCAGTATTTATGTTATAAAGAGTCCTTGACTCAGGGGATTGTTCTCTGGGTGAGAGCATTAGTTACTTATGTATAAATGCTTTCACGAGCGGTGTATGTGTAGTTAATCACTCAAAGGTTGATTTTTGCTATGCTTTGGCATTTTGTATTTATTTATATAGAATTTTACTAGCCGGCTAAATGTCTAAATGATTAAATGTTTTATGGTTTTAATAAACCAAGTCAAAGCATAAGTGCATACATATTGCATTTCTAGGTTAATCAACTAGTAGCATTGGATTTAATCCACACACATAACCAGCTAGCCAATTACAATCCACCGTGAGACAAACGCTCACAGGGTATCCCGGGCAGGGGCACGGGGATCGTGTCAGTGTTCTTGGTATCAGAGCTAAAGGTTTATTTCATAGATATTGGAGGCTTTGACTGAGATCTAGTAGTAAAGTCCAAGTGCTAGGAAGTTAGTACTGACCAACATCTGGGGAAATGTTGTCTGGCTGTGGTTGCAGGTTATTATGGTTGATACGAGGTCTGGAACTTCGAGGGGGACTAGGGAACCTGGTGAAGGTTCTAGTGACCCAGTTGTGGCGAGGTTGGATGAGATATCCAGAGTGCTACAGGGTTTGACTGAGACTATGTCTCAGGTGGCACAGGGTATGAACACTCTTGTAACAGAGATGTTCAGAGATTATGGGGACAGAGGTGTTGCCCAGGAGGAAGTTGAGCCACAACAGGAACAGGAAAGGCATGCTGAGCAACAGCAAGTGCCTAGAGCTCAGGAACCCAGAAATCAAGTTCTTGAGGAGGTTGAGGAACCAGAGATGATGGAGGCTCCAAGGAGGGGAGACACTCCACATCAGATGAGGTTGCTGGAAAAGTTTAAGACAGTTGATCCACCTAGCTTTGACGGGACAGGAGATCCTGATAGAGCAGAGGATTGGTTGTCTGTTATGAACCGACTCTTTACTTGTGGTGGCTATGAGACAGAGCAGAGGATGGTTCTAGTACCTTTCTTTCTGAGAGGGAGAGCCAGTCTTTGGTGGGACGACGTGATGGAGTTATTGAGGGAGAGTAATGGCACTCGTCCAGAGCACAAGAAAAAGGTGCTCAAGTGGTCAGACTTCGAGAAGAAGTTTAGACAGGAGTATATCAGTGAAGCTGCACAGGATCAGAGGAGGATCCAGTTTGAGAATCTGACACAGGGAGAGATGTCAGTACGAGAGTATGAGCAGCGATACAATTCACTTATCCGATATGCTCCATATATGTTGGGTAATGATGAGCTGAAAGCCAAGAAGTTTTCCCAGGGCCTGAAGCCTATTTTCAGGAGGTATATGGCGACAGTTGATATCAGGAGTTATCGCCAGATGGTTCAGAAGGCATTGGCATTGGAAAGGGAATTCGAGGATTCCAGGGCACCTGTGAAAAAGGTGGAAGCTGGGCCATCTAATTTGGGGAAAAGTGCTGGAAAGCGACCAATGGTAGGGAACCAGGATCCATCTAAGAGGAGGAGGACAGGTGTGTGTCCTAGGTGCAGACGGTTCCATGGTGGAAGACCATGTACACTGGGCACAGATATTTGTAATGTCTGTGGTCAGAGAGGGCATTGGGCCAGGGACTGCCCAAGAGTTCGATCAGTTACAGGTCCATCTCGGGTTCTACCTCCAGTACCGCTTGCCATTGGGAACCGGCCTGGAGTAGTTGCTGCAGCAGTGAACCCAAGAGTCTTTGCTTTGACGAACCAGGCGGCCAGAGAACCGCCAGCTGTACGAGGTAATTTTACTTTTCTGAGCAGTAGTGTTAGAGTGCTTTTCGATACGGGAGCTACTCTTTCAGTGATATCTTCTGCCTTGGTAGATAAGCATAGTTTACAGCGTGAAATTGCGGGTGAGTTGAGACTCATCAGGACTGCAGGGAGAGGTTTTATTGTGACCAATGAAGTGGTTACTAGGTATCCTTTGCAGTTAGGTGATCATGATTTTTGTTGTGAGTTGTGGGTGATTGAGTTGAAATCATATGACCTGGTGCTGGGAATGGATTGGTTGAGTAAGCACAAGGCACGAATTAACTGTGCGAATCACTCAGTTGACATCACTGATGCTCAAGGAGCTAGAGTGACTTGCACAGGAGGGTTGGCATCTAGTGCTAAGAGTTTACATCTTAGACTTGTAGATACCATCCCTGTAGTGGGTGAAGAGGAGTATTACTCGTTGAATGGAGTAGCTATAGAGGATGAGTTGGGGAGTATTCCTGTAGCTAATCAGTTTCCTGAGGTGTTTCCAGTGGAGTTACCTGGGTTACCACCTAGGAGGGATACTGAGTTTGCTATCCATCTGCAACCAGGGGTTGAGCCTATTTCAGTACCACCTTATAGGATGTCGGCTCCTGAGATGGATGAGTTGAAGAAGCAGTTGGAGGAACTGCTAGGGAAAGGTTTCATAAGACCGAGTGTATCACCGTGGGGAGCTCCAGTATTATTTGTGAAGAAGAAGGATGGAACTTTCAGGTTGTGCATCGATTACAGGAAGTTGAATGCAGTGACAGTTAAGAATAAGTATCCACTTCCTAGAATTGATGATTTGTTTGACAGACTCAGAGGAGCGAGAGTGTTTTCCAGGATTGATCTTCGGTCTGGGTATTTTCAGATCAGAGTTAAGGAGGAAGACATTCCGAAGACTGCCTTCAGGACAAGGTACGGGCATTATGAGTATACGGTTATGCCTTTTGGTGTGACTAATGCTCCAGCAGTGTTTATGGAAGCTATGAATCGGATCTTTAAGCCATTTCTGGATCAGTTTGTTGAGGTCTTCATCGACGATATTCTGATCTATTCACAGTCTACAGCAGAGCATGAGGAGCACCTTAGAACGGTTTTGCAAGTGCTGAAGGATAATCAGTACTATGCAAAATTTTCTAAGTGTGAGTTTTGGTCCGAGAGGATTCAGTTTTTGGGGCATATTATCAGTGCTCAAGGTTTGTCAGTTGATCCTGAAAAGGTTCAAGCAGTGGTTGATTGGAAGAGACCGACTACAGTTACAGAGGTCAGGAGTTTCTTGGGTCTAGCAGGTTACTACAGACGCTTCATAGAGAAATTCTCTGTGATAGCTACGCCGTTGACAGTATTGACCAGGAAAGCTCAGAAATTTGAGTGGACACCGAAGTGTGAAGAAGCCTACATGAAGCTGAAGGAAAAGTTGACCAGTGCACCCATACTTGTATTACCAGACCCGGACAGAGCCTTTACAGTTTATACTGATGCGTCAGGTTCCGGTTTGGGTTGTGTTCTACATCAGGACAGTCAGGTGATTGCTTATGGTTCGAGACAGCTGAGGCCTAATGAGTTGAACTACCCTGTTCATGATCTTGAGCTTGCAGCAGTGATCTTTGCACTGAAATTATGGAGACATTATTTGATGGGAAGATCGTTCAGAATCTTCACTGATCACAAGAGTTTGAAGTATTTGTTTACTCAGAAGGATCTGAACATGAGACAGCGGCGATGGATTGAGTACATTAAAGACTATGATTGTTCGATCGAGTATTGTGCTGGTAAAGGGAACGTGGTAGCAGATGCTTTGAGCCGGAAGTACACAGGAGTGATCTTGTCCAAGGATCAGGCTATAGATTCTTCAGAAGGAGCATTGAAGGATTGTTTCTTAGCTTTGCATGAATTATGGCAAAGTCGAGAAAAATCCTTAGTCTACGTTTTGGAGATTCAGACGGCTTGGTTAACCAGAGTCAGAGAAGCTCAGTTGAAAGATCCATTGTTGAAGAAGATTTCAGGTGAAGCTAAGACTGGTGCTTTGAAGAAAGAGTTCAAGTACAAAGATGGAATACTGCATTATGGTGATCGACTCTATGTGTCGAATGTTGAGGGACTTAGACAGCAAGTCCTACAGGAGGCACATAGCAGCACATTGAGTATTCATCCTGGTGTTAGTAAGATGTATCAAGATCTGAAGACACATTTTTGGTGGCCAGGACTGAAGAGAGATGTACGAGGACATGTGGCAAAGTGTTTGACATGTCAGGTGGTGAAAGCTGAACACCAGAAACCAGCAGGCACACTTCAGAGTTTATCTCTACCAGTGAGGAAGTGGGGATCCGTTACTATGGATTTCCTAGTGGGGTTACCGACCACCCGGAATCAACATGATGCTATTTGGGTAGTGGTTGACAGATTGACGAAGTCGGCACACTTTATACCGATCAGAGTCACCTATACATTGGAGAGGTTGGCTCAGTTATATCTCAGGGAGATTGTGAGACTCCATGGGATACCGGATCAGATCATATCAGACAGAGATCCACGATTTACATCACGGTTTTGGAATGCTTTTCAGGAAGCATTGGGCAGTAAAGTTAGCCTCAGTACTGCTTTTCATCCACAGACTGACGGACAGTCAGAGAGGGTGATTCAGACTTTGGAGGACATGCTACGCATGTGTGTCATTGATTTCAGAGGTGATTGGGATCAGCACTTACCACTGATTGAGTTTGCCTATAATAACAGTCATCAATCTGTTATTGGAATGGCGCCCTATGAAGCTTTGTATGGGAGACGATGTATGACACCTCATTGTTGGGCAGATCCAACAGACAGAGTGGTCGTTGGACCTGAGATCATAGCTGACACTACAGCTAAGATTAAGTTGATTCAGCAGAGAATCAAGACAGCTAATGACAGACAGACTAAGTATGCAAACAGAAGAAGAAGAGAATTGAGTTTTGAGGTTGGTGACAAAGTACTTTTGAAAGTGTCGCCCATGAGAGGAGTTAGTCGTTTTGGACAAAGGGGCAAGTTAGCTCCAAGGTTCATTGGACCTTATGAAGTGTTAGAGAAAGTTGGGAAAGTTGCTTATCGGTTGGCTTTACCGCCTAACCTTTCTCAAGTGCATAACGTGTTTCACGTTAGTTTACTCAGGAAGTGCACAGTTGAGCCCGGACAGGTAGTAAATCCTTCAGTGATACCCATTCAGGAGGACTTGACTTATGAAGAGAAACCAGTTCAGATTTTGGATAGGCAAGTCAAGAAACTGCGGACTAAGTGGATTCCGATGGTTAAGATCCTTTGGTCTAACCATAGTGAGGAGGAAGCTACCTGGGAGACAGAGCAGGATATGCTCAAAAGATATCCTGGTGTTTTTCCAGAGTTGCAACGGAATTTGGGGGACCAAATTCCAGAAGGAGGGGAGAATGTTACGGCCCTTCTAGAGGGAGGTAAGGACTTTAGAATTTAGTTTAGAAGTTTAATTTAAGTTTGCCTAGCAAGAATTAAGAAGTTTGCCAAAGTTCACTAAGTTCCGACAAGAATAAAGCTCTGAACTAAGTTCAGGGGCAAAATGGTAATTTTGCACCCTGAGTGGCCGGGACGAGTCCCGAGTGTTTTAAAATGAATTTTAGAACTTAACTTTTAACCTTAACTCAAACTCAACAAATAGACAAGAATTTAATCAAGAATTGTCAAGTTACAAAGATGGGGGACCTAATTGCACTTAACTTGAAACCTTGGTGATCTTGGTTGCTAAGTGAGGGTTTAAGAAGGGAAAGAGGGGGAGAAGCTACCATTAACACGTTCTTAAGCTTCCCTCACTCATTTCTCTCTCAAATTGAACTTGGAATCAAGTGATCTTGGTGTCAAGAGGCGCAATTAAGGGTGTTTAAGCTTGGAGGATGCATTTTCAAGCTTGAATCCATGTTTTTGAAGCTTGAAAGGGTGTTTTTCTCCATCCCCTGTTTTTGAACGAGGTATGAGTTATGTTCTTGATTGAATTCGTGTTATTTGGTTGATTGGAAGCTTGGGTTTTGGTTGAAAGATGTGTTTTTGATGTTTAGGAGCTTTGTTTTGGTTTGAAATTGTGTAGAACTTTGGAAGCTTATTTGGAAGAGGAAGGGTTCGAATTCTTGCTTGTTCTTGGTGTTAAGGTAAGGGAGAAAGTGTTTTTAAGTTGTTGGATTGCTTTTGGATTGAAATGGATTGAGAAAGTTGAGTAATTTTTGGGTATGGTATGAAGAAACGTTTTGGGAATTATGATGGACTAGCTAAATTCGAAGGATTGGTTTGATGCTTCTAATGCATCATAGTTTGGCTTTGATAGTTGGTTTTGTTCCTTGCAACATGTACTTCATGTGTATGAAATTTGGTAACTTTTGATGCATGTTTGCTATATGTATTTGGTTGCCAAAGTTCGTAGCAGCAATCGGCCAAATTCTGCATTTCTGCAGAATTGGCGACGCGGCGCCAATTGGCCCGAAAATTGGCGACGCGTCGCCAATTCAATTTTTCTTCACAGAGCGTCTGCTCGTCGGCGACGCGTCGCCAATTCCTTTTTTTGCCTTTGGCGACGCGGCGCCAACACCTAAAAATGGAGGGTTTGACTTTTTGCTGCGTTGACCCGACCGAGACTACGGAAGGCTCGGAACGTGCCTAAGGGTCCGAGGATCCCGATGGTACTCCGAAACTTCCGAAAGTTCCACCGGAAGTATGAGTTTTCTTGAACTGTTTGAGGTAAGTAAGTTGCTTAGGCAACAAGTAAGGAAACAAATGTTGCAATTGAACTTAATTAGCTATCAATAGCTCAGGTGAGAGGTTTAGAACCCTCGTCGGCCTAGCCGTGCCGGAGCCACGAGGCCATGAGGCGAAACCTTGTTCATCTAGTTTACATCAAAGAGGCCCTGCGGCCTAGTCTACAAGTCCCATCATAAATTCCCCTGCATAACAATTAGGTGAGAGGTTCTATGTTTGAATGAGGCTTGCTAAGGTTCGCCCTTGAGCCATATGATAGGTTGCTAAGTGATAGCGCTTGGCCTATATGTCAGGTTGCTAAGTGATGGCGCTTGGCCTGTATATGTGTCAGGTTGCTAAGTGATTGCACTTGGCCTGATACAGAGGACTACTTGAGGAGAGGTCTACCGGCCTAGTATATATATATATGACTAGTACCCTCATGCTGTGTGAGCTCGCAGCCAGAGTCCTAGTAATTTTTCTTGCAGGTACATCGAAGACCCTTACTGAGAATGTTGAATTCTCACTCCCTGTTTGTTATGCAGAGTCTGAAGTAGCAGGACCGGATAATCACTGAGGATTATCACGGTAGTACCTTTTGTCTGTAAAGGTACGGTAGTTGAGAAACTTTAAGTTTCTAGCCTGCTTAAGTGTTTAATTGGTCTGTTGGTCAGGCTGTGGTACTAACTTGCTTCTTCCTTTGGCTGCAGAGCCTAGTAGCACTTGGCACAGGACTTGTGAGACTCGCCACTGGGACAGGAGTCCAAAGTGGGAGCTAGGGTAAAAGATCTCAGCAAAGTCTTGTATTTTGATACAGTACTTTATTTTGCCTCCAGTATTTATGTTATAAAGAGTCCTTGACTCAGGGGATTGTTCTCTGGGTGAGAGCATTAGTTACTTATGTATAAATGCTTTCACGAGCGGTGTATGTGTAGTTAATCACTCAAAGGTTGATTTTTGCTATGCTTTGGCATTTTGTATTTATTTATATAGAATTTTACTAGCCGGCTAAATGTCTAAATGATTAAATGTTTTATGGTTTTAATAAACCAAGTCAAAGCATAAGTGCATACATATTGCATTTCTAGGTTAATCAACTAGTAGCATTGGATTTAATCCACACACATAACCAGCTAGCCAATTACAATCCACCGTGAGACAAACGCTCACAGGGTATCCCGGGCAGGGGCACGGGGATCGTGTCAACAGAAGTGTCTTGAGAAAATTTCTTAAGTGCAGAATTGTACAGAATTCCGTGAAGATGTTCGCCACAAGCACAGATATGACTTTCCGAAGTCCCTTGAGCCATCACGCTTGGGAAAGATGGAAAAATCTCTCTCAGCAGTACTCACCATAATAAGCGCAGAGACAGTTTTCCAAAGTCCCTTGAGCCATCACGCTCGGGAAAAATGGAAAACAAAAAATCTCGCAAAAGGTTTCTCAAGTCTCTTGAGCGAACATGCTCGGGACAAGGGGAAATGAAAAATTTTGACTAAGGGACTTCCGAAGTCCCTCGAGCGAACGTGTTCGGTACAAAATGGAAATGCAAAAACCTGCAAAAAGACTTAGTCGAATTTTTCAGACTTTCCAAAAAGCCTCTTGAGCGAACAGGCTCGGCCAATGGAAAGATCTTTCACACTTAGTCAAGTTTCTTTGATCGCAGGTTTTCCGAAGTCTCTTGAGCAAATGTGTTCGGGGCAATGGAAAAAACACTTAGCCAAAAAAGATCTTCATTTACAATGATCAGGTTTACAAAGAAGAAGTGCCCAAAGAAGGAGCACAGAAACGAAGAGGAAAAGGAAAAGGCCCCTAAAACAGTCTAAGGGTTCTCGGCGTCCCGGGAGCCACCAGCCTCTGTGCCCTTTTCCACCACCTTCGGCGCAGGAATTGTGGAAGGCAGGTTCAGGTGCTCGATTTTGGACCAGGACCACCGAGGCCCCTCGGGAATGTTGAGAGCTTCCAAAAAAGAGAGGTCCAGACCTGGGAACCTCTCAAGGACTTGGTGCCGAGCAAGGCAGAATCCGTCTTGGAAGGCGACCTTGGTCATTTGGTCGGATTTGTCCTTCTCAACCTCAAGGTCCTCGAGCTCGTCCTTCAAGTCTGCAACCTCCTTCTTCAGCGCCTTCACCCTCTTCTTCGCATCAGGCTCCTTCTTCAAAGACTGGACCTTGGCTTCGAGAGCTTTCTTCTCACTCACCAATGACCGAATGAGATTGTCAGAATCTGACTTATCTTTGAGAAGGTCTTGGTTGGCAGCAAGCATCCCTTTCACCTGATCGCCGAGGTCAGCAATCTTCAGGGAGGAGTTCTTCTCAAGATCTTCCTTCTCCTTCCGGAACTCCTCCCGAAGGGCAGCAACTTCTTTCGTTGCAGCATCTGACAGCTGCTGGTTCTTGTCGATCAATGCCGAGTGCATGGCCTTCGCTTTCTCTAGGGTCTCTAAGGCCGTAGCTCGGAACGCCGAATGCCTGGCTACCTGAACTCGGAGAAAGCCGGCGTACCCCATCAGCTTCAAAAAGATGAACGCAAGGTCAGTAAGAGCCAAGCACTTAGGAAAAATTGAAGGGAAAAAGGTGTGAAGAACATACCTGAGCAGCATGCTCGGTGACTTTCGCGGCAAGGGTGTCATCATCCGGATGGGCCGCCGCAATAGCCTTGAAGGAGGCCTCTGTAAGCACCCCCTTCGAAATTTGCTTTGCCATTTCAGGACAGTCCTCGAAGTACAAGTTCATGTCCTCCGTGAATGTCTAGAAAGGCTCATTGGGTATCTTCCCTTGCGGTACTTTGGCATCGCGAAGGGCCCGCGCCTTCGCGTGTTCGGCCGCCCAGTTCGGGGTAAGTAACTCCCCTGCACGGCGAAAATGGGAAGCAGGTCAGAGACAAAGGAAAATTCAGAAAAACAAAAAGAGCCATACTTGTTCTGAAAAAACAAACCTAACGGCACTTCGAACACGGCGTCTTCGGAGTCCTCCGACTCCTCGGTCGAAATCGCCTTGCCTTTCCTGTTGCGCCGCTCCTCGGCAGAAGGAGCCTCTGCCACGGCCTCCAGAAGGGCCTGCGGCGCAGAAGGGCTCTGGGGAGGGACATCGGCGGAAGAAACTTCAGCAGCGGCAGGGACTTCGGCAGCTGCCTCAGATGCCGGAATCTCGGCTGTCCCAGGCTCCTCGGCAGCTTCCTCGAAAATTTCCTCCAGAGGAACCTGGGCAGTTTTCTTTGCCCGTTTCGCTGAAGGCCCAGCGCCGGTCGACTTACGCCTTCGGGAAGCCGCTTTCTTTGTCTGATCGCCCTTCTCCACCTGGCCGGAGAGAAGGGACTTGTAAAATGCAGCAGTCCCGTCGTCCATCTCTAAAAAAGAAAGAAGACATCAGCATAAGTCCGAGGGAAAAACAACAAGGGAGTAGAAGATAACTCACTTTCGACAAGTGTTTCGAAAGAAATTTCCTCCTTAAGAAGCTTGACCAACCAGGAATCCTTCCCGGCGATGGCAGGAGCTGGCATCCCGAGGTCGGTCTCGTGCTCCTTAACCACCTTTAACTCCCGGGGGACCTCTTCGGTCATCAACCTCCAGTTGATAGGGAAGGGGTACAGAGAGCGAGGCGCGACCTCGGGAGCCCAATCAGAGACGGCGCGGATGTGGCCGTCGAAGTCCGCGAAAGTGGAAGCCAACTCTGGAGTCAGCAACAACCTCGGATCAACGACGTCCACATCTAACTTTCCCTGAGCCCACTTGGTCGGAACATACGACCAGGCCTCCTCCATCTTCAGGAAGAAGAATTTCTGTTGCCACGCCCGCCAGCTGTCCTTGGTGGCGAAGGTGAACATGAATTTTTTGCTCCCGGATCCCCGAGGTAGCATAAAATAGAAGCCACCCTTCGGGACCACAAAGAGCTTGTAGTACTGCATGAAGATTATAAAATGGGGTTTTATCCCGAACACGCCACACATACAGAGGAAGGCGTTAAAATAGCAGAACGAGTTCGGGGGAAGCTGGTTCACAGCAATGCCATGAAATTGGCATAACTCGCAAACCATCTTCGGGGGAGGATACCGAAGTCCGGCCTTCAGCTGGGCTCGGAAAACGGTAATCTCGTTGCTATGGTTTGAAAAAGCATAATGGCTAGAGCGAGGCAGCCTAGTAACGGCGTAAGAGGGAAGAAAGAACTTTTTCTTCCACCTCTCTAATTTTGCGGGGGTGGTGCAACAAGGATGGGCTAAAAGAGGCTGCCAGCTCTCAGGGATAGGCATTTTTGACATGAAAACGAGTTTGGAAAAGGCAAGAAAATAGTTTTCGGAAAAAACTCAAAAGAACAGAGGAATCAAAACACTCTGGAAAACAAAAACCCACCAAAAGATTTGCCAAAGTCTGAGGACGCCGTCGTAAAAGTTGGCTGAAAAAAGCTCTGATTAAGGCAGCTCCGCCACAGAAAGCAAGAAAGTACGAAAACAGGGGCAAAGCAGAGGAAAGAGCAGAAGTAAAAGCAAATGGGACTTATGATGGAATGGGCTATTTATAGGCCAAAGGTTGGTAACCGAAACGTCGTCATAAGTACCCTTTTGGAGGTGAACTGTCGCTGTAACTGCCCTCTGCACCTGAAAAGGGACGCCCTCTGTAACCGACGCGACTCTCCTCTAATGGCAAAGCGCCACGTGTCAACCGCCGCGCCAAAATAAGGGACACGTCTTCTGACACCCCTAAAAAGCTGGGACGCGTCGCCTAGACTGGCACGCTTGGCCATCAGACACGACGATTACACAGACCTGCAAGAACAAAAAACAGGTTACCTCGAGGACACCAAGAGACAGGCCATGGCCAAACAGCCCATGACCTTCGGGCAAGAGGTGTATCTTCGGCACAGGCTCCGCCTCGAAGACACCAAAGAACAGGCCAAGGCCGAGCAGCCCTTTGGGCAAGAGGTGCATCCTCGGAACAGGTTGAGCTTCCTAAGAGACTCCCAAGAACAACCTCGGAAAGAGATGCAAAACCGAAGTCTTCACTTCGGCTTTCCAAAGGGTGGCATGTGATAGCAAAAGGTTATCGCCTCTATCTGGCCGAACTCCCTGCCACAAGAATGGCTAGAAGAAACTGGCACTACCCGAGTAAAGGTGGGATCATACACCTCGGGAGATAGCCGAAGAGCTCCGAGCCCGGCACGCCAGGAAACTTGAGGATACTACAAGCCCCCCGAGGTTGCAAACAGATCACCTTCGGAAAAGAGGCACCAGCTATTGAGGGCCGAACATGATCTCCCCGAAGGCGGAACTCCCTGAAGCTGGGTACCCCCGAACTGAGGGCGTGTTTCCTGAAGAGGTACCGTCCGTACCAAAAGACGACCTCGCCCAGGGACCTCGGGAGTACGGCAGGAGCATTTAAGGAAGCCTCTGACACGTCCTTTCACAGACGTCATAAAGCCGCCTCAATAGGTGCTCTGACACGCTGACGCCATCAAAATCACATCATGGCCCATCTCGGCACAAGGCTCAAGGCAACCTGCTACCAGCTATCTGTCCCCTACGCCCAGAAACTCAGGGAACATCCGACCGAACACGTGTC
Source organism: Aquilaria yunnanensis (assembly GCA_039654915.1). Classification (NCBI taxonomy): domain Eukaryota; kingdom Viridiplantae; phylum Streptophyta; class Magnoliopsida; order Malvales; family Thymelaeaceae; genus Aquilaria; species Aquilaria yunnanensis. Next base: position 82,007,176 of record CM077598.1, read on the forward strand.
GCGATCTGAACGGGCTAGGTACTCCTATAAATACCAGGAAATAAATACTTGGCAGGGGGTTGGTTGGCAAAGGTCTGACTCCCAGACTCTGAGAAAATCACCAGGCGAGACTCTTCAGCCTCTTTGTGCTATTTCCTCTACCTTTTCTCAGCCACCACTGACTTGGGCGTTGGAGGCTCCCCCCCCGGAAACACATTCCGGGGGCCTCCTAACCCACTTTTTCTAAGCATCTCAGGTACTCTCCCTTGGGCGCACCATTCTCCATGCGTTCTTCCTCCTGGAAGTCTCTCCACTAGTCACCATGACTCTAAACGATGAGGCCCCCGGCCATCACTAGTGTTGTGCCCAAAAAGTCAATCATGAGATGATTGTATTTTTGGACATTGAGTCATAATATTTTATTGAGGCATTAATCCAGCAATTATGTTTGTTGTTTTGTTTCTGCGTAATGTAATAAACATACTTGTAACCCTAGAATAATGATATTCTTAAACGTCCCTAGTATAGTCTTATTGTGGAGCGGGTTGCAATAATACATAATGACTAGCATATGTGGAGATTAATATGAGATATGTAGTCTACATATGGGTACATGTTTGAGAACTTGTGTACTAGACCGACCCACCACGAGAACACTTCATGGATCGTTATATGAGTGTCATAAGCGATTCTCATAGTGATCATGGTATATGTAGTCCTTTGACCTAAGATCATCAAGGTTCCTTACATGTGAGTCACATACTTTGATACTTTCCTTTGTTTCTCGTAACTGAGTGAACTTGAAGGAGGCCATTGAGTATGTCACATATCATGCGGAGGGATTTGTATGACCAAGATGGGATTTGTCCCTCCTATGTAACGGGAGTGATATCTTCGGGCCCCTTGATAGAGTAAGACTTAGAAAAATGCATGGCCATGCTCGGATGAGTTGATATACGATATCAATGTCATCAGTTTAAGTTGGTCTACTCTATAATCAAGAAACCAAAGATTGGGCTATATAAGAGTGACACATTCCATGTGTCGTGCTTAGTCTTGATATCTTGGACAAAGGGACAATGGCATATATCGGTGATGATCATAAAGGTTTGGTCGAATCACCGACAATCTTGTCACTTGGGTAGCAATTGTTGGGTTTCGGGAGCCAAACAGCGCAGCGGAATTTAACCAAAACCCTCCAGGATCCAAGTGAAACGGGGTAAACCGGGTGTTCAAAAATTTCATACCTAATTTTCGGTTGAGATCTCTCACTCAACTGTAGAGTCGAATCACAAGACCTGAACAGTTGACGTGCTCAGGCTCTCTATGGTATTCACACGAGCCTCTCGGGATCACCACGCTTCCACCGCATCCCGGCAGATGCGTTTCTCTTGCGCTCGCAGTGCTAGCTTGCGTCCTCCAAGGAATTGCAAGAGAAGAGTGTGGCTGTCCTTTCGGGAGGCTAGGGCAAGGAGACCTGTGAATTTCTCACTCAAAAGTTGTATTTATAGTGAGACTCAACTTCCAGGCCTAATGGGTTTCAAAGCCCTAATCCAATTAGGATTTAATTTCGGGCTTAATAATGGCTCAACTCCTTGGCCCATTATTAATACGAAATTAAAGTGAAACCATAACCCAAATAATTAGCCCATGCACTCTAATAATCCAAATAACTCTATGTGTGTGACCCAATAGGCTCTTGCCATGTTGGCAATGATCATAAATCACATTTATGATCATAAGCAATGAGCGGTGTCTAGCAACACATCATTGCTACCCAAGTGACAAGATTGTCGGTGAATCGACTAAACCTTTATGATCATCACCGATATATGCCATTGTCCCTTTGTCCAAGATATCAAGACTAAGCACGAGACATGGAATGTGTCACTCTCGGATAGCCCAATCTTTGGTTTCTTGATTACCGAGTAGACCAACTTAAACTGACGACATTGATATCATATATCAACTCATCGGAGCATGGCCATGCATTTTCTAACTCTCACTCTATCAAGGGGCCCAAAGATATCACTCCCGTTACATAGGAGGGACAAATCCCATCTTGATCATACAAATCCCTCCGCATGATATGTGACATACCCAATGACCTCCTTCAAGTTCACTCAGTTACGAGCAACAAAGGAAAGTATCAAAGTATGTGACTCACATGTAGGGAACCTTGCTGATCTTAGGTCGAAGGACTACATATACCATGATCACTATGAGAATCACTTATGACACTCATATAACGATCCATGAAGTGTTCTCATGGTGGGTCGGTCCAGTACACAAGTTCTCCAACTTGTACCCATATGTAGACTACATATCTCATATTAGTCTCCACATATGCTAGTCATTATGTATTATTGCAACCCGCTCCACAATAATACTAGACTAAGGACATTTAAGAATATCATTATTCTAGGGTTACAATTATGTTTATTACGTTACGCAGAAACAAAACAACAAACAAAATTGCTGGATTAATGCCTCAATAAAATATCATGACTCAATGTGCAAAAATACAATCATCTCATGATTGGCTTTTTGGGCACAATACTAACAGCAATGATGTGTTGCTAGATACCGCTCATTGCTTATGATCATAAATGTGATTTATGATCATTGCCAACGTGGTAAGAGCCTATTGGGTCGCACACATAGAGCTATTTGGATCATTAGAGTGCATGGGCTAATAATTTGGGTTTTGGTTTCACAATAATTTCATATTAATAATGGGCCCAATAGTTGAGCCATTATTAAGCCCGAAATTAAAGCCAAATTGGATTAGGGCTTTGAAAACCATTAGGCCTGGAAGTTGAGTCTCACTATAAATACAACTTCTAGTGAGAAATTCACAGGTGTCCTTGCCCTAGCCTCTCAAAAGGACAGCCGCACTCTTCTCTTGCAATTCCTTGGAGGACGCAAGCTAGCACTGCGAGCGCAAGAGAAACGCATCTGCCGGGACGTGGTGGAAGCGTGGTGATCCCGAGAGGCTCATGTGGATACCATAGAGAGCCTGAACACGTCAACTGTTCAGGTTTTGTGATTCGACTCTACAGTTGAGTGAGAGATCTCAACAGAAAATTAGGTATGAAAATTTTCGAAAACTCGGTTTACCACGTTTCACTTGGATCTTGGAGGGTTTTGGTTAAATTCCACTGTGTTGTTTGGCTCCCAAAACCCAACACATCTGTGTTCCGTGTTGTTGCTCGGTGTTCCACCTTGCCTTCTGGACCTCACCTTGCCCTACCTTGCCGTTAGTCTCATCGTCATCGCACGGCCACGCCTGGATCTCTTTGTATCACGTTGAAATGTGCCACCGTTCCTCTGTGCTTTGTGTCGTTGCTCGACCTCTCATCACTTGCGCAGCTTGCTTAATGTTCCACTCCCGTTCCTCTTGCCCATTTACCTCATCGGCCTTACCTCACCTCGCTGTTAGTCTCGTTGCATCCTGCCACCATGCCTGGATCTTTTTGTCTTGCCTTAAATCACGCCACCTCACCTCAAATCGCGCTACCTCGCCTCAGCTAGCTGCCTCGCCGCTCGATGATCATTGTCTCATATGACAAAGATGACCTGCACCATCACCATTTCTGGACCACCACACCGTCATTGCTGTTTGGATCACCGCACCATTAGTGGAGGAAGAGGAGGTGGTGGTGGTGGCGGAATCATCATCTGTGGCACCTTTGCTTCATTTGCTCTGGGAATTTAGGGTTTAGAGTGTCTATCATTAGAAATTTTTTACAATTATAAGGGGTAAAAATGTAAAATCAGCACTATGTTTAATTAGACATATGTGCATCATATCCATTGTAATTTTTTGTGCTATGCAACTAAAGTGGCTTAGTAGCTCTCCCATCACCCAATTTTGGATCAAGGTCTCAAAGTTAAAGGCCCATTTCAGAACATCTTCTTTTTATTAGCGTTGGAGGTTTAAATAGTTTATTTAGTTGTGAAGATGGAATTGTTGAAGTGACAAATTTTTTCCCTATCTGAGAATAATATTTCCTATTTAGTTTTAGAATTTTGGGTAATTTATTAATGGTATAGATTAAACCATTGAAACTAAAAGCTAAAAGTTAAAAACTACCATTAGCTGACTTTTCAAAAATCCAAATGCTAATTACTGATGCTAATTCCAAACAGTGCTATGCATGGATAGATTTTTCAAAATGCTATTGCTAATTATTGCTAACGTTAGTACTAAATAGAGCCAAAATGACCATAAGGCTTATTATTACTTTTATTATTATTATTTTTATTGTTGTTATTGTTATTGTTATTATTATGTACTATCTTTTGTCAAAAGGGATATCCATGTATGTAGAGTAAAAAAGCCTAATACTATAAAGAAGTGCAACTAGTAAGTTTGTCATGCCAAAGCTTAGAGGGGGGCCTAATAGAACTAATACATTGCCTAGGGTTAGGACTCATGAAATCTGCCAAACAAAGAGTGGAAATAAAATCTAGTCAACTCTAGTAAATGACAGTGCCATCAACTTCCAAGGATGCTCCATTCTTGGCCAAACAATTCACAACTGCATTAGCTTTCCTCGAAGTGTGTTGAATTTTTAGTACCTAGGTCAGCTGCACATGCAACCTACAATCCATAAGCAACAACATTAGTAGAACTGATGTCCATTGAGATTAACTCAGAACCTGCACAACCACTTTTAGAGTGCATCCCAATAACAAAAGGAAAAACAAAGAATTGTTAAGCTAGTTTCTTGCCTCCTTTAATGCCCTAAGGTTCGGGCTTTCTGCTCTCTAGTGCCCAACATTATGAGCAAAGTAGCTATAAATGTCCTATTTTGATTCCTGATAGTACTTTTAGCTCCCGCTAAAGAGCTATCTAATTATGCCGAGCTATCTAACAATATTCTCGTAGTATCATTTTGATTCATTGGTTAAGCAAATCAACATATATTGGATGACACTAGCCAATTATGATGATGTAAGTGATTTGGAAAGGTAGAAATAAGAAGATTTTCAACGATAGGCCCTTCAAAGTGGAGGAAATATGTTCCAAACTTGTGGCGGAATAGGGCCTAATGCCCTAAATTGCTATCACTGGTAGGTTATTTGGGAACTATGATCCCACTTAGGTTACAATTGGCTAGTTATTGCTTGTGAAGTATCTTAGATCATTACATGAAACTAGTTACTTAGCCTACCCTGCATAGGAAATATACATGCAATATCCTGGCTATGGGATAACAATAAATTAAAACCATAAAAAAAACTGTGGCGCTAGTTCATAAAACATAAGTGAAAACAAGCCAAGACATAAAAAATTTAGTTGTTTTAACTTTAAGTGACAACTATGTGCATACATCTCAATCTTATATGCACCCAAATATAACCCTAGTGTTATACAGACCAATGGACACTAGTGATGCCCATCGGTATCCTCATTGTATGACATCTGGCCTAAAGGAGAGACTTCCAGTGTGAAGGTGTCAGCAAGACTTTGAAGAACAAGGGTTAGAGACTCCCCGAAATGTGTTTCCGAAGGAGGAGCCTCCGGCGCCCAAGTCAGTATTTGTGTGAGTAGTAGTAGAGATCAGAGAGTGGAGAATAAAGAAAAAGTCTCTCTTTTCCTTACCAAGGTCCTTCCCAGGTATTTATAGAAAGGAGGAGGGAGGAGGCCGTTTCTTATACCCTGTTCAGACCAAGACACGTATTCGGTTAGATGTGATCCGTACCTTCGGAGATAGGTATCTCCAACTAGCCGTAGGCCATTCTGGCTAAAGGACAGGGGCATGTGCAAGGTCTCATTATCAGTGGCTCCATAACCATTTTTTTCGTATCTCCACAAGACCCCTTCAGAGTACGAGACCTTTTCGGCATACGAGACCCCTTCAAGAGGAGATTTTCCTCAAGGGCTTTTAGGGAAGGCCCTTCAGTAAAGTGGGTCACCTTCAGAAGATGTTTTCCTCTATTGAGGATGGTGGATCTACATGTCCGAGGTCACTAGGTTCATAAATCCGAGGGTGGTGAAACACACCTTTTCCCGAAGTTGGTCATGTTACCTTTCCGAGGGTGGTGTTGAGGGTGCCCTGAGGTCGGGGCTAAGCTAACACTAAAGGTGGTTTCCGGATAGCTGATTTGGAGATCTTGAGGGCCATAGCCCTTTGGCTATAACATGCCCCCCTTAGGAAGCCAAAGTAGTGTCTTCGGCATTAGGCTTTTGTGAGCGTGTCATGAAAGCGACAAATGTTCCTGTTTAACAGCGCTGAATCTTGAGCTAGGTCACCTTCTTCGGGGTGGACATCTCTTTGGTTCACGATGCGTCCTTTTGCCAAAGTAGTATCTTCGGCATCAAATAGGATTCCTTATTTTTGACCGAGCTCTTGATGTTTCCGAAGTTGTATCTTGTCCTCTGTTGCTTGTCAATGAAGCGTCATGTATTTTGACCAGGCAATCATGTCACTCCAGGCCAGGCTTGTATAGGCATGCTAATGTCAGAAGGCGTGCCCTCGTTTCTTGCGTCGAGTGACACGTGTCACTAGGTGACTAGCGAATGGTTGTGTCCATTACATTGGTTACGCCCCTTCGTCTGTGAAGGGTCATTCTGGAAATGCTTCCCCCGCCTCCTTCGGCCTACATAGACCCTTCCTCCTTCAGAGTTTTCCATACTTCTCAATTTCCATTCCTTTTGCTCTTTAATTTCCTTTCGTCTTTCATCTTTCTTTGGCGATGGTGCTAGCTGATGGCAGGGGCCTCATTGTTTATAGTCATGGTGACTGGCAGGGAGACTTCTGGGAGGAAGAACGCCTGGTGGAATGGATAGCCCGAAGGAGAGTGCCTGAAAGCTCAGAAACAAAGGGTTAGGAGGCCCCCGGAGTGTTTTTCTGGGGGGGTAGCCTCCGACACCCAAGTCAGTGGTGGCCGAGAAAAGGCAGAGGAAATAGCACAAAGGGCTGAAGAGTCTCGCCTGGTAGTTTTCTCAGAGTGTGGGAGCAGTGTTTGGCCAACCAACCAGCCTCCTGCCAAGTATTAATTCTGGGTATTTAAAGGAGTGCCTAGCCCGTTCAGATCACGACACGTGTTCGGTCGGATGTTCCCTGAGTTTCTGGGCGTAGGAGACAGATAACTGGTAGCAGGGTGTCCAGAGCCACGTGCTGAGATGGGCCATGATGTGATTCTGATGGCGTCCGTATGTCAGAGCGCCTATTCAGGTGACTTTATGACGTCTGTGAAAGGACGTGTCAGAGGCTTCCTTAAATGCTTCCATAAACGCTCCTGCTGTACTCCCGGGGTCCCTAGGTGAGGTCATCCTCTAGTTCGGACAGAGCCTCTTCGGGAAACACGCCCTCAGTTCGGGGGTTCCCAGTTTCAGGGAGTTCCGCCTTCGGGGATATCATGTTCGGCTCGCTATTTCTGGTGCCGCTTTTCCGAAGGCGATATGTTCACAACCTTGGGGGGCGAGTAGTGTCCTCGGGGTTTCCTGGCGTGCCGGGCTCGGAGCTCTTCGGCTATCTCCCGATGTGCCTGATCGCACCTTTTCTCGGGTAGCGCCAGCTTCTTCTGGCCATCATTGTGGCAGGGAGTTCGGCCAGATAGAGGCGATAGCGTTTGGCTATCACATGCCCCCCTTTGGAAAGCCGAAGTGAAGACTTCGGTTTTGCATCTCTTTCCGAGGTTGTGTATGGGAGTTTCTTTGGAAGCTTAACCTGTTCCGAGGATGCGCCTTTTGCCCGAAGATCATGGGCTCTTCGGCCTTGGCCTGTTCTTTGGTGTCTTCGAGGTGGAGCCTGTGCCGAAGATACACCTCTTGCCCGAAGGTCATGGGCTGTTCGGCCATAGCCTGTTTCTTGGCGTCCTCGAGGTGGCCTGCTCTTTGTTTCTGCAGGTCTGTTTGGCCAAGCGTGTCAGTCTGAGCGGCGTGTCCCAGTTTCATCCCAGTTTTCCAGGGATGTCAGAAGATGTGTCCCAGCTTTCAAGGGACGTTTGGAGGACGTGTCCCCCATTTTCGCGCAGCGGTTGACACGTGGCGCTTTGCCATTGGAGGAGAGTCGCGTCGGTTACAGAGGGCGCACCTTTTCAGGTGCGGAGAGCAGTTACGGCGACGGTCGCCTCCAAAGGGTACTTATGACGATGTTTCGGTTAACCATCTCTGGCTTATAAATAGCCCACTCCATCATAAGTTCCTTTTGCTTTCTGTTCTACTCTTCTCTCTGCTTTCTGTGGTGGAGCTACCTTAATCAGAGCTTTTTTCCAGCCAGCTTTCACGACGGCGTCCTCAGATTTTGGCAAATCTTTCGGTGGGTTTTTGTTTTTCAGAGCGCTTTGATCCCTGTGTTCTTTTGAGTTTTTCTTTGGAAACTGTTTTCTTCCATTTTCAAACTCGTTTTTATGTCAAAAATGCCCCTTCCTGAGAGCTGGCAGCCTCTTTTAGCCCATCCTTGTTGCACCACCCCTGAAAAGTTAGAGAGGTGGAAGAAAAAATTCTTTCTTCCCTCTTACGCCATTACTAGGCTGCCTCGTTCTAGCCATTATGCTTTTTCAAACCACAGTAAGGAGGTTACTGTTTTTTGAGCCCAGCTGAAGGCCGGTCTCCGGTATCCTCCCCCGAAGATGGTGTGCGAGTTCTGCAAATTTCATGGCATTGCTGTGAACCAGCTTCCCCCGAACTCGTTCTGCTATTTTAACGCCTACCTCTGCATGTGTGGCGTCTTCGGGATAGAACCCAATTTCAGAATCTTTATGCAGTATTACAAGCTCTCTGTGGTCCCGAAGGGTGGCTTCTATTTCATGCTACCTCGGGGATCCGGGGGCAAGAAATTCATGTTCACCTTCGCCACTAAAGATAGCTGGCGGGGGTGGCAACAGAAGTTTTTCTTCATGAAGATGGACGAGGCCTGGTCGTACGTTCCGACCAAATGGGCTCAGGGAACACTGGATGTGGACGTTGCTGATCCGAGGATGCTGCTGACCCCAGAGTTAGCTCCCTTGTTCGCGGATTTTGACACCCGCATTCGGGCTGTCTCTGACTGGGATCCCGAGGTCGTTCCGCTCGCCCTTTACCCTTTTCCAATCAACTGGAGGTTGATGACCGAAGAGGTCCTTCGGGAGCTAAAGGTGGTAAAGGAGCACGAGACTGACCTCGAGATGCCAGCTCCTGCCATCGCCGGGAAGGATTCCTGGTTGGTCAAGCTTCTTAAGGAGGAAATTTCTTTCGAAGCGCTTGCCGAAAGTGAGTTATCTTCTACTCCTTTACTGTTCTTTCCTCGGACTTACGCTGATGTTTCTCTCCTTTTTCAGAGATGGGCGACGCGACTGCCGCCTATTACAAGTCCCTTTTCACCGGCCACGTGGAGAAGGGCGATCAGACGAACAAGGCGTCTTCCCGAAGGCGGAAGTCTACTGGCGCGGGACCTTCGAGGAAACGGGCAAAGAGAGCTGCCCAGGCTCCTTTAGAGGAAAATCCCGAGGAGACTGCCGAGGAGCCTGGGGCAGCCGAGATTCCGGAGTCTGAGGCTGCTGCTTCCGAGGTCCCTTCAACCCATGTCCCTCCTCAGAGTCCTACCGCGTCACAGGCCCTCCTTGATGTAGTGGTAGAAGTACCTTCTACCGAGGAGCAGCGCAAGCGGAAGGGCAAGGGCATTTCGGCCGAGGACTCCGAGGACGATGTTGTCGAGGTTCCGCCAGGTTTGTTTCCAGACAAAGTGTACTTCCTTTGTTTTTTCTGGATTGGCTTCTTTGTCTTTAATCTCCTTCTCATTCTTATCACGCAGGGGAGTTGACTACCCCTGGCTGGGTGGCCGATCATGCTCGGAAACGAGCTATTCGGGATGCCAAAATCCCGCAAGGGAAGATACCCAAGGAGCCTTTTTGGACGTTCACGGAGGACATGAATATGTACTCCAAGGACGTTCCTCAAATGGCTAAGGAAATTTCGAAGGGGGTGCTCACCGAGGCCTCCTTCAAGGCTATAGCGGCGGCCCACCCGGGGGATAACACCCTCACCGCAAAGATCACCGAGCATGCTGCTCAGGTATATCCTTCACAGCTCTTTCCCTTCAATTTTTTCCTAAGTGTTTGGCTCTTACTGACCTTGCGTTTATTTTTTGCAGCTGATGGGGTACACCGCCTTTCTCCAAGTTCGGGTGGCCAGGGAGGTTGCTATTCAAACTTCGGCCACTCGAACCATGAATGGGACGAGGACCGCACTCGCGGAGTCGGTCACCAAAAACCAGCAGCTGAAAGAGGCTGCTGAGAAAGAAGTAGCTGCCCTTCGGGAGGAGTTCCGGAAGGAAAAAGAAGAACTTCAAAAGGACTCCTCCAGGAAGATCGCTGACCTCGGTGACCAAATAAAGGGGATGCTCACCGCCAACGAAGATCTTCTCCAGCACAAGGCTGGTTCTGACGGCCGTATAGTGTCGTTGACGTGTGAGAATAACGCTCTCCGGGCCGAGGTCGAGTCGTTGAAGAAGGAGCTGAAGGGGGAGGAGCAGATAAAGGCACTGGAGGAGGAGGTCGCGGATCTGAAGGACGAGCTTGACGACCTCGAGCTTGAGAAGAACAAGTCTGATCAGATGAGCAAGGTCGCGTTCCAGGACGGCTTCTGCCTTGCTCGGCACTAGGTTCTCCAGAGGTTCCCAGATCTGGACCTCTATTTTCTAGAGGGTCTAAACATTCCTGGGGGACCTCGGTGGAAATGGTCCAAGGTGGAACATCTAAAACTTCCTCCTTCAATTCCAGCGCCGAAGGTGATGGAAAAGGGCGGGCAGACGAGTGGCTCTCGGGACGCCGCGAACCCTTAGCCAATTTTAGGGCCCCTTTTCCTTCCCTTCTATTTTGTAATCCTTCTTCGGGCAGTACTTTATTTTGAAGCAGCTTTGCTCTTAATGAGGATTTTTTGGCTAAGTCTTTTCTTGCAAGTTTCTTCATTTCCATTGTCCCGAACACGTTCGCTCAAGAGACTTCGGAAAACCTGCGATTAAAGAAACTATTTTACCTTCCTTTGTCCCGAGTGCGCTTGCTCGTAAGACTTTCTGGAAGGCCTGAAAAAATTTGACTAAGTCTTTTTGCAGGCTTTTGCATTTCCAATTTACCCCGAACATGATTGCTCAACGGACTTCGGAAACCTTCAGTCAAATTTTTTCTTTTTCCAGTTGTCCCGAGCATGTTAGCTCAAGGGACTTCGGAAAACCTTTAGCGAGATTTTTCACTTCCCATTTTCCCGAGCATGTTCGCTCAAGGGAGTTCGGAAAATTATCTCTGCGCTGGCTATGGCGAGTACTTCTGCGAGATTTTTGTTTTCCATCTTTCCCGAGCGTGATGGCTCAAGGGACTATGGAAAGTCATATCTACGCTTTATCATGGCGAGCACCTTTGCGGAATTCTGTTTTGCATAATTTCTGTACACTTCAGAATTTTTCTCAAGGCCAATCTGTACAACATAACTCCTCCGCTCAACCTTAAGCGTAGAATTTTTTCAAGGCGTCTGAGTGCCAAGTGTTCTTCAATTCTACGCCTTCGGCGTCGCCAAGCTTGTACACGCCTTTTCGTACTTCATCGAGAACCAGATAGGGTCCTTCCCAGTTTGCGCGAAGTACGCCATGGGATGGCCTTCGGGGTGCGAAGTCGGCCTTTCGGAGAACGAGGTCTCCCTTCTTGATTTCTTTTGACCTGGCCCGTAAGTTTACAGCCGCGGCCACTCTTTGCTGAAAAGCTTTTCTTCTCAGCTCGGCTATTTCTCTGTGTTCGGCCACAAGATCGAGATTGGTTCTCAGGCCGAGGTCATTACCACCTTCATCAAATACTTGCACCCGTACTGAAGGTTGAACTACCTCTAGTGGGATAATGGCCTCTGTTCCGAAGACGAGTGAGAAAGGAGTCTCCCCTGTGGCTCTTCGGGGCGTCGTTCGGTAGCTCCATAATACACTTTGGAGTTCTCCTGGCCATTTCCCTTTGGCTTCCCCTAGTCTCTTTTTCAGGTCATCTTTTATGGTCCTGTTCGATACTTCCACCTGCCCGTTGCTTTGGGGGTGAGCTACTGGGGTGAAGTGCATCTTTATTCCGAGGTCGCTGATGAATTCTTGGAATCCTTTGTCTGTGAACTGGGATCCATTATCAGCTACTAGTACCCTCGGTATGCCAAATCTGCATACGATGTTCTTCCATAGGAACTTCTGCACTTCTTTTGCCGAGATAGTTGCTAGTGGTTTTGCCTCCACCCACTTTGAGAAATAGTCCACTGCTACAACGCAGAATTTCACGCCTCCGGGTGCTGTGGGGAGTGGCCCAATAAGGTCTATTCCCTAGACTGCGAAGGGCCAAGGATAGTCTGCCGAAGTTACCATTTCCGAGGGTGTCCTCTGGATTTTCGCGTGTCTTTGGCAGCTACCACATTTCCGGACGAACTGTCTTGCGTCCTTTCTCAGGGTAGGCCAGAAGTATCCTTGGGGGAGTATCACTGCTGCCAGGACATCAGTTCCAATGTGTGAACCACACATGCCTTCGTGAACTTCTTCAAGGACCATTTTAGTATCCTTTTCATCCACACATCTTTGCAGTGGATTCGCATATCCCTGCCGATATAACTCTTCACCAATCAGGAAGAATCTTCCGGAGCGTCTTCGCAGTCTTGCAGCATCACCGGGGTCTTCGGGGAGCAAATTCTCTGCGAGGTATCTTTTTATTGGGTATTTCCATCCTGTTCCCGAGGAAGTCATGCTTAGCACTGAGATGCTCGGATGGTCTAGCACCTCGGTATATGCTTTCGACTTCGCCAAGCAATCTGCCTCAGTGTTATTCCGCCAAGGTACATTTTTGATCCGTACGGCGTCAAACTCTTGGATGAGCTTTGCTACTAGCTCATGATATTTTGCCAAAATTGGGTCCTTCGCCCCATAATCTCCTGCCGTCTGCCGAACTACAATCCCGCTATGAGGGCTTCATACTCAGCTAGTTTGTTGGTGACGTTGAAGCTGAACTTGATAGCCTTCATTACCTCTAGGCCTTCGGGGCCCCTGATAATACGCCTTGAGCTTTTATGGCCTTCCGAGGCTCATACGTAATTTCATGTTCGCCCAGCTCTATGCACCACTTGGAGAGCCTTCCCGAATGATCTTATCCCTTCATGACATCCCGTAGCGGCAGACTACTACGGACGATGATGGGGTGAGCCTGAAAGTATGGTCGCAGCCTTCTCCCTGCAAGCACCAAGGCGTATATAGCTTTTTGAAGCAAAGGGTACCTGACTTCAGTGCCATGCAGGGACTTGCTGACATAGTAGACCGGCCATTGCTTTGACCCTTATTCCTTCGCGAGGACCGAGCTCACAGCTTTTTCTGTGACGGCGAGGTACAGTACGAGGGGCTCTCCCTTCCGAGGTTGTCGCAGAGTCGGCAGGCTGGCCAGGTAGACTTTGAGTTCTTCCCAGGCCTTTTGGCAATCTTCATCCCAAGGATGATCATTTCTTCCGAGGTCGCCTTCCATTTTTGTTGCCTTTGTGAGGACTTTGAAGAAAGGTCTACACCTATCTCCGTACCTGGAAATGAATCTGCTCAGAGAGGTTATTCTTCCGGTGAGTCTCTGCACATCTTTGACTGTGGCAGGAGTTCGGGACTCAAGTAGAGCCTTAATCTTCTCGGGGTTAGCGTCGATGCCTCTTTCGGATACCATGTACCCAGGAAATTTTCCCGAGGTCACCCCGAAGATGCATTTCTCAGGATTAAGGCAGATCCTGAAGGCTCTGAGCTTTTGGAAGGTTTCCTCTAAATCTGCAACGTGGTAGTCAGGCAGCTTGCTCTTGACTATCATATCATCAACATACACCTGCATGTTTCTCCCTATTTGGCCTTTGAAGACCTTGTTCGTCAGCCTCTGGTAGGTGGCTCCTGCATTTTTTAGCCCGAATGGCATCCTGATATAGCAGTATGTTCCTCCCTCGGTGATGAAGGCAGTCTTCTCTTCATCTTCGGGGTCCATCCTTATCTGATGGTAGCCACTGAAGGCGTTTAGGAAACTTAGGAGCCCATATTCAGCAGTTGAATCTACCAGTTGATCTACTGGCGGCAGAGGATATGAGTCTTTCGGGCAAGCATCGTTCAAGTTTCTGAAGTCGATGCACATCCGGAGTTTCCTGCTACCTTCTTTTGTGGCGATGACCACGTTGCTTAACCACTCGGGGTACTTGACCTCCCTGATAACTTCAGCATCTAGGAGACGCTGGACTTCGGTTTTGACAAAGTTGCTTTTGTGGGCTGAGATGCTTTGTTTCTTTTGCCGGACAGGCCTTGCTTCCGGACTTACTTTGAGGCTATGCTGTATTATGCCAGGGTTCACCCCCGGCATATCTTTTGGCGAGTAGGCAAACAGATATTTATTTTCCAGCAGAAAGGATACAAGTTTTTCCTTGTCACCTTCGGCCAAGCTCTTCCCTATTCAGGTAGATTGACCTGGGACAAGCTCTATTGCTTCCGTTTCTGTTTTGGTGAGATCTTCTTCTTCGCCTTTTTCTGGTGCCTTTGCCTCGATCGTTTGCGCGAAGTTGCTTGCCGTAGCTTTTCGCGCTTTTACAAATACCTTTCTTACCTCGGCTTGGTCTATGAATACCTCTACATCTCCATCCTTGGTGGCGAATGTGACAGTCAAGTACTCCACATCAGGGCGAATATACAGATTCCCCATTGTCTGCCTTCCAAGGATGGCGTTGTACGAGGACGGGACGTTCATGACGATGAATCTTGCCATTGTGGAGGCGTTCAACTCAGCTGCTCCGTTCACCGAAGTCCCTTTCATCATCAATGGGAGGTCGATACATCCGAGGACGGGGAGTTCGGGTGGTCCAAGCCAAAAGTGGGCGAGGTGACAGGCTTCAGTTCGCTGCCGGAGATGCCCAAGCTCGGCAGTTGGTGCGAGAATAGGACGTCAGCGTTTGAGCCATCATCAAGCAACACTCTTTTGACGTCCAAGTTCCCTACTCTCGCCATAATCAGTAGCGGATCGCCGTGGGGGAAGACGACGGTGGAGCCATCTTTGCGAGCCAGCTTCTTTGATGGACTTTGATACTCCATGACTACAATTTCTCTGGCTTTCCGCTTTCTTTCCGAGGATGGGAGCCCCGTGGTGATGGTTTAGATAACCCCTGCTGGAGGTGGAGGGCACTTTTTTGGACTTCTATTTCTCCGCCTGTCGGAGTCATAGTCCTCATCTTCGGCCCTTTCTTCCTCCAT
This sequence comes from Aquilaria yunnanensis, assembly GCA_039654915.1. Taxonomy (NCBI): domain Eukaryota; kingdom Viridiplantae; phylum Streptophyta; class Magnoliopsida; order Malvales; family Thymelaeaceae; genus Aquilaria; species Aquilaria yunnanensis. The sequence goes on from CM077598.1 coordinate 82,022,349, forward strand.
TTTTCTGTCTTTCGGGGATGGCATCCTCAAATATTTTTGAAGTTGGCCCAGTTTTATCAGCGACTCTATGTACTTCTTCAGCTGGAAACAGTCTTCGGTGTCATGACCGTGGTCGCGATGAAACTGGCAGAACTTCTTTGCATTCTTCTTATTATCGGCGGTCATGGCCCTTGGTCGCCGAATCTGCGTCCCTTGCCTTTCCAGCGCCATGAGAATGTTGGTCCGTGAAGTGCTCAATGGTGTGAAACTTTGAGGTTTCCTTCCTCGCATCCTTCGAGGTCGTCCTGCGTATTCGGTAGGATGCCGAGCTTGTTGACTGGACTCTTCGGGGCGGTGGTGATCAGACTTCGGCCCAGCCATTCTTAGTTCTTCGGCGGTCATGTGCTGTTCTGCTCTTCGGTAAAATTCTCTGAGGGTCTCCGGGGGGTCTTTTGAGAACTCGTAGAACAGCTGTGAGTCTCGCCGAAGGCCTCATGTCATGGCAAGAATGCGGATTTCGGGCCTGAAGTCTGGGACGCTCAGAGCTTCCCTGTTGAATCTTTCGACATAGTCTCGGATGGTTTCTCCATTCCTCTGCTCTATGTCGAACATCTGCACAGGCATCTTCGCCGTAGGTCTGCTCCCAATGAATTGCTGTGTGAAGGCCGTGGACAACTCCTGGAACTCAGTGATGGTCCCTGAAGGCAATGAATTGTACCACGCAGTTGCTGGCCCTGTGAGGGTGACTTCGAAGCACTTGCACATGGTAGCGTCGTCAGCACCGTGTATTATCATGATGCGTCTGTACTTCGTCAAATGGGCCTGTGGATCAGTACGGCCATCATAAATCTCCAACCGAGGTACTCTGAAGTCACCTGGCATGGCTGCCTCAACAACGGCCTGACTAAATGGCGAGTCATCTTCGCAGCATGTTCCCGAGAGTCTGGCCCAAACTGGTTTTCTGGCCACTTGTTTCTCCACTCTGTCCAGCCGTGTTAGTATCCTCTCCATCAGCACTGTGGCACTAGGGCCTTCTTCAGGGAATGGAGATCGCCGGCGCTTCTTCGAGGGTTGAGTTCGGCCCTGAGGGGACAAGGACCTCGCCTCAGGCGACGAGCTGCTTCGCTGTGAGACTCTCGGTCGCTTGGACCCAGTTTGTCCCACAGGCCGTTTCCCGAGGGCTATATTTTCTGTGGATGATTCTTCGCGAGGGTCTCCACTCCCCGAACTGCAATGTGTAGACTTGGGGCTTTTCTCCCGAGGGCGTGTCGGTGAGGGGGGTCTCTGGGCCTGTGCTTGCTGTGGCCACCTTCGGTCGATCTGCTGGGTCATTTCAGACACGACCGAATGCTGAAAGTCCCTCAAGAAGCTCATGGTGATTACCAGAGGGCGGTCTTCCTCAGGCGCAGAAGTCCCTGGGAGTGTTTGCTCAGTAGCCGGTTGCATCTCAGGCGCGGACGGGGACTTCGGGAGCCTCTTGTCCTTAGAACGCCGAGTCTCAACGACGACGATCTCAGAGCGAGTTCCCACAGACAGCGCCAAATGATGGCTAGGGGCCTCATCGTTTATAGTCATGATGACTGGCGGGGAGACTTCTGGGAGGAAGAACGCCTGGTGGAATGGATAGCCCGAAGGAGAGTGCCTGAAAGCTCAGAAACAAAGGGTTAGGAGGCCCCGGAGTGTTTTTCCGGGGGGGGGGAGCCTCCAACGCCCAAGTCAGTGGTGGCTGAGAAAAGGCAGAGGAAATAGCACAAAGGGCTGAAGAGTCTCGCCTGGTAGTTTTCTCAGAGTGTGGGAGCAGTGTTTGGCCAACCAACCAGCCTCCTGCCAAGTATTAATTCCTGGTATTTAAAGGAGTGCCTAGCCCGTTCAGATCATGACACGTGTTCGGTCGGATGTTCCCTGAGTTTCTGGGCGTAGGAGACAGATAACTGGTAGCAGGGTGTCCGGAGCCACGTGCTGAGATGGGCCATGATGTGATTCTGATGGCGTCCGTATGTCAGAGCGCCTATTCAGGCGACTTTATGACGTCCGTGAAAGGACGTGTCAGAGGCTTCCTTAAATGCTTCCATAAACGCTCCTGCCGTACTCCTGGGGTCCCTAGGTGAGGTCGTCCTCTAGTTCGGACAGAGCCTTTTCGGGAAACACGCCCTCAGTTCGGGGGTTCCCAGTTTCAGGGAGTTCCGCCTTCGGGGATATCATGTTCGGCTCGCTATTTCTGGTGCTGCTTTTCCGAAGGCGATATGTTCACAACCTTGGGGGGCGAGTAGTGTCCTCGGGGTTTCCTGGCGTGCCGGGCTCGGAGCTCTTCGGCAATCTCCCGAGGTGCCTGATCACACCTTTTCTCGGGTAGCGCCAGCTTCTTCTGGCCATCATTGTGGCAGGGAGTTCGGCCAGATAGAGGCGATAGCGTTTGGCTATCACTAGCGGCGGAACGAATTCTGGTAAGTTTGTGGTGATTTCTGAAGTCTCTATCTTCATTCCGAACTAGGTGGGTTTCCTTCTGAAATGCTTTTTTTGTTTCAATTCTTTTCCCTTCACCTTTTCGAAGTTAAATTCCTCTGTTCCCAAACATGTCTTTTTACCAAGTAGATGTTAGTGTTGTGCCCAAAAGGCCAATCATGAGATGATTGTATTTTTGCACATTGAGTCATAATATTTTATTACGGCATTAATCCAGCAATTATGTTTTTTGTTTTGTTTCTGCGTAACTTAACAAACATAATTGTAACCCTAGAAAAACAATATTCTCAAACGTCCCTAGTCTAGTATTATTGTGGAGCGGGTTGCAATAATACATAATGACTAGCATATGCGGAGACTAATATGAGATATGTAGTCTGCATATGGGTACAAGTTAGAGAACTTGTGTAATGGACCGACCCACCATGAGAACGCCACATCGATCGTTATATGAGTGTCATAAGTGATTCTCATAGTGATCATGGTATATGTAGTCCTTCGACCTAAGATCATCAAGGTTCCCTACATGTGAGTCACATACTTTGATACTTTCCTTTGTTGCTCATAACTGAGTGAACTTGAAGGAGGTCATTGGGTATGTCACATATCATGCAGAGGGATTTGTATGATCAAGATGGGATTTGTCCCTCCTATGTAACAGGAGTGATATCTTCGGGCCCCTTGATAGAGTGAGACTTAGAAAATGCATGGCCATGCTCGGATGAGTTGATATATGATATCAATGTCATCAGCTTAAGTTAGTCTACTCGGTAATCAAGAAACCAAAGATTGGGCTATACGAGAGTGACACATTCCATGTCTCATGCTTAGTCATGATATCTTGGACAAAGGGACAATGGCATATATCGGTGATGATCATAGAGGTTTAGTCAAATCACCGACAATCTTGTCACTTGGGTAGCAATGATGTGTTGCTAGACACCGCTCATTGCTTATGATAATAAATGTGATTTATGATCATTGCCAACGTGGCAAGAGCCTATTGGGTTGCACACATAGAGCTATTTGGATCATTAGAGTGCATGGGCTAATTATTTGGGTTATGGTTTCACTTTAATTTCATATTAATAATGGGCCCAAGAGTTGAGCCATTATTAAGCCCGAAATTAAAGCCTAACTGGATTAGGGTTTTGAAACCCATTAGGCCTGGACGTTGAGTGTCACTATAAATACAACTTCTAGTGAGAAATTCGCAGGTCTCCTTGCCCTAGCCGCTGAACAGGACAGCTGCACTCTTCTCTTGCAATTCCTTGGAGGACACAAGCTAGCAATGCAAGCGCAAGAGACACGCATTTGCCGGGACATGGTGGAAGCGTTGTGATCCCGAGTGGCTCGTGTCAATATCATAGAGAGCTTGAACACGTCAACTGTTCAAGTTTTGTGATTCGACTTTACAATTGAGTGAGAGATCTCAACCGGAAATTAGGTATGAAAATTTTTGAACAACTGATTTACCTTGTTTCACTTGGATCCTGGAGGATTTCGGTTAAATTCCGCTGCACTGTTTGGCTCCTGAAACCCAACAGTAGAAGGTTGTCCCATTCCTGAAAGTTGGCTCCCTTTTAACTCTCATCCGAGCTGTGCCACATCGGAGAAAGTGAAGAAGTGGTCGGATAAATTTTTTCTCCCTTCCTATGCTGTCACCAAGCTACCTAGTCCTAGTATGCCTAGCTATGCTCCTCATTCAGATGAGGTTACCATCTTCATAGCTCAACTGAAGGCGGGGTTTTGATATCCCCCTTCGAAGACAGTTTGTGACTTTTGCCAATTTCATCGCATAGCTATCAACCAACTTCCCCCGAACTCCGACTCCTACTTTAACGCTTTTCTTTGTATGTGTTGGGTCTTCAACATAGAGCCCCACTTTATCTTTTCCACATAATGCTGCAAACTTCACCCTGTTCCAAAGGGTGGGTTCTACTTCTTGCTTCTTTGGGGATCTGGGAGCAAGAAATATACGTTGACCTTCGGAACAAAGGATAGTTGGCGAGGGTGGTAGAAAAAGTTCTTTTTTTTGAAGGTGGATGAGTAGTGGAAGGACATGCTGCCCAAATGGGCTTTAGGGACTCTCGATATCGATGTAGTAGACCCAAGAAAGCTCGTAACTTTAGAGCTAGAGTTGAAGTTTGAAGAGTACAATATGACTGCGAGGCTGTTTTCTCTTGACTATCATATCGTCGACATATGCTTCCATATTTCTCCTAATTTGGGAGCTAAATACCATGTTCATAAGCCTTTGGTACGTTGCTCCCTTTTTTTTAAGGCTGAAGGGCATTCTCACGTAGCAGCAAGTACCGACTTCAATTATGAAGGCAATTTTTTCCTCATCTTCGGGATTCATCCAAATTTGGTCTTATCGACTGAAGGCGTCGAGGAAGCTAGGTGGACTGTATTCAGCAGCGGAGTCTACCAATTGGTCTACTGGTGGTAGAGGGTAAGAGGTCTTTGGGCAAGCGTCATTTATGTTTCGGAAGTCGATACATATTTGGAGTTTATCACTCCCCTCCTTTGTCACAACAACTACGTTGCTTAGCCGTCCAGGGTACTTGACCTCCCTTATTATTCCTACATTCATTAGCCATTTGACTTTTATTTTAATGAAGTTGTTCTTATGCACAGAGAGGCTACGTTTTTTCTGCCGAATAGGCTTTACCTCTGGACACACTTTAAGACAATGTTGGATTATACCCGGGTCCACCACAGGCATATCACTCGGAGAGTAAGCAAACAAATCTTTGTTCATTAATAGAAGGGATACAAGTTTTTCCTTGTCACCTTCGGCTAGTTTTTTCCTTACTCGGGTACTTCGGCCTAGTACAAGCTCTACATCCTCTGTTTCTATTTTCTCAGAGTTGCTTTCTCCTCCTATTACCTCCTCACCGACCATGCTTTTTTCTCCCGAAGTCTATGCTTGAATTTTCACTAAGCTTTGTCTTGCCTTCATAAAGACTTTCCTTACTTTGGCCTGATCAATGAATATTTCTACGTCTTCTTCCTTTGCACCGAATGTGACCATTAGGTACTTCACATCAGGACGAATGTGAAGATTTCCTTATGTCTGCCTTCTGAGGATGGCGTTATATGAAGAAGGGACATTTATGACAATGAACCTTGTCATTGTGGAGCTAAAGAGCTCTTTCTTGTTCTGAACCGAAGTTCCCCTTAGCATCAAGGGTAGATCGATCTACCCGAGCACAGGGAGTTTGGAGGGGCCTATGCTGAAGGTAGGAGAGGTAACGGGTTTGAGATCACCCTTGGAGGCGCCCAAGTTTGGCAAGAAGTAGGAGAACAAAATGTCGGCATTGGAGCCATCATCGATGAGCATTCTTTTGACGTCCCAGTTCCTTATCCTTGCCATGATTACGAGGGGGTCATCATGAGGGAACTTCACGGTAGACCCATTTTTCCGAACAACCTTGTTCAATGGGTTCCCGAACTCCATCATCAAGATTTCCTAGACTTTCCTTTTCCTTTCAATCGAGGATATTCCAGTGGTGATTATTTGGATCATTCCCACCGGAGGTGGTGGATTCTTTCTGGGACTTTTGTTCTGACGTCTGTCAGAGTCGTAGTCCTCATCTTCTCCTTTCCTTTCTTCTTCCCTTATTCCTTTGGGGGATGGCATCCGCAACTGGGGATGAAGTTACCCCTGCTTGATTAAAGATTCAATGTACTTTCTCAGCTGGAAGCAGTCCTTCGTGTCGTGCCCGTGGTCTCGGTGGAACTGGTAGAACTTTTTCATGTTCTTTTTGTTGTCTGAGGTCATGGCCTTCGGTCTCTAAATCAAAGTTCCTTGTCTCTCCAAGTCCACCAATATGTTCATCCTTGTGGTGTTCAAAGGAGTGAACGACGTCGGTTCCTTCCCCCTTTGTTTATGAGGTCTACCCCCACCCTCTATTGGGTACTGAGGTTGGTGACTCTAACCCTCAGAGTGATTGTGATCAGACTTCGGCCCTCCCATCCTCAGTTTTTCGGCCGTCATGTGCTGTTCTGCCCTTCTGTAGAATTCACCGAGGGTGTCAGGGGGATCTTTGGAGGACTCATAAAAGAGTTGTGAATCTCTCCTAAGTCCCCTGATCATGGCGAGGATGAAGATTTCGGGGGGAAAGTCAGGCACAGTCAAGGCTTCTCGGTTGAACCTCTCGACATAGTCCCGAATGGTCTCCCCACTTTTTTGGGCTATGTCAAACATTTCGACGGGCATCTTCACCATCGGTCTACTTCTGATGAATTGCTAGGTGAATGGGACGGATAACTCCTGGAAGCCCATTATGGTTTCGGGAGCTAGGGAGTTATACCACATAGTTGCCAGCCATGAAAGGGTGACTTCGAAACACTTGCAGAGGGTGGAGTCGTCAGCACTGTGCAGCACCATGTTGCACCTATATTTCATCAGATGAGTTGGGGGATCACTGCGCCCATCATATGTTTCCAGGTGCAGCACTCAGAAGTCACTTGGCATAGGTGCTTCTACTACAGCAAGGATGAAGGGCGACTCTTCTCCGGTGAAGGTCTCCGACAACCTTGATCAGACTGGTTTTCAAGAAATCTGTTTTTCCACCTTCTCCAACCTCTCTAGCAGCTTCTCCATAAGGGTGGTAGTACTGTCTTCTCCCTGTTGCCTGGTAGTCACTGGCAACGGAGAGCAACGTCTTCTTTTTGGAGAGTAACTTCATCGGCGGGGGAATTGAGGCTTCCTATACGGGGATGGACGGATGGACTTCACCGGCAGGAAGTCCTGGGCTCCGTTAACACCGTTTCTCCAGCACAACATCCTTTGGAGGGTACATTCTTCGTTGAAGACTCAACTTGAGAACCCTCACTTCCGGAGCTCCGGTGAGGTAACCTTCGGCTTCTCTTGGTTGCTAGGAGAAAGTGCTCTTCCCCTAGGAGGTGGTTGTGACCACCTTTTGTTGAGTTGTTGAGTCATTTCAGCCATAACAAAGCACTAAAAACCTCACAGAAAGCTCATCGTGACCGTCAGAGGACATTTGTGTTCAGGCAATGAAGTCTCTACTACAGGTTGTTCAGTCGTTGTTTGAGTTTCCCTCACAGACTGGGACTTTGGGACTCCCTTGTCCTTCGCACGTCAGGTCTTAACAATGGTGACTTGAGAATGAGTGCTCACAGGCGGCACCAAATGATGCCTATCGGCATCCTTGTTGTATGACATGCTGGCCTGAAGGAGAGACTTCCGGTGTGAAGGTGTCTACAAGACTTTGAAGAACAAGGGTTAGAGACTCCCCAGAATGTGTTTCTAGGGTAGAAGCCTCTGACGCACGAGTCAGTATTTGTGTGAGTAGTAGTAAAGATCGGAGAGTGGAGAATAGAGAAAAAGTCTCTCTCTTCCTTACCAAGGTCCCTCCCAGGTATTTATAGGAGGGAGGAGGGAGAAGGCCATTTGACACAGCCTGTTCAAACCATGACATGTGTTCGGTTAGATGTGATCTGTACCTTCGGAGATAGGTATTTCCACCTGGCCATAAGCCATTTTCACTAGAGGGCAGGGGCATGTGTGAGGTCTCTTTGTCAGAGGCTCCTTAACCATTTTTGTCGTATCTCCACGTGACTCCTTCGGGATATGAAACCCCTTTGACAAAGTGGGTCACCTTTGGAAGACATTTTCCTCTGTTGAGAATGGTGGATCTACATTTCTGAGGTCAGTAGGTTCGTAAATCCTAGGGTGGTGAAAGACATCTTTTCCCAAAGTTGGTCATGTTACCTTTCCGAGGGTGGTGTTGAGGGTGCCCCGAGGTCGGGGCTAAGCTAACACCAAAGGTGGTTTCCGGATAGCTGATCAGGAGATCTTAAGGGCCACAACCCTTTGGCTATCAACTAGTAGAGACAATCCCTTTTGTATGGAGATACCATGCATGTAGAAGAAGCAACATACATTACTAGGATCCATCCTTAGCTCTTCACCCAACCAAACTAACTTCAAGGAGCCTTACTTTCCTTATACTCACTTAACCTCAAACTATAAGGTAAATTCTTTGGTCAGTACTAGCTTATGCCATAAGTAACTTAGAAACTTGGAGTTTCTTATTTAGAGAATACCTTTAAACCAATAAAATTTAGCTTTGCCAGCTGCCCCTTACCAACTATTAAGCCCAACTAGGCTGCTTAAACCTACACAACACTTAAGGGGTAAGTACTTTAAAGTGAGATCGTAAGGCTGGGCTACTTAGATAATGGCCCTCGTATCCTATGCTAGCACTAAACTAACCCCATGAAGTCCTCTTACGAGTGCCTTAGAGTAAGTTGTCACTTACTCAACCCTTGCCCACCTTTGAGGAGTTACTTAGAGTAAGTCACACTTATTCCTTCCTTACCCATCTCTTCCCTTAGCTTATTATGCAGGGTAGCTGCCTTATGTGGTTTAACTTACCAAGCTCTTTGAGCTTAGCTTAGGGCTCCTTAGTGGTTTACTTACCAAACCATAAGGTTTGGTTGGGATCCTCTTGGGTTTCCTTTCCATAGGCCAAACGTCTAAACCTTCCACTTGGGCCAATAAAGAGTCTGAAACCCGCCTTAATCCCCTCTGTGCTCCCTTAACAACTTGAGCACTTTAACTTCCTTAACCACTATTCCATAGCCTACCTTAACCACACCACTTACCTACCACCTAAATAATACATAATTCCCAACTTAGGAAGGATTTTTTGACCTAACCAAGGCAACAAAACATCTTAAATTAGCCTAAGGATGATAACCGAGAGTTTGAGACATTTTTAGGATGCCTCGAGCTTGAGGGACTAATGCCTTGGTGATGTCATTGGTGATGCATCACCAAAGGCATCAATCCTTGAGAATCTTGAGGTTTACCTGTAACATGTCACCAATTCATGTCATTGGTCGCATTGGTGACACTATGGCTTTGCAAAGACAGCGTGCGAACTTGCACGAAACTTGCTCAAACTTTCCCATCCTAAGGCCAATTCAGATGGGTCGTGTTTCAAATTCATTCCCATAAATAATACTACATTTCTATGAATTATTTGAGCTAAATTAAATTAAATCCCTTACCTCAAATCATCCTTAAAGCAAGAAACAAGCAACAAGAACACTTGAGCACCATTGAGTTCTTTTGAGTTCCAAGCTGGAAATCAACAAAATTGGACACCAAGGGCACAAAATTAAGACCATTTCTAACCACTTAACAAGTTTAGAACTAACCCACAGGGATCAAATTCGCTTACCTTTGGGTTTGAACCAAAAACTTGCAAGAATAACTGTAAATGCACAAAATCCACCATAAATGAGTTAAGGGCTTGTTGGGTTAGCTTTAGGACCATCGATTTTCATGGAAACTTGAGTGATTTGGTAGGTTTGGAGGTGGAGAGCTGTGGAGGGAGGAGAGCTATGAAAATGGCGAGTGAGGAAGATGATGAATAGTCCCCATTCTTCCAAATATGGCCAACTTCTCCAACTTAGCCCAATTCTCTTCCACTTGACACTTTGGCCCTCAAACTTAACTTTGATTCACTTAGGCCACTTAAACCTCCACTAAACCATCACTCCTTAGTCCCATAGAAAGCTTTCTCTTACCCAAATACTTTGGCCTTTGGTCACTTAAGCCATTATAAGACATAATAGCTTAATTTAACATTAATTATGTTTTTCACCATTAACTTTCACTTTTGGTTCAAGTGGCTAGAAATACTTATGATCTTAACTGATTTAGCTCAATCCACTTGCATGAACCTAGTTTCACTAAAATTATGGTCATGCCACTGACTTGGTTCAAAATTACCATTTTGCTATTTTTGCCCTTTAGGTGCCAATTACACTTCAAAACTTAACTTACCCTTACTTAGCTTGCTTTCCTTGCTTAATAAAACTAATTTTAGCGAAATAACTTGGCATTTACTTACCTTGACATACAAGGTAGAGGAAACACTAGTTGAGCCTTTACAAAATTACATGCTTTGCCATACTTATAAGTCATAAATAGGTTGAATCTCATTTGAAAGAACATCATGAGGTGATGATTTTGTGCTATCTATGCATACTTGTTTCAAAAGCCTTACAAATGTGTTAGAAGGAGTCCAAGTGAAACCGAAAGCTTAAATCAGTTTGTTGCTATAGTTATATAAAACAAACAAATGAATCTTATTTTCATCATGTACACCACACAAATTACAAACCCTTGGAACTACAATACCACTTTGGTTAAGTTAGTCTACAATTGACAACTTAGCATAGGCAACTACCAATAGAAAGTGTTGAATGTTAAGAAGATTAGGTGATTTCGACACCCAATCCCACCATTGATTATTGCTAACCATAATTTCTAATTAAAGCATGTTATAAGCATATTTTAAAGTAAAAAATCACCATCTTTCCTATGTTACCAAATCACCTTATCAGGGGGTCATCAACAATATTAACATTAACAACATACATTTCTTTCCTAAAGCAGACAAGAATTTTGAATGCGATTTTACGCCAAGCACAACCATCACCATTAGTCACATCCATTATAAAAAAATGAATTTCAGAAAGAATGACAGTGCTAACTGATGCCCAAAAGCATCTTCGTTGGAAGACATCGTGACTTCGGGAGGGACTTTTTGTGAGGGAGAACGTCTGGAGCCTAGATTTCCCAGGGGAATGTGCCTGTAAAACTCGTAAAAAATGGTTAGGAGGTCCCCGGGATCTTCTTCCGAGGAGGAGCCTCCGACGCCTAAGTCAGTGCCCTGAGAGGTGAAAGAAAGGGAGCACTAAGAGGTTTAGTGGCCTTGCCTGTTTGTATTTTCTCAGGAGGAGAGGGTCGGATTCCGGGGTCCTTTGCCAGGGCCTATTTCCTGGTATTTATAGGAGTTCCTAGCCCATTCAGATTATGACATGTGTTCGGTCGGATGTTCTCTGTGTTTCCGGGCGTAGGGGACAAGTAGCAGTTTGCAGGCTCGTTGAGCCTTGAGCCGAGACAAGTCGTGACAAGACTTGGACGGAGTCGACATGTCAGACCGCCGTTTGGGGTGGTGTGTAGCGCCTGTGGGGGACATGTCAGAGGCTCTTTAAATGCTCATGCCGTACTCCCGAGGTCCTCCAGGCGAGGTCGTTCTTTGGTACGGATGACCTTCTTCGGCAGTTATGCTTTGTAGTTCGGGGAGTCCCCCGGTTCGAGGGTTCTGTCTTCGGGGAAGCTCTCTCCTGCCTAGAATAGCTCGTTCTTAATCCCTGAAGGCGATTCGCTTGGTCCCCCGAGGGAGCCGGTGATACCTTTAAAATGCCTAGCGTATTCAGTCGAAGTCTAGCCTTCATGGTATCTGACTTCGCTCCTTCCGAGGTTAGTGGTAGCGCCTCTTTAGGATGACGCCAGGCTTCTCGACCATGTTTTGCTCAGGAAGTATGTACTGAGAAAGGCAATAGCCCTTCGGCTATCACAGGCCCTCCTCCGAAAAGCCGAAGTAGGAACTTCAGTTTGTCGGCTTCCGGAGGGCGTCCTTCGGGACCTCGGGTGTAATACTTGTGCCGAAAATGTAGCTTTTGTCCAAAGACATGGGCTGTTCGGTTATAGCCCGTCCTTTGGTGTCTTCGAGGTCACCCACTTCTTTCCTTTTGTAGGGCTGCGTAATGTCGTGTCTTGTAACCAGGCGTGTCAGTCTGGAGCGGCGCGCCCAGGGTCTAGGGGTGTCAGAAAGCGTATCCCTCTTTTGGCGCGATGGCTGACACGTGGCAGCTTGTTACTGGTGACGACTGCGCCAGTTACAGCAGGCGCACCTTTTCACACGCGATGAGCAGTTATGGGGACTGTTCGCGTTTCTGGAGTACTTTATGACACCGGTTCGCCTACCCTCCTCGGCCTATATATACCTCTGTTCCGTCATAACCTCCTTTTGCTTCTGCTTTTGCCTTCAACTGCTTTCACGTTTTCTCCTGCTTTTTGTGGCGATCCTCTTTGATGGAGTGTTTTTCGGCAACCCTTCGCGACGACGTCTTCAAATCCAGATTTTGGCAAAACATTTGGTGGGTTTTAACTTCCAGAGTCTTTTGCTTTTTAAGCTTTCCCGAAGTCATTTTTGGCCTTTTTCTGAAATTTCTTTTCAGCCGACCATGCCTATTCTCGAGAGCTGGCAACCTCTTTTGTCTCACCTTTGCTGCACCACTTCTAAAAAATTAAAAAGATGGAAGACCAAATTCTTTCTTCCCTCGTATGCCATTACAAGGTTGCCACGTTCTGACCAGTTTAGCTTTTCAAACCGTGGCGATGAGGTTACCATTTTTCGAGCCCAACTGAAGGCCGGACTTTGGTACCCTCCTCCGAAGATGATTTGTGACTTTTTCCAATTCCATGGCATTGCCGTATATCAGCTTCCACCGAACTCGTACTGGTACTTCAACGCCTTCCTCTGTATGTGCAGAGTTTTCAAAATAGAGCCCCACTTTATTCTTTTCATGTAGTACTATAAGCTTTTTGTGGTCCCGAAGGGTGGCTTTTAATTCATGCTACCTCGGGGATCAGGGAGCAAAAAGTATATGTTCACCTTTGCCACCAAGGACAGCTGGCGAGGGTGGCAACAAAAGTTTTTCTTTCTGAACATGGAGGAGGCCTGGTCGCACGTCCCGACCAAGTGGGCTCGGGGAAGGCTGGAGATGGACGTCGTTGATCCGAGGATAATGCTGACTCCTGAGTTGGCACCCATATTCGCGGACTTTGACAAACGGATCCGAGCCGTCTCTGACTCGGATTGCGAGGTCCCTTCGCGCTCCCTTTGCCCCTTCCCCATCAATTGGAAACTGATGACTGAGGAGGTTCTTTGGGAACTAGGGGTGGTGAAGGAGCACAAGATGGACCTCGGGATGCCGGCTCCTGCTATCGCTGGGAAAGACTCTTGGTTGGTGCAACTCCTTAGGGAGGAAGTCATTTACGAGTCCTTTTTTTAGAGTAAGTTATCCAAGGATTCTTTTGTTATAGTTTTACCTTGGACTCACACTGATGTTTTCTTTCTTTTTCAGAGATGGGCGACGACTCCGCTGCCTACTACAAGTCCCTTTTCCTCGGTCAAGCCAAGAAGGGCGAGCAGACGAAGAAGGCTGTCTCCCGAAGGCGTAAATCATCTGGGGCTGGCCCATCGGTGGCCACACGGGCAAATAAGGACGTGCCTCCTCCTCTGGCGAAAATTCTCGAGGAGGCGCACGAAGAGTCAGATGCTGCTGCTGCTGTTCCGCTGACCGAGGTTGCCGCTGCCGCCCCTTCCCGGAGTCCCTCTTGCTCGGCGGCTCTTCTGGACGCCTTGGTGGAGGTCCCTTCCGTCGAGGAGCGTTGTAAGAGTAAAGGTAAGGAGATTCCTGCCGAGGAGGTTCGGGACTCCGATGATGATGTTGCGGAGGTGCCGCTAGGTTCGTTTTCTTAGACAAGTTGTGGTACCTTTATTTCTTTAAGGGCCTTGTCTTGATAAATTTCTTGCTTTGCTGTGCAGGGGAGCTGCTACTCCGAATTGGGCAGCCGAGCACTCCCGAAAATGGGCTCTTCGGGATGCCCATGTCCCGAAGGGGAAGATCCCGAGGGAGCCCTTTTGGTCATTTACGGAGGACATGAATTTGTACTCCGGCGACTGCCCGTATATGGCCAACCAAATCTTGAGGGGGATCCTCACCGAGGCCTCCTTCAGGGCCATTTCTGAAGCATGCCCGAGCGATGAGTCCCTTGCTGCCAAGGTTTCCGAGCACACTGCCCAGGTATTCTCCAGACCTTTGTTTTTCTTCACCTTGATTTCTTCTAAGTGTTTGGCCCACTTTTTGCCTTACTAACTTTTGCTCCTACTTCTTTGCAGCTGCTGGGGTACACCGGCCTCCTCAGGGTCCGGGTGGCGAAGGAATTAGCATTCCGAGTCTAGGCCTTAGATCTCATAGAAAAATCTAAGGCCAAGTGTTCTGAATTGGCCGCCAAGAACACGGAGATGGCTGAAGCTGCGAAGATGGAGGTCGCTGCTATTCGGGAGGAGTTCGCGAAGGAGAAGGAGGAACTTTTGAATGACTCCTCCCAGAAGATTTCTGACCTCGATGCCAAGGTGGCGGAGCTGACCTCGGCGAACGAATGATATCAAAAGGAGAAGTCAAATTCTGAGGCTCTCCTAGCAAAGGTGCTTGTCGAGAAGGCCGAGCTCCAGGCTGAGGTTGAGTCTTTGAAGAAGGAGCCAAAGAAGAAGAAGACGAAGGCACTGAGGAAGGGGATTGCCGATCTAGAGAGCGAACGTGATGAGCTGGCGGTCGAGAAGAAGAAAGCCGATGAAATGACCAAGGTCAATTTTCAAGGCGGCTTCTGCCTCGCTCGTAACCAAGTGCTTCAGAGGTTCCCAGATCTGGACCTCTCTTTCCTGGAGGTCCTAAACATTCCCGAGGGGCCTCGGTGGTCTTGGTCAAAAAATCGAACACCTGAACTTGCCCCTTTTTTCCCGGCGCCGAAGGTGGTGGACAAGGACGCAGGAGCTGGTGGCTCCCGAGACGCCGAGATTCCTTAGTTTGTTTTAGGGTCCTTTGCCTTCTTTTTCTTCTTCTTTTGTATTTCTTCTTTTGGCGAACTTTCTTCTTTGTAAGCAGATCCATCTCAATAAAGACTCTTTCTTAAAAATTTTGGCTAGGTCTTTTTGTAAGTTTTTTCTTCTTCCATTGTCCCGAACATGTTCGCTCAAGAGACTTCGGAGAATATGGCGATCTTCTTCGCGAAATTCAGACTTGTATAACTCATGCTCAAGATTTTTGGCTAAGGAACTTTTGTACTTAGAAATTTTTCTATACAATACAATCTTCTCACCGAAATCTTAAGGATAAAATTTTCTCAAGGCGTCCGAATGCCATGTATTTTTCAACTCTATGCCTTCGGCATCACCGAGCTTGTAAACCCCTTTTCGTACTTCGGCAAGTACCAGATAAGGTCCTTCCCAATTTGCGTGAAGTACCCCATGGGATGGCCTTCGGGGTCCAAATTCAGCCTTTCGGAGAACGAGGTCTTCTTTCTTTATTCCTTTTGGCCTGGCGTGCAAGTTTATAGCCCGGCCACTCTTTGCTGAAAAGTTTTTCTCCTCAGCTCGGCTATTTCTCTGTGTTCGCTGATGAGGTCAAGCTTGGTTCTCAAGCCGAGGTCATTTCCCCTTTCATCAAACACTTGCACTCGCACCGATGGCTGCACTACCTCTACTGGGATGATAGCCTCTGTACCGAAAACAAGTGAAAAAGGTGTTTCCCCTGTGGCTCTTTGGGGTGTTGCTCGGTAGCTCCATAACACACTTGGGAGGTCTCCCGGCCATTTCCCTTTTGCTTCCCCCAGTCTCTTTTTCAGACCATCTTTGATAGTCCTGTTGGATACTTCTACTTGCCCATTGCTTTGGGGGGAGCTACTGCGGCGAAGTGCATTTTTATTCCGAGGTTGTTGATAAATTCTTGGAACCCTTTTTCTGTAAACTGGGACCCATTGTCGGCTACTAGTACCCTCGGTATGCCAAATCTGCATACAATGTTCTTCCATATGAACTTTCGCATATCTTTTGCCGAGATAGTCGCCAAAGGTTCCGCCTCGACCCATTTAGAGAAATAGTCTACTGCAACTACGCAGAACTTTACACCTCTAGGCGCTGTTGGGAACAGCCCAATGAGGTCTATGCCCCAAACTGCGAAGGGCCAGGGATAGTCAGCCGAAGTTACCAATTCCGAGGGTGTCCTCTGGATACTCGCGTGTCTTTGGCAATTACCACATTTCCGGACGAACTGCCTAGCGTCCTTTCTTAGAGTACGCTAAAAGTATCCTTGCCGAAGTATTGCTGCTGCGAGGTCGTCAGTTCCAACGTGCGAACCACAGGCACCTTCATGAACTTCTTCGAGGATCATTTCAGTATCCTCTTCGCCAACACACCTTTGCAATGGATTTGCATATCCCTGCCGATATAATTCTTCGCCAATGAGGAAAAATCGACCGGAGCGCCTTCAAACTTTTGCAGCTTTGTGGGGTTTTTCGGGGAGTGCATTGGTTGTGAGATATCTTTTTATTGGGTCTTTCCAGCCTTTTCCCAAAGTTACTATGCTCAGCACTATGATGCTCGGTCGATTTAGCACCTCGGTGCATGTTTTTGATTTTGCGAAGCAGTCTGCTTCGGCGTTATCTCACCGAGGTATGTTTTCGATTCGTACGGTGTCGAACTCTCGAATGAGCTCTGCTACCAGTTCATGGTATTTTTCCAAGGTCGGGTCCTTCACCCCATAATCCCCTGCTGTTTGCCGAACTACCAGCTGGGAATCGCTGTAGGCTTTTAAGTTTCTTATACCAATTTTCCTGGCTAGGCGCAATCCTGCTATGAGGGCTTCATACTTGGCGACATTATTGGTGATGTTGAAGCTGAACATGATGGCCTTCATTACTTCTAGACCTTCGGGACCTCTGATAATTACCCTAGCGCCCTGGTGTTCGGACCCTGAGGCTCCGTCAACATACAAAGTCCATTCTGGCCCACCTTCGCTGGGCTCCAGATGGCTGTCCTCGATGATGGGCACTTCGACAATGAAGTCTGCCAGGGCCTGAGCTTTTATGGCCTTTTGAGGTCCATAAGTAATGTCGTGTTCGCCAAGCTCTATGCACCATTTGGAGAGCCTTTCTGAATGATCAACTTTTCTCATGACATCCCGCAGAGGTAGACTGCTTCGGACGATGATAGGGTGAGCCTGACAATATGGTCGCAGCCCCCTTCCTGCTAGCACCAAGGCATATATGGCTTTTTGCAGCAAAGGATACCTGACTTCGGCGCCGTGCAAGGACTTGCTTACATAATAGACCGGCCATTGCTTCGGGCCTTCCTCTTTCATGAGGACCGACCTTACTGTTTTTTCTGTGATGGTGAGGTATAATACGAGGGGCTCTCCCTCGCGAGGCTGTCGCAAAGTGGGCAGACGTGCTAAGTAGATTTTGAGTTCTTCCCAGGCCTTTTGGCAGTCTTCGTTCCAAGGATGATCGTCATTTCCGAGGTTGCCCTCCTTTTTTGCTGCCTTAGTGAGGACTTTGAAGAATGCTCGGCACCGATCTCCATATTTGGAAATAAACCTACTAAGAGAGGTTATCCTTCCAGTGAGTCTCTGCACATCCTTTATTGTGACGGGAATTCAGAATTCGAGCAGGGCCCTGATTTTTTCCGGGTTAGCATCAATGGCTCTTTCTGAGACCGTGTACCAAAGAAACTTTCTCGAGGTTACTCCGAAGATGCACTTTTCGGGATTAAGGCGGATCCCGAAGGTTCTGAGCTGGTTGAAAGTTTCCTTTAGATCTGCGACATGGTCGTTAGATAGCTTGCTCTTGACTATCATGTCATCAACATAGACTTCCATGTTTCTCCCTATTTGGTTACTGAAGACCTTACTCATCAACCTCTGGTAAGTGGCTCTTGCATTTTTTAGCCTGAAGGGCATCCTGATGTAACAATATGTTCCACCCTCGGTGATGAAGGCGTTGTTTTCCTCATCTTCGGGGTCCATCCTTATTTGATGATACCCACTGAAAGCGTCGAGGAAAGTTAGGAGCCTGTATTCGGCAATTGAGTCTACCAATCGGTCTATTGGGGGGAGAGGGTATGAATCCTTTGGGCAGGCCTCGTTCAAATTTCTGAAGTCGATGCACATTCGGAGCTTACTGGTCCCTTCTTTTGTGGCAATAACCACATTGCTCAACCATTCGGGGTATTTGACCTCCCTGATTACTCCAGCGTCTAATAAGCGCTGGACTTCGGTTTTGATGAAGTCATTTTTATGGGCCGAGATGCCCTGTTTCTTTTGCCGGACAGGTTTTGCTTCCGGACTTACTTTAAGGCTGTGTTGTACTACGCAAGGACTTACCCCAGGCATAACTTTCAACGAGTAGGCAAACAAGTCTTTATTCATCAGTAGAAAGGATACAAGTTTTTCCTTGTCACCTTCGGCCAAATTTTTCCCTATTTGGGTACTTCGGCCTGGGACAAGTTCTACTTCTTCCACCTCTACCTTCGCGGAATCTTCTGCCTCGCCCTTTTTTGGCTTTAAAGCCTCTGCCTCTACAGCTTGTGCAAACTTGTTTGCTGGAGCTTTTCGCAGTTTGACGAACACCTTCCTTACTTTGCCCTAATCAATGAAGATTTCCGCATCTCCATCCTTGGTGGCAAAAGTGACAGTCAAGTATCTTACATCAGGGTGAATGTGCAGATTTCCCTGTGTTTGTCTCCCAAGGATGGCGTTGTATGATGAAGGGACATCCATAACAATGAACCTTGTCATTGTGGAGGCGAATAACTCGGTTTTCCCATCAACCGAAGTCCCTTTCATCATTAGGGGAAGATCGATCCACCCGAGGACAGGCAGTTCGGATGGTCCTACCCCGAAGGTGGGTGAGGTAACAGGCTTGAGGTCGCTGTTGGATATGCCCAAGTTCGGCAGCAAATGTGAAAACAGGACGTCTGCGTTTGATCCATCGTCAAGCAAGACTCTCTTGACGTCTCAGTTTCCTATCCTCAGCATAACCAACAGCGGGTCGTCGTGGGGAAAGACGACAGTGGAACCATCCTTACGGGCCAGCTTCTTTGTCGAGCTCTAATATTCCATGACTGATATTTCTCTGGCCTTCCTCTTCCTTTCCGAGGATGGGAGTCCCGTTGTGATTGTTTGTATTATCCCGGCCGGAGGCGGAGGGGACCTCTTCGGACTTCGGTTCCTCCGTCTGTCGGAGTCGTAATCTTCGTCATCTGCCTTTCCTTCCTCCTCTTTCCTCCCCTTCGGGGAAGGCATTCGCAGATAGTGTCGAAGTTGGCCTAGTTTTATTAGTGACTCTATGTACTTCTTCAATTGGAAGCAGTCTTCGGTGTCATGGCCGTGGTCGCGGTGAACCTGGTAGAACTTCTTCATATTTTTCTTATTATCAGTGGTCATGGCCCTTGGCCGTTGGATCTGGGTTCCCTGCCTTTCCATTGTCATGAGGATGTTGGGCATTGTGGTGTTCAGGGGCGTAAAGCTTGGGAGTTTCCTTCCCCGCACTCTCCGAGGTCGGCCTGCTTGGTCAGCCGAACACTGTATTTGGTGGCTGGACCCTTCGGCACGGACGTGCTCGGACTTCCGCCCAGCCATCCTCAGCTCTTCGGCTGTCATGTGCTGCTCAGCCCTTCGGTAAAACTCGCCAAGCCTCTCCGGAGGTTCTTTGGAAAATTCGTAAAAGAGCTGTGAGTCCCTCCGAAGGCCCTATGTCATGGCGAGGTTGCGTATTTCGGGCCGAAAGTCTGGGACACTCAAGGCTTCTCTGTTAAACCTTTCGACATAGTCACGGATGGTTTCTCTGTTTCTTTGCGCTATGTCGAACATCTAGATAGGCATCTTCGCCGTCGGCCGACTCTCAATGAATTGCTGTGTGAAGGCTGTACATAACTCCTGGAACTCCCTGATGGTTCCTGGGGCCAATGAATTGTACCACGCAGTTGCTGGTCCTGTGAGGGTGACCTCAAAACATTTGCACAAGGTAGCTGATAGCCAAACGCTATCGCCTTTATCTGGCCGAACTCCCTGCCACAATGATGGCCAGAAGAAGCTGGCGCTACCTGAGAAAAGGTTCGATCAGGCACCTCGGGAAATAGCCGAAGAGCTCCGAGCCCGGCACACCAGGAAACCCCGAGGACACTACTCGCCCCCCCAAGGTTGTGAACAGATCGCCTTCGGAAAAGCGGCACCAGACATAGCGAGCCGAACATGATATCCCCGAAGGCGGAACTCCCTGAAACTGGGAACCCCCGAACTGAGGGCTTGTTTCCCAAAGACACTCTGTCCGAACTAAAGGACGACCTCACCCAGGGACCTCGGGAGTACGGCAGGAGCATTTATTGAAGCATTTAAGGAAGCCTCTGACACGTCCTTTCACATATGTCATAAAGCCGCCTGAATAGGCGCTCTGACACACGGACGCTATCAGAATCACATCATGGCCCATCTCAGCACGTGGCTCAGGTCAACCTGCTACCAGTTATCTGTCTCCTACGCCCAGAAACTCAGGGAACATCCGACCGAACACGTGTCGTGATCTGAACGGGCTAGGCACTCCTATAAATACCAGGAATTAATACTTGGTAGGAGGCTGGTTGGTTGGGAAAGCACTGCTCCCACACTCTGAGAAAATTACCAAGCGAGACTCTTCAGCCCTTTGTGCTATTTCCTCTGCCTTTTCTCAGCCACCACTGACTTGGGCGTCGGAGGCTCCCCCCCGGAAAAACACTCCGGGGGCCTCCTAACCCTTTGTTTCTGAGCTTTCAGGCACTCTCCTTTGGGCTATCCATTCCACCAGGCGTTCTTCCTCCCAGAAGTCTCTCCACCAGTCACCATGACTATAAACGATGAGGCCCCTGGCCATCAGTAGCATCGTCTGCACCGTGCATCACCATGCTACGTCTATACTTGGTCAGATGAGCCTGTGGATCAGTCCGGCCATCATAAGTTTCCAGCCGAGGTACCTGGAAGTCACCTGGCATGGCTGCCTCTACTATAGTTCGGGTGAACGGGGACTCATCCCCACAGAAGGTCTCAGACAGCCTGGCCCATACCGGCTTGCGAGCTACTTGTTTTTCCACTCTGTCCAACCTCGCTAATATTTTCTCCATAAGGATCGTGGCACTAGGTTCTTCTTCTGGGAAGGGAGATTGCCGGCGCCTCTTCGGGGAGTGACTTCGGCGCTGAATGGATGGAGACTTCGCCTTGGGTGATGAGCTCCTTCGGTGTGGGATCTTGGGTCGCTTAGACCCAGCTCATCCTGTAAGCCGTGCCCCAAGGGGCATGTTTTCTGTTGAAGACTCCTCACGTGGGTCCCCGTCTCCCGAACTACGATGGATTGGTTTGGGGCTTCCTCCCAGAGGGCGTACAGGTGAGGGAGGCCTTTGGGCCTGAGTTTGTCGTGGCCACCTTCAGTCTATATGCTGTGTCATTTCAGCCACAATAGAACGTTGAAAGTCGCATAAAAAGCTCATGGTTATGACCAGAGGACGCTCTTCTTCAAGTATGGAAGTCCCTGGAAGAGTTTGCTCAATAGCCGGTTGAACTTCAGGCGCGGACGGGGACCTCAGGAGTCCCTTGTCCTTCGAACGCCGAGTTTCAACAACGGTGACCTGAGGGTAAATTCCCACAGACGGTGCCAAATGATGCCCAGAGGCATCTTCGTTGGAAGACATCGTGACTTCAAGATGGACTTCCTGCGAGGGAGAACGTCTGGAGCCTAGATTTCCCAGGGGAGTGTGCTTGTAAAACTCGTAAAAATGGGTTAGGAGGTCCCCGAGATCTTCTTCTGGGGAGGAGCCTCCGACGCCCAAGTCAGTGTCCTGATAGGTGAAAGAAAGGGAACACTAAGAGGTTTAGTGGCCTTGCCTATTTGTATTTTCTCAGGGGGAGAGGGTCGAATTCCGGGGTCCTTTGCCAGGGCCTATTTCCTGGTATTTATAGGAGTTCACAGCCCGTTCAGATTATGACGCGTGTTTGGTCGGATGTTCTCTGTGTTTCCGGGCGTAAGGGACAAGTAGCAGTTTGCAGGCTCCTTGAGCCTTGAGCCGAGACAGGTCGTGACAAGACCTGGACGGCGTCGACGTGTCAGACCGCCGTTTGGGGTGGTGTGTAGCGCCTGTGTGGGACATGTCAGAGGCTCCTTAAATGCTCATGCCGTACTCCCGAGGTCGTTCTTTGGTACGGATGACCTTCTTTGGCAGTAATGCTTTGTAGTTCGGGGAGTCCCCCGGTTTGAGGGTTCCGCCTTCGGGGAAGCTCTCTCCTGCTTACAATAGCTGGTTCTTAATCCCCGAAGGCAATCCGCTTGGTCCCCTGAGGGAGCCGGTGATACGTTTAAAACGCCTAGCGTATTCAGCCGAAGTCCGGCCTTCGTGGTATCTGACTTCGCTCCTTCTGAGGTCAGTGATAGCACCTCTTTCAGATGATGCCAGGCTTCCCGACCATATTTTCCTTAGGAAGTATGTACTGAGAAAGGCGATAGCCCTTCGGCTATCACTAACAATCTTGCTTTTGAGAGAGTCATTCCCGAACCAATTATGCAACCAAAGAGAAGCTTTTCCTCCATAATAAATCAAACATTGTTCATCAGTAAGATACTTCTCATTCTATTTTCTAGCTTTCAAGGTGGCAGAACATCTAGCCATTTTTTTATTTCAACTATATTTATTGGACAAACTTTGGAAACCATTTTATGCATTTTGTGATTCACATTCAAAGCAAACCTTGTCATATGGGCTTGGTGGTCCATATATGACTAAGACCCTTATAGCTAAGGACTTGCCTTGGATAGCCACTAGGGTCAAGAACTCCCAGCCATTACAATGGGATATCAGTTGAAGGTATGCTTTTTGGTCTTTAAAGTGTGCTCTACAAACCTAAACCCACCGAATACATGTCATCATGGCTCCTTAAGAGCCAACAACTCAGGCCCATCCGATGCTCCAGAAAAGTTGCCTTAGGTCTTTATGAGTAATTGTGGAAAGGTTGCCACAAATGCCATTCATAGTGATGCATGGCGACATCTTTGTTGTATGACATACTGGGCCCGAGAGAGACTTTCGGTGAGAAGGTGTCTGCAAGATCTTGAAGAAAGAAGGTTAGGAGCTCCCCGAAGTGTGTTTTCAGGTGAGGAGCCTCTAATGCCCAAGTCAGGGCATGGGAGAGAAGTTGTTTATGAGCAAAGAGTAAGGAAGAGAAAGTCCCATTGTCCTTATGAAAGAACCTCTTAAGTATTTATAGTAGGGTGGAAGGAGGAGGCCATTTTTCACAGCTTACCCAGATCATGACATGTGTTCGGCCAGATCTAGTCCGTACCTTCAGAGGCTGGCATCTCTAGCTAGCTGTAGGTAGTTTCGGCTAGAGGGTAGGGGCATGTGTGAGGCCTCTATGTCAAAGGTTCCCTAACTGTATTTGTCATTTCTTCGTAATCCCTTTAGAGGTGAGAGACTTCTTCGGGGGACATATTTTCCCCAAAGGCTATCAAAAAAGGCCCTTCGGATGAGCAGACCACCCTTGGGAGCCATTTTTACTCCTCGAGGGTGGGGGACCCATGCTTTCAAGGTTGGTAGTGTCCCTCGAAGGTAGAGAATACCCCCTTTCCTGAAGTTGGTCACATATATTTCCCAAAGGTAGATGTCAAGAATGCTCGATTAGTGTCATGATTTTCCCGAGCCTAGTGTTACAAATCCTCTAAGGTTGGTGTTTAGCAAGCCAATTAGGAGTTCTTTATGGGCGATAGCCCTTCGGCTATTACATGCCCCCCTCAGGAAGCCTAAGTTATATCTTCAGTGTTAATCTTTCATGAGTGTTTCTTGGAAATCTTGCTCTTTGGTAAACTACAGCTGTCCCAGACAGAAGAACTTCTTTTAACCGACGTCGCCTCCTCGGCTCAATTAGCTACCTTAGCCCAATATACTTTCTTTTGTCAATGGAGTGTCTTCGACATTCTCCAGGCCTCCTTACTTTTGGCAAGGCCACAGCTTTAGAATATGAGGAAGTGTTTTGCCCTCTAGTCAAATTTTTAATTTAACCGGGCTTGTATGAGGCAAGGAACTATTTTCCCCTTAAGGTCTTTTGTTCCTGCCTTCTATTAGTGAGCTGTCCAATCTTCTAACTGAGCCATCACATTACTTCGGGATAGGCAATATAGGCTTGCTAGTGTCAGAAGGCGTGCCCTTGTTTCTCGTATCGTGTGACACGTGTCATTATAGCTTTGGTGATTAGTCGCATCCATTACATCGATTACATCCCTTCACTTGTGAAGAACATTATGGCGACGCTTCGCCTACCCTCCTCGATCTATATAAACCTTCTCACTTTGAAGTTTCCTCACTTTCATTCCTTTTGCTTTCAAACCTCCTATTTCTTTCCAACTTTTCTTGAAGCAGTGTTAGTGGCAGAGTGATTTTCGGCAAGTTTCACGGCATTTTTTGAAGTCTTCCCTATTTTTTGAATATATGGGTTTCCTTCTAAAGTTACTCTTCTTCTTCTTTTTTCTTACTTTTTCCTTCATCCATTCGAGGTTAGGGTTTTAGTCACCGAGGATGTCAGCCGAACAAGCCAAGGTTGCTGCTTTTCCCGAGAATTGCATCCCTCTCAGCTCCCATATGAGCTGTGCGACTTCGAAGAAGTTGGAGAAGTGGAAACTAAATTTCTTTCTTCCTTCTTATACAAAAATTAGGCTGCCTAGTCGCAATGAATTGAGCTACCTTCCTCGGCCGAAGGAGGTTACGGGCTTCAGAGCATAACTAAAGGCGGGCCTCCGTTATCCTCCGAGGGTGGTCTCTGACTTCTGTTGTTTCCACGGCATAGCCGTCAATCAAATACCCTCAAACTCTTACACCTATTTTAATGCCTTTCTGTGTATGTGTGGAGTTTTCAAAATTGTGCCATATGTCATCTTCTTGCTTCAATACTATAAACTTCATCCTACCCCAAAGGGGGGAATTTACTTCTTGCTCCCTTGGGGATTCGGGAGCAAAAAATTTTCTTTCACCTTCGGCACTAAAGACAACTGGCAAGGATGGTAAAAGAAGTACTTCTTCATTGAGATTGATAAGAAGTACAAAGATCTTCCTGCTCAATGGGCTTCTAGTACCCTGGCCACCGATGTAGTGGATTCGAGGAAGCTGTTAACACTAGAACTAGTGTCCCAATTTGAGGAATTTGACAGCCGTACAAGCCGTTACTGACTGGGATGACCAAGCACCTTCGAGCCCTCTCTACCCCTTCCCCATTAGATGGAGCTTAATGATCGAGGAGGTTCTTCAGGAGCTTTGAGTTATTACCGAACACGTTACTGACAAAGATATGCCAAAGCCCTTAGTGGACGAAAAGAAGTCATTGCTCATTTTTCTCCTTCTGGGTGAACTCTCTTGCTCCAGCCTCGTAGAAAGTAAGCTTATCGTTCAACCATAGTGTTAGAATTTTTTATACTTACATTGATATTTTCTCCTTTGCAAAGATGGGTGACAAGTCTGCAGCCTTCTACAAGAGCTTGTTCCTTGACCAAGCCAAGAAATGGAAGCAGAAGAAGAAGGCTCCAAAGAGAAAGAAGGGGCCAACTTGTCCATCTTCGATGTGAAGGTCTAAGAAAACCAAGAAAGACTCCCTGCCCCCTCCCTCCGAAGGCCAGGCTGAGGAGCCGGACCAAACATCCCCGGGTGCTGACATGCCTTCGGGCGCGGCCATCTCCTCAACCCCTCTAAGTCTTAATGCTGCTGCTGAAATGTTAGGGGCCTCGTTGGGGGTGATTTTAGTAGAGAAGGCCCAGGAGAGGTAAAGGCCTAAAGGGAAAGAGATCCCTGCCGAAGTACTTGATGTCAGTGATTCTGACACCGAGCTTGCACTAGGTTTGTCTTTTAGCCACTCATCTATGAGTTTTGGATTTTTTGGTACTTTAGACCTTGTAGATGAATGGCTAAGAGATAATGTAATAACGAAACTTCAGCACGACTTTATGGAGGACAGGGTCCAACTAGTGTGGATGACGGACCACCTTTGGTGGAGGGCCATTTTGGACTTAAATATCCTGAAAAACAAGGTCCCAATGGAGCCCTTTTGGACCTTCACCAATGACATGGACCTGTTTTCTGAAGAAAGCCAAAAGATGGCCCCTTAGATGGTGAGAGGTAGCTGACGAGGATGAGGAGGACGTCAAGGACACCAATGCTGAAGAAGACAATGATGGGCAAGAAAACCCATAGAGTTTAGTTACTTTTGCCTTTTTTTTTTGTATGACACTTCTCAATGGAACTTTATTTCCAAAAATTTGGCTAACTCCACGATGGGTATGACCTCTGGTATGACCTTCGGCATTTACCATATTCGGTAATATAGGGCTCAGCACCTTCGATTGTATACAACCTTAAAAAATTTCACCAAGGATTCACAACCTTAGTCTTTCTCGAAGGTAATGTCCAATTATCTTCGATGAGGTATGAATTCCATTCTATGTGTTTAAGAATAGATTCAACCATATTCGGTTAACCATATTTGAAATCAACCATATTCAATTAACCATATTCGGTCATCCACCTTGATGGCCTAAGGCCTTATCGTTGTGAGTCATGATGACTGTTGAGGAGACTTCTAGGAGGAAGGACGCCTGGAAGGTGGATCGCCCCAAGGAGAGTACCTGAAAAGCTGGTAAACAGGGTTAGGAGGCCCCCGGAGTGTTTTTCCGGGGGGGGAGCCTCCGACGCCCAAGTCAGTGGTGGCCGGAAGAAGGAGAAAGTCACTAGCTCAAAGAGAAAGGCAGAAAAGTCTCGCCTGGTATTTTCTCAGGGTGTGGGAGCTGTATATCCGGCCTGCCAACCTCCTGTCAAGTATTTATTTCCTGTATATATAGGAATACCTAGCCCGTTCAGATCATGACACGTGTGCGGTCGGATGCTCCTGAACGTCTGGGCGTAGGGGACAGATAGTTGGTAACTAGATGGCCTCGAGCCTTGTGCTGAGACGGGCCATGATATGATTCTGATGGCGTCTGCGCGTCAGGGCGACTTTTTACGTCTGTGGTGGGACGTGTCAGAGGCTTCCTTAAATGCTTCCTTAAATGCGCCTGCCGTACTCCCGAGGTCCCTGGGCGAGGTCGTCCTCTAGTTCGGACAGAGCCTCTTCGGGAAGCCTACCCTCAGTTCGGGGGTTCCCAGTTCCAGGGGGTTCCGCCTTCGGGGATATCATATTCGGGCAGCAATGTCTGGTGCCACTTTTCCGAAGGCGCACTGTTCACAACCTTGGGGGGCGAATGGAGTCCTCAAGTTTTACTGGCGTGCCGAGGCTCGGAGCTCTCAGGCTATCTCCCGAGGTGCATGATTCCACCTATTCCCGGGAAGCGCCAGTTCTTCTGGCCATTGTTGTGGCAGGGTATTCGGCCAGATTGAGGCGATAGCCTTTGGCTATCACATGCCCCCCTCTGGAAAGCCGAAGTGAAGACTTCGGTTTGCATCTCTTTCCGAGGTTGCCGTTGGGAGTCTCGTTGGGAAGCATAACCTGTTCCGAGGTCGTACCTTTTGCCCGAGGGTCTGGGCTGTTCGGCCTTGGCTTATTCTTTGGTGTCTCCGAGGCAAAGCCTGTACCGAAGATACACCTCTTGCCCAAAAGTCATGGGCTGTTCAGCCATAGCCTGTCTCTTGGTGTCCTCGATGTGGCCTGTTTTTTGTTTCCTTTTATCCCGAACATGTTTGCTCAAGGGACTTCGGAAAATCTGCGACCAAAGAAACTTTTTACCTTCCTTTGTCCCGAGTGTGCTCGCTCAAGAGACTTTCTGGAAAGTTTGCAAAAATTTGGCTAAGTCTTTTGCATGCTTTTTGTTTCCTTTTATCCTGAACATGTTTGCTCAAGGGACTTCGGAAAAGTTTCAGCCAAATTTTTCTGTCTTCCTATTGTCCCGAGCATATTTGCTCAAGGGACTTAGGAAAATTCTCACGAGATTGCTCATTTCCCTCTTTCCCGAGCATGTACGCTCAAGGGTGTTTGGAAATTATCTCTGCTTTTGTTTTAGCGTGCACTATTACGAGATTCTTGCTTTCCCTTTTTTCCGAGCATAGTGGCTCAAGGGCCTTTGGGAAGTCACATCTGCTTTTTTCATGGCGAGCACCTTAGCGGAATTCTGTCTTGGACAATTTGGTATACTTAAGAATTTTTCTCAAGACCATTCTGTACTTAGAGTATTTCTTGTACAATATATCTCTTCCGCTCAACCTTACGCGTAGAATTTTTTCAAGGCGTCTGAATGCCAAGTGTTTTTCAATTCTACGCCTTCGGCATCGCCAAGCCTATACACGCCTTTCCGTACTTCGGCGAGAACCAGATAAGGTCCTTCCCAATTTGCGCGAAGTACGCCGTGAGATGGCCTTCGGGGTGCAAAGTCGGCCTTTCGGAGAACGAGGTCTCCTTTTATGATTTCTTTTGGCCTGGCTTTTAGGTTGATAGCCGCGGCCACTCTTTGCTGGAAAGCTTTTCTTCTCAGCCCGGCTATTTCTCTGTGTTCGGTCACAAGGTCGAGCTTAGTTCTCAGACCGAGGTCGTTTCCGCCTTCATCAAATACTTGCACCCGTATTGAAGGCTAAACTATCTCTATTGGGATAATGGCCTCTGTTCCGAAGACGAGTGAGAAGGGAGTTTCCCCTGTGGCTCTTCGTGGCGTCGTTCGGTAGCTCCACAATACACTTTGGAGTTCTCCTGGCCATTTCCCCTTGGCTTCCCCAAGTCTCTTTTTCAGGCCATCTTTTATGGTCCTGTTTGATACTTCCACCTGCCCATTGCTTTAGGGGTGAGCTACTGGGGCGAAGTGCATCTTTATTCCGAGGTCGCTGATGAATTCCTGGAATCCTTTGTCTATGAACTGGGATCCATTATCAGCTACTAGTACCCTCGGTATGCCAAATCTGCATACGATGTTGTTCCATACGAACTTCTGCACTTCTTTTGCCGAGATAGTTGCTAGTGGTTCTGCCTCTACCCACTTTGAGAAATAGTCCACTGCTACCACGCAGAATTTCACGCCTCCCGGTGCTGTGGGGAGTGGCCCAATGAGGTCTATACCCCAGACTGTGAAGGGCCAAGGATAGTCTGCCGATGTTACCATTTCTGAGGGTATCCTCTGGATTTTTGCATGTCTCTGGCAACTACCGCACTTCTGGACGAACTGCCTTGCGTCCTTTCTCAGGGTAGGCCAGAAGTATCCTTGGCGGAGTATCACTGCTGCAAGGGCATCAGTTCCAATGTGCGAGCCGCACATGCCTTCGTGAACTTCTTCGAGAACCATCTCAGTATCCTCTTCGCCCACACATCTCTGCAGCGGATTTGCATATCCTTGTCGATATAACTCTTCACCAATCAGGAAGAATCTTCCGGCACGTCTTCGCAGTCTTGCAGCATTGCCAGCGTCTTCGGGAAGCTCATTCTCTGCGAGGTATTTCTTTATGGGGTCCTTCCACCCTGTTCCCGAGGACGTTACGCTTAGCACGGAGATGCTTGGATGGTCTAGCACCTCGGTGTATGTTTTGGACTTCGCTAAGCAATCTGCCTCAGTGTTATTCCGCCGGGGTACATTTTCGATCCGCACGGCGTCAAACTCTTGGATGAGTTTTGTTACCAGCTCGTGGTATTTTGCCAAGATTGGGTCCTTCGCCCCATAATCTCCTGCCGTCTGCCGAACTACCAGCTGGGAATCGCTGTGAGCCCATAAGTTTCTCACGCCAATCTTTCTGGCCAAGCGTAATCCCGCTATGAGGGCTTCATACTCAGCCACATTATTGGTGACGTTGAAGCTGAACTTGATAGCCTTCACCACCTCTAGGCCTTCGGGTCCTCTGATAACTATTCCAGCTCCCTGGTGTACGGACCCCGAGGCTCCGTCAACATGCAAGGTCCATTCTGGCTCACCTTCATTCGGATCTGAGTGGTTCTCCTCAGTGGTGGGTATTTCGGCGATAAAATCTGCCAATGCTTGGGCTTTTATGGCCTTCTGAGGCTCATAGGTGATTTCGTGTTCGCCAAGCTCTATGCACCACTTGGAGAGCCTTCCCGAATGATCAACTCTCTTCATAACATCCCGTAGTGGTAGACTACTTCGGACGATGATGGGGTGAGCCTGGAAATATGGTCACAGTCTTCTTCCTGCAAGCACCAAGGTGTATATAGCTTTTTGGAGCAAAGGGTACCTGACTTCGGCGCCATGCAGGGACTTGCTGACGTAGTAGACCGGCCATTGTTTCGGCCCTTCTTCTTTTATCAGGACCGAGCTCACGGCCTTTTCTGTGACGGCGAGGTACAGTACGAGGGGTTCTCCCTCCCGAGGTTGTCGCAGAGTCGGCAGGCTGGCCAGGTAGACTTTGAGTTCTTCCCAGGCCTTTTGGCAATCTTCATCCCAGGGATGATTGTTTCTTCCGAGGTCGCCTTCCATCTTTGCTGCCTTTGTGAGGACTTTGAAGAAAGGTCTACACCTATCTCCGTACCTGGAAATAAACCTGCTCAGAGAGGTTATTCTTCCGGTTAGTCTCTGCACGTCTTTGACTGTGGCAGGAGTTCGGAACTCAAGCAGAGCCTTAATCTTCTCAGGATTGGCGTCGATGCCTCTTTCGGATACCATGTACCCAAGGAATTTTCCCGACGTCACCCCGAAGATACACTTCTCGGGGTTAAGGCGAATCCCGAAGGCTCTGAGCTTTTGGAAGGTTTCCTCCAAATCTGCAACGTGGTAGCCGGGCAGCTTGCTTTTTACTATCATATCATCAACATATACTTCCATGTTTCTCCCCATTTGGTCCTTAAAGACCTTGTTCATCAGTCTCTGGTAGGTGGCTCCTGCATTTTTCAGCCCGAAGGGCATTCTGATATAGCAGTACGTTCCTCCCTCGGTGATGAAGGCAGTTTTCTCTTCATCTTCGGGGTCCATCCTTATCTGATGGTAGCCGCTGAAGGCATCTAGGAAGCTCAGGAGCCCGTATTCGGCCGTTGAATCTACCAGTTGATCTATTGGCGGGAGGGGAAATGAGTCTTTCGGGCAAGCATCATTCAAGTTTCTGAAATCAATGCACATCCGGAGTTTGCTGCTACCTTCTTTTGTGGCAATGACCACGTTGCTTAACCATTCGGGGTATTTGACCTCCCTGATAACTTCAGCATCCAATAGGCGCTGGACTTCGGTTCTCACGAAGTTGCTTTTGTGGGATGAGATGCTTCGTTTCTTTTGCCTGATAGGTTTTGCTTCTGGGCTTACTTTGAGGCTGTGCTGTATTATGCCAGAGTTCACTCCTGGCATGTCTTTCGGCGAGTAGGCAAACAGATCTTTATTTTTCAGCAGAAAGGATACAAGAATTTCCTTATCACCTTTGGCCAAGCTCTTCCCTATTCGGGTAGATTGTCCTGGGACAAGATCTACTGCTTCCATTTCTGCTTCTGCGGGATCTCTTTCTTTGCCTTTCTCCTGCGCCTTTGCCTCCACTATTTGTGTAGAGTTGTCTGCCGGAGCCTTTCGTGCTTTTACAAACACCTTTCTTACCTCGGCTTGGTCGATAAAGACCTCTGCATCTCCATCCTTGGTGGCGAATGTGACAGTCAAGTACTTCACATCGGGGCGAATGTGCAGGTTCCCCTGAGTCTTCCTTCCAAGGATGGCGTTGTACGAAGACGGGACCTCCATGACGATGAATCTTGCCATTGTGGACGCGTACAACTCAGCCGCTCCGTCTACCGAAGTGCCTTTTATCATTAAAGGGAGGTCGATCCATCCGAGGACGGGTAGTTCCGATGGTCCAACGCCGAAGGTGGGCGTGGTGACAGGTTTAAGTTCGCTGCTGGAGATGCCCAAGCTCGGCAGTAAGTGCGAGAACAGGACGTCAGTATTCGAGCCATCATCGAGCAACACTCTTTTGACGTCCCAGTTCCCTATTCTCGCCATTATCAGCAGCGGGTCGTCGTGGGGGAAGACGACGGTGGAGCCATCTTTGCGAGCCAATTTCTTTGATGGACTTTGATACTCCATAACCGCAATTTCTCTGGCCTTCCGCTTTCTTTCCGAGGATGGGAGCCCCGTGGTAATGGTTTGGATGACCCCTACTGGAGGTGGAAGGCGCCTTTTTGGACTTCTGTTTCTCCGCCTGTCTGAGTCATAGTCCTCATTTTCGGCCCTCTCTTCCTCCTCTTTTCTGCCTTTTGGGGAGGGCATCCGCAGGTATTTGCGAAGCTGGCCCTGTTTGATCAGCGACTCTATGTACTTCTTCAGCTGGAAGCAGTCTTCGGTGTCATGACCGTGGTCGCGATGAAACTGGCAGAACTTCTTGGCATTCTTCTTATTATCGGCGGCCATGGCCTTTGGCCGCCGAATCTGCGTCCCTTGCCTTTCCAGCGCCATGAGAATGTTGGTCCGTGTCGTGCTCAAGGGTGTGAAACTTTGAGGTTTCTTTCCTCGCATTCACCGTGGTCGACCTGTGTGTTCAGAAAGATGCCGAGCTTGCTGGCTGGACCCTTCGGCGCGGTGATGATCAGACTTCGGCCCCGCCATCCTCAATTCCTCGGCTGTCATGTGCTGCTCTGCCCTTCGGTAAAATTCTCCGAGGGTCTCCGGGGGGTCCTTTGAGAACTCGTAGAACAACTGTGAGTCACGCCGAAGGCCCCGTGTCATAGCGAGGATGCGGATTTCGGGCCGGAAGTCCGGGACGCTGAGTGCTTCCCTGT
This sequence comes from Aquilaria yunnanensis, assembly GCA_039654915.1. Classification (NCBI taxonomy): domain Eukaryota; kingdom Viridiplantae; phylum Streptophyta; class Magnoliopsida; order Malvales; family Thymelaeaceae; genus Aquilaria; species Aquilaria yunnanensis. Next base: position 82,054,977 of record CM077598.1, read on the forward strand.
TGAATCGTTCGACATAGTCTCAGATCGTCTCTCCGTTTCTCTGCTCTATGTCGAACATCTGCACAGGCATTTTGGCCGTCGGCCTGCTCCCAATGAACTACTGGGTAAAGGCTGTGGACAACTCCTGAAACTCAGTGATAGTCCCTGGGGGCAAAGAATTGTACCATGCTGTTGCTGGGCCCGTGAGGGTGACTTCAAAGCATTTGCACATGGTAGCGTCATCAGCTCCGTGCATTATCATGCTCCGCCTGTACTTCGTCAGATGGGCCTGTGGATCAGTCCGGCCATCATAGATCTCCAGCTTGGGCACTCTGAAGTCGCCTGGCATAGCTGCCTCAACGACGGTGCAAATAAACGGGGAGCCATCTTCGCATAATGCCCCCGATAGCCTGTCCCAAACGGGTTTTCTGGTCACTTGCTTCTCCACTCTGTCCAGCCGTGCCAATATCCTTTCCATAAGCGCAGTGGCGCTAGGACCATTTTCGCGGGAGGGAGATCGACGGCGCCTTTTCGGGGAGCGAGTTCGGCGCGGAGGGGTCAGGGACCTCGCCTCGGGCGACGAACTGCTTCGCTGTGAGACTCTCGGTCGCTTGGACCCGGTTTGTCCCACAGGCCGTTTCCCGAGGGCTATATCTTCTGTGGATGATTCTCCGCGAGGCTCTCCACTTCCTGAACTGCGGTGTGTAGACTTGGGGCTTCTCTCCCGAGGGCGTGCTGATGAGGAGGGTTTCTGGGCCCGTGACAGCTGTGGCCATCTTCGGTCGATCTGCTGAGTCATTTCAGCAACGACCGAGCGCTGAAAGTCCCTCAAGAAGCTCATGGTGATTACCAGAGGGCGGTCCTCCTCGGGCGTAGAAGTCTCTGGGAGTGTGTGCTCAGCAGCCGGTTGTATCTCAGGCGCGGACGAGGACCTTGGGAGTCCCTTGTCCTTAGAACGCCGAGTCTCAATGACGGCAATCTGCGAGCGGGTTCCCACAGACGGCGCCAAATGATGGCCTAAGGCCTCATCGTTGTGAGTCATGATGACTGTTGAGGAGACTTCTAGGAGGAAGGACGCCTGGAAGGTGGATCGCCCCAAGGAGAGTACCTGAAAAGCTGGTAAACAGGGTTAGGAGGCCCCCGGAGTGTTTTTCCGGGGGGGGAGCCTCCGACGCCCAAGTCAGTGGTGGCCGGAAGAAGGAGAAAGTCACTAGCTCAAAGAGAAAGGCAGAAAAGTCTCGCCTGGTATTTTCTCAGGGTGTGGGAGCTGTATATCCGGCCTGCCAACCTCCTGTCAAGTATTTATTTCCTGTATATATAGGAATACCTAGCCCGTTCAGATCATGACACGTGTGCGGTCGGATGCTCCTGAACGTCTGGGCGTAGGGGACAGATAGTTGGTAACTAGATGGCCTCGAGCCTTGTGCTGAGACGGGCTATGATATGATTCTGATGGCGTCTGCGCGTCAGGGCGACTTTTTACGTCTGTGGTGGGACGTGTCAGAGGCTTCCTTAAATGCTTCCTTAAATGCGCCTGCCGTACTCCCGAGGTCCCTGGGTGAGGTCGTCCTCTAGTTCGGACAGAGCCTCTTCGGGAAGCCTACCCTCAGTTCGGGGGTTCCCAGTTCCAGGGGGTTCCGCCTTCGGGGATATCATATTCGGGCAGCAATGTCTGGTGCCACTTTTCCGAAGGCGCGCTGTTCACAACCTTGGGGGGCGAATGGAGTCCTCAAGTTTTACTGGCGTGCCGAGGCTCAGAGCTCTCAGGCTATCTCCCGAGGTGCATGATTCCACCTATTCCCGGGAAGCGCCAGTTCTTCTGGCCATTGTTGTGGCAGGGTATTCGGCCAGATTGAGGCGATAGCCTTTGGCTATCACACCTTCAGCAACACATAGTGTAAAATTTTTTCAGAGAGTCAAAATGCCATGAGTTCTTCAACTCTTCTCCTTCGATATTTTCAAGCTTATAGACTCCTAGCCGAACTTCTTCAAGGACCAAATAAGGTCCTTCCCAATTTGCTCGAAGTACGCCATAAGATGGTCTTCAGGGTTCCAGTTCAGCCTTTCAGAGAACAATGTCTCCTTTTTTTATCTCTTTAGGTTTGACATGAGAGTTTGTGGCAATGGCTACCCTTTGCTAAAAGGCTTTTCTTCTGAGTTCCTCCATCTCACTATGTTCATCAATCATGTCTAAGTTAGCTTTTAGACCGAGGTTGTTCCCTTCTTCATGTATTCTGATAGACAGTTGTATGACTTCAATAAGGATGATGGCCTCAGTGCCGAAGATAAGTGAGAAAGGTGTTTCTCTAGTAGCTCTTTTAGGGGTTGTTCTGTAACTCCATAGTACACTCGGGAGTTCCCTCGACCATTTTCCCTTTGTTTCTTTCAACCTCTTTTTCAGACCATCTTTTATTGTCCTATTAGACACTTCAACTTGTCTGTTGCTCTGAAGATGGCAATTGGGGTAAAGTGCAATTTTACCCTGAGGTCAAACCTGATCATCAGGTATTTCACATATGGACAAATATGAAGATTGCCCTATGTTTGCCTCCCAAAGATGACATTATTTGAAGAAGGGACATCTATGATGATGAACCTTCTCATAGTGGCACCAAAAAGTTCTCCCTTGGTTTGGACTGAGATTCCCCTTAACATCAAGGGTAGATTAATCCACCCGTGCATCGGGAGTTCTGAGGGACCAACGTCAACGGTAGGCGAGGTAACTAGTTTAAGATCACCCTTGTAGATGCCCAAGTTTGGCAAAATGGGAGAACAAAACGTCGGCGTTCGACCCATCATCAATAAGCACCTTCTTGACATCCCAGCTTCCCATCCTTGCCATGATCAGGAGAGGGTTATCATGTGGAAATTTCACCGTAGAGCCGTCTTTCTGCATAAGTTTGTTCGCTGGGTTGTCAAATTCCATCATCGAGATTTCCTGAGCATTCCTTTTCCTTTTAGCCAAGGGTATTCTGATTGTGATTGTCTGGATTATTCCTGCCAGAGATGGTGGGTGCTTTCTAGGACTTCAATTTTGACGTCAGTCAGAATCATAGTCCTCATCCTCTCCTTTCCTCTTTTTTATTTTCTTTATCTGGATTTGGGTGACGGCATCCACAAGTAGCGTTGAAGTTGCCCTTGCTTGATCAAAGATTCAATATACTTTTTCAGCTGGAAGCAATCCTCGGTATCCTACCCATGGTCTTGATGAAATTGCTAGAATTTCTTCATGTTCTTCTTTCTGTCCGAGGTCATGGCCTTCGAACGTTGGATTGTGCTTCATTGCCTTTTCATGGCCATCAAGATGTTTGTTCTTATAGTGTTTAAAAGGGTGAATGATATTGGCTTGTTCCTCCTTGCTTTACAAGGTCTGCCCCCTCCCTCGGCTAAATAAAGAGGTTGGTGACTTTGACCCTCGAAAAGATTATGATCAAACTTTGGACCACCCATCTGTAACCCCTCGGCTATCATGTGTTGCTCTGCCCTTCGGTAGAATTCTCCAAGGGTGTCAGGTGGGTCTTTGGAGAACTCATAAAAGAGTTGTGAGTCCCTTCTAGGTCCCCTAATCATGGCGAGGATACAGATTTGGGGGCAGAAGTCAGGCACACTGAAGGCTTCTCTACTGAACCTTTCGACAGAGTCCCGAATGGTCTCCTTATTCTTTTAGGCTATGTCGAACATTTGGATGGGCATCTTAACCATCGACCTGCTTTCAATGAACTGCTGGGTGAAGGTGGTGGAGAACTCTTGGAAATCCATTATGGTTCCGGGGCCTAGGGAGTTGTACCATGCAGTTGTCAACCCTGAGAAGGTGACCTTGAAACATTTGCAAAGGGTCACGTCATTGGCACCATGCAGCACCATGCTCCTCCTATATTTCATCAAGTGGGCTTGGGGATCGGTGCGTCCATCATATGTTTCCAAATGTGGAACTCGGAAGTCATTAGGCATAGGTGCCTTTACAAAAGAACGGATGAAGGGGGACTCCTCTCCAATGAAGGTCTCCAATAGCCTTGGCCAGGCAGGCTTTTGAGAGACCTGTTCTTCCACTTTTTCCAACCTCTCCAGGATTTTCTCCATTAGGATGGTAGTGTCGTCCTCTCCTCGTTGCCTGGTAGTCACCGACAACGGAGAATGACATCTTCTTTTCGGTGAGTAACTTATCTGGCGTCAGGATAGGGTCTTCCAGTCTAGGGATGGACTTGGCTAGTAGGAAGTTCTGGGATCTTTTGACCCAGTTCCTGCATTGCAATGTCCCCGAGATGGTATGTTCTCCGTTGAGGACTTGTCTTGAGAACCCCTACTTCTATAGGTCTTACAAGGTGACTTGTGACTTTTCTCTAGATGTGCGTCCAAAAAGGATGATCTTTTTGAAGGTGATTATGAACACCTTTGGTTGAGCTATTATGTCATTTCAACCATGATGGAGTGTTGAAAATCATGGAGGAAGCCCGTTGTGACAAGTAGGGCAATCTCCGTTGCAGGCTGTTTAGTCATTGCTTGAGTTTCCAATGTGGACTAGGACCTTGGGAGTCTCTTGTCCATTGAATCCCAAGCCTCAACAACAGTGACCTAGGGGTGAATTCCTATACACAGTGCCAAATGATGCTCGGCGGCATCTTCGTTGTATGACATGCTGGGCCTAAGAGAGACTTCCGGTGAGAAGGTGTCTATAAGATCTTGAAGAAAGAGGGTTGGGAGCTCCCCAGAGTGTGTTTCCGGGGGAGGAGCCTCTAACACCGGAGAGAAGTTGTTTAAGAGCAAAGAGTAAGGAAGAGAGAGTCCCATTGTCCTTACCAAGAAGCCTCTTCACTATTTGTAGGAGGGTGGAGGGAGGAGGCTGTTTTGCACAGCTTATCCAGATTATGACACATGTTCGACTATATCTGGTCCATACCTTCAGAGGCAGGCATCTTCGGCTGGCCGTAGGTAGTTCCGTCCAAAAGGGTAGGGGCATGTGCGAGGTCTCTGTGTCAAAGGTTCCCAAACCATATTTGTCATTTCTCCGTAAAACCATTTTAGAGGTGCAAGACCTTTCGCGGAGAAATCTTCGCTGAGGACTATCAAAGAAGGCCCTTTGGATGGGTGGACCTTCCTCGGGAGGCATTTTTCCTTTGTCGAGGGTGGGGGACCCACTCTTCTGAGGTTGGTAGTGTCCCCTTGAAGGTCAAGAATACCCCCTTTTCCCAAAGTTGGTCACATATATTTCCCGAGGGTGGATGCTAAGAATCCTCGATTAGTGTCACAAATTCCCCGAGGGTTGTGTTACAAATCCTCTGAGGGTGGTGTTCAGTAAGCCAATTGAGAGTTCTTTGTAGGCGATAGCCCTTCGGCTATCACATCACAACTTTATTTGAACTAAAACCATGATGGGGAACACGTGGTAAGCCAACCAACACTCATAATCTCCTTCTCAAACAATTATATAACTAAGATCCCATCATCTTAGAAGTATGGCTACTCTATCCTTGTGATTAGTGCAAGCATTCACCGAAAACTGACTTAAGTGTGGGAGAATCCACCCCTAGGAAATGTCACAGGGTCCTTTCCTTCACTCTACCTTCTACACCTTTACAAGTCTGTTGTGGCATGCCCCCCGTTTTGTACAATTATTTTTTAAGGTATCCTCCCAGTGCATACTTTTGAGTTAGCCAACGGACAAAATGGCACAGTCTTTGGGAATGGTGAGAAAAACTATGGCAGATCTTCACTACCAATGATATGGTAGAGACGTCCAAAGTCCAATTGAGCACCATCTCCCTTAATTAGTATGGCCAGCCACTCATTTGAGCAAAAGCCCCTTCCTTCATCTAAGCCTCATGGAAACATCAATGTGATATGTGTTTACATAACCAGCAACTCTCCAATAAAAAGAAACAAGAGGAACCAAGAAGCAAGCCAACTTCAACATGAAGGACCTCCAATGAAGTTGGTAAGAGCCAACAGAACTACTGTAAGTTTCCCTCTTAAAAATCCCCTAATCATTTTAACTATGATGATCCTCTATGACAATAGCTTAAACTATGATGTCTATTTACCATAACACTCCTAAAGTCACATGTCTCAACTAATCACTTGAGAGTAGTGACTGGTTTAATGTTTGGAATTGGACAAGAAGTACTTAAAAGTTTCCAAAAAACATATGAGCATTAGGAAAATTGAGGACATACCTTATTTTTAGAACAAGTAATGAAGAAATGGAAAAATTGATCTTTTTATAACCTTGATGCAAACCAATGCCAGATAGGAGTGAAGAGTTCCTATACTACTCACACTTGAATACACAATCCCTGCTTCCTTTTGTGATGATAAGAACAAAGGAGAAATAATGTATATGACCAAAGAGAAAGAGAGACAACAAAAAAAAGGAGTAATTATATATATATGTATATATATATATATATATATTAACTCAACAACCACCTCTTCTCATCTCTTATTGCTGAAACAATTTGTCCCTCCAAGGGACATTTTATTTCTCTGAATTTTCCTGTGTGGTAAGGTTGTTGTGCTCCCATGACATATGGTGCACATGCATTGGTTAATGGCACAAATTATACGTATTAATATATATCTAAGGGAATTTTAAATAATATCTTTAGCCACTCAAGCTAAATAATTATAACAAAACTCCTTAATCTATCAAGGGTTTAATTCCCCATAAAGATAGTCAAAATAACAGTCGATGATGGGTACAAGGTGTATGCATCTACCATGGTGAGATTTGTTGTCACAGATGTTGTTCCTTGTATAATGCCTTATTCGGAAGAAAGAAATAGACCATGCTACACATCTGCCTTGACATAAGGAACTTGACCTTAATGTTCAGCACTAAAGAAGGGGATGCACACATGCATGCTACCTAAACTTGTAATCCCACCTGATGCCAATGATCAAATTAATTCAAGGCTCAAGGAAACAAAATAACAAAAAAACAAAGAAAGAAATAGACCAAAATAATGTTATCAGCAACTAAAATGAAAAATTGAAAAAACTTAGGGGCTTTGAAAAATGATAAAAGAAATAATTAGGTGTTAAAAGATAGCTTTAGCCAAAGTAGCGAGAAACTTGACTAGTAAATTTCACTAGATTGTGGGTTAGGTTGCAGGTTTACATTAGGTTCATTTTTGTTCTTCAACTCTAGTACGAGTGGGGCATCCAACGGAGCGAGATCAATGGCCTCGTCTCACATGGTAGTGGCAGGGGCAATTTTCAGAGGTACTAATGATAAATATAAATGGGAGGCGTGGCACAATTCTCCTTTTCCTCCTCGATATGACATCACAAGTGGGTCGTGATGCTGGGAAAGGATGATGTAGGCTAATATAAACTGGCATCAGCGGTGGTGCTGCTAATAGTTGTGTGTTGGGTGGCAGGGATGATACGCGAAGGGTGGCAATGGTTTGGGGGACACTTTAGGGTTTCTGGGGAGTAGGGTGGCGTGACTAGGGACTAAAGCTACAGCTTTTCCCCTATATATTAACAAGTACTCTCTCCAATCCAAAAGATGAAACATATTTTATTTTTGGCTGTCACAAAAAGGATAACGTGTTTCCTTTTTTGAATAGTTTATGACATTTAATTTTCCTTGTTTTCTTCATTTAGACTCTTAACTATACAAAAGCTCAAAAGAAATCATTTAATTTTTAAATATTTTTTAAAACTCTGACCACATAACAACTTAAAAGGAGTCTTTTATTTTTTTTAATTATCATTTACACTCTTAATACACATAGTCCAAAAGGAATCTTTTTTAATTTTAGTTTCAGGGGCAAGATGAAAAAAATATCATAAACTACGCATATCTTAATCTCCGTGCCCAAAGAAGTGTATCATCCTTTATAAGGCAGAAGGAATAATTTGGATATTAATCCATATGAAAATTTAATTTTTAGAGTTTTTCTCACAGCAAGTGTGACGGCTCTCCTAGTTAATGATGGGTCTTAACCATGTAAGTAATTTTCATTTTTACTTTATTTAAGTGTTTTAAATTAAGTACCTCAAGTTGGCACCTTGTTAAGCAAGAAAGACAAGCTTAGCTAAGTAAGTGAGTTCCTAAGTGTGGTTTGGCACCTAATGGTCAAAAAGGGGTAAAATAGTAATTTTGACCCAAGTGAATAGCATGACTATAGCTTTGATGAAATTACGGTCATGTAAGAAATTTGGCCTAGTTAAGTCAAGACCATTAGTTATCCTAGCTATTAGAACTGTCTTTGAAGGAAAAAAGTAAAAAGTTTCACTCAGTGTTTAATTGAGCCATTTATGTCTTAAGTGGCTTAAGTGTCCAAAAGGACTAGTACAAAAGGCTCTTGGGCTTCTTTAGGACAAAGGAAAGACAGTTTTGGGTGAGTGTTTGGTGACCAAAGTGAAACAAATGAGAACTTGAGGGTCATGGAGCAAGAAAACAAGAAGTATGCCTGAGTGGGGGAGTTAGGATATTTTTGGGGTAGTTGACTTCCTTTACCTTTTGCTTTCTTTCCTAAAATTCGTAGCTTCCAATCCCGACCAGAATTTCTGCTCCAAAGCTCCCCAATTCTACAAATTCCCATTGAATTCGAAGGCCCCAAGGTGATTACAAGAAGCCTCAAGCTCCATTTTGGTGTTCTTGCTTCAATCTTGCTCTTTGATGCTTGTTTTGGACTTGAAACCTTAGGTAAACTTCTTGGTTTTATTTGGTCTGGTTCTAAGTTGTTCCTATAGCTAGAAAGGGTATTGATTTGAGGTTCTTGGTGCCATATCACGTTGGTTTTAGGATTGGAACTCAAGAGAGCTTGGTTGAGCTAAAGAGAGAATGTGCTTCGATTCTTACTTCGTGGCTGAGTTTGAGGTAAGGGTTCAAGTTAATCTAGCTTAAATAATGCATAGAAATATAGTGTTATGTGTGAGAATAAAGTAGAAACAAGACCCATGTGAATCGGACATAGGATGAGAAAGTTTGAGCAGTTTCATGCAAGTTCGCACGCTGTCGTGCAATGCTGTAAATGCATTGGCGATGCGAACTGGAGACGGGTCGCCATTAGACATCAGAATTTCCTGAGCGTCAATGCCTTTGGCAATGTGGCACCGTTGCATTAGTCACTTAAGCTCGAGGCATCCTAAGAATGTCTCAAACTCTCGGTTATCATCCCTAGGCTAATTTAAGATGTTCCGTATCCTTGGTTGGGTCTTAGACTCATTCCTAAGTTAAGAATTATGCATTATTTAAGAGATAGCTAGGTAGGGTGGTTAAGTTAGAGCTAAGTAGAGTGGCTAAGGGCTAAAAGTGCTCAAGTTGTCAAGTTGGCACTAAGGGGGATTAAGTCGGTTTTAGAGGCTACATTGGCCTAAAAGAAAAAGGTCTCAAACCTAAGAGAACTGAATAAGGAACCTTAGAAAATCCCAACCGAACCATTTGGTTTGGTAAGTGAGCCACTAAGGAGCTTTAAGCCAAACTCTAAGGGTTTGGTTAGTTAAACCACATAAGATGGCTACCTTATACAATAAATTAAGGGTAAGCCGGGTAAGTTTGAGAGGAGGTGACAACCTACTCTAGAACCCGTAAGTGGGACTTAAGGGAAGTAAAGTATTCGGGATACGAGGGCTATTGTCTCAAGTACCTCTTCCATTTGGGCTCACGGCAAGCATAAGGCAGTTAGTGTGCAAGAAGTCCCAAGGATTGTGTGAATTATAGATCATACATTCATGGATTGCATATCTTACATGTTGTTGTCTTGAGTTGCTTGTTGGTTGGCTACTTGATTGTTTGTTTGTGGCTTGCTGTTATCTTCTTTGTAGGTACCCCAAAGGACCCTTACTGAGTACTTTGATGTACTCACTCCCTTAAGTTTATTGTGCAGGTTTTAACATCGGCCCTAACAACTAGTGGATAGTTGTAGGCTAAGCTTTCTCTTTTTGCAGGTATTCTTTCTCTAGAATCCTTGTGATTCTAATTTTACTTGTGGACTAAGCTAGGTACTGACTAAGTTCTATGCCTTTACAGTGTAAAGGCTAAGTGATGCACAAGGACTAAGGAAGGGCTTGCACTTGGAGCTTTGATAGCTCAAAGGTGGGGCTCAAGTAAAGGATCTTAGTTAGGTTTTTTTCTCATGTATATAGTACCTTGTGTACTAAGGTGTTGCTCTTATTAGGATACATTGTGGTGTAAAACCATTGAGTTACTTTTGGGTGCATACTAGCATTGTTAAATGTGCACAGACTATTACTTAAAGCCGAAATAACTAGCAATTCCTTGTCTTGGCACGATTTAAGCATGTTTTAAATGAAATGCTCGAGCTATGTTTTTAAAAAATAGTTTACTTATTTGTTTGCATTGCTAGGACAAAAGCACACATATCTTTTGCAGGGTAGGCTAAAAAACTAGTTGCACGTAAATTGTTTTAAATTACACTGGCAAGTAATAGTTAGCTAATAGTAACTAAGTGGGATTCATAGTCCTTAAGGGCGTACAAGCCAAGAAATTTGGGGCGTTGGGACCCCATTCCGTGACAGCAAGCAATCTAGTCTAATACTAAACCAAGTCCACAAGAACTTTTAAACTACTAATATGGTCCCAAACTTTATGTGAACTTGTAGTTTGACCCAGCACTTCATTGGTTTATCTAGTTACCTCGAAACATTATGAAAGTCGCCAAATTTTCCTTGAATTTTTAAAATTGTCCTATTTGCCTCAAACTTTTTCAGGTTGATAGACTTGTGCTGAAGCTACCAATTTTGCCCATAACTTTCTAAAAGGCTCTATATTCTGTGAAGGAAAGTGAAGGAAATGCCATTCAAATGTTGCTAGAAAAGCCAACCGAAGTTGGTGAAGAAGAGACGACAAGACCAAAGCCCTGAGGTAATCAGAAAGTGAGAGGATGAATTGTTAAGAGTTTATGTTGGCCATTGTGATGACTTAAATCATCACACACCTTATGACAATTTTGCTGATTGAATATCATTGCAAAATCGAAGGAAGATTGCAATGATATATAAATCATCACGTATGATACCTAGAAAAAGCAACGCGTCCCTTTCCCTTGGGATGATTTTGCCATGCATCATGTAGATCTCTGATGATTTTGCCATGTAGACACTACGATTATTTAAATCGTCTCAAGTTTGACCCTATATATTTCACTCAAAATTTTGGGCCTCTTCTTATTCCTACAATTAATTTTACACATTCCCATATTTTCTTACGAAGCTTTTCATATGAATTTGTCTTAAATTCATAATTTTGTTATAAGTTTCTTAAGAATTACAGCTCCAATTCACTACTAGTGACTAAATTGAAAAATCTAAAAAATTTAGGGTGAAATTACAATATATTTGAAAATTTTAGGGTCCCATGTCATAATTGTAAATATTTCAAATTTAGATACCTTTTTTCACCATTCTTAAAAGTTTGGGGACTAATGTTGTAATATTAACAATTGTCTGCCAAGGTCATTAAACTTAATACTATGGAAATTACTTGTTTTGGAAAAACCCAAATATGAGACTTATAAAATATGGAGGTTACTTAATATGAAAACATCAAAAGAGGAAAGTTTCTAGTTTCTAAATGTGGAAGAACCAGTCCATACCACCTAATCAAGGTGGCAAGGGGGACACTCTACCACAAAGTTCCATTGCTATGAATTTCATTGCAAAATCATAGCAGAGCTTTGCTATGAATTTCCCACGATGGAACTTTGACAATATAGTAATCATAGTAAAGATGTTAAAAAATTTGCCTTGAAAATTGCTGGCATTTAATATCTGTTAATGTTGTGATGAAAATAGAGTAATAGTAAAATTTTTGAAATCATGTACCAATTTAATCATCAGAGCTAAAATCATCACAGAAACATTGCAGATCAGGCGACTGACGGGTCAGCCTTGGAGTTTACGTTGATTTTGCAATAATTTCTTTTTGCCTCGATCTAAATCTTCATAAATCCGTCATTGCAATTGGCCCATTCTCTTGTTGTATAATGCTATTTCTAATTGGAGCCAACAAATTACTTCTATATCAGTATCAACGCAAATTTGTCAAAGTGGAAGTGGCTTGCATACATTAGGCAAGAGATATCAAGTTAAATGTAAGAAAAAAATATGCCGAATAGAAAATTTGCACTTAAGTGTCTAATCATACCTTAAGGAGATCGTTCTTCCAAAACAGTATATGGGAATATTCTAGATGCATCCAAAACATAACTTCTGATTGCATTTTACATTTCACATTAATTTCACTCACATTTTATCTAAATTCTAGTTTTGTTCAAATTAATACGTGTATATATGAAATCAGTACCTAAAAAATTTAGTATCATTTACAATTACCCCTGAACTTATTTTGATATTATAGTTGAATTCTTAACGTTTGAAAATCTATGTTTTCTCCCTATTTCCTTTTTCTTGTAGTATCTTGTAGTTGAATTTTAATTTGTCTAGTCTTTTTTTTTTACAGTTCATAAACATTTTAAATTACGAGTTTTTCCAAATTTTAAATGTAAAACAATATTTTTTAACTATCAATTAGTGGTGAAAAGAAAAATTTAGACAAGTTGAATTTACTATAACTTAATTATCATATAGTTTGAACTAAGATTTCAAAATTTACAGTTAAAGAGTGTCAAAAAAGTAAGGAAAAAAGTGTAGTAAACGCATTACCTTTCAAATAATCAGTACAACTAAAAAATAATAAATAATAATTTTTTTGGGGTTGTCCATCATTTTTCTTTTCTTTTCATCTTTTTCTTCTTCTTATTTTTCTTTCCCCTTTATTTTTTCCCGTGTGTATCGCAATTTATCCGTGGTTGGAAAATAAAATGAACTTAAGTACCTTTAAATTTATTCAACAAAAGTGAATGTGATTTAACAAGCTATTTTTTTATTTAAATTTTTTATGATTTAATTTCTTGTTAACAAAAAGTTTTCAAAAGACTTGTTTATAAGATTGACATGACACTATGTCTCAAACTTTTGTGCTTCTTGTTTATGCATTGCCTAGGAGTAAAACTAAGGGCAAACATTTCCTTGAAAGACTTCTCTTCATCAACAAAATGGACAAGTTTTGCAACAATGGCGGCACTTTCTGCAACATGGTCCATGTTGTTTGTTTTGGTCCACAATCGAAGCGCCAGCTGTGACCTCCTATGTTTTGTGTTCAATGCAATCCCCCACCTTAGGAATATGTTCTCCCTCTCTTCCTTGGAAATCCCTTTCTTCATTCTATGGCTCAACATGTGTCTCTCATGGCGAAGAGCTTTGGCACTAAACAGAAGATATAACGACAATAAATTGGAAGTGCAAAAGCAGAGTAGCTAGGTTTTTCAGGTGAAGTATGTATGATTTCCAGTACCTTGAAGCAAGGGTCAAGGTATGTCCATTTTCCATGGTTTGATCACCTTTTGCAAATGTGTCCTTAAGAAAGGACAGCCTCTTATGCTCTACTTCTATGTATATGTAATCCTTTGGATCCGCTTTGAAAAGAAGGAAGAAATATGTCCTATGAACTAGTGAGATATTGCAAGCATGCCAAAGATCAATGATCTCTCTCTAAAGCCTCTTAAATTTTGAAGGCCATTTTGTAGGGCTCCCAGTATAATCTTTCACGAGATCTAAGTTGCCATTCCCTAGTGATACTTCTTGTAGAATTGGTTGCAAGTTACCAACCTCAACCTGCAAAGAATAAAAGTTGGATCCATAAAGAAAAAGTTGAAATAATATTTCATGAAAATATAACTGGTCAATATTCATGATGACCCTAGTTCTAATGTATAATTCAAGCATAAAAAAACACTAACTAGTACCTTGTTTATGTCATATTCTTAACATAGTTGTTTCTCAGATAATGATAATAGAGAATGACACTCACCATTTCCTCATTGAGTTGCTTATTGTCTAGAACATTGGGTGTTTCTTTTGAGTCTACACCTGAAATTGGAGGACCTGTACTAGTGTCTGTAGCTTGATTTGTTACATCATGGTTGTCAACACTTTTAGAAGAATTATGTGATCCAGTTCTTATCAACATTTCACTATTTTTGCCATACTTCAATGGTGGAAGTTTTATCTGGAAACTCTGTGGTCTTTCATTAGAATCGTTGTAACAAACTATAGACGTACTTGGGATGTTATTGATCCCCTCAAAACAATATGATTTTGAATCAATCATAAATCTTGCTACACAACTTCTACTCCTTGTTAATTTCAAACTTTTGTTGCAAGATACAACCTTGTCAAGATTCTGTGGATATTGGTTTTCAAGAGTTGGACTAAGAACATTCAGACTGATCCTGTTTTTGTCCTTCTAGTCTTCTAAGGGAGAAGAATTGAATTCATCATTTTGTTCATTTTGATGGCTAATTTTTGTCAACCCTAAAGTCTTCTCCTGATAGGAGGCATCAATGTTTATTTCTTGACTTTCTCCTTGGATCCTAACAAATTCAAGTGTACACAAAAATTCTCATCACTTAACCTTTCCCAATCAACAAATTTTGCCACCTTGCTCAAGATTTGTTGTTGCTCCAAGATAGATGCTTGGTCTTCTTTGTTATGTCCAACTTCATTTTTAACACCATCATATCCCAAAGCAGCTATAGTTGCAAAAATAGGCCTTTCATGTACTTCTATTTCATCATTCCCCTGTATGGATTCTGACAAATTCAAATTTGTATCTTTGTTCTCACTTGACCACTTTGAATCATCACATTGACCTTCCTTGCACAGATCATCCAAATCTATATTAGCCAATTCTTCATTCTCCTCCCAAAGAAGAACACTAAAATTTGGCGTTTTAGCTAACCGAAGAGAAGAACTCACATGGAGCATTTTCAATTTCATATCTGAAAGAAAAAAACTCTCTTCGGAACTATAGCTAAGTCTATCTAAACACTCGCAATGAGAAGCTGCAAAAATTGGTGATTCAATCACTGAATTATCATCCAATGATTTTCGCACACGTAGTCTAGGATATGTGTATTCCAAATCCACCTATAAAATGATATAGTTGCTAAAGACTTCAGAAATTGCTATAGGGTAAGGATAAATTAATTGCATTTATATGTAGAAGTACCAATGTTTTGGGAGATTTTTCTTCTACGAAACTTTCTTTTGTAGACACTCGATGCACTTCCTTTAGCTCCATATAAGCAATGTCCCGTTGTTGTTCAAGTCAATTATTTCTTCTTTTAGTTGCATGATGCAAGGAAATGAAATCTTTACCCAGTTTTCTTAGCTATTGGTTCCAACTACCCAAAAAAAAAATATTTGTTCAGTATGTAGAAGTACTAATGCACTAAGTATAACATGTATTTACTTGCATAGCATACCGCAATCATATGAGTAAAGCTTCAAGCTAAGTATCAGTAGTGCAACAATGGATATATCACTTTAAAGTAATGTTCAATCCTAAAGTTTTGAGGTTTACTACATTTTCTATTTCTTGGTCTTTTTCTTTTAGCAATTCCTCAATTCTAGAAGGAATAGCAACTACTCTTGAAGTTTTCAGTTCAGCCTCCAATCTAGATAGTTCTATTTGTAATTGCTTCACCAATGCTTTATCAGACATCATTACATTAACCCGTGCATTGGTTGCCACTTCTTTTGCACAACTCGCAAACAAGAGTGTTTCTTGACTGTTCAACATGGCTTCGTGCAGGGCTTATAGTACAAATGATAGCTAATCTTGCATGGCCTCCTAATGATGATTGAAGTATTCAAGTTAGCTTTGAATCTTTAAAAGGAATGTGCCCATATATTCCCTTGCTGCAAAAAAATGCAAAAAGTAATGGCTCAAAAATAAGTACTCGTGGTTCATATTTACACAAGCGCACATGCCTTGCCCCATAAAAATCAAAGAGAAAAAGATATACTTATCTTCCTACTGGGAAGTAAAACAGCTTTTGATTTGGACATAAATTTCTGTCTTTAGGAGCATGACCTTCCAAGTTCAAAGAATGAAGCTAGGTTCTACATACTAGCTAACAACTTTATGTTATGTTTCTCAATTGTTACATTATATTACATGCTTCTTTTCTTCACTAGCTTGAAATGACAGTAGGTGTTATTGTTGAAACAGTTCACATGAAAATTTCTAACTGTAATTAAAATTTTTGGGTATGAAGAGAACCTCAGTTTACGAATAATAGTGCCGAGTGTTAATAAACTTCGATTTATATGACAACCCTTTTTCAATCTATTACCCGTTCATAATGTTTGAGATGCACACTCACTTCCAGCCAAGTCAATGAAATTCTGGAAAACAAAAACTGTTCTATATTAGTTGAGATAAAAACACTCGTAGCCAAACTAAAAATAACTTCTTTTGACAGACTACTGATAATAAGAGTCAAGTTTTCATACAACAGTTGCTGAAAGGGACCTCAATTCATCACCCCCCGAAAACTCACACACAGAACTTTCAACCGTCTGAAAAGAAGCACAGTGAAAGATTCAAGAATAATGAACTTGTAAATATTATTTTAAAGTAAACACTATTAGAGATTTGAATCAATTAAGGGTTTACCAATCTCAAAATTTGATGGGACCTAGAGCTTGCGTCATTCATAGAAGCCTTCCCTATTTGTGTTTGAGCTACAAATGTGCACCGGTATATGTTTTAATCTACAACCAAAAGCTACTAATGAAAGAAATACAAATTTAGCTCTCACCTTAACAAATTGAAAGGAGCCCTTGAAAATGATTCCAGTCTCTCAAAGTTGCCCCTATAAGTTTATCCACAATTATCCTTCTCCAAAAGAATAAGAAGCTACCGGTGTGACCAAACATTGTACTAACGAACTTTCAGGTCTAAAGGATAAGTGAAAGCCTCACCTTTGGATCATCTAGAAGTCTAGGTGGTGTAGCATCAAGAAGAAGGAGATCCTTCATAGATTCATTATATATCTCCAAAGCTGAAAATGTCATCACAAATTCCTTCTCCTTATGCTGAAGAAAAACACATGTTTAAGTCAAACTGGAGTAAGATGAAGCAAAGAGGCATAACATAAGGCAAGCAAAGCCTATAGATAGCAATACATTTGTAGTTTAACTACCCTAAAAATGTAGTCATATAAATCTGCAACAGCACATCGGATAATTCCATTCATTGTGTATGCCTTCCCGCTACTTGTTTGCCCATAAACAAAAACACTTGCTGAAAAGTTAGGTTTAGTCTGGTATCTGAGAAAGGATGTAGGTGAGATCAGGGAATTTGGGAAGGGAAATTCTAAAGGAATGGAACAACAATTGCTCACAGTTTATGCCATTCATAACCGAGAGGGCAACTTTTTTGGCACCTTCCTCATATAGTTGCCTTGTTGAACAATCTGGACTAAAAACTCTATCTACAAGAACACAAAATCAAATTCTCACAAACAGGTAGAAATTTCAATCTTGAGCTTCATACCAAACAAAGTAATCTTGCAACCAATTTAACACCAAAGCTAAACCTTACCAAATGAATACGCATTCAGATACATGGACCATTCTGAAATTGGAAGATTGTTGTTATACTCAATAGTTTTATCATTTACATATTTCCAATCTGATGTATCATGATTTGCCCTGTCTTTTGCATTTAGTGGGCGTAGCCTAACTGAGACCATGATCTTTTCTTCATGATATGCCTCAGGTTCTTCAATTTCCTCTTCTATACCTTCCTCCCCCATGCCTTTCAAAATTGCAGAAACATAACTAGAAATCAAAATCTCAATATGATGTAATCAACAACATAGAGCTTTGCCTTTCCTTCCACAAACAACCATATTTTTCTCATTCATCCTTTAAAACATAGAAATGTAAAACAACCTTCTAAAATAAGTACTTCAGTGATCCAGTAGAAACATTAACCCCGATCTAGCCCTTAACTGCAAAACAATTTTCACTGACAACTTAACTCAACATTTTGTGCTAACCCAAAAACTAGAATTTGGAATTTTTTTTATACAATCAAAAGACAAACACAAGTCAGGCAAAGGAAATGGAACAAGTTTTCTACCTTTGGAAAAGAATTGCAATTCAAGCCAAAAGTCCAATTAGAGGAACACTTAGGCATCCCATGGAGGTTCTTCAAAGGCTTGAATGGATTTATATTTTGCACAACTATATTTAACCCTAAGACAATAATATCCAATCATTATATTAGCGGAAATCCCAAATATAGAATAAATACAAACAAGAGCCTATGGTGCTCTTCCTTATATTTAGGCCATGATCAAAATCAAAACTTGAAACACCATGCAAAACTAAATATAGCAGAATCATAAGTGATAATTATTTTGTAGCATAAGCCTGAAACTTGCTCGATACCACTTAAATTAGCTGCCAACAATTCAACTCTAGAATGGAAGTATGAAACAACATAGAGAAACAAGAACTAGTGTTTTTTTATAGCCTATGTCATACTTTCTTAGTGTGTAAATTGCTATATAGTCCCAATGCTTTTACTTTTCATAACAAATTTGTTCCATAACCTAAAATTCATTGCTTGATGATCCTAAACCTATTCAAGTGTTGCATATTGGTGAAGACTGAAAGAATTTCTAGGTAATATTCCAACGAAAGGTCCAAACCTTACTTTCTTTATAAGTTTGGCCATATATTTTTTTCCTTTCAAAAAAACAAAAAAACATCACTAAACCATAACTTACACAGCCACTATCCTACTTTTTGTACAATTGGTGGGAGTATGGAGATTAAAGTGTATACAATTCTTTATCTTCCCCTTCCCATGAAATGTCAACGACTAAAATGTAACCTTCGAATTTTTATAACCTGAAAATTCAAGGTCCAGGGGGTCACTTTACAAATTAAAAAAAAACATGAGAATTAAAATGAAAAGTTTTAGAAAAAAGTATAAACTAAACTGCATCTTATAAGACATTAGAAAATATATTGCACTTTTAACAGGAGTATTTTTCTTTGTTACTCAAAAGCATATATACAAGTGTATATAGTTGAGAGTGTATATAGATATTTAAGAGGAAGAGGATGCATGCTTTTCAGAACTTGGATGACTATTGAACTAGCATATACAACTTTTAAGGGGAAAATGGTAGAGGCAAGGTTTGAACTCCCGGCCTTTGTAGGGTATCCTTAGCATCTTAGCCATTGGTCAGAAGTGCTCATGACTAATGTGAATTTTTAAATGCATGTAATATGATAGATAGATTACAAAAAAAGAACTTATCAAAACATTGTAGGTATAAATGAAGCAAACACATAATTTTTTTC
This sequence comes from Aquilaria yunnanensis, assembly GCA_039654915.1. NCBI lineage: Eukaryota > Viridiplantae > Streptophyta > Magnoliopsida > Malvales > Thymelaeaceae > Aquilaria > Aquilaria yunnanensis. The sequence goes on from CM077598.1 coordinate 82,074,156, forward strand.
TCATTTAATTAATAAATTCTTCTCAAGTCATAATAAAGAAAAATAGTCTAGTGACTACCCGCCAATAAACTTATAACTACTCCCAATTTTAACTTATCATTAATTTTTCTCTATTAATTCTTCAAAAAGAAATTTGGATCAATGTGAAAATCATTATGTAGCATTCAATTTAGAACATGATTTTGCTCCAAATTACTCTGCAATGTCATACTCACCATATATAAGTCTTTTTTATTGTACACTCCCTCAATGTTAGAAAAGTGTAAATTTCTGATAGTAAATTTACCAATGGATAAGTTGTTGGAAATTGTAAACATTTTAACAATTTTTATCACTCAATTAAGCCCAACAAAAGGAAATTCTTCAAAAATTGAAAAAAAAAATCTCTCTACTTTATCTCTTTGGAATGTCATATCTTTTACCTTGAAACTTTTGGCGGCTAATTTTTTATGACTAATGATTGAAACTCTAAAATTTTCCCTTCCCACTCAAACATTATAAAACCATCTCTTTATCATGAACCCGTTGATAGAAATCAATGAACTTGTTCCCAAGAAACTTTATGCTCCAAAGATCCTCTTCAAACATGTTAGAAACCATCACCCAATTCAACAAATGTGACTTGAAACAAGAAGTATAAGAAACAATGCACAAGAGTATAAAAACCCTAGGTGACAAGCTAAGTTTGAATAGAAACAAGAATAGCATTCTCTTAAGCAATTTTATTATTGAAGTATGAATGTAAGTTGCATACATAACTCCTTTGTATAATGTTTTTGGCCTTTAATGAAGGAACTCAAAACTTAAACTAAGTAGAAGTCCTAGATCTAGGAAACACTAATTGGACTAAGGTTTGAATCTATTCAACTCGAAAAGAACTTAGGACTTGCTAAATACAATAGCTTTAGGAGTTCTAAACTCTCTGTTTTGAAGTGCTTTTGCTCAAGCATGAGCTTGTGAGCTAGGTAAAGAACTCAAACATGGGTGAAAGTTTGGCTTTGCTAGATCCTTGAGCATGTGCGCTAAAGATACTTGAGTATGCTCTTTGCATCTTACACTTATGATATGCATGTTTTTGGAACTTGTACATGTTGATATAACTTGTAAAAATGTCTCCCTTTCCTTTCTTTAAGCTTCCAACAACATTTCTAGCCTTCTTCTCCTTGAGGCAAGTCTTCAATTAGGCTTTGAAGTGCAACTTTGAGCTATTTGTACATGCCCTTGTAAGAAGTCTAGAAGTGACTTTTAGTGGACCCCTTGGTGTCCTTAAGGTGCCATGTTCTAAGCTTGATAGGTTCCCATTTTCTACCCCTTCCTAAAAATGATTCATTCTTGAGGCAAAACCTATATCAAACAAAGATAAATCAGTAACAAAAGTAGCACTAATGTTTCACACATCTATTTGTAGGTATTGTCAGTTTCTTTTTCACAACTTGGAAGGGTGTTTCCCTTCTATATTGCAACATATATGTCTTTGTGTTGGAAACCTTTCCTTGCTTATATGAACCTAGATTGAATCTCCAAGATCAAATTTGACCTTCTTACGCCCTTTGTTGGTGGTTGTTACATATTGTTGTGTTTTCTTCTCAAGTTGTAATTTAACCTTTCCATGGAACTTCTTCATCAACTCAGCCTTGTGTGCACTATCAATACTAGCAACTTCACTTGCAGATGTAGACATTAAATCCATAAGAGTCAATGAATTAAAACCATACACAATCTCAAAATATGAGAATCTAGTAGTAGAATACACAACTCTACAGCATGGAAACTTAAAACGCTACTAACAATCTTCCTTTGTTTTCTAGGTCTTTTTTCTGATGGCCCTAAGAAAAGTAACTAAAATCTAATTAGTTCACTCAATTTGCCAATCTATTTGTAGGTGAAAGGTGGTAGAAAATAAAAGCTTTGGTCTCAATGAACCCCACAAAGTCGTCCAAAAGTGGCAAAACAACTTAGGTGGCGTTTGGAAGTGGAAAGTAGTTTTCCTTTTCCTTTTTTTGTTTCTAGTTTGCATTTTCTATGTTTAATTGTTTTCATAAGAAAATAGGTTTCTAAAAATGACAAATTAGAAAACATGTTTAGTTGAGAAAATTTACTTCATAACAAGATTCTATATTTTGCATGGTTAAAATATTCAAATGTAGTGCTCATATAAAAGAAAAAAAACAAGTTTAGTCTATTAAAAGAGCTATCATAGCCACAATATTAAGAAAAACATTACTAAGAAATAGAGCTTTAAGAGAAAAAAAATCAATTAAAATGTAAAGGTAACTATAATAAAAGAAAAATAAATTTAAGAAAATAAAAAGTACCAATTTCAAAATCTTGAAATTAAACTATTTTCATTAAGAAAAGATTATTTGAGACAACACTAGTTATAAGTCTTACTATGCGAAATTCAGTGCTTAGGTGTATACAATTATAACTACTTAGCAATTCCAATAAATACAAGGCTTTATAGTTACAACTAAAACACTATAGCTTGAGCCTCAATTCACTCCTATAGTGAAATCCAGGATTTGATTCCATCAGTACCTAAGAAAGCAAGTCATAACAATATTCAATTTCAGTCAAGTACATAACAATAATAATGCCTACTTTAGAGTATACAACAATAGGCATAAATTTGATTCTAGGTTAATTACATGTAGATTAACTAATGGCTTCAAGATTGTGGCACCAACAATCAACTTCCTAGCCTACTTGAATAGTGATAAACGATAAATCACCATAATTCAAAAATAGAGCAGTAATTAACTAGTTCAAACAAGAGTTTGAGAAAAGAAAGTTTATTGAAGAACAACCAAAGGAATATAGATTTGCATCAAAACATATACTGTAACAGTACATAAACTGACAGGAGAAGAACGAAGGCATTTTAGCGACAACAAAGAACTAAACATACAAGGTGCATCCTACCAGAAGCAAAGATGAAAGAAAGAGCAAGCAACCAGTTTTATCCCACTAGTAAACTAAGCTAGAATTCAAACTATAACCCAGTCATTTGACATTTTATACACCCAAGCTAGCATTGTAATATCAATAAGACAAATCTTCAAAATTCATTCAATGCAAAGCTACAATTTCATTCCAGTGATCAAATAAAACATATGATTCCCCTAATCATTTGGTCATAGATTCACCATCAACAAACAATCTCTATATAAACCATACCCAACTTTGTATAAATACATAAAGTAAGTCTAGGTTCTCATTTATATCAATTTGAGGCCTTAAATACCTTTCAACCCTTAATCAAATGAGCTCCAAGTTCCATGTCATTGCTGCCTAGTAGCTCCATTTCAACTATAACCATGCTATACTAATACAGCTATATCTCACCGCTTAGACACTAAAATTTCAAACCGTAAAATCTCTAATAAACTACACATGTAAGGTTATAATTCTGCTAAATATCAGCTCCAAATATACATCACATGAATTATAGCTTAATTTATGACATTTTAGTTTGTTGCTGTCCAGTTGCTCCATTTCCAACATAACCGTGTTGTACTAATATAGCTATGTCTCATTGCTCATACACCATAATTTTAAACCATAAAATTTCCAATTAATTATGCTAAATATCATATCCAAATATGCATCACATGAATTATAGCATAATTTAGAACAGTTAAGTTTGTTGCTATCTAGTAGCTCCAGTTTCAACATAACCATGTTGTACTAAAATAGTCATATTTCATTGCTCAGACATCAGAATTGCAAACCATAAAATTTGAGGTGAACTACACTTGCAAGGCATAAATTTGCTAAGTATTAGCTATAAATAAAAGGTCATTTAGTCTATCATTAGTAGCAAATCCCTCTAACTATATAGAGAAAGTTTCATTTCTATTGGCTTGCAACAAAAGCCATATGTATTTACATTAGAAACATACAAAAATGAAAAAATATAAAAATGTGGGTTTTATTGATGTCTTCTAGTTAATAAGATCAAAATGAAAAAGTACTTAACACATTAACTTAACAATGTAAGTAAAAAAACCATTGAAAAGCATGAACATATGTAAAGGAAAGAAAGTGCAAAAAGTTTCACAACTAGGAGGCTAATTAGTAAAATGATACTATTAGTTTGTAGAAAATTAAATTGTAAGGTTTATTAAAAAGAAAAGCCTTGTTCGTAGTAACAGTGACTAACTCCAAAAATAACACCAAAAAGATGCAGAGATGGTGCAAAACATGCGTATGAAACCAACAAAGTAGGAACAAATGAGAAAGCATATAAAAGTACATTAGAATGAATTTACAGTAGTGGAGAATCAAGTCTTGATCATTCTCAAACATCATATTTGCCCTCACTAGGGAAGCAAGCTCAAAGCTTGGATTTGTAACAAAGTAAATCACATCACACAAATACTCTAATGTAGTTGTAAAACTTAAAATAGAGTTTGTTTGTGCTCCAACATCATAATATGATGTTTGTGCTCCAACAACACAATCCTTACTCCCGATTTTCTTTTTACAATCTTTCATCTTGTCATTCACATCATGAAGCTTAAAATTCTCAAATGGGCAACCACAAATAGGTTTAGTTTCTTCATACCTTCAAATTCCCAAGTTCCCACAATAGCCATAGACCCTACATTGATTAGTAATAGCTGGCACCTTATTGTGAAATTCATACATTTTTTGTAGCTCTATAAGTTTTTGGAATTCCCATCATTCTCCAGACTTAGAAATATAAACAAATCATCCCCTTTACAATAATTATTTTTACTATGAGCTATTATTGCTCCACCAGCAAATGTAGGATAAAAACCCTCAAAATCCCATTAGATTGCAACACCCCCCACGTCATATCTCTTATGGCGTCATTTGAATTTATTTAGGTAGAACTCTATTTAGTGTAAAAGTGATTGTCTTTAGAGCATGGCCCCCAAGGAGTTTGGAAGGTCAGCTTGACTCATCATAGATTGAACCGTGCCTAACAGAGTTCGATTTCTCTTTTCAGACACACCATTCCATTGATGTGTACCAGGTTGAATGAGTTATGATACTATGCCACACTCCTTTAGATAGTCAAGAAATTATCGGTCCGAGTATTCTCTACCCCAATCTAATTGAAGTACTTTAATACTCTTCCCGAGTTCATTCTGTACTGCATTCTTGAATTCTTTAAAATTTTCAAAGGATTTTGACTTGTGTTTCATGAGATACACATAGCCATATATACTGAAGTCATTAATAAAAGTAATGAAGTATTGGAAGCTTCCTCTAGTATGGATTGACATTGGCCCACATACATCACTATGTATGAGTCCTAGTAAGTTATTAGCTTTTTCACTTTGCCCAGTGAAAGCAATTTCGGTTACCTTGCCTAATAAACACAATTGACATGTCTCATATGATTCAAAATCAAATGAGTCCAAGAGTCCATCATTATGGAGCTAGTATATTAGGGTCTCATTTATATGGCCTAACTGATAATGCTGGAGATAGATCGAGTTCAAATTATTCAATCTGACCTTCATGGTATTCATATTATAGATTAAATTTTTGAGTTCTAGAACATACAAGCCATTGCAAAGTTGAGCACTACAATAAAATATTTTATTCCAATAAGTGGAACAACAACTGTCATTTATTACAAATGGAAAACCTTTCTTGTCCAAGCAAGAAATCGAAATCAAATTTCTAGTAATAGTAGGCACATAATAGCAATTGTCCAATTCAAAAACCAATCCATTAAGCAAAGTGAGAACATAAGTCCCAATGACTAATGTAAAATCTTGCTCTCTTTCCCACACGTAGGTCCACTTCACTTCAGGCCAATCTCCTACTCTGACTTAGATCTTGCACATTTGCACAAATGTAAGATCCGTATCTAGTATCCAATACCCAAGATGAGAAAGTAGAAAAGCTAGCATCAATAACAAAAATACCTAAGGTGGAAGTTTTACTTTACTTCTCATTCTCAAATTCTTCAAGATATAGCCTGTAATTGTGCTTCTAATGTCCAAGCTTCCTACAATGGAAGCATTCCCCTTCCCTAGCCACACCACTAGATGGTTTCAGTGCACTCGAAGAAGAATTAGCATTGGACTTTCCTTTAGGTTTATTCTTTTTCTTGTTGACCCTTTAGGTTTATTCTTTTTCTTGTTGACCTTTCCCTTTCCTTTGCCATTCTGAACCATTGTAATGGGCCTAGCCTTCTCAAGGTTTTGCTTAACAGTTCTAAACATGTTGAGCAATTCGGGAGGGACTTTTCAACATTGTTGATGTTGTAATTCATGCTAAACTAATCGTAGCTTTCCAACAACGATACTAAAACTACATGAAAGGCCAACTCTTTCTAAAGGGCAAATCCTAAACTCTCAAGATTCTCAATGTACTGATTCATCTCGAGCACATGAAGACCCATGGGACTTCCTCTAGACATTTTGTGTTAAAACAATGCTTTAGAGGTCTTAAACCTCTTATGCTAAGCTTGCTCTTGGAAGACCATTTTGAGATGTTCGATCATATTGAACGCCCTTATGTTCTCATGTTGCTTCTGAAGCTCAAATTTCATGGTAATTAGCATAAGACACCCAACATTAATAGCATCGTCAGAATGCTTCTCATAAGCATCCATTTTAGTTCTTAGAGCACTGGCAGCAGGTTCATTTGGAATGGGCCGCTCTAGGACATAAATCTTTGTCTCCTATTTGAGGACTATCCTCAAATTTTAGTACAATTTGAGAAAATTGCTCCCGTTAAGCTTTTCCTTCTCAAGGATCGATTGCAATGAAAGTGTTAATCTGTTTTAATTCATTTGATAAGGACTTTTATTAAATGATGGTCCCACTATTTTACTAAAAATAATAACCCTCAATATTATTTCATAACACTACAATGCTAAGGTATTCTAGTGGGCCAAGATCCATATTTCACCATAAGTTGAGTTAGATTTGGCTTTCTACGTTATGTCATAGCTATTTAGGTTGGCAACTCCTTGCCAATTGCATCTCATGGAACTCTTGGATGGTTGGGTGAACAACACTTGTCAAAGCTCATCTGATGAATTTAAACCCAATTTTATGCCTCTAAGTATCCAATCCTATTGGGATGACTTAGTGAAAGTCAAACCGAAAGTTAGCAATTTGGATATCACTTTTATCCCATTGTGTTTTACCAAGATGAACATGGGTACTTTGCTTTGGCAAACCCACCCAATGTTGATCAAAGCCTTGACAAGTGCTAACATTTAGAAGGTATCACATTTAGTGACTTAATATTTGTTTAAGGGATTTTCTTTTGATCTCACTAATTATTATCTTCGGTTATCATATACTAGCATCACATACAAATATAAAACATGTACCTCATGCCAAGAACTAATTAAATGTGACATGGTTATAGCCCAAACTATGCGATTTTCTTAAGCCAAGGAGAATATCTTGAAAGCCTAAAAAAATAAGAGGTTTCTTCACAAGCTCCTTCTCCTCATTGCTTTGATGCCTCCTTATAGTCATCTCCTTGGACACACCACCTCGGATGATCCCAAAAAGTACAATTACAATGATAACAGAAACCTTGAGTTACATTTGAGGGTAGTAAGGTGAGAAGAAATGGTATAAAGAAGTGATAAAGATATGCATTACAAGCAGGCCATCTTTACAACTACAACCAACCAGGGCTACAACCATGCACAATGCTTCAATCAACAAACAACATGATAAGTCAAATCTCATTCAACAAAAAAATGCATGCCAATAAACACGTGTTTGTTAACCAATTTATTAATATGGCACTTTGTAGACCTAAATGCCGATCCCACTAGCCTGTTAGCTAGTACGGTCAAGGGGAACCACCTTTGCGGGGGTTACTTGAGATCACCTATTTTTGGAAACAAAGTACGTGAGTCCACCCTTGTTTGAGCAACCAAAGATACCCTACCCAAGGTGCCTAAACAACATATGACTGATGTGTACTAGGGTTGCAGCAACTCTTGCAACAATCTTGATTTAGATAGATATCTCATATCCATCAATCTAGGGTTAATATCATCATTGAATTAAAAAAAATTGAACAATTGTCTTGTAAAAGCTTCCTATGATATCCACAAGAACCACTTGGATCACCATGCCTCAACCATGTTCCGGTAGGTGCATTCTTCTTGCGCCCACAGCACTAGCTTACGTTCTCCAAGGAATGACAAGAAGAGAATGCAACTAAAACTTTCAGAACTTTTTTTATTTTATCCATGGGAGGCAGTACCTCACTATGTAATGTATATATGGTGAGGCTTAAATCCCAAGTCTAATAGGTTTCAAAACCCTAATCTGATTAGGCCTAATTTTGGACTTAATAATGACTCAACTATTGGGCCAACAACTAATCCAAAATTATTATGAAAGCAAAACCAAACAATTTGGCTCATGCACTCAAATGAACCAACTGCCTCTAAGTCAACGACCCAAAAGACTCCTACCACAATGACAATGATCATAAATAACATTTATGATGATAAATAATGAGCAGTGTCTGGGAACACATCATTGCTATTCAAGTGACAAGAAAGTTGGTGATTCAACAAATCCTCTATGATCACTATTCATATATGCAATTGTCCCTTTGTCCAAGATATCAAGACCGAGCATGAGGCATGGAATGTGCCACTCTTGTATAACCTAATCATTTATTTCTTGATTATTGAGTAAATTGACTAAAACTAATGACATTGATATCCCAAACCAATTCATCTAAGCGTGGTTATGTATTTCCTCAATCTCACTCAATTAAGGAGCTCCAAGATATCACTCCTATTATATAGGAGGGACAAATCTTATATTCATCATACTAAACCCTTTGAATGATATGTGACATACCCAATCCATCATGTTCACTCAGTTATGAGCAACAAAGGGAAGTATCAAAGTATATGACTTACATGTAGGGAACCTAGATGACCTTAGGTCAAAGGACTACATATTTTATGATCACTTTGAGAATCACTTGATGCGAACCCCTATGGTATAAAGACCATGAAACTCGCCCAAGATGAGATTCAAGCTCCACAAGACATCAAAAAGACTGGGTTTAAAACCCCCACCCCTAATCAACCTGTGATTAGAAACGAGAAGTATAGAACTCCAAGAACACAAGCACACTTGTGCACCAAGGCAGTCCGCCAAGAACCAAAGAGATAACCTCTCCAAAGAGCAATATTATTTCGAAAATTTTCTGTATGTTTACATCCAGAATATGTGCCTTTATATAGGCCTAAACTAGGGTTAAAAGCTAGGCAAAATTCGCAGCCTAAATCCCTTAGGAATCCTAGATACAAAGATATAGGAAATCCTAGTCAAATTAGGACTCTAATTCCTAGTTTGAACAAGTTTAATAAATGCAGCGTATTCCACTTGCCCAAAACGATTTAAAACTATTCCAAAGCCTAAATAACTTCCTAAATAATGTATCTAAATAGGATTTGAACGAAAATAAAATATAAATACAAGATTAAACCCGAAAACTCCCAAATAGCCTTTTTGGGTGCATTTTGGGCACTTTAAGGTTCTCTCTTGTATCTTCAGCTCCAAGCTTGAATCTTTGAGTTCCAATGGCATGAATCTTCATATTAGATGTGGTAATGAAGGTCTGGAAAGTTAGAGCTCAAAAATCCAGCTTGTGGACACAAAATGCATCAAGAACACTTAAGGTGGCTCAAATGGTGCACTTTGAGTGGTGTCCTTGGTGTCCTTGTTTTGTGGCTTGTCTAAGCACTCCAGAACTGAGTACCAAGCATATCCATCATCTCCATATGGTGTCTTGAAAGTTCCAGCAGCTCCTTGTGAAGTTCCATGTCCATTCTCCATGAAGAAACTTGAAACAAAGCCTTGTAGTGCACTTGAGAGCTCCTTAGCTTTCTTCCTTGTCATAGGTCCACTAAAAACCTTCAGTGGGTCCTTGCCTTCTCCATGTGTGCCTTCCTTGATCATATCATCACTTATGACACTCATATAACGATCCATATAGCATTCTCATTGCTGGTCTATCTAGAACATAAGTTCTCCAACCTTTATCTATATATAGACTACATATGTTATATTAGTCACCACAAATGCTAGTCATCGTGTATTGTTAATAGACCACTAATGTTTAAGAATACTATTATTCTAGGGTTATAATTATGTTTGATTATGTTACACAGAAATGAACAACAAACACTGACAAGGCTACCCTCAGTCTTGCCCAGGAAGCCTGTGAGAATGGATCTCACAGTGGTTGTAATTGGCTTGCTATATATGTACACAAATTAAAACTTCATGATGCTAGTTCATTCACCTAGATAATGAAAGATGCATGCTCATTTAGCTTTGCCTTGAGTACATGGAAACCATAAAACACTTACATGGCCAAGGCACTTTTTCATAAAAATCAAGTTCTAAAAGTCAAAGCATGCATAGTCAACATTTCTATTATCATTACTACACATAATAACCAAGTGAGGGCATTTAACAGAAGTAGACTAATGCACCTCACCCAAGAGCAACCCTAGAGTCTAAAGCTCTAAACATAGACATAGGAGGCAACTAGGCATCAACATATACAAGCCTTTACTAAGATTATCCCAACTAACTCTCACCTTCGAGAAAAGTCCCAGTGGCGAGCCTAAAAAACCTGTCCATATACTGCTAGGCTCTATGGTCAAGGGAAATACAGTAGTTAGTACTGTTACTTCACCAATAAGCAACTAAGAAAACTAGAATCATAAAGATTCTCATAGCAAAATACCTACAACAAAAGACTAGCATGACAACCCTCAGTGGTTGTCGTACTGAATAACATTAGAATCTACACAACATAAGATGAGGGAGTGGGAATTTGTAATTCTCAATAAGGGATCTTCACCTGCAAGAAAGATACTAAGGACAACACATAGATTATCATATGTAATCTGCTATGAGCTCATACAATATGAGGCTAAACCTATGCTCATACGTTTCAATCCTTTAGGGCTTGTCCTCATACTAGTCCTTAAACTACAAGGCAAAGCCTCATCTACTACCAAGAATTGCTTACTAGTCTAACTGGTGCTGATTCACTAGTTGAACTCACTTATGTTGTATAGGGGCTCTATGGTTAGACTAATATTGACTAGGCCATAAAGACCTACTAAGCCATAGGACCCACTAGGTGAACTAAGGTTAAACATCGCAACTTTATCCTAGACTGCATGGCTAGGTTCCCGATGGTACTAAACCTCTCACCCAAGGTAATGATACCTAGTTGTGGCCCTTGTTAACTAGTTTTCTTGCTTATGGTGAAAGTAACCATAAAAACCCAAGAAAACACTTAGGTCTCAGAGAGGTTTTGGAAGCCTTGGAGTACCCTTGGAATACTTAGACCCCTAGGTACCCTAAGAACCCCCTTAGGCCTCCCCTTGAACCTTTTAGCAAACTTGAGAAACTTGAGCCACCTTAGCTGTGGTGATGCATCGCCACAATTGTGAACGCTCGGACACATTTTTCCTTTCTTGGCGATGCGTCTTCACTGAACGGTGACGCATCATCAATGTTCACAAAATTATGGCAATATTTCCTGTGTCAATGATGTGTCGCAAATACTTGTGAATGCCTAGAATTTCTTAGTTTTGCTGCTATGACCTTTGAAGACTTACCATGCGTACTAAACATGTTTGGAGGGCCTTCAAACTTCATATACATGTAAAAAATGTTGGAAAAACCATAACCAACTATCACAAGCATTCCTATGATGCATTATAGTATCATTCCAAGTATCACAAACCTAGTAGTCTGTTGGGTTTCGGGAGCCAAACAGCGCAGCGGAATTTAACCGAAACCCTCCAGGATCCAAGTGAAACGGGGTAAACCGGGTGTTCGAAAATTTCATACCTAATTTTCGGTTGAGATCTCTCACTCAACTGTAGAGTCGAATCACAAAACCTGAACAGTTGACGTGTTCAGGCTCTCTATGGTATCCACACGAGCCTCTCGGGATCACCACGCTTCCACCACGTCCCGGCAGATGCGTTTCTCTTGCGCTCGCAGTGCTAGCTTGCGTCCTCCAAGGAATTGCAAGAGAAGAGTGTGGCTGTCCTTTTGGGAGGCTAGGGCAAGGAGACCTTACGAATTTCTCACTTAAAAGTTGTATTTATAGTGAGACTCAACTTCCAGGCCTAATGGGTTTCAAAACCCTAATCCAATTAGGATTTAATTTCGGGCTTAATAATGGCTCAACTCCTTGGCCCATTATTAATACGAAATTAAAGTGAAACCATAACCCAAATAATTAGCCCATGCACTCTAATGATCCAAATAGCTCTATGTGTGCGACCCAATAGGCTCTTGCCATGTTGGCAATGATCATAAATCACATTTATGATCATAAGCAATGAGCGGTGTCTAGCAACACATCATTACCACCCAAGTGACAAGATTGTCGGTGAATCGACTAAACCTTTATGATCATCACCGATATATGCCATTGTCCCTTTGTCCAAGATATCAAGACTAAGCACGAGACATGGAATGTGTCACTCTCGTATAGCCCAATCTTTGGTTTCTTGATTACCGAGTAGACTAACTTAAACTGACGACATTGATATCATATATCAACTCATCGGAGCATGGCCATGCATTTTCTAAGTCTCACTCTATCAAGGGGCCTAAAGATATCACTCCCGTTACATAGGAGGGACAAATCCCATCTTGATCATACAAATCCCTCCGCATGATATGTGACATACCCAATGACCTCCTTCAAGTTCACTCAGTTACGAGCAACAAAGGAAAGTATCAAAGTATGTGACTCACATGTAGGGAACCTTGATGATCTTAGGTCGAAGGACTACATATACTATGATCACTATGAGAATCACTTATGACACTCATATAACGATCCATGAAGTGTTCTCATGGTGGGTCGGTCCAGTACACAAGTTCTCCAACTTGTACCCATATGTAGACTACATATCTCATATTAGTCTCCACATATGCTAGTCATTATGTATTATTGCAACCCGCTCCACAATAATACTAGACTAGGGACGTTTAAGAATATCATTATTCTAGGGTTACAATTATGTTTATTATGTTACGCAGAAACAAAACAACAAACAAAATTGCTGGATTAATGCCTCAATAAAATATCATGACTCAATGTGCAAAAATACAATCATCTCATGATTGGCGTTTTGGGCACAATACTAACATAGTCCACCATGATCAAACTAGCCCACTAACTAATGGTATTGTGAATTTTACTTGATTTCATCAAGCAAACACAACTCAGTACCATTAATCCAGTTTGAAAACATAACTCACTTACCTAAACTTCTACTCATAAGAAAGAAACAAGCAATCCTTCCTCAAGAATTCAAGTTCCACAAAGTTATTCCTAGTTCCAAGCAATCAAAGGCACAAAACATACAATTAATAACTTCTAACCAAAACCCAAGCTCCCAATTATCTAATAAATAATAATTCACCAAGAAACCACAAGTCTCCTCTCATAAAAAATAGGGGATGGTGGAAAACATAGTGCCAAGCTCCAAAAACATAAAATCTCACTTGAAACAAGTTTCATTATGCAAATACTCCCTTAGTAGCTTCAATTTCCACCAAAAACTTAGTTTTGGGCATGAATTGATGAAGAAATGGTAGAAAAGAGGATGAGCTCAGTTTTGGAGTGGAAATGGTAGCCATCTCTCACCTTTACCATGTTTTATACCGATTTTCAAAATCAAGCCACCAAAGTTTACAAAAAGTTACAAATACGTCCCCGTCTTTAGGTAACCTTAGTCAAACTTGATCAAATCTTGTTTCTTTGACATAAACTTGGGTTAAAGGTAAAATTTAAGTAATAAAAACTTATTTTTACCACTCGAGACCCACCCCGACTATTTGGGATGCAAAATTATAATTTTTCCCTGAACCTCATTTACTGCCTTCACTTTCTCAGAACTTTGTGAACTTTGCTAAACTTACCTATTCTTGCTATGTGAACTTGAAATAAGGTTCCAAACATACTTTCAAGCACTTTACCTTCTTTACTTGAGCGTCCAACTAGGAGAGCCATAACAAACACAATTATTGGAATAATACCTCCATAAAATATCATGACTCAATGGGCAAAATACAATCATCTCATGATTGGCATTTGGACATAACACTAACATATATCTTATATGCAATCTACTGTGAGCTCAAAGAAATTTGAAAGCTAACTTATAAGCAAAATCTAAGGTCCCTTGGGACATCTACTCTTTGTAGTCATCTCATGAAACATTGTCCCATACCTGGTGAGTTTTGGCCCTAGCTTTCCCTAACAAGCCTTAGCTTGCCTACCTACTAGTCAAGTTAGTTTACTAACTCTTAGTGAGCTTAGCTCATCAATTACCTTACCCCTTTGGTTGTATAGGTGAACATGGCAATTTTATTCCCTTTAGTTCCATGAATTCACTTGCTGTACTAAGCCTCCACATAGTGGCTTAAGTTGTTAAGCTTTTCTTTATCACTTGTGTACTATGTCACCACCTTATAATCCTACTAAGAGTGCACTATGTTCTTACTTGTGTCTCAAGTAAGTTATATAGCCTACAAGTATGCTAAACCTTCATTCAAAGTGCTTATATTTCCACCATTAATTAGTTTACCCAGGTGGAGTAGGAATTACCATGGTTAGTAATCTCAATACTAGGATCTTGAATACTAAAGTTACCTTGAATATTTGTTAGCTCCCTGGGTGGCTAACCTACCGAAGTGAAGACTCTTGGTGGTACAAGGACTCTGGCAAGTGAATTTCTAGCTCTTAAGGCTCCAACCCTTCCATGGCCTTACCTTTGCCTAATCTTTGGTCACTCCCTAACCCAATGTCTAGGCTGGCGGCAATAATTGCACAAATTAGTCTTAAGGTGCACAGTATGTTACCATGATATTTTTGGCACCTTGAGAAATGACCATTCCCATTCTTTTTACCATTCTTGGATGGACCATGGTCTACTCCTAGGTTAGTGTCCTACCCAACAATCCTGAGTGCACTAAGACCCTTGGCTCATTTACCTTATCCTTAGTTTCATATTGATCAACTATCTTTCCAAATCCAAGACCTTTTGAATGGCCTCACGCTGTGTGTGAACTCCAACAACCGCCAAAAAACTCCTTAACTCAACCTTCAGTCAATGATCAAACTTCTTTTCGTTAAGTTTTCCTTTTCCTGCTTTATGAGGTGCATACTAGAAAAAAGAACAAAATTTCCATTCTTATCCATGGACCATCATACTTCCTTGTATTAACTCATTAAACTCAATCCTTTTTTGGTCTTGGTTGGTGTCAATAATGAATTCATCTCATGATTCTATCTCAATTTTGGCCCAATCAAGTTCATTGGATCTTTCTGTCTTGACCCTCATCGTAGAGCTAACCCTAAGTTCAATGAAAAAAAAATTAATGATAATAATAAAGCATAGTCTAAGAGCTAAGTGTTATACTTAGTATACCTCAAAGACATGTGAGGTGATATCAATGGTAGGTTTATTTGGGTACATACATGTACATGTTTAATGGCTTAATGGCATAAACGACATAAAGGGTTTTGTGGAGGAAACAAAGTTCAAGGACTTAATTGCACACACAACCGGATGCCTAATTGACATGACCGCCTGTGCCCCTGCCCAGGAAGCCCTGTGAGAGTTGGCCTCACGGTGGATTGCAATTGGCTAGTTGTGTATGTGTGCAGATAAAATCCCATGATACTCGTTGATTAACCTAGAATAAGCAAGATGCATGCTCTTATGCTTTGACTTGGTTTATTAAAACCGTAAATCATTAACTTGGCCAAGTAATTTCTACACAAAACAAGTATAAATAGCCAAAGCATACAAAATTAACATTTGTGTGAATTTACTACACATAACAACTCGTGAGAACATTCATACATAAAGTAGACTAATGCCCTCACCTAAGAGCAATCCTAAAGTCGAGGACTCCTTATAACATAGACTATGGAGGCAACTAAAATACTGTATAACTACAAGCCTCTACTGAGATCTATTTGACTTAACTCCCACCAGCATCACTACAACTGACCTGGGTGCTTAGCAAGCCACTTTGTGGCCCAACCCACCAGTGTCAGATGGACTGAAGCCCGTAAAGCATATTGTCCTCTTTGGTATCAATGAGCCGATGAATCGAACTCGCAACCTCAAGGATTTACTCTCCCCAGGGGAAAACGTGTCTAACCATTTATGTAATGACCTGGGCGCTTACCAAGCCCTTTGGGCCGAACCTACCAGCATCGCTACAATTGACCTGGGCACTTATCAAGCTACTTTGTGGCCCAAGCCACCAGCGTCAGACAGACCGAAGCCCGTAAAGCATATTGTCCTCTTTGGTATCAACGAGCCGACGAATCAAACTCGCAACCTCAAGGATTTACTCTCCCCGGGGGAAGACGCATCTAACCATTTATGTAACGACCTGGGCACTTACGAAGCCCTTTGGGCCGAACCCACCAGCATTACTGCAACTGACTTGGGCGCTTAGCAAGCCACTTTGTGGCCCAACCCACCAGCATCAGACGGACCGAAGCCCGTAAAGCGTATTGTCCTCTTTGGTATCAACGAGCTGACGAATCGAACTCGCAACCTCAAGGATTTACTCTCCTCGGGGGAAGACGTGTCAAACCATTTATGTAATGACCTGGGTGCTTACCAAGCCCTTTGGGCCGAACCCACTAGCATCGCTACAACTGACCTGGGCGCTTAGCAAGCCACTTTGTGGCCCAACCCACCAGCGATGGTTAGACGCGTCTTCCCCCCGGGAGAGTAAATCCTTGAGGTTGCGAGTTTGATTCATCGTCTCGTTGATACCAAAGAGGACAATAAGCTTTACGGGCTTCGGTCCATTTGACACTGGTGGGTTGGGCCACAAAGTGGCTTGCCAAGCGCCCAGGTCAGTTGCAGCGATGCTGGTGGGTTCGGCCTAAAGGGCTTGGTAAGCGCCCAGGTCGTTACACTAATTCTATGGGTATTTTTATTGGAGGACTATTTCACACCATGAAAAAAGTAGGACACATCGAGAACGGACAATGCTAAAGAAGATACTTTGGGTAAGTTGAAAAAGTCCACTGAAGTGCTAAGCCAACTGAGCATGGCAATAATGAGCATAGCAACTTCAGAAAGAGGATGGAAAGGTCCCATAAAAAAGTCCCTCATGACTTCAAAGCTTTTCGAAAACCCTAATGAAGCAGCAAAAGTAAGAAGATGTTCAGGACAATATTTCCTGATCGAGGAGGAGTAATACCGACAAGGGTACGCGAGTCCACTTCAAAGGTGTGTCAGCAAAAAGGATGTTGAGACAGTCCTCAGAAAAGTCCATGAGGGGGCCTAT
This sequence comes from Aquilaria yunnanensis, assembly GCA_039654915.1. Taxonomy (NCBI): domain Eukaryota; kingdom Viridiplantae; phylum Streptophyta; class Magnoliopsida; order Malvales; family Thymelaeaceae; genus Aquilaria; species Aquilaria yunnanensis. Next base: position 82,091,513 of record CM077598.1, read on the forward strand.
GGTTCCCACATAGGAATTGACGCTCTAGCAAGAGTACTACTCTGCCAAGGATACTTTTGGTCCACCTTAAGGAAGGATGCGTGGCAATTCATCCAGAAATGTGACAATTGCCAAAAACACGCTAACATCCAGTGGCTACCCTTGGAAATGGTAACTTCGGGTAACAACCCTTGTGCGTTTGTAGTATAGGGTATTGACCTCATCAAGCCTTTCCCAACTGCACCCAGAGGAGTGAAGTTCTGCATAGTCGCAGTGGATTGCTTCACTAAGTGGATTAAGGTAGAGCCTCTAGCAACCATATCAGCAAAAGATATACAGAAATTCATCTAGAAGAACATCATATGCAGATTTGGCATACCGAGGGTGATAGTGGCCGATAATGGTTCCCAGTTTATTGATAAGGGGTTCCAAGAATTCACTACCAACCTCAGGATAAAAATTCACTTTGCACCGGTAGCTCATCCTTAGAGCAACGGACAGGTAGAGGTGAAACAGAACCATAAAGGATGGCTTGAAAAAGAGATTGAAGGAAGCAAAAGGAAAATGGCCAGGAGAACTTCCTAGTATGCTATGGAGCTATCGGACAACTCCCCGAAAGGCCACAGGTGAGACGCCTTTCTCTTTCATATTCGGCACGGAGGCCATTATTCCTATTGAAGTGGTTCAACCATCAATAAGGATACAAGTGTTCGTTGAAGAGGGGAATGACCTTGGATTAAGCACCAAGCTAAACCTAATTGACGAACACAGAGAAGTGGATGAGCTTAGAAGAAGAGCTTCTCAGCAAAGGGCAGCTGTCGCTACGAACTCACATGTCAAGCAAAAAGGAATCAGGAAGGGGGACCTTGTCCTCCGAAAGGCTGAGTTTGAGCCCCGAAGACCACCTCACGGAGTGCTTCGGCCGAACTGGGAAGGGCCTTATTTGTTCCTTGATGAAGTTTGGCCAAGAGTGTACAAGCTCAGCGATACCAAAGGTGGACAACTGAGGAATACACGGCATTCGGACGCTTTGAAAAAATTCTACGCTTAGAAATTTTTTGAAGGAAAATAGTCCCACCAAAGAAGCCTAGCCGAACAAGGTGTAAGTGCCTATGTACAAAAATGATACATTTTCTTTGAGGAGGCCTTAAACCGACCATGGCTGATAAAAATAGGCAAAGCTTTGCCGAAAGCTATTAGTCGAAACTGTTCCTATATACACCGAAAGTGGTTATTCGAATAACAAGCGCGGAAGATACTTACTATTTTCTTGAGGGACTTAGGCCAAAAATGGTTGAACTAAGCCTCGGTGCCAAAGATAGTATAGAAGAAACATGTCCTGAGACTTAGCCAAATTTTGGAGGAAAGAAGGGATTTTATTAATTTGTGCCTTGGTGCAACAAAAAGAAGTTTACAAGAGAAAGTTCACAAAGAAAAAGAAGTGAAGTCCTGGATGCCTAGGGGACCTCATCATCTTGAGCTACTCCATCGCCAACCTCCTTTGTTACAACCTTCAGCGGCAGAGGAGGAAAGGGAAGATTGAGATGTTCAATCTTTGACCATGCCCAGTGAGGCCCCTCGGGGATGTCCAGGCCTGCCAGAAAGGAGAGGTCAAGGTCAGGGTACTTCCCCAGGACTTGGTGCCAAGCCAAACAAAAGCCTTCTTGGAACGCAACCTTGGTTGTTTGTTCAGCTTTTTCTTTCTCGACAGACAAGTCATCCAGCTCATTCCTCAACTCAACAACCTCCCTCTCCAGCTTCTTCATCTTTTTCTTTTTCCTCTCCTTCTTCAGCGCGTCGACCTCGGCTTGAATTCCGGTGTTGTCTGTGATGACCTTTATGAAGAGTGCAGAGTCTTCCTCCTTCTCCTTTTGGTAGGCCTCATTCACCGAAGTTAGCATGATAACTTTCTCCCCGAGGTCAGACACTTTCTTGGAGAAATCTTGAAAAAGCTCTTCCTGACTCTTCAAGAACTTCTACCAAACTTTAGCCACCTCCTCCTTGGCTATCTTGTTCAGCTAGGCGTACTTAACAACTAAGCCAGCACAAAATACCTTGGCTCTCTCCAAGTGCTCTTCGGTCTGAGATCGGATCGAAGACTGCTTTGCTGCCCATGCTCTGAAGTATCCACTGTACACCAAGAGCTGTGAAAAAGAAAGACTTTGAGTAAGGGTCAGAAGACTATAAAACCTTAGAAAAATCTTCTAAGTCCCAAAAAGCTCAGAATTTACCTGGGCAGTGTGTTCAGATATCCTCGCGGTGAGGACCTTCTGGTTTGGGCACCCCTCGGTAAAGGACTCGAAGGTGGCGTTGGTGAGGATGCCCTTTGCCATCTGAGGAGCCATTTTCTGGCTGTCCTCGGAGAACAGGTTTATGTCCTCTGTGAAGGTCCAGAAAGGCTCTTTCGGCACCTTGTCCCTTAGGATGTGGGAGTCCGGAAGGGCCCATTTCCGGGCGTGCTCCACCATCCATGCAATGGGCGCCTACTCCTCTACAAAATCACGCCGAAGTTCCATCAGCACATTATGCCTCAGCCATACGTCTATAAGATCTAAAATGCCAAAAAATCCTAGATTCATCGAAAAATGGCTAAAGGACAAACCTGGCGGAACCTCGGCGACATCCTCCTTGAAGTCATTGACCTCCTCTACATCGGCAAGGATCTGCTTGCCCTTCCTCCTTCGGCTCTCTTTGAGCTCTTCAGCAGAAGGGCCTCCTACCGAAGTTCCCAAGATATCCCCAAAGGGGGCGGGGCTCTGAGGAGTTGCTCTGACGGTCGGCTCCTAGGGTAGGTCGGCACAAACTAAGGACTGGTCCTGCACCTCGATGTTGCCTCCTGAAGGAAGAGGAAGAGAGTCCTTCCTTGACTTCTTTGCCGAAGATGGCCCTCCTCCTGATGCCTTCCTCATCTTCGGGGCAGCCTTCTTCTTTTGCTACTCCCCCTTCTCGGCTTGACCAAGGAAGAGGGACTTGTAAAATGCAGCAAACTGATTGCCCATCTCTGAAAAAGGAAAGACATCAATGTAATTCCAGAGGAGTACATATAATAAAATCTAGAAGATGACTTACTCTCAACAAGGCCTTCGTAGGTGGGCTCGGCCCGAAGGACCATCACCAGCCACGCCTTTTTCCTGTCAAAGGCAGGCTTCAGCATATTGAGGTCAGTCTTGTGCTCCTTGATTACCCCCAACTCGCAAAGGACCTCTACGGTCATAAGATTCCACTTGATGGGAAAAAGGTACAAGGAGCTTGGAGGGACCTCGGGGTCCTAATCCGTGACAGCTCGGATGCGGCTGTCGAACGCCTCAAATGCACTGCCAACTGAAGAGTTAGCAGCTTGCTGGGGTCGTCGACATCCATCTCCAGCATCCCCCAGGCCCAGCTAGTCGGCACATACGACCACGCCTCATCCACCTTCCGGAAGAAGAATTTCTTCTGCCACCCTTGCCAACTGTCCTTGGTCCCGAAGGTGAACATATACCTTTTGCTCCCAGATTGCCAAGGTAGTAAAAAATAAAAGCCACCCTTCAAAACGGGAAAGAGCATGTAGTACTGCATGAAGATGACAAAGTGGGGCTCTATCTTGAAAACCCCACACATGCAAAGGAAATTATTGAATTAGGAGTAAGAGTTGGGATGAAGCTGATTCACGGCTATGCCATGAAATTGGCAAAAAGTGCAAATCATCTTCGGCAGAGGAAACCGAAGTCCAGCCTTCAGTTGGGCCCAAAAGACGGTAACCTCATCCAAGTTATTCATGTAACTAAATAGGCCAAGCCTAGGTAGTCTGGTAACCATGTAAGAAGGAAGGAAGAAAGAATTTCATTGTCCACTTCACTAATTTCTCCGAAGTGGTACAACTCGGATGAGAATTAAGAGGAAGCCAACTCTCGGGGACAGTTTGGAGAGAGATGAGCAGAAAGGGGGAAGCTATTTAGAAGAAGGAAACCTAACCTCGGAAAGGTTAAAAGAAAAGAAGGAAACAATGCCAAAGAATGACTTCGGAAGAAGGAGACAACTTCGGAACAATAGAAAAAATAGAAACACAAGAAACCAAAGGACTTTGAAAAGAAGAACCCACCAAAGCACTTGCCAAAGTCAGGATTTGAGAACGCCATCGTAAAAACTCACCAGAAATCACTCCGCCGCTTGCACCGCCACAGAAAATGGAGAAAAGCCTGAGAGCAAATGAGAGCAAAACGGAAGGAAAAGAAAGCGAGTGGGAACTCTGAGAAGTGGGAGATTTATATAGGCCAAAGGGGGTAGGCAAATCGTCGCCATAATTACCCCTCGAAGGCAAATCGTCTCCATAATTATCCATCCAAGGTGAAAAGATGTGGTTGATGTAACCGACACAACTGTCCCCGAATTACAGCGTGACATGTGTCACCCTACGCAGGAATTGAGGGAACGCCTCCTGACAACATGAAGGCCTAGGCAAGCTTATTTGAAGTGACGTGTCTTTCTGAATAGAAGATGTAAGGATTCACTGAAAAATGACACAGGCCCAAAGAAAGGGGATATCCACCTCGAGCTGATGGAATAACTTTGGGAACATAAAAAATTTGGCCAAAAACTGGGAGAGCCACTTAAGTACCAGAGGAGCTACCTTGGTTAGGAGAGGCATCTCAGATTGTCAAAACTCCCTTCGAAGAAGACAACCTCAGCTAAAAATTCAGTCATGACAACTGAGCTAACCACCACCTTCCACGAAAATCCCATCATTTGCTCAAATAACCGAAGATATAACTACAATCTTCCGAGGGGGGCATATGATAGCCAAAGGGCTATTACCCTCCAGAATCTCAAGCTCTGATGAAGCACCACCCTCAGAGAATGCGAGCACCAACCTCAGGAAAATAGGGTCCGTAGTCCTTGCCCCTTGACCTCGGTTATCCACCATCACTCACGGGGAATAATGGGACTGACCTCGGGAACATAGTACACTACCACCATCTATAAGATGACCTGAACAACTTAGGGAGGAGGAGACTCACCATCCTTGGTAGGGGAAAACATCCTCCGAAGGGGATCCTCTACTCCGAAGGGCCTTTCAAGTGACTAGAGCAACCTCAGCGAGAAGGTTTCATATCTCAAAGAGGTCTCTTTCACCGAAGGGGTCTTGTGGACACGAGAAAAATGGTTAATGAGCCTCTGACATAGAGACCTTGCACACGCCCCTGACACACAGGCCTCCCACGACCCTGAATTCTGGCCAGAATGGCCCATGGCCAGCTGGAGATCCCTATCCCCAAAGGTACAGACCGCATCTGGCCAAACATGTGTCATGATCTAAGCGGGCTGTGTCAAATGGACTTCTCCTAATGTCCTCCAATAAATACTTGGGGAAACATCCTTGCTAAGGACAGAGGCAGAACTCTCAAGAGAACTTTACTGTTTACTCTACATTCACTACTCTTCACTTGCCAGATACTGACTTGGGCGTCGGAGGCTCCTCCCCTGGAAACACACTCCGGGGACCTCCTAACCCCTATTCTTTTGAGCGTTTGAGGCAATCTCATAATGAAAGTCTCTTATACTAGTCTCTCCATACCAGAAGTCCCTCTCAGGCTTACCATGTTGTACAATGAAGATGCTGACGGGCATCACTTATGATTTCAAACTCTTATTGTATTGGGCTTCTTGGCTGTCATGCATTATAATGTCACACTTGATGAGCACACATGGAACCCCTTAAAAAGAAGAAATTAAAAGCTTGCCTTGTGATACAAGTAATGGTTGGACTTTTTATGGTAGATTCCTGGGACACCTCTTAGTGCCTTAGCCCTATGAGTAGGGCTTGTATGCACGCTTAATAAACTAGGCCGAGTGTTAAACATATTTATAAGCCATCATGGGTGCACCTACGAAACATAAGCTTTATTGTTTTTATGTGGCATTAAAGGGGTAGCCTTATATGTTCACTGGCTGGGGCCTGTGTGGGGTGTGACAGCTTTGTTGGTATTATAGCATGGTTTTGGAATGTTGAGTCTGTCTCGACTGGCCCCACTTAAGTTGAATAGACGTGTACTTGTTGAGCTTATGTGAATAAATGTATCCTTGAGTGTAGGATGAGAACTAGGGGTTAAGAAAAATGAACTCTTAAACAAAATGAAAGTAGGGCAACCCATCCAAAAGATGTATAGCTTGAAGTTGAACCTGAGAGGCAAGAGGAGGACTTAGAGCTTAATAAGGCCAAAGAGCCCAATGCCAGGGCAGAAATGCCTAGACCTAGTAGAGGAAGATAGGAGAAAATTGAACAGATGGTGGCAAGCATGCAGGCTACCATGGCCCAGTAAGTGGAGGGTATGCAAGCCTTGACTAGAGGTCGATCTCAAATACCTAAGGAAGAAGGCCTAGCAAAGAGCCAATACATTACGATCAAACAAGTAGGAATGAAGGAGATATAGTTGAAGAAGAAGGTGATGAAGAAATGAGACATCCAAGAGCTAGGAGAGTGAGATCAGAAGTAAGGCAACACATTAGAGCAGAAGTAGAAGAGAGTCTAAAGGTGAAAGAACTAGGCACTAATATGAATCCAAGGAGGACTGAGCCTCCTACAGAGATTACTCCAAGAGAAGGGCCATCAAGAGGTGGAACCTGAGATATAGAAGCAAGAGGAGAAAGGCAAAGAAAAGGTAGTTTAAGGGAGGGCCAATTAGAGCGATTCCTAACATTAAAACCTCATATTTTCAAAGGTGGTTGTGTCCCGGAGGAAGCTGAATTTTGGTTCTACTAGATAGAGAAGATATTTGAAAGAATGGAAGTATCCTCCACATAAAAGGTACTTATAGCTACCTTTAGACTTGAGGGGAATGCAGAGCTCTAATGGAGAGCTGTGCAAAGGGCTTATCAAAGCAAGAATCAGAGGAGGCCACCTACAAGGAGAAGGTCAATGAGGTGGGCTAAATTTCTCCAAGTCTTTCAACAATAATGTGTGAGTAAAGCCGTAAAAGACCAAAAGCAAGTAGAATTTGATCAGTTGAACCAAGGGAATCTTAGTGTAATGGAGTATGAACAAAAATTTAATAGCTTGATAAGATATGCTCGATAATATGATGGACAAGAGGAGCTGAGGACCAAAAGATTCTTAAGAGGCTTAAGACCTGAACTGAGGTAAATCCTCAAAGCTGTGGGAACTAAAGACTACTATCAAGTAGTGCAAAGTGCCATAGGACTTGAACAAGAATTCATGGAGCGAACAAGGAATGGCTCAGGAAGTGGAAGTGGCACACAAAAAGGGAACAAGAAAAGACCTAGAGAAGAGGCTAAAACTATTGGAGGGGAAAAAAAGCAAGAAAGAAAGGGGACCACAACAATATGGTCCACAATGCCCTACCTGTGGAAAGTTCCATGGCGACAAGTGATGTTTTAAACTTACTAATGGCTACAATAAGTGTGGAGCCCCAGACCATTGGGTGAAAGATTGCCTAAAATGGGGAGATGAAAAGAAACTTTTAGGGAGGTTCAACCCTAGATGGCCTGGAGGGCAACTGCTTATGCCATAAATGAAACCTAATGTACATAACCTAGGAGGAAAGTATGTACCTAAGTTGCCACAGGATCAAAGGAGGCAAAATAGACCACCTGGTAGAGTGTTCTAGCTAGAAACATCAAAGATAGTGTGATAGCCGAAGGACTATCGCCTCCACCTAGCCGTACTTCCTGCCACCAGAATGGCCAGGAGATCTGGCGCTACCCGGAAAAAGGTGGGATCACACACCTCGGGGAAAAGCCGAAGAGCCCGAGCTCGGCACGCTAGGGAACCTGAGGATACTATTAGCCCCCCCGAGGTAGTAAACAGACCGCCTTCGAAAAAGTGGCACCAGCTAGGGCGGGCCGAACATGATCTTTTCGAAGGCGGAACTCCCTAAATCTGGGAACCCCCAAACTAGAGGCATGTTTCCCGAAGTGGCACGGTCCATACTAGAGGATGACCTCACCCAGGGACCTCGGGAATACGGCAGAAGCATTTAAGGAAGCCTCTGACATGTCGCCCACAGATGTCACAAGCCATCTCAAACGGTGCTTTGATACGCCGACGCCATCAAAGTCACATCATGGCCTGTCTCGGCTCAAGGCTCAAGGAAGCCTGCCACCAGCTACTTGTCCTCTACGCCCAGACATTCAGAGAACATCTGACTGAACACGTGTCACGATCTGAATGGGCTGGACACCTCTATAAATACCAGGGAATACACCTTGGCAAACGGCTGGCAAATATCCTGACTCTTCACTCTGAGAAAATACGACCAGGCACTCTCCCTTGGGCAAACCGGCCACCAGGCGTTCTTCCTCTCCGGGAGTCCCTCCATCAGTCACCATGACTACCAACGATGAAGCCCCTGGGCATCAGAGTGCAAGATGCAAATGAGGCCAAAGTAATGGAAAAGGAGACTAGCCAACAAATGCTAAGTAGAATAGCCTTGAAAGGTACTATTCACCTTAATGGCCAATTAGTGTCTATTTTATTTGATACTGGAGCTTTATTGTCCATAATTTCTTCTAAATTGGTTAAGGCTATGAACTTAGAAGTAAAGCACATGACAAACAAGTATATAGTTAAGACTGTTGGCAATAAAATCTTATTTGCATATCACGCAGTTGAGAATTGTGTGCACAAGTTTCACAAGCTGGAACTCCAAGCATATTTAATAGTGTTGGACACTTATGGTTATGATGTAATCTTAGGCATGAAATTGGCTAAGTGAAAATGAAGCAGTGATAGATTGTCATACAACACAATTATTAGTGCCTGGTTCTAAAGCATTTGAATAGGATAAATCCCTTGAATTAGCTTCGGACTGCCAAATGGAGGTGGTAAAACAAGTACCATTAGATGATGAACGTGGGGTGACTAGTGAACTAGGCCAAATCCCCATAGTTAGGATTACCCAGAGGTCTTGCTTATAGACCTACCTGGATAGCCACCAAAGAGAGAGGTGGAGTTTGAAATCAAACTTGTACTAGGAGCAACACCTGTGTCCTCTGCTCCTTATAGAATGGCCATATCTAAAATAGTAGAGTTAAAGAAGCAATTAGAAGAATTGCTTGCAAAAGGGTTCATAAAACCTAGTGTGTCTCCTTCAGGAGCACCTATCTTACTTGTAAAGAAAAAGGCTGGAACCCTAAGACTCTATATTGATTATAGAAAATTGAATGCCCTGACTATTAAGAACAAGTATCCTCTCCCAAAAATTGAGGATTTATTTGAACAATTGAAAGGACCCAAAGTGTTCTCCAAAATAGACTTATGGTCTAGTTATATCCAAATAAGAGTCAAAGAGGAAGACATACCTAAAACGGTATTCAGAATTAGGTATGGAAATTTTGAGTACACAGTGATGCCATTGGGCTCACTAACGCACTTGCATTCTTCATGGATCTTATGCAAAGGGTGTTTAAGGCTTACCTAGACTACTTTATGGTGGTATTCATTAATGATATTTTAGTGTACTCAAAAGATGAGTAAAGTCACAAGAAACATTTAAGGCTTGTACTTGGTTTACTCTAAGATCATAAGTTATATAGGAAGTTGAGTAAATGCAAGTTTTGGACCCAAGAGATTGGATTCTTGGGTCATATAATTAATGACCAAGGATTGGCAGTGGATCCTAAAAGGGTTAAAGCCATCTTGGATTGGAAACAACCTCAAAATGTTAAGGAAGTTAGAAGTTTCTTGGGGTTAGCTGGTAATTACGAGAGATTTATACCCAATTTTTCAATGATAGTAGCTCCTACGACCCAACTAACAAGAAAGGACCAAAAATTTATCTAGGAAAGTAAATGTGAAAATAGTTTTTAGGAGCTAAAAAGAAGACTAACTATGGCTCCTATGCTTGTCCAACCAAATCCTGAAAGGACCTAGAAGGTATACACTAATGCCTCACAAGTGATAGCCAAAGCCTATCGCCTCTATCTGGCCGAACTCCCTGCCACAAGAATGGCCAGAAGAGACTGGCGATACCCGAGTGAAAATGGGATCATACACCTCGGGAGATAGCCGAAGAGCTCCGAGCCCGGCATGCCAGGAAACTTGAGGATACTACTAGCCCCCCGAGGTTGCAAACAGATCGCCTTCGGAAAAGAGGCACCAGCTATTGCAGGCCGAACATGATCTCCCCGAAGGCGGAACTCCCTGAAGCTGGGAACCCCTGAGCTGGGTGCGTGTTTCCCGAAGAGGCATTGTCCATACCAAAGGATGACCTCGCCCAGGGACCTCGGGAGTACGGCAGGAGCATTTAAGGAAGCATTTAAGGAAGCCTCTGACACGTCCTTCCACAGACGTCATAAAGCCGCCTCAATAGGCGCTCTGGCATGCTGACGCCATCAAAATCACATCATGGCCCATCTCAGCACAAGGCTCAAGGCAACCTGCTACCAGCTATCTGTCACCTACGCCCAGAAACTCAGGGAACATCCGACCGAACACGTGTCGCGATCTGAACGGGCTAGGCACTCCTATAAATACCAGGAAATAAATACTTGGCAGGAGGTTGGTTCGCAAAAGGTCTGACTCCCAGACTCTGAGAAAATCACCAAGCAAGACTCTTCAGCCTTTTTGTGCTATTTCCTTTGCTTTTTCTCAGCCACCACTGACTTAGGCGTCGGAGGCTCCCCCCCCGGAAACACATTCCGGGGGCCTCCTAACCCACTTTTTCTGAGCATCGCAGGTACTCTCCCTTGGGCGCACCATCCTCCAGGCGTGCTTCCTCCTAGAAGTCTCTCCAACAGTCACCATGACACTAAACGATGAGGCCCATGGCCATCATTTGGCGCCGTCTGTGGGAAACCGCTCTGAGATCGCCGTCGTTGAAACTCGGCGTTCTAAGGACAAGGGACTTCCGAGGTCTCCATCCGCGCCTGAGACACAACCGGCTGCTGAGCAAGCACTCCCAGGGACTTCTGCGTCTCAGGAAGATCGCCCTCTAGTAATCACTATGAGCTTTATGAGGGAGTTTCAGCGTTCGGTCGTAGCCAAAATGACACAGCAGATCGACCGAAGATGGTCACAGCAGACACAGGCCCAAAAACCTCCCTCACCTGCACGCCCTCGGGAGAAAAGTCAGAGGTCGACCCATCGCAGTTCGGGAAGCGTAGACCCGCGCGAAGAGTCATCCACGGAGAGTATACCCCTTGGGAAATGGCCTGTGGGACAAACTAGGTCCAAACGACCGAAAGTCTCACGGTGAAGGAGTTCGTCGCCTGAGGTGAGGTCCGTATCCCCTCAGCGCCGAACTCGCTCCCCGAAGAGGCGCCGACGATCTCCCTTCCCTGAAGAAAGGCCTAGTGCCACCGTGCTTATGGAGAGGATATTAGCACGGCTAGGTAGGGTGGAGAAACAAATGGCCAGAAAACCCGTTTGGGACAGGCTCACGGGAGCCTTCTGCGAAGATGGGTCCCCGTTCACCCGGACCGTGGCCGAGGCAGCCATGCCAGGTGACTTCAAAGTACCTCGGTTGGAGATTTATGATGGCCGTACCGATCCACAGGCCCTTCTGACAAAGTATAGACGCAGCATGATAATGCACGGTGCTGACGCCGCTACCATGTGCAAGTGCTTCGAAGTCACCCTCACAGCGCCAGCAACTGCATGGTACAATTCATTGCCTTCAGGGACCATCACTGAGTTCCAGGAGTTGTCCACGGCCTTCACGCAGCAATTCATTGGGAGTCGACCTACTGCGAAGATGCCTGTCCAGATGTTCGACATAGAGCAGAGGAACGGAGAAACTATCCGAGACTATGTCGAAAGATTCAACAGGGAAGCTCTTAGCGTCCCCGACTTTCGGCCCGAAGTTCGCATTCTTTCCATGACCAGGGGCCTTCGGCGAGACTCACAACTGTTCTACGAGTTCTCAAAGGATCCCCCGGAGACCCTCGGAGAATTTTACCGAAGGGCAGAACAGCACATGACCGCCGAGGAACTAAGAATGGCTGGGCCGAAGTCCGATCACCACCACGCCGAAGGATCCAATCAACAAGCTCGGCATTCGACCGAACAGGCAGGACGACCTCGGAGGATGCATGGAAGGAAACCCCAAAGTTTCACACCACTCAGCACTACACGGACAAACATCCTCATGTCGCTGGAAAGGCAAGGGACGCAGATTTGGCGACCAAGGGCCATGACCGCCAATAATAAGAAGAATGCAAAGAAGTACTGCCAGTTTCATCGCGACCACGGTCATGACACCGAAGACTGCTTCCAGCTGAAGAAGTACATAGAGTCGCTGATAAAGCAGGGCCAACTTCGGAAATACCTGTGGATGCCATCCTCGAAAGGCAGAAAAATGGAGGAAGAAAGGGCCGAAGATGAGGACTATGACTCTGATAGGCGGAGAAACCGAAGTCCAAAAAGGCGCCCTCCACCTCCGACAGGGGTTATCCAAACAATCACCACGGGGCTTCCATCCTCGGAAAGAAAACGGAAGGCCAGAGAAATTGCAGTCATGGAATATCAAAATCCAGCAAAGAAGCTGGCCCGCAAAGACGGATCGACCATCGTCTTTCCCCATGACGATCCGCTGCTGATCATGGCGAGGATAGGGAACTGGGATGTCAAAAGGGTGCTACTTGATGATGGATCAAATGCGGACATCCTATTCTCGCACTTACTGCCGAGCTTGGGCATCTCCAGCAGCGAGCTTAAGCCAGTCACCTCGCCCACCTTCGGGGTTGGACCATCCGAACTGCCCGTTCTCGGATGGATCGACCTCCCACTGATGATGAGAGGGACTTCGGTAGACGGAGCAGCTGAGTTGTATGCTTCCACAATGGCAAGGTTCATCGTCATGAACGTTCCGTCCTCGTACAACGCCATCCTTGGAAGGCAGACACAGGGAAACCTGCACATTCGTTCTGATGTGAAGTACTTGACTATCACATTCGCCACAAAGGATGGAGATGCAGAGATTTTCATAGACCAGGCCGAGGTAAGAAAGGTGTTTGTTAAAGCACGAAAGGCCCCGGCGAGCAACTTCGCACAAACAATGGAGGCAAAGGCGTCAGAAAAAGGCAAAGAAGAAGATCTTGCAAAAGCGGAAATGGATACAGTAGAACTTATCCCAGGACAATCTACCCGAATAGGGAAGAGCTTGGCCAAAGGTGGGAAGGAAAACCTTGTATCTTTTCTGCTGAAAAATAAAGATCTGTTTGCCTACTCGCCGAAAGATATGCCAGGAGTAAACTCTGGCATAATGCAGCATAGCCTCAAAGTAAGCCTGAAAGCAAAACCTGTCCGGCAAAAGAAACGAAGCATCTCAGCCTACAAGAGCAACTTTGTCAGAACCGAGGTCCAGCGTCTGTTAGACGCCAAAGTCATCAGGGAGGTGAAGTATCCCGAATGGTTAAGCAACGTGGTCATTCCCACAAAAGAAGGTAGCAGCAAACTCCGGATGTGCATCGACTTCAGAAACTTGAACGATGCTTGCCCGAAAGACTCATACCCTCTGTCACCAATAGATCAACTGGTAGATTAAACTGTCGAATACGGGCTCCTAAGTTTCCTAGACGCCTTCAGTGGCTACCATCAAATAAGGATGGACCCCGAAGATGAAGAAAAAACTGCCTTCATCACCGAGGGAGGAACATACTGCTATGTCAGGATGCCCTTCGGACTCAAAAATGCAGGAGCCACCTACCAAAGGTTGATGAACAAGGTCTTTAAAGACCAAATGGGGAGAAACATGGAGGTGTATGTTGACGATATGATAGTCAAAAGCAAGCTCCCTCACAACCACGTTACAGATCTAGAGGAAACCTTCCAAAAGCTCAGAGCCTTTGGGATTCGGCTCAATCCTAAAAAGTGCATCTTCGGAGTAACCTCGGGAAAATTCCTTGGGTACATGGTATCCGAAAGAGGCATTGACGCTAACCCCAAGAAGATCAAGGCGCTGCTTGAGTTCCGAACTCCTGCCACAGTCAAAGACGTGCAGAGGCTCGCCGGAAGAATAACCTCATTGAGCAGATTCATTTCCAGGTACGGAGATAGGTGTCGACCTTTCTTCAAAGTCCTCACAAAGGCAGCAAAAATGGAAGGCGACCTCGGAAGGAATGATCACCCTTGGGGTGAAGATTGCCAAAAGGCCTGGGAAGAACTCAAAGTCTACTTGGCTAGCCTGCCGACTCTGCGACAACCTCGGGAGGGAGAACCCCTCGTTTTGTACCTCACCGTCACGGAGAAAGCTGTAAGCTCGGTCTTCGTGAAAGAAGAAGGGCCAAAGCAATGGCCAGTCTATTACGTCAGCAAATCCCTGCATGCCGCCGAAGTCAGGTACCCTCTGCTTCAAAAAGCTATATACGCCTTGGTGCTTGCAGGGAGAAGGCTGCGGCCATACTTTTAGGCTCACCCCATCATCGTCCGAAGTAGTCTACCGCTACGGGATGTTATGAAGAAAGTTGATCATTCGGGAAGGCTCTCCAAATGGTGCATAGAGCTTGGCGAACACGAAATCATATATGAACCTCGGAAGGCCATAAAAGCTCAAGCACTGGCAGACTTTATCACCGAAGTACCCACCACTAAGGAAAGCCACATGGATCCGAACGGAGGTGAGCCAGAGTGGACCTTACATGTTGACGGAGCCTTGGGATCCGAACACCAGGGAGTTGGAGTAATTATCAGAGGACCCGAAGGCCTAGAGGTAAAGAAGGCTATTAAGTTCAGCTTCAGCGTCACTAACAATGTGGCAGAGTATGAAGCCCTCATAGCGGGATTATGCTTGGCCAGAAGGATTGGCGTGAGAAACTTAAAGGCTCACAGCGATTCCCAGCTGGTAGTTCGGCAGACGGCAGGAGATTATAGGGTGAAGGACCCAATCTTGGCAAAATACCACGAGCTGGTAGCAAAGCTTGATGGCCATGGGCCTCATCATTTAGAGTCATGGTGACTGTTGGAGAGACTTCTAGGAGGAAGAACGCCTGGAGGATGGGTCACCTAAGGGAGTGTGCCTGAAAGCTCAGAAACAAAGGGTTAGGAGGCCCCCGGAGTGTTTTTCCGAGGGGGGAGCCTCCGACGCCCAAGTCAGTGGCGGCTGAGAAAAAGGCAAAGGTAATAGCACACAGGGCTGAAGAGTCTCGCCTGGTAATTTTCTCAGAGTGTGGGAGCAGTGTTTTGCCAACCAACCTCCTGCCAAGTATTTATTTCCTGGTATTTATAGGAATCCCTAGCCCGTTCAGATCGCGACACGTGTTCGGTCGGATGTTCCCTGAGTTTCTGGGCGTAGGAGACAGATAGCTGGTAGCAGGTTGCCTTGAGCCACGTGCTGAGATGGGCCATGATGTGATTCTGATGGTGTCCGTGTGTCAGAGCGCCTTTTGAGGCGGCTTGTGACGTCCGTGAAAGGACGTGTCAGAGGCTTCCTTAAATGCTTCCATAAATGCTATTGCCATACTCCCGAGGTCCCTGGGCGAGGTCGTCCTTTGGTACGGACGGTGCCTCTTCGGGAAACACGCACCCAGTTCGGGGGTTCCCAGCTTCAGGGAGTTTCACCTTCGGGGAGATCATGTTCGGCCCGCAATAGCCGGTGCCTCTTTTCCGAAGGCGATCTGTTTACAACCTCGGGGGGCTAGTAGTATCCTCAAGTTTCCTGGCGTGCCGGGCTCGGAGCTCTTCGGCTATCTCCCGAGGTGTATGATCTCATTTTCACTCGGGTATCGCCAGTCTCTTCTGGCCATTCTTGTGGCAGGGAGTTCGGCCAGATAGAGGCGATAGTGTTTGGCTATCACATGCCCCCCGTTGGAAAGCCGAAGTGAAGACATCGGTTTTGCATCTCTTTCCGAGGTTGTTCTTGGGAGTCTCTTAGGAAGCTCAACCTGTTCCAAGGATGCACCTTCTGCCCAAAGGGCTGTTCGGCCTTGGCCTGTTCTTTGGTGTCTTCGAGGCGGAGCCTGTGCCGAAGATACACCTCTTGCCCGAAGATCATGGGCTGTTTGGCCATAGCCTGTCTCTTGGTGTCCTCGAGGTGGCCTGCTCTTTGTTTCTGTAGGTCTGATGGCCAAGCGTGTCAGTCTGAGCGACGCGTCCCAGCTTTTTAGGGATGTCAGAAGACGTGCTCCCTTTTTCCTAGGGATGTCAGGAGACGTGTCCCCGTTTTGGCGGGGCGGCTGACACGTGGTGCTTTGCCATTGGAGGAGAGTTGCGTCGGTTACAGAGGGCGCGCCTTTTCAGGTGCAGAGGGCAGTTACGACGACGATTCACCTCCAAAGGGTACTTATGACGACGTTTTGGTTACCCACCTCTGGCCTATAAATGGCTCGTTTCATCATAAGTTCCATTTTCTTTTTCCTCCGCTCTTCTCTCTGCTTTGCCCCTGTTCTTGCACTTTCTTGCTTTCTGTGGCGGAGCTGCCTTAATCAGAGCTTTTTCCAGCCAACTTTCACGACGGCGTCCTCAGACTTTGGCAAATCTTTTGGTGGGTTCTTGTTTTCCAGAGTGTTTTGATCTCTCTGTTCTTTGGAGTTTTTTTCTGGAAACTGTTTTTTTTTTTCTTTTCCAAACTCGCTTTCATGTCTACAATGCCTATCCCTGAGAGCTGGCAGCCTCTTTTAGCCCATCCTTGTTGCACCACCACTGCAAAGTTAGAGAGGTGGAAGAAAAAGTTCTTTCTTCCCACTTACGCCATTACTAGGCTGCCTTGTTCTAGCCATTATGCTTTTTCAAACCACAGAAACGAGGTTACCATTTTCCGAGCCCAGCTGAAGGCCGGTCTTCGGTATCCTCCCCCGAAGATGGTTTGCGAGTTCTGCCAATTTCATGGCATTGCTGTGAACCAGCTTCCCCCGAACTCGTTCTGCTATTTTAACGCGTTCCTCTGCATGTGTGGCGTGTTCGGGATAGAACCCCATTTTATAATCTTCATGCAGTACTACAACCTCTCTATGGTCCTGAAGGGTGGCTTTTATTTCATGCTACCTCGGGGATCCAGGAGCAAAAAATTCATGTTCACCTTCGCCACTAAGGATAGCTAGCGGGGGTGGCAACAAAAGTTCTTCTTCCTGAAGATGGTTGAGGCCTGGTCGTACGTCCCGACCAAATGGGCTCAGGGAATACTGAATGTGGACATCGTTGATCCGAGGATGCTGCTGACTCCAGAGTTGGCTCCCGTGTTTGCGGATTTCCACGCCCGCATTCGGGCTGTCTCTGACTGGACTCCCGAGGTCGCTCCGCATGCCCTTTACCCTTTTCCTATCAACTAGAAGTTGATGACCGAAGAGGTCCTTCAGGAGCTAAAGGTGGTGAAGGAGCATGAGACTGACCTCAAGATGCCAGCTCCTGCCATCGCCGGGAAGGATTCCTGGTTGGTCAAGCTTCTTAAGGAGGAAATTTCTTTCGAAACGCTTGTCGAAAGTGAGTTGTCTTCTACTCCCTTGCTGTTTTCTTCCTCGGACTTATGCTGATATTTCTCTTCTTTTTCAGAGATGGGCGACGGGACTGCCGCCTATTACAAGTCCCTTTTCTCCGGCCAAGTGGAGAAGGGGGAGCAGACAAAGAAGGCAACTTCCCGAAGGCGGAAGTCTGTCGGTGCTGGTCCTTCGGCTAAACGGGCGAAGAAGACTGTCCTTTCCTCCCCTTTGGAAAGTATTGGGGAGCAAAGCGAGGACGCTGAGGCCGTTGTCGCTTCGCTGCCCGAACCTTCGGCCGAGGTCCCTGCCGCCACCAACGTCCTTCATACCGACGCCCCTCCCCAAAGTCCTACCCCGTCGCAAGTCCTTCTGGACGCCGTGGTAGAGGCAGCTTCTGCCGTGGAACGGCGCAGGCAGAAGGGTAAGGGCATTTCGACCGAGGAGGCTGAGGACTCCGAGGACGTCGTTGTCGAGGTCCCTCCAGGTTAGTTGCTTTCAGGACAAGTATGCTTCTTCTTCTTCTTTTTTTTTTTTTCTAAATTTTCCTTTGTCTCTGACCCACTTCTCGTTTTTGCCGTGCAGGGGAGTTACTTATCCCGAACTGGGCGGCCGAACATGCGAAGGCGCGGGCCCTTCACGACGCCAAAGTCCCGCAAGGGAAGGTTCCCAAAGAGCCTTTCTGGACATTCACGGAGGACATGAACTTGTACTCCGAGGACTGTCCATAAATGGCGAAGCAAATTTCGAAGGGGGTGCTTACAGAGGCCTCCTTCAAGGCTATTGCGGCGGCCCATCCGGATGATGACACCCTTGCCACCAAAGTCACCGAGCATGCTGCTCAGGTTTGTTCTTCACACCTTTTTCCCTTCAATTTTTCCCAAGTGCCTGGCTCTTACTGACCTTGCGTTCATCTTTTTGCAGCTGCTGGGATACGCCGGCTTTCTCCAAGTTCGGGTGGCCAGGTAGGAGAAGTTCCGAGCTTCGGCCTTAGAGGCCTTAGAGAAGGCGAAGGCCAGTCGCTTGGCATTGATCACCGAGAACCAGCAGCTGTCACATGCTGCGAAGGAAGAAGTTGCCGCCCTCCGGGAGGAGTTCCGGAAGGAGAAAGAAGAACTTGGGAAGGATTCCTCCCGGAAGATTGCTGACCTCGGCGAGCAGATAAATGGAATGCTGGGCGCCAACGAGGAGCTCCTAAAGGATAAGTCAAATTCTGACAAGCTCATACTGGCATTAACAGCTGAGAAAAACATCCTTGCAGCCGAGGTCAAGTCCTTGAAGAAGGATCCGAAGGGGAAGAAACAGATAAAGGCGCTGGAAGAGGAGATCACGGATCTAAAGGACGAGCTTGACGACCTCGAGCTTGAGAAGAACAAGTATGATCAAATGGCCAAGGTCGCCTTTCAGGACGGCTTCTGCCTTGTTCGGCACCAAGTCCTCCAGAGGTTCCCAGATCTGGACCTCTATTTTCTAGAGGCTCTAAACATTCCTGGGGGACCTCGGTGGGAATGGTCCAAGGTCGAACATTTGAACCTTCCTCCTTCAATTCCAGTGCCAAAGGTGGTGGAAAAGGGCGGGCAGGCGAGTGGCTCTCGGGACGCCACGAACCCTTAGGCTAGTTTAGGGCCCCTTTTCCTTCCCTTCTATTTTGTATTCCTTATTCGGGCACTTCTTGATTGTAAAGCAGCTTACTCTTTAATGAAGACTTTTTTGGCTAAGTGTTTCTTCAAGTTTCTTTATTTTCATTGCCCCGAACGCATGTGCTGAAGAGACTTCGGAAAACCTGCAGTCAAAGGAACTTTTTTACCTTCCCTTGGCCGAGCCTGTTCGCTCAAGAGGCTTTTTGGAAAGTCTGAAAAATTTGACTAAGTCTTTTTGCAGGCTTTTGTATTTCCATTTTTTCCTGAGCACGTTCGCTCGAGGGACTTCAGAAAACACTTAGTCAAAATTTTCCTTCTTTTCCTTTTGTCCCGAGCATGTTTGCTCAAGAGACTTAGGAAATTTTCCGAGAGTTGTTTTCCGTTTTTCCCGAGCATGATGGCTTAAGGGACTCTGGAAGGTCAATCTTCGCTTTATTACGGCGAGCATCTTTGCCGAATTCTGCTTTGCACAATTTTGGATACTTAAGAACTTTCCTTAAGAGCATTCTGTGCTTACAATTGCTCCGCCTTATCTTAGGCGTAGAATTTTTTCAAGGCGTCTGAGTGCCAAGTATTTTTCAATTCTACGCCTTCGGTGTCGCCAAGTTTGTACACGCCTTTTCGTACTTCAGCGAGAACTAGATAAGGTCCTTCCCAGTTTGCGCGAAGTACTCCGTGGGACGGCCTTCGGGGTGCAAAGTCAGCCTTTCGGAGAACGAGGTCTCCCTTCTTGATTTCTTTTGGCCTGGCCCGTAAGTTTACAGCCGTGGCCACTCTTTGCTGAAAAGCTTTTCTCCTCAGCTCGGCTATTTCTCTGTGTTCGCCAACGAGGTCGAGCTTCGTTCTTAGGCCGAGGTCGTTTCCACCTTTATCAAATATTTGCACCCGTACTGAAGGTTGAACTATCTCTATTGGGATAATAGCCTCTGTACCGAAGACGAGTGAGAAGGGAGTCTCCCCTGTGGCTCTTCGGGGCGTCGTTCGGTAACTCCATAATACGCTTTGGAGTTCTCCTGGCCATTTCCCTTTTGCTTCCCCCAGTCTTTTCTTCAGGCCATCTTTTATGGTCCTGTTAGATACTTCCACCTGCCCGTTGCTTTGGGGGTGAGCTACTGGGCCGAAGTGCATTTTTACTCCGAGGTCGCTGATAAATTCCTGGAATCCTTTGTCTATGAATTGGGATCCATTATCAGCAACTAGTACCCTCGGTATGCCGAATCTGCATAATATGTTCTTCCATACAAACTTTTGCACTTCTTTTGCCGAGATAGTTGCTAATGGCTCTGCCTCGACCCATTTGGAGAAATAGTCTACTGCTACCACGCAGAATTTCACGCCTCCGGGCGCTGAGGGGAGTGGCCCAATAAGGTCTATGCCCCAGACTGCGAAGGGCCAAGGATAGTCAGCCGAGGATACCATTTCCGAGGGTGCCCTCTGGATGTTCGCGTGTTTTTGGCAGCTACCACATTTTCGGATAAACTGCCTTGCATCCTTTCTCAGGGTAGGCCAAAAGTATCCTTGGCGAAGTATCACCGCCGCAAGGGCATCAGTTCCAATATGTGAACCACACATGCCTTCGTGGACCTCTTTAAGGATCATTTTAGTATCCTCTTCATCCACGCATCTTTGCAGCGGGTTTGCATATCCCTGTCGGTATAACACTTCACCAATCAGGAAGAATCGGCCTGAGCGTCTTCGTAGTTTTGCAGCGTCACCGGGGTCTTCGGGGAGCACATTTTCTGCGAGGTATCTTTTTATGGGATCTTTCCATCCCTTTCCCGAGGTCGCTATGCTCAGCACTGAGATGCTTGGATGATCTAGCACCTCGGTGTATGTTTTTGACTTCGCCAAGCAATCTGCCTCTGTGTTATTCCGCCGAGGTACATTTTCGATCCGTACGGCGTCAAACTCTTGGATGAGCTTTGCTACCAGCTCGTGGTATTTTGCCAAGATTGGGTCCTTCGCCCCATAATCTCCTGCCGTCTGCCGAACTACCAGCTGGGAATCGCTGTGAGCTTTTAAGTTTCTCACGCCAATCCTTCTGGCCAAGCGTAATCCCGCTATGAGGGCTTCATACTCTGCCACATTGTTAGTGACGCTGAAGCTGAACTTAATAGCCTTCTTTACCTCTAGGCCTTCGGGTCCTCTGATAATTACTCCAGCTCCCTGGTGTTCGGATCCCGAGGCTCCGTCAACATGTAAGGTCCACTCTGGCTCACCTCCGTTCGGATCCATGTGGCTTTCCTTAGTGGTGGGTACTTCGACGATAAAATCTGCCAGTGCTTGAGCTTTTATGGCCTTCCGAGGTTCATATATGATTTCGTGTTCGCCAAGCTCTATGCACCATTTGGAGAGCCTTCCCGAATGATCAACTTTCTTCATGACATCCCGTAGTGGTAGACTACTTCGGACGATGATGGGGTGAGCCTGAAAGTATGGCCGCAGCCTTCTTCCTGCAAGCACCAAGGCGTATATAGCTTTTTGAAGCAGAGGGTACCTGACTTCGGCGCCATGCAGGGATTTGCTGATGTAATAGACTGGCCATTACTTTGGCCCTTCTTCTTTCACGAGGACTGAGCTTACAGCTTTCTCCGTGACGGCGAGGTACAAAACGAGGGGTTCTCCCTCCCGAGGTTGTCGTAGAGTCGGCAGGCTAGCCAAGTAGACTTTGAGTTCTTCCCAGGGCTTTTGGCAATCTTCACCCCAAGGGTGATCATTCCTTCCGAGGTTGCCTTCCATTTTTGCTGCCTTTGTGAGGACTTTGAAGAAAGGTCGACACCTATCTCCGTACCTGGAAATAAATCTGCTCAGGGAGGTTATTCTTCCGGTGAGCCTCTGCACGTCTTTGACTGTGGCAGGAGTTCGGAACTGAAGCAGCGCCTTAATCTTCTCGGGGTTAGCGTCAATGCCTCTTTTGGATACCATGTACCCAAGGAATTTTCCCGAGGTTACCCCGAAGATGCACTTTTCAGGATTGAGCCGAATCCCGAAGGCTCTGAGCTTTTGGAAGGTTTCCTCTAGATCTGCAACGTGGTTGTGAGGGAGCTTGCTCTTGACTATCATATCATCAACATACACCTCCATGTTTCTCCCCATTTGGTCTTTAAAGACCTTGTTCATCAACCTTTGGTAGGTGGCTTCTGCATTTTTGAGCCCGAAGGGCATCCTGACATAGCAGTATGTTCCTCCCTCGGTGATGAAGGCGGTTTTTTCTTCATCTTCGGGGTCAATCCTATTTGATGGTAGCCACTGAAGGCGTCCAGGAAACCTAGGAGCCAATATTCGGCAGTTGAATCTACCAGTTGATCTATTGGCGGCAGAGGGCATAAGTCTTTCGGGCAAGCATCGTTCAAGTTTCTGAAGTCGATGCACATCCGGAGTTTACTGCTACCTTCTTTTGTGGCAATGACCATGTTGTTTAACCATTCGGGGTACTTCACCTCCCTGATGACTTTGGCGTCTAACAGACGCTGGACCTCAGTTTTGACAAAGTTGCTCTTGTGGGCTGGGATGCTTCGTTTCTTTTGCCGGACAGGTTTTGCTTTCAGGCTTACTTTGAGGCTATGCTGCATTATGCCAGAGTTTACTCCTGGCATATCTTTCGGCGAGTAGGCAAACAGATCTTTATTTTTCAGCAGAAAAGATACAAAGTTTTCCTTTTCACCTTCGGCCAAGCTCTTCCCTATTCGGGTAGATTGTCCTGGGATAAGTTCTACTGTTTCCATTTCCGCTATTGCAAGATCTTCTTCTTTGCCTTTTTTTGGCACCTGTGCCTCCATTTTTTGTGCGAAGTTGCTCGCAGGGGCCTTTCGTGCTTTCACAAACACCTTTCTTACCTCGGCCTGGTCTATGAAGATCTCCGCATCTCCATCCTTGGTGCCAAATGTGACAGTCAAGTACTTCACATCAGGGCGAATGTGCAGGTTTCCCTGTGTCTGCCTTCCAAGGATGGCGTTGTACGAGGACGGGACGTCCATGACGATGAACCTCGCCATTGTGGAAGCGTACAACTCAGCTGCTCCATCTACCGAAGTCCCTCTCATCATCAGTGGGAGGTCAATCCATCCGAGAACGGGCAGTTCGGATGGTCCCACCCTGAAGGTTGGTTAGGTGACTGGCTTAAGTTCGCTGCTGGAAATGCCCAAGCTTGGCCGTAAGTGCGAGAATAGGACGTCCGCATTTGATCCGTCATCAAGCAGCACCCTTTTGACGTCCCAGTTCCCTATCCTCGCTATGATCAGCAGCGGATCGTCGTGGGGAAAGACGATGGTGGATCCGTCTTTGCGGGCCAGCTTCTTTGCTGGATTTTGATATTCCATGACTGCAATTTCTCTGGCCTTCCGCTTTCTTTCCGAGGATGGGAGCCCCGTGGTGATTGTTTGGATAACCCCTGTCGGAGGTGGAGGGCGCCTTTTTGGACTTCGGTTTCTCCACCTGTCGGAGTCATAGTCCTCATCTTCGGCCCTTTCTTCCTCCATTTTTCTGCCTTTCGGGGATGGCATCCGCAAGTATTTCCGAAGTTGGCCCTGCTTTATCAGCGACTCTATGTACTTCTTCAGCTGGAAGCAGTCTTCGGTGTCATGACCGTGGTCGCGATTAAACTGGCAGAACTTCTTGGCATTCTTCTTATTATCGGCGGTCATGGCCATTGGTCGCCGAATCTACGTCCCTTGCCTTTCCAGCGCCATGAGGATGTTGGTCAGTGTAGTGCTCAGTGGTGTGAAACTTTGGGGATTCCTTCCACGCATCCTCCGAGGTCGTCATGCCTGTTCGGTCGGATGCCGAGCTTGTTGATTGGACCCTTCGGTGCGGTGGTGATCCGACTTCGGCCCGGCCATTCTTAGCTCTTCAGCAGTCATATGCTGTTCTGCCCTCCGGTAAAATTCTCCGAGGGTCTCTGGGGGGTCCTTTGAGAACTCGTAGAACAGCTGTGAGTCTCGCCGAAGGGCCCGTGTCATGGCGAGAATACGGATTTTGGGCCGGAAGTCTGGGACGCTCAGTGCTTCCCTGTTGAACCTTTCGACATAGTCCCGGATGGTCTCTCCGTTTCTCTGCTCTATGTCGAACATCTAAACAGGCATCTTCGCCGTTGGCCTGCTCCCAATGAATTGCTGTGTGAAGGCCGTGGACTACTCCTGGAACTCAGTGATGGTCCCTGAAGGCAATGAATTGTACCATGCAGTTGCTGGCCCTGTGAGGGTGACTTCGAAGAACTTGCACATGGTAGCGTCATCAGCACCGTGCATTATCATGCTGCGTCTGTACTTCGTCAGATGGGCCTGTGGATCAGTACGGCCATCATCAATCTCAAACCGAGGTACTCTGAAGTCACCTGGCATGGCTGCCTCGGCCATGGTCCGGGTGAACGGGGACCCATCTTCACAGAAGGCTCTCGTGAGCCTGTCCCAAACGGGTTTTCTGGCCATTTGTTTCTCCACCCTATCTAATCGTGCTAATATCCTCTCCATAAGCACGGTGGCACTAGGCCCTTCTTCAGGGAAGGGAGATCGTTGGCGCCTCTTCGGGGAACGAGTTCGGCGCTGAAGGGATACGGACCTCACCTCAGGCGACGAACTCCTTCGCCGTGAGACTCTCGGTCGTTTGGACCCAGTTTGTCCCACAGGCCATTTCCCGAGGGTATATTTTCTGTGGAGGATTCTTCGCACTGGTCTCCGCTTCCCGAACTACGATGAGTAGACTTGGGGCTTCTCTCCCGAGGGCGTGCTGGTGAGGGAGGCCTCTGGGCTTGCGTTTGCTGTGGCCACCTTCGGTCGATCTGCTGTGTCATTTTAGACACGACCGAACGCTGAAAGTCCCTCTGGAAGCTCATGGTGATGACTATAGGGCGATCTTCCTCGGACGCAGAAGTCCCTAGGAGTGTTTGCTCAGCAGCCGGTTGTGTCTCAGGCGCGGACGGGGACCTTGGGAGTCCCTTGTCCTTAGAACGCCGAGTTTCAACAACGGCAATCTCAAAGCGGGTTCCGACAGACAGCGCCAAATGATGGCCATGGGCCTCATCGTTTAGAGTCAAGGTGATTGTTGGAGAGACTTCTAGGAGGAAGAACGCCTGGAGGATGGATCGCCCAAGGGAGTGTGCCTGAAAGCTCAGAAACAAAGGGTTAGGAGGCCCCCGGAGTGTTTTTCCGGGGGGGGGAGCCTCCGACGCCCAAGTTAGTGGCGGCGGAGAAAAAGGCAAAGGTAGTAGCACACAGGGCTGAAGAGTCTCGCCTGGTAATTTTCTCAGAGTGTGGGAGCAGTGTTTTGCCAACCAACCTCCTGCCAAGTATTTATTTCCTGGTATTTATAGGAATGCCTAGCCCGTTCAGATCACGACACGTGTTCGGTCGGATGTTCCCTGAGTTTCTGGGCGTAGGAGACAGATAGCTGGTAGCATGTTGCCTTGAGCCACGTGCTGAGATGGGCCATGATGTGATTCTGATGGCGTCCGTGTGTCAGAGCGCCTTTGGTACGGACGGTGCCTCTTCGGGAAACACGCACCCAGTTCGGGGGTTCCGCCTTCGGGGAGATCATGTTCGGCCCGCAATAGCTGGTGCCTCTTTTCCGAAGGCGATCTGTTTACAACCTCGGGGGGCTAGTAGTATCCTCAAGTTTCCTGGCGTGCCGGGCTCGGAGCTCTTCGGCTATCTCCCGAGGTGTATGATCTCATTTCCACTCGGGTATCGCCAGTCTCTTCTGGCCATTCTTGTGGCAGGGAGTTCGGCCAGATAGAGGCGATAGCGTTTGGCTATCAAAGCTCATCCAAGAGTTTGACGCCGTACGGATTGAAAATGTACCTCGGCGGAATAACACAGAGGCAGATTGCTTGGCAAAGTAAAAAACGTACACCGAGGTGCTAGATCACCCGAGCATCTCCGTGCTGAGCATAGCAACCTCGGGAAAGGGATGGAAAGATCCCATAAAAAGATACCTCATAGAAAATGTGCTCCCCGAAGACCCCGGCGACGCTGCAAAACTACGAAGGCGCTCAGGCCGATTCTTCCTGATTGGTGAAGAATTATACCGACAGGGATATGCAAACCCGCTGCAAAGATGCGTGGATGAAGAGGATACTGAAATGGTCCCTGAAGAGGGCCACGAAGGCATGTGTGGTTCACATATTGGAACTGATGCCCTTGCGGCGGTGATACTTCGCCAAGGATACTTCTGGCCTACCCTGAGAAAGGATGCAAGGCACTTCGTCCGAAAATGTGGTAGTTGCCAGAAACACGCGAACATCCAGAGGGCACCCTCGAAAATGGTATCCTCGGCTGACTATCCTTGGCCCTACGCAGTCTAGGGCATAGACCTTATTGGGCCACTCCCTTCAGAGCCCGGAGGCGTGAAATTCTGCGTGGTAGCAGTAGACTATTTCTCCAAATGGGTCGAGGCAGAACCATTAGCAACTATCTCGGCAAAAGAAGTGCAAAAGTTTGTATGGAAGAACGTAGTATGCAGATTCGGCATACCGAGGGTACTAGTGGCTGATAATGGATCCCAATTCATAGACAAAGGATTCCAGGAATTTATCAGCGACCTCGGAATAAAAATGCACTTCGCCCCAGTAGCTCACCCCCAAAGCAACGGGCAGGTGGAAGTATCTAATAGGACCATAAAAGATGGCATGAAAAAGAGACAGGGGGAAGCAAAAGGGAAATGGCCAGGAGAACTCCAAACTGTATTATGGAGTTACCGAACGACGCCCCGAAGAGCCACAGGGGAGACTCCCTTCTCACTCATCTTCGGTACAGAGGCTATTATCCCAATAGAGATAGTTCAACCTTCAGTACGGGTGCAAATATTTGATGAAGGTGGAAACGACCTCGGCCTAAGAACGAAGCTCGACCTCGTTGGCGAACACAGAGAAATAGCCGAGCTGAGGAGAAAAGCTTTTCAGCAAAGAGTGGCCGCGGCTATAAACTTACGGGCCAGGCCGAAAGAAATCAAGAAAGAAGACCTCGTTCTCAGAAAGGCTGACTTTGCACCCCGAAGGCCGTCCCACGGAGTACTTCGCGCGAACTGGGAAGGACCATATGTGGTTCTTGCTGAAGTACGGAAAGGCGTGTACAAGCTTGGCAATGCCGAAGGCGTAGAATTGAAAAACACTTGGCACTCAGACGCCTTGAAAAAATTCTATGCCTAAGGTTGAGCGGAGGAATCGCGTTGTACGAAAAATAATCTAAGTACAGAATTGTACAAAATTCCGTGAAGATACTCACCACAAGCGCAGATATGACTTTCCGAAGTCCCTTGAGCCATCACGCTCGGGAAATATGAGAAAATCTCTCAGCGGTACTCGCCGAAATAAGCGCAGAGACAGTTTTCCAAAGTCCCTTGAGCCATCACGCTCGGGAAAAATGGAAAACAGAAAATCTCGTGAAAAAGGTTTCTTAAGTCTCCTGAGCGAACATGCTCGGGACAAGGGGAAATGAAAAATTTCGACTAAAGGGTTTCCGAAGTCCCTCGAGCGAACGTGTTCGGGACAAAATGGAAATACAAAATCCTGCAAAAAGACTTAGTCAAATTTTTCAGACTTTCCAAAAAGCCTTTTGAGCGAACAGGCTCGGCCAATGGAAAGATCTTTCACACTTAGTCAAGTTTCTTTAATCGCAGGTTTTCCGAAGTCTCTTGAGCAAATGTGTTCGGGGCAATGGGAATAAAGAAACTTGCGAAAAGACTTAGCCAAAAAGTCTTCATTAAAGAGTAAGCTGCTTTACAATGAAGAAGTGCCTGAAGAAGGAACACAAAATTGAAGGGAAGGAAAAGGGGCCCTAAAATAGCCTAAGGGTTCGCAGCGTCCCGAGAGCCACTTGCTTGCCCACCCTTTTCCACCACCTTCGGTGCTGGAATTGAAGAAGGAAGGTTCAAATGTTCGACCTTGGACCATTCCCACCGAGGTCCCTCAGGAATGTTTAGAGCCTCTAGAAAAGAGAGGTCCAGATCTGGGAACCTCTGGAGGACTTCGTGCCGAGCAAGGCAGAAGCCGTCCTGAAAAACGACCTTGGCCATTTGATCAGACTTGCTCTTGTCAAGCTCAAGGTCATCAAGCTCGTCCTTCAGATCCACGATCTCCTCCTCCAGCGCCTTTATCTGCTCCTTCCCCTTCGGATCCTTCTTCAAGGACTTGACCTCGGCTGCAAGGATGTTTTTCTCAGCTGTCAGTGCCAGTATGAGCTTGTCAGAATCTGACTTATCCTTTAGGAGCTCCTCATTGGCGGCCAGCATTCCATTTATCTGCTCGCCGAGGTCAGCAATCTTCCGGGAGGAATCCTTCTCAAGTTCTTCTTTCTCCTTCCGGAACTCCTCCCGAAGAGTGGCAACTTCTTCATTCGCAGCATCTGATAGCTGCTGGTTCTTGGTGATCAATGCCAAGCGAGTGCCCTTCGCCTTCTCTAAGGCCTCTAAGGCCGAAGCTCGGAACTTCGCCTGCCTGGCCACCCGAACTCGGAGAAAGCCGGCGTATCCCAGCAGCTGCAAAAAGATGAACGCAAGGTCAGTAAGAGCCAGGCACTTAGGAAAAATTGAAGGGGAAAAGGTGCGAAGAACATACCTGAGTAGCATGCTCGGTGACTTTGGCGGCAAGGGTGTCATCATCCGGATGGGCTGCCGCAATAGCCTTCAATGAGGCCTCTGTAAGCACCCCCTTCGAAATTTGCTTCGCCATTTCTGGACAGTCCTCGGAGTACAAGTTCATGTCCTTCGTGAATGTCCAGAAAGGCTCTTTTGGAACCTTCCCTTGCGGGACTTTGGCGTCGCGAAGGGCCCGCGCCTTCGCATGTTCGACCGCCCAGTTCGGGGTAAGTAACTCCCCTGCATGGCAAAAACAAGAAGTGGGTCAGAGACAAAGGAAAATTTAGAAAAAGAAAAAGAAGCATACTTGTCCTGAAAACAACTAACCTGGAAGGACCTCGACAACGACGTCCTCGGAGTCCACAGCCTCCTCGGTCGAAAGGCCCTTACCCTTCTGCCTGCGCCGCTCTTCGGCAGAAGGTGCCTCTACCACGACGTCCAGAAGGACTTGCGATGGGGTAGGACTTTGGGGAGGGGCGTCGGTATGAGGGACGTCGGCGGCGGCAGGAACCTCGGCCGAAGGATCGGGCAGCGAAGCGACAGCGGCCTCCCGTCCTCGCTTTCCTCCCCAATACTTTCCAAAAGGGAGGAAAGAACAGTCTTCTTCGCCCATTTAGCCGAAGGACCAGCACCGACAGACTTCCGCCTTCGGGAAGTTACCTTCTTTGTCTGCTCCCCCTTCTCCACTTGGCCGGAGAAAAGGGACTTGTAATATGTGGCAGTTCCGTCGCCCATCTCTGAAAAAGAAGAGAAATATCAGCGTAAGTCCGAGAAAAAAAACAGCAAGGGACTAGAAGACAACTCACTTTCGACAAGCGTTTCGAAAGAAATCCTTAAGAAGCTTGACCAACCAGGAATCCTTCCCGGCGATGGCAGGAGCTGGCATCTTGAGGTCAGTCTCGTGCCCCTTCACCACCTTTAGCTCCCGAAGGACCTCTTCGGTCATCAACTTCCAGTTGATAGGAAAGGGGTAAAGGGCACGCGGAGCGACCTCGGGACTCCAGTCAGAGACAGCCCGAATGCGGGCGTCGAAATCCGCAAACACGGGAGCCAACTTTAGAGTCAGCAGCATCCTTGGATTAACGACGACCACATCCAGTATTCCCTGAGCCCATTTGGTCGGGGCGTACGACCAGGCCTCATCCATCTTCAGGAAGAAGAACTTCTGTTGCCATCCCCGCCAGCTGTCCTTAGTGGCGAAGGTGAACATTAATTTTTTGCTCCCGGATCCCCGAGGTAGCATGAAATAGAAGCCACCCTTCGAGACCACAGAGAGCTTGTAGTACTGCATGAAGATTATAAAATGGGGTTCTATCCCGAACACACCACACATGCAGAGGTAGGCGTTAAAATAGCAGAACGAGTTCGGGGGAAGCTGGTTCACAGCAATGCCATGAAATTGGCAGAACTCGCAAACCATCTTCGGAGGAGGATACCAAAGACCAGCCTTCAGCTGGGCTTGGAAAACGGTAACCTCATTTCTGTGGTTTGAAAAGCATAATGGCTTGAACGAGGCAGCCTAGTAATGGCGTAAGAGGGAAGAAAGAACTTTTTCTTCCACCTCTCTAACTTTGCAGGGGTGGTGCAACAAGGATGGGCTAAAAGAGGCTGCCAGCTCTCAGGGATAGGCATTGTAGACATGAAAACGAGTTTGGAAAAGACAAGAAAACAGTTTCCTGAAAAAACTCCAAAGAACAGAGAGATCAAAACACTCTAGAAAACAAAAACCCACCAAAAGATTTGCCAAAGTCTGAGGACGCTGTCGTGAAAGTTGGCTGGAAAAAGCTCTGATTAAGGCAGCTCCGCCACAGAAAGCAAGAAAGTGCAAGAATAGGGGCAAAGCAGAGAGAAGAGCAGAAGAAAAAGCAAAAGGAACTTATGATGGAATGAGCCATTTATAGGCCAGGGGTTGGTAACCGAAACGTCGTCATAAGTACCCTTTGGTGGCGAACCGTCGCCGTAACTGCCCTCTGCACCTGAAAAGGCGCGCCCTCTGTAACCAACGCAACTCTCCTCCAATGGCAAAGCGCCACGTGTCAGCCGCCACGCCAAAATGGGTACACGTCTCCTGACATCCCTAGGAAAAAGGGAGCACGTCTTCTGACATCCCTAAAAAGCTGGGATGCGTCTCTCAGACTGACACGCTTGGCCATCAGACCTGCAGAAACAAAGAGCAGGCCACCTCGAGGACACCAAGAGACAGGCTATGGCCAAACAGCCCATGACCTTCGGGCAAGAGGTGTATCTTCGGCACAGGCTCCGCCTCGAAGACACCAAAGAACAGGCCAACGCCGAACAACCCTTTAGGCAAGAGGTGCATCCTCAGAACGGGTTGAGCTTCCTAAGAGACTCCCAAGAGCAACCTCGGAAAGAGATGCAAAACTGAAGTCTTCACTTCGGCTTTCCAAATGGGGGCATGTGATAGCCAAAGCCTATCACCTCTATCTGGCCGAACTCCCTGCCACAAGAATGGCCAGAAGAGACTGGCGATACCCGAGTGAAAATGGGATCATACACCTCGGGAGATAGCCGAAGAGCTCCGAGCCCGGCACGCCAGGAAACTTGAGGATACTACTAGCCCCCCGAGGTTGCAAACAGATCGCCTTCGGAAAAGAGGCACCAGCTATTGCGGGCCGAACATGATCTCCCCGAAGGTGAAACTCTCTGAAGCTGGGAACCCCCGAGCTGGGTGCGTGTTTCCCGAAGAGGCATTGTCCGTACCAAAGGATGACCTCGCCCAGGGACCTCGGGAGTACGGTAGGAGCATTTAAGGAAGCATTTAAGGAAGCCTCTGACACGTCCTTTCACAGACGTCATAAAGCCGCCTCAATAGGCGCTCTGGCACGCTGACGCCATCAAAATCACATCATGGCCCATCTCAGCACAAGGCTCAAGGCAACCTGCTACCAGCTATCTGTCCCCTACGCCCAGAAACTCGGGGAACATCCGGCCGAACACGTGTCGCGATCTGAACGGGCTAGGCACTCCTATAAATACCAGGAAATAAATACTTGGCAGGAGGTTGGTTGGCAAAAGGTCTGACTCCCAGACTCTGAGAAAATCACCAGGCAAGACTCTTCAGCCCCTTTGTGCTATTTCCTCTGCCTTTTCTCAGCCACCACTGACTTGGGCGTCGGAGGCTCCCCCCCGGAAACACATTCCAGGGGCCTCCTAACCCACTTTTTCTGAGCATCTCAGGTACTCTCACTTGGGTGCACCATCCTCCAGGCGTGCTTCCTCCTAGAAGTCTCTCCAACAGTCACCATGACTCTAAACGATGAGGCCCATGGCCATCAACAAGTAGGGCTAGGTTGTGTCTTAATGCAAGACAAACAAGCCATTGCTTTTAGGTCAAGGCAATTTGGACCTCATGAAAAGAGTTACCTAGTGCATGACTTAGAACTAGCAAGTGTAGTCTTTGCACTTAAGCAATGGAGGCATTACTTGTTGGGCAATAAGTTTTAGGTCTACCCAGACCACAAAAGCCTCAAGTACCTTTTCACTTAATAGGACTTGAATATGAGACAGAGAAGATGGTTGGAATACTTGGAAGGACTTTTACTATGTAATTGAATATACAGCTGGCAATGCCAATGTTGTAGTAGATGCCTTAAGCAGAAATTACATTGGGATACTCAAAGGTGGAGAAGAGCGAAATAAGGCCGAGAGCCTTATACTTACTTAGCTGGCAAGATAGTGGATACAATGGGAATTAGAACAAGTAAATGTGCTTACCATTACCTCTGAATGGAAAGATTTGATTAAAGAAGCACAACTTTGTGATGAGAAGATAAATGTGATATCTAGTCAAAGGGGAGGAGGACTATTCCAAGGGTTCTCCATAAGCAAGGGTTGCTCTACTTCCAGAATAGACTATATGTGCCTAAAAAGGATGATCTTAGGCCTCAAATTTTGGAAGAAGCACATTCATGTCAAATCAATATGTATCTAGGTGCTACTAAAATGTATCATCCCTTTAAGGGCTATGTTTGGTGGCCATACATGAAGCGTGATATTGGGACTTATGTAGCTAAATGTGAAGTGTGTCAACAAGGTGATAGCCAAAGGCTATCGCCTCAATCTGGCCGAACACCCTGCCACAACAATGGCCAGAAGGACAGGCGCTTCCCGGGAACAGGTGGAATCATGCACCTCGGGAGATAGCCGGAGAGCTCCGAGCCTCGGCACGCCAGTAAAACTTGAGGACTCTATTCGCCCCCCAAGGTTGTGAACAGCGCGCCTTCGGAAAAGTGGCACCAGACATTGCTGCCCGAACATGATATCCCCGAACGCGGAACCCCCTGGAACTGGGAACCCCCGAACTGAGGGTATGCTTCCCGAAGAGGCTCTGTCCGAACTAGAGGACGACCTCGCCCAGGGACCTCGGGAGTACGGCAGGAGCATTTAAGGAAGCATTTAAGGAAGCCTCTGACACGTCCCACCACAGACGTAAAAAGCCGCCCTGACGCGCAGACGCCATCAGAATCACATCATGGCCCGTCTCAGCACAAGGCTCGAGGCCATCTGGTTACCAACTATCTGTCCCCTACGCCCAGAAGTTCAGGAGCATCCGACCGCACACGTGTCATGATCTAAACGGGCTAGGTATTCCTATATATACAGGAAATAAATACTTGACAGGAGGTTGGTTGGCCGGAGATACAGCTCCCACACTCTGAGAAAATACCAGGCGAGACTTTTCTGCCTTTCTCTTTGAGCTAGTGACTTTCTCCTTTTTCCGGCCACCACTGACTTGGGCGTCGGAGGCTCCCCCCCCGGAAAAACACTCCGGGGGCCTCTTAACCCTGTTTACCAGCTTTTCAGGTACTCTCCTTGGGGCGATCCACCTTCCAGGCGTTCTTCCTCCTAGAAGTCTCTTCAACAGTCATCATGACTCACAACGATGAGGCCCCAGGCCATCATTTGGCACCGTCTGTGGGAACCCGCTCGCAAATCGCCGTTGTTGAGACTCGGCGTTCTAAGGACAAGGGACTCCCAAGGTCCTCGTCCGTGCCTGAGATACAACCGGCCGCTGAGCAGACATTCCCAAAGACTTCTACGCCCGAGGAAGACCGCCCTCTGGTAATCACCATGAGCTTCTTGAGGGACTTTCAGCGCTCGGTCGTTGCTGAAATGACTCAGCAGATCGACCGAAGATGGCCACAGCAGTCACAGGCCCAGAAACCCTCCTCATCAGCACGCCCTCGGGAGAGAAGCCCCAAGTCTACATACCGCAGTTCAGGAAGTGGAGAGCCTCGTGGAGAATCATCCACAGAAGATATAGCCCTCGGGAAACGACCTGTGGGAAAAACCGGGTCCAAGCGACCGAGAGTCTCACAGCGAAGCAGTTCGTCGCCCGAGGCGAGGTCCCTGACCCCTCCGCGCCGAACTCGCTCCCCGAAGAAGCGCCGTCGATCTCCCTCCCACAAAAATGGTCCTAGCGCCACTGCGCTTATGGAAAGGATATTGGCACGGCTGGACAGAGTGGAGAAGCAAGTGGCCAGAAAACCCGTTTGGGACAGGCTGTCGGGGGCATTATGCGAAGATGACTCCCCGTTTATTCGCGCCGTCGTTGAGGCAGCTATGCCAGGCGACTTCAGAGTGCCTAGGCTGGAGATCTATGATGGCCGGACTGATCCACAGGCCCATCTGACGAAGTACAGACGGAGCATGATAATGCACGGAGCTGATGACGCTACCATGTGCAAATGCTTCGAAGTCACCCTCACGGGCCCAGCAACAGCATGGTACAATTCCTTGCCCCCAGGGACTATCACTGAGTTCCAGGAGTTGTCCACAGCCTTCACCCAGCAGTTCATTGGGAGCAGGCCGACGGCCAAAATGCTTGTGCAGATGTTCGACATAGAGCAGAGAAACGGAGAGACAATCCGAGACTATGTCGAATGATTCAACAGGGAAGCACTCAGCGTCCCGGACTTCCGGCCCGAAATCCGCATCCTCGCTATGACACGGGGCCTTCGGCGTGACTCACAGCTGTTGTACGAGTTCTCAAAGGACCCCCCGGAGACCCTCGGAGAATTTTACCGAAGGGCAGAGCAGCACATGACAGCCGAGGAATTGAGGATGGCGGGGCCGAAGTCTGATCATCACCGCGCCGAAGGGTCCAGTCAGCAAGCTCGGCATCTTTCTGAACACACAGGCCGACCACGACGAATGCGAGGAAGGAAACCTCAAAGTTTCACGCCCTTGAGCACGACACGGACCAACATTCTCATGGCGCTGGAAAGGCAAGGGACGCAGATTCGGCGGCCAAAGGCCATGGCCGCCGATAATAAGAAGAATGCCAAGAAGTTCTGCCAGTTTCATCGCGACCACGGTCATGACACCGAAGACTGCTTCCAGCTGAAGAAGTACATAAAGTCCCTGATCAAACAGGGCCAACTTCGCAAATACCTGCGGATGCCCTCCCCAAAAGGCAGAAAAGAGGAGGAAGAGAGGGCCGAAAATGAGGACTATGACTCCGACAGGCGGAGAAACAGAAGTCCAAAAAGGCGCCTTCCACCTCCAGTAGGGGTCATCCAAACCATCACCACAGGGCTCCCATCCTCGGAAAGAAAGCGGAAGGCCAGAGAAATTGCAGTTATGGAGTATCAAAGTCCATCAAAGAAACTGGCTCGCAAAGATGGCTCCACCGTCGTCTTCCCCCACGACGACCCGCTGCTGATAATGGCGAGAATAGGGAACTGGGACGTCAAGAGAGTGTTGCTAGATGATGGCTCAAATGCTGACGTCCTATTCTCGCACTTACTGCCGAGCTTGGGCATCTCCAGCAGCGAGTTTAAACCTGTCACCACGCCCACCTACGGCGTTGGGCCATCCGAACTACCCGTCCTCGGATGGATCGACCTCCCCTTGATGATGAAAGGCACTTCGGTAGACGGAGCAGCTGAGTTGTACGCATCCACAATGGCAAGATTCATCGTCATGGACGTCCCATCTTCATACAACGCCATCCTTGGAAGGCAGACCCAGGGGAACCTGCACATTCGCCCCGATGTGAAGTACTTGACTGTCACATTCGCCACTAAGGATGGAGATGCAGAGGTCTTTATCGACCAAGCCGAGGTAAGAAAGGTGTTTGTAAAAGCACGAAAGGCTCCGGCAAACAACTCTACACAAACGGTGGAGGCAAAGGCACAGGAGAAAGGCAAAGAAGGAGATCCCGCAGAAGCAGAAACGGAAGCAGTAGATCTTGTCCCAGGACAATCTACCCGAATAGGGAAGAGCTTGGCCAAAGGTGACAAGGAAAATCTTGTATCCTTTCTGCTAAAGATCTGTTTGCCTACTCGCCGAAAGACATGCCAGGAGTGAACCCTGGCATAATACAGCACAGCCTCAAAGTAAGCCCGGAAGCAAAACCTATCAGGCAAAAGAAACGAAGCATCTCAGCCCACAAAAGCAACTTCGTGAAAACCGAAGTCTAGCGCCTATTGGATGCTGAAGTTATCAGGGAGGTAAAATACCCCGAATGGTTAAGCAACGTGGTCATCGCCACAAAAGAAGGTAGCAGCAAACTCCGGATGTGCATTGATTTCAGAAACTTGAACGATGCTTGCCCGAAAGACTCATTTCCCCTCCCGCCAATAGATCAACTGGTAGATTCAACGGCCGAATACGGGCTCCTGAGCTTCCTAGATGCCTTCAGCGGCTACCATTAGATAAGGATGGACCCCGAAGATGAAGAGAAAATTCCCTTCATCACCGAGGGAGGAACGTACTGCTATGTCAGAATGCCCTTCGGGCTAAAAAATGCAGGAGCCACCTACTAGAGACTGATGAACAAGGTCTTCAAGGACCAAATGGGGAGAAACATGGAGGTATATGTTGATGATATGATAGTCAAAAGCAAGCTGCCCGGCTACCACGTTGCAGATTTGGAGGAAACCTTCCAAAAGCTCAGAGCCTTCGGGATTCGCCTTAATCCCGAGAAGTGTATCTTCGGCGTGACCTCGGGAAAATTCCTTGGGTACATGGTATCCGAAAGAGGCATCGACGCCAATCCTGAGAAGATTAAGGCTCTGCTTGAGTTCCGAACTCCTGCCACAGTCAAAGACGTGCAGAGACTAACCGGAAGAATAACCTCTCTGAGCAGGTTTATTTCCAGGTACGGAGATAGGTGTAGACCTTTCTTCAAAGTCCTCACAAAGGCAGCAAAGATGGAAGGCGACCTCGGAAGAAATGATCGTCCTTGGGATGAAGATTGCCAAAAGGCCTGGGAAGAACTCAAAGTCTACCTGGCCAGCCTGCCGACTCTGCGACAACCTCGGGAGGGAGAACCCCTCGTACTGTACCTCACCGTCACAGAAAAGGCCGTGAGCTCGGTCCTGGTGAAAGAAGAAGGGCCGAAACAATGGCCGGTCTACTACGTCAGCAAGTCCCTGCATGGCGCCGAGGTCAGGTACCCTTTGCTTCAAAAAGCTATGTACACCTTGGTGCTTGCAGGAAGAAGACTGCGACCATATTTCCAGGCTCACCCCATCATCGTCCGAAGTAGTCTACCACTACGGGATGTTATGAAGAGAGTTGATCATTCGGGAAGGCTCTCCAAGTGGTGCATAGAGCTTGGCAAACACGAAATCACGTATGAGCCTCGGAAGGCCATAAAAGCCCAAGCATTGGCAGATTTTATCGCCGAAATACCCACCACTGAGGAGAACCACTCAGATCCGAAAGAAGGTGAGCCAGAATGGACCTTGCATGTTGACGGAGCCTCGGGGTCTGAACACCAGGGAGCTGGAATAGTTATCAGAGGACCCGAAGGCCTAGAGGTGATGAAGGCTATCAAGTTCAGCTTCAACGTCACCAATAATGTGGCTGAGGATGAAGCCCTCATAGCGGGATTACGCTTGGCCAGAAAGATTGGCGTGAGAAACTTAAGGGCTCACAGCGATTCCCAGTTGGTAGTTCGGCAGACGGCAGGAGATTATGGGGCGAAGGACCCAATCTTGGCAAAATACCACGAGCTGGTAACAAAACTCATCCAAGAGTTTGACGCCGTGCGGATCAAAAATGTACCCCGGTGGAATAACACTGAGGCAGATTGCTTAGCGAAGTCCAAAACATACACCGAGGTGCTAGACCATCCAAGCATCTCCGTGCTAAGCGTAACGACCTCGGGAACAGGGTGGAAGGACCCCATAAAGAGATACCTCGCAGAGAATGAGCTTCCCGAAGACGCCGGCAATGCTGCAAGACTGCGAAGACGCACCGGAAGATTCTTCCTGATTGGTGAAGAGTTATATCGGCAAGGATATGCAAATCCGCTGCAGAGATGTGTGGGCGAAGAGGATACTGAGATGGTCCTCGAAGAAGTTCACGAAGGCATGTGCGGCTCGCACATTGGAACTGATGCCCTTGCAGCAGTGATACTCCGCCAAGGATACTTCTGGCCTACCCTGAGAAAGGACGCAAGGCAGTTCGTCCAGAAGTGCGGTAGTTGCCAGAGACATGCAAAAATCCAGAGGATACCCTCGGAAATGGTAACGTCGGCAGACTATCCTTGGCCCTTCGCAGTCTGGGGTATAGACCTTATTGGGCCACTCC
Source organism: Aquilaria yunnanensis (assembly GCA_039654915.1). Classification (NCBI taxonomy): domain Eukaryota; kingdom Viridiplantae; phylum Streptophyta; class Magnoliopsida; order Malvales; family Thymelaeaceae; genus Aquilaria; species Aquilaria yunnanensis. The sequence continues at coordinate 82,129,606 of CM077598.1, forward strand.
CCACAGCGCCCGGAGGCATGAAATTTTGCATGGTAGCAGTGGACTATTTCTCAAAGTGGGTAGAGGCAGAACCACTAGCAACTATCTCGACAAAAGAAGTGCAGAAGTTCATATGGAAGAACGTCATATGCAGATTTGGCATACCGAGGGTACTAGTAGCTGATAATGGATCCCAGTTCATAGACAAAGGATTCCAGGAATTCATCAGCGACCTCGGAATGAAGATGCACTTCGCCCCAGTAGCTCACCCCCAAAGCAATGGGCAGGTGGAAGTATCAAACAGGACCATAAAAGATGGCCTGAAAAAGAGACTTGGGGAAGCCAAGGGGAAATGGCCAGGAGAACTCCAAAGTGTATTGTGGAGCTACCGAACGACGCCACGAAGAGCCACAGGGGAAACTCCCTTCTCACTCGTGTTCGGAACAGAGGCCATTATCCCAATAGAGATAGTTCAGCCTTCAATACGGGTGCAAGTATTTGATGAAGGCGGAAACGACCTCGGTCTGAGAACTAAGCTCGACCTTGTGGCTGAACACAGAGAAATAGCTGAGCTGAGAAGAAAAGCTTTCCAGCAAAGAGTGGCCGCGGCTATCAACTTAAAAGCCAGGCCAAAAGAAATCAAAAAAGGAGACCTCGTTCTCCGAAAGGCCGACTTTGCACACCGAAGGCCATCTCACGGAGTACTTCACGCAAATTGGGAAGGACCTTATCTGGTTCTCGCCGAAGTACGAAAAGGCATGTACAAGCTTGGCGACACTGAAGGCGTAGAATTGAAAAACACTTGGCATTCAGACGCCTGGAAAAAATTCTACGCCTAAGGTTGAGCGGAGGAGATATATTGTACAAGAAGTATTCTAAGTACAGAATGGTCTGGAGAAGAATGGTCTTGAGAAAAATTTTTAAGTATACCAAATTGTCCAAGACAGAATTCCGTGAAGGTGCTCGCCACGAAAAAGGCAGATGTGACTTCCCGAAGTCCCTTGAGCCACTATGCTCGGGAAAAATGGGAAACAAGAATCTTGCAAAGGTACTCGGCATAATCAGTGCAGAGAAAATTTTCCGAACACCCTTGAGCGAACATGCTTGGGAAAAAGGGAAAGCAAGAATCTCGCAAAAGTACACGCCAAAACAAAAGCAGAGGTAATTTCCGAACACCCTTGAGCGAACGTGCTCGGGAAAAAGGGAAATGAGCAATATCGTGAAAATTTTCCTAAGTCCCTTGAGCAAATATGCTCGGGACAATAGGAAGACAGAAAAATTTGGCTGAAGGTTTTCCGAAGTCCCTTGAGCGAACATGTTCGGGATAAAAGGGAACAAAAAGCCTGCAAAAGACTTAGCCAAATTTTTACAAACTTTCCAGAAAGTCTCTTGAGCGAGCACACTCGGGACAAAGGAAGGTAAAAAGTTTCTTTGGTTGCAGGTTTTTCGAAAGTCTCTTGAGCAAACGTGTTCGGGACAGTGGAAATGAAGAAACTTGCAAGAAAGGACTTAGCCAAAAGATTGTTCATTTAGAGCAAACGCTGCCTTACAAAAGAAGTGCCCAAAGAAGGAGCACAAAGGAGAAAAATAAGAGGAGCCCTAAAACAAACTAGGGAGAGCCGGGCGGACGAAGACCAGGAAGCTTCAGATGCTCGACCTTGGACCACTGCCACCTAGGTCCCTCAGGAATATTTAGGCCCTCCAGAAAAGAGAGGTCCAAATCTGGGAACCTCTGCAGGACTTGGTGCCGAGCAAGGCAGAAGCCGTCCTGAAAGGCGACCTTGGCCATTTGATCAGAAGTATGTTTTTGAACGCCAAGGTCGTTGAGCTCGTCCCTCAGCTCAGCAATCTCCTACTCCAGCTCGCTTATCCCTAGCGTCCCTCCGGACTCCTTCTTCAGAGCCTCGACCTCGGCTCGGAGAGCATTGTTATCATCCGTCAACCTCGCCGCAAGACTGTCAGAAACAGCCTTGTCCTTGACAAGATCTCCGTTGGCGGCGAGTAGCCCCTTTACTTGGCCGCCGAGGTCGGCAATCTTCCGGGAGGAGTCCTTCTCAAGTTCTTATCTCTTCTTCGAGAACTCCTCCCGAACGTCGGCGATTTGCTGAGAACAATCCGCTGCTAGCTGCTGGTTGCTGGCGACCACCTTCGCAAGCGAAGCCTTCGCTTCACTGAGTTCCCGCGAAGTCGCATCCTTGGAGGCAGCCTCTCTGGCCACCCGAACTCGGAGGTAACCAGCGTACTCTAGCAGCTACGGCAAGGCAAAAGTCCCGGTTAGTACAAGTCTAAACACTTAGAAAATTGAGGAAAAAAAGTGTAAAGACTATACCTGAGCAGCATGCTCGGTGACTTTTGCGGCGAGGGTATTATCCCTCGGGTGAGCCGCCGCAATGGCCCGGAAGGAGGCGTCAGTGGTCATCCCCTTCCAAATCTCCTTTGTCATTTTTGGACAATCATCGGAGAGCAAATTCATATCCTCCATGATTGTCCAAAAGGGCTCCAAGGGGATCTTCCCCTCAGGGATTTTGGCATCGCGGAGGGCCCGTTTCCTCTCATGAATGGCCCTCCAGCCGGCAGTAAGAGGCTCCTCTGAAAGTGAGAAGGAAGTTAGGAGTAGAAGAAAAATTCGTGAAAAGCAAAGGAGCTGAACTTCGCCTGAAGGCATACCTGGAGGAACCTCGGAGATAGTGTCCTCGGGATCCTCGGGCCCCTCGGAAGAAAGACCCTTACCCTTCTGCCGATACCACTCCTCGGCAGTAGGTACTTCTACCACTACAGTGTTTCTGGGGGCCTCGAGGTCGGGATGAGGCACCTCGGCAGAAGTAGCGGGGACCTCGGCCGGTGAAATTTCAACAAGACCAGCCTCTTCGCCAGCTTCTTCTTCCGAAAGCTCTGGCTGAGGAGGCTGGACAGCCTTCCTAGCTCGCTTCGCCGAGGGCCCCGCCCCTGTCGACTTCCTTCTTCGGGAAGCCGCCTTCTTTGTCTGCTCCCCCTTCTCCACTTGGCCAGAAAAGAGGGCCTTGTAATAGGCGGCAGCCCCATCGCCCATTCTCTGAAAAAGAGAAGAAATATCAGCGTAAGTCCGAGGAAAAAATATAAAGGGGTGGAAGATTACTCACTTTCGGCAAAAGATTCGAAAGAAGTCTCCCCCTTAAGGAGCTTGACCAGCCAGGAGTCCTTCCCGGCGATGGCGGGAGCGGGCATATTGAGGTCAGTCTCGTGCTCCTTAACCACTTTCAGCTCCCGAAAGACTTCTTCGGTCATCAACCTCCAGTTGATAGGAAAGGGGTAAAGAGCAAGAGGAGAGACCTCGGGAACCCAGTCAGCGACTGCCCGAATGCGGGCGTCGAATTCCGCGAACACGGAAGCCAACTGTGGGGTCAGCAGCATCCTCGGATCAACGACGTCTGCGTTCAGCACTCCCTGAGCCCATCTGGTCGGGACATCAGACCAGTTCTTATCCACCTTCAGGAAAAAGAACTTAGGCTGCCACCCCCGCCAGCTATCCTTCAGGTCGAAGGTGAAGGTGAATTTTTTGCTCCCGGATCCCCGAGGCAGCAGGAAATAGAAGCCACCCTTCGGGACCACGTAGAGCTTGTAGTACTGCATGAAAATGATGAAGTGGGGCTCTATCCCAAACACGCCACACATGCAGAGGTAGGCGTTAAAATAGCAGTACGCGTTCGGGGGAAGCTGGTTCACAGCAATGCCATGGAATTGGCAGAACTCGCAAACCACCTTCGGGGGAGGATACCGAAGTCCGGCGTTCAGTTGGGCTCGGAAGACGGTAACCTTGTCACCGCGGTTTGAAAACGCAAAATGGCTAGAACGAGGCAGCCTGGTCACAGCGTAAGAGGGAAGAAAGAATTTTTGCTTCCACCTCTCTAGTTTTTTGGGGGTGGTACAGCAAGGATGGGCCAGAAGAGGTTTCCAGCACTCGGGAAAAGGCATCGTAGACATGGAAAAGAGTTTGAGATGGAAAAGAAAATAGTTTCCAGAAAAAACTCAGAAGACGAGTTTGGAAAAAAACAACAGTTTTCCAGAAAAACTCAGAAAAATAGAGGAATCAGAGTACTCTGGAAATCAAAACCCACCAAAAGATTTGCCTGAGGACGCCGTCGTGAAAGTTGGTAGGAAAAGCTCTGATTAAAGAAGCTCCGCCACAGAAAGCAAGATAAAACGCAAGAACAGAGGGCAAAGCAGAGAGAGAGCAGAAAAACAGTAAGTGGGACTTGATAGCCAAAGGCTATCGCCTCAATCTGGCCAAACACCCTGCCACAACAATGGCCAGAAGAACTGGCGCTTCCCGGGAACAGGTGGAATCATGCACCTCGGGAGATAGCCGGAGAGCTCCGAGCCTCGGCATGCCAGTAAAACTTGAGGACTCCATTCGCCCCCCAAGGTTGTGAACAGCGCGCCTTCGGAAAAGTGGCACCAGACATTGCTGCCCGAACATGATATCCCCGAAGGTGGAACCCCCTGGAACTGGGAACCCCCGAACTGAGGGTATGCTTCCTGAAGAGGCTCTGTCCGAACTAGAGGACGACCTCGCCCAGGGACGTCGGGAGTACGGCAGGCGCATTTATGGAAGCATTTAAGGAAGCCTCTGACACGTCCCACCACAGACGTAAAAAGTCGCCCTGACGCACAGACGCCATCAGAATCACATCATGGCCCGTCTCAGCACAAGGCTCGAGGCGAGCTGGTTACGAACTATCTGTCCCCTACGCCCAGAAGTTCAGGAGCATCCGACCGCACACGTGTCATGATCTGAACGGGCTAGGTATTCCTATATATACAGGAAATAAATACTTGACAGGAAGTTGGTAGGCCGGATATACAGCTCCCACACTCTGAGAAAATACCAGGCGAGACTTTTCTGCCTTTCTTTTTGAGCTAGTAACTTTCTCCTTTTTCCGGCCACCACTGACTTGGGCGTCGGAGGCTCCCCCCCCGGAAAGACACTCCGGGGGCCTCCTAACCCTGTTTACCAGCTTTTCAGGTACTCTCCTTGGGGCGACCAACCTTCCAGGCGTTCTTCCTCCTAGAAGTCTCCTCAACAGTCATCATGACTCACAACGATGAGGCCCAAGGCCATCAGGACTTATGATGGAATGGGCTATTTATAGGCCAAAGGTGGGTAGCCGAAAAGAGATCATAAGTACCCATTGGAGGCGAACCGTCGCCGTAACTGCCCGCTGCACCCGAAAAGGCCCGCCCTCTGTAAATGACGTGTCTCTCTTCCAATGGCAAGAAGCCGCGTGTCAACCGCTGCGCAGAAATAGGGGACATGCCTCCCCAAACGTCCCTGGAAAACCAGGACACACCTCCTGATTGGGACACGTCGTTTGACATCCCTGAAAAGTGGAGACGCGCCGCTCAGTCTGACACGCTTGGCCATCAGACCTGCAGAAATAAAAAGCAGGCCACCTCGAGGACACCAAGAGATAGGCTATGGCTGAACAGCCCATGACTTTTGGGCAAGAGGTGTATCTTCGGTACAGGCTTTGCCTCGGAGACACCAAAGAATAGGCCAAGGCCGAACAGCCCAAACCCTCGGGCAAAAGGTACGACCTCGGAACAGGTTATGCTTCCCAACAAGACTCCCAATGACAACCTCGGAAAGAGATGCAAACCGAAGTCTTCACTTCGGCTTTCCAGAGGGGGGCATGTGATAGCCGAAGGCTATCGCCTCAATCTGGCCGAACACCCTGCCACAACAATGGCCAGAAGAACTGGCGCTTCCCAGGAACAGGTGGAATCATGCCCCTCGGGAGATAGCCGGAGAGCGCCGAGCCTCGGCACGCCAGTAAAACTTGAGGACTCTATTCGCCCCCCAAGGTTGTGAACAGCGCGCCTTCGGAAAAGTGGCACCAGACATTGCTGCCCGAACATGATATCCCCGAAGGCGGAACCCCCTGGAACTGGGAACCCCCGAACTGAGGGTATGCTTCCCGAAGAGGCTCTGTCCGAACTAGAGGACGACCTCGCCCAGGGACCTCGGGAGTACGGCAGGAGCATTTAAGGAAGCCTCTGACACGTCCCACCACAGACGTAAAAAGCCGCCCTGATGCGCAGACGCCATCAGAATCACATCATGGCCCGTCTCAGCACAAGGCTCGAGGCCATCTGGTTACCAACTATCTGTCCCCTACGCCCAGAAGTTCAGGAGCATCCGACCGCACACGTGTCATGATCTGAACGGGCTAGGTATTCCTATATATACAGGAAATAAATACTTGACAGGAGGTTGGTTGGCCGGAGATACAGCTCCCACACTCTGAGAAAATACCAGGCGAGACTTTTCAGCCTTTCTCTTTGAGCTAGTGACTTTCTCCTTTTTCCGGCCACCACTGACTTGGATGTCGGAGGCTCCCCCCCCGGAAAAACACTCCAGGGGCCTCCTAACCCTGTTTACCAGCTTTTCAGGTACTCTCCTTGGGGCGATCCACCTTCCAGGCGTTCTTCCTCCTAGAAGTCTCTTCAACAGTCATCATGACTCACAACGATGAGGCCCCAGGCCATCACAAGGGAAGACCGAACACCAGAAACCAGGTGGGAAGTTACAAAGCTTACATATTCTTGAGAAAAGGTGGAGGTCCATATCTATGGATTTTGTGGTAGGAATGCCACTAACAAGAAGAAACCATAATGCTATTTGAGTCATTGTAGATAGATTGACCAAGGTAGCCCATTTCCTACCAATGAACCTCATTGTTTCACTGGAAAAGTTTACCGAGCCTTACATGAAGGAGATAGTAAAACTTCATGGGGTACCTGATGATATTGTGTCAGATAGGGATCCTAGATTTGTTGCTAGGTTTTGGAAATCCCTACATAAAGCTTTAGGCACGAAACTTAAGTTTAGTCAGCATACCATCCTCAGACAGATGGCCAGAGAGAGAGAACTATACAAGTTCTAGAGGATTTGCTAAGGTGTTGTTGGATTGATTTCCAAGGGCAGTGGGATGTGCATCTACCCTTAGTAGAATTCTCATAAAATAATGGGTACCATTCAGTGATTAAAATGGCACCTTATAAAGCTCTTTATGGTAGAAAATGTATTACTTCCCACTGTTGGCATCAACCAGGGGACAAATTGGAGCTAGGACCAGAAATCATTAGGGAAACCATTATTGGAACACTTAGGTCCTTTATGCCTTTTTGTGTTTTCTTTGTCCTTAGTTGTCTTCCATTAGCAATTTGTTCCCCCAATAGCACTTTCATACCATTCATATCTTTCCCATAACTCTCCAAATATCTTTTGTGAAAGTTTTGAAATTGAGTACCCGAATTTCCAAAATCATACAAAAAAGTCCATAGGTTGCTTGACAAACAAGCAATCCTTCAGGCTTTTCTTAGGGACCAAGTTACCAACTTGGAACACTTTTAAGGAGGTGTTGATCATACCTTTTACACCCCACACTACAATCACTATGGTGAGAATTACACAATATAATGGTTTTTAGCCATTATGACACTTGTAATTCTCCCATTTTTGTGAGGTGGTAACAATCCTCCCCCCATTAAAAATTTTGGTCCTCCAAAATAGCCTTTAACTTCAGGTATTCTTCAGGATACCTTCCCATAAGGTCTTTTTCAGTTTCCCAGGTTGCTTCTCTTTCAGAGTGGTGTGATCACTGAACTTTAACCATGGTAATAAGTTTGTTTCTTAACCTTTTAGTATCATTGGCTAAGATAGTTATAGGTTTCTCTTCATATGTGAAGTTAGGTTCCAACTGTATGTCTTCCACTACAATAGCATGCTTTGTGTCTAATAGACACTTCTTAAGCATAATGATGTGAAAAACATTATGAACACTTGACATGCTTGGCGGTAGAGCTAACCTATATGCTATCTTGCCAATTATGTCCAAGATCTCATAAGGACTTATGTATCTTGGAGCTAACTTGGTTCTTTTGCCAAATTTGACGGTGCCTTTGGTTGGTGCAACTTTTAGCCAAACATTGTCACTAACCTCAAATTCCAAGTCTCTCTTTCTTTTTTTCACATAGGTTGTGGTCCTTTCATTGGCTGCCTTTAATCTCTCTTGAATTTTCTTTATTTTGGCAGTAGTTTCTTTAGTAATTTTGGGACCCAACTCTAGCCTGTCTGAGACTTCCACCCAACAGTGGGGTGTCATGCACCTTCTTCCATATAGTGCTTCATAAGGTGCCATGCCAATAGTGCTTTGGTAACTATTGTTATATGAGAATTCCACCAATGGCAAGTGTTGGTCCCATTCACCTTTGAAATCTAACACACAGCTTCTGAACATGTCTTCCAGTATGTGTATCACCCTTTCAGATTGCCCATCTGTCTGAGGATGATAAGCAGTACTCAGGTGGATTTTGGTTCCTAGTGCTTTATGATAAACACTCCAAAACTGAGCTGTAAATCTTGGATCTCTATCAGATACGACGGAGTCTGGCACTCCATGTAGTCTCACTATCTGTTGGACATACATCTGGGCTAACTTCTCCAAGGAGTCTGTGAGTTTCATCGGTAAGAAGTGGAACATTTGGTTAGCCTATCCACAATGAACCAGATTGTATCATGCCTTAATCTGGTCATTGGCAACCCAATCAAAAAGTCCCTTGTTATGTTGCCCTACCTCTTCACTGGTATAGGTAGAGTCTGTATGATACCAGCTGGCTTTTGGTGCTCTACCTTTACCCTTTGGCATGTGGCACATTTGGAGACATAAGTAGCTATGTCTCTCTTCATATGTGGCCACCAGAAGTGAGTCTTCAAATCTTTATACATTTTCTCACTTCCTGGATGGATGTTCAACTTGCTTGTATGAGCTTCTTCAAGTATTTCATCCTTCAGCTTTGCTCCTTTAGGCATATAGATTCGGTCCTTGAAATATAGTAATCCTTGCTTGTAGGCAAAGGATTGATACAAGGAACCTTTTTCCTCTCCTAAAGTCCTTTTGAGATCAAGATCTGTCTCCTATGCCTTTCTAGCTTTTTCAATCCATCCATACTGAATTGTCAATGTCTAAATTTGGGCTTCCTCCCACCTATGCCATTTATGCCATAGGCATAGAAGACTATTATGCTCATCATGATCAGCTATGGATCCTCCTTTCAGAAGTCCTGTGTACTTCCCACTTAAGGCATCTGCTACTAGATTGCCTTTGCCCTCTATGTACTGTATACTACAGTCAAAGTCCTTGATGTACTCTAACCATCTCCTTTGCCTCATGTTCAACTTTTTCTGAGTGAACAAGTACTTTAGGCTCTTATGGTCAGTGTAGATCACAAAGGAATACCCATCAAGTAATGTCTCCATTGCTTCAGAGCAAAAATCACTACTGCCAATTCTAGGTCATGGTTAGGATAATTTTGCTCATGGGGTCTTAACTGCCTTGACCCATAGGCAATGACATTTCTGTCTTGCATGAGCACACAACCTAACCCAGATCTAGATGCATCTGTATATATGATGTAGGGCTTACTTGGATCAGGAAGAATCAAAACTGGAGCTTCAATCAACCTCTACTTGAGGTCCTAGAAATTCTTTTCACACTTCTCAGTCCACTCAAATCTTTGACCCTTCTTGGTCAGATGAGTAAGAACTGAGGCAATCATGGAAAAGCCTGATACAAATCTCCTGTAGTATCTAGCTAATCCTAGGAAACTTCTGATTTCCTTCGCAGTCTTTGGTCTTCCCCACTCTTGCATTGCCTTGACCTTTTCAGGGTCTGCCTTAAGGCCTTGTGCATCTATGATGTGTCCTAGGAAAGGCACCTCCCATATCCAAAATTCACACTTGGATAACTTAGCATAAAGGTGATGCTGCAACAGAGTCTTTAAGACAATCTTCAGACAATGTTCGTGTTCATTTTCATCATTGGAATACACTAGGATGTCATCAATGAACACAACCACAAATTTGTCCGAATGTGGTTTGAACACCTTGTTCATCAAGTCCATGAAAGTAGCTAAGGCATTAGTCAAACCAAATGGCATGACTGTGTACTCATGATGCCCATATCTAGTCCTGAATACAGTCTTAGGAATATCTTCTTCCTTTACTCTCAATTGGAAGTATCCAGTTATCAAATCTATCTTGGAGAAGATCTTAGCTCCTTTGAGTTGATCAAACAGATCCTCAATCCTAGGGAGTGGATACTTGTTCTTGATAGTCACTACATTAAGCTTCCTGTAGTCAATGCACAGTCTCAAAGAGCCATCCTTCTTTTTCACAAAGAGAACAGGAGCTGCCCATACCTTTTTTAAGAAGTTCATCAAGTTGTTTCGTGAGCTCATTCATCTTTGTGATTGGTATTCTATAAAGATGTATGGATATTGGACTAGCTTCTGTTTGCAGCTTGATTTCAAGCTCAATCTCCCTTTGTGGAGGAATACCTGGTAGGTCTTTAGGAAATACTTGGGGAAAGTCTTTCACTATAGGTATTCTATTCGCTACTTCTTCACAGTGCAATTAATTCAATGCATAACAATAATCATGCTCAGAAATCACAGGTATCTCGTCTAGTACCTCTAGCTCCATGCCATGCATTTCATACACTAATTCCTTAGAATTCACTAATGCATGCACTTCACCATCAGGCAATGTGATTTCCCTTTTAGCACAATCAATTCTTATGTCATGCATAGCAAGCCAATTCATACCTAGCACTAAATCATACTTCTGAATGTCCAACACTAGCAAATTAGTCATAACCTTAGTCTTTCCTACTACTAGCTCACAATCCTTAGCTAGGTCATTAGTGAAAAGACATTGACTACCTGCTGTTTTCACTAAGGATATCCTAGGCATGATTTCAGTAGGAAATTTCATGGCTTCAACAAATTTCCTAGCCACTATTGACACAAATGCACCAGTATCAAACAGAACACTAACAAGCATACCATTAAGGTAAATGTTACCTCTTAGTGCTCCTCCCTGCTCTGATGTCTCTAGCCTCACCACTTGGAAGACTCTGCCAACTTTTTGCATTGGAGGAACTGGCCTCTACTGTCCCTCCCTAGGTGCTCCCCCACTAGGTCCTGCCCCAATAGGCCTTACTGGACCTTTGTCTTCTGGCCTCTTTTGAGCCTGTGGGTAGTCTTTGATCCAATGATCCATGGATCCACATCCTAGACACACTTGGGTGTCAAAATAGCAAGGTTTCTTTCCATGAAACTTCTTGCATTTAGGGCACCTTAGGCTAGGGAACTTCTCCTTAACCCGGCCCTCAGCACCAAGAAGAGAATTCTTGGCAATTCCTTTGCCATGTGGTGGCTTCTTCTGCCTCTACTCCTTTATAGTATGTAACTGCTCCAAAAGGTCTAACAGCCTTTCTAATGTCTAACCTTAGGCCTCTAACAAATCTTTTCACCTTCAACTCCTTTACTCCATGATACTGAGGAGCATACATCACCAACTGATTGAATTTGTGCTTATACTCTAGGACACTGAGGTTGTCTTGCCTTAGAGCATCAAATTCAGCTTGCTTCATATCCTTGATGGCATCACTGGTGTACTGTTCCTCGAATGGCAGAGTGAACTCTAGCCAGCTCATCTCAATATTTGTTCCTGCCCTTCTGCCTTCCTGGAAAGCATACCTGTCTTTGGTGTTTCTCCACCACATCTCTGCACTGCCTACCAAGTTGTAAGTAGCCAGTGACACCTTCTTGGTGGAGCTGAGTGGCATCCTCTGAAACATTTTTTCTATGAAGATTAACCACTCCTCAGCTTTCTCTGGCCCAGCTCTTCCATCAAACTGTGGAGGTCTTAGGCCTTGGAACCTTTCCAACAGCCTGACTTCATCTAGGCCTTCTAGATCTTCTGATTTGTTTCTCCGGGATCTATGAGAGCCCTCTTTATGGTGATGCTCTTAATGATCTCTCTGCCTTCTCCTGGATCTTCTCTCATGGCCTTCCTTAATCTTATTCCTAGTGAAGGAATGGTCATAAACAGAGGGATTGGTCCTGGACACCCGGCCAATCTCAGATTTTACTCTTCTGCCTCTTGGATTTCTCCTATCCGCATCTTCCACCTCAATGGTCTCATCATTTACGTCTTCTAAGCTTCCAGAAGGAAAATATTCAGATGTGTTCCTAGTATCCTCTTATGGTTCTTGCTGTGCATCCCAAACTATTTCTACTGGAGCTACTTGGACTCCTTGTTGTTGTCCTTAAATCAGCCTCATTAAGTTTTCGTTGATTAGAGCTAAGTTCCTGTAAAGCTCTAACCAAACCTGAGGCACTTCAGGGTTTGGTACCCCCTGTTGCCCCTCATTCCCTTTATTCTATTCATTTCTTTGTTGCCCATAATCAGTAGGAGGCCTTCGGGGTAGTTCCCCTCTCCCTGTGGCAACCATGTTTACTTCCTACATTGATGATCCATCATAGAGCACATATAAAGATCATAGGTATTTCAATGGTACTTGACACTAGCAGCTGACCAAACTAAGTTCATATATGTAGATGCATGCAATGCAACTATATGCTATGTACATGTATAAACCATGCTCTGATACCAACTTCTGTTACCTACTCTAGGGTAATCCAATTATGGTGCCAAAACTGTGCATTTAAACTCCCAAGATTAGTGTGTTCTGTAGGTCATCAGAACAACACCCCTATTGTACATACTCAGGTGTCCCTCTTGAGCACTATGTAAATACATGCATATTGGTCTAACCATAACACACATATTCACATTTATACATACCATGGTAGCTAAGAAGAAAAACACTAGCACATGTCTTAGTTTTGGCTTCCACACATTAAGCATTCTTACTAGGTTCAAAAATTCCATCCACTGCACCCAAACTTTCTCCAACAAACTATATCATTCTAGCCATCTAACCCCCTATTTTCTTTGCCCCATTATCAAGTAGAGACTTAGGGCAAACCAAGGAATTTTTTTTTACATCAATAGCCCACCTATGGGCCAAGTTATGGATTTTTTAAGTTGGTTACAAAATTCTGACCAAATGAACAATAACTGAGACAACTTTGCAATGTCATATCTTTAGTTACAAGGCTCTAAATCCAGAAATTCAAAAGCCCAGTTAACCCTCTAGATGTCCTCTAGGTGTGGTCAAAACTTCATACCAACATTCATTCTACACAAGGAGATATTCCACTTTAGGTACAGGGTCAAAATTCTGGAAACTTTTGGACAATTTTGCCCACACAATTTTTCCAAACCATTCAAACACTTCATTCACAAAGATAAAGCCCTCAAAGGCTATCCCATACATGTCCATTACACATATGAACTACATTCTATTGCATCTAGCAACTGTATGTGGCCAAAACAGAATTTACAAGTAAGCAGGCTATCATTCACACTTAGGCAGCTTTGCACCACATCACATACATAGCCAAAACATTACTCAAATGTTCACATACTTGTCTCAATTTTACATACACTACATGTACATGCATACATGAACTACAATATGGTTTTAACTCAGCTAAATATGCACCCTAGGTTATAGGAGGTCCTGAGACACAATGGACTCCAAAAATATGATGCTGGACAACTGCTGCACAACACAATAAGAACCACCATTAAAAAGACCAAATATGCTCCTAAAATTACCAAACTTTCTAGATCATAACTAGACATATGGAAATTCATGTACCTGAAATTTTAGATTAAAACTCAAACCACAAAGGTTGGTTTGAAGGTGATCTTTCAGCTGGATCTGGAATGACAGAATTGAGGGGAGTAAGTTGATAGCCAAAGGGCTATTACCCTTCAAACCCCCTAGCTATGACAAAGCACCACCCTCGAAGAGGACGAGCATCATCCTCGAAAAGTGTGAGCACCAACCTCGAAAAAAGAGGGTCCACAGTCCTTGATCCCCGGTCCTTGGTAATCCACCATTACCCTCGGGAATAACAGGACTGACCTCGAGAAAATGGTATGCTACCACCATCGGTAAAATGACCTGACCAACTTCAGGAGGAGCAGACTCACCATCGTCGATAGGCCAAAACATCCTCTGAAGGGAACCATCTGCGTCGAGGAGCCTTCCGAGTAACTAGGGCGACCTCAGCTACAGGCCCTCACATCCCGAAAAAGGCTTTTTCACCGAAAGGGTCTTGTGAACATGACAAAAATGGTTATGGAGCGTCTGACATAGAGACCTCACACATGCCCTTGACACATACGACTCCCATGGCCCTGACTCCTAGCCACAATAGCCTATGGCTAGCTGGAGATCCCTATCCCTGAAGGTACGGACTGCATCAGATCGAACACGTGTCATGATCTGAGCGGTCTATGTCAAATGGATTTCTCCCAATGTCCCCCTACAAATACTTCACAAAACAACCTCAGTAAGAAAGGACTAAACCCCTAAGAAAACTCTGCTCTCTACTCTCCATTCGTTACTTGCGAAAGACTGACTTAGGCGTCGGAGGCTCCTCCCCCAGAAACACACTCTGGGGACTTCCTAACCCCTATTCTTTCGAGCGTTTCAAGCACTTTCTCATTGGAAGTCTCTCCTACAAATACCCTCCACAATGGAAGTCCCTACTTCAGGCCATTATGTCATATAACGAAGATGCTGACGGGTATCATAAGTTTCATTGAGAAACTTAGTAAGGCAGCACATGGATTCAATAGGCAATGTAACCATCATTAAAACCTGCATCCAAAGACACTAAAACACAAAAACCATAATGCATATATACAAGATACAACAACCAAATGCAGCACCCAAACACAAACAACAAACACATGAAATGTGGCAGCAACATATACCATAGGTTAGTCCAGAAAACATGCAATCAACTTAAAATAAATGACTATGGCAGCGCTCCTCAAGCTAATGCTTGCTCTTAGGAGGATTTTAACAGTAGTTAGTACTAACCTTGGGCTCTAGCAACCCTCACTTTACTGCCATCGTTGTGCACTTCACACTAGGTCACAAAACCTTCAATAAGTGCACTCCCTCACTAAGCTTGGTTCATCAAGCTTATGGCTCTCTTCCAAGCTTAGCCCTAGCTCCATGGATATTTTAAAATTGCATAAAACAACCCATGTGACACGATCCCCGTGCCCCTGCCCGGGATACCCTGTGAGCGTTTGTCTCACGGTGGATTGTAATTGGCTAGCTGGTTATGTGTGTGGATTAAATCCAATGCTACTAGTTGATTAACCTAGAAATGCAATATGTATGCACTTATGCTTTGACTTGGTTTATTAAAACCATAAAACATTTAATCATTTAGACATTTAGCCGGCTAAGTAAAATTCGATATAAATAAATACAAAATGCCAAAGCATAGCAAAATCAACCTTTGAGTGATTAACTACACATTCACCGCTCGTGAAAGCATTTATACATAAGTAACTAATGCTCTCACCCAGAGAACAATCCCCTGAGTCAAGGACTCTTTATAACATAAATACTGGAGGCAAAATAAAATACTGTATCAAAATACAAGACTTTGCGGAGATCTTTTACCCTAGCTCCCACTTTGGACTCCTGTCCCAGTGGCGAGTCTCACAAGTCCTTTGCCAAGTGCTACTAGGCTCTGCAGCCAAAGGAAGAAACAAGTTAGTACCACAGCCTGACCAACAGACCAATTAAACACTTAAGCAGGCTAGAAACTTAAAGTTTCTCAACTACCGTACCTTTACAGACAAAAAGGTACTACCGTGATAATCCTCAGCGATTATCCGGTCCTGCTACCTCAGACTCTGCATAACAAACAGGGAGTGAGAATTCAACATTCTCAGTAAGGGTCTTCGATGTACCTGCAAGAAAAATTACTAGGACTCTGGCTGCGAGCTCACACAGCATGAGGGTACTAGTCATATATATATATACTAGGCCGGTAGACCTCTCCTCAAGTAGTCCTCTGTATCAGGCCAAGTGCAATCACTTAGCAACCTGACACATATACAGGCCAAGCGCCAACACTTAGCAACCTGACATATAGGCCAAGCGCTATCACTTAGCAACCTATCATATGGCTCAAGGGCGAACCTTAGCAAGCCTCATTCAAACATAGAACCTCTCACCTAATTGTTATGCAGGGGAATTTATGATGGGACTTGTAGACTAGGCCGCAGGGCCTCTTTGATGTAAACTAGATGAACAAGGTTTCGCCTCGGGGCCTCGTGGCTACCGCACGGCTAGGCCGACGAGGGTTCTAAACCTCTCACCTGAGCTATTGATAGCTAATTAAGTTCAATTGCAACATTTGTTTCCTTACTTGTTGCCTAAGCAACTTACTTACCTCAAACAGTTCAAGAAAACTCATACTTCCGGTGGAACTTTCGGAAGTTTCGGAGTACCATCGGGATCCTCGGACCCTTAGGCACGTTCCGAGCCTTCCGTAGTCTCGGTCGGGTCAACGCAGCTAAAAGTCAAACCCTCCATTTTTAGGTGTTGGCGCCGCGTCGCCAAAGGCAAAAAGGAATTGGCGACGCGTCGCCGACGAGCAAACGCTCTGTGAAGAAAAATTGAATTGGCGACGCGTCGCCAATTTTCGGGCCAATTGGCGCCGCGTCGCCAATTCTGCAGAAATGCAGAATTTGGCCGATTGCTGCTACGAACTTTGGCAACCAAATACATATAGCAAACATGCATCAAAAGTTACCAAATTTCATACACATGAAGTACATGTTGCAAGGAACAAAACCAACTATCAAAGCCAAACTATGATGCATTAGAAGCATCAAACCAACCCTTCGAATTTAGCTAGTCCATCATAATTCCCAAAACGTTTCTTCATACCATAACCAAAAATTACTCAACTTTCTCAATCCATTTCAATCCAAAAACAATCCAACAATTTAAAAACACTTTCTCCCTTACCTTAACACCAAGAACAAGCAAGAATTCGAACCCTTCCTCTTCCAAACAAGCTTCCAAAGTTCTACACAAAACCATACCAAAACAAAGCTCTAAAACATCAAAAACACCTCTTCCAACCAAAACCCAAGCTTCCAATCAACCAAATAACACGAATTCAATCAAGAACATGAATCATACCTCGTTCAAAAACAGGGGATGGAGAAAAACGCCTCCCCAAGCTTCAAAAACATGGATTCAAGCTTGAAAATGCATCCTCCAAGCTTAAACACCCTTAATTGCGCCTCTTGACACCAAGATCACTTGATTCCAAGTTCAATTTAAGAGAGAAATGAGTGAGGGAAGCTTAAGAACGTGTTAATGGTAGCTTCTCCCCCTCTTTCCCTTCTTAAACCCTCACTTAGCAACCAAGATCACCAAGGTTTCAAGTTAAGTGCAATTAGGTCCCCCATCTTTGTAACTTGACAATTCTTGATTAAATTCTTGTCTATTTGTTGAGTTTGAGTTAAGGTTAAAAGTTAAGTTCTAAAATTCATTTTAAAACACTCGGGACTCGTCCCGGCCATTCAGGGTGCAAAATTACCATTTTGCCCCTGAACTTAGTTCAGAGCTTTATTCTTGTCGGAACTTAGTGAACTTTGGCAAACTTCTTAATTCTTGCTAGGCAAACTCAAATTAAACTTCTAAAGTCCTTACCTCCCTCTAGAAGGGCCGTAACATTCTCCCCTCCTTCTGGAATTTGGTCCCCCAAATTCCGTTGCAACTCTGGAAAAACATCAGGATATCTTTTCAGCATATCCTGCTCTGTCTCCCAGGTAGCTTCCTCCTCACTATGGTTAGACCAAAGGATCTTAACCATCGGAATCCACTTAGTCCGCAGTTTCTTGACTTGCCTATCCAAAATCTGGACTGGTTTCTCTTCATAAGTCAAGTCCTCCTGAATGGGTATCACTGAAGGATTTACTACCTGTCCGGGCTCAACTGTGCACTTCCTGAGTAAACTAACGTGAAACACGTTATGCACTTGAGAAAGGTTAGGCGGTAAAGCCAACCGATAAGCAACTTTCCCAACTTTCTCTAACACTTCATAAGGTCCAATGAACCTTGGAGCTAACTTGCCCCTTTGTCCAAAACGACTAACTCCTCTCATGGGCGACACTTTCAGAAGTACTTTGTCACCAACCTCAAAACTCAATTCTCTTCTTCTTCTGTTTGCATACTTAGTCTGTCTGTCATTAGCTGTCTTGATTCTCTGCTGAATCAACTTAATCTTAGCTGTAGTGTCAGCTATGATCTCAGGTCCAATAACCACTCTGTCTGTCGGATCTGCCCAACAATGAGGTGTCATACACCGTCTCCCATACAAAGCTTCATAGGGCGCCATTCCAATAACAGATTGATGACTGTTATTATAGGCAAACTCGATCAGTGGTAAGTGCTAATCCCAATCACCTCTGAAATCAATGACACACATGCGTAGCATGTCCTCTAAAGTCTGAATCACCCGCTCTGACTGTCCGTCAGTCTGTGGATGAAAAGCAGTACTGAGGCTAACTTTACTGCCCAATGCTTCCTGAAAAGCATTCCAAAACCGTGATGTAAATCGTGGATCTCTGTCTGATATGATCTGATCCGGTATCCCATGGAGTCTCACAATCTCCCTGAGATATAACTGAGCCAACCTCTCCAATGTATAGGTGACTCTGATCGGTATAAAGTGTGCCGACTTCGTCAACCTGTCAACCACTACCCAAATAGCATCATGCTGACTCCGGGTGGTCGGTAACCCCACTAGGAAATCCATAGTAACGGATCCCCACTTCCTCACTGGTAGAGATAAACTCTGAAGTGTGCCTGCTGGTTTCTGGTGTTCAGCTTTCACCACCTGACATGTCAAACACTTTGCCACATGTCCTCGTACATCTCTCTTCAGTCCTGGCCACCAAAAATGTGTCTTCAGATCTTGATACATCTTACTAACACCAGGGTGAATACTCAATGTACTGCTATGTGCCTCCTGTAGGACTTGCTGCCTAAGTCCCTCAACATTCGACACATAGAGTCGATCACCATAATGCAGTATTCCATCTTTGTACTTGAACTCTTTCTTCAAGGCACCAGTCTTAGCTTCACCTGAAATCTTCTTCAACAATGGATCTTTCAACTGAGCTTCTCTGACTCTGGCTAACCAAGCCGTCTGAATCTCCAAAACGTAGACTAAGGATTTTTCTCGACTTTGCCATAATTCATGCAAAGCTAAGAAACAATCCTTCAATGCTCCTTCTGAAGAATCTGTAGCCTGATCCTTGGACAAGATCACTCCTGTGTACTTTCGGCTCAAAGCATCTGCTACCACGTTCCCTTTACCAGCACAATACTCGATCGAACAATCATAGTCTTTAATGTACTCAATCCATCGCCGCTGTCTCATGTTCAGATCCTTCTGAGTAAACAAATACTTCAAACTCTTGTGATCAGTGAAGATTCTGAACGATCTTCCCATCAAATAATGTCTCCATAGTTTCAGTGCAAAGATCACTGCTGCAAGCTCAAGATCATGAACAGGGTAGTTCAACTCATTAGGCCTCAGCTGTCTCGAACCATAAGCAATTACTTGACTGTCCTGATGTAGAACACAACCTAAACCTGAACCTGACGCATCAGTATAAACTGTAAAGGCTCTGTCCGGGTCTGGTAACACAAGTATGGGTGCACTGGTCAACTTTTCCTTCAGCTTCATGTAGGCTTCTTCACACTTCGGTGTCCACTCAAATTTCTGAGCTTTCCTGGTCAATGCTGTCAACGGCGTAGCTATCACAGAGAATTTCTCTATGAAGCGTCTGTAGTAACCTGCTAGACCCAAGAAACTCCTGACCTCTGTAACTGTAGTCGGTCTCCTCCAATCAACCACTGCTTGAACCTTTTCAGGATCAACTGACAAACCTTGAGCACTGATAATATGCCCCAAAAACTGAATCCTCTCGGACCAAAACTCACACTTAGAAAATTTTGCATAGTACTGATTATCTTTCAGCACTTGCAAAACCGTTCTAAGGTGCTCCTCATGCTCCGCTGTAGACTATGAATAAATCAGAATATCATCGATGAAGACCTCAACAAACTGATCCAAAAATGGCTTAAAGATCCGATTCATAGCTTCCATAAACACTGCTGGAGCATTAGTCACACCAAAAGGCATAACCGTATACTCATAATGCCCGTACCTTGTCCTGAAGGCAGTCTTCGGAATGTCTTCCTCCTTAACTCTGATCTGAAAATACCCAGACCGAAGATCAATCCTGGAAAACACTCTCGCTCCTCTGAGTCTGTCAAACAAATCATCAATTCTAGGAAGTGGATACTTATTCTTAACTGTCACTGCATTCAACTTCCTGTAATCGATGCACAACCTGAAAGTTCCATCCTTCTTCTTCACAAATAATACTGGAGCTCCCCACGGTGATACACTCGGTCTTATGAAACCTTTCCCTAGCAGTTCCTCCAACTGCTTCTTCAACTCATCCATCTCAGGAGCCGACATCCTATAAGGTGGTACTGAAATAGGCTCAACCCCTGGTTGCAGATGGATAGCAAACTCAGTATCCCTCCTAGGTGGTAACCCAGGTAACTCCACTAGAAACACCTCAGGAAACTGATTAGCTACAGGAATGCTCCCCAATTCCTCCTCTATAGCTACTCCATTCAACGAGTAATACTCCTCTTCACCCACTACAGGGATGGTATCTACAAGTCTAAGGTGTAAACTCTTAGCACTAGATGCCAACCCTCCTGTGCAAGTCACTCTAGCTCCCTGAGCATCAATGATGTCAACTGAGTGATTCGCACAGTTAATTTGTGCCTTGTGCTTACTCAACCAATCCATTCCCAGCACCAGGTCATATGATTTCAACTCAATCACCCACAACTCACAACAAAAGTCATGATCACCTAACTGCAAAGGATACCTAGTAACCACTTCATTGGTCACAATAAAACCTCTCCCTGCAGTCCTGATGAGTCTCAACTCACCCGCAATTTCACGCTGTAAACTATGCTTATCTACCAAGGCAGAAGATATCACTGAAAGAGTAGCTCCCGTATCGAAAAGCACTCTAACACTACTGCTCAGAAAAGTAAAATTACCTCGAACAGCTGGCGGTTCTCTGGCCGCCTGGTTCGTCAAAGCGAACACTCTTGGGTTCACTGCTGCAGCAACTACTCCAGGCCGGTTCCCAATGGCAAGCGGTACTGGAGGTAAAACCCGAGATGGACCTGTAACTGATCGAACTCTTGGGCAGTCCCTGGCCCAATGCCCTCTCTGACCACAGACATTACAAATATCTGTGCCCAGTGTACATGGTCTTCCACCATGGAACCGTCTGCACCTAGGACACACACCTGTCCTCCTCCTCTTAGATGGATCCTGGTTCCCTACCATTGGTCGCTTTCCAGCACTTTTCCCCAAGTTAGATGGCCCAGCTTCCACCTTTTTCACAGGTGCTCTGGAATCCTCGAATTCCCTTTCCAATGCCAATGCCTTCTGAACCATCTGGCGATAACTCCTGATATCAACTGTCGCCATATACCTCCTGAAAATAGGCTTCAGGCCCTGGGAAAACTTCTTGGCTTTCAACTCCTCATTACCCAACATGTATGGAGCATACCGGATAAGTGAGTTGTAGCGCTGCTCATACTCTCGTACTGACATCTCCCCCTGTGTCAGATTCTCAAACTGGATCCTCCTCTGATCCTGTGCAGCTTCACTGATATACTCCTGTCTAAACTTCTTTTCGAAGTCTGACCACTTGAGCACCTTTTTCTTGTGCTCTGGACGAGTGCCATTACTCTCCCTCAATAACTCCATCACGTCGTCCCACCAAAGACTGGCTCTCCCTCTCAGAAAGAAAGGTACTAGAACCATCCTCTGCTCTGTCTCATAACCACCACAAGTAAAGAGGCGGTTCATAACAGACAACCAATCCTCTGCTCTGTCAGGATCTCCTGTCCCGTCAAAGCTAGGTGGATCAACTGTCTTGAACTTTTCCAGCAACCTCATCTGATGTGGAGTGTCTCCCCTCCTTGGAGCCTCCATCATCTCTGGTTCCTCAACCTCCTCAAGAACTTGATTTCTGGGTTCCTGAGCTCTAGGCACTTGCTGCTGCTCAGCATGCCTTTCCTGTTCCTGTTGTGGCTCAACTTCCTCCTGGGCAACACCTCTGTCCCCATAATCTCTGAACATCTCTGTTACAAGAGTGTTCATACCCTGTGCCACCTGAGACATAGTCTCAGTCAAACTCTGTAGCACTCTGGATATCTCATCCAACCTCGCCACAACTGGGTCACTAGAACCTTCACCAGGTTCCCTAGTCCCCCTCGAAGTTCCAGACCTCGTATCAACCATAATAACCTGCAACCACAACCAGACAACATTTCCCCATATGTTGGTCAGTACTAACTTCCTAGCACTTGGACTTTACTACTAGATCTCAGTCTAAGCCTCCGATATCTATGAAATAAAACCCTTAGCTCTGATACCAAAAACACTGACACGATCCCCGTGCCCCTGCCCGGGATACCCTGTGAGCGTTTGTCTCACGGTGGATTGTAATTGGCTAGCTGGTTATGTGTGTGGATTAAATCCAATGCTACTAGTTGATTAACCTAGAAATGCAATATGTATGCACTTATGCTTTGACTTGGTTTATTAAAACCATAAAACATTTAATCATTTAGACATTTAGCCGGCTAAGTAAAATTCTATATAAATAAATACAAAATGCCAAAGCATAGCAAAATCAACCTTTGAGTGATTAACTACACATACACCGCTCGTGAAAGCATTTATACATAAGTAACTAATGCTCTCACCCAGAGAACAATCCCCTGAGTCAAGGACTCTTTATAACATAAATACTGGAGGCAAAATAAAATACTGTATCAAAATACAAGACTTTGCTGAGATCTTTTACCCTAGCTCCCACTTTGGACTCCTGTCCCAGTGGCGAGTCTCACAAGTCCTTTGCCAAGTGCTACTAGGCTCTGCAGCCAAAGGAAGAAACAAGTTAGTACCACAGCCTGACCAACAGACCAATTAAACACTTAAGCAGGCTAGAAACTTAAAGTTTCTCAACTACCGTACCTTTACAGACAAAAAGGTACTACCGTGATAATCCTCAGCGATTATCCGGTCCTGCTACCTCAGACTCTGCATAACAAACAGGGAGTGAGAATTCAACATTCTCAGTAAGGGTCTTCGATGTACCTGCAAGAAAAATTACTAGGACTCTGGCTGCGAGCTCACACAGCATGAGGGTACTAGTCATATATATATATACTAGGCCGGTAGACCTCTCCTCAAGTAGTCCTCTGTATCAGGCCAAGTGCAATCACTTAGCAACCTGACACATATACAGGCCAAGCGCCAACACTTAGCAACCTGACATATAGGCCAAGCGCTATCACTTAGCAACCTATCATATGGCTCAAGGGCGAACCTTAGCAAGCCTCATTCAAACATAGAACCTCTCACCTAATTGTTATGCAGGGGAATTTATGATGGGACTTGTAGACTAGGCCGCAGGGCCTCTTTGATGTAAACTAGATGAACAAGGTTTCACCTCGGGGCCTCGTGGCTACCGCACGGCTAGGCCGACGAGGGTTCTAAACCTCTCACCTGAGCTATTGATAGCTAATTAAGTTCAATTGCAACATTTGTTTCCTTACTTGTTGCCTAAGCAACTTACTTACCTCAAACAGTTCAAGAAAACTCATACTTCCGGTGGAACTTTCGGAAGTTTCGGAGTACCATCGGGATCCTCGGACCCTTAGGCACGTTCCGAGCCTTCCGTAGTCTCGGTCGGGTCAACGCAGCTAAAAGTCAAACCCTCCATTTTTAGGTGTTGGCGCCGCGTCGCCAAAGGCAAAAAGGAATTGGCGACGCGTCGCCGACGAGCAAACGCTCTGTGAAGAAAAATTGAATTGGCGACGCGTCGCCAATTTTCGGGCCAATTGGCGCCGCGTCGCCAATTCTGCAGAAATGCAGAATTTGGCCGATTGCTGCTACGAACTTTGGCAACCAAATACATATAGCAAACATGCATCAAAAGTTACCAAATTTCATACACATGAAGTACATGTTGCAAGGAACAAAACCAACTATCAAAGCCAAACTATGATGCATTAGAAGCATCAAACCAACCCTTCGAATTTAGCTAGTCCATCATAATTCCCAAAACGTTTCTTCATACCATAACCAAAAATTACTCAACTTTCTCAATCCATTTCAATCCAAAAACAATCCAACAATTTAAAAACACTTTCTCCCTTACCTTAACACCAAGAACAAGCAAGAATTCGAACCCTTCCTCTTCCAAACAAGCTTCCAAAGTTCTACACAAAACCATACCAAAACAAAGCTCTAAAACATCAAAAACACCTCTTCCAACCAAAACCCAAGCTTCCAATCAACCAAATAACACGAATTCAATCAAGAACATGAATCATACCTCGTTCAAAAATAGGGGATGGAGAAAAACGCCTCTCCAAGCTTCAAAAACATGGATTCAAGCTTGAAAATGCATCCTCCAAGCTTAAACACCCTTAATTGCGCCTCTTGACACCAAGATCACTTGATTCCAAGTTCAATTTGAGAGAGAAATGAGTGAGGGAAGCTTAAGAACGTGTTAATGGTAGCTTCTCCCCCTCTTTCCCTTCTTAAACCCTCACTTAGCAACCAAGATCACCAAGGTTTCAAGTTAAGTGCAATTAGGTCCCCCATCTTTGTAACTTGACAATTCTTGATTAAATTCTTGTCTATTTGTTGAGTTTGAGTTAAGGTTAAAAGTTAAGTTCTAAAATTCATTTTAAAACACTCGGGACTCGTCCCGGCCATTCAGGGTGCAAAATTACCATTTTGCCCCTGAACTTAGTTCAGAGCTTTATTCTTGTCGGAACTTAGTGAACTTTGGCAAACTTCTTAATTCTTGCTAGGCAAACTCAAATTAAACTTCTAAAGTCCTTACCTCCCTCTAGAAGGGCCGTAACACCATGAGAGCAAGAAAACCCTTACCTGGATGGGTATGTTGAAATTGGAGCTTGATCCTAGGTACACTCAAGCAATAGCACCAAATAGCTTCCAATTGTGCTTCCTTGACTTCAATTGCAAGTAGTTTTGAGTTTGAAGGTATGGTGGCTGTGGAGGAAGTGTGGAGGAGGGGGCTGGCTTTCTTTTTCCTGGTGGAGGTCAAAATTTAGAGAAGCAAAGGTGGTCTTGACTACTTAAATAGTCAAAAGTACACTAAACACACTTAAGTAGTCTTAACCTTGTCTTATGTCATTTTCCTTGCTACAAGACTATGGTTTCTTAGTCTTAATCTCTTGACACACATTTGACCATCCTTATCTTCCTTTAGTAGCCCTCCTTATGTGGGATAACCCCACAAAACTTCCATTTGATTTAAGTCATAGACATACACATCTTAAGGCCTGCATTAGAACATTTAGGTCCTTTATACCTTTTTGTATTTTCTTTGTCCTTAGTTGTCTTCCATTAGCAATTTGGTCCTCCAATAGCACTTTCATACCATTTATATCTTTCTTATAACTCTCTAAATCTATTTTTTGAAATTTTTGCAATTGAGTACCCAAATTTCCAAAATCTTACAAAAAAGTCCATAGGTTGCCTGACAAACAAGCAATCCTTAAGGCTTTTCTTAGGGATTGAGTTACCAACTTGGAACACTTTTAAGGAGGTGTTGATCATACCTTTTACCCCACACACTACAATCACTATGGTGAGAATTACACAATATAATGGTTTTTAGCCATTTTGACATAGTTGTAATTCTCCCATTTTTATGAGGTGGTAACAAAAATTGAATCCCAATGCTAAGCCAATTCAAAAAAAAAAAGTGCAACACATAAGAATGACTTCGTTAAAAAAGAAATCGAACTACTCTTGGAGACAGGGATAGTATCCCAACCGACTTAGTAACATTGTCATTGCAACCAAATAAAGGAGTGACAAACTTTGAATCTGCATTGACTTCTAAGGTATAAATGATGCTTGCTCGAAGGACTCATACCCTTTGCCCTCAATAGATCGACTTATGGATTCAATTGCTGAATACAGCTTGATGAGTTTCCTCAATGCTTTTAGCGGATATAACGAAATCTGGATGAACCCTACAAATGAGGGGAAAATGGCATTCATAACCGATGTAGGAATATTTTGCTACATAAGTGATGCATGTCGGCATCTTCATTGTACGACATAATGGCCTGAAGTAGGGACTTACGTTGTGGAGGGTATCTGAAGGAGAGACTTCTGACGTGAAGTGCTTGAAGCACTTGAAAGAACAGGGGTTAGAAGGTCCCCGGAGTATGTTTTTGGGGGAGGAGGCTCTAACGCCCAAGTCAATATTTTGCAAGTAACGAATGGAGAGTAAAGAGCAGAGTTTTCTTAGGGGTTCAGTCCTGTTTTACCGAGGTCATTTCCCAAGTATTTATAGGGGGACATTGGGAAAAGTTTGTTTGACACAGCCCGCTCAGATCATGACACGTGTTCGGTCTGATGCAATCCATACCTTCGGGGATGGGGATCTCCAGCTAGCCATAGGCTGTTGTGGCCAAGAGTCAGGGCCGTGGGAGGCCTGTGTGTCAGGGGCATGTGTGAGGTCTCTGTGTTAGAGGCTCCTTAACGGTTTTTGTCATGTTCACAAGACCCCTTCGGTGAAAGAGACCATTTCGAGATATGAGGGCTTCTAGCCGAGGTCGCCCAAGTTACTCAAAAGGCTCATCGACACGGAAGGTTCCCTTCAAAGGATGTTTTGGCCTGCCAAGGATGGTGAGTCTGCTCTTCCCGAAGTTGGTCAAGTCATTTTACCGATGGTGGTAGCGCACCATTTTCCCGAGATCAGTCCTATTATTCGCGAGGGTAATGGTGGATTACCAAGGTCCGGGGATCAAGGACTGTGGACCCTCTTTTTCTGAGGTTAGTGCTCGTACTCTCAGAGGATGATGCTCATCCTCACCGAGGGTGGTGCTTTGTCATAGCTTGGAGGTTTGAAGGGTAATAGGCTTTTGGCTATCAATAAGGATGTTGTTTGGCCTTAAAAATGCGAGGTCTACATATCGAAGACTAATGAATAGGGTGTTTGATGCCCAAATAGGAAAATTGTGGAATATGATAGCCAAAGTCTATCGCCTCTATCTGGCTGAACTCCCTGCCACAAGAATGGCCAGAAGGAAATTGGCGCTACCCGAGAAAAGGTGGGATCATACACCTCGGGAGATAGCCGAAGAGCTCCGAGCCCGGCACGCCAGGAAACCTGAGGATACTACTAGCCCCCCAAGGTTGTCAACAGATCGCCTTCGGAAAAGAGGCACCAGCTATTGTGGGCCGAACATGATCTTTCCGAAGGTGGAACTCCCTGAAGCTGGGAACCCCCGAACTGAGGGTATGTCTCCCGAAGAGGCACCGTCCGTACCAGAGGACAACCTCGAGCAGGGACCTCGGGAGTACGGCCGGAGCATTTAAGGAAGCCTCTGACATGTCGACCACAGACATCACAAGTCGCCTCAAACGGCGCCCTGACACGCCGACGCCATCAAAGTCACATCATGGCCCGTCTCGGCCCAAGGCTCAAGGGGCCTGCAACCGGCTACTTGCCCCCTACGCCCAGAAATTCAGGAACATCTGACCGTACACGTGTCAAGATCTGAACGAGCTTGGCACTCCTATAAATACCAGGGAATACACCCTGGCAGGGGGCAAATATCCTGACACCCCACTCTGAGAAAGTACTACCAGGCGAGTTCACTGAACCCCTCAGTGCTATTTCCTCTGCCTTCTCTCAGCACCACTGACTTGGGCGTCGGAGGCTCCTCCCCGGAAAAACTGTTAGTATTGTGCCCAAAAAGCCAATCATGAGATGATTGTATTTTTGCACATTGAGTCATGATATTTTATTGAGGCATTAATCCAGCAATTTTGTTTGTTGTTTTGTTTCTGCGTAACATAATAAACATAATTGTAACCCTAGAATAATGATATTCTTAAACGTCCCTAGTCTAGTATTATTGTGGAGCGGGTTGCAATAATACATAATGACTAGCATATGTGGAGACTAATATGAGATATGTAGTCTACATATGGGTACAAGTTGGAGAACTTGTGTACTGGACCGACCCACCATGAGAACACTTCATGGATCGTTATATGAGTGTCATAAGTGATTCTCATAGTGATCATGGTATATGTAGTCCTTCGACCTAAGATCATCAAGGTTCCCTACATGTGAGTCACATACTTTGATACTTTCCTTTGTTGCTCGTAACTGAGTGAACTTGAAGGAGGTCAGTGGGTATGTCACATATCATGCGGAGGGATTTGTATGATCAAGATGGGATTTGTCCCTCCTATGTAACGGGAGTGATATCTTTGGGCCCCTTGATAGAGTGAGACTTAGAAAATGCATGGCCATGCTCCGATGAGTTGATATATGATATCAATGTCATCAGTTTAAGTTGGTCTACTCAGTAATCAAGAAACCAAAGATTGGGCTATACGAGAGTGACACATTCCATGTCTCGTGCTTAGTCTTGATATTTGGACAAAGGGACAATGACATATATCTTGATATCTCAACCGACAATCTTGTCACTTGGGTAGCAATGATGTGTTGCTAGACACCGCTCATTGCTTATGATCATAAATGTGATTTATGATCATTGCCAACATGGCAAGAGCCTATTGGGTCGCACACATAAAGCTATTTGGATCATTAGAGTGCATGTGCTAATTATTTGGGTTATGTTTTCACTTTAATTTCGTATTAATAATGGGCCAAGGAGTTGAGCCATTATTAAGCCCGAAATTAAATCCTAGTTGTATTAGGGCTTTGAAACCCATTAGGTCTGGAAGTTGAGTCTCACTATAAATACAACTTTTAAGTGAGAAATTCGTAGGTCTCCTTGCCCTAGCCTCCCAAAATGACAGCCGCATTCTTCTCTTGCAATTCCTTGGACGACGCAAGCTAGCACTGCGAGCGTAAGAGAAACGCATCTACCGGGACATGGTGGAAGCGTGGTGATCCCGAGAGGCTCGTGTGGATACCATAGAGAGCCTGAACACGTCAACTGTTCAGGTTTTGTGATTCAACTCTACAGTTGAGTGAGAGATCTTAACCGAAAATTAGGTATGAAAATTTTTGAACACCCGGTTTACCCCGTTTCACTTGGATCCTGGAGGGTTTCGGTTAAATTCCGCTGCGCTGTTTGGCTCCCGAAACCCAACACGACCTACAAGAAACCTTCCAACCACTCCATAAATTTGGGATACATCTCAATCCTAAAAAGTGCATATTCAAAGTGACTGCTAGCAAGTTCCTCGGCTTCATGGTATCTAAAAGAGGCATAGATGCTAACCCTAAAAGGGTTAGAACCCTTACTCGGATCCAAGATTCCCACAACCATCAAAGATATACAAAGGCTCATAGGAAGAACGATTGCACTTAGCAGATTCATACCCAGATACGGGGACTAGTGTCATCCTTTCTGCAAAATATTAACTAAAGCATAAAAAATGGACATCTAAAGCAATGCCAAATGACATCCTTGGAATGAGCAATGCCAAGAAGCTTGGGATGAGCTATAAAATTACCTAGCAAAACTGGCAACACTTCGGCAACCCAAGAACAAAAACCTCTCATACTCTATTTTTCCATCAGTGAGAAATCTATTAGTTTTGTCCTCATTAGGGAATAAGTTGGAAAGCTAGGGCCAGTTTATTACATCAGTAAGATACTCAACCACACAAAAAGTAACACCTTAGTCATGTGATATGATCAAATAAGCCATAACCAAGGATGGCAAGGATCCATTGAAGATAACAAGTGGACCATTGACAAGGAAGAAGCCTAAGGAGCTCACTAGTACACTTCAAGCTTTTGTATCAAGCCTTTTCATGGATAATGGTCTTGGAATTTGGCAAGGAGCTACTGGAACATGGAAGGAATCATATGGAGATGATGGCCAAGCTTGGATGTTGATAGATTGGCGATATTCTGGTAGAAAAATCATATCTTGAGCTAAACAGATTGGAATTGACACATCTTGGGTGCCTTTGCTCTCTTGATGCTCCTTTCGGCCTTAATGGCATGATGAAGCAAATCCTCCATGTTGACATATGGCACCAACTCCACTTCATTGGCAATCTCAGGATTGAGACCAATAATGAATCTAGCAATGGTGGTCTCCTCATCCTCCATGATGTTGGCTCGGGTCAAGGTTATCTCCAAGTCTTTGTGGTAGTCCTCCACACTCCTTTGGCCTTGCACTAGCTTTTGAAGCTTGAGGCATTGATCTTTAGTGTAGTAGCTAGGAACAAATCTCCTCCTCATCAAGGCTTTCAGGGCTCTCCATGTGTCTATGGGCTCCTCCTCATTCCTTCTCCTAGAAGTAACATCCTGATTCCACCATACAAGAGCATAATTAATGAACTTTATGGTAGCCAATTTAACCTTATTTTCCTCGGAGTAATGATGGCAATCAAACACCATCTCAATGTTTTGCTCCCACTCCCAATATGCATCGGGATCACTCCTCCCTTGGAAAGGTGGAATGGTAGGCTTGATGGAATTTAGGTTGTTATCCTCTCTTGGCTCACACCTCATTGGAAACCCATGGTCATGCCAAACTCTTTCTTCCTCCTCGGGTTCTTTTCTCCTTGGACCTCTCGTTGGCAACCTCAAATCAATGTCCTCAATCCTCCCCATAAGTCTATTGAGAGTTTGTTGAAATTCTACCATGGTTGGCTCCTCATTGTGTCTCACTTTCATCCTCCTATCCTCCTGGCCCTCCATACTCCTGAAAATAACAAAGATCCTCACAAACACTCACCTCACATGTTTCACTCAAAATATGAACATTCAAAACACTCAATTTTTTAGTGAGATATTGCTTATTCAAAGAGTTCTCCAAAGTTCTAAGAAAACTATCCTCAAAGCACACAAGAAAACTTGAATTTTCGAAGAACTATTTTGACTTCAAAAGAGGTTGGCTAAACAAGCTTTAAAAGACTCTAAGAAGCTCTTGCAATTGAAGATCACAAGAACCACACAGAAAGCTTTTTGGCTTAAAAACAATGGGATAGGTTTTGGGGCGCAAAACTTTCAACACTTTGAGAAAACTTCTTTTTTTGCAAGCTCTTTTCTTTTCTTTTCTTTGCTCTTTCTTTTTCTTTTCTTTTCCTTCCTTTTTTTTTCCTCTTTTTTTTTTTTTTTTTTGCTTGCTGTTTCGATGCTAACCAAACGTTCTCCTTGAAACTCCTTGCTGCCAAAGACAAAAAGTTAGAATTCTTTTCAGCCAAGACAACAAAACTAGTGAAATTGGCACAATTTGAAGCAACTTTTTGATACCGAAAATTCCTGAACTTGGATCCTTCTTTTTTTGAAGTTTTCTGGACTCTAAGATGCTGGAAACAATGAAAACAAAAGAGATTAATATGGCTGGACACGAAACAGAAAGATAAGAATTAGACAAGAACAAACGAATTGAAACCGAGAATACTAGGTGACACGGATTGACTTCTTTTTGTTGTTTTTGTGATTTTCGGACTTGAACAAGGATGGAACAAAAAGGACAGACCTGAAACAAGAAGAAAATAGATTAAAATAGAGAATTAAAGCACAAATTTTCTGAACAAAATTGAAAGAAAAACCGAAGAGAAACAAGAACACAAAGATATGTCCTTCAATGGAACATGTGGCTCTGATACCAACTGATGCGAACCCCGATGGTATAAAGACCATGAAACGCACCCAAGATGTTTTTTAAGCTCCACAAGACATCAAAGAGACTGGATTTGAAACCCCCACCCCTAATCAACCTGTGATTAGAAACGAGAAGTATAGTACTCCAAGAACACAAGCACACTTGTGCACCAAGGCAGTCCACAAAGAACCAAAGAGAAAACCTCTCCAAAGAGCAATATTATTTCGAAATTTTTCTGTATGTTTACACCCAGAATATGTGCCTTTATATAGGCCTAAACTAGGGTAAAAAAACTGGGAAAAATTCGCAGCCTAAGTCCCTTAGGAATCCTAGATACAAAGACATAGGAAATCCTAGTCAAATTAGGACTCTAACTCCTAGTTTGAACAAGTTTAATGAATGCAGCATATGCCACTTGTCCAAAACGATTTAAAACTATTCCATAGCCTAAATAACTTCCTAAATAATGTATCTAAATAGGATTTGAACGAAAATAAACTATAAATACAAGATTGGCCATGAAAACCCCAAAATAGTCTTCTCGGGTGGTTCCTGCTTGTGTCTTCAACTTCAAGATGAAATTAGAACTTCATGCAGCCATGATTTCTCAAAATGTAAAACAGGAAAGTTGTAGATATCTTTCTTATCTTCGAAACCACACTTGAATCACACAAAATGGACTTCTAAATCGAAAGATATGCCCAAAATACTGCAACTGCTTCTGAACCAGTGATAACTCGTAAATCGTGACTTTGAAGCTGAATTGGAAATCCTTAACGTGCAAACTGGGTTTGATGGTCTGCATATGATTTGTAGCTCCAGATGTTATGTTGCCAATTAATCAAGAATTACTCAATTCTGATTTGTTTAGCTCAATATATGAATTTTCTACCAGAACATCGCCAATCTGTCAAAATCCAAGCTTAAAGTGCACTAGTGAGCTCCTTAGCCTTCTTCCTTGTCAGTGGTCCACTAATTATCTTCAATAGATCCTTGGCATCCTTGGTTGTTCCTTCTTTGATCGTATCAACAAGAAAGGGTCAAATATTGCGTTGTCGTAGTTGATTATTTCACTGAGTGGATAGAAGCAAAACCTTTGGTGATTATATCAGCAAAAGACATTCAACATTTGTTTAGAAAAACTTTATAAGTAGATTTGTTTGTATGAGAATGATAGTCATGGACAATGGCATGCAATTCATCGACAAAGGGTTCCAAGAGTTCGCCACTAACCTAGGTATAAAACTACACTTTGCTCCAATTGCTCATCCCTAGAGCAATTGACAAGTAGAAGAGTCAAATAGAACCTTGAAAGATGGCTTGAAGAAAAGGCTTGGGGAGGTAAAGGTAAAATGGCCAGGGAAATTACCAAGTGTATTATGGAGTTACCGAACAACCCCAAGAAAAGCAACCAAGAAGACCCTTTTTCCCTTTGTGTTTGGAACAGAAGCTCTGATTCCTGTAGAGATAGTTAACCCTTCTATAAGGGTACAAGCATTCAATGAAATAGAAAATGACCTTGGCCTAAGGGCCAAACTTAACATGATGAAGAAACACAGGGAAATGCCCGAGCTTAGAAGAAGAGCTTTGCCACAGCAGGTTGCTGTAGTAGCAAACCTAAAATTTAGGACCAAAGGAATAAAAGTTAAAGACCTCATGCTCTGAATGGTGGAATTAGAATTCTATTGGCCATCTCATGGCATATTTTGTGCAAGTAGGGAAAGGCCCTACTTGGCCACCGAAGAAGTTCAGCCAGGAGTTTTCAAGATTGGAAACACTGAAGGAGAAGAGTTAAAAAATCCTTGGACTCTTTGAAGAATATTATGCTTAGAAGAATTCTAAGGAACTAAACAAAATTGTACAAATGCTATTAAGGTGATAGTATTATTTAGTGATTGAGGAATCACAAGACACTTAGACAAATTTATATCCACTAGCATTACTAGAGAAATATTCCAAAAGGGGCAAACATGTTCACTTAAAAATTTGGTTGGGCGTTTTCAAAGGATAAAGTTAAATCCTTATGACTTCGGCAAAGACATGAGTCAGCATGAAATTCAAAAGAGTAACATTTTATTGATCAAAAAAGAAGAAGGGTACATAAATAAATAAATAAATAAAGGCCATACACTACTGTTACCACCTCACAAAAATGGAAGAATTACAAAGTGTGGCATAATGGTAAAAAACCATTATATTGAGTAATTCTTATCATAGTGATTGAAGTGTGAGGGGTAAAGGGCATCATCAACACCTCCTTAAAAGTGTTCTAAGTTGGTAAATTAGGCCCCAAGAAAAGCCTTAAGGATTTCATGTTTGTCAAGCAACCTATGAACTTTTTTGTACGGTTTTGGAAATTTGGGTACTCAATTGCAAAACTCTCAAGAAAGAGCTTTAGAGAGTTATGGGAAGGATATGAATGGTATGAAAGTGCTATTGCAGGGCCAAATTGCTTATGGAAGATGAGTATGGACAAAGAAAAGCATAAAGGGCTTTAAGGACTTAAGTGTCCTAGCGCAAGCCTTTGGTTGTTTATGCTTATGACTTAAGTCAAATGTGTTGGAATTCTTGGCACACCAAGATCCTTTTAAGATAGGATTTGAGCTCATTGAGCTAACTCTAGCTTGAACAGCTATCTAAGGCAGCTAAAAGTAGCTCCCTTTAGCTCAAGTCAGCTCACTTCAGCTATAAGTAGCTCAAAGTAGCTGGACTTCAGCTCAAGTTAGCTCAACTCAGCTCAAGTCAACTCACTTTAGCTTCTAGTAGATGAATGTACCTAGACTTCAGCTCAAGTCAGCTCACTTCAGCTATAAGTAGCTCAAAGTAGCAGGACTTCAGCTTAAGTTAGCTCAAGTCAGGCCAAGTCCGCTCACTTCAGTTTTTGGTAGCTGAATGTAGCTGGACTTCAATTCACTTTAGCTGGGAGTAGCTAACTCCAGCTCAAGGTTAGTTTAGGGAACTAGACCTTAGTTCATGGAGCTTGATTGGAGCTCAGAGGAGCTCAATGGTGCATAAGTAGCATAATGAGCTAGCTTTGTGCCTGCTCACCTTGCTTTTAGCCCAAAACCACCAAGAGACACATCTTTTGTGTAAAGGTATGTCTCTTCATCAAAAGAGATGACTATTGGCTAAAGGAACATGTCTTTTCATCCAAAGGAAGTGTTCCTTGAGTGAAAAGACATGTATATTCGGCCATTAGGGTGGTTGGGGTGGTTATTGCACCAAGAGTGATGTCCTATGACTTCAAGGGACATGTATATTTGGCCATAAGGTAGTTATGGGGTGGTTATAGGCCAAAGGAAGTTTTCCTTGGCTAAAATACATGTATTTTCGCCATAAGGTAGTTATGGGGTGGTTATAGGCCAAAGGAAGTGTTCCTTGGCTAAAAGACATGTATTTTCGCCACCATACATGACCCTTGGGCAAAGGAAGTGTTCTTTGGCTTAAAAGACACCTTTCTTAGTGTAAAGGTGTGCCTTTTGGTCATCTATAAATAGCCTTTAGAGGCATGCAATTTTAAGTACGAATTTGCACTCCATTTTCTTGAGAGAAAATTGTTCTCCTCCTATTTCCTTTAGAGGCCGAAATATTAAACACTTCTTGAGAGCATTGTGGGTGGATTTACATAGAGATTGTTCATCTCTATTTCAAGCTTCAAGGCGCTCCTCTAAGATCAAGTTCTCCATCAAGTTTTTTCGCTAAAGATAACCAAGAAGAAAGGTGCACATCTTTTCTTGATTTAGTAGCATGTTAGGTTTCATTTTCGTATATTCTTAGTAGCATGCTAGGATTTATTTAACACAACTTGTATGTGATCTTGATATGTTATATAATATGTTATGCATGACTATATCCATGTTGAATTCAAATGAACAAATATGCATGTGGCATATACATGAGTAGATAACATAAAAGTATGTTATCATAAGATCATAAGATCCTGAAATCTTCAATTGGTATCAGAGCCTAGGTCATGAACATGTATATGTTGCATATAGTGAGCATGATTTAGGATCATACATATGTGTATGATTGTGGTAAGGCTAATGAAGGATATGTGTATGGAGCAATGAAGGCATGTTTGTGTATTTCTAATTGAATGCTATATGCATCTCTTTTGCCATATATGAGCATGTTAGAAGTTGTTTCATACACATGTTGCTTTGTTGAGTCTTGTTGTGTAAATTGAACTAAAACATGTGAATTGCATCAATGTAGATGGCTTGTAAGAATATAGTTGCAGAATTAAACCGTGACCTCAAATTGGATGGTGAAAACTATTCAATTTGGCAACAGAAGGTCAAATTCATTTTAACTGAACAGGATACTCTTGATGTGCTCACTCAAGAGATCATGCCTCCTGCTGACGGACAGGATAGAACTGCCTATGAGGCATTCCTAAAGAAGAACTCTATGTGTAGAGTCACTCTCCTTTACACTATGGTGGATGAGATTATGGTGGAATTCTCCATGCTTGAGGGGGCTAAGGCCATATGGGACTCAGTCAAGGCCAAGTATGGAGATATTTCTGTAGAGAAACAACGCTCAATGATTCTCAGGTTTGAGAATTATGTGAAGCGTGCTGATCACTGTATGAGTGCTCACTTGCATGGGATGTCACGCATGATCCACCAACTCAAGACAGCAGGGCATATGCTCACTGATGAGCGACAAGTGCAAGCAATAATTCATTTCTTGCCTGATGAGGAATGGCAGTTGATGAAGGTCAACTTACGCCATAACCCTCAAATAATGTCATTTGATGACATTGCTCATCACCTCATCCTTGAGGCTGAAGTAATGGCCCTTAAGGACCATTCTAGGGCATATGTTGCCTCATCTTCTATCCAGAAGGGATGGAAGAAGAATGGTGGGAAAGGAGGGCTGGGAAAGGGCAAGGGAAAAGGTCCTGCTTCCAAGAAAAGGTTCAAGAAGAAGCGGGACATAAGCAAGCTGAAGTGCTTCAACTGTAGGTATAAAGGACACTTTGCAAAAGATTGCAAGGGTCCACCCAACGTACATACATACCCTTCTATTTCCTTTGTACATGTTGTGCCATGTACATTACTAACTGAGTGCAATTCTTTGTGGATTGTAGACTCGGGAGCAACAGACCACATAGCCTGGGACAAGTCCTGGTTTGTGGCCTACATGAACCTCTCAAAAGGAGCTAAGCATGTTTCAGTGGGAAATGATGCCAGGCTGGAAGTAGAAGGCATAGGAACATGTAAAATTCCTGTGAATATTGGATATTTGTATCTAATAGATGTATTGTATGTACCAAACATTTGTAGAAATTTGATTTCTATAAGTTCTATGTTGAAGTACAATTATTGCTTTAACTTCTTTAATAATAATGTGCCTATTATTAACGATAATAAGATAGTATGCACTTGCTCAGTTAATAATGGGCTTTATGAGTTGAAGGCAACTAACCATTCTGTTGCAAACCCTAGTTGCTATGTGACAGAGGTCACAAATGAAATATGATGGCCTGAGAGGTTAGGTCATATTGGTCAAGATAGAATGAACAAGCTAGCCAAAAGTGGCTTGCAAGGTTCCTTGACCAAGGTTGTCCTTCCAAGTTGCCAATCATGCCTAGAGGGCAAAGCCACAAGAAAGCCTTTTGGCAAAGCAACTAGGAGAAGTGAGGCACTAAGTTTAGTTCACTCTGACCTGTGTGGGTCAATGAGTGTTGAATCCATAAATGGATTTAAGTATTTCATCACATTCACAGATGATTATACTCGATTCACCCACATCTACCAACTAAGAAACAAGGCAGAGGCCTTGGCATGCTTTGAGAAGTATGTACACTTGGTTGAGAACCAAGTAGGTAAGAAGGTTAAGTCCTTGAGTACAGATAGGGGTAGAGAGTATACATCAGATGCATTCAAGGCATTTTGTGACTTGAAGGGTATTGAGAGGGAGTTCACTCTTCCTTGGACACCCCAACAGAATGAAGTGTCTAAGAGGAAGAATATAACTCTTATGGACATGGTACATTCCATGATGACAAAGGCCAACTTAGACATCACTTATTGGAGTGATGCACTGTTGTGTGCAGTTCATGTCCTTAACAGAGTACCCACCAAGAATGTGAACTCTTCTCCCTATGAGTTATGGAAGAAGAAAACACCTAAGCTAAGCTATTTATGCCCTTGGGGTTGTTTAGCTTATGTTCATATAACGGACCATCCTTTGGGAAAGTTGGGTCTAAGAGGGAAGAGGTGTGCCTTCCTTGGTTATGCTAAACAGTCTAGGGGTTTTGTGTTCTTCGATATAAGTCACAAAACTGGGAACATCTTTGATGCAAGGAATGCTAACTTTGTGGAGGATGAGTTTCCCAAAGTTGGTGAGCGTGGTGACTTAACCTCATTAAGCCAGATCCTAGATGAGGATCAACCAAGTGACATAAGGACACCTGGGACACATGCACCTACTCTAGAGGGAGTACCTCAACCACATGGAGCAATGGCTCCAAAAATGCCTATTGTTGTGGACCAACATGAGCAAGACCTCCAAGAGGAAGGTTTTGTTCAAGAGGGAGTTGAGGATACTAAAGAGCAAAATGTTGAGCCTCAAGAGATGGAGCATGAGTTGCCTCCATCTCAGCCTACATTGAGAAGATCAATGAGGAAATTTGGACCACCTAAAGAATGGTGGATCTTGGATAGTGAGGCAAATTTGGTTGCATCTAAGATAGATGAGCCAAGTAACATTAAGGAGGCTCTTGAGGCTGCACAGGGGGAAGAATGGCTAAATGCAATGAAGGATGAGTTGTATTCAATGCATCTCAATGGGGTTTGGGAGCTAAGTGATCTTCCTCCAGGCTGTAAGGCAATTGGGAACAAGTGTGTTCTCAAGATCAAGGTGAACTCTGATGGAAGTATCGAAAGATACAAGGCCCGTTTGGTGGCCAAGGGTTTTACACAGAAGGAGGGTGTTGATTTCAAAGACACTTTCTCTCCTGTTGTAAAATTCACTTCCATTAGGATATTACTTGCCATCGTGGCAAATCCGGACCTAGAGTTACATCAGATGGATGTAAAGACCGCCTTTCTCAATGGTGATTTGAGTGAGGAGATATATATGAGACAACCTAAAGGGTTTGTCCAAAAGGGTCAAGAGGACAAGGTATATAGACTAAAGAAGTCTATCTATGGTCTTAAGCAAGCTTCAAGACAGTGGTACTTGAAGTTTCACCATGCAATCACAAGCTATGGCTTTGTGATGATGCATGAAGACCATTTTGTATACTTGTACTCTTCTGGGTCTAGTTTTGCAGTATTGACTCTATATGTAGATGATATACTAATTGCAAGTAATGGTATTGCGTTGTTAAGTACCATCAAGGGATGGTTATCTTCCACCTTTGACATGAAGGACATGGGGGAGGCTGCCTTTATCGTAGGGGTTAAAATCCTTAGGGATAGAAAGGCAAGGCTGTTGGCCCTTTCTTAAGAACCTTATATTGATAAGATTCTTGCAAGGTTCAACTTAACAAACGCAAAGCCCATAAGTACACCTCTTGCATATGGTTGCAAGATTGGAGAGGACTTGTGTCCTAAGACTCCAAATGAGAAGGAAGAGATGGCTCAGGTCCCCTACCTAAGTGCCATTGGTAGCTTGATGTATGCCATGTTATGTACAAGGCCAGACATCGGCCAAGCGGTTGGACTTCTAGCAAGATATTCTTCCAACCCTGGTCTGGAGCATTGGAAGAGTGTCAAGAGGATCCTAAAGTACCTCAAGGGTACTAAGGATTATTGGCTTTGTTACCAAGGTAAAGACCTTGGTTTACGTGGCTATTCTGATGCTGATTGGGGAGGAGATAGAGACTCCAGCAAGTCTACATCTGGTTATATTTTCATGCTAAATGGTGGGGCTACTACTTGGTGTAGTAAGAAGCAAACTTGTACAGCATTGTCCACAATGGAGGCTAAATTTGTTTCATGTGCCTCAGCTATACAAGAAGCCCTTTGGCTAGGTTATTTCCTTAAAAATTTGGAGTCCAGGGTTTCTATTAAGAAACATATTACTATCTACAGTAATAGTATGGCAGCCATGGCTTATACTAAAGACCCCAAATACCATGGAAAAACCAAGCACATTAGCATGAAATATAACTTTGTGAGGGATGCAATTGAAGAGGGTGAAGTTAGGATTGAGTACATTTCTACAGACCTGATAGTCGCAGATCCTCTCACTAAGCCATTGCCACCACTTGTATTTGCTCGACACGTTAGAGCAATGGGTCTTAGATGAATGTAAATGTTGGATGTACTTCACCTCTTTGGTGTCACACATGTTATGTATTTCTTTGAAATAATATAGATTATTTTATGAAATACTCAGTTCAATTTTGTGAATCATAACGAACAAATGAATATGTCAAACATAGGCAAAGGATGACTTTCTCACACAAGTCATCCGCCCTTGAAATTTGTGTAAGATTAAGGATGAGACTGGCTAAAGACTTAAATGAAACTTAAGTGGATGATACATTTAAGTGGGAGTCATGCTCCAACACATGACACTTTAGCTTTTATGGTCACCTTGATTATGAGTAATCAAGATTCAATGCTTTGGTGCATTCAGTTTGTATGACCATTCATACATCCTAGCCTATGTTAGATGTAAGCTAAGGCTTACATGGAGAAATTTCATGGTTATTGACATGTCCTCCTTTTATGTGTTAAGAGGAGTACACTTCATGGTGTTTTAAGAAGGAGAAATGACACACTCCTCATTTGGAATGGAGATCACTCCAAGTGGGAGTGACCTGAGTAAAACACCTTAGAAGTGTATTATGGAACTTTAATGGATGTGTTTCCAAGTGTCCCATGACCATGAAATACGACCAGAGAAGAATTTAAGCAAGTTGTCTCTATGCTTGCTTAGTGTGAGATTGTTCGATTCTAACTCTTAGTGACTATGGCTTGCTATTAGGAAGTTGAGTTAATTATGATTACTTTGATTGGTTGTCGAAGGTCTTAGAGAAATGAGACTTGAGTATCCTCCTTTTGGGTAATCATGTTAACTGACCTAAGTAGTTGAACCTAAAAGGAAAGACATTAAGATGATACACGTTCACTAAATTCAATCTTGGGCCCACATATTACTGTGAGTAGTATGCTAGATTGAATGACAAGTGATTGAAATGAGTACTCAATGCTTAATACAATCATGGATTTCAAGGAGTTGAAATTCTAAGAAAGAGACTGATTGTGATTAAGAAGTGTATCATATGTCTGGGGTCTGAAAGGCGTAACTTGATGTGTTCAAGCAACCTTGATGTGTTTAACCAACACACCTTAATTTGATATGTTCAAAGGAAAGTTTGAAGAAGTTCAAACTATTAGGAGAGGACAATCTTCTATTGAGAGTCTAACAAACTCAATGGAAGAGACTTAGTGTGTGTGCCTGAGGTCGCACCCACAACTCTATATATGTAGAAGTGTTTGGATCATTTCGGCTATTAGGATTAAGGAGTTTGTTTTGAGTGGGAGCTGGAAGCTTAAAAGCATCTTAGTGCGAGTGGGAGTTTGTTGGAATTCTTGGCGCACCAAGATCTTTTTAAGATAGGATTTGAGCTCATTGAGCTAACTCTAGCTTGAACAGCTATCTAAGGTAGCTAAAAGTAGCTCCCTTTAGCTCAAGTTAGCTCACTTCAGCTATAAGTAGCTCAAAGTAGCTGGACTTCAGCTCAAGTTAGCTCAAGTCAGCTCACTTCAGCTTCTGGTAGCTGAATGTAGCTGTACTTTAGCTCAAGTCAGCTCACTTCAGCTATAAGTAGCTCAAAGTAGCAGGACTTCAACTCAAGTCAGCTCAAGTCAGCTCAAGTCAGCTCACTTCAGTTTTTGTTAGCTGAATGTAGCTGGACATCAGTTTACTTCAGCTGAGACTAGCTAACTCCAGCTCATGGTCAGTTCAGGGAACTAGACCTTAGTTCATGGAGCTTGATTGGAGCTCAGAGGAGCTCAATGGTCCATAAGTAGCATAGTGAGCTAGCTTTGTGCCAGCTCACCTTGCTTTTAGCTCAAAACCACCAAGAGACACATCTGTTGTGTAAAGGTATGTCTCTTCATCAAAAGAGATGACTATTGGCTAAAAGAACATGTCTTTTCATCCAAAGGAAGTGTTCCTTGAGTGAAAAGACATGTATATTCGGCCGTAAGGGTGGTTGGGGTGGTTATTGCACCAGGAGTGATGTCCTATGACTTCAAGGGACATGTATATTCGGCCATAAAGTAGTTATGGGGTGGTTATAGGCCAAAGGAAGTGTTCCTTGGCTAAAAGACATGTATTTTCGCCACCATACATGACCCTTGGCCAAAGGAAGTGTTCTTTGGCTTAAAAGACACCTTTCTTGGTGTAAAGGTGTGCCTTTTGGTCATCTATAAATAGCCTTTAGAGGCTAGCCATTTTAAGTACGCATTTGCACTCCATTTTCTTGAGAGAAAATTGTTCTCCTCCTATTTCCTTTAGAGGCCGAAATATTAAACACTTCTTGAGAGCATTGTGGGTGGATTTACATAGAGATTGTTCATCTCTATTCCAAGCTTCAAGGCGCTCCTCTAAGATCAAGTTCTCCATCAAGTTTTTTCGCTAAAGATAACCAAGAAGAAAGGTGCACATCTTTTCTTGATTTAGTAGCATGTTAGGTTTCATTTTCGTATATTCTTAGTAGCATGCTAGGATTTATGTAACACAACTTGTATGTGATCTTGATATGTTATATCATATGTTATGCATGACTATATCCATGTTGAATTCAAATGAACAAATATGCATGTGGCATATACATGAGTAGATAACATAAAAGTATGTTATCATAAGATCATAAGATCCTGAAATCTTCGAAATGGAGGCATTTTGGAGTTATCCCACTCAAGAAAAGGCAGCCAAAGCAAGATAAGGATGGTCAAATGTGGGCCAAGAGATTAAGACTAAGAAGCCATAGTCTTGTAGCAAGGAAAATGACATAAAGCATGGTTAAGCCTAGTTAAGTGTGTTTTGTATACTAAAGTCTTTATAAGTGGTTATCTTTGTCTTTTTTTCCACATTTGGTCTCTTCCAGCAGCAAAAATGCAGCCCCTCCACCTCCATACTTCCTCCATAGCCACCATACCTTCAAACTTAAAGCAACTTGAAATTGAAGGCAAAAGGAAGCAATTGGAAGCAAACTAGAGCTATTGCTTGAGTGCTTGAAGGATCAAGCTTAAAATTTGGTCTACCCATCTTGGTAAGGGTTCTCTCACTCTCATGGATTTTTTACTAAATTTTCAAGCATCCATGGAGCTAGGGGTAAGCTTGGAAGATAGCCATGAGCTTGATGAACCAAGCTTAGTGAGCGGAATACGCTTATTGAAGGTTTTGTAACCTAGTGTGAAGTGTACAGTGATGGCAGAGAATTGAAGGGTTTTTAGAGCCCAAAGTGTAGAGTTTTGGGAGCCAAACAAGTGTAGCAGAATTTAACCAAAACCCTTCAGCATCCAAGTGTAACGGGGTAAACCAAGTGTTCAAAAATTTTCATACCCAATTTCTGTTGAGATCTCTCACCCAACTATAGAGTTGAATCACAAAACCTAAATAGTTGATGTGTTCAAGCTCTCTATGGTATCCACACGAGCCTCTTAGGATCACCATGCTTCTCTCACATCCTAGTAGATGCATTTCTCTTGTGCTCGCACTACTAGCTTGCGTCCTCTAGGGAATAGCAAAAGAAGAGTGCGGTTGTCTCTTTTGGGAGGCTAGGGCAAGGCTGTGAATTTCTTACTATATGTTGTATTTATAGTGAGACTCAACTTCTAGGCCTAATGGATTTCAAAGCCCTAATACAATTAGGCTTTAATTTTGGGCTTAATAATGGTTCAATTTTTGGGCCAATTATTAATACAAAATTATCATAAAATCATAATCCAAATAATTAGCCCATGCACTCTAATAATCCAAATAGGCTTTATGTGTGTGGTCCAATACGCTCTTACAACGTTGGCAATGATCATAAATCACGTTTATGATCATAAGCAATGAGCAGTGTCTAGCAACACATCATTGCTAGCCAAGTGACAAGATTGTCAGTGATTCGACTAAACCTTTATGATCATTACCCATATATACCATTGTCCCTTTGTCCAAGATATCAAGACTAAGCATGAGACATGGAATGCGTCACTCTCGTATGGCCCAATCCTTGGTTTCTTGATTACCAAGTAGACTAACTTAAACTGATGACATTGATATCATATATCAACTCATTCGAGCATGGCCATGCATTTTCTAAGTATTATTCTATCAAGGGGGCCCGAAGATATCACTGTTAGTGATATGCCCAAAAGCCATAAATGTGATTTATGATCATTGCCAACGTGGTAAGAGCATATTGGGTCGCACAAATAGAGCTATTTAGATCATTAGAGTGCATGGCCTAATAATTTGGGTTGTGGTTTCACAATAATTTCGTATTAATAATGGGCCCAATAGTTGAGCCATTATTAAGCACGAAATTAAAGCCTAATTGGATTAGGGCTTTGAAACCTATTAGGCCTGGAAGTTGAGTCTCACTATAAATACAACTTCTAGTGAGAAATTCGTAGGTCTCCTTGCCCTAGCCTCCCAAAAGGACAGCCACACTCTTCTCTTGCAATTCCTTGGAGGACGCATGCTAGCACTGTGAGCGCAAGAGAAACACATCTGTCGGGACGTGGTGGAAGTGTGGTGATCCCGAGAGGCTCGTGTGGATACCATAGAGAGCCTGAACATGTCAACTGTTCAGGTTTTGTGATTCGACTCTACAGTTGAGTGAGAGATCTCAACCGAAAATTAGGTATGAAAATTTTCGAACACCCGGTTTACCCCGTTTCACTTGGATCCTGGAGGGTTTCGGTTAAATTCCACTGCGCTGTTTGGCTCCCGAGACCCAACAATCACTCCCGTTACATAGGAGCGAAAAATCCCATCTTGATTATACAAAACCCTCCGCATGATATGTGACATACCCAGTGACATCCTTCAAGTTCACTCAGTTACAAGCAACAAAGGGAAGTATCGAAGTATGTGACTCATATGTTGGGAACTTTGATAACCTTAAGTCAAAGGACTACATATACCATGATCACTATGAGAATTACGTATGACACTCATATAACAATCAAAGTAGCATTCTCATGGTGGGTCGGTATAGTACACAAGTTCTCTAACTTGTACCCATATGTAGACTACATATCTCATATTAGTGTCCACATATGCTAATCCTTATGTATTATTGTAACCCACTCCATGATAATA
Organism: Aquilaria yunnanensis; assembly: GCA_039654915.1. NCBI lineage: Eukaryota > Viridiplantae > Streptophyta > Magnoliopsida > Malvales > Thymelaeaceae > Aquilaria > Aquilaria yunnanensis. Next base: position 82,174,452 of record CM077598.1, read on the forward strand.
CTAGACCAGGGAGATTTAAGAATATCATTATTCTAGGGCTACAATTATGTTTATTACATTACACAGAAACAAAACAACAAACATAATGTTATGGCCCTTCTAGTGGGAGGTGCAATTGAGGAAGGTAAAGTGTTTTAAATTAAGTTTAGAAACTTAATTCTAGTTTACATAGCAAGAATAGAGAAGTTTAGCAAAGTTCGCTAAGTTCCGAGAAGAATAAAGCACTGAACAAAGTTCAAGGGTGAAATGGTAATTTTACATCCTGAATAGCCAGGACGAGTCCCGAGTGTTTTAAAATGAATTTTTATAACTTAACTTTCAACCTTAACTCAAACATGAAAAATAGACAAGAATTTAATCAAGAATCATTAAGTTACAAAGATGGGGGACATAATTGTAACAAGCTTAATACTTTGAGGACCTTTGGGTTAAGTGAGGGTTTAAGAAGGGGAAAGTGGACTATGGCTGCCATAATCCCGTTTCCAGCCTTCTCACCCCCATTTAGCTCTCAAATTAAGCTTGGAATCAAGAGTTTTTAGTTCCAAGAAAAGCAATTCAAAGTATATAAGCTAGGAGGAAGCATTTTCAAGCTTGAAACCATGTTTTTTAGGCTTGGAAGGACGTTTTCCTACTTCCCCTATTTTTGAACGAGGTAAGGAATGTGTTCTTGATTGAATTCATGTTTGTTAATTAGTTTGAAGCTTGGGTTTTGGTTAGAGAGTGAAGTTTTGATGTTTGGTGCCATTGTTTTTTATTGGAACTTGTGTAGAACTTTGGTAAGCTTGGTTGAACGAAAATGGGATTGATTCTTGCTTGTTACTTGGAGTTGAGGTAAGGGAGATATGTTTTTAAGTTCATTGAATGCCATTAGCTTGAGTTTGCTTGAGGAATTCGAGTAGTTTTAGCTATGGCATTAGTTAAAGGTTTTGGTTGAATTATGATGGACTAGAGGAATTGGGAGGATTGGATTGATGTTACAAGACATCATAGATTGGCTTGTGATAGTTGGTTGTGATCTATGCAACATGTTCTATGTGTATATGAAATTTGGAGGCATTCCAAGCATGTTTGATATGTGTAGGAAGTGTCCAAAGTTCATAGCAGCAAAATCGGGGTTTTCTGGGCATTTTGCAGGTTTGGCGATGCGTCGCCAATCCCCACGAGTTCCCACGATGCATTGCCAATCCAAAAAACTGTCTCAGAACGTCTACCACTGTGGCGACGCGTCGCCAAGACAGCATTTGACACCCGATTTTGTTTTTAGCATAACTTTTCGCTCGGGTGTCCGATTGAGGTGATTCTAGATTCCACGCGAAGCTAAGAGGGAGTACTATCACCTCAATGTTTTAAAAACACCTAAAATGATCTAGTTTTAGATTTATATTAACTCAAGTGAAGGCAAGTTTTAAAGGAAACTATGTTGCAATGATCACAACAAGGTATTACTAGCCCAGGTGAGAGGTTTAGAACCCTTGTCAGCCTAGCCGTGCCGTAGCCACGAGGTTACAAGGTGAAACCTTGTTCATCTAGTCTACAACAATGAGGCCCTGCGGCTTAGTCTGCAAATTTCCACCATAATTACCTTGCATAACGGCTATGGGAAGGCTACATGATTGCATCCAGTAAGCTTCGGCTTGCTAGGAAAGGGTCAGTGATCAGGACTCGCTAGGCACGGAGTGATGCACCGTGAGGAGGACTACTTGAAGAGAGGTCTTATGGCCTAGTTATATATGCATATATAATAGAACCCTCATGCTGTGTGAGCTTGCAGCAAGAGTCCTAGTATTTTCATGCAGGTACATTGAAGATCCCTTACTGAGAATTGTCAAATTCTCACTCCCTGGTTTTGTTATGCAGAGACTGAAGTTGCTGGACTGGGTAATCGTTAAGGATTATCGCGGTAGTACTCTTTTGTGTGTACAGGTATGACAGTTGAGAATCCTTGTGATTCTAGTATACATAAGTGCTTAGTTGGCTTGTTGGTCAAGTAACAGTACTAACTAGTATCTTCCTTTGGCTGCAGAGCCTAGTAGCACTTGGCAAAGGACTTTTGAGACTTGCCACTGGGACGTGTATCCAAGGTGAGTGTTAGGTTAAAGAGATCTCAGTAGAGTCTTGTATTTATACAGTACTTTAGTTTGCCTCCATAGTCTATGTTATGAGGAGTCCTCGACTCTAGGATTGCTCTTGGGTGAGGGCATTAATCAACTTTATGTATGAATGTTCTCATGAGTTGTTATGTGTAGTAAACTCACACAAATGTTGATTTCATATGCCTTGGCTATTTGTATTTATTTTCCGTAGAAATTACTCTACCGAGTTAATGTTTTATGGTTTTAATAAACCAAGTCGAAGCATAAGAGCATGCATATTGCATATTCTAGGATAATCAACTAGTATCATAGGATTTAATCCGCACGCATACACAACTAGCCAATTGTAATCCACCATGAGACCAGCTCTCACAGGGCTTCCTGGGCAGGGGCAGGGGCACAGGCGGTCGTGTCACATAATTCTTGGAATAATGCCTTAGTAAAATATCATGACTCAATGTGCAAAAATACAATCATCTCATGATTGGCTTTTGGGCAGAACACTAACACAAAGTTACTACTAACAAGTGTTAAAACTCTCCGAAGACCAAGCTTAAGCTTGAGGAGGGCTGCCACAGTGATTTACTTAAGTTTATTGCTTGTTTTATGGACTAACTTATGGTTTATGTTGCTACCGCATTTCATGTGTTAGTTGGTTGTGAATGGCTGCTGCATTTGGGTGCTATATATGGTACATATGCATTGTGGTTTTGTGATTTAATGTCTTTGGATGTAGCTTTTAATAAGGGTCACATTTCCTTGAGAGTACAAGTGTTACCCTTACTAAGCTTCACAATGAAAGTTACTCCCCTCAAATCTGCCCACTTCAAGTCCAGTAGAAAGATCACATTCAAACTGACCATTTTTGTTTGAGTTTGGATCCAAAATTTCATATACTTAAACTTCCATATGTCTAGTTGTGATCTGGAAAGTTTGGTGATTTTAGGAGCACATTTGGTATTTTTAGTGATGGTGCTTATTGTGTTATGCAGCAGCTGTCTAGCATCCTGTTTCTGGAGTACATTGTGTCTAAAGCTCTCCTGTAACTTGGATGCATGTTTCAGCTGAGTTAAGGCCATTATGTAGTGCATGGATGCATATATATGTAAGACATGTAAATTTGAAACAAGTATGTGAACATTTGAATACTGTTTTGCTATGTATGTGAATGTGGTGCAAAAGCTGTCTAAGTATGAATGATAGGCTGCTTGTTTGTAAATTCTATTTTGGTCACATGATGTTATTAATGCAAGAGCATGTATTTCCTACATGTATTGGTCATATATGGGATAGCCTTGAAGGGCTTACTCCTTGTGAATGAAGTGTTTGCACACTTATGAAATTTCATATGAGCAAAATGGTCACAAAGTGACAAGAAATTTGACCCTGAACTCAAAGTTCTATATCTCCCTGTGTAGAAAAAATTTTGGTATGAAATTTTTACCACACCTAGAGCACATCTAGATGTTTAACTAGGAATTGGAACTTATGAATTTGGAGTCCTCTAGCCAAAGATATGACGTTGCAAAGTTGGATAAGTTACTGTTCATTTGGTCTGAAATTTGTATCCAAGTTAAAAAATCCATAACTTGGTCCATAGGTGGGCTATTGATGTAAAACCAAATTCTTTGGTTTTGTTAAATACTATAATTGATACTGAAGTAAAGAAAACTTGGGTTTACATGGCTAGATTAAAACATTTTTTTTGGAAGATGTTTCAAGTGCAGTGGCTAGTCACTTACACTTAACAAGACTGCCTAAAGTGTGGTGGCCAAGATTAAGACATGTGCTAGTCTTTTCCTTCCTTGATGCCATGGTGTGCATAAAATGTGAATATGTGTCTATGCATGCATTTACATAGTGCCCAAGAGGGCTACTTGTGTATGCACACTAAGGGTATTGTTCTGATGGCCTATAGAACATACCAACCTTGGGAGTTTGAATTGTACAATTTTGGTACCATAACTGGACTACCCCAAAGTGGGTAACAACTACTCTTTGGCATCTCCCCCTTGAGTCTCTTCAGAATATTTTGCTTGATCAGGAATGTTTGAGACTTGTTGAGGTACGCTCAAAAACTCCCACTAAGACCAGTCATAAGAAAGAGTTTCGGGCATGTCAAGAGCCCAAAGGAAGGAGACGTCTAAGTCCAAAACCCGACATAGGATTTGGTAGTGAGCCAAGAAGAAACAATCTTGGAAGGATCACTTGGTCATCTTATTGGCCTCCTCCTTTTGCTTCCTTCTGCTTTAACAGGGCCTCAATCTCTTTCTTTTTCAACTTCTTCATTTGGTGAACTTCAGCAAGGAGCTACGCCTTCTACGAAAAAGCCTGAGTAACCTCAAAAAAAAAAAAAACCCTCTCATTCTTTTTGAAGAGCCTCGTTGGTCGTAGTTTGAGCCACCAGCTTTACCCCAAGATTGGCCATCTTCGACGAATAATCCTTGAACAGCATTTGATTGCCTTCAATGATCTCCTCGTGCACCGCTGCTAGTTCTTCTTTAGCTATCTTATTTAGCTCTCCAGATATGTAGCATGAGGTTGCCAGGGCACCTTTGGCCTTTGATAGATTCTCCTTTGTCTGCATCTAAATAATGGTTTGCTCAACAGACCAAGCTCGGAAGTATCCCCCGTAAGTGAACAGCTACAAAATATAGACACAAAAGATAAGCCTAAGGAATGGATAAAATTTCTAAGTATTAGAAAAATAAGCTGCCTGGGTAGCATATTCGGTAATCCTAGGGGCTAAAATCTTCTCATTCAGACATGATTCCGTAAAAGATTAAAATGACGCATTCATCATTACACCCTTTGCCATCTGGGGGACCATTCTTTGACAATCCTCCGTGAAAAAGTCCATATCCTCTATGAATTTTTGGAAGGGCTCCCTTAGAACCTTCCCCTGAGGGAAGGGATCTTGGCATCACACAATCGATGTTTTCGCTCATGGTCAGCAACCCAGTTTGGCGTAGCCACTTATTCTACAGGATATCGCCAAATTTGATTACCAGATCAGTCCTTAGCCATTCATCTAAAAAGTTTAAAATTCCAAAATAAGCCAAAGTTCATAGATGAAAGGTAAAGGACCGAACCTGGTAAAGGAACCCTGGGATCGATAGCTTCAAAATTGCTGTCTTCATGAATGTTAGCAAGTACATCTTTCCCCTTCAGCCTTCTTGCTTCTTCAGCCTATTTCATAGAAAGGACGGCTAAAGAAGTTCCCAATGTTTGCACAGCTGAGGTAGGCCTGACAGGAGTTGGGAGGACGATGGCCTCAAGAAGAGCATCCCCTACCCTCTTAGTAACTTTAGGAGGGTAGGCAAACAATTTTCCTTAGTTTTCTTAGGACGAAGCTCTCCTGAAGTCTGTCCTTTCTTCCTCTTTAGGGCTTTCTTCTCTTCTCCCTTCTTCCCTTTTTGGCCTTTCTCAGCTTGCCCAAGGAAAAGATTCTTCTAAAAATTAGTAAACCTGTCACCCATCTCTTCAAAATGTGAAAGACATCAGTGTAAGTACAAAATGATCAAGTAAACTTGTGAAAGAAAAAAACTTACTTTCTACAAGGGTCCAATAAGTGAGCTCATTCCAAAGGAAGTTGACTATAATAGACTTTTACCCATCTATGCCTGGCCTATGCACTATCAGGTTCAGTAGGTTTTCTTTTAAAACACCTAACTCTGAAAGAACCTTTTCGATCATAAGGTTCTACTTGATAGGGAAAGGCTACGGCTAGCGCAAAGGTTGTTCTTCATCCCAGTCAACAACTTGCCTAATACGGCTGTCAAACTCTTTGAACTGGGATTCAAGGTCTTCAGTTTAGATCTTTGAAGGATCTAAAACATCGATCATCAATGTCCAAGAACCCCATCTTACTGGTAAGTTTTTCCACTCCTTTGGTACTTCCATAAAAAAACACTTCTTTTGCCAACCGCGCCAACTATCTTTTCTAGCGAAGGTAAAAGCGTATTTCTTGCTACTAGTTCCTTGAGGTAACGGAAATAAAAAGAACCCTTCAAGATAGGATGCAATTTGTAATATTGCATGAAGAATATAAACTGGGAAACTATTTTAAAATCTCCATACATGCACAAGAAAGCATTGAAGTAAAAGTAGGAGTTTGGAGGCAATTGATTGATGACTATACCATGGAAGTGACAAAAGTCTGAAACCTCCATTTGGGGGAAGATATCGGAGACCTGGCTTTAGCTGAGACCTAAAAGTGGTATCTCTCCCTCTTGAGGATGGTAACTTAACTCTCCCTGTTCAGGGACCCTAACCTTGACATACGAACGTAGGAAAAACTTCACTCCCCACTTCTCTACTTTCTCTAAGGTAGCACAACTAAGGTGAGCATTTAGCAAACTCCAACTCTCCTTGATAGCATTAACCTTGGCACCCTGAACCTTCATACTCCCTACCTCGGAAGCCTAAAGCTCTACTTTAGGATGAGGAAAAGAACAATAAGAAGAAGTGAAAATCAACCTCAGACAAATCACCTACCTGGTTATGCTCCGAAAATTGATGAATCACTATGAAAGGTTGCCAGAAATCACTTTGCTAGAAAAACAGCAACATAGAAAGAAAAAAGACCAAAAAGAAAAAGAAGGCAAATGAAGAGTGAAATGAAAAGTAAGGAGCTTCTGCTTCAGATGAAGGGATATATAGCACAAGGATGGCAAGCAAAAAGATGCCATAATGACTACCTTCTATTGATGAGAAGTAATAGTGTAACATCTTCAAAAAATAGCCAATCAAATAGTGAGACATGTCAATTAGTATATAAATCGAGGCACACCTTCTGAACTGTCAAATCCATAATACATGAATCAAGAAACCAATACATCTTCCTGTGAAAATTAAAGTAATTAGGAAGGCAATCAAATACCTAGCAGCAAGAGAAAACCTTAAGCTAAGAGATTCACTTGGAAAAGTTTCACTCAAACAAGTCGAAGACATAGTTTCGCCTCTACCCAGGGGTGATGGCCAAAGGCTATTACCCATTGGCCCTTGAAGAAAGGCCTTGAATCACCACCCTCGGGTGACAAACCTACCACCCTTAGAAGATAAAGAAGTAGTCTAAACTCGATAACACCCTAAAACACACTAAAGGAACCTTGAGGGATAAAGGCCAGACACATAGTCCCTCGGGACCACTGACATAAGCCACCCACACTCCTCCTAATTTGCTGTCTGAGCATAACTACCTTATAGCCCTAGTCCAATTGCAGACACCTCTCTAGGTTATAGACCAAAGGCCTTCCAAATGAAGTCATCCATGTTTCTGAATCTACCTTGCTTAGGAAAAATGGCTCTCTCCATAACAGCCCTATATATACTTCGAGGAAGCTTATAAGTAAATCATCTAATTTCACACTCCTCTACCTATTCCTCTCACACACCTCCATTTCTTTACACTGACTTTTGCATTGAATGTCTCTTCCCTGGTTATACCCTAGGGAACCCCCTGACTCTTATTTCACTCTGCTATTGATACCATTCAATGATAAGCCACTCAAGAGGTCGACATGTGTTACATAGAGGATGTCTTGGAGCATCAACATGAATCATAAACCAAAACATATAACTAACTAATGTTTCTAAAGGCATCTAGTACAATTAAGTACTCAAGTATAACCTACTGAGATGACCACACTAATCACCTGAGCTTTACCTCTCAAGTGCCTTTAGCCTTGACTTCCCCTTGTGCTTCAAGATTAACCCCTGCTCATTGTTAATCCAATATAGTTTTAACATAATTAGTACATAATACAACCAACTAACGAAAAAATACAAACTAGCAAGCATAACTTGTACCTGTTCAATGATAAAGGTTAATTTTGTGGTCAAACATGTTGACTTTTTGTCAACTTTGACAACAATTTTCTACCTTATCACTCAATATTTTTGGCCGATTCTTGCTTCGATCCTTCATTTTGTAGGTTGAAGAAGCGGACCATAGCATTGGAATGGCACCGGGACGAGTGGAACAAAAAATGGGAACATGTCAACGGAAATTATAACTGAGGCCTAGGCCCCAGGAGTGAGGCCTAGGCGCCACAGTACAAAAGTTCTCTGCCTAAAAAATGCACCCTGGAGGCCTAGACGCCACCTGGGGCCTAGGCCCCAGGCACCTACGAGCCTGGAGGCCTAGGCGCCTAGGCACCCCCTCCTGGGGCCTAGGTGCCAGAGCACCATCGAGCCTGGAAGCCTAGGCACCCAGGCACCTCTTCCTGAGGCCTAAGCGCCAGTCACCCGGGAAAGTGGTCCTCTACCTCAAATTTGAACTCAAGCTTGCTATTGGCCGAGGATTTCTATCCAAATGGTTTGGTGAGTGAAAGGGACACCTCCAAGAGTAGAAGAACCTGGAACCTAGAAAGAAGAACACACTCTTCATCTTCATCTTCTCATCTTAGACTTAGGATTTTTTATCACCATTTCTTGCATTTCTTCATCTTCCTTGGGAGCATTTATGGATTCTTGCTTGGAGAAGGCTTGGAGGACTTGAAGACTTGTAGGAGCCTTGAGGAATCAAACATCTAGAGTCTATTGGGTTCCTTATTTCCTTCTTTTATCTTGTATTTAGACATGGATGCTCTTTTATGTATTTTTATGTTTATGTTTAGTTTGATTATGGAGTAGTTTTCTCTACACTTTCTATGGTTGTAGCTACTTGAATTGGTTATGTTGGTTGGATTAATGGCTATTTAACTTTGGTTTTCCTTCATTTCTTGTTTACTCTTCTCCTTGAATTTATTGTTGTGTTGATTGATCATGGGCCCTAGTCAATTGCACTTCAGATTTCTTTTAAACTCTTGGAAAAGATTAAAAGGAATTGGAATTAGGAGAAGAGTGTAGTGGCCATGGGCTTTTTGGGAGACTAGTCTAGGACACTAGGTGAAGGTAAATTGCACTTGTAATGCCCTTCTTGAACTAGCAATTTGGATGGGAGTCCATTCTAGTGTAAGCTTGGGAGAGTGACCCTTTCACTTGGGAGAGTAAGGGCCCAATTAGTTAACTTCACCAACAAGAAGAAAAACCAAACTATTAGCCTTAATTCACTAGCTAACCAAGTCAAATAGTGAAAACCATAGGAAGTGTGTTTTGTTAATTCATTAGAAAACCCTTAATTTGCATTGTGTTTGTTGTTCTTGTTTAGTAGTAATTTAAGTGGAGTTGCAAACTTAGTTGTTTTCATAGTGAGTAAATCAACAATTGTTGCTTGTTTAGCTAAAGTGAGTCTCAAGGTAGTGGTAATTAGCAAACAATGCAAATCAATCCTTATGGGAACGATATCTTATTCACCCTATCTACACACATCCCGTGCGCTTGCGGATTATGGTTGTAAAACTCACAACATTCAACTAGCTCAACAACCATCTTAGGTTGTTGACCGAGCCACCCAAACCCGCACATATGCTAAGATGTGAGAATCTTAGATTCTCAGAAATGGGTCCTTAGGATGCCTACAAATAAAACCTTAGAGGACACTGTTAATCACAAAACTACCGCAAGCTCAATATAGTTTGAGGGCCATCATATGTGCATATATTTAGGTCCTTTGGGGCCCCTCCTCATCATAGTCCTCCTACAGGACATTGTCCCATGTCTAGTGTGTTGTGGCCCCTAACTCACTCTACCAAGCCTTGACTTGCCAACTATGCTAGGTCATCACCTATGCACATAACAACCCCCCGTTGAATACTATGTGCAGGAGTAATCCAAGTCTACTTGGGAAAGCAAAGTTGGGTGCACTCAGGTCCCATGCTAGTGACACAAGTCTAAGACCCTGGCTAGGTCACTAGGTAATATTAACCTTTCACCCCTCCTATAGTGAACACTAACTAACATATGGCCAACCTAGTTTCAGAGTACTAGGTTCTAACTCCAGCTCCTTGGGCCTAAGACCCAACTAGGTAACTAGGTGTACTAAACATCTAACCCTAGGTGTACTAGGCTGCCACTTTTGTATCATAGGCCCAAGACCCAACTAGGTGATCAAGTGTTTCTAATCATTCATCTTCCTTGGAGAACCTTGAATGATACTAGGCTTGGCACTTACCAAACCTCAATGAGTTTGCCATTACTAGGAATCATGCTTGCTCTAAGTGCTCCTTGTGTTTTCTAGCACATACTAAGGTTTCAAATGCACTAAGGTAGACTATCTACTTTGCACCTTCAAGGGCCCTCAAAATGCTCCAGTAACTTAGCTTGAGTTCTAAGCCACTTACCTACTCAAAGCTCTTGCTGTTCTTCCTTATTCCCTAGGGTCGCTTCAACTTAATTAGGCATTAACCAACCTCCTAATCCACACCGAGCACCCACATTATCCATTCTGCACCTCCTATGGGCCCTAGGGATGTAATTGCACCCAAATGCGCTTATGTGCCCTATTTGCCTCATAGTGCCTTTCTTGCCCCTTAGGTGTTTCCATTAACTTCCTATAGTTATTATGGATTTTAAACCATCCTTCATTCATTAAAATAATAACCCAAATCATGATTCCAAACTGTAGCTGATTGAGCCATTGGTTGCCCACATTAACCATGCCTTAGTGCACATGCACTACTCTTAGTTAACTAGGCCATAGTTCTAGTTCACTAATGCTAGTTCACCATAATCTTTGTTTAAAAAATTTGGTTCTCAATATTCATGCATTAAAAGTACCTTAAGGATGATTACAAGCTTCAACTAGGGCACCAAGGTACCCTTATGTGCACACATAACTCAATTGTGCGCACACCATCTTCTTCTTACTTTGTTTGATCAAATTGTTGATTTTTCTTCATTATGTGGCCATTACTAGACTTCAAAAACCATGATAATGATGTCTAGGATTTATTAGAACCATTTAGGACTCAAAAACATCCACTTTGATTGAAGTTTGAAACAATTGTAGCGTTGAAGTGTGAGCCTAGTGCCACAATGCCATAGTTGTTTGATGCTGTCCATGAAATAGGTACCCTTGGCATTATAGCACCACCCAGAGCATGACTTGGGCATGAATTTCTTTGGCACTTCAATGCTAGAACAACACCATAGAACCCCAAACTTACTACTTTCGTCCTTCTTCATGAAAACTTCATACAATTGCCTTAAACATGGTTCCAATCACTTCTAGTCTTGTAGTTACTCATCCCTAGTGTCAAATATGATGCACATACATTAACAAACAAGGAAGAACAATAAATTTCCATACCTTAAACACAATTTATGAAAAATCAAGCAACTTGACCATAAAAACCTCCAAGCCTACACTATGGGATGGTTCCAATGCAAATTCATCACAAATGGCACAAATTCTAGCTCAACTAAGCAAGACCCAACATCGAGGAAGCTCAAGAAACCAAGAAAAAAAAGGGAAAAATGTACATAAGCTTTCAAGAATAAAAAATGTCCCTTCAAGGCTCAGCACACCAAAACTAAGCAAAAACAAGTTTGCTTTTACTTGGGTACTCCATGAGGCTTCCAATTTCATCATGAATTGGAGGAATGAGTGAGATTTGGCCATGGATTTTTAGGGGAAAGAGAGAGCTATGGGTTAGATGTGAAGAGGATGATGAATAATGGCTTTCCAGCCACCCAAAATGGTTTAAAAAACCAACCCCTTTAGCCCTTCAACATCTTTAATTTTGCCAAAAAGGCCCCATGTCGAAATAGTGCCACTAACATAGGCAATTTTATCTGCCACTTTGGTTTCTTATCACTTAGCTCCAAAAGAATTACTTTGAGCTTTAAAACCAATCCTATCACCTTGGGTGCAAAATGACTATTTTGCCCTTAGTTACACTTAGGTGCTAATCGACCTAGTAACCATCAAACCTTTGATAAACTTGTTTGACTTGCTAAATTACAGTAATTGAGGCATTAAGCTAGGGATTTCTTGCCTCGTAACCATGTCTCAAATGACAACAAAGGTCGAGTACTCAAAGGGCTATAGCAGTTGACATTTCTTTCATTACTATTTTTTTACATCTTTTTTTTTACTGCACCTACACCATGCTAATAATTAGATTTTGCAACCTACAAAACGGATTATGCCTTGCTAGGTAAAGTGCCTCTGAAGCAAGTGAAGACCAAAAGGTCACGGAATCCCAGAAAGACGGTAAAGGCTTTTAGTGGCCAAAACCTAGGGCAAGGTAAAAATGTGAAGCGTGCCAAAGGTGTTACTAGTAGCACCAGGGTTGAAAGAGACAGGGAGGTGCTTTTTACCATTAAGGACCTCCACCTCCTACCTTTATAATTGTCCACCTGCTGAAACTTGACTCGTAGTCATGTAAGAGGTAAATTGAAATTTCACCTACCTCTCAACGGACAATTATAATTATTCCAAAAAATTCATGAGATAAGTCGAAATAGATTGAACCAAAAAATAATGAATTAAACAAAAAAATAGAGTACTGGGCCCAATAGGTTAAACAAATTATTTCAATTGGACTTATATTGGTGCGTTACAAAAGATTAATTTGTTTACGAATAATGAATTAGTCGTTACAAAAGATTAATTTGTTTACAAAAGATTTAATTAATTTTTTTATTAATTAAAATGAATAACGAATAAGCTTTTTTCGGAAGTTAATAATGTACTAAATCTAGTAAATTGAGAAAATAAATCTTGGCATTTAATTAGTTCTAACTATGTGAATCAGTAACTAGTTTAAATACCTAGCATTGCCACGTGAACAAAAAAAATGTGAATGAACCAACATAATAATTGGTTTAAATGAAATAATTAGTGAAAATGTTACTCACCACATCTAAATAAAACAAACTGGTGCTAGTGCATATCTTGAGATTATATGAAACCATTTAAATAAAAAAAATGAACATTTATATTCATATGAATGATACAATCAAAGGTATAAAAATCTTACTCACACCTACCGCTCGAACCCAGCTAAGCGAAAGTGAAGGCTTGAGAAATGTATGAGTTTAACTAATCCTGCACAATACTACCCGTAGCAGTCCCCAATTGGTATATTTACATTTAAATCAAACTTTTATATCAAATTAAAGTCACATTATAACTTAAAATTTCATATATAACCTTGTTTAATGATATATTTATTTTCTCAACTATTTGTAAATGTGCATATTTTTATTGGAAATGTATATGAAAATATAAATAAAATAAAGATAAATAACATTATATAGATGTCAAATGGGTTGATAGATTGGATCTGCCTGCCTATGAGGTGAGTATCAAAGTTACATAATTCTTCTATTTTTGTGTCACTGCTCCTAATCTTGTGTTCTCGCTTCCGCTTTCAACTGCCACTCCTACTTTTTTTTTTCGCAACATTTTTATTTACTTAAATTTTAGATTACATTTTTTCACTTTCGTTCCTCCTCCCACTCCTGCTTTTTAGATCAATTTGTGTAACTTAGGTGGATACTACTAAAACCCATTTACTCATGGAAGGGTATAAGTTTAACAAACCTCACTTCGAACCCTAATCATTAACTTCTCTAGGCCAATCAAAATCCAAAATTCATTGTAACAAATTTCGTTCTTCAAATTCATTATAGGCTTTAATTTTAAATCAAATAGGTTTTATTGTGCAATATTCTTATATAAAGTGATTATTTATTTAAATTATAAATTTATTGAAACAACTTAAACAATAGTTTTAGAATATTTTTTCTTAAAATAAAATATTTTTAATTAATTTTTCCTTTTTGAGTTGGATAAGTCAAAAAAATAATAAAAATAATAGTTTTATATAAAATATTTTGCAATTATATTTGAAACGAAAACCCCTTCCTATAATGTTAGTACCATAACATTGAGGACGAAGGCTAGAATTGACACTCCCACCTGTGCTTTTGATTGCAATTATCCAACCTTCCGACACACCTACATTGTTTTACAAGAAGTGGAAAAGGATATTCATCTAGTATTACGGGCTTATTATTCACTTAATCTATAATCCAATTACCACTAAAAGGCATTTTACTAGTTGTGAAATTGAAGTGCAGAAAATGAGAATCTTCACCATGAGCATTGGCTCAATTTGTTTTAAGAGCATCCATCTGTTCCCAATCTAGCGGCCCAGGGAGAATGGTCCAATACATCTACAAACTCTATTTTAGCCCATTTTTTTTCTAGTCGCAAGTCCAACTTCTTTACTGCTAGTTTTTATATTAGCAATTTTATTTATTCTTCATTTCTTCCAATTACAAGATTATTTTCTAGCTCCCGATGGTGTGATTTTATAAAAATCCTAAAAGTACATGCTTTTGTAAAAATAAAAAATAACTACAAACACCTTTTGTGTCCTCCAATTAGTCCATACGTTAAGAAAAAAATATATGCACCAAACAAACACTTCTCATTACTTTCCGAAGCTCTTCAACCTTAATTCAACAATGAACTACCCAAACTATTCTGAAATACATATAATACCGTTAATTTTACAAGCTAACATATGAATACATTAAATTGCAGAAAAGCAATGATAACTATTCTTTTTTATCGTCTTCAACATCTACAAGTTTTTCATAGCTAACATAAGAAACATTCTCAAAGCCAACCCCTGTCGGCCTAGTATGAGCAAATGCCATCTCACAGGAGACTCCACCATTTCAATATTTGTTACACCATCTCACAAATTTAAAAATGAACCAAATGCTATAAAGTTATAAAGGGGAGCAGAGATTAAAGACAACCCAGTTGAGGAACTGGCCTGAAAACCATACTCAGATAATTAGAACCTAGAAATGTCCTTCCAAAGGTACCAATTCACAACAAAACCAAGGAAGCTACAGGTCCATTTCAGCAAACCAAGGAAGCTAAAGGTCCATTTCAGTAAATGTCATAAAAATTCTGAAAAGGGCTTCCTTTGATGCAATAGAAGAGCAATTGCCTTGCTTTCTTCCAGTTTTTGATGATTTTTTTCTCTAGCTCTCCTCTATTTTTCTTTCTCTGTTTTTTGTAGGGACAACTTAAAATTTGTCATTTAGCAAATGATTATGGAATATTACAGAAACTTCTACATCAAAATCATTTTACATCTAGATACATAACGGACGCAGACCAAATTCTTTAATTGTCTTCCTCAATATGCTTGGCTTTTAGGAGCTTTTTGCCTACTCAAATCCTTCCCTTAAAAAAAAGGGATTTGCAAACTTGAGTTATAAATCCTGGAAGCATCCACCAGAAAGCTTCATTTAGAGCAAAGAAAATCAAGGCAAACTCTTGAACAGAAGACAATTTTACAAGCCTCAATAACAAATAAATGACATGGATATTTAACTTCACCAAGAATCAAATAGCATACAAAAAAAAAAGAGCATTGGTTAGCATGGTTTTCACATCCTTCAATGAATTGCCCAACAAGATTATAGTTTACACGGGACTCATTAGGATTTGAAGTTATCAAAACTGATACTCAACTCAAGCAACGCTAGCAAAAAAAAATCTGACCCAAAGGATATAAATACAACTTTTGATTTGTTAAACATTGGTCATGGAAATATGGATGTTTCAAGCAGACTCCAAAAACCGTGGGTAAGATTCTAGATCTGCCTGACTTTAATATGCCTCCTATTAGTACCCTCAGAAAAAACTGGGATGATGACTTTGTTACTACACAGATGAGATTTACTTCCACTGGTGAGTTTTAGAAGTCGAATGAGAATATGCAAAATAAACATACGGGCAATCTGAATCCAACAGTAGACAATTCAGGGACTCAAACACTTTTGATGATGGAACTAACCATAACACGATTCAACTTACTTTTGATTTCAGCAAGCAAAAACTCAAAACTAACTTCCACTGTTTATTTTGTCTTCAAAATTCCAAGTCAATGTTATGGTTCTTTTTGAAAGCCTTATCTTGGATTTCAAAAGAAACCCATTCGGTACCTTAGTTTATTCAAGAATAAAAAATGAAAAAATTATGAGATCCCAACTCAAGTAACTTCTTCAATAACATCAAATTGAGATTCAACCCGGTGCTTGAAAACCAGCTAGGCCGGTGCTTACAAAGACAAAACCGTACAACCTATCTACATAAACAGAACTGTGAAGAGAAGAATACTCTAAAGGACCAAGAAAATTAGAACTCCAAATTCGAGAGCACTAGAAAAGAGAAGAAACTAACAATGAGAGGAATCAAATGGAAGGGAGAGAAAGACCAAGAAATCAAATACCTAATCACAGTTCAAGGCCAACCCATCAATGCTCATGTCTCCTTGCTTTTTCTCTCTCTATATATTCCTGATTTCTCTTTCCTTATTGATCTATTTGTATGCCTTGCTTCTCCTTTCTTCTTGTTCTGTTTTGGAGCCAAGAAATTGATTTTGATTTCCTCTCTTCTCCATCAATTTCTTTAGAGACAAATCCATTGGCGGTAGATGGAGGCAAGAAGTTAATTTAATAATGGCTTCCCATAACTGAATTGGGTGGCGGAAGTAAGAGAGAGGCAGAAGTTAGGAAGAAGAGACGACGACAGGTTTAGGTGGCTGCAGTGTCTGTTTTGGAAGAGCGACGATTTTATCTTGGAAAATAATAGAAAGAAAAGGAAGTAACTGAATTAGAGGAGAAATTAAGGAGGAAAATTTGTTAAATAGGAAAGTGATTTATGACAATTCATTCAAAATCAAGGTGCAAAATGGTGTCAGCCTAGTAAACGGTGTCAAGGGCAATTTTGGATTTTCATTTTTTATTTCATAGTAGATAGTTTATTTATAAATAAATAAAAAAACTATAAAAATGGACACATGGCAATCAGTGAAAGTCATAAATAAGGAAAAACTAAAACCTTCATAAAGTGTCATGCTTTATATATATATAATTAAATTAGATTAGGATCCAGTTCGGCATTAATTTATCATGGCAATTTAACAAGATGATTGTTCGATTATTTGTTATGTTCCTTTGTGGTGGCCAATGGCAGTTTCGTCGGGTGACATGGTAGGGGTGAGGGGGACTTCCGGTGGAGGAAAGCACCTGAGGAGGAGGTTCCCCAGGGGATAGTACCTGAAACGTTTGGAAGACAGAGGTTAGGAGGTCCCCGGAGTGTGTTTACGGGGAGGAGTCTCCGACGCCCAAGTCAGTACTTTCATAGATATGGAGGTAATAGATGGTAGAGAAGTATGATCTCCAATGCTTAAAGGAAAAAACCCCCTTTACCTGGGGTGTTTACTGGGTATTTATAGAGGAACGAACAATAGTAGTTTTCCTCTTGTGGTCGTCCCGAATCATGACACGTGTTCGGTGGGATGCGACCCATGTCTTTGGGGGATGAGGGGACACCTAGCCGATCATAGGCCATTGGCTAGGAGCCTAGGTAACCCGAGAGGGGCATGCTAGGGTGTCCTTGCAAGCGGCGTGCCAGAACGTGTCTGAGGGCGACGTATCGGGGATGCGTCAGAGGCTCCTTAATTGCTCATGTTGTACTTTCCGAGGTCAGTCTAGTATCACAGGGGTATGTTTCCCGAGGGTGGTCTTTCTCAGGGGTACCCCTACTTCCGAGGATGGTTTAATCGTCCCCCTGAGGTTGGCACTGTCGTTTCCTGGAACGGAGGATTGCCGAGGTCGGATTAGGGAGGTTGAACATCCTTCTTCCCATGGCAGGTAGTTTCTCTGCCGAGGTTGGTACTTTGTCCGAGTTTGGGGGTCCGGAAGGTGATGGGCACTTCGGCTATCACATGCCCCCTTCCCGGGAAGTCGAAGGGGAGACTTCGGCTTTATGCTTCTGGGAAGGCTTTTTCACCGAATTCACGGTCGGAACTCCACTCAAGGAATCGCTCTTCTCCAGAAGGCGTTCCTTCATAGCTGAGGTACCCTTCCCTAGTTCCCTAGGTGGCCTCGGGACGTGTGCCTATTTTTTTTTCACTTTTTCTGCTACGGGTTTACGAATCATTGCATCCTTTGGTCAGACATGTCAGTTATGGATTAGCGTGCCTGGGTTTTCATGATGTCAGAGTGGCGTGGCCTATTTTCTCGCATTGGATGACATGTGGCCACTAGTGAGTGGCGACATAGTTACGCCATTCATGCTAACTGCGTCTCTTCACCTTCGAGAACTAATAATTAGGCCGTCGCGTCTTCGAGGGATAATAATGACGACGTTTCGCTTACCCTCTTCGGTCTATATAAGCACCTCTTGTCTCATTTTTGCCTCACTCTTTACTTTAGCTCTCATCTGCTGTAGAGCCTTCTCTTGTCTTTTTCCTTTTTTCGGAAACGGTTCCTACGGCGAAGTGATTTCCGGCATCTTGTGCGATGGCGTTTAGGAACCCCGACTCCGGCAAAGCTTTCGGTGGGTGTTCCCCTTTGTAGTTCTCTTTTCTTTCTCCTTCGAGGTTGCTTTTACGAAGCCTCTTTATTTGCTTTTTCCCTCTTTCCCGAAGTCTTCCTTCTTTTCTTCTGAAAAATGTCGAACCCAACCCCGTTGATGACTGTCCGGCCTCTTTCAGAGAGCTTTCTCCCTCTCGAGTCTCATCCTTGCTGTACCACTTAGGAGAAGATGACGAAGTGGATGGCGAAGTATTACCTTCCCTCTTATGTAGTCCTGAGGTTACCTCTTCAGGGTTCGTATGGTTTTCATGCCCTTTCGGGTGAAATCACCGTTTACAGAGCTCAGTTAAAGGCCGATCTTTGATATCCCCCTCATCGCATGATTTGTGAATTTTTTAAGTTTCGTGGGATTGCCGTGAATGAACTGCCTCCAAATTCTTATTCTTACTTCAACTCTTTCCTCTGCATGTGTGGGGTATTTAAGATAAACCCCACTTTCTTTTCTTCATGCAGTGTGACAAACTCCACCCGGTCCCAAAGGGCGGCTTTTACTTCCTGCTTCCTCAAGGGTCCGGGAGTAAGAAGTTTACCTTTACCTTCAACAACAAGGACAGTTGGCGAGGGTGGCAGAAGAAGTTTTTCTTTCTTCAAGTCCCTGAGTTTTGGAGCCACGTGCCGATCAGATGGGCTTCAGGGACCCTAAAGATTGACATCGTCGATCTTCGGAAGCTCCTAACTCCAGTGCTGCTTGCCGAGTTCGATAAGTTTGATAGACTTATTCGAGCTGTGGCAGACTGGGACCCCGAGGTCCCTCCGCGTTCATTCCACCCATTTCCCATCAAGTGGGACCTCATGATTGAGGAGGTCCTTCGAGAATTGGGAGTGGTGAATGCGCACAAGGGTGACCCCGGCATGCCTGTCCCCGTTCTTCTGGGGAAGAAGGCTTGGATAGTCATGCTCCTTCGGGGTGAAATTTCATATAAGGCTTTTGCCGAGAGTAAGTCACTTTTCAGGGTTTGATATCTGTTTTCCTTTTGGACTTACACTGATATTTTGTCCTTTTCCAGAGATGGGCGATGAATCTGCTGACTTCTACAAGTCACTCTTCCTTGCCCAGGCCGAGAGGGGGGAGCAAACGCGCAAGAAGGCGCCTGCCAAGAGGAAGAAGATGGCTGGCGGTCCTTCTAAGTCCAAGAAGGCTAAGGCTACCACTCCTCCTCCTCCCGAAGATGTGGTTGAGGTGGAAGATCGGTCCCCCACGCAACCTCCGACCCCCGTTGACCCTCCTTCGGATCCTACCCCCCTTTGGGCAGCACCAAGCCCCGTTCTTACTGCCGAGACTTCGGCCGAGCGAAGGTCTACTTAGGAGCTCGAAGAGAGCAGAAGAAGGAAGGGGAAGAATGTTCCCGGCGAAGTCCGGGAGGGTGAGTCTGAAGATGATGTCGCCGAAGTTCCACCAGGTTGGTTCCTTAGCCATTCCTCTACAAATCTTAGTATTTTTTGCATTTATGATTTTTTGGATGAATGGCTAAGGGATGACGTTTTGACAGAACTTCGGCGTGATATTGCAGAGGACCTGCTCGCTGCTCCTTGGATGGAGACTCACGCTCGTCTGAGGACTCTTCGGGACAGGAAGATCCCGCAAAATAAGGTGCCGAGGGAGCCCTTCTGGACATTCGCAGAGGACATGAATTTGTTCTCTGAGGATAGCCAGCTGATGGCTCCCCAGATGGTGACGGGGGTGATGACCAATGCCACCTTTCAGCTGCTTGTCACCGAGTGCCCCAATGAAGAGATCCTCGTGGAGAGGATGACCGAGCATGCCGCCCAGGTGGTTCTTTCTTATTTTTTACTTAGAAAATTTTCTTCTAAGTTTTTATCTTCTTTTGATACTTACTCGGGGCCCTTTTTTCCAGTAGCTTTTGGCCTATAGCAGATACTTCCGTGCCTGGGTGACAAAGCAAACGGAGTCCCATTCTAGGTCTGAAGATTCTCTGCGCAAGACGAAGGAGTTCTGCGCCAAATTTGTCCTCAAATTCGGCGAGTTGAACAAGATTGCGAATGAGGACATTGGGAATCTTCGGGCCGAGCTCGCAGCTAGCAAACAGGAGCTTCTTCTTGACTTATCAGCCAAGGTCAAAAACCTCAGCTCAAAGTGTGCCGCTTTCTCCTCGGAGAACGAGGCCCTTCGGAAGGAGAACGCTGAGGATAGCGAGAATCTTACGAAGGCGCTCGCTTTGAATGCCGAACTCCAAGCTGAGGTTGATTTGCTGAAGAAGAAGAAGACTGAGAGCAAAAAGAAGAAGAAGCTGGAGGAGAAGATTGATGCGCTTAAGGCCAAGTGTTGGGTTTCGGGAGCCAAACAGCGCAGCGGAATTTAACCGAAACCCTCCAGGATCCAAGTGAAATGGGGTAAACCGGGTGTTCGAAAATTTCATACCTAATTTTCGGTTGAGATCTCTCACTCAACTGTAGAGTCGAATCACAAAACCTGAACAGTTGACGTGTTCAGGCTCTCTATGGTATCCACACGAGCCTCTCGGGATCACCACGCTTCCACCACGTCCCGGCAGATGTGTTTCTCTTGCGCTCGCAGTGCTAGCTTGCGTCCTCCAAGGAATTGCAAGAGAAGAGTGCGGCTGTCCTTTTGGGAGGCTAGGGCAAGGAGACCTACGAATTTCTCACTTAAAAGTTGTATTTATAGTGAGACTCAACTTCCAGGCCTAATGGGTTTCAAAGCCCTAATCCAATTAGGATTTAATTTCGGGCTTAATAATGGCTCAACTCCTTGGCCCATTATTAATACGAAATTAAAGTGAAACCATAACCCAAATAATTAGCCCATGCACTCTAATGATCCAAATAGCTCTATGTGTGCGACCCAATAGGCTCTTGCCATGTTGGCATTGATCATAAATCACATTTATGATCATAAGCAATGAGCGGTGTCTAGCAACACATCATTGCTACCCAAGTGACAAGATTGTCGGTGAATCGACTAAACCTTTATGATCATCACCAATATATGCCATTGTCCCTTTGTCCAAGATATCAAGACTAAGCACAAGACATGGAATGTGTCACTCTCGTATAGCCCAATCTTTGGTTTCTTGATTACCGAGTAGACCAAATTAAACTGACGACATTGATATCATATATCAACTCATCGGAGCATGGCCATGCATTTTCTAAGTCTCACTCTATCAAGGGGCCCAAAGATATCACTCCCGTTACATAGGAGGGACAAATCCCATCTTGATCATACAAATCCCTCCGCATGATATGTGACATACCCAATGACCTCCTTCAAGTTCACTCAGTTACGAGCAACAAAGGAAAGTATCAAAGTATGTGACTCAGATGTAGGGAACCTTGATGATCTTAGGTCGAAGGACTACATATACCATGATCACTATGAGAATCACTTATGACACTCATATAACGATCCATGAAGTGTTCTCATGGTGGGTCGGTCCAGTACACAAGTTCTCCAACTTGTACCCATATGTAGACTACATATCTCATATTAGTCTCCACATATGCTAGTCATTATGTATTATTGCAACCCGCTCCACAATAATACTAGACTAGGGACATTTAAGAATATCATTATTCTAGGGTTACAATTATGTTTATTACGTTACGCAGAAACAAAACAACAAACATAATTGCTGGATTAATGCCTCAATAAAATATCATGACTCAATGTGTAAAAATACAATCATCTCATGATTGGCTTTTTGGGCACAATACTAACACCAAGTTGGTGGCTCTTAGTGCCGAGAAGGATCAGACCGAGCAGATGTCGAAGGTGTCTTACCAAGATGGCTTCTGCTTGGCACGCCACCAGGTCCTTGCTCGGCACCCTAGGCTTGACCTCTCTTACCTGTCTGGCTTAGACTTTCCCAAAGAGCCTAGGTGCGCATGGTCTAAGATCGAGTTTATCAATCTCCCTCCGGTTGGGCCTGTGCCTCCGACTAAACCACCCAAAGATGGTAATGTCGAAGAGGCACCGGATGCCCCTGTTCAGCCATAGGCTTCTTCTTTCTTGTATTCCTGCCGCTTTGTACTTTTTCGCCTTAAGATTTTTTAATGAAGATTTTTTCTCCATTCTTCATTCTTTCTTCCGAATGTGAATCATCAGAAGTTGGTGTAGTCCTGAGTATGCATCTTTGGTGGACGTCTGCGCCTATATTTTTGGAAAGAGTCTTTTTAGACTTTTTCTGTATTCTGTCGAGTTTTTAGACTCCAACAAGGAGTTTGTTCCAAAAGGAAAACCATTAAGGAATATTTCTCTAGTAACGCGGCCATATTTGGCATGCATCTTCATTGACGACTTCGAGGAGGAGCAGTTACAAGTTTCTTTGAAAAAATGTCTAAGTATAGAATTTTTTCAGAGAGTCTGAATGCCAAGTATTTTTCAACTTTACTCCCTCGGTGTCACCCAATTTGTAGACCCCTGGACGAACTTCATCGAGGACCAAATAAGGTCCACTCTAGTTTGCCCGAAGTACCCCTACTGATGGCTTTCGTGGCTCAAATTCAGCCTTTCGGAGAACAAGGTCTCCTTTTTGATCTCTTTTCTTCTTATGTGTAACTTAGCAATGCGAGCTATTCTTTGTTGGAAAGCCTTCCTTCTTAGTTCGGCCATTTCGCGGTGCTCCTCGGCGAGGTCCAGTTTTGTCCTCAAGCCAAGATCATTTCCTCCTTTGTTGAACACTTGTATTCTTACCAAAGGCTGTATGACCTCAATGGGGATAATGGCCTCTGTTCCATACATGACCAAGAAGGGAGTTTCCCCCGTGGCTCTTTCGGGGAGTCGTACGGTAGCTCTACAACACACTCGGGAGCTCTCTTGGCCATTTCCCCTTTGCCTCCTTTAGTCTTTTCTTCAAGCCATCCTTTATTGTTCTGTTGGATACTTTGACCTGCCCGTTACTTTGAGGGTGAGCTACTAGAGAAAAATGCATTTTTATGCCGAGGCCAGTCATGAATTCCTAGAACCCTCTATCCGTAAACTGAGTTCCATTGTCGGCCACTATTACCCTCGGTATGCCAAATCGGCATATGATGTTCTTCCATTCAAACTTTTGGGCATCTTTTGCCGAGATTGATGCCAGTGGTTCTGCTTCTATCCACTTAGTGAAGTAGTCCACTGCGACTATGCAGAACTTTACCCCACCGGGGGCATTTGGGAGAGGTCCGATGAGATCAATACCCCATACGGCGAAGGGGCAAGGATAATCTGCTGAGTTTATTCTTTTCGAAGGTAGCTTTTGGATGTTGGCGTCCCTTTGGCAGTTGTTACATCTTCATACAAACTGCCTTGCATCCTTCCTCAAGGTAGGCCAAAAGTAACCTTGGTGGAGTAGTACCCCAGCGAGGGCGTCTGTTCCTGTGTGGGAGCCACATGCTCCTTCGTGGACTTCTTCAAGTATTCTTCTGACATCATCTTCAGCCACACATTTTTGCAGGGGGCTCGCATACCCTTGCCTGTATAGTTCTCCTCCAATGAGAAAGTACCTTCCCGAGCGCTTCCATACTTTTGCGGCTCCTTTAGGGTCCTCGGGGAGTTTCGAGGTTGCTAGATATTTCTTGATGGGATCCTTCCATCCTTCCCCCGAGGTATCTATGCACATTAATTCTGTACTGGGTTGCTTCAGCACTTCGGTGGGTTCCTCAAATTTGCCAAAGCGTCGGCTTGGGTATTATCACTTTGGGGCACGTTCTTTATGTGTACTGAGTCAAAATCTCCAATGAGTTTCTGGACCAGGTCATGATATTTTGCCAAGGTTGGATCCTTTGCCGCGTACTCTCCTTTCGTCTGGCGAACTATTAATTGTGAATCACTGTGGGCCATAAGGTTTCTCACGCCGATTTTTCTATCCATCTTTAGTCCGGCTATGTGGGCCTCATACTTGGCAATGTTATTGGTAACATTGATACCGAACTTGATTGCTTTAGAGGCTTCCTGATGTTCTGCGCCTGATGCTCCATCTACAAATAGCTTCCATTCTGGATCAGCCTCTGTTCGATCTTCCGCAACGGCTTCAGCAATTTTGATCTCAGGGATTTCGGCAATGAAGTCTGCCAGTGCCTGGGCCTTTATTGCCCTTCTAGGTTCATAAGTAATGTCGTATTCTCTGAGCTCGATGCACCATTTTGATAGTGTTCCCGAATGCTCCACTTTTTCATCACATCGCGTAAGGGCAGGTTACTTCGGACGGTGATGGTGTGTCCTTGAAAATAGGGTCACAATCTTCTGCCTGCGAGTACTAAGGCGTAGATAGCCTTTTGGATTAATGGGTATCTGGTCTCAGCACCATGTAGGGACTTGCTTACATAATATACTGGCCATTGCCTCCCACCTTCTTCTTTTACTAGGACCGAACTCACTGCTTTTTCAGTGACCGCGAGGTAGAGGATGAGAGGCTCTCCCTCCCGAGGTTGCCGAAGTGTTGGTAGGTGGGTCAGGTAGCTTTTAAGCTCATCCCAAGCTTTCTGGCATTCTATGTTCCATGGATGCTCCTGGGTTTTGGAGGTGTTGTCGCCCTTGGGGACTTTGGTGAGTACTTTAAAAAATGGACGACATCGGTCGCCGTACCTGGAGATGAATCTACTAAGAGAGGTGATTCTTCCAGTAAGCCTTTATATGTCTTTGATGGATGTAGGTGTTCAAAAATTTAGCAGGGCTTTGACTTTTTCAGGGTTAGCGTCTATTCCCCTTTCTGATACCATAAACCCGAGGAACTTTCCTGCACTTACCCCGAACACACATTTTTCGGGATTAAGACGTATGCCGAACTCCCGAAGGCGTTGGAAGGTTTCGGCTAGGTCGGTGATATGATTACCAGGCACTTTGCTCTTGACTATCATATCATCAACGTATACTTCCATATTTCTTCCGATCTGTGAATCGAATACCTTGTTCATCAGCCTTTGACAGCTGGCTCTTGCATTTTTAAGCCCGAAGGGCATTCTGACATAGCAGTAGGTGCCTATTTCCGTGATGAAGGCTATTTTTTCTTCGTCCTCGGGGTTCATCCGAATCTGATGATATCCGCTAAAGGCATCGAGGAAGCTGAGAAGCCCGTATTCGGTGGTTGCATCTACCAATTGGTCTATGGCTGGCAAAGGGTAAGAATCTTTTAGGCAGGTGTCATTCAGATTTCGAAAGTCGATGCACATTCAGATTTTTTCACTTCCTTCCTTTGTGGCAATAACAACGTTACTGAGCCATTCGGGGTATTTTACCTATCTTATTACCCCGGCCTCAATGAGGCGATTAACTTCAGCTTTAACAAAGCAATTCTTGTGAGCTGATAGACTCCGTTTTTTCTACCGAACTGGTCTGGCATTTGGTTGCACTCTAAGATCGTGGTGGATTATGCTGGGATTGACCCCACACATATCCTTCGGTGAGTAGGCAAATAGATCGTTGTTCATACACAAGAAGGATACAAGCCTCTTTTTGTCTTCCTTGGCCAGTTTTTTCACGATTCGGGCATTTCGGCCAGGGATCAACTCTACATCCTCTGTTTCTATTTTTTCGAGGCTTTTAGCTTCCTCCTTTATTCTTCCCTTGTCCATCGAGACCATTTTTTCTTTTGCCGACGTCCGTACTTGGATTTTTGCTGGGCTTTGTTTGGCCCTTGTGAAAGCTTTTCTGACTTCGGCTTGGTCAATGAAGATCTCTGCATCTCCGCCTTTGGTAGCAAATGTGACCGTTAAGTACTTTACGTCCGTGCAGATGTGGAAATTGCTCTGAGTCTGCCTTCCAAGGATAGCATTGTAAGCTGACGGCACATCAATGACTATAAATCTCGTGCTGTCGGAGGCAATTAACTCTTCCTGGCTATGGGGTGAGACCCCTTTCAGCATCAAAGGCAGGTCGATATATCCGAGGACTGGAAGTTCGGCAGGTCTGACGCCGAAGGTGGGGGAGCTGACTGGGCTGAGATTGCTCCTCGGTATGCCTAATTTGGTCAGCAGTTGAGAAAAGATGACGTCGGTGTTTGAGCCGTCATCGAGGAGTACCCTTTTGACATCCCAGTTTCCTATCCTTGCCATGACAAGGAGTGGATCATCGTGGGGGAACTTTACTGTAGACTCATCTCTCCGAGTGAGTCTACTTGGGGAGTTCCCATACTCCATTACGGAGATTTCTCTTATCTTCCTCTTTCTCTCAGCCGAGGGTATCTCGGTAGTGATGGTTTGGATAACCCCTGCTGATGGTGGCATATTTTTTCGAGGACTTTGGTCCTGACATCTGTCCGAGTCATATTCCTCATCGTCCCCCCTCCTTTGTTCTTCCTTCCTTCCTTTTGGGGAAGGCATTCGTAAGTATCATCGGAGTTGACCCTATTTCATTAGGAACTCGATATATTTCTTCTGCTGGAAACAATCTTCGGTGTCATGGCCATGGTCCCGATGAAACTGATAGAATTTGTTCATGTTTCTTTTGTTTTCTGAGGTCATGGCCTTCGGTCTTGGGATTGTGGTCCCTTGCCTTTCTAGCGCCATAAGGATGCTAGCTCTTGTGGTGTTCAAGGGGGTGAATGTCATGGGCCTCTTCCCCCTCTGCTTTCGGGGCCTTTCTCCCTTGTTCTGATGCCTAGGCTGACGGCTGGGACCTTCGGCGCGAGGGTGTTCTCCTTTGGGTCCTCCCATCCTGAGTTCTTCGATCGTCATATGTTGTTCGGCCCTCCTATAGAACTTCCCAAGATTTTCTGGGGGTCTTTGGAAAAGTCATAGAACAGTTGGGAGTCCCTCCGAAGTCCTCTGACCATCGCAAGGATGTGAATTTCTGGTTGAAAGTCAGGCACGTTTAGTGCTTCTCGGTTAAACCTCTCAACGTAGTCGCGAATGGTCTCCCCCCCTCACTAAGCTATATCGAACATTTGTACTAGCATTTTGGCAGTTGGTTTGCTACCGAGAAATTGCTGAGTGAAGGCAGTGGATAGTTCTTGGAAGCTTAACAAGCTTCCGCGGGCTAGAGAGTTATACCATGCCGTTGCTAGACCCGAAAGTGTTACTTCAAAGCACTTACAGAGCGTAGCGTCATCTGCGCCATGGAGTACCATGCTTCGCTTGTACTTCGTCAGGTGCACCTGAGGGTCACTTCATCCATCATACATTTCTAGGCGAGGTACCCTGAAATCGCTGGGCATGGGTGCGTCCACCACCTCGCGCACGAAAGGTGACTCTTCTCCCGTGTAAGAGTCAAACAGCCTGGACCAGACTGGTTTTTGGGAGATCTGTCTCTCGACCTTCCCCAGTCTTCCTAAGATTTTTTCCATAAGGACAGTCGTGTTGACTTCTCCCTACTGCCACGTGTGGTCGTCCTCCAGCACAAAAGTCTCTGCCGCAGTGGGAGTGGTCATCGGCTGAGCCTCGAGCGCAGGGGGGGATCTTGGAATCCTTTTGTCCTTTGAGCACCGAGTCTCTATGACGGCGACATGGGAAACAGTTCCCACAGATGGCGCCAAATGGTGGCCAATGGCAGTTTCGTCGGGTAACATGGTAGGGGTGAGGGGGACTTCCGGTGAAGGAGAGCACCTGAGGAGGATGTTCCCCAGGGGATAGTACCTGAAACATTTGGAAGACAGAGGTTAGGAGGTCCCCGGAGTGTGTTTCCAGGGAGGAGCCTCTGACGCCCAAGTCAGTACTTTCGGAGATATGGAGGTAATAGATGGTAGAGAAGTACAATCTCCAATGCTTATAGGAAAACACCCCCCTTTACCTGGGGTGTTTACCAGGTATTTATAGAGGAACGAACAGTAGTAGTTCCCCTCTTGTGGCCGTCCCGGATCGTGACACGTGTTCGGTGGGATGCAACCCACGTCTTCGGGGGATGAGGGGACACCTAGCCGATCATAGGCTGCCTGGCTAGGAGCTTAGGCAACCCGAGAGGGGTGTGCGAGGGTGTCCCTGCGAGCGGCGTGTCAGAACATGTCTGAGGGCGACGTATCAGGGATGTGTCAGAGGCTCCTTAATTGCTCATGTCGTACTTTCCGAGGTCACTCTAGTATCACAGGGGTATATTTCCCGAGGGTGGTCTTTCTCAGGAGTACCCCTACTTCCGAGGATGGTTTAATCGTCCCCCCGAGGTTGGCACTGTCGTTTCCTGGAACGGAGGATTGCCGAGGTCGGATTAGGGAGGTCGAACATCCTTCTTCCCATGGCAGGTAGTTTCTCTACCGAGGTTGGTACTTTGTCCGAGTCTGGGGGTCCGGAAGGTGAAGGGCACTTTGGCGATCACTTTGTTAGAAAGAATTGGTTTTATACTTGTTTACGACTCAAATGAAACAAATTGGAAGATTGTGTACATAAGTAATTTGTTCAGGTTTGTTAGAATAAGCAAGAACAATGCTGATAGCATCCATGTAGAAAACATTTAAAAACATTAGCACTTGGGTTAATTAATACGATATAAATACAATTGGGTATGGTTTAAAAATAAAGAATTGTTTTCCGCCTTAAATACAATTGGGATAATTAGGGATTGATTTTCTAATATATGATGCATGTTAATAGTGGAGTTGTTTAATTAAAATTGTTATTCAAGCGCTCACTTTCTGTACGGTACTTAACAATATTACACAATTAATGGGCAAAATATGAATTCAAAGGATGACGTCGGTAATATCAAAGAAATTAAATATAAAAACATATGTGAGTAAGCATACACTCACATATACATACAAAAATAAAAAAATTTAATGACTTGAAAAATAATTTCTACTACACCTACTATTTAGTATTGTTACTACTCTAAGTATTTAAATACAGTGATCAATTTTAGTGAGCTCAAGCCCCAGGCAGTCCATGTCCTGTAGGCCAAGCAGAACATGTGCACTATGTTTACCCAAGTGGCCCTCTTGGTCATTATGCAAAGATGTGTATATTGGTCCAACCATCACATACATATTCACAAACAATTTCATCTAGAAGTAATGTTGATAATGAAATTCTTTATTCCTGGCCAATATGAAATTTGAGTAAAATCTCCAAGTGCATGTACAATCA
Source organism: Aquilaria yunnanensis (assembly GCA_039654915.1). Lineage (NCBI taxonomy): Eukaryota > Viridiplantae > Streptophyta > Magnoliopsida > Malvales > Thymelaeaceae > Aquilaria > Aquilaria yunnanensis. The sequence goes on from CM077598.1 coordinate 82,203,815, forward strand.
CATGCACACATGATGCTATTGGTGCGCATCTTTTTTTCCAAACTTTTACACCAAGTCCAAGTCAAATTCTACCCACGTTCTCCTGTGCCCTAAAGGTTTTAAACCCTTTAATACCCTTAAACCTTCATAGGGAAATAGGTTTGAGACATTAAATCCATCTAAGTTTACAATTATGGATCTTACACTTAATCGGATAAAAATGACCAAATGAATAATGCTCAGCAAAATCAGCCAAATTTGACAGCCCATAACTTCAGCTTCAGGGCACCAAATCCAGTGATTCAAAAGCCAAGTTATTCCTCTTGAAGTTTTCTAAGTGTGGCCAGAATTTAGAGTGCTTCTAACTATCATTGATAAAAATGCCATCAAAACAACCCATAAACACCATATGGACAGCATTGTATACACACTTCAAAACACACTACATTGATCCATATATCCTTCTCACACTACACATACAACATACCCAGATCATTTACATGTATTGATGCACCACATACATGACAATAACTTAGTTAATACATACACTAAGCTTCTTGGAGAACTTCAAAAGCACTAAGCACTCCAGAAACTTGAAGGGACCAGCTGCTGCGTAAGGCAGAAAGTACCATTACTAAAAATAGTTAATTTGCACCAAAAATCATGAAAACTTTCAATTTACAAATAAACATATGGTAGTTAGTATACCTGAAATTTCACAGAGAAATTCAAGCAACAGCTATTATTTTGAATACTCTCTTTCAGGTGCTCCTGAAATGGATAGAAAGGGGGTAAGTCTCTTTCAAGAAACTTAGTAAGGGCTTATCATTAGAAACTTGAATTCCCAGAAACATACCTAAAATCCTAAGACATAAAGACACAAAAACAAAGCACATATACAAAAATATAGCCATCTAAATGCACAAACAAACAGAACACAATCAAATGCAATGCTGGCAGCAATACATCATTTGGGTTAGTCCATAAACAATCAAATAAACAATATGTAATCACTATGACAGCCCTCCTCAAGCTAATGCTTGGTCTTAGGAGGTTAATTGGTCTTAGTTAGTACTAACTTGGGCTGTAGAAACCCCTGTAAACACTACCATCTTAGTGCATGAAAGACAGTAAGGCTGGAACCTAGTTCATGCGCTCCCCCTTAACCCATACTTGGTTCCTTGAGCATTTTGCTCTCTTCCAAGCATGGTCATAGCTTCATGGATCCTTGATCATGATATTAAGATAGTAAACAACCATGAAACATGAAGATAAAACCCTTACCTAAGCTGTGAAGGCTGAAATATTCAAGAGATACACAATAAACTCAAAAACTAGGGTTTTTCTCTTTCTTGTTGCATCCAATTGCCTTCCTTTGTGATTTCTTAGGAGATTGAGCTATGGTGGCTATGGAAGCTTATGGAGGAGCTAAGGAACAGGTTGTGCCTGGTGGGGGATAAAAATGGGCAGGAAACGGCAAGAAATCAAGATATTTTACTTGACTTGATTAGTTTAACCTTAACCCTCACTTAGGTCACAATAAGTAAATCTTAAGCAAAGAATTTTTGGCTACTCTTTAGCCTACCTTTGACTGTTGTCAAAAATCATCCCATCCTTAAGTTATTTTTGTGAACAATTGTACACCTAGTTGTCCTAGGTTCTTGAATAATGGCTTTTCTTTCCTTTCTGCAATTCAGCCTCCAAAAATTGCTTCCATACGATTCAAATCCTTCCAAAGCTCTCTTTTAGAGTTGTACAATTGAGTTCCCAAGTCTTGAAATCTTGCAATAAGACCCATAGATCACTTGTAAAACAAGCAATCCTCTAGGGCTTCCTTTAGTACGAAGTAACCATTATAATCTTTTAGGGAGGTGTAGATTATTCACTTTACCCCTCACATTTCTTTCACTATGGTGAAAATTATGCTATATAATGGTTTATAACCATTATGCCTTTATACTATAATTTTCCCATTTGTTGAGGTGGTAACAAGTATTATGTCTGTGATAATATGTATATGTAATATATATGTGCCCAAATCACTATTATGACACTTGGTTATCGTAAGGTGTACTTCACTAGTTTTTTTTCTACCTCAATTTTTTGATACTATATAATCCTTGGGACAAAGTAGAGTTCGAAAATTATAGGAATTGAATGATAGATTTACCATCTTCAAATTGAAACAAAAAAAAAATACAATGGTGATTTTTTTATGGGATTGTTTGGTTTTGTTTATAATAATTACTATTTTAGTATAGAGAAATAATCTTTGCCCACACTGGAAGAACAATTTGAATGATTAAGCAATCAAATTATACTTAGCTATTTTGAGCATGTGGTTTTACTATTTTTGTATTGAAAAAGTAATTAAATTAATCTAAGACTTTATAAGAGGATATCTAAGTTAGTGTAATTCTTAAAATTAAATGAAAAATGGTGATGAGTAAATTGTATTGGTAGGTTGTCACAGGATTGATAAATCTAGTGCTTAATTATAGATACATACACAATTTAATAGTAATCAATCATGACAGTATTTACCCCATTTGTCAAGATTGGATCATAAAAAATAAAAATACTACACATTCTTAATTATCATTCCTATTAACACCAACCACATAAAATATGAATAGCATTAGATCTTCTAATGGAACCTCTATCACGGTAAATGAAGAAAGCTTAAGAAAAAAAATTATGATAAAGAAATCTATAAAATATTTGGAGACCATTCGATTAATTAGTTCCAAGATCAAGGACTCATTATAGAAGCTCTCTGACTATGGTGGGGAATTTCTACTTATTGGAGGATGGCAATGTCACGCAAGATAGTGCCGCGCATCTTCTAAAAGGATACCAACTTCAAACAGTAAGAAATGCCAATAGTTGAGAATCACAATCTCCTCGATAAGAGTGCAAGATGGTTTCTCAAATGTTGAGGTGGATGATCATATAAACCTATGCAAAATTTCCTAAGTTTATAGTTGAAGACCTTCCTATCTAATCACACAATTTCTATAATTTGTCTTTTAATTTGACTTTATGAGTTTCCTTTTAACGCATATAAAAAAAATTAAGAACACTGTATTAAGTGGGCATATAGTCGAATAGAAGAAAATGGCAATCTTTCCCCTTATTACATGACCAAAACAATGAACTTTGGGCATGTGAAGTGGGCTAGAATATGCAAGGTCAAAATTGAGAAGACAATGTAAAAATTTATCAAAATCCTTCCTAAAAGGCTAAATGACACCCATCATTCATGAACTAAGACCGATGTTATGGATTCATCCTGGAACTAAAATATATTATACCGTTCTTCCTTTAACTATGAAAATGTTGTACTATTCATGTTATAGCTGTCCTGGTGGAAAACTAGTTGGGAACCTAATTTCAAGTTTACATAGCAAGAATAGGCAAGTTTATCAAAGTTCACTAAGTTTTAAGGAAGTAAAGGCACTAAATGAGGTTTAGGGGTAAAACGGTAATTTTGCATCCTGAATAGCCGGGATAAGTCCCGAGTGTTTTAAAATGAGTTTTTATAACTTAACTTTCAACCTTAACCCAAACTTGAAAAATAAACAAGAATTAATCAAGAATGACTAGGTTACCGAAAGGAAGGGACTTAATTGTAACTTTTTAAGTAGTTTGGTGGCTTGGGGTTTAATGAGCCTATAAATTGGTAAAGAAAGGGGAGGGCTTCCATTTTCATGATTCAACCCTATCTCCCCCTTCTCTCTACCCATTCTCCATCAATTCAACCTCAAAATCAAGAGATTTTTATGGAGATGGAGGCCACCAACGATATACAAGCTATGGAAAGCTTGTTTCAAGCATGATTTCATGTTTTTGGAGCTCGGAACCAAGTTTTCCACTCTCCCCTATTTTTTATGTGAGGTAACACTTGAGTTCTTGGTGAATCTTGTTTATTAGATGTTTAGAAGCTTGGGCTTTGGTTAGGAAGCAAGGTTTTGATGTTTAGTGTCTATGTTTTGTATTGGAACTTAGGTGATACTTTGGTGAACTTAGTTGATTGGAAAAGAGATTGATTCTTGGTTGTTACTTGGAGTTGAGATAAGGGAGTTATGTTTTCAAGCTTCATTAATGTTATTGGATAGAGTTTGCTTGATCAAATCAAGTAGTTTTAGCAATAGCATTAGTTAGTGGTTTGGTTTGATCATGGTGGACTAGTGTGTTTGGCTTGATTAGAATGATGTTACAAGACATTATAGATTGGCTTGTGATAGTTGGTTATGTTCTATGCAACATGGTCTATGTAGGTATAAAATTTGGAGGCTTTCCAAGCATGTTTACTATGTTTTCTAAGTGTCCAAATTTCGTAGCAGTAAAATGCATGCCAATTCTGCAGATTCACAGATTGGCGACGTGTCGCCAATTTCGTGCACCAGTTCATGATGTGTCTCCAATTGTGTAAATGTGGTCTGAACATTACCAACTGTGGTGACACATTACCAATAGTTGGCAACGTGTCGCCATAAGCAAGATGGTAGAATTTCTCATATTTTGCTACGATGATCGAGGTGAGACCTAGGGAGTTCTTAGGGTGCCTTAGGGCCTAAGTATGCCAGGGGTACTCCAAGACTTCCGAAAGTCCCTCAAGACTTAAGCGTCTCCTTCAGGTTTGAAAGATTTTATGGTTTCTTGAGCCATAAGCAAGGAAACTAGTTACAAATGAGCATAACTAAGTACCATTAGCTCGAGTGAAAGGTTTAGAACCCTTGGTGACCTAGTCGTGCCATAGCCACGAGGTTGCAAGGTGAAACCTTAGTGCACCTAGTCTACAAGGTCTTATGGGTGAAAGGTTTAGAACCTTTGGTGACCTAGCTGTACCGTTAGCCAGAAGGTTGCAAGGTAAAACCTTAGTGCACCTAGTTGAGATCCTGAAGAACCTAGCACATGAATCCACCCATTATCATTACCACACCGCTAGTGTGAACCAAGTAATGGTGGATAGGGGAGCACCATGGATGAAGGCTTAGTGCTATTGTTGCCTAGCCAAGTCGTGCCCTGAGGTACAAGAGAAAGCCTAGTGCATCCTTCGTAGGTTAATTGGGTGGAGGCTTAGTGCACAAGTGTCCTAGTCAAGTCTAAGGACTTGAGGCACTATGTGAAGGCCTAGTACACCCACTAGATTTCTTACAGCACAGTGAGGAGCATCCACCATGTTCACCTGCATAACAACAACTAAGGGAAGGCTACATTATTGCATCAGTCAATAAGCTACAGCTTGCTAGGAGCGAGTTAGTGGCCAGAACTCGCTACCACGGAGTGACACCCAGTGGGAGGACTGGGATGAGGAGAGGTCTCAAGGAACCTAGTTATATGTACATATATCAGACCCTCAGGCTGTAAGTGCACACAGCAGGTTACATATGTTATCATATGTAAAGTCCTCAGGATTTTCTTGCAGGTACATTGAAGACCCCTTACTGAGAATCTCGGATTCTCACTCCCTTACTTTTTGTTGTGCAGATTTAGGTGTTGTTGAGCCAGTAACCGTTGAGGGTTGTTGAGCTACGCTTATGAGCAGGTATTAAGTTTATTTGAATCTTCATGATTCTAGATTATGGGGTGCTTGTTGATTAAGTTATGGTACTAACTATAGTTGTCTTTTTGGCCTACAGAGGCTAGTCAAGCACAAGGGAGGGCTTATGAAGCTTGCCACTGGGAGTTTGCTCTAATGTGGAAGCTTAGTGTCAGATCTCAGTACAGTCATTCAGTGTATAGTTTTAATGCACTAGTTTGCCTCCAATGGTCATGTTGAGTAATGTTACTCTAAAGTCGCTCTTGAGTGTGAGCATAGTCTACTCTTGTTTGGATGCTTGCACACAATTGATTATGTGTAGTTAATTCCACTTAATTGCTTTGAATGCTTTGGTGGTTTTGATATTGTTTTATTAAATTATGCCATGGCAACATTTTAAGTACTGTTTCTTTATTTTATTGATTAAGTCAAAGCATAAATCCATGCATGATTGCATAATAGGACTAAATAACTAGAAGCATGAAGGTTTTAACTAGTGCACACGTAATCAGTTAGCCAATTATGACTAGCATGGGACATGTTCCTATAGGCTTCCTGGGCAGGCCCATGAGGGGTCGTGTCAATTCATCCCGCTATGAAATTTCCTAGTAAAACAGATGTAAAAAAATGTGAAAAACAAGTTTTAACCCTAAAAAAGATTTTCATTTGCCTTAGAAACCTCAAAACTTTTACATCTTACAATTAAACTACCTTCTCCGCTTTCTTTCAACCATTTAACCCGAACACATAGTTTTCCTTCAACCATTTTCTTCTTCCTGCCACCAAAACCTTGTCCGGACTATATTTATTTTTTATTACTTGGATATAATCACAATCTAAAGGGCATAGGATTAAACTACTTAACATCTGTTCATTTCAAGATTAATTAATAATGTATTGAAAGTATTTTTTTTCAAATTAAAAACTTAATCAAAGCTTCACACTTTAAAATATTATTCAAGTGGTTATTAAAAATATATAGTATTAACATTCAAATAATATTAATTTTGTTGAAAAAACTAGTAGAAAGGTAAAATAATACATAGTATAGAAATATTAGAAACTAAACAGGCGTATTATGTTCTTGTATTTATATATGTATTTCAATCGGTAGCAATAGCAAATATAAGAACAAAGGCTAGCAACACCGATGCATGGACTAAAATGTTTAGGTTGCTATTGATTTCTCATCGTCTTTTTGATCACTTTTTGTAGTTTATGAAAATGGATACTATTGGAGCATGAAGAAACATATGACCATTTAACCAAAATAAAATAATGCTTTTCTTTTTGTTTAGCTTTTCCTCTCAGATATATAGTGTGTGGTGGAATAAAGCCCTAGAGTCCTGATTTTACTAACACTGGTAGGTGTTTTGGGAACTATGAACCCACTTAGGTTACAATTGGGTAGTTATTACTTGTGAAGCATTTTAAATTATTACATGCAACTAGTTACTTAGCCTACTCTACATAGAAAATATGCATGCATTGTCCAGGTTATGTGATAGCAATAATTTAAAACAATATTGAAAATAGTGCTACAGCAGTTAATGAAAAACATAATTCAAAACAAGCCAAGACGTAAAAAAATTTAGTTACTTTAACTTCAAGTAACAACTATGTGCATACATCTTAATCTTATATGCACCCAAATGTAACCCTAGTGTTATACACATCAATGGCCACTAGTAGAGGCAATCTCATTGTATGAAAATATCATATATATAAAAGAAGCAACATGTATTTACTAAGATCCATCCTTAGCTCTTCACCCAAGCAAGCTAGCTTCAACTGATAAGCCACACTTTCCTTACACTTACTTAGCAGCAAACTGTAAGCCAAACACTTTGGTCAATACTAGCTTACGCCATTCTTTTGGGGATTTGCTTATTCATTCTTCTGAAGCATGTAATTGACTTTGACACATCGGGTCTCATCTAGTAATTAAATTGGGCATCAACTAATCTAGATTAAGTAGCAGTAAAACTTCATTTTCCACACAAAATTTTTTTTTCATTTTTTTTGGAAATCTTGCACAAAAAAGTTGAATTGTTGGATACTTGCATTGGTTATTTGAGTTTTGAAAGCTGAAGGGCTACCACCCCAGCTTGTTGTCGAATAACTCGCGCAACCAAAGGTGGTCCCCTTCGTCAATAAGGTTTGAAGAGGGTTTCCCTCATGAGAACTAGCAAGGGGGACCTTCACACTTGAACACCTTTGGACTAGGAATATGGATCTTATCCCGAACATGGTTGCTCAAATGCTTGACCTTCTTTGGTCTTATCAACATGTGTCATTCGGGACCACCAACTAGGCAGTTATCGCCTCACCTGCCAAGTCATGTCCTAGCATCATTCTGCTTGCACATACAACCCAACTAGCAGGGATCATTCCTTGATGGGAAAGTAGCTCTAACCCCTTGGTCTGGCCATACACATGTTCAGCTATCCTTATATCGAGCTAAGCAGCCGCCTGGCTCCCCTCCCACAAATACATCTAGGAGCCCTTCCAAGTGAGAGGTCCAAAAATCCTAATCTACATCCTCATACACTCTTTTGAAACCTTAAGTCTGACTTAGGCATCGAAGGCTCCTTCCCTAGCTGGGGAACCCGCTTCGGCCCTCTTTTTCTTTTGCTTTCCAGAGCTCTCTTCCTCTAGTGTCTACATTTGCACCTATAGCTGATGTTGCGGCTCTCCTAGCTGGAAGCTCATTTTAGGAAGTTAAAGTGTTGAAACTTTATTTGGAACCTTATTTCAAGTTCATATAGCAAGAATGGGTGAGTTTAGCAAAGTTCACTAAGTTCCAAGAAGGTTAAAGCACTAAATGAAGTTTGGGGGTAAAATGGTAAATTTGCATCTTCAATAGTTGGGTTAAGTACCAAGTGTTAAAAATGAGTTTTTATAACCTAACTTTTATCTTTAACTCAATTTTTGTTCAAATAAACAAGATTTGACGAAGTTTCACTGAGGTTACCTAAAGAATGGGACTTATTTGTAACTTTTTAAATACTTTGGTGGCTTGGTTTTGGAATGGGTATAAAAATTGCTAAAGGCAAAGATGGCTGCCATTTTCATCCTAAAATCTGAGTTCATCCTTCTCTCTATCATTTCTTCATCAATTCATGTCCAAGACCAAGAGTTTTTAGTGGAAATTGAAGCTACCAAGGGAGTATTTGCATAAGGAAGCTTGTTTCAAGTGAGTTTCATGTTTTTGGAGCTTGGAACTATGTTTTCCACCATCCCCTGCTTTTTATGGAAGGTAACTTGTGATTTCTTGGTGAATTCTTATTTATTGGATGATTAGGAACTTAGGTTTTGGTTAGAAGTTAGCAATTGTATATTTTGTGCCTTTGATTGCTTGGAACTGGGAAGAACTTTACGGAACTTGAGTTCTTGAGGAAGGGTTGCTTGTTTCTTACTTGTGAGCTGAAGTTAGATAAATGAGTTATATTTTCAAGCTTAATTAATGCTATTGGAATGTGTTTGCTTGATGAATTCAAGTGGTTTTGACAATAGCAATAGTTGGTAGGCTAGTTTAATCATGGTGGACTACTAGGTTTGTGAAGCTTGGCATGATGTTATAATGCATCATAGGAATGCTTGTGATAGTTGGTTGTGGTCTTCGCAACATGTTTTACATGTCTAGGAAGTTTGAAGGCCATCCAAGCATGTTTAGTATGTTTGGTAAGTCTTCAAACGTCATAGCAGCAAAACTGAGAAATTCTGAGCATTTGCAGGTGTTGGAGACGCGTCGTGAAATACTCGCGATGCATCACTGATGACACAAAAATTGTAAGAACATTGTGAACATTGGTGACACATCACCGTTTAGTGAAGACGCATCTCCAAGATAGGAAACATGTTCCCGAGCGTTCACAATTGTAGCGACGCATTGCCACAGTGAAAGTCGCTCAAATTTCTCAAGTTTGCTAAGAGGTTCAAAAGGAGGTCTAAGGGGGTTCTCAGGGTACCTAGGGGTCTATATATTCTGAGGGTACTCCAAGGCTTCCAAAACTTATTCGAGACCTAGAAGTTTCTCAAGTTTTTATGGTTACTTTAACCATAAGCAAGAAAATTAGTTAACAAGGGCCACAACTAGGTATCATTAGCTTGGGTGTGAGGTTTAGTACCATTAGTGACCTAGCCGTGCCATCAGGCATTAGGTTGCAGTGTGAAACCTTAGTGTGACTTGTGGGACTTTTGGCATAATGGGTCTTTATGACTTAGTCGATAGTAGTCCCACCATAGAGCCCCTATCCAACATAAGAGAGTTCAATTGGTGAATCATCACTAGTTAGGCTAGTAAGCAATGCTTGCCAGTAGACAAGGCTTTGCCTTATAGTTTAAGGACTATGACTAAGACAAGTCCCAATGGACTGAAACTTATGCGCATAGGTTTTGCCTCATGCTGTATGAGCTCATGGCAAATTACATATGAGAATTTATTTGTTGTCTTTAGCATTTTCTTGCAAGTAAAGATCGCTTACAAAGAATTACAAATTCTCACTCTCTTATCTTATGTTGTGCAGATTCTGACGTTGTTTAGCCCGACAACCACTTAGGGTTGTCATGCTAGTCTTTTGTTGTAGGCATTTTTCTATGAAAATCTTTATGATTCTAGTTTTCTTAGTTGCTTGTTGGTGAAGTAATAGTACTAACTATAGTATTTGTCTTCGCCGTAGAGGATAGCAGTTGTGACTCACCACTGGGACTCATCTCCAAGGTGGCAGTTAATTGGCAGGATTTCAGTTGAGGTTTGTATATGTTGTATGCCTAGTTGCCTCCCATGTCTATGTTTGGAGCTTTAGACTCTAGGGTTGCTCTTGGGTAAGGGGCATTAGTTTACTTTTGTTGAATCCCTTCACATGGTTATAATGTGTTGTAATGATAATACAAATGTTGATTATGTATGCTTTGAATTTCAGAACTTGATTTTTATGAAAAAGTGCCATGGCCATATGATTTTTTATGGTTTCCATGCACTCAAGTCAAAGCTAAATGAGCATGCATCTTGCATTTTCTAGGTTAATCAACTAGCATGATGAAGTTTTAATTCGTGCACATATATAGCTAGCCAATTGCAACCAGTGTGAGATCCGTTCTCATAGACTTCCTGGGTAGGGCCAAGGGCGCCCGTGTTAGATTGGTATCAGAGCAGGGTTCATAGACATTCGAGGCTAAAACTGAGATCTAGTTTAAAGTCCATGTGCTAGGATTGTTAGTACTAACCAACATTTGTGGAATGTCGTCTAGCTTTGGTCGTAGGTTGCTATGGTTGACACAAGGTAATGAGCTTCTAGAGGGGCAAGGGAACCTGGTGATGGTTCTAGTGATCCACTTGTGGCACGGTTGGATGAGATATCCAGAGTACTTCAGGGGATGATACAAACCTTCGTGCAAGTGGCACAAGGCATGACCACCATATTGAATAAGTTATTTTAGGACCAGGAGAATAGAGGGGCTACGTAAGAAGATGATGATTGAGGGAATGACCCACCCCAAGGTCATGAAAGACACACCGATCGTCAGCAAGGGCCTAGGGCTCATGGAAGGCAGGACCGTGCTTATGTGCATGAGGAGGAGTAAGAAGTTATAGAAGCTCCAATGAGAGGAAAAACTCAATGTCAAATGAGAATACTTGAGAAGTACAAGACGATTGACCCACCAAGCTTTGATGTGCTAGGCAACCCCAATAAGGCAAAGTGTTGGTTGAATACGATGAATCAACTCTTTACTTGTGAAGGATATAAATTGGAGCAAAGGATGGCCTTAGTACCTTTCTTTTTTAGTGGGAGGGCTAGCTTATGATGGGCTGAAGTTCTAGAAATGCTAAAGGAAAGTAATAGAAATCGACTAGAGGATAACAAAAAGGTGCTCAAGTGGTCAAACTTTAAAAGGAAGTTTCGACAAGACTATATTAGTGAGGTGAATCTAGAACAAAGGATGATTTAGTTTGAAAATCTCACCCAAGGAGAGACGTCTGTAAGAGACTATGAGCAGTACTGCAACTCGTTCATTCAGCATACATGGCCGAAAATGTTGAGCTCAAGCCCAAGAAATTCCTCCAAGGCCTTAAGCCTGTGCTTCAGAGATATATTACGATGGTTGACATTCAAAGCTGTCACTAATTGGTTCAAAAGGCATTAGCTTTAGAGAAAGAGTTCGAAGACTCAAGGAAAAAAAGCAAAAAAGTGGAGGTTGGACCATCCAACCTATGGAAAAGTGCCAAAAAGCATCTAGTAGCAAGAAAGGCAGCCGAGACTTAATGGTCGGCAAGGAAGAGGAGAAGGGGCTTATGCCCTAGGTGTAGGAGATTTCATGGCTCCAAGCCATGCACTTTGGGAACCAACATTTGCAACAACTATAGACAGAGTGGTCATTGGGCGAGGGATTGCCCACGGGCTCAACCATTTATAGGTCCATCTGGGAATCCACCCTCTATACCTCTTGCCATAGGAAATGGACTTGGTGTGGCCACAATAGTAGTTGAGTCGAGGATTTTCACCTTGGCTAGTCAACTGACCAGGAAGCCAGCCGCCAGTCGAGGTAATTTTACATTTTAGAATGGCAGTGTTAGATTATGTTTTGATACTGGAGTTATTTTTTCTGTAATATTGTCTGCCTTGGTAGATAAACTTAAATTGCAACATGATATCTCCAATGGGTTATAATTGATTAGAACTACAGGTAGGAGTTTTAATGTAACCAATGAATTGGTTACTAGGTATCACTTGCAGTTAGGCAACCATGACTTTGCTAGTGAATTATGGGTTAAAGAATTAAGGCTGTATGACCTCGTGTTGGGAATGGATTGGCTAAGTAAGCATAAGGTGTAAATTGACTATCCTAATTACTCAGCCGACGTTATTGATGCTCAGGGAGTTATAGTGACTTGCACATGAGGGTTAGCAGCTAGTGATAAGAGTTTGCACCCTAGACTTATGGATTCCATCCCCATAGTTGATGAGGAAGTGTATTATACCTTGAATAGGGTGGGCATATAGGTTGAAATTAAGGAAATTTCGATAGCTAATCAATTTCCTGAGGTGTTTCCAGTGGAGTTACCTGGGTTACCACCCAAGCAGGACACCAAGTTTTCCATTCACCTCTAACCTGGCGTAGAACCAATTTCAATACCTCCCTATTGAATGTCAGCTCCTGAAACGGATGAGTTGAAGAAGTAGTTGGAAAAGCTGCTAGAGAAAGGCTTTTACAAGGCCTAGTGTATCACTGTGGGGTGCCCCAGTGTTGTTTGTGAAAAAGAAGGATGAAACTTTAAGATTGTGCATTGACTATAGAAAGTTAAATGTAGTAACAGTCAAGAACAAGTATTTGCTTCCTAGGATTAATGACTTGTTCGATAGGCTAAAGGGAATGAAAGTGTTTTCCAGGATTGAGCTTCGATCTAGATACTTCCAAATTAGAGTTAAGGAGGAAAATATCCCAAAGATAGCTTTTAGGACAAGATATGGGCACTATGAGTACACAGTTATGCCATTTGGTGTTACCAATGCCCAGCAGTATTTATGGAAGCCATGAATAGGATCTTCAAACCATTCTTGGATCTGTTTATTAAAGTCTTCATTGATGATATCTTGGTATACTCGCAATCTACTCAAGAGCATGAGGAGCACCTTAGGACAATTTTGTAAGTGCTGAAAGATAATCAATACTATGCAAAGTTGTCCAAGTGTGAGTTTTTGTCCAAGAGGATACAATTTTTGGGACACATCATTAGCTCCCAAGGGTTGTCGGTTGACCCTGAGAAGGTTTAGGTGATAGTCGTATAGAAGAGGCCGACTAAAGTTACAGAGGTCAGGAGTTTCTTAGGCTTGGCAGGCTACTATAGGAGGTTCATAGAGAAATCCTCTGTGATAGCAGCACTGTTGACAACCTTGTCCAAAAAAGCTCAAAGTTTAATTGGACACGGAAGTGTGAGGAAGCTTACTTGGAGTTGAAGAAGACATTGATGAGCGCACTGATACTTATTCTGCCAGACCCGAAGAAGGCCTCTACAGTATATACTGATGCTTTGGGATGTTTGTTGATGCAAGAAAATTAGGTAATTGCCTATGGCTCAAGGTAGTTGAGGCCTGATGAGTTGAACTAGCAGTTCATGACCTTGAGCTAGCGGTAGGAGTCTTCCCTTTTAAGCTTTACAGGCATTACTTGATCGGGAGATCATTCAGGATTTTCGCTGATCGTAAAAGTTTGAAACACTTATTCACTCATAAGAAGTTGAACATGAGGCAACGTCGGTGGATTGAATACATAAAGGATTATGATTGTTCGATTAAGTACTATGAGGGGATAGGAAATGTAGTGGCAGATGTTCTTAGTTAGAAGTACATGGGAGTGGTCCCATCTAAGGATCAGGCTACAACATCCTTGGGAAGAACATTGGAGGGTTGTTTCTTCACCTTCATGAGTTTTGGCAAGACCGAGAAAGGTCCCTAGTCTACACTTTGGAGATTGAGTCAGTTGGGCTGGCTAAGGTAAGCAAATCTCAAAGCAATGATCCATTGTTGAAAAGGATTTCAGGAGATGAGATACTTGGTGCCATGAGTAAGGAGTTCCAGTACAAGGATAGAATACTATATGTTTCGAATGTGGAGGGACTTAGGCAGCAAGTCTTACAAGAGGCACATAGTAGTAAGCTAAGTATTTATGCTTGTGTTAGTAAGATGCACCAAGATCTAAGGATGCATTTCTGGTGGTCGGGACTCAAAAGGGATGTAGCAGGACATGTGGCTAAGTGTTTAACAAGCCAAATGGTTAAGGCTGAACATCACAAGCCAGTGGGCACACTTCAGAGTTTACCTCTCCCAGAAGGAAATGGGTTTCCATCAGAAAGAATTTCCTAGTAGGGTTACTGAATACCTGGAGTCAACATGATGCAATATGGCTAGTGGTCGAAAGGTTGACTAAATTGGCACACTTTTATACCCATAAGGATTACTTATACATTGGAGAAGTTGGCTCAGTTGTATGTCAAGGAGATTGTGAGATTGCATGGTATACCAGACTATATTATATCTTATAAGGATCCCTAGTTTGTATCAAGGTTCTTGAATGCTTTCCAAGAAGCATTAAGAAGTAACGTTAGTCTAGTACTGCCTTCCATCCTCAGACTGATGGGTAGTCTAAAAGAGTGATACAAACTTTGGAGGATATGTTACGTATGTGCGGTATAGACTTCAGAGGTGATTGGGACCAACACTTACCGCTCATTGAGTTTGCTTACAATAACAGTCATCAAACTGCTATAGGTATGGCACTATATGAGGCTTTGTATAGTAGATGTTGCGTAACGCCCCATTCTTGGGCTACCTTTCAGATAGGGTAGTCGTCAGTCCTAAGAAAATAGCCAACACCACGGCTAAGATTAATTAATCCAGAAATGGATTAGAGTAGCAAATGACCGGCAAACTAAGTATGCAAATTTGAGGAGATGAGATTTAAGTTTTGAAGTTGGTGATAAAGTGCTTCTCAAAATATCTCCTATAAAGGGAGTAACCCGGTTTGGGCATAGGGGTAAGTTAGCCCCTAATTACATTGAACCTTATGGAATTTTGAAGAAAGTAGGGAAAGTTGCATATCAGTTGGCGTTACCACCCAACTTGTCCCAAGTGCGTAATGTGTTTCATGTTAGTCTTCTATGAAAGTGTATAGTTGATCCAGGACAAGTAGATAACCCATCAGTGCTTCCCATCCAGGAGGACTTGACCTATGAGGAGAGGCCCGTTAAGATCCTTGATAGTCAAGTTAGGAAACTCCAAACCAAGTGGATTTCGATGGTTAAGATCATTTGGTTGAACCATAGTGAGGAGGAAGGTACTTGGGAAATGGAGCAAGATATGCTGAAAAGATATCCTAGTGTTTTCCACAGTTACAATGGAATTTAGGGGACCAAATTCCAGAAAGAGGGGAGAATGTTATGGCTCTCCTAGTTGGAAGCTCGTTTAAGGATGGTAAAGTGTTGAAACTTTGTTCGGAACCTTATTTCAAGTTAACATAGCAAGAATGGGTGAATTTACCAAAGTTCACTAAGTTTTGAGAAGGTTAATGCACTAAATGAAGTTTTAGGGCAAAAATGGTAATTTTGCATCCTGAATAATTGGAATAAGTCTTGACTATTAAAAATGAGTTTTTATAACCTAAATTTTATCTTTAACTCAAGTTTAGTTCAAATAAACATGATTTGACCAAGTTTGACTAAGGTTAGCTAAAGAAGGGGACTTATTTGTAATTTTTTAAATACTTTGCTGGCTTGGGTTTGAAATGGGTATAAATATTGGTAAAGGGAGGGATGGCTGCCATTTTCATCCTAAAACCCGAGTTCATATTTCTCTTTACCATTTATTCATCAATTCATGTCCAAAACCAAGAGTTTTTGGTGGAAATTGAAGCTATGGAGGGAGTATTTGCATAAGGAAGGTAATTTTAAGTGAGAATTCAGGTTTATGGAGCTTAGAACTATGTTTTCCACCATCCCCTATTTTTTATGGGAGGAAACTTGTGATTTCTTGGTGAATTCTTATTTATTAGATGATTGGGAGCTCCAGTTTTGGTTAGAAGTTAGCAATTGTATGTTTTGTGCCTTTGATTGCTTGGAACTGGGAAGAACTTTGTGGAACTTGAGTTATAGGGGAAGGGTTGCTTGTTTCTTACTTGTGAGTTTAAGTTAAGGTAAGGGAGTTATATTTTCAAGCCTAATTAATGCTATTGGAATGTGTTTCCCTAGTGAATTGAAGTAGTTTTGACAATAGCATTAGTTAGTGGGCTAGTTTGATCATGGTGGACTACTAGGTTTGTGAAGCTTGGCGTGATGTTATAATACATCGTAGGAATGCTTGTGATAGTTGGTTGTGGCCTTTCCAACATGTTTTACTTTTATATGAAGTTCAAAGGCCATCCAAACATATTTAATGTGTTTGGTAAGTCTTTAAAGGTCACAATGCTACCCACTCTAGGGTAGTCCAGTTATGATGCTAAAATTGTGCATTTAAAACTCCGAAAATTGGCATGTTCTATAGGCCATCAAAACAATACCCTTAGTGTGCATACCCAAGTAGTCCTCTTGGGCACTATGTAAATGCATGCATATTGTTAGTGTTGTGCCCAAAAGCCAACCATGAGATGATTGTATTTTTTGCACATTGAGTCATGATATTTTATTAAGGCATTAATCCAGCAATTATGTTTGTTGTTTTGTTTATGCGTAACTTAACAAACATAATTGTAACCCTAGAATAATGATATTCTTAAACGTCCCTGGTCTAGTATTATTGTGGAGCGGGTTGCAATAATACATAACGACTAGCATATGTGGAGACTAATATGAGATATGTAGTCTACATATGGGTACAAGTTGGAGAACTTGTGTACTGCACAGACCTACCATGAGAACACTACATGGATCGTTATATGAGTGTCATAAGTGATTCTCATAGTGATCATAGTATATGTACTCCTTTGACCTAAGATCATCAAGGTTCCCTACACGTGAGTCACATACTTTAATACTTTCCTTTGTTGCTCGTAACTGAGTGAACTTGAAGAAGGTCATTGGGTATGTCACATATCATGCGGAGGGATTTGTATGATCAAGATGGGATTTGTCCCTCCTATGTAACAGGAGTGATATCTTCGGGCCCCTTGATAGAGTAAGACTTAGAAAAATGCATGGCCATGCTCAGATGAGTTGATATACGATATCAATGTCATCAGTTTAAGTTGGTCTACTTGGTAATCAAGAAACCAAAGATTGGGCTATACGAGAGTAACACATTCCATGGCTCGTGCTTAGGCTTGATATCTTGGACAAAGGGACAATGGCATATATCGGTGATGATCATAAAGGTTTAGTCGAATCATCGACAATCTTGTCACTTGGGTAGCAATGATGTGTTGCTACACACCGCTCATTGCTTATGATCATAAATGTGATTTATGATCATTGCCAATGTGATAAGAGCCTATTGGGTCGCACACATAGAGCTATTTGGATCATTAGAGTCCATGGGCTAATTATTTGGGTTACGGTTTCACTTTAATTTCGTATTAATAATGGGCCCAAGAGTTGAGCCATTATTAAGCCCGAAATTAAATCCTAATTGGATTAGGGCTTTGAAACCCATTAGGCTTGGAAGTTGAGTCTCACTATAAATACAACTTCTAGTGAGAAATTCAAAGGTCTCCTTGCCCTAGCCTCCCAAAAGGACAGCCGCACTCTTTTCTTGCAATTCCTTGGAGGACGCAAGCTAGCACTGCGAGCGCAAGAGAAACGCATCTGCTGGGATGTGGTGGAAGCGTGGTGATCCCGAGAGGCTCATGTGGATACCATAGAGAGCTTGAACATGTCAACTATTCAGGTTTTGTGATTCGACTCTATAGTTGAGTGAGAGATCTCAACAAAAATTAGGTATGAAAATTTTCAAAAACCCGGTTTACCCCGTTTTACTTGGATCCTGGAGGGTTTCGGTTAAATTTCGCTGATCTGTTTGGCTCCCGAAACGCAACACATATTGGTCCAACCATTACACACATATTCACATTTTTTGTACACCATGGCAGCAAGGAAGGAAAACATTAGCACAAGTCTTAATCTTCACTACCACACATTAGGTAATCTTATTAAGTGTAAGTAACCAGCCACTGCACTAGAAACTTCTTCAAAAAAGTTGTATTAATCTAGCCATGTAACCCCTTACTTTATTTGCTTCATTATAAAGTATAGTCTTCAAGCAAACCAAGGAATTTGGTTTTACATCAATAGCCCACCTATGGACCAATTTATGGATTTTTTAAGTTGGTTACAAAATTTTACCAAATGAATAGTAACTTAGCCAAATTTACAACATCATATCTTTGGCTACAGGGCTCCCCATTTAGAAATTCCAAATCCTAGTTTAACCTCTAGATGTTCTCTAGATTTGTTCAAAATTTCATACCAATATTCGCTTTACACAGGAAGATATTAAACTTTAGGTATAGGGTCAAAAATCTAGCCAATTTTGGATCATTTTGCCCATACAAATTTTCCAAACCATGCAAACACTTCATTCAAAGGGTAAGCCCAAGGCTATCCCATATATGTCAAATACATGTAGGAAATTCATGCTCTTGAATTTAAGAACAATATGTGGCCAAAACAGAATTTACAAGTAAGTAGCCTATCATTCACACTTAGGCAACTTTGCACCACATCACATGCATAGCCAAAACATTACTCAAAAGTTCACATACTTGTCTCATTTTACACACACTACATGTACATTCATACATGCAGTACATAATGGTTTTCACTTAGCTAAATATACATCCTACGATACAGGAATGCCTAAGACACAACGAACTCCAGAAATAGGATGCTGGACAGCCGTTGCATAACAAAATAAGCACCATCACTAAAAATATGAAATGTGCTCCTAAAATCACAAAACATTCCACATCATAGCTAGACATATAGAAGTATAAATACCTGAAATTTCAGATCAAAACTCAAACCACAAAGGTCAGTTTGAATGTGATCTTTATGCTGGACCTGAAATGGGTAGATTTAAGGGGAATAAGTGTCATCGTGAAACTTAGTAAGGGTAACACTTGTACTCTTAAGGAAATGTAACCCTCATTAAAACCTGCATCCAAAGACACTAGGACACAAAACCACAACACATATGTACAAGATATGGCAACCAAATGCAGCAGCGATTCACAACCAACAAACACATGGAATATGCCATCAACATAAACCATGCTGCTATGGAGGTGGATGGGCTGTGTTCTTACTATTGGAAGAGACCAAATATGATAGATAATGACAAAGATAACCATTTATAAAGAGTTTAGTGCACAAAACACACATAACTAGCCTTAACCATGCTTTATGTCGTTTTCCTTGCTACAAGACTATGGTTTCTTAGTCTTAATCCCTTGGCCCATATTTGACTATCCTTATCTTGCTTTCACTGCCTGTTCTTATGTGGGATAACTCCACAATGTCTCCATTTGACTTAACTCAAAGACATAGACATCCAAAGGCCTACACTAGGACACTTTGCTCTTTATACCCTTTTGTGTTTTTTTGTCCAAACTTGTATTTCATAAGCAATTTGGTCCTCTAATAGCACTTTCACACCATTCATATCCTTCCCATCACTCTCCAAATTTTTTTCTTGAGAGTCTTGCAATTAAGTAACTGAATTTCCAAAACCTAACAAAAAAAATCCATAGGTTGCTTGACAAGCAGTCAATCCTTAAGGTTTTTATTGGGGGCCAAGTAACCAACTTAGAACACTTTTAATGAGGTGTTGATCATACCTTTTACCCCTCACTTTAATCACTATGGTGTGAATTACACAATATAAAGGTTTTTTATCATTATGCCACACTTTGTAATTCTCCCATTTTTGTGAGATCGTAACAATCCGGCCCCCCTTAAAAATTTTAGTCCCCCAAAATTGCCTTTAGGTTTGGGTATTCTGTAGGATAGCTTTTCATAAGGTCTTTCTTAGTTTCCAGGTTGCTTCCCTTTCAGAGTGGTGTGACCATTAAACTTTAACCATGGGAATGAGCTTGCTTTTTAACTTTCCGGTATCCTTGGCTAAGATAGCTATACGTTTCTCTTCATATGTGATAGCCAAACGCTATCGCCTCTATCTGGCCGAACTCCCTGCCACAAGAATGGCCAGAAGAAGCTGGCACTACCCGAGAAAAGGTGTGATCATGCACCTCGGGAGATAGCCGAAGAGCTCCAAGCCAGGCACGCCAGGAAAACCCGAGGACACTACTTGCCCCCCCAAGGTTGTGAACCGATCGCCTTCGGAAAAGCGGCACCAGACATAGCGAGTCGAACATGACATCTCCGAAGGCGGAACTCCCTGAAACTGGGAACCCCCGAACTGAGGGCTTGTTTCCCGAAGAGGCTCTGTCCGTACCAAAGGACGACCTCACCCAGGGACCTCGGGAGTACGGCAGGAGCATTTATGGAAGCATTTAAGGAAGCCTCTGACACGTCCTTTCACAGACGTCATAAAGCCGCCTCAATAGGCGCTCTGACACATGGACGCCATCAGAATCACATCATGGCCCATCTCAGCACGTGGCTCAAGGCAACCTGCTACCAGCTATCTGTCTCCTACGCCCAGAAATTCAGGAACATCCGACCGAACACGTGTCACGATCTGAACGGGCTAGGCACTCCTATAAATACCGGGAAATAAATACTTGGCAGGAGGTTGGTTGGCAAAACACTGCTCCCACACTCTGAGAAAATTACCAAGCGAGACTCTTCAGCCCTGTGTATTATTACCTTTGCCTCTTTCTCAGCCACCACTGACTTGGGCGTCGGAGGCTACCCCCCCGGAAAAATACTCCGGGGGCCTCCTAACCTTTTGTTTCTGAGCTTTCAGGCACACTCCCTTGGGCGATCCATCCTCTAGGCGTTCTTCCTCCCAGAAGTCTCTCCACCAGTCACTATGACTACAAACGATGAGGCCCCAGGCCATCAATATGTCAAGTTAGGTTCCAACTATATGTCTTCCACTACAATAGCATGCTTTGTGTCCAACAAACACTTCTTAAGCATACTAATGTGAAAAACATTATGAACACTTGACATGATTGGTGATAAAGCTAACCTATATGCTACCTTACCAACTTTCTGCAAGATCTCATAAGAACCTCTATATCTTGGATCTAACTTGGTTCTTCTACCAAATTTGACAGTGCCTTTGTGATATGATCAAGGAAGGCACACATGGAGAAGGCAAGGACCCACTGAAGGTTTTTAGTGGACCTATGACAAGGAAGAAAGCTAAGGAGTTCTCAAGTGCACTACAAGGCTTTGTTTCAAGTTTCTTCATGGAGAATGGACATGGAACTTCACAAGGAGCTGCTGGAACTTTCAAGACACCATATGGAGATGATGGATATGCTTGGTACTCAGTTCTGGAGTGCTTAGACAAGCCACAAAACAAGGACACCAAGGACACCACTCAAAGTGCACCATTTGAGCCACCTTAAGTGTTCTTGATGCATTTTGTGTCCACAAGCTGGATTTTTGAGCTCTAACTTTCCAGACCTTCATTACCACATCTAATATGAAGATTCATGCCATTGGAACTCAAAGATTCAAGCTTGGAGCTGAAGATACAAGAGAGAACCTTAAAGTGCCCAAAATGCACCCAAAAAGGCTATTTGGGAGTTTTCGGGTTTAATCTTGTATTTATATTTTATTTTCGTTCAAATCCTATTTAGATACATTATTTAGGAAGTTATTTAGGCTTTGGAATAGTTTTAAATCGTTTTGGGCAAGTGGAATACGCTGCATTTATTAAACTTGTTCAAACTAGGAATTAGAGTCCTAATTTGACTAGGATTTCCTATATCTTTGTATCTAGGATTCCTAAGGGATTTAGGCTGCGAATTTTGCCTAGCTTTTAACCCTAGTTTAGGCCTATATAAAGGCACATATTCTGGATGTAAACATACAGAAAATTTTCGAAATAATATTGCTCTTTGGAGAGGTTATCTCTTTGGTTCTTGGCGGACTGCCTTGGTGCACAAGTGTGCTTGTGTTCTTGGAGTTCTATACTTCTCGTTTCTAATCACAGGTTGATTAGGGGTGGGGGTTTTAAACCCAGTCTTTTTGATGTCTTGTGGAGCTTGAATCTCATCTTGGGCGAGTTTCATGGTCTTTATACCATAGGGGTTCGCATCACTTTGGTTGGTGCAACTTTCAACCAAACATGATCACTATCCTCAAACTCCAAGTCTCTCCTTCTTTTATTCACATAGGCTATGGTTTTTTCATTGGCTACCTTTAATCTTTCTTGAATCTTCTTGATCTTGGCAGTAGTTTCCTCATTAATTTTGGGACCCAACTCTAGCCTATCTGAGGCTTCCACCTAATAGTGGGGTGCCATGCACCTTTTTCCATATAATGCTTCATAAGGTGCCATGCCAATGGTGCTCTGATAACTATTATTAAATGAGAATTCCACCAATTGAAAGTATTGGTCCCATTCACCCTTGAAATCCAACACACAACTCCTAAGCATGTCTTCTAGTATTTGTATCACTCTTTTAGTTTCCCCATCAGTCTGATTGTGATAAATAATACTTAGGTGGATTTTGGTACAAAGTGCATTGTGAAAGCACTCCAAAACTGAGCTATAAATGTTGGATCTCTATCAGATGCAATGAAATCTGGTATTCCATGTAGTCTTACTATCTCTTAGATAAGCATCTGAGACAACTTCTCCAGAGAATCTGTGAGTTTTGTAGGTAAGAAATGGGCGCATTTGGTTAGGCTATCCCAATGACCAAAATTGTTTCATGCCTTAATCTGGTCATAGGCAACCCAGTCAAAAGGTCCATGGTTATGTTGCCCTACTTTCTCACTGGTATAGGTAGAGTCTGTAAGGTATCGGCTGGCTTCTGGTGCTCAACCTTTACCCTCTGGTATGTGGCACATTTGAAGACATAAGTAGTTAAGTCTCTCTTCATGTTTGGCCACCAGAAGTGAGTTTGCAAGTCTTTACACATTTTCTCACTTCCTAGATGGATGTTCAACTTGCTTTTGTGAGCTTTTTCAAGTATTTCATTCTGGAGCTTTGGTCCTTTAGCCACATAGATTCGATCCTTGAAGTACAGTAATCATTGTTTGTAGGCAAAGGATTTATGCAAGGAACCTTTTTCCTCTTCTGTGCCTTTTTGACCTCTTCAATCCATTCTGATTGGATTGTCAATGTGTAGATTTGGGCTTCCTCCCACTTATGACATTTATGCCATAGGCATAGTAAACTATTTTGCTCATCATGATCAACTATGGATCTTCCTTTCAGAAAACCCATGTACTTCCTGCTTAAGGCATCTGCTACTAGATTGCCTTGGCCCTCTATGTACTTTATATTGCAATTGTTGGGTTTCGGGAGCCAAATAGCGCAGCGGAATTTAACCGAAACCCTCCAGGATCCAAGTGAAACGGGGTAAACTGGGTGTTCGAAAATTTCATACCTAATTTTCGGTTGAGATCTCTCACTCAACTGTAGAGTCGAATCACAAAACCTGAACAGTTGACGTGTTCAGGCTCTCTATGGTATCCACACGAGCCTCTCGGGATCACCACGCTTCCACCACGTCCCGGCAGATGCGTTTCTCTTGCGCTCGCAGTGCTAGCTTGCGTCCTCCAAGGAATTGCAAGAGAAGAGTGCGGCTGTCCTTTTAGGAGGCTAGGCCAAGGAGACCTACGAATTTCTCACTTAAAAGTTGTATTTATAGTGAGACTCAACTTCCAGGCCTAATGGGTTTCAAAGCCCTAATCCAATTAGGATTTAATTTCAGGCTTAATAATGGCTCAACTCCTTGGCCCATTATTAATATGAAATTAAAGTGAAACCATAACCCAAATAATTAGCCCATGCACTCTAATGATCCAAATAGCTTTATGTGTGCAACCCAATAGGCTCTTGCCATGTTGGCAATGATCATAAATCACATTTATGATCATAAGCAATGAGCGGTGTCTAGCAACACATCATTGCTACCCAAGTGACAAGATTGTCGGTGAATCGACTAAACCTTTATGATCATCACCGATATATGCCATTGTCCCTTTGTCCAAGATATCAAGACTAAGCACGAGACATGGAATGTGTCACTCTCGTATAGCCCAATCTTTGGTTTCTTGATTACCGAGTAGACCAACTTAAACTGACGACATTGATATCATATATCAACTCATCGGAGCATGGCCATGCATTTTCTAAGTCTCACTCTATCAAGGGGCCCAAAGATTTCACTCCCATTACATAGGAGGGACAAATCCCATCTTGATCATACAAATCCCTCCGCATGATATGTGACATACCCAATGACCTCCTTCAAGTTCACTCAGTTACGAGCAACAAAGGAAAGTATCAAAGTATGTGACTCACATGTAGGGAACCTTGCTGATCTTAGGTCGAAGGACCACATATACCATGATCACTATGAGAATCACTTATGACACTCATATAACGATCCATGAAGTGTTCTCATGGTAGGTCAGTCCAGTACACAAGTTCTCCAACTTGTACCCATATGTAGACTACATATCTCATATTAGTCTCCACATATGCTAGTCATTATGTATTATTGCAACCCGCTCCACAATAATACTAGACTAGGGACGTTTAAGAATATCATTATTCTAGGGTTACAATTATGTTTATTACGTTACGCAGAAACAAAACAACAAACAAAATTGCTGGATTAATGCCTCAATAAAATATCATGACTCAATGTGCAAAAATACAATCATCTCATGATTGGCTTTTTGGGCACAATACTAACAATCTCCCACTTGCACTAAAAGCCAATCATCCATGTATCTAATATCGATGGACCTAGAATGGCTATCATGCTTCTGCTGCGTAAGGGGCTTTGTCAGTGGATCAGCAATGGTGCTGTCTGTCGAAGTCCTGCATATCCTTACATCACTCCTCTCGATGATCTCCCTGATGAGATGATAGCGTCGAAGTATGTGTTTGGATCGCTGGTGAGATCGAGGTTCCTTAGCCTGTGCGATTGCTCCATTGTTGTCACAATAGAGCTCTATCGGGTCAACAATGCTTGGAACCACTCCAAGTTCAGTGATGAACTTCTTGATCCAGACTGCCTCCTTCGCAGCATCAGAGGCGGCAATGTACTCAGATTCTGTTGTAGAGCCAGCGACTGTCTCGTGCTTTGAACTCTTCCAGCTTACAGCACCACCACCAATACAAAACACATAACCAGATTGCGATCTAAAATCATCCTTATCGGATTGGAAGCTTGCATCGGTGTAACCCCTTACAACGAGCTGATCTTCACCTCCAAAGACCAAGAATGCATCCTTAGTCCTTCGTAAGTACTTAAGGATGTTCTTAACAGCTGTCCAGTGACTTTCACCGGGGTTCGATTGGTACCTACTCGTCATGCTCAAAGCATATGAGACATCGGGACGAGTACATATCATGGCATACATGATAGATCCAATTGCTAAGGCACATGGAATCTTACTCATGCGCTCTCTCTCCTCGGTTGTACTCGGACACTGAGATCTAGAAAGAGTGATACCATGTGACATGGGCAAGAATCCTTTCATGGAATCTTGCATGCTAAACCTCTTTAGCACCTTGTCAATATATGTACTTTGACTTAGGCCAAGAAGCTTTCTAGATCTATCTCTATAGATCCTAATGCCTATCACATAGGCTGCTTCACCCAAGTCCTTCATAGAGAAACATTTCCCTAGCCAAGTCTTCACAGACTGTAGCTCAGGAATGTCATTCCCGATGAGTAGTATGTCATCTACATACAACACCAAGAAGACAATAGCGCTCCCACTAACCTTCTTGTAGACACAAGGTTCATCTTCATTTTTGATAAAACCAAACTCTTTGATTGCATCATCAAAATGAAGATTCCAACTTCGAGAAGCTTGCTTCAGTCCATAAATGGACCTTTGCAATTTGCACACTTTACTGGCATTCCCAGGAGTGACAAAACCCTCAGGTTGTGTCATGTACACATCCTCAAGTAGCTTTCCATTTAGGAATGCAGTTTTGACATCCATTTGCCATATCTCATAATCATAGTGTGCAGCAATAGCAAACAAAATTCGGATGGATTTAAGCATAGCAACTGGTGAAAAAGTTTCATCATAGTCAATACCATGAATTTGCTTGAAACCTTTTGCGACCAATCGTCCATTAAAGGTAATCACATTACCATCCATGTCAGTTTTCTTCTTGAAAACCCATTTTCACCCTATGGGTTTTACCCCTTCAGGTGGGTCAACCAAAGCCCATACTTGGTTTTCATACATGGATTCCATCTCGGATTTCATGGCCATTAGCCACTTCTCAGAGTCAGGCCCCGACATAGCTTGTTGGTAGGTTGTGGGCTCATCTTGATCCATGAGCATCACATCACCGGTGTGAGTCACGAGAAATCCATATCTCTCGGGCTCACGCCGAATCCTACCAGTCCTACGTGGGCTCTGTGCTACAGGAACATACTCTTGAACCACAACATCTTGTGGTGTCTGTTCAGGTTCCATTTCAGGTTCGATGTCTCCTTGTTGTTCTTGAATTTCTTCAAGTTCTACTTTCCTCCCACTAGTTCCTTTAGAGATAAACTCTTTCTCCAAAAAGACACCAGTTCGAGCAACAAACAC
The DNA here is from genome assembly GCA_039654915.1 of Aquilaria yunnanensis. Classification (NCBI taxonomy): domain Eukaryota; kingdom Viridiplantae; phylum Streptophyta; class Magnoliopsida; order Malvales; family Thymelaeaceae; genus Aquilaria; species Aquilaria yunnanensis. The sequence goes on from CM077598.1 coordinate 82,230,544, forward strand.
TTTTTGCTCAGAGGGATTGTAGAAATAGTAACCCTTTGTTTCTTTGGGATACCCAACAAAAAGACATTTTTGAGATTTGGGCCCTAGTTTGTCAGAGGATTGACATTTTACATAAGCGTCACAGCCCCAAATCTTCATAAAAGACAAATTGGGACGCCTCCCACTCCATATCTCATATGGTGTCTTTTGAACCGATTTAGATGGAACTCGGTTTAGTGTAAAAGCGGCCGTCTCTAGAGCATGTCCCCAAAAGGAGTTTGGAAGGTCAGCTTGGCTCATCATGGAGCGAACCATGTCTAACAGAGTTCAATTTCTCCTTTCAGAAACACCATTCCATTGAGGTGTACCTGGTGGAGTGAGTTGTGATACTATACCACACTCCTTCAGATAGTCAAGGAATTCTCGATCCAAGTACTCTCGACCTCGATCTGATTGAAGCACTTTGATACTCTTCCCGAGTTGATTCTCCACTTCATTCTTGAATTCTTTGAACTTTTCAAAGGATTCTGACTTGTGTCTCATAAGATACACATAGCCATATCTGCTGAAGTCATCAGTGAAAGTAATGAAGTATTGGAAACATCCTCTAGCTTGTGTAGACATAGGGCCACATACATCACTATGTATGAGTCCTAGTAAGTCATTAGCCCTTTCACTTTGCCCTGTGAATGGGGCTATGGTCATCTTGCCCAACAAACATGACTCACATGTCTCATATGATTCAAAATCAAATGAGTCCAAGAGTCCATCCTTATGGAGCTTGGATATGCGGGTCTCATTTATATGGCCCAAGCGACAGTGCCAGAGATAGGTCGAGTTTGAATCATTTAATCTGACCTTCTTGGTATTCACATTATAGATTGGATCTTCAAGGTCTAGAACATACAACCCATTGCTAAGTTGAGCACTACCATAAAAGATTTCATTCAAATAAATCGAACAACATTTGTCCTTTATTATAAATGAAAAACCTTTCTTGTCCAAACAAGAAACAGAAATCAAATTTCTACTACTAGTAGGCACAAAGTAGCAGTTGTCTAATTCTAAAACTAATCCACTAGGTAAAGTGAGAACATAAGTCCCTACGGCTAAGGCAGCAACCCTTGCTCCATTTCCAACACGTAGGTCCACTTCACCTCGGCCCAATCTTCTACTTCTACTTAGATCCTGCACATTTGCACAAATGTGAGATCCACATCCAGTATCCAATACCCAAGATGAGGAAGTAGAAAAGTTAGCCTCTATAACAAGAATACCTGAAATGGAAGTCTTACTTCCTTTTTCCTTATCAAGTTCTTCAAGATAGAGCTTGCAGTTGCGCTTCTAGTGTCCAGGTTGCTTACAATGGAAGCACTCCCCTTTCTTTGCCACACCACCCTTTGGTTTCAGTGCAGCTGAAGAAGAACTAGCATTGGACTTTCCATTAGCTTTATCCTTCTTCTTGTTGGCTTTTCCCTTTCCCTTGCCCTTTTGAACCATCAAAATGGGCTTAGCCTTCTTAAGGTTTTGCTCAGCAGTTCTCAACATGTTGAGCAATTCAGGGAGGGACTTGTCAAGGTCGTTCATGTTATAGTTCATGACGAATTGACTGTAGCTTTCAGGCAACGATTGCAAGACTACATCGATAGCCAACTCTTTCTGAAGAGCAAATCCCAAATTCTCAAGATTCTCAATGTACCCAATCATCTTGAGCACATGAGGACCCACGGGACTTCCCTCAGACATCTTGCACTGAAACAATGCCTTAGAGGTCTCAAACCTCTCATGCCTAGCTTGCTCTTGGAAAAGCATTTTGAGATGTTCGATCATATCGAACGCCCCCATGTTCTCATGTTGCTTCTGAAGCTCAGATTCCATGGTAATAAGCATGAGGCATGCAACATCCAAAGCATCATCAGAATGCCTCTTGTGAGCATCCCTTTCAGCTCTTGGAGCAGTGGCAGCAGGCTCATTCGGAATGGGCTGCTCTAGGACATATGCCTTTCTCTCTTGTTTGAGGACTATCCTCAAGTTTCGGTACCATTTGAGAAAGTTGGTCCCATTCAGTTTTTCCTTCTCAAGGATCGATCGCAACGAAAGTGTCGATGTGTTTTGTGCCATGGTTATCTACAACAGTAAATATGCAGTGTAAGAGTCATGTATTTTAATTCATTTAATAAGGACTTTTATTAAACGATACTCCCACTATTTTCCTCAAAATAATAACCCTCGATATTATTTCGGAACACCTCGGCGCTAAGGTATTCTAGTGGGCCAAGATCCATATTTGACCACAACCTGAGTCAGCTTTGGCTTTTCTCTCAAGTTACAACTATTTAGGTAGGCAACTCCTTGCCAATTGCATCTTATGCAACTCTTGGATAGTTGGGTGAACAACACTTGTCCAAGCTCATCTCATGAACTTAAGCCCAACTCTATGCCTCTAAGTCCCTAATCCTATTAGGATGACTTAGTTAAGTCGAACCCAAAGTTAGCAGTTTGGATATCACTATTATCCCATCGCGCCTTACCAAGATGAACATAGGTGCTTTGCTTTGGCAAACCCACCTAATGTTGATCAAAGTCTTGACGAGTGCCAACATTTGGAAGGCATCACATTTAATGACTTAATATTTGTTTGAGGGGTTTTTTTCTTTTGATCTCACCAATTTGTTATCTCCGGTTGTTTTATACATGCATCACATACAAATATAAAACATGCATCTCATGCTTACAAGAAATAAACGTGACATGGTTATAGCCCAAACTATGCGATATTCTCAAGCCAATGAGAATATCATAAAAGCCTAAGAAAAGAAAAGAGTCTTCACAAGCTCCTTCTCTTCCTTTCTTGGCTGCCCTTTTGTTGTCACCTCCATGGACATACCTCCTTGCATGATCCTTGGACATACCACCTTGGATGAGCCCATAATGCACCATTACATCAATAATAGAAACCTCGAGTTACATTCGAGGGGAGTAAGGTGAGAAGAGAATGTACAATGAGAGTGATAAGAAAAGGCACGACTCGCAGGCCGTATTTACAAGTACAACCAATCAAGGGCTATAACCATGAACCATGCTTCAAACACCAATCAGCATATCATGTCAAATCACATTCAACAAAGATGCATGCCAATTTTCACGTGTTGATTAACCAGTTTTTATTTATGTGGCGCTTCGCATACGGCGGTCCCGCTGGCCGGTCAGCGGGCGGTGGTTCGAGCAAACCTAGGGTTTTTGCAACTATTGCAAGAATCCTAATCCATATAGGTATCTCATACCTATCAATTTCAGGTTAATCTCATTAACCAATTTGTGTCATTTCTTCATATATCTCATATGTTCATTACGAATTCCGGTTTCATGCATCATGAATCAATCTAATTAATCATGGCCGAAAACCAATCGAACACATAGCATCATGCGATTCAACACTCAATCCCGATTTAGGGTTTCACCAGTTGCTCTGATACCACTGTTGGGTTTCGGGAGCCAAATAGCGCAGCGGAATTTAACCGAAACCCTCCAGGATCCAAGTGAAACGGGGTAAACCGGGTGTTCGAAAATTTCATACCTAATTTTCGGTTGAGATCTCTCACTCAACTGTAGAGTCGAATCACAAAACCTGAACAGTTGACGTGTTCAGGCTCTCTATGGTATCCACACGAGCCTCTCGGGATCACCACACTTCCACCACGTCCCCGTAGATGCGTTTCTCTTGCGCTCGCAGTGCTAGCTTGCGTCCTCCAAGGAATTGCAAGAGAAGAGTGCGGCTGTCCTTTTAGGAGGCTAGGCCAAGGAGACCTACGAATTTCTCAATTAAAAGTTGTATTTATAGTGAGACTCAACTTCCAGGCCTAATGGGTTTCAAAGCCCTAATCCAATTAGGATTTAATTTCGGGCTTAATAATGGCTCAACTCCTTGGCCCATTATTAATACGAAATTAAACTGAAACCATAACCCAAATAATTAGCCCATGCACTCTAATGATCCAAATAGCTCTATGTGTGCGACCCAATAGGCTCTTGCCATGTTGGTAATGATCATAAATCACATTTATGATCATAAGCAATGAGCGGTGTCTAGCAACACATCATTGCTACCCAAGTGACAAGATTGTCGGTGAATCGACTAAACCTTTATGATCATCACCGATATATGCCATTGTCCCTTTGTCCAAGATATCAAGACTAAGCACGAGACATGGAATGTGTCACTCTCGTATAGCCCAATCTTTGGTTTCTTGATTACCGAGTAGACCAACTTAAACTGACGACATTGATATCATATATCAACTCATCGGAGCATGGCCATGCATTTTCTAAGTCTCACTCTATCAAGGGGCCCAAAGATATCACTCCCATTAGATAGGAGGGACAAATCCCATCTTGATCATACAAATCCCTCCGCATGATATCTGACATACCTAATGACCGCCTTCAAGTTCACTCAGTTATGAGCAACAAAGGAAAGTATCAAAGTATGTGACTCACATGTAGGGAACCTTGATGATCTTAGGTCGAAGGACTACATATACCATGATCACTATGAGAATCACTTATGACACTCATATAACGATCCATGAAGTGTTCTCATGGTGGGTCGGTCCAGTACACAAGTTCTTCAACTTGTACCCATATGTAGACTACATATCTCATGTTAGTCTCCACATATGCTAGTCGTTATGTATTATTGCAACCCGCTCCACAATAATACTAGACTAAGGACGTTTAAGAATATCATTATTCTAGGGTTACAATTATGTTTATTACGTCATGCAGAAATAAAACAACAAACAAAATTGCTGGATTAATGCCTCAATAAAATATCATGACTCAATGTGCAAAAATACAATCATCTCATGATTGGCTTTTTGGGCACAATACTAACAGCAATCATAGTCCTTGATGTACTCTAACCATCTCCTTTGTCTCATATTCAACTTTTTCTAAGTGAACAAGTACTTTAGGCTTTTATGGTCAGTGTAGATCACAAAGGAACTACCCATCAAGTGATGCCTCTATTGCTTGAAGGAAAAAATCACTGCTGCCAATTCTAGGTCACGAGTTGGATAATTTTGCTCATGGGGTCTCAGTTGCCTTGACCCATAAGCATTGACATTTCAATCTTGCATAAGTACACAACCTAAACCAGATCTAGATGCATTTGTATAAATGATGTACGGCTTGCTTGGATCAGGAAGAATCGATACTGGAGGTTCAATCAACCTCTGCTTGACCTCCTGGAAACTCTTTTCACATTTATCAATCCACTTAAACCTTTGACCCTTCTTAGTCGGATGAGTAAGAACTGAGGCAATCATGGAAAAGCATGATACAAACCTCCTATAGTACCCTGCTAATCCTAGGAAACTTCTGATTTCCTTTACAATCTTTGGTCTTTGCCATTCTTGCACTGCCTTGACCTTTTTAGGGTCTACCTTAAGGCCTTGTGCATCGATGATGTGTCATAGGAAAGACACTTCCTTTATCCCAAATTGGCACTTGGATAACTTAGCATAAAGTTGATGTTCCAATAGAGTCTTTAAGACAATCTTCAGATGATGTTCATGTTCATTTTCATCCTTGGAATACACTAGGCTGTCATCAATGAACACAACCACAAATTTGTCCAGATGTGGTCTGAACACCCTGTTCATTAGGTCCATAAAAGCAATTGGGTCATTAGTCAAACCAAATGGCATGACTGTGTACACATAATGCCCATATTTGTTCCTAAATGGAGTCTTACGAATATCCTCTTCCTTTACTCTCAACTGGAAGTATCCAGATCTTAAATTTATCTTGGGAAAGATCTTAGCTGCCCTGAGTTGATCAAAAAGATCCTCAATCCTAGGGAGTGGATACTTGTTCTTGACTGTCACTGCATTGAGCTTTCTATAATCAATGCATAGTCTCAATGATCCATCCTTCTTTTTTAAAAAGAGCACTGGAGCTCCCCATAGTGAAACACTTGGCCTTATGAACCCTTCTTCAAGAAGTTCATCAAGTTATTTCTTGAGTGCATTCATCTCTGTGATAGGCATCATGTAAGGAGGAATGGTTATTGGACTAGCTCATAGTTGTAACTTGATTTAAAACTCAATCCCCCTTGGTGGAGCAGTACTTGGTAGTTCTTTAGGAAAGATTGTTGGAAAGTCTCTCACTATAGGTATTTTTTCCACTTCCTCATCACAGTGCAATTCATTCATTGCATAACAATAGTCATGCTCAGAAATCACAGGTATCTCATCTAATACCCCTAGCTCCATGTGATGCATTTCATACACTAATTCCTTAGAATTCACTAATGCTTACACTTCACCATCAAGCAATGTGATTTCTCTCTTAGCACAATCAATTCTTATGTTATGCATAGCAACCCAATTCATACCCAATACTATATCATACATAGGATTGTCCAACACCGGCAGATTAGTCATAGCCTTAGTCTTTCCCACTACTAGCTCACAATCCTTAGCTAGTTCATTGGTGAAAAGACATTGACTACCTACTATTTTCACTAAGGATATTCTAAGCATGATTTAAATAGGCCAATTCATAGCATCAACCAATTTCCTAGCCATTATAGACACAGATGCACCGGAACCAAATAGAACACTAACAGGCATACCATTTAGGTAAATGTTACCTCTTAGTGCTTCTTCTTGCTGTGATGTCTCTGGCCTTTCCACTTGGAACACTCTGCCAACTCTTTGCACTGGAGGCCTTGGCACTGGAGGAACTGGTCTCTAATGTCCCTCCTTAGGTACCACCTCTCTTGGTCCTGCTCCAGTAGGCCTCAATGGACCTTGATCTTCTGGCTTTCTTCCTTGGGCAATCAATGATACAGTGATCCATTGCACCACATCTCAAACATGCTTGAGTGTCAAAGTAGCAAGGTTTGTTTCCATGAAACTTCTTGCACTTAGGGCACCTTAGGCCAAGGGACTTCCCCTTAACCTTGCCCTCACCACCAGAAAGGGAATTCATGGCAATTACATTGCCATGTGGTGGCTTCTATTGTTTGTTTCCTAACTGACTACTTTCCCCTGGTCCACTAGGAAAGTACCTAGTCTCATACTCCTCTTGCTCTACTAATAAAGCTTTCTGCACTGCTTCATACGATATGACTGCTCCAAAAGGTCTTAGAGCCTTTCTGATGTCTGACCTTAGGCCTCTAACAAATCATTTTTCTTTCAACTTCTCCAGTCCATGATACTGAGGAGCATATCTCACTAATTGATTGAATATATGCTCATACTCTAGGACACTCAAGTTGTCCTGCCTTAGAGCATCAAATTCAACTTGTTCATGTCTTTGATAGCATCACTTATATACTACTCCTAAAAAAGCTGAGTGAACTTTGGCCAGTTCACCTAAATATCTTTTCTTGGCCTTTTTCCCTTATGGACATCATAGCTATCTATGGTGTTTCTCCACTATATCTTTGCACTGCCTACCAAGTTGTAAGTAACTAGTGACACCTTCTTAGTGGAGCTGAGTGCCATCCTCCCAAACATCTTCTCAGTGAAGATTAACCACTCCTCAGCTCTCTTAGGCCTAGCTCATCCATCAAACTGTGGAGGCCTGAGTCCTTGGAACCTTTGCAATAGTCTGACCTCATCCAGGCCTTCCAGATCCTCTGCTATCTATCTCCTAGATCTGTGAGACTCCTCAACATGGTGATGTTCTCTATGCCTTTTGCCGCCTCTTCTCTTAAGATCTTCCTGAATCTTATTCCTAGCAGAAGAATGGTCATAGACTAAGGGATTGGTCCTAGATAGCTGATCGATCTCAGATCTCACTCTTCTTCCTTTTGGATTTCTTCTATCCTCATCTTCCACTACATCAGCTTCATCATTTCTATTTCCTATTCGTCTAGAAGAAACATGTTCAAATGTGCTCCTAGCTTCCTCTTCTAGTTGTTACTGTAGATCCTAAACTGCTTCTGCTTGTGCTACTGGGACTCCTTGCTATTGTGCTTCAATCGGCCTTATTAAGTTTTCATTTATTAGAGCTAAGTTCCTCTGAAGCTCTAAGCAAACCTATGGCACTTGAGGGTTTAGTGCCCTCTGTTGGCCCTGATTCCCTCTATTATTTCCATTTCTTTGTTGCCTAGATTTAGTAGAAGGCATTAGAGGTGGTTCTCATCTCCTTGTGGCAACCATGTTTACTTATTGCATTGATGATCAATCATAGAGCACATATAAAGATTGTAGCTATTTCAATCGTACTTAACACTAGTAGTTGACCACACTGAGTTCACGTATGTAGCTAGCATGCAATGCAACTATTGCTTTGTACATGTGTAAACCATGCTCTGATACCAACATCTATCATCCACTCTAGGGTAATCTAGTTATGGTGACAAAATTGTGCATTTAAAACTCCTAGGATTGGTATATTTTGTAGGCCATCAGAACAATACCCTTAGTATGCATACCCAAGTGGCCCTGTTGGGCACTATGTAAATGCATGCATATTGGTCCAATCATTACACACATATTCACATTTTATGCATACCATGATATCAAGGAAGGAAAACACTAGCATAAGTCTTAATCTTTGCTACCACACATTAGGCAATCTTATTAAGTGTAAATGACCAGCCACTGCACCTGAAACTTCTTAAAAAAAACGGTATTAATCTAGCCATGTAACCTACTATTTCCTTTGCTTCATTATCAAGTAGATTCTTTAAGTAAACCAAGGAATTTGGTTTTACATCAATCGCCCACCTATGGACCAACTAAGGATTTTTTAAGTTGGTTACAAAATTTTGATCAAATGAACAGTAACTTAGCCAAATTTGCAACACCATATCATTGGCTACAGGGCGCCAAATTTAGAAATTCCAAATCCCAGTTCAACCTTTGGATGTGAACAAAATTTCATGCCAATATTCATTTTACACAGGGATATATTAGACTATAGGTGCAGGGTAAAAAATCTAGCCACTTTGGACCATTTTGCCCATACAAATTTTCCAAACCATGCAAACACTTCATTCACAAGGGGTAAGCCCTCCAAGGCTATCCCATATATCTCCAATACATGTAGGAAATACATGCTCTTTCATTTAACAACAATACATGGCCAAAACAAAATTTACAAGTAAGCAGCTTATCATTCACACTTAGGCAGCTTTCTACCACATCACATACATAGCCAAAACATTAGTCAAAAGTTCATATACTTGTCTTATTTTACATACACTACATGTACATGCATACATGCACTACATAATGGTCTTCATTCAGCTAAATAGGCACCCTAAGTTACAAGAGTGCCTGAGACACAATGGACTCCAAAAATAGGATGTTGGATAACTGCTACATAACACAATAAGCACCATCACTAAAAATATGAAATGTGTTCCTAAAATCCATATCACAACTAGACATATGGAAGTTTAAATACGTAAAATTTCAAATCAAAACTCAAACCACAAAGGTTAGTTTGAATATGATCTTTCTGCTGAACCTGAATTGGTCAGATCTATGGGAGTAAGTACCTGAATTTCCAAAACCTTAAGGCTTGACAAACAACTTAGAACACTTTTAAGGGGGTGTTGATCATACCTTTTACCCCTCACACTTCAATCACTATGGTGAGAATTACACAATATAGTGGTTTTTTTTACCATTATCCCACACTTTAGAATTCTCCCATTTTTATGAGGTGGTAACACATAGCAGCAAAATTGAGAAATTCTGGGCATTTGCAAGTATTGGTGACTTGTACACAATACCCATGACGCGTCACCAACAGTATGAAAATTGCCAAAATGTTGTGAACATTGTCGACGTGTCACCGTTCAGTGAAGACGCATCGCCAAGACAGGAAAAATGTGTCCGTGCGTTTACAACTGTAGGTCACCACAGTTAAGGTGGCTCAAATTTCTCAAGTTTGCTAAGAGGTTCAAAAGGAGGTCTAAGGGGGTTCTTAGGGTACTTTGGGGTCTATGTATTCTGAGGGTATTTTGAGGCTTCCAACACTTCTTCGAGACCTAAGAGTTTTTTGGTTTTTTATGGTTACTTTCACCATCAGCAAGAAAACTAGTTAACAAGGTTCACAACTAGGTATCATTAGCTTGTCTAAGAGATTTACTACCATTGACGACCTAGGCGTACCGTCAGGCATGAGGTTGCGGTGTGAAACCTTAGTGCACCTAGTTGCTCTTTCAGCCTGGTAGGTCTTTATGGCCTAATCGATAGTAGTCCCACCATAAAGCCCCTGTACAACATAAGAGAGTTCAACTAGTGAATCATCACTAGATGGGCTAGTAAGCAATGCTTGCTAGTAAACAAGGCTTTGCATTGTAGTTTATGGACTAGGATGAGGAAAAGTCCCAAAGGACTGAAATGTATGAACATAGGTTTAGCCTCACACTGTATGAGCTCACAACAGATTACATATGATAATTTATGTGTTGTCCTTAGCATTTTCTTGCAGATGGAGATCCCTTACTGAGAATTACAAATTCTCACTCCGTCATCTTATGTTGTGCAGATTCTAACATTGTTCAGCCCAATAACCACTGAGGGTTGCCGTGCTAGTCTTTTGCTGCAGGTATTTTGCTATGAGAATCTTTATGATTCTAGTTTTCTTAGTTACTTGTCGGTGAAGCAACATTACTAACTATTGACACGTCCGTCTCTGGCCCCTGCCCATGACACCTGTGAGAACTTGGTCTCACGGCGGATTGCAGTTGGTACTCATTTATATGTGCACGGATTAAATCCATGTCACTAGTTGAGTATCCTAGAATATGCAATATGCATGCTCTTTGTGCTTTGACTAGTTATTTAAAACCATAAAATGTTAATGTGGCCAGAATTTTTCATATAAAACAAGTAGAGCAGTCAAAGCATACAAATCAACCTTTAGATGAGTTAACTACATATAGCAACATGCGTGAGCATTCATACATATAGTAGCTAATGCCCCCGCCCAAAAAGCAATCCTCGAGTCCATGAATTTTCATTTCATAACTAAGGAGGCAACTAGAGTACTATATACACATACAAAATCCTCTACTGAGATCTTCTCATACTAACTCCCACCTTGGATGTGAATCCCAGTGCTGAGCTTTAGAGATCCCTCTAGAACCAACTAGGTCCAGCTATGCCTGACTATGTCCAATGTGCAGTAGGCTCTGTAACCAATGAGCAACTTAGTTAGTACTGTGCAAGACCAACAAGCATCGAAACAATAAGTACTAGAATCAACAAAACTCAAGTATTCTACCTGTGCACCAAAAACTACTACCAGAGTAACCCTCAAAGGTCACTCGGCCCAACTCCTTCTGTATCTACACAACAAAACAGTAAGGGTGAGAATCCAAGATTCTCAGTAAGGGGTAACCTCATGTACCAACAGTAAAATTGTGGACAGATATGAAATAACTGTTGCATACTCTCTGTTAGCTCTCGCAGTGTGAGGGACCTCTCATATATGTAAATATATGGATATGCATGCCCGGATCCCGAAGGACCGCTCCTCACTTAATTTTCTTACTTTCTCATGGGCGTCACTCCGTGGCTCACAAGTCTAGCCCTCAACTTGTGCCTCGTAAGCCTTAGCTTACGCCTGACTTATTATATAACCTCTCCTTAACTTTGTTGTGCAGGGGAATTGTGGTGAGAACTATGTAACTAGGTTATTAAACCTCATAACCTCGGTGCATTTGAAGCCTCTCCTTACAACCCTGTAATTTCCAACACTGCTAGGTTGCCAAGGGTTCTAAAACTTACACCTCAAGCTCATGACACTTGGTTATATTCGCTTACAACTTAGTTTCCTTGCTTACTCAACAAGTAACCTCAAAACTTTTCAAAACTCAAGGAAACTCCCACTTCTTGTGGGACTTCAGGAAGTCTCGAAGTACCCCCAACATACTTGAGGCCCAAGGTACCTAAAGGACCCCTTTGGGACTCACCTCAACCATCCTAGCAAAATGTGCAAAATTCTACCTTGAAAAAGTACCCTCAGTTTGATTCAAAACAACTTTAAATCTGGGGCATTTTATATGTTTCTAAAACTTTAAAGTGATAGTACTCCCTCTTAGCTTCATGTGGAACTTTGAATCACCTCAATCGGACACCCGAGTGAAAAGTTATGCTAAAAACAAAATCGGGTCTCCAATGCTGTCTTGGCGACGCGTCGCCATAGTTGTCGACGTTCCGCAAACCTTTTTCCAATTGGCGATGCGTCACCAATTATGGGTACCTCTTGGTGACACGTCGCCAATCTGTGAAACCGCAGAATTGGCACGCATTTTGCTACTATGACCTTTGGCTACTTAGTACACATATCAAACATGCATAAAAAGCCACCAAACTGCACACACACATAGTTCAAGTTGCGAGGAACATAACCAACTATCACAATGCCATTAATGATGCTCTATAACATCATCAAATCTTCCTCAAACCTCATAGTTCACCACAATTCAACCAAAACTCATACTCAATGCTATGGCTAATTTTAATCAATTTCTTACAACAAACTCAAGCCACAAGCATTTTTCAAGCTTAAAAACACTACTCCCTTACCTCAACTCCAAGATACAAGCTAGAATCACTCATCTTTCCAAGCAACCAAGTGCAATAAATCCTCACCTAAGTTCCAATCAAAACCAAAGCACTAAACATCACAATCTTCCTCTCTAACCAAAACCCAAGCCTCAATTCACTCAAATAACATAGAACTAACCAAGAACACAATGCTTACCACGTATCAAAAACAGGGGAGTAGAGAAATCATGCTTCCAAACCTCCAAACCTTGTTTTCTAGCTTGAAACAAGTTCCTCTTGGTTGGTATCCTTGGATGGCAACTCCAGGAATCAAGATCACTTGATTTCTAGCTTGAATTGAGAGAGAAATGAGTGCTTGAGAGGGGAAAACGTGGTTATGGCAGCCATTAGCCACCTTTCCCTTCTTAAACCCTCACTCAACCCCTTAAGCCATCCAAGTTACAACCCTTAAACACATAAACCCCCATCTTTTAACACATGCTCATTTCTTGCTTAATTCTTGTTATTGTTTCAAGTTCGAGTTAAGGTTAAAGGTTAAGTTACAAAACTTAACTTAAAACACTCGGGACCCTGCCCGGTTACTCAGGATGCAAAATTACCATTTTGCCCCTGCTCCTCATCTAGTGCTTAAACCTCCTTGGAACTTAGTGAATTTTTGTAACTCTTTTATTCTAGCTTTGTAAACTTGAAATTAAAGTTCTAAACTTAATTTAGAACATTTTACCTCTCTCGGGAGTGCTGACTACTAGGAGGTCCATAACAACTATAGTATTTTTCTTGGCCGCAAAGGCTAGCAGTATATGGATAGACTTTTGTGACTTGCCACTAGGACTCATCACCAAGGTGGGAGTTAGTTGGGTAGATCTCAGCAGAGGCTTTTATATGTTGTATGCCTAGTTGCCTCCCATGTCTATGTTTGGAGCTTTAGACTTTAAAGTTGCTCTTGTGTGAGAGTGATGCGAACCTCGATGGTATAAAGACCATGAAACGCGCCCAAGATGTTTTTCAAGCTCCACAAGACATCAAAGAGACTGGATTTGAAACCCCCACCCCTAATCAACCTGTGATTAGAAACGAGAAGTATAGAACTCCAAGAACACAAGCACACTTGTGCACCAAGGCAGTCCACAAAGAACCAAAGAGAAAACCTCTCCAAAGAGCAATATTATTTCGAAATTTTTCTGTATGTTTACATCCAGAATATGTGCCTTTATATAGACCTAAACTAGGGTAAAAATCTGGGCAAAATTCGCAGCCCAAGTCACCTAGGAAACCTAGTTACAAAGGACTCAAGAAAACCTAGTCAAACTAGGACTCTAGCACACTTTTAACACATGTTTAAGGTGTGCAGCGAATTCCCTTTGTCCTAAGTGACCTAAATCACTTCCATGGCTTAAATAACATCCTAAATAATGTAAATAAGCAGGAAAATAAAACAAAATACATTACTACACAAGATTGGCCATAAAACCCCCAAAATAGTCTTCTCGGGTACTTCTTGCTTGTGTCTTCAACTTCAAGCTGAAATTCGAACTTGATGCAGCCACAATTTATCAAAATGAAAAGCATGAAAGTTGTAGATATCTTTCTTAGCTTCGACACCACGCCTGAATCACACAAAATGAACTTCTAAATCGAAAGATATGCCCAAAATACTGCAACTACTTCTGAACCAGCGATAACTCGCAAATCGCCACTTTGAAGCTAAATTGGACCTCCTTAACATGCAAAATGGGTTTGATGGTCTTCGTATGATTTGTAGCTCCAGAAGTTATCTTTCCAATGAATCAAGAATCACTCAATTATGATCCTTTTACCTCAAGATATGATTTTTCTACCAGAACATCGCCAATCTGTCAAAATCCAAGCTTGAAGTGCACTAGTGAGCTCCTTAGCCTTCTTCCTTGTCAATGGTCCACTAGTTATCTTCAATGGATCATTGCCATCCTTAGTTGTGCCTTCTTTGATCATATCAGAGAGCCATTAGTCTACTCTTTTTGAATGCCCTCACATGGTTATTATGTGTAGTAATGATAATACAAATGTTGATTTTGTTTGCTTTAACTTTTAGAACTTGATTTTTACAAAAAATATGCCTTGGCGATGTGAATGTTTTATGTTTTCCATGTACTCAAGTAAAAGCTAAATGAGCATACATCTTGCATTTTCTAGGTTAATCAACTAACATCATGAAGTTTTAATTCATGCAAATATATAGCTAGCCAATTGCAACCACCACGAGATCTGTTGTCATAGACTTCCTGGAAATGGTTGAGGGTCGCCGTGTCAGCTGAAGTTCCAATGTCCTTCATAAAAGGTGTCCTGGAGTATCATTTGGTGTTATCTATGAGAACCTAACTCCTTGTCACTGCTGTGCAGACATGACACCTTAAAGAGAAGTGGATCCCGAACCCCCAATCCACAACGAAGCCTACAAACACTATGAGTGCACCTCCCCCCCTTCTCCGGAAACCTCAGAACTAGAGGAGGAGTGTCCTCAGATGATCACCATGGGTTTCCTATGTGAGTTTCAATGCTTGATGGTGCCTGAGGTAACTCAACACTTGGACTAGAATCTAGCTCAGGCAAAACCTGTGAGCTAAACAACTCCTCCTAAAGAGTCTGAGAGCATGGGGCATAAATCACCTTGTCAAAGTATCCCCAACCCCAGTTTACACGGTAACTCCTCACCTGAGGAGACTCTCCGCGAAGAGAAAGGGGGAAGTGCACATACCCTTGGGAACGATGCTCTTCATGCTAGATAAGCCCTTTTCTCTTAGAAAGTAGCCATTCTCTGTAATGATGAAGTGCCTCACAATAGAGGAGGTGTTAGTCTCCATGACCAAAAGTCCATCATCGGGAAAAGAGGGATCTCCTATGATCTTGATGGAAAATGTACTAGAAAGATTGGATCGAGTGGAAAGACATGTGTCCCAAAAGCCAATATGGTCACGGCTTTCAGAAGCCTCCACGAGCGAGGAGTCCCAATGCCTTTCAAACTAAAAAATGCCAGTGCAACCAACCAATGCCTTAAGGACAAAGTGTTCGTTGGCCAAATTGGGTGAAACGTGAAAGTTTATGTAGATGATATGATCGTTAAGAGCATGTTGCTGAATGATCATATAGTTGACCTAAGGGAAACTTTCCAATAGCTCAGAAAATTTGGCATCCGGCTGAGCTCGTAAAAGTGCATGGTCGGCACTCAGCCCGGCAAATTCTTCAACTTCAAGGTCTTCAAACAAGGAATTGACACTAATCCTAAGAAGGTTAAAACCTTGCTCGATGTGCAGATGCAGAAGATATGTAAAATATACAAAGACTTGTCAGAAAAAGACTACGCTCAGTAGGTTTATATCATGTTATCGAGATCAATGTCAGCCCTTCTTCAAGGCATTGACCAAGGCCATAAAAGAAGTGTCTAATCAAGGGAAGTATAAGTTCTTATGGAATGAAGACTGCAAAGAAGCATGGAACAACCTGAAATAGTACCTGGGAAAGTTACCCACGCTCTGGCAACCAAAGGAAGGTAAACCCCTTGTACTTTACCTCTTTGTTAATGAAAAGACATTGAGCTCAGCTCTTATTAGAGAGGAAGAAGCCAAAAAATAATGGCTAGTATACTATGTAAGTAAATCCCTACACGATGTAAAGGTAGGATACCTAATCTTGTAGAAGGCTATTTACTCTTTGGTAGTAGCTAGAAGGTGACTTCAGCCTTACTTCACAAGTCATACTATAACTGTCTAAAGTAGCTTGCCTTTGAAGGATGTCGTAGAAAGAGTTGACCATTCTAGGCAATTGTCCAAATGGTGACATTATTTATGAGTCATGAAAGGCTATAAAAGCCCAAACTTTGGTAGACTTCACTGCCGAATTTCTTGAGGATGTAGAAGGAAGTATAAAACCGCCAAAAGTAAAGACCACAATGGTCACTCTTCGTCGATGGGGCATCTGGTTCCATACACCAATGAGCAGGGATAGTTGTTCATGGCCCTGAAGGGATGCAAACTACTAACTACATCAAGTTCTCTTTCCAAGTAACAAACAATGGGGCTGAATATAAGGTCTTAGGTTGAAATCAAGTCCGTACACAATTCTAGCAATTTGCAACAACTAGTTCGGTAGCTAAAAGGAAAATACGAAGTCAAAGAACCAAAGTTGAAGAAATAGAATGACCTTATGACTAACGTAATTCAAAGGTTTGAAAAGGTGCAAATAAAGAAGGTACCTTAAAGTTTGAGATGCACCCATCACACCAAAGTTTAAGATACCCCGAGCATAGCTACCATGCTACAAACAATCATCGATGGTAGGTGGAGTGCTCCACTTAAAAAGTACTTGACAAAAGAAGTTGTATCTAACGACCCTTGGGAGGTAGCAAAAGTAAGATAGAGTGTCGACAAGGCTATTCCAACCCGTTGCCGAAATGCATTGGGGAAAACAAGGTAGAAGCAATATTGAAGGTGGTACACGAAGGAAGGTATGGATCCCATGTTAGAACAGATGCACTCACTGAAGTTTTTCTTCAACAAAGGTATTTTTGGCTGACTATCCACGAAGACGCCTAAACCTTGGTTAAATGTTCTGATAAGTGTCAGCATCACTCTTAGATACAGCAGGTGATGTTTGAATTTGTAACTTTGGCAAACTATGCTTGTCCGTTCGCAATATGGGGCATTGATCTCCTAGGCCCTTACCTATGGCTCCAGGTAGAGTCAAATGTTGTATAGTAGTAATCGCTTATTTAACCAAATGGATCGAAGCTGAACCTTTGGCCACCATATTGGAAAAAGAAGTGTAGAGGTTCATTTTAAAAAATATTATTTGACAATTTGGCTACCCAGGGGTGTTTTATTGACAAGGGCTTCTAAGAATTTGTGACCAACATTGGCATAAAATTGCACTTTGCTCCAGTAGCTCACCCACAAAGTAATGGATAGGTTGAAGTGACCAATAGGACTTTAGAAGATTGGCTAAAGAAAAGATTGGGAGAGGTAAAAGGGAAATGGCTTGCTGAGCTCCCTAGTGTCTTATCAAGTTACCAAACAACTCCTAAATGGCCAACTAAAGAAAACCCTTTCTCATTGGCCTTCGGAATAGAGGTACTCCTACCTATTAAGATAACAAGTCCCTTTATCTGAGTCCAAGTCTTTTATCAAAACCAAAACAACCTCAGTTCAAGGATTAACTAGGGCATGATCAAAGAATATAGAGAAATTACTGAACTAAAATGACGGGCCTTCCAGTAGAGAGTCACCGCTGCAAAAAATACCAAGGTCAAACCTAAAGAATCAAAATAAGAGACATAGTACTTTGAACTACTGAAATGGAACCTCAAAATCCTACCCATGGCATCATTTGGGAAAATTGGGAAAGACCTTACCTTGTTATTGAACAAGTAAGACCAAGGGATTTTAAGTTAGCCGATGCCGAAGGAGTAGAATTGAAGAATACTTGGTATTTGAACTTCTTGAAAAAGTACTACACCTACAAAATACTTAGAGGAACTTTCTAAGGGCTAGTCAAAGAATGGTGTGTAAGTACCTTTCGAAGAAATGATATTTGGTACTTAAAAAAATTCTTGGCACTTGAAAAAGTTATACCCATGTGTTCAAAGCGCACTTCAGGATGCACCCCAAGGAAGGGGGTATGAATTTTAGAGAAAATCTCTAATAAAAACTCAGAGAAATGCAAAAAGAACTCAGATGAAAACCCCAAAGGGTAGAAAAACCTTTCATTACTTAAATAAATCCCGTACAACAAGGAAAAAAGAAAAGCAAAAATATTGAAACAAAGGCTACATCTATGCCCCAGCATTCTTATCCTGAGACTTTTTGGTGGAGTTATCTTCAACAACATCCTCTTCTAAAGAAGGCTTCTCCAAAGACGCCTACTGAGGAAGTCCTAAGAATCCCCTTTTGGGCCAAGCTAAGCAAGGTCCCAAATGAATGTCAAGGGTCCAAATGAAGGACAAGTCTATGTCAGGATATTGGCACAAGATTTGATGGTGAGCAAGGCAGAAGCCATCCTCATAAGCCTCCTTCGACATCTTATCAAACTTGGCATTCTCCTTCTTCAGATCATCCAATTGCTTTTATTTCTTCTCCTTACACTTCTTCATTTGATCCACCTCTACTTCAAGCTATTGTTTCTCCTTATAGATGGTAGCAACTTGAGCCGCAAGGGACTCCTCTCCTTCTAAAAAGCCTCATTCATAGAAGTCTGGACAACCAACTTCTTCACAAGATCAACCATTTTTTAAGAGTAATCCTTGAAGAGCACCTAGGCTGCCTTTAAATTTTCTCAGTGAACCCCTGACATGTCCTCCGTGGCTATTTTCTTCAACTACCCAAACTTGTGGTAAGTGGTCACTAGTGCATCTTTAGTCTTCACCAACGCCTCCTTCATCTAGGAATGACTCATGGTTTGCTTGGCAATGCATGCATAGAAATAGCCCTTATACGCAAGTATCTAAGAAATAATGAAAAAAGGATAAAGTTAGAACCCAAAAAAATGGCAAAATATTTGTAAGCAAAAGGGAAAGTAAAAAGTCACCTATACCGCATGCTCAGTGATCCAAGCAGCAAGAATCTCCTTATTCGAACATGACTTCATCAGAGATTGAAAAGTTGTATTCGTCATGATGCCTCTTGCCATTTAAGGCACCACCTTTGCGTAGTCCTCAAAAAGCAAATCCATGTCCTCAATGAACAACAAAAATGGCTCCCTTGGCACCTTGCCTATAGGGACATTCGAATCCTGAATTCAGCACTTTCTCTCATAGTCGACATCCTAGTTAAGGAAAATGGCCTATCATGCATGATCCTAATGAAGTTCAGTTACTACATTGGTCCTTAACCAATCATCTATAAAATCTAAAATTACAAAGTGCCCAAAATGCATAGATGAAAGGTTAAGGGCTGAACCTGATGGAGGCACCTCGCCAGCGATTTCAATGGGCAGAACTTAGTCTTTAAAAGTTCTGAACAAAAAAGCTCTTCCCAAAAAAGCCTAACTATTATGACTCTCTTCCCATCTATGTTTAGCTTGGCCATATTAAGAATGGTTATGTGTTCTTTAACAACACCTACCTCTCAAAGTACTTTTTTAGCCATGAGATCTGATGTCCGGAGACATCTTCGCTGGAGGACATGGTGGTTTCTGGAGGGACTTCCTGAAGGTTTCCCAGGGAGCGGTACCTGAAGAGCCCAAAAGGAAAGGTTAGGAGGTCCCCGGGGTATTTTTCCGGGGAGGAGCCTCCGACGCCCAAGTCAGTTTTCTCAGACGTGAAGGAAAGAGAGCACTCAAGGATTTTGTGACCTTGCCTGTTCGTATCATCTCACCTGACTGACCAACAACCGTTTGCAAGGAGCTGCTCTTTGGTATTTATAGAAGTGTCTGGCCCGTTCAGATCGTGACACGTGTTCGGCCAGATCTGCTATGTACCTTTGGGCATAGGGGACAAGTAGCTGTTTGTAGGCTTCCTCGAGCCTTGGTCCGAGACAAGTTGTGACAAGGCTTGGGCGGCGTCGGCGTGTCAGAGTGTCGTTTGAGGTGACATGGTGCGTCTGTGAGCGATGTGTCAGATGCTCCTTAAATGCTCATGCCATACTCCCAAAGTCCCTGGACGAGGTCGTTCTCCGAGACGAACACCCTTCTTCGGGAGTTATGTTCGCAGTTCGGGGAGCTGCCTAGCCCGTAGGTTCCACCTTCGTGAAATCCTCTCTTGCTTGCTGTAGCTGGTTCTTCTATGCCGAAGGTGATCCGTTTAATCCCCCGAGGGGGCTGTCTGCACCTTTGGAGTTCTCTGGGGTACTAGGCAAAATCCCGAGTTCGAGGCACTGGGATTCGCCTAGTCCGAGGTCAGTACTAGTGCCTCCCTCGGATGGTGCCAGGTTTCCCGAGCATGCTTTTGGTAGGAGGTACCTTCTAGGAGAGGCGATAATCCTTCGGCTATCACATGCCCCCCCCTAGAAGCCGAAGTAGGGACTTTGGCTTTGTCAGCTTTCGGAGGGTACCCTTCGGGGCTTTATGCATGCTACCTGCGCCGAAGATACACCTTCTGTCTGTAGACGTAGCGCAGACTATCTCTTGGTATCTCCGAGGTAACCTATTTTCTGTAATCTTTGTAGGTCACTGAAACGTCTCGTCTCGTGACAAGGCGTGTCAGTTTGGGGCGGCGCGCTATTCGTCAGAAAGCGTGTTCCTCATTTGTCGTGGTTGCTGACACATGGCACGCCGTCATTGGAGAGGGTTACATCGGTTACAGCGGGCGCATCTTTTTATGCAGAATGGGCAATTATGGCGACGATTTGCCTTCGCACAGCACTTATGACGTCGATTCGCCTACCCTTCCTCAGTCTATATATACCCTCAATCCTTCATAACCCCATTTTTGCTTTTGCTTTTGCTCTCTTTTGTCTCTCAACTGCCGCAGTGTTTTTCCTGCTCTCTTACGGCGGTGCTTTTTGACAGAGTGGTTTTCCGGCAATCATTTCACGACGGCGTCCTCAAATCCGGATTTTGGTAAAACGTTTGGTGGGTTTTAGCTTCCAACTTCTTCTATTTTTCCAAATTTTTTCTTCGAAATAGCTTTTTGCCTTTTCCCGAACTCGGTTTTTTTGCCAGTCATGCCTATTCCCGAAAGCTGGGAACCCCTTCTTTCTCACCCCTGCTGCACTACTTCTGCAAAACTTAAAAAATGGAAAAAGAAGTTCTTCCTTCCTTCCTACGTCACTATGAGGTTGCCTCGTTCGGATCAATATAGCTTTTCAAACCGCAGTGACAAGGTTACTGTTTTCCGTTCCCAACTGAAGGCCGGACTTCGGTATCCTCCACCGAAGATGGTTTGCGATTTCTACGATTTCCATCGCATTGCCGTAAACCAACTTCCGCCGAACTCGTACTGCTATTTCAATGCTTTTCTTTGTATGTGTGGTGTCTTCGGTATAGAGCCACACTTTGTCATTTTTCTGCAGTACTACAAGCTCTTCGTGATCCCGAAGGGTGGCTTCTATTTCATGCTACCTCGGGGGTCAGGGAGCAAAAAATACAAGTTCACCTTTGCCAACAAGGACAGCTGGCGAGGGTGGCAACAAAAATTCTTCTTTATGAAGAATGATGAGGCCTGGTCGTACGTCCCGATGAAGTGGGCTCAGGGAAAGCTCGTGATGGATGTTGTTGACCCGAAGATACTGTTAACTCCCGAGTTAACACCCATTTTTACGGACTTTGACAAGCGCATCTGAGTGGTCTCTGACTGGGATTCCGAGGTCCCACCGTGCTCCCTTTACCCCTTTCCAATTAACTGGAAGTTGATGACCGAAGAAGTCCTTCGGGAGTTGAAGGTGGTAAAGGAGCACGAAACGGACCTCGAGATGTCGGCTCCTGCCATTGCTGGGAAGGACTCCTGGCTGGTACAACTTCTTCAGGAGGACATTACTTATGCTGATTTTTTTTAAAGTAAGCCATCTCCTAGTCCCTTTGTTTCAATTTCATCTTGGAGTTACGCTGATGTTTTTTCTCTTTTTCAGAGATGGGCGACGATACTGCTGCTTATTACCGATCGCTTTTCATCGGGCAAGCCCAGAAAGGTGAACAAACAAAGAAGGCTGCCTCCCGAAGACGGAAGGCGGCCGGCGCCGGGCCTCCGGCGGCCAAGCGATCGAAGAATACCGTGCCCCCTCCTATACCAGAGATTTCCGAGGAGGTGGGCGAGGAGCCCGAGGCAACCGTTGCTGCCCCTTCGACCGAGGTCGGTGCAGATGTCGCTCCTTCAAGCCCTACTTCGGCGGCTCTTCTGGATGCTTTGGTCGAACCCCCTTCTGCTGAAGATCCCCGCAAGAGGAAAGGGAAGGAGATTTCTTTTGAGGGGGCCCTGGATTCTGGCGACGACGTTGCCGAAGTGCCACCAGGTTTGATGCCTTAGACACTCATTTTTTGAATTTTTTGCCAGCTACTTGTGTTTGACAATTTTTCTGCTTTTGTCGTGCAGAGGAGATTCTTCCTCCAGATTGGGTTGTCGAGCACGCCCGGAAGCGGGCCCTTCGTGATGCCCATATCCCAAAGTGGAAGATTCCGAAGGAGCCATTTTGGTCTTTTACGGAGGACATGAACATGTACTCCGAAGACTGCCCGCGAATGGCCAAGGAGATTGCGAAGGGGGTTCTTACTGAAGCTTCTTTCAGGGCCATTGCGGGGGCTCATCCGGATGATGACTCTCTCGCCGCGAAGCTTTCCGAGCACGCCGCCCAGTTGTGTTTCTTACCTTGCTTTTTTCCCTTTGATTTCTTCTAAGTATTTGCCTTTCCTTTTTTGCCTTGTCTCATTCTTGCCTCTGTTTTTCTGCAGCTACTGGGATATGCTGGATTCCTCAGAGTTCGGGTGGCGAGGCAGGGGATGTACCGGGCCGCCGCTTCAAAGACTATAGAACAATACAAGACCCAGTGCTCGGACCTGCTCACTCGGAACACTCAGCTGGCCCAGACTTCGGCGTCAGAGATTGCTGCCCTTCGGGAGGAGTTTGCGAAGGAAAAAGAAGAACTTATAAAGGACTCCTCCCAGAAGATTTCCGACCTCAACGGAAAAGTGGCGGAGCTGACTTCGGTTATTGAGGCACTTCAAAAGGAGAAGTCAAATTCTGCGGCTCTTCTGGCGAAGGCGGAGGTCGAGAAAGCCGCATTTCAAGCCGAGGTTGATTCTTCGAAGAAGGGGAAGGATGAGCCAAGGAAAAAGAAGGTGAAGGCGTTAAGGAAAAAGGTTGAAGACCTGGAGAAGGAGCTTAATGATCTTGACGTCGAGAAGAGGAAATCCGACGAGATGACCAAAGTTGGTTTTCAAGACGGGTTTTGTCTTGTTCGTCATCAAGCTCTTCAGAGGTTTCCAGATCTCGACCTTTCTTTCCTGGAGGCCCTAAATATCCCTGAGGGACCTCGGTGGTCTTGGTCCAAGCTCAAGCACTTGAACCTGCCTCAGACACTTCCGGCGCCGGCGGTGGTGGAAAAGGATGCAGGGGCTAGTGGCTCTCGGGACGCCGAGAATCCCTAATTTATCTCAGGCCCCTTCTGCCTTCTTTTTCTCTTTTCCTTGTACTCTTTCTTTCTTGGTAGTCCTTCTTCTTTGTAAACCGATCTTGTTTGTTAATAAAAACTTTTTTCTTTCCTGTAAGAAATTTTGGTTAAGTCTTTTTTGTGAGATTGTTCATTCCTTCTTGCCCCGAATGCATTTGCTCAAGAAACTTCGGAAGATTAGATCGGTTCTCTGTGAGCCTTTGTATTTAGAAATTCTCGCAAGGTTTTCCTATTGTCCCGAACATGCTTGCTCGAGGGACTTCAGGAAATCACACCTATGCTTATTCTGGCGACCATCTTCGGGGAATTTTAGTATATCTTTTGCTCAAGATTCTTTCTTTCAGAAGCCCGTGTACGTAGAAAATTTTTCTAACTTTGTACAATGTAAACCCTTTCATCAAGATTCTAAGCATAGAACTTTTTCAAGCCATCTGAATGCCAAGTGTTCTTTAATTCCACGCCTTCGGCGTGACCGAGCTTGTACACCCCTCTTCGTACTTCGGCAAGAACCAGATAAGGTCCCTCCCAATTCGCGCGAAGTACGCCGTGTGATGGCCTCTGGGGTGCGAATTCCGCCTTTCAGAGAATGAGATCACCCTTTTTATTCCTTTTGGCCTAGCTCACAAGTTTATAGCGGCGGCCACTCTTTGCTGGAAAGCTTTCCTTCTTAGTTCCGCTATTTCTCTATGTTCGCCGACGAGGTCGAGCTTCGTTCTTAAGCCGAGGTCATTTCCACTTTCATCAAATACCTGCACTCATATTGATGGTTGCACTACCTCTATTGGGATTATGGCCTCTGTACCAAAGACAAGCGAGAAAGGAGTTTCCCCTGTAGCCCTTCGGGGCGTTGTTCGGTAGCTCCATAGTACGCTTTGGAGTTCTCCTGGACATTTCCCTTTTGCCTCCCCCAGTCTCTTTTTCAGACCATCTTTTATGGTCCTGTTAGATACTTCCACCTGCCCATTGCTTTGGGGGTGAGCTACCGGGGCGAAGTGCATCTTTGTTCCGAGGTCGCTGATAAACTCCTGGAACCCTTTGTCTATGAACTGGGATCCGTTATCAGCTACTAGTACCCTCGGTATGCCGAATCTACATACTATGTTTTTCCACACAAACTTGTGCACTTCTCTTGCCGAGATAGTCTTCAAAGGTTCTACCTCGACCCATTTAGAGAAATAGTCTACTGCGACCACGCAGAACTTCACGCCCCCGGGCGCTGTCAGGAGCGGCCCGATAAGGTCTATGCCCCAAACTGCGAAGGGCCAGGGATAGTTTGCCGAAGTCACCAGCTCCGAGGGTGTTCTCTGGATTTTTGCATGTCTTTGGCAATTACCACATTTCTGGACGAACCGCCTAGCGTCTTTCCTCAGGGTAGGCCAAAAGTATCCTTGGCGAAGTATCACCGCTGTCAGGGCGTCGATTCTGATGTGCGAACCACAAGCGCCTTCGTGAACTTCTTGGAGGATTATTTCAATATCCTCTTCGCCAACACACCTCTGTAGCGAATTTGCATATCCCTGCCGATATAGCTCTTCTCCAATCAGAAAGAAACGACCGGAGCGTCTCCGTACTTTTGCTGCTTCATTAGGGTCTTCGGGGAGCGTATTGGTTTCGAGATACGTTTTTATTGGGCCTTTCCAGCTTTTTCCCGAAGTCATTATGCTCAGCACTATAATGCTCGGCTGGCTTAGGACCTTAGTATATGCTTTTGATTTTGCCAATTCATCTGCCTCAGCATTATGTCTGCGAGGCACGTTCTCGATTCGCACGGTGTCGAATTCTCGAATAAGCTTTGTCACTAATTCATGGTATTTTGGCAGTGTTGGATCCTTCGCCCCGTAGTCCCCTGCTGTTTGCCGAACTACTAGCTGGGAATCGCTATGGGCTTTCAAGTTTCTGACACCAATTTTTCTGGCCAGGCGCAAGCCCGCTATGAGAGCTTCATATTCAGCCACATTGTTGGTGACATTGAAGCTGAACTTAATGGCCTTCATTACTTCCAGGCCTTCGGGGCCTCTGATGATTACCCCTACTCCTTGGTGCTCGGCGCCCGAGGCACCATCAACATACAAGGCCCATTCTGGCTCATTTTTGTCAGGACTTGGGTGGCTGTCCTCGGTAATGGGGACCTCGGCAATGAAATCTGCCAAGGCTTGAGCTTTTATGGCTTTCCGAGGTTCATAAGTGATGTCGTGTTCGCCAAGCTCTATACACCATTTGGAGAGCCTTCCCGAATGGTCAACCTTCTTCATGACGTCCCGCAGGGGTAAACTACTTCGGACGATGATAGGGTGAGCCTGAAAATATGGCCGTAGCCTCCTTCCTGCCAGGACCAAGGCATATATAGCTTTCTGTAACAAAGGATATCTAATTTCGGCGCCATGCAGGGACTTGCTCACATAGTAGACTGGCCACTGCTTCGCCCCTTCCTCTTTCACAAGGACTGAGCTTACTGCTTTTTCTGTGACGGCGAGGTACAACACAAGTGGTTCTCCTTCGCGGGGCTGTCGCAAAGTGGGCATCGAGCCAGGTAGATTTTGAGTTCTTCCCAAGCTTTTTGGCAGTCCTCGTTCCAAGGATGATCATTAGTCTCGAGGTCGTCCTCCATTTTTGGTGCCTTAGTGAGGACTTTGAAGAATGCTCGACACCGGTCTCCATATCTGGAAATAAATCTGCTCAGGGAGGTTATTCTTCCAGTAAGTCTCTGCACATCTTTTATTGTGGCAGGAGTTCGGAATTCCAACAGAGCCTTAATTTTTTCTGGGTTAGCATCAATGCCTCTTTCTGATACCATGTACCCAAGGAACTTTCCTGAAGTTACTCCGAAGGTGCACTTTTCGGGGTTAAGGCGAATTCCAAAGGTCCTGAGCTGGTGAAAAGTCTCCCTTAGGTCTGTGACATGGTCAACAGACAGCTTGCTTTTGACTATCATGTCATCTACGTAGACTTCCATGTTCCTCCCTATTTGGTCATTAAAGACCTTGCTCATCAACCTCTGGTAGGTGGCTCCTGCGTTTTTTAGCCCGAAGGGCATCCTGGTGTAACAGTACGTCC
Source organism: Aquilaria yunnanensis (assembly GCA_039654915.1). NCBI lineage: Eukaryota > Viridiplantae > Streptophyta > Magnoliopsida > Malvales > Thymelaeaceae > Aquilaria > Aquilaria yunnanensis. The sequence continues at coordinate 82,257,191 of CM077598.1, forward strand.
CCCCCTCGGTGATGAAGGCTGTTTTTTCTTCGTCTTCGGGGTCCATCTTTATTTGATGGTAGCCGCTGAAGGCGTCTAGGAAACTTAGGAGCCCGTATTCGGCAGTTGAATCTACCGGTTGATCTATTGGCGGGAGAGGATATGAATCTTTTGGGCAAGCATCATTCAGGTTTCTGAAGTCGATGCACATCCGAAGTTTGTTGCTTCCTTCTTTTGTGGCGATCACCACATTGCTTAGCCATTCGGGGTACTTGACCTCCCTGATTACATCTTCCTCCAATAAACGTTGGACTTCGGTTTTGATGAAGTCATTTTTATGGGCTGAAATGCCCAGTTTCTTTTGCCGGACAGGTTTTGCTTCCGGACTTACTTTGAGGCTATGTTGTACTACGCACGGATTTACCCCCGGCATGTCTTTCGGTGAGTAGGCGAACAGGTCTTTATTCATTATCAAAAAGGATACAAGTTTTTTCTTATCTCCTTCGGACAAGTTTTTCCCTATTCGGGTACTTCGTCCTGGGATAAGTTCCACTTCTTCCTTTTCTACCTTGCCAGAATCTTCTTTCTCGCCCTTTTTTGACTTTGAAGCCCCTGCCTCTACAGCTTGTGTGGAATTGTTTGCTGGAGCTTTTCGGGCTTTGACGAACACCTTTCTTACTTCGCCCTGATCTATGAAGATTTCTGCGTCTCCTTCCTTGGTGGCGAAAGTGACAGTCAAATATCTCACGTAAGGGGGAATGTGCAGATTTGCCTGCGTCTGCCTTCCAAGGATGGCGTTGTATGACGAAGGGACATCCATGACGATGAACCTCACCATTGTCGAGGCAAACAACTCAACTGGTCCTTTGACCAAAGTCCCTCTCATCATCAATGGAAGGTCGATCCATCCGAGGACGGGTAACTCGGACGGTCCTACCCCGAAGGTCAGTGAAGTGACAGGCTTGAGATCGCTGCTGGATATGCCCAAGCTTGGCAGCAGTTGTGAAAATAGGACGTCAGCGTTTGATCCGTCATCAAGTAATACCCTTTTGACATCCCAGTTTCCAATTCTTGCCATGATCAGGAGTGGGTCGTTGTGAGGAAAGACGACTGTGGAACCATCTTTTCGGGATAGCTTCTTCGCCGGACTTTGATAGTCCATCACAGCTATTTCCCTGGCCTTCCTTTTCCTTTCCGAGGATGGGAGCCCCGTCGTGATTGTTTGTATGACTCCCGCAGGGGGTGGAGGGCGCCTCTTCGGACTTCAGTTTCTCTGCCTATCGGAGTCGTAGTCCTCATCTTCTATCTTTCCTTCCTCCTCTTTCCTCCCCTTCGGGGAAGGCAACCGTAGGTACCGCCAAAGTTGGCCTTATTTTATCAGCGATTCAATATACCTCTTCAGCTGGAAGCAATCCTCGGTGTCGTGGCCATGATCGCGATGAAATTGGCAGAACTGCTTCATGTTTTTTCTATTTTTAGCGGTCATGGCCCTTGGCCTCTGAACTTGTGTTCCCTGCCTCTCCAGAGTCATGAGGATGTTGGTCCTCGTGGTGTTCAGCGCTGTGAAGTTCGGGGGTTTCCTTCCTCACATTCTCCGAGGTCAGGGTAGCTGGTCGGTCGGATAGCGTGCCTGCTGGCTGGACCCCTCACCATGGGTGTGCTCGGGCCTGGGTCCGCCTATTCTTAGTTCTTCGGCCGTCATGTGCTATTCGGCCCATCGGTAGAATTTGCCCAGCGTGTCTGGAGGGTCCTTGGAGAATTGATAGAAGAGTTGGGAATCCCTCCGAAGGCCCCTTGTCATGGCGAGGATGCGTATTTCGGGCCGAAAGTCTGGAACACTTAAAGCCTCTCTGTTGAACCTCTCGACATAGTCGCGTATAGTTTCTCTGCTTCTTTGCGCTATGTCGAACATTTGAACGGGCATCTTCGCCGTCGGGCGACTCCCGATGAACTGTTGGGTGAAGGCTGTTGATAACTCCTGGAACTCTCCGATGATTCCTGGAGCCAAGGAGTTGTACCACGCGGTTGCTGGCCCAGAGAGGGTGACCTTGAAGCATTTGCACAAGGTGGCGTCGTCCGCACCGTGCATCATCATGCTGCGTCTATACTTCGTCAGGTGGGCTTGTGGGTCGGTCCGACCATCGTACTTCTCTAGCCGAGGTACCCTGAAGTCACCTGGCATAGCTGCCTCGACCACAGCTCGGGTGAAAGGAGACTGATCCCCACAAAAAGACTCAGACAGTCTGGCCCAAACTGGCTTGCGAGCCACCTGCCTCTCAACTCTATCCAGCCTTGCCAATATTTTCTCCATGAGGGCGGTGGCGCTAGGTTCTTCCTCAGGTGGAGGAGATTGACGGCGCCTCTTCGGAGAATGGCTTCGTCGTCGGGGAGAGGGTGACCTTGTCTCAGGCAAAGGGCTCCTTCGGTGTGGAATTTTGGGTTGGTTAGGCCCCGTTTGCCCTGGAAGGCATGCCCCGAGGGGCATATTTTCTGTTGAAGACTCCTCACGTGGGTCTTCACTCCCCGAACTGTGGCGGACTGCTTTAGGGCTCTTTTCCCGAGGGCATACCGGTGAGGGAGACCTTTGGGTTTGAGCTTGTTGTGGCCATCTTCTGTCTATTTGTTATGTCATCTCAGCCATAACAGAGCGTTGGAAGTCACGGAGGAAGCTCATGGTTATGAGCAAAGGACGTTCTTCCTCGGGCGTGGAAGTCCCTGGGAGAGTTTGCTCAGCAGCCGGTTGGACTTCAGGCACGGACGGGGACTTCGGGAGTCCTTTGTCCCTAGAACACCGAGTCTCAACGACGGCCACCTGAGGGTGGTTTCCCACAGACGGTGCCAAATGATGTCCGGAGACATCTTCGCTGGAGGACATGGTGGTTTCTGGATGGACTTCCTGAGGAGGAGAACGCCCGGAGTGAAGGTTTCCCAGGGAGCGGTACCTGAAGAGCCCAAAAGGAAAGGTTAGGAGGTCCCCGGGGTATTTTTCCGGGGAGGAGCCTCCGACGCCGAAGTCAGTTTTCTGAGATTTGAAGGAAAGAGAGCACTCAAGGATTTTGTGACCTTGCCTGTTCGTATCATCTCACCTGACTGACCAACAACCGTTTTCAAGGAGCTGCTCTTTGGTATTTATAGAAGTGTCTGGCCCGTTCAGATCGTGACACGTGTTTCGCCAGATCTGCTATGTACCTTTGGGCATAGGGGACAAGTAGCTGTTTGTAGGCTCCCTCGAGCCTTGGTCCGAGACAAGTTGTGACAAGGCCTGGGCGGCGTCGGCGTGTTTGAGGGTCGTTTGAGGTGACATGGTGCGTCTATGGGCGATGTGTCAGATGCTCCTTAAATGCTCATGCCGTACTCCCAAAGTCCCTGGACGAGGTCATTCTCTGAGACGAACACCGTTCTTCAGGAGTTATGTTCGCAGTTCGGGGAGCTGCCTAGCTAGGAGGTTCCGCCTTAGTGAAATCCTCTCTTGCTTGCTGTAGCTGGTTCTTCTATGCCGAAGGCGATCCGTTTAATCCCCCGAGGGGGCTGTCTGCACCTTTGGAGTTCTCTGGGGAACTAGGCTAAATCCCGAGTTCGAGGCACTGGAATTTGCCTAGTCCGAGGTCAGTACTAGTGCCTCCCTCGGATGGTGCCAGGTTTCCCGAGCATGCTTTTGGTATGAGGTACCTTCTAGGATAGGCGATAATCCTTCAGCTATCAAGATCCCATAAAATGGGAAAAGGATAGGGATCATGTTTAGGCGGAAGATTAGCCCAGTCTACTACTCACCTAATTCGGCCATTGAACTCCTTAAACTGACTCTTAAGGTCCCCAATAAGAAGTTTGAAGGGATCCCCTACATCGGTGACTAATGTACCTGAAGCTAGCTTTGTCAGGGCATTTTCCCAAGACTCTAACTTCTCTATAAAAAATACTTCCTTTGCCAACCTGTCCAACTATCCTTTGTAGCAAAGGTGAATGTAAATTTCTTGCTACCCATTCCCTGAGGTTGAAAGAATTAGAATGACCCTTTCAAAATAAGGTGGAGTTTTGTAATATTTCATGAAAAAGAGAAAGTGGGGGTCTATCTTGAAAGCCCCTCACATGCACAGAAAGGCATTAAAGGAAGAATCAGAGTTCAGAGGAAGGTGGTTAATGGCTATCCCATGAAACTCAAAAAAGCCCAAAATCACCTTTGGGAGTGGGTTCCAAAAGCCTACCCTAAGCTGGCTTTTGAAAATAGTTACCTTCCCAGCCCGAGGTCGGCAACCTAAGTCACCTCGATCAGGGACCTTAACTTTAACATAATAAGACAAGTAGAACTTCGCGCGCCATTTCTCTATCTTCTTCGACATACCACAACCAGGATAGGCATCCAAAGATTGCCAACCTTCCTTAGCAGTCCTAACTTTGGTACCCTGACACTTTTCTAAAATCGAGCAAACACCGTAAAAAGATGCGGACAATCACTTTGCCATAAAGACCGCCATGAACAAAAGAAAGAAAACTAGAGAGAAGCCAAAGAGCAAAAGAGAATCAGATAAGTGCGAAATGAGAAGTGAGGAACCTCTACTTAAGCAAGGGTAATATAGGCCCACATAGGGCCAGTGAAGGTTGTAGCATTAAATATCCAAATAGACCCCCTATGTCGAAGTGACACCCATGTGTGGAAAAAACATGTAAGAGGGCAACAAGTGGCATCTCGAAGATAGGATCGAAGGGTCTCTTTTCTGAAATGATGCTCCTGCTCAAGAAAAGAGAATGACATGGTGATACACGGCACCTCATGGGGAAGATTGATGGCATGCATCTGTAGAAAATAATGCCCTTCAAAAAAGCCTCCCTTCGAAGTCGAAAACTCTGGCAGGAAAATCGTAAGAACTTCCCTCACTAAGGAAAACCCTAAAAAAAATTGAAGAAAGAATATAGTTTAAGTGTCCTACATTGACACATAAAATCAGCTAAAGCAACATCTTACCATGACTCCTTCAGGAAGGCATGTGATAGTTGAAGGGCTAGCACCCTAACTGTTGCTGAATAACTCACACAATCAAAGATGGTTCCCTTTGTTAACAAGGTCTAAAAGAGGGTTTCCCTCAGGAGAACCAACCAGTGGTCACCTTTGGACCAAGAATATCAACGTCATCCTGAACAAGGTTGCTTGGATGCCCAACCTTCTTTGGCCGTATCGACACATGGCATTCGGGACCAACGACCAGGGATTTATTGCCTCGTCCTTCATCTCATGTCACGGCATCATTCTGTGTGCTCGTGAGCCCAGCTCACAAGGATCATTCCTTGTAGAGCATGAAGCTCAGACCCCCTTTATTTAGCGATGCATGTGTCTGGCTATCCTCATGCCGACATGAGGTCAAAATACTCCTAGGAACCTTCCCAAGTGAGAGGTCAAAATATCTTATTCTACATCCTCACTCTTTCTAAAAACCCTATGTCTAACTTAGGCATCAAAAGCTCCCTCCCTAGAAAACACTCCGTGGAACTCCCTTTGACCTTCTTCCTCTTTTGTCTTGCAGAGCTCTCTTCCTCTAGTGTTTTCATTTGTACCTATAGTTGAAGTACCAATATCTTGCATAGAAGATATCCTGGAGCATCAAGTTTCAAATTTCAAGTTTGCTACACAAACTTCAATTAGTAAATACAATATTAATTTATATAGTAAATTATTTTAAATCTGGGTGTTTGAAATTTGATTTAATTAATATGGTTCTCTTTATTATTTGATATTTAATTCAATTAGTATCAAATTTTCAAATTAAGGTATTTTTAGGCCTAGTAAAATTAAATTTTTTAATAATGTTTTCGTCCACTACTATTAACATTCTCGCACTGCCTAGTATTACTAATATTCCTATGTTGTATTAGGAGGAATAGTAAATACAAGATTAGTCATTAATTATTTATCACTAAATTTGAATTTAATTTACCATAAAGTTTAAACCCAAAACCCTAAACACTTACCCTAACCTAAACCATAAGTTCTTAATCCTAACCATAAAACCTAAACCTAAACCCGAAATCCTAAACACTGACCCTAGTTGAAACCGTAACCTTAACTATATGCCATAAATTCTAACTCTAAACCCTAACCTTAAAACCCCAAACCTTAAACCTTAACATTTAATCTTATTCCTAACCCTTATTCTAAGCCTTAACAACTAATTATAACTTTTACCCTAAACCTTAACTTTCCTCATTTATTACCTTTCATATTTACTAATTTTTATATTTGGGGCCTTCCATATTTAATAACTTCTCATTTTCAGGGGTATCTATATTTAGTAAGTCTCATATTCAAAGACGTCCATATTTAATAAGTTTTATCTTTGGGTTCTTCTAAAATAAGTAACTTTTATGTTTCGTAAGTTTGATGTTTTTAGTAGGCAACTATTAAATTACAACATTTGTCTTTAAACGTTTAAGTATAGTGTAATAAGGTACCAAAATTTTAAAATATTTCAATTTAGTCACCATAATAATTATAACATGGGTCCCCAATAAGGTAATAGTGAACTAGAGTTATATTTTTTAGTAATTTCTCGAATGCAAGGCCTTCATGTCCATTGTTGCTCATCTTTCTCAGACATTGTATTCCTAAAATCAAAAATCTTAAACACTTCCTTACATGTTTCACTCAAACAATAGCATTGGCACTCATGTTTGAGAACTAAATTATGATGCAAATTGCTATAAGAGATCTTTTTCCTAAGTTCTAAATAAACTAAGGCTCAAAGCACACTAGAACTATCAAACTCTTAACAAGGAAAAGAATTAGGTTTTTGAAACAAAATTAGGGGTTTATATGAAATTTAGGTGGAAAATAAGAGGAATTTGATAAACGGATGTTGCCAAAGTTTACATGATCAAATTTTACCAAACAAGAAAATAACATCACAACAACTTGTTTTGCAAAAACACTTAAAATCTAGGTTCTTTTGTTGCTTTTATTTTCTTTTCTTTTATTGTTCTTTTTTTAATTTTTTTTCTTTTTGTACTCAAACTAAATGAAGTAGGAAATAACGAGACAACTAGAAATGATGGAACACAAATTTGTTATGTTTGAACTAGCCATAAAACAAACAACAACAAACAAGAGCAAAACAACTCAAATGAATTTGAAAGAATGAAAACCAGATTATTAAAACAAAAGTATGATAGAATGAGCAGGAACAAAACAAAACAACAAATGAAGAACATGAAAAAATAGAGAAAGAAAAAGATTAAAAGCAGAGGATACATCCTGGATAGAGCCTACAATTTTGATACCACTTGATGTGAACCCCATTGATAAAAATTTTCACCACTATAATTCACTTAAGGTGCTATAAATGGAAGTTATAGTCAAGCCTAAATTAAGCAACTCTTATTTTCATGGCTTAATTGTTTGAAAAAGACCTCATTTGGGAATAACTTTTTTGGCTAATGTTAGAATTTTTGGATAATTTGTTTAATGATGGAGATAACTGTAGAAGCTAAAAGCTACCATTGTAAGAAGTCAAAAAATTTTGGGTTTATGTATACATAAGTGGCCTTTTTAAAAGAAATAAAGGAAAAGAACTTCTTGAACCAAGAATGGTGATTGAGTTGATTAACTAGGACAAGTCAAACCTAGTGGAGGTTTTGGAGTTATATGGACAAAAAGAAAATATAAAGGTTAAATTAGATGAAGCTATGATAAGAGAGCGACTAAACAAGGAGATAAATCCCACTAACATGAGAAAAGATTAGGTTCTCATTCTCTTCCATGGGAAACATAAAATTGACTTAAAAATGGTTTTTGTCCATTCTTAATTATGGTTCTGAAGGAAAAAAAAAAGAAATGTTAACACTAGAATTAGGAGTAGCTATGGTAGGGAGCTTGTTTCAGCCATAATAGGTTTAGGTTATTTTGGTAAATGGTTTCTTTATAGCCAAGACATGCCATTGTTTTGAATTAAAGGTTTCTAATTTTAGGAGACTGATGAGTGTATTGGGGATATTCACACATTTTACCCTTTTCCCATCAAGTGTAACCTTATGACCAAGGAGGTCCTTTGGGAGATGGGAGTAGTGGACGCGCACAAAAGTGATCCCGGGATGCCCATGCCCATTCTTCCGGGAAAAAAGGCTTGGATAGTCATGCTCCTTCTAGGCGAGATCACATATGAGTATTTTGCCAAGAGTAAGTCTCTTTCTTGGCTTTGATACCTTTTTTTCCTTTTGGACTTACGCTGATACTTTTTCTTTTTGCAGAGATGGGCAATCAATCTGCTGATTTTTACAAGTCGCTCTTCCTCGGCCAGGCCGAGAGGGGGAGCAGACGCGCAAGAAGGTGCCTGTAAGAGGAAGAAGTCGATCGGCAGCGGGCCTTCTAGGGCCAAGAAGGCTAGGGCTGTTACTCCCCCTCCCGAAGTCATTATGGAGGTCCAGGATCAATCCCCTGCTCTTCCTTCAACACTGGCAGACCTTCTTTCGGACCCTACCCTTCTTGGGGCAACACTGAGCCCCATTCTTCCCACCGAGCCTTCTTTCAAACAAAAACCTGCTCAGGAAACTTGAAGAGAGCAGAAGAAGGAAGGGGAAGAACATTCCCGGTGAAGTCCGGGAGGGCGAGTCTGAAGATGACGTCGCCGAAGTTCTACCAGGTTGGTTCCTTAGCCATTCTCCTGCAAGACTTAGTATTTTTTGTATCTACAATTTTTTGGATGAATGGCTAAGGGATGACGTACTGATAGAACTCCGATGTAAACTTGCAGAGGATATGCCTGCAGTGCCCTGGATGGACGCTCACGCCCGGCGAAGGGCTCTTCGGGACAAGCGGATCCCTCTCGGCAAGGTGCCGAGGGAGCCCTTCTGGACGTTCACAGAGGACATGAACTTGTTCTCTGAGGATAGCCAGTTGATGGTGTTAGTGTTGTGCCCAAAAAGTCAATCATGAGATGATTGTATTTTTGCACATTGAGTCATGATATTTTATTGAGGCATTAATCCAGCAATTTTGTTTGTTGTTTTGTTTCTGCGTGACGTAATAAACATAATTGTAACCCTAGAATAATGATATTCTTAAACGTCCCTAGTCTTGTATTATTGTGGAGCGGGTTGCAATAATACATAATGACTAGCATATGTGGAGACTAATATGAGATATGTAGTCTACATATGGGTACAAGTTGGAGAACTTGTGTACTGGACCGACCCACCATGAGAACACTTCATGGATCATTATATGAGTGTCATAAGTGATTCTCATAGTGATCATGGTATATGTAGTCCTTTGACCTAAGATCATCAAGGTTCCCTACATGTGAGTCACATACTTTGATACTTTCCTTTGTTGCTCGTAACTGAGTGAACTTAAAGGAGGTCATTGGGTATGTCACACATCATGCGGAGGGATTTGTATGATCAAGATGGGATTTGTCCCTCCTATGTAACGGGAGTGATATCTTTGGGCCCCTTGATAGAGTGAGACTTAGAAAATGCATGGCCATGCTCCGATGAGTTGATATATGATATCAATGTCGTCAGTTTAAGTTGGTCTACTCGGTAATCAAGAAACCAAAGATTGGGCTATACGAGAGTGACACATTCCATGTCTCGTGCTTAGTCTTGATATCTTGGACAAAGGGACAATGGCATATATCGGTGATGATCATAAAGGTTTAGTCGATTCACCGACAATCTTGTCACTTGGGTAGCAATGATGTGTTGCTAGACACCGCTCATTGCTTATGATCATAAATGTGATTTATGATCATTGCCAACATGGCAAGAGCCTATTAGGTTGCACACATAGAGCTATTTGGATCATTAGCGTGCATGGGCTAATTATTTGGGTTATGGTTTCACTGTAATTTCGTATTAATAATGGGCCAAGGAGTTGAGCCATTATTAAGCCCGAAATTAAATCCTAATTGGATTAGGGCTTTGAAACCCATTAGGCCTGGAAGTTGAGTCTCACTATAAATACAACTTTTAAGTGAGAAATTCACAGGTCTCCTTGCCCTAGCCTCCCAAAAGGACAGCCGCACTCTTCTCCTGCAATTCCTTGGAGGACGCAAGCTAGCACTGCGAGCGCAAGAGAAACGCATCTGCCGGGACGTGGTGGAAGCGTGGTGATCCCGAGAGGCTCGTGTGGATACCATAGAGACCCTGAACACGTCAACTGTTCAGGTTTTGTGATTCGACTCTACAGTTGAGTGAGAGATCTCAACCGAAAATTAGGTATGAAATTTTCGAACACCCGGTTTACCCCGTTTCACTTGGATCCTGGAGGGTTTCGGTTAAATTCTGCTGCGCTGTTTGGCTCCTGAAACCCAACAGATGGCTCCTCAAATGGCGATGGGGTTGATGACAGGGGCCACCTTTCAGTCGCTCATTACCGAATGTCCCAACGAGGAGATCCTCACGGCAAGGATGACCGAGCACGCCGCCAGGTAGTTTTCTCCCCTTTGTTTACTTAGAGTTTTTCCTTCTAAGTTTCCATCATTCTTTTGATACTCATTCGGGGCCTTGTTTTTTGCATCTTTTGGCATACAGCGGGTATTTCCGCACTTGGGAGTTGAAGCGAACAGCGGCCCGTTCTCGGTCCGAAGATTCTTTGAGCAAAATGAAGGAGGTTTGCGCTAGGCACGTCCTCAAATATGATGAGCTCAAGATTGTGAAGGAGGACGTTGTGAATCTTCGGGCCGAACTTGTGACGAGCAAGCAGGAACTTCTTCTTGATTTTTCAGCCAAGGTCAAGGACCTCGGCTCAAAGTGTGCCATTCTTTCTTCAAAGAACGAAGCCCTTTGGAAGGTGAACGCTCAAGATGGCGAAAACCTGACCAAGGCGCTTGCTCTGAATGCTGAGCTCGAGGCTAAGGTTGAATCTCTGAAGAAGGGGGCCAAGAGCAAGAGAAAGAAGAAGCTGGAGGACAAGATCGCCAAGCTTAAGACCGAACTGGATGCTCTTAGTGTCGAGAAGGACAAGTCTGGACGAATGGCGAAGGTGGCTTTACAAGACGGCTTCTGCCTGGCATGCCACCAAGTCCTTGCTCGGCACCCTGAGCTCGACCTTTCATACCTGTCCGCTCTGGATTTTCCTGAGGGGCCCAGGAGGTATGGTCAAAGCCAGATTTTCTCAATCTTCCTCCAACTAAACCGGTGCCTCCGACTGAGCCTAATGACGATAATGATGATGATGAGACATCGGATGCCCCGGCTCAGCCATAGGCTTCTTCTTATTTTCTTGTACTCCTGCTTGCTTGTACATCTTTGCCTTAGAATTTTTTTGATGAAGATTCTTTCTCCAATCTCCATTCGTTCTTCCGAATAGGATTCTTCAGAAGTAATTCTAAACACGCAGTTTCGGTGAATTCTTCGCTCTTACTTCTTCGGGAAGAGTAGTTTTAGACTTTTTCCGAATCTCCGCCGAGTTTATACTTCATCCAGGAGTTAGTTTTGAAAGGAGAACCATTAAGGAACTATGGCGACAACATTCGGCTTATGTCTTTATTGACGACTGCGGGGAAGAGTAACTACAATCTTTCTGAAAAAAGTTCTAAGTATAGAATTTCTTTAGGGCATCCGAATGCCAGGTATTTTTCAGTTCTCCCCCTTCGTTATCACCGAGCTTGTATACTCCCTTTCGGACCTCGTCTAGGACCAAGTAAGGTCCTTTCCAATTTGGCCGAAGTACCCCGTGGGATGGTTTTCGAGGTTCAAATTCGGCCTTTCGGTGGATGAGGTCTCCTTTCCTTATTTCTTTAGGCCTAGCATGCAAGTTTGTGGCTATGGCCACTCTTTGCTGAAAGGCCTTTCTTCTGAGATCGGCCATCTCTCTGTGCTCATCTACTAGGTTGAGCTTGGTTCTTAACCCGAGGTCATTTCCTCCTTCATCGAACACCTGTATTCTAATTGATGGCCGCACTACCTCCACAGGGATAATAGCCTTTGTGCCGAAGACGAGCGAAAAAGGTGTTTCACCCGTTGCCCTTCGGGGCGTTGTCCGATAGCTCCAAAGCACACTAGGAAGTTCTCCTGGCCATTTTCCCTTTGCCTCCCCCAATCTCTTTTTCAGACCATCTTTTATAGTCCTGTTAGACACCTCTACTTGTCCGTTGCTCTGGGGATGAGCTAGGGGGGCGAAGTGTATCTTTATTCTGAGGTTTGTGATGAATTCCTGGAACCCTTTGCCAATAAACTGGGAACCATTATCGGCGACTATCACCCTCGGTATGCCAAACCTGCATATAATTCCTTTCCAGACAAATTCTTGTATATCCTTTGCTATGATAGTTACTAGGGGCTCTGCCTCTACCCACTGGGTGAAGTAGTCCACTGCGACCACGCAGAATTTCACTCGTCCGGGTGCTGTTGGGAGTGGGCCGATGAGGTCAATGCCCCATACTGCAAAGGGACAGGGGTAGTCAATCGAGTTTATTAGTTCCAAGGGCAATCTTTAAACTTTTGCGTGTCTCTGGCAACTGTCACATTTTTGGACGAACTGTCTTGCGTCCTTTCTTAACGTGGGCCAAAAATTCCCTTGGCGAAGTATCACTCTTGCCAAGGCGTCAATCCCGATGTGGGCACTGCAGATTCCCTCATGGACTTCCTTGAGAATTGCCTGAGTGTCCTTTTTGCTAATACATCTTTGCAATGGACTTGCATATCCCTGTCGATATAGTTCTTCCCCTATCAAGAAGTAACGTTTGGAATGTCTTCGCACTTTTGCCGCTTCACGAGGGTCTTGGGGAAGCTTCGAGGTTGTAAGATACCTCTTTATAGGATTTTCCCATCCTTCCTCCAAGGTTGTTGTGTTCATTACCGCAATGCTGGGGTGACTCAGTATTTTGGTGAAGTTTTTTGACTTCGCCAGACTATCTGCCTCAATGTTGCTTCGTTAAGGCACATTTTCAATTTGCACTGCGTCAAATTCCCGGATGAGCTTTGACACGAGCTCGTGGTATTTTGCCAAAGTTGGATCTTTTGCACTGTAGTCCCCTGCCATTTGTCAGACCAGTAGCTGAGAATCACTGTGGATTTTCAGGTTTCTTACACCAATCTTTCTAGCAAGGCGCAACCATGCTATGAGAGCCTCGTACTCTGCCGCGTTCTTGGTGACACCAAACCCGAATTTGATGGCTTTCATTACTTCCATACCTTCGGGGCCGTGAATGACTACCCTAGCTCCCTGATGTTCAGAGCCAGAGGCCCCATCTACGAACAGAGTCAATTCTGGCTCACTTTTTCCAAGGTCAAATTGATCATTCTCGGCGAAAGGTACTTCGGCAATGAAGTCTGCTAAAGCTTGGGCTTTTATTGCTTTCCTTGGTTCGTAAGTGATATCGTACTCACTGAGCTCTATGCACCACTTGGAAAGCCTTCCCGAATGGTCTACCCTCTTCATGACATCCCGAAGGGGTAGATTACTTCGGACAATGATGGAATGAGCCTGAAAATATGGATGCAGTCTCCTACTTGCTAGTACTAAGGCATAGATAGCTTTTTGTAGTAAGGGGTACCTGATTTCGTGTCCTTGCAGAGATTTGCTCACGTAATAAACTGGCCATTGCACCGCTCCTTCTTCCTTTATGAGGACCGAGCTCAGTGCTTTTTCAGCAACAGCAAGGTACAGCACGAGGGGTTCTCCCTCTCGAGGTTGCCGAAGAGTGGGTAGTTGGGCCAGATAAACTTTGATCTCTTCCCAGGCCTTCTGGCAATCCTTGTTCCAAGGATGATCATTGTTTTCGAGGTTGTCACTATTTTTTGCTGCCTTAGTGAGTACCTTAAAGAATGCTCGGCAGCGATCTCCACACCTGGAGATGAACCTGCTAAGGGAGGTTATTCTGTCGTAAGCCTTTGCACATCTTTTCTTGTGACAGGAGTTCGGAATTCAAGTAGAGCTTTGACTTTTTCTGGGTTGGCATCGATACCCCTTTCCGATACCATAAATCCGAGGAACTTTCCAGAACTTACGCCAAAGACATACTTCTCGGGATTGAGACGAATTCCGAATGCTCTAAGTTGTTGGGAAGTTTCCTCCAAGTTGGCGATGTGGCTGCCGGGCAATCTACTTTTGACTATCATGTCATCCATGTAGACTTCCATGTTTCTCCCTATTTGACTGCTGAAGACCTTGTTCATCAACCTCTGGTAGGTAGCTCCTGCATTTTTAAGCCCGAAGGGCATTCTGACGTAACAATACGTACCGACTTCGGTGATGAAGGCGGTTTTTTCCTAGTCCTCGGGGTTCAACCTAACTTGGTGATACCCACTGAAAGCATCTAGGAAGCTTAGGAGTCCGTATTCAGCGGTCGAGTCCACCAGTTGATCTATTGGCGAGAGACGATATGAATCTTTAGGACAAGCATCATTTACATTTCGGAAGTCAATGCACATTCGGAGCTTGTCGCTCCCTTCTTTCATGGCGATGACTACATTGCTTAGCCATTCGGGGTATTTGACTTCCCTGATTACACCAGCGTCTAACAGGTGTTGGACTTTGGTTTTGATGAAATTGCTTTTGTGCGCCGAGAGGCTTCGCTTCTTTTGGCGGAACAGTTTTGCCTCTAGATTTACTTTGAGGCTATGTTGTATTATGCGAGGGTCTACCCCAGGCATGTCTTTCGGCGAGTAGGCGAACAGATCTTTATTCATTAGTAGGAAGGATACAAGCTTTTCCTTGTCTCCTTTGGCCAATTTTTTCCCTATTCGGGTGTTTCGACCTAGGACAAGCTGTATCTCTTCCGTTTCCACTTTCTCGGGATCCTCTGTTCCTTGTTCTTCTGACTCTTGTGCGGGCAGAGCCTTCGTTTCTGTAGTCTGCGCACAATTCATCACTGGGGCTTTTCTTGCCTTTACAAACACCTTTTGCACCTCCCCCTGGTCGATGAAGATCTCAGCATCTCCATCCTTCGTGGTGAAGCTGACAGTTAAGTACTTCACATCTGGGCGAATGTGGAGGTTTCCTTGCGTTTGCCTTCCAAGAATGGCGTTATATGACGAAGGGACATCGATGACGATGAACCTTGTCATTACGGAGGCAAACAGCTCCTTTCTGTTGTTTGCTGAAGTTCCCTTCAGCATTAGAGGAAGATCTACCCATCCGAGGACGGGAAGTTCAAATGGCCCCACTCCAAAAGTAGGGGAAGTGACGGATTTGAGGTCACTTCTTGATATCCCCAAGTTTGGTAGCAGGTGTGAGAATAGGACGTCTCCATTTGAGCCATCGTCAAGTAGTACTCTCTTGACGTCCCAGCTTCCTATCCTTGCCATAATCAGTAAAGGATCATCATGGGGAAAAATGACGGTGGATTCGTCCTTTCGGGTGAGCTTCTTTGATGGATTCCCGTACTCCATTACCAAAATCTCTCTGGCTTTTCTTTTTCTTTCCACCGACGGCAGCCCTGTGGTGATCATTTGTATTACTCTTGCCGGGGGGGCGGACGCCTTTTCGGACTTCGGTTTCGATGCCTGTCGAAGTCGTACTCCTCGTCCTCTACCTTTCCTTCTTCTTCCCTCCTTCCCTTCGGGGAGGGAATGCGTAGGTAACGCCAAAGTTGTCCATATTTTATCAGCATTTCTGTGTACTTTCTCAGCTGGAAGCAATCTTCGGTATCATGCCCGTGGTCTCGATGGAATTGGCAAAATTTTCTCATATTCTTCTTCCTGTCCGAGGTCATGGCCTTCGGACGTTGAATCCGAGTCCCTTGCTTTTCCATCGCCATCAGGATGTTCGTCCTCGTGGTGTTCAGGGGAGTGAAGGCAATTGGCTTCCTCCCCTTAAACTTCCGAGGACGCCCACTCGTTTCAGCTGGGTAGCAAGTTTGCTGACTTGGTCCCTTGGCGCAGACATGATCAGACCTCGGGCCTCCCATTCTTAGTTCTTTGGCGATCATGTGCTGCTCCGCTCTTCGGTAGAATTCACCGAGCGTGCCGGGGGGATCTTTGGAGAACTCATAGAATAGCTGGTAGTCTCTCCGGAGTCCTCATGTCATGGCCAAGAGACGTATTTCCGGCCTGAAGTCTAGGACACTCAAGGCTTCCCTGTTGAACCTTTTGACATAGTCGCGTATGGTTTCACCACTTTTCTGCGCTAAATCAAACATTTGGACTGGCATTTTCGCCGTTGGGCGGCTCCCGATGAACTGCTGTGTGAAGGCAGCAGACAGTTCTTGGAACTCCATGATGCCACCAGGAGCCAGCGAGTTGTACCATGCCTTGGCCGGCCCAACAAGGGTGACCTCAAAGCATTTACACAAGGTAGCATCATCAGCTCCGTGCAGCACCATACTGCGCTTATACTTGGTCAGATGAGCCTGGGGGTCAGTTCGGCCATCGTAGGTTTCTAGCTGAGGTACCCGAAAATCGCTTGGCATAGGTGCCTCGACCACTGCTCGGGTGAATGGTGGCTGGTCTCCATTGAAGGTTTCTGACAATCTAGCCCAGACAGGTTTTTGAGCTACTTGTCTCTCCACTCTTTCTATCCTCTTTAGAATTTTTTCCATGAGGAGTGTGGCACTGGGTTTTTCTTCTTGCTGTCTGTAGGCTTCTGGGAATGGAGACTGACATTTTCTCTTTGGGGAATGACTTCGGCGCCGGGGTGATGATGACTTTGCCTCAGGTGTGGAACTCCTTCGGCGGGGGGCCTTGGGTTGCTTTTGCCCCGTTTCTCCCACAAGTCGCGCCGTGAGGGGTATGTTTTTCGTTGAGGACTCATCGTGTTGATCCCCACTTCCTGAGCTCCGATGAGTTGATCGGGGGCTCTTCTCACGCCGAGGTGCCGGTGAAGAGGGCCTTCGTTTTGGGGTTGGCTGTGGCCATCTTTGGTCTAACTGCTGCGTCATTTCGGCCACAATGGAGCGCTGAAATTTGTGCAGGAAGGCCAAAGTAACAGTTAGTGGACGCTCGTCCTCGGGTGAAGGAGTCCCTGCCGCAGTTTGTTCGGTTGTCGGTTGAGTTTCTGGCACGGACGGGGACCTCGGCAGTCCCTTGTCCTTAGAATGCCGAGTTTCAACGACGGCAACCTGAGGGTGGGTTCCCACAGACAGCGCCAAATGATGCCCTTCAGCATCTCCTTCGTGTGTCATGGTGAAGGTGACAGCGGCTTATGGAAATGGAGAAAGGTCCGGGATGAATGTACTCTGAGAAGATCACCTGAAAGTCACAGGAAGCAAGGGTTAGGAGGTCCCCGAAGTGTTTTTCCGAGGAGGAGCCTTCGACGCCCAAGTGAGTATTTTGGAGGTAGTGAGATGATTTCAAGAGTAAAGGAGTATCTTATCTCAAGTAACGTCCTCCCCCCTACCTAGAATAATTACCGAGTACATATAGAGGGGAGAATAGTGATAGTTCTTCTCGTGTCGCCAGCCCAGATCGTGACATGTGTTCGGCGGGATGCGTTCCACGTCTTTTGGTCAACAAGGGACTCCTAGTAGGGCATGGGCCTCTTGGCTAGGAGTCTAATCAACCCGAGAGTGACGTGCTATAGTGTCCCTGCAAACGGCGTGTCAAGGCATGGCCGGGGCGGATTATCGGGGATGTGTCAGAGCCTCCTTAAAAGCTGATGTCGTACTCTCGAGGTCCCCTTTGGGTAGAGGAGACCTCTTCGGAGAACTTGTCCTCCGAGGTCACTTTAGTACCGCAGGGGTATATTTCCCGAGGGTGGCTTTTCTCGGAGGCACCCCCACTTCTGAGAATGGCTTACTCATTTTCCCGAGGTTGGTATTATTGTTTCCAGGAATGGGGAAATGCCGAGCCTGCATTTTGGGAGGTCAGGCATCCTTCTTTCCGTGGTAGGTGGTTTCCCTTCCGAGGTTGGTGCTTCGTCCGAGCCAGTGGGTTCGGAGGGTGATCGACACCTTGGCTATCAAAGTCCTCTATTACCGCTCTACTGAAAAAGTCCTCCTTAGATGCTTAACTATGAAGAAGCTGGCCAAGTTGTAGAAAAAACTAATTTTGGAATCTATGGAGCTCATCAATCTGGACTAAAGCTTTACTATCATATCAAAAGGAGGGGGTACTATTGGCTAACTATGGTGAAAGATTGCATTAGCTATGCAAGAAATGTCAAGCTTGTCAGTTCCATGCCAACCTCATTCATCAACCTCTGGAGCGTTTACAGCTCATAGTGGCTTTTTGGCAGTTCGATGCTTGAGGTTTGACGTTGTTGGACCAATCACTCCTAAGTCATTTCTAGGCACTTATTCATCTTGGCCGCCATAGATTATTTCTCAAAATGGGTGGAAGTTTTCCCATTAAAGGAAGTCAATAAAAAGAATATGATGGAATTCATTAAAGTAAATATCATTTACTGCTATGGAGTCCTTCGCTACATCATCACTAACAACAGAAAGTTATTCTACAACAAATTGATGGATAAACTTTATGCCAAGTTCAAGTTTGTTGAACGTAACTCATTTTTGTACAAAGCTACAGCAAATGGATTAGTTGAAGCCTTCAATAAGAAAATGTGAAACCTTTTGAAAAAAGTCATCTCAGAATCAAAAAGAGATTGGCATGAGAAAGTTGGAGAAGCCCTTTGTGCATATTGAACAGCACATCAGACCCTTACTCAAGTAACTTCATATTCCTTTGTCTGTGGTGTCGAAGCGGCCCTCACATTGGAGTGCGAAATACCTTCCATGTGGGTATCTTTACAGGAAGGATTGACCAATGAGGAGAATGCCAAGTTGTGGCTAAAGCAGTTGGACATGTTAGATGAGAAAAGACTTGAAGCTTAACAATGCTTAGAGTGCTATCAAGCATGCTTTGCAAAAGCTTTCAACAAAAAGGTGCACCCAAGAATATTTCAAGTTGGAAACCTAGTGTTAGCCATTACGTGACCAATCATCATGACAAAGCACACTGGAGGAAAGTTCATGCCAAAGTGGGATAACCCGTACATGATCACTGAAGTCTACATCATTTCTGCTTACAAGGAAGTGAACAAGGATGACACAAGAATCGACCCAATTAATGGAAAGTTCTTTGTTAGGAAAGCCTAAACTGTGTGACAAAACCAAAAAAAAAAATGTAATACTCTCAGCTTGCACAAGTATAAACTATGTAGAAAAATATTTTTCAAAAAATGTAATACCACTGGCCTACATGAGTATAAACTATGTATGAAAAAATCCTCAAAAAGAAAAATGTAATACTTCTAGCCCACACGAGTATAAACTGTGTACGGTGAAATCCTCAACATAAAAAATGTAAAACTCTTGGCCCATATGAGTATAAACAAGTTTTCTTTTTTAGCTATGTTTTGCAAGTCACTTAGTTCAAGTACATCTTTGTTGGGAGTGTTATTCGAAGGATGAAATTAAGTAAGATGATAAAATTCAACAATAAAAGAAAATTTTTTCATTACATTCCAAATTCCTACCATAGCCTACCTAATCTAAAAAAAGAAAAGAACTAGATGAAATTGGTGGCCCAAAACCCCGGAAAAAATGTCTAAAAGTGCATTCTCAAGTTCTTGCCTTTACTAATTTATTGCTTCAATCCTAGATTCCTCTGCAAATAAGTGATATTTGCTTTCTTTGTGTGTTGCGTCCAATGAACTAAGTGCTTTAAAAGATTTCTAACAATTATCTTGGAATATATCAATTGCAGCTGATAAATCAGCCATTTGCTATTGTAGCTTCTCTATGTGTCCATTAACATTCTCCATGGTGTTAGCATACGAATTGATCTTGTCAGCAAAACCTATCACCCGTGAAGTAGGAATGTCAGATTTTGCCTCACTAGAAGCAAGCTCCCTTTGATTCACCTATGGATCCAATGGCTACATGGCTTTTTGCCACTGTGCAAGATACACCCCAGTTTCCTTTAGTAGAAGATCCATCTTTTCAAATAAAGGGGAACAATCCACAAAGAAACAATTGGTCAGAAGCTTCAAAATTTCATCCTTATTGGAATGCCACCAATCTCGTAATGAAAAAATCCCATTTTTCAAACCACCATCACCTTCCTTCTTCAAGTAGTATATGAGACCATCGTAAAGAATATCTTTAACAACATCTACTGAAGCAAAAGACTCCTTTGGCATACTAGAAGCACATGAGATTATTAGTGCAATTTGTGAATTTCCCTTCAAAGAAGAAGGCATCGAGACTGTATCAACAATAAGTCCCCTACACGGGGAAGAAATGACTTGGCCATTCGACACAACTTCTATTTCATCTTTTCTTTTGAATTCTCTTCAACGGGATGATCAGTTATACCATCTAGAGCTCCAGTCTTTTCAATTTCATATGCCAAGTCCTTTTCAGAAAAAAGGTGTTGTGATTCTAGTACATCAAGGAAAACAGAAACAAGGAGAAGATTAGACAGACTTAGAAAAATGAATGAAAAAGATTCTAGATTAAAATAAAATGGAAATATTTACCCACATTAAGAAAATTAGAAGACATACCAAGGTTGTTCCTTAAGCTTTGACAAAATGAAGAGCATTTGTTGCTTAAAGCTTGCACACTATGTTTTGGCAAAAGCTGTTGATGAGGTTTCAACTTGATCCTATTTCTTATAGGGGCCATTGATACTCCCATCACTAGGCACTTCATCAGATCTAGGCTTTGCTCCTTAACTAAGGTTGGTGGAACTTTGACAAGAGATAACTCGAAGCTCAGTTTCTTGCTTTCTAACTGTAGAATATAGAATTTTTTTTAAAAGCAAGGAGTACCTCATTTTTCCACCAATTCATATAGCTTAGCTCAACTTGTAAGCCAATGGTAGAATGAAACTTAAGGATGTGGAACTTAGCACCTCTACTAGTCTGAGTCAAAGATAATCATGGATCATACAAGGAGTCAAGCCGAGAAGGGAGAGTAATGAACTTTGGGTTGCCAACAGGCCTCTAAAAAAAACCATGCTGCTGAGCAAACCAATGAGGATTGTAGTGCTCTGAGATAAATGTATTATTATGATGATACATCAAGCTCCCAAGATGGAGACTTACCATGAACTCTGCTATATCTTGCCCTTTTTTCCCCTCATCAGCATGCTTCCCTAAATTCATTGTAGCCGGCATAGGATTCCATGAGAAATCTCGAGATGGAAGTCCATCATGTAGCAAAGTTCTATAGTCAGCAGTAGAATCTTCCTAATGTTGACAAGCATTTAAGTTTCCACGAATTTGCTAGATTAGAGGGCAATGAAAATCTTTGCTCATGGTGTCATGAACTCCTCTTGGAAAATGTAAGCTGGCCGAAGTATAAAGGAAATGACCAAGAAATGCTACTTTCACCATTCCAAGATCATGAAACTCTCCTTCAGGTTGCCCAGTCTTAGAAAACCATTTATAATGCATGCCGAGACTGGAGGTACCAAGCTAAAAGTGACTCCTTGTGGCATCTTTGGTATGGCTTTGAAAGTTCTGAGCCATAAGTCATCGTCAAATGGCAGAACATTGTGGTAAAGCCATAAAGCCAAGCAAATAGCAACTTTGAGCTCGTGACAAAATTTTGGAGAAGTAGGACACCTAAGCCTGGGGAAAGTTGGCAAATCAAATGGAAAAAAAAAATTTCGGGAAGCCATCATAAATGGTCTCTTGATTTGTGAACTTTTAATGCATCAACTGCTACGATTATACTTTACCAGAATTGCCACCTGATATTGCTTTAAGGCATAAGGATTGGACATAGGATCTTTTATTTTAAACCAAAAATCAATCCAATTAGCGTGAGAAAGCCTGTCTTTGTTCTTGCTCGAAGCAATCTCTGAGAAGACCTTGAAGAGATACACGCACATCTCCAGTAAGCAATCTACAGTATGATTCATGAGCTCTGCATAGCTTGACACAACCACTTCATAATACTCTCCCTAGATGGAAAGGTCACTGATCTCATGTAACCCCCAGAGCAATATGCCAATTTCACATTCTAAAGTGATAAAAGTATCCCTACTAGGAGACCAAGCCTCAACCAAAGCACTATACATCCCATTCGGCCGATAGTATTCAAAATGTACGGCTCTGATGGCAAAGGCTAAGTCATTAAGCCCATTCACCTCCAATCAACCACAACTATCGATAGTCCACTCCTTGACACCATTCAAATATTGAATCTCACCTCTTGAATCAAGCAAATAGCCCCACTTCAGTTGACAACAAAAAATAAGCTCTACAACTTGTTGCCTTTGAATGTCATGAAAATTCACATGGGACATGGGAAAACACAAAGATGATTGACGATCAAGCAAGGGGATATCTCTAGGAACCATATCGTTCTCCAAGGGATACTCATGAAGCCTCGGCATTCCTAATTCGTTAACTCAGTCTAGGCACTCCGTGTCATAGGAACCAACCAAAGGATAGCAAACAACGAGCTTACGTAGACTAGAATTTCCTCCAGAACATGTCTTCATGATCGCCTTTAGAAGTATCAAATATTCACCATCTCCAGACTCAACAATTTAGCCAATCTTCATAACCCTGGAAGCTAGTAAAACTTTTGAGCGCACCTTCAGGGCAAGCATCTTACAATTAAATATCCTACTCAGAAAAGAAACATGATGCAGCAGCAAAAACAATGATGATCACCCTGCAAGAAAATTTTTGCTTACTACATAACGCATTTCCATTCCACCAAAAAATTGGAAACCAGCATATTGTCCAAGTTCAAAATTGGAAAAAGAAAAATCCAAGAAAATCATGTTCAAGATTATTTTACTTATTACACCCCAAAAAGTGTGTATAAATAAATAATCTTAATGGGGTATTTGTGGACATCAAAATTTATTTGGGTTAAAATATATTAAACCCAACTTAAATTGGGTAGCTCAATTTAAAATTGATGTTAAAGGTTCTAAAGTCCATCAAATTTGGAACAACAAGCTTGAGAAACCTAATTTTTGGAGCACAAAAGCACGTAACCAATTGTCCCCAATGAAGACTCATTCCAAAGTCCATTTTTGGCAAATTAGGTCTTAAGGTCCAAACTGATTAAAGCCCGTGCATACCCATCATTTAGCTCAAATATTCTAAAATATTCTAAAATGTTCCATTAATTATCCTTTTCAAATTAAACAATTAGGATAATTAAATAGAGATAATTATTATATTTATTTCCTCTTTAGATAAATACGGAGATAAAATATGTAATAATTATCAATTGTGGATTTCTTTTACTAAATCACCTCTTTTTTAAACCTAAAAATAGCTCCCCCCTCCCCCAAGATAAAGGTAGACAAAAAAAATGGAGAAGAAGCTGAACTAGGGAGAGGAAAATTTCTCTGTAAGAAGCACTCTCTAGCTCTTCAAGCCGACCAAACACAAACACCTGGAAAAAGGAAAAATCAAGTCTAAGAAAGATCAAATCATAATTTTATGTCCAAATTTGAAGAACACAGCAAGGAATGTGAAGAATGTAGGATTGTGCTACATCAAGTTCAAGTTCAGATTCAGCGGAAGTGGCAAGGAATGTGAAGGATTCATTTTTATGCTACATTAAGTCAAACTCCAAGGAAAGAGGCGTGAAATCGGTGGAAATTACCAGATGCCCTCAAGTCCAAAGGGTACAAACAAAAGTCCCAAACTGAAATAAGCAGCGGGAACATTGGTTCAGGTTCACACAAAACAAATTCCATACTCTATGTTCATGAATAGGCCATTCGCGTCTCCACCAAAAGCTTAGAACGTTTGTTAGAGGATTGTGCACATGAGAAGCATGCGAAAGAGTCAATCTCCCAAAATTTCTGTTTTTAATTTCATTTCATAATTTGTGATACAATTAATTTCAAGGTATAATTTTTATACAGAAAATTTGTGCATGCATATACTTACTTTATTCTTTGAATGTTAAGTATGAGTGATAGCCGAAGGCCTGTCACCTTGGCTAGTCGATGAACAACTCGCTCAACCAAATATGGCCCATATGGATAGAGAGCTCCCTTGGAATAGATCATCATTGAAAGGATTATATGAGAACACCTTCGGACTAGATCACCTTTGGACCAAGAAACACCAACCTCGTGCCAAAATGGGGTTGGCCAAATGCCTAACCCTTTTTAGCCATATCCACACATGGCATTTGGGACCACCAGGTAAGCAGTCATCACCTCGCCCCCTAATCATGTTAGAGCATCATTCTACCTACTCGTATAGGCTAGCAGGCAAGGATCATTCATTGGGGATCAATGGGTTCAAAACCCTTGATCTGGCCATACATGTGTTCGACTATCTTCATGCCAAGCTACGCAACTTCCAAGCCCCCTCTCCTGTAAAAACTCGTAGGAGCCCATTAAGGTGGAGGATTCAAAAAAAATTATTCTACATTCCCATGATGTTTCCAAAAACACTAAGCCAAACTTAGACATTGGAGGCTCCTTCCCCGAAAAATACTCCAGGGAAACCCCTTTTGCCTTCTTCTTCCTTTTTCATGTAGAGCCCCCTTCCTCTAGCATCTTCGATTGAACCTATTATTGAAATGCCAATGTCTTACATAGAAGATGTCATGGAGCATGACATGGCACCATCTGTGGGAACCCAGTCCCTCACTGCTATAGTAGAGACGTGTCACCTTAAGGACAAAGGGATCCTAAAACCTTAGTCCATAATGGAGACTAGAAACGCTACAAGCACACCTCCTCCTCATCCTCTGAAAACCTCCCAGTCAGAGGAATAATGTCCTCTAACGGTCACCATGGGATTCCTGCATGAGTTCCAGTGCTTGATAGTCTTAGTATTGTGCCCAAAAGCCAATCATGAGATGATTGTGTTTTGCACATTGAGGCATGATACTTTATTAAGACATTAATCCAGTAATTATGTTTATTGTTTTGTTTCTATGTAACATAATAAACATAATTATAACCCTAGAATAATGATATTCTTAAATGTCCCTGGCCTGCTATTATCATGGAGCGGGTTGCAATAATACATAAAGACTAGCATATGTGGAGACTAATATAAAATATGTAGTCTGCATAGGGATACAAGTTGGAGAACTTGTCTACTAGACCGACCTACCATTAGAATGCTACATGGATCATTATATGAGTGTCATAAGTGATTCTCATAGTGATCATGTATATGTAGCCCTTGACCTAAGGTCATCAAGGTTCCCTACATGTGAGTCACATACTTTGATACTTCCCTTTATTGCTTATAACTGAGTGAACTTAAAGGAGGTCATTAGGTATGCCACATATAATGTATAGGGTTTTTGTATGATAAAGATGGGATTTGTCCCTCCTATGGAACAGGAGTGATATCTTCGGGCCCCTTGATCGAGTAAGACTAAGAAAATGCATGGCCATGCTCGGATGAGTTCATATACGATATCAATGTCATCAGTTTAAGTTAGTCTACTTGGTAATAAAGAAACCATAGATCGGGCTATACGAGAGTAACACATTCCATGTCTCGTGTTTGGTCTTGATATCTTGGACAAAAGGTCAATGGCATATATGGATAAAGGTTTGGTCAAGTCACGGATAGTCTTGTCACGTGGGTACCAATGATGTGTTGCTAGACATGGCTCATTGTTTATGATCATAAATGTGATTTATTGTTACCACCTCACAAAATGGGAGAATTACAAGTGTGTCATAATGACTAAAAACCATTATATTATGTAATTCTCACCATAGCGATTGAAGTGTGAGGGGTAAAATGCATGATCAACACCTCCTTAAAAGTGTTCCAAGTTGGTAACTTGGCCCCTAAGAAAAGCCTTAAGGATTGCTTGTTTGTCAAACAACCTATGGGCTTTTTTGTAAGAATTTGGAAATTCGGGTATTCAATTGCAAAACTTTCACAAAAGTGCTTTGGAGAGTTATGGGAAGGATATGAATGGTATGGAAACAAATTTTGGAGGCTGAATTGCATAAAGGAAACAAAAGCTATTATTCAAGAACCTAGGACAACTAACTGTACAATTGTTCACAAAAATAACTTAAGGATGGGTTGATTTTTGACAAGAGTCAAAAGTGGCCATTTCTACCATTATCCAAGCCTTTTATTTCTAGGTTCTAAGGTCAAAAAGGTGGGCTAAAGAATTCAAAAATGTGAGCTAAAGATTAGCCAAAAAGTCTTTGCTTAAGACATACTTATAGTGACCTAAGTAAGGATAGGTTAAACTAATCAAGTTAAGTAAAATATCTTGATTTCTTGCCATTTCTTCACCATTTTTGTCCCCCACTGGGCACAACTTGTTCCTTATCTCCTCTATAAGCTTCCATAGCCACCATAGCTCAAGTTCTCAAGAACAAAAGAAAGCAACCAGATGCACCAAGAACAAGAAAAACCCCTAGTTTTCGGGGTTTATAAAGGGTTTATTGGATTTCTAGAAAAAGGTAAGGGTTTTATCTAGGTTTCTTGGCTGTTTATTATTCAATACTAATGCTCAAACATCCATGAAGCTAAGACCCTATGTTTGGAAGAGGGCCAAGAGCTTGATGAACCAAGTTTAGGTTAAGGGGGAAATCGACCAAGGGTTTCAGCCCTACAGCTTTGGTGCTTTGTTATGGTAGTGAAATTGAGGGTTTCTAGAGCCCAAGTTAGTACTAAATAAGACCTAAAAGACTCCTAAGGCCAAGAAATAGCTTGAGGAGGGCTGCCATAATGAGTTCTTAATGTTTAATTGAATGATTATGGACTAGCCTTAATGTGTTATTGCTGCCAGCATTTCATATGTTTGATGCTATGTTTGTTTGTGCATTTGAATGTGTATATTTGTGTGTTTGTACTGTATTTTTTTGTTTTAGTGTCTTTGGATTTCAGTTATATGGCTGAAGTTTGAAGATTTTATTGATAAGCCCTTACTAAGTTTCATTCAAAAAACTTACCCCTTTCTATCCATTTCAGGAGCACTTGAAAGAGAACATTCTGATTAATAGTTTTTGTTTGAATTTCTTTGTGAAATTCTAGGTATGATTAGTTCCATATGTGTAGTGATAAACTAGAAATTTTCATGATTTTTGGAGCACAGTAGCTATTTTTATTAATTGTACTTTCTGCCTTATACAGCAGTTGGTCCCTTCAAGTTTCTGGAGTGCTTAGTGTACATATTAACTAAGTTATTGGCATGTTTGTAGTGCATGAATGCATGTAAATGAACTAGGCATGGTGTATGCATAGTGTGAGAAGGATATATGAATCATTGGATTGAAGTTTAAAGTGTATGCACAATATTGTCCATATGGTGTTTTTGGCCTGCTTTGATGGAATTTTTATGAATAAGGGTTGGAAGGATTCTAAATTCAGGGAAATGGTTTTCTCATGTGGTTAATACATGTATGGAACTGCCTATTTTGGTTTTGGGCCTGGAAATGAAGTGAATGAATTTTAAGAAATTTTGTATGGGCAAAATGGTCATAAAGTGACCAGAATTTTGACTCTACACTTAAAGTTCTATATCTCCCTGTGTAGAGGGAATATTTGTATGAAATTTTGACCACACCTAGAGAACATCTACAGGTTGAACTGGGATTTTGAATTTCTAAATTTGGACACTTTTACCCAAAGATATGACATTACAAATTTGAGTAAGTTACTGTTCATTTGGTCAGAATTTTGTAACCAACTTAAAAAATTCATAACTTGGTCCATAGATGGGCTATTGATGTAAAAAAAAATTCCTTGATTTGATCTAAGTATCTAGTTGACAATGAAGCAAAGAAAATAGGGGGTTACATAGCTATAATGATACAGTTTATTAGTAGAAGTTACATGTGCAGTTGCTAGTCACTAGAACTTTACAAGATTGCCTAATGTGTGGTAGCCAAGATTAAGACTTGTGTTAGTGTTTCCTTCCTTGCTGTCGTGGTGTGCATGAAATGTGAATATGTGTGTGATGATTGGACCAATATGCATGTGTTGACATAGTGCCCAAGAGGGCCATTTGGGTATGCACACTAAGGGTAGTGTTCTGGTGGCCTACAAAACATTACAAATCCTAGGAGTCTAAATGCACAATTTTGGCACCATAATTGGACTACCCCAGAGTGGGTAACATTTATGATCATTGCAAATGTGATAGAAGCCTATTGCATCACATACATACAGCCAATTGGATTATTTGAGTGCATGGGCCAAATTGTTTGGTCTCGGTTTCATGATAAATTTGTATTAATGATTGGCCCAAAGGTTGAGCCATTATTATGCCCAAAATTAAAACCTAATTGGATTAGGGCTTTGAAACCCATTAGGATTGCGAGTTGAGTCTCACTATAAATATATCATATAGTGTGAAATTCACAGCTCTTGCCCTAACCTCCTTAAGGATAAAATCAGAAGAGTTCTAAGAGTTCCAGCCACACTCTTCTCTTACCTTTCCTTGAAGGACGCAAGCTAGCACTGCAAGTGCAAGCAGAATGCATCTATCGAGAGGCGTGGTGATCCCGAGAGGCTCATGTGGATACCATAAAGAGATTGAATGCATCAACTATTCAAGTTTTGTGATTCAATTTAACAGTTGGGTGAAAGATCTCAACCGAACTAGGTATAAAATTTTGCACACCCGATTTACCCCGTTTCACTTAGATCCTGGAGGGTTTTGGTTATATTCAGCTATGCTTGCTTGGCTCCTAACTGAGGTGACTCAATGCTTGGGCCCATGTCTAGCTTAGGCAAAACCTATTAGTCAAACAACTGCTCATATAGCGTCTGAGGATACTGTCCATATATCACAATGTTAAAGCACCATCAACCCCAGCTTATGTACTGACTCCTCAACTAGGGAGATTCATATGTAAAGACATAGAAGGAAGAGCTTGTACTCTAGGGAACAATGCTCTTCCAACCAGAGAAGCCCTTTCCCTTGGAAGGAAGCCTCTCCCTACACCAACAAAGTGCCTCATCGAAAAGAAGGCATTATTCTCAACAATCAAAGAATCACCATCAATAAGAAGAAGGATCTACTAGGATCCTAATGGAAAAGCTATTTTAAAGGCTGGATTAAATGGAAAGGCAGGTGTCTCAAAAACCAGTATGATCACAGCTTTTAGATGCTCCATAGGCGAGGAGTCCCTATGTATCCACGACGTTACTAAGGCACCAAAGCCAATTGAATTTTGGATGCCAAGATTAGAAATCTATGATGGTGGAAGCAATCCACAAATGTACTTGAAAAAATATTGTATAGGCATGATGCTACATGGCGCCGATGATGCTGCCTTCTGTAAATACTTTCAGGACCTACCATAGCTTGGTACAAATTTTTGGCATCAAGGCGCATTTCATGCTTCAAGGAGCTTTCCATAGTCTTCACCTAGCAATTTATTAGAAGTTGTCTGATGGTGAAAATTCCCATCCAAACGTTTGACATAACCCAAAAGAATGGTGAAACCATCTAAGATTACATTGAGAGGTTTAACAAGGAAGACCTAAGCATCCCATATTTTTGGCTGGAAGTCAGGATTCTGGAGTTGATTAGAGTTCTCAAAAGGGACTCTCAATTGTTCTATGACTTTTCAAAGAACCCCCTGAATCCTTGGGCTAGTTTTATACAAAAGCTAGCATCATATGAGTGTTGAAGAACTTCAAATAGGTAAAGAAAACTATGAAAATCAGAGCACTGAGGCTCTTTTAACCCAACCTCCGTATCAGGGGAAGAAGGGCAACTGTCCTCGAAAAAATTGAAAGAACCCTAGCCCTTACCCCTTTGAACACTACAAGGTTGAATATCTTAATGACCCTTGAAAACCAAGGAGCAACAATCCAACAATTAAGGGCCATGACCTTAGACAACAAAAAAAATATGAAGAAGTACTACCATTTTCACTAAGGTCATGGCCATGACACCAATGATTGCTTCTAGCTCAAGCAACAACAACTTCAGCGTTATCTTCAACTCCTATCCTTAAAGGCGCATGACAAAAGGAATGAGGAAAGAAGGATAGTAGATGAAAAGTATGACTCTAATAGACCCCGAACCAATAAGAGCCCATGAAGACAACCCCCTCTGCCAATGGGGGTAATTCAAACCATCACCATAGGTATACTCTTGGTAGAGAGAAAAGAAAGAAGTGTGAAATTACCCTGATGGACTTTGACAATCCTACGAACAAGCTGATGTATTGGAATGGCCTTAGTTAATTTTCCCCATAATGATCTTTCACTAATCACAACTCAAACTAGAAATTTAGACGTAAAGAGGGTCCTATGCAACGATGGCTTAAATGCCAATGTCATATTTGTTCATCTATTGCTGTATCTAGAATTTTTCTAGATAAGGTCAAGTTGATGACATCACCCACATTCAGCATAGGTCCAAGGGAGCTCCCCATCCTCA
Organism: Aquilaria yunnanensis; assembly: GCA_039654915.1. Classification (NCBI taxonomy): domain Eukaryota; kingdom Viridiplantae; phylum Streptophyta; class Magnoliopsida; order Malvales; family Thymelaeaceae; genus Aquilaria; species Aquilaria yunnanensis. The sequence continues at coordinate 82,287,364 of CM077598.1, forward strand.
AATGGATTGATTTGCCATTCATGGTAAAAGGGACCTCAATCTAGGATGGATCCAAACTTTTTGCATCCACCATAACAAGGTATATAGTAATTGATGTCCTTTCTCCATACAATGCCATCCTTGGTAAGCAAGTGTTGGGAAATCTTCACATGAGGTCAGACATAAAAAACTTGACCTTGACCTTCACAGCAGCCAAAGGGGACACTGAAATCTTCATTGGCTAGGTAGAAGTTTGGAAGGTATTTGTCAACATTAAAAGATCCCCCTCCAAAATTTACAGTCAAGATATAGAAAGTCTTCTGGAAATGGATGATGACCTCTAAAAGGATGGCAATAATGGAGGGGAGAAAGTAGAAACTATGAATCTAGAATTGATTCCTAGCTGATGTACTTACGTGGGAAAAAACATACCACAAGAGAAAAAGGCAAACCTTGTAGCATTTTTTCTTTCAAATAATACTTATTTGCCTACTTGCCCAAGGACATGCCTGGGATAAATTTGGATATGTTATAGAATAGTCTTAAAATCAATCCTGATGCTAGACCTATTTGGCAAAAGAAACATAACACCGCTTCGAACAAAAGGGATTTCGTAAGGAAAGAGATTCAGTGACTCCTAGAGATGGGTGTAATTAAAAAAGTGAAATATCTAGATTGGCTTCGCTAGATAACCATAGAAACCAAAAAGATAAGTGATAAACTTTGGATGTACATAGACTTTGTGAAGGTGAACAACACTGATCCAAAGGACTCTCACCCTTTGCCTTTAATTGATAGGCTTGTAGACTCTATAGCCGAATATGGTTTGTTGAGCTTCAATTGATAGGCTTGTAGACTCTATAGCCAAATAGGGTTTGTTGACTTTCTTGGACGCCTTCAGTGCATATCATCATATTCGAATAGACCCAGCCAACAAAGAAAAAGCATTCTTCATCATCGATGAAAGAACCTTCTGATATGTCCAAATGCCATTTGATAGCCGAAGTGCTATCGCCCACAAGTCCTTTTTATCGGCAGACCTAACACCACCCTCGGAAAGATATATGACCAACCTTGTGAGAATTGTCTACACTTTCAAAAATATATACGATCAACTCTACGAAAAAAACTTTTTGCCATCCTCGAGAATGTACATTACTGTTGGGTTTTGGGAGCCACACAAATGCAGTAAAATATAACCAAAATCCTTTAGGATCCAAGTGAAACAGGGTAAACAAGGTGTTTGAAATTTTCATACCTAATTCAATTGAGATTTTTCACCCAACTGTTAAGTTGAATCACAAAACCTGAATAGTTGATGTATTCAAGCTCTTTATGGTATCCATACGAGCCTTTTGGGATCACCATGCCTCCACCACACCCCAGCGATGCATTTTTCTTATGCCCACAATGCTAGCTTGCAACCTTTAAGGAATGGCAAGAGAAGAGTACAGCTGGTTTTCATAACTCTTCTAAGTTTTTCCTTTTGGGAGGCTAGGGCAAGAGCTACAAAATTCTCACTATATGACATATTTATAGTGAGACTCAACTCCCAAGCCTAATGGGTTTCAAATCCCTAATCCAATTAGGTTTAATTTCGGGTATAATAATGGCTCAACTTTTGGTCCAATTATTAATAAGAAATTATCATGAAACCATAACCCAAAAAATGGCTCAACTTTATGTGTGCAACCCAATAGGCTCTTACCACATTGGTAATGATCATAAATCACATTCATGATCATAAGCAATGAGCAATATCTGCCAACACATCAATGCTACCCAAGTGGCAAGATAGTCGTTGATTCGACTAAACCTCTATGATCATTATCCAGATATGTCATTGTCCCTTTGTCTAAGATATAAAGACTAAGCACAAGACATGGAATGTGTCATTCTCGTATAGCCCAATCTTTGGTTTCTTGATTACCGAGTTGACGAACTTAAACTGATGACATTGATATTGTATATCAAGTTATCTGAGCATGGCCATTCATTTTCTTAGTCACACTCTATCAAAGGGCCTGAGGATATCACACTTGTTACATACGAGGGACAAATCCCATCCTGATCATACAAAGCCTTCGCATGATATGTGACATACCCAATGACCTCCTCCAAGTTCACTCAGTTACGAGCAACAAAGAGATGTATCAAAGTATGTGACTCACATGTAGGGAACCTTGATGACCTTATGTCAAAGGACTACATACACCATGATCACTATGAGAATCACTTATGACACTCATATAATGATCCATGTAGCGTTCTCATGATGGGTCGGTCTAGTACACAAGTTCTCCAACTTGTAACCATATGTAGACTACATTTCTCATATTAGTCTCCACATATGCTAGTCATTGTGTATTCTTGTAACCCACTCCACAATAATACTAGACTAGGGGTTATAATTATGTTTATTACATTACACAAAAATAGAACAACAAACATAATTACTAGATTAATGCCTTAATAAAATATCATGCCTTAATGTCCAAAATAAAATCATCTCATGATTGGCTTTTGGGCAGAACACTAACAATCTCCCACTTGCACTAAAGCCAATCATGCATGTATCTAATACTGATGATGTAGAATGGCTATCATGCTTTTGTTGTGCAAGGGGTTCTGTCAACGGATCAAAAATGTTGATGTTTGTCGAAGGCCTGCATATCCTCACATCACCCTGTCGGTGATCTCCCTGATGAGATGATAGTATCGGAGTGTGTGTTTCGATTGCTGGTGAGATTGAGGTTCCTTAGCCTATGCGATTGCTCCATTGTTCTCACAATAGAGCTTTATCGGGTCGGCAATGCTTGGAACCACTCCAAGTTATGTGATGAACTTCTTGATCTAAACTGCTAGTGTTAAGTACCTAACACAGAGTATATATTGTGCTCTTTTGATTTTCATGAAAAAGGAAAACGGTCACCACAAGGAGAGGGGATCAAGGACGCCTAAGACCTCCTGCTGAGCAAAGGCAAGCCAATAGAAATGGAAGGGGTATAGAAGAGCAACCAAGGGTGCAGGAAGTAGAAAACCCAACACCTAACATTAATGTACCGTAGGTGTGGGTTCAACTACAAAGAAACCTATCCCAGATAAATGAAAACTTAGTAAGGTCACTGCAAGCTCAACAACAAGGAGTCCAAGTAGCACAAGCATTACAATAGGAGCAGAACCAGGAAGTTGTTAGGAACAACCCAGTGAATGTTCCTTCTGATGAAAATGAAGAGAATGAAGATGCTAAAGATGAGGATATAAGACATCCCAGAGGTAAAAGAATCAGGTCTGAGATTGGGCAAGTATCCAAAGCCAATAACTCAGCTGATGACCATTCTATAAGGGAAGAAGGAGGAGACATAAAGACTATATGTACTTAGAAGAATCACACAGGTCCAAAAGACACAGAGCTGAAGATCTGGAGGGCTCTGATGATGTCAGATTGTTGGAGAGGTTTCAAGGCCTAAGACCTCCACAATTTGATGGCAGAGCTGGACTAGAGAAAGCTGAAGAATGGCTAGGATTCATTAAGAAGATGTTTAGGAGGATGCATTTAAGCTCCACCAAGAAAGTATCTCTTACTACTTACAATCTTGTAGGTAGTGTAAAAATGTGGTGAAGAAGTGTTAGAGATAGGTGTGCTGCCCAGAGAGGGAGAAGAGCAGATCATAAGCTGGAGATGACATGGCCTGAGTTCACAAGGTTGTTCCAAGACCAGTATATAAGTGATGCCATCAAAGACCTAAAGCAAGCTGAGTTTGATGCACTACAACAAGACAACCTCAATGTTCTAGAATACGAACACAAGTTCAACCAACTTGTGAGGTACGCAGCACAGTACCATCGGTTGGAAGAACTTAAAGCCAAAAGGTTTGTCAAAAGCCTGAGATCGGACATCAAAAGAGCTGTTAGGCCTTTCAATGCCATTACATATCATGATGCTGTTCAGAAGGCTTTACTGGTGGAACAGGAAGAGTATGAAAGTAAATGGTTTCCTAGTGGACCAGAAAAGACTAGCCAAGCTGGAAGACTGTAGAAACCAATGAAAGGTAAGGACACTACGAAGACGGGAAAACCTAGTATGGAGGGTAAGGCCAAGAATAAGTTTGTTATGAAAGGTAAGGACACTGCGAAGATGGGAAAACCTAGTATGGAGGGTAAGGCCAAGAATAAGTTTGTTGGCCCAAGGTCTCCTCGATGTAAGAAGTTTCATGGCAAGAAGCCATGTTATTTTGACACACAGGTATGTCTTAGATGTGGATCTTTGGATCACTAGATCAAGGACTATCCTTTAGTCCAAAAAAGAGGGCAAGAGGACCAAGGCCAGAATAGGCCTAATATGCCACCTATTAGAGACAATCAACCAAGGGGTCTTCCTAGAGCTCAAAGGCCCCAAGTGTAGAGAGTTGGAAGGGTATTCCATATTGATAAGGGAGAGACATCCCAACAAGGGGCACTTGGAGGTAACATTTATTTTAATGGTGTGCCAGTTAGTATGTTGTTTGATACTGGTGCTTGAGTGTCTATTATCTCTAGAAAGTTAACTAAATCCATAAAATTGTCTATAGAATTCATTCCTAATATATCATTAATAAGAACAGCAGGTAGTCAATGTCTTTTCACTAATAAACTGGCTAAGAATTGTGAGCTAGTAGTTAGAAAGACTAAGATTTTGACTGATCTACTAGTATTAAACATTCCAAAGTATGATATTATTCTTGGCATGGATTGGTTAGTAAAGCATGGAATCAATATTGATTGTGGTAAAAGAGAAATCACATTGCCTGGTAATGAAGTGCGTGCATTAGTGAATTCTATGGAATTAGTGTATGAAAGGCATGGCATGGAACTAGAAGTTATGAATGAAATTCCTGTGGTTTCTAAAGATGAATATCACACATTAAATGGTGTTAAAATTGATAAGAAAGTTCATAGAATACCTGTAGTGAGAGACTTTCCACAAGTCTTTCCTAAAGACTTGCCAGATATTCCCGCTCCAAGAGAGGTAGAATTTGAAATCAAGTTACAAATCGGGTTAGTACCAATATCCATACCTCCTTATAGAATGCCAATCACAGAGATGATTGAGCTCAAGAAACAACTTGATGAACTTCTTCAGAAAGGGTTCATAAGACCAAGTGTTTCACCATGGGGAACTCCAGTTCTCTTTGCGAAAAAGAAGGATAGATCATTGAGATTGTGTATTGACTACAGAAAGTTGAATGCTGCAACTATCAAAAACAAGTATCCACTCCCTAGGATTGAGGATCTATTTGATCAACTTAAGGGAGCAAAGATCTTCTCTAAGATTGATTTGAGATTTGGGTACTTTCAGTTAAGAGTAAAAGAGGAGGATATACCCAAGACAGCATTTGAAACAAGATATGGACACTATGAGTATACAATTATGCCATTTGTCTTGACTAATGCCCCTACTGCATTCATGGACCTGATGAACCGTGTGTTTAGACCTTACCTGGACAAGTTCATAGTGGTATTCATTGATGACATCCTAGTGTATTCTGAGGATGAAAGTTAACATGAGCATCACTTAAGAACTGTCTTGAATATACTATTGAACAATCAACTGTATGCAAAATTTTCCAAGTGCCAATTCTGGATTACAGAAGTATCTTTCCTTGGACACGTCATTGATGCACATGGCCTTAAAGCAGACCCAAAAAAGGTCAAGGCTTTGCAAGAGTGGGAAAGATCTAAGACTGTAAAGGAAGTTAGAACCTTCCTAGGACTGACAGGCTATTACAGAAGATTTGTACCAAAATTTTCTGTGATTGCCTTAGTTCTTACTCAACTGACCAAGAAAGGTCAAAGATTTGAGTGGACTGAGAAGTGTGAAAAGAGTTTTCAGGAACTGAAGAGCAGATTGACTCAAGCCCCATTATTGATCCTACCTGATCCAAGTAAGCCCTGTATCATTTATACAGATGCATCAAGATCCGGGTTAGGATTTGTTCTGATGTAAGATAGAAATGTGATTGCTTATGGGTCAAGGCAATTGAGACCCCAAGAGAAAAACTATCCTACCCAAGACCTAGAGCTTGCTACAGTGATCTTTGCCCTAAAACAATGGATGCATTACCTATTGGGAAGCTCATTTATGGTATACACTGACCAGAAGAGCCTAAATTACTTGCTCACTCAGAAAGAGTTGAACATGAGGCAAAGAAGATGGTTGGAGTATATCAAAGACTACGACTATAGCATTAAGTACACTGAAGGTAAAGGCAATCTTGTGGCAGATGCCTTAAGTAGAAAGTACACTGGTTTGCTAAAAGGTGGATCTTTGGCAGATACTAGTGAGCATAATAGTTTGATATGCCTTTGGCATAAGTGTCAATAGTGGGAAGAAGCAGAAGTCTACACATTAACTCAGTCTAAGTGGATTAAGAAGATAAGGAACGCACAAGAAGCAGATCCAAACTTGAAGAAGATTTCAGGAGAAGAAAAAGGGTCCTTGTATGAATCATTTGCCTACAAGCAAGGGTTACTGTACTTCAAGGGTAGAATATATGTGCCCAGCAAGCAAGAACTTAGAAATGAGATACTTGAAAAAGCTCACATGAGCAAATTGAATATCCATCTTGGGAGTGAAAAGATGTACAAAGATTTGAAGACACATTTTTGGTGGCCAAACATGAAGAAAGACATAGCCACATATTTGTCTAAATGTGCAACATGCCAAAGATTGAAAGTAGAGCACCAGAAGCTACCAGGAACGCTACAAACTTTGCCCATTCCAGTTAGAAAGTGGGGTAACATAACAATGGAATTCTTAACTAGGTTTCCAATGACTAGATTAAGACATGACATAATCTAGGTCATTGTGGATAGGTTAACCAAGTGTGCTTACTTTTTTCCAATAAAGATCATAGACTCACTAGAAAAATTGGCACAAATGTACATCAAATAGATAGTAAGGCTGCATGGAGTGCCAAACTCCATAGTGTCAGATAGAGATCCAAGGTTTATAGCTAGATTTGGAGTATTTTTCATAAAATACTAGGATCCAAAATCCATCTGAGCACTGCTTATCATCCTCAAACTAATGGATAGACTGAGAGGGTGATTCAGATATTGGAAGAGATGCTCAGGAGTTGTATATTGAATTTTAAAGGGGAATGGGACCAACACTTACCTTTGGTGGAGTTTTCTTATAACAATAATTATCAAACAACCATTGGTATGGCACCTTACTGTTCATCTGGTCAGAATTTGGTTACCAACTTAAAAAATCCATAACTTGGTCCATAGGTGGGCTTTTGATGTAGAACAAAATTTATTGGTTTGCTCTAAGTCTCTACTTGATAATGGAACAAAGAAAACAAGGGGTTACATGGCTAGAATGATACACTTTATTAGTGGAAGTTACAGGTGCAGTGACTGGCCATTAGAACGTAACAAGATTGCCTAATGTGTGGAAGCCAAAACTAATAATTGTGCTAGTGTTTTCCTTCTCAGCTGCCATAGTGTGCATAAATGTAAATATATGTGTTATGGTTTGACCAATATACATATATTTGCATAATGAATAAGGTCACTTGGGTAATATAGTGAGCATCATTTCGATGGCCTACAGAACATGCATAGCTCCTGGGAGATTGACACATTAAACATTGTTACTGTGTTTAAGCTCTCAGAATGGTAACACTAGCAACCATTGAGGGTTGTTGAGCTAAGCTCATGAGCAAGTATATGGTTTATTTAAGCCTTTGTGATTCTAATTTATGGTTTGCTTGTTGGTTAAGTTATGGTACAAACTACAGTTGTCTTTTTTGCCAATAGAGGCTAGTGAAGCACAAAGGAGGGCTTTGGAGCTTGCCACTAGGACTTTCTTTAAGGTGGAAGCTTAGCATTGATCTCAGTAGTGTTGTTCGGTGTATAGTTTTCATACACTTGTTTGCCTCCAATGTTCATGTTGAGTAGTGAATGTTCATGTTCAGTAGTGTACCCTATAGTCACTCTTGGGCGCAACCATAGTTTACTTTTGTACATATGCTTGCACATAATTGATTATGTATAGTTAATCCCACAATTATTTTGTATGTTTTAACTGCTTTGAAACTTGGATTTTAGTGGAAAGCCTGGGCAATGTTTTATGATTGATGTTTATATTTTATAACTTGTTTTGCTACATAAGTAAAAGCATCACATATGCATGGTCACGTAGTAGGATTAATTAACTAGAAGCATAAAGGTTTTAACTTGTGCGCATATAGTCAATTAGCCAATTATGACTAGTGTGGGACAAGTTCCCATAGGCTTCTTGTGTGGCCCATGAGGGGCCATGTGAGTTTGGTATCAGAGCTCGGCCATGTTCATTGAAGGCTACGAATAGACATCTAGTGGATTGTTCTTGTGCTAGGGTAGTAAGTTCTAACTAGCATCTATGAGTTATCATCTGGCTTTGGCTGCAAATTTCAATGGTGAAACTGGGTCAGGTTTGCTTTTAGATGCTAGGAGCAATAGATCCTAGCAATCTAGTATGGCAATGTTAGGGTAATTGGTTTAGCTTGCTCCATGGTAGGGCAACACCTTGGTGCAAGTAGTTGGGATATGACCACCATCCTAGGAAGTTATTTTGGAGCTCAAGCATGAGGTAGGCTACATGATCAATAGGATTATAAAGATATAGAATCTTCTAAGGTAGGGAGTACCACCCAACTAGGCATATTACTCTAGAAGTTGCATAAGTTGAACCCATAAATCTGAATAGGTTAGGCAATACTAAAAAGAGCTTAGTATGCATTGACCTAAGTGATAAATACTTGGTCATGTAGGCTACAAAGCAACAAGAGTAACACTCTCATACTTTTCCATCGAGAGTAAGAGCTTAAGCCCAAGTTCCCCAAGGCATTGAGCTAGCATATGAACGTGCTTAAGAATTGTTGAGGTGGGTACTAGCAAGCATTGTAGGATGCAATAGCTCTCAAAAAAAAGTTAGACGAGCTGAAGACATGAGACGGTGAGGTGTAGGTTGGCTCATCCAAACTAGTAGGAGCCTGGGTGATGTGCCTGATGGCCAGGGGCCTCATCGTTTATAGTCATGGTGATTGGTGGAGAGACTTCTGGGAGGAAGAACGCCTGGTGGAATGGATAGCCCGAAGGAGAGTGCCTGAAAGCTCAGAAACAAAGGGTTAGGAGGAGTCTCGCTTGGTAGTTTTCTCAGAGTGTGGGAGCAGTGTTTGGCCAACCAACCAGCCTCCTGCCAAGTATTAATTCCTGGTATTTAAAGGAGTGCCTAGCCCGTTCAGATCACGACACGTGTTCGGTCGGATGTTCCCTGAGTTTCTGGGCGTAGGAGACAGATGACTGGTAGCAGGTTGTCTTGAGCCACGTGCTGAGATGGGCCATGATGTGATTCTGATGGCGTCCATATGTCAGAGCGCCTATTCAGGCGACTTTATGACGTCTGTGGACGTGTTAGAGGCTTCCTTAAATGCTTCCATAAATGCTCCTGCCGTACTCCCGAGGTCCCTAGGTGAGGTCATCCTCTAGTTCGGACAGAGCCTCTTCGGGAAACAAGCCCTCACTTCGAGGGTTCCCAGTTTCAGGGAGTTCCGCCTTCGGGGATATCATGTTCGGCTCGCTATTTCTGGTGCCGCTTTTCTGAAGGCGATATGTTCACAACCTTGGGGGGCGAGTAGTGTCCTCGGGGTTTCCTGGCGTGCCGGGCTCGGAGCTCCTCAGCTATCTCCCGAGGTGCCTGATCGCACCTTTTCTCAGGTAGCGCCAGCTTCTTCTGGCCATCATTGTGGCAGGGAGTTCGGCCAGATTGAGGCGATAGCGTTTGGCTATCACATGCCCCCCTTTGGAAAGCCGAAGTGCTGACTTTGATTTTGCATCTCTTTCTGAGGTTGTGTATGGGAGTTTCTTTGGAAGCTTAACCTGTTCCGAGGATGCGCCTTTTGCCCGAAGATCATGGGCTCTTCAGCCTTGGCCTGTTCTTTGGTGTGTTCGAGGTGGAGCCTGTGCCGAAGATACACCTCTTGCCCGAAGGTCATGGGCTGTTCGGCCATAGCCTGTTTCTTGGCATCCTCGAGGTGGCCTGCTCTTTGTTTCTGCAGGTCTGTTTGGCCAAGCGTGTCAGTCTGAGCGGTGCGTCCCAGTTTTGTCCCAGTTTTCCAGGGATGTCCGAAGACGTGTCCCGGCTTTCAAGGGACGTTTGGAGGACGTGTCCCCCATTTTCGTGCAGCGGTTGACATGTGGCACTTTGCCATTGGAGGAGAGTCACGTCGGTTACAGAGGGCGCGCCTTTTCAGGTGCGGAGAGCAGTTACGGCGACGGTTCGCCTGCAAAGGGTACTTATGACGATGTTTCTGTTACCCATCTCTGGCTTATAAATAGCCCACTCCATCATAAGTTCCTTTTGCTTTCTCTTCTGCTCTTCTCTCTGCTTTGCCCCTGTTCTTGCACTTTCTTACTTTCTGTGGCGGAGCTACCTTAATCAGAGCTTTTTTCAGCCAGCTTTCACGACGGCGTCCTCAGATTTTGGCAAATCTTTCAGTGGGTTTTTGTTTTTCAGAGCGCTTTGATCCCTGTGTTCTTTTGAGTTTTTCTCTGGAAACTGTTTTCTTCCATTTTAAAACTCATTTTTATGTCGAAAATGCCCATTCCTGAGAGCTGGCAGCCTCTTTTAGCCCATCCTTGTTGCACCACCCCTGACAAGTTAGAGAGGTGGAAGAAAAAATTCTTTCTTCCTTCTTACGCCATTACTAGGCTGCGTCGTTCTAGCCATTATGCTTTTTCAATCCACAGAAAGGAGGTTACCGTTTTTCGAGCCCAGCTGAAGGCGGGTCTTCCGTATCCTCCCCCGAAGGATGGTGTGCGAGTTCTGTAAATTTCATGGCATTGCTGTGAACCAGCTTCCCCCGAACTCGTTCTGCTATTTTAACGCCTACCTCTGCATGTGTGGCGTCTTCGGGATAGAACCCAATTTCAGAATCTTTATGCAGTATTACAAGCTCTCTGTGGTCCCGAAGGGTGGCTTCTATTTCATGCTACCTTGGGGATCCGGGGGCAAGAAATTCATGTTCACCTTTGCCACTAAAGATAGCTGGCGGGGGTGGCAACAGAAGTTTTTCTTCATGAAGATGGACGAGGCCTGGTCGTACGTTCCGACCAAATGGGCTCAGGGAACACGGGATGTGGACGTTGCTGATCCGAGGATGCTGCTGACCCCAGAGTTAGCTCCCTTGTTCGCGGATTTCGACGCCCACATTCGGGCTGTCTCTGACTGGGATCCCGAGGTCATTCCGCTCGCCCTTTACCCTTTCCCAATCAACTGGAGGTTGATGACCGAAGAGGTCCTTCGGGAGCTAAAGGTGGTAAAGGAGCACGAGACTGACCTCAAGATGCCAGCTCCTGCCATCTCCGGGAAGGATTCCTGGTTGGTCAAGCTTCTTAAGGAGGAAATTTCTTTCGAAGCGCTTGCCGAAAGTGAGTTATCTTCTACTCCTTTACTGTTCTTTCCTCGGACTTACGCTGATGTTTCTCTCCTTTTTCAGAGATGGGCGACGCGACTGCCGCCTATTACAAGTCCCTTTTCACCGGCCACGTGGAGAAGGGCGATCAGACGAACAAGGCGTCTTCCCGAAGGCGGAAGTCTACTAGCGCGAGACCTTCGAGGAAACGGGCAAAGAGAGCTGCCCAGGCTCCTTTAGAGGAAAATCCCGAGGAGACTGCTGAGGAGCCTGGGGCAGCCGAGATTCCGGAGTTTGAGGCTGCTGCTTCCGAGGTCCCTTCAACCCACGTCCCTCCTCAGAGTCCTACCGCATCACAGGCCCTCCTTGATGTAGTGGTAGAAGTACCTTCTGCCGAGGAGCGGCGCAAGCGGAAGGGCAAGGGCATTTCGGCCGAGGACTCCGAGGATGATGTTGTCGAGGTTCCACCAGGTTTGTTTCCAGACAAAGTGTACTTCCTTTGTTTTTTCTGGATTGGCTTCTTTGTCTTTAATCTCCTTCTCATTCTTATAACGCAGGGGAGTTGACTACCCCTGGCTGGGTGGCCGATCATGCTCGGAAATGAGCTCTTCGGGATACCAAAATCCCGCAAGGGAAGATACCCAAGGAGCCTTTTTGGACGTTCACGGAGGACATGAATATGTACTCCGAGGACGTTCTTCAAATGGCTAAGGAAATTTCGAAGGGGGTGCTCACCGAGGCCTCCTTCAAGGCTATAGCAGCGGCCCACCCGGGGGATAACACCCTCGCCGCAAAGATCACCGAGCATGCTGCTCAGGTATATCCTTCACAGCTCTTTCCCTTCAATTTTTTCCTAAGTGTTTGGCTCCTACTGACCTTGCGTTTATTTTTTACAGCTGATGGGGTACACCGGCTTTCTCCAAGTTCGGGTGGCCAGGGAGGTTGCTTTTCGAACTTCGGCCACTCGAACCATGAATGAGACGAGGACCGCACTTGCGGAGTCGGTCGCCAAAAACCAGCAGCTGAAAGAGGCTGCTGGGAAAGAAGTAGCTGCCCTTCGGGAGGAGTTCCGGAAGGAAAAAGAAGAACTTCAAAAGGACTCCTTCAGGAAGATCGCTGACCTCGGTGACCAAATAAAGGGGATGCTCACTGCCAACGAAGATCTTCTCCAGCACAAGGCTGGTTCTGACGGCCGTATAGTGTCGTTGACGTGTGAGAATAACGCTCTCCGGGCCGAGGTCGAGTCGTTGAAGAAGGAGCCGAAGGGGGAGGAGCAGATAAAGGCGCTGGAGGAGGAGGTCACAGATCTGAAGGACGAGCTTGACGACCTTGAGCTTGAGAAGAACAAGCCTGATTAGATGAGCAAGGTCGCGTTCCAGGACGGCTTCTGCCTTGCTCGGCACCAGGTTCTCCAGAGGCTCCCAGATCTGGACCTCTCTTTTCTAGAGGGTCTAAACATTCCTGGGGGACCTCAGTGGAAATGGTCCAAGGTCGAACATCTAAAACTTCCTCCTTCAATTCCAGCGCCGAAGGTGATGGAAAAGGGCGGGCAGAAGAGTGGCTCTCGGGACGCCGCGAACCCTTAGCCAATTTTAGGGCCCCTTTTCCTTCCCTTCTATTTTGTAATCCTTCTTCGGGCAGTTCTTTATTTTAAAGCAGCTTTGCTTTTAATGAGGATTTTTTGGCTAAGTCTTTTCTTGCAAGTTTCTTCATTTCCATTGTCCCGAACACGTTCGCTCAAGAGACTTCGGAAAACCTGTGATTAAAGAAACTTTTTTACCATCCTTTGTCCCGAGTGCGCTTGCTCGTAAGACTTTCTGGAAGGCCTGAAAAAATTTGACTAAGTCTTTTTGCAGGCTTTTGCATTTCCAATTTACCCCGAACATGATTGCTCAACGGACTTCGGAAACCTTCTGTCAAATTTTTTCTTTTTCCAGTTGTCCCGAGCATGTTTGCTCAAGGGACTTCGGAAAACCTTTCGCGAGATTTTTCACTTCCCATTTTCCCGAGCATGTTCGCTCAAGGGGTTTCGGAAAATTATCTCTGCGCTGGCTATGGCGAGTACCTCTGCGAGATTTTTTTTTTCCATCTTTCCCGAGCGTGATGGCTCAAGGGACTTTGGAAAGTCATATCTGCGCTTTATCATTGCGAGCACCTTTGTGGAATTCTGTTTTGCATAATTTCTGTACACTTAAGAATTTTTCTCAAGGCCATTCTGTACAACATAACTCCTCCGCTCAACCTTAAGCGTAGAATTTTTTCATGGCGTCTGAGTGCCAAGTGTTCTTCAATTCTACGCCTTCGGCGTCGCCAAGCTTGTACACGCCTTTTCGTACTTCGTTGAGAACCAGATAGGGTCCTTCCCAGTTTGCGTGAAGTACGCCATGGGATGGCCTTCGGGGTGCGAAGTCGGCCTTTCGGAGAACGAGGTCTCCCTTCTTGATTTCTTTTGGCCTGGCCCGTAAGTTTACAGCCGCGGCCACTCTTTGCTGAAAAGCTTTTCTTCTCAGCTCTGCTATTTCTCTGTGTTCGGCCACAAGATCGAGATTGGTTCTCAGGCCGAGGTCATTACCACCTTCATCAAATACTTGCACCCGTACTGAAGGTTGAACTACCTCTAGTGGGATAATGGCCTCTGTTCCGAAGACGAGTGAGAAAGGAGTCTCCCCTGTGGCTCTTCGGGGCATCGTTCGGTAGCTCCATAATACACTTTGGAGTTCTCCTGGCCATTTCCCTTTGGCTTCCCCTAGTCTCTTTTTCAGGCCATCTTTTATGGTCCTGTTCGATACTTCCACCTGCCCGTTGCTTTGGAGGTGAGCTACTGGGGCGAAGTGCATCTTTATTCCGAGGTCGCTGATGAATTCTTGGAATCCTTTGTCTGTGAACTGGGATCCATTATCAGCTACTAGTACCCTCGGTATGCCAAATCTGCATACGATGTTCTTCCATAGGAACTTCTGCACTTCTTTTGCCGAGATAATTGCTAGTGGTTCTGCCTCCACCCACTTTGAGAAATAGTCCACTGCTACAACGCAGAGTTTCACGCCTCCGGGTGCTGTGGGGAGTGGCCCAATAAGGTCTATACCCTAGACTGTGAAGGGCCAAGGATAGTCTGCCGAAGTTACCATTTCCAAGGGTGTCCTCTGGATTTTCGCGTGTCTCTGGCAGCTACCACATTTCCGGACGAACTGTCTTGCGTCCTTTCTCAGGGTAGGCCAGAAGTATCCTTGGGGGAGTATCACTGCTGCCAGGACATCAGTTCCAATGTGTGAACCACACATGCCTTCGTGAACTTCTTCAAGGACCATTTTAGTATCCTTTTCATCCACACATCTTTGCAGCGGATTCGCATATCCCTGCCGATATAACTCTTCACCAATTAGGAAGAATCTTCCGGAGCGTCTTCGCAGTCTTGCAGTATCGCCGGGGTCTTCGGGGAGCAAATTCTCTGCGAGGTATCTTTTTATTGGGTCTTTCCATCCTGTTCCCGAGGTCGTCATGCTCAGCACTGAGATGCTCGGATGGTCTAGCACCTCGATATATGCTTTCGACTTCACCAAGCAATCTGCCTCAGTGTTATTCCGCCGAGGTACATTTTCGATCCGTACGGCGTCAAACTCTTGGATGAGCTTTGCTACTAGCTCATGATATTTTGCCAAAATTGGGTCCTTCGCCCCATAATCTCCTGCCGTCTGCCGAACTACAATCCCGCTATGAGGGCTTCATACTCAGCTACTTTGTTGGTGACGTTGAAGCTGAACTTGATAGCCTTCATTACCTCTAGGCCTTCGGGGCCCCTGATAATACGCCTTGAGCTTTTATGGCCTTCCGAGGCTCATACGTAATTTCGTGTTCGCCCAGCTCTATGCACCACTTGGAGAGCCTTCCCGAATGATCTACTCTCTTCATGACATCCCCTAGCGGCAGACTACTTCGGACGATGATGGGGTGAGCCTGAAAGTTTGGTCGCAGCCTTCTCCCTGCAAGCACCAAGGCGTATATAGCTTTTTGAAGCAAAGGGTACCTGACTTCGGCGCCATACAGGGACTTGCTGACATAGTAGACCGGCCATTGCTTTGACCCTTCTTCCTTCGCGAAGACCGAGCTCACAGCTTTTTCTGTGACGGTGAGGTACAGTATGAGGGGCTCTCCCTTCCGAGGTTGTCGCAGAGTCGGCAGGCTGGCCAGGTAGACTTTGAGTTCTTCCCAGGCCTTTTGGCAATCTTCATCCCAAGGATGATCATTTCTTCCGAGGTCGCCTTCCATTTTTGTTGCCTTTGTGAGGACTTTGAAGAAAGGTCTACACCTATCTCCGTACCTGGAAATGAATCTGCTCAGAGAGGTTATTCTTTCGGTGAGTCTCTACACATCTTTGACTGTGGCAGGAGTTCGGGACTCAAGCAGAGCCTTAATCTTCTCGGGGTCAGCGTCGATGCCTCTTGCGGATAGCATGTACCCAGGAAATTTTCCCGAGGTCACCCCGAAGATGCATTTCTCAGGATTAAGGCGGATCCTGAAGGCTCTGAGCTTTTGGAAGGTTTCCTCTAAATCTGCAACGTGGTAGTCAGGCAGCTTGCTCTTGACTATCATATCATCAACATACACCTCCATGTTTCTCCCTATTTGGCCTTTGAAGACTTTGTTTGTCAGCCTCTGGTAGGTGGCTCCTGCATTTTTTAGCCCGAATGGCATCCTGATATAGCAGTATGTTCCTCCCTCGGTGATGAAGGCAGTCTTCTCTTCATCTTCGGGGTCCATCCTTATCTGATGGTAGCCACTGAAGGCATCTAGGAAACTTAGGAGCCCATATTCAGCAGTTGAATCTACCAGTTGATCTACTGGCGGCAGAGGGTATGAGTCTTTCGGGCAAGCATCGTTCAAGTTTCTGAAGTCGATGCACATCCGGAATTTGCTGCTACCTTCTTTTCTGGCGATGACCATGTTGCTTAACCACTCGAGGTACTTGACCTCCCTGATAACTTCAGCATCTAGGAGACGCTGGACTTCGGTTTTGACAAAGTTGCTTTTGTGGGCTGAGATGCTTTGTTTCTTTTGCCGGACAGGCCTTGCTTCCGGACTTACTTTGAGGCTATGCTGTATTATGCCAGGGTTCACCCCCGGCATATCTTTTGGCGAGTAGGCAAACAGATATTTATTTTCCAGCAGAAAGGATACAAGTTTTTCCTTGTCACCTTCGGCCAAGCTCTTCCCTATTCGGGTAGATTGACCTGGGACAAGCTCTATTGCTTCCGTTTCTGTTTTGGCGAGATCTTCTTCTTCGCCTTTTTCTGGTGCCCTTGCCTCGATCGTTTGCGCGAAGTTGCTTGCCGTAGCTTTTCGCGCTTTTACAAATACCTTTCTTACCTCGGCTTGGTTTATGAATACCTCTGCATCTCCATCCTTGGTGGCGAATGTGACAGTCAAGTACTTCACATCAGGGCGAATATACAGATTCCCCATTGTCTGCCTTCCAAGGATGGCGTTGTACGAGGACGGGACGTTCATGACGATGAATCTCGCCATTGTGGAGGCGTTCAACTCAGCTGCTCCATTCACCGAAGTCCCTTTCATCATCAGCGGGAGGTCGATACATCCGAGGACTGGGAGTTCGGGTGGTCCAAGCCAAAAGTGGGCGAGGTGACAGGCTTCAGTTCGCTGCCGGAGATGCCCAAGCTCGGCAGCGGGTGCGAGAATAGGACGTCAGCGTTTGAGCCATCATCAAGCAACACTCTTTTGACGTCCAAGTTCCCTACTCTCGCCATAATCAGTAGCGGATCGCCGTGGGGGAAGACGACGGTGGAGCCATCTTTGCGAGCCAGCTTCTTTGATGGAATTTGATACTCCATGACTGCAATTTCTCTGGCTTTCCGCTTTCTTTCCGAGGATGGGAGCCCCGTGGTGATGGTTTAGATAACCCCTGCTGGAGGTGGAGGGCGCTTTTTTGGACTTCTATTTCTCCGCCTGTTGGAGTCATAGTCCTCATCTTCGGCCCTTTCTTCCTCCATTTTTCTGTCTTTCGGGGATGGCATCCTCAAATATTTCCGAAGTTGGCCCAGTTTTATCAGCGACTCTATGTACTTCTTCAGCTGGAAACAGTCTTCGGTGTCATGACCGTGGTCGCGATGAAACTAGCAGAACTTCTTTGCATTCTACTTATTATCGGCGGTCATGGCCCTTGGTCGCCGAATCTGCGTCCCTTGCCTTTCCAGCGCCATGAGAATGTTGGTCCGTGAAGTGCTCAATGGTGTGAAACTTTGAGGTTTCCTTCCTCGCATCCTCCGAGGTCGTCCGGCGTATTCGGTAGGATGCCGAGCTTGTTGACTGGACTCTTCGGGGCGGTGGTGATCAGACTTCGGCCCAGCCATTCTTAGTTCTTCGGCGGTCATGTGCTATTCTGCTCTTCGTTAAAATTCTCCGAGGGTCTCCGGGGGGTCTTTTGAGAACTCGTAGAACAGCTGTGAGTCTCGCCGAAGGCCTCGTGTCATGGCAAGAATGCGGATTTCAGGCCTGAAGTCTGGGACGCTCAGAGCTTCCCTGTTGAATCTTTCGACATAGTCTCGGATGGTTTCTCCATTCCTCTGCTCTATGTCGAACATCTGCACAGGCATCTTCGCCGTAGGTCTGCTCCCAATGAATTGCTGTGTGAAGGCCGTGGACAACTCCTGGAACTCAGTGATGGTCCCTGAAGGCAATGAATTGTACCACGCAGTTGCTGGCCCTATGAGGGTGACTTCGAAGCACTTGCACATGGTAGCGTCGTCAGCACCGTGTATTATCATGCTGCGTCTGTACTTCGTCAAATGGGCCTGTGGATCAATACGGCCATCATAAATCTCCAACCGAGGTACTCTGAAGTCACCTGGCATGGCTGCCTCAACAACGGCCTGAATAAATGGCGAGTCATCTTCGCAGCATGTTCCTGAGAGTCTGTCCCAAACGGGTTTTCTGGCCACTTGTTTCTCCACTCTGTCCAGCCGTGCTAGTATCCTCTCCATCAGCACTGTGGCGCTAGGGCCTTCTTCAGGGAATGGAGATCGCCGACACTTCTTCGGCGGGTGAGTTCAGCGCTGAGGGGACAAGGACCTCGCCTCAGGCGACGAACTGCTTCGCTATGAGACTCTCGGTCGCTTGGACCCGGTTTGTCCCACAGGCCGTTTCCCGAGGGCTATATTTTCTGTGGATGATTCTTCGCGAGGGTCTCCACTCCCCGAACTGCGATGTGTAGACTTGGGGCTTTTCTCCCGAGGGCGTGTCGGTCAGGGGGGTCTCTGGGCCAGTGCTTGCTGTGCCCACCTTCGGTCGATCTGCTGGGTCATTTCAGACACGACCGAACGCTGAAAGTCCCTCAAGAAGCTCATGGTGATTACCAGATGGCGGTCTTCCTCAGGCGCAGAAGTCCCTGGGAATGTTTGCTCAGCAGCCGGTTGCATCTCAGGCACGGACGGGGACTTCGGGAGCCTCTTGTCCTTAGAACGCCGAGTCTCAACGACGGCGATCTCAGAGCGGGTTCCCACAGACGGCGCCAAATGATGGCCAGGGGCCTCATCGTTTATAGTCATGGTGACTGGTGGAGAGACTTCTGGGAGGAAGAACGCCTGGTGGAATGGATAGCCCGAAAGAGAGTGCCTGAAAGCTCAGAAACAAAGGGTTAGGAGGCCCCCGGAGTATTTTTCCGGGGGGGGAGCCTCCGACGCCCAAGTCAGTGGTGGCTGAGAAAAGGCAGAGGAAATAGCACAAAGGGCTGAAGAGTCTCGCCTGGTAGTTTTCTCAGAGTGTGGGAGCAGTGTTTGGCCAACCAACCAGCCTCCTGCCAAGTATTAATTCCTAGTATTTAAAGGAGTGCCTAGCCCGTTCAGATCATGACATGTGTTCAGTCGGATGTTCCCTGAGTTTCTGGGCATAGGAGACAGATGACTGGTAGCAGGTTGTCCTGAGCCACGTGCTGAGATGGGCCATGATGTGATTCTGATGGCGTCCATATGTCAGAGCGCCTATTCAGGCGACTTTATGACGTCTGTGAAAGGACGTGTCAAAGGCTTCCTTAAATGCTTCCATAAACGCTCCTACCGTACTCCCGAGGTCCCTAGGTGAGGTCGTCCTCTAGTTCGGACAGAGCCTCTTCGGGAAACAAGCCCTCACTTCGGGGGTTCCCAGTTTCAGGGAGTTCCGCCTTAGGGGATATCATGTTAGGCTCGCTATTTCTGGTGCCGCTTTTCCGAAGGCGATATGTTCACAACCTTGGGGGGCGAGTAGTGTCCTCGGGGTTTCCTGGCGTGCCGGGCTCGAAGCTCTTCGGCTATTTCCTGAGGTGCCTGATCGCACCTTTTCTCGGGTAGCGCCAGCTTCTTCTGGCCATCATTGTGGTAGGGAGTTCGGCCAGATAGAGGCGATAGCGTTTGGCTATCAGTGCCCATACTGTGAAAGTTGACCTGAGACCAAGGAACAAGAATGGATCATGAGGAGAAAGGCTAAGGCCAAAAGGTGCAAAGTTTGCATCACTTTTAGGTTGTACCTAGGAAATGTTGCCAACAGCTTGAATGGTCATCGGACTAGTCTCATATTTGGGCTCGGTTAGGTTAAGTCCAACCTAGGAAGTTCATTCCCAACAATTGTTGCCACAATGAGTCAACCTAGGGCACCAAAGCAGTAGTTCAGGTATTGCTTCAATTAGCCAAGTGGTGAAAGTAGGCAGCCATTAGTTGAGTGCGACCATAGCTGTAGTGAACTCGCAAGCAGTGCATGGCTAATGTGAGGTAAGTCTTTAACCTTTCTTTAGTATTCCAGTTACTTTATTGGTAAGTTCTAGCATTGGTTTGCTAGTATAGTTTAATTTTGTCTTGTTGGGTAGTAGTTTTGAGCAAGGTTAAGGGTTGACGTAAGTGCATTAAGAACCTGATGATGCACTAAGTATTGGGTTAATACCCAGCACCCTAGGACCCATTTGTTAATATGTAAAACCACATAAGTGAAGGCCTAAATGCCTTAGATTGGAAATGTTCCAAAGTTCCATAGGTTTTCTTCTTGCATGAGTTAGTTCAGTGGCCTAGTTGATAGAAAATGACTGGCTAGTTGAATAGATAAGTTCTTTAGAGTAAACAAGCAATGGCATAGTTTAGTCAAATGCTACAAAGGTAAGTAGGTAAGTTTTTTTTTTTTGTTTTTAACCTTTAAATGTAGGACATAACTATGGAAGGAAGAAAGGTGTAGGGAACTCATTCAGGGTAAATGGATGGATAGGCTTATTCATCCATTAGCTGTATACCCTGCGGTTGAGCCAGTAGTAGTAAAGTCATTGTTAGGGTTCAGCATGACTTTCGGAAGCTAATAATATCACCCAAGCAATAGGAATGACTACCATGGGCCACGGGAAAGTCAGTGACATATTGCCATCATCTCTAGGTTAAGTGGAGTCGATGGCCAACAAGTTGACTTGTGGAAGAAGAGAGACTTGACTAGTGAAACTAGCCAAGTTGGTAAAGGCCTAAGTGCTAAGTGGAACTAATGATGTTGTGGTGATCTTTTAATGCTTTATGTTAGTGCCTGTAAGCTAGTAGACCATTGAGCTATCTAGTAAAAAATGACCAAGTGATGGTAGAAAGAAGATGTTTTGCCTCAACCCTACAACGTAGTGTTTGAGCAGTGCTGATGAAGGAGAGTTCACTATGACTAGTAGAAAGTCAACTCACAAGTAACCATAAGGTGAAGTAATCTACCACCAAGTTAAGTGTTATACTTAGTAATCAAACTGCCAGGTCAAGTATGGGTACTATTTTGCTCAAGTATCTATCTTGTGGCTCTGATAGTTGTTGTGTTTACCGTAGTAATGAAAAGTCAATGGTTGGAAGCCTAGTCAGTGAGGATATTGGTTAAGTTAGTTAAAGACCAGAGTTAAAGCATTTCACTTGACCCTAGTACCTACAAAAGGAAAGGCTTGTGATCTATGAGATTGGTCGAGGCTAGTGGGTTGGCTTACAACTCCAAGGGATAGAACCAGTCCCAAGATGCATAATGTGGTGCACTAAGTGAAGTTGTTACAGACAAGCCACCCAAGTGATTTTATATGGGTAACCACCTCCTGATAGTTAACTGAAGTGGTGGGGAAATTGGTTCCCTAACAAGAATGTAAGTTGATGAGACAAAATCCATAAGTGCATCATTTTGACACTAGGATGATACAGTGTAGTCATGGTATGCTAGTTAAGTATGAAAGGTGGAGATGGTTCTTTATAACCATAAACTAAGTAATGGACGGTCATTAAGAGGTTGCTTGATAGTGTTAGAGGTCAGGAGGCCTGTGAGGTAGTAAGACTAGAGGCAAGTCAGAGCCTAATGAATGGGACTAAGGTGTCTAGTCAACTACCAAGCCAAGGACAGCTAGTATTGCCCGGTGGCATCCTCGTTGTATGACATGCTCGCTTGAAGAAGAGAATTCCGGTATGAAGGTGCCTAAAACACTCAGAAGAAATAGGGTTAGGAGCTCCTCGGAATGTGTTTCTAGGGGAGGAACCTCCGACGCCCAAGTCAGTGTTTTTTAGAGTGGTAGTAGTAGGGAGCAGAGAGTGAGGAAAATAGCAAGAGTTCTGTGTCCTTCCTTACGAAGGTCCTTCCTAAGTATTTATAGGAGGGTGGAGGTAGAAGGCTGTTCGGCACAGCCTGTTCAGATTATGACAGGTGTTCGGTCAGATTTGATCCGTACCCTCAAAGTTAGGTATCTCCAGCTAGCCGAAGGCTGTTTCGGGTAGAGGGTAGGGGTGTGTGCAAGGTCTCTCTGTCAGAGGCTCCTTAACCATTTTTTTCGTATCTCCGCAAGACCCCTACGGAGAATGAGACCCCTTCGGAGTATAAGGCTCCTTCAGATTAGGAGGCCCCCTTCGGCTCAATATAGCCATCGAGGGCAATTAGGAGAGGCCCTTGGGCAGATTCGGGCACCTTTGGAAAATGCTCTTCCTTGTCGAGGATAGGGATATACTTTCCTAAACTTGGTGAGTTCGCTATTCCGAATGTGGTAGTTTATAGGTTTTCTGAGGTCGGTTCAATTACCAACCGAGGGTGGTTGTCATTCACCGACGTTGGTGCTAGGTCTCTCCCGATGGTGGTTTTTGGCTAGGTGATTTGAAGATCTCGGTTCTAAGGTGATGTTCTTTTCGAGGATGGTAAGGGCCCCCTCTTTCCCGAGGTTGGTCACTCAGGTTTCCTGAGGGTGGTGCTTCTTAAGTCACTTTGGGAATTCTAGAACGGTTAATAGCCCTTTGCCTATCACATGCCCCCCTCAGAAAGCTGAAGTTATATCTTCAGTACATGAGCTTTTGCAAGCATTTCGTGGAACTGTTTGTTGTAGGTGACGGTCGTTTCAACAAGTAAACAAAATTTTTGGCCGAGGTTACCTTCTTCGGATGAAGGCCCTTCTTTGGTTCAAAATGCCTCTCCTAGCCGAGGTAGTGCCTTCGGCATTAGGTGGTACTCATTCTTTGCCCAAGCTTAGGGTGTTCCCAAAGTTGTTCCTTCAGGACGAAGCGTGCATTCCCCTTCTGGGTTTTTTATTGCCTACCAGTGAATCCTCACATCTTCTGAATAGATGGACGCATCTCCTTGGGATAGACTCATGCCTGCCAGTGAATCGTCACATCCTTTGACTAAATAGATGCGTCTCCCCGGGAAGATTTGCATAGGTCCGACAGCTGTCAGGAGCGTGCCCTTATTTCTCTCATCAGGTGACACCTGTCACCAACCGACTGGTGAACGGTCCCGTCCATTATGTCGGTTACGTCTGTTCACCTGCGAATGGTCATTATGGTGACGCTTCGCTTGCCTCATTCGGTCTATATAAACCCTTCCTCCTTAGTTTTTTCCACAATTTTCTTCTTTTGCTATCTTTTGCTCTCGAGTTTCCTCTTGTCTCTTTCTTTTTTTGGGGGTAGTGCTAGAGCAGGAGTGATTTCCAGCAACACTTGCGATGGTCTTCCGAAGTTCGTACCTTGTTTCGAGCTAGGCGGGTCTTTTTTCCAAAGTCGTTCTTTGGTATTTTTTGTGTGTCTTCTCCATTCTTTTTCTTTCACCTTCCCGAGGTTAGACATCTTCTTTTTGAACATGTCTGCTCCCCAAGCTAAGACCTATCCCATTCCTAAGAGTTGGCTTCCCATCAACTCTCATCCTAGTTGTGCCACTTCGAAGAAACTTCAGAAGTGGTCGGCCAAATTCTTCCTTCTTTCTTATGTTGTCATTAGGCTACCTAGTCTAGGTATGCCTAGTTATATGCCTCATTCGGATGAGGTTATCATCTTTTGGGCCCAGCTGAAGGTTGGACATCGGTATCCTCCGCCGAAGATGGTTTGTGACTTTTGCCAGTTCCATGGCATAGCTGTGAACCAACTTCCTCTGAAGTCTTATTCTTATTTCAACACCTTCCTTTGCATGTGTGGGGTCTTTAAGATAGAGCCCCACTTCATCTTCTTCATGCAATATTACAAACTCCACCCTGTCCCAAAGGGTGGGTTCTACTTCTTGCTTCCTCGGGTATCTGGGAGCATGAATTACACGTTCACCTTTGGGTCAAAGGACAGCTGGCAAGGGTAGTAGAAGAAGTTCTTCTTTCTGAAGGTCGATGAGTAGTGGAAGCGTGTGCCTGCCAAATGGGCTTCAGGGACTTTGGATATTGATGTAGTTGATCCCAGGAAGCTACTAACCTTAGAGTTAGAAGCCCAATTTGAGGAGTTTGACAGCTGTATTCAGGCTATTGTGGACTAGGATCTTGAGGTCCCTCCGCCTTCCTTTTACCCCTTTCCCATTAGATGGAATTTCATGACCGAAGAGGTTCTTCGGGAGTTGGGGTGATCAAGGAACACATTACCAACCTAAACATGCCGAAGCCTCCTTCTGACAGGAAGAAGGCGTGGCTGGTAATGCTCCTTCAGGGTGAACTCACGTATCCAGTTCTTGAGGAGAGTAAGTTTCTTTCCATATTTTTTCATTTATCTCCTTCTGTACTTACACTAATGTTCTTCTTTTTACAGAGATGGGTGACAAGTCCCCTACATTTTAGAGGTCTTTTTTCCTCAGTCAGGCCGAGAAGGACGAGCAGCAGAGAAATAAGTCAGCACTGAAGAGGAAGAAGGTGCTTAGGGGACCATATTCGGCCCTGAAGTCGAAGAAAGTCAAGAAGGACTCCCTTGCTCCTCTGCCCGAAGGCGATGTGGAGGTGCAGGATCAAACTTCTGTTCGCACTGACCCCCCTTCGGAGCCAGCCATCTGCTCAACTCCCCTAAGTCCCAATACTACGGCGGAGACCTTGGGGACCTCGGTTGGGGGACCTTCGATCAAGGAGCTTGAGGAGCGCTGAAAGAGGAAAGGCAAGCATGTTTCTGCCGAGGTCCTCGAGGTCAGTGATTTTGAGGGAGACGACGCCAAGCTTCCGCCAGGTTTGTTCCTTAGCCATTCTTCTATGAGTTTGGGAATTTTTTGGTATTTTAGACTTTATAGATGAATGGCTAAGGGATAACGTGCTACTGGAACTTCAGTGTTATTTTATCGAGGAACAAGCACCTGCTTAGTGGGTGGTGGAGCATGCTCGAAGGAGGGCCCTTCAGGATACCAAGATTTTGAATGACAAGGTGCCAAGGGAGCCTTTCTAGACTTTCACAGAGGACATGGACTTGTTCTCCGAGGATAGCCAGAAAATGGCTCCTCAGATGGCGAAAGACGTCCTGACAAATGCCACTTTCTAGTCCTTCATGGAAGAGTGTCTGAATGAGGAGGTCCTCGCTGCAAGGATGAGTAAACATGCTGCCCAAGTAAGCTTTTGAACCTTTTGGGACTTAGAAAATTTCCTAAGTTTTTGCCCTTTTTTTTATCCTCATTCTACTTTTCCTTTTGCAGCTCTGGGCATATAGTGGATACTTCAGAGCTTGGGCAGCCAAACAATCTTCGGTCCGAGGTCAGACTTTGCCAAGGACTTCTTTGCCAGCTCTGTCATCAAGTACGACAGGCTTAATAAAATTGCCAAGGAAGAGCTGGCCAACCTTCAGGAAGAGTTTCTGAAGAGTTAGGGGGAGCTCATTTAATACTTTTCAGTGAAGATGTCAGAATTCATGTCAGGACCACCAGTTAGTACTTGGCTATGGCCAAGAAGAGAATGATGAAGACATGAAATTAAGTACAAGAGGGACTTGTTTGAACATGGTCTTAGTGATGAGAATACAAGACTATGTGAATTATGTGTTTTAATTACACATACAAAAGTTGTATGTGAACTATGCCATGAAATAAAGTTCTAGTACCAAACTGGACTGGTAACTAGTGACTAACATGGAGCTATGCAATACTATGGGCCAAATTGCACATACATGAAAAACTATGTATGACTTGGCAAGAAATAAAGTTTGAAGACTCAATTGAAAACCTTGGACTAGTGCTGGAATTAAAACTACAAACCAAGGATGGACAAATTTAGCCATGCAATTTTGTGAGATGGCTAAAGAGGAGGTAAGCCAATATTGTGGCTCTTGGTCAATGGGCAGCCAACTTGACTTGAATTAATTAATTGGAAGTGTTAGTGGAGCTATTAAAATATTGGAAGTTGCCTAGTGGAGCCATTAAAATAAGGTAAACCTTGGACAAAGAAATGAATTGTTTATTCATGGTGGAGCATGATTGATTTGTTTATTGGTGATGATGGAAGATGGAATTAATTATTGCTAAAAGAATGGTGTGATGGACGAATTTTATATGGTATAATAATGCAATTATGTCCACATTTTGTGTACTTGGCATGTGGGCCAACAATTTAAAAAGAAATGCTGGAAATTGCATTGAATTTGGTGGCTAGAATGGAAGTATGGAGACATGGAGGGTTGGAGGCGCCATGCAAATTAGTTGGGGGATTTCCTTGGCATTTAAGCCAACTTTGATTAATCAATCCAAGGCTGGAAGCCTTTGTCCGCCACCCAAAAATGCAGCTGCCATGCTTGACTAATATATTACATGAAATGGGTTAGTGCTTGGGAGAATATTGCATTGAATAATGCTGAAAATTGTTGTTTATTGTGCACTAGAGTGGGCGGCCTTCTTATGCAGCAAACATTCCTTGGAGTTGTCATTTAGTTGCTGCCTTTGTTGGTTTTGGAGAGCACTTGGCCGAAACACAAAGCTCTTCCATGTTCTTCCATGTTCTTGCTTGTTCTTCACTTGTTCATCTTGATTCTTGGCCGAAACTTGAGTGTTCTTGAGTGTACATCCAAATTTCCAGCAAAACTCTTGAAGATACCTTGTTGAGCGTCAAGATTTGAGCTTGTTCTTGAAGGAACAAGGCATGGCCGAATATGTTCATGCATGTTCATGAAGTTCTCTTGAAGTTTACTTGGTGTTCTTGGTGTTGCATGTTGATTTGGAGCTCGGTTGTGCAAGTCCAGAATTTTCAGCCTTGTTCTTGAGGTAAAGGCTCAAGAGTACTTAAATCCATGGTATGTTTTCCATGAATAAGACTTATATTGACTAAAGGAAGGCTGTATTGTGTTAGGAGAACCTTGGACCGAAAGTTTGAAGCTAAACCACCAAAGAACACTAGTTGGCCGAATGGTGTGCATGTTTGTTATTGAGTGTTCTTGGTGAGTTCATGGTGTTTTGGCATGGAAATGATGATTTCATGAGTTTATGTGAATGATATGTGAAACTCATGGTGGCTGTGTTTATGGCCGAAAATGAAAGGTAACTTGGACTTGGAGATTGAAGCTTGGATTAAGACATTCAAGCTTGTGTTGGACAAACTAACCAAAACACCATTGAAGTTGAAGTTTCAAACTTAACTTGGAAGAAATCCAACAAGGCCGAATTTACTCAAGCTAAAAAGTGTGGTAAGGATTCATGAATTACTTGTGCTTGGTATATTTTCCATGATTAATGACAAGTAATTGAAGCTACTAATTGATGGTCAAGATTTGCCAAGTGATGTTAGTATGCTTGAAGGGCAATATGGAATTAATGGTTCCATGGGTTGATTAGCTAATCAATGAATGGCAAGTGTAAAGTTCTTGGTGGGTTTGGCCAATCCATCAAGCACTTGAGAGCTCGAGGGGAATGGAGATGATTTCATGAAGAAATGGTGTGCAAAATTGTACATGAGCACTTGCTAGTGGCTATGGCCGAATTGAAGAAGTGGTGTGTGTGTGAGTTTGTGTGCTTTTGTTGATTGATTGTGCATGCTAACCAACTTATTATTGATATATGTTGAATATAGGCTTCGGCCAAATTGTATTTTCCTTGTCTTTGTGTCTTTGGATGTAGGTACTAGCTTGATTATGGAGGTTAAGCTTATGCTTAACAATATGAACTCCTTTGGAGTTGTGTGAATCCTTACTGAGTTTTAAACTCACTGCCCTTATTGGTTGAATTTTCAGGAAAGGGTAAAGAGCTTGAGTAATTGTGCTTCTGTTTGGACTTCTTGGTTTTTGTGTACCAAGTTTACTTATTGTCCAAGGTATGTGTGCCAACAAATTCTTGGCTTGAAATGTGCATTTTATTCCATGGTCTTATGTAGGCCGAATTTAATGGATTAAGTTTTGCAGGAGATTAGCTGTGGGACTTGAGCTAGGAGGTGTTGGTTGAGTGGGCTTTTGGCATTTGAGACTTGGTGGGCTTTGGAGACCAATAACTTGGTCTTTTGGACTTGTACCTATAGTGCACATTTTGTAGTACCCTTTGAGCATTATGGGTAGTTGTGTACATATGGGCTATGTGAGAATTGGGCTGCAACTTTTGGGCCCATTTGCATCCTTGGCATGATTGCCATGTAGTTGTTGTTAAGTTGTGGACTTAAGCACTTTTGGGCCCATGTTGGACTTATGCATTTTGGGCCTTAGTGGACTTTGTATGTTGGACTTGTTGGCTGTATGTTAGCCAAGTTTCTTTGGACTTTATGACTATCAGCATGATGTTTTGATGTTGGCTTCCTTGTGTACTATACTTGGCCGAATGCTCATCATCATATATGTATGTGTTTTCAAGCTTGAAAATGGATATGGGCTTCTTTGTTGCCATGCATAAGACTAGTACACTTGATTGCACACAAGTTAAGCACTTAAAGGAAAAAGTGCAAGTGTTGCTTGTTTTGCAAGTAATGGGTTGGGCTTGCTTAAGCTGCAAGGTCTTGGTCTAAAATAAGCAGGGACATCCTGGGCCACCTCCCAGGCCAATAAAAAGAATGCCCAATAATCTACTTAATGAAGGTTAGGTAACTAAACTCTGATGATAACTCTTAAAGACCCAAGTATTCTGGACCTTCAGGGTAGTGGTTGGTGAGAGGCACAGAGTGTGCATGGGCTGGGGCCTGTGTGGGGTGTGACAATTCAGGTCGAAGGTGATATCTTTGACCTCAGCGAACGAGGCTTTCCAAAAGGAAAAGGAGGGTGTCATTGCTGACCTTACAAAGGCATTAGCTTTTAACTCCAAATTTCTGTCCGAGGTCGACAAGCTAAAGAAGGAGAAGAAAAAAAGGAAGAAGTTGGAGAGGGAGGTCATTGTCCTCAATATTGAACTGGAGGACTTGCATGTGGAGAAGAATAAGTTTGACCAAGCAACTAAGTCCTTTTGTCAGGACGGTTTTTGCCTGGCCCATCATGAAGTTCTGTCCAAATTTCCCGACCTTGACCTTTCCTTTCTGGCGGCCCTGAACATCCCCAAAGGACCATCTTGGGAGTGGCCGAGGATAGAGTTCCTCAATCTCCCAGCTAATCCACCTTCAGGCCCAACAGTTCCTACCAAAGAAGATGACACCAAAGGTGAGGTAGCTGAAGATGCCGAGGAGCCAGCAGGTGTCCGGGACCCCGAATAGGCTTCCTTTTGCTTCTCTCCCTTGTAATTTTATCCCTTTGTACTTTGTAACAAAATTTCAATGAAACTTTTTTCTTCAAAATTTTGGCTAAGTTCCTTACTGAACTATCTTCAACGTCAAAGGGTGTCACGACCATGTTCAGTCATCATCCTTTGGAAAAAGACCATCTTCTGTGAAACTTAACACATGTATAATTAGTTAAGTCAATTTTTCACCAACCGCACTCAGTTAACATTTTTTGGAAAAAGTGACCCTTCGGACATATCCACATTCGGACCATTTCATCCTTGAAAATTTTTCTAAGTTCTTCATTTATGCACTTCAGGAAGTGGCTACTTTTGGCTTTCCTCCTTCGGGTATGACCATGTTTGGTCACATGAAATGCTCTCTTTTAAAAACCATGTTTGGTTGAAGGAAATATTCACCTTCGGATATAACCATCTTTGGTTATGCCTTTTTGGTGTTTTTGTGCAACTTTCTTCTTGAAAATTTTTCTAAGTGTGCAAATTTACTGAGGTAGTTTTATAAAATGACCATCTTTGATTGTCATCCATCAGAGGCAACCATGTTCGGTTGCACATCTTTGGCTAAACTTAACTTTTTGTGAAGTAGCGAATTGTCTTTTTCAACCATGTTCAATTGATATTCTTTGACAAAAAACTGTCTATTTTCACGAATACTTCTTCGGCAATGACCATTTTCGGTTTTCCCCCTCGAAAGCAAACATGTTTCATTTTCTCCTTCGGAGGCCAACATGTTTGGTCATTATGCCTTCAGAAAAAATGTATAATCTTGCACGTAGGCATTTTTGGGAAAAACTTTGTTCGGTTTTTACACCATGTTCAGTCAATCACCCTCGGTAAGAATTGTACAATTTTTCCTCAGAAAAAATTTTCAAGTATAGAATTTTTTCAAGGAATCTAAATGCCATGTATTTTTAAATTCTCCACCTTCGATGTCACCAAGCTTGTAGACTCTTAGTCGAACTTCATTGAGGACCAAATAAGGTCCATCCTAGTTCATCCAAAGTACTCCGTGAGATGGTCTTCAGGCTTCAAATTTGCCTTTTCGGAGGACAAGGTCCCCCTTCTTGATTCCTTTCCGCTTGACATGCAGGTTGGTAGCGACGGCTACTCTCTACTAGAAAGCTTTTCTTCTGAGCTCAGCCATCTCTTTGTGCTCGTCAATGAGGTCCAACTTGGTTCTTAAACTGAGGTTGTTCCTTTCTTCGTCGAACACTTG
This sequence comes from Aquilaria yunnanensis, assembly GCA_039654915.1. Taxonomy (NCBI): domain Eukaryota; kingdom Viridiplantae; phylum Streptophyta; class Magnoliopsida; order Malvales; family Thymelaeaceae; genus Aquilaria; species Aquilaria yunnanensis. The sequence goes on from CM077598.1 coordinate 82,317,850, forward strand.
TACCTTAACCGATGGTTGTACGACCTCGACAGGGATAATGGCCTCTATGCCGAAGACAAGTGAGAATGGTGTCTCACCCATGGCTTTTCTAGGGGTTGTTCGATAGCTCCATAGGACACTCGGAAGCTTTCCTGGCCATCTTCCCTTTGCTTCCTTCAACCTTTTCTTCATGCGATCCTTTATTGTTCTGTTGGACACTTCAACTTGTCCATTGCTCTCGTGGTGGGCCATCAAGGCGAAGTTTAACTTTGTCCCGAGGTTGACTATGAATTCCTAGAAACCTTTATCGGTAAACTGGGAACGATTATCAACTACTATCACCCTCAGTATGCCAAATCTGCCTATGATGTTCTTCCAGAGAAATCTCTGTATGTCCTTCGTCGAGATTGCCGCTAAAGGCTCTACCTTGATCCACTTGGTAAATAATCTACTGTGACAATCCAAAACTTCACTCCTCCTGGAATTGTTAGGAAAGTTTTAAGAAGGTCAATACCCTAAACGGCAAAAGGACAAGGGTAATTTGCTGAAGTTATCATTTCTGAGGGTAGTCTTTGTATAGGTGCGTGTCTTTGGCATTTGTCGCATTTCTGGATGAACTGTCTCGCATCCTTCCTCAAGGTGGGCCAGAAATATCCTTACTGAAGTAGCACTCCGGCTAGGGCATTAGTTCCTATGTGAGAACCGCAAGCCCCCTTATGGACTTCTTTCAGGATAGCTTCAACGTCCTCTTCGCTGACACACCTTTATATCGGACTTGCGTACCTTTGTCGATACAATTCTTCCCTAATCAAGAAGTATCCTCCCAAGTATTTTCATACTCTCGCGGCTTCAAGAGGGTCTTCGAGAAGTTCCGACGTTGTGAGGTATTTCTTGATAGGGTCTTTCCATCCTCTTCCCGAGGTTGCTATACATATTAGAGCCACACTTGGCTGATACAGTACCTCAATGGACTCTTTTGATTTGGCTAAAGTATCGGCTTCCATATTGTCTCGCCGAGGTACATTTTCTATATGTACCGTGTCAAACTCCTGGATCAGTTTTTCACGAGATCATGGTACTTTGCCAAGTTTAGGTCATTTGCCCCATAGTCCCCAGCCGTTTGTCATACCACTAGCTGAGAATCACTATGGGCCTTGAGATTCCTTACACCAACTCTTTTTTTGCCAGCCTCAAGCCTGCTAAGAGGGCTTCATATTCCATGACATTGTTGGTGACATTGAATCCAAATTTGATGGCCTTCCTCACTTCCATACCTTCGGGACCGCGAAGGATTACTGCAGCTCCTTGGTGTTCGGAACTACAGGCTCAATCAACAAAGAGTGTCCACTCAGGTTCATCTTTTCCGAGGTCTTCCAGGGTATCCTCGATTTTTGGGACTTCGGCAATGAAGTCTGCCAATGCTTGGGCCTTTATTGGCCTTCTCGGCTCATAGGTAATGTCGTATTCACCGAGCTCAATGCACCATTTTGACAATCTTCCCGAGTGGTCTACCATCCTCATGACATCCCAAAGAGGTAGGTTACTTCAGACAGTAATAGGGTGTCCTTGGAAGTAAGGTCGGAACCTTCTACTTGCTAATACTAAGACATAGATGGCCTTCTATAGAAGAGGGTACCTAACTTTGGCACCGTGTAGGGACTTACTCACATAGTATACCGGCCACTGCCATCCTCCCTCTTCCTTTACAATCACCGAACTCACCGCTTTTTCGCTGACGGTGAGGTAAAGGATAAGCGGTTTTCTTTCCCTCAGCTGTCGAAGTGTCGGCAGACAGGTTAAGTAGCTTTTGAGCTCATCCCAGGCCTTTCAGTTGTCTTTATTCCAAGGATGTTCCTCGGAGCCGAAGGTATCTTTATTTTTTGCTGCTTTGGTGAGCACTTTGAAAAACGGTCAACACCGATCCCCATATCTAGAGATCAATCTACTAAGGGAAGTGATTCTCCTAGTCAGCATTTGCACATCCATGGTTGTTGTGGGAGTTCGGAATCATAGCAGGGCCTTAACTTTTTCTGGGTTGGCATCAATACCTCTTTCTGATACCATGAATCCAAGGAACTTGCCTGCATTCATCCCGAACACGCACTTCTCCGGGTTGAGACAGATTATGAATTCTTAAAGTCAATGGAATGTTTCCTTTAAGTCTAAGATATGACTACTAGGCAGTTTTCTCTTAAGTATCATATCATCGACATATACTTCCATTTTCCTCCCAATTTGGGTGTCAAACACCTTGTTCATCAGCCTTTGGTACGTGGCCCCTACATTCTTCAGACCGAAGGGCATTCTGACATAACAGTAGGTCCCAATTTCGGTGATGAAGGCTATTTTATCCTCATCTTCGGGATTCATCCGAATTTGGTGGTATCCACTGAAGGCGTCGAGGAAGCTGAGCAGACCGTATTCGGTGATGGAGTCCACTAATTAATCTATTGGTGGGAAAGGATATGAATCCTTAGGACATGCATCGTTTACATTTCAGAAGTCGATGCACATTCGGAGTTTATCACTCCCTTCCTTAGTAGCAATGACAACGTTGCTAAGCCATTCGGGGTACTTGACCTCTCTTATTATGCCTGCTTCTGTTAACCGTTGGACTTCAGCTCTGATGAAGCTATTCTTATGTGCCGAGAGGCTTCACTTTTTTTGTCGAACAGGCGTTACCTCCAGGCACACTTTAAGGCTATGTTTGATTATGCAAGGGTCTACCCCAGGCATGTCCTTCAGAGAGTTGGCAAACAGATCTTTGTTCATTAACAGAAAAGATACAACCTTTTCCTTGTCACCTTCGACCAGTTTTGTCCCTACTTAGGTACTTCAGCACGGGACAAGTTCTACATCCTCTGTTTCTATTTTTTCGAGGTCACCTACTCCTTCTCCTATTGCCTTTTCAGCGAGTATGCTCTTTTCTTCCGAAGTCTGTGCATGAACTTTCATTGGACTTTGTCTTGCCCTCACGAATACTTTCCTCACCTTAGCTTGATCAATGAATATCTCTACGTCCCCTTCCTTCATTCCGAAGGTGTCTGTTAGGAATTTTACATCTATTCGAATGTAGAGATTTCCTTGTGTCTGCCTTCCGAGGATAGCATTGTATGAAGAAAGGACATCTATGATGATGAACCTTGTCATTATGGAGCCGAATAGCTCTTTCTTGTTCTGAACCGATGTTCCCTTTAGCATCAAAGGCAGATCAATCCACCCGAGCACAGGGAGTTCAGAGGGACCTACACCGAATGTAGAGGAAGTAATAGGTTTGAGATCACCTTTGGAGATGCCCAAGTTTGGCAATAAGTGGGAGAACAGAACATCGGCATTGGAACCATCATCAATGAGCACTCTTTTGACATCTGAACTCCCTATCCTTGCCATAATTAGGAGGGGGTCATCATGAGGGAACTTCATCGTAGACCCATCTTTCCAAACAAGCTTGTTCGCTAGGTTTTCGAACTCCATCATCAAGATTTCCCAGACTTTCCTTTTCCTCTTGGCTGAGGGTATCCCAGTGGTGATTATCCAGATTACTCCGGCCTGAGGTGGTGGATGCTTTCTGGGACTTCAGTTCCGACGTCGGTCGGAATCATAGTCCTCATCTTCCCCTTTCCGTTCTTCTTCTCTTCTTCCTTCAGGGGACGGCATTCGCAGGTATCGCCGTAGTTGGCCATGTTTGATCAGAGATTCTATGTACTTTTTCAGCTGGAAGCAGTCCTCGGTGTCGTGCCCATGGTCTTGGTGAAATTGGCAAAACCTCTTCATGTTCGTCTTTTTCTCCGAGGTCATGACCTTCGGACGTTGGATAGTAGTCCCTTGCCTCTCCATAGCCATCAGTATGTTTGTCCTCATGGTGTTGAAGGGAGTGAATAACACCTGCCTCTTCCCTCTTTGTTTCCAAGGTCTACCCCACCCTCAGTCGGATACCGAGGTTGGTGAGCCTGACCCTCGGGATGATTGTGGTCAAACTTCAGCCCTCCCATCCATAGTTCTTCAGCCGTCATGTGTTGTTTCACCCCCCAGTAGAATTCCCCGAAGGTGTCCGGGGGATCTTTGGAGAACTTGTATAATAGGTCTGAGTCTCTCCGAAGTCCCTTGATCATGGCGAGGATGTAGATTTCGGGGCAGAAGTCGGGCACACTCAGGGCTTCCCTATTGAACATCTCGACATAGTAGCGAATGGTCTCTCCATTCCTTTGTGCTATATCGAACATCTGGACGGGCATCTTCACCATCAGTCTACTTCCAATGAACTGTTGAGTGAATGCGGTGGACAACTCCTGGAAACCCATTATCATTCCGAGGCTAAGGAGTTATACCACGCAGTCGCCGGCCCAGAGAAAGTAACTTCAAAGCACTTGTAGAGGGTGGAATCATCAGCACCATGCAACACCATGCTACATCTATACTTCGTTAGGTGAGCTTGAGGGTCGCTACGCCCATCATAGGTTTCCAAGCATGGTACTCGAAAGTCACTTGGCATGGGTGCCTCTATTATTTCACGAATGAAGGGTGACTCTTCTCCGGTGAAGGTCTCCGACAGCCTTGACCAGACAGGCTTCCAGGAAATCTGCCTTTCTACCTTTTCTAGCCTCTCTAGGATCTTCTCCATGAGGGTGGTAGTACTAGTCTCTTCTCATTGCCAGGTGGCCTTCGGCAACGGTGAGCGACGTCTCCTTTTTGGGAGTAACTTTATCGGCGGGGGGATTGTGACTTCCCATCAAGTGATGAACTCCGCCGGCGGGAAGTTTTGGGCCCTTTTGACACCGTTTCTCTAACATGACGTCCTCTGAGGAGTACATCCTCTGTTGAGCAGTCATCGTGGAAGTCCCCACTTCTTGAACTCCGGTGAGTAGACTTTGGACTTTTCTCTCGGTGGGCAGCTAGTGAAGAGGCCCTTCGGCACAAAGTTGGTTGAGACCACCTTTGGTCAAGCTGTTGTGTCATCTCAGCCACAGCAGAGCGCTGAAAATCACATAGGAAGCTCATCGTGACCATCGAAGGACATTTGTCCTCAGGCAAGGAACTCCCTACAGTAGGTTGTTCAGTCACCGGTTGAGTTTCCAGCGCAAACTGGGACTTCGGGAGTCCCTTGTCCTTAGAATGTCAAGTCTCAACGACAGCGACCTGGGAATGAGTTCCTACAGACGGTGCCAAATGATGCCCAGTGGCATCCTCATCGTATGACATACTAGCCTGAATGAGAGACTTCTGGTATGAAGGTGCCTAAAATACTCAGAAGAACCAGGGTTAGAATCTCCCCGGAATGTGTTTCCGGGGGTGGAGCCTCCGATGTCAAAGTTAGTGTTTTTGAGAATGGTAGTAGTAGGGAGCAAAGAGTGAGGAAAATAGCAAGAGTTCTGTGTCCTTCCTTACCAAGGTCCTTCCAAAGTATTTATAGGAGGGCGGAGGGAGGAGGCCGTTCGACACAGCTTGTTCAGATCGTGACACGTGTTCTGTCAAATTTGATTCATACCCTTGGAGATAGGTATCTCTAGCTAGCCATAGGCCGTTTCAGCTAGAGGGCAGGGGCATGTGCGATGTCTCTTCGTCAGAGGCTCCTTAACCATTTTTGTTCGGAGAATAAGACCCATTTGGAGTATAAGGCTCCTTCGAATTTGGAGGCCCCCTTCGGCTCAATAAAGCCACCGAAGGCAATTAGGAAAGGCCCTTCACCAGAGTGGGGCATCTTCAAAAGACGCCCTTCCTTGCCGAGGATGGGGATATACTTTCCTGAACTTGGTGAGTTCGCTATTCCGAAGGTGGTAATTTATAGGTTTTCCAAGGTCGGTTCTATTTACCAACCGAGGGTGGTTGTCGTTCACCGAGGTTGGTGCTAGGTCTCTCCCGAGGGTGGTTTTTGGCTAGGTGATCTAGACATCTCGGTTCTAAGGTGATGTCCTTCCCGAGGATGGTAAGTGCCCCCTCTTTCCCGAGGCCGGCCACTCAGGTTTCCCGAAGGTGGTGCTTCTCAGGTCACTTTGGGAATTCTAGAAGGGTTAATAGCCCTTTGGCTATCACCTAGGTTGGCCCAGGATTGGGTAGCACCTTGTAACTGTTAGTGTTGTGCCCAAAAAGCCAATCATGAGATGATTGTATTTTTGCAAATTGAGTCATGATATTTTATTGAGGCATTAATCTAGCAATTTTGTTTGTTGTTTTGTTTCTGCGTAACATAATAAACATAATTGTAACCCTAGAATAATGATATTCTTAAACATCCCTAGTATAGTATTATTGTGGAGCGGGTTGCAATAATACATAATGACTAGCATATGTGGAGACTAATATGAGATATGTAGTCTACATATGGGTACAAGTTGGAGAACTTGTGTACTGGACCGACCCACCATGAGAACACTTCATGGATCGTTATATGAGTGTCATAAGTGATTCTCATAGTGATCATGGTATATGTAGTCCTTCGACCTAAGATCATCAAGGTTCCCTACATGTGAGTCACATACTTTGATACTTTCCTTTGTTGCTCGTAACTGAGTGAACTTGAAGGAGGTCATTGGGTATGTCACATATCATGCGGAGGGATTTGTATGATCAAGATGGGATTTGTCCCTCCTATGTAACGGGAGTGATATCTTTGGGCCCCTTGATAGAGTGAGACTTAGAAAATGCATGGCCATGCTCCGATGAGTTGATATATGATATCAATGTCGTCAGTTTAAGTTAGTCTACTCGGTAATCAAGAAACCAAAGATTGGGCTATACGAGAGTGACACATTCCATGTCTCGTGCTTAGTCTTGATATCTTGGACAAAGGGACAATGGCATATATCGGTGATGATCATAAAGGTTTAGTCGATTCACTGACAATCTTGTCACTTGGGTAGCAATGATGTGTTGCTAGACACCGCTCATTGCTTATGATCATAAATGTGATTTATGATCATTGCCAACATGGCAAGAGCCTATTGGGTCGCACACATAGAGCTATTTGGATCATTAGAGTGCATGGGCTAATTATTTGGGTTATGGTTTCACTTTAATTTCGTATTAATAATGGGCCAAGGAGTTGAGCCATTATTAAGCCCGAAATTAAATCCTAATTGGATTAGGGCTTTGAAACCCATTAGGCCTGGAAGTTGAGTCTCACTATAAATACAACTTTTAAGTGAGAAATTCGCAGGTCTCCTTGCCCTAGCCTCCCAAAAGGACAGCCACACTCTTCTCTTGCAATTCCTTGGAGGACGCAAGCTAGCACTGCGAGCGCAAGAGAAACGCATCTGCCGGGACGTGGTGGAAGCGTGGTGATCCCGAGAGGCTCGTGTGGATACCATAGAGAGCCTGAACACGTCAACTGTTCAGGTTTTGTGATTCGACTCTACAGTTGAGTGAGAGATCTCAACCGAAAATTAGGTATGAAATTTTCGAACACCCGGTTTACCCCGTTTCACTTGGATCCTGGAGGGTTTCGGTTAAATTCCGCTGCGCTGTTTGGCTCCCGAAACCCAACAGTGGTATCAGAGCTACTGGTGAAACCCTAAATCGGGATTGAGTGTTGAATCGCATGATGCTATGTGTTCGATTGGTTTTCGGCCATGATTAATTAGATTGATTCATGATGCATGAAACCGGAATTCGTAATGAACATATGAGATATATGAAGAAACGACACAAATTGGTTAATGAGATTAACGCGAAATTGATAGGTATGAGATACCTATATGGATTAGGATTCTTGCAATAGTTGCAAAAACCCTAGGTTTGTTCGGATTCGGCCTGTTCGGGCTCCGAATGTAAGGTATATTTGGTGGCTCGAATGGAGGAGTCTCGGGTGCCTACTTTCTCGAAATAGAAGATTTCGGGCTAAGCAATTGTAAGACAATTTTTTGCGCCGGGGGGCGCTGCCCCCCACGCCCCCCGCAAGGGCGGCTCCCCTTGACCCCGTCCGCTGACCGATCAGCGGAACCACCGCCCGCTGACCGGCTAGCGGGACCGCCGTATGCGAAGCGCCACATAAATAAAAACTGGTTAATCAACACGTGAAAATTGGCATGCATCTTTGTTGAATGAGATTTGACATGATATGCTGATTAGTGTTTGAAGCATGGTGCATGGTTATAGCCCTTGATTGGTTGTACTTGTAAATACGGCCTGCGAGTCGTGCCTTTTCTTATCACTCTCATTGTACATTCTCTTCTCACCTTACTCCACTCGAATGTAACTCGAGGTTTCTATTATTGATGTAATGGTGCATTATGGGCTCATGCAAGGAGGTATGTCCAAGGAGGTGACAACAAAAGGGCAGCCAAGAAAGGAAGAGAAGGAGCTTGTAAAGACTCTTTTCTTTTCTTAGGCTTTTATGATATTCTCATTGGCTTGAGAATATCGCATAGTTTGGGCTATAACCATGTCACGTTTATTTCTTGTAAGCATGAGATGCATGTTTTATATTTGTATGTGATGCATGTATAAAACAACCGGAGATAACAAATTGGTGAGATCAAAAGATAAAATCCCTCAAACAAATATTAAGTCATTAAATGTGATGCCTTCCAAACGTTGGCACTCGTCAAGACTTTGATCAACATTAGGTGGGTTTGCCAAAGCAAAGTACCTATGTTCATCTTGGTAAGGCGCGATGGGATAATAGTGATATCCAAATTGCTAACTTTGGGTTTGACTTAACTAAGTCATCCTAATAGGATTAGGGACTTAGAGGCATAGAGTTGGGCTTAAGTTCATGAGATGAGCTTGGACAAGTGTTGTTCACCCAACTATCCAAGAGTTGCATAAGATGCAATTGGCAAGGAGTTGCCTACCTAAATAGCAATAACTTGAGAGAAAAGCCAAAGCTGACTCAGGTTGTGGTCAAATATGGATCTTGGCCCACTAGAATACCTTAGCGCCGAGGTGTTCCGAAATAATATCGAGGGTTATTATTTTGAGGAAAATAGTGGGAGTATCGTTTAATAAAAGACCTTATTAAATGAATTAAAATACATGACTCTTACACTGCATATTTACTGTTGTAGATAACCATGGCACAAAACACATCGACACTTTCGTTGCGATCGATCCTTGAGAAGGAAAAACTTAATGGGACCAACTTTCTCAAATGGTACCGAAACTTGAGGATAGTCCTCAAACAAGAGAGAAAGGCATATGTCCTAGAGCAGCCCATTCCGAATGAGCCTGCTGCCACTGCTCCAAGAGCTGAAAGGGATGCTCACAAGAGGCATTCTGATGATGCTTTGGATGTTGCATGCCTCATGCTTATTACCATGGAATCTGAGCTTCAGAAGCAACATGAGAACATGGGGGCGTTCGATATGATCGAACATCTCAAAATGCTTTTCCAAGAGCAAGCTAGGCATGAGAGGTTTGAGACCTCTAAGGCATTGTTTCAGTGCAAGATGTCTGAGGGAAGTCCCGTGGGTCCTCATGTGCTCAAGATGATTGGGTACATTGAGAATCTTGAGAATTTGGGATTTGCTCTTCAGAAAGAGTTGGCTATCGATGTAGTCTTGCAATCGTTGCCTGAAAGCTACAGTCAGTTCGTCATGAACTATAACATGAACGACCTAGACAAGTCCCTTCCTGAATTGCTCAACAAGTTGAGAACTGCTGAGCAAAACCTTAAGAAGGCTAAGCCCATTTTGATGGTTCAAAAGGGCAAGGGAAAAGGAAAAGCCAACAAGAAGAAGGATAAAGCTAATGGAAAGTCCAATGCTAGTTCTTCTTCAGCTGCACTGAAACCAAAGGGTGGTGTGGCAAAGGAAGGGGAGTGCTTCCATTGTAAGCAACCTGGACACTGGAAGCGCAACTGCAAGCTCTATCTTGAAGAACTTGCTAAGGAAAAGGGAAGTAAGACTTCCACTTCAGGTATTTTTGTTATAGAGGCTAACTTTTCTACTTCCTCATCTTGGGTATTGGATACTGGATGTGGATCTCACATTTGTGCAAATGTGCAGGATCTAAGTAGAAGTAGAAGATTGGCCCGAGGTGAAGTGGACCTACGTGTTGGAAATGGAGCAAGGGTTGCTGCCTTAGCCGTAGGGACTTATGTTCTCACTTTACCTAGTGGATTAGTTTTAGAATTAGACAACTGCTACTTTGTGCCTACTATTAGTAGAAATTTGATTTCTGTTTCTTGTTTGGACAAGAAAGGTTTTTCATTTATAATAAAGGAAAAATGTTGTTCTATTTATTTGAATGAAATCTTTTATGGTTGTGCTCAACTTAGCAATGGGTTGTATGTTCTAGACCTTGAAGATCCAATCTATAATGTGAATACCAAGAAGGTCAGATTAAATGATTCAAACTTGACCTATCTCTGGCACTGTCGCTTGGGCCATATAAATGAGACCCGCATATCCAAGCTCCATAAGGATGGACTCTTGGACTCATTTGATTTTGAATCATATGAGACATGTGAGTCATGTTTGTTGGGCAAGATGACCAAAGCCCCATTCATAGGGCAAAGTGAAAGGGCTAATGACTTACTAGGACTCATACATAGTGATGTATGTGGCCCTATGTCTACACAAGCTAGAGGAGGTTCCCAATACTTCATTACTTTCACTGATGACTTCAGCAGATATGGCTATGTGTATCTTATGAGACACAAGTCAGAATCCTTTGAAAAGTTCAAAGAATTCAAGAATGAAGTAGAGAATCAACTCGGGAAGAGTATCAAAGTGCTTCGATCAGATCGAGGTGGAGAGTACTTGGATCGAGAATTCCTTGACTATCTGAAGGAGTGTGGTATAGTATCACAACTCACTCTACCAGGTACACCTCAATGGAATGGTGTTTCTGAAAGGAGAAATCGAACTCTGTTAGACATGGTTCGCTCCATGATGAGTCAAGCTGACCTTCCAAACTCCTTTTGGGGACATGCTCTAAAGACAGCCGCTTTTACACTAAACCGAGTTCCATCTAAATCGGTTCAAAAGACACCATATGAGATATGGAGTGGGAGGCGTCCTAATTTGTCTTTTATGAAGATTTGGGGCTGTGACGCTTATGTAAAATGTCAATCCTCTCACAAAGTAGGGCCCAAATCTCAAAAATGTCTTTTTGTTGGGTATCCCAAAGAAACAAAGGGTTACTATTTCTACAATCCCTCTGAGCAAAAAGTGTTTGTTGCTCGAACTGGTGTCTTTTTGGAGAAAGAGTTTATCTCTAAAGGAACTAGTGGGAGGAAAGTAGAACTTGAAGAAATTCAAGAACAACAAGAAGACATCAAACCTGAAATGGAACCTGAACAGACACCACAAGATGTTGTGGTTCAAGAGTCTGTTCCTGTAGCACAAAGCCCACGTAGGACTGGTAGGATTCGGCGTGAGCCCGAGAGATATGGATTTCTCGTGACTCACACCGGTGATGTGATGCTCATGGATCAAGATGAGCCCACAACCTACCAACAAGCTATGTCGGGGCCTGACTATGAGAAGTGGCTAATGGCCATGAAATCCGAGATGGAATCCATGTATGAAAACCAAGTATGGACTTTGGTTGACCCACCTGAAGGGGTAAAACCTATAGGGTGCAAATGGGTTTTCAAGAAGAAAACTGACATGGATGGTAATGTGATTACCTTTAAGGGAAGATTGGTTGCAAAAGGTTTCAAGCAAATTCATGGTATTGACTATGATGAAACTTTTTCACTAGTTGCTATGCTTAAATCCATCCGAATTTTGTTTGCCATTGCTGCACACTATGATTATGAGATATGGCAAATGGATGTCAAAACTGCATTCCTAAATGGAAAGCTACTTAAGGATGTGTACATGACACAACCTGAGGGTTTTGTCACTCCTGGGAATGCCAATAAAGTGTGCAAATTACAAAGGTCCATTTATGGACTGAAGCAAGCTTCTCGAAGTTGGAATCTTCGTTTTGATGATGCAATCAAAGAGTTTGGTTTTATCAAAAATGAAGATGAACCTTGTGTTTACAAGAAGGTTAGTGGGAGTGCTATTGTCTTCTTGGTGTTGTATGTAGATGACATACTACTCATCGGGAATGACATTCCTGAGCTACAGTCTGTGAAGACTTGGCTAGGGAAATGTTTCTCTATGAAGGACTTGGGTGAAGCAGCCTATGTGTTAGGCATCAGGATCTATAGAGATAGATCTAGAAAGCTTCTTGGCCTAAGTCAAAGTACATATATTGACAAGGTGCTAAAGAGGTTTAGCATGCAAGATTCCAAGAAAGGATTCTTGCCCATGTCACATGGTATCACTCTTTCTAGATCTCAGTGTCCGAGTACAACCGAGGAGAGAGAGCGCATGAGTAAGATTCCATATGCCTCAGCAATTGGATCTATCATGTATGCCATGATATGTACTCGTCCCGATGTCTCATATGCTTTGAGCATGACGAGTAGGTACCAATCGAACCCCGGTGAAAGTCACTGGACAGCTGTTAAGAACATCCTTAAGTACTTACGAAGGACTAAGGATGCATTCTTGGTCTTTGGAGGTGAAGATCAGCTCGTTGTAAGGGGTTACACCGATGCAAGCTTCCAATCCGATAAGGATGATTTTAGATCGCAATCTGGTTATGTGTTTTGTATTGGTGGTGGTACTGTAAGCTGGAAGAGTTCAAAGCAAGAGACAGTAACTGACTCTACAACAGAATCTGAGTACATTGCCGCCTCTGATGCTGCGAAGGAGGCAGTTTGGATCAAGAAGTTCATCATTGAACTTGGAGTGGTTCCAAGCATTGTTGACCCGATAGAGCTCTATTGTGACAACAATGGAGCAATCGCACAGCCTAAGGAACCTCGATCTCACCAGCGATCCAAACACATACTCCGACGCTATCATCTCATCAGGGAGATCATCGAGAGGGGTGATGTAAGGATATGCAGGACTTCAACAGACAGCAACATTGCTGATCCACTGACAAAGCCCCTTACGCAGCAGAAGCATGATAGCCATTCTAGATCCATCGGTATTAGATACATGGATGATTGGCTTTTAGTGCAAGTGGGAGATTGTTAGTGTTGTGCCCAAAAAGCCAATCATGACATGATTGTATTTTTGCAAATTGAGTCATGATATTTTATTGAGGCATTAATCCAGCAATTTTGTTTGTTGTTTTGTTTCTGCGTAACATAATAAACATAATTGTAACCCTAGAATAATGATATTCTTAAACGTCCCTAGTATAGTATTATTGTGGAGCGGGTTGCAATAATACATAATGACTAGCATATGTGGAGACTAATATGAGATATGTAGTCTACATATGGGTACAAGTTGGAGAACTTGTGTACTGGACCGACCCACCATGAGAACACTTCATAGATCGTTATATGAGTGTCATAAGTGATTCTCATAGTGATCATGGTATATGTAGTCCTTCGACCTAAGATCATCAAGGTTCCCTACATGTGAGTCACATACTTTGATACTTTCCTTTGTTGCTCGTAACTGAGTGAACTTGAAGGAGGTCATTGGGTATGTCACATATCATGCGGAGGGATTTGTATGATCAAGATGGGATTTGTCCCTCCTATGTAACGGGAGTGATATCTTTGGGCCCCTTGATAGAGTGAGACTTAGAAAATGCATGGCCATGCTCCGATGAGTTGATATATGATATCAATGTCGTCAGTTTAAGTTAGTCTACTCGGTAATCAAGAAACCAAAGATTGGGCTATACGAGAGTGACACATTCCATGTCTCGTGCTTAGTCTTGATATCTTGGACAAAGGGACAATGGCATATATCGGTGATGATCATAAAGGTTTAGTCGATTCACCGACAATCTTGTCACTTGGGTAGCAATGATGTGTTGCTAGACACCGCTCATTGCTTATGATCATAAATGTGATTTATGATCATTGCCAACATGGCAAGAGCCTATTGGGTCGCACACATAGAGCTATTTGGATCATTAGAGTGCATGGGCTAATTATTTGGGTTATGGTTTCACTTTAATTTCGTATTAATAATGGGCCAAGGAGTTGAGCCATTATTAAGCCCGAAATTAAATCCTAATTGGATTAGGGCTTTGAAACCCATTAGGCCTAGAAGTTGAGTCTCACTATAAATACAACTTTTAAGTGAGAAATTCGCAGGTCTCCTTGCCCTAGCCACCCAAAAGGACAGCCACACTCTTCTCTTGCAATTCCTTGGAGGACGCAAGCTAGCACTGCGAGCGCAAGAGAAACGCATCTGCCGGGACGTGGTGGAAGCGTGGTGATCCCGAGAGGCTCGTGTGGATACCATAGAGAGCCTGAACACGTCAACTGTTCAGGTTTTGTGATTCGACTCTACAGTTGAGTGAGAGATCTCAACCGAAAATTAGGTATGAAATTTTCGAACACCCGGTTTACCCCGTTTCACTTGGATCCTGGAGGGTTTCGGTTAAATTCCGCTGCGCTGTTTGGCTCCCGAAACCCAACAGTAACTTGGCTAAAGACCCCATAAGTGCTTCAGGCACAGAGTGAGTATTGATGGTTGATAAGTGAGTGTACTAGGGACCCACCCAAGAAGCTAATCTTGCATGTGTAAGGTGTTGGGCTCTGAGTACAGGGAAGTGAAGAGACTAAGTGTTTCGGTTTAGGCAATTAGGATACTCCTAGTGGAGTAGCTAAATTGTAAAGACCTTCGACTTAGGTAGCCTATCAGTAGCTAAATCACCAAGCATTAGGTGGCCAGAGCCAAGGGGGCATGCATAAGGCCCAAGGGCTACTAGCTGCTTGGAGGTCTTGGCAATCATTCTAAAAAGGTTTTCTTTTTTAGGCATACAAGTGTAAGAGGTTCCAAGGTAACAAAAGTAGTGGGATCATGATGCTCGAGTGGTGTAGGGTACCCTGCCCAATGCACCGGTAGGCCTGATGCATGGGGGCGATCTAAAGGGAGCATTTGAAGACTCGCACTCTAGGGTAGGCTAGGACATTCAATGCCCAATAGTTCAATCATTCGGAATAGCCCTAGAGTACAGTAGAGCTTGGAGTGGAGAATTGCTTAGAGTCCTCTCGGTGCATGTGGCTACGCCATAGTATGTAGTGACATACTTAGTCAAGTGATCGTTAGGAGTTGTCAAGTACCAAATCTAGGGTAAGGAACTAACTATGTAAGAGTTAGTGGACAAGTTTTATACTTGTTACACTAACTTACACTAAAGGGTTTGGTACAGGAGCATGGGTGCTGAACCTAGAGTGTTATTTTTCCAGTGTGAGTGTTAATGGACAAGTTTAAGTTGTCAAGTTAGCTTAGACAAGTGAGTTCCGGCACACAAGAAATAATGAATGAAATTTGTTCGTGGCAAACTTTTAGTAAGATCTTACTAGTGTTAGGGTAGTGGACAGGCTTCTAAAAGCTTGTTAAGCCATCTTACACTATAGGACTCAGCATAGAGTTTGGTGTAGAGGATTCGTGACCACTGGATTTGTTGGGACAACATGGAGTAGTCAGATGTCCCTTAGTAGTACCATGTGCTGAGGCTAGGTTGGGGCCATCCTATAGTCTTCAAGAATAAAAAATTTCATTAAAGTGTTCAGACTGAGTAAAGTTTGGATAAAGTAGGGAGAATAGTAAATAGTAATTAGACTACACCTGGCAATGAGCACAAAGAATGGCATTTGCCATAGTTCTTATATGAGATAGGGCCGGACTCAAGTGCCCTGATGGCATTAGTTAAATGGGTTGGGTAGTTCGGCGCCAAGTGGGTTGTTGTGCTTGACACCCATTGATAGGTTTGGTCAAGATACGTTGGAACCCTATCCTAGTGTAGTGTTTAAGGTGGGGAGATCGAATTTGGAGGATGAAATTCTCCAAGGTGGGGAGAATATGATAGCCCTCCTAGCAGAATGCTTGATAAGCGAGATAAGTTCCCAAATCCCTAGCTTAAATACCTTAATTAGAGGTGAATTAGTAAAATCAAGTAAGTTATTAAAGCTTTAGTAGGTTCCAAGTGGTTTATGGCACTAAGTTTTGCCTAGGGGTAAAATGCTCATTTTACACCTTAGAGGGTCTGGACAAGTCCAAAAAGTATAAATGACATTTTCAAAACCCAAAGGCCAACTTAGCAAAGTTTCTCCTAAGTTCTTAATTCCCTAGTTATTATTTTGGGAAGAAATATATTTGCAAAACTTAAAAAATTGAGGGGGATGGTGGGGTGTTATGCTTAAAACACTTTAGGGGGAAGGATTTCTACCACTATTCATCCATTTCTAGCCCAAATTCATAGCTCCTCTCTTTCCTTTCCATCTCTTGCCAAATTATTTTAAAACGCAAGAATTCTTCATGTAGTTGGAAGGCTTTTGTGCTACCCAAGTCAAAAGGAGCTTGTTTTGCTTGTTTTTCCCTGCTTTTGGAGCTATGTGAAATTTTCCTTGCTTGGGCATGTTGATGTGCATGAGGTAAGCTTTAATTCTTGAAGTTATCTTGTTTCTTGACTTGTTCTAAGCTTGGGTCTTGTTGGGTTCATGTTAATTTAGTCCCTCTATCTAAGTCCAAGTCTTTGATCAAAACCAAAACAACCTTGGTTAAAGGTAAACCTATACATGATCGAAGAAGATAGAGAAACAGCTAAACTAAGGTGAAGGGCCTTCTAGCAGAAAGTCATTGCAATAGCAAATTCTGAAGTCAAACTGAAAGGAATTAGAGCAAGAGATTTAGTACTTTAAACTGCCGAAGTAGAACCTCAAAAGCCTACCCATGGCATCCTTCAGGCAAATTAGGAAATACCCTACCTTGTTGCCGAAGAAGTAACATCAGGGGTGTTCAAATTAGCCGATCTTGAAGGAGTAGAATTGAAGAACACTTGGCATTCAAACTTTTTGAAAAAGTATTATGCCTAGAAAATACTTAGAAATTTTTCTAAGAAGGGCTAATCAAACAATGGTGTGTAAATTCTTTTTGAAAAAAACAATATCTAGTACTTAACAAAATTCTTGGCATCTGAAAAGAGTTCTAACTACATGTTCAAATTCCACCTCAGGAAGCTCCTTAAGGAAGGGGGTATAGAGTACGGTGAAAATTTCTGACATAAATTTGAAAAAATAGAAAAAGCAAGATAAAAGCCCCAAGGGGGAGAAACATATTTTCATTACTTAAACAAATGCACATACAGTCGGCAAAGCAAACAAACAAAAAAGGGTGAACAAAAGCTATATATAAGCTTTGGAATTATAAGACTCGTCGAGGGAGCTATCTTCAGCAGCATCCTTTTCAGAAGATAGCTTCTCCAACGGGGCCTGCTGAGGAAGTCCTAAGAACTTCCTTTTAGACCAAGCTGAAAGGTGCCCCAAAGGAATGTCAATAGCCTAAGGGAAGGATAAGTCCAAATTAGGATAGTAGCACAAAATCTAATGTCAAGCAAGGCAAAAGCCATCCCGGTAGGCATCCTTTAACATCTCAGTGGACTTGGCCTTCTCCTTCTTCAAATCATCTAATTTATTCTTCTTCTTCATCATCTTCTTCTTTTTCTTCTTGGATTTCTTTAGATTGCCCATCTTGGCTTCAAGTTGTTGCTTATCTTTCAAGATGGCAATAACTTGAGCAGCAATGGACTTCTTCGTAAGATCAGCCATCTTTGAAGAGTAATCCTCGAAAAGCATCTGGGCCTCCTCTAAAATTTCTCGTTGAATACTAGAGCCATCCTTCATCACTATCATTTTTACCTACCCAAACTTATAACAGTGGTCTCTGAAGCATCCTTGGTCTTCACTAAGGCTTCGTCTATTTAGGAGAGAATCATGGTCTACTTGGCAAGCCATGCTCAGAAATAGCCCCCATATGCAAGTATTTGAGAAGCAAGGGCTAAATGGATGAAGTTAGAGTCTCAAGAAATGGCAAGATTTTTTCTAAGTAATAGAGAAAGTAGAAATTCACTTATGATGTATGCTCAATATTCAAAGTGGCAATAATCTCCTCATTCGGACATGACTTTGTCAAGGATTGAAAAGTGCCATTTGACATAATGGCCTCAGAGAACAGATCCATGTCCTTAGTGAACTGCTAAAATGGCTCCTTCAGCACTATGCCTAGAGGAATCTTTGAGTCCAGGATTAGGTGGTTCCTCTCATGCTCAGTGGCCTATTTAGGGAAAATGGCCTCTCCTGCATGATCCTAAGGAAGCTTGATTACCACATCAGTCCTTAACTAATCATCTATAAAATCCAAAACTATAAAGTACCTAGAATTCATATACGCAAGGTTAAGGATAGAACCTGTAGGAGGCACCTTGCTAGTGATGTCAAGGCATCCCCTCAAAATCACTGCTGTCAAGAACCTCCGAGTGGATCACTTTCCCCTTAACTTTCTTCCACCCCTCAACCTCTCCAGCACTATAGCTGGCTAAAGTTGTGCCAAAGGTATTGGCTACGAAGGAAGGATCGATGGGAGTAGAGTGAATGGCATCTTCTAGTTGTTTAGACACCTCCTCAATGACATTAAGAGGAAGTGGAGTAGGGAAGAAGCATCCTTGGCCTTCTTAGAGCTCGGTTCAGTTGAACTCTTTCCCTTCTTCCACTTAGGGGCCTTCTTATCCTTACCTTTCTTCATTTGCTCCCCCTTCTCAGCTTGCTTGAGGAAAAGACTTTTGTAAAAGTTAGTAGACTTGTCACCTATCTTTGCAAAAATTGAAAAAAATCAGTGTAACTATGAAATGGTCAAATACAATGCGAAAAAAAAAAACTTAGCCTTTAAAAGACTCTAATAAGCAAGTTCCTCTCAAAGGAGCTTGACTATTCTAGACTTCTTCCCATCAATGCTCAGTTTGGGCATTCCAAGATCAGTTAGCCGTTCATTCATAACACCCAACTCCTAAAGAACCTCTTCAATCATAAAATTCCATTAGATGCGCAAAGGTTATGGTTTTCACGAAGGAGGCAATTCATCCCAATCAGCCACTTGCCTAATGCAGCTATCAAATTCCTCAAACATGGCTTTAAGATCTTCAAACAGGAGTTTTGAAGGAACCCCGACGTTGGTCACCAATGTCCTAGAGGCCCATCTTGTTGACATATCCTTCCACAACTCTAGCTTCTCTATGAAAAAATACTTCCTCTATTAACCATGTAAGCTATCTTTAGTAGCGAAGGTGAAGGTGTACTTCTTACTACCAGTTCACCAAGGTAGAAAAAAGTAAAAAAGAACCCTTTAGCATAGGATGTAGTTTATAATATTGCATGAAGAAAACAAAGTGGGAATCTATCTTAAAGAACCAACACATGCATAAAAAAGCATTAAAATAAGAATAGGAATTTGGGTGCGACTGATTGATGGCTATCCCGTGAAAGTTGAAAAAATATGAAATCACCTTCAAGGGTGATATTAGAAACTTGCCTTATGTTGGGACCCAAAAATTGTTATGCTCCCTACCAAGGATGACAGCTCAATTCACCTCATTCAAAAACCTTAACCTTAACAATCGAAGGCAGGAAAACTTTCGCCCACCACTTCTCCACATTTTCCAAAGTAGCATAGCTAAGGCGAGCATTCAATGAACTCTGGTTCTCCTTGGTAGCCTGGACCTCACAACTATGATTTTCCATTTCCCATACTTCAGAAGCCTAAAATTTTACTTCAGAACAAGTGAAAAAAAAGAAGAACAACCTCAACCAAATTACCCACTTGAAGGCACTTTGAAAACTAAAGGGCCGCCGCAAAAAATACCAAAAAATGCTCTACCATGAAAGCCACCAAGAGAAAAAAAATAAGAAAACTAGAAAAGAGCTAGAGAATGAAAGAGAACAAGAAGAAAATCGCATGAAAAGTGAGGAACTTCTGCTCAAGAAAGGGATAATATAGGCCCAACTAAGGAAAATGAAGGGTTGCAACATTAAATACCCAAATAGACCCCCTATGCTGAAGTGACACCCTTGCATAGAAAAAATAAGTAGAAAGGTGACACATGGCACCTCAAAGAAACGATCGAAGGTTCCACATGCGAAGGTGAAACTCTTGCTCAAGAACAACGAACACCAGAGCAACACACAACACCTCATAGACAGGAATAAAATCACACGTCTATAAAAAATAAGAATCTCGCACCTTTCAAAAAGTCTTCCCCATGAAGCTAAAAAATCTAGCTAGAAAATACTAGGAACTTCCCTCGCTCAGGAAAACCCTAAAAAGAAGAAAAGTGGGAAAGACAAATGAATCATACCTCAAACACTCTACATTAGTGCAGTCATAGTCACTTCTTACCCCAGCTCTTTCGGGGGGAGAGGGGGACAAGTAATAGCTGAAGGGCTGGCACCTTGCCTAGTTGATGAACAGCTCGGTCAGCCGAAGATGGCCCCTTTGGCTAGAGAGCACCTTTAGAACAAAACACCTTCAAAAGGATTACATGAGAACTCCTTCGAACTAGAACACCTTCAAACCAAGAAACACTAACCTCATCCCGAATAGGGTTGTCCAAGCGCCTGACCCTCTTTGGCCATATCAACACATGGCATTCAGGACCACCAGGCAAGTAGTCATCACCTCTCTCCCCAAATCATGTCAAAGCATCATTCTACCGGCTCATATAAACCAGCTGGCATGGATCATTCCTTGGGGAGCAAGGAGCTTAGAACCCTAATCTAGCCATACATGTGTATGGCTATTGTCATTCTGAGCTAAGTAGCTACCTAGCCCCCTCCTATAAATACTCCTAGGAGCCCATTCAAGTGAAGAATCCAAGAAAACCTATTCTACACTCCCATACACTTTCTAAAAACCATAAGCCTGACTTAGGCATCGGAGGCTTCTTCCCAGGAAAATACTCCGAGGAACCCCCTTTTTCCCTTTTTTTCCTTTGTCTTGGATTGCCCTCTTCCTCTAGCATCTTCATTCGCACCTATTGCCGAAGTACCGGTTTCTTACACAAAAGGTGTCCTAGAACATCAGCAAGGTTAGGAGACCATGTGACAATGCATGATTTGAATGATCATGGTTTCAAGTGAGGTACTATAGAGGAAATTATGTTCCAAGTGAACTAAATTTGCTAGGCTCTCTATAGTGAATTAAAAACTAAACTAAAATGTCTTCTAAAAGAAATTAGTGTAACTATAAACTGGTTTTTACTTTGCAAGCATAGGGGAATGTGTAACCAGGAGCATTCTGATAAGGCCTTAGTATGATTATACCCTTCAGAGCTCCCTATATTGTTTGATTAATTGTTTAACTAATGCTTGCAAGAGTACAGCTATAAAAAAATTCTAATCACCTTGCTAGCATAGCTTATAAATTACTTCTGCATTAAACCCTAAAGGGTTATTGATCTTATGTTACTTTTTTTTCTTTATCATTTGACATTGCATAGTTATAGCTATTGCATTTCATTTTATTGTTACTATTTGTGTTCTATTTGTCTTTCTTACTTTGATTCTAGGTTATATTCTTAAATGTGTTGATTGACCATTTAGGATTACTTTTGATCAACAATGTTGACTGAATATTCTTATATTCTTTATTTTTAGTAGTGTATCTTATTGAGTTTTCTAAGAAAACTTACCCCTTCTGTTATTGTAGGTTTTGGTCACAAAAGCTAGTCTATAGGATCCAGTTTACTGCTCTATCTATTTAACCAATAGATTAGCAATATTAATTTATACTGGCTGAGTGTACCACTGTGGTATATTTACTATTGAACTGTAACTAATAGCTTTGGTGTAAGAGTTTTTATTTTAGTTATTGTGGCTAGGCTAATGGTTGGAAAACATGGTCTCTCTTTTGCATGGAAGGCTTAGGAGCAAGTTCTAGATAGGGACTTTTGAATTCTATATCCTGTAAGTGTAGAATATAGTTGGCAAGTTAGGAATCAGCTTAGTGTTATATTCTTGTTTGTAAGGGCTAATTTTTGTAACTTGATCTATTGTGCACATAGACCTTTATCCACCTTCACCAGAAACTGACTTGAGGGTCAAAAACTACCCCTAAGGAAATAGTCCAAGGATACCTCCTCCACTCTTCCCTTCTATTTGCCATGTAGGTCTTCCATGGCAGAGCTCCACTTCCAATGATCCTGAGTAGATAGCACTCATCTAATGAGTGGACTGAGTTGGTTTACCACCATATATGTATGTGTGTGTCTGTGTGTGTGTATTATACACACACATACATACATATATATATATATGGGTTTGTGTGTGGTGATTATTTTTTTGGGACAGTGGAAAATTTTAATACTATGCTCATTAAATTTAGTTGTAATTTAACTTAAAATAATTTATTAAGTTTTTTAGCTATACTACTGTTGTTCTTTTTATTATTAAAAATTTTAAAAATAGAGGAATTTTTTTTAAAATTTTTGTAATCATTTTCACACACAGACACATATATATAACACATAAGGAAATCCTGAAAGAAGTGTCACAAAATGTTGTGCTGGTTGACATTCGTACAAAATAGCCTAGTAAGTATTCTATAATAACTTTGTGCAACCTTTACTAGAAATATCACATACAAAATGCCACAATAAGCTTATTTTTCGTGGTGTCCACACCATAATGACCAAAGATTTTGGGGCTAAATTGCAAAAACTAAAAAAATCTAAAGGGTCCCTCCGATCTTGGCATTTACGTAGGAGATGAACTATTGGTTAAAGATCTTGCCACTGAAAAAGTGGAAGATGGGAGACCGAGCTACGACCCTCAGGGTTCAGGGCTAAGACAGTCTAGGATGGTGGATGATGAATAGGGTTCTCAACCAAGGCCCTCAATGAAGGGTTCCCAAATACCAGGCTACCAACAAAGGGATTATGGATGGTAATTCTATAAATGTGGAATCGTATTACCTTCCCGTAAGAGAATAAATGAAATAGTAATTAGAGGGAATCTTGCAATACTTAGGGTGTATTTAGTTTCAGAAATTTTTCTAAATTTTCTGGAAAATTTTCTAAAAATTAGAAAATGAAAAGAAAACATGTGTAATTTAAAATTTTTATTTTTTCATTTTTCCGGAAAACAATTTTCCACATTAGTAAGAGTTAGAAAACTTAGATTTGGTTGTTTTCCAATTTTTTGAAAATAGAAAAATTCATCGGCCTCCCTCTTTCACGAATCCCAATCAACCACCTCCCCCCTCACCTTCGACCTTTGACCTTTTCCATCTCCGCACCCAGGCATCGACGATGATCCAGGTATGATCTCTCTCTCTCTCTCTGTCTCTTTCTCCTTTCCTTCCTCTCCTTCATCCTTCTCTCGATCTCATTCTCACGATTGTGATCTCTTTTCCTTCTTCAATCTTGTGCTTTACTATGCAATAGTACATACACTACATCTAATACTAGGTGACTACTTTTGTCTAGTTTTCTTCTAGTTTTTTCAATTCCTTTTTCTAAAAGAACATTAATGGATAGAATAGGTTTGTTCGTTGGTAGTGTTGATGTTGTGAAGTAAGCTAGCCAACTGCTTTTTCAAGTCAATTATAGTGTAGCACTAATGAATCAATGTTATTCTAATTTTTTGCTTAATTAAGTTATGATGAGATGGGTATTTTATTAATTGAACCCTCTAATCATAATAACTCTCCATGAATTCAATTTTTTTTTCATTATACTTTTCCCAACCCAGACCAGACCCATATGATCTTAGCTTTCTGTCAATTCATGTGGAACTATTAGTTTCCAGATTTCATTTGTTTTCTTGATGATATGTATGGTCTCAAAGAGAGAAATAACCAGCTAAATAAATACAAGGCTATGGTCTTAGAGAAAGTAAGAAAGAATTATTAATTTGTATTGGGTCGTATGTCGATTACTTGATCCCATAAGAATTGGTATGCCCTTTGTCTTTGTAAAATTTTTCTGGTTTCATTGTTTAACAAACATTGATCAAACCCAAATTTTTCTGTCTTTGATTCCAAATCATTGGACAAGTAAATGAGTTCATGGGTTTTTGATAATGATTGGGTTTGCTTGGGTTTTATGTATTTTGCCTTTTTATATGTTTAGATGAGAAAATTTGCATTTATTTAGCCTTTTTATGCGTTCTTTTTTGTGTTCTTTTTGAAGGAATTCCCGTTAAGTTTTGCATTTGTTTTGCCTTTTTATGTGTTCATTTTATGCATTTTTTATTTCTCTGCCCATATATACTTTTATGCCTTGAAAGGTTCACTTGTCTTTGAGAACTAAATTCGCTAATGGTGGGCAGTATGTTATTTTATCTATCAAGACTCCGATTGTAACATCGCTAGTCACTGGGTCTCATGGAGCTACTAGATATGCAAACTTCTAGCTAGTGGCTGGGTCTCATGGGGCTATTAGATATCAAACATTGCATATGTTGGGTTCATTGATGACCATTAGTTGTAGATACTTATATGTTTAGGCAAATCTAGGTGTTTGAAATTCTTTTGGTTTTAAGTTCTCCTAGGAATAATTGTTTGAACATCTTCATGATCCTTTTCCATTTTAGAAGCTAGTATGGGTAGGATTCTCTTGTTAGATGCTATATATGATGTGCCCCTAGTGATTGGATAAAATCCTTCAACTTGATTTTTGAGTTTCAACTAAGAAAACTTTCATTTTTTGCTAATGCATCATATTTTTTTTAAATGATATTCAAGGAGTGAGTTAAATATTCTTGCCTGTCTTTTATTCTTTCGATCTTTAAAATAAGAAAAAGAAGAAGAAGAAAAGGAACTTGATCCAAGTGTTGATAACATTTCCCCTGTAGACTATCCAGGAGGTTTAATAAATCAGAGAGTTTCTTTTCTAGAATTTGGATATTGTAAAATTAGTTCCACCTTATGAATATTTTGGGCAAACTTCCTTTTGAAAGCAAAAAATAGCATATGCAAATGTTGACTTTGTTTGTGTATATAGCTAATGGTGTGTATATGTTTGTTAATGGTGTTTATATGTGGATAAAAAAACCATTAAATTCGGAAGCACCATTACCTAGATAAACTGGAGACCAAATATCTACAACTTAGAATTTGCCAAGCTCATGTGAAAAGTCACTTATAGGTGGATTCACTATGTAATCTCCGTTTTCTTTTCTTACAATTAATATATAGGACATATATAACTACGAATAGATTTCCATAATATAATTATATTTTCTAAATTATATATCCACCAGCCCATTATTTCCTAATATATGTGCTTTTCATAAAAAAAAAGATATATAGTACATGTGTTCCTCCTGAACAGATATTTATATAGTTTAAATGCTAGCTTATATCCTATGTTAGCTTAGCCTATAGGTGAGATAAATCTAGTTGCCTACTCTGTCTTTCTTTTTTGCTTCTTTCAAGTTACACCTTGTATGTTTAGTCCTTTGTTGTTGTTGTTTTGTTCTTCCCCTACAAGTTTGTGTACTACTGCTGTATACTTTTCAATGCCACGTTCTGGTCTTTTGAAATGGTATGTGCGCTGCTTGCTTGTATTTCATTGTGAATTAAGTATATTTATAATTAGAACAAACTGTTAGTTACTAAGTCTTCAAGAAATTGAAGGCAAATCTAATTGATCAAGTCTTCCACTTCTAAATTGTCTACTTGGCTTGTTGTATGAAGAACCTATGTTGATGATACTTATGTATGGTTCAGTTTGGGCTGCAAGTTGGTTTATGGTTATGTTCTTAACATGCTTGTGGTATGGAGTTGAATTGAGTGTATTGATTTCTTAGATTCTAAAAGTACTGATTGTAGAACTACGTTGAACCTTTATTCCTTTTAAGGATATATAGGTAGCTTTAGTGGTGGAGCTCATGTCCACCACCTACTCTAAAATAGTTGACTAAACTAAATACTACTGTTACTTGTTTTCTCAAGTATTGATAAAAGTGCTAGAATCAGACTGAATCATATCCTAATTTTCACAATAGGAGTGAATTAAGGCCCAAGCTACAATGTTTTGGTTGTAACTATAAAATCATGTTTTTATTTGAATAGCTAAGTAGTTGCATATGTTAGTGTTGTGCCCGAAAGCCAATCTTGAAATGATTGTACTTTTGCACATTGAGCCATGATATTTTATTAAGGCATTAATCTAGCAACTATGTTTGTTGTTTTGTTTTTACGTAACGTAATAAACATAATTATAACCCTAGAATAATGATACTCTTAAATGTCCCTGGTCTAGCATTATCATTGAGCGGGTTACAATAATACATAACGACTAGCATATGTGGAGACTAATATGAGATATGTAGTCTACATATGGGTACAGGTTGGAGAACTTTTGTATTAGACCGACCCACCATGAGAATGCTACGTGGATCGTTATATGAGTGTCATAAGTGATTCTCATATTGATCATGGTATATGTACTCCTTTGACCTAAGATAATCAACGTTCCCTGCATGTGAGTCACATACTTTGATACTTTCCTTTATTGCTCATAACTAAGTGAACTTGAAAGAGGTCATTGGGTATGTCACATATCATGTAGATGGTTTTGTATGATCAAGATAGGATTTATCCCTCCTCTGTAATAAGAAAGATATCTTCAGGGCCTCTTAATAGATTAAGACTTAGAAAATGCATGGTCATGCTTGGATGAGTTGATATATGATATCAATGTCATCAGTTTAAGTTAGTCTACTCGGTAATCAAGAAACCAAAGATTGAGCTATATGAGAGTGACACATTCCATGTCTTGTGCTTAGTCATGATATCTTGCAAAAAGGGACAATGGAATATATAGGTAATGATCATAAAGGTTTAGTCGAATCACCGACAATCTTGTCACTTAGGTAGCAATGATGTGTTGCTAGACATTGCTCATTGCTTATGATCATAAACATCATTTATGATCGTTGCCAACGTGATAAGAGCCTAGTGGGTCGTACACATAAAGCCTATTTGGATTATTAGAGTGCGTGGGCTAATTATTTGAGTTATGGTTTCATGATAATTTCATGTTAATAATTGGCCAAAAAGTTGAGCCATCATTAAGGCTAAAATTAAAACCTAATTGGATTAGGGCTTTGAAACCCATTATGTCACAGAACGGGGTCCTAGCGCCCCAAATTTAATCGCTTGTAGGCCCTTAGGGGCTATGAATCCCACTTAGTTACTATTGGCTAACTATTACTCACTAGTATAATTTAAAACAATTTATGTGCAACTAGTTTCTTAGCCTACCCTACAAAAGATATGCGTGCTTTTGTCCTAGGAATGCAAACAAATAAGTAAACTATTTGTTAAAAACATAGCTCGAGCATTTCATTTAAAACATGCTTAAATCACGCCAAGACAGGGAAATGCTAGTTACTTCAGCTTCAAGTAATAGTTTGTGCACATTTAACCATGCTAGTATGCACCCAAAAGTAACTCAATGGTTTTACATGACAATGTATCCTAATAGAGGCAACACCTTAGTACACAAGGTACTATATACATGAGACAAAAACCTAACTAAGATCCTTTACTTGAGCCCCACCTTTGAGCTATCAAAGCTCCAACTGCAAGCCTTTTCTTAGTCCTTGCGCACCACTTAGCCTCTACAGTGTAAAGGCATAGAACTTAGTCAGTACATAGCTTAGTCCACAAGTAAACTTAGAATCACAAGGATTCTAGAGAAAGAATACCTGCAAAAAGAGAAAGCTTAGACCACAACTATCCACTAGTTGTTAGGCCCGATGTTAGAACCTGCACAACAAAGTTAAGGGAGTGAATACATGAATGTACTCAGTAAGGGTCCCTTGGGGTACCTGCAAAGAAGATAATAGCAAGCTAGCATGCAACCATGACAAACAAACAATCAAGTAGCCAACCAATAAGCAACTCAAGACAAAAACATGTAAGATATGCAATGCATGAATGTATGATATGTAATTCACACAATCCTTGGGACTTCCTGCAAACTAAGTGCCTTATGCTTGCCGTGAGCCCAAACCGCAAAGGTACTTGAGACACTGGCCCTCGTATCCCGAATACTTTACCTCTCTTAAGTCCCACTTATGGGTCCTAGAATAGGTTGTCACCCCCTCTCAAACTTACCCGCCTTACCTTTAATTTATTGTACATGGCATCTTATGTGGATTAACTAGCCAAACCCTTAGAGTTTGGCTTAGAGCTCCTTAGTGGCTCACTTATCAAACCAAATGGTTCGGTTGGGATTTTCTTAGGTATCTTATTCAGTTCTCTTAGGTTTGAGACCTTTTTCTTCTACGCCAATGTAGCCTCTGAAACCGACTTAATCCCCCTTAGTGCCCACTTGACAACTTGAGCACTTTTAGCCCTTAGCCACTCTACTTTGCTCTAACTTAACCACCCAACTAATCCCTGGCAACATCCTCGTTATATGACATGTTGGCCTGAAGGAGAGACTTCCGGTATGAGGGTGCTTGAAATACTCAGAAAAACAAGGGTTAGGAGCTCCCAGGAATGTGTTTCTGGGGGAGGACCACCGACGCTCAAGTCAGTATTTGGGAAGTAACGAGTAGAGAGTGGAGAGTACAAGAGTAGAGAGAGTTCTGTCCTCTTACCAAAGTCATTGCCAAGTTTTTATAGGAGGGCGTAGGGAGGAGGCCACTTGACACAGCCTGCTTAGATCATGACACGCGTACGATTGGATGTGGTCCATACCTTCAGAGATAGGTATCTCCAGTTGGCCATAGGCTGTTCTGGCCAGGGTTCAGGAGTGTGTGCAAGGTCTCTGTGTTAGAGGCTCCCTAATCGCTTTTGTCGTGTCTCCACAAGACCTCTTCGGGTAGCTAGAACTCTTCGGCGTATGGAACTCCTTCGGGACAAAAGGTCTCCTTCGGTCCGACATTACTGCCGAGTGTTGTTAGGTGAGGTCCTTCGACAGAATAGGGCACCTTCAGGAGATGTTCTCCCTTGGCAAGGATGGGGATGCACACTCCCAAAGTTGGTGGGCACTCCATCCGACGGTAGTTGTACATGCAATTTTTTAGGTCAGTCTAATCACTTACCGAGGGTAGTTGAGGTCGGGACTAGGTCTTGACCTAAGGTAGTCTTCGAATAGGTGTTCAGATCTAGGAGACATTGGCCCTTCGGTTTTATGGTGGTGTTCACACTGAGGTGTTAGTGTTGTGCTCAAAAGCCAATCATGAGATCATTGTATTTTTCCACATTGAGTCATGATATTTTATTAAGGCGTTAATCCAGCAATTATGTTTGTTGTTTTGTTTCTACGTAACATAATAAACAAAATTGTAACCCTAGAATAATTACATTATTAAACATCCTTGGTCTAGTATTATTGTGGAGCGGGTTGCAATAATACATAACGACTAGCATATGTGGAGACTAATATGAGATATGTAGTCTACATATGGGTACAAGTTGGAGAACTTGTGTACTGGACCGACCCACCGTGAGAACACTACATGGGTTGTTATATGAGTGTCATAAGTGATTCTCATAGTGATCATGATATATGTAGTCCTTTGACCTAAGGTCATCAAGGTTCCCTACGTGTGAGTCACATACTCTAATACTTTCCATTGTTGCCCATAACTAATTGAACTTGAAGGAGGTCATTGGGTATGTCACATATCATGCGGAGGGATTTGTATGATCAAGATGGGATTTTTCCTTCCTATGTAATGGGAGTGATATCTTTGGGCCCCTTGATAAAGTGAGACTTAGAAAATGCATGGCCATGCTCGGATGAGTTGATATACGATATCAATGTCATAAGTTTAAGTTGGTCTACTCGGTAATGAAGAAACCAAAGATTAGGCTATACGAGAGTGACACATTCCATGTCTCGTGCTTAGTCTTGATATATTGGACAAAGGGACAATAGCATATATCGGTAATGATCATAAAGGTTTAGTCGAATCACCGACGATCTTGTCACCTGGGTAACAATGATGTGTTGCTAGACACCGTTCATTACTTATGATCATAAATGTGATTTATGATCATTACCAATGTGGTAAGAGCCTATTGGGTCACACACATAGAGCCATTTGGATCATTAGAGTACATGGGCTAATTATTTGGGTTATGGTTTCACAATAATTTTGAATTAATAATGGCCCCAAAAGTTGAGCCATTATTAGGCCTAAAATTGAAGCCTAATTCGATTAGGGCTTTGAAGCCCATTAGGCCTGGAAGTTGAGTCTCGCTATAAATACAACTTTTAGTGAGAAATTCAAGCTTCTTGCCCTAGCCTCCTAAAAGGACAGCCGCAATCTTATCTTGCAATTCCTTGGAGGATGTAAGCTAGCATTGTGTGCGCAAGAGAAACGCATCTACCGGGACGTGGTGGAAGCGTGGTGATCCCAAGAGGCTCGTGTGGATACCATAGAGAGCTTGAACACATCAACTATTCAGGTTTTGTGATTCGACTCTACAGTTGGGTCAGAGATCTTAATCGAAAATTAGGTACGAAAATTTTTGAACCCCCGGTTTACCCCGTTTCACTTGGATCCTGGAGCATTTCGGTTAAATTCTGCTGCACTTGTTTGGCTCCCGAAACCCAACAGTGGTATCAGAGCTACTGGTGAAACCCTAAATCGGGATTGAATGTTGAATCGCATAATGTTATGTGTTCGGTTGCTTTCAGCCATGATTAATTAGATTGATCCATGATGCATGAAACTGGAACTCATAATGAACATATGAGATATATGAAGAAATGACACAAATTGGTTAATGAGATTAACCCAAAGTTGATAGGTATGAGATACCTATATGGATTAAGATTCTTGCAATAGTTGCAAAAACTGTAGCTTCGTTTGGATTCGGCCTGCTTGGGCACCAAAAGTAAGGTATTTTTTGGTGGCTCGAATGGAGGAGTCACGGGTGCCTACTTGCTCGAAATAGAAGATCTCGGGCAAGACAATTGTAAGACAATTTTTTGTGCCAGGGGCCGCTGCCCCCTTGCAACCCCTCGCAAGGGCGGCCTATGGCCAACTAGAGATACCTTAACGTTGACTCAGGTTGTGGTCAAATATGGATCTTGGCCCACCATAATACCTTAACAATGAGGTGTTCCAAAATAATATTAAGAGTTATTATTTTGAGTAAAATAGTGGGAGTATCGTTTAATAAAAGTCCTTACTAAATGAATTAAAATACATGGCTCTTACACTGCATATTTACTGTTGTAGAAAACCATGGCACAATACACATCGACACTTTCGTTGCGCTCGATCCTTGAGAAGGAAAAATTGAATGCGACCAACTTTCTCAAATCGTATCGAAACTTGAGGATAGTCCTCATGCAAGAGATAAAGGCTTATGTCCTAGAGCAGCCCATTCCGAATGAGCCTGCTACCACTGCTCCAAGTGCTGAAAGGGATGGTCACAAGAGGGATTTTGATGATGCTTTTTATGTTGCATGCCTCATGCTTATTACCATGGAATCTGAGCTTTAGAAGCAACATGAGAACATGGGGGCATTTGATGTGATCAAACATCTCAAAATGCTTTTCCAAGAGTGAGTTAGGCATGAGAAGTTTGAGACCTCTAAGGCATTTTTTCAGTGCAAGATGTCTAAGCGAAGTCCCTGTTAGTGTTGTGCCCAAAATGCAATCATCAGATGAATGTAGTTTTGCACATTGAGTCATGATATTTTATTAAGGCATTAATCCAGCAATTATATTTGTTGTTTTGTTTCTACTTAACTTAACAAACATAATTGTAACCCTAGAATAACCATATTCTTAAACGTCCCTGGTCTAGTATTATTGTGGAGCGGGTTGCAACAATACATAACGACAAGCATATGTGGAGACTAATATGAGATATGTAGTCTACATATGGGTACAAGTTGGAGAACTTGTGCACTGCACCGACCCATCATGAGAACACTAGATGGATCGTTATATGAGTGTCATAAGTGATTCTCATAGTGATCATGGTATATGTAGTCCTTCGACCTAAGATCATCAAGGTTCCCTACATGTGAGTCACATACTTTGATACTTTCCTTTGTTGCTCGTAACTGAGTGAACTTGAAGGAGGTCATTGGGTATGTCACATATCATGCGGAGGGATTTGTATGATCAAGATGGGATTTGTCCCTCCTATGTAACGGGAGTGATATTTTCGGGCCCCTTGATAGAGTAAGACTTAGAAAAATGCATGGCCATGCTCGGATGAGTTGATATACGAAATCAATGTCATCAGTTTAAGTTCGTCTACTCAGTAATCAAGAAACCAAAGATTGGGCTATACGAGAGTGACACATTCCATGTCTCGTGCTTAGTCTTGATATCTTGGACAAAAGGACAATAGCATATATCGTTGACGATCATAAAGGTTTAGTCGAATCATCGACAATCTTGTCACTTGGGTAGTAATGATGTGTTGCTAGACATCGCTCATTGCTTATGATCATAAATGTGATTTATGATCATTGCCAACGTGGTAAGAGCCTATTGGGTCACACACATAGAGCTATTTGGATCATTTGAGTGCATGGGCTAATAATTTGGGTTTTGGTTTCACAATAATTTCGTATTAATAATGGGCCCAATAGTTGAGCCATTATTAAGTCTGAAATTAAAGCCTAATTGGATTAGGGCTTTGAAACCTATTAGGCCTGGAAGTTGAGTCTCACTATAAATACAACTTCTAGTGAGAAATTCGCAGGTCTCCTTGCCCTAGCGTCCCAAAAGGATAGCCGCACTCTTCTTTTCCAATTCCTTGGAGGATACAAGCTAGCACTGCGAGCGCAAGAGAAACGCATCTACCGGGATGTGGTGGAAGCGTGGTGATCCTAAGAGGCTCGTGTGGATACCATAGAGAGCCTGAACACGTCAATTTTTCAGGTTTTGTGATTCGACTCTACAGTTGAGTGAGAGATCTCAACCGAAAATTAGGTATGAAAATTTTTGAACACCCAGTTTACACCGTTTCACTTGGATCCTGGAGGGTTTCAGTTAAATTCCACTGCGCTGTTTGGCTCCCGAAACCCATCGGGTACTCACCAAGCCAATTTGGGAAATCACCAAGGGTAATAGCCATTTGGCTATCACAGGCCCCCTTCGGGAAGCCGAAGTTGTTTCTTTGGTGCTTGAGCTTTTACAGGCGTATCATGGAACTCTTGGGAGGTGACAGCCATCTCAACTAGTATGACTAGATTTTTGACCGAGGTTACGTTCTTCGGAAGAGGGTACCGCTTTAGCTTAAGATGTTTCTTCAAGCCAAGGTAGTCCCGTCATCATTCAAGTGGTATTTCGTCGTCTTTGGGCGAGCTTTTGATTTTCCTAAAGTTTTTACTTTAGAACAAAATGCATATTCCCCTTCTGATTTTTTGTTCCCTTAATGAATCGTTACATTTTTTGATCGGATAGACAAGTCACTTCGAGCTAACCCTGCATAGGTATGCTAGCTGTTAGGAGGTGTGCCCTCGTTTCCCGCATCAGGGGACACATGCCACCTGGTGACTGGCGAACAATCGCGTCTGTTACGTCAATCACGTCTGTTCACCTTTGAGGGGTCATTATGGTGACGCTTTGCTTGCCCCCTTCGACCTATATAGGCCCTTCCTTCTCAATTTTTTCCACGATTCTATTCTTTTGCTATCTTTTGCTCTTGAGTTTCCTCTTGTCTTTTTGTTTTTTCAGCGGTGGTGCTAGCGGTGAAGTGATTTATAGCAACACTTGTGGTGGTCTTACGAAGTTCATTCCTTGTTCTAAGCTAGGTGGGTCTTCTTTCCGAAGTCGTTCTTCAGTATTTTTTATGTGTCCTCCCCATTTTTTTTCTTTCGCCTTCCCGAGGTTAAACTTCTTCTTTCCGAACATGTTTGCTCCCAAAGCTAAGGCCTATCCCATTCCTGAGAGCTGGCTTCCTCTCAACTCTCATCCAAGCTGCGCCACTTTGGAGAAAGTTCAGAAGTGGTCGGCCAAATTCTTCCTTCCCTCTTATGCTATCACGAGGCTACCCAGTCCAGGTATGCCCAGTTATATGCCTCATTCGAATGACGTTACCGTCTTTTGGGCCCAACTGAAGGCTGGACTTTGGTATCCTCCGTCAAAGATGGTTTGTGACTTTTGCCAGTTCCATGGCATAGTTGTGAACCAACATCCTCCGAACTCCTATTCATATTTCAACATCTTCCTTTGCATGTGTGGGGTCTTCAAGATAGAGCCCCACTTCATCTTCCTCATGCAATATTACAAACTCCACCATGTCTCGAAGGGTGGGTTCTACTTCTTACTTCCTTGGGGATCTGGGACCATGAAGTACACGTTCACCTTCGGGATAAAGGACAGCTGGCGAGGGTGGTAGAAGAAGTTCTTCTTTCTGAAGGTCGATGAACAATTGAAGCATATGCCAACCAAATGGGCTTCGGGGACTCTAGATATTGATGTAGTTAATCCGAAGAAGCTACTAACCTTAGAGTTAAAAGCCCAATTTGAGGAGTTCAACAGCCATATTCGGGCTGTCGCGAACTGGGATCCCGAGGTCCCTCCATATCTGAAGAGGTTCTTCGAAGCTGGGGGTGATCAAGGAACACATTACCGACTTAAACATGCCAAAGCCTCCTTTTGATTGGAAGAAGGCCTGGTTGGTAATGCTCATTTGGAGTGAACTCATGTATCCGACTCATGAAGAGAGTAAGTTTGTTTCCAAATTTTTTCATGTATCCCTTTCTGCACTTACACTGATGTTCTTCTTTTTGCAGAGATGGGTGACAAGTCTGCTGCATTTTACAAGTCCCTCTTCCTCAGTCAGACTGAGAAGGGAGAGCAGCAGAGAAAGAGGTTGGCACCGAAAAACAAGAAGGCGCCTTGGGGATCATCTTTGGCACCTAAGTCGAAGAAAGTCAAGGATGACCCCCTTCCTCCCCTGCCCGAAGGAGATGTGGAGGTTTAGGATCAAACCTCTGTTCGTGCCGACCCCCATTCGGAGCCGGCCATCTGCTCAACTCCCCAAAATCCCAATATTGCGGCGGAGATCTTGGGGACCTTGGTTGGGGGACTGACGGCCGAGGAGCTTGAAGAGTCCCAAAATAGGAATGGCAAGCATGTTCCCCCCGAGGTCCTTGAGGTCAGCAACTCTGAGGGAGATGATGCCTAACTTCCACCAGGTTTGTCCCTTAGCTATTCTTCTATGAATTTGGGAATTTCTGGCATTTTAGACCTTATAGATGAATTGCTAAGGGATAACGTTCTGCTGGAACTTTGGCATGATTTTGCAGAGAAGCAAGCACCTGCTCAATGAGTGGTGGAGCATGCCCAGAAGAGGGCCCTTCGGGATACCAAGATTTTGAAGGACAAAGTGCCGAGGGAGCCTTTCCAAACCTTCACGGAGGACATGGACTTGTTCTCCGGGGATAGTGAGAAAATGGCTCCCTAGATGGCGAAGGGCGTCTTTTCAAATGCCACTTTCCAGTTTTCCACAGAGGAGTGTCCAAATGAAGAGGTCCTCGCCGCTAGGATGAGTGAACATGCTGCCCAAGTAAACTCTTGAACCTTTTGGGACTTAGCAAAATTTCCTAAGTTTTTGCCCGTTTTTTATCCTCACTCTACTTTTCCTTTCGTAGCTCTTGGCATATAGTGAATACTTTAGAGCTTGGGTAGCCAAACAGTCTTTGGTCTGAGGTCGGTCCAAGGAGTCCCTGGCAAAGGCCAAGGAGCTCCTTGCCAACTTTGTCATCAAGTACGGTGAGCTTAATAAAATCGCCAAGGAAGAGCTGGCCAACCTTCGAGAAGAAGTTCTGAAGAGTCAAGGGGAGTTCATTCAGGACTTTTCGACAAAGATGTCAGTGTTGGGTTTTCGGAGCCAAACAGCACAGCGGAATTTAACCGAAACCTTCCAGGATCCAAGTGAAACAAGGTAAATTGGGTGTTTGAAAATTTTCATACCTAATTTTCAGTTGAGATCTATCACTCAACTGTAGAGTCGAATCACAAAACTTGAATAGTTGATGTGTTCAAGCTCTCTATGGTATCCACACGAGCCTCT
The DNA here is from genome assembly GCA_039654915.1 of Aquilaria yunnanensis. Taxonomy (NCBI): domain Eukaryota; kingdom Viridiplantae; phylum Streptophyta; class Magnoliopsida; order Malvales; family Thymelaeaceae; genus Aquilaria; species Aquilaria yunnanensis. The sequence continues at coordinate 82,353,594 of CM077598.1, forward strand.
CGGGATCACCACGTTTCCACCACATCTCGGCAGATGCGTTTCTCTTGCGCTCGCAATGATAGCTTGCGTCCTCCAAGGAATTGCAAGAGAAGAGTGCGGCTGTCCTTTTGGTAGGCTAGGGCAAGGAGACCTGCGAATTTCCCACTAAAAGTTGTATTTATAGTGAGACTCAACTTCCACGCCTAATGGGTTTCAAAGCACTAATCCAATTAGGCTTTAATTTCGGGCTTAATAATGGCTCAACTATTGGGCCCATTATTAATACGAAATTATTGTGAAACCAAAACCCAAATTATTAGCCCATGCACTCTAATGATCCAAATAGCTCTATGTGTGCGACCCAATAGGCTCTTACCACGTTGGCAATGATCATAAATCACATTTATGATCATAAGCAATGAGCGGTGTCTAGCAACACATCATTGCTACCCAAGTGACAAGATTGTCAATGATTCGCCTAAACCTTTATGATCATCACCGATATATGCTATTGTCCCTTTGTCCAAGATATCAAGACTAAGCATGAGGCATGGAATGTGTCACTCTCGTATAGCCTAATCTTTGGTTTATTGATTACTGAGTAGTTCAACTTAAACTGATGACATTGATATCGTATATCAACTCATCCGAGCATGGCCATGCATTTTTCTAAGTCTTACTCTATCAAGGGGCCCGAAAATATCACTCCCGTTACATAGGAGGGACAAATCCCATCTTGATCATACAAATCCCTCCACATGATATGTGACATACCCAATGACCTCCTTAAAGTTCTCTTAGTTACGAGCAACAAAGCAAAGTATCAAAGTATGTGAGTCACATGTAGGGAACCTTGATGATCTTAGGTCGAAGGACTACATATACCATGATCACTATAAGAATCACTTATGACACTCATACAACGATCCATGTAGTGTTCTCATGGTGGGTTGGTCTAGTACACAAGTTCTCCAACTTGTACCTATATGCAGACTACATATCTCATATTAGTCTCCACATATGCTAGTCATTATGTATTATTGCAACCCGCTCCAAAATAATACTCCCTCCGTCCCAAAAGTTTTGCTCCATTTTTTTTTGGCAATTAATCTATGACTTTTTATTTTCAACATTTTAATATATAAATACAAGATATGTAGTTTCTAAATATATTTTTTTTTATTTTTTTAACAAACAATAATATGAATAAAATTGAGTCAAAATACAACAAAAAGTCAAATGTATCAAAATTTATGGGACGGAGGGAGTACTAGACTAGGGGCGTTTGAGAATATCATTATTCTAGGGTTACAATTATGTTCGTTAAGTTACGCAGAAACAAAACAACAAACATAATTGCTGGATTAATGCCTTAATAAAATATCATGACTCAATGTGCAAAAATACAATCATCTCATGATTGGCCTTTTGGGCACAACACTAACAGTCAAACCTCTGGTCGAAGGTGATTTTTTTGACCTCGATGAATGAGGCTTTCCAAAAAGAGAGAGACAATGTTGTTGCTGATCTTACAAAGGCATTCGCTCTTAATTCCGAACTCCAAGCCAAGGTCGACAAGATGAGGAAGGAGAAGAAGAAAAGGAAGAAGTTGGAGAGGGAGGTTGCGGTCCTCAATAATGAACTGGAGGACTTGCATGTGGAGAAGAATAAGTCTGACTAGGCAACTAAGTCCTCTTATCAGGATGGTTTTTTCCTGGTCTGTCACCAAGTTCTCTCCAAATTTCCTGACCTTGAACTTTTCTTCCTTGCGGCCCTGGACATCCCTAAAGGACCATCTTGGGAGTGGTCGAGGATAAAGTTCATCAATTTCCCCGCTGATCCACCTTTAGGCCCAACAGTTGCTGCCAAAGAAGATGACACTGAAGGTGAGGTAGCTGGACATGCCGAGGAGCCAGCAGGTGTCTAGGACCCAGAATAGGCTTCCTTTCGCTTCATAATGAAATTTCAATGAAACTTCTTTCCTCAAAATTTTGGCTAAGTTTTTTACTGAACTATCTTCGGCATCGAAAGGTATCGTGATCATGCTCGGTCATCATCCTTTGGAAAAAGACCATCTTCTGCAAAACTTAACACATGTATAGTTAAGTCCCTTTTTTGCCAATCCGCATTCGGTTAACGTTTTTCAGAAAAAATGACCCTTCGGACATATCCGCCTTCGGACCATTTCATCCTTGAAAATTTTTCCAAGTTTTTCACTTATGCACCCTAGGAATTAGCTTCCCTTGGCTTCCCTTCTTCAGGTATGACCATGTTCGGTCACATGAAACTCTCTTCCTTGGAAACCATGTTCGGTTGAAGGAAATATTCACCTTCGGATATAACCATCTTCGGTTATGCCTCTTGGGTGTTTTCACGCAACTTTCTTCTTGAAAATTTTTCTAAGTGTGAAAATTTACTGAGGCACTTTTTATAAAATGCCCATCTTTGGTTGTCATCCATAGGAGGTGACCGTGTTCGGTTGCACATCTTCGGCTAAACTTAACATTTTGCGAAGTAGCTTAGTGTCTTTTTCAACCATGTTCAGTTGATATTCTTTGGCAAAACCTGTCTATTTTCATGAATACTTCTTCGATAGTGACCATGTTCATTTTTCCCCCTTGGAAGCGAACATGTTTCATTTTGTCCTTCGTAGGCTAACATGTTCGGCATTATGCCTTCAAAAAAAATATATAATCTTGCACGTAGGCATTTTCGAGAAAAACTTTGTTCAGTTTTACACCATGTTTGGTCAGTCACCCTTGGTGAGAATTGTACAATTTTTCCTTAGAAAAAATTTCTAAGTATAGAATTTTTTTAAGGAATTTGAATGCCATGTATTTTTCAATTCTCCACCTTCGGTGTCACTGAGCTTGTAGACTCCTTTCCAAACTTCATCAAGGACCAAATAAGGTCCATCCCAGTTCGCTCAAATTACTTCATGTGATGGTCTTCGGGTTTCAAATTTGGCTTTTCGGAGGATGAGGTCCCCCTTTTGATTCCTTTTCACTTGACGTGCAAGTTGGTAGCGACAGCTACTCTCTACTGGAAAGCTTTTCTTCTGAGCTCGGCCATCTCTCTATGCTCATTAATGAGGTCAAGTTTGGTTTTTAAACCGAGGTAGTTCCCTTTTTCTTCGAACACTTGTACCCTGACCGATGGTTGTACAACCTCGATAGGGATAATGGCCTCTGCGCTGAAGATGAGTGAAAAGGGCGTTTCACCCATGGCTCTTCTAGGGGTTGTTCGATAGCTCCATAGGACACTCGGAAGCTCTCCTGGCCATCTTCCCTTTACTTCCTTGAACCTTTTCTTTAGGTCATCCTTTATTGTTCTGTTGGACACTTCAACCTGCCCATTGCTCTGTGGGTGGGCCATAAGGGAGAAGTGCAACTTTGTCCCGAGGTTGACTATGAATTCCTGGAAACCTTTATCGGTAAACTGGGAACCATTATCAGCTACTATCACCCTCGGTATGCCGAATCTGCATATGATGTTCCTCAAGACAAATCTCCGTATATCCTTCACCGAGATTGCTGTTAATCGCTCTGCCTCGATCCACTTGGTGAAATAATCTACTGCGACTACATAGAACTTCACTCCTCCTGGAGCTATTGGGAGAGGTCCAATAAGATCAATACCCTATACAGCGAAGGGGCAGGGGAAATTTGCCAAAGTTATCATTCCCGAGGGTAGTCTTTGGATAGATGCGTGTCTTTGGCATTTGTCGCATTTCTAAACGAACTACCTCGCATCCTTCCTCAAAGTGGGCCAGAAATATCCTCGCCGAAGTAGTACTCCGGCCAGGGCGTCAATTCCTATGTGTGAACCGCAATCCCCTCGTGGACTTCTTTTTGGATAGCTTCAACATCCTCTTCGCTGACATACCTCTGTCACGGACTTGCGTACCCTTATCGGTACAATTCTTCCCCAATTAGTAAGTATTTTCCCGAGCATTTTTACGCTTTCACGGCTTCAAGAGAATCTTCGGGAAGTTCCGAAGATATGAGGTATTTCTTGATGGGATCTTTCCACACTCTGTCCGAGGTTCTTACGCACAATATCACAATGTTTGGCTGATATAGTACTTCGGTGGACTTCTTTGATTTGGCCAAAGTGTTTGCTTCCGCATTATCTTGCCGAGGTACATTTTCTATATGTACCATGTCGAACTCTTGGATGGGCTTTTTGACGAGGTCATGGTACTTTCCCGAGGTTGGGTCCTTTGCGCCATAGTCCCCCGCCATCTGACGGACGACTAGCTGAGAATCACTGTGGGCCTTCAAGTTTCTCACATCAATTCTCTTTGCCAGCTGTAAACCTGCTATAAGGGCTTCATACTCGGCAATGTTTTTGGTGACATTGAATCCTAATTTGATGGCCTTCCTCGCTTCCATACCATCAGGACTGCGGACGATTACTCCAGCTCCTTGGTGTTCAAAGCTGGAGTCTCCATCAACAAAGAGTGTCCACTCAGGTTCATCTTTTCCGAGGTCTTCCAGGGTATCCTCAGTTTTTGGAACTTCGGCAATGAAGTCTGCCAATGCTTGGCCTTTATTGCCCTTCTGGGCTCATAGGTAATGTCGTATTCACTAAGCTCAATGCACCATTTTGACAATTTCCCTAAGTGGTTTACCTTCATCATGACATCTCGAAAAGGTAGGTTACTTCGGACAATAATAGGGTGTCCTTGGAAGTAAGGTCGCAACCTTCTACTTGCCAATACTAAGGCATAGATGGCCTTCTATAGAAGACGGTACTTAACTTCGACGCCATGTAGGGACTTACTCACATAGTGCACTGGCCACTGTCTTCCTCCTTCTTCCTTTACAAGCACCGAACTCACCACTTTTTCACCGACGGTGAGGTAAAGGATGAAAGGTTCTCTTTCCTTCGACTGCCGAAGTGTCGGCAAACGGGTTAGGTAGCTTTTAAGCTCTTCCCAAGCCTTTTGGCAATCTTCGTTCCAAGGATGTTCCTCAGAACTGAAGGTACCTTCATTTTTTGCTGCTTTGGTGAGTCCTTTGAAGAACAGTCAGCACCGATCCCCATATCTGGAGATGAATCTACTGAGGGAAGTGATGCCTTTGCACGTCCTTGATTGGTGTGAGAGTTCGGAATCCTAGCAAGGCCTTCAATTTTTCTGGGTTGGCATTGATACCTCTTTCCGATACCATGAATCCAAGGAACTTGCCCGCATTGACCCTGAACACGCACTTCTCCGGGTTGAGACGGATTCTGAATTCCCAAAGTCGGTGGAATGTTTCCTTTAAGTCTAAGATATGACTACTAGGATGTTTGCTCTTAACTTTCATATCATCGACATAAACTTCCATATTCCTCCCAATTTGGGTGTCAAACACCCTATTCATCAGCCTTTGGTACGTCGCCCTTACATTCTTCAGACCGAAGGGCATTTTGACATAGTAGTAGGTCCCGACTTCGGTGATCAAGGCAGTTTTTTCCTCATCTTCGGGATCCATCTGAATTTGATGGTATCCACTGAAGGCATTAAGGAAGCTAAGCAGACCATATTCGGTAGTGGAGTCCACCAATTGATCTATTGGTGGCAAAGGATATGAATCCTTAGGACAGGAATCGTTTACGTTTTGGAAGTCGATGCAAATTCAGAGTTTATTACTCCCTTCTTTCATAGTAATGACAACATTGCTAAGCCATTCGAGGTACTTGACCTCTCTTATTACGCTTGCTTCCGTTAATCGTTGGATTTCAGTTCTGACAAAGCTGTTCTTATGCGCCGAGAGGCTTCACTTTTTTTGTCGAACAGGCTTCACCTCTAGGTGCACTTTAAGACTATGTTGGATTATATGATGGTCTACCCCAGGCATGTCCTTTGAAGAGTAGGCAAACAGATCTTTGTTCATTAACAGAAAAGATACAAGCTTTTCCTTGTCACCTTCGGCCAGTTGTTTCCCCACTCGGGTACTTTGGCCTGGGACAAGTTCTACATCCTCTGTTTCTATTTTTTTGAGGTCACCTACTCCTTCCCCCATTGCCTCCTTTCCGAGCATGGTTTTTTCTTTCGGAGTCTATGCATGGATCTTCATTGGGCTTTGTCTTGCTTTCATGAAGACTTTCCTCACTTCGGCTTGGTCAATGAATATCTCCATGTTTCCGCCATTGCCTCCTTTCCGAGCATGCTTTTTTCTTTCAGAGTCTATGCATGGATCTTCATTGGGCTTTGTCTTGCTTTCACTAAGACTTTCCTCACTTCGGCTTGGTCAATGAATATCTCCATGTCACCTGCCTTCATACCGAAGGTGACTGTCAAGTACTTCACATCCAGATGAAAGGGAAGATTCCCTTGTGTCTACCTTCCAAGGATGGCATTATATGAAGAAGTGACATGTATGACAATGAAACTTGTCATTGTGGAGCAGAAGAGCTCTTTCTTACTCTGATCCGAAGTTCCTTTTAACATCAGAGGTAGGTCGATCCACCCGAGGACAGGGAGTTTGGATGGGCCTACCCCGAAGGTAGGGTAGGTGACAGGTTTGATGTCACCTTTTGAGATGCCCAAGTTCGCAGTAGGTGGGAGAATAAAACATCGGTGTTGGAACCGTCATCGATGAGCACTCTTTTGATATCCCAACTCCCTATCCTTGCCATAATTAGGAGGGGGTCATAATGAGGGAACTTCACGATAGACTTATCTTTCTGAACAAGCTTGTTCGCTGGGTTCCCAAACTCCATCACCAAGATTTCCTGGACTTTCCTTTTCCTTTCGGCTGAAGGTATTCCAATGGTGATTGTCTGGATTACTCCCACCAGAGGTGGTGGAAGCTTCCTAGGACTTTAGTTCTGACGTCAGTCGGAATCATAGTTCTCATCTTCTCCTTTCCTCTCTTCTTCCTTTCTTCCTTTTGGCGAGGGCATACGCAGGTAACGCCGAAGTTGTCCCTACTTGATCAAAGACTCAATGTACTTTCTCAGCTGGAAGCAATCCTCGGTGTTTTGCCCATGATCCCTGTGGAACTGGCAGAACTTTTTAATATTCTTTTTATTGTCTGAGGTCATGACCTTTGAACGCTGGATTGGGTTCCCTTGCCTTTCCATGGCCATCAGTATGTTCATTCTTGAGGTGTTCAAGGGAGTGAACAGTTAGTGTTGTGCCCAAAAAAAGCCAATCACGAGATGATTGTATTTTTGCACATTGAGTCATGATATTTTATTGAGGCATTAATCCAGCAATTTTGTTTGTTGTTTTGTTTCTACGTAACGTAATAAACATAATTGTAACCATAGAATAATGATATTCTTAAACATCCCTAGTCTAGTATTATTGTGGAGCGGGTTGCAATAATACATAATGACTAGCATATGTGGAGACTAATATGAGATATGTAGTCTACATATGGGTACAAGTTGGAGAACTTGTGTACTGGACCGACCCACCATGAGAACACTTCATGGATCATTATATGAGTGTCATAAGTGATTCTCATAGTGATCATGGTATATGTAGTCCTTCGACCTAAGATCATCAAGGTTCCCTACATGTTAGTCATATACTTTGATACTTTCCTTTGTTGCTCGTAACTGAGTGAACTTGAAGGAGGTCATTGGGTATGTCACATATCATGCGGAGGGATTTGTATGATCAAGATGGGATTTGTCCCTCCTATGTAACGGGAGTGATATCTTTGGGCCCCTTGATAGAGTGAGACTTAGAAAATGCATGGCCATGCTCCGATGAGTTGATATGTGATATCAATGTCATCAGTTTAAGTTAGTCTACTCGGTAATCAAGAAACCAAAGATTGGGCTATACGAGAGTGACACATTCCATGTCTCGTGCTTAGTCTTGATATCTTGGACAAAGGGACAATGGCATATATCGGTGATGATCATAAAGGTTTAGTCGATTCACCGACAATCTTGTCACTTGGGTAGCAATGATGTGTTGCTAGACACCGCTCATTGCTTATGATCATAAATGTGATTTATGATCATTGCCAACATGGAAAGAGCCTTTTGGGTCGCACACATAGAGCTATTTGGATCATTAGAGTGCATGGGCTAATTATTTGGGTTATGGTTTCACTTTAATTTCGTATTAATAATGGGCCAAGGAGTTCAGCCATTATTAAGCCCGAAATTAAATCCTAATTGGATTAGGGCTTTGAAACCCATTAGGCCTGGAAGTTGATTCTCACTATAAATACAACTTTTAAGTGAGAATTTCGCAGGTCTCCTTGCCCTAGCCTCCCAAAAGGACAGTCGCACTCTTCTCTTACAATTCCTTGGAGGACGCAAGCTAGCACTGCGAGCGCAAGAGAAACGCATCTGCCGGGACGCGGTGGAAGCGTGGTGATCCCGAGAGGCTCGTGTGGATACCATAGAGAGCCTGAACACGTCAACTGTTCAAGTTTTGTGATTCGACTCTACAGTTGAGTGAGAGATCTCAACCGAAAATTAGGTATGAAATTTTCGAACACCCGGTTTACCCCGTTTCACTTGGATCCTGGAGGGTTTCGGTTAAATTCCACTGCGTTGTTTGGCTCCCGAAACCCAACATGAACGACACTGGTTTCTTCCCCCTCTATTTCTAAGTTCTTCACCCGCCCTCAATTAGGTACCGAGGTTGGTGACTCTGACCTTCGGAGTGATGCTGATCAAACTTCGGCTCTCCCATCCTCAGCTCTTCGGCTGCCATGTGTTGTTCTGTCCTTCTGTAGAATTCTCCAAGGGTGTCCAGGGGATCTTTGAAGAACTCGTAGAAGAGTGTCGAATCTCTCCGAAGTCGTCTGATCATGGCAAGGATGCGAATTTCGGGGCGAAAGTCGAGCACGCTCAAGGCTTCTAGGTTGAACCTCTTGACATAGTCCCGAATGGTTTCCCCATTCTTTTGGGCTATGTCCAACATCTGGACGAGCATCTTCGCCATCGGTCTGCATCCAATGAACTTTTGAGTGAATGTGATGGACAATTTTTGGAAACCCATTATCACTCTAGGGGCGAGGGAATTATAACACGCAGTCGCCGGCCAGGAGAAAGTAACTTCAAAGCACTTGCAGAGGGTGGCATCATCAGTGCCATGTAACACCATGCTGCATCTATACTTTGTTAGGTGGGCTTGGGGGTTTCTACACCCATCATATGTTTCCAAGCGCGGTACTCGGAAGTCACTTCACATGGGTGCCTCTACTATTGCATGGTTGAAGGGTGACTCTTCTCCGGTGAAGGTCTCCGACAACCTTGACCAGACTGGCTTCCAGGAAATCTGCCTTTCTTCTTTTTCCAGCCTCACCAGGATCTTCTCCATGAGGATGGTAGTATTGGTCTCTTCTCATTGCCTGGTGACCTCCGGCAATGGAGAGCAACGTCTCCTTTTTGGGGAGTAACTTCGTTGGCATGGGGATTGTGACTTCTCATCCGGTGATGAACTCCGCTAGTGGGAAGTTTTGGGCCCTTTTGACCCCGTTTCTTCAACACGATGACCTCTGGGGGGTACATTCTCTGTTGAGGACTCATCGCAGAAGTCCCCACTTCCTGAACTCTGGTGAGTAGACTTACGACTTCCCTCCTGGCGGGCAACTGGTGAAGAGGTCATTGAGACCACATTTGGTCAAGCTGTTGTGTCATCTCAGCCACAACTGAGCACTCAAAATTGTGCAGGAAGCTCATCATTACCGTCAGAGGACGTTCGTCCTCAGGCAAAGAAGTCTCTACTGCAGGTGGGTTACTCGCTGTTGAAGCTTCAGGCGCGGACTGGGACTTCGGGAATCCCTTGTCCTTAGAATGCCAAGTCTCAACAACGGCGACCTGAAAGGGAGTTCCCACAGACGGAGCCAAATGATGCCCAACGGCATCCTTGTTATATGACATGTTGGCCTGAATGAGAGACTTCCGGTATGAGGGTGCCTGAAATACTCAGAGAAACAAGGGTTAGGAGCTCCCCGGAATGTGTTTCCGGGGGAGGAGCCTCCGACACCCAAGTTAGTATTTGGGAAGTAAGGAGAGAGAATCGAGAGTAAAGGAGTAGATAGAGTTCTATCCTCTTACCAAAGTCATTCCCAAGTTTTTATAGGAGGGCGTAAGGAGGAGGCCGTTTGACATAGCTTGCTCAGATCATGGCACGCACACGGTTGGATGTGGTCCGTACCTTCGGAGATAGGTATCTCTAGCTAGCTGTAGGCCATTCTGGCCAGGGGTCAGGGGCATGTTTGAGGTCTCTATGTCAGAGGCTCCTTAATTGTTTTTGTCGTGTCTCCACAAGACCTCTTCGGGAAGCTAGAACCCTTCGGCATATGGAACTCCTTCGAGACAGGAGGTCTCCTTCTGTCCGACATTGCCACCGAGTGTTGCTAGGTGAGGTCCTTCGATAAAATGAGGCACCTTTAGGGGACGCTCTCCCTTGCCGAGGATGGGGATGCACACTCCCGAAGTTGGTGGATGCGCCATCCTAGGGTGGTTGTACATGCAATTTTTGAGGTTGGTCTAATCACTTACTGAGGTTAGTCGAGGTCGGGACTAGGTCTTGACCTAAGGTGGTCTTTGAATAGGTGTTCAGATCCCGGAGACATTGCCCCTTCAGTTTTATGGTTGTGTTCACACCGAGGATGGTGGGGGCTTCCCATTTTCCCGAGTTTGGTCACATGTGTTCCCCGAGGGTGGTACTCACCAAGCCAATTTGGGAAATCACCAAGGGTAATGGCCATTTGGCTATCACGTACTTAGTTACCTCTTAAATAATGCATAATTCTTAACTTAGGAATGAGTCTAAGACCCAACCAAGGCTACAGAACATCTTAAATTAGCCTAGGGATGATAACCGAGAGTTTGAGACATTATTAGGATGCCCCGAGCTTGAGTGACTAATGCCTTGGCGGTGCCATCGGTGACTCGTCATCAAAGGCATTGACCCTCAGGAAATTCTGATGTCTAACGGTGACGCGTCTCCAGTTGGCAACGCGTCACCAATACATTTACAGCATTGCGTGACAGTGTGAACTTGCCTGAATCTTTCTCAAACTTTCTCATCCCAAGTCCGATTCACATAGGTCTTGTTTCTACTTCATTCCCATACATAACACTATATATCTATGCATTATTTAAGCTAGATTAACTTGAACCCTTATCTCAAACTCATCCACGAAGCAAGAATCGAAGCACATGCTCTTTTTAGCTCAACGAAGCTCTCTTGAGTTCCAATCCTAAAACCAACGTGATATGGCACCAAGAACCTCAAATCAAGACCCTTTCTAGGTATGGGAACAACTTAGAACCAACCCAAATAAAACCAAGAAGCTTACCTAAGGTTTCAAGTCCAAAACAAGCATCAAAGAGCTAGATTGAAGCAAGAACACCAAAATGGAGCTTGAGGTTTCTTGTAATCACCTTGGGGCCTTTGAATTCAATGGGAATTTGTAGAATTGGAGAGATTTGGAGCAGAAATTCTAGTGGGGAGAGAAAGCTACGAATTTTACAAAAGAAAACAAATGGTAAAGGAAGTCAACTACTGGCCGGTTGTCGAAACCGCCAAAAATAATTCTGGTATCCCTAACAACTCAGAATAAATAAATTTGTAGTCGAGTAGTGAAAACCAGGTCGAATCCCAAAGAAATTTCTTAACCGAAAGTTTCCTGTCAGAAAACTGAAAAAAAATATTGAGGGATTTTCTTGAATTAAAAGCTGAAATAAATTAACTACAGAATCAAATCAAAATTAACCAATACTAAAAACGCTTAGTTTAGGATTGATTATCTATTCCAATCACGCAATTGATCATCAAAGAAAAGTACTTCTTCAATCAAAGCAAATAAACAGAACTCTCTTTAAGCTAAAAAGAATCCTAAGAATTCAGCAGTAAAATTAACTAGAAAAAGCTTCAGATTAATTTTTTAATTTTGAGTAATTAGATATTGAAAAGTAATTTCTAATAAACCCAAAATTAGCATTAAGAACAATTAACCAAAAAGTTTATTGCAGGCAATAATTCAAAAGCTTGAACAATTTAACCTGTCCTACTTCTTTGTATGAACTAACCAGAAATAAAAGTAATCTCTAGTTAATTCACTTGCTCCTAAATCGAATTCTTCACCTAAACGGTTGAAAGAAAATCAAGCAGATTTGCAATTGTAGAACCAATTCAACAAGCGAGAACAGGAAAATTAATTGGAACAAATCTGAACAACAAAGAAGTAAATACTTGAATTTAAAGAGCATTTAAGCAAGTAAAATCAATCCTCACAACCGGTGTTAGCGATGGAAATCGTCCCTAGAACTGAATCAGAAAATTACTCACTCATGTGTCAAAGAAAAAAAACAAAGAACAATGATAATTGAAAAAAATATGGAGAGGAAAGAGGGACGTCTGGTGGCAGCCCCAAATCGAGAATGAGATGCGAGTTGCCCTTCTCCCATTTTAATAAACTAACATAGTGTACTAACTCATAAAAACTTCCTAAACTTTCTATCTTGTTAAAAAAGTACCCCAAATAAATAAAAAGATTCAAAATAACTAAAATGTTTGAAAATTGTCAGCCAAGCAATGCTCCAGAACAGCAATAGCAACTTCAAGCTGATATTCGAACTTGATACAGCCACTATTTATCAAACCTCAAAGCATAAAAGTTGTAGAGCTCCTTCTTAGCTTTGAAACGAAACCTGAATCGCATAAAACGGACATTTACAGACAAAGATATGCCCAAAATACCGCAATTGCTTCCAAACCAGCGATGACTCGTAAATCGTAACTTTGAAGCTGAATTTGACCTTGTTAACTTGCAAAATGGGTTTCATGGTCTGAATGTGATTTGGATCTCCATATGTGAGCTTTCCAATGAATCAAGAATCACTTCATTCTGATCTCTGTAGCTGAAGATATGATTTTTGTACTAGAATATCACCAATCTGTCAAAATCTTAAAAGAACACAGGCAAATTAAAACTTGTAAAATGGCAAATTAAATTCACTTTCAATCAATTGAGTCCAGATATGCTGTAAGCTACAAACATACTCAAAATATATCTTTAAGGTTCAAAACATATTAAAACATACTAAATATGAGAGAAATAAATATAATAAATATAAGCTTATCAACTACCCTAAAAATATCCTAACTCCCCCATTAAGGCATACTTCTTGTTTTCTTGCTCCTTGGCCGTTAAGTTCTCATTTGTTTCACTTTGGTCACCAAATACTCACCCAAAACTGTCTTTCCTTTGTCCTAAAGATGCCCAAGAGCCTCTTGCACTAGTCCTCTTGGACACTTAAGCCACTTAAGCCATAATAGCTCAATTAAACACTTAGTGAAACTTTTTACTCTTTTCCTTCAAAGATAGTTCTAATAACTAGGATAACTAATGGTCTTGACTTAACTAGGCCAAATTTCTTACATGACCCTAATTTCATCAAAGTTATAGTCATGCTATTCACTTGGGTCAAAATTACCATTTTGCCCCTTTTTGACCTTTAGGCGCCAAACCACACTTATGAACTCACTTACTTAGCTAAGCTTGTCTTTCTTGCTTAATGAGGTGCCAATTGGAGGTACTTAATTTAAAACACTTAAATAAACAAAAAAAAATTACTTAGTTGGTTAAGACCCGTCATTAACTAGGAGATCCATCACACACTAGGCCTAGAAGTTGAGTCTCACTACAAATACAACATCTAGTGAGAAATTCGTAACCTTGTCTTAGCCTCCCAAAAAAGACAGCCACATTCTTCTTTTGCTATTCCTTGGAGGATGTAAGCTAGCATTGCGAGCGCAAGAGAAATGTATCTGTCGAGATGTGGTGGAAGCATGGTGATCCCGAGAGGCTCGTGTGGATACCATAGAGAGCTTGAACATGTCAATTGTTTAGGTTTTGTGATTCGACTCTATAGTTGAGTGAGAGATCTCAACTGAAATTAAATATGAAAACTTTTGAACACCCAGTTTACTCCATTTTACTTGTACCCTGGAGGGTTTCGATTAAATTTTGCGGCGCTTTTTTGTCTTCTGAAACCCTACAGTGGTATCAGAGTTGCTGGTGAAACCCTAAATTGGGATTGAATGTCGAATTGCATGATATTGTGTGTTCAGTTGCTTTTAGTCATGATTAATTTGATTGATTCATGATGCATGAAACTAGAACTCATAATGAATATATGAGATATATGAAGAAACGACACAAATTGGTTACTAAGATTAACTCAAAATTGATTGGTATGAGATACCTATACGGATTAGGATTCTTGCAATAGTTGCAAAACCCTAGCCTGGATCGGATTAGGGCTATTCGGGTACTGAAAGTAGAGTACTTTTGATGGCTCGAATAGAGGTGTCTCGGCTGCCTACTTGCTCGAAATAGCTGACTGGCCAGCAGGACTGCTATATGCGAAACGCCACATTAATAAAAATTGGTTAATCAACACGCATTAATTGGTATGCATTTTTGTTGAATGAGATTTGACATGTTATGGTGATTGATGATTGAAGCATGGTGCGTGGTTATAGCCCTTGATTGGTTGTATTTGTAAATGTTGGGTTTTGGGAGCCAAACAAGCACAAGGGAATCTAATCGAAACCCTCCAGGATCCAACTGAAACAGGGTAAACCGGGTGTTCGAAAATTTTCATACCTAATTTTCGGTTGAGATCTCTCACCCAACTGTAGAGTCGAATCACAAAACCTAAATAGTTGACGTGTTCAAGCTCTCTATGGTATCCACACGAGCCTCTCGGGATCACCACACTTCCACTACATCCTAGCAGATGCATTTCTTTTGCACTCACAGTACTAGCTTGCGTCCTCCAAGGAATTGCAAGAGAAAAGTGCGGCTTTCATTTTAGGAGGCTAGGGCAAGAAGCTTCGAATTTCTCACTAAAAGTTGTATTTATAATAAGACTCAACTTCTAGGCTTAATGGGTTTCAAAACCCTAATCTAATTAGGCTTCAATTTCGGGCTTAATAATAGCTCAACTTTTGGGCTCATTATTAATTCGAAATTATTGTTAAACCATAGCCCAAATAATTAACCCATGCACTCTAATGATCCAAATAGCTCTATGTGTGTGACCCAATACACTCTTACCATATTGGCAATGATCATAAATCACATTTATGATTATAAGCAATGAGCGGTGTCTAGCAACACATCATTGCTACCCAAGTGACAAGATTGTTGGTGATTCGACTAAACCTTTATGATCATTACCGATATATGTCGTTGCCCCTTTGTCCAAGATATCACGACTAAGCACGAGACATGGAATGTGTCACTCTCGTATAGCCCAATCTTTGGTTCCTTGATTACTGAGTAGACCAACTTAAACTGATAACATTGATATCGTATATCAACTCATCCGAGCATGGCCATGCATTTTCTAAGTCTCACTCTATCAAGGGGCCCGAAGATATCACTCCTGTTATATAGGAGGGACAAATCTCATCTTGATCATACAAATCCCTCCGCATGATATGTGACATACCTAATGACCTCCTTCAAGTTCACTCAATCACGAGGAACAAAGAAAAATATCAAGGTATGTGACTCACATATAGGGAACCTCGATGATCTTAGGTCGAAGGACTACATATACTATGATCACTATGAGAATCACTTATTGATGCCCCGCAGCATCTTCGTCAGGTGACATTATGACTTCCTGAGGGACTTCCTGTGAGGGAGAACGGCCGGAGCGCAAATTTCCCAGGGGAGTGTGCCTGAAATGATGAAGAGAAGAGGGTTAGGAGGTCCCCAGGATGTTTTTCCGGGGAGGAGCCTCCGACGCCCAAGTTAGTGTCCTGAAGGAAGATAGAGGAGGAGCACTCAGGGGTTAAGGGGCCTTGCTTGTTTTTATTTTCCTCAGGGAAAGAGGGTCGGATCCTTTGCCAGGGCTTATTTCCTGGTATTTATAGGAGTGCCTAGCCCGTTCAGATCACGACATGTTACACCCGGAAAGTGATGAATGATTAATTACCGGGTTAAATGGATTAGTGGCATAAATAGTTTCCTAATTTGGAAACTTAGTGAAATTATTTGTAGAGACTTTGAATTATTTATGGAATGGGCATTAATGAGTGTTGGACACTCTGAGAATTATGCTTGGCTAAGGCCAAGAGTTTGGGTGAAAAAAAAAATGGCAAGTTTGGAAGTTGAGGGACTCAATTGCAAAGTTGGAGAAAGATGGAGGACCAAGTGAGTAATTTGGCCATTTTTCATGAAAAATATATGCATGGCCGGCCACCCCATGTTACCAATTTAAAATTGGCCTACTACACATTCCACTCATAATTATTTAACCCCTCCACTACATCCTCCACTCACCAATTAAATATTACCCCACTTACTTTTGTCCCCCACTTTCCCAATTTGACTATTCTATTACCCATGCCTTGTCTCCCACTACAAATCCCACTCACCATATTTTAATCACCCACTTACATTGTCTCCCACTTACATTAAAATATTGGCCCATCATTTTTGACTTATTCTCCCACCTTTTTCATTCAAAATTCGTCCATACCTCCAAATTATGCATTTGATATGCATTTTGGGTGCATTTCACTTCATTTAGCACCATGACCACCCACCTTCTTTGAATATACGTTTAATGCACATTTAGAATGCATTTGAGTTTCATTTCTTTTTCATTTGCAAGTGCATAACCAGCCATCACTCCCACTTTCATTTCATTTTCATTTCCACTCTCTCTCTAGCACCAAAAGCTCTCCCTTCTCTCTAAGTTCCAGCCATGGTGTTCTTCAAACTCCATCTCCTTCTTTCTTCATCTAAGATTCGGCCATAGCTAGAAATGCATGTTCTTGCACATGCAAACACATTTTCTTGAAGCTTTCAAGCTCCTAAACCCATCTAGACCAAGAACAAAGTGAGAAATCAAAGAAAACCCATGAAGAAATGCTTATGAAGTTTCGGCCATATGGATAAAATGGTGTTCTTGAGCTCACCTCAAGAGCTCCTTACATGCATGGCATTTCTAAGCCATAAAGAGCAAGAAGATGAAGACGAACTCCAAGAAAGTGAAGCTCAAGTTTCGGCCATTTAAAGGTTGTAAGTGAACCAAGTTTTTCTTGGTAGTTTCATGTATTTTGAGCTAGATGCTACTCTCTAATGACTTGGCCATGTTGGATTTTTGCAAGGAAATCAAGTGGATATTTCGGCCATGGAAGGATATTGTTGTTCTTGAGCTCAACTCAAGAGCTCTTTATATGCATGGCACTTTTAAGCCATGGAAAGCAAGGATGGAGGTTTCGGCCAGGAGTATACATGGCATTTGGAGGCATGAAACCAAGTGTTCTTGGTCCATAAATTATGAAATGGGCTATTTTGGGCCATAATGGCATTATTGGCAAATGGGCTAAATCCTGAAAAGGTTAATATAGGCCCAAGTCCTGAAAAGGTTAATATGGGCCTCAGTTCACAAAAAGGCTAAGTGGGCCTTTACCTCCTTAAGTGAGGTCCATTAAGGAAATGGCAAAGTTCCAACAACAAACAAAGCAAAGCAAAGGCAATGAGCAAAAGGTTACACCAATGGTGGTAAGGATCCTTTACTCACTTATTGCATGGTGTACTTCCATGATATTGTTTGTGAGTATAAATGCCCCTATGTGATGGTCATAGAACCAAGTGACCATAGGTGTGCAGCGGGTTAGTTGTTCTTTGTGTGAGGGCTCATGTTACTTTCTTAGTTTAATAATTGGGCACGTAAGTGCATAATTGATGAGGTATCGTTGCTTCGGCAACTTTGGGCACGTAAGTGCATATTGGACGAGGATTGTTGCTTCGGCAACTATGGATATGAATAATGGGCAATTGTGGATATATATATGGTTTGATTAGCTAATCAATATAAAGGCAAGTGTTAGAGTTTATAGTAAGAATGGCCAACTTACTATGTAACTCGGAGCTCTAGGGGAACGGGTGGTATGATTAAGAAGGAGAATTGAGGTTTAAAGCCTTGGACACTTGCCAGGGGTGCCAGTGGTGCCAGGGGTGCCATTGGTGCCAGTACTGCCAGTCTGGCCAGGAGTGCCAGTAGTGGGTGGCAGTAGTGATTGCCCAGGAAAACTTGTGGTTGAGTGCGTGTGTTGTGTGCTTCTCTGAACCGTTGTTGTTTGTGCATGCTGACCCAAATTATTATTATTATTGTTGATGCTGCTATTGTGCTGTATCTTGTGTTTTCTTTGTTTTAGTGTTTTCCTTTGCAGGAACAGGATTATTTGCCATGATATTCTTGGCATTGGATTTAATTGCCATGACATTCTTGGCTTAAGAATAGGCTTTGGAAGCCATATGTGACTACAAAAGTCACGAGAGATTACCTCATTCTGATTTGGCATTGCCATTACGTTCTTGGCACAATTTTGGCTTTTTAAGCCGGATATGACTATGAAAGTCATGAGTTACTTAGCTCACACTTGGATCCTTACTGAGTTTTATAACTCACCCGCCCTTCTTTACTTTTTTTCAGGAAGTGGATTGGATGGCTTGATAGATCAAGTAGGGAGTACTAGAGTACTCGTTATGTTTTGCTAAAGGGTTGGGTATGAGTTTAGTGTTGCTTAATATATTCATTTGACTCTAAGTGACTTATGTGGTATATTTTACTTGTGGAACAAGCTAATGGTTTGGACTTCCTTGTGCAGGCTTGTGGAGTCTAGAAGTTGTGGGAACAAGGTCTATTAAGCTGGAATGAGTTCCAGGTTATGAGTTAAAGTTTGGGTAGACATAAGAACTTGGTCTGTAAAACCTAAACTTAACTAGTTATGGACATATAGCATCCTTGGTATGTTTTCCAAGTAGGAGATGCTTGTTAGATGCACATTGTGATCATGATTATCTTAGGATGAATTTTAATGAAATGCCATGATGGATATTCATGCTATGTGTACTAGACTTGGCTGATGCTCATGGATATATAAATGTGGTTTTCAAAGTTGAAAATGAGATGGGCTTCTTTGTTGCCATGCATTGGATTAGTACACTTGATGGACACACATCCTATGCACTTAATGGATTAAGTGTATGCTTTGCTTGAATTGCAAGTTTGATTTGCTGATTATGTGTGTAACTAAGGGAAGACTTCCAGTGAATCTGGATTTATTGGATTTTGTTGAAATGGCATCTAAAGACTTGTGTGTGTAACCGGCTAAGTGGTAAAGTCCATAAATGGAACACTAGAATTCCACATAGGTATTAGCTTGTTCCTGGAGAGCACCCTGACAACACATTGAAAGTATTTAAGTAACAAGCTAGTACCAGAATAGATCCTGGAGTCACGCCATAGGTGCTCATAACTAGCTAATAAAGCCCCTTCAGTATGAATAACTTCCGCTGCATTAATCTGATAATCGGGCCCAGATGGGCCAGGGGCAGTTTGGGGCGTGACACGACACGTGTTTGGTCGAATGCTCTCTGTACTTTCGGGCGTAGGGGACAAGTAGCCGTTTGTAGGCTCCTTGAATCTTGGTCCGAGATAGGTTGTGACAAGACTCAGACGGCGTCGGCGTGTCAGACCGCCGTTTGACGCGGCGTGTAGCGCCTGGGGGCGACATGTCAAAGGCTCCTTAAATGCTCATGCCGTACTCCCGAGGTCCTTTGGGCGAGATCATCCATTGGTACGGGTGCCCTTCTTCGGGAATTATGCCCGTAGTTCGGGGAGTTCTCTGGCTCTGGGGTTCCGCCTTCGGGGAGAGTCTCTCCTGCTTGCAATAGCTGGTTCTTTATTTCCGAAGGCGATCCGTTTGGTCCCCTGAGGGAGCAGGCATTATCTTTGAAATTCCTGACGTACTAACCGAAGTCCAGAGTTCGAGGCGTTTGACTTCGCTCATACCGAGGTTTGTGTTAGCGCCTCCTTCGGGTGACGCCAGGCTCCCCGACCACGCTACTGGTAGGAAGTATGTAGTGAGATAGGCGATAGCCCTTCAGCTTTCACAGGCCCCCCCTCCAGAAAGCCGAAGTGGAAACTTCGGTTTGTCAGCTCATTGTAAGGGGTTACACCAATGCTAGCTTCCAGTCCAATAAGGATGATTTTAGATTGCAATCTGGTTATATGTTTTGCATTGGTGGTGGTGTTGTGAGCTGGAAGAGTTCAAAGCAACAGACAGTAGCCGACTCTACAACAGAATCTGAGTACATTGCTTCCTCTGATGCTGTGAAGGAAGCAGTTTCGATCAAGAAGTTCATCACTGAAGTTCGAGTGGTTCCAAGCATTGCCGACCCAATAAAGCTATGTTGCGACAACAATGGAGCAATCCCACAGGCTAAGGAACCTCGATCTCACCAATGATCTAAACATATACTCTGACGCTATCATCTCATTAGGGAGATCACCGAGAGGGATGATGTGAGGATATGCAGGACGTCAACAAACAACAACATTGCTGACCTGCTGACAAAACCCCTTATGCAGTAGAAGCATGATAGCCATTCTAGGTCCATCGGTATTAGATACATGGATTATTGGCTTTAGTGCAAGTAGGACATTGTTAGTGTTGTGCCAAAAAACCAATCATGAGATGATTGTATTTTTGCACATTAAGTCCTGATATTTTATTATGGCATTAATTCAGTAATTATGTTTGTTGACTTGTTTTTATGTAACATAATAAACATAATTATAACCCTAGAAAAATGATATTCTTAAATATCCCTTGTTTAGTATTATCATGGAGTGGGTTACAATAATACATGACGACTACCATATGTGAAGACTAATATGAGATATGTAGCCTACATTTGGGTACAAGTTGGAGAACTTGAGTACTGGACCGACCCACCATAAGAATGGTGCATGGATTGTTATATGATTGTCATAAGTGATTCTCATAGTGATCATGGTATATGTAGTCCTTTGACCTAAGATCATCAAGGTTCCCTACATGTGAGTCACACACTTTGATACTTCCCTTTATTGCTCGTAACTGATTGAACTTGAAGGAGGTCATTGAGTATGTCACATGTCATGCAGAGGGTTTTGTATGATCAAGATGGAATTTATCCCTCATATGTAACGGGAGTGATATCTTCAGGGCCCCTTGATAGAGTGAGACTTGGAAAATACATGGTCATGCTTGGATGAGTTGATATATGATATCAATGTAATCAGTTTAAGTTAATCTACTCGGTAATCAAGAAACCAAAGATTGGGTTATACGTGAGTGACACATTCCATGTCTCGTACTTAGTCTTGATATCTTGGACAAATGGACAATGGCATATATGGATAATGATCATAAAGGTTTAGTCGAATCACTGACAATCTTATCACTTGGACAGCAATGATGTATTGCTAGACACCGATCATTGCTTATGATAATAAACGTGATTTATGATCATTTCCAACGTGATTTATGATCATTTCCAACGTGGTAAGAGCCTATTGGGTTGCACACATAAAGCCTATTTGGATTATTAGAGTGCATGGGATAATTATTTGGGTTATTGTTTCATGATAATTTTGTGTTAATAATTGGCCCAAAAATTGATCCATTATTACGCTCGACATTAAAGCCTAATTGGATTAGGGCCTTGAAACCCATTAGGCCTAGAAGTTGAGTCTCACTATAAATACAACATATAGTGAGAAATTCGTAGCCTTGCCCTAGCCTCCCAAAAGCGACAGCCGCACTCTTCTTTTGCTATTCCTTGGAGGACGTAAGCTAGCACTGTGAGCGCAAAAAAAACACATCTGCCGGGACGTGGTGGAAGCCTGGTGATCCCGAGAGGCTCGTGTGGACACCATAGAGAGCTTGAACACGTTAACTATTCGGGTTTTGTGATTCGAATCTACAGTTGGGTGAGAGATCTCAACCGAAATTAGGTATGAAAATTTTCGAATACCCAATTTACCCTGTTTCACTTACATCCTGGACGGTTTCGATTAAATTTCACTGCACTTGGTTGGCTCCCAAAACTCTATAGCATATACCTAAGTGTTGAATTTCGCCTAGCAAGTCTTATAGTTTCATTGTCTTAGATAATCTTTTGTTAATAAAAATGGTTTAATTTATGGATTTTGAAGTTATTACTTCTTATTTTACAAAAGTTATTTCTCTTTTATTGTAGTTAGCTCCACATTTTAATTGATTTTTTTAATCCTAAAGTTCTAGTTCTTAATAATCTTCTTTTTATATATATTATGACCATGATAGCACTTTTTATCATATGAACATTTTTGTTAATATAAGTAATACATTTGAATGTTTTAACCATGAAAAAATATAAAATCTTGTTATGAAGAAAATTTTCTAAACTAAACATGTTTTCCAACTTCTCATTTCCAGAAAACTGTTTTGTTTGTGAAAACAATTAAACATCTTTTCTAAAAAGTATTTTAGAATATTGCACTTGAAAAATGAAAACTAGAAGCAGAAAAAGAAAAGGAAAATTATTTTCTATATCCAAACGTCACCTTAAGTGCTTAAAGGTTTTATATACATTCATTTATCATGGAGAAAATTATGCCATTCATATTGTCCAACTTGTTTTAAAAATTTCTTCATTTTTTACTTAAGTATTAAATGTATTAAAAGTACATCTTGGATCTTGACTTTTGACCTCAACTGGTATCATAAAGAGATATATAAGATAAAAAACCTAGATTCAAGTGGCGTCCAACTCGAAGTCTTTTGAAGTGATTAAGCTGTAACCGGAATCCTCTAAAATCTCGTGCACAAGATGATTCACCCCCGACTTTCCTATAAATAATCGTAAGCCTTGTAACTCTTGCAAAGATTTTGAGTATACAAAAAAAAAAAAAACCATCCTTGACGAATATGGACAGTACCTCGAATACTTTATCTTCTTGTTGACGTTGTACCCTAGGACGCCCATGGCAAACAGGGTCTTGCCAGCTATGTCACAAAGCTCAAGATTATGTCATGCCTATCCATTTGTGTGAAAATCGATTTGTAATTATTAGACAACTAATTGTCCACCTAAAAGCGTTTACAATGACAATTACAATATAGGCCAAAATTGTGTTTCAAGCGGCGCTAAGAAGACAAAAATTAAAATGCAACAATTTAAGTATATAAAATGTAGAATTTTGAGTGATCTTTACTAAACCACATAGAGGGAAGAAAAAATTTGAGAAAATTACAAAACCATTGTAAGGTTTGGTGACACCTACAATTGTTATCCTCACTGTTTAAAAAATGTATATTTACCCCCCAAACTTTAACTCATTTATTCACCATTAATACAAAAAGAGGAAAATGACTGACTTTGCCCTCCTAACCTTCTTTCTTAAAAACATTGCCCCCTAGCCACTAAAACACGTTTAAATAAAACTAACAATTCTGAAAAAAAAACCAACAATCTAAAAAAATCCTCACCATCGCTGCCCCTCCCTCTCTTCCCTTAGCCGCCCCTCTCTCTTAGCCATCGCCACCCTGTCTCTCTCACTCTCTCTCTCTCTCTCTGAGCCATCACAGCCCCTCTCTCTCTTTCTCTACGGTGATTGTGGGTGGGCGAAGACGGTGAAATGGTTATGGGTGATTGTGGTGGTCTAAGATGGCTAAACAATGAGCGCGGTGATCGCGGCTCAGCGGCACGCAAGTTTGGGTGGCGAGCAGAGGGCGCAGCGATGGGCTTGGCAATGGGTTTGGCGATCGAATTAGAATTGAAATCTTCTGGGCTTAACTTCGAATGGAATCGACAGGGGATCAACTTCGACTGAAATTGTGAAACGACGGCTGATTGAATGTGGGAAATCGTAAAATTGATTGAACGAAATCGATTGAACAAAATCGTATGATGGAATCAAATCAGTTTTCGATTAAGGAAATCATGCAACAGTGGGGTTAACGACAATGGGGTCCTCAATTGTGGGGACCAGACGATTTGGTTTCTAATTTGTTTCTTGTTACGGAAATCTGGAGAAATTAGCAGAGACTAATTTATTTCTAATTTGTCTCTAGTTAAGGAAAACTCGATTGTACGGCACTATTGTGTTTCTAATTTGCGAAGATATGGAGAAATTAGCAGAAATATTGAGTTCTCTGTGATGGTTGAATGGGGAACATAGAAATTGATAGCCAAAGGGCTATTATCCTTAGAATTCCCAAGTTATCTGGTGAGCACCACTCTCGGAAAGTACAAGAGATCAACCTTGGGGAAGAGGGAGCCCTCACCACCCTCGGAACAGTGACACGACCAACCTCTGGGAAGGGTGTCTTTTACCACCCTTGGATTTTACGAACATACCGACCTCGGAGGAGTAATTCCCCGTCCTCGACAAGTTAGAACTTCTCTGAAAGGTGCCTCACTCTGACGAAGGGCTTCCCCCAACAGCCCTCGGTCATGATATCGGCCCAAACGGGACCTCCTAATCTGAAGAAGTCTCATACATTGAAAGGGTCTCTCGAAAATACGATAAAAATGGTTAGGGAGCTTCTAACAAAGAGACCCTGTACATGCCCCTAACATAAACCTCTCACACTGCCCTGACCTCTGGCCAAAATGGCCTACGGCCAGGTGGAGATACCTATCTCCTAAGGTACGAACTACATCCAACCATACACGTGTCGTGATCTGAGTGGGCTGTGTCAAACAGCCTCTTCTCTACGCCCTCCTATAAATACCTGGAGTAAACCTTGGTAAGGAAGACACATAACTCTCTACTCTTTTACTCTCCACTCTCTGCTCATTACTTGCCAAACACTGACTTGGGCGTCGATTGCTCCTCCCCTGAAAACACACTCTGGGGAGCTCTTAACCCTTGTTCTTTTGAGTATTTGAGGCACCTTTACACTGGAAGTCCCTACTCCAAACCAGCATGTCATTCGACAAGGATGCCCCCGGGCATCATTTGGCGTCGTCTATGGGAACTCACTCCCAAGTTGCCGTTGTTCAGACTCGGCGTTCTAAGGACCAGGGACTCCCGAGGTTTCTGTCCGTGCCGGAAACCCAACTGGCAACTGAACAACCTGTGATAGGGATTTTTTTTCCTGAGGACGAGCGTCCTTTGACAGTCACGATGAGCTTCCTATGCGATTTTTAGCGCTCTGTTGTAGCTGAAATGACACAACAGCTAGGCCACAGGTGGTCTCAACCACCTTCGGGCCGAAGGGCCCCTTCACCAATTACTCGCCGAGAGAGAAGCCCTAAGTCTACTCACTGTAGTTCAGGGTATGGGGACTTCCGTGATGAGTCCTCAACAGAAGACGTACCCCCCAAAGGTCGACGTGCTAAAGAGATGGGGTCAAAAGGGCCCAGGACTTCCGGCTGGCGGAGTTCATCACTGGACGAGAAGTCACAATCCCCCCACCGACGAAGTTACTCCCCAAAAAAGAGACGTTGCTCTCTATTGCTGGAGGCCTCCAAGCAACGAGAAGAGACCAGCACTACCATCCTCATGGAGAAAATCCTAGAAAGGTTGTAAAAAGTGGAAAGGCATGTCGCTCGGAAACCTATCTAGTCAAGGCTGTCGGAGACCTTCACCGGAGAAGAGTCACCCTTCATCCGTGCAGTAGTCGAGGCACCTATGCCAAGTGACTTCCAAGTACCACGCTTGGAAAAATACAATGGGCGTAGCGATCCCCAAGCCCACCTTACGAAGTATAGACGTAGCATGGTGCTACATGGTGCTGATGACGCCATCCTCTGCAAGTGCTTTGAGGTCACCCTCTTAGGGCCGGCGACTGGGTGGTATAACTCCCTGGCTCCCGGAACCATAGCGGGTTTCCAGGAGTTGTCCACTGCCTTCACTCAGCAGTTCATTAGAAGCAGACCGACGATGAAGATGTTTGTCCAGATGTTCGACATAGCCCAAAGGAATGGACAGACCATTCGCGACTATGTCGAGAGGTTCAACAGGGAAGCCCTGAGTGTGCCAGACTTCCGCCCCGTAATCCGTATCCTCGCAATGATCAGGGGACTTCGGAAAGATTCACAACTCTTCTACGAGTTTTCCAAAGATCCCCCCGACACCCTCGGGGAATTCTATCGAAGGGCGGAGCAACACATGATAGCTGAGGAACTAACGATGGGAGGGCCGAAGTCTGACCATATTCGCTCTAAGGGTCCAAGCCATCAACCTCGCTATCCAGTCGAGTCTAGAGGTAGACCCCGGAAGGAAAGGGGCAAGAAGCCAATGACGTTCACCCCCCTGAACACCACTAGAACGAACATACTGCTAGCTATGGAAAGGCAAGGGAGCCCTATTCAACGTCCGAAGGCCATGACCTCGAAAAACAAGAAAAACATGAATAAGTTCTGCCAATTCCATTGGGACCATGGGCATGATACTTAGGATTGCTTCCAGCTGAGGAAGTACATCGAGTCTCTCATAAAGCAGGGCCAACTTCGGCGTTACCTGCAGATGCTCTCCCAGAAGGGGAGGAGGGAGGAGGAAAGAAAACCAGAAGATGAGGATTACGATTCTGGCCGATGTCAGAACCGAAGTCCTAGAAAACACCCACCACCTCCGGCTGGAGTGATCCAAATAATCACTACTGGGATACAGTCGGCTGAGAGGAAAAGAAAAGTTCGCGAAATCTCAATGATGGAGTACGAGAACCCAACGAACAAGCTCGTTCAAAAAAATGGGACTACTATGAAATTCCCTCATGACGATTGATATGATCAAGGAAGGCACACATGGAGAAGGCAAGGACCCATTGAAGGTTTCTAGTGGACCTATGACAAGGAAGAAAGCTAAGGAGCTCTCAAGTGCACTACAAGGCTTTGTTTCAAGTTTCTTCATGGAGAATGGACATGGAACTTCACAAGGAGCTGCTGGAACTTTCAAGACACCATATGGAGATGATGGATATGCTTGGTACTCAGTTCTGGAGTGCTTAGACAAGCCACAAAACAAGGACACCAAGGACACCACTCAAAGTGCACCATTTGAGCCACCTTAAGTGTTCTTGATGCATTTTGTGTCCACAAGCTGGATTTTTGAGCTCTAAATTTCCAGACCTTCATTACCACATCTAATATGAAGATTCATGCCATTGGAACTCAAAGATTCAAGCTTGGAGCTGAAGATACAAGAGAGAACCTTAAAGTGCCCAAAATGCACCCAAAAAGGCTATTTGGGAGTTTTCGGGTTTAATCTTGTATTTATATTTTATTTTCGTTCAAATCCTATTTAGATACATTATTTAGGAAGTTATTTAGGCTATGGAATAGTTTTAAATCGTTTTGGGCAAGTGGAATACGCTGCATTTATTAAACTTGTTCAAACTAGGAATTAGAGTCCTAATTTGACTAGGATTTCCTATGTCTTTGTATCTAGGATTCCTAAGGGATTTAGGCTGCGAATTTTGCCTAGCTTTTAACCCTAGTTTAGGCCTATATAAAGGCACATATTCTGGATGTAAACACACAGAAAAATTTCGAAATAATATTGCTCTTTGGAGAGGTTTTCTCTTTGGTTCTTGGCGGACTGCCTTGGTGCACAAGTGTGCTTGTGTTCTTGGAGTTCTATACTTCTCGTTTCTAATCACAGGTTGATTAGGGGTGGGGGTTTTAAACCCAGTCTTTTTGATGTCTTGTGGAGCTTGAATCTCATCTTGGGCGCGTTTCATGGTCTTTATACCATAGGGGTTCGCATCAGTTGGTATCAGAGCCACAAGTTCCATTGAAGGACATATCTTGTGTTCTTGTTTCCCTTCGTTTTTCTTTCAATTCTGTCCAGTAATTTCGTGCTTTAATTCTCTGTTTTAATCTGTTTTCTTCTTGTTTCAGGTTTGTTCTTTTTATTCCATCCTTGTTCAAGTCCGAAAATCACAAAAACAACAAAAAGAAGTCAATCCGTGTTGTCTAGTTTTCTCGATTTCAATTCGTTTCTTCTTGTTAAATTCTTATCTTTCTGTTTCGTGTCCAGCCATATTAATCTCTCTTGTTTTCATTGTTTCCAGCATCCTAGAGTCAAGAAAACACCAAAAAAAAGAAGGATCCAAATTCAGGAAGTTTCGGTACAACCAAAGTTGCTTCAAATTGTGCCAATTTCACTAGTTTCTTGTTTTGTCCGAAAAGAATTCTAACTTTTTGTCTTTGGCAGCAAGGAACTTGAAGGAGAAAGTTGTTTTAGTATCAAACAGCAAGCAAAAAAAAAAAAAAAAAGGAGAAAAGAGAAAAGAACAAAGAAAGAAAAAGAAAAGAACAAAAGAAAGAGCTTGCAAAGGAAAAGGAGTTTTCTCAAAATTGTTGGAAGTTTTTGCGCCCGAAAACCTATCCCATTGTTTTAAGCCAAAAAGCTTTCTTTGTGGTTCTTGTGATCATCAATTGCAAGGGCTTCCTAGAGTCTTTTAAAGCTTGTTTAGCCCACCTCTTTTGGAGTCAAAATAGTTCTTCGAAAATTCAGGTTTTCTTGTGTGCTTTGAGGATAGTCTTCTTAGAACTTTTGAGAACTCTTTGAATAGCAATATCTCACTAACAAATTGAGTGTTTGAGTGTTCATCTTTGAGTGAAACACGTGAGGTGAGTGTTTGTGAGGATCTTTGTTATTTTCAGGAGTATGGAGGGCCAAGAGGATAGGAGGATGGAGGTGAGGAACAATGATGAGCCAACCATGAGAGAGCTTCAAGAAACTCTCAATAGACTTGTTGGGAGGATTGAGGACATTGACTTGAGGTTGCCAAGGAGACCAAATCCCATCTTGCAACCAAGGAGAGGTCCAAGGAGAGAAGAGCCCGAGGAGGAAGAAGGGCATTGGCATGACCATGGGCTTCCAAGGAGGAGGGAGCCAAGGGAGGACAATAATCTAAGCTCCATCAAGCTTACCATTCCACCTTTCCAAGGGAGGAGTGATCCAGATGCATATTGGGAGTGGGAGCAAAAGATTGAGATGGTGTTTGAGTGCCATCACTATTCTGAGGAAAAGAAAGTTAAAGTGGCTACTATTGAATTCACTGATTATGCTCTTGTATGGTGGAACCAGGTTGTCACTTCTAGGAGGAGGAATGAGGAGGAACCCATCAATACATGGAGAACTCTTAAAGCCATGATGAGAAAGAGATTTGTTCCAAGTTACTACTATAGAGATCAACACCTCAAACTTCAAAGGCTTGTGCAAGGCCAAAGGAGTGTGGAGGACTATCATAAGGACTTGGAGATGACACTAAGCCGAGCCAATATCATTGAGGATGAGGAGGCTACCATTGCTAGATTCATCAACGACCTTAACCATGAAATTGCCAACAAAGTAGAGATGGTGGCATATGTCAACATGGAGGATTTGCTTCACCATGCCACTAAGGCCGAAAGAATCATCAAGAGGTCTAAGGCATCCAAGATGGCTCAAGGAGGAAGTTCCATATGGAGGGGAACATGGAGCAAGGAGGCACCAAAGCCAAGAGTGGAGGCTACCAAGGGCGGCATGTCTCGGCCTCAACAAGACAAACCCAAGGTGCCACCCAAAGATGTGCCCAAGTCAAGGGAGATTGAATGCTTCAAGTGTAGAGGCAAGGGGCACTACATGAGAGATTGTCCTAACAAAAAGGTGATGATTCTCAAAGATGATGGTGAGATCACATCCGAGGAGGAGGATGCCGTGGAGGATACACCACCTTTGGAGGATGATGAGCAAAATACACTTGAGCCCGAGGAAGGTGACTTTGCTTTTGTTGCTAGGAGAGCTCTAAGTGTACAAGCCAAGGAGGAGGCCAATCAAAAGGAGTGCATATTCCACACTAGATGCCGAATCAAAGATCAAGTGTGCAGCCTCATTGTTGATGGAGGAAGTTGCACCAATGTAGCAAGTTCAACCATGGTGGAGAAGTTGAAGCTTCCAACTCAAAAGCACCCACAACCATATAGGCTTCAATGGTTGAATGATGCCGGGGAGGTAAAAGTGGTAAAGCAAGTTTCGGTTAAATTCAAAATTGGTACTTACCATGATGAAATTCTTTGTGATGTTGTTCCTATGCATGCTTGCCATATTTTGCTTGGAAGGCCGTGGCAATTTGATAAGAAAGTCACACATGATGGAGAGAAAAACTTGTACTCATTTGTCCATGAAGGAAGGCCGGTCACACTTAGTCCACTTTCACCACAACAAGTTTTGGAGGATCAAAGGAAACTTCAAAGTAAGGTTGAGAGAAAAATAAATGAGGGGAAAGTTGAGGGCAAGAGTGAAGAGGGGAAAGCCGAGAGACAAAATGAGAGATCAAGTGAGATGAGTGACCATGAGGGGAAGAAGAGTGGAGAGTTCCCGAGAGAAAAGAATGAGAGGAAGTTGAGTGGCAAAAAGGAGTGCTATATTGCTAAAATGAGTGATGTGAGGAAAGCCATTCAAGCACAAAGACCAGTGCTTCTTTTAATTTACAAAGAATCTTTACTTGTTGTCAATGATCTAACACATCTTCCTAGTGTTGTTGTGTCTTTGTTGCAGGACTTTGAAGATGTTTTCCCTGAAGATCCGAAAGGTTTGCCTCCAATTAGAGGCATTGAGCATCAAATAGACCTAGTCCCGGGAACACCAATTCCAAATCGGCCAGCTTATAGAACCAATCCCGAGGAGACTAAGGAGATTGAGAAGCAAGTAAAGGAGTTGTTGGACAAAGGCCTTGTGAGGGAAAGTTTGAGTCCTTGTGCCGTACCTGTACTTTTGGTGCCAAAGGAGGATGGTTCATGGCGCATGTGCATGGATTGTAGGCCTGTCAACAAGATCACTGTAAAGTATAGACATCCTATTCCTAGACTTGATGATATGCTTGATGAGTTGCATGGTTCTACTTTATTTTCAAAGATTGATTTAAAAAGTGGGTACCATCAAATTAGGATGAGGGAAGGGGATGAATGGAAAACTGCTTTCAAAAAAAAGTTTGGACTTTATGAATGGTTAGTTATGCCTTTTGGATTAACTAATGCTCCTAGTACTTTCATGAGACTTATGAATCATGTCTTGCGTGACTTCATTGGAAAGTTTGTTGTTGTGTACTTTGATGATATCCTAGTATATAGCAAGAACTTAGAAGAACATGTTGGACACCTCACACAAGTACTAAGCACTTTAAGAGGACAAAAGTTGTATGCTAACTTAAAGAAGTGCTCTTTTTGCGTTGACAAAGTTGTTTTCCTTGGATTTGTCGTGAGTTCACATGGAATTGAGGTAGATCAAGAGAAGGTGAGAGCCATACAAGAATGGCCGACGCCAACATCCATCACTGAGGTGAGATCTTTCCATGGGTTAGCTAGCTTCTATAGGAGGTTTGTTAGAAATTTTTCTACCATAGCTGCACCTCTAACTGAAGTTATAAAGAAGAATGTGGGATTTAAGTGGGGAAAAGCTCAAGAAGATGCTTTCGGGTCATTAAAGGAAAAGTTATGCCATGCACCACTTTTAGCTTTGCCTATCTTTGCTAATACTTTTGAAGTTGAGTGTGATGCTTCAGGTATAGGCATTAGAGCTGTATTGATGCAAGGAGGCCGCCCCATTGCATACTTTAGTGAGAAGTTGAATGGTGCTAGCTTGAACTATCCCACATATGACAAGGAGCTCTATGCTTTGGTAAGAGCTTTGGAGACTTGGCAACATTATTTGTGGCCAAGAGAGTTTGTGATTCACACTGATCACCAAGCCCTTAAGTTTCTTAGTGGGCAAGGTAAGTTGAATAGAAGGCATGCTAAATGGGTAGAGTTTATTGAGTCATTCCCATATGTTATCAAATACAAGCAAGGTAAGGATAATATAGTGGCGGATGCACTTTCAAGAAGGTATGCTTTACTTTCGGCTTTAGATGCAAAAGTCTTGGGTTTTGAACACTTGAAGGATTTATATGCTAGTGATGATGATTTCGGTGAGATTTATTCTAAGTGTTCTAAGTTTGCTTTTGAGAAGTTCTACCAAGTTAATGGCTTTCTTTTCAAAGAAAATAGGTTGTGCATACCAAAGACATCTTTGAGGGAATTGCTCACAAAGGAAGCTCATTGTGGAGGACTTATGGGACACTTTGGACAAGCCAAGACTTTGCATATTTTGAAGGAACATTACCATTGGCCGAACATGGTAAGAGATGTGAAAAAGGTATGTGAGCAATGCATTGCATGTAGGAAGGCAAAATCCACTCACACTTCACATGGGTTATACACACCACTTCCTACACCTAGTCATCCATGGGTAGATATTTCTATGGACTTCATTGTTGGATTGCCTAGGACTAAAGGAAACCGTGA
This sequence comes from Aquilaria yunnanensis, assembly GCA_039654915.1. Lineage (NCBI taxonomy): Eukaryota > Viridiplantae > Streptophyta > Magnoliopsida > Malvales > Thymelaeaceae > Aquilaria > Aquilaria yunnanensis. The sequence goes on from CM077598.1 coordinate 82,385,672, forward strand.
CTCTATCTTTGTTGTAGTTGATAGGTTTTCTAAGATGGCTCATTTTATTCCATGCAATAAGACTGATGATGCTATTCATGTGGCTGAATTGTTTTTCAAAGAAATTGTTAGACTTCATGGTGTTCCTAGAACAATAGTTTCGGATAGAGATACTAAGTTTCTAAGCCACTTTTGGAGGACTTTGTGGGGTAAGTTAGGAACTAAGCTTTTGTTTTCTACATCCTGTCACCCACAAACTGATGGGCAAACTGAGGTAACTAATAGGACTTTAGGTTCCATGCTTAGGGCTATCATTGGTAAAAATTTGAAACCTTGGGAAGATTGTTTGCCTCATGTAGAATTTGCTTATAATAGATCCATGCATTCTACTACTAATTTGTCACCTTTTGAGATTGTTTATGGTTTTAATCCTTTAACTCCATTGGATCTTTTACCATTACCTACTCATGAGGTATCTAGTTTGGATGGTAGTAAGAAGGCCGAGAGCATCAAGAGGTTGCATGAGAAGGTTAAGCAACAAATTGAACTCAAAAATCAACAAGTTGCTAAAAAAGCCAATCAAGGCCGAAGGAGAGTTGTGTTTGAGCCTGGAGATTGGGTTTGGTTACACATGAGAAAAGAAAGATTTCCAGCTGCAAGGAGGACTAAGCTTCATCCAAGAGGAGATGGTCCATTCCAATTCATTAAAAAGATCAATGACAATGCATACATGCTAGACTTGCCGGGTGAGTACAATGTGAGTGCTACTTTTAATGTTTCTGATTTATCTTTGTTTGAACATGCAAATTCGTGGACGAATCCTTCTAAGGAGGGGGGAGTTGATATGATCAAGAAAGGCACACATGGAGAAGGCAAGGACCCATTGAAGGTTTCTAGTGGACCTATGACAAGGAAGAAAGCTAAGGAGCTCTCAAGTGCACTACAAGGCTTTGTTTCAAGTTTCTTCATGGAGAATGGACATGGAACTTCACAAGGAGCTGCTGGAACTTTCAAGACACCATATGGAGATGATGGATATGCTTGGTACTCAGTTCTGGAGTGCTTAGACAAGCCACAAAACAAGGACACCAAGGACACCACTCAAAGTGCACCATTTGAGCCACCTTAAGTGTTCTTGATGCATTTTGTGTCCACAAGTTGGATTTTTGAGCTCTAAATTTCCATACCTTCATTACCACATCTAATATGAAGATTCATGCCATTGGAACTCAAAGATTCAAGCTTGGAGCTGAAGATACAAGAGAGAACCTTAAAGTGCCCAAAATGCACCCAAAAAGGCTATTTGGGAGTTTTCGGGTTTAATCTTGTATTTATATTTTATTTTCGTTCAAATCCTATTTAGATACATTATTTAGGAAGTTATTTAGGCTATGGAATAGTTTTAAATCGTTTTGGGCAAGTGGAATACGCTGCATTTATTAAACTTGTTCAAACTAGGAATTAGAGTCCTAATTTGACTAGGATTTCCTATGTCTTTGTATCTAGGATTCCTAAGGGATTTAGGCTGCGAATTTTGCCTAGCTTTTAACCCTAGTTTAGGCCTATATAAAGGCACATATTCTGGATGTAAACACACAGAAAAATTTCGAAATAATATTGCTCTTTGGAGAGGTTTTCTCTTTGGTTCTTGGCGGACTGCCTTGGTGCACAAGTGTGCTTGTGTTCTTGGAGTTCTATACTTCTCGTTTCTAATCACAGGTTGATTAGGGGTGGGGGTTTTAAACCCAGTCTTTTTGATGTCTTGTGGAGCTTGAATCTCATGTTGGGCGCGTTTCATGGTCTTTATACCATAGGGGTTCGCATCAACGATCCCCTCCTAATCATGGCAAAGATAAAGAGTTAGGACATCAAAAGAGTGCTCATTGACGATGGCTCCAATGCCAACGTACTATTCTCACACCTCCTGCCGAACTTGGGAATCTCAAAGGGCGATCTCAAACTGTCACCTCCCCTACCTTTGAGGTAGGTCCGTCGAAACTCCCTATCCTCGAGTGGATCAACCTACCTCTAATGTTAAAAGGAACTTCGGTTCAGGGCAAGAAAGAACTCTTCGCTCCCACAATGGCAAGGTTCATCGTCATAGATGTCCCTTCGTCATATAATGCCATCCTCGGGAGGTAGACACAGGGAAATCTCCACATCCGTCCAGATGTGAAGTACCTAACTGTCACCTTCGCCACGAAGGATGGGGATGCTGAGACGTTTATTGACCAAGTAAAAGTGAGGAAGGTCTTTGTGAAAGCAAGACAGGGCCCACCGAAGATCCATGCATAGACTTCGGGAGAAAAGACCATGCTCGGAGAAAAGGCAAGGGGGAAGAAACAGTAGACCTTGAACAAATAGAAACAAAACATGTAGAACTTGTCCCAGGCCGAAGTACCCGAGTGGGGGAACAACTGGCCGAAGGTGACAAGGAAAAGCTTGTATCTTTTCTGTTAATGAACAAAGACCTGTTTGCCTACTCTCCGAAGGACATGCCTGGGGTAGACCCTCACATAATCCAACATAGCCTTAAAGTGCGCCCGGAGGTGAAGCCTATTCGACAAAAGAAGCGAAGCCTATCGACACATAAGAACAACTTCATCAAAAGCGAAGTCCAACGTTTAATGGAAGCAGGCGTAATAAGAGAGGTCAAGTACCCCGAATGGGTTAGCAATGTTGTCGTTGCTACAAAAGAAGGGAGTGACAAACTCTGAATGTGTATTGACTTCCGAAACTTAAATGATGCCCATCCTAAGGATTCGTATCCTCTGCCACCAATAGATTAATTGGTGGACTCAACCGCCCAATATGGTCTCTTTAGCTTCCTTGACGCCTTCAACGGACACCGCCAAATTTGGATGGATCCCGTAGATGAAGAAAAAACCGCCTTCATCACTAAAGTCGGGACCTACTGCTTTGTCAGAATGCCCTTTAGTCTGAAGAATGTAGGGGCGACCTACCAATGGCTGATGAACAAGGTGTTTGACACCCAAATTGGGAGGAATATGGAAGTATATGTCGATGATATGGTAGTTACGAGCAAACTACCTAGTAGTCATACCTTAGACTTAAAGGAAACATTCCACCGACTTCAGGAATTTGGAATCCGTCTAAACCCGGAGAAGTGCGTGTTCGGGGTGAATGCGGGCAAGTTCCTTGGATTCATGGTATCGGAAAGAGGAATCGATGCTAACCTGGAAAAGGTGAAGGCCCTACTGGGATTCCGAACTCCCATAACAATCAAGGATGTGCAAAGGCTAATCGGAGGAATCACTTCGCTCAGTAGATTCATCTCCAGATACGGGGATTGGTGTCGGCCGTTCTTCAAAGTGCTCACTAAAGTAGCAAAAGATGAAGGTACCTTCGGTATGGGGAAACACCCTTGGACCGAAGACTGCCAAAAGGCCTAGGATGAGCTCAAAAGTTACCTAACCCATCTGCCGACACTTCGGCAGCCGAAGGAAGGAGAATCTCTGATCCTTTTCCTCGCCGTTAGCGAAAAAGCGGTGAGTTTGGTACTTGTAAAGGAAGAGGGAGGAAGGCAGTTCCGGTATACTATGTGAGTAAATCCCTACATGGTGTCGAAGTTAAGTACCCTATTCTACAGAAGGCTATTTATGCCTTAGTATTGGCGAGCAGAAGGTTGCGACCTTACTTTCAAGGACACCCTGTTACTGTCCGAAGTAACCTACCTCTTCGGGACGTCATGAGGAAAGTAGATCACTTGGAGAGATTGTCAAAGTGGTGTATTGAGCTCGGTAAGTACGACATTACTTACGAGCCAAAAAGGGCAATAAAGGCCCGAGCATTGGCGGAATTCATCGCCGTAGTCCTAAAAGCCGAGGATACCCCTAGGGACCTCGGGAAGAACAAACCTGAGTGGACACTATTTGTTGATGGAGCCTCTGGTTATGAACATCAAGGAGCTGGAGTGATCCTTCATGGTCTTGAAGGTATGGAAGCCATGAAGGCCATCAAATTCGGATTCAACGTCACCAATAACGTGGCCGAATATAAAGCCCTCATAGCAAGCTTGCGCCTAGCAAAAACAGTTGGTGTGACAAATCTGAAGGCCCACAGTGATTCCCAGTTAGTAGTCGACAAATGGTAGGAGACTATGGCACAAAGGACGCAACCTTGGCAAAGTACCATGACCTCGTCAAGAAGCTCATCCAGGAGTTCGACACGGTGCATATAGAAAATGTACCTCGGCGAAATAATATGGAGGCTAACACATTGGCCAAATCAAAAGTGTCCACTGAGGTACTGCATCAGTCGAGTATAGCGATGTTGTGCATAACAACCTCAGGCAGAGGATGGAAAGATCCCATCTAGAGATACTTCACGACTTCGGAACTCCCCGAAGATCCTCTTGAGGCCGTGAGAGTGCAAAAATGCTCGGGAAGATACTTCCTGATTGGGGAAAAATTGTACTGACAAGGGTATGCAAGTCCTTTGTATAGGTGTCTTAGCGAAGAAGACGTTCAAGCTGTCCTGAAAAAAGTCCATGAGGGGCTTGCGGTTCTCGGTTCTCACATATGAACTGGCACCCTGGCTGGAGTGCTACTTTGGCAAGGATATTTCTGGCCCACCTTAAGAAAGGATGCGAGGCAGTTCGTTCAGAAGTGCGACAATTGCCAAAGACATGCACCCATCCAAAGACTACCCTCGAAAATGATAACTTCAACAAGATACCCCTGCCCATTCCCCGTATGGGCTATTGACCTCATTAGACCACTCCCAACAGCTCCAGGAGGACTGAAGTTCTACGTAGTCACAGTAGATTATTTCACTAAGTGGATCGACGTAGAGCCATTAGCGGCAATCTCGACGAAGGACATACAGAGGTTTGTCTGGAAGAACATCATATGCAGGTTCGACATATCGAGGGTGATAGTAGCCGATAATAGCTCCCAATTTACTAATAAAGGGTTCCAGGAATTCATAACTGAACTTGGAATTAAATCGCACTTCGCCCTTATGGCCAATCCTCAAAGCAATAGACAAGTTGAAGTGTCCAATAGAACAATAAAGGATGGCCTAAAGAAAAGGTTGAAGGAAGCAAAGGGAAAATGGCCAGGAGAGCTTCCGAGCGTGCTATGAAGGTATCGAAGAACCCTTAAAAGAGCCACGGGTGAGACACCCTTCTCACTTGCCTTCGGGGCAGAGGCCATTATTCCTGTCGAAGTTATACAACCATCTGTCGAGATACAGGTGTTCGACGAAGAAGGAAACAACCTCGGTTTGAGAATGAAGTTGGATCTCATTGACGAGCACAGAGAAATTGCTGATCTTAGAAGAAAATCTTTCCAGCAGAGAGTAGCTGTCGCTACCAACCTGCATGTAAAGAAAAAAGGAATAAGAAAGGGGGATCTTGTCCTCCAAAAAGCCGAAATCGAACCACGAAGACCATCCCATGGAGTATTTCAGGCAAACTGGGAAGGACGCTATTTGGTCCTCGAGGAAATTCATCATAGAGTCTACAAGCTCGGTGACGCCGAAGGTGGAGAATTGAAAAATACATGGCATTTAGATTCCTTGAAAAAATTCTATACTTAGAAGAAATTTCTAAGGAAAGATTATACAATTCTCCCCAAGGTCTTTTCTGAAGATGCCTATGCAAAATTATATCCATTTTTTATCAAAGGCATATGTGACTAAACATGTTTGCATCCGAACGAGAAAATTGAAAACACCTGATTCTGAGGTGGAAGATCGAACACGATCACGCCGAAAGGGTAGTATCGTGAAAATGGTCAGTCTTTGCCAACCAAACACAATTGAAGAAAAAGTGGTAAAACTATGACGGAGGTTAAGTTTAACCGAAGATAATTTGCGAGTTCTGCCAATTTCATGGCATAGCAGTGAATCAGCTTCCTCGAAACTCTTACTCTTACTTCATCGCGTTCCTTTACATGTGTGGGGTCTTCAAGATAGAGCCTCACTTTATCTTCTTTATGCAATACTACAAACTCCACCCTGTCCCGAAGAGTGGGTTTTACTTCTTGCTTCCTCGGGGATCTGGGAGTAGGAAGTACACGTTCACCTTTGGGACGAAGGATAGTTGACGAGGGTGGCAGAAGAAGTTTTTCTTTTTGAAGGTCAATGAGAAGTAGAAGCACGTTCCCACCACATGGGCTAGGGGGACCTTGGATATAGATGTAGTCGACCCTCGAAAATTGCTAAACTTAGAGTTAGAAGCCTAGTTTAAGGAGTTCGACAGCTGCATCTAGGCTGTCGCAGACTGGGATCTTGAGGTCCCTCCGAGTTCTTTGTACCCCTTCACCGAATATGGTCAACCGAGCACAGTTGCTCATATTAGTATTGTGCCCAAAAAGCCAATCATGAGATGATTGTATTTTTGCACATTGAGTCATGATATTTTATTGAGGCATTAATCCAGCAATTTTGTTTGTTGTTTTGTTTCTGCGTAACGTAATAAACATAATTGTAACCCTAGAATAATGATATTCTTAAACGTCCCTAGTCTAGTATTATTGTGGAGCGGGTTGCAATAATACATAATGACTAGCATATGTGGAGACTAAAATGAGATATGGAGTCTACATATGGGAACAAGTTGGAGAACTTGTGTACTGGACCGACCCACCATGAGAACACTTCATGGATCGTTATATGAGTGTCATAAGTGATTCTCATAGTGATCATGGTATATGTAGTCCTTCGACCTAAGATCATCAAGGTTCCCTACATGTGAGTCACATACTTTGATACTTTCCTTTGTTGCTCGTAACTGAGTGAACTTGAAGGAGGTCATTGGGTATGTCACATATCATGCGGAGGGATTTGTATGATCAAGATGGGATTTGTCCCTCCTATGTAACGGGAGTGATATCTTTGGGCCCCTTGATAGAGTGAGACTTAGAAAATGCATGGCCATGCTCCGATGAGTTGATATATGATATCAATGTCATCAGTTTAAGTTAGTCTACTCGGTAATCAAGAAACCAAAGATTGGGCTATACGAGAGTGACACATTCCATGTCTCGTGCTTAGTCTTGATATCTTGGACAAAGGGACAATGGCATATATCGGTGATGATCATAAAGGTTTAGTCGATTCACCGACAATCTTGTCACTTGGGTAGCAATGATGTGTTGCTAGACACCGCTCATTGCTTATGATCATAAATGTGATTTATGATCATTGCTAACATGGCAAGAGCCTAATTGGGTCGCACACGTAGAGCTATTTGGATCATTAGAGTGCATGGGCTAATTATTTGGGTTATGGTTTCACTTTAATTTCGTATTAATAATGGGCCAAGGAGTTGAGCCATTATTAAGCCCGAAATTAAATCCTAATTGGATTAGGGATTTGAAACCCATTAGGCCTGGAAGTTGAGTCTCACTATAAATACAACTTTTAAGTGAGAAATTTGTAGGTCTCCTTGCCCTAGCCTCCCAAAAGGACAGCCACACTCTTCTCTTGCAATTCCTTGGAGGACGCAAGCTAGCACTGCGAGCGCAAGAGAAACGCATCTACCGGGACGTGGTGGAAGCGTGGTGATCCTGAGAGGCTCGTGTGGATACCATAGAGAGCCTGAACACGTCAACTGTTCAGGTTTTGTGATTCGACTCTACAGTTGAGTGAGAGATCTCAACCGAAAATTAGGTATGAAATTTTCGAACACCCGGTTTACCCCGTTTCACTTGGATCCTGGAGGGTTTCGGTTAAATTCCGCTGCGCTGTTTGGCTCCCGAAATCCAACAGCTCATCCCCTAAAAGCGCCGAAGTGCACACTTGGAAAATTTTTTGAGTAAAAAGTCATGCAGAAACACCGAGGAGGTTGGACCGAAGATGGTTACTTCGAAGATGAATATCTCCTTCGCTCGAACGTGGTGGCCAAAGGGGAATATTTTCTAAAATGCATGACTGGAACTTAGAAAAAGTTTCAAAAATGAAAAGATGCTAAAGTACGATGAAAGTGGTTGTCCAAATGAGGGTATAACTGAAGGGCAACTTCGCCTGAAAGACGTTAAGCGAGCGTGATCGGCATAAAAGGCGCTTGACCGATTTGAATAAGGGTTAAATTTTGTAGAGGATTATGTTTTTCGAAGGGGTACTGACTGAACATGGTCATGACTCCCTTTGAGCTCGAAGATGGCTCATTAAGGACCTTAGCCAAAATTTTGAGGAAAAGAGACTTCATGAGTTGAAGAACAGAAACTTAATTAACACCGTGATAAAATACAAAGGATGGATTACAAAAGAAAAAGAAGAAAAATGAGGCCTATTCGGGGTCCTGGACATCCGCCGGCTCCTTAGCATCTTCTTCATCTCTGCCTCCTGAATCTCTTTCGGTAACAGCTGCTTTAGGCACTGAGGAGGGAATATCAAGGAAATTGAGGAACTCTACCCTCGACCACTGCCAAGATGGTCCTTTGGGGATGTCGAGGGCCGCAAAAAAGGAGAGGTCGAGGTTAGGGAATCTGGATATAACTTGGTGACGGGCCAGGCAAAAACCATCCTAATAAGTGGACCTAGCTGCCTGGTCAGACTTGTTCTTCTCTACGTGCAAGTCTTCCAGCTTGTTACAAAAAACCGCAACTTCCCTCTCCAACTTCTTCTTCTTCTTCTTTCCCTCATTCTTTAGCTTATTGACCTCAGCCTGAAGCTTGGAGTTGAGGTCGAATGCCTTCCCCACTTCGGCAGCAGCGTCCTCCTTCTTCTTGCATAAAGCCTTATTAGCCGAGGTCAGAGCTATCACTGTTGCGCCGAGGTCTAACATCTTCGCGGAGAAGTCCTGGATACGCTCCCCTTGGCTTTTGAGCATCTCCTCCTGAAGATTAGCCAGATCCTTTCTTGGCTATTTTATTCAACTTGCCATACTTGGCGATTGAGCTAGCCAAGTGTTCCTTGGCTTTCGCCAAGGACTGCTTGGACCGACTTCGGATCGAAGATTGTTTGGCTGCCCAAGCTCTGAAGTGGAGCTGCAAAAAGGAAAGACCCCGAATGAGGAACAAAACACAACAACAACTCAGGAAGTTACCAAGTACTAAGGGGTACGGGCTTACCTGGGCAGCTTGTTCAGTCATCCTCGTGGCAAGGATCTCCTCGTTCAGACACTCCTCAGTGAAAGACTGAAAAGTGGCATGTGTGATGACACCCGTCGCCATCTAAGGAGCCATCTTTTGGCTATCATCGGAGAACAAATTCATGTTCTCTGTGAACGTCTAGAAGGGCTCCATTGGAACCTTCCCCTTCAGGATTTTGGCATCTCGAAGGGCCCTCTTCCGAGCGTGATCCCCCACCCAAGGAGCCTATGCTGCCTCGCCTGCAAAATCACGCCGAAGTTCCATCAGTACATTATCCCTTAGCCACTCATCTATAAGGTCTAAAATACCAAAAATTCCCAAACTTGTAGAAGAATGGCTAAGAGACAAACCTGGTGGAAGCTCGCTGTCATCAGCCTCGGAGTCACTGACCTCGTTGACCTCGGTAGGAATGTGCTTGCCTTTCCTCCTTTGGCGCTCCTCAAGCTCCTCGATCGAAATCCCCCCAACCGAGGTCCCCAAGGTTTTCGCCGCAGAATTTGAACTCAGGGGAGTTGAATAGATGGAGGGCTCTGAAGGTGGGTCCTCCCGAATGAGGATCTGATTCATAGCCCCCACTTCATCTTCAGGGGGCGAAGGAAGGGGGTCCTCCTTAGTCTTCTTCGACCTCAGGGTCGAAGATGGTCCCCCTAGTGCCTTCTTCTTCTTCGCCATGGCCTTCTTGTTGGGTTTCGGGAGCCAAACAGCGCAATAGAATTTAACCGAAACCCTCCAGGATCCAAGTGAAACGGGGTAAACCGGGTGTTCAAAATTTTCATACCTAATTTTCGGTTAAGATCTCTCACTCAACTGTAGAGTCGAATCACAAAACCTGAACAGTTAAAGTGTTCAGGCTCTCTATGGTATCCACACGAGCCTCTCGGGATCACCACACTTCTACCACATCCTGGCATATGTGTTTCTCTTATGCTTGCAGTGCTAGCTTGCGTCCTCCAAGGAATTGCAAGAGAAGAGTGCGGCTGTCCTTTTGGGAGGCTAGGGCAAGGAGACCTACGAATTTCTCACTAGAAGTTGTATTTATAGTGAGACTCAACTTCCAGGCCTAATAGGTTTCAAAGCCCTAATCCAATTAGGCTTTAATTTCGGGCTTAATAATGGCTCAACTATTTGGCCCATTATTAATACGAAATTATTGTGAAACCAAAACCCAAATCATTAGCCCATGCACTCTAATGATCTAAATAGCTCTATGTGTGCGACCCAATAGGCTCTTACCACGTTGGCAATGATCATAATCACATTTATGATCTAAGCAATAAGCGGTGTCTAGCAACACATCATTGCTACCCAAGTGACAAGATTGTCGATGATTTGACTAAACCTTTATGATCATCACCGATATATGACATTGTCCCTTTGTCCAAGATATCAAGACTAAGCACGAGACATGGAATGTGTCACTCTCGTATAGCCCAATCTTTGGTTTCTTGATTACCGAGTATACCAACTTAAACTGATGACATTGATATCGTATATCAACTCATCCGAGCGTGGCCATGCATTTTTCTAAGTCTAACTCTATCAAGGGGCCCGAAGATATCACTCCCGTTACATAGGAGGGACAAATCCCATCTTGATCATACAAATCCCTCCGCATGATATGTGACATACCCAATGACCTCCTTCAAGTTCACTCAGTTACGAGCAACAAAGGAAAGTATCAGAGTATGTGACTCACATGTAGGGAACCTTGATGATCTTAGGTCGAAGGACTACATATACCATGATCACTATGAGAATCACTTATAACACTCATATAACGATCCATGTAGTGTTCTCATGGTGGGTCGATCCAGTACACAAGTTCTCTAACTTGTACCCATATGCAGACTACATATCTCATATTAGTCTCCATATATGCTAGTCATTATGTATTATTGTAACCCATTCCACAATAATACTAGACTACGGACGTTTGAGAATATCAATATTCTAGGGTTACAATTATGTTTGTTAAGTTACGCAGAAACAAAACAACAAACATAATTGCTGGATTAATGCCTTAATAAAATATCATGACTCAATGTGCAAAAATACAATCATCTCATGATTGGCCTTTTGGGCACAACACTAACACTTCTTTCTCTGCTACTCCCCATTCTCAGCCTGGCCAAGGAAGAGAGACTTGTAGAAGGCAGCAAATTTGTCACCCATCTCTGCAAAAAGGAGAACATCTGTGTAAGTATAGAAGGAGGTATATGAAAAATCTAGGAAGCAACTTACTCTCTTGAAGGGCCTGGTACGTGAGTTTGCCCCGAAGGAGCATTACCAACCACCCCTTCTTCCTGTAGAAAGGAGGCTTTGGCATCTCAAGGTCGGTAACGTGTTCCTTGATCACCCCCAGCTCCTGAAAGACTTCTTCGGTCATGTGGTTCCATCTAATTGGGAAGGGGTACAAAGAACTCGGAGGGACCTCGGGATCCCAGTCTGCAACAGCCCGGATGTGGCTGTCGAACTCCTCAAACTAGGCTTCTAACTCTAACGTTAGCAGTTTTCGAAGGTCGACTACATCTATATCCAAGGTCCCCCTAGCCCATGTGGTGGGAATGTGCTTCCCCTTCTCATTGACCTTCAAAATGAAAAACTTCTTCTGCCACCCTCACTAGATGTCCTTTGTCCCGAAGGTGAACGTGTGCTTCTTGCTCCCAGATCCCCGAGGAAGCAAGAAGTAAAACCCACCCTTCGAGACGGGGTGGAGTTTGTAGTATTGTATAAAGAAGATAAAGTGAGGCTCTATCTTGAAGACCCCACACATGCAGAGGAAGGCGTTGAAGTAAGAGTAAGAGTTTGGAGGAAGCTGATTCACAACTATGCCATGAAACTGGCAGAACTCGCAAATCATCTTCACCGGAGGATACCAAAGTCCGACCTTTAGTTGGGCCCGAATGACGGTAACCTTGTCCTAGTTATTCATGTAACTAAATAGACCGGGATGAGGTAGCCTGGTAACGGGAAAGAAAGAAGAAAGAATTTAGTTGTCCACTTCTCTAGCTTCTCCGAAGTAGTACAACTTGGATGAGAGTTAAGGGGAAGCCAACTCTCAGGAATAGTTTCAACAGACATGAGCGGGACTGGAGTAGACATGTTTGGCAAAAAGAAATCTAACCTCGGGAAGGTGAAAGAAGAATGGGGAGACAAAAAAGAAATACCGAAGAACGACTTCGGGAAGAAGACCCACCTAGCTCGGAACAAGGGAAGGATTTCGTAAGACACCGTAGGTTTATGCTGGAAATCGGTCCACTGCTAGCACCAGCATCAGAAAAGAAAGAGAGAGGGAAAATTCAAGAGCAAAATACAACAAAAGAACAAAAGTGTGAAAAAAACTGAGGAGGAAGGGTTCATATAGACTAAATGAAATGAGGCAGGCGAAGCATAGCCATAATGAGCCCCCGAATGCGAAGAGCCGCGACTGACATAACGGACGTGACTGTTCGCCAATCACCAGATGACACGCGTCACCCAATGTGGGAAACGAGGGCACGCCTCCTTATAGCTGCTAGACCTAGGTAGGTCTTTCCTGAGGAGGCGCGTCTATTTGTCCAAAATACATGACGACTCACTAGCAGGCACTAAAAAGTCCAAGAGACAATTATACACTTCGGATGAAAAGGTAACCTCGGGAACACCAAACAAAACTCTTCCGAAAAAAGAAAATACCACTACCTCGGCTAGAGAAGGTGTTCGGGGTCAACAAGGAACCCTCATCCAAAAAAGATGACCTCGGTCAAAAAAATTCAGTCAATACTTGCCAAGACGACTGTTGCCTACTAGAGTTCCTCAAAACAATCGCAAAGGCTCAAGCACCGAAGATACAACTTCGGCTTGCCGAGAGGGCATGTGATAGCCAAAAGGCTATTACCCTTAGAATTCCCAAGTTATCTGGCGAGCACCACCCTTGGAAAGTACTAGAGACCAACCTCAAGGAAGAAGGGGCCCTCACCACCCTCGGAACAGTGACATGACCAACTTCTGCGAAGGGTGTCTTTTACCACCCTTGGATTTTACGAACCTATCGACCTCGGAGGAGTAATTCCCTGTCCTCAGCAAGTTAGAATGTCTCCCGAAGGTGCCCCACTCTGCCGAAGGGCTTCCCCCAGTAGCCCTCGGTTGTGATATCGGCCCAAAGAGGACCTCCTAATTCGAAGAAGTCTCATACGCCAAAGGGGTCTCATTAGCCAAAGGGGTCTCTCGAAGATAAGACAAAAATGGTTAAGGAGCCTCTGACATAGAAACCTCGTACAAGCCCCTGACATAAACCTCCCACACGGCCGGGACCTCCGGCCAGAACGGCCTACAGCCAACTGGAGATACCTATCTCTGAAGGTACGAACTACATCTGACCATACACGTGTCGTGATTTGAGCGGGCTGTGTCAAACAGCCTCCTCCCTACGCCCTCCTATAAATACCTGGGAGTAACCTTGGTAAGGAAAACACAGAACTCTCTACTCGTTTACTCTCCACTCTCTGCTCCTTACTTGCCAAACACTGACTTGGGCATCGGAGGCTCCAAAACACACTCCGGGGAGCTCCTAAACCTTGTTCTTTTAAGTATTTTAGGCACCTTCACACCGGAAGTCCCTACTCCAGACCAGCATGTCATTTGACGATGATGCTGTCGGGCATCAGAAATGTTGGTAGATCATATTGAGGTTTTGGTTGTTTAGGGTTAAATTTGACAGCGAAGTGGCAAGTGGCAACTTTTGGGGGGGGGGGGGGGGGTTAAGAGATGTGGAGTTGGGGGGGGGGGGGGGCGGGGGAATTTCACAAGAATATTAGGTGAGTAAAATATAGTTCTTCCGATATTTGTCTTAACGGATATGATGGAGTTCAAGGTTGAAGATGGCAAGTGTATATTTTTAAGACATCAAAGATACAATCATAGGTTTCACCAATCCTCAGGAGATTTTTATAATTTTCCCCAAAAACTTTTTTACTTGATTGAGACATTGATATAGAAGAACTAAAATAATATAAATGAGTTCTGAAATTAAGAAAAGTAGCAATGAGGAATGGATATTTTTCTTATACATACATACATATACATACATATATATATATATATATATATATATATATATATATGTATGTATGTATGTATATATACATGTTAGAGACATTTTTATTATCAAGTGGCTGCATAAAATGTTGTATTCTTTTCATTCATCTCAAAATTTTGACTTGTAATTGATTCTTGTAAAAAAAAAAAAATACTCACTTTGCCCCATAAAGGATGAAACCTTTCTCTAGACATGGTGATAATGTGTATATAATTTATAATGTCTTTTATAATTTTTTCCTGAAACTAAAATTAATAAAATATTTTTTTGAGTTTTGTATATAGAGAGTTTAAATGATGATTTTAAAATAAAAAGAAAATATTTTTTTAGGTTTTATGTTTGAGTTGTGTAATGAGAATTTTAATGAATATTAACAAAAAAGATTTTCTTATTGTGTTCCGTGTAGCCATAGTTGAAATGATAATAGCAAACTAAATTGGATGTTAAAACTTTTCAAAACAAGAAAATATTTCAATTTTTCGGTTCTCTTTTGGAGGAAAGAAGTATCATCTAGCTTAACTGCATAATTAGCCCCCGAACATCGCCAGATTGAGTGAGTTGGTCTGAAACTAAGTACTTACAAAAATTGGCCCTTAAACTTTGAAATGGTGTGTGCTTCAGTCCAATAACTATTGTACTTAACGGACGACATTTAGGGTGAGGTGAGCTGGTGATAGGTGCCTGAGGTGGCGTTGACTATTGCCTGACTCTTTAAAAGACATGAACGTATGCAGAACTGATGCCATAAAAACACGAGACCCATTTGCTAGAAAATTCACCTCCTTGCTAGCTAAAGCTTGGCAAAATTTGAAAAAAAAAAAAGCAAAATCTTTCAACCGTGGAAGGTAGTTTCAAAAGTCAATCTAGGACATTCATTACCTTTGCTATAGAAATCTAAGGGACTCATTTTTCAGAAAATTCACCTTTTGGGCAATGTCGAACTAAAGAATCAAAACGGTGGCAAGTTTATATGGAAAGAGATGTAGGCATTGCCTATTACTGGAAGTGCCATACCTTTTTAGGGGATTGATGGGTTTGGAATTAGGCGGAGAGATAGAGGAGGTGCTGCAGGAGGGAATCAAAATAGAAAGTTGGTAGAGACTAGAATGGCAGAAGGAGTAAGAGATAAAATAGTGGCATGCAATCAAAACTAGATATTAGGACCCACGTGTTAGAGGATCAAGTAATTGTCGCCATTGGATACACCGAAGAGCATGCCTTGGTGGTGGTGCTGCATGAGCTGCTAATGTGCCACCCTGAGCAACTTCTTTTGCCATTGCTGCTCCATCACTTTTCAGTGTGTGCTCGAGTGCTTCGTCAATACAAAAGTTGGGCACACCTCTAGCCGGTACTCTAGCACAAGCTAACCTGACTTGTATTGGACCACACATGTGTTGCACATTGTCTTCAGCCCTATCAGCCCTACCCACCATGGCAACATCTTATCTATTACACAATGCTTGCACTTTCACCCTTCACCACTTGAGCCATCCATCGCCATGTATAACAAAAAAAAGACAAGAGAAAAGGAAACAGAAAAAGAGCTTAACTCACTCATTTTCCCTCCATCGCAACATCAGCTTCAACTTTTCCCGCCTACTCCACCTTAGCCACCTATCGCCACTTCACCCTCATCCTAAATGCCGTCCATTAGTTATTGTAGCAATTGGACTAAAGTGCATACTTTTTCAATGTTCAGGTGCCAACTTTTAGTGAGTACTAAATTCTGAACCAACTCACTTGAGTTGATAAAGTTCAGTGGTTAATATGTAGTTAGGCTTATCTTTTACTTTTTAGAACTACCTCTTGATACAGCAGTAACGTATAAAATTTAGCAGTGTTTTTCAAGCTGTGAAAATATGTTTCTTTCCGAAATTTGTGTAGTCACACTTTTACGATTAGGGACCTGAAAAAAAAAAAAGTATGCCGCCCTACAAGTAGAAATGCAATGGAAGCTTGTGACATTTTGGATCGTGCACGAAGCTTCCTTTCTCTCGTCTTCTGATTGCCCACAAAATTAATCCCTTAATTTTCATAAACCAAGTTACTGGTGCTTTTTGAAACTTCTGAAACAGACTTCTTTGTTTGTTCAAATTTTAAAAACGTATGTTAGAAAGGCACCAAATAATTTGAAACTAGACAAGGGATGAGCAAAACCGCTTGTTGCTTTCAATTTTACTGCTCTGATTTGAGGCGTGAGAATTTTCCAGGAAAGTTCCTCCCATAACGTAAACTTGAATCGCAAGAATTAACCATACATTTCGAAGATTTTTCCTTATAAAAAGCAAAAACCCAGACATAAAATTTGCATACCTACGATACAACTTGTTCTGAAGTTACCAAATTTTCTTCTTTTGTTGTACTTATCCTACAGAAAGAAAGAAAAAAAATGCTGATGGAAATAGAGGAGGTAAGCAACTGCGAGGCCCTGCCACTTCTGTCACTGAACCATGTCTCCTTGCTCTGTCGATCCGTCTGGGAATCGGTTCGGTTCTACCAAGAAGTCCTGGGTTTTGTTCTGATCAAACGCCCCTCGTCCTTCAAATTTAATGGAGCTTGGTTAGCTTCAAAAAATTAATCCTTCTTATTTTTCCTTCACTATTTGTGTTTACTTTATTTGCTTCTCTCGTTATTGTTCTAATTTCTCATTTTCTAGGTTGTGCAACTATGGCATTGGGATACACTTCATCGAGAACCCATCTGTTGATGACTTCGACACAAGTCTCGAGGCACGGCCGATTAATCCCAAGGATAATCACCTCTCTTTTCAAGTAAGCGGCCATAAATTTTCTTTGAATTAATTTTTTTTTCTAGAAGCGGTTAGAATTTTAAAAAATTTGTTTAAGGTAGCTTTTATTTAGCAATTTCATTCTCACCATTAAATAAATTATCTAAAATTTTAATATTAATTACAAAAGCTATTCACAAATGGAATCTTTAATGCATTATTCTATATTATTCTTATATAAATTGACTACTTCCCAAATTATTAATTTCTTCAAACCTTATGCATTAAGAAGTCCAAAAAAGCAATATAATATTTTTGTAAAAAAATACTTTCAATATTTTTACTAGGTTAGATAAGTTTAAAATTTAATAAAAAAAATACTTATTTTTTATAAAACAATATCTTAAAATTACTTTTTAAATTTCTTTTAAGGGTAAGGATTCAATAAATTAATGATTTAGATAAATAATTACTTTATATAAGAATAATACACAATAATGGATTCGTAAATAATCACTCTATAGCTTAGTTGTTAAGAAGTTGACATTTCACCTAACTAATAGAGGCACTCTATAGCTAGTATACGATGAGAAGAATATACTCTATATACACCTCTAAACTTTGCAAGCACTTTTCTTTTGGCTACCAGTACTAACTTTGGGTGTGTTATTAGTGTACAGATGTTGGATTGGTGAAGAGGAGGCTGCAAGAGATAGGAATTAAGTATGTGACAGCAGTTGTGGAAGATGAAGGGACCAAGGTGGATCAAGTGTTCTTTCATGACCCAGATGGGTACATGATTGAGATCTGCAACTGTGAGAACCTCCCAATTGTTCCCATTTCCTCTTGCTCTTCTTTCAAGCCCACATCACTCTCAAGTTTCAACAAGGCTGCTCCAAGCAAATGTGGCTTCATGGAAACTGTCATGATGGAGAGCTTGAGCATGGACATGATGAACATTTCTTTTTGATGGTGATTTAAACAAGGCAAAGGATAAATTTATTTTTTTTTTCAATTAAACTGCTACTTAATTATGTGAAAATAAGTTTGTGGAAAATGTTATATATACAAGTATTAATGAACCCAAGTACGGGACTTTTGCCGCCGGTTCTTCATGAATAGGGGAAAAACGAGAGGTCATTGATGTATTTACCTTTCGTTGGTTATATGTTAATTTTGCAGCTTTTAATGCTGCTCTATATTTAATATTTTGTTATAAGTTTGAAATTTACTACTTTACTTTTCATGTCAGTGACTAAATTCTAAAAAGACTCAATTAACTCAAATACTAATTTTATCTTTATGCACCGTTTACAAAATTTTAGATTAGAAAGTGAGAAAAATATATACGTAAGAAAAAAAATAGATTTACTATGATGTGTTAAGCTACTAAAACACGTATAGAAAAAATAAGAAAAATAAAAAATAGTTCTGAGTATTTTAAGTATTAGAATGTTCTACAAACATTATCTCAACTCCCTAACATCGTCAGAAGACACTAAACTTGACTACATTCCTCAAACTGTTAATTCTATCTCGTATTCCTATAAGTTTTAAGAAACATGCAAGGTAGACTATATACTTTATAACAACTTATTAAAAGGATAAACATAGCTACATCGAGGTATTCAAATGGTAGGTTTTGATATAGGCTAAATTAAATATAAGACTAACTACAATTGACCTAGGTTACCTCTATTAATGGAGATGAAAAAAATAACTCTACTGGCCCTATCTTACTCGATTCTAGCCACCCAAACTTGGCCTTACCCACAAAGCTTGTTATGATTTTAACTAATTTTACTTGAAATGTAGGAAAACAAATTTATTGTGGAGCATCAGAATCCTAAAACATGTATGGGAAAATAAGAAAAATAAAAAGATGAGTATGAGCATTTTAAGTAATAGTTCTAGGATCATAGCACAACTACCGCCAAGGGACACGAACCTGACTGCCACTCCCCCAAATTATCAATTTGTTCAAGTATGCCCTTCAAGTTTAAAGAAACCAGCAAGTTATCCATCATACTTCACAACTTAGTGACATCAATACGTTCAAATGATAGACTTTATCATAAAATAAATCAAATATAAGATTAAGTATGATTGGCCGAACTTGGCCTCTACCAATAGAGATGATAGAATTACTTTATTGCTACTACCCTTCATCAACCAGGCCACTCTAACTCAACTGTACCCATAAAGCTTTGGGAAGGTTAACGGTTTAACTAATTCTACTGCATCTTACCTCTCATAAATTAATATATTTATTTCTAAAATTTTTTCTTTTATCTCAAAATAAAGTTATAATCTAGTGTAAATTGACAATATCCTCCCTGAATCTTCTTCTTCACATATCTATCTACCAAGGAAGACCTAAGATCCATGATCGGCCTAACTCACCCTCTAAATGAACACTTAAAAAAAATCTATCAAAATAAATAAATACTTTATATCAAAAGATTTGTACTCTAATGAAATTGTTGTTATTTTTTTTTTTT
Organism: Aquilaria yunnanensis; assembly: GCA_039654915.1. Lineage (NCBI taxonomy): Eukaryota > Viridiplantae > Streptophyta > Magnoliopsida > Malvales > Thymelaeaceae > Aquilaria > Aquilaria yunnanensis. The sequence goes on from CM077598.1 coordinate 82,405,019, forward strand.
TGCAAAGAAAATGTTCATTACTTTTCAAGATAATTGTTTTAAAAATCTATTATCCATTACATAGTTTATGACTCTAATTGAGTCAAGCCAAACCCCGAACACCTTTAGCTCGAGCTTCACTAAAACTTTTCATTAACATCAGAGCCTGGTAACAATCATATATTAGGTGAATCCCAACTATTGGACAATTTCTATTTAAAAAAATTTATAATGATAACAATTAATAGGTGCATGAAAAAAATAAAGAGGAATTTGATTTTTAACTCTGTTGTTAAGATATAAATATTTAGCTAGGCATTGAGTATTAATAATAAATTCAAAAAACTAATAATATTTAGAGTAAAATTAATCCAATAAAGATCATTATAATTAAAAAATAGAAATAAAAGAATTTGACCTATTCACCAAAGAAAATTACTTAACCTAAAAAATTTAACCTGATGTTAATTTTTTTATTACATGTTATGTTCAACCAACTTCCTCATAGAGTATTGGCCTATATTAATTAACCCTTAATATAGTGCTAGCTTGTTTATTTAATTATTAATTTTTTAAGAAAATATTTAAATAAAAAAATAATAAAGGCAATGGAAGAAAGTTATAATTTGAAGCTAACATAAAAGAACTCCAATCAAGAGTCATGTATTTTTGGTAAATTAACATGATTGAGTGATGAAAATAATAATAACACTATCTAATGTAAAATATATTTATAAATTTAAAATGAAAAAATACAATAACAATTATAAAATAAATGATAAGAAAAAAAATTAATAGTAACCAACCACACCACAAAAAAAATCTAAATATTGAATAAAAAGAGAAAAATTGAACAAAGAACATGCCCACTATTGTCTATTAGTTTAGATTTTGTTTTCAATATGTACTCATATATATGGGAAAATTTATAATAGGAATGAGAAAAGTCTAAGATGTACTAAAGGTAATAATATTAACACACATCATAATCCAATTTACTGTTTTGTATAATTCATAATTGACCAAATCAATTTAAAGAAAAAAAAATGCCGATATTAGTTTGATGCATCAGTTCAACCAAAACAAAAAAATTTTGAAAATCATACAAGAATTTTAGATTGAATTCAAGTTTTTACAATTGGATAAAAACATAATACCTTTTACTATTGAGAATAATAAAACTATTTTTGGTAAGTGTTAAATTATTTTTTGTATATTTTCATAAAATTAATTAAATGTTAATAAATGTCAATTTCATTTTATTTTGGAGAAAATGAATGTTGAAATTCCCATTTATTTTATAAAGTGATTCAAATTTACAATTATTTGAAAAATTAAGTTTTTTCTTTTTATGAAAATAGGTGCTAACTAATATGATCTTTTTATTTTAGATAATAAAATATTTCCTCATGAAGAAATTATTCTTGTTATGTAAAATATCTTCCTTATTAAATTTCTACAATAGAGAATTGATATGGAGGCTTTAGAATAAATATTAAAGGCTACGATATTATTACCAAAATTAATGTTTCTTTACTAATTGCGTTATATGTATAGGATTTTGAAGAGCTTTCTTTTTGCGTGAGGTTAATGTGAAAATTGATGTGAGAAAATATGATATAAAAATCTATTTTAAATATGTTAATGTGTGAGAGATTGCAAAGAAGACAAAGGAATATTGAAAAATTTGTTCCCAAAAGTATTAAGATGGATGTTTTCGGTACCAAAATTATAAAATCTTGATATTGATTAGTAAATTAAAAAGTATACAAGAAAAATGTCTTTTACAGTAACAACATAATCATTATACGTTTATGGGCTTTGCATAATTATGTCTATCACAAGTTAAACTGACTAAAAAGTATAATTACAATAATAAAAATTTATGGGTTTTACATAATGAAAATTATACATTTAGAAGATGTAAAAAATGAAAAGTAACATATTATCAAATATAAATAAAAAATTAACTTATATTATACAACATAGATTTTTTTTTCTTTTCCCTTGTCTCCCATCAACTCATTTCCATGTCTCTATCTTGTCTTTGTATCTTTCATGACATAGCTTCCAATTTTATCCATGAATATAAAAATGATGAAAAATCAATAATTTTTAAAAGAAGATTTAACTTTAAAGGAGAATTTAGTTAGAATTGCAATCCAAAAGACAAAATGTCATAATTCAAACCTTGAAAGCATACAAAATAGAAAATTCATAGGATTGAAATGTGTCACTACACAATAATATTATATCAATCAAAATAAGTTCCTAAAATAAAAGAATACATACATACATATATACATACATACATAGGAAAAGAAGAAGAAAGAAGAAGACGAAGAAGGCTAAATCCAAGACATCAATGACAAGAAATCATGCATAATTTCAATCTTGAAAAATATGATTTTTCTAAATGGAAAGAGGAGAGATGCTTACATTTGTATAGGGTTTGTAAGATTATGATGTGTTAATATATATAGAGAAAAATATAAAAGGAAAGACATCAATTATCCAAAATAGCTTACATAACATATGGCTAATAAAATAAGTAGAGTATTTATTTATGAAAGTTATATATTTAAAAGATTGAGTTTTCAAATTCAATTGATATGTATAAATTTCAAAATTAATATATAGTTGACTTTTCATTTAAATATCATGATAATTAAAAAGAAGAAATGTAATTTTATAGCTAATGGAAGTACAAAATTGGAACATCCGTGTAAAAAAAAAAAAAGAAGTAATAGCATGAGAGTAAAAACACATAAGTAAGAGTTAAGGAAACACATGTCTAGGCATGAAAATGATCCTGCTTTGGTATACAATATTAGATATCTACTATTGTTGGATGCTAGTTCCTAGTTAGAAGTTGTACTTAATTCACTTTTGACATAACAACATTTTTTTGTTAACCATAATAAACAAAATAAAATCATGATTTGTCTGTATAAATTTAATGTAGTTTGTTTTTAAGGTTTTTTATTGAACTAATTGATCATATTATGATTATTTTTTGAATTTTTGTGAAAACAACAAGATTCAGTAAATGAATTAGTCGTTGGCCAAAGAAAGTAAATGAATTAGTTATGTTACATTTAGTTATATCTATTTAAAGCAATAAAGTGAACTAGTTTACATACCTAACGTTGTATTGGGATTCCAATTCTTTTTAGTTTTACCTCAAATAATATTTTATTATGTAAGTGAAGCTAGTTAGTTAGGATTTAGGAAGTTCCTAAATCATTAGAGGCACCTAATGGTCATCGATGGGCATTTTGGCAATTTCACCCTAGGCTAATGGCAAGTTTTTAAACTTGGTAAGACAATGGTCAAAATTTTGGAAATGACCTAATTGGGCAAAGCCATGAGTTTTGTAACCCATAGGAACCATATAAGTTAGTGGAAGGACTTAAATGTACAAACTTGAGATTTTAAGCTAAGCGTAGTGAAATGGACACTTAAGGCCAAAGTTAGCTTAAGCTAAGTTAAAAGGGTTAAATAGAATTCCTTGGCATTTAATTTTAGGACCATGGGAAGTTTAAACAGGACCAACTATGTCTAAGTAAAGTTTGGGGGGTTAAGTAACTATTGGAACAAAGTGGGGATGAGAGAAAGGAGGGCACTTTAAGGGCATTGGGGTTGAGCGATGAACATTATTCATCATCCTTAACCTTGAATCCTGTTTCTTTCCTCCATCTCCATTGATGAACCTCCCAAGCTCAAGAAACCACCAATTTATTGTGAATTTGAAGGCCCTTTAAGCTAGTTCAACAAAGCTGAAGTCAAAAGGACAACAATTGGGACGTTTTTACGGTGTTCAAGGGAGTTTGAGCACAGAATCAAGGTAATTAATCCTTGCCTTGCAACCATTGAGATTCAAGCTCTATTATGTCATTCTTTATACTGCTAGCCTCTGTAAGGCCATAAAAAAACTATAGTTAACACATATACTTAACCAGTAATAAACTAGAATTTAAATGAGTCATCAAGTTAGCTTCCCTTTGTTGTTACACAGGTGAACACAGTATGTTACCGACTCCAAGGTAGTCCAATTATGGTGCCAAAACTGTGCATTTAAACTATCAGGTTTGGTGTGTCCTCTAGGTCATCAAAACAACACTCGTAGTGTACATACTCAAGTGACCCTCTTGAGCACTATGTAAATACATACATATTGGTCTAACCATCGCACACATATTTACATTTATGCACACTATGGCAGCTAATAAGGAAAACACTAGCACAAGTCTTAGTTTTGGCTTCCATACAATAGGAAATCTTGTTAAGTTCTAGTGACCAGCTACTGCACTTGTAATTTCCGCTAATAAAATGTATCATTCTAGCCACATACCCCCTATTTTATTTGCTCCATTACCAAGTAGAGACTTATAGAAAATCAAGGAATTTGTTTTTACATCAATAGCCCACCTATGGACCAAGTTATGGATTTTTGAAGTTGGTTACAAAATTCTGACCAAATGAACAATAACTTAGCCAACTTTGAAACGTCATATATTTGGCTACAGGGTTACAAATTCAGAAATTTCAAATCCCAGTTCAACCTATAGATGTTATCTAGGTGTGGTGAAAATTTCATACTAAGATTCTTTCTACACAGGGAGATATAAAACTTTAAGTGCGGAGTCAAAATTCTGGTCACTTTCTGACCATTTTGCCGATACAAAATTTCTTAAGTGTGCAAACACTTCATTCGCAAGGGGAAAACACTCCAAAGCTATCTGATATATGTCCATTACAAATAAAAATTACATTCCCTTTCTTTTAACAACTTTATGTGGCCAAAACAGAATTCACAAGTAAGCAGCCCATCATTCAGACTTAGGCAGCTTTGCACCACATCACTTACATAGCAAAAACATTACTCAAATGTTCACATACTTGTCTCATTTTACATACACTACATGTACATGCATATAGAACTACAATATGGTCTTAACTCAGCTAAATACGCACCCTAGGTTACAGGAGTGCTTGAGACACAATGGACTCCAGAAACAGGATGCTGGACAGCTGCTGCACAACACAATAAGTACCATCACAAAAAATACCAAATGTGCTCCTAAAATCACCAAAATTTCCAGATCATAACTAAACACATGGACGTTCATGTACCTGAAATTTCAGATCAAAAATCAAACAAAAATGGTCATTTTGAATGTGATCTTTCTGAAGGACCTGAAATGACAGAGTTGAGGGGAGTAAGTTTCATTGAGAAACTTAGTAAGGGTAACACTTGAATTCAATAGGCAATGTGACCATCATTAAAACCTGCATCCAAAGACACAAAAAAAAAAAAACACAATGTATTTATACAAGATATAGTAACCAAATGCAGCAGCTATTCACAACCAACAAACACATCAAATGTAGCAGCAACATATACCATAGGTTAGTCCATAAAACACATAATAAACATAACCATATCACTATGGCAGCCGTCCTTAAGCTAATGCTTGGTCTTAGGAGGATTTTAACACTAGTTAGTACTAACTTTTGCGCTCTAGAAAGTCAGAAATTCACTGCCATCACTGTGAACTTCACACTAGGTCACAAAACCTTCAATAAGTGCATTCCCCTCCCTAAGCTTGGTTCATCAAGCTCATGTCTCTCTTCCAAGATTTGCCCTAGCTCCATGGTTGCTTGAAAATACAGAAAACAACCCATGAGAGCAAGAGAACCCTTACCTTGATGGGTATGCTGAAATTGGAGCTTGATCCTAGGTGCACTCAAGCAATAGCACCAAATAGCTTCCAATTGTGCTTCCTTGACTTCAATTACAAGTAGTTTTGAGTTTGAAGGTATGGTGGCTATGGAGGAAGTGTGGAGGAGAGGGCTGGCTTCTTTTTTTGCTGGTGGAGGCCGAAATTTGGGAGATAAGGACCAAGAATGGACACTTATATGGTCTTAAGTGCACTAAACACACTTAACAAGCTTAACCAAGCTTTATGTCATTTTCCTTGCTACAAGACCATGGTTTCTTTACCTTAATCTCTTGGCCCACATTTGACCTCCTTATCCCATGCCATAGCAGCTCTCCTTATGTGGGATAACCCAACAAAACTTCCATTTGACTTAAGTCATAAGCATGGACAACCAAAGGCACACAATAGGACACTTAAGTCCTTAAAGCCTTTTTCTATTTTCCTTTGTCCATACTTGTCTTCTATAAGAAATTTGGTCCTTCAATAGCACTTTCATACCATTCATATCCTTCCCATAACTCTCCAAATCTCTTTTGTGAAAGTTTTGCAATTGAGTATCCGAATCTCCACAATCTTACAAAAAAGTCCATAGATTGCTTGACAAACAAGCAATTCTCAAGGTTTTTCTTGAGGACCAAGTTACTAACTTGGAACACTTTTAAGGAGGTGTTTATCATGCCTTTTACTCTCCACACTTCAATTACTATGGTGAGAATTACACAATATAATGGTTTTTAACCATTATGACACGCCTGTAATTCTTCTATTTTTGTGGGGTGGTAACATAGTAGATGTTCTTCACTTAAGTTCTAAGAAACTCACTAGGTGTATTAGGCTCTCACATAGTGCCTCAAGCTATCAAGCTTGCCAAGGTCACTAGCATACTAAAACTACACCCATACTAGGTTTACTAGGCTCCCATATAGTGCCTTAAGCTATCAAGCTTGCCTAGGCCACTAGTGCACTAAGCCTCCACCCAGTGAACCTGTTAGTATTGTGCCCAAAAAGCCAATCATGAGATGATTGTATTTTTACACATTGAGTCATGATATTTTATTGAGGCATTAATCCAGCAATTATGTTTGTTGTTTTGTTTCTACGTAACGTAATAAACATAATTGTAACCCTAGAATAATGATATTCTTAAATGTCCCTAGTCTAGTATTATTGTGGAGCGGGTTGCAATAATACATAATGACTAGCATATGTGGAGACTAATATGAGATATGTAGTCTACATATGGGTACAAGTTGGAGAACTTGTGTACTGGACCGACCCACCATGAGAACACTTCATGGATCGTTATATGAGTGTCATAAGTGATTCTCATAGTGATCATGGTATATGTAGTCCTTCGACCTAAGATCATTAAGGTTCCCTACATGTGAGTCACATACTTTGATACTTTCCTTTGTTGCTCGTAACTGAGTGAACTTGAAGGAGGTCATTGGGTATGTCACATATCATGCGGAGGGATTTGTATGATCAAGATGGGATTTGTCCCTCCTATGTAATGGGAGTGATATCTTTGGGCCCCTTGATAGAGTGAGACTTAGAAAATGCATGGCCATGCTCCGATGAGTTAATATATGATATCAATGTCATCAGTTTAAGTTAGTCTACTCGGTAATCAAGAAACCAAAGATTGGGCTATACGAGAGTGACACATTCCATGTCTCGTGCTTAGTCTTGATATCTTGGACAAAGGGACAATGGCATATATCGGTGATGATCATAAAGGTTTAGTCGATTCACCGACAATCTTGTCACTTGGGTAGCAATGATGTGTTGCTAGACACCGCTCATTGCTTATGATCATAAATGTGATTTATGATCATTGCCAACATGGCAAGAGCCTATTGGGTCGCACACATAGAGCTATTTGGATCATTAGAGTGCATGGGCTAATTATTTGGGTTATGGTTTCACTTTAATTTCGTATTAATAATGGGCCAAGGAGTTGAGCCATTATTAAGCCCGAAATTAAATCCTAATTGGATTAGGGCTTTGAAACCCATTAGGCCTGGAAGTTGAGTCTCACTATAAATACAACTTTTAAGTGAGAAATTCGCAGGTCTCCTTGCCCTAGCCTCCCAAAAGGACAACCACACTCTTCTCTTGCAATTCCTTGGAGGACGCAAGCTAGCACTGCGAGCGCAAGAGAAACGCATCTGCCGGGACGTGGTGGAAGCGTGGTGATCCCGAGAGGCTCGTGTGGATACCATAGAGAGCCTGAACACGTCAACTGTTCAGGTTTTGTGATTCGACTCTACAGTTGAGTGAGAGATCTCAACCGAAAATTAGGTATGAAATTTTCGAACACCCGGTTTACCCCGTTTCACTTGGATCCTGGAGGGTTTCGGTTAAATTCCGCTGCGCTGTTTGGCTCCCGAAACCCAACAGAACCTACCAAGGGTCTTCACTTATTCCTCAACTCACAACTTACCCAAGCTACAAGTGCATTAAGCCTTCACTAAGGGTGCTCACCTATTAACCATTGCTTGAGCCACCTTATTACGGAAGAATCTGCTGTTGTTGAACTCAACTCCCTAGGTTCCAAGGAACCCTTAAAATTTATTAGGGTTTCCCATTGGTGCCTTAAGCTCTACGGCTCACCTAGGCAACCTGTGGTCATTAAACCCCATTAGTAACTTTAATGGCACCTATTGTAGTCTTTGTGGCTCAATCACCCTAGTAATCAAAACATATTACCCTTGAACTCCACTTTGTAGCCTTTAATTCTCGTAGAATTCATCTAGATCTTAAGAGAGTCTTCGAAGTCTAAAGGTCATATTAGGCTTCCTTCACTTCTAGGAACCTTTTAGATCCTTTGCCTCTTGTGCACATTGACGTGACCCCTCATGGCCTGCCTAAAAAGACTATGAGAATGAGTCTCACATTGTTTGTGGTTGGCTAATTAATTATGTGCACCCTTATTAAAACTTCATGCCACTAGTTGTTTAACCTATAAATGCAAGTATGCATGCAAGTGTTGCTTTGACTTGAACAAGTAAAAATCCATAAAACATTTACATAGCCTAGTCATTTTCCATAAATCTAATGTTCAAAGAGTCAAAGCATATTAAACCATCATAGTATCAATGATAAGTTCTACACATAATTAACCGTGTGTGGGCATCCCAGACAAAAGAATACTATGCCCACACCCAAAGGCAACCTTAGAGTCCATTGCTCTATCCATACACATTGCAGGCTACTAGTGCATACATCATACACCAAGCCTAGTACTACTGAGATCCATTCAGCTAGCTCACACCTTAGATGTGAATCCTGGTGGCAAGCCTCAAAAGTCCTCCACGTGCTTCACTAACCTTTATGGCCGCGAAGACTATAGTTAATAAGATAACTTAACCAACAAGTAATCATATAAGCTAGAATCTCAAGAATTCCCATAATTATGTACTTATAATAAAAGACTATCATAACAACCCTCAGCAATTATCAAGCTCAAGAATATCAGTATCCATACAACATAAAACTAAGAGAGTGAGAATTCCATGATACTTAGTAAGAGATCTTCAACATGCAAGGAAAAACACTAAGGAAAACACATATATATGTTTATGTATTCTACTGTGAGCTCATATAATGTGATGCTAAACCTATGCACATAGCGCTTTAGTCCCTTGGGACTTGTCCTTTACCTAATCATTACACTACAAGGCAAAACCTTGTCAACTAGCAAGCATTACTTACTAGACTAACTAGTGAAGCTCATCACTAGTTTTATTTATGTTGTACAAGGGCACTATGATTGGATTGATAATTCATAAGTCCCAAAGAACTCACTAAGTGTACTGAGGTTTCCTCATCGAGCCTTTGAATCTGAAGGTATAACTAAGCTCTTAACGATTCTCAACTTTCCACCTCATCTAATGGTGCATTGATGTGGCCCACTAACTAGTTTTCTCATAAGGTGCACTTTCCATCCATAAAATCTTAAGAAAACCCCTAGATCATAAGAGAGTTTTGGAAGTTCTAGAGTGCCACCAAATAACCACTACCGTAAGGCACCTTTAGGACTATCCTTGCCTTCCTCAGGATCCTCCTACAAAAAGTGAAGTTTGCCAGTGAACAAGCCACAGGGTTGTGGCACCATAGGCTTTTCATTTGAGTGCATTGGAGAGGCATTCCAAGTGTTGCAACCCTATTGGCATTGTGATGCTAGGGGCCCTCAACCTATACCCAAGAAAGGCCTCCTAAGCCTTTTAGGGGGCTTCATATGTGACACGACCCCTCATGGGCCTAGCTAGGAAACCTGTGGGAACTTGTCCCACGTTAGTCACAATTGGCTAATTGATTACATGCGCACTAGTTAAAACCTTTATGCTTTTAGTTATTTAATCCTACTATGCAATCATGCATGAGTTTATGCTTTGACTTAATCAATAAAATAAAGAATTGGTACTTGAAACATTGCTATTGCATAATTTAATAAAAACAAATATCAAAACTGTCAAAGCATTCAAAGCAATTAAGTGGAATTAACTACGCATAATCAATTGTGTGCAAGAATCCAAGCATCCAAACAAGAGTAGACTATGCTCGCACCCAAGAGCAACTCTAAAGTAAATTACTCAACATGACCATTGGAGGCAAACTAGTGTATTAAAACTATACACTAAATGACTGTACTGAGATCTAGAACCAAGCTTCCACCTTAGAGCAAACTCCCAATGGCAAGCTTCTTAAGCCTTCCCTCGTGCTTCACTAGCCTTTATAGGCCAAAAATACAACTGTAGTTAGTACCATAACTTAACCAACAAGCAAGCCATAAACTAGAATCATAAAGATTCAAATAAACTACATACCTGCTCATAAGCCTAGCTCAACAACTGTTGAGCCTAGCTCAACAACCCTCAACAGTTGTTGGCTCAACAACGCCCAAAACTACACAACAAAAAGTAAGGGAGTGAGAATCAAACATTCTCAGTAAGGATTCTTCAACTTGCAAGAAAAATCCTGAGGACTCCTCATATGAGAACATATGTAACCTGCTATGAGCTCATACAGCCTGAGGGTCTGATATATGTACATATAACTAGGTCCCTTGAGACCTCTCCTCATCCTAGTCCTCTTCACGAGGCGTCACTCCGTGCCTAACGAGTTTTGCCCACTAACTCGCTCCTAGTAAGCCTTAGCTTACTGCCTGATGCAATAATGTAACCTTCTTTTTATTGTTGTGCAGGTGAAAATGGTGGATGCTCCTTGCTTGCACTGTAAGAAATCCATTAGGTGTACTAGGCCTCCACATAGTGCCTCAAGTCCTTAGACTTGGCTAGATCACTTGTGTACTCTGCCTCCACCCATTTAACCTACCAAGGATGTACTAGGGTTCCACTCATACCTCAAGGCACGGCTTGGCTAGGTAACAAGTGCACTAAGCCTTCATCCATGGTGCTTCCCTATCCACCATTATTTGGTTCACACTAATGGAATGGTAATGATCACGGTTGGACTCATTTACTAGGTTCTCTGGAATCCCAACTAGGTGCACTAAGTTTTCCACATTGAAGCCTTAAATCCAAAGTCTTAACTAGGCTTCTAATGGTACTAAACCTTGCACCCGCTCATGGTGCTCCATTGTGGCCATATTTTCCTTTAAAACTTGCCTCCCTTTTGAGTTAAATTAATTTTAAAAGTGAACCATTTTAAGTGTTCTTAAAATATGGAGGTGATAGTACTCCCCCTTAGCTTCACATGGAATCTTGAATCACCTCAATCGGACACTTGAGTGAAAAGTTATGAGGACAACAAAATCGGGTGTTAATATTGTGGCGGCGACGTGTTGCCACAATTGTCAACGTTCTGCCAATTTCTGAGGTATTGGTGACGAGTCATTGGAACTCATATTGATTGGCAATGCGTTGCGAACCCAAAGAAATACCTAGAACACTTTCAGTTTTACTGCTATAAACATTGAACACTTTTCAAACATATCAAACATGCATGGATAGCCTTCAAACTTCACATACGTGTAGCGCACGTTGCAGAGACCACAATGAACCATTCAAAACAATCCTATGGTGTCCATAAACACCACAAAAATCCTTAGAAATTCCTAGTCCAACATGTTCATTACCATCCACCAACTAATGCCATTCACAAAACTACTTGAATTTAACAAGCAACCAAGCTGGGAATGGCATCAATTATGCTTGAATCATAAATCCCTTACCTCAATTACATAAAAACTAGCAAGAATCAAGCACCAAAAGCTTCGAGCTTCAAATGCAAAGCTCCATTAACATTTCCTATGGTTCGAAGCAAATTCAACTTATAAGGGATGAATTCAAGCTCATTCTAACTAGAACAAAGCTCATGGAAGCTCAAGAAACCAAGAACAATCAAAGAACAACAAGTCCCATCTGAATTTAGAGCTTACCTAGCTTAAAAACGTGATTTTAAGCTCAAACCAAGCAACCCATGCAAAAACAAGTTCTTTTCCACTTGGGTTCTTCATGAAACTTCATTTTCAACCAAGAATTGAAGTTTTGGGTGAGATTTGGCTATGGAAATTGAAAGAAGGAGGAGAGTTACGGGTTTGGGAGGTTGGGGATGATGAATAGTTACTTCCAAATGGTTCAAAAATGGCCTAAATAGCCAACTTCTCACTTAAGCCCTTCAACTTTTTTAGTTTTTGCCAAAAAGACTCCCATGCTTAAATAGTGTCATAAGACTTGGCAATTTAGCCTAATTCTTTGGTTTCTTGTCACTTGAGTCCAAAAGATCAACTTATGAGCTTAAATGCCAAACTTATTACATTAGGGTACAAAATGACCATTTTGCCCCTAGTGAAACTTAGGTGCCAAATTAAACTAGGAACCATCTATTCTTTAGATAACTTACTTGATCTTGCCAATTCACCTTTAATCAAGGCATTTAAGCTAGGGATTTATGAACTTACCTTACCCACTGAGCGTTCCGCTAGGAGAGCTATAACAATATGGCCCCAAGGCAAGCTAGGCATGCCTCCACTTACCATAAACCTACAAACCAACTTGGAAATGACACAAATACATCGTCAGATCCATCTTATGATGCATCAATAAATTCAAGCCCAGTCTAGCATGAATACACTTGGCCTCAATCAAGGTTGTTGACAAAACAACTTAATTTCAACAAGCAACAACACTCAAATATCATCAATTGAACATAAAACCTTAAATCCTATACCTTAATTTTAAGCCACAAGAAAAGATCAAACAATTCTCCGCCCGAAATCAAGGCTCCACTAGGTTTCTCCTAGGTTCCAAGCAATCCAAGGCAAGTGGAACCAAATTAACACAAACTAACCAAAACCCATGCATCCACAGGCCAAATAAACAAGAAAACATCAATGATTTCAAGTCACCTCACACACAGTACATGCACCAAGTAAAAAAATATGATTCCAAGCTTCAAAAGCACAAAACTTCCTTGAAACAAGCTACCCAATGCTTATACACCTATGGAACCCTCACTTTCAACCAAGAAAGCTTGAATTTGTGCAAGAATTGAAGGTGAAATCAAGACGGCAAGAGGGAGCTTGGGTTTGGAAGAGAAAATGAGGAATAGTTGATGGCCAAAGCCATAGGGCCTTAAGGCTCACTTAAGGTCCGTCTAAGCCATGAGTAGCTCAGCCATACACCTTAACCTAAAATTTCCTGTAGTTCGGGTCGAAGCTATTTGATAGATGGACAAACCACCTACCTCGGCACCAATGAGCCCTAATGCCAACAAATACTATTAGGAAAGTACTACCAGGTGCGTGCAAAACTCTCACTCAGGCCTGTGTCAAAATAGTTGGTTATAGAGACAATTGGGATGACATAAACCCCTGTTCCCCAAAATGGCCGAACACGTGGATGGCATATTTGGGTCAACCTCTCAAAATAGGTATAAAATAAGCCATCTCCTGGTACACACACACAAGAGGCTATTCTATTAAGTTATTCATATACTTCTAGCTATATTACTTCCTTACTTGGGTGTAGGAGAGTCCCCCACCACCGAAAAACATTCCAGGGATTCCCTTCACCCCTTTCTAGCGTCTTTCAGGAACTGTAGCTGGCTGGAGTGAGTACGTACAACCTTAAATATAGGCCTTAGATGACCGAAATCTCCAAGGACACCAAATGGTGTCATATGTGTGAACCCTAGTGCACATCACCATGGTGACCACTCGGGCATCAAAGAACAAGCCTCGCCAAGATTCCTCGCTAGAAGAATAGACAGGTGACCCATTAATCTTGCCCGAGGATGATTGCCCGGTGATGCTGATGATGGGGTTCCTACATGAATTCTAGTGTAATATAGTCACTGAAATTACTGAGCATTTTGGCTAGAATATCCTCAGACGGCCACCTAGGAGAGAACCTTCACTAGAAAAATCTCTGACTCTGATAAAAAATTCTCCTATTGGATCGGAAGGTAGCGCACGAAATGAATCTAGCACTAAAAGCCTACCACCTTGCAGCCTAAAATGCAATTGCAAGGAGAAAGGTCCGACCATTTTGGAACCAAAAACTACTCGTCAGACTTCTCAACCTCCCCAATGGCATGACGGTGATTGATCAGACCTTCTTCTGAAAGAACTATTAGAAAGGATGGACAGAATGGAGGAGCATATTGTGAGAAAGCCAGTGTGGACTTACTGGTCCAGAACTCCTATTGACGATGAGGCTCCTTTTGTCTTGACTATAAGAAATGCTCCAATCCGGCCGGACTTCTAGCAACCTCAGCTCGAGTCGTACAATGGTAGAGTTAACCCTCAAGCACATCTAACAAAATATCGGTAGAACATGGTTCTGAGTGGAGCCGATGAATCAACCTTGTGCAAATGCTTCGAGGTAACACTCTTGGGCTAGCCACTGCTTGGTATAACACCCTGTCCCCTTTTTCTATTGCATCTTTTCATGAGTTATCTATGGCTCTTACTCATTAATTCATTAAAGCCATCCTTCAACGAAAAAAAGCAACTCAACTATTTAACATAGTTCAAATGGAGAGTGACTCTCATAGCAAATTTTTAATAGTGAACAAGGTCTTTTGGGTCACTTTGGTCAATAACTCAAAGTGCCCATATGCCCTAATAAGCCTACTTAGAGATGCAGCAAGCTGGTGCACTACTGTGTCCTTGGTGCTAGTAAGGCGCCTAGGGCGTATGCCCAGGGTGCTCTATCTGTGTACTATGCTGGTGCTCAGCATAGCTAGGGCATGTCTCTAGGATCAGGTAATGTCACTTGGGTGCCTAATGGCGTAGGAGGTTTAGCCTCCATTATGTGTACTTGTGGCTAAGTTGTGCTAGATTCATTAATAACATGTCATAATCATTCATTAACAATGCATGGGCAACAAAAGCACCAGACATTCACTTTTAGTTGAAAACATTCACATATGCATATCATGTCCAAAGTGCACATATACATACCATGGTAGGCCTACCTTCGGCCTACCTAGCCCGCTTGGCGGCAAACACATATATAACTTTACATAGTCTTGAACAACCACAAATAAGCACCAACTTAGTAGTTCTTGGCATAGTTTCCCCACACAAATATATAGCATCTAGTGCCTACACATAACCAAACTAGTAACTTAGCCAATAAGTTACTACTTGAACACTTAGTATATTCAGCACTAGCATTAGTATTAAAGGTTACTTGCAAGATCAACATTAAACACCCTACATAGCCCTCTTGGTCAACTACTCCACACCCTTTCCTAAAATATATAAAGACAGGGCATGAGTTCTCAAATAAACACAGTAAGGATCACACAACTAAAGTAGCCTACAAATCCATAAACTTAGCATGATTACTACCATGCCATAATCTTCATTTTCCCTGCAAGGAAAACATAGAAAATAAGGAAAAGCCGAGAACATGTATATGCATTTATAAGTAACGCTAAGCGTTAGCAAACACAACCAAAGCACAGAAGCACACAACAAACACATATACACACCACCAGCTACACTTAAGTAGCCTACAGGGCCTAGCTAGCACACACATACATCATTTCATAGCCTCGGCCAACTTATCATTCCTAAAACTAACTTAGAGCTCCAGGCATCAAGAATCTGAGTAGGTCTGCCCCAGACCCAAGCCCTAGTGCTTACCCATTTCATACCTAATTAGCAATTCACATAATCACCTAAGTGATCATAGGCCTTAACAGCTTCATAGGGTCATTTGACTCTTCGTTCACCCCCTAGTGCCTAACACTTCACTTGAGTCATACATAAACATCAAGAATTCAAGTTAAAAGTATCATAGTGACCTTACCTCTCTTGGTAGCCCTTGCCAATGCCTTAAACACCAAATGTAGCCCACCTTTGAGCTTGTTAGGGTCACCACACGCTGAAACTAGCTTTGCCAAGCTCAAATTCACCTTGCCTCCAATCTAGCTTTAACAATTGAGCTAGGGTCAAGCTACCACCACCATGGATGACTTCCTTACCTTCATTGAAGCTTCCAACCCAAAATTGGATCCAAGTTGGTGAGTCTAAGCATGCAAAACATCCGACCAAGCCAAATGGTGCAAGAAATGGCTAAATCCTAGCCCTGGTGAGCCCATTTTCATGCATGGACCAAATCACTGCTTACACAAAAGATTTCTTGACTCTTGTCATTCAAGTACATTTTTCATTTGAACCCTCAATCTTTATTTTGTAGTATAACCTCCTTACTTCTTGGTTAAGCCATCTATGGTCTTGGGTAAACCTACATTCAATACTCTCATTCCATATGCTACCTTCCTACGTCTCCCATGTCACAATGCCCCTTTCTTTCTTCCAGCCCTTGGCCTATTTTATATGAATCTGAGAGGCCTCCGTAAAGACTCTAACTTAGCCTTCAAGCTTTTGAATCATATGCCAACCATAGTTAGAGAACTCTACCAACTTGCAGAGTGGTACATGATCACCGAGGAGATGACTGCCAATAAAGAAAGGTTGATACTTGCCGATGGAACACTGGTTCTAGAGCCAACCCTATAGGGAGGACGGAAGCAACAAGCAATCTAAAAGGAACAAAGGAAAAAGGGAGGTGTCGACCTACTCCTTCATTAACACTTCTTGAGCTAACATCTTGGAAGTTTTAGAAAAGTAGGGAGGAGTCCAGTGGCCAAAGCCAATGGCCACTAGCAACAAAAAGAACATGAAGAAGTGTTGCCAGTATCATCAGGACCATGGCCATGACACCGAAGATTGCCACCAGTTGAATAAGTATATTAAAACTGTCATCAAGTAAGTTCAACCAAGAAGATACCTTCATTTTCAGTCATCGAAAGCGAGAGGCAAGAATGAAGAGAAAAAATATGATAAAGACGAGTATGATTTTGATCGATGAAGGAATCCCCGAAGTACTTGAAGGTAGCTGCCTACTCTTGCAGGGGTGATTCAAACTATCATTATAGGACTTCCTTCATCAGAAAGAAAAAGGGAGGAAAAGGAAATAGCTACCCTCAACTACAGAAAAACACAAAATCTATTGGTGAGATCTGATAGAACCACCATCAACATCCCTAATGATGACCCTCTTCTAATCATGGCCCAAATAGGAAATTGGTATGTGAAAAGGGTCCTTTGTGATGATGGGTCAAATGTTAACATACTATTCACTCACATACTATCAAAGTTGGGGATGTCAATGAAAGTCCTTAAACCAATGGTGTCCCTGACATATGGGTTGGGCCTTGACAAACTTCCAGCCTTAGGCATCATTGATCTACCATTCATGGTTAAGGGAAGAGGTGTTGACAGCAGTGAGGAGCTATATGCTTCAGTAATGATGAAGTTCATCATTATCAATGTTCCCTTGGCATACAATGCCATAGTCAAGAGGTAAACTTAGGGGATGCTGCACATGAAGTCAAATGTCAAATACCTAATTGTGACCTTTGAATCCAATAAAGGTGATACAGTTAACTTCATTGACCAAGCCAAAGTGCAAAAGGTTTTTCTAAAGGCACAACAGCCTCTCGTGAAAAAAAGGTTTCATACCTCATTAGCAATGATATCAAAAGGGCCACAAGTAAAGATAAGGGCTAAAGGCAAAGGAGTAGATGTCAAAACAGAGAGCTCAGAGCTCATTGAAGGCAGAAGTACCAAAATCAAGAAAAATGTGCCTGTTGGGGAAAAAGCCAAGCTTGTATATTTCTTAGAATTAAACAAAGTCCTTTTTGGTTACTCACTGAAGGATATGCTTGGAATAAATTTAAGCATAATCCAACATAGTTTGGATGTCGATCCTTTCACAAAGCCAATAAGGCAAAAGAAACAAACCATAGCCCCGAAAAGCACCTTTGTTAAATAAGAAATGCAATAGCTCCTTGAAGTTGGGGTGATAAGGGAGGTTGAGTATCCCAATTGGTTGAGTAACGTGGTAGTTGCTGCAAAGGAAGGGAGTGATAAACTTTGAATGTGCATTGACTTCACTAGAGTAAATAGTGAATGCCTGAAAGACTCATACCCACTACCTTCGATACATCAATTATTAGATTCCACTTCTGGGTATAGGATATTGATTTTTTCAGATGCTTTCAGTAGATATCATCAAATCTGAATGAATCCAGCTAATGAAGCAAAAACTTCATTCACCACCGATGATGGCACCTTCTACTTTGTTCAAATGCCTTTCAGACTGAAAAATGCGAGGGCCACATACCAATAGCTGATGAATAAAGTGTTTGCAAAGAAAATTGGTATAAACATGGAGGTTTACGTTAATAATATGATACTAAAGAATTAATGTAGCCTAGATCACATTCATGATTTATGGGAGACATTCTAATAGCTCAAAAAATTTGGCATATGTTTGAATCCTAAAAAATGCACCTTTGGCATGAGAGCAAATAAATTCTTGGGTTTCATGGTCTCAAATCATGGCATAAAGGCAAATCCAAGTAAGGTGAAGGCACTCCTCAAATCTTGAACTCTGAGCTCGGTCAAGGACATACAAAGGCTTATAGGAAAAATAACAACCTTAAGTTATTTGATCTCATGTTGTGGTGACAAATGCCAGCCATTCATCAAGACTCTTACAAAAGAGGCAAGAAATGACATTGGAACCAAAGGTCCTCCAAATCCCCAAAACAAAGAATGCCACATGGCATGGGAAGGAATCAAGGTATGCCTGGCTGAGTTACCTATTCTCACACAGTCAAAAGAAGGTGAGCCCCTCATCCCATACTTGGTCATCAGCAAAAGGCAATAAGCTTCATCCTGGTGTATGAAGACAAAGTTGGAAAACAATGGCTTGTATATTAAGTGAGCAAATCACTTCACAGGGCTGATGTAAACTACCTGATGCTGTAGAAGGCCATATATGCTTTGGTTCTAGCAAGGTGATGCCTTCGGCCTTTTTTTCAAGGGCATTCAATCATTGTCCAAAGTAACCTCCCTCTCTAGGATATGATGAAGAAAGTAGATCATTTAGGCAAATATTCAAAATGGTGCATAGAGCTTGATGAATACGACATAAGTTACGATCTAAGGAAAGCAGTCAAGGCACAAGCGCTTGTAGATTATATCACCAAATTGCCTTAAAATCTTAAAGAGCAAGTTTCGGTCTATGAAGATTGTGAGCCGAAGTGGGACCTATTTGTTAATAAAGCATTAGGAATGGCTCATCAAGGTACAGGTATAATCTTGAAGGGGCTAGAAGGAATTAAAATGTCCAAGACCATCAAATTTGGCTTCCAAGTGACAAACAATGTGGCCGAATATGAAGCCCTCATCACTGGAATATGCCTCACCAAGAGTATAAGCATTAAATCTTTTCAGGCTTACAACAACTTGTAGCTATTAGTTCCGCAATTAAGGGGGGAGTATGAGGTCAGGGAGCTAAGGCTCAAGAAGTATTTATACCTTGCAAAAAAGATGATGGAGAAGTTTGACAAAGTGCTCATGGAGAAAGTTCTTTGACAAAAGAATGCATAGGTAGATGCTCTAGCTAAGATAGACGAGTGCACTGAAGAGCAAAAAATGCCAAGCATAGATGTAAACTACATAATGAACATTCAAGAAGGGTGGAGAGCACCACTCTAGAAATACCTCACCAAAAAGAAATATTCTTGATGAACTACTCAAAGCCTCAAAAGTCAAGAGAAGGGCTGGAAGGTATTTCCTCATTGGCGAAGAGTATTATTAGCAAGGCTGCTCCAGTCCTCTACATAAATGCATTGGAAAGGCAGAAGTAGAGTCCTTCCTAAAAGAAATACACAAAGGGAGGTGTGGTTTTCACGTCTTTATAGACACCTTGGTTGGTGTCATACTTCGGCAGGGATATTTTTTGCTGTCCTTGATGCAAGATGTTTGCAAACTCATAAGAATCTATGACAAGTGTGAACGCCATGCTCCTAGGTAAAGGATGCCATCTGAAGTCGTGACATCCGTAAATTATCCTTGCCTCTTTGCCATCTGGGGCATAAACCTCATAAGCTCACTTTCTACCACTCCGAGAGGGGTGAAGTACAATGTAATGGTAGTAGATTATTTCACAAAATGGATAGAAACAGAGCCATTGGCATCTGTATTAGCTAAGGAAGTCCAAAATTTCATGTGGAAAAGCATTAGATGCATGTTCGTCTGTCTGAGGAAATTGGTTGCCGACAATGTATCTCAGTTTGCTGATAGAGGTTTCTAGGAGTTCATCACCAACTTCAGCATCAAGATACATTTTGTCCTAGTAGCACATCCCCAGGACAATGGCCAAGTTGAAGTCTCTGACCGTACCATCAAGGATGGCTTGAAAAAAAAACTAGGAGATGCAAAAGAAAAATGGCCAATGGAGTTGCCTAGTGTTTTCTGGAGCTATCAAATGACTCCAAGAAAGGTAACTCAGGAAACTTCATTCTCCCTTGCCTATGGTACCAAAGCATTGATTCCCATCAAGATAGCACACTTATCCTTAAGAGTGCAAGTCTTCAATAAGCAGTCTAATGATGTAGGCCTAAGGGCCAAACTGGACTTACTAGAAGAGTACAGAGAGTTAGCCAAACTTTGAAGAAGGGCATTTTTAGCAAAGAGTGGTTGCTTCCACAAATTGGAAGGTCAAGCTCTAAACCTCCAAAGTTGAGCCTCGAAAACCTATGCATGAAGTACTGAGGGTGAACTTGGAAGTGCCTTATTTGGTTACCAATGAAGTTAGGCCACGGGTTTTCAAATTGAAAGACACCTTTAGAGAAGAACTGAAAAACACTTGGCTTAATTTTACCAACGTTCCCCTTTTAAGAAAAGAAATATTCAATACAAAAATGATATTGCAAAGGAAAAACTTTCATGGGAAAAGTGCGCCTGAACTCATGAATTAAGTCTTTACACTTAGAAAAATCATGAGAAAAGTAAAAGTCCTTACTATTGCCAAAATAAGCACGATGAGGACAAAGTCCCATAGAGAAACTTCAGCCACTAAGTCAAACAATAAAACTAAGCAAAAGCCTTATGGAATTTTATGAGTCTTAAAGGTGTGTGGAGAGGCCAAAGGAATAACAGTGCATCACTAAAGTGGATGAATGCATTGATAAATCCTTCAAAGTATGACACCCAATGGGTAAAGTATAAAGGCAATAAACGTAAAAAAGCCAAAGGATGTTGCATATGGGCGAAAAGAGGAAGCAAAACTAATAGAATAAGAATCCATTAAAAAGGCTGATCTATGGCTGAATTACATTCAAGTTCAAATAATAGTAGTATAAAACAAATGATGAAGAGAGAAAACAGTAAACTAGAGGAGCAATGAATTCAAGGGTCAACGCTCGTGTTGCCCCTAGTTTCTTCTTCCTCATCTTCCTGCTATTCCTCTTTCTCATTCTTCTCCTCAATCCCTTCGTCGTCAAGAAGGCCTTCGAGCGTGCCATGATACTTATCTTTGGACCATGCTAATGTTTCCCCCTGGGGCCTCTAAAAGGCATTTAGATAAGAAAGGTCAAAATGGGAATGCTGCTCAAGGACTTAATGGCAGGCAAGGCAAAAGCCATCTTGAAGTCCTAAAATGGCGATGTTGGTAATCTTTTACAGCTCCTCCCCCATCCCTTTCTTTTCTAGGTCTAGCTCCTTTATTCTCAACTTTGCCTCATGGAGCTCCTTCCAAAGGTCTTTCCTGTCATTTGCGTATTGCTTCACCATTTGGTCGAGATCATCATGGTTGACCTTGACGATGTCATGATCAATGGACACCAGGGAAAGTTGGTGATTGAGGTCCTTGACGTAGGAGTTAGCCTCCTAGGTGATGGCCTTTACCTCCTCGCCAACTTACTACTTAAGTTCTGTGAGCTTGGTGGTAGCCTTGCACTTTAGCTCGCCAAACTTGAAGGCCATGTCAATAAGAGCTCACTTTGCTTTTGCCAGACTCTCCTCAGCCTTGTTCCAAATCTCTGTTTGCTTTAAGATGAAATCCCTGAAGTACCAAGAGATGGCGAAGAACTACCTAAAAAAATGAAAAAAGCTATCAATAGCAAAAGGTGAAATAAACTTCAAGTAAGGAGAATCGAAGGAGAAAAAAATTAACTTTCACGGAGTAGTTGGTTAGTGGCGTAGTAATGCACTCCTCATTTGGGAGATCTTCCATAAGTTCCTGAAAGGTGGCTTTGGTGGTCACCTATCGGTAAAGCTGCAAGATCATTCCCCTGGATACGTCTTGATCGAACAGAGACATATTCTTAGTGACATCACATACATGTGACCTTGGAACAACCTTCTTTTAGTAAGCAGCCATTTCTTGCTGCATGGCAGGGTTCGTGTTCCGCCATCCACCTTATAGTCAATGTCTCCCCTGGATGGTCTTGCCAAAGTTTATTTACGACATCAATCCCCAAGCAATGTTTGATCAAATCACAGGTCAAACAGTAGTTAAGAAAAAGGGGAGTTAAGGTGACCGAACCTTGAGGAGGAACTTCAGCGTGTCAGAAATTGCATTCACTATCCGAAATCTTGACAGTGTCTTCGACCACCACCTTAAGCCCCTTGGATTTCTTTTTCTCCCTTTGTTTCTCAGCCTTTTGAGTAGCCAGGGACTATTTGATGATAGCCCCCAGCAGCGTTGCAATGGTGTATAGACTTGGCAGGGGGTGGAGATTTCCTTCTCAAGCTCTTCCTGTTCGACGACCTCTAAATCCTCTAGAAGAGGGATCCCAGTGTCCAAGAGGGCCCTTTGCTCGAGAGCCACTTCTGTGCTAAGGATGTCGATCGATGAAGAGATAGCAGGCGCCTTCTTCAGAAGAGGGGCAGCTAGAGGTCTTTCTTTTAGGCTTCCTTTAGGAAACCTTCTTGCCATCTTCCTTCTGTGCCTTGGCAAGAAAGGCATTCTAGTTGAACTAGGCGCTAAAGTCTTCACGCATCACTGTAAAAAAAGAGGCATCAGTGTGAGTTGCTGAAGGAGAAAAACCATAATGGAGAAACACTTATGAGAGTCAAAGGTAGAGTATGAAAGATCCCCCTGAAGCAATTGGACTAAGATTGCCTTGAGGGTATCAACTGAATTAGGGGGATCAACTGAACTAGGGGCAAAGAAGGATTAGTGGGCTTTGATTTGACTGAGGGAGCGGTTAGATGTGAAGAGCATGTAGAACATCCGCTGACATCAAATCCCACTTGATGGGAAATGGGAAAGGATCAGCTCCCTCGCTTAAGTCTCCCCAATCTACCGCCACCCGAATTTGAGTGTTGAAGTCATGGAAACACTTCTCCAACTTCTTGTCTAGAATAATGGAAGGGTCGTCCACATCCACCTCTAAGTTCCCGTAAGCCGACCCGTCCGATATCCCCCAAGACTCTAGCATAAACATAAAGATGTACTTCTTCTACCAGTTACGCCAGCCATCCTGGGTGTTGAACATGAAAGAGTACATCTTGCACTTGGAGCCCCGAGTGAGCATGAAATAAAAGGACCCCTTTGGCACAGTGAACAACTTGTAATACTATAAAAAGATTAAAAAATGTGGCTTTAGCCCGAACACACTGTTCATACATAGATATGCGTTAAAGTGAGCATAGAAGTTCGAAGGAAGCTAGTTAACTGCGATCCCATGAAATTTGCAAAAGTCTTTCACCACAGGATTGGGGGGGATATCAGAGCCCGACCTTCAACTGGGTCTTAAAGACGGTGATCTCGCCCTTATGAGGCTGATAACTTATTTCTCCTTTGTTTGGCACTTGAACAACGGCCTTGGCAAGAAGAGAGTACTTCGTCTTTCACTTGGCAACCTTCTGCAGTGTTGCGCAGCTAGGTTGGGCATTTAGAGATTACCAATTTTCCCCTAGAAGTGACGGTCGCGTTGTCCATTGGCCTTCTTTGGTTAAAGGAAAAAAGAAAGAGATTAGAAACAAGGCACACTTGAAATTGGAAAAACATTGCCAAAAGCTCACCAAAAAATCTAGAGAAATAAAAGAGTGAAAAGAAGCAAGTGTGAACAAAGAGCAAGAAATGAGTTTCCACTAAAGGGAAGGGGTAGATATAGCCTCCGAAGAAGTAAAACCAAGCATTACATTGAATGAAGATGTGAAAAGGTGAAAATTCCCCTCTACTCACTTCAAGCACGTGCTATTGGCTACACCAATTGTTGAATGACACGTGTGCCTAAAAACCCAGAATCGAGGCAATGATTCGTGAAAGGATGTAAAGTGGCCTACTCAAGAATTGACGTAACACACGCCAATTGAAGATACATAACTAACACCCTTGATACAATATGATATAACATACTTTTGGTAGAAATAATTGTTGCTTCAGAGAAACTCAAGTGATGTGTCAGTAAGAAAAAGGAAATACCGAAGCAAGTGACAATAAGGGAACACATTGCCAATGGAACAAAGTATCCATTAGCTATATAGGGGAGGGCATGTGATGGCCAAAGGCCATAGGCTTTGAGGCTCACCGATGTCCGTCTAAGGCATAAGTAGTTCGGGCACACGACTCAACCTTGGATCACTCGTAGTTCAGCTTGAAGCTATTTGACCAAAGGACAAACCACCTACCTTGGCATCGATGAGCCCTAATGCTGATAAATGTCATTAAGAAAGTATTCCCAAGTGTGTGCAAAATGTTCACTCAGGGCTATATCAGAACAGCTAGCTGCAAAGATAGTTAGAATGACATAGACCCCTGCTCCCACAATTGGCCAAACATGTGGATGGCAGATTTGGGGTTCCCAACCTCTCAAAACAGGTATAAAAGGAACCATCCTAGGTACACACACACAATAGGCTATTCTGTTAAGTTATTCACATACTCTTAGCTATATTACCTACTCACTTGGGTATCGTAAAGTTCTCCCCTTGGAAAACATTCCAGGGACTCCCTTCACCCTTTTCTAGTGTCTTTTAGGAACTGTTGCTGATCGGAGTGAGTACATCCGGTCATAGATGTAGAGCTCAAACGACTGAAATCCCTAAGGACACCAATAGTAACATCCAAAGCTTTATTTACCAAGTTATAAGCCTTTGCTTCCATAAAGCTTCAAACTTTCTTTAGTTTGTCAAGAAGCACCCTTTCCTAAAATAGTAACCTTTGATCAAAACTTGGTCAAACTTTCAACACTTAAACAAAATTTTGGGTGATAAACAGGAGTTAAGTTTTAAAACACATTTTTTATACCCGAAACTTAGTCTAACGTCTCAGGATGGAAAGTTACCATTTTGCCCCTGACCTCCTTTTGTGCCACAAACTCCTCAAAACATAGTAACCTAATTGATGTTGCCAAATTAAATTAAAATAAGGTATTAAACTAAGAAATTTTTTATTTACCTCCATCAGCTGAGCTTCTAGCAAGGAAGGCCATAACACAAATGGATAGGGCCTATGGTTTAATGAGCTTGAAGGTAATAATTGAGCCCAATAACATGAAATTCAAAGCGATATTGGATTTATCATTGCAATTTTGAACATAATTATGTCATAGTTGAGCTGAATTTGATGTTAGCCACACTTATAGAGCTTTCTAGTTGTACTTAACTAGGCCAAGTGTTATAGCCCTCGTTGGAAAATGCTCGGTGAGCGAGGTATGTTCATAAATTCCTAGCCTAATACATTAATTAAAGGTGAAGTACCAAGATCAAGTAGGTTATTAAAGGTTTAGTTGGTTTCAAATGGTTTATGGCACTAGGTTTACTTAGGGGTACAATGGTCATTTTACTACTAGAAGGGTCTAGATGAGTCCCAAGAGCAAAAATGACATTTTTAAAACCCAAATCCCAATTTAGAAAGTTTTCCTTAAGTATTTATTTACCTAGTTACAATTTGGGGAAGGGTTAAATTTGCAAGTTTTAAAGAAGTTTGGGGGGGGGGAGGTGCTTTTGTTGGTTTAAAAATGGTTGGCAGAGATAAGGAGCTTACTATTCCCTCATCTTCTTAATTTTAATTTCGCAGCCCTCTATTCTCCTCTCCATTTCTTGCTAAAATGCTTCCAAATTCACGATTCCTTGACGAAATTAAAAGGCTTTTGTGTTGCCCAAATCAAAAGGAGCTTGTTTTGCTTATTTTTCCAGGTGTTGAAGCTCTTGGAAACATTTTTCAGCATGGGCAAGGTTTTGGGTAAGACATAAGCTTTTGTTCTTTATGATTTCATGTTTCTTTACCTCAATTAAGCTTGGGTTTTGTTGGGTTTGTTCTAATTTAGTGCCATGAACCTTGTATTGCTTTGGAACCTACGTAAATCCTTGGTGGAGCCTTAAATTGTAATGTTCTTGGCTTGTGGTGCATGATTGTTGCTAGTTCAAGGTTAATTGAGGTAGTGGATTTATGATTCATGCATATTTGATGCCATTCATAGCTTGGTTGTAGTAGAATTCAGGTAGTCTTGTGAATGGTGTTACTTGCTGGATGCTGATGAACATGGTGGACTAGTGAGGTTTTCGTGATTTGTGTGGTATTTATGGACATCATAGGGTTGCTTGAATTGGTGCATTATGGCCTAGTGTATGTGTACATGCAAGTTTGAGGCAATTGGAGGTGTACACACACAGGTTTAAGGCAATTAGAGGTGTCCTTGGGCCATTTGGAGGCATTAAAAGCACCCAGAGTGCCTATAAGGAAAAATCTGGGAGTTTTCTAGGCATGAAGCGTTGGGGGCGCATAGCTGAGCCCTCATGTAAGAAACCAGAGTGTTTTATACTGTTGGGATGCGTCACCAAAGGTTGGTGACTTGTCCCCACGGGCAAAATGCCTTGACTAGCCTACTTCGACACCCTTGTAGTATTTTGATTATAACTTTTTGCTCAGGCATCTGATTAAGGTAATTAAAGGTTTCTCGTGAAGCTACGTGGAAGGGCTGTTATTTCCATGTTTTTCACAAGCTTGAATTAGCCCAGATTTAGCCTCACTTTTGTTCAAATTTTGAGGACATTTGGCCATATTAAAGCACCATTAGTCAAGTGTGAGGTTTAATACCATAGAGAGCCTAGCCAGGCCTTTGGATTTGAGGACTTGATGTTGGAGCCTTAATGGACTTAGGTAGGGTCCAAAAAACCTAGTGAATGAGTCTAACCATGGTCATTGCTAGTCCATTAGGGTGAACCAAGTAATGGTGGATAGGTATGTCTCTTGAGTGAAGGTTTAGTGCATTTTTAGCCTAGGCAAGGTTACTTGAGGCAGAAGTTGTTGGGTTTTGGGAGCCAAACAACATAGCAGAATTTAACCGAAACCCTCCAGGATCCAGGTGAAACGGGGTAAACTGGGTGTTCAAAAATTTTCATACCTAATTTTTGGTTGAGATCTCTCACTCAACTATAGAGTCGAATCACAAAACCCGAACAGTTGATGTGTTTAAGCACTTTATGGTATCCACACGAGCCTCTCAGGATCACCACGCTTCCACCACGTCCCAGCAGATGCATTTCTCTTGCGCTTGCAGTGCTAGCTTGCGTCCTCCAAGGAATTGCAAGAGAAGAGTGTGGCTGTCCTTTTGGGAGGCTACGCAAGAAGCTGTGAATTTCTCACTAAAAGTTGTATTTATAGTGAGACTCAACTTCTAGGCCTAATGGGTTTCAAAGCCCTAATCCAATTAGGCTTCAATTTTGGGGTTAATAATGGCTCAACTTTTGGGCCCATTATTAATATGAAATTATTGTGAAACCATAAACCAAATAATTAGCCCATGCACTCTAATGATCCAAATAGCTCTATGTGTGTGACCCAATAGGCTCTTACCACGTTGGCAATGATCATAAATCAGATTTATGATCATAAGCAATGAGCGGTGTCTAGCAACACATCATTGCTACCCAAGTGACAAGATTGTCGGTGATTCGACTAAACCTTTATGATCATCATCGATATATGCCATTGTCCCTTTGTCCAAGATACCAAGATTAAGCACGAGACATGGAATGTGTCACTCTCGTATAGCCCAATCTTTGGTTTCTTGATTACCGAGTAGACCAACTTAAACTAATGACATTGATATCGTATATCAACTCATCCGAGCATGGCCATGCTTTTTCTAAGTCTCACTCTATCAAGGGGCCCGAAGATATCACTCCCGTTACATAGGAGGGGAAAATCCCATCTTGATCATACAAATCCCTCCACATGATATGTGACATACGCAATGACCTCCTTCAAGTTCACTTAGTTGCGAGCAACAAAGGAAAGTATCAAAGTATGTGACTCACATGTAGGGAACCTTGATGATCTTAGGTCGAAGGACTACATATACCATGATCACTATGAGAATCACTTATGAGACTCATATAACGATCCATGTAGTGTTCTCATGGTGGGTCGGTCCAGTACACAAGTTCTCCAACTTGTGCCCATATGTAGACTACATATCTCATATTAGTCTCCACATATACTAGTCATTATGTATTATTGCAACCCACTCCACAATAATACTAGACTAGGGACATTTGAGAATATCATTATTCTAGGGCTACAATTATGTTTATTACGTTGTGCAGAAACAAAGCAACAAACATAATTGTTGGATTAATGCCTTAATAAAATAGCATGACTCAATGCGCAAAAAATACAATCATCTCATGATTGGCTTTTGGGAACAACAGTAATAGAAGTGAGAACCTAGTGCACTCTTGGTAAATTATTGAGGTGGAAGTTTAGTACACAAGTGACCTAGGCAAGTCTAAGGGCTTGAGGTACTATGTGTAGACTTAGTACACCTAGTAACTTTATTGGAACTCAAGCACAGTGCATCCACCATGTGCACGTACTATACTTTGTATATTATATATATGTGTGTCATTGGGGTTTTTCTTGTAGGTTGATGGATCTCTTAATGACAATCTTTGATTTTCACTCCTATAGCTTTTGTTGTGTAGATTTTGGGTGTCGTTGAGCCAGCAAGCATTGAAGGTTGTTAAGCTAAGCTCATGAGCAGCTATATTGTTTATTTGAATATTGTGATTCTAGTTTTGTGGTTCACACTTTGGTTAGGTTGTTGTACTAACTATAGTTGTTTAATTAGCTAACAGTGGCTAGTAAAGCACAAGGAAGGCTTTCGAGCTTGCCACCGAGAGTTGCTCTGAGGTAGGAGATTAGTTATAGATCTTAGTAATATGGTTCAGTGTATAGTTTTTGTACACTAGTTTGCCTTCAATGTTCATGTATGAGTAGCGAACTCTAAAATCGCTCTTGGGTATGAGCGTAGTCTACTTTTACTTGGATGTTCACAACCAATTGATTTTTTGTAGTTAACCACATAAATGCTTTGTTTCCTTTAATGGTTTTGATGTTTAATTTTAATAAAACATCATGGCAATGTTTTATGTTTTTATTACTTATTTAATAATTTATGTCAAAGCACATACTCATGCATGACTGCATAGTAGGATTAATTAACTAGAAGCGTAAAGGTTTTAATTAGTGTGCATGTAATCAATTAGCCAACTAAGACTAGTGTGAGAAGGGTCATGAGGGACCGTGTTAGTTTGGTGTCAGAGCTCAGTCATGGTCATTAGAGGCTAGGAACTGAGATCTATTGGATTATCCATGCGCTAAGGTAGTTAGTACTAACTGTGAGGAAACCTTCTCGCTTACCCGAATATAAGGTGTTCCTAGGATCTTAGGATAATCAGGATTTAGTATTCTTGTTCCTAGTTGCAAATGGCTAAGCTAATACTTGCGTTGTTTAAAACTTTATACTAGTTGATTATCATATGACATGAATTCATGCATGCTTAACTTTGGCATTTGGAGAGAACTAATAAAGGTAATAAATAAAACTTTTCAAAATAGTTTCCATCAAATTCATAAAACACTTGAAACACATACCGAAGTTATATAAACATGTTTATTTAAACTGCAAGCATTAACTTATGTACACATAACACTTAACTTATGTACATCCATAAGCAACCATAGTGCATATACAGATATATACACTAAGTAAGTCCATACAAACTAGTCAAACTAGAGGCATTTCCTTGGTACCTAAGTACCCAATATGTACAAAGTCTGAGAATATCAAAATAACTCCCACCTGAGCACAGAAACTTCAGAATGAGAGGTTCAACTTCTCCTTGTGCACTTTGCCGATATCTGTCAAGGCTATTTTAAATAACTTAGTTAGTACAATAATATTACTAACCAATAACTTAGAATCATTAAAGATTCATGGTATTTTAAATTTCTGCACCAAAACCTTGCTTAACAACCCTTCAGTGGGTGTTAGGCTTCACACTACTAGTATCTGCATAATGTGATACTTAAAGGAATAAGAATCATAAATTTCAGTAAGGAATTAAATACCTGCAAAATAAACTTTAGGACCCAGCATATATAACATATATACACATCTTAACGTGAGCTTAAAACGTTATGAGGTCTTGACTAATGGCCACTAGTACGGGTTCTATGGCAAGGAACGCATCCTTGACTTAGTCCTTCTTACAAGAGCTTAACTCTTGCCTTAGCGAGCTTGGCTTGCCATTACTTACCCTTACTCACACTGTACAGTAGTTCTTTGTGGCTCATTCTTCTTAAGCTTGGTAGCTTAGCTAGGATACTTTTGAGCGTCAAAGCCCATGTTGAATACTTAGTACCCTGTATACTTACTTAAAGGCTATTTAATTACTTAGTCCTTAAACCATTTCTTGTCCACCTCTTACTCCCTTGATTACTACATTGTAAAACTCATAATGCGTCAATTTAAACTTGAACTTAAAATCCCTTACCTTGAATAATTAATGCAAGCAAACACAAACTTCCATGTCTTTATGGTCTCGGTTTTGTATTCTTCTTTGTACCTTTATAGTAACTTGAGTACTTCTCTTTTAATTGATCATTTAGCTACATAAAAAAATAATAATTAGGACAATAGCACAACCATCCTTATGGATTAAGTGGTTAGGAATAACCTTCTCAATGGATTCCAATTAACCGGCCCTTTACTTAACACACATATAAAACATTCATCGGTCTTCTTTAATTTCTTATTTCTTGCTCAACAAAATTTAATTTAAACACAATAAATTCTAGATTAACCTATAAAACCTGGAATTAATCAAGAACAAGAAATAACTAAATTAGCTTTTACCCTTGAATCAAACCGGGTTTGGGTTCTTTCCTACTTAAGCTTGATTCCTAAGCTTTTCTTGTTGTTTTTCCCTTAATAAGCAAGCAAGAACTAGCTTAAAAACAGATTGTCCAGCAGCTACAGATCTGTAAGAAGCTCAAAAATAGAGAAAGAACAAAACAAAACATACTTGAACAAGTAACTTGAAAATCAAGCTTAGGATGCTTCCATACTTGATTTCCCTTAAAAAACTTGCTTAATTGTGCTTGAATTTGATGGATTAGAGCTTGGATTTGGTTTAGCTTGGAGTTTTGAAGGGGAGGTTTTGGGTAGTCTGGAGCTGGAGGAAGAAGATGGCCGAGCAAATCATTGGAAGTCAACTTATGTAGTCTTAAATGGCACATGCCACGCACCTGGTCCCTTCTTTGTACACAATAGTACGTTGGGGACTTATCCAGGACCGAACAGAAAATTTAGGACCAAAACCGGAGTTATCCTTCACGTTAATTACACGCCCAGTCACTATTTTCAGATACGTGCAATTTAGGCCTAATACTTTTGAAGGTTACACATAAACCATTTACAGACAATTTAGTCAACTCACAATTTCACAAGGGTAGAGTGAGAATCACGAGAAACCGTGATACCTGAAATTTAATATTTTTCCGTCCTCTACCCAACCATGAAATAAAAATGAGTCACTATATGAAATGACTAAAATGCCCTTCTTGGTTCGGTTTTCTTAAATGACCCATTTTGCCATCTTTAAACTACTATACTTTATTAAACCGAGAATTTGCTTGCATTAAATATTCTAAGTATATTAAATTACTAAAATAACTAATGTTACCTCAGTAATTATGACCCGAATTTTTGGAGAGCCATTACACTAACCAACATTTGTGAGTTGTCATATGGCTTTGGCTACAAGTTGTGATGGTGAAACTAGGTTAGTTGCAGTTTGGACGCTAGAGGTCCGGTAATGGATCCTAGTGGTCTAGTCTGGCAACCTTGGGGTAGGTAACTTGACTTGCTTCGAGATATAAGAAACATTTTGGAGTAAGTCGTTGGGCTGTGACCACCATCCTAGGAATTTGTTTTGGAAACTCGAACATGAGCTAGGCTACATGATTTTTAGGACTAGGAAGATATGGAAACGTTCAAGGTGGAGAGTGTTATCGAACTATGTGGAATATTCCTAAAGTTTCAAGGGTTGAACAAAAATGACCTTAGGGTGCGTTGACCGAGTGACAAGCACTTTGTTAAGCAAGCTATGAAGTGAAGTAAGGCACTTTCAAACCTTTCCTTGAGAGTAGGAGCTTGGGGCTGAAACTACCAAGGCCTTAAGCTAGTATATTGTAGCCCTTGATGATTGTCAATTTAGGACCACCAGTGAATAGTGTAGGATGTAGTAGCTGTAAAAAAAAAGTTAAATGAGCTGAAGACATGAGATGGCGAGGTGGAGGTTAGCTCATCCAACCTAGTTGGAGCATGGGCGATATGCCCATAGTGCAAAAGTCAGCTAAAGACAAAAGATTGAGATTGGATCATGAGAAGGTGGGCTAAGGCTTAGAGGTGCAAAGAGTGCATGACTCTTAGCTTGTGCCTAGGAACTGTTACCAATAGTCCAATTGGCCATAGGACTAGTGTCACATTTAGGCTCGGTTAAGTTAAAACCAGCTTAGGAAGT
The DNA here is from genome assembly GCA_039654915.1 of Aquilaria yunnanensis. Lineage (NCBI taxonomy): Eukaryota > Viridiplantae > Streptophyta > Magnoliopsida > Malvales > Thymelaeaceae > Aquilaria > Aquilaria yunnanensis. Next base: position 82,437,887 of record CM077598.1, read on the forward strand.
TTGTCCCCAATAACTGTCGTCATAAGGAAATGACCTAGTGCACTGGAGTAGTAGTTCAAGCTTAGCTTCAATTAGACAAGTAATCAAACCAAGTAGCTACCAGTCAAGTGTGATGGGTAGCTGTAGTGAACTTGTGGGTAGTTCATGGCTAGTGCAAGGTAAGTTCTTACCTTCCCACTAGTAGTTCAATATTTACTTGGTAATTTTTGGTGTCATTTTCTGCAATAGTTTATTTCACTTGTTGGGTAGTTTCAAGTAGGGCTAAGGGTTAACTCAAGTGCATTAGTGTTAGTGTTGTGCCCAAAAGCTAATTATGAGATGATTTTATTTTTTGCACATTGAGTCATGATATTTTATTAAGGCATAAATCCAGCAATTATTTTTGTTGTTTTGTTTTTGCGTAACGTAATAAACATAATTGTAACCCTAGAATAATGATATTCTTAAATGTCCCTAGTCTAGTATTATTATGGAGCGGGTTCCAATGATACATAACGACTAGCATATGTGGAGACTAATATGAGATATGTAGTCTACATATGGGTACAAGTTGGAGAACTTGTTACTAGACCGACCCACCATGAGAATACTATATGGATCATTATATGAGTGTCATAAGTGATTCTCATAGTGATCATGGTATATGTAGTACTTCGACCTAAGATTATCAAGGTTCCTTACATGTGAGTCACATACTTTGATACTTCACTTTGTTGCTCGTGACTGAGTGAACTTGAAGGAGGTCATTGGTGTTAGTGTTGTGCCCAAAAGCCAATCATGAGATGATTGTATTTTTTCACATTGGGTCATGATATTTTATTAAGGCATTAATCCAACAATTATGTTTGTTGTTTTGTTTCTGTGTAACTTAACAAATGTAATTGTAACCCTAGAATAATGATATTCTTAAATGTCCCTGGTCTAGTATTATTGTGGAGCGGGTTGCAACAATACATAACGACTAGCATATGTGGAGACTAATATGAGTTATGTAGTCTACATATGGGTACAAGTTGGAGAACTTGTGTACTTGACCGACCCACCATGAGAACACTACATGGATCGTTATATGAGTGTCATAAGTGATTATCATAGTGATCATGGTATATGTAGTCCTTCGACCTAAGATCATCAAGGTTCCTTACATGTGAGTCACATACTTTGATACTTTCCTTTGTTGCTCGTAACTGAGTGAACTTGAAGGAGGTCTTGGGTATGTCACATATCATGTGGAGGGATTTGTATGATCAAGCTGGGATTTGTCCCTCCTATGTAACGGGAGTGATATCTTTGGGCCCCTTGATAGAGTGAGACTTAGAAAATGCATGGCCATGCTCGGAGGAGTTGATATACTATATCAATGTCATCAGCTTAAGTTAGTCTACTCGGTAATGAAGAAACCAAAGATTGGGCTATACGAGAGTGACACATTCCATGTCTCGTGCTTAGTCTTGATATCTTGGATAAAGGGACAAAGGCATATATCGGTGATGTTCATAAAGGTTTAGTCGAATCAGCGACAATCTTGTCACTTGGTTAGCAATGATGTGTTGCTAGACACCGCTCATTGCTTATGATCATAAATGTGATTTATGATCATTACTAACGTGATAAGAGCCTATTGGCTCGCACACATAGAGCTATTTGGATCATTAGAGTGCCTGGGCTAATTATTTGGGTTATGGTTTCACGTTAATTACGTATTAATAATGGGCCCAAGAGTTGAGCCATTGTTAAGCCCGAAATTAAAACCTAATTGGATTAGGGCTTTGAAACCCATTAGGCCTGGAAGTTGAGTCTCACTAAAAATACAACTTCTAGTGAGAAATTCGCAGGGCTCCTTGCCCTAGCCTCCCAAAAGGACAGTCGCACTCTTCTCTTGCAATTCCTTGGAGGACACAAGCTAGCACTGTGAGCGCAAGAGAAACGCATCTGCCGGGACGTGGTGGAAGCGTGGTGATCCCGAGAGGCTCGTGTGGATACCATAGAGAGCCTGAACACGTCAACTATTCAGGTTTTGTGATTCGACTCTACAGTTGAGTGAGAGATCTCAACTGAAAATTAGGTATGAAAATTTTTGAACACCCGGTTTACCCCGTTTCACTTGGATCCTAGAGGGTTTCGGTTGAATTTCGCTGCGCTGTTTGGCTCCCGAAACCCAATAATTGGGTATGTCACATATCATTCGGAGGGATTTGTATGATCAAGATGGGATTTGTCCTTCCTATGTAACGGGAGTGATATCTTCGGGCCCCTCGATAGAGTAAGACTTAGAAAAATGCTTGGCCATGCTCAGATGAGTTGATATGCGATATCAATGTCATCAGTTTAAGTTGGTCTACTCAGTAATCAAGAAACCAAAGATTGGGCTATATGAGAGTGACACATTCCATGTCTCGTGCTTAGTCTTGATATCTTGGACAAAGGGACAATGACATATATCGGTAATGATCATAAAGGTTTAGTCGAATGATCGACAATCTTGTCACTTGGGTAGCAATGATGTGTTGCTAGACACCGCTCATTGCTTATGATCATAAATGTGATTTATGATCATTGCCAACGTGGTAAGAGTCTATTGGGTCGCACACATAAAAGCTATTTGGATCATAGAGTGCATGGGCTAATTATTTGGGTTATGGTTTCACAATAATTTCGTATTAATAATGGGCCCAAAAGTTGAGCCACTATTAAGCCTGAAATTGAAGCCTAATTCGATTAAGGCTTTGAAACCCATTAGGCCTGGATGTTAAGTCTCACTATAAATACAACTTTTAGTGAGAAATTTGAAGCTTCTTGCCCTAGCCTCCCAAAAGGACAGCTGCACTCTTCTCTTGCAATTCCTTGGAGGACGCAAGCTATCACTGCGAGCGCAAGAGAAATGCATCTGCCGAGACATCGTGGAAGCGTGGTGATCCCGAGAGGCTCGTGTGGATACCATAGAGAGCTTGAACACGTCAACTGTTCAGGTTTTGTGATTCGACTCTATAGTTAGGTGAGAGATCTCAACCGAAAATTAGGTATGAAAATTTGCAAACACATGATTTACCCCGTTTCACTTGGATCCTGGAGGGTTTTGGTTAAATTCCATTACGCTTGTTTGGCTTCCGAAACCCAACAATTAGGACCTCAAGATGCACCAAGTTTTAGGTGATACCAAAAACCCTAGGACCTACTTGCTAGCACATGAACCTACATAAGTAGAGGTTTAAATGCATTAGATTGGAAATGTTATAGGATTCCATAGGTTGTTTTCTTGCATGAATGGTTCCATAGGCTATTTTCTTGCATGAGTTAGTTTAGTGGCCTAGTTGATAACGAATAACTGGCTAGGTGAACGGATGAGTTCTTAGAGTAGCCAATAAATGGAGCATTTTAGTGAGATGTTGAGAAGGTAAGTAGGTAAGTTTTTATTTTGTTTCTAACCATTGAATGTAGGAGCTAACCATGGAACAAAGCAAGGTCCAATGAACTCATTAAGGGGTAAACGAATGGATAAGCTTATTCATTTGTCAGTTGTATGCCCTAGGGTTGAGCCAGTAGGAGTAGAGTTATTACTGGGATTTGGCTTCACTTCCAGAAGGCAGTAAGAGACCCGAGCAATAGGAAGGACTACCATAGACCATAAGATAGTTAGTGACTTGTGGTCATCATCTCAAGGTTATGTGTAGTCTAGGGCCACCAAGTTGACTTGTATAATAAGAGAGACTTGACTAGTGAAACTAGCTTAGTAGGTAGAGGACTAAGTCTTAATTAGAACCAAAGATGCTAAGGTGATCACTTGATACTTTATGTTAGTGCCAATAAGTTAGTAGACCATTGAACTACCAAATTATAAACAACCAAGTGATGCCAAAAAGAGGATGTTTTGCCTCAACCCTATGGGGTAATGCCTGAGGAGTGCCTACAAGGGAGAGTTCAGTACGACCAGTTGAGGGTCGACTTACATGTAACCAGAATGTAAAAGTAATCTCCCACCTAGTTAAGTACAATGCTTATTAGTCTAAAGTGCTAGGTTTGGTATTGGTATAGTTATGCTCAGGTATCTATTTGTGACTCCGTAGTTACTGAGTTCACTAGAGTTAAGGGAAGTCGAAGGTTGGAAACCTAATCAAAGAGGATTTTGGTTAAGCTATTTTAATCCCAGAGTTTGAGCATTTCACTTGACATTATTGCCTTAAAGGGAATCGCTACTGATTTCCAAAATTGGTCAAGGGCTAGTGGGTGAGACTCTCAAGTTAAAGGGGCTAAGCCAGTCCCAAGTTGCATATCTTAGTGCACAAAGTGGAGTTGTAACGGATGAGCCACCTGAGCTATTCTCCATGACTAACCACCTGCCAATAGCTAACTAAAGTAAATGGTGAAGTTTGTTCTCCTACCAAGTAAGTTAAGTTGAGATGGTGAAGCCATGAGTGTACTATGTCAACAAAGTGGTCATCACTATATAGTTAAGTTATAGCAGTCGAGCATGGAAGTTGGAGATGGTTCTTTGTAACCATAGTTTAAGTGAGGAACAGGTTTCACAAATATGCTTGATAGTGTTAGAGACCGGGAGGCCTAGGAGGTGGTCGCGGAGTCGAGTAAGACTTGAGGCATGTTGGAGTCTAGTGGAGGAGCCTAATGTGTCTAGTTGCCTACCTAGCCAAGGATTACCTAGTCAACTTAGGATTGAGTACTAGTTTTCAACTTAGCTAAGGACCTTGTAGTTGCTTTAAGTTTTGGTGGCCAAAATGTAAGTGTACTAAGGACACACTTGAAAAGCTAATCCAACGTGTGTAGGGTGTTGGGCTCTAAGTCGAGGAAAGTGAATAAAATAGACTTAGTGTGTAGGCTTTAGGCACCTAGGATACTCTGAGTGGAGCAGCTGAAGCATCAAGACCTTCAACTTGGATAGCATATCGATAACTTAATAATCGAGTGCTGGATGGCCTGAGCTGAGGGGCACAAATGAGGCCCAAGGGCTGCTAGCTCCTTGGAGGTTTTGTCACTCATGCTAGAGGGGTTTTCTTTGGTAGGCATACAAGTGTAAGAGATTCCATAGTAGTAAGGGCAGTAGGATTATAGTGCTTGATGCATGGGCACACTACCCAATGCACCAGTTTGCTTGATGCATAGGCGTCATCCAAGGGGAGCATTGGAAGACTTGTACTCTAGGGTTGGCTAGGACTTTTAACTCTCTGTTGTTCATTCATTCAAAAGAGTCTTAGAGTATAGTGGAGCTTGCAGTGGAGTATGCCTTAGGGTGCTTGTGGTGTATATGGTGAGGCCATAGTACACTAAAGACACACTTAGCCTAGTGAAATTAAGGAGTAGTCGAGTACCAAACCAAAGTAAGGAACTGACTATGCGAGAGTTAGTGGACAAGTTTCATACTTGTTAAGCCAGCTTGAACAAAGGGGTTTGGTATTTGGCATTGGATGCTAAACCTAGAGTGGAACTTTTCCAGTGTAAGTGTTAATGAACAAGTTTAACTTCTTTAAGTTAGCTTACACTAGTAGGTTCTGGCACAAAGGAGGGAGTGAAGGAAGTTTGTTGGTGTCAAGTTTTTAGTAAGATCCTATCAACGTAAGGTTAGTGGATGAGATTCTAAAAGGTTGTTAACCTATCTCAAACTCGATTACTTTGCAAAGAGTTTGGTGTTGAGGAGTCACAATTGTTGAGTTCACTAGTACAACTTTAAGTAGTCAAAGACCTTTGGTAACACTCATAGGCTGGGGGTAGTGAAAGACCATACCATAGTCTTCAAGATTGAGGTTGCACTAAGGTGTTTCAGACCAAGTAAGGTCAAGCTAAGGTGGGGGGAATAGTGAGGAGTAATTGGAATAGTGTTGGTGTGAGAATAGAGAATGGCAGTGGCCATAGTACTTATACAAGACAGAGCCCAACTTAAGTGCCCAGAGGGCATTAGCTGAGCGGGTCGGGTAATTTAGTGCCAAGTGGATTATTGTGTCACTGACACCCCTTGGTAGGTTTGATTAAGATATGTTGACACCGTATCCTAGGATAGTGACTTAAGGTGGGGAGATAAAATTTGGATGAGCAAATTCTCCAAATTAGGGATAATGTTATAGCCCTCCTAGGTAGATGCTTAGTAAGCAAGGTAAGTCCATAAATCCCTAGCTTAAATACCTTAATTAGAGGTGAATTAGTAAGATTAAGCAAGTTATTAAAGGTTTAGTTGGTTTCAAGTGGCTTATGGCACTAGGTTCACCTAGGGGCAAAATGATCATTTTACACCCTAAAGGGTCGAGAAGAGTGCCAGGAATAAAAATGACATTTTTGAAACCCGAAGCCCATATTAGAAAGTTTTGCTTAAGTATTTATTTACCTAGTTACAATTTGGAAAAAGGGTAAATTTGCAAGTTTTAAAGAAGTTTGGGGGGGGGGCTTTTGTTGTTTTAAAAATGGTTGGAAAAGATGAGGAGGTTACTATTCCTTCATCTTCTTCATTTTAATTTCATAGCCATCTCTTCACCTTTCCATTTCTTGCTAAAGTCCTTCCAAGTTCATGATTCCTTGAAGAAATTGAGAGGCTTTTGTGTTACCCAAGTCAAAAGGAGCTTGTTTTGCACGTTTTTCATGGTGTTGGAGCTCTTGGAAACATTTTCAACTTGGGCAAGGTTTTGGGCAAGAGGTAAGCTTTTTCTCTTGATGATTTCATGTTTCTTGAGCTTAATTAAGCTTGGGTTTTATTGGGTTTGTGCTAATTTAGTGCGATGAACCTTGTATTGCTTTTGAACTTAGGAAAATCCTTAATGGAGCCTTGGATTGTGATGTTCTTGGCTTGTGGTGCTTCATTGTTGCTAGTTCAAGGTTAATTTAGGTAATGGATTTATGATTCATGCATGTTTGATGCCATTCATATGTTAGTTGTAGCAGAATTGAAGTAGTCATGTGAATGATGTTACTTAGTGGATGGTGATGAACATGATGGACTAGTGAGGTTTTGATGATTTGTATGGTGTTTATGTGTTATCCATTCCGGGGTAATCCAGTTATGGTGCCAAAATTGTGCATTTAAACTTCCAGGATTAGTTTGTCCTGTAGGTCATCAGAACAACACCCTTAGTGTACATACTCAAGTGACCTTCTTGAGCACTACGTAAATACATGCATATTGGTTTAACCATAACACACATATTCACATTTATGCACACAATGGCAGCTAAGAAGGAAAACAGCACAAGTCTTAGTTTTGCTTCCACACATTAAGCATTCTTACAAGGTTCAAATATTCCAACCAATAAACTGTATTATTCCAGCCATGTAACACCATGTTTTCTTTGCTCCATTATTAAGTAGAGAATTAGAGCAAACCAAGAAATTTTTTTTTACATCAATTGCCCACCTATGGACCAAGTTAGGGATTTTTTAAGTTGGTTACAAAATTCTGACCAAATGAACAATAACTTAGCCAATTTTGCAACATCATAACTTTGGCTAGAAGTCTCGAAATGAAGAAATTCAAAGCCCAATTAAACCTCGAGATGTACTCTAAGTGTGGTAAAAATTTCACACCATGATTCATTCGAAACAGGGAGATATTAAACTTTAGGTACAGGGTCAAAATTCTGGCCACTTTTGGATCATTTTGCCCATACAATTTTTCCAAACCATGCAAACACTTCATTAATAAGGGGTAAGCCCTCCAAGGATACCCCAAATATATCCAATACACATAGGAAATATATTCCCTTGCATTTAACTACAATATGTGGCCAAAACATAATTTACAAGTAAGCAACCTATCATTCACACTTCAGCAGCTTTGCACCACATCACATACATAGCCAAAACGCTACTCCAATGTTCACATACTTGTCACATTTTAAATATAGTACATGTACATGAATGCATTCACTACATAATTTTCTTAACTCTACTAAATACACACCCTAAGTTACAGGAGTGCCTGAGACACAATGGACTCCAGAAAAAGAATGCTGGACAGTTGCTGCACAAGACAAAAAGTACCCTCACTAAAAATGGCAAATGTTCTCCAAAAATATACAAACTTTCCAGATCACAACTAGACATATGATAATTTCATTACCTGAAAATTCATGGCAAAACCCAAATCACAAAGGTTAGTTTGAAGCTGATCTTTCAGCTAGACCTAAAATGGCAGAATTTAGGGGAGTAAGTTTCATTGAGAAACTTAGTAAGGGTAGCACTTGGATTCAGTAGGCAATGTAACCATCAATAAAACTTGCATCCAAATACACTAAAACATAAAAACCACAATGCATATATACAAGATATAGCAACCAAATGCATCAGTCATTCATAACCAACAAACACATGAAATGCGGCAATAACATAAACCATATGTTAGCCCATAAAACATACAATAAAATTAAGTAAATCACTATGGCAGCCCTCCTCAAGCTAATACTTGGTCTTAGGAGGATTTTAAAACTAGTTAGTACTAACTTTGGGCTGTAGAAACTTTCACTTCATGGCCATCATTGTGCACTTCACACTAGGTCACAAAAACCTTCAATAAGTGCACTCCCCTCACTAAGCTTGGTTCATCAAGCTCATGGCTCTCTTCCAAGCTTAGCCTTAGCTCCATGGATGCTTGAAATTACAGTAAAAAATCCATGAGAGCAAGAGAACCCTTAACAAAGTGTGTAGGTCAAAAATCAAGCTTGATCCTTGGAGTATCCAAGCAATAGCTCTAGTTTGCTTCCAATTGCTTCCTTTTGCCTTAAATTTCAATCAACTACAAGTTTAAAGGTGTGGTGGCTATGGAGGAAGTGTGGCTGTGTTCTTGGCCTGGAGGAGGCCAAAAATGGGAGAGAGATAAGTGAGTTGGCCAGTTAAATGGGCTTAAATTAGCTTAAGTGTACAAAACACACTTAATAAGCTTAACATTGCTTTATGTCCTTTCCGTTGCCCATAAGCTTGGTTTCTTTGTCTTAAACTTATTGGTCCACATTTTGCGCACATTTTTTTACCAATTTCCAAGCCATAGCCGCCCCTCCCTAGGTGGGAAAACTCCAAATTACTCCGTTTGACTTAAGTCAAAGACATACACATCTTAAGGCTTACATTATAAATTACTCCGTATTTTATGCCTTTTTGTGTTTTCTTTTTCCTTAGTTGTCTTCCATAAGCAATTTGGTCCTCCAATAGCACTTTCAAACCATTCATATCCTTTCCATAACTTTGCAAAGCTCTTTCTTGAGAGTTTGCAATTAAGTACCCGAATTTCCAAAACCTTACAAAAAAAAGTCTATACGTTGCTTGACAAACAAGCAATCCTTAAGGCTTTTCTTGAGGGCCAAGTTACCAACTTGGAACACTTTTAAGGAGGTGTTCATTATACCTTTTACCCCTCATACTTCAATCACTATAAAGAGAATTACACAATATAATGGTTTTTGACCATTATGCCACACTTTGTAATTCTCCCATTTTTGTGAGGTATGAAGAAACCTTGCTATTTTGACATCCAAGAATGTCTAAGATGTGGATCCATGGATCTTTGGATCAAAGACTACCCACAGGCTCAAAGGAGGCCAGAAGACCAAGGTCTAGTAAGGCTTATTGGGGCAGGACCTAGAGAGGGAGCACCTAGGGAGGGACAACAGAAGCCAGTTCCTCCAGTGCTTCGGCCTCTAGTGCAGAGAGCTGACAGAGTCTTCTAAGTGTAGAGGCCAAAAACATTACAGCAGGGAGGAGTACTAAGGGGTAACATTTACCTTAATAGTATGCCTATTAGTGTTCTATTTGATACTGGTGTATCTGTGTTTATAGTGGCTAGGAAATTTGTTGATGCCATGAAATTGCCTACTAAAATCATTCCTAGGATATCCTTAGTGAAAACAGCAGGTCGTCAATGTCTTTTCACTAATGACCTAGCTAAGGATTGTGAGCTAGTAGTAGGAAAGACTAAGGTTATGAATAATTTGCTAGTGTTGGACATTCTTAAGTATGATTTAGTGCTAAGTATGAATTGGTTTGCTATGCATAAGATAGGAATTCATTATGATAAAAGTGAAATCACATTGCTTGATGGTGAAGTGAATGCATTAGTGAATTCTAAGGAATTAGTGTATGAAATGCTTGCATGGAACTGGAGATATTAGATGAGATACCTATGATTTTTTGAGCATGATTTTTGTTATGCCTTGAATGAATTGCACTATGAAGAGGAAGTTGATAGAATACCTATAGTGAGAGACTTCCCACAAATCTTTCCTAAAGACCTGCCAGGTATTCCTCCACTAAGGGAGATTGAATTTGAGATCAAGTTGCAACCAGGAGCTAGTCCAATATGCATTCCCCCTTATAGAATGCCTATCACAGAAATGAATGAGCTCAAGAAACAACTTAATGAACTTCTTGAAAAAGGGTTTAAAAGGCCAAGTGTTTCACCATGGGGAGCTCCTATTCTTTTTGTGAGGAAGAAGGATGGATCGTTGAGACTATGCATTGACTATAGGAAGCTCAATGCAGTGACTATCGAGAACAAGTATCCACTCCCTAAGATTAAGGATCTTTTTGATCAACTCAAGGGAGTGAAAATCTTCTCCAAGATAGATTTGAGATCTAGATACTTCCAGTTGAGAGTAAAGGAATAGGATATTCCTAAGACTGCATTCAGGACCAAATATGGGTATTATGAGTGCACAGTCATGCCATTTGGTTTGACTAATGCCCCAGCTGCTTTCAGGGACATGATGAACAGGGTGTTTAGACCACATCTGGACAAATTTGTGGTTGTGCTCTTTGACGATTTCGTAGTGTATTTTGAGGATGAAAATGAACATGAACATCATCTGAAGATTGTCTTAAAGACTCTGTTGGAACATCAGCTTTATGCTAAGTTATCCAAGTGCCAATTTTGGATAAAGGAAGTGTCTTTCCTAGGACTCATCATAGATGCAAAAGGCCTTAAGGCAAACCCTGAAAAGGTCAAGGTAGTGCAAGAGTTGAAAAGACCAAAGACTATAAAGGAAATTAGAAGTTTCCTAGGATTAACTGGATACTACTACAGATTTGTATCAGCCTTTTCCATGATTGCCTTAGTTCTTACTCATCTGACCAAGAAGGGTTAAATATTTGAGTGGACTAAGAAGTGTGAAAAGAGTTTCCAGGAGCTCAAGGAAAGGTTGATTCAACCTCCAGTCTTGATTCTTCCCGATCCAAGCATGCCCTACATCATCTATGTAGATGCATCTAGATCTGGGTTAGGTTGTGTGCTTATGCAAGATAGAAATGTCATTGCTGATGGGTCAAGGCAGTTGAGACCTCATGAGCAAAATAATCCTACCCATGACCTAAAACTGTCAGCAGTGATTTTTTCTTTGAAGCAATGGAGACATTACTTGATGGGTAGTTCCTTTGTGATGTACACTGACCATAGGAGCCGAAAGTACATGTTCACTCAGAAAGAGTTGAACATGAGGCAAAGGAGATAGTTAGAGTACATCAAGGACTATGATTGCAGTATAGAGTACACAGAGGGTAAAGGTAATCTAATAGCAGATGCCTTAAGCAGGAAGCACAAAGGACTTCTGAAAGGAGGATCCATAGTTGATCATGATGAGCAGAATAGTCTACTATGCTTGTGGTATGAGTGGCATAAGTGGGAGGAAGCCTAAATTTACACATTGACAATTCAATTTGGATGGGTTGAAGAAGCCAGAAAGGCACAGGAGACAGATCCTGATCTGAAAAGGATTTCAGGAGAGGAAAAAGGTTTCTTGTATTAATCCTTTGCCTAAAAGCAAGGATTACTATAATTTAAGGATCGAATCTATGTGCCTAAAGGACCAAAGCTTAAGGATGGAATACTTGAGGAAGCTCACACAAGCAAGTTAAACATCCATCTAGAAAGTGAGAAAATGTATAAAGACTTGAAAACTCAATTCTAGTGCTCAAACATGAAGAGAGACATAGCTACTTATATCTTCAAATGTGCCACGTGCCAGAGGGTAAAGGTAGAGCAGCAGAAGCCAGTTGGTACCATATAGACTCTATCTATACCAGTGAAGAAGTGGGGCAACATAACTATGGACTTTTTGACTAGGTTGCCCATGACCAGATTAATGCATGATTCACTCTGGGTCATTATGGATAGGCTAATCAAATGTCCCCACTTCTTACCTATGAATCTCACAGACTCCTTGGAGAAGTTAGCCTAGATGTGTTACCACCTCATAAAAATGGTAGAATTACAAGTGTGTCATAATAGTTAAAAACCATTATATTGTGTAATTCTCACCATAGTGATTGAAGTGTGGGGGGTAAAAGGCATGATCAACACCTCCTTAAAAGTGTTCCAAGTTGGTAACTTGGCCCCCAAGAAAAGCTCTAAGGATTGCTTGTTTGTCGACCAACCTATGGACTTTTTTGTAAGGTTTTGGAAATTCGGGTACTCAATTGCAAAACTCTCAAGAAAGACACTTGGAGAGTTATGGGAACGATATGAATGGTATAAAAGTGCTATTGGAGAACCAAATTCCTCATGGAAGACAAGTTTGGACAAAGGAAACACTAAAGGCCTTAAGGACCTAAATGTCCTAGTGTAAACTTTAAGGTGTTTAAGCTTTTGACTTAAGTCTAACGGTGGAATTATAGGGTTATCCTAGCATGGGGGTGGCAGCCAAGACTTGATAAATAGTCAACAATGTTGGGCACATGTGCACCAATGAGTTTAAGACAAAGAAACCATAATTACTGAAAAGGAAACTGACATAAAGCAAGGTTTAACTTGTCTAAGTGTGTTTTGTGCCCTTAAGCTCATTTAAGGCCATTTAAGTGGCCAAATCACTTATCCCTCTCTCAGTTTCCTCCTCCTCCAGCCCAAGAACATAGCCACACTTCCACCATAGCCACCACACCTTCAAACTTGCGATTGAATGAAATTGAGGGCAAAGGGAAGCAATTGGAGGCAAACTAGAGCTATTGCTTGGATGCTTCAAGGATCAAGCTTGATTTTCGTCCTACCCAATTTGGTAAGGGTTCTCTTGCTCTCATGGGTTGTTTTCTATATTTTCAAACAACCATGGAGCTAAGGCTAAGCTTAGAAGAGAGCCATGAACTTGATGAACCAAGCTTAGTGAGGGGAGTGCACTTATTGAAGGTTTTGTGACCTAGTGTGAAGTGCACAATGATGGCAATGAAGTGAGGGTTTCTAGAGCCCAAAGTTAGTACTAACTACTTTTAAAATCCTCCTAAGACCAAGCATTAGCTTGAGAAGGGCTGCCATAGTGATTTTGTTAGGTTTATTATGTGTTTTGTGGACTAACCTATGGTTTATTGTTGCTGCATCATTTCATGTGTTTGTTGGTTTTGAATAGCTGCTGCATATGGTTGCTATATCTTGTATGTATGCATTGTGTTTTCTGTGTTTTAGTGTCTTTGGATGCAGGTTTTAATGATGGTCACATTGCCTATTGAATCCAAGTGTTACCGTTACTAAGTTTCTCAATGAAACTTACTCCCCTCAATTCTGTCATTTCAGGTCTAGCAGAAAGATCACATTCAAACTGACATTTTTGGTTTGCGTTCTGATCTGAAATTTTAGGTACATGAACTTCCATATGTCTAGTTATGATCTGGAAAGTTTGGTGATTTTAGGAGCACATTTGGTATTTTTAATGGTGGTACTTATTGTGTTATGCAGCAGCTGTCCAGCATCCTGTTTCTAGAGTCCATTGTGTCTCAGGCACTCCTGTGACTTAGGTTGTGTATTTAGATGAGTTAAGACTATTATGTAGTGCATGTATGGATCTACATGTAGTGTATGTAAAATGAGACAAGTATATGAACATTTGAGTAATGTTTTGGCTATGCAAGTGATGTGGTGCAAAGCTGCCTGAGTGTGAATGATGGGCTACTTGCTTGTAAATTCTGTTTTGGCCACAAAAAGTTGTTAAAAGCAAGGGAATGTAATTCCTATGTGTAATTGACATATATGGGATACCTTGTAGGGCTTTCCCCTTGTAAATGAAGTGTTTGCACACTTATGAAATTTTGTATGGCCAAAATGGTCATAAAGTGACGAGAATTTTGACTCTGCACTTAAAGTTCTATATCTCCCTATGTAGAAGGAATCTTGGTATCCAATTTTGAACAAGCCTAGAAAACATCTAGAGGATGAACTGGGATTGGAATTTCTGAATTTTGAGTCTTTTAGCCAAAGATATGATGTTGCAAAATTGGCTAAGTTACTGTTCATTTTGTCAGTATTTTGTAACCAACTTAAAAAATTCATAACTTGATCCATAGATGGGCTATTGATGTAAAAAAAAATTCCTTGGTTTGTCCTAAGTCTATACTTGATAATGGAATAAATAAAATAGGGGGGTACATAGCTAGAATGATTTATTATTGGAAGTTACAGGTGTAGTGGCTGGTCACTAGAACTTAACAAGATTACCTAATGTGTGGTAGCCAAGATTAAGACTTGTGCTAGTGTTTTCCTTCTTTTCTATCATAGTGTGCATAAAATGTGAATATGTGTGTGATGGTTGGACCAATATGCATGTGTTTACATAGTGTCCAAGAGGGCCACTTGCATATGCGCACTAAGGGTAGTGTTTTGATGGCCTATAGAACATTACCAATCCTGGGAGTCTAAATGCACAATTTTGGCATCATAATTGGACTACCCGGGAGTGGGTAACAAGATGTATGTCCAGGAGATAGTAAGGCTAAATGGAGTGCCAGACTACATGGAGTGCCAAACTCCATTGTATTTGATAGAGATCCAAGATTTATATCTCAGTTTTGGGATGCTTTTCATAAAGCACTAGGAACCAAAATCAACTTGAGTACAGTTTATCATCCTCAGACAGATGGGCAATCTGAAAGGGTGATACAGATACTGGAAGACATGGTCATGAGCTATGTGTTGGATTTCAAATGTGAAAGGGACCAACATTTGCCATTGGTGGAATTCTCATATAACAATAGTTACCAAAGTACTGTTGGCGTGGCGCCTTATGAAGCATTATATGGAAGAATGTGCATGACACCCCATTGTTAGGTAGAAGCCTTAGATAGGCTAGAGTTGGGTCCCAAAATTATTGAAGAGACTACTACCAAAATCAAGAAAATTCAAGAGAGATTAAAGGCAAGTAATCAAAGGACCACAGCCTATGTGAACAAAAGAATGAGAGACTTGGAATTTGAGGTTGGTAACAATGTTTGGCTGAAAGTTGCACCAACCAAAGGCACTATTAAATTTGGCAGAAGAACCAAGTTAGGTCCAAGATACATAGGTCCTTATGAAATCTTGGACAAAATTGGCAAGGTAGCACACAGGTTAGCTCTACCACCAAGCATGTCAAGTGTTCATAATGGTTTTCACATTAGTATACTTAAGAAGTGTCTATTGGACAAAAAGCATGCTATTGTAGTGGAAGACATACAGTTGGAACCTAACTTGACATATGAAGAGAAACCTATAGCTATCTTAGCTAAGGATAGCATGAGGTTAAGAAACAAGCTCATTCCCATGGTTAGAGTTCAATGGTCACACCACTCTAAAATAGAAGCAACCTAGGAAACTGAAAGAGACCTTATGCAAAGCTATCCTAAAGAATACCCAAAGCTAAAGGCTATTTTGGAGGACCAAAATTTTTAAAGGGGGGAGGATTGTTACAACCTCACAAAAATGGGAGAATTACAAAGTATGGCGTAATGGTCAAAAACCATTATATTGTGTAATTCTCTTCATAGTGATTGAAGTTTGAGGGGTAAAAGGTATAATGAACACCTCCTTAAAAGTGTTCCAAGTTGGTAACTTTTCCCCCAAGAAAAGCCTTAAGGATTGCTTGTTCGTCAACCAACCTATGAACTTTTTTGTAAGATTTTGGAAATTCGGGTACTTAATTGCAAACTCTTAAGAAAGAGCTTTAGAGATTTATAGAAAGGATATAAATGGTTTGAACATGCTATTGGAGGACCAAATTGCTTATGGAAGACAACTGAGGATAAAGGAAACACAAAAAGGCATAAAGGACCTAAGTGTTCTAATGTCGGCTTTAAGATGTGTATGTCATTGACTTAAGTTAAATGGAGCAATTTGGAGTTTTCCCACCTAGGGAGGGGCAGCTATGGCTTGGAAATTGGTAAAAAGAGTGGGCAAAATGTGGACCAATAAGTTTAAGACAAAGAAACCATGCTTATGGGCAATGGGAAGGACATAAAGCAAGGTTAAGCTTGTTAAAAGTGTTTTGTATACATAAGCTCATTTAAAGCCCATTTAAGTGGCCAACTCACTTATCTCTCTCCCATTTTTAGCCTCCTCTAGCCTAAGAACACAGCCACACTTCCTTCATAGGCACCACACCTTAAAACTTGCAATTGATTGAAATTGAAGGCAAAAGGAAGCAATTGGAAGAAAACTAGAGCTATTGCTTGGATACTTTAAGGATCAAGCTTGATTTTTGGCCTACCCACTTTGGTAAGAGTTCTGTTGCTCTCATGAATTGTTTACTGTATTTTCAAGCATCAATGGAGCTAGGGCTAAGCTTGGAAGAGAGCCATGAGCTCGATGAACCAAGCTTAGTGAGGGGAGTGCACTTATTGAAGGTTTGTGACCTAGTGTGAAGTGCACAATGATGGCAGTGAAGTGAGGGTTTCTAAAGCCCATAGTTAGTACTAACTAGTTGTTAAAATCTTCCTAAGACCAAGCATTAGCTTGAGGAGGGCTACCATAGTGATTTACTTAGGTTTATTGCATGTTTTATGGTCTAACCTATGGTTTATGTAGCTGCCGCATTTCATGTGTTTATTGGTTGTGAATGGCTTCTGCATTTGGTTGCTATATCTTGTATATATGCATTGTGGTTTTTTTGTTTTAGTGTCTTGGGATACAGGTTTTAATCAGGGTCACATTTCCTTAAGAAACCAAAGTGTTTTGTACTATGGCGATGCATCACCAACGGTTGGCAACATGTCCCTATAGGCAAAA
This sequence comes from Aquilaria yunnanensis, assembly GCA_039654915.1. Classification (NCBI taxonomy): domain Eukaryota; kingdom Viridiplantae; phylum Streptophyta; class Magnoliopsida; order Malvales; family Thymelaeaceae; genus Aquilaria; species Aquilaria yunnanensis. Next base: position 82,454,823 of record CM077598.1, read on the forward strand.
TCCCTAGACCCACCATGTTCGACACCTTTATAGTATTTTGACTATAACTTTTTGCTTAAGTGTCTAATTAAGGTGATTCAAGGTTTCACACGAAGCTGCGAGGAATGGCTTCCATTTCGATGTTTTTTTGAAGCTTGAATTAACCCAGATTTAGCTTCATTTTTGTTCAAAGTGAGGGGACATTTGGCAACATTACAACACCATTAGTCAGCTATAAGGTTTAGTACCATCAGGAGCCTAGCTGGGCCTTTGGCTTTGAGGTCCCAATATGGGAGCCTTAGTGGACCTAGGTTGGTTCCAAAGAACCTAGTGAATGAGTCCAACCATGGTCATTACTAGTCCACTAAGGTGAACCAAGTAATGGTGGAGTGGATAGGTAGGTGCCTTGAGTAAAGGTTTAGTACACTTTTAGCCTAGGCAAAGTTACTTAAGGTGCAAGTGAGAACCTAGTGCACACTTGGTAAGGTATTAAGGTGGAAGCATAGTATACAAGTGACCTAGAAAAGTCTAAAGACTTGAGGCACTATGTGGAGGCTTTATACACATAGTGAGTTCCTTGGAACTCAAGTGAGGTGCATCCACCATGTTCACCTGAACAACTATCAATGGAATGCTATTTAGTCGGTTATCTCAGTCGGACGTCAGCAAGCTAAGCTTGCTAGGAGCGAGTTAAGGGCGAAAACTAGCTAGCCATGGGGTGACGTTCGTGTGAGGACTAGGAAGATGAGGGGTCCAAAGGGACTTGAATATTTGCGCATATGTTAGCCCCCAAACTACAAGTGAACGTAGTAGACTTCATATGTTATATATGTGTATGTCCTCAAGGTTTTTCATGCAAGTTGAATCATCCCTTATTGATAATCTTTGATTCTTACTCATTTGGCTTTTGTTGTGTAGATTTTGGGTGTCGTTGAGCTAAGCTCATGAGCAGGTATATGGTTTATTTGTGATAGCCGAAGGGCTATCGCCCATAAAAACCTTCTCCATCGGTTGAATTTAACGCCACCCTCGGCGAGTTCGTAGCACCAACTTTGGGAAGAACCTCTCTACCACCATCGGTAGTACACACAGTCAACTTCACAAAAAAGGCTCCTCACCATCGTCGGAGTGGCAGACTACCAACCTTAAAAAAATATATCTACCATCCTCGAAAGAGAAAAAGGTCTCCTGTAAATTGTCCGCTCTTCTGAAGGGCCTTCCCCAATAGTCCTCGGGGATAAATATCTGCTCAAAAGGGGTCTTACGAAGAAACAACAAAAATGGTTAAGGTGCCTCTGACAAAGAGACCTTGCACGCGCCCCTACCCTTTGGCTAGAATGGCCTATCGCCAGCTGGAGATACTTGCCTCCAAAGGTACGGACTAGATTTAGCCGAACACGTGTCATGATCTGGATAGGCTGTGTAAAACAGCCTCTTCCCCCACCCTCTTATAAATACTTAGAAGGGTCTCTTGATAAGAACAATAGTGACTCTCTCTCTTTCCAACTCTCTGCTTTTAACCACTACACTTCTGTATACTAACTTAGGCGTTGGAAGCTCCTCCCCTGGAAAGACACTTCGGGGAGCTCCTAACCCACGTTCTTCAAAGTCTTGCAGATATCTTCTCATCGAAAGTCTCCCCTTCAGGCTAGCATGGCACACAACGAGGATGTCGCTAGGCATCATTTGGCACCATTTGCCGAACACCATTCTCAAATTGCTGTTGTTGAGACCCAACATTCGAAGGATAAGGGACTCCTGAGGTCTCAGTTCGCGCCAGAAACTCAAGCAACAACTGAACAGCCTGCAGCGAGCACTTCTCTGTTGGAATATGAACATCCTCTAATGGTCAGGATGAGCTTTCTATGTGATTTTTAGCGCTTTATCATGGCTGAAATGATGCAACAGCTAGACCAAATAGGGTCACAACCATTCCAAGGGGAAGGGCATCCTCTCTAGATACCCATCAGGCGAAAAGCCCTAAGTCACCTCGTTAAAGCTCTGGAAGCAGGGGTTCTCACAATGAGTCCTCAACGGAGAACATACCATCCAAGGGACATCGCACTGGAGGAACGATGTCGAAAGGGCCCAAAACTTCTTGCTGATGAAGTCTGTCCCTAGATGGGAAGTCCTAGTCCCCCCGCCAACAAAGTTACTCGCGCAAAGAAGGCGTTGCTCTCCATTGCCGGTGACTACCAAGCAACAAGGAGAGGACAATGCCACCATCCTCATGGAGAGAATCCCAGAAAGGTTGGAGAAGGTGGAAAAATAGGTTTCTCGAAATCCTGTCTAGTCAAGGTTATCGTAGACCTTCACCGAAGAAGACTCACCCTTCATCCGTACGATAGTGGAGGCACCAATGCCCAACGATTTTTTAGTACCACGCCTGGAGACATATGATGGGTGAAGCGACCCCAAGCCCACCTGACGAAATATAGGCCCAACATGGTGTTGCATGGTGCTGATTATGCTACCCTCTGCAAGTGTTTAGAAGTTACCTTGTCAAGGCTAGCAACTGCATGGTATAACTCCCTAGCTCCCGGAACCGTAATGGGTTTCCAGGAGTTAACCATCACATTCACCCAATAGTTCATCGGAAACAGGTCGACGGCGAAGATGCCTGTCCAAATGTTTGACATAGCCCAAAAGAATGGGAAGACCATTCGGGACTATGTCGAGAGGTTTAATCAAGAAGCCCTCAGTGTGCCCGACTTCTGCTTGAAAATCCACATCCTTGCCATGATCAAAGGACTCAGAAGGGACTCACAACTCTTCTTTAAGTTCTCCAAAGACCCTTGACACCCTCAAAGAATTCTACCAAAACACCGAGCAAAACATGACAACCGAGGAGCTAATGATGGGCGGCCCGAAGTCTGAGCATAGTCACTTCGAGAGCCAGAGTTACCAACCTCAGTATTCCACCGAGGGAGGGGATAGACCTTGGAAAACAAGGGGAAAGAAGCAAGTATCATTCACTCCACTAAATACTACAAGAATGAACATCCTGATGGCCATGGAAAGGCAAGGAACCATAATCCAACGTCTGAGTGCCTTGATCTCGAACAACAAGAAGAACATGAAGAAATTTTGTCAATTTCATCGGGATCACGGGCATAGTACCAAAGATTGCTTTCAGCTGAGAAAATATATTGAATCTTTAATCAAGTAAGGGCAACTTCGACACTACCTGTGGATGTCGTCGCCCAAAGCCCGAGAAAAAAATGAAGAAGAGAGGAAAGGAGAAGGTAAGGACTATGATTCCAACTAACATCAGAATCGAAGCCCCAGAAAGCACCCACCACCTCCGGCGGGAATAATCCAGACAATCACCACTAGAATACCCTCGGCTGAGAGGAAATGAAAACTCCAGGAAATCTCGATAATGGAATTCAGTAACCCAGCGAACAAGCTTGTTCAGGAAGATGGGTCTACCATGAAGTTTCCACACGATGACCTTCTTCTAATCATGGCAAGTATAGGAAGCTGGGATGTCAAGAGGGTGCTCATTGATGATGGGTCCAATGCCGACATTTTGTTCTCCCATTTGCTACCGAACTTATGCATCTCCAAGGGTGGCCTTAAACTCGTTACCTTTCCTACTTTCAGCGTAGGTCCTTCAGAACTCCCAGTACTCGGGTGGATCGATATACCATTGATGTTAAGGAGAACCTTGGTTCAGACCAAGGAAGAACTTTTTGGTTCAACCATGACAAGGTTCATTGTCATAGATGTCCCTTCTTCATACAACGCCATCCTCGAAAGGCAAACACAAGATAATCTTCATATTCGCCCAGACATTAAATACCTAATGGTCACATTCAGCACAAAGGAAGGTGACACAGAAATACTCATTGATCAAGCCGAAGTAAGGAAAGTTTTGTGAAAGCAAGATAAAGCCCAATGAAAGTTCACACACATACTTCGGGAGAAAAGAGCACGGCCAGCGAAGATGCAATAGAAGGAGAAAAAAGTGACCTTGAAAAAATAGAAACAGAGGATGTAGAACTTGTCCCAGGCCGAAGTACCCGAGTGGGGGAAAAACTGGCCGAAGTTGACAAGGAAAAGCTTGTATCCTTTCTATTAATGAACAAAGATCTGTTTGCCTACTCTTTGAAGGATATGCCCGAGGTAGACCCTGGTATAATTCAGCACTGTCTTAAAGTATGCCCAAAGGTGAAGCCTATTCGACATAAATGATGCCAATCCAAAAGACTCATATCCTTTGCCAGCAATGGACCAATTGGTAGATTCCACTGCCGAATACAGTTTACTTAGCTTCCTTGAAGCTTTTAGTCGATATCACCAAATTCAGATGAATCCTGAAGATGAGGAAAAAACTGCCTTCATTATCGAAGTTGGGGCCTACTGTTACGTCAACATGCCCTTCAGCCTTAAAAACACAGGAGCAACATACCAAAGGTTGATGAACAGGGTATTCAGCTCCCAAATTGGGAGAAATATGGAAGTATATGTTAATGATATGATAGTTAAGAGCAAGTAGCCTAGTAGTTATATTATAGACTTGAGGGAAAACATTTCATCAACTTCGGGAATTTGGAATCCGTCTTAACCCCGAGAAGTGTGTGTTTGGGGTGACTGCTGGCAAATTCTTCGGGTTTATGGTATCCAAAAGAGGTATCAACGCCAACCTAGAAAAGGTTAAGGCCCAACTAGGATTCTGAGCTCCCACGATGACCAAGAATATGCAAAGGCTTACGGGAAGAATCACGGCCCTTAGCAGATTCATCTCCATATACGGGGACCAGTGGCGACCATTCTTTAAAGTGCTCACTAAAGCAGCAAAAAATGAATGCAACTTCGATTCCGAGGAACACCCTTGGAACGAAGATTGCCAAAAAGCTTGGGATGAACTCAAGAGCTACTTAACTCATCTGCCAACACTTTGGCAGCCGCTGGGAAGAGAACCTCTCATCCTCTACCTCACCATCACCAAAATGGTAGTAAGTTCGGTACTTGTAAGGGAAGAGGGAGGAAAGCAGTAGCCAGTATACTATGTGAGCAAGTCCCTGCATGGTGCCAAAGTTAGGTACCTTTTTCTGCAAAAGGCGATCTATGCCCTAGTGTTGGTAAGCAGGAGGTTGTGGCCTTATTTCCAAGGACATCCTATCACTGTTTGAAGTAACTTACCTCTTAGTGATGTCATGAGGAAGGTAGACCACTCTAGAAGATTATCAAAGTGGTGAATCGAGCTCGGTGAATACGATATCACCTATGAGCCAAGAAGGGCAATAAAGGTGAAGCATTGGCAGATTTCATTATCGAAGTACCAGGAACCGAAGGTACTCCAAAGGACCCTGGAAGTGACAAACCTGACTGGAAACTCTTCATCGATGGTGCCTCCGATTCTGGACATCAAGGAGCTGGAGTAATTCTACAGGGACCTTAAGGTATGGAAGCTTCAAAGTCCATCAAGTTTGGTTTTAGTGTCACCAATAACATGGCCGAATATGAAGCCCTCTTAGCAAGCTTACGATTGGAAAAAAGAGTTGGCGTGAGAAATCTGAAGGCCCACAATGATTCTCAATTGGTGGTCTGATAGATGGCAGGGGACTATGGGGCAAAAGACTTGAACTTGGCAAAGTACCATCACCTCGAAAAAAGGCTTATCCAAGAATTCAATAGGGTGCAGATAGAAAACATACCCCGACAAGATAATATGGAAGCGAATACTTTGGCCAAATTAAAGGAGTCCACCGAAGTACTGGATCAACCGAGCATAGTAATAATGTCCATAGCAATCTTAGGTAGAGGATGGAAGGATCCTATCAAGCAACATCTCGAAACTTTGGAACTTCCTGAAGACCCTCTTGAAGCTATGAAAGTGCAAAAACGCACAGGTAGATACTTCCTGATCGGGGAAAAATTGTACCAAAAAAATTATGCCAACCCGCTACAAAGATGTATTGATGAAGGTAGCATTGAAGCAGTTCTCACAGAAGTCCATGAAGGAGCCTGTGGGTCTCACATCAGGACTGATGCCCTTGCTGGGGTACTACTTCGGTACGGATATTTCTGGCCTACTTTAGGGAGAGATGCAAGGTTGTTCTTCAAGAAATACGACAAGTGCCAAAGACACGCAACCATCCAGAGAATACCCTCGGAAGTGATAACTTCCATAACCTATCCTTGCCCCTTCGCTGTTTAGGGTATTGACCTCATTGGGCCTCTCCCAACGGCTCCAGGAGGAGTAAGTTCTGCATAGTCGCAGTGGAATATTTTACTAAGTGGATTGAGGTAGAGCATTTGGCAGCAATCTCGGCAATGGACATACTGAGATTTGTCTGGCAAAACATCATATGCAGATTCGGTGTGCCAAGGGTGATAGTAGCGGATAATGGTTCCTAATTCACCGATAAAGGCTTTGAGGAATTTACAACCAACCTCGGGATAAAATTACACTTCACCCCAGTTGCCCATTCTCAGAGCAATGGACAAGCTGAAGTGTTTAATAGGACTATAAAAGACGGTCTAAAAAAGAGGTTGAAAGAGGCAAATGGGAAATGGCTGGGAGAACTCCCGAGTGTGCTATGGAGTTACCAAACAACCCCTAAAATAGCCACTAGAGAAACACCTTTCTCACTCATTTTCATCACTGGGGCCATTATCCCCATCAAAGTCATACAACCGTCTATCAGAATACAGGTGTTTGACGAAGAAGGGAACAACCTCGGTTTAAGAGCTAAATTAGACATGCTCGACAAACATGGAGAGATGGATGAACTCAGAAGAAAAACCTTTCAGCAAATGGTAGCAATTGCTGCAAACTCTCATGTCAAACCTAAAAGGATCAAGAAGGGAGACCTGGTTCTCCGAAAGGCTGAATTGGAATCCCAAAGACCATCTCATGGTGTACTTTGGGGAAATTGGGAAAGACCATATTTGGTACTCGAGGAAGTTTGGCCAGGAGTCTACAAGCACGCAAAATGCCGAAGGAGAAGAGTTAAAAAGCACATGGCATTTTGACACTTTAAAAGAATTTTACACTTAGAAATTCAGAGAAATTACCCGGATATGGTTGTTTCTGAAAGTGCATAAGCAATATTGTGCAAATTTTACAGAACCAGGTTAACCGAACATGGTTGCTGTCAAAGGCGCTTGAATGACAATGTATAAAACTCTGACCGAAGGAGGTTGACCGAATATGGTTGATCTCGAAAGTACTTAAGTGTTTTTGGCCAATTTTTTTTGAATATGGTTAACCGAATGTGGTTCATTCCAAATATGGTTAACCGAGCACGGTGAATTTTGTTCCGAAAACACTTAGACTATCCATAACTAATCAAAGATAATTGGACGTTATCTTTAGAAAAGGCTAAGGTTGAGAATCCTTGGTGGAATTTGTTAAGGATAGTACGTGACCGAAGATGTTGAGCCTTATACTGCTAAATATAGTGAATTAGTTAAAGATGGTTGAACGCTGAAGATTGAAATAATACCAAAAGTTGTACCCATCGTGGACTTGGCCAAAATTTTGAGAAAGAAGAAAAGCTTCATTCAAGAATGAAGTGCAGAATACAAAAAAAGAAAAAGGCCTATTCGTTGTCCTACCCATCTTCAAGCTCTTCGATATTAGCATCCTCATCGTCAACATCCTTGGCATCGTCATCTTCATCTTCTCCAGCATCGACAACCGAATGGGGAAGAACAGGAAGGTTAAGAAGCTCAATCGTTGACCACGCCGAACATGGTTCTTTAAGGATATCAAGTGCTCGACGGAAGGAGACGTTTAGGTCAGGTTATCAAGAGAAGACTTGATGATGGGCTAGACAGAAGCCATCTTGAAATGAGGACTTAGTTGCCTCATCTGACTTAGCATTTTTAGCCATCAAGTCCTCTAGCTCCTTCTTCAAGGCCTCAATTTCCTTCTCTATCTTCTTCTTATTCTTCTTATTCTTTTCCTTCTTCAACTACTCAATCTTGACAAAAAAGTTGGCATTAATCCCCGATGCCTTCGTAAGATCGGCAATAGTGTATTCCTTTTCCTTTTAAAGGGCCTCACCTCCGAAGATAGCTCCACGACCTTTGCGCCGAGGACAAAAATTTTGGAGGTAAACTCATCAACTAGCCCCCTCTGACTCTCCAGCACTTCCTGGCAAAGCTTGGCAAGGTCGTCCCTCAAAATCTTGTTGAGCTTACCGTATTTCATGCATGAGCTCGTAAATAGTTCCTTGGCCTTAGCCCGGTTCTCTTTTGACTGGTTTCGCATGGAAGACTGCTTGGCTACCCATGCTCAAAAGTAGCCACCGTATGCCAGTAGCTGCAAGTGGAAAATACCTGATGTAAGCCACAACAAATTTGAAGACTTTGGCAAATCAAAATTTTTCTAAGTACAAATGATTACCTAAGCAGTGTACTCGGTCATCCAAGTTGCGAGGGTCTTCTCTTCGGGCACTCCTCGTTCAGAGTTTGGAATGTAGCATTGGTCATGATGCCCTTCGCCATCTGAGGGACCATCTTCTGACAGTCTTCAGAGAACAAATCCATGTCCTTGATGAAGGTCCAGAACGGCTCCCTTGGGCCTTGTCCCTTGGAATCTTCGAGTCCTGAATGGCCCTCCACTGAAGGTGGTCCATCATCCACACTGACCAGGCCCTGTCCTCTGCAAAGTTACACTGAAGTTTCATTATAACTTTATCTCTTATCCATTCATCTACAAGGTCTAAAATCCTGAAAAATCCCAAACTCTTAGATGAATGGCTAAGAGACAAACCTGGTGGAAGTTCGGCACCCTCAATGTCAGACTCGCTGACATCTAGCACTTTAGTAGGAATATCCTTTCCCTTCTTTCTTCGTCTTTCTTGCACCTCTTCGGCTGAAATCTCCCCCAACGGTATCCCTAATGTCTCGACAGCAACATTGGGACTTAGAGGGGTTGAGTAGATGGCCGGCTATGAGGGCGGGTCAGCACGCACAAGCATTTGGTCAAGCACCTCAACTTGGTCGTCGGGGGGAGGGGGAAGGGAGTCCGCCTTTGTTTTATTTGACTTTAGGGCTAAAGATGGTCCAACTGGCACCTTTTTCCTCTTAGGTGCTTTCTTCTTCTATTGTGCCCTTTCTCGGCCTAGCCAAGGAACAGGCTCTTGTAAAACGCTGTTGACTTGTCGTCTACCGAAAAATCCCAAACAACAAGCTGAATAGGAGCTTACTTTCTATAAGTGCCAAATAAGAGAGTTCATTCCGGAGAAGATTGATATGCCAGGACTTCTTCTCATCCACTGCCGGTTTTGGCATGTCCAAATCAGTCTCATGTTCTTTGATGATGCAAAGTTCCCGAAGTACTTGTTCGGTCATAAAATTCCATCTAATTGGGAATGGGTACAGTGGACATGAAGAAGCCTTTTCTAACCAATCAGCTATCTCCCGAATACGGTGTTGGATTCCTCGAACTGAAACTCAAGTTTGAGGGTAAGTACCTTCGACGGATCCATCATGTTGATATCAAGGGTCCCTGAAGCCCACTTGGTTGGCATGTCTTTCCACTACTCATCCACCTTCAGAAAAAGTACTTCTTTTGTTCCGAAGGTGAAGGTGAATTTTTTTCTCCTGGATGCCTGAAGGAGCAAGAAGTAGAACCCACCCTTTGAAACGGGGTGAAGTTTGTACTATTGCATGAAAAAGATGAAGTAGGGCTCTATTCTGAAGACCCCGCACATACAAGGAAAGGCATTAAAGTAGGAGTAGGAGTTCAGGGGAAGTTGGTTAACGGTTATGCCATGAATTTGGCAAAAGTCGTAAACCATCTTTGGTGGAGGATACCGAAGTCCTGCCTTCAGTTGTACCCTGAAGACAGTGATCTCATTTTTTTGAGGATCATAGCTAGGCATACGGGGACTAGGGAGCCTAGTAATGGCGTAGGAAAAAAGAAAAAATTTGGCTAACGACTTCTTCAGTTTCTCCAAAGTGGCGCAGCTCGAATGACTGTTGAAAGGAAGCCAACTCTCGAGAACCGAATAAACTTCAGCTTGGGAAGAAGACATGTTTAGAAGAGAAGAACCCTAACCTCAATAGCGGAAAATGAACAAGGGGGCTAAAGAAGGAATTGACTTTGGAGATGCTATCCTATGAATGCTTCCGTAAGAAGATTGCTGGAAATTGCTGTGCTGCTAACGCCGCCTCAAGAAAAGTTGGAAAGTAAGAGGAAATTCGAGAGCAAAAAGAATGAATGTAGAAGAAGTAAGGAAACTCTAAAAGTCAGAGGCTTTATATAGACCGAGGGAGGCAACCCAAGCGTCGCCATAATGACCCTTCACAAGCGAAGGGACCTAACCGATGTAACGGATACAACTGTTCACCAATAACTTGGTGACACATGTCACATGATGCGAGAAACAAGGGCACCCCTTCTGACATTAATAAGCCTATATAGCTTAACCCAAAGTGACGCGACTACCTAGTCAGAAAAAATGACGATTCACTGGTAGGTGACAAGGAACAAGAAACTCAGGAGGGGAAATAACTCTTCACATCCGAAGATACAACTTCGGATACATTGAGAACTCGGCTTAAGGACAAAACAGCTCTTCATAATCCGAAGTAGCGGCTTCGCCGAAAGTAAGGAGATCCATTGAATGCTGAATGTACTACTTCAGCAAGGAGAAGCATCTTGAACTAAAGAGATGCCTGCCCCGAAAGGACGACCTCGGTCGAAAGGAAGGATTCTAGGTGATTAGTATCGAAGACAGCACTTCGGCACTCTAAAGGGGGGCATGTGATAGCCGAAGGGCTATCGCCCATAAAAACCTTCTCCCTTAGTGCAATTTAACACCAACCTCAACGGATTCGTAGCACCAACTTCAAGAAGAACCTCTCCATCACCCTTGGTAGTACACACAACCTCCAAAGGTACAGACCAGATCTAGCCAAAAACGTGTCATGATTTGGATAGGCTGTGTAAAACGGCCTCTCCCTCCACCCTCCTATAAATACTTAGGAGGGTCCTCGGTAAGAACAGCGGTGACTCTCCTTCTTTCTTACTCTCTGCTCTTAACCACTGCTCTCCCGTATACTGACTTGGGCGTCGGAGGCTCCTACCCCGGAAAGACACTCTGGGAAGCTCCTAACCCACGTTCTTCAAAGTTTTACAGATATCTTCTCATCGGAAGTCTCCCCTTCAGGCCAACATGTCACACAACGAGGATGTCACCGGGCATCAATTTGAATCTTGTGATTCTAGTTTTGTGGTTCACTTGTTAGTTAGTTTGTTGTACTAACTATAGTTGTTTATTTAGTCGACAGTGGCTAGTGAAGTACAAAGGAGGGCTTTGGAGCTTTCCACTAGGAGTTTCTCTAAGGTAAGAGCTTAGTTATGGATATCAATAGTATGGTTCAGTGTATAGTTTTCAGACATTAGTTTGCCTTCAATGTTCATGTGTGGGTGGTGGTGTACTCTAGAGTCGCTCTTAGGTGTGAGCATAGTCTACTTTTGCTTGGATGTTCACACGCGGTTGATTATGTGTAGTTAACCACATAAATACTTTGCATGCTTTGACAGTTTTGATGTTTGATTTTAATGAAATGCCAGGGCAGTTTTTTATGTTTTTATTACTTGCTTAATCATTTAAGTCAGAGCACATACTCATGCATGATTGCATAGTAAATTAATTAACTAGAAGTATAAACATGATACATACTCCTTTATGAGCCCCTGTAAGAACAGAAAAAATTGAAAAGTAATACATAAGTAAGCTGTTTAATGCTGACTTTATTTTTAATTACTGTTTCTTATTGTTTTTTAATTACTGTTTCTTATGCTCCATCTTCAATGTTTATTATTATTTTTAATTACTTAGTCATAGTGGTAATTATAATTCCTTTTGTTGAGTAATTAAACATAGCAAACATTCGAATTTGTGGGCAAGATAATAAGAAGAATAGGAGTAATAGTATTTACAATGATGGCACCTAATACTCACCACATCTTGCTATGGAATGATAGGTGCGCTTGTGCTAGTCCAATATAGTTATTTTTTCATAGTGTAATTAAAGGACATCAGGAGTTTAGGAAATTTAATAAAGTTATGTACTGTTGGCTATATTTAGCATCCCATAGTATTTTTCATTTTTATTATTTGACAACGTTGTTATATTGCACTTGGTGAAGCACTTTCTAATTTGATTGGATAATTCAGATTATTTAATTCATACCCTTCTAGCTTTCTATCATTTCTCGATTTGGTTCAATAAATCCATATTTCCTTCGAAAAAAAAATCTCATTATATTTTTACTAATTGTCACCAATTTTGTACTATTAGTTATTTTTATCTTAACTTTACATATCATCTGTAGGTCAACAACTTATACAGGATCATGTTGCAGCTGGGCTGTAGGGATAATTTGAAAAACCTCTATAAGCTTTGACTGGAATTATTATTTCTCTCATTTTATTCTAAAATTCACACTCTGCCTTCTAAACATAAGCGATTCTTTCGGTAGTGTATGACGTCGACTTTTCATATTTTAGTTAGATTGTATACTACTTCTCCCCTTATGAATTTAAATTGTATAGTAACAATTTAAAAATTAGTTAATATTTTTAATTCTTAATTTTTTATCATCTAAATGAAAAAATATATTTTTCCCATTATCTCAATAGATAAAGTATAGAGTTCTTAAATATGATGGAATAAACTTTGAACGAATCCAAACCTCTTACCTGTAATTACCTCCAGGATTTTAATACTTGACTTTTACACTTTTAATGTATAATGGAACTTTTCATTTTTCTATTTCAAAATTCTAAGTTGGACCTTTATGGGGAATGGACCGTCATTAGGACTGCTCAATTCGGACCACATAACAACATTGACTCCTCTCTGAGAGGCCCATGTCATAAGACGGCTCACATTGAATGATTATAATAACAATCCATTCCCCTTTTCCCCTCTCAGAGAATCCCATTACTTTATTCTTTTTTTTTTTTAACCTAAACTTTATCCCCAAATACCTATCACCTGGAAAAAAAAGGCTCTTTTTTAATTTAAATGGTGAATTGATAATTTAAACAGTCCAATTGATTTTTAAGTTGTCTTAAAGAATTAAATTTAGTTTTTTTACGATTTAGTTTTATTTTTTTATTTATTTAAGGTTTTTATGCAGTATATAAAAGTGCATGTCATGGTAGGGTGTTCCGCATAAGAGAAAAATCAATGTAATGAAAAGGCAATATGAGAAGGGAGAAAAGTCCAAAAGTGAGGAGTAATGATGCCCATCGGCATCTCCACTGTGTATCATGATGAGGGTGGCAGGAACCTTCGGTGATGGAGGAGCGTCCGGGGAGAATACGTTCAGGGAGAATCACCTGGAAGATACATAAAGTAAGGGTTAGGAGGTCCCCAGAGTATTTTTCCGGGGAGGAATCTCCGACGCCCAAGTCAGTATTTCAGGGTGAAAGATAAGTGAAGGAGCTGAAGGTAGTCTTCTGGAGAGAGAACCCCCCCTTTACCTGTCCTGCCTCCCGAGTATTTATAGGAGGTAAATAGGAGAAGTTTGTTTGCCACAAGCTGCCCAGATCATGACACGTGTCCGGCTGGATGGGATTCGTACCTTTAGGGGGGCTCATAGCCGACCAGAGGGTGTTCGCCCGAAAGCTTGTGTTGCTCGAGAACGGCGTGTCAGAGCGTGTCTGGGGCCGGCGTGTCGGAAACTCATGCCCGAAGGAGGGCTCTTCGGGATAGGCACATCCCAGTGGATAAAGTGCCGAGGGAGCCCTTCTGGACATTCATGGAGGACATGAATTTGTTCTCCGAGGATAGCCAGCTAATGGCTCCCCAGATGGCGACGGGGGTGATGACGAATGCCACCTTTGAGTCACTCATCACTGAATGCCCAAATGAGGAAATCCTCACGGCGAGGATGACTGAGCATGCCGCCCAGGTAGTTCTTTCTTCTCTTTTACTTAGAAAAATTTTCGTCTAAGTTTTTATCGTCTTCTGATCCTTATTCGGGGCCCTTTTTTTTTTTGTAGCTCTTGGTGTACAGCGGATATTTTCGCGCCTGGGCGGTGAAGCAAACAGAGTCCTGCTCTCGGGGTCCGAGGACTCTGCGCAATATGAAGGAGTTATGCGCCAAGTATGTCCTCAAGTACGGCGAACTAAATAAGATTGCAAGGGAGGACATAGTGAATCTTCAGGCGGAGCTCACGGCGAGCAAGCAGAAGCTCTTCCTTGATTTTATGGCCAAGGTCGAGGACCTCGGCTCAAAGTGTGCCATTCTCTCTTCGGAGAATGAGGCCCTTCGGATGGAGAACGCTGAAGATAGCGATAACCTTGCGAAGTCGCTTGCTTTGAACGCCGAGCTCCGGGCTGAGGTTGACTCTTTAAGGAAGGAGGCTAAAAGTAAAAAGAAAAAGAAGCTGGAGGGGAAGATTGCTGAGCTCACGGCAGAGCTGTCAGCCCTTAGTGCCGAGCAGGATCAATTCGACCAGATGACTAAGGTGTCTTACAAATATGGCTTCTGCTTGGCGCGTCATAGGTCCTTTCTTGACATCCTGAGCTTGACCTCTCCTACCTGTCTGCTTTGGACTTTCCCAAAGAGCCCAGGTGGACATGGTCGAAGATGGAGTTTCTCAATCTTCCTCTTGCTGGGCCTGTGCCTCCGGCTGATCCTGCTGAAGATGCCAATGCCGAAGAGACGTCGGATGCTCCGGCTCAGCTGTAGGCTTTTTCTTCTTTGTAATCCTGCCCCTTTGTACTTATTTGCCTTAGAAATTTTAATGAAGATTTTTTTTCTCAAGTGTCCATTCTTTCTTCCGAATATTATTCTTCAGAAGTATGTTTCTTCGGTGAACGTTCGAAATTGTGTCTTCGGAAAGAGCCGTTTTAGACTTTTCCTGTATTTCACCAAGTTTTTAAACTCCACCAAGGAGCTAGTTCCTCTTGGAAGAAAACCAGTAAGGAGCCTTTTTCAGTAACGCGACTATATTCGGCCTATATTTTCATTGGCGACTTCGGGGAGGAGTAGTTACAAGCTTTCTTTCAGAGAAAATGTCTAAGCATAGAATCTTTTCAGAGAGTCTGAATGCCAAGTATTTTTCAACTTTACTCCCTCGGTATCACCCAATTTGTAGACCCCTGGGCGAACTTCGTCGTGGACCAAATAAGGTCCACTCCAGTTTGCCCGAAGTACCCCTTCTGATGGCTTGCGTGGCTCAAATTTGGCCTTTCAGAGAACAACGTCTCCTCTTTTGATTTCTTTTCTTCTTACATGTAAGTTAGTAGCGTGAGCTATTCTTTGTTGGAAAGCCTTCCTCCTAAGTTTGGCCATTTCGCGATGTTCTTCGGCGAGGTCTAGTTTTGTCCACAAGCCGAGATCATTTCCTCCTTCATCGAATACTTGTATTCTTATTGAAGGTCGCATGACCTCAATAGGGATGATGGCTTCTGTCCCGTACACGAGTGAGAAAGGAGTTTCCCCGGTGGCCCTTCGGGGAGTCGTACGATAGCTCCACAGCACACTTGGGAACTCTCCTGGCCATTTCCCTTTTGCCTCCCTTAGTCTCTTCTTCAAGCCATCTTTTATTGTCTTACTGGATACCTCGACTTGCCCGTTACTTTTAGGGTAGGCTACTAGAGCAAAATGCATTTTTATGCCGAGGTCAGCCACGAATTCCTGGAATCCTTTATCCGTAAACTAGGTTCCATTGTCAGCCACTATTACCCTTGGTATGCCAAATCGGCATATGATGTTCTTCCATACGAAATTTTGGATGTCCTTTGCTGAGATTGATGCTAATGGCTCGGCTTCGATCCACTTAGTGAAGTAGTCCATTGCGACTATACAGAACTTTACCCCACCGGAAGCGCTTGGAAGAGGTCCGATGAGATCAATACCCCATACGGCGAAGGGGCAAGGATAATTTGCTGAAGTTATTCTTTCCGAAGGTAACTTTTGGATGTTGGCGTGCCTTTGGCAATTGTCACATCTTCGAACAAATTGCCTTACGTCTTTCCTCAAGGTAGGCCAAAAGTAACCTTGGAGAAGTATCACTCCGGCGAGGGCGTCTGTTCCTATGTGGGAACCACAGGCCCCTTCACGAACTTCTTCGAGGACTATTCTAACATCCTTTTCACTTATGCACCTCTGCAAGGGACTTGCATACCCTTGTCTGTATAGTTCATCCCCGATGAGGAAGTATCTTCCCGAGCACTTTCGTACTTTTGCAGCCTCTTTAGGATCCTTAGGGAGTGTCGAAGTTGCTAGATATTTCTTGATGGGGTCTTGCCATCCTTCCCCCGAGGTTGCTATGCACATTAATTCTATATTGGGTTGCTTCAGCACCTCAGTGGGTTCCTTGGATTTGGCCAAGGTGTCAGCTTGAGTATTATCTCTACGGGGCACTTTTTCTATGTACATACTCAAGTGACCCTCTTGAGCACTATCTAAATACATATATATTGGTCTAACCATAACACACATATTTACATTTATGCACACTATGGCAGCTAAGAAGGAAAACACTACCATAAGTCATAGTTTTGGCTTCCACACATTAGGCAATCTTGTTAAGTTCTAGTGACCAGCTACTGTACCTGTAACTTCCACTAATAAACTGCATCATTCTAGACACATAACCCCTATTTTATTTGCTTCATTATCAAGTAGAGACTTAGAGAAAACCAAGGAATTTTTTTTTACATCAATAGCCCACTTATGGACCAAGTTATGGATTTTTTAAATTGGTTACAAAATTCTGACCAAATGAACAGTAACTTAGCCAACTTTGCAACGTCATATCTTTGGTACAGTGCTCTAAATCCAGAAATTCTAGATCCCAGTTAACCTTCTAGATGTCCTCTAGGTGTGGTTAAAATTTCATACCAAGATTCATTCTACTTAGGGAGATATTAAACTTTAGGTTCAGAGTCAAAATTCTGCCAACTTTTGGACCATTTTGCCCATACAATTTTTCCAAACCATGCAAACACTTCATTCACAAGCAGAAAGCCCTCCAAGGCTATCCCATATATGTCCATTACACATAGGAATTACATTACCTTTCTTTTAACAACTTTATGTGGCCAAAACAGAATTTACATGTAAGCAGCCCATCATTCACACTTAGGCAGCTTTGCACCACATCACTTACATAGCCAAAACATTACTCAAATGTTCACATACTTGTCCCATTTTACATACAATACATGTACACGCATACATGCACTACAATATGGTCTTAACTCTGCTAAATACGCACCCTAGGTTACAAGAGGTCCTGAGACACAATGGACTCCAAAAACAGGAAGCTGGACAGCTGCTGCACAACACAGTAAGTACCACCATTAAAAATACCAAATGTGCTGCTAAAATCACCAAAATTTCCAGATCATAACTAGACATATAGAAGTTCATGAACCTGAAATTTCAGATTAAAACTCAAACCACAAAGGTTAGTTTGAAGCTGATCTTTCAGCTGGACCTGAAATGACAGAATTGAGGGGAATAAGTTTCATTGAGAAACTTAGTAACGGTAGCACTTGGATTCAATAGGCAATGTAACCATCATTAAAACCTGCATCCAAAGACACTAAAACACAAAAATCACAATGCATATATACAAGATATTGCGACTAAATGCAGCAGCCAAACACAAACAACAAACACATGAAATGCGGCGGCAGCATATACCATAGGTTAGTCCATAAAACACATAATAAACATAACCAAATCACTATGGCAGCCCTCCTCAAGCTAACGCTTGGTCTTAGGAGCATTTTAATAGTAGTTAGTACTAACTTTGGGCTCTAGAAACCCTCACTTTACTTCCATCATTGTGCACTTCACGCTAGGTCACAAAACCTTCACTAAGTGCACTACCCTCACGAAGCTTGGTTCATCAAGCACATGGCTCTCTTCCAAGCTTAGCCCTAGCTCAATGGATATTTGAAAATTGCAGAAAACAGTCCATGAGAGCAAGAGAACCCTTACCAAAGTGGGTAGGCTGAAAATCAAGCTTCCTTGAAGTATCCAAGAAATAGCTCTAGTTTGCTTCCAATTGCTTCCTTTTGCCTTCAATTTCAATCAATTGCAAGTTTGAAGGTGTGGTGGCTATGGAGGAAGTATGGCTGTGTTCTTGGGCTGGGGGAGGACAAAAATGAGAGAGGGATAAGTGATTTGGCCACTTCAATGGCCTTAAATGAGCTTAAGGGCACAAAACACACTTAACAAGCTTAACCTTGCTTTATGTCATTTTCTTTCACACTAATTATGGTTTCATTGTATTAAACTCATTGGTACACATGTGCCCAACATTTTTGACTAATTATTATGTCTTGGCTGCCTCCCCCATGGTGGGATAACCCCACAATTCCACCCTTAGACTTAAGTCAAAAGCTTAAACACCTTAAGGTTTACACTAGGACATTTAGGTCCTTATTGCCTTTAGTGTTTCCTTTGTCCAAACTTGTCTTCCATGAGTAATTTGGTCCTCCAATAGCACTTTCATACCATTTATATCCTTCCCATAACTCTCTAAGTCTCTTTCTTGAGAGTTTTGCAATTGAGTATCCGAATTTCGAAAACCTTACAAAAAAGTCCATAGGTTGCTTGACAAACAAGCAATCCTTTAGGCTTTTCTTGGGGGCCAAGTTACCAACTTGGAACACTTTTAAGGAGGCGTTGATCATGCCTTTTACCCCCTCACACTTCAATCACTATGGTGAGAATTACACAATATAATGGTTTTTAGTCATTATGACACACTTGTAATTCTCCCATTTTGTGAGGTGGCAACAATCCTCCCCCACTTAAAAAGTTTGGTCCTCCAAAATAGCCTTCAACTTCGGGTATTCTTCAGGGTACCTTTCCATAAGGTCTTTTTCAGTTTTCCAGGTTGCTTCTCTTTTAGAGCGGTGTGACCACTTAACTTTAACCATGGGAATAAGTTTTTTTTTTAACCTTCTGGTATCCTTGGCTAAGATAGCTATAGGTTTCTCTTCATATGTCAAGTTAGGCTCCAACTGTATGTCTTCCACTAGAATAGCATGCTTTGTGTCTAATAGACACTTCTTAAGCATACTGATGTAAAAAACATTATGAACACTTGACATGCTTGGCGGTAGAGCTAACCTGTATGCTACCTTGCCAACTCTGTCCAAGATCTCATAAGGACTGATGTATGTTGGAGCTAACTTGGTTCTTTTGCCAAATCTGACAGTGCCTTTGGTTGGTGTAATTTTCAGCCAAACATTGTCACCAACCTCAAATTCTAAGTCTCTCCTTCTTTTGTTCACATAGGCTGTGGTCCTTTCATTGGTTGCCTTTAATCTCTCTTGAATTTTCTTGATTTTGGCAGTAGTCTCTTCAATAATTTCGGGACCCAACTCTAGCTTGTCTGAGGCTTCCACTCAACAATGGGGTGTCATGCACCCTCTTCCATATAATGCTTCATAAGGTGCCATGCTAATGGTGCTTTGGTAACTATTGTTATATGGGAATTGCACCAATGGAAAGTGTTGGTCCCATGCACCTTTGAAATCCAACACACAGCTCCTGAGCATGTCTTCTAGTATCTGTACCACCCTTTCAGATTGCCCATCTGTCTGAGGATGATAAGCAGTACTCAAATGGATTTTGGTTCCTAGTGCTTTATGAAAAGCACTCCAAAACTGAGCTATAAATCTTGGATCTATATCGGATACAATGGAGTCTGGCACTCCATGTAGTCTCATTATCTCCTAGACATAGATCTGAGCTAACCTCTCCAAGGAGTCTGTGAGTTTCGTAGGTAAAAGGTGGGCACATTTGGTTAGCCTATCCACAATGACCCATATTGTATCATGCCTTAATTTGGTCATAGGTAACCCAGTCAAAAGGTCCATGGTTATGTTGCCCCACTTCCTCACTGGTATAGGTAAAGTCTGTAGGGTACCAGCTGGCTTCTGGTGCTCTACCTTTACCCTCTAGCATGTGGCACATTTGGATACATAAGTAATTATGTCTCTCCTCATGTTTGGCCACCAGAAGTGAGTCTTCAAGTCTTTATACATTTTCTGACTTCCTGGATGGATGTTCAACTTGCTTGTGTGAGCATCTTCAAGTATTTCATCCTTGAGTTTTGCTCCTTTAGGCACATATATTCGGTCCTTGAAGTACAGTAATCCTTGCTTGTAGGCAAAGGATTGATACAAGGAACCTTTTTCCTCTCCTGAGTTCTTTTTCAGATCAGGATCTGTCTCTTGTGCCTTTCTGGCTTCTTCAATCCATCCAGACTGAATTGTCAATGTGTAAATTTGGGTTCCTCCCACTTATTCCATTTATTCCATAGGCATAGCAGACTTTTTTGCTCACCATGATCAGCTATGGATCCTCCTTTCAAATGTCCTGTGTACTTCCTGCTCAAGGCATTTGATACTAGATTACCTTTGCCCTCTGTGTACTGTATACTGCAGTCATAGTTGATAGCCAAAGGCTATCGCCTCTATCTGGCTGAACTCCCTGCCACAAGAATGGCCAGAAGAGACTGGCGATACCCGAGTGAAAATGGGATCATACACCTCGGGAGATAGCCGAAGAGCTCCGAGCCCGGCACGCCAGGAAACTTGAGGATACTACTAGCCCCCCGAGGTTGCAAACAGATCACCTTCGGAAAAGAGGCACCAGCTATTGCGGGCTGAACATGATCTCCCCGAAGGCGGAACTCCCCTGAAGCTGGGAACCCCCGAACTGGGTGCGTGTTTCCCGAAGAGGCATTGTCCGTACCAAAGGACGACCTCGCCCAGGGACCTCGGGAGTACGGCAAGAGCATTTAAGGAAGCATTTAAGGAAGCCTCTGACACGTCTTTTCACAGACGTCATAAGCCGCCTCAAAAGGCGCTCTGACACGCTGACGCCATCAGAATCACATCATGGCCCATCTCAGCACAAGGCTCAAGGCAACCTGCTACCAGCTATCTGTCCCCTACGCCCAGAAATTCAGGAAACATCCGATCGAACACGTGTCGCAATCTGAACGGGCTAGGCACTCCTATAAATACCAGGAAATAAATACTTGGCAGAAGGTTGGTTGGCAAAGGTCTGACTCCCAGACTCTGAGAAAATCACCAGGCAAGACTCTTCAGCCCCTTTGTGCTATTTCCTCTGCCTTTTCTCAGCCACCACTGACTTGGGCATCGGAGGCTCCCCCCCCCCCCCCCCGGAAACACATTCCGGGGGCCTCCTAACCCACTTTTTCTGAGCATCTCAGGTACTCTCCCTTGGGTGCACCCTCCTCCAGGCGTTCTTCCTCCCAGAAGTCTCTCCAACAGTCACCATGACTCTAAACGATGAGGCCCCTGGCCATCAATAGTCCTTGATGTACTCTAACCATCTCCTTTGCCTCATGTTCATCACTTTCTGAGTGAAAAAGTACTTTAGGCTCTTATGGTCAGTGTAGATCACAAAGGAACTACCCATCAAGTAATGTCTCCATTGCTTCAAAGAAAAAATCACTGCTGCCAGTTCTAGGTCATGGGTAAGACAATTTTGTTCATGGGGTCTTAACTACCTTGACCCATAAGCAATGACATTTCTGTCTTGCATAAGCACACAACCTAACCCAGATCTAGATGCATCTGTATATATGATGTAGGGCTTACTTGGATTAGGAAGAATCAACACTGGAGCTTTAATCAACCTCTGCTTGAGCTCCTGGAAACTCTTTTCACGCTTCTCAGTCCACTCAAATCTTTGACCCTTCCTGGTCAAATGAGTAAGAACTGAGGCAATCATGGAAAAGCCTGATACAAATCTCCTGTAGTATTCAGCTAATCCTAGGAAACTTCTGATTTCCATCACAGTCTTTGATCTTTCCCACTCTTGCACTGCGTTGACCTTTTCAAGGTTTGCCTTAAGGCCTTGTGCATCTATGACATGTCCTAGGAAAGACACTTCCCTTATCCAGAATTCACACTTAGATAACTTGGCATAAAGTTGATGTTCCAATAGAGTCTTTAAGAAAATTTTCAGATGATGTTCATGTTCATTTTCATCCTCGGTATACACTAGGATGTCATCAATGAACACAACCAAAAATTTGTCTAGATGTGGTCTAAACACCCTATTCATCAGGTCCATGAAAGCAACTGGGGCATTAGTCAAACCGAATGGCATGACTGTGTACTCATAATGCCCATATTTGGTCCTAAATGCAGTCTTAGGAATATCTTCTTCCATTACTCTCAATTGGAAGTATCCAAATCTCAAATCTATCTTAGAGAAGATTTTCACTCCCTTGAGTTGATCAAACAGATCCTCAATCCTAGGGAGTGGATACTTGTTCTTGATAGTCACTACATTAAGCTTTCTGTAGTCAATGCATAGTCTCAATGATCAATCCTTCTTCTTCACAAAGAGAACAAGAGCTCCCCATCATGAAACACTTGGCCTTATGAACCCTTTTTCAAGAAATTCATCAAGTTGTTTCTTGAGCTCATTCATCTCTGTGATTGCATTCTGTGAGGACGTATGGATATTGGACTAGCTCCTAGTTGCAACTTGATCTCAAACTCAATTTCCCTTAGTGGAGGAATACCTTGCAGGTCTTTAGGAAAGACTTGTCGAAAGTCTCTCACTACAGGTATTCTATTTACTTCTTCTTCACAGTGCAATTGATTCAATGCATAACAATAATCATGCTCAGAAACTAGTCGTGTTCTTGAGATACCCAAATTTTTTATTTTTCCCGCCATAGGCTAGTGAACCGTCGTGTCTTGAAAGTAGTCGTGCCAATCTCGAGCAGCGTGCCCGGGTTTTCTGAATGTCAGAAAATGCGTCCTAGTTTCTTGTGACGGGCGACATGTGGCAGGCATCAGCTGGGATGGGCACGCCTTTCCGCACACGAGGGGCAATTATGGCGACATTTCGCTTTCGCGCAGCATTTATGACGCCCTTTTGGCCACCCTTCCTCGATCTATATAAGCCTTCCTCCTGTCATACTCATTATTTGTGTTTCTTTGCTCTCATTTTGCTCTGTGCCTTTTTCTCTTTTTTGTGGCGGTTTTAGCGGCGGAGCGATTTCCGGCGTTCTTTCACGACGACGTCCTCAAACCCAGACTTCGGCAAGACTTTTGGTGGGTTCTGATTTCTAGAGTTCCTTCGATTTCTGCTTTTCTATTCGCTTCTCAAAGTCATTTTTCCTCTTTCCGAAATTATTTTTCCCCCTTTTTCCGAAGTCATTTTTCGGTCAACCATGCCTGTTCCCGAGAGCTGCCAACCTCTTATGTCTCACCCTTGTTGCACCACTCCTAAAAAATTAGAAAAGTGGAAGACCAAATTTTTCCTTCCCTTGTATGCCATCACAAGGTTACCTCGCCTTGGCCAGTTTAGCTCTATGAATAGGGGTGACGAGGTTACCATTTTTTGAGCCCAACTGAAGGCCGGACTTCGGTTTCCTCCTGCGAAGATGATTTGTGACTTTTTCCAATTTCATGGCATAGCCGTGAATCAGCTTCCTCCCAACTCAATTTTCTATTTGAATGCCTTTCTCTGCATGTGCGGGATCTTCGGGGTAAAACCCCATTTCATCCTGTTCATGCAGTACTATAAGCTCTATCCAGTTCCAAAGGGTCGCTTTTATTTCATGCTGCCTCGAGGATCTGGGAGCAAGAAATTTATGTTCACCTTCGCTACCGAGGATAGCTGGCTAGGGTGGCAAAGGAAGTTCTTCTTCCTGAAGGTGGCGGAGGCCTGGTCGCATGTCCCGACTAAGTGGGCTCGGGGAAACCTGGAGGCGGATGTCATGGATCCCAGGAAGCTGCTAACTCCCGAGTTGGCGGTGAGGTTTGGGGACTTTGACAGACGAATCCGTTCTGTCGCCGACTGGGATGCCGAGGTCCCTTCACACTCTCTCTACCCTTTCCCGATCATGTGGAAACTCATGACCTAGGATGTCCTTCGGGAGTTGGGGGTTGTTACGGAGCACAAGACGGATCTCGGCATGCAAGCTCTTGCTACCGAGGGGAAGAACTCTTGGCTGGTGAAGCTCCTTCGAAGCGAGCTTACTTACGAAGCCTTTTTTGAAAGTAAGTTTCTTTCAAAGTTTTTTCAGCATCAGTGCCTGTGGACTTACACTGATTTCTTCCCTCTTTTTCAGAGATGGGCGACGAGTCTGCCGCCTACTACAGGTCTCTCTTCCTTGGTCTGGCCGAGAAGGGAGAACAAAAGAAGAGGCACAAGGCTTCTGGGAGCGGATCATCTTCGGCCAAAAAGGCCAAGAAGGACACCCCTCTTCCCCCTCCGGAGGACGTTTCGAAAGTCGGTGATGTTATTGCTACTTCCACCAAGGTTGGTGATGTCATTACAACTTCTACAGAGGTTGCAACTTTGCCCCAGCCTGAAACTGCCGGGGCGGTTCTTGCCGAGGTGGCCATTCCTGCCCTTCCGAGTCCCGCCACGTCGGTGGATTTGTTGGGCTCTTTGGCGGATCTTTCTGCCGAGATTTAGAAAAGTACCGAAGGGCCAAAGGCAAACATGTTCCTGCCGACGTGGAGGAGGTCGGTGACTCTGATGACGACTGTGCCGAGGTCGCGCCAGGTTTGTCTCTTTTTCCCTGCAATCAACTTACATTTTTTATAATCAAGGAATTTTTACCAGATAAGATGCATGATTCTTTTTGTAAAGGATCCGGCGCCCCTGGCTTGGAAGATTGAGCATGCCCGAATGAGGGATCTTCAGGATTCTCATGTCCCGAAGGACAAAGTCCCAAGGGAGCCATTCTGGTCTTTTACGGAGGACATGAATCTGTTCTCCGAGGATTGTCGAGAAATGGCTCCCCAAATGGCGAGGGGAGTGCTTACTCAGGCATCCTTCAAGGTAGTCGCTGAGGAGTGTGCCTCCGAGGATGCCCTTGCTACAAAAGTTTCCCAGCATGCTGCTCAGGTAACTCTTCAGGCTCTTCACTTTTCCTTCCCACTTTTCGCCTAAGTGTTTTTGGCTTTCCTTGTGCAAATTTCGCTAAGTACCTTTTTTTTTTTTTGCAGCTTTTGGGGTATAGTGGATACCTCCGAGCTTGGGCAGCAAAGCAGTCTTTGGCCCGAGCTTGGGCTGAAGACAAATTGGAGAAGGCCAAAGTTTTTTGTGCTAACTCGGTGCTGACGAACACCAAGTTGAGCCAAATATGCAAGGAGAAGATTGCCAGTCTTCCGGAGGAG
This sequence comes from Aquilaria yunnanensis, assembly GCA_039654915.1. Classification (NCBI taxonomy): domain Eukaryota; kingdom Viridiplantae; phylum Streptophyta; class Magnoliopsida; order Malvales; family Thymelaeaceae; genus Aquilaria; species Aquilaria yunnanensis. The sequence continues at coordinate 82,479,945 of CM077598.1, forward strand.
TTCTTGAAGGGCCAAGAGGGACTCTTGAAGGATTTTTCCAAGAAGATGTCCGACCTTGGCGACAAATTAATCAGTCTAACTTCAGCCAACGAGACCCTTCAAATGGAAAAGGAAGGGGAGTCTGCCCTCCTGGCGAAGGCGATGGCTTAAAATGCTGAACTCCAGGCCAAGGTCGACTTGCTAAAGGAGGGTTCGAAGAAGAAGAAGAAAACCAAGGAGCTGGAGAAGGAGATTTCAGACCATCAGCAGGAGGTTTCGGATCTTCAACATGAGGCGGACGAGTTGGACGTTGAAAGGGGCAAAGCCGTCCATACGTCCAAGGTTGCTTTTCAGGACGGCTTCTGCCTAGCCCGTCATCAGTTTCTGAAGAAGTATCCAGACCTCGATCCTTCCTTTCTGGTTGCCCTAGATATTCCCGGGGGGCCTCGGAGGATGTGGTCAAGAGTCGAGTTCCTTAACCTGCCGTTTCCTCCTCCTGCACCGAAGGTGGCGGCGAAAGATTCAGGAGCCGAAGCTTCCCATGATGCCAGGGTCCCTTAGATATTCTAGGACCTTTGCCTTCTTCTTTTTCTTTGTACTCTTCTTCTTGTAATCTTCTCCTTGTATCAAGACCTTCTTCAATGAATTTTCCTTCATTATTTTGGCTAAGTCTTTTTGAGCAATTTTTGTTTCCCACTTGTCCCGACCACTTTCGGTCAAGGGACTTCGGTAGTCTTTTTCCTCGTTTTCGCCGGCCATTCTTCGGGAGATCTTCGCAGTTGGCAAAGTTCCCTTAGGCAAAGTTTAGCCTACCCCTTGTCGGCCGTGTTCGGTAGACTTGCCCTCTTTTGGGTCTATAACCCAACTAACTTCGGAAGGAATAGGAGACTTTCGGGAGTCCATACTTCAGCTTTGTTCGGTGAACATTCACAGACAGGGGAAAACTTTTTGTACTTAGAAAAATTTCTGGCTTTCACTATTTCTTGTCTAAAAATTCTAAGTGTAGAATTTCTTTAAGGCGCCCGAGTGCCTTGTATTTTTCAGTTTTCCTTCTTCGGTGTTGCCGAGCTTGTATACTCCCTTTCGGACCTCGTTTAGGACCAAATGCCGAAGTACCCCATAGGACGGCTTTCAAGGATCTAATTCGGTCTTTCGGGGGCAAGGTCTCCTTTTCCTTATTCCTTTTGGCCTATCATGCAGGTTTAAACTTATGGCCATCTTTTACCGAAAAGGCTCTTCTTTCGGGCTTGCTTAATCGGCCATCCTTCGCCAAACATCTGTATGATGGCCGAACTACTTCAAATGGATAGTGGCTTCTATACTGGAGATAAGTGACAACTCCTTAGTACAATAGGAAGTTCTCTTGGCCACTTTCCCTTTGCATCTCTTATAGTTCCTCTTTTGTAGCTCTTTCGGCAACTCTACTTGTCAGTTGCTCGGGGGATGAGCTAGTGGGCTGAAGAGCCTTTTTATTCCGAGGTCGGTGATGGATTCTTTAAATCTTCTGTCCATAGATTGGAAATCATTACTGGCCAGTGTCACCGTCGGTATGCCAAATCAGCATACTATGTTGTTCCAGACGAACTTTTTGTGCACCTTTTGCCGGCATGGTTGCTAGGAGTCTTGCCTTATCCCACTCAATGAAGTAGTCCTCTACTATTACGCAGAACCTTACCTTCGGGTGCTGTCTGGAGTGGCTTGGTGCAATCTTTCCGAGGTTATCCGCTCCGAAGGCAGTCTTCGGGTGCTGGCGTTTCTCTGTCCATTTTCACACCTCTTGGACGAATTGTCCTGCACCCATTTTACCGATATATCTTAATAACGGAATTGCGTACCTTTGCCTGTATAGCTTTTCCTTAATCAGGAAATATCATCCGAAATGTCTTCGCACTTCCTGCCTCTTCATGAGGATTTTCGGGACTTCTTGGTTGCGAGATTCCTATTTGTAGGATCTTTTCACCTTTTGTGCAAGGTTATTACACCTAGCGTTGCCATGCTCGGATGGCCCAACACTTTTGGTAATCAAATTTGATCGTCTTGGTGGCCTCCTTGCCTTCGGGCCTCCGAGGGGGTATCCTAGCGCCCTGATGTTCTGCGCTCGGTGTTCCACTAACACGGAGTTTCCACTCTGGATCTAGCTTCGCTCTGTCTCTTTTGTTGGTTTCAGCCTTCCCTACTTCTGGGATTTCGGCGATCTAGTCTGCCAGTACCTGGGCGCTTACTGCCCTTCTAGGCTCATACGCGATGTAGTACTCTTTGAGTTCAATGCACCATTTTGATAGTCTTTTCCGAATGCTCTACTCTTTTTCACGGCGTTGCGCGGAGGCGGGTCACCTCGGACAACGGTCGTGTCCTGGGAAGTAGAGTCGACGCCTTCTGCCCGCAAGTCAAGTCGTAAACGACCTCTCGGGGCAATGGGTTTTGACTTCGTTGCCGAGGAGATCACGATTTTTCTCCTTGAGTGCAGAACTCCTTCGGCGTGGAGGTTTGGGTCATCCCGACCCTGCTTTTCCCGTAGGTCATACTCCGGGGAGCATGGTTCCCGCCGAGGACTCATCCCGTTGATCTCCATTTTCCCAATTCCTGTGAATTAGCATGGGACTCTCCACCCCACGACGTACTGATGAGGAGGGCCTTCGGGCCAAATTTTTGCTGCGGCCTTCTTTGGCTTGACTACTGCATCATTTCGACCATGCCAGGGCATGGGAATTCACGCAGGAAGCCTATGGTAATAGTCAGAGGACGTTCTCCCTCGGGCAGGGAAATCCCTGCTACCATTATTTGGTTGCTTGTTGAATCTCTGGCGCGGATGGTAACCTCGGGAGTCCCCTCTCCTTAGAATGCCGAGCTTCAACTTTCGGCAACCTGGGAGTGAGTTCCCACAGACAACGCCAGATGATGCGGTCCAGAGGTGCGGAGCCAGCATCTGATGCGGTACGGTTAAGCGGAGCCAGCATCTCCACTGTGTGCATCGGTGTGGGCAGCAGGGGGTCCTAGAGGTGCAAAAAGGTACCCTGAGAAGGTCACCTTAAGTGGTGGCCGGCAGCTTCCTGGTACCGTGGTTGGTGAGGACGGGAAAGACTTCTGGCACGGGAGAGAGCCTGGAGTGGAGATCCTTCAGGGAGACCTGGCTAAAACACTCAGAAAATAAGGGTTATGAGGCCCCCGAGGTGGTTTTCTAGGGGGGAACCTCCGACGCCCAAGTCAGTGCTCCGAGAAAGAGAGATACTCAGTAATAAGCACAAGGGACTCTAGCCTAGCGTGTGTTTCTGAGGGCTGAAGGGAGAGTATTCAGGCGGAGAGAGGAAAGCGTCCTCTTGTCCTTTTGGTCCTCCGGGCGGAGAACCTCCTGCCTGTGACCATTTCCCTGGTCTATAAGGGAGGAGGTGATCCCTTCAGATTGTGACACGTGTATGGATGGATGGTGTTCGTATTTTTGGGCATGGAGGCCCCTAGGCATCTACAGGCTCCTCGGGCCACGTGCCGTAGTAGGTGTAGCCCTGTGTCACAGCGCTTCTGGAGGTGGCGTGCCAGAGCGTGTCTAGAGGTGGCGTGTTGGAGACGTCTATGAGCGAAGTGTCAGAGACTCCTTGATGGCTCTTGCCGTACAACCGAGGTCCCTTTGGTTGATGTCTCACTTCGGGGTGAAGGGCTCTTTCCCGGAGTCGGGCTGGAACCTCGGTGTCTACGTCTTCGGGGGGCTTTCTCCCACAGGGGGTGGTTGGTCTTTCTTCCCAGAAGCTGATTCGGTCACCCTCCCGAAGGAGGCGCTATGCTGGCTCCCGAAGTTGGAATGTGGTGAACTACCGAGGTCGTGCGCCTTAGGTGTATGACTTCCTTTACTCCGAAGTCCTTTCCGAGGTCATATGCCTCAGGTGTCTAGCTCCCTCTTTCCCGTGGTCGGCGGGTGGTCAAGGCGATAGCACTTTGGCTATCACCTAGTGTACATACTCAAGTGACCCTCTTGAGCACTATGTAAATACACGCATATTGGTATAATCATAACACACATATTTACATTTATGCACACTATGGCAGCTAAGAAGGAAAACACTACCATAAGTCTTAGTTTTGGCTTCCACACATTAGGCAATCATGTTAAGTTCTAGTGACCAGCTACTGTACCTGTAACTTCCGCTAATAAACTGTATCATTTTAGCCACATACCCCCTGTTTTCTTTGCTCCATTATCAAGTAGAGAATTAGAGCAAACCAAGGAATTTTGTTTTACATCAATAGCCCACCTATGGACCAAGTTATGGATTTTTTAAATTCGTTACAAAATTCTGACCAATTGAACAGTAACTCAGCCAACTTTGCAATGTCATATCTTTGGCTACAGGGCACTTTCATACCATTTATATCTTTCCCATAACTCTACAAGCCTCTTTCATGAGAGGTTTGCAATTGAGTACCCGAATTTCAAAAAACCTTACAAAAAAGTCCATAGGTTGCTTGACAAACAAGCAATCCTTTAGGCTTTTCTTGGGGGCCAAGTTACCAACTTGGAACACTTTTAAGGAGGTGATGATCATGCCTTTTACCCCTCACACTTCAATCACTATGGTGAGAATTACACAATATAACGGTTTTTAGTCATTATGACACACTTGTAATTCTCCCATTTTGTGAGGTGGTAACATAGGTGATGTCATATTCATCGAGCTCGATGCACCACTTTGATAGTCTTCCTAAATGATCCAGCTTTCTCATGACATCTCGCAAAGGTAGATTACTTCGGACAAGAATAGGATGCCCTTGAAAGTAAGGCCGTAACCTTCTACTTGCCAGTATCAAGGCGTAAATCACCTTCTGGAGTAAGGGGTACCTGACTTTGGCACCATGTAAAGACTTACTCACATAATATACTAGCCATTGCCTTCCTCCTTCTTCCTTTACGAGGACCGAACTTACCGTCTTTTCAGTGACGGTGAGGTAGAGGATCAGGGTTCTGCTTCCCAAGGTTGTCGAAGTGTCTGCAGATGGGTTAGGTAATCTTTGAGCTCTTCCCAAGCTTTTTGGCAATCTTCATTCCAAGGGTGTGCCTCGGTACCGAAGTTACCTTCATTTTTTGCTGCTTTGGTGAGATCCCCATATCAGGAGATGAATCTACTAAGAGAAGTGATTCTTCCAGTGAGCCTCTGCACATCCTTGGTGGTCTTGGGAGTTCGGAATCCTAAAAGGGCCTTAACCTTTTCTGGGTTGGCGTCAATACCTCTCTCTGACATCATAAATCCGAGGAACTTCCCCACATTTGCCCCGAATATGCACTTCTCTGGGTTCAGGCGAACTCTGAATTCCCGAAGTCGGTGAAATGTTTCTTCTAAGTCTATGATATGACTACTAGATAGTTTGCTCTTAACTATCATATCATCTACATAGATTTCCATGTTCTTCCCGATTTGGGATTCGAAGACCCTGTTCATCAACCTTTGGTACGTGGCTGTAGGTACCCACTTCGATGATGAAGGTAGTTTTCTCCTCGTCTTCGGGATCCATCCGAATTTGGTGATATCCGCTGAATGCGTCAAGGAAGCTAAGGAGGCCATATTCGGCAGTTGAGTCCATCAATTGGTCTATTGGCGGCAAAGGATAGGAATCGTTGGGGCAAGCATCATTCACGTTTCAGAAGTCGATGCACATTCGGAGTTTATCACTCCCTTCCTTCATTGTGATAGCAACGTTACTAAGCCATTAGGGATATATGACCTCCTTTATTATGCCTGCCTCTGTCAACCATTGGACTTCAGCCTTGACGAAGTTGTTCTTATGAGCCGAGAGGCTTCTCTTTTTTTGGCAAATGGGCTTCGCGTCAGGGCATATCTTAAGACTATATTGGATTATGTGAGGGTCTACCCTAGGCATGTCCTTCAGCGAGTAAGCAAACAGATCTTTGTTCATTAAAAGGAAAGATACAAGCCTTTGCTTGTCACCTTCGGCCAGCTGTTTCCCTACACGGGTACTTCGGCCCAGCACAAGTTCTACATTCTTGATTTCAATTTTCTCTGAGTCACTTTTCTCTCCTTCTGTAGCCTCTTCGGCCAGTATGCCCTTCTCTTCCGAGGTCTGCATGTGCACTTTCATTGGGCTCTACCTCGCCCTCACAAAGACCTTCCTGACTTTGGTCTGATCAATAAATACCTCTGCATCCCCTTCCTTCGCTGCGAAGGTGACCGTCAGGAATTTCACATCTGAGCAAATGTGAAGATTCCCCTGAGTTTGCCTTCCGAGGATGGCATTGTATGAAGAGGGGATGTCAATGACTATGAACCTAGTCAAGGTGGAGGCAAAGAGCTCTTCGTTGCTCTGAACAGAAGTTCCCCTTAACATCAGAGGTAAGTCTATCCACCCAACGACAGGGAGTTCGGACGGACCTACCCTGAATGTAGGGGAGGTGACAAGTTTGAGGTCACTTCTTCTGATGCCCATGTTCGGTAGCAGATGGGAGAATAGGACATCGGCGTTGGAACCATCGTCAAGGAGGACCTTTTTGACGTCCCAACTCCCTATTCTTGCCATGACGAGGAATGGGTCATTGTGAGGGAATACCACGGTAAACCCATCTTTCCGAACAAGCTTGTTCGATGGGTTACCGAATTCCATTGTTGAGATTTCCTTTATTTTTCTCTTTCTCTCGGCCGAGGGTATCCCAGTGGTGATTGTTTGGATTACTCACGCCGGAGGTCCTGGATTTTTTCGAGGACATCGGTTCTGACGTCAATCGAAATTGTAGTACTCCTCTTCTTTTCTCTCTTCTTCCCTCCTTCCCTTGGGGGAGGGCATCCACAGGTATCGCCGAGTTGGCCCTGCTTGATCAAAGATTCGATATACTTCCTCAGCTATAAGCAATCCTCAGTGTCATGCCCGTGATCCCGATGGAACTGACAGTACTTCTTCATATTTTTCTTGTTTTCTGAGGTCATGCCATTTGGTCATTGGATCTGGTTGCCTTGCCTTTCCATTGCTGGGTGTATGTTCGTTCTCGTGGTGTTCAAGGGGGTGAACGTTATTGGCTTCTTCCCCATCTACTTTCGAGGTCTCCCTCCACATTCGGTTGGATACCGCGGTTGGCTGCTTTATCCTTTAGGGCGAGTGTGGTCAGACTTCGGCCTCCTCATCCTAAGCTCCTCAGCCATCATGTGTTGTTTTGCCCTTCGATAGAATTCTCCGAGGGTGTCTAAGGGATCTTTAGAGAACTCGTAGAAGAGTTGTGAGTCTCTCCAAAGTCCCCTTATCAAGGCGAGGATGCGTATTTCAGGACGAAAGTCCGGCACACTCAGGGCCTCGCGATTGAACCTTTCAACATAGTCATGAATGGTCTCCCCATTCCTTTGCGCTAAGTCGAACATCTAAATAGGCATCTTCACCGTCGGCCTGCTACTGATAAACTGTTGCATGAACGCCATGGACAACTCCTGGAAACTCATTATAGTTCCAGGGGTGAGGGAGTTGTACCACGTAGTTGCCGGGCCGGAAAGGGTGACCTCAAAGCACTTGCAAAGGGTGGCATCATCAGCATCGTGTAGCACCATGCTCCACTTGTACTTGGTTAGGTGGGCTTGACGGTCACCATGCCCGTCATAGGTTTCCAAGCGAGGTACCCAAAAATCGCTTGGCATTGGTGCTTCCACTACCATCCGGACGAAGGGTGACTCTTCTCCAGTGCAGGTCTCAGATAACCTTGACCAGACAGGCTTTCGAGCGATCTGCCTCTCTACTTTTTCCAACCTCTCTAGGATCTTCTCCATGAGTGTGGTGGGACTGGTCTCTTCCCGTCGCCTGCTGGCCTCCGGCAATGAGGAACGACGCCTTCTTTTCGGGGAGTAACTTCGGTGGTGAGGGGATAGTGACTTCCTGTTCGGTGATGGACTTCGCCGGCGGGAAGTTTTGAGGCCTCTCGACGTCGTTTCTTCGGCATGAAGTCTTTTGGAGAGTGCGCCCTCTATTGAGGACTCGTCATGGAAGTCTCTACTTTCTGAACTCTAGTGGGTAGACTTAAGGCTCCTCTCCCGGCGGGCAATAGGTGAGGAGGCCCTTCGGGCTAAAGGTTGTTGAGACCACCTCTGGTCCAACTGCTGAGTCATCTCGGCCACAATGGAGCGCTGAAAATCTCATAAAAAGCCCATCGTGATGGTGACAAGACGTTCATCCTCAGGCAAAGAAGTTCATGTGGCAGGATGTTCAGTTTCCGGTTGAGTCTCTGGCGTAGACAGGGACTTTAGGAGTCCCTTATCCTTGAAACGCCGAGTTTCAACGACGGGGACCTGGGAGTGTGTTCCCATAAACGGTGCCAAATGATGCCCATCGGCATCTTCATTGTGTAACATGGTGAGCCTGAGGTAGGAACTTCCGATATGGATGTGTCTGGATGAGGGAACTCAGACGCGAAGGTGGCTGCAAGAGTCAGGAAAACAAGGCTTAGAGACTCCCCGGAGTGTGTTTTCGGGGGGAGCCTGCAACGCCCAAGTCAGTATTTGTGAGAACCAAAGGTAGAATAGAAAGAGAGTAGAGAGCAGAAGATAGCAGGAGTTCTCTGCGCTATTTTACCAAAGTCCTATTCAAGTATTTATAGGAAGGTGTATAGAGAAGGCCGTTTAGCACAGCCCATTCTGATAATGACATATGTGTGGTCGGATGTGGTCCATACCTTCAGAGATGGGTATCTCCAGCTGTCCAGAAGCCATTCTGGTCAGAGTTCAAGGGCTTGTGCGAGGGCTGTGTTAGAGGCTCCTTCACCGTGTGGAAGGCCTCTGTGTCAGAGGCTCTTCAACCGTCTTTGTCATACCTCCCAGACCTCTTCGGGGAAGTAAACCTTTTCAGGATATGAGACTCCTTCGGGACAGGAAGTCCCCATCGGGGAGGTCCTTTGGCTGGGTGATGCACCTTCGAGAGGCGCTATGCCTTGCCGAGGATGGAGATGCACTCTCCCGAAGTTGGTGGGCTCAAATATCTGAGGGTGGTAGTATGTATGTTTTCCTGAGGTCGGTTTAGCCAATCCTGGAGATGGTTGTTGGTAACCAAGGTCGAGGCCAGGTACCTTCCGAGGATGGTGTTAGCCTTTTTTTCCCGCGGTTGGTCGTATGTGTTTTTCAAGGGTGGTGCTAATCGAGCAAGGTTGGGAATCCTTCAGGGATAATAGCCCTTCGGCTATCAGTCTGAAAAAGAGGTTGAAAGAGGCTAAGGGAAAATGGATGGGGGAACTCCCGAGTGTGCTATAGAGTTATTGAACAACCCTTAGAAGAGCTACTAGAGAAACACCATTCTCACTTGTCTTTGGCACTGAGGCCATTATCTCTGTCGAAGTCATACAACCGTCTATCAGAATACAGGCGTTTGACAAAGAAGGGAACAACCTCAGGCTAAAAGCTAAGTTAGACATGATTGACGAACATAGAGAAATGACTGAACTCAGAAGAAAAGCCTTTTAGCATAGGGTAGCAATTGCTGCGAACTTGTATGTTAAACCTAAAGGGATTAAGAAATGGGACCTTGTTCTCAAAAAAGCTGAACTGGATTCTCGAAGACCATCTCATGGTGTACTTCGGGTAAATTAGGAAAGGCATTATTTAGTCTTCAAGGAAGTTCGGCCAGAGGTCTATAAGCTCAGAAATGTCGAAGGAGAAGAGTTGAAGAACACAAGGCATTCTGACTCTTTGAAAAAAATTTACACTTAGAATTCTCCAAATGAGTTTAACTGAATATGGTTGCTCCCAAAAGTACATAAATGATATTGTACTAGTATGGCCAAAGGTGGATGACCGAATGTGGTTAATCCTGAGGGTACCTAAGTATTTTTTATGGAGCAAGTTGTCCAAGTATGGTTGACTAAATATGGTTAATTCCGAATACGGTTAACCAAAATTAGTTGATTCTATTCTTAAAACAGTTAGAAGGATGTCCATAACTCGCTGAAGATAATTGGACATTACCTTCTGAAAAGACTAAGGTTGTGAATCCTTGGTAAATTTTTTAAGGTAGTATGCGACTGAAGGTGTTGAGCCCTACATTACCGAATATGGTAAGCTAGTCAAAGATGGTTAAACATCGAAGGTCGTACAGAGGTCGTATCCATCAAACACTTTGCCAAATTTTTTGGAAATAAAGTTCCATTAAGAAAGGACGTACAAAAAAAAAAAAACCACCACATCTTATGGGTTATTAGAAACATCTTCATGGTCCTTGGCATTTGCATCTTCAGGGTCACCACCTTCAGCGTCATCCTCATCTTCATCACTTGCATCTTTCGCTGAGGAAAGAGGAGTAGGAAGGTTAAAGTATTCAATTTTTTACCATGGCGAAAATGGTCCTTCAAGGATGTCAAGGGCACTTGAAAAGAAGACATGGACGTCGGGGTATTGCTGAAGGACTTGATGACGAGCAAGGCAGAAGCCATCTTGGAATGAAGACTTTGTTGCCTCATCTGCCTTAGCTTTCTAAGCCTTAAGGTCCTCCAACTCCTTCTTTAGTGCCTTGACCTCCTTCTCCACCTTCTTCTTCTTCTTCTTCTACTTCTCTAACCGCTCAATTTTGACAACGAATTTGATGTTGATCTCCAACGACTTGGTAAGGTCAGCTACGGCGTCTTTTTTCTCCTTCTAAAGGGCTTCCCCTTTAAAGCTCAGCTTGACCACCTTCGTGCCGGGGTCAGAGATCTTCGAGGAACATTCATCAAGCAGCGTCCTCTGGCTCTCCAGAACCTCCTGGTGAAGCTTGGCCAGGTCTTCCCATGCAATCTTGTTAAGTTCGCTGTATTTCATGCATGAACTCGCAAACATTTCCTTGGCCTTAGCCAAGTTCTCCTCTAACTGACTATGGATGGCAGATTGTTTGGCCACCTAAGCCCGAAAGTAGCCTTCATATCCTAGTAGTTGCAAGTGGAAAATACCTGATGTGAGCCACAACAAATTTGAAGACTTTGAAAAATCAAAAATTTTTAAGTACTAGGGGTCACCTGAGTAGCATGTTTGGTCATTCGAGCGGCAAAGATCTCCTCGTTCAGGCAGTCCTCAATCAGTGTTTGGAAGGTGGCGTTGGTCATGATGCCCCTCGTCATTTGAAGGACCATTTTCTGACAGTTTTCCTAAAAAAGGTCCATGTCCTCGATGAAGGTTCAGAAGGGTTCCTTCAGGACCTTGTCCTTCAAAATCTTTGAGTCCTAAATGGCCCTCCACCAAAGGTGGTCCGTCATCCACACAGTTTGGGCCCTATGCTTTGCACAGTCAAGCCGAAGTTCCCTTATTAGATTATCTCTTAGCCATTCATCTACAAGGTCTAAAATACTGAAAAATCCAAAACTCATAGATGAATGGCTAAGAGACAAACCTGGTGCAAGTTTTGTGTTAGAATCACTTAGATCGAGTACTTTGGCAGGGATCTCTTTCCTTTTACGCCTTCGCCTCTCCTCGGCCTCCTTTGTCAAAATCTCCCCCAACGAGGTCCCTAACATCTCAGTTGCAACATTGGGACTTAAAGGGGTGGAGAAGATGGCCGTGCCCGAGGACGTGTCTACACCCACGAGTGTTTGGTCCAACACCTCAGTCTGGCCTTCTTGAGAGGGGACAATGAGTCTTCCTTGGTTTTCTTCAACTTCAACGCTAAAGATGGGCCAGTTGGCCCCTTTTTTCTCTTTGGATTCTTCTTGTTCTACTCCTTTTTCTTGACTTGGCTGAGAAACAAAATCTTGTAGAAGGCTGTAGACTTATCGCCCATCTTTGCGATGGAAAAAAGATCAGTGTAAGTATAAAAAATTATAACATTACGGTTGAAGTATCAGCTTACTTTCTACAAGGCCGAAATAAGAGAGTTCGCCCTGGAGGAGCATAACAAGCCATGCCTTCTTTCCGTCCACCAATGGCTTTGGCATATCTGTGCTGGTAACGTGTTTGGAGGTAATCCCAAGCTCCCGAAGAACCTTTTCGATCATGAAACTCCATCCAATAGGGAATGGGTAGAGAAAGCGTGAGGTTCCTCGGCATCCCAGTACGTGATGGCCCGAACACGGCTGTCGAACTCCCCAAACTGAGATTCCAGTTCTAGAGTTAACAATTTCCTCGGATCCACTACATTGATAGCTAGGGTACCCAAAGCCCATTGAGCTAGAAGATCTTTCCACTTCTCATCAATCTCCATGAAGAAATACTTCTTCTGCCATCCTCGCCAACTGTCCTTAGTGCCGAAGGTGAATGTAAATTTCTTGTGATGGCCATGGGCCTCATCGTTTAGAGTCATGGTCACTGTTGGAGAGACTTCTAGGAGGAAGAACGCCTGGAGGATGGTGTGCCCTAGGGAGAGTACCTGAGATGCTCAGAAAAAGTGGGTTAGGAGGCCCCCGGAATGTGTTTCCGGGGGGGGAGCCTCCGACGCCCAAGTCAGTGGTGGCTGAGAAAAAGGCAGAGGAAATAGCACAAAGGGGCTGAAGAGTCTTGCCTGGTGATTTTCTCAGAGTCTGGGAGTCAGACCTTTTGCCAACCAACCTCTTGCCAAGTATTTATTTCCTGGTATTTATAGGAGTGCCTAGCCCGTTCAGATCGCGACACGTGTTCGGTTGGATGTTCCCTGAGTTTCTGGGCGTAGGGGACAGATAGCTGGTAGCAGGTTGCCTTGAGCCTTGTGCTGAGATGGGCCATGATGTGATTTTGATGGCGTCAGCGTGCCAGAGCGCCTATTGAGGCGGCTTTATGACGTCTGTGAAAGGACGTGTCAGAGGCTTCCTTAAATGCTTCCTTAAATGCTCCTGCCATACTCCCGAGGTCCTTGGGCGAGGTCGTCCTTTGGTACGGATGGTGCCTCTTCGGGAAACACACACCCAGTTTGGGGGATCCCATCTTCAGGGAGTTCCGCCTTCGGGGAGATCATGTTCGGCCCGCAATAGCTGGTGCCTCTTTTCCGAAGGTGATCTGTTTACAACCTCGGGGGGGCAAGTAGTATCCTCAAGTTTCCTGGCGTGCCGGGCTCGGAGCTCTTCGGCTATCTCCCAAGGTGTATGATCTCACCTTTACTCGGGTAGCGCCAGTCTCTTCTGGCCATTCTTGTGGCAGGGAGTTCGGCCAGATAGAGGCGATAGCATTTGGCTATCATCTTGCTCCTAGATCCCCGAGGGAGTAAGAATTAAAATCCCCCCTTCGGAATAGGATGAAGTTTATAGTATTGGAGAAAGAAGATAAAGTGTGGAACGATTTTGAAAACCCCACACATACAAAGGAAGGCATTAAAGTAGGCATACGAGTTCAGAGGCATCTGATTAATGGCTATGCCATGGAAATAGCATAAGTTAGAGACCACCCTTAAAGGAAGGTAACGGAGACCCGCCTTCAATTGCGCTATGAAGATGATAACCTCCTTCGGCTGAGGAAGGTAGCTCAACTCATTGTGACCGGGCAGCCTAATTTTTGCATAAGAAGGAAGAAAGAAATTTTTTCTCCATTTCTCAAACTTCTTCAAAATCGCACAGCTCATATGGGAATTAAGAATGATCCAACTCTCAGGAAAAATGAAAACCTTAGCTTGTTTGGCTGACAACCTTGGTGACTAAGACGCTAACCTCGAACAAATGAAGGAAAAAGAAAGGAGAAAGGAAGAAGAAGAGCAACCTTGGAAGGAAACCAACCTATTTGGGAAATAGGTGAAACTTTGGAAAACGCCGTGAAACTTGCTAGAAATCGCTCCACCGCTAACACCGATGCAAAAAAAAGCTAGAAAGTGAGAGGAAGTCCAAAAGCAAAAGGAATGAAAATAGAAGAAGTGACGAAACTCTTAAGGAGAAAGGCTTCATATAGATCGAGGGAGCTAGACGAAGCGTCGCCATAATGACCCTTCACAAGCGAAGGGATGTAATCGATGTAACGGACGTGACTGTTCGCCAATGATCAAATGACATGTGTCACATGATGCGAGAAACAAGGGCACACCTTCTGACACTAGCAGGCCTATATTGCCTATCCCGAAGTAACGTGACTGCCCTGTCAGAAGACAAGATGGTTCACTGGCAAAAGGCAATAACTCCTCGCCTCCGAAGAAGCGACCTTGGTTAAATCAAGGATTGGGCATAAGGATAGAATAGCTCCTTATATTCCGAAGGCGCGACCTTGCCAAAAGTAAGAAACCGGGCCAAAAGATACTACATTGGCAAAATGCCAAAGTACTAAATCAGAGTGTCTTGAGCCAAGATAGCTAGTTGCACCGAGGAGATGACCTCGAATAAAAGGAGTTCTTCTACCAGGGATAGTTGTAGCTTCCCAAAGGGAAGGATTCTAGCAAACATGCTCCTAAACGATTAGTATCGAAGGCACAACTTCGGTACTAAAGAGGGGGCATGTGATAGCCAAAGGGCTATCGCCCACAAAAACATTCTCCCTCGGAAGAACCTAACACCACCCTCGGAGTTTTATAACACTAACCTTGGGAGGAATCTCTCCACCACCCTCGATAATACATATAGCTGACTTCGGGAAAAAGACTCCTCGCCACCTTTAGGAATTCACACGACCAACTTTGGAAGCCTAACACACTAGACTTTGAAGAAAGACTTTTTACCACCCTTGGAGAGGTAATTACCAACCTCAAAAATCTGGACCTACCACCCTCGATAGATGAAAATCTTGTTGGGTTTCGGGAGCCAAACAGCGCAGCGGAATTTAACCGAAACCCTCCAGGATCCAAGTGAAACGGGGTAAACCGGGTGTTCGAAAATTTCATACCTAATTTTCGGTTGAGATCTCTCACTCAACTGTAGAGTCGAATCACAAAACCTGAACAGTTGACGTGTTCAGGCTCTCTATGGTATCCACACGAGCCTCTCGGGATCACCACGCTTCCACCACGTCCCGGCAGATGCGTTTCTCTTGCACTCGCAGTGCTAGCTTGCGTCCTCCAAGGAACTGCAAGAGAAGAGTGCGGCTGTCCTTTTTGGGAGGCTAGGGCAAGGTGACCTACGAATTTCTCACTTAAAAGTTGTATTTATAGTGAGACTCAACTTCCAGGCCTAATGGGTTTCAAAGCCCTAATCCAATTAGGATTTAATTTCGGGCTTAATAATGGCTCAACTCCTTGGCCCATTATTAATACGAAATTAAAGTGAAACCATAACCCAAATAATTAGCCCATGCACTCTAATGATCCAAATAGCTCTATGTGTGCGACCCAATAGGCTCTTGCCATGTTGGCAATGATCATAAATCACATTTATGATCATAAGCAATGAGCGGTGTCTAGCAACACATCATTGCTACCCAAGTGACAAGATTGTCGGTGAATCGACTAAACCTTTATGATCATCACCGATATATGCCATTGTCCCTTTGTCCAAGATATCAAGACTAAGCACAAGACATGGAATGTGTCACTCTCGTATAGCCCAATCTTCGGTTTCTTGATTACCGAGTAGACCAAATTAAACTGACGACATTGATATCATATATCAACTCATCGGAGCATGGCCATGCATTTTCTAAGTCTTACTCTATCAAGGGGCCCAAAGATATCACTCCCGTTACATAGGAGGGACAAATCCCATCTTGATCATACAAATCCCTCCGCATGATATGTGACATACCCAATGACCTCCTTCAAGTTCACTCAGTTACGAGCAACAAAGGAAAGTATCAAAGTATGTGACTCACATGTAGGGAACCTTGATGATCTTAGGTCGAAGGACTACATATACCATGATCACTATTAGAATCACTTATGACACTCATATAACGATCCATGAAGTGTTCTCATGGTGGGTCGGTCCAGTACACAAGTTCTCCAACTTGTACCCATATGTAGACTACATATCTCATATTAGTCTCCACATATGCTAGTCATTATGTATTATTGCAACCCGCTCCACAATAATACTAGACTAGGGACGTTTAAGAATATCATTATTCTAGGGTTACAATTATGTTTATTATGTTACGCAGAAACAAAACAACAAACAAAATTGCTGGATTAATGCCTCAATAAAATATCATGACTCAATGTGCAAAAATACAATCATCTCATGATTGGCTTTTTGGGCACAATACTAACAAATCTCTCCCAAAGATGGTCCACCCATCCAAAGGGCCTTCTCCAGTAGCCCTCGGGGGAAATCTCTTCCTGAAGGGCTCTCATACCGCCAAAAGGGTTTTATGGAGAAACGAAAAATATGGTTGAGGAATATCTGACACAAAAGCCTTGCACACACCCTTACCCTCTGGCCAGAACTGCCTGCGGCTAGCTGGAGATGCCTGTCTCCGAATGTATGAATCAGATCTAGCCAAACACGTGTCCTGATCTGAACAGGTTGTGTTAAACAACCTTCTTCGCCCATCGTCCTATAAATACTTGGGAGGCTCCCAAGTAAAGGACACGGGACTCTCCGTTTTTTACTCTTTGTTCTTAAACAACTTCTCTCCCACATACTGATTCGGGTGTCGGAGGCTCCTCCCCTGGAAACACACTTCGGAGAGCTCCTAACCCACTTTCTTCAAGATCTTACAGACACCTTCTCATCGGAAGTCTCTCTCAGGCCCAGCATGTCATACAACGAAGATGCCGACGGGCATCAGTTGGTGTTTGAAGCCATGCTTGTGTTATTTGTATTCTTTCAAGTTCATTATTATGTTCATATTTTGGTGATGTTTGTGGTGTTCGTATCTGTGATTATGATTGCATATTTCTATTGCTGATATTTGTGCTGATGGTTTTAGAGTTCATATTTACGGTGAAGAATTTGAGCTCAGGTACAAATTGTTGTGTTTGTTAGATCTAATTCAAGAAGTTTAAAGATTTTGGTTTTAGTTTTCTTATTTGCTTAAGGTATAACCTATAAAAAAGCATGTTGTTGTAGGGTTTGAGTATGAGAGAAAAACTGATGTTATTTTTTGCTTGCATGACTCTATTTTCCCCTCTTTCATGCATTAATTCTACCAAAAAAAATAGATAAATGAAGAGGTAAAATGCAAGGATCTCAAAAGGTAAAAAGGTTCAAAGGTGGAGAGGAGTAGGTCAGTAAGCCTCTTGTCATTATCATATTTTATAATTGTGTGAGTGCAGAATATTGAGTCAATAATTTGTAAAGGATTCATAAAGTGTCATGATCACTAATGGTATAGTTCTACTGTAATCTCTATATTTTATTTGTGTTAATTTATCTTAGTTATTGATATAGGTATTTTAAGAGTCAAATCATATTAAATTTATATTTATTTGTTTGATTCTTTTTGTTATTTCAGTGGAAAGACGAAAAATAAACTTGGAAAATAGAGCAACATAGCAAAGCAAACTAGTACGACACTTCAAGAAAGGGACGTGGACCGGTTAATTGAAGAATATGGGTATGGGAGAGTGGGTGACAGAGCAACAGAAGCTAAGGAAACATGGAAAAAGAGATGGGACCCGAACACCCCCACCTCCCCCACGCCCACCCCCCAACTCAGGGGGCGAAGCAGATGTTGTCACTGGTGGGCTAGAATAACCAAGAGGTCTTTTCATTTCTGTGTGGCCACAAAACTAAGCAATATAGTGGCCAGACAAATCAACAATGGGAGTGAACGAAACAAAAGCAAGTAATGCTATAAATGCCAAAATTTACAGCAATTATTGGCATTAAATGATATGTTTGAGAATACAAAGTTAATTTCAGTTTAAATAATATATTTCTTTTGTTTTACATTAATTGACCATTTTATTTTATTTTTATTAAAATTTGATTTGAACATATTCATATTAATATATATTAAAAAAAATTGAAAATGATATTTATAAACTATAATTTTTAGAGTTTCATTTTCATATAAAATATTCATATTTTTATAATAAATTTTAAAAGAAATAAAATTATAAATTAATTGCTGTAAATTTTAAAATGATCAATTTTTGTGAAATTGAGTGAGTACTTATTTGTTGCATTGTTGAGTAAGTATCTAGTAAGAATTTATACTTCATCCAACATTTTTCAAACCAGGAGGGGTGGAGGGGAACAAAATAGAACCATTGACAATCTCTTTCCTTCACTTGTTTCCTTCACTAGCTTTAATACCGGTGATAAGCTTATATTTATTATATTTATTTCTCTCATATTTAGTATATTTTAATATGTTTTGAATCTTAAAGACATATTTTGAGTGTATTTTGTAGCTTAGAGCATATCTAAACTCAATTGATTGAAAGTATATTTAATTTTCAATTTTACAAGTTTTAATTTACTTGTGTTCTTTCAGGATTCTGACAGATTGGCGATGTTCCAGTAGAAAAATTATATCTAGAGCTACAGAGATCAGAATTAAATGATTCCCATTTTGTATGTTAAGGGGGTCAAATTTAGCTTCAAAGTTGCGATTTGCGAGTCATTACTAGTTCAGAAGTAGTTGCCGTATTTTAGGCATAACTTTAGCTGTAGATGTCCGTTTTATGTGATTTAGGTGTCGTTTCGAAGCTAAAAAAGAGCTCTACAACTATAATGCTTTGCATTTTGAGAAATCATGGCTGTATCAAGGTCGAATTTCAGCTTGAAGTTGCTGCTGATGTTCTGGAGCATTACTTGGCTCACAACTTGGAAACCTTTTAGTTATTTTGAATCTTTTTATTTATGTGGGGTAATCTTACAACAGTATAGAAAGTTTAGGGAGATTTTATGAGGTTAGCACACTAGGTTAGCTTTATTAAAATGGGAGCACAACGGCTCTCTCCCTCTCTGGTGGCTACCACCAGACCTGCTTCTTTCTTACAAGGGGCTGCCCCCTTCTCTTCCCCAACTCTCTGTTTTTTTCTTGTTTGTTTTCTTTTCTTTTTATTGGTCATTCTATTCTTGGTTGAAAGAGACTAAAACCCCGAATTTTCTAGCACTATGAAATCAAAGTTGTTTTTATTCATTCAATTAATATGTTGAGTATTGGATGTTCTTCTATAATTAATTTCATGATTGTTTTATTTATATGCTAGGAGGCCTACAGTTGTTATTCGAATTCAATCTATTGCTAGGTTAGAAATTAAATCCGTAATTGTTTGATTTCTCTAATCTGTGAAGTAACTAAGGTTTAGTGATTTGCTGCATCAGAAATCATTAGGTCTTAGGGAGAATATTCAAATAAATTAAATGCAACCACTTGTGTTTGTGTTATTTAGTTTCATTGATCTCTCTAATTTTTAATGCAATTGTTAAATTAAATCAAAGCACTTGTCTTAGGTTGTTTAGCAATTAGAGTTAATTAGATTCTTTTTTTTCTGATTAACTACGACTAAGAAGATATAGGAAGATAGCTTCAACGATGAATATTCAAAATCTTGATTGATCTATCTATGCATCTATGATCAGTTGTAGAAATTTGATGGTGGATGTTGGCTGATGCCAAGTTTGAATTCTTGATTGCTTTGTTGGTTTCTTATTTGATAAGTTTCTTAATTTTTATTTTCTGATCATTTCTTTTATTTTATTTCATTTTTTTATTGCAAACAATCCCCCCCCCCCAATCTTTTATTTTAAGTTTTTTGTGAGGAAAATTTTAGATAAAAATTTCCCTTGGGATTCGACCTGGTTTCTACTACTATACTACAAATTTATTTATTCTGAATTGTTAATAATACCAGAATTATTTTTGGCAGTTTCGATAATTGACCGAAAATTTGGCGTCGTTGCGGGGAAGATTTCTTCTTCTGTTAAAGTTTTTTATTTCTTTTTTGTTTTTTTCTCTGGTTTTATTTTTGACGTATTTTTTTATTCTCACAATTGGTTTGGTTGGTCAGTAATACATTTTCAGGCTGAAAGATAAGCAAAACATAGGGGCAGCAAGCTAAAGTCTAGTTCCGGGCCGCAAATCACCATGAAAACAATCTTTAGGACAGTACCTTTTCTATTCCCCATCTATGTTTTTATTGTGAACATTAAGGACAATGCTCAATTTAAGTATGGGGAAGTGGGTAGCTTTGGCTATAATTTTCTTGGTTTTCAAAATTTTTGAACTAAAATTTTTCAATTCATACGTTTGAGCATCGATATGAATTGTTAGGATAATTTCACTTTTTGGTTCTTGAATGCCTAACTTGAGCGTTAAATTAGTAATTTATTAGTCTTTATGTAACTCTCAAATTTTATTTTTAAATTATTTTTACAATTTTTGATCAAGCTAATTGATGGTTATTTTGATAAGCTGATTTTTGCATAAAATTTGTGTGCTTGGTACATTGATTTAAACTATGTCAAATTATGAGCTTATTAAGTTGAATATGTGGTTTGTTCGGTTGATGGATGATTTGAATCACTTGAGAAAAAAATAAAAATTGTTTGAATTGTTGCATTCTACCGAAAGAAAAAAAATTTGCTACTTCACTGTTCTGGGTATTGAAGTAGGTTGGGGTTTTCTCCTAAGGCAAGAGTCGTTCACTGCTTGAAAAGGTACTAGGAACATGAATATGGTCAAAGACCACTTTGGAGTTGTGTCGAGTTAGCAGCTTGGGTATGATAGAGCCCCTGTTATATACTCGCTAAACGGTGGAACACAAGAAAAAGATAAAATGAAAAAAAAATCAAGTAAAAAAAAAAAGAAAAAAAAATTCTCAACTGATTTCTTATTTTCTATAGGTTTGTGGTAAGACCAGTTGTGCTTTTTGAGTTCTTATTTTCCTAATTTGTTCTCTTTAATTCATACAAAAGTTTAATATTTTTTCTTAGATTTTCAATGGTGATTATTGCTAGCTTGAGAAGAAATTGTTTTCTAGAACTTATTTAGTTTTGAGTTGCTATTGCCAAGTAAATTACATACATAATTCCTTTTGTTAAGTTTTTCAAGACCCTTGGATGTGAAATTGTCTTACTCGATTTAGCTCAAAAGTATGTTTTTATTTTGAATTTTGTCCAAGGATGAGCAAAAGCTAAGTGTGGAGAATTCGATAAGCTTATATTTATTATATTTCTTTCTCTCATATTTAGTATGTTTTAATATATTTTGAATCTCAAAGATATATTTTGACTATGTTTTGTAGCTTAGAGCATATCTGAACTCAATTGATTAAAAGTAGATTTAATTTACAATTTTACAAGTTTTAATTTGTTTGTGTTCTTTCAGGATTCTGACAGATTGGTAATGTTCCAGTAGAAAAATCATATTTGGAGCTACAAAGGTCAAAATTGAGTGCTTCATGATTCATTGAAAAGCTAACAGCCGAAGCTGCAAATCATATGTAGATCATAAGACCTATTTTGCAAGTTAATGGGGTCAAATTTAGTTTCAAAGTCATGATTTGTGAGTAATCACTGGTTCAGAAGTAGTTGCGGTATTTTGAGCATATCTTTGACTGTAAATGTCCGTTTTATGTGATTCAGATGGCGTTTCGAAGCTAAGAAAAAGCTCTACAACTTTGATGCTTTGAATTTTGAGAAATCATGGCTGTACCAAGGTCAAATTTCAGAAGTTGCTACTGATGTTCTGGAGTATTGCTTGGCTCACAACTTGGAAACCTTCTAATTATTTTGAATCTTTTTATTTATTTGGGGTAATTTTGTAACAATATAGCAAGTTTACGGAGATTTTATGAGTTTAGCACACTAGGTTAGCTTTATTAAAACGGGAGCACAGCAGCTCTCTCCCTCTCTGGTGGCTGCTGCCAAATCTACTCCTCTCTCACAGGAGGCTGCGCCCCCCTCTCTTTTCCCAAAACTCTATCTTTTTTCTTGTTTGTTTTCTTTTCTTTGTATTGATCTTTTTATTCTTGGTTGGAAGAGACTGAAATCCTGAATTCTCTAGCACTGTGAGATCAAAGTTATTTTTATTCATTCAATTAATATTTTGAGTATTAGATGTTCTTTTATGATTTATTTCATGATTGTTTTGTTTATATGCTAGGAGACCTACTAGTTTTTATTCGAATTCAATCTATTGTTCGATTAGAAATTAAATCTATAATTGTTTGATTTCTCTAATCTGTAAAGCAACTAAGGTTTAGTGATTTGCTGCATCAGAAATCATTAGGTTTTAGGGAGAACATTCAAATAAATTAAATGCAACCGCTTGTGTTTGTGTTTTTTAGTTTCATCGATCTTTTTAATTTTTAATGCAATTGTTAAATTAAACCAAAGTGTTTGTCTTAGATTATTTAGCAATTAGGGTTAATTAGATCATTTGTTTTCTAATTAACTATGACTAAGGAGAGGTAGGAAGATTGCTCCAACGATGAATATTCAAAGTCTTAATTGTTCTATTTATGCATCGATGATCAGTTGTAGGAATTCGATGGTGGATGTTGACTGATGCCAAAGTTTGAATTCTTGCTTGCTTTGTTGGTTTCTTACTTAATAGGTTTCTTAATTTTTGTTATCTGATTATTTCTTTTATTTTATTTCATTTTTTATTGGAAACAATCTCCCCCAATCTTTTATTCTAAGTTTTCTGTAAGGAAACTTTCAGATAAAACTTTTCTTTGGGATTCGACCTAGTTTCTACTACTATACTACAAATTTATTTATTCTGAGTTATTTGTGGTATCAAAATTATTTTTTGCGGTTTCAATAACTGACCAACCGGGCATTGCCTTGAGGGTAAATTGTAAAGAATATATAATTCAATTCCAAATGGGAAGTATATGCGTACAAAAAAAATAATTTAAATACCCGATATTGCCATAAGAAACAAATAGTTAGAAAAAATAAATAACATAATACAAATTTTAAATAAAATGATAGGTAAAAAATGTTATTCAGGGAAGTAACATTTTACAAGTAAAGTGACAGTAATATGTGTCTTCATATTATATATGATAGTTCAAAGAAAAAGATATGATTATACAATTTAATAATCATGTGTTGTCAATTAATTTCATAAGAAATCATGTTCAAATAAACAAAATGTTATACTAATATTGCTTATTATTTTTATTTTTATATAGTTCATAGTAAAAATAGAATATGAATTCAGTAATAAAGAATTATAACATGTTTAAATTAACTCTCACAACCCAAGGTGGATAGGAAGGGGCTTTACCTAGCCATGTCCCCAAACCCAGTTTGAGACATCCTATGTCTTTTTCTTTAAAAACTCTCATTTACAGTGTAAAGAAGTTTGAGTAGTAAAAAAATTTTTAAATTAAGACAATTATGTAAAACATTATGATGACCTTCCACATCTTCGTTGTGCAACATGATGAGCCTGGAGTAGGAACTTCCGGTGAGGGAACGCCTAGATGAGGAGCCTCCGGTGGGAGAAGGACTGAAAGGACTCAGAAAAGCAAGGGTTAGGAGCTCCCCGGAGTGTTTTTCCCGGGGAGGAGTCTCCGACGCCCAAGTCAGTGTTTGGAAATGGAGAATAAGTAGGGAGTGGAGAGATTTTTCCCTTGGAGTCGAATCCCGTTGCCTGGGGCGTTTTCCAAATATTTATAGGGAGCTATACAGGAGAAGTCCGTTTGCCATAGCCTGCCCAGATCGTGACACGTGTTCGGTCGGATGTGGTCTGTTCCTCGGGAGAGGGGGGGCCTCTAGCCGGACATAGGCCGCCTAGCCAAAACCCTAGGGTGAACTGTCAAAGCGTGTCTGGGAGCCGCGTGTCGGGGGCTGTATGAGAGCGGTGTGTTAGAGGCTCCTCAGCCGTTTTGTCGTACGCCCACGTGGCCTTTTCGGGGGACCGAACTCCGTCGGAGTACAGAGCTCATTCGGGGAGGTGAGCTCCTTTGGAGGGAGGTCCCTTGTTTGCACGAGGCACCTTCGGTTGGGCTCTCCCGAGGTCAAGCTCAAGTACTTGATGATGGCACTTCGTGAGCGCGCTTCGAGGGTGGCCCAAAAAGTATCCAAAGGTGGTTTTGGGCACGTGAGGTCGGCGTGAGGTCACCCTTGGGGAGTGTGGTGATCCCTTCTGACCGAAGTTGGTACCATGAGTTTCCACACGGTAACGCCTATCCGGCTTATCCGAGGATGCTGCGGCCCTATATTTGCCGGGGTTTTGTCGTGTCTATTTCAACCGGAGGTGGTGCGTTGGCCAGGGGTGGTGCGCACACGCGAAGTCCTTCAGGGGGCGATAGCCCTTCGGCTATCACATGCCCCCCCTCGAAAAATCGAAGATGTTTCTTCGGTTTGGGGAGTTTTGGGAGCCTTTTTGTTGCAAGCGATGCTTGGTCTTGTTGCCATGATGGGCTTCCATCCGATGTCTCCTTCTTCCTAGGAGGGAACTCCGGTGAACTAAAGTGCTCTACCGAGGTAATTCCTCTAGTGTTTGAGTGGTGTCCCTGGCTCTTCCGCCGAGGTCATCATCTGAGGTGCGTACTTCTACTGACCTTTCTGTCAATGAATCGTTTTGTCTTCCCATTACATATGGGCGCGTTACTTCGAATAGGATTGTGTAGGTCTGCTAGTTGTCAAGGTCGTGTCCTCGTTTCTCATGTTGGCTTACACGTGGCAGCTGATGAGTGGCGAACGGTTACGTCGGTTATATCAATTGCGTCTCTTTACCTTCGAGGAGCAATAATGACGATGTTTCACCTGTCCCCTTCGGCCTATATAAACCCTTCTTGCCTCAGACCTTCACACTCTTTTCCTTTGCTTTCGTTTGCTCCAGAACTCTCTCTTGTCTTTTTTCTCCTTCCGGCGGCGATTCTAGCGGCGGAGCGATTTCCAGCAACCCTTCACGACGGCGTCCAGGAATCCAAATTTTGGCAAAACTTTCGATGGGTCTTTTTTTCCGAAGTTTTTCCTTCATTCCGAAGTCGTTTGTTCCAAAGTTTTGTTTTTTCGAAGTCATTCGGTTTTCTTTCTTTAGTTTTCCCAAAGTTACCTCTCTTTCTCTTTAAGAAATGTCGAACCCTGTTCCACTAATGACCGTCCGTCCTATTCCTGAGAGTTTTCTTCCCCTTGAGTCTCATCCACGCTGCATTACTTCAGAGAAAATGATGAAGTGGGTAGCAAAATTCTGTCTCCCTACTTATGCCGTCCTGAGATTACCTATCTCGGGCATGTATGGTTACATGCCCAGTCCTGGTGAGATCACCATTTGCCGAGCCCAACTGAAGGCCGGTCTTCGGTATCCCCCCCCCCCGCAAATGGTGTGTGAGTTCTACAGGTTTTTTGGGATTGCCATGAACCAGTTTCCTCCAAACTTCTACTCTTATTTCATTGTTTTTCCTTGCATGTGTGGGGTCTTTAACATAAGACCCCATTTTCTTTTCTTCATGCAATACTATAAGCTCCACCCGGTCCCGAAGGGTGGCTTCTACTTCTTACTTCCCCAAGGATTCGGAAGCAAAAAGTTCACCTTTACCTTCGGGACGAAGGATAGTTGGCGGGGGTGGCAAAAAAAGTTCTTTTTTCTGTCAGTTCCCGAAAGATGGAGCTACGTTCCAACCACGTGGGCTTCGGGGGTGCTGAGGACTGACGTAGTTGACCCTTGGAAGCTGCTAACCTCTGGGTTGGCCGCGGAGTTTGACGAGTTCGACCGACGCATTCGGGCCGTTGCGGATTGGGAGTCCAAGGTCCCTCCGCGTTCCTTATACCCCTTTCCCATTAAGTGGAACCTTATGTCCGAAGAGGTCCTTCGGGAACTGGGGCTAATGCACGAGCACAAGTTCGACTTGAACCTGCCAGTGCCTGTTCTCCCAGGAAAGAAGGCATGGTTGTTGATACTTCTTTGGGCCGAGATCTCATACGAGGCTTTTGCCGAGAGTAAGTTATCTCCCAGGTTTTGCTACCTATATTCCTTTTGCACTTACACTGATGTTTTTTCCTTTTGCAAAGATGGGTGATCAATCTGCGGAGTTCTATAAGTCCCTTTTTCTTGGTCAGGCCGAGAAAGGGGAGCAGACGCTAAGGAAGACGTCTGTGAAGAGGAAGAAGACTACTGGGGGGCTGTCCAAGGCGAAGAAAGCCAAAACGGACATCTTTTCCCCTCCCCCTGAAGACGTCGTGGAGGTGCAGGATCAATCACCCGCCCAGTCTTCTACCGAGGCCGATCCACCTTCGGATGCTGCATCCTCGAGGCACCTTTGAGTCTGGATGTTGCAACTGAGACTTCGGTCGAAGGTACTTCAGCTCAAGAGCTCGAGGATAGCCAGAGAAGGCAAGGAAAAAACATTCCCGATGAAGTTCATAAGGCGGACGAGGCCGAGGATGCCGTCACCGAGGTTCTACCAGGTTCGTTCCTTAGCCATTTTTCTCTGAATCTTGGTGTTTTTGGTATTTACGATCATATAGATGAATGGCTAAGGGATGACATACTAATGGAACTTCGGCGTGCTCTTGCAGAGGAGGTGACACCTGCTCCTTGGGTGGAGGCTCATACCCGGAAGAGGGCCCTTCGGGATAGCCATATCCCGAAGGACAAGGTACCGAGGGAGCGCTTCTGGTCTTTCACGGAGGACATGAACTTGTTCTCCGAGGACAACCAGTTGATGGCTCCCCAAGTTGTGAAGGGTGTGCTGACAAACGCCACCTTTCAGTCGCTCATCGTCGAATGCTCAAATGAGGAGATCCTTGCGATGAGGATGAGCGAACACGCCACCCAGGTAGATTTCTTCTTTCTTTCTTTGGGGACTTAGAAAATTTTTCTTATGAGTTTTTGTTGCCCTTTGACCCTTACTCGGGGCTTTCTTTTCTGCAGCTCCTGGCGTATAGCGGATATTTTCGAGCTTGGGCAGCAAAGCAGACTGAGGCTCGTTCTCAGTCCGAGAATTCTCTGAGGAGGGCAAAGGAATTCTGTGCCAAATATGTCCTCAAGTATGGTGAACTGAACAAAATTGCCAAGGAGGACCAGGAGAATCTTCGAGCCGAGCTTCAAGAGAATAAAAAGGAGCTCCTTCTCAACTTTTCGGCCAAGGTTGAAGACCTCGGTGCAAAGTATGTCGTTCTCTCTTTGGAGAATGAAGCCCCTCGGAAGGAAAAGGCAGATGACGCTGGAAACCTTACGAAGACGCTTACTTTGAATGCCGATCTCCAAGCCGAGGTCGATCTGTTGGGGAAGGAGACCAAGAAGAAAAAGAAGAAGAAGCTCTAGATGGAGGTTGCTGAGCTCACTTCTGAACTGGTGACTCTGAGTGCCGAGAAGGACCAGTTCGACCAGATGAAGAAAGTATCTTTCCAAGTCGGTTTTTGTCTGGCCCGTCATCAAGTCATTTCTCGGCACCTCGAACTCGACCTTTCCTTCCTGGCACCTTTGGATTTCCCCAAAGAGCCCAGGTAGATGTAGTCGAAGTTGGAGTACGTCAACCTCCCGCCTGTTGTGCCCGCGCCTTCGGAGGCTCCTATCCAAGAGAAAGATGCCAACGTCGAGGGGGTATCGGACACTCAGGCTCAGTAATAGGCTTTTTCTTCTTCCTTTTTCTTGTAATCTGGTCTCTTGTACTATTACTTCAGAGCTATGAATGAAAATTTTATTTTCAAAGATTTAGCTAAGTTCCCGTTCTTTTCTTTGATCATCATTCTTCGGGAACTTGTATGATTTTATGTGTGCGTCTTCGGCAAACATCCACGTTCGAAATCATGCCTTCGGGAAGCTTTGTACTGTTTTTCCCTTAGCGAAAATTTTCCAATATGTGGACCATTTTCTCTTTTCCAAACGTATTCAGTCAAGTCTGAGGCTTTGCTAGGGAACTAGCACCTTCGGGAAAAAATTTTAAAAGTCAATATGCTAGGAGCCCTTTCCAGCAACGTGACCATATTCGGTTTATAAACCATATTCAGTTGACACGTATGCTTTTATTTACTGGCGATTTCAGAGGAGTAATCACAAGCTTTTCTTCAGAAAAAATTTCAAAGTGTAGAATTTTTTCAAAGAATCTGAATGCCAAGTGTTTCTCAACTATACTCTTTCGGCGTCGCCTAATTTATAGACCCCTGGGCAGATTTCATCGAGGACCAGATAAGGTTCGTCCCAGTTTGCCCGAAGTACCCCATCTGATGGCCTTCACGGCTCGAGTTCCGCCTTTCGGAGGACGAGGTCCCCTTTCTTGATTCCTTTTTTCTTCACATGCAAGTTAGTAGCATCAGCTACTCTTTGTTGAAAAGCCTTCCTCCTGAGTTTGGCCATTTCCCGGTGTTCTTTGGCGAGGTCTAATTTTGCCCTCAAGCCAAGGTTGTTTCCTTCTTCGTCGAACACCTGTATTTTTACTGATGGCTGTATGACCTCAATGGGAATAATGGCTTCTGTACCGAACACGAGCAAGAAAGGAGTTTCTCCTGTGGCCCTTCGGGGAGTTGTGCGATGGCTCCATAATACACTTGGGAGTTCCCCTAGGCCTCTTTTAGCCTTTTCTTCAGACCATCTTTTATTGTCCTATTGGACACCTTGACTTGCCCATTACTTTGAGGATGGGCTATCGGGGTGAAATGTAGTTTCACGCCGAGGTTAGTCACGAATTCTCGGAACCCTTTGTCGGTAAACTGGGTACCATTGTCGGCCACTATTACCCTTGGTATGCCAAATTGGCATATGATGTTCTTCTAGACGAACTTCTGGGTATCCTTCACCGATATTGATGCCAAAGGCTTTACTTCGATCCACTTAGTGAAGTAGTCTACTGCAACTATGCAGAACTTCACCCCACCGGGGGCGCGTGGGAAAGGTCCGATGAGGTCAATACCCCAAACGGCGAAGGGGCAAGGGTAATTTACCGAAGTTATCTTCTCCGAGGGTAACCTCTGGATGTTGGCGTGTCTTTGGCAATTGTTACATTTTCGAACAAATTGCCTTGCATCCTTTCTTAGGGTAGGCCAAAAGTAACCTTCGCGAAGTAGTACTCCGGTGAGGGCGTCTGTTCCTTTGTAGGAACCACAGGCCCCCTCATGAACTTCTTTGAGGACTATTCTGACATCCTCTTCACTTATGCACCTCTGTAAGGGACTTGCATACCCTTGTCTGTATAGTTCCTCCCCGATGAAGAAGTATCTCCCAAAGCGCTTTTGCACTTTTGCGGCCTCGGCAGGGTCTTCGGGGAGTGCTGAAGTTGCAAGGTATTTCTTGATGGAATCTTGCCATCCTTCCCCCGAGGTTGCTACGCACATTAACTCTGTGCTGGGTTGTCTTAGCACCTTGGTGGGTTCCTTGGACTTGGCCAAGGTATCAGCTTCAACATTATCTCTACGAGGCACGTTTTCTATTTGTATCGAGTCAAACTCTCTAATTAGTTTCTTGACAAGGTCATGATATTTTACCAAGGTTGGATCCTTTACAACGTAATCTCCTGTCATTTGCCGGACTACTAGCTGTGAGTCATTGTGGGCCTTAAGGTTTCTCACACCAACTTTTCTAGCCAGTTTTAATCTTGCTATGAGGGCTTCATATTCGGCAATGTTATTGGTGACATCAAAACCGAATTTTACGGCTTTGGTGGCTTCCATACCTTCGGGCCCCTGAAGAATCACTCCAGCGCCTTGGTGTTCGCGCTTGAGGCTCCATCGACAAAGAGTTTCCACTCTGGTTCAATCCCTATCAGGTCTTCCGAGGTAACTTCAGCATTCTCGATTTTTGGAACTTCGGCGATAAAGTTTGCCAATGCTTGGGCTTTTATTGCCCTTCTTGGCTCGTAAGTGATGTCATATTCTCCGAGCTTGATACACAATTTTGACAGCCTTCCCAAATGCTCTACCTTTTTCATTATGTCACGAAGAGGTAGGTTGCTTCGGACAATGATGGCATGTCCTTGAAAGTAGGGCCGTAGCCTTCTACCTGCGAGTACTAAGGCATAAATGGCTTTCTAGAGCGATGGGTATCTGACCATGGCGCCGTGCAAGGACTTGCTTACATAATATACTGGCCACTGCCTCCTGCCCTCTTCTTTCACTAGGACTGAACTCACAGCTTTTTCAGTGACGGCAAGGTAGAGGATGAGAGGCTCTCCTTCCCAAGGTTGCCGAAGTGTTGGTAGACGGGTTAGGTAGTTTTTAAGCTCATCTCAAGCTTTCTGACACTCTTGGTTCCAAGGGTGCTCTTTGGTTCCGAAGTTGCCTTCGTTTTTGGTTGCTTTGGTAAGCATTTTGAAGAATGGTCGACATCGGTCGCCGTACCTGGAAATGAATCTACTCAGAGAAGTGATTCTTTTGGCAAGCCTTTGTATATCTTTAGTGGTTGTAGGTGTTCGGAATCCTAACAAGGCTTTGACCTTTTTGGGGTTGGCGTCTATTCCCCTTTCTGACACCATGAACCCGAGGAACTTACCTGCCCTCACTCTAAACACGCACTTCTCGGGGTTAAGGCGAATGCCGAACTCCCGAAGTTGTTGGAAGGTACCAACTTCGGTGATGAAGACGATTTTTTCTTCATCTTCGGGGTCCATCTGAATTTGATGATACCCGCTGAAGGCATCGAGGAAACTGAGAAGACCGTATTCGGCGGTTGAATCCACCAATTGGTCTATGGCTAGCAAAGGGTATGAGTCCTTTAGACAGGCATCATTCAGGTTCCAAAAATTGATGCACATTCGGAGCTTTTCACTCCCTTCTTTTGTGGTGGTAACCACGTTGTTGAGCCATTTGGGGTATTTAACTTCTCTTATTACCGCTGCCTCAATCAGGCACTTAACTTCGGTTTTAATGAAGGAGTTCTTATGAGCTGATAAGTTTCCTTTTTTCTGCCGAACCGACCTTGTGTCAGGGCGTACTTTGAGACTATGGTGGATTATGCTGAGGTCGACCCCAGGCATGTCTTTCGAAGAGTACGCGAATAGATCTTTGTTCATTAACAAGAAAGATACAAGCCTATCTTTGTCATCCTTGGCCAATTTTTTCCCCACTCAGGTGCTCCGGCCGGCTCTACATCTTCTGTTTCTACTTTTTCCAACTCCTCTACTCATTCCTTTGCTGTATCTTCACCTGTCACGATGGCTCCTTCAGTAACCGAAGTCTGTACTTAGACCTTCGCCGGGCTTTGTCTAGCCTTGGTGAAGACCCTCCTGACCTCGGATTGGTCAATGAAGATCTCTGCATCTCTTTCTTTAGTTGCGAAGGTGACTGTTAAGTACTTTACATCCGGGCGGATGTGGAGATTGCCTTGAGTTTGCCTTGCAAGGATGGCATTGTATGATGAGGGAACATCAATGACGATGAACCTAACCATAACGAAGGCGAACAGTTTCTCTTGACTTTAAGGCGAGGTCCCTTTTAGCATTAGGGGCAGATCGATGTATCCAAGGACAGGGAGCTCGGATGGCCCAACCCCGAAGGTTGGGGAATTGACTGTGTTGAGGTCGCTTTTTGAAATGCCTAAGTTAGGCAGTAGGTGCGAGAAGATGACGTCGGTGTTGGAGCCGTTGTCCAAAAGTACTCTTTTGACGTCCCAACTCCCTATCTTTGCCATGACAAGGAGTGGGTCATCGTGGGGGAACCTCACAGTGGACCCATCTCTGCGAACAAGCCTGTTTGGCAAGTTGCCATACTCCATTATGGAGATTTCTCTTATTTTTCTTTTCCTCTCAGCCGAGGGTATCCCTGTAGTGATGGTTTGGATGACCCCTGCTGATAGTCGCGGATTCTTTTGGGGACTTCGGTCTCGACGTCTGTCGGAATCATAGTCCTCCTCATCCCCGCTTCTTTGTTCTTCCTTTCTCCCCTTCGAAGAAGGCATTCGCAAGTACCAGCGAAGTTGGCCTTGCTTTATCAGAGACTTGATGTATTTCCTCAACTGGAAGTAGTCTTCGGTGTCATGATCATGATCTTGGTGGAACTGGCAAAACTTCTTCATGTTTTTCTTGTTCTCTGAAGTCATGGCCTTTGGCCTTGGAACTATAGTCCCTTGCCTTTCTAAGGCCATAAGAATGCTGGCCCTCGTGGCGTTCAAGGGAGTAATGTCGTTGGCCTTTTACCCCTTTGTGTTTTAGGCCTTCCTCCAACCTCATTCTGGTGATGAGGCTAGTGGCTTAGTCCTTCGAGCCAAATGTGTTCCACCTTAGGTCCCCCCATTCTGAGTTCTTCGGCCGTCATATGTTGTTCGCCCCTTCTGTAGAACTCCCCGAGAGTGTCTAGGGGGTCCTTGGAGAACTCATAAAAGAGTTGGGAGTCTCTCCGAAGTCCTCTTATCATTGCAAGGATGTGAATCTCGGGCCGAAAGTCGGGCATGCTTAGTGCTTCTTGGTTGAACCTTTCGACGTAGTCGCGAATGGTTTCCCCACTTCACTGTGCTATGTCGAACATCTGCATCGGCATCTTGGCCGTTGGCCTACTGCCAAAAAATTGTTGGGTGAAGGCAGTAGACAGCTCCTAGAAACTCAGCAAGGTTCCGTGGGCCAGGGAGTTATACCATGCCGTTGCTGGACCGGAGAGGGTCACCTCGAAACATTTGCAAAGGGTAGCGTCATCTGCGCCGTGGAGCACCATGCTTCACTTGTACTTTGTCAGGTGCACCTAAGGGTCACTATGCCCGTCGTAGGTTTCCAAGCATGGCACCCTGAACTCACTAGGCATGGGAGCCTCCACCATTTCCTGTACAAAGGGTGACTCTTCTCTGGTATAAGCGTTGGACAATCTTGACCAGACTGGTTTTCGGGAGATCTGCCTCTCAACCTTTTCCAGTTTTCCAAGGATCTTCTCCATGAGGGTAGCTGTGTTAGCTTCCCCTTGCTGCCTGGTGGTCCCTGGCAATTGCGAATTTCTTCTCCTTCTCGGAGAGTAACTTCTGCAGAGAGGAGACTGGGACCTTCGGTACGGGGATGAAATCCGCCGATAGGAGGTCCTACTTTCCTTTGGGGCCCTTTCCCTGGTGGGTCATACCCTAGGGGGCACGTCCTCCGCAGAAGATGCGTCGTGAGAGTCCTCACTCCTGGAACTCTGGTGGGTGGACCTCGAGCTTCTCTCCCGGCGCGTTGCCGAGAGGGAGGCCCTTTGGACCGGAGGAGGCCGGGGCCACCTCTGGTTGAGTTGTTGAGTCATTTCAGCGACGATGGAGCGCTGGAAGTCTCGTAAGAAGCCTAATGTCACTGTTAGAAGGCAATCGTCCTCCGGTGTAAAAGTCTCTGCAGTGGGCTGCTGCTTCGCCGGCTAAGCCTCCGGTGCAGATGGGGACTTCGGGAACCCCTTGTCTTTGGAACGCCGAGTCTCTACGACGGCAACCTGGGAAAGGGTTCCCACAGACAGTGCCAAATGATGACCTTCCACATTTTCGTTGTGCAACATGATGAGCCTGGAGTAGGAACTTCCGGTAAGGGAACGCTTGGATGAGGAGCCTCCGGTGGGAGAAGGACTACAAGGACTTAGAAAAGCAAGGGTTAGGAGCTCTCCGGGGGAGGAGTCTCCGACGCCCAAGTCAGTGTTTGGAAATGGAGAATAAGTAGGGAGTGGAGAGATATTTCCCTTGGAGTTGGATCGCGTTGCCTGGGGCGTTTCCCGAATATTTATAGGGAGGTGTACAGGAGAAGTCCGTTTGCCACAGCCTGCCCAGATTGTGACATGTGATCAGTCGGATGTGGTCTGTTCCTCGGGAGAGGAGGGGCCTTTAGCCGGCCATAGGCCGCCTGGCCAAGAGCCTAGGGCGGCATGTTAGAACGTGTCCGAGGGCGGCGTGTAGGGGGCTGTGTGAGGGCGGTGTGTCAGAGCGTGTTCGGGGGCAGCGTGTCGGGGGCTGTACGAGGGCGGTGTGTTAGAGGCTCCTCAGCCATTTTGTCGTACGCCCACGTGGCCTTTTCGGGGAACCAAAGTCCTTTGGAGTACGGAGCTCATTCGGGGAGGTGAGCTCCTTTGGAGTGAGGTCCTTTGTTTGCACGAGGCACCTTCGGTTGGGCTCTCCCGAGGTCAGGCTCGGGTACCTGATGATGGCACTTTGTAAGCACGCTCCGAGGGTGGCCCAAAGAGTATCCGAAGGTGGTTTTGGGCAAGTGAGGTCGGCGCGAGGTCGCCCTCGAGGAGGTTGGTGACCCATTCGGACCGAAGTTGGTCCCATGAGTTTCCTAAGGGTAGCGCCTATCCGGCTTGTCCGAGGATGCTGCGGCCCTCTCTTTGCTGGGGTTTTGTCGTGTCTGTTTCGACCGGAGGTGGTGCGCTGGCCAGGGGTGGTTCGCACACGCGAAGTCCTTCAGGAGGCGATAGCTCTTCGGCTATTACATTATAAAATAATTAACAGTTAACAAATTTGTTAGTATAATTTGTGCGTTTGCACAAATTCTATAAAAATTTATCTTTTCACACTATTTACAAAATTTTAGATTATTGATCAATGAGATGAATATGTATGAAAAAAATTTATTGTGGAATGTTGCACTGCTAAAATGTATACCAATAAAAAAAATAAAGATCAGAGGGGCTCGAATGAAAAAGAAACCTATATATTTGAGGATTCACCATGGACAAATCTAATTTGTATAATTTTATAGACTTAGAGTGAAATTTCAATAACCAAATCCCACATCTTCATATGATATTTTCTTGAAACTGAGAGAATTTAAGTATCAATGCCATGTAAAAGTCATAGCAGAATATTTTGCAAAAGTAACCTGAGGTCATCCTATTTTAAAAACCATGGACGAAAATCTCTCTACTTCATCAAAGGTCTCCTCCATGTAAAAAATGCAAATGTAATAAATATGGAAATCAATAAGATGGGATGAACAAAGAAGTTAAAAATAAAACCGTAATAAACAAAAATATCGACACTAGTTAAGAAAACAACTCATTAGAATGAACTAATTAAAAACCAAAGAAAAGGTATCAAAGAGAATGAATTGACGAAACTTCATTTTTGCAATTGTCAAATGAAGTTGAGCTCTCATTATATAGTGTTTTATATTTTAGGCAATAATGGGATCAATCTTTGCTATTAAATCATAATATTTACAATATTAAGAAAATAATGCTATTAAAACATAACTCAATTTGAAATTTCATCATTACTTAGTTGGAAACACATATCACATTCCATGTTTACAATTCAAATTTAACCATTAACGTATAGTAAATATGTATGTATATATATATATATTAATGTATAGGAAATCAATATAAGGTTAGATTCAGTAGCATGCTTTTCTTAATTTTAGATTAATTTAATTATATTTAAGAGTATTAAAAGAAAGGTGTATATATATGGAATTTGGTCAAAATTGGGAGGAACCAATTAAGGTTTAGTTTTGGGTCTAAAGCTTCAATCTAGAGCTAATTATGAGATTAATTAACTAATTTTAAAGTGGCATTTAATTGGGCTATTAATTAACCTGAATTATAGTAAAATAAATCCCTTGATTTATGTACATTTTAAATTTAAATTTAATTATTTCCTATAAAAACAAAAAAAAAAAATCATTTTCTAGTTAAATTTTAATATAGGAAGTGAAAGTTAGAATTTTAAAATTTAATTCTTATCAAATGGGCGATGTAAAAATTCTAAATCAATGTAAAGAATAGATGAAAAATTCAAACTGAAATGCTATTAGGTTTTGCGTAAATATCTTTTGGCTTTTAGACATGTAAAAATTAAAATATGCTAAATTTGGAATGAAAATTTCTCAAACTTTTTAGAATGTCGAAAGATGAATTGATTCCTTTGATTTTTTATAGTGTTGGAATTAAATATTGATTGATGCCAATTTAATTTTACCAAAGATTTGTATTAAATAATTACCATTAGTTTTGCAAATGAATGAAAATAAATGCAAATGGTAAACCGAGATCTTAACTATTTTTTTTTTTGCTAAATTTAAAATTTCTTCTAAAGTTTAGTACTATATGTATTTTGGCCTGTAGATTTGAAAACCTTTGCTTACACTCTTACCCTACCCCTGAACTTTTTAAAATTATCAATATAAACTTTTCAAGTTTGATAGCTAACTATTGATACCTATAAAATAACATCTTTATAAATGCAAAAGTGCCTTTTTGACTAATTGAGTTGGGAAACAAAAGAGGTATTTATAGGTTTTCAGACTTGGGTGTAAAAATACAGTCAAAACAAAAAAAATTGGTATAACATATTATTTACCTTATTTGTGCAAGAACCATTTCATTAAAAATTAATTAACACCATCAAAATGTCTACCCATTAAGTGAAGGCCATTTTCAGGGAAGCATTTTATTTGTACTTTTTTAAATGTAGGAATAAAAAGAAAAAATGGCATATGCCAAATTTTAGTAGAAACACATCAGCACAGAATTAAATAAAGGACTGTTCTATCCTGTTTATATACTAATAGTAGATTCCCCCCATAGAGGACATTCTCCACCAAACTCCCTAAAAGCAAAGACACCACCTTTCCTTTATCCCCATCCTCGTGTCATTATAGGTGTCGCCACCGCCACTAAGCCTCTAATTTGGGGTTTGATTAGTTGGAAAACAAACCAATCGATTTCGCTGCTTTTGGTGCTTCTCTGCTGGACGAGTGGCTGTTCTCTTCTTGCGTAGGGATGAAAGTGGGAGCAAATAATGCGAACTCTTTGTGACTCCTGCGAGAGGGCTGCTGCTATTGTCTTCTGTGCTGCTGATGAAGCTGCCCTTTGCCACTCCTGCGATGAAAAGGTCTCTTCTTTTGCTCCTTGCCCTTTTTTTCTTTTTTTCTTTTCTGTTTCTGGGTTGTTCTTTCTTTTCTTAATTGAGCTGCGTCCTGCGTAGTGATTTCTTTTTCTTCTGGATTGCTTGCATCACTTCATGTTCATCTTGGTTCAATTATAAAGTGGGTTTTTGCGCCAATCTCTTGGTAAACTTTTATTGCCCTTGATCCAAATAATTCAAATTAGATGACAGGAATATTTCCTGCCTACTTAGGCGTGTGATTTTCTCAGTTGCTAAGATGGTACGAAGTAAGACTTTTGTAGTAGTCAGCCCGAGGATATCGGAGCTCTGTCTGCTATTTTCTGTTGTGTCAATGATGTGTGATTTTAAGACTCTTTCATGAGATCTGGGATACGAATGGTTCTATGTTTTTCTGTGGAATTCCTCCAAATCAGAATTCTTTGGTTGCTCCAGATTGTATGTAAAAGGTTAAAAGCTTTGGTCTGAAGTATGAACTCTTGATTGATTTCATTATTATTGTTGTTGTTTTTGTTGTTGTGGCATAAAAGGTAAATATCATTAATAATACAACTCCTGATTGATTATTGCAGGTACATATGTGCAATAAACTTGCTAACCGTCATGTCCGGGTTGGTCTTGCAACTCCAAATGATGCTCCTCGTTGCGATATTTGTGAGAACTCACCAGGTATTAGGGCTCCCTTTTGTTTTTGTTTTGTGATAACTTCCAGTTATTCTATCTTGAATTATGTGTTTCTTGAAGAAAACCAAGAAAATGGAAATTTTCTTAGCTACTTGATCATTGAAACTTATTTTGTTTCTGTTCAAAAATACCGTGCAGCTTTTTTTTATTGTGAGATAGATGGGAGCTCCCTTTGTTTGCAGTGTGATATGATTGTTCATGTTGGAGGTAAAAGAACCCATGGAAGATTTCTTTTATTAAGGCAGAGAGTGGAGGTTGGTCGTTAATCCTTGTAGAAGAATGCAAATGTGTACTTTTCATGTTACTCAGAAAAATTAAAATGAAGAATGATGAGAAGAATGAATTCACATGCTTCTATTGTGATGCAGTTTCCAGGTGATAAACCGGTCAATGCTGAGAATGCTGCTCCCCAACAGGTTGATCCAGGTGGGGGTAGAAGAGCACAAAATCAGCCAGCAAAACTGGCAAGAGAGAACCAACATAATCAGAAGGTCTCTACAGTTCCAGCAACAGATACTAATGCTGGTGGGCATGCAAAAGCTGATACTAAAATGATTGATTTGAATATGAAGCCTAAACGAATGCATGGTCAAGCTTCAAACAACCAGGTTATAGCATTCCTCATTGCATCTTATGTGTGAGAATATGGTCTGCAGCAAAAAAAGCATTGAGACACATTATTATTAGCATCATTTAAATCTGCAATCTTGTTCCCGATAAAACTTGGTGGCAATGGTTATCTAGTTAGACAGCAGATTTTGGCTTTAAGTCGATGGCTGATAATTTTATATTAAAGTGAATCCAGTACAACTCCAAAAGTCGATAGGTGATAATATCATTTAAGATTATCATGCGAAAGCTTCAGTTATTGTCAGTCTCTGTACATGTGTGGTAGAAGTGGAGAAGGTTAATATTCTTGAAGTGAAAGATAGATGTATATCTCATTACGTAGGAAGGGTTGGGGGTCTAGCAATGAATTTCCATTAAGATCTAACCTGGCAAGTCTCCAACTTTACAACTCAATGGCTGATACATCTCGTTCACACTTGTCTACACACTTTGGCAGTATCAAATTGTTCTGTCCCCTCTTAGAAAGTACAAAACATTTCAAATAAGGTCTCCTTACAAATGGCAGAATGTTTTGCCCTACAAATTCTGCAGCTACAGCTGTCAATCACTTCATCTTCATTAACTATATCCAAGCCATTGCAGTGCAATTAAAAGTGAAAAGTAGGAGATCCCTTAACTGATGTTTCTTACTTAACCCCAGTCCCCATACAAGTGACTGCAGCTATCATCATGACACACACACCAGAATGGTATAGATGCTTTTTGTTTGAAGCCTGTCTGCGTTGTTAGTCATATGAAAATGAGTGATTAGAGACATTGTAGTTTGCAGTTAGGGCCCAAGTAACTCAATTTTCTCCCATCAACTTCCAGAGGCAGTTGTCCCAACAGGCATTATGGTTGCTTCTTTGCCTGTTGATGAAGCCATACTTTTATGGTTTTTTTCTTTACCAGCAGAATAATTCTTTTTACATGACCTCACCTATTCCTCCCTGTAAAATAGAGCCTTTTCTATTCCCTATCTACATGAATCTAGTCAAGACTAGCAGAATCGTTAAAGAACTCTTAATTAAGTGGTAGGCCTTGAACCATGCAAAACAATAAAGTTTGAGAGTATCCAGCCTAATACCAATTGGCGATAGGGAGAGAAGCCCCACCACAATTTGAACTCACAATAAATCCCATTACCAAACATTGAGGCATTTCAACACTTGCTCTGATGTGCAAACTCTGCAGCAAACTTGCATGTGGAATTAGAAATAGAACCAGAGCCCAACCAGGATAACACTAGAGATTGCACTGAGACACAATGTTAATCATGGAACCTAAAACCAAATGGTCATAGACGGAAAGACATTACTAGAGTGTGAAATCATAGAAACCCTCCACCGAATTATGTGGATTTGGCATAGGAAATGAAGGCCGCAGCACTCAAATGAAGGAGAAAAAAAAAATCAGTGCAGCATGGGAAACTTTTTCCCTGTTAGAGCTGGAACAGATGGTGACCCTCCCAATTGACAATAACGTAAAATAGTTATGTTCTTTTAAAAACCAAGCATTGAAGTGATGGTTAAAGCTTATAATTGTTATCAAAACCTTCAATGCTCAATCCCCCATTGTCCTTTTGAACTTGCTCATCTTTTGCTAGTAGTATATATTTCTTTATCACCAAATTCTATTATATTTGTTGAGCTTAAAAAGCAGGCTTTTGATGGGACTAACAATATTTTGATTTCTTGGCAGCAGTGATGATGACCGGGAAGGACACTTTTGGATTGGATAGTGACTAGTCTTCCAAGTCACCGGTGTCATTCATACCTCCGCTCAAGCTCTGCTCAAGCTCTTTGGGTTGTGAAGATGTATCCTATAGTTCACGCTTAATTAGTCTTCTCAGAAATGAACATGTCTAGGTTTAGCTCAGCTTAGAGAAGTTTTCCCAACATCTTAAATGGCTCATAGCCTGACACGCAAGCAAACCAAATGTAGGTTTGTCAGAGATCTGAATCATCAATTTTAGAACTTTTTGGTTTGTGATTTGTGTTGCTGTAACGCTTGGGTTTTAAGAGTTCCTCACTTTGTTTCACTGACCTTTCTACCTCCTAAATTTTAATTTGGGCATATAAGTACTTGACTTTGGTTGGTATGGTATTTTTGTGGGTTGTGGGTTGGAAGGAAATAATCCTATCACTTTGTTCAGCAATGAAAAGGAATATAGCGTTAGCTGGAATTATTTTGCGTTCCATGCTCTTCAAAGCTAGAGATTTCATCTATGGCAAAATCAGCCATAGGTCCATTAGCTTATTTTTTTGTCCCAAATTGATACCGTATCTCACGTGTGTCCTAATGAGGTCCATTTACTCAATAAGCATGACCTAATTAGATACTGTTTGTTAATTTGGCTGTGAAAACAGATAAAAAATGATGATTTGACATTTTTAAGCCATAAAATACAATCAATTAACCGATATGGAGCACTTGTGTCACTATGGATTGATGATGTGGCACCAGTTTACAGAGTTTTTGGACCCTTAAGCCATCATTGGAGCATTATGGGTGGGAAGGGGCAGGGGGTGCATTTAATGGTCTTCCTTCAATCAAAGTAACAGTCTCTGTAACTTCCTATGCATATCCTATTTGATTCAAACCCTAAGCAAATGAAAATTTAGTCAAAATTTGCTCCTTTTTCCTTCTTGTTTGGGGTTGAGAGTTGAGCAAAGTGAAGTAG
The DNA here is from genome assembly GCA_039654915.1 of Aquilaria yunnanensis. Classification (NCBI taxonomy): domain Eukaryota; kingdom Viridiplantae; phylum Streptophyta; class Magnoliopsida; order Malvales; family Thymelaeaceae; genus Aquilaria; species Aquilaria yunnanensis. The sequence goes on from CM077598.1 coordinate 82,520,277, forward strand.
GTTGAGGATGAAGGGAAAGGGAAAAGATAAAGCAAAGGTGAAGAAGTTTAGGGTTAAAGAATGGAGAGGTAAGAACGACGATGAAGGCAATTGGCAATACTGTAAGTGGTTGAATTATTTGAAAATTTTAGTTGTTTTGTTGACTTCATAGTGTTGTTTAGGTGTAGGGTGTGTAATTGGGGGGGGGGGGGGGTGATGCCTGGCGGCATCTTCATTGTACGACATAATGGCCTGAAGTAGGGACTCCCGGTGTGGAGAGTGTCTGAAGGAGAGACTTCCAGTGTGAGAGTGCCTGAAGTGCTCAAAAGAACAAGGTGATAGCCAAAGGCTATCGCCTCAATCTGGCTGAATACCCTGCCACAACAATGGCCAGAAGAACTGGCGCTTCCCGGGAATAGGTGGAATCATGCACCTCGGGAGATAGCCTGAGAGCTCCGAGCCTCGGCACGCCAGTAAAACTTGAGGACTCCATTCGCCCCCCAAGGTTGTGAACAGCGCGCCTTCGGAAAAGTGGCACCAGACATTGCTGCCCGAATATGATATCCCCGAAGGCGGAACCCCCTGGAACTGGGAACCCCCGAACTGAGGGTAGGCTTCCCGAAGAGGCTCTGTCCGAACTAGAGGACGACCTCGCCCAGGGACCTCGGGAGTACGGCAGGCGCATTTAAGGAAGCATTTAAGGAAGCCTCTGACACGTCCCACCACAGACGTAAAAAGTCGCCCTGACGCGCAGACGCCATCAGAATCATATCATGGCCCGTCTCAGCACAAGGCTCGAGGCCATCTAGTTACCAACTATCTGTCCCCTACGCCCAGACGTTCAGGAGCATCCGACCGCACACGTGTCATGATCTGAACGGGCTAGGTATTCCTATATATACAGGAAATAAATACTTGACAGGAGGTTGGCAGGCCGGATATACAGCTCCCACACCCTGAGAAAATACCAGGCGAGACTTTTCTGCCTTTCTCTTTGAGCTAGTGACTTTCTCCTTCTTCCGGCCACCACTGACTTGGGCGTCGGAGGCTCCCCCCCCGGAAAAACACTCCGGGGGCCTCCTAACCCTGTTTACCAGCTTTTCAGGTACTCTCCTTGGGGCGATCCACCTTCCAGGCGTTCTTCCTCCTAGAAGTCTCCTCAACAGTCATCATGACTCACAACGATGAGGCCTTAGGCCATCACAAGGGTTAGGAGCTCCCCGGAATGTGTTTCCAGGAGAGGAGCCTCCGACGCCCAAGTCAGTATTTGGTAAGTAAGGAGTAGAGAGTGGAGAGTAAAACAGTGGAGAGAGTTCTGTGTATATCCCCATTTTACCAAGGTTATTCTCCAAGCATTTATAGGAGAGCATTGGGAGAAGTCCGTTTGACATAGCTCGCTCATATCATGACATGTGTTCGATTAGGTGTGATCCGTATCTTTGGGGATGAGGGACCTCCAGCTGGCCATAGGTTGTTTTGTCCAGGAGTCAGGGCCGTGGGAGGTCTGTGTGTCAGGGGCAGGTGCAAGGTCTCTATGTCAGAGGCTTCTTAACCGTTTTTGTCTTATTTCCGTAAGACCCCTTCATGGAACGAGACCACTTCGGAATAGGAGGCCCCATTCGGCTAGATATCATCATCGAGGGCTGTTAGGATGAGTTTTTCGGCGGAGCGGGGCACCTTTCGGAGAAGCTCTACCTTGCCGAGGATGGTGGTTTACCGAGGTTAGAAGGTCAAGGACTACATACCCTCTTTTTCCGAGGTTGCCGCTCGTCCAATCCGAGGGTGATGCTCGACTTTTATCGTGGGTGGTGCTCATCAAAGCTTAGGAGTTTAGAGGGTAATAGCTCTTTGGCTATCACATCCCCCCTCGGAGAGCCGAAGATATGTCTTCGGCTTTTGAGCTTTCGAGAGCCGATCGTGGAGCCCTTCGAAAGCCAGTTCGAACCCCGAAATGGCTGGAGTCACCTTTCCGGATGAGAGTCTCTTTGATCCAGAACATCTGTTCTTGCCAAGATAATGGCATTTATCTTTTCGAGAGAGGTGTCTGGTGTTCTTGAGGTTGTCTCTTTAGTTAGAGTGTGTCCGTTCCAGGCTTTTTAATGCTTGTCAGTGGACCGTCATGTCTACTTGACGCATTTCCTTGGGAAGGGCCTAAGTCTGACTATTGTCAGGGGCGTGCCCTCGTTTCCCGCACTAGGTGACACGTGTCACCTTGTCACTAGGGAATGGTCGCATTTGTTTCATCAGGCGTGCCTCTTCACCTTCGAGGGGCAATTATGGCGACGCTTCTCCTCCTTCCTTCGGCCTATAAATCCCCCCTTCCTCATTAGTTTTTTCACACTTATGTTCTCTTGCTCTCTTCTGCTCTCGAATTTTCTCTTTTTTCCTGCGACAGCGCTAACGGTGGTGCGATTTCTGGCAAGTTTTCACGACGGCGTCCAGAAATCCCGACTTCGGCAAAAGTTTTGGTGGGTTTTCCTTCCTGAAGTCCTTTGATTTTCTGTTTTTATAGCCTTTCTTTTCTGAAGTCATCTCCTTCTTTCGAAGTCGTTCTTCGGCATTGTTTCCTTCTTTTCTTTTAGCCTTTCTGAAGTTAGGTTTCTCTCTTCCAAATGTCTTCCCCCGTTCCGCTCATGTCTGTTCAGATTGTTCTTGAGAGCTGGCTTCCTCTTAATTCTCATCTGAGTTGTACCACTTTAGAGAAGTTAGCGAAGTGGACAACTAAATTGTTTCCCCCTTCTTACTCGGTTATTAGGCTACCTACTCCTGGCCTATTCAATTACATGAATAATTCGGACGAGGTGACTTTTTTTCGAGCCCAACTGAAGGCCGGACTTCGGTTTCCTTCGCTGAAGATGATTTGCGATTTCTGCCAATTCCAATGCATAGCCGTGAATTAGCTTCCTTCCAACTTTTACTCCTACTTCAATGCTTTCCTTTGCATGTGTAGGGTTTTTAAGATAGAACCTCACTTTATTTTTTTCATGCAATACTACAAACTCCACCCCGTCTCGAAGGGTGGGTTCTATTTTTTGCTTCCTCGGGGTTCTAGGAGTAAGAAGTTTATAGTTACCTTCAACACGAAGGATAGTTGGCAAGAGTGGCAAAGGAAGTTCTTCTTCCTGAAGGTGGCTGACCAGTGGGGGCACATTCCAACCAACTGGGTGTGGGGGACTCTGCCTATAGATGTAGTTGACCCCAGAAAACTGCTAACCCTAGAATTGGAGGCCCAGTTCGAGGAGTTCAATAGCCGTATTCGGGCTGTCGCGGACTGGGACCCCGAGGTCCCCCCCGTTCCCTGTACCCCTTTCCCATCAGATGGAGCTTAATGACCGAATAGGTCCTTCGGGAACTGAGGGTGATCAAGGAGCATGTTACCGACCTAAACATGCCAAAACCTCTTTTTGATGGGAAGAAGTCATGGTTGGTAATGCTCCTTCGGGGCGAAATCATGTACTCGGCCCTTAAAGAGAGTAAGTTCCTTTCCAAATTTTCCATCTCTCTCTATGCGTACTTACACTGATATTTTTCTTTTTGTAGAGATGGGTGACAAATTTGCCGCCTTCTAGAAGTCCCTCTTCCTCAGCCAGGCTGAGAAGGGGGAGCAGACTTGGAAGAAGGTGGCGGCAAAGAGAAAGAAGCCATCCAGGGGATCATCTTCCGCTCCGAGGTCGGAGAAAATGAAGGAGGACCTCATTCCTCTGCCTCCTGAAGACGACTTGGGGACTGAGGACCAGACCCATGTTCGGGAGGATCCACCCTCAGAACCAGCTATCCATTCTACTCCCCTTAGTCTCAGCACCGCGGTGGAGACTTTGGGTACCTCGGTTGGGGGGTTTTCGGCCGAGGAGCTAGAGGAGCGCTGAAAAAGGAAATGCAAAAACATCCCCGACGAGGTCCTTGAAGTCAGTGACTCCTAAGGCGATGACGCGGAGCTTCCACTAGGTTTGTCCCTTAGCCATTCTTCTATGAGTTTGGGAATTTTTGGTGTTTTAGATCTTATAGACGAGTGGCTAAGGGATAACGTACTGATGGAACTTTGGCGGGACTTTGCAGGCGAAGCAGTACAGGCTCCCTGGGTTGAAGATCACGCCCGGAAGAGGGCCATTCGGGACGCCAAAATCCCGAAGGGAAAGATCCCGATTGAGCCCTTCTGGTCATTAACGGAGGACATGAACTTGTTCTCCGAGGATAGCCAGAAAATGGCTCCTCAGATGGTGATTGGAGTCATCACGCACGCCACTTTTCAGTCTCTAACTGAAGAGTGCCCAAATGAGGAGATCCTCTCCATGAGGATGACCAAGCTGGCTGGCCAGGTAAACTCCTACCTTTTTGATACTTAGTGATTTTTTTCATTTTCCATATGTTCCTTACTCAGGATCTCCCTTTTGCAGCTCTTGGCGTACACGGGGTACTATTAGGCTTGGGCAGCCAAGCAAACTTGAATCCGGACTCGCTCCGAGGAGTCTCTGGCGAAAGCCAAGGAACTCTTGGCTAGCTTTGTCATTAAGTATGGTGAGCTAAATAAAATAGCCAAGGAGGATCTGGCCAATCTTCGGGAGGAGATGCTCAAAAGCCAAAGGGAGCTTATCCAAGACTTCTCTGCGAAGAAGTTAGACCTCATAGTGAGGTTGATAGCCATGACCTCGGCCGACGAGGTTCTTCAGAGGGAGAAAGACGATGCTGCTGCCCAAGTGGCGAAGGCCTTCGATCTCAACTCTAAGCTTCAGGCCGAGGTTGAGAGGTTGAAGAAGGAGGGAAAGAAGAAGAAGAAGGAGCTGGAGAAGGAGATCGTGGAGCTTCGGAAAGATCTGGAGGATTTGGACGTAGAGAAGACTAAGTCCGACCAAGCAACCAAAAGGTCTTACCAGGACGGCTTCTGCCTCGCCCCTCACCAAGTCTTATCAAGATTTCTAGATCTCGATCTCTCCTTCTTGGCGGCCCTGGACATCCCCGAAGGGCCGTCTTGGCAGTGGTCAAAGGCAGAGTTCCTCAACCTCCCTGCTGTTCCACCTTCGGCTCCCAGATCTACTGATAAAGATTCCGAAGGTTTGGAGGCCGAGGATGGTGAGGAACCGGTGGATGCCCAGGATCGTGAATAGGCCTCCTTTTTCTTCTTTCCCTTCTGTAATCGATCTGTAATATTTTTTTATCGGTGTTAATAAAATTTGCTTTCTTCAAACTCTGTTGTATTCGGTCAGTACTTCTTCAGAAAGCACCGTCTTTTTGCGAAACTTAACCTTTTTTCGAATTATGCCTGATCAACATTCTTTACACAAAGGTACAGTTCAGCAATATACATGCTTGGATGACCAGCTTCGGCATTCATAGCGTTTGTTTTCAAATTTTTTTCCAAGTTCCAACCATGCACTTGGGGAAATTCTCCTTCGGGAACTATGTTCGATCGAGGGAAACACCTATCTTCGGGAATAACCATCCTCGGTCATGCTTCCTTGGTGTTTTTGCATGACTTAATATTTTTTTCCAAGTGTCCATCTAGGCATTTTTAGGGGATAAACGCCTTTGGTACCAACTATTGTCGTATGCTTGCCGAAAGGCTAGTCATTTTTACGAGCTTATCGCTTCGGCGTACCCATGTTCGGCCATCCGGCTAAGCATCAGATGTTGTCGTTGTTCAGGAGCGGGTATGTTCGAGATTTATTTGCTCAGATGCCTTCGGAAGAAGTCTCATTACACCATGTTCGGTTAATTACCTACGGGGAGAATAATACAATTTTTCCTTTTCCTCAGAAAATTCTAAGTATAGAATCTTCTTTAAGAATCTGAATGCCATGTATTTTTCAATTCTCCACCCTCGGTGTCACCGAGTTTGTACACTCCCGGTCGAATTTCTTTGAGAACCAAATAAGGCCCCTCCTAGTTTGTGCGAAGTGCTCCATGCGATGGTCTTCGGGGTCCGAACTCGGCTTTTCGGAGAATGAGGTCTCCCGTTTTGATTCCTTTCCATTTTACATATAAGTTGGTAGTGACGGCTACTCTCTACTGGAAAGCTTTTCTTCTCAGCTCGGCCATTTCTCTATATTCGTCAATGAGGTCCAATTTGGTCCTTAATCCAAGGTTGTTTCTTTTTTCGTTGAACACCTGTACCCTAACCGATGGCTAGATGATTTCTACGGGAATAATGGCCTCTGAACCGAATACGAGTGAGAAGGGTGTTTCACCCGTGGCTCTCATTGGGGTGGTTCGGTAGCTCCACAACATGCTCGGGAGCTCTCCTGGCCATTTTCCCTTTACTTCTTTTAGCCTCTTCTTCAGGCCATCATTTATTGTCATGTTGGACACTTCAACTTGCCCATTGCTTTGAGGATGGGCCACCGGGGCGAAGTGCATTTTAATTCCGAGGTCGGTTATGAATTCCTAGAACCCTTTATCGATGAATTGGGAACCGTTATCGGCCACTATTACCCTTGGGATGCCGAATCTGCATATGATGCTTTTCCAGACGAATCTCTGTATATCCTTTGCCGATATCGCTGCTAAGGGCTCTACCTCGATCCATTTAGTGAAGTAGTCTATGGCAACTACACAAAATTTGACCCCTCTGGGAGTAGTGGGGAGAGGCCCAATGAGGTCGATGTCCCATACGGCGAAGGGACAAGGATAGTTGGCCAAAGTTATCTTTTCTGAGGGTAGTCTTTGGACAGGAGCGTGCCTTTGGCAATTATCGCACTTTTGGACAAACTGCCTTGCGTCCTTCCTCAGAGTGGGCCAGAAATACCCTTGCCGAAGGAGGACTCTGGCAAGGGCATCGATTCCTATGTGCGAACCACAGGCTCCCTCATGGACTTCTTTGAGGATCACTTTGACATCTTATTCACTGATACACCTTTGTAATGGGGTGGCGTATCCTTGTCGGTACGGCTCTTCCCCTATTAGGAAGTATCTTCCTGATCATTTTCGCACATTGGCTGCTTCAAGGGAGTCCTCGGGGAGTTTCGAGGTTGAGAGGCATTTTTTGATAGGGTTCTTCCACCTTTTTCCCATGGTTGTTACGCAGATTACCGCTATACTCGGATGGTGCAGTGCTTCTGTTGACTCTCTTGACTTGGCCAATGTGTCAGCCGCCATGTTATCTCTCTGAGGTACATTTTCTATGTGCACTGTGTTGAATTCTTGGATGAGTTCTTTGACGAGGTTGTGATATTTTGCCAAGGTTGGATCCTTTGCGCCATATTCTCTTGCCATCTGTCAGACCACTGGCTGAGAATTGCTGCGGGCCTTTAGATTTCTCACACCCACCCTTTTTGCCAGCCATAAGCCTGCTATGAGGGCTCCAGATTCGGCGATATTGTTGGTGACATTGAACCCGAATTTGATAGCCTTTGTGGCCTCCATTCCTTTAGGACCTCGGAGGACTACTCCAGCTCCTTAGTGGTCGGAACCTAAAGCTCCATCGACAAATAGCGTCCACTCAGGTTCATCTTTTACGAGTTCTTCCAAGGTATCTCCGGTTTTTGGGACCTCGGCGATGAAGTCTGCCAATGTTTGGGCCTTTATGGCCTTTTTTGGCTAATAGGTGATGTCATATTCACCGAGCTCAATGCACCATTTTGACAGTTTTCCCGAGTGATCAACCCTCCTCATGATATCCCGAAGAGGTAGGTTACTTCGGACACTAATAAGGTGTGCTTGGAAGTAAGGTCGGAACCTTCTACTTACCAGTACTAAGACATAGATGGCCTTTTGTAGAAGAGGGTACCTGACTTCGACTCTGATGGCGGAGGGTTAGGCCTCTGCCAACCTGGGACGGACCCAGGTAGTATTGTCCCTTGTGGCGCATTAATGGGCGGAGCGGATCCTTGAACCCAAGACCTCAGGGATTTACACTCCCTCAGGGGGAGTCGCGTCTAACCACAGGCTGTGGTTAGACGCGACTCCCCCTGAGGGAGTGTAAATCCCTGAGGTCTTGGGTTCAAGGATCTGCTCCGCCCATTAATGCGCCACAAGGGACAATACTACCTGGGTCCGTCCCAGGTCGGCAGAGGCCTAACCCTCCGCCATCAGGCTCCATGTAGTGACTTACTTACATAGTATACCGGCCATTGTCTGCCTCCCTTTTTGTTTACAAGCACCGAACTTACTACTTTTTCGCTGACGGTGAGGTAAAGGATGAGGGGTTCTCTATCCTTCAGCTGCCGAAGTGTCGGCAGGTGGGTTAAGTAGGTTTTCAGCTCATCCAAAATTTTTTGGCAATCTTCGCTCCAACGGTGCTCTTCAAAACCGAAGGTACCGTCATTTTTTGCGGCTTTGGTGAGCACTTTGAAGAACGGTCGGCACCGATCCCCATATCTAGAGATGAACCTACTAAGAGAAGTGATTCTCCCTATTAGCCTTTGTACATCCTTGACTGTTGTGGGAGTTTGGAATCCCAACAGGGCCTTGACTTTTTCCGGATTGGCATTGATTCCTCTTTCCGACACCATGAATCCGAGGAACTTGCCTGCATTTACTCTGAACACGCACTTCTCCGGGTTTAGACGAATTCCGAATTCCCGAAGTTGGTGGAATGTTTTTGTGAAGTCTTCGATATGACTACTAGGCAATTTTCTCTTAACTATCATATTATCGACATATACTTCCATATTCCTCCCGATTTGGGTGTCGAACACCCTGTTCATTAGCCTTTGGTATGTGGCACCCGCATTCTTTAGACCGAATGGCATTCTAATGTAACAGTAAGTCCCAACTTCGGTGATGAAAGCAGTTTTCTCCTCATCTTCGGGATCCATCCGAATTTGGTGGTATCCAATGAAGGCATTGAGGAAACTAAGTAGGCCGTATTCAGCAGTAGAGTCCACCAACTGATCTATTGGTGGTAAAGGATAAGAATCCTTAGGGCAAGCATTGTTTATCTTTTTGAAATCGATGCACATTCGGAGCTTATCACTCCATTCTTTCGTTCCAATGACAACATTGCTAAGCCATTCGGGGTACTTGACCTCCCTTATTACGCCTGCTTCCATTAAGCGCTGTACTTTGGTTTTGATGAAGTTGTTCTTATGTGCAGAGAGGCTTCGCTTTTTTTGTCGAATGGGCTTTGCCTCTGGGCGTACGTTAAGACTATGCTAGATTATGTGAGGGTTTACCCTAGGCATGTCCTTTGGGGAGTAGGCAAATAGATCTTTGTTCATTAACAGAAAAGATATAAGTTTTCCCTTGTCACCTTCGGCCAGTTTCTTCCCCACTCGGGTACTTCGGTCTAGGACAAGTTCCACATCTTCTGTTTCTATTTTTTTGAGGTCTACTATTTCTTCTCCCTTTGCCTTTTCTCCAAGCACGACCCTTGCTCCCAAAGTCTGTGTTTGGATCTTTGCTGGGCCTTGTCTTACCTTCACAAAGACCTTCCTTACTTCTCCTTGGTCAATGAAGATCTCATCATCTGCATCCTTTGTTGTGAAGGTGACAGTTAAGTATTTCACATTTTGACAGATGTGGACATTCCCTTGCGTCTGCCTCCCGAGGATTGCATTGTATGACATCTATGATGATGAACCTTGTCATTGTGGAAGCAAAGAGCTCACCTTTGTTTTGCGACGAAGTTCCTCTTAGCATCAGAGGTAGGTTAGTCCATTCGAGGACAAGGAGTTCGGATGGACCTACCCTGTAGGTAGGGGAGGTGATAGGCTTGAGATCGCCTTTTGTGACACCCAAACTCGGCAGCAAATGGGAGAATAAGACGTCGGCGTTGGAACCATCGTCAGGGAGTACTCTCTTAACAGCCCAACTCCCAATCCTCGCCATGATTTGGAGTGGGCCGTCATGAGGAAACATCATAATGGATCCATCCTTCCGAACAAGCTTGTTCGACTGGTGACCGAACTCCATGACCGAGATTTCCCTTATCTTTCTCTTCTTTTCAGCCGATGGCATCCCAGTGGTGATCATCTGAATTACTCCTACCGGTGGTGGTGGATGACTCTTGAAACTTCGATTCCGACGTCTGTCAGAATCATAGTCGTCAACATCTCCTTTCCTCTACTCTTCTTTCCTCGAATCCGCAGGTAGCACCGAAGTTGGCCCTGCTTTATTAGAGACTCGATATACTTCCTCAGCTGGAAGCAATCCTCTGTGTCATGCCCGTGGTCTCGATGGAACTGGCAGAATTTCTTCATATTTTTCTTGTTTTCCGAAATCATGGCCTTCGGATGCTAAATTGGATTGCCTTGCCTTTCCATGGCCAGAATTATGTTTGTTCTGGAGGTGTTCGGTGGAGTGAATGACATGCGTTTTTTCCCCTTCTGCTTTCGGGGTCTTCCCCCGCCTTCGGTTGAATACCGAGGTTGATGATTCTGACCTTCAGGATGACGATGATCATACTTCGGTCCCCCCCATTCTTAGATCTTCGGCTATCATGTGCTACTCGGCTCTTTGGTAGAATTCTCCCAAGGTGTCTGGGGGATCCTTGGAGAATTCATAGAAAAGCTGGGAGTCCCTCCGAAGTCCCCTGATCATTGTAAGGATACGAATTTCGGGGCGGAAGTTTGGCACACTTAAAGCCTCTCGGTTGAACCTTTCGACATAGTCCCGAATGGTCTCCCCATCCTTATGGGCGATGTCAAACATCTGGACGGGCATCTTCGCCATCGGCCTGCTCCCGATGAACTGTTGAGTGAAGGCGACGGACAACTCCTAGAAACCCATTATGGTTTTGGGGGCTAGGGAGTTGTACCAGGCTGTCGTTGGCCCTGAGAGAGTGACTTCAAAGCATTTGCAGAGGGTGGCATCATCAACACCGTGCAGCACCATGCTGCGCCTATACTTTGTGAGATGGGCTTGGGGGTCACTTCGCCCATCGTACGTCTCCAAGCGTGGCAACCGGAAGTCACTTGGCATAGGTGCCTCAACTATCACTCGGATGAAGGGTGACTCTTCTCCAGTGAAGGTTTCCGACAACCTTGACCAGACAGGCTTCCGAGCCATCTGCCTTTCCACTTTCTCCAACCTCTCTTGGATCTTTTCCATGAGGATGGTGGCGCTAGGCTCTTCCCTCTGCCTGGAGACCTCTGGCAATGAAGAACTGTTGGGTTTCAGGAGCCAAACAGCGCAGCGGAATTTAACCGAAACCCTCCAGGATCCAAGTGAAACGGGGTATACCGGGTGTTCAAAAATTTTCATACCTAATTTTCGGTTGAGATCTCTCACTCAATTGTAGAGTCGAATCACAAAACTTGAACAGTTGATGTGTTCAAGCTTTCTATGGTATCCACACGACCCTCTCAGGATCACCACACTTCCACCGCGTCCTGGCAAATGCGTTTCTCTTGCGCCACTGAAGTCTGTACCTGGATCTTGGTCGGGCTTTACCTGGCCCTTGTGAAGACTTTCCTAACCTCGGCCTGATCTATGAAGATTTCAGTATCTCCATCTTCGGTGGCGAAGGTGACCGTCATGTACCTTACGTCTGGCCGAATGTGAAAATTGCCTTGAGTCTGTCTTCCTAGAATGGCGTTATATGCTGACGGCACATCAATGATTATAAATCTTGTCCTACCGGAGGTGATTAACTCTTCTTTGCTCTTTGGTGAGACCCCTTTCAGCATCACAGGCAGGTCGATGTACCCAAGGACTAGAAGTTCAAATGGTCCGATCCGAAGGTGGGGGAACTGACTGGGCTAAGATCACTTTTTGAGATGTCTAATTTACCCAGCAGATGAGAAAAAATGACGTCGGTGTTGGAGCCGTCGTCGAGGAGCACTCTCTTGACGTCCCAGTTCCCTATTCTTGCCATCACAAGGAGGGGGTCATCGTGAGGGAACTTTATTATAGACCCATCCCTACGGGTGAGCCTTCGTGGGGAGCTCCCGTACTCCATGATGGAGACTTCTCTCATCTTTCTTTTTCTTTCGGCCGAGGGTATCCCAGTAGTGATGGTTTGGATAATCCCTGCCGAGGGTGTCAGACTTTTCCGGGGACTTCGATCCCGCCGTCTATCTGAGTCATACTCTTCATCGTCTGTTCTCCTCTGCTCTTCCTTTCTCCCTTTTGGAGAGGGCATCCGCAGATATCGCCGAAGTAGACCCTGTTTGATCAGGGACTCGATGTACTTCTTCAACTGGTAACAGGCTTCAGTGTCATGGCCATGATCCTGGTGAAATTGACAGAATTTTTTCATATTCCTTTTATTCTCCGGGGTCATGGCCTTTGGCCTTGGGACTGTGGTCCCTTGCCTTTCTAGCGCCATTAGAATGCTAGCTCTTGTGGTGTTCAAGGGAGTGAATGCTGCGGGCCTCTTTCCTCTTTGCCTGCGGGGCCGCTCTCCCTCGTTCTGCTGGCGCGGCTGATGGCCAGGCCCTTCGGTGCGAGGGTGCTCGCCCTTAGGTCCTCCCATTCTGAGTTCTTCGGCCGTCATGTGTTGCTCAGCTCTTCTGTAAAATTCCACAAGAGTTTCTGGAGGGTCTTTGGAGAACTCGTAGAACAACTGGGAGTCCCTCCGCAGTCCTCTGACCATTGCCAGGATGTGAATTTCCGGCCAAAAATCTGGTACACTCAGTGCTTCTCGATTGAATTTTTCAACATAGTCGCGGATGGTCTCCCATCCTTTTTGCGCTATGTCAAACATTTGCACTGGCATTTTGGCAGTTGGCCTACTACCAATAAATTGTTGGGTGAAAGCAGTAGATAGTTCTTGGATGCTCAACAAACTTCCCTGGGGAAAAGAGCCATACCACGCTGTTGCTGGTCCTGAGAGTGTCACCTCAAAGCATTTACAGAGCGTGGCGTCATCTGCGCCATGGAGAACCATACTTCGCTTATATTTTGTCAGGTGCGCCTTGGGGTCAATTCGCCCGTCATATGTTTCCAGGCGAGGAACCTTGAAATCACTGGGCATAGGCGCCTCTATTACCTCACGTACGACAGGCAACTCCTCTCCGGTGTAGGAGTCGAACAACCGGGACCAGACTGGTTTTTGGGAGATCTATTTCTCGACCTTTTCCAGCCTTCCCAGGATCCTTTCCATAAGGGCGGCAGTGCTGGTTACTTCCTGCCGTCATGTGCTTGCTGGTAGTGGCAAATTTCTTCTTCGCCTTGGGGAACGACTCCAGCGAAGGGGAGAGGGGGACCTCTGGTAAGGGGATGCGCTTCGTTAATAGGAGGCCCTGGTCTCTTTTGGGGCTCCCCCTCTGGCAGGGCGTGCTTCAACGGGTTCACCATCTGTTGAATATTTGTCAAGGGAGTCTCCACTCCCTGAACTCCGGTGGTTAGATCGTGAGGTTCTTTCCCGACGAATGGTCGGGGTGAGGCTCTTTGAGTGGGTGGAGGTTGGGGCAACCTTTGGTCAAGCTGCTGAGTGATTTCGGCAACGATAGAACGCTGGAAATACGGTAGGAAGCTCATTGTTACCGTTACGGGATGATCGTCCTCCATCATAGAAGTTTCTGCCACAGGCAGAGTGGTCACCTGTTGAGTCTCAGGTGCGAGGGGGAATCTTGAAATCCCTTTGTCCTTCGAGCGCCGAGTCTCCACGACGGCGACATGGGATAGAGTTCCCACAGACGGCGCCAATTGGTGGCCTGCGGCGGCTTCATCATGTGTCATTGTACGGGTAGGGAAAACTTCTGATGGAGGAGAGCACTTTTGGAGGAGATTCCCTAGTGGAATGTACCTGAAATACTCCAGAAAACATAGGTTAGGAGGTCCCCGATGTGTATTCCCGGGGAGGATTCTCCGACGCCCAAGTTAGTATTTTCAGATATTTGGATTATGTGCTCTTTTGTGTCTTCAAAGAGAACTTTCTTCCTTACCCCGCTAGGATGCTTTCTGGGTGTTTTACAAAGGAAGCGCACAGAAGCCATTTTCCTTTTGTGGTCGTTCCAGATCACGACACGTGTCCGGTGGGTTGTGATCCCTGCTTTTCCGGGAATGAAGGGACGTTTATCTCAGCAAAAGTCGCCTGGTTGACGGCCTAGGCATTCCGAGAGTGTCGTATCGAGGCGTCCCTCTGATGGCGTGCTCCAGTGATAGCGTGTCAGAATGTACTTGGGGGACGACTTTTATGGGGAGGTGTTAGAGGCTCCTTAAATGCTTTGTTCTTACTTTCCGAGGTTACTCTGACGTTTTGGGGAATGTATTCCCCGAGGATGGGTCCTCCGAGGGATACTTCTGTTTTCGAAGAGGGTCTGACCGCTCTACCGAGGTTGGTCCTACCATTTCCTAAGGAAGTGAATTCCCTACATTAGGCCAGGGGGATCGTTCATCCTTCCGACCTCAGCTGGCTATTTCCCTCTGGCGAAGTCTGTACTCTGTCAGGTCTGGGAGCTCGCCCAGTGATGGGTACCTCGGCTATTACTAGACTAGGGACGTTTGAGAATATTATTATTCTAGGGTTACAATTATGTTTATTACGTTACGCAGAAACAAAACAACAAACATAATTGCTAGATTAATGCCTTAATAAAATTTCATGACTCAATGTGCAAAAATACAATCATCTCATGATTGGCTTTTGGGCACAACACTAACAATATCAACTTCACACCAAGGTCTGACATCTTCGACGAGAAGTCTGGAATCAACTCCCCCTAGCTCTTAAGAACCTCATCCCGAGGGTTAGCCAGATCCTCCTTGGCTATCTCATTAAGCTCACCATACTTAACGACCGAGTTGGCAAAGAGTTCCTTGGCCTTAGCCAAACTTTCCTCTGACCGACTTCAGACCGAGGTTTGTTTAGCTGCCCAATCCCGAAGGTACCCACTGTATGCCAACAACTAAAAGGGGAAAATTCTGAATAAGGGTAAAAAAAGAACTCAGAAAAGGAAACTCAGAAATTTTCTAAGTCCTAAATGATCGAAGTTTACCTGGGCAGCCTACTCGTTCATCCTCGTAGTGAGGACTTCTTCATTGGGGCACTCCTCGGTCAGGGACTGGAAAGTGGCATTTGTCATAATGCCCTTCACCATCCACGGAGCCATCTTCTGGCTATGCTCAGAAAACAGGTTCATGTCCTCCATGAAAGTCTAGAAGGGCTCTTTCGGGACCTTGTCCCTCGGGATTTTGGAATCCCAAATAGCCCTCCTTCGGGCGTGGTCCTTCACCCAGGGGGCCTGTACTTCTTCGCTTGTGAAGTCACACCGAAGTTCCATTAGAACATTATCCCTTAGCCATTCATCTGTAAGGTCTACAACACCAAAAATTCCCAAAATCAGAGAAGAATGGCTAAGGGGCAAACCTGGAGGAAGTTCGGCGTTTTCTCCCTCAGAGTCGCTGACTTCGAGGACTTTGGCCGGAACACCTTTGCCTTCCCTTTGTCAACATTCTTCAAGCTCTTCGGCTGAAAGCCCACCAACTGAAGTCCCGAAAGTCTCCCCAGTCATGTCCAGACTAAGCTGAGTCAAATAGATGGCCGGGCCCGAAGGTGGGGCCGCCCAAACTGGAGTTTGGTCTAATACCCTTGCATCGTGTTGGGTTTCGGGAGCCAAACAGCGCAGCGGAATTTAACCGAAACCCTCCAGGATCCAAGTGAAACGGGGTAAACCGGGTGTTCGAAAAATTTCATACCTAATTTTCGGTTGAGATCTCTCACTCAACTGTAGAGTCGAATCACAAAACCTGAACAGTTGACGTGTTCAGGCTCTCTATGGTATCCACACGAGCCTTTCGGGATCACCACGCTTCCACCACGTCCCGGCAGATGCGTTTCTCTTGCGCTTGCAGTGCTAGCTTGCGTCCTCCAAGGAATTGCAAGAGAAGAGTGCGGCTGTCCTTTTGGGAGGCTAGGGCAAGGAGACCTGCGAATTTCTCACTTAAAAGTTGTATTTATAGTGAGACTCAACTTCCAGGCCTAATGGGTTTCAAAGCCCTAATCCAATTAGGATTTAATTTCGGGCTTAATAATGGCTCAACTCCTTGGCCCATTATTAATACGAAATTAAAGTGAAACCATAACCCAAATAATTAGCCTATGCACTCTAATGATCCAAATAGCTCTATGTGTGCGACCCAATAGGCTCTTGCCATGTTGGCAATGATCATAAATCACATTTATGATCATAAGCAATGGGCGGTGTCTAGCAACACATCATTGCTACCCAAGTGACAAGATTGTCGGTGAATCGACTAAACCTTTATGATCATCACCGATATATGCCATTGTCCCTTTGTCCAAGACATCAAGACTAAGCACGAGACATGGAATGTGTCACTCTCGTATAGCCCAATCTTCGGTTTCTTGATTATCGAGTAGACCAACTTAAACTGACGACATTGATATCATATATCAACTCATCGGAGCATGGCCATGCATTTTCTAAGTCTTACTCTATCAAGGGGCCCAAAGATATCACTCCCGTTATATAGGAGGGACAAATCCCATCTTGATCATACAAATCCCTCCGCATGATGTGTGACATACCCAATGACCTCCTTCAAGTTCACTCAGTTACGAGCAACAAAGGAAAGTATCAAAGTATGTGACTCACATGTAGGGAACCTTGATGATCTTAGGTCGAAGGACTACATATACCATGATCACTATGAGAATCACTTATGACACTCATATAACGATCCATGAAGTGTTCTCATGGTGGGTCGGTCCAGTACACAAGTTCTCCAACTTGTACCCATATGTAGACTATATATCTCATATTAGTCTCCACATATGCTAGTCATTATGTATTATTGCAACCCGATCCACAATAATACTAGACTAGGGACGTTTAAGAATATCATTATTCTAGGGTTACAATTATGTTTATTACGTTACGCAGAAACAAAACAACAAACAAAATTGCTGGATTAATGCCTCAATAAAATATCATGACTCAATGTGCAAAAATACAATCATCTCATGATTGGCTTTTTGGGCACAATACTAACACATCGTGCTTGAGTGGAGGAGGCAGGGAGTCCTCCTTAGCCTTTTTCAATTTTGACGTCGAAGATGGTCCCCTCGGCCCCTTTTTCCTCTTCAGCACCTCATTTTTCCTTTGCTGCTCCCCCTTCTCGGCTTGGCCAAGGAAGAAATTCTTGTAGAAGGCAACAAACTTGTCACCCATCTCTGCAAAAAGAAGAACATCAGTGTAAGTACAAAAGATATGTATAACAAAAATATGGAAAGGGACTTATACAAAGGATATGTATAACAAAAATCTGGAAAGGGACTTACTCTCTTCAAGAGTTGAATAGGTGAGTTCTCCCCGAATAAGCTTTACTAACCATGCATTCTTGCCATAAAAAAGGGGCTTCAGCATATCCATGTTGGTAATATGCTCCTTGACTACCCCAAGCTCCCGAAGGACCCCTTCAATCATGAAGTTCCACCTAATGGGGAAGGGGTATAGGGAACACGAAGGGACCTCAGGATCCCAATCCACGACAGCCCGAATACGGCTATCAAATTCTTCAAATTGGGCTTCTAACTCCAAAGTTAGTGGTTTTTGGGGATCTACTACATCAATATCAAGAGTCCCAGAGGTCCATTTGGTTGGTACATACTTCCACTTCTCATCCACCTTCAGAAAGAAGAACTTCTTCTACCATCCTCACCAACTGTCCTTCATTCCGAAGGTGAATGTATATTTCTTGCTTCTAGATCCCCGAGGAAGCAAGAAGTAGAACCCGCCCTTCGAAACGGGGTGGAGTTTGTAGTACTGCATGAAGAAGATGAAGTGGGGCTCTATCCCGAAGACCCCAAACATGCAAAGGAAGGTGTTGAAATAAGAATAGGAGTTTGGAGGAAGTTGGTTCACGGCTATGCCATGGAATTGGCAAAAGTCACAAACCATCTTCGGAGGGGGATACCAAAGTTTGGCCTTCAGCTGAGCCCTGAAGACGGTAACCTCTTCCGAATGAAGGGCATAACTTGGCATACCAGGGCTAGGAAGCCTAGTGACAGCATAAGAAGGAAGAAAGAATTTGGCTAACCACTTTTGGACTTTCTCTGAAGTGGCACAGCTCGGATGAGAGTTAAGCGGAAGCCAACTCTCAGGGATGGGCTGAACTTCGACTTGATGAGAAGACATGTTCGGCGCAAAGCCTCTAACCTCGGGGAATGAAGGAGAAATATTGAGAAAAAAAGAATGGAAATTTTGAAAGTAATCCCACCTATTTCGAACTAAGGTAGGAACTTTAGAACACCACCGTAAATGTTGCTGGAAATTGCACTTCCACCAAAGAAAAGGTGAAAAAGGGGAGAAAAGCATAGAGCAAAGGCAATGAAAAATGAGAAGTGTGGAGAACTCTGGAGGAGGAAGGGTTTATATGGACCGAAGGAGGCAGGCAAAGTGTCGCCATAATGACCCTTCGCATGCGAAGGGATGTAACAGGCATAACGGATGTGACCATTCACCAATCGGCTGTTGACACGTGTCACCTGACCCGAGAAATAAAGGCATGCTTCCTGACAGCTGATGGACCAATGCAAGTCTTTCCCGAGGAGACATGTCTATCTAGTTAGAGGATATCACGATTCACTGGTTGGCATGAGTCTTTCTCGAGGAGGCACGTCTATCTATTCAGAAGATGTGATGATTGACTAACAGGCAATAAAAAACCCAGAAGGGGAATGTACACTTTGGACCGAAGGAACAACTTCCGGAACACCATAAGCTTGGGCAAAGAATGAGTACCACCAAATGCCGAAGGCACTACCTCAGCTAGGAGAGGCGTCCTGAACCAAAGAGGGGCTATCATCCAAAGAAGGTAACCTCGGTCAAAAGTTCAGTTTACCTACTGAGACGACCGTCACCTACCACAAAGAGTTCCACGAAACGCTTGCAAAAGCTCAAGTACTGAAGATACAACTTCGGCTTCCTAAGGGGGGCATATGATAGCCAAAGGGCTATTAACCCATCTAGAATTCCTAAAGTGACCTGAGAAGCACCACCCTTGGGAAACATGAGTGAGCAATGTCGGGAAGGAGGGGCCCTTACCATCCTCGGGAAGAACACCACCTTATAACTGAGGGGCCATGATCCCCGAGAACTCTAGATCACCAACCTCGGTGAACGACAACCACCCTTGGTAGGTAACAGTGTTAGTGTTGCGCCCAAAAAGCCAATCATGAGATGATTGTATTTTTTGCACATTGAGTCATGATATTTTATTAAGGGAAGAATCCAATAATTATGTTTGTTGTTTAGTTTCTGCGTAACATAATAAACATAATTGTAACCCTAGAATAATGATATTCTCAAACATCCCTGGTCTAGTATTATTGTGGAGCGGGTTGCAATAATACATAACGACTAGCATATGTGGAGACTAATATGAGATATGTAGTCTACAGATGGGAACAAGTTGGAGAACTTATGTACTAGATCGACCCAACATGAGAACACTACATGGATCGTTATATGAGTGTCATAAATGATTCGCATAGTGATCATGGCATATGTAGTCCTTTGACCTAAGGTCATCAAGGTTCCCTACATGTAAGTCACATACTTTGATACTTTCCTTTGTTGCTCGTAACTGAGTGAACTTCAACGTCGTCGTTGGGTATGTCACATATCATGTGGAGGGATTTGTATGATCAAGATGGGATTTGTCCTTCCTATATAACGGGAATGATATCTTCGGGCCCTTTGATAGAGTAAGACTTAGAAAAATGCATGGCCATGCTCGGATGAGTTGATATATGATATCAATGTCATCAATTTAAGTTGGTCCACTTGGTAATCAAGAAACCAAGGATTGGGCTATACGAGAGTGACACATTCTATATTTCGTGCTTAGTCTTGTTATCTTGGACAAAGGGACAATGGCATATATCAGTGATGATCATAAAGGTTTAGTCGAATCACCGACAATCTTGTCACTTGGGTAGCAATGATGTGTTGCTAGACATCGCTCATTTCTTATGATCATAAATGTTATTCATGATCATTGCCAATGTGGTAAGAGCCTTTTGGGTCGCACACATAGAGCCGTTTGCATCATTAGAGTGCATGGGTTATGGTTTCACAATAATTTTGAATTAATAATGGGCCCAAAAGTTGAGCAATTATTAAGCCCAAAATTAAAGCGTAACTGGATTAGGGCTTCGAAACCCATTAGGCCAGGCAGTTGAGTCTCACTATAAATACAACTTTTAGTGAGAAATTCGTAGCTTCTTGCCCTAGCCTCCCAAAAGGACAGCTGCACACTTCTCTTGCAATTCCTTGGAGGACGCAAGCTAGCACTGCAAGTGCAAGAGAAACGCATCTGCCGGGATGTGGTGGAAGCGTGGTGATCCACACGAGCCTCTCGGGATCACCACATTTCCACTATTTCTCGGCAGATGCATTTCTCTTACGCTCGCAGTGCTAGCTTGCATCCTCCAAGGAATTACAAGAAAAAAGTGCGGCTGTCCTTTTGGGAGGCTAGGGCAAAAAGCTATGAATTCCTCACTAAAGTTTGTATTTATGGTGAGAGTTAACTTTCAGGCCTAATGGGTTTCAAAGCCCTAATCCAATTAGGCTTTAATTTCGGGCTTAATAATGGCTCAACTTTTGGGCCTATTATTAATTCAAAATTATTGTGAAACCATAACCCAAATAATTAGCCCATGCACTCTAATGATCCAAATGGCTCTATGTGTGTGACCCAATAGGCTCTTACCACGTTGGCAATGATCATAAATCACATTTATGATCATAAGCAATGAGCGGTGTCGAGCAACACATCATTGCTACCCAAGTGACAAGATTGTCAGTGATTCAACTAAACCTTTATGATCATCACCGATATATGTCATTGTCCCTTTGTCCAGATATCAAGACTAAGCATAAGACATGGAATGTGTCACTCACGTATTGCCTAATCTTTGGTTTCTTGATTACTGAGTAGACCAGCTTAAAGTAATGACATTGATATCGTATATCAACTCATTTGAGCATGGCCATGCATTTTTCTAAGCCTTACTCTATCAAGGGGCCCGAAGATATCACTCCTATTATATAGGAGGGACAAATCCCATCTTGATCATACAAATCCCTCCGCATGATATGTGACATATCCAATGACCTGCTTCAAGTTCACTCAGTTACGAGCAACAAAGGAAACTATCAAAGTATGTGACTCACATGTAGGGAACCTTGATGATCTTAGGTCGAAGGACTATATATACCATGTGATAGCCGAAGTACGCATCTCGGCCGAACTCCCAAATTTGGCGGAGTACTGACTTCGGCAGAGGGAAACTACCAGCCGTGATCAGAAGAATTAACGATCCCCCTGCCCTAATATAGGGAATTCGCTCCCTCAGGCAATGGGAAGACCAACCTCTGTAGAATGATCGAACCTTCTTCGGAAACAGGAGTATCCCTCAGAGGAACGATCCTCGGGTAACATATGCCCCGAAATGTTAGAGTAACCTCGGAAGGTACAAACAAAGCATTTAAGGAGCCTCTGACACCTCCCCATAAAGTCGTCTCCCATGGACATTCTGACACGCTATCACTAGGACACGCTATCAGAGGGACGCCTCGATATGACGCCCTCAGAATGACTGGGCTGTTAGCACAGCCACTTTCGCTGAGATACACGTCCCTTCGATCCCGAAAAAGCAGGGATCCCATCCCATCGGACACGTGTCATAATCAGGGACGGCCGCTAGAGGGGAATGGCTTTTTGCACGCCTCCTGTATAAAACACCCAAAAAAGCATTCTAGAAGCGTAAGATAACAAAGTTTTCTTTGAATACCAAAAAGGACACATAATCCAGTTATCTGAAAATACTGACTTGGGCGTCGGAGGTTCCTCCCCGGAAAACCACTCTGGGGACCTCCTAACCCGTGTTTTTCTGAAAGGATTTCAGGTATCCCCCACTGGGGAATCTCCTTTCAAAGTGTTCTCCTCCATCAGAAGCCCTCCCTACTCAAACGATGACATACGATGAAGCCACCGCAGGCCATCATTTGGCACCGTCTGTGGGAACCTTGTCCCATGTCGCCGTCGTGGAGACTTCGCGCTCGAAGGACAAAGGGATTCCAAGATCCCCCCTCGCACCTGAGACTCAACAGGCGACCCCTTTGCCTGTGGCAGAAGCATCCATGACGGAGGACGACCGTCCAGTAACGGTAACGATGAGCTTCCTACGGGATTTCCAACGTTCTATCGTTGCTGAAATCACTCAGCAACTTGATCAAAGGTTGCCCCAACCTTCACCTGCTCAGAGAGCCTCACCCTCGACCGTCTGTCGGGAAAGGAGCTCGCGATCTACTCACCGGAGTTCAGGGAGTGGAGACTCCCTTGACGCATATTCAACAGATGGGGAACCCATTGAGGCGCGCCCCGCCAGAGGGGGAGCCCCGAAAGAGACCAGGGCATCCTGCCGACGGAGCGCATCCCTTACCAGCGGTCCCCTTCTCCCCTTCGCCAGAGTTGTTCCCCAAGGCGAAGAAGAAATTCGCCGCTACCAGCAAACACACGGCGGCAGGAAGAAACCAACACTACTGCCCTCGTGGAAAGGATCCTGGGAAGGCTGGAAAAGGTCGACAACCAAATCTCCTGAAAACCGGTCTGGTCCCGGTTGTCCGACTCCTACACTGGAAAGGAGTCGCCTTTCGTACGCGAGGTAGTAGAGGCGCCTATGCCCAGTGATTTAAGGGTTCCTCATTTGGAAACGTATGATGGGCGAAGTGACCCGCAGGTGCACCTGACAAAATACAAGCGAAGCATGGTGCTCCATGGCGCGGACGATGCCACGCTCTGTAAATGCTTTGAGGTGACTCTCTCAGGGCCAGCAACAGCATGGTATGGCTCTTTGCCACAGGGAAGTTTGTTGAGCTTCCAAGAACTATCTACTGCTTTCACTCAACATTTTATTGGTAGTAGGCCAACTGCAAAAATGCCAGTGCAAATGTTTGACATAGCGCAGAAAGGAGGGGAGACCATCTGCGATTATGTTGAAAGATTCGACTGAGAAGCACTGAGCGTACCAGACTTTCGACCCAAAATTCACATCCTGGCAATGGTCAGAGGACTGCGAAGGGACTCCCAGCTGTTCTATGAATTCTCCAAAGATCCCCCAGAAACTCTTGGGGAATTCTACAGAAGAGCCGAACAACACATGACGGCTGAAGAGCTCAGAATGGGGGGACCGAAGGTAGAACACCTTCGCACCGAAGGGTCTGGCCACCAGCCGCGCCAGCAGAACGAGGGAGAACGGTCCCGCAGGCAAAGAGGGAAAAAGCCCGCAGCATTTACTCCCCTAAACACTACAAGAGCTAGCATTTTGATGGCCCTAGAAAGGCAAGGGACAACAATCCCAAGGCCAAAGGCCAAGGCCCCGGAAAATAAAAGGAATATGAAGAAATTCTACCAATTTCACCGAGAACATGGCCACGACACTGAAGCCTGTTACCAGTTGAAGAAGTACATCGAGTCGCTGATTAAACAGGGGCAACTACGGTGATATCTGCGGATGCCCTCTCTGAAGGGGAGGAAAGAAGAGCAAAGGAGAGCAGATGATGAAGACTATGACTCAGATAGACGACGGGACCGAAGTCCCTGGAAAAGTCTGCCACCCTCGGCGAGGATCATCCAAACCATCACTACGGGGATGCCCTCGGTCGAGAGGAAAAGGAAGATGAGAGAAGTCTCCGTCATGGAGTACGGGAACACCTCCCGAAGGCTTACTCGTAGGGATGGATCTGTGATAAAATTCCCTCATGATGACCCCCTCCTTGTCATGGCAAGAATAGGGAGCTGGGACGTCAAGAGAGTACTCCTCGATGACGGCTCGAACGCCGACGTCATTTTTTCTCATCTGCTGGGAAAATTAGATATCTCAAAAAGCGATCTTAGCTCAGTCAGTTCCCCCACCTTCGGCGTCGGACCATCCGACCACCCAGTCCTCGGGTACATCGACTTGCCCATGATGCTGAAAGGAGTCTCTTCCAAAAGCAAAGAAGACTTGATTACCTCCGGCAGAACAAGATTTATAGTCATTGATGTACCGTCAGCATACAACACTATTTTGGGAAGGCAGACTCAGGGTAATTTTCATATTCGGCCAGATGTAAGGTACTTAACGGTCACCTTCGCCACCGAAGACGAAGACGCTGAAATCTTCATTAATCAGGCCGAGGTTAGAAAAGTCTTCACAAGGGCCAGGCAGAGCCCGACCAGGATCCAAGTACAGACTTCGACAGAAGGAAAAAAGGTCCTGATGGGCGAAAAGGCAACGGCAGAAGAAAAGGAGAGCCTCGAAAAAATAGAAACAGAGGATGTAGAATTAATCCCCGGCCGAAACACCCGAGTTGGAAAGAAATTGGCCGAAGGGGACAAAAAGAGGCTTGTATCCTTTTTATGCATGAACAAAGATCTTTTTGCTTATTCGCCGAAGGATATGCCGGGGGTTGACCCCAGCATAATCCATCACAATCTTAAAGTGCAACCACACGTCAGACTAGTTCGGCAGAAAAAACGGAATCTATTAGCTCACAAAAGGTCCTTCGTCAAAATCGAAGTTAATCGCCTCATCGAGGTCAGGGTAATAAGGGAAGTAAAATACCCCGAATGGCTCAGCAATGTGGTTATAGCCACAAAGGAGGGCAGTGAAAAGCTTCAAATGTGCATCGCCTTCCGAAACTTAAAAATGATGCGTGTCCAAAAAACTCCTATCCATTACCGGCCATAGATTAGCTGGTAGACGCAACTGCCGAGTACGGACTGCTTAGCTTCCTCGACGCCTTTAGCGGGTATCATCAGATCCGAATGAACCCCGAGGATGAGGAAAAAACAGCATTCATCATAGAAATAGATCGGTAGGAACATGGAAGTGTACGTCGATGATATGATAGTCAAGAGCAGAGTGCCCGGTAATCATATCACCGACTTAACCGAAACCTTGCAGCGACTTCGGGAGTTCGGCATTCGCCTTAATCCCGAAAAATGTGTGTTCGGAGTAAATGCGGGAAAATTTCTCGGGTTTATGGTGTTAGAAAGGGGAATAGACGCTAACCCTGAGAAAGTAAAAGCCCTGCTAAATTTCCGGACACCTACGTCTATCAAGGACATATAGAGGCTTAACGGAAGGATCACCTCCCTAAGTAGATTCATCTATAGGTATGGTGATCGATGTCACCCGTTCTTCAAAGTACTCACCAAAGTCTCCAAGGAAGGTGGTACCTCTGGAAACCAGGAACACCCATGGAATGCAGAATGCTAGAAAGCCTGGGAAGAGCTCAAGACTTATCTAACCCACCTCCCAACGCTTCGACAACCTGGGGAGGGGGAACCCCTCATCCTTTACCTCGCAGTCACTGAAAGAACGGTAAGTTCCGTCTTAGTGAAAGAAGAGGCTGGGAAACAATGGCCGGTGTATTACGTAAGCAAGTCCCTGCACGGCGTCGAGACGAGGTATCCGTTGCTCCAAAAAGCCATCTACGCGTTAGTACTGGCGGGTAGGAGATTACGACCCTACTTCCAAGGACACGCCATCACCGTACGAAGTAATTTGCCCTTGCGAGATGTGATGAAAGAATGGAGTATTCGGGAAGACTCTCAAAATGGTGCATCGAGCTCGGTGAATATGACATTACTTACGAGCCCAGAAAGGCAATAAAGGCTCAGGCACTTGCAGACTTCATGGCTGAGATTCCTGAGATTGAAAAGATCCAACCACTAGCGGGGGGAGAAACAGAAAATGATCCAGAATGGAAGCTCTTCGTCGATGGAGCGTCAGGCGCAGAGCATTAAGGAGCTGGAATAGTCCTTCAGGGTCCCGAAGGCATGGAAGCTTCTAAAGCAGTCAAATTCGGTTTTAATGTTACCAATAACACTGCCGAATATGAAGCATTCATAGCCGGACTGAAAATGGCCAGAAAAGTAGGTGTGAAGAACCTTGTGGCCCACAGTGATTCACAATTAGTAGTCCTACAGACGAGGGGAGAATATGCCGCAAAGGACCCAATTTTGGCTAAATATCATGATCTCATTCGAAAACTTATTGAGGATTTCGATTCGGTACACATAAAGAACGTGTCCCGGAAGGATAATACCCAAGCAGATACCTTGGCCAAGGCTAAGGAACCCACTGAAGTGCTAGAACACCCCAGCATGGAGTTAATGTGCATAAAAACCTCGGGGGAGGGATGGCAAACCTCCCTCAAAAAGTATTTGGCAAGTTCAGAACTTCCCAAGGATCCTAAAGAAGCCGCAAAAGTCCGAAAGCATGCAGGAAGGTACTTCCTCATTGGAGAGGAACTGTACAGGCAAGGGTACGCAACTCCTCTGCAAAGATGTATAGGCGAGGATGACGCCAAAAAAGTACTTGAAGAAGTGCATGAAGGAGTGTTTGGCTCCCATATAGGGACAGACGTCCTCGCAAGAGTAATACTCCGCCAAGGTTACTTCTGGCCTACCTTAAGGAAGGACGCAAGGCAATTTGTCCGAAGATGTGACAACTGCCAAAGGCATGCCAATATCCAAAAGCTACCCTCAGAAAGAATAAATGCGGCAGACTATCCCTGCCCCTTCGCCGTGTGGGGTATTGATCTCATCGGGCCTCTCCCAACCGCCCCCGGCGGAGTAAAATTTTACGTTGTTGCAGTAGACTATTTCACTAAGTGGATAGAGGCAGAACCACTAGCATCAATTTCGGCAAAGGACGCTCAAAGATTTGTATGGAAGAACATCATATGCCGATTTGGTATTCCGAGGGTTATAGTGACCGATAACGGGACCCAGTTCACTGACAGGGGGTTCCAGGAATTCATGGAGGACCTTGGCGTCAAGATACATTTTGCCCCGGTAGCTCACCCTCAGAGCAATGGGCAGGTAGAGGTATCTAACAGAACAATAAAAGATGGTCTAAAAAAATGGCTGAAGGAGGCAAAAGGGAAATGGCCAGGAGAGCTTCCAAGTGTACTATGGAGCTACCGAATGACTTCCCGAAGAGCCACGGGAGAGACTCCCTTCTCGCTAGTAGACGGGACCGAGGCCATTATTCCCATTGAAGTCACGCACCCCTCGGTAAGAATCCAGATGTTCGATGAAGGAGGAAATGAGCTTGGACTGAGAGCAAAATTGGACCTCCTCGAAGAGCATCGTGAAATGGCCGAGTTAAGGAGAAAGGCATTCCAGCAGCGGATGGCGCGCACCGCTAATTTACACGTAAGGAAAAAGGAGATAAAAAAGGATGACCTTGTTCTCCGCAAAACCGAATTCGAACAAAGAAGGCCATCGCAAGGTGTACTTCGGGCAAATTGGAGTGGACCCTATTTGGTCCTTGATGAAGTTCGCCCAGGGGTCTTTAAGTTGGGTGACGTTGAGGGAGTAGAGTTGAAGAATACTTGGCATTCAAGCTCTCTGAAAAAATTCTATACTTAGACATTTCTTTTCGAAGAAAGCCTGTAAGATACTCCTCCCCGAAGAAGTCAGTAAAAATAAATGATGAATATGCCCTGGCCACCAAAAGATCATGCCTGACGAATCTTCCTTACGAAATTCCTCACTTGGCTTAAAAACTCGCCCGAGCAAGAAAGCAGTCCAGAAAGGTTCCTTCCGAAAAAATAAGGTGCTTAGAATCGTACCAACTTCTGGGAAAGCATATTCGGAAGAAAGAATGAAGAATGGAAAAAAGAAAAAAATTTCCATTAAAAATGATAAGTCAAAAGATACAAAAGAGGAAAGAAGAAGAAAGCCTACGACTAAGCAGGGGTATCCGATGTTTCTTCAACATTATCACCCCCGGAGAACTCAGTCAAATGTACAGGGTGAGCCGGAGGAAGATTAAGGAGCTCAACCTTGGACCACGAAGATTTAGGCACTATTGGGAAATCCAAGGCAGATAAGTGAGAAAGGTCAAGCCCAGGGTACCGAGCGAGGACCTGATGACGAGCCAAGCAAAAGCCATCTTGGTAGGACGTCTTCGACATTTGCTCGCTACGGTCCTTCTCGGCACCAAGAGCCTTCAGGTCAGCTTTCAGCGAAACAATCTTCTCCTCCAGCTTCTTCTTCCTCTTGCTCTTCGTCTCCTTCTTCCTCAGCAACTCAATCTCAGCAAGGGGCTTCGCAAGATCCTCGCTGTCTTGAGCGGTCTTCTTCCGAAGGGCCTCGTTCTCTAGAGTAAGAGCCACGCACTTTGAACCGAGGTCTTCAACCTTCGCTGAGAAATCAGTGAGAAGCTCCTGCCTGCTGGACACAACCTCGGTCCGAAGATTCCCAAGGTCCTCCTTCGCAAGCTTGTTCAACTCGCCATATTTTAAGGCATACTGGGCGAGAGACTCCTTTGTCTAGCGTAAGGAATCTTCGGACCGAGAACGGGTTTCCATTTGTTTCGCTGACCAGGCGCGAAAGTACCCGCTGTATGCCAAAAGCTGCAGAAAAAAAGAAGCGTAAAAAAAGTATCGGAAGATAGTGACAGCTTAGAAGAACAATTTCCCAAAAAGGAAGGATCACCTGAGCAGCGTGTTCGGTCATCCTCGCCGCGAGGATCTCTTCGTTGGGACACTCGGTGGTAAGGGACTGAAAAATGGCATGGGTCAATACCCCTGCCGCCATTTGTGGAGGCATCAGCTGGCTATCATCAGAGAACAAATCCATGTCCTCTGTGAACGTCCAGAAAGGCTCCCGTGGCACCCTGCCCTGTGGAATTCGCCGGTCCCGAAGAGCCCTCCGACGGTTATAAGTCTCCATCCAGGAAGTAGTAGGGGCATTTTCTGCAAGGTCACGCCGAAGTTCCATCAAAATGTCATCCCTTAGCCACTCATTCTAAAAATTGTGGATACAAAAAATACTGAGATTTGTAGTGGAATGGCTAAGGAACCAACCTGGTGGAACTTCGGGGATGCCCTCCTGAGAACCGACCTCCCGAACAACCTCAGGGATGTTTTTTCCCTTCCTTCTTCGCCCCTCTTCAAATTCCTGGGCAGACGCTCGCTCTGCTAGAATCTTGGTAGCAGGCGCATGCCTAATTGTCTCCCCCAGGATATCAGGCTCCGAAGGAGGATTATCGGCCGTCGGTAATTTGAGCTGAAGACTCATCTTCCACCTCAACTACATCCTCGGGGGAAGGAGGAGTAGGAGTGGTAGCTTTGGCCTTCTTGGACTTAGAAGGGCCGGCAGTCGACTTCTTCCTCTTACCGGAAGTCTTCCTGCGAACTTGCTCTCCTCGCTTAGCCTGACAGTCGAAGAGCGATTTATAAAACTCGGCGGACTGGTTGCCCACCTCTGCAGAAAAGTAAAATATCAGTGTAAGTCGAAAAGAAAAGCCAGAAGCCAAACCCTAGAAGATCACTTATTCTCGGAAAAAGCCTGATAAGAAATTTCATGCCGAAGGAGCATGATTATCCAGGCTTTCTTCCCCGGAAGAACAGGCACGGGCATACCGAGGTCACTCTTGTGGGGAGTTATCACTTCCAGTTCCTGAAGAACTTCCTCAGACATAAGATCCCACTTAATAGGAAAGGGGTAGAGTGAACGCGAAGGAGCCCCGGAGTCCCAGTCCGACACTGACCGAATACGTTTGTCAAAGTTTTCAAAATCGGGAAGCGTTACCGGAGTAAGTTGTTTCCTGGCGTCGACGATGTCGGCCTCTAAAGTTCCGGAGGCCCATCTAATAGGAACGTAGCCCCAAGACTCGGGAACCCGCAAAAAGAAAAACCGCTTCTGCCACCCTCGCCAACTGTCCTTATTATCGAAGGTAAACATGAACTTCTTACTCCCGGACCCTCGGGGAAGGAGGTAGTAAAAACCACCCTTTGGGACCGGGTGGAGTTTATAGTACTGCATAAAGAAGGTGAAGTGGGGATTTATGCCGAACACCCCGCACATGCAGAGGAAGGCATTAAAGTAAGAGTAAGAATTTGGGGTAAGTTGGTTCACGGCAATGCCGTGAAAATCACAAAATTCACATATCATGTGATGAGGAGGATACCGAAGACCGGCTTTTAGTTGAACCCGGTAAACGGTAACCTCCCCCGGAGAAGCTGCGTAGCCAAAAGATCCCGGGAGGGGTAACCTCGGCGTGATATAAGAAGGAAGGTAGTACTTGGCCACCCACTTTTTCATCTTTTCTAAAATAGTGGAGCAACGATAAGTTTCAAGGGAAGCAAGGTTTGCAGAAAGGGGGCGCACAGTCATTAATGGGATCGGACTCAGTGGAGTTGGGTTTGACATTTTTCAAAAAAAAGAATGATAATAAGAAAAGGAGAGATAACTTTGGAAAAAAAGGGGGGGGGGGGGGAAACGACAACAAAACCACAAAAAGGAGCACCCACCAAAGACTTTGCCAAAACCTGAGAAACGCCGCTGCAAGGAATCGTCGGAGGTCACACTGCCGCAAAAATCACCGCCGAAAAAAGGAAAAGGGGGCGAGAAAAGGCTCTGGAACAGACAAGAGCTAAAACAAAAGAATGAGACAAAGTAGACGGAAGAAACTTCTATAGACAGAAGAAGGATAAGTGTAGCATCGTCATAATCATCCTTTGAAAAGGAAACCACCTCATTATTGCTCCTTCAAGACGAAGGGGTGCAGTTGATGTGACCAGCATAACTGCTTCACCATCCAACGGCATACACGTGTCACACAGCGCGAGGAACCAGGGCACGTCCACTTAGCATCACGAAAACCCAGGCGCGGTCACCTATGACTGACATGCCTGGCCAAAGGACGCAACGATTCACAGATCCGTGGCAGAAAAAGCAAACAGAAAAAATAACAGACATTTCGAGGGTGCCCAGAAAACAGGAGAAGGGTACCTCGCCTCCGAGCAAGCGAATTCTGAAGCGAGGCCTATTCCCGACAAAGGATTCAGCCGCCAGATCGGAAAAGGAAG
This sequence comes from Aquilaria yunnanensis, assembly GCA_039654915.1. Classification (NCBI taxonomy): domain Eukaryota; kingdom Viridiplantae; phylum Streptophyta; class Magnoliopsida; order Malvales; family Thymelaeaceae; genus Aquilaria; species Aquilaria yunnanensis. Next base: position 82,550,978 of record CM077598.1, read on the forward strand.
CTTCTCGAAAACATAGTTGAAGCATCCGCTCCGGCTCGCCGGGAGGGGGCATGTGATAGCCGAAGTACGCATCTCGGCCGAGCTCCCAAATTTGGCGGAGTACTGACTTCGGCAAAGGGAAACTACCAGCGGTGATCAGAAGAATTAACGATCCCCCTGCCCTAATATAGGGAATTCACTCCCTCAGGCAATGGGAAGACCAACCTCGGTAGAACGATCGAACCTTCTTCGGAAACAGGAGTATCCCTCGGAGGAACCATCCTCGGGTAACATATGCCCCGAAATGTTAGAGTAACCTCGGAAGGTACGAACAAAGTATTTAAGGAGCCTCTGACACCTCCCCATAAAGTCGTCTCCCATGGACATTCTGACACGCTATCACTGGGACACGCTATCAGAGGGACGCCTCGATATGATGCCCTCGGAATGACTAAGCTGTCAGCACAGCCACTTTCGCTGAGATACACGTCCCTTCGATCCCGAAAAAGCAGGGATCCCATCCCGTCGGACACGTGTCATAATCAGGGATGGCCGCTAGAGGGGAATGGCTTTTTACACGTCTCCTGTATAAAACACCCAAAAAAGCATTCTAGACGGGTAAGATAACAAAGTTCTCTTTGAATACCAAAAAGGACACATAATCCAGTTATCTGAAAATACTGACTTAGGCGTCGGAGGTTCCTCCCCGGAAAACCACTCCAGGGACCTCCTAACCCGTGTTTTTCTGAAAGGATTTCAGGTATCCTCCACTGGGGAATCTCCTCTCAAAGTGTTCTCCTCCATCAGAAGCCCTCCCTACTCAAACGATGACATACGATGAAGCCACCGCAGGCCATCACCATGATCACTATGAGAATCACTTATGACACTCACATAACGATCCATTTAGTATTCTCATGGTGGGTCGGTCCGGTAACAAGTTCTCCAACTTGTACCCATATGTAGACTACATATCTCATATTGTCTTCAGATATGCTAGTTGTTATGTATCATTGAAACCTGCTCCAGAATAATACTAGACCAGGGACATTTAAGAATATCATTATTCTAGGGTTACAATTATGTTTATTATTGATAGCCAAAGGGCTATTACCCTTTGAACTCCTAAGCTCAAATGAGCACCACCCTCTGTAAAAGACGAGCACCGCCCTCGGTAAAAGTCGAGCACCACCCTCGGTAAAGGTCAAGCATCACCCTCAGATCGGGCGAGGGGCAACCTCAAAAAAAGAGGGTATGCAGTCCTTGACCCTCTAACCTTGGTAAACCACCATCCTCGGTGAGGTAGAGCTTCTCCTGAAGGTGCCTCGCTCCACCGAAGAACTCATCTTGACAGCCCTCGGTGATGATATCTAGCCGAAGGGGGTGTCCTATTCGGGAGGGGTCTCATAACCCGAAGGGGTCTTGTTACCCGAAGGGGTCTTACGGAAATAAGACAAAAATGGTTAAGAAGCCTCTGACATAGAGACCACGCACACACCCCTGACACACAGACCTCCAACAGCCCTGACTCCTGGACAGAACAGCCTATGGCCAGCTGGAGGTCCCCCATCCCCGAAGATATGGATCATACCTGATCGAACACGTGTCATGATCTGAGTGAGCTATGTCAAATGGACTTCTCCCAACACTCTCCTATAAATACATGGAGAATAACCTTGCTAAAGGGGGACACACAACTCTCTCCACTCTTTTACTCTCCACTCTTTGCTCTTTACTTATCAAATACTGACTTGGGTGTCGGAGGCTCCTCCCCCGAAAACACATTACGGGGAGCTCCTAACCCTTGTTCTTTTGAGCATTTCAGGCACTCTCACACTGAAAGTCCCTACTTCAGGCCGTCATGTTGTACAACGAAGATGCCGATGGGCATTAATTATGTTACACAGAAACAAAACAACAAACATAATTGTTGAATTAATGCCTTAATAAAATATCATGACTCAATGTGCAAAAATACAATCATCTCATGATTGGCTTTTGGGCACAACACTAACAAAGGAAGAGTATGAAGGGTTCTCCTTCCTTGGGTTGTTGGAGTGTCGACAAGCAAGCCAGGTAACTTTTCAGCTCATCCTAAGCTTTCTAACATTTTTCATTCCAATGATACTTTTTGGCATTGTTCCTGACATCACTTTTTGACGCATTAATTAGTATTTTGAAGAAAGGTTGACACCGGTCTGCATATCTGAATATGAATCTAGTAAGTGCCGTTACTCTTCCAGAAGCCTTTGTATGTTTTTGATAGTTGTGGGTGTCCTAAATCTGAGCAGGATATTGATTTTTTCAGGATTAGTGTCTATGCATCTCTTGGATACCATGAAATTAAGGAACTTGCTAGTTGTTACTTTGAATATGCATTTTTTAGGGTTACAATGAATCTTAATTGTATGGAGCGGGTGGAAGTTTTCTTGTAGGTCATCGACATAGTTGCTCATTAATTTACTTTTAACTATCATGTCATTGATGTATAGTTCCATATTCCTATCTATCTGGGAATTGAACACCTGATTCATCAGCCTCTGGTATATGGCACCTATATTTTTTAGGAAGAATGCATTCTTATATAACAAAATGTTCCTACATTAGTTATGAATGCCATTTTTTCCTAGTTTAAAGGGTTAATCCGAATTTGGTGATACCCACTAAACGCATCGAGGAAGCTCAACAATCCATATATCGACAGTGGAGTCCACTAGCCGATCAATCAAAGTTAGGGGGTATGAGTCTTTTGGATAGGCATCATTTATACTTCAGAAGTCAAAGCACATTTGAAGTCACTCCCATCCTTCATAGCAACGACAATATTACTGAGCCATATGGGATATTTTACTTCACTTATTATCCCTGCCTTCAAGAGTCGTTGAATTTATTTTTTAATGAAGTCATTTTTTTATGATGACATGTTGCACTTTTTTGTTGAATGGGCTTAGCTTCAAGACTTACTTTTAGAATATGTTGGATTATGTCTAGGCATATCCTTTAGGGAGTAAATGAATAAATCCTTGGTTCATTAACAAAAAAGAAACAAGCTTATCTTTCTTTTCTTCAGCCAGATGATTCCCAATTCGAGTACTTCAGCCATGAACTAGTTCCAAGTTCTTAATTTTTATCTTCTCATCATCGCACTTTTCCTCCCCTGATCTTTGTTCAGTGATCCCGCTACCTTTTCCTATGTCCTGGGCGTGGACTTTAACAGTAGTTTGTCTTGCTCTAAGGAACATTTTCCTTACCTCAGCTTGCGTGATGAATATTTTTGCATCTCCTTCTTTTGTTCCAAAGGTAATTGCTAAGTATTTCACATCAATCCTAAGGTGGAGGTTGCCATGAGTTTCCTGTTCAGGGATGGCATTGTAAAATAAGGGGACATTTATGACAATGAACCCTACAATAATGGAAGCGAAGAGTTCTTCCCCTATGTCAATCGAGATGACTTTTATCATCAATGGCAGGTTAATCCATCCTAGGACTGGAAGTATTATAGGCCCAACATGGAATGTAGGTGAATTCACTAGTTGTACTCCACTTTTGGGGATACCAAGGATCAGTTACAATTGGGTAAATTGGACATCGACATTTAAGCCAACATCATAAAATACCCTTTTGACATCCCAGTTTCCAATTCTGGTTGTGATTAGGGGAGGATCATAGTGGGAACTTTTACCACTGAACCGTCCCTTCAGGTGAACTTGTTTGTGAGTGACGCTCTGGCACATCTTTGATGTAAGACATGTTGATCAGATCTCTTGTAAAACCTCACACGAGTAGTAACGGCAGCACATGAATAACAAGGCTTAGGAGCTCCCCGAAGTGTTTTTTCGGGGAAGGGATCTCTAACACCCAAGTCAGTATATGAAGGGAAAATTTATTCTAGAATATAAGGCAGAAAAAGAGGGTACCGCTTATTCTTTACGTGGGAGACTCCCCTTAGTATTTATAAGAGGCCAGGAGGATGAGGTTGTTATGCCGAGTATCAGTAGATCAGGAAATATGTTAGGCTAGATTCGGTCCATACCTTCAGAGAGAGGTCTACAGCTAGACATAGGCAGATATGCTCAAAGGGTAAGGGCGTGTGCGAGGTTTCTGTCAGAGATCCCCGAACTATATTTGTCGTTTATCCCTAAGACCCCTTAGAGGATCAAAGATCCCATCGAACAAGGATTTCCCCAAGGGCAACAGGAGAAAGCCCTTCAGATGGGCCAACCATCTTTGGGAGACATTTCTTCTGTCGAGGGTGATAGACCAATGTACACTCTCAAGGTTGGTAATGTACACTCCCAAGTATGGCAAGGAGTCATTAACCCAGTAATTATGTTTCTTATTCTATTTTTGTATAACATAATAAACATAATTATAACCCTAAAGTAATGATATTCTTAAATGTCCCTGGTCTAGTATAATCATGGAGTGGGTTGCAATAATACGTAATGACTAGCATGTGTGGAGACTAATATAAGATATGTAGTCTACATATGGGTACAAGTTGGAGAACTTGTGTACTAGACCGACCCAGCATGAGAATGCTACATGGATCATTATATGAATGTCATAAGTGATTCTCATTGTGATCATGTATATGTAGTCTTTTGACCTAAGGCCATCAAGGTTCCCTATATGTGTGTCACATACTTTGATACTTCCCTTTGTTGCTCATAACTGAGTGAACGTCAAGGAGGTCATTAAGTATGTCACATATCATTTGGAGGGTTTTGTATGATCAGGATGGGATTTGTCCCTCTTATGTATATCTTTAGGCCCCTTAATAGAGTGAGACTAATAGAATGCATGGCCATGTTTGGATGAGTTGATATACAATATCAGTGTCATCAGCTTAAGTTAGTCTACTTAGTAATCAAGAAACCATAGATCAAGCTATACGAGAATGACACATTCCATGTCTTGTGCTTGGTCTTGATATCTTGGGCAAAGGGACAATGGCATATATGGATAATAATCATAAAGGTTTAGTCAAATCACCGACAATCTTGTCACTTGGGTCGCAGTGATGTGTTGCTAGACACTATTCATTGCTTATGATCATAAATGTGATTTATGATCATTACCAATGTGGTAAGAGCCTATTGGGTCACACACATAAAGCCTATTTGGATTATTTGAGTGCATGGGCTAATTTATTTCGGTTATGGTTTCATGATAATTTTGTATTAATAATTGGCCTAAAAGTTAAGCCATTATTAAGCCTGAAATTAACCCTAATTGGATTAGGGCTTTGAAACCCATTAGGCTTGAGAGTTTAGTTTCACTATAAATATATCATATAGTGAAACTTTCAAAGCTCTCACCCTAGCCTCCCAAAAGGATTAAATTAGAAGAGTTATGAAAACCAGCCACTCTTCTCTTACCAATCCTTGGAGGATGCAACCTAGCATAGTGGGCATAAGAAAAATGCATCTGCCAAGATGTGGTAGAGGCGTGGTGATGCCGAGAGGCTCATGTCGATACCATAGAGAGCTTGAGCACGTCAACTGTTTAGGTTTTATGATTTGACTCAATAGTTAGGTGAAAGATCTCAATCGATTTAGGTATGAAAATTTTGAACACTTAGTTTAAACACATTTTTCTTGGATCCTGGAGGGTTTCAGTTATATTCCATTGTGCTTGTTTGGTTCCCGAAACCCTACACTTTTTCCCAGAGTCGGTCGTATATATATTTGATGGTGGGGTTGAAAATTCTCCCAAGGTTGGTCGTGTATCTTTCTGAGGGTGGTACCAAGCCTGCCAATGAGAAGGTCATGTGGGCAATAACCCTTCAGCTATCCCATGCCCCCCTCTGGAAGATTGAAGTTGTTAGGACCATCCCTCAGTACTTGGCTTAGGCCAAGCATGAATAGAGGAAACACAAAATAAAAATGACGGACTTGATTGAAAATGTGAATAAGGGTGTATGTGGAAAACCAGGAAAATTTTGGGTTCAAATTGCACATGAAAAATTAGACTATGATGTCTATGGAATGAAACAAAGTTCAAGGGCCATATTGTCCACTTCACTAGTGTTACAAGTGAAACTATGAAGTTTAAACTAGCAAAATCAGCCATACAAATAAGTACAAGGATGAGTGGAGCATTAAGCCATGATCCAATATCTTGGAGTCTTAGCCGAAATATACTTGGCAATGTCGGCCAAGAAACAAAATTGGTTCCGAAATGTGCATGTGTTTTACTGACTAAAATGAAGTCATGGATCCTTGAAGGGCTAAATGAGACATGCAAATTAGTTCAAGGCCAAAAATGGCATTAAGCCATTATTGAATCCATGTGGCCATAACCGGATTTAGCATGCTCCCACTTACTAAATTAAAAACTAGTTTCGGTCAAAGCCTTTCACTTGTGTCCTTGGCCGAAACTTGAGAACTTTGCATTGTTCTTGGGAGTTTAAGGAGAGTTGCTGTCGGTTTCGTGCAAATTGAAGGGGAATTGCAAGCTTGAAGGTATAATCAAGCTTGGCTTCCTTGTTCTAGGCATAAGGTGACTTCATTCTTTCATTTTTCAAGCTCAGTCTTAGATATTCATGAGCAACCGAGACATTCGTTGTTATTCTTGGAAGGTTGCTGCCATGTTCTTGTTGGTTTAGAGAGAAAGTGAAAGCTTGAAGGTGTAATCAAGCTTGGATTCAAAGGAAGTGAAGGAAGGATTAAAGTTCACCCTCGGTCTTGAAGTGTTCAAGCTAAACCGAGACCATTCAAACTCTAATATTGAGGTAGGATTCATGATTCTACTTGGATTCTTGGTAATTCTTCCATGATCAAGTAGTTAAGGCAACTAAGTGATGGTTATATATTGCTAAATGATCTTAGTTTGCTTGATGGGCATATTGAGAAATTTCAGGTATATGTTAGTTGATTAGCTAATCAAGTTAATGGCAAGTGTTAGAATGCATAGTGAGTAGGGCCAACTTACTATGTAATTCAAAGCTCTAGTGGATTGGTGTGTGCAAATGAGGAAGTGAAGTGCAAATTACAGCACATGGACACTTGCTAGTATTCAGCCAATTGTGAACTTGTGATGTGTGTGTGAGTTGTGTGCTTGATTGTTTTTTTGTGTGTGCTAACCACTTGTAAGTATCATAATTACGTTTATATAATGCCTCGATTATTGTGTGTGTATATATATATATATATATTGTGTATTTGTGTTTACTATGTTTTCTTGCAGATTAAGTTAAGCTAGTGGAGGTTAAGTGTTGTACTTAACTAAATAGACCTTATATGGTCGTTTGTGAATCCTACTGAGTATAAACTCATGCCCATAATGTTTGAATTTTTAGGAAAAGGTATTGAGCTAGAATAGTGTGCTCGGTTAATAGCTAGTGTGCTAGTATTACACTATTTGCTTGAGGTATGTGTGCCAACCGAAACTTGGCTTAATTGAATTATACTTACAAGTCTTATGTTTATGGTTTATGCCCAAAACTTAAGGTACAAGTTTTGCAGGCTTTTAGTAGAATATGGGACTTGTTTAGCAGTGGAGATGGATGTGTGTTCTTGGGCACTAGTTTGGTGGTTTGCCTTCATGACTATGAACTTATTCATAGGTCTTGTACTTCAAACTATGGTCATGTATATAGTCTTTAAGATCCTTCTTGAGTACTATAGGTGAACTTGGTTGTAATGCATAACTTTGGCTAATTTTGGATAATGGGTACTCTTGGTATGTTGCCAAGTAAATAGTACTTGTATGTAGGCTACTTTTGTGTATATTTAGCCTCGGATGGACCATGGTTTTGTGTAAATATTTTGGATGCTTGAATGCCAAGTTATGCTATGCTTATGTGGTTATGGATGTGCCTTATGAGTGGAACCTCTTGTGTTCTTTACTTGACCAAATGTTCATGAACACGAAAATTGATTTCTAAAACTTGATGAGATGGGCTTCTTTGTTGACATGCATTGGAGTAGCACACTTGATGAGCAAACATCCTAGACACTTAAAAGACTAAGTGTATGCCTTGCTTGTTGATAGCCGAAGTGCTATCGCCTTGGTCACCTAAGGACCCCGGAAAGGAGGGAGTCAAACACCTAAGGTACACGACCTCGGTAGCCCGCCAATACCAACCTCGGGAAACTAGCGTATCGCCTCCCTTGGGAAGGTGACCGAACCAGCTTCGGGGGACAAGAACCAGCCACCTTCTGCAAGAGAAAGTCCCTCGAAGGACTAACTTCGGAGCCAATTAATACCCCAAAGTACCAGTCTAACTCTGGGAAAGGGCCCCTTCACTCCGAAAGGAGACATCAACCAAAGGGACCTTGGAGGTATGGCCGGAGCCGTCAAGGAGTCTCTGACATTTTGCCCGCACTCTGACATGCCGCCACAGCCTACATCCTGTCATGCAAGGCTACGCTTACTATAGCTCGCAGCGCAAGGAGACGGCTAGGGGCCCCCACGCCCAGAAGTATGGATGACATCCGTCCATACACGTGCCACAATTCGAAGGGCTCACCCCTTCTTATATATCAGGGGAGTGGTCACAGGTAAAAGGGGGGATCTCTCTCCTCTCTCCGCCCTGAATCCTCTCCTCTTAGCCCCCAGGAAAACACGACAGGCCATACTCTCTTATGCTTACTACTCCCTCTCCACCTCTTAAAGCACTGACTTAGGCATCGGAGGCTTCTCCCCGGAAAAAGACTCCGGGGACCTCCTAACCCCTATTTTCTGAGTGTTTCAGGCAAGTCCTCCTAAGGAATCCCCGTTTCGGCCTCTCTCCCATGCCGGAAGTCCTTCTCGGCTTCACCGTACCTGCCAAACGAAGGTGCTGCCGGCCATCACAGGTGATCCACACAGACCACCTTCTATCGAAACTCGCCTGCACCCCTTGAAGTCCCTGCCGCATTCACCATGACACACAGTGGAGATGATGCTAATGGGCATCACTTGTATTGCAAGTTACTGATTTATAGCCTTACCTTGTGTTGCAAGTTAGTGGTTGGGCCTTACTTAAGCTGCAAGTAATTGTTCTATTCAACTCATAAGCCTCCTGGGGCACCTCCCAGGCCCTTAGCTTAAGAAAATAAGACTTAAAAACTAGATAACAAACAATGGCCGAAATAAAAGGTAATTAATAACACCTAAACATAAGAGTGTTTAAATAACTTCTGGGCAGAAATGGTGAATGGCACTCAGAGTGCACAGGTTGGGGCCTGTGTAGGGTTTGACAGAAGTTGTGTATTTAGTAATAATCATTCAGGAACAAGTGACAAAAATCCTGCCCTTGGGAAGCTGAAGCTGCCTTTGCCCAAAAACTTCCTTCTACTGAGGTTGTCCTTTTGATTTAGCTAGCTTTTTCGTCGGAGGCCTTTTCTTTTACTGATGTTGTACTTTTGGCATTCTCTTGGACCCTTTGTTTCTGTTCCACTTTCTGAACTTGAACCTTCTGTGAGGACGTTGCTTCAAGCTAGTTTCTTATTGATTCCCGGCAGCATCCTCGTTGTTTGACATGGTGCAGCTTTGAGCTGGACTTTCGGCATGAAGATTCCTGGAAAAAAACCGTTGGTGTGAAGGTACTTTTGAGACGGACTTCCAGCAAGAATATGGTTACAAAACTCAGTAACACAGAGGTTAGAGGCTCCCCGGAGTGTGATTCCGGGGGAGGATGACGCTCAAGTCAGTATTTTAGAGAACGAAGGTAAGAAAGAGGGAGCGGAGAGCAAAAGATAGCTAGGGTTTCTATCTCTTGTGTCTCATTGTTCTTACCAGGGTTGTTCCCCAAGTATTTATATGAGGGTATTGGGAGAAGTCCGTTTGACACTGCCCACTCAGATCATGACACGTGTTCAGCCAGATGTGGTTCGTACCTTCGGGGGTGAGGATCTCTAGTTGGTCATAGGCCATTCTGGCCAGAAGTCAGAGCCATGGGAGGCCTGTGTGTCAGGGGCGTGTGCGAGGTCTCCGTGTCAAAGGCTCCTAACTGTGTTTGTCTCATGTGGTGAGAACTCCTTTGGTAATGGGCCCTCTTCGGCGGGTAATATCCCTTCAGCAGACGGGTCTCCTTCGGTCCTTTTTTGCTCTTGAGGGCTGTAGAAGGAGGCTCCTCAGCCGGGTAAAGGATCTTTGGTGAATGCTATATTCTTCCGAGGATGGGGAGATGGCCTCTCGAGGTCTGCAAATCACTTGACCGAGGATGGCGCAGTATGTCCTTCCGAGGGTGGTAGTGTTATCAGCCAAGGTGGTGAGGATCCATTTTCCCAAGGTTGGTCAGATGTACATCCGAGGATGGTACTTGTCAGTCATCCTTAGAAGCTATCCAAGTGTGATAGCCTTTTTGCTATCACATGCCCCCCTTGGAAAGCCGAAGTGGTAACTTCGGTGAGTAGAGTTTTTGAGAGCTCTTTGTGGGACTCGTTGTGGAAGCTAGTAGGGGACACTTCATTCTCCGAAGGTATGCTTCCTTAGCCGAGGTAGCTCATGAGTGTCACTTTTCGCCTCCTAGCTAGTCCCTCAATCTTTTCGAAGTGTGTATCCCTCTTTTACTTTTCTGCTGCAGATTAGTGGACCGTCACATCTCGTAATCAGATAGCCTCGTCACTTTGGATAGGCTTGCCTAGGCCTTCATGTTGTCAGGAAGCGTGCCCTCATTTCCTGCACTGGGTGACACATGTCACGCAGTAATTGGGGGACAGTTGCGTCAGTTACATCAACCGCGTCTCTTCACCTTCGAGGGGAAATTATGGTGACGATTCGCCTACTCCCTTTGGCCTATATAAACCTTCCACTTCCTCAGAGTTCCTACTTGCTTTCTTTTGCTTCTTTTTTGCTCTTGTTTGCTCTCAAGCTTTTCTCCCTTTTTCTGCGGCGGAGCAATTTCCGGCGAGTCTTAGCAACGGCGTTCACAAATCCAGACTTTAGAAAAAGATTTTGTGGGTTTTCCTTTCCAAAGTCATTCTTTGGCATTATTTCCTTCTTCTCTTTTGTCCCTTTTGAAGTTAAGTTTCCCTTTTCCAAATGTCTTCCTCCATTCTGCTCATGTCTGTCCAAACTGTCCCCGAGAGCTGGCTTCCTCTCAATTCTCATCCGAGTTGTACCATTTCGGATAAGTTAGCGAAGTGGACAACAAAATTTTTTCTTCCTTCTTACTCGGTTATTAGGCTACCCAAACCTGGCTTGTTTAGTTATATGAATAACTCAGGCGAGGTTACAGTCTTTTGGGCCCAACTGAAGGCTGGACTTCAGTTTCCTCTACCGAAGGTGGTCTGTGACTTCTGCCATTCTCATGGCATAGGTGTAACTCAGCTTCCGCCCAATTGTTACTCCTATTTCAATGCTTTTCTTTGCATGTATGGGGCCTTCAATATAGAGCCTCACTTCATTTTTTTTTATGCAATACAACAAACTCCATCCCATCCCGAATGGTGGTTTTTATTTTTTGCTTCCTTGGGGTTCTGGGTCTAAAAAGACACCTTTACCTTCGACACAAGGGACAGTTGGTGGGGTTGGCAGAGGAAGTTCTTCTTCCTGAAGGTAGCTGAGGCTTGGAAGAACGTTCTGACGGAATGGTCATGGGAGACCCTGCCCATAAATGTAGTGGATCCTAGATGGGTACTAACACCGGAGTTGGAGGTGAAGTTTGACGACTTCGACAGCTGTATCTGTGCAGTCGCGGACTGGGACCCCGAGGTCCCTCCTTGTTCCCTGTACCCCTTTCTTATAAAGTGGAACTTCATGATCGAAGAGGTTCTGACATGACCCCTCGTGGGCCTGCCCAGGAAGCCTATGGGAACTTGTCCCATGCTAGTCGCAATTGGCTAATTGATTACATGGACACTAGGTAAAACCTTTATGCTTCTAGTTATTTAATCCTACAATGCAATTATGCATAAGTTTATGCTTTAACTAATCGATAAAATAAATAAACTGTTAAACAATATCAGAGAAAGAAACAGAGGGCTTTATAATACAAGACCCTCACATGACCTTTATACATTAGATAGGAGAGGAATACAAGGAAAGAAATCCCTAGGAATAAAGAAAGAAATATTATCCTTCCTAAAATATAATATAACATTCCATAACACTCCCCCTCAAGCTGGAGCATACATATCATAAACTCCAAGCTTGTCACATATAGACTTTACTTTAGATCCTCCTAAAGCTTTGGTGAACAAGTCAGCAAGTTGATCATCTAATTTGACATATGGGGTCTTGATCAAACTTCTTTGAAGCTTCTCACGAACAAAGTGGCAGTCAACTTCGATATGTTTGGTTCTCTCATGAAAAACAGGATTAGAAGCAATGTGAATGGCTGCTTGATTATCACACATTAATTCCATAGGAGTTGAGTGTCCGAAACCAAGTTCCATGAGAAGATGTTTTAACCAAACTAGTTCACATGTAGTATATGACATTGCCCTATACTCGGATTTAGCACTTGATCTTGCGACAATACTTTGTTTCTTGCTTTTCCAGGAAACCAAGTTTCCTCCCATGAATACACAATAGCCTGACGTAGACCGTCGATCGTAGGAACCTGCCCAATCAGCATCTGTGTATCCTCGAATCCGAGTGTGACCATGATTTTGGTAAAGAAGACCTTGTCCTGGTGCACCTTTGAGATATCTCAAGATTCTAACGACTGCATCCCAATAGCTAGTACGGGGAGAGTCCATGAACTGACTTACTGCACTTACAGCAAACGAAATATCTAGACGAGTAACAGTAAGATAATTTAATTTGCCAACAAGTCTTCGATACCTGGTAGGATCTTCCAACAGTTCCCTTTTATCTACATCAAGCTTGACATTTGGCTCCATGGGACTGTCAACCGGTTTGGTTCCCAACAAACAAGTTTCTTCTAAAAGGTCTAGAACATACTTTCTTTGTGAAAGACATATTCCCGTCTTAGACCGTGCTACCTCAATTCCCAAGAAATATTTTAGTGGACCAAGGTCTTTTGTCTGAAACTTGGTTTGCAGAAAAACCTTCAACAATTGAATACCAGATGCATCATCACCAGTAATAACAATATCATCAACATAGACGATCAAGAGGATTTTACCAGCTTTAGAGTGGCGATAAAAGACAGAATGATCCACATCACACTGCTGTAAACCAAATTCCATAACAACTGAACTGAAATGACCAAACCATGCCCGTGGCGATTGTTTCAAACCATACAATGACTTATTTAGTCGACATACACGATCAACCTCCCCCTGAGCAATAAACCCCGGTGGTTGCTCCATGTAGATAATTTCCTCAAGATCACCATGAAGAAAGGCATTTTTCACATCTAACTGATGTAAAGGCCATGCATATGTAGCAGCCAATGCAATGATGATACGAACAGATGTCAATTTGGCTACTAGAGAAAAGGTTTCTGAATAGTTCATGCCATATACTTGGGAATATCCTTTTGCAACCAGACGGGCTTTTAATCGATCAACTGTACCATCGGGATGAACCTTTACAGTAAACACCCAGCGACAACCCACAACAGTCTGACCACGCGGAAGAGAAACCAAGTCCCACGTGTTATTAGTCCGCAAAGCTGACATCTCTTCTTCCATAGCTTGTTTCCATCCAGGATGAGAGATGGCTCCTGAAACAGACTTAGGCAAGGGTATAGAGGACAAGGTGGAAACAAAAGCAGAGTATGACGGTGATAGCGAATCATAAGAAACAAAGTTGGAGATTGGATGAGAAGTACAAGACCTTTTCCCTTTACAGAGTGCAATTGGAAGATCCAAATCATCACCCTTAGGTATTGAAGATGAAGAAGACGGTTGTGATGAGCATGAATCTCCTGGTGGTACTTCAACTCGAGGACGTTGAGTATAAACCTGCAGGTCAGGACGAGACAGACGCTCTAACGGTGGGGGATCAGTATCAGGAATGTGCTATAAAGATATACTACTAGTGTTTGATGCATCAGGAGCTATTTGGGTTGGTACAAATGGTAAAGGCAAACAGTCATCGGTCTCAGCAGACACAGATTGAGTATTAGAGAAATAAGGTGTGTTTTCAAAGAACGTAACATCAGTAGAAATGAAAAACCGATTCAGTGAAGGACAAAAACATTTGTACCCTTTCTGAAGATGAGAGTGATGGCAGAGGGTTAGGCCTCCGCCGACCACTAGGGCGGACCATGGTGGTATATTGTCCCTTTGAACGGCGCATTAACGGGCGGCGCGGAGCCTTGAACCCGATACCGCAGGGATTTACACCCCCTCAGGGGGGGTCGCGTCTAACCACTAGGACTTCCGCCTTCGGGGATATCATATTCGGGCAGCAATGTCTGGTGCCACTTTTCCGAAGGCGCGTTGTTCACAACCTTGGGGGGCGAATGGAGTCCTCAAGTTTTACTGGCGTGCCGAGGCTCGGAGCTCTCAGGCTATCTCCCGAGGTGCATGATTCCACCTATTCCCGGGAAGCACCAGTTCTTCTGGCCGTTGTTGTGGCAGGGTATTCGGCCAGATTGAGGCGACAGCCTTTGGCTATCACATGCCCCCCTCTGGAAAGCCGAAGTGAAGACTTCGGTTTGCATCTCTTTCCGAGGTTGCCGTTGGGAGTCTTGTTGGGAAGCATAACCTGTTCCGAGGTCGCACCTTTTGCCCGAGGGTCTGGGCTGTTCGGCCTTGGCCTATTCTTTGGTGTCTCCGAGGCAAAGCCTGTACCGAAGATACACCTCTTGCCCAAAAGTCATGGGCTGTTCAGCCATAGCCTGTCTCTTGGTGTCCTCGAGGTGGCCTGCTTTTTATTTCTGCAGGTCTGATGGCCAAGCGTGTCAGACTGAGCAGCGCGTCTCCATTTCTCAGGGATGTCAGACGACGTGTCCCAATCAGGAGGCGTGTCCCGGTTTTCCAGGCACGTTTGGGGAGGCACGTCCCCCATTTCTGCGCAGCGGTTGACACGTGGCTTCTTGCCATTGGAGGAGAGGCGCGTCATTTACAGAGGGCGCGCCTTTTCGGGTGCAGCGGGCAGTTACGGCGACGGTTCGCCTCCAATGGGTACTTATGATGTTCTTTCGGTTACCCACCTTTGGCCTATAAATAGCCCATTCCATCATAAGTCCCACTTACTGTTTTTCTGCTCTTTTTCTGCTCTGCCCTCTGTTCTTGCGTTTTATCTTGCTTTCTGTGGCGGAGCTTCTTTAATCAGAGCTTTTTCCAACCAACTTTCACGACGGCGTCCTCAGGCAAATCTTTTGGTGGGTTTTGATTTCCAGAGTACTTGATTCCTCTGTTTTTCTGAGTTTTTCTGGAAAACTGTTGTTTTTTCCAAACTCGTCTTCTGAGTTTTTTCTGGAAACTATTTTCTTTTCCATCTCAAACTCTTTTTCATGTCTGCGATGCCTGTTCCCGAGAGCTGGAAACCTCTTCTGGCCCATCCTTGCTGTACCACCCCCGAAAAACTAGAGAGGTGGAAGAAAAAATTCTTTCTTCCGTCTTACGCTGTGACCAGACTGCCTCGCTCTAGCCATTTTGCTTTTTCAAACCGTGGTAACGAGGTTACCGTCTTCCGAGCCCAACTGAAGGCCGGTCTTCGGTATCCTTCCCCGAAGGTGGTTTGCGAGTTCTGCCAATTCCATGGCATTGCTGTGAACCAGCTTCCCCCGAACGCGTACTGCTATTTTAACGCCTACCTCTGCATGTGTGGCGTGTTCGGGATAGAGCCCCACTTCATCATTTTCATGCAGTACTACAAGCTCTACGTGGTCCCGAAGGGTGGCTTCTATTTCCTGCTGCCTCGGGGATCCGGGAGCAAAAAATTCACCTTCACCTTCGACACGAAGGATAGCTGGCGGGGGTGGCAGCCTAAGTTCTTTTTCCTGAAGGTGGATAAGAACTGGTCTGGTGTCCCGACCAGATGGGCTCAGGGAGTGCTGAACGCAGACGTCGTTGATCCGAGGATGTTGCTGACCCCACCGTTGGCTTCCGTGTTCGCGGATTTCGACGCCCGCATTCGGGCAGTCGCTGACTGGGCTCCCGAGGTCTCTCCTCGTGCTCTTTACCCCTTTCCTATCAACTGGAGGTTGATGACCGAAGAAGTCCTTCGGGAGCTGAAAGTGGTTAAGGAGCACGAGACTGACCTCAATATGCCCGCTCCCGCCATCGCCGGGAAGGACTCCTGGCTGGTCAAGCTCCTTAAGGGGGAGACTTCTTTCGAAACTTTCGCCGAAAGTGAGTAATCTTCCATCCCTTTATGCTTTTTCCTCGGACTTACGCTGATATTTCTTCTCTTTTTCAGAGATGGGCGATGGGGCTGCTGCTTATTACAAGGCCCTTTTTTCTGGCCAAGTGGAGAAGGGGGAGCAGACAAAGAAGGCGGCTTCCCGAAGAAGGAAGACGACAGGGGCGGGACCCTCGGCGAAGCGAGCTAGGAAGGCTCTCCAGCCTTCTCAGCCAGAGCTTTTGGAAGAAGAAGCTGGCGAAGACGCTGGTCTTGTTGAAATTCCACCGGCCGAGGTCCCCGCTACTTCCGCCGAGGTGCCTCCTCTCGACCTCGAGGCCCCCAGAAACACTGTAGTGGTAGAAGTACCCACCGCCGAGGAGCGGTACCGGCAGAAGGGTAAGGGTCTTCCTTCCGTGGGGCCCGAGGATCCCGAGGACACTGTCTCCGAGGTTCCTCCAGGTATGCCTTTAGGCGAAGTTCAGCTCCTTTTCCTTTCGCGAATTTTTCTTCTGCTCCTAACTTCCTTCTCACTTTCAGGGGAGCCTCTTACTGCTGGCTGGAGGGCCATTCATGAGAGGAAACGGGCCCTGCGCGATGCGACAATCCCTGAGGGGAAGATCCCCTTGGAGCCCTTTTGGACAATCACGGAGGATATGAATTTGTTCTCCGACGATTGTCCGAAGATGACCAAAGAGATTTGGAAGGGGATGACCACTGACGCCTCCTTCCCGGCCATTGCGGCGGCTCACCTGGGGGATAATACCCTCGCCGCAAAAGTCACCGAGCATGCTGCTCAGGTATAGTCTTTACACTTTTTTTCCTCAATTTTCTAAGTGTTCAGACTTGTACTAACCTGGACTTTTGCCTTGCCGTAGCTGCTGGAGTACGCTGGTTATCTCCGAGTTCGGGTGGCCAGACAGGCTGCCTCCAAGGATGCGACTTCGCGGGAACTCAGTGAAGCGAAGGCTTCACTTGCGAAGGTGATCGCCAGCAACCAGCAGCTGACGGCGGATTGTTCTCAGCAACTTGCTGCCGTTCGGGAGGAGTTCTCGAAGAAAAGAGAAGAACTTGAAAAGGACTCCTCCCGGAAGATTGCCGACCTCGGCGACCAAGTAAAGGGGCTGCTCGCCGCCAACGAAGATCTTGTCAAGGACAAGGCTGTTTCCGACAGTCTTGCGTCGAGGTTGACGGACGAGAACAATGCTCTTCAAGCCGAGGTCGAGGCTCTGAAGAAGGAGTCCGGAGAGACGCTGGGGATAAGCGAGCTCGAAGAGGAGGTTGCTGAGCTGAGGGGCGAGGTCAATGTCCTTGGCATTCAAAAATGTACTTCTGATGACATGGCCAAGGTCGCCTTTCAGGACGGCTTCTGCCTCGCTCGGCACCAGGTGCTGCAGAGGTTCCCAGATTTGGACCTCTCTTTTCTGGAGGGCCTAAATATTCCTGAGGGACCTCGGTGGCAGTGGTCCAAGGTCGAGCATCTGAAGCTTCCTGGTCTTCGTCCGCCCGGCTCTCCCTAGTTTGTTTTAGGGCTCCTCTTATTTTTCTCCTTCGTGCTCCTTCTTTGGACACTTCTTTTGTAAGGCAGCGTTTGCTCTAAATGAACAATCTTTTCGGCTAAGTCCTTTCTTGCAAGTTTCTTCATTTCCACTGTCCCGAACACGTTTGCTTCAAGAGACTTTCGGAAAACCTGCAACCAAAGAAACTTTTTACCTTCCTTTGTCCCGAGCGTGCTCGCTCAAGAGACTTTCTGGAAAGTTTGTAAAAATTTGGCTAAGTCTTTTGCAGGCTTTTTGTTTCCTTTTAACCCGAACATGTTCGCTCAAGGGCCTTCGGAAAACCTTCAGCCAAATTTTTCTGTCTTCCTATTGTCCCGAGCATATTTGCTCAAGGGACTTAGGAAAATTTTTACGAGATTGTTCATTCCCTTTTTCCCGAGCACGCTCGCTCAAGGGTGTTCGGAAATTACCTCTGCTTTTGTTTTGGCGTGTACTTTTGCGAGATTCTTGCTTTCCCTTTTTCCCGAGCATGTTCGCTCAAGGGTGTTTGGAAAATTTTCTCTGCACTGATTATGCCGAGTACCTTTGCAAGATTATTGTTTCCCATTTTTCCCGAGCATAGTGGCTCAAGGGACTTCGGGAAGTCACATCTGCTTTTTTCGTGGCGAGCACCTTCGCGGAATTCTGTCTTGGACAATTTGGTATACTTGAAAATTTTTCTCAAGACCATTCTTCTCTAGACCATTCTGTACTTAGAATATTTCTTGTACAATATATTTCTTCCGCTCAACCTTAGGCGTAGAATTTTTTCAGGGCGTCTGAATGCCAAGTGTTTTTCAATTCTACGCCTTCGGCGTCGCCAAGCCTGTACACGCCTTTTCGTACTTCGGTGAGAACCAGATAAGGTCCTTCCCAATTTGCGCGAAGTACTCCGTGAGATGGCCTCCGGGGTGCAAAGTCGGCCTTTCGGAGAACGAGGTCTCCTTTTTTGATTTCTTTTGGCCTGGCTTTTAAGTTGATAGCCGCGGCCACTCTTTGCTGGAAAGCTTTTCTTCTCAGCTCCTCTATTTCTCTGTGTTCAGCCACAAGGTCGAGCTTAGTTCTCAGACCGAGGTCGTTTCCGCCTTCATCAAATACTTGCACCCGTATTGAAGGCTGAACTATCTCTATTGGGATAATGGCCTCTGTTCCGAAGACGAGTGAGAAGAGAGTTTCCCCTGTGGCTCTTCATGGCGTCGTTCGGTAGCTCCACAATACACTTTGGAGTTCTCCTGGCCATTTCCCCTTGGCTTCCCCAAGTCTCTTTTTCAGGCCATCTTTTATGGTCCTGTTTGATACTTCCACCTGCCCATTGCTTTGGGGGTGAGCTACTGGGGCGAAGTGCATCTTTATTTCGAGGTCGCTGATGAATTCCTGGAATCCTTTGTCTATGAACTGGGATCCATTATCAGCTACTAGTACCCTCGGTATGCCAAATCTGCATACGATGTTTTTCCATACGAATTTCTGCACTTCTTTTGCCGAGATAGTTGCTAGTGGTTCTGCCTCTACCCACTTTGAGAAATAGTCCACTGCTACCACGCAGAATTTCACGCCTCCGGGCGCTGTGGGGAGTGGCCCAATAAGGTCTATACCCCAGACTGCGAAGGGCCAAGGATAGTCTGCCGACGTTACCATTTCCGAGGGTATCCTCTGGATTTTTGCATGTCTCTGGCAACTACCGCACTTCTGGACGAACTGCCTTGCGTCCTTTCTCAGGGTAGGCCAGAAGTATCCTTGGCGGAGTATCACTGCTGCAAGGGCATCAGTTCCAATGTGCGAGCCGCACATGCCTTCGTGGACTTCTTCGAGGACCATCTCAGTATCCTCTTCGCCCACACATCTCTGCAGCGGATTTGCATATCCTTGCCGATATAACTCTTCACCAATCAGGAAGAATCTTCCGGCGCGTCTTCGCAGTCTTGCAGCATTGCCGGCGTCTTCGGGAAGCTCATTCTCTGCGAGGTATCTCTTTATGGGGTCCTTCCACCCCATTCCCGAGGTCGTTACGCTTAGCACGGAGATGCTTGGATGGTCTAGCACCTCGGTGTATGTTTTGGACTTCGCTAAGCAATCTGCCTCAGTGTTATTCCGCCGGGGTACATTTTCGATCCGCACGGCGTCAAACTCTTGGATGAGTTTTGTTACCAGCTCGTGGTATTTTGCCGTCTGCCGAACTACCAGCTGGGAATCACTGTGAGCCCTTAAGTTTCTCACGCCAATCTTTCTGGCCAAGCGTAATCCCGCTATGAGGGCTTCATACTCAGCCACATTATTGGTGACGTTGAAGCTGAACTTGATAGCCTTCATCACCTCTAGGCCTTCGGGTCCTCTGATAACTATTCCAGCTCCCTGGTGTTCGGACCCCGAGGCTCCGTCAACATGCAAGGTCCATTCTGGCTCACCTTCTTTCGGATCTGAGTGGTTCTCCTCAGTGGTGGGTATTTCGGCGATAAAATCTGCCAATGCTTGGGCTTTTATGGCCTTCCGAGGCTCATACATGATTTCGTGTTCGCCAAGCTCTATGCACCACTTGGAGAGCCTTCCCGAATGATCAACTCTCTTCATAACATCCCGTAGTGGTAGACTACTTCGGACGATGATGGGGTGAGCCTGGAAATATGGTCGCAGTCTTCTTCCTGCAAGCACCAAGGCGTATATAGCTTTTTGAAGCAAAGGGTACCTGACTTCGGCGCCATGCAGGGACTTGCTGACGTAGTAGACCGGCCATTGTTTCGGCCCTTCTTCTTTTATCAGGACCGAGCTCACGGCCTTTTCTGTGACGGCGAGGTACAGTACGAGGGGTTCTCCCTCCCGAGGTTGTCGCAGAGTCGGCAGGCTGGCCAGGTAGACTTTGAGTTCTTCCCAGGCCTTTTGGCAATCTTCATCCCAGGGATGATTGTTTCTTCCGAGGTCGCCTTCCATCTTTGCTGCCTTTGTGAGGACTTTGAAGAAAGGTCTACACCTATCTCCGTACCTGGAAATAAACCTGCTCAGAGAGGTT
The DNA here is from genome assembly GCA_039654915.1 of Aquilaria yunnanensis. NCBI lineage: Eukaryota > Viridiplantae > Streptophyta > Magnoliopsida > Malvales > Thymelaeaceae > Aquilaria > Aquilaria yunnanensis. The sequence goes on from CM077598.1 coordinate 82,571,636, forward strand.
ATTCTTCCGGTTAGTCTCTGCACGTCTTTAACTGTGGCAGGAGTTCGGAACTCAAGCAGAGCCTTAATCTTCTCAGGATTGGCGTCGATGCCTCTTTCGGATACCATGTACCCAAGGAATTTTCCCGACGTCACCCCGAAGATACACTTCTCGGGGTTAAGGCGAATCCCGAAGGCTCTGAGCTTTTGGAAGGTTTCCTCCAAATCTGCAACGTGGTAGCCGGGCAGCTTGCTTTTTACTATCATATCATCAACATATACTTCCATGTTTCTCCCCATTTGGTCTTTAAAGACCTTGTTCATCAGTCTCTGGTAGGTGGCTCCTGCATTTTTCAGCCCGAAGGGCATTCTGATATAGCAGTACGTTCCTCCCTCGGTGATGAAGGCAGTTTTCTCTTCATCTTCGGGGTCCATCCTTATCTGATGGTAGCCGCTGAAGGCATCTAGGAAGCTCAGGAGCCCGTATTCGGCCGTTGAATCTACCAGTTGATCTATTGGCGGGAGGGGAAATGAGTCTTTCGGGCAAGCATCGTTCAAGTTTCTGAAATCAATGCACATCCGGAGTTTGCTGCTACCTTCTTTTGTGGTAATGACCACGTTGCTTAACCATTCGGGGTATTTTACCTCCCTGATAACTTCAGCATCCAATAGGCGCTGGACTTCGGTTTTCACGAAGTTGCTTTTGTGGGCTGAGATGCTTCGTTTCTTTTGCCTGATAGGTTTTGCTTCCGGGCTTACTTTGAGGCTGTGCTGTATTATGCCAGGGTTCACTCCTGGCATGTCTTTCGGCGAGTAGGCAAACAGATCTTTATTTTTTAGCAGAAAGGATACAAGATTTTCCTTATCACCTTTGGCCAAGCTCTTCCCTATTCGGGTAGATTGTCCTGGGACAAGATCTACTCCTTCCGTTTCTGCTTCTGCGGGATCTCCTTTTTTGCCTTTCTCCTGCGCCTTTGCCTCCACCATTTGTGTAGAGCTGTTTGCCGGAGCCTTTCGTGTTTTTACAAACACCTTTCTTACCTCGGCTTGGTCGATGAAGACCTCTGCATCTCCATCCTTGGTGGCGAATGTGACAGTCAAGTACTTCACATCGGGGCGAATGTGCAGGTTCCCCTGAGTCTGCCTTCCAAGGATGGCGTTGTACGAAGACGGGACATCCATGACGATGAATCTTGCCATTGTGGACGCGTACAACTCAGCTGCTCCGTCTACCGAAGTGCCTTTCATCATCAAAGGGAGGTCGATCCATCCGAGGACGGGTAGTTCGGATGGCCCAACGCCGAAGGTGGGCGTGGTGACAGGTTTCAGCTCGCTGCTGGAGATGCCCAAGCTCGGCAGTAAGTGCGAGAATAGGACGTCAGCATTTGAGCCATCATCAAGCAACACTCTCTTGACGTCCCAGTTCCCTATTCTCGCCATTATCAGCAGCGGGTCGTCGTGGGGGAAGACGACAGTGGAGCCATCTTTGCGAGCCAATTTCTTTGATGGACTTTGATACTCCATAACCGCAATTTCTTTGGCCTTCCGCTTTCTTTCCGAGGATGGGAGCCCCGTGGTGATGGTTTGGATGACCCCTACTGGAGGTGGAAGGCGCCTTTTTGGACTTCTGTTTCTCCGCCTGTCGGAGTCATAGTCCTCGTTTTCGGCCCTCTCTTCCTCCTCTTTTCTGCCCTTTGGGGAGGGCATCCGCAGGTACTTGCGAAGTTGGCCCTGTTTGATCAGCGACTCTATGTACTTCTTCAGCTGGAAGCAGTCTTCGGTGTCATGACCGTGGTCACGATGAAACTGGCAGAACTTCTTGGCATTCTTCTTATTATCGGCGGCCATGGCCTTTGGCCGCTGAATCTGCGTCCCTTGCCTTTCCAGCGCCATGAGAATGTTGGTCCGTGTCGTGCTCAAGGGTGTGAAACTTTGAGGTTTCTTTCCTCGCATTCGCCGTGGTCGACCTGTATGTTCAGAAAGATGCCGAGCTTGCTGGCTGGACCCTTCGGCGTGGTGATGATCAGACTTCGGCCCCGCCATCCTCAATTCCTCGGCTGTCATGTGCTGCTCTGCCCTTCGGTAAAATTCTCCGAGGGTCTCCGGGGGGTCCTTTGAGAACTCGTAGAACAGCTGTGAGTCACGCCGAAGGCCCCGTGTCATAGCGAGGATGCGGATTTCGGGCCGGAAGTCCGGGACGCTGAGTGCTTCCCTGTTGAATCGTTCGACATAGTCTCGGATCGTCTCTCCGTTTCTCTGCTCTATGTCGAACATCTGTACAGGCATTTTGGCCATCGGCCTGCTCCCAATGAACTGCTGGGTAAAGGCTGCGGCAACTCCTGAAACTCAGTGATAGTCCCTGGGGGCAACGAATTGTACCATGCTGTTGCTGGGCCCGTGAGGGTGACTTCAAAGCATTTGCACATGGTAGCGTCATCAGCTCCGTGCATTATCATGCTCCGCCTGTACTTCGTCAGATGGGCCTGTGGATCAGTCCGGCCATCATAGATCTCCAGCCTAGGCACTCTGAAGTCGCCTGGCATAGCTGCCTCAACGACGGTGCGAATAAACGGGGAGCCATCTTCGCATAATGCCCCCGACAGCCTGTCCCAAACGGGTTTTCTGGTCACTTGTTTCTCCACTCTATCCAGCCGTGCCAATATCCTTTCCATAAGCGCAGTGGCGCTAGGACCATTTTCGCGGGAGGGAGATCGCCGGCGCCTTTTCGGGGAGCGAGTTCGGCGCGGAGGGGTCAGGGCCCTCGCCTCGGGCGACGAACTGCTTCGCTGTGAGACTCTCGGTCGCTCGGACCCGGTTTGTCCCACAGGCCGTTTCCCGAGGGCTATATCTTCTGTGGATGATTCTCCGCGAGGATCTCCAGTTTCTGAACTGCGGTGTGTAGACTTGGGGCTTCTCTCCCGAGGGCGTGTTGATGAGGAGGGTTTCTGGGCCTGTGACTGCTGTGGCCATCTTCGGTCGATCTGCTGAGTCATTTCAGCAACGACCGAGCGCTGAAAGTCCCTCAAGAAGCTCATGGTGATTACCAGAGGGCGGTCCTCCTCGGGCGTAGAAGTCTCTGGGAGTGTCTGCTCAGTAGCCGGTTGTATCTCAGGCGCGGACGAGGACCTTGGGAGTCCCTTGTCCTTAGAACGCCGAGTCTCAACGACGGCAATCTGCGAGCGGGTTCCCACAGACGGTGCCAAATGATGGCCCAAGGCCTCATCGTTGTGAGTCATGATGACTGTTGAGGAGACTTCTAGGAGGAAGAACGCCTGGAAGGTGGATCGCCCCAAGGAGAGTACCTGAAAAGCTGGTAAACAGGGTTAGGAGGCCCCCGGAGTGTTTTTCCGGGGGGGGAGCCTCCGACGCCCAAGTCAGTGGTGGCCGGAAGAAGGAGAAAGTCACTAGCTCAAAGAGAAAGGCAGAAAAGTCTCGCCTGGTATTTTCTCAGAGTGTGGGAGCTGTATATCCGGCCTGCCAACCTCCTGTCAAGTATTTATTTCCTGTATATATAGGAATACCTAGCCCGTTCAGATCATGACACGTGTGCGGTCGGATGCTCCTGAACGTCTGGGCGTAGGGGACAGATAGTTGGTAACTAGATGGCCTCGAGCCTTGTGCTGAGACGGGCCATGATATGATTCTGATGGCGTCTGCGCGTTAGGGCGACTTTTTACGTCTGTGGTGGGACGTGTCAGAGGCTTCCTTAAATGCTTCCTTAAATGCGCCTGCCGTACTCCCGAGGTCCCTGGGCGAGGTCGTCCTCTAGTTCGGACAGAGCCTCTTCGGGAAGCCTACCCTCAGTTCGGGGGTTCCCAGTTCCAGGGGGTTCCGCCTTCGGGGATATCATATTCGGGCAGCAATGTCTGGTGCCACTTTTCCGAAGGCGCGTTGTTCACAACCTTGGGGGGCGAATGGAGTCCTCAAGTTTTACTGGCGTGCCGAGGCTCGGAGCTCTCAGGCTATCTCCCGAGGTGCATGATTCCACCTATTCCCGGGAAGCACCAGTTCTTCTGGCCGTTGTTGTGGCAGGGTATTCGGCCAGATTGAGGCGACAGCCTTTGGCTATCAGAGAGTATCCAAGAAAAACACATTTTAAGGCTCTAGGATCTAATTTGTCAGTGCCAGGTTGGTGCTGATGAACAAAGCAAACACGCCCAAATATTCGAGGTAGAATAGAAAACGGAGCTTGAGAAGGAAAGAGAACAGAGAATGGAATTTTACCCAACAAAATAGAGGAAGGCATCCGATTTATGAGGAAGCATGCAGTAAGAATAGCATCGCTCCAAAAACTTTTGGGAACATTCATGTGAATTAAAAGGGTACGGGCTGTTTCAACAATGTGTTGGATTTTCCTCTCGGCCACTCCATTTTGTTGAGATGTCTTTGGACAGGAGGATTGATGTATAATCCCCTGTTGCTGCATGTAGCTAGACATTGAGTGAGAAAAATACTCTTTAGCATTGTCACTATGAAGAATTTTAATTCAAGAATTAAATTGATTTTGAATTTTAGCACAAAAGGTACAAAAAATAGAAAATAACTCAGAATGATCTTTCATTAAAAACAACCATGTCATTCGAGAAAAATCATCAACAAAAATTACGAAATATTGAAAACCTAATTTAGACTTGACACGACTTGGACCCCAAATATTTGTATGAACTAGCATAAAAGGTTATTCAACCCTTTTATTGACTCGAGGAAAGTAGGGGACACGATGATGCTTCCCTAGTTGACACGACTCACAATCTAAATTGGAGGCTGAAACTAAATCTGGAACAAGCTTCTTGAGATTTGCTAAAGATGGATGACCCAAATGACTATGAACTAATTGAGGTGATACCGATGTATGACAATCAACTGATGACTGCAGTTTATCAAAATAGTACATTCCATTCGATTCATGCCCTTCTCCAATCGTCTTCTTGCTCTTCAAATCCTGGATAATGACATGATCAGAAAAGAAACAAACTGAGCAATTTAGTTGTTTGGTTAGCTTACTTATAGACATAAGGTTGAAAGGAAAATTTGGAACAAATAAAGTAGATGGTAAAGTGAGAGAGTGACAAGGATGGGTGGGTCCAACACCTTTAATGGTGTTGGTGGATCCATCTGCAATGGTGAGTTTATTATGAGATACTGGTAAAGAAGAAATATGGTCAAAATTGATTATTTTACCTGAAATATGGTCAGTGGCACCAGAATCCAATAACCAGAGTTGATTTCTAGGAAGATTAGAGGAATAACAGGCTTTTGGGTTTGTTGGGTTACCTCGATGAACAACAGAAGCCATAGAAGAAGTGGAAGCCTACTGTGCGGACTGATACTGCAGGTACTTAGTATACTCTTCTTGAGATATCGTGACAAACTGCTGTGGGGCTGTAACCGAAGATAACTCCTCATGTGATGATGGTGGGACAATGACCGGCAGAAAACACCCTTGAGGACTTTTATCATCAGGTCCTGACATATTTCTGATTACTGATGACTGACAGTATCAGAAACTAACAGAAAACTAGGCTGATGATGTACCGGCTGACTGAAAACGACTGAAGAACAAAGAAACTCAACTTCTGGTCATAATTGACATAAAACAAGACCAAAAACATGTTTAGGACAGAAAGGCGAGCACACCCATCAGAACGCTGTCGTTGGAGGTCGCCGGACAGCGGTGCGTGACGCCCACGCGCCGGAGCGTGGGAGGTTTTCCGGCAGCATCGCTGGTACTGGTTTGGTCGCCGGTGACTCCTGGTGGTGGCTGTGTTCTTGGTTTTCGATTTGGTTAAGTATAGATAAGGTTACTGGATAGGGCAGTGGAAACGTAAGGTTGAAAATAGTTTTCTGGTGTTGGCAGTGGAAACGTAAGGCTGGAAAGAGTTAGGCTATGGCTCTGATACCATGTTAAACAATATCAGAGAAAGAAACAGAGGGCCTTATAATACAAGACCCTCACATGACCTTTATATATTAGATAGGAGAGGAATACAAGGAAAGAAATCCCTAGGAATAAAGAGAGAAATCCCTAGGAATAAAGAAAGAAATATTATCCTTCCTAAAATATAATATAACATTCCATAACATAAACAATACTTAAAACATTGCTTAGGCATATTTCGATAAAAAGAAACATTAAAACTATCAAAGCATTGTGATAGCCAAAGGCTGTCGCCTCAATCTGGCCGAATACCCTGCCACAACAACGGCCAGAAGAACTGGCGCTTCCCGGAAATAGGTGGAATCATGCACCTCGGGAGATAGCCTGAGAGCTCCGAGCCTCGGCACGCCAGTAAAACTTGAGGACTCCATTCGCCCCCCAAGGTTGTGAACAGCGCGCCTTCGGAAAAGTGGCACCAGACATTGCTGCCCGAATATGATATCCCCGAAGGCGGAACCCCCTGGAACTGGGAACCCCCGAACTGAGGGTAGGCTTCCCGAAGAGGCTCTGTCCGAACTAGAGGACGACCTCGCCCAGGGACCTCGGGAGTACGGCAGGCGCATTTAAGGAAGCATTTAAGGAAGCCTCTGACACGTCCCACCACAGACGTAAAAAGTCGCCCTGACGCGCAGACGCCATCAGAATCATATCATGGCCCGTCTCAGCACAAGGCTCGAGGCCATCTAGTTACCAACCATCTGTCCCCTACGCCCAGACGTTCAGGAGCATCCGACCGCACACGTGTCATGATCTGAACGGGCTAGGTATTCCTATATATACAGGAAATAAATACTTGACAGGAGGTTGGCAGGCCGGATATACAGCTCCCACACCTTGAGAAAATACCAGGCGAGACTTTTCTGCCTTTCTCTTTGAGCTAGTGACTTTCTCCTTCTTCCGGCCACCACTGACTTGGGCGTCGGAGGCTCCCCCCCCGGAAAAACACTCCGGGGGCCTCCTAACCCTGTTTACCAGCTTTTCAGGTACTCTCCTTGGGGCGATCCACCTTCCAGGTGTTCTTCCTCCTAGAAGTCTCCTCAACAGTCATCATGACTCACAACGATGAGGCCTTAGGCCATCATTTGGCGCCGTTTGTGGGAACCCGCTCGCAGATTGCCGTCGTTGAGACTCGGCGTTCTAAGGACAAGGGACTCCCAAGGTCCTCGTCCGCGCCTGAGATACAACCGGCTGCTGAGCAGACACTCCCAGAGACTTCTACGCCCGAGGAGGACCGCCCTCTGGTAATCACCATGAGCTTCTTGAGGGACTTTCAGCGCTCGGTCGTTGCTGAAATGACTCAGCAGATCGACCGAAGATGGCCACAGCAGTCACAGGCCCAGAAACCCTCCTCATCAACACGCCCTCGGGAGAGAAGCCCCAAGTCTACACACCGCAGTTCAGAAAGTGGAGATCCTCGCGGAGAATCATCCACAGAAGATATAGCCCTCGGGAAACGGCCTGTGGGACAAACCGGGTCCAAGCGACCGAGAGTCTCACAGCGAAGCAGTTCGTCGCCCGAGGCGAGGGCCCTGACCCCTCCGCGCCGAACTCGCTCCCCGAAAAGGCACCGTCGATCTCCCTCCCGCGAAAATGGTCCTGGCGCCACTGCGCTTATGGAAAGGATATTGGCACGGCTAGACAGAGTGGAGAAGCAAGTGACCAGAAAACCCGTTTGGGACAGGCTGTCGGGGGCATTATGCGAAGATGGCTCCCCGTTTATTCACACCGTCGTTGAGGCAGCTATGCCAGGCGACTTCAGAGTGCCTAGGCTGGAGATCTATGATGGCCGGACTGATCCACAGGCCCATCTGACGAAGTACAGGCGGAGCATGATAATGCACGGAGCTGATGACGCTACCATGTGCAAATGCTTTGAAGTCACCCTCACGGGCCCAGCAACAGCATGGTACAATTCGTTGCCCCCAGGGACTATCACTGAGTTTCAGGAGTTGTCCACAGCCTTTACCCAGCAGTTCATTGGGAGCAGGCCGACGGCCAAAATGCCTGTATAGATGTTCGACATAGAGCAGAGAAACGGAGAGACGATCCGAGACTATGTCGAACGATTCAACAGGGAAGCACTCAGCGTCCCGGACTTCCGGCCCGAAATCCGCATCCTCGCTATGACACGGGGCCTTCGGCGTGACTCACAGCTGTTCTACGAGTTCTCAAAGGACCCCCTGGAGACCCTCGGAGAATTTTACCGAAGGGCAGAGCAGCACATGACAGCCGAGGAATTGAGGATGGCGGGGCCGAAGTCTGATCATCACCGCGCCGAAGGGTCCAGCCAGCAAGCTCGGCATCTTTCTGAACATACAGGTCGACCACGGCGAATGCGAGGAAAGAAACCTCAAAGTTTCACACCCTTGAGCACGACACGGACCAACATTCTCATGGCGCTGGAAAGGCAAGGGACGCAGATTCGGCGGCCAAAGGCCATGGCCGCCGATAATAAGAAGAATGCCAAGAAGTTCTGCCAGTTTCATCGTGACCACGGTCATGACACCGAAGACTGCTTCCAGCTGAAGAAGTACATAGAGTCGCTGATCAAACAGGGCCAACTTCGCAAGTACCTGCGGATGCCCTCCCCAAAAGGCAGAAAAGAGGAGGAAGAGAGGGCCGAAAACGAGGACTATGACTCAGACAGGCGGAGAAACAGAAGTCCAAAAAGGCGCCTTCCACCTCCAGTAGGGGTCATCCAAACCATTACCACGGGGCTCCCATCCTCGGAAAGAAAGCGGAAGGCCAGAGAAATTGCGGTTATGGAGTATCAAAGTCCATCAAAGAAATTGGCTCGCAAAGATGGCTCCACTGTCGTCTTCCCCCACGACGACCCGCTGCTGATAATGGCGAGAATAGGGAACTGGGACGTCAAGAGAGTGTTGCTTGATGATGGCTCAAATGCTGACGTCCTATTCTCGCACTTACTGCCGAGCTTGGGCATCTCCAGCAGCGAGCTGAAACCTGTCACCACGCCCACCTTCGGCGTTGGGCCATCCGAACTACCCGTCCTCGGATGGATCGACCTCCCTTTGATGATGAAAGGCACTTCGGTAAACGGAGCAGCTAAGTTGTACGCGTCCACAATGGCAAGATTCATCATCATGGATGTCCCGTCTTCGTACAACGCCATCCTTGGAAGGCAGACTCAGGGGAACCTGCACATTCGCCCCGATGTGAAGTACTTGACTGTCACATTCGCCACCAAGGATGGAGATGCAGAGGTCTTCATCGACCAAGCCGAGGTAAGAAAGGTGTTTGTAAAAGCACGAAAAGCTCCGGCAAACAGCTCTACACAAACGGTGGAGGCAAAGGCGCAGGAGAAAGGCAAAGAAGGAGATCCCGCAGAAGCAAAAACGGAAGCAGTAGATCTTGTCCCAGGACAATCTACCCGAATAGGGAAGAGCTTGGCCAAAGGTGATAAGGAAAATCTTGTATCCTTTCTGCTAAAAAATAAAGATCTGTTTGCCTACTCGCCGAAAGACATGCCAGGAGTGAACCCTGGCATAATACAGCACAGCCTCAAAGTAAGCCCGGAAGCAAAACCTATCAGGCAAAAGAAACGAAGCATCTCAGCCCACAAAAGCAACTTCGTGAAAACCGAAGTCCAGCGCCTATTGGATGCTGAAGTTATCAGGGAGGTAAAATACCCCGAATGGTTAAGCAACGTGGTCATTGCCACAAAAGAAGTTAGCAGCAAACTCCGGATGTGCATTGATTTCAGAAACTTGAACGATGCTTGCCCGAAAGACTCATTTCCCCTCCTGCCAATAGATCAACTGGTAGATTCAACGGCCGAATACGGGCTCCTGAGCTTCCTAGATGCCTTCAGCAGCTACCATCAGATAAGGATGGACCCCAAAGATGAAGAGAAAACTGCCTTCATCACCGAAGGAGGAACGTACTGCTATATCAGAATGCCCTTCGGGCTGAAAAATGCAGGAGCCACCTACCAGAGACTGATGAACAAGGTCTTTAAAGACCAAATGGGGAGAAACATGGAAGTATATGTTGATGATATGATAGTAAAAAGCAAGCTGCCCGGCTACCACGTTGCAGATTTGGAGGAAACCTTCCAAAAGCTCAGAGTCTTCGGGATTCGCCTTAACCCCGAGAAGTGTATCTTCGGGGTGACGTCGGGAAAATTCCTTGGGTACATGGTATCCGAAAGAGGCATCGACGCCAATCCTGAGAAGATTAAGGCTCTGCTTGAGTTCCGAACTCCTGCCACAGTTAAAGACGTGCAGAGACTAACCGGAAGAATAACCTCTCTGAGCAGGTTTATTTCCAGGTACGGAGATAGGTGTAGACCTTTCTTCAAAGTCCTCACAAAGGCAGCAAAGATGGAAGGCGACCTCGGAAGAAACAATCATCCCTGGGATGAAGATTGCCAAAAGGCCTGGGAAGAACTCAAAGTCTACCTGGCCAGCCTGCCGACTCTGCGACAACCTCGGGAGGGAGAACCCCTCGTACTGTACCTCGCCGTCACAGAAAAGGCCGTGAGCTCGGTCCTGATAAAAGAAGAAGGGCCGAAACAATGGCCAGTCTACTACGTCAGCAAGTCCCTGCATGGCGCCGAAGTCAGGTACCCTTTGCTTCAAAAAGCTATATACGCCTTGGTGCTTGCAGGAAGAAGACTGCGACCATATTTCCAGGCTCACCCCATCATCGTCCGAAGTAGTCTACCGCTACGGGATGTTATGAAGAGAGTTGATCATTCGGGAAGGCTCTCCAAGTGGTGCATAGAGCTTGGCGAACACGAAATCACGTATGAGCCTCGGAAGGCCATAAAAGCCCAAGCATTGGCAGATTTTATCGCCGAAATACCCACCACTGAGGAGAACCACTCAGATCCGAAAGAAGGTGAGCCAGAATGGACCTTGCATGTTGACGGAGCCTCGGGGTCCGAACACCAGGGAGCTGGAATAGTTATCAGAGGACCCGAAGGCCTAGAGGTGATGAAGGCTATCAAGTTCAGCTTCAACGTCACCAATAATGTGGCTGAGTATGAAGCCCTCATAGCGGGATTACGCTTGGCCAGAAAGATTGGCGTGAGAAACTTAAGGGCTCACAGCGATTCCCAGCTGGTAGTTCGGCAGACGGCAGGGGATTATGGGGCGAAGGACCCAATCTTGGCAAAGTACCACGAGCTGGTAACAAAACTCATCCAAGAGTTTGACGCCGTGCGGATCGAAAATGTACCCCGGCGGTATAACACTGAGGCAGATTGCTTAGCGAAGTCCAAAACATACACCGAGGTGCTAGACCATCCAAGCATCTCCGTGCTAAGCGTAACGACCTCGGGAATGGGGTGGAAGGACCCCATAAAGAGATATCTCGCAGAGAATGAGCTTCCCGAAGACGCCGGCAATGCTGCAAGACTGCGAAGACGCGCCGGAAGATTCTTCCTGATTGGTGAAGAGTTATATCGGCAAGGATATGCAAATCCGCTGCAGAGATGTGTGGGCGAAGAGGATACTGAGATGGTCCTCGAAGAAGTCCACGAAGGCATGTGCGGCTCGCACATTGGAACTGATGCCCTTGCAGCAGTGATACTCCGCCAAGGATACTTCTGGCCTACCCTGAGAAAGGACGCAAGGCAGTTCGTCCAGAAGTGCGGTAGTTGCCAGAGACATGCAAAAATCCAGAGGATACCCTCGGAAATGGTAACGTCGGCAGACTATCCTTGGCCCTTCGCAGTCTGGGGTATAGACCTCATTGGGCCACTCCCCACAGCGCCCGGAGGCGTGAAATTCTGCGTGGTAGCAGTGGACTATTTCTCAAAGTGGGTAGAGGCAGAACCACTAGCAACTATCTCGGCAAAAGAAGTGCAGAAGTTCGTATGGAAAAACATCGTATGCAGATTTGGCATACCGAGGGTACTAGTAGCTGATAATGGATCCCAGTTCATAGACAAAGGATTCCAGGAATTCATCAGCGACCTCGGAATAAAGATGCACTTCGCCCCAGTAGCTCACCCCCAAAGCAATGGGCAGGTGGAAGTATCAAACAGGACCATAAAAGATGGCCTGAAAAAGAGACTTGGGGAAGCCAAGGGGAAATGGCCAGGAGAACTCCAAAGTGTATTGTGGAGCTACCGAACGACGCCACGAAGAGCCACAGGGGAAACTCCCTTCTCACTCGTCTTCGGAACAGAGGCCATTATCCCAATAGAGATAGTTCAGCCTTCAATACGGGTGCAAGTATTTGATGAAGGCGGAAACGACCTCGGTCTGAGAACTAAGCTCGACCTTGTGGCCGAACACAGAGAAATAGCCGAGCTGAGAAGAAAAGCTTTCCAGCAAAGAGTGGCCGCGGCTATCAACTTAAAAGCCAGGCCAAAAGAAATCAAAAAAGGAGACCTCGTTCTCCGAAAGGCCGACTTTGCACCCCGAAGGCCATCTCACGGAGTACTTCATGCAAATTGGGAAGGACCTTATCTGGTTCTCGCCGAAGTACGAAAAGGCGTGTACAGGCTTGGCGACGCCGAAGGCGTAGAATTGAAAAACACTTGGCATTCAGACGCCCTGAAAAAATTCTACGCCTAAGGTTGAGCGGAAGAAATATATTGTACAAGAAATATTCTAAGTACAGAATGGTCTAGAGAAGAATGGTCTTGAGAAAAATTTTCAAGTATACCAAATTGTCCAAGACAGAATTCCGCGAAGGTGCTCGCCACGAAAAAAGCAGATGTGACTTCCCGAAGTCCCTTGAGCCACTATGCTCGGGAAAAATGGGAAACAAGAATCTTGCAAAGGTACTTGGCATAATCAGTGCAGAGAAAATTTTTCGAACACCCTTGAGCGAACATGCTCGGGAAAAAGGGAAAGCAAGAATCTCGCAAAAGTACACGCCAAAACAAAAGCAGAGGTAATTTCCGAACACCCTTGAGCGAACGTGCTCGGGAAAAAGGGAATGAGCAATCTCGTGAAAATTTTCCTAAGTCCCTTGAGCAAATATGCTCGGGACAATAGGAAGACAGAAAAATTTGGCTGAAGGTTTTCCGAAGGCCCTTGAGCGAACATGTTCGGGATAAAAGGAAACAAAAAGCCTGCAAAAGACTTAGCCAAATTTTTACAAACTTTCCAGAAAGTTTCTTGAGCGAGCACGCTCGGGACAAAGGAAGGTAAAAAGTTTCTTTGGTTGCAGGTTTTCCGAAAGTCTCTTGAAGCAAACGTGTTCGGGACAGTGGAAATGAAGAAACTTGCAAGAAAGGACTTAGCCGAAAAGATTGTTCATTTAGAGCAAACGCTGCCTTACAAAAGAAGTGTCCAAAGAAGGAGCACGAAGGAGAAAAATAAGAGGAGCCCTAAAACAAACTAGGGAGAGCCGGGCGGACGAAGACCAAGGAGCTTCAGATGCTCGACCTTGGACCACTGCCACCGAGGTCCCTCAGGAATATTTAGGCCCTCCAGAAAAGAGAGGTCCAAATCTGGGAACCTCTGCAGCACCTGGTGCCGAGCGAGGCAGAAGCCGTCCTGAAAGGCGACCTTGGCCATGTCATCAGAAGTACGTTTTTGAATGCCAAGGACATTGACCTCGTCCCTCAGCTCAGCAACCTCCTCTTCGAGCTCGCTTATCCCCAGCGTCTCTCCGGACTCCTTCTTCAGAGCCTCGACCTCGGCTTGAAGAGCATTGTTCTCGTCCGTCAACCTCGATGCAAGACTGTCGAAAACAGCCTTGTCCTTGACAAGATCTTCGTTGGCGGCGAGCAGCCCCTTTACTTGGTCGCCGAGGTCGGCAATCTTCCGGGAGGAGTCCTTTTCAAGTTCTTCTCTTTTCTTCGAGAACTCCTCCCGAACGGCAGCAAGTTGCTGAGAACAATCCGCTGTCAGCTGCTGGTTGCTGGCGATCACCTTCGCAAGCGAAGCCTTCGCTTCACTGAGTTCCCGCGAAGTCGCATCCTTGGAGGCAGCCTGTCTGGCCACCCGAACTCGGAGATAACCAGCGTACTCCAGCAGCTACGGCAAGGCAAAAGTCCAGGTTAGTACAAGTCTAAACACTTAGAAAATTGAGGAAAAAAGTGTAAAGACTATACCTGAGCAGCATGCTCGGTGACTTTTGCGGCGAGGGTATTATCCCCCGGGTGAGCCGCCGCAATGGCCCGGAAGGAGGCGTCAGTGGTGATCCCCTTCCAAATCTCTTTGGTCATCTTCGGACAATCGTCGGAGAACAAATTCATATCCTCCGTGATTGTCCAAAAGGGCTCCAAGGGGATCTTCCCCTCAGGGATTATGGCATCGCGCAGGGCCCGTTTCCTCTCATGAATGGCCCTCCAGCCAGCAGTAAGAGGCTCCCCTGAAAGTGAGAAGGAAGTTAGGAGCAGAAGAAAAATTCGCGAAAGGAAAAGGAGCTGAACTTCGCCTAAAGGCATACCTGGAGGAACCTCGGAGACAGTGTCCTCGGGATCCTCGGGCCCCTCGGAAGAAAGACCCTTACCCTTCTGCCGGTACCGCTCCTCGGCGGTGGGTACTTCTACCACTACAGTGTTTCTGGGGGCCTCAAGGTCGAGAGGAGGCACCTCGGCGGAAGTAGCGGGGACCTCGGCCGGTGGAATTTCAACAAGACCAGCGTCTTCGCCAGCTTCTTCTTCCAAAAGCTCTGAAGGTTGGAGAGCCTTCCTAGCTCGCTTCGCCGAGGGTCCCGCCCCTGTCGTCTTCCTTCTTCGGGAAGCCGCCTTCTTTGTCTGCTCCCCCTTCTCCACTTGGCCAGAAAAGAGGGCCTTGTAATAAGCGGCAGCCCCATCGCCCATCTCTGAAAAAGAGAAGAAATATCAGCGTAAGTCCGAGGAAAAAGCATAAAGGGATGGAAGATTACTCACTTTCGGCAAAAGTTTCGAAAGAAGTCTCCCCCTTAAGGAGCTTGACCAGCCAGGAGTCCTTCCCGGCGATGGCGGGAGCGGGCATATTGAGGTCGGTCACGTGCTCCTTAACCACTTTCAGCTCCCGAAGGACTTCTTCGGTCATCAACCTCCAGTTGATAGGAAAGGGGTAAAGAGCACGAGGAGAGACCTCGGGAGCCCAGTCAGCGACTGCCCGAATGCGGGCGTCGAAATCCACGAACACGGAAGCCAACGGTGGGGTCAGCAACATCCTCGGATCAACGACGTCTGCGTTCAGCACTCCCTGAGCCCATCTGGTCGGGACACCAGACCAGTTCTTATCCACCTTGAGGAAAAAGAACTTAGGCTTCCACCCTCGCCAGCTATCCTTCATGTCGAAGGTGAAGGTGAATTTTTTGCTCCCGGATCCCCGAGGCAGCAGGAAATAGAAGCCACCCTTCGGGACCACATAGAGCTTGTAGTACTGCATGAAAATGATGAAGTGGGGCTCTATCCCGAACACGCCACACATGCAGAGGTAGGCGTTAAAATAGCAGTACGCGTTCGGGGGAAGCTGGTTCACAGCAATGCCATGGAATTGGCAGAACTCGCAAACCACCTTCGGGGGAGGATACCGAAGACCGGCCTTCAGTTGGGCTCGGAAGACGGTAACCTCGTCGCCATGGTTTGAAAAAGAAAAATGGCTAGAACGAGGCAGTCTGGTCACAGCGTAAGACGGAAGAAAGAATTTTTTCTTCCACCTCTCTAGTTTTTCGGGGGTGGTACAGCAAGGATGGGCCAGAAGAGGTTTCCAGCTCTCGGGAACAGGCATCGCAGACATGAAAAAGAGTTTGAGATGGAAAAGAAAATAGTTTCCAGAAAAAACTCAGAAGACGAGTTTGGAAAAAACAACAGTTTTCCAGAAAAACTCAGAAAAACAGAGGAATCAAGTACTCTGGAAATCAAAACCCACCAAAAGATTTGCCTGAGGACGCCGTCGTGAAAGTTGGTAGGAAAAAGCTCTGATTAAAGAAGCTCCGCCACAGAAAGCAAGATAAAACGCAAGAACAGAGGGCAGAGCAGAAAAAGAGCAGAAAAACAGTAAGTGGGACTTATGATGGAATGGGCTATTTATAGGCCAAAGGTGGGTAACCGAAAGAACATCATAAGTACCCATTGGAGGCGAACCGTCGCCGTAACTGCCCGCTGCACCCGAAAAGGCGCGCCCTCTGTAAATGACGCGCCTCTCCTCCAATGGCAAGAAGCCACGTGTCAACCGCTGCGCAGAAATGGGGGACGTGCCTCCCCAAACGTGCCTGGAAAACCGGGACACGCCTCCTGATTGGGACACGTCGTTTGACATCCCTGAGAAATGGAGACGCGCCGCTCAGTCTGACACGCTTGGCCATCAGACCTGCAGAAATAAAAAGCAGGCCACCTCGAGGACACCAAGAGACAGGCTATGGCTGAACAGCCCATGACTTTTGGGCAAGAGGTATATCTTCGGTACAGGCTTTGCCTCGGAGACACCAAAGAATAGGCCAAGGCCGAATAGCCCAGACCCTCGGGCAAAAGGTGCGACCTCGGAACAGGTTATGCTTCCCAACAAGACTCCCAACGGCAACCTCGGAAAGAGATGCAAACCGAAGTCTTCACTTCGGCTTTCCAGAGGGGGGCATGTGATAGCCAAAGGCTGTCGCCTCAATCTGGCCGAATACCCTGCCACAACAACGGCCAGAAGAACTGGCGCTTCCCGGGAATAGGTGGAATCATACACCTCGGGAGATAGCCTGAGAGCTCCGAGCCTCGGCACGCCAGTAAAACTTGAGGACTCCATTCGCCCCCCAAGGTTGTGAACAGCGCGCTTTCGGAAAAGTGGCACCAGACATTGCTGCCCGAATATGATATCCCCGAAGGCGGAACCCCCTGGAACTGGGAACCCCCGAACTGAGGGTAGGCTTCCCGAAGAGGCTCTGTCCGAACTAGAGGACGACCTCGCCCAGGGACCTCGGGAGTACGGCAGGCGCATTTAAGGAAGCATTTAAGGAAGCCTCTGACACGTCCCACCACAGACGTAAAAAGTCGCCCTGACGCGCAGACACCATCAGAATCATATCATGGCCCGTCTCAGCACAAGGCTCGAGGCCATCTAGTTACCAACTATCTGTCCCCTACGCCCAGACGTTCAGGAGCATCCGACCGCACACGTGTCATGATCTGAACGGGCTAGGTATTCCTATATATACAGGAAATAAATACTTGACAGGAGGTTGGCAGGCCGGATATACAGCTCCCACACCCTGAGAAAATACCAGGCGAGACTTTTCTGCCTTTCTCTTTGAGCTAGTGACTTTCTCCTTCTTCCGGCCACCACTGACTTGGGCGTCGGAGGCTCCCCCCCCGGAAAAACACTCCGGGGGCCTCCTAACCCTGTTTACCAGCTTTTCAGGTACTCTCCTTGGGGCGATCCACCTTCCAGGCGTTCTTCCTCCTAGAAGTCTCCTCAACAGTCATCATGACTCACAACGATGAGGCCTTAGGCCATCATATTGAATGCAATTGAGTGTAATTAACTTCCCATAATCAATTGTGTGCAAGCATCCAAACAAGAGTAGACTATGCTCGCACCCAAGAGTGACTCTAGAGTACATTACTCAACATGACCATTGGAGGCAAACTAGTGTATTAAAACTATACACTAAATGACTGTACTGAGATCCAAAACCAAGCTTTCAACTTAGAGCAAACTCCCAGTGGCAAGCTTCGTAAGCTCTCCATTGTGCTTCACTAGCCTCTATAGGCCAAAAGACAACTGTATTTAGTACCATAACTTAACCAACAAGCAACCCATAAACTAGAATCATAAGATTCAAATAAACTAAATACCTGCTCACAAGCCTAGCTCAACAACCCTCAACAGTTGCTGGCTCAATGACGCCTAAATCTGCACAAAAAAAAGTAAGGGAGAGAGAATCAAAGATTCTCAGTAAGGGGTCTTCAACCTGCAACAAAAATCTTGAGGACTCGACATATACAAGAATATGAAACCTGCTGCACACGCTTGCAGCCTGAGGGTCTGATATATGTACATATAACTAGGTCCCTTGAGAGCTCTCCTCATCCTACTCCTCCTCACGGGACGTCACTCTGTGCTAGCAAGTTCTGGCCACTAACTCACTCCTAGCAAGCCGTAGCCTACTGACTTACTTTTTGTTATGCAGGTGAACGTGGTGGATGCTTCTTACTTATGCTGTAAGAAATCTAGTAGGTGTACTAGGCCTCCACATAGTGCCTCAAGTCCCTAGACTTGACTAGGTCACTTGTGCACTAAGCCTCCACCCAATTAACCTACCAAGGATGCACTAGGCTTTCACTTGTAGCTCAAGGCATGGCCTGGCTAGGCAACAAGTGCACTAAGCCTTCATCCATGGTGCTCCCCTATCCACCATTACTTGGTTCACACTAGTGGAGTGGCAATGATCATGGTTTGACTCATTTACTAGGTTCTTTGGAACCCCAACTAGGTGCACTAAGGTTTCCATATCAAATCCTCAAATCCAAAGTCTTAACTAGGCTTCTAATGGTACTAAACCTTGCACCCACTTATGGTGCTTTATTGTGGCCATATTTTCCTTTAAAACATTCCTCTATTTTGAGTTAAAAATAAATTAAAAAAATGGGCCATTTTAGGTGTTTTTAAAACATGGAGGTGATAGTACTCCCTCTTAGCTTCACATGGAATCTTGAATCACCTCAATCAGACACCCAAGCAAAAAGTTATCCTGGAAACAAAATCGGGTGTCAAATGTTGTCTTGGCGACGCGTCGCCATAGTTGTCGACGTTTTGCCAATTTCTGAGGTTTTGGTGATGCGTCGTGGGAACTCATGTGGATTGGCAACACATCGCCAAACCTAAAAAATGCCCAAAAAATCTTCAGTTTTGTTGCTATGAACTTTGAACACTCTCCAAACATATCAAACATGCATGGATAGCCTTCAAACTTCACATACGTGTAGTACACGTTGCATAAACCACAATGCACCATTCAAACCATTCCTATGGTGTCCATAAATACCACACAAATCCTTAGAAACTCCCTTGTCCAACCTGTTCATTACCTTCCACCAACTAATGCCATTCATGAAATTACTTCAATTTAACAAGCAAACAAGCTAGGAATGGCATCAATTATGCTTGAATCATAAACCCTTACCTTAAATACATATGAACTAGCAAGAATCAAGCACCAAAAGCTTTGACCTTCAAATGCAAAGCTCCACTAACGTTTCCTATGGTTCCAAGCAAATTCAACTTACAAGGCATCAATTCAAGCTCATTCTAACTAGAAACAAGCTCATGGAAGCTCAAGAAACCAAGAACAATCAAAGAACAACAAGTCCTAGCCGAATTTAGAGCTTACCTAGCTCAAAAATGTGATTTTGAACTCAAACCAAGCAACCCTCACAAAAACAAGCTCTTTTCCACTTAGTTTCATCCTGAAACTTCAATTTCCACCAAGAATTGAGGTTTTGGGCAAAATTTGGCTATGAAATTTGAGAGAAGGAGGAGAGCTACGGGTTCATAAGGAAGAAGAAGATGAATAGGGGCTGAAAATGGTTCTTAAATGGCTTAAATAGCCACCTTATCACTTAAGCTCTTCAAGTTCTTTAGTTTTGTCAAAAAGACCCCATGTTCAAATAGTGTCTTAAAACTTGGCAATTTCATCCAACTCTTTGGTTTCTTGTCACTTAGGTCCAAAAGATCAACTTATGAGCTTAAATACCAAACTTATCACATCGAGGCACAAAATGACCATTTTACCCCTAGTGACACTTAGGTGCCAAATTAAACTAGGAACCATCTATCCTTTAGATAACTTACTTGATCTTGCTAATTCACCTTTAATCAAGGCATTTAAACTAGGGATTTATGAACTTACCATACGCACCGAGCATTCCGCTATGAGGGGTATAAGATTCTCCCCACTTTGGAGAATTTGGTCCTCCAAATTCAATCTCCCTACCTTAGGTCATTATACAAGGATACGGTGCCAACATATCCTGATCAAACCTACCAAGTGATGTCAGTCATACAACAACCCACTTGGTGACAAACTACCCGACTCATTCCGCTAATGCCCTTCAGGCACTTGAGTCAAGCCTTGTCTCGTATAGGTACTATGGTTAATGCCATTCTTTTGTGCTCACTCTTAACTATAGTATGGTTGTTGTTCACTTTCCTCTCCACCTTAGTCTGACCTTACTCTGTCTGAAACACATTAATACAATGTGTCTCTTGAAGACTACGGCATGGCCTCTCCATACCTTTAGCACACAGTACTGCTAAAGCATAGCTTACTACTCCAAGTTGTCCTAACAAATCCAGTGAATCACGAATCTTGCACCACAACCTCTATGTTGAGTCCTTTAGTGTAAGATAGCATAGCATGCTTTAAGAAGCTTGTCCACTACCCTTACATTGTTAAGGCATTACTAAAAGTTCAGCACCAATAGGCTTCCCTCACTTACTCCACCATACTAAAACCTACTAGTGTAAGCTAACTTAACAAGTTAAAATTGTCCGTTAACACTCACACTAGAAAAAGTCCTACCTTAGGTTCATCATCCAATGTCAGCTGCGAAATCCCTTAGTGTAAGTTAGCTTAACAAGTATGCAACTTGTCCACTAACTCTTACACTATTAATTCCTTACTCTTGGGTTGGTACCCAACAACTCCTAACCTTTACTAGGCTAAGTGTGTCACTAGTGTATTATGCGCTTCCCACATACACCACTAGCACCCTTAAGACGTACTTTGCTCCAAGCTCTACTATACTCTAGGGCTCTTCGAATGAATAAACTATCGAGAGTTGTAAGTCCTGGCCCACTCTAGAGTACAAGTCTCCAAATGCTCCCTTCGAATGGCCCCTACGCATTAGGTATACCGGTGCACTGGGCAGGATACCCACACACCACCTGAGCATCATTACCCTCCTGCTTTCACTACTCTAGAGCCTCTTACACCTGCATGCCCACAAGAGAAAATCTTTCTAGCATGAGTGTCGAGACCTCCAAGCAGCTAGCAACCTCTGGGCCTTATCCGTGCGCTCTCAACTCAGACCACCTAGTACTCAGAAACTTAACTATTGAGAAACGAACCAAGTCAAAGGTCTTAGTACTTCGGCTGCTCCACTCAGAGTATTCTAGGTACCCGAAGCCTACACACTCAGTCTCTTCACTTTCTTGTACTCTGGGCACAATACCCTACACACAACAGATTAGCTCCTTGGGTGTGTCCTTGGTTCAGTAGTCGACTAGACACCTTAAACCATTCACTAGGCTCCAATATGCCTCTCATTCTTAATCAACTTCTTAATCACTTAACTATGGTTACAAAGAACCATATTCACTTTCAATGTTCAACTGCCCCACCATGACTACACTATGTCAACCATGTGTCAAAGTGATAAATTAGCTTAGCACATCCGCTAGCCCTTAACCAATCTCACAGATCATGAGCCCTTCCTTTTAAAGGCGCTAGGGTCACATGAAATGCTCTAACTCTGGGCTTTAACTAGCTCAACCAATAACCTCATCGAATAGGCTTCAAACCGTTAACTTCTCTCTACCTTGGTAGTAACAACAACTACCGAAGCCATCAAACAGATGCTTGAGCACAACTGTACCTATACTCGACTTGGCACTTTGATTATGAGTATAATACTCTACTAGGTGGGAGATTAATTCACCTTGTGGCTACTTGTGAGTCACCTCATGACTAGGCATAGTGATCTTTTTCTCCCTCATGGGCATTCCTCGGATACTACCCCATAGGGTTAAGGCAAAGTATCCTCCTTCTAGCATCATTGAGGCATCCCAAACTGATACTTCAATGTTCAATTAGCTTACTGGCACCAACATAAACATCAAGCAATCACCATAGTGTTCTTGGTTCCACTTAGGACTTAGTCCTTTACCTACTCAGCTAGTTTCACTAGTCGAGTCCTTCTTCTTCCACGAATCAACTCAGTGGCCCTTGACTCCACTTAACGATAGGGTGATGAGCTCAAGTCATCCACTATCCCCTGGTCCACGGGAATCCTTCCTATTGCCTAGTTCCTCTTATTGCCTTTAGGTAATCAAACCGAACCTTAGCAATGGTTCCACACTTACTAGCTCAACCCTAGGGTATATAGCTAACGGACGAACAAGCCTATCCATTCGTTTACCCTTGGACGAATTCCTTGCTATTTTTTTGTTTGTATGGTCACCTCCTGCATTTACTGGTTAGAAACTAAATAAAAACTTACCTAATTACCTTTGTGGCATCAGACTAAACTGTTCCTTTGGTTGATGTCTTTAAGGAACTCATCCATTCAACTAGCCAATCGTTCACTAACAACTAGGCCACTAAGCAAACTCATGTAAGAAGATTATCTACCAAACCCTGGAACCTTTTCCAATGTAAGGCATTTAGGCCTCAACTTATGTAAGTCCACACACTAGCAAGTGGGTCCTAGGGCATCAGGCACTAATCCAATCTTGGTGCATCATTAGGCTCTTAATGCGCTTGAGTTAGCCCTTAACCCTGTTCAAAACAACTACCCAACATGCAAAACAAAACTATGCCAGTAAACTAATGCCATAACTCCAACAAAGTGACTAGACTACTAGCGAAAGGTTAAAAACTTACCTCACACTAGCTATGCACTGCTCGTGAGTTCACTATGGATACCTTCCGCATCTGGCTAGCGGCTGCCCACTTCAACCACTTGACTGGCCAAGCAAAACTTAAACCACTACTTTGGTGCACTAGGTCGATTCCTTGTAGCAACAACTGTTGGGGATAAACTTCCTAGGCTGGTCTTAACCAAGCCCAAATACAAAACTAGTCTGATCACCACTCGGACTGCTGGCAACACTTCTTTGTTGTAAGCTAAGTCAGACACTCTTTACACTTCCAGGCCTTCCCCTTCACCTCATAATCCACTCTTATTCCTCGGTCTCAAGTCAACTTTTACACTATAGGCATGTTACTTTTACTCCTACTAGGTCGGATGAGCCAACCTCCACCTCGTAGTCTCATGTCTTCAACTCATCTAACTCCCTTCCAAGAGCTACTATATCCTGCACCACTTACTGGTGCTCACCTCAAAGATTGTCCAACGTCCTCATATACTAGCTCAAGACCATAGGGAACTTATCCTCAAGTTCATACTCTCGATAGAAAAGTACAAGAGTGCTACCCTTCATTGCCTTATAGCCCATATGACTAAGTGCTTACCACTTAGGTCAGTGCAACCTCAAACCTCTTCGGTGTAGCCTAACCCATTCAAGTTGGTGGATTTAAGTTCTAGAACCTCTAGAGTAATCCACTTAGCTTGGTTGTACTTCCTACCTTGGGAGAATCCATATCCTTCTATATAACCTACCTCATGAATGAGGTCCAAAACAACTTCCTAGGGTGGTGGTCACATCCTGACTACTTGCACCAAAGTGTTGCCGTACCAAGAACCAAGACAAACCAACTGCCCCAATGTTGCCACACTACTTTGCTAGCATCCCTTTTTGGACCTTAGCATTTGAAAGCAAACCTGACCCAGTTTAACCACTGTAACCTGCAACCAAAGCTAGACGACAACTCATAGATGTTGGTTAGTACTAACTACCTTAGCACAAGGACAAACAACTAGATCTCAGTAACCAGCCTCCAATGACCATGACCGAGCTCTCATACCAAAAACTGACATGACCCTTCGTGGGGCTGCCCAGGAAGCTTATAGGAACTTGTCCCATGCTAGTCACAATTGGCTAATTGATTACATGCACACTAGTTAAAACCTTTAAGCTTCTACTTATTTAATCCTACTATGCAATTATACATGAGTTTATGCTTTGACTAATTGATAAAATAAAGAAACAATACTTAAAACATTGCGTAGGCAAATTTTGATAAAAATAAATATTAAAACTGTCAAACCATTGAATGCAATTAAGTGGAATTAACTACACATAATCAATTGTGTGCAAGCATCCAAACAAGAGTAGACTAGGCTCGCACCCATGAGCGACTCTAGAGTACATTACTCAATATGACCATTGGAGGCAAACTAGTGTATTAAAACTATACACTGAACGACTGTACTGAGATCTAGAACCAAGGTTTCACCTTAGAGCAAACCCCTAGTGGCAAGCTTCATAAGCCCTCAATTGTGCTTCATTAGCCTCTGTACGCCAAAAGACAACCGTAGTTAGTACCATAACTTAACCAACAAACAACCCATAAACTAGAATCGTAAAGATTCAAATAAACTAAATACCTGCTAACAAGCCTAGCTCAACAACCCTCAACCGTTACTGGCTCAACGACGCCTAAATCTGCACAACAAAAAGTAAGGGAGTAAGAATCAAAGATTCTCGGTAAGGGGTCTTCAACCTGCAAGAAAGATCCTGAGGACTCGACATATACAAGGATATGAAACCTACTACGCGCGTTGTAGCCTGAGGGTCTAATATACATACGTACAACTAGGTCCCTTGAGACCTCTCCTCATCCTAGTCCTCTTCACGGGGCATCACTCCGTGCTAGCAAGTTCTAGCCACTAACTCACTCCTATCAAGCCGTAGCTTACTGACTGACGCAATAATGTAGTCTTCCCTTAGTTGTTGTTATGCAGGTGAACATAGTGGATGCTCCATGCTTGCGCTGTAAGAAATCCAGTGGGTGTACTAGGCCTCCACATAGTGCCTCAAGTCCCTAGACTTGACTAGGTCACTTGTGTACTAAGCCTCCACCCAATTAACCTACCAAGGACGCACTAGGCTTTCACTTGTACCTTAAGGCATGGACTGGCTAGGCAACAAGTGCACTAAGCCTTCATCCATGGTGCTCCTCTACCCACCATTACTTGGTTCATACTAGTGGAGTGGCAATGATCATGGTTGGACACATTTACTTAGTGCTTTGGAACCCCAACTTGGTGCACTAAGGTTTCCATATCGAAGCCTCAAATCCAAAGTCTTAACTAGGCTTCTAATGGTACTAAACCTTGCACCCACTTATGGTGCTTTATTGTGGCCATATTTTCCTTTAAAACCTTCCTCCATTTTGAGTTAAAAATAACTTTAAAAAATTTGCCATTTTAAGTTTTTCTAAAGCGTGGAGGTGATATTACTCCCTCTTAGCTTCACGTGGAATCTTGAATCACCTCAATCAGACACCCAAGCAAAAAAGTTATCCCGAAAACAAAATCGGGTGTCAAATGCTGTCTTGGCGACGCGTCGCCATAGTTGTCGACGTTCTGCCAATTTCTGAGGTCTTGGCAATGTGGCATGGGAACTCATGTGGATTGGTGACCCATCACCAAACCTGCAAAATGCCCAGAAAATCTCTGGTTTTACTGCTACGAACTTTGAACACTCTCCAAACATATCAAACATGCATGGATAGCATTCAAACTCACATACGTGTAGTACACATTGCCTAGACCACAATGCACCATTCAAACCAATCCTATGGTGTCCATAAACACCACACAAATCCTTAGAAACTCCATAGCCCAACATGTTCATTACCATCCACCAACTAATTCCATTCACGAAATTACTTGAATTTAACAAGCAAACAATCTAGGAACGACATCAATTATGCTTGGATCATAAATCCCTTACCTCAATTCCATATGAACTAGCAAGAATCAAGCACCAAAAGCTTCAACCTTCAAATGCAAAGCTCCACTAACGTTTCCTATGGTTCCAAGCAAATTCAACTTATAAGGCATCAATTCAAGCTCATTCTAACAAGAACCAAGCCCATGGAAGCTCAAGAAACCAAGAACAATCAAAGAACAACAAGTCCCAGCTGAATTTAGAGCTTACCTAGAACAAAAACATGATTTTGAACTCAAACCAAGCAACCCTCGCAAAAACAAGCTCTTTCCAGTTAATTTCATCGTGAAACTTCAATTTCCACCAAGAATTGAGGTTTTGGGCAAAATTTGGCTATGAAATTTGAGAGAAGGAGGAGAGCTACGGGTTCATAAGGAAGAAGAAGATGAATAGGGGCTGAAAATGGTTATTAAATGGCTTAAATAGCCACCTTATCACTTAAGCCCTTCAAGTTCTTTAGTTTTGTCAAAAAGACTCCATGTTCAAATAGTGTCTTAAAACTTTTCAATTTCATCCAACTCTTTGGTTTCTTGTCACTTAGATCCAAAAGATCAACTTATGAGCTTAAATACCAAACTAATCACATCGGGGTACAAAATGACCATTTTACCCCTTGTTACACTTAGGTGCCAAATTAAACTAGGAACCATCTATCCTTTAGATAGCTTACTTGATCTTGCTAAATCACCTTTAATCAAGGCATTTAAACTAGGGATTTATGAACTTACCTTACCCACTGAGCATTCTGCTAGGAGGGCTAGAACAGTTTCTTCAGGAGTTAGGGGTAGCCAAGGAGCACAAAACGACCTGGCAATCTGACAACTGCCTTTGACGGAAAAATGGCATGTCTAGTGATGCTCCTTTGGTGCAAGCTCACTTACGAAGGCCTTGTGGAGACTAAGTAATCATCTAGATTTTTGTTGTTTATACTTCTCTGGACTTACACTAATGTCTTCCCTTTTTCAGAGATGGGCGATAAATCCACAACATTCTGTAAGTCCCTTTTCCTCAGTCAAGCCGAGAAGGGAGAGCAGCAGAGGAAGAAGGCAGCCCCGAAGAGGAAGAAGACGTCGTGGGTGGGGCCGCCTTCAGCAAAGAAGTCTAAGAAAACCTTTCCTTCTCCCCCTCCGGAAGATGACTTGGAGGTGTAGGACCAGTCCCTGGTCCAGCCTGATCCACCTTTGGAGCCGGCTATTAGCCTGACTCCACTCAGCCCCATTACTGAGGCAAATGCTTTGGAAACTTCGGTAGGGGGCCTTTCGGCAATAGAGCTCGAAGAGCACCAAAGAAGAAAAGGCAAACCGGTACCCGCCGAAGTACTGGAAGTCGGCGATTCCGAGGAGGATGTCACCAAGGTTCCATCAGGTTTGTCCCTTAGCCATTTTTCTGTAAGTTTGGGAATTTTTGGTATTTTAGATCTCATGGATGAGTGACTAAAGGATAACCTACTGACGGAACTTTGGCGTGATTTTGCACGGGACTAGACGCCCGTAGCATGGATGGTGGACCATGCTCATAAGCGGGCCCTCCGGGATTCCAAAATTTTGAGGGACAAGGTTCCGAGGACCATGCTCAGAAGCGGGCCCTCCGGGATTCCAAAATTTTGAGTGACAAGGTTCCGAGGGAGCCTTTCTGGTTGTTCAGGGAGGACATGAACTTGTTCTCCAAGGACAGCCAGTGAATGGCCCCTTAGATGGCGAAGGGCATCCTTACCAACGCCACCTTCAAGTCCCTGACTGAGGAGTGCCCAAATGAGGAGGTCCTTGCCGCGAGGATGTCCGAACATGCTGCCCGGGTGAGTTTTGAGCTTTTTGGGACTTGGAAAATTTTTCCAAGCTTTCGTAGCCTTTTGATCCTAACTTGGAGTCTTCATTTTTGTAGCTCTTGGTGTATAGTGGCTACTTTAGAGCTTGGGCAGTGAAGCAATCTTCGATCCAATATCAGACCGAAGAGTCCTTGGAGAGAGCCAAGCAATTTTGTGCCACCTCGATCCTTAAGTATGGCAAACTCAATAAAATCACCAAGGATGAGGTGGCTAAACTCCGGGGGGAGTTCTTGAAGAGTCAGGAGGAGCTCTTTCAAGATTTTTCCAAGAAGGTGTCTGACCTCAGCGCAAAGGTCACCGAGCTTACTTCAGCAAATGAGGCCTACAAAAAGGAGAAGGAGGAAGACTCTGCACTCCTGACGAAGGCCCTCACAGACAATGCCGATCTTTAAGCCAAGGTTGATGAGCTGAAGAAAGAGAAAAAAAGAAGAAGACAAAGAAGCTCAAGAAGGAGGTAGCTGGGCTAAGGAATGAGCTAGAGGACTTGGCTGTCGAGAAGGACAAAGCCGATCAGGCAACCAAGGTTGCATTTCAAGATGGTTTCTGTTTAGCTCGACGCCAAGTTCTAACCAAGTACCCAGACCTTGACGTTTCTTTTTTGGCGGGTCTGGACATCCCCGAAGGCCCTCACTGGACGTGGTTAAAAATAGAGCACCTTAACCTTCCTTTTGCTCTACCTTTGGTGCTGAAGAATGTGACAGAAGAGGTTGAAGGTGAGGTAGCTGCTAATGACGAGGTCCCTTAGGCATCCAAGATCCGCATAGGCTATTTTTTCTTTTTCTTCTTTTGTAAATTTCAACTTCTTGTACTAAGACATGAATGAAATTCGTTTATTTCCTCCAAAATTTGGCTAAGTCTCAAGACAAGTTTTTCCTTAAATGATCTTCGGTTCCAAGGGTTAGTTTGACCATTTTCGGTCTAAGATCCTCGAGAAGATATCTTTCGTGCTTATTATCAACCACCTTTGGTATAGCACCAGTTTCGACGAATATTTTTTGGCAAAGCTTTGCCTGTTTTTATCAGCCATGTTCGGTTGACGCACCTTCGAAGAAAATGTGTCACTTTCGTAAGTAGATACTTGCACCTTGTTCGGTTAGATTCCTTAGGTGGGACTATTTTCCCTAGGAATTAGAAAAATTTCTAAGTGTAGAATTTCTTCAAAGCATCTTAATGCCATGTATTTTTTAGTTCTCTACCTTCGGTATCGCCGAGGTTATAGACTCCTGGCCGAACTTCATCAAGGACCAAATATAGGCCATTCCCAATTTGGCCGAAGTACTCTGTGAGATGGTCTTCAGGGCTCAAACTCAGCCTTTTGGAGGACAAGGTCCCCCTTCCTGATTTCTTTTCATTTAACATGTGAGTTTGTAGCGATAGCTACCCTTTGCTGAAATGCTTTTCTTCTAAGTTCAGTAACTTCTCTATGTTCATCAATTAGGTCCAGCTTGGTTCTCAACCTGAGGTTGTTCCTCTCATTGTCAAACGCTTGTAACCTCACGGAAGGCTGAACCACTTCGATAGGAATAATTGCCTCTGTGCCAAATACGAGCGAAAAAGGCGTTTCACCTGTGGCCCTTCGGGGAGTTGTCCGATAGCTCCATAGCACACTAGGAAGTTCTCCTGGCCATTTCCCTTTTGCTTGATTCAATCTCTTCTTCAAACCATCCTTTATGGTTGTGTTAAACAACTCTACCTATCCGTTACTTTGAGGATGAGCTATTGGGGTGAAGTACATTTTTATCCCGAGGTCGGTAGCGAATTCCTAGAACCACCTATCAATGAACTGGGAAGCATTATCGGCCACTATCACCCTCGGTATACCGAATCTGCATACGATGTTCTTCCAGATGAATTTTTGCATGTCCTTCACCGATATGGTTGCCAGAGGCTCTGCCTCAATCCATTTAGTGAAGTAATCTACTACGACTATGCAGAACTTCACTCCTCCGGGTGCAGTTGGGAGAGGTCCAATGAGGTCAATACCCCATACTGCAAAGGGGCAAGGGTAGTTAGCCGAAGTTATCGTCTCTGAAGGTAACCTCTAGATGTTAGCGTGTCTTTGGAAATTGTCACATTTCTAGACAAATTGCCTTGCGTTCTTCCTTAAGGTGGGCCAGAAGTATCCCTAGTGGAGTAGTACTCCTGCCAAAGCATCAGTTCCTATGTAGGAACCACAGGCCCCCTCATGGACTTCTCTGAGGACTGTTTCAACATCCTCTTCGCCGACACACCTTTGTAGTGGACTCACGTACCCTTGTCGGTATAACTCCTCTCTGATTAGGAAATATCATTTGGAACAGCTTTGCACTTTTGCTGCCTCAAGAGGATCTTCGGGAAGTTCTGAAGTCGTAAGCTACTTTTTTATGGGATTTTTCCACCCTCTCTCTGTGGTTGCTATGCTCATTATTGTTATGCTCGGTTGGCTTAGCACTTCTGTGGACTTTTTAGACTTCGCCAAAATATCTGCTTCAGTATTGTTTCGGCGAGGCACATTCTTGATGTGCACTGCGTCAAACTCTTGGATGAGCATTGTTGCGAGGTCATCATACTTTGCCAAGGTTGGGTGCTTCGCACCGTAGTCCCTTGCCATCTATCGGACCATGAGCTGAGAATTGCTGTGGGCCTTTAGGGTTCTCACACCAACTCTTCTGGCGAGGCGCAAGCTTGCTATGAGGGCTTCATACTCTGCCACATTGTTGGTGATAATAAACCCAAATTTGATGGATTTCGTGGCTTCCATATCTTCGGGACCGCGGAGAATTTCTCCGGCTCCTTGATGTTTGAAACTGGAGGCCCCATCAACAAACAAAGTCCACTCAGGTTCATCCTTACTGAGGTTAGGTGGACCGTCTCCGGCAACGGGCACCTCGGCGAAGAAGTCTACCAATTCCTGTGCTTTTATTACCTTCATTGGCTCAAAGGTGATATCATACTCACCGAGCACTCGAGCTCAATGCACCACTTTGATAGCCTTCCCGAGTGGTCTACCTTCTTCATGATATCCAGAAGAGGCAAGTTACTTTGGACGATAATGGGGTGCCCTTGGAAATAGGGTCGCAACCTTTTGCTTGCAAGCACCAGGGCATAAATAGCCTTTTGTAGCAAGGGTTACCTGACTTTGGCACCATGTAGAGACTTGCTCACATAATATATTGGCCATTGCTTTGCCCCCTCTTCCTTCACAAGGATGAAACTTATCACCTTTTTGGGGACGGCAAGGTATAGTATAAGGGGTTCTTTTTCCCATGGCTGCCGAAGTGTCGGTAGACGAGTCTGGTAGACTTTAAGCTCTTCGTAGGCCTTTTGGCAGTCTTCATTCCAAGGGCGCACCTCAGTTCCGAGGTCACCTCCATTTTTTGCTGCTTTAGTGAGGACCTTGAAAAATGGTCGACAGTGATCCCCATATCTGGATATGAATCTACTGAGTGACGTGATTCTTCCCGCGAGTCTTTGCACATCTTTGGTCATCATGGGAGTTCAGAACCCTAGCAGGGCCTTGACCTTTTCTGAATTAGCGTCAATACCTCTCTCTAATACCATAAATCGGAGAAACTTACACGCATTCAACCTAAACACACATTTTTTGGTTGAGACGAATTCTGAATGTCCACAGCTAGTGGAATGTTTCTTCTAAGTCTGTGATATGACTACTAGGTAGTTTGCTGTTGACTATCATATCATCGACGTAGACTTCCATGTTTCTCCCGATGTAGGAGTCGAAGACCCTATTCATCAATCTCTTGTACGTGGCTCCTACATTCTGAAGCCCGAAAGGCATTCTAATATAGCAATATGTACCAACTTCGGTGATGAAGGCTATTTTTTCTTTGCCTTCGGGGTCCATCTTGATTTGATGATACCCGTTGAAGGCATCGAGGAAGCTAAGGAGGCCATACTCGGCAGTTGAGTCCACCAACTGGTCTATTCGGGGCATAGGATACAAATCCTTAGGACAAGCATCATTTACATTTCGTAAGTCGATGCACATTTGGAGTTTGTCACTCCCTTCTTTCATGGCGATAACCACATTACTAAGCCATTCGGGATATTTGACTTCCCTTATTACGTCTGCCTCCATCAACCTTTGGATTTCGGTTTTAACGAAGTTGTTCTTGTGTGCCGAAGGCTTTTCTTTTTTTGGCGAACAGGCTTCACGTCACGGCGTATCTTAAGACTATGCTGGATTATGTGAGGGTCTATCTTAGGCATGTCCTTCGGTGAGTAGGCAAATAGATCTTTGTTTATTAAAAGGAAAGATACAAGCTTTTGCTTGTCACCTTTGACCAAATGTTTCCCCATGCAGGTACTTCGGCCTACGACGAGCTCTACATTCTTAGTTTCAATTTTGCCTGAGTCGCTTCTCTCACCTTCTATAGACCCTTCAGTTGGTGTGCCCTTTTCTCCCGAGGTCTGTGTGTGCACTTTCCTTGGGCTCTGCCTAGCCTTCATGAGGAGGATGCTGATGAAGATGAGGAACCTGAAGACGGGCCGAATCACCCGTAGGGCTTAGCCTTTTTTTTTTTTTTTGTACTACTTTTCCTAATGGAACTTTATTTCCAAAAAATTTGGCTAATTCCATGATGGGTATGACCTCTGGTATGACCTTCGGTGTTTACCATATTTGGTAATCTAGGGCCCAGCACCTTTGATTGTGTACTACCTTAAGAAATTTTAGCAAGGATTCATAACCTCTATCTTTTTTAAAGGTAACGTCTGCTTATCTTCAGTGAGTTATGAACATCATTCTAAGTGTTTAAGAATAGAATAAACGATATTCGATTAACCATATTCAAAATCAACCATATTCAGTTAACCATATTTGAAATCAACCATATTCGGTTAACCATATTTGGACTGAGGGCTTCGTACAAAATCACTTAGGAACTTTTGGGATTAACCACATTCGGTCATCCAACTTCGGCAATACTAATACAATATCACTCATGTACTTTCGGAAGCAACCATGTTCAACAAGACTTTTCTGGAAAATCCTAGGTGTAGAATTATTTCAAGCAGTCAGAGTGCCATGTATTCTTCAACTTTTCTCCTTTGGCATTTTCAAGCTTATAGAACCCTGGCCAAACTTCCTTGATCACCAAATAAGGTTTTTCCCAATTTGCTCAAAGTACACCATGAGATGCTCTTGGCATTTCTGACACGGCCGTCCTTGGCTTCTACCTAGGAAGCCCTGTGAAAGCTGGTCTCATGGTGGTTGCAATTGGCTAGTCGTATATGTATGCAAATTAAAATCCCATATACTAGTTGATTATCCTAGAATATGCAGGATGCATGCTCTTCATGCTTTGACTTGGATTAATAAAAATATAAAGCATTAACTTGGCCAAGTAATTTCTATAGAAAATAAGTACAAATAGCCAAAGCATACAAAATTAAAATTTATGTGAGTTTACTACACATAACAACTCGTGGGACCATTCATACATAAAGTAGACTAATGCCTTCACCCAAGAACAACCCTAGAGTCTAGGACTCTTCATAACATAGACTATGGAAGCAACTAGAGTACTGTATATATAAAAGCCTCAATTGAGATCTTCTTTAACTAACTCCCACCTTGGATGTGAATCCTAGTGGCGAGTCTCAAAAACCCTTGTCCAGTGCTACTAGGCTCTGCAGCCAAAGGAATACCCTAGTTAGTACTGTTACTTGACCAACAAACTACTCAAGCATACTCATGTAGACTAGAATCACAAGGATTCTCAAGTGCAATACCTATGCACAAAAGGCCACTGCTGCATTAACCCTCAACGTTTATCTGATCCAACAACTTTTGAATCTGCATGACATAACTAGGGAGTAAGAAAATAACATTCTCAGTAAGGGGTCTTCAGTGTACCTGCAAGAAAATTACTAAAGACACCACATATGATAACATATGTAACCTGTTGTGAGCTCATATAGCCTGAGGGTCTAATATATGCATATATTTAGGTACCTTGAGACATTTCCTCATCCTTGTCCTTAAACTACAAGGCATTGTCTTGCCCACTAGCAAGCTGCGCTTGCCATCCTAACTAGTGATAAATCACCAGTTCAACCTCTCCCTTAGTATGTTATGCAGGGGAATTATGGTGGGACTATTGTAGACTAGGTCATTTAGACCTTGTAGACTAGGTGCACTAAGGTTTCACCTTGCAATCTTGTGGCTACGGCACGGCTAGGTCGCTAAGGGTTCTAAACCTTTCACCCGAGCTAATGGTACTTAGTTATGCTTATTTGCAACTAGTTTCCTTGCTTATGGCTTAAGTAACCAAAAAATCTTTCAAACCTTAAGGAAATGCTTAAGTCTTGAGGGACTTTCGAAAGTCTCGGAGTACCCCCATAATACTTAGGCCCCAAGGTACCCTAAGAACTCCCTTAGGTCTCACCTCGATCATCCTAGCAAAATGTGAAAAATTCTACCATTTTGCCTATGGCGATGCGTCGACAACTGTTGGCAATGCATCAGCACAATTGGTAACATTTGGACCATATTTGTATAATTGGCGATGCATCATCAACTGGTGCACGAAATTGGTGACACGTTGCCAATCTGTGAATCTGCAGAATTGGCACACATTTTACCGCTGTGAACTTTGGACACTTAGCCAACATAGTAAACATGCTTGGAATGCCTCCAAATTTCACACACACATAGACCATGTTGCATAGAATATAACCAACTACCACAAGCCAATCTTTGATGTCTCGCAACATCATCCAAATCCTCTCAAACCTCATAGTCCACCACAATTCAACCAAATCCTCTAACTAATGCTATTGCTAGAATCAATCAAATTCTTCAAGCAAACTCACGTCAATAGCATTAATTGGTCTTCAAGTCATAACTCCCTTACCTCAAGTCCAAGTAACTAGCAAGAATTAACCTATTTTCCAATCAACTAAGCTCACCAAAGTATCACCCAAGTTCCAAACAAAAACATAGACACCAATCATCAAAACCTTGCTTCCTAACCAAAACCCAAGCTCCAAACTAACCAAATAACATGAATTCAATCAAGAACACATTGGTTACCTCGTATAAAAAATTAGGGATGTGAGAAAACACACTTCCAAGCTCAAACCATGGTTTAATGCTTGAAATGAGCTCCTCCTTGCTTATATACTCTTGATAGCTCTTCTTAGCACCAAGAAATCTTGATTTCAAGGTTGAATTGAGAGCAAAATGAGAGTGAGAAGGTTTGAAACAAGATTATGGCAGCCATAGCCTCACTTTCCCCTTCTTAAACCCTCACTTAACCTCTAAGCCACCAAAGTATTAAGCTTACTACAATTAAACCCCCATCTTTTGGTACTTAGTTATTCTTGATTAAATTCTTGTTTATTTCTTCCAAGTTTGGATTAAGGTTGAAACTTAAGTTATAAAAACTCATTTGAACCACTCGAAACCATGCCCGGCTGTTTAGGATGCAAAATTACCATTTTGCCCCTAAACCTCATTTAGTGCTTTATCTTCCTCGAAGCTTAGTGAACTTTTCTAAACTTATTTATGCTTGCTATGTAAACTTGAAATTAGGTTCCAAACTTAATTTAGATCACTTTACCTCCTTCAGGAGTGCTTGCTACTAGGAGAGCCATAATAGTTTCAGTTCAGCTTTTCAAAAAATGATGTCTCCTTTCTTAATCCATTTAAGTTTGACATGCGAGTTCACAGCAATGGCTACCCTCTACTCAAAGGCTTTTCTTCTGAGTCCAGCCATCTCTCTATGTTTGTCAATCATATCTAACCTGGCTCTTAAATCGAGGTTGTTCCCTTCTTCATCAAACACCTGTATTCTAATAGACGGTTGTATAACTTCGACAGGGATAATGGCCTCAACGCCAAAGATAAGTGAGAAAGGTGTTTCTCTAGTAGCTCTTTTAAGGGATGTTCGATAACTCCATAGCACACCCGGGAGTTCCCCCGGCCATGTTCCTTTTGCCTCTTTTAACCACTTTTTCAAACCATCTTTTACGATCCTATTACACACTTCAACTTGTCCATTGCTCTAAGGATTGGCAATTAGGATGAAGTGCAATTTCACCCCAAAATTGGTTGTGAATTCCTGAAAGCCTTTATTAGTGAACTAGGAACCATTATTCGTTACCATCACCCTCAACACACTGAATCTGCATATGATGTTTTTCTAGATGAATATCTGTATGTTTCCGCTGAAATTGCTGCCAAAGGCTCTGCCTCGATCCACTTTGTGAAATAATCCAGTGCAACTACGCAGAACTACACTCCTCCTGGAACCATTAGGAGAGGCCCAATGAGGTCAATACCCTAAACAGTAAAGGGGAAAGGGTAGTTTGCTGAAGTTATTGCCTCAAAAGGTATTCTTTGGATGGGTGCGTGTTGCTGGCACTTATCGCATTTCTTGACAAACTGCCTCGCGTGCTTCCTCTGAGTGGGCTAGAAATACCCTTGCCGAAGCAATACCCCAACAAGGGCATCAGTCTCCGTGTGAGATTCACAGGCTTCTTCATGGACTTTTGTAGGAACTGCTACGATATCATCTCCACTTATACATCTTTGCAGTGGATTGGCATACCCTTATTAGTACAATTCTTCCCTGATCAGAAAATATCTGCCTGAGCGCTTTCATACCTTTGCGGCTTCTAAAGCGTCTTGAGGTAGTTTTGAAGTCATGAGGTATTTTTTGATA
Source organism: Aquilaria yunnanensis (assembly GCA_039654915.1). Taxonomy (NCBI): domain Eukaryota; kingdom Viridiplantae; phylum Streptophyta; class Magnoliopsida; order Malvales; family Thymelaeaceae; genus Aquilaria; species Aquilaria yunnanensis. The sequence goes on from CM077598.1 coordinate 82,607,536, forward strand.
GGATCCTTCCATCTTTTTCTAAAGCTGCTATAGCCATTACTGTTATGCTCGATTGATCTAGTACTTTCAGCCAACACCTTTGATTTTTCCAAAGTATTTGCTTCTGTGTTACCTCATCGGGGTACATTTTCTATCTGTATCCTATCAAACTCTTGTATAAGCCATTTTACCAGATTATGGTACTTTGCCAAGTTTGGGTCTTTTACCCCGTAGTCCCCTATCATCTGTCGGACCACGAGCTGAGAATCATTGTGGGCCTTTAGATTTCTTACACCAATTTTTTTTCCAATCATAAGTCTGCTATGAGGGTTTCATATTTGCCAACATTGTTTGTAACATTAAAATCAAATTTGGTGGCCTTCGAAGCTTCCATACCTTCGGGACGACGGAAGACTACGTCGGCTTCCTGTTGTTCAAATCTTGAGGCACCATCGGTGAATAACATCCATTCAGGTTTATCATTTTTTAGGTCTTCTGGAGCACCTTTGGTTTTAGGCACCTCAACGATGAAATCTGCCAACGCTTGGGCTTTTGTTGCCTTCCTTGGCTCATAAGTGATATAACTCACTGAGATCGATACGCCACTTTGATAGTCATCTTGAATGGTCTACTTTCCTCATGACATCCCTGAGGAGTAGGTTACTTAACACTGTGATAAGATGTCCTTGGAAATAAGGCCAAAGTCTCCAACTCACCAGTACAAAGGCATAGATGGCCTTATGTAGCAGAGGGTACCTAACTCTTGCACCATGCAGGCACTTGCTTACATAGTACTTTGGCCTTTGCTTTCCTCCCTCTTCCCTCACTAGTACTGAACTCACTGCCTTTTCAGTGATAGTGAGGTACAGGATGAGAGGTTTTCCTTCCAACGGTTGCTGAATTGTCGGCAGACAGGTTAAGTAGCTCTTGAGTTCATACCAAGCTTTTTGGAAATCTTTGTTCCAAGGGTGTTCTTCAGAATCAAAGTTGCCTTCATTTTTTGCTGCTTTGGTGAGCATTTTAAAGAATGGTCAGCACCAGTCCCCATATTTGGGGATAAATCTACTAAGGGCCATGATTCACCCTGTAAGACTTTGCACATCCTTGGTCGTGGTGGGTGTTCAGAATTCTAGCAGGGCCTTAACCATTTCTAGGTTGGCATTGATACCCCTTTTGGATACCATAAACTTGTGGAATTTGCCAGCAGTCACCCTAAACACACACTTTTTCGGGGTTAAGACAGATTCTAAATTCTCAAAGTTGGTGGAATGTTTCCCCTAAGTCTACGGTATGACTACTAGGTTATTTACTCTTAACTATCATATCATCGACATACACTTCCATATTTCTCCCAATTTGAGAGCTGAATACCTTGTTCATCAGCCTTTGGCATGTTGTTCCTGCATTTTTAAGGCCGAAGGGCATTCTAACGTAACAGTAGTTCCTGACTTCGGTAATGAAGGTGGTTTTTTCCTTATCTTTGGGATCCATCCAAATTTGGTGGTATCCGCTAAAAGTGTCGAGGAAGCTAAGAAAACCATATTCGGCAGTGGAGTGTACCAATTGGTCTATTGGTTGCATAGGATATGAGTCTTTCGGACAGGCATCATTTATGTTTCAGAAGTCGATGCACATTCGAAGTTTATCACTCCCTTCCTTTGTGGCAACAACAACATTGCTAAGCCATTCATGGTAGTTGACCTCCCTTATTATGCCTACCTTCGTTAACTATTGGACTTTGGTTTTAACAAAATTGTTCTTATGCACCGAGAGGCTATGCTTTTTTTGTTGAACAGGCTTCGCCTTTGGGTCTACCCTGAGCATATCCCTCGGAGAGTAAGCAAACATATCTTTGTTCATTAATAGAAGGGATACAAGCTTTTCCTTATCACCTTCGGCTAGTTTTTTCCGCACTTGGGTACTTCAGCCTGGGACAAGTTCTCAATCCTCTATTTTTATCCTTTTAAGAACATTTTTTTCACTCTCTATCTCATCTTTGCCTGATACGCTCTTTTCTACTGATGTTTGTATGTGAGCTTTCATTCGACTCAGTCTTGCTTTGGTATAAAAATTTTTTACTTCCACACGATCGATGAGTATTTCTGTGTCACCCTCCTTCAGGTCGAATGTGACAGTTAAGTATTTTACATATAGGTAAATGTGAAGATTACCCTGTGTCTGCCTTCTGAGGATGGCGTTATATGAGGATGTGACACTTATGATGATAAACCTTGTCACAGAGGTCACAAAGAGTTCTTCCTTGGTTTGGACCGAGTTGCCATTCAGCATCAGGGGCAGATCAATCAAACCAAGTACTGGGAGTTCTGAAAGGCCGACACCAAAGGTAGGCGAGCTAACGAGTTTAAGATCACTCTTGGAAATACCTAAGTTTGGAAACAAATGAAAGAATAAAAAGTCAGCATTTGACCCATCATCATTTAGCACCCTCTTGACATCCTAGCTTCCTATCCCTGCCATGATTAGGAGAGGGTCATCGTGTGGAAACTTCACTGTAAACCCATCTTTCCGAACAAGTTTTTTTGTTAGTGATGCCCAGGGGCTTCATCGTTGGTAGTCATGGTGACTGATGAAGGGACTCCTGGAGAGGAAGAACGCCTGGTGGCCGGTTTGCCCAAGGGAGAGTGCCTGAGATGTTCAGAAAAAGTGGGTTAGGAGGTCCCCGGGTTGTTTTTTCGGGGAGGAGCCTCCGACGCCCCAGTCAGTGGTGCTGAGAGAAAGCAGAGGAAATAGCACTAGGGGGTTCAGTGAACTCGCCTGGTTGTATTTTCTCAGAGTGATGAGTCAGGATATTTGCCAACCGTTTGCCAGGGTGTATTCCCTGGTATTTATAGAGGTGTCCAGCCCGTTCAGATCGTGACACGTGTTCGGTCGGATGTTCTCTGAATGTCTGGGCGTAGAGGACAAGTAGCTGGTGGCAGGCTTCCTTGAGCCTTGAGCCGAGACGGGCCATAATGTGACTTTGATGGCATCGGCGTGTCAGAGCGCCGTTTGAGGCGGCTTGTGACGTCTGTGGGCGACATGTCAGAGGCTTCCTTAACTGCTCCTGCCGTACTCCCGAGGTCCCTGGGTGAGGTCGTCCTCTTGTACGGACCGTGCCACTTCGGGAAACATGCCCCCAGTTCGGGGGTTCCCAGATTCAGGGAGTTCCACCTTCGGGAAAATCATGTTCGGCCCGCACTAGCTGGTGCCACTTTTCCGAAGGCGGTCTGTTTACTACCTCGGGGGGGCTAATAGTATCCTCAGGTTCCCTGGCGTGCCGAGCTTGGGCACTTCGGCTTTTCTCTGAGGTGTGTGATCCCACCTATTTCCGGGTAGCGCCAGATCTCCTGGCCATTCTGGTGGCAGGGAGTTCGGCCAGGTGGAGGCGATAGTCCTTCGGCTATCACATGCCCTCTTCAGAAAGCCGAAGTGAAGACTTTGGTTTTGTTTTCTTTCCGAGGATGTTCTTTGGGAGTCTATAGAGAGTAACACCTATGTCGAAGGTACACCTCTTGCCCAAAGGTGTGGGCTGCTCGGCCTTGGCCTGTTTTTTGGTGTCTCCGAGGCAAAGCCTGTGCCGAAGATACACCTCTTGCCCGAACGTATTGGCTGTTCGGCCATAGCCCGTCTTTTGGTGTCTTCGAGGCAACCTGCTTCTTTGCTTTTGCAGGTCTGTGCAACGCCACGTCTGATGGCCAAGCACGTCAGTCTGAGCGACGCGTCCTAGTTTTTTAGGGATGTCAGAAGACGTGTCTCCTATTTTGGCACGATGGTTGACATGTGGCGCACTGTCATTGGAGGAGAGTCACGTCGTTTACAGAGAGCGCGTCTTTTCAGGCGCAGAGTGCAGTTACGGCGACGGTTCGCCTTCAAAGGGCACTTATGACATCATTTCGGTTACCCACCCTTGGCTTATAAGTAGCCCATTCCGTCATAGCCCCTTTTGCTTTTGCTTCTACTCTTTCCCTGCTTGCCCTTTTCTATGCGCTTTCTCTTGCTTTTGTGGCGGAGCTATTTTAACAGAGCTTTTTCCGGCAACCTTTTACGACGGCGACCTCTGATTTTGGCAAGTCTTTTGGTGGGTTTTTCTTTCCAGAGTCTTTTGATACCTCTATTTTTTTGATTTTTTGCCGGAAGTTGTTTTCTTGCCTTTTTTCGAACTCATTTTTCTATCTAAAATGCCTATCCCTGAGAGCTGGCAGCTTCTTTTATCTCATCCTTGTTACACCACCCCTAAAAAAGTAGAGAGGTGGAAGAAGAAGTTCTTTCTTCCTTCTTACGCCATTACCCGGCTGCCACGACCTGACCACTATGCTTTTTCAAACCATAGTACCGAGGTTACCATTTTTTGAGCCCAGCTGAAGGCCAGACTTCGGTATCCTCCCCCGAAGATGGTTTGCGAGTTCTGCCAATTTCATGGCATTGCTGTGAATCAGCTTCCCCCGAACTCGTACTGCTATTTGAACGCCTTCCTCTGTATGTGTGGCATCTTCGGGATAAAACCCCATTTTGTAATTTTCATGCAGTACTACAAGCTCTTCGTGGTTCCGAAGGGTGGCTTCTATTTCATGCTACCTCGGGGATCCGGGAGCAAAAAATTCAAGTTCACTTTTGCCACTAAGGACATTTGGCGAGGGTGCCAACAGAAATTCTTCTCCCTGAAGATAGATGAGGCCTGGTCGTATGTTCCGACCAAATGGGCTCGGGGAAAGCTGGATGTGGATGTCGTTGATCCGAGGATACTGCTGACTCCAGAGTTGGCTCCCATGTTCGAGGACTTCGATGGACGTATTCGAGCCGTCTCTGACTGGGCTCTCGAGGTCGCTCCACGCTCCCTGTACCCCTTCCCCATTAACTGGAGGTTGATGACCGAAGAGGTCCTTCGGGAGTTAGGGGTGGTCAAGGAGCATGAGATTGACCTCGAGATGCCAGCTCCTACTATCGCCGGGAAGGACTCCTGGTTGGTGCAGCTCCTTCGGGATGAAGTTTCTTTCGAAATGCTTTTCGAAAGTAAGTTATCCTCTACTCCCTTGCAGTTTTTCCCTCGGACTTACGCTGATGTCTTTTTTCTTTTTCAGAGACAGGGGACGGGACTGCTGCATTCTACAAGTCCCTTTTCTCCGACCAGGTGGAGAAGGGCGATCAGACAAAGAAGGCGGCTTCCAGAAGGCGGAAGTCTACTGGCGCTGGTCCTTCGGCGAAACGGGCAAAGAAAACTGCCCAGCTTCCTCGGCAAAAAATTTCCGAGGAGGCTGCCGTGGAGCCTGGGGCAGCCGAGATTCTGCCGCCCGAGGCTGCTGCAGAGGTCCCTGCCGCTGCAGAGGTCCCTTCTGCCGACGTCCCTCCCTAGAGCCCTTCCGCGCCGCAGGCCCTTCTGGAGGCCGGGGTAGAGGCTCCTTCTGCCAAGGAGCGGCGTAGGAAGAAAGGCAAGGGGATTTCGACCGAGGAGTCTCAGGACTCCGAGGACGTCGTGGTCGAAGTGCCGCCAAGTTTGTTGTTTTTAGAACAAGTATGGCTCTTTTGTTTTTTCTGAAATTTCGTTTGTCTCTGACCTGCTTCTCGTTTTCGCCATGCAGGGGAGTTGCTTACTCCGAACTGGGTGGCCTTACGCGCGAAGATGCGGGCCCTTCGCGATGCCAAAGTCCCGCAAGGGAAGATACCCAAAGAGCCTTTCTAGACATGAACTTGTACTCCGAGCACTGTCCTGAAATGGCGAAGCAGATTTCAAAGGGGTTGCTTACAGAGGCCTCCTTCAAGGCTATTGCGGTGGCCCATCCGGGCGATGACACATTCGCCGTGAAAGTTACCGAGCATGCTGCTCAGGTATGCTCTTCACACCTTTTTCCCTTCAATTTTTCCTAAGTGCTTGGCTCTTGCTGACCTTGCGTTCATCTTTTCGCAGCTGCTGGGGTACGCCGGCTTTCTCCAAGTTCGGGTGGCCAGGCAGACGGCGTTCCGAGCTTCGGCCTTAGAGGCCTTAGAAAAAGCGATAGTCACGTGCTCGGAATTGACTGCCAAGAACCAGCAGCTGGCAGATGCTGCGAAGAAAGAAGTTGCTGCCCTTCGGGAGGAGGTCCGGAAGGAAAATGAAGATCTTGCGAAGGACTCCTCCCTGAAGATTGCTGACCTCGGCGATCAGGTGGCGGGGATGCTCGCTGCCAACCAAGACCTTCTCAAGGATAAGTCAGATTCTGACAATCTCATACGGTCGTTGGTGACTGAGAAAAAGGCTCTTGAAGCCGAGGTCAAGTCTTTGAAGAAGGAGCCCGACGCGAAGAAGAGGATGAAGGCGCTGAAGAAGGAGGTTACAGATTTGAAGGATGAGCTCGTGGACCTTGAGGTTGAGAAGGACAAATCCGACCAAATGACTAAGGTCGCCTTCCAGGACGGGTTCTACCTTGCTCGGCATCAAGTCCTTCAGAGATTCCCAGGTCTGGACCTCTCTTTTTTAGAAGCTCTGAACATTCCCGAGGGGCCTCGGTGGTCCTGGTCAAAAATTGAGCACCTGAACCTGCCTTCCAAAATTCCGGTGCCGAAGGTGGTGGAAAAGGGCACAGAGGCTGGTGGCTCCCGGGACGCCGAGAACCCTTAGGCTGTTGTAGGGGCCTTTTCCTTTTTTTTTCCTCTTCATTTTTGTGCTCCTTCTTCGGGCACTTCTTCTTTGTAAGCCTGATCATTCGTAATGAATATATTTTTTTGGCTAAGTCTTTTTCCAAGATTTTGCATTTCCATCCTCCCGAACAAGTTTGCTCAAGAGACTTCGGGAAACCTGCAATCACAAAAAAATTATTCTGCGCTTTTTGCGGCGAGTACTTTCGCAAGTTTTTTGTTTTCCATTTTTCCGAGTGTGATGGCTCAAGGGACTTCGGAAAATCACATCTGCGCTTTATCACGGCGAACACCTTCGTGGAATTCTGTCTTACACCATTTTCTACAGTTAAGGATTTTTCTCAAGGACATTCTGTACTTAGGATATTTTTTGTACAACATAATCCTTCCGCTCCATCTTAAGCGTAGAATTTCTTCAGTGCATCTGAGTGCCAAGTGTTTTTCAATTCTACGCCTTTGGTGTCGCCAAGTTTGTACACGCCTTTTCATACTTGGGCAAGAACCAGATAAGGTACTTCCCAGTTCGCGTGAAGTACCCCGTGGGATGGCTTTCGGGGTGCAAAGTCAGCCATTCAGAGAACGAGGTCCCCTTTCTTGATTTCTTTTGGCCTGGCTCGTAAATGTATAGCCGCGGCCACTATTTGCTGGAAAGCTTTTCTTCTCAGCTCAGCTATTTCTCTGTGTTCGTCGACGAGGTCGAGCTTCATTCTTAGGCCGAGGTCGTTTCCACCTTCATCAAATACTTGCACCCGTACTGATGGTCTAACTATCTCGATAGGGATGATGGCCTCTGTTCCGAAGATGAGTGAGAAGGGAGTCTCCCCTGTGGCTCTTCGGGGCGTCGTTCGGTAACTCCATAATACACTTTGGAGTTCTCCTGGCCATTTCCCTTTTGCTTCCCCCAGTCTTTTTTCAGGCCATCTTTTATGGTCCTGTTAGATACTTCCACCTGCCCGTTGCTTTGGGGGTGAGCTACTGGGGCAAAGTGCATCTTTATTCCGAGGTCGCTGATAAATTCCTGGAATCCTTTGTCTGTGAATTGGGATCCATTATCAGCCACTAGTACCCTCGGTATTGATGTCCGTCTCAGCTCAGCCAGCTTTTCTGGACGACCACGGGTGGGCGGACCAGCCACGTGGTAGTATTGTCCGTTTCAGCCTCAAGGGGAGTCCAGGACTCGAACCCGAGACCTCACGGTTTTACACCCCCTTAGGGGGGGTCGCGTCTAACCACTAGGACGGTTTTACAGACGGCGCCAAATGATGGCCTTGGGCCTCATCGTTGTGAGTCATGATGACTGTTGAGGAGACTTCTAGGAGGAAGAACGCCTGGAAGGTTGGTCGCCCCAAGGAGAGTACCTGAAAAGCTGGTAAACAGGGTTAGGAGGCCCCCGGAGTGTTTTTCCGGGGGGGGAGCCTCCGACGCCCAAGTCAGTGGTGGCCGGAAAAAGGAGAAAGTTACGAGCTCAAAGAGAAAGGCAGAAAAGTCTCGCCTGGTATTTTCTCAGAGTGTGGGAGCTGTATATCCGGCCTACCAACCTCCTGTCAAGTATTTATTTCCTGTATATATAGGAATACCTAGCCCGTTCAGATCATGACACGTGTGCGGTCGGATGCTCCTGAACTTCTGGGCGTAGGGGACAGATAGTTGGTAACCAGCTCGCCTCGAGCCTTGTGCTGAGACGGGCCATGATGTGATTCTGATGGCGTCTGCGCGTCAGGGCGACTTTTTACGTCTGTGGTGGGACGTGTCAGAGGCTTCCTTAAATGCTTCCATAAATGCGCCTGCCGTACTCCAGAGGTCCCTGGGCGAGGTCGTCCTCTAGTTCGGACAGAGCCTCTTCGGGAAGCATACCCTCAGTTCGGGGGTTCCCAGTTCCAGGGGGTTCCGCCTTCGGGGATATCATGTTCGGGCAGCAATGTCTGGTGCCACTTTTCTGAAGGCGCGCTGTTCACAACCTTGGGGGGCGAATGGAGTCCTCAAGTTTTACTGGTGTGCCGAGGCTCGGAGCTCTCCGGCTATCTCCCGAGCTGCATGATTCCACCTGTTCCCGGGAAGCGCCAGTTCTTCTGGCCATTGTTGTGGCAGGGTGTTCGGCCAGATTGAGGCGATAGCCTTTGGCTATCAGGTATGCCGAATCCGCATACGATGTTCTTCTATACAAACTTCTGCACTTCTTTTGCCGAGATAGTTGCTAGCGGTTCTGCCTCGACCCATTTGGAGAAATAGTCTACTGCTACCACGCAGAATTTCACGCCTCCGAGCGCTACGGGGAGTGGCCCAATAAGGTCTATACCCTAGACTGTGAAGGGCCAGGGATAGTCAGCCGAAGTTACCATTTTTGAGGGTGCCCTCTGGATGTTTGCGTGTCTCTGGCAACTACCGCATTTCTGGACGAACTGCCTTGTGTCCTTTCTTAGGGTAGGCCAGAAGTATCCCTGGCGAAGTATCACTGCCGCCAGGGCATCGGTTCCAATGTGTGAACAACACATGCCTTTGTGGACTTCTTCAAGGATCATTTCAGTATCCTCTTCGTTCACACATCTTTGAAGTGGATTCGCGTATCCCTGTCGGTATAGTTCTTCACCGATTAGGAAGAAATGGCCGGAGCGCCTTCGTAGTTTTGCAGCGTCACCGGGGTCTTCGGGGAGCACATTTTCCGTGAGGTACCTTTTTATTGGATCCCTCCATCCTTTTCCAAAGGTCGCTATGCTCAGTACTGAGATGCTCGGATGGTCTAGCACCTCGGTGTAGGTCTTTGACTTCGCCAAGCAGTCTGCTTCGGTGTTTTTCCACCGAGGTACGTTTTCGATCCGTATGGCGTCAAACTCTTGAATGAGTTTTGCTACCAGCTCGTGGTATTTTGCCAAGGTTGGGTCCTTCGCCCCATAGTCTACTACCGTCTGTCGAACTACTAGCTGGGAATCGCTGTGAGCCTTTAAGTTTCTCACGCCAATTTTTCTGGCCAGTCGGAATCCCGCTATGAGGGCCTCATACTCAGCCACATTGTTAGTGACGTTGAAGCTAAACTTGATAGCCTTCATTACTTCCAGGCCTTCGGGGCTTCTGATAATTACCCCAGCTCCCTGGTGGTCGGACCCCGAGGCTCCGTCAACATGTAAGGTCCATTCTGGCTCACCTTCGTTCAGATCTGGATAACTGTCCTCATTGGTGTGTATTTCGGCAATGAATTCTGCCAGTGCTTGAGCTTTTATGGCCTTCCGAGGTTCATAGGTGATATCGTGTTCACCAAGCTCTATACACCACTTGGAGAGCCTTCCCGAATGATCCACTTTCCTTATAACGTCCCGTAGTGGTAGGCTACTTCGGACGATGATGGGGTGAGCCTGAAAGTATGGTCGCAGCCTTCTCCCTGCAAGCACCAAGGCGTATATAGCATTTTGCAGCAGAGGGTACCTGACTTCGGTGCCATGCAGGGATTTGTTTACATAGTAGACCGGCTATTGTTTTGGCCCTTCTTCTTTCACGAGGACCGAGCTCACAGCTTTTTCTGTGACGGTGAGGTATAACACGAGGGGCTCTCCCTCACGAGGTTGTCGCAGAGTCGGCAGGCTGGCTAGGTATATTTTGTGTTCTTCCCAGGCTTTTTGACAGTCTTGATCCCAAGGATGATCATCCGTTCCGAGGTTGCCTTCCTTTTTTGCTACCTTAGTGAGGACTTTGAAGAAAGGCCGACACCTATCTCCGTACCTGGAAATGAACCTGCTAAGAGAGGCTATTCCTCCGGTGAGTCTCTGCACATCTTTTACTGTGGCAGGAGTTCGGAACTCGAGCAGAGCCTTAATTTTTTCGGGGTTAGCATCGATGCCTCTTTCGGATACCATGTACCCAAGGAACTTTCCCGAGGTCACCCCGAACATGCATTTTTCAGGATTGAGACGAATCCCGAAGGCTCTGAGCTTTTGGAAGGTTTCCTCTAGATCTGCAACGTGGTTGCTAGGGAGCTTGGTTTTGACTATCATATCGTCAACATACACCTCCATGTTTCTCCCCATTTGGTCCTTAAAGACCTTGTTCATCAACCTTTGGTAGGTGGCTCCTGCATTTTTAAGCCCGAGGGGCATCCTGACGTAGCAGTATGTTCCTCCCTCGGTGATGAAGGCGGTTTTTTCTTCATCTTCGGGGTCCATCCTTATTTGATGGTAGCCGCTGAAGGCGTCTAGGAAACTTAAGAGCCCGTATTCGGCAGTTGAGTCTACCAGTTGGTCTATTGGCGGAAGAGGGTATGAGTCTTTCGGGCAAGCATCGTTCAAGTTTCTGAAGTCGATGCACATCTGGAGGTTGCTGCTGCCTTCTTTTGTGGCAATCACCATGTTGCTTAACCATTCGCGGTATTTGACCTCCCTGATGACTTCAGCGTGTAACAGGCGCTGGACTTCAGTTTTCACAAAGTTGCTCTTATGGGCTGAAATGCTTCGCTTCTTTTGCCGGACAGGCTTTGCTTCCAGGCTTACTTTGAGGCTATGTTGTATTATGCCAGGGTGCACCCCTGGCATGTCTTTCATCGAGTAGGCAAAGAGATCTTTATTTCCCAGTAGAAAGGATACAAGGTTTTTCTTGTCTCCTTCGGGCAAGCTCTTCCCTATTCGGGTAGATTGTCCTGGGACAAGTTCCACTGTTTTCGTTTCCGCTCTCGTGGGATCTCCTTCTTTGTCCTTCTCTGGTGCCTTTGCCTCCATTGTTTGTGCGAGGTTATTTGGCGGAGCTTTCGCCCTTTCACAAACACCTTCCTTACCTCGGCTTGATCTATGAAGAGCTCTGCATCCCCATCCTTGGTGGCGAATGTGATAGTCAAGTACTTCACGTCAGGGCGAATGTGCAGGTTTCCCCGTGTCTGCCTTCCAAGAATGGCGTTGTACGAAGAAGGAACGTCCATGACGATAAATCTCGCCATTGTGGAGGCGTACAACTCAGCTGTTCCGTCGACCGAAGTTCCTTTCATCATCAAGGGGAGATCAATCCATCCAAGGAAAGGTAGTTCGGACGGTCCAACCCCGAAGGTAGGCGAAGTGTTAGGCTTGAGCTCGCTGCTGGAGATGTCCAAATTCGGCAGTAAATGCGAGAATAGGACGTCAGTATTTGATCCATCATCAAGAAACACTCTTTTGACGTCCCAGTTCCCTATCCTTGCCATGATTAGCAGCGGATCGTCTGGGGGAAGATGACAGTGGATCCATCCTTGTGAGCCAATTTCTTTGCCGGACTCTGATATTCCATGACCGCAATCTCTCTGGCCTTCCGCTTTCTTTCCGAGGATGGGAGCCCCGTAGTGATGGTTTGTATCACCCCTGCAGGAGGAGGAGGGCGCTTTTTCGGACTTCGGTTTCTCCGCCTGTCGGAGTTCTAGTCCTCATCTTCGGCCCTTTCTTCCTCATCTTTTCTTCCTTTTAGGGAAGGCATCCGCAGATATTTCCGAAGTTGGCCGAGTTTTATCAGCGACTCAATGTACTTCTTCAGTTGGAAGCAGTCTTCGGTGTCGCGGCCGTGGTCGCGGTGAAACTGGCAGAACTTCTTGATGTTTTTCTTGTTATCAGCGGTCATGGCCATTGGCCGCCAAATCTGCGTCCCCTGCCTTTCCAGCGCCATGAGGATGTTTGTCCGTGTAGTTCTCAGGGGTGTGAAGCTTTGAAGTTTGCTTCCCCGCATCCTCCGAGGTCGGCCTGCCTGTTCAGTTGGATGCCGGGCTTGCTGATTGGACCCTTCGGCGCGGTTGTGATCGGACTTTTGCCCAACCATTCTCAGCTCCTCGACGGTCATGTGCTGTTCGGCCCTTCGGTAAAATTCTCCGAGGGTGTCCCGGGGGTCTTTTGAGAACTCATAGAATAGCTGTGAGTCTCGCCGAAGGCCCCGTGTCATGGCGAGGATGCGTATTTCGAGCCGGAAGTCCGGGACGCTTAGAGCTTCCCTGTTGAATCTTTCGACGTAGTCTCGGATGGTTTCTCCGTTTCTCTGCTGTATGTCGAACATCTGAACAGGCATCTTCTCCGTTGGCCGGCTTCCAATAAATTGTTACGCGAAGGCCGTAGACAACTCCTGGAACTCAGTGATGGCTCCTGGGGGCAATGAGTTGTACCACGCAGTTGCTGGTCCCGTGAGGGTGACCTCGAAGCATTTACACATGGTAGCGTCGTTAGCACCATGCATTATCATGCTGCGTCTGTAGTTGGTCAGATGGGCCTGCGGATCAGTGCGGCCATCATAAATCTCCAGCCGAGGTACCCTGAAGTCGCCTGGCATGGCTGCCTCGGCCACGACCCGGGTGAATGGGGACCCATCTTCGCAGAAGGGTCCCGTCAGCCTGTCCCAGACGGGTTTGCGAGCTACCTACTTTTCCACCCTGTCTAGTCGTGCTAGTATCCTTTCCATGAGAACTGTGGTGTTAGGCTCTTCCTCTGGGAAGGGAGATCGTCGGCGCCTCTTCGGGGAGCGAGTTTGGCGCTGAGGGGACAGGGACCTCGCCTCTGGCGACGAACTCCTTCGCTGTGAGACTTTCGGTCGCTTGGACCCAGTTTGTCCCACAGGCCGTTTCCTGAGGGGTATATTCTCCGTAGATGACACTTCGCGCGGGTCTCCGCTTCCCGAACTGCGATGAATCGACCTAGGGCTTTTCTCTCGAGGGCGTGCAGGTGAGGGAGGTCTTTGGGCCTGTGCCTGCTGTGACCACCTTCGGTCGATCTGTTGTGTCATTTCAGCCACGACCGAACGCTGAAACTCCCTCATAAAGGTCATAGTGATTACTAGAGGGCGGTCTTCCTCAGGCGCAGAAGTCCCTTGGAGTGTTTGCTCAGCAGCCGGTTGTGTCTCAGGCACGGACAAAGGCCTCGGGAGTCCCATGTCCTTAGAACGCCGAGTTTCAACGACGGCGATCTCAGAGCGGGTTCCCAAAGACTGCACCAAATGATGCCCAGGGGTTCATCGTTGGTAGTCATGGTGACTGATGGAGGGACTCCCGGAGAGGAAGAACGCCTGGTGGCCGGTTTGCCCAAGGGAGAGTGCCTGAGATGTTCAGAAAAAGTGGGTTAGGAGGTCCCCGGGGTGTTTTTCCGGGTAGGAGCCTCCGATGCCCCAGTCAGTGGTGCTGAGAGAAGGTAGAGGAAATAGCACTGGGGGGTTCAGTGAACTCGCCTGGTCGTATTTTCTCAGAGTGATGAGTCAGGATATTTGCCAGCCGTTTGCTAGGGTGTATTCCCTGGTATTTATAGAGGTGTCCAGCCCGTTCAGATCGTGACACGTGTTTGGTTGGATGTTCTCTAAATGTCTGGGCGTAGAGGACAAGTAGCTGGTGGCAGGCTTCCTTGAGCCTTGAGCCAAGACGGGCCATGATGTGACTTTGAAGGCGTCGACGTGTCAGAGCACCGTTTGAGGCGGCTTGTGACGTCTGTGGGCGACATGTCAGAGGCTTCCTTAAATGCTCCTTCCGTACTCCCGAGGTCCCTGGGTGAGGTCATCCTCTTGTACGGACCGTGCCACTTCGGGAAACATGCCCCCAGTTCGGGGGTTCCCAGATTCGGGGAGTTCTGCCTTTGGGAAGATCATGTTCGGCCCGCACTAGCTGTTGTGACTTTTCCGAAGGCGGTCTGTTTACTACCTCGGGGGGGCTAATAGTATCCTCAAGTTCCCTGGCGTGCCGAGCTTGGGCTCTTCGACTTTTCTCTGAGGTGTGTGATCCCACCTATTTCCGGGTAGCGCCAGATCTCCTGGCCATTCTGGTGGCAGGGAGTTCGGCCAGGTGGAGGCGATAGTCCTTCGGCTATCAGTTAGGTTGTCAAATTCCATCATAGTGATTTCATGAGCACTCTTTTTCCTCTTAGCTAAAGGTATTCTAGTTATGATTGTTTGGATTGTACTGGCTGGAGGCGGCGAGTGTTTCTTTGGGACTTCAATTTTGATGTCGGTCAGAGTCATAATCATTATCCTCTCCTTTTCTATCTTCTTCTTTTCATTCTCGGGCTTTGGTTGACAACATCCGCATCTAGCGTCGAATTTACCTTTTCTTGATCAAAGATTCAATACACTTTCTCAGCCGGAAGCAATTGTTGGTATTGTGCCTGTGGTACTGATGAAATTGACATAATTTCTTCATGTTCTTCTTGTTGTCCGAAGTCATGGCCTTCGGATGTTGGATTGTGTCTCCTTCCCTTTCCATGGCCGTTAGGATGTTTGTTCTTGTAATGTTCAGGGGGGTGAACTATACTAGCCACTTGCCTCTTGCTTTCCAAGGTCTGCCCCTTCCTTCTGCCGAATACGGAGGTTGGTGACTCTAGCATTCAAAGTGATTGTGGTCGAACTTTAGGCCACACATTCTTAACTCCTCGGCTGTCATGTGTTGCTCTACCCTTCAGTAGAATTCTTTAAGGGTGTCAGGGGGATCCTTGGAGAACTCATAGAAGAGTTGTGAGTCCCTCCTTAGTCCCCTAATCATAGTGAGGATTCGGATTTCAAGGCAAAAGTTCGGCACACTGAGGGCTTCTCAATTAAACCTCTCTACATAGTCATGAATGGTCTCCTTGTTCTTTTGGCCTATGTCAAACATTAGGTTGGACATCTTCACTGTTAGTTTGCTTCCGATGAACTGCTGGGTGAAGGTGGTGGACAACTCTTGGAAACCCATTATTGTGACGGGGGCTAGGGAGTTGTACTACGTAGTTGCTGGCCCCAACAAGGTGACTTCAAAACAATTGCAGATGGTGGCATTATTGGCACCATGCAATGTCATGCTCCTCCTATAATTCGTTAGATGGCCTGGCTGTCACTGTGCCTATCATATGTCTCCAAACGTGGTACTCAAAAGTCACTGGGCATTGGTGCCTTTACTTTCACACGGATAAAGTGGGACTCCTCTCTGGTGAAGGTCTCTGACAGCCTTAACTAGATAGGCTTTCGAGAGACCTATTTTTCCACCTTGTCCAACCTGATAGCCAAAGGCTATTGCCTCTATCTGGCCGAACTCCCTGCCACAAGAATGGCCAGAAGAGACTGGCGATAACCGAGTGAAAATGAGATCATACACCTCGGGAGATAGCCGAAGAGCTCCGAGCCCGGCACGCCAGGAAACTTGAGGATACTACTAGCCCCCCGAGGTTGCAAACAGATCGCCTTCGGAAAAGAGGCACCAGCTATTGCGGGCCGAACATGATCTCCCCGAAGGCGGAACTCCCTAAAGCTGGGAACCCCCGAACTGGGTGCGTGTTTCCCGAAGAGGCATTGTCCGTACCAAAGGACAACCTCTCCCAGGGACCTCGGGAGTACGGCAGGAGCATTTAAGGAAGCCTCTGACACGTCCTTTCACAGACGTCATAAAGTCGCCTGAATAGGTGCTCTGGCATGCTGACGCCATCAAAATCACATCATGGCCCATCTCAGCACAAGGCTCAAGGCAACCTGCTACAAGCTATCTGTCCCCTACGCCAAGAAACTCAGGGAACATCCGACCGAACACGTGTCACGATCTGAACGGGCTAGGCACTCCTATAAATACCAGGAAATAAATACTTGGCAGGAGATTGGTTGGCAAAAGGTCTGACTCCCAGACTCTGAGAAAATCACCAGGCAAGACTCTTCAGCCCTTTGTGCTATTTCCTCTGCCTTTTCTCAGCCACCACTAACTTGGGCGTCGGAAGCTCCCCCCCCGGAAAAACATCCCGGGGGCCTCCTAACCCAATTTTTCTGAGCTTTCAGGCACACTCCCTTGGGCGATCCATCCTCCAGGCGTTCTTCCTCCTAGAAGTCTCTCCAATAGTCACCATGACTCTAAACGATGAGGCCCATGGCCATCACAACCTATCAAGGATTCTCTCCATTAGGATGGTAGTACTGTCCTCTCTTCATTGCAAAGTAGCCACAGGCAACATAGAATGACGTATTCTTTTCGGTGAGTAACTTCTCTGGCACGGGAATAGGGACTTCTCGTCTGGAGATGGACTTTGCTGGTCAAAAGTTTTGGGCTCTTTTAACCTAGTTCCCATAGTGTGACATTCCCGGAATGGTATGTTCTCTGTTGAGGATGTTAGTGTTGTGCCCAAAAGCCAATCAAGAGATTATCGTATTTTTGCACATTGAGTCATGATATTTTATTAAGGCATTAATCCAGCAATTATGTTTGTTGTTCTGTTTCTACGTAATGTAATAAACATAATTGTAACCCTAAAATTATGATATTCTCAAACATCCCTAGTCTAGTTTTATTGTGGAGCGGGTTGCAATAATACATAACAACTAGCATATGTAGAGACTAATATGAGATATGTAGTCTACATATGGGTACAAGTTACAAAACTTGTGTACTGGACCGACCCACCATGAGAACACTACATGGATCGTTATATGAGTTTCATAAGTGATTCTCATATTGATCATGGTATATGTAGTCCTTCGACCTAAGATCATCAAGGTTCCCTACATGTGAGTCACATACTTTGATACTTTCCTTTGTTGCTCGTAACTGAGTGAACTTGAAGGAGGTCATTGTGTATGTCACATATTATGCGGAGGAATTTGTATGATCAAGATGGGATTTGTCCCTCCTATGTAATAGGAGTGATATCTTCGGGCCCCTTGATAGGGTGAGACTTAGAAAATGCATGGCCACGCTCAAATGTGTTGATATACGATATCAATGTCATCAGTTTAAGTTAGTCTACTCGATAATCAAGAATCCAAAGATTGGGCTATACGAGAGTGACACATTCCATGTCTCGTGCTTAGTCTTGAAAGCTTGGACAAAGGGACAATGGCATATATCAATGATGATCATAAAGGTTTAGTCGAATCACCGACAATCTTGTCACTTGGGTAGCAATGATGTGTTGCTAGACATCACTCATTGCTTATGATCATAAATGTGATTTATGATCATTGCCAACGTAATAAGAGCCTATTGGGTCACACACATAGAGCTATTTGGATCATTAGAGTGCAAGGGCTAATTATTTGGTTTATGGTTTCACAATAATTCCGTATCAATAATGGGCGCAAAAGTTGAGCCATTATTAAGCCCGAAATTGAAGCCTAATTGGATTAGGGCTTTGAAACCCATTAGGCCTGGAAGTTGAGTCTCACTATAAATACAACTTTTAGTGAGAAATTCGTAGCTTCTTGCCCTAGCCTCCCAAAAGGACAGCCGCATTCTTCTCTTGCAATTCCTTGGAGGATGCAAGCTAGCACTATGAGCGCAAGAGAAATGTATCTGCCGGGACGTGGTGGAAGTGTGGTGATCCCAAAAGGCTCGTGTGGATACCACAAAGAGCTTTAACACGTCAACTATTTAGGTTTTGTGATTCGACTCTACAATTGAGTGAGAGATCTCAACCGAAAATTAGGTATGACAATTTTTGAACACCCAGTTTACCGTGTTTCACTTGGATCCTAGAGGGTTTTGATTAAATTCCGCTGCATTATTTGGTTCCCGAAACCGAACAGAGGACTCATTGTGAGAACCTTGGTTTCCAAAGCTCCGATGAGGTGACTTGTTACATGTCCGGAGAGGATGCTCTTCCTTTTGGAGGTGCTTGTGACCACCTTTGGTTGAGTTGTTGTGTCATTTCAGCTACGATAAAGCGCTAAAAGTCACGTAGAAAACCAATTGTGACCGTCAAAAGATGTTAATCCTCCAATAGGGAAGTCTCTAGTATAGGTTGTTCAGTCATTGGTTGAGTCTGCTGCATGGACTGGGACCTCAGGAGTCCTTTGTCCTTTGAAAACTGAGTCTCAACAATAGTGACTTGGGGGTGATTTCCTATAGATGGTGCCAAATGATGCCCAATGGCATCTTTGTTGTATGATATGCTTGGCTTGATAGAGACTTTCGGTGAGAATGTATCTGCAAGATCTTGAAGAAAGCGGGTGAGGAGTTCCCTTGAGTGTGTTTCCAGGGGAAGACCCTCCGACACCCAACTCAGTATATGGGAGATAAGTTCTTTAAGCGAATAGAATATAAAGGAGAGAGTGTCGTGTCCTTTGCCTAGGTGCTTCCTAAGTATTTATAGGTGGATGAGAGAGAAGGCCATTTTACACAACCTGTGCAGATCAGGACACGTGTTTGCCTACATTTGATTCGTACCATCAGAGACAGGCATCTCTAGCTGGCCTTAGGCAATTTTGGCCAGAGGGTAGGGGCATGTGCGAGGGTTCTAGTCAGATATTCCTCAACCGTATTTGTCATTTTACTGTAAGACCCCTTCAGGAAGAGGTTTGCCTGAAGGGGTACTGGAGAAGGCCCTTTGGAGGGCAGACCATCTTCGGGAGACATTTTCATCTTTTGATGGTGGTAGGCCCAGAATCCCGAGGTTGGTAATGTATGTTTCTGAGGGTGGTAGAGAGTCTTTCTATGGAGTTGAGTGTGTTAGGCTTCCAAGGTTGGTCATGTGAATTCCCAAAGGTGGCAAGGAGTCCTATTCCTAGAGTCAACTATGTTTCCCACTTCGGGGTAGTCCAATTATGGTGCCATCAGAACACTACCCTTAGAATGCATACCCAAGTTGCCTTCTTGGGCACTATCCAAAACACATGCATATTGATCCAACCATCACATGAATATTCACATTTCATGCACACCATGGCAGAAAAGAAGGAAAACACTAGCACAAGTCTTAATCTTGGCTACCACACATTAGGCAATCTTGTTAAGTTCTAGTGACCAGCCACTGCAATTGTAACTTCCACTAACAAGCTGTATCCTTCTAGCCATACAACCCCTATTTTATTCACTCCATTATCAATTAGAGACTTAGATAAAACCAAGGAATTTTGTTTTACATCAATAGCCTACCTATCGACCAAGTTATGGATTTTTTAAATTTGTTACAAAATTCTGACCAAATGAACAATAACTTAGCCAATTTTGCAATGTCATATCTTTGGCTACAGCGCTTCAAATTCAGAAATTCCAAATCCTTCTTTAACATCTAGATGTTATCTAGGTGTGATCAAAGTTTAAAACCAAGATTGTTTCTACATAGGGAGATATAGAACTTTAAGTACAAAGTCAACATTCTGGTCACTTTATGACCATTTTGCCCATACCAAATTTCATAAGTGTGCACTCCATTCACAAGGGGAAAACCTGACAAGGTTATCCCATATATGTCCATTACATGGAGGAAATACATTCCCTTGCATTTAATAACCATATGTGGCTAAAACAGAATTTACAAGTAAGCAGCCCATCATACACACTTAGGCAGTTTTGCACCACATCACTTACATAGCCAAAACACTACTCAAATGTTCACATTCTTGTCTCATTTAACATACACTACATGTATGATAGAGGAAGGGCTATTACCCTTGGACGTCTCCCAAACTGCCTTGATGAGCACCACCCTCGGGAAACACAAGTGACCAACCTTAGGGAAAATGGGGCCTTCACCACCCTCGGAGAGGGCCTAGCACCGACCTCCGGGGACACTAACACCACCCTCAGAAAGGTCACATGACCAACTTCGAGGAGGGATGTCTTTCACCACCCTCAGGTTTTACGAACCTCCCAACCTCAAAAAGGTAACTCCCTATCCTCGGCAAAGGGAGAACGTCTCCCAAAGGTGCCCCACTATGCCAAAAGACCTTTCCTGATGATCCTTGGTGGTGATATCTAGCCGAAGGAGACTGTTATTTTGAAGGAGCCTCATACCCCGAAGGGGTCTCATTCCCCGAAAGGGTCTCATTCCCCGAAGGGGTCTTGTGAAGATACGACAAAAATGGTTAATGAGCCTTTGACAAAGAGACTTCACACATGCCCCTGCCCTCTGGACATAACAGCCTATGGCCAGTTGGAGATACCTATCTCTGAAGGTACATATCACATCTCACCGAACACATGTCATGATCTAAATGGGCTGTGTCAAACAGCCTCCCCCCTTTGCCCTCCTATAAATACTTAGGAAGGACCTTGGTGAGGACAAGACACAGAACTCTCACTATTTTCACACTTAATAGCCGAAGGGCTATTACCCTCCGAACTCCTAAAGCTCTGACGAGCACCACCCTCAGTAACAGTCGAGCACCATCCTCGGAAAAGGTCAAATCTCATCCTCAGAGTTGGCGAGCGGCAACCTTCGGAAAAGAGGATATGCGGTCCTTGACCCTCTAATCTCAGTAAACCGCCATCCCCGGTGAAGTAGGACTCCCGAAGGTGCCTTGCTCCACCGAAGAACTCATCCTGAGTCCTCGGTGGTGACATCTATCTGAACGGGGCTTCTACCCCGAAGAGGTTTCTTTCACCGAAGGGGTCTTGTGAACATGAAAAAAGTGGTTAAGGAGCCTTTGACATAGACACCTCACACACGGCTCTGACACACAGACCTCCCATGGTCCTGACTTCTGGTCAGAACAGCCTATGGCCAGCTAAAGATCCCCATTCCCAAAGGTACGGACCACATCTGGCCAAACACGTGTCATCATCTAAACGGGCTGTGCCAAACGGACTCCTCCCAATGTCCTCATATAAATAGTTGGGGTAACGACCTTGGTAAGGACACAAGCAGAACTCTCTAAAAGAACTCTCTCCACTCTTTTACTCTAAACCTTCTGCTCCCTACTCGCAAAATACTAACTTGGGCATCGAAGGCTCCTCCCCCAGAAACACATTTTGGGGAGCTCCTAACCCTTGTTCTTTTGAGTGTTTCAGGCATCCTCTTGCCGGAAGTCTCCCCTTCAGACACCCTCTTTACCAGAAGTCCCTACGTCTGGTCACTATGTTGTACAACGAAGATGCCGATGGGCATCATTTGGCACCGTTTGTGGGAACTCACCCTCACATAGCTGTCGTTGAGACTCAGAATTCTAAGGATAAGGGGTTGCCAAAGTCCCTATCTGGGCCGGAGAATCAACCGGCAACCGAAACACCCGCTGTAGGGACTTCATTGCCTGAGGACGAACGCCCTCTAACAATCATGATGAGCTTTTTGCTAGATTTTCAGCATTTTGTTGTGGCTGAAATGACGCAACAATGGGATCAAAGCTGGTCCCAACAACGTTCGGGCCGAAGGGTACCCTCACCAACTCCCCGTCGGGAGAAAAGCCCAAAGTCTACTCACCCTAGTTTAGGGAGTGGAGACTTGCATGACGAATCCTCAATGGATAACATAACTCTTAGAGGTAGACATACTAGAGAAATGGCATCAAAAGGGACCAAAACTTCCTGTCGGTGAAGTTCAACACCAGAGGAGAAATCACGATCACCCCTTCGTCGAAGTTACTCCCCAAAAAGGAGGTGTCATTCTCCGTTGCTGGAAGTCTCCAGGCGGAAAGAAGAGCCTAACACCGCCATCCTCATGGAAAAGATCCTGGAAAGTTAAAGAGAAAGTCAAAAAGTAGATGGCTCAGAAGCCTGTTTGGTCAAGGTTGTCGGAAACATTCACCGGAGAAGAGTCACCTTTCGTCCGAGCAATAATAGAAGCACCTATGCCAAGTGACTTTTGAGTGCCACGCTTGGAAATGTACAATGGGCGAAGTGACCCCAAGCTTACCTAACCAAGTACAAGTGTAGTATGGTGTTACATAGCGCCGAGGATGCTACCCTTTGTAAATGCTTTGGGGTCACCCTCTTCGGCTCGGCAACCACGTGGTAGAACTCCCTCGCCCCTAGAACTATAATGAGTTTCCAAGAGCTTTCCACGGCGTTCATGCAGCAGTTCATTGGTAGCAGGCCGACGGTGAAGATACCAGTTCAACTGTTTGACATTGCACGAAGAAATGGAGAGAGCATTCGTGATTATGTCGAAATATTTAACTGAGAGGCCTTGAGCGTGCTGGACTTCTGCCTCGGAATACATATCCTCGCAGTGATACGAGGACTTCGGCGAGACTCGTAACTCTTTTACGAGTTCTCGAAGGACCCCCCGGATACCCTCAGTGAATTCTACCGAAGGGCCGAGCAGCACATGACAGCCGAAGAGCTAAGAATAGGGGGACCAAAGTCCGATAGCCATCAGCCTGAAGGGCACAGCCACCAAAATCGCTATTCTATCGAGGGAGGGGGAAGACCTCGAGAACAAAAGGGGAAAAAACCCAAGTTGTTCACCCCCCTAAATACCTCCAGAACAAACATATTGCTAGCCATGGAAAGGCAAGGCAGTCCAATACAGCGTCCAAAAGCCATGACTTCGGAAAACTAGAAAAATATGAAGAAATTTTGCCAATTTCACCGCGACCATGGGCATGACACAGAGGATTGTTTCCGGCTGAGGAAGTACATCGAGTTTCTCACAAAGTAGGGACAGCTTCGACGTTACCTGCAGATGCCCTCCCTGAAGGGGAGGAGGAAAGAAGAGAAGAAAGGAGATGATAACTATGATTCCGACAGATGTCGGGACCGAAGTCCCAAAAGGCATCCACCACCACCTGCAGGAGTAATACAAACGATCACCACGGGGATACCATCGGCTGAAAGGAAGAGAAAGATGAGCGAGATATCAGTCATGGAGTTTGGTCGGCAGATGAACAAGCTTGTTCAGAAGGATGGATCCACCGTGATGTTTCCTGACGACAAACTACTCCTAATCATGGCGAGGATAGGGAGTTGGGATGTCAAGAGAGTACTTCTCGATGATGGTTCCAACGCCAACGTCTTATTCTCCCATTTGCTGCCAAGTTTGGGTATGAGAAAAGGCAATCTCAAGCCAGTCACTTCCCCTACCTTTGGGGTAGGCCCGTTCAAACTTACCATCCTCGGATGGATCGACCTACCTCTGAGGCTAAGGGGAACTTCGTCGAAAAACAAAGCTGAGCTCTTTACTTCCGTAATGATAAGGTTCATCGTCGTAGATGTCCCTTCATCATACAATGCAATCCTCGAGAGGCAGACACAAGGGAATCTCCACATCCGTCCAGATGTGAAATACTTGACTGTCACCTTCACATCAAAGGATGGAGATGCTGAGATCTTCATCGACCAAGGAGAAGTGAGGAAGGTCTTTGTAAAGGCAAGGCAGGGCCCAACAAAGATCCACACACAGACTTTGGAGGAAAAGGCCGTGCTCAGAGAAGAAGCAAAGGGAGAAGAAATAGAAGACCTCAAAAAAATAGAAATAGAAGATGTGGAACTTGTCCCAGGCCGAAGTACCCGAGTGGGGAAGAAACTGGCCGAAGGTGACAAGGAAAAACTTGTATCTTTCCTGTTAAAGAAAAAAGATCTGTTTGCCTACTCGGTGAAGGACATGCCTGGGGTAAACCCTCGCATAATCCAAGATAGTCTTAAGGTGCGCCTAGAGGCAAAGCTCGTTTGACAAAAAAAGTGAAGCCTCTCGGCACATAAGAACAACTTCATAAAACTGAAGTACAGCGCTTAATGGAAGCAGGCGTGATAAGGGAAGTCAAGTATCCCGAATGGCTTAGCAATGTTGTCACTGCTATGAAAGAAGGGAGTGATAAGCTCTGAATGTGCATTGACTTCCGAAACATAAATGATGCTTGCCCTAAGGATTCTTATCCTTTACCACCAATTGATCAGTTGGTAGACTCTACTGCCGAATATGGCCTACTTAGTTTCCTCGACGCCTTCAATGGATACCACCAAATTTGGATGGATCCTGAAGATGAAGAGAAAACTGCTTTCATCACCGAAGTTAGGACTTATTGCTACGTTAGAATGCCCTTCGGTCTAAAGAATGCTGGTGCTACATACCAAAGGCTAATGAACAGGGTGTTCGACACCCGGATCGGGAGGAATATGGAAGTATATGTCGATGATATGATAGTAAAGAGCAAATGGCCCAGCGGTCATATCAAAGACTTAACTAAAACATTCCATCAACTTCTGGAATTAGGAATTCGGCTCAACCCAGAGAAGTGCGTGATCAGGGTAAATGCAGGCAGGTTCCTTAGATTCATGGTATCAGAAAGAGAAATTGATGCCAATCTGGAAAAAATCAAGGCCCTGCTGAGATTTCGAACACCCATAATAGTAAAAATGTGCAAAGGCTAATGGGGAGAATCACTTCTCTTAGTAGGTTCATCTTTAGATATGGGGATCGATGCCAACCGTTCTTCAAAGTACTCACTAAAGCAGCAAAAAATGACGGTACCTTTGGTGTTGAAGAGCTCCCTTGTAGCAAAGATTGCCAAAAAGCTTGGGATGAGCTGAAAACCTACTTAACCCACTTACTGACACTTCGGCAGCCAAAGGATAGGGAACCCCTCATCATTTACCTTGACATTAGCGAAAAAGCAGTAAGTTCGGTGCTTGTAAAATAAGAGGGAGGGAGAAAGTGGCCAGTATACTATGTAAGCAAATCACTAAATGGAGCCGAGGTCAAGTATCCTCTTCTACAAAAGGTCACCTATGCCTTAGTGCTGGCAACCAGAAGGTTACGACCCTACTTCCAAGCACACCCTATTAGTGTCCGAAGTAACCTACCTCTTCGGGATATCATGAGGAGGATTGACCACTCAGGGAGACTGTCAAAATGGTGCATTGAACTCGGAGAATATGACATCACTTATGAGCCAAGGAAGGCCATAAAGGCCCAAGCATTGGCAGACTTCATCACCGAGGTCCCAAAAACTGGAGATACCTCGGAAGATTTCGTTAACGACAAACTTGAGTGGACGCTATTTGTCGATAGAGCTTCGGGTTCCGAACACCAAGGAGTAGGAGTAGTCCTCCCCCGAGGGAATGGAGGCCACAAAGGCTATCAAATTTGGGTTCAATGTCACCAACAATATCGCCGACTATGAGGCCCTCATTGCAGGCTTACAGTTGGCAAAGAGGGTGGGTGTGAGAAATCTAAAGGCTCACAGCGATTCTTAGCTAGTGGTCCGGCAGATGGCAGGAGAATATCGCACAAAGGATCCAACTTTGGCAAAATATCACAACCTCGTTAAAGAACTCATCCAAGAATTTGACACGGTGCACACAGAAAATGTACCTCGGTAAAATAACATGGAGGCTGATTCACTGGCCAAGTTAAGGGAGTCAACAGAAGTACTGCACCATCCGAGTATAACAGTAATCTGCATAACGACCTCAAAAAATGGGTGCAAAGACCCTATCAAAAAATACCTGTCGACCTCAGAGCTCCCTGAGAATACCCTTGAAGGAGCCAAAGTGCGAAGACGATCGGGAAGATACTTCCTGATGAGGGAAGAGCTGTATTGAGAAGGATATGCCTCCCCATTACAGAGGTGTATTGGTGAAGAGGATGTCGAAGCGATCCTCGAAGAAGTCCATGAGGGAATCTGCAGTTCTCACATTGGAACCGAGGCCCTTGCTAGAGTCCTCCTGCGGCATGGGTATTTCTGGCCCACCCTAAGGAAGGACGCAAGGTAGTTTGTCAAAAAATGCCATAGTTGCCAAAGGCACGCCCCTGTCCAGAGACTACCCTCAGAGAAGATAACCTCGGCCAACTATCGCTGTCCTTTCACCGTATGGGGCATCGACCTCATTGGTCCTCTACCGATCGCTCCCGGAGAGGTCAAATTTTGTGTAGTTGCCATAGACTACTTCACCAAATGGATCGAGGCAGAGCCCTTAGCAACGATATTGGCAAAGGATATACAGAGATTCGTCTGGAAAAACATCATATGCAGATTCGGCATCCTTAGAGTAATAGTAGCCAATAATGGCTCCTAATTCACCGATAAAAGGGTTCCAGGAATTTATTGCCGACCTAGGAACTAAACTGCACTTCGTCCCTATAGCCTATCCTCAAAGCAATGGGCAAGTTGAAGTGTCCAACAGGACAGTAAAAGATGGCCTAAAGAAGAGGCTAAAAGAAGCAAAGGGAAAATGGCTAGGAGAGCTCCCAAGTGTGTTATGGAGCTACCAAACCACCCTGAGGAAAGCAATGGGTAAAACACCTTTCTCACTCGTATTCGGTGCAGTGGCCATTATTCTCGTAGAAGTCATCCAGCCATTGGTTAGGGTGCAGGTGTTTGACGAAGAAGGAAACAACCTTGGATTCAAATTTGACCTCATTGACGAACATAGAGAAATGGCCGAGCTAAGAAGAAAAGCTTTCCAACAAAGAGTAGCCGTCGCTACCAACTTGCATGTAAAACGGAAAGAAATAAAAAATGGAGACCTTGTTCTTCAAAAAGAAGAGTTTGGATCCTGAAGGTCATCGCATGGAGCACTTCGAGCAAACTGGGAGAGGCCCTATTTGGTTCTCGAAGAAATACGACCCGGAGTGTACAAGCTCAGCGACACTAAGGGTGGAGAATTGAAAAATACATGGCATTCGGATTCTTTAAGAAGATTCTATACTTAAAATTTTCTTAGGAAAAGGAAAAATTGTGTTAGTCTCCTTGAAGGTACTCAACCGAACATAGTGTAATGAGACTTCTCCCGAAAGGCATCTGAGCAAGTAAATTTTGAACATACACGTGCCCGAACAACAACAAGCATCCGATGACGCGGATGGACACTTAGATAATTTTTTTAAGTCTCAAATAGAAAGGAGGCATGACGG
Organism: Aquilaria yunnanensis; assembly: GCA_039654915.1. NCBI lineage: Eukaryota > Viridiplantae > Streptophyta > Magnoliopsida > Malvales > Thymelaeaceae > Aquilaria > Aquilaria yunnanensis. The sequence goes on from CM077598.1 coordinate 82,634,550, forward strand.
AGGATGGTTGTTCCTGAAGATAAATGTTTAGCTCGGCCGAACGTAGTTCCCGAAGGAGAGTTTCCCCAAGTACGTGACTGGAACTTGGAAAAATTTACAGAAATAAATGCTATGAATGCCGAAGTGTGTATGCTACCAAACTATACCTTTGTGTATAAAATGTTGATCAGTCGTGATTTGAACAAAGGACAAGTCTCACAAAGGACGTCGCTTTTCGAAGAAGTGCTGACCCAATACAACAGAGTGAAGAAAGCAAAATTTATTAACATCGGTAAAAGAATACTACAAGTGGATTACAGAAGGGAAAGAAAAAAAAGGTGGCCTATTCGCGATCCTGGACATCCACCATTTCCTCACCATCCTCAGCCTCCAAACCGAGATCTCGATCACTAGATCTGATAGTAGAAGGTGGAATAGAAGGGAGGTTGAGGAATTCCACCTTTCACCAATGCCAAGATGGCCGTTCGGGGATGTCCAGGGCCACCAAGAAGGAGAGGTCTAGATCCAAAAATTTTGACAAGACTTGGTGACGAGCGAGGCAGAAGCCGTCCTGATAAGACCTTTTGGTTTCTTGGTCAGACTTCATCTTCTCCACGTCCAAGTCCTCCAGATCTTGCCAAAGCTCCGTGATCTCCTTCTCTAGCTTATTCTTCTTCTTCTTTCCCTCCTTCTTCAGCCTCTCAACCTCAGCCTGAAGCTTAGAGTTAAGATCGAAGGCCTGCGCCACTTGGGCGGCAGCGTCATCTCTCTCTCTTTGAAGAACCTTGTTGGCTGAGGTCATGGCTATCAACGTCGCTCCGAGGTCTGACATCTTCGAGGAGAAGTCTTGGATAAGCTCCCCTTGGCTTTTAAGCAACTCCTCCCGAAGATTGGCTAGATACTCCTTGGCTATTTTATTTAGCTTGTCGTACTTAACGACCGAGTGAGCCAAGAGTTCCTTGGCCTTTGCCAGGTTCTCCTCAGAATGAGTGCGGACCAAAGTTTGCTTGGCTGCCCAGGCATGATAATACCCCGTGTACAACAAAAGCTGCAAAAAGAGGAATCCTGAGTAAGAAGCATAAGGCAAACGAAAAAAAAAATCACTAAGTATCAAAAGGGTAGGAGTTTACCAGGGCAGCCTGCTCAGTCATCCTCGCAGAAAGGATCTCCTCATTTGGGCACTCTCCAGTCAGAGACTGAAAGGTGGCATGCGTGATGACCCTGGTCGCCATCTGAGGAGCCATCTTCTGGCTATCCTCAGATAACAAGTTCATGTCCTCCGTGAACAACCAGAAGGGCTCCATTGGGATCTTCCCCTTCGGGATTTTGGAGTCCCGAATGGCCCTCTTCCTAGTGTGATCTTCTGCCCAGGAAGCCTGCACAGCTTTGCCTGCAATGTCCCGCCGAAATGTTAGTTTTGTGCCCAAAAAAGCCAACCATAAGATGATTGTATTTTTTGCACATTGAGTCATGATATTTTATTAAGACATTAATCCAGCAATTATGTTCGTTGTTTTATTTCTACGTAACTTAACAAACATAATTATAACCCTAGAATAATAAGATTCTCAAACGTCCCTAGTCTAGTATTATTGTGGAGCGGGTTGCAATAATACATAACGACTAGCATATGTGGAGACTAATATTAGATATGTAGTCTGCATACAGGTATAAGTTGGAGAACTTGTGTACTGGACCGACCCACCATGAGAACACTACATCGATCGTTATAGGAGTGTCATAAGTGATTCTCATAGTGATCATGGTATATGTAGTCCTTCGACCTAAGATCATCAAGGTTCCCTACATGTGAGTCACATACTTTGATACTTTCCTTTGTTGCTCGTAACTGAGTGAACTTGAAGGAGGTCATTAGGTATGTCACATATCATGCGGAGGGATTTGTATGATCAAGATGGGATTTGTCCCTCCTATGTAACGGGAGTGATATCTTCGGGCCCCTTGATAGAGTACGACTTAGAAAAATGCATGGCCATGCTCGGATGAGTTGATATACGATATCAATGTCATCAGTTTAAGTTGGTCTACTCGGTAATCAAGAAACCAAAGATTGGGCTATACGAGAGTGACACATTCCATGTCTAGTGCTTAGTCTTGATATCTTGGACACAGGGACAATGGCATATATCAGTGATAATCATAAAGGTTTAGTCGAATCATCGACAATTGTCACTTGGGTAGCAATGATTTGTTGCTAGACACCACTGATTGCTTATGATCATAAATGTGATTTATGATCATTGCCAACGTGGTAAGAGCCTATTGGGTCGCACACATAGAGCTATTTGGATCATTAGAGTGCACGGGCTAATAATTTGGTTTTTGGTTTCACAATAATTTCGTATTAATAATGGGCCCAATAGTTGAGCCATTATTAAGCCTGAAATTAAAGCCTAATTAGATTAGGGCTTTGAAACCCATTAGGCCTGGAAGTTGAGTCTCACTATAAATACAACTTTTAGTGAGAAATTCGTAGCTTCTTGCCCTAGCCTTCCAAAAAGACAGCCACACTTTTCCCTTGCAATTCCCTGGAGGACGCAAGCTAGCATTGCGAGTGCAAGAGAAACGCATCTGCCGGGACATGGTGGAAGCGTGGTGATCCCGAGAGGCTCGTGTGGATACCATAGAGAGCCTAAACACGCCAACTGTTCAGGTTTTGTGATTCGACTCTACAGTTGAGTGAGAGATCTCAACCGAAAATTAGGTATGAAAATTTTTGAACACCCGGTTTACCCCGTTTCACTTGGATCCCGAAAGGTTTCGGTTAAATTTTGCTGCGCTGTTTGGCTCCCAAAACGCAACACGAAGTTCCATCAATACGTTATCCCTTAGCCATTCGTCTATAAGATCTAAAATGCCAAAAACTCCCAAACCCATAGAAGAATGGCTAAGGGACAAACCTGGTGGAACTTCCGCGTCATCGGCCTCAGAGTCGCTCACTTCGAGAACCTCATCGGGGATGTTTTTGCCTCTCCTTTTTCAGCACTCATCCTACTCCTTAGCAGAAAATCGCCCAACCGAGGTCCCCAAAGTCTCTGCCGCCGTACGGGGCCTGAGGGGGGTGGAATGGATAGCTGGTTCCGAAGGAAGATCCTCCCGAACAGGGGTCTGGCCCTCAGTCCCCACGTCGCCTTTAGGAGGCGGAGGAATAAGGTCCTCCTTAGTCTTCTTTGCCCTCGGAATCGAAGAAGATCCCTCAGACGGCTTCTTTTGCTTCGCCGCCACCTTCTTCCGGGTCTACTCCCCCTTCTGGGCTTGGTCAAGGAAGAGGGACTTGTTGAATGCTGTAGATTGGTCACCCATCTCTGCAAAAAGAAGAATATCAGTGTAAGTACACACAGAGAAAGATGGGAAAATCTAGAAAGGGACTTACTCTCTTTAAGGGCCGAGTATGTGAGTTCGCCCCGAAGGATCATTAGCAACCATGACTTCTTCTTGCCGAAAGGAGGTTGCGGCATGTTCAGGTCGGTAATATGCTCCTTGGTCACCGATAATTCCTGAAGGACCTCTTCGGTCATTAAGTTCCATCTGATAGGGGAAGGGTACAGGGAACAGGGGGGACCTCGGGGTCCCAGTCCGTGATAGCCCGAATGTGGCTATTGAACTCCTCAAACTGGGCCTCCAATTCTAGGGTTAGCAGTTTTCGGGGGTCGACTACATCTATAGGTAGAGTCCCCCATGCCCAGTTGGTTGGAATCTGCCCCCATTTTTCAGCCACTTTCAGGAAGAAGAACTTCCTCTACCACCCTCGCCAACTATCCTTCGTGTTGAAGGTAAATGTGAACTTCTTACTCCCAGAACCCCGAGGAAGCAAGAAATAGAAGCCACCCTTCGGGACGCAGTGGAGTTTGTAGTATTGCATGAAAAAAATGAAGTGAGGTTCTATCTTAAAAACCCCACACATGTAGAGGAAATCATTAAAATAGGAGTATGAGTTGGGAGGAAGCTGATTCACGGCTATGCAAACCACTCCGGTGGAAGAAACCGAAGTCCGGCCTTCAGTTGGGCCCAAAAAATGGTCACCTCGTTCATATTATTGATATAACTAAACAGGCCAGGAGTGGGTAGGCTGATAACTGAGTAAGAAAGGGGAAAGAATTTAGTTGTCCACTTCGCTAACTTCTCTGAATTGGTACAACTTGGGTGAGAATTCAGAGGAAGCCAGCTCTCAAGGAAAGCCTGAACAGACATAAGTGGAACAGGGGAAGACATTTTGAAGAGAGAGATCTAAACCTTGGAAATACTAAAAGAAAGGATGGAAACTACACCAAAGAACAACTTCGAAAGAAGGAGATGACTTCAGAAAATAAGGAAAGGCTATAAAAAGCAAATTGAAGGACCTCGGAAAGGAAAACCCACCAAAACTTTTGCCGAAGTCTGGATTCCTAGACACCGTCGTAAAAGTCTGCCGGAAATTGCACTGCCGCTACTGCTGCCGTAGAAAAAAAAAGAGAATGAGAGCGTGTAAGTGTGGGAAAACAAATGAGGAAAGAGGAATTTATAGGCCAAAGGAGGGAGGCGAAACGTCACCATAATTACCCCTCGAAGGCGAAGAGACACGTCTGACGAAATGGATGCGACCATGCCCAGTAACCAGGTGACACGTGTCACCAAGTGCGGGAAATGAGGGCACGCCCCTAACAACTGTCAGACTTAGGCCCTTCCCAAAGAAAATGCACCAGATGGACATGACAGTGCATTAATAGGCATTAAAGAGCCTGGAACAACTTTAACTAGAGAAACAACCTTGCGAACACCAAACGCCTCCCCCGAGAAAATAAATACCATTATCCTGGCAAGGACAAATATGAGGAATCCACGATTGGCTCCCGAAAACTCAAAAACCGAAGATATATCTTCGGCTCTCCGAGGGGGGGAGGGGCATATGATAGCTGAAGGTCTATTACCCTCCGAACTCCTAAAGCTTTGATGAGCAAAACCCTCGGTAACAGTCGAGCACCGTCCTCGGAAAAGGTCGAGTCTCATCCTCGGAGTTGGCGAGCGGCAACCTCGGGAAAAGAGGGTACATGGTCCTTGACCCTTTAATCTCGGTAAACCATGATCGCTGGTGAAGTAGGACCCCCGAAGGTGCCTTGCTGCACCGAACAACTCATCCTGAGTCCTCGGTGGTGATATCTATTCGAAGGGGGCTTCTACCCTGAAGAGGTCTCTTTCACCGAAGGGGTCGTGTGAACATGACAAAAGCAGTTAAGGAGCCTTTACAATAGAGACCTCGCACATAACTCTGACACACAGACCTCCCACGGCCTTGACTTCTGGCCGTAATAGCCTATGGCCAGCTAAAGGTCCCCATTCCCGAAGGTACAGACTGCATCTGGCCAAACACGTGTCATCATCTAAGCGGGCTCTGTCAAATGGACTCCTCCCAATGACCTCCTATAAATACTTGGGGTAACGACCTTGGTAAGGACACAAGCAGAACTCTCTAAAAGAACTTTCTCCGCTCTTTTACTCTCCACCTTTTGCTGCCTACTCGCAAAATACTAACTTGGGCATCGAAGGCTCCTCCCTTGGAAACACAATCCGGAAAGCTCATAACCCTTGTTCTTTTGAGTGTTTCAGGCATCCCCTCGCCGGAATTCTCCCCTTCAAACACCCTATTTACCGGAAGCCCCTACATCCAGTCACTATGTCGTATAACAAAGATGCCGATGGGCATCAACACTCACTATTCCTTACTACTACTACTATCACAAACACTGACTTTGGTGTCGGAGGCTCCTCCCCTTAAAACACATTTCAAGGAGCTCCTAACCCTTGTTCTTTTGAGTGTTTCAGGCCCCTTCATGTTGAAAGTCTCTCCCTTAGGCCACCATGTCATACAATGATGATACCGCTAGGCATCATTTGGCACCATCTGTGGGAAATCCCTCTCAGGTCGCCGTTGTTGAGACCCAATGTTCTAAGGACAAGGGATTGCCGAAGTCCCAGTCCGCACCAAAAGCTACAACTGTGACTGAACAACCTACGGTAGGTAATTCTTTGCCTGAGCATGAACATCCTCTGATGGTCACCATGAGCTTTCTGCGGGACTTTCAGGGCTCCATTGTGGCTGAAATGACCTAACAGCGCAACCAAAGGTGGTCACAACCACCTCCTAGGGCAAGGGCGCCTTCTCCTAGCACTCGAAAGAAGAGGAGCCCAAAGTTACCTTGCCGGAGCTCCAAAATGTACCCTTCAAAGGGCGTTGTGCAGGAGAAAAGGTGTCAAAAGAACCTAGGACTTCCCACCGGTGAAGTCCATCCCTGTACAATAGGTCCCAGTCCCGACGCCGATGAAGTTACTCTCCAAAAAGGAGACGTTGCTCTCCATTGCCGGTGACCACCAGACAGCGAGCGGAAGACAATCCTACCACCCTCATGGAGAAGATCCTAGAGTGGTTGGAAAAGGTATAAAGACAGATCTCTCAGAAGCCTATTTGGTCGAGGTTGTCGGAGACATTCACCGGAGAAGAGTCACCTTTCATCCGTGCAGTGGTAGAGGCACCTATGTCAAGTGACTTTCGAGTACCGTACTTGGAAACATATGATGGACGTGGTGACCCCCAATCTCACTTGATGAGGTACAGGCGTAGTATGGTGTTGCATGGGGCTGATGATGCCACCCTCTGCAAATGCTTCGAAGTCACCTTTTCAGGACTAGAAATCATTATTGGCCAGTGTCACCGTCGTTATGCCAAATCAGCATACTATGTTCTTCCAGACAAATTTTTGTGTTTCTTTTACCGGCATGGTCGCTAGGGGTCCTGCCTCATCCCACTCAGTGAAGTAGTACTCTGCTATCACACAGAACTTCACATCTTCGGGTGCTATCTGGAGTGGCTCGGTGTAATCTCTCCGAGGTTATCCGCTCCGAAGGCAGTCTTCGGGTGTTGGCGTGTCTCTGGCCATTTTCACACCTCCTAGATGAATTGTCTGGTACCCTTTTTACCGATATATCTTAATAACGGTGTTGCATGCCTTTGCCTGCATAGTTTTTCCTTAATCAGGAAATATCGTCCGGAACGTCTTTGCACTTTCTGCCGCTTCATGAGGATTTTCGGGACTTCTTTGGTTGCGAGATTCCTCTTTATAGGATCTTTCCATCTTTCGTGCGAGGTTATTATACCTAGCGTTGTCATGCTCGGATGGCCCAACACTTTTGGTAATCAAATTTGATCATTTTGGTGGCTTCCCTGCCTTCGGGTGCCCGAGGAGGCATCTCAGCGCCCTGACGTTCTGTGCTACAGGTTCCACTGGCAAGGAGTTTCCATTCTAGATCTACCCTCTCTCTGTCTCCCTTATTGGTTTCAGCCTTCCCTACTTCCGGGATTTCGGCGATGCAGTCTGCCAGTACCCGGGAGTTCACTGCCCTTTTATGCTCATACGTGATGTAGTACTTTCTGAGTTCGATGCACCATTTTGATAGTCTTTTCCAAATGCTCTACTTTCTTTCACGATGTCGCTCAGAGGCGTGTCACTTCGGACAGCGATAGCGTGTCCAGGGAAGTAGAGTCGGCGCCTTCTGCCCACCAGTCAAGTCCTAGACGAGCCTCCCGGGATCACCACGCTTCCACCATGTCCTAACAGATGCATTTTTCTTGCGCTCGCAGTGCTAGCTTGCATCCTCCAAGGAATCAAGAGAAGAATGAGGTTTTCCTTTTGGGAGGCTAAGGCAAGGAGACCTACGAATTTTTCACTAGAAGTTGTATTTATAGTGAGACTCAACTTCCAGGCCTAATGGGTTTCAAAGCCCTAATCCAATTAGGCTTTAATTTCGGGCTTAATAATGGCTCAACTCTTGGGCCCATTATTAATACGAAATTAAAGTGAAACCATAACCCAAATAATTAGCCCATGCACTTTAATGATCCAAATAGCTCTATGTGTGCAACCCAATAGGCTCTTACTATGTTAGTAATGATCATAAATCACATTTATGATCATAAGTAATGAGCGGTGTCTAGCAACACATCATTGCTACCCAAGTGACAAGATTGTCGGTGATTCCACTAAACCTTTATGATCATCACCGATATATGTCATTGTCCCTTTGTCCAAGATATCAAGACTAAGTACGAGACATGGAATCTGTCACTCTCATATAGCCAATCTTTGGTTTCTTGATTACCGAGTAGACCAACTTAAACTGATGACATTGATATCGTATATCAACTCATCCGAGCATGGCCATGCATTTTTCTAAGTCTTACTCTATCAAGGGGCCTGAAGATATCACTCCCGTTACATAGGATGGACAAATCCCATCTTGATCATACAAATCCCTCCGCATGATATGTGACATACGCAATGACCTCCTTCAAGTTCACTCAGTTACGAGCAACAAAGGAAAGTATCAAAGTATGTGACTCACTTGTAGGGAACCTTGATGATCTTTGGTTGAAGGACTACATATACCATGATCACTATGAGAATCACTTATGACACTCATATAACGATCCATGTAGTGTTCTCTTGGTGGGTCGGTCCAGTACAACTTGTACCCATATGCAGACTACATATCTCATATTAGTCTCCACATATGCTAGTCGTTATGTATTATTGCAACCCACTCCACAATAATACTAGACTAGGGACATTTAAGAATATCATTATTCTAGGGTTACAATTTTGATTGTTACATTACGCAGAAACAAAAAAACAAACCATAATTGCTGGATTAGTTGCCTTAATAAAATATCATGAGTCAATGTGCCAAAAATACAATCATCTCATGATTGGCTTTTGGGCACAACACTAACAATCTACCACTTGCACTAAAAGCCAATCATCCATGTATCTAATACCGATGGACCTAGAATGGCTATCATGCTTCTACTGCGTAAGGGGCTTTGTCAGTGGATCAGCAATGTTGCTGTTTGTCGAAGTCCTGCATATCCTTATATCACCCCTCTCGATGATCTTCCTGATGAGATGATAGCATCAGAGTATGTGTTTGGATCACCGGTGAGATCGACGTTCCTTAGCCTGTGCGATTACTCCATTGTTGTCACAATAGAGCTCTATCGGGTCGGCAATGCTTGGAACCACTCCAAATTCAATGATGAACTTCTTGATCTAAATTACCTCCTTCGTAGCATCAGAGGCAGCAATGTACACAGATTCTGTTGTAGAGTCAACTACTTTCTCTTATTTTGAACTTTTCCGGCTCACAGCACCACCACCAATAGAAAGCACATAACCAAATTGTGATCTAAAATCATCCTTGTCGGATTGGAAGCTTGCATCGGTGTAACCCCTTACAACGAGCTCATCTTCACCTCCAAAGATCAAGAATGCATCCTTAGTCCTTTGTAAGTACTTAAGGATGTTCTTAACAGCTATCCAATGACTTTCACTAGGGTTCGATTGGTACCTACTCATCATACTTAAGGCATATGAGACATCGGGACGAGTATATATCAAGGCATACATGATGGATCCAATTGCTGAAGCATACGGAATCTTACTCATGCACTCTCTCTCCTCGGGTGTACTCGGACACTGAGGTCTAGAAAGAGTTATACCATGTGACATGGGCAAGAATCGTTTCTTGGAATCTTGCATGCTAAACCTCTTTAGCACCTTGTCAATGTATGTACTTTGACTGAGGCCAAGAAGCTTTCTAGATCTATCTCTATAGATCCTGATGCCTAATAGATAGGGTGCTTCACCCCAAGTCCTTCATAGAGAAACATTTCCCTAGCCAAGTCTTCATAGATTGTAGCTCAGGAATGTCATTCCCGATGAGTAGTATGTCATCTACATACAACACCAAGAAGACAATAGCGCTCCCACTAACCTTCTTGTAGACACAAAGTTCATCTTCATTTTTGATAAAACCAAACTCCTTGATTGCTTCATAGAAATGAAGATTCCAACTTCGAGAAGCTTGCTTCAGTCCATAAATGGACCTTTGCAACTTGCACACTTTATTGCCATTCTCAGGAGTGACAAAACCGTCAGGTTGTGTCATGTACACATCCTCAAGTAACTTTCCATTTAGGAATGCAGTTTTGACATCCGTTTGCCATATCTCATAATCATAGTGTGTAGCAATAGCGAACAAAATTTGAATGGATTTAAGCATAGCAACTGGTGAAAAAGTTTCATCATAGTCAATACCATGAATTTGCTTGAAACCTTTTGCAACCAATCGTCCCTTAAAGGTAATCACATTACCATCCATGTTAGTTTTCTTCTTGAAAACCCATTTGCACCCCATGGGTTTTACCACTTCAGGTGGGTCAACCAAAGTCCATACTTGGTTTTGATACATGGATTCCATCTCGGATTTCATGGCCACTAGCCACTTCTCAGAGTCAGGCCCCGACATAGCTTGTTGGTAGGTTATGGGCTCATCCTGATCGATGAGCATTCCATCACTAGTGTGAGTCATTAGAAATACATATCTCTCAGGCTCACGCCGAATCCTACCAGACCTACGTGAGCTCTGTGCTACAGGAACAGACTCTTGAACCACAACATCTTGTGGTGTCTGTTTAGGTTCCATTTCAGGTTCAATGTCTCCTTGTTGTTCTTGAATTTCTTCAAGTTCTACTTTCCTCCCACTAGTTCCTTTAGAGATAAACTCTTTCTCTAAAGAGACACCAATTCGAGCAACAAACACTTTTTGCTCAGAAGGATTGTAGAAATAGTAACCCTTTGTTTGTTTGGGATACCCAACAAAAAGGCATTTTTGAGATTTGGGCCCTAGTTTATCAGAGGATTGACATTTCACATAAGTGTCACAGCCCCAAATACTCATAAAAGATAAATTGGGATGCCTCCCACTCCATATCTCATATGGTGTCTTTTGAATCGATTTAGATGGAACTCGATTTAGTGTAAAAGTGGCTGTCTCTAGAGCATGTCCCCAAAAGGAGTTTGGAAGGTCAGCTTGACTCATCATAGAGCGAACCATGTCTAATAGAGTTTGATTTCTCCTTTCAGATACACCATTCCATTGAGGTGTACCTGGTGGAGTGACTTGTGATACTATACCACACTCCTTCAGATAGTCAAGGAATTCTCGATCCAAGTACTCTCCACCTCGATTTGATCAAAGCCCTTTGATACTCTTCCTGAGTTGATTCTTTACTTCATTCTTGAATTCTTTGAACTTTCCAAAGGATTCTGACTTGTGTCTCATAAGATACACATAGCCATATCTACTGAAGTCATCAGTGAAAGTAATGAAGTATTGGAAACCTCCTCTAGCTTGTGGAGACATAGGAACACATACATAACTATGTATGAGTCCTAGTAAGTCATTAGCCTTTTCACTTTGACCTATGAATGGGGCTTTGGTCATCTTGCCCAACAAACATGACTCACATGTCTCATATGATTCAAAATCAAATGAGTCCAAGAGTCCATCCTTATGGAGCTTGGATATGCGAGTCTCATTTATATGGCCCAAGCGATAGTGCCAGAGATAGGTCAGGTTTGAATCATTTAATCTGACTTTCTTGGTATTCACATTATAGATTGGATCTTCAAGGTCTAGAACATACAACCCATTGCTAAGTTGAGCACTACCATAAAAGTTTTCATTCAAATAAATAGAACAACATTTGTCCTTTATTATAAATGAAAAACCTTTCTTGTCCAAACAAGAAATAGAAATCAAATTTCTACTAATAGTAGGCACAAAGTAGCAGTTGTCTAATTCTAAAACTAATCCACTAGGTAAAGTGAGAACATAAGTCCCTACGGCTAAGGCAGCAACCCTTGCTCCATTTCCAACATGTAGGTCCACTTCACCTCGGGCCAATCTTCTACTTCTACTTAGATCCTGCACATTTGCACAAATGTGAGATCCACATCCAGTATCTAATACCCAAGATGAAAAAGTAGAAAAGTTAGCCTCTATAACAAAAATACCTGAAGTGGAAATCTTACTTCCCTTTTCCTTAGCAAGTTCTTCAAGATAGAACTTACAGTTGTGCTTCCAGTGTCCAGGCTGTTTACAATGGAAGCACTCCCCTTCCTTTGCCACACCACCCTTTGGTTTCAGTGCAGCTGAAGAAGAACTAGCATTGGACTTTCCATTAGCTTTATCCTTCTTCTTGTTGGCTTTTCCCTTTCCCTTGCCCTGTTGAACCATCAAAATGGGCTTAGCCTTCTTAAGGTTTTGCTCAGTAGTTCTCAACATATTGAGCAATTCAGGGCGGGACTTGTCAATGTCGTGCATGTTATAATTCATGATGAACTGAATGTAGCTTTCAGGCAACAATTGCAAGACTACATCAACAGCCAACTTTTTTTGAAGAGCAAATCCCAAATTCTCAAGATTCTCAATGTACCCAATCATCTTGAGCACATGAGGACCCACGGGACTTCCCTCAAACATCTTGCACTAAAACAATGCCTTAGAGGTCTCAAACCTCTCATGCCTAGCTTGCTCTTGGAAAAGCATTTTGAGATGTTCGATCATATCGAACACCCCCATGTTCTCATGTTGCTTCTGAAGCTCAGATTCCAAGGTAATAAGCATGAGGCATGCAACATCCAAAGCATCATCAGAATGCCTTTTGTGAGCATCCCTTTCAGCTCTTGGAGCAGTGGCAGCAGGCTCATTCAGAATGGGCTGCTCTAGGACATAAGTAAATATGCAGTGTAAGAGTCATGTTTTTTAATTCATTTAATAAGGACTTTTATTAAACGATACTCTTACTATTTTCGTCAAAACAATAACCCTCGATATTATTTCGGAACACCTTGGCACTAAGGTATTCTAGTGGGCCAACATCCATATTTGACCATAACCTGAGTCAGCTTTGGCTTTTCTCTCAAGTTACAGCTATTTAGGTAGGCAACTCCTTGCCAATTGCATCTTATGCAACTCTTGGATAGTTGGGTGAATAACACTTGTCCATGCTCATCTCATGAACTTAAGCCCAACTTTATGCCTCTAAGTCCTTAATCCTATTAGGATGACTTAGTTAAGTCGGACCCAAAGTTAGCAATTTGGATATCACTATTATCCCATCGCGCCTTACCAAGATGAACATAGGTGCTTTGCTTTGGCAAACCCACCTAATGTTGATCAAAGTCTTGACGAGTGCCAACATTTGGAAGGCATCACATTTAATGACTTAATATTTTTTTGAGGGATTTTTCATTTGATCTCACCAATTTGTTATCTCTAGTTGTCTTATACATGCATCACATACAAATATAAAACATGCATCTCATGCGTACAAGAAAGTAAACGTGACATGGTTATAGCCCAAACTAGGCGATATTCTCAAGCCAATGAGAATATCATCAAAGCCTAAGAAAAGAAAAGGGTCTTCACAAGCTCCTTCTCTTCCTTTCTTGGTTGCCCTTTTGTTGTCACCTCCTTGGACATGCCACCTTGGATGATCCTATAATGTACCATTAGATCAATAATAGAAACCTCGAGTTACATTCAAGGGGAGTAAGGAGATAAGAGAATGTACAATGAGAGTGATAAGAAAAAGCCACGACTCACAGGCCGTATTTACAAGTACAACCAATCAAGGGCTATAACCATGCACCATGCTTCAAACACCAATCAGCATATCATGTCAAATCTCATTCAAGAAAAATGTATGCCAATTGACGCGTGTTGATTAACTAGTTTTTATTTATGTGGCGCTTCGCATATGGCGGTCCCGTTGGCCGGTCAGCAAGCGGTGGTTCCGCTGACCGGTCATCGAACGGGGTCAAGGGGGGCTGCCCTTGCGGGGCGTTGCGAGGGGGCAGCACCCCCCCGGTGCAAAAAATTGTCTTACAATTGCTTAGCCCGATTTTTTTAGCAAGTAGGCACCCGAGACTCCTCCATTCAAGCCACCAAAAATACCTTACTTTCGGTGCCCAAACAGGCCGAATCCAAACCAAGCTAGGGTTTTTGCAGCTATTGCAAGAATCTTAATCCATATAGGTATCTCATACCTATCAATTTTGGGTTAATCTCATTAACCAATTAGTGTCGTTTCTTCATATATGTCATATGTTCATTATGGGTTACGGTTTCATGCATCATAAATCAATCTAATTAATCATGGATGAAAGAAACCGAACACATAACATCATGGGATTCAACATTCAATCCCGATTTAGGGTTTCACCAGTAGCTCTGATACCACTGTAGGGTTTTGGGAGCCAAACAGTGCAACAAAATTTAACCGAAACCTTCCAGGATCCAAGTGAAACGAGGTAAACCAGGTGTTCGAAAATTTTCATACCTAATTTCGGTTGAGATCTCTCACTCAACTGTAGAGTTGAATCACAGAACCTGAACAGTTGACGTGTTCAAGCTTTCTATGGTATCCACATGAGCCTCTCGGGATCACCACGCTTCCACCACGTCCCGGCAGATGCGTTTCTCTTCCTCTTGCAGTGCTAGCTTGCATCTTCCAAGGAATTGCAAGAGAAGAGTACAACCTTCCTTTTGGGAGGCTAAGGCAAAGAGACCTGTGAATTTCTCACTAGAAGTTGTATTTATAGTGAGACTCAACTTCCAGGCCTAATGGGTTTCAAAGCCCTAATCCAATTAGGCTTTAATTTCGGGCTTAATAATGGCTCAACTCTTGGGCCCATTATTAATACGAAATTAAAGTGAAACCATAACCAAAATAATTAGCCCACGCACTCTAATGATCCAAATAGCTCTATGCGTGTGACCCAATAGGCTCTTACCACGTTAGCAATGATCATAAATCACATTTATGATCATAAGCAATGAGCGGTGTCTAGCAACACATCATTGCTACCCAAGTGACAAGATTGTCGATGATTCAACTAAACCTTTATGATCATCACCGATATATGCCATTGTCCCTTTGTCCAAGATATCAAGACTAAGTACGAGACATGGAATGTGTCACTCTCGTATAGCCCAATCTTTGGTTTCTTGATTACCGAGTAGACCAACTTAAACTGATGACATTGATATCGTATATCAACTCATCCGAGCATGGCCATGCATTTTTCTAAGTCTTACTCTATCAAGGGGCCTGAAGATATCACTCCCGTTACATAGGAGGGACAAATCCAATCTTGATCATACAAATCCCTCCGCATGATATGTGACATACCCAATGACCTCCTTCAAGTTCACTCAGTTACGAGCAACAAAGGAAAGCATCAAAATATGTGACTCACATGTAGGGAACCTTGATGATCTTAGGTCGAAGGACTACATATACCATGATCACTATGAGAATCACTTATGACACTCATATAACGATCCATGTAGTGTTCTCATGGTGGGTCGGTCCAGTACACAAGTTCTCCAACTTGTACCCATATGGAGACCACATATCTCATATTTGTCTCAACATATGCTAGTCGTTATGTATTATTGCAACCCGCTCCACAATAATACTAGACTAGGGACATTTGAGAATATCATTATTCTAGGGTTACAATTTTGTTTGTTACGTTATGTAGAAACAAAACAACAAACAATAATTGCTAGATTAATGCCTTAATAAAATATCATGAGTCAATGTGCAAAAAATACAATCATCTCAGGATTGCCTTTTGGGCACAACACTAACACTCTTTCACTTTGGCAGGGATGTGTTTGCCCTTGCTTCTACTGCGCTCCTTAAGCTCTTCTGCAGAAAGGCCCCCCGCCGAAGAACCCAAGAGGTCTGCCGAGGTGGTAAGACTTCGGGGAGTGGAGCTTATGGCTAGCTCTGGTGGCAGGTCGGCTTGGACCTCAGGCTTGTCCCCGAGCTCCATAACATCCTCCGGAGGTGGGGGAAGAAGGTCCTTCTTTGCCTTCTCAGCCGAAGATGGCCCACTTACAGACGCCTTTCTCCTCTCTAGGCCGCCTTCTTCTTCTGTTCCCCCTTCTCGACTTGACCGAGGAAGAGGGATTTGTAGAAGATGGCTGACTGGTCGCCCATCTCTGAAAAAAAGGAAAAATATCAGTGTAAGTCCAAAGGGATACTTATACCAAAAATTTGGAAGGTAACTTACTCTAAAAAAGGGCTTCATAAGTGAGCTCCCTCCGAATGAGCATCACCAGCCAGGACTTCTTCCCGTCGATGGCAGGAGCTGGCATGCCGAGATCGATTTTATGCTCCTTGAGCACCTCTAGCTCCCGAAGGACCTCTTCGGTCATAAGGTTCCACCTAATGGGGAAGGGATACAAGGAGCGCGGCAAGACCTCGGCATCCCGGTCGGCGACAGCTCAGATACGGCTGTCGAAATCCTCAAACCTCGCTGCCAACTCATGAGTTAGCAACTTCTTAGGATCAACGACGTCCGTCTCGAGCGTCCCCTAGGCCCGCCTAGTCGGCACATGCGACCATGCCTCTGCCACCTTCAAGAAGAAGAACTTCCTTTGCCACCCTCACCAACTATCCCTAGTGTCGAAGGTGAACATGTATTTTTTGCTCCCAGATCTCCGAGGTAGGATGAAATAGAAGCCACCCTTCGGGACCGGATAGAGCTTGTAGTACTGCATGAAAATGATGAAATGGGGTTCTATCTTGAAAACCCAACACATGCAAAGGAAAGCATTGAAGTAACAATAGGAGTTGGGAGGAAGTTGATTCACGGCTATGCCATGGAATTGGCAAAAGTCACAAATCATCTTCGGTGGGGGAAACCGAAGTCCGGCCTTCAGTTGGGCTCAAAAAATAGTAACCTCCCCACTATTATTCATGAAGCTGAAATGGCCGAGACAGGGTAGCCTAGTAATGGCATAAGAAGGAAGGAAAAACTTAGTTGTCCACTTTGCTAATTTCTCCGAAGTGGTACAACATGGGTGAGACTTGAGAGGGAGCCAGCTCTCGTGAGTTGTTTGGACGGACATGAGGGGGACAGGGGAAGACATATTCAGCTAAAAGAAATGACTTTGGGAAAAAATGCTAGGGGACTTCGGGAATAAGAAAATGACTTCGGAGTCTAAAAAAAATGGAAACCGAAGAGATCGAGGAACCTCTGAAAGGGAAACCCACCGAAATGTTTGCCGAAGTCTGGATTAGTAGCTGCCATCGTAAAAGGTCACCGAAAATTGCTCCGATGCTTGCACCGCTGCGAAAGAGAAAAAGAGCTCGAGAGCAGACAAAAACAGGACAGAAGCAAAGGATAGCAAATGAAGGTTATGAGGGGAAGGAAGGAATATATAGATTGAAGAGGGGTAACTGAATCATCGCCATAACTAGCCTACGAAGGCAAATCATCGCCATAATTACCCCTTGAACTCGAAAGGACGCGACTGGTGTAACCGATGCAACTGCCCCCCAATCACCGTGTGCCACGTGCCTTCCAATGCAGGAAATGAGGGCATGCCTTCCGACACTGCGAAAACCTAGGCACGCATATCTGAAGCGATGCTCCTGACTATGAGACGTGACAGTGCACTGACCTGTAGCAGAAAAAGTAAAGAAAGGAAGCCCTCACCACGGAGACACCAAATGGATCAATTGGGGGGTGAGGAGTGACACCTATGGGCTATCTTGGCTGATAAGATGCACCTTTGGTATCAAAGTGTCCCCCACACAGTATTCTACTATGGGCCCTACAAGGTGCCCATGAAGATTCTACAAGCCGAAGTCTCCACTTCGACTTTCTGAAGGGGGGCATGTGATAGCAAAGCGCTGTTGCCCTTCGTCCCGAAAGCTCGGGTAAAGGGCCACCTTCAGTAAAAGTGGGCGTCACCCCCGAGGAATAGAGCACCAACCACGGGAAGGTAGATACCTCAAACATTAGACCTCGGTGATCCATCATCACTGGGGAGTGACCTAACCTCGAAATAGGTCACCCACCTCGGGAATACGGTGCAATACCATCTTCGGCAGGATGGCCTAACCAGCTTCAGAGAAGGAAGGCTTACCTCCTCCGGCAGGGGAAGACACCTACGAAAGGGATCATCCATACTAAGGGGACACACGGATGATCAAAGCGACCTTGGGGAGAAACCCTCCTCTTCCAAAAAGGTCTATTTTACTGATGGGATCTTGAGAATACGAAAAAAATGGTTAAGGAGCCCCTGACATGCCGCCCCCGTACACGTCCTGACACACTGCCCGCAGACATGCCCTGACACGCAGACCTACTATGGCCCTGGCTGTTGGACAAGACGGCCTATAGCCAGCTAGAGGTCCTCATTCCTGAAGGCACGGACTACATCCGACCGAACACGTGTCATGATCTAAGCAGGCTATGTCAGGCGGATTTCTCCTTGCATCCTCTTTTAAATATCTGGGAAATGGCCTCAGTAGGTGGGTGGACTCTTAAGGAAAAACATACCTTCTATTCCTACCATTCTCCATCTCACTAAATAGCTGACTTGGGCGTCGGAAGCTCCTCCCCCAGAAAAGCTCTTTGGGGACCTCCTAACCCTCTTTATTTTTTTTTAGTATTTCAGGCAATCTCTCCTAGCAAGCCCCTTCTTCATATGTTCCTCCCTTCCCAGAAGTCCCTTCTAAGCTCACCATGTCATACAGCGAAGATGCCAATGGGCATTAATACGCACCCTAAGTTACAGAAGTTCCTGAGACACAATGGACTCAAGAACAGGATGCTGGAAAGCTGATGCATAGCACAATAAGTACCAACTTTAAAAATACCAAATGTGATCCTAAGATCACCAAATTTTCTAGATCATAACTAGACATATGGAAGTTCACATACCTAAAATTCCAGCTGAAAACTCAAACAACAAGTTTCAGTTTGAATGAGATCTTTCAACTGGACCTGAAATGACAAAATTGAGGGGAGTAAGTTTCATTGAGAAACTTAGTAAGGGTAACACTTGGATTCAATAGACAATGTGACCATCATTAAAATCTACATCCAAACACACTAAAACACAAAAAACACAACACATATATACAAGGTATAGCAACCAAATGCAATAGCCATTCACAACCAACAAACACATGAAATGCAACAACAATAATAACCATAGGTTAGTCCATAAAACACATAATAAACATAACCAAATCACTATGGCTGCCCTCCTCAAGCTAATGCTTGGTCTTAAGAGGATTTTAACACTAGTTAGCACTAACTTTGGGCTTTAGAAACCTTCACTTCACTGCCATCATTGTGCGCTTCACACTTGGTTGCAAAACCTTCAATATGTGCACTCCTCTCATTAAGCTTGGTTCATCAAGCGCATGGCTGTCTTCCAAGCTTAGCCCTAGCTCCATTGTTGCTTGAAATATATACAAAACAACCCATGAGAGCAAAAGAACCCTTACAAAAGTGGGTAGGCCAAAAATCAAGCTTGATCCTCGAAGCATCCAAGCAATAGCTCTAGTTTGCTTCCAATTGCTTCCTTTTGGCTTCAATTTCAATCAATTGCAAGTTTGAAGGTGTGGTGGATATGGAGGAAGTGTGGCTATGTTCTTGGGCTGGAGGAGGCTGACAATGGGAGAGACATAAGTGAATTGGGCACTTAAATGGCCTTAAATCAGCTTAAGGGCACAAAACACACTTAAACAAGCTTAACCTTGCTTTATGTCATTTTCCATCTCACTAATTATGGTCTCTTTGTCTTAAAATCATTGGTGTAGTTGTTCCCAATATTTTTGACTATTTATCAAGCCAAGGCTGCCTCCTCCACGGTGGGATAACCACACAATTCCACCCTTTGACTTTGTCAAGCAACCCTTAAGGCTTTTCTGGGGGGCCAAGTTACCAACTTGAGACACTTTTAAAGAGGTGTTGATCATTTCTTTTACCCCCACACTTCAATCACTGTGGTGAGAATTATACAATATAATGGTTTTTGGCCATCATGACACACTTGTAATTCCCCCTTTTTTGTGAGGTGGTAACAATCCTCCCATCTTTCAAAATTTTTGACCTCTAGAATAGCCTTTGGCTTCATGTATTCTTTAGGATACCTTTCCATAAGGTCTTTTTTAGTTTCCTAGGTTACTTCTCTTTCATAATAAAGTGACCACTGAACTTTTACCATGGGAATAAGTTTGTTCCCTAACCTTCTGGTATCCTTGGCTAAGATAGCTATAGGTTTCTCTTCATATGTCAAGTTAGGTTCCAATTGTACATCTTCCAATACAATAGCATGCTTTGTGTCCAATAGACACTTCTTAAGCATACTGATGTGAAAATCATTATGAACACTTGACATTCTTGGCAGTGGAGCTAACCTATATGCTACCTTGCCAACTGTGTCCAATATCTCATAAGGACCTATGTATCTTGGAGCTAACTTGGTTCTTCTACCAAATTTGATAGTGCAACTTTTAGCTAAACATTGTCACCAACTTCAAATTCCAAGCCTCTCGTTCTTTTGTTCACATAGGTTGTGGTACTTTCCTTTGCTGCCTTTAATGTCTCTTGAATTTTCTTGATTTTGGTTGTTGTCTCTTCAATACTTTTGAGACCCAACTCTAGCCTATCTGAGGCTTCCACCGAATAGTGTGGTGTCATGCACCTTCTTCCATATAATGCTTCATAAGGTGCCATACCAATGGTGCTTTGGTAACTATTGTTATATCAAAATTTCTCCAATGGCAAGTGTTGATCCCATTCACCTTTTGAAATCCAACACACAGCTCCTAAGCATGTCTTCCAGTATCTGTATCACTCTTTCAGATTGCCCATCTGTCTAAAGATGATAAATAGTACTTAGATGGATTTTGGTTCCTAGTGGTTTATGAAAAGCACTCCAAAATTGAGCTATAAATGTTGGATCTTTATCGGATACAATGGAGTTTGGCACTCCATGTAGTCTTACTATGTCCTAGACATACTTCTGAGCTAGGTTCTCCAATGAGTCTGTGAGTTTCATAGGTAAGAAGTGGGCACATTTGGTTAGCCTACCCAGATTATATCATGCCTTAATCTAGTCATAGGCAACCCAGTCAAAAAGTCCAATCTACCAAGAACCAAAGAGAAACTTCTCCAAAGTAGGGTTAGCCTATCTACAATGACCCAGATTGTATCATGCCTTAATCTAGTCATAGGCAACACAGTCAAAAAGTCCAGTCCGCCAAGAACCAAAGAGAAACTTCTCTAAAGTAGCAATATTTTGGCAAAAATCTGTCAGTCTACATCTAGAATATGTGCCTTTATATAGGCCTAAACTAGGGTAAAAACATAGAAACAATTCTCAGCCCAAGTCCCTTAGGAATCCTAGATACAAAGATAGAGGAAAACCTAGTCAAATTAGGACTCAAACTCCTAGTTTGAACAAGTTTAGTGTATGCAGCGTATGCGACTTGTCCAAAATGATTTGAACCTTTTTGATAGCATAAATAACATCCTAAATAATGTAAATAAATAGTAATTTAAATAAAATAAAGTTCAAATAGAAGATTAAACCTGAAAACCCCCAAATAGCCTTCTTGGGTGCATTTTTTGGCACTTTAGGGTTTTCACTTGTATCTTCAGCTCCAAGCTTGAATATTTGAGTTTGAATGGCATGAATCTTGCTCTTATATGTTGGAAAGAGGTCTTAAAAAGTTAGAGCTTAGAAATCTAGCTTGTGGACACAAAATGCAACAAGAACACTTAAGGGGGCTTTGAGTGGTGTCCTTGGTGTCCTTGCTTTGTGAATTGTCTAAGCACTCTAGAACTGAGTACCAACAATGTACATCATCTCCATATGGTGTCTTGAAATTTCTAGCAGCTCCTTGTGAAGTTCCATGTCCATTCTCCATGAAGAAACTTGAAACAAAGGCTTGTAGTGCACTTGAGAACTCCTTAGGTTTCTTTCTTGTCATAGGTCCACTAGAAACCTTCAATGGATCCTTCCCTTCTTTGAGTGTGCCTTCCTTGATCATATCACCCATGGTGGGATAGCCCCACAATTCTACCCTTTGACTTAAGTCAAAAGCTTGAACACCTTAAGGTTTACACTAAGACATTTAGGTCCTTAATGCCTTTAGTGTTTCCTTTGTCCAAAATTGTCTTCCACGAGCAATTTGGTCCTCCAATATCACTTTCATACCATTTATATCCTTCTCATAACTCTCTAAGTCTCTTTCTTGAGATTTTTTCAATTGAGTAACCAAATTTCCAAAACCTTACAAAAAAGTCGATAGGTTTGCTTGACAAACAAGCAATCCTTAAGGCTTTTCTTGGGGGCCAAGTTACCAATTTGGAACACTTTTAAGGAGGTGTGGATCATGCCTTTTAACCCCCATACTTCAATCACTATGGTGGGAATTATACAATATAATGGTTTTTGGCCATTTTGACACTTGTAATTCTCCCATTTTGGTGTGGAGGTAACATGTACTATGTTCCCGCTCTAGCTCCTTAGATCGGAAACTCAGCTAGGTGACTAGGCATACCTTACCTTTACCACTAGGTGTACTAGGCTCCCACCTTAATTCCTTATGTCTAGGACTCAACTAGGTGACTAAGTGTTACTATGCCTTTACCTTCCTAGGTGAACCTTGAATGATACTAGCCTTGGCACTTATTACACCTAAATGAGTTGGACATTACAAGGAATGATGCTTGCCCTAAGTGCTCTTTGTGATTTCTAGCACATACTAGGGTCCCAAATATACTAAGGTGGGCTAAATGCCTTGTTCTTTCAAGGCCCCTCAAAGTACTTTTATAACCTAGCTTGAGTTTTAATTTACTTACCAACTTAGGCCTTATAGTGTTTCCTATTAGTGTTTTGCCCAAAAAGGCCAATCATGAGATGATTGTATTTTTGCACATTGAGTCATGATATTTTATTGAGGCATTAATCCAGCAATTTTGTTTGTTGTTTTGTTTCTGCGTAACGTAATAAACATAATTGTAACCCTAGAATAATGATATTCTTAAACGTCCCTAGTCTAGTATTATTATGGAGCGGGTTGCAATAATACATAATGACTAGCATATGTGGAGACTAATATGAGATATGTAGTCTACATATGGGTACAAGTTGGAGAACTTGTGTACTGGACCGACCCACCATGAGAACACTTCATGGATCGTTATATGAGTGTCATAAGTGATTCTCATAGTGATCATGGTATATGTAGTCCTTCGACCCAAGATCATCAAGGTTCCCTACATGTGAGTCACATACTTTGATACTTTCCTTTGTTGCTCGTAACTGAGTGAACTTGAAGGAGGTCATTGGGTATGTCACATATCATGCAGAGGGATTTGTATGATCAAGATGGGATTTGTCCCTCCTATGTAACGGGAGTGATATCTTTGGGCCCCTTGATAGAGTGAGACTTAGAAAATGCATGGCCATGCTCCGATGAGTTGATATATGATATCAATGTCATCAGTTTAAGTTGGTCTACTCGGTAATCAAGAAACCAAAGATTGGGCTATACGAGAGTGACACATTCCATGTCTCGTGCTTAGTCTTGATATCTTGGACAAAAGGACAATGGCATATATCGGTGTTGATCATAAAGGTTTAGTCGATTCACCGACAATCTTGTCACTTGGGTAGCAATGATGTGTTGCTAGACACCGCTCATTGCTTATGATCATAAATGTGATTTATGATCATTGCCAACATGGCAAGAGCCTATTGGGTCGCACACATAGAGCTATTTGGATCATTAGAGTACATGGGCTAATTATTTGGGTTATGGTTTCACTTTAATTTCGTATTAATAATGGGCCAAGGAGTTGAGCCATTATTAAGCCCAAAATTAAATCATAATTGGATTAGGGCTTTGAATCCCATTAGGCCTGGAAGTTGAGTCTCACTATAAATACAACTTTTAAGTGAGAAATTCGCAGGTCTCCTTGCCCTAGCCTCCCAAAAGGACAGCCGCACTCTTCTCTTGCAATTCCTTGGAGGACGAAAGCTAGCACTGCGAGCGCAAGAGAAACGCATCTACCAAGACGTGGTGGAAGCGTGGTGATCCCGAGAGGCTCGTGTGGATACCATAGAGAGCCTAAACACGTCAACTGTTCAGGTTTTGTGATTCGACTCTACAGTTGAGTGAGAGATCTCAACCAAAAATTAGGTATGAAATTTTCGAACACCCGGTTTACCACGTTTCACTTGGATCCTGGAGGGTTTCGGTTAATTTCCGCTGCGCTGTTTGGCTCCCGAAACCCAACAGTGGTATCAGAGCTACTGGTGAAACCCTAAATCGGGATTGAGTGTTGAATCGCATGATGCTATGTGTTCGATTGGTTTTTGGCCATGATTAATTAGATTGATTCATGATGCATGAAACCGGAATTCATAATGAACATATGAGATATATGAAGAAACGACACAAATTGGTTAATGAGATTAACCTGAAATTGATAGGTATGAGATACCTATATGGATTAGGATTCTTGCAATAGTTGCAAAAACCCTAGGTTTGTTCGGATTCGGCCTGTTCGGGCACCGAAAGTAAGGTATTTTTGGTGGCTCGAATGGAGGAGTCTCGGGTGCCTACTTTCTCCAAATACAAGATTTCGGGCTAAGTAATTGTAAGACAATTTTTTGCGCCGGGGGGCGCTGCCCCCCACGCCCCCCGCAAGGGTGGCTCCCCTTGACCCCTTCCGCTGACCAGGTAGCGGAACCACCGCCCGCTGACCGGCCAGCGGGACCGCCGTATGCGAAGCGCCACATAAATAAAAACTGGTTAATCAACAGGTGAAAATTGGCATGCATCTTTGTTGAATGAGATTTGACATGATATGCTGATTGGTGTTTGAAGCATGGTTCATGGTTATAGCCCTTGATTGGTTGTACTTGTAAATATGGCCTGCGAGTCGTGCCTTTTCTTATCACTCTCATTGTACATTCTCTTCTCACCTTACTCCCCTCGAATGTAACTCGAGGTTTCTATTATTGATGTAATGGTGCATTATGGGCTCATCCAAGGTGGTATGTCCAAGGATCATGCAAGGAGGTATGTCCAAGGAGGTGACAACAAAAGGGCAGCCAAGAAAGGAAGAGAAGGAGCTTGTGAAGACTCTTTTCTTTTCTTAGGCTTTTATGATATTCTCATTGGCTTGAGAATATCGCATAGTTTGGGCTATAACCATGTCACGTTTATTTCTTGTAAGCATGAGATGCATGTTTTATATTTGTATGTGATGCATGTATAAAACAACCGGAGATAACAAATTGGTGAGATCAAAAGATAAAATCCCTCAAACAAATATTAAGTCATTAAATGTGATGCCTTCCAAATGTTGGCACTCGTCAAGACTTTGATCAACATTAGGTGGGTTTGCCAAAGCAAAGTACCTATGTTCATCTTGGTAAGGCGCGATGGGATAATAGTGATATCCAAACTGCTAACTTTGGGTTCGACTTAACTAAGTCATCCTAATAGGATTAGGGACTTAGAGGCATAGAGTTGGGCTTAAGTTCATGAGATGAGATTGGACAAGTGTTGTTCACCCAACTATCCAAGAGTTGCATAAGATGCAATTGGCAGGGAGTTGCCTACCTAAATAGCTGTAACTTGAGAGAAAAGCCAAAGCTGACTCAGGTTGTAGTCAAATATGGATCTTGGCCCACTAGAATACCTTAGCGCCGAGGTGTTCCGAAATAATATCGAGGGTTATTATTTTGAGGAAAATAGTGGGAGTATCGTTTAATAAAAGTCCTTATTAAATGAATTAAAATACATGACTCTTACACCGCATATTTACTGTTGTAGATAACCATGGCACAAAACACATCGACACTTTCGTTGCGATTGATCCTTGAGAAGGAAAAACTGAATGGGACCAACTTTCTCAAATGGTACCGAAACTTGAGGATAGTCCTCAAACAATAGAGAAAGGCTTATGTACTAGAGCAGCCCATTCCGAATGAGCCTGCTGCCACTGCTCCAAGAGCTGAAAGGGATGCTCACAAGAGGCATTCTGATGATGCTTTGGATGTTGCATGCCTCATGCTTATTACCTTGGAATCTGAGCTTCAGAAGCAACATGAGAACATGGGGGCGTT
Organism: Aquilaria yunnanensis; assembly: GCA_039654915.1. Taxonomy (NCBI): domain Eukaryota; kingdom Viridiplantae; phylum Streptophyta; class Magnoliopsida; order Malvales; family Thymelaeaceae; genus Aquilaria; species Aquilaria yunnanensis. Next base: position 82,660,392 of record CM077598.1, read on the forward strand.
CGATATCATCAAACATCTCAAAATGCTTTTCCAAGAGCAAGCTAGGCATGAGAGGTTTGAGACCTCTAAGGCATTGTTTCAGTGCAAGATGTCTGAGGGAAGTCCCGTGGGTCCTCATGTGCTCAAGATGATTGGGTACATTGAGAATCTTGAGAATTTGGGATTTGCTCTTCAGAAAGAGTTGGCTATCGATGTAGTCTTGCAATCGTTGCCCGAAAGCTACAGTCAATTCATCATGAACTATAACATGAACGACCTTGACAAGTCCTTCCCTAAATTGCTCAACATGTTGAGAACTGCTGAGCAAAACCTTAAGAAGGCTAAGCCCATTTTGATGGTTCAAAAGGGCAAGGGAAAGGGAAAAGCTAACAAGAAGAAGGATAAAGCTAATGGAAAGTCCAATTCTAGTTCTTCTTCAGCTGCACTGAAACCAAAGGGTGGTGTGGCAAAGGAAGGGGAGTGCTTCCATTGTAAGCAACTTGGACACTGGAAGCGTAACTGCAAGCTCTATCTTGAAGAACTTGCTAAGGAAAAAGGAAGTAAGACTTCCATTTCAGGTATTCTTGTTATAGAGGCTAACTTTTCTACTTCCTCATCTTGGGTATTAGATACTGGATGTGGATCTCACATTTGTGCAAATGTGCAGGATCTAAGTAGAAGTAGAAGATTGGCCCGAGGTGAAGTGGACCTACGTGTTGGAAATGGAGCAAGGGTTGCTGCCTTAGCCGTAGGGACTTATGTTCTCACTTTACCTAGTGGATTAGTTTTAGAATTAGACAACTGCTACTTTGTGCCTACTATTAGTAGAAATTTGATTTCTGTTTCTTGTTTGGACAAGAAAGGTTTTTCATTTATAATAAAGGACAAGTGTTGTTCTATTTATTTGAATGAAATCTTTTATGGTAGTGCTCAACTTAGTAATGGGTTGTATGTTCTAGACCTTGAAGATCCAATCTATAATGTGAATACCAAGAAGGTCAAATTAAATGATTCAAACCTGACCTATCTCTGGCATTGTCGCTTGGGCCATATAAATGAGACCCGCATATCCAAGCTCCATAAGGATGGACTCTTGGACTCATTTGATTTTGAATCATATGAGACATGTGAGTCATGTTTGTTGGGCAAGATGACCAAAGCCCCATTGACAGGGCAAAGTGAAAGGGCTAATGACTTACTAGGACTCATACATAGTGATGTATGTGGCCCTATGTCTACACAAGCTAGAGGAGGTTTCCAATACTTCATTACTTTCACTGATGACTTCAGCAGATATGGCTATGTGTATCTTATGAGACACAAGTCAGAATCCTTTGAAAAGTTTAAAGAATTCAAGAATGAAGTAGAGAATCAACTCGGGAAGAGTATCAAAGTGCTTCGATCAGATCGAGCTGGAGAGTACTTGGATCGAGAATTCCTTGACTATCTGAAGGAGTGTGGTATAGTATCACAACTCACTCCACCAGGTACACCTCAATGGAATGGTGTATCTGAAAGGAGAAATCGAACTCTGTTAGACATGGTTCGCTCCATGATGAGTCAAGCTGACCTTCCAAACTCCTTTTGGGGACATGCTCTAGAGACAGCCACTTTACACTAAACCGAGTTCCATCTAAATCGGTTCAAAAGACACCATATGAGATATGGAGTGGGAGGCATCCCAATTTGTCTTTTATGAAGATTTGGGGCTATGACGCTTATGTGAAACGTCAATCCTCTGACAAACTAGGGCCCAAATCTCAAAAATGCCTTTTTGTTGGGTATCCCAAAGAAACAAAGGGTTACTATTTCTACAATCCCTCTGAGCAAAAAGTGTTTGTTGCTCGAACTGGTGTCTTTTTGGAGAAAGAGTTTATCTCTAAAGGAACTAGTGGGAGGAAAGTAGAACTTGAAGAAATTCAAGAACAACAAGGAGACATCGAACCTGAAATGGAACCTGAACAGACACCACAAGATGTTGTGGTTCAAGAGTCTGTTCCTATAGCACAGAGCCCACGTAGGACTGGTAGGATTCGGCATGAGCCCGAGAGATATGGATTTCTCGTGACTCACACCGGTGATGTGATGCTCATGGATCAAGATGAGCCCACAACCTACCAACAAGCTATGTCGGGGCCTGACTCTGAGAAGTGGCTAGTGGCCATGAAATCCGAGATGGAATCCATGTATGAAAACCAAGTATGGACTTTGGTTGACCCACCTGAAGGGGTAAAACCCATAGGGTGCAAATGGGTTTTCAAGAAGAAAACTGACATGGATGGTAATGTGATTACCTTTAAGGGACGATTGGTTGCAAAAGGTTTCAAGCAAATTCATGGTATTGACTATGATGAAACTTTTTCACCAGTTGCTATGCTTAAATCCATCTGAATGTTGTTTGCTATTGCTGCACACTATGATTATGAGATATGGCAAATGGATGTCAAAACTGCATTCCTAAATGGAAAGCTACTTGAGGATGTGTACATGACACAACCTGAGGGTTTTGTCACTCCTGGGAATGCCAATAAAGTGTGCAAATTGCAAAGGTCCATTTATGGACTGAAGCAAGCTTCTCGAAGTTGGAATCTTCATTTTGATGATGCAATCAAAGAGTTTGGTTTTATCAAAAATGAAGATGAACCTTGTGTCTACAAGAAGGTTAGTGGGAGCGCTATTGTCTTCTTGGTGTTGTATGTAGATGACATACTACTCATCGGGAATGACATTCCTGAGCTACAGTCTATGAAGACTTGGCTAGGGAAATGTTTCTCTATGAAGGACTTGGGTGAAGCAGCCTATGTGTTAGGCATCAGGATCTATAGAGATAGATCTAGAAAGCTTCTTGGCCTAAGTCAAAGTACATATATTGACAAGGTGCTAAAGAGGTTTAGCATGCAAGATTCCAAGAAAGGATTCTTGCCCATGTCATATGTGATGCCCCAAAGCATCTTCGTTTGCTGTCATGTTGACAGGTGGAGAGACTTCCTAAGGAGGCGAGCGCCTGGAGCTCTGGTTTCCCAACTGAGTGTGCCTAAAAAGCTCAAAGAAGAGGTTAGGAGGTCCCCGGTTTGCTTTTCCGGGGAGGACCCTCCGACGCCCAAGTCAGTTTTCTGAGTGAAAGTGGAGGAAGAACACTAAGGGATCAAGTGTCTTGCCTGTTTTGTGTTTTCTCAGAGGGAGGAAAATGCCCATCCTTTGCCCAGTCCCATTTCCTAGTATTTATAGGAGTAGCTGGTCCGTTCAGATCATGACACGTGTTCGGTTGGATTTGATCTGTACTTTTGGACCTAGGGGACAGGCAGCCGTTTGCAGCCTTCTTTAGCCCTGGACCCGGACAGGTTGTGTCAGGACTGGGGCGGCTGCGGCGTGTCAGTTCGCCGTTCTGATGTGACGTGTGGGGCTTGTGGGCGACATGTCAGAGGCACCTTAAATGCTCATATCGTGCTCCCGAGGTCCCCTGGGCGAGGTCGCCCTTCGGTGCGTGCACCCTCTTCGGATTCTATCCATCTTTTGGTCCGAGCACCTCCTTCGGGATCTATCCCATAGTTCTGGGAGTTCCCTTGATGAACACCTTCTTCGGGACTTATACCCATAGTCCGGCGATTCCCTTGTTTAGGTGTTTCTTGTTCGGGGAAGATCCTCTTCGGGGCTTCTGCCTTCGGGGAGATTCTTCCTTGCTTCAGAGAGATGGCTTTCTTACCCGAAGACGGTCAGTTTGGCCCCTCGATGGAGACGGTGTTATCCTCGAAATTCCTGACGAGCTAACCGAAGTCTCGAGCTCATAGTGTTTGACTTCGCACCTTCCGAGGTCAGTAAAAAGTTCCTCTCTTGGGTGACGTCAGACTCCTCGGCCAATATTCTGGCAGGGAGTTACTACCGAGAAGGCAATAGCCTTTGGCTATCACAGGCCCCCCTCCGAAAAGCCGAAGTGAGAAACTTCGGTTCATCGGTTTTCGGGTCCTGTGGTTATGATATCTGCGCCGAAGACGCCTTCTTCTGCCTGAAGCGATGGGCAGCCCTTTTTGCGTCATCGAGGCGCGAGAAGATAGGCTGTCCCTGTGCCGAAGATACACCTTCTGCCCGAAGTCACAGGATGTCTCTTGGTGTCCTCGTGGTGAGGGAAAATAGGATAACCTTGTACCGAAGATAGACCTTTTGCCCGAAGTCTCAGGCTTTCTTTTGGTGTCTTCGAGGTAACCTACTTTTTTGCCTTTATAGGTCTGCTCATGCGTCGCGTCCTGTGTCCAGCAGAGTCAGTCTAGGGCGGCGCCTCTAGACCAAATGGTGTCAGAGGGCATGCTCGACGTGATGGATGACACGTGGCACGTTTTCTGCGCGATGACCGACACATGGCACACTATTATTGGGTGGGAATGCACTGAGTTCGGCAGGCGCGACTTTTCAAGCGCATTTAGCAGTTATGGCGACGCTTCGCCTTCCGAGGGGTACTAATGACGATGGTTCACCTGGCCTTCTCGGCCTATATATACCAGCCCTGTCACAACCCTCTTTTTGCTTTTGCTTTTGCTTTCTTCTGCATTCTAATTCTCTCCCGATTTTCAGCGGCGGTTCTCCTTTTTCAGGCATTTTTCTGACCACTTTTCACGACGGCTTCCAGAAATCCAGATTCTGACAAGACCTTTGGTTGGTTTTAGTCCTTTTGCTTTTTTCAAGGCTTCTTCTTTGTTTTTCCCGAACTCGTTTTCCTTATTTTTCCCGAACTCGTTTTCATCATGCCTGTTCCCGAGAGTTGGCAACCTCTTCTTTCTCACCCCTGCTGCACTACTCCGGCAAAACTAGCGAAGTGGAAGAAAAAGTTTTTCTTACCCTCTTACTCTGTGACGAGGTTGCCCCGTCCTGACCAATTTCCTTTCTCCAACCGAAGTGATGAAATCACCGTTTTCCGGGCCCAACTGAAGGCCGGACTTCGGTATCCCCCCCCGGAGATGGTTAGCGCGTTCTGCAACTTCCATGGCATTGCCGTTAACCAACTCCCACCGAACTCGTACTGTTATTTCAACGCCTTCCTCTGTATGTGCGGCATTTTCAAAATAAAACCTCACTCTGTAGTTTTTCTTCAGTACTACAAGCTCTTTGTGGTCCCGAAGGGTGGCTTCTACTTTATGCTACCTTGGGGATCCGGGAGCAAAAAGTATACGTTCACCTTCGCCACCAAAGACAGCTGGCGAGGGTGGCAACAAAAATTCTTTTCCTTGAAGAAGTCGGAGACTTGGTCGCACGTCCCGACCAAGTGGGCTCAGGGGAGGCTCAAGATGGATGTTGTTGACCCGAAGATACTGCTAGACGCCGACGTAGCACCTATCTTTGAGGACTTCGACAGGCGCATTCGGCCCGTCTCTGACTGGGCTGCCAAGGTCTCTCCTCGTGCCCTTTACCCCTTTCCGATCAACTGGAGGCTCATGACTGAAGAGGTCCTTCGGGAATTCAAGGTGGTAAAGGAGCATGAGACAGACCTCAACATGCCGAAACCGGCTTCTTCGGGGAAGGACTCCTGGCTCGTGAAACTCCTTCGGGGGAATGAGACTTATGAGTCTTTTTATGAGAGTAAGTTACTTTCTCATTTTTTCCTTCATAACTTCATCTTGGACTTACACTGATCTTCTTTTTCTTTTTTCAGAGATGGGCGACGACGCGGCTGCCTTCTACAAGGCTCTTTTTACCGGGCAGGCCGAGAGGGGCGAACAGACAAAGAAGGCCGCCTCTCGGAGGCGGAAGCAGACTTCGGCCGGCCCTCCTTCCAAACGGGCAAAGAAAGCTGCTCCTTCCTCTCTTCCGCAAATTCCGGAGGAGGTAGGCGAGGAGCCCGAAGACCCTGCTGCCCCTTTGCCCGAGGTTCCTTCTATCGACGTCCCTTCTTCCGACGTCCTTCCTCAAAGCCCCACGCCTTCGCATGCTCTTCTGGAGGGCGATGGGGAGGAGACCCGTTCTGCAGAGGAACGGCACCAAATAAAAGGCAAGGGGATCTCTACTGAGGCGACGTCGATTCTTGATGACGACGTTACCGAGGTGCTAGCAGGTTTTTATTTTGTCGAAGAACCTTTTTTCTCTTGTAAATCCTTAAGAGTTTTCTGGCCTTAACCAATTTTTTCGCCTTGTGGTGCAGCGGAGGTGGCCGCTCCTGAATGGGTGGCCGAACATGCCCGCAAGAGGGCCCTTCGGGATGCCAAAGTCCCAGCAGGGAAAGTTCTGAAGGAGCCCTTTTGGACGTTCACGGAGGACATGAATATGTACTCCGAGGACTGTCCCGAGATGGCCAGGCAGATGTGCAAAGGGGTGCTTACTGAGGCCTCTTACAAGGCCCTTACGGCGGCTTACCCAGGCGACAACTCTTTGGCCGCCAAACTCACTGAACATGCCGCCCAGGTACGCTTCACTGTTTTCTCAGTGCCAATTTCGCCTTTGCTTTTTACTTAGCATCTTTTTCTCTTTGTTTGCTTTTTTTTTTTTGCAGCTGATGGGGTATGCCGGGTTGCTCCGTGTTCGGGTGGCGTGAGAGTCAGAAAGGAGGGCGTCACTCTGGGACCTTTACACCAAGATGAAGGCCCAGTATTCGGCGTTGGCTGCTGACAATGCTCAGCTGAAGCAGTCTTCAGAGAAGGAAATTGCTGAACTTCGGGAGGGGTTCATAAAAGAGAAAGAGGAACTTAAGAAAGGCACCTCCCAGAAACTTTCCGACATCGGCTCTCGGATGGCGGAGCTGACTTCGATCGTAGAAACGATTCAAAAGGATAAGTCAGAAAGTGACGCGATCCTTGCGAAGACGCTCGAGGAAAAGGCCCAGCTCGAAGCCGAGGTCGCATCTCTGAAGAAGCCTTCAGAAGAGAAGAAGAAGATGAAGGCATTGAAGAGAAAGCTCAAGGATCTGGAGAAGGATTACGCGGATCTGGAGAAGGACTATGCAGATTTGGCGGTCAAAAAGTGGGAGTCCGATGATATGACGAAGTTAGGCTTTCAAGACGGCTTCTGTCTTGTTCGGCACCAAATTCTGCAGAAGTTCCCAGATTTTGACCTCTCCTTCCTGGAAGGCATGAACATCCCCAAGGAGCCTCGGTGGACTTGGTCCAAGATCGAGCACTTGAAACTGCCTCCTTCTCTCTCGGCGCCTAAGGCTACCGACAAAAGCACAGAGGCTGGCAGTTCTCAAGACGCCGAGGTTCCTTAGTTTGTACTAGGGCCTTTTGTCTTCATTTTCTTCTTCTTTTTTGTAGTCTTTCAGCAACTTTCTTCTTTGTAAGCACTCTTTGGCTCAATAGATAAAAATTTGGCTAAGTATTTTTTGCCAGATTCCTTTGTTTCCCTTTGTCCCGAACATAATTCGCTCGAGAGACTTCGGAAAACCACACTTTTGCTTTCCTTTGTCCCAAACATATTCGCTCAAGAGACTTCGGAAAACCACACTCCTGCTTTCCTCTGTCCCGAACATATTCGCTCAAGAGACTTCGGAAAACCTTACTTTTGCTTTCCTCGGTGATTGCTTTCGTGAGACTCTTGTTTTGTACTTCCTCAGAATTTTTTACTTAGACAAATTTGTCCAACTTGTGCAATACAACTTTCCCACCAAACTTTTTAGGCATAGAATTTTTTCAAGGCCTCTGAGTGCCAAGTGTTTTTTAATTCTATGCCTTCGGCATCGCCGAGCTTATAAACTCCTTTTCGTACTTCGGCAAGTACCAGGTAGGGTCCTTCCCAATTTGTGCGAAGTACCCCGTGGGACGGCTTTCGGGGTGCAAATTCAGCCTTTCGGAGAATGAGGTCTCCCTGCTTTATTCCCTTTGGCCTGGCGCGTAGGTTTATGGCTGCTGCTACTCTTTGCTGGAAAGCTTTTCTTCTCAGCTCGGCTACTTCTCTGTGTTCGCCAACGAGGTCGAGCTTGGTTCTCAGGCCGAGGTCATTTCCTTTTTCATCGAACACTTGGACTCGTATTGACGGTTGTACTACCTCGACAGGGATGATGGCCTCTGTACCGAAGACGAGTGAAAAGGGCGTTTCCCCTGTGGCTCTTCGGGGTGTTGTTCGGTAACTCCATAACACGCTTTGGAGTTCTCCTGGCCATTTCCCTTTTGCTTCCCTCAGTCTCTTTTTCAGACCATCTTTTATGGTCCTGTTAGATACTTCGACCTGCCCATTACTTTGGGGGTGAGCTACTGGGGCGAAGTGCATTTTTGTCCCGAGGTCGCTAATGAACTCTTGGAATCCTTTGTCAATGAACTGGGATCCGTTGTCCGCTACGAGTACCCTCGGTATGCCAAATCTGCATACGATGTTTTTCCATACGAACTTCTGCACTTCTTTTGCCGAGATAGTTGTCAGAGGTTCTGCCTCGACCCACTTAGAGAAATAGTCTACTGCTACTACGCAGAACTTTACGCCTCCAGGCGCCGTTGGGAGTGGCCCAATGAGATCTATGCCCCAAACTGCGAAGGGCCAAGGATAGTCTGCCGAAGTCACGAACTCTGAGGGTGTTCTTTGGATGTTCGCATGTGTCTGGCAACTACCACATTTCTGGACGAACTGCTTGGCGTCCTTTCTCAGGGTAGGCCAGAAGTATCCTTGGCGAAGTATCACTGCTGCCAGGGCGTCGGTTCCGATGTGCGAACCACAGGCACCTTCGTGAACTTCTTCGAGGATCATTTCAGTATCCTCTTCACTAACACACCTCTGTAGTGGATTTGTATATCCTTGCCGATATAGTTCTTCTCCAATTAAAAAGAAACGTCCGGAGTGCCTTCGCACTTTTGCGGCTTCGCTGGGGTCTTCGGGGAGTGTGTTGGTTGCGAGATACGTTTTGATTGGTTCTTTCCATCCTTTCCCCGAGGTCTCTATGCTTAACACCGCGATGCTGGGGTGGCTTAGCACTTCAGTGCAAGTTTTGGACTTCGCCAAACAGTCTGCCTCAGCATTTTCTCGTCGGGGTACGTTCTCGATTTTCACGACGTCGAACTCCCGAATAAGCTTTGTTACCAACTCATGGTATTTCACCAAGGTCGGGTCTTTCGCGTCATAGTCCCCTGCCATTTGCCGGACCACCAGCTGGGAATCACTATGGGCTTTCAAGTTTCTCACGCCAATTTTTCTGGCCAGGCGTAATCCAGCTATGAGGGCCTCATACTCGGCCATATTGTTGGTGGCGTTGAAACTGAACTTGAGGGCCTTCATTACTTCTAGGCCTTCGGGGCCTCTGATAATCACTCCAGCTCCCTGGTGTTTGGATCCTGAGGCCCCGTCAACATATAACGTCCATTCTGGCTCGTCTTCGCCTGAAAACGAATGTCCCTCCTCGGTGTTTGGTACTTCGGCGATGAAGTCTGCCAAAGCTTGAGCTTTTATAGCTTTCCGGGGTTCATACGTGATGTCGTGTTCGCCAAGCTCTATACACCACTTGGAAAGCCTTCCCGAGTGATCAACTTTCCTCATAACATCCCGTAGAGGCAGGGTACTTCGGACGATAATGGGGTGAGCCTGAAAGTATGGCCGTAGCCTCCTTCCTGCAACTACCAAGGCATATATAGCTTTTTGAAGCAAAGGGTACCTGACTTCGGTGCCATGCAGGGACTTGCTGACATAGTAGACCGCCCATTGCTTTGGCCCTTCTTCTTTCACGAGGACCGAGCTCACAGCTTTTTTCGTGACGGCGAGGTATAATACGAGGGGCTCTCCCTCCCGAGGTTGCCGCAGGGTCGGCAGGCTGGCCAAGTAGACTTTGAGTTCTTCCCAGGCTTTTTGGCAATCTTCATCCCAAGGATGACCATTCCTTCCGAGGTCGCCTTCCATCTTTGCCGCCTTTGTGAGGACTTTGAAGAAGGGTCGACACCTATCTCCGTACCTAGAAATAAACCTGCTAAGAGAGTTTATTCTTCCGGTGAGTCTTTGCACGTCTTTGACTGTGGCAGGAGTTCGGAATTCAAGCAGAGCCTTAATCTTCTCGGGGTTAGCATCGATGCCTCTTTCGGATACCATGTACCCAAGGAACTTTCCCGAGGTCACCCCGAAGATGCATTTCTCAGGATTAAGGCGGATCCCGAAGGCTCTGAGTTTTTGGAAGGTTTCCTCTAAATCTGCAACGTGGTAGCCAGGCAGTTTGCTTTTGACTATCATATCATCAACATACACCTTCATGTTTCTCCCCATTTGGTCTTTGAAGACCTTGTTCATCAGCCTCTGGTAGGTGGCTCCTGCATTTTTTAGTCTGAAGGGCATCCTGATATAGCAATATGTTCCTCCCTCAGTGATGAAGGCAGTCTTCTCTTCATCTTCGGGGTCCATCCTTATCTGATGATACCCACTGAAAGCGTCCAGGAAACTTAGGAGCCCATACTCGGCAGTTGAGTCTACCAGTTGGTCTATTGGCGGAAGAGGATATGAATCTTTCGGGCAAGCATCGTTCAAATTTCTGAAGTCGATGCACATCCGGAGCTTACTACTTCCTTCTTTTGTGGCAATTACCACGTTGCTTAGCCATTCAGGGTAGTTTACCTCCCGGATAACGCTAGCGTCTATCAGACGCTGGACTTCGGTCTTGACGAAGTCACTTTTGTGAGCTGAGATGCTCCGTTTCTTTTGCCGGACAGGTTTTATTTCTGGACTCGCTTTGAGGCTATGCTGGATTACGCGAGGGTTTACCCCTGGCATGTCCTTCGGCGAGTAGGCGAACAGATCTGTATTTCCAAGCAGAAAAGATACAAGTTTTTCCTTGTCTCCTTCGGCCATGCTTTTCCCTATTCGGGTACTATGGCCTGGGACAAGCTCTACTTCTTCTGTTTCAGCTTTTGTGGGATCTTCTGCCTCGCCCCTTTCCAGCTCTTTTGCTTCTACAGCATGTGCTAAGTTGCTTGCTGGAGCCTTTCGTGCTCTGACGAACACCTTTCTCACCTCGCCTTGAGCAATGAAGATCTTTGCGTCTTCTTCTTTGCTGGCGAAGGTGACGGTCAAGTACTTTACATCAGGGCGAATGTGCAAATTTCCCTGTGTCTGTCTGCCGAGGATGGCGTTGTATGACGAAGGAACGTCCATGACTATGAATCTTGCCATGGTAGAGGCGAACAACTCAGCAGTTCCTTTCTCCGAAGTTCCTTTCATCATCAAGGGGAGGTCGATCCACCCGAGGACAGGTAGCTCAGATGGTCCTATGCCGAACGTGGGTGAAGTAACAGCCTTGAGGTCACTCCTGGATACGCCCAAGCTTGGCAGCAAATGTGAGAACAAGACGTCTGCGTTTGACCCATCGTCCAGCAGTACCCTCTTGACGTCCCAGTTTCCTATCCTCGCCATTATCAGCAATGGATCGTCATGGGGAAATAAGATGGTGGAGCCATCCTCGCGGGCCAATTTTTTCGTTGGGCTCTGATATATCATCACCGCTATCTCTCTGGCCCTTCTTTTTCTTTCCGAGGATGGAAGTCCGGTTGTGATCGTCTGTATTACTCCTGCCGAAGGTGGAGGACGCCTTCTCGGATTTCGGTTCCTTCGCCTGTCTGAATCGTAATCCTCCTCATCGGGCTTTCCTTCTTCCTCTTTTTTCCCCTTCGGGGAAGGCATTCTCAAATAACGCCGAAGCTGGCCCTGCGTTATCAGTGATTCAATGTACTTTTTCAACTAAAAGCAGTCTTCGGTGTCATGACCGTGATCACGGTGGAACTGACAGAACTTCTTCATGTTCCTTCTGTTGTCAGCAGTCATGCCCCTCGGTCGTTGGATTTGAGCCCCCTGTTTTTCCAACGCCAGGAGGACGTTAGCCCTCGTGGTGCTCAGAGGTGTAAAGTTTTGGGGCTTCCTTCCTCCTACTCGCATTCTCCGAGGTCGGCCTAACTGTTCCGTTGGACACCGGGCTTGCTGGCTGGACCCTTCGCCACGAGCGTGAATATGGTCAGCCTTTGGTCCAGTCATTCTCAGCTCTTCGGCTGTCATATGTTGTTCAGCCCTTCGGTAGAATTCTCCCAGCGTGTCCGGGGGATCTTTGGAGAATTCATAAAACAAATGCGAATCTCTCCGGAGGCCCCTCGTCATGGCGAGGATGCGGATTTCAGGACGAAAGTCCGGAACACTGAGGGCCTCTCTGTTGAACATCTGGACGGGCATCTTTGCCATCGGCTTGCTCCCAATGAACTGTTGGGTGAACGCTGTGGACAGCTCCTGGAACCCCCTGATGTTTTCGGGAGGCAGGGAATTGTACCAGGCAGTTGCTGGTCCTACGAGGGTGACTTCAAAGCACTTGTAGAGTGTAGCATCATCAGCCCCGTGTAGCACCATGCTGCATTTGTACTTTGTTAGGTGGGCCTGGGGATCAGTCCGATCCTCATAGGTCTCTAGCCGAGGTAGCCTGAAGTCACTTGGCATGGCCGCCTCGACCACTGTTCGGGCGAAAGGAGTTTCATCTCCAGAGACGGTTTCAGTTAGGCTGGCCCAAACAGGCTTGCGTGCCACCTGCTGTTCCACTCTCTCCAGTCTTGCCAAGACTTTCTCCAGGAGGAGCGTAGCACTGGGCTCCTCTTCCTGGTGCTTGGAGGTTCTTCGGTAAAAGGGCTGTTGCCGTCTCTTTGGGGAGCGACTTCGGTACCGAGGTGAGGGGGACCTTGCCTCTGGCGACAAACTTCTTCTGGACGGGACTTCGGGTCGTTCAGACCTCGCTCTTTCCGCCAGCCGTGCTCCGAGGGGCAAGTTATCTGTCGAGGACTCTTCCCGTGGCTCCCCACTTCCCAAGCTATGATGGGTTGCCCTTGGGCTTTTCTCCCGAGGTCGTGCTGGCGAAGTGGGTTTTTGCGCCTAGGCTGGTTGCGGCCACCTTCGGTCTATCTGTTGTGTCATTTCAGCCACAACAGACCTCTGAAAGTCTCGTAAAAAACCCATGGTGATGACAAGAGGGCGTTCCTCTTCAGGCAAGGAAGTCTCTGGGGGACTTTGTTCGGTAGCTGGTTGGGTCTCAGGCACGGACGGGGACTTCGGGAGTCCTTTGTCCTTCGAACGCCGAGTTTCGACAACAGCTACCTGGGAGTAGGTTCCCACAGACGGCGCCAAATGATGCCCCAAAGCATCTTCGTTTGCTGTCATGTTGACAGGTGGAGCGACTTCCTAAGGAGGCAAGCGCCTGGAGCTCTGGTTTCCCAGCTGAGTGTGCCTAAAAAGCTCAAAGAGGAGGTTAGGAGGTCCCCAGTTTGCTTTTCCGGGGAGGACCCTCCGACGCCCAAGTCAGTTTTCTGAGTGAAAGTGGAGGAAGAACACTAAGGGATCAAGTGTCTTGCCTGTTTTGTGTTTTCTCAGAGGGAGGAAAATGCCCATCCTTTGCCCAGTCCCATTTCCTAGTATTTATAGGAGTAGCTGGTCCGTTCAGATCATGACACGTGTTCAGTCGGATTTGATCTGTACTTTTGGACCTAGGGGACAGGCAGCCGTTTGCAGCCTCCTTTAGCCCTGGACCCGGACAGGTTGTGTCAGGACTGGGGCGGCTGCGGCGTGTCAGTTCACCATTCTGATGTGACGTGTGGGGCTTGTGGGCGACATGTCAGAGGCTCCTTAAATGCTCATATCGTACTCCCGAGGTCCCCTGGGCGAGGTCGCCCTTCGGTGCGTGCACCCTCTTCGGATTCTATCCATCTTTTGGTGCGAGCACCTCCTTCGGGATCTATTCCATAGTTCTGGGAGTTCCCTTGATGAACACCTTCTTCGGGACTTATACCCATAGTCCGGTGATTCCCTTGTTCAGGTGTTTCTTGTTCGGGGAAGATCCTCTTCGGGGCTTCTGCCTTCGGGGAGATTCTTCCTTGCTTCAGAGAGATGGCTTTCTTACCCGAAGACGGTCAGTTTGGCCCCTCGATGGAGACGGTGTTATCCTCGGAATTCCTGACAAGCTAACCGAAGTCTCGAGCTCATAGTGTTTGACTTCGCACCTTCCGAGGTCAGTAAAAAGATCCTCTCTTGGGTGACGTCAGACTCCTCGGCCAATATTCTGGCAGGGAGTTACTACCGAGGAGGCAATAGCCTTTGGCTATCAACATGGTATCACTCTTTCTAGGTCTCAGTGTCCGAGTACAACCGAGGAGAGAAAGCGCATGAGTAAGATTCCATATGCCTCAGCAATTGGATCTATCATGTATGCCATGATATGTACTCGTCCCGATGTCTCCTATGCTTTGAGCATGACGAGTAGGTACCAATCGAACCCCGGTGAAAGTCACTAGACAACTGTTAAGAACATCCTTAACTACTTACGAAGGACTAAGGATGCATTCTTGGTCTTTGGAGGTGAAGATCAGCTCGTTGTAAGGGGTTATATCGATGCAAGCTTCCAATCTGATAAGGATGATTTTAGATCGCAATCTGGTTATGTGTTTTGTATTGGTGGTGGTGCTGTGAGCTGGAAGAGTTCAAAGTAAGAGACAGTAGCTGACTCTACAAAAGAATTTGAGTACATTGCCGCCTCTGATGCTGCGAAGGAGGCAGTTTGGGTCAAGAAGTTCATCACTGAACTTGGAGTGGTTCCAAGCATTGTCGACCCGATAGAGCTCTATTGTGACAACAATGGAGCAATCGCACAGGCTAAGGAACCTCGATCTCACCAGCGATCCAAACACATACTTCGACGCTATCATCTCATCAGGGAGATCATCGAGAGGGGTGATGTAAGGATATGTAGGACTTCGACAGACAGCAACAATGCTGATCCACTGACAAAGCCTCTTACGCAGCAGAAGCATGATAGCCATTCTAGGTCCATCGGTCTTAGATACATGGATGATTGGCTTTTAGTGCAAGTGGGAGATTGTTAGTGTTGTGCCCAAAAAGGCCAATCATGAGATGATTGTATTTTTGCACATTGAGTCATGATATTTTATTGAGGCATTAATCCAGCAATTTTGTTTGTTGTTTTGTTTCTGCGTAACGTAATAAACATAATTGTAACCCTAGAATAATGAGATTCTTAAACGTCCCTACTCTAGTATTATTGTGGAGCGGGTTGCAATAATACATAATGACTAGCATATGTGGAGACTAATATGAGATATGTAGTCTACATATGGGTATAAGTTGGAGAACTTGTGTACTGGACCGACCCACCATGAGAACACTTCATGGATCATTATATGAGTGTCATAAGTGATTCTCATAGTGATCATGGTATATGTAGTCCTTCGACCTAAGATCATCAAGGTTCCCTACATGTGAGTCACATACTTTGATACCTTCCTTTGTTGCTCGTAACTGAGTGAACTTGAAGGAGGTCATTGGGTATGTCACATATCATGCGGAGGGATTTGTATGATCAAGATGGGATTTGTCCCTCCTATGTAACGGGAGTGATATCTTTGGGCCCCTTGATAGAGTGTGACTTAGAAAATGCATGGCCATGCTCCGATGAGTTGATATATGATATCAATGTCGTCAGTTTAAGTTGTTCTACTCGGTAATCAAGAAACCAAAGATTGGGCTATACGAGAGTGACACATTCCATGTCTCGTGCTTAGTCTTGATATCTTGGACAAAGGGACAATGGCATATATTGGTGATGATCATAAAGGTTTAGTCGATTCACCGACAATCTTGTCACTTGGGTAGCAATGATGTGTTGCTAGACACCGCTCATTGCTTATGATCATAAATGTGATTTATGATCATTGCCAACATGGCAAGAGCCTATTGGGTCGCACACATAGAGCTATTTGGATCATTATAGTGCATGGGCTAATTATTTGGGTTATGGTTTCACTTTAATTTCGTATTAATAATGGGCCAAGGAGTTGAGCCATTATTAAGCCCGAAATTAAATCCTAATTGGATTAGGGCTTTGAAACCCATTAGGCCTGGATGTTGAGTCTCACTATAAATACAACTTTTAAGTGAGAAATTCACAGGTCTCCTTGCCCTAGCCTCCCAAAAGGACAGCCGCACTCTTCTCTTGCAATTCCTTGGAGGACGCAAGCTAGCACTGCGAGCGCAAGAGAAACGCATCTGTCAAGATGTGGTGGAAGCGTGGTGATCCCGATAGGCTCGTGTGGATACCATAGAGAGCCTGAACACGTCAATTGTTCAGGTTTTGTGATTCAACTCTACAGTTGAGTGAGAGATCTCAACCGAAAATTAGGTATGAAATTTTCGAACACCCGGTTTACCCCGTTTCACTTGGATCCTAGAGGGTTTCGGTTAAATTCCGCTGCACTGTTTGGCTCCCGAAACCCAACATTTCCCTAGATTCCCTAGGGTAGCTTGCACATACTTATGTGTCAAGGAACTTTCCAAGCCATGCCAAGCTCCGACATTATCCATTCTAGGCTTGACATGGGCCCTAGGGCTCACATTGCACCCAAGTGTGCTTATGTGCCGTCATAGTGCCTTCCTTGGCCCTTAGGTGTTTTCATTAACTTTTTATATCTTTTATAGATCTTGAACCAATCTAGGGCTAGTGAAATACTAACCCAAATCATCTTTCCAAACTACAGTAAGTTATGCCATAAGTTCCCCACAATAATCGTGCCGTAGTGCATATGCACTCCTCTTAGTTAAGTATGCCACAGTGTTCACCAATGCTAGTTCACCATGCCCCTTACTTAAAATACTTGGTTACTCATTATTAATGTATTCAAACTACATTAGGGATGACTATAAGACTCAACTAAAGCACCAAAATACCCTTATGGACATACATGGTTCAATTGTGCACACACCATCTTCTCCTTACCTCATTTGATCCATTTGCCACTTGTTCTTCACTACATTTCCATTTTTAATCTTGAACTATTATTAGGAACATGTCTAGGATGTTTAAGAACTAATTAGGAACTAAAAACACCCTATTTGGATGAGTTTCAAAGCAACTATGGTGCTATAATGTGACCTTCGCACCACAGCACCATAGTTGTGTGAAGCTATCTGAAAATGATAGTTCATTGGTGCTGCAATGGCATAGGCCTATAGCACATAGAGCATGACCTAAGCATAATTTTCCTTAGCACCACAGCACCCAGAACTCACTTGCTTCATCCAACTTTGTGAAAGCTATGCACAATTGACTCAAACTTGGTTTGAATCACTTATAAGCTCACAATTACTCATCCCCAAGGCCAAATATGATGGAAATGCATTAATATAATAAGGAAAATAAGAAATCCCCTTACCTTGAACACAATTATGCAAGAATCAAGGAAGTAAATCAATATAAGCTTCAAAGGATCCACTAAGGGTTTCCTGGGTTCCAAGCAAATTTCCTTCACAAATGGGCACAAGGAATCTAAATCAAGACCATTTACAAGCTCATAAAAAACTTAAAAGAAACAAAAATTCATGGGTTTTCACTTACCTAGAGTTCTTGAGCTAGAACTCCTTTGAGACTTCAAATTGCACCTCCAATGAGCTCTACCTAGCTTGGGCTTCAATATACTTCCTTGGGGGCTCTTGATTTCACCAAGAATTTCTCCTTTGAAGGCTTTATTGTTTTCTCTAATGGAATTAGAAAGAGAGGGATGAAAATGAGAGATTAGAGATGGATGAATAGTGCCCACTCTATCTCTCCCACATAACTCTTATGCAACCTCATCCCCACTTAAACTTTTGCTACTTGTCCAAACTTGCCCCTACGCCTTGTTTACTATTATTTTGATGTGAACACCTTTGGTATTATTGATATGATCAATGACTACACAAGCAATGAAGACAAGCACCCATTGGATATAACTAGTCAACCAATGACACAGAAGAAGGCTAAAGAGCTCACTAATGCACTTCAAGCTTTTGTCTCAAGCTTCTTCATGGAGAATGGACTTGGAATTTCACAAGGAGCTAATGGGACATTCAAGAAATCCTATGGAGATGTTGGTGAAGCTTCTCACTCAATTTTATGGTTCCTAGACAAGTCCAAAGATAAGCAACCCCAAGGGCACCCCTTAAGTGCACCTTTGGAGCCCCCTTGAGGTGTTTCATGAGCCATTTCATTCCATAAGCTGAATCTTTGAAGCCATGAAGTTTCAAGACGAATTTTCAACATATAAGAGAAGGTATCAAGCCAATGGCACTCAATTATTCAAGCTTGAAGTTGAAGATACAGGCAAGAACCCTCAAGAGCCCTTAAGTGCACCCAAGAAGACTATTTTGGGGTTTTAGGGCCAATCTTGTATTGGAACGTATTTTATTTTATTTTTCTATTTATGTACATATTTAGGATTTTATTAGGGTCATGGAATTGATTTGGGTCGCATAGGATAATAAGAATTCACTGCACACATTAAACATGTGCAAATTAGGTGGTCGAGTCCTAGTTTTTCTAGGTTTTCTTAACTCCTTTGAACATAGGGTTTTGGCTGTGAATTTTGGGCTGATTTTTACCCTAGTTTTAGCCTATAAATAGGCACATATTATATTTTTTAAAACATAGCCTTTTTATGAAATAATATTGCTACTTTGAAGAGAAAATCTCTTTCATTCTTTGAGGACTACCATGGTGCACATGTTGCTTGTGTACTTGGTTTTCTTATACTTCTTATTTCTAATCACAAGATGATTAGGGGTAGGGATTTAAATATAGTCTCTTTGGTGTCTTGTGGAGGTTGAAAAACATCTTGGGTGCATTTCTTGGTCTTTATACCATTGGGGTTCACATCAGTTGGTATTAGAGCCACAAGTTTCATCTGAAGGATAAATGTCTATTTTTTTTTATTTCAAGCCTTGCTTCCAACCAACACAACAAAAACAACAAAAGACATCAAATTACGGTTTCCTTGTTTTTAGTTTTCATTCATTTGTTCGCTTTTCTTTCTTTTCATTTCTTTTCATGTCCAGCCATATTAATCTTCCTTGTTTTCATTGTTTCTAGCATCCTAAAGTCAAGAAAACACCAAAAAAGAAGGATCTAAGTTCAGGAAGTTTTGGTACCAAAAGGTTGTTTCAAATTATGCAAGTTTTCTATAGTCTCTTTTTCTGGCCAAAAATAAATCTAACTTTTTGTCTTTGGTAGCAAGGAACTTCAAGAAGAAAAGTGTTCTAGCAGCAAAACAGAAAGGGAAAAAAGAGGTTTAAAAAAAAGAGAAAAAAAAAAGGAAGAAACGAAAAGGAAGAGAGTTTGCCAAATAAGCTTGCACAAGTGATTTTTTTTTTGCACCCACAAACCCTAATCCTTTATTTTGAGCCAAAAGCTTTTCTTTGTGGTTTTTGTGATAATCAATTGCAAGAGCTTCCTAGAGTTTTTTAAAGCTTGCTTAGCTCACCTCTATTTTGGAGTCAAAATTGTTTTCAAGAATTCAAGTTTTCTTGTGTGCTTTGAGGAAAGTTTTCTTAGAACTATTGAGGTCTCTTTAATACCAATATTCTTACTAACAAATTGAGTGTTTGAGTGTTCATCTTTTGAGTGAAAACACATGAGGTGAGTGTGTGAGGATTTTTTATTTCAAGAGTATGGAGGGCCAGGAGGATAGAAGGATTGAAGTGAGGCATAATAAAGAGCCTACCATAAGGGAACTTCATGAAACTGTCAACAGACTTGTGGGGAGGATTGAGGACATAGACTTAAGACTTCCACGGAAACCTAATCCTATCTTGCAACTAAAAAGAGGTGTAGAAAGAGATGACCATGAGGAGGAAGAAGGTGCTTGGCACAACCATGGGCTTCCAAGGAGGTGGGAGCCAAAGGAGCATAACAACCTCAACTCCATCAAGCTTACCATTCCATCCTTCTAATGGATAAGTGATCTTGATGTATGTTGGAAATGGGAGCAAAAGATTAAGATGGTGTTTGATTACCATCATTATTCTGAGGAAAAGAAGGTTAAATTTGCTACCATTGAGTTCACTAATTATGCTCTTGTATGGTGGAATCTGGATGTTACTTCTAGGAGAAGGAATGAGGAGGAGCCTATACACACATGGAGAACCCTTAAAGCATTGATGAGGAGGAGATTTGTGCCTAGCTACTACTATAGAGATCAACACCTCAAGCTTCAAAGGCTAGTGCAAGGCCAAATGAGTGTGGAGGACTACCATAAAGACATGGAGATGACCTTGACCCGAGCCAACATCATTGAGGATGAAAAGACCACCATTGCTAGATTCATCAATGGTCTCAATCTTGAGATAGCCAACAAGTTGGAGATGGTGCCTTATGTCAACATGGAGGATTTGCTTCACCATGTCACTAAGGCTGAGAGGATCATCAAAAGGTCTAAGACATCCAAGATGTCTCAAGGTGGAAGCTCCACATGGAGGGAGCTTCATGCAAAAAAGCACCAAAGCCAAAAGTGGAGGCCACCAAAGGAGGCATGTCTTGGACTCAACAAGACAAGTACATACCTTAACCTAAAAATGCACCTAAGGCAAGGGAGATGGTGTGCTTCAAAGGTAAATGCAAGGGGCACTACATGAAGGATTGCACAAACAAAAAGGTGATGATTCTTAGAGATGATGGAGAGATCAGATTTGAGGATAACGATACCATGGAGGAGACACCACCTTCAGAGAGTGAAGAGCCAATCACATTTGTTCCACTTTCAGCACAACAAGTCTTGGAGGATTACAGAAAGCTTCAAAGTAAGGTTGAGAGAAAAGAAAAAAATGGGAAAGTTGAAGGGAAGAGTGAAGAGGGGAAAGCTAAGAGAACAACCGAGAGATCAACTAAGATGAGTGAACTTGAAGGGAAGAAAAGTGGGGAGTTCTCGAGAGAAAAGAATAAGTAGAAGCTAAGTGGAAAGAAAGAGTGTCAAATAGAAAAAATGACTGATGTGAGGAAAGCCATACTTTCATCTAACATAACAAAGTCTTCTTCTAATGTTGTGTTGTTTTCTTTTCAGGACTTAAGTGGAGATAAGCTACAACAATCAAGTGAGTTGCTACCCATCCAAGAAGTTAGTGTTCCTAATTTTCCAAGTCATGTCCCATGCATTAAACCAATAAAGGAGGTTGAAAAAGAACAAATTGAGGTAAGTCCATGTGATTTCATACGCAAAAATTTGCCTAACATTGTTTCTTATCCTTTGGTTCAAGTGGATGAAATTATTGCAACTCCACCTGAAGCCATTGAGTGCAAAGGTTAAAATTTTATGGTTCCTAAGGAAGATACTTCGAGACTAAGTCTAACCACTATAATGTATTTTTTCTTACACCTAGATTTGATGTTGTTTTGCATAAAAGTCTCAAATAATGTGTGTTTGCTAGCCGTATTGTTTTGAAGAATGGTTTTCTTGAATCTAGATTAAAAGAAGGAAGTAAGCATGAAAATTTGACAAAATATGGTTCTAAATCTTCTATTTCTTTGGTTTTGTCAAATTCACCTTTGAATTTCATGAGTTTTTTTGAAAGAACAATTCGTTTTGGTGTCTTTTGTTTTTCAATTTGTTTGTTTTGCATCCATCTCACATGTTTTTATTTTCCCTCAAGTTAAATCTACTTATTTGAAATTTTTCATGCATAAATTGGTTATTATACATGCATTACATATTTCTTTGATTTTGGATTAATGTTCAGCCCATTTTTGTGCTTCAATCTTTAATTTCCAACAAGCATCATTTTATCATGACATATGCATTACACAACCTTTTGAGCCTTGATATTTTTGCTGTATGTACAAACTTGAAAGTATTTATTTTGAGTGAAAATTTTGGTTTTAAGTTCAACCTTTTGATGAGATATGTTGGTTCCTTTGCTTTGTGTCACATTTCATGCGAATTCAAAAATTTCTTGCATTGCGGTGAGTATACATGTGAAAATAAGTTTCCAACTAAATTGATTTCTCTTAATCCTATCTATTCCAATCTTGTTTCATTTAAAATGCTTAGGATTTTCTAAAATTCATGCATCGTTGTTTGGTTATTAGTTTAGGCCACATGGTGTTCAATTCTTGTTTGTTTGAATGGCCTATGCAAACTATTATCTTAACATGCATAACTTGTGCTTTTCATGACCTTCACACTTATGTGAGTTTAGGTCCATTTGTTTTGGGTGCATACAACATCCTTCAGTAAATTCTTCCTACACTTTTCCTTGTTTTAAGAGTAATGTTTTTTAGATGGCAAAGGCAATGAAATGCCTAAAGTTAAGATGAAAATTGTGGAAATTTTTAGATTTTTTGTACTAATTACTTCAAACATTGTTTTAGGACTTATAGGAATGAAAATTAAAATTTTTTTTATATTGTTTCATGTTTTACACAAGAGTAAAGCTCCATACACAAGCATTCCATGCTCTTGGTGCTTATGCGTAAGGAAAGTTCTTAAGTATTGACTATTTCATACTTATTGATTTAGTTCCCTTTTCTAATGTAGGTTTTGACTTGATGTCAAATCCTTCTAAGGAGGGGTAGTTGAAATGATCAAGGAAGGAAAAACCAAGGATGAAAAGGACCCATTGGATATAACTAGTGGACCAATGGCAAGGAAGAAGGCTAAGAAGCTCACTAGTGCACTTCAAGCTTTTGTCTCAAGCTTCTTCATAGAGAATGGACTTGGAATTTCATAAGGAGCTACTAGGACATTCAAGAAATCCTATGGAAATGGTCACCAAGCTTGGTACTCAATTGTAGAGTGCCTAGATGAGTCCAAAGACAAGGAACCCAAGGGCACCCCTTAAGTGCACCTTTGGAGCCCCCTTGAGGTGTCTCATGAGCCATTTCAACCTAAAAGCTGAATCTTTGAAGCCATGAAGTTTCAAGACCTCTTTTCAACATGCAACAGAAGGTCTCAAGCTAATGGAAGTTAATTATTCAAGCTTGAATTTGAAGACACAATCAAGAATCCTAAGGAGCCCTTAAGTGCACCCGAGAAGACTATTTTGGGGTTTTTAGGGCCAATCTTGTGTTGTAATGTATTTTATTTTATTTTACTATTTATTTACATTATTTAGGATGTTATTAGGGCCATGGAAGTGATTCAGGTCACATAGGATAAGAGGAATTTTTCACACATTAAACATGTGCAAATTAGGTGTTTAAGTCCTAGTTTGACTAGGTTTTCTTAACTCCTTTAAACTTAGGGTTTTGGAAGAAAATTTTGGCCTACTTTGTTACCACCTCATAAAATGGGAGAATTACAAGTGTGTCATAATGGCTAAAAACCATTATATTGTGTAATTCTCACCATAGTGTTTAAAGTGTGGGGGGTAACAGGCATGATTAACACCTCCTTAAAAGTGTTCCAAGTTGGTAACTAGGCCCCCAAGAAAAGCCTTAAAAATTGCTTGTCTTTCAAGCAACCTATGGACTTTTTTGTAAGGTTTTGGAAATTCAGGTACTTAATTGCAAAACTCTCACGAAAGAGACTTGGAGAGTTATGGGAAGGATATGAATGGTATGAAAGTGCTATTGGTGGACCAAATTGCTAATGGAAGACAAGTTTGGACAAAGGAAACACTACAGGCAATGAGGACCTAAATGTACTAGTGTAAACCTTAAGGTGTTCAAGCCTTTGACTTAAGTCTAAGGGTGGAATTGTGAGGTTATCCCATTATGGGGAGGCAGCCATGACTTGATAATTAGTAAAAAATGTTGGGCACATGTGTACCAATGAGTTTAAGACAAAGAAACCATAATTAGTGAAAAGGAAAACGACATAAAGCAAGGTTAAGCTTGTTTAAGTGTGTTTTGGTGCCCTTAAGCTCATTTAGTGCCATTTAAGTGGCCAAATCAGTTATCCCTCTCTCATTTTCGTCCTCCCCTAGCCCAAGAACACAACCATACATCCTCCATAGCCACCACACCTTCAAACTTGCAATTGATTGAAATTGAAGGCAAAAGGAAGCAATTGGAAGCAAACTAGAGCTATTTCTTGCATACTTCAAGGATTAAGCTTCAAATTCAGCCTACTCACTTTGGTAAGGGTTCTCTTGCTCTGATGGACTATTTTATGAAATTTTCAAACATCCATGGAGCTAGGGCTAAGCTTGGAAGAGAGCCATGAGCATGATGAACCAAGCTTAGTGGGGGGAGTGCACTTATTGAAGGTTTTGTGACCTAGTGTGAAGCGCATAATGATGGCAGTAAAGTGAGGGTTTCTAGGGCTCAAAGTTAGTACTAAATACTATTAAAATCCTCCTAAGACCAAGCATTAGCTTAAGGAGGGCTGCCAAAATGATTTGGTTATGTTTATTATGTGTTCTATGGACTAACCTGTGGTATATCTTCCTACTGCATTCCATGTGGTTGTTTGGCGTGAATGGCTGCTGCATTTGGTTGGACCAATATTCATGTGTTTACATAGTGCCCAAGAGGGCCACTTGGGTATGCATACTAAGGGTAGTGTTCTGATGGCCTACAGAACATTACCAATCCTGGGAGTCTAAATGCACAATTTTGGCACCATAATTGGACTAGCCCGGAGTGGGTAACATACTTTTTGCCCTAGTTTTGGCCTATAAATGGGTACATATTATGGTTGCAAAACACAACCTTTGGATGAAATAATATTGCTACTTTGAAGATGTTGACACCCAATTTCGTCCGCCCATTAAAAAATTTTAAAAAAAATTAAATAAAAAAATTAATTTAAAAAAATTATTATTATTATTATTATTACTAAAATTTTTTAATTAGTTTAAAATACATTTTTTTTGTTTTGTTTTGTGAAGATTTGATTTAAAATGATATATGTGTGTATATGTGTATGTTTGAAAGAAAAAAGAAAACTCCATAAAAATGACAAAATTAAAAAGTTTGAGGTAAAAATGACAAAATTGAGAAGTTTTGGGAAAAATTGACAAATTCTGAAAGTTCCAGGAGCATTTGGTAATTTTTTGGGTCAATTTTGGGCCAGACTAACGTTTCTGGCCCAAATTAACAGAAAACAAAAAAATTGTCAAAATCAGAAGCTTCTGAAGCTTATCCAGAGTCTGAGAGACGTAAAGGACTGAAACTGTCATTTTACCAAATTAAGAGATAAGTTTGAATTTAATTAATTTTTAATTGTGAACAGTCCAGCACCCCTTCCCCTAGAAATAGGGGTCCAAAATCTGTGAAGAGGAGATAAAAAAAAACAAATCAAGCTTAGGGCTCCGTTTTAAAAAAAAGAAAAATTACAGCTTAGGTTCCTAGCTTTCCTTCCTTTCTCCAGAAAATCCCAAAATTTTGGCCTTTTGACGCTTTGACCATCTTCCTCCTTCCGTTTTCTTTCACTGCCGTCCCCTGCGCGCCCTTGACGCCCAAGTCAGTGCTTTTATATGATGAAGGGTAAGCACATAATAGATTTGCCAGGAGGGTTTCTCTGGTATGCACGGAAGGGAAAGAATCTCGCCGGAGGCATTTTTCCGGCATGTTTCTAGAGAAAAGAGAGGGCTAGAACTTTGGAGTCTTCTTTTGAGCCCCCCATTTTCTCAGGAGCCGTTCCTGCTATAAATAGAGGAAAATAGGCCCCTCTGATTGTGACAGGTGTATGGACAGATGCCATCCGTACCTCTAAGCAGAAGAAGGGGCCAGCTGCGTGTAGGCTTTCTCGGGAAGTGATTTATCGAGAATCGTGTCTCAGTGTGCCAGAGCACGAACTACAGTAGCCTGTCAGAATACTTGAGGTCAATGTCTGGTGCGTACAGGCGAACATGTCAGAGGCTCCTTTGCATCCCGCATCGCTCTGCCGAAGTCCCTTCGGCCGACGTTACTTTTTAGTGGACGAACAGGGACCTCTTCCCGGGGTGATACCGTCTCTCCGGGGTTACCCGCTCTTCCGAAGTGGGTTCATTCATCTTCCGAGGGAGAGGCAATATGGAAAATTTCCGAGGTCGGTGCGATGGGGGTTCCGAGGTCATATATGTCAGGTGTGTGGCCTCCTCCCCCGAAAATCAGTAGTCAGGGCGATGGCACTTCGGCCATCACATGCCCTCCTTTGAGAAGCTGAAGTGTGACTTCAGCTTGTAGCCCTTCCGGGAGCACTTTCAGAGGATTTTAGCTTATATCATTTGCAAGGAAGGTACTTCGCCATTTTAAGGGCGTAGTCTGCTCGGGCTGATGTCGCATAGCTGTCTTTTGGTGTCTTCGAGATTTCCAATCTTGTCTTTTCAGTCTCGGATCAGTGGACTGTCATGCCTTAGAAAACATGCCCTAGTTTTTTGTGATAGTCGACACGTGGCAAGCGCCGATTGGTATGGCGCGTCTTTTTGCGTGGGAGGAGTAATTATGGTGACTTTTCGCTCCCACACAGTAGTTATGACGCCTTTTCAATTGCCCTTCCCTGCTCTATATAAGCCTTTCCTGTGTGACTTCTTATTTGTTTTTCTTGCTTTTGCCTTTGCTCTCATTTTTTCTTGCCTTTTCCATCTCTTTCAGCGATGGTCTGTACGGCGGAGCGATTTCCGGTGATTATTTATGACGGCTTTTCTTTTAGCAACGGTCTGCACGGTCGAGCGATTTCCAGTCATTTTTTACGACGGCATCCAGGAATCCTGATTTCGGCAAGGCTTTTCGTGAGTGCCTTCCTTTGACTTTTGCCAACTTCTCAGTTTTTTGGGCTAACCATTTTTGGACTCATACTGATGCTTTTCCCCTTTTCAGAGATGGCTGACGATTCTGCCGACTACTACAAGAGTCTCTTCCTTGGTCAGGTAGAGAAGGGAGAACAGGCGAAGAAAAATGGCTCCAAAAGACGTAAGTCTACTGGGAGCGGACCGTCTTCGGCCAAGAAGTCCAAGAAGAGAGCCCTTACTCCACCTTCGGAAGATGTGGTGGAGGTCGATGAAGTTATTGGTGCCTCCACCAACGCTGCTATCTCAGCTGATGTTATAACCAGTTCCACCGACGCGGCTGCAACCTTCGCTATGGTCGATGTCATTCCGATATCTACCAGGGTTGCTGCCCTCTCCGAAGTAGCTGCAACATCTTCTGAGGCTGTTGGTGCTGCAGCCGAGGTGCCCGCAGGAGTAGTCACCCTTTTCACTCCGTCGAGTCCTACCTCGTCGGTGGAGCTTTTAGGCTCTTTGCCTAAGAGTCCTACTGCTAAAAGGCTGGGGAGGCGTCGCAAGGATAAGGGCAAGCATGCTCCGGCCTTTTTGGAGGAGACAACCGGGGTTGCGTCAGGTTTACGTCGAATCCTCTTTTGGCACTTGCTCCCTTACAACTTGTGTTTTCGAGGAGCTCTTTCTGACTTACGCCCCTCTGTTTTACAGAGGACCAAGCAGCCCCAGTATGGATAACTGATCATGCCCGAAGAAGGGCCCTTTGGGACTCTCTTCTCCCAAAGGATAAAGTTCCGAGGGAGCCATTTTGGTCCTTCATGGAGGACATGAACTTGTTCTCCGGGGATTGCCAAGAGATGGCTCCCCAGATGGCGAGGGGTATTCTCACTGAGGCTTCTTCTAAGGCGGTTGCCGAGGAGTGCGCTTCTGGAGACATTTTTGCCGCAAGAGTCTCTGAGCGCGCCGCTCAGGTGATCCTTTTGGCCTCCTCTCTCTTGCCCAAGTGTTCTGCCTTCCCTTATGCTGGTTTTACTGAGGATTTCCTCCTTCTCCTTTGCAGGTTTTGGGGTATAGTGAGCACCTCCGAATTTGGGCGGCAGAGCAGTCTTCTGCCCGAGCTCGGGCTAAAAGTGAACTGGAGAAGGCCAGGCTTTTCCTTGTTAACTTGGACATAGCGAATGTCGAGTTAATGCGCATAGCCAGGGAGAGGGTGTCTTTGCTTCGGGATAAGTTCTTGATAGGCCAATCAGACCTTTTGAAGGACTTTTCTTGTAAAATGCACGACCTTGGTGAAGAGGTTGTGCGTTTGACTTCGGCCAATGAGACCCTTCGGAAGGAGAAAGAAAAGGAAGCTGCCCTTCTGAAGATAACTTTTACCGAAAAAGTGGCTCTTCAAGCCCGAGTTTATTTTCTGACGAGGAGTGCGGCAAAAAGGAGGAACGCGAAGGGACTGGTGTGGAAGATAGCTGATCTAAAGAAGGAGGTCCTGGGTCTCGAGAAAAAGGTTGTTGTTCTTGAGAATGAGGCAAACTTGCTGGACGTAGAACGAGACAAAGCAGCCCAAATGTCGAAGGTGTCCTTTCAGGACGGTTTTTGTCTAGCTCGCCATCAATTTCTGCAACGATATCCGGACCTCGAGACCTCCTTTCTTTCGGCCATGGATATTCCTGCGGGTCCTCGGTGGGCTTGGTCGAAAGCTGATCACCTCAACCTGCCACCTGTTCCTCTTCTTGCGTCGAGGACGACGGCTAAAGACATGGGAGCGGGACCTTCTCGCGTCGCCGGGGATCCTTAGATATTCTAGGGTTTTTTGTACCCTTCTTGTATCAAAGACTTTCTTTAATGGATTCCCCCTTATTACTTCACTTTGAGCCATTTTTTGTTTTTCCTGTTGCCCTGGCCACTTTCGGCTAGGGGAGTTTCGGCGAACCACTCCCTGGCTTTTTTGCTGGCCGACCTCATTTTTTCGGCTATCAAAGACTTTTCAGGCGAACACTTAGATTGCCTTTGATGGATGCCATGCCGCCCTTCTCTTTAGAGAGGGAAAACGTAGCCTTTGAGTATGCGTGCTTTAGCCTTGTTCGGCAGGTAACCTGTGCAGGAGAAAAGAGAAATTTCTCTAAGTACAGCCTTTTTACTTAAAAATTCTAAGTACGGAATGAAATTCTAAATGTAGAATTCTGCAATTTTCTCCCTTTAATGCTACCAAGCTGATAATTCTTTCTTTCAGACCTCGTCCTTATTCAGGCGCGGTTATTTTGTTGGGCGAAGTTCTCCCCTGAGATAGTCCTCGGGGGTCTGTCTTGGCCCATTCAGAGAATGAGATCTCCTTTTGGCGTTCAGCGCACTTTTGCGCCTATGGCCACCTTTTACGGAGAAAACATTTCTCCAAAGCTCGTTTACGCTTTAGGGAGTGGCTTGATTTTGGTTTCCCATTTCGAAGCTACTTCTTTCTTGGCCGTGCCTTCTTCCCGAACTTGTTCTCTTTTGGGTGGTCAATTTCAGCTGTTAAACCAACTGGGAAGCGAGGTCTTTTTCCTTAGCGGCCGAAGTTCTCCTCTGAGGTAATTCTCGAGATTCGGCATTTGGCCTTTCGAAGAACGAGGTCTACTTTTGGTGTTGGCGGAATTTTGCACCCATGGTTGCCTTTTTCGGAGAAGACACCTCTCCTGAGCTCGTTCAAGCTCGGGGGAATGGCTCGAGTTTGGTGGCCGAAGTTCTCCTCTGAGGTAATTCTCGAGATTCGGCATTTGGCCTTTTGGAGAACGAGGTCTACTTTTGGTGTTGGCGGAATTTTGCGCTCATGGTCACCTTTTTCGGAGAAGACACCTCTCCTGAGCTCGTTCATGCTCGGGGGAATGGCCCGAGTTTGGTGGCCGAAGTTCTCCCCTGAGATAGTCCTCGGGGGTCTGTCTTCGGCCTTTCGGAGGACGAGATCTCTTTTTGGGGTTCGGCGCAATTTTGCTCTAACGGCCACCTTTTACGGAGAAAACACTTCTCCTCGGCTTATTCATGCTTCAGGGAATAGCTCAGGTTCGGTTCTTCCCGAGCTCGTTCTTCCTTCCTGAGCTCGTTCATGGTCCGGGGAATGGCTCAAGTTTGGTGGCTGAAGTTCTCCCCTGAGATAGTCCACGAGGGTCTGTCTTCGGCCTTTCGGAGAACGAGATCTCTTTTTTACTTGATAGCTGTATTGCTCCAAGTAGGCACTGGTCTTTGCAGGCGAGTATTTTTTGTGGTTTTATGGGAAGTTTGTCTGATTATTCCCACAAGGAATTTCCTCGACCATTCTGGACCTTCTTCCCTTGTGCCCAATTCTATTCAGGGGCTCCACTTGCTTGTTGCTTTAGAACTAAGCTGGTGGACTGGAATGTCATTTCTCTCCGGGGCCAATGGCAGACTTTTTGGCCTCCTTCGTCTAAAGACTGAAGCCATTATGCTACCGGCAATAATAAGCCATCTTTGTGCATCATGTTCCTTTAGGCAGGCTTTTGTATAAATTTTGCTTGCTTAATCAGTAGGGGTTCTGCGCCTTGTCTCGCGAAACGAAGTACTTTTACTGCTTTCTCATAGCATTATACTTCAGGCGTTGCTGACAGTGGGCTGTTTTTGCCCCCCTTCTTCTTCTCTCTCTTTTTTGTAGAGGGCTGAGGGCGATCTCTCGGTGTTACTCATTCCAACGGGAGTCTTTCGGGCATTCCATTTTGAAGGCAGTTTTTCAGGTGCTGGTGCATTTTTGGCCATTTTCGCCCATTTTGGACAAATTTTGTTCACACCTTTTTTTTGCGCGCTGTTCTGCACCTCTTTCTGCCGATGCCTTTCTATAATGGGCCTGGGCTTCCCTACCGATGTCCTTCCTCTTCAATCAAGGAAGACTGTCTGGAACATTTTCTGTACTTTCTGCCATTTCATGAAGATTTTTTCAGGCTTGCTGGGAGACGCCACTTTTCGGGGCATTTTTTGCATTCATTACCACTTCGTGAGGGAGAAGCCTTTTTGTGGGGCTCTTCTTTTGTCCTATATTTTCATTCCTAGCAAGTGCCGAACTTGGGTGGTCCAACACTTTGTTAACCGAATATGGTAACTCAGGTGACTTCCCTATCCTCGGGCCTCCGAGGTGCCGCTCCCGCGCCGCGGTGTTTTTTGCGCCTGGCATTTCTTCGGCTGGGGGCTCCTTTTAGATTTCACCTATATTCGGTCCTCGTTGGATTTTCCTTTTTTCTGGATCTGGGATTTTCGGTAATAGTCTGCTAGTGGTTTGGGGTTATATATTGCTCCCCTAGACTTGCGTGCGATGCAGTATCTTTGGAGTTCGGTGCGCTTGCGCGTTTACTTTATTCCTTCTGACAACGCGCGGTGGTGACTCCTCTTTGGACGGTGGTGGTGTGTTCGTTGGAGTAGGATCATAACCTTTTGCCCGCTTAACATTAATGCGTAAGCGTCTTTTCAGGGTGGTGGGCTTGGTTTTGCTATCTGAGGAACAGCAACCTTTCTTTGGCCCGGACTCTTCTGACGGTGGGGTCTGGACGGCACCGGATCTATCTTTCCCCTCCATCATGTTTCGAAGGAAAGCGCGTCCTTTGGGTATTCATTCACTACTCTTTGTTTCCACATGAGCCCTTGGGTCACCCCTACTCCCCTCGTGAAAAGGATTGAGAGAGGAGACTTCGGCTTGATATTTGCACATGGACATCTTTGGCCTATCCGCTGCTGTATTTTGACCACGGTAACGCGTGGGAATTTATGCAGGAAAGCCACGGCGATGTTCGGGGGATTATCATCCCTGGGATGGGAAATCCTTGTACTTTAATCGTTCGACCGCCGGGCGAGTCTCCGGCGGGGAGGGGGGCCTCAGGGAACCTTTTGTCCTTAGCACGCTGAGTTTCTGTCCACGGCTACCTGAAAAAGTTGCCACAGACGGCGCCAAGTGATGGCGTGGCGTTCGCCATCATTTGTGTTTCTGCCGTGGTCTATGGTTGAATGTCGCGCGTGGCCGTCCGGTGATGGATGGCAGTGGCCGAAGAAGGTTCCTGGTGCTAGAGAGAGCCTGAGAAATGGGACACCCCTACGTGGTCTGGCCTGAAAAACAGAGAAAACAGGGATTAGGAGGTCCCCATAGTGGTTTTCCAGGGAGGAGCCTCCGACGCCCAAGTCAGTGCTTTTAAATGACGAAGGGTAAGCACATAATAGATTTGCCGGGAGGGTTTCTCTGGTATGCACGGAAGGGAAAGAATCTCGCCGGAGGCATTTTTCCGGCATGTTTCTAGAGAAAAGAGAGGGCTAGAACTTTGGAGTCTTCTTTTGGGCCCCCCCTTTTCTCAGGAGCCTTTCCTACTATAAATAGAGGAAAATAGGCTCCTCTGATTGTGACACGTGTATGGACAGATGCCATCCGTACCTCTAAGCAGAAGAAGGGGCCAGCCGCGTGCAGGCTTTCTTGGGCAGTGATTTATCGAGAATCGTGTCTCAGTGTGCCAGAGCACAGACTACAGTGGCCTGTCAGAATACTTGAGGTCAACGTCTGGTGCGTACAGGCGAACATGTCAGAGGCTCCTTTGCGTCCTGCATCGCTCCGTCGAAGTCCCTTCGGCCGACGTTACTTTTTAGTGGACGTCTGGTGCGTGCAGGCGAACATGTTAGAGGCTCCTTTGCGTCCCGCATCGCTCCGCCGAAGTCCCTTCGGCGACGTTACTTTTTAGTGGACGAACAGGGACCTCTTCCTGGGGTGATACCGTCTCTCTGGGGTTACCCGCTCTTCCGAAGTGGGTTCATTCGTCTTCCGAGGGAGAGGCGATATGGCAAATTTCCGAGGTCGGTGCAATGGGCCTTCCGAGGTCATATATGTCAGGTGTGTGGCCTCCTCCCCCGAAAATCAGTAGTTAGGGCGATGGCACTTCGGCCATCAGACAACAATTAATGAAGATAGCTTTGTTGTAGATAAATGATGTTCTGATGGTCGACTAGTAATGAAAAAAGGAGTTAAAATGGATAATCAACTCGTAGTTCTTTATAATCTTTGTTTATTAATTAAATACCAAGCACATATTAACATTGAATGGTGTAATGAATCTCAAATGATGAAATATCTTTTCAATTATATTAATAAAGGCCCTGATAGATCATAAATTATTAAAAATGAAAACATGTTAGTGGATCAAGAAACACAAGGGACTAAAGTAACAAAAGCTGATGAAATCAAATCTTATCTTGCTGTAGATATCTTTCAGTACACAAAATAGTTTGACAATTATCTAAATTTGAACTACATTATAGAGACTCTTCCATTAAATGACTTTCTATTTATTTACGTATGGAACAAGCAATTGTTTATAAAATTTTAGATTTCTTGTCGGGATTATGTGAAGGAAAGATATTAAAAAAACTATGTTTACTGAATGGATTAATGCAAATACTTACTGATGGCCGAAGGGCAATCGACCTCGAAGGACACCACGCATATACGATGTCCTAGCCCAGCGCACTGCCTTCGACTAAGGATAGGCGATCAGACCTCGGCAAAGAGAGGGCCTCAAGCACCCTCGGGCAAGTGGGATAAACCTCATCTTCGGCAACACATCAGACAAACTTTGGTCACAACGGGTCATCACTCTTCCTGAGGATAACCTCAGAATGGCTCCACGTGCCCAAACCCGCCTTCGGCCATTCTTTGGACCACCTTCGGGACATATCCTCAAGAGCATTATCACAAAGGACCTGAGCCTAACCTCGGCAAAGTCTAGACGGAGGTGTCTCGTATGAAACAAAGGACCTCCCTTCAAGGACGTTCACCCCTCCGAGGTACCCCTAGACCTCCCGGGAGTTCGGTTCCCCAGAAAGGCTATGAGGATGTACGACTAGATGGCTTAGGAGTCTCTGACACACCGTACTCATACGGCCCCCGACACGCCACCTCCAGACATGCTCTGATACGCCTGGCCGAACAGCCTATGGTCGGTTAAAGGCCCCCCCTAAAGGTACGAACCACATCCAGCCCGACATGTGTAATAATCTAGGGAACTTGTGCAATGAACTTCCCCTATCTGGCTCCTATAAATAATCAGAGGGCTTCACAGGTATGGGGGTTCACAGCAGAAGTCTGTCTCCAGCCTCCTTGATTACTCTCTGCCTCCAAATACTAACTTGGGCGTCGGAGATTCCTCCCCATAAAAACACCCCGGGGACCTCCTAACCCTTGTTTTCTGTGACTTTTAGGTGACCCTCCCAGAACACATTATTTCCGGATCTTCTTCTACCTTTGAGAGCTCCTGCCACCCTCATCATGACACATAATGGAGATGCTGCTGGCCATCACTTCGCGCCATCTGTGGGAAACCTCTCCCACGTCGCCGTCGTAGAGACTCGGCGCTCGAAGGATAAAGGGCTCCCAAGGTCCCCCTCTGCGCCTGAGGCTCAACCGGTGACCACACTGCCTGTGGCAGAAGCTTCTGTATTGGAAGATGACCATCCTGCAATGGTGACGATGGGCTTCTTGTGAGACTTCCAATGCTCTATCGTCGCCAAATTGACTCAGCAACTCGATCAGAGGCTACCCCAACCTCCTCTGGTCCAAAGGGCCTCTCCTTTGGCGCGTCGTCGGGAAAGGAGTTCAAGGTCCACCCACCGAAGTTCAGGGAGCGGGGACTCCCTTGATACGTCTTCAATAGAAAATGAACCCATTGAGGTGCGACCCACCAGGGGAGGAGCCCCAAAAGAGACTAGGGCCTCCTGCCAACGGAGTGCATCCCCCTATCGAAGGTCCCAGTCTCCTCCTCGCCGAAGTCACACCCCGAGGAGAAAAAATTCCCCATTACTAGCAAACACACGGCGGTAGGGAAAAGTCAACACGTCTGTCCTCATGGAGAAAATCTTGGGAAGACTAGAAAAGGTTGAGAGGCAGATCTCCCGAAAACCAGTTTGGTCCAAGCTGTCTGACTTTTACACCAGAGAAGAGTCACCTTTTGTGTGCGAGGTGGTGGAAGCGCCCATGCCCAGCAATTTCAGGGTACCACGCCTAGAAACTTATGATGGGCGAAGTGATCTTCAGGCGCACTTGACGAAGTACAAGCGAAGCATGGTACTCCATGGCGCAGATGACGCTACGCTCTGTAAGTGTTTTGAAGTAACACACTCTGGCCCAGCGACGGCATGGTATAACTCTTTAGCGCACGAAAGCTTGTTAAGTGATGGCAGAGGGCCATCATCTCCATTGTGTGTCATGGTGAATGCGGCAGGGACTTCAGGAGGTACGGGCGAGTCCCGACAAAAGGTGCTCTGTGGGGATCACCTGTGATGGCCGACGGCATCCTCGTGTGGGAGCCACGGTGAGGCCGAGAAGGACTTCCGGTATGGGAGAGTGCCCAAAATGGGGGTTCCTTAGGAGGACCTACCTGAAACAATCAGAAAACAGGGGTTAGGAGGTCCCTGAAGTGATTTTCAGGGGAGGAGCCTCCGATGCCCAAGTCAGTGCTTTCGGGGGTGGAGAAGGAATAGTCGGGGCAAAAGGTTCTTGCCTGCCATGTCTTCTTGAGGGCGGAAAGAATAGGGAGAGAGAGAGCCCCCCCAATGATGGCCATTCCCTTGATATATATAAGAGGGGGTGAGCCCTTCGGATTGTGACACGTGTATGGACGGATGTCATCCGTACTTCTGGGCCTGGGGGCCCCTAGCCGCCTGCAGGCTCCTTGGACCACGAGCTGCGACAAGCGTAGCCCTACGTGATAGGACGTGGGCGGTGGCGGTGTGTCAGAGTGCATATGAGGGCGGCGTGCAGGGTGACTTGGGCGGAATGTCAGAGACTCCTTGATGGCGCCTACCGTACCTCCGAGGTCCCCTTGGTCGATGTCCACCTTCGGGGTGAGGAGCCTTTTCGCAGGGTTGTACTGGTTCTTCGGGGGATTCCCTAGCTCCAAAGTTACTCCTTCGGGGGGTTTTCCCCAGCAGAAGATGGCTAGTCCTTCTCCCCCGAAGTTGGTTCGGTCGTCTTGCCGATGGAGGCGATACTCCGAGGTTTGTATTGGCGGGCTACCGAGATCGTGTACCTTAGGAGTTTGACTCCCTTTTTTTCGAGGGCCTCTGGTGACCGGGGCGATAATACTTTGGCTATCACATGCCCCCCCTCGGAAAGCCGGAGTGAAGGCTTCAGCTAGTGGTCCTTCTAGGGGCGCTTTTCGGGACTCGGAGGTTGACATTCGCCGGGGAGGCACTTTGCCACCTAGGGGATAAGCCTTGTACGAACAGGTATGATCTGTCTACCCCTTGGTGTTCTCAAGATACCCAACCTCTTTACTTTTCCTGCCATAGGTTAGTGGACCGTCACATCTTGAAACTAGGCGTGTCAGTCTGGAGCGGTGCGCCCAGATTTTCAAGATGTCAGAAAATGCGTCCTAGTTTCTCGTGACGGACGACACGTGGCAGGTGCTGGTTGGGACGGATATGTCTTTTCATGCGTGAGGGGCAATTATGGCGATGCTTCACCTTCGCGCAGCAATTATGACGCCCTTCCGGCTACCCTTCCTCAATCTATATAAGCGTCCTCCCGTTATACTCTTCATTTATTTTTCTTTGCTCTCACTTTGCTCTTGTTTGTTCTTGCGCCTTCTCTCCTTTTTTGTGGCGGTATTAGCGACGGCGCTTCTTCTGGCCACCTTTCACGATGGCGTCCACAAACCCTGACTTCGGCAAGACTTTTGGTGGGTTTTGACTCTAGAGATCGTTCGGTTTCTGCTTTTCTTTTGGTTTCCCAAAGTCATTTTTCTTCTTTCTGAAGTCTCTTTTTAGGCCAACCATGTCTTCGCCTATTCCTGAGAGCTGGCAACCTCTTATGTCTCACCCTTGTTGCTCCACTTTTGAGAAATTAGAGAAGTGGACAGCCAAATTTTTCATTCCTTCCGACACCACCATACGGTTACCCCACCTCGGTCACTTTAGTTTTATGAACCAGGACGACGAGGTTACCTTTTTCCGAGCCCAACTGAAGATCGGACTTTGGTTTCCTCCCACGAAGATGATTTGTGACTTTTTCCAATTTCATGGCATAGCCGTAAATCAACTTCCTCAAAACTCTTACTGCTATTTCAATGGCTTTCTCTGCATGTGCGGGGTCTTCGGGGTAGAACCCCATTTTATCCTGTTCATGCAGTATTACAAGCTCTATCCGATTCCGAAGGGTGGCTTTTATTTCATGCTACCTCGGGGATCTGGGAGCAAAAAATTCATGTTCACCTTCGCTACCAAGGATAGCTGACGAGGGTGGAAAGGAAGTTCTTCTTCCTAAAGGTGGCGGAGGCCTGGTCATATGTTCTGACTAAGTCGACTCGGGGAAAGCTGGAGACGGATGTCGTGGATCCCAAGAAGTTGCTAAATCCCGACTTGGCGGCGAGGTTTGTAGACTTCGACAGACGTATCCGGGCTATCGCCGACTGGGATGCCGAGGTCCCTCCACGCTTTCTCTACCCCTTCCCCATCAATTGGAGGCTTATGACCGAGGAGGTCCTTTGGGAGTTGCGGGTGGTTAAGGAGCATAAGACAGATCTCGGCATGCCAGCTCCTGCCATCGAGGGGAACGAGTCCTTGCTAGTGAAGCTCCTTCGGAACAAGCTCACTTACAAACCCTTTTTTGAAAGTAAGTTTCCTTTCAAAGTTTTCAGCATAAGTGCCTGTCTGGACTCACATTGAGGTTTTTCCTCCTTTTCAGAGATGGGCGATGAGTTTGCTGCCTATTATAAGTCTCTCTTCCTTGGTCAGGCCAAGAAGGGAGAACAAACGAAGAAGGGTGTTCCCAAGAGGCGCAAGACTACTGGGAGCGGACCGTCTTCGGTCAAGAAGGCGAAGAAGGACACCCTTCTTCCATCCCCGGATGATATGGCGGAGGTCGGCGGTGACATTGCAACTTCCACCAAGCCTGAAACTCCCGCCGAGCCTGAAACTTTCTCCGAGGCTCCTTCCGGGGTGGTTATTGTTGTTACTGCTTTGAGTCCCGCCATGTCGGTGGATCTTTTGGGCGCTTTGGCAGGGAGTCCCTCTACCGAGGAGTTGGAAAAACGCCGAAGGGATAAAGGCAAAAATATTGCTATTGACGTAGAGGAGGTCCAGGACCCCGATGACGACGTTGTTGAGGTTGCGCCTGGTTGTCTCTTACCCATTTTCAATACTCGTATCCTCATAACTTGTATAGTTAAGGAGCTTTGTCTGACTTTTGCTTTCAACTTTTCAGAGGATCTGGCGCCCTCAGCTTGGATGGTTGAGCATGCCCGAAGGCGGGCCCTTCGGGATTCTCACATCCCAAAGGACAAAGTCCCAAGGGAGCCATTTTGGTCTTTCACGGAGGACATGAACCTGTTATCCGAAGATTGCCGGGAAATGGCTCCCGAGATGGCGAGGGGCATGCTCACTCAGGCTTCCTTCAAGACAGTTGTCGAGGAGTGTGCCTCCGAGGATACCCTTTCAGCCAAGGTTTCCGAGCACGCTGCCCAGGTAGTTCTTCAGGCCTCTTCATTTTTCCTCCCACTGTTTTGTCTAAGTGTTTTGGCTTTCCTTGTGTAAATTTCACTAAGTACCTTCTTTTTTGTAGCTCCTGGGGTATAGTGGATACCTTCGAGCTTGGGCGGCAAAGCAGTCTTCAGTCCGAGCTTGGGCCGAAGATAAATTAGTGAAGGCTAAGGTCTTCTACGCTAACTCGGTTGTGACGAATGCCGAGTTGAGCCGAATAGCCAAGGAGAAGGTTGCCAAGCTTTGGGAGGAATTCTCGAAGGGCCAAGAGGAGCTCTTGAAGGATTTCTCCAAGAAGATGTCCAACCTTGGTAAGAAGGTTGTGAGCTTAACCTCGGCCAATGAGGCCATTCAAAAGGAGAAAGAAGAAGAAGCTGCTCTTCTGGCCAAGGCTCTTGCTGACAACGCCGAACTTCAAGCCAAGGTCGACTCGCTGAAGAAGGGTTCGAAGAAGGAGAAGAAGATAAAGGAGCTGGAGAAGGAGGTTGCAGATCTTTGGAAGGAGGTTTCGGATCTTCAGAATGAGGCGGACGACTTGGACGTAGAAAAAGACAAACCGTTAAGGCGACCAAGGTTGCCTTTCAGGACGGATTCTGCCTGGCTCGTCACCAATTTCTGAAGAGATATCTGGACCTCGACCTTTCCTTCTTGGCTACCCTGTATATTCCCGAGGGTCCTCGGTGGACTTGGTCGATAGTCGAGCACCTCAACCTGCCATTTGCCCCACCTCCTGCACCGATGGTGGCGGGCAAAGACACAGGAGCCGGAGCTTCCCATGACGCCGGGGTCCCTTAGATACTCTAGGGCCTTTGCCTTCTTCTTTTTTCTTTATGTTTTTCTTCTTGTAACCTTCTCCTTGTACCAAGACCTTCTTCAATGAACTTTCCTTCATAATTTGGTTAAGTCTTTTGAGCAATTTTTTGTTTTCTAGTTGCCTCGACCACTTTCGGTCAGGGGACTTCGGAGAGGTACACTTTGCTCGTTTCATCAGCCAACCTTTGGGTAAACGTTCGTTGTTGGTGAAGTTCCCTTAGGCAAATTTTAGCCTGCCCTCATCGGCCGTATTCGATAGACTTCACCTGTTTTGGGCATATAACCCAACCAATTTTAGAAGGAAAACATACCCTTCGGGAGGATGTGCTTCGGCTTTGTTTGGCGAGTACTTTAGGATAGGGGAAAGCTTTTGTACTTGGAGAAATTTCTCACTTGTACACTTTCTCATCTAAATTTCTAAGTATAGAATTTCTTTAAGGCGTCCGAGTGCCATGCATTTTTCAGTTTTCCCCCTTCGGTGTCGCCAAGCTTGTATACTCCCTTTCGGACCTCATCTAGGACCGAATAAGGACCCTTTCCCGTTTGGCTGAAGTAGCCCATGGGACAGTTTTCGGGATTCAAACTCGGCCTTTCGGAGGTTGAGGTCTCCTTTCGATATTCCTTTTGGCCTATCATGCAGGTTTGCGCTCATGGCCACCTTTTGCTGAAAGGCCCTTCTTGTGAGCTCGGCCATTCCTCTGTGTTCGCAAACTAGGTCGAGCTTAGTTCTCAACCCGAGGTCGTTTCCTCTTTCGTCGAACACTCATATTCTAACTGGTGGTCGTACTACTCCAAATGGATAATTGCCTCTGTACTGGAGATAAGTGAGAAAGGTGTCTCCCCCGTGGCCCCTCGGGGAGTTTTTTGATACCTCTTAGGTACAGTAGGAAGTTTTCCTGGCCATTTTCCCTTTGCTTCCCCCAACCTCTTTTATAGTCACTCGTTTATAGTTCTGTTGGCTACCTCCACTGGTCTGTTGCTCCGGGGCTGAGCTAGTGGGCCGAAGTGCAATTTTATTCCGAAGTCGGTGGCGAATTCTTGGTGTCCTTCTCCATAGACTAGGAACCATTATCGGCTATTATCACCGTTGATATGCCAAATCTGCATATTATGTTTCTCCGGATGAACTTTTGTATATCTTTTACCGGAATAGTCGCTAGGGATCCTGCCTCGTTTCGCTTAGTGAAGTAGTCCACTGCTACTATGCAGAACTTCACTCCTGCGGGTGCTGTCGGGAGTGGACCGGTGAGATTTATGCCCCATACTGCAAAGGGGCATCGGTAATCTTTCGGGGTCATCCACTCCGTAGGCAGTCTTTTGGGTGCTGGCGCGTCTTCGGCCTTTTTCACCCTTCCTGGGTGAATTGACTTGCACCCTTTTTGCCGATACATCTCTGTAACGGACTTTCGTACCCTTGTCGATATAATTCCTCTTTAACTAGGGAATATCGTCTGGAACATCTTCGCACTTTTCGCCGCTTTATGAGGATTTTCGGGACTCTTTAGTTGCGAGATACCTTTTTGTAGGTTCTTTCCTCCCTTTGTCCGAGGTTATTGTACCTAGCGTTGCCAGGCTCGAATGGCCCAATACTGTGGTAACCAAATTTGATGGCTTTGGTGGCCTCCCTGCCCTCGGGCCCCCGAGGGGCTACTCCAGCGCCCTGCTGTTCTGCGCTTGGGATTTTTTCGACAAGGAGTTCCCATTCTGGACCTACCTTCGCTCGATCTCCCTCGTTGGTTTCAGCATTTTCCATTTCTGGGGTTCTGGCAATGAAGTCTGCCAGTGCCTGAGCTTTTATTGCCCTTCTAGGCTCATACGTGATGTAGTACTCTCCAAGTTCGATGCACCATTTTGATAGTCTTCCCAAATGCTCTACTCTTTTCCATGACATCACGCAGAGGCGGGTCATTCCGGACAGTGATAGCGTGTCCTTGGAAGTAGAGTTGCAGCCTTCTGCCTACAAGTACCAAGGCGTAGATGACCTTTTGGGGCAATGGGTATCTAACTTTGTTAGCGAGGAGACGGTGACTTTTCTTTGGGTGCAGAACTCCTTCGACGGGGAGCTCTGGGTCCTCTTGACCCTATTTTTCCTGTAGGTTGTGTTCCGAGGTGTACGCTTCCCATCGAGGACTCATCCCGTTAATCTCCACTTCCCCGAACTCCTGTGAGTTGACATGGAACTCTTCTCCTGACAAGGTAGTAATGAGGAGGGCCTTCGGCTCGAATTTGGATGCAGCCATCTTCAGTCTAACTGCTGCATCATTTCGGCCACGACAGAGCGTGGGAACTCGCACAGGAAAGCCGTACTAATAGCCAGAGGACGTTCGTCCTCGAGCAGGGAAGTCCCTGCTACAATTGTTCGGTTGTCGGTTGAACCTCTGGCGCAGATGGGGACCTCGGAAATCCCTTGTCCTTAGAATGCCGAGTTTTAACAATGATGACCTGGCAGTAGTTCCCATAGACGGTGCCAAATGATGGCGGAGGGCCATCATCTCCACTGTGTGTCATGGTGAATGAAGTAGGGACTTTAGGAGGTACGGACGAGTCCCGACAGAAGGTGCTCTGTGGGGATCACCTGTGATGGCTGGCGGCATCCTCGTGTGGGAGCCATGGTGAGGCCGAGAAGGACTTCCGATATGGGAGAGAGCCCGAAACGGGGGTTCCTCAGGAGGACATACCTGAAACACTCAGAAAATAGGGGTTAGGAGGTCCCCAGAGTGATTTTCAGGGGAGGAGCCTCCGACGCCCAAGTTAGTGCTTTTGGGGGCTGGAGAGGGAGTAGTCAGGGCAAAAGGATCTTGCCTGTCGTGTCCTCTTGAGAGTGGAAAGAAGAGGGAGAGAGAGAGCCCCCCCCCAATGATGGCCATTCCCTTGATATATATAAGAGGGGGTGAGCCCCTCTGATTGTGACACGTGTATGGACGGATGTCATCCGTACTTCTGGGCATGGAGGCCCCTAGCCGCCCGCAGGCTCTTCAGGCCACGAGCTGCGACAAGCGTAGCCCTACGTGATAGGACGTGGGCGGTGGCAGCATGTTAGAGTGCATATGAGGGCGGCATGTAGGTTGACTTGGGCGGAATGTTAGAGACTCCTTGATGGCGCCTGCCGTACCTCCAAGGTCCCCTTGGTCGTTGTCCACCTTCGGGGTGAGGGTCCTTTTCCCAGGGTTGTACTGGTTCTTCGGGGGATTCCCTGGCTCCGAAGTTACTCCTTCGGGGGGCTTTCCCCAACAGAAGATGGCTAGTCCTTCTCCCCTGAAGTTGGTTCGGTCATCTTCCCGATGGAGGCGATACTCCGAGGTTGGTGTTGGCGGGCTACCGAGATCGTGTACCTAAAGAGTTTGACTCCCTCTTTTTCGGGGGCCTCTGGTGACCGGGGCGATAGCACTTTGGCTATCATTAAGCTTCCAAGAGCTGTCCACTGCCTTCACCCAGCAGTTCATCGGCAGCAGACCAACTGCCGAAATGCCAGTACAAATGTTCGACGTAGCTCAGCGAAGGGCGGAGACCATTCACGATTATGTTGAATGGTCTAACCGAGAAACACTGAGCGTACCTGACTTTCAGCCAGAAATTCGCATCCTTGCGATGATCAGAGAACTTCGGAGGGACTCCCAACTATTCTATGAATTTTCCAAAGACCCCGTAAAGACTCTCAGAGAATTCTATAGAAGGGCCGAACAGCATATGACGGCCGAGGAACTTAGATTGGGAGGACCTAAAGGAGAGCACCCACCGCCCGAAGGACCTAGTCGTTAGCCTTGACACCAGAATGAGGGGGAAAGACCTCGAAAACAAAGGGGGGAAAAGGCCAATGACATTCACCCCCTTGAACACCACCAGAGCCAGCATCCTCATGGTGCTAGAAAGGCAAGGGACCACAGTCCCAAGACTAGAGACCATGACCTCGGAAAACAAGAAGAACATGAAGAAATTCTGTCAGTTTCACTGAGATCACGGCAATGACGCTGAGGATTGTTTTCAGCTCAGGAAATATATCGAGTCACTGATCAAGCAGGGTCAACTTCATCGATACTTACGAATGCCTTTGCCAAAAGGAAGGAAGGAAGAACAAAGGAGAGGGGACGATGAAGAGTGTGACTCAGCTAGACATCGGGACCGAAGTCCTCGAAAAAATCTGCCACCATCAGTGGGGATTATCCAAACCATCACTATCGGGATACCCTTGGCTGAGAGAAAGAGGAAGATAAGAGAAATCTTCGTAATGGAGTACGAGAACTCCCCAAGCAGGCTCATTCATAGAGACGGGTCTGCAGTAAGGTTCCCCTATGACGACCCAGTCCTCGTCATGGCAAGGATAGGAAACTGGGACGTCAAAAGGGTACTCCTTAATGACGGCTCAAATACCGACGTCATCTTTTCCCATCTACTGCCTAAGTTAGGCATCCGAAGAGGCGATCTCAGTACAGTCAATTCCCCCACCTTTGGCGTTGGGCCCTCCGAACTTTCGGTTCTCGGATATGTTGATTTGCCTTTGATGTTGAAAGGGATCTCGCCCCATAGCCAGGAAGAGTTAATCGCCTCTGTCAGTCAAGGTTTATTGTCATTGATGTGCCATCAGGTTACAATAC
Source organism: Aquilaria yunnanensis (assembly GCA_039654915.1). Taxonomy (NCBI): domain Eukaryota; kingdom Viridiplantae; phylum Streptophyta; class Magnoliopsida; order Malvales; family Thymelaeaceae; genus Aquilaria; species Aquilaria yunnanensis. The sequence goes on from CM077598.1 coordinate 82,703,621, forward strand.
TATCCTAGGGAGGCAGACTGAAGCCAATCTTCACATCCGCCAGGATGTGAAGTACCTGACAATCACCTTCACAACCCAAGATGGAGACGCAGAGATCTTCATTGATCAAACCGAAGTTAGAAAGGTCTTCACAAATGCCAGACAAAGCCCAACAAAGATCCAAGTATAGACTTCGGTGAAGGAGAAAACAGTCATGACGGACGAAGACACAGTGAAGGAAGAACATGAAAGCCTGGAAAAAATAGAAACAGAAGATGTAGAGTTGATCCCTGGCCGAAACACCCGAATTGGGAAAAAATTGGCCAAGGATGACAAAAAGAGGCTTGTATCCTTCTTGTGTATGAACAAAGATCTATTTGCCTACTCGGCAAAGGACATGCCTGGTGTCGACCCCAGCATAATCCACCACAATCTAAGAGTGCAATCAAATGCCAGACCAGTTCGGCAGAAAAAGCGGAGTCTATCGACTCATAAGAATTCCTTTGTTAAAGCCGAAATTAATCACCTCATTGAGGCCGGGGTAATAAAAGAGGTAAAATACCCCGAATGGCTCAGTAACGTGGTTATTGCCACAAAAGAGGGAACTGAAAAACTCCGAATGTGCATCAACTTCCGAAATTTGAATGACGCCTGCCCAAAAGACTCTTACCCTTTGCCAGCCATAGACCAGCTGGTAGATGCAACTGCCTAATATGGGCTTCTCAGCTTCCTCGATGCCTTTAGCGGATATCATCAGATTCAGATGAACCCCGAGGATGAACAAAAAACAGCCTTCATCATGGAAATAGTCACCTACTGCTACGTTAGAATGCCCTTCGGGCTTAAAAATGCAGGGGCCACCTATCAAAGATTGATGAATAAGGTATTCGATTCTCAGATCGGGAGAAATATGGAAGTATACGTTGATGATATGATAGTCAAAAGCAAAATGTCTCACAATCATATCACCGACCTAGGTGACACCTTCCAACGACTTCGGGAGTTCGGCATACGCCTCAATCCGGAGAAATGTGTATTCGTAGTAAATGCAGGAAAATTTCTTGGGTTTATGGTGTCAGAAAGGGGAATAGATGGTAACCTTGAAACAGTCAGAACCCTGCTAAATTTCAGAAGACCCACATCCATCAAAGACATACAAAGGCTTACAGGAATAATAACTTCCCCTAGTAGATTCATCTCCAGGTATGGCGACCGATGTCGGCCATTCTTTAAAGTACTCACCAAATCCCCGAAAGGCGAGGATACCTCTAGAACCCAGTAGCATCCATGGAACTCAGAATGCCAGAAAGCCTGGGACGAGCTTAAAAACTACCTGACCAAACTGCCAACACTTCGACAACCCCAGGAAGGAGAACCCCTCATCCTTTATCTCACAGTGACTGAAAAAACGGTGAGTTCGGTCCTAGTAAAAGAAGAAGGTGGATGGCAATGGCCAGTATATTATGTAAGCAAGTCCCTACATGGCACCGAGATTAGATACCCATTGCTCCAAAAAGCCATCTATGCCTTAGTACTCGCAGGCAGAAGGTTGCGACCCTACTTCCAAAAACACGCAATTACCGTCCGAAGTAACCTGCCTCTACGCGACGTAATGAAAAAAGTAGAGCATTCGGGAAGATTATCAAAATGGTGTATCGAACTCGAGGAATATGACATTACTTATGAGCTAAGAAGGGCAATAAAAGCCCAGGCACTGGCAGACTTCCTTGTCGAAATCCCATAAATAGAGAATGCCGAAACCATCGGGGAAGACCGAACAAGAGTTGATCCAGAATGGAAGTTTTTTGTCGATGGAGCATCAGGCACAGAACATCAGGGTGCTGGGATAGTCCTTCGGGGACCCGAAGGCATGGAAGCCACTAAAGTAATCAAATTCAGTTTTGATGTTACCAATAACATCGCCGAATATGAGGCCCTTATTGCAGGACTGAAACTGGCCAGAAAAGTCGACATAAAAGACCTCATGGCCCACAGTGACTCACAGCTAGTAGTCCGGCAAACGAAAGGGGAATACACGGCAAAGGATCCAACCTTGGCAAAATATCAGGACATCGTAAAAAAACTCATCAGAGAGTTTGACTCGGTACAAATAGAAAACGTGCCCCGAAGTGATAATGCTCAAGCTGACTCCTTAGCCAAATCCAAGGAACCTAGCGTGGTGCTGAAACAACCTAGTACAGAATTGATGTGCATAGCAACCTCGGGGGAAGGATGGCGAGACCCCATCAGGAAGTATCTAGCAACTTCAGAACTCCCTAAGGATCCTAAGGAGGCCGCAAAAGTACGAAAGCGCTCGGGAAGATACTTCCTCATCGGAGAAGAACTATACAGGCAAGGGTATGCGAGCCCCCTGCAAAAATACGTAGGAGAAGATGATGTCAGAACAATACTCGAAGAAGTCCACGAAGGAGCCTGTGGCTCCGATATAGGAACAGACGCCCTTGCTGGGGTACTACTTCGCCAAGGATACTTTTGGCCTACCTTAAAGAAAGATGCAAGGCAGTTTGTCCGAAAATGTGACAATTGCCAAAGGCACGCCAACATCCAAAAGTTACCTTCGGAAAGAATAAACTCAGCAGATTATCCTTGCCCTTTTGCGATATGGGGTATTGATCTCATCGGACCTTTTCCAAACGCTCTCGGTGGGGTAAAGTTCTCCATAGTCGCGGTGGACTACTTCACTAAGTGGATAGAAGCAGAGCCACTGGCATCAATCTCGGCAAAGGATACCCAAAAGTTTGTATGGAAGAACATCATATGCCGATTTGGCATACCGAGGGTAATAGTGGCCGACAATGGAACGCAGTTCGCGGATAGAGGATTCCAGGAATTCATGGCTGACCTTGGCATAAAAATACATTTTGCTCCAGCAGCCCACCCTCAAAGTAACGGGCAGGTCGAGGTATCCAACAGGACAGTAAAAGACGGCTTGAAGAAAAGACTAAAAGAGGCAAAGGGGAAATGGCCAGGAGAGCTCCCAAGTGTGCTATGGAGCTACCGTACGACTCCCCGAAGGGCCACCGAGGAATCTCCTTTCTCACTCGTGTATGGGACAGAAGCCATCATCCCTGTTGAAGTCATACAGCCTTCGGTAAGAATACAAGTGTTCGACGAGGGAGGAAATGATCTCGGCCTGAGAAGAAAACTAGACCTTGCGCAAAGAGCACCGTGAAATGGCCGAACTGAGGAAGGCTTTCCAACAAAGATTAGCTCACACTGCTAACTTACACGTAAGGAGAAAAGAAATCAAACAAGGAGACCTTGTTATCTGAAAGGCCGAATTTGAGCCACGCAAGCCATCAGAAGGGGTACTTCGGGCAAACTAAAGTGGACCATATTTGGTCCTCGACAAAGTCCACCCAGGGGTCTACAAATTGGGTAATATCGAGGGAGTAAAGTTGAAAAATACTTGGTATTCAGACTCTTTGAAAAAATTCTATACTTGGACATTTTCCCAAAAAAAAAAAAAACTTGTGACTACTCTTCCCCAAAGTCGTCAATGAAAATACAAGCCGAATATGGTCGCGTTACTGAAGAAAAGTTTCCTTAATGGTTTTCCTTTCGAAACTAACTACTTGATGGACTCTAAAACCTCAGCGGAATGCGGAAAAAGTCTAAAATGATTTTTTTCCAAAGATATAGGCACAGACATTCGCCAAAGTTACATACTTAGAATTACATTAATTTCTGAAGAATCGTATTCGGAAGGAAGAATGGAGATTGAAGAAAAAAATCTTCATTAAAAATCTTAAGATACAAAGGAGCAGGAACACAAGAAAGAAAGAAGAAGCCTATGATTGAGCAGGGGCGTTCGACGTGTTTTTGGCATCATCACCATCTTCAGTAGGCTCAGTCGAAGATACGGGCCCAGCCAGAGGAAGGTTGAGGAACTCCAGCTTCAACCATGTCTACCTGGGCTCTTTGGGAAAGTCTAGAGTGGACAGGTGCGAGAGGTCAACCTCAGGGTGCCAAGCAAGGACTTGGTGGTGCACCAAGCAGAAGCCGTCTTGGTAAGACACCTTCGCCATCTGCTCAGTCTGATTCTTCTCGGCACTAAGAGCCGACAGCTCGGCCTTGAGCGTAGCAATCTTCTCCTCCAGCTTTCTCTTCTTTTTACCCTTAGCCTCATTCTTCTTCAACGAGTCAATCTCAGCCTCGAGCTCAGCATTCAAAGCGAGTGCCTTCGCAAGGTTCTCGCTATCTTCAGCGTTCTCCTTCCGAAGGGCCTCATTCTCTGAAGAGAGAACGGCACACTTTGAGCCAAGATCCTCGACCTTGGCTGTGAAATCGAGAAGAAGCTCCTGCTTGCTCGCTGCGAGCTCGGCCCGAACATTCACGATGTCCTCCTTGGCAATCTTATTTAGTTTGCCGTACTTGAGGACATACTTCGCGTAGAACTCCTTTGCCTTGCGGAGAGAATCTTCGAACCGGGAGCAGGACTTTTTTTGCTTCACTGCCCAGGCACGAAAGTACCCGCTGTATGACAAGAGCTGCAGAAAAAGGGCCCCGAATAAGGATGAAAAGATGATTAAAACTTAGAAGAAGATTTTTCTAAGTAAGAAAGAAAAAAGAACTACCTGGGCAGCGTGCTCCGTCATCCTCGCCCTGAGGATTTCCTCATTCGGGCATTCAGTGATGAGTGACTGAAAGGTGGTATTTGTCATCACCCCCATCGCCATCTGGGGAGCCATCAGCTGGCTATCCTCGAAAAACAAATTCAAGTCCTCCATGAATGTCCAGAAGGGCTCCCTCGGCACTTTATCTTTCGGGATGTGCTCATCCCGAAGAGCCCTCCTTCGGGCGTGAGTTTCCATCTAGGGGGCAATAGGAATGTCCTCTACAAGATCACGCCGAAGTTTCGTCAGTACATCATCCCTTAGCCATTCATCCAAAAAATCATAGATACGAAAAATACTTAGATTTGCAGAAGAATGGCTAAGGAACCAACCTGGAGGAACTTCAGCGACGTCATCTTCAGACTCGCCCCCTCGGACTTCGCCGGGAACGCTCTTCCCTTTTCTTCTTCTGCTCTCTTCGAGCTCCTGAGTAGATCTTTGCTTGGCCGAAATCTCGGTAGTAAGGACAGGAGTCAATGCCATCCCGAGAAGGGCAGGGTCCGAAGGAGGATCCACGGGGATGAGCAGGAGATTGATCCTGCACCTCGACCACATCTTTAGGTGGAGGAGGAGCGGCAGCCTTGGCCTTCTTGGACTTAGAAGGACCACCGACGGTCTTCTTTCTCTTAGCAGGCACCTTCTTGCGCGTCTGCTCCCCCCTCTCGGCCTGACCGAGGAAGAGAGACTTATAAAAGTCAGCAGCTTGATCGCCCATCTCTACAAAAGGAAAAAATATCAATGTAAGTCCTAAAGGAAAAAAGATAACAAATCCTAGGAAGTGACTTACTCTCGGCAAAAGCCTCGTACAAAATTTTGCCCCGAAGAAGCATAACTATCCATGCCTTCTTCCCCGGGAGAATCGGCACGGGCATGTTGGGGTCACTCTTATGCGTGTTCACCACTCCCAGTTTCTCGAAAGACCTCCTCGGTCATGAGTTCCCATTTGATGGGAAAAGGATAAAGTGAAGGCGGAGTGACCTCGGGGTCCTAGTCTGCCACCGCCCGGATAAGCCGATCGAACTTATCAAATTCAGAAGACAACTCTGAAGTTATGAGCTTCCATGGGTCAACGACATCAATCTTTAGGGTCCCCGAAGCCCATCTGATCGGCACATGGCTCCAAAGCTCAAGGACAGACAGGAAGAAAAACTTCTTCTGCCACCCTCGCCAGCTGTCCTTGTTGTTGAAGGTAAAGGTAAATTTCTTGCTCCCGGACCCTCGGGAAGGCAGGAAATAAAAGCCGCCCTTCGGGACCGGGTGGAGTTTGTAGTACTGCATGAAGGAGAGAAAGTGGGGGTTTATCTTGAAAACCCCACACATGTAGAGAAAAGAGTTGAAATAAGAATAAGAATTCGGAGGGAGTTGATTCACGGCAATCCCGTGGAATTTACAAAACTCGCATATCATCCGACGGGAAGGATACCGAAGACCAGCCTTCAACTGAGCTCGGTAAACAGTAACCTCACCTGAAAGGGCCGAATAACCGTACGTGCCCAGGATAGGTAACCTCGGGATGACGTAAGTAGGAAGGTAATATTTGGCCACCCACTTCGTCATTTTTTCCGAAGTGGTACAGCAAGGATGAGACTCAGGCGGAAGAAAGCTTTCGGGAAGAGGTCGGACAGACATCAACGGGGTTGGATCCTAGATTTTTCAAAAGAAAGAAGTACGACTTCAAGAAAAATGGAGGAAGGAAATAGAAAGACTTTGAAAGAACAACCTCGGAAGGAAAAAGAAAAAGAACTACAGAAGGAAACACCCACCAAAGGTTTTGCCGAAATCAGGATTGCGGGACGCCGTCATGAAAAGTTGCCGAAAATCTCTCTGCCATAGAAACCGCCGCCGAAATAAGGAAAAAGACAGGGGGACCCCTAGAGCAGATGAGAGAAAAAGAAAGGAATGTGACAAGAAACGAGGCGAAAGGTGTTTATATAAACCGAAGGGGGTAAGCGAAGCGTCGTCATTATTGCCCCTCGAAGGCAAAGGGACGTAATTAACATAATCGACGTGACCATTCACTATTCGTCAACAGCCACGTGTAAGCTAATACTAGAAAAGAGGGCACGCCCCTGACAGCTGACAAACCTATATAATGCTTCCCAAAGCAACATGTCCGTCTGAGAGAGAAGACAAAATGATCACACACCTCTGATAAAGGTCTCGACAAAAGCACCAGAAACATCACTCAAACTCCAAAGAATTTCTAAAAAGCCTTCTAGACCGAAGACGCATCTTCGAACTTCCGAGGGGGGGGGGCATGTGATGGCAAAAGGGCAATCACCCCTGAAGGACACCACGCGTATACAATGTCCTAGACCAGCGCACCGCCTTTGACTGAGGATAGGCGATCAGACCTTGGCAACGAGAGGGCCTCAAGCACCCTTGGACAAGTCGGATAAACCTCGCCTTCGGCAACACGTCAGACCAACTTCGGTCACAACGGGCCATCACTCTTCCTGAGGATAACCTCGGAATGGCTCTACGTGCCCAAACCCACCTTCGGCCATTCTTTGGACCACCTTCGGGACATATCATCAAGAGCACTATCACCAAGGACCTGAGCCTAACCTCGGGAAAGTCTAGCTGGAGGTGTCTCATATAAAACAAAAGACCTCCCTTCAAGGACGTTCACCCCTCCAAGGTACCCCTAGACCTACCGGGAGTTCGGTTCCCTAGAAAGGCTACAAGGACATATGACTAGACGGCTTAGGAGTATCTGACACACCGTACTCATACGGCCCCGACACGCCGCCTCCAGACACGCTCTGACACGCCTGGCCGAATAGCCTATGGTCAGCTAAAGGCCCCCCCTAAAGGTACGAACCAAATCCAGCCGGACACGTGTCATAATCTGGGGAACTTATGGCAAACGAACTTCCCCTATCTGCCTCCTATAAATAATCAGAGGGCTTCACAAGTATGGGAGTTCACGGCACAAGTCTGTCTCTAGCTTCCTTGATTATTCTCTGCCTCCAAATACTAACTTGGGCATCGGAGACTCCTCCCCAGAAAAACACTCCGGGGACCTCCTAACCCTTGTTTTCTGTGACTTTCAGGTGACCCTCCCAGAACACATCCTTTCCAGATCTTCCTCCACCTTCGAGAGCTCCTGCCACCCTCATCATGACACATAATGGAGATGCTGCTGGCCATCACTTAGAATTCAGAAACATGCCTTCCAACATATGTTGAGTTTCCTTCTAAATGGGTGTGGAATAAAAAAAATATGGACATACAGGCAAAGACAACATGGAGTTGGCCACATAATTTATATGCATCCAAATTTAGGTAAGCTTTACTATTTACAAATGCTATTAAATATTGTTAAAGGCCAAATAAGTTATGAAGAAATACAAATTGTTAACTAGAGTTTTTATTCAACCTTTCAATGTGTATATCATGCATATAGTATTTTAGGAAATGACAAAGAATAGTATGAAGCTATTTGTGATGCATCACTTTGGGCAACATCAGCTGAATTACGATAGTTACTTTTGGTAATTACGTTATTCTATGAAGTTGGGAATCCAAAAACAAGTTGTTTACTGATTTTTACCTTTCCTTTAGTGATGACATAATTTATAAAATGCAAACTTTAACAAGTTTAACTTTTTTGATAATGCCAGAAGATAGGCTGAAGAATTATGTATTAATCGAGCTTGAAAAGTTATTTAACACTAATCAATCTTCCTTAAAGGACTTCGGATTTTAGATAAATGAAAGAACAAATACATCAAAGCTAAAAAATCACCTTATTGTCGAAGAATTAGTCTATGATAGAGAAACTTTATTTTCTGAACATTCTACTCCTTGTTTTGGGTTGAATGACGAACCGCAATAGATATATAATGAAGTCAGAAAAGCAGTTGTAAAGAAAGTTAGTGGTTTATTCTTTCTATATGGTTATTATGGAGTAGCAAAGATATATTTATGGCAAACAAGAATTAAAAAAATTTGTGGCAAAGGTTATATCATTCTCACAGCTGCTTTTTTAGGTATAGTATCTCTATTGTTAACAGGTGGTCAAACAGCACAATATCACTTTCAAATACCTTTAAATCCTAACAATCATGCAACATGTGAGATTGAAAAAGGTAGACATTTAGCAAAACTTATTAAAAAAATAAAATTAATTCTATGGGATGAGCTCTAATGACACATCGTAACTATTTTGAACCATTAGACATATCACTTGAATATATCATCGCATTTGAAGCCAACTATAATTATAATGCTTTTGAAGGTGTTATTGTTTTACTTGGTGGTGATTTTTGACAAATATTGCCAATTATAGGTAGCGATAATCTAGAGACAATAAATGCATGTATTAGTTGATCATATCATTGGCATCATTGATTTTTTATTTTAGGAAAAAAATGTGATCAGCAAAATATTATTCTGGGAAGGAAGTAAATGAGATACGTGATGACACGACCATTCTTAGCCCCTGCCCAAGAGACCTGTGAGAGCTGGTCTCATGGTGGATTGTAATTGGCTAGTTGATTATATGCACGAATTAAAACTCCGTGATGCTAGTTGATTAACTTAGAATATGCAAGATGCATGTTCTTCATGCTTTGACTTAGATTAACAAAAAGCATAAAACATTGACTTGGCCAAGAGATTTCCACAAAAAATAAGTTCAACTAGCCAAAGTATACAAAATCAACATTTATGTGAGTTTACTACACATAACAACTGTGTGGGAGCATTCATACGTAAAGTAGACTAATGCCTTCACCTAAGAGCAACGCTAGAGTCTAGGACTCCTCAAAACATAGACAATGGAGGCAATTAAGAGTACTACATATGCAAGCCTCAACAGAGATATTCTTGAACTCACTCCCACCTTGGATGCAAGTCCCAGTGGTGAGTCATAAAAACCCTTGTCCAAGTGCTACTAGGCTCTATAGCCAAAGGAAGACTCTAGTGAGTACTGTTACTTGACCAACAAGTTACCCAAGAAGACTAGTATCATAAAGATTCTCAAGGGAAATACCTGCAACAAAAGCTAACTACTACAATAACCCTCAATGGTTACCCAATCAAACAACTTCAGAATCTGCACAACATAACTAGGGAGTGAGAACATAAACATTCTTAGTAAGGGTCTTCACGGTACCTACTAGAAAATTACTAAGGACTGCACATATGATAATGTATGTAACCTGCTGTGTGCTCATACAGCATGAGGGTTTGATATACGCACATATAACTAGGTCCCTTGAGACCTCTCCTCATCCTAGTCCTTGAACTATAAGGCATAGCCTTGTCCTCTAGCAAGCTGAGCTTGCCAGCCTAACTAGTGATAAATCACCAGTTGAACCTCTCCCTTTTTATGTTGTTTAAGGGAATTATGGTGGGACTATTGTAACAAGGCCATAAAGACCTTGTAAACTAGGTGCACTAAGGTTTCACCTTGCAACCTCATGGCTAACTACAGGGCAAGGTCGACAAGGGTTTTAAACCTTCCACCCTAGCTAGTGGTACTTGGTTGTGATCCTTAGTAAAGTAGTTTTCTTTCTTATGGTAAAAGTAACCATAAAACTATACAAAACTCAAGAAAACTCCAAGGTCTCGAATGACTTTTAAAATTCTTGGAGTACCCCTGGAATGCTTAGCCCCAAGGTACTCTAAGAACCCCCTTAGGTCTCCCCTTGACCTTCCTAGCAAAACTTGGAAAATTCAGCCATCATACCTATGGCGATGCGTCGCCATAGTTGGTAACGTTCTACCAACTTTCTAGTATCAGCAACACGTCATGGATAGTGGTACAAAACTGGCTACACATCACCAATCTATGAATTTGGAGAATTTTCAAAAATCTGTGAATCTGCAAAATTTTCACAGATTTTGCTGCTACAAACTCTGGACACTTACCAAACATATCAGTCATGCTTGGTTAGCCTCCAAACTTCACATACATGTAAAACATGTTGCATAGATCATAACCAACTATCACAAGCCAACCTATGATGCATTATAACATCATTCTAATTATCACAAACCTCATAGTCTGCCATGATTCAACCTGGTCCACTAACTAATGCTATTGCTAGAATTACTCGAATTCTTCAAGCAACCTCATTCCAATATCATTAATTGAACTAAAAAATACAACTCCCTTACCTCAACTCCAAGTAACAAGCAAGAATCAAGCACTCTTCCAACCCACTAAGCTCACCAAAGCACCACCTAAGTTATAAGCAAAACATAGGCACCAAACATCAAATTCTTACTTTCTAACCAAAACCCAAGCACCTAACTAACCAATAAACATGAAATCAATCAAGAACACATTGGTTACCTCGTACTAGAAATAGGGGATGGGAGAAAACATGCTTCCAAGCTTCAAAACCATGGTTTTATACTTGAAATGAGCTCCTAATGGCCTATATACTTATGATGGCTTTTCTTTTCACCAAGAAACTTTGATTTCAAGGTTAATTGGATGGAAAAATGAGGGTGGAGATGTTGAACTCGGGTTTATGGCAGCCACCCCTCCACTTTATCCTCTTATAACACTATTTTTAATCTAAGCTATCAAAGTATTAGACATGATACACTTAAGTCCCCATCTTTTGGTAACCTTAGCTATTCTTGATTAATCCTTGTTTATTTCAACAAGTTTCGGTTAAAGTTAAAAGTTAAGCCATAAAACTTCATTTTAACCACTTAGGATCCGCCCTGACTATTCAAGATGTAAAAATTACCATTTTACCCCTGAACCTCATTTAGCGGCTTTACCTCCTTGGAACTTAGTGAACTTTGCCTAAATTTCTTATTCTTGCTATGTAAACTTAAATTAAGTTTTCAAACTTGATTTAGAGCACTTTGCATCCTTCAGGCATGCTTCCCACTAAGAGAGCCATAACATTATCCCCTCATTCTGGAATTTGGTCCCCCAAATTTCATTGCAATTTTGGAAAAACACTAGGATATCTTTTTAGCATATCCTATTCCATTTCCCAGGTAGCTTCCTCCTCACTATTGTTATGCCAAATGATCTTAACCATTAAAATCTACTTAGTTAGATGTTTCTTGACTTGTTTATCAAGTATTTGAACAGGTTTCTCTTCATAGGTTAAGTCTTCTTGAATAGGTACCACTGAAGTACAAACTAATTGTCCCAGATCTACTGCGTATTTTCTGAGTAGACTAATGTGAAACATGTAATGCACTTGGGATAGTTGTTAGGTGGTAACACCAACTGATAAGCAACTCTCCCTATTCGTTCCAAAACTTCATAGGGTCCACTGTGCCTAGGGGCTAACTTAGCCCTTTGACCAAAATAGGTAACTCCTTTCATTGGAGATATGTTAAGAAGTACTTTGTCCTTAACTTTAAAACTTAAATCTCTTCTTTTGAAATTTGCTTACTTAATTTTCCGGTCATTGTTTACCTTAATCCATTTTTGGATTAACTTGATTTTAGCTATGGTATCAGCTATGATTTCAGGACCAATAACTACTCTGTCTGCAGGATCTGCCCAATAATGGGGCATCATACAACACCTTCCATACAAAGCTTCATATGGTGCCATACCTATAACACTTTGATGATTATTATTATAAGCAAAGTCAATAAGTGGTAAATGTTGATCTCAATCACCTCTGAAATCAATAGCACACATACGTAACATATCCTCCAAAGTTTGAATTACTCTTTCAGATTGCCCATCATTCTAAGAATGGAAAGCGGTACTGAGACTAATCTTGCTCCCTAATGCCTCTTTGAAAGCATTCCTGTTACCACCTCAACAAATGGGAAAATTACAGTGTAAAGGCATAATGGTTATAAACCATTATATAGCATAATTTTCTCCACAGTGAATGAAATGTGAGGGGTAAAGTGAATAATCCACACCTCCCTAAAAGATTACAATGGTTACTTGGTACTAAAGGCAGCCCTAAAGGATTGCCTATTTTACAAGTAATTTATGGGTCCTATTGCAAGATTTCAAGACTTGGGTACTCAATTGTACAACTCTAAGAGAAAGATTTTGGAAGGATTTGTATGGTATGGAAGCAATTTTTTGGACGCTAAATTTCATAAAGGAAACAAAAGCTATTATTCAAGAACCTAGGACAACTAGGTGTACAATTGTTCATAAAAATAACTTAAGGATGGGATGATTTTTGAGAAGAGTCAAAGGTGGCCATTTCTAGCATTGTCCCAGCGTTTTATTTCCAGGTTCTAGGGTCAAAAATTTGGGCTAAATATTAGCCAAAAATTCTTTGCTTAAGACAAACTTATAATGACCTAAGTAAGGGTTAAGGTTAAACTAATGAAGTTAAGTAAAATATCTTGATTTCTTGCCATTTCTTGCCCATTTTCATCCCCCACTAGGCACAACCTGTTCCTTAGCTGCTTCATAAGCTTCCATAGCCACCATAGCTCAATCTCCCAAGAAATCACAAAAGAAGGCAATCAAATGCAATAAGAAAGAGAAAAACCCTAGTTTTCGAGTTTATTGTGTGTCTCTTGAAGATTTCAGCCTTCACAACTTAGGTAAGGGTTTTTTAAAGTTTCCTAGATTGTTTAGTATATTTTCAAACATCCATGAACCTAAGACCATGCTTGGAAGAGAGCAAAAAGCTCAAGGAACCAAGTATGGGTTAAGGGGAAAGAAGCACAGCAAGGCTTCGGCCTTAGTGTTACCATGCTAAAGATGGCAGCAAGAAAGAAGGGTTTCTAGAGCCCAAGTTGGTACTAACTAAGACCAATTAACCTCCTAAGATCAAGCATTAGCTTGAGGAGGGGTGCCATAGTGATTACATATTGTTTATTTGATTGTTTATGGACTAACCCTAATGATGTATTGTTGCCAGCATTGCATTTGATTGTGTTCTGTTTGTTTGTGCATTTGGATGACTATATTTTTGTATATGTGCTTTTTTTTGTGTTTTTATGCCTTTGGATTTCAGGTATGTTGCTGAGAATTCAAGTTTCTAATGATAATCCCTTACTATGTTTCTTCAAAGAGACTTACCCCCTTTCTGTCCATTTCAGGAGTACCTGAAAGAGAGCATTCAAAATAATGGCTGTTGTTTGTATTTCTCTGTGAAATTTTAGGTATATTAAATTACATATGTTTAGTTTTAAACTGGAAATTTTCATGATTTTTGGAGCACATTATCTATTTTTAGTAATGGTACTTTCTGCCTTACACAGCAGCTGGTCCCTTCAAGTTTCTGCAGTGCTTAGTGCTTTTGAAGTTCTCCAAGAAGCTTAGTGTACATATTAACTAAGTTATTTTCATGTATGTGGTGCATAAATGCATGTAAATGATCTGGGTATGTTGTATGTGTAGTGTGAGAAGGATATATGGATCAATGGAGTGTGGTTTGAAGTGTGTGTACAATGCTGTCCATATGGTGTTTATGGGCTGTTTTGAAGGCATTTTTATTAATGATGGTTAGAAGGGCTCTAAATTTAGGGGAATGGTTTTTCCATGTGTATAAGACATATATGGACACTACTAAGTGGATTTTTCACTTGGAAATGAAGTGTATGAATATTATGAATTTTTGTATGGGCATAATGGTCAATAGTGGCTAAAATTTGGTACCTTGTACTCCAGCTGCCATCACTTTCTGTACATAAACAATTTGCTATGAAATTTTGAAAAAACTTAGAAAACTTCAAGAGGAATAAATTGGATTTTGAATCACTTGATTTGGTGCCCTGTGGCCAGAGTTATGGGCTGTCAAAATTGGCTAATTTTGCTGAGCACTGTTCATATGGCCATTTTTATCCGGTTAAGTGTAAAATCCATAATTGTAAAGTTAGATGGATTTAATGTCTCAAACCTATTTCCCTATGAAGGTTGAAGGGTATAAAAGGGTTTAAAACCTTTAGGGCATAGGAGAACATGGGTAGAATTTGAGTTGCACAAAGTGTGAAAGTTTGGAAAAAAAATGCGCACCAATAGCATCATGTGTGCATATGATTGTACATGCACTTGGGGATTTTACTCAAATTTCATATTAGCCAGGAATAAAGAATTTCATTGTCATCATTACTTCTAGATGAAATTGTATAAGAATATGTGTATGATGGTTGGTTTTGCGAGCCAAACAGCGCAGCAGAATTTAATTGAAACCCTCCAGGATCCAAGTGAAACAGGGTAAACGAGGTGTTCGAAAATTTTCATACCTAATTTTCGGTTGAGATCTCTCACTCAACTGTAGAGTCGAATCACAAAACCTGAACAGTTGATGTGTTCAAGCTCTCTATGGTATCCACACGAGGCTCTCGGGATCACCATGCTTCCACCGTGTCCCGGCAGATGCATTTCTCTTGTGCTCGTAGTGCTAGCTTGCGTCCTCCAAGGAATTGCAAGAGAAGAGTGTGGCTGTCCTTTTGGGAGGCTAGGGCAAGGAGACCTACGAATTTCTCACTAAAAGTTGTATTTATAATGAGACTCAACTTCCAGGCCTAATGGGTTTCAAAGCCCTAATCCAATTAGGCTTTAATTTCAGGCTTAATAATGGCTCAACTATTGGGCCCATTATTAATACGAAATTATTGTGAAACCAAAACCCAAATTATTATCCTATGCACTCTAATGATCCAAATAGCTCTATGTGTGCGACCCAATAGGTTCTTACCACGTTGGCAATGATCATAAATCATATTTATGATCATACGCAATGAGCGGTGTCTAGCAACACATCATTGCCACCCAAGTGACAAGATTGTCAATGATTCGACTAAACCTTTATGATCATCACTGATATATGCCATTGTCCTTTTGTCTAAGATATCAAGACTAAGCACGATACATGGAATGTGTCACTCTCGTATAGCCCAATCTTTGGTTTCTTGATTACCGAGTAGACCAACGTAGACTGATGACATTGATATTGTATATCAACTCATCCGAGCATGGCCATGCATTTTTCTAAGTCTCACTCTATCAAGGGGCCCGAAGATATCACTACCGTTACATAGGAGGGACAAATCACATCTTGATCATATAAATCCCTCCGCATGATATGTGGCGTACCCAATGACCTCCTTCAAGTCCACTCAGTTACGAGCAACAAAGGAAAGTATCAAAGTATGTGACTCACATGTAGGGAACCTTGATGATCTTTGGTTGAAGGACTACATATACCATAATCACTATGAGAATCACTTATGACATTCATATAACGATCCATGTAGTGTTCTCATGGTGGGTCGGTCCAGTACACAAGTTCTCCAACTTGTACCCATATGTAGACTACATATCTCATATTAGTCTCCACATATGCTAGTCGTTATGTATTATTGCAACCCGCTCCACAATAAAACTAGACAAGGGATGTTTGAGAATATCATTATTCTAGGGTTACAATTTTGTTTATTACGTTACGCAGAAACAAAACAGGAAACATAATTGCTGGATTAATGCCTTAATAAAATATAATGACTCAATGTGTAAAAAATACAATCATCTCATGATTGGCTTTTGGGCACAACACTAACAATCTCCCACTTGTACTAAATCTAATCATCCATGTATCTAATACCGATGGACCTAGAATGGCTCTCATGCTTTTGCTGTGTAAGGGGATTTGTCAGCGGATCAGCAATGTTGCTATCTATCGAAGTCCTGCATATCCTTACATCACCCCTCTCGATGATCTCCCTGATGAGATGATAGCATCGGAGTATGTGTTTGGATTGCTAGTGAGATCGAGGTTCTTCAGCCTGTGCGATTGCTCCATTGTTGTCACAATAGAGCTCTATTGGGTCGGTAATGCTTGGAACCACTCCAAGTTCAGTGATGAACTTCTTGATCAAAACTACCTCTTTCGCAGCATCAGAGGCGGCAATGTACTCAGATTCTGTTCTAGAGTCAGCTACTGTCTCTTGCTTTGAACTCTTCCAACTCACAGCACGACCACCAATACAAAACACATAACCAGATTGGGATCTAAAATCATCCTTATCGGATTGGAAGCTTGCATCGGTGTAACCCCTTACAATGAGCTCATCTTCACCTCCAAAGACCAAGAATGCATCCTTAGTCCTTCGTAAGTACTTAAGGATGTTCTTAGCAGCTATCCAGTGACTCTCACCATGGTTCGATTGGTACCTACTCGTCATGCTCAAGGCATATGAGACATCAGGACGAGTACATATCATGGCATACATGATAGATCCAATTGCTGAGACATATGGAATCTTACTCATGTGCTCTCTCTCCTCAGGTGTACTCGGACACTGAGATCTAGAAAGAGTTATACCATGTGACATGGGCAAGAATCCTTTCTTGGAATCTTGCATGCTAAACCTCTTTAGCACCTTGTCAATATATGTACTTTGACTTAGGCCAAGAAGCTTTCTAGATCTATCTCTATAGATCCTGATGCCTAACACATAGGCTGCTTCACCCAAGCCCTTCATAGAGAAACATTTCCCCAGCCATGTCTTCATAGACTGTAGCTCAGGAATGTCATTCCCGATGAGTAGTATGTCATCTACATACAACACCAAGAAGACAATAGCACTCCCACTAACCTTCTTGTAGACACAAGGTTCATCTTCATTTTTGATAAAACCAAACTCTTTGATTACATCATCAAAATGAAGATTCCAACTTCAAGAAGCTTGCTTTAGTCCATAAATGGACCTTCGCAACATGCACACTTTATTGGCATTCTCAAGAGTGTCAAAACCCTCAGGTTGTGTCATGTACACATCCTCAAGTAGCTTTCCATTTAGGAATGCAGTTTTAACATCCATTTGCCATATCTCATAATCATAGTGTGCAGTAATAGCGAACAAAATTCGGATGGATTTAAGCATAGAAACTGGTGACAAGGTTTCATCATAGTCAATCCATGAATTTGCTTGAAACCTTTTGCAACCAATTGTCCCTTAGGGGTAATCACATTACCATCCATGTCAGTTTTCTTCTTGAAAACCCATTTGCACCCTATGGGTTTTACCCCTTCAGGTGGGTCAACTAAAGTCCATACTTGGTTTTCATACATGGATTCCATCTTGGATTTCATGGCCACTAGCCACTTCTTAGAGTCAGGCCCTGACATAGCTTGTTGGTAGGTTATGGGCTCATCCTAATACATGAGCATCACATCACCAGTGTGAGTCACCAGAAATCCATATCTCTCAGGCTCATGCCGAATCTTACCAGACCTACATGGGCTCTATGCTACATGAACAGACTCTTGAACCATAACATCTTGTGGTGGCTATTCAGGTTCCATTTTAGGTTCGATGTCTCCTTGTTGTTCTTGAATTTCTTTAAGTTCTACTTTCCTCCCACTAGTTCCTTTAGAGATAAACTCTTTCTCTAGAAAGACACCAGTTCGAGCAACAAACACTTTTTGCTCAGAAGGATTGTACAAATAGTAACCCTTTGTTTGTTTGGGATACCCAACAAAAAGGCATTTTTGAGATTTAGGCCCTAGTTTGTCAAAGGATTGATGTTTCAGATAAGCGTCACAGCCCCAAATCTGTAGAGAGGACAAATTAGGATGCCTCCCACTCCATATCTCATATGGTGTCTTTTGAACCGATTTAGATGGAACTCGGTTTAGTGTAAAAGCAGCTGTCTCTAGAGCATGTCCCCAAAACGAGTTTGGAAGGTCAGCTTGACTCATCATGGAGTGAACCATGTCTAACAGAGTTTGATTTCTCCTTTTGGATACACCATTCCACTGAGGTGTACCTTGTGGAGGGACTTGTGATACTATACCACACTTCTTCAGATAGTCAAGGAATTCTCGATCTAAGAACTCTCCACCTCGATCTGATCGAAGCACTTTGATACTCTTCCTGAGTTGATTCTCTACTTCATTCTTGAATTCTTTAAACTTTTCAAAGGATTCTGACTTGTGTCTCATGAGATACACATAGCCATATCTTCTAAAGTCATCAGTGAAAGTAATGAAGTATTGAAAACCTCCTCTAGCATGTGTAGACATAGGGCCACATACATCACTATGTATGAGTCCTAGTACGTCATCAGGCCTTTCACTTTGCCCTATGAATGGGGCTTTGGTCATCTTGCCCAACAAACATGACTCACATGTCTCATATGATTTAAAATCAAATGAGTCCAAGAGTCCATCCATATGGAGCTTGGATATGCACGTCTCATTTATATGGCCCAAGCGACAGTGCTAGAGATAGCTCGGGTTCGAATCATTTAATTTGACCTTCTTGGTATTCACATTATAGATTGGATCTTTGAGGTCTAGAACATACAACCCATTGCTAAGTTGAGCACTGCCATAAAATATTTCATTCAAATAAATAGAACAACATTTGTCCTTTATTATAAATGAAAAACCTTTCTTGTCCAAACAAGAAACAGAAATCAAATTTCTACTAATAGTAGGCACAAAGTAGCAGTTGTCTAATTCTAAAATTAATCCACTAGGTAAAGTGAGAACATAAGTCCCTACGGCTAAGGTAGCAACCCTTGCTCCATTTCCAACACGTAGGTCCACTTCACCTCGGGCCAATCTTCTACTTCTACTTAGATCCTGCACATTTGCACAAATGTGAGATCCACATCCAGTATCCAATACCCAAGATGAGAAAGTAGAAAAGTTAGCCTCTATAACAAAAATACCAGAAGTTGAAGTCTTACTTCCCTTTTCCTTAGCAAGTTCTTCAAGTTGCTTACAATGGAAGCACTCCCCTTCCTTTGCCACACCACCCTTTGGTTTCAGTACAGCTGAAGAAGAATTAGCATTGGACTTTCCATTAGCTTTATCCTTCTTCTTGTTGGCTTTTCCCTTTCCCTTGCCCTTTTGAACCATCAAAATGAGCTTAGCCTTCTTAAGGTTTTGCTCAGCAGTTCTCAACATGCTAAGCAATTCAGAGAGGGACTTGTCAAGGTCGTTCATGTTATAGTTCATGATGAACTCACTGTAGCTTTCAGGCAACGATTGCAAGACTACATCAATAGCCAACTCTTTCTAAAGAGCAAATCCCAAACTCTCAAGAATCTCAATGTACCCAGTCATCTTGGGCACATGACGAGCCACAGGACTTCCCTCAGACATATTGCACTGAAATAATGCCTTAGAGGTCTCAAATCTCTCATGCCTAGCTTGTTCTTGGAAAAGCATTTTGAGATGTTCGATCATATTAAACGCCCCCATGTTCTCTTGTTGCTTCTGAAGCTCAGATTCCACGGTAATAACCATGAGGCATGCAACATCCAATGCATCATTAGAATGTCTCTTGCAAGCATCCCTTTCAGCTCTTGAAGCAGTGGCAGCAAGCTCATTCAGAATGGGCTGCTCTAGGACATAAGCCTTTCTCTCTTGCTTGAGGACTATCCTCAAGTTTCGGTACTATTTGAGAAAGTTGGTCCCATTTAGTTTTTTCTTCTCAAGGATCGATCGCAACAAAAGTGTCGATGTGTTTTGTGTCATGGCTATCTACAACAGTAAATATGCAGTGTAAGAGCCATGTATTTTAATTCATTTAATAAGGACTTTTATTAAACGATACTCCCACTATTTTCCTCAAAATAATAACCCTCGATATTATTTCGGAACACCTCGATGCTAAGGTATTCTAGTGGGCCAAGATCCACATTTGACCACAACCTGAGTCAGCTTTGGCTTTTCTCTCAGGTAGGCAACTCCTTGCCAATTGCATCCCATGCAACTCTTGGATAGTTGGGTGAACAAACTTGTCCAAGCTCATCTCATGAACTTAAGCCCAACTCTATGCCTCTAAGTCCCTAATCCTAATAGGATGACTTAGTTAAGTCGGACCCCAAGTTAGCAATTTGGATATCACTATTATCCCATCGCGCCTTACCAAGATGAACATAGGTGCTTTGATTTGGCAAACCCACATAATGTTGATCAAAGTTTTGACGAGTGCCAACATTTGGAAGGCATCACATTTAATGACTTAATATTTGTTTTGATGGATTTTTCTTTTGATCTCACCAATTTGTTATCTCCGGTTTGATGCCCAGGGGCCTCATCGTTGGTAGTCATGGTGACTGATGGAGGGACTCCCGGAGAGGAAGAACACCTGGTGGCCGGTTTGCCCAAGGGGGAGTGCCTGAGATGTTTAGAAAAAGTGGGTTAGGAGGTCCCCGGGGTGTTGTTCCGGGGAAGAGCCTCCGACGCCCAAGTCAGTGGTGCTGAGAGAAGGCGGAGGAAATAACATTGAGGGGTTCAGTGAACTTGCCTAGTCGTATTTTCTCAGAGTGAAGAGTCAGGATTTTTGCCAGCCGTTTGCCAGGGTGTATTCCCTGGTATTTATAGAGGTGTCCAGCCCATTCAGATTGTGACACGTGTTCGGTCGGATGTTCTCTGAATGTCTGGGCGTAGAGGACAAATAGCTGGTGGCAGGCTTCCTTGAGCCTTGAGCCGAGACGGGCCATGATGTGACTTTGATGGCGTCGGCGTGTCAGAGCGCCGTTTGAGGCGGCTTGTGTCGTCTGTGGGTGACATGTCAGAGGCTTCCTTAAATGCTCCTGCCGTACTCCCGAGGTCCCTGGGTGAGGTCATCCTCTAGTACGGACCGTGCCACTTCGGGAAACATGCCCCCAGTTCGGGGGTTCCCAGATTCAGGGAGCTCCGCCTTCGGGATGATCATGTTCGGCCCGCGCTAGCTGGTGAAACTCTTCCGAAGGCGGTCCGTTTACTACCTCGGGGGGGCTAATAGTATCCTCAAGTTCCCTGGCGTGCCGAGCTCGGGCTCTTCGGCTTTTCTCCCAGGTGTGTGATCCCACCTTTTTCCGGGTAGCGCCAGATCTCCTGGCCATTCTGGTGGGAGGGAGTTCGGCCAGGTGGAGGCGATAGTCCTTTGGCTATCACGGTTGTCTTATACATGCATCACATACAAATATAAAACATGCATCTCATGCTTACAAGAAAGTAAACGTGACATGGTTATAGCCTAAACTATGTGATATTCTCAAGCCAATGAGAATATCATAAAAGCCTAAGAAAAGAAAAGGGTCTTCATAAGCTCCTTCTCTTCCTTTCTTGATTGCTTTTTTGTTGTCACCTCCTTGGACATACCACCTTGGATGATCCTTGGACATACCACCTTGGATGATCCTTGGACATACCACCTTGGATGATCCCATAATGTAACATTACATTAATAATAGAAACCTCGAGTTACATTTGAGGGGAGTAAGGTGAGAAAAGAATGTACAATGAGAGTAACAAGAGAAGGCACGACTCGCAGGCCGTATTTACAAGTACAACCAATCAAGGGCTATAACCATGCACCATGCTTCAACCATCAATCAGCATAACATGCCAAATCTCATGCAACAAATGCATGCCAATTTTTGCGAGTTGAATAACCAGTTTTATTTATGTGCCACTTCGCATATGGCGGTCCCGCTGGCTGGTCAGCAATTGCTTTGCCCAAGATCTTCTATTTCGAGCAATGATAATCGAAGTGCTATCACCCTGGTCAACCGCCGACCACGAAAAAGGATTCCGGAGTAAAGGAAGTCATACACTTGAGGCACTCGACCTCGGTAGCTCGCCAATTCCAACTTCAGAAGCCAGCGTAGCACCTCCTTCGGAACGCTGGCCAAACCACCATCGAGGAAAAGGACTGACCACCCCCTGCGGGAAAAAGTCCCCCGAAGACGAATAGACCGAAGTTCTAACCGAACTCCGGAAAAGGGCTTTTCGCCCCACGAGGTAAGACATCAACTGAAGGGACCTCGGTTGTATGGCAAGAGCCATTAAGGAGTCTCCGGCACTTCGCTCACAGAAGTCACCAACACGCCACCTCCAGGCACGCTCTGGCACGACGTCACTATCCCACGTCTTGTCACATAGGGCTACACCTACTCTGGCTCGCAACCCGAAGAGCCTATAGATGGCTAGGGGCCTCCACGCTTAGAAGTATGAACACTATCTAAACCATACACATGCCACACACGTGTCGTCATCTAAAGGGGTCACCCTCTTCCTTTTATACAAGGAAAGTCATCACAGGGAAGGGGGGTTCTTCTAGTGGGAGGAGTTTTTTCGGTTAAGAAAGAACTTTTTCCAACTAGAGAAAGGGTCTTCCAATTGGAGGACCGAAAGGGCAGGAGGACCCTCTCTTCTCTACACCTGAATACTCTCCCTTTACCCCTCAGAAAGACGTGCCAGGGAAGCGTTTCTAGTACTTATTACTATGCCCCTCTCGCTTTATCAAAGCACTGACTTGGGAGTCGGAGGTTCCCCCCCGGAAATCCACCTCGGGGGCCTCCTAACCCCTGTTTTCTGAGTGTTTTAGCCAGGTCTCTCCCTGAAAGATCTCTGCTCCTGGTTCTCTCCCGTGCCGGGAGCTTTTCCCGTCCTCACCAGCCACCGTATCAGAAGCTGCCGGCCATCACTTCAGGTAACCCTCTCAAGGTACCTTCATGTCCTTCCAGGAGTCCCTGCTACCCACACCGCTGCACAACAGTGGAGCACACCGCTGCACAATAGTGGAGATGCTGGCTTCGCCTAACCGAACCTACATCAAGCAAGTAGGCACTCGAGACTCCTCCATTTGAGCCACCAAAAATACCTTACTTTCGGTGCCCAAATAGGCCGAATTCGAACCAAGCTAGGGTTTTGCAACTATTGCAGGAATCCTAATGCATCTAGGTATCTCATACCTATCAATTTTGTGTTAATTTCATTAACCAATTAATGTCATTTTTTCATATATGTCATATCTTCATTACGAGTTCCGGTTTCATGCATCATGAATCAATCTAATTAATCATGGCTGAAAGCAATCGAACACATAACATCATGCGATTCAACATTCAAGCCCGATTTCGGGTTCCACCAGTAGCTCTGGTGCTGCTGTTGTGTTTCGGGAGCCAAACAGCGCAGCGGAATTTAACCAAAACCCTCTAGGATCCAAGTGAAATAGGTAAACCGGGTGTTCAAAATTTTTCATACCTCATTTTCGGTTGTGATCTCTCACTCAACTGTAGATTCGAATCACAAAACCTGAACAGTTGACGTGTTCAAGCTCTCTATGGTATCCACACGAGCCTCTCGGGATCACCACGCTTCCACCACGTCCCGATAGATGCGTTTCTCTTGCACTCACAGTGCTAGCTTGCGTCCTCCAAGGAATCGCAAGAAAAGAGTGCGACTGTCTTTTTGGGAGGCTAGGGCAAGGAGACCTGGGAATTTTTCACTAAAAGTTGTATTTATAGTGAGACTCAACTTCCAGGCGTAATGGGTTTCAAAGCCCTTATCCAATTAGGCTTTAATTTCGGGCTTAATAATGGCTCAACTATTGGGCCCCCCATTATTAATACGAAATTATTTTGAAACCAAAACCCAAATTATTAGCCCATGCACTCTAATGATCCAAATAGCTCTATGTGTGCGACCCAATAGGTTCTTACCACGTTGGCAATGATCATAAATAACATTTATGATCATAAGCAATGAGCGGTGTCAGCAACACATCATTGCTACCAAAGTGACAAGATTGTGAAAGATTCACCTAAACCTTTATGATCATCACTGATATATGCCATTGTCCCTTTGTCCAAGATATCAAGACTAAGCACGAGACATGGAATAGGTCACTCTTCTATAGCCCAATCTTTGGTTTCTTGATTACCGAGTAGACCAACTTAAACTGATGACATTGATATTGTATATCAACTCATCCGAGCATGGCCATGCATTTTTCTAAGTCTTACTCTATCAAGGGGCCCGAAGATATCATTCCTATTACATAGGAGGGACAAATCCCATCTTGATCATACAAATCCCTCCGCATGATATATGGCATACCCAATGACCTCCTTCAAGTTCACTCAGTTGTGAGCAACAAAGCAATGTATCAAAGTATGTGACTCACATGTAGGGAACCTTGATGATCTTAGGTCGAAGGACTACATATACCATGATCACTATGAGAATCACTTATGACACTCATATAACGATCCATGTAGTGTTCTTATGGTGGGTCGGTCCAGTACACAAGTTCTCCAACTTGTACCCATATGTAGACTACATATCTCATATTAGTCTCCACATATGCTAGTCGTTATGTATTATTGCAACCCACTCCACAATAATACTAGACAAGGGATGTTTGAGAATATCATTATTCTAGGGTTACAATTATGTTTATTACATTACGCAGAAACAAAGCAAGAAACATAATTGCTGGATTAATGCCTTAATAAAATATCATGACTCAATGTGCAAAAAATACAATCATCTCATGGTTGGCTTTTGGGCATAAAACTAACAGGTTGGACTAATATACACATTTTTGCATAATGACCATGAGGACCACTTAGGTAAACATAGTGCACATGTTCTGCCTGGCCAACAGGACATGGACTACCTAGGGCTTGAGTTCACTAAAATTGATCACTGTATTTAAATACTCATAGTGGTAGCAATTCCAAAATCATGACACAAACCGAGGATCTCTTTTAGATATAATTTGATCCCGTATACCTTGGAGTCTCACAATTTCCTTGAGATACAACTGAGCTAACTTCTCCAATGTATAAGTAATCTTGGTAGGCATAAAGTGTTTTGACTTCGTTAGCCAATCAACCACTGCCCATATAGCATCATGTTGACTCCGAGTATTTGGCAATCCTACTAGGAAATCCAAAGTAATGGACCCCCATTTCCTCACTGGAAAAGGTAAACTTTGAAGTGTACCTGCTGCTTTCTAATGTTCAGCTTTAACCATTTGGCATGTCAAACACTTTGCCACATGTCCTCCTACATCCCTTTTAAGTCCTAGCCACCAAAAATGCATCTTTAGATCATGATACATCTTACTAACACCAGGGTGAACATTCAAAATACTATTATGTGCTTCCTAGAGGACTTGCTGCTTAAGTCCTTCCACATTTGGCACATAGAGACGATTTCCATAGTGTAGTATTCCCTCCATGTATAGGAATTCATTTTTCACAGTACCAAGCTTCGCTTTTCCTAAAATTTTCTTCAACAATGGATTTTTCATTTGAGCATCCTTAACTTTGACTAACCAAGCATATTGTATTTCCAAAATGTAGACTAGGGATTTCTCTTGGGTTTGCCAAAATTCATGCAAAGCTAAGAATCAATCCCCTAATGCTCCTTCGGAGTAATTCATAGTCTGATTCTTAGATAGGATCACTCCTGTGTACTTCCAGCTCAATGCATATACTACCACATTCCCTTTGCGAGCATAGTACTCAATTGAACAATCATAATCTTTTATGTATTCAATCCATCAATGTTGCCTCATGTTCAGATCTTTTGTGTAAATAGATACTTCAAACTCTTATGATCGGTGAAGATCTTGAATGACCTTGCCATCAAGTAATGCGTCCATAGCTTAAGTGCAGAAATTATTGCCGCTAGCTCAACTGTCTTGAACCATAGGCTATTACCTGACTGTCCTGCATCAACACACACCCTAGGCCAGAACTCGATGCATTAGTGTATACTATAAAAGCTTTGTTCGAATCTGGTAGAATGAGTATAGGTGCACTAGTCAATCTTTTCTTCAGTTTCATGTAAGCTTCTTCACACTTCTGTGTCAATTCAAACTTTTTAGTTTTCTTGGTCAGGGCCATTAACGGTGTAGCTATCACAGAGAATTTCTCTATGAATCACCTATAGTAGCCTGCCAAGCCTAAGAAACTCCTCACTTCTATAATTGTAGTTGGCCTCTTCTACTCAACTACTGCCTAAACTTTTTCAGGATCAACTGACAGACCCTAAGCACTGATGATATGCAACAAAAATTGAATACTTTCAGACCAAAACTCACACTTAGACAACTTTGCATAGTATTGATTATCCTTTAGCACTTGCAAAACTGACATAAGATGCTTCTCATGTTCTGAGGTAGTTTGTGAGTACACCAAAATGTCATTGATGAAAACTTCAACAAACTGATCCAGAAATGGCTTAAAGATTCAATTCATAGCTTCCATGAATACTGCTGGAGCATTAGTCACACCAAATGGCATAACTGTATACTAATAGTGCCCATACCTTGTCCTAAAGGTAGTTTTCAGGATATCTTCCTCCTTAACTCTGATCTGAAAGTATCCAGACCGGAGGTCAATCCTAGAAAATAAGTCATCGATTCTAGGAAGCGGATACTTATTATTGATTTTTGCTACATTCAACTTTCTATAGTCGATGCACAACCGTAAAGTTCCATCCTTCTTCTTCACAAATAACACCGGGGCTCCCCACGGTGATACACTAGGCCCTATAAAGCCTTTTGATTCGGGTCCGATTGGCAGAGCCAACATCTCCACTGTGTGCAGTGGCAAGGGCAGCAGGGGGTCCTGGAGGTGCAGGCTAGTCCAGAAGGAAGGCTGGTGTCCTGGGTGGATCACCTTAAGTGATGGCCGGCAGCTGCCTGGTCCCGTGACAGGGTGACGACGGGAAAGACCTCCGGTACGGGAAAGAGCCCAGAGCGGGGGTTCTTCAGGGAGACCTGGTTGAAACACTCAAAAGACAGGGGTTAGGAGGCCCCCAGGGTGGTTTTCCGGGGGGGAAGCTCCGACGCCCAAGCCAGTGCTTTTAAAGAGAAGGGGACATAGTAATAAGCACAAAGGACTCTTGCCTGGCGTTTCTTTTTGAGGGATGAAGGGAGAGTATTCAGACGGAGGGAGGAGAGCGTCCTGTGTTTTTTGACCTTTCTCTTTGTCCTCTGGCCCGGAGCCCCCTCCGTTTGTGACCATTTCCCTGGTATATAAGGGAGGGGGTTATCCCTTCAGTTTGTGGCACCTGTATGGGCAGATGGTGTTCATATTTTTGGGCGTGGAGGCCCCTAGCCACTTGTTGGCTCCTCGATCCGCGAGCCGTGGTAGGTGTAGCCCTGTGTGATAGGACGTATGCTGCGATGCCGTGTCAGAGTAGGTCTGGGGGTGGCATGTCGGAGAAGTATATGAGCGGAGTGTCAGAGACTCCTTGATGGCTTTTGCCATACAACCGAGGTCCCTTTGGTTGATGTCTCATTTCGGGGTGAGGGGCCCTTTCCTCGAGTCGGGCTGGAACTTCAGTGTGTACGTCTTTGGGGGGCTTTCTCCCGCAAGAGGTTGTTGGACTTTCTCCCCTGAAGCTGGTTCAATCGCCCTCCAGAAGGAGGCGCAACGCTGGCTCATGAACTTGGAATTTGGTGAGCTACCGAGGTCGTGCGCCTCAGGTGTATGACTTCCTTCACTCCGGAGTCCTTTCCGAGGTCGTATGCCTCAAGTGCCTGGCTCCCTCTTTCCCATGGTCGGTAGGTGGTCAGGGCGATAGCACTTCGGCTATCACATGCCCCCATTGGAAAGGCCGAAGTGGAGACTTCGGCAAGTAGTCCTTTTGGTGTCCGTCTATCACCCAATTGGCAGTTTTCACAGGACGACCTCGTGGACTCCCGGAGGCCCACGTGGTAGTATGTCCACTTCGGTCGAACAAGGCGGCACGGAACCTTGGACCCCGGACCTTATGGATTTCCACCCGAAGTATAAGGTCGGTTGCGAAGGCGCTTTGCCACCTAGGTGACAAGCCTTGTTCGGACAGATGTCATCTATCCATCCTTCGGTGTTCTCGAGATACCCAACTTTTTATTTTTCCCGCCAAAGGCTAGTAAACCGTCGTGTCTTGAAACTAGTTGTGCCAGTCCCGAGCAGCGTGCCCGGGTTTTCTGGATGTCAGAAAATGCGTCCTAGTTTCTCGTGACGGGTGACATGTGGCAGGCATCTGCTGGGATGGGCATGCCTTTTCACGCGCGAAGGGTAATTATGGCAACGTTTCGCCTTCGCGCAGCAGTTATGACACCCTTTTGGCTGCCCTTCCTCGATCTATATAAGCCTCCTCTTATCATACTCTTCATTTGTATTTTGCTCTCACTTTGCTCTCGCTTGCTTCTATGCCTTTTTCTCCTCTTTTGCAGTGGTTTTAGCGGCGGAGCGATTTCCGGTGACCTTTCATGACGGCGTCCTCAAACCCTGACTTCGACAAGACTTTTGGTGGGTTCTGACTTCTAGAGTTCCTTCGGTTTTTACTTTTCTTTTAGCTTCCCAAAGTCATTTTCAGTCAACCATGCCCATTCCCGAGAGCTGGCAACCTCTTATGTCTCACCCTTGTTGCTCCACTCCTGAAAAACTAGAGAAGTGGAGAGCCAAATTTTTCCTTCCCTCGTACGCCACTACGAGGTTAACCCGCCTCAGTCAATTTAGCTTTATGAATCGGGGTGACGAGTGATAGCCAAAGGCTATCGCCTCTATCTGGCCGAACTCCCTGCCACAAGAATGGCCAGAAGAGACTGGCGATACCCGACTGAAAATGAGATCATGCACCTCGGGAGATAGCCGAAGAGCTCCGAGCCCGGCACGCCAGGAAACTTGAGGATACTACTAGCCCCCGAGGTTGTAAACAGATCACCTTCGGAAAAGAGGCACCAGCTATTGCTGGCCGAACATGATCTCCCCGAAGGCGGAACTCCCTGAAGCTGGGATCCCCCGAACTCGGTGCATGTTTCCCGAAGAGGAACCGTCCGTACCAAAGGACGACCTCGCCCAGGGACCTCGAGAGTACGGCAGGAGCATTTAAGGAAGCATTTAAGGAAGCCTCTGACACGTCCTTTCATAGACGTCATAAAGCCGCCTCAATAGGCGCTCTGGCATGCTGACGCCATCACAATCACATCATGGCCCATCTCAGCACAAGGCTCAAGGCAACCTGCTACCAGCTATCTGTCCCCTACGCCCAGAAACTCAGGGAACATCCGACCGAACGTGTGTCGCGATCTGAACGGGCTAGGTACTCCTATAAATACCAGGAAATAAATACTTGGCAGGAGGTTGGTTGGCAAAAGGTCTGACTCCCAGACTCTGAAAAAATCACCAGGCAAGACTCTTCAGCCTCTTTGTGCTATTTCCTCAGCCACCACTGACTTGGGCGTCGGAGGCTCCCCCCCCGGAAACACATTCCGGGGGCCTCCTAACCCACTCTTTCTGAGCATCTCAGGTACTCTCCTTTGGGTGCACTATCCTCCAGGCTTTCTTCCTCCTAGAAGTCTCTCCAACAGTCACCATGACTCTAAACGATGAGGCCCATGGCCATCATTCGGCTCCGTCTGTGGGAACCCGCTCTGAGATCGCCGTCGTTGAAACTCGGTGTTCTAAGGACAAGGGACTTCCGAGGTCCCCGTCCACGCCTGAGACACAACCGGCTGCTGAGCAAACACTCCCAGGGACTTCTGCGTCCGAGGAAGATCGCCCTCTAGTAATTACTATGAGCTTTATGAGGGAGTTTCAGCGTTCGGTCGTGGCCGAAATGACACAGCAGATCGACCAAAGGTGGTCACAGCAGACACAGGCCCAAAGACGTCCCTCACCTGCACGCCCTCGGGAGAAAAGTCAGAGGTCGACCCATCGCAGTTCGGGAAGCATAGACCCGCGCAAAGAGTCATCCACGGAGAGTATACCCCTCGGGAAATGGCCTGTGGGACAAACTGGGTCCAAACGACCGAAAGTCCCACGGCGAAGGAGTTCGTCCCCTGAGGTGAGGTCCGTATCCCCTCAGCGCCGAACTCGCTCCCCAAAGAGGCGCCGACGATCTCCCTTCCCTGAAGAAGGGCCTAGCGCCACTGTGCTTATGGAGAGGATATTAGCACAGCTAGATAGGGTGGAGAAACAAATGGCTAGAAAACCCGTTTGGGACAGGCTCACGGGAGCCTTCTGCGAAGATGGGTCCCCGTTCACCCGGACCGTGGCCGAGGCAGCCATGCCAGGTGACTTCAGAGTACCTCGGTTGGAGATTTATGATGGCCGTACCGATCCACAGGCCTATCTGATGAAGTACAGACGCAGCATGATAATGCACGGTGCTGACGACACTACCATGTGCAAGTGCTTCGAAGTCACCCTCACAGGGCCAGCAACTGCATGGTACAATTCATTGCCTTCAGGGACCATCACTGAGTTCCAGGAGTTGTCCACGGCCTTCACGCAGCAATTCATTGGGAGTCGACCTACTGCAAAGATGCCTGTCTAGATGTTCGACATAGAGCAGAGGAACGGAGAAACCATCCAAGACTATGTCGAAAGATTCAACAGGGAAGCTCTTAGCGTCCCCGACTTTCGGCCCGAAGTCCGCATTCTTGCCATGACACGGGGCCTTCGGCGAGACTCACAGCTCTTCTACGAGTTCTCAAAGGACCCCCCGGAGACCCTCGGAGAATTTTACCGAAGGGCAGAACAGCACATGACCGCCGAGGAACTAAGAATGGCTGGGCCGAAGTCCGATCACCACCGCGCCGAAGGGTCCAATCAACAAGCTCGGCATCCGACCGAACAGGCAGGACGACCTCCGAGGATGCGTGGAAGGAAACCCCAAAGTTTCACACCACTGAGCACTACACGGACCAACATCCTCATGGCGCTGGAAAGGCAAGGGACACAGATTCGGCGACCAAGGGCCATGACCGCCGATAATAAGAAGAATGCAAGAAGTTCTGCCAGTTTCATCGCGACCACGGTCATGACACCGAAGACTGCTTCCAGCTGAAGAAGTACATAGAGTCACTGATAAAGCAGGGCCAACTTCGGAAATACCTGCGGATGCCATCCCCGAAAGGTAGAAAAATGGAGGAAGAAAGGGCCGAAGATGAGGACTATGACTCCGACAGACGGAGAAACCGAAGTCCAAAAAGGCGCCCTCCACCTCCGATAGGGGTTATCCAAACAATCACCATGGGGCTCTCATCCTCGGAAAGAAAGCGGAAGGCCAGAGAAATTGCAGTCATGGAGTATCAAAATCCAGCAAAGAAGCTGGCCCGCAAAGATGGATCCACCATCGTCTTTCCCCACGACGATCCGCTGCTGATCATGGCGAGGATAGGGAACTGGGACGTCAAAAGGGTCCTACTTGATGATGGGTCAAATGCGGACGTCCTATTCTCGCACTTACTGCCGAGCTTGGGCATCTCCAGCAACGAGCTTAAGCCAGTCACCTCACCAACCTTCGGGGTGGGACCATCCGAACTGCCCGTTCTCGGATGGATCGACCTCCCACTAATGATGAGAGGGACTCCGGTAGACGGAGCAGCTGAGTTGTACGCTTCCACAATGGCAAGGTTCATTGTCATGGACGTCCCGTCCTCATACAACGCCATCCTTGGAAGGCAGACACAGGGAAACCTGCACATTCGCCCTGATGTGAAGTACTTGACTGTCACATTCGCCACCAAGGATGGAGATGCAGAGATCTTCATAGAGCAGGCCGAGGTAAGAAAGGTGTTTGTGAAAGCACGAAAGGCCCCAGTGCGCCACTTCGCACAAACGATGGAGGCAAAGGCATCAGAAAAAGGCAAAGAAGAAGATCTTGCAAAAGCGGAAATGGAAACAGTAGAACTTATCCTAGGACAATCTACCCGAATAGGGAAGAGCTTGGCCGAAGGTGAGAAGGAAAACCTTGTATCTTTTCTGTTGAAAAATAAAGATCTGTTTGCCTACTCGCCAAAAGATATGCCAGGAGTAAACTCTAGCATAATGCAGGATAGCCTCAAAGTAAGCCTGAAAGCAAAACCTGTCCGGCAAAAGAAACGAAGCATCTCAGCCCACGAGAGCAACTTTGTCAAAACCGAGGTCAAGCGTCTGTTAGACGCCAAAGTCATCAGGGAGGTGAAGTACCCCGAATGGTTAAGCAACGTGGTCATTGCCACAAAAGAAGGTAGCCGCAAACTCCGGATGTGCATCGACTTCAGAAACTTGAACGATGCTTGCCCGAAAGACTCATACCCTCTGCCGCCAATAGATCAACTGGTAGATTCAACTGCCGAATATGGGCTCCTAAGTTTCCTAGACGCCTTCAGTGGCTACCATCAAATAAGGATGGACCCCGAAGATGAAAAAAAAACCGCCTTCATCACCGAGGGAGGAACATACTGCTATGTCAGGATGCCCTCCGGGCTAAAAAATGCAGGAGCCACCTACCAAAGGTTGATGAACAACGTCTTTAAAGACCAAATGGGGAGAAACATGGAGGTGTATGTTGATGATATGATAGTCAAGAGCAAGCTGCCTAGCTATCACGTTGCAGATCTAGAGGAAACCTTCCAAAAGCTCAGAGCCTTCGGGATTCGGCTCAATCCTGAAAAGTGCATCTTCGGGGTAACCTCGGGAAAATTCCTTGGATACATGGTATCCGAAAGAGGCATTGACGCTAACCCCGAGAAGATTAAGGCGCTGCTTGAGTTCCGAACTCCTGCCACAGTCAAAGATGTGCAGAGGCTCACCGGAAGCATAACCTCCCTGAGCAGATTTATTTCCAGGTACGGAGATAGGTGTCGACCTTTCTTCAAAGTCCTCACAAAAGCAGCAAAAATGGAAGGCGACCTTAGAAGGAATGATCACCCTTGGGGTGAAGACTGCCAAAAGGCCTGGGAAGAACTCAAAGTCTACCTGGCTAGCCTGCCGACTCTGCGACAACCTCGGGAGGGACAACCCCTCGTTTTGTACCTCGCCGTCACGGAGAAAGCTGTAAGCTCGGTTCTCGTGAAAGAAGAAGGGCCAAAGCAATGGCCAGTCTATTACGTCAGCAAATCCCTGCATGGCGCCGAAGTCAGGTACCCTCTGCTTCAAAAAGCTATATATGCCTTGGTGCTTGCAGGGAGAAGGCTGCGACCATACTTTCAGGCTCACCCCATCATCGTCCGAAGTAGTCTACCGCTACGGGATGTTATGAAGAAAGTTGATTATTCGGGAAGGCTCTCCAAATGGTGCATAGAGCTTGGCGAACACGAAATCATATATGAACCTCGGAAGGCCATAAAAGCTCAAGCACTGGCAGACGTTATCGCCGAAGTACACACCACTAAGGAAAGCCACATGGATCAGAACGGAGGTGAGCCAGAGTGGACCTTACATGTTGACGGAGCCTCGGGATCCGAACACCAGGGAGCTGGAGTAATTATCAGAGGACCCGAAGGCCTAGAGGTAAAGAAGGCTATTAAGTTCAGCTTCAGCGCCACTCATAATGTGGCAGAGTATGAAGCCCTCATAGCGGGATTACGCTTGGCCAAAAGGATTGGCGTGAGAAACTTAAAGGCTCACAGCGATTCCCAGCTAGTAGTTCGGCAGACGGCAGGAGATTATGGGGCGAAGGACCCAATCTTGGCAAAATACCACGAGCTGGTAGCAAAGCTCATCCAAGAGTTTGACGCCGTACGGATCGAAAATGTACCTCGGCGGAATAACACAGAGGCAGATTGCTTGGCAAAGTCAAAAACATACACCGAGGTGCTAGATCACCCGAGCATCTCAGTGCTGAGCATAGCGACCTCGGGAAAGGGATGGAAAGATCCCATAAAAAGATACCTCACAGAAAATGTGCTCCCCGAAGACCCTGGCGACGCTGCAAAACTGTGAAGACGCTCAGGCCGATTCTTCCTGATTGGTGAAGAATTATACCGACAGGGATATGCAAACCCACTGCAAAGATGTGTGGATGAAGAGGATACTGAAATGGTCCTTAAAGAGGTCCACGAAGGCATGTGTGGTTCACATATTGGAACTGATGCCCTTGCGGCGGTGATACTTCGCCAAGGATACTTCTGGCCTACCCTGAGAAAGGATGCAAGGCAGTTCGTCCAAAAATGTGGTAGTTGCCAGAAACACGCGAACATCCAGAGGGCACCCTCGGAAATGGTATCCTCGGCTGACTATCCTTGGCCCTTCGTAGTCTGAGGCATAGACCATATTGGGCCACTCCCCTCAGCACCCGGAGGTGTGAAATTCTGCGTGGTAGCAGTAGACTATTTCTCCAAATGGGTCGAGGCAGAACCATTAGCAACTATCTCGGGAAAAGAAGTGCAAAAGTTTGTATGGAAGAACATTGTATGCAGATTCGGCATACCGAGGGTACTAGTGGCTGATAATGGATCCCAATTCATAGACAAAGGATTCCAGGAATTTATCAGCGACCTCGGAATAAAAATGCACTTCGCCCCAGTAGCTCACCCCCAAAGCAACGGGCAGGTAGAAGTATCTAATAGGACCATAAAAGATGGCCTGAAAAAGAGTATGGGGGAAGCAAAAGGGAAATGGCCAGGAGAACTCCAAAGCGTATTATGGAGTTACCGAACGACGCCCCGAAGAGCCACAGGGGAGACTCCCTTCTCAGTCGTCTTCGGTACAGAGGCTATTATCCCAATAGAGATAGTTCAACCTTCAGTACGGGTGCAAATATTTGATGAAGGTGGAAATGACCTCGGCCTAAGAATGAAGCTCGACCTCATTGGCGAACACAGAGAAATAGCCGAGCTAAGGAGAAAAGCTTTTCAGCAAAGAGTGGCCGCGGCTATAAACTTACGGGCCAGGCCGAAAGAAATCAAGACAGGAGACCTCGTTCTCAGAAAGGCTGACTTTCCACCCCGAAGGCCATCCCACGGAGTACTTCGCGCGAACTGGGAAGGACCATATGTGGTTCTTGCCGAAGTACGAAAAGGCATGTACAAGCTTGGCAACGCCGAAGGCGTAGAATTGAAAAACACTTGGCACTCAGACGCCTTGAAAAAATTCTACGCCTAAGGTTGAGCGGAGGAATCGCGTTGTACGAAAAATATTCTAAGTACAGAAGTGTCTTGAGAAAATTTCTTAAGTGCAGAATTGTACAGAATTCCGTGAAGATGCTCACCATAAGCGCAGATATGACTTTCCGAAGTCCCTTGAGCCATCACGCTCGGTAAAGATGGTAAAATCTCCCAGCAGTACTCGCCGAAATAAGCGCAGAGACAGTTTTCCGAAGTCCCTTGAGCCGTCACGCTCGGGAAAAATGGAAAACAGAAAAAACTCTCGAAAGACTTCCTAAGTCTCTTGAGCAAACATGCTCGGGACAGGAGGAAAAGAAGGAAAATTTTGACTAAGTGTTTTCCGAAGTCCCTCGAGCAAACGTGTTCGGGACAAAATGGAAATGCAAAACCTGCAAAAAGACTTAGTCAAATTTTACAGACCTTCCAAAAAAGCCTCCAGAACGAATAGGCTCGGCCAAGAGAAGGTAATAAAGTTTCTTTGATCGCAGGTTTTCCGAAGTCTCTTGAGCAAATGGATTCGGGGCAATGAAAATAAAGAAACTTGTGAAAAGGCTTAGCCAAAAAAGTCTTCATTAAAGAGTAAGCTGCTTTACAATGAAGAAGTGCCCAAAGAAGGAACACAAAATTGAAGGGAAGGAAAAGGGGCCCTAAGATAGCCTAAGGGTTCGCAGCGTCCCGAGAGCCACTTGCTTGCCCACCCTTTTCCACCACCTTCGGCGCTGGAATTGAAGGAGGAAGGTTCAAATGTTCGACCTTGGACCATTCCCACTGAGGTCCCTCAGGAATGTTTAAAGCCTCTAGAAAAGAGAGGTCTAGATCTGGGAACCTCTGGAGGACTTGGTGCCGAGCAAGGCAGAAGCCGTCTTGAAAAGCAACCTTGGCCATTTGATCAGACTTGCTCTTGTCAAGATCAAGGTCGTCAAGCTCGTCCTTCAGATCCGCGATCTCCTCCTCCAGCGCCTTTATCTGCTTCTTCCCCTTCGGATCCTTCTTCAAGGACTTGACCTCGGCTGCAAGGATGTTTTTCTCAGCTGTCAGCGCCAGTATGAGCTTGTCAGAATCTGACTTATCCTTTAAGAGCTCCTCGTTGGCGGCCAGCATTCCATTTATCTGCTCACCGAGGTCAGCAATCTTCCGGGAGGAATCCTTCTCAAGTTCTTCTTTTTCCTTCCAGAACTCCTCCCGAAGGGCGGCAACTTCTTCCTTCGCAGCATATGACAGCTGCTGGTTCTCGGTGATCAATGCCAAGCGAGTGGCCCTCGCCTTCTCTAAGGCCTCTAGGGCCGAAGCTCGGAACTTCGCCTGCCTGGCCACCCGAACTCGGAGAAAGCCGGCGTATCCCAGCAGCTGTAAAAAGATGAACGCAAGGTCAGTACGAGCCAGGCACTTAGGAAAAATTGAAGGGAAAAAGGTGTGAAGAACATACCTGAGCAGCATGCTTGGTGACTTTGGCGGCAAGGGTGTCATCATCCGGATGGGCCGCCGCAATAGCCTTGAAGGAGGCCTCTGTAAGCACCCCCTTCGAAATTTGCTTCGCCATTTCTGGACAGTCCTCGGAGTACAAGTTCATGTCCTCCGTGAATGTCCAGAAAGGCTCTTTGGGAACCTTCCCTTGCGGGACTTTGGCATAGCGAAGGGCCCGTGCCTTCGCGTGTTCGACCGTCCAATTCGGGGTAAGTTACTCCCCAGCACGGCGAAAATGAGAAGTGGGTCAGAGACAAAGGAAAATTTAGAAAAACAAAAAGAAGCATACTTGTCCTGAAAGCAACTAACCTGGAGGGACCTCGACAACGACGTCCTCGGACTCCTCAGCCTCCTCGATCGAAATGCCCTTACCCTTCTGCCTGCGCCGCTCCACGGCAGAAGGTGCTTCTACCACGGCGTCCAGAAGGACTTGCGACGGGGTATGACTTTGGGGAGGGGCGTCGGTATGAGGGACTTCGGTGGCGGCAGGAACCTCGGACAAAGGATCGGGCAGCGAAGCGACAGAAGCCTCAGCGTCCTCGCTTTCCTGCCCAATACTTTCCAAAGGGGTGGAAAGAATAATCTTCTTCACCCGTTTAGCCGAAGGACCAGCACCGACAGACTTTTGCCTTCGGGAAGTTGCCTTCTTTGTCTGCTCCCCCTTCTCCACTTGGCCGGAGAAAAGGGACTTATAATAGGCGGCAGTCTCGTCGCCCATCTCTGAAAAATAAGAGAAATATCAGCGTAAGTCTGAGGAAGAAAACAGTAAGGGAGTAGAAGACAACTCACTTTCGACAAGTCTTTTGAAAGAAATTTCCTCCTTAAGAAGCTTGACCAACCAGGAATCCTTCCCGGCGATGGCAGGAGCTGGAATCTTGAGGTCAGTCTTGTGCTCCTTCACCACCTTTAGCTCCCGAAGGACCTCTTCGGTCATCAACTTCCAGTTGATAGGAAAAGGGTAAAGGGCACGCGGAGTGACCTCGAGAGACCAGTCAGAGATAGCCCGAATGAGGGCGTCGAAATCCGCGAACACGGGAGCCAACTCTGGAGTCAGCAGCATCCTCGGATCAACGACGTCCACATTCAGTATTCCCTGAGCCCATTTGGTCGGGACATACGACCAGGCCTCCTCCATCTTCAGGAAGAAGAATTTCTATTGCCACCCCCGCCAGCTATCCTTAGTGGCGAAGGTGAACATGAATTTTTTGCTCCCGGATCCCCGAGGTAGCATGAAATAGAAGCCACCTTTCAGGACCACAGAGAGCTTGTAGTACTGCATGAAGATTATAAAATGGGGTTCTATCCCGAACACGCCACACATGCAGAGGTAGGCGTTAAAATAGCATAACGAGTTCGGGGGAAGCTGGTTCACAGCAATGCCATGAAATTGGCAGAACTCGCAAACCATCTTCTGGGGAGGATACTGAAGACCGGCCTTCAGCTGGGCTTGGAAAACGGTAACCTCATTTCTATGGTTTGAAAAAGCATAATGGCTAGAACGAGGCAGCCTAGTAATGGCGTAAGAGGGAAGAAAGAACTTTTTCTTCCACCTCTCTAACTTTGCAGGGGTGGTGCAACAAGGATGGGCTAAAAGAAGCTGCCAGCTCTCAGGGATAGGCATTGTAGACATGAAAGTGAGTTTGGAAAAGACAAGAAAACAGTTTCCAAAAAAAACTCCAAAGAACAGAGAGATCAAAACACTCTGGAAAACAAAAACCCACCAAAAGATTTGCCAAAGTCTGGGGACGCCGTCGTGAAAGTTGGCTTGGAAAAAGCTCTGATTAAGGCAGCTCCGCCACAGAAAGCAAGAAAGTGCAAGAACAGGGGCAAAGCAGAAAGAAGAGCAGAAGAAAAAGAAAAAGGAACTTATGATGGAGCGAGCCATTTATAGGCCAGGGGTAGGTAACCGAAACGTCGTCATAAGTACCCTTTGGAGGCGAACCGTCGCTGTAACTACCCTCTGCACCTAAAAAGGCGCGCCCTCTGTAACCGACGCAACTCTCCTCCAATGGCAAAGTGCCACGTGTCAGCCACCGCGCCAAAACGGGGACACGTCTCCTGACATCCCTAGGAAAAAGGGAGCACGTCTTCTGACATCCCTAAAAAGCTAGGACGCGTCGCTCAGACTGACACGCTTGGCCATCAGACCTGCAGAAACAAAGAGCAGGCTACCTCGAGGACACCAAGAGACAGGCTATGGCCAAACAGCCCATGACCTTCGGGCAAGAGGTGTATCTTCGGCACAGGCTCCGCCTCGAAGACACCAAAGAACAGGCCAAGGCCGAACAGCCCTTTGGGCAGAAGGTGCATCCTCGGAACAGGTTGAGCTTCCTAAGAGACTCCCAAGAACAACCTCGGAAAGAGATGCAAAACCGAAGTCTTCACTTCGGCTTTCCAAAAGGGGGCATGTGATAGCCAAAGGCTATCGCCTCTATCTGGCCGAACTCCCTGCCACAAGAATGGCCAGAAGAGACTGGCGATACCCGAGTGAAAATGAGATCATGCACCTCGGGAGATAGCCGAAGAGTTCCGAGCCCGGCACACCAGGAAACTTGAGGATACTACTAGCCCCCCGAGGTTGTAAACAGATCGCCTTCGGAAAAGAGGCACCAGCTATTGTGGGCCAAACATAATCTCCCCGAAGGCGGAACTCCCTGAAGCTGGGATCCCCCAAACTGGGTGCGTGTTTCCCGAAGAGGAACCGTCCGTACCAAAGGACGACCTCGCCCAGGGACCTCGGGAGTACGGCAGGAGCATTTAAGGAAGTGATAGCCAAAGGCTATCGCCTCCTCGGTAGTAACTCCGCGCCAGAATATTGGCCGAGGAGTCTGACGTCACCCAAGAGAGGATCTTTTTACTGACCTCGGAAGGTGCGAAGTCAAACACTATGAGCTCGAGACTTCGGTAGCTCGTTAGGAATTCCGAGGACAAAACCGTCTCCATCGAGGGGCTAAACTGACCGTCTTCGGGTAAGAGAGCCATCTCCCTGAAGCAAGGGAGAATCTCCCCGAAGGAAGAGGCCCCAAAGAGGTCTTCCCCGAACAAGAAACACCTGAACGAAGGAATCCCCGAACTATGGGTGTGAGTCCCGAAGAAGGTGTTCATCAAGGGCGCTCCTAGAATTATGGGATAGATCCCGAAGGAGGTGCTCGCACCGAAGGACGGATAGAATCCGAAGAGGGTGCCCGCACCGAAGGGCGACCTCTCCCAGGGGACCTCGGGAGTACGGTATGAGCATTTAAGGAGCCTCTGACATGTCGCCCACAAGCCCTACACGTCACATCTGAACGGTGAAATGACACGCCGTAGCCGCCCCAGTCCTGACACAACCCGTCCGGGTCCAGGGCTAAAAGAGGCTGCAAACGGCTGCCTGTCCCCTAGGTCCAAAGAGACAGATCAAATCCGACCGAACACGTGTCATGATCTGAACGGACCAGCTACTCCTATAAATACTAGGAAATGGGACTGGGCAAAGGACGGGCATTTTCCTCTCTCTGAGAAATCACAGAACAGGCAAGACACTTGATCCCTTAGTGTTCTTCCTCCACTCTCACTCAGAAAACTGACTTGGGCGTCGGAGGGTCCTCCCCGGAAAAGCAAACCGGGGACCTCCTAACCTCTTCTTTGAGCTTTTCAGGCGCACTCAGCTGGGAAACCTGAGCTCCAGGCGCTCGCCTCCACAGGAAGTCTCTCCACCTGTCAACATGACAGCAAACGAAGATGCCTTGGGGCATCATTTGGCGCCGTTTGTGGGAAACTACTCCCAGGTAGCTGTTGTCGAAACTCGGCGTTCGAAGGACAAAGGACTTCCAAAGTCCCCGTCCGCGCTTGAGACCCAACCAGCTACCGAACAAAGTCCCCCAGAGACTTCCATGCCTGAAGAGGAACGCCCTCTTGTCATCACCATGGATTTTTTAAGAGACTTTCAGAGGTCTGTTGTGGCTGAAATGACACAACAAATAGACCGAAGATGGCCGCAACCAGCCCAGGCGCAAAAACCCACTTCGTCAGCATGACCTCGGGAGAAAAGCCCGAGGGCAACCCATCATAGCTCGGGAAGTGGGGAGCCACGAGAAGAGTCCTCAACAGATAACTTGCCCCTCGGGGCACGGCTGGCGGAAGGAGCAAGGTCTAAACGACCTGAAATTCCGTCCAGAAGAAGTTTATCAACAGAGGCAGGGTCCCCCTCACCTCGGTTCCGAAGTCGCTCCCCGAAGGGACGGCACCAGGAAAAGGAGCCCAGTGCTACGCTCCTCCTGGAGAAAGTCTTGGCAAGACTGGAGAGAGTGGAACAGCAGGTGGCACGCAAGCCTGTTTGGGCCAGGCTAACTGAAACTGTCTCTGGAGATGAAACTCCTTTCGCCCGAACAGTGGTCGAGGCGGCCATGCTAAGTGACTTCAGGCTACCTCGGCTGGAGACCTATGAGGGTCGGACTGATCCCCAGGCCCACCTAACAAAGTACAAACGCAGCATGGTGTTACATGGGGCTGATGATGCTACGCTCTGCAAGTGCTTCGAAGTCACCCTCGCAGGACCAGCAACTGCCTGGTACAATTCCCTGCCTCCAGGAAACATCAAGGGGTTCCAGGAGCTGTCCACGGCGTTCAACCAACAGTTCATTGGGAGCAAGCCAACGGCGAAGATGCCCGTCCAGATGTTTGACATAGCGCAGAGAAACGGGGAGACCATCCGTGACTATGTCGAGAGGTTCAACAGGGAGGCCCTCAGTGTTCCGGACTTTCGTCCCGAAATCCTCATCCTCGCCATGACGAGGGGCCTCCGGAGGGATTCGCACTTGTTTTACGAATTCTCCAAAGATCCCCCGGACACGCTGAGAGAATTCTACCGAAGGGCTGAACAACACATGACAGCCGAAGAACTGAGAATGACTGGACCAAAACACGACCAAATTCAAGCTCGTGGCGAAGGGTCCAGCCAGCAAGCCCGGTGTCCTACGGAACAGTCAGGCCGACCTCGGAGAATGCGAGTAGGAGGAAGGAAGCCCCAAAACTTTACACCTCTGAGCACCACGAGGGCTAACGTCCTTATGGCGTTGGAAAAACAGGGGGCTCAAATCCAACGGCCAAGGGGCATGACTGCTGACAACAGAAGGAACATGAAGAAGTTCTGTCAGTTCCACCGTGATCACGGTCATGACACCGAAGACTGCTTTCAGTTGAAAAAGTACATTGAATCACTGATAAAACAGGGCCAGCTTCGGCGTTATTTGAGAATGCCTTCCCCGAAAGGGAAAAAAGAGGAGGAAGGAAAGCCCGATGACGAAGATTACGATTCGGACAGGCGAAGGAACCGAAGTCCGAGAAGGCGTCCTCCACCTTCGGCAGGAGTAATACAGACGATCACAACCGGACTTCCATCCTCGGAAAGAAAAAGAAGGGCCAGAGAGATAGCGGTGATGGAATATCAGAGCCCAACGAAAAAATTGGCCCGCGAGGATGGCTCCACCATCGTATTTCCCCATGACGATCCATTGCTGATAATGGCGAGGATAGGAAACTGGGACGTCAAGAGGGTACTGCTGGATGATGGGTCAAACGCAGACGTCTTGTTCTCACACTTGCTACCAAGCTTGGGCGTATCCAGGAGTGACCTCAAGGCTGTTACTTCACCCACGTTCGGCGTAGGACCATCTGAGCTACCTGTCCTCGGGTGGATCGACCTCCCCTTGATGATGAAAGGAACTTCGGAGAATGGAACTACTGAGTTGTTCGCCTCTACCATGGCAAGGTTCATAGTCATGGACGTTCCTTCGTCATACAACGCCATTCTCGGCAGACAGACACAGGGAAATTTGCACATTCGCCCTGATGTAAAGTACTTGACCGTCTCCTTCGCCACCAAAAAAGG
The DNA here is from genome assembly GCA_039654915.1 of Aquilaria yunnanensis. NCBI lineage: Eukaryota > Viridiplantae > Streptophyta > Magnoliopsida > Malvales > Thymelaeaceae > Aquilaria > Aquilaria yunnanensis. The sequence continues at coordinate 82,746,098 of CM077598.1, forward strand.
AGACGCAAAGATCTTCATTGATCAAGGCGAGGTGAGAAAGGTGTTCGTCAGAGCACGAAAGGCTCCAGCAAGCAACTTAGCACATGCTGTAGAAGCAAAAGAGCTGGAAAGGGGCGAGGCAGAAGATTCCACAAAGGCGGAAACAGAAGAAGTAGAGCTTGTCCCAGGCCATAGTACCCGAATAGGGAAAAATATGGCCGATGGAGACAAGGAAAAACTTGTATCTTTTCTGCTTGCAAATAAAGATCTGTTCGCCTACTCGCTGAAGGACATGCCAGGGGTAAACCCTCGCGTAATCCAGCATAGCCTTAAAGTGAGTCCGGAAGTAAAACCTGTCCGGCAAAAGAAACGGAGCATCTCAGCTCACAAAAGTGAATTCGTCAAAACCGAAGTCCAGCGTCTGATAGACGCTAGCGTTATCAGGGAGGTAAACTACCCCGAATGGCTAAGTAACGTGGTAATTGCCACAAAAGAAGGAAGTAGCAAGCTTCGGATGTGCATCGACTTCAGAAATTTGAACGATGCCTGCCCAAAAGATTCATATCCTCTTCCACCAATAGACCAACTGGTAGACTCAACTGCCGAGTACGGGCTCTTAAGTTTCCTAGACGCCTTCAGTGGCTACCATCAGATAAGGATGGACCCCGGAGACGAAGAGAAGACTGCCTTCATCACCGAGGGAGGAACATATTGCTATATCAGAATGCCCTTCGGGCTAAAAAATGCTGGAGCCACCTACCAAAGGCTGATGAACAAGGTCTTCAAAGACCAAATGGGGAGGAACATGGAGGTATATGTTGATGATATGATAGTCAAGAGCAAACTGCCTGGCTACCACGTTGCAGATTTAGGGGAAACCTTCCAAAAGCTCAGAACCTTCGGGATCCGCCTTAATCCAGAGAAGTGCATCTTCGGGGTGACCTCGGGAAAATTCCTCGGGTACATGGTATCCGAAAGAGGCATCGACGCTAACCCTGAGAAGATTAAGGCTCTGCTTGAATTCCGAACACCTACCACAGTCAAAGACGTGCAGAGACTCACCGGAAGAATAACCTCTCTGAGCAGGTTTATTTCCAGGTACGGAGATAGGTGTCGACCCTTCTTCAAAGTCCTCACAAAAGCGGCAAAAATGGAAGGTGACCTCGGAAGGGATGGCCATCCTTGGGCTGAAGATTGCCAAAAAGCCTGGGAAGAACTCAAAGTCTACTTGGCCAGACTGCCGACTCTGCGGCAACCTCGGGAGGGAGAGCCCCTGGCACTATACCTCGCCGTCACGGAAAAAGCTGTGAGTTCGGTCCTCGTGAAAGAAGAAGGACCGAAACAGTGGCCGGTTTACTATGTCAGCAAGTCCTTGCATGGCGCCGAAGTCAGGTACCCTTTGCTTCAAAAAGCTATATATGCCTTAGTGCTTGCAGGTAGAAGGCTGCGGCCATACTTTCAGGCTCACCCCATCATTGTCCGAAGTAGTCTGCCACTACGGGATGTCATGAAGAGAGTTGATCATTCAGGAAGGCTCTCCAAGTGGTGCATAGCGCTGGGCGAACACGAGATCACATATGAGCCTCGGAAAGCCATAAAAGCTCAAGCACTGGCAGATTTTATCGCCGAAATACCCACCACTGAGGAGAGCCATTCAGATCCAAAAGAGGGTGAGCCAGAATGGACCTTGCACGTTGACGGGGCCTCAGGATCCGAACACCAGGGAGCTGGAGTGATTATCAGAGGCCCCGAAGGCCTAGAAGTAATGAAGGCCATCAAGTTCAGTTTCAATGCCACCAACAATATGGCCGAGTATGAGGCCCTCATAGCAGGATTACGCCTGGCCAGAAAAATTGGCGTGAGAAACTTGAAAGCACATAGTGATTCCCAGCTGGTGGTCCGACAAATGGCAGGGGACTATGGCGCGAAAGACCCGACCCTGGCAAAATACCATGAGTTGGTAACAAAGCTTATTCGGGAGTTCGACGTCGTGAAAATCGAGAACGTACCCCGACGGGAAAATGCTGAGGCAGACTGTCTGGCGAAGTCCAAAACTTGCACCGAAGTGCTAAGCCACCCCAGCATCGCGGTGCTAAGCATAGAGACCTCGGGGAAAGGATGGAGAGAACCAATCAAAACGTATCTCGCAACCAACACACTCCCCGAAGACCCCAGCGAAGCCGTAAAAGTGCGAAGGCGCTCCGGCCGTTTCTTCTTAATTGGAGAAGAACTATATCGGCAAGGATATGCAAATCCACTACAGAGGTGTGTTAGTGAAGAGGATACCGAAATGATCCTCGAAGAAGTTCACGAAGGTGCCTGTGGTTCGCACATCGGAACCGACGCCCTAGCAGCAGTGATACTCCGCCAAGGATACTTCTGGCCTACCCTGAGAAAGGACGCCAAGCAGTTCGTCCAGAAATGTGGTAGTTGCCAGAGACATGCCAACATCCAAAGAGCACCCTCAGAGTTCGTGACTTCGGCAGACTATCCTTGGCCCTTCGTAGTTTGGGGCATAGATCTAATTGGGCCACTCCCAACGGCGCCTGGAGGCGTAAAGTTCTGCGTGGTAGCAGTAGACTATTTCTCTAAATGGGTCGAGGCAGAACCCCTGACAACTATCTCGGCAAAAGAAGTGCAGAAGTTCGTATGGAAAAACATCGTATGCAGATTTGGCATACCGAGGGTACTCGTAGCGGACAATGGATCCCAGTTTGTAGACAAAGGATTCCGAGAATTCATTAGCGACCTCGGGACAAAAATGCACTTCGCCCCAGTAGCTCACCCCCAGAGTAATGGGCAGGTGGAAGTATCTAACAGGACCATAAAAGATGGTCTGAAAAAGAGATTGGGAGTAGCAAAAGGGAAATGGCCAGGAGAACTCCAAAGCGTGTTATGGAGCTACCGAACGACACCCAGAAGAGCCACAGGGGAAACACCCTTTTCACTTGTCTTCGGCACAGAGGCCATCATCCCCGTCGAGATAGTACAACCGTCAATACGAGTCCAAGTGTTCGATGAAAAAGGAAATGACCTCGGTCTGAGAACCAAGCTCGACCTCGTCAGCGAACACAGAGAAATAGCCGAGCTGTGAAGAAAAGCTTTCCAGCAAAGAGTGGCAGCAGCCATAAACCTACGCGCCAGGCCAAAGGGAATAAAACAGGGAGACCTCGTTCTCCAAAAGGCTGAATTTGCACCCCGAAAGCCGTCCCATGCGGTACTTCGCGCAAATTGGGAAGGACCCTACCTGGTACTTGCCGAAGTACGAAAAGGAGTTTATAAGCTCGGTGATGCCGAAGGCATAGAATTAAAAAATACTTGGCACTCAGAGGCCTTGAAAAAATTCTATGCCTAGAAAGTTCGGTGGGAAAGTTGTATTCCACAAGTTGGAAAAATTTGTCTAAGTAAAAAATTCTGAAGAAGCACAAAGCAAGAGTCTCACGAAAGCAATCGCCGAGGAAAGTAAAAATAACTCTTTCCAAAGTCTCTTGAGCGAATATGTTCGGGACAAAGGAAAGCAAGAGTAAGGTTTTCCGAAGTCTCTCGAGTGAATTATGTTCGGGACAGGGAGAAACAAAAGAATCTGGCAAAAAATACTTAGCCGAAGTTGTATCTATTAAGCCAAAGAGCGCTTACAGAGAAGAAAGTTGCTGAAAGACTACAAAAGAGAAGAAGAAAATGAAGACAAAGGGCCCTAGTACAAGCTAAGGAACCTCGGTGTCCTACGAACCGCCAGCCCCCATACTTTTGTCAGTAGCCTTCGGCGCCGGGAGAGAAGGAGGCAGTCTCAAATGCTCGATCTGGGACCAAGTCCACCGAGGCTCCTTGGGGATGTTCATTGCTTCCAGGAAGGAGAGGTCGAAGTCTGGGAACTTCTGCAGAATTTGGTGCCGAGCGAGACAGAAGCCGTCTTGAAAGCCCAACTTCGTCATATTATCGGACTCCCGCTTCTTGACCTCCAAATCCTCATAGTCCTTCTCCAGATCAGCGTAATCCTTCTCCAAATCCTTGACCTTTTTCTTCAGTGACTTCACCTTCTTCTTCTCTTCTGAAGGCTCCTTCAGAGATGCGACCTCGGCTTCGAGTTGAGCCTTCTCCTCTAGCGTCTTCGCAAGGATGGCGTCACTTTCTGACTTACCCTTTTGAATCGCCTCGACGGTCGAAGTCAGCTCCGCCATTCGAGAGCCGAAGTCGGAAAGCTTCTGGGAGGTGTCTCTCTGAAGTTCCTCTTTCTCTTTTTTGAACCCCTCTCGAAGTTCAGCAACCTCCTTCTCCGCGGACTGCTTGAGATGAGCATTTTCGGCTACCAGGGCCGAACACTTGTCCTTCGTCTTGGTATAATGATCCCAAAGTGCCGCCTTCTTCTCTGCCTCTCGCGCCACTCGAACACGGAGACACCCGGCATACCCCATCAGCTGCAAAAAAGAGAGAGAAAAGCAAACAGAGGGAAAATAATGCTAACTACTTGGACAAAAAGTCAAAGACAAATTTGCCACTGAGGAGATAGTGGTGCGTACCTGGGCAGCATGTTCAGTGATTTTGGCGGCCAAGGAGTTATCGCCTGGGTAAGCCGCCGTAATGGCCCTGTAAGATGCCTCAGTAAGCACCCCTTTGCACATTTGCTTGGCCATCTCGGGACAGTCCTCGGAGTACATATTCATGTCCTCCGTGAACGTCCAAAAGGGCTCTTTCGGCACTTTCCCTTCAGGAATTTTGGCATCCCGAAGGGCCCTCTTGCGGGCATGTTCGGTAACCCAGCCAGGAGAGGCCACCTCCGCTGCACAACAACGCACAAAATTGGTTAAGACCAGAAAAGTCTTAATGGTTTGCAAGACACAAAAGGATGTTTGACAAAGTGCAAACCTGCTGGCACCTCAGTAACGTCGTCGTCAGGAACCGTCGTCGCCTCAGTAGAGATCCCCTTGCCTTTTATTTGGCGCCGCTCCTCGGCAGAAGGGGTCTCCTCCCCATCGCCCTCCAGAAGAGCATGCAAAGGCGTGGGGCTTTGAGGTGGGACGTCGGAAGAAGGGACGTCGGCAAAAGGTACCTCGGGCAAAGGGGCAGGGTGGTCTTCGGCTTCCTCGCCTGCCTCCTCCGGAATTCGTGGAAGAGAGGAAGGACCAGCCTTCCTGGCCCGTTTGGAAGGAGGGCCCGTCGAAGTGTGCTTCTGCCTCCGAGAGGCGGCCTTCTTTGTCTGCTCGCCCCTCTCGGCCTGGCCCGTAAAAAGAGCCTTGTAGAAGGCAGCCGCGTCGTCGGCCATCTCTGGAGAAAGAAAAAGAAGATCAGTGTAAGCCCAAGATGAAGTTATGAAAGAAAAAATGAGAAAGTAACTTACTCTCGTAAAAAGACTCAAAAGTCTCTTTCCCCCGAAGGAGTTTCACGAGCCAGGAGTCTTTCCCCGAAGAAGCCGGTTTCGGCATATTGAGGTCTGTCACATGCTCCTTTACCACCTTGAGTTCCCAAAGGACCTCTTCGGTCATGAGCCTCCAGTTGATCGGAAAGGGGTAAAGGGCACGAGGAGGGACCTCGGCAGCCCAATCAGAGACGGCCCGGATGCGCCTGTCGAAGTCCTCAAAGATAGGTGCTACATCGGCGTCTAGCAGTATCTTCGGGTCAACAACATCCATCTTGAGCCTCCCCTGAGCCCACTTGGTCGGGACGTGCGACCAAGCCTCCGACTTCTTCAGGAAAAAGAATTTTTGTTGCCACCCTCGCCAGCTGTCTTTGGTGGCGAAGGTGAACGTATACTTTTTGCTCCCGGATCCCCGAGGCAGCATAAAGTAGAAGCCGCCCTTTGGGACCACGAAGAGCTTGTAGTACTGAAGAAAAACTACAAAGTGAGGTTTTATTTTGAAAACGCCGCACATACAGAGGAAGGCGTTGAAATAACAGTACGAGTTCGGTGGGAGTTGGTTAACGGCAATGCCATGAAAGTTGCAGAACGCGCTAACCATCTCCGGGGGGGGATACCGAAGTCCGGCCTTCAGTTGGGCTCGGAAAACGGTGATTTCATCACTACGGTTGGAGAAAGCAAATTGGTCAGGACGGGGCAACCTCGTCACAGAGTAAGACGGTAAGAAAAACTTTTTCTTCCACTTCGCTAGCTTCGCCGCAGTAGTGCAGCAGGGGTGAGAAAGAAGAGGTTGCCAACTCTCGGGAACAGGCATAATGAAAACAAGTTCGGGAAAAACAAAGAAGAGGCTTTGAAAAAAAGCAAAAGGGACTAAAACCCACCAAAGGTCTTGCCGGAATCTGGATTCCTGGAAGCCGTCGTGAAAAGTGGTCGGAAAAACGCCTGAAAAAGAAGAACCCCCGCGGAAAATCGGGAGAGAATTAGAAGGCAAAAGAAAGCAAAAGCAGAAGAAGAAAGAGGGTTATGACAGGACTGGTATATATAGGCCGAGAAGGCCAGAACAACCGTCGTCATTAGTACCCCTCGGAAGGCGAAGCGTCGTCATAACTGCTATGAGCGCCTGAAAAGTCGCGCCTGCTGTACTCAGTGCATTCTTACCCAATAAAAGACTGCCATGTGTCGGTCATCGCGCAGCAAACGTGCCACGTGTCATCCATCACGTCGAGCACGCCCTCTGACACCATTTGGTCTAGAGGCGCCGCCCTAGACTGACTCTGCTCGATACAGGACGCGACGCATGAGCAGACCTAGAAAGGCAAAAAAGTAGGTTACCTCGAAGACACCAAAAGACAGCCTGTGACTTCGGGCAAAAGGTCTATCTTCGGTACAAGGTTATCCTATTTCCCCTCGCCACGAAGACACCAAGAGATAGCCCGTGACTTCGGGCAGAAGGTGTATCTTCGGTGCAGATATCACAACCACAGGACCCGAAAACCGATGAACCGAAGTTTCTCACTTCGGCTTTTCGGAGGGGGGCCTGTGATAGCCAAAGGCTATCGCCTCCTCGGTAGTAACTGCGTGCCAGAATATTGGCCGAGGAGTCTGACGTCACCCAAGAGAGGATCTTTTTACTGACCTCGGAAGGTGCGAAGTTAAACACTATGAGCTCGAGACTTTGGTAGCTCGTCAGGAATTCTGAGGACAACACCGTCTCCATCGAGGGGCTAAACTGACCGTCTTCGGGTAAGAGAGCCATCTCCCTGAAGCAAGGGAGAATCTCCCCGAAGGAAGAGGCCCCAAAGAGGTCTTCCCCGAACAAGAAACACCTGAACGAGGGAATCCCCGAACTATGGGTGTGAGTCCCGAAGAAGGTGTTCATCAAGGGCGCTCCCAGAATTATGGGATAGATCCCGAAGGAGGTGCTCGCACCGAAGGACGGATAGAATCCGAAGAGGGTGCCCGCACCGAAGGGCGACCTCGCCCAGGGGACCTCGGGAGTACGGTATGAGCATTTAAGGAGCCTCTGACATGTCACCCACAAGCCCTACACGTCACATCTGAACGGCGAAATGACACGCCGCAGCCGCCCCAGTCCTGACACAACCCGTCCGGGTCCAGGGCTAAAAGAGGCTGCAAACGGCTGCCTGTCCCCTAGGTCCAAAGAGACAGATCAAATCCGACCGAACACGTGCCATGATCTGAACGGACCAGCTACTCCTATAAATACTAGGAAATGGGACTGGGCAAAGGACGGGCATTTTCCTCTCTCTGAGAAAACACAGAACAGGCAAGACACTTGATCCCTTAGTGTTCTTCCTCCACTCTCACTCAGAAAACTGACTTGGGCGTCGGAGGGTCCTCCCCCGAAAAGCAAACCGGGGACCTCCTAACCTCTTCTTTGAGCTTTTCAGGCGCACTCAGCTGGGAAACCTGAGCTCCAGGTGCTCGCCTCCACAGGAAGTCTCTCCACCTGTCAACATGATAGCAAACGAAGATGCCTTGGGGCATCAGGAAGCATTTAAGGAAGCCTCTGACACGTCCTTTCACATACGTCATAAAGCCGCCTCAATAGGCACTCTGGCATGCTGACGCCATCACAATCACATCATGGCCCATCTCAGCACAAAGATCAAGGCAACCTGCTACCAGCTATCTGTCCCCTACGCCCAGAAACTCAGGGAACATCCGACCGAACACTTGTCGCGATCTGAACGGGCTAGGTACTCCTATAAATACCTGGAAATAAATACTTGGCAAGAGGTTGGTTGGCAAAAGGTCTGACTCCCAGACTCTGAAAAAATCACCAGGCAAGACTCTTCAGCCTCTTTGTGCTATTTCCTCTGCCTTTTTCTCAGCCACCACTGACTTGGGCGTCGGAGGCTCCCCCCCCGGAAACACATTCCGGGGGCCTCCTAACCCACTCTTTCTGAGCATCTCAGGTACTCTCCTTTGGGCGCACTATCCTCCAGGCTTTCTTCCTCCTAGAAGTCTCTCCAACAGTCACCATGACTCTAAACGATGAGGCCCATGGCCATCAACGAGGTTACCATTTTCCTAGCCCAACTGAAGGCCGGACTTCGGTTTCCCCCCTGTGAAGATGATTTGTGACTTTTGCCAATTTCATGGCATAGCCGTGAATCAACTTCCTCCCAACTCATACCGCTATTTTAACACCTTTCTCTGCATGTGTGGGATCTTCATGGTAGAACCCCATTTCATCCTATTCATGCAGTATTACAAGCTCTATCCGGTTCCGAAGGGTGGCTTTTATTTCATGCTACCTCAGGGATCTGGGAACAAGAAATTTATGTTCACCTTCGCTACCAAGGATAGTTGGAGAGGGTGGCAAAGGAAGTTCTTCTTCCTGAAGGTGGCGGACGCCTGGTCGCACATCCCGACTAAGTGGGCATAGGGAAAGCTGGAGGCGGATGTCACACCTCACACAGGCCCTGGCCTGTGAGTCCCCAACTTATCTCACAAGCCCAACTAAGGACTGGGCATCTAGCCCTCGGCCTAACCAACATGATTGACTTTAAGTCTTATTTTCTTAAGGTAAAGGGCCTGGGAGGTGGCCCAGGTGGCTTTTAAACCAACTAGTAACTACTTGCAGCGTAAGTAAGGCCCAAACCACTTTTACTTGCATTACAAGCAAGGCAACAAAAATGCAGCTTTCAGTGCATACTTGGTGTGCAATCAAGTGTGCTATCTATATGGCAACCAAGAAGCCCACAGAGTTGGTTTAGGATTTGAAAACCACAAGATATAATGCATGAAGCTCTCGGCCAAGCAAACATACATTCATAGGTGCACCTCAAATTTACAAGGTCAAGGCCAACCATATCACTTACGTGCCAAACTTTGGCCTATAATACTCATAACACCAAACCATACACATAAACATCCATAGTCATACATAACTTGGCATACAATATCCTCCAAAATATTAGCATCATCTAGGTATCCGAGACTACAATATATACAACCAAAAGTGTAGTCTACCTAGCAAATAACATGGCTAAAATGCCAAGCACCCATAAGTTGTTCATGCCAAGTTAAGTACAAACCGAGACCCCAAATCCTAATGCTCAAACATCACCTTAAGGATCCCATACAGGAGCACACACTGCAGCACCAAACCCATGGCCATGTTCATGGTCATAAAGGTGAAAAGCAAAACCAGAGCTAAAGTCCAGATATCCATGCTCTCCTAGACAGTTCCCACTCTACAGCCTGCAAGCTTAAACCATAAGTCTCGGCCAACTCACAATAAAACTTGCATAAAATGCTAAAGTGTCAAGCCAAGCACACATTGGCACATACCTTAGCAACAAAGCAATTAAACACTAAGTGCACACACAAGGCAGCTTAGCACTACTCAGGCTGAATATCCTTGCCTGAAAAATTTAAATGGAGAATGGGCAGTGAGATTAACTCAGTAGGATTCACTTATATATATAAACCCAACTCTTAAAAGAGTTTATTTAGTTAAGCCGAGTAAACACTCAAGGCTTAACCTCCAATTGATTAGCTCAACCTGCAAAACAAACACAAAGACAAGAAAAGCAAGTATAGCCATATACAATTAACCATAATGGGGGTTAGCATGCACAAGAAATCACCAAAGCACACAAGTACTCACACACACTTCTCCAAGTTGCTCTCGGCCATATAAGCCATACATGTACCCGTGTGCAATCCTTGCACATAAGCTTACCAATATCATTCCATATGGAGCTCCCAAAATGCCAAGCAAATAGGCTACATTCACTTGCATTTTTAGTACATGTTCTATAGTCAATTAGCTAATCAACATTGCAACCACATATAACCAATAAGCCCATCAAGCAACTAAGATCACATGGCAGATTTTTAACCATCACCTAGCCGCCTTAACACTTGAACCATGGCATACATTACCAAGTGTACTCAAGTGTAGTGAACCCTACCTCAAGCTCTCGGTCTCCAATAGAACTTCAAGTGTCCAAGTGCCCTTCAACCACAATGCCTACCATAATAAGGCATAACCATTAACAACATAATCCATGGACCAAATACCATGTTTTCAATGAAAGACATCATTAACTAACACTTGGGAGCTCTCGGCCATATAAGCCAAAATACCAAAACATAATCTGCCCATTAATCCCATATACTATAATTCACCATAAACACCAATGAACACTATCCATGGCATACATGCCAAGTAAACAAGTGAGATATACCATTTCACTTCAATCCAAGCTTTCGGCCATAACACATATTTTCACATAGCTGCATTTTTTTCAATATACCAATTCAGTAAATGGATACCCAAACAACTAGTGAACTCACACATGGCACAATTACCGTGCACATAAGCTAAATTCCAAGTAAACACCCAATTTCATCCTCTCGGCCATAGTACCTATTTCACATACTCATGTTCCTCATTCATTTCATTCCTTTATACACACACCAATGCATCATTAGGCATGGTTCATGGCGTCAATGCCATGTAAACAACAATTGATCATGACTTACCTCCAATCTCACTTTCGGCCAAAGCACAACTTGCACACACTTGGTGTTCTTCGTCCAACCAACCTATCACAAGGTTAAACACTCATCAATAAGCATCACACATGGATTAATTTCCATGAATTCCAAGAAGAACACCAAGAACACACATCCAAGACTTTCGGCCATACTAGGTTTCTCACCAAGCATTTCAATGCTTAATTTTTTCCCAAGCTCAACAACGAAATGAGCATCCAATATCCTTGTTCATGGAAGAAATTACCATGGATTCAAGGAAATCAAGGTTACCTCAAGAACCCTAGCTCAATTGGCTCGACCTTCACCAATCCTTCATGAACAAAGCTTGATTCCAAGCAAGCGCAAGGCAAATCCCTCTTTCCAAGCTTGAATCCGCCCAAAAGCTCAAGAACTTTGGATTTAGAAGCAAGATTGTGAAGGAACTCTCTCTAGGTGCTCTCAGTTTCACAAGCACAAAGGAAGCCCGAAATGAACAAGTCTTAGCTTGTTTCGGCCGAGTACATTGCTTTTAGTTAGCCAAAATGCTAACTTGGCTTCCATTTTCTTGCATGGCTCATTAAAGCCCTTAAGTCCACTTATGCACAAGACCGCCACTCCATTTTGTATGTACATGGACACCTAAGTCCACACATGGCTCAAATTGCCAAGCTAGTAAACATCACAAGTACCCGTGTGTCATAAACTCACATGCATAACCGGCCATATAACCAACATTAGGACTAGTTAGTTTAACTAGTAACTAGTGAATAGTACCCTAGTGGTAGACAATAATTTGACTAGTAATCATTGTTGTCTCCCACAAATGGTCTAGTTTTGCGCTAGCCATTATAGAATTTTGCGTGGCTCTCAATACCATCTTTAAACTTGTGGTTTCACTTATACCACTTAAATTGATGCATAGTTCAGTCCTCTTTCTTAATTTTCTATCAGCATTCCAAATGTACATTTCCCATGTGCAATTAAGTCCTGAAAATCTCCTGTTTTGCACATAGGCCACTGTGCTAGTCTCCACGAGTCCTCTTTCTTCCCTTTCTATTTTCTCTCATTTTTCCTTGGTTCTCCTTGGCCTAAGCCAAGCACTTAGGAGGTGCCTAACAGTGGATGTCATTGATCCCAGAAAGTTTCTAACTCTCGAGTTGGCGGCGAGGTTTGGGGACTTTGATAGATGAATCCGTGCTGTCGCCGACTGGGATGCCGAGGTCCCTCCACGCTCTCTCTACCCTTTCCTGATCATGTGGAAACTCATGACCGAGGATGTCCTTCGGGAGTTGGGGGTGGTTACGGAGCACAAGACGGATTTTGGCATGCCAGCTCCTGCTACCGAGGGGAAGAACTCTTGGCTGGTGAAGCTCCTTCGGAGCGAGCTTACTTACGAAGCCTTTTTTGAAAGTAAGTTTATTTCAGCAATTTTCTGCATAAGTGCCTATGGACTCACACTGATGTTTTCCCTTTTTTTCAGAGATGGGCGATGAGTCTGCTGCCTATTACAGGTCTCTCTTCCTTGGTCAGGCCGAGAAGGGAGATCAAGCAAAGAGGAGGCGCAAGACTTCTGGGAGCGGGCCATCTTTGGCCAAGAAGGCAAAGAAGGACACCCTTCTTCCCCCTTCGGAGGACGTGTCGGAGGTCGGCGATGCCTTTGCTACTTCCACCGCTGGCGATGTCATTACAACTTCCACCAAGGTTGCAACTTTTTTCAAGCCTGAAACTCCCGGAGGGGTTCTTGCCGGGGTGGTCGCCGTTCCTGCCTCCGAGTCCCACCACATCGACGGACTTGTTAGGCTCTTTCGAGGAGCCTTCTGCCGAAGAGTTAGAGAAACGCCGAAGGGCCAAAGGCAAACATACTCCTGCCAACATGGAGGAGGTCAGTGACTTTGATGACGATGTTGCTGAGGTCGCACCAGGTTTGTCTCTTATCCCCTGCAATCTTATATCTTTTATAACCAAAGAATTTTTACCTAATAAGATGTATGTTTCTTTTTGCAGAGGATCTGGTGCCCTCAGCTTGGATGGTTGAGCATGCCCGAAGGCGGGCTCTTCGGGATTCTCAAGTCCCGAAGGACAAAGTTCCAAGGGAGCCGTTCTGGTTTTTCACGGAGGACATGAACCTGTTCTCCAAGGATTGCCGAGAGATGGCTCCCCAAATGGCGAGGGGCGTGCTTACTCATGCATCCTTCAAGGCAGTCGCCGAGGAGTGTGCCTCCGAGGATGCCCTTGCCGCCAAAGTTTTCAAGCATGCTGCTCAGGTAATTCTTCAGGCTCTTCACTTTTCCTCCCACTTTTTGTCTAAGTGTTTTGGCATCCCTTATGCAAATTTCACTAAGTACCTTTCTTTTTTGTAGCTTTTGGGGTACAGTCGATACCTCCGAGCTTGGACAGCAAAGCAGTCTTCGGCCCGAGCTTGGGTTGAAGACAAATTCGAGAAGGCCAAAGTCTTCTGCGCCAACTCGGTGGTGACGAACGCCAAGTTGAGCCAAATATGCAAGGAGAAGATTGCTGATCTTCGGGAGGAATTCTTGAAGGGCCAAGAGGAGCTCTTGAAGGATTTTTCCAAGAAGATGTCCGACCTTGGCGGTAAATTAGTTAGCCTGACTTCGGCCAATGAAACCCTTCAGAAAGAAAAACAAAGGGAGTCTGCCCTCCTGGCGAAGGCAATAGCTGAAAATGCTGAACTCCAAGCCAAGGTCGACTCGCTGAAGGAAGGTTCAAAGAAGAAGAAGAAAACCAAGGAGCTGGAGAAGGAGATTTCTGACCTTCAGAAGCAGGTTTCAGATGTTCATCATGAGGCGGATGAGTTGGACGTTGAAAAAGACAAAGCCGTCCAGACGTCGAGGGTTGCTTTTCAGGACGGCTTCTGCCTAGCTCGTCATCAGTTTCTAAAGAAGTATCCGGACCTCGATCCTTCCTTTCTGGCTGCCCTAGATATTCCTGGGGGCCCTCGGTGGACTTGGTCGAGAGTCGAGTTCCTTAACTTGCTGTTTCCTCCTCCTGCACCGAAGGCGGCGGCGAAGGACTCAGGAGCCGAAGCTTCCCATGACACCGGGGTCCCTAAGATACCCTAGGACCTTTGCCTTCTTCTCTTTTCTTTGTACTTTTCTTCTTGTAATCTTCTCCTTGTATTAAGACCTTCTTCAATGGATTTTCCTTCATGATTTTGGCTAAGTCTTTTTGAGCAATTTTTGTTTCCCAATTGTCCCGACCACTTTTGGTTAAGGGACTTCGATACTTCTTTGCTCGTTTCATCAGCCATCCTTCGGGCGAACTTTTGTACTAAGCGAAGTTCCTTTTAGGCAAATTTTAGCTTGCTTTTTCTCGGCCGTGTTCGATATACTTCACCTCTTTTGGGCATGTAACCCAACTAACTTCGGAAGGACTAGGAGACTTTCAGGAGTCCATACTTCATCTTTGTTCAGTGAACATTCTCATACAGGGGAAAACTTTCTGTACTTAGACAAATTTCTGGCTTGCACCATTTCTTGTCTAAAAATTATGAGTATAGAATTTCTTTAAGGCGCCCGAATGCCTTGTACCTTTCAGTTTTCCTTCTTCGCTATTGCCAAGCTTGTATGCTCCCCTTCGGACATCGTTTAGGACCAAATAAGGCCCTTTCCCATTTGGCCGAAGTACCCCATAGGATGGTTTTCGGGGTTCTAATTCGGCCTTTCGGGGGTGAAGTCTCCTTTTCCTTATTCCTTTTGGCTATCATGCAAGTTTTGCACTTATGGCCACCTTTTGTCGAAAAGCCCTTCTTTCGAGCTCGGCCGTTTCTTAGTGTTTGACAACTAAGTCGAGGATAGTTCTCAACCCGAGGTCATGTCCTCTTTCGTCAAACATCTGTATAATGGCCGAACTACTTCAAATGGATAATGGCTTTCTGTACTGGGGATAAGTGAGGAAGGTGTCTCTCCCTTGGTCCCTCAGGGAGTTGTCTGATAACTCCTTGGTACAGTAGGAAGTTCTCCTGGCCACTTTCCCTTTGCATCTCTTATAGTCCCTCTTTTATAGCTCTTTTGGCAACTCTGCTTGTCTGTTGCCCCGGGGCTGAGCTAGTGGGCTGAAGTGCCTTTTTATTACGAATTCGGTGACGATTTCTTGAAATCCTTTGTCCATAGACTGGAAATCATTACTGACCAGTATAACCACCGGTATGCCAAATCAGCATATTATGTTCTTCCAGACGAGCTTTTGTATCTTTTACCGGCATGGCCGCTAGGGCTCCTGCCTCATCCCACTCATTGAAGTAGGCCTCTGCTAACACGTAGAACTTCACATATTCGGGTGTTGCTTGGAGTGGCTCGGTGTGATCCTTCTGAGGTTATCCGCTACAAAGGCAGTCCTTGGGCGCTGGCGCGTTTCTGGCCATTTTCACACCTTCTGGATGAATTGTCCTGCACCCCACTTTTACCGATGTATCTTCATAATGGTATTACGTATGTTTGCCTGTGTAGTTTTTCCTTAATCAGGAAATGTCGTCCGAAACGTCTTTGCACTTTCTGTCGCTTCATGAAGATTTTCAGGACACTTTGGTTGCAAGGTTTCTCTTTGTAGGATCTTTCCGCCTTTTGTGTGAGGTTATTATACCTAGCGTTGCCATGCTCGGATGGCCCAACACTTTTGGTAATCAAATTTGATTGTCTTGGTTGCCTCATTACCTTCGGGCCCACGATGGGGTATCCTAGCGCCCTGATGTTCTGCGCTTGAGGTTCCACTGACAAGGAGTTTCCACTTTGGATCTACCTTTGCTCTGTCTCCCTTGTCGGTTTCAGCCTTCCCTACTTCTGGGATTTCGGCGATCTAGTCTGCTAGTATCTGGGCACTTACTGCCCTTCTAGGCTCATACGCGATGTAGTACTCTTTGAGTTCAATGCACTATTTTGATAGTCTTTTCCGAATGCTCTACTCTTTTTTGTGACGTTGCATGAAGGCGGGTTACTTCGGACAGCAGTCGTGTCCTAGGAAGTAGAGTCAGCGCCTTCTGCCCACAAGTCAAGTTGTAGATGACCTCTTTGGGGCAATGGGTTTTGACTTCGTTGCCGAGGAGATAGCGATTTTTTCCTCGGGTGCAGAACTCTTTTGGCGGAGAGGTCTGGGTCATCCCAACCCTGCTTTTCCCGTAGCTCATACTCCGGGCAGCATGCTTCCCGCCGAGGACTCATCTCGTTGATCTCTGTTTCCTAAATTCCTGTGGATTGATATGGGACTCTCATCCCAACGAGGTACTGAGGAGGGGGCCTTCGGCCTGAATTTTGCTATGGCCATCTTCGGCTTAACTACCGCGTTATTTCAGTCATGACAGGGTGTGGGAATTCATGCAAACTAGCCTATGGTAATAGTCAGAAGGCGCTCACCCTCGGTCAGGGAAGTCCCTGCTGCCATTATTCGGTTGTCCATTGAATCTCAACGCGGACGGGGACCTCAGGAGTCCCTTATCCTTAGAACGCCGAGCTCCAACGATGGTGACCTGGGTGTGACATCCCACAAACGGCGCCATCTGAAACGGGTCCGGTAAGCTGAGCCAGCATCTCCACTATGTGCAGTGGCGAGGGCAGCAGGGGGTCCTGGAGGTGCAGGCTAGTCCAGAAGGAAGGCTGGTGTCCTGGGTGGATCACCTTAAGTGATGGCCGGCAGTTGCCTGGTCCCGTGACAGGGTGACGACGGGAAGGACCTCCGGTACGGGAGAGAGCCCAGAGCGGGGGTTCTTCAGGGAGACCTAGCTGAAACACTCAGAAAAATAGGGGTTAGGAGGCCCCCAGGGTGGTTTTCCGGGGGGGAACCTCCAACGCCCAAGTCAGTGCTTTTAGAGAGAAGGGGACATAGTAATAAGCACAAGGGACTCTTGCCTGGCGTGTCTTTCTGAGGACTGAAGGGAAAGTATTGATACGGAGGGAGGAGAGCGTCCTGTGTTTTTTGGCCTCTCTCTCTGTCCTTTGGCTCGGAGCCCCATCCGTTTGTGACCATTTCCCTGGTAAATAAGGAAGGGGGTGATCCCTTCAGATTGTGGCACGTGTATGGGCGAATGGTGTTTGTATTTTTGGGCGTGAAGGCCCCTAGCCACCTGCTGGCTCTCGGTCTGCAAGCCATGGTAGGTGTAGCCCTGTGCGACAAGACGTATGCTGCGATGCCGTGCCAGAGCGGGTCTGGGGGTGGCGTGTCGGAGACGTATTTGAGCGGAGTGTCAAAGACTCCTTGATGGCTCTTGCTGTACAACCGAGGTCCCTTTGGTTGATGTCTCATTTCGGGGTGAGGGGCCCTTTCCCGGAGTCGGGCTGGAACTTCGGTGTCTACATCTTCGGGAGGCTTTCTCCCGCAGGGGGTGGTCGGTTTTTCTCCCCCAAAGCTGGTTCGGTCGCCCTCCTGAAAGAGGCACTATGCTGGCTCCCGAAGTTGGAATTTGGTGAGCTACCGAGGTCGTGTGCCTCAGGTGTATGACTTCCTTCACTCCGGAGTCCTTTTCAAGGTCGTATGCCTCAAGTGCCTGGCTCCCTCTTTCCCGTGGTCAGTAGGTGGTCAGGCCGATAGCACTTCGACTATCACCTTTCTCTAGCAGTTCCTCCAACTACTTCTTTAACTCATCCATCTTAGGAATTGACATCCTGTAAGGTGGTATTGAAATAGGTTCAACCCCAGGCTGAAGATGGATTGCAAACTCAGTATCCCTCTTAGGTGGTAACCCAGGCAATTCAATTAGAAACACTTCAGGAAACTAATTGGCTATAGGAATCTTTTCAAGTTTCTCCTCTGTAGCCACCCCATTCAATGAATAATATTCTTCTTCACTGACTATGGGGATGGTATCCATAAGTCTAAGATGTAAAATTTTAGCACTAGATGCTAATCCTCCTGTGCAAGTCACTCTAGCTGCCTAAACATGAGTAATGTCGACTGAGTGATTCGCACAGTCAATTTGGGTCTTATGTGATGCCCAGCGGCATCTTCGTAGGGTGACATTGAGACTTGTGGAGGGACCTCTTGAGAGGGAGACCGCCGGGAGGCTAGATTGCCCAGGAGGGCGTGCCTGAAAAGCTTAGGAAAAGAGGGTTAGGAGGTCCCCGAGGTGTGTTTCCGGGGAGGAGCCTCCGACGCCCAAGTCAATGGTGGTTAGAGAAAATGGAGGAATAGCACTAAGAGGCTTGGTGGGCTTGCCTGTTTGTATTTTCTCAGAGAGGGAGAGCTGGATTGTTTGCCCACCATTTTGCCAACCGTTTGCCAGGGCTTGCTTCTTGGTATTTATAGGAATGTCCAGCCCGTTCAGATCGTGACACGTGTTCGGTCGGATGTTCTCTGAATTTCTGGGCGTGTCAAATCACCGTTTGAGGTGACATGCAGTGTTTATGGGCGGCATGTCAGAGTCTCCTTAAATACTCCTGCCGTACTCCCGAGGTCCCTGGCCGAGGTCGTCCTTTGGTACGGATGATGCCCCTTCGGGAAACATGCCCGCAGTTCGGGGGTTCCCTAACTCAGGGGTTCCGCCTTCGGGGGATCTTCTTCAGCTTGCACTAGCAGGTTTTTCTTCTCCGAAGGCGATCTGTTTAGTACCTCGGGGGGGCTAATAGTATCCTCAAGTCTCCTGATGTCCCGAGCTAGGGATCTTCGGCTTTGCTTCCGAGGTGGGTGATTCCACCTTTCCTTGGGTAACACCAGGTTTCCAGGCCGTTCTCCCGGCAGGGAGTTCAGCCAGATAGAGGCGACAGCCCTTTGGCTATCACATGCCCCCCTCTGGAAAGCCGAAGTGATAACTTCGGTTTTGTGGTCTTTCCGAGGATGTTCTTTGGGAGTCTTTCAGGGAGTACAACCTGTTCTGAAGATGCACCTTTTGCCCGAGGTTGTGGGCTATTCGACCATAGCCTGTCTTTTGGTGTCTTCGAGGTAACCTACTCATCTCTTTTTTGCAGGTCTGTGTATCGTCGCGTCTTATGACTAGGCATGTCAATCTAAGCGGCGCGTCCCAGTTTTTTATGGATGTCAGAAGGCGTGTCCCCTATTTTGGCGCGGCGGCTGACACGTGGTATACTGTCATTTGAGGGGAGTCGTGTCGGTCACAGAGAGCGCGTCTTTTCGGGCACAGAGAGCAGTTATGGCGACAGTTCGCCTTCAAAGGGTACTTATGACGCCGATTCGACTAGCCACTTTCAGCCTATATATAGCCCATTCCATCATAAGTTCCCTTTTTGCTTTTGCTTCTGCTCTTTTCCCTGCTTGCCACTGCTTTTGCGCTTTCTCTTGCTTTTTGCGGCGGAGCTGCTTTAACAGAGTTTTTCCGGCAACCTTTCAAGATGGCGACTTCAAACCTAGATTTTGGCAAGTCTTTTGGTGGGTTTTTGTTTTCCAGACTGTTCTGATTTTCAGAGTTTTTTCCGGAACTTGTTTTCTTGCCTTTTTTTGAACCCATTTTTCTGCAAATATGCCTATTCCCGAGAGCTGGCAGCCTCTTTTATCTCATCCTTGCTGCACCACCCCCAAAAAACTGGCAAGATGGAAGAAAAAGTTCTTTCTTCCTTCGTATGCCGTTACGAGGTTCCCTTGTTCTGACCAATTTTGCTTTTCAAACCGTAGTAATGAGGTTACCATTTTTCGAGCCCAACTGAAGGCCGGACTTCGGTACCCTCCTCTGAAGATGATTTGTGAGTTCTGCCAATTTCATGGCATTGCCGTAAATTAACTTGCACCGAACTCATACTGCTATTTTAACGCCTTCATCTGCAGGTGTGGCGTCTTCGGGATAGAACCCCACTTTATTATTTTTATGCAGTACTACAAGCTCTTCGTGGTCCCAAAGGGTGGCTTTTATTTCATGCTACCTCGGGGATCCGGGAGCAAGAAATATATGTTCACCCTTGCCACCAAGGACAGCTGGCGAGGGTGGCAACAAAAATTTTTCTTCCTGTAGATGGAGGAGGCCTGGTCGCATGTTCCGACCAAATGGGCTCAAGGAAAGCTGGAGATGGACGTTGTGGATCCGAGGATACTGCTAACTCCGGAGTTGGCTCCTATCTTTGTGGACTTCGACGGCCATATCCGTGCTGTCTCGAACTGGGGTCCCGAGGTCCCGTCGCGCTCTCTCTACCCCTTCCCAATCAATTGGAGGTTGATGACCGAAGAGGTTCTTCGGGAGTTAGGGGTAGTGAAGGAGCACAAGACGGACCTCAAGATGCCAGCTCCTTCCATCACCGGGAAGGATTCCTGGTTGGTGCAGCTCCTTCGAGAGGAAGTTTCTTATGAAACTTTTTATGAGAGTAAGTTATCTCTGACTTCCGTTGTTAAAGCTTTTGTCTCGGACTTACGCTGATGCTTTCTTTCCTTTTTAGAGATGGGCGACAGCACCGCTGCCTTCTACAAGTCCCTCTTCACCGGCCAAGTAGAGAAGGGCGAGCAGACGAAGAAGGCGGCTTCCCGAAGGCAAAAAACCACTGGTGCTGGACCTTCGGCCAAACGGGCGAAGAAGACTCTTCTTCCTCCCCCTTTGGAAAGTATTGAGGAGGAAAGCGAGGAGCCCAAGGTCGCTGCCATTCCGCCTCCCGAGGTTGCTGATTGAGAAGAATGCGCTTCATGCTGAGGTCGATTCCTTGAAGAAGGAGCCTGAGAAGAAGTAAAGGATAAAGGCGCTGAAGAAGGAGGTCACGGACCTGAAGGATGAGGTCGAGGATCTGGAGGTCGAGAAGGATAAATCCAACTGGATGACTAAGGTCACTTTCCAGGACAGGTTTTGCCTCGCTCGGCACCAAGTCCTTCAGAGGTTCCCAGATCTGGACCTCTCTTTTTTGGAGGCTTTGAATATTCCCGAGGGGCCTCGGTGGTCCTGGTCCAAGATCGAGCATCTGAACCTGCCTTCTTCTCTCCCGGCGCCCAAGGTGGTGGAGAAGGATGCAGGGGTTGGTGGCTCTCGGGACGCCGAGAATCCTTAGTCTGTTCTAGGGCCCTTCGCCTTTTTCTCGTTCTTTTTTTTGTGCTTCTTCTTTCTGGCAATCCTTCTTCTTTGTAAGCTGGTTTATCTTTAATGAAGATTTTTTGGCTAAGTCTTTTTGCAAGTTTTTTCATTTCCCTTTGTCCCGAACACATTCGCTCAAAAGACTTCGGGAAACGGCACCTGCATTTGTTATGGCGGGTATCTTTGCGCGGTTCGTTATTTCCCATTTTTCCCGAACATGATTTCTCAAGGGACTTCGGGAAATCATCTGCGCTTTTTTCGGCGAGCACCTTTGCGGAATTCTGGTTTTGTACTTCAAGAATTTCTCTAAGAAACTTTTGTACTTAGAATATTTCTTTAATTTGTACAACACAATTCTTCCACGAAGCCTTAAGCATAGAATTTTATCAAGGCATCTGAATGCCAAGTATTTTTTAATTCTATGCCATCGGCGTCGCTGAGTCTGTACACGCGTTTTCATACTTCGGCAAGAACTAGATAAGGTCCTTCCCAATTCGCGTGAAGTACTCCGTGGGATGGCCTTCGGGGTGCGAAGTCAGCCTTTCGGAGTATGAGGTCTCCCTTCTTGATCCCTGTTGGCCTGGCTCGTAAATTTATGGCCGGGGCCACTCTTTGCTGAAAAGCTTTTCTTCTCAGCTCGGCTATTTCTCTATGTTCACCGACGAGGTCAAGCTTTGTTCTTAGGCCGAGGTCATTTCCACTTTCATCGAACACTTGCACCCGTACTGATGGTCGTACTACCTCGATTGGAATGATGCCCTCTGTACCGAAGACTAGCGAAAAAGGCGTTTCCCCTGTGGCTCTTCGGGGTGTTGTTCGATAGCTTCATAATACGCTTTGGAGTTCTCCTGGCCATTTCCCTTTTGCTTCCCCCAGTCTCTTTTTCAGACCATCTTTCATGGTCCTATTAGATACTTCTACCTGCCCATTGCTTTGGGTGTGAGCTATTGGGGCGAAGTGCATCTTTATTCCGAGGTCGCTGATAAATTCCTGGAATCCTTTGTCTATGAACTGGGATCCATTGTCAGCTACTAGCACCCTCGGTATGCCAAATCTGCATACGATGTTCTTCCACATGAACTTCTGCACTTCTTTTGCCGAGATAATCGCTAGTGGTTCTGCCTCAACCCATTTGGAGAAATAGTCTACTGCTACCACGCAGAATTTCACGCCTCCAGGCACTGTGGGGAGCGGCCCAATGAGGTCTATGCCCCAGACTAAGAAGGGCCGGGGATAGTCAGCCGAAGTTACCATTTCTGAGGGTGTCCTCTGGATATTCGCGTGTCTCTGGCAACTACCGCATTTCCGGATGAACTACCTTGCGTCCTTTCTCAGGGTAGGCCAGAAGTATCCTTGGCGAAGTATTACTGCTGCAAGGGCGTCGGTTTTGATGTACGAACCACAAATGCCTTCGTGGACTTCTTCGAGGATCATTTCAGTATCCTCCTCGTCCACACACCTTTGCAGCGGATTTGCGTATCCCTACTGATATAACTCTTTGCCGATTAGGAAGAATTGGCCTGAGCGTCTTCGCAACTTTGCAGGGTCGCCGGGGTCTTCGGGGAGCACATTTTTTGCGAGATACCTTTTTATTGGGTCTTTCCAACCTTTTCCCGAGGTTACTATGCTCAGCACTGCGATGCTCGGATGGTCCAGCACCTCGGTGTATGTTTTTGATTTTGCCAAGCAATCTGCCTCGGTGTTATTTCTTCGGGGTACGTTCTCAATCCGTACGGCATCAAACTCTTGGATGAGTTTTGCTACCAGCTCGTGGTATTTTGCCAAGGTTGGGTCCTTTGCCCCATAGTCTCTTGCCGTCTGTCGGACCACTAGCTAGGAATCGCTGTGGGCCTTTAAGTTTCTTACGTCAATTTTTCTTGCTAGGCGCAATCCCGCTATGAGGGCTTCATACTCAGCCACATTATTAGTGACGTTGAAGCCGAACTTGATGGCCTTCATTACCTTTAGGCCTTCGGGGCCTCTGACAATTACCCTAGCTCCCTGGTGTTTGGACGCCGAGGCTCCGTCGACATGCAAGGTCCATTCTGGCTCGCCTTTGTCTAGATCTGGGTGGCTATTCTCAGTGGTGGGTACTTCGGCAATGAAGTCTGCCAGTGCTTGAGCTTTTATGGCCTCCCGAGGTTCATAAGCGATGTCGTGCTCGCCAAGTTCTATACACCACTTAGAGAGTCTTCCAGAATGATGAACTTTCCTCATGACGTCCCGTAGTGGTAGACTACTTCGGACGATGATGGGGTGAGCCTGAAAGTATGGTCATAGTCTTCTCCCTGCTAGCACCAAGGCATATATAGCTTTTTGCAACAAAGGATACCTGACTTCGGCGCCATGCAGGGATTTGCTCACGTAATAGACCGGCCATTACTTTGGCCCCTCTTCTTTTACAAGGACCGAACTCATAGCTTTTTCTGTGACGGCGAGGTATAGCACGAGAGGCTCTCCTTCATGAGGTTGTCGCAGAGTAGGCAGGCTGGCCAAGTAGATTTTCTGTTCTTCCTAGGCCTTTTGGCAATCTTCACCCCAGGGATGGTCATCACCTCCGAGATTGTCCTCCTTTTTTGCTGCCTTTGTGAGGACTTTGAAGAATGGCCGACACCGATCTCCGTATCTGGAAATAAACCTGCTGAGGGAGGTTATCCTTCTAGTGAGTCTCTGCAGATCTTTTATTGTGGCGGGAGTTCGAAACTCGAGCAGAGCCTTAATTTTTTCTGGGTTGGCATGAATGCCTCTTTCGGATACCATGTACCCCAGGAATTTTCCCGAGGTCACACCGAAGATGCATTTTTCGGGATTGAGACGGATCCCGAAGGCTCTGAGCTGGTGAAAAGTCTCCTTAAGATCCATGACGTGTTTGTCAGGCAGCTTGTTTTTGACTATCATGTCGTCGACATACACTTCCATGTTTCTCCCTACTTGGTCTTTAAAGACCTTGTTCATCAATCTTTGGTTGGTGGCTCCTGCGTTTTTGAGCCCAAAGGGCATCCTGACGTAACAGTATGTTCCCCCCTCGGTGATGAAGGCGGTTTTTTCCTCATCTCCGGGGTCCATCCTTATTTGATGGTAACCACTGAAGGCGTCTAGAAAGCTTAGGAGTTCGTATTTGGCAGTCGAGTCTACCAATTGGTCTATTTGTGGGAGGGGTATGAGTCTTTTGGGCAAGCATCGTTCAAGTTTCAGAAGTCGATGCACATTCATAGCTTACTGCTGCCTTCTTTTGTGGCAATGACCACGTTGCTTAGCCATTTGGGGTACTTGACCTCCCTGATAACCTTAGCGTCTAGCAGGCGCTGGACTTTGGTTTTGACGAAGTTATTTTTATAGGCTGAGATGCCCCGTTTCTTTTGCCGGATAGGCTTTGCTTCCGGACTTACTTTGAGGCTATGCTGTATTACGCTAGGGTTCACCCCTGGCATATCTTTTGGCGAGTAGGCAAAGAGATCTTTATTTTCCAGTAGAAAAGATAAAAGTTTTTTCTTGTCACCTTCAGTCAAGCTCTTCCCTATTCGGGTAGATTGACCTGGGACAAGTTCTACTGTTTCCATTTCCGCTTTCGCGGGATCTTCTTCCTTGCCTTTCTCTGGTGCCCTTGCCTCCATTGTTTGTGCGAAGTCGTTTGCTGGAGCTTTTCGTGCTTTGACGAACACCCTCCTTACTTCGCCTTGATCTATGAAGATCTCTGCATCTCCATCCTTGGTGGCAAAAGTGATAGTCAAGTACTTCACATCAGGGCGAATGTGCAGATTTCCCTCTGTCTGCCTTCCGAGGATGGCGTTGTAGGATGAAGGGACATCCATGACAATGAACCTCGCCATCGTGGAGGCGTATAATTCAGCAGTCCCGTCCACCGAAGTGCCTTTCATCATCAAGGGGAGATCGATCCATCCGAGGACAGGTAGTTTGGACGGTCCGACCCCGAAGGTAGGTGAGGTGACGGGCATAACCTCGCTGCTGGATATGCCCAAGTTCGGCAGTAGGTGTGAAAACAGGACGTCAGCGTTCGATCCATCATCGAGCAGCACTCTCTTGACGTCCCAGTTTCCTGTCCTTGCCATTATCAGCAGCGGATCGTCATGGGGAAAGATGACAGTGGATACGTCATTCCGGGCCAGTTTCTTTGCCGGACTCTGATATCCCATGACTGCTATCTCTCTGACCTTCCTTTTTCTTTCCGAGGATGGGATCCCTGTCGTGATTGTCTGAATTACCCCGGCCGGAGGTGGAGGATGCCTTTTGGGACTTCGGTTCCTCCGCCTGTCAGAGTCGTAATCCTCATCCTCGGCCTTTTCTTCCTCATCTTTTCTTCCTTTCGGAGAAGGCATCCGCAGATATCGCCGAAGTTGGCCCAGTTTTATTAGCGACTCAATGTACTTCTTCAGTTGGAAGCAGTCTTCGGTGTCGTGGCCGTGGTCACGATGAAACTGGCAAAACTTCTTTATGTTTTTCTTGTTGTCAACGGTCATGGCCCTTGGCCGCTGAATCTGCATCCCCTGCCTTTCCATCGTCATGAGAATGTTTGTCCGTGTGGTGTTCAAGGGTGTGAAAATTGGGAGTTCCCTTCCCCTCAGTCTCCGACCTCGGCCTGTCTTCTCAGTCGGATGTCGAGTTTGCTAGCTGGAGCCTTCGAGGCGGGCGTGATCGGACTTCGACCCACCCATTCTGAGCTCCTCGGCAGTCATGTGCTGTTCGGCCCTTCGGTAAAATTCACTGAGGGTGTCCGGGGGGTCCTTAGAGAACTCGTAAAACAGCTGTGAGTCCCTCCGAAGGCCCCGCGTCATGGCGAGGATGCGTATTTCGGGCCGGAAGTCCGGGACGCTCAAAGCTTCCCTGTTGAACCTTTCGACATAGTCTTGTATGGTCTCTCCATTCCTTTGCTCTATGTCTAACATTTGGACAGGCATCTTCGCCATTGGCTGGCTTCCAATAAACTGCTGCGTGAAAGCCATGGACAATTGCTGGAACTCAGTGATGGTTCCTGGAGCCAATGAAATGTACCACGCAGTTGCCTGTCCCGTAAGGGTGACTTTGAAGCATTTGCATATGGTAGCGTCGTCAGCACCGTACATTATCATGCTGCATCTGTCCTTGGTCAGATGGGCCTGTGGATCAGTGCGGCCATCATAAATCTCCAGCCGATGTACTCTGAAGTCGCCTGGCATGGCTGCCTCAACTACGGCCTGGATGAATGGGGACTTATCTTCACAGAAGGTTCCCGACAGTCTAGCCCAGACGGGTTTGCGAGCTACCTGTTTTTCCACCCTGTCCAGCCTTGCTAGTATCCTCTCCATAAGAACCGTGGCGTTAGGCTCTTCCTCTGGGAAGGGAGATTGCCGCTGCCTCTTTGGGGAGCGAGTTCAGGGTCGAGGGGTCAAGGACCTCGCCTCAGGCGACGAACTCCTTCGTTGTGAGACTTTGGGTCGCTTGGACCCTGTTTGTCCCACAGGCCGTTTCCCGAGGGTTATGTTTTCTATAGAGGATTCTTCACGCGGGTCTCCACTTCCCGAA
This sequence comes from Aquilaria yunnanensis, assembly GCA_039654915.1. NCBI lineage: Eukaryota > Viridiplantae > Streptophyta > Magnoliopsida > Malvales > Thymelaeaceae > Aquilaria > Aquilaria yunnanensis. The sequence continues at coordinate 82,772,407 of CM077598.1, forward strand.
CTGCGATGAGTCAATTTTGGGCTTTTCTCCTGAGGGCATGTTGGTGAGGGAGGTCTTTGGGCCTGAGTTTGTTGTGGCCATCTTCGGCCTATCTGCTGTGTCATCTCAGCCACGACCGAACGCTGAAAGTCCCGTAGAAAGCTCATCGTAATGACTAGAGGGCGGTCTTCCTCGGGCGCAGAAGTCCCTGGGAATCTTTGCTCAGCAGCCAGTTGGTTCTCAGGCGCGGACGGGAACCTCGGGAGTCCCTTGTCCATAGAACGTCGAGTTTCAACGACGGCGACCTCGGAGCGGGTTCCCACAGACGGCGCCCAATGATGCCCAGCGGCATCTTCGTAGGGTGACATTGAGACTTGTGGAGGGACCTCTTGAGAGGGAGACCGCCGGGAGGCCAGTTTGCCCAGGAGGGCGTGCCTGAAAAGCTTAGGAAAAGAGGGTTAGGAGGTCCCTGGGGTGTGTTTTCGGGGAGGAGCCTCCGACGCCCAAGTCAGTGATGCTGAGAGAAAATGGAGGAATAGCACTAAGAGGCTTGGTGGGCTTGCCTGTTTGTATTTTCTCAGAGAGGGAGAGCTAGATTGTTTGCCCACCATTTTGGCAACCGTTTGCCAGGGCTTGCTTCCTAGTATTTATAGGTATGTCCAGCCCGTTCAGATCGTGACACGTGTTCGGTCGGATGTTCTCTGAATTTCTGGGCGTAGGGGACAAGTAGCCGGTGGCAGGCTCCTTGAGCCTTGAACCGAGACAGGTCGTGACAAGACCTGGATGGCGTCGGCATGTCAAATCGCCATTTGAGGTGACATGTAGCATCTGTGGGTGACATGTCAGAGGCTCGTTAAATACTCCTGCCGTACTCCTGAGGTCCCTGGCCGAGGTCGTCCTCTGGTACGGACGATGCCCCTTCGGGAAACATGCCCACTTCGGGGGTTCCCTAACTCAGGGGTTCCGCCTTCGGGGGATCTTCTTCGGCTTGCACTAGCCGGTGTTTCTTCTCCGAAGGCGATCTGTTTAGTAACTCGGGGGGGCTAATAGTATCCTCAATTCTCCTGACATCCCGAGCTCAGGATCTTCGGCTTTGCTTCCGAGATGCGTGATTCCACCTTTCCTTGGGTAACGCCAGGTTTCCAGGCCGTTCTCCCGGTAGGGAGTTTGGCCAGATAGAGGCGACAGCCCTTTGGCTATCATTATGCTTACTTAGCCAATCCATTCCCAACACTAGGTCATAAGATCTCAATTCTATCACCCATAACTCACAACAAAAATCATGGTCGCCTAACTACAAGGGATACTTAGTAACCACTTCATTGGTCACAATAAAAGTGCTCCCTGTAGTCCTGATGAGTCTTAACTGACCAGAGATTTCTCATTGCAATTTAAACTTATCTACCAAGGTAGATAATATCATTGAAAGAGTAGCTTCTATATCAAAAAGCACTCTAACACTACCATTCCGAAAAGTAAAATTACCTCGAATGGCAGCTGGTTCTTTGGTCACCTAACTCGCCAAGGTGAAAACCCTTGCGTCAACTGCTGCTGTGGTTACACTAGGTCGATTTCCTATGGCAAGGGGTACAGGGGGTAGGTTCTTGGGTGGATGTGGCAAAGATCAAGCCCATGGGCATTCCCTTGCCCAATGTCCTTTCCGACCACAAATATTGCATTTATCAGTCCCCACAGTATATGGCCTCATGCCATGGAATCGTCTACAATTAGGGCACAAACTCATTTTCTTTCTCTTGAAAGGACCTTGGTTTTCAACCATTAGTCGCTTTCTGGCGCTTTTTCTTAAGTTGGTTGGTCCAACCTCCACCTTTTTGCTAGATGTCCTCATATCCTCAAATTCTCTTTCTAAGGCTAATGACTTCTAAACCACTTGGCGATGACTCTTGATATCAACTATCGTCATACACCTCCGAAGCATGGGTTTCAAACCTTGAAAGAATTTCTTGGCTTTCAATTCATCATTACCAATCATGTAAGTAGCATACCGAATAAGTAAATTATAACATTGCTCATACTCGTGCACAAACATCTCTCCTTGCACTAGATTCTCAAGCTGGATCATTTTTTGATCCTATGCAGCTTCACTAATATATTTGATGGCTAGGGGCCTCATCGTTTATAGTCATGGTGACTGGTGGAGAGACTTCTGGGAGGAAGAACGCCTGGTGGAATGGATAGCCCGAGGGAGAGTGCCTAAAAGCTCAGAAACAAAGGGTTAGGAGGCCCCCGGAGTGTTTTTCCGGGGGGGGAGCCTCCGACGCCTAAGTCAGTGGTGGCTGAGAAAAGGCAGAGGAAATAGCACAAAGGGCTGAAGAGTCTCGCCTAGTAGTTTTCTCAGAGTGTGGGAGCAGTGTTTGGCCAACCAACCAGCCTCCTGCCCAGTATTAATTCCTGGTATTTAAAGGAGCGCCTAGCCCGTTCAGATCACGACACGTGTTCGGTCGAATGTTCCCTGAGTTTCTGGGCGTAGGAGACAGATAACTGGTAGCAGGTTGTCCTGAGCCACGTGCTGAGATGGGCCATGATGTGATTCTAATGGCGTCCGTATGTCAGAGCGCCTATAGAGGCGACTTTATGACGTCTACGAAAGGACGTGTCAGAGGCTTCCTTAAATGCTTCCATAAATGTTCCTGCCGTACTCCCGAGGTCCCTGGGTGAGGTCGTGCTCTAGTTCGGACAGGGCCTCTTCGGGAAACAAGCCCTCAGTTCGGGGGTTCCCAGTTTCAGGGAGTTCCGCCTTCGGGGATATCATGTTCGGCTCGCTATGTCTGGTGCCGCTTTTCCGAAGGCGATATGTTCACAACCTTGGGGGGCGAGTAGTGTCCTTGGGGCTTCCTGGCGTGCCGGGCTCGGAGCTCTTCGGCTATCTCCCGACGTGCCTGATCGCACCTTTTCTCGGGTAGCGCCAGCTTCTTCTGGCCATCATTGTGGCAGGGAGTTCGGCCAGATAGAGGCGATAGCGTTTGGCTATCACATGCCCCCCTTTGGAAAGCCGAAGTGAAGACTTTGGTTTTGCATCTCTTTTCGAGGTTTGTGTATGGGAGTTTCTTTGGAAGCTTAACCCGTTCCGAGGATGCGCCTTTTGCCCGAAGATCATGGGCTTTTCGGCCTTGGCCTGTTCTTTGGTGTCTTCGAGGTGGAGCCTGTGCCGAAGATACACCTCTTGCCTGAAGGTCATGGGCTGTTCGGCCATAGCCTGTTTCTTGGCGTCCTCGAGGTGGCCTGCTCTTTGTTTCTGCAGGTCTGTTTGGCCAAGCGTGTCAGTCTGAGCGGCGCATCCCAGTTTCATCCCAGTTTTCCAGGGATGTCAGAAGACGTGTCCCAGCTTTCAAGGGACGTTTGGAGGACGTGTCCCCTATTTGCGCGCAGAGGTTGACACCTGGCGCTTTGCCATTGGAGGAGAGTGGCGTCGGTTACAGAGGGCGTGCCTTTTCAGGTGCAGAGAGCAGTTACGGTGACGGTTCGTTTCCATAGGGTACTTATGACGATTTTTCGGTTACCCATCTCTGGCTTATAAATAGCCCACTCTACCATAAATTCCTTTTGCTTTCTCTTCTGCTATCCTCTCTGCTTTGCCCCTGTTCTTGCACTTTCTTGCTTTCTGTGGCGGAGCTACCTTAATCAGAGCTTTTTTCCAGCCAGCTTTCACGACGGCGTCCTCAGATTTTGGCAAATCTTTCGGTGGGTTTTTGTTTTTCAGAGCGCTTTGATCCCTGTGTTCTTTTGAGTTTTTCTCTGGAAACTATTTTCTTCCATTTTCAAACTCGTTTTATGTCGAAAATGCCCCTTCCTGAGAGCTGGAAGCCTCTTTTAGCCCATCCTTGTTGTACCACCCCTGAAAAGTTAGAGAGGTGGAAGAAAAAATTCTTTCTTCCCTCTTACGCCATTACTAGGCTACCTCGTTCTAGCCATTATGCTTTTTCAAACCGCAGTAAGGAGGTTACCATTTTCCAAGCCCAGCTGAAGGCGGGTCTTCGGTATCCTCCCCCGAGGATGGTGTGCGAGTTCTGCAAATTTCATGGCATTGCTGTGAACCAGCTTCCCCCGAACTCGTTCTGCTATTTTAACGCCTACCTCTGCATGTGTGGCGTCTTCGGGATAGAACCCAATTTTAGAATCTTTACGCAGTATTACAAGCTCTCTGTGGTCCCGAAGGGTGGCTTCTATTTCATGCTACCTCGGGGATCCGGGGGCAAGAAATTCATGTTCACCTTCGCCACTAAAGATAGCTGGCGGGGGTGGCAACAGAAGTTTTTCTTCATGAAGATGGACGAGGCCTGGTCGTACGTTCCGACCAGATGGGCTCAGGGAACACTGGATGTGGACGTTGCTGATCCGAGGATGCTGCTGACCCCAGAGTTAGCTTCCTTGTTCGCGGATTTCGATGCCCGCATTCGGGCTGTCTCTGACTGGGATCCCAAGGTCGTTCCGCTCGCCCTTTACCCTTTTCCAATCAACTGGAGGTTGATGACCGAAGAGGTCCTTCGGGAGCTAAAGGTGGTAAAGGAGCACGAGACTGACCTCGGGATGCCAGCTTCTGCCATCGCCGGGAAGGATTCCTGGTTGGTCAAGCTTCTTAAGGAGGAAATTTCTTTCGAAGCGCTTGCCGAAAGTGAGTTATCTTCTACTCCTTTACTGTTCTTTCCTCGGACTCACGCTGATGTTTCTCTCCTTTTTCAGAGATGGGCGACGCGACTGCTGCCTATTACAAGTCCCTTTTCACCGGCCAAGTGGAGGAGGGCGACCAGACGAACAAGCTGTCTTCCCGAAGGCGGAAGTCTACTGGCGCAGGGCCTTCGAGGAAACGGGCAAGGAGAGCTGTTCTAGAAGAAATCCCCGAGGAGCCTGGGACAGCCGAAGTTCCAGCGTCTGAGGCTGCTGCTTCTGAGGTCCCTTCAACCGACGTTCCCCGTCAGAGTCCTACCGCGTCACAGGCCCTCCTTGATGTAGTGGTAGAAGTACCTTCTGCCGAGGAGTGGCGCAAGCGGAAGGGCCAGGGCATTTCAGTCGAGGACTCCGAGGATGATGTTGTCGAGGTTCCGCCGGGTTTGTTTCCAGACAAAGTGTACTTCCTTTGTTTTTTCTGGATTGGCTTCTTTGTCTTTTAATCTGCTTGTCATTCTTACCACGTAGGGGAGTTGACTACCCCTGGCTAGGCGGCCGATCATGCTCGGAAACGAGCTCTTCGGGATGCCAAAATCCCGCCAGGGAAGATACCCAAGGAGCCTTTTTGGACGTTCACAGAGGACATGAATATGTACTCCGAGGACGTTCCTCAAATGGCTAAGGAAATTTCGAAGGGAGTGCTCACCGAGGCCTCCTTCAGGGCTATAGCGGCGGCCCACCCGGGGGATAACACCCTCGCCGCAAAGATTACCGAGCATGCTGCTCAGGTATATCCTTCACGGCTCTTTCCCTTCAATTTTTTCCTAGGTTTCTGGCTCTTACTGACCTTGCGCTTATTTTTTGCAGCTGATGGGGTACACCGCCTTTCTCCGAGTTCGGGTGGCCAGAGAGGTTGCTTTTCGAACTTCGGCCACTCGAACCATGAATGAGACAAGGACCGCACTCGCAGAGTCAGTCGCCAAGAACCATCAGCTGAAAGAGGCTGCTGAGAAAGAAATAGCTGCCTTTCAGGAGGAGTTCCGGAAGGAAAAAGAAGAACTTCAAAAGAACTCCTCCAGGAAGATCGCTGACCTCGGTGACCAAATAAAATGAATGCTCACCGCCAATGAGGATCTTCTTCAGCACAAGGCTGGTTCTGACGGCCGTATAGTGTCGTTGATGTGTGAGAATAACGCTCTCCGAGCCGAGGTCGAATCGTTGAAGAACGAGCCGAAGGGGGAGGAGCAGATAAAGGCACTGGAGGAGGAGGTCAAGGATCTGAAGGACGAGCTGGACGACCTCGAGCTTGAGAAGAACAAGTATGATCAGATGAGCAAGGTCGCGTTCCAGGACGGCTTCTGCCTTGCTCGGCACCAGGTTCTCCAGAGGTTCCCAGATCTGGACCTCTCTTTTCTAAAGGGTCTAAACATTCCTGGGGGACCTCGGTGGAAATGGTCCAAGGTCGAACATCTGAAACTTCCTCCTTCAATTCCAGCGCCGAAGGTGATGGAAAAGGGCGGGCAGACGAGTGGCTCTCGGGACGCCGCGAACCCTTAGCCAACTTTTAGGGCCCCTTTTCCTTTCCTTCTATTTTGTAATCCTTCTTCGGGCAGTTCTCTATTTTAAAGTAGCTTTGCTCTTAATAAGGATTTTTTGGCTAAGTCTTTTCTTGCGAGTTTCTTCATTTCCATTGTCCCGAACACGTTCGCTCAAGAGACTTCGGAAAACCTGCGATTAAAGAAACTTTTTTACCTTCCTTTGTCCCGAGTGCGCTTGCTCGTAAAACTTTCTGGAAGGCCTGAAAAAATTTGACTAAGTCTTTTTGCAGGCTTTTGCATTTCCAATTCGAACATGATTGCTCAAGGGACTTCGGAAACCTTCAGTCAAATTTTTTCTTTTTCCAGCTGTCTCGAGCATGTTTGCTCAAGGGACTTCAGAAAACCTTTCGGGAGATTTTTCACTTCCCATTTTCCCGAGCATGTTCGCTCGAGGGAGTTCGGGAAATTATCTCTACGCTGGCTATGGCGAGTACTTCTGCGAGATTTTTGTTTTCCATCTTTCCCGAGCGTGATGGCTCAAGGGACTTTTGGAAAGTCATATCTACGCTTTATCATGGCGAGTACCTCTACGGAATTCTGTTTTGCATAATTTCTTTACACTTAAGAATTTTTCTCAAGGCCATTCTATACAACATAACTCCTCCGCCCAACCTTAAGCGTAGAATTTTTTCAAGGCGTTTGAGTGCCAAGTGTTCTTCAATTCTACGCCTTCGGTGTCGCCAAGCTTGTACACGCCTTTTCGTACTTCGTAGCGAACCAGAAAGGGTCCTTCCCAGTTTGCGTGAAGTACGCCATGGGATGGCCCTCGGGGTGCGAAGTCGGCCTTTCGGAGAACGAGGTCTCCCTTTTTGATTTCTTTTGGCCTGGCCCGTAAGTTTACGGCCGTGGCCAGTCTTTGCTGAACAGCTTTTCTTCTCAGCTTGGCTATTTCTCTGTGTTCGGCCATAAGATCGAGATTGGTTCTCAGGCCGAGGTCATTACCACCTTCATCAAATACTTGCACCCGTACTGAAGGTTGAACTACCTCCAGTCGGATAATGGCCTCTGTTCCGAAGACGACTGAGAAAGGGGTCTCCCTTGTGGCTCTTCGGGGCGTCGTTCGATAGCTCCATAATATACTTTGGAGTTCTCCTGGCCATTTCCCTTTGGCTTCCCCTAGTCTCTTTTTCAGGCCATCATTTGTGGTCCTGTTCGATACTTCTACCTGCCCGTTGCTTTGGGGGTGAGCTATTGAGTCGAAGTGCATCTTTATTTCGAGGTCGCTGATGAATTTTTGGAATCCTTTGTCTGTGAACTGGGATCCATTATCAGCTACTAGTACCCTCGGTATGCCAAATCTGCATACGCTGTTCTTCCATAGGAACTTCTGTACTTCTTTTGCCGAGATAGTTGTCAGTGGTTCTGCCTCCTCCCATTTTGAGAAATAGCCCACTGCTACAACGCAGAATTTCATGCCTTCGGGTGCTGTGGGGAGTGGCCCAATAAGGTCTATACCCCAGACTACGAAGGGCCAAGGATAGTCTGCCGAAGTTACCATTTCCGAGGGTGTCCTCTGGTTTTTCGCGTGTCTCTGGCAGCTGCCACATTTCCGGGCGAACTGTCTTGCGTCCTTTTTCAGGGTAGGCCAGAAGTATCCTTGGGGGAGTATCACTGCTGCCAGGGCATTAGTTCCAATGTGTCAACCACACATGCCTTCGTGAACTTCTTCAAGGACCATTTCAGTATCCTTTTCATCCACACATCTTTGCAGCGGATTCCCATATCCCTGCCGATATAACTCTTCATCAATCAGGAAGAAGCTTTCGGAGTGTCTTCGCAGTCTTGCAGCATCGCCGGGGTCTTCGAGGAGCAAATTCTCTGCGAGTTATCTTTTTATTGGGTCTTTCCATCCCGTTCCCGAGGTCATCATGCTCAGCACTGAGATGCTCGGATGGTCTGGCACCTCGGTATATGTTTTCGACTTCGCCAAGCAATCTACCTCAGAGTTATTCCGCCGATGTTCCTTCACGACCCGTACGGCGTCAATCTTGGATGAGCCTTGCTACTAGCTCATGATATTTTCCCAAAATTGGGTCCTTCGCCCCATAATCTCCTGCCGTCTGCCGAACTTGGTAGCCTTCATTACCTCTAGGCCTTCGGGGCCCCTGATAATACGCCTTGAGCTTTTATGGCCTTCCGTGGCTCATACGTAATTTCGTGTTCGTCATGCTCTATGCACCACTTGGAGAGCCTTTGCGAATGATCGCAGCCTTCTCCCTGCAAGCACCAAGGCGTATATAGCTTTTTGAAGCAAAGGGTACCTGACTTCGGCGCTATGCAGGGACTTGCTGACATAGTAGACCGGTCATTGCTTTGACCCTTCTTCCTTCACGAGGACCGAGCTCACAGCTTTTTCTGTGACGGCGAGGTATAGTACGAGGGGCTCTCCCTCCCGAGGTTGTCGCAGAGTCGGCAGGCTGGCCAGGTAGACTTTGAGTTCTTCCTAGGCCTTTTGGCAATCTTCATCCCAAGGATGATCATTTCTTCCGAGGTCGCCTTCCATTTTTGTTGCCTTTGTGAGGACTTTGGAGAAAGGTCTACACCTATCTCCGTACCTGGCAATAAACCTGCTCAGAGAGGTTATTCTTCCGGTGAGTCTCTGTGCATCTTTGACAGTGCCAGGAGTTCGGAATTCAAGCAGGGCCTTAATCTTCTCGGGGTTAGCGTTGATGCCTCTTTCGGATACCATGCACCCAAGGAATTTTCCCGAAGTCTCCCCAAAGATGCACTTCTCAAGATTAAGGCGGTTCCCGGAGGCTCTGAGCTTTTGGAAGGTTTCCTCTAAATCTGCAACGCGGTAGCCAGGCAGCTTGGTCTTGACTAGCATATCATCAACATACACCTCCATGTTTCTCCTTATTTGGTCTTTGAAGACCTTGTTTATCAGCCTCTGGTAGGTGGCTCCTGCATTTTTGAGCCCGAATGGCATCCTGATATAGCAGTACGTTCCTCCCTCGGTGATGAAGGAAGTCTTCTCTTCATCTTTGGGGTCCATCCTTATCTGATGGTAGCCACTGGAGGCGTTTAGGAAACTTAGGAGCCCATGTTCAGCAGTTGAATCTATTGGTGGCAGAGGGTATGAGTCTTTCGGGCAAGCATCGTTCAAGTTTCTGAGGTCGATGCACATCCGGAGTTTGCTGCTACCTTCTTTTGTGGCGATGACCACGTTGCTTAACCATTCGGGGTACTTGACCTCCCTGATAACCTCAGCATCTAGGAGACGCTGGACTTCGGTTTTGACAAAGTTGCTTTTGTGGGCTGAGATGCTTCGTTTCTTTTGCTGGACAGGCCTTGCTCCCGGACTTACTTTGAGGCTATGCTGTATTATGCCAGGGTTCACCCCCGGCATATTTTTTGGCGAGTAGGCAAACAGATCTTTATTTTCCAGCAGAAAAGATACAAGATTTTCCTTGTCACCTTCGGCCAAGATCTTCCCTATTCGGGTAGATTGACCTGGAACAAGCTCTATTGCTTCCATTTCTGTCTTGGCGAGATCTTCTTCTTTGCCTTTTTCTGGTGCCCTTGCTTCCATTGTTTGCGCGAGGTTGTTGCCGGAGTTTTTCGCGCTTTCATGAACACCTTTCTTACCTCGGCTTGGTCTATGAACACCTCTGCATCTCCATCGTTGGTGGCGAATGTGATAGTGAAGTACTTCACATCAGGGCGAATATGCAGGTTCCCCATTGTCTGCCTTCCAAGGATGGCGTTGTATGAGGACAGGGCGTTCATGACGATGAATCTCGCCATTGTGGAGGCGTGCAACTCAGCTGTTCTGTTCAGCGAAGTCCCTTTCATCACCAGCGGGAGGTCGATCCATCCGAGGATGGGGAGTTCGGATGGTCCAACCCCAAAAGTGGGCGAGGTGACAGGCTTCAGTTCGCTGCCGGAGATGCCCAAGCTCGGCAGCAGGTGCAAGAATAGGACGTCAGCCTTTGAGCCATCATCAAGCAATACTCTTTTGACGTCCCAGTTCCCTACTCTCGCCATAATCAGTAGCGGATCGTCGTGGGGGAAGGCGATGGTGGGGCCATCTTTGCGAGCCAACTTCTTTGATGGACTTTGATACTCCATGACTGCAATTTCTCTGACTTTCCGCTTTCTTTCTGAGGATGGGAGCCCCGTGGTGATGGATTTAGATAACCCCTGCTGGAGGTGATGGGCGCTTTTTTGGACTTCTATTTCTTCGCCTGTCGGAGTCATAGTCCTCATCTTCGGCCCTTTCTTCCTGCATTTTTCTGCCTTTTGGGGATGGCATCCTCAGGTATTTCCGAAGTTGGCCATTTTTTATCAGCGACTCTATGTACTTCTTCAACTGGAAGCAGTCTTCGGTGTCATGACCGTGGTCGCGATGAAACTGGCAAAACTTCTTTGCATTCTTCTTATTATCGGCGGTCATGGCCCTTGGTCATCGAATCTGCGTCCCTTGCCTTTCCAGCGCCATGAGAATGTTGGTCCGTGAAGTGCTCAATGGTGTGAAATTTTGAGGTTTCTTTCCTTGCATCCTCCAAGGTCGGCCTGCGTATTCGGTAGGATGCCGAGCTTGTTGACTGGACTCTTCGGGGCGGTGGTGATCAGACTTCGGCCCAGCCATTCTTAGTTCTTCGGCGGTCATGTGCTGTTCTGCTCTTCGGTAAAATTCTCCGACGGTCTCCGGGGGGTCTTTTGAGAACTCGTAGAACAGCTGTGAGTCTCGCCGAAGGCCTCGTGTCATGGCAAGAATGCGGATTTCGGGCCTGAAGTCTGGGACGCTCAGAGCTTCCCTGTTGAATCTTTCGACATATTCTCGGATGGTTTCTCCATTCCTCTGCTCTATGTCGAACATCTGAACAGGCATCTTCGCCGTAGGTTGGCTTCCGATGAATTGTTGGGTGAAGGCTGTGGACAACTCCTGGAACTCAGTGATGGTTCCTGAAGGCAAGGAATTGTACCACACCGTGGCTGGCCCTGTGAGGGTAACTTCGAAGCACTTGCACATGGTAGCGTCATCAGCACCGTGTATTATCATGCTGCGTTTGTACTTCGTCAGATGGGCCTGTGGATCAGTACGGCCATCATAAATCTCCAATCGAGGTACTCTGAAGTCACCTGGCATGGCTGCCTCAACAACGGCCTGAATAAATGGCGAGTCATCTTCGCAGCCTGTTCCCGAGAGTCTGGCCCAAATGGGTTTTCTGGCCACTTGTTTCTCCACTCTGCCCAGCCGTGCTAGTATCCTCTCCATCAGTGCTGTGGCGCTAGGGCTTTCTTCAGGGAATGGAGATCGTCGGCGACCCTTCGGGGGGCGAGTTCGGCGCTGAGGGGACATGGAACTCGGCTCAGGCGACGAACTGCTTCGCTGTGAGACTCTCGGTCGCTTGGACCTGGTTTGTCCCACAGGCCGTTTCCCGAGGGCTATATCTTCTGTGGATGATTCTTCGCGAGGGTCTCCACTCCCCGAACTGCGATGTCTAGACTTGGGGCTTTTCCCCCGAGGGCGTGTCGGTGAGGGGGGTCTCTGGGCCTGTGTTTGCTGTGGCCACCTTCGGTCGATCTGCTGGGTCATTTCAGACACAACCGAACGCTGAAAGTCTCTCAAGAAGCTCATGGTGATTACCAGAGGGCGGTCTTCCTCAGGCGCAGAAGTCCCTGGGCGTGTTTGCTCAGCAGCCGGTTGTATCTCAGGCGCGGACGGGGACTTCGGGAGCCCCTTGTCCTTAGAACGCCGAGTCTCAACGACGGCGATCTCAGAGCGGGTTCCCACAGACAGCGCCAAATGATGGCCAGGGGCCTCATCGTTTATAGTCATGGTGACTGGTGGAGAGACTTCTGGGAGGAAGAACGCCTGGTGGAATGGACAGCACGAGGGAGAGTGCCTGAAAGCTCAGAAACAAAGCGTTAGGAGGCCCCTGGAGTGTTTTTCCGGGGGGGGAGCCTCCGACGCCCAAGTCAGTGGTGGCTGAGAAAAGGCAGAGGAAATAGCACAAAGGGCTGAAGAGTCTCGCCTAGTAGTTTTCTCAGAGTGTGGGAGCAGTGTTTGGCCAACCAACTAGCCTCCTGCCCAGTATTAATTCCTGGTATTTATAGGAGAGCCTAGCCCGTTCAGATCACGACACGTGTTCGGTCGGATGTTCCCTGAGTTTCTGGGCGTAGGAGACAGATAACTGGTAGCAGGTTGTCCTGAGCCACGTGCTGAGATGGGCCATGATGTGATTCTGATGGCGTCCGTATGTCAGAGCGCCTATACAGGCGAATTTATGACGTCTGTGAAAGGACGTGTCAGAGGCTTCCTTAAATGCTTCCATAAATGTTCCTGCCGTACTCCCGAGGTCCCTGGGTGAGGTCGTCCTCTAGTTCGAATAGGGCCTCTTCGGGAAACAAGCCCTCAGTTCGGGGGTTCCCAGTTTCAGGGAGTTCCGCCTTCGGGGATATCATGTTCGGCTCGCTATGTCTGGTGCCGCTTTTCCGAAGGCGATATGTTCACAACCTTGGGGGGCGAGTAGTGTCCTCGGGGCTTCCTGGCGTGCCGGGCTCGGAGCTCTTCGGCTATCTCCCGAGGTGCCTGATCGCACCTTTTCTCGGGTAGCGCCAGCTTCTTCTGGCCATCATTGTGGCAGGGAGTTCGGCCAGATAGAGGCGATAGCGTTTGGCTATCAATATTCCTATCAAAATTTCTTCTCAAAGTCTGAACACTTGAGCAGCGTTTTCTTGTCCTCTAGTCAAGTACCATTGCTTTCTCTAAGCATCTCCATCACATCATCCCACCATAAACTAGCCCTCCCTTTAAAAAAAAGGTACTCAGGCCATCATTTGTTCAAACTCATAACCTCCACAAGTGAAAAGTCGATTCATCCTAGATAACCAATCTTCTGCTCGATCGAGATCACCTATCCCATCAAAACTCGGTGGATCTATAGTCTTAAACTTTTCTAACAACCTGATTTGATGTGGGTTATCTCCCCTCCTTGGAGCCTCCATAACCTCTAGCTCCTCTTCCTTCTCATGAACATGATTTCTCTGTTCATGAGCCCTAGACATTTGCTCCTGTTCAGCATGCCTTTCCTAATCCTGGTGTGGATCATTTTCCTTTTGGACAACTTCTCTATCCTCATGATCTTGGAACAAGTCAGTCATGATGGTAGTCATACCTGTGCCACTTTGGCCATAGTTTGAGTTAACCCCTAAAGCACCCTGGATATTTCATCCAGTCTTTGCATAACTGGGTCACTAGAACCCTCACCAGGTTCTCTAGCCCCTCTCAAAGCTCCTGACCTAGTATCAACCATAGCAACCTACAACCAAAGCCATACAACATTTCCCAGATGTTGGTCAATACTAACTTTCCTAGCACCTGGACTTACCAAAACTAGATCTCAGCCTTAGCCTCCAATAGCTATGAAATGAGCTCTAGGCTCTGATACAAAAAACTGACATGGCCGTCCTTGGCCCCTGCTCAGGAGACCTATGAGAGCTGGTCTTATGGTGGATTGCAATTGGCTAGTTTAATATGTGCGCAAATTAAAACTTTGTGATGCTAGTTGATTAACTTAGAATATGCAAGATGCATGCTCTTCATGCTTTGACTTGGATTAACAAAAACCATAAAACATTGACTTGGCCAAGAGATTTTCATAGAAAATAAGTTCAAATAGACAAAGCATGCAAAATCAACATTTATGTGAGTTTACTACACATAACAATTATGTGGGAGCATTCATACATAAAATAGACTAATGCCCTCACCCAATAGCAACCTTAGAGTCTAAGACTCCTCAAAACATAGACAATGGAGGCAATTAAGAGTACTACATATACAAGCCTCAACTGAGATCTTCTTCAACTAACTCCCACCCTGGATGCAAGTCCTAGTGGTGAGTCACAAAAACCCTTGTCCAAGAGCTACTAGGCTCTGTAGCGAAAGGAAAACTCTAATTAGTATTGTTACTTAACCAACAAGTTACCCAAGAAGACTAGAATCATAAAGATTCTCAAGGAAAATATCTGCAACAAAAGTTAACTACCACAATAACCCTCAATGGTTACCCAGTCTAACAACTTCAGAATCTGCACAACATAACTAAGGAGTGAGAACATAAAAAGTCTCAGAAAGGATCTTCATGGTAGCTGCAAGAAAATTACTTAGTGAACTTTGCTAAACTTTGCAAGAAAACTAACTACCATTTTGCCCCTAAACATCATTTAGCGCCATAACCTCCTTGGAAGTTAGTGAACTTTGCTAAACTTTCTTATTCTTGCTATGTAAACTTGAATTAAGGTTTCAAACTTGATTTAGAGCACTTTACCTCCTTTAGGCGTGCTTTCCACTATGAGAGCCATAACACGTGAACTTAGTGATTTGCTATTAGCAGTCAGTTTTAGACTCAAAGATTCTTCTACACATGTTGGAATTGATAACTTTGATTCACATTTAATTAAAATGTTTTTGGATTTATTAATCAATCTAGGGAAAATCCAATTAAATCTATTCTCTATTTGATTTATGATGATTTTTCTCAGATGAATAACAAGATATACTTGCAAGAAAAAGCTATGTATGTATGTATATATGTTTGTATGTATGTATATCTTTTTGAAAACTACAAATCTAAATGCTAGATAAATTTAACACCGAAATAATATTATATATATTCAACTCATATACCATAGATATCTGTTATATATATCTATATATATTTAGTCATATATATATATATATATATATATATATATATATATATATATATATATTTGTATAATCATTGGGAAACTTAAAGTTTGTTAGATTTACACACACACAAGTATGCACGCGCACACACATATATATCTGCGTGTGTATCTATGCATATGTATACATATACATACATACGCATAACATATTACTGTCTAAATTTTCAAGTATAGTGTAGTGCACCTATTTGTTATTAAACACAAATATTTCCTAATATAATTGAAGCATACATACATACATACATACATATATATATATATATATATATATATTGTTGATAGATAAATGGATAGGTTATTAGATAAACACTAATTTGAATATGATATTAGAATAGTATATTGTACTCATTTGCTGATTTTTAATTCAAACACAAATGATGAAAATTAAACTTTTCTTCAATAAGACAAAGTAGATGAGTATTCTTCACTAATGGTGAAAAAAAAAATGCTAAGATTGAACTACATGAAAACACTTATATTAAGCAAACCTACTAATAGTCGACAAGGTTGTTTGGACCACGGCTAGTTGCTCGTGGTGAATGAAGATCCTGCAAACAAAGATAACTTTAAAACCCAGGATGTTTTCTCGGGGAAGACCCTCTAGTGGTCAAGTCAATTTTTGGTGAGCCAAGAATTGACAGAATGTTTGGTAGAAATCTAATATCTTGGGATTGGAAAATGAGGTGGGCTTATATAGTTGAGGGAGGATTTGAGAGGACCATTTCTAGGTGAAAATCCCTTTGTTAATCCCATAATTTTGGGATCCTTTTCCTTCTTGGGTGGATTGCATTTTTGGCCTATTGGGTCACTTGATTGTGATCTGTCTACCATGGGTATACTCATTATGGGTCTAAGTTTTGGCCTGTGCCCTACAAACAACTCCCCCATAAGAAAATGTGGGCTGGGACCCAACATTTTTTGAATTAAGCCAAAACATTGTCATATCCGTCAAAGCGTTCCTTTACGGTTAATATTTCTCATGAAGGGGTATGACCTCTGCCTATTCTCTAGGTGCTCTATTGCCTTCTGTGGTTTTTTTTTAGGGAGTTCGTAAGGCCTTGTGCATCTATAATGTGTCCTAGGAAAAACACTTCCTTTATCTAGAATTCACACTTAGATAACTTGGCATAAAGCTGATGATCCAACAAAGTCTGTAAGACATTTTTCAAGTGATGTTCATGTTCATTTTCATCCTTGGAATACACTAGGATGTCATCAATGAACACAACCACAAATTTATCCAAATGTGGTTTGAACACAATATTCATCAGGCCCATGAAAGCAGTTGGGGCATTAGTCAAACCAAATGGCATGACTATGTACTAATATTGCCCATATCTGGTCTTGAATGCAGTCTTAGGAATATCTTATTCCTCTACTCTTAACTCATAGCAACCAGATCTCAAATCTATCTTGGAGAAGATCTTAGCTTCCTTGAGTTGATCGTAAAGATCCTCAATCCTAGGAGTGCAAACTTGTTCTCGATTGTCACTGCATTAAGCTTCCTACAATCAATGCATAGTCTCAATGATCCATCCTTCTTTTTCACAAAGAGCACTGGAGCTCCCCATGGTGAAACACTTGGCCTTATGAACCCTTTTTCTAGAAGTTTATCAAGTTGTTTCTTGAGCTCATTCATCTTTGTGATAGGCATTTTCTAAGGAGGAAAGGATATTGGACTAGCTCCTGGTTGTAGCTTGATCTCAAACTCAATCTCCCCTAGTGGAGGAATACCTGGCAGAACTTTAGGAAAAACTTGTGAAAAGTCTCTCACTACAGGTATTCTATCCACTTCTTCATCACAATCCGACCTACTAAATGCATAATAGTAATCATGCTCAGAAATCACAGGTATCGCATCTAATACCTCTAGTTCCATGTCATGCATTTCATACACTAATTCCTCAGAATTCACTATTGGATGCACTTCACTATCAGGTAATATGATTTCCCTCTTAGCACAATCAATTATTATGCTATGCATAGCAAGCCAATTCATACCCAGAACTATATCATACTTAGGAATGTCCAACACTAGCAGATTAATAGCCTTAGTCTTTCCAACTACTAGCTCACAATCCTTAGCTTGGTCATTAGTGAAAAGACATTGACTACCTTCTATTTTCACTAATGATATCCTAGGCATGATATCAATGAGTGACTTCATGCCATCAACAAATTTCCTAGCCACTATAGACTTGCATGCACCAATATCAAACAAAACACTAATAGGCACACCATTTAGGTAAATATTACCTCTTAGCAATCATCTTTCCTGTGGTGACTCTCATCTCTCCATTTGGAACACTCTGCCAACTTTTTGCACTAGACGTTGTGGAACTGGTCTCTACTGTCCCTCCCTGGGTGCTTCAGGAGGTCTCATTGGACCTTGGTCTTCTGGTGTTCTTTCTTAAGCATGTGGGCAATCTCTGATTGAATGATCCATTGCACCACATCCCAGACATGCTTGGCTATCAAAATAACGAGGTTTCTTCCTATGAAACTTGTTACACTTGGGGCACCATGGGCCAGGGGGCTTTCCCTTAACTTTGCCCACACCACCTGGATGAGAACTCTTGGCAATTTCTTTGGCATGTACTGGATTTTTCCACTTACCTCCTATGTGGCTACTTTCCCTAGGTCCATTAGGAAAATACCTACTTTCATACTCCTCTTGTTCTACAAAAAGGGCCTTCTTGATTGCCTTATAGTTTGTCATTGCTCCAAATGGCCATGCAGCCCTTTTGATGTCCGATCTTAGGCCACTGACAAATCCTTTAGCCTTCAACTCTTCTAGTCCAAGATACTGAAGAGCATACCTCACTGACTGATTGAATTTGTGCTCATACTGTAGAACACTCAGGTTGTCTTACCTTAGAGCATAAAATTCAGCTTGCTTCAAGTCCTTGATGGCATCACTCATGTACTGCTCCTGAAAAAGCCAAGTGAACTCTAAGAAGCTCATCTCTATATCTCTTCCTGGTCTTCTGCCCCTTTGGACAACATATCTATCTCTGGTGTTTCTTCACCACATCTCTGCACTGCCTACCAAATTGTAAGTAACCAGTGACATCTTCCTGGTGGAGCTGAGTGCCATCCTCTCAAACATCTTTTATATGAAGACTAACCACTCCTCAACTTTTTTTGGTCCTTCTCTCCATCAAATTGTGGAGGCCTTATTCCTTGGAACATCTCCAACAGTCTGACCTTATCCAGGCCTTCCAGATCCTTTGCTCTCTATCTCCTAGATTTGTGAGAACCTTCAGCATGATGATGTTCTCCATGATCTCTATACCTTCTCCTAGCTCTTCTATCATGGCCTTCCATAATTCATTCCTAGTGGAGGATAGGTCATAGACTAAGGGATTAGCCCTGGACACCAGACCAACCTCAGATCTCATTCTTCTTCCTCTTCAATTTTTCCTATCCTCATCTTCCACCTCAACAGTGTCATCATTTGTATCTTTTGATCTTCCAGAAGGAACATATTTAGATGTGTACCTAGTCTCCTCTCCTACTTGTTGCTGCATATTTTGAACACGTTCTCTCTATGGTTATGTTTGTTTCAGCCTTACTAACTTTTCATTGATTAGAGCTAAATTACTTTGAAGCTCCAACCAAATCTGTGGCACTTCAAAGTTTGGTGCCCCCTATTAGCCCTGATTCTCCCCTTCCTATCTTGTATATATGCATTGTGGTTTTTGTGTTTTAGTGTCTTTGCATGCAATTTTTTATTATGGCTACATTGCCTATTGAATCCAAGTGCAACCCTTACTAAGTTTCTCAATGAAACTTAGTCCCCTCAATTCTGTCATTTAAAGTTTAGCTGAATGATCACCTTTAAAGAAACCTTTGTAGTCTGTGTTTTGCCCTGAGTTTTTAGGTACGTAAACCTCCATATGTCTATTTGTGATCTTGAAATTTTGGTGATTTTAGAAGCACATTCGGTATTGTTAATGATGGTGCTTATTGTGTTATGTAACAGTTATCCAGGATCTTGTTCTAGAGTCCATTGTGTCTCAGGCACACCTATAACTTAAGGTGCGTGTTTAGCTGATTTAATACCATTTTATAGTGCATGTATTCATGTACATGTAGTGTATGTGAAATGAGACAAGTATGTGAACATTTGAGTAATGTTTTGGCTATGTATGTGATGTGGTGCAAACCTACCTAAGTGTGAATGATAGGCTGCTTACTTGTAAATTCTGTTTTGGCCACATAAAGTTGTTAGATGCAAGAGCATGTAATTCCTATATGTATTGGCCATGTATGGGATAGCCTTGGAGGGCTTTCACCTTATGAATGAAGTGTTTGCACATTTACGAAATTTTGTATAGGCAAAATGGTTATAAAGTGACCAGAATTTTGACTCTGTACTCAAAGTTCTATAACTCCCTGTGTAGAGTTAATCCTGGCATGAAATTCTCACCACATCTAGAGGACATCTGGAAGTTTAACTAGGTTTTAGAATTTCAGATTTTGGAGCCCTATAGCCAAAGATATGATGTTGCAAAGTTGGCTAGGTTACTGTTCATTTTGTCAGAATTTTGTAACCAATTTAAAAAATCCATAACTTGGTCCATAGCTGGGCTATTGGTGTAAAAAAAAATTCCTTTCTTTTCTCTAGGCCTCTACTTGATAATGGAGTAAATAAAATAGGGGGTTACATGGCTAGAATGATATAGTTTATAAGTGGAAGTTACAGGTGCAGTGGTTGGTCACTCAAACTTAACAAGATTGGCTAATGTGTGGTAGCCAAAATTAAGACTTGTGCTAGTGTTTTCCTTCTTTGCTACCATGGTGGGCATGACATGTGAATATGTGTGTGATGGTTGGACCAATATGCATGTATTTACATGGTGCCCAAGAGGGCCACTTGGGTACGCACTCTAAGGGTAATGTTCTGATGGCTTACAGAGCATTACCAATCCTAGGAGTCTAAATACTTAATTTTGGCACCATAATTGGACCACCCCAGAGTGGCTATGTTACCACCTCACAAAATTGGAGAATTACAAGCGTGTCATAATGGTTAAAAACCATTATATTATGTAATTCTCACCATAGTGATTGAAGTGTGAGGGGTAAAAGGCATGATCAACACCTCCGTAAAAGTGTTCCAAGTTGGTAACTTGGTCCCCAAGAAAAGCCTTAAGGATTGCTTGTTTGTCAAGCAACCTATGGACTTTTTTGTAAGTTTTTGGAAATTTGGGTACTCAATTGCAAAACTCTCAGGAAAGAGACTTGGAAAGCTATGGGAAGGATATGAATGGTATGAAAGTGCTATTGGAGGACCAAATTGCTCATGGAAGACAAGTTTGGACAAAGGAAACACTAAAGGCAACAAGGACCTAAATGTCCTAGTGTAAACCTTAAGATGTTCAAGCTTTTGACTTAAGTCTAAGGGTGGAATTGTGGGGTTATCCCACCATGGGGGAGGCAAAGAAGACTTAATAATTAGTCAAAAATGTTGGGCATATGTGTACCAATGATTTTAAGACAAAGAAACCATAATTAGTGAGAAGGAAAATGACATAAAGCAAGGTTAAGTTTGTTAAGTGTGTTTTGGTGCCCTTAAGCTCATTTAAGGCCATTTAAGTGGCCAAATTACTTATCCCTCTTTCATTGTCATCCTCCCCTAGCCCAAGAACATAGCCATACTTCCTCCATAGCCACCACACCTTCAAACTTGCAATTGATTGAAATTAAAGGCAAAGGGAAGCAATTGGAAGCATACTATAGCTATTTCTTGCATACTTCAAGGATCAAGCTTGATTTTCAACCTACCCACTTTGGTAAGGGTTCTCTTGCTCTCATGGACTATTTTCTACAATTTCAAACATGCATGGAGCAAGGGCTAAGCTTGGAAGAGAGCCATGAGCTTGATGAACCAAGCTTAGTGAGGGGAGTGCACGTATTGAAGGTTTTGTGACCTAATGTGAAGTGCACAATGATGGCAGTAAAGTGAGTGTTTCTAGAGTCCTAATTTGAGGAGTTTGGCAACCGTATTCAGGCTGTAGCGGATTGGGATCCCGAGGTCCCTCCGCGTTCTCTCAACCCTTTCCCCATCAGATGGAGTTTCATGATCGAATAGGTCCTTCGGGAGCTTCAGGTAATCAAGGAACATGTCACTGAGGAAGGCATGCCAAAGCCCTTAGTTGATGGGAAGAAAACATGGTTGGTCATCTTCCTTCAGGGCAAACTTATGTACTCGGCACTTAGAGAAAGTAAGCTCCTTTCCAATTTTTGTTGCTAATCAAGTCCGGTTACGCGGAGCCGGCATCTTTAAAATAATGCAAAGGTGTCGACAGCAGGGACTCCTGGGTGGACACGGAGGTACCCTGAGAGGGTTACCTGAGGTGAAGGCCAACAGCTTCTGATACCGCGGCTGGTGAGGACGGGAAAGGCTCTCGGCACGGGAGAGAACCCGGGGCGGAGATCCTTCAGGGAGACCTACCTGAAACACTCAGAAAACAGGGGTTAGGAGGCCCCCGGGGTGGATTTCCAGGGGGGAACCTCCGACGGCCAAGCTAGTGTTGTGAGACTGAGAGATACTCAGTAATAAGCACAAGGGACTCTTGCCTGGCGTGTCTTTCTGAGGGCTGAAGGGAGAGTATTCAAGCGGAGAGAAGAGAGCGTCCTCTTGTCCTTTTGGTCCTCCGGGTAGAGAACCCCATCCCCGGAAACGCCCCTCTCGGTGATGACTTCCCTTGTATAAAAGGAAGAGGATGACCCCTTCAGATGATGACATGTGTTCGGCACGTGTATGTTTTAGATGGTGTTCGTACTTCTAGGCGTGGAGGCCCCTAGTCATCTAGAGGCTCTTCGGGTTGCGAGCCGAAGTAGGTGTAGCCCTATGTGACAGGACGTTGGATAGTGACGCCGTGCCAGAGCGTGCCTGGAGGTGGCGTGTTGATAACTTGTGTAAGCGGAGTGTCAGAAACTCCTGAATGGCTCTTGCCGTACAACCGAGGTCCTTTGGTTGATGTCTCACTTCGGGGGGTTCGGTTAAAAGTTTGGTCTATTCGTCTTCGGGGAACTTTTCCCTGTAGGGGGTGGTCGGTCCTTTTCCCCGAGGGTGGTTTGGCCGGCGTTCTGAAGGAGGTGCTACGCTGGCTTCCGAAGGTGGAATTAGCGAGCTACCGAGGTCGAGTGCCTCAAGTTTCCTTCACTCCGAAATCCTTCTCCGTGGTCGGTGGTTGACCAAGGTGATAACACTTCGGCTATCACATGCCGCCCTTGGAAAGTCAAAGTGAAGACTTTGGCAAGTAGCTCTTTCTGCGTCTGTCTATCGCTCAATTGGCAGTCTTTGACAGAACAGCCTTGTGGACTCCTAGAGGCCCGCGTTGCAGTATGTCCATTTTTGGCCGAACAGGGCGGCGCGGAGCCTTGAACCCTGGACCTGATTTACACCCAGAGTGTGACGTCGGCTGAGGAGGCACTTCGCCACCTAGGTGATGAACCTTATTCGGATAGGTGTGATCTGTCTGCCTTTTGGTGATCTTGAGGTTCCCAACTTGTTCACTTTTCCCGCTATAGGCTAGTGAATCGTCACGTCTTGAAACTAGGCTTGTTAGTCTCGAGCGATGTGCCCGGGTTTTCTGGATGCCAGAAAGCGTGTCCTAGTTTCTCATAATGGCCGACACGTGGCAGGCATCAGCTGGGATGGGCGTGCCTTTTCGTGCGCGAGGGATAATCATGGCGACGCTTCACCTTCGCGCAGCATTTATGAGGCCTTTTTGGCTGCCCTTCCTCGATCTATATAAGCCTTCCTCTTGTCATACTCTTGATTTGTGTTTCTTTTGCTCTCACTTTGCTCTTGCCTCGCTCTTGCTTTTTCTCCTTCTTGTGCGACGATCCTAGCGGCGGAGCTATTTTCGGCAACCTTTCACGACGGCGTCCTCAAACCCTGACTTTGCCAAGACTTTCGGTGGGTTATGACTTCTAGATTCCTTCGGTGTTTTGTTTTTCTTTTTGCTTTCTGAAGTCATCTTTCTGAAATCATTTTTTCCCTTTTTCCGAAGTCATTTTTTGGTCAACCATGCCTATTCCCGAGAGCTGGCAACCTCTTTTGTCTCACCCTTGTTGCACCACTCCTGAAAAATTAGAGAAATGGAAGACCAAATTTTTCCTTCCTTCTGATGCCATCACAAGGTTACCTCACCTTGCCCAGTTTAGCTTTATGAATCGAGGTGACGAGGTTACCGTTTTTCGAGCCCAACTAAAGGCCGGACTTCGCTTTCCTCCTGCGAAGATGATTGGTGACTTTTGCCAGTTTCATGGCATAGCCGTGAATCAGCTTCCTCCCAACTCATTTTGCTATTTCAACGCCTTTCTCTGCATGTGCGGGATCTTTGGGGTAGAACCCCATTTCATCCTGTTCATGCAGTATTATAAGCTCTATCCGGTTCCGAAGGGTGGGTTTTATTTCATGCTACCTCGAGGAACTGGGAGCAAGAAATTTATGTTCACCTTCGCTACCAAGGATAACTGGCGAGGGTGGCAAAGGAAGTTCTTCTTCCTGAAGGTGGCGGAGGCCTGGTCGCACGTCCCGACTAAGTGGGCTCGGGGAAAGCTGGCGGCGGATGTCATGGATCCCAGGAAGCTGCTAACTCCCGAGTTGGCGGCGAGGTTTGGGGACTTTGATAGGCGAATCCGTGCTATCACCGACTGGGATGCCGAGGTCCCTTCACGCTCTCTCTACCCTTTCCCGATCATGTGGAAACTCATGGCCGAGGATGTCCTTCGGGAGTTGGGGGTGGTTACAGAGCACAAGACGAATCTCGGCATGCCAGCTCCTGCTATCGAGGGAAAGAACTCTTGGCTGGTGAAGCTCCTTCGGAGCGAGCTCTCTTTCGAAGCATTTTTTGAAAGTAAGTTTCTTTCAAAGTTTTTTCAACATAAGTGCTTGTGGACTTACATTGATTTCTTCCTTCTTTTTCAGAGATGGGCGACGAGTCTGCCGCATACTACCGGTCTCTCTTCCTTGGCCAGGCCGAGAAGGGAGAACAAAAGAAGAGGCGTAAGGCATCTGGGAGTGGATCGTCTTCGGCCAAGAAGGCCAAGAAGGACACCCCTCTTCCCCCTTCAGAGGACGTTTCGGAAGTCGGCGATGTTAATGCTACTTCCACTAAGGCTGGCGATGTCATTGCAACTTCCACCAAGGTTGCAACTATCGCAGAGCCTGAAATTGCCGCCGAAGTTCCTTCCGGGGTGATTGCCCTTCCAGCTCCTCTGAGTCCCACCACGTCGGCAGATGTTGTGGGCTCCTCGGCGGATCTTCCTCCTGAAGATTTAGAAAAGCGCTGAAGGGCCAAGG
Source organism: Aquilaria yunnanensis (assembly GCA_039654915.1). Taxonomy (NCBI): domain Eukaryota; kingdom Viridiplantae; phylum Streptophyta; class Magnoliopsida; order Malvales; family Thymelaeaceae; genus Aquilaria; species Aquilaria yunnanensis. The sequence continues at coordinate 82,796,635 of CM077598.1, forward strand.
ACAAACATATTCCTGCCGACGTGGAGGAGGTCGGTGACTCTGATAACGACTGTGCCGTGGTCGCGCCAGGTTTGTCACATTTTTCCTGTAATTAACTTATATATTTTTTATAACCAAGGAAATTTTACATGATAAGGTGTGTGTTTCTTTTGCAGAGGGTCCGGCGCCCCTTGCTTGGAAGATTGAGGATGCCCGAAGGAGGGATCTTCGGGATTCTCATGTCCTGAAGGACAAAGTCCCGAGGGAGCCATTTTGGTCTTTTACGGAGGACATGAATCTGTTCTCCGAAGACTGTTGGGAGATGGCTCCCCAAATGGCGAGGGGCGTGCTTACTCAGGCATCCTTCAAGGCAGTCACCGAGGAGTGTGCCTCCAAGGATGCCCTTACTGCAAAAGTTTCCTAGCATGCTGCTCAGGTAACTCTTCAGGCTCTTCACTTTTCCTTCCCACTTTTTGCCTAAGTGTTTTTGGCTTTCCTTGTGAAAATTTTGCTAAGTACCTTCTCTCTCTTTTTTTGTAGCTTTTGGGGTATAGCGGATACCTCTAAGCTTGGGCAGCAAAGCAGTCTTCGGCCCGAGCTTGGCTTGAAGATAAATTGGAGAAGGCCAAAGTTTTCTGTGCCAACTTGGTGCTGACGAACACCAAGTTGAACCAAATATGCAAGGAGAAGATTACCGGTCTTCGGGAGGAGTTCTTGAAGGGCCAAGAGGGGCTCTTGAAGGATTTTTCCAAGAAGATGTCCGACCTTGGCAACAAATTAATCAGCCTGACTTCGGCCAATGAGACCCTCCAAAAGGAAAAGGAAGGGGAGTCTGCCCTCCTGGCGAAGGCAATGGCTGAGAATGCCGAACTCCAAGCCAAGGTCGGCTCATTGAAGGAGAGTTCGGAGAAGAAGAAGAAAATCGAGGAGCTAGAGAAGGAGATTTCCGAGCTTCAGCAGGAGGTTTCGGATCTTCATCATGAGGTAGACAAGCTGGACGTTGAAAAAGATAAAGCCATCCAGACGTCCAAGGTTGCTTTTCAGGACAATTTCTGCCTTGCTCGTTATCAATTTCTGAAGAAGTATCCGGACCTCAATCCTTCTTTTCTAGCTGCCCAGGATATTCTCGTGGGGCCTCGGTGGATGTGGTCAAGAGTTGAGTTCCTCAACTTGTCGCCGCTTCCTCCTGCCCCGAAGGCCGTGGCGAAGAGCTCAGGTGCCGAAGCTTCCCATAACGCCGAAGTCCCTTAGATATTCTAGGACCTTTGCCTTCTTCTTCTTCTTTGTACTTTCCTTTTTGTAATCTTCTCCTTGTACCAAGACCTTCTTCAATGAATAACTTTGGCTAAGTCTTTTTGATTAATTTTGTTTCCCACTTGTCCCGATCATTTTCGGTCGAGGGACTTCGGTACTTTCTTTGCTCGTTTCGTCGGCCATTCTTCGGGAGGTCTTTCACCGTTTGTGAAGTCCCTTTAGGAAAAGTTTAGCCTATCCCTTGTCGGCCGTGTTCGGTAGACTTGCCTTCTTTTGGGGCGCATAACCAACTTCGGAAGAAACCGAAGACTTTTCAGGAGTTTCATGCTTCAGCTCTGTTCGGCAAACATTCTTATACAAGAAAACTTTCTGTACTTAGACAAATTTCTTGCTCTCACCATTTCTTGTCTAAAAATTCTAAGTGTAGAATTTCTTTAAGGTGCCCGAATGCCTTGTTCTTTGCAGTTTTCCTTCTTTGGGGTTGCCGAGCTTGTATACTCCCTAAGACCAGATAAGGTCCTTTCCCGTTTGGCTGAAGTACCCCACAGGACGGCTTTCGGGGTTCCAATTCGGCCTTTCGGGGGTGAGGTTTCTTTTTACTTATTCCTTTCCTTCTTAGCCTACTGTGCAGGTTTGCACTTATGGGCCCTTTTTGCCAAAATGGTGTGATTTTGAGCTCGGCCTTTGCCAACTAAGTCAAGGTTAACTCTCAACTTTCGTAAAACATCTGTGTGATGGCCGAACTCGTTCGAATGGATAGTGGCTTCTGTACTGGAGATAAGTGACAACTCCTTAGTACAATAGGAAGTTCTTCTGGCCACATTCCCTTTGCATCTATTATAGTCCCTCTTTTGTAGCTTTTTCGGTAACTCTACTCGTCTGTTGCTCGGGGGCTGAGCTAGGGGGCTGAAGTGCCTTTTTATTCCGAGGTCGGTGACGGATTCTAGAAATCTTTTGTCTATAGACTGGAAATCATTACTAGCCAGTGTCACCGTCGATATGCCTAATCAGCATACTATGTTCTTCCAGATGAACTTTTTGTGCACCTTTTGCCGGCATAGTTGCTAGGAGTTCTGCCTTACCCCACTTAGTGAAGTAGTCATCTACTGTTATGCAGAACTTCACATCTTCGGGTGCTGTCTGGAGCGGCTCGGTGCAATCTTTCCGAGGTTATCCGCTCCGAAGGCAATCTTCGGGTGCTGGCATGTCTTTGGCCATTTTCACTCCTATTGGATGCACTGTCCTGCACCCATTTTACCGATATATCTTAATAACGGAATTGTGTACCTTTGCCTGTATAGCTTTTCCTTAATATCGTCCGGAATGTCTTCGCACTTCCTGCCTCTTCATGAGGATTTTCGGGACTTCTTGGTTGCGAGATCCCTCTTTGTAGGACCTTTCCGCCTTTTGTGCGAGGTTACTGCACCTAGTGTCACCATGCTCGGATGGCCCAACACTTTTTGGTAAGCAAACTTGATCATTTTGGTGGCCTCCCTGCCTTCGGGCCCCCGAGGGGGGTATCGCAGCGCCCTGATGTTCTGCGCTTGGGGTTCCACTGACAGAGAGTTTCCACTCTGCATCTACCATCGCTCTGTCTCCTCTGTTGGTTTCAGCCTTCCGTTCTTCTGAGAATTCGGCAATGCAGTCTGCCAGTACCTAGGCGTTCATTGCCCTTCTAGGCTTATACGTGATGTAGTACTCTCCGACTTCGATGCACCATTTCGATAGTCTTCTCCGAATGGTCTACTCTCTTTTCGCGGTGTTGCGCGGAGGTGGGTCACTTCGGACAGTAGTCGTGTCCTGGAAAGTAGAGTCGGCGCCTTCTGCCCGCAAGTCAGGTTGTAAACGACCTCCCGGGGCAATGGGTTTTGACTTCGTTGTTGAGGAGATGGCGATTTTTTCCTCGGGTGCAAAACTCTTTCGGCGGGGAAGTCTGGGTCATCGTAACCCTGCTTTTCTCATAGGTCTTACTCCGGGTAGTGTGGTTCCCGTCGAGGACTCATCCCATTGATCTTCGTCTTCCCAATTCTTGTGAATTGGGATGGGATTCTCCACCTCACGAGGTACTGATGAGGAGGGCCTTCGGCCCTAATTTTTGTTGTGGCCTTCTTTGGCTTGATTACTGCATCATTCCGACCACGCCAGGACTTGGGAATCCGCGCAGGAAGCCTATAGTGATAGTCAGAGGATGTTCATCCACAGGCGAGGGATTCCCTGCCGCCGCTTGTTCGGCTGCCGGTTGAATTTCTGGTGCGAACGGAGACCTCGGAAGTCCCTTGTCCTTAGAACACCGAGTTTCAACAACGGCGACCTGGAACTGGGTTCCCACAGACGGCACCAAAATGCTGCGGGATCCGGTTAGGCGGAGCCAGCATCTTTATTGTTGTGCAACTGTGCGGGTAGTAGGGACTCCTAAATGATGCGGAGGTACCCTGAGAAGGTTACCTGAGGCGAAGGCCGACAGCTTCTGATACCGTGGCTGGTAAGGACGGGAAAGGCTCCTGACATGGGAGAGAACCCGGGGCGGAGATGCTTAAGGGAAACCTTGCTGAAACACTCGGAAAACAGGAGTTAGGAGCCCCCGTGGTTGATTTCCGGGGGGGGGGGGACCTCCGACGCCTAACTCAGTGCTGTGAGAATGAGAGATACTCAGTAATAAGCACAAGGGACTCTTGCCTGGCGTGTCTTTCTGAGGGCTGAAGGGAGAGTATTCGGGCAGAGAGAGGAGAGCGTCCTCTTGTCCTTTTGGTCCTCCGGGCGGAGAACCCTATCCCGGAAGACCTACTTTCTCGGTGATGACTTCCGTTGTATAAAAGGAAGAGGATGACCCCTTCAGATGATGATACGTGTTCGGCACGTGTATGGTTTAGATGGTGTTCGTACTTCTAGGCGTGGAGGCCCCTAGTCATCTACAGGCTCTTCGGGTTACGAGCCAGAGTAGGTGTAGCCCTATGTGACAGGACGTTGGATAGTGATGTCGGGCCAGAGCGTGCCTGTAGGTGGCGTGTTGATAACTTGTGTAAGCGGAGTGTCAGAGACTCCTTGATGGCTCTTACCATACAACCGAGGTCCCTTGGTTGATGTCTCACTTCGGGGGGTCCGGTTAGAACTTCGGTCTATTCATCTTCGGGGAACTTTTTCCCACAGGGGGTGGTCTGTCCTTTTCCCCGAGGGTGGTTTGGCCGGTGTTCGAAGGAGGTGCTACGCTTGCTTCCGAAGTTGGAATTGGCGAGCTACCGAGGTTGAGTGCCTCAAGTGTATGACTTGTTAGTGTTGTGCCCAAAAAGCCAATCATGAGATGATTGTATTTTTGCACATTGAGTCATGATATTTTATTGAGGCATTAATCCAGCAATTTTGTTTGTTGTTTTGTTTCTGCGTAACGTAATAAACATAATTGTAACCCTAGAATAATGATATTCTTAAACGTCCCTAGTCTAGTATTATTGTGGAGCGGGTTGCAATAATACATAATGACTAGCATATGTGGAGACTAATATGAGATATGTAGTCTACATATGGGTACAAGTTGGAGAACTTGTGTACTGGACCGACCCACCATGAGAACACTTCATGGATCGTTATATGAGTGTCATAAGTGATTCTCATAGTGATCATGGTATATGTAGTCCTTCGACCTAAGATCAGCAAGGTTCCCTACATGTGAGTCACATACTTTGATACTTTCCTTTGTTGCTCGTAACTGAGTGAACTTGAAGGAGGTCATTGGGTATGTCACATATCATGCGGAGGGATTTGTATGATCAAGATGGGATTTGTCCCTCCTATGTAACGGGAGTGATATCTTTGGGCCCCTTGATAGAGTGAGACTTAGAAAATGCATGGCCATGCTCCGATGAGTTGATATATGATATCAATGTCGTCAGTTTAAGTTGGTCTACTCGGTAATTAAGAAACCAAAGATTGGGCTATACGAGAGTGACACATTCCATGTCTCGTGCTTAGTCTTGATATCTTGGACAAAGGGACAATGGCATATATCGGTGATGATCATAAAGGTTTAGTCGATTCACCGACAATCTTGTCACTTGGGTAGCAATGATGTGTTGCTAGACACCGCTCATTGCTTATGATTATAAATGTGATTTATGATCATTGCCAACAAGGCAAGAGCCTATTGGGTCGCACACATAGAGCTATTTGGATCATTGGAGTGCATGGGCTAATTATTTGGGTTATGGTTTCACTTTAATTTCGTATTAATAATGGGCCAATGAGTTGAGCCATTATTAAGCCCGAAATTAAATCCTAATTGGATTAGGGCTTTGAAACCCATTAGGCCTGGAAGTTGAGTCTCACTATAAATACAACTTTTAAGTGAGAAATTCGTAGGTCTCCTTGCCCTAGCCTCCCAAAAGGACAGCCGCACTCTTCTCTTGCAATTCCTTGGAGGACGCAAGCTAGCACTGCGAGCGCAAGAGATACGCATCTGCCGGGACGTGGTGGAAGCGTGGTGATCCCGAGAGGCTCGTGTGGATACCATAGAGAGCCTGAACACATCAACTGTTCAGGTTTTGTGATTCGACTCTACAGTTGAGTGAGAGATCTCAACCGAAAATTAGGTATGAAATTTTTGAACACCCGGTTTACCCCGTTTCACTTGGATCCTGGAGGGTTTCGATTAAATTCCGCTGCGCTGTTTGGCTCCCGAAACCCAACAGTGGTATCAGAGCTACTGGTGAAACCCTAAATCGGGATTGAGTGTTGAATCGCATGATGTTATGTATTCAATTGGTTTTCGGCCATGATTAATTAGATTGATTCATGATGCATGAAACCGGAATTCGTAATGAACATATGAGATATATGAAGAAACGACACAAATTGGTTAATGAGATTAACCCGAAATTGATAGGTATGAGATACCTATATGGATGAGGATTCTTGCAATAGTTGCAAAAACCCTAGCTTTGTTCGGATTCTGCTTCTTCGGGCACTGAAAGTAAGGTATTTTTGGTGGCTCGAATGGAGGAGTCTCGGGTGCCTACTTTCTCGAAATAGAAGATTTCGGGCTAAGTAATTGTAAGACAATTTTTTGCGCCGGGGGGCGCTGCCCCCCACGCCCCCCGCAAGGGCGGCTCCCCTTGAGCCCGCCTGCTGACCGGCCAACGGGACCACCGTATGCGACGCGCCACATAAATAAAAACTGGTTAATCAACACGCGAAAATTGGCATGCATCTTTGTTGAATGAGATTTGACATGATATGCTGATTGGTGTTTGAAGCATGGTGCATGGTTATTGATAGCCAAAGGCTATCGCCTCAATCTGGCCGAACACCCTGCCACAACAATGGCCAGAAGAACTGGCGCTTCCCGGGAACAGGTGGAATCATGCACCTCGGGAGATAGCCGGAGAGCTCCGAGCCTCGGCACGCCAGTAAAACTTGAGGACTCCATTCGCCCCCCAAGGTTGTGAACAGCGCGCCTTCGGAAAAGTGGCACCAGACATTACTGCCCGAACATGATATTCCCGAAGGCGGAACCCCCTGGAACTGGGAACCCCCGAACTGAGGGTATGCTTCCCGAAGAGGCTCTGTCCGAACTAGAGGACGACCTCGCCCAGGGACCTCGGGAGTACGGCAGGAGCATTTATGGAAGCATTTAAGGAAGCCTCTGACACGTCCCACCAAAGACGTAAAAAGCCGCCCTGACGTGCAGACGCCATCAGAATCACATTATGGCCCGTCTCAGCACAAGGCTCGAGGCGAGCTGGTTACCAACTATCTGTCCCCTACGCCCAGAAGTTCAGGAGCATCCGACCGCACACGTGTCATGATCTGAACGGGCTAGGTATTCCTATATATACAGGAAATAAATACTTGACAGGAGGTTGGTAGGCCGGAGATACAGCTCCCACACTCTAAGAAAATACCAGGCGAGACTTTTCTGCCTTTCTCTTTGAGCTAGTGACTTCCTCCTTTTTCCGGCCACCACTGACTTGGGCGTCAGAGGCTCCCCCCCCGGAAAAACACTCCGGGGGCCTCCTAACCCTGTTTACCAGCTTTTCTGGTACTCTCCTTGAGGCGACCCACCTTCCAGGCGTTCTTCCTCCTAGAAGTCTCCTCAATAGTCATCATGACTCAAAACGATGAGGCCCCAGGCCATCATTTGGCGCCGTCTGTGGGAACCCGCTCGCAAATCGCCGTCGTTGAGACTCGGCGTTCTAAGGACAAGGGACTCCCAAGGTCCTCGTCCGCGCCTGAGATACAACCGGCCGCTGAGCAGACACTCCCAGAGACTTCTACGCCCGAGGAAGACCGCCCTCTGGTAATTACCATGAGCTTCTTGAGGGATTTTCAGCGCTCGGTCGTTGCTGAAATGACTCAGCAGATTGACCGAAGATGGCCACAGCAGTCACAGGCCCAGAAACCCTCCTCATCAACACGCCCTCGGGAGAGAAGCCCCAAGTCTACACACCGCAGTTCAGAAAGTGGAGATCCTCGCGGAGAATCATCCACAGAAGATATAGCCCTCGGGAAACGGCCTGTGTGACAAACCGGGTCCAAGCGACCGAGAGTCTCACAACGAAGCAGTTCGTCGCCCGAGGCGAGGTCCCTGACCCCTCCGCGCCGAACTCTGTCCCCGAAAAGGCGCCGTCGATCTCCCTCCCGCGAAACTGGTCCTAGCGCCATTGTGCTTATGGAAAGGATATTGGCACAGCTGGACAGAGTGGAGAAGCAAGTGACCAGAAAACCCGTTTGGGACAGGCTGTCGGGGGCATTATGCGAAGATGGCTCCCCGTTTATTCGCGCTGTCGTTGAGGCAGCTATGCCAGGCGACTTCAGAGTGCCTAGGCTGGAGATCTATGATGGCCGGACTGATCCACAGGCCCATCTGACGAAGTACAGACGGAGCATGATAATGCACGGAGCTGATGACGCTACCATGTGCAAATGCTTCGAAGTCACCCTCACGGGCCCAGCAACAGCATGGTACAATTCCTTGCCCCCAGGGACTATTACTGAGTTCCAGGAGTTGTCCACAGCCTTCACCCAGCAGTTCATTAGGAGCAGGCCAACGGCCAAAATGCCTGTGCAGATGTTCGACATAGAGCAGAGAAACGGAGAGACAATCCGAGACTATGTCGAACGATTCAACAGGGAAGCACTCAGCGTCCCGGACTTCCGGCCCGAAATTCACATCCTCGCTATGACACGGGGCCTTCGGCGTGACTCACAGCTGTTCTACGAGTTCTCAAAGGACCCCCCGGAGACCCTCGGAGAATTTTACCGAAGGGCAGAGCAGCACATGATAGCCGACGAATTGAGGATGGCGGGGCCGAAGTCTGATCATCACCGCGCCGAAGGGTCCAGTCAGCAAGCTCAGCATCTTTCTGAACACACAGGCTGACCACGGCGAATGCGAGGAAGGAAACCTCAAAGTTTCACGCCCTTGAGCATGACACGGACCAACATTCTCATGGCGCTGGAAAGGCAAGGGACGCAGATTCGGAGGCCAAAGGCCATGGCCGCCGATAATAAGAAGAATACCAAGAAGTTCTGCCAGTTTCATCTCGACCACGGTCATGACACCGAAGACTGCTTCCAGCTGAAGAAGTACATAGAATCGCTGATCAAACAGGGCCAACTTCGCAAGTACCTGCGGATGCCCTCCCCAAAGGGCAGAAAAGAGGAGGAAGAGAGGGCCGAAAACAAGGACTATGACTCCGACAGGCGGAGAAACAGAAGTCCAAAAAGGCGCCTTCCACCTCCAGTAGGGGTCATCCAAACCATCACCACGGGGCTCCCATCCTCGGAAAGAAAGCGGAAGGCCAGAGAAACTGCAGTTATGGAGTATCAAAGTCCATCAAAGAAACTGGCTCGCAAAGATGGCTCCACCGTCGTCTTCCCCCACGACGACCCACTGCTGATAATGGCGAGAATAGGGAACTAGGATGTCAAGAGAGTGTTGGTTGATGATGGCTCAAATGCTGACGTCCTATTCTCGCACTTACTGCCGAGCTTGGGCATCTCCAGCAGCGAGCTTAAACCTGTCACCACGCCCACCTTCGGCGTTGGGCCATCCGAACTACCCGTCCTCGGATGGATCGACCTCCCCTTGATGATGAAAGGCACTTCGGTAGACGGAGCAGCTGAGTTGTACGCGTCCACAATGGCAAGATTCATCGTCATGGACATCCCGTCTTCGTACAACGCCATCCTTGGAAGGCAGACTTAGGGGAACCTGCACATTCGCCCCGATGTGAAGTACTTGACTGTCACATTCGCCACCAAGGATGGAGATGCAGAGGTTTTCATCGACCAAGCCGAGGTAAGAAAGGTGTTTGTAAAAGCACGAAAGGCTCCGGCAAACAACTCTACACAAACGGTGGAGGCAAAGGCGCAGGAAGGCAAAAAAGGAGATCCCGCAGAAGCAGAAACGGAAGCAGTAGATCTTGTCCCAGGACAATCTACCCGAATAGGGAAGAGCTTGGCCAAAGGTGATAAGGAAAATCTTGTATCCTTTCTGCTAAAAAATAAAGATCTGTTTGCCTACTCGCCGAAAGACATGCCAGGTGTGAACCCTGGCATAGTACAGCACAACCTCAAAGTAAGCCCGGAAGCAAAACCTATCAGGCAAAAGAAACGAAGCATCTCAGCCCACAAAAGCAACTTCGTGAAAACCGAAGTCCAGCGCCTATTGGATGCTGAAGTTATCAGGGAGGTAAAATACCCCGAATGGTTAAGCAACGTGGTCATCGCCACAAAAGAAGGCAGCAGCAAACTCCGGATGTGCATTGATTTCAGAAACTTGAACGATGCTTGCCCGAAAGACTCATTTCCCCTCCCCCCAATAGATCAACTGGTAGATTCAACGGCCGAATACGGGCTCCTGAGCTTCCTAGATGCCTTCAGCGGCTACCATCAGATAAGGATGGACCCCGAAGATGAAGAGAAAACTGCCTTCATCACCGAGGGAGGAACGTACTGCTATCTCAGAATGCCCTTCGGGCTCAAAAATGCAGGAGCCACCTACCAGAGACTGATGAACAAGGTCTTCAAGGACCAAATAGGGAGAAACATGGAGGTATATGTTGATGATATGATAGTCAAAAGCAAGCTGCCCGGCTACCACGTTGCAGATTTGGAGGAAACCTTCCAAAAGCTCAGAGCCTTCGGGATTCGCCTTAATCCCGAGAAGTGCATCTTCGGCGTGACCTCGGGAAAATTCCTTGGATACATGGTATCCGAAAGGGGCATTGACGCCAATCCTGAGAAGATTAAGGCTCTGCTTGAGTTCCGAACTCCTGCCACAGTCAAAGACGTGCAGAGACTAACTGGAAGAATAACCTCTCTGAGCAGGTTTATTTCCAGGTACGGAGATAGGTGTAGACCTTTCTTCAAAGTCCTCACAAAGGCAGCAAAGATGGAAGGCGACCTCGGAAGAAACAGTCATCCTTGGGATGAAGATTTCCAAAAGGCCTGGGAAGAACTCAAAGTCTACCTGGCCAGCCTGCTGACTCTGCGACAACCTCGGGAGGGAGAACCCCTCGTACTGTACCTCGCCGTCACAGAAAAGGCCGTGAGCTCGGTCCTGGTGAAAGAAGAAGGGCCGAAACAATGGCCGGTCTACTACGTCAGCAAGTCCCTGCATGGCGCCGAAGTCAGGTACCCTTTGCTTCAAAACGCTATATACGCCTTGGTGCTTGCAGGAAGAAGACTGCGACCATATTTCCAGGCTCACCCCATCATCGTCCGAAGTAGTCTACCACTACGGGATGTTATGAAGAGAGTGGATCATTCGGGAAGGCTCTCCAAGTGGTGCATAGAGCTTGGCGAGCACGAAATCACGTATGAGCCTCGGAAGGCCATAAAAGCCCAAGCATTGGCGGATTTTATCGCCGAAATACCCACCACTGAGGAGAACCACTCAGATCCGAAAGAAGGTGAGCCAGAATGGACCTTGCATGTTGACGGAGCCTCGGGGTCCGAACACCAGGGAGCAGGAATAGTTATCAGAGGACCCAAAGGCCTAGAGGTGATGAAGGCTATCAAGTTCAGCTTCAACGTTACCAATAATGTGGCTGAGTATGAAGCCCTCATAGCGGGATTACGCTTGGCCAGAAAGATTGGCGTGAGAAACTTAAGGGCTCACAGCGATTCCCAGCTGGTAGTTCGGAAGACGGCAGGAGATTATGGGACGAAGGACCCAATCTTGGCAAAATACCACGAGCTGGTAACAAAACTCATCCAAGAGTTTGACGCCGTGCGGATCGAAAATGTACCCCGGCGGAATAACACTGAGGCAGATTGCTTAGTGAAGTCCAAAACATACACCGAGGTGCTAGACCATCCAAGCATCTCCGTGCTAAGCGTAACGACCTCGGGAACAGGGTGGAAGGACCCCATAAAGAGATACCTCGCAGAGAATGAGCTTCCCGAAGACGCCGGCAATGCTGCAACACTGCGAAGACGCGCCGGAAGATTCTTCCTGATTGGTGAAGAGTTATATCGGCAAGGATATGCAAATCCGCTGCAAAGGTGTGTGGGCGAAGAGGATACTGAGATGGTCCTCGAAGAAGTTCACGAAGGCATGTGCGGCTCGCACATTGGAACTGATGCCCTTGCAGCAGTGATACTCCGCCAAGGATACTTCTGGCCTACCCTAAGAAAGGACGCAAGGCAGTTCGTCCAGAAGTGCGGTAGTTGCCAGAGGCATGCAAAAATCCAGAGGATACCCTCAGAAATGGTAACGTCGGCAGACTATCCTTGGCCCTTCGCAGTCTGGGGTATAGACCTTATTGGGCCACTCCCCACAGCGCCCGGAGGCGTGAAATTCTGCGTGGTAGCAGTGGACAATTTCTCAAAGTGGGTAGAGGCAGAACCACTAGCAACTATCTCGGCAAAAGAAGTGCAGAAGTTCGTATGGAAGAACATCGTATGCAGATTTGGCATACCGAGGGTACTAGTAGCTGATAATGGATCCCAGTTCATAGACAAAGGATTCCAGGAATTCATCAGCGACCTCGGAATAAAGATGCACTTCGCCCCAGTAGCTCACCCCCAAAGCAATGGGCAGGTGGAAGTATCAAACAGGACCATAAAAGATGGCTTGAAAAAGAGACTTGGGGAAGCCAAGGGGAAATGGCCAGGAGAACTCCAAAGTGTATTGTGGAGCTACCGAACGACGCCACGAAGAGCCATAGGGGAAACTCCCTTCTCACTCGTCTTCGGAATAAAGGCCATCATCCCAATAGAGATAGTTCAGCCTTCAATACGGGTGCAAGTATTTGATGAAGGAGGAAACGACCTCGGTCTGAGAACTAAGCTCGACCTTGTTGCCGAACACAGAGAAATAGCCGAGCTGAGAAGAAAAGCTTTCCAGCAAAGAGTGGCCGCGGCTATCAACTTAAAAGCCAGGCCAAAAGAAATCAAAAAAGGAGACCTCATTCTCCGAAAGGCCGACTTTGCACCCCGAAGGCCATCTCACGGAGTACTTCACGCAAATTGGGAAGGACCTTATCTGGTTCTCGCCGAAGTACGAAAAGGCGTGTACAAGCTTGGCGACGCCGAAGGCGTAGAATTGAAAAACACTTGGCATTCAGACGCCTTGAAAAAATTCTACGCCTAAGGTTGAGCGGACGAGATATATTGTACAAGAAATATTCTAAGTACAGGATGGTCCAGAGAAGAATGGTCTTGAGAAAATTTTTAAGTATACCAAATTGTCCAGGACAAAATTGCGCGAAGGTGCTCGCCACGAAAAAAGCAGATGTGACTTCCCGAAGTCCCTTGAGCCACTATGCTCGGGAAAAATGGGAAACAAAAATCTTGCAAAAGTACTCGGCATAATCAGTGCAGAGAAAATTTCCCGAACACCCTTGAGCGAACATGCTCAGGAAAAAGGGAAAGCAAGAATCTCGCAAAAGTACACGCCAAAACAAAAGCAGAGGTAATTTCCGAACACCCTTGAGCGAATGTGCTCGGGAAAAAGGGAAATGAGCAATCTCGTGAAAATTTTCCTAAGTCCCTTGAGCAAATATGCTCGGGACAATAGGAAGACAGAAAAATTTGGCTGAAGGTTTTCCGAAGTCCCTTGAGCGAACATGTTCGGGATAAAAGGGAACAAAAAGCCTGCAAAAGACTTAGCCAAATTTTTACAAACTTTCCAGAAAGTCTCTTGAGCGAGCACGCTCGGGACAAAGGAAGGTAAAAAGTTTCTTTGGTTGCAGGTTTTCCGAAAGTCTCTTGAGCAAACGTGTTCGGGACAGTGGAAATGAAGAAACTTGCAAGAAAGGACTTAGCCAAAAGATTGTTCATTTAGAGCAAATCGCCTTACAAAAGAAGTGCCCAAAGAAGGAGCACAAAGGAGAAAAATAAGAGGAGCCCTAAAGCAAACTAGGGAGAAGCGGGCGGACGAAGACCAGGAAGCTTCAGATGCTCGACCTTGGACCACTGCCACCGAGGTCCCTCAGGAATATTTAGGCCCTCCAGAAAAGAGAGGTCCAAATCTGGGAACCTCTGCAGGACTTGGTGCCGAGCAAGGCAGAAGCCGTCCTGAAAGGCGACCTTGGCCATCTGATCAGAAGTATGTTTTTGAACGCCAAGGACGTTGAGGTCATCCCTCAGCTCAGCAATCTCCTCCTCCAGCTCGCTTATCCCCAGCGTCTCTTCGGACTCCTTCTTCAGAGCCTCGACCTCGGCTCGGAGAGCGTTGTTCTCATCCGTCAACCCCGCCGCAAGACTGTCAGAAACAGCCTTGTCCTTGACAAGATCTCCGTTGGCGGCAAGCAGCCCCTTTACTTGGTCGCCGAGGTCGGCAATCTTCCGGGAGGAGTCCTTTTCAAGTTCCTCTCTCTTCTATGAGAACTCCTCCCGAACGGCGGCGATTTGCTGAGAACAATCCGCTGCCAGCTGCTGGTTGCTGGCAACCAGGTTCGCAAGCGAAGCCTTCACTTCACTGAGTTCCCGCGAAGTCGCATCCTTAGAGGCAGCCTCTCTGGCCACCCGAACTCGGAGGTAACCAGCGTACTCCAGCAGCTACGGCAAGTCAAATTCCAGGTTAGTACAAGTCTAAACACTTAGAAAATTGAGGAAAAAGAGTGTAAAGACTATACCTGAGCAGCGTGCTCGGTGACTTTCGCGGTGAGGGTAAGATCCCTCGGGTGAGCCGCCGCAATGGCCCGGAAGGAGGAGTCAGTGGTCATACCCTTCCAAATCTCCTTTGTCATCTTCGGACAATCGTCGGAGAACAAATTCATATCCTTCGTGATTGTCCAAAAGGGCTCCAAGGGGATCTTCCCCTCAGGGATTGTGGCATCGCGCAGGGCCCGTTTCCTCTCATGAATGGCCCTCCAGCCAGCAGTAAGAGGCTCCCCTGAAAGTGAGAAGGAAGTTAGGAGCAGAAGAAAAATTCGTGAAAAGCAAAGGAGCTGAACTTCGCCTGAAGGCATACATGGAGGAACCTCGGAGACAGTGTCCTCGGGATCCTCGGGCCCCTCGAAAGAAAGACCCTTGCCCTTCTGCCGGTACCGCTCCTCGGCAGTGGGTACTTCTACCACTACAGTGTTTCTGGGGGCCTCGAGGTCGAGAGGAGGCACCTCGGCGGAAGTAGCGGGGACCTCGGCCGGTGGAATTTCAACAAGGCCAGCCTCTTCGCCAGCTTCTTCTTCCGAAAGCCCTGGCTGAGGAGGCTGGATAGCCTTCCTAGCTCGCTTCGCCGAGGCCCCCGCCCCTGTCGTCTTCCTTCTTCAGGAAGTGGCCTTCTTTGTCTGCTCCCCCTTCTCCACTTGGCCAGAAAAGAGGGCCTTGTAATAGGCGGCAGCCCCATCGCCCATCTCTGAAAAAGAGAAGAAATATCAGCGTAAGTCCGAGGAAAAAATATAAAAGGGTGGAAGATTACTCACTTTCGGCAAAAGATTCGAAAGAAGTCTCCCCCTTAAGGAGCTTGACCAGCCAGGAATCCTTCCCGGCGGTGGCGGGAGCGTGCATATTGAGGTCAGTCACGTGCTCCTTAACCACCTTCAGCTCCCGAAGGACTTCTTCGGTCATCAACCTCCAGTTGATAGGAAAGGGGTAAAGAGCACGAGGAGAGACCTCGGGAGCCCAGTCAGTGACTGCCCGAATGCGGGCGTCGAAATCCGCGAACACGGAAGCCAATGGTGGGGTCAGCAGCATCCTCGGATCAACGACGTCTGCGTTCAGCACTCCCTGAGCCCATCTGGTCGGGACACCAGACCAGTTCTTATCCACCTTCAGGAAAAAGAACTTAGGCTGCCACCCCCGCCAGCTATCCTTCGTGTCGAAGGTGAAGGTGAATTTTTTGCTCCCGGATCCCCGAGGCAGCAGGAAATAGAAGCCACCCTTCGGGACCACGTAGAGCTTGTAATATTGCATGAAAATGATGAAGTGGGGCTCTATCCCGAACACGCCACACATGCAGAAGAAGGCGTTAAAATAGCAGTACGCGTTCGGGGGAAGCTGGTTCACAGCAATGCCATGGAATTGGCAGAACTCGCAAACCACCTTTGGGGGAGGATACCGAAGACCGGCCTTCAGTTGGGCTTGGAAGACGGTAACCTCGTCGCCGCGGTTTGAAAAAGCAAAATGGCTAGAGCGAGGCAGCCTGGTCATAGCGTAAGAGGGAAGAAAGAATTTTTTCTTCCACCTCTCTAGTTTTTCGGGGGTGGTACAGCAAGGATGGGCCAGAAGAGGTTTCCAGCTCTCGGGGACAGGCATCGTAGACATGAAAAAGAGTTTGAGATGGAAAAGAAAATAGTTTCCAGAAAAAACTCAGAAGACGAGTTTGGAAAAAAACAACAGTTTTCCAGAAAAACTCAGAAAAACAGAGGAATCAGAGTACTCTGGAAATCAAAACCCACCAAAAGATTTGCCTGAGGACGCCGTCGTGAAAGTTGGTAGGAAAAGCTCTGATTAAAGAAGCTCCGCCACAGAAAGCAAGATAAAACTCAAGAACAGAGGGCAAAGCAGAATGAGAGCAGAAAAACAGTAAGTGGGACTTATGATAGGATGGGCTATTTATAGGCCAAAGGTGGGTAGCCGAAAAGAAATCATAAGTACCCATTGGAGGCGAACCGTCGCCGTAACTGCCCACTGCACCCGAAAAGGCGCGCCCTCTGTAAATGACGCGTTTCTCTTCCAATGGCAAGAAGCCGCGTGTCAACCGCTGCGCAGAAATAGGGGACGTGCCTCCCCAAACGTCCCTGGAAAACCGGGACACACCTCCTGATTGGGACACGTCGTTTGACATCCCTGAAAAGTGGAGACGCGCCGCTCAGTCTGACACGCTTGGCCATCAGACCTGTAGAAATAAAAAGCAGGCCACCTCGAGGACACCAAGAGACAGGCTATGGCTGAACAGCCCATGACTTTTGGGCAAGAAGTGTATCTTCGGTACAGGCTTTGCCTTGGAGACACCAAAGAATAGGCCAAGGCCGAACAGCCCAGGTCCTTGGGCAAAAGGTGCGACCTCGGAACAGGTTATGCTTCCAAACAAGACTCCCAACGACAACCTCGGAAAGAGATGCAAACGAAGTCTTCACTTCGGCTTTCCGGAGGGGGGCATGTGATAGCCAAAGGCTATCGCCTCAATCTGGCCGAACACCCTGCCACAACAATGGCCAGAAGAACTGGCGCTTCCCGGGAACAGGTGGAATCATGCACCTCGGGAGATAGCCAGAGAGCTCCGAGCCTCGGCATGCCAGTAAAACTTGAGGACTCCATTCGCCCCCCAAGGTTGTGAACAGCGCGCCTTCGGAAAAGTGGCACTAGACATTACTGCCCGAACATGATATTCCCGAAGGCGGAACCCCCTGGAACTGGGAACCCCCGAACTGAGGGTATGTTTCCCGAAGAGGCTCTGTCCGAACTAGAGGACGACCTCGCCCAGGGACCTCGGGAGTACGGCAGGAGCATTTATGGAAGCATTTAAGGAAGCCTCTGACACGTCCCACCACAGACGTAAAAAGCCGCCCTGACGCGTAGACGCCATCAAAATCACATCATGGCCCGTCCCAGCACAAGGCTCGAGGCGAGCTGGTTACCAACTATCTGTCCCCTACGCCCAGAAGTTCAGGAGCATCCGACCGCACACGTGTCATGATCTGAACGGGCTAGGTATTCCTATATATACAAGAAATAAATACTTGACAGGAGGTTGGTAGGCCGGAGATACAGCTCCCACACTCTGAGAAAATACCAGGCGAGACTTTTCTGCCTTTCTCTTTGAGCTAGTGACTTCCTCCTTTTTCCGGCCACCACTGACTTGGGCGTCGGAGGCTCCCCCCCCGAAAAAACACTCCGGGGGCCTCCTAACCCTGTTTACCAGCTTTTCAGGTACTCTCCTTGAGGCGACCCACCTTCCAAGCGTTCTTCCTGTTAGTGTTGTGCCCAAAAAGCCAATCATGAGATGATTGTATTTTTGCAAATTGAGTCATGATATTTTATTGAGGCATTAATCTACCAATTTTGTTTGTTGTTTTGTTTCTGCATAACGTAATAAACATAATTGTAACCCTAGAATAATGATATTCTTAAACGTCCCTAGTCTAGTATTATTGTGGAGCGGGTTGCAATAATACATAATGACTAGCATATGTGGAGACTAATATGAGATATGTAGTCTACATATGGGTACAAGTTGGAGAACTTGTGTACTGGACCGACCCACCATGAGAACACTTCATGGATCGTTATATGAGTGTCATACGTGATTCTCATAGTGATCATGGTATATGTAGTCCTTCGACCTAAGATCATCAAGGTTCCCTACATGTGAGTCACATACTTTGATACTTTCCTTTGTTGCTCGTAACTGAGTGAACTTGAAGGAGGTCATTGGGTATGTCACATATCATGCGGAGGGATTTGTATGATCAAGATGGGATTTGTCCCTCCTATGTAACGGGAGTGATATCTTTGGGCCCCTTGATAGAGTGAGACTTAGAAAATGCATGGCCATGCTCCGATGAGTTGATATATGATATCAATGTCATCAGTTTAAGTTAGTCTACTCGGTAATCAAGAAACCAAAGATTGGGCTATACGAGAGTGACACATTCCATGTCTCGTGCTTAGTCTTGATATCTTGGACAAAGGGACAATGGCATATATCGGTGATGATCATAAAGGTTTAGTCGATTCACCGACAATCTTGTCACTTGGGTAGCAATGATGTGTTGCTAGACACCGCTCATTGCTTATGATCATAAATGTGATTTATGATCATTGCCAACATGGCAAGAGCCTATTGGGTCGCACACGTAGAGCTATTTGGATCATTAGAGTGCATGGGCTAATTATTTGGGTTATGGTTTCACTTTAATTTCGTATTAATAATGGGCCAAGGAGTTGAGCCATTATTAAGCCCGAAATTAAATCCTAATTGGATTAGGGCTTTGAAACCCATTAGGCCTGGAAGTTGAGTCTCACTATAAATACAACTTTTAAGTGAGAAATTCGCAGGTCTCCTTGCCCTAGCCTCCCAAAAGGACAGCCACACTCTTCTCTTGCAATTCCTTGGAGGACGCAAGCTAGCACTGCGAGCGCAAGAGAAACGCATCTGCCGGGACGTGGTGGAAGCGTGGTGATCCCGAGAGGCTCGTGTGGATACCATAGAGAGCCTGAACACGTCAACTGTTTAGGTTTTGTGATTCGACTCTACAGTTGAGTGAGAGATCTCAACCGAAAATTAGGTATGAAATTTTCGAACACCCGGTTTACCCCGTTTCACTTGGATCCTGGAGGGTTTCGGTTAAATTCCGCTGCGCTGTTTGGCTCCCGAAACCCAACACTTCCTCCTAGAAGTCTCCTCAACAGTCATCATGACTCAAAATGATGAGGCCCCAGGCCATCAGTTATAGCCCTTGATTGGTTGTACTTGTAAAAACGGCCTGCAAGTCGTGCCTTTTCTTATCACTCTCATTGTACATTCTCTTCTCACCTTACTCCCATCGAATGTAACTCGAGGTTTCTATTATTGATGTAATGGTGCATTATGGGCTCATCCAAGGTGGTATGTCCAAGGATCATGAAAGGAGGTATGTCCAAGGAGGTGACAACAAAAGGGCAGCCAAGAAAGGAAGAGAAGGAGCTTGTGAAGACTCTTTTCTTTTCATAGGCTTTTATGATATTCTCATTGGCTTGAGAATATCGCATAGTTTGGGCTATAACCATGTCACGTTTATTTCTTGTAAGCATGAGATGCATGTTTTATATTTGTATGTGATGCATGTATAAAACAACCGGAGATAACAAATTGGTGAGATCAAAAGATAAAATCCCTCAAACAAATATTAAGTCATTAAATGTGATGCCTTCCAAATGTTGGCACTCGTCAAGACTTTGATCAACATTAGGTGGGTTTGCCAAAGCAAAGCACCTATGTTCATCTTGGTAAGGCGCGATGGGATAATAGTGATATCCAAACTGCTAACTTTGGGTTCGACTTAACTAAGTCACCCTAATAGGATTAGGGACTTAGAGGCATAGAGTTGGGCTTAAGTTCATGAGATGAGCTTGGACAAGTGTTGTTCACCCAACTATCCAAGAGTTGCATAAGATGCAATTGGCAAGGAGTTGCCTACCTAAATAGCTGTAACTTGAGAGAAAAGCCAAAGCTGACTCAGGTTGTGGTCAAATATGGATCTTGGCCCACTAGAATACCTTAGCGCCGAGGTGTTCTGAAATAATATCGAGGGTTATTATTTTGAGGAAAATAGTGGGAGTATCGTTTAATAAAAGTCCTTATTAAATGAATTAAAATACATGACTCTTACACTGCATATTTACTGTTGTAGATAACCATGGCACAAAACATATCGACACTTTCGTTGGGATCGATCCTTGAGAAGGAAAAACTGAATAGGACCAACTTTCTCAAATGGTACCGAAACTTGAGGATAGTCCTCAAACAAGAGAGAAAGGCATATGTCCTAGAGCAGCCCATTCTGAATGAGCCTGCTGCCACTGCTCCAAGAGCTGAAAGGGATGCTCATAAGAGGCATTCTGATGATGCTTTGGATGTTGCATGCCTCATGCTTATTACCATGGAATCTGAGCTTCAGAAGCAACATGAGAACTTGGGGGCATTCGATATGATCGAACATCTCAAAATGCTTTTCCAAGAGCAAGCTAGGCATGAGAGGTTTAAGACCTCTAAGGCATTGTTTCAGTGCAAGATGTCTGAGGGAAGTCCCGTGTGTTACGGCCCTTCTAGTGGGAGGTAAGGACTTTAGAATTTAGTGTAGAAGTTTAATTTAAGTTTGCCTAGCAAGAATTAAGAAGTTTGCCAAAGTTCACTAAGTTCCGACAAGAATAAAGCTCTGAACTAAGTTCAGGGGCAAAATGGTAATTTTGCACCCTGAGTGGCCGGGACGAGTCCCGACTGTTTTAAAATGAATTTTTAGAACGTAACTTTTAACCTTAACTCAAACTCAACAAATAGACAAGAATTTAATCAAGAACTGTTAAGTTACAAAGATGGGGGACCTAATTGCACAAAACTTGAAACCTTGGTGGTTTGAGGGGTTAAGTGGGGTTTAAGAAGAGGGAAGAAGGGTTTGGGCTGCCATAACCCGTTTTCCAGCTTCTCCACTCCATTTTTCTCTCAAATTAAGCTTGGAATCAAAAGTTTTTGGTGCCAAAAGGTGCAATTAAGGGTGTATAAGCTTGGAGGATGCATTTTCAAGCTTGAATCCTTGTTTTTGAAGCTTGAAAGGGCGTTTTTCTCCATCCCCTGTTTTTGAACGAGGTATGAGTTATGTTCTTGATTGAATTCATGTTATTTGGTTGATTGGAAGCTTGGGTTTTGGTTGAAAGATGTGTTTTTGATGTTTTAGAGCTTTGTTTTGGTATGGTTTTGTGTAGAACTTTGGAAGCTTGTTTGGAAGAGGAAGGGTTCGAATTCTTGCTTGTTCTTGGTGTTAAGGTAAGGGAGAAAGTGTTTTTAAGTTGTTGGATTGCTTTTGGATTGAAATGGATTGAGAAAGTTGAGTAATTTTTGGTTATGGTATGAAGAAACGTTTTGGGAATTATGATGGACTAGCTAAATTCGAAGGATTGGTTTGATGTTTCTAATGCATCATAGTTTAGCTTTGATAGTTGGTTTTGTTCCTTGCAACATGTACTTCATGTGTATGAAATTTGGTAACTTTTGATGCATGCTTGCTATATGTATTTGGTTGCCAAAGTTCATAGCAGCAAACGGCCAAATTCTGCATTTCTGCAGAATTGGCGACGCGGCGCCAATTCGCCCGACGATTGGCGACGCGTCGCCAATTCATTTTTCGGTCACAGAGCGTTTGTTCGTTGGCGACGCGTCGCCAATTCCTTTTGCCTTTGGCGACGCGGCGCCAACACCTAAAAATGGGGGGTTTGACTTTTTGCTACGTTGACCCGACCGAGACTACGGAAGGTTCGGAACGTGCCTAAGGGTCCGAGGATCCCGATGGTACTCCGAGACTTCCGAAAGTCCCACCGAAAGTATGAGTTTTCTTGAACTGTTTGAGGTAAGTAAGTTGCTTAGGCAACAAGTAAGGAAACAAATGTTGCAATTGAACTTAATTAGCTATCAATAGCTCAGGTGAGAGGTTTAGAACCCTCGTCGGCCTAGCCGTGCCGGAGCCACAAGGCCACGAGGCGAAACCTTGTTCATCTAGTTTACATCAAAGAGGCCCTGCGGCCTAGTCTACAAGTCCCGTCATAAATTCCCCTGCATAACAATTAGGTGAGAGGTTTTATGATTGTTTGGGCTTGCTAAGGTTCGCCCTTGGGCCATATGTGTCAGGTTGCTAAGTGATTGCACTTGGCCTGATACAGAGGACTACTTGAGGAGAGGTTTATGGACCTAGTATATATATATATGACTAGTACCCTCATGCTGTGTGAGCTCGCAGCCAGAGTCCTAGCTTTTTCTTGCAGGTACATCGAAGACCCTTACTGAGAATGTTGAATTCTCACTCCCTGTTTGTTATGCAGAGCCTGGAGTAACAGGACCGGATAATCGCTGAGGATTATCACGGTAGTACCCTTTTGTCTGTAAAGGTACGGTAGTTGAGAAACTTTAAAGTTTCTAGCTTGCTTAAGTATTTAGTTGGTCTGTTGGTCAGGCTGTGGTACTAACTTGCTTCTTCCTATGGCTGCAGAGCCTAGTAGCACTTGGCAAAGGACTTGTGAGACTCGCCACTGGGACAGGAGTCCAAAGTGGGAGCTAGGGTAAAAGATCTCAGCAAAGTCTTGTATTTTGATACAGTACTTTATTTTGCCTCCAGTATTTATGTTATAAAGAGTCCTTGACTCAGGGGATTGTTCTCTGGGTGAGAGCATTAATTACTTATGTATAAATGCTTTCACGAGCGGTGTATGTGTAGTTAATCACTCAAAGGTTGATTTTGATATGCTTTGGCATTTTGTATTTATTTATATAGAATTTTACTTAGCCGGCTAAATGTCTAAATGATTAAATGTTTTACGGTTTTAATAAACCAAGTCAAAGCATAAGTGCATACATATTGCATTTCTAGCTTAATCAACTAGTAGCATTGGATTTAATCCACAAACATAACCAGCTAGCCAATTACAATCCACCGTGAGACAAACGCTCACAGGGTATCCCGGGCAGGGGCACGGGGATCGTGTCAGTGTTTTTGGTATCAGAGCTAAGGGTTTATTTCATAGATATTGGAGGCTTAAATTGAGATCTAGTAGTAAAGTCCAAGTGCTAGGAAGTTAGTACTGACCAACATCTGGGGAAATGTTGTCTGGCTGTGGTTGCAGGTTATTATGGTTCATACGAGGTCTGTAACTTCGAGGGGGACTAGGGAACCTGGTGAAGGTTCTAGTGACCCAGTTGTGGCGAGGTTGGATGAGATATCCAGAGTGCTACAGAGTTTGACTGAGACTATGGCTCAGGTGGCACAGGGTATGAACACTCTTGTAACAGAGATGTTCAGAGATTATGGGGACAAAGGTGTTGTCCAGGAGGAAGTTGAGCCACAACAGGAACAGGAAAGGCATGCTGAGCAACAGCAAGTGCCTAGATCTTAGGAACCCAGAAATCAAGTTCTTGAGGAGGTTGAGGAACCAGAGATGATGGAGGCTCCAAGGAGGGGAGACACTCCACATCAGATGAGGTTGCTGGAAAAGTTCAAGACAGTTGATCCACCTAGCTTTGATGGGACGGGAGATCCTGACAGAGCAGAGGATTGGTTGTCCATTATGAACCGACTCTTTACTTGTGGTGGCTATGAGACAGAGCAGAGGATGGTTCTAGTACCTTTCTTTCTGAGAGGGAGAACCAGTCTTTGGTGGGATGATGTGATGGAGCTGCTGAGGGAGAGTAATGGCACTCGTCCAGAGCACAAGAAAAAGGTGCTCAAGTGGACAGACTTCGAGAAGAAGTTCAGACAGGAGTACATTAGTGAAGCTGCACAGGATCAGAGGAGGATCCAGTTTGAGAATCTGACACAGGGGGAGATGTCAGTACGAGAGTATGAGCAGTGTTACAACTCACTTATCCGGTATGCTCCATATATGTTGGGTAATGACGAGCTGAAAGCCAAGAAGTTTTCCCAGGGCCTGAAGCCTATTTTCAGGAGGTATATGGCGACAGTTGACATCAGGAGTTATCGCCAGATGGTTCAGAAGGCATTGGCATTGGAAAGGGAATTCGAGGATTCCAGAGCACCTGTGAAAAAGGTGGAAGCTGGGCCATCTAACTTGGGGAAAAGTGCTGGAAAGCGACCAATGGTAGGGAACCAGGATCCATCCAAGAGGAGGAGGACAGGTGTGTGTCCTAGGTGTAGACGGTTCCATGGTGGAAGACCATGTACTCTGGGTACAGATATTTGTAATGTCTGTGGTCAGAGAGGGCATTGGGCCAGGGACTGCCCAAGGGTTCGATCAGTTACAGGTCCGCCTCGGGCTTTACCTCCAGTACCGCTTGCTATTGGGAACCGGCCTGGAGTAGTTGCTGCAGCAGTGAACCCGAGAGTCTTCGCTTTGACGAACCAGGCGACCAGAGAACCGCTAGCTGTACGAGGTAATTTTACTTTTCTGAGCAGTAGTGTTAGAGTGCTTTTCGATACGGGAGCTACTCTTTCAGTGATATCTTCTGCCTTGGTAGATAAGCATAGTTTGCAGCGTGAAATTGCGGGTGAGTTGAGACTCATCAGGACTGCAGGGAGAGGTTTTATTGTGACCAATGAAGTGGTTACTAGGTATCCTTTGCAGTTAGGTGATCATGACTTTTGTTGTGAGTTGTGGGTGATTGAGTTGAAATCTTATGACCTGGTGCTGGGAATGGATTGGTTGAGTAAGCACAAGGCACAAATTAACTGTGCGAATCACTCAGTTGACATCACTGATGCTCAAGGAGCTAGAGTGACTTGCACAGGAGGGTTGGCATCTAGTGCTAAGAGTTTACACCTTAGACTTGTAGATACCATCCCTGTAGTGGGTGAAGAGGAGTATTACTCATTGAATGGAGTAACTATAGAGGAGGAGTTGGGAAGCATTCCTGTAGCTAATCAGTTTCCTGAGGTGTTTCCAGTGGAGTTACCTGGGTTACCACCTAGGAGGGATACTGAGTTTGCTATCCATCTGCAACCAGGGGTTGAGCCTATTTCAGTAGCACCTTATAGGATGTCGGCTCCTGAGATGGATGAATTGAAGAAGCAGTTGGAGGAACTGCTAGGGAAAGGTTTCATAAGACCGAGTGTATCACCGTGGGGAGCTCCAGTATTATTTGTGAAGAAGAAGGATGGGACTTTCAGGTTGTGCATCGATTACAGGAAGTTGAATGCAGTGACAGTTAAAAATAAGTATCCACTTCCTAGAATTGATGATTTGTTTGACAGACTCAGAGGAGCGAGAGTGTTTTCCAGGATTGATCTTCGGTCTGGGTATTTTCAGATAAGAGTTAAGGAGGAAGACATTCTGAAGACTACCTTCAGGACGAGATACGGACATTATGAGTATACGGTTATGCCTTTCGGTGTGACTAATGCTCCAGCAGTGTTTATGGAAGCTATGAATCGGATCTTTAAGCCATTTCTGGATCAGTTTGTTGAGGTCTTCATCGATGATATTCTGATTTATTCACAGTCTACAGCAGAGCATGAGGAGCACCTTAGAACGGTTTTGCAAGTGCTGAAGGATAATCAGTACTATGCAAAATTGTCTAAGTGTGAATTTTGGTCCGAGAGGATTCAGTTTTTGGGGCATATTATCAGTGCTCAAGGTTTGTCAGTTGATCCTGAAAAGGTTCAAGCAGTGGTTGATTGGAAGAGACCGACTACAGTTGCAGAGGTCAGGAGTTTCTTGGGTCTAGCAGGTTACTACAGACGCTTCATAGAGAAATTCTCTGTGATAGCTACGCCGTTGACAGCATTGACCAGGAAAGCTCAGAAATTCGAGTGGACACCGAAGTGTGAAGAAGCCTACATGAAGCTGAAGGAAAAGTTGACCAGTGCACCCATACTTGTATTACCAGACCCGGACAGAGCCTTTACAGTTTATACTGATGCGTTAGGTTCAGGTTTGGGTTGTGTTCTACATCAGGACAGTCAGGTGATTGCTTATGGTTCGAGACAGCTGAGGCCTAATGAGTTGAACTACCCTGTTCATGATCTTGAGCTTGCAGCAGTGATCTTTGCACTAAAATTATGGAGACATTATTTGATGGGAAGATCGTTCAGAATCTTCACTGATCACAAGAGTTTGAAGTATTTGTTTACTCAGAAGGATCTGAACATGAGACAGCGGCGATGGATTGAGTACATTAAAGACTATGATTGTTCGATCGAGTATTGTGCTGGTAAAGGGAACGTGGTAGCAGATGCTTTGAGTCGGAAGTACACAGGAGTGATCTTGTCCAAGGATCAGGCTACAGATTCTTCAGAAGGAGCATTGAAGGATTGTTTCTTAGCTTTGCATGAATTATGGCAAAGTCGAGAAAAATCCTTGGTCTACGTTTTGGAGATTCAGACGGCTTGGTTAGCCAGAGTCAGAGAAGCTCAGTTGAAAGATCCATTGTTGAAGAAGATTTCAGGTGAAGCTAAGACTGGTGCTTTGAAGAAAGAGTTCAAGTACAAAGATGGAATACTGCATTATGGTGATCGACTCTATGTGTCGAATGTTGAGGGACTTAGGCAGCAAGTCCTACAGGAGGCATATAGCAGTACATTGAGTATTCACCCTGGTGTTAGTAAGATGTATCAAGATCTGAAGACACATTTTTGGTGGCTAGGACTGAAGAGAGATGTACGAGGACATGTGGCAAAGTGTTTGACATGTCAGGTGGTGAAAGCTGAACACCAGAAACCAGCAGGCACACTTCAGAGTTTATCTCTACCAGTGAGGAAGTGGGGATCCGTTACTATGGATTTCCTAGTGGGGTTACCGACCACCCGGAGTCAGCATGATGCTATTTGGGTAGTGGTTGACAGATTGACGAAGTCGGCACACTTTATACCGATCAGAGTCACCTATACGTTGGAGAGGTTGGCTCAGTTATATCTCAGGGAGATTGTGAGACTCCATGGGATACCAGATCAGATCATATCAGACAGAGATCCACGATTTACATCACGGTTCTAGAATGCTTTTCAGGAAGCATTGGGCAGTAAAGTTAGCCTCAGTACCGCTTTTCATCCACAGACTGATGGGCAATCCGAGAGGGTGATACAGACTTTGGAAGACATGCTACGCATGTGTGTCATTGACTTCAGAGGTGATTGGGATCAGCACTTACCACTGATCGAGTTTGCCTATAATAACAGTCATCAATCTGTTATTGGAATGGCGCCCTATGAAGCTTTGTATGGGAGACGGTGTATGACACCTCATTGTTGGGCAGATCCAACAGACAGAGTGGTTATTGGACCTGAGATCATAGCTGACACTACAGCTAAGATTAAGTTGATTCAGCAGAGAATCAAGACAGCTAATGACAGACAGACTAAGTATGCAAACAGAAGAAGAAGAGAATTGAGTTTTGAGGTTGGTGACAAAGTACTTCTGAAAGTGTCGCCCATGAGAGGAGTTAGTCGTTTTGGACAGAGGGGCAAGTTAGCTCCAAGGTTCATTGGACCTTATGAAGTGTTAGAGAAAGTTGGGAAAGTTGCTTATCGGTTGGCTTTACCGCCTAACCTTTCTCAAGTGCATAATGTGTTTCATGTCAGTTTACTCAGGAAGTGCACAGTTGAGCCCGGACAGGTAGTAAATCCTTCAGTCATACCCATTCAGGAGGACTTGACTTATGAAGAGAAACCAGTTCAGATTTTAGATAGACAAGTTAAGAAACTGCGGACTAAGTGGATTCCGATGGTTAAGATCCTTTGGTCTAACCATAGTGAGGAGGAAGCTACCTGGGAGACGGAGCAGGATATGCTGAAAAGATATCCTGGTGTTTTTCTAGAGTTGCAGCGGAATTTGGGGGACCAAATTCCAGAAGGAGGGGAGAATGTTACGGCCCTTCTAGTGGGAGGTAAGGACTTTAGAATTTAGTGTAGAAGTTTAATTTAAGTTTGCCTAGCAAGAATTAAGAAGTTTACCAAAGTTCACTAAGTTCCGACAAGAATAAAGCTCTGAACTAAGTTCAGGGGCAAAATGGTAATTTTGCACCCTGAGTGGCTGGGACGAGTCCCGAGTGTTTTAAAATGAATTTTTAGAACGTAACTTTTAACCTTAACTCAAACTCAACAAATAGACAAGAATTTAATCAAGAACTGTTAAGTTACAAAGATGGGGGACCTAATTGCACAAAACTTGAAACCTTGGTGGTTTGAGGGGTTAAGTGGGGTTTAAGAAGAGGGAAGAAGGGTTTGGGCTGCCATAACCCGTTTTCCAGCTTCTCCACTCCATTTTTCTCTCAAATTAAGCTTGGAATCAAAAGTTTTTGGTGCCAAAAGGTGCAATTAAGGGTGTATAAGCTTGGAGGATGCATTTTCAAGCTTGAATCCTTGTTTTTGAAGCTTGAAAGGGCGTTTTTCTCCATCCCCTGTTTTTGAACGAGGTATGAGTTATGTTCTTGATTGAATTCATGTTATTTGGTTGATTGGAAGCTTGGGTTTTGGTTGAAAGATGTGTTTTTGATGTTTTAGAGCTTTGTTTTGGTATGGTTTTGTGTAGAACTTTGGAAGCTTGTTTGGAAGAGGAAGGGTTCGAATTCTTGCTTGTTCTTGGTGTTAAGGTAAGGGAGAAAGTGTTTTTAAGTTGTTGGATTGCTTTTGGATTGAAATGGATTGAGAAAGTTGAGTAATTTTTGGTTATGGTATGAAGAAACGTTTTGGGAATTATGATGGACTAGCTAAATTCGAAGGATTGGTTTGATGTTTCTAATGCATCATAGTTTAGCTTTGATAGTTGGTTTTGTTCCTTGCAACATGTACTTCATGTGTATGAAATTTGGTAACTTTTGATGCATGCTTGCTATATGTATTTGGTTGCCAAAGTTCATAGCAGCAAACGGCCAAATTCTGCATTTCTGCAGAATTGGCGATGCGGCGCCAATTCGCCCGACGATTGGCGACGCGTCGCCAATTCATTTTTCGGTCACAGAGCGTTTGTTCGTTGGCGACGCGTCGCCAATTCCTTTTGCCTTTGGCGACGCGGCGCCAACACCTAAAAATGGGGGGTTTGACTTTTTGCTGCGTTGACCCGACCGAGACTACGGAAGGTTCGGAACGTGCCTAAGGGTCCGAGGATCCCGATGGTACTCCGAGACTTCCGAAAGTCCCACCGGAAGTATGAGTTTTCTTGAACTGTTTGAGGTAAGTAAGTTGCTTAGGCAACAAGTAAGGAAACAAATGTTGCAATTGAACTTAATTAGCTATCAATAGCTCAGGTGAGAGGTTTAGAACCCTCGTCGGCCTAGCCGTGCCGGAGCCACGAGGCCACGAGGCGAAACCTTGTTCATCTAGTTTACATCAAAGAGGCCCTGCGGCATAGTCTACAAGTCCCGTCATAAATTCCCCTGCATAACAATTAGGTGAGAGGTTTTATGATTGTTTGGGGCTTGCTAAGGTTCGCCCTTGGGCCATATGTGTCAGGTTGCTAAGTGATTGCACTTGGCCTGATACAGAGGACTACTTGAGGAGAGGTTTACGGACCTAGTATATATATATATGACTAGTACCCTCATGCTGTGTGAGCTCGCAGCCAGAGTCCTAGCTTTTTCTTGCAGGTACATCGAAGACCCTTACTGAGAATGTTGAATTCTCACTCCCTGTTTGTTATGCAGAGCCTGGAGTAACAGGACCGGATAATCGCTGAGGATTATCACGATAGTACCTTTTTGTCTGTAAAGGTACGGTAGTTGAGAAACTTTAAAGTTTCTAGGTTGCTTAAGTATTTTGTTGGTCTGTTGGTCAGGCTGTGGTACTAACTTGCTTCTTCCTATGGCTGCAGAGCCTAGTAGCACTTGGCAAAGGACTTGTGAGACTCGCCACTGGGACAGGAGTCCAAAGTGGGAGCTAGGGTAAAAGATCTCAGCAAAGTCTTGTATTTTGATACAGTACTTTATTTTGCCTCCAGTATTTATGTTATAAAGAGTCCTTGACTCAGGGGATTGTTCTCTGGGTGAGAGCATTAATTACTTATGTATAAATGCTTTCACGAGCGGTGTATGTGTAGTTAATCACTCAAAGGTTGATTTTGATATGCTTTGGCATTTTGTATTTATTTATATAGAATTTTACTTAGCCGGCTAAATGTCTAAATGATTAAATGTTTTATGGTTTTAATAAACCAAGTCAAAGCATAAGTGCATACATATTGCATTTCTAGCTTAATCAACTAGTAGCTTTGGATTTAATCCACACACATAACCAGCTAGCCAATTACAATCCACCATGAGACAAACGCTCATAGGGTATCCCGAGCAGGGGCACGGGGATCGTGTCACCGTGGGTCCTCATGTGCTCAAGATGATTGGGTACATTGAGAATCTTGAGAATTTGGGATTTGCTCTTCAGAAAGAGTTGGCTATTGATGTAGTCTTGCAATCGTTGCCTGAAAGATACAGTCAGTTCGTCATGAACTATAACATGAATGACCTTGACAAGTCCCTCCCTGAATTGCTCAACATGTTGAGAACTGCTGAGCAAAACCTTAAGAAGGCTAAGCCCATTTTGATAGTTCAAAACGGCAAGGGAAAAGGAAAAGCCAACAAGAAGAAGGATAAAGCTAATGGAAAGTCCAATGCTAGTTCTTCTTCAGCTGCACTGAAACCAAAGGGTGGTGTGGCAAAGGAAGGGGAGTGCTTCCATTGTAAGCAACCTGGACACTGGAAGCGCAACTGTAAGCTCTATCTTGAAGAACTTGCTAAGGAAAAAGGAAGTAAGACTTCCACTTCAGGTATTTTTGTTATAGAGGCTAACTTTTCTACTTCCTCATCTTGGGTATTGGATATTGGATGTGGATCTCACATTTGTGCAAATGTGCAGGATCTAAGTAGAAGTAGAAGATTGGCCCGAGGTGAAGTGGACCTACGTGTTGGAAATGGAGCAAGGGTTGCTGCCTTAGCCGTAGGGACTTATGTTCTCACTTTACCTAGTGGAATAGTTTTAGAATTAGACAACTGCTACTTTGTACCTACTATTAGTAGAAATTTGATTTCTGTTTCTTGTTTGGACAAGAAAGGTTTTTCATTTATAATAAAGGACAAATGTTGTTCTATTTATTTGAATGAAATCTTTTATGGTAGTGCTCAACTTAGCAATGGGTTGTATGTTCTAGACCTTGAAGATCCAATCTATAATGTGAATACCAAGAAGCTCAGATTAAATGATTCAAACTCGACCTATCTCTGGCACTATCGCTTGGGCCATATAAATGAGACCCGCATATCCAAGCTCCATAAGGATGGACTCTTGGACTCATTTGATTTTGAATCATATGAGACATGTGAGTCATGTTTGTTGGGCAAGATGACCAAAGCCCCATTCACAGGGCAAAGTGAAAGGGCTAATGACTTACTAGGACTCATACATAGTGATGTATGTGGCCCTATGTCTACACAAGCTAGAGGAGCTTTCCAATACTTCATTACTTTCACTGATGACTATAGCAGATATGGCTATGTGTATCTTATGAGACACAAGTCATAATCCTTTGAAAAGTTCAAAGAATTCAAGAATGAAGTAGAGAATCAACTCGGGAAGAGTATCAAAGTGCTTCGATCCGATCGAGGTGGAGAGTACTTGGATCGAGAATTCCTTGACTATCTAAAGGAGTGTGGTATAATATCACAACTCACTCCACTAGGTACACCTCAATGGAATCGTGTTTCTGAAAGGAGAAATCGAACTCTGTTAGACATGGTTCGCTCCATGATGAGTCAAGCTGACCTTCCAAACTCCTTTTGGGGACATGCTCTAGAGACAGCCGCTTTTACACTAAACCGAGTTCCATCTAAATCGGTTCAAAAGACACCATATGAGATATGGAGTGGGAAGCGTCCCAATTTATCTTTTATGAAGATTTGGGGCTGTGATGCTTATGTAAAACGTCAATCCTCTAACAAACTAGGGCCTAAATCTCAAAAATGTCTTTTTGTTGGGTATCCCAAAGAAACAAAGGGTTACTATTTCTACAATCCCTCTGAGCAAAAAGTGTTTGTTGCTCGAACTGGTGTCTTTTTGGAGAAAGAGTTTATCTCTAAAGGAACTAGTGGGAGGAAAGTAGAACTTGAAGAAATTCAAGAACAACAAGGAGACATCAAACCTGAAATGGAACCTGAACAGACATCACAAGATGTTGTGGTTCAAGAGTCTGTTCCTGTAGCACAAAGCCTACGTAGGACTGGTAGGATTCGGCGTGAGCCCGAGAGATATGGATTTCTCGTGACTCACACCGGTGATGTGATGCTCATGGATCAAGATGAGCCCACAACCTACCAACAAGCTATGTCGGGGCCTGACTCTGAGAAGTGGCTAGTGGCCATGAAATCCGAGATGGAATCCATGTATGAAAACCAAGTATGGACTTTGGTTGACCCACCTGAAGGGGTAAAACCCATAGGGTGCAAATGGGTTTTCAAGAAAAAAACTGACATGGATGGTAATGTGATTACCTTTAAGGGACGATTGGTCGCAAAAGGTTTCAAGCAAATTCATGGTATTGACTATGATGAAACTTTTTCACCAGTTGTTATGCTTAAATCCATCCGAATTTTGTTTGCTATTGCTGCACACTATGATTATGAGATATGGCAAATGGATGTCAAAACTGCATTCCTAAATGGAAAGCTACTTGAGGATGTGTACATGACACAACCTGAGGGTTTTGTCACTCCTGGGAATGCCAATAAAGTGTGCAAATTGCAAAGGTCCATTTATGGACTGAAGCAAGCTTCTCGAAGTTGCAATCTTCGTTTTGATGATGCAATCAAAGAGTTTGGTTTTATCAAAAATGAAGATGAACCTTGTGTCTACAAGAAGGTTAGTGGGAGCGCTATTGTCTTCTTGGTGTTGTATGTAGATGACATACTACTCATCGGGAATGACATTCCTGAGCTACAGTCTGTGAAGACTTGGCTAGGGAAATGTTTCTCTATGAAGGACTTGGGTGAAGCAGCCTATGTGTTAGGCATCAGGATCTATAGAGATAGATCTAGAAAGCTTCTTGGCCTAAGTCAACGTACATATATTGACAAGGTGCTAAAGAGGTTTAGCATGCAAGATTCCAAGAAAGGATTCTTGCCCATGTCACATGGTATCACTCTTTCTAGATCTCAATGTCCGAGTACAACCGAGGAGAGAGAGCGCATGAGTAAGATTCCATATGCCTCAGCAATTGGATCTATCATGTATGCCATGATATGTACTCGTCCCGATGTCTCATATGCTTTGAGCATGACGAGTAGGTACCAATCGAACCCCGGTGAAAGTCACTGGACAGCTGTTAAGAACATCCTTAAGTACTTACGAAGGACTAAGGATGCATTCTTGGTCTTTGGAGGTGAAGATCAGCTCGTTGTAAGGGGTTACACCGATGCAAGCTTCCAATCCGATAAGGATGATTTTAGATCGCAATCTGGTTATGTGTTTTGTATTGGTGGTGGTGCTGTGAGCTGGAAGAGTTCAAAGCAAGAGACAGTAGCTGACTCTACAACAGAATATGAGTACATTGCCGCCTCTGATGTTGCGAAGGAGGCAGTTTGGATCAAGAAGTTCATCACTGAACTTGGAGTGGTTCCAAGCATTGTTGACCCGATAGAGCTCTATTGTGACAACAATGGAGCAATCGCACAGGCTAAGGAACCTCGATCTCACCAGCGATCCAAACACATACTTCGACGCTATCATCTCATCAGGGAGATCATTGAGAGGGGTGATGTAAGGATATGCAGGACTTCGAAAGACAGCAACATTGCTGATCCACTGACAAAGCCCCTTACGCAGCAGAAGCATGATAGCCATTCTAGGTCCATCGGTATTAGATACATGGATGATTGGCTTTTAGTGCAAGTGGGAGATTGTTAGTGTTGTGCCCAAAATGCCAATCATGAGATGATTGTATTTTTGCACATTGAGTCATGATATTTTATTGAGGCATTAATCCAGCAATTTTGTTTGTTGTTTTGTTTCTGCGTAACGTAATAAACATAATTGTAACCCTAGAATAATGATATTCTTAAACGTCCCTAGTCTAGTATTATTGTGGAGCGGGTTGCAATAATACATAATGACTAGCATATGTGGAGACTAATATGAGATATGTAGTCTACATATGGGTACAAGTTGGAGAACTTGTGTACTAGACCGACCCACCATGAGAACACTTCATGGATCGTTATATGAGTGTCATAAGTGATTCTCATAGTGATCATGGTATATGTAGTCCTTCGACCTAAGATCAGCAAGGTTCCCTACATGTGAGTCACATACTTTGATACTTTCCTTTGTTGCTCGTAACTGAGTGAACTTGAAGGAGGTCATTGGGTATGTCACATATCATGCGGAGGGATTTGTATGATCAAGATGGGATTTGTCCCTCCTATATAACGGGAGTGATATCTTTGGGCCCCTTGATAGAGTGAGACTTAGAAAATGCATGGCCATGCTCCGATGAGTTGATATATGATATCAATGTCGTCAGTTTAAGTTGGTCTACTCGGTAATTAAGAAACCAAAGATTGGGCTATACGAGAGTGACACATTCCTTGTCTCGTGCTTAGTCTTGATATCTTGGACAAAGGGACAATGGCATATATCGGTGATGATCATAAAGGTTTAGTCGATTCACCGACAATCTTGTCACTTGGGTAGCAATGATGTGTTGCTAGACACCGCTCATTGCTTATGATTATAAATGTGATTTATGATCATTGCCAACATGGCAAGAGCCTATTGGGTCACACACATAGAGCTATTTGGATCATTGGAGTGCATGGGCTAATTATTTGGGTTATGGTTTCACTTTAATTTCGTATTAATAATGGGCCAAGGAGTTGAGCCATTATTAAGCCCGAAATTAAATCCTAATTGGATTAGGGCTTTGAAACCCATTAGGCCTGGAAGTTGAGTCTCACTATAAATACAACTTTTAAGTGAGAAATTCGTAGGTCTCCTTGCCCTAGCCTCCCAAAAGGACAGCTGCACTCTTCTCTTGGAATTCCTTGGAGGACGCAAGCTAGCACTGCGAGCGCAAGAGATACGCATCTGCCGGGACGTGGTGGAAGCGTGGTGATCCCGAGAGGCTCGTGTGGATACCATAGAGAGCCTGAACACGTCAACTGTTCAGGTTTTGTGATTCGACTCTACAGTTGAGTGAGAGATCTCAATCGAAAATTAGGTATGAAATTTTTGAACACCCGATTTACCCCGTTTCACTTGGATCCTGGAGGGTTTCGGTTAAATTCCGCTGCGTTGTTTGGCTCCCGAAACCCAACATGACTTCCTTCACTCCGAAATCCTTCTCCGTGGTCGGTGGTTGACCAGGGTGATAACACTTCGGCTATCACACTCGGTCTCGCTGGTCGGTTTTAGCATTTTCCATTTCTGGGGTTTCGGCAATGAAGTCTACCAGTGCCTGGGCTTTCATTGCCCTTCTAGGCTTATACGTGATGTAGTACTATCCGAGTTCGATGCACCGTTTTGATAGCCTTCCCGAATGCTCTACTTTTTTTCATGATGTCGCGCAGAGGCGGGTCACTCCGGACGGTGATAGCGTGTCCTTGGACGTAGAGTCACATCCTTCTACCTGCAAGTACCAAGGCGTAGACGGCCTTTTGGGGCAATGGGTATCTGACTTTGTTGCCGAGGAGACGATGACTTTTCTTCGGGTGCAGAACTCGTTGGACGAGGAGGTCTGGGTCATCTAGACACTGCTTTTCCCGTAGGTTGCGCTCTGAGCGGTATGCTTCCCGTCGAGGACTCATATCGTTGATCCTCATTCTCCATACCCCTGTGGGTTGACATGGGGTTCTTTTCCCGATGGGGCATTGGTGAGGAGGGCCTTCAGCCCGAATTTGGCTGCGGCCATCTTCGGTGTAATTGCTACGTCATTTCAGCCACGACAGAGCGTGGGAACTCATGCAGGAAGGCCATGGTAATAGTTAGAGGACATTCATCCTCGGGCAAGGAAGTCCCTGCTGCAGTTGTTCGGTTGCCGGTTGAACCAATGCCGCGGACGGGGACCTCGGAAGCCCCTTGTCCTTAAAATGCCGAGTTTCAACAATGACGACCTGGGAGTGGTTTCCCACAGACGGTGCCAAATGATGGCCATCGGCATCATCTCCACGGTGTGTCGTGGTGAGTGCGGCAGGGACTTCAGGAGGTGCAGACGAGTCCCGACGGAAGGTGCTCTGTGTGGATCACCTGTGACGGCCGGCGGCACCTTCATGTGGCAGGCACGGTGAGGCCGAGAAGGACTTCCGGTGTGGGAAGGAGCTGAAACGGGGATTCCTCAGGAGGACCTGCCTAAAACACTTAGAAAACAGGGGTTAAGAGGTCCCCGGAGTCTTTTTTCGGGGATCTCTTTCCTCTCTCCGCCCTGAATCCTTTCCTCTTAGCCCCCGTGAAAACACGGCAAGCCATACTTTCTTGTGCTCACTACTCCCTCTCCATCTCTCAAAGCACTGACTTGGGCGTCGGAGGCTCCTCCTCGGAAAAAGACTTTGGGGACCTCCTAACCCCTGTTTTCTGAGTGTTTTAGGCAGGTCCTCCTAAGGAATCCCCGTTTCGAGCTCTCTCCCATGCCGGAAGTCCTTCTCGGCTTCACCGTGCCTGCCACACGAAGGTGCCGCCGGCCATCACAGGTGATCCACATAGACCACCTTCTGTCGGGACTTGCCTGCACCCCCTGAAGTCCCTACCGCATTCACCACGACACACAATGGAAATGATGCCGATGGCCATCACCCTGAGTCTGCCTTCCGAGGATAGCATTGTAAGCTGACAGCACATCAATGACTATAAATCTCATCCTGTCGGAGGCAATTAACTCTTCCTGGCTATAGGGTATGACCCCTTTCAGCATCAAAGGCAGGTCGATATATCCAAGGATTGGAAGTTTGGCTGGTCCGACGTCGAAGGTAGGGGAGCTGACTGGGCTGAGATCGCTTCTCGGAATGCCTAACTTAGTCAACAGATGAGAAAAGATGACATCGGTGTTTGAGCCGTCATCGAGGAGTACCTTTTTGACATCCCAATTTCCTATCCTTGCCATGACAAGGAGAGCATCGTCGTGGGGGAACTTTACTATAGACTCGTCTCTACGAGTGAGTCTACTTGGGGAGTTCCCGTACTCCATTACGGAGATTTCTCCTATCTTCCTCTTTCTCTCAGCCGAGGGTATCCCGGTAGTGATGGTTTCGATAACCCCTGCTGATGGTGGCAGATTTTTTCTAGGACTTTGGTCCCGACGTCTATCCGAGTCATATTCTTCGTCATCCCCCCTCCTTTGTTCTTCCTTCCTTCCTTTTGGGGATGGCATCCACAAGTATCGACGGAGTTGACCCTGTTTGATTTGGGACTCAATATTTCTTCAGCTGGAAACAATCTTTGGTGTCACGGCCATGGTCTCGGTGAAACTGACAGAATTTCTTCATGTTTCTTTTGTTTTCAGAGGTCATGGCCTTTGGTCATGGGACTGTGGTCCCTTGCCTTTCTAGCACCATGAGGATGCTAGCTCTTGTGGTGTTCAAGGGGGTGAATGTCATGGGCCTTTTCGCCCCCTGCTTTCGGGGCCTTTCTCCCTCGTTCTAATGTCGAGGCTGATGGCTGGGCCCTTCGGCGCGAGGGTGTTCTCCTTTGGGTCCTCTTATCCTGAGTTCTTCGGCCGTTATATGCTGTTCGGCCCTCCTATAGAACTCCCGAAGAGTTTCTTGGGGTTCCTTGGAAAACTCATAGAACAATTGGGAGTCCCTCCGAAGTCCTCTGACCATCGCGAGGATGCGAATTTTTGGTCGAAAGTCGGGCACGCTCAATGCTTCTTGGTTAAACCTCTCAACGTAGTCGCGAATGTTCTCCCCCCCTCGCTGAGCTATGTCAAACATTTGTATTGGCATTTTGGCAGTTGGTTTGCTACCGATGAACTGCTGAGTGAAGGCAGTGGATAGCTCTTGAAAGCTTAGCAAGCTTCCGTGGGCTAGAGAGTTATACCATGCCATAGCTGGAACCGAAAGTGTTACTTCGAAGCACTTACAGAGTGTAGCGTCATCTGCGCCATGGAGTACCATGCTTCGCTTGTACTTTGTCAGGTGCGCCTGAGGGTCACTTCATCCGTCATACGTTTCTAGGCGAGGTACCTCGAAATCGCTGGGCATGGGTGCCTCCACCACCTAGCACACGAAAGGTGACTTTTCTCCGGTTTAGGAGTCAGACAACCTGGACCAAACTAGTTTTTGGGAGATCTGTCTCTCGACCTTCTCCAGTCTTCCCAGGATTTTTTCCATAAGGACAGTCGTGTTGACTTCTCCCTGTTGCCGCGTGTTCGCCGGTAAAGGCGAAGTCCTCATTCTCCTTGGGGAGCGACTTCATCGGGGAGGAGACGGGGACCTTCCGTAGGGGGATGCACTCCGTTGGCAGGAGGCCCTAGTCTCTTTTGGGGCTCCCCTCCTGGTAGGCCGTACCTCAACGGGTTCATTTTCTATGGAGGAGGCATCAAGGGAGTCCCCGCTCCCTAAACTTCGGTGGGTGGACCTCAAAGTCCTTTCCCGATGAGCAGCCGGGGGCGAGGCCCTTCGGACCAAAGGAGGTTAGGGTAACCTCTGATCAAGCTGTTGAGTTGTTTCGGCGATGATGGAGCGTTGGAAGTCTCGTAGGAAGCCCATCGTCACTGTTACCGGGCGGTCATCCTCCAGCACAGAAGTCTCTGCCATAGGTGGAGTGGTCGCCGGCTGAGCCTTGGGCGCAGGGGGGGAACTTGGAATCCCTTTGTCCTTTGAGCGCCGAGTCTCTATGATAGCGACATGGGAACGAGTTCCCACAGACGGCGCCAAAAGGTGCCCGGCGGCAGTTTCATCATGTGACATGGTAGGAGTGAGGGGGACTTCTGGTGGAGGAGAGCGCCTGAGGAGGAGGTGTCCCAGGGGAGGGTACCTGAAATGTTTGGAAGACAGAGGTTAGGAGGTCCCTGGAGTGTGTTTCCTTGGAGTAGCCTCCGACGCCCAAGTCAGTAGTTAGGAGATATGGAGGTGATAGAGATTGGAGAAGTATGGTCTCTAGTGCCCAACCCCTTTACCTGGGGTGTTTACCAAGTATTTATAGAGGAGCGAACGGTAGTAGTTCTCCTCATATGGCCGTCCCAGATCATGACACGTGTTCGATGGGATGCGATCCACGTCTTCGGGGAACAAGGGGGCACCCAGCCGATCATAGGCCGCCTGGCTAGGAGCCTACGCAACCCGAGTGATAGCCAAAGGCTGTCGCCTCAATCTGGCCGAATACCCTGCCATAACAACGGCCAGAAGAACTGGCGCTTCCCGGGAATAGGTGGAATCATGCACCTCGGGAGATAGCCTGAGAGCTCCGAGCCTCGGCACGCCAGTAAAACTTGAGGACTCCATTCGCCCCCCAAGGTTGTGAACAACGCGCCTTCGGAAAAGTGGCACCAGACATTGCTGCCCGAATATGATATCCCCGAAGGCGGAACCCCCTGGAACTGGGAACCCCCGAACTGAGGGTAGGCTTCCCGAAGAGGCTCTGTCCGAACTAGAGGACGACCTCGCCCAGGGACCCCGGGAGTACGGCAGGCGCATTTAAGGAAGCATTTAAGGAAGCCTCTGACACGTCCCACCACAGACGTAAAAAGTCGCCCTGACGCGCAGACGCCATCAGAATCATATCATGGCCCGTCTCAGC
This sequence comes from Aquilaria yunnanensis, assembly GCA_039654915.1. Classification (NCBI taxonomy): domain Eukaryota; kingdom Viridiplantae; phylum Streptophyta; class Magnoliopsida; order Malvales; family Thymelaeaceae; genus Aquilaria; species Aquilaria yunnanensis. The sequence continues at coordinate 82,836,156 of CM077598.1, forward strand.
ACAAGGCTCGAGGCCATCTAGTTACCAACTATCTGTCCCCTACGCCCAGACGTTCAGGAGCATCCGACCGCACACGTGTCATGATCTGAACGGGCTAGGTATTCCTATATATACAGGAAATAAATACTTGACAGGAGGTTGGCAGGCCGGAGATACAGCTCCCATACTCTGAGAAAATACCAGGCGAGACTTTTCGGCCTTTCTCTTTGAGCTAGTGACTTTCTCCTTCTTCCGGCCACCACTAACTTGGGCGTCGGAGGCTCCCCCCCCGGAAAAACACTCCGGGGGCCTCCTAACCCTGTTTACCAGTTTTCCAGGTACTCTCCTAGAGGCGATCCACCTTCCAGGCGTTCTTCCTCCTAGAAGTCTCCTCAACAGTCATCATGACTCACAACGATGAGGCCCTGGGCCATCATTTGGCGCCGTCTGTGGGAACCCGCTCGCAGATTGCCGTCGTTGAGACTCGGCGTTCTAAGGACAAGGGACTCCCAAGGTCCTCGTCCGCGCCTGAGATACAACCGGCTGCTGAGCAGACACTCCCAGAGACTTCTACGCCCGAGGAGGACCGCCCTCTGGTAATCACCATGAGCTTCTTGAGGGACTTTCAGCGCTCGGTCGTTGCTGAAATGACTCAGCAGATCGACCGAAGATGGCCACAGCAGTCGCAGGCCCAGAAACCCTCCTCATCAACACGCCCTCGGGAGAGAAGCCCCAAGTCTACACACCGCAGTTCAGAAAGTGGAGATCCTCGCGGAGAATCATCCACAGAAGATATAGCCCTCGGGAAACGGCCTGTGGGACAAACCGGGTCCAAGCGACCGAGAGTCTCACAGCGAAGCAGTTCGTCGCCTGAGGCGAGGGCCCTGACCCCTCCGCGCCGAACTCGCTCCCCGAAAAGGCGCCGTCGATCACCCTCCCGCGAAAATGGTCCTAGCGCCACTGCGCTTATGGAAAGGATATTGGCACGGCTGGACAGAGTGGAAAAGCAAGTGACCAGAAAACCCGTTTGGGACAGGCTGTCGGGGGCGTTATGCGAAGATGGCTCCCCGTTTATTCGCACCGTCGTTGAGGCAGCTATGCCAGGCGACTTCAGAGTGCCTAGGCTGGAGATCTATGATGGCCGGACTGATCCACAGGCCCATCTGACGAAGTACAGGCGGAGCATGATAATGCACGGAGCTGATGACGCTACCATGTGCAAATGCTTTGAAGTCACCCTCACGGGCCCAGCAACAGCATGGTACAATTCGTTGCCCCCAGGGACTATCACTGAGTTTCAGGAGTTGTCCACAGCCTTTACCCAGCAGTTCATTGGGAGCAGGCCGACGGCCAAAATGCCTGTACAGATGTTCGACATAGAGCAGAGAAACGGAGAGACGATCCGAGACTATGTCGAACGATTCAACAGGGAAGCACTCAGCGTCCCGGACTTCCGGCCCGAAATCCGCATCCTCGCTATGACACGGGGCCTTCGGCGTGACTCACAGCTGTTCTACGAGTTCTCAAAGGACCCCCCGGAGACCCTCGGAGAATTTTACCGAAGGGCAGAGCAGCACATGACAGCCGAGGAATTGAGGATGGCGGGGCCGAAGTCTGATCATCACCGCGCCGAAGGGTCCAGCCAGCAAGCCCGGTATCTTTCTGAACACACAGGTCGACCACGGCGAATGCGAGGAAAGAAACCTCAAAGTTTCACACCCTTGAGCACGACACGGACCAACATTCTCATGGCGCTGGAAAGGCAAGGGACGCAGATTCGGCGGCCAAAGGCCCTGGCCGCCGATAATAAGAAGAATGCCAAGAAGTTCTGCCAGTTTCATCGCGACCACGGTCATGACACCGAAGACTGCTTCCAGCTGAAGAAGTACATAGAGTCGCTGATCAAACAGGGCCAACTTCGCAAGTATCTGCGGATGCCCTCCCCTAAAGGCAGAAAAGAGGAGGAAGAGAGGGCCGAAAACGAGGACTATGACTCCGACAGGCGGAGAAACAGAAGTCCAAAAAGGCGCCTCCCACCTCCAGTAGGGGTCATCCAAACCATCACCACGGGGCTCCCATCCTCGGAAAGAAAGCGGAAGGCCAGAGAAATTGCTGTTCTGGAGTATCAAAGTCCATCAAAGAAATTGGCTCGCAAAGATGGCTCCACTGTCGTCTTCCCCCACGACGACCCGCTGCTGATAATGGCGAGAATAGGGAACTGGGACGTCAAGAGAGTGTTGCTTGATGATGGCTCAAATGCTGACGTCCTATTCTCGCACTTACTGCCGAGCCTGGGCATCACCAGCAGCGAGCTGAAACCTGTCACCACGCCCACCTTCGGCGTTGGGCCATCCGAACTACCCGTCCTCGGATGGATCGACCTCCCTTTGATGATGAAAGGCACTTCGGTAGACGGAGCAGCTGAGTTGTACGCGTCCACAATGACAAGATTCATCGTCATGGATGTCCCGTCTTCGTACAACGCCATCCTTGGAAGGCAGACTCAGGGGAACCTGCACATTCGCCCCGATGTGAAGTACTTGACTGTCACATTCGCCACCAAGGATGGAGATGCAGAGGTCTTCATCGACCAAGCCGAGGTAAGAAAGGTGTTTGTAAAAACACGAAAGGCTCCGGCAAACAGCTCTACACAAACGGTGGAGGCAAAGGCGCAGGAGAAAGGCAAAGAAGGAGATCCCGCAGAAGCAGAAACGGAAGCAGTAGATCTTGTCCCAGGACAATCTACCCGAATAGGGAAGAGCTTGCCCAAAGGTGATAAGGAAAATCTTGTATCCTTTCTGCTAAAAAATAAAGATCTGTTTGCCTACTCGCCGAAAGACATGCCAGGAGTGAACCCTGGCATAATACAGCACAGCCTCAAAGTAAGCCCGGAAGCAAAACCTATCAGGCAAAAGAAACGAAGCATCTCAGCCCACAAAAGCAACTTTGTGAAAACCGAAGTCCAGCGCCTATTGGATGCTGAAGTTATCAGGGAGGTCAAATACCCCGAATGGTTAAGCAACGTGGTCATCGCCACAAAAGAAGGTAGCAGCAAACTCCGGATGTGCATTGATTTCAGAAACTTGAACGATGCTTGCCCGAAAGACTCATTTCCCCTCCCGCCAATAGATCAACTGGTAGATTCAACGGCCGAATACGGGCTCCTGAGCTTCCTAGATGCCTTCAGCGGCTACCATCAGATAAGGATGGACCCGGAAGATGAAGAGAAAACTGCCTTCATCACCGAGGGAGGAACGTACTGCTATATAAGAATGCCCTTCGGGCTGAAAAATGCAGGAGCCACCTACCAGAGACTGATGAACAAGGTCTTTAAAGACCAAATGGGGAGAAACATGGAAGTATATGTTGACGATATGATAGTAAAAAGCAAGCTGCCCGGCTACCACGTTGCAGATTTGGAGGAAACCTTCCAAAAACTCAGAGCCTTCGGGATTCGCCTTAACCCCGAGAAGTGTATCTTCGGGGTGACGTCGGGAAAATTCCTTGGGTACATGGTATCCGAAAGAGGCATCGACGCCAATCCTGAGAAGATTAAGGCTCTACTTGAGTTCCGAACTCCTGCCACAGTGAAAGACGTGCAGAGACTAACCGGAAGAATAACCTCTCTGAGCAGGTTTATTTCCAGGTACGGAGATAGGTGTCGACCTTTCTTCAAAGTCCTCACAAAGGCAGCAAAGATGGAAGGCGACCTCGGAAGAAACAATCATCTCTGGGAAGGAGATTGCCAAAAGGCCTGGGAAGAACTCAAAGTCTACCTCGCCAGCCTGCCGACTCTGCGGCAACCTCGGGTGGGAGAACCCCTCGTACTATACCTCGCCGTCACAGAAAAGGCCGTGAGCTCGGTCCTGATAAAAGAAGAAGGGCCGAAACAATGGCCGGTCTACTATGTCAGCAAGTCCCTGCATGGCGCCGAAGTCAGGTACCCTTTGCTTCAAAAAGCTATATATGCCTTGGTGCTTGCAGGAAGAAGACTACGACCATATTTCCAGGCTCACCCCATCATCGTCCGAAGTAGTCTACCACTACGGGATGTTATGAAGAGAGTTGACCATTCGGGAAGGCTCTCCAAGTGGTGCATAGAGCTTGGCGAACATGAAATCACGTATGAGCCTCGAAAGGCCATAAAAGCCCAAGCATTGGCAGATTTTATCGCCGAAATACCCACCACTGAGGAGAACCACTCAGATCCGAAAGAAGGTGAGCCAGAATGGACCTTGCATGTTGACGGAGCCTCGGGGTCCGAACACCAGGGAGCTGGAATAGTTATAAGAGGACCCGAAGGCCTAGAGGTGATGAAGGCTATCAAGTTCAGCTTCAACGTCACCAATAATGTGGCTGAGTATGAAGTCCTCATAGCGGGATTACGCTTGGCCAGAAAGATTGGCGTGAGAAGCTTAAGGGCTCACAGCGATTCCCAGCTGGTAGTTCGGCAGACGGCAGGAGATTATGGGGCGAAGGACCCCATCTTGGCAAAATACCACGAGCTGGTAAGAAAACTCATCCAAGAGTTTGACGCCGTACGGATCGAAAATGTACCCCGGCGGAATAACACTGAGGCAGATTGCTTAGCGAAGTCCAAAACATACACCGAGGTGCTAGACCATCCAAGCATCTCCGTGCTAAGCGTAACGACCTCGGGAATGGGGTGGAAGGACCCCATAAAGAGATACCTCGCAGAGAATGAGCTTCCCGAAGACGCCGGCAATGCTGCAAGACTGCGAAGACGTGCCGGAAGATTCTTCCTGATTGGTGAAGAGTTATATCGGCAAGGATATGCAAATCCGCTGCAGAGATGTGTGGGCGAAGAGGATACTGAGATGGTCCTCGAAGAAGTCCACGAAGGCATGTGCGGCTCGCACGTTGGAACTGATGCCCTTGCAGCAGTGATACTCCGCCAAGGATACTTCTGGCCTACCCTGAGAAAGGACGCAAGGCAGTTCGTCCAGAAGTGCGGTAGTTGCCAGAGACATGCAAAAATCCAGAGGATACCCTCGGAAATGGTAACGTCGGCAGACTATCCTTGGCCCTTCGCAGTCTGGGGTATAGACCTCATTGGGCCACTCCCCACAGCGCCCGGAGGCGTGAAATTCTGCGTGGTAGCAGTGGACTATTTCTCAAAGTGGGTAGAGGCAGAACCACTAGCAACTATCTCGGCAAAAGAAGTGCAGAAGTTCGTGTGGAAAAACATCGTATGCAGATTTGGCATACCGAGGGTACTAGTAGCTGATAATGGATCCCAGTTCATAGACAAAGGATTCCAGGAATTCATCAGCGACCTCGGAATAAAGATGCACTTCGCCCCAGTAGCTCACCCCCAAAGCAATGGGCAGGTGGAAGTATCAAACAGGACCATAAAAGACGGCCTGAAAAAGAGACTTGGGGAAGCCAAGGGGAAATGGCCAGGAGAACTCCAAAGTGTATTGTGGAGCTACCGAACGACGCCACGAAGAGCCACAGGGGAAACTCCCTTCTCACTCGTCTTCGGAACAGAGGCCATTATCCCAATAGAGATAGTTCAGCCTTCAATACGGGTGCAAGTATTTGATGAAGGCGGAAACGACCTCGGCCTGAGAACCAAGCTCGACCTTGTGGCCGAACACAGAGAAATAGCCGAGCTGAGAAGAAAAGCTTTCCAGCAAAGAGTGGCCGCGGCTATCAACTTAAAAGCCAGGCCAAAAGAAATCAAAAAAGGAGACCTCGTTCTCCGAAAGGCCGACTTTGCACCCCGAAGGCCATCTCACGGAGTACTTCGCGCAAATTGGGAAGGACCTTATCTGGTTCTCGCCGAAGTACGAAAAGGCGTGTACAAGCTTGGCGACGCCGAAGGCGTAGAATTGAAAAACACTTGGCATTCAGATGCCTTGAAAAAATTCTACGCCTAAGGTTGAGCGGAAGAAGTATGTTGTACAAGAAATATTCTAAGTACAGAATGGTCTAGAGAAGAATGGTCTTGAGAAAAATTTTCAAGTATACCAAAATTGTCCAAGACAGATTTCCGCGAAGGTGCTCGCCACGAAAAAAGCGGTTGTGACTTCCCGAAGCCCCTTGAGCCACTATGCTCGGGAAAAATGGGAAACAAGAATCTTGCAAAGGTACTCAGCATAATCAGTGCAGAGAAAATTTTCCGAACACCCTTGAGCGAACATGCTCGGGAGAAAGGGAAAGCAAGAATCTCGCAAAAATACACGCCAAAACAAAAGCAGAGGTAATTTCCGAACACCCTTGAGCGAACGTGCTCGGGAAAAAGGGAATGAGCAATCTCGTGAAGATTTTCCTAAGTCCCTTGAGCAAATATGCTCGGGACAATAGGAAGACAGAAAAATTTGGCTAAAGATTTTCCGAAGGCCCTTGAGCGAACATGTTCGGGATAAAAGGAAACAAAAAGCCTGCAAAAGACTTAGCCAAATTTTTGCAAATTTTCCAGAAAGTCTCTTGAGCGAGCACGCTCGGGACAAAGGAAGGTAAAAAGTTTCTTTGGTTGCAGGTTTTCCGAAAGTCTCTTGAAGCGAACGTGTTCGGGACAGTGGAAATGAAGAAACTTGCAAGAAAGGACTTAGCCGAAAAGATTGTTCATTTAGAGCAAACGCTGCCTTACAAAAGAAGTGTCCAAAGAAGGAGCACGAAGGAGAAAAATAAGAGGAGCCCTAAAGCAAACTAGGGAGAGCCGGGTGGACGAAGACCAGGAAGCTTCAGATGCTCGACCCTGGACCACTGCCACCGAGGTCCCTCAGGAATATTTAGGCCCTCCAGAAAAGAGAGGTCCAAATCTGGGAACCTCTGCAGCACCTGGTGCCGAGCGAGGCAGAAGCCGTCCTGAAAGGCGACCTTGGCCATGTCGTCAGAAGTACGTTTTTGAATGCCAAGGACATTGACCTCGTCCCTCAGCTCAGCAACCTCCTCCTCGAGCTCGCTTATCCCCAGCATCTCTCCGGACTCCTTCTTCAGAGCCTCGACCTCGGCTTGAAGAGCAGTGTTCTCGTCCGTCAAAATCGACGCAAGACTGTCGGAAACAGCCTTGTCCTTGACAAGATCTTCATTGGCGGCAAGCAGCTCCTTTACTTGGTCGCCGAGGTCGGAAATCTTCCGGGAGGAGTCCTTTTCAAGTTCTTCTCTTTTCTTCGAGAACTCCTCCCGAACGGCAGCAAGTTGCTGAGAACAATCCGCTGTCAGCTGCTGGTTGCTGGCGATCACCTTCGCAAGCGAAGCCTTCGCTTCAGTGAGTTCCCGCGAAGTCGCATCCTTGGAGGCAGCCTGTCTGGCCACCCGAACACGGAGATAACCAGCGTACTCCAGCAGCTACGGCAAGGCAAAAGTCCAGGTTAGTACAAGTCTAAACACTTAGAAAATTGAGGAAAAAAGTGTAAAGACTATACCTGAGCAGCATGCTCGGTGACTTTTGCGGCGAGGGTATTATCCCCCGGGTGAGCCGCCGCAATGGCCCGGAAGGAGGCATCAGTGGTCATCCCCTTCCAAATCTCTTTGGTCATCTTCGGACAATCGTCGGAGAACAGATTCATATCCTCCGTAATTGTCCAAAAGGGCTCCAAGGGGATCTTCCCCTCAGGGATTGTGGCATCACGCAGGGCCCGTTTCCTCTCATGAATGGCCCTCCAGCCAACAGTAAGAGGCTCCCCTGAAAGTGAGAAGGAAGTTAGGAGCAAAAGAAAAATTCGCGAAAGGAAAAGGAGCTGAACTTCGCCTAAAGACATACCTGGAGGAACCTCGGAGACAGTGTCCTCGGGATCCTCGGGCCCCTCGGAAGAAAGACCCTTACCCTTCTGCCGGTACCGCTCCTCGGCGGTGGGTACTTCTACCACTACAGTGTTTCTGGGGGCCTCGAGGTCGGGAAGAGGCACCTCGGCGGAAGTAGCGGGGACCTCGGCCGGTGGAATTTCAACAAGACCAGCGTCTTCGCCAGCTTCTTCCTCCAAAAGCTCTGGCTGAGAAGGCTGGAGAGCCCTCCGAACTCGCTTCGCCGAAGGTCCCGCCCCTGTCGTCTTCCTTCTTCGGGAAGCCGCCTTCTTTGTCTGCTCCCCCTTCTCCACTTGGCCAGAAAAGAGGGCCTTGTAATAAGCGGCAGCCCCATCGCCCATCTCTGAAAAAGAGAAGAAATATCAGCGTAAGTCCGAGGAAAAAGTATAAAGGGATGGAAGATTACTCACTTTCGGCAAAAGTTTCGAAAGAAGTCTCCCCCTTAAGGAGCTTGACCAGCCAGGAGTCTTTCCCGGCGATGGCGGGAGCGGGCATATTGAGGTCAGTCACGTGCTCCTTAACCACTTTCAGCTCCCGAAGGACTTCTTCGGTCATCAACCTCCAGTTGATAGGGAAGGGGTAAAGAGCACGAGGAGAGACCTCGGGAGCCCAGTCAGCGACTGCCCGAATGCGGGCGTCGAAATCCGCGAACACGGAAGCCAACGGTGGGGTCAGCAGCATCCTCGGATCGACGACGTCTGCGTTCAGCACTCCCTGAGCCCACCTGGTCGGGACATCAGACCAGTTCTTATCCACCTTGAGGAAAAAGAACTTAGGCTGCCACCCCCGCCAGCTGTCCTTCGTGTCGAAGGTGAAGGTGAATTTTTTGCTCCCGGATCCCCGTGGTAGCAGGAAATAGAAGCCACCCTTCGGGACCACATAGAGCTTGTAGTACTGCATGAAAATGATGAAGTGGGGCTCTATCCCGAACACGCCACACATGCAGAGGTAGGCGTTAAAGTAGCAGTACGCGTTCGGGGGAAGCTGGTTCACAGCAATGCCATGGAATTGGCAGAACTCGCAAACCACCTTCGGGGGAGGATACCGAAGACCGGCCTTCAGTTGGGCTCGGAAGACGGTAACCTCGTCGCCACGGTTTGAAAAAGCAAAATGGCTAGAACGAGGCAGTCTGGTCACAGCGTAAGACGGAAGAAAGAATTTTTTCTTCCACCTCTCTAGTTTTTCGGGGGTGGTACAGCAAGGATGGGCCAGAAGAGGTTTCCAGCTCTCGGGAACAGGCATCGCAGACATGAAAAAGAGTTTGAGATGGAAAAGAAAATAGTTTCCAGAAAAAACTCAGAAGACGAGTTTGGAAAAAACAACAGTTTTCCAGAAAAACTCAGAAAAACAGAGGAATCAAGTACTCTGGAAATCAAAACCCACCAAAAGATTTGCCGGAGGACGCCGTCGTGAAAGTTGGTAGGAAAAAGCTCTGATTAAAGAAGCTCCGCCACAGAAAGCAAGATAAAACGCAAGAACAGAGGGCAGAGCAGAAAAAGAGCAGAAAAACAGTAAGTGGGACTTATGATAGAATGGGCTATTTATAGGCCAAAGGTGGGTAACCGAAAGAACATCATAAGTACCCATTGGAGGCGAACCGTCGCCGTAACTGCCCGCTGCACCCGAAAAGGTGCGCCCTCTGTAAATGACGCGCCTCTCCTCCAATGGCAAGAAGCCACGTGTCAATCGCTGCGCAGAAATGGGGGACGTGCCTCCCCAAACGTGCCTGGAAAACCGGGACACGCCTCCTGATTGGGACACGTCGTTTGACATCCCTGAGAAATGGAGACGCGCCGCTCAGTCTGACACGCTTGGCCATCAGACCTGCAGAAATAAAAAAGCAGGCCGCCTCGAGGACACCAAGAGACAGGCTATGGCTGAACAGCCCATGACTTTTGGGCAAGAGGTGTATCTTCGGTACAGGCTTTGCCTCGGAGACACCAAAGAATAGGCCAAGGCCGAACAGCCCAGACCCTCGGGCAAAAGGTGCGACCTCGGAACAGGTTATGCTTCCCAACAAGACTCCCAACGGCAACCTCGGAAAGAGATGCAAACCGAAGTCTTCACTTCGGCTTTCCAGAGGGGGGCATGTGATAGCCAAAGGCTGTCGCCTCAATCTGGCCGAATACCCTGCCATAACAACGGCCAGAAGAACTGGCGCTTCCCGGGAATAGGTGGAATCATGCACCTCGGGAGATAGCCTGAGAGCTCCGAGCCTCGGCACGCCAGTAAAACTTGAGGACTCCATTCGCCCCCCAAGGTTGTGAACAACGCGCCTTCGGAAAAGTGGCACCAGACATTGCTGCCCGAATATGATATCCCCGAAGGCGGAACCCCCTGGAACTGGGAATCCCCGAACTGAGGGTAGGCTTCCCGAAGAGGCTCTGTCCGAACTAGAGGACGACCTCGCCCAGGGACCCCGGGAGTACGGCAGGCGCATTTAAGGAAGCATTTAAGGAAGCCTCTGACACGTCCCACCACAGACGTAAAAAGTCGCCCTGATGCGCAGACGCCATCAGAATCATATCATGGCCCGTCTCAGCACAAGGCTCGAGGCCATCTAGTTACCAACTATCTGTCCCCTACGCCCAGACGTTCAGGAGCATCCGACCGCACACGTGTCATGATCTGAACGGGCTAGGTATTCCTATATATACAGGAAATAAATACTTGACAGGAGGTTGGCAGGCCGGAGATACAGCTCCCATACTATGAGAAAATACCAGGCGAGACTTTTCGGCCTTTCTCTTTGAGCTAGTGACTTTCTCCTTCTTCCGGCCACCACTGACTTGGGCGTCGGAGGCTCCCCCCCCGGAAAAACACTCCGGGGGCCTCCTAACCCTGTTTACCAGTTTTCCAGGTACTCTCCTAGAGGCGATCCACCTTCCAGGCGTTCTTCCTCCTAGAAGTCTCCTCAACAGTCATCATGACTCACAACGATGAGGCCCTGGGCCATCACCGAGAGTGGCGTACTAGGGTGTCTCTGCAAGCGGCGTGTCAGAACGTGTCTGGGGGCGGAGTGTCGAGGATGTGTCAAAGGCTCCTTAATTTCTCCTGTTGTACTTTCCGAGGTGACTCTAGTATCACAGGAGTATGTTTCCCGAAGGTAGTCTTTCTTAGGGATACCTCCACTTCCAAGGATGGTTTAATCGTCCCCCCGAGGTTGGCACTGTCTTTTCCTGGAATGGAGGATTGCCGAGGTCGGATTAGGGAGGTCGTACATCCTTCTTTCCATGGCAGGTAGTTTCTCTGCCAAGCTTGGTACTTTGTCCGAGTCTGGGGGTCCAGAAGGTGACGGGCACTTCGGCTATCACCCATGATGGTTCCGGGGGCTAACGAGTTGTACCACACCGTTCCCGGTCCGGAGAGGGTGACCTCGAAGCATTTGTACAAGGTGGTGTCATCAGCACCATGCAGCACCATGCTGCGCCTGTATTTGGTTAGGTGGACCTGGGGGTCACTTCGGCCATCGTAGGTTTCCAAACGAGGCACCTAAAAGTCACTCGGCATAGGGGCTTCGACTACTGCTCGGATAAACGGCAATTCATCTCTGGTGAAGGTTTCTGACAACCTAGACCAAACGGGCTTCTGAGCTACCTGTCTCTCCACCCTCTCCAACCTCTTTAGTATTTTCTCCATGAGCAATGTGGCGCTAGGCTCTTCTTCTTGCTGCCTGGGGGCCTTCAGTAATGGGGAGCAATACCTCTTTTTTTTAGAGTAACTTCGGCGGTGAGGGGATTGGGATTTTTTTTTTGGTGAATAACTCCTTCTGGGGGGATTCCTCGGCCCTTTGGACCCCATTTCTCCAGTAGGTCAAACCCTGGGGTGTATGGTTTCCGTCGAGGACTCATCACGTTGGTCCCCACTCCCCGAACTCCAATGAGTTGACTTCGGGCTTCTCTCCAGACGAGGTGCTGGTAAATGGGGCCTTCGGTCAAGATGCAGTTGTGGCCATTTTCTGTCTAGTTGCCGCGTCATATTGGCCACCACTAAGCGCTGAAAATCACACAGAAAACCCATCGTGATTGTTAGAGGATGCTCGTCCTCAGGCAAGGAAGTCCCTATGGTGGGTTGTTTGGTTACCGGTTAAGTTTCCGGCATGGACGGAGACTTCGGAAGTCCTTTGTCCTTAGAATGCCTAGTTTCGACAACAGCTATCTGAGAGCGGGTTCCCACAGATGGCGCCAAATGATGCCCACTAACATCTTCGTTGTGCAACATAGTTAGCCTGGAGGGGACTTCCGGTGAGGAGAACATCTAAAGGAAAAATTTTCGGGAAGAGGTCACCTGAAATACTCAAAGAACAAGCGTTAAGAGGTCCCCTGAGTGTTTTTCTGGAGTGTCTCCGATGCCCAAGTCAGTGGTTGAAAATGGAGAATAATAAGTAGGGAGTGGAGAGTGTTTCCATTTTTCTATGTGTCCTCGTCTTGCCTGGGTCATTTCCCGGATATTTATAGGGAGGTGCACAGGAGAAGTTCGTTTGCCACAGCCTTCCTTGATCACGACATGTGTTTGGTCGGATGAAGTCATGGAGAATCCTAATACAAATCTTTTGTAGTATTCAGCTAAACCTAGGAAGCTTATAATTTCATTTACAACCTTTGGTCTTTCCCATTCTTACACTACCTTGACATTTTCAGGGTCTACCTTAAGGCCTTTTCCATCTATAATATGTCCTAGGAAAGACACTTCCTTTATGCAGAATTGACACTTGGATAACTTAGCATAAACCTAATGTTCCAATAGAGTCTTTAAGACAATCTTCAAATGATGTTCATGTTCATTTTCATCCTTGGAATACATTAGGATTTCATCAATGAACACAACCACAAATTCATCAGGTCCATGAAAGCAACTAGGGCATTAGTCAAACCAAATGGCATGACTCTATACCCATAATGACCATATCTGGTCCTGAATGCATTCTTATGGATATCCTCCTCCTTTACTCTTAACTAAAAGTATCCAGATCTTAAATCTATCTTGGAAAAGATCTTAGCTCCCTTGAGTTGATTAAATAAATCCTCAATCCTAAGGAGTGGATACTTGTTCTTGATAGCCACTACATTACGCTTCCTATAGTCAATGCATAGTCCTGATGATCCGTCCTTCTTCTTCACAAAGGGCATTGGAGCTCCCCATGGCGAAACACTTGTCCTTATAAACCCTTTTTCAAGAAGTTCATCAAGTTGTTTCTTGAGCTCATTCATCTCAGATATAGGCATTTTGGAAAAAGGAACGGATATTGGGCTAGCTCCTGGTTACAACTTGATCTCAAACTCAATCTCCCTTGGTGAAGGAATACCTGACAGATCTTTAAGAAATACTTGTGAAAAGTCTCCCACTACAGGTATTCTATCCACTTCTTCATCACAACACAGGCCATTAAATGCATAACAGTAATTGTTACACCCAGAAAGTGATGAATGATTAATTACCGGGTTAAGTGGATTAGTGGCATAAATAGTTTCCTAATTTGGAAACTTAGCGAAATTATTTGTAGAGACTTTGAATTATTTATGGAATGGGCATTAATGAGTGTTGGACACTCTGAGAATTATGCTTGGCTAAGGCCAAGAGTTTGGGTTATAAAAAATGGCAAGTTTGGAAGTTGAGGGACTCAATTGCACAAAGAAAAGTTGGGTGGGAGGACTCAATTGCAAAGTTGGAGAAAGATGGAGGACCAAGTAAGTAATTTGGCCATTTTTCATGAAAAATATATGCATGGCCGGGCACCCCATGTTACCAATTTAAAATTGCCCTACTACACATTCCACTCATAATTATTTAATCCCTCCACTACATCCTCCACTCACCAATTAAATATTACCCCACTTACTTTTGTCCCCCACTTTCCCAATTTGACTATTCTATTACCCATGCCTTGTCTCCCACTACAAATCCCACTCACCATATTTTAATCACCCACTTACATTGTCTCCCACTTACATTAAACAATAATTTATTGGCCCAACATTTTTGGACTATTCTTTGTCTCCGACTTTACATTATTTAATTCTCCCCACCATCACTTATCCAAGCAATGCTTTAATGAGCATTTGACTTATTCTCCCACCTTTTTCATTCAAAATTCGGCCATACCTCCAAATTATGCATTTGATATGCATTTTGGGTGCATTTCACTTCATTTAGCACCATGACCAGCCACCTTCTTTGAATATACGTTTAATGCACATTTAGAATGCATTTGAGTTTCATTTCTCTTTCTTTTGCAAGTGCATAACCGGCCATCACTCCCACTTTCATTTCATTTTCATTTCCACTCTCTCTCTAGCACCAAAAGCTCTCCCTTCTCTCTAAGTTCCAGCCATGGTGTTCTTCAAACTCCATCTCCTTCTTTCTTCATCTAAGATTCAGCCATAGCTAGAAATGCATGTTCTTGCACATGCAAACACATTTTCTTGAAGCTTTCAAGCTCCTAAACCCATCTAGACCAAGAACAAAGTGAGAAATCAAAGAAAACCCATGAAGAAATGCTTGTGAAGTTTCGGCCATATGGATAAAATGGTGTTCTTGAGCTCACCTCAAGAGCTCCTTACATGCATGGCATTTCTAAGCCATGAAGAGCAAGAAGATGAAGACGAACTCCAAGAAAGTGAAGCTCAAGTTTCGGCCATTTAAAGGTTGTAAGTGAACCAAGTTTTTCTTGGTAGTTTCATGTATTTTGAGCTAGATGCTACTCTCTAATGACTTGGCCATGTTGGATTTTTGCAAGGAAATCAAGTGGATATTTCGGCCATGGAAGGATATTGTTGTTCTTGAGCTCAACTCAAGAGCTCTTTACATGCATGGCACTTTTAAGCCATGGAAAGCAAGGATGGAGGTTTCGGCCATGAGTATACATGGCATTTGGAGGCATGAAACCAAGTGTTCTTGGTGCCTCGAGGCTGTATGGCCATTCCAAGAAAGGAAACAAGCAAAAGATGAAAGAAAAGCAAGAGGAAAGTTTCGGCCAAGTGTGAATCTTGGCATGCATGGACATTTTTCCAAGTGTTCTTGGTATCATTAAAGTCCTTGTGAATATACAAGACAATGGCAAAAAGTTGGATGCAAAAAGGAGAATTTTGTAAGCTATGGAAGTACTAGAAGATTCAGCCAAGTAGTAATCTTGGCATACATAAGTTTAAACCATGTGTTCATGGTAGTACAAGTGTTCTTATCAACATGCAAAGTGTTTGCCAAGTGTTCTTGGCATAAATGGTCCTTAGAAAACTTGTGGGACTAATTTGAGCAAGAAAAAGAAATGATGGGGCTATTTGGGCCAAAAGTTAAATTTGAAGACCCAAATTGAAAACCAAGTGTTCTTGGTCCATAAGTTATGAAATGGGCTATTTTGGGCCATAATGGCATTATTGGCAAATGGGCTAAATCCTGAAAAGGTTAATATAGGCCCAAGTCCTGAAAAGGTTAATATGGGCCTAAAGGTTAAATTGGGCTAAAAATCCTGAAAAGGTAAAATTGGGCCTAAATGATAAGTTGGGCCAAGTCTAGAAAAGGAAATAAACAGGCCAAGTGGGCCTATGTTGCTGGAAAGGCCAAGTTGGGCCAGAATTCTAGAAAAGGCCAATGTAGGCCTGAGTTCACAGAAAATTGGGCCTCAGTTCACAGAAAGGCTAAGTGGGCCTTTGCCTCCTTAAGTGAGGTCCATTAAGGAAATGGCAAAGTTCCAACAACAAACAAAGCAAAGCAAAGGCAATGAGCAAAAGGTTACACCAATGGTGGTAAGGATCCTTTACTCACTTATTGCATGGTGTACTTCCATGATATTGTTTGTGAGTATAAATGCCCCTATGTGATGGTCATAGAACCAAGTGACCATAGGTGTGCAGCGGGTTAGTTGTTCTTTATGTGAGGGCTCATGTTACTTTCTTAGTTTAATAATTGGGCACGTAAGTGCATAATTGATGAGGTATCATTGCTTCGCCAACTTTGGGCACGTAAGTGCATATTGGACGAGGATTGTTGCTTCGGCAACTATGGATATGAATAATGGGCATTTGTGGATATATATATGGTTTGATTAGCTAATCAATATAAAGGCAAGTGTTAGAGTTTATAGTAAGAATGGCCAACTTACTATGTAACTCGGAGCTCTAGGGGAACGGGTGGTATGATTAAGAAGGAGAATTGAGGTTTAAAGCCTTGGACACTTGCCAGGGGTGCCAGTGGTGCCAGGGGTGCCATTGGTGCCAGTACTGCCAGTCTGGCCAGGGGTGCCAATAGTGGGTGGCAGTAGTGATTGCCCAGGAAAACTTGTGGTTGAGTGCGTGTGTTGTGTGCTTCTCTGAACTGTTGTTGTTTGTGCATGCTGACCCAAATTATTATTATTATTATTATTATTGTTGCTGCTATTGTGCTGTATCTTGTGTTTTCTTTGTTTTAGTGTTTTCCTTTGCAGGAACAGGATTATTTGCCATGATATTCTTGGCTTGGATTTATTTGCCATGGTATTCTTGGCATGGGATTTAATTGCCATGACAATCTTGGCTTAAGAATAGGCTTTGGAAGCCATATGTGACTACGAAAGTCACGAGAGATTACCTCATTCTGATTTGGCATTGCCATTACGTTCTTGGCACAATTTTGTCTTTTTAAGCCGGATATGATTACGAAAGTCATGAGTTACTTACCTCACACCTGGATCCTTACTGAGTTTTATAACTCACCCGCCCTTCTTTACTTTTTTCAGGAAGTGGATTGGATGGCTTGATAGATCAAGTAGGGAGTACTAGAGTACTCGTTATGTTTTGCTAAAGGGTTGGGTATGAGTTTAGTGTTGCTTAATATATTCATTTGACTCTAAGTGACTTATGTGGTATATTTTACTTGCAGAACAAGCTAATGGTTTGGACTTCCTTGTGCAGGCTTGTGGAGTCTAGAAGTTGTGGGAACAAGGTCTATTAAGCTGGAATGAGTTCTAGGTTATGAGTTAAAGTTTGGGTAGACATAAGAACTTGGTCTGTAAAACCTAAACTTAACTAGTTATGGACATATAGCATCCTTGGTATGTTTTCCAAGTAGGAGATGCTTGTTAGATGCACATTGTGATCATGATTATCTTAGGATGAATTTTGATGAAATGCCATGATGGATATTCATGTTATGTGTACTAGACTTGGCTGATGCTCATGGATATATAAATGTGGTTTTCAAAGTTGAAAATGAGATGGGCTTCTTTGTTGCCATGCATTGGATTAGTACACTTGATGGACACACATCCTATGCACTTAACGGATTAAGTGTATGCTTTGCTTGAATTGCAAGTATGATTTGCTGATTATGTGTGTAACTAAGGCAAGACTTCCAGTGAATCTGGATTTATTGGATTTTGTTGAAATGGCATCTAAAGACTTGTGTGTGTAACCGGCTAAATGGTAAAGTCCATAAATGGAACACTAGAATTCCACATAGGTATTAGCTCGTTCCTGGAGAGCACCCTGACAACACATTGAAAGTATTTAAGTAACAAGCTAGTACCAGAATAGATCCTGGAGTCACGCCGTAGGTGCTCATAACTAGCTAATAAAGCCCCTTCAGTGTGAATAACTTCCGCTGCATTAATCTGATAATCGGGCCCAGATGGGCCAGGGGCAGTTTGGGGCGTGACAGTAATCATGCTCAGAAATCATAGGTATTTCATCTAATCCCTTTAGTTCCATTCCCTGCATTTCATACACTAATTCCTTATAATTCACTAATGCATGCACTTCACCATCAAGCAATGTGATTTCCCTCTTAGCATAAACAATTCTTATGTTATACAAAGTAAGCCAATTCATACCCAGTACTATATCATACTTAGGAATATCCAACACTTGCAGATTAGTCATAACCTTAGTCTTTCCTGCTAATAGCTCACAATCCTACCTAGATCATTAGTGAGAATACATTGACTATCTGCTGTTTTCACTAAGGAATCCTAGGCATGATTTCTATGGGCAACTTCATGGCATCAATAAATTTCCTAACCACTATAGACACAGATGCACCAGTATCAAACAAAACACTAACAAGTACATCATTTAAGTAAATGTCACCTCTTAGTGCTCTCCCTCCTGTGGAGACTCTCGTCTTTCCATCTGGAACACTCTGCCAACTCCTTGCACTAGAGGTCATGGCACTAGAGGAACTGGTCTCTGCTGTCCTTCCCTCGGTTCTCTAGAAGGTCTCACTAGACCTTGGTTTCTGGTCTTCTTTCGTGAGCATGTGGGCAATCTCTGATCCAATGATCCATTGCACCATATCTCAGACATGCCTGGGTGTCAAAGTAACAAGGTTTTTTCCCATGAAACCTTTTACACTTAGGGCACCTTGGGCCAGGGGCCCCTTTAGCCTTGCCCACACCACCTGGATGGGAACTTTTGGCAATTTCTTTGCCATGTAGTGGCTTTTTCTGCTTGCCTCATGTATGGCTACTTTCTCCAGGTCTACTGGGAAAGTACCTACTCTCATACTCCTCTTACTCTATCAAGCAGGCCTTTTGGACTACCTCATAGTATGTCACTGCTCCAAATGGCCTCATAGCCCTTCTAATGTCTAATCTTAGGCCTCTAACAAATCTCTTAGCCTTCAACTTTTCCAGTCCCTAATACTGAGGAGCATACCTCACTAACCAATTGAATTTGTGATTATACTATAGGACACTCAGGTTGTCCTGCCTAAGAGCATCAAATTCAGCTTACTTCAAGTCCTTGATGGCATCACTAACATACTGCTCTGGAAAAAGCTGAGTGAACTCTGGCCAGCTCATCTCTATATCTCCTCCTGGCCTTCTGACCCTTTGGATAGCATATCTATCTCTAGTGCTCCTCCACCACATCTCTGCACTGTGTACTAAATTATAAGTAGCCAGTGATACTTTCTTGGTGGGGCTGAGTGGCATCCTCTCAAACATTTTTTCAAAGAAGATTAACCACTCCTTAGCTCTTTCTGGTCCTACTCTTCCATTAAACTATAAAGGTCTTAGTCATTAGAGCTTCTCCAACATTCAGACATCATCTGGGCCTTCCAGATCCTCTACTCTCTGTCTCCTACCTAGCTTTGTGAGAACCTCCGCATGATGATGCTCTCCATGATCTCTATGCCTTTTCCTGCCTCTTCTTTCATGGCCTTCCTCAATCTCATTCCTAGTGGAGGAATGGTCATAGACTAAGGGATTAGCCCTAAACACCTGACCAACCTCAGATCTCACTATTTTTCCTCTTGGATTTCTCTTATCCTCATCTTCCACCACAATAGTTTCATCATTTGTATGTTCTGATATTCCAAAAAGAACATATTCAGATGTGTTCTAAGTCTCCTCTTCGGCTTATTGATGCATATTTTGAACTGGTTCTCTTTGTGTTTATGCTTGTATCAGCCTTACTAAGTTTTCATTGATTAGAACAAACTTCCTCTGAAGCTCCAACCAAATCTGTGGCACTTCAGGGTTTGGTGCCCCCTGTTTGTTACCACCTTCACAAAATGGGAAAATTACAACATAAGGACCTAAACTTGTATACTTTAATTATCACCATAGTGTATGAATTGTGAATTGTAAAGTATTCAACATACACTCCCCTAAGTGGCCCAAATAATGATAATTTTCTCCCTAAGAAAGCATTGGCATATTGCCTAATTTTCAAGTAACCTATGGACTAAAATGTAAGGTTACAAAAGTTGGGTACTCAATTACACAAATTTCCAAAGATGGCTATGGAAAGGACATGGATGGAACTATGACGAAAGGACATGGATAGAATTAAGGATATTGTTGGGGACCAAAGTGCTCAAGAGGCAAAGTTAGTCATTTAATTCTTAAGGACACTTAAGGGCTTAAGTGTCCTAAACTTTTCTAAAAGGTGAAAATAACCCTTGACCAATGGTAAAATAGGTTAAAAACTGTCATTTTCCCATCCTAAATGGCTGATAAAAATGTTGTGCAACTGTGGGATAAAGTTTTCAAAATTTGCAAACATGCCATTACTAAAGACCAAGAAAGAAATAAAGCTAGAAAAAGGTCATTTTCTACCCATTTTCTTCCAAAAATTTGAGCTGCACCAGCTAGGGTTCTTCCTTAAACTCCTCCACATCCCTTCATAGCCACCTCACTGCAAACAATCGAGATAAGGCAAGAGAAGACAACCAAAGGATCAAAGAAGACCATAAACCCTAGTTTTTGGGTTTATCTAAGGTTTATTTGATTTCCAGCAAAAGGTAAGGAGTTCTATTGCTCTCATGGACTATTTACTATATTATTCAAACATCGATGGAGCTACGGCTAAGTTTGGAACAGAGCCAAGTTCCTGATGAACCAGGCTTAGTTAGGGGAGTACACTTAGTAAAGGTTTTGTGACCTAGTGTGAAGTGCACAGTGATGTCAGCAAATTTAAGGGTTTCTAGAGCTCAAAGTTAATATTAACTACTTTGAAAACTCTCCTAAGGTTATGCTTATGCTTGAGGAGGGCTACCATAGTGACCTATGTATGTTTATTACACGTTTTATGAACTAACCAATGAATGTTGTTGCTGTTGCATACATGTCTTTATTGTTTGTGTTTGATTGCTGCATTTGGATGCTCTATATTGGATATTTGCCTTGTGTTTTAGTGTCTTTGGATGCAATTGATTGCTAAAGGTCACATTAAATTAGTGTTAAAGTGTTCTCCTTACTATGTTTCTCCATGAAACTTACCTCCCTTCAAATCTGCCCATTTCAGGTCCAGCAGAAAGATCACATTCAAACTGACCCTTTTTATTTGGGTTTTGATCTGAAATTTTAGGTACATGCATTCCATGCGTCTAGCTGTGGTCTGGAAAGTTTGGTGATTTTAGGAGCCCATTTGGTATTTTTACTGATGGTGCTTATTGTGTTATGCAGCAGCTATCCAGCATCATATTTTGGAGTGCATTGTGTCTCAAACATCTCCTGTGACTTGGTACGTGTCTTTTCATGATTTAAGGCCATGATATAGTGCATGGATGCATGTACATGTTACGCATGTAAAGTTAGAACAAGTGTGTGAACATTTGAGGATGGTTCTAATATGTATGTGAAGGTGGTGCACAAGCTGTCTAAGTGAGAATGATGGGCTGTTTGTGTTACCACCTCATAAAATGGGAGAATTACAAGTGCGTCATAATGGCTAAAAACCATTATATTGTGTAATTCTCATCATAGGGATTGAAGTGTAGGGGGTAAAAGGAATGATCAACACCTCCTTAAAAGTGTTCCAAGTTGGTAACTTGGCCCCTAAGAAAAGCCTTAAGGATTGCTTGTTTGTCAAGCAACCTATGGACTTTTTTGTAAGGTTTTGGAAATTCGGGTACTCAATTGCAAAACTCTCAAGAAAAGAGACTTCGAGAGTTATGGGAAGGATATAAATGGTATGAAAGTGCTATTGGAGGACCAAATTACTCATGGAAGACAAGTTTGGACAAAGGAAACACTAAAGGCAATAAGGACCTACATGTCCTAGTGTAAACCTTAAGATGTTCAAGCTTTTGACTTAAGTCTAAGGGTGGAATTTTGGGGTTATCCCACCATGGGGGAGGCAGCCAAGACTTGATAATTAGTCAAAAATGTTGGGCACATGTGTACCAATGATTTTAAGACAAAGAAACCATAATTAGTGAGAAGGAAAATGACATAAAGCAAGGTTAAGCTTGTTAAGTGTGTTTTAGTGCCCTTAAGCTCATTTAAGGCCATTTAAGTGGCCAAATCACTTATCCCTCTCTCATTTTCGTCCTCCCCCAGCCCAAGAACACATCCATACTTCCTCCATAGCCACCACACCTTCAAACTTGCAATTGATTGAAATTGAAGGCAAAAGAAAGCAATTGGAAGCAAACTAGAGCTATTTCTTGGATACTTCAAGGATCAAGCTTGATTTTCAGCCTACCCACTTTGGTAAGGGTTCTCTTGCTCTCATGGGTTGTTTTTTGTTTTTTCAAACATGCATGGAGCTATGGCTAAGCTTGGAAGAGAGCCATGAGCTTGATGAACCAAGCTTATTGAGGGGAGTGCACTTATTGAAGGTTTTGTGACCTATTGTCAAGTGCACAAAGATGGCAATGAAATGAGGGTTTCTAGAGCCCAAAGTTAGTACTAACTAGTGTTAAAATCCTCCTAAGACCAAGCATTAGCTTGAGGAGGGCTTCCATAGTGATTTGGTTATGTTTATTATGTGTTTTATGGACTAACCTATGGTATATGTTGCTGCCACATTTCATGTGTTTGTTGTTTGTGTTTGGCTGCTGCATTTGGTTCCTATATCTTGTATATATGCATTGTGGTTTTTTCGTTTTAGTACCTTTGGATTCAGGTTTTAATGATGGTTACATTGCCTATTGAATCCAAGTGCTACCCTTACTAAGTTTCTCAATGAAACTTACTCCCCTCAATTCTGTCATTTCAGGTCCAGCAGAAAGATCACCTTCAAACTAACCTTTGTGGTTTGAGTTTTGATCCGAATTTTCAGCTACATGAACTTCCATATGTCTAGTTTTGATCTGGAAATTTTGATGATTTTAGGAGTACATTTGGTATTTTTAATGGTGGTACTTATTGTGTTGTGCAGCAGCTGTCCAGCATCCTGTTTTTGGAGCCCATTGTGTCTCAGGACCTCCTATAACCTAGGGCACGTATTTAGCTGAGTTAAGACCATATTCTAGTTCATGTATGCATTTACATGTAGTGTATGTAAAATGGGTCAAGTATGTGAATATTTGAGTAATGTTTTGGCTATGTAAGTGATGTGGTGCAAAGCTTCCTAAGTGTGAATGATGGGCTGCTTACTTGTAAATTCTGTTTTGACCACATAAAGTTGTTAAAATAAAGGGAATGTAATTCCTATGTGTAATGGACATATATGGGATATCCTTGGAGCGCTTTCCCCTTGTGAATGAAGTGTTTGCATGGTTTGGTAAAATTGTATGGGCAAAATGGTCCAAAAGTTACCAGAATTTTGAGTCTGGACATAAAGTTTAATATCTCCCTGTGTAGAATGAATCTTAGTATAAAATTTTTACCACACCTATAGGACATCAAGACGGTTAACTAGGCTTTGGAATTTATGGATTTAGAGCCCTGTAGCCAAAGATATGAGATTGCAAAGTTTGCTGAGTTACTGTTCAATTGGTCAGAATTTTGTAACCAACTTCAAAAATCCATAACTTGGTCCATAGGTGGGCTATTGATGTTAAAAAAAATTTCTTGGTTTGCTCTAAGTCTATACTTGATAATGGAGCAAAGAAAACAAGGGGGTATGTGGCTAGAATGATACAGTTTTTTAGTGGAAGTTACAGGTGCAGTAGCTGGCCACTAGAACTTAACAAGATTGCCTAATGTGTGGAAGCCAAAACTAAGACTTGTGCTAGTGTTTTCCTTCTTAGCTGCCATAGTGTGCATAAATGTAAATATGTGTGTTATGGTTAGACCAATATGCATGTACTTACATACTGGTCAAGAGGGTCACTTGAGTATGTACACTAGGGGTGTTGTTCTGATGACCCACAGGACACACCAAACCTGGGAGTTTAAATGCACAGTTTTGGCACCATAAATAGACTACCCCGGAATGGGTAACAGTTTGTTTGTAAATTTTGTTTTGACCACATAAAGTTGCTATATACAAGAGCATGTAATTCCTATGTGAATTGGACATGTATGGGATAGTCTTGGAGGGCTTACCCTTGTGAAGGAAGTGTTTGCACTCTTATGAAATTTTGTATGGGCATAATGGTAAAGAAATGGACAAAATTTTGAGCCTACACTCTACATAGGGAGATATGGAACTTTGAGTGTAGGGTCAAAATTCTGTCCACTTTATGACCATTACGCCCGTACAAAATGTCATAAGTGTGCAAACACTTCATTCACAAGGGGTAAGCCCTCCAAGGTTATCCCATACATATCCAATACACATGGGAATTACATGCTCTTGCAAATAGCAACTTTATCTTGTCAAAATAGAATTTACAAACAAGCAGCCCATCATTCACACTTAGACAGCTTGTGCACCACCTTTACATACATAGCAAAACCATCATCAAATGTTCACATACTTGTTCCAACTTTACATGCCTTACATGTACATGCATCCATGAACTACATCATGGGCTTAACTCAGCTAAAGACAAGTACCCAAGTCACAGGAGATGCTTGAGGCACAATGCACTCCAAAACAGATGCTAGACAGCTGCTAGTAACATAATAAGCACCATCACTAAAAATACCAAATGTGCTCCTAAAATCACCAAACTTTCCAGATCATAACTGATGGCCAGGGGCCTCATCGTTTATAGTCATGGTGACTGGTGGAGAGACTTCTGGGAGGAAGAACGCCTGGTGGAATGGATAGCCCAAAGGAGAGTGCCTGAAAGCTCAGAAACAAAGGGTTAGGAGGCCCCCGGAGTGTTTTTCCGGGGGGGGAGCCTCCGACGCCCAAGTCAGTGGTAGCTGAGAAAAAGGCAAAGGTAATAATACACAGGGTTGAAGAGTCTCGCCTGGTAATTTTCTCAGAGTGTGGGAGCCGTATTTTTGCCAACCAGCCCCCTGCCAAGTATTAATTCCTGGTATTTATAGGAGTGCCTAGCCCGTTCAGATCGCGACACGTGTTCGGTCGGATGTTCCTGAATTTCCGGGCATAGGGGACAGATAGCTGGTAGCAGGTTGCCTTGAGCCATGTGCTGAGACGGGCCATGATGTGATTCTGATGGCGTCAGCGTGGCAGAGCGCCTTTTGAGGCGGATTGTGGCGTCTGTGAATGGATGTGTCAGAGGCTTCCTTAAATGCTTCCATAAATGCTCCTGCCATACTCCCGAGGTCCCTGGGTGAGGTCGTCCTTTAGTTCGGACAGAGCCTCTTCGGGAAACAAGCCCTTAGTTCGGGGGTTCCCAGTTTCAGGGAGTTCCGCCTTCGGGGATATCATGTTCGGCTCGCTATGTCTGGTGCCGCTTTTCCGAAGGCGATCTGTTCACAACCTTGGGGGGGCGAGTAGTGTCCTCGGGGTTTCCTGGCGTGCCGGGCTCGGAGCTCTTCGGCTATCTCCCGAGGTGCCTGATCGCACCTTTTCTCGGGTAGCGCCAGCTTCTTCTGGCCATCATTGTGGCAGGGAGTTCGGCCAGATAGAGGCGATAGCGTTTGGCTATCACATGCCCCCCTTTGGAAAGCCGAAGTGAAGACTTCGGTTTTGCATCTCTTTCTGAGGTTGTGTATGGGAGTTTCTTTGGAAGCTTAACCTGTTCCGAGGATGCGCCTTTTGCCCGAAGATCATGGGCTCTTCGGCCTTGGCCTGTTCTTTGGTGTCTTGGAGGCGGAGCCTGTGCCGAAGACACACCTCTTGCCCGAAGGTCATGGGCTGTTCGGCCATAGCCTGTTTCTTGGCGTCCTCGAGGTGGCCTGCTCTTTGTTTCTGCAGGTCTGTTTGGCCAAGCGTGTCAGTCTGAGCGGCGCGTCCCAGTTTTCCAGGGATGTCAGAAGACGTGTCCCAGCTTTCAAGGGACGTTTGGAGGACGTGTCCCCCATTTTTGCGCAGCGGTTGACATGTGGCACTTTGCCATTGGAGGAGAGTCACGTCGGTTACAGAGGGCGCGCCTTTTCAGGTGCAAAGAGCAGTTATGGTGACGGTTCGCCTCCAAAGGGTACTTATGACGATGTTTCGGTTACCCACCTCTGGCTTATAAATAGCCCACTCCATCATAAGTTCCTTTTGGTTTTTCTTCTGCTCTTCTCTCTGCTTTGCCCCTGTTCTTGCACTTTCTTGCTTTCTGTGGCGGAGCTACCTTAATCAGAGCTTTTTTCCAGGCAACTTTCGCGACGGCGTCCTCAGATTTTGGCAAATCTTTCGGTGGGTTTTTGTTTTTCAGAGCGCTTTGATCCCTGTGTTGTTTTGAGTTTTTCTCTGGAAACTGTTTTCTTCCATTTTCAAACTCGTTTTCATGTCGAAAATGCCCATTCCTGAGAGCTGGCAGCCTCTTTTAGCCCATCCTTGTTGCACCACCCCTGAAAAGTTAGAGAGGTGGAAGAAAAAATTCTTTCTTCCCTCTTACGCCATTACTAGGCTGCCTCGTTCTAGCCATTATGCTTTTTCAAACCACAGTAAGGAGGTTACCATTTTTCGAGCCCAGCTGAAGGCCGGTCTTCGGTATCCTCCCCCAAAGATGGTGTGCGAGTTCTGCAAATTTCATGGCATTGCTGTGAACCAGCTTCCCCCGAACTCGTTCTGCTATTTTAACGCCTACCTCTGCATGTGTGGCGTCTTCGGGATAGAACCCAATTTCAGAATCTTTATGCAGTATTACAAGCTCTCTGTGGTCCCAAAGGGTGGCTTCTATTTCATGCTACCTCGGGGATCCGGGAGCAAGAAATTCATGTTCACCTTCGCCACTAATGATAGCTGGCGGGGGTGGCAATAGAAGTTCTTCTTCATGAAGATGGACGAGGGCTGGTCGTATGTTCCGACCAAATGGGCTCAGGGAACACTGGATGTGGACGTTGCTGATCCGAGGATGCTGCTGACCCCAGAGTTATCTCCCTTGTTAACGGATTTCGACGCCCTCATTCGGGCTGTCTCTGACTGGGATCCCGAGGTCGTTCCGCGCGGCCTTTACCCTTTTCCAATCAACTGGAGGTTGATGACCGAAGAGGTCCTTCGGGAGCTAAAGGTGGTAAAGGAGCACGAGACTGACCTCGAGATGCCAACTCCTGCCATCGCCGGGAAGGATTCCTGGTTGGTCAAGCTTCTTAAGGAGGAAATTTCTTTTGAAGCGCTGGCCGAAAGTGAGTTATCTTCTACTCCTTTACTACTTTTTTCCTCGGACTTACGCTGATGTTTCTTTCCTTTTTCAGAGATGGGCGATGAGACTGCTGCCTATTACAAGTCCCTTTTCACCAGCCAAGAGGAGAAGGGCGATCAGTCGAAGAAGGCATCTTCCCGAAGGCGGAAGTCTACTAGCGCGGGGCCTTCGAGGAAACGAGCAAAGAGAGCTGCCCAGGTTCCTCTAGAAGAAATTCCCGAGGAGACCGCCGAGGAGCCTGGGACAGCCGAAATTCCGGTGTCTGAGGCTGCTGCTTCCGAGGTCCTTTCAACCGACATTGCTCCTCAGAGTCCTACCGCGTCACAGGCCCTCATTGATGTAGTGGTAGAAGTACCTTCTGCCGAGGAGCGGCGCAAGCAGAAGGGCAAGGGCATTTCGGCCGAGGAGGCCGAGGACTCCGAGGACATTGTTGTCGAGATTCCGGCAGGTTTGTTTCCAGACAAAGTGTTCTTCCTTTGTTTTTTCTGGATTGGTTTCTTTGTCTTTTAATCTCCTTCTCATTCTTACCATGCAGGGGAGTTGACTACCCCTGACTGGGTGGCCGAACATGCTCGGAAATGAGCTCTTCGGGACGCCAAAATCCCGCAAGGGAAGATACCCAAGGAGCCTTTCTGGACGTTCACGGAGGACATGAATAGGTACTCCGAGGACGTTCCTCAAATGGCTAAGGAAATTTCGAAGGGGGTGCTCACCGAGGCCTCCTTCAAGGCTATAGTGGCGGCCCATCCGGGGGATAACACCCTCGCCGCAAAGATCACCGAGCATGCTGCTCAGGTATATCCTTCACAGCTCTTTCCCTTCAATTTTTTCCTAAGTGTTTGGCTCTTACTGACCTTGCGTTTTATCTTTTTGCAGTTGCTGGGGTACGCCGCCTTTCTCCGAGTTCGGGTGGCCAGGGAGGTTGCTTTCCGAACTTCGGCCACTCAAACCATGAATGAGACGATGGCCGCACTCGCGGAGTCGGTCGCCAAAAACCAGCAGCTGAAAGAGGCTGCTGAGAAAGAAGTAGCTGCCCTTCGGGAGGAGTTCCGGAAGGAAAAAGAAGAACTTCAAAAGGACTCCTCCAGGAAGATCGCTGACCTTGGTGACCAAATAAAGGGAATGCTCGCCGCCAACGCAGATCTTCTCCAGCACAAGGCTGGTTCTGACAGCCTTATAGTGTCGTTGACGTGTGAGAATAACACTCTCCGGGCCGAGGTCGAGTCGTTGAAGAAGGAGCCGAAGGGGGAGGAGCGGATAAAGGCGCTGGAGGAGGAGGTCGCGGATCTGAAGGACTAGCTTGACGACCTCGAGCTTGAGAAGAACAAGTCTGATCAAATGAACAAGGTCGCGTTCCAGGACGGCTTCTGCCTTGCTCGGCACCAGGTTCTCCAGAGGTTCCCAGATCTGGACCTCTCTTTTCTAGAGGGTCTAAACATTCCTGGGGGACCTCGGTGGAAATGGTCCAAGGTCGAACATCTGAAACTTCCTCCTTCAATTCCAGCGCCGAAGGTGGTGGAAAAGGGCGGGCAAACGAGTGGCTCTCTGGACGCCGCGAACCCTTAGGCTATTTTAGGGCCCCTTTTCCTTCCCTTCTATTTTGTAATCCTTCTTCGGGCAGTTCTTTATTGTAAAGCAGCTTTGCTCTTAATGAAGATTTTTTGGCTAAGTCTTTTCTTGCAAGTTTCTTCATTTCCATTGTCCCGAACACGTTCGCTCAAGAGACTTCGGAAAACCTGCGATTAAAGAAACCTTTTTACCTTCCTTTGTCCCGAGTGCGCTTGCTCGAAAGACTTTCTGGAAGGCCTGAAAAAATTTGACTAAGTCTTTTTGCAGGCTTTTGCATTTCCAATTTACCCCGAACATGATTGCTCAAGGGACTTCGGAAAACCTTCAGTCAAATTTTTTTTTTTCCAGTTGTCCCGAGCATGTTTGCTCAAGGGACTTCGGAAAACCTTTCGCGAGATTTTTCACTTCCCATTTTCCCGAGCATGTTCGTTCAAGGGAGTTCGGAAAATTATCTCTGCGCTGGCTATGGCGAGTACTTCTGCGAGATTTTTGTTTTCCATCTTTCCCGAGCGTGATGGCTCAAGGGACTTCGGAAAGTCATATCTACGCTTTATCATGGCGAGCATCTTTGCGGAATTCTGTTTTGCACAATTCCTGTACACTTAAGAATTTTTCTCAACGCCATTCTGTACAACATAACTCCTCCGCTCAACCTTAAGCGTAGAATTTTTTCAAGGCGTCTGAGTGCCAGGTGTTCTTCAATTCTACGCCTTCGGCGTCGCCAAGCTTGTACACGCCTTTTCGTACTTCGACGAGAACCAGATAGGGTCCTTCCCAGTTTGCGCGAAGTACGCCATGGGATGGCCTTCGGGGTGCGAAGTCAGCCTTTCGGAGAACGAGGCCTCCCTTCTTGATTTCTTTTGGCCTGGCCCGTAAGTTTAAAGCCGCGGCCACTCTTTGCTGAAAAGCTTTTCTTCTCAGCTCGGCTATTTCTCTGTGTTCAGCCACAAGATCGAGATTGGTTCTCAGGCCGAGGTCGTTACCACCTTCATCAAATACTTGCACCCGTACTGAAGGTTGAACTACCTCTATTGGGATAATGGCCTTTGTTCCGAAGACGAGTGAGAAAGGAGTCTCCCCTGTGGCTCTTCGGGGAGTCGTTCGGTAGCTCCATAATACACTTTGGAGCTCTCCTGGCCATTTCCCCTTGGCTTCCCCTAGTCTCTTTTTCAGGCCATCTTTTATGGTCCTGTTTGATACTTCCACCTGCCCGTTGCTTTGGGGGTGAGCTACTGGGGTGAAGTGCATCTTTATTCCGAGGTCACTGATGAATTCTTGGAATCCTTTGTCTGTGAACTGGGATCCATTATCAGCTACTAGTACCCTCGGTATGCCAAATCTGCATACGATGTTCTTCCATAGGAACTTCTGCACTTCTTTTGCCGAGATAGTTGCTAGTGGTTCTGCCTCCACCCACTTTGAGAAATAGTCCACTGCTACCACACAGAATTTCACGCCTCCGGGTGCTGTGGGGAGTGGCCCAATAAGGTCTATACCCCAGACTGCGAAGGGCCAAGGATAGTCTGCCGAAGTTACCATTTCCGAGGGTGTCCTCTGGATTTTCGCGTGTCTCTTGCAGTACCACATTTCCGGATGAACTGTCTTGCGTCCTTTCTCAGGGTAGGCCAGAAGTATCCTTGGCGGAGTATCACTGCTGCCAGGGCATCAGTTCCAATGTGTGAACCACACATGCCTTCGTGAACTTCTTCAAGGACCATTTCAGTATCCTTTTCATCCACACATCTTTGCAGCGGATTTGCATATCCCTGCCGATATAACTCTTCGCCAATCAGGAAGAATCTTCCGGAGCGTCTTCACAGTCTTGCAGCATCGTCGAGGTCTTCAGGGAGCAAATTCTCTGTGAGGTATCTTTTTATTGGGTCTTTCCACCCTGTTCCCGAGGTCGTCATGGTCAGCACTGAGATGCTCGGATGGTCTAGCACCTCGGTATATGTTTTCGACTTCGCCAAGCAATCTGCCTCAGTGTTATTCCGCCGAGGTACATTTTCGATCCATACGGCGTCAAACTCTTGGATGAGCTTTGTTACTAGCTCATGATATTTTGCCAAGATTGGGTCCTTCGCCCCATAATCTCCTGCCGTCTGCCGAACTACCAGCTGGGAATCGCTGTGAGCCTTTAAGTTTCTCACGCCAATCTTTCTGGCCAAGCGCAATCCCGCTATGAGGGCTTCATACTCAGCTACATTGTTGGTGATGTTGAAGCTGAACTTGATAGCCTTCATTACCTCCAGGCCATCGGGGCCCCTGATAATTACTCCAGCTCCCTGGTGTTCGAACCCCGAGGCTCTGTCTACGTGCAAGGGCCATTCTGGCTCACCCTCTTTTGGATCCGAGTGGCTCTCCTTAGTGGTGGGTATTTCGGCGATAAAATCTGCCAGTGCTTGAGCTTTTATGGCCTTTCGAGGCTCATACGTGATTTCATGTTCGCCCAGCTTTATGCACCACTTGGAGAGCCTTCCCGAATGATCTACTCTCTTCATGACATCCCGTAGCGGCAGACTACTTCGGACGATGATGGGGTGAGCCTGAAAGTATGGTCGCAGCCTTCTCCCTGCAAGCACCAAGGCATATATAGCTTTTTGAAGCAAAGGGTACCTGACTTCAGCGCCATGCAGGGACTTGCTGACATAGTAGACCAGCCATTGCTTTGACCCTTCTTCTTTCACGAGGACCGAGCTCACAGCTTTTTCTGTGACGGCGAGGTACAGTACGAGGGGCTCTCCCTCCCGAGGTTGTCGCAGAGTCGGCAGGCTGGCCAGGTAGACTTTGAGTTCTTTCCAGGCCTTTTGGCAATCTTCATCCCAAAGATGATCATTTCTTCCGAGGTCGCCTTCCATTTTTGTTGCTTTTGTGAGGACTTTGAAGAAAGGTCTACACCTATCTCCGTACCTGGAAATAAACTTGCTCAGAGAGGTTATTCTTCCGGTGAGTCTCTGCACATCTTTGACTGTGGCAGGAGTTCGGAACTCAAGCAGAGCCTTAATCTTCTCGGGGTTAGCGTCGATGCCTTTTTCGGATACCATGTACCCAAGGAATTTTCCCGAGGTCACCCCGAAGATGCACTTCTCAGGATTAAGGCGGATCCCGAAGGCTCTGAGCTTTTGGAAGGTTTCCTCTAAATCTGCAACGTGGTAGCCAGGCAGCTTGCTCTTGACTATCATATCATCAACATACACC
Source organism: Aquilaria yunnanensis (assembly GCA_039654915.1). Taxonomy (NCBI): domain Eukaryota; kingdom Viridiplantae; phylum Streptophyta; class Magnoliopsida; order Malvales; family Thymelaeaceae; genus Aquilaria; species Aquilaria yunnanensis. The sequence continues at coordinate 82,867,473 of CM077598.1, forward strand.
TCCATGTTTCTCCCCATTTGGTCTTTGAAGACCTTGTTCATCAGCCTCTGGTAGGTGGCTCCTGCATTTTTGAGCCCGAATGGCATCCTGATATAGCAATATCTTCCTCCCTCGGTGATGAAGGCAGTCTTCTCTTCATCTTCGGGGTCCATCCTTATCTGATGGTAACCACTGAAGGCGTCTAGGAAACTTAGGAGCCCATATTCAGCAGTTGAATCTACCAGTTGATCTATTGGCGGCAGAGGGTATGAGTCTTTCGGGCAAGCATCGTTCAAGTTTCTGAAGTCGATGCACATCCGGAGTTTGCTGCTACCTTCTTTTGTGGCGATGACCACGTTGCTTAACCATTCGGGGTACTTGACCTCTCTGATAACTTCAGCATCTAGGAGACACTGGACTTCGGTTTTGACAAAGTTGCTTTTGTGGGCTGAGATGCTTCGTTTCTTTTGCCGGACAGGCCTTGCTTCCGGACTTACTTTGAGGCTGTGCTGTATTATGCCAGGGTTCACCCCCGGCATATCTTTTGGCGAGTAGGCAAACAGATCTTTATTTTCCAGCAGAAAGGATACAAGATTTTCCTTGTCACCTTCGGCCAAGCTCTTCCCTATTCGGGTAGATTGACCTGGGACAAGCTCTATTGCTTCCGTTTCTGTTTTGGCGAGATCTTCTTCTTTGCCTTTTTCTGGTGCCCTTGCCTCCATCATTTTCGCAAGGTTGCTTACCGGAGCTTTTCACGCTTTCACAAACACCTTTCTTACCTCGGCTTGGTCTACGAACACCTCTGCACCTCCATCCTTGGTGGCGAATGTGACAGTCAAGTACTTCACATCAGCGCGAATATGCAGGTTCCCCATTGTCTGCCTTCCAAGGATGGCGTTGTACAAGGACGGGACGTCCATGATGATGAATCTCGCCATTGTGGAGGCGTACAACTCAGCTGCCCCGTTCACCGAAGTCCCTTTCATCATCAGCGGGAGGTCGATCCATCCGAGGACGGGGAGTTCGGATGTTCCAACCCCAAAAGTGGGCGAGGTGACAGGCTTCAGTTCGCTGCTGGAGATGCCCAAGCTCGGCAGCAGGTGTGAGAATAGGACGTCAGCATTTGAGCCATCATCAAGCAACACTCTTTTGACATCCCAGTTCCCTATTCTCGCCATAATCAGCAGCGGATCGTCATGGGGGAAGACAACGGTGGAGCCATCTTTGCGAGCCAGCTTCTTTGGTGGACTTTGATACTCCATGACTGCAATTTCTCAGGCTTTCCGCTTTCTTTCCGAGGATGGGAGCCCCGTGGTGATGGTTTGGATAACCCCTGCTGGAGGTGGAGGGCGCTTTTTTGGACTTCTATTTCTCCGCCTGTCGGAGTCATAGTCCTCATCTTCGGCCCTTTCTTCCTCCATTTTTCTGCCTTTCGGGGATGGCATCCTCAGGTATTTCCGAAGTTGGCCCTGTTTTATCAGCGACTCTGTGTACTTCTTCAGCTGGAAACAATCTTCGGTGTCATGACCGTGGTCGCGATGAAACTGGCAGAACTTCTTGGCATTCTTTTTGTTATCGGCGGTCATGGCCCTTGGTCGCCGAATCTGCGTCCCTTGCCTTTCCAGCGCCATGAGAATGCTGGTCCGCGTAGTGCTCAATGGTGTGAAACTTTGAGGTTTCGTTCCTCGCATCCTCCGAGGTCGTCCTGCGTGTTCGGTCGGATGCCGAGCTTGTTGACTGGACTCTTCGGCGTGGTGGTGATCAGACTTCGGCCCAGCCATTCTTAGTTCTTCGACGGTCATGTGCTATTCTGCTCTTCGGTAAAATTCTCCGAGGGTCTCCGGGGGGGTCCTTTGAGAACTCGTAGAACAGCTGTGAGTCTCGCCGAAGGCCTCGTGTCATGGCAAGAATGCGGATTTCGGGCCTGAAGTCTGGGACGCTCAGAGCTTCCCTGTTGAATCTTTCGACATAGTCTCGGATGGTTTCTCCGTTCCTCTGCTCTATGTCGAACATCTGCACAGGCATCTTCGCCGTAGGTCGGCTCCCAACGAACTGCTGGGTGAAGGCTGTGGACAACTCCTGGAACTCAGTGATGGTTCCTGAAGGCAAGGAATTGTACCACGCCATGGCTGGCCCTGTGAGGGTGACTTCGAAGCACTTGCACATGGTAGCGTCGTCAGCACCGTGCATTATCATGCTGCGTCTGTACTTCGTCAGATGGGCCTGTGGATCAGTACGGCCATCATAAATCTCCAACCGAGGTACTCTGAAGTCACCTAGCATGGCTGCCTCAACAACGGCCTGAATAAATGGCGAGTCATCTTCGCAGCATGTTCCTAAGAGTCTGGCCCAAACGGGTTTTCTGGCCACTTGTTTCTCCACTCTGTCTAGCCGTGCTAGTATCCTCTCCATCAGTACTGCGGCGCTAGGGCCTTCTCCAGGGAATGGAGATCGCCGGTGCCTCTTCGGGGGCGAGTTCGGCGCTGAGGGGACAAGGACCTCAGCTCAGGCGACGAACTGCTTCGCTGTGAGACTCTCGGTCGCTTGGACCCGGTTTGTCCCACAGGCCGTTTCCCGAGGGCTATATCTTCTGTGGATGATTCTTCGCGAGGGTCTCCACTCCCCGAACTGCGATGTGTAGACTTGGGGCTTTTCTCCCGAGGGCGTGTCGGTGAAGGGGGTCTCTGGGCCTGTGCTTGCTGTGGCCACCTTCGGTCGATCTGCTGGGTCATTTCAGACACGACCGAACGCTGAAAGTCCCTCAAGAAGCTCATGGTGATTACTAGAGGGCGGTCTTCCTCAGGCGCAGAAGTCCCTGGGAGTGTTTGCTCAGCAGCCGGTTGTATCTCAGGCGCGGACGGGGACTTCGGGAGCCCCTTGTCCTTAGAACGCCGAGTCTCAACGACGGCGATCTCAGAGCGGTCTCGCACAGACGGCGCCAAATGATGGCCAGGGGCCTCATCGTTTATAGTCATGGTGACTGGTGGAGAGACTTCTGGGAGGAAGAACACCTGGTGGAATGGATAGCCCAAAGGAGAGTGCCTGAAAGCTCAGAAACAAAGGGTTAGGAGGCCCCCGGAGTGTTTTTCCGGGGGGGGAGCCTCCGACGCCCAAGTCAGTGGTAGCTGAGAAAAAGGCAAAGGTAATAATACACAGGGCTGAAGAGTCTCACCTGGTAATTTTCTCAGAGTATGGGAGCCGTATTTTTGCCAACCAGCCCCCTGCCAAGTATTAATTCCTGGTATTTATAGGAGTGCCTAGCCCGTTCAGATCGCGACACGTGTTCGGTCGGATGTTCCTGAATTTCCGGGCATAGGGGACAGATAGCTGGTAGCAGGTTGCCTTGAGCCATGTGCTGAGACGGGCCATGATGTGATTCTGATGGCGTCAGCGTGGCAGAGCGCCTTTTGAGGCGGATTGTGGCGTCTGTGAATGGATGTGTCAGAGGCTTCCTTAAATGCTTCCATAAATGCTCCTGCCGTACTCCCGAGGTCCCTGGGTGAGGTCGTCCTTTAGTTCGGACAGAGCCTCTTCGGGAAACAAGCCCTTAGTTCGGGGGTTCCCAGTTTCAAGGAGTTCCGCCTTCGGGGATATCATGTTCGGCTCGCTATGTCTGGTGCCGCTTTTCTGAAGGCGATCTATTCACAACCTTGGGGGGGCGAGTAGTGTCCTCGGGGTTTCCTGGCGTGCCAGGCTCGGAGCTCTTCGGCTATCTCCCAAGGTGCCTGATCGCACCTTTTCTCGGGTAGCGCCAGCTTCTTCTGGCCATCATTGTGGCAGGGAGTTCGGCCAGATAGAGGCGATAGCGTTTGGCTATCAATAACTAGACACATGGATGTTTATCTACCTAAAATTTAAGATCAAAACCCAAATAAAAATGGTTAGTTTGAATGTGATCTTTCTGCTGGACTTGAAATGGGCAAATTTGAGGGTAGGTAAGTTTCATGGAGAAACGTAGTAAGGAGAACACTTTAACACTAAGGTAATGTAACCTTTAGATGTCACCTGTATCCAAAGAAAATAAAACAAAAGAAAACATAATGCAAATATCCAATATAGGGCATCCAAACACAGCAATCAAACACAAACAACAAACACAAGTTTGCGGAAGCAACATCATTCATTGGTTAGTCTATAAAACATGTAAAAAAACATAAGTAGATCACTACGGCATCCCTCCTCAAGCATAATCTTGCCCTTAAGAGAGTTTTAACACTGGTTAGTGTTGGGTTTCAGGAGCCACACAGCGTAGCGGAATTTAACTGAAACCCTTCAAGATCTACGTGAAACGGGGTAAACCGGGTGTTCAAAAATTTTCATACCTAATTTTCAGTTGAGATCTCTCACTCAACTGTAGAGTTGAATCACAAAACTTGAACAGTTGACGTGATCAAGTTCTCTGTGGTATCCACACAAGCCTCTCGGGATCATCGTGCTTCCACCGCGTCCCGGCAGATGCATTTCTCTTGTGCTCGCACTGCTAGCTTGCGTCCTCCAAGGAATTGCAAGAGAAGAGTGCGGCTGTCTTTTTAGGAGGCTAGGGCAAGGAGACCTGCGAATTTCTCACTAAAAGTTGTATTTATAGTGAGACTCAACTTCCACGCCTAATGGGTTTCAAAGCCCTAATCCAATTAGGCTTTAATTTCGGGCTGAATAATGGCTCAACTATTGGGCCCATTATTAATACGAAATTATTGTGAAACCAAAAGCAAAATTATTAGCCCATGCACTCTAATGATCCAAAATAGCTCTATGTGTGCGACTCAATAGGCTCTTACCACGTTGGCAATGATCAAAAATCATATTTATGATCATAAGCAATGACCGGTGTCTAGCAACACATCATTGCTACCCAAGTGACAAGATTGTCGATGATTCGACTAAACCTTTATGTTCATCACCGATATATGCTATTGTCCCTTTGTCCAAGATATCAAGACTAAGCACGAGACATGTGATAGCCAAAGGCTGTCGCCTCAATCTGGCCGAATACCCTGCCACAACAACGGCCAGAAGAACTGGCGCTTCCCGGGAATAGGTGGAATCATGCACCTCGGGAGATAGCCTGAGAGCTCCGAGCCTCGGCACGCCAGTAAAACTTGAGGACTCCATTCGCCCCCCAAGGTTGTGAACAACGCGCCTTCGGAAAAGTGGCACCAGACATTGCTGCCCGAATATGATATCCCCGAAGGCGGAACCCCCTGGAACTGGGAACCCCCGAACTGAGGGTAGGCTTCCCGAAGAGGCTCTGTCCGAACTAGAGGACGACCTCGCCCAGGGACCTCGGGAGTACGGCAGGCGCATTTAAGGAAGCATTTAAGGAAGCCTCTGACACGTCCCACCACAGACGTAAAAAGTCGCCCTGACGCGCAGATGCCATCAGAATCATATCATGGCCCGTCTCAGCACAAGGCTCGAGGCCATCTAGTTACCAACTATCTGTCCCCTATGCCCAGACGTTCAGGAGCATCCGACCGCACGCGTGTCATGATCTGAACGGGCTAGGTATTCCTATATATACAGGAAATAAATACTTGACAGGAGGTTGGCAGGCCGGAGATACAGCTCCCATACTCTGAGAAAAGACCAGGCGAGACTTTTCTGCCTTTCTCTTTGAGCTAGTGACTTTCTCCTTCTTCCGGCCACCACTGACTTGGGCGTCGGAGGCTCCCCCCCCGGAAAAACACTCCGGGGGCCTCCTGACCCTGTTTCCCAGTTTTCCAGGTACTCTCCTAGAGGCGATCCACCTTCCAGGCGTTCTTCCTCCTAGAAGTCTCCTCAACAGTCATCATGACTCACAACGATGAGGCCCTGGGCCATCATTTGGCGCCGTCTGTGGGAACCCGCTCGCAGATTGCCGTCGTTGAGACTCGGCGTTCTAAGGACAAGGGACTCCCAAGGTCCTCGTCCGCGCCTGAGATACAACCGGCTGCTGAGCAGACACCCCCAGAGACTTCTACGCCCGAGGAGGACCGCCCTCTGGTAATCACCATGAGCTTCTTGAGGGACTTTCAGCGCTCGGTCGTTGCTGAAATGACTCAGCAGATCGACCGAAGATGGCCACAGCAGTCGCAGGCCCAGAAACCCTCCTCATCAACACGCCCTCGGGAGAGAAGCCCCAAGTCTACACACCGCAGTTCAGAAAGTGGAGATCCTCGCGGAGAATCATCCACAGAAGATATAGCCCTCGGGAAACGGCCTGTGGGACAAACCGGGTCCAAGCGACCGAGAGTCTCACAGCGAAGCAGTTCGTCGCCTGAGGCGAGGGCCCTGACCCCTCCGCGCCGAACTCGCTCCCCGAAAAGGCGCCGTCGATCACCCTCCCGCGAAAATGGTCCTAGCGCCACTGCGCTTATGGAAAGGATTTTGGCACGGCTGGACAGAGTGGAAAAGCAAGTGACCAGAAAACCCGTTTGGGACAGGCTGTCGGGGGCGTTATGCGAAGATGGCTCCCCGTTTATTCGCACCGTCGTTGAGGCAGCTATGCCAGGCGACTTCAGAGTGCCTAGGCTGGAGATCTATGATGGCCGGACTGATCCACAGGCCCATCTGACGAAGTACAGGCGGAGCATGATAATGCACGGAGCTGATGACGCTACCATGTGCAAATGCTTTGAAGTCACCCTCACGGGCCCAGCAACAGCATGGTACAATTCGTTGCCCCCAGGGACTATCACTGAGTTTCAGGAGTTGTCCACAGCCTTTACCCAGCAGTTCATTGGGAGCAGGCCGACGGCCAAAATGCCTGTACAGATGTTCGACATAGAGCAGAGAAACGGAGAGACGATCCGAGACTATGTCGAACGATTCAACAGGGAAGCACTTAGCGTCCCGGACTTCCGGCCCGAAATCCGCATCCTCGCTATGACACGGGGCCTTCGGCGTGACTCACAGCTGTTCTACGAGTTCTCAAAGGGCCCCCCGGAGACCCTCGGAGAATTTTACCGAAGGGCAGAGCAGCACATGACAGCCGAGGAATTGAGGATGGCGGGGCCGAAGTCTGATCATCACCGCGCCGAAGGGTCCAGCCAGCAAGCTCGGTATCTTTCTGAACACACAGGTCGACCACGGCGAATGCGAGGAAAGAAACCTCAAAGTTTCACACCCTTGAGCACGACACGGACCAACATTCTCATGGCGCTGGAAAGGCAAGGGACGCAGATTCAGCGGCCAAAGGCCATGGCCGCCGATAATAAGAAGAATGCCAAGAAGTTCTGCCAGTTTCATCGCGACCACGGTCATGACACCGAAGACTGCTTCCAGCTGAAGAAGTACATAGAGTCGCTGATCAAACAGGGCCAACTTCGCAAGTATCTGCGGATGCCCTCCCCTAAAGGCAGAAAAGAGGAGGAAGAGAGGGCCGAAAACGAGGACTATGACTCCGACAGGCGGAGAAACAGAAGTCCAAAAAGGCGCCTCCCACCTCCAGTAGGGGTCATCCAAACCATCACCACGGGGCTCCCATCCTCGGAAAGAAAGCGGAAGGCCAGAGAAATTGCTGTTATGGAGTATCAAAGTCCATCAAAGAAATTGGCTCGCAAAGATGGCTCCACTGTCGTCTTCCCCCACGACGACCCGCTGCTGATAATGGCGAGAATAGGGAACTGGGACGTCAAGAGAGTGTTGCTTGATGATGGCTCAAATGCTGACGTCCTATTCTCGCACTTACTGCCGAGCCTGGGCATCACCAGCAGCGAGCTGAAACCTGTCACCACGCCCACCTTCGGCGTTAGGCCATCCGAACTACCCGTCCTCGGATGGATCGACCTCCCTTTGATGATGAAAGGCACTTCGGTAGACGGAGCAGCTGAGTTGTACGCGTCCACAATGACAAGATTCATCGTCATGGATGTCCCGTCTTCGTACAACGCCATCCTTGGAAGGCAGACTCAGGGGAACCTGCACATTCGCCCCGATGTGAAGTACTTGACTGTCACATTCGCCACCAAGGATGGAGATGCAGAGGTCTTCATCGACCAAGCCGAGGTAAGAAAGGTGTTTGTAAAAACACGAAAGGCTCCGGCAAACAGCTCTACACAAACGGTGGAGGCAAAGGCGCAGGAGAAAGGCAAAGAAGGAGATCCCGCAGAAGCAGAAACGGAAGCAGTAGATCTTGTCCCAGGACAATCTACCCGAATAGGGAAGAGCTTGGCCAAAGGTGATAAGGAAAATCTTGTATCCTTTCTGCTAAAAAATAAAGATCTGTTTGCCTACTCGCCGAAAGACATGCCAGGAGTGAACCCTGGCATAATACAGCACAGCCTCAAAGTAAGCCCGGAAGCAAAACCTATCAGGCAAAAGAAACGAAGCATCTCAGCCCACAAAAGCAACTTTGTGAAAACCGAAGTCCAGCGCCTATTGGATGCTGAAGTTATCAGGGAGGTCAAATACCCCGAATGGTTAAGCAACGTGGTCATCGCCACAAAAGAAGGTAGCAGCAAACTCCGGATGTGCATTGATTTCAGAAACTTGAACGATGCTTGCCCGAAAGACTCATTTCCCCTCCCGCCAATAGATCAACTGGTAGATTCAACGGCCGAATACGGGCTCCTGAGCTTCCTAGATGCCTTCAGCGGCTACCATCAGATAAGGATGGACCCGGAAGATGAAGAGAAAACTGCCTTCATCACCGAGGGAGGAACGTACTGCTATATAAGAATGCCCTTCGGGCTGAAAAATGCAGGAGCCACCTACCAGAGACTGATGAACAAGGTCTTTAAAGACCAAATGGGGAGAAACATGGAAGTATATGTTGACGATATGATAGTAAAAAGCAAGCTGCCCGGCTACCACGTTGCAGATTTGGAGGAAACCTTCCAAAAGCTCAGAGCCTTCGGGATTCGCCTTAACCCCGAGAAGTGTATGTTCGGGGTGACGTCGGGAAAATTCCTTGGGTACATGGTATCCGAAAGAGGCATCGACGCCAATCCTGAGAAGATTAAGGCTCTGCTTGAGTTCCGAACTCCTGCCACAGTGAAAGACGTGCAGAGACTAACCGGAAGAATAACCTCTCTGAGCAGGTTTATTTCCAGGTACGGAGATAGGTGTCGACCTTTCTTCAAAGTCCTCACAAAGGCAGCAAAGATGGAAGGCGACCTCGGAAGAAACAATCATCTCTGGGAAGGAGATTGCCAAAAGGCCTGGGAAGAACTCAAAGTCTACCTGGCCAGCCTGCCGACTCTGCGGCAACCTCGGGAGGGAGAACCCCTCGTACTATACCTCGCCGTCACAGAAAAGGCCGTGAGCTCGGTCCTGATAAAAGAAGAAGGGCCGAAACAATGGCCGGTCTACTACGTCAGCAAGTCCTTGCACGGCGCCGAGGTCAGGTACCCTTTGCTTCAAAAAGCTATATACGCCTTGGTGCTTGCAGGAAGAAGGCTGCGACCATATTTCCAGGCTCACCCCATCATCGTCCGAAGTAGTCTACCACTACGGGATGTCATGAAGAGAGTTGATCATTCGGGAAGGCTCTCCAAGTGGTGCATAGAGCTTGGCGAACACGAAATCACGTATGAGCCTCGAAAGGCCATAAAAGCCCAAGCATTGGCAGATTTTATCGCCGAAATACCCACCACTGAGGAGAACCACTCAGATCCGAAAGAAGGGGAGCCAGAATGGACCTTGCATGTTGACGGAGCCTCGGGGTCCGAACACCAGGGAGCTGGAATAGTTATCAGAGGACCCGAAGGCCTAGAGGTGATGAAGGCTATCAAGTTCAGCTTCAACGTCACCAATAATGTGGCTGAGTATGAAGCCCTCATAGCGGGATTACGCTTGGCCAGAAAGATTGGCGTGAGAAGCTTAAGGGCTCACAGCGATTCCCAGCTGGTAGTTCGGCAGACGGCAGGAGATTATGGGGCGAAGGACCCCATCTTGGCAAAATACCACGAGCTGGTAAGAAAACTCATCCAAGAGTTTGACGCCGTACGGATCGAAAATGTACCCCGGCGGAATAACACTGAGGCAGATTGCTTAGCAAAGTCCAAAACATACACCGAGGTGCTAGACCATCCAAGCATCTCCGTGCTAAGCGTAACGACCTCGGGAATGGGGTGGAAGGACCCCATAAAGAGATACCTCGCAGAGAATGAGCTTCCCGAAGACGCCGGCAATGCTGCAAGACTGCGAAGACGTGCCGGAAGATTCTTCCTGATTGGTGAAGAGTTATATCGGCAAGGATATGCAAATCCGCTGCAGAGATGTGTGGGCGAAGAGGATACTGAGATGGTCCTCGAAGAAGTCCACGAAGGCATGTGCGGCTCGCACGTTGGAACTGATGCCCTTGCAGCAGTGATACTCCGCCAAGGATACTTCTGGCCTACCCTGAGAAAGGACGCAAGGCAGTTCGTCCAGAAGTGCGGTAGTTGCCAGAGACATGCAAAAATCCAGAGGATACCCTCGGAAATGGTAACGTCGGCAGACTATCCTTGGCCCTTCGCAGTCTGGGGTATAGACCTCATTGGGCCACTCCCCACAGCGCCCGGAGGCGTGAAATTCTGCGTGGTAGCAGTGGACTATTTCTCAAAGTGGGTAGAGGCAGAACCACTAGCAACTATCTCGGCAAAAGAAGTGCAGAAGTTCGTGTGGAAAAACATCGTATGCAGATTTGGCATACCGAGGGTACTAGTAGCTGATAATGGATCCCAGTTCATAGACAAAGGATTCCAGGAATTCATCAGCGACCTCGGAATAAAGATGCACTTCGCCCCAGTAGCTCACCCCCAAAGCAATGGGCAGGTGGAAGTATCAAACAGGACCATAAAAGACGGCCTGAAAAAGAGACTAGGGGAAGCCAAGGGGAAATGGCCAGGAGAACTCCAAAGTGTATTGTGGAGCTACCGAACGACGCCACGAAGAGCCACAGGGGAAACTCCCTTCTCACTCGTCTTCGGAACAGAGGCCATTATCCCAATAGAGATAGTTCAGCCTTCAATACGGGTGCAAGTATTTGATGAAGGCGGAAACGACCTCGGCCTGAGAACCAAGCTCGACCTTGTGGCCGAACACAGAGAAATAGCCGAGCTGAGAAGAAAAGCTTTCCAGCAAAGAGTGGCCGCGGCTATCAACTTAAAAGCCAGGCCAAAAGAAATCAAAAAAGGAGACCTCGTTCTCCGAAAGGCCGACTTTGCACCCCGAAGGCCATCTCACGGAGTACTTCGCGCAAATTGGGAAGGACCTTATCTGGTTCTCGCCGAAGTACGAAAAGGCGTGTACAAGCTTGGCGACGCCGAAGGCGTAGAATTGAAAAACACTTGGCATTCAGACGCCCTGAAAAGATTCTACGCCTAAGCTTGAGCGGAAGAAGTATGTTGTACAAGAAATATTCTAAGTACAGAATGGTCTAGAGAAGAATGGTCTTGAGAAAAATTTTCAAGTATACCAAATTGTCCAAGACAGATTTCCGCGAAGGTGCTCGCCACGAAAAAAGCGGTTGTGACTTCCCGAAGCCCCTTGAGCCACTATGCTCGGGAAAAATGGGAAACAAGAATCTTGCAGAGGTACTCAGCATAATCAGTGCAGAGAAAATTTTCCGAACACCCTTGAGCGAATATGCTCGGGAGAAAGGGAAAGCAAGAATCTCGCAAAAATACACGCCAAAACAAAAGCAGAGGTAATTTCCGAACACCCTTGAGCGAACGTGCTCGGGAAAAAGGGAATGAGCAATCTCGTGAAGATTTTCCTAAGTCCCTTGAGCAAATATGCTCGGGACAATAGGAAGACAGAAAAATTTGGCTAAAGATTTTCCGAAGGCCCTTGAGCGAACATGTTCGGGATAAAAGGAAACAAAAAGCCTGCAAAAGACTTAGCCAAATTTTTGCAAATTTTCCGGAAAGTCTCTTGAGCGAGCACGCTCGGGACAAAGGAAGGTAAAAAGTTTCTTTGGTTGCAGGTTTTCCGAAAGTCTCTTGAAGCGAACGTGTTCGGGACAGTGGAAATGAAGAAACTTGCAAGAAAGGACTTAGCCGAAAAGATTGTTCATTTAGAGCAAACGCTGCCTTACAAAAGAAGTGTCCAAAGAAGGAGCACGAAGGAGAAAAATAAGAGGAGCCCTAAAACAAACTAGGGAGAGCCGGGTGGACGAAGACCAGGAAGCTTCAGATGCTCGACCCTGGACCACTGCCACCGAGGTCCCTCAGGAATATTTAGGCCCTCCAGAAAAGAGAGGTCCAAATCTGGGAACCTCTGCAGCACCTGGTGCCGAGCGAGGCAGAAGCCGTCCTGAAAGGCGACCTTGGCCATGTCGTCAGAAGTACGTTTTTGAATGCCAAGGACATTGACCTCGTCCCTCAGCTCAGCAACCTCCTCCTCGAGCTCGCTTATCCCCAGCATCTCTCCGGACTCCTTCTTCAGAGCCTCGACCTCGGCTTGAAGAGCAGTGTTCTCGTCCGTCAAACTCGACGCAAGACTGTCGGAAACAGCCTTGTCCTTGACAAGATCTTCATTGGCGGCAAGCAGCTCCTTTACTTGGTCGCCGAGGTCGGAAATCTTCCGGGAGGAGTCCTTTTCAAGTTCTTCTCTTTTCTTCGAGAACTCCTCCCGAACGGCAGCAAGTTGCTGAGAACAATCCGCTGTCAGCTGCTGGTTGCTGGCGATCACCTTTGCAAGCGAAGCCTTCGCTTCACTGAGTTCCCGCGAAGTCGCATCCTTGGAGGCAGCCTGTCTGGCCACCCGAACTCGGAGATAACCAGCGTACTCCAGCAGCTACGGCAAGGCAAAAGTCCAGGTTAGTACAAGTCTAAACACTTAGAAAATTGAGGAAAAAAGTGTAAAGACTATACCTGAGCAGCATGCTCGGTGACTTTTGCGGCGAGGGTATTATCCCCCGGCTGAGCCGCCGCAATGGCCCGGAAGGAGGCATCAGTGGTCATCCCCTTCCAAATCTCTTTGGTCATCTTCGGACAATCGTCGGAGAACAGATTCATATCCTCCGTAATTGTCCAAAAGGGCTCCAAGGGGATCTTCCCCTCAGGGATTGTGGCATCACGCAGGGCCCGTTTCCTCTCATGAATGGCCCTCCAGCCAACAGTAAGAGGCTCCCCTGAAAGTGAGAAGGAAGTTAGGAGCAAAAGAAAAATTCGCGAAAGGAAAAGGAGCTGAACTTCGGCTAAAGACATACCTGGAGGAACCTCGGAGACAGTGTCCTCGGGATCCTCGGGCCCCTCGGAAGAAAGACCCTTACCCTTCTGCCGGTACCGCTCCTCGGCGGTGGATACTTCTACCACTACAGTGTTTCTGGGGGCCTCGAGGTCGGGAAGAGGCACCTCGGCGGAAGTAGCGGGGACCTCGGCCGGTGGAATTTCAACAAGACCAGCGTCTTCGGCAGCTTCTTCTTCCAAAAGCTCTGGCGGAGGAGACTGGAGAGTTTTCCTAACTCGCTTCGCCGAGGGTCCCGCCCCTGTCGTCTTCCTTCTTCGGGAAGCCGCCTTCTTTGTCTGCTCCCCCTTCTCCACTTGGCCAGAAAAGAGGGCCTTGTAATAAGCGGCAGCCCCATCGCCCATCTCTGAAAAAGAGAAGAAATATCAGCGTAAGTCCGAGGAAAAAGTATAAAGGGATGGAAGATTACTCACTTTCGGCAAAAGTTTCGAAAGAAGTCTCCCCCTTAAGGAGCTTGACCAGCCAGGAGTCTTTCCCGGCGATGGCGGGAGCGGGCATATTGAGGTCAGTCACGTGCTCCTTAACCACTTTCAGCTCCCGAAGGACTTCTTCGGTCATCAACCTCCAGTTGATAGGAAAGGGGTAAAGAGCACGAGGAGAGACCTCGGGAGCCCAGTCAGCGACTGCCCGAATGCGGGCGTCGAAATCCGCGAACACGGAAGCCAACGGTGGGGTCAGCAGCATCCTCGGATCGACGACGTCTGCGTTCAGCACTCCCTGAGCCCACCTGGTCGGGACATCAGACCAGTTCTTATCCACCTTGAGGAAAAAGAACTTAGGCTGCCACCCCCGCCAGCTGTCCTTCGTGTCGAAGGTGAAGGTGAATTTTTTGCTCCCGGATCCCCGAGGTAGCAGGAAATAGAAGCCACCCTTCGGGACCACATAGAGCTTATAGTACTGCATGAAAATGATGAAGTGGGGCTCTATCCCGAACACGCCACACATGCAGAGGTAGGCGTTAAAGTAGCAGTACGCGTTCGGGGGAAGCTGGTTCACAGCAATGCCATGGAATTGGCAGAACTCGCAAACCACCTTCGGGGGAGGATACCGAAGACCGGCCTTCAGTTGGGCTCGGAAGACGGTAACCTCGTCGCCACGGTTTGAAAAAGCAAAATGGCTAGAACGAGGCAGTCTGGTCACAGCGTAAGACGGAAGAAAGAATTTTTTCTTCCACCTCTCTAGTTTTTCGGGGGTGGTACAGCAAGGATGGGCCAGAAGAGGTTTCCAGCTCTCGGGAACAGGCATCGCAGACATGAAAAAGAGTTTGAGATGGAAAAGAAAATAGTTTCCAGAAAAAACTCAGAAGACGAGTTTGGAAAAAACAGCAGTTTTCCAGAAAAACTCAGAAAAACAGAGGAATCAAGTACTCTGGAAATCAAAACCCACCAAAAGATTTGCCGGAGGACGCCGTCGTGAAAGTTGGTAGGAAAAAGCTCTGATTAAAGAAGCTCCGCCACAGAAAGCAAGATAAAACGCAAGAACAGAGGGCAGAGCAGAAAAAGAGCAGAAAAACAGTAAGTGGGACTTATGATAGAATGGGCTATTTATAGGCCAAAGGTGGGTAACCGAAAAAACATCATAAGTACCCATTGGAGGCGAACCGTCGCCGTAACTGCCCGCTGCACCCGAAAAGGCGCGCCCCCTGTAAATGACGCGCCTCTCCTCCAATGGCAAGAAGCCACGTGTCAACCGCTGCGCAGAAATGGGGGACGTGCCTCCCTAAACGTGCCTGGAAAACCGGGACACGCCTCCTGATTGGGACACGTCGTTTGACATCCCTGAGAAATGGAGACGCGCTGCTCAGTCTGACACGCTTGGCCATCAGACCTGCAGAAATGAAAAAGCAGGCCACCACGAGGGCACCAAGAGACAGGCTATGGCTGAACAGCCCATGACTTTTGGGCAAGAGGTGTATCTTCGGTACAGGCTTTGCCTCGGAGACACCAAAGAATAGGCCAAGGCCGAACAGCCCAGACCCTCGGGCAAAAGGTGCGACCTCGGAACAGGTTATGCTTCCCAACAAGACTCCCAACGGCAACCTCGGAAAGAGATGCAAACCGAAGTCTTCACTTCGGCTTTCCAGAGGGGGGCATGTGATAGCCAAAGGCTGTCGCCTCAATCTGGCCGA
Organism: Aquilaria yunnanensis; assembly: GCA_039654915.1. NCBI lineage: Eukaryota > Viridiplantae > Streptophyta > Magnoliopsida > Malvales > Thymelaeaceae > Aquilaria > Aquilaria yunnanensis. The sequence goes on from CM077598.1 coordinate 82,882,735, forward strand.
ATACCCTGCCACAACAACGGCCAGAAGAACTGGCGCTTCCCGGGAATAGGTGGAATCATGCACCTCGGGAGATAGCCTGAGAGCTCCGAGCCTCGGCACGCCAGTAAAACTTGAGGACTCCATTCGCCCCCCAAGGTTGTGAACAACGCGCCTTCGGAAAAGTGGCACCAGACATTGCTGCCCGAATATGATATCCCCGAAGGCGGAACCCCCTGGAACTGGGAACCCCCGAACTGAGGGTAGGCTTCCCGAAGAGGCTCTGTCCGAACTAGAGGACGACCTCGCCCAGGGACCTCGGGAGTACGGCAGGCGCATTTAAGGAAGCATTTAAGGAAGCCTCTGACACGTCCCACCACAGACGTAAAAAGTCGCCCTGACGCGCAGACGCCATCAGAATCATATCATGGCCCGTCTCAGCACAAGGCTCGAGGCCATCTAGTTACCAACTATCTGTCCCCTACGCCCAGACGTTCAGGAGCATCCGACCGCACGCGTGTCATGATCTGAACGGGCTAGGTATTCCTATATATACAGGAAATAAATACTTGACAGGAGGTTGGCAGGCCGGAGATACAGCTCCCATACTCTGAGAAAAGACCAGGCGAGACTTTTCTGCCTTTCTCTTTGAGCTAGTGACTTTCTCCTTCTTCCGGCCACCACTGACTTGGGCGTCGGAGGCTCCCCCCCCGGAAAAACACTCCGGGGGCCTCCTGACCCTGTTTCCCAGTTTTCCAGGTACTCTCCTAGAGGCGATCCACCTTCCAGGCGTTCTTCCTCCTAGAAGTCTCCTCAACAGTCATCATGACTCACAACGATGAGGCCCTGGGCCATCAACATGGAATGTGTCACTCTCGTATAGCCCAATCTTTGGTTTCTTGATTACCGAGTAGACCTACTTAAACTAATGACATTGATATCGTATATCAACTCATCCGAGCAAGGCCATGCAATTTTCTAAGTCTTACTCTATCAAGGGGCCCGAAGATATCACTCCCGTTACATAGGAGGGACAAATCCCATCTTGATCATACAAATCCCTCCGCATGATATGTGACATACCCAATGACCACCTTCAAGTTCACTCAGTTACGAGCAACAAAGGAAAGTAGTATGTGACTCACATATAGGGAACCTTGATGATCTTAGGTCGAAGGACTACATATACCATGATCACTATGAGAATGACTTATGACACTCATATAGCGATCCATGTAGTGTTCTCATGATGGGTCGGTCCAGTACACAAGTTCTCCAACTTGTACCCATATGCAGACTACATATCTCATATTAGTCTCCACATATGCTAGTCGTTATGTATTATTGCAACCCGCTCCACAATAATACTAGACTAGGGACGTTTGAGAATATCATTATTCTAGGGTTACAATTATGTTTGTTAAGTTACACAGAAACAAAACAACAAACATAATTGTTGGATTAATGCCTTAATAAAATATCATGACTCAATGTACAAAAATACAATCATCTCATGATTGGCCTTTTGGGCATAACACTAACAGTTAGTACTAACTTTGGGCTCTAGAAAACCTTAAATTTGCTACCATCAGTGTGCACTTCACACTAGGTCATAAAACCTTCACTAAGTGCACTTCCCTCACTAAGCTTGGTTCATCAACCTCATGGATCTCTTCCAAGTTTAGCCCTAGCCCAATGGATGCTTGGAAATACAATAAACATCACATCAGAGCAAGAGAACTCCTTACCTTTTGCTGGAAATCCAATAAACCTTATATAAACCTGAAAACTAGGGTTTATGGTCTTCCTTGATGCATTGGTTCTCTTCTCTTGCCTTCTCATGATTGTTTAAAGTAAGTTGGCTATGGAGGGATGTGGAGGAGTTCAAGAAAGAACCCTAAATGGTGGAGGTCAAACTTTTGGAAGAAAATCGGGAGAAAATGATTTTTTTTCTAGCTTTATTTTTGTCTTGGCCTTTAGTAATGGCATGTTTGCAAATTTTGCAAACTTTATCCCACACTTTGATAACAGTTTTACAAGCCATTTTGGGATGGGAAAATGATAGTTTTTGACCCATTGTAACCTTGTTCAATGGTCATTTTCACCTTTAGAAAAGTTTGGGACACTTAAGCCCTTAAGTGCCCTTAAGCATTAAATGACTAACTTTTCCTCCTTGAGCACTTTGGTCCCTAACAATATCCTTAATTGCATCTATGTCCTTTCTTTATAATTCCATCCATGTCCTTTCCTCACAATTCCATCCATGTCCTTTCCATAGCCATCTTTGGAAATTTGTGCAATTGAGTACCCAACTTTTGTAACCTTACAATTTAGTCCATAGGTTACTTGAAAATTAGGCAACATGCCGATGTTTTCTTAAGGACCAAATTATCATTGTTTATGCCACTTAGAGGAGCGTATTTTGAAAACTTTACACTTCATAATTCATACACTACGGTGAAAAATAAACCATACAAGTTTAGGTCCCTATGCTATAATTTTTCCATTTTGTGAAGGTGGTAACAGTCTCAACCGATGAGGGAAAAGAGAGGCAAAGAAGGAAGTGTAAAGAGGTCCTGGATGAGGTACTTGACGTCAGTGATTATGATGGGGAAGTCATCAAAGTCTTGCCAGGTTTACGTCTTAGTCATTCATCTATGACCTTCAGCTTTTTTGGCATTTTAGATTTTGTAAATGAATGGCTAAGAGACAATGTGATAAAGGAACTTCGTCGTGACTTTGCAAAGGACTAGGCTGAGATGGGGTGGATGATGGACCATATTCGGAAGAGGGCTGCTTCGAATTTGAAGATCATGAAGGATAAAGTGCCGATGGAACCCTTCTAGACTTTCACCGAAGACATGGACTTATTTTCAAAGGACTGCCAAAAAGTGGCTCATCAAATGGCAAGGGGCACTATCACAAATGCCGCTTTTCAAACTCTGGCAGAGGATTGGTTGAATAAGGAGATTCCTGCTACTCAGATTTTTGAGCACACTACTTCGGTAATCCTTAGTCCTCAAGTGCTTAGAAAAATTTTGGGTCTATAACTCGCTGTACCTCGCATCAAGTCTTATCTCCTTGCAACTGTTAGCATATGGGGGCTACCTTCGGGCCTGGACGACCAAGCATTACCCCATCCGAAGTCAATTGGAGGAGAACTTGGCTACGGCCAACGACATGTTTGGTGAGCTCGTGCCTAAAGTATGGTGAGCTCAATATGAACGCCAAGGAGGATCTGGCCAAGCTTCACCAATAGGTGCTGGAGAGCCAGATGGGGCTCCTCGATGAGTGTTCCTCTAATATAGTTGACCTTGGGACAAAGTTCATAGAGCTAAGTTCTGTAGGGGAGGTCATTTAGAAGGAAAGGGAGGACACCATAGATGATTTTACCAAGGCATTAGAAATCAATGCTGAGCTTATCGCCAAGATTGATCAGCCGAAGAAATGGAAGAAAAAGAAAAAGAAGGCAGAAAAGAAGATAGAGGTACTGAAGAAATAGGTGGAGCATTTGAAAGCTGAGAAGGTTAAGGCAGATAAGGCAAGGAAGTCCTCCTGTCGAGATGGTTTCTACTTTGCTCATCATCGGATTCTCTCACATCACCTAGACCTTGATATCTCTTTCTTTAAAGCCCTTGACATCCTTGAAGGACTGTCTTCGCCATGGTTGAAGAAGGAATACCTTAACCTTCCCGACCATCCTCCTTTAGTGGAAGATGTTGGTGATGAAGATGATGAAGATGACGTTGAAGATGTTGAGGCTGAGGAGCGCGAAGATGGGCAAAATAACCCTTAGGCCCTTTGTATTCTCTTCTCTTTTGTTGTACTTTGTACTTTGCCTTTCTAAAGGGAATAAACTTCATTTCGCAAAATTTTGGCTAAGTCCACGATTAGTACAACCTTGGAAGCCATTTCAACCTTCAGCATTTAACATTGTAAGGAGCAGAACTTTCATTCGTGTGCTATCCTTGTCAAAAAAATTATCAATAATTCAAAACCTTAACCTTATCCAGAAATTGTATTTTATCACTTTCAGAGAGTTATGAGTATTTTCCTAAATGTTTTAGAATATAATTCAAGCAATGTTTTTGGGAAACTTGCTATGTACAAAAGCACTTAGACACCTTCGAAAATGACGATATTCAGTTAATCCCCTTTAGGAAGCCTCATGCTAATAAAACTTCTAACATTTTAAGCATTATGGGAGATCACCACATTTAGTCAACCTCCTTAGGGAGGCTTCTCATAATAAGGTTATTTTCGTGGAAAGACCTAAGTGTAGAATTTTTTCAAAGAGTATGAGTACCATGTGTTCCTCAACTCTTCTCCTTCGGTATTTCCAAGTTTATAGACTCTTGGCAAACTTCTTCTAGGACCACATAAGGTCCTTACCAATTTTCCCAAAGTATACCATGAGATGGTCTTTGGGGTTCTAGTTCAGCCTTTTGGAGAACAAGGTCTCCTTTCTTGATCTCTTTAGGCCTAACATGCAAGTTTGTTGTGATGGCCACCCTTTGCTGCAAAACTTTTCTTCTATGTTCGGCCATCTCCCTATGTTCGTTGATCATATCTAGTTTGGTTCTTAAATCAAGGTTGTTCCCTTCCTCATCGAATACCTTGATAGCCGAGGGCTATCACCCATGAGACCTTATAATTTGTTAACTTGACACTACCCTCAGAAGCATCATAGCCCCAACCTTGAGGGATTCTCCACACCACCTTCGGAAAGTTATATGACCAACTTCAGAAAAAATGGGGTCCTTATCACCCTCGGATTTGTGAAGCTGCCAACCTTGCAAAAATAGATCCACCATCGTTGATAGACGAAAAAGTCTCTCAAAGATGGTCCACTCTTCCGATGGGCCTTCTCCAATAGCCCTCAAGGGTAAATCTCTGCCTGTAAGGGTCTTACATCTTTGAAGCAGTTTTACGGAGAAATGAAAAAAAAGATTAATGAGCCTCTGACAAAGAGACCTCACACACGCCCTTACACTCTAGCCAGAACGGCCTACGGCCAGCTGGAGATACCTGCCATCAAAGGTACGAACCAAATCTAGCCGAACACATGTCATAATCTAGATAGGCTGTGCAGAACGGCCTCCTGCCTCCATCCTCCTATAAATACTTAGAAGGGTCCTTGGTAAGAACAATAGTGGCTCTACCCCTTTCCTACTCTCTGCTCTTAACCACTGCTCTCCCATATACTAACTTGGGCGTCAGAGGCTCCTCCCCCAGAAACACACTCTGGGGAGCTCTTAACCCACGTTCTTCAAGGTCTTGCGGATATCTTCTCATTGGAAGTCTTCCCATCAAACCAGCATGTCACACAACAAGGATACCACCGGGCATCATTTGGTGCCATCTATGGGAACCCATTCTCAAATCACTATTGTTGAAACCCAGCGTTCGAAGGACAAGGGACTCCCAGGGTCCAAGTCGACACCGGAACTTAAGCAATGACTGAACAGACTCTGGCGGCCACTTCCCTGTCGAAAGATGAATGTCCTCTGACAGTCACAATGGGCTTTCTATGTGATTTTTAGTGCTCCATAGTGCCTAAAATGACGCAACAACTTCACCAAAGGTGGTCACAACCACCTCCAAGGGGAAAGGCATATTCTCTAGATGCCAGTTAGGAGAAAGCCCTAAGTCACCCTTCATTTGTACGGTAGTAGAGGCACCAATGCCTAGCGATTTCTGAGTACTATGCCTGGAGACATATGATGGTTGCACAGACCCCCAAGCGCACCTGACGAAATATAGGCGCAGCATGGTGTTGCATGGTGCTGATGACTCCACCCTCTCCAACTGTTTCAAAGTCACTTTGTTGGGGCCAACAACTGCATGGTATAACTCCCTAGCTCTTGGAACCATAATGGGTTTCCAACAGTTATCCACCGCATTCACCCAGCAGTTCATCGGAAGTAAGTCGATAGCAAATATGCCTGTCAAAATGTTTGACATTGCCCAAAATAATGGGGAGACCATTCAGGACTATGTTGAGAGGTTCAACCAAGAAGCCCTCAGTGTACCAGACTTTTCCCCAGAAATTCGCATCCTCACCATGATCAGGGGACTCAGGAGGGACTCACAACTCTTCTATGAGTTCTCCAAAGACCCCCTGACACCCTCGGAGAATTCTACAGAAGGGGCAAGTAGCACATGATAGCCGAGGAGCTAAGGATGGGTGACCTGATGTCTGAGCATAGTCACTTCGACAGTCAAAGTCACCAACCTTGGTTTCCACCGAGGGAGGGGACAGACCTCAAAAAATAATGGGAAAGACGTTGGTATCATTCACTCCCCTAAATACTACAAGAACAAACATCCTGATGGCCATGGAAAGGCAAGGAACCGTAATCCAACATCCAAAGGCCATGACCTTAGATAACAAGAAGAACATGAAGAAATTCTATCAATTTTGTTGGGACAACGGGCATGATACTGAAGATTGCTTCCAACTAAGAAAGTATACTGAATCATTAATCAAGGAAGGGCAACTTCGACGCTACCTATAGATGCCATTGCCCAAGGCTCGGGAAAGAAAGGAAGAAGAGAGGAATAGAGAGGATGAGGACTATGATTCTGACTGACGTCGGAACTGAAGTCCCAGAAAGCACCCACCACCTCCTTCAAGAGTAATCCAAACAATTACCGTTGGAATACCCTTGACTGAGGGGAAAATGAAGGTCCCAGAAATCTCAATGATGGAATTGGACAACCCAGCGAACAAGCTTGTTCAAAAAGATAGGTCTACCATGAAGTTTCCATGTGATGAACCTCTCCTAATCATGGCAAGGATAGGAAGCTGGGATGTCAAAAGGGTGCTCATTGATGATGGGCCAAATGCCGATGTTTTGTTCTCCCATTTGTTGCCGAACTTGGGCATCTCCAAGGGTGACCTTAAACCCATTACATCTCCTACTTTTGGGGTAGGTCCCTTCAAACTCCCAGTACTCAGGTGGATTGATCTACCCTTGATGTTAAGGGGAACCTTGGTTCAGACCAAGGAAGAGCTCTTTGGTTCCACCATCACAAGGTTCATCATCATCGATGTCTCTTCTTCATATAATGCCAACCTCGGAAGGTAGACATAGGGTAATCTTCACATTCACCCAGATGTGAAATACCTAACGGTCATATTCAGCACAAAGGAAGGTGATGTAGAAATACACATGAATCAAGCTGAAGTAAGGAAAGTTTTCATGAAAGTAAGACAGAGACCAATGAAAGTTCACACACAGACTTCAGGAGAGAAGAGCACAGCAGGTGAAGATACAATAGAAGGAGAAAAAAGTGACCTTGAAAAAATAAAAACAGAGGATGTAGAACTTGTCCCGCGCCGAAGTACCGGAGTGGGGAAAAAACTGGTTGAAGGTGACAAGGAAAAGCTTGTATTTCTTATATTAATGAACAAAGATCTGTTTGCCTACTCTCTAAAGGATATGCCTGGGGTAGACCCTAGTATAATTTAGTACTGTCTTAAAGTATGCCCGAAGGTGAAGCCTATTCGACAACAAAAGCATAGCTTGTCAGCGCATAAGAACAATTTCGTTAAAAATGAAGTCCAATGATTAATGGAGGCGGGCATAATAACGGAGGTCAAGTACCCCAAATGGCTCAGTAATGTTGTTGCTACCATGAAGTAAGGGAGTGATAAACGCTGAATGTCCACAAACTTTCGAAACAAAAATGATGCCTGTCCAAAAGACTCATATCCTTTGCCACCAATTGACCAATTGGTAGATTCCACTTCCAAATACAGTCTACTTAGTTTCCTTGATACTTTTAGTGGATATCACCAAATTCAGATGAATCCCATGGATGAGAAAAAAACCACCTTCATTAGCAAAGTAGGGACCTGCTATTACGTCAGAATGCCCTTCAGCCTTAAAAATGCAGGAGCCACATACCAAAGGCTAATGAACAGGGTATTCAACTCCCAAATCAGGAGAAATATGGAAGTATATGTTGATGATATGATGGTTAAGAGCAAGCACCCTAGTAGTCATATCGTAGACTTGAGGGAAACATTCCACCAACTTCGACAATTCAGAATCCATCTTAACCCCGAGAAGTGTGTGTTTGGGGTGACTGCTGGCAAATTCTTTTGGTTTATGGTATCCGAAAAAGGTATCATGCCAACCCAGAAAAGGTTAAGGCCCTGCTAGGATTTTGAACTCCCACGATGACCAAGGATGTGCAAAGGCTTAACGGAGAAATCATGGGCCTTAGTAGATTGATCTTTAGATACGGGGACCGGTGTCGACCATTCTTTAAAGTGCTCACTAAAGCAGCAAAGAATGAAGGCAACTTTGGTTCCGAGGAACACCTTTGGAATGAAGAATACCAAAAAGCTTGGGATGAACTCAAGAGCTACTTAACCTGTCTGCTGACACTTCGGCAGCCGCTAGAAGGAGAACCTCTCATGCTCTACCTCGCTGTCACTGAAAAGGCAGTAAGTTTGGTACTTGTAAGGGAAGAGGGAGGAAAGCAATGGCCAGTATACTATGTGAGCAAGTCCCTGCACAGTGCTGAAGTTAGGTACCTTCTTCTACAAAAGGCCATCTATGCCCTAATGTTGGCAAGCAAGAGGCTGCGGCATTATTTCCAAGGACATCCCATCATTGTTCCAAATAACTTACCTCTTAGGGAGGTCATGAGGAAGGTAGACCACTCTGGAGGATTATCAAAGTGGTGCATCGAGCTCGGTGAGTATGATCTCACCTATGAGCTAAGAAGGGCAATAAAGGCCCAAGCATTGGTGGATTTCATTGCCAAAGTACCAAGAATCGAAGGTACTGCAAAGGACCCCAAAAGTGATGAACTAGAGTGGACACTCTTCATCGATGGTGCCTCCAGTTCTAAGCATCAAGGAGCCAGAGTAATTTTACAGGGACCCAAAGGTATGGAAGCTTCAAAGTCCAAGTTCGGTTTCAATGTCACTAATAACGTTGCCGAATATGAAGCCCTCATAGCAGGCTTATGATTAGCAAAAATGGATGGTGTGAGAAATCTGAAGGCCTACAGTGGTTCTTAGTTGGTGGTCCAATAGATGGCGGGGGACTACAATGCAAAAGACCCGAACTTAGTAAAGTACCATGATCTCGTAAAAGGGCTTATCCAAGAATTTGATAGGGTGCAGATAAAAAACATACCCCGATGAGATAATATGGTAGCAGATACCTTCACCAAATTAAATGAGTCCACTGAAGTACTAGATCAACCAAACATAGCAATAATGTCCATAGCAACCTCGGGTGAAGGATGGAAGGATCTTATCAAGAAATATCTCGCAACTTCAAAACTTCCCGAATACCCTCTTGAAGCTACGAATGTGCTAAAGCACTCGAGTAGATACTTCCTAATTGGGAAAGAATTGCGTAGACAAGGGTATGCCTACCCACTGCAAATATGTATCAGTGAAGAGGACATTAAGACAGTCCTTAAAGAAGTCCATGAGGGGGCCTGCAGCTCTCACATTAGGATTGACACCCATGCTTGGAGTACTACTTCAGCAAGGATATTTCTGGCCTGCTATAAGGAAGGATGCAAGGTAGTTTGTCTAGAAATGTGACAAGTGCTAGAGACACACACCCATTTAAAGAATACCCTCAGAAATGATAACTTCGGCAAACTATCCTTGCCCATTCGCTGTTTGGGGTATTGACCTCATTGGGCCTCTCCCAATGACTCTAGGAAGAGTAAAGTTCTGTGCAGTCACAGTAGATTGTTTTACCAACTGGATCGAGGTAGAGCCTTTGGCAGCAATTTCAGCAACAGACATACAGAGATTTGTCTAGAAGAACATCATATGCAGATTCGATGTGTTGAGGGTGATAGTAGCGGATATTGGTTCCCAATACATTGATAAAGGATCTCAGGAATTCATAACAAACCTCAGGATAAAATTACACTTCACCCCAGTTGCCCATCCTCATAGCAATGGACAAGTTGAAGTGTCTAATAGGACTATAAAGGACAGTCTTTAAAGAGGTTGAAATAGGCAAAAGGGAAACGATCGGGAGAACTCCCAAGTGTGCTATGGAGTTATCGAACAACCCCTAGAAGAGCCAATGAAGAAACACTTTTCTCACTCATCTTTAGCACAGAGGTCATCATCCTTATAGAGGTCATTCAACCATCTATCAAAGTACAGGTGTTTGACAAAGAAGGGAACAACCTCGGTTTAAGGACCAAGTTAGATATGATTGACAAACATAGAGAGATGGCTGAACATAGAAGAAAAGCTTTTCAGAAGAGGGTAGCCATCGTTGCATACTTGCATGTAAAGCCTGAAGGGATCAAGAAAGAATACCTAGTTCTCTGACAGGCAGAATTGGAACCCCGAGGACCATCTCATGGTCCTCAAGGAAGTTCAGCCAGGAGTCTATAAGCTCGGGAATACCGAAGGAAAAGAGTTGAAAAAACATGGCATTCAGACTCTTTGAAAAAATTCTACACTTAGAAAAATTTCAGGTGAAAAATTGTGTAGAGTATGCCGAAGGAGGTTAACCGAATGTGGTTGCTTTCGAAAGTGCATGAGTAGTGTTGTACAAGTTTTACCGAAGGTGGTTGACCAAACATAGTCAATCCCAAAGGTCTATTTTTGCACAAAGCAAGTCATCCGAAGAAAGGTGACTGAAGATGGTTGATCCTGAGTGTGGCTGACCAAATATGGTTGATTATATTCTTAAACACTTAGGATGAAATCCACTACTCGCCAAGTATAACTGAACATTGCCTTTGGAGAAATTAAGGTTATGGATCATTGATAATATCTTTTAAAGATAATACGCGACTGAAGATGCTAAACGCCGAAGATGGCTAAACACCGAAGATTAAAATAGTACCAGAAGTCATACCCATCCTGGACTTAGCAGAAATTTGAGCAAAAAAAAAAGAGAAGTTCTATTGAATCCCAAGGATGAAGTACAAAGTACAAAAAAAACACATTCTATTGGTTATCGGGCCCATCATTAGGTTCTTTGGCAACAACACCCTTGCCATCATCATCTTCGGTGGTGTCATCATCCTCATCATCAACAGCCGAACGTGGAGGGGTCGAAAGGTTGAGGTACTCAATTCTACACCATGGGGAAGAAGGACCTTCAGGTATGTCGAGGGTCCTTAGAAAGGAGATGTTAAGGTCCAGGTATTGGGAAATGACTTGATGATGGGCAAGGCAAAAGCCATCTTGGAATGAGGACTTCGTTACCACATCTGACTTTGCCTTTCCAGCCTGCAAATCCTCTAGCTCCTTCTTCAACACTTCGACCTCCTTCCCCAATTTCTTCTTCTTCTTCTTCTTTCCTTACTTTAGTTGCTCGATCTCGGCAAGAAATTCAGCATTGATCCCCAACGCCTTTGTGAGATAGGCAGTAGCATCTTCCTTTTCCTTCCGAAGGGCCTCACCCTCCAAAGACAGCTCCACGACATTCATGCCAAGATCAGAAATTTTGGAGGTGAACTCCTTGACTAGCCCCTTCTAGTTGTTCAACACATCCTACAGGATGTTGGCCAAGTCCTCTTTGGCGATTTTGTTGAGCTCGTTGTATTTAACACCCGAGCTCGTAAATAGTTCCTTGGCCTTGGCTGAGTTCTCCTCTGAATGACTTCAAACCAAAGACTGTTTGGCTACCCAGCCCCAAAAGTATCCTCCGTACGCCAAAAGCTGCAAAGAAGAAAACTCCGAATGTAGGTCACAAGTAATAGAGACTCAAATTTTTTTCTAAGTCCTAAAGGCTAAGGTTTACCTGGGCAGCGTGCTCGGTCATTCGAGAGGTGAGGACTTCCTCATTAGGGCACTCATCAGTTAAAGTTTGGAAGGTTACATTGGTCATAATGCCCTTTTTCATCTAAGGGGCCATCTTCTGGCTGTCTTCAGAGAACAGGTCCATGTCCTCAATAAAGGTCTAGAAGGGCTCCCTCGAGACCTTGTCCTTCGGGATCTTGGAGTCTCGAATGGTCCTCCACAAAAGGTAGTCTGTCATCCATACCGATCGGGCCCTGTACTCTGCAAAGTCACACTAAAGTTCCATTATTACATTATCTCTTAGCCATTCATCTGCAAGGTCTAAAATACCAAAAAATCCCAAACTCATAGATGAATGGCTAAGAGACAAACTTGGTGGAAGTTGGGTGCCCTCTTCGTCAGACTTGCTGACATCCAACACTTCAGTAGGAACATCCTTTCCCCTCTTTCTTTGTCTCTCTTGGGCCTTTTTGGCTAAAATCTCCCCCAATGAGGTCCCCAATGTCTTGACATCAACATTGGGACTTAAAGGGGTTGAGTAGACGCCGGCTCCAATGGTAGGTCAGCATGCACAGGCAATTGGTCAAGCACCTCAACTTGGTCTTTTGGGGGAGGGTGAAGGGAGTCCCCCTTATTGAAGACCTGTCGCCCATCTCTGCAAAAGTAAAGATATCAGTGTAAGTATCAAAAATTTAAAGTCCATGCTTTAAAGAATAGCTTACTTTTTACGAGGCCAGGATAGGAAACTTCACCCTGAAGGAGCAGAACAAGCTACGCTTTCTTCCCATCGACTAAGGGCTTCGGCATATCTTTATCGGTGACATGTTCTTTGATTACCCCAAGCTCCCGAAGAACCTTCTCGGTCATAAAGCTCCATCTAATAGGGAAGGGGTAGAGAGAGCACAGTGGTATCTCGGTATCCTAGTCTATGATAGCCGGGATATGGCTATCGAACTCCTCAAACTGAGACTCCAGTTCTAAAGTTAATAGCTTCCCTGGGTCTACTACATCAGTGGCCAAGGTACCCAAAGCCCATTGAGCAGGAAGATCTACCCACTTCTCATTAATCTCCATGAAGAACTACTTCTTCTGTGACCCTCGCCAGCTATCTTTGGTGCCGAAGGTGAAAGTAAATTTCTTGCTCCTGGATCCCCGATGGAGCAAGAAGTAGAATCCCCCATTTAGGATAAGGTGAAGTTTGTAGTATTGGAAAAAGAAGACAAAATTTAGGATAATTTTGAAAACTCCACACATGCACAGGAAGGCATTGAAGTAGGCATAGGAGTTCAGAGGCATCTGATTGATGGCTATGCCGTGTAATTGGAAAAAGTTTGAAACCACCTTCAGTGGTGGATAGTGGAGACTCGCCTTCAATTGAGCTCCTTCAGACGGTAATCTCCTTCAGACGATGAAGGTAGCTCAGTTCATTATGACTGAGTGCCTAATTTTTGAGTAAAAAGGAATAAAAAACTTGAGCTTCCACTTCACCAAATTGTTTGAAGTCACGTAGCTCAAATGGGAGTTGAGAGGAGGCCAACTCTAGGGAAAAGCTCTAACCGTGGCTTGTTCAGATGACATCTTTGGTGACTAAGACACTAACCTCAGATAGATGGAGGAAAAATAAAAAAATGGGAAGAAGAAGAATAACTTCAGAAATAGACCCACCTAATTCGGGGAAAAAATGGGAACTTCAGAGAACGCCGCAAAACCTTGGCAGAAATCATTCTGCCGTTGGCACCGCCGTAAGAAAAAGTTAAAGAGTGAGAGAGTCCGAGAGCAAAAAGAAGGGAAGTATAGGAGTGAGGAAACCCTGCAGGGAAAAGGCTTTATATAGACCAAAGGAGGCAAGCAAAGCGTCAACATAATGACCCTACGCAAGCAAAGGGATGCAATCGACATAACAGACACGACTGATCGCCAATAATCTGATGACATGTGTCACATAATGCAAGAATCAAGCTCACACCTTCTCACACTAACAGGCTTATATCACCTAGCCCAACGTGACACAACTGCCTAGTCAGAAGATAGGATGGTTCATTGACAAGAAGGCAAAAATAAAAAACATTGAAGAGATTATAGCTCCTCAACTCCAAAGATGCAACTTTCATTAGGTGGAGAATTTGGACTGAGGACATGAAATAGCTCCTTAGATTCCGAAGGTGTGACCTCGCCGAAATAGCTCCTTTCCTTTCTTGATCTTTTTAGTCCTAACATGCAAGCTTGTTGTGATGCTACCCTTTGTTGGAAAGTTTTTCTTCTATGTTCGGCCATCTCCATATGTTTGTCAATCATATCTAGTTTGGTTCTTAAATTGAGGTTGTTCCCTTCCTCATTGAACACCTTGATAGCCAAAGGCCTATCGCCCATGAGACCTTATAATTTGTTAACTTGACACTACCCTCGGAAGCATCATAGCCCTAACCTTGGGCGATTCTCCACACCACCCTCAGAAAGTTATATGACCAACTTCAAGAAAAAGGGGGTCCTCATCAGCCTCGGATTGGCGAAGCTACGAACCCTGGAAAAATAAATCCACCATCATCGACAAATGAAAAAGTATCCCAAAGATGGTCCGCTCTTCCGATAGGCCTTCTCCAGTAGCCTTCGGGGGTAAATCTATGCCCGAATAAGTCTCACATCTTTGAAGGGGTCTTATGGAGAAACAACAAAAAATGGTTAAGGAGCCTCTGACAAAGAGACCTCGCACACGCCCTTACCCTCTAGCCATAATGGCTTACAGCCAGTTAGAGATACCTGCCTCCGAAGGTACAGACCAAATCTAGCTAAACATGTGTCATGATCTGGATAGGCTGTGTAGAACGGCCTCCTCCCTCCACCCTCCTATAAATACTTCGAAGGGTCCTTGGTAAGAACAATGGTGACTTTCCCCCTTTCCTACTCTCTACTATTAACCACTTCTCTCCCATATACTAACTTCGGCGTCAGAGGCTCCACCCCCAAAAACACACTCCAGGGAGCTCTTCACCCACGTTCTTCAAGGTCTTATAGATATCTTCTCATCGAAAGTCTCCCTTTCAAGCCAGCATGTCATGCAACGAGGATGTCGCTGAGCATCACCCCTGTACTCTGATGGATGGCATTACAACTTCCACAGGAATAAGAACCACGATGCCAAATATGAGTGAGAAGGGTATTTCACTAGTAGCTCTTCTTGGGGTTGTTCGGTAACTCCATAGTACACTTGGGAGTTCTCCAGGCCATTTTCCCTTAGCTTCTTTCAACCTCTTCTTCAAACTATCTTTTATTGTCCTATTGGTCACCTCAACTTGTCCATTGCTTTGAGGTTTGGGAACCGTTCTCTGCTACTATCTGTTACCACCACACAAAAATGGGAGAATTACAAATGTGGCATAATGGTCAAAAAGCAATTATATTGTGTAATTATCTTCATAGCGATTGAAGTGCGAGGGGTAAAAGGTGTAATGAACACCTCCTTAAAAGTGTTCCAAGTTGGTAACATGGCCCCCAAGAAAAGCCTTAAGGATTGCTTGTTTGTCAAGCAACCTATGGACTTTTTGTAAGCTTTTGGAAATTCGGGCACTCATTGCAAAACTGTCAAGAAAGAGACTTGGAGAGTTATGGGAAGGATATGAATGGTATAAAAGTGCTATTGGAGGACCAAATTGCTCATGGAAGACAAGTTTGGACGAAGGAAACACTAAAGGCATTGAGGACCTAAATGTCTTAGTGTAAACCTTAAGGTGTTCAAGCTTTTGACTTAAGTCTAAGGGTAGAATTGTGGGGTTATCCCACCATGGGGGAGGCAGGCAAGACTTGGTAAATAGTCAAAAATGTTGGGCACATGTGTACCAATGAGTTTAAGACAAAGAAACCATAATTAGTGAGAAGGAAAATGACATAAAGCAAGGTTAAGCTTGTTTAAGTGTGTTTTGTGCCCTTAAGCTCATGTAAGGCCATTTAAGTGGCCAAATCACTTATCTCTGTCTCATTTTCATCCTCCTCCAGACCAAGAATGTAGCCACACTTCCTCCATATGCACCATACCTTCAAACTCAAAACTACTTGCAATTGAAGTCAAGGAAGCACAATTGGAAGCTATTTGGTGCTATTGCTTAAGTGCACCTAGGATCAAGCTCCAGTTTCAGCATACCTATCAGGGTAAGGGTTTTCTTGACCTCATGAGTTGTTTTCTATATTTTCAAGCAACCATGGAGCTAGGGCTAAGCTTGGAAGAGAGCCATGAGTTGATGAACCAAGCTTAGTGAGGAGAGTGCACTTATTGAAGATTTTGTGACATAGTGTGAAGTGCATAAAGATGGCAGTGAAATGAGGGTTTCTAGAGCCCAAAGTTAGTACTAAGTAGTGTTAAAATCCTCCTAAGGCCAAGCATTAGCCTTAGGACGGCTTCCATAGTGATTTGGTTATGTTCATTACATGTTTTATTGACTAATCTATGGATATGTTACTGCTACATTTCATGTGTTTGTCGTCTATGAATGGCTCCTGCATTTGGTTGCTATATCTTGTATATATGTATTGTGGTTTTTTTGTTTTAGTGTCTTTGGATGCAGGTTTTAATGATGGTTACACTACCTATTGAATCCAAGTGCTACCCTTACTAAGTTTCTCAATGAAACTTACTCCCCTCAATTCTGTCATTTCAGGTCCAGCAGAAAAATCTCATTCAAACTAACATTTTTTGTTCGAGTTTTGATCTAAAATTTTAGGTACATGAACTTCCATATGTCTAGTTATGATCTGGAAATTTTGGTAGTTTTAGGAACATTTTGTATTTTTAATGGTCGTACTTATTGTGTTGTGCAGCAGCTGTCCAGTATCCTGTTTTGGAGTCCATTGTGTTTCAGGTACTCCTGTAACCTAGGCTGTTTATTTAGTTGATTTAAGACCATTTTGTAGTGCATGTATTCATGTACATGTACTGTATGTAAATGAGACAAGTATGTGAACATTTGAGTAATGTTTTGTCTATGTAAATGCTGTGCTGCAAAGCTGCTTAAGTGTGAATGATCCGCTACTTACTTGTAAATTCTTGTTTGGCCACATAAAGTTGTTAAAAGCAAGGGAATGTAGTTCCTATGCATAATGGACATATATGGGATAGCTTTGGAGGGTTTCCCCATTGTGAATGAAGTGTTTGCACACTTATGAAATTTTGTATGGGCAAAATAGTCATAAAGTGACTAGAATTTCAACCCTACACTTAAAGTTCTATGTCTCCCTATGTAGAAGGAATATTTGTATGAAATTTTTACCACAACTAGAGGACATCTAGATGTTCAACTACAATTTAGAATTTCTAAATTTGGATCCCTGTAGCCAAATAGATGAGGTTGCAAAGTTAGCAAAGTTACTGTTCATTTGGTCAGAATTTTGTAAACAACTTAAAAAATCCATAACTTGGTCCATAGGTGGGCTATTAATGTAAAAAACAATTGATAGTGTGCAAATAAAATAGGGGGCTACATGGCTAGAATGGTACAGTTTGTTAGTGGAAGTTACAGGTGCAGTAGCTGGTCACTAGAACGTAACAAGATTGCCTAATGTGTTGTAGCCAAGCTGAAGACCTGTTCTAGTGTTTTCCTTCTTTTTTGCCATGGTGTGCATGAAATGTTAATATGTGTGTGATGGTTGGACCAATATGCATGTGTTTACATAGTGCCCAAGAGGGCCACTTTGGTTTGCACACTAAGGGTAGTGTTCTAATGGCGTACAGAACATTACCAATCCAAGGAGTCTAAATGCCCAATTTTGGAACCATAATTGGACTACCTTGGAGTGGGTAAAACTATCACCCTTAGGACACTGAACCTACATATAATGTTTTTCTAGAAGAACTTCTAGATGCCCTTTGCAAAACTTGTTGCAAGGGGCTCTACCTCAATTCACTTTGTGAAATAATCTATTGCAAGTGCGCAGAACTTTACTCCTCTTAGAGCCATTGGGAGAGGACTGATGAGATCAATACCTCAAATAGCGAAGGGACAAGGATAGTCAGCCAAAGTTATTGCTTCCGAGAGTGCTCTTTGGATGGGTGCATGTCGCTGGCACTTATCACATTTTTTGACGAATTACTTGGCATCCTTTCTTATAGTCAGCCAGAAATATCCTTGTCGAAGTAGTACCCCAGCAAGGGCGTCGGTCCTTATGTGAGATCTGCAAGCTCCTTCATGGACCACTTTCAAGACTGTCTCGAAGTCCTCTTCACTGATACACCTTTGCAATGGGTTTACGTACCCTTGCCAATACAATTCTTCCCCAATCATGAAGTACCTTCCAGAGCATCTATGTACCTTGACCGCTTCCTTGCAATACTGGGGTAAGGCCGAACTGACCACATACTCCTTTATAGAGTTTTTCCACCATTTTTTTGGTGTAGTGAGTGCCATAACGACTATGCTTGGGTGGCCAAGTAACTCGATGGGCTAATTTCACTTTACCAGTATGTCAGCTTCGATATTCTATTTCCAAGGTACCTTTTCTACCTTACTTGGTCAAATTTTCTATTTCGAAGGTACCTTTTCTACCTTACTTGGTCAAATTCTTGGATCAATTTTTTGATGTAGTCATGAAATTTTTCCAAGCTGGGATCTTTGGCACTGTATTCCCTCATTGTTTGGCAGACAACCAACTACAAGTCACTATAAGCCTTCAGATTCTTTACACTAACTCTTTTTTCCAATTGTAATCCAGCCACAAGGGCATCATATTTGGCGATGTTGTTGGTGGCTTAGAATCCAATCTTAATAACTTTTGCCACATCCATCCATTCGGGACATTGAAGTATTATCCTGGCTTCCTGGTGTTCTAACCCTGAAGTGCCATCAACACACAATGCCCATTCGGGCTCCTCATTTTTAGGTTGTCGGGGGTGTCCTCGATTTTAGGCAATTTAGCAATAAAGTCTGCCAAAGCATGACCATTTATGGCCTTTTTCACTTTGTATGTCATGTCATATTCTCTGAGCTCGATACACCATTTTAACAATCGACTAGAATAATCGACCTTTTTCATGACATCCCGAAGAGGTCAGTTACTTCAGATCCTAATAGAATGCCCTTGGAAATAGGGCCGAAGCCTCCTACTTGCCATGACTAAAGCATAGATGGATTTTTACAATAAAGGGTACCTAACTTTGGCACCATGTAAGGATTTGCTGACATAATATACTGGCCACTATTTTGCTCCTTCTTCCCTCGCCAGTACCGAACTTATTGCTTTCTCAGTGACTGTGAGGTAGAGGATGAGAGGTTCCCCATTCCTTGGTTGCTGAAGTGCCAGCAAATAGGCTAAGTAACTTTTAAGTTTTTCGCATGCCTTCTGGCATTCCTTATTCCAAAGGTGTTCTTCAGGTCCGGGGTGATGCCCGGCGGCATCCTCGTCGTATGACATGCTGGCCTGAAGGAGACACTTCCGAAATGAAGGTGCCTAAAACACTCAGAAGAACAAGGGTTAGGAGCTCCCCGAAATGTGTTCCCGGGGGAGGACCCTCCGACGCCCAAGTCAGTATTTGGGGAGTAAAGAGCAGAGAGTAGAGAGAGTTCTGTGTCCTTTCTTACCAAGGTCCTTCCTAAGTATTTATAGGAAGGTGGAGGCAGGACGCCATTCGACAGAACCTGTTCAGATTGTGACACATGTTCGGTCAAATTTGATCCGTACCCTTAGAGATAGGTATCTCCAGCTGGCCGTAGGCCGTTTTGGCTAGACGGTAGGGGCGTGTGCAAGGTTTCTCTGTCAGAGGCTCCTTAACCATTTTTGTCGTATCTTTGCAAGACCCCTTCAGAGAATGAGACCCCTTTGGAGTATAAGGCTCCTTCGGATTAGGACGCCCACTTCGGCTCAGTATAGCTACCGAGGGCAATTGGGAGAGGGCCTTCGGCAGAGTGGGGCACCTTCGGAAGACGCTCTTCCTAACCGAGGATGGGGATATACTTTCCCAAACTTGGTGAGTTCACTATTCCGAAGGTGGTAGTTTATAGGTTTTCCGAGGTCAGTTCTGTTATCAACTGAGGATAGTTGTCGTTCACCGAGGTTGGTGCTAGGTCTTTCCTGAGAGTGGTTTTTGGCTAGGTGATCTGGAGATCTCGGTTCTAAGGTGATGTTCTTCCCGAGGATGGCAAGGGCCTTCTTCTTCCTAAGGTTGGTCACTCAGGTTTCTCGAGGGTGGTGCTTATCAAGTCACTTTGGGAATTCTAGAAAGGTTAATAGCCCTTTGGCTATCACATGCCCCCCTCGGAAAGCCAAAGTTGCATCTTTGGTACTCGAGCTTTTGCAAGCATTTCGTGGAACTCTTTGTGGTAGGTGATAGTTGTCTTAGCAAGTAAACTGAATTTTTGACCGAGGTTACCTTCTTCGGATGAGGGCCCTTCTTTGGTTCAAGATGCCTCTCCTAGCCGAGGTAGTATCTTTGGCATTAGGTGGTACTCATTCTTTGCCCAAGCTTAGGGTGTTCCTAAAGTTGTTCCTTCGGACCAAAGTGTATATTCCCCTTCTGGGTTTTTTATTGCCTCCTAGTGAATCGTCACCTCTTCTGAATAGATGGATGCATCTCCTTGGGAAAAAGTCATGCCTGCCAGTGAATCATCATATCCTTTGACTAGATAGATGCATCTCCTCAGGAAGGACTTGCATAGGTCCCGCAGCTGTCAGGAGTGTGTCTTTGTTTCTTGTGTCAAGTGATACGTGTCACCTGGTGACTGTCGAATAGTCGCGTCTGTTACGTCAGTTGCATCTCTCCGCCTTCGAGGGTTCATTATATCGACGCTTCGCCTACCTCCTTCGGCCTATATAAACCCTTCCTCCTCAGTTTTTTCCACACTTCTCTTCTTTTGCTATCTTCTGCTCTCGAGTTTCCTCTTGTCTCTTTCTTTTTTCAGCAGCGGAGTGATTTCTGGCAACACTGGCGGTGGTCTTCCAAAGTTCGTACCTTGTTCGAGCTAGATGGGTCTATTTTCTGAAGTCGTTCTTCAGAATTTTTTATGTGTCTTCACCATTATTTTTCTTTCACCTTCCCGAGGTTAGACTTATTCTTTCCGAACATGTCTGCTCCTCACGCTAAGACCTATCCCATTCCTGAGAGCTGGTTTCCCCTCAACTATCATCGAAGTTGTGCCACTTCGAAGAAAGTTCAGAAGTGGTCGACCAAATTCTTCCTTCCTTCTTATGCTATCATTAGGCTACCTAGTCCAGGTATGCCTAGTTATATGCCTCATTCGGGTGAGTTTACCATCTTTTGGGACCAGCTGAAGGCTGGACTTCGGTATCCTCCGCCGAAGATGATTTGTGACTTTTGCTAGTTCCATGCCATAGCTGTGAACCAACTTCCTTCGAACTCCTATATTTCAATGCCTTTCTTTGCATGTGTGAGGTCTTCAAGATAGAGCCCTACTTCATCTTCTTCATGCAATATAACAAACTCCACCCCATCCCGAATGGTCGGTTCTACTTCTTGCTTCCTCTGGGATCTATGAGCAAGAAGTACATGTTCACCTTCAGGATGAAGGATAGCTGGCGAGGGTGGCAGAAGAAGTTCTTCTTTTTTAAGGTCCATGAGCAGTGGAAGCATGTACCGACCAAATAGGCTTTGGGAACTTTGGATATTGATGTAGTTGATCCCAGGAAGCTGCTAACCTTAGAATTAGAAGCCCAATTTGAGGAGTTCGATAGCCATATTCAGGCTATCGCGGACTTGGATCCCGAGGTCCCTCTGCGTTCCTTATATCCCTTTCCCATTAGATGGAATTTGGTGACCAAAAAGGTCCTTCGGGAGCTGGGGGTGATCAAGGAATACATTACCGACCTAAACATGCCGAAGCCTCCTTTTGACGGAAAGAAGGCATGGCTGGTAATGCTCCTTTGGGGTAAAACCATGTATCCGGTTCTTGAAGAGAGTAAGCTTCTTTCCATATTTTTTCATACATCTCCTTCTATACTTACACTGATGTTCTTATTTTTGCAGAGATGGGTGACAAGTCCACTGCATTTTACAAGTATCTCTTCCTCGGTCAGGTAGAGAAGGGGGAGCAACAGAGAAAGAAGTCAACACCGAAGAGGAAGAAGGCGCCTGGGGGACCATCTTCGGCCTCGAAGTCGAAGAGAGTCAAGGAGGACTCCATTCCTCCTCTACCCAAAGGTGATGTGGAGGTGCAGGATCAAACTTCTGTTTGCGCCGACCCCCCTTCGGAGCCGGCCATCTGCTCAACTCCCCTAAGTCCCAATACTGTGGCGGAGACCTTGGGGACCTCGATTGGGGGACTTTCGGCCGAGGAGCTTGAGGAGCACCGAAAGAGGAAAGGTAAGCATGTTCCTTCCAAGGTCCTTGAGCTTAGTGACTCTGAGGGAGACAACATCGACCTTCCACCACGTTTGTTCCTTAGCCATTCTTTTATGAGTTTGGGAAATTTTGGTATTTTAGACCTTATAGATGAATGACCAAGGGATAACGTGCTAATGGAACTTCAGCTTGTTTTTGCAGAGGAGCAAGCACCTACTCAGTGGGTGGTGGAGCATGCTCGGAATAGGGCTCTTCGAGATACCAACTTTTTGAAGGACAAGGTGCCGAAGGAGCCTTTCTGGACTTTCACGGAGGACATGGACATGTTCTCCAAGGATAGCCAGAAAATGGCTTCTCAGATGGTGAAGGGCGTCTTGACAAACGCCACTTTCCAGTCCCTCATGGAGGAGTGTCTGAATGAGGAGGTCCTCACCGTGAGGATGAGTGAACATACTGCCCAAGTAAGCTTTTGAACCTACTGGGACTCAGTGAAATTTCCTAAGTTTTTGCCCATTTTTTATCCTTATTTTTCCTTTCCTTTTGCAGCTCTTGGCATATAGTGGATACTTCAGAGCTTGGGCAGCCAAATAGTCTTTGGTTCAAGGATGGTCCGAGGAGTCCTTGGCAAAGGCCAAGGACCTCCTTGCCAGCTCTATCGTCAGGTAGGGTGAGCTTAATAAAATATCCAAGGAAGAGCTAACCAACCTTCAGGAAGAGTTTCTGAAGAGTCAAGGGGAGCTTATTCAGGACTTTTCAGTGAAGATGTCAGACCTCGGGTGGAAGGTGATATCTTTGACCTCGGTGAATGAGGCTTTCCAAAAGGAGATGGAGGGTGCCGGTGCTGACCTTACAAATGCATTAGCTCTTAACTCCGAACTTTAGGCCGAGGTCGACAAGCTAAAGAAGGAGAAGAAGAAAAGGAAGAAGTTGGAGAGGGAGGTCGTGGTGCTCAATAATGAACTGGAGGACTTGCATGTGGAAAAGAATAAGTCTGACCAGGCAACTAAGTCCTCTTATCAGGGCGGTTTTTGGCTGGCCCGTCACCAAGTTCTGTCCAAATTTACCGACCTCGACCACTTTTTTTTGGCAGCCCTTGACATCCCCAAAGGACCATCTTGGGAGTGGTCAAGGATAGAGTTCCTCAATCTCCCAGCTAATCCACCTTCAGCCCAACAGTTGCTACCAAAGAAGATGACGCTGAAGCTAAGATAGTTAAAGATGCTGAGGAGCCAGTAGGTTTCCAGGACCCCGAATAGGCTTCCTTTTGCTTCTTTCCCTTGTCATTTGCTCCATTTGTACTTTGTAACAAAAATTCAATGAAACTTTCTTTCTTTAAAACTTTGGCTAAGTTCTTTACTGAACTATCTTCGGTGTTGAAAGGTGTCACGACCATGTTCGGTCATCATCCTTTGGAAAAAGAACATCTTCCATGAAACTTAACAAATGTACAATTAGTTAAGTCCCTTTTTCGCCAACCACATTCAGTTAACGTTTTTTGGAAAAAATGACCCTTCAGACATATCCACGTTCGGACCATTTCATCCTTGAAAATTTTTCTAAGTTCTTCACTTATGCACTTCAAGAAGCAACTACTTTTGGCTTTCCTCCTTCAGGTATGACCATGTTTGGTCACATGAAACACTCTCCTTCAAAAACCATGTTCGGTTGAAGGAAATATTCATCTTCGGATATAACCATCTTCGGTTATGCCTCTTTGGTGTTTTTGTGCAACTTTCTTCTTGAAAATTTTTCTAAGTGTGCAAATTTACTAAGGCACTTTTATAAAATGACCATCTTTAGTTGTCATCCATCGAAGGTGACCATGTTCAGTTGCACATCTTTGGCTAAACTTATCTTTCTGTGAAGTAGCTAAGTCCTTTTTCCACCATGTTCAGTTGATATTCTTTGGCAAAAAACTATCTATTTTCACGAATACTTCTTCGACAGTGACCATGATCGCTTTTCCCCCTCGACAGCGAACATGTTTCATTTTCTCCTTCAGAGGCCAACATGTTCGGTCATTATGCCTTCGAAAAAAATGTATAATCTTACACATAGGCATTTTCAGGAAAAACTTCATTTGATTTTTACACCATGTTCGATTAGTCACCCTTGGTGAGAATTGTACAATTTTTCCTTACAAAAAATTTCTAAGTATAGAATTTTTTCAAGGAATCTGAATGCCATGTATTTTTCAATTCTCCACCTTTAGTGTCACCGAGCTTGTAGATTCCTGGCCGAACTTCATCGAGGACCAAATAAGGTCCACCCCAGTTCGCCCGAAGTACTCCGTAAGATGGTCTTCGGGCTTCAAATTTGGCTTTTCAAAGGATGAGGTCCCCCTTCTTGATTCCTTTTCGCTTGACTTGCAGGTTGGTAGCGAGGGCTACTCTCTGCTGGAAAGCTTTTCTTCTGAGCTCGGCCATCTCTCTATGCTCGTCAATAAGGTCCAACCTAGTTCTTAAACAGAGGTTGTTCCCTTCTTCGTCAAACATTTATATCCTTACCGATGGTTATACGACATCGATAGGGATAATGGCATCTACACCGAAGACGAGTGAGAAGGGTGTCTCACCCATGGCTCTTCTAGGGGTTGTTCGATAGCTCCATAGGACACTCGGAAGCTCTCCTGGCCATCTTCCCTTTGCTTCCTTCAACATTTTCTTCAGGCCATCCTTTATTGTTCTATTGGACACTTCAACTTGTCCATTGCTCTAGGGGTGGGCCACCGGGGTGAAGTGTAACTTTGTTCCGAGGTTGACTTTGAATTCCTAGAAACCTTTATCAATAAACTGGAAACCATTATCAGCTACTATGACCCTCGATATGCCGAATCTGCATATGATGTTCTTCCAGACAAATCTCTGTATGTCCTTCACCGAGATTGCCGCTAAAGGCTCTTCCTTAATCCACTTGGTGATATAATCTACTACGACTACGCACAACTTCTCTCCTCCTAGAGCTGTTGGGAGAGGTCCAATAAGGTCAATACCCCAAACGGTGAAGGGAAAAGGGTAATTTGTTGAAGTTATCATTTATGAGGGTAGTCTCTGGATAGGTGCATGTCTTTGGCATTTGTCGCATTTTTGGATGAACTGTCTCACATCCTTCCTCAAGGTGAGCCAGAAATATCCTTGCTGAAGTAGTACTCCAACCAGGGCGTCAGTTCCTATGTAAGAATTGCAAGCCCCCTCATGGAATTCTTTCAGGATAGCTTCAACGTCCTCTTTGCTGACACACCTTTGTAATGGACTTGCTTACCCTTGTCGGTACAATTCTTCCCCGATCAGGAAGTATCTTCCCGAGCATTTTTGCACTCTCGCGGCTTTAAGAGAATCTTCGGGAAGTTCTAAAGTGATGAGGTATTTCTTGATGGGATCTTTCCACCCTCTGCCCGAGGTTGTTATGAACAATAACACTTTGCTTGGCCGATATAGTACTTCCGTGGACTTCTTTGATTTGGCCAAGGTGTCTGCTTCTGCATTATCTCGATGAGCTAGATTTTCTATAAGTACCGTGTCAAACTCTTGGATGAGCTTTTTGACGAGGTCATGGTACTTTGCTAAGGTTAGGTCCTTTGTGCCACAGTCCCCCGCCATCTGCCAGACTACTAGCTGAGAATCACTGTGGGCCTTCAGGTTTCTCACACCAATTCTGTTTGCCAGCCGTAAGCCTGCTATGAGGGCTTCATATACGGCGACGTTGTTGGTGACATTGAATCCAAATTTGATGGCCTTCATGTCTTCCATACCTTTAGGACTGGAGAGGATTACTCCAACTCCTTGGTGTTTAGATCAGAGGCTCCATCAACAAATAATGTCCACTCAGGTGTTAGTGTTGTGCCCAAAAAGCCAATCATAAGATGATTGTATTTTTGCACATTGAGTCATGATATTTTATTAAGGCATTAATCCAGCAATTATGTTCATTGTTTTGTTTCTCCGTAATGTAATAAACATAATTGTAACCCTAGAATAATGATATTCTTAAATGTCCCTAGTTTAGTATTATTGTGGAACGGGTTGCAATAATACATAATGACTAGCATATGTGGAGACTAATATAAGATATGTAGTCTGCATAGGGTACAAGTTGGAGAACTTATGTACTAGACCGACCCACCATGAGAACACTACATGGATCATTATATGTGTGTCATAAGTGATTCTCATAGTGATCATGGTATATGTAGTCCTTCGACCTAAGATCATCAAGGTTCCTTACATGTGAGTCACATACTTTGATACTTTCCTTTGTTGCTCGTAACTGAGTGAACTTGAAGGAGGTCATTGGGTATGTCACATATCATGCGGAGGGATTTGTATGATCAAGATGGGATTTGTCCCTCCTATGTAACAGGAGTGATACCTTCGGGCCCCTTGATAGAGTAAGACTTAGAAAAATGCATGGCCATTCTCGGATGAGTTGATATACGATATCAATGTCATCAGTTTAAGTTGGTCTACTCGGTAATCAAGAAACCAAAGATTGGGCTATACGAGAGTGACACATTCCATGTCTCGTGCTTAGTCTTCATATCTTGGACAAAGGGACAATGGCATATATCGGTGATGATCATAAAGGTTTAGTCGAATCATCGACAATCTTGTCACTTAGGTAGCAATGATGTGTTGCTAGACACCGCTCATTGCTTATGATCATAAATGTGATTTATGATCATTGCCAACATGGCAAGAGCCTATTGGGTCGCACACATAGAGCTATTTGGATCATTAGAGTGCATGGGATAATAATTTGGGTTTTGGTTTCACAATAATTTCATATTAATAATGGGCCCAATAGTTGAGCCATTATTAAGCCCGAAATTAAAGCCTAATTGGATTAGGGCTTTGAAACCCATTAGGCCTAGAAGTTGAATCTCACTATAAATACAACTTCTACTGAGAAATTCACAGGTCTCCTTGCCCTAGCCTCCCAAAAGGATAGCCGCACTCTTCTCTTACAATTCCTTGGAGGACGCAAGCTACCACTGCGAGCGCAAGAGAAATGTATCTGCCAGGACACAGTGGAAGCGTGGTGATCCCAAGAGGCTCGTGTGGATACCATAGAGAGCTTGAACACGTCAAGTTTTCGAGTTTTGTGATTCGACTCTACAGTTAGTGAGAGATCTCAACCGAAAATTAGGTATGAAAATTTTGGAACACCCGGTTTACCCCATTTCACTTGGATCCTGGAGGGTTTTGGTTAAATTCCGCTGCGCTGTTTGGCTCCCGAAATCAGGATTGATGTTGAATCGCATGATGTTATGTGTTCGGTTGCTTTTCAGCCATGATTAATTAGATTGATTCATGATGCATGAAATCGAAACTCATAATGAACATATGACATATATGAAGAAATGACACTAATTGGTTAATGAGATTAACCCGAAATTAAATGGTATGAGATACCTATATGGATTAGGATTCTTGCAATAGTTGCAAAAACCCTAGCTGTGTTCGAATTCGGCCTGTTCGGCCACCGAAAGTAAGGTATTTTGGTGGCTCGAATGGAGGAATCTCGGGTGCCTACTTGCTCGAAATAGAAGATTTCGGGCTAAGCAATTGTAAGACAATTGGCTTGGTTAATCAACACGCGTCAATTGGCATGCATTTTTTTTGAATGAGATTTGACATGATATGCTGATTGGTGTTTGAAGCATGGTGCATGGTTATAGCCCTTGATTGGTTGTACTTGTAAATACGGCCAGCGAGTGGTGCCTTCCCTTGTTACTCTCATTGTACATTCTTTTCTCACCTTACTCCCCTCGAATGTAACTCGAGGTTTCTATTATTGATGTAATGGTACATTGTGGGATCATCCAAGGTGGTATGTCCAAGCATCATCGAAGGTGGTATGTCCAAGGAGGTGACAACAAAAGGGCAACCAAGAAAGGAAGGGAAGGAGCTTGTGAAGACCCTTTTCTTTTCTTAGGCTTTTATGATATTCTTATTGGCTTGAGAATATCGCATAGTTTGGGCTATAACCATGTCACGTTTATTTTCTTGTAAGCATAAGATGCATGTTTTATATTTGTATGTGATGCATGTATAAGACAACCGGAGATAACAAATTGTTGAGATCAAAAGAAAAATCCCTCAAACAAATATTAAGTCATTAAATGTGATGTCTTCCAAATGTTGGCACTCGTCAAGACTTTGATCAACATTCGGTGGGTTTGCCAAAGCAAAGCACCTATGTTCATCTTGGTAAGGCGTGATGGGATAATAGTGATATCCAAATTGCTAACTTTGGGTTCGACTTAACTAAGTCATCCTAATAGGATTAGGGACTTAGAGGCATAGAGTTGGGCTTAAGTTCATGAGATGAGCTTGGACAAGTGTTGTTCACCAAACTATCCAAGAGTTGCATGGGATGCAATTGTCAAGGAGTTGCCTACCTAAACAGCTGTGACTTGAGAGGAAAGCCAAAGCTGACTCAGGTTGTGGTCAAATATGGATCTTGGCCCACTAGAATATCTTAGCGCCGAGGTGTTCCAAAATAATATCGAGGGTTATTATTTTGAGGAAAATAGTGGGAGTATCGTTTAATAAAATTCCTTATTAAATGAATTAAAATACATGACTCTTACACTGCATATTTACTGTTGTAGATAACTATGGCACAAAACACATCGACACTTTCATTGCGATAGATCCTTGAGATGGAAAAACTGAATGAGACCAACTTTATTAAATGTTACCGAAACTTGAGGATAGTCCTCAAACAAGAGAGAAAGGCTTATGTCCTAGAGCAGCCCATTCCGAATGAGCCTACTACCACTGCTCCAATAGCTGAAAGGGATGCTCACAAGAAGCATTCTGATGATGCTTTGGAGGTTACATGCCTCATCCTTATTACCATGGAATCTGAGCTTCAGAAGCAACATGAGAACATGGGGGCATTCGATATGATCGAACATCTCAAAATGCTTTTCCAAGAGCAAGCTAGGCATGAGAGGTTTGAGACCTCTAAGGCATTGTTTCAGTGCAAGATGTCTGAGGGAAGTCCCGTGGGTCCTCATGTGCTCAAGATGATTGGGTACATTGAGAATCTTGAGAATTTGGGATTTTCTCCTTAGAAAGAGTTGGCTATCGATGTAGTCTTGCAATCGTTGCCTGAAAGCTACAGTCAATTCGTCATGAACTATAACATGAACGACCTTGGCAAGTCCCTTCCTGAATTGCTCAACATGTTGAGAACTGCTGAGCAAAACTTTAAGAATGCTAAGCCCATTTTCATGGTTCAAAAGGGCAAGGGAAAGGGAAAAGCCAACAAGAAGAAGGATAAAGCTAATTCTTCTTCAGCTGCACTGAAACCAAAGGGTGGTGTGGCAAAGGAAGGGGAGTGCTTCCATTCTAAGAAACCTGGACACTAGAAGCGCAACTACAAGCTCTATCTTAAAGAACTTGCTAAGGAAAAGGGAAGTAAGACTTCCACTTTAGGTATTCTTGTTATAGAGGCTAACTTTTCTACTTCCTCATCTTGGGTATTGGATACTGGATGTGGATCTCACATTTGTGCAAATGTGCAGGATCTAAATAGAAGTAGAAGATTGGCCCGAGGTGAAGTGGACCTACGTGTTGGAAATGGAGCAAGGGTTGCTGCCTTAGCCGTAGGGACTTATGTTCTCACTTTACCTAGTGGATTAGTTTTAGAATTAGACAACTGCTACTTTGTGCCTACTATTAGTAGAAATTTGATTTTTGTTTCTTGTTTGGACAAGAAAGGTTTTTCATTTATAATAAAGGACAAATGTTGTTCTATTTATTTGAATGAAATCTTTTATGGTAGTGCTCAACTTAGCAATGGGTTGTATGTTCTAGACCTTGAAGATCTAATCTATAATGTGAATACCAAGAAGGTCAGAATAAATGATTCGAACTCGACCTATCTCTGGCACTGTCGCTTGGGCCATATAAATGCGACCCGCATATTCAAGCTCCTTAAGGATGGACTTTTGGACTCATTTGATTTTGAATCATATGAGACATGTGAGTCATGTTTGTTGGGCAAGATGACCAAAGCCCCATTCACAGGGCAAAGTGAAAAGGCTAATGACTTACTAGGACTCATACATAGTGATGTATGTGGCCCTACGTCTACACAAGCTAGAGGAGGTTTCCAATACTTCATTACTTCCACTGATGACTTTAGCAGATATGGCTATGTGTATCTCATGAGACACAAGTCAGAATCCTTTGAAAAGTTTAAAGAATGCAATAATGAAGTAGATAATCAACTTGGGAAGAGTATCAAAGTGCTTTGATCAGATCGAGGTGGAGAGTACTTGGATCGAGAATTCCTTGACTATCTGAAGGAGTGTGGTATAGTATCACAACTCACTCCACCAGGTACACCTCAATGGAATGGTGTATCTGAAAGGAGAAATCGAACTCTGTTAGACATGGTTCACTCTATGATGAGTCAAGCTGACCTTCCAAACTCCTTTTGGGGACATGCTCTAGAGACAGCCGCTTTTACACTAAACTGAGTTCCATCTAAATCGGTTCAAAAGACACCATATGAGATATGGAGTGGGAGGCATCCCAATTTGTTTTTTATGAAGATTTGGGGCTGTCACGCTTATGTGAAATGTCAATACTCTGACAAACTAGGGCCCAAATCTCAAAAATTTCTTTTTGTTGGGTATCCTAAAGAAACAAAGGGTTACTATTTCTACAATCATTCTGAGCAAAAAGTGTTTGTTGCTCGAACTGGTGTCTTTTTGGGGAAAGAGTTTATCTCTAAAGGAACTAGTGGGAGGAAAGTAGAACTTGAAGAAATTTGAGAACAATAAGGAAACATCGAACCTGAAATGGAACCTGAACAGACACCGCAAGATGTTGTTCAAGAGTCTGTTCCTGTAGCACAGAGCCCACGTAGGTCTGGTAGGATTCGGCGGGAGCCCGAGAGATATGGATTTCTCGTGACTCACACCGGTGATGTGATGCTCATGGATCAGGATGAGCCCACAACCTACCAACAAGCTATGTCGGGGCCTGACTGTGAGAAGTGGCTAGTGGCCATGAAATCCGAGATGGAATCCATGTATGAAAACCAAGTATGGACTTCGGTTGACCCACTTGAAGGGGTAAAACCCATAGGGTGCAAATGGGTTTTCAAGAAGAAAACTGACATGGATGGTAATGTGATTACCTTTAAGGGACGATTGGTTGCAAAAGGTTTCAAGCAAATTCATGGTATTGGCTATGATGAAACTTTTTCACCAGTTGCTATGCTTAAATCCATCCAAATTTTGTTTGCTATTGCTGCACACTATGATTATGAGATATGGCAAATGGATGTCAAAACTGCATTCCTAAATGGAAAGCTACTTGAGGATGTGTACATGACACAACCTGAGGGTTTTGTCACTCCTGAGAATGCCAATAAAGTGTGCAAGTTGCAAAGGTCCATTTATGGACTGAAGCAAGCTTCTCGAAGTTGGAATATTCGTTTTGATGATGCAATGAAAGAGTTTGGTTTTATCAAAATGAAGATGAACCTTGTGTCTACAAGAAGTTTAGTGGGAGCGCTATTGTCTTCTTGGTGTTGTATGTAGATGACATACTACTCATCGGGAATGACATTCCTGAGCTACAGTCTGTGAAGACTTGGCTAGGGAAATGTTTCTCTTTGAAGGACTTGGGTGAAGCAGCCTATGTGTTAGGCATTAGGATCTATAGAGATAGATCTAGAAAGCTTCTTGGCCTAAGTCAA
Organism: Aquilaria yunnanensis; assembly: GCA_039654915.1. Lineage (NCBI taxonomy): Eukaryota > Viridiplantae > Streptophyta > Magnoliopsida > Malvales > Thymelaeaceae > Aquilaria > Aquilaria yunnanensis. The sequence goes on from CM077598.1 coordinate 82,914,465, forward strand.
AGAACATATATTGACAAGGTGCTAAAAAGGTTTAGCATGCAAGATTCCAAGATAGGATTCTTGCCCATGTCACATGGTATCACTCTTTCTAGATCTCAGTGTCCGAGTACACCCGAGGAGAGAAAGCGCATGAGTAAGATTACATATGCCTCAGCAATTGGATCAATCATGTATGCCATGATATGTACTCGTCTTGATGTATCATATGCCTTAAGCATGACGAGTAGGTACCAATCGAACCCCGGTGAGAGTCACTGGACAGCTGTTAAGAACAGCCTTAAGTACTTATGAAGGACTAAGGATGCATTCTTGGTCTTTGGAGGTGAAGATTAGCTCGTTGTAAGGGGTTACACCGATGCAAGCTTCTAATCCGATAAGGATGATTTTAGATCGCAATCTGGTTATGTGTTTTGTATTGGTGGTGGTGCTGTGAGCAGGAAGAGTTCAAAGCAAGATACAGTAGCTGACTCTACAACAGAATCTGAGTACATTGCCGCCTCTGATGCCGCGAAGGAGGCAGTTTGGATTAAGAAGTTCATCACTGAACTTGGAGTGGTTCCAAGCATTGCCGACCCGATAGAGCTCTATTGTGACAACAATGGAGCAATCACACAGGCTAAGGAACCTCGATCTCACCAGCGATCCAAACACATACTCCGACGCTATCATCTCATCAGGGAGATCATCGAGATGGGTGATGTAAGGATATGCAGGACTTCAACAGATAGCAACATTCCTGATCCACTGACAAAGCCCCTTACGCAGCAGAAGCATGATAGCCATTCTAGGTCCATCGATATTAGATACATGGATCATTGGGTTTTAGTGCAAGTGGGAGATTGTTAGTGTTGTGCCCAAAAAGCCAATCATGATATGATTGTATTTTTGCACATTGAGTCATGATATTTTATTAAGGCATTAATCCAGTTATTATGTTTGTTGTTTTGTTTCTGCGTAACATAATAAACATAATTGTAACCCTAGAATAATGATATTCTTAAACGTCCCTAGTCTAGTATTACTGTGGAACGGGTTGCAATAATACATAACGACTAGCATATATGGAGACTAATATGAGATATGTAGTCTGCATATGGGTACAAGTTGGAGAACTTGTGTACTGGACCGACCCACCATGAGAACACTACATGGATCGTTATATGAGTGTCATAAGTTATTCTCATAGTGATCATGGTATATTTAGTCCTTCGACCTAAGATCATCAAGGTTCCCTACATGTGAGTCACATACTTTGATACTTTCCTTTGTTGCTCATAACTGAGTGAACTTGAAGGAGGTCATTGGGTATGTCACATATCATGTGGAGGGATTTGTATGATCAAGATGGGATTTGTCCCTCCTATGTAACGGGAGTGATATCTTCGGGCCCCTTGATAGAGTAAGACTTAGAAAATGCATGGCCATGCTCGGATAAGTTGGTATACGATATCAATGTCATTAGTTTAAGTTGGCATGCTCGGTAATCAATAAACCTAAGATTGGGCTATACGAGAGTGACACATTCCATGTCTCATGCTTAGTCTTATTATCTTGGACAAAGGGACAATGGCATATATCGGTGATGATCATAAAGGTTTAGTCGAATCATCATCAATCTTGTCACTTGGGTAGCAATGATGTGTTGATAGACACCGCTAATTGCTTATGATCATAAATGTGATTTATGATCATTGCCAACATGGCAAGAGCCTATTGGGTCGCACACATAGAGATATTTGCATCATTAGATGAGCTATTTGCCATTATTAAGCCCAAAATTAAAGCCTAATTGGATTAAGGCTTTGAAGCCCATTAGGCCTGCAAGTTGAGTCTCACTATAAATACAACTTCTAGTGAGAAATTCGCAGGTCTCCTTACCCTAGCCTCCCAAAAGGACAGCCGCACTCTTCTCTTGCAATTCCTTGGAGGACGCAAGCTAGCACTACGAGCGCAAGAGAAACGTATCTGGCATGATGCAGTCGATGCATGGTGATCCCGAGAGGCTCATGTGGATACCATAGAGAGCTTGAACACGTCAACTGTTCAAGTTTTGTGATTCGACTCTACAGTAGAGTGAGAGATCTCATCTGAAAATTAGGTATGAAAATTTTTGAACACTCGGTTTACCCCGTTTCACTTGGATCCTGGAGGGTTTCGGTTAAATTTTGCTGCGCTATTTGGCTCCTGAAACCCAATATCAGGTTCATCCTTTCTGAGGTCCTCAAGGGTATCGTCCGCTTTTGGCCCTTCGGCGGTGAAGTCTGCCAGTGCTTGGGCTTTATTGCCAATACTAAGGCATAGATGGCCTTCTGTAAAAGAGGGTACCTAACTTCGGCACATGTAGGGACTTACTCACATAGGATATTGGCCACTGCCTTCCTCCCTCTTCCTTTACAAGCATTGAACTCACCGTTTTTCACTGACAGCGAGGTAAAGGATGAAAGGTTCTTTTTCCCTCAGCTGCCGAAGTGTCAGCAGACAGGTTAGGTATCTTTTAAGATCATCCCATGGCTTTTGGCAGTCTTCGTTCCAAGGAGGTTCCTCGAAGCCGAAGGTACCTTCATTTTTTGCTGCTTTGGTGAGCACTTTGAAGAACGGTCGGCGTCGATCCCCATATCTAGAGATGAATCCACTGAAGGAAGTGATTCTCCCAGTCAGCCTTTCCACATCCTTGGTAGTTGTCGGAGTTCGAAATCCTAGCAGGGCCTTAACTTTTTCTGGATTGGCATCGATACCTCTTTCCGATACCATGAATCCAAGGAACTTGCTCACATTCACCCCGAACACGCACTTCTCCGGGTTGAGATGGATTCTGAATTCCCAAAGTCGGCGGAATGTTTCCTTTAAGTCTAAGATATGACTACTAGGCAGTTTGCTCTTAACTATCATATCATTGACATACACTTCCATATTCCTCCCAATTTGGGTGTCAAACACCCTGTTCATCACCCTTTGGTACGTGGCCCTTGCATTCTTTAGACCAAAGGGCATTCTAACATAGCAGTAGGTCCGACTTTGGTGATGAAGGCAGTTTTCTCCTCATCCTCGGGATCCATCCAAATTTGGTGGTATCCACTGAAGGCGTCGAGGAAGCTGAGCAGACTGTTTTCAGCAGTGGAGTCCACCAATTGATCTATTGGTGACAAAGGATACGAATCCTTAGGACAGGCATCATTTACATTTCAGAATTTTTTGTACATTCAAAGTTTATCACTCCCTTCCTTCGTAGCAATGACAACGTTGCTAAGCCATTCGAGGTACTTGACCTCTCTTATTCACCTACTTCCGTTAACCGTTGGACTTTGGTTCTGACAAAGCTGTTCTTATGTGCTGAGAAGCTTCACTTTTTTGGTTGAACAGGCTTCACCTCCAGGCGCACTTTAAGGCTATGTTGGATTATACGAGGGTCTACCCCAGGCATGTCTTTCAGAGAGTAGGCAAACAAATCTTTGCTCATTAACAGAAAAGATACAAGTTTTTGCTTGTCACTATCGGCGAGTTGTTTCCACTCGAGTACTTCAGCCTGAGACAAGTTCTACATCTTCTGTTTCTATTTTTTTGAAGTCACCTACTTTTCTCCTATTGCCTTTTCAACGAGTATGCTCTTTTCTTCCGAAGTTTATGCATGAACTTTCATTGGACTTTGTCTTGCCTTTGCGAACACTTTCCTCACCTCAGCTTGATCAATGGATATCTCTACATCCCCTTCCTTCGTGCCGAAGATGACTGTTAGAAATTTCACATCTGGGTGAATGTGGAGATTTCCTTGTGTCTGCCTTCTAAGGATGGCATTATATGAAGAAGGGACATCTATGACGATGAACCTTGTCATTGTGGAGCCAAATAGCTCTTTCTTGTTCAAAACCGAAGTTCCCCTTAGGATCAAATGTAGATTAATCCACTCGAACACAGGGAGTTCGGAAGGACCTACACCGAACGTAAGTGAAGTAATAGGTTTGAGATCACCCATAGAGATGCCCAAGTTTGGCAATAGGTGGGAGAACAAAACGTCGGCATTGGAACCATCATCAATGAGCACTCTTTTGACATTCCAACTCCCTATCCTTACTATAATTAGGAGGGGGTCACCATGAGGGAACTTTACGGTAGACCCATCTTTCCGAACAAGCTTGTTCGCTAGGTTTTTGAACCCCATCATCGAGATTTCCCAAACTTTCCTTTTCCTCTCGGCTGAGAGTATCCCAATGGTGATTGTCTGTATTACTCCCGCTAGAGGTGGTGGATGCTTTATGGGACTTCGGTTCCGATGCTGGTCAGAATCATAGTCCTCATCTTCCCCTTTCCTTTGTTCTTCCCTTCTTCCTTTGGGGGATGGCATTCACAGGTATCACCGTAGTTGGCCTTGTTTGATAAAAGATTCTATGTACTTTTTTAGCTAGAAACAGTCCTCGGTGTCATACCCATGGTCTTGGTGAAATTGGAAAAACATCTTTATGTTCTTCTTATTCCCCGAGGTTATGGCCCTCGGATGTTAGATAGTAGTCCTTGCCCCTCCATGGCCATCAGTATGTTTTTCCTCGTGGTGTTCAAGGGAGTGAATGACACCTACCTCTTCCCTCTTTGTTTCCGAAGTCTACCCCCACCCTCGGTCAAATACCGAGGTTGGTGAGCCTGACCTTCGGGATAATTGTGGTCAGACTTCGGCCCTCCCATCCGCAGCTCTTCAGCCATCATGTGTTGTTCCGTCCTCTTATAGAATTCCCTGAGGGTGTCCGGGGATCTTTGGAGAACTTGTAGAAAAGGTGTGAGTCTCTCCGAAGTCCCCTGATCATGGTGAGGATGCGGATTTCAGGGTGAAAGTCGGGCACACTCAGGGCTTCCCTGTTGAACCTCTCAACATAGTCATGAATAGTCTCTCCATTCCTCTACGCTATGTCAAACATCTAGATGGGCATCTTCACCGTCAGTCTGCTTTCAATGAACTGTTGAGTGAATGTAGAGGACAACTCCGGGAAATCCATTATCGTCCCGGGGGCTAGGGAGTTATACCATGCAGTCACCGACCCGGAGAAAGTAACCTCAAAGCACTTGTAGAGGCTGGCATCATCAGCACAATGCAAGATCGTGCTATGTCTATACTTCATTAGGTGAGCTTGGGGGTTGCTACGCCTATCATATGTTTCCAAGCGTGGTAGTCGGAAGTCACTTGGCATGGGTACCTCTATTATTGCACGGATAAAGGTGACTCTTCTCCGGTGAAGGTCTTCGATACCCTTGACCAGAAAGGCTTCCAGGAAATCTGCCTTTCTACTTTTTCCAGCCTCTCTAGGATCTTCTTCATGAGGGTGGTAATATTGGCCTCTTCTTGTTGTCTGGTGGCCTCCGGCAACGGAGAGCGACGTCTCCTTTTTGGGGAGTAACTTCATTGGTGGGGTGATTGTGACTTCCCATCTGGTGATGAACTCCGCCGGCAGGAAGTTTTGGGCTTTTTTGACGCCTTTTCTCCAGCACGACGTCCTCTGGGGGGTACATCCTCTATTAAGGACTCATCGTGGAAGTCCCCACTTCCTGAACTGCAATGAGTAGACTTAGAACTTCTCTCCCGGCGGGCAACTGGTAAAGAGGCCTTTCGGCCCGAAGGTGGTTAAGACCACCTTTGGTCAAGCTGTTGTGTCATCACAGCCATAACAGAGCACTGAAAATCACATAGAAAGCTCATCGTGACCATTAGAGCATGTTTGTCCTCAGGCAAAGAAGTCCCTACAGTGGGTTGTTTAGTTGCCGGTTGAGTTTCCAGAACGGACGGGGACTTTGGGAGTCTCTTGTCCTTAGAACGTTGGGTCTCAATGATGTTGACCTGGGAGTGAGTTGCCACAGACAGCGCCAAATGATGCCCGGCGGCATCTTCGTCGTATGACATGCTGGCCTAAAGGAGAGACTTCCTGTTTGAAGGTGCTTGAAACACTTAGAAGAACAAGGGTTAGGAGCTCCCCGATATATGTTCCTGGGGGAGGAGCCTCCGATGCCCAAGTCAGTATTTAGGGAGTAAAGAGTAGAGAGTGGAGAGTAAGTAGTAGAGAAAGTTCTGTGTCCTTTCTTACCAAGGTCCTTCCTAAGTATTTATAGGAAGGTGGAGGGAGGAGGCCATTCGACACAGCCTGTTCAGATTGTGACACGTGTTCGGTCAGATTTGATCCGTACCCTTGGAAATAGGTATCTGCAGCTGGCCGTAAGCCATTTTGGCCAGAGGGCAGGGGCGTCTGCGAGGTCTCTCTCTGTCAGAGGCTCCTTAACCATTTTTTTTGTATCTCCACAAGATGCCTTCGGAGAAGGAGACCCCTTCGGAGTATAAGGCTTTTTCGGATTAAGAGGCCCCCTTCGGCTCAGTATAGCCATCGAGGGCAATTAGGAGAAGGCCTTCGGCAGAGTGGGGCACCTTCGGAAGACGCTCTTCCCAACCAAGGATGGGGATATACTTTTTTGAACTTGGTGAGTTCGCTATTCCGAAGGTGATACTTTATAGGTTTTCCGAGGTCAGTTTTGTTACCAACCGAGGTTGGTGCTAAGTCTCTCCCGAGGGTGGTTTTTGGCTAGGTGATCTGGAGATCTTCGTTCTAAGGTGATGTTCTTCCTGAGGATGGCAAGGGCCCTCTTTTTCCCGAAGTTGGTCACTTAGGTTTCCCAAGGGTGGTGCTTCTCAGGTCACTTTGGGAATTTTAGAAGGGTTAATAGCCCTTTGGCTATCACGGGGTTGCCATCAGTTTTGGCTGCTTTGGTGAGCACTTTAAAGAATGTTCATCATCGATCTCCATATCTAGAGATGAATCTGCCAAGGGTCGTAATTCACCCTGTGAGCCTCTACAGGTCCTTGGTAGTTGTAGGAGTTTGGAATCCCAATAAAGCCTTAACCTTTTGTAGATTGGCCTTGATACCTTTTTCGGATACCATAAACCAAAGGAATTTGCCAGCAGTCACCGTAAACACACACTTTTCGGGGTTAAGATGGATTCCAAATTTTTTAAGTTGGTGGAATGTTTCCCCTAAGTCTACGATACGACTACTATGTATTTTACTGTTAACTATCATATCATCAGCGTACATTTTCATATTTCCTCCAATTGGGAACAGAACACCCTGTTCATCAATTGTTATGTGGCTCTTGCATTTTTAAGGCTGAAAGGCATTCTGATGTAACAGTAGGTCCTGACTTTAGTAATGAAGGCAATTTTTTCCTCATCTTCAGGATCCATCCGAATCTAGTGGTGTCCACTAAAAGCATCAAGGAAGCTATGTAGACCATATTTGGTAGTGGAGTCTACCAATTGCTCTATTAATGGCAGAGGATACGATTCCTTTGGACAGGCGTCATTAATATTTCGAAAGTCGTTGCACATTTGGAGTTTATCGCTCCCTTCTTTTAGGGCTACAACAATGTTGCTGAGCCAATCAGGGTACTTAACATCTCTCATTATGCCTGCTTCCATTAGTCATTGCACTTCGATTTTGATGAAATTGTTCTTATGTGCCGAGAGGGTACGCTTTTTTCTATGAACAGGTATTGCCTCAAGTCGTACTTTGAGGCTGTGTTGAATTATACCTGGACCTATCCTGGGCATATCCTTGGGAGAGTAAGCAAATAAATCTTTGTTAATTAATAAAAAGGATACAAGTTTTTCCTTCTCACCTTTGGCCAGTTTTTTCCCTACTCGGGTACTTTGGCCAGGGACAAGTTATACATCCTCTGTTTCCATTTTTTCAAGATCGTTCCCTTCATTTTTTATTACATCTTCACTAGTCATGCTCTTCTCAACCGAAGTCTGCATGTGCACTTTGGCCGGATTTTACCTTTGTTTGAAAAACACTTTCCTCACTTTGCCTTGATCAATGAGTATTTCTACATCACCCTCCTTTGCCTCGAATGTGACAGTCAGGTGTTTCACATCTGGTCGAATGTGAAGGTTGCCTTGCATCTGTCTTTCAAGGATGGCATTCTATGAAGATGGGACATCTATAACGATGAACCTTATCATAGTAAAAGCAAAGAGTTCTTCCTTGGTGTGGATCAAGGTGCCCTTTAGCATCAACGGTAGATCAATCCATCTGAGCACTGGGAGTTTTGAAGGACCAACACCGAAGGTAGATGAGGTCACGAGTTTAAGATCACCATTGAAAATGCCCAGGCTTGGCAAAAGGTGGCAGAACAGGACATCGGCATTCGATCCATCTTTAATGAGCACCCTCTTCACATCCCAGTTTCTAATCCCAGCCAAGCTCAGGAGAGGATCATCATGTGGGAACCTAACAACCGACCCATCACTTTCAACTCAGCTTGTTCGTCGAGTTGTCAAACTCTATGATTGCAATCTCCCTCAACTTTCTTTTTCTTTTTCTTTTAGCTGAAGGTTGTCTAGCGGTTATGGTTTGGATAACCCCAGCCGAAGGTGGGGCCGCTTTCTGGAGCTTTAATTAGTTTGGCCCCTATCAGAGTCGTACTCCTCATCTTCTCCTTTTCTCTTATCTTTTTCTATTTCCCGGGCCTTAGGCGATGACATCCGTAAGTAGCACCGAAGTTGACCATGTTTGATTAAGGACACAATGTACTTTCTCAACTAAAACCAATCCTTAGTATCATGCCCGTGGTCCTAGTGAAATTGGCAGTACTTCTTCATGTTCTTTCTATTATCCGAGGTCATGGCCTTCAGACATTTGATTAAAGTTCGCTGCCTTTCCAAGGCCATGAGGATATTCATCCTTAAAGTGTTGAGGGGGTGAATGTCATTGGCTTTCTTCCCCTAGATTTGAGGTCTGCCTCCTCCCTTAGATTCATACCGAGGATGGTGACTATTGCCTTTGGACTAGTGATGACCAGACTTTAGCCTTTCCATTCTCAGTTCCTCAATTTTCATATGTTGCTCTACCCTTTAGTAAAATTCACCGAGGGTGTCAAGGGGATCTTTTGAGAACTTGTAGAAGAGCTATGAGTCCTTCTTCAGACCTTTGATCATAGCGAGGATTCGGATCTCAGTATGGAAGTCCAGAACACTAAGTGATTCTCTGTTGAATCTCTTGACATAGTCACGAATTGTGTCCCCATCCTTTTGGACTATATCGAACATTTAGATGAGCATCTTTGCCATTGGCCTTCTCCCTATGAATTGCTGGGTGAAGGTAGTAGATAATTCCTAGAAGCCCATTATGGTTTCGGGCACCAATGAGTTGTACCACGTAGTTGCTAGCCCGGATAAGGTGACCTCAAAGCACTTGCAGAGGGTGAAGTCATTAGCCCCGTGCAACACAATGGTCCTTCTATATTTTTTTAAGTGGGCCTGCGGGTCACTTTACCCATCATACATTTCCAAGCATGGTACTCGGAAGTCACTGGGCATAGGGGCTTCCACTATTGCCCCAATAAAAGGTGACTCCTCTCCGGTGAACATCTTCGATAACCTCAACCAAACTGGTTTTTAGGAGACCTACTTTTCCACGTTATTCAACCTTTCCAAAATTTTCTCCCTCAGGATGTAAATACTGTCCTCTCCTCGTTGCCTAGCAGCCATAGGCAAGGGAAAATGATGTCATCTTTTCGGCGAGTAACTTCGACACCATGGTGAGGGGGTCTTCTCTGGCGGAAAAGAGCTCCAAGTGGGAGGTCCTTGGCACTTTTCATCTGGACCCTTCCACGTACCATCGACGAGATAGAGGGTTCTCTATCCAAGACTCCATATGGAAGCTCTTATTTAAGGAACTCCGACGAGATGACCGGTACCCCTTCTCCGGGTGGACTTCTAGTGAAGGGGTCCTAACGTGAGAATGTGTGCATTACCACCTTTGGTCTAGTTGCTGCATCATTTTGGCTGCTATGCAGCATTGGAAGTCATGCATGATGCCCATAGTGACCATCAGATGACACTTGTCCTTGGGAAAGGAAGGCTACGGGGGTGCCTGATCATCTACCGGCGAAGCTCAGGCGCAAACTAGGACTTCGAAATGCCCTTATCCTTAAAACATTGAGTCTTCATGATGGAGACTTGGGAATGATTTCCCACAAATGATGCCAAATGATGCTCTAGCACATCTTTGATGTAGGACACGCTGGACCTCCACTAGGACTTCACCTGAGTAATATCTATAGCACTAGGAAAATAAAGGTTAAGAGCCCCTCAGAATGTGTTTACAGGGTAGGGATCTCCAACGCCCAAGTCAGTATTCATGGGGAGAATTTGTTAACAGTAGAGAATAAAGAAGGAGGGTATTCTCATGTCCTACCGGAAAGCCTCCCCCGAGTATTTATAGGAGGCTGGGAAGAAGAGGCTGTTATGCCTACCTGAATAGATCGGGACACGTGTTTGGCTAGATTTGTTTCATACCTTTAGAAAAAGGTGTCTCTAGCTGGCCGTGGGAGGTTATGCCCAAAGGGTAGGGATGTGTGTGAGATTTTTGTCAGAGATCCACTAACTGTATTTGTCATTTCTCCCTAAGACCCCCCTTAGGGATTTGACGCCTCTTTGGATGTAGGATATAGCCAGATGGTAACTACAGAAAGCCCCTTGGTACTGCAGACTGTTTTTGGCAGACCCTTCTTCTATCGAGGATGATAGACCTACATTTTTTAGGTTGGTCATATACATTCCTAAGGATGGTGAAGAGTCTTTTCCCAGGGTCAATTGTTTATTTTTACGAGGGTGGTTGATGGCCAAGGGCCTCATCGTTTATAGTCATGGTGACTGGTGGAAAGACTTTCGGGAGGAAGAACGCTTGGTGGAATGGATAGCCCGAAGGAGAGTGCCTGAAAGCTCAGAAACAAAGGGTTAGGAGGCCCCCGGAGTGTTTTTCCGGGGCGGGAGCCTCCGACGCCCAAGTCAGTGGTGGCTGAGAAAAGGCAGAGGAAATAGCACAAAGGGCTGAAGAGTCTCGCCTGGTAGTTTTCTCAAAGTGTGGGAGCAGTGTTCGGCCAACCAACCAGCCTCCTGCCTAGTATTAATTCCTGGTATTTATAGGAGTGCCTAGCCCGTTCAGATCACGACACGTGTTCGGTCGGATGTTCCCTGAGTTTCTGGGCATAGGAGACAGATAACTGGTAGCAGGTTGTCCTGAGCCACGTGCTGAGATGGGCCATGATGTGATTCTGATGGCGTCCGTATGTCAGAGCGCCTATTCAGGCGACTTTATGACATCTATGAAAGGACGTGTCAGAGGCTTCCTTAAATACTTCCATAAATGCTCCTGCCGTACTCCCGAGGTCCCTGGGTGAGGTCGTCCTCTAGTTCGGACAGAGCATCTTCGGGAAACAAGCCCTCAGTTCGGGGGTTCCCAGTTTCAGGGAGTTCCGCCTTCGGGGATATCATGTTCGGCTCGCCATGTTTGGTGCCGCTTTTCCGAAGGCGATATGGTCACAACCTTGGGGGGCGAGTAGTGTCCTCGGGGTTTCCTGGCGTGCCGGGCTCGGAGCTCTTCGGCTATCTCCCGAGGTGCCTGATCGCACCTTTTCTCGGGTAGCGCCAGCTTCTTCTGGCCATCATTGTGGCAGGGAGTTCGGCCAGATAGAGGCGATAGCGTTTCGCTATCACATGCCCCCATTTGGAAAGCCGAAGTGAAGACTTCGGTTTTGCATCTCTTTCCGAGGTTGTGTATGGGAGTTTCTTTGGAAGCTTATCCTGTTCCGAGGATGCGCCTTTTGCCCGAAGATCATGGGCTCTTCGGCTTGGCCTGTTCTTTGGTGTCTTAGAGGTGGAGCCTGTGCCGAAGATACACCTCTTGCCCGAAGGTCATGGGCTGCTCGGCCATAGCCTGTTTCTTGGCGTCCTCGAGGTGACCTGCTCTTTGTTTCTGCAGGTCTGTTTGGCCGAGCGTGTAAGTCTGAGCGGCGCGTCCCAGTTTCGTCCCAGTTTTCCAGGGATGTCAGAAGACGTGTCCCAGCTTTCAAGGGACGTTTGGAGGACGTGTCCCCCATTTGCACGCAGCGGTTGACATGTGGCGCTTTGCGATTGGAGGAGAGTCACGTCGGTTACAGAGGGCGTGCCTTTTCAGGTGCAGAGAGCAGTTACGGCGACGGTTCGCCTCCAAAGGGTACTTATGAGGATGTTTCGGTTACCCATCTCTGGCTTATAAATAGCCCACTTCTACCATAAGTTCCTTTTGCTTTCTCTTCTGCTCTTCTCTCTGCTTTCTGTGGCGGAGCTACCTTAATCAGAGCTTTTTTCCAGCCAGCTTTCACGACGGCGTCCTCAGATTTTGGTAAATCTTTCGGTCGGTTTTTGTTTTTCAGAGCGCTTTGATCCCTGTGTTCTTTTGAGTTTTTCTCTGGAAACTGTTTTCTTCCATTTTCAAACTCGTTTTATGTCGAAAATGCCCCTTCCTGAGAGCTGGCAGCCTCTTTTAGCCCATCCTTCTTGTACCACCCCTGAAAAGTTAGAGAGGTGGAAGAAAAAATTCTTTCTTCCCTATTACGCCATTACTAGGCTGCCTCGTTCTAGCCATTATGCTTTTTCAAACCGTAGTAAGGAGGTTACCATTTTCCGAGCCCAGCTGAAGGCGGGTCTTTGGTATCCTCCCCCGAAGATGGTGTGCGAGTTCTGCAAATTTCATGGCATTGCTGTGAACCAGCTTCCCCCGAACTCGTTCTGCTATTTTAACGCCTACCTCTGCATGTGTGGCGTCTTCAGGATAAAACCCAATTTCAGAATCTTTATGCAGTATTACAAGCTCTCTGTGGTCCCGAAGGGTGGCTTCTATTTCATGCTACCTCGGGGATCCGGGGGCAAGAAATTCATGTTCACCTTCGCCACTGAAGATAGCTGGCGGGGGTAGCAACAGAAGTTTTTCTTCATGAAGATGGACGAGGCCTGGTCGTACGTTCCGACCAAATGGGCTCAGGGAACACTGGATGTGGACGTTGCTGATCCGAGGATGCTGCTGACCCCAGAGTTAGCTTCCTTGTTCGCGGATTTTGACACCCGCATTCGGGCTGTCTCTGACTAGGATCCGGAGATCGTTCCGCTCGCCCTTTACCCTTTTCCAATCAACTGGAGGTTGATGACCGAAGAGGTCCTTCGGGAGCTAAAGGTGGTAAAGGAGCACGAGACTGACCTCGAGATGCCAGCTCCTGCCATCGCCGGGAAGGATTCCTGGTTGGTCAAGCTTCTTAAGGAGGAAATTTCTTTCGAAGCGCTTGCCGAAAGTGAGTTATCTTCTACTCCTTTACTGTTCTTTCCTCGGACTCACGCTGATGTTTCTCTCATTTTTCAAAGATGGGCGACGTGACTGCCGCCTATTAGAAGTCCCTTTTCACCGGCCAGGTGGAGAAGGGCGATCAGACGAACAAGGCGTCTTCCCGAAGATGGAAGTCTACTGGCGCGGGACCTTCGAGGAAACGGGCAAAGAGAGCTGCCCAGGCTCCTTTAGAGGAAAATCCCGAGGAAACTGCCGAGGAGCCAGGGGCAGCCGAGATTACGGAGTCTGAGGCTGCTGCTTCCGAGGTCCCTTCAACCGACGTCCCTCCTTAGAGTCCTACCGCGTCACAGGCCCTCCTTGATGTAGTGGTAGAAGTACCTTCTGCCGAGGAGCGGCGCAAGCGGAAGGGCAAGGGCATTTCGGCCGAGGAATCTGAGGACGATGTTGTCGAGGTTCCGCCAGGTTTGTTTACAAACAAAGTGTACTTCCTTTGTTTTTTCTGGATTGGCTTCTTTGTCTTTAATCTCCTTCTCATTCTTATCACGCAGGGGAGTTGACTACCCCAGGCTGGGTGGCCGATCATGCTCAGAAACGAGCTCTTCGGGATGCCAAAATCCCGCAAGGGAAGATACCCAAGGAGCCTTTTTGGACGTTCACGGAGGACATCAATATGTACTCCGAGGACGTTCCTCAAATGGCTAAGGAAATTTCGAAGGGGGTGCTCACCGAGGCCTCCTTCAAGGCTATAGCGGCAGCCCACCCGGGGGATAACACCCTCGCCGCAAAGATTACCGAGCATGCTGCTCAGGTATATCCTTCACAGCTCTTTCCATTCAATTTTTTCCTAAGTTTCTGGCTCTTACTGACCTTGCGTTTATTTTTTGCAGCTGATGGGGTACACCGCCTTTCTCTGAGTTCGGGTGGCCAGGGAGGTTGCTTTTCGAACTTCGGCCACTCGAACCATGAATGAGACAAGGACCGCACTCGCGGAGTCGGTCGCCAAAAACCATCAGCTGAAAGAGGGTGTTGAGAAAGAAGTAGCTGCCCTTCGGGAGGAGTTCTGGAAGGAAAAAGAAGAACTTCAAAAGGACTCCTCCAGGAAGATCGCTGACCTCGGTGACCAAATAAAGGGGATGCTCGCCGCCAACGAGGATCTTCTTCAGCACAAGGCTGGTTCTGACGGCCGTATAGTGTCGTTGACGTGTGAGAATAACGCTCTCCGAGCCGAGGTCGAGTCGTTGAAGAAGGAGCCGAAGGGGGAGGAGCAGATAAAGGCGCTGGAGGAGGAGGTCGAGGATCTGAAGGACGAGCTTGACGACCTGGAGCTTGAGAAAAACAAGTCTGATCAGATGAGCAAGGTCGCGTTCCAGGACGGCTTCTGCCTTGCTCGGCACTAGGTTTTCCAGAGGTTCCCAGATCTGGACCTCTCTTTTCTAGAGGGTCTAAACATTCCTGGGGGACCTCGGTGGAAATGGTCCAAGGTCGAACATCTAAAACTTCCTCCTTCAATTCCAGCGCCGAAGGTGATGGAAAAGGGTGGGCAGACGAGTGGCTCTCGGGACGCCGCGAACCCTTAGCCAATTTTTAGGGCCCCTTTTCCTTCCCTTCTATTTTGTAATCCTTCTTCGGGCAGTTCTTTATTTTAAAGCAGCTTTGCTCTTAATGAGGATTTTTTGGCTAAGTCTTTTCTTGCGAGTTTCTTCATTTCCATTGTCCTGAACACGTTCGCTCAAGAGACTTCGGAAAACCTGCGATTTAAAGAAACTTTTTTTACCCTCCTTTGTCCCGAGTGCGCTTGCTCGTAAGACTTTCTGGAAGGCCTGAAAAAATTTGACTAAGTCTTTTTACAGGCTTTTGCATTTCCAATTTACCCCGAACATGATTGCTCAAGGGACTTCGGAAACCTTCAGTCAAATTTTTTGTTTTTCCAATTGTCCCGAGCATGTTTGCTCAAGGGACTTCGGAAAACCTTTCGCGAGATTTTGTCACTTCCCATTTTCCCGAGCATGTTCGCTCAAGGGAGTTCGGAAAATTATCTCTGCGCTGGCTATGGCGAGTACTTCTGCGAGATTTTTGTTTTCCATCTTTCCCAAGCGTGATGGCTCAAGGGACTTCGGAAAGTCATATCTACGCTTTATCATGGCGAACACCTCTGCGGAATTCTGTTTTGCATAATTTCTGTACACTTAAGAATTTTTCTCAAGGCCATTCTGTACAACATAACTCCTCCGCCCAACCTTAAGCGTAGCATTTTTTCAAGGCGTCTGAGTGCCAAGTGTTCTTCAATTCTACGCCTTCGACGTCGCCAAGCTTGTACACGCCTTTTCGTACTTCATGGCGAACCAGATAGGATCCTTCCCAGTTTGCGAGAAGTACGCCATGGGATGGCCTTCGGGGTGCGAAGTCGTCCTTTCGGAGAACAAGGTCTCCCTTCTTGATTTCTTTTGGCCTGGCCCGTAAGTTTACAGCCCCGGTCACTCTTTTGCTGAAAAGATCGAGATTGGTTCTCAGGCCGAGGTCCTTACCACCTTCATCAAATACTTGCACCCGTACTGAAGGTTGAACTACCTCTAGTGGGATAATGGCCTCTATTCCGAAGACGAGTGAGAAAGGAGTTTCCCCTGTGGCTCTTCGGGGCGTCGTTCGGTAGCTCCATAGTACACTTTGGAGTTCTCCTGGCCATTTCCCCTTGGCTTCCCATAGTCTCTTTTTCAGGCCATCTTTTGTGGTCCTGTTCGATACTTCTACCTGCCCGTTGCTTTGGGGGTGAGCTATTGGGTCGAAGTGCATCTTTATTCCGAGGTCACTGATGAATTCTTGGAATCCTTTGTCTGTGAACTGGGATCCATTATCAGCTACTAGTACCCTCGGTATGCCAAATCTGCATACGATGTTCTTCCATAGGAACTTCTGCACTTCTTTTGCCGAGATAGTTGTTAGTGGTTCTGCCTCCTCCCACTTTGAGAAATAGTCCACTGCTACAACGCAGAATTTCATGCCTCCTGGTGCTGTGGGGAGTGGCCCAATAAGGTCTATACCCCAGACTGCAAAGGGCCAAGGATAGTCTGCCGAAGTTACCATTTCCGAGGGTGTCCTCTGGTTTTTCGCGTGTCTGTGGCAGTTTTTCGCGTGTCTCTGGCAGCTACCACATTTCCGGGTGAACTGTCTTACGTCCTTTTTCAGGGTAGGCCAGAAGTATCCTTGGGGGAGTATCACTACTGCCAGGGCATTAGTTCCAATGTGTGAACCACACATGCCTTCGTGAACTTCTTCAAGGACCATTTCAGTATCCTTTTCATCCACACATCTTTGCAGCGGATTTGCATATCCCTGCCGATATAACTCTTCACCAATCAGGAAGAATCTTCCGGAGCGTCTTCGGCGTCTTGCAGCATCGCCGGGGTCTTCGGGGAGCAAATTCTCTACGAGGTATCTTTTTATTGGGTCTTTCCATCCTGTTCCCGAGGTCGTCATACTCAGCACTGAGATGCTCGGATGGTCTAGCACCTCGGTATATGTTTTCGACTTCGCCAAGCAATCTGCCTCAGTGTTATTCCACCGAGGTATATTTTCGATCAGAACGGCGTCAAACTCTTGGATGAGCTTTGCTACTACCTCATGATATTTTGCCAAGATTGGGTCCTTCGCCCCATAATCTCCTGCCGTCTGCCGAACTACCAACTGGGAATCGCTGTGAGCCTTTATCACGCCAATCTTTCTAGCTAAGCACAATCCCGCTATAAGGGCTTCATACTCAGTTACATTGTTGGTGACGTTGAAGCTGAACTTGATAGCCTTCATTACCTCCAGGCCTTCGAGGCCCCTGATAATTACTCCAGCTCCCTGCTGTTCGGACCCCGAGGCTCCGTCTCCGTGCAAGGTCCATTCTGGCTCTCCTTAGTGGTCGGTATTTCGGCGATAAAATCTTCCAGGGCTTGAGTTTTTATGGCCTTCCGAGGCTCGTACGTGATTTCGTGTTCGCCCAGCTCTATGCACCACTTGGAGAGCCTTCCCGAATGATCGCAGCCTTCTCCCTGCAAGCACCAAGGCGTATATAGCTTTTTGAAGCAAAGGGTACCTGACTTCGGCGCCATGCAGGGACTTGCTGACATAGTAGACCGGCCATTGCTTTGACCCTTCTTCCTTCACGAGAACCGAGCTCACAGCTTTTTCTGTTACGGCGAGGTACAGTACGAGGGGCTCTCCCTTCCGAGGTTGTCGCAGAGTCGGCCGGGTGGCCAGGTAGACTTTGAGTTCTTCCCAGGCCTTTTGGCAATCTTCATCCCAAGGATGATCATTTCTTCTGAGGTCGCCTTCCATTTTTGTTGCCTTTGTGAGGACTTTGGAGAAAGGTCTACATCTATCTCCGTACCTGGAAATAAACCTGCTCAGAGAGGTTATTCTTCCGGTGAGTCTCTGCGCATCTTTCACAGTGCCAGGAGTTCGGAACTCAAGCAGGGCCTTAATCTTCTCGGGGTGAGCGTCGATGCCTCTTTCGGATACCATGTACCCAAGGAATTTTCCCGAAGTCTCCCCGAAGATGCATTTTTTAGGTTTACGGCGGATCCCGAAGGCTCTGAGCTTTTGGAAGGTTTCCTCTAAATCTGCAACGTGGTAGCCAGGCAGCTTGCTCTTGACTATTATATCATCAACATACACCTCCATGTTTCTCCTCATTTGGTCTTTGAAGACCTTGTTCATCAGACTCTGGTAGGTGGCTCCTGCATTTTTGAGCCCGAATGGCATCCTGATATAGCAGTATGTTCCTCCCTCGGTGATGAAGGCAGTCTTCTCTTCATCTTCGGGGTCCATCCTTATCTGATGGTAGCCACTGAAGGCGTCTAGGAAACTTAGGAGCCCATTTTCAGCAGTTGAATCTACCGGTTGATCTATTGGCGGCAGAGGGTATGAGTCTTTCGGGCAAGCATCGTTCAAGTTTCTGAAGTCGATGCACATCCGAAGTTTGCTGCTACCTTCTTTTGTGGCGATGACCATGTTGCTTAACCACTCCGGACTTACTTTGAGGCTATGCTGTATTATGCCAGGGTTCACCCCCGGCGTATCTTTTGGCGAGTAGGCTAACAGATCTTTATTTTCCAGTAGAAAGGATACAAGATTTTCTTTGTCACCTTCGGCCAAGCTCTTCCCTATTCGGGTAGATTGACCTGGGACAAGCTCTATTGTTTCCGTTTCTGTTTTGGGGAGATCTTCTTCTTCGCCTTTTTCTGGTGCCCTTGCCTCCATCGTATGCGCGAAGTTGCTTGCCGTAGCTTTTCGCGCTTTTACAAATACCTTTCTTACCTCGGCTTGGTCTATGAATACCTCTGCATCTCCATCCTTGGTGGCGAATGTGACAGTCAAGTACTTCACATTAGGGCGAATATGCAGATTCCCCATTGTCTGCCTTCCAAGGATGGCGTTGTACGAGGACAGGACGTTCATGATGATGAATCTCGCCATTGTGGAGGGGTTCAACTCAGCTGCTCCGTTCACCGAAGTCCCTTTCATCATCAGTGGGAGGTCGATACATCCAAGGACGGGGAGTTCGGGTGGTCCAAGCCAAAAGTGGGCGAGGTGACAGGCTTCAGCTCGCTGCCGGAGATGCCCAAGCTCGGCAGCAGGTGCGAGAATAGGACGCCAGCATTTGAGCCATCATCAAGCAATACTCTTTTGACGTCCCAGTTCCCTACTCTCGCCATAATCAGTAGCGGATCGTCGTGGGGGAAGCCGACGGTGGAGCCATCTTTGCGAGCCAGCTTCTTTGATGGACTTTGATACTCCATGACTGCAATTTCTCTGGCTTTCCGGTTTCTTTCC
Source organism: Aquilaria yunnanensis (assembly GCA_039654915.1). Lineage (NCBI taxonomy): Eukaryota > Viridiplantae > Streptophyta > Magnoliopsida > Malvales > Thymelaeaceae > Aquilaria > Aquilaria yunnanensis. The sequence goes on from CM077598.1 coordinate 82,933,413, forward strand.
GAGGATGGGAGCCCCGTGGTGATAGTTTAGATAACCCCTGCTGGAGGCGGAGGGTGCTTTTTTGGACTTCTATTTCTCCGCCTGTCGGAGTCATAGTCCTCATCTTCGGCATTTTCTTCCTCCATTTTTCTGTCTTTCGGGGATGGCATCCTTAGGTATTTCCGAAGTTGGCCCAGTTTTATCAGCGACTCTATGTACTTCTTCAGCTGGAAACAGTCTTCGGTGTCATGACCGTGGTCGCGATGAAACTGGCAGAACTTCTTTGCATTCTTCTTATTATCGGTGGTCATGGCCCTTGGTCGCCGAATCCGCGTCCCTTGCCTTTCCAGCGCCATGAGAATGTTGGTCCGTTAAGTGCTCAATGGTGTGAAACTTTGAGGTTTCCTTCCTCGCATCCTCCGAGGTCGTCCTGCGTATTCGGTAGGATGCCGAGCTTGTTGACTGGACTTTTCGGGGCGGTGGTGATCAGACTTCGGCCCAGCCATTCTTAGTTCTTCGGCGGTCATGTGCTGTTCTGCTCTTCGGTAAAATTCTCCGAGGGTCTCCGGGGGGTCTTTTGAGAACTCGTAGAACAGCTGTGAGTCTCGCCGAAGGCCTCATGTCATGGCAAGAATGCGGATTTTGGGCCTGAAGTCTGGGACGCTCAGAGCTTCCCTGTTGAATCTTTCGACATAGTCTCGGATGGTTTCTCCATTCCTCTGCTCTATGTCGAACATCTGCACAGGCATCTTCGCTGTAGGTCTGCTCCCAATGAATTGATGTGTGAAGGCCGTGGACAACTCCTGGAACTCAGTGATGGTCCCTGAAGGCAATGAATTGTACCACGCAGTTGCTGGCCCTCTGAGGGTGACTTCGAAGCACTTGCACATGGTAGCGTCGTCAGCACCGTGTATTATCATGCTGCATCTGTACTTCGTCAAATGGGCCTGTGGATCAGTACGGCCATCATAAATCTCCAGCCGAGGTACTCTGAGGTCACCTGGCATGGCTGCCTCAACAACGGCCTGAATAAATGGCGAGTCATCTTCGCAGCACGTTCCCGAGAGTCTGGCCCAAACGGGTTTTCTGGCCACTTGTTTCTCCACTCTGTCCAGCCGTGCTAGTATCCTCTCCATCAGCATTGTGGCGCTAGGGCCTTCTTCAGGGAATGGAGATCGCCGGCGCCTCTTCGGGGGGCGAATTCGGCGCTGAGGGGACAAGGACCTCGACTCAGGCGACGAACTGCTTCGCTGTGAGACTCTCGGTCGCTTGGACCCGGTTTGTCCCACAGGCCGTTTCCCGAGGGCTATATTTTCTGTGGATGATTCTTCGCGAGGGTCTCCACTCCCCGAACTGTGATGTGTAGACCTGGGGCTTTTCTCCCGAGGGCGTGTCGGTGAGAGGGGTCTCGGGGCCTGTGCTTGCTGTGGCCACCTTCAGTCGATCTGCTGGGTCATTTCAGACACGACCGAACGCTGAAAGTCCCTCAAGAAACTCATGGTGATTACCAGAGGGCGGTCTTCCTCAGGCGCAGAAGTCCCTGGAAGTGTTTGCTCAGCAGTCGGTTGTATCTCAGCCACGGACGTGGTCTTCGGGAGCCTCTTGTCCTTAGAACGCCGAGTCTCAACGACGGCGATCTCAGAGCGGGTTCCCACAGACGGCGCCAAATGATGGCCAAGGGCCTCATCGTTTATAATCATGGTGACTGGTGGAGAGACTTCCGGGAGGAAGAACGCCTGGTGGAATGGATAGCCCGAAGGAGAGTGCCTGAAAGCTCAGAAACAAAGGGTTAGGAGGCCCCCGGAGTGTTTTTCCGGGGGCGGAGCCTCCGACGCCCAAGTCAGTGGTGGCTGAGAAAAGGCAGAGGAAATAGCACAAAGGGCTGAAGAGTCTAGCCTGGTAGTTTTCTCAGAGTGTGGGAGCAGTGTTCGGCCAACCAACCAGCCTCCTGCCCAGTATTAATTCCTGGTATTTATAGGAGCGCCTAGCCCGTTCAGATCATGACACGTGTTCGGTCAGATGTTCCCTGAGTTTCTGGGCATAGGAGACAGATAACTGGTAGCAGGTTGTCCTGAGCCACGTGCTGAGATGGGCCATGATGTGATTATGATGGCGTCCGTATGTCAGAGCGCCTATTCAGGCGACTTTATGACATCTGTGAAAGGACGTGTCAGAGGCTTCCTTAAATGCTTCCATAAATGCTCCTGCCGTACTCCCGAGGTCCCTGGGTGAGGTCGTCCTCTAGTTCGGACAGAGCCTCTTCGGGAAACAAGCCCTCAGTTCGGGGGTTACCAGTTTCAGGGAGTTCCGCCTTCGGGGATATCATGTTCGGCTCGCCATGTCTGGTGCCGCTTTTCCGAAGGCGATATGTTCACAACCTTGGGGGGCGAGTAGTGTCCTCGGGGTTTCCTGGCGTGCCGGGCTCGGAGCTCTTCGGCTATCTCTCGAGGTGCCTGATCGCACCTTTTCTCGGGTAGCGCCAGCTTCTTCTGGCCAACATTGTGGTAGGGAGTTCGGCCAGATAGAGGCGATAGCATTTGGCTATCAGTGGTGTAGATCCTTCTCTTGTGGTTGGTCGTATAAATATTTTAGGGTGGTGTCAGGTTCTGCCAATAATGAGGTGCTATGGGCGATAGCCCTTCGGCTATCACCATGGATGCTTGGAAATACAGTGAACATTCCATGAGATCAAGAGAACTCTTTACCTTGTTGGTATGCTGAAATTGAAGCTTGATTCTTGGTGCACCAAAGCAATAGCACTAGCATGCTTCCAATTGCTTTGTCTTGCTTTCAATTGCAACAAGTTGCAAGCTTGGAGGTTTGGTGGCTATGGAGGTGCTATAGAATAAGTGTGGAGGTGGGTGATGGTTGGTTGGGTCAAATATGAAAGGGAAAAATTGAGTCTGGCTTCTTGAATTGGCTTTCAGGAACTAAACACCCCTATTAGCCTTAATCATGCTTTAGGTCATTTTCCTTCTTACTAACTGTTGTTTCTTTGCCTTAAACTCATTGATCCACATTTTGCCCATATTTTTTACCATTTTTCAAGCCATAGCTGACCTTCCACTTGATGGGGTAACTCCATAATTTCAGCCTTTGACTTAAGTCAAAAGCTTGAACATCTTAAGAGTTTTACACTAGGACATTTAGGTACTTGATGCCTTTAGTGTTTCTATTGTCCAAACTTGACTTCTATAAGCAATTTGGTCCTCCAATAACGCTTTCATAGCATTCATGTCCTTCCCATAACTCTCCGAAGCTCTTTCTTAAGAGTTTTGTAATTAAGTACCCGAATTTTCAAAACCTTACAAAAAGGTCCATAGCTTACTTGACAACCAAGCAACCCTTAAGGATTTTCTTGGAGGCCAAGTTACCATCTTAGAACACTTTTACGGAGGTGTTGATCATGTTATTTCTCTCCTAGTTAAAGACTTGTTTGAAGAAGGTAAATTACTTTAAATCAAGTTTGAAACCTTAACTCAAGTTCACATAGCAAAAATGAGTAAGTTTATCGAAGTTCACTAAGTTCTGAGGAGATTAAGGCACTAAATAAGGTTCGGGGGCAAAATGGTAATTATTACATTTCAAATAGTCAGGCTAGGTCCGAAGTGTTGAAAATGAGTTTTTATAAGCTAACTTTTAACTTTAACCCAAACTTAGTTGAAATAAACAAGATTTGACCAAGTTTGACTAAGGTTACCTAAAGGAGGGGACTTATTTGTAACTTTTTAAATTCTTGGATGGCTTCATGCTTAAGTGGCATATAAAACTAGTAAAGGAAGGGAGGGCTGCCATTTTCACCTTCAACCCGAGCTCACCCTTTTCTCTACCAATTTTATGTGATTCCAAGCCCAAAACCAATAGTTTTTTATAAAAATTGAAGCCACCAAGGATATACAAGCTATGGAAGGCTTGTTTCAACCATGATTTCAAGTTTTTAAAGCTTGGAATCGAGTTTTCCACTATCCCCTATTTTTTATGCAAGGTAACACTTGAGTTCTTGGTGAATTCTTGTTTATTAGATGTTTGGAAACTTGGGTTTTAGTTAGAAGGTAAAAATTATGTAATTTGTGCCTTTGGTTGCTTGGAACTAGGTGGACCATTGTAGAGCTTGAGTTCTTGAGGAAGAGTTGCTTGTTTCTTGCTTGTGAAGTGAAGTTAAGGTAAGGGAGATATGTTTTGAAGTTTTCATTATTGCTATTGGATAGAGTTTGCTTAATGAAATCAAGTAGTTTTGGCAATAGCATTAGTTAGTGGTCTAGTTTGATCATGGTGGACTAGTGTGTTTGGCTTGATTTGAATGGTGTTTAAATGCATCATAAGAAGGCTTGTGATGGTTAGTTGAGGTCTTTGCAACATGTATTACATGTATGTGAAGTTTGAGGGTTATCCATGCTAGTTTGATACGTTTGGAAAGTGTTTAAGGTTTTTAGCAGCAAAATTGGAAATTTTTTGGGCATTCCACAAGATGGATGACGCATCGCCAATCCATACAAGTTCCCACAACACATCACCAATACCTCAAAAATAGGCAGCACATCGACATTTGTGGTGAGGCGATGTATCGCCGTAACAACATTGACACCATGATCTGTTTTCGGCATAACTTCCCGATTAGGTGTCCAATTGAGTTGATTCTATATTCCAAGTAAAGCTAAGGGGGAGTACTACCACCTCCATGCCTTTACCACACCTAGAATTGCCCAGGTTGAAAGGTATTTCAATTCAAAGCGAAGGCAGGTTTGGCCACAATAGAGAACGGTTAGTTGGGTGTAAGGTTTAGTGCCATAGAAGGCCTAGTGTGGCATTTGTATTTAAGGCTCAAATGTGGGAAACTTAGTGCACCTAGGTGTGTTCCAAAGAACCTGGTAAATGAGTCCATCCAAGATCATTGCCACTCCACTAGTGTGAACCAAGTGATGGTGGATAGGGGAGCACCATGGATGAAGGCTTAGTGCACTTGTTACCTAGCCAAGCTGTGCCTTGAGGCATAAGTAAAAGCGTAGTGCATCCTTGGTAGGTTAAATCGGTGGAGGCTTTGTACACAAGTGACCTAGTCAAGTCTAAGGACTTAAGGCATTATGTGAAGGCCTAGTACACATAGTGGATTTCTTACAGTGCAAGCAAGGAGCATCCACCATGTTCACTTGCACAACAACTAAGGGAAGCCTACATTACTATGTCAGTTAGTAAGCTAAGGCTTACTGGGAGCAAGTTAATGGCTAGAACTCACTAGGTATAGAGTGACACCCCCTGAGGAGACTAGGAAAATGAGAGGTCCCAAGGGAACTAGGTATATACGTATATATTAGCCCCTCAGGCTATATATGTTCTCATATGTGAAGTCCTTAGTAACTTTTCTTGCAGGTAAAGTGAAGACCCTTTCTAAGAATTTTTGAATTCTCACTCCCTAGTTATGTTGTGCAGATTCTAAAGTTGTTGGGCCAAGTAACCGTTTAGGGTTATCGCAGTAGTTTGCTTTTGTTGTAGGTATTTCACTTGAGAATCTTTATGATTATAGTCTAATTAGGTTACTTGTTGGTTAAGTCATATTGCTAACTATAGTCTTCCTTTGGCCGTAAAGCCTAGCAGCATGTGGGCAAGGACTTTTGTGACTCACCTCTTGATGGCCAGGGGCCTCATCGTTTATAGTCATGGTGACTGGTGGAGAGACTTCTGGGAGGAAGAACGCCTGGTGGAATGGATAGCCCGAAGGAGAGTGCCTGAAAGCTCAGAAACAAAGGGTTAGGAGGCCCCCGGAGTGTTTTTCCGGGGGGGGAGCCTCCGACGCCCAACTCAGTGGTGGCTGAGAAAAGGCAGAGGAAATAGCACAAAGGGCTGAAGAGTCTCGCCTGGTAGTTTTCTCAGACTGTGGGAGCAGTGTTTGGCCAACCAACCAGCCTCTTGCCAAGTATTAATTCCTGGTATTTAAAGGAGTGCCTAGCCCGTTCAGATCACGACATGTGTTCGGTTGGATGTTCCCTGAGTTTCTGGGCGTAGGAGACAGATGACTGGTAGCAGGTTGTCCTGAGCCACGTGCTGAGATGGGCCATGATGTGATTCTGATGGTGTCCGTATGTCAGAGCGCTTATTCAGGCAACTTTATGACGTCTGTGAAAGGACGTGTCAGAGGCTTCCTTAAATGCTTCCATAAACGCTCCTGCCGTACTCCCAAGGTCCCTAGGTGAGGTCATCCTCTAGTTCAGACAGAGCCTCTTCTGGATAGTCTGCCGAAGTTACCATTTCCGAGGGTGTCTTCTGGATTTTCGCGTGTCTCTGGCAGCTACCACATTTCCGGATGAACTGTCTTGCGTCCTTTCTCAGGGTAGGCCAGAAGTATCCTTGGGGGAGTATCACTGCTGCCAGGGCATCAGTTCCAATGTGTGAACCACACATGCCTTCGTGAACTTCTTCAAGGACGATTTTAGTATCCTTTTCATCCACACATCTTTGCAGCAGATTCGCATATCCCTGCCGATATAACTCTTCACCAATCAGGAAGAATCTTCCGGACGTCTTCGCAGTCTTGCAGCATCGCCGGGGTCTTCGAGGAGCAAATTCTGTTACCACCTCATAAAATGGGAGAATTACAAGTGTGTCATAATGGCTAAAAAACCATTATATTGTGTAATTCTCACCATAGTGTTTAAAGTGTGGGGGGTAAAAGGCATGATCAACACCTCCTTAAAAGTGTTCCAAGTTGGTAACTTGGTCCCCAAGAAAAGTCTTAAGGATTGCTTGTTTGTCAAGTAACCTATGGACTTTTTTGTAAGATTTTGGAAACTCGGGTACTCAATTGTAAAACTCTCAAGAAAAAGATTTGGAGAGTTATGAGAGGAATATGAATGGTATGAAAGTGCTATTGGAGGACCAAATTGCTCATGGAAGACAACTAAAGACAAAGAAAACACAAAAAGGCATAAAGGACCTAAGTGTCCTAGTGTAAGCCTTATGATGTGTACGTTTTTGACTTAAGTCAAATGGAGCAATTTGGAGTTTTCCCACTATGGGGGAGGCAGCCAATGCTTGATAATTAGTCAACATTGGTGGGCACATGTGTACCAATGAGTTTAAGACAAAGAGACCATAATTAATGGGAAGGAAAATGACATAAAGCAAGGTTAAGCTTGTTAAGTGTCTTTTGTGCCCTTAAGCTCATTTAAGGCCATTCAAGTGGCCAAATCACTTATCCTACTCAAGGGATGGCTGGCCAAAGCATGGCAAGAAAGTCAAATGTGGGCCAAGAAATGATGACTAAGAAACCATGGTCTTGTAGCAAGGAAAATGACATAAAGCTTAACTAAGGCTATTAAGTGTGTTTTGTGCACTAAAGTCTTTATAAGTGGTTGTCTTTGTCTTTATCTCCCACATTTGGTTTCTTCCAGCAGAAAAAACGTAGCTTCTCCACCCCCACACTTCTTCCATAGCCACCATACCTCCAAGATTAAAATTGAAGGCAAAAGAAAGCAAGAAAGGGCAATTGGAAGCTATGTGGTGCTAAAACTTGGGTGCACCTAGGATCAAGCTCCAATTTCAGCATACACTCAAAGTAAGGGTTCTCTTGCTCTCATGGACTGTTTTCTGTAATTTTCAAGCAACCATGGAGCAAGGGCTAAGCTTGGAAGAGAGCCATGAGCTTGATGAACCAAGCTTAGTGAGGGGAGTGCACTTATTGAAGGTTTTGTGACCTACTGTCAAGTGTACAAAGATGGCAGCGAAATAAGAGTTTTCTAAAGTTTCCTGGATTGTTTACTGTATTTCCAAACATCCATGAAGCTAAGACCATGCTTGGAAGAGAGCAAAAAGCTCTAGGAACCAAGTATGGGTTAATGGAAAAGAAGCATGGCAAGGTTTCGGCCTTAGTGTTACCATGCTAAAGATGGCAGTAAGAAAGAAGGGTTTCTAGAGCCCAAAGTTAGTACTAACTACTGTTAAAATTCTCCTAAGGCCAAGCATTAGCTTGAGGAGGGCTGCCATAGTGATTTATTTAAGTTTATTGCATGTTTTACGGACTAACCTATGGTTATTGTTGTTGCTGCATTTCATGTGTTTGTTTGTTTTGAATGGCTGCTGCATTTGGTTGCTATATCTTGTATATATGCATTGTGGTTTTTGTGTTTTAGTGCCTTTGGATGCAGGTTTTAATGAGGATCACATTACCTTAAGAAACCAAGTGCTACCCTTACTAAGTTTCTCAATGAAACTTACTCCCCTCAATTCTGTCATTTCAGGTCCAGCAGAATGATCACCTTCAAACTAACCTTTTTGGTTTGAGTTTTGATCTGAAATTTCAGGTACATGAACGTCCATGTGTCTAGTTATGATCTGGAAATTTTGGTGATTTTAGGAGCACATTTGGTAATTTTAATGGTGGTACTTACTGTGTTGTGCAGCAGCTGTCCAGCATCCTATTTATGGAGTCCATTGCATTTCAGGCACTCCTGTAACTTAGGGTGCGTATTTAGCTGAGTTAAGAACATATTGTAGTGCATGTATGCATGTACATGTAGTGTATGAAAAATGAGACAAGTATGTGAACATTTGAGTAATGTTTTGGCTATGTAAGTGATGTGGCGCAAAGCTGCCTAAGTGTGAATAATGGGCTGCTTACTTGTAAATTCTGTTTTGGCCACATAAAGTTGTTAAATGCAAGGGAATTTACTTCCTTTGTGTAATGGAAATATATGGGATAGCCTTGGAGGGATTTCCCCTTGTCAATGAAGTGTTTACATACCTATGAAATTTTGTATGGGCAAAATGGTCCAAAAGTTGCCAGAATTTTGACTCTGGACCTAAAGTTTAATATCTCCCTGTATAGAATGAATATTGGCATGAAATTTTGACCACACCTAGAGGACATATAGAGGGTTAACTTGGATTTGGAATTTCTGGATTCAGAGCCCTGTAGCCAAAGATATGATGTTGCAAAGTTGGCTGAGTTACTGTTCATTTGGTCAGAATTTTGTAATCAACTTCAAAAATCCATAACTTGGTCCATAGGTGGGCTATTGATGTAAAACAAAATTCCTTGGTTTGCTCTAAGTCTCTACTTGATAATGGAGCAAAGAAAACAGGGGGTTATGTGGCTAGAATGATACAGTTTATTAGTGGAAGTTACAGGTGCAGTAGCTGGCCACTAGAATTTAATAAGATTGCCTAATGTGTGGTAGCCAGGATTAAGACTTGTGCTAGTGTTTTCCTTCTTTGCAGCCATGGTGTGCATGAAATGTGAATATGTGTGTGATGGTTGGACCAATATGCATGTATTTACATAGTGCCCAAGAGGGCCACTTGGGTATGTACACTAAGGGTAGTGTTCTGATGGCCTACAGAACATTACCAATCCTGGGAATCTAAATGCACAATTTTGGCACCATAACTGTACTACCCCGGAGTGGGTAACAAATTCTCTGCGAGGTATCTTTTTATTGGGTCTTTCCATCCTGTTTCCGAGGTCGTCATGCTCAGCACTGAGATGCTCGGATGGTCTAGCACCTCGGTATATGCTTTCGACTTCGCCAAGCAATCTGCCTCCGTGTTATTCCGCCGAGATACATTTTCGATCCGTACGGCATCAAACTCTTGGATGAGCTTTGCTACTAGCTCATGATATTTTGCCAAAATTGGGTCCTTCGCCCCATAGTCTCCTACCGTCTGCCGAACTACAATCCCGCTATGAGGGCTTCATACTCAGCTACTTTGTTGGTGACGTTGAAGCTGAACTTGATAGCCTTCATTACCTCCAGGCCTTCGGGGCCCCTGATAATACGCCTTGAGCTTTTATGGCCTTCTGAGGCTCATACGTAATTTCGTGTTCGCCCAGCTCTATGCACCACTTGGAGAGCCTTCCCAAATGATCTACTCTCTTCATGACATCCCGTAGCGGCAGACTACTTCGGACGATGATGGGGTAAGCCTGAAAGTATGGTCGCAGCCTTCTCCCTGCAAGCACCAAGGCGTATATAGCTTTTTGAAGCAAAGGGTACCTGACTTCGGTGCCATGCAGGGACTTGCTGACATAGTAGACCGGCCATTGCTTTGACCCTTCTTCCTTCGCGATGACCGAGCTCACAGCTTTTTCTGTGACGGTGAGGTACAGTACGAGGGGCTCTCCCTTCCGAGGTTGTCGCAGAGTCGGCAGGCTGGCCAAGTAGACTTTGAGTTCTTCCCAGGCCTTTTGGCAATCTTCATCCCAAGGATGATCATTTCTTCCGAGGTCGCCTTCCATTTTTGTTACCTTTGTGAGGACTTTGAAGAAAGGTCTACACCTATCTCCGTACCTGGAAATGAATCTGCTCAGAGAGGTTATTCTTCCGGTGAGTTTCTGCACATCTTTGACTATGGCAGGAGTTCGGGACTCAAGCAGAGCCTTAATCTTCTCGGGGTTAGCGTCGATGCCTCTTTCGAATAGCATGTACCCAGGAAATTTTCCCGAGGTCACCCCGAAGATGCATTTCTCAGGATTAAGGCGGATGCCGAAGGCTCTGAGCTTTTGGAAGGTTTCCTCTAAATCTGCAACGTGGTAGTCAGGCAGCTTGCTCTTGACTATCATATCATCAACATACACCTCCATGTTTCTCCCTATTTGGCCTTTGAAGACCTTGTTCGTCAGCCTCTGGTAGGTGGCTCCTGCATTTTTGAGCCCGAATGGCATCCTGATATAGCAGTATGTTCCTCCCTCGGTGATGAAGGCAGTGTTCTCTTCATCTTCGGGGTCCATCCTTATATGATGGTAGCCACTGAAGGCGTCTAGGAAACTTAGGAGCCCATATTCAGCAGTTGAATCTACCGGTTGATCTACTGGCGGCAGAGGGTATGAGTCTTTCGGGCAAGCATCGTTCAAGTTTCTGAAGTCGATGCACATCCGGAGTTTGCTGCTACCTTCTTTTGTGGCGATGACCACGTTGCTTAACCACTCGGGGTACATGACCTCCCTGATAACTTCAGCATCTAGGAGACGCCGGACTTCGGTTTTGACAAAGTTGTTTTTGTGGGCTGAGATGCTTTGTTTCTTTTGCCGGACAGGCCTTGCTTCCGGACTTACTTTGAGGCTATGCTGTATTATGCCAGGGTTCACCCCCGGCATATCTTTTGGCGACTAGGCAAACAGATATTTATTTTCCAGCAGAAAGGATACAAGTTTTTCCTTGTCACCTTCGGCCAAGCTCTTCCCTATTCGGGTAGATTGACCTGGGACAAGCTCTATTGCTTCCGTTTCTGTTTTGGCGGGATCTTCTTCTTCGCCTTTTTCTGGTGCCCTTGCCTCGATCGTTTGCGCGAAGTTGCTTGCCGTAGCTTTTCGCGCTTTTGCAAATACCTTTCTTACCTCGGCTTGGTCTATGACTACCTCTGCATCTCCATCCTTGGTGGCGAATGTGACAGTCAAGTACTTCACATCAGGGCGAATATACAGATTCCCCATTGTCTACCTTCCAAGGATGGCGTTGTACGAGGACGGGACGTTCATGACGATGAATCTCGCCATTGTGGAGGCGTTCAACTTAGCTGCTCCGTTCACCGAAGTCCCTTTCATCATCAGCGGGAGGTCGATACATCCGAGGACGGGGAGTTCGGGTGGTCCAAGCCAAAAGTGGGCGAGGTGACAGGCTTCAGTTCACTGCCGGAGATGCCCAAGCTCGGCAGCGGGTGCGAGAATAGGACGTTAGTGTTTGAGCCATCATCAAGCAACACTCTTTTGACGTCCCAGTTCCCTACTCTCGCCATAATCAGTAGCGGATCGCCGTGGGGGAAGACGACGGTGGAGCCATCTTTGCGAGCCAGCTTCTTTGGTGGACTTTGATACTCCATGACTGCAATTTCTCTGGCTTTCCGCTTTCTTTCCGAGGATGGGAGCCCCGTGGTGATGGTTTAGATAACCCCTGCTGGAGGTGGAAGGCACTTTTTTGGACTTCTATTTCTCCGCCTGTCGGAGTCATAGTCCTCATCTTCGGCCCCTTCTTCCTCCATTTTTCTGTCTTTCGGGGATGGCATCCTCAAATATTTCCGAAGTTGGCCCAGTTTTATCAGCGACTCTATGTACTTCTTCAGCTGGAAACAGTCTTCGGTGTCATGACCGTGGTCGCGATGAAACTGGCAGAACTTCTTTGCATTCTTCTTATTATCGGCGGTCATGGCCCTTGGTCACCGAATCTGCGTCCCTTGCCTTTCCAGCGCCATGAGAATGTTGGTCCGTGAAGTGCTCAATGGTGTGAAACTTTGAGGTTTCTTTCCTCGAATCCTCCGAGGTCGTCCTGCGTATTCGGTAGGATGCCGAGCTTGTTGACTGGATTCTTCGGGGCGGTGGTGATCAGAGTTCGGCCCAGCCATTCTTAGTTCTTCGGCGGTCATGTGCTGTTCTGCTTTTCGGTAAAATTCTCCGAGGGTCTCCGGGGGGTCTTTTGAGAACTCGTAGAACAGCTGTGAGTCTCGCCGAAGGCCTCGTGTCATGGCAAGAATGCGGATTTTGGGCCTGAAGTCTGGGACGCTCAGAGCTTCCCTGTTGAATCTTTTGACATAGTCTCGGATGGTTTCTCCATTCCTCTGCTCTATGTCGAACATCTGCACAGGCATCTTCGCCGTAGGTCTGCTCCCAATGAATTGCTGTGTGAAGGCCGTGGACAACTCCTGGAACTCAGTGATGGTCCCTGAAGGCAATGAATTGTACCACGCAGTTGCTGGCCCTCTGAGGGTGACTTCGAAGCACTTGCACATGGTAGCGTCGTCAGCACCGTGTATTATCATGCTGCATCTGTACTTCGTCAAATGGGCCTGTGGATCAGTACGGCCATCATAAATCTCCAACCGAGGTACTCTGAAGTCACCTGGCATGGCTGCCTCAACAACGGCCTGAATAAATGGCGAGTCATCTTCGCAGCATGTTCCCGAGAGTCTGGCCCAAACGGGTTTTCTGGCCACTTGTTTCTCCACTCTGTCCAGCCGTGCTAGTATCCTCTCCATCAGCACTGTGGCGCTAGGGCCTTCTTCAGGGAATGGAGATCGCCGACGCTTCTTCGGGGGGTGAGTTCGGCGCTGAGGGGACAAGGACCTCGCCTCAGGCGACGAACTGCTTCGCTGTGAGACTCTCGGTCGCTTGGACCCGATTTGTCCCACAGGCCGTTTCCCGAGGGCTATATTTTCTGTGGATGATTCTTCGCGAGGGTCTCCACTCCTCGAACTGCGATGTGTAGACTTGGGGCTTTTCTCCCGAGGGCGTGTCGGTGATGGGGGTCTCTGGGCCTGTGCTTGCTGTGGCCACCTTCGGTCGATCTGCTGGGTCATTTCAGACATGACCGAACGCTGAACGTCCCTCAAGAAGCTCATGGTGATTACCAGAGGGCGGTCTTCCTCAGGCGCAGAAGTCCCTAGGAGTGTTTGCTCAGCAGCCGGTTGCATCTCAGGCGTGGACGAGGACTTCGGGAGCCTCTTGTCCTTAGAACGCCGAGTCTCAACGACGGCGATCTCAGAGCGGGTTCCCACAGACGGCGCCAAATGATGGCCAGGGGCCTCATCGTTTATAGTCATGGTGACTGGTGGAGAGACTTCTGGGAGGAAGAACGCCTGGTGGAATGGATAGCCCGAAGGAGAGTGCCTGAAAGCTCAGAAACAAAGGGTTAGGAGGCCCCCGGAGTGTTTTTCCGGGGGGGGAGCCTCCGACGCCCAACTCAGTGGTGGCTGAGAAAAGGCAGAGGAAATAGCACAAAGGGCTGAAGAGTCTCGCCTGGTAGTTTTCTCAGAGTGTGGGAGCAGTGTTTGGCCAACCAACCAGCCTCTTGCCAAGTATTAATTCCTGGTATTTAAAGGAGTGCCTAGCCCGTTCAGATCACGACACGTGTTCGATCGGATGTTCCCTGAGTTTCTGGGCGTAGGAGACAGATGACTGGTAGCAGGTTGTCCTGAGCCACGTGCTGAGATGGGCCATGATGTGATTCTGATGGCGTCCGTATGTCAGAGCGCCTATTCAGGCGACTTTATGACGTCTGTGAAAGGACGTGTCAGAGGCTTCCTTAAATGCTTCCATAAACGCTCCTGCCGTACTCCCGAGGTCCCTAGGTGAGGTCGTCCTCTAGTTCGGACAGAGCCTCTTGGGGGGGGGAGCCTCGACCCATTTAGAGAAATAGTCCACTGCTACAACGCAGAATTTCACGCCTCCGGGTGCTGTGGGGAGTGGCCCAATAAGGTCTATACTCCAGACTGCGAAGGGCCAAGGATAGTCGGCTGAGGATACCATTTCTGAGGGTGCCCTCTGGATGTTCGTGTGTTTTTGGCAACTACCACATTTTCGGAGGAACTGCCTTGCATCCTTTCTCAGGGTAGGCCAGAAGTATCCTTGGCGAAGTATCACCGCCGCAAGGGCATCAGTTCCAATATGTGAACCACACATGCCTTCGTGGACCTCTTCAAGGACCATTTCAGTATCCTCTTCATCCACGCATATTTGCAGCGGGTTTGCATATCCCTGTCGGTATAATTCTTCACCAATCAGGAAGAATCGGCCTGAGCGTCTTCGTAGTTTTACAGCGTCGCCGCGGTCTTCGGGGAGCACATTTTCTGCGAGGTATCTTTTTATGGGATCTTTCCATCCCTTTCCCGAGGTCGCTATGCTCAGCACTGAGATGCTCGGATGATCTAGCACCTCGGTGTATGTTTTTGACTTCGCCAAGCAATCTGCCTCTGTGTTATTCCGCCGAGGTACATTTTCGATCCGTACGGCGTCAAACTCTTGGATGAGCTTTGCTTCCAGCTCGTGGTATTTTCCCAAGACTGGGTCCTTCGCCCCATAATCTCCTGCCGTCTGCCGAACTACCAGCTGGGAATTGCTGTGAGCCTTTAAGTTTCTCACGCCAATCCTTCTGGCCAAGCTTAATCCCGCTATGAGGGCTTCATACTCTGCCACATTGTTAGTGACGCTGAAGCTGAACTTAATAGCCTTCTTTACCTCTAGGCCTTCAGGTCCTCTGATAACTACTCCAGCTCCCTGGTGTTCGGATCCCGAGGCTCCGTCAACATGTAAGGTGCACTCTGGCTCACCTCCGTTCGGATCCATGTGGCTTTCCTTGGTGGTGGGTACTTCGGCGATAAAGTCTGCCAGTGCTTGAGCTTTTATGGCCTTCCGAGGTTCATATATGATTTCGTGTTCGCCAAGCTCTATGCACCACTTGGAGAGCCTTCCCGAATGATCAACTTTCTTCATAACATCCCGTAGTGGTAGACTACTTCGGACGATGATGGGGTGAGCCTGAAAGTATGGTCGCAGCCTTCTCCCTGCAAGCACCAAGGCGTATATAGCTTTTTGAAGCAGAGGGTACCTGACTTTGGCGCCATGCAAGGATTTACTGACGTAATAGACTGGCCATTGCTTTGGCCCTTCTTCTTTCATGAGGACCGACCTTACAGCTTTCTCCGTGACGGTGAGGTACAAAATGAGGGGTTCTCCCTCCCGAGGTTGTCGCAGAGTCGGCAGGCTAGCCAAGTAGACTTTGAGTTCTTCCCAGCCTTTTGGCAATCTTCACCCCAAGGGTGATCATTCCTTCCGAGGTCGCCTTCCATTTTTGCTGCCTTTGTGAGGATTTTGAAGAAAGGTCGACACAAATCTCCGTACCTGGAAATAAACCTGCTCAGGGAGGTTATTCTTCCAGTGAGCCTCTGAACGTCTTTGATTGTGGCCGGAGTTCGGAACTCAAGCAGCGCCTTAATCTTCTCGGGGTTAGCGTCAATGCCTCTTTCGGATACCATGTACCCAAGGAATTTTCCCAATGTTACTCCGAAGACGCATTTTTCAGGATTGTGCCGAATCCTGAAGGCTCTGAGCTTTTGGAAGGTTTCCTCTAGATCTGCAACGTGGTTGTGGGGGAGCTTGCTCTTGACTATCATGTCATCAACATACACCTCCATGTTTCTCCCCATTTGGTCTTTAAAGACCTTGTTCATCAGCCTTTGGTAGGTGGCTCCTGCATTTTTTAGCCCGAAGGGCATCCTGACATAGCAGTACGTTCCTCCCTCGGTGATGAAGGCGGTTTTTTCTTCATCTTCGGGGTCCATCCTTATTTGATGGTAGCCATTGAAGGCGTCCAGGAAACTTAGGCGCCCATATTCGGCAGTTGAATCTACCAGTTGATCTATTGGCGGCAGAGGGTATGAGTCTTTCGGGCAAGCATCGTTCAAGTTTCTGAAGACGATGCACATCCGGAGTTTGCTGCTCCCTTCTTTTGTGGCAATGACCACGTTGCTTAACCATTCGGGGTACTTCACCTCCCTGATGACTTTGGCGTCTAACAGACGCTGGACCTCGATTTTGACAAAGTTGCTCTTGTGGGCTGAGATGCTTCGTTTCTTTTGCCGGACAGGTTTTGCTTTCAGGCTTACTTTAAGGCTATGCTGCATTATGCCAGAGTTGACTCCTGGCATATCTTTCGGCGAGTAGGCAAACAGATCTTTATTTTTTAGCAGAAAAGATACAAGGTTTTCTTTCTCATCTTCGGCCAAGCTCTTCCCTATTCGGGTAGATTGTCCTGGGATAAGTTCTACTGTTTCCATTTCCGCTTTTGCAAGATCTTCTTCTTTGCCTTTTTCTGGCGCCTTTGCCTCCATTGTTTGTGCGAAGTTGCTCGCAGGGGCCTTTCGTGCTTTCACAAACACCTTTCTTACCTCGGCCTGGTCTATGAAGATCTCTGGGTCTCCATCCTTGGTGGCGAATGTAACAGTCAAGTACTTCACATCAGGGCGAATGTGCAGGTTTCCCTTGTCTGCCTTCCAGGGATGGCATTGTACGAGGATGGGACGTCCATGACGATGAACCTCGCCATTGTGGAAGCGTACAACTCAGCTGCTCCATCTACCGAAGTCCCTCTCATCATCAGTGGGAGGTCAATCCATCCGAGAACGGGCAGTTCGGATGGTCCCACCCCGGAGGTTGGTGAGGTGACTGGCTTAAGCTCGCTGCTGGAAATGCCCTGCTTTATCAGCGACTCTATGTACTTCTTCCGCTGGAAGCAGTCTTCGGTGTCATGACCGTGGTCACGATGAAACTGGCAGAACTTCTTGGCATTCTTCTTATTATCGGCGGTCATGGCCCTTGGTCGCCGAATCTGCGTCCCTTGCCTTTCCAGCGCCATGAGGATGTTGGTCCGTGTGGTGCTCAGTGGCATGAAACTTTGAGGTTTCCTTCCACGCATCCTCCGAGGTCGTCCTGCCTGTTCGATCGGATGCCGAGCTTGTTGATTGGACCCTTCGGCGCAGTGGTGATCGGACTTTGGGCCAGCCATTCTTAGTTCCTCGGCGGTCATGTGCTGTTCCGCCCTTCGGTAAAATTCTCCGAGGGTCTCCGGAGGGTCCTTTGAGAACTCGTAGAACAGCTGTGAGTCTCGCCGAAGGCCCCGTGTCATAGCGAGAATACGGATTTCGGGCCGAAAGTCTGGGACGCTCAGTCCTTCCCTGTTGAACCTTTCGACATAGTCCCGGATGGTCTCTCCGTTTCTCTGCTCTATGTCGAACATCTGAACAGGCATCTTCGCCGTTGGCCTGCTCCCAATGAATTGCTGTGTGAAGGCCGTGGACAACTCCTAGAACTCAGTGATGGTCCCTGAAGGCAATGAATTGTACCATGCAGTTGCTGGCCCTGTGAGGGTGACTTCGAAGCACTTGCACATGGTACCGTCGTCAGCACCGTGCATTATCATGCTGCGTCTGTACTTCGTCAGATGGGCCTGTGGATTAGTACGACCATCATAAATCTCCAACCGAGGTACTCTGAAGTCACCTGGCATGGCTGCCTCGGCCACGGTCCGGGTGAACGGGGACCCATCTTCACAGAAAGCTCCCGTGAGCCTGTCCCAAACGGGTTTTCTGGCCATTTGTTTCTTCACCCTATCTAGCCATGCTAGTATCCTCTCCATAAGCACGGTGGCACTAGGCCCTTCTTCAGGGAAAGGAGATCGTCGGCGCCTCTTCGGGGAGCGAGTTCGGCGCTGAGAGGATACAGACCTCACCTCAGGCGACGAACTCCTTCGCCGTGAGACTTTCGGTCGTTTGGACCCAGTTTGTCCCACAGGCCATTTCCCGAGCGGTATATTTTCTGTGGAGGATTCTTCGCACTGGTCTCCGCTTCCCGAACTACGATGTGTAGACTTGGGGCTTCTCTCCCGAGGGCGTGCTGGTGAGGGAGGCCTCTGGGCTTGCGTTTGCTGTGGCCACCTTCGGTCGATCTGCTATGTCATTTCAGACACGACCGAACGCTGAAAGTCCTTCAGGAAGCTCATGGTGATCACTAGAGGGCGATCTTCCTCGGACGCAGAAGTCCCTGAGAGTGTTTGCTCAGCAGCCGGTTGTGTCTCAGGCGTGGACGGGGACCTTGGGAGTCCCTTGTCCTTAGAACGCCAAGTTTCAACGACGGCGATCTCAGAGCGGGTTCCCACAGACGGCGCCAAATGATGGCCTGGGGCCTCAACGTTTATATTCATAGTGACTGGTGGAAAGACTTCTGGGAGGAAGAACGCTTGGAGGATGGATCGCCCAAGGGACTGTGCCTGGAAGCTCAGAAACAAAGGGTTAGGAGGCCCCCGGAGTGTTTTTCCGGGGGGGGGAGCCTCCGATGCCCAAGTCAGTGGTGGCTGAGAAAAAGGCAGAGGAAGTAGCACAAAGGGCTGAAGAGTCTTGCATGTGATTTTCTCAGAGTCTGGGAGTCAGACCTTTTGCCAACCAACCTCCTGCCAAGTATTTACTTCCTGGTATTTATAGGAGTGCCTAGCCCGTTCAGATCGCGACACGTGTTCGGTTGGATGTTCCTTGAGTTTCTGGGCGTAGGGGACAGATAGCTGGTAGCAGGTTGCCTTGAGCCTTGTGCTGAGATGGGCCATGATGTGATTTTGATGGCGTCAGTGTGCCAGAGCGCCTATTGAGGCGGCTTTATGACGTCTGTGAAAGGACGTGTCAGAGGCTTCCTTAAATGCTTCCTTAAATGCTCCTGCCGTACTCCCGAGGTCCCTGGACGAGGTCGTCCTTTGGTACGGACGGTGCCTCTTCGGGAAACACGCACCCAGTTCGGGGGTTCCCAGCTTCAGGGAGTTCCGCCTTCAGGGAGATCATGTTCGGCCCGCAATAGCTGGTGCCTCTTTTCCGAAGGCGATCTGTTTACAACCTCGGGGGGCTAGTAGTATCCTCAAGTTTCCTGGCGTGCCGGGCTCGGAGCTCTTCGGCTATCTCCTGAGGTGTATGATCTCATTTTTACTCGGGTATCGCCAGTCTCTTCTGGCCATTCTTGTGGCAGGGAGTTCGGCTAGATAGAGGCGATAGCCTTTGGCTATCAAGGACTTGCATGTGGAAAAGAATAAGTCTGACCACGCAACTAAGTCCTCTTATCAAGATGGTTTTTGCCTGGCCCGTCACCAAGTTCTGTCCAAATTTCCCGACCTCGATATTTCCTTTCTGGCGGCCCTAGACATCCCCAAAGGACCATCTTGGGAGTGGTCAAGGATAGAGTTCCTTAATCTCCCCGCTAATTAACCTCCAGGCCCAACAGTTGTTGCCAAAGAAGATGACACCGAAGGTGAGGTAGCTGAAGATGCTGAGGAGCCAGTAGGTGTCCAGGACCCCGAATAGGCTTCTTTTTCCTTCTTTCTCTTGTAATTTGCTCCCTTTGTACTTTGTAAAAAAATTTCAATGAAACTTTCTTTCTTCAAAATTTTGGCTAAGTTCCTTACTGAACTATCTTCGGCGTCAAAGCGTGCTGCGACCATGTTCGGTCATCATCCTTTGGAAAAAGACCATCTTCCGTGAAACTTAACACATGTATAATTAGTTAAGTCCCTTTTTCACCAGCCACATTCTGTTAACATATTTTAAGAAAAAGTGACCCTTCAGACATATCCACGCTCGGACCATTTCATTCTTGAAAATTTTTCTAAGTTCTTCACTTATGCATGTCAAGAAGCAGCTACTTTTGGTTTTCCTCCTTCGGGTACAACCATGTTTGGTTACATGGAATGCTTTCCTTCATAAACCATGTTCGGTTGAAGGAAATATTCACCTTCGGATATAACCATCTTTGGTTATGCCCCTTTGGTGTTTTTGCGCAACTTTCTTCTTGAAAATTTTTCTAAGTGTGAAAATTTACTAAGGCACTTTTATAAAATGATCATCATTGGTTTTCATCCATCAGAGGTGGCCATGTTTCATTATGCCTTTGGAAAAAATGTATAATCTTTCATTTAGGCATTTTTAGAAAAAAAAATTGTTTGGCTTTTACACCATGTTCGGTTAGTCACCCTCGGTGAGAATTGTACAATTTTTCCTTAGAAAAAATTTCTAAGTATAGAATTTTTTCAAGGAATTTGAATGGCATGTATTTTTCAATTCTCCACATTTGTTGTCACCGAGCTTGTAAACTCCTGGCCGAACTTCATCGAGGACCAAATTAGGTCCATCCCAGTTCACCCGAAGTACTTCGTGAGATGGTCTACGGGCTTCAAATTCGGCTTTTCGGAGGACGAGGTCCCCATTCTTGATACCTTTTTACTTGACGTGCAGGTTGGTAGTGACGACTACTCTCTGCTGGAAAGCTTTTCTTCTGAGCTCGGCCACCTTTCTGTGCTCGTCAATGAGGGCCAACTTGGTTATTAGCTAGAGGTTGTTCCCTTCTTCATCGAACACTTGTATCCTGATAGATGGTTGTACGACCTCAACAGGGATAATGGGCTCTACACCGAAGACAAGTGAGAAGGGTGTCTCATTCGTGGCTCTTCTAGGGGTTGTTTGATAGCTCCATATGACACTTGGAAGTTCTCCTGGCCATCTTCCCTTTACTTCCTTTAACCTTTTCTTCAGGCCATCCTTTATTGTTCTGTTGGACACTTCAACTTGTCCATTGCTCTGGGGGTGGGCCATCGGGCTGAAGTGCAACTTTGTCCTGAGGTTGACTATGAATTCCTGGAAACCTTTATCGATAAACTGGGAACCATTATCAGCTACTATCACCCTCAGTATGCCAAGTCTACATATGATGTTCTTCAAGACAAATCTCTATATGTCCTTTGCCGAGATTGCCGCTAAAGGCTCTGCCTCGATCCACTTGGTGAAATAATCTACTGATACTACGCAGAACTTCACTCCTACTGGAGCTGTTAGGAGACGTCCAATAAGGCCAATACCCCAAACGGCGAAGGGACAAGGGTAATTTGCCAAAGTTATCATTTTCGAGGGTAGTCTCCTGATAGGTCCGTGTCTTTGGCATTTGTCACATTTCTGGATGAACTGCCTCGATTCCTTCCTCAAGGTGAGCTAGAAATATCCTTGCCGAAGTAGTACTCCGGCTAGGGTTTCAGTTCCTATATGAGAACTGCAAGCCTCCTCATGGACTTCTTTCAGGACAACTTCAACATCCTCTTCACTGAAACACCTCTGTAACGGACTTGTGTACCCTTGTCGGTACAATTCTTCCCCAATCAGGAAGCATCTTCCCGAGCATTTTCGCACTCTTGCAGCTTCGAGAGGATATTCAGGAAGTTTCGACGTTGTGAGGTATTTCTTGATAGGGACTTTCCACCCTCTTCCCGAGGTTGCTATGCATATTACCGCCACACTTGGCTGATACAGTACCTCAGTGGACTCTTTTGATTTGGCCAGAGTATCGGCTTCCATATTGTCTCGCCGAGGTACATTTTCTATATGTACCGTGTCAAACTCCGAGATGAGTTTTTTCACGAGATCATGGTACTTTGCCAAGTGATGGCCTAAGGCCTCATCGTTGTGAGTCATGATGACTGTTGAGGAGACTTCTAGGAGGAAGAACGCCTGGAAGGTGGATCGCCCCAAGGAGAGTGCCTGAAAAGCTGGTAAACAGGGTTAGGAGGCCCCCGGAGTGTTTTTCCGGGGGGGGAGCCTCCGACGCCCAAGTCAGTGGTGGCCGGAAGAAGGAGAAAGTCACTAGCTCAAAGAGCAAGGCAGAAAAGTCTCGCCTGGTATTTTCTCAGGGTGTGGGAGCTGTATATCCGGCCTGCCAACCTCCTGTCAAGTATTTATTTCCTGTATATATAGGAATACCTAGCCCGTTCAGATCATGACACGTGTGCGGTCGGATGCTCCTGAACGTCTGGGCATAGGGGACAGATAGTTGGTAACTAGATGGCCTCGAGCCTTGTGCTGAGACGGGCCATGATATGATTCTGATGGCGTCTGCGCGTCAGGGCGACTTTTTACGTCTGTGGTGGGACGTGTCAGAGGCTTCCTTAAATGCTTCCTTAAATGCGCCTGCCGTACTCACGAGGTCCCTGGGCGAGGTCGTCCTCTAGTTCGGACAGAGCCTCTTCGGGAAGCCTACCCTCAGTTCGGGGGTTCCCAGTTCCAGGGGGTTCCGCCTTCGGGGATATCATATTCGGGCAGCAATGTCTGGTGCCACTTTTCCGAAGGCGCGCTGTTCACAACCTTGGGGGGCGAATGGAGTCCTCAAGTTTTACTGGCGTGCCGAGGCTCGGAGCTCTCAGGCTATCTCCCGAGGTGCATGATTCCACCTATTCCCGGGAAGCGCCAGTTCTTCTGGCCATTGTTGTGGCAGGGTATTCGGCCAGATTGAGGCGATAGCCTTTGGCTATCACATGCCCCCCTCTGGAAAGCCGAAGTGAAGACTTCGGTTTGCATCTCTTTCCGAGGTTGCCGTTGGGAGTCTCATTGGGAAGCATAACCTGTTCCGAGGTCGCACCTTTTGCCCGAGGGTCTGGGCTGTTCGGCCTTGGCCTATTCTTTGGTGTCTCCGAGGCAAAGCCTGTACCAAAGATACACCTCTTGCCCAAAAGTCATGGGCTGTTCAGCCATAGCCTGTCTCTTGGTGTCCTCGAGGTGGCCTGCTTTTTATTTCTGCAGGTCTGATGGCCAAGCGTTTCAGACTGAGCGGCGCGTCTCCATTTCTCAGGGATGTCAAACGACGTGTCCCAATCAGGAGGCGTGTCCCGGTTTTCCAGGCACGTTTGGGGAGGCAGGTCCCCCATTTCTGCGCAGCGGTTGACACGTGGCTTCTTGCCATTGGAGGAGAGGCGCGTCATTTACAGAGGGCGCGCCTTTTCGGGTGCAGCGGGCAGTTACGGCGACGGTTCGCCTCCAATGGGTACTTATGATGTTCTTTCGGTTACCCACCTTTGGCCTATAAATAGCCCATTCCATCATAAGTCCCACTTACTGTTTTTCTGGTCTTTTTCTGCTCTCTCTCTGCTTTGCCCTCTGTTCTTGCATTTTATCTTGCTTTCTGTGGCGGAGCTTCTTTAATCAGAGCTTTTCCTACCAACTTTCACGACGGCGTCCTCAGGCAAATCTTTTGGTGGGTTTTGATTTTCAGAGTACTCTGATTCCTCTATTTTTCTGAGTTTTTCTGGAAAACTGTTGTTTTTTCCAAACTCGTCTTCTGAGTTTTTTCTGGAAACTATTTTCTTTTCCATCTCAAACTCTTTTTCATGTCTGCGATGCCTGTTCCCGAGAGCTGGAAACCTCTTCTGGCCCATCCTTGCTGTACCACCCCCGAAAAACTAGAGAGGTGGAAGAAAAAATTCTTTCTTCCGTCTTACACTGTGACCAGACTGCCTCGTTCTAGCCATTTTGCTTTTTCAAACCGTGGCGACGAGGTTACCGTCTTCCGAGCCCAACTGAAGGCCGGACTTCGGTATCCTCCCCCGAAGGTGGTTTGCGAGTTCTGCCAATTCCATGGCATTGCTGTGAACCAGCTTCCCCCGAACGCGTACTGCTATTTTAACGCCTACCTCTGCATGTGTGGCGTGTTCGGGATAGAGCCCCACTTCATCATTTTCATGCAGTACTACAAGCTCTATGTGGTCCCGAAGGGTGGCTTCTATTTCCTGCTGCCTCGGGGATCCGGGAGCAAAAAATTCACCTTCACCTTCGACACGAAGGATAGCTGGCGGGGGTGGCAGCCTAAGTTCTTTTTCCTCAAGGTGGATAAGAACTGGTCTGATGTCCCGACCAGGTGGGCTCAGGGAGTGCTGAACGCAGACGTTGTTGATCCGAGGATGCTGCTGACCCCACCGTTGGCTTCCATGTTCGCGGATTTCGACGCCCGCATTCGGGCAGTCGCTGACTGGGCTCCCGAGGTCTCTCCTCGTGCTCTTTACCCCTTTCCTATCAACTGGAGGTTGATGACCGAAGAAGTCCTTCGGGAGCTGAAAGTGGTTAAGGAGCACGTGACTGACCTCAATATGCCCGCTCCCGCCATCGCCGGGAAAGACTCCTGGCTGGTCAAGCTCCTTAAGGGGGAGACTTCTTTCGAAACTTTTGCCGAAAGTGAGTAATCTTCCATCCCTTTATACTTTTTCCTCGGACTTACGCTGATATTTCTTCTCTTTTTCAGAGATGGGCGATGGGGCTGCCGCTTATTACAAGGCCCTCTTTTCTGGCCAAGTGGAGAAGGGGGAGCAGACAAAGAAGGCGGCTTCCCGAAGAAGGAAGACGACAGGGGCGGGACCCTCGGCGAAGCGAGCTAGGAAGGCTCTCCAGCCTTCTCAGCCAGAGCTTTTGGAAGAAGAAGCTGGCGAAGACGCTGGTCTTGTTGAAATTCCACCGGCCGAGGTCCCCGCTACTTCCGCCGAGGTGCCTCCTCTAGACCTCGAGGCCCCCAGAAACACTGTAGTGGTAGAAGTACCCACCGCCGAGGAGCGGTACCGGCAGAAGGGTAAGGGTCTTTCTGCCGAGGGGCCCGAGGATCCCGAGGACACTGTCTCCGAGGTTCTTCCAGGTATGCCTTTAGGCGAAGTTCAGCTCCTTTTCCTTTCGCGAATTTTTCTTCTGCTCCTAACTTCCTTCCTACTTTCAGAGGAGCCCCTTGCTGCTGGCTGGAGGGCCATTCATGAGAGGAAACGAGCCCTCCGCGATGCCATAATCCCTGAGGGGAAGATCCCCTTGGAGCCCTTTTGGACAATCACGGAGGATATGAATTTGCTCTCCGACGATTGTCCAAAAATGACAAAGGAGATTTGGAAGGGGATCACCACTGACGCCTCCTTCCGGGCCATTGCGGCGGCTCACCCGGGGGATAATACCCTCGCCGCAAAAGTCACCGAGCATGCTGCTCAAGTATAGTCTTTACACTTTTTTCCTCAATTTTCTAAGTGTTTAGACTTGTACTAACCTGGACTTTTGCCTTGCCGTAGCTGCTGGAGTACGCTGGTTATCTCCGAGTTCGGGTGGCCAGACAGGCTGCCTCCAAGGATGCGACTTCGCGGGAACTCAGTGAAGCGAAGGTTTCACTTGCGAAGGTGATCGCCAGCAACCAGCAGCTGACAGCGGATTGTTCTCAGCAACTTGCTGCCGTTCGGGAGGAGTTCTCGAAGAAAAGAGAAGAACTTGAAAAGGACTCCTCCCGGAAGATTGCCGACTTCGGAGACCAAGTAAAGGGGCTGCTCGCCGCCAACGAATATCTTGTCAAGGACAAGGCTGTTTCTGACAGTCTTGCGTCGAGGTTGACGGACGAGAACAATGCTCTTCAAGCCGAGGTCGAGGCTCTGAAGAAGGAGTCCGGAGAGACGCTGGGGATAAGCGAGCTCGAAGAGGAGGTTGCTGAGCTGAGGGACGAGGTCAATGTCCTTGGCGTTCAAAAACGTACTTCTAATAACATGGCCAAGGTCGCCTTTCAGGACGGCTTCTGCCTCGCTCGGCACCAGGTGCTGCAGAGGTTCCCAGATTTGGACCTCTCTTTTCTGGAGGGCCTAAATATTCCTGAGGGACCTCGGTGGCAGTGGTCCAAGGTCGAGCATCTGAAGCTTCCTGGTCTTCGTCCGCCCGGCTCTCCCTAGTTTGTTTTAGGGCTCCTCTTATTTTTCTCCTTCGTGCTCCTTCTTTGGACACTTCTTTTGTAAGGCAGCGTTTGCTCTAAATGAACAATCTTTTCGGCTAAGTCCTTTCTTGCAAGTTTCTTTATTTCCACTGTCCCGAACACGTTTGCTCAAGAGACTTTCGGAAAACCTGTAACCAAAGAAACTTTTTACCTTCGTTTATCCCGAGTGTGCTCGCTCAAGAGACTTTCTGGAAAGTTTGCAAAAATTTGGCTAAGTCTTTTGCATGCTTTTTGTTTCCTTTTATCCTGAACATGTTTGCTCAAGGGACTTCGGAAAACCTGCGACCAAAGAAACTTTTTACCTTCTTTTGTCCCGAGTGTGCTCGCTCAAGAGACTTTCTGGAAAGTTTGCAAAAATTTGGCTAAGTCTTTTGCAGGCTTTTTGTTTCCTTTTATCCCGAACATGTTTGCTCAAGGGACTTCGGAAAAGTTTCAGCCAAATTTTTCTGTCTTCCTATTGTCCCGAGCATATTTGCTCAAGGGACTTAGGAAAATTCTCACGAGATTGCTCATTTCCCTCTTTCCCGAGCATGTACGCTCAAGGGTGTTTGGAAATTATCTCTGCTTTTGTTTTGGCGTGCACTATTACGAGATTCTTGCTTTCCCTTTTTTCCGAGCATAGTGGCTCAAGGGCCTTCGGGAAGTCACATCTGCTTTTTTCGTGGCGAGCACCTTCGCGGAATTCTGTCTTGGACAATTTGGTATACTTAAGAATTTTTCTCAAGACCATTCTGTACTTAGAGTATTTCTTGTACAATATATCTCTTCCGCTCAACCTTAGGCGTAGAATTTTTTCAAGGCGTCTGAATGCCAAGTGTTTTTCAATTCTACGCCTTCGGCGTCGCCAAGCCTATACACGCCTTTCTGTACTTCGGCGAGAACCAGATAAGGTCCTTCCCAATTTGCGCGAAGTACGCCGTGAGATGGCCTTCGGGGTGCAAAGTCGGCCTTTCGGAGAACGAGGTCTCCTTTTTTGATTTCTTTTGGCCTGGCTTTTAGGTTGATAGCCGCGGCCACTCTTTGCTGGAAAGCTTTTCTTCTCAGCCCGGCTATTTCTCTGTGTTCGGTCACAAGGTCGAGCTTAGTTCTCAGACCGAGGTCGTTTCCGCCTTCATCAAATACTTGCACCCGTATTGAAGGCTGAACTATCTCTATTGGGATAATGGCCTCTGTTCCGAAGACGAGTGAGAAGGGAGTTTCCCCTGTGGCTCTTCGTGGCGTCGTTCGGTAGCTCCACAATACACTTTGGAGTTCTCCTGGCCATTTCCCCTTGGCTTCCCCAAGTCTCTTTTTCAGGCCATCTTTTATGGTCCTGTTTGATACTTCCACCTGCCCATTGCTTTGGGGGTGAGCTACTGGGGCGAAGTGCATCTTTATTCCGAGGTCGCTGATGAATTCCTGGAATCCTTTGTCTATGAACTGGGATCCATTATCAGCTACTAGTACCCTCGGTATGCCAAATCTGCATACGATGTTTTTCCATACGAACTTCTGCACTTCTTTTGCCGAGATAGTTGCTAGTGGTTCTGCCTCTACCCACTTTGAGAAATAGTCCACTGCTACCACGTAGAATTTCACGCCTCCCGGTGCTGTGGGGAGTGGCCCAATGAGGTCTATACCCCAGACTGCGAAGGGCCAAGGATAGTCTGCCGATGTTACCATTTCTGAGGGTATCCTCTGGATTTTTGCATGTCTCTGGCAACTACCGCACTTCTGGACGAACTGCCTTGCGTCCTTTCTCAGGGTAGGCCAGAAGTATCCTTGGCGGAGTATCACTGCTGCAAGGGCATCAGTTCCAATGTGCGAGCCGCACATGCCTTCGTGAACTTCTTCGAGAACCATCTCAGCATCCTCTTCGCCTACACATCTCTGCAGCGGATTTGCATATCCTTGCCGATATAACTCTTCACCAATCAGGAAGAATCTTCCGGCACGTCTTCGCAGTCTTGCAGCATTGCCAGCGTCTTCGGGAAGCTCATTCTCTGCGAGGTATCTCTTTATGGGGTCCTTCCACCCTGTTCCTGAGGACGTTACGCTTAGCACGGAGATGCTTGGATGGTCTAGCACCTCGGTGTATGTTTTGGACTTCGGTAAGCAATCTGCCTCAGTGTTATTCCGCCGGGGTACATTTTCGATCCGCACGGCGTCAAACTCTTGGATGAGTTTTGTTACCAGCTCGTGGTATTTTGCCAAGATTGGGTCCTTCGCCCCATAATCTCCTGCCGTCTGCCGAACTACCAGCTGGGAATCACTGTGAGCCCTTAAGTTTCTCACGCCAATCTTTCTGGCCAAGCGTAATCCCGCTATGAGGGCTTCATACTCAGCCACATTATTGGTGACGTTGAAGCTGAACTTGATAGCCTTCATCACCTCTAGGCCTTCGGGTCCTCTGATAACTATTCCAGCTCCCTGGTGTTCGGACCCCGAGGCTCCGTCAACATGCAAGGTCCATTCTGGCTCACCTTCTTTCGGATCTGAGTGGTTCTCCTCAGTGGTGGGTATTTCGGCGATAAAATCTGCCAATGCTTGGGCTTTTATGGCCTTCCGAGGCTCATACGTGATTTCGTGTTCGCCAAGCTCTATGCACCACTTGGAGAGCCTTCCCGAATGATCAACTCTCTTCATAACATCGCGTAGTGGTAGACTACTTCGGACGATGATGGGGTGAGCCTGGAAATATGGTCGCAGTCTTTTTCCTGCAAGCACCAAGGCGTATATAGCTTTTTGAAGCAAAGGGTACCTGACTTCGGCGCCATGCAGGGACTTGCTGACGTAGTAGACCGGCCATTGTTTCGGCCCTTCTTCTTTTATCAGGACCGAGCTCACGGCCTTTTTTGTGACGGGGAGGTACAGTACGAGGGGTTCTCCCTCCTGAGGTTGTCGCAGAGTCGGCAGGCTGGCCAGGTAGACTTTGAGTTCTTCCCAGGCCTTTTGGCAATCTTCATCCCAGGGATGATTGTTTCTTCCGAGGTCGCCTTCCATCTTTGCTGCCTTTGTGAGAACTTTGAAGAAAGGTCTACACCTATCTCCGTACCTGGAAATAAACCTGCTCAGAGAGGTTATTCTTCCGGTTTGTCTCTGCACGTCTTTGACTGTGGCAGGAGTTCGGAACTCAAGCAGAGCCTTAATCTTCTCAGGATTGGCGTCGATGCCTCTTTCGGATACCATGTACCCAAGGAATTTTCCCGACGTCACCTCGAAGATACACTTTTCGGGGTTAAGGCGAATCCCGAAGGCTCTGAGCTTTTGGAAGGTTTCCTCCAAATCTGCAACGTGGTAGCCGGGCAGCTTCCTTTTTACTATCATATCATCAACATATACTTCCATGTTTCTCCCCATTTGGTCCTTAAAGACCTTGTTCATCAGTCTCTGGTAGGTGGCTCCTGCATTTTTCAGCCCGAAGGGCATTCTGATATAGCAGTACGTTCCTCCCTCGGTGATGAAGGCAGTTTTCTCTTCATCTTCGGGGTCCATCCTTATCTGATGGTAGCCGCTGAAGGCATCTAGGAAGCTCAGGAGCCCGTATTCGGCCGTTGAATCTACCAGTTGATCTATTGGCGGGAGGGGAAATGAGTCTTTCGGGCAAGCATCGTTCAAGTTTCTGAAATCAATGCACATCCGGAGTTTGCTGCTACCTTCTTTTGTGGCAATGACCACGTTGCTTAACCATTCGGGGTATTTGACCTCCCTAATAACTTCAGCATCCAATAGGCGCTGGACTTCAGTTCTCACGAAGTTGCTTTTGTGGGCTGAGACGCTTCGTTTCTTTTGCCTGATAGGTTTTGCTTCCGGGCTTACTTTGAGGCTGTGCTGTATTATGCCAGGGTTCACTCCTGGCATGTCTTTCGGCGAGTAGGCAAACAGATCTTTATTTTTCAGCAGAAAGGATACAAGAATTTCCTTATCACCTTTGGCCAAGCTCTTCCCTATTCGGGTAGATTGTCCTGGGACAAGATCTACTGCTTCCATTTCTGCTTCTGCGGGATCTCTTTCTTTGCCTTTCTCCTGCGCCTTTGCCTCCACTATTTGTGTAGAGTTGTCTGCCGGAGCCTTTCGTGCTTTTACAAACACCTTTCTTACCTCGGCTTGGTCGATAAAGACTTCTGCATCTCCATCCTTGGTGGCGAATGTGACAGTCAAGTACTTCACATCGGGGCGAATGTGCAGGTTCCCCTGAGTCTTCCTTCCAAGGATGGCGTTGTACGAAGACGGGACCTCCATGACGATGAATCTTGCCATTGTGGACGCGTACAACTCAGCCGCTCCGTCTACCGAAGTGCCTTTTATCATTAAAGGGAGGTCGATCCATCCGAGGACGGGTAGTTTCGATG
Organism: Aquilaria yunnanensis; assembly: GCA_039654915.1. Lineage (NCBI taxonomy): Eukaryota > Viridiplantae > Streptophyta > Magnoliopsida > Malvales > Thymelaeaceae > Aquilaria > Aquilaria yunnanensis. The sequence goes on from CM077598.1 coordinate 82,963,545, forward strand.
GTCCAACGCCGAAGGTGGGCGTGGTGACAGGTTTAAGTTCGCTGCTGGAGATGCCCAAGCTCGGCATTAAGTGCGAGAACAGGACGTCAGTATTTGAGCCATCATCGAGCAACACTCTTTTGACGTCCCAGTTCCCTATTCTCGCCATTATCAGCAGCGGGTCGTCGTGGGGGAAGACGACGGTGGAGCCATCTTTGCGAGCCAATTTCTTTGATGGACTTTGATACTCCATAACCGCAATTTCTCTGGCCTTCCGCTTTCTTTCCGAGGATGGGAGCCCCGTGGTAATGGTTTGGATGACCCCTACTGGAGGTGGAAGGCGCCTTTTTGGACTTCTGTTTCTCCGCCTGTCTGAGTCATAGTCCTCGTTTTCGGCCCTCTCTTCCTCCTCTTTTCTGCCTTTTGGGGAGGGCATCCGCAGGTATTTGCGAAGCTGGCCCTGTTTGATCAGCGACTCTATGTACTTCTTCAGCTGGAAGCAGTCTTCGGTGTCATGACCGTGGTCGCGATGAAACTGGCAGAACTTCTTGGCATTCTTCTTATTATCGGCGGCCATGGCCTTTGGCCGCCGAATCTGCGTCCCTTGCCTTTCCAGCGCCATGAGAATGTTGGTCCGTGTCGTGCTCAAGGGTGTGAAACTTTGAGGTTTCTTTCCTCGCATTCGCCGTGGTCGACCTGTGTGTTCAGAAAGATGCCGAGCTTGCTGGCTGGACCCTTCGGCGCGGTGATGATCAGACTTCGGCCCCGCCATCCTCAATTCCTCGGCTGTCATGTGCTGCTCTGCCCTTCGGTAAAATTCTCCGAGGGTCTCCGGGGGGTCCTTTGAGAACTCGTAGAACAGCTGTGAGTCACGCCGAAGGCCCCGTGTCATAGCGAGGATGCGGATTTCGGGCCGGAAGTCCGGGACACTGAGTGCTTCCCTGTTGAATCGTTCGACATAGTCTCGGATCGTCTCTCCGTTTCTCTGCTCTATGTCGAACATCTGCACAGGCATTTTGGCCGTCGGCCTGCTCCCAATAAACTGCTGGGTAAAGGCTGTGGACAACTCCTGAAACTCAGTGATAGTCCCTGGTGGCAAAGAATTGTACCATGCTGTTGCTGGGCCCGTGAGGGTGACTTCAAAGCATTTGCACATGGTAGCGTCATCAGCTCCGTGCATTATCATGCTCCGCCTGTACTTCGTCAGATGGGCCTGTGGATCAGTCCGGCCATCATAGATCTCCAGCCTAGGCACTCTGAAGTCGCCTGGCATAGCTGCCTCAACGACGGTGCGAATAAACGGGGAGCCATCTTCGCATAATGCCCCCGACAGCCTGTCCCAAACGGGTTTTCTGGTCACTTGCTTCTCCACTCTGTCCAGCCGTGCCAATATCCTTTCCATAAGCGCAGTGGCGCTAGGACCATTTTTGCGGGAGGGAGATCGACGGTGCCTTTTCGGGGAGCGAGTTCGGCGCGGAGGGGTCAGGGACCTCGCCTCGGGCGACGAACTGCTTCGCTGTGAGACTCTCGGTCGCTTGGACCCGGTTTGTCCCACAGGCAGTTTCCCGAGGGCTATATCTTCTGTGGATGATTCTCCGCGAGGCTCTCCACTTCCTGAACTGCGGTGTGTAGAGTTGGGGCTTCTCTCCCGAGGGCGTGCTGATGAGGAGGGTTTCTGGGCCCGTGACTGCTGTGGCCATCTTCGGTCGATCTGCTGAGTCATTTCAGCAACGACCGAGCGCTGAAAGTCCCTCAAGAAGCTCATGGTGATTACCAGAGGGCGGTCCTCCTCGGGCGTAGAAGTCTCTGGGAGTGTCTGCTCAGCAGCCGGTTGTATCTCAGGCGCGGACGAGGACCTTGGGAGTCCCTTGTCCTTAGAACGCCGAGTCTCAACGACGGCAATCTGCGAGCGGGTGCCCACAGACGGCGCCAAATGATGGCCTAAGGCCTCATCGTTGTGAGTCATGATGACTGTTGAGGAGACTTCTAGGAGGAAGAACGCCTGGAAGGTGGATCGCCCCAAGGAGAGTACCTGAAAAGCTGGTAAACAGGGTTAGGAGGCCCCCGGAGTGTTTTTCCGGGGGGGGAGCCTCCGACGCCCAAGTCAGTGGTGGCCGGAAGAAGGAGAAAGTCACTAGCTCAAAGAGAAAGGCAGAAAAGTCTCGCCTGGTATTTTCTCAGGGTGTGGGAGCTGTATATCCGGCCTGCCAACCTCCTATCAAGTATTTATTTCCTGTGTATATAGGAATACCTAGCCCGTTCAGATCATGACACGTGTGCGGTCGGATGCTCCTGAACGTCTGGGCGTAGGGGACAGATAGTTGGTAACTAGATGGCCTCGAGCCTTGTGCTGAGACGGGCCATGATATGATTCTGATGGCGTCTGCACGTCAGGGCGACTTTTTACGTCTGTGGTGGGACGTGTCAAAGGCTTCCTTAAATGCTTCCTTAAATGCGCCTGCCGTACTCCCGAGGTCCCTGGGCGAGGTCGTCCTCTAGTTCGGACAGAGCCTCTTCGGGAAGCCTACCCTCAGTTCGGGGGTTCCCAGTTCCAGGGGGTTCTGCCTTCGGGGATATCATATTCGGGCAGCAATGTCTGGTGCCACTTTTCTGAAGGCGCGCTGTTCACAACCTTGGGGGGCGAATGGAGTCCTCAAGTTTTACTGGTGTGCCGAGGCTCGGAGCTCTCAGGCTATCTCCCCGAGGTGCATGATTCCACCTATTCCCGGGAAGCGCCAGTTCTTCTGGCCATTGTTGTGGCAGGGTATTCGGCCAGATTGAGGCGATAGCCTTTGGCTATCAAAAAGGGAGAACGTGTACTTTACCACCTCACAGTACAGCTTGCATTGTAGCTCTTCTAGAGAAATAACAAATGTAAAAAAAGTAAATAATAATAATAATAATATGAAATATATGGAACATACAAAAGCTAGCATAATTAGAAACATAAATGTTATTCTTCAACAAAATACTGCTTATTATTGCAAGAACACCACTACTTTTTTTTGGTCATGAGCAAGCTCACACACAAATAGTTTTCCAATAACATCTGTTTCATTAATTTTATAATGATCACAAAACCAATGGTTATTATATTAGTATTTTTTATATATGGTGTCAAAATATATGGCAACATATTAATAAGGATTTATCAAAATAAAACTTGTGCAAAACTTAGTATCCGAATACCTCTATGGCATATTTGAGTAATCAAGAAACTCAAACCTAGACCAACAAATGTCGGCACATTCACCATTGACAATTGTTACCGATGTAAACTATGGGAAATAAATCTTGTATGGTCCTCTCACTAGATTAAATTTGGGTGGGGCATGTATAACTATGAAATTCTTCAAATTATAAACACCTTTTTCTAGAAGTATCCCCAAAACTTATCCACTGGCACTAGTGGTACCCTTGCACATGTGTGATCATTCTATAAAACAATGTTCAATAAGATTTTAAAATTTATAATTTGTTGTAGGACTATGTTCTAATGGACAATAATTGTGAATATTACAACACTCACATGTACATCTAAAAGTATCATCTCAATCCCAAGGTAGGTATTGTCAAATGATCTAATAAAATCTTAGATATGAGTAAGGCAAACCTCCAATGACCAGTTAAACCCAACAGTTGCAAGGTGAAGAATAAGGAGATTTTGCTAGCTCATTTGCACCGATTCAACCTATCGAACAAAAGAACACATGAAATTACATGAGCATAAGTAATGGTATGAATAAGTCATAGTAAAATATCAGACATGGAAATATTTAAGAAATAATTTATTTTAATCAAAAGTAATAGGACATATCCATCAATGCTAAGGTTATCACTTAATCTAACATTTATTCAATTTTTCAAATACTTCTATGAACATAATTTTTTTTTGTCAAAGAATTATTATTTATACTCCTATTGTGTAATGACACCTTCAATCCATCAGGGAATATGACATGGGAAGTAGCAACATATAGCTGGCTATGGCCAAAAACTGGTTTAAGAAAGTACAACACAACATGATTGAATTTTTTACCTTGACTCTTGTTTATTGTCATCATAAAACATGGTTTTATAGGAATTGTCGACATGATAGATTAAAAGATAACTATGCATCGAAAAGCACCATTTCAATATGTGGAATAAAACAACGCCTGCCTACATTTCTTCCAATAAACTCCTCAGCCTCAATAACTCATTTAGCCAATCTTGTAATAATAAATCTAGTCTCATTACATAGCCCACTTATTTGGTTAATGTTTCTCATTTGAATAATTGGAACCTCCAAACTTCAAGACTAATATATGGTTTGGAAGACCAAAATGCCTCAGAGTGTTCAAGTACTCAAGTGGACATGGCATCGCCTATCGGGTCACGGGTTAACTCAATAAGAAACATATTAGGTATTTTCATCCATGTTGCGTCCCCCTCATCTTCATAAAGCTTCTATAAGGGTAATCTTCCCTCCCCAAGCTGTAATATTCAATAAAAAAAAAAGTGTAACACTATCAGATGTTCAGCCTTGCAATCTCATATTTTGTTTCAAAGTGTAAAGTTAACAATGTGACCAAAATGTAGACAAACAAATTGTGGATTTAACAATATCACCCAACTTCCATGACTAACAACAAGTATAATTTACCTAAAGTCACCATAAAAAATAGCTATCTTCCCACCAAAAACTTTGTGCTCTGCATTATGATCATGTACATGCATGAGATCTTGTAGTGTTCGATCCGGCGCCTCAAATGATTTTCTATGTCATCAGTGCTTCATCCCATATTATCAAACTTACCCTATAGAGAAGTTCAGCTGATGGGGTAAATTATTTCACATTGCATATTGATTCATTGACTTTATGGGAATCTTAAAACATAAGTATGCAGTGTGACCACCAAGTAATAAAAGTGCTAAAATACCAAAAATGAAACTGCCAACACTATCTTTCATTTAGAACATACACGTGCAAGAATGGTACACCATAAGTATGTTTTACCAGTTCTTGCATAGCCATAGACAAAAAAGAACCTACCTCCTCATGAATTAATCAATCTAACAATTGAGTCATACACAATCTTTTGTCTTTCATTAATGCAATAAAATAATGATGCATGTTCAATTCTTAAAGCGGCACGATTATAATTAAGCTCTTTTATGATTAAATAATTCTCCTCAACTATTATTGTGCTAAGATCAGGGTAAAGCATACCTACAAATTCTTTCAAAGACTATCTAAGCCAATTCCAGCTCTTTTCAATTTCAAATTGTGAATAATTATAATTGTCAGCATCTGCCAACACTAATTTCGAGTCATTTCTTATCATACATTTTATCATAATGATATCATTAGATAATGATTCATAGTGTCAATCCCATAATTTGAGAAGGCCCACAACATGGCAAAATAGAAGTAAGGTGGTGAACAGATCAGGTAGATGGCTCACGATTACTCTCTGAAGCTTTACATAATGCCTCATTCCAATCACCATCGAGCAATCCTAATGCATGACATGCTTCCTTGAATGTCAAATATAAAACCTCACAAACTACGCCCAAATCCTCATATGATGTTGTGTTTCATTGTACATTTAGCAACATGCAAAGGTAACATCTCTCACCAGCAATTGGGTGCACATAATAGAGCCCTCTCTAACACATTTTCTCCACTCTTTTAATTGTTGATTCGAAACATACTCCATAGGAAACTGTATATATGTAAGCCATCAAGCTTCTGAATCATTAAAATTCCAACACCTTCATGCTTGAAATTTGGTAATATTATCCCAATGAACCTACACTACTTCATGTATATCTACATCTTTAAGGAATACTATATTTTGCTCATTTAGTAAAAGAAAGGACAATCACTCCAATAGTGGGTCATGTTTATGAATGTTAAAACCAAATTGACCAGTAAAACCTTCAATCACCATAGTTAATCTATCAATCCCCTTGTGTATGTATTTACACAAGTACTCATGTATCTTCTCTATATTAACATAACAATCATGCTCAATCAACAAATCAACATTGTGGGGAATGACATCAATTGTCAAGCTTTACCCCATTTTTTATGACAATAGTAGAGGAATGCCTTCGATTGTATATTTAAAAACCATTTTCATTGATAGATGTTTTTGGATTAAATGGGCATGGATGTCTTTTCTTGCATCACCCATTCGCCATGCATAGAGACCTAAAGTTAACCAATCCACATGGGCCATGCATCAGATGCTGAAAGATAGCTGTGTATCCAATAGGGTTTATTTCCATATAAGGTAACAAAGCTTATATATATTTGTCCAACATTCCGAGGTCATTTATTTTGCCTTTTGTATGTAAGAAAAAGGCAATATGTGCATCTAGAAGTCCACGCTTTCGGTGTTTTATTCTTTCAATAGCTACATATATCAGCAATAGAACATAAAATCATTAAAGAATTATTACAAAAAAAATCTATTTGGTATAGATTATTGTATGTAAGTCTAGATCACCTCCAATTATTCTCCCAAAATGTTTGCCTTTTGTTATGTCTTGTAGGAAATAGCATAGCCTCATTTGGAAAACATTATCTATAATATCAAGTCAGTTATTAATAGTTTGTCTTGGTATAAATTCCAAACATGATGCTACTCATTCCACTTAAGGTTGCACGTCATTGTTCTAAACAAATCTAGATGTCGAATCAAGTGACGAAGAGCCATTGCATCCTGATAATTCTACAACATGTACCTTGGGCCTCCTGTAAAAGATAATGGAAAAATACAAGGTTTTCCAATACAATAACTAACTATGTCATCCCTACTGATAGTATCTTGTAAACTGCATAATAACTCTACATGTAAAATATTCTAATACCTTCTAATATAGCTAAACCTGACACGACCCCTCATGGCCCTACCAAAGAAGCCTATGAGAACAAGTCTCATGCTAGTTGTAATTGGCTAATTAATTATGTGCAACTTGGTTAAAATTTCATGCTACTAGTTGTTTAACCTAGGAATGCAATTATGCATGCAAGAGTTACTTTGACTTAAGCAAGTAGAAAATCATAAAACATTTTTATAGCCTAGGCATTTTCATAAAAATGAATGTTTAGAGAGTCAAACAAAACATTAACAGCATCAACATTAATCCTACACATAATTAACTACATGTGGGCATTTAAATAATTGTGGACTATGCCCTGCACCCAAAGGTAATCCTAGAGTCCATAACTCTATTCATACATATTGGAGACTACTAACATACAACATACATATACAAGACTAGTACTGCTAAGATCCAATCAACTAGCTTCCACCTTAGATTAGAGATCCCAGTGGCAAGCCTTAATGATCCTCCACATGCTAACTAGCCTCTGTGGCCAAGAAAATTGTAGTTAGTACAATAACAACTTAACTACCAAGTAGCCAAATAACTAAAATCTCAAGGATTCTCAAAGTAATGTACCAAAATAGAAACTACCATGATAATCCTTAATGATTGTCAAGTCCAACAACCTCAATATCTACACAACATGAAACTACAAAAGTGAAAATCTTATGATTCTTAGTAAGGGATCTTCAACCTGCATCAAAAACACTAAGGACAACACATATATATGTATATGTAATCTACTGCAAGCTCATATAGTGTGGGGCTAAACCTATGTGCATATGTTTCAGTCCCTTGGGACTTGTCCTCTACCTACTCCTCCTATGGGTGTTACTCCATTCCTAGCAAGTTCTGGCCCCTAACTTGCTCCTCGTAAGCCTTAGCTTGCTGATGCAATAAGTTTAACCTTTCCTCGATTGTTGTGCAGGAGAACAATGTGGAAGTGCCTATCTTAAGTTTTTAGGAATTCACTAGGTGTATTAAGCCACCACATGGTGCCTCAAGTCCATAGACTTGGCTAGTAACTTGTGTACTAATCTTCCACCCTAAACCCTTACCAAAAGTGCATTAGGTTCTCACTTGTGCCTTAAGTAATCTAGCCTAGGCTACAAGTGCACTAAACCTTCACTTAAGGCACATACCTATCCACCAATACTTGGTTCACACTAGTGGCGTGGAAATGACCACGGTTGGGCTCATTTACTAGGTTCTTTGGAACCCACTTAGGTGCACTAAGTTTACAACATTAGAACCTTAAACCCAAAGGCCCCGCTAGGCTCTCAACGGTACTAAACTGCAACCAACTATCGGTGCTCAATTGTGGCCAAACATGCTCTCACTTTGAACTAAAATACAAATAAACCTAGGCAAATCCAAGCTTAGGGAAGGCATATAAATGATATTACTCCCTCTTAGCTTCACATGAAATCTTGAATCGCCTCAAACAGACACCCAAGCAAAAAGTTATGAAGAAAACACTACCAGGTGTCAAAACTAGCGAATAAGCTTTTGGCGCCATGCCACCTAGGGCACTACAGCCTTATAGACTTAGCATTTTGGTCACCCCTGGTGTGCTCTAGGCACTGCAGCACCATCAACGTCATTGGGCCAAAGGCCCATGCCTAGAATTTGCAAATGGTGCCTAATGTACCTTGGGAGGCTCCCACAGGCTCCCAAACAGGTTAGGGATGCCTTCCCACAATGAAAACTTGCAAAACACACCTCCTAGGCCACAATACACCATTCATTCCAAGCTTGCTACGCACACAAACATCACACTAAGCTTGGAAACCCAAGTAGTCCACCATGAACATCTCCCTCCACAACTAATGCCAATCATCAAATTCACAAGAATATCACCATAATCAAGCTATTAATGGCATCAAATTGGTATGAATCATAAATCTCTTAACTCAATGCCAAGATACAAGGAAAGATCAAGCATTCCATCACCAAAAATATGGCGCCACTAAGTTTTCCTAGGTTCCAAGGCATAGCAAGGGAAATGGCATCAAATTAGCACAATCTAACCAAAATCCATGCATCTAAAGGTTAAATAAGTAGGGAAACATCAAGGATTTTGAAATACTTTTTGCACAAAATAAAGCCCTAGCTAGAAATTATGTTTTCAAGCTGTAAGAACACAAAGCCTCTTTAAAATGAGATACCCATTACTTATACACCCTTGCGACGTTCAAATTTCACCAAGAAAACAAGAATTTGTGGAAGAATTGAAGTGGAAATGAAAAGGGGAAAGAAGAGCTTGGGTTTGAAGGTGAATAGTGGCAGCAAAGCCCCTTCCAAAACAAGTTATAAACACCTTAACCAAGTAAACCCCAAACTTTTGTTAAGTTGTTCTTAAGTTGTCAAAAGGAATGCCTTCCCAAAATAGTAACCTTTGGTCAAATCTTGGTCAAATCTTGGTCAAACCTTGAACGTTTAAACAAATTTTTTAGTGCTAAGCAAGTGTTAGGTTTTAAAACATAATTTTTGACTCCTAGGACTTGGGCCAACACCTTAGGATGCAAAATTACTGGTTTCCCCCCAGACATTTTTTGATGCCATAATCTCCTCGCAACCTAGTAAACCTTTACTAACTTGCTTGACCTTACTAAATGAACTTAAAATGAGGTATTGAACTAGGGATTTATTAATTTATAAACCTTAAACATGGTTTCCCCTAGGAGGGCTATAACATTCTCCCCATCTTGGAGAATTTGGTCATCTAAATTCAATCTGGCCACCTTAAAACATTAACCTAGGATACAGTGCCAACATATCCCAATCAAACCTACAAAGGGGTATTGATCACACAGCAACCCACTTGGTGCCAAACTACCTGACTTACTTGGCTAATGCCTTCTGGGCACTTAAGTCGGTCCCTGTCTCATATAGGTACTATGGCTGGTGCCATATTTTGTGCTCATACCCAAAGGCATACCAAGAACTGCCAGTTGTTCTCCCCACCTTGTCTAAGCTTACATGGTCCAAAGTACCTTAGTGCAATTTCACCTTCTAAGACTGTGGTATGGTCTTTTATTACCCCCAGCACATAGTGCTACTAAAGGACAACTGACTACTCAACTTGTCCTAGTGAAATCAATGACCGCGACTCTTCAACACCTATCCTTATCCCTAAGCTTCCTAGTGCAAGTTAGCTTAACATGTTTTCAAAACTTGTGCACTGACCTTACATTAATAGCCACCTACTAAATTCTTGGCACCAACCAACTTCCTCATCTCTCTCCCCTTTGCCAAACTCGTTAATGTAAGCTAACTTAACAAGTTAAACTTGTCCGCTAACACTCACATTGAAAAAGACTTCCCCTAGGTTTGGCACCCAATATCTCTATATCAAACCTATTAGTCCAAGCTAGCTTACCTAGCATATGACTTGTCCATTATCTCTCTTGCAGTCAGTTCCATACTCTAGGTTTGGTACCCAACATCTCCCCGAAATCCTAAATGTGTCACTAGTGTATGATGGACTCACCACATACACCACTGGCACCTTAAGGCATACTCCACTCCAAGCTCCAAGTTGGTAGCAGAGAAATGTCCTCCGGCGTGAGTGCCAACCTCCAAGCAGCTAGCAGTCCTTGAGCCTTGTTCGTGCCCTCTTAGCTCAGGCCTCATAGTACTCCGCAATTAAGCTACTAACATGCTACCCAAGCGACGGGTCTTAACGCTTTGCTGCTCCACAAGGAGTATAGGTGCCTATAGCCTACACACTAAGTCTCTTCATTTCCTTGCACTCAGAGCCCAATATCTTACACATGCTAAATTAGCTTTTTAGGTGTGTTCTTAGTACACTTTCTTCTCAGCAATCAATACTTGGTCTATGCTCGAAGCACTTATGGGGTCCTTAGCCTAGTTGTAAGGTACTACCCAACCTAGGCCAATCCTAAGTGTCCTTGGTTTGCTAGCCAACAAAACACCTCAGCCCCATTCATTAGGATCCTCCGACGTACCTCCAGTCTTACTCAACACCTTGACTACCTTATTGGCCTCCTAACCTCTAGCACGGTCAACCAACTCCTTGATGACCATCCAACACTTAATCTATGATTACAAAGAACCATCTTCACCTTCCATATGTAACTTGTAGAGTTTCAGGAGCCAAACAAGCATAGCAAAATTTAACCAAAACCCTCAAGGATCCAAGTGAAACAGGGTACACCGGGTGTTCAAATTTTTCATACCTAATTTCAGTTGAGATCTCTCACCCAACTGTAGGATCGAATCCCAAAACATGAACAGTTGATGTATTCAAGCTCTATATGGTATCCACACGAGCATTTCAGGATCACCACACTTCCACTACATCCCGACAGATGCATTTCTCTTGCGCTCACACTGCTATCTTACGTCCTCCATGAAATTGCAAGAGAAGAGTACAGTTGTTCTTTTGGGAGGCTAGGGCAAAAAGCTGCAAATTTCTCACTAAAAGTTGTATTTATAGTGAGACTCAACTTCTAGGCCTAATGGCTTTAATTTCAAGCTTAATAATAGCTCAACTTTTGGGCCCATTATTAATATGAAATTATTATGAAACCATAACCCAAATAATTAGCTCATGCATTCTAATAATCTAAATAGCTCTATGTTGTGCGACCTAATAGGCTCTTATCATGTTGGCAATGATCATAAATCACATTTATGATCAAAAGCAATGAGCGATGCCTAGCGACACATCATTGCTGCCAAAGTGACAAGATTGTTGGTGATTCGACTAAACCTTTATGATCATTACGCATATATGTCATTGTCCCTTTGTCCAAGATATCAAGACCAAGCACGAGACATGGAATGTGTCACTCTCATATAGCCCAATCTTTGGTTTCTTGATTACCAAGTTGACTAACTTAAACTGATGACATTGATATCGTATATCAACTCATCCAAGTATGGTCATGCATTTTATAAGTCTTACTTTATCAACGGGCCCAAAGATATCACTCCTATTACATAGGAGAGACAAATCCCATCTTGATCATACAAATCCGTTCGCATGATATGTGACATACCCAATGACCTCCTTCAAGTTCACTCAGTTATGAGTAACAAAGGGAAGTATCAAAGTATGTGACTCACATGTAGGGAACCTTGATGACCTTAGGTCAAAGGACTACATATACCATGATCACTATGAGAATCACTTATGACACTCATATAATGATCCATGTAGCGTTCTCATGGTGGGTCGGTCCAGTAACAAGTTCTCCAACTTGTACCCATATGTAGACTACATATCTCATATTAGTCTCCACATATGCTAGTAGTTATCTATTGTTGTAACCTGCTCTACAATAATACTAGACCAGGGACATTTGAGAATATCATTATTCTAGGGTTACAATTATGTTTATTATGTTACACAAAAACAAAATAACAAACATAGTTGCTGGATTAATGCCTTAATAAAAGATCATTGCTCATTGTACAAAAAATACAATCATCTCATGATTGGCTTTTGGGCATAACATAACTACCATACCATGACTGCACTATGTCATTCTCATATCGAAACAATGCACTCATGGCTTTTGCCATATTAACTTACCTACTAAGTGGGAGAACCAATCTCATTACCACTTCAGTTAACAACCGGGAGGTCATTAGTCATGTAAAATCCCCCAGGTGGCTCATCCGTGGTAATTCCACTTAGTGCACCTGCTAGCCCGTAACTAATCTCGCAAGCCACTAGCCCTTCCTTTACAAGGCACTAAGGTTAAGTGAGTTGTATTAACTTTAGGCTTAAAACTAGCTTAACCAAAACCCTCACCGACTAGGATTCCAACCCACAACTTTCCCTTACTCTAGTGAACATAAAAACTATTTGAGTCACTACATAGCATGTGAGGACAACTATACCTATACTAGAGTCAGCACTTTAGATTCCCAAGCAATATATTAAACTAGGTGGAAGATTACTTCTTACTTTGGCTACTTGTGAGTCAACTATCAACCAGTCGTAGTGAACTCTGCCTAACGGGCACTCCTCAAACACTAACCTTAAGGGTTAAGGCAAAACATCCTTTTTTTCTATTTCTAGCCACACCATGTCATTCTAACCTAAAGGTTCAATGTTCTACTAAACTTATTGGCATTTTCACGTAGCAACACATGTGATCCCTACAACTTCCTCGATTCCACTTAGGACTTAGTCCTTAACCTACTCGACTAGCTCTACTAGTTGACTCTTTCTTCTTCCACAAGTCATCTAACTGGCGTTCGACCCCACTTAACCTCGAGATGATGACCATAAGTCACCAGCTATCCTTTAGTCTGTGGTAGTCGATCCTATTGCTTGGGCTTTCTCACTACCTTTTGATGGTCGAGCAAAACCCTAGCAATAACTTACTCTAACTGGCTTAACCCTAGGGTATACGGCCAATAGATGAACAAATCTGCCCATCTGTTTACCCCTACACAAATTCCTTGTACCTTGCTCCCTTCCATAATTGCCTCTTGCATTCAATGGTTAGAAACAAAACAAAAACTTACTAGCTTACCTTTTCGACATATGACTGAACTGCTCCACTGCTTGGTCACTCTAAGGAACTCATTCATTCAACTAGCCTGTCATTTGTTAACAACTAGGCCACTGAACTAACTCATGCAAGAAGACAACACACGTAACCCAAGAATGTTTCCAATCTAAGGCATTATGCTTTTACTTACATGGGTTCACACACTAGTAAATGGGTCCTAGGGTTTCAGGTATTGCCCAATACTTAATGCATCTTTAGGTCCTGATTCACTTTGGTTAGCCTTTAACCCCACTCAAAACTACCACCCAACAAGCCAAATAAAACTATACTAGTTACTAATGCCAAAAATTACCAAGTAAATAACAAACTACTAATGAGAGTGTAAGGACTTACCTCGCATTAGCCACACACTACCCATGAGTTCACTATGGCTACCAATAACAACTAGCTAGTGGCTGCCTACTTTGACCACTTAACTAATCAAAGCAAATCTTGAACAACTACTTTACTGCTCTAAGTTGACTTCTTGTGGCAACAATTACTGGGGGCAAAATTTGTAGGCTGGTCTTAATGTAACCGAGCCCAAAAATGACACTAGTCTGGTGACCACTCGGACCGTTGGTAACAGTTCCTATGTGCAACCCAAGAGCCATGCATTCTTTGCACCCTAGGCTTAAGCCCTCACCTACATGATCGATTCTTGTACTTCAATCTCTAGTTGACTTTTGCACTATGGGCATGTTACCCATGCTTCTACTAGGGTGGGTGAGCCAACCTCCACCTTGCCAATTGATGCTTTTACAGACTAGCTCAAGGCACTTATGGTCTTGGCTTCAAGCTCCTACTTTCAAAAGAAAGGTATGAAAGTGCTCCACTCTAGTTCATAGCCTACTTGACTAAGTGCTTGTTACTCAGTCAACACATCCCCAGCTCCTCTTGGTAGCCTAACCTATCCATAATTGGGGGTTGAACCATTAGACTTCAGGAGTAATGCACCTAATTTGATAGCATACCCTACCTTCGAGGTTTCCATACCCTCATAGTCTTATGAATCATGTAGCCTACCTCATGTTTGAGGTTCAAAAACAATTTCCTAGGATGGTCATATCCCAACTACCTACTCCAAGGTATTACCTATTATTGAAGTACGCTAAACCTCCTACCCCAAGGTTGCCACACTAGACTGCTAGGATCCTTTGCCGGATTACTAGCATCTGAACTATAACTGACCTAGTATCACCATTGCAACCTGCAGCAAAACCTAGATGACAACTCATAGATGTTGGTTCGTACTAACTACCTTAGGACGTGGACCATAACCTAGATCTCAATCCTTAGCCTCTAATGTCTATGAACCTGGCTCTAATACAAACTCACACGGCCCTTCATGGCCTTGCCAAGTAAGCCTATGAGAACAAGTCTCATGCTAGTTGCAATTGGCTAATTAATTATGTGCACCCTAGCTAAAACTTCATGCTACTAGTTGTTTAACCTAAGAATGCAATTATGCATGCAACAGTTGCTTTGACCTGAGCATGTAAAAAATCATAAAACATTTATATAGCCTAGGCATTTCCATAAAAATGAATGTTCAAAGTCAAAATATACAAAACCTTTATAGCATCAACATTAACACTACACATAATTAACCATGTGTGGGCCTTTAAACAATTGTATACTATGCCTTACACCCAAATGCAACCCTATAGTCCATAACTCTATTCATACACATTGGAGGCTACTAGCATGCAACATACATATACAAGACTAGTACTATTAAGATCCGATCAACTAGCTTCCACCTTAGATGAGAGATCCCAGTGGCAAACCTCAATGATCCTTCATGTGCTCACTAGCCTTTGTGGCAAAGAAAACTATAGTTAGTACAATAACAACTTAACTACCAAGTAGCCAAATAACTAAAATCTCAAGGATTCTTAGAGCAATGTATTTGAATAGAAACTAGCACAACAATCCTTAATGATTGTTGGGTCCATCAAACTCAGTATCGACACAACACAAAACTAAGGGAGTAAGAATCTCATGATTCTTAGTAAGGGTTCTTCAACCTGTATAGAAAACACTGAGGCAACACATATATATGTATATGTAATCTACTACAAGCTCATACAATGTGAGGTTAAACCTATGCACACGCATTTCAGTCCCTGAGGACTTGTCCACTGCATAGTCCTCTTACGGGCATCACTCTGTACCTAGTGAGTTCTTGCCCCTAACTCGCTCCTAGTAAGCCCTAGCTTACTGAAGCAATAAGCTTAACCTTCCCTCAATTGTTGTACAAGTGAACATAGTAGATGTGCCTTGCTTAAGTTATGAGGAACTCACTAGGTGTACTAAGCCACCACATAATGCCTCAAGTCCTTAGACTTGGCTAGTCACTTGTGTACTAAGCTTCCACCTTAAACCTTTGTGCATTAGGCTTTCACTTGTGCCTCACGTATGCTTTCCTAGGCTACAAGTGCACTAAATCTTCACTCAAGGCACATACCTATCCACCATTTCTTGATTCACAGTAGTCGAGTAGCAATGACCATGGTTGGACTTATTTACTAGGTTTTTTGGAACCAACCTAGGTGCACTAAGCTTACAACATCAGAACCTCAAACCCAAAGGCCCATTTAGGCTATCTACGGTACTAAACTTTGCACCCGACTAATGGTGCTTTATTGTGGCCAAACATGCCCTCACTTTGAACAAAAATACAACTAAACTTGGGGAAATCTAGGCTAGGGGAAGGTTTGGAAATGATAGTACTCCTTCTTAGCTTCATGTGGAATCTTGAATTGCCTCAAACGGACACCCAAGCAAAAAGTTATAAAGAAAATACTATTGGGTGTCAACGCTAGCGAATAAGCTTCTAGTGCTGCAACCCCACATGCTTAGCATTCTGGTCACCCCTGGTGTGCTTTGGGTGCTACAGTGGCAGTGGGGCTACGGCACCAAAACTCATGCCTAAATTTGCAACTGGTGCCCAATGCACATTGTAAGCCTTCCCACAATGCAAACCTGCAAAACACATTTGCTAGGCCACAATGCACCATTCATTCCAAGCTTGCAACACAGACAAACATCACACTAAGGAAACCCAACTAGTCCACCATGAACATTTCCCTCAACAACTAATGTCAATAATCAAATTCATAAGAATTTCATCACGCACAAGCTATGAATGACGTCAAATTGGTATGAATCATAAATCCCTTACCTCAATTCCAAGTTACAAGCAAAGATCAAGCAATCAATCACCAAAATATGGCTACACTAAGTTTTCCTAGGTTTAAGACAAACCAAGGGAAATGACATCAAATTAACACAATATAACCAAAACCTATACATCTAAAGTGAAATAAACAAGGAAACATCAAGGATTTTGAAATACCTTTTGCACAAAAACAAAGCCTAGCTAGAAAACATGATTTTAAGCTCTAAGAACACAAAATCTCCTTGAAATGAGCTACCCATTGCTTATACACCCTTGGAACCTTCAAATTTCACCAAGAAAACAAGGATTTGTGGAAGAATTAAAGTGGAAATGAAGAAAGGAAGTGATAGCCAAAGGCTATTGCCTCCTCGGTAGTAACTCCTTGCCAAAATATTGGCCGAGGAGTCTGACGTCACCCAAGAGAGGATCTTTTCACTGACCTCGGAAGGTGCGAAGTCAAACACTATGAGCTCGAGACTTCGGTTAGCTCGTCAGGAATTCCGAGGATAACACCGTCTCCATCGAGGGGCCAAACTGACCGTCTTCGGGTAAGAAAGCCATCTCTCTGAAGCAAGGAAGAATCTCCCTGAAGGCAGAAGCCCCGAAGAGGATCTTCCCTGAACAAGAAACACCTGAACAAGGGAATCACCGGACTATGGGTATAAGTCCCGAAGAAGGTGTTCATTAAGGGAACTCCCAGAAGTATGGGATAGATCCCGAAGGAGGTGCTCGCACCAAAAGACGGATAGAATCCGAAGAGGGTGCACGCACAGAAGGGCGACCTCGCCCAGGGGACCTCGGGAGTACGATATGAGCATTTAAGGAGCCTCTGACATGTCGCCCACAAGCCCTACACGTCACATCAGAACGGCGAACTGACACGCCGCAGCCGCCCCAGTCCTGACACAACCTGTCCGGGTCCAGGGCTAAAGGAGGCTGCAAACGGCTGCCTGTCCCCTAGGTCCAAAAGTACAGATCAAATTCGACCGAACACGTGTCATGATCTGAACGGACCAGCTACTCCTATAAATACTAGGAAATGGGACCGGGCAAAGGATGGGCATTTTTCCTCCCTCTGAGAAAACACAAAACAGGCAAGACACTTGATCCCTTAGTGTTCTTCCTCCACTTTCACTCAGAAAACTGACTTCGGCGTCGGAGGGTCCTCCCCGGAAAAGCAAACCGGGGACCTCCTAACCTCTTCTTTGAGCTTTTCAGGCACACTCAGCTGGGAAACCAGAGCTCCAGGCGCTCGCCTCCTCAGGAAGTCTCTCCACCTGTCAACATGACAGCAAACAAAGATGCTTTGGGGCATCAGGAAGGATGAGCTCTGGTTTGAAGGTGAATAGTGGTAGCAAAGCCCCTTCCAAAACAAGTTATAAGCCCCTCAACCCAATAAGTGGCCAAACTTTTATTAAGTTGTCAAAAAGAACCCTTTCCCAAAATAGTAAACTTTGGTCAAAACTTGGTCAAACCTTACAAATTTTTTGGTGTTAAGTAAGGGTTAGGTTTTAAAACATAATTTTTGACTCCCAGGACTCAAGTCTACACCTCGGTATGCAAAATTACTATTTTGTCCCCAGGTCTCTTTTGATGCCATAATCTCCTTAAAACCTAGTAAACCTTTACTAACATGCTTGACCTTGCTAAATAAATTTAAAATGAGGTATTGAACTAGGGATTTATTGATTCATAAACCTTAAATGTGCTTTTTGCTATGAGGGCTATAAAAAAACTATTGTTCAAAGATGTAGCAATATGCATGAACAACGTATTCCTGGAAAAGCCTACCACCACGAAGTACCATTGAATGAACAATCTCATAATGTTGAAGTTGCAATGCGTAATATTCACATATAGTAATCTTATTGCGTATAATGTCACCCATATTACCATCACAATAGGGGATTCATTCATGAAAACAATTCACCCCATTAGAAAGAAAAATAATAAAGTACAAAGACATCAAATTTTGGATGTAAGACGTCGATTCTATGAGGGCCATGAGCATGAGTGAAGACAACAATATCTCACTTGTCACCCTCTTCCTCTTCTAGGCCAATGGTCAATCCAACAATGTTTTTAGACTCCAAGAGGTTATAACGATGGCCCACTCCAGATCTTGATATGAATAGCCTTAATCTGACACAATGGTTATTAGACTTTCAATACGTGCCACGTGCCCTCCTAAATGCCCTTACAAGTTATGCTCATCAAACATATGTGTCAAGATTTCAATAATCTTCTTATCCATCTTATTTTCATGAGAATTTTTGAAGCTCATAATTCGATTTTAATACTATGTATATAACACTAAGCAAATCTCAGGAAATTGCCTTCACTCAAAACCAAAAACCTTATTAGATGTTGATTTTCACCCCTTATCTGGAACATTGGCCGTCCTCCTTCATCATTTATTTTCATATTAATGTCAACATTGGTGGAAGTAAAGGAAAAATGGCAATTGAACTCTTCAATGTTTTTACAAAAATACTTTTATAAAGGACCTCCCCAATAGTACATTAAGGTGTGAAGGAAATCTAGTGTTGTTGACTCTTGTGGCAATTGAACTTTCCCTTTCTAGAAATATATGGAACATGTAGTGTTCCTTTAATGTCATGTTCAAAGACTACTCTCATTATACCAAATTTTGGCTTGACAATGTTGGTAAAGGCAAATACAGTATGGTGGCCCAATATCTTCTCTTTCCATAAAGTGTCCTATTGAGACCAAATTTATAAAAATAAGTTCAAGTACCGGCACAAGCAAGAAATTGGATACGAGAGGTATTAAGAATTTTACTATGATTTTGTACAATTGTTCACCCTTCCATTTCATAGTCTTCTCCATGAAAAAGCCTAGACAACAGATTTTCTAGGTGGTTGACTTTATATATTAGATTAAAGTATGGGAATGAAAAAGATTGAAAGAACACATATAGTAGAAGGTACCCTCATTAAGGCATCCAATACTGTCAAGATCAAGCATGGGAAGTGGCTTAACGTCTGGCATTGATGGGCGCACTCTCTTACATGGGGGTTGATGAGAATTTGAAGAGTTGATAACTCTAAGAGAAGTAATCAATGATAACCTAACAGTACTTTTAGCTGTGATGCATGAAATGTTCCAAATAGTTGTAGAGTCATTTAAAGGAAGAATTGATTAGGATAGATTCGAACAATAGTTGGTTATATCAATGAGAGGAGTGTGTGGTGTTGCCTAATCAACCACATTACTTAATGCTCCAGAAACACAATTTTGACTTATCATGGAGCAATATTTAGGCGATTGGTTCTCATTTGATCCTCTAGTAGTAATAGTGGATGAAAATTAATTAATTCTCAGTATACATGTGTTAAGAGCATCAGATTCCATAATAGGTCTTGACTGGCACAATGGATGAGGGTGTGCAAGCAATGGTGCTTGCGATCACAGAATCTCTATACATTGAGCTCTTCTTCTTTAACATCCATTCCCTCTAAATATTGATTTGTTGGCTACAAAAAAGGCACTAAAACTAAGTCTATGCAATATTATCAAGAATATGTTAAAGACAAGAATAACAAACTGAACGTCAAAAGTAAAACATTTAAATGTATATTACATATGCATGATAAATAATTACATTAACATTGTATAGCATAGTTCATGAAATGCAATTAGAATTGTTGACATGTTTATATAAACTATTTTTTAATTAAAATTTTAAGATAAATTAATCTATTAATTAATTTAAAAAGTAACATACCACAACATTAACCTGCTTATGACACCCTTTAGAAATCATTAACATTCACTATGTTTAATATTAAATATTAATTTGATTAATATTCATTATGAAGTGTCTTTTAATTTTTTGTTTGACCATTAGACCAATACTAAGAATTGCTTAAAATAACTATTTAGAAGGTGTAGTAACTTTTGAAAACATTAAGGAGCAATATCTAAATGTGAAAAAATAAGGGGTTGCCCAACAGAAATAAAAATGATCAAATGGCCTATGTATATCTTATGAGAAACATATGTCCTTGTTTGTTTTCTGGTAGGGTTTATAGGGACTAAATTATTATTAAGTTGTTTCAGCAAAATGGTAAATTCGATAGCCCCTATATATGCCGATTAATTTCCTTCCTCTCTCATTTTTGCCAAACACTTCTTTCTTCCCCCTCTCTGGTCAACCATTTTCCTTGGAAGAAGCCTCCAGTTTTTGGGTGCAGGAGGCAGAGCTACCCTCTAGAAGAATTTTCCAACAGCAGTTATGTCATGTGTTTGAATTTTTTAGCACCGTTCTACTGGGTTACTGAATTGCTTAGTGGTTGCACCACTACACATGGTAGTTTTTTTCTAGATTTTGAAAAAATTTACATGACTTGGTTCATCTTCATATCGTCTTTAAGTTTGTCTAAAGGCTTTTTGTCAAATTCTTTTCCAATTTTTTGTACATCTATGGTAAAAGTTTCCAGGTTTTCTTCTCACAACAACTCAAATGATTTAGGGTTTTATAAATTTCATGGTTTAACAAATGTCTAACTTTCTCTAGACCCCATGGTTTTATAGATATGTTATGTTATCAAGTAGAAACTCTTTACAACCAATGATGAATGGTTTCTAGATTTCAAGAGGTGGAGGGTGGTTACACGATATATATGGGTTGGTGTATAGCTCATTAGCAGCTGATTTTCTATGCAAGAGCGGCAATGCATGAATGCCAAAAGCCTCCATCACCATCATGGATTCTATTCAAAAGGTAATATCAGTTTCCCTTAATGATATATGCCTTTGGCTGCTTGAATATTACACATGTGATGGATAAACTAACTTTTTTTTTCTTTACCTTGCATGTTCTGTGACAAACACACACACATGGCCAACAAATCTTTAGTATTTCACATATAATGGATAAGGTTAACTATTTTGTTTGTCGGGTGTGTTTTCTAGCATCGACATACACCACATGCTTGGGATCATAGGATTTAAAAAGAAGATGTAAAAATTGTCTGGGATTTTTAGCTTTCCATGGTATATCTAACTATTTCTTTAGTTAGTTACTTAATAAGTGCAATTGTTCTAGTGGGTGCATTGTGAATAATCTATATTACAAAAATTGTTGTTGTTGTGTAAATGAAACCTTCTAAAATTTGAAACTGGTTTTTAAAAAAATGATAACTCAACACTATTAATGTATTTGGGAATAAGTATTGAGTTATAAAATAAGTATTGCAAATTGATGTAAGTTAAATCTATTTTGATAAATAAGTATTCTATTAAATTTGAAACACTAATTAACAAAGCTAATACTGAAGCATTACTTTCCCTTGCATGTTTTCTGTCACAGAAATATAAAAAAAATGTTGGACTCGTAGGATTCTGGAAAAAGGTCAAGTTTGTGGGAGTGTTAAATTTCAAAGGTAAACATTAATACATTCTCGTTACTTAATCAATATTTGTAATTGTTCCAGCTTGTTCATTTAGAAATATGTGTATTAAAAAATTGTTGATGCAAACTAAAAAAATTTTCTTTGAGATCCTGAAACTGTTCTTGAAAACATCATGTAACCATACTATCACTGTTTTTTAGAATAAGTATTGTTTAATGAAATAAATATTGCAAATGATAAAAAGTTAAAAGTTATTTTATAGAATAAGTATTATGTTACATTCATACCAATAATTAAAAAAGCTAATACTTTTGTTTTGGTTAACAAAAAACCTTAATCCACACACCACAACTTCTTGACCTCCCTTGGTAATTTGTTGATCCTCTGTATTAGTTTCATGTTCTCTGTTTTAGTCTATCCAATTCAAAACCAATTTTCATTTTTTTTTAAATTTATTCTTCATTTTCTATAACCATGCACCCAATTGCATGTATGTTGCAATGACAAAGAAAGTAGTGTTAAAAGTATAAGCTATGTAAATTGGTAAGTTTGTATAATTGATACTTCTTTATATGTATATTATTAGGTTGTTGAGCAAAGCAAGGGCAATCTTTGCCAAACAGCATGCTATTTGTAGCACAATCACACGCTATAAATATCTTCAACTTAGTATGTTTGGTTTCTACTTATGTCCCACATTATTTTTCTTATTGACATTACTTTTCTATATCATTATATAAAGTATTCATGCACACATGGTATAAACTGAAAGTTCAAAAAATTGGATTAGGTTACTAGATAGACTAACCTAGCATATATGCTCCTATAACCTTTAAATGCTTACTATTACAACCTAAATGTAGTAGTAAATGATGGAACTTAATCATATTATAAATCCTAAAATGTATGTTTATTTAGGTAATTCTCTTAATTCGATTATATTATGAACATTCTTACCTTGTGGCTTTGCTCTTACAACCCTTATACACCTTATATTAAAATCTACATGGAGTAAAAAAGTATTTCAGTTAATTTGAGATACAAAGCTAAGAAGAGAACATAACTATGCATATAGATAAGTCTATGGAATTAGTTGACTCTGTCTTCTAGTGATGGCTTTCTATACAAAAAATTACTTGACAATATAAGGTTTAAAGTGTGTAAGATAACAATTAGATTAATTTAGGTAAATCTGTTAATTTGAGTAGAATTATGAACATTCTTACCTTCTAATTATGCTCTAGAGCCTTAGAAGCTTTATATTAAAATCTTCATGTAGCAAAGAAACATGTAATTTGAGTAAGGAAAAAATGTTAAGAATTGGTACATAACTATCAATATAGATGATTGTATAGAATTACTTGGCTGTTTACTCTTGTTACTAGGTTTCTCTACAAAAATAATTAATTGATGATGTAATATTTATATAGTATAAGGCAAGAAATTGAAGGCTTAAGAACAGTACATAAAATCAATTGCAATTATAATTTCATTACCTTCCCTATATAGCAATCGAAGCTGATTTAAGAGTAAAGAATCTCACACACACACACACACACACATATATAGAAGGAGGAGTGTAAAGGTTGATTCTTTAGGCTATATTGGTTTTCCATAAAGAAAAAGGAAATTGAATCCAAATTACTTCATTTTATTACAAATTGAAGGGAAATTGGTAATATGCATGTCAATATAAACCCTCTTACCATAACCATCATTGCTTGGGATCTTTAGTCAACTGATCTTTAATACACATTTTTTTCTTTCCTTTTGCACCATTAGATTTTTCAAACTTCCTGTCATTTCTCAATTGATGAATTTTTATGTTCCATTTTATTGCACAAATTATGAATTAATACTAAAATGGAGTATTTGATATAGTAATTTGAATAATGAAACTTGACATAATGAATCAAATGTATCTAATGACTTTAGTATAATTATTTAGGTAATGAAACTTTACATAATAATTTGGGTATGCTCTCTTACATATTAGTTTCATCCATTGATATTTACAATAATTTTAAATAGTGTAAGTTACATCCGGATTGGAATTACTCTTAAAATAATTTGAATTACATTTGTTGTCCATTCACTTAAAGTAGTCCATTGATATTTCGCTTAATCTAGGTACCAAATACTTACATACTATTTAAGTGATATGTTAGAACTCATTCATAGTTGTTAACGTAGTTAAATGAGAATGTGTAGGTTTAGTTTTCCTGTAAAAGGCTGTATTAATCTTACTAAACCTATGGCTGAAGTGGGGCTAATGATCAGTTACTTAATTTTGATAACAAATACTAAGATACTGCCTAATGATATGTTAGAACTTATTCAAATTTGTTAACATACCTAAATAAGATTATATAAGTTTAAATTTTTGTACAAAGTAGCATTAATAGTATCAAAATCAGAGATAAAGTTTCCTCTAAGCTATTAAGGCACTCCATTATATAGATGAAAACATAGCAAGTTCTTTGTTGAATTAAATAAAATTTTGCTGAAAGTTGAACTAATATCGCTCAATGACATTTGGACCAAACAATCAGATCCATGATCCTTATTATAGTAAATAATCAAAAGATTAAGATTGATTCCTATGAGTAGATTGATAAATTACATCTTTTGCATCGAGTATGTCAAGTTCCTGTAGCATGGCTTCATATTTTGGATGCATCCTTCCCGTCTGCTCTAAAAATGTAAAATTGTGATCACCTGGGTTCTGAATGATGGCCAGTATTTCCTAAGGAGCCTATTTTGCCTCCTCCATGCCTTCTAGCCTGGTATAGGATCTATATAAGCATCTTCATCTACAAATTGCAAATATAAAAGTTTAGAATTATTATATAGATCATTAAAGTTTAATTGAAATAAACATGATGGTAGACTTACGATGAGATGTAAATGACATCAACTTCTTTGCCTCAAGTATCCTTTTCAACCTCTTGCAAAATTGTGGGCTTTGCTTCAATAGTTTGATCCTCGCTAACCATCTCAACTACTTCTCCTTCCACCTTAACTTCTTTTTGGCTAGCTAGATCAACTTCTTTCTCTGTCACCTCTATTTCTTTTTTGATAACCATCTTAACTTCTTTTCTCAACCCCCCAACAAAGATTGGATCCATTGGTCTTTTTTGATCGTGATGAAAGTGTGTCCATTGGATGAATTTATATATAACAGTGGTTAGAAAATAGGATTGGTAAAATTTTATTAATGATATCAACCCAATTGGAAAGATTTGGAACTAATACGGTATCCATATTTTTTTAAATAATGGCTTTTTGTATGCAATTAATGGCCTATATGAATAACAGAATTGTTGGACGGGATATATAATAAACTGATTCATTGATATTTTTTATGAATTTTGATTGTTTGTGCAACACATTATCAGGGGATTCTTATCCGATTGTTTCCAATTATGTGTTTTCCATATCATATTCTTTCTCTGTCTATTGTGAATCATAAATAATTTTGATTGAAAAATATTTAACTATTATACTACTTTAATAATGACACTTTAAGTTAACCAAATCCTTGGTATTATTACATAACAATGTTACTAAGTTTCAACATTCTACCATTATAATGTCATTAATTTCCAAAAATAATGGTTTATGTTTGACTATGTACCATCTTTTATAAGAAAAATTTTCAGTCTTAAGTTCCAAGTTTTGAGAATTAAAAAAATGCTAAAGAAATAAGTAAGAAGGCATATTTTTCCATTATGTTGTGATTAATTCCCAAAATAATGGTTTATAGTTCACTATGTATCATCTTCTATAAGAATATTTTTTTCCTGGAAATAAGATTCCTAAGATAATACCTTAGTGAAGGATATGGGAAAAATTTTGTATGCTTATATTAATATATCTGATTTATGAGCAGTAAAACAAAAATTCGAAGGCCACAATTGTAGTTATTTTAGATGCATAAGTATTTTAACTTTATCTGTAATAGGACCTATATTCCCTTCTTAGAGTGTAAACTGAATTAGTTGAAAGTGATGCTTGGTGGCATCCTTGTTGTATAACATGTTGGCCTGAAGGGGAGACTTCTGGTGGGAAGATATCTACAAGACTTTGAAGAACATGGGTTAGGAGCTCCCCCGGAGTATGTTTCCGGGGGAGGAGCCCCCGACACGTAAGTCAGTACATGGGAGAGAAGTCGTTTGAGAGCAAAGAGTAGGAAAAAGAGAGTCTATAAAGGACCCTCCTAAGTATTTATAGGAGGGTGGAGGGAGGAGGCTGTTTTGCACCGCCCATCCAGATCATGATACGTCTTCGGCTAGATCTAGTCCGTACCTTCGGAGATGGGTATCTCCAGCTAGCTGTAGGTAGTTCTGGTAGGGGCGTGTGCGAGGTCTCTTTGTCAGAGGCTCCTTAACCATTTTTTTCATTTCTCCGTGAGACCCCTTTGGAGATATGAGACCCCTTTGGGCAGAGATTTATCCTTGAGGGCTACTAGGGAAGGCCCTTCGAAAGAGCAGACCATGTTCGGGAGACTTTTTCCTCTATCGAGGGTAGTGGATCTATTTTTCCAAGGTGGGTAGCTTCGCAAATCCGAGGGTGACAAGGACCCCATTTTTCCCGAAGTTGGTCATATCAATTTCTAAGGGTGGTGTAGAAAATCCCTCAAGGTTACGACTATGACACTTCCGAGGGTAGTGGAGAGGTTTTTCCCCAAGTTGGTGTTACGAATCTCCTGAGGGTGGTGTTAAGTTAGCAAATTAGAAGGTCTTGTGGGTGATAGCCCTTTGGCTATCACATGCCCCCCTCCAAAGTACCGATGCGGTGTCTTCGATACTAATAACGTGGGAGCATATTTACTAGAATCCTTTCTTTCTATTGAGGTCGTCCCTTTGGTATGGGCATCTCTTAGGTTCAAGGTGCTTCTTTTTGCCGAAGTAGTATCTTCGACATTAAATGGGGCTTCTTAAGCATCTCCTTGGTTCAAGATGCTTCTTTTTGCAGAAGTAGTATCTTTGGCATTCAATGGGGCTTCTTACTTTTAGAGAGGCCTTACCTTCGGATTACGAAGAGTTGTTCTATCCTGAAGCTGAGTTCTCGATGTATCCAAAGTTGTATCTTTGGATGCGAAGAGTTATTTCCCCTCCTGAGTTTCATGTTCCTTATTGCTTGCCAGTGAATTGTCACGTCTTCTAACTAGGTGGTCATGTCACTTCGGGTTAGGCTTATACATGCCTACTAATGCTAGAGGGCATGCCCTTGTTTCTCGCATCATGTGACACGTGTCATCAGGTTATTGGCGAACAATCGCATCTGTTACATTGGTTACATCCCTTCGCTTGTGAAGGGTCATTATGGCAACGCTTCACCTGCCTCCCTTAGTTTATATAAACCTTTTCACTTTCAGAGTTTCCTCATTTCTTCTACCATTATTCCTTTTGCTCGCGAATTTCCTCTTACTTTTCAACTTTTTTGGCAGCGGTTCTAGAGGAGGAGCGATTTCTGGCGAGGTTTTGTGGCATTATCCGAAGTTCCCATTTCCTTCCCGAATTAGGTGGGTTTATTTCCAATGTTGTTCTTCTTCCCATTTCTTTTCTTTTTCCTCTATCTGTCCAAGGTTAGTGTCTTAGTCGCCGAAGATGTTGTCCGAACAAGCCATAGTTAGAGTTATTCCTGAGAGCTGGCCTTCTTTTAACTCCCACTTGAGCTGTGCGACTTCGGAGAAGTTGGTGAAGTGGAGGCTCAAGTTTTTTCTTCCTTCTTACTCAAAAATTAGGCTACCTAGTCATAATGAACCAAGCTACCTTCCTCTTCCGAAGAAGATCACCGTCTTCAGAGCTCAATTGAAGCCAGGTCTTCGATATCCACTACTGAAGGTGGTTTCAGACTTCTGCCAATTCTATGACATAGCTATCAATTAGATGCCTCCGAACTCCTATGCTTACTTCAATGCCTTCCTGTGCATGTGTGGAGTTTTCAAAATTGTCCCACATTTTGTCTTCTTTCTCCAATACTACAAACTTCAACCTATCCCAAAGAAGGGATTCTACTTTTTGGTCCCTCGAGGATTCGACAACAAGAAATTTACTTTCACCTTCAGCACACAAGACAACTGACGAGGGTGGCAAAAGAAGTACTTCTTCATGGAGATTGATAAGAAGTGGGTAGATCCTTCTACTTAATGGGCTTCGGGTACCTTGGCCACCAATGTAGTAGACCCCAGGAAGTTATTAACTTTGGAATTGTAGTCGTAGTTTGAAGAGTTCAATAGCCGTATTCAGGCTGTCATGGACTAGGATGCTTAGGTTCCCCTGTGCTCTCTCTACCCTTTCCCCATTAAATGGAGCTTCACGACCAAAGAAGTACTTCGGGAACTTGGGGTTATCAAGGAGCATATTACTGACTTGGATATGCCAAAACCGGCCGTGGACAAGAAGAAGTCTTGGTTGGTCATGCTCATTCGGAGTAAACTTACGTATTCAGCGCTTGTAAAGAGTAAGCTCCTTTTCAGTTCATTGTTTAGGATTTTAAAACAGCGCAGCGGAATTTAATCGAAACCCTCCAGGATCCAAGTGAAACGGGGTAAACCGGGTGTTCAAAAATTTTCATACCTAATTTTTGGTTGAGATCTCTCACTCAACTGTAGAGTCGAATAAAAAAACTTGAACAGTTGACGTGTTCAGGCTCTCCATGGTATCCACACGAGCCTCTCAGGATCACCATGCTTCCACCACGTCTCGGCAGATGCGTTTCTCTTGTGCTCACAATGCTAGTTTGCATCCTCCAAGGAATTGCAAGAGAAGAGTGCGGCTGTCCTTTTGGGAGGCTAGGGCAAGAAGACCTGCGAATTTCTCACTAAAAGTTGTATTTATAGTGAGACTCAACTTCCAGGCCTAATGGGTTTCAAAACTCTAATCCAATTAGGCTTTAATTTCGGGCTTAATAATGGCTCAACTCTTGGGCCTATTATTAATACGAAATTATTGCGAAACCATAACCCAAAGAATTAGCCCATGCACTCTAATGATCCAAATAGCTCTATGTGTATGACCCAATAGGCCCTTACCACGTTGGCAATGATCATAAATCACATTTATGATCATAAGCAATGAGCGGTGTCTAGCAACACATCATTGCTACCCAAGTGACAAGATTGTCGATGATTCGACTAAACCTTTATGATCATCACCGATATATGCCATTGTCCCTTTGTCCAAGATATCAAGACTAAGCACGAGACATGGAATGTGTCACTCTCGTATAGCCCAATCTTTGGTTTCTTGATTACCGAGTATACCAACTTAAACTGATGACATTGATATCGTATATCAACTCATCCGAGCATGGCCATGCATTTTCTAAGTCTCACTCTATCAAAGGGCCCGAAGATATCACTCCCGTTACATAGGAGGGACAAATCCTATCTTGATCATACAAATCCCTCCGCATGATATGTGACATACCCAATGACCTCCTTCAAGTTCACTCAGTTACAAGCAACAAAGGAAAGTATCAAAGTATGTGACTCACATGTAGGGAACCTTGATGATCTTAGGTCAAAGGACTACATATACCATGATCACTATGAGAATCACTTATGACACTCATATAACGATCCATGTAGTGTTCTCATGATGGGTCGGTCCAGTACACAATTGCTCGAACTTGTACCCATATGTAGACTACATGTCTCATATTAGTCTCCATATATGCTCGTCGTTATGTATTATTGTAACCCGCTCCACAATAATACTAGACTAGGGATGTTTGAGAATATCATTATTCTAAGGTTACAATTATGTTTATTGCGTTACACAGAAACAGAACAATAAACATAATTGCTAGATTAATGCCTTAATAAAATATCATGACTCAATGTGCAAAAATACAATCATCTTATGATTGGCTTTTGGGCACAACACTAACATTTTCCACACTTATATTGATGTTTTCCTCTTTGCATAAATGAGCAACAAGTCAGTAGCGTTTTACAAGAGTCTCTTCCTCAATCAAGCCGAGAAGGGGGAACAGTAGAAGAAAAGGTGCCCAAGAAGAAGAAAGTGCCCGTTGGATCATCCTCGGCCCTTAGATAAAAAAAGAACAAGGAGGACTCCCTTCCCCCTCCTCCCGAAGACCAAGTATAGGTGCCTGACTGAATGCCCGTGTGTGCCGACCCGCCCTTGGAGCCAGCCATCTACTCAACCCCCCTAAGTCCCGATGCTGCTGTCGTGACATTGGGGACTTCGGTGGGGGAGATTTCAACCAAAAAGGCACAAGAAAGACAAAGAAGAAAGGGCAAGGATATTCCCACCTAAGTGCTGGATGTCAATGAGTCTAACAAATGGGGCACTGAACTTGCACTAGGTTTGTCTCTTAGCCTTTCATCTATGAGTTTGGGATTTTTCGGTATTTTAGACGTTGTAGATGAATGTCTACGAGATAATGTAATAACAGAACTTCGGCGTGACTTTGCAGAGGACGGGACCTGGTCGGTGTGGATGATGGACCACCTTCGGTGGAGTGCCATTCGGGACTCGAAGATTCCAAAGGACAAGGTCCCGAGGGAGCCCTTCTGAACCTTCATTGAGGACATGGATCTGTTCTTCGAAGACTATCAGAAGATGGTCCCTCAGATGGCGAGGGGCATTATGACCAACGCCATCTTCCAAACTCTGACCAAGGAATGCCCTAATGAGGAGGTTCTCGCCTCTTGAATGACCGAGCATGCTGCCTAGGTAAATCTTAGCCCTTAGGACTTAGAAAAAATTTTCAGTCTCTGTTGCTTGGGACCTACATTCGGAGCGCTCTTTTTTGCAGCTGTTGGTGTATGGAGGATACTTTTGGGCTTGGGCAGCCAAACATTCTTCGGTCTGAAGTCGGTCGGAGGAGAACTTCACCAAGGCCAATGAACTGTTTGTGAGTTTGGTTGTTAAATATGGCGAGCCCAACAAAATCACTAAAGAGGACTTGGCCAACCTCTAGTAGTAGCCAGAAGGGGCTAGTCGAGGAGTTTACCCCAAAAATCTACAACCTCAGCGCAAAGGTTGTGGAGTTATCTTCGGAGAGTGAGGCCCATGGAAAGGAAAAGGAAGATGCTATTGTTGATCTCACGAAGGCATTGGGGATCAATGCTGACTTTTTTACTGAGATCGAGTAGCTGAAGAAGGAAAAGAAGAAGAAGAAGAAGAAGAAGAAATTGGAGAAAAAGGTCAAAGGGTTGAAGAAAGAGCTAGAGGACTTGAAGGATGAAAAGGCAAAGTCAAATGAGGTGACCAAGTCCTTTTTCGAAGACAGTTTGTGCCTTGCCCATCATCAAGTCCTTTCCAAGTACCCGAACCTCGATGTTTCCTTCCTAAGGGCCCTCAACATTCCCGAAGGTCCTTCCTCCCCTTGGTCGAGAATTGAGTATCTTAACCTTCCGACCCTTCCAACTTCAGCTATGGATGGTGATGATGGCATCATATATGAGGACAGCAAGGGTGTTACTACCGAGGAGCCCAATCAACATCTTGATAACCAATAGATCATAAGTCTTTTTTTTTTTTGTATTTGTACTTGATACTTCATCAGTGGGACTTAATGGAACTTTCCCTTTTTTTTTTTCTCTTGAAATTTTGGCAAGTCCACGATGGGTATGACTTCAGGCATTGTTTCAACCTTCATCATTTATCCATCTTTGGTGGTTAGCTCCTTCGGAGGTGTATTATCCTTAAAAGATACTATCAAGGGCTCACAACCTTAGTATCTCCAAAGGCAATCCCCAGTCATCCTTGGTGAGTAATGGATATCATCCTAAGTGCTTAAGAATATAACTAAAACCATGTTTGGCTAGCTACACTTAGGATCAACCTTCTTCGATCAACCTTCTTCGACAGACTTAGCTCGTACTAAAATTGTTAAGTCCTTTTGGGATCAACCATGTTCGATCGACCATCTTTGATAAAACTTGCTTTGTACAGATACAGTTAAGTGATGGGTTTCAGGAGCCAAACAGCACAGCGGAATTTAACCGAAACCCTCCAGGATCCAAGTGAAACGGGGTAAACCAGGTGTTCAAAAATTTTCATACCTAATTTTCGGTTAAGATCTCTCACTCAACTGTAGAGTCGAATCACAAAACCTGAACAGTTGACGTGTTCAGGCTCTCTATGGTATCCACACAAGCCTCTCGAGATCACCACGCTTCCACCACGTCCCGGCAGATGCATTTCTCTTGCGCTCGCAGTGCTAGCTTGCGTCCTCTAAGGAATTGCAAGAGAAGAGTACGGCTGTCCTTTTGGGAGGCTAGGGCAAGGAGACCTGCGAATTTCTCACTAGAAGTTGTATTTATAGTGAGACTCAACTTCCAGGCCTAATAGGTTTCAAAGCCCTAATCCAATTAGGCTTTAATTTCGGGCTTAATAATTGCTCAACTATTGGGACCATTATTAATATGAAATTATTATGAAACCAAAACCCAAATTATTAGCCCATGCACTCTAATGATCCAAATAGCTCTATGTGTGCGACCCAATAGGCTTTTACCACGTTGGCAATGATCATAAATCACATTTATGATCATAAGCAATGAGCGGTGTCTAGCAACACATCATTGCTACCCAAGTGACAAGATTGTTGATGATACGACTAAACCTTTATGATCATCACCGATATATGCTATTGTCCCTTTGTCCAAGATATCAAGACTAAGCACGAGACATGGAATGTGTCACTCTCGTATAGCCCAATCTTTGGTTTCTTGATTACCGAGTAGACCAACTTAAACTGATGACATTGATATCGTATATCAACTCATCTGAGCATGGCCATGCATTTTTCTAAGTCTCACTCTATCAAGGGGCTCGAAGATATCACTCCCGTTACATAGGGGGGACAAATCCCATCTTGATCATACAAATCCCTCCGCATGATATGTGACATACCCAATGACCTCCTTCAAGTTCACTCAGTTATGAGCAACAAAAGAAAGTATCAAAGTATGTGACTAACATGTAGGGAACCTTGATGATGTTAGGTCGAGGGACTACATATACCATGATCACTATGAGAATCACTTATGACACTCATATAACGATCCATGTAGTGTTCTCATGGTGGGTCGGTCTAGTACACAAGTTCTCCAACTTGTACCCATATGTAGACTACATATCTCATATTAGTCCCCACATATGCTAGTTGTTCTGTTTTATTGTAACCCGCTCCACAATAATACTAGACCAGGGATGTTTAAGAATATCATTATTCTAGGGTTACAATTATGTTTGTTAAGTTACGCAGAAACAAAACAACAAACATAATTGCTAGATTAATGCCTTAATAAAATATCATGACTCAATGTGCAAACATACAATCATCTCGTGATTGGCTTTTGGGCACAACACTAACAATCTCCCACTTGCACTAAAGCCAATCATCCATGTATCTAATACCGATGGACCTAGAATGGCTATCATGTTTTTGCTGTGCAAGGGGCTTTGTTAGTGGATCAGCAATGTTGTTGTCTGTCGAATTCCTGCATATCCTTACATCACCCCTCTCGATGATCTCCCTGATGAGATGATAGCGTCAGAGTATATGTTGGATCACTGGTGAGATCGACATTCCTTAGCCTGTACGATTGCTCCATTGTTGTCACAATAGAGCTCTATCGGGTCGACAATGCTTGGAACCACTCCAAGTTCAGTGATGAACTTCTTGATCCAAATTGCATCCTTCGCAGCATCAGAGGTGGCAATGTACTCAGATTCTGTTGTAGAGTTAGCTACTGTCTCTTGCTTTGAACTCTTCTAGCTGATAGCACCACCACCAAACCAAAACACATAACTAGATTGCGATCTAAAATCATCCCTATCGGATTGGAAGCTTGTATCGGTGTAACCCCTTACAACGAGCTCATCCTTACCTCCAAAGACCAAGAATGCATCCTTAGTCCTTCGTAAGTACTTAAGGATGTTCTTAACAGCTGTCCAGTGACTCTCACTGGGGTTCGATTGGTACCTACTTGTCATGCTCAAAGCAAATGAGACATCGAGACGATTACATATCATGGCATACATGATAGATCCAATTGCTGAGGCATACGGAATCTAGAAAGAGTGATACCATGTGACATGGGAAAGAATCCTTTCTTGGAATCTTGCATGCTAAACCTCTTTAGCACCGTGTCAATATATGTACTTTGACATAGGCCAAGAAGCTTTCTAGATCTATCTTTATAGATCCTAATGCCTAACACATAGGCTGCTTCACCCAAGTCCTTCATAGGGAAACATTTTCATAGCCAAGTCTTCACAGACTGTAGCTCAAGAATGTCATTCCCAATGAGTAGTATGTCATCTACATACTGATGGCCTGGGGCCTCATCGTTTGTAGTCATAATGACTGGTGGAGAGACTTCTGGGAGGAAGAACGCCTAGAGGATGGATCGCCCAAGGGAGTGTGCCTGAAAGCTCAGAAACAAAAGGTTAGGAGGCCCCCGGAGTATTTTTCCGGGGGGGGAGCCTCCGACGCCCAAGTCAGTGGTGGCTGAGAAAGAGGCAAAGGTAATAATACACAGGGCTGAAGAGTCTCGCCTGGTAATTTTCTCAGAGTGTGGGAGCAGTGTTTTGCCAACCAACCTCCTGCCAAGTATTAATTCCTGGTATTTATAGGAGTGCCTAGCCCGTTCAGATCGCGACACGTGTTCGGTCGGATGTTCCCTGAGTTTCTAGGCGTAGGAGACAGATAGCTGGTAGCAGGTTGCCTTGAGCCACGTGCTGAGATGGGCCATGATGTGATTCTGATGGCGTCCGTGTGTCAGAGCACCTTTTGAGGCGGCTTGTGACGTCTGTGAAAGGACGTGTCAGTGGCTTCCTTAAATGCTTCCATAAATGCTCCTGCCGTACTCCCGAGGTCCCTGGGTGAGGTCATCCTTTGGTACGGACAGAGCCTCTTCGGGAAACAAGCCCTCAGTTCGGGGGTTCCCAGTTTCAGGGAGTTCCGCCTTCGGGGATATCATGTTCGGCTCACTATGTCTGGTGCCGCTTTTCCGAAGGCGATCGGTTCACAACCTTGGGAGGCCAAGTAGTGTCCTCGGGTTTTCCTGGCGTGCCGGGCTCGAAGCTCTTCGGCTATCTCCCGAGGTGCATGATCACACATTTTCTCGGGTAACGCCAGCTTCTTCTAGCCATTCTTGTGGCAGGGAGTTCGGCCAAATATAGGCGATAGCGTTTGGCTATCACATGCCCCCATTTGGAAAGCCGAAGTGAAGACTTCGGTTTTGCATCTCTTTCCGAGGTTGTTCATGGGAGTCTCTTGGAAGCTCAACCTATTCCGAGGATGCGCCTTTTGCCCGAATATCATGGGCTCTTCGGCCTTGGCCTTTTCCTTGGTGTCTTCGAGGCGGAGCCTGTGCCGAAGATACACCTCTTGCCCGAAGGTCATGGGCTGTTCGGCCATAGCCTGTCTCTTGGCGTCCTCGAGTTGGCCTGCTCTTTGTTTCTGCAGGTCTGTTTGGCCAAGTGTGTCAGTCTGAGCGGCGTGTCCCAGTTTTCCAGGGATATCAGAAGACGTGTCCCAATCAGGGGATGTGTCCCAGTTTTCAAGGGACGTTTGGAGGACGTGTCCCCCATTTTTGCGCAGCGGTTGACACGTGGCACTTTGCCATTGGAGGAGAGTTGTGTCGGTTATAGAGGGCGCGCCTTTTCAGGTGCAGAGAGCAGTTACGGCGACGGTTCACCTCCAAAGGGTACTTATGGCGATGTTTCGGTTACCCACCTCTGGCTTATAAATAACCCTTTCCATCATAAGTTCCTTTTTCTTTTTCTTCTGCTCTTTTCTCTGCTTTGCCCCTGTTCCTGCACTTTCTTGCTTTCTATGGCGGAGCTACCTTAATCAGAGCTTTTTTCCAGCCAGCTTTCACGACGGCGTCCTCAGATTTTGGCAAGTCTTTCGGTGGGTTTTTGTTTTCCAGAGCGTTTTGATCCCTCTGTTCTTTGGAGTTTTTTCTGGAAACTGTTTTCTTATCTTTTCCAAACTTGTTTTCATGTCTACAATGCCTATCCCTGAGAGCTGGCAGCCTCTTTTAGCCCATCCTTGTTGCACCACCCCTGCAAAGTTAGAGAGGTGGAAGAAAAAGTTATTTCTTCCCTCTTACGCCATTACTAGGCTGCCTCATTCTAGCCATTATGCTTTTTCAAACCACAGAAATGAGGTTACCATTTTCCGAGCCCAGCTGAAGGCCGGTCTTCGGTATCCTCCCCCGAAGATGGTTTGCGAGTTCTGCCAATTTCATGGCATTGCTGTGAACCAGCTTCCCCCGAACTCGTTCTGCTATTTTAACGCCTTTCTCTGCATGTGTGGCGTGTTCGGGATAGAACCCCACTTCATAATCTTTATGCAGTACTACAAGCTATCTGTGGTCCCGAAGGGTGGCTTCTATTTCATGCTACCTCGGGGATCCGGGAGCAAGAAATTCATGTTCACCTTCGCCACTAAGGATAGCTGGCGGGGGTGGCAACAGAAGTTCTTCTTCCTGAAGATGGTTGAGGCCTGGTCGTACGTCCCGACCAAATGGGCTCAGGGAATACTGAATGTGGACGTCGTTGATCCGAGGATGCTGCTGACTCCAGAGTTGGCTCCCGTGTTCCCGGATTTTGACGCCCGCATTCGGGTTGTCTCTGACTGGACTCCCGAGGTCGCTCCTCGTGCCCTTTACCCTTTTCCTATCAACTGGAAGTTGATGACCGAAGAGGTCCTTCGGGAGCTAAAGGTGGTGAAGGAGCACGAGACTGACCTCAAGATGCCAGCTCCTGCCATTGCCGGGAAGGATTCCTGGTTGGTCAAGCTTCTTAAGGAGGAAATTTCTTTCGAAACGCTTGTCGAAAGTGAGTTGCCTTCTACTCCCTTGCTGTTTTCTTCCTCGGACTTACGCTGATATTTCTCTTATTTTTCAGAGATGGGCGATGGGACTGCCGCCTATTACAAGTCCCTTTTCTCCGGCCAAGTGGAGAAGGGGGAGCAGACAAAGAAGGCAACTTCCCGATGGCGGAAGTCTGTCGGTGCTGGTCCTTCGGCTAAACGGGCGAAGAAGACTGTCCTTTCCTCCCCTTTGGAAAGTATTGGGGAGGAAAGCGAGGATGTCGAGGCCGCTGTCGCTTCACTGCCCGAACCTTCGGCCGAGGTCCCTGCCGCCACCGACGTCCCTCCCCAAAGTCCTACCCCATCGCAAGTCCTTCTGGACGCCGTGGTAGAGGCACCTTCTGCCGAGGAGCGGCGCAGGCAGAAGGGTAAGGGCATTTCGACCGAGGAGGCCGAGGACTCCGAGGACGTCGTTGTCGAGGTTCCACCAGGTTTGTTTCCAGACAAAGTGTA
This sequence comes from Aquilaria yunnanensis, assembly GCA_039654915.1. Taxonomy (NCBI): domain Eukaryota; kingdom Viridiplantae; phylum Streptophyta; class Magnoliopsida; order Malvales; family Thymelaeaceae; genus Aquilaria; species Aquilaria yunnanensis. The sequence goes on from CM077598.1 coordinate 83,000,822, forward strand.
CTTCCTTTGCTTTTTCTGGATTTGCTTCTTTGTCTTTAATCTCCTTCTCATTTTTGCCACGCAGGGGAGTTGCTTACCCCTGGATGGGCGACGCCAAAGTCCCGCAAGGGAAAGTTCCCAAAGAGCCTTTCTGGACATTCACGGAGGACATGAAATTGTACTCCGAGGACTATCCAGAAATGGCGAAGCAAATTTCGAAGGGGGTGCTTACAGAGGCCTCCTTCAAGGCTATTGCAGCGGCGCACCCGGATGATGACACCCTTGCCGCCAAAGTCACCGAGCATGCTGCTCAGGTAGGTTCTTCACACCTTTTTCCCTTCAATTTTTCCTAAGTGCCTGGCTCTTACTGACCTTGCGTTCATCTTTTTGCAGCTGCTGGGATACGCTGGCTTTCTCCGAGTTCGGGTGGCCAGGCAGGCGAAGTTCCGAGCTTCGGCCTTAGAGGCCTTAGAGAAGGCGAAGGCCACTCGCTTCGCCTTGACCACCAAGAATCAGCGGCTGTCAGCTGCTGCGAAGGAAGAAGTTGCCGCCCTTCGGGAGGAGTTCCGGAAGGAGAAAGAAGAACTTGAGAAAGACTCCTCCCGGAAGATTGCTGACCTCGGCGAGCAGATAAATGGGATGCTGGCCGCCAACGAGGAGCTCCTGAAGGATAAGTCAGATTCTGACAAGCTCATACTGGCGCTGACAGCTGAGAAAAACATCCTTTCAGCCGAGGTCAAGTCCTTGAAGAAGGATCCGAAGGGGAAGAAGCAGATAAAGGCGCTGGAGGAGGAGGTCGCGGATCTGAAGGACGAGCTTGAGAAGAACAAGTCTGATCAAATGGCCAAGGTCGCCTTTCAGGACAGCTTCTGCCTTGTTCGGCACCAAGTCCTCCAGAGGTTCCCAGATCTGGACCTCTCTTTTCTAGAGGGTCTAAACATTCCTGAGGGACCTCGGTGGGAATGGTCCAAGGTCAAACACTTGAAGCTTCCTCCTTCGATTCCAGCGCCGAAGGTGGTGGAAAAGGGTGGGCCAGCAAGTGGCTCTCGGGACGCTGCGAACCCTTAGGCTATTTTAGGGCCCCTTTTCCTTCCCTTCTATTTCGTTTTCCTTCTTCGGGCACTTCTTTATTGTAAAGCAACTTACTCCTTAATGAAGACTTTTTTGGCTAAGTGTTTCTTCAAGTTTCTTTATTTCCATTGTCCCGAACGCATGTGCTCAAGAGACTTCGGAAAACCTACAGTCAAAGAAACTTTTTTACCTTCCTTTGGCCGAGCCTATTCGCTCAAGAGGCTTTTTGGAAAGTCTAAAAAAATTTGACTAAGTCTTTTTGCAGGTTTTGTATTTCCATTTTGTCCCGAACACGTTTGCTCGAGGGACTTCGGAAAACACTTAGTCAAAATTTTCCTTCTTTTCCTCCTGTCCCGAGCATGTTTGCTCAAGAGACTTAGGAAATCTTTCGAGAGTTTTCCGTTTTCCATTTTTTCGAGCGCGATGGCTCAAGGGACTTCGGAAAACTGTCTCTACGCTTATTTCGGCGAGTACTGCTGGGAGATTTTTCCATCTTTCCCGAGCGTGATGGCTCAAGGGACTTCAGAAAGTCATATCTGCGCTTGTGGTGAGCATCTTCGCGGAATTCTGTACAATTCTGCACTTAAGAAATTTTCTCAAGACACTTCTGCACTTAGAATATTTTTCGTACAACGCGATTCCTCCGCTCAACCTTAGTCGTAGAATTTTTTCAAGGCGTCTGAGTGCCAAGTATTTTTCAATTCTACGCCTTCGGCGTTGCCAAGCTTGTACACGCCTTTTCGTACTTCGGCAAGAACCACATATTGTCCTTCCCAGTTCGCGCGAAGTACTCCGTGGGACGGCCTTCGGGGTGCGAAGTCAGCCTTTCTGAGAACGAGGTCTCCTTTCTTGATTTCTTTCGGCCTGGCCCGTAAGTTTACAGCCGCGGCCACTCTTTGCTGAAAAGCTTTTCTTCTCAGCTCGGCTATTTCTCTGTGTTCGCCGACGAGGTCGAGCTTGGTTCTGAGGCCGAGGTCATTTCCACCTTCATCAAATATTTGCACCCGTATTGATGGTCTGACTATCTCGACGGGGATAATGGCCTCAGTCCCGAAGACAAGTGAAAAGGGAGTTTCCCCTGTGGCCCTTCGGGGCGTCGTTCGGTAGCTCCACAATACGCTTTGGAGTTCTCCTGGCCATTTCCCTTTTGCTTCTCCCAGTCTCTTTTTTAAGCCATCTTTTATGGTCCTGTTCGATACTTCCACCTGCCCGTTACTTTGGGGGTGAGCTACTGGGGCGAAGTGCATCTTTATTCCGAGGTCGCTGATAAATTCCTGGAATCCTTTGTCTATGAATTGGGATCCATTATCAGCTGCTAGTACCCTCGGTATGCCAAATCTGCATACAATGTTCTTCCATACAAACTTCTGCACTTCTTTTGCTGAGATAGTTGCCAGCGGTTCTGCCTCGACCCATTTAGAGAAATAGTCCACTGCTACAACGCAGAATTTCACGCCTCCGAGTGCTGTGGGGAGTGGCCCAATAAGGTCTATACCCCAGACTGCGAAGGGCCAAGGATAGTCGACCGCGGATACCAGTTCCGAGGGTGCCCTCTGGATATTCGCGTGTTTCTGGCAACTACCACATTTTCGGACAAACTGCCTTGCATCCTTTCTCAGGGTAGGCCAGAAGTATCCGTGGCGAAGTATCACCGCCGCAAGGGCATCAGTTCCAATATGTGAACCACACATGCCTTCGTGGACCTCTTCAAGGACCATTTCAGTATCCTCTTCATCCACGCATCTTTGCAGCGGGTTTGCATATCCCTGTCGGTATAATTCTTCACCAATCGGGAAGAATCAGCCTGAGCGTCTTCATAGTTTTGCAGCTTCACCGGGGTCTTCGGGGAGCACATTTTCTGCGAGGTATCTTTTTATGGGATCTTTCCATCCCTTTCCCGAGGTCGCTATGCTCAGCACTGAGATGCTCGGATGACCTAGCACCTCGGTGTATGTTTTTGACTTCGCCAAGCAATCTGCCTCTGTGTTATTCCGCCGAGGTACATTTTCGATTCGTACGGCGTCAAACTCTTGCATGAGCTTTACTACCAGCTCGTGGTATTTTGCCAAGATTGGGTCCTTCGCCCCACAATCTCCTGCCGTCTGCCGAACTACCAGCTGGGAATCGCTGTGAGCCTTTAAGTTTCTCATGCCAATCCTTCTGGCCAAGCGTAATCCCGCTATGAGGGCTTCATACTCTGCCACATTGTTAGTGACGCTGAAGCTGAACTTAATAGCCTTTTTTACCTCTAGGCCTTCGGGTCCTCTAATAACTACTCCAGCTCCCTGGTGTTCGGATCCCGAGGCTCCGTCAACATGTAAGGTCCACTCTGGTTCACCCTCGTTCGAATCTTGGTGGCTGTCCTCAATGGTGGGTATTTCGGCGATAAAATCTGCCAGTGCTTGGGCCTTTATGGCCTTCCGAGGCTCATATATGATTTCATGCTCGCCAAGGTCTATGCACCACTTGGAGAGCCTTCCCGAATGATCAACTTTCTTCATAACATCCCGTAGTGGTAGACTACTTCGGACGATGATGGGGTGTGCCTGAAAGTACGGTCGCAGCCTTCTTCCTGCAAGCACCAAGGCGTATATAGCTTTTTGAAGCAAAGGGTACCTGATTTCGGTGCCATGCAGGGACTTGCTGACGTAATAGACGGGCCATTGCTTTGGGCCTTCTTCTTTCACGAGGACCGAGCTTACAGCTTTCTCTGTGACGGCGAGGTACAATACAAATGGCTCTCCCTCCCGAGGTTGTCGCAGAGTCGGCAGGCTGGCTAGGTAGACTTTGAGTTCTTCCCAGGCCTTTTGGCAATCTTCATCCCATGGATGATCATTCCTTCCGAGGTCGCCTTCCATTTTTGCTGCCTTTGTAAGGACTTTGAAGAAAGGTCGACACCTATCTCCGTACCTGGAAATAAACCTGCTCAGGGAGGTTATTCTTCCGGTGAGCCTCTGAACGTCTTTGACTGTAGCCGGAGTTCGGAACTCAAGTAGCGCCTTAATCTTCTCCGGGTTAGCGTCAATGCCTCTTTCGGATACCATGTACCCAAGGAATTTTCCCGAGGTTACCCCGAAGATGCACTTTTCAGGATTGAGCCGAATCCCGAAGGCTCTGAGTTTTTGGAAGGTTTCCTCTAGATCTGTAACATGGTAGCCAGGCAGCTTGCTCTTGACTATCATATCATCAACATATACCTCCATGTTTCTCCCCATTTGGTCTTTAAAGACCTTGTTCATCAACCTTTGGTAGGTGGCTCCTGCATTTTTGAGCCCGAAGGGCATCCTGATATAGCAGTACATTCCTCCCTCAGTGATGAAAGCAGTTTTCTCTTCATCTTCGGGGTCCATCCTTATTTGATGGTAGCCACTAAAGGCGCCTAGGAAACTTAGGAGCCCATATTCAGCAGTTGAATCTACCAGTTGATCTATTGGCGGCAGAGGGTACGAGTCTTTTGGGCAAGCATCGTTCAAGTTTCTGAAGTCGATGCACATCCGAAGTTTGCTGCTACCTTCTTTTGTGGCAATGACCACGTTGCTTAACCATTCGGGGTACTTCACCTCCCTGATGACTTTGGCGTCCAATAGTTGCTCGACTTCGGTTTTGACAAAATCACTTTTATGGGCTGAGATGCTTCGTTTCTTTTGCCGGACAGGTTTTGCTCCTGGGCTTACTTTGAGGCTATGCTTCGGCCAAGCTCTTCCCTATTCGGGTAGATTGTCCTGGGAGAAGTTCTACTGTTTCCATTTCTGCTTTTGCAAGATCTTCTTCTTTGCCTTTTTCTGACGCCTTTGCCTCCATTGTTTGTGCGAAGTTGCTCGCTGGGGCTTTTCGTGCTTTCACAAACACCTTTGTTAGCTCGGCCTGCTCTATGAAGATCTATGCATCTCCATCCTTGGTGGCGAATGTGACAGTCAAGTACTTCACATCAGGGCGAATGTGCAGGTTTCCCTGTGTCTGCCTTCCAAGGATGGCATTGTATGAGGACGGGACGTCCATGACGATGAACCTCGCCATTGTGGAAGCGTACAACTCAGCTGCTCCATCTACCGAAGTCCCTCTCATCATCAGTGAGAGGTCAATCCATCCAAGAACAGGCAGTTCGGATGGTCCCACCCCGAAGGTTGGTGAGGTGACTGGCTTAAGCTCGCTGCTGGAAATGCCCAAGCTTGGCAGTAAGTGCGAGAATAGGACGTCCGCATTTGATCCGTCATCAAGCAGCACCCTTTTGACGTCCCAGTTCCCTATCCTCGCCATGATCAGCAGCGGATCGTCGTGGGGAAAGATGATGGTTGATCCGTCTTTGCGGGCCAGCTTCTTTGCTGGATTTTGATATTCCATGACTGCAATTTCTCTGGCCTTCCGCTTTCTTTCCGAGGATGGGAGCCCCGTGGTGATTGTTTGGATAACCCCAGTTGGAGGTGGTGGGCGCCTTTTTGGACTTCGGTTTCTCCGCCTGTCGGAGTCATAGTCCTCATCTTCGGCCCTTTCTTCCTCCATTTTTCTGCCTTTCGGGGATGGCATCCGCAAGTATTTCCGAAGTTGGCCCTGCTTTATCAGCGACTCTATGTACTTCTTCAGCTGGAAGCAGTCTTCGGTGTCATGACCGTGGTCGCGATGAAACTGGCAGAACTTCTTTGCATTCTTCTTATTATCGGCGGTCATGGCCCTTGGTCGCCGAATCTGCGTCCCTTGCCTTTCCAGCTCCATGAGGATGTTGGTCCGTGTAGTGCTCAGTGATGTGAAACTTTGGGGTTTCCTTCCATGCATCCTCCGAGGTCGTCCTGCCTGTTCGGTCAGATGCCGAGCTTGTTGATTGGATCCTTCGGCGCGGTGGTGATCCGACTTCGGCCCGGCCATTCTTAGCTCTTCAGCAGTCATATGCTGTTCTGCCCTCCGGTAAAATTCTCCGAGGGTCTCTGGGGGGTCCTTTGAGAACTCGTAGAATAGCTGTGAGTCTTGCCGAAGGCCCCGTGTCATGGCGAGAATATGGATTTCGGGCCGGAAGTCTGGGACGCTCAGTGCTTCCCTGTTGAACCTTTCGACATAGTCCCGGATGGTCTCTCCGTTTCTCTGCTCTATGTCGAACATCTGAACAGGCATCTTCGCTGTTGGCCAGCTCCCAATGAATTGCTGTGTAAAGGCCGTGGACAACTCCTAGAACTCAGTGATGGTCCCTGAAGGCAATGAATTGTACCATGCAGTTGCTGGCCCAAAGAGGGTGACTTCGAAGCACTTGCACATGGTAGCGTCGTCAGCACCGTGCATTATCATGCTGCGTCTGTACTTCGTCAGATGGGCCTGTAGATCAGTACGGCCATCATAAATCTCCAACCGAGGTACTCTGAAGTCACCTGGCATGGCTGCCTCGGCCACGGTCCGGGTGAACGGGGACCCATCTTCACAGAAGGCTCCTGCGAGCCTGTCCCAAACGGGTTTTCTGGCCATTTGTTTCTCCACCCTATCTAACCATGCTAATATCCTCTCCATAAGCACGGGGGCACTAGGCCCTTCTTCAGGGAAGGGAGATCGTCGGCGCTTCTTCGGGGAGCGAGTTCGGCGTCGAGGGGATACGGACCTCACCTCAGGCGACGAACTCCTTCGCCGTGAGACTTTCGGTCGTTTGGACCCAGTTTGTCCCATAGGCCGTTTCCCGAGGGGTATATTTTCTGTGGAGGATTCTTCGCGCTGGTCTCCGCTTCCCGAACTACGATGAGTAGACTTGGGGCTTCTCTCCCGAGGGCGTGCTAGTGAGGGAGGCCTCTGGGCTTGCGTTTGCTGTGGCCACCTTCGGTCGATCTGTTGCGTCATTTCAGACACGACCGAACGCTGAAAGTCCATCAGGAAGCTCATGGTGATCACTAGAGGGCGATCTTCCTCGGACGCAGAAGTCCCTGGGAGTGTTTGCTCAGCAGCCGGTTGTGTCTCAGGCGCGGACGCGGACCTTGGGAGCCCCTTGTCCTTAGAACGCCGAGTTTCAACGACGGCGATCTCAGAGCGGGTTCCCACAGACGGTGCCAAATGATGGCCTGGGGCCTCATCGTTTGTAGTCATAGTGACTGGTGGAGAGACTTCTGGGAGGAAGAACGCCTAGAGGATGGATCGCCCAAAGGAGTGTGCCTGAAAGCTCAGAAACAAAGGGTTAGGAGGCCCCCGGAGTATTTTTCCGGGGGGGGAGCCTCCGACGCCCAAGTCAGTGGTGGCTGAAAAAGAGGCAAAGGTAATAATACACAGGGCTAAAGAGTCTCGCCTGGTAATTTTCTCAGAGTGTGGGAGCAGTGTTTTGCCAACCAACCTCCTGCCAAGTCTTAATTCCTGGTATTTATAGGAGTGCCTAGCCCGTTCAGATCGCGACATGTGTTCGGTCGGATGTTCCCTGAGTTTCTGGGCGTAGGAGACAGATAGCTGGTAGCAGGTTGCCTTGAGCCACGTGCTGAGATGGGCCATGATGTGATTCTGATGGCGTCCGTGTGTCAGAGCGCCTTTTGAGGCGGCTTGTGACATCTGTGAAAGGACGTGTCAGAGGCTTCCTTAAATGCTTCCATAAATGCTCCTGCCGTACTCCCGAGGTCCCTGGGTGAGGTCGTCCTTTGGTACGGACAGAGCCTCTTCGGGAAACAAGCCCTCAGTTCGGGGGTTCCCAGTTTTAGGGAGTTCCGCCTTCGGGGATATCATGTTCGGCTCGCTATGTCTGGTGCCGCTTTTCCGAAGGCGATCGGTTCACAACCTTGGGGGGGCAAGTAGTGTCCTCGGGTTTTCCTGGCGTGCCGGGCTCGGAGCTCTTCGGCTATCTCCCGAGGTGCGTGATCACACCTTTTCTCGGGTAGTGCCAGCTTTTTCTGGCCATTCTTGTGGCAGGGAGTTCGGCCAGATAGAGGCGATAGCGTTTGGCTATCACATACAACACCAAGAAGACAATAGCGCTCCCACTAACCTTCTTGTAGACACAAGGTTCATCTTCATTTTTGATAAAATGAAACTCATTGATTGCATCATCAAAATAAAGATTCCAACTTTGAGAAGCTTGCTTCAGTCCATAAATGGACCTTTACAACTTGCACACTTTATTGGCATTCTCAGGAGTGACAAAACCCTCAGGTTGTGTCATGTACACATCCTCAAGTAGCTTTCCATTTAGGAATGCAGTTTTGACATCCATTTCCCATATCTCATAATCATAGTGTGTAGCAATAACAAACAAAATTCGGATGGATTTAAGCATAGCAACTGGTGAAAAAGTTTCATCATAGTCAATACCATGAATTTGCTTGAAACCTTTTGCAACCAATCATCCCTTAAAGGTAATCACATTACCATCCCTGTCAATTTTCTTCTTGAAAACCCATTTGCACCCTATGGGTTTTACCCCTTCAGGTGGGTCAACCAAAGTCCATACTTGGTTTTCATACATGGATTCCATCTCGGATTTCATGCCCACTAGCCACTTCTTAGAGTCAGGCCCCGACATAGCTTGTTGGTAGGTTGTGGGCTCATCCCGATCCATGAGCAGCACATCACCGGTGTAAGTCACGAGAAATTCATATCTCTCGGGCTCACGCCGAATCCTACCAAACCTACGTGGGCTCTGGGCTACAAGAACAGACTCTTGAACAACATCTTGCGGTGTCTATTCAGGTTCCATTTCAGGTTCGATGTCTCCTTGTTGTTCTTGAATTTCTTCAAGTTCTACTTTCCTCCCACTAGTTCCTTTAGAGATAAACTCTTTCTCCAAAAAGACACCAGTTCGACCAACAAACACATTTTGCTCATAAGGATTGTAGAAATAGTAACCCTTTGTTTCTTTGGGATACCCAACAAAAAGGCTTTTTTGAGATTTGGGCCCTAGTTTGTCAGAGGATTGACATTTCACATAAGCGTCACAGCCCCAAGTCTTCATAAAAGACAAATTGGGACGCCTCCCACTCCATATCTCATATGGTGTCTTTTGAACCGATTTAGATGGAACTCGGTTTAGTGTAAAAGCAGCTGTCTCTAGAGCATGTCCCCAAAAGGAGTTTGGAAGGTCAGCTTGACTCATCATAGAATGAACCATGTCTAACAGAGTTCAATTTCTCCTTTCAGATACACCATTCCATTGAGGTGTACCTGGTGGAGTGAGTTGTGATACTATACCACACTCCTTCAGATAGTCAAGGAATTCTCGATCCAAGTACTCTCCACCTCGATCTGATCGAAGCACTTTAATACTCTCCCCGAGTTGATTCTCTACTTCATTCTTGAATTCTTTGAACTTTTCAAAGGATTCTGACTTGTGTCTCATGAGATACACATAGCCATATCTGCTGAAGTCATCAGTGAAAGTAATGAAGTATTGGAAACCTCCTCTAGCTTGTGTAGACATAGGGCCACATACATCACTATGTATGAGTCCTAGTAAGTCATTAGCCCTTTCACTTTGCCCTGTGAATAGGGATTTGGTCATCTTGCCCAACAAACATGACTCACATGTCTCATATGATTCAAAATCAAATGAGTCCAAGAGTCCATCCTTATGGAGCTTGGATATGCGGGTCTCATTTATATGGCCCAAGCGACAGTGCCAGAGATAGGTCGGGTTCGAATCATTTAATCTGACCTTCTTGGTATTCATGTTATAGATTGGATCTTCGAGGTCTAGAACATACAACCCATTGCTAAGTTGAGCACTACCATAAAAGATTCATTCAAATAAATAGAACAACCTTTGTCCTTTATTATAAATGAAAAACCTTTCTTGTCCAAACAAGAAACAGAAATCAAATTTCTACTAATAGTAGGCACAAAGTAGCAGTTGTCTAATTCTAAAACTAATCCACTAGGTAAAGTGAGGACATAAGTCCCTACGGCTAAGGTAGCAACCCTTGCTCCATTTCCAACACGTAGGTCCACTTCACCTTGGGCCAATCTTCTACTTCTATTTAGATCCTGCACATTTGCACAAATGTGGGATCCACATCCAGTATCCAATACCCAAGATGAGGAAGTAGAAAAGTTAGCCTCTATAACAAGAATACCTGAAGTGGAAGTCTTACTTCCCTTTTCCTTAGCAAGTTCTTCAAGATAGAGCTTGCAGTTGCGCTTCCAGTGTCCAGGTTGCTTACAATGGAAGCGCTCCCTTCCTTTGCCACACCACCCTTTGGTTTCAATGCAGCTGAAGAAGAATTAGCATTAGACTTTCCATTAGCTTTATCTTTCTTCTTGTTGGCTTTTCCCTTTCCCTTGCCCTTTTGAACCATCAAAATGGGCTTAGCCTTCTTAAGGTTTTGCTCAACAGTTCTCAACATGTTGAGCAATTCAGGGAGGGACTTGTCTAGGTCGTTCATGTTATAGTTTATGACAAACTGACTGTAGCTTTCAGGCAACGATTGCAAGACTACATCAATAGCCAACTCTTTCTGAAGAGCAAATCCTAAATTCTCAAGATTCTCAATGTACCCAATCATCTTGAGCACAAGAGGACCCACGGGACTTCCCTTAGACATCTTACACTGAAACAATGCCTTAGAGGTCTCAAACCTCTCATGCCTAGCTTGCTCTTGGAAAAGCATTTTGAGATGTTCGATCATATCGAACGCGCCCGTGTTCTCATGTTGCTTCTGAAGCTCAGATTCCATGGTAATAAGCATGAGGCATGCAACATCCAAAGCATCATCAGAATGCCCCTTGTGAGCATCCCTTTCAGCTCTTGGAGTAGTGGCAGCAGGCTCATTTGGAATGGGCTGCTCTAGGGCATAGGCCTTTCTCTCTTGCTTGAGGACTATTCTCAAGTTTCAGTACCATTTGAGAAAGTTGGTCCCATTTAGTTTTTCCTTCTCAAGGATCGATCGCAACGAAAGTGTCGATATGTTTTGTGCCATGGTTATCTACAACAGTAAATATGCAGTGTAAGAGTCATGTATTTTAATTCATTTAATAAGGACTTTTATTAAACGATACTCCCACTATTTTCCTTAAAATAATAACCCCCAATATTATTTCGGAACACCTCGGCGCTAAGGTATTCTAGTGGGCCAGGATCTATATTTGACCACAACCTGAGTTAGCTTTGGCTTTTCTCTCAAGTTACAGCTATTTAGGTAGGCAACTCCTTGCCAATTGCATCTTATGCAACTCTTGGATAGTTGGGTGAACAACACTTGTCCAAGCTCATCCCATGAGCTTAAGCCTAACTCTATGCCTCTAAGTCCCTAATCCTATTAGAATGACTTAGTTAAGTCGAACCCAAAGTTAGCAATTTGGATATCACTATTATCCCATCGGGCCTTACCAAGATGAACATAGGTGCTTTGCTTTGGCAAACCCACCTAATGTTGATCAAAGTCTTGACGAGTGCCAACATTTGGAAGGCATCACATTTGATGACTTAATATTTGTTTGAGGGATTTTTCTTTTGATCTTACCAATTTGTTATCTCTGATTTTTTTATACATGCATCACATACAAATATAAAACATGCATCTCTTGCTTACAAGAAAATAAATGTGACATGGTTATAGCCCAAACTATGCGATATTCTCAAGCCAATGAGAATATCATAAAAGCCTAAGAAAAGAAAAGAGTCTTCACAAGCTCCTTCTCTTCAATTCTTGGCAGCCCTTTTGTTGTCACCTCCTTGGACATACCACCTTGGATGATCCTTGGACATATCACCTTGGATGATCCCATAATGCACCATTACATCAATAATAGAAACCTCGTGTTACATTCGAGGGGAGTAAGGTGAGAAGAGAATGTACAATGAGAGTGATAAGAAAAGGCACGACTCACAGGCCATATTTACAAGTACAACCAATCAAGGGCTATAACCATGCACCATGCTTCAAACACCAATCAGCATATCATGTCAAATCTCGTTCAACAAATATGCATGCCAATTTTTGCACGTTGATTAACCAATTTTTATTTATGTGGCGCTTCGCATACGGCGGTCCCACTGGCCGGTTAGCGGGCGGTGGTTCCGCTGACAGGTCAGCGGACGGGGCAAGGGGAGCCGCCCCTGCGGGCGGAATGGGGGGCAGCGCCCCTCGGCGCAAAAAATTTTCTTACAATTGCTTAGCCCGAAATCTTCTATTTCAAGCAAGTAGGCATCCGAGACTCCCCCGTTCGAGCCACCAAAAATACCTTACTTTCGGTGCCCAAATAGGCCGAATCCGAACCAAGCTAGGGTTTTTGCAACTATTGAAAGAATCCTACTCCATATAGGTATATCATAACATTCAATTTTGGGTTAATCTCATTAACAAATTAGTGTCGTTTTTTCATATATCTCATATGTTCATTATGAGTTCCGGTTTCATGCATCATGAATCAATCTAATTAATCATGGCAGAAAAGCAACCGAACACATAACATCAAGCGATCCAACATCAATCCCGATTTAGGGTTTCACCAGTAGCTCTGATACCACTGATCGGTTTCGGGAGCCAAACAGCGCAGCGGAATTTAATCGAAACCCTCCAGGATCCAAGTGCAATAGGGTAAACTGGGCGTTCGAAAATTTTCATACCTAATTTTCGGCTAAGATCTCTCACTCAACTGTAGAGTCGAATCACAAAACCTAAATAGTTGATGTGTTCAGGCTCTCTATGGTATCCACACGAGCCTCTCGGGATCACCACGCTTCCACCACGTCCCGGCAGATGCGTTTCTCTTGCGCTCGCAGTGCTACCTTACGTCCTCCAAGGAATTGCAAGAGAAGAGTGCAGCTGTCCTTTTGAGATGCTAGGGCAAGGAGACCTGCGAATTTCTCACTAGAAGTTGTATTTATAGTGAGACTCAACTTCCAGGCCTAATAGGTTTCAAAGCCCTAATCCAATTAGGCTTTAATTTCGGGCTTAATAATGGCTCAACTATTGGGCCCATTATTAATACAAAATTATTGTGAAACCAAAACCCAAATTATTAGCCCATGCACTCTAATAATCCAAAAAGCTCTATGTGTGCGACCCAATAGGCTCTCACCACGTTGGCAATGATCATAAATCATATTTATGATCATAAGCAATGAGCGGTGTCTAGCAACACATCATTGCTACCCAAGTGACAAGATTGTCGATGATTCAACTAAACCTTTATGATCATCACCGATATATGCCATTGTCCCTTTGTCCAAGATATCAAGACTAAGCACGAAACATGGAAAGTGTCACTCTCATATAGCCCAATCTTTGGTTTCTTGATTACCGAGTAGACCAACTTAAACTGATGACATTGATATCGTATATCAACTCATCTGAGCATGGCCATGCATTTTTCTAAGTCTCACTCTATCAAGGGGCCCGAAGATATCACTCCCGTTACATAGGAGGGACAAATCCCATCTTGATCATACAAATCCCTCCGCATGATATGTGACATACCCAATGACCTCCTTCAAGTTCACTCAGTTACGAGCAACAAAGGAAAGTATCAAAGTATGTGACTCACATGTAGGGAACCTTGATGATCTTAGGTTGAGGGACTACATATACCATGATCACTATGAGAATCACTTATGACACTCATATAACGATCCATGTAGTGTTCTCATGGTAGGTAGGTCCAGTACACAAGTTCTCCAACTTGTACCCATATGTAGACTACATATCTCATATTAGTCTCCACATATGCTAGTTGTTATGTATTATTGCAACCCGCTCCACAATAATACTAGACCAGAGATGTTTAAGAATATCATTATTCTAGGGTTACAATTATGTTTGTTAAGTTATGCAGACACAAAACAACAAACATAATTGCTGGATTAATGCCTTAATAAAATATCATGACTCAATGTGCAAAAAATACAATCATCTCATGATTGGCTTTTGGGCACAGCACTAACCTTAAGTACCTTCGGGGTCAACTATGTTCGGTCGACCACCTTTGGTAAAACTTGTTTTTCTGCTAATACAGTAAAGTACCTTCGGGATCGACCATATTCGGCCGACCTCCTTCGGTAGAACTTGTACAGTACTACTAATGCACTTTCGGAAGCAACCACATCGTTTCACTTTCTTCGGTGTACTCCACACAATTTTTCACTTGAAATTTTTTCTAAGTGTAGAATTTTTTCAAAGAGTCTAAATGCCATGTGTTTTTCAACTCTTCTCCTTCGATATTCCTGAGCTTATAGACTCCTAGCCTAATTTATTCAAGGACCTAATAAGGTCCTTCCCAATTTCCCCGAAGTATATCGTGAGATGGTCTTTAGGGTTCTAGTTCAGCCTTTTGGAGAACTAGGTCTCATTTCTTGATCCCTTTAGGCTTGACATGCAAGTTTGAAGTGATGGCCACCCTTTGTTGAAAAGCTTTTCTTCTGAGTTCAACAATCATTCTATGTTCATCAATCATATCTAACTTGGTCCTTAAACTGAGGTTGTTCCCTTCTTCGTCGAACACGTATATTCTGATAGATGGTTGCACGACCTCAATAGGGATAATGGTGTGACGAAGATGAGTGAGAAAGGTGTTTCTCTAGTGGCTCTTCTAAGGGTTGTTCGGTAACTCCATAGCACACTTGGGAGTTCTCCCGGCCATTTCCCTTTTGCCTCTTTCAACCTCTTTTTCAGACTGTCTTTTATAGTCCTATTGGACACTTTAACTTGTCCATTGCTCTGGGGATGGGCAACTGGGGCAAAGTGCAACTTTATCCTAAGGTTGGTTATGAATTCCTAAAACCCTTTATTAGTGAACTGGGAACCATAATCAGCTACTATCAGTCTCATCACACCAAATCTACATATGATGTTCTTCTAGACAAATCTCTATATGTCCTTTTTTGAGATTGCTGCCAAAGGCTTTGCCTCGATCCACTTAGTAAAATAATCCACTACGACTACAGAGAACTTCACTCTTCCTAGAGCCATTGGGAGAAGCCCGATGAGGTCAATTCCCCAAATAGCGAAGAGGCAAGGATAGTTTGCCAAAGTTATCACTTCCGAGGGTACTCTCTGGATGGGTGCGTGTCTTTGGCACTTGTTGCATTTTTGGACAAACTGCCACGCATCCTTCCTTATAGTAGGCCAAAAATATCCTTGCCAAAGTAGTACTCCAACAAAGGCGTCAGTCCCGATGTGAGAGCCGTAGGCCCCCTCGTGGACTTTTTTTAAGACTATCTTATTGTCCTCTTCACTGATACACCTTTGTAGGGGATTTGCGTGCCCTTGTTGGTACAATTCTTCCCTGATTAGGAGATATCTTCTCAAGCACTTTCTTACCTTCGCAGCTTCAAGAAGGTCGTTGGGAAGTTACAAAGTTGCAAGATATTTCTTGATAGGATCCTTCAATCATCTACCCAAGGCTGCTATGGACATTATTGCTAGGCTTAGTTGATCTGGTACTTCGGTGGACTCCTTTAATTTGGCCAAAGTATCCGCTTTCGTATTATCCCATCGGGGTATGTTTTCTATTTGCACCCTGTCAAATTCTTGGATTAGCCTTTTTTATGAGATCATGGTACTTTGCTAAGTTCGGGTCTTTTGGCCCGTAGTCCCCCGCCATCTGTCGGACCACCAGCTGAGAATTGCTATGGGCCTTCAGATTTCGTACGCCAACTCTTTTTGCCAGTCGTAATCTTGCTATGAGGGCTTCATATTCGGCCACGTTATTGGTGATATTGAAACCAAACTTGATGGACTTTGAAGCTTCCATACCTTTGGGTCCCCACAGAATTACTCTGGCTCCTTGATGTTCAGAATCGGAGGCACCATTGATGAAGAGTGTCCACTCAGGTTCGTAACTTCTGAGGTTATTTAGAGTACCTTCAATTCTTAGTACTTCGACGATGAAACTCACCAATGCTTGGGTCTTTATTGCCCTTCTTGGCTCATAGGTGATATCGTATTCACCGAGCTCGATGCACCACTTTGATAATCTTCCAGAGTGGTCTACCTTCCTCATGACATCCCTAAGAGGCAAATTACTTTGAATAGTGATGGGATGACCTTGGAAATAGGGCCGCAGCCTCCTGCTTGCCAACACTAGGGCATAGATGGCCTTTTGCAAAAGAGGATACCTAACTTTGGCACTGTGTAGGGACTTGCTCACATAGTATACTGCCCACTTCTTTCTTCCTTCTTCCTTTACAAGTACCGAACTTACTGCCTTTTCGGTGACGGTGAGGTAAAAGGTGAGAGGTTCTTATTCGATCGGCTAGCGAAGTGTCGGCAGATGGGTTAAGTAGCTCTTGAGTTCATCCCAAGCTTTTTGGCAATCTTTGTTCTAAGGGTGCTCCTCAGAGCTGAAGTTGCCTTCGTCTTTTGCTGCTTTGGTGAGCACTTTAAAGAATGGTTGACACTGGTCCCCATATCTGGAGATGAACCTACTGAGGGCCGTGATTCTTCTCATAAGCCTTTTCACATCCTTCGGTGGGAGTTCATAATCCAAGTAAGGCCCTAACCTTTTCGAGGTTGGCATTGATACCTCTTTTGGAAACCATAAACCCAAGGAATTTTCCAGCAGTCACCCCAAACACGCACTTCTCAAGGTTAAGATGGATTCCAAATTTCTGAAGTTGGTGGAATGTTTCCTACAAGTCCATGATATGACTACTAGGCTGCTTGCTCTTAACTATCATATCATCGACATATACTTCCATATTTCTCCCAATTTGGGAGCTGAACATCCTATTCATCGGCCTTTGGTATGTTGCTCCTGCGTTTTTAATGCCAGAGTGCATTCTGACATAGCAATAGGTCCCAACTTTGGAAATGAATGAGGTTTTTTTCCTCATCTTTGGGATTCATCCAAATTTGGTGATATCCGCTAAAAGCATCGAGGAAGCTAAGTAGACCATATTCGGCAGTGGAATCTACCAATTGGTTTATTGGTGGCAAAAGATACGAGTCCGTTGGACAGGCATCATTTATGTTTCGAAAGTCGATGCACATTCGAAGTTTATCACTCCCTTCCTTCATGGCAACAACAACATTGCTGAGCCATTCGAGGTACTTGACCTCCCTTATTATTCTCGCCTCCATTAACCGTTGGACTTCGGTTTTAATGAAATTGTTCTTATGCAACGAGAGGCTATGCTTTTTTTGCCGTACAGGCTTCACCTCCGGACATACTTTAAGACAGTGTTGAAGTATACCAAGGTCTACCCCAGGCATATCCTTCGGAGAGTAGGCAAACAGATCTTTGTTTATTAATAGAAGAGATACAAGCTTTTTCTTGTCACCTTCGGTCAGTTTTTCCCTCACTCAGGTACTTCAGCCTAAGACAAGTTCTACATCCTCCGTTTCTATTTTTTCAAGGTCACTTTTTTCTCCTTCTATTGCACCTTTGCCAGCCGTGTTTTTCTCCCCTGAAGTCTATGTGTGAACTTTCATTGGGCTCTATCTTGCTTTCACAAAAACTTTCCTTACTTCGGCTTGATCGATGAGTATTTCCGCGTCACCTTCATTTGCGCTGAATGTGACCATTAGGTATTTCACATTTGGGCGAATGTGAAGATTACCTTATGTCTGCCTTCCAAGGATGGCGTTCTCTGAAGAAGAAACGTCTATGATGATAAACCTTGTCATGGTGGAACCAAAGAGTTCCTCCTTGGTCTGAACCGAGGTTCCCCTTAACATCAAGGGTAGATTGATCCAACTGAGTTTAAGATCACCTCTAGAGATGCCCAAGTTCAGAAACAAATGAGAGAACAAAACATTGGCATTCGACCCATCATCAATGAGCACCCTTTTGGCATCCCAACTCCCCATCCTTGCCATGATTAGGAGGGGGTCGTTGCGTGGAAACTTCATAGTAGACCCATCTTTCCGAACAAGTTTGTTAGTCGGGTTGTCAAATTCCATTATCGAGATTTCCCAGACCTTCCTTTTCCTCTCAGCCAAGGGTATTCCAATGGTGATTATCTGGATTACTCATGCCGAAGGTGGTGGGTGCTTTCTGGGACTTCGATTCCGATGTTGGTTGAAATCATAGTCCTCATCCTCTCTTTTCCTCTTTCTCGGGCCTTGGGCGATGGCATCCACAAGTAGCATCAAAGTTGCCCTTGCTTGATTAAAGATTCAATATACTTTCTTAGCTAGAAGCAATCTTCGATATTGTGCCCGTGGTCCCAATGAAATTGACAGAATTTCTTCATGTTCTTCTTATTTTCCGAGGTCATGACCTTCGAACATTGGATTGCGGTTCCTTGCCTTTCCATAGCCATTAGGATGTTTCTTCTTGTAGTATTTAGGGGCGTGAATGATACTGACCACTTCCCTGTCATTTTATAAGGTTTGCCCCTCCCTCGATGGAATACCGAGGTTGGTGACTCTAACTTTGAAAGTGACTATTTTCAGACTTCAAGCCGCCCATCCTTAGCTCCTCAACTGTCATGTGCTACTTGGCCCTTCGGTAGAATTCTTTGAGGGTGTCAGGGGGTCTTTGGAGAACTCATAGAAGAGTTGTGAGTCCCTCCTAAGTCCCCTGATCATGGCAAGGATGCGAATTTTAGGGCAAAAGTCGGGCACACTGAGGACTTCTCGGTTGAACCTCTCGACATAGTCCCGAATTGTCTCCCCATTCTTCTGGGCTATGCCAAACAATTGGATGAGCATCTTCACCATTAGCCTGCTTCCGATGAACTGCTGGTTGAATGTAATGCATAACTCTTGGAAACCCATTATGGTTCCGGGAGCCAGGGAGTTATACCACTCAGTTGCTGGCCCTAACAAGGTGACTTCGAAACACTTGCAGAGGGTGGCATCATCAGCACCATGCAACACCATGCTGCGCCTATATTTCGTTAGGTGGCTTAGGGGTTACTGTGCCCATCATATGTCTCTAGGTGTGGTACTCAGATATCATTGGGCATTGGTGCCTCTACTATCGTACGGATTAAAGGTGACTATTCTCCAGTGAAGGTCTCTGAAAACCTTAACTAGAAAGGCTTTCAGGAAACCTATTTTTCCAACTTCTCCAACCTCTCCAAGATTCTCTCAATGAGGATGGTAGAACTATCCTCTCCTCGTTGCCTGGTAGTCAACAGCAACGAAGAATGGCATCTTCTTTTCAATGAGTAACTTCTCTAGCACGGGGATAAGGACTTCCCGGCTAGAGATGGACTTCGCCGGTGGGGAGTTCTGGGCTCTTTTAACCCAGTTCTTGCAGTCCAACATCCCTGGGATAGTATTTTCTTCATTGAGGACTCATTTTGAGAACTCCCGCCTCTAGAGCTCCGACAAGGTGATTTGTGACTTTTCTTCGAACGTGCGTCTGGAGGGGATGCTCTTTTTAAGGGTGGTTGTGACCACCTTTGGTCGAGTTGTTGTGTCATTTTAGCCATGATAGAGCACTGAAAGTCGCACAAAAAGCCCATCATGACCGTCAGAGGACGTTCTCCTCCAGTAGGGAAGTCTCAGCTACAGGCTGTTCAGTCGATGCTTGAGTTTCTGGTGTGGACTAGGACCTCGGGAGTCCCTGGTCCTTTGAACGCTGGGTTTCAACAACAGCGACCTGAGAATGGGTTCCTACAAACAGTGCCAAATGATGCCCGCTGGCATCCTCATTGTATGACATGTTGGTTTGAATGAGAGACTTCCGATGAGAAGATATCTGCAAGACTTTTAAGAACATGGGTTAGGAGCTCCTCGAAGTGTGTTTCTAGGGGAAAGGCCTCCGATGCCCAACTCAGTACATGGGAGAAAAGTCGTTTGAGAGTAAATAGTAGGAGAAAAAGAGTCCCGTCGTTTTTACCAAGGACCCTCCTAAGTATTTATAAGAGGGTGGAGGGAGGCGGCCATTTTGCACAGCCTATCTGGATCAAGACATGTGTTCGCTAGATCTGGTCCATACCTTCAGAGACGGGTATCTCTAGCTAGCTGTAGGCAGTTCTAATAGGGGCATGTGCAAGGTTTCTTTGTCAGAGGCTCCTTAACAATTTTTGTCGTTTCTCCATGATACCCCTTTGAAGATGTAAGACCCCTTCGGGCAAATATTTATCCTCGAGTGCTTCTAGGGAAGGCCCTTCGGAAGAGCGGACTATCTTCGGGAGACCTTTTCCTCTGTCAAGGATGGTGGATCTACTTTTTTGATGTGGGTAGTTTCACATATCCGAGGGTGATGAGTACCCCCTATTTCCCGAAGTTGGTCATATCAATTTCCGAGGGTGGCATGGATAATCCCCCGAGGTTGTGGCTATGACGCTTCCAAGGGTAATAGAGAGGTTTTTCCCGAAGTTGGTGTTACGAATCTCCCAAGGGTGGTGTTAAGTTAGCAAATTAGAAGGTCTCATGGGCGATAATTCTTTGCCTATCAAAAGCGTGGCAAGACAATAACTAACCCAACATTTTTGAATCACTCTTATTCATGTTTGGGCTAAGAGCCATTTATTTAGACTATTATATGATAAAAAAAACCTATCTATACTAATAAATCACTCTAAGTGAACAACAATAATTGGAGCCTTGCCACCTTTAATATCTTCTTCATCATCCGTTCCAATATTAGCATCCTTGCCAATTTCACTCTTCATTCCTCGGTAGCCTTGAGATATATAATTGAAATATCCTAATTTAAATCTCAATTCTTACATTGCACCTGCCAAACCGATTAGGAAATCTCTAACACAAAAAATTGAATATTTCTTCACCAGAGGCTGATGTATATCGAATAAACTAACCTCAATCTCACAAGCATTGACTTCATCAATATCATCCATCTTAGTGATTTTTTTATATGCTTCCAGTCCCTACAATTTAAAACCAACCAAAGTGTTACTTTTGAAATTTTAATTATACAAAGGTGAAGTTTTGCTAAATCTTAATAAATATTCAAAAATGTAGAAATAATGGATATTAATAAGTAATAAACCTTCTCAGATTCACTAAAATGGGTTGACCTTTTAGCCTTGATTTCGAGATCTGCAAACTTTAAGCAAGCAAAGCATTAGAATCGTAAGTAGCACATGTATTAAAATATGAAAAAATGGGGAATATTCCGGTGTTTAAAAATCTGAGTTATTAGCTTAATATTTTTGTCCTTCAAGATTGCAATATTTCTCTCCTGGAATTTCAAGTGCTCACATAATACTTTGTTGCTCCTTCTTTCCACCGCCAACTCATGTTAGGCATGTGCACATGCACTGAAGTTTAAATCGATTATGTTAAATGAATAAAATAACTACAAACCTTTGACTACTTTAGCTGCAGCATTTTGTCTACTCTTTAACCTACATGCAAAAGGCTCATTGTGGAAGCTTTGTTTCGTATTGACCATAATTTCTACAAACATAATGAACATAGAAAATCCAACATGACCAATGCTGAAAACTGGATGTGGCAACTTGAAGTGGCAGAGAATTTTTTTCAGCAAGCAAATGTAGCAGGCATAAATGACGTCCATTATGTAGCTATAGTAAAACCCACAAAGAGATGAATGAGTACGGGGGTGCAACAACCGACCTGTTATAAAGAACATAATTGTTGTAAAGACTTTATATAGTAATGGAAAATTATTCAAGAATGGTATCTACACAATCTTTCCCTTAAATTTGGTTTAAATTCAAATGCCAATTAACTTATGTTAATTTCAGTTAATTCCTTTATTATGATGCAATATTTTCATTATAGCAAGATTTCAAATTCATCTATTATTATTAACGCGGATTGAAATTGAATGGGAAGATTTCAAATTTGGCTGTAATTATAAATGCCAATTATTGTGGAAATAAACGGAGACTTTAGAACACACCGTCTCATTTAACCAACATTAAATGCCATTAGTGACACCGTAAAGTTTAATGAAGGGTATTTATGGAATACCACTTTTTGGCACATAAAATATGTTCATACAAGTGCCATAATTTGAGGGATGCTAGGAAGGGAAAGACAATAAGGACCCCTATAAATGCCCTGCTTTATATATATACAATTAGATTTCATAAACAACATATGAATACATACAATGGAAACTTAGTTACAACTATAAATTGTGTTCAGGCTCAATTTTCCAACAAACTAAAATGCTAATTGTGTCCTCACATTTCATTGTTGTATTTGCATATTATGTTTCAAAAAATTTATACAAAAAAGTTCAAAGCTTCATACAAAGAATTTCCAGTTTACATGTATGAAAATAGTTTCGTACAATAGGAAACCAACTTCGTATAATAGCAACTATGATGGAAAAGGTGACATTTAGGCGTACCTCACCAAATACAAGAAAAGTATGATATTGCATAGAGTTGATGATGGAACCTTGTATAGATGCTTTGAGGTAACACTTTCTGGCTTGCCACTGCTTGTTATAACTCCCATTTGCTTGGTACTTCTTCTAGCTACCGCGAGCTCTTGGCTGCCTACACCCAACAATTCATCGAAAGTCACCTAATGACAAATATTGTGGTCCATCCTTAACCAAGACCTTGGTAAGGGTGCACTTCACCTTCTCAAGTTTTTGTTTAACCTCCACGCAAATCTTTATCTATTTGGTGTCAGAGGTGTGGAAATACCTCGAAATAGAAAGCATATACAAAAGGGAGACCTTGTGTTTAGGCTACCCAAACTAACTCGAGGAGAAAAGGAAGATAAAGTTTATCTAGGCTAAATATTTGGTAAGAGTGGCAGCAAAGATCTTTTAGTTAGGCAACATCTTAATCAGGTTCTAAAATGTTTTGTTGGTCATGATTTTCTTTACAATTTGGGGCCCATCCCCTATGCCTCCTTAAAAAAGAAAGTCCATATCCTTGGTAATTCACCAAATACATGACCTCAGAATTGACCCCTTGGGGAGGTGAAAGTTTCTTAGTTGATACCTTTGCTCATACACTGCCACCCAGTCAAGCGCCAAAGTTTCTCCTACATGGTTACGCTAAAGTTCAATCAAAAGGTTAGTCACCAATAGTTCATATACCAATCTTACGATATAAAATAAAAACTAAAACTAATAGGCAAAAGTTTTGGCACCAAACCTGAAGGATGGATCTCGTAGACAAAAGACAAAATACTTCAAAAGTTCAATAACTCTTAGACCCCAAAAGGGGTGACTTTACCTTCCTTTTTTTTTCTTATTCTTTTTTTTGTCAGCAGCTTTAATGAGAGCTAACTCCTTGTTCGATGCTGAAGCAGAATTGGCATCCTCAGTGATTGTTTTGGCTCTCCTAATGGGAAGCATGTCTGAGGAAGGTAAATTGCTCTAAATTAAGTTTAGAACCTTAATTCAAGTTTACATGGCAAGAATAGGAAAGTTTAGCAAAGTTCACTAAGTTTCGAGAAGGTTAAAGTGCTAAATGAGGTTCAGGGGCAAAATGGTAATTTTGCATCTCGACAAATCAGGCTAGGTCCCGAGTGGTTAAAATGAGTTTTCGTAACCTAAATTATAATGTTAACACAAACTTAGTTGAAATAAAAAAAGTTGATCAATAATGACTAAGGTTATCAAAAGAAGGGGGTTTAAGTGTTCCACGTCTAATACTTTGGTGGCATGAATTTTAAATATGGTTTATAAGGTTTATAAAATGGTAAAGTGAAGGGTGGCTGCCATAACCCGAGTTCATCCTTCATACCATCATTTCTACATCCAATTGAGCCAAAAATCAAGAGTTTTTGGTGAAAAGAGGAACTACCATAAGTATATAGGCCGTTGGAAGCTTGTTTTAAGCATAAAATCATGGTTTTGGAGCTTCGAAACACGTTTCCTTCTATCCCTTATTTTTTATACGAGGTAATCAATGTGTTCTTGATTGATTTCATGTTTATTAGTTGATTGGGAGCTTGGGTTTTGGTTAGGAGTTAGTAACTTGATGTTTTGCACCCATATTTGCTTGGAACTTAGGTTGGAGTTTGTGGAACTTGGTTGGTGCAAAAGAGTTGCATAATTCTTGCTTGTTGCTTGGAGTTTACGTAAGGGAGTTATGTTTTTGAGTTTAATTAATGCTATTGGAATGAGTTTGATTGATGAATTCAAATAGTTCTAGCAATAGCTTTAGTTAGTGGGCAAGGTTGAATTATGGTGGACTATGAGATTGGTGATGATTGAACTGATGTTATAATGCATCATAGATTGGCTTCTGATAGTTGGTTGTGATCTATGCAACATGTTTTACATGTATGCGAAGTTTGGAAGCTATCCAAGCAGGTTTGATATGTTTGGGAAGCGTCCAAAGTTCATAGCAGTGAAACTGGAAATTTTTTGGGCTGTCGCAGGTATTGGCGACGCGTCGCCAATCATTGCCAATACCCACGATGCGTCACCATTACAGGAAAAACTGGCAAAATGTCACCAACTGTGGCGACACATCACCACAGTTGGTGACGCATTGCCACAAGCATGCTGGCTAAATTTTCCAAGTTTTGCTAAGAAGGTCAAGGAAAGACCTAAAGGGGTTCTTATGGTGCCTTGCGGTCTAAGCATTCTAAGGGGTACTCCAAGACATTCAAAAGTCCTTCAAGGCCTAGGAGTTTTCTTGACTTTTGTAAAGTGTAATGGTTACTTCAACCATAAGTAAGAAAACTAGTTTACAAAGGATCACAATTAAGTATCATTAGCTTGGG
This sequence comes from Aquilaria yunnanensis, assembly GCA_039654915.1. NCBI lineage: Eukaryota > Viridiplantae > Streptophyta > Magnoliopsida > Malvales > Thymelaeaceae > Aquilaria > Aquilaria yunnanensis. The sequence continues at coordinate 83,025,340 of CM077598.1, forward strand.
TGAGAGGTTTAGAACCCTTGGTGACCTAGCCGTGCCATTAGCCATGAGGTTGCAAGGTGAAAACTTAGTGCACCTAGTCTACAAGGTCTTTATGGCCTAGTCTACAATAGTCCCACCATAATGCTCCTGCACAACATAAACGGGAATAGTTCAACTAGTGATTTATCACTAGTTAAGCTGCAAGCTAAGCTTGCTAGAGGACAAGGCAATGCCTTGTAGTTCAAGGACCAAGATAAGGAAAGGTTTCAAAGGACCTAGGTATATGCATATATTGGACCCTCAGCCTGTTTGAGCTCATAGCAGGTTACATATGTTATCATACATAGAGTCTTTAGTAATTTTCTTGCAGGTATAGTGAAGGCCCTTATTGAGAATTACTGAACTCTCACTCCCTAGTTATGTTGTGTAGATTATGAAGTTGTTGGGCCAGGTAACCATTGAGGGTTATTGCGGTAGTTGCTTTTGTTGCAGGTGTTTCACTTGAGAATCTTTATGATTCCAGTCTACTTGGGTAACTTGTTGGTCAAGTAACAGCACTAACTATAGTCTTCCTTTAGCTACGGAACCTAGTGGCACTTGGACAAGGACTTTTGTGACTCACCACTAGGACTTGCATCCATGGTGCCAATGGGAGTTAGTTCAAGAAGATCTCAGTTGAGGCTTATATATATAGTACTTCTAGTTGCCCCCATCATTTATGTTTTGAGGAGTCCTAGACTCTAGGGTTGCTCTTGGGTGAGAGCATTAGTCTACTTTATGTACGAATGCTCCCACACAATTGTTATATGTAGTAAACTCATATAAATGTTAATTTTGTATGCTTTGGCTATTTGTACTTGTTTTCTTGAAAATGTTTTGGTCAAGTCAATGGTTTATGGAATTTTGTTAATCCAAGTCAAAGCATGAAGAGCATACATCTTGCATATTATAGGTCAATCAACTAGTATCACAGAATTTTTAATGTGTGCACATATACAGCTAGCCAATTGCAACCATCATGAGACCAGCTTTCATAGGCTTCCTGGGCAGGGGCCAAGGATGGCCATGTCAGTTTTTAGTATCAGAGCTTAAAGCTTACTTCATAGATATTGGAGGCTAAGACTGAGATCTAGTTTTGGAAAGTTGATGTGCTAGGTTGGTTAATACTGACCAACATTTGGGAATGTTGTCTAGCTTTGGTTGCAGGTTGCTATGGTTGACACTAGGTCAAGAGCTTCGAGAGGAGCTAGAGAACCTGGTGAGGGTTCTAGTGACCCAATTGTGTCAAGGCTAGATGAGATATCCAAGGTGCTTCAGGGATTAACTTAGACTATGACCCAAGTAGTAGAGGGTATGACTACCATCATGACTGAGTTGTTTCAAGATCATGAAGACAGAGAAGTTGTCCAAGAAAAGAGGCGTACTGAGCAGCAGCAAGTGCCTAGGGCTCATGAACAGAGAAATCATGTTCATGAGGAGGAGGAGGAGTTAGAGGTAATGGAGGCTCCAAGGAGGGGAGACACCCTACATTAAATGAGGTTGTTGAAAAAGTTTAACACCGTTGACCCGCTGAGTTTTGATGGGACAGGTGATCCTGATCGAGCAGAAGATTGGTTATCCAGGATGAATCAACTTTTCACTTGTGGAGGTTACGAGTCCAAGCAAAGGACGACTTTAATATCTTTCTTTTTCAGAAGAAGGGCTAGTTTATGGTGGGATGATGTGATGGAGATGTTAACAGAAAGCAATGGTACTTGACCAAAGCACAAGAAAGAGGTGCTCAAGTGGTCAGATTTTGAGAAAAAATTTCAACAGGAATATATTAAAGAAGCTGCACAGGATCAAAGGAGGATCCAATTTGAGAATCTAGTGCAAGGAGAAATGTCTTTGCAAGAGTACGAGCAGTGTTACAATTCACTCATTCGGCATGCTTCTTACATGTTTGGTAATGATGAGTTAAAGGCCAAGAAATTCTTTCAAGGTCTGAAACCCGTGCTTCGGAGATATATGGCGATAGTGGATATCAGGAGTTACCGCTAAGTTGTTCAAAAAGCGTTAGCCTTAGAAAGAGAATTTGAGGATTCGAGGGCACTTAGCAAAAAGGTGGAAGTTGGACCAGCCAACCTAGGAAAGAGTGTCGAGAAGTGACCGATGGTTGAAAGCCAATGTCCCTTCAAGAGAAAGAAAATGGGTTTATGCCATAAGTGTAGACGATTCCATGGCATAAGGCCATGTACCTTGGGAACTGATATTTGCAATAACTATGGTCAGAAAGGACACTAGGCGAGGGAATACCCATGGGCTTGACCTTTGGCAGGTCCACCTAGGAACCTACCCCCGCACCCCTTGCCATAGGAAACTAACTTGGTGTAGCTGCAACAACAGTTGACCCGAGGGTTTTTACCCTAGCGAGTCAGGTATCCAGAGAGCTAGCTGCCATTTGAGATAATTTTACTTTTCATAACAGTAGTGTTAAAGTGCTTTTTGATACAAGAGCTACTCTTTCAGTTATCTCATCTACCTTGGTAGATAAGTTTAAATTGCAGTGAGAAATCTCAGGTGAGTTTAAGACTCATCAGGACTGTAGGAAAGAGTTTTATTGTAACCAATGAAGTGGTTACTAGGTATCCCTTGCAGTTAGGTGACCATGATTTCTGTTGTTAGTTATGGGTGATAGAATTGAGGCCTTATTACCTTGTGTTAGGAATGGACTAACTAAGTAAGCATATGGCAAAAATTGATTGTGCAAATCACTCAGTCGACATCATAGATGCTCAGCGAGCTAAAATGACTTGCATAGGAGGATTAGCGTCCAGTGCTAAAAGTTTACATCTTAGACTTATGGATACCATCCCCATAGTCAGTGAAGAATAGTATTATTCATTGAATGGGGTGGCCATAGAGGAGGAACTTGAAAATATTCCTATAGCCAATCAGTTTCCTAAAGTGTTTCCAGTAGAATTGCCTAGGCTACCACCCAAGAGGGACATTGAGTTTGCAATCCATCTTCAGCCTAGGGTTGAACCTATTTCAATACCACCTTATAGAATGTCAGCTCCTGAGATGGATGAGTTAAAGAAGCAGTTGGAAGAACTGCTAAAGAAAGGCTTTATAAGGCCTAGTGTATCCCCATGGGGAGCCCCAGTGTTGTTTGTAAAGAAGAAGGATGGAATTTGAGACTGTGCATCAACTATAGAAAGTTGAATGCAATAACAATCAAGAATAAGTATCTACTTCCTAGAATTGATGATCTGTTTGATAAACTCAGAAGAGCAAAGGTGTTTTTTAAGATTGACCTCTGATCTAGATATTTTCAAATTAGAGTTAAGGAGGAAGATATCTCGAAAACTACCTTTAGGACAAGGTATGGATACTACGAATATATAGTTATGCCATTTGGTGTGACTAATGCTCCAACAGTATTCATGGAAGCTATGAATCGAATTTTTAGACCATTTCTAGACCAGTTTGTTGAAGTTTTCATCAATGACATTTTGGTGTATTCACAGTCTTCTTTAGAACATGAGAAGTACCTTATGACAGTTTAGCAAGTACTGAAGGATAATCAGTACTATGCAAAGTTGTCTAAATGTGAGTTTTGGTCTGAAAGAATTCAGTTTTTAGAGCACGTCATCAGTGCTTAGGGTTTGTCAGTTGATCCTGAAAAGGTTCAGATGATAGTTGAATGGAAGAGGCCAACTATCGTTATAGAAGTCAGGAGTTTCTTGGGCTTGGCAGGCTACTACAAGAGATTCATAGAGAAATTATCTGTGATAGTGACACTATTAATGGCCTTGACCAAGAAAATTTAGAAGTTTGAATGGACACCCAAGTGTGAGGAAGCTTACATGGATTTGAAGAAAAGATTGACTAGTGCACCAATACTCATTCTACCATATCCAAACCAAGCTTTTACGATGTACGTAGATGCATGGGGTTCTAATTTGAGATGTGTATTGATGCAAGAAAGTCAATTGATCGCCTATGGGTCAAGACAGTTGAGGCCTAATGAATTGAACTATCCTATTCACGATCTTGAGATAGCGGCAATAATCTTTGCACTCAAGTTGTGGAGGCATTACTTAATGGGAAGGTCATTCAGGATCTTCATTAATCATAAGAGTTTGAAGTATCTATTTACATAGTAGGATTTGAATATGAGGCAACGCTGATGGATTAAATACATAAAAGATTATGATTGTTCAATCAAATATTGTGCCGGTAAAGGGAATGTAGTAGCAGATGTGTTAAGCAGGAAGTACACAGGAGTGATCCTATCTAAGGATTAGGCTACGAATTCCTCGGAAGGAGTTTTGGGGGATTGTTTCTCGGCTTTGTACGAATTTTGGCAAAACCAAGAGAAATCTCTAGTCTACATTTTGGAAATACAATCAGCTTGTTTAGTTAGAGTTAAGGATGCTCAAATGAAAGATCCATTGTTGAAAAAAGTTTCAAGAGAATTGAAGCTTGGTACTGTGAAGAAGGAATTCTAGTACACAGATGAAACACTACACTATGGAGATCGTCTCTATGTACCAAATGTGGAAGGACATAGGTAGCAAGTCCTACAAGTGGGACATAGTAGTACTTTGAATGTTCACCCTGGCATTAGTAAGATGTATCATGATCTTAAGATGCATTTTTGGTGGCCAGGACTTAAAGGGGATGTAGGAGGACATGTGGCAAAGTGTTTAATGTGCCAAATGGTTAAAGCTGAACATCAGAAACCAACAGCTACACTTTAGAGTTTACCTCTTCCAGTGAGGAAGTAGGGGTCCATTACTATGGATTTCCCAGTAGGATTGCCAAATACCTGGAGTCATCATGATGCTATATGGGTAGTGGTTGATCGGCTGACGAAGTCGGCATACTTTATACCTATCAAGATCACTTATACATAGGAGAGATTGGCTCAGTTGTACCTTAAGGAGATTGTAAGACTTCATAGTATACCAGATCAAATTATATCTAACAAAGATCCTTGGTTTGTGTCTCGAATTTGGAGTGCTTTCCAAAAGGCATTAGGAAACAAGGTTATTCTTAGTACTGCTTTCCATCCTTAGACAGATGGGCAATCTGAAAGAGCAATCCAAACTTTGGAGGATATGTTACGTATATGTGCTATTGATTTCAGAGGTGATTGGGACCAACATTTACCACTCATCAAGTTTGCTTACAATAACAGTCATCAAACTGTTATAAGTATGGCACCATATGAGGCTTTGTATAGAAGACATTGCATAATGTGCCATTGTTCGGTAGACCCATCAGATAAAGTCATTATCGGTCCTGAAATCATAGCTGATACCACAGCTAAGATCAAGTTAATCCAGAAACGGATTAAGGCAGCCAATGACCGGCAAATTAAGTATGCAAATTGGAGAAGAAGAGATTTGAGTTTTGAAGTTGGGGACAAAATACTTCTTAAAGTGTCACCCATGAAATGAGTTACCCTTTTTGGACAGAAGGGTAAGTTAGCCCCTAGATACATCGGACCCTATGAGGTATTGGAACGAATAGGGAAAGTGATGCCCGTTGGCATCTTCATTGTGTAACATGGTGAGCCTGAGGTAGGAACTTTTGGTATGGAGGTGTCTGGACGAGGGAACTCCGGCGCGAAGGTGGTTGTAAGACTTAGGAAAACAAGGGTTAGAGACTCCCCGGAGTGTGTTTACGGGGGGAAGCCTCCAACACCCAAGTCAGTATTTGTGATAACCAAAGGTAGAATAGCAAGAGGGTAGAGAGCAGAAGATAGCAGGAGTTCTCTGCCTTGTTTTACCAAAGTCCTATACAAGTATTTATAGGAGGGCGTATAGAGAAGGCCATTTGGCACAGCCCATTCTAATCGTGACACGTGTGTGGTTGGATGTGGTTCGTACCTTTGGAGATGGGTATCTCCAGCTGTCCGTAGGCCGTTCAGGACAGAGGTCAGGGGCGTGTGTGAGGGCTATGTCAGAGGCTCCTTCATTGTGTGGAAGGCCTCTATGTCAGAGGCTCTCAACCATCTTTGTCGTACCTCCCAGACCTTTACGACGAAGTAGACACTTTCGGGATATGAAACTCCTTTGGGACAGGAAGTCCCCTTCGGGGAGGTCCTTTGTCTGGGTGATGAACCTTCAGGAGGCGCTATCCCTTGCCGAGGATGGAGATGCACTCTCCCGAAGTTGCTGGGCTCAAATATCCAAGGGTGGTAGTATATATGTTTTCTCGAGGTCGATTTAGCCAATCCTGGGGATGGTTGTTGGTAACCAAGGTCGAGGCCAGGTACCTTTCGAGGATGGTGTTAGCCCTCTTTTCTCGAGGTTGGTCGTACGTGTTATCCGAGGGTCGTGCTCATCGAGCAAGCTTGGGAATCCTTCAGGGGTACTAGCCCTTCGGCTATCACATGCCCCCCTCAGAAAGCCAAAGTTATATCTTCGATTAATTGAGCAAATCATGGAAGTCTTCGTGGAAGGTGGTGGTTAATTTAGTTGTAACGATTGAATTTTTAGCTGAGGTCATCTTCTTCAGAGGAGGGAGTTCTGGCGATCTGAGATGCCTCTCCTTACCGAGGTAGCTCCTCTGGTACTTAAGTGGCTCTCCTAGTTTTTGGCCGAATTTTTTATGTTCCCAAAGTTATTCCGTCAGCCCGAGGTGGATATCCCCTTTCTTTGGGCTTATCTCGTTTGTCAGTGAATCGTTACGTCTTCTAATCGGATAGACACGTCACTCCGGATAAGTTTGCATTGGTCTGCTAGTTGTCAAGAGGCATGGCCTCATTTTCTGTGTTGGGCGATACGTGTCACACTGCAATTGGTGAACAGTCGTACCGGTTACATGAATTGCGTCTCTTCGCCTTCGAGGGGTCATTACAGCGACAGTTCACTTGCCTCCTTTGGCCTATATAAACCCTTCCTCCTTAGTTTTTTCCACAATTTACTTCCTTTGCTCTCAAGTTTCCTCTTGTCCGTTTCTCTTTTCAGCGGCAGTGTTAGTGGCGGAGTGATTTCCAACAACTTCTTGCGGCAGTTTTCAAGAGTTACTACTTTGGTCTAAGCTTAGGTGGGTCTTCTTTTCTGAAGTTCTCCTTCGGTTTTGCTTGTGTCTTCCCATTCTGTTTCTTTTTCTTTCCGAAGTTACCTCTCTTCTTCCGAACATGTCTTCTCCAGTCTCGCTTATGACTATTTGCCCTATTCCCGAGAGTTGGTTTCCTTTCGACTCTCACCCGTGCTATACCACTTCAGAGAAAATGAAGAAGTGGGCAGCTAAGTTTTATCTTCCCTTTTACGCTGTGACTAGGCTACCTACTGCAGGCCTGCTTAGTTACATGTATCATTCAAACAAGGTTACCATTTTTTAAGCCCAACTGAAGGCCGGACTTCAGTACCCTCCCCCGAAGATGGTTTGCGAGTTCTGCCAATTCCATGGCATAACTGTGAACCAACTTCCCCCAAACTCCTATTCTTACTTCAACGCCTTCCTCTCCATGCACGGGGTCTTCGGGATAGAGCCTCACTTCATCATCTTTATGCAGTATTAAAAACTTCATCCCATCCCGAAGGGCGGGCTTCCTAGAGCATCCAGGAGCAAGAAGTATACATTCACCTTCGGGACAAAGGACAGTTGGCGGGGTTGGCAGAAGAAGTTTTTCTTTTTAAAGGTGGTTGAGGCATGGAAAAATGTGCCGACCAGGTAAGCCTCAGGGACATTGGATGCCGATGTAGTTCATCCCAGAAAGCTACTAACCCCTGAGTTAGAAGTAAAGTTTGAGGATTTCGACAGCCGCATTTGCGCTGTCGTGGATTGGGATCCCGAGGTCCCTCCTCGTTCCTTGTACCCCTTTCCCATCAAGTGGAACTTCATGACCGAGGAGGTTCTTCGGGAGTTAGGGGTAATCAAGGAACATAAAACTGACCTAGACATGCCAAAGCCTGCCTTTGACGGGAAAAAGGCATGGCTAGTGATGCTCCTTCGAGGAAAACTCACATACGAAGGCCTTGAGGAGAGAAAGTTATCTTCCCAAGTTTCCTCATGCATTTTCTTCTGTACTTACACTAATTTCCTTCTTTTTGCATAGCTGAGTGATCAATCTGCTGCCTTCTACAAGTCCCTCTTCCTTGGCCAGGCCGAGAAGGGGGAGCAGCAAAGGAAGAAGGCTGCTCCGAAGAAGAAGCAAGGGCCTGGGGGACCATCTTCGGCCTCGAGGTCTAAAAAGGCCAAGGAAGATTCTCTTCCTCCCCCTCCCATGGATGTCGTGGGGGCGTAGGACCAGTCCTCTGTTCACACCGACCTACCTTCGGAACCAGCTACCCGCTCAACTCCGCTGAGTTCCGACACTGCGGCGGAGACCTTGGAGACTCTGGTTGGGGATATTTCTGCCGAGGAGCTCAAAGAGCACCGCAGGAGTAAAGGCAAGCAAATCCCAGCTGAAGTTCAGGAGGTCAAGGACTCCAAGGAAAACATTGTCGAGGTTCAACCAGGTTTGTCCCTTAGCCATTTTTCTCTGAGTTTGGGAATTTTTGGCATTTTAGACCTTATAGACAAATGGCTGAGGGACAATGTACTGATGGAATTTCGTTGTGATTTTGCAGAGGAGCAAGCACCAGCTCCATGGTTGGTGGAGCATGCTTAGAAGAAGGCCCTTCGGGACACCCACAACCCGAAGGACAAGGTGCCGAGGGAGCCTTTTTGGACTTTCACGGAGGACATGAACTTGTTCTCCAAGGACAGCCAAAAAATGGCTCCTCAGATGGCGAAAGGCGTCCCACTTTTCAGTTCCTCACGATCGAGTGCCCGAATGAGGAAGTCCTCACTGTGAGGATGAATGAACACGCTGCCTAGGTATCCTTCAAACCTTTTATCCTTTCACCAAATTTTTTCTAAGTGTTTGCTTTGCTTTGCAAAACTCACCGAGAGTCCTTCCCTTTACGGCTCTTGGTGTACAGTGGATACTTTAGAGCTTGGGCAACAAAACAGTATTTGGTCTGATCTCGGACTGAAAAGTCCTTGGTGAAAGCTAAGGCATTTTGTGCCAGCTCAGTCGTTAAGTACGGCGAGCTGAACAAGATAGCCAAGGAGGAGGTTGGCCAATCTTCGGGAGGAAGTTTTGAAGAGCCAGGGGGAGCTCATTCAGGAGTTTTCCTCAAAGATATTGAACCTCAGTGCGAACATCATCGCTCTGACTTCGGCCAATTAGGCTTATCAGAAGGAGAAGGAGGATGATGCCACAAACTTTACCAAGGCCCTTGCTCTCAACGCCGACCTTCAAGCCGAGGTCGACAAACTAAAAAATGAGAAAAAGAAGAGGAAGAAGCTGGAGAAGGAGGTCGCAAATCTCACAAATGAGCTGGAGGACTTGAGTGTCGAGACAAATCCGATCAGGCAACCAAGTCCTCTTATCAGTACGATTTTTGTTTGGCTTGCCATCAAATTCTGTCTAAGTATCCCGACCTCGACCTTTCTTTTTTGGCAGCCCTGGACATCCCCAAAGGGCCACACTGGGAGTGCTCGCGAACCGAGTTTCTCAACCTTCCGCCTGCTCCACCTTCGACGCCCAAGGCTCCCTTCGAGGTTCCAGCGGATGTTCGGGATGCTGAATAGGCTCTTTTCTCCTTCTTCTTTTCCTTGTAACTTTTCTCCCTCTGTGCTTTGTAATGAAAAATTCTTAATGAAGCTCCTTTCTTCAGCGATTTGGCTAAGTCCCTAGTCTCGTTACGAAATCACCTTCGACCGACGCTCTTCGAGAAGATATATAGTTTACATATGCGCTTTTGGCCACATTCATATTCCAATGACCATCTTTGGTATATTCTAAACCTCTTTTTCCCTGAAAGAATTTTTCTAAGTATGCAAGCTCACTTATGCGTCTTAGAAAGTAATCATCTTCAATTTTCCACCTTTGGCATCGACCATGTTCAGCCGGAGGAAGCCATCTCCTTCTAGGTACTTTTGCCAACTTTTTTCTTGAAATTTCTTCTAAGTGTGCGAATCCACTTAGGCGCTTTTGGGAGATGACCATCTTCGACCATGTTCAGTTGCACATTTTCGGCATCACTCTACTTCTTTGTGAAGCAGTTAAATGCCTTTCTCAGCAACCATGTTTGGTTCCCCCCCACCCCCCTCCCCCCTAGGAAGCAAGCATATTTGATTTTCTCTATCAGAAGAGAACATGTTCGCTCATCATGCCTTGCCTTTAGTGAAAATGTATAATTCTACACATAGGCACTTTCGGGAAAAATTCCATTCAATTTTTACACCACGTTCAGTCAACCACCCTTGGTGAGAATTGTACAACTTTTCCCTTAGAAAAATTTCTAAGTGTAGAATTTTTTCAAAGAATCTGAATGCCATGTATTTTTCAATTCTCCACCTTCGGTGTCACCGAGCTTGTAGACTCCTGGCTGAACTTCATCGAGGACCAAGTAAGGTCCATCCCAGTTTGCCTGAAATACTCCTTGAGACGGACTTCAAGGCTCAAATTTGGCTTTTCGGAGGATGAGGTCTCCCTTCTTGATTGCTTTTTATTTGACATGCGAGTTTGTAGCAAGAGCTACTCTTTGTTAAAAAGCCTTTCTTCTGAGTTCAGCCATTTCTCTGTGTTCACCTACAAGATCCAACTTGGTTCTCAGACCAAGGTTGTTCCCTTCTTCATAGAACACTTGTATCCTCACCGATGGCTGTATGACCTCGATAGGGATAATGGCCTGCATGCCGAAGACGAGTGAAAAAGGTGTCTCACCTGTGGCTCTTCGGGGAGTTGTATGATAGCTCCATAGCACACTTGGGAGCTCTCCTGGCCATTTTCCCTTTGCTTCATTTAACCCCTTTTCCAGGCCATCTTTTATTGTCCTGTTGGACACTTCAACTTGCCCATTGCTCTAAGGGTGGGCCATTAGGGCGAAGTGCAGTTTTATGCCGAGGTTGGCTGTAAACTCTTGGAACCCTTGGTCAGTGAATTGGGTACCATTATTGGCTACTATCACCCTCGGCACGCCAAATCTGCATAAGATGTTTTTCCAGATGAATCTTTGTATGTCCTTCACCAAGATTGCTGCTAAAGCCTCTTCCCCAATCCACTTGGTGAAGTAGTCTACCATGACTACACAGAACTTTACTCCTCCAGGAGCTGTTGGGAGAGGTCCAATGAGGTCAATTCCCCATACAGCGAAAGGACAAGGGTAGTTTGCCGAAGTCATCTTTTCTGAGGGTAGCCTCTAGTTGTTAGCATGTCTTTGGCAATTGTCACATTTCCAGACAAATTGCCTCGCTTCTGTTACCACCTCACAAAATGGGAGAATTACAAGTGTGTCATAATAGCTAAAAACCATTATATTGTGTAATTCTCACCATAGTGATTGAAGTGTGAGGGGTAAAAGGCATGATCAACACTTCCTTAAAAGTGCTCCAAGTTGGTAACTTGGGCCCCAAGAAAAGCCTAAAGGATTTCTTGTTTGTCAAGCAACCTATGGACTTTTTTGTAAGGTTTTGGAAATTCGGGTACTCAATTGCAAAACTCTCAAGAAAAAGACTTGGAGAGTTATGGAAAGGATATAAATGGTATAAAAGTGCTATTGGAGGACCAAATTAGTCACGGAAGACAAGTTTGGACAAAGGAAACACTAAAGGCAATAAGGACCTAAATGTCCTAGTGTAAACCTTAAGGTGTTCAAGCTTTTGACTTAAGTCTAAGGATGAAATTTTGGGGTTATCCCACCTTGGGGGAGGCAGCCAAGACTTGATAATTAGTCAAAAATGTTGGTCATATGTGTACCAATTAGTTTAAGACAAATAAACCATAATTAGTGAGAAGGAAAATGACATAAAGCAAGGTTAAACTTGTTAAGTGTGTTTTGGTGCCCTTAAGCACATTTAAGGCCATTTAAGTGGCCAAATCACTTATCCCTCTCTCATTTTCACCCTCCCCCAGCCCAAGAACACAGCCATAATTCCTCCATAGCCACCACATCTTCAAACTTGCAATTGATTGAAATTGAAGGCAAAAGGAAGCAATTGGAAGCAAACTAGAGCTATTTCTTGCATACTTCAAGGATTAAGCTTGATTTTTGGCCTACCCACTTTGGTAAGGGTTCTCTTGCTCTCATGAGTTATTTTCTGTATTTTCAAGAAACCATGGAGCTAGGGCTAAGCTTGGAAGAGAGCCATGAGCTTGATGAACCAAGCTTAGTGAGGGGAGTGCACTTATTGAAGGTTTTGTGACCTAGTGTGAAGTGCACAAAGATGGTAGTGAAATGAGGGTTTCTAGAGCCCAAAGTTAGTACTAACTACTTTTAAAATCTTCCTAAGACCAAGCATTAGCTTGAGGAGGGCTGCCATAGTGATTTGGTTATGTTTATTATGTGTTTTATGGACTAACCTATGGTATATGCTGCTGCCACATTTCATGTGTTTGTTGTTTATGTTTGGCTGCTGCATTTGGTTGCTATATCTTGTATATATGCATTGTGGTTTTTGTGTTTTCGTGTCTTTGGATGCAAGTTTTAATGATGGTTACATTGCCTATTGAATCCAAGTGCTAACCTTACAAAGTTTTTCAATGAAACTTACTCCCCTCAATTCTGTCATTTCAGGTCCAGCTGAAAGATCACCTTCAAACTAACCTTTTTGGTTTGAGTTTTAATCTTAAATTTCAGGAACATGAACTTCCATATGTCTAGTTATGATCTAGAAATTTTGGTGATTTTATGAGCACATTTGGTATTTTTAATGGTGGTACTTATTTTGTTGTGCAGCAGCTGTCCAGCATCCTGTTTTTGGAGTCCATTGTGTCTCAGGACCTCCTATAACCTATGGTGCGTATTTATATGAGTTAAGACCATATTGTAGTGCATGTGTGCATGTACATGTAGTGTATGTAAAATGAGACAAGTATGTGAACATTTGAGTAATGTTTTGGCTATGTATGTGATGTGGTTAAAAGCTGCCTAAGTGTGAATGATAGGCTGCTTACTTGTAAATTCTGTTTTGGCCACATAAAGTTGTTAAAAGAAAGGGAATGTAATTCCTATGTGTAATGGACATATATGGGATAGCCTTGGAGGGCTTTCCCTTTGTGAATGAAGTGTTTGCATAGTTTGGAAAAATTGTATGGGCAAAATGGTCCAAAAGTTGCCAGAATTTTGACTCTAGACCTAAAGTTTAATATCTCCCTATGTAGAATGAATCTTGGTATGTTTTGACCAAACCTAGAGGACATCTAGAGGGTTAAATGGGCTTTGGAATTTCTGGATTTAGAGCCCTGTAGCCAAAGATATGACGTTCCAAAGTTGGCTGAGTTACTGTTCGTTTGGTCAAAATTTTGTAACCAACTTAAAAAATCCATAACTTGGTCCATAGGTGGCCTATTGATGTAAAACAAAATTCCTTGGTTTTCTCTAAGTCTCTACTTGATAATGGAGCAAACAAAATAGGGGCTAAGTGGCTAGAATGATACAGTTTATTAGTGGAAGTTATAGGTGCAATGGCTGGTCACAAGAACCTAACAAGATTGCCTAATGTGTGGTAGCCAAGATTAAGACTTATGCTAGTGTTTTCCTTCTTTGCTGCCATAGTGTGCATGAAATGTGAATATGTGTGTGATGGTTGGACTAATATGCATGTGTTTACATAGTGCCCAAGAGGGCCACTTGGGTATGCACACTACGGGTAGTGTTCTGATGGCCTACAGAACATTACCAATCCTGGGAGTCGAAATGCACAATTTTGGCACCATAACTGGACTACCCCGGAGTGGGTAACAGAAGTTGGTATCAAAGCATGGTTTATACATGGATATAGCATATAGTTGCATTGCATGCATCTACATATATGAACTCAATTTGGTCAATTGCTAGTGTCAAGTACCATTGAAATACCTATCATCTTTATATGTGCTCTATGATGGATCATCAATGCAGGAAGTAAACATGGTTGCCACAAGGAGAGGGGAACCACCTCGAAGGCCTCCTACTGATTCTGGGCAACAAAGAAATGAACAGAATAGAGGGAATCAGGGTCAACGGGGGTACCAAACCCTGAAGTGCCTCAGGTTTGGTTAGAGCTTCAGAGGAACTTACCTCTAATCAATGAAAACTTAATGAGGCTGATTCAAGGACAACAGCAGGGAGTCCAAGTAGCTCCAGCAGAACCAGTTCAGGATGCACAGCAACAACCAGAAAAGGATACTAGGAACACATCTGAATATGTTCCTTCTGGAAGCTTAAAAGACACAAATTATGAGACCATTGAGGTGGAAGATGAGGATAAGAGAAATCCAAGAGGCAGAAGAGTAAGATCTGAGATTGGTCAGGTGTCCAGGACCAATCCCTTAGTCTATGATCATTCCTCCACTAGGAATGAGATTGAGGAAGACCATGAAAGAAGATCCAGGAGAAGACAGAGAGATCATGGAGAGCATCAGCATACAGAGGACTCTCACAGATCCAGGAGACATAGATCAGAGGAACTAGAAGGCCTAGATGAGGTCAGACTATTAGAGAGGTTCCAAGGCCTAAGACCTCCATAGTTTAATGGAAGAGCTAGGCCAGAGAGAGCTGAGGAGTGGTTAATCTTCATAGAAAAGATTTTTGAAAGGATGCCACTCAGCTCCACCAAGAAGGTGTCATTAGCTACTTACAACTTGGTAGGCAGTGCAGAGATGTGGTAGAGAAACACTAGAGATAGGTATGCTTTCCAGAAGGGCAGAAGGCCAGGAAGAGATATTGAGATAAGATGGCCAGAGTTCACACAGCTGTTCCAGGAATAGTACATCAGTGATGCCATCAAGGATATGAAGCAAGCTAAATTTGATGCTCTAAGGCAGGACAACCTCAGTGTCCTAGAGTATGAGCACAAATTCAATCAGTTGGTGAGGTATGCTCATCAGTATCATGGACTAGAGGAGTTGAAGGCCAAAAGATTTGTCAGAGGCCTAAGGTCAGACATTAGAAAGGCTGTTAGACCTTTTGGAGTAGTTACATACTATGTGATGCCCGGTGGCATCTTCATTATGTGACATGGTGTAGCTACAAATGGGACTTCCGGTATGAAGGTATTTCTAAATAGCCCTCTGGTGAAGAAATTGCCTTGGAGAGGAACTTCTAGCGAGGATGTGGCTGCAAGACTCAGTAAAACAGAGGTTAGAGACTCCCCGGAGTGTGATTTCAGGGGAGGAGCCTCCGACGCTCAAGTTAGTCTTTTTAGGATGAAAATAAGAAGGAATGAAGAGCAGATAATGGCTAGAGTTTCCTCCTTCTTACTTGTTGTCTCCCCTTATGCCAATGCTCTCCACAGGTATTTATAAGAGGTCCCTGGGAGGAGGCCTCCTGCTACAGCTTGTCTTGGATCACGACACATGGTTGGCCAGATTTGATCCGTACATTTGCGGACAGGCGCCCCAAGCTAGTTGTAGCCAGTCTGACCGAAGGTCAAGGCCATGTGGGAGGGCTGTGCGTTAGAGGCGTGTGCGAGGTACTCTGTGTCAGAGGCTCCTAACCGTTTTTGTCTTATCCAGCTGAGAATTCCTTCAGCGATGGATTCTCTTCGGGGAGTGAGACCCCTTTGCCAAGCGAGCCTCCTTCGATCCGACTTTGCTCTCCGAGGGCCGCAGAGAGAGGGTCTTTAGCAGTGTGGAGGACCTTCAGAGGACGCCATATTCTTCCGAGAATGGGGAGATGATCCCCGAGGTCTCTAGACAACTTGACCAAGGACAGCATATCATGCCAATCCGAGGGTGGTGGTATCATTAGCCGAGGGTGGTGAAGATCCCATCTATCCTGAGGTGGGTCAGATGTACTTCCGAGGATGGTACCTTGTCAGTCCTCCTTAGAGGCTATTCGAGCGTGATAGCCATTTGGCTATCACATGCCCCCCTCAGAAAGCTGAAGTGGAGACTTCGGTCAGTAGAATCTTTGGGGGCACTTCATGGGACTCATTGTAGAAGCTGTGTAGGAGGCACTTCGCCTCCCAAAGGTGTGCCTTCTCAGCCGAGGTAGCCTGTGGGTATCACTCCTTGCCCCCTAGCTAGTCCTTTGGTGTTTTCGAGGTATGTGCCCCCCTTTTTTACATTTCTGCTGTAGGTCAGTGGACCGTCATGTCTCGTAATCAAGCGCGTCACTTTAAATATGCGTGCCTAGGTTTTTATGATGTCAGAAGGCATGCCCTCGTTTCCTGTGTTGGACAATACGTGGCACGCGGTGATTGGGGGACAGTTGTGTCAGTTACACCGACTGCGTCCTTTTGCCTTCGAGGGGTAATTATGGCGACGATTTGCCTTCGCGGGGTAGTTATGGCGATGATTCAGCTACCCCCATTCGGTCTATATAAACCCCCCTTCCCCTCATAGCTCTTCACTTGCTTTCTTTTGCTTTTGTTCTGCTTTCGTTTGCTCTCAAGCTTTTCTTTCTTTTTTACGGTGGTGCAAGAGGCGGAGTGATTTCCGGCAAGCTTTTACGACGGCATCAACCAATCCCGACTTCGGCAAAAAATTTGGTGGGTTTTCCTTTCCAGGGTCCCTCAGTTTCTTCCTTTTCTTTTTTTTCCAGTGTGCAAAGTTGTTTTCTTTTCCCGAAGTCCTTCGATTTTCTGGGTTTCTAGCCTTTTTTTCTTTCCCGAAGTTGTCCCATTCTTCCAAAGTCACTTTCTTCTCCGAATATGTCTTCTCCGACCCTTCTTTTGGCTATTCATCCTCTTCCTGAGAGTTGGGCTTCTCTTGACTCTCGTCCATGCTGCACCACTTCGGAGAAAATGGAGAAGTGGGCAGCTAAATTCTACCTCCCATCTTACGCTATGACTAGGCTACGTACTGTAGGTTTGCTTAGTTACATGTATCATTCGGATGAGGTTACTATTTTCCAAACCCAACTAAAGCCCGGACTTCGGTTTCCTCCGCCAAAGATGATTTACGACTTTTGCCAATTCCATGGCATAGTCGTGAATCAACTTCCTCCCAACTCCTATTCTTACTTCAATGCTTTTCTCTGCATGTGTGGGGTTTTCAAGATAGAACCCCGCTTCATCATCTTTATGCAGTATTACAAGCTCTATCCGGTCCCAAAGGGTGGCTTCTATTTCTTGCTACCTCGGGGATCTGGGAGCAAAAAATACATGTTCACCTTCGCCACCAAGGATAGTTGGCGAGGGTGGCAAAAGAAATTCTTCTTCCTCAAGGTGGACAAGGCATGGTCGTATGTGCCGACCCGGTGGGCCCACGGGACGCTGGAGACGGATGGTGTTGATCCCAAGAAATTGCTAACTCCTGAGTTAGCAGTGAGGTTTGAGGGCTTTGACAGCTGTATCCGAGCTATCGCTGACTGGGATGCCGAGGTCCCACCGCTCTCCTTGTATCCCTTTCCAGTCAAGTGGGACCTCATGACTGAAGAGGTTCTTTTGGAGTTAGGGGTGATCAAGGAGCACAAAACCGACCTCGGCATGCCAGCGCCTGCCATTGACGGGAAGAATGAGTGGTTGGTGATGCTCCTTTGGAAGGAGCTCACATACGAACCCTTCGTTGAGAGTAAGTCACTTTCCAAATTTTGCTATAAGTACCCCTATGGACTTACACTAATATTTTATTCCTTTTTCAAAGATGGGCGACCAGTCAGCTGCCTTCTACAAGTCCCTCTTCCTTTTTCAAAGAGGCGGAAGGCGTCTGGAGGGGGGCCATCTTCGGCCAAAAAATTGAAGAAGGACCTTCTTCCCCCCCCTACGAAAGACGGGGACCAGCCGTCAGTCCACGTTGACCCACCATAGGAGTTGGCCATCAGCTCCACTCCCCGGAGTCCTATCGCTTCAGCGAACACTTCGGCAGGAGGCCCCTCTGTTGAAGAGCTCAAGGAGCGAAGATGAAGCAAGGGTAAACACATCCTTGTCGAAGTGGAGGAGGTCCACAACTCTGATGATGACATCGTTGAGGTTTTGCCAGGTTTTGCCATGTGTTCCTTAGTTCTCCACCTTCGGTATCGCCGAGCTTGTAGACTGCCGGCCGAACTTCATGAAGTACCAAATAAGGCCCTTCCCAGTTTGCCCGAACTACTCCGTGAAATGGTCTTCAGGGCTCATACTCAGCCTTTCAGAGGATAAGGTCCCCCTTCCTGATTCCTTTTCACTTGACATATGAGATTGCAGCGATAGCTACCCTTTGCTGAAAAGCTTTCCTTCTAAGCTCAGCCACTTCTTTGTGTTCATCAATTAGGTCCAGCTTGGTTCTCAACCCAAGGTTGTTCCCCTCTTCGTCGAACACTTGTACCATTATCGATGGCCGAACCACTTCGATAGGAATAATGGCCTCTGATGCCCTTCAACATCATCATTGTGCAACATGGTAAGCCTAGAGCAGGAACTTCCGGTGCGAGAACGCCTGGATGAGGAACCTCCAGTGGGAGAAGGACTGCAAGGACTCAAAAAAGCAAAGGTTAGGAGCTCCCCGGAGTGTTTTTCCGGGGGATGAGTCTCTGACGCCCAAGTTAGTATCGGAGATAAGTAGGGAATGGAGAGATTTTTCCTTGGAGTGGGATCCCCTTACTGTTAGTGTTGTGCCCAAAAGCCAATCATGAGATGATTGTATTTTTGCACATTGAGTCATGATATTTCATTAAGGCATTAATCCAGCAATTATGTTTGTTGTTTTCTTTTTGCGTAACTTAACAAACATAATTGTAACCCTAGAATAATGATATTCTTAAATGTCCTTGGTCTAGTATTATTGTGGAGCGGGTTGCAATAATACATAACGACTAGCATATGTGGAGACTAATATGAGATATGTAGTCTACATATGGGTACAAGTTGGAGAACTTGTGTACTGGACCGACCCACCATGATAACACTTCATGGATCGTTATATGAGTGTCATAAGTGATTCTCATAGTGATCATGGTATATGTAGTCCTTCGACCTAAGATCATCAAGGTTCCCTACATGTGAGTCACATACTTTGATACTTTCCTTTGTTGCTCGTAACTGAGTGAACTTGAAGGACGTCATTGGGTATGTCACATATCATGCAGAGAGATTTGTATGATCAAGATGGGATTTGTCCCTCCTATGTAACGGGAGTGATATCTTCGGGCCCCTTGATAGAGTGAGACTTAGAAAATGCATGGCCATGCTCGGATGAGTTGATATACGATATCAATGTCATCAGCTTAAGTTAGTATACTCGGTAATCAAGAAACCAAAGATTGGGCTATATGAGAGTGACACATTCCATGTCTCGTGCTTAGTCTTGATATCTTGGACAAAGGGACAATGGCATATATCGATGATGATCATAAAGGTTTAGTCGAATCATCGACAATCTTGTCACTTTATTTGGGTTAATTATTTGGGTTATGGTTTCACTTTAATTTCGTATTAGTAATAGGCCCAAGAGTTGAGCCATTGTTAAGCCCAAAATTAAATCCTAATTGGATTAGGGCTTTGAAACCTATTAGGCCTGGAAGTTGAGTCTCACTATAAATACAACTTCTAGTGAGAAATTCGCCGGTCTCCTTGCCCTAGCCTCCCAAAAGGACAGCCGCACTCTTCTCTTGCAATTCCTTGGAGGATGCAAGCTAGCACTGCGAGCGCAAGAGAAACGCATCTGCCGGGACGTGGTGGAAGCGTGGTGATCCCGAGAGGCTCGTGTGGATACCATAGAGAGCCTGAACACGTCAACTGTTCAGGTTTTGTGATTCGACTCTACAGTTGAGTGAGAGATCTCAATCAAAAATTAGGTATGAAATTTTCGAACACCCGGTTAACCCCGTTTCACTTGGATCCTGGAGGGTTTTGGTTAAATTCCGCTGCGCTGTTTGGCTCCCGAAACCTAACACTTACATGGGGCGTTTCCTGAATATTTATAGGGAGGTGAATAGGAGAAGTTCATTTACCACAGTTTGCCCAGATTGTGACACGTGTTTGGTCAGATACGGTCCGTACCTTCGGGGAGAGGGGGAGCTTCTAGCCGACCACAAGCCGCCTAGCTGGGAGCCTAGGCAGTACAAGGGCGGTGTGTCAGAGTGTGTTTGAGGGCGGCATGTCGAAGGCTGTACGAGTACGGTGTGTTGGAGACTCCTCAGCTGTTTCGTCATATGTCCTCGTGGCCTTTTCGGTGGACCGAACTCCTTCGAGGTACAGAGCTCGTTCGGGGAGGTGAGCTCTTCTGGAGGGAGGTCACCTATTTGTACGAGGCACCTTCGGTTGGGCTTTCCCGTGGTCAGGCTTGGGTACCTGATGTGGCACTTCATGAGCGCGCCCCGAGGGTGGCCCAAAAAGTATACGGAGGTGGTTTTGGCCATGTGAGGTCAATGCGAGGTCACCTTCGGGAAAGGCGGTGACTCCTTCTGACCGAAGTTGGTCCCATTGGTTTCTTGAGTGGTAGCGCCTATCCGGCTTGCCGAGGGTGCTGCAGTCCTCTCTTTGCAGGGGTTTTGTCGTGTCTACTTCGACCGGAGGTGGTGCGCTAATGTGAAGTTCTTCGAGGGCGATAGCCCTTCGGCTATCACCTGCCCCCTTCAGAAAACCGAAGATGTTCCTTTGGTTTAGCGAGTTCCGGGAGCCTTTCTTGTGGCAAGTGATGCTTGGTCTTGTTGTCATGATGGGCTTCCATCCGGAGTCTCCTTCTCCCCAGGATGGAACTATGGTGAACTAAGGTGCCCTACTGAGGTAGTTTCCCTGGTGTTTAAGTCATGTCCCTGGCTCTTCCTTCGAGGTTACTGTCTAGGGCGCGTACTTACACTGACCTTTCTGTCAGTGAACTGTTTCATCTTCCCTTGTATGTGGGCGAGTTACTTCGGGTAGGGTTATATAGGTCTGCCAGTTGTCAAGGTCGTGCCCTCATTTCCCGTGTTGGCTTACACGTGGTAGCCGGTGAGTGGCAGACGGTTACGTCGGTTACATTAATTGCATCTCTTCGCCTTCAAGGAGTAATAATGACGACATTTCGCCTGCCCCCATCGGCCTATATAAACCCCATTTGCCTCAGACCTTCATACTCCTTTCCTTTGCTCTCATTTGCTCCAGAATTCTCTTTTGTCTTTTTCTCCTTTCGGCTGCGGTTCTTGCGACGGAGGGATTTCCAGCAACCTTTCACGACAGCGTCCAGGAATCCCAATTTTGGCAAAGCTTTCGGTGGGTCTTTCTTTCCAAAGTTCTTTCTTCCTTCCGAAGTCCTTTGTTTCGAAGTTTTGTTTTTTCTTTCTTTAGTTTCCCCGAGGTTACCTCTCTTCTTTTTTAGAAATGTCGAACCCTGCTCCACTAATGACCGTCCGTCCTATTCCCGAGAGCTTTCTTCCCCTTAAGTATCATCCATGCTGCACTACTTCGGAGAAAATGACGAAGTGGGTAGCAAAATTCTATCTCCCTACTTATGCCGTCTTGAGGTTGGCTACCTCAGTCACGTACGGTTACATGGCCCATTCTGATGAGATCACTATTTACCAAGCCCAACTGAAGGCCAGTCTTCGGTACCCTCCCCCGCGAATGGTGTGCGAGTTCTGCAAGTTCCACGAGATTGTCGTGAACCAGCTCCCTCCAAACTCTTATTATTACTTTAATGCATTTCTTTGCATGTGTGGGGTCTTTAACATAAGACCCCATTTTCTTTTCTTCATGCAATATTATAAACTCCACCCGGTCCCGAAAAGCGGCTTCTACTTCTTGCTTCCCCGAGGGTCCGGGAGCAAGAAATTCACCTTCACCTTCGGGATGAAGGATAACTGGTGGGGGTGGTAGAAAAAGTTCTTCTTTCTGTCAGTTCTCGAAAGATGGAGCTACGTTCCGACCAGATGGGCTTCGGGGGTGTTGAAGACTGACGTTGTTGACCCTCAGAAGCTGCTGACCTTGGGGTTGGCCGCTGAATTTCATGAGTTCGGCCGGTGCATTCGAGCGGTTGTGAATTGGGACCCCAAGGTCCCTCCGTGTTCCTTGTACCCCTTTCCCATTAAGTAGGACCTTATGTCCGAAGAGGTCATTCGGGAACTGGGGGTAATCCACGAGCACAAGTTTGACTTGAACCTGCCCGTGCCTGTTCTCCTGGGGAAGAAGGCATGGTTGGTGATGCTTCTTCGGGCCGAGATCTCATATAAGGCTTTTGCCGAGAGTAAGTTATCTTCTAGGTTTTGCTACCTGTATTCCTTTTGGACTTACACTGATGTTTTTTCCTTTTGCAGAGATGGGCGATCAATCTGCGGAGTTTTACAAGTCCCTTTTTCTCGGCCAGGCCGTGAAGGGGGAGCAGACACGGAGGAAGACACCTGCAAAGAGGAAGAAGACTAGCAGGGGCTGTCCAAGCTGAAGAAAACCAAGGCGAACGTCATTCCTCCTCCCCCCGAAGACGTCATCGAAGTGCAGGACCAGTCACCTGCCCATTCTCCTACCTATGCCGATCCACTTACGAATCCTGCCACCCTCGAGACAGCTCTGAGTCTGGATATCACCATTGAGACCTCAGTTGAAAAGACTTCGGCTCAAGAGCTTGAGGAGGAGAAAGAAGGGCAAGAACATTCCCGGCGAAGTCCATGAAGTGGGAGAGACCGAGGACGTTGTCACCGAGGTTCCACCAGGTTCATTCCTTACTGTTCCTCTATGAATCTTAGCGTTTTTGGTATCTACTGTTAGTGTTGTGCCCAAAAAGCCAATCATGAGATGATTGTATTTTTGCACATTTAGTCATGATATTTTATTGAGGCATTAATCCAGCAATTTTGTTTGTTGTTTTGTTTCTACGTAACGTAATAAACATAATTGTAACCCTAGAATAATGATATTCTTAAACGTCCCTAGTCTAGTATTATTGTGGAGCGGGTTGCAATAATACATAATGACTAGCATATGTGGAGACTAATATGAGATATGTAGTCTACATATGGGTACAAGTTGGAGAACTTGTGTACTGGACCGACCCACCATGAGAACACTTCATGGATCGTTATATGAGTGTCATAAGTGATTCTCATAGTGATCATGGTATATGTAGTCCTTCAACCTAAGATCAGCAAGGTTCCCTACATGTGAGTCACATACTTTGATACTTTCTTTTGTTGCTCGTAACTGAGTGAACATGAAGGAGGTCATTGGGTATGTCACATATCATGCGGAGGGATTTGTATGATCAAGATGGGATTTGTCCCTCCTATGTAACGGGAGTGATATCTTTGGGCCCCTTGATAGAGTGAGACTTAGAAAATGCATGGCCATGCTCCGATGAGTTGATATATGATATCAATGTCGTCAGTTTAAGTTGGTCTACTCGGTAATCAAGAAACCAAAGATTGGGCTATACGAGAGTGACACATTCCATGTCTTGTGCTTAGTCTTGATATCTTGGACAAAGGGACAATGTCATATATCGGTGATGATCATAAAGGTTTAGTCGATTCACCGACAATCTTGTCACTTGGGTAGCAATGATGTGTTGCTAGACACCGTTCATTGCTTATGATCATAAATGTGATTTATGATCATTGCCAACATGGCAAGAGCCTATTGGGTCGCACACATAGAGCTATTTGGATCATTAGAGTGCATGGGCTAATTATTTGGGTTATGGTTTCACTTTTATTTCGTATTAATAATGGGCCAAGGAGTTGAGCCATTATTAAGCCCGAAATTAAATCCTAATTGGATTAGGGCTTTGAAACCCATTAGGCCTGGAAGTTGAGTCTCACTATAAATACAACTTTTAAGTGAGAAATTCACAGGTCTCCTTGCCCTAGCCTCCCAAAAGGACAGCCGCACTCTTCTCTTGCAATTCCTTGGAGGACGCAAGCTAGCACTGCGAGCGCAAGAGAAACGCATCTGCTGGGATGTGGTGGAAGCGTGGTGATCCCGAGAGGCTCGTGTGGATACCATAGAGAGCCTGAACATGTCAACTGTTCAGGTTTTGTGATTCGACTCTACAGTTGAGTGAGAGATCTCAATCGAAAATTAGGTATGAAATTTTCGAACACCCGGTTTACCCCGTTTCACTTGGATCCTGGAGGGTTTCGGTTAAATTCCACTGCGCTGTTTGGCTCCCGAAACACAACATCTACGATCTTATAGATGAATGGCTAAAGGATAACGTACTAACGGAACTTCAGCGTGATCTTGCAGAGGAGGTGACACCTACTCCTTGGGTGGAAGCTCATGCCCGAAAAAGGGCCATTCGCGATAGCCATATCCCGAAGGACAAAGTACCGATGGAGCCTTTGTGGTCTTTCACGGAGGACATGGACTTGTTCTCCAAGGATAGCCAGTTGATGGCTCCCCAAATGGCGAGGGGTGTGCTGACGAACACCATCTTCCAGTCGTTCCTTGCCGAATGCCCGAACGAGGAGATCCTCGCGGTGAGGATGAGCGAACACGCCACCCAAGTAAATTTCTTCTCTTTTTCTTTGGGGACTTAGAAAATTTTCTTCTGAATTTTTGTTGTCCTTTGACCTTTACTCGTGACTTTCTTTTCTACAGCTCCTGGCGTATAGTGGATATTTCCGAGCTTGGGCGGCAAAGCAGACTGAGGCTCATTCTCAGTCCAAGAATTCTCTGAGATGGGCGAAGGAGTTTTGCGCCAAATGCGTCCTCAAGTATGACAAACTGAGCAAAATTACGTAGGAGGACTTGGAGAATCTTCGGACCGAGCTTCGAGAGAGCAAGAAGGAGCTCCTTCTCGACTTTTCGGCCAAGGATGAGGACCTCGGTGCAAAGTGTGATGTTCTCTCTTCGGAGAATGAAGCCCTTCGGAAGGAAAAGGCAGAAGACGCTGAGAACCTTGCGAACGCGCTTACTTTGAACGCCGATCTCCAAGCCGAGGTCAATTCGTTGAAAAAGGAGGCCAAGAAAAAGAAGAAGAAGAAACTCGAGAGGGAGGTTGCTGAGCTTACGGCCGAACTATTAACTCTGAGTGCCGAGAAGGACTAGTCCAACCAGATGATGAAGGTGTCTTATCAAGATGGTTTCTGTTTGGCACGGCATCAAGTCATTTCTCGGCACCCCGAACTCAAGCTCTCCTTCCTGGCCACTTTGGATTTTCCTAAGGAGCCCAGGTGGAAGTGGTCGAAGCTGGAGTTCCTCAACCTCCCTTTTGTTGTGCCCGCACCTCCGAATGCTCCTATCCAAGAGAAAGATACCAATGCCAAGGAGGTACCAGACACTCCAACTCAGCAATAGGCTTTTTCTTCCTTCTTTTTATTGTAATCTACTCTCTTGTAATGTTGCTTCAGAACTATGAAATTTTTTTTCTAAGTTCCCGTTCTTTCCTTCAATCACGACTCTTCAGAAGTTTGTATAATTCTATGTGCGTATTTTCGGCGAACATCCACGTCCGAAACCATGCTTTCGAGAAGCGTTGT
Source organism: Aquilaria yunnanensis (assembly GCA_039654915.1). Classification (NCBI taxonomy): domain Eukaryota; kingdom Viridiplantae; phylum Streptophyta; class Magnoliopsida; order Malvales; family Thymelaeaceae; genus Aquilaria; species Aquilaria yunnanensis. The sequence continues at coordinate 83,050,602 of CM077598.1, forward strand.
ACTGTTCTTCCTTTAGCGAGATTTTCCTGATATGTGGACTATTTTAACTTTTTCGAACGTATTCCGCCGAGTTTTAGGCTTCGCTAAGGAACTAGCACCTTCAAAAAAAGTCAATGTGCTAGAAGCCCATTTTAGCAATGTGACCATATTCGGTTTATAAACCACATTTTTACTGGTGATTTCGGGGAGGAGTAATCACAAGCTTTTCTTTAGAAAAAATGTCTAACTGTAGAATTTTTTCAAAGAATCTGAATGCCAAGTGTTTTTCAACTCTACTCCCTCGGTATCGCCTAATTTGTAGACCCCTGGGCGGATTTCGTCGAGGACTAGATAAGGTCCGCCCCAGTTTGCCCAAAGTACCCCATCTGATGGCCTTCACGGCTCGAATTCGGCCTTTCGAAGGATGAGGTCCCCTTCTTGATTTCTTTTTTCTTCACATGCAAGTTAGTAGCGTGGGCTACTCTTTGTTGGAAAGCCTTCCTCCTGAGTTCGGCCATTTCACGGTGTTCTTCAACGAGGTCTAGTTTTGCCCTCAAGCCAAGGTTGTTTCCTCCTTCGTCGAACACCTGTATTCTTATTGAATGCCGTATGACCTCAATGGGAATAATGGCTTCTATCCCGAACACCAGCGAGAAAGGAGTTTCTCCTGTGGCCTTTTGGGGAGTTGTGCGATAGCACCATAGTAAACTTGGGAGCTCCCCTGGCCATTTCCCCTTTGCCTCCTTTAGCCTCTTCTTCAAGTCATCTTTTATTGTCCTATTGGATACCTCGACTTGCCCATTACTTTGAGGATGGGCTACCGAGGCAAAATATAGTTTTATGCCGAGGTTAGCCACGAATTCTTGGAACCCCTTGTCAGTAAACTGGGTACCACTGTCGGCCACTATTACCCTTGGTATGCCAAATCGGTATATGATGTTCTTCCAAACAAACTTTTGGGTATCCTTCGCCGAGATTGATGCCAAAGGCTCCACTTTGATCCACTTAGTGAAGTAGTCCACTGCAACTATGCAGAACTTCACCCCACCGGGGGCGCTTGGCAGAGGTCCGATGAGGTCAATACCCCAGATGGTGAAGGGTCAAGGGTAATTTGCTGGAGTTATTTTCTCCAAGGGTAACTTCTGGATATTGGCGTGCCTTTGGCAATTGTCACATTTTCGGACAAATTGCCTTGCATCCTTTCTAAGGGTAGGCCAAAAGTAACCTTGACGAAGTAGTACTCTGGCGAGGGCATCTGTTCCTATGTGGGAACCACAAGCCCCCTCATGCACTTCTTCGAGGACTGTTCTGACATCCTTTTCATTTATGCACCTTTGTAAGGGACTTGCATATCCTTGTCTATATAGTTCATCCCCGATGAGGAAGTATCTCCCAAAGCATTTTCGCACTTTTGTGGCCTCGGTAGAGTCTTCGGGGAATGCTGAAGTTGCCAAATCTTTCTTGATGGAATCTTGCCATCTTTCTCCCAAGGTTGCTACGCACATTAATTCTATGCTGGGTTGTTTTAGCACCTCGGTGGGTTCCTTGGATTTGGCCAAGGTATCAGCTTAAGCATTATCTCTTCGAGGCACGTTTTCTATTTGTACCGAGTCAAACTCTTTAATGAGCTTCTTGACGAGGTCATGATACCTTGCCAAGGTTGGATCCTTTGCAGCGTAATCTCCTTTCATTTGCCGGACTACTAGCTGTGAGTCGCTGTGGGCCGTAAGGTTTTTTACACCAACTTTTCTGGCCAGTTTTAGTCCTGCTATAAGGGTCTCATATTTGGCAATGCTATTAGTCACATCAAAACCGAATTTGATGGCTTTGGTGGCTTCTATACCTTCGGGCCCCCAAAGAACCACTCCAGCGCCTTGGTGTTCGGCGCCTGAGGCTTCATCGACAAAGAGTTTCCACTCTTGTTCAATCCTTATCAGATCTTCCAAGGTAGCTTCAGTACCCTAGATTTTTGGAATTTCGACGATGAAATCTGGCAATGCTTGGGCTTTTATTGCCCTTCTTGGCTTGTAAGTGATGTCATATTCTCCGAGCTCGATACACCATTTTGAAAGCCTTCCCGAATGCTCTACTTTTTTCATTATGTCACGTAGAGGCAGGTTGCTTCGGATAATGACGGCGTGTCCTTGAAAGTAGGGCCGTAGCCTCCTACCAATCAGCACTAAGGCGTAAATGGCTTTTTGGAGCAATGGGTACCTGACCTCGGCGCCGTGCAGGGACTTGTTTACATAATATACTGGTCACTGCCTTCCACCTTCTTCCTTCACTAGGACTGAACTCACAACTTTTTCAGTGACAGTAAGGTAGAGGAGGAGAGGCTCTCCTTCCCGAGGTTTCCGAAGTGTTGGCAGTCGGGTTAGGTAGCTTTTAAGCTCATGCCAAGCTTTCTGGCATTCTTGGTTCCAAGGGTGTTCTCGGTTCCGGAGTTACCCTCGCTCTTGGTTGCTTTGGTGAGCACCTTGAAGAATAGTCGACATCGGTCACCGTACCTGGAAATGAATCTACTAAGGGAAGTGATTCTTCCGGTGAGCCTTTGTATATCTTTAGTGGTTTTAGGTGTTCGGAATCCTAACAAGGCTTCGACCTTTTCAGGGTTGGCATCTATTCCCCTTTCTAACACCATGAACCCAAAGAACTTACCTGCTCTCACTCCGAACACGCACTTCTCGGGATTAAGGCAAATGCCGAACTCCCGAAGTCATTGGAAGGTTTCATCTAAGTCCAATATATGATTACTAGGCATTTTGCTCTTAACTATCATATCGTTGACATACACTTCCATGTTCCTCCCGATCTGGGAGTCGAATACCTTATTCATCAACCTCTAATAGGTAGCCCCTGCGTTCTTAAGGCCAAAGGGCATTCTGATGTAGCAGTAGGTACCAACTTCGATGATGAAGGCGGTTCTTTCTTCATCTTCAAGGTTCATCCAAATTTGATGATACTTGCTGAAGGCATCGAGGAAACTGAGAAGACTATATTCGGCGGTTGAATCCACCAATTGGTTTATGGCTGGCAAAGGGTAGGAGTCCTTTGGACAGGCATCATTCAGGTTCTGAAAATCGATGTACATTCGGAGCTTTTCACTCCCTTCTTTTGTGGCGATAACCACATTGCTAAGCCATTCGGGGTATTTAACTTCTCTTATTACCCCTGCCTCAATCAGGAGCTTAACCTCGGCTTTAACGAAGGAGTTCTTATGAGCCGATAGGTTCCGTTTTTTCTGCCAAACCGGCCTTGCGTCAGGGCGTACTTTGAGACTATGGTGGATTATGCTGAGGTCGACCCCAGGCATGTCTTTTGGAGAGTAGGCGAATTGTTACCACCTCATAAAATGGGAGAACTACAAGTGTGTCATAATGGCTAAAAACCATTATATTGTGTAATTCTCACCACAGTGTTTGAAGTATGGGGGGTAAAAGGCATGATCAACACCTCCTTAAAAGTGCTCCAAGTTGGTAACTTGGACCCCAAGAAAAGCCTTAAGGATTGCTTGTTTGTCAGGCAACCTATGGACTTTTTTGTAAGATTTTGGAAATTCGGGTACTCAATTGCAAAACTTTCACAAAAGAGATTTGGAGAGTTATGGGAAGGATATGAATGGTATGAAAGTGCTATTGGAGGACCAAATTACTTATGGAAGACAACTAAGGACAAAGAAAACACAAAAAGGCATAAAGGACCTAAGTGTTCTAATGTAGGCCTTAAGATGTGTATGTCTATGACATAAGTCAAATGGAAGTTTTGTGGGGTTATCCCACATAAGGAGGGCTGCTAAAGGAAGATAAGGATGGTCAAATGTGGGCCAAGAGATTAAGACTAAGAAACCATATTCCTGTAGCAAGGAAAATGACAAAAGACAAGGTTAAGACTACTTAAGTGTGTTTAGTGTACTTTTGACTATTTAAATAGTCAAGACCACCTTTGCTACTCTAAATTTTGGCCTCCACCAGCAAAAAGAAAGCCAGCCCTCTCCTCCACACTTCCTCCATAGCCACCACACCTTCAAACTCAAAACTACTTGCAATTGAAGTCAAGGAAGCACAATTGGAAGCTATTTGGTGCTATTGCTTGAGTGCACCTAGGATCAAGCTTCAATTTCAGCATACCCATCAAGGTAAGGTTTCTCTTGCTCTCATGGGTTGTTTTCTGTATTTTCAAACATCCATGGAGCTATGGCTAAGCTTGGAAGAGAGCCATGAGCTTGATGAAGCAAGCTTATTGAGGGGAGTGCATTTATTGAAGGTTTTGTGACCTATTGTCAAGTGCACAAAGATAGCAGTGAAATGAGGGTTTCTAGAGCCCAAAGTTAGTACTAACTAGTGTTAAAATCCTCCTAAGACCAAGCATTATCTTGAGGAGGGCTGCCATAGTGATTTGGTTAACTTTATTACATGTGTTATGGACTAACCTATGGTATATACTGCTGCCACATTTCATGTGTTTGTTGTTTGTGTTTGGCTACTGCATTTGGTTGCTATATCTTGTATATATGCATTGTGGTTTTTGTGTTTTAGTGTCTTTGGATGCAGGTTTTAATGATGGTTACATTGCCTATTGAATCCAAGTGCTACCCTTACTAAGTTTCACAATCAAACTTACTCCCCTCAATTCTGTCATTTCAGGTCCAGCTGAAAGATCACCTTCAAACTAACCTTTGTGGTTTGAGTTTTGATCTGAAATTTCAGGTACATGAAATTCCGTATGTCTAGTTGTGATCTGGAAAGTTTGGTGATTTTAGGAGCACATTTGGTATTTTTAATGGTGGTACTTACTGTGTTCTGCAGCAGCTGTCCAGCATCCTGTTTCTGGAGTCCATTGTGTCTCAGGACCTCCTGTAACCTAGGGTGCGTATTTAGATGAGGTAAGACCATATTGTAGTGTATGTATGCAGGTACATGTAGTGTATGTAAGATGAGACAAGTATGTGAACATTTGAGTAATGTTTTGGCTATGTAAGTGATGTGGTGCAAAGCTGCTTAAGCGTGAATGATAGGCTGCTTACTTGTAAATTCTGTTTTGGCCACATAAAGTTGCTAGATGCAAGAGAATGTAATTAATATGTGTATTGGACATATATGGGATAGCCTTGGAGGGATTTTCCCTTGTGAATGAAGTGTTTGCATGGTTTGGAAAAATTGTATGGGCAAAATGGTCCAAAAGTTGCCAGAATTTTGACCATGTACCTAAAGTTTAATATCTCCCTGTGTAGAATGAATCTTGGTATGAAATTTTGATCACACCTAGATAACATCTACAGGTTGAAATGGAATTTAGAATTTCTGGATTTGGATCCTTGTAGCCAAAGATATGATGTTTCAAAATTGACTGAGTTACTATTCATTTGGTTAGAATTTTGTAACCAACTTCAAAAATCCATAACTTGGTCCATAGGTGGGCTATTGATGTAAAACAAAATTCCTTGGTTTGATCTAAGTCTCTACTTCATAATGGAGCAAATTGATCTACATGAACTCAATACCAGGGTTCACTACACCCATCATACGTCTTTAGGCGAGGTACCCAAAAGTCACTGGGCATGGGTGCCTCAACTACTGCTCAGATGAACGGGGACTCTTCTCCGGTGAAGGTCTCTGACAGCCTCAACCAAATAGGCTTTCGGGACACCTACCTTTCTACCTTGTCTAGCATCTCAAGGATTTTCTCCATAAGGGTGGTAGTACTGGCCTCTTCCCGTTGCCTAGGAGTCTCCGGTAACGGGCAGGGACGTCTCATCTTCGGAGAATAACTTTGCCGGTGAAGGGACGGTGACCTTCTGTTTGGCGATGAGCTTCTCCAGCAAGAGGTCTTGGGCCCCTTTGATGTCGTTTCTTCAACACGATGCCCCTTAGGGGGAATGTCTTTAGTTAAGGACTCGTCGTAGAAGTCCCCGCTGGCTGAACTCCGGTGGGAAGGCTAGGGGGCTCCTCTCTCGGCGGGTGGTTGGTGAGGCTCTTCGGGCTGAAGTGGGTTGAGACCACCTCTGGTCGAGTTGCTGTGTCATTTCAGCCATGATGGAACACTAGAAATCCTTTAGGAAGCCCATTGTGACCGTCAGAGGATGTTCGTCCTTCGGTGAAGAAGTCCCAGCTACGAGCTGCTCGGTCACCGGTTGACTTTCCGGTGCTGATGGAGACTTCGGGAGTCCCTTATCCTTAGAATGCCGAGTCTCAACAATGGCTACCTGAGGGTAGTTTCCCACAGACGGCACCAAATGATGCTCGGCAGCATCCTCGTCGTGTGACATGGTGCAACTACAAGCAGGACTTCCGGTATGAAGATGTCTGGGAAAGGGACCTCCGGCATGAGAATGCCTTGGAGAGGGGCTTTCGGCAGGAAGGTGGCTGCAAGACTCAGTAAAACAGAGGTTAGAGACTCCCCCGAGTGTGATTTCGGGGGAAGAGCCTCCGACGCTCAAGTCAGTATTTTAGAGAATGAAGGTAAGAAAGAAGAAACGGAGAGCAGAAGATAGCTAGGGTTTTCTGTCTCTTGTGTCCTTACAATGGTTCTCCATAGGTATTTATAGGAGGTCATGAGGAGAAGGCCTCCTGCTACAGCCCGTCTCAGATTATGACACGTGGTCGGCTGGATTTGATCTATACGTTTGGGAACAAGTGCCTCCAGCTGGCTGTAGCCGTTCTGACCGGAGGTCAGGGGTGTGTGGGAGGGCTGTGTGTTAGAGGCCCCTAATCATCTTTGTCTCATCGGGGTGAGAACTCCTTCGGTGATGGGCCCTCTTCGGGGAGTAAGACCCCTTCGGCAGATAGGTCTCCTTCAGTCCGATTTTTCCTCTCGAGGGCCGTAGGGAAAGGCTCCTCGGTAGGGTGGAGGACCTTCGGGGAATTCTCTATTCTACCAAGGATGGGGAGATGGCCTCCCGAGGTCGCCAGATCACTTGACCGAGGATGGCGCAGTATGTCCCTCTAAGGGTGGTGAGGATCCATCTTTCGAGGTTGGTCAGATGTACCTCTGAAGGTGGTACTTGTCAGTCATCCTCAGAAGCTATCCAAGTGTAAGCCATTTGGCTATCACATTGGTAACTCAAAAGCTTATTTGATGAATTAGAAGCCTACTAAGGGTACTGTTATAAATGGATGTAGACTTTGAGGCCGAGCTTGGTGATCTTGCATGGTTAGATATGATTAAGGCTTAACTAACAGAAGAGGGACTGAGCTATTCAAATTGTATCAAAATTGTAATTGGCATTTAAAACTAAACTGTAAAAACTCTTGGAGCTTGTAACTATGCAACAAGCTAAGATAGAGGAAGAGAGTTAATCTCTTGGTTTGATCATTCCTATGCATTTGGTCAAACATAGAACGAGCATTCTGAATTGTAGCTTGTAGCTAAGATACTCTAAGAGTATAGACTATATTGTCATTACTGAGAACCTTAGTTCTCACCCTTACTATTTAATCTTATAAAAGGTGAAGATCAATGAGTAGGATGACATAGGCCTTAGTGTTTGACCCATGATCAATAGTTCCAAACTAGTTAACTAAACTAAAATTGATATTTTAGCTATTGAAACTTTGGGATATAACTTGGAAGTCTTGGTGTGAACAAGAAGACTGCCTTACTTGTGCTTGAAGTTTTGGAACTGTAAATGCTTGCTCCTACTCTCATGTGTATTCATGCTTAGTATTATGAATGTACTACTTCAAGACCCTGTGATGAGGCACTTGAGAGCTACTTCCAATCCCTTAAGGACCATTTTGAGAAAACATAAGTTTATATAATGAATGAGCTCTGAACTCTAATTTAGCTCAAACACATGAATTAGCTCTTGTTGAAGTGTTTCTACTACTAGGATCTCCAGCCTATAGTTTCCTTGAGGTTGTTATTCGTACACTAATTGCTAAATGTGTTCAATCTTTTGCTGATGAAGTTATTTTATTGTTGAACCTCGAGTCCCAAAAATCCCTTTCACCCATTGAGTTTTGATAACTTAGACCTTTTATCCCATAAACTTTGATTTGAGTTCACTTTACCCTCAAAACTTTGGAAATTAGTACCTTTTACCCTTTCAGCCCATTTAAATTGTTGTTTAGGTTATATGATGACCAAAATGAAGATAAAATGGAAGATGAAGGACTAACTAATCATTTTTCCCATATAAACCTCAAGTTCTGTCAAATTAGTTGGTTACTAGAATGAAATGAATCATATTTCGATGTAGAATGCTGGTTAGATTATGTAGATTATATAGGAGGGGTGCTTCCCTAAATTACTTGACTCGATAAGATTGAAGCAAATAATCAAAATAATGTAAAAAGTAGAGTTAAATGATTAGTTAGCACTTCATCTTTCATTTTTTCGTTTCGGTCTTCATATAACTCAAACAACCATTTAAGTGGGCTAAGGGGGTAAAAGGTGCCACTTTCTAAAGTTTGGGAGGCGAGTGAACTCGAATCAATGTTCAGATGATAAAAGATCTGAGTTGACAATGTTTAGTGGGTGAAAGGGTCTTTAGGCCATTTAGAAAACAAGTTTGCAGTTGCCACCTGCCAGTCTCCTAGTCCTGTGGTTTGGGAAATACATGGGAAGTCCGGGGTTCAAACCTTGACCTCCTCATTCCCTCCATATAATGTCCTAATGCTAGTTTGGGTGCATTTTGGATCCCAAAAAATGGCCATTCTCCCTCTTCCTTTAAATATAAGCACCTCATAGCCTTATACATATATTGTATAGATGCTTTTCATTACAAAAAATCATAATTTAATAACCCATTAATTATATAAAAATTAAGACACAAATTGATTTATGGGAAGATAGTTGCCAAACAGTTTAAATTAGAATTTAAAATGTTAATGTTACTTGTTAACATAAGATTAACGAACTCAAACTGTTTGGTACCTATCTTTTAATAAATTCAAACTATGTCATAATTTTTTTACGATTAATGAACATTTTAAATTATCATTATTTTCTCAAAAAATCAAGTTTTTTTTGCCAATGTAGTATGTCCGGTTGTGGACTAATATGTAACGAATTATAAAGATTTTGGATAAATATGCAATGAAATGAAGGTTGATGACCAACTTGCAAACTAAAGATTTGGAACTAATTGTTTCCTTAGCCCAAAACAAGTTGTAAGCTAATCCTTTTTCTTTAACCCAAAACAAGTTGTACTTAAGGTACTGATTGGCTGGCGTTAACAACTCTGCTAGCTTCTTACATAAGAGTTTTGAAAGGACCTTAGCGTGTAAATTCCCTAACCTAAACCTTAAAGGCAACTGTAATTCATATGGGCATATAATAAATGACCTATCTTAAAGGTTAAAAAAGTAAATGGATAAATTTATAAATAAGGGCAACTGATGGAATATTACCAAGATTTTCAGTCAAATTTGACGAATTCTGTTCCATGGACAGAAGGGTCAAAATGCACTAAAGCAACAAGGTCTGGAACCATCACCAAGCAATGTTTTGTAGATTATGGACGAATTTGAAACAGAAAATAAAGGTTTGTGACCTCGGGTGTAAATTACCGGTTAGCTTCGGCTCCGAAAGGGGCATTTTTGTTTTGTCGTTGAAGCACGAAACTCGGAAGGACGAACAACACGACGATGGGCCTTGCCGCTCCGACCGTCATTTTCGTCTCTTTGCTCCTGCTGGTTGTTCTATCGAGCTTCGCAGATGGATTTCTTAGTCATCGTTTGCCGCTCGAGAGCTTGTCTAAAAGCGACTATTACTTGACCACCGAGGAGCACTGGTTCAATCAGACTCTCGATCACTTTTCTCCATATGTAATTCTTGAGCTATTACGGCCGAAATTGTTCGAATAATTCCAAATTTGTGTTAATTCCTGAACTAGGTTGCTTAAAGCCTCGTTCTTTTTAGTGGCAATAGATGACGGTGTTGGTTTGTGATGTTATTTGCAGGATCATCGTGAGTTTAGGCAGCGTTATTATGAATTTCTTGATTATTTCCGAGTTCCAGATGGGCCCATCTTTCTGAAACTTTGTGGGGAATCTTCCTGCAATGGTATTTCCAATGATTATCTTACTGTAAGTGCAGTTTAAATTTGTTTTCTTTATTGAGTTTTCCGCGTGGGCAAATTGCTGTTAGTTTATGAGCTTGAAATATTTGGGGATAGGTTTTGGCAAAGAAGTTTGGAGCAGCTGTGGTTTCACTGGAGCATCGTTACTACGGGAAGAGTTGTCCTTTTGGATCACTGAAAACAGAGAATTTGAGATATCTCTCATCTAAACAGGCGCTCTTTGACTTGGCTGTTTTCCGTCAGCGCTATCAGGCAAGCTCTTTACCTGTTTTATTTTTTTCAACCTAAAGGCTTCTTGCTGCTGAGGATGCATTGTCAATCGTGTGAAGCTTCCACAAATTCATTTCTTTACAATGCTTTTGTTTTAGTGTTGTCTTTGTGATCTTAGAGAATGAATTGGCATTGTGCAGCAGGCGGAGCATACATAACTTTCCCCTATTATCACGAAAATATTTACCCTTTTCTTGCTTTTCACCTATAGGAATCTCTAAATCAGAAGCTCAACAGAATGGATGTTGAGAACCCTTGGTTTGTTTTTGGTGTTTCATACTCTGGAGCTCTTAGTGCCTGGTTTCGTCTCAAGTTTCCTCATTTAACGTGTGGAAGTCTTGCAAGTTCTGCTGTTGTTCTTGCAGTTTACAATTTCACAGAATTTGATCAGCAGGTAGAAATAAACTGTCACACTTTATGCAAATGGATTCATTCCTTGCTGTTAAATATACATCTGTTCATCATTTCATCTAACCAGTAGTCATAAGTTTCATTTTTCTTCATACTGATCATGCACTAGTTTTTTATTTGAATGGTTTTTCAGGTTGAGTGAAGTATAATTGAAAATACAAGATAAAACAGAAGATTTTTCAGTACACTATAAGATTTTTCTTTGCCATGTAGTTTTGGCCCCTCCATGTTTCAGTGCTGGATTTTGGGCTTTCTGTTGACTATCCCCTTCTTTGTGTTCCCATGACCTATTTGCAGATTGGTAAGTCAGCTGGTCCTGAATGCAAAGCTGCATTGCAAGAAACAACTCAGCTTGTCGAACAGAGGCTTGCATCAGATCTGAGAGAAGTGAAGGCACTGTTCAGTGCAGCCGAGGTTGGGTCCTTTCCCCTTGTTCATACCACCATTCAAAATGTTTCGGTTTTGCTCATTATTTGTCATCACGATTCTTCCTTGTTAACCTTGTGCTTTTATCTTCAGTTGGAGATTGATGGTGATTTTTTCTATTTTCTGGCTGATGCTGCAGTTATGGCGGTAGGTTTGCTTCAATATTCATCCTAATTATGCATTGTTTTCCTGTATCACAATTTTATGTGGAAATGCTGCAGTTTCAATATGGAAACCCAGATACGCTTTGTGGCCCATTAGTTGAAACAAAAAATGCTGGTGGGGACTTGGTGGTATGGCTTTCATTCCTATTATTAATCTTTTTGTGTTGCAGAGGACCACTTTTATCGTTTAATGATACTGTATTGCCTTCTTGTTCCTTGCTATTTTGAAAATCCATTGGCAGGATGCCTATGCCAAATATGTAAAAGAGTATTTTCTCGGAAGTTTTGGTGTTGGTGTTCAGACATACAACCAGAAGCACTTGAAAAACACAGCTCTTACAGGGGATAGTGCTGATAGGTTATGGTGGTTCCAAGTTTGTACAGAAGTTGCATATTTCCAAGTCGCACCAGCGAATGATAGTATTCGCTCTTCCAAAGTTGATACAAAGTATGTTTGCAACTTCTGATTCCTTTTTCTTACCCTTTTTAGTAATTGCCAAGGCAAAGACTTACTATTGCTGGTACTTGAAAATTTGCAGATACCATTTGGACCTTTGCAAGAATGTCTTTGGGGAGGGTGTCTACCCAGATGTTGATGCTACAAATATATATTATGGAGGAACAAAAATTGCTGGTCAGCACATTATGTCTCAGTTTCTTCATTATTCACCCAAAATAATTTGTCTCATCTCTTGCAATATATGACTTGCACTCTATCCTCAAAGACCACACTTATCTACACATGAGAATATGAATTTAGATATAGCCTGGTGAATTTGTGCTTCCTTTAGTACGGAGACATTTTCAGACAAGTATGCGAACAATACATAGCATAAGTTGACAAGGCTGAAAATTTTGTGCTTGTATGCCTTGCTTAACTTTTAACCTTCTCGGATCATGTTCATTTTATCATTTTTGTCCTGGAGAAAACCTCAGAAATAGACCTCATGTTTTCTGTTTGGGCCTCAGTAGCAGACTGTTTTAGGGGCATCCCGACTGGTTGAATCATCAATCATGCTTTCTCATTCATGAACCGTTTACAAGAAAAAGAAAGAAATATGCCAGTTCTAGGTTGACTGTGGCTTTATTCAGCTCATTTTCATTCAAGTATCAATTAATTATATATGTTTCTGAATGATAAAGAAAATTTATTGTTTCTAGAGGAAATGAAGATATTGCTTACTGAAAGAGTAATAAGGTCAAGAGATTGGCTTTTATAAAATCATGCAAGAAAAATGTTCAGAAGTTTATGTTCTCATTTGGTTGTGCAATGATGAACTTTAGAGCAATTGGATTGATGTACCTTTCTTCTTCTTAACCTGGTAGCCAGTTTTTCCTTAATTGTTCTTATGCACTTATGGACCTTTTTGATATGCAGGCTCAAAAATTGTTTTTACAAATGGTTCACAGGACCCCTGGCGTCATGCATCAAAGCAGACCTCTTCTCCAGACAGTGAGTTTCATATGAATAAGATTGGAAAAAATAAAAATGATGAAGGAGAAAAATGTTGATTATATGTTCTGGTGTTGCATACAGTTCTTAGATGTCTCGTGGCTTGGAGGGTTTCTGATGCAATCACGACAGCATGATAGATAACTAGCTTGTACATGACAAAACTGGGTTCTAAGAAGCGAGATAAATCCTTGTTGGGAAGAAATAATTCTGAAATTTTATTAAAGATAACTGGGTTACTTCATGTGGTCAAAGCCTACGATAGGATGTCTAGATTTATATTACTCCATAGAAACTGCAGTTGACCTATGTAGGTAAGGAATAAAAAATTGAACTGGAAAAAAATTCTTGTAGACTTATTTCCAAAGGAAAATATCCCTAATTGATATGCATAATAGAACCTAAAATAAGTCATAAACTAATAAATAAAGTGCCACTTATTTAAATTATGAAAGTTACACTAAACTAGGGGAGTACATCTCAACATAATTGTTCTCACGATTATCAGCGATGTATCTGTTGTCAAGTGGGGATCATTTGATATCTCAAAGACTAATTAGTCCAGGAAAAATTTTGGTGGTATAACTAATTATAATTATAATGACCTCTTGTGTGATAGGGAGAAAAGCTGTCAAACTAAGTACTTTTCTTTGGGGAAAAAGAAGAAAAATATGGCTGCTCTTAGTGGCCTTCGTGATTTTCTTGATTTTTATCATTCTAACATATTGTAGGGAGTTGATCCAGACAATATACATTAATGGCCTATAGTGCAATAAATTTTATTTGTAGGTTACTTTGTTTTTCCTTTTCTTTGAAATGGAGCAATTTGTTTCATTGGTTGATTGAGGGGCTTTTCTTTTGCTTTTGGACTTTGCAGTGCCTTCATTTATCATCACATGTCATAATTGTGGTCATGGTGTTGACATGCGAGGTTGTCCTCAAATTCCGTTAAGCCCTGAAGGTTAGGATTGATTTGTCTTCAATTTTTCGTTCTCTGCAGTCATCTTATATGACAGCTGCTATTTTTTGTGTAACAGTTGCCCCCTAGCCTGAATTGTAGACATAGATGTTCAGTAATATACACACCCACAGACATAGAATCTGCAAGAGTCAATGATGTTGATTCTTGTGTGCATGTGTATGTAATGTTCCTTTCTGTCTTCTGCATGTAACAATCCAATATGTAGATAAAAAGTGGCTCTCTAGCACTTAAAGTGACATGTTAATAGTAGAAGATATAAAAGCGTGGGTTCCTAACTGTTCGGCAGTAATGCCTAGTTGATTTGATTCACTTTTCAAACATAGAGGAAGGCAATGACAAGTAACTAGTGGACATTCTACGAGTTTCCAAAGGTCGCTTTAAGCCCTAAGAGCTTCTTATTATGGCAACAGCCGTAATCTTGGTTGGTTTCCAAGTATTTGTCATGAAGATGACCAAACCTTCTTCCAACACATTATTCATTTTCTAGAAACTGGTTTATCTTCTGAAATTGTAGGTTTTCCCATTTCAGGTAATGCTCAGAACTGCAGTTCTCCCGATGCAGTACAGAAAGTAAGGGAAAAGATAGTAGATAATATTGACTTGTGGCTCTCCCAGTGCCAAGCAACCGGAAGGAGTTTCATGTAACTATATAGTGGCAGAGACGCACAAATGTACGACTCTGAACCACTTCTGCAACTAACCTCCATATCTTGTGCTACTGTATAGACATATACTTGAATAAGTTATTGTCTCTGCTCTGGCTTCAAATGTATTATGTAATCTTGTCCAATGTATTATGCAGCCTTCCTTTGTTCCTGATGTAAGTATGGTCTTTGTTATGTTTTCTAGCTCATAAATGATGAACATTGCCGATGTAAAGGCTTCAAAAAATTGTGCAATAAAATATTTTCTGAAGTTCTCTTTTGTTTCTGTTCGTCTTTTTAGTGTAAAAGTATTAGTTGTCTCTGCACTAACTACTATGGAAATTGGCATCCTGGGAATCAAGTGTAGCATTTTCTGTTCCTCTGTTCTTTTTCTTTGCTGAAATTGATCTACATGAACTCAATACCAGGTGTGCTTATATTCCTCGAAATGCTTCTCATGGTACAGCCTTTATTACTGTAGACACTAGACAATTAGCTTGATGACGATCTAGCAGGCGCGGCAATGGTGACTAGCAGGGGTGATGCCAGCAGGGCACGAAGGTACACTACTGGTGGCTGGAGATCCATGGGTGAATGCCGTAAGGGGTGAGAAGTTGGGGAGTTAGGAGGCGGGGAATCAAAATTGTAGGGACATGAGTTATGCTCTCTTTTAGGTCATTCTATTTGTATTGTCCAACAACTTCTATAACTCTAATTTAAGCTATAATGTAACTATGTTTTAAAAATTTCAAAACTTTTGATATTATTTTTTATGCTCATCTGCATCTTCTCTGTATGACATAGTGAGATGGGGAGGGATTTCTGGTGAGGGAGGAACGCCTGGACGAGAAGTTTCCGAGGAGAGATTGCCTGAAACACTCAAAGAAATAAAGGTTAGGAGGTCCTCGGAGTATTTTTTCGGGAGGAGCCTCCGACGCCCAAGTCAGTATTTTTTAGAGACTAAAAGTAGTAGGGATATGAAGAGAAAAATGTCTCTCTCCATCTACTAGAGTCATTTCCCCTATATATAGGAGGATATGAATGAATAAATCTGCCTAACTTAACCCACTCAGATTGCGCCACGTATTTGGTCGGATGCAATTCGTACCTTCGGGTGTGGGGGCCTCTAGCCGTCTGCAGGCCGTTCTTACCAAAGGTCAAGACCAGGGTAGGGCTGCGTGACAGGACGTGTGCGGCGATAGCGTGTCAGAGCGTGTGTGAGGGCGGCGTGTTGTGTACGATGGCAGCATATCAGAGGCTCCGTAATTGTTTGTGTCGTACTATTGAGATCCCTTCGGTAGAAGAGAACTTTTCGGGACAGGAGGGCTTTCTTCTGAGATCGTTTCAATAATCCGGGAATCCCCTCACCAAGGATGGTCCCCTTTGGGGACGCTCTTTCCCGCCGAAAGTGGTGAGTCTTTCTATCCCGAAGCCGGCTCGGTCACCTTACCGAGAATGGCGATGCACCGTATACCTGAGGTTGGTACTGTCATTGCTAGGGGTGATGGTGGATCGTCAAGGTCGGATGTTCAAAGGGCCAGACCCCCTTTTTCCGAAGTCTGTGCTCGCGTTCCTTGTGGGTGACGCTCGGCTTTTCGAGGATGGTGCTTTGCCCGAGCTTACGGGTTTGAAGGGTGATAGTACTTCGGCTATCACATGCCCCCCTTTGGAAAGCCGAAGTGGAGACTTCGGCTCTAGACTCTCTGGGGACACTTTGCAGGACTCCGAGCGGGACATCGTACAAGGAGACACTTTGCCACCCGAAGGCGTGCCTTCCTAGCCGAGGCGTCATTACTTGCCCTCTGGTTAGTCCCTTGGTGTTCTCGGGGTGCGCACTCTCTTTATTTTTACTTTTTCTGTTGCAGGTCAGTGGACCATCACGTCTCGTAACCAGGTGTATCAGTTTGGATAGTCGTGCCTGGCTTTTCGCGATGTCAGAAAGCACGTCCTCGTTTCACGCATTGGATGACACATGGCACGCGATGGTTGGGGGTAGTCACGTCGGTTACACCAGCCACGTCTTTTCGCCTTCGAGGGATAATTATGGCGACAATTCGGCTACCCTTGTTCGGTCTATATAAACCCTCCTTCCCCTCATTTGCTTTCATTTATATCTCTCTTGCTCTCATCTGTCTTTGAGCTCTTCCTTCTCTTTTTGCAGCGGTGCAAGCAGCGGAACGATTTCCGGCAACCATTTGCGACGGCGTCTTCTAATCCTGACTTCGGCAAACGTTTTGGTGGGTTTCTCTTCCAGAGGTCCTTCGGTCGTTTCGGTTTCTGTTTGTTCTGGTCCCCGAAGCTTCTTTTTTTTTTCCCGAAGTCCTTTGACTCTCCTCGCAGAAGTCGTTTTCTCTTGCCGAACATGTCTTCCCCTGTCCCCCTTATGTCCGTCCAACCCATTCCCGAGAGTTGGCAGCCTTTCATGTCTCACCCCTGTTGTTCCACTTCAGAAAAATTAGCGAAGTGGACAGCTAAATTCTTCCTTCCCTCCTACGTCACTACCAGGCTACCTCATCCTGGCCACTTCAGCTTCATGAACAATAGTGACGAGGTTACCGTTTTCCAGGCCCAACTGAAGGCCGGACTTCAGTTTCCTCTGCCGAAGATGATTTGTGACTTTTGCCAATTCTATGGCATAGCCGTGAATCAGCTTCCGCCCAACTCTTACTGTTACTTCAACGCTTTTCTCTGCATGTGTGGGGTTTTCAAGGTAGAACCCCACTTCATCATTTTCATGCAGTATTACAAGCTCTATCTGGTCCCGAAGAGTGGCTTCTATTTCATGCTGCCTCGGGGATCTGGGAGCAAAAAATATATGTTCACCTTCGGTACTAGAGATAGTTGGTGAGGGTGGCAAAGGAAGTTCTTCTTCCTGAAGGTGGCGGAGGCATGGTCGGACATGCCGACAAGGTGGGCCCGGGGGAAGCTGGAGACGGACGTCATTGGCCCCAAGAAGTTGCTAACTCCTGAGTTGGCAGCGAGGTTTGAGGACTTCGACAGCCGTATCTGAGCTGTCGCCGACTGGGATGCCGAGGTCCCACCGCGTTCCTTGTACCCCTTCCCCATTAAGTGGGACCTTATGACCGAGGAGGTTCTTCGGGAGCTAGGGGTGCTCAAGGAGCATAAGACGGACCTTGGCATGCCAGCTCCTACCGCTGATGGGAAGAAGTCTTGGCTGGTGATGCTCCTTCGGGGGGAGCTCTCTTACGAAGCCCTTTTTGAGAGTAAGTTACTTTCCAATTTTTGGTATAAGTATCCCTTTGGACTTACACTGATATTTTCCTGCTTTTTCAGAGATGGGCGATCAGTCAGTTGTTTTCTACAAATCCCTCTTCCTCGGTCAAGCCGAGAAGGGGGAACAGATGAAGAAGGGGGCCCCGAAACGGTGAAAGACATCTGGGGGCTGTCCGTCTTCGGCTAAGAAAGCGAAGAAGGACCCCCTTCCCCCCCTCCAATAGATGTCGAGGAGGCCGAGGATCAACCCGAGGTCCAGGCTGTCCTGCCACTGGAGCTTACCGTCAGCTTCATTCCCCGGATTCCCACCACTTCGGTGGACCTTCTAGGCTTTTCGGTAGGAGGCCCTTCTGTTGAGAAACTCGAGGAGCACAGAAGAAGCAGAGGCAAACATGTCCCTGCCGAAGTGGAGGAGGTTCGGGACTCCGATGATGATGTCGCCGAGGTGCCACCAGGTTTGTCCCTTAGACATTTTTTAGTACTCTCGATCTCGTTGATATATGCCTAAGGAACTATGTCTTAATGGAACTGTGCCTTGACCTTGCAGAGGAATTGGCGCCCTCGGCATGGATGGTGGAGCATGCCCGGAAGCAGTCCCTTCGGGATTCTCATATCCCGAAGGATAAGGTCCCAAGGGAGCCTTTCTGGTCTTTTACGGAGGACATGAATTTGTTCTCCAAAGACGGCCAGCAAATGGCTCCCCAAATGGCGAGGGGCGTGCTTACCCAGGCTACCTTCAAATCCATGGCCGAAGAGTGCGCGAATGAGGAGATCCTTGCCGCGAAGATGGCCGAGCATGGTGCCCATGTACTTCTTTAGACCCTTTATTCTTTCTCCCAATTTTTCTAAGTGTTTGGCTTTCCTTGTCCGGCTTTACCAAATGTCCTGTTCCCCATTTTTTCCAGCTCTTAGCATATAGCGGATACTTCAGAGCTTGGGTGGCAAAACAGTCTTCGGTTCGAACTTGGACCGAAGAGTGTCTGGAGAAGGCAAAGGTGTTCTGCGTTAACTCAATCATTAAAAACGCCGAGTTGAGTAGAATTGCCAAGGAGGAGGTTGCCAAACTTCAGGAGGAACTTTTGAAGGGCCAGGAGAAGCTCTTGAAGGATGTCTCTCAGAAAATGTCTGACCTCGGTACGAAGGTCGTCAAACTCACTTCCGCCTGTCACACCTCACACAGGCCCTAGCCCAAATTCTAAGGGTTAACTCCCAAATCTGAAATTTAATCTCAAGTCTTTCAATTCGGCCAACTAACAAAACTAACCTTAAGTCTTATTTTCTTAAGGTAACTAGCCTGGGAGGTGGCCCAGGAGGCTTATGGGTAAGTCCAAATGTTTAAAAAAAATGCAGCAGAAATAAGGCCCAACACTAGTTACTTGCAGAACAAGCAAGGTTTTAACAAGTTACTTGCAAGACAAGCAGGGCTGTAATTCAATAACTTGCAATACAGCAAGGCAACACTCAATGTAATTTTAAGTGTTTAGAATGTGTGCATTCAAGTGTGCTACCTATTATGGCAACCAAAAAGCCCATGGTAGTCAATTTGTTTGAAAACTCAAGTTTATGTGCACATGTACCTCTCGGCCATGGAAGATACACAAGGAGGTTCACAAGGTTGTTGGGTTTCGGGAGCCAAACAGCGCAGCGGAATTTAACCGAAACCCTCCAGGATCCAAGTGAAACGGGGTAAACCGGGTGTTCGAAAATTTCATACCTAATTTTCGGTTGAGATCTCTCACTCAACTGTAGAGTCGAATCACAAAACCTGAACAGTTGACGTATTCAGGCTCTCTATGGTATCCACACGAGCCTCTCGGGATCACCACGCTTCCACCACGTCCCGGCAGATGCGTTTCTCTTGCGCTCGCAGTGCTAGCTTGCGTCCTCCAAGGAATTGCAAGAGAAGAGTGTGGCTGTCCTTTTGGGAGGCTAGGGCAAGGAGACCTGCGAATTTCTCACTTAAAAGTTGTATTTATAGTGAGACTCAACTTCCAGGCCTAATGGGTTTCAAAGCCCTAATCCAATTAGGATTTAATTTCGGGCTTAATAATGGCTCAACTCCTTGGCCCATTATTAATACGAAATTAAAGTGAAACCATAACCCAAATAATTAGCCCATGCACTCTAATGATCCAAATAGCTCTATGTGTGCGACCCAATAGGCTCTTGCCATGTTGGCAATGATCATAAATCACATTTATGATCATAAGCAATGAGCGGTGTCTAGCAACACATCATTGTTACCCAAGTGACAAGATTATCGGTGAATCGACTAAACCTTTATGATCATCACCGATATATGCCATTGTCCCTTTGTCCAAGATATCAAGACTAAGCACGAGACATGGAATGTGTCACTCTCGTATAGCCCAATCTTTGGTTTCTTGATTACCGAGTAGACTAACTTAAACTGATGACATTGATATCATATATCAACTCATCGGAGCATGGCCATGCATTTTCTAAGTCTCACTCTATCAAGGGGCCCAAAGATATCACTCCCGTTACATAGGAGGGACAAATCCCATCTTGATCATACAAATCCCTCCGCATGATATGTGACATACCCAATGACCTCCTTCAAGTTCACTCAGTTACGAGCAACAAAGGAAAGTATCAAAGTATGTGACTCACATGTAGGGAACCTTGATGATCTTAGGTCGAAGGACTACATATACCATGATCACTATGAGAATCACTTATGACACTCATATAACGATCCATGAAGTGTTCTCATGGTGGGTCGGTCCAGTACACAAGTTCTCCAACTTGTACCCATATGTTGACTACATATCTCATATTAGTCTCCACATATGCTAGTCATTATGTATTATTGCAACCCGCTCCACAATAATACTATACTAGGGACGTTTAAGAATATCATTATTCTAGGGTTACAATTATGTTTATTACGTTACGCAGAAACAAAACAACAAACAAAATTGCTGGATTAATGCCTCAATAAAATATCATGACTCAATTTGCAAAAATACAATCATCTCATGATTGGCTTTTTGGGCACAACACTAACAAAGGTTTCATGCTTCACATTCACATAAACAAGCATAAGTCCATAACTATCCACATAGATATGCCAAACTTTGGCCCAAAGCATCCACCACAAGTACATGTCCAAAACCATCCATAAGAACATACACATAACTTGGCTACATAAGCACATCAAGTACCACCACAGAACTAGGCAACCAAGACCACATATATGTACACACAAAATGGTAGTCTACCTAGTAACCTACATGGCTTCATGCCATGATTCAAAAGTCTTCCAAGCCAAGTCATAGTACAACCCGAGACCACTAATGGTCAAACAGCACCTTAAGTATCCCATACAATAGGACACACTGCAACACCAAACCTATAGCCATATTCATAGTCATGAAAGGGAAGACTATGATCAGAGCAAGTGTCCACATGTCCATGCTGCCCTCCTAGACAGGTCCCAACACTACAAGCCTGCAAACTTAGCACATAAGTCTCGGCCAACTTTTAAAATAAGACTTGTAATATACAAATTGATCAAGCCAAGCACACATTGGCACATACCTTGGCAAACAAGCTAGCTAGCACAACAAACTAGCACAAACTCAAGCAAAGTTACTCAGGCCGAATATCATTTCCTGAAAAACAAATGTATATGGGCAATGAGCATATAACTCAGTAGGGATTTCACTACATTAACCAACTCATAAAGAGTTTATTTAGTTAAGCCGAGTGTGCACTCAAGGCTTAACCTCCCTTAGCTCAAGTGTACCTGCAAAATTAGACACCAAAACAACAAAACACAACATATATGTATACACATGCTAATAACCCGAGACATACAAGCCATAATAACAATTCAATGGTTAGCAAGCAAAAAGAATCACTCAAGCACACAATGTACACACACACATACCACAATGACCATTCGGCCAAGTACCATAACATGTGCCATTGTGCACTCTTGCACATAAAACTTCACCAAACACTCCACTTCCACTAGAGCTCCGAAATTTCTAGCAAAATGGCCACATTGACTAGCATTTCTAGCACATGTCCATAGTTAATTAGCTAATTAACACCATAACCGAATCAATTCTCAATAGCCCATCAAGCAACTAAGGTCATTTGGCAATTTTATCCATCATTTAGCTACCTTAAACACTTGAATCATGGTATACTACCAAGCAATCAAGTATAAGTGAAACCCTACCTCAATCAAGCTTTCGGCCAAAGTCCAACTTTCAACCCAAAACGTGCTTCACATAATTGGCCTAACATAACACCAATTAAGCATTAACACCCCTTGTTCATGGAATATCTACCATGTATTCAAGGAAGAACACAAAGTTACCTCAATTTTGAGCTTGATTAGCCTCGGCCTTGCTTGAGCCCAACCGTTTCCTACACAAATCTGCCTCAAACCCTAGCTTGGTTTGGCTCGGCCTTCTTGATTCTTCAAGTTCAAAGCTCAAGCTTGAGTGGTTTAATGCCGAAACCAAAGAATCTAGCTTACTTCCTTCAATTTGCTTCCATTCTTGCTTGAATTCGAGATCAATTTTGTGAGAACTCAAGAACTCAAGCTAGCAAGCTCTCGGTCAAGGAGAATGAACAAGCCCGAAAATGGAAGCCAAGTGAACTCATGGAAGCATGCATTTCGGTTACTAGCCACATGGGCTTAAACTTGGCAATTAATGTTAGCTTTCAGCTCCAACAAGTTTGCATCGTTCAATGGAGGCCTCACTTTGTGGCGGAACAGGGCCCTAGTGCCCTGAATTGCTAACACTGGTAGGCTCTAGGGAACTATGATCCCACTTAAGTTACAGTTGGCTAGTTATTACTTGTAAAATACCTTAAATCATTACGTGCAACTAGTTACTTAACCTACCCTGCATAAGAGATATGCATGCGTTGTCCTGGCTATGCAATAATAATTAAATTAAAACTTCATCGAAAACAGTGCTGCGGCAATTAATGAAAACATAAATCAAATAAGCCAAGACATAAATCTTTAGTTGCTTTAACTTCAAGTAACAACTACGTGCATACATTTCCAACTTATATGCACCCAAATGTAACTCTAGTGTTATACACACCAATGGTCATTAGTATAGGCAATCTATGTATGAAATTACCATACATACTAAAAGAAGCATCTCCTGACTACTAAGATCCATCCTTAGCTCTTCACCCAAGCAAGCTAGCTTCAAGTGATGAGCCACACTTTCCTTGTACTCACTTAGCCTCAACTGTAAGGCAAACACTTTGGTCAGTACTTACTTATGCCGTAAGTAACTTAGAAAACATAGAGTTTCCTACTTAGAGAATACCTTTGAACCAATAAAACTTAGCTTTAACAGCTGCCCCTTACCAACTGTTAAGCCCAAACAAAACTGCTTAAACCTGCACAACGCTTAAGGGGTGAGTACTCCAAAGTACTCAGTAAGGGATTAGTACCTGCAGGGAAAAGCAATGCATGAATAGAAAGCACAACAAGCATATAAATAGACAGCATACAAAATAAAACAAGCAATCAACAAGATAACTAGAAACAGGAAAATAAACAACAAACAATGCAAGTGATGGATGGATGGATGGATGAATGAGTTATGCACATGCAAATGCACTTAGGACTTCCTTACACCCGTAGGTGCTGGACTTGTCGTGAGCTCTTATGACTGGGGTACTTGGATACTGGCCCTCGTATCCTATGCTAGCACTTAACTACTAACCCCTTGAAGTCCTCTTACGGGCACCTTAGAGTAAGACCTTGCTTACTCAACCTTACCCGCCTTGACGAGCTACTTAGAGTAAGTTTCCACTTACTCACTCCTTACCCGTCTCTTCCCTTAACTTATTGTGCAGAGTAGCTACCTTATGTGGTTCGACGTACCAAGCTTTTGAAGCTTAGCTTAGGGCCCCTTAGTGGCTTACTTACCAAACTATAAAGTTTGGTTGGGATTCTCTTGGGTTTCCTTTTCATTAACCATAGGTTTATGACATTCTACTCGGCCAACAAAGAGTCTGAGACCCGACTTAATCCCCTTAGTGCTCACTTGAGAACTGAAGCACTTTAACTTCCTTAGCCACCACTACTTACCCTTCCTTAACCAGACCACTTAGCTACTACCTATATAATGTGTAATTTCTGACTTAGGAATGAGTTCTAGACCCAACCGAGGCTACGGAACGTCTTAACTTAGCCTAGGGATGGAAACCGAGAGTTTGAGACACTCTTAGGATGCCCGGAGCTTGAAGGCAAAATGCCTTGGCGGCGTCGTTCGCGACGCGTCGCCAAAGGCATCAGCGTTCGGAGAACTTTCGCATTTCTCGGCGATGCGTCGCCAACTCGTGTCGCCGCTGGTGACGCGTCGCCAATGGTGTCGAAACTGGCGACACACATCGCCAATGCTTTCCAGCATTGCGCGACAGCGTGCGTTCTTGCACGAAAACTGCTCAAACTCCTTCATCCCATAACCAAATCACTTGGGTCTTGTTTCTAACTCATTCCCACAGAAAAGACTACATTTCTATGCACTATTTGAGCTTAATTAACTTAAATCCCTTACCTCAAATCATCTTGAAAGCAAGAACAAGCTATGAGCACCTCCAAGCTCCAATGGGTTCTCTTGAGTTCCTAGCTTGAAATCAACCAAATTGGACACTAATAGCACGAAGTGAAGACCATTTCTAACCATTTAACAACCTTAAAACTAACCCATAAGGATCAAATACGTTTACCTTTGGGTTTGAACCAAAAACTTGCAAGAACAACTCCAAGTGCACCAATCCCATCAAAAACGAGCTAAGGGCTTGTTGGGATTGCTTCGGGACCTTCGAATTCCATGAAAACTTGAGTGATTTGGGAGGTTTGGGGGGTAGAAAGAAAGGGAGAAAGAAGAGCTACGAAAATGGCTAATGGGGGAGATGATGAATAGTATCATCTCCTCCATTTAAACCAATTTAGCCCAACTTCTTCCTCTTGTCACTTTGGCCCTCAAACTAAATTTTGAATCACTTAGGCTACTTAAACACTCCCATTTCTATCACTCCTTGGTCCCAAAGAAAGGTTATTCTTACCTAAACATGCTGCCCTTGCGTCACCTAAGCCATTATAAGACATAATAGCTTAAATTCTTACTTAGTGCATTTTTCACCCTTAACTTAAGCTTTTGGTTCAAATGGCTATAAATCCCTATGGTCTTAACTTAACTAGCTCAAAACACTTGCATGGACCTAATCTTACCAAAATTACGGTCATGCCACTGACTTGGGCCAAAATTACCATTTTGCCCTTTTTGCCCCTTAGGTGCCAATTACCCTTTGGAACTCAATTTAACCTCAACTAGCTTGCTTTCCTTGCTTAATACTACTTATTGAGGGACAAAATACTTGGGATTCACTTACCTCGACATTTAATGTAGAGGAAATACTAGGAGAGCCTTTACACACTTGCTCATGGTCACACTTCCACCACTAAATCACATGCACACTTTGACACTTATGCCACCTCATGGCCCATTTTGCTAAGCACAAATCAAAAGTGCCATATAAGTCCATTAAACCCATGTAGTAATCGGCCATGTAACTAGCACAAGTACTAGTTAGGCAAACTAGGTAATGATGCTTATTAACTTAGTGGAAGACATGATGTGACTTTTTATCATTGTTGTCTCCTTTAATTTGGTCTAGTAGACCACAAATCCTTGCAAAGTTTTGCATGGCCGAAAATGCTCACTTCAACTTTGTAGTTTTAATTGTACCACCAAGTTAAGTGTGCAATTTGGTCCCCTTTCTTTGATTTCTGTCATTTTTCCCATAGTCAAGTTTCTGTATGAAATTAGGACCCGAAAGTTCCCAGCTTTGCACATACATCACTGTACTAGTTTCCACAATCCTTCACATTATTCCTCTATGTTCCTTGGCCTAAGCCAAGCACTTAGGAGGTGAACCTAACACCGCTGACGAGGCTTATCGAAAGGAAAAGGAAGAAGATTCCGCTATCCTGACGAAGGCCCTCGCCGACAACGCCGATCTTCAGGCCAAGGTTGAGGCCCTGAAGAAGGAGACAAAGAAGAAGAATAAGACGAAGAAGCTGGAGAAGGAGGTCACCGATTTGCAAAATGAGGTGGAAGACCTGTTTGTCGAGCTAGACAAGGCTAACCAGGCAACCAAGGTTGGCTTTCAAGATGGCTTTTGTCTAGCTCGACACCAAGTTTTGGAGAAATATCCATACCTCGACCTCTCCTTCCTGGCTGCCCTGAACATCCCTGAGGGGCCTCGCTGGACTTGGTCAAAAATCGAGCTCCTCAACTTACCTTTTGCCCCTCCTCCGGCGCCGAAGGTGGCGGCAAAGGATGTTGGGGACGGAGCATCTCATGATGCCGGGGTCCCTTAGATGCCTAGGCCTTTACTTTGTCTTCTTATTTTTCCTTGTAATCTTCTTCTTGTAATATCCTCCATGTAATAAGGCCTTCTCAATGACATTTTTCCTTCCTTTAAAATTTGGCTAAGTCCCCAAGCGATAATTTTTGTCTCCAAGGGTTGCCTTGACCATTTTCGGTCTGGGACCCTTGGGAAGATACTTTTTTTTATCAACCATCTTCGGGAAAACACTAGCTTTGGCGAATACCTTTAGGCAACGTTTGACTTATTTTCACCAGCCGTGTTCGGTCGACACACCTTTTGGGGAAAATGACCCTACCAACTTCGGGGGAAACGTGTGGTTTTCGCAAGTACTTACTTGCACCTTGTTCGGCAATATTTCTTAGGTAGAGTTAGTTTTCTAGGAAATTTTCTATACTTAGAAAAATTTCTAACTGTGCAATTTCTTGACAAGATTCTAAGCGTAGAATTTCTTCAAGGCATCCGAATGCCATGTATTTTTTAGTTCTCTACCTTCGGTATCGCCGAGCTTATAGACCCATTTCCGAACCTCATCAAGGACCAAATAAGGTCCTTCCCAGTTTGCTTGAAGTACCCCGTGAGACGGTCTTCGGGGCCCGAACTTAGCTTTTCGGAGTACAAGGTCTCCCTTTCTGACTCTTTTTTTCCTAACGCGCAAATTCGCAGCCATAGCCGCTCTTTGCTGGAAGGCTTTTCGTCTAAGTTCGGCCACTTCTCTGTGTTCGTCAATTAGGTCGAGCTTAGTTCTTAATCCGAGGTCATTCCCTTCCTCATCAAACACTTGTATCCTGACCGATGGCTGGATTACCTCGATAGAGATAATGGCCTCTGTGTCAAAGATGAGCGAAAAAAGGCGTCTCACCCGTGGCTCTTCGGGGTGTTTTCCAATAGCTCCATAGCACACTAGAAAGTTCCCTTGGCCATTTTCCCTTTGCTTCCCCCAATCTCTTTTTTAGACCATATTTTATGGTTCTGTTAGATACCTCTACCTGTCCATTACTCTGAGGATGAGTTACCGGGGCAGAGTGCATTTTTATCCCGAGGTTGGTGATGAATTCTTGGAATCCCTTGTTAATAAACTGGGAACCATTGTCGGCCACTATCACGCTCGGTATGCTGAATCTGCATACAATGTTCTTCCAGATGAATTTTTGTATGTCCTTCGCCGAAACGGTTGCTAGGGGCTCTGCCTTAACCCATTTAGTGAAGTAATCCACTGCGACCACGCAGAATTTCACTCCTCTAGGTGCAGTCGGGAGTGGCCCGATGAGGTCAATGCCCCATACTGCAAAGGGACAAGGGTAGTTTGCGCAGGTTATCAATTCCGAGGGTAACCTCTGGACGTTGGCGTGTCTTTGGCAGTTATCACATTTCTGGACAAACTGCCTCACGTCCTTTCTTAGGGTGGGCCAGAAGTACCCCTGGCAGAGTATCACTCCTGCTAAGGCGTCAGTTCCAATGTGGGAACCACAAGCCCCCTCGTGGACTTCCTGGAGGACTATCTCAATGTCCTCTTCACTGACACACCTTTGTAGCGGGCTTGTGTACCCCTGTCGGTACAATTTTTCCCCGATTAGGAAATATCGTCCGGAGAGTCTTCTCACTTTTGCTGCTTCGCGAGGGTCATCGGGAAGCTCCGAGGTCGTAAGATACCTCTTTATGGGATTTTTCCATCCTCTTTCCGAGGTCGTTATGCTCATTATTGCTATGCTCAAATCGTTCAATACTTTAGTGGACTTTTTTGATTTAGCTAGATTATCCGCTTCAGTATTGTCTCGGCGAGGCACGTTCTCAATGTGCACTGTGTCGAACTCCTGAACGAGCTTTGATACGAGCTCGTGATATTTTGCCAAAGTTGGGTCCTTCGCGATATAGTCCCTTACCATCTGTCGGACCACTAGCTGAGAATCGCTGTGGGCCTTCAGGTTTCTCACGCCAATTCTTTTAGCAAGGCGTAATCCTGCTATAAGGGCTTCATATTCTGCCACATTGTTGGTGACGCTGAATCTGAATTTGATGGCTTTCATGACCTCCATACCCTCGGGACCGCAAATGATTACTCCAGATCCTTGGTGCTCGGAGCCGGAGGACCCATCTACAAACAGAGTCCACTCCGATTAATTTTTCCCGAGCTCTAGTTGACTTTCTTCGGC
The DNA here is from genome assembly GCA_039654915.1 of Aquilaria yunnanensis. Lineage (NCBI taxonomy): Eukaryota > Viridiplantae > Streptophyta > Magnoliopsida > Malvales > Thymelaeaceae > Aquilaria > Aquilaria yunnanensis. The sequence continues at coordinate 83,078,745 of CM077598.1, forward strand.
AATGAAATCCGCCAAGGCTTGAGCTTTTATTGCCTTCCTCAGCTCATAGGTGATATCGTACTCGCTGAGTTCTATGCACCACTTGGAAAGCCTTCCGGAGTGGTCTACCCTCTTCATGATATCCCGAAGAGGCAGGTTACTTCGGACAATAATGGGGTGGCCTTGGAAATACGGACGTAGCCTTCTGCTTGCCAGTATCAAGGCGTAAATAGCCTTTTGCAGTAAGGGGTACCTGACTTCGACACCATGCAGAGACTTGCTCACATAATATACTGGCCATTGCTCCGCCCCTTCTTCCTTCATGAGGACCGAACTTAGTGCCTTTTCAGTGACAGGGAGGTATAGTATGAGGGGTTCCCCTTTCCGTGGCTGCCGGAGTGTCGGCAGGCGGGTCAGGTAGACCTTAAGCTCTTCCCAAGCCTTTTGGCAGTTTTCGTTCCAAGGATGTACCTCGCTCCCGAGGCCACCGCCGTTTTTCACCGTTTTAGTAAGGACCTTGAAGAATAGTAGGCAGCGATCCCCATATCTGGAGATAAATCTACTGAGGGACGTGATTCTCCTTGTAAGTCTTTGCACATCCTTTGTTGTCGTGGGAGTTCGGAATCTCAGTAGGGCCTTGACCTTTTCTGGATTGGCGTCGATACCTCTTTCCAACACCATGAATCTAAGGAACTTACCCGCGTTCACCCCGAACACGCACTTTTCGGGGTTGAGACGGATTCTGAAGATCCTCAGCTAACGGAATGTTTCCTCCAAGTCCGCGATATGACTACTAGGCAGTTTGCTCTTAACTATCATATCATCGACGTAGACTTCCATGTTCCTCCCTATTTGGGAACTAAAGACCTTGTTCATTAGCCTCTGGTAGGTGGCTCCTGCATTCTTAAGCCCGAAGGGCATTCTGACGTAAAAGTATGTACCAACTTTAGTGATGAAAGCAGTTTTTTCCTCATCTTCGGGGTTCAACCTGATTTAGTGATACCCACTGAAGGTGTCCAGGAAACTTAGGAGGCCATTTTCGGCGGTTGAGTCCACCAACTGGTCTATTGGCGGTAGTGGGTATGAATCTTTAGGGCAAGCATCGTTTACATTTCGGAAGTCGATGCACATTCGGAGCTTGTCACTCCCTTCCTTTGTGGCGACAACTACATTACTGAGCCATTCGGGATATCTGACTTCCCTTATTACGCCGGCCTCCACTAACCGTTGGACTTCGGATTTTACAAAGCTGTTCTTATGTGCCGAAAAGCTTCTTTTCTTTTGGCGCATGGGCTTCGCGACAGGGCGTATCTTAAGATTATGCTGAATTATGCGAGGGTCTACCCTAGGCATGTCCTTTGACGAGTAGGCAAACAGATCTTTGTTCATTAACAGAAAAAATACAAGTTTTTCCTTATCACCTTCGGCCACTTTTTTCCCTATTCGGGTATTTCGGCCTGGGACAAGTTCTATATCTTCTGTTTCTATTTTCTCGGGGTCTTCTGTTTCTTTTCTTTTCGCCTCTCCTACGAGTACGGCCTTCACTTCCGCAGTCCATGCGCAGCTCTTTGCTGCGGCCTTTCTTGCTTTGACAAACACCTTTCTCACTTCCCCTTGGTCGATGAAGATCTCAGCATCTCCATCCTTTGTGGTGAAGGTAACAGTCAAGTATTTCACATTTGGACAAATGTGAAGATTTCCTTGCGTCTGTCTTCCAAGGATGCCATTATACGATGAAGGGACATCTATGACGATGAACCTTGTCATCGTGGAGGCAAAGAGCTCATCCCTGTTCTGTAGTGACGTTCCTTTTAACATTACGGGAAGGTCAATCCACCTGAGGACAGGGAGTTTGGACGAACCTACTCCGAAAGTATGAGAGGTGACGGGTTTGAGATCGCCCCTCGGGATACCCAAGCTCGGCAGCAGATGGGAGAACAAGATGTCAGCATTAGAACCGTCATCCAGGAGTACTCTCTTGACGTCCCAACTCCCTATCCTTGCTATGACCAGCAGAGGGTCGTCATGAGGGAATATTATGGTAGATCCATCCTTCCAAATAAGCTTTTTTGATGGATTACCGTATTCCCCATCACCGAGATCTCTCTGGCTTTTCTTTTCCTTTCTGCCGAGGGTATTCCCGTGGTGATAGTCTGTATTATTCCCGCCGGAGGTGGTGGATGTCTCCTGGGACTTCAGTTCCGGCGTCTGTCGGAGTCATATTCTTCGTCATCTCATTTCCTCTCTTCTTCCCTCCTCCCCTTCGGGGAGGGCATCCGTAGGTAATGTCGAAGTTGGCCCTGCTTTATCAAGGACTCTATGTACTTCCTCAACTGGAAGCAATCCTCGGTATCATGTCCATGATCCCGATAGAACTGGAAAAACTTTTTCATGTTCTTCTTGTTGTCCGAAATCATGGCCTTCGGACGCTGAATTTGGGTTCCCTGCTTTTCCATGGCCATGAGAATGTTCGTCCTTGTGGTGTTTAAGGGGGTAAAGTTCAACGGTTGCTTCCCTCTCAGCTCCCAAGGTCGACCCCTTGATTCGGTTGGGTAGCGAACTTGTTGGCTCGGCCGCTCGGTACGAACGTGGTCCGGCTTTGGGCCTCCTATCCTCAGCTCTTCAGCTATCATATGCTGTTCTGCCCTTCGGTAAAACTTATCGAGAGTGTCTGGGGGGTCCTTAGAGAACTCGTAAAACAACTGTGAGTCTCTCCCCAGTCCCCGTATCATGGCGAGGATACGTATCTCTGGCCTGAAGTCTGGCACACTTAGGGCTTCCCGACTAAACCTCTCGACATAGTCACGGATAGTTTCTCCATTCTTTTGTGCTATGTCAAACATTTGGACTGGCATTTTCACCGTCGGCCTACTTCCGATGAATTGTTGCGTGAAAGTGACAGACAACTCTTGGAACCCCGTGATGGTTCCGGGGGCTAACGAGTTGTACCATGCCATCGCCGGTCCGGAGAGGGTGACCTCAAAGCATTTGCACAAGGTAGCATCATCAGCACCGTGCAACACCATGTTGCGTCTGTATTTGGTTAAGTGAACCTGGGGGTCACTTCGGCCATCGTAGGTTTCCAAACGAGGTACCCAAAAGTCACTTGGCATAGGTGCTTCGACTACTGTTCAGGTAAACGGTGATTCATCTCCGCTGAAGGTTTCTGACAACCTAGACCAGACGGGTTTTCGAGCTACCTGTCTTTCCACCCTTTCTAACCTCTTTAGGATTTTTTCCATGAGGAGTATGGCGCTGGGCTCTTCTTCTTTCTACCTAGCGGCCTCCAGCAGTGGAGAGCGACACCTCCTTTTTGGAGAGTAACTTTGGCGCCAAGGGGATTGTGATTTCTCTTCTAGTGAAAAACTCCTTTGACGGGGAGTACTGGGCCATTTGGACCCCGTTTCTCCCGTGGGTCGGACTCTGGTGGGCATGTTTTCCATCGATGACTCGTCACGCTGGTCTCCGGTTCCCGAGCTGCGGTAAGTTAACTTCAGGCTTCTCTCCCGATGAGGTGATGGCGAGGGGGTCCTTCGTTCCGTAAGCGTTTGTGGCCACCTTCGGTCCAGTTGCTGTGTCATTTCAGCTACGACTAAGCGCTGAAAATCACGTAGGAAGCTCATGGTAACGGTTAGAGGATGCTCGTCCTCCAGCAAGGAAGTTTCTGCAGTGGGCTGCTGGGTCGCCGACTGAGCCTCCGACACAGGGCGGACTTTGGCAGCCCTTTATCTTTTGAACGCCGAGTCCCTACGACGGTGACCTAGGAAAGGTTTCTCACGGACGGCGCCAAGTGATGCCCATCTGCATCTTCTCTGTATGACATAGTAAGACGGGGAGGGATTTCTGGTGAGGGAGGAACGCTTGAACGAGAAGTTTTCGGGCAGAGATTGCCTGAAACACTCAAAGAAATAAAGGTTAGGAGGTGCTCGGAGTATTTTTCCAGGGAGGGGCTTTCGACGCCCAAGTCAGTATTTTTTAGAGACTAAAAGTAGTGGGGATATGAAGAGAAAAATGTCTCTCTCCGTCTACTGGAGCCATTTCCCCTATATATAGGAGCATATGAATGAATAAATCTGCTTGACGTAACCCGCTTAGATTGCGCCACGTGTTCTGTCGAATGCAATCCGTACCTTTGGGTATGGGGGCCTCTAGCCGTCTGCAGGCCGTTCTAACCAAAGGTCAAGACCAGGGTAGGGCTGCGTGACAGGACGTGTGCGGCGATGGCGTGTCAGAGCGTGTATGAGGGCGGCGTGTTGTGTACGAGGGCAGCATATCAGAGGATCCTTATTTGCTTGTGTCGTACTACTGAGATCCCATCAGTAGAAGAGAACTCTTCGGGACAGGAGGGCTTTCTTTCGAGATCGTTTCAGTAATCCGAGAATCCCCTCACCAAGGATGGTCCCCTTCGGGGACACTTTTCCTTGCCGAAAGTGGTGAGTCTTTCTATCTCGAAGCCGGCTCGGTCACCTTACCGAGGATGGCGATGCACCGTATACCCGAGGTCGATACTGTCGTTGCCAGGGGTGATGGTGGATCATCGAGGTCGGATGTTCAAAGGGCCAGACCCCTTTTTTCCGAAGTCTGTGCTCGCGTTCCTTATGGGTGACGCTCGGCTTTTTGAGGGTGGTGCTTTGCCCGAGCTTATTGGTTTGAAGGGTGATAGTACTTTGGCGATCAATTTTCATAGTGAAATGACATTAAAAAATAGTAATTTATATTTATATAGGGAAAAATGCATTTAAAGATAACAAATTTTGATAATTTAAAATTTCTATTAGTTGTAAAAAAAAAATGTTAGAGATTGAAATTATTGTAGGATGATTATCTTAGAGTTCAAGTTGGGCTTTCAAAAGTTGATATAAAATAGTGTAAAAGTATGAGTCCAAATGTAAGTTGCAAAAACAATAGGGCAAATTATAATTTAGATCAAATAACAGTAGGTTAATGTAAGTATATTGATGCCCGGCGGCATCCTCGTTATATGACATGTTGGCTTGAAGGAGAGACTTTCAGTATGAGGGTGCCTGAAATATTCAGAAAAACAAGGGTTAGGAGCTCCCCGAAATGTATTTCTGAGGAAGGAGCCTCCAACGCCCAAGTCAGTATTTGGGAAGTAAGGAGCAGAGAGTGGAGAGTAAAAGAGTAGAGAGAGTTCTGTCCTCTTACCAAGGTTATTCCCAAGTTTTTATAGGAGGGCGTAGGGAAGAGGCCATTTGACACAGCCTGCTCAGATCATGACACGTGTACGGTTGGATGTGGTCCGTACCTTCGGAGATAAGTATCTCCAGCTGGCCGTAGGCCGTTCTGGTCAGGGGTCAAGAGCGTGTGCGAGGTCTCTGTGTTAGAGGCTGCTTAACCATTTTTGTCATCTCTCCACAAGACCTCTTCAGGAAGCTAGAACCCTTCTGCGTATGGAACTTTTTCGGGACAGGAAGTCTCCTTCAGTCCGACATTACCACCGAGTGTTGTTAGGTGAGGTCCTTCAACAGAATAGGGCACCTTCTGGATACGTTCTCCCTTGCCGAGGATGGGGATGCACACTCCCAAAGTTGGTGGGCACGCCATCCGAGGGTGGTTGTACATGCAATTTCCAAGGTCGGTCTAATCATTTACCGAGGGTAGTCGAGGTTAGAACTAGGTCTTCACCTAAGGTGGTCTTTGAATAGGTGTTCAAATCCCAGAGATATTGGGCCTTCGGTTTTATGGTGGTGTTCACACCGAGGATGGTGGGGGCTTCCCTTTTTCCCGAGGTTGGTCACGTGTGTTCCCCAAGGGTGGTACTCACCAAGCTAATTTGGGAAATCACCAAGGGTAATAGCCATTTGGCTATCACATGCCCCCTTCGGGAAGCCGAAGTTGTATCTTCGATGCTTGAGCTTTTACAAGCGTGTCATGGAACTCTTGAGAGGTGACAGCTGTCTCAACTAGTATAACTGGATTTTTGACCGAGGTTACGTTCTTCGGAAGAGGGCACCACTTTAGCTTAAGATGTCTCTTCAAGCCGAGGTAGTCCCATGGTATTTCCTCATTTTTGGCCAAGCTTTTAATTTTCCCAAAGTTTTTACTTCGGAACGAAGTGCATATTCCCCTTTTGATTTTTTGTTGCCTTAATGAATCGTCACATTTCTTGATCAAATAGACGCATCACTTCGGGCTAACCCTGCATAGGTCTGCTAGCTGTCAGGAAGCGTGCCCTCGTTTCCCATGTTAGGTGACACATGTCACTTGGTGGCTGGCGAACAGTCGCGTTCGTTATGTCAGTTGCGTCTCTTCGCCTTCGAGGGATCATTATGGTGACGCTTCGCCTGCCCCCTTCGGCCTATATAAGCCCTTCCTCCTCAATTTTTTCCACGCTTCTGTTTTTTTGCTATCTTTTGCTCTCGAGTTTCCTCTTGTCTTTTTGTTTTTTCGGCGGCGGTGCTAGTGGCGGAGCAATTTTCGACGACACTTGCGGTGGTCTTCCAAAGTTCATTCCTTGTTCCGAGCTAGGTGGGTCTCCTTTCCGAAGTCGTTCTTAGGTATTTTTTGTGTGTCTTCCCTATTCTTTTTCTTTTGCCTTCCCGAGGTTAGACCTCTTCTTTCCGAACATGTCTGCTCCCAAAGCTAAGGCCTATCCCATTCCTAAGAGCTAGCTTCCCCTCAACTCTCATCCAAGCTGCGCCACTTTGGAGAAAGTTCAAAAGTGGTCGACCAAATTCTTCCTTCCCTCTTATGCTATCACTAGGCTACCCAGTCCAGGTATGCCCAATTATATGCCTTATTCGGACGAGGTTACCGTCTTTCGGGCCCAGCTGAAGGCCGAACTTCGGTATCCTCCACCGAAGATGGTTTGTTACTTTTTCCAATTCCATGGCATAGCTGTGAACCAACTTTCTCCGAACTCCTACTCTTATTTCAACGCCTTCCTTTGCATGTGCGGGGTCTTCAAGATAGAGCCCCACTTCATCTTCTTCATGCAATATTACAAACTCCACCCTGTCCCGAAGGGTAGGTTCTACTTCTTGCTTCCTTAGGGATTTAGGAGCAGGAAGTACACGTTCACCTTTGGGTTGAAGGACAGCTGACAACGGTGGCAGAAGAAGTTCTTCTTTCTAAAGGTCGATGAGCAATGGAACTATGTGCCGACCAAATGGGCTTCGGGGACTTTAGATATTGTTATAGTTGATCCTAGGAAGCTGCTAACCCTAGAGTTAGAAGCCCAATTTGAGGAGTTTGACAGTCGTATTCTGGCTGTCGCGGACTAGGATCCTGAGGTCTCTCCGTGTTCCTTATACCCCTTCCCCATGAGATGAAATCTTATGACCGAAGAGGTTCTTTGAGAGCTAGGGGTGATCAAGGAACACATTACTGACCTGAACATGCCAAAGCCTCCGTTTGATGGGAAAAAGGCGTGGTTGGTAATGCTCCTTCAGAGCGAACTCACGTATTCAACTCTTGAAGAGAGTAAGTTTCTTTTTTCATATATCTCCTTCTGCACTTACACTGATGTTCTTCTTTTTTCAGAGATCGGTGACAAGTCCGCTGCATTTTACAAGTCTTTCTTCCTCGGTCAGGCCAAGAAGGGAGAGCAGAAGAGAAAGAGGTTGGCGCCGAAGAGGAAGAAGGCGCCTGAGGGATCATCTTTGGCCCTTAAGTCACAAAAAGTCAAGGATAACTCCCTTCCTCATCCTCCTGAAGGCGATGTGGAGGTTCAGGATCAAACCTCTGTTCGTGCCGAGCCCCCTTCGGAGCCGGCCATCTACTCAACTCCCCTAAGTCCCAATGCTGCAACGAAGATCTTGGGGACCTCGGTTGGGGGACTGTCGGCTGAGGAGCTTGAGGAGCGCCAAAAGAGGAAAAGTAAGCATGTTCCCGCCGAGGTCCTCGAAGTCAGTGACTCTAAGGGAGACGATGCCGAGCTTTCACCAGGTTTGTCCCTGAGCCATTCTTCTATGAATTTGGGAATTTTTGGCATTTTAGACCTTATAGATGAATGGCTAAGGGATAACGTGCTAATAGAACTTCGGCATGATTTTGCAGAGAAGCAAGCACTTGCTCAGTGGGTGGTGGAGCATGCCCGGAAGAGGGCCCTTCGGGATACCAAGATTCCAAAGGACAAAGTGCCAAGGGAGCCTTTCTAGACCTTCACGAAGGACATGGACTTGTTCTCCGAGGATAGCCAAAAATGGCTCCCCAGATGGCGAAGGGCGTCTTGACAAACGCCACTTTCCAGTCCCTCACGGAGGAGTGTCTGAATGAGGAGGTCCTCGCCGCGAGGATGAATGAACATGCTGCCCAAGTAAGCTTTTGAACCTTTTGGGACTTAGTGAAATTTCCTAAGTTTTTGCCCGTTTCTGATCCTCACTCTGCTTTTCCTTTCACAGCTTTTGGCATATAGTGGATACTTCAAAGCTTGGGCAGCCAAACAGTCTTCGGTCCGAGGTCGGTCCGAAGAGTCCTTGGCAAAGGCCAATGAGCTTCTTGCCAGCTCCGTCATCAAGTACGGAGAGCTTAATAAAATCGCCAAGGAAAAGCTGGCCAACCTTCGGGAAGAAGTTCTGAAGAGTCAGGGGGAGCTCATTCAGGACTTTTCGGTGAAGATGTCAGACCTCAGGTTGAAGGTGATATCTTTGACCTTGGCGAACGAGGCTTTCCAAAAGGATAGAGACGATGCCGTTGCTGATCTTACAAAGGCATTCGCTCTTAATTCCGAACTCTAAGCCGAGGTCGACAAGCTGAGGAAGAAGAAGAAGAAAAGGAAGAAGTTGGAAAGGGAGTTCACGATCCTTAATAATGAACTGGAGGACTTGCATGTGGAGAAGAATAAGTCTGACCAGGCAACCAAGTCCTCTTATCAGGATGGTTTTTGCCTGGTCCTTCACCAAGTTCTCTCCAAATTTCCCAACCTCGACCTTTCCTTCATGGCGGCCCTGGACATCCTTAAAGGACCATCTTAGGAGTGGTCGAGGATAGAGTTCGTCAATCTCCCGGCTGATCCACCTTCGGGCCCAACAGTTGTTGCCAAAGAAGATGATGCTGAAGGTGAGGTAGCTGAAGATGCTTCTTTCCCTTGTAATTTGGTCCCTTTGTACTTCGTAATGAAATTTCAATGAAATTTCTTTCCTCAAAATTTTGGCTAAGTTCCTTACTGAACTATCTTCGGTGTCGAAGGGTGTCATGATCATGCTTGGTCATCATCCTGTGGAAAAAGACCATCTTCTGCGAAACTTAGCACATGTATAGTTAAGTCCCTTTTTTGCCAATCCGCATTTGGTTAACGCTTTTTAGAAAAAGTGACCCTTCGGACATATCCACCTTCGGACCATTTCATCCTTGAAAATTGTTCCAAGTTTTTCACTTATGCACTTCAGGAATTAGCTTCCCTTGGCTTTCCTTCTTCGGGTACGACCATGTTCAGTCACATGAAATGCTCTTCCTCGGAAACCATGTTCAGTTGTAGGAAATATTCACCTTCGGATATAACCATCTTCAGTTACGCCTCTTGGGTGTTTTCGCACAACTTTCTTCTTGAAAATTTTTCTAAGTGTGCAAATTTACTAAGGCACTTTTTATAAAATGCCCATCTTTGGTTGTCATCCATCGGAGGTGACTGTGTTCGGTTGCACATCTTCGGTTAAACTTAACTTTTCGTGAAGTAGCTAGGTGTCTCTTTCAACCATGTTCGGTTGATATTCTTTGGCAAAAGCTGTCTATTTTCATGAATACTTCTTCGACAGTGACCATGTTCATTTTTCCCCCTCAGAAGCAAACATGTTTCATTTTCTCCTTCGTAGGCTAACATGTTCGGCATTATGACTTCAAAAAAAATATATAATCTTGCACGTAGGCATTTTCGGGAAAAACTTCATTCGGTTTTTACACCATGTTCAGTCAGTCACCCTTGGTGAGAATTGTACAATTTTTCCTTAGAAAAAATTACTAAGTATAGAATTTTTTCAAGGAATTTGAATACCATGTATTTTTCAATTCTCCACCTTCGGTGTCACCGAGCTTGTAGACTCCTTTCCGAACTTCATCGAGGACCAAATAAGGTCCATCCTAGTTCACCCAAAGTACTCCGTGTGATGGTCTTCGGGTTTCAAATTTGGCTTTTCAGAGGATGAGGTCCCCCTTCTTGATTCGTTTTCACTTGACGTGCAGGTTGGTAGCGACGGCTACTCTCTGCTGGAAAGCTTTTCTTCTGAGCTCGGCCATCTCTCTATGCTCGTCAATGAGGTCCAGCTTGGTTTTTAAACCGAGGTTGTTCCCTTCTTCGTTGAACACTTGTACCCTGACCGATGGTTGTACGACTTCGACAGGGATAATGGCCTCTGCATCGAAGATGAGTGAGAAGGGCATCTCACCCGTGGCTCTTCTAAGGGTTGTTCGATAGCTCCATAGGACACTCAGAAACTTTCCTGGCCATCTTCCCTTTGCTTCCTTCAACCTTTTCTTCAGGCCATCCTTTATTGTTCTGTTGGACACTTCAACTTACCCATTGCTCTGAGGGTGGGCCACCGGGGCCAAGTGCAGCTTTGTCCCGAGGTTGACTATGAATTCCTGGAAACTTTTATCATTAAACTAGAAACCATTATCAGCTACTATCACCCTCAGTATGCTAAATTTGCATATGATGTTCTTCCAGACAAATATCTGTATATCCTTCGCCGAGATTGCCGTTAAAGGCTCTGCCTCGATCCACTTGGTAAAATAATCTACTGCAACTACGCAGAACTTCACTCCTCCGGGGCCTATTGGGAGAGGGCCAATGAGGTATATACCCCATACGGAGAAGAGGCAAGGGTAGTTTGTCGAAGTTATCATTTTCAAAGGTAGTCTCTGGATAGGTGCGTGTCTTTCGCATTTGTCGCATTTCTAGATGAACTGCCTTGCATCCTTCCTCAAGGTGGGCCTGAAATATCCTTGCCGAAGTAGTACTCCGGCCAGGGCGTCAGTTCCTATGTGAGAACCGCAAGCCCCCTTATGGACTTCTTTCAGGACAGCTTCAAAGTCCTCTTCACTGACACACCTCTGTAACGGACTTGCGTACCCTTGTCGGTACAATTCTTCCCCAATCAGGAAGTATCTTCCCGAGCATTTTCACACTTTTGTGTCTTCAAGAGAATCTTCGGGAAGTTTCGAAGATATGAGGTATTTCTTGATGGGATCTTTCCACCCTCTATCTGAGGTTGTTATGCACAATATCGCTATGCTTGGCTACTATAGTACTTTGGTGGACTTCTTTGATTTGGCCAAAGTGTCTGCTTCCGCATTATCTCGCCGAGGTACATTTTCTATATGTACCATGTCAAACTCTTGGATGAGTTTTTTGACGGGGTCATGGTACTTTGCCAAGGTTGGGTCATTTGCGCCATAGTCGCCGCCATCTGACGGACCACTAGCTGAGAATCGCTGTGGGCCTTCAGGTTTTTCACACCAACTCTCTTTGCCAGCCGCAAGCCTGCTATGAGGGCTTCATATTCGGCGACGTTGTTGGTGACATTGAATCCAAATTTGATGACCTTCCTCGTTTCCATACCTTCAGGACCGCGAAGGATTACTCCAGCTCCTTGGTGTTCAAAACCGGAGGCTCTATCAACAAAGAGTGTCCACTTAGGTTCATCATTTCCGAGGTCTTCCAGGGTATCCTCGGTTTTTGGGACTTCAGCAATGAAGTGTGCCAATGCTTGGGCCTTTATTGTCGTTCTGGGCTCATAGGTAATGTCGTATTCACTGAGCTCAATGCACCATTTTGACAATCTCCCCGAATGGTCTACCTTCCTCATGACATCCCGAAGAGGTAGGTTACTTCAGACAGTAATAAGGTGTCTTTGGAAGTAAGGTCGCAACCTTCTACTTGCCAATACTAAGGCATAGATGGCCTTCTGTAGAATGGGGTACTTAACTTTGGCACCATGTAGGGACTTACATAGTACACCGGCCACTGCCTTCCTCCCTCTTCATTTACAAGCACCGAACTCACCGCTTTTTCTGAGGTAAAGGATGAGAGGTTCTCTTTCCCTCGGCTGCCGAAGTGTCGGCAAACGGGTTAGGTAGCTTTTGAGCTCATCCGAGGCCTTTTGGTAGTCTTCGTTCCAAGGATATTCCTTGGAACCGAAGGTATCTTCATTTTTTGCTGCTTTGGTGAGTACTTTGAAGAACGGTTGACACTGATCCCCATATATGGAGATGAATCTACTGAGGGAAGTGATTCTCTCAGTCAGCCTTTGCATGTCCTTGGTTGTTGTGGGAGTTCGGAATCCTAGCAGGGCCTTAACTTTTTCTGGGTTGGCATCGATACCTCTTTCCGATACAATGAATCCAAGGAACTTGCCCGCATTGACCTCGAACACGCACTTCTCTGGGTTGAGACGGATTCTGAATTCCCGAAGTCGGTGGAATGTTTCCTTTAAGTCTAAGATATGACTAATAGGCAGTTTGCTCTTAACTATCATATCATCGACATATACTTCCATATTCCTCTCAATTTGAGTGTCGAACACCCTATTCATCAGCCTTTGGTACGTCGCCCCTGCATTCTTCAGACCGAAGGGTATTCTGACATAGCAATAGGTCCCGACTTCGGTGATGGAGGCAGTTTTTTCCTCGTCTTCGGGATCCATCCGAATTTGGTGGTATTTACTGAAGGCATCGAGGAAGTTGAGCAGACCATATTTAGCATTGGAGTCCACCAATTGATCTATTGGTGGCAAAGGATATGAATCCTTAGGACAAGCAACATTTACATTTCGGAAGTTGATGCACATTCGGAGTTTATTACTCCCTTCTTTTGTAGCAATGACAACATTGCTAAGCCATTTGGGGTACTTGACCTCTCTTATTACGCCTGCTTTCGTTAATCGTTGGACTTCGGTTCTAACGAAGTTGTTCTTATGCGCCGAGAGGCTTCGCTTTTTTTGTCGAACAGGCTTCACCTCCAAGCGCACTTTAAGGCTATGTTGGATTATACGAGGGTCTACCCCAAGCATGTCCTTCGGAGAGTAGGCAAACAGATCTTTGTTCATTAACAGAAAAGATACAAGCTTTTCCTTGTCACCTTCGGCCAGTTGTTTCCCCACTCGGGTACTTTGGCCTGGGACAAGTTCTACATCCTCTGTTTCTATTTTTTCGAGGTCACCTGGTCCTTCCCCCATTGCCTCCTCTCCGAGCATGGTCTTTTCTTCCAAAGTCTGTGCATGGATCTTCATTGGCCTTTGTCTTGCTTTCACAAAGACTTTCCTCACTTCGGCTTGGTCAATGAATATCTCCGCATCGCCTTCCTTCATACCGAAGGTGACTGTCAAGTACTTCACATCCGGACGAATGTGGAGATTCCCTTATGTCTGCCTTCCAAGGATGGCATTATATAAAGAAGGGACATCTATGATGATGAACCTTGTCATTGTGGAGCCGAAGAGCTCTTTCTTGCTCTGAACTGAAGTTCCTTTTAACATCAGAGGTAGGTCGATCCACCCGAGGACAGGGAGTTTGGATGGGCCTACCTCGAAGGTAGGGGAGGTGACAGGTTTGAGGTCACTTTTTGAGATGCCTAAGTTCGGTAGTAGGTGGGAGAATAGAACATCGACATTGGAATCATCATCGATGAGCACTCTTTTGACGTCCCAACTCCCTGTCCTTGCCATAATTAGGAGGGGGTCATCATGAGGGAACTTCACGGTAGACCCATCTTTCCGAACAAGCTTGTTCACTGGGTTCCCTAACTCCATCATCGAGATTTCCCGGACTGTCCTTTTCCTTTCAGCTGAGGTTATTCCAGTGGTGATTGTCTGGATTACTCCCGTCGGAAGTGGTGGATGCTTCCTGGGACTTCGGTTTCGACGTCGGTCGGAATCATAGTCCTCGTCTTCTCTTTTCCTCTTTTCTTCCTTTCTTCCTTTCGGTGAGGGCATACACAGGTAACGCCAAAGTTGTCCTTGCTTGATCAAAGACTCAATGTACTTTCACAACTTGAAGCAATTCTCGGTGTCGTGCCCATGATCCTTGTGGAACTGGCAGAACTTCTTCATATTCTTTTTGTTGTCCGAGGTCATGACCTTCGGACCCTAGATCAGGTTCTCTTGCCTTTCCATGGCCATCAATATGTTCGTTCTTAAGGTGTTCAAGGGAGTGGACGACATTGGTTTCTTCCCCCTCTATTTCTGAGGTCTTCCCCCACCCTCGGTTGGGTGCTGACGTTGGTGACTCTGACCTTTTGAGTGATGGTGATTAGACTTCGGCCCTCCCATCCTCAGCTCTTCGACTGTCATGTGTTGTTCTGCCCATGAGTAGAATTCTCCGAGGGTGTCCAGGAGATCTTTGGAGAACTCGTAGAAGAGTTGTGAATCTCTCCGAAGTCCTCTGATCATGGTGAGGATGCGAATTTCGGGGGGGAAGTCAGGAACGCTCAGGGCTTCTTGGTTGAACCTCTCGACATAGTCCAAAATGGTTTCCCCATTCTTTTGGGCTATGTCAAACATCTGGATGGGCATCTTCGCCATCAGTCTGCTTCTAATGAACTGTTGAGTGAATGCGGTGGACAACTCCTGGAAACCCATTATCATTTTGGGGGTGAGGGAGTTACACCACGTAGTCGCTGGCCCGAAGAGAGTAACTTCAAAGCACTTGTAGAGGGTGGCATCATCAGCGCCTTGTAACACCATGCTGTGTCTATACTTCGTTAGGTGGGCTTGGGGGTCACTACACCCATCATATGTTTTCAAGCGTGGTACTTGGAAGTCACTTGGCATGGGTGCCTCTACTACTACACAGATGAAGGGTGACTCTTCTCCGGTAAAGGTCTCCGACAGCCTTGACCAGACAGCCTTCCGAGAAATCTGTCTTTCTACTTTTTCCAGCCTTTCCAGGATCTTCTCCATGAGGGTGGTAGTACTGGTCTCTTCTCATTGCCTAGTGACCTCCGGCAACGAAGAGCAATGTCTCCTTTTTGGGGAGTAACTTCATCGGCATGGGGATTGTGACTTCTCATCCAGTGATGAACTCTGCCAATGGGAAGTTTTAGGCCCTTTTGACCCCGTTTCTTTAGCACAATGACCTTCAGGGGGTACGTCCTCTGTTGAGGACTCATCGCGGAAGTCCCCACTTCCTGAACTTCGGTGAGTAGACTTAGGACTTCTCTCCCGACGGGCAGCTGGTGAAGAGGCCCTTCAGCCCGAAGGTGGTTGAGACCACCTTTGGTCAAGCTGTTGTGTCATCTTAGCCACAACCGAGCACTGAAAATCAGGCAGAAAGCTCATCGTGACCGTCAGAGGACGTTCGTCCTCAGGCAAAAAAGTCTCTACTGTAGGTGGTTCAGTCGCTGTTGGAGCTTCAGGCACGGACTAGGACTTCAGGAGTCCTTTGTCCTTAGAACGTCGGGTCTTAACAACGGTGACTTGAGAGGGAGTTCCCACAGACCGCGCCAAATGATGCCCGGCGGCATCCTCGTTATATGACATGTTAACCTGAAGGAGAGACTTTCGGTATGAGGGTGCCTGAAATACTCAGAAAAAAAAGGGTTAGGAGCTCCCCGGATATGTGTTTCTGAAGGAGGAGCCTTCGACGCCCAAGTCAGTATTTGGGAAGTAAGGAGCAGAGAGTAGAGAGTAAAAGAGTAGAGAGAGTTCTGTCCTCTTACCAAGGTCATTCCCAAATTTTTATAGGAGGGCGTAGGGAGGAGGCCGTTTGACACAGCTTACTCAGATCATGACACGCGTACGGTTGGATGTGGTTCGTACCTTCGGAGATAGGTATCTCCAACTGGCCATAGGCCGTTCTGGCTAGGGGTCAGTAGCGTGTGCAAGGTCTCTATGTCAAAGGCTCCTTAACCGTTTTTGTCGTGTTTCCACAAGACCTCTTCGAGAAGCTAGAACCCTTATGCGTATGGAACTCCTTTGGGATAGGAGGTCTCCTTCAGTCCTACATTACCACCGAGTGTTGTTAAGTGAGGTCCTTCGATAGAATAGGGCACCTTCAGGAGACGTTCTCCCTTGCCGAGGATGGGTATGCACACTTCCAAAGTTTGTGGGCGCGCCATACGAGGGTGGTTGTACATGCAATTTCCGAGGTCAGTCTAATCACTTACCGAGGGTAGTCGAGGTCGGGACTAGGTCTTGACCTAAGGTGGTCTTTGAATAGGTGTTCAAATCCCGGAGACATTGGCCCTTCGGTTTTATGGTGGTGTTCACACTGAGGATGGTGGGGGCTTTCCTTTTTCCCGAGGTTGGTCACGTGTGTTCCCCGAGGGTGGTACTCACAAAGCTAATTTGGGAAATCACCAAGGG
Organism: Aquilaria yunnanensis; assembly: GCA_039654915.1. NCBI lineage: Eukaryota > Viridiplantae > Streptophyta > Magnoliopsida > Malvales > Thymelaeaceae > Aquilaria > Aquilaria yunnanensis. The sequence continues at coordinate 83,094,983 of CM077598.1, forward strand.
TAATAGTCATTTGGCTATCATATACCTTCTTGCTATATAGTACTATCCTTTTCACAGCAACTGGTGCTAAAAAGTTCTTCAACTTCAGGTGATGTTTAGAAATGCAGTTCTAATGATGTACTCTCTCCGTTCCACATTTTTTGCATCATATTATTTTTTTGGTCATCCCAAATTTTTTGCACCATTTCCTTTTTTGACAAATTTTAGAGCATAGAATGATTGTTATATTCTCATATCACATTAACTTTCACCATCTCAAACGCCTCTTCCTCTCTTTTTCTTCATCTACTGTGATTGACAGGTTCAATCACCTTTGCTTGGTCGCCTCTACCTTCGCCGTCACTTGTCTGCCTCCACTTCCGCCATTGTTCGGTCGCCATCATTTGTTTTCCATTGCCAGATCAAAATCAATAGATCGAGTTCAACATCAAAATCAAGGTGGCGGATTGAGACGAGTCAATGCTCTAGGTTGAGGTAGGATAAAGGCAAAACTCGAAGGCATTTAGGCCGAGAATCGTGATCAACGCGATTTTGTACTTTGACGATTGATTAACGTGATGGATCTACAAATCAATGAGGATGATGCGATGCATCGATGGATTGAAGGCAAGATCGACTAAGGCAAGGATGACGGATCGACTAATCGACACAAAGATTCGAGGACGGTGGACAATTCGAGGATGGCGGCAGGGCGTTGCTTAAAGGTGGGCGCTGCTCAACAGCAACTAATCATTTGAGAGAGAAGGGTATATTTGTCTGAAACGTGAAAATTTTAACTAACCTAAAAAATCGTGCAAAGTCAAATGGTGTAGTCAATGTGGAACGGAGAGAGTATTAGAGAAAGTAAGGGAAAAGATAGTAGATTACATCTACTTACGGGTCATTTGCTCGTTGATGTAAATATGGCATTTGTTATGTTTTTGAGTTATAAATGATGGACTCCAAGTGTAATGGTCTCAAAGAAATTGTGTAAAGAATTTGTCTCTGCACTATTTCCTGTTGAAATTGGCAACTTGAGATTCACTTCATAGCATTTTCAGTTGCTTTGGTTTGCATAAACTTGATTCCAGTTTAAGGCCTTCATTAACGGAAACCCAGTTCTAGTTGTGCACTTTTAAGATCTCCTTAGGATCATGAGGTCTTAACCCAATTATGACTGGTATAAAGTCTCTACTTCTAGATGAGCAGATGCTATTGGAAAAATAGTAGTTGGGTTGTTCAAAGTATTCATGTTTACATGCCCCAAATGACAAGAAAACACCAACAGAAAGTTTTATGTGTTGTGAACAAGCACCTTCCATTTGCTACTCCACTAACTTCTTCTGTGGACTGGTTCAGACTGTTTAATAGACGTAACCTTTGACGAACATTCCTCTTTTGGCCTCCTCGGACTCTCCCTCTCCCGTGTATTTTCCAAGCTGAGCCAGAGAGTTGGCCTTTGCCCTAACGAGCAAAGTCTGCTGAGCTGCCTTAACATTCTCAGGTCTACCTCCCCATGTCTTCAGGCAGGTGTTTTGAAGGGCTCTCGCGTATGAGAACGACACATGCCATGGGTTCGAGGCTTGGTTCATTGCGTTCAGATTCAGGGTAGCCTCAACCTCAGACTGCCCTCCAGACAGAAACTGCTCATCCATACCATCAACAACAAAGTATTAAGTTATGTCGAGTCATTCTTATCTCTTGGATCAAGTGTTGTGGAAGATGATAATACTATGCAAAGAGATGAAATAGGGTTGAGCTAGATACAGATCGTTCAAAGCAGTAAACGAAGTAGTATTTGTTTTGATTCCTTCGTTTTCGGCTTACCATGATTCCAGGGACAGGGGGAGGGATCCTTCTGTGGAGAAGCTTGAGAGTGTAGTCAGCAACCTGTTGAGGGGCGGCCTTGTCCTTGCACTCGGCTCCTGGAGTGACCATGCTGGGCTTTAGCAGAATACCTTCAAACATCACATTGTTCTCTGCGAGGTTGTAGAACACTTCAGCCCACACCTTCTGAGCCACCTCAAAGGTCCTCTCAATTCCATGCTCTCCATCCAGCAATATCTCTGGCTCCACTATTGGAACCAATCCATTGTCCTGATTTTAACCACAACCATTGTTAGGGTTAGTTTATCAGATTACTTGCTAGCAACCCCAGACTTCTGCATTCAAACGTTACTTTTTTCCTTACCTGAGAAATTGCTGCATAGCGGGCGAGGCCCCATGCAGCTTCTTTCACAGCAAGGGCAGACGGGCCATTTGGAATGCTCACAACCGTGCGCCTGCATATTTCCATTTCGACCAGTTAAGAGAAGTATGAACATAGGACTTTGCTGCAAGAGTGGTGGAAATTATAAGAAGTGAACAAATTTTTTGCTATAGCTGTTTACCATTTTGCAAATCTTGCTCCTTGTTGGTAGTAAGCAGCGGTGCGAGAGGCGAGGCCGTCAAGACCTTGGCACCAAGATTCACCGTTTGAGCCAGCCAGTGGAACAAGGCCCTGTGTGTATAAGCCAACATAAGGTGATTATTGAAAGTTGAATTAGCAAATTTAAGGTAGAAATCTTGTGAGACTTACCTTGTCGACCTTGATGCCTGGAACAATGTTCTGCTGGACGAGGACATCAACCATCTTCTTCCCATCAATGGTGAATTGGTAGAGAGTCTCTTCAAAGAGAATGGCTCCGGAGATGTACTGGCCGAGCCCAGGAGCTGTGACCAACAGAGTCCGGTATGCTTGCCGGTTAGCCTCGGTGTTTTCAAGACCTATTGAGGCCAACCGTTTCCCACATGTTGCATTGGACTCGTCCATGGCCAAAATTCCCCTCCCGGGAGAAGCAATAGTTTTCTGCACATCAACCAGTATATCTTCCCGTTTTATCCACACTCTAAAAGTACAGCAGACAAATTTTTAACTAGTTCTAAATTCTTGCACTCAGAAGCTTCACAATTCCTGTGTCAGCGTTTGTTTTCTGCTCCTAGGGACAAATTCTTCTATAGTATTTCAGCACCTTGTAGACAACATGGTTTAGAAGCCTTAGGCAACAAGATACCTAGGTGCGTTCTTCAGTTCTAAGTCTGTGTATATATGGGAGTATAAAGGTTCAAGGAAATGTTGCTTGTGACATACCGCAGTCTTGACAAGCTCATCGGCGTAGGAAGCCCGCACACTGAACGCAACCCGGTTGCTGCGCACAAAAGTGGCAGGGGCTTGCAGCGCAATCTGGCCGTTGAACCAATCGGACTTGACGGCCGGTGAGGTCTTGAGAAAAGAGGCAGAGGCCATTTGTGTTCAGCTCTTTCTATCTCTCTGGCTCTCCCTCTCTAGCACATATGAGGCTACTTGTGATTCCCTCTAATTTATAGTTCCAAAGTGCTTGCCAAAGATATCTTGTTTGAGGCTCTAAACAACTGGCCAATCAGAGGGTGACACTTGATGTCTGGTAAATTGGCCGGGCTTGGAACGGCTCAGATGTGGCTGATAAGGTTTTGGGAGCATCGTTCTGTGCGAAACGCTCTATGAAAATCTTCTCTGGTTCATGGTTATATTTTCTCAGTTGTCACACCAGAAAAATGAATGGAAATAATGTAAATGAGACAAACACGTTTTGTTTCTTTAATTATTTTTCTTTTCTTTCGGCTTGAACTTGCATGAAAACGATTGCGTGAAAGACAAGGTGTTGACAACAATACCTGATGCAACGACTACAGATTTTAAACAAACTTGTGCTTTCAAAATAATATTAATACCAACATCTGGGGCTAGTATTAGGTCATAAAAAGCTTAATCTTTAGTTGCTAAAGTTATGTTTCTACCTTCATGTAAGTTTCTTCTTGATTGTAAGACGTTTTATGTTGTCCCTTGATCAACAGGTTTTAATTTGATAAACTTTGTATCTTAGTGCTCATCCAACCTAGGCAACCCGCAAGACTAACTACTTACATATTTCGGTTTGGGAAACGTTACATGTTGAAATCAAAGCCTAAAAATCATATCCCAGCTTGTGTTTCAGAGCATTAATGAAAATGAGAAACCCGCCTGCGTAAGTGTAACCCAACTAGTCTTACTGGGTCTCACAAACGAAAGGAAAAAAAAAAACAAATCACTTCCCCTTTGACAAGCATATGTTTATCTACGGAGCTATTCCTGGGTTCCAAACCTGGCCACTGATTTTGCGGACTAAGCTATAAGACTCCATTGTCCTCAGAAAGCAGTGCAGTCTAAAATATCTGCAGCTGTGACATCAATGGTCCCAGAATCACAAAGAATCGGAAGCAAACCACATTCCAAAATGCATCGGATCTTTCTTGGCCTGTGAATGTTTGCATTAGTTTAAATTCTCCAGCTTGGGAGTCAAAAGAAAAGGAAACCGACCATTCCCAGCCGCTCATAGTCACAGGCTGTGAATATGGTAACAACTTGAGGTTTAGGGCCACAGACTTATCTCCAGAATGCATAAATAAGCCTAGAGTAGGAGGGCCAGAGCCGGTTAACTGGAGCCTGAATCTTACACAAAAAGCATGGATATGAAGACTTCTGTAATCACCAATGGCACAAAGATCACTTAGCTTCCTTTGATCTAAACTGTACATCTATGAAGGGAAGGAAATAAGGACGGGGAGATAAACTAAGACAAGAATTCTTTTTCTCAGTCTCTACAATGTAAAGCAACAACCATCAAGCAACAACAACAGCAGTGACAGAGTCATACAGGTTCTTGTGACCTAGTTTCGATTTACCGTGAACAAAATTTTTAGAAATCTAGTTCAGCAAAATTGGGTGAACTGGGAGTGCTGGAAGATAAAACCTCGTATTATCACTTGAGATAAGTAGACGAGACCCATAGCAGCACATAGGTTATCAGTGAAGACATCACTTCGAAGGCCCTCGGTCCTTTAAGTACAGGTGGAATGACAGATACCATCAAGAAAGTACCCAAAATCCAGGAAATAACAAAAGCTCCAACTCTGCAAGTGCAAGATATAGGTCAATTTCTGATCAACAGCAGTTAAATGATGCAATAACTGCCAAACAGAAAAAATGATGCACGTATACTTTGGGACAACAGAAAAAGCTAAAATGTTGTAGTCGAGTCAAGATTTTGGAGAACTACATAAAAGCATCAAGAGCAGTGTTAGGGATTTAGAATCATCCGATGCAGTTGTAAGTAATGAAACCAATAGCAGCACATACCCATAAAGCAGAGCTCGGATTTTGCTCTTCAGCCGATCATTTATGAAGTAGATAGTTGCAATAAGTGAAATGGCTACCTGAAGGGTCGGGCCTTCTTCAGTTGGGAAGAGAACAGTTAGAGCACCGAGTACCATAAATGCAATGGCAGTTCTTACAATGAATTTAGTGGCAGGAGTTTGGAATCTGTTCATGACAGCCTGTACAAAACGGGACTGTCGAACTTCACGAACTTTTTTCTTAATATCAATTTTTGGGTTCTTCCTCTCATAAAATTTCTGCATGATTATTTTGTCATGGGCTGATTCAATTGCATCAACACTAGGTTTGTGCCACCCATATTTACTGATGAGAAAATTTCTTGCAGCCTGAATTTCTTCTTCAGATGCCTCCCTGCTTATCCCTAGCCTTTTGTACGGATCGCTGATGTTAATTCTGGGAAAGACAGCTGAACCTGAAATGTCAGGAAACCACAGCATAACTCCATGATTATGATAAATGTAACTCAGCAAATCAAGGATAAACAGCAGAAGCAGGTGATGAAAATAAAATTATAGGAGAATAACTTTAGAAGTTTCACAAAGGCACCAAAAGAACTTAAAACATGTACAAGTATTCTCAACAGAGAAATCAATGATTTCAGAGTGAACTTCGCCAATGTTATGCCCTAGCTGAATGGGTGTTATAATGTATAAGTTACACAAACAATCTGTTGCTTAATATATCATTAGCAACCAATCTGCAGACTAGCTGAATATGGTGTCGAACAAAATTCTGTATCAAGATAAACTGCCAACTACAACAGAACCATAACAAAGAGGAAGAAATACCAGCAGGTTCATTAGTCATATCACCATACGAAGCTTCCACAGCACATACAGTGAAGCGGCTTTTGCTTTTTACACAACTTAGAAGCTGCCCAGCAGAATACCCCCTGGGATCCAAAGACAAAAATTCAAAAACGTAAGGCCATTACCAACAGAAACAGAGCCAGTAGCATTGTCTAAGAAAGATCATGACCATTTCGTTTACATACGTAGAACATGAAGAGATAGTACCTATTTAAGCGAATGGCTTTACGGATGCCAATACACAGAACAGCTGAAACTTGTGTGGATACCAATTCTTGGCCGTGCTTCGGCATCCACAGAGAACATCTTGAGGGACTTCCCGTCAATCCAGAAACGCTCATTTTTCACAAACTCAGTGTCTGTTACGTGCAGATAGCTTTCCTAGAACAAGTCAAAGCGATACAGAGACCAAATTAGTCACACTGAGATGAATAACAGAAATCAATCATAATAATTCACTGAAAAAGTGAAAACCCAGAAAACGATTGACATTCCATAGCGAATTCAGTGCCACCATGTGCTCGTGTTCAACAAAAAAACCTAGCTGAATTATCATAACATGAAAAAAATCCAAAGGACCTCGAGAACACGAAAGGCCGGGAAAATGACAGAGCTAAGTCCGTCAGATCGTTGTGTCTTCTCCGAGGAGCTCTAGAGAGCAAAAGGATTAACTAGGAAGGCAAAAAAAAAACACTCAAAAAGAAGCTAAGTTCAAATTTCTGGACTTCTGAGAAGCGAAAAAGGAGATGAAGTACCTTAAAATGATTCCAATAATTTGATCTGGAGAAATCGCCTGCGCTGCGCCTACAAACCCTGCTCCTCCCGGGAATCCAATCCTTTGTAGATTTGTTGCTAAATCGACAGACAATATAAACAAGATGCAAAACAACGTCGTTTCAGCATGAGATAAAACAAAAATGCCAATAGGAAAGCAGGTTCTTGGCCCTCACTAGGTGTCCCACAGCTGAACGACACCAAATTCTGCCCCGTCTTATATATATTTTGTGGTACAGATATGATAGGGGAAAAAAACTAATCTCTAACCAAATAACCTTCTTGCATATCAGCCAAAAGAAAGTGGGCTAAATAAAACATAGTCACTTGATGATAGATGTGTTTACGACTAGCCATGAACTCCGCACACGCATTACCTTCTCTAAAAACATGTCCCATATCATCAATGCCCCATCTGCCCATGAGAGCCAATAGTCGTCCAACAAACTATACAGAGGATGGTCTCAAACATTGCTATTAAGAAGATGCACATGCCCCAATGAATCCACTTCCACAATAGCACCAAAATATTCCATTTGCTGCAAAATGAGCAAGCGCTAACACAGACCAAGGTGGTCAGGCTACAAAATTGAACTATCCCCAGACAACACGAAAATCCCCTTACCCATTGGCTAGAACAGTCCCTAATCCATCCGCTACAGCTTTGTCATATCGCCAAGAATCATCAAAATTCAACTTAACACACCCCAGCAAAGGCAGCAACCACCTTACCAAAGAATCCATCTGCCTGTTGCATGACATACACCATACAAGATTCTATTGTAACATAAACATTATTAGAGATGGCAATTAGATGGATCGGGTCAAGTTTCAGTAAATTATTCAAGTTTCGGGTATAATCAGTTTATCATGAATTTAAGTTTATGTCAAGTTCGGATTGATTTTCGAGTAGAGTGCATTTTGGGTTCATGTTGGATTGGGTTAAGTTTTATTAGGTTCGGGTTCAATATAGGTTATATTCAATTTCAGTCTTAGATGACTTTAGATTTGATCATTCAGGTTTTGGGTAAAATTCAAATTGACCTATCAGGTTTATTTGGTTAAAGTCAGATTTTGTTAGGTTCAAACATTAGGTTATTTCATATACATGATCATTTCAAGTTTAGGTTATGATGGCGCGGCGTTCGCCATCATTTGTGTTTCCGCCGTGGTCTATGGTTGAATGTCGCGCGTGGCCGTCTGATGATGGATGGCGGTGGCCGAAGAAGGTTCCCGGTGCTGGAGAGAGCCTGAGAAATGGGACGCCCTCAAGTGGTCCAGCCTGAAAAACAGAAAAAACAGGGGTTAGGAGGTCCCCGGAGTGGTTTTCCGGGGAGGAGCCTCCGACGCCCAAGTCAGTGCTTTTAAATGACGAAGGGTAAGCACAATAGATTTGCCGGGAGGGTTTCTCTGGTATGCACGGAAGGGAAAGAATCTCGCCGGACGCGTTTTTCCGGCATGTTTTTAGAGAAAAGAGAATGCTAGAACTTTGGAGTCTTCTTTAGGCCCCCTTTTCTCAGGAGCCTTTCCTGCTATAAATAGAGGAAAATAGGCCCCTCTGATTGTGACACGTGTATGGACAGATGCCATCCGTACCTCTAAGCAGAAAAAGGGGCCAGCCGCGTGCAGGCTTTCTCGGGCAGTGATTTGTCGAGAATCGTGTCTTAGTGTGCCAGAGCACGGACTACAGTGCCCTGTCAGAATGCTTCAGGTCAACGTCTGGTGCGTACAGGCGAACATGTCAGAGGCTCCTTTGCGTCCCGCATCGCTCCGCCGAAGTCCCTTCGGCCGACGTTACTTTTTAGTGGGACGAACAGGGACCTCTTCCCGGGGTGATACCGTCTCTCCCGGGTTACCCACTTTTCCGAAGTGGGTTCATTCGTCTTCCGAGGGAGAGGCGATATGGAAAATTTCCGAGGTCGGTGCGATGGGGCTTCCGAGGTCATATATGTCAAGTGTGTGGCCTCCTCCCCCGAAAATCAGTAGTCAGGGCGATGGCACTTCGGCCATCACATGCCCTCCTTCGAGAAGCTGAAGTGTGACTTTAGCTTGTAGCCCTTCCGGGAGCACCTTCAGAGGATTCAGCTTATATCATTTGCAAGGAAGGTACTTCGCCATTTTAAGGGTGTAGTCTGCTCGGGCGGATGTCGCATAGCTGTCTTTTGGTGTCTTCGAGATTTCCAATCTTGTCTTTTCAGTCTCAGATCAGTGGACTGTCATGCCTTAGAAAACATGCCCTAGTTTTTCGTGATAGTCGACACGTGGCAAGCGCCGATTGGTATGGCGCGTCTTTTTGCGTGGGAGGAGTAATTATGGTGACTTTTCGCTCCCACGCAGTAGTTATGACGCCTTTTCAATTGCCCTTCCCTGCTCTATATAAGCCTTTCCTGTGTGACTTCTTATTTGTTTTTTCCTTGCTCTTGCCTTTGCTCTCGTTTTTTCTTGCCTTTTCCATCTCTTTCAGCGACGGTCTGTACGGCGGAGCGATTTCCGATGATTATTTACGACGGCTTTTCTTTTAGCAACAGTTTGCACGGCGGAGTGATTTCCAGTGATTTTTTACGACGGCGTCCAGGAATCCTGATTTCGGCAAGGCTTTTCGTGAGTGCCTTCCTTTGACTTCTGCCAACTTCTCAATTTTTTGGCTAACCGTTTTTGGACTCATACTGATGCTTTTCCCCTTTTTCAGAGATGGCTGTCGATTCTGCCGACTACTACAAGAGTCTCTTCCTTGGTCAGGTAGAGAAGGGAGAACAGGCGAAGAAAAGTGGCTCCAAAAGACGTAAGTCTGCTGGGAGCAGACCGTCTTCGGCCAAGAAGTCCAAGAAGAAAGCCCTTACTCCACCTTCGGAAGATGTGGTGGAGGTCGATGAAGTTATTGGTGCCTCCACCAAGGCTGCTATCTCAACTGATGTGATAACCAGTTCCACCGACGTGGCTGCAACCTTCGCCATGGTTGATGTCACTCCGATATCTACCAGGGTTGCTGCCCCCTCCGAAGTAGCTGCAACATCTTCTGAGGCTGTTGGTGCTGCAGCCGAGGTGCCCGCCGGAGTAGTCACCCTTTTCACTCCGTCGAGTCCTACCTCGTCGGTGGAGCTTTTAGGCTCTTTGCCTAAGAGTCCTACTGCTAAAAGGCTGGGGAGGCGCCGCAAGGATAAGGGCAAGCATGCTCCGGCCTTTTTGGAGGAGACAACCGGGGTTGCGTCAGGTTTACGTCGAATCCTCTTTTGGCACTTGCTCCCTTATAACTTGTGTTTTCGAGGAGCTCTTTCTGACTTACGCCCCTCCGTTTTACAGAGGACCAAGCAGCCCCAGTATGGATAACTGATCATGCCCGAAAAAGGGCCCTTCGGGACTCCCTTCTCCCAAAGGATAAAGTTCCGAGGGAGCCGTTTTGGTCCTTCACGGAGGACATGAACTTGTTCTCCGGCGATTGCCAAGAGATGGCTCCCCAGATGGCGAGGGGTATTCTCACTGAGGCTTCTTCTAAGGCGGTTGCCGAGGAGTGCGCTTCTAGAGACATTCTTGCCACTAGAGTCTCTGAACGCGCCGCTCAGGTGATCCTTTTGACCTCCTCTCTCTTGCCCAAGTGTTCTGCCTTCCCTTATGCTGCTTTTACTGAGGATTTTCTCCTTCTCCTTTGCAGCTTTTGGGGTATAGTGAGCACCTCCGAATTTGGGCGGCGGAGCAGTCTTCTGCCCGAGCTCGGGCTGAAAGTGAACTGGAGAAGGCCAGGCTTTTCCATGTTAACTTGGACATAGCGAATGTCGAGTTAATGCGCATAGCCAGGGAGAAGGTGTCTTTGCTCTGGGATGAGTTCTTGATAGGCCAATCAGACCTTTTGAAGGACTTTTCTTGTAAAATGCACGACCTTGGCGAAGAGGCTGTGCGTTTGACTTCGGCCAATGAGACCCTTCGGAAGGAGAAAGAAAAGGAAGCTGCCCTTCTGAAGAGAACTCTTGCCGAAAAAGCGGCTCTTCAAGCCCGGGTTTATTTTCTGATGAGGAGTGCGGCAAAAAGGAGGAACGCGAAGGGACTAGTGCGGAGGATAGCCGATCTAAAAGAGGAGGTCCTGGGTCTCGAGAAAAAGGTTGTTGTTCTTGAGAATGAGGCGGACTTGCTGGACGTAGAACGAGACAAAGCAGCCCAAATGTCGAAGGTGTCCCTTCAGGACGGTTTTTGTCTAGCTCACCATCAATTTCTGCAACAATATCCGGACCTCGAGACCTCCTTTCTTTCGGCCATGGACATTCCCACGGGTCCTCGGTGGGCTTGGTCGAAAGCTGATCACCTCAACCTGCCACCTGTTCCTCTTGACGGCTAAAGACACGGGAGCGGGAACTTCTCGCGTCACCGGGGATCCTTAGATATTCTAGGGTTTTTTGTACCCTTCTTGTATCAAAGACTTTCTTTAATGGATTCCTCCTTATTTCTTCACTTTGAGCCATTTTTTGTTTTTCCAGTTGCCCTGGCCACTTTCGGCTAGGGGAGTTTCGGGGAACCACTCCCTGGCCTTTCTGCTGGCCGACCTCGTTTTTTCGGCTATCAAAGACTTTTCAGGCGAACACTTAGATTGCCTTTGATGGATGCCATGCCGCCCTTCTCTTTAGAGAAGGAAAACGTAGCCTTTGAGTATGCGTGCTTTAGCCTTGTTCGGCGGGTAACCTGTGCAGGAGAAAAGAGAAATTTCTCTAAGTACAGCCTTTTTACTTAAAAATTCTAAGTACGAAATGAAATTCTAAATGTAGAATTCTGCAATTTTCTCCCTTTGATGCTGCCAAGCTGATAATTCTTTCTTTCGGACCTCGCCCTTAATCAAGCGAGGTTGTTTTGGTGGGCGAAGTTCTCCCCTGAGATAGTCCTCGGGGGTCTGTCTTGGCCCATTCGGAGAATGAGATCTCCTTTTGGCGTTCAGCGCACTTTTGCGCCTATGGCCACCTTTTACGGAGAAAACATTTCTCCAGAGCTTGTTTACACTTTAGGGAGTGGCTCGATTTTGGTTCCCCATTTCGAAGCTACTTCTTTCTTAGCCGTGCCTTCTTCCCGAACTTGTTCTCTTTTGGGTGGTCAATTTCAGCTGTTAAACCAACCGGGAAGCGAGGTCTTTTTCCTTAGCGGCCGAAGTTCTCCTCTGAGGTAACTCTCGAGATTCGGCATTTGGCCTTTCGGAGAACGAGGTCTACTTTTGGTGTTGGCGGAATTTTGCGCCCATGGTCGCCTTTTTCGGAGAAGACACCTCTCGTTAGCTCGTTCATGCTCCGGGGAATGGCTCGAGTTTGGTGGCCGAAGTTCTCCCCTGAGTTTGGTGGCCGAAGTTATCCTCTGAGGTAACTCTCGAGATTTGTCATTTGGCCTTTCGGAAAACGAGGTCTACTTTTGGTGTTGGCGGAATTTTGCGCCCATGGTCGCCTTTTTCGGAGAAGACACCTCTCGTGAGCTCGTTCATGCTCCGGGGAATGGCTCGAGTTTGGTGGCCGAAGTTCTCCCCTGAGTTTGGTGGCCGAAGTTCTCCCCTGATATAGTCCTCGGGGGTCTGTCTTCGGCCTTTCGGAGAACGAGATCTCTTTTTGGCGTTCGGCACAATTTGCGCTAACGACCACCTTTTACGGAGAAAACACTTCTCCTGGGCTTATTCATGCTTCAGGGAATAGCTCAGGTTCGGTTCTTCCCAAGCTCGTTCTTCCTTCCTAAGCTCGTTCATGCTCCGGGGAATGGCTCGAGTTTGGTGGCCGAAGTTCTCCCCTGAGATAGTCCTCGGGGGTCTGTCTTCGGCCTTTCGGAGAATGAGATCTCTCTTTGGCATTCGGCGCAATTTTGCGCTAACGGCCACCTTTTATGGAGAAAACACTTCTCCTGGACAGTCGCTCTTTACTTGATAGCTGTATTGCTCCAAGTAGGCACTGGTCTTTGCAGGCGAGTATTTTTTGTGGTTTTTCGGGAAGTTTGTCTGATTATTCCCACAAGGAATTTCCTCGACCATTCTGGACCTTCTCCCCTTGTGCCCAATTTTATTCGGGGGCTCCACTTTCTTGTTGCTTTAGAACTGAGCTGGTGGACCGGAATGTCATTTCTCTCCGGGGCCAATGGCAGACTTTTTGTTAGGACCATTAGATACTTGGCTTAGGCCAAGAATAAAAAGAAACACCAATTTAAAACATGAGGGACTTGATTGAAAGTAAGGATGAGAATGTAAATGAAATTATGGGAACTTGAAGGGTGAAAATGCACCATACAAATAAGTGCATGGACAAAAGTGGAATTAGACCAATTTTGGTTGACAAAAACAAATTCGCCGGTCAAGAATTGCGGCTTCTTCCAAATTAATTTGGTCATGGGTTAATTACCATTTTGGGCTATATTAAGGAAAGCTTGGCAATTTGAGCCATGGGTTAAGAATAGAGCCGAAATAATCCTACATTTTAATGGCTAAAATGTGCACATGGAGACTTAAGGGAGGAAAGTGTCACATGTAGAGTACTTGAGGACCAAGGATGATGTTGGGCCAAAATGTTGAATAGGTGTATACTTTCATTAATGCGCCAGAATTCAATTGATTTCTTTGCTGCCGCCTGGACACACGTTTTCCATTTGCTAATTAATGCGCCAAGACTATTAAAGCGTCTGCCATACGCTTACTGAGGCGGCTTGCCTTTGTTTCACTTGTTTTCGTTTTGTTGTTGGCTGGAAAAACAAAATCAGACAAAACACGAAACAGAGCTTCAGCGTTCCTCTGGTGCGAATAGCGTAGTTGGCCGAAAAAGGAAGAGAAACGAAAAAGAAGAGAAACGAAAGAAAAGAGAAGAGAAAAGAGCTTCGGTTCGTATGAATTCAGGCTAGTTGGCCGAGAGAAACAAAGGAGCTTCAAAGCGTATGGGAGCAAAGTTGAAGCTTGGAGGAGAAATCAAGTTTTGATTGTGAGGTAGGGTTCTCACTTTTACTTGTTTTCTTGGTATTTTTCCATGAACAAGTAATTATGGCAGCTAAGTGATGGTTATATAATGCTATATGATCTTAGCTTTGCTAGATGGGCATATTGAGGAGATACAGTTGTGTGTAAATTGGCTAGCTAGTCAAGGTAATGGCATGTTTAAAATTCCTAGTGAGGGAGGCCAACTCGCTAGTGAATTTGGAGCTCTAGTGGTATGGGAGTGAAATTGTGAAGGTGGAAGTGCCAAAGTGCACATGGACACATGCCAGTGGATATGACCAAATATATTTTGTGGTGTGTGTGTGAGTTCTGTGTGCTTGGTTGTTTGTTTGTGCATGCTAACCCGTATATTGATGATTATACGTATTGGTATATTTTTTTTGTGTTTTCCTTGTTTCCATGTTTTTCTTGCAGGATAAGTAAGCTTGTGGAGGTTAAGTCATTGGACTTAACTAAATAGACCTTATATGGTCGTATGTGAAACCCTACTGAGTAATTGTTACTCATTGCCCATACATTTTGTTTCAGGAAAGGATATACAGCTTGAGTAGTTACTTGAGTTGCTAGTTTGTGTGCTAGTTAGTACACTATTTGCTCGAGGTATGTGCCAACTGAATCTTGGCTTGAATACTTATATTATAAGTCTTATGGCGTAAGGCTGAAACTTACGTTCTAAGTTTGCAGGCTTTTGTAGTTGTGGGATCGGTCTAGGTACAGGAAGGATGTGTGGATTTGGACTCGGGTTACGGTTTGTATGTTTGGGTTGGTTTTGTGAGTGTGCTGCTGTTCTGTACACTTAGGTTTCTTTTAAGAAACTAGGGTATATGGCTTGTAACCTTAACCTTGGCTACTTTGGGTTATAGCATCCTTGGATTGTATCCAAGCTAGTGATGCTGGATATTAGGCTATTTTGAGCGTATATATATACAGCCTTGTTTGTACATGGTTTGTATGTACATATGGTGGATGTTATGTGCCAAGTTATGTTAAGAATATGAGCTTATGGTTATGTTTCATGAAGCAGTCTCTTTAGTACTGATGATTGGCTGAATGTATATGTGCATGGAAACTTGATTTTTCAAACTATAGAGATGTGGGCTTCTTGGTTGTCATTCATGAAAGTAGCACACTTGATAAGCACACATCCTAGACACTTAACAGATAAAAGTGTATGCTTTGCTTGTATTGCAAGTTATTGATTTATACCCTTGCCTTGTGTTGCAAGTGAGGGGTTGGGCCTACTTAAGCTGCAGGTTGCTGTTCTAAATAATTCCTAAGCCTCCTGGGACATATCCCAGCTCTCAGTTTAAGAAAATAAGGTTTAAACAATAGGGAGTTATTAACACCTGGTCTTAGGTGAAATCAATTGAATCTTGGGTAATTTTGGCGAGTGTTACTGAGAGTGCACAGGCTGGGGCCTGTGTGGGATGTGACAGGCTTTGTTTGGTATCAGAGCTTAAGGTTAAAGTATAGCCTAGACTTGTTCCCACATAGGATTGCATAAGACTTGTATTATTGGATATATGTGAATAGCTGCATTTTAAAGTGCAGGATGAGAATCAGAGGCAGGGACAGGGATTCCCTGAGACAAGCAGAAGAAACTGCAGCCCATCATGCAGAGGGACTGCAGGAAAATGTGCCTGAAACTCAGGTTGAAGAAATGGAACATAATGTGGCTGAAGAGCCAATTGCCAGGTACCAAGCACCTGGACTTAGCAGAGATAGACAAGAGAGAATGGAAGTAATGATGGAATCACTGCATGCCACTGTGACCCAACTAGTGCTGGGAATGCAAACCTTGGCTAGAGGCCAAGCCCAGAATCAGGAGGAGTCAGAACCAGCAGAGACTGAAGGGAGAAGAAGAAGAAGGAGGCCTGGCAAAGAGCCAGTGGGTTATGACCAATCCAGTAGAGCTGGAGGGAATCAAGAGGAAGAGGAAGCAGATGAGGAAAGGAGGCACCCAAGGGCCAGGAGAATGAGATCAGAGGTGAGGCAGGAGCCCAGAATTGAGGAAGAAGAGGAGGATGACAGCCCAGATATAGAGGAGAGAGATGCATACATATACTCCAGAGGGACTGAACCCTCTATTGAGGAGACCACAATGAGAAGCAGGTCATCCAGAGATAAATCCAGTAACAGAGATGAGAATAGGAAAAGGCACAGCAGAGGAGGACTAAAGGAGGGCCAGTTGGAGGGGTTCCTGGCACTGAAACCTCCCATTTTCAGAGGAGGATGTGACCCAGAAGAGGTAGAATTCTGGGTATATCAAATAGAGAAGATATTGGAAAGAATGGAAGTTACTTCTACTCAGAAGGTACTGCTAGCCACTTTCAGGTTAGAAGGAAATGCTGAACTTTGGTGGAGGGCAGTACAAAGAAACTATCAGGAAAGGAATCAGAGGAGACCACCAGCTAGGAGGAGATCTATGAGGTGGTCATATTTTAAGCAGGTTTTCGACCAGCAATATGTCAGTGAGGCTCAGAAAGATCAGAAACAGGTGGAGTTTGATCAGTTGGAACAGGGGGATCTCACTGTTCTGGAATATGAACAAAGATTTAACAGTTTGATCAGATATGCCCCACAGTATGAGGGACAGAAAGAATTGAGAACCAAGAGGTTTATAAGAGGCTTAAGGCCTGAGCTGAGACAGATTCTTAGGGCAGTAGGGGCTAGGGACTACTACTCTGTCATGCAGAGTGCCCTGGCTTTGGAGCAGGAATTCCAGGAACAATTTAAAAGTGGGCCTGGAAGTGGAAGTGGAACAAAGAAAGGCCAACAATTAAAAAGGCCGAGAGAAGAGAAAGATGTAGGAGGAAGCAGGAGGGAAAACAAGAAAGAAAGGGGACCACAACCACAGCAGTTTGGTCCTCGGTGCAACACCTGTGGGAAGTTTCATGGCAATAAGCCATGCTTCAAGACTTCCACTGGTTGTCATAGATGTGGAGCCCCAGATCACTGGGTGCGAGATTGTCCAAAGTGGGGAGAGAGCAACAAGAAAATGCTGGGAACTTTTAATCCCAGAGGACCTAGAGGGCAGATGCCTATGCCCCAGTTGAGGACTCAGGTGGTGCCAACCCAAGGAGGGAGATCAGCACCTAGAGTACCTCAGGAGCAAAGAAGGCCTGGTACATTTCCAGGAAGGGTGTTTCAGCTGGAACCTTCCAGGAAAGAACAAGAGACACCCGAGACTGAGGGCAATGGACAGCAAAGGACTAGCAGAAGGGCCTTGAAAGGTACAATTTATCTTAATGGCCAATTAGTGTCTGTTCTATTTGATACTGGAGCTTCATTGTCTATAATAGCTACTAGCTTGGTTGAGACCATGAATTTAGAAGTAAAGCGCATGACCAACATGTACTTGGTGAAAACAGCTGGCAATGAAATTTTATTTGCCCACTACATGGTTGAAAACTGTGAGATACATATAGGTAAGCTGAAACTGAGAACTAACCTCATAGTGTTAGAGACACATGGCTATGATGTGATCTTGGGCATGAACTGGTTAGGAGAGAATAGAGTCATTATTGACTGTCAGGCCAGACGATTGTTATTGCCTGATGAAACAGTATATGATTTGGATAAGCCCTTAGAGTTGGCTATGGACTGCCACTTAAAAGTACTGGAGATGATAACTCCAGAAAGTGAGCAGGAGTGCCTGGAATTAAATGACCAGGAAGTGTCAGATGAACTTAGGAAGATACCTATAGTTCAAGATTTTCCAATGGTCTTTCCTACAGACTTACCTGGTTTGCCACCCTTGAGAGAGGTGGAATTTGAAATAAAGCTAGTACCAGGAGCAGCATCAGTATCTACTGCTCCATATAGAATGGCAGTGCCTGAGATGGTAGAACTCAGGAAGCAGTTGGATGAACTGCTAGAAAAAGGGTTCATTAGACCCAGTGTATCTCCTTGGGGAGCACCTGTGTTATTTGTGAAAAAGAAGGATGGAACCCTTAGACTCTGTATAGATTACAGAAAATTAAATGCATTAACCATAAAGAACAAATATCCCCTCCCAAGGATAGAAGATTTGTTTGACCAATTAAAAGGGGCAAAAGTGTTCTCCAAGATTGATTTGAGATCTGGATACTTCCAGCTAAGAGTCAGGGAGGAGGACATACCTAAGACCGCCTTCAGGACTAGGTATGGACATTTTGAGTACACAGTAATGCCATTTGGGCTTACTAATGCACCTGCATTCTTTATGGACTTAATGCAAAGGGTGTTCAGAGCACACCTAGACCACTTTGTGGTGGTGTTTATTGATGATATCTTGATCTATTCCAAGAATGAGAAAACTCATAAAGAACATCTTAAAGTAGTGCTTGGCTTGCTCCAAGAACATCAGCTTTATGGAAAGCTGAGTAAATGTAAATTCTGGACTCAAGAGATTGGGTTTTTGGGTCATGTAATAAATGAACAAGGGTTGGCTGTAGATCCTGAAAAGGTAAGATCAATCCTTGATTGGAAGCAGCCTCAGTGTGTAAGGGAAGTCAGGAGCTTCCTGGGGTTGGCTGGCTACTACAGAAGATTTGTGCCAAAATTTTCTGTTTTAGCAGCACCTATGACTCAATTAACCAGAAAGAACCAGAAATTTATCTGGGAAACAAAGTGTGAAGAAAGCTTTCAAGAGCTAAAAAGGAGACTGACTACAGCTCCTATACTAGTCCTGCCAGACCCTGAAAAGGAATATGAAGTGTATACTGATGCATCTCACGTAGGACTAGGTTGTGTCTTAATGCAGGAAAAGCAAGCCATTGCTTTTGGATCCAGACAATTAAGACCCCACGAGAAGAAATATCCAGTACATGACCTGGAATTGGCAGCAGTAGTCTTTGCTCTTAAACAATGGCGACATTATCTTCTTGGTAATAAATTCCAAGTTTTCACAGACCACAAAAGTCTCAAGTACCTTTTTACACAGAAAGACTTGAATATGAGACAAAGAAGGTGGTTAGAGTATTTGAAGGATTTTGACTGTGTAATTGAATACACAGCTGGAAAAGCCAATGTAGTAGCAGATGCTTTGAGCAGAAGCTACACTGGGATACTTAAAGGTGGTGAAGTTGAACCTAAGGCCGAGAGCCTGAGTATTACTTACCTAGCTAATCAATGTCTAACTAAGGAAGGCGAGCAACTAAATGTACTCACTATTACACCAGAATGGAGGGAGCTTATCAAACAAGCTCAGACTGATGATCAGAATATAGAATTGATATCTGGACAGAAAAGGGGAGAACTATACCAAGGTTTTTCCTTTAAACAAGGGGTGCTATACTTCCAGAATAGGTTATATGTGCCTGAAAAGGACAACCTGAGGATTCAAATTCTGGAAGAAGCTCACTCTAGTAAGTTGAGCATGCACCCAGGGGCCACAAAGATGTATCACACTCTTAGAGTATATTTTTGGTGGCCATGTATGAAGAAGGATATCAGCACACATGTGGCTAGTTGTGAAGTGTGCCAACAAGTAAAGGTGGAACACCAGAAACCAGGAGGGAAACTGCAAAGTTTACCCATACCTGAGAGAAAATGGGGATCCATATCAATGGATTTTGTGGTGGGAATGCCATTGACAAGAAGGAAGCATGATGCCATATGGGTCATTGTGGATAGATTAACCAAAGCAGCTCACTTCCTTCCCATGAATCTTACTGATTCCTTGGATAAACTAGCACAACTCTATATAAGAGAAATAGTAAGATTGCATGGAATACCTGATGACATAGTGTCAGATAGGGATCCTAGGTTTGTTTCTAGGTTCTGGAAATCCCTACATCGGGCATTGGGCACTAAGCTCAAGTTTAGTTCTGCTTACCATCCACAGACTGATGGACAGACAGAAAGAACTATACAGACTCTGGAAGACATGTTGAGATGTTGTGTGATTGACTTCCAGGGTGAGTGGGATGTACATCTCCCACTAATAGAGTTCTCCTATAATAATGGCTATCATTCAGTGATAGGAATGGCTCCTTATGAGGCCTTGTATGGCAGAAGATGTATTACTCCTCATTGCTGGCATCAGCCAGAGGATAAATTGGATTTGGGGCCAGACATTATTAAGGAAACTACAGAGAAGATAAAACTGATTCAAGCTAGAATCAAAACTGCTAATGATAGGCAACAAGCCTATGCTAATCTGAAGAGGAGAAGAGACCTGGAATTCCAGGAAGGGGACTGGGTATGGCTTAAAGTTTCTCCTATGAAAGGAGTAATCAGATTTGGGAAAAAGGGGAAACTAGCACCTAGATATGTTGGGCCATATCAAATATTGGCCAAAGTGGGGAATGTGGCTTATCAGTTGGATTTGCCACCAGAACTTGGTAACATACATAATGTGTTTCATGTAAGCTTGCTCAAAAAGTATGTTCCAAGCTACAAACAGATAGAAACACCTACAACTGTGACTGTGGCACCTAATCTTACTTATGAAGAAGTGCCAATTCAGTTCCTGGCCAGAGATACCAGGAAATTAAGAAATAGGTGGATTTCTATGATCAAAGTTCAGTGGAGTAACCATACTCCCGAAGAGGCAACCTGGGAAGTGGAACAGGGAATTGCCGCCAAGTACCCTCAATTATATTCTAAGTTAGTGAAGAATTTGGAGGACCAAATTCTTTAAGGAGGGAGAAATTGTTAGGACCATTAGATACTTGGCTTAGGCCAAGAATAAAAAGAAACACCAATTTAAAACATGAGGGACTTGATTGAAAGTAAGGATGAGAATGTAAATGAAATTATGGGAACTTGAAGGGTGAAAATGCACCATACAAATAAGTGCATGGACAAAAGTGGAATTAGACCAATTTTGGTTGACAAAAACAAATTCGCCGGTCAAGAATTGCGGCTTCTTCCAAATTAATTTGGTCATGGGTTAATTACCATTTTGGGCTATATTAAGGAAAGCTTGGCAATTTGAGCCATGGGTTAAGAATAGAGCCGAAATAATCCTACATTTTAATGGCTAAAATGTGCACATGGAGACTTAAGGGAGGAAAGTGTCACATGTAGAGTACTTGAGGACCAAGGATGATGTTGGGCCAAAATGTTGAATAGGTGTATACTTTCATTAATGCGCCAGAATTCAATTGATTTCTTTGCTGCCGCCTGGACACACGTTTTCCATTTGCTAATTAATGCGCCAAGACTATTAAAGCGTCTGCCATACGCTTACTGAGGCGGCTTGCCTTTGTTTCACTTGTTTTCGTTTTGTTGTTGGCTGGAAAAACAAAATCAGACAAAACACGAAACAGAGCTTCAGCGTTCCTCTGGTGCGAATAGCGTAGTTGGCCGAAAAAGGAAGAGAAACGAAAAAGAAGAGAAACGAAAGAAAAGAGAAGAGAAAAGAGCTTCGGTTCGTATGAATTCAGGCTAGTTGGCCGAGAGAAACAAAGGAGCTTCAAAGCGTATGGGAGCAAAGTTGAAGCTTGGAGGAGAAATCAAGTTTTGATTGTGAGGTAGGGTTCTCACTTTTACTTGTTTTCTTGGTATTTTTCCATGAACAAGTAATTGTGGCAGCTAAGTGATGGTTATATAATGCTATATGATCTTAGCTTTGCTAGATGGGCATATTGAGGAGATACAGTTGTGTGTAAATTGGCTAGCTAGTCAAGGTAATGGCATGTTTAAAATTCCTAGTGAGGGAGGCCAACTCGCTAGTGAATTTGGAGCTCTAGTGGTATGGGAGTGAAATTGTGAAGGTGGAAGTGCCAAAGTGCACATGGACACATGCCAGTGGATATGACCAAATATATTTTGTGGTGTGTGTGTGAGTTCTGTGTGCTTGGTTGTTTGTTTGTGCATGCTAACCCGTATATTGATGATTATACGTATTGGTATATTTTTTTTGTGTTTTCCTTGTTTCCATGTTTTTCTTGCAGGATAAGTAAGCTTGTGGAGGTTAAGTCATTGGACTTAACTAAATAGACCTTATATGGTCGTATGTGAAACCCTACTGAGTAATTGTTACTCATTGCCCATACATTTTGTTTCAGGAAAGGATATACAGCTTGAGTAGTTACTTGAGTTGCTAGTTTGTGTGCTAGTTAGTACACTATTTGCTCGAGGTATGTGCCAACTGAATCTTGGCTTGAATACTTATATTATAAGTCTTATGGCGTAAGGCTGAAACTTACGTTCTAAGTTTGCAGGCTTTTGTAGTTGTGGGATCGGTCTAGGTACAGGAAGGATGTGTGGATTTGGACTCGGGTTACGGTTTGTATGTTTGGGTTGGTTTTGTGAGTGTGCTGCTGTTCTGTACACTTAGGTTTCTTTTAAGAAACTAGGGTATATGGCTTGTAACCTTAACCTTGGCTACTTTGGGTTATAGCATCCTTGGATTGTATCCAAGCTAGTGATGCTGGATATTAGGCTATTTTGAGCGTATATATATACAGCCTTGTTTGTACATGGTTTGTATGTACATATGGTGGATGTTATGTGCCAAGTTATGTTAAGAATATGAGCTTATGGTTATGTTTCATGAAGCAGTCTCTTTAGTACTGATGATTGGCTGAATGTATATGTGCATGGAAACTTGATTTTTCAAACTATAGAGATGTGGGCTTCTTGGTTGTCATTCATGAAAGTAGCACACTTGATAAGCACACATCCTAGACACTTAACAGATAAAAGTGTATGCTTTGCTTGTATTGCAAGTTATTGATTTATACCCTTGCCTTGTGTTGCAAGTGAGGGGTTGGGCCTACTTAAGCTGCAGGTTGCTGTTCTAAATAATTCCTAAGCCTCCTGGGACATATCCCAGCTCTCAGTTTAAGAAAATAAGGTTTAAACAATAGGGAGTTATTAACACCTGGTCTTAGGTGAAATCAATTGAATCTTGGGTAATTTTGGCGAGTGTTACTGAGAGTGCACAGGCTGGGGCCTGTGTGGGATGTGACACTTTTTGGCCTCCTTCGTCTAAAGACTGAAGCCATTATGCTACCGGCAATAATATGCCATCTTTGTGCGTCATGTTCCTTTAGGCAGGCTTTTGTATATCTTTTGCTTGCTTAATCAGTAGGGGTTCTGCGCCTTGTCTCACGGAACGAAGTACTTTTACTGCTTTCTCATAGCATTATACTTCAGGCGTTGCTGACAGTGGGCCATTTTTGCCCCCCCTTCTTCTTCTCTTTTTTTTTTTTGTAGAGGACTGAGGGCGATCTCTCGGTGTTACTCATTCCGACGGGAGTCTTTCGAGCATTCTATTCTAAAGGCAGTTTTTTAGGTGCTGGTGCATTTTTGGCCATTTTCGCCCATTTTGGACAAATTTTGTTCACACCTATTTTTTGGGCGCTGTTCTGCACCTCTTTCTGCCGATGCCTTTCTATAATGGGCCTAGGCTTCCCTACCGATGTCCTTCCTCTTCAATCAAGGAAGACTGTCTGGAACCTTTTCTGTACTTTCCGCCATTTCATGAAGATTTTTTCAGGCTTGCTGGGAGACGCCACTTTTCGGGGCATTTTTTGCATTCATTACCACTTCGTGAGGGAGAAGCCTTTTTGTGGGGTTCTTCCTTTGTCCTATATTTTCATTCCTAGCAAGTGCCGAACTTGGGTGGTCCAACACTTTGTTAACCGAATATGCTAACTCAGGTGACTTCCCTATCCTCGGGCCTCCGAGGTGCCGCTCCCGCGCCGCAGTGTTTTTTGCGCCTGGCATTTCTTCGGCTGGGGGCTCCTTCTTTTAGATTTCACCTATATTCGGTCCTCGTTGGATTTTCCTTTTTTTTGGTTCTGGGATTTTCGGTAATAGTCTGCTAGTGGTTTGGGGTTATATATTGCTCCCCTAGACTTGCGCGCGATGCAGTATCTTTGGAGTTCGGCGCGCTTGCGCGTTTACTCTATTCCTTCTGACGACGCGCGGTGGTGACTCCTCTTTGGACGGTGGTGGTGTGTCCGTTGGAGTAGGATCATAACCTTTTGCCCGCTTAACATCAATGCGTAAGCGTCTTTTCAGGGTGGTGGGCTTGGTTTTGCTGTCTGAGGAACAACAACCTTTCTTTGGCCCGGACACTTCTGACCGGGGGGGGGGGGGGGTCTGGACGGCACCGGATCTATCTTTCCCCTCCATCATGTTTCGAAGGAAAGCACGTCCTTTGGGTATTCATCCACTACTCTTTGTTTCCCCCTGAGCCCTTGGGTCACCCCTACTCCCCTCGTCAAAAAGATTGAGAGAGGAGACTTCGGCTTGATATTTGCACATGGACATCTTTGGCCTATCCGCTGCTGTATTTTGACCACGGTAACG
The DNA here is from genome assembly GCA_039654915.1 of Aquilaria yunnanensis. Classification (NCBI taxonomy): domain Eukaryota; kingdom Viridiplantae; phylum Streptophyta; class Magnoliopsida; order Malvales; family Thymelaeaceae; genus Aquilaria; species Aquilaria yunnanensis. The sequence goes on from CM077598.1 coordinate 83,118,960, forward strand.
CGTGGGAATTTATGCAGGAAAGCCACGGCGATGTTCGGGGGATTATCATCCCTGGGATGGGAAATCCTTGTACTTTAATCGTTCGACCGTCGGGCGAGTCTCCAGCGCGGAAGGGGGGCCTCAGGGAACCTTTTGTCCTTAGCACGCTAAGTTTCTGACCACGGCTGCCTGAAAAAGTTCCCACAGACGGCGCCATGTGATGGCGCGGCGTTCGCCATCATTTGTGTTTCCGCCGTGGTCTATGGTTGAATGTCGCGCGTGGCCGTCCAGTGATGGATGGCGGTGGCCGAAGAAGGTTCCCGGTGCTGGAGAGAGCCTGAGAAATGGGACGCCCTCAGGTGGTCCAGCCTAAAAAACAGAGAAAACAGGGGTTAGGAGGTCCCCAGAGTGGTTTTCCGGGGAGGAGCCTCCGACGCCTAAGTCAGTGCTTTTAAATGACGAAGGGTAAGCACAAAATAGATTTGCCGGGAGGGTTTCTCTGGTATGCACGGAAGGGAAAGAATCTTGCCAAAGGCGTTTTTCCTTGTGATGGCCGAAGTGCCATCTCCCTGACTACTGATTTTCGGGGGAGGAGGCCACACACCTAACATATATGACCTCGGAAGCCCCATCGCACCGACCTCGGAAATTTGCCATATCGCCTCTCCCTCGGAAGACGAATGAACCCACTTCGGAAGAATGGATAACCCCGGAGAGACGGTATCACCCCGGGAAGAGGTCCCTGTTCGTCCCACTAAAAAGTAACGTCGGCCGAAGGGACTTCGGCGGAGCGATGCGGGACGCAAAGGAGCCTCTGACATGTTCGCCTGTACGCACCAGACGTTGACCTCAAGCATTCTGACAGGGCACTGTAGTCCGTGCTCTGGCACACTGAGACACGATTCTCGACAAATCACTGCCCGAGAAAGCCTGCACGCGGCTGGCCCCTTTTTCTGCTTAGAGGTACGGATGGCATCTGTCCATACACGTGTCACAATCAGAGGGGCCTATTTTCCTCTATTTATAGCAGGAAAGGCTCCTGAGAAAAGGGGGCCTAAAGAATACTCCAAAGTTCTAGCCTTCTCTTTTCTCTAAAAACATGCCGGAAAAACGTCTCCGGCGAGATTCTTTCCCTTCCGTGCATACCAGAGAAACCCTCCCGGCAAATCTATTTTGTGCTTACCCTTCGTCATTTAAAAGCACTGACTTGGGCGTCGGAGGCTCCTCCCCGGAAAACCACTCCGGGGACCTCCTAACCCCTGTTTTCTCTGTTTTTCAGGCTGGACCACTTGAGGGCGTCCCATTTCTCAGGCTCTCTCCAGCACCGGGAACCTTCTTCGGCCACCGCCATCCATCACCGAACTGCCACGCGCGACATTCAACCATAGACCACGGCGGAAACACAAATAATGGCGAACGCCGCGCCATCAGGTTACTCAGGTTCTAGCCAATTTTGGTTCAGATTATTTCGAATTCGAGTTTTTTGAGTTCAAGTTTTCTTTGGTATTACTAAATCATGTGCAAGTTCATTTCAAGTTGGGTATAATTAAGTTCAGGGTGTTAGCCTTTTTTAGTCAAATCAATTCAAGTTGGCCCTGAGTTTAAGTTAAATAAGCCAAGTAATTATGCCCGCTCGATTTTGTCATCCCAAATCTACTTTGTTACCATTCTACTAATATAGGCAGTTGCCGCTAACATTTCTCCTTTCTGGCTGTCTAGGTGCACATGAGAGACCAAAAGGAGAATCACACATATAACTGGTATCTTGAGTAACAACCTATCATTTTTTTACCACCAAACCAATGTTTGAGTTACGTTTCCACCGCTTTGATCGTGATACCTAGACGACATTGATCCTTATACCATACAATTTCCGATATCCCAGCAATTTTCAGGAGTATATTCTTGCATATACGAAAAGTTTCAGCACTGCCGCTGAAAGCTCTGACACTACCGGCTAGGTATCATACGGCCCCTTGAATTATCATTCCGTGAGAAACAGAGGAAATGACAAACGTACAATAATTCGTACGGATCTTTGGCATAATCTCAGCCTCGGTTCACAGCATCAATATGTACATGGTTGACATGTTTATACACAAGTGATTTACGGTTATTCGTTGCCTGCCAAATCAGGCCATTGATGACCATCGTATATTTCTTTCACAGATTTCTTACCTTCGCTGCATCAGGAATTGCCAATCCCAACCTGAACCAAAATATAAAACACATTAGAAATGGTGCGACAATTCTCAAATACAAAGCAGGGATCAAAATACGGGAAACTTTTTATTTAGGTCAATGCTACATGCAAAGAGTTCCAGAAAAATTTCTCTTACTAATGCTAAAGAGTTAGCGGATGGCTCAGTTTTAGTGATTCCACGCAATTCTATACCAATATATCTGCTATATAAGTTGAGAGTGAATTTTGCAAACTTCTTTGTATGCTGCCCATGTTTCTCTATAGACCCAAAGCAAACCATTTCTTTGGATGAACAGATTCTATTTCTGATCCAATACATAGCAAGAGTTTGGATGCAGAGGAAACAGCTTACAGGCCAAGATAGTAGTCATGTCTGGAAAAGAGTGACCGTTGCAATATAACCATTCTTCATCACCTGCTCAATGGTCTATATTAGCAATTTCTCTCACTAGTGAAAAGTACCAAAACTAAAAAGCAGGCACATTTATCCTCTATTCAGTGAACACAATAGATGCATCACAGTCACAACTGCATCACCTCAAATGCAATATTGGGATAACCATACACAAAGGTAGATCCAAATGGATTGCTTGTAGATCCTTGCGTCTGGATAGCTGCTCTGCCACAATCACCAAGAATATCCTGGAGCAAATAAACTCAAGTCAGGAAGGTTTTATGACCCTCACAGGAAAGATTAAGAAAAACATACCAACTTTTCAGGATTAAGGCCATCATACAAAGGATTACCAATCTTTATTATATAGCCAATCTTTTCTATACCAAAGAGCCCATCATTAGAAGAATCACTCATGGGTAATACTTGTACAAAAGATACTAACAACACAATTAGAATCTTTCTTCTAAATCGAAGTAAAATGGATAGTCAATGCACTTGATATGCCAACAATCCATCACACTTTGTAACAAATGAAACATAACATGAGATACACAACCTAAAATCTACTATTGGATCATCCAGCATTGACTTCAATTGGAAAATTTACCTTCACTTGCTCCCATTTGGAGCTTGGTGAAATTCTCTTCTTACTTGCATCCAAGAATGATCCACCAACTGCAGGTAAAGCGAGGGACAAGGTAAAGATGGTTAATTTTTTCTGCAACTAATTTCAACAGTAACCTTGAATGGGGAAAGACTTCAATGTTAGGACCTTGGATGATGAAATTGCATTTAATGTACGTATTGAAATCTGCATGTCCAGGGTAATTTGTGTGCAAAACAAATTTCTTCACTTTATGAGTCTGCAAAAGCCAAAAGCATGGTGAATAACATGTCACAGACAAGATAATATTCATAGTTTTGTCTCAGTTCTTCATTAGTTCGGTAGGCATAGTAAAACTAGTAGAAGACATTCTCCTCGAGCCATTATAGAAGGATTTCTTTTTCTTTTACATTTTTATTTCTGTTAGGAGGTAGAATGAGGAGCTTTCTTTATAAATACCTGACCATCAAATAAGATGTCAAAGCCACGAGTAAAATAGTTGTAAAAATAATCTCCACAAAGTGTTGTCTTTGGATGTGCATCTGATGCAGAATGGATAACCATTTGGTCTACCTGAAAGTTATTCAATTAAAACATGCTGACCAAGAAGCATGCATAAAGAAATGTATTTAAGGAACCATGGAGCTGCTGATATAGTAGGCAGAAGATCCATTGCAATTGAAAGGCATGAAATGACAATATAAACAAAAACAATATATAAATGTATATTCAATAAATGACACGACTTAGATGCACGGAATTATGACAAGTTTAATTTCAAATTCCAACTTCTTTTCAGTTCCTAAATTAAATTCAACCCAATTAAGCACATATTGATGGGGCAAAAGCTTATCCTAAACCTGAATTATATGACCCTTGATCATGCTCCTAGACTCAGAGAGAAATTCAAATGAATCTTACTAACCTTATCAACATTCAGTAGCCTACAAAATGCCCCTACAATTATACAATACACAAGCCCATTTCTAAAAGAAATCACAAGGAATGAAATGAATAGTTATGGTTACGGCTATTCAATATATAATGAGGTATCTCCAAAAACCAAGGTTTTTGGGTTAAAATTACCTGCTTTTGATGGATTCCACAAGGGCGGCCTAATTCAGTCCATATATCCTGCATAAACGATTACAACCATATAACTATGCAGTCGTAACAACTATTCCACACAATTTTATATCTGAAGTGCTAATGCAGAAAGTCAAGCTAATATCTAGAGAAAGGATAGGCAGAGGGGCAAAATGCTTATTGCAAAACAGATAAGCATCTGTCAGATAAGATAGGAAATTACCTGCGGTGATGCACCAAAAGGAATATGCTGGCCCCCTACAGTGAAATATAACTCCTCCCCAAGCTGTAAAATTAAACATGAACATAGATTACATGGCTAAATAAGAGTCATGCGCATCATGAGACATAAAACTGTAAGAAATTCTGACTTGCTATAGAAAATAAAAAAAAACAATATAGATGAACAATCTCATTCAAAATGACCATTTTAATTTCCATACTTTTCTGTTTTTTACTTATCCAGGATGACCAGGAAAAAACCTATCATACATTCCAGTGAAAAAGCAGAAAACAACCTTAACATGAACCTCTTCCATGTATAAGCTGCCAGCAGGTAGTGGAGGAGCAGATGCTTTATCCATCAGGGGCCCAACACCAACATTTTTGTTAGATTTGTCATATATAGATACGCGACACGTAACAGGTGTTGTACCATCAGGAAACTCTAGTGGCAATTCCGCTGACAGGAAGAAGCATAAATCAATCAGAGAGGAAATTAAAGTGAAGAAATAAAAAGCTTCACAGGCCAAGAGATAATGTGATATACTACCTTCTCTATCATGGCAGCAATCAGCATATTGATTTGGTATAGGGAAAGCAAAAGAAAGCCCCTGCAAAATACAAGTATCAGACGACCAGCAGTGTGGGAGACAAACATCCAAAGCAAAATTGCTAATGAGTTTTAATGCACCTACTGGATAAATTAGAGTATATACACCTCTATCCTTGTCATATATTCCAGGAAAGGTCGGTCCAAAAATAGCATAAACTGCAACAAATGTAGCTAGCGTCGATGGTCCCCTAAAAAATGTTAATGACATGAACAGTGTACTTTTAACATAAAGTGTATGAACAACATTTTAGGCCTCAATTTACCCAATCAGAGAAGTGCCATATCGCATTTGAAGCCTTTTGACATCAAAAATTTCAATCAGGCGTAACCTCTGTTTTACAAAATTCAAATCCATATCAGATAACCTATACAAAATAAAGGGGGAAAAAAGGTCACAAGCACCAAAGTGGCACAGAAGATAATGAATAGGAAGCATAAGAATTCAGGCCCAAGGGAAAAGCAGGGGAGCATGATAAGATACCTGAGACCATGGATCAAAACGGAGGTGAAAACCATGGTCCGGAAAACTAATGACGATATCCAATTTCAGAGGCTCCTGTTGGGAATAATCATCCCAGTGAAACACAATGACCGAAGCAAGATTAGACTCTGGAAGTCAAGACGACAGTCATATCCATCTCAAGCTAGCAAGAAGACTAAATTTGCAAATATACAAGTCAGCCTAGATACAAAATCGAAAGAATCACAAACCTCGTCAAAGTATTTGACATGGACAACATCATAAATGTTCGGTTGCTGCTCTATCTGAGCAAATGCTTCGCAAATCGGCATCCCTAAAACACCAGGAACTACATATCAGATTGAATGCCAGGTAATCGGTAAACGCGATTCTTAAAAGGAAATTCGATTATCATGTCAAACGATCAACCATATCAAAATTAATCACAAAATCTATTCAGAAACAAGAGCGAATCGACCGGAAACCAGCCAAGAAAACATTTCCACAGTTGAAACGATCGCCGATCAAAGAGAAACCGATCGAGAGAGAGAAACGAACCGAGGGTGAAGGGTCCGATGCCGAGGCCTGGCTGGAGGTCGAGGACGATGGCGCCCATGGCCGTGCCCTCGCACCGTCGTCTGGGTCTCTGCAACATGTCGATTCCGAATTTGTTGGGTTGGCCGTTTCGTCGTCCCTTTCCGTTTGGCGGACGAAAGTGTTCCGTCAGTGGATGTGAAAATTGTTAGAGAGGAAGGCGTTGTTTACACGGATCCATTTACTTTCCGGTTCCCGTCTCCCAGCACACGAAACCCAATTGCTACAGCCTCGTCCGTCCTCACCCTTGCTCGGGTATTTCTCTGTCTATATGGACCACCCGAACCCGCCTGGTCGAAGATTTTCGCTATATTATTTTTATATTAAATAACTATTTATGAAAATTATTAATTAATTAATTTATTTTTTCTCATAATCACTACAAAGTAGCATTTAGGGGTTAAGAGGAAAACGGCAAGGGGACGGCACAAACCCTGATTGAGAGAATGAAAGGCCTAATATCCCATAATTGCAGCAAATGTGCAAGGACAATTTATTAAAATTTTAGGTTGCTTGTTGGAAGAGTTGCAAAAGTGGTAGGGACTAGGGATGGCAAAATCGGACCCGACCTGATGACCTGGACCAACCCACCCGAACTCAAGCCCGACCTGACCCGATTTAACTAAAAAAATCAACGACTTGAACCCGATTGTGCCCAACCCGACCTGAACCCAAACCCGATTAAAGGGAAAACCGAGAAAACCCGAACCCAAATACCCAAACCCGAAATGACCCGAGCCTGAATTGACCCGAACCCGAAATGACCCAAATCCGAGACTGACCTGACCTGAACCCAAGATGACCCGATAACTAAACCCGATAATACTCGATTTTAACATTCACCCTAAACCTTAACTTTCCTTTTTCATTATTTTCCATATTAAGTCAGTACTAAATATGGAAGTTTCCATGTTTAATAACTTTCAGTTTTTGAGTCTTTCATATTCAGTATATCTTATATTTAGGAATGGTGATTTCCGTTATTAGTAACTTCCATTTTTTGGTACTTCCATATTTAGTAAGTCTCATATTTAGAGATGAAACTTTCATATTTAGTAGTTTCATTTCTTTTTTTAAGATATTCATGTTTAATAATTTTCATATTTTGAGAAAGGATTTCCATATTTAGTAACTTCTATTTTTTTAGGACTTCTATATATTACAAATATCTTATTTGGGGAAAAAACATCCATATTTAGTGAATCCCAAATTTGGATTTTTTCAACAGAAGTAATTTTTATATTTAGTAAGTTTAATGATCTTAATAGACAATTATTAAAATTACAACATTCATCCCTAAGCTTTTAAGTATAATGCAATAAGGTACCTAAATTTTAAAAAATTTTATTTTAGTCACCCAGAATAATTATAACATGGATCCTAAAATTTTTGAAATCTTTGCACTTTCACCCAAAATTTTTTAAAATTTACAATTTAGTCACTGATAATGAACTTGATTTGCATTTTATTGTAATTTTAAAGAAAATTCATTGAAACATAAGTATAACAAAATTGTCGTTGTGTATATCTAAGTGATAGCTAGGTGAAGATCTGAATAATCTGTACAATGATAGTTAAAGGGTATGAGTTTAGAAAAATAATCAAATATTACTATCAATGTTAAAATACTTAAATATGTACTAAACTATAATGAAGAAGATTTTTATGAATATTTTAATTAAATATACTAAAAAATGAAATTTAAATTTAAATTAAATCACACAAAAAATTAAATTATTTGATTTAAATTTAAAAAAAAAATTGAATAGATTCAATCATTTTGACTTTACACCAGTAACCCACATGAACACCAAGGTCGACCCGAATTTAACCCGAAAGCTGGCCTGAAGTTACCCGAGACTAAAATTATCCGACCTGAAGTGAACCCAAACCCAAATAAACCTGGCCCAACCCAACCCAAACCCGAAATTAACTTAACCTGAAATCAACCCGAACCCAAATGACCTGACCTAAACCCGACCTGGACCCGAATTCATGCTAACCCGAATAGGCCCGAACCTGAATGACCTGACCTATCCAATTGCCATCCCTAGTAGGGACTTTGGACAAAAACCCAGCTTACTAAGTTCAAACCTTCTTCCCTGCCCCGTCTCAACAATAAATCTCTTTAATGCAGGTTTTGTTACCTTTTGGATGCCAAAAGTATAGGTATTTTCTTTACTTTTGGTACTTCCTTATACCCTATTACTCTTGTACTAGCTAATTATGAATACCAAAAATAAAAATAAAATTTTACACCTTAAGAAATTTTTAAAAAAAATTTTAGATATGCCTTTTTTCAAAAAAACAAAAAGTATTTTAATATTTTTTAACTTAACTAACCTAAAAAGCTAATAACAAATATTTATATTATATAAACACAATGTACGATACTACAATAAAATTAATGCAAAACAAATTAATTAACCTTTTTAAGCAAAGAATAATTTGAGTTGAGTTTTCAAGATATTACAATATGTTATGAACTCTTACTTATGTGACATTACCACATTATGAAGTGTGTGCAGTTTTGATAGATTTGAGATACTCAACCAACATTTGCCATTATCTTTACAAATCTAGTGTAATGGCTAAGACGTAGAAGATATTATGAGGAGGTCTAGAGTCTAACACCAGTCTCTCAACTTCCTTACATAATAACATAGAAAGCTAATTTGGTTGCCATTCGGATTTTGAAAAAGCTGGCATTCTTCTTTCCTTAACTAAAGTAAATTTACCTTATTCCTTGTATATTTCTATTGTTACTTCTAAATACAAAAAAAAAAAAAACATCATTTGTCATTAAGTTTTTCTCTACTCTCTTATGATATTTACTTAAAAAATATTACTTGATAGCCGAAGGGCTATCGCCCATAAGACCTTTAATGGAAAGGATCTAGACACCACCCTCAAATTTTAGCCCAGCTGAGCTCAGGAATGTACATGGCAACACCCTTGGATGGCAAACTGACGAACCTCAGCTAAGGCATTTACCATCCTCAGGCGATGATATAACCAACTTCAGATATACATGCTCACCACCCTCGAATATCATGCTGATAAACTTCATAAAGCCACACCTTACCCTTGGGTATAAACATGACTTTTGAAGGGGTTCATGAACCCCTCGAGGAGTCCCCGAGGAAGATGGCAAACATGTAGCTCCCAGGGACCATTGACAGGAACCCTCCGCACACCCCTAACCTCACTCTAAGCATAACCGTCAAAGGCCAGTTGGACACACCCCACCCAAGGTATGAATCGAAGGCCCCTGAAATCTAATCGACCACATGTCTCAATCTCCTAGGTTCGGCAAAACGAGTTTCTCCCCAAACTCCCCATATAAATACTTATGAGGCTCCTAGGTAATACAATGTAGACATACTCTCATCTATTGCTTTCATAGACTTCTTCCCCACATACTAATTTGGGCGTCGAAGGTCCCTTCCCCGAAAAACACTCCGGGAAGCCCCTTAACCCTCATTCTTCATTGCTGCAAATACTTTTCAAGTGAAATACCTTTGGAGGCCATGTCATACATTAAAGATGTCTTGGAGCATCATCGGCGCCATCGTGGGAAAAGGACAAGCTTGTATCTTTTATATTAATGAACAAGGACTTATTTGCTTACTCCCTGAAGGATATGCCCAAAATAAATCCATACATAATCCAACATTGCCTAAAAGTAAGCCCCGAAGCCAAGCCTATTCGATAGAAAAAATGCAGCATATCGTTACACAAGGGTGACTTAGTTAAAAAAGAAATCCAATGACTCTTGAAAGCCAGCATAATAAGGGAAGTTAAATACCCTGACTGGCTTAGCAACGTTGTCATTGCCACCAAGGAAGGCAGTGGAAAACTCTAAATGTGTATCGACTTCAGGAGTATCAATGATGCTTGTCCAAAAGATTCATATCCTCTACCTTCAATTGATCGGTTGGTTGACTCCACAACTGAACACGCGTTACTGAGTTTTCTAGATGCCTTTAGTAGGTATCACCAAATTTGGATGAACCCCAAAAATGAGGAAAAAATAGCATTCATAACTGACATAGGGACGTATTATTATGTAAGGATACCCCTCAGCCTCAAGAATGCGGAAGCCATATATTAAAGGCTGATGAACAAGGTGTTCAACTACTAGATCGGAAGAAATATGGAAGTATATGTCGATGACATGATAGTTAAAAACAAACTATCAAACAATCATATCACAGATCTACAAGAAACCTTCCAACGCTCCAAATGTTAGAAATCCATCTCAACCCTAAGAAATGCGTATTTAGAGTAATGGCTGGCAAGTTCCTTGGTTTCATGGTATCCGAAAAAGGCATAGGCGCCAACCTTGAAAAGGTTATGACCCTGCTTGTATCCCGAACTCCCACAACTATCAAGAATATATAGAGGTTCATTGGAAGAATAACCGCACTTAGTAAGTTCATATCCAGATACGAGGATCGATGTCAAGCTTTCTTCAAGGTATTAACCAAGGCATCCAAAAGTGACATTGGGTTAAGTTCCGAGGAACACCCTTGGAACAAATAGTGTCAAAAAGCTTAGGACGAACTAAAAAACTACATGTACCACTTATCGACACTTCATCAACCCAGGGAAGGAGAACCCCTCATGCTTTACCTCGCCATCACCAAAAAAGTTGTAAGTTCGATGCTCATCAGGGAAAAAGGAGGAAAGCAATGGCCAGTATATTATGTCAATAAGTTTTTGCATGGGGCCAAAGTTAGATACACAATATTGCAAAAAGCAGTTCACACCTTAGTAATGGCAAGCAGAAGATTTCAGCCATACTTTCAATGACATCTGGTCATAATCCGAAGCAATCTGCCTTTTTGGGATATCATGAAAAAGGTGGATCATTAGGGAAGATTATCAAAGTGGTGCATTGAGTTTGGTGAGTATGACATCACATATGAGCCAAGAAAAGCACTAACTGCTCAAGCTTTAGTAGATTTTATAGCCAAATTACCAGAAGGCGAGAACGCCTGAGATAGCCTCGAGGAAAAAGACCCCAAATGGGTGCTCTTTATAGATAGTGCTCTAGGCTCAGAACGGCAGGGTGCTAATGTAATATTGCAAGGACCCGAAGCATTTGAGGCCTCGAAGGCCATCAAATTTGGATTCCAAGTCACCAATAATGTTGCCAAATATAAGGCTCTTATAGCAGGACTACAATTGGCAAAAAGAGTTGGTGTAAAAAGTTTGAACACTTACAACAACTTGATGTTAGTGGTTCAACAAACCAAAGGGGAATATGGGGCCAAAGACCTAAATTTGGCAAAGTACCATGACCTCGTAAAAAAATTGATTCATAAATTTGACAAGGTACAAATCGAGAAGGTACCTAAAAAAGAAAATGCAAAAATAGATATATTAGCCAAATCAAAGTAGTCCACCAAAGTGCTTGATTCCTCAAGCATAGCCATTATGGCGGTATTGGCCGCTGAAAGAGGAATGAAAGACTCGATAAGAGAATATTTGACAAATAACACCTTAATCGAAACCCTCAGGAAACGGCGAAGGTGCGGAGGTAGTTGGGAAGATACTTCTTGATTGGAGAAGAATTATATAGGCAAGGCTATTCCAATCCCTTACAAAGATGCGTTGACGAAGGAAATGTAGAAACTATATTGAAATAAGTCCATGAAGGTGATAGCCGAAGTGCTACCACCCTCCAAACATAGGAGGTTCGGTCAAAGCGCCGTGCTTGGGAAGCCGAGTGCCACCCGTACAAGGAGAGGCATCGACCTCGGAAGGAGGGGGCCTGGCGCCCCTAGCGCATGACCTCGGGGGTCCATCAACTCCCCTCAGAATGACACTACTGACCTCGGGAAGAAAGCGCACACTAACCTTGGTAGCGCTATTGAACCAGCCTCGGGGGGAAAGACCATCCGCCTTCGGCAGGAGAGAACACCCTCGAAGGAGAATCTTCAGTGTTGAGAAAATCCCCAAGCTATTGAGGAAACCTCGGAAAAAGGACCCTTGATCCGAAGGGTGACCTTAGCTAGAGGAGCCTCGGAGCACGGCAGGAGCATTTAATGAGCCTCTAACATGTCGTCTGCAGGGGCTACACGCCGCCCTCATACCCACTGTGACATGTTGTGACAGCATACGCCCTATCATCTAAGGCTATTCCAGCCCTAGACCGTGGCCCTAGGAGCCTGCAGACGGCTGGAGGTCCCCACGCCCAAGAAGTACAGATTAAATCCGACCAAACACGTGTCACAATCTGAACGGACCGTCCTCACCTTTATATATTAAGGAAATGGCTCCAGGGCCGGGCGGTCTCTCTCTCGGACTCTCTCCTCCCCTCTGAAAAATATAACACAGGCAAGAATCTCCCTTGATTCTACATTTTCATTTCCACTTCCGAAACACTTACTTGGGCGTCGGAAGCTCCTCCCCCGGAAAAACACTTCAGAGACCTCCTAACCCTCATTTTCCTGAGCATTTCAGGTAATCTTCCTTAAGGTTCACCTTCTCCAAGTGTTCTTTGCTCACCAGCAGTCCTTGCTGCCCTTACCATTTCACACAGTGAAGATGTTGCTAGGCATCATTTGGCGTCGTCTGTGGGAACCCACTCCCGGGTTGCCGTCGTTGAAACTTGGCGTTCTAAGGATAAGGGACTCCCAAAGTCCCCGTCCGCGTCAGAGCTCCGACCGGCATCCAAATAGCCCACAACAGGGACTTCCTTACCTAAGAAAGATCGCCCTCTAACCATTACTATGGGATTCCTGCATGAATTTCAGCGTTCAGTGGTGGCTAAAATGACGCAGCAACTAGACCAGAGGTGGCCGCAGCGGCCTTCGGATAGAAGGCCCCTTTCCCCGGCACCGCGAAGAGAAAAGAGTCCAAAATCAACTCACCGGAGTTCGAGAAGCGGGGATCAGCGTGATGAGTCCTCCACGGAAGATATACTCACCAGGGCTCGCCCTACCGGAGAGGCGGGCCCCAAGCGTCCCAGGACTCCTCATCGAAGGAGCTCCTCCTCAGAAGAGAAATCACAATCCCCAAAAAGGAGACGCCGCTTCTCTTTACTGGAGGCGTCTAAATAGCAAGAAGAGGAGCCCAGTGCCACTCTCCTCATGGATAAAATCCTGAAGAGGCTAGAAAGAGTGGAGAGACAGGTAGCCCGGAAGCCTGTGTGGTCCAGGTTATCAGAAACTTTCAACGGAGATGAGTCACTATTCACCCAAGCGGTGGTCAAAGCACCCATGCCAAGTGATTTTCCAGTGCCTCGTTTGGAAACTTACGATGCGCAAAGCAACCCCCAGGCTCACCTGACCAAATATAGGCGTAGCATGGTCCTGCACGATGCTGATGATGCCACGCTGCGCAAGTGTTTCGAGGTCACTCTCGCCGGACCAGCCATGGCATGGTACAACTTGTTGGCACCGGGAACCATTATGGAATTCCAAGAGTTGTCCACAGCCTTCACACAGCAGTTCATTGGGAGCAGGCCGACGGTGAAGATGCTGGTTCAAATGTTCGACATAGCACAGAAAAACGGAGAGACCATACGTGACTATGTCGAAAGGTTCAACCGGGAAGCATTGAGTGTTTCGGACTTTAGGCCAGAAATACGCATCCTTGCCATGACGCGAGGACTTCGGAGAGATTCCCAGCTGTTCTACTAATTCTCCAATGACCCTCCGGACACCCTCGGCGAATTTTATTGGAGGGCCGAACAACACATGATGGCCGAAGAGCTGAGGATGGGAGGACCAAAACCTGATCATAATCGTGCCGAAGGGCCGAGCCAACAAAATCGCTACCTAACCGAACTGGGGGGACGACCTCGGAAGTCCAGAGGGAACAGACCGTTAACCTTTACCCCTTTGAACACTACAAGGATGAACATACTCATGGTCATGGAAAGGCAAGGAACTCAGATCCAGCGACCAAAGGCCATGACCTCAGACAACAAAAAGAACATGAAGAAGTTCTATCAGTTCCACCGGGACCATGGGCACGATACCGAAGATTGCTTTCAATTAAGGAAGTACATAGAGTCCCTAATAAAGCAAGGACAACTCTGGCGATACCTGCGAATGCCCTCCCCGAAGGCAAAAAGAGAAGAGGATAGAAAGGGAGACGACAAGGAGTATGACTCCGACAGACGCTGAAACTGAAGCCCCAAAAGGCGTCCACCACCTCCAGCAGGAGTGATACAAATGATCACTACAGGCCTGCCATCAACAGAAAGGAAAAGAAAGGCCAGGAAGATTTCAGTAATGGAATATGGGAACCTTTCAAAGAAGCTAGTTCGGAAAGACGGGTCCACCGTTATCTTCCCTCACGACGATCCACTGCTGATTATGGCAAGGGTAGGAAACTGGGACGTAAAAAGGGTGCTCCTGGATGACGGTTCCAATGTTGATGTCTTATTCTCTCACCTCCTGTCGAGTTTGGGTATCTTGAGAAGTGAACTCAAGCCCGTCACTTCCCCGACCTTTGGAGTAGGACCATCCGAACTCCCCGCCCTCGGCTGGATTGATCTTCCCGTGATGCTAAAGGGAACGTCAATAAACAATAAAGACGAGCTATTCACCTCCACAATGGCAAGGTTCATCATTGTAGATGTTCCTTCGTCGTACAACGCCATCCTCGGAAGACAAACGCAAGGAAACCTTGACATCCGCCCGGATGTAAAGTACTTAACTGTCACCTTTGCCACCAAGGATGGAGATGTCGAGATCTTCATTGACCAATGGGAGGTGAGGAAGGTGTTTGTCAAGGCGAGGAAGGCCCCGATGACGAACTGTGCGCAAATTGCAGAAGCAAAGGTCACACCTGAGGGAAGGTCAAAGGGAGAAGGAACAGAAGATTCTAAAAAAATAGAAACGGAAGATATAGAACTTGTCCAAGGCCGAAATACCCGAGTAGGGAAAAAACTGGCCGAAGGTGACAAAGAAAAGCTTGTATCTTTCCTGCTGATGAATAAAGATCTATTTGTCTACTCGCTGAAGGACATGCCTGGGGTAGACCATCGCATAATTCAACATAGCCTTAAAATAAAGCCAGAGGCAAAGCCTATGTGCCAGAAAAAGTGAAGTCTCTCAGCACACAAAAATAGCTTTGTCAAAATTGAAGTCCAGCATTTGCTAGATGCAGGCGTAATCAGGGAAGTCAAATACCCTGAGTGGCTCAATAACGTGGTTATCGCCACAAAAGAAAGGAGTCAAAAGCTCCGAATGTGCATCGACTTCCAAAACGTGAATGACGCTTGCCCTAAAGATTCATATCCTCTGCCACCAATAGATCAGCTGGTAGACTCAACCGCTGAGTATGGTCTCCTGAGTTTCCTGGATGCCTTCAGCGAGTACCATCAAATTAGGATGGAACTCGAAGACGAGGAAAAAACCACCTTCATCACCGAGGTCGGTACATATTGTTACATCAGAATGCCCTTTGGGCTTAAAAATGCAGGAGCCACCTACCAAAGGCTAATGAATAGGGTCTTCAGTGGCCAAATAGGGAGGAACATGGAAGTCTACGTCGATGATATGATAGTCAAAAGCAAGAAGCCTATCAGCCACATCGCAGATCTGGAGGAAACGTTCCACCATATGAGAACCTTCAGAATTCGCCTTAACCCCGAAAAGTGCGTCTTCGGCGTAAACATGGGTAAGTTCCTCGGGTTTATGGTGTCGGAAAGAGGCATTGACGCCAATCCAGAAAAGGTCAAAGCACTGCTGGGATTCCGAACTCCTACCATGACAAAAGATGTGCAAAGGCTTACAGGGAGAGTAACGTCCTTTAGCAGATTTATATCCAGGTATGGAGATCGCTGCCGGCCATTCTTTAAAGTCCTTACCAAAGTAGCAAAAAATGGTGGCGACCTCGGTAGCAATCCTTGGAACGAAGATTGTCGAAGGGCCTGGGAAGAGCTTAAGGTCTACCTGACCTGTTTACCAACACTTCGGCAGTCGCGAGATGGGGAACCCCTTATACTGTACCTCGCTGTCTCCGAAAAAGCACTAAGTTCAGTGCTTGTGAAGGAGGAGGGGGTGGAACAATGGCCAGTATATTACGTGAGCAAATCCCTGCATGGCGCCGAATCAGGTATCCTTTATTACAAAAAGCTATTTATGCTTTGGCACTTGCGAGCAGAAGGTTGCGCCCGTACTTCCAAGGTCACCCTGTTATCGTCCGAAGTAACTTACCCCTTCGGGACGTCATGAAAAGGGTAGATCATTCGGGGACGCTTTCCAAGTGGTGCATAGAGCTCGGTGAGTATGACATCACTTATGAACCGAGGAAAGCAATAAAAGCTCAGGCTTTAGCGGACTTCATTGCCGAAGTACCAGTTGCCGAAAGTGAACAATCAAACCTCGGCAATATTGAGCCAGAGTGGACCCTGTTCATGGACGGAGCCTCCGGTTCTGAACATCAAGGAGCTGGAGTAATTATTCGCGGTCCCGAAGGCATGGAAGCCATGAAAGCCATCAAATTCGGGTTTCGTGTCACTAACAATATGGCCGAATACAAAGCCCTCATAGCAGGATTGCGCCTGGCCAGAAGGATTGGCATAAGGAACCTAAAGGCCCATAGTGATTCCCAGCTAGTGGTCTGGCAGATGGGAGGGGACTATACCGCGAAGGATCCAACTTTAGCGAAATATCACGAACTCATTTCAAAGCTCGTGCAAGAGTTCGATGTGATACACATTGAAAATGTGCCTCGCTGAGACAAAGCCGAAGCTGACAGCTTGGCCAAATCAAAAAGGTTCACCGAAGTGTTGAGCCACCCAAGCATTGCGGTAATGAGCATCACAACCTTGAAAAAAGGGTGGAAAACCCCTATACAGAGGTATCTTACAACCTTGGAGCTTCCCGACGACCCTCATGAAGCAGCAAAAGTGCAAAAATGTTCCGGACGATATTTCCTGATTAGGGAAAAACTGTACAGACAAGGGTATGCAAGTCCATTGTAGAGGTGTGTCAGCGAAAAGGATATCGAGACAATTCTTGAAGAAGTCCACGAGGGGATCTGCGGTTCCCATGTTGGAACTGATGCCTTGGCAGGAGTAGTGTTCCACCTAGGGTATTTTTTGGCCCACCTTGAGAAAGGACGCAAGGCAGTTTGTCCGAAAGTGTGACAGCTGCCAAAGACACGCCACCGTCCAAAGGTTGCCCTCGGAATTAATAACCTCGGCTGACTACCCCTGTCCCTTCGCAGTCTAGGGCATTGATCTCATCGGGCCATTTCCGACAGCACCCAGAGGAGTGCAGTTCTGTGTGGTTGCAGTAGATTACTTTACTAAATGGGTTGCGGCAGAGCCCCTGGCAACCATTACTGCGAAGGAAATACAAAAGTTCGTCTGGAAAAGCATCATATGCAGATTCGGCATATCGAGGGTGATAGTAGCCGATAATGGTTTCCAATTTGTTGATAAGGGATTCCAAGAATTCATCACCGACCTCAGAATAAAGATGCACTTCGCCCCCGTGGCTCACCCCCAGAGCAACGGACAAATAGAGGTGACCAGCAGGACCATAAAAGATGGTCTAAAAAAGAGATTAGGAGAAGCAAAGGGAAAGTGGCCAGGAGAACTTCCTAGTGTACTATGGAGCTATCAGAGAACACCCCGAAGAGCAACGGGCAAGACACCTTTCTCTCTCGCCTTCGGTACAGAGGCCATTATTCCTGTTGAGGTTGTGCAGCCATCAGTAAGAATACAAGTGTTCGGCGAAGAACGAAATGACCTTGGGTTGAGAACCAAGCTCGACCTGATTGACGAACACAGAGAGGTGGCCGAACTTAGGAGGAAAGCCTTTCAGCAAAGGGTGGCCTCGGCCACGAATATGCGTGTCAGGGAAAAGGGAATAAGGAAGGGAGACCTCGTCCTCCGAAAGGCCGAATTTGAGCCCCAAAAACCATCTCACGGGGCATTTCGGTTGAACTGGAAAGGGCCTTATTTGGTGCTCGACGAAGTTCGAAAAGGAGTTTACAAGTTGGGCGATACCGAAGGCGGAGAATTGAAAAATACATGGCATTCGGACGCCTTGAAAAGATTCTATGCATAGAATTTTGGTGAAAAAATTGTACAAGTCAAAAAAAGTTTCTAAGTACAAACGTTTCTTTCCACTGAAGAGGTTCTTGCCGAACACAGCTCGAGCAAGTTCTTACGAGGGTCACGAGCCCTTTCCGAAGACGATTGAGTCATTTTCCCATCAATAGAGTTCACCAAATACAGCCACAAAACGAAGGCAAAAATTTGCCTAAGGGAATTCATCAAACATGATTCTTTTTTTCCGAAGATGATTGGCTCAACGAGTGAAACATGGTTTTCCGAAGTCCCTTGACCGAACGTGGTTGGGACAACTGGAAACGAAAGTTATTTCTCAAAAAGACTTAGCCAAATTTCATAAAGGAAAAATGAAATTCCATTGAAGAAGGCCTTATTAGAAGGAGAAAGTTACAAGAAGAAAAATACAAAGGAAAAGAAGAAGACAAAAGCCCTAAAAAATCTAAGGGACCCCGGCATCGTGAGAAGTTCCTGTTCCCGCGTCTTTAGCCACCACCTTTGGTGCCGGATGAGGGGCAAAAGGCAGGTTGAGGAATTCAACCTTAGACCATGTGCAGCGAGGTCCCTCGGGAATATCCAGGGCAGCAAGAAAGGAGAGGTCTAGATCTAGGTACTTCGCTCGAACTTGGTGGCGAGCCAGGTAGAAGCCATCCTAAAAAGCAACTTTAGTTGCCTGAACAACCTTGTCTTTCTCAACGGACAAGTCCTCCACCTCGTTGCTCAGATCAGCGACCTTCCTCTACAGGCTCTTCACCTTCTTCTTCCTCTTTGTATCTTCCTTTAGTGCCCCGACCTCGGCCTGAAGTTCGGCATTTTCAGCGAGGGCCTTTGCCAGGAGAGCAGAATCTTCCTCCTTCTCCTTTTGAAGGGCCTCGTTTGCTGAAGTCAAGGTCACGACCTTTTCACCAAGGTCGGACATCTTCTTGGAAAAATCCTTCAAGAGGTCCTCCTGGCCCTTTAAGAATTCTTCCCGAAGATTGGCAACCTCCCCCTTGGCAATACGGCTCAACTCGGCGTTCGTCATGACCGAGTTGGTGCAGAAGACCTTGGCCTTCTCCAATTTATCTTCAGCCCAAGCCCGGACCGAAGATTGCTTCGCTGCCCAAGCCCGAAGGTATCCACTATACTCCAGGAGCTGCAAAAAAGGAAAAGGTACTTAGTCAAATATGCGTGAGGAGAGCTAAACACTTAGAAAGTTGGGAAGGGAGAAAAATTGAAGAGGCCCGAAGGACTGCCTGAGCAGCGTGCTTGGAAATTTTAGTGGCGAGGGTGTCCTCGTTAACGCACTCCTTAGCGACTGCCTTGAAGGAAGCCTGGGTGAGCACGCCCCTCGCCATCTAAGGAGCCATCTCTCGGCAATCAGGCAATCAGCGGAGAACAAATTCATGTCCTCCGTGAATGACCAGAATGGCTCCCTGGGAACCTTATTCCTCGGGATGTGGGAATCCCGAAGAGCCCGCCTTCAAGCATGTTCCACTGCCCAGGCTGAAGGCACCAGCTCTTCTGCAAAAAAAAAAACAAAGGAAAAGTCTCATGAGGAAAACATTCCTTAGTCATGTATCTACGAGATTAACAGAAAAAATGTAAGGAGCAAACCTGGTGGAACTTCAACAATATCATCGTCGGAGTCCCGCACCTCCTATACATCGACAGGGACATGCTTGTCCTTGCTCTTTCGGCGCTTCTCGAGTTCTTCTGCTACAAGGTCTGCCACCGAAGAGCCCAAAATGTCTGTCGATATAGTGGGGCTCCGAGAAGCAGTACTAGTGGCCTTGGCGGGAGTTTCAGGCTCCCCGCCGACCTCGGTGGCATCCTTCGGGGGAGGGGGAAGGAGGTTCTTCTTCTTCTTCTTTGCTGAATACGGCCCACTCCCCGAAGTCTTCCGCCTCTTGAGGGCACCCTTATTCGTCCGATCCTCCTCCTCGGCCTGACTGATCGCCCATTTCTGGAAAAGGAGGAAAATATCAGTGTAAGAACAGGCGAATACTTATGCTAAAAATTGAAAAAGAAACTTACTTTCGTAGTGGGCTTCATAGGTGAGCTCCCTCCGAAGGAGCATCACCAGCCAAGACTTCTTCCCGATGGTGGCAGGAGCTGGCATGGGGAGGTCCGTCTTGTGCTCCTTAATAACCCTAGCTCCCGAAGGACCTCCTCGGTCATAAGCTGCCATCTGATGGGGAAGGGGTATAAGGAGCGCGGAGAGACCTCGGGATCCCAATCGGCGACAGCTTGAATACGGCTGTCGAGGTCCACAAACCTCGCCATTAACTCAGGAGTTAGCAGCTTTTTGGGGTCCCTGACATCCGTCTTCAGCTTGCCCCGAGCCCACTTAGTTGGCATGTACAACCAAGCCTCCTCCACCTTCAGGAAAAAGAATTTCTTTTGCCACCCTCGCCAACTATCTTTAGTGTCGAAGGTGAACATATATTTCTTTCTCCCAGATCCCCGAGGTAGCATGAAATAAAAGCCACCCTTCGGGACCGGATAGAGCTTGTAGTACTGCATGAACAAAACGAAATGGGGCTCTATTTTGAAGGCCCCACACATGCAGAGAAAGGCATTAAAATAGCAATATGAATTAGGAGGAAGTTGATTCACGGCTATGCCATGGAATTGGAAAAAGTCACAAATCATCTGGTGAGGAGGAAACTGAAGTCCGGCCTTCAGCTGGGAATGAAAAACGGTAATCTCATCCTTCGTATTCATAAAACTAAAATGCCCAAGATGGGGTAATCTGGTGGTGGCGTAAGAAGGGAGGAAGAACTTGGTTGTCCACTTCGTTAGTTTTTCTGGAGTGGAACAACAAGGGTGAGACATGAGAGGCGTCCAGCTCTCAAGAATAGGGTCGACAGACGCAAGAGGGGCAGGAGAAGACATGTTCGGGAAAGGAGAAAGAAGGATTTCAGAAAAGAGCAAAGGGACTTTGGGAGAGATAAAAACGACTTTGGAAAGCTAAAAAAGAAACCCACCGAAGGTCTTGCCGAAGTCTGGATTAGAAGACACCGTTGTAAGTGGTGGCCGGAAATCGCTCCGCCGTTAACACCGCCGTAAAAAGGGAGAGAAAAAAGCTTGAAAATAGACAGAGCAGGAAGCAAAAGCAAAAGAAAGCAAATGGGGCTCGTGACGGGAGGAAGGTTTATATAGTCGCCATAATTGCTTTTCGAAGGTGAAAAGACACGGCTGGTATAACCAAGGCAGCCACCTCCAACCGCTGCATGACACGTGTCACCCAGGGCATAGCTGGTGTGACCGATGCGACCTCCCCCAATCATTGCGTGCCGCGTGTCAACCAGCACGCAAACCAAGGGACACATTCCCTGTGATGCCAAAAATCCGGGCACGTCGTTCCAGACTGACACGCCTGGTTATGAGGCGCGACGGTCTATTGACCTGCAGCAAAAAACGCAGAAATAAAGAGACTTGGCATCTCGGGAACACCAAGGCATTGACCGAGAAGCAAGGAGAAACACTCGAACGGGTAGAGTGCGCCTTCGGGCCTTCAAGTACATCTTTTTGCAAAAAGGCATCCCACTCCAAGATCTGTAAGGTGCCTCCAGAATATATAGTCGAAGTCTCCACCTCGACTTTCCGAGGGGGGCATGTGATAGCCGAGTGCCACCCGTACAAGGAGAGGCATCGACCTCGGAAGGAGGGGGCTTGGCGCCCCTAGCGCACGACCTCGGGGGTCCATCAACTCCCCTAAGAATGACACTACCGACCTCGGGAAGAAAGTGCGCACTGGGCTTGGTAGGGCTATTGAACCAGCCTCGGGGGGAAAGACCAGCCGCCTTCGGCAGGAGAGAACACCCCCGAAGGAGAATCTTCAGTGTTGAGAAAATCCCCGAGCTATTGAGGAAACCTCGGAAAAAGGACCGTTGATCCGAAGGGTGACCTTAGCCAGAGGAGCCTCGGAGCACGGCAGGAGCATTTAATGAGCCTCTAACATGTCGTCTACAGGGGCTACACGCCGCCTTCATACCCGCTGTGACAGCATACATCCTGTCATCTAAGGCTATTCCGGCCCTAGATCGTGGCCTGAGGAGCCTGTAGAAGGCTGGAGGTCCCCACGCCCAAGAAGTACAGATTAAATCCAACCAAACATGTGTCACAATCTGAACGGACTGTCCTCCCCTTTATATATTAAGGAAATGGCTCCAGAGGCGGGCGGTCTCTCTCTTGGACTTTCTCCTCCCCTCCAAAAAATACAACACAGACAAGAATCTCCCTTGATTCTACATTTTCATTTCCGCTTCTGAAACACTTACTTGGGCGTCGGAGGCTCCTCCCCCGGAAAAACACTCCGGGGACCTCCTAACCTTCATTTTCCTGAGCATTTCAGGTGGTCTTCCTCAGGGTTCACCTTCTCCAAGTGTTCTTTGCTCACTAGGAGTCCTTGCTGCCCTCACCATGTCACACAGTGAAGATGCTGCTGGGCATCAGAAGGGATATGTGGATCCTACACCGGGACAGATGCATTGATTGGAGTACTAGTTTAGTAGGGATATTTTTGGCCCACTATTAGAAAAGATGCTTAGCAGTTTGTCAAACGATATTCTAAGTGCCAAAGACATACACCAGTTTAAAGGGCACCTTCCGAGATAGTGACTTCGGTGAGCTACCCCTTCCTTTTTTCCGTATGGGGAATTGACCTCATTGGTCTTCTACCTACAGCACCAGGAGGCGTTAAATACTACATTGTCGCAATAAATTACTTCACTAAGTGGATCGAAGCAGAACCATTAGCGATGATCTCAACAAAAGATATACAAAAATTTGTTTGGAAAAATATTGTATGCAAGTTCGGTTGCCCGAGGGTGATCGTGGTAAACAATGGTACATAATTCATAGACAAAGGGTTCAAAGAATTTGCCACTAGCCTCGGCATAAAATTGCACTCTGCTCTAGTTTCTCATCCCTAAAGCAACGGACAAGTAGAAGTATCAAATAAAACTTTGAAAGAGGGTTTGAAGAAGAGACTCAGCAATGCGAAAGGAAAGTAGCCAAGTGATTTAGAAAGTGTTCTGTGGAGCTACCGAACAATCCCTAGAAAAGATATTGGGGAAATCCATTTCTCTCTCGTGTTCAAAACAAAGGCCCAGATCCCAATCAAAATTGTAAAGCCCTCAATAATAACACAAGTGTTTGATGAAGGACGAAACAACCTCGGCTTAAGAGCCAAACTTGATATGCTTGAAGAGCATAGGGAAATGGCCGAACTTTAGAGAAGAGCTTTCCAGCAATGAGTTGCTACCTCCACAAACATGAAAGTTAAGCCCAAAGGAATCAAGGTTGAAGACCTTGTCCTCCGAAAGGCTGAATTGGGAGCTCAAAGACCTTCTCATAGGCTACTTCGGGTAAGTTGGGAATGACCTTAACTGGTCACTGAATAAGTTCAGCTAGGAGTTTTTAGAATTGGAAATGCCGAAGGAGAAGAATTGAAAAACACTTAGCATTCGAATTCTTTGAAAAAATACTACACTAAGAGACTTTCTAAGTAAAATTTGAACTAACACTTAGAAATTTTTTAAGGTTGGTTTGCATGTTGAGAGATCTCCAACGAAGTTATACAAAGTATTGGAATTATTCAAACCACCAAACGCTTAGACAAATTTTTATTGAACAAAGTTGACCAAAGGTGGTGAATGTACCATCTATTAACCATTTTGCTGAAGATGGTGAATGTGCTATCCATTGAGCATCTTGCCGAAAATGGTATCCCAAGACACCTAGGCACATTTTTATCCATTAAGCACCACTCAAAATTTCTGCAAAAAAGGTAAATTTGCATGATTGCTGAAGAAGGAGAAATTATTTGAAACTTAGGTGAAAGTAAGAGCTCGAAATCGAAACAAGAAATATTTCATTAAAGGCCTTTACATAAATGTACATAGATAATTATTTTAAACCCTTATCTACTCTTCCCCATCCTTGCATTGAGATTCCTCAGAAGCAGTATCATTTATAGGCTTTGAAGGTTGTTGAGGTATGTTCAGATACTCCCTTTGTGACCATTTAGAAGAAGGACCTTTGGGAATGTTAAGCTCCCGAAGGAAGGAAACATCCATATCTGGATAATGGCAGAGGACTTGACGGCATGCTAATTAGAAACCACCTTGAAATGACCGTTTAGTCATCTCATTGGTTTTCTCCTTCTACTTTGCCAAAGCCTCTATCTCATTCTTTTTCTTTTTCTTCCACTTCTTCAATTGCTCAATTTCGACCAAAAGCTGGGTCTTGTCCAAAAAAACTTGAGGTACCTCGGAGACAAAAGACTTATGCTCCTTCCGAAGAGCCATATTAGCAGCAGTTTGCTCCACCAACTTCGCTTCTAAGTAGGTTACTTTGGTGGAATAGTCTTCAAGGAGCTTTTGGGTACAATCAGTGAGCTCTTGGCGAAAACCTGCTACCTCTTCCATAGCAATTTTGCTAAGTTGTCCATACTTGTAATAGGTGGTCTCCAAGGTTTCCTTGGTCTTTGCCAAGTTTTCCTCTATTTGGGTACGACTCGAAAATATCCTTCATAGGGCACAAAGGATAAGACAAAGGCCTAAATGATGGAAAAAAATTCTAAGTATCAGAAGGAAATCATACTTGAGTAGCATGCTCGGTAATCCAAGTAGCCAGAATCTCCTCATTCGGGCATGAGTCCATCAGAGACTGGAAAGTAGCATTGGTCATGATGCCCTTCACCATTTGATGGACCATTTTCTAGCAGTCCTTTGAGAATAAGTCCATATCCTCAGTAAACTTCCAAAAAAGGCTCCCTTGGCACTTTCCCGAAGAGGATCTTCACGTCCCAAAGCTCTCGCTTCCGCGCATGGTCAACTACCCAATTAGGGGCAGGCGCGTCCTCTACAAGATCGCGCCAAAGTTCCATAAGCATGTTATCCCTTAACCAGTCATCTATAAAGTCTAGAATTTCAAAAAACTGAACCTTATAGATGAAAGGTCAAAGGATGAACTTAGTAAAGAGACCTCGGGGTCTTCAGCCTCAGAACCACTCACGTCAAGGATGTCAGTTAGAACATCTTTCCCTTTTTGTTTCCTCCCTTCCTCGACTTGCTTGACTGAAAGAACAACCAAAGAAGTTCCAAGAGTGTCCGCAGCAGAGTGAGGATTAACTGGAGTCGATAAAATGGGGACCTCGAGGATAACCTCCTCGACCTTTTTCAAAACTTTGGGAGGGGGAGGAAGAGAGTCCTCCTTAACCTTTTTCTGGGAAGGCTCCTCCAAAGGTTGCCCCTTATTCCTCTTCGGCGTATTCCTTTTCCTTTGCTTGCCCTTCTCATCTCGGCCAAGGAAAAAGCTCTTGTAGAAGTTAGTTGACTTGTCACCTATCTCTAAAAAATGAAAAAACATTAGTAAGTACAAATTTATCCAATAAATAGTGGATGAAAATCAACTTAACCTTCAAAAAGACTTCATAAGAAAGTTTCCTCTGAAGGAGCATGACTATTAGAGACTTCTTCCCATCAACACCCGGTTTAGGCGGCCTAAGGTCGGTAATATGCTCCTTGACGATGCCAAATTCTTGAAAGATCTCTTCAGTCATCAAGTTCCATATGATGAGAAAAGGGTAAAGCAGACGTGAAGGTGCCTAATCGTGCCAATCAGCTACCTACTTGATGCGGCTATCAAATTCCTCGAATTTGGACTCTAGCTCTTCGGTCAAAAGCTTCGACAGGTCCATCACGTTGATCGTCAAAGTCTCTAATGCCTATTTCATTAGTAGATCTTTCCAGCTCTTTAGCACCTCCATGAAGAAGTACTTCTTCCGCCAACCTCATTAACCATCCTTGGTGGCGAAGGTGAAAGTAAACTTCCTGCTCCCAGTCCCCCGAGGAAGCAAGAAATAAAATGAACCCTTCAGAATGGGGTGAAGTTTATAGTATTACATAAAAATGATGAAGTGAGGAGCTACTCTGAAAACCCTGCACATGCGTAAGAAAGCATTGAAGTAGAAGTAGGAGTTTGGGGATAGTTGATTAACAGCTATGCCATGAAATTGGTAGAAGTCAGAGACCATTTTGGAGGGGGGGGTAGGGAGGGGGGTAACTTGGTTCACCACATTCGGGAACTCAAGTTTTGACATAATAAGGAAGGAAAAACTTTGTCTGCCATTTATACACCTTCTCCAAAGTGGTGCAGCTCAAATGAGCATCGAGCGAACTCTAACTCCCTTCAATGGCACTAACTTCAGTGCTCTAAACTTCCATCTCAAAACCCTAAAGCTCTAACTTCGGTAGGAGAAAAAGGAACAGAGGAAAGGAAAAACCAACTTTGGCAGAAGACCCACTTGTTGGCAATCCAAAGAAGCTAAGAACCGCTGCCAATGACTGCCGAAAATTGCTTTGCTACAAAAAGCCGCTGTAAAGAAAGAAAAGGAATTCTCAAAAGAAAGAAGGTGAGCAAAGAGAAAAGTGAGAAATGAGGAACTTCTATCCTGGATGAAGAAATATATAACCGAGGAAGGCAAATGAAGGGACTTATAATGAATGACTACTGACGAAAATACGTAACTGATGAGAAAAATAGCCACTTAAACAGTGACACATGTCACCTTGAACGTAAAATGAGGGCACACCTCCTGAGTCATCCAATCTATAATGCACAAGTTGAGGAAGTAGATCTACTCACCCTTGAAATTGAAACAATTTTGGAGGTAATTGAACATTATACTAGGTGGGAAAAAGCCTTAAGGCAAAGTGAGTAGCTTGTTTCTTGCACTAAAGGCACAGCTCCTATGGATCCCTTGCCAAGCTGAAGGTACAGTTCCCCTCTCACACCAAAAGTGTTTACAGTTCCTCTCTCGCACCAAAGGTGTAAGACCATTATCGCACCAAAAGTCTAGCTCCCTTATCAAGCTGAAGGTATATCTCTAGCTCTGTCCGAGAAGGGGGCATGTAATAGCCAAAGGGCTATCTGCCATGGCCATTCCTCGACCTTGCCCAGGAAGCTTGTGAGAGCTAGTTTCATAGTGTTTGCAATTGGCTAGTTGTATATGTGTGCAAATTAAAACTTCGTGATACTAGTTGATTATATGCCTTTTATGCTTTAACTAAAGCAAATGGAAAAAATAAAAACATACACTTGGCTAAGGTACTTTAATAGAAAACAATTTCAAATAGCCAAAGTATACAAAATCAACATTTGTATGATTAATACTACACATAACAACCATGTGAAGACATTCACTATAAAGTAGAATAATGCCCTCACCTAAGAGTAACCATAGAGTTTAAGACTAAAAAATATAGACAAATAGGGCAACTAGGTGTAGAATACATATACAAGCCTCGACTGAGATCTTCTTCACTAACTCCTACCTTAGAAATGAATTCCAGTGGCGAGTCACAAAAGCCTGTCCACATGTTGCTAAGCTCTGCGGCCAATAAATCACTATAGTTAGTATTGTGGCAGCTTTTGGAGCTATAGGTCTAATTTGCAAGGTAATTACAGGAAGTTTAAATTACCAGGTAATTAATTAATTTAATAAATTAATACTTTATATAATTTATTTGCAAGTCAAGTCTTGGTATTAGATGGTCTAGTAGCTTAAAATAGATAAAATTGATCATTTATGCAAGTCGGACCAAGAGGGGCATTTTGATCATTTTACATAATGACCCATTTTTATTTCACGATTACATAAAGGACCAAAAAATAAAAGATCTAGGATGTCACAGAATCTCGTGATTTCTGCTCTATCTTTGTGAAATTGTATAATAACTAGATTGTTCATAAGTGGTTTAAGTATAACCTTTAGAGAAGTTGAGACCAAATTGAATATACTTGAGAGGATGGGATTGGCCATGTAATTAATTACGTGAAGGAATCATGCATGACTAAATGCTGAAAGTGGTCCTAAACTTTCTAGCGTGTTGCATAATGTTGCACAATTTTGCAAACCATACTTGTGAGGTACCAGCTGTGTGTCAAATACATGTGAGGTGGTGGTGGCTTATTTAGGCCATCTTGTGTCTCTCCCTTACTTTAAGGCACCTAAAACATCTACCCTTATCTCAAAAACACCATGGACAAACCTACTTAAGCTTCCAATATGCAAATCCTCCTAAATTAGATGCAAATTAGCTTGGAAATTAAGGGAAATTGGTGTCAATTTTGGTGTTCTTGCATAAGGAGCTGGAAATTGAGCATAATTGTTGCAAGTACATAAAAAACTTATTTTTTATGATTTTTCTAGTTCTATTTTAGACCTAGAGTTGTTGGAAATTTGAATTCCTTGCTTGCTTATTAACTAACCGAGCATGCAAAGCATGAAAAATATAACCTAAACTACAAGGAATCGAGTTTTATTAAGGAGAGGCTATGGAATGATGTTGTTCTTGCCTCACTTTTACTGGGTAGTTTTAATATTTGTGGCTGGAGGAAGTGGCTAGAATTAATATTGCTTTATTATTGCTAAGTATAGAAGGGTAACAAGCAAGAAAAGGAAACACATTGGGTCGAGGAATCATTAAAGGGCCAGATATATGGAGACCAATGTAAAAATTAATTTAGTCACTTAAATCATATAGGGCTTTGTTAATTATTAGCTTAGATATAGGTTATTTATGTGTTAAATGATCAATATAGGTCTTGAGCATAAGCTACTAAAATAGGTCCTAAGTTTGGCTTTAAACCGAGACAAAAGGCTAAGTACATTGAGCTTGCAAACTAAGTTATCTAATGTAAGGTTTATTTAATTTGTATGTTTATTTGTTAAATAAATTTGGTTATGATACTTATATATCAAGTGGCTGAATTATTGATAAATTTAACAAGCATATGGTTTAAGTATTGACGGCTATTTAAGAAGCTTACATGGCTGAGTTTCGTAGAACACCAAACTATGAAGCTCATATGAAGTGTAAATGTGCATATGAGTGAGCTTGAATGTGCAGGCAATAGGGACCTTAAAAGAGTCTAGTTATGTTGAGTATGATGGTTTAGGAACCTACGACCCAAAAGCCAATCATGAGATGATTGTATTTTGCACGTTGAGGCATGATATTTTACTGAGGCATTAATCCAGTAATTATGTTTGTTGTTTTGTTTCTACATAACATAATAAAAAAAATTATAATCATAGAATCATGATATTCTTAAATGTCCCTGGTCTAATATTATCATGGAGTGGGTGGCAATAATACATAAAGACTAGCATATGTGGAGACTAATATAAGATATGCAGTCTACGTATGGTAGAAGTTTGAGAACTTGTGTACTCGACCGACCCACCATGAAAATGCTACATGGATCATTATATGAGTGTCATAAGTGATTCTCATAGTGATCATGTATATATAGTCCTTTGACCTAAGGTCATCAAGGTTCCCTACATGCGAGTCACATACTTTGATACTTTCTTTTGTTGATTGTAACTGAGTGAACTTGAAGAAGGTAATTGGGCATGTCACATATCATGTGGAGGGGTATGATCAAGATGGGATTTGTCTCTCCTATGTAATGGGAGTGATATCTTCAGGTCTCTTGATAGAGTGGGACTAAGATAATGCATGGCCATGCTTGGATGAGTTGATATATGATATCAATGTCATTAGTTTAAGTTAGTCTACTCGTTAATCAAGAAACCATAGATCGGGCTATATGAGAGTGACACATTCCATGTCTCATGCTCGATCTTGACATCTTGGACAAAGGGACAATGGCATATACCAATAGTGCTCATTGTTTATAATCATAAATATGATTTATGATCATTGCCAATGTGATAAGAGCCTATTGGGTTGCACCTATAGAGCCAATTGGATTATTTGAGTGCATGGGTTGAATTGTTTGGTCTTGGTTTCATGATAATTTCATATTATTGATTCGCCTAAAGGTTGAGCCATTATTAGGCCTGAAATTAAAACCTAATTAGATTAGGGCTTTGAAACCCATTAGGCTTGGGAGTTGAGTCTTACTATAAATACATCATATAGTGAGAAATTTGCAGCTTTTACCCTAGCCTCCTTAAGGATGAAATCAGAAGAGTTCTGAGAGTTCTAGCCCTTCTTTTCTCTTGCCATTCCTTAGAGGACGTAAGCTAGCATTGTTAGTGTAAAAGGAATGCATCTACCGGGACGTGGTGGAGGTGTGGTGATCCTGAGAGGCTTGTGTGGATACCATAGAGAGCTTGAACATGTCAACTGTTCAGGTTTTGTGATTTGACTCAACAGTTAGGTGAAAGATTTCAACCGAACTAGGTGTAAAATTTTGAGCACCCGATTTACCCCGTTTCACTTGGATCCTAGAGTGTTTCAGTAATATTCTGCTGCGGTTGCTTGGCTCCAAAAACCTTAAAGTGGTATCAAAGATACTAGTGAAACTGTAAATCGGGATTGAGTGTTGAATCACATGATATATTGTGTGTTCAATTGCTTTCGATCATGGTTGATTAGATTGATTCGTGATGCATGAAACTGAAACTCGTAATGTATATATGAGATATGAAGAAACAACACAAATTGGTTAATGAGATTAACCCTAGATTGAGTGGTATGAGATACCTATCTAAATTAGGATTGCTACAATAGTTGCGACACCCTAGTAGGGAGGGATTAGGGCTGTTCGGGCACCTTGAGTAAAGTACATTTGGTGGCTCAGTTGGAGGTGGTCTCGGGTGCTTTGTTGCTTGAAATAATAGATCTTGGGCAACATAATTACAAGACAATTCTTTGCACCGCGGGGCACTGCCCCCTTAGCAACCCCTCGCAAAGGCGGCTCCCCTTGACTCCACCCACTGACCGGTCAGCGGGACTGTTGTATGTGAAGCACCACATTAATAAAACTAGTTAATAAGCTCATGTCAATTGGCATGCATTTTTGTTGAATGAGATTTGACATGATATGTTGATTGGTGGTTGAAGCATGGTGTATGGTTATAGCCCTTGTTGATTGTATTCGTAAATACGGCTTACAAGTCGTGCCTTTTCTTGTTGCTTTCATTGTATATTCTCTTCTCACCTTACTCTCCTCGAATGTAACTCGAGGTTTCTATTATTAATCTAATTGTACATTCTAGGATCGTCCGAGTTGGTGTGTCCAAGGAGGTGACTACAAAAGGAAAACCCAGGAGGAAGGAAAAGGAGCATGTGGAGACATTTTCTTTTCTTAAGTTTTTATGATATTCTCATTGGCTTGAGAATATCGCATAGTTTGGGCTATAACCATGTCACATTTATTTTGGTTTTAGCATAAGATGCATGTTTTATATTTGTATGTGATGCATGTATACGACAACCGAAGATAATAATTAGTGAGATCAAAAGGAAAAATCCCTTAAACAAAATATTAAGTCATTAAATGTGATACCTTCCAAATATTAGCACTTGTCAAGACTTTGATCAACATTGGGTGGGTTTGCCAAAGTAAAGCACCTAGGATAAAATTGATATCCAAATTCCTAACTTTGGGTCTGACTTAACTAAGTCATCCTAACAAGATTGGGGACTTAGAGGCATAGGGTTGGGCTTAAGTTCATGAGATGAGCTTGGACAAGTTTTGTTCACCCAATTACCCAAGAGTTGCATAAGATGTAATTGGCAAGGAGTTGCCTGCCTAAATAACTGTAATTTGAGAAAAAAGCCAAAGCTGACTCAGGCTGTGATGAAATATGGATCTTGGCCCACTAAAATACGTTAGCGCTGAGGTGTTCCAAAATAATATCGAGGGTTATTATTTTGAGTAAAATAGTGGGAGTATCATTTAATAAAAGTCCTTATTAAATGAATTCAAATGCATGACTCTTGCACTGCATATTTACTATTGTAGATTACCATGGCACAAAACACATTGACACTTTCATTGCGATCAATCCTTGAGAAGGAAAAACTGAATAGGACCAATTTTCTCAAATGGTACCAAAATTTGAGAATAGTCCTTAAGCAAGAGAGAAAGGCTTATGTCCTAGAGCAGCCCATTTTGAATAAGCTTGTTGACAATGCTCTAAGAGTT
This sequence comes from Aquilaria yunnanensis, assembly GCA_039654915.1. NCBI lineage: Eukaryota > Viridiplantae > Streptophyta > Magnoliopsida > Malvales > Thymelaeaceae > Aquilaria > Aquilaria yunnanensis. The sequence goes on from CM077598.1 coordinate 83,151,123, forward strand.
GAAAGGGATGCTCACAAGAACCATTCTGATGATGCTTTGGATGTTACTTGCCTCATGCTGATAACCATGGAATATGAGCTTCAGAAGCAACATAAGAACATGGGGGCGTTTGATATGATCAAACATCTCAAAATGCTTTTCTAGGAGCAAGCTAGGCATGAGAGGTTTGAGACCTTTAAGGCATTGTGTCAGTGCAAAATGTCTAAGAGAAGTCCCGTGGGTCCTCATGTGCTCAAGATGATTGGGTACATTAAGAATCTTGAAAGTTTGGGATTTGCTCTTCAGAAAGAGTTGGCTGTTGATGTAGTCCTACAATAATTGCCGGAAAGCTACAATTAGTTTGTCATGAACTATAACATGAATGACCCTAGCCAGTCCCTCCTTGAATTGCTCAACATGTTGAGAACTGCTGAGCAAAACCTTAAGAAGGCTAAGTTCATTATGATGGTACGAAAGGGCAAAGGAAAGGGAAAAGCCAACAAGAAGAAGGATAAAGCTAAAGGAAAGTCCAATGCTAATTCTTCTTTAGCTGCACTGAAACCATTTGGTGGTGTGGCTAAGAAAGGGGAGTGCTTCCATTGTAAGCAACTTGGACACTGAAAGCGCAACTGCAAGCTCTATCTTGAAGAACCTGCTAAGGAGAAGGGAAGTAAGACTTCTATTTCAGGTATTTTTGTTATAGAGGCTAACTTTTCTACATCCTCATCTTGGGTATTGGATACCGGATGTGGATCTCATATTTGTGCAAATGTGTAGGATCTAAGTAAAAGTAGAAGATTGGCCCGATGTGAAGTGGACCTACGTGTTGGAAATGGAGCAAGGCTTACTACCTTAGTCGTAGGGACTTATGTTCTCACTTTGCCCAGTGGGTTAGTTTTAGAATTAGACAACTGCTATTTTGTGCTTACTATTAGTCGAAATTTGATTTTTGTTTCTTGTTTGGACAAGAAAGGTTTTTCATTTATAATAAAGGACAAATGTTGTTCTATTTATTTAAATGAAATCTTATATGGTAGTGCTTGACTTAGAAATGGTTTGTATGTTCTAGAACTAAAAATCCAATCTATAATGTGAATACCAAGAAGGTCAGATTGAATGATTCAAACCCGACCTATCTCTGGCACTGTTGTCTAGGCCATATAAATGAGACCCACATATCCAAGCTCCATAAGGATGGATTCTTGGACTCATTTGATTTTGAATCATATGAGACATGTGAGTCATATTTATTGGGCAAGATGACCAAAACCCTTTCACTGGACAAAGTGAAAGGGCTAATGACTTATTAAGACTCATACATAGTGATGTATGTGGCCCTAAGTCTACACACGCTAGTAGAGGTTTCCAATACTTCATTATCTTTACTGATGACTTCAGTAGATATGGCTATATGTATCTCATGAGACACAAGTCAGAATCCTTTGAAAAGTTTAAAGAATTCAAAAATGAAGTAGAGAATCAACTCAGGAAGAGTATAAAAGTACTTTGATCAGATCAAGATAGAGAGTACTTGGATTGAGAATTCCTTGACTATCTAAAGCATGGTTATTAAAAACACGTTTCTATTCGTAGAATCGTACGTTTTTACTACTCTAGGTGTAGAAACCGAGTTGAAATGTTATAGAAACGTAACCTGGGGTAGAAACGGGTAGAAACGCGTTTAGAGTTGTAGAAACGTAGAAATAGAAAGACTCTACGATTCTAGCTTAATGGGTAAAAATGGGTTAAAAATCATTTTATATTAAAAATAAAGCCCATTTTTGCGGCCCAACTGGCATAAAATTAGGGCCCAACTCGAAACTTTGTCTCTCACACATTCACCCTCTTAGTCCAAACTCCTATCCTTCGCATTACACTCACCACACTAGAATCCATTCTCGTACACTGGTGCTCTCGCGAGTCACGAGTTTCACCCTTCCCTAGTGCCGACTCTTTACTGATTTGCTCTGCTCTTCACCTACCAGTCGCGAATTGCGCGCCTCCTCCTCTTCGCCGTCCAGTCCAATCAGCAGCTAAACGTGAGCCTCCTGCTCTTCGGCATCTAGCCCTATTCACGTTCAGCTCGTGCTCTGCTGCGGTGCTACTGTCACCCTGTTCTTCTGCTTGCTGGTCTCCTCTATTCATCTTCCGCTGGCTTTCTCCCTCCAGCTCATATCGGAATCAATCAAAAAGTAAGCAAAGTAGCAAACAATATATATGTATATTCAATTGAAATCTTTAATATTTTTTAGAGTTTAGGGTTTATTGAAAAGTTTGTAATGGTATATTGATATATTCGGTTTGATTGAAACAGGTTCAGCTGAAATTCTGAATTCATATTAAATTGAAATAGATGCTTTATTGGAAGCGTGAAATTAGGTTCATCCGGAGGTAACCATTTTCGTAAATCATTTTTTCTTTGGGTTGTTCTTTGGTTGGCCGATTGTATATGTATGGTTATGCTCTGTCTGCTCTTTGGTTGGCCGATTGTTTATGTTATTAGGTTCAAGTTTCATTAGAGGCAAGCCATCATATTCAAGTGTTACTCTTACGGAATAATGCTACATAACAAAAAAGAACTAAATGGTGTTATATATATTCATAAAGGACCAGACAAAAGTTAGGACACTCTCTGTGCCAAAGGGGACGTAGTATTTTGATATTCTCTATCCAACTAAATGGCGTGGATGTAATATGTATATTATGCTATTCAGGTTTTATCTCAATGTACTAAACTGTTAATGAAAACATATTAGTGATAGGTGGGGGTGAGCGGTAATGAAACACTGAATATGATAATGTGCCTTACTCTGTATGGAAAATAGATTCTTTATAATGGAGGTAATAAGGGGACTTACCTAAAAAGGATTTTTGTCCTTAGCAAAAAATGCTAGTTCTCTTTTTGGTGTATTAATTGGCATTGAGGTGAGTATTTCCTATATATGTTACAAGTTCCAAGTATCTGTAAGTTATATGTTATTGGCCTACAGCGGCTACATGCACAATACTTGAAATTGTTTCTGTTAAGAGGGAAGTAGAGGATGGATATGCAAATACTTCACTTTTTTGGAATAAAACAAACTTTTCATACCTGAGCTTAACTTACTAGTGCAGTAGTTTTTATGTGAATATTAGTTTTTTTTTCTTCTAATTGCTGGAGTATGACTGAGGATCTTTAAAAGGTAGTTCCTTTGACTCTTCTACATACATTTTAGCATGCTGCTTACCTTGCTGAAAAGGAGCAATTGGGTGTAGTTGATGGCTTGATGCGGTTATTGATGCCTTAAGCGAAGCTGGTTGCAATAAACAGACACAGAAAGAGGTGAAGATACAGTCTAATGATAGCTCTGTACTAAAGATTTTCAAGGACAAAAGCAACTATAAGCTTGGCTATAAGGTTGGTGAGCCTGTTCGTGACATTCTCTACTCTTTGTTTATGTTATCTTCAATGAAAAGTTATGCAGCTGGTTTGTTCTTTACTGGCTGATTGTTTGTGACTTTGTGTTGTTGTATTGTTCTTTAATATTTGGATTGGTGCTGTGCCTTATTATTATTTTTTAATTGTATGTCATCAGTAATCATGGAAAGCAATGATGCTACTTCTGGTAATCTTGATGGTAATTCTAAGAAAGGAAAAGCTTTAAGGAGGAATGCACCTGGTAATAGGTCTGATTCGGGTTGGGAGCATGGTATAGAGGTTGAAGGAAAAAAACTGAAATGCAAATATTGTGGGCTGTTAGTTTCTGTTGGGATATTTAGATTTAAGCACCATTTAGCTAGAACTAGGTCAAATGTTAGCCCTTGCTTGAAAGTTCCAGAAGATGTTAAGGATAAGTTTATGAATTTATTAAATGATCAATTTGAGTTGAGCCTTAAGAGAAAACATTCCAAGATTGCTTTTGTTGATGATGAACAAGATGAGGATGAGACCCATACAAGTGGCTCAAAAGTTGAAAGCCAAAGCACCCTTGATGGCTTTGCTTTGAAAAAATTGAAAGCTCAAACATTAAATGCCATGTTTAAAAAAGAAGAGCAAGAAACAGTTTGCCAACAAATATGTAGGTTTTTCTACACTAGTGCCATTCTTTTCAATTGTGTCAACAATCTGGAATTTGGCAAAATGGTGGAAATGATTGGGAAGTTTGGAATGGGCCTTAAACCACACTCTTTTCATGAAGTGAGGGTAAAGTTTTTGAAGAATGAAGTTGAAAGTACTCTTCAAAGTCTTGAAGAGTACAAACTAGAGTGGAGGAGAACCGGGTGCATTATTACGAGTGATGGTTGGACTGATAGGAGTCATCGGTCTATTTGCAATTTCTTGGTCAATAGCCCTAAAGGATCTATTTTTCTGTCATTAGTTGAGACATTTGAGATTAGTAAGACTATTGATAATGTTTTTGAGATGTTGGGTGATGTTGTTGACCAAGTAGGTGAGGAGCATGTAGTGCAACTTGTAACTGATAATGCTGCAAATTATAAAGCAGCTAGTCAAATGTTGATGGAGAAAAGGAAAAAAGTTGTTCTAGAGACCATGTGTAGCCCATTGTATTGACTTTATGTTGGAGGACTTTGAGAAAAAAATAAATGTTCACAAAGTGACAATAGAAAAGGGTAGGCAAATCACAAGCTTCATATATAATAGAACTCAGCTCATTTCTTGGTTGAAAGAATTTACCAAAAGAAAGGACCTAATCAGGCCAGCTATTACTAGATTTGCTACTTCTTATCTTACACTTGATCGTTTGCAAGAACAAAAGGGAGCATTGCTTAATTTTTTTTCATCTGAAAAGTGGAGCAAGAACAGATATGCAAAATCTACCCAAGGAAAAAAATAGAAGAAATTGTTATGGACACTCATACTTTTTGGCCCCGGGTTATCATGTGTCTTAAAGACGGCAGTTCCCTTAGTCAAGGTCTTTTGTTTGGTTGATTTAGACATGAAACCATCCATGGGCTTCATCTATAATGCCAGGAGAAATGCGAGGGAAGAAATAAAAAAAAATTTCAATAGGATTCAATCAAGGTAATTTTTGTGCTCTTTGTTTTATACTTTCTATAAAAGTATCAATGTTGTATGATTTATAACTATTTTTTTATATTTCTGCCTTGTTTTAGATATGAGCCAATTCTTGAAATCATTGGTGAGAGATGGGAAAATCAGTTACATAGCCCTCTCCATGCTGCTGGTTATTGCCTGAATGCTCAATTTAGGTATACAGAGACCTTCGAAGCCGATATTAAAGTCAAGCTTGGGTTATACATAGTTTTAGAAAAGTTGGTTCCTGACAAGAAAGAAGGGTTGAAAATGAATGTTCAATTAGATGATTTCAAGTATGCAAATGGATTGTTTGGCCATCCTTTAGCTGTGGAATCAAGATATGTAAAATCACTTGTTGATTGGTGGGATTCCTTTGGAGATTTAGCACCTGAGCTTAAAAAGCTTGCAATGAGAGTTTGAGTTTGGCTTGTTCATCTTCTGGTTGTGAAAGGAATTGGAGTGCCTTTGAAATGGTAAACTAACTAAATTTATATTGTATTTCTTATAGCATGCTAGTAAAAATCTTACTATTTTATTCCACATATTCATAATTTGTAGGTGCATTCCAAAAGGAGGAATCGGCTGCATCAACAACAAATGAATGATCTTGTTTTTGTGATGTACAACTTGAAGTTGAAAGAAAGGCAAATGCAAAGGAGTGTTACTGCAATAGAAAAGCTTAAAAGGATGACAGTTGATGAGATGGAGTCAGATGATGAATGGATCACTGAGAAGGAGCCCCCAGTTCTTCCTACAAGCAAGAAGTGGATTCACAAACTTGATAAGGTAGCTGGGTCAGAAGATAATGATGAGAATGATGAATGTGGAGATGGTAAGTACTAGTTTATTTAGCTTTTTGATGTGGGTCCGGTTAGGTGGAGCCAGCATCTTTACTGTTGTGCAGCGGTGTGGGCGGCAGGGACTCCTGGAGGGACACGGAGGTACCTTGAGAGGGTTACCTGAAGTGACGGCCGGCAGCTTCTGATACCGTGGCTGGTGAGGACGGGAAAGGCTCCCGGCACGGGAGAGAACCCGGAGCGGAGATCCTTCAGGGAGACCTGGTTGAAACACTCAGAAAATAGGGGTTAGGAGGCCCCTGGGGTGGATTTCCGTGGGGGAACCTCCGACGCCCAAGTCAGTGCTCCGAGAATGAGAGATACTCAGTAATAAGCACAAGGGACTCTTGCCTGGCGTGTCTTTCTGAGGGCTGAAGGGAGAGTATTCAGGCGGAGAGAAGAGAGCGTCCTCTTATCCTTTTGGTCATCCGGGCAGAGAACCCCCTCCTGAAGAACCTGTTCACTGTGATGATTTCCCTTGTATAAAAGGAAGAGGATGAACCCTTCAGATGACGACACGTGTTCGGCACGTGTATGGTTTAGATGGTGTTTGTACTTCTAAGCGTGGAGGCCCCTAGTCATCTGCAGGCTCTTCGGGTTGCGAGCCGGAGTAGGTGTAGCCCTGTGTGATAGGATGTTAGATTGTGACGTCGTGCCAGAGCACGCCTGGAGGTGGCATGCTGGGGACTTGTGTAAGTGGAGTGTCAGAGACTCCTTAATGGCTCTTGCCGTACAACCGAGGCCCCTTTGGTTGATGTCTCGCTTTGGGGCGAAAAGCCCTTTTCCGAAGTCCAGTTAGAACTTTGGCCTATTCGTCTTTGGGGGACTTTTTCCCACAGGGGGTGGTCGGTCGTTTTCCCCGAGGGTGGTTTGGCCGTCATCCCGAAGGACGCGCTATGCTGGCTTCCGAAGTTGGAAATGGCGGGCTACCCAGGTCAAGTGCCTCAAGTGTACGACTTCCTTCACTCCGGAATCCTTTTCCGTGGTTGGTGGTTGACCGGGGTGATAGCACTTCGGTTATCACTTTTGATGTTTATGGTTTGTTCAATATTAATTTTTGATTTTTCCTTTAAATAATATAGTTGTGGATGTGGATTTGGCTGAAAATACCAATGATGTTCTGAGTGCTGGCATTTGTTTTTCTAATGAAGGAATGGCAAGAGAAAATGAAGATATGGATTTTTCCATTGATGAAATTGATACCACTGTTGGCTTTGATGTTTCATGTCCTCGTTTAGATGATTGAAATTGTTGTTAATTTCTTATTATGGAAGACTGATTATAAAACTTGGTTTTTTTAATTTGTATGTTTGCTGTGTGGAACTATGGATGAACTTTGATTATGGTATTGTAGGGATATTCTAGTAATTTAGATGGTTTTATTTTTCATAAATTTTCTCCAAATTTTTTTTGTATTGTTCGTAAAGTCTTACGACTCTACGACTTTTTACGACTTTACGACTTTAGAACAATCAAAATGACTCTAGGTAGAATCCCGTTTTTAACAACCTTGATCTAAAGAAGTGTGGTATAGTATCACAACTCACTCCACTTGGTACACCTTAATGGAATGGTGTATCTGAAAGGAGAAATTGAACTATGTTAGACATGGTTCAATTTATGATGAGTCAAGCTGACCTTCCAAACTCCTTTTGGGGACATGTTCTAGAGACAGCCGCTTTTACACTAAACTGAGTTCCATCTAAATCGATTCAAAAGACACCATATGAGATATGGAATGGGAGGCATCCAAGTCTGTCTTTTATGAAGATTTGGGGCTGTGACGCTTATGTGAAATGTCAATCCTCTAACAAGCTAATGCCCAAATCTCATAAATGCCTCTTTGTTGGGTTTCCCAAAGAAACAAAGGGTTACTATTTCTACAATCCTTCTGAGAAAAAGTGTTTGTTGTTTGAACTGGTGTCTTTCTAGAGAAAGAGTTTATCTCTAAAGGAACCAGTGGGAGGAAAGTAGAACTTGAAGAAATTCAAGAACAACAAGGGGACATCGAACTTGAAATGGAACCTGAACAGACACAACAAGATGTTGTGATTTAGGAGTCTGTTCCTGTAGCACAGAGCCCATGTAGGTCTGGTAAGATTTGGTGTGAGCCCGAGAGATATGGATTTCTTGTGACTCACATTGGTGATATGATACTCATGGATTAGGATGAGCCCACAACCTACCAACAAGCTATGTTAGGGCCTGACTCTAAGAAGTTGCTAGAGGCCATGAACTCTCAGATAGAATCCATGTATGAAAACCAAATATGGACTTTGGTTGATATGCCTAAAGGGGTAAAACCTATAGGGTGCAAATGGGGTTGCAAGAAGAAAACTGACATGGATGGTAATGTGATTACCTTTAAGGGATGATTGGTTGCAAAAGGTTTCAAGAAAATTCATGGTATTGACTATGATGAAGTGTTTTCACCTGTTACCATGCTTAAATCCATCCGAATTTTATTGACTATTGCTGCACAATATGATTATGAGATATGGAAAATGGATGTTAAAGTTGCTTTCCTTAATGGAAAGCTACTTGAGGATGTGTATATGACACAACTTGAGGGTTTTGTCACTTTTGAGAATGCCAATAAAGTGTGCAAGTTGCAAAGGTCCATTTATGGATTGAAGCAAGCTTTTCGGAGTTGGAATCTTCATTTTGATGAAGCAATCAAAGAGTTTGGTTTTATAAAAAATGAAGATGAACCTTGTGTCTACAAGAAGGTTAGTGGGAGCGCTATTGTTTTCTTGGTGTTGTATGTAGATGACATACTACTAATTGGGAATGACATTCTTGAGCTACAGTCTGTAAAGACTTGGCTAAGGAAATGTTTCTCTATGAAGGACTTGGGTGAAGTAACCTATGTGTTAGGCATCAGGATCTATAGAGATAGATCTAGAAAATTGCTTGGCATAAGTCAGAGTACATACATTGACAAGGTGCTAAAGAGGTTTAGCATGCAAGACTCCAAGAAAGTATTCTTGCCCATGTCACATGGTATAACTCTTTCTAGATCTCAGTGTCTGAGTACACCTTAGGTGAAAGAGTGCGTGAGTAAGATTCCATATGCCTCGGCAATTGGATCTATCATGTATGCCATGATATGTACGCGTCCTAATGTCTCATATGCCTTGAGCATGATGAACAGGTACTAATCAAACCCCGGTGAGAGTCACTGGACAGTTGTCAAGAACATCCTTAAGTACTTATGAAGGACTAAGGATGCATTCTTGGTATTTGGAGGTGAAGATGAGCTCGTTGTAAGAGGTTACTCCGAGGCTAGCTTCCAATCTGATAAGGATGATTTCAGATCACAATCTAGTTATGTGTTTTGAATTGGTGGTGATGTTGTGAGCTGAAAAAGTTCAAAGTAAGAAACAGTAGCCAACTCTACAACAGAATTTGAGTACATTGCCACCTCTGATGCTGTGAAGTAGATTGCCACCTCTGATACTGTGAAGGAGGTAGTTTGGATCAAGAAGTTCATCACAGAACTTAGAGTGGTTCCAAGCATTGCCGACCTGATAGTGCTCTAATGTGACAATAATGGAGCAATTGCACAGGCTAAGGAACCTCGTTCTCACTAGTGATCCAAACACATACTCTGATGCTATCATCTTATCAGGGAGATCATTGAAAGGGGTGATGCGAGGATATTGATGGCCTGGGACCTCATCGTTGTGAGTCATGATGACTGTTGAGGAGACTTCTAGGAGGAAGAACGCCTGGAAGGTGGATCGCCCCAAGGAGAGTACCTGAAAAGCTGGTAAACAGGGTTAGGAGGCCCCCGGAGTGTTTTTCCAGGGGGGGAGCCTCCGACGCCCAAGTCAGTGGTGGCCGGAAAAATGAGAAAGTCACTAGCTCAAAGAGAAAGGCAGAAAAGTCTCGCCTGGTATTTTCTCAGAGTGTGGGAGCTGTATCTCCGGCCAACCAACCTCCTGTCAAGTATTTATTTCCTGTATATATAGGAAAACCTAGCCCGTTCAGATCATGACACGTGTGCGGTCGGATGTTCCTGAACTTCTGGGCGTAGGGGACAGATAGTTGGTAACCAGATGGCCTCGAGCCTTGTGCTGAGACGGGCCATGATGTGATTCTGATGGCGTCTGCGCGTCAGGGCGGCTTTTTACGTCTGTGGTGGGACGTGTCAGAGGCTTCCTTAAATGCTTCCATAAATTCTCCTGCCGTACTCCCGAGGTCCCTGGGCGAGGTCGTCCTCTAGTTCGGACAATGCCTCTTCGGGAAGCATACCCTCAGTTCGGGGGTTCCCAGTTCCAGGGGGTTCCGCCTTCGGGGATATCATGTTCGGGCAGCAATGTCTGGTGCCACTTTTCCGAAGGCGCGCTGTTCACAACCTTGGGGGGCGAATAGAGTCCTCAAGTTTTACTGGCGTGCCGAGGCTCGGAGCTCTCCGGCTATCTCCCGAGGTGCATGATTCCACCTGTTCCCGGGAAGCGCCAGTTCTTCTGGCCATTGTTGTGGCAGGGTGTTCGGCCAGATTGAGGCGATAGCCTTTGGCTATCACATGCCCCCCTCTGGAAAGCCGAAGTGAAGACTTCGGTTTGCATCTCTTTCCGAGGTTGTCGTTGGGAGTCTTGTTGGGAAGCATAACCTGTTCCGAGGTCGCACCTTTTGCCTGAGGGTCTGGGCTGTTCGGCCTTGGCCTATTCTTTGGTGTCTCCGAGGCAACGCCTGTACCGAAGATACAACTCTTGCCCAAAAGTCATGGGCTATTCAGCCATAGCCTGTCTCTTGGTGTCCTCGAGGTGGCCTGCTTTTTATTTCTGCAGGTCTGATGGCCAAGCGTGTCAGACTGAGCGGCGCGTCTCCACTTTTCAGGGATGTCAAACGACGTGTCCCAATCAGGAGGTGTGTCCCGGTTTTCCAGGGACCTTTGGGGACGCATGTCCCCTATTTCTGCACAGCGGTTGACACGCGGCTTCTTGCCATTGGAAGAGAGACGCGTCATTTACAGAGGGCGCGCCTTTTCGGGTGCAGTGGGCAGTTATGGCGACGGTTCGCCTCCAATGGGTACTTATGATCTCTTTTCGGCTACCCACCTTTGGCCTATAAATAGCCCATTCCATCATAAGTCCCACTTACTGTTTTTCTGCTCTCTCTCTGCTTTGCCCTCTGTTCTTGCGTTTTATCTTGCTTTCTGTGGCGGAGCTTCTTTAATCAGAGCTTTTCCTACCAACTTTCACGACGGCGTCCTCAGGCAAATCTTTTGGTGGGTTTTGATTTCCAGAGTATTCTGATTCCTCTGTTTTTCTGAGTTTTTCTGGAAAACTGTTGTTTTTTTCCAAACTCGTCTTCTGAGTTTTTTCTGGAAACTATTTTCTTTTCCATCTCAAACTCTTTTTCATGTCTACGATGCCTGTTCCCGAGAGCTGGAAACCTCTTCTGGCCCATCCTTGCTGTACCACCCCCGAAAAACTAGAGAGGTGGAAGAAAAAATTCTTTCTTCCCTCTTACGCTGTGACCAGGCTGCCTCGTTCTAGCCATTTTGCTTTTTCAAACCGCGGCGACGAGGTTACCGTCTTCCGAGCCCAACTGAAGGCCGGACTTCGGTATCCTCCCCCGAAGGTGGTTTGCGAGTTCTGCCAATTCCATGGCATTGCTGTGAACCAGCTTCCCCCGAACGCGTACTGCTATTTTAACGCCTACCTCTGCATGTGTGGCGTGTTTGGGATAGAGCCCCACTTCATCATTTTCATGCAGTACTACAAGCTCTACGTGGTCCCGAAGGGTGGCTTCTATTTCCTGCTGCCTCGCGGATCCGGGAGCAAAAAATTCACCTTCACCTTCGACACGAAGGATAGCTGGCGGGGGTGGCAGCCTAAGTTCTTTTTCCTGAAGGTGGATAAGAACTGGTCTGGTGTCCCGACCAGATGGGCTCAGGGAGTGCTGAACGCAGACGTCGTTGATCCGAGGATGCTGCTGACCCCACCGTTGGCTTCCGTGTTCACAGATTTCGACGCCCGCATTCGGGCAGTCGCTGACTGGGTTCCCGAGGTCTCTCCTCGTGCTCTTTACCCCTTTCCTATCAACTGGAGGTTGATGACCGAAGAAGTCCTTCGGGAGCTGAAAGTGGTTAAGGAGCACGAGACTGACCTCAATATGCCCGCTCCCGCCATCGCCGGGAAGGACTCCTGGCTGGTCAAGCTCCTTAAGGGGGAGACTTCTTTCGAATCTTTTGCCGAAAGTGAGTAATCTTCCACCCCTTTATATTTTTTCCTCGGACTTACGCTGATATTTCTTCTCTTTTTCAGAGATGGGCGATGGGGCTGCCGCCTATTACAAGGCCCTCTTTTCTGGCCAAGTGGAGAAGGGGGAGTAGACAAAGAAGGCAGCTTCCCGAAGAAGGAAGTTGACAGGGGTGGGGCCCTCGGCGAAGCGAGCTAGGAAGGCTGTCCAGCCTCCTCAGCCAGAGCTTTCGGAAGAAGAAGCTGGCGAAGAGGCTGGTCTTGTTGAAATTTCACCGGCCGCGGTCCCCGCTACTTCCGCCGAGGTGCCTCCTCCCGACCTCGAGGCCCCTAGAAACACTGTAGTGGTAGAAGTACCTACTGCCGAGGAGCGGTATCGGCAGAAGGGTAAGGGTCTTTCTACCGAGGGGCCCGAGGATCCCGAGGACACTATCTCCGAGGTTCCCCCAGGTATGCCTTCAGGCGAAGTTCAGCTCCTTTGCTTTTCGCGAATTTTTCTTCTACTCCTAACTTCCTTCTCACTTTCAGAGGAGCCTCTAACTGCTGGCTGGAGGGCCATTCATGAGAGGAAACGGGCCCTTCGCGATGCCAAAATCCCTGAGGGGAAGATCCCCTTAGAGCCCTTTTGGACAATCACGGAGGATATGAATTTGTTCTCCGACGATTGTCCGAAAATGACAAAGGAGATTTGGAAGGGGATGACCACTGACGCCTCCTTCCGGGCCATTGCGGCGGCTCACCCGAGGGATAATACCCTCGCCGCAAAAGTCACCGAGCATGCTGCTCAGGTATAGTCTTTACACTCTTTTTCCTCAATTTTCTAAGTGTTTAGACTTGTACTAACCTGGACTTTTGCCTTGCCGTAGCTGCTGGAGTACGCTGGTTACCTCCGAGTTCGGGTGGCCAGAGAGGCTGCCTCCAAGGATGCGACTTCGCGGGAACTCAGTGAAGTGAAGGCTTCTCTTGCACAGCTGGTCGCCAGCAACCAGCAGCTGGCAGCGGATTGTTCTCAGCAAATCGCCGCCGTTCGGGAGGAGTTCTCGAAGAAGAGAGAAGAACTTGAAAAGGACTCCTCCCGGAAGATTGCCGACCTCGGCGACCAAGTAAAGGGGCTGCTTGCCGCCAACGGAGATCTTGTCAAGGACAAGGCTGTTTCTGACAGTCTTGCGGCGAGGTTGACGGATGAGAACAATGCTCTCCGAGCCGAGGTCGAGGCTCTGAAGAAGGAGTCCGAAGGGATGCTGGGGATAAGCGAGCTGGAGGAGGAGATTGCTGAGCTGAGGGACGAGCTCAACGTCCTTGGCGTTCAAAAACATACTTCTGATCAAATGGCCAAGGTCGCCTTTCAGGACGGCTTCTGCTTTGCTCGGCACCAAGTCCTGCAGAGGTTCCCGGATTTGGACCTCTCTTTTCTGGAGGGCCTAAATATTCCTGAGGGACCTCGGTGGCAGTGGTCCAAGGTCGAGCATCTGAAGCTTCCTGGTCTTCGTCCGCCCGGCTCTCCCTAGTTTGCTTTAGGGCTCCTCTTATTTTTCTCCTTTGTGCTCCTTCTTTGGGCACTTCTTTTGTAAGGCAGCGTTTGCTCTAAATGAACAATCTTTTGGCTAAGTCCTTTCTTGCAAGTTTCTTCATTTCCACTGTCCCGAACACGTTTGCTCAAGAGACTTTCGGAAACCTGCAACCAAAGAAACTTTTTACCTTCCTTTGTCCCGAGTGTGCTCGTTCAAGAGACTTTCTGGAAAGTTTGTAAAAATTTGGCTAAGTCTTTTGCAGGCTTTTTGTTCCCTTTTATCCTGAACATGTTTGCTCAAGGGACTTCGGAAAACCTTCAGCCAAATTTTTCTGTCTTCCTATTGTCCCGAGCATATTTGCTCAAGGGACTTAGGAAAATTTTCATGAGATTGCTCATTTCCCTTTTTCCCGAGCACGTTCGTTCAAGGGTGCTCGGAAATTACCTCTGCTTTTGTTTTGGCGTGTACTTTTGCGAGATTCTTGCTTTCCCTTTTTCCCGAGCATGTTCGCTCAAGGGTGTTCGGAAAATTTTCTCTGCACTGATTATGCCGAGTACCTTTGCAAGATTCTTGTTTCCCATTTTTCCCGAGCATAGTGGCTCAAGGGACTTCGGGAAGTCACATCTGCTTTTTTTCGTGGCGAGCACCTTCTCGGAATTCTGTCTTGGACAATTTGGTATACTTGAAAATTTTCTCAAGACCATTCTTCTCCAGACCATTCTGTACTTAGAATATTTCTTGTACAATATATCTCCTCCGCTCAACCTTAGGCGTAGAATTTTTTCAAGGCATCTGAATGCCAAGTGTTTTTCAATTCTACGCCTTCGGCGTCGCCAAGCTTGTACACGCCTTTCCGTACTTCGGCGAGAACCAGATAAGGTCCTTCCCAATTTGCGCGAAGTACTCCGTGAGATGGCCTTCGGGGTGCAAAGTCGGCCTTTCGGAGAACGAGGTCTCCTTTTTTGATTTCTTTTGGCCTGGCTTTTAAGTTGATAGCCGCGGCCACTCTTTGCTGGAAAGCTTTTCTTCTCAGCTCGGCTATTTCTCTGTGTTCGGCCACAAGGTCGAGCTTAGTTCTCAGACCGAGGTCGTTTCCGCCTTCATCAAATACTTGCACCCGTATTGAAGGCTGAACTATCTCTATTGGGATAATGGCCTCTGTTCCGAAGACGAGTGAGAAGGGAGTTTCCCCTGTGGCTCTTCGTGGCGTCGTTTGGTAGCTCCACAATACACTTTGGAGTTCTCCTGGCCATTTCCCCTTGGCTTCCCCAAGTCTCTTTTTCAGGCCATCTTTTATGGTCCTGTTTGATACTTCCACCTGCCCATTGCTTTGGGGGTGAGCTACTGGGGCGAAGTGCATCTTTATTCCGAGGTCGCTGATGAATTCCTGGAATCCTTTGTCTATGAACTGGGATCCATTATCAGCTACTAGTACCCTCGGTATGCCAAATTTGCATACGATGTTCTTCCATACGAACTTCTACACTTCTTTTGCCGAGATAGTTGCTAGTGGTTCTGCCTCTACCCACTTTGAGAAATAGTCCACTGCTACCACGCAGAATTTCACGCCTCCGGGCGCTGTGGGGATTGGCCCAATAAGGTCTATACCCCAGACTGCGAAGGGCCAAGGATAGTCTGCCGACGTTACCATTTCCGAGGGTATCCTTTGGATTTTTGCATGTCTCTGGCAACTACCGCACTTCTGGACGAACTGCCTTGCGTCCTTTCTCAGGGTAGGCCAGAAGTATCCTTGGCGGAGTATCACTGCTGCAAGGGCATCAGTTCCAATGTGCGAGCCGCACATGCCTTCGTGAACTTCTTCGAGGACCATCTCAGTATCCTCTTCGCCCACACATCTCTGCAGCGGATTTGCATATCCTTGCCGATATAACTCTTCACCAATCAGGAAGAATCTTCCGGCGCGTCTTCGCAGTCTTGCAGCATTGCCGGCGTCTTCGGGAAGCTCATTCTCTGCGAGGTATCTCTTTATGGGGTCCTTCCACCCTGTTCCCGAGGTCGTTACGCTTAGCACGAAGATGCTTGGATGGTCTAGCACCTCGGTGTATGTTTTGGACTTCGCTAAGCAATCTGCCTCAGTGTTATTCCGCCGGGGTACATTTTCGATCCGCACGGCGTCAAACTCTTGGATGAGTTTTGTTACCAGCTCGTGGTATTTTGCCAAGATTGGGTCCTTCGCCCCATAATCTCCTGCCGTCTGCCGAACTACCAGCTGGGAATCGCTGTGAGCCCTTAAGTTTCTCACGCCAATCTTTCTGGCCAAGCGTAATCCCGCTATGAGGGCTTCATACTCAGCCACATTATTGGTGACGTTGAAGCTGAACTTGATAGCCTTCATCACCTCTAGGCCTTCGGGTCCTCTGATAACTATTCCAGCTCCCTGGTGTTCGGACCCCGAGGCTCCGTCAATATGCAAGGTCCATTCTGGCTCACCTTCTTTCGGATCTGGGTGGCTCTCCTCAGTGGTGGGTATTTCGGCGATAAAATCTGCCAATGCTTGGGCTTTTATGGCCTTACGAGGCTCATACGTGATTTCGTGTTCGCCAAGCTCTATGCACCACTTGGAGAGCCTTCCCGAATGATCAACTCTCTTCATAACATCCCGTAGTGGTAGACTACTTCGGACGATGATGGGGTGAGCCTGGAAATATGGTCGCAGTCTTCTTCCTGCAAGCACCAAGGCGTATATAGCTTTTTGAAGCAAAGGGTACCTGACTTCGGCGCCATGCAGGGACTTGCTGACGTAGTAGACCGGCCATTGTTTCGGCCCTTCTTCTTTAACCAGGACCGAGCTCACGGCCTTTTCTGTGACGGCGAGGTACAGTACGAGGGGTTCTCCCTCCCGAGGTTGTCGCAGAGTCGGCAGGCTGGCCAGGTAGACTTTGAGTTCTTCCCAGGCCTTTTGGCAATCTTCATCCCAAGGACGATCATTTCTTCCGAGGTCGCCTTCCAACTTTGCTGCCTTTGTGAGGACTTTGAAGAAAGGTCTACACCTATCTCCGTACCTGGAAATAAACCTGCTCAGAGAGGTTATTCTTCCGGTCAGTCTCTGCACGTCTTTGACTGTGGCAGGAGTTCGGAACTCAAGCAGAGCCTTAATCTTCTCAGGATTGGCGTCGATGCCTCTTTCGGATATCATGTACCCAAGGAATTTTCCCGAGGTCACGCCAAAGATACACTTCTCGGGATTAAGGCGAATCCCGAAGGCTCTGAGCTTTTGGAAAGTTTCCTCCAAATCTGCAACGTGGTAGCCGGGCAGCTTGCTTTTGACTATCATATCATCAACATATACCTCCATGTTTCTCCCCATTTGGTCCTTGAAGACCTTGTTCATCAGTCTCTGGTAGGTGGCTCCTGCATTTTTGAGCCCGAAGGGCATTCTGACATAGCAGTACGTTCCTCCCTCGGTGATGAAGGCAGTTTTCTCTTCATCTTTGGGGTCCATCCTTATCTGATGGTAGCCGCTGAAGGCATCTAGGAAGCTCAGGAGCCCGTATTCGGCCGTTGAATCTACTAGTTGATCTATTGGCAGGAGGGGAAATGAGTCTTTCGGGCAAGCATCATTCAAGTTTCTGAAATCAATGCACATCCGGAGTTTGCTGCTACCTTCTTTTGTGGCGATGACCACGTTGCTTAACCATTCGGGGTATTTTACCTCCCTGATAACTTCAGCATCCAATAGGCGCTGGACTTCGGTTTTCACGAAGTTGCTTTTGTGGGCTGAGATGCTTCGTTTCTTTTGCCTGATAGGTTTTGCTTCCGGGCTTACTTTGAGGCTGTGCTGTATTATGCCAGGGTTCACTCCTGGCATGTCTTTCGGCGAGTAGGCAAACAGATCTTTATTTTTCAGCAGAAAGGATACAAGATTTTCCTTGTCACCTTTGGCCAAGCTCTTCCCTATTCGGGTAGATTGTCCTGGGACAAGACCTACTGCTTCCGTTTCTGCTTCTGCGGGATGTCCTTCTTTGCCTTTCTCCTGCGCCTTTGCCTCCACCGTTTGTGTAGAGTTGTTTGCCGGAGCCTTTCGTGCTTTTACAAACACCTTTCTTACCTCGGCTTGGTCGATGAAGACCTCTGCATCTTCATCCTTGGTGGCGAATGTGACAGTCAAGTACTTCACATCGCGGCGAATGTGCAGGTTCCCCTAAGTCTGCCTTCCAAGGATGGTGTTGTACGAAGACGGGACGTCCATGACGATGAATCTTGCCATTGTGGACGCGTACAACTCAGCTGCTCCGTCTACCGAAGTGCCTTTCATCATCAAGGGGAGGTCGATCCATCCGAGGACGGGTAGTTCGGAAGGCCCAACGCCGAAGGTGGGCGTGGTGACAGGTTTAAGCTCACTGCTGGAGATGCCCAAGCTCGGCAGTAAGTGCGAGAATAGGACGTCAGCATTTGAGCCATCATCAAGCAACACTCTCTTGATGTCCCAGTTCCTTATTCTCGCCATTATCAGCAGCGGGTCGTCGTGGGGGAAGACGACGGTGGAGCCATCTTTGCGAGCCAGTTTCTTTGATGGACTTTGATACTCCATAACTACAATTTCTTTGGCCTTCCGCTTTCTTTCCGAGGATGGGAGCCCCGTGGTGATGGTTTGGATGACCCCTACTGGAGGTGGAAGGCGCCTTTTTGGACTTCTGTTTCTCCGCCTGTCGGAGTCATAGTCCTCGTTTTCGGCCCTCTCTTCTTCCTCTTTTCTGCCTTTTGGGGAGGGCATCCACAGGTATTTGCGAAGTTGGCCCTGTTTGATCAGCGACTCTATGTACTTCTTCAGCTGGAAGCAGTCTTCGGTGTCATGACCGTGGTCGCGATGAAACTGGCAGAACTTCTTGGCATTCTTCTTATTATCGGCGGCCATGGCCTTTGGCCGCCGAATCTGCGTCCCTTGCCTTTCCAGCGCCATGAGAATGTTGGTCCGTGTCGTGCTCAAGGGCGTGAAACTTTGAGGTTTCCTTCCTCGCATTCGTCGTGGTCGGCCTGTGTGTTCAGAAAGATGCCGAGCTTGCTGACTGGACCCTTCGGCGCGGTGATGATCAGACTTCGGCCCCGCCATCCTCAATTCCTCGGCTGTCATGTGCTGCTCTGCCCTTCGGTAAAATTCTCCGAGGGTCTCCGGGGGGTCCTTTGAGAACTCGTAGAACAGCTGTGAGTCACACCGAAGGCCCCGTGTCATAGCGAGGATGCGGATTTCGGGCCGGAAGTCCGGGACGCTGAGTGCTTCCCTGTTGAATCGTTCGACATAGTCTCGGATTGTCTCTCCATTTCTCTGCTCTATGTCGAACATCTGTACAGGCATTTTGGCCGTCGGCCTGCTCCCAATGAACTGCTGGGTGAAGGATGTGGACAAGTCCTGGAACTCAGTGATAGTCGCTGGGGGCAAGGAATTGTACCATGCTGTTGCTGGGCCCGTGAGGGTGACTTCGAAGCATTTGCACATGGTAGCGTCATCAGCTCCGTGCATTATAATGCTCCGTTTGTACTTCGTCAGATGGGCCTGTGGATCAGTCCGGCCATCATAGATCTCCAGCCTAGGCACTCTGAAGTCGCCTGGCATAGCTGCCTCAACGACGGCGCGAATAAACGGGGAGTCATCTTCGCATAATGCCCCCGACAGCCTGTCCCAAACGGGTTTTCTGGCCACTTGCTTTTCCACTCTGTCCAGCCGTGCCAATATCCTTTCCATAAGCGCAGTGGAGCTAGGACCATTTTCGCGGGAGGGAGATCGACGGCGCCTCTTCGGGGAGCGAGTTCGGCGCGGAGGGGTCAGGGACCTCGCCTCGGGCGACGAACTACTTCGCTGTGAGATTCTCGGTCGCTTGGACCCGGTTTGTCCCACAGGCCGTTTCCCGAGGGCTATATCTTCTGTGGATGATTCTCCGCGAGGCTCTCCACTTCCTGAACTGCGGTATGTAGACTTGGTGCTTCTCTCCCGAGGGCGTGCTGATGAGGAGGGTTTCTGGGCCTGTGACTGCTGTGGCCATCTTCGGTCGATCTGCTGAGTCATTTCAGCAACGACCGAGCGCTGAAAGTCCCTCAAGAAGCTCATGGTGATTACCAGAGGACGGTCTTCCTCGGGCGTAGAAGTCTCTGGGAGTGTCTGCTCAGCGGCCGGTTGTATCTCAGGCGCGGACGAGGACCTTGGGAGTCCCTTGTCCTTAGAACGCTGAGTCTCAACGACGGCGATTTGCAAGCGGGTTCCCACAGACGGCGCCAAATGATGGCCTAGGGCCTCATCGTTGTGAGTCATGATGACTGTTGAGGAGACTTCTAGGAGGAAGAACGCCTGGAAGGTGGATCGCCCCAAGGAGAGTACCTGAAAAGCTGGTAAACAGGGTTAGGAGGCCCCCGGAGTGTTTTTCCGGGGGGGGGGGGAGCCTCCGACGCCCAAGTCAGTGGTGGCCGGAAAAAGGAGAAAGTCACTAGCTCAAAGAGAAAGGCAGAAAAGTCTCGCCTGGTATTTTCTCAGAGTGTGGGAGCTGTATCTCCGGCCAACCAACCTCCTGTCAAGTATTTATTTCCTGTATATATAGGAAAACCTAGCCCGTTCAGATCATGACACGTGTGCGGTCGGATGTTCCTGAACTTCTGGGCGTAGGGGACAGATAGTTGGTAACCAGATGGCCTCGAGCCTTGTGCTGAGACGGGCCATGATGTGATTCTGATGGCTTCTGCGCGTCAGGGCGGCTTTTTACGTCTGTGGTGGGACGTGTTAGAGGCTTCCTTAAATGCTTCCATAAATGCTCCTGCCGTACTCCCGAGGTCCCTGGGCGAGGTCGGCCTCTAGTTCGGACAGAGCCTTTTCGGGAAACATACCCTCAGTTCGGGGGTTCCCAGTTCCAGGGGGTTCCGCCTTCGGGGATATCATGTTCGGGCAGCAATGTCTGGTGCCACTTTTCCGAAGGCACGCTGTTCACAACCTTGGGGGGCGAATAGAGTCTTCAAGTTTTACTGGCGTGCCGAGGCTCGGAGCTCTCCGGCTATCTCCCGAGGTGCATGATTCCACCTGTTCCCGGGAAGCGCCAGTTCTTCTGGCCATTGTTGTGGCAGGGTGTTCGGCCAGATTGAGGCGATAGCCTTTGGCTATCAGCCCAGACATTCAGAGAACATCCGACCGAACACGTGTCACGATCTGAATGGGTGGACACCTCTATAAATACCAGGGAATACACTCTAGCAAACGGCTGGCAAATATCCTGACTCCTCACTCTGAGAAAATACGACCAGGCGAGTTCACTGAGCCCCTCAGTGCTATTTCCTCTGCCTTCTCTCAGCACCACTGACTTGGGCGTCGGAGGCTCCTCCCCGGAAAAACACCCCGGGGACCTCCTAACCCACTTTTTCTGAACGTCTCAGGTACTCTCCCCTGGGCAAACCGGCCACCAGGCGTTCTTCCTCTCCAGGAGTCCTTCCATCAGTCACCATGACTACCAACGATGAAGCCATTGGGCATCAACATGCATTACCCAACTTTTGGGGGGCATTATATGTTCGGGCAGCAATGTCTGGTGCCACTTTTCCGAAGGCGCGCTGTTCACAACCTTGGGGGGCGAATAGAGTCCTCAAGTTTTACTGGCGTGCCGAGGCTCGGAGCTCTTCGGCTATCTCCCGAGGTGCATGATTCCACCTGTTCCCGGGAAGCGCCAGTTCTTCTGGCCATTGTTGTGGCAGGGTGTTCGGCCAGATTGAGGCGATAGCCTTTGGCTATCAGATATGCAGGACTTTGACAAACAGCAACATTGCTGATCCGCTGACAAAACCCCTTATGCAGCAAAAGCATGATAGCCATTCTAGATTTATCGGTATAAGAAACATGGATGATTGGCTTTAGTGCATGTGGGAGATTGTTAGTGTTGTGCCCAAAAGCCAATCATGAGATGATTGTATTTTTCATATTGAGGCATGATATTTTATTGAGACATTAACCTAGTAATTATGTTTGTTGTTTTGTTTCTGTGTAACATAATAAACATAATTATAACCTTAAAATAATGATATTCTTAAATGTCTCTGGTCTAGTATTATCATGGATCAGGTTGTAATAATACATAAAGACTATATGTAGAGACTAATATAAGATATGTAGTCTACATATGGGTACAAGTTGGAGAACTTGTGTACCGGACCGACCCACCAAAGGAATGCTGCATCGATCATTATATGAGTGTCATAAGTGATTCTCATAGTGATCATGTATATGTAGTCCTTTGACCTAAGGTCATCAAGTTTTCCTACATGTGAATCACATACTTTGATACTTCCCTTTGTTGCTCATAACTGAGTGAACTTGAAGGAGGTCATTGGGTATGTCACATATTATGTGGAGGGTTTTGTATGATTAAGATGGGACTTGTCCCTCCTATGTAACTGGAGTGATATCTTTGGGCCCTTTGATGGAGTGAGACTAAGAAAATGCATGTCATGCTTGAATGAGTTGATATACGATATCAATGTCATCAGTTTAAGTTAGTCTACTCGGTAATCAAGAAACAATAGATTGGGCTATACGAGAGTGACATATTCCATATTTTGTGCTTGGACTTGATAACTTGGACAAAGGGACAATGACTTATACGGATAATGATCATAAAGGTTTAGTTGAATCATTGACAATCTTGTCACTTGGGTAACAATGATGTGTTGCTAGGTACTGCTCATTGTTTATAATCATAAATGTAACTTATGATCATTGCCAATGTGATAAAAGCCTATTAGGCCACACACATGGAGCCAATTGGATTATTTGAGTGCATAGGCTGAATTTTTTTGTCTTGGTTTCATGATAATTTCGCATTAATCATTGGCCCAAAGGTTGAGCCATTATTAGGGCTGAAATTAAAAGCTAATTGGATTAGGGCTTTGAAACCCTTTAGGCTTGGGAGTTGAGTCTCACTATAATTACATCATATAGTGACAAATTTGCAACTCTTGCCCTAGCTTCTTGAAGGTTGAAATCAGATGAGTTTTGAGAGTTCCAACTGCACTATTCTCTTGCCATTCCTTAGAGGACGCAAGCTAGCACTGTGAGTGTAAGAGGAATGCATCTACCAGGACATGGTGGATGCATGGTGATCCTGATACGCTCGTGTGGATACCATAAAGGCTTGAACATGTCAACTACTCAAGTTTTGTGATTTGACTTAACATATGGGTCAAAGATCTCAACTGATCTAGGTATAAAATTTTGAGCGCCTGATTTACCCCATTTCACTTGGATCCTGGAGGGTTTCGGTTATATTCCGCTGCACTTGCTCGGCTCCCAAAACCCTATAGCTCATATGAAGTGTAAATGTGCATATGGGTGAGCTTGTATGTGCTGGCAATAGGGACCTTAAAAGGGTCTAGTTATGCTGAGTATGATGGTTTAGGAACCTGTGACACTTAAGGTCAGCATGATGAACTAAGGTTTCGGTGGACCTAAGAGAGGAAGGTGTCATTAACCACTCATGAAACCTTACATGTACTTAATAAGCAAATAGTCAGCTCGTATGCATAAAATAAGGGATATCGGCAAATTCTAAGATGCTTTAATAGCAGTATTTGTATGGACAGACTTGTCAATTGTAGGATAAATGGTTAAAGGAATTGTGGGAATTAGCTACTCCCATAATTATTGGCCAATAATACGAGTACCTGGCACTATGATTTGAGCTCAAGTGCATGAGACATATATTAAGATGTTTATAGATAATATGCATGGTCTTATACGAACGTTTTTTTGTAGGCTTATGACCCATTCTGGGAACCTTTGGTTCTCATATCCCTTACATGTTTTGTGTGCAGATACTAGTATATTTGGGGCTAACAACCAATAGAAAGAAAGGTTGTTAATATCTTGGTACCAGGTGTGCATAAGTTAATTACTATGGTATATTGTTGTTATGTTTCTTTCTTGTAGGTTCCTAATTACTCGGAATACTTGTTAGTGTTGTGCCCAAAAAGCCAATCATGAGATGATTGTATTTTTGCACATTGAGTTATGATATTTTATTAAGGCATTAATCCAGCAATTATGTTCGTTGTTTTGTTTTTGCGTAACGTAATAAACATAATTGTAACCCTAGAATAATGATATTCTTAAACGTCCCTAGTCTAGTATTATTGTGGAGCGGATTGCAATAATACATAATGACTAGCATATGTGGAGACTAATATGAGATATGTAGTCTACATATGGATACAAGTTGGAGAACTTGTGTACTGGACCGACCCACCATGAGAACACTTCATGGATCGTTATATGAGTGTCATAAGTGATTCTCATAGTGATCATGGTATATGTAGTCCTTCGACCTAAGATCATCAAGGTTCCCTACATGTGAGTCACATACTTTGATACTTTCCTTTGTTGCTCGTAACTGAGTGAACTTGAAGGAGGTCATTGGGTATGTCACATATCATGCGGAGGGATTTGTATGATCAAGATGGGATTTGTCCCTCCTATGTAACGGGAGTGATATCTTCGGGCCCCTTGATAGAGTGAGACTTAGAAAATGCATGGCCATGCTTGGATGAGTTGATATACGATATCAATGTCATCAACTTAAGTTAGTCTACTCGGTAATCAAGAAACCAAAGATTGGGCTATACGAGAATGACACATTCCATGTCTCGTGCTTAGTCTTGATATCTTGGACAAAGGGATAATGGCATATATTGGTGATGATCATAAAGGTTTAGTCGAATCACCGGCAATCTTGTCACTTGGGTAGCAATGATGTGTTGCTAGACACCGCTCATTGCTTATGATCAGAAATGTGATTTATGATCATTGCCAACGTGGCAAAAGCCTATTGGGTCGCACACATAGAGCTATTTGGATCAATAGAGTGCATGGGCTAATAATTTGGGTTTTGGTTTCACAATAATTTCGTATTAATAATGGGCCCAATTGTTGAGCCATTATTAAGCCCGAAATTAAAGCCTAATTGGATTAGGGATTTGAAACCCATTAGGCTTGGAAGTTGAGTCTCACTATAAATACCACTTTTAGTGAGAAATTCGCAGGTCTCCCTGCCCTAGCCTCCCAAAAGGACAGCCGTACTCTTCTCTTGCAATTCCTTGGAGGACGCAAGCTAGCACTACGAGCGCAAGAGAAATGCATCTGCCGGGACGTGGTGAAGGCGTGGTGATCTCGAGAGGCTCGTGTGGATACCATAGAGAGCTTGAACACATCAACTGTTCAAGTTTTGTGATTCGACTCTACAGTTGAGTGAGAGATCTCAATCGAAAATTAGGTATGAAAATTTTTGAACACCCGGTTTACCCCGTTTCACTTGGATCCTGGAGGGTTTCGGTTAAATTCCGCTGCGCTGTTTGGCTCCCGAAACCCAACAATACTAACTTACTAGCCTTTGTTATATAGAGTCAAGGAGTAGGGGATACATGAACACTGCAGTGATCCCTCTTAGCAGTGTAAATCAGGTAGGATTAGATCCCAAGATTCTCAGTGTTTAGCATATGTACAACACCTTTGTGAATGATATGTATATGTGCATGAAACTTATGCTTCTAGTAAACGTTATGGAATTATTGGGTATGTTCCCTAGTAGCTTGTATAGATCCATAGTGCATAACAGTATGTTTTATATAAATGCATATGTTTGAAATGCTAGCCAGCTACATCATATGTATATTATTTTTAGGGTTTTTGACGTACAGGCATAATAAGGCATAGTATAAGACAATATTTCATTAATGATTTAATTAACGAATAGGCCCACTAAGGGACAAATTTACATAGGCCTAACATTGAATTAGTGTAAGGTTCCTGGGGTCCCATGTGATTTTGATGGGATTAAGGGTAAAGGCCTGTGACAGCAATATCAGAGTAGGTTACTAGAGGCATAGGCATTGATAATCTATATAAACCCTATGTAATGGTAGTTAGTAATATGTCATTTTATTTGAAAATTGTATCTGTGGATGTCTTTTGGACTTGATAGGTGTAAAATTGAAAACGTTAAGAGAGGCAGAGACCAGGATCCTAGATAGGGATCAAGGTTGACTCAAGAGGAGGCTCAAATGTTGCAGTTGCTCCAAGGCATCAACCAAGCCTTGATGCTGATGAATGAGGGTATAAGTACCTTGCTACAGAGACTAGCAGTAGCAGGGCAAGCACCACGTGCAAGCTAGGCACCACCATCACTTGCACCACTGCAACCACAGCTAAATCTTGCTGGGGACTAGGTTGACCTAGGTAGCCATGCTGGCATGCATGATAATGATCACCCAGCCCATGGAGCAGAACTTGAGGTACATGACCAACCTAGGCATGGGTAGTAGCAAGAGGTTGAGGGGCATAGGAGGAGAAACATGCTGGGGCTGATAAAGATTGTTCAGGATTTCCAATCCTTTACTCCACCTATGTTTGATGGATTGGAGATGCTGATACTGCAGATTATTTCCTGGACAGGTTGAATACTTTATTTAAGACATTGGAGATGGATTCTTAAGAAAGTGTATTGCTAACATCCTTTCAGCTAGTCGAGAGAGCAATGTTATGGTGGAGAAGAGTTTAGAGTGAGCTTGAGGAAGAAAATGAAGGAACATCAAAGTATAGGCAAAAGGTTTTGAGTTGGATTGAGTTTAAAAGGCTATTTAGAGATGAATTTATTAGTGAGGTTGTGTAAGACCGAAAGAGGAAAGAGTTCGAGCAGCTAACTCAGGGGTAAATGAGCATTGATGAATATGAATTCAAGTTCAGCACCCTCATACGATATGTTCCCTACATGGAAGGCCTTGAGGAGACTAAAGTGAAGAGTTTCCTATAGGGGCTCAGGTAGGAGCTCAGGCAACCTATCATTGCTGCAAGAGTCATGGCTTACCATGATGTAGTCTAGAGAGCCCTAGCACTAGGGTAGACATAATGACCAATGGGGCTAAAAGCAGTAAGGCTGATGGAGATGGATCATCAAGGAAGTTAGGCATGCAAAAGAAGCCGTATCTTGACACAGATGGAGAGGGTACTGGTGGTAAAAAAAAGTTTAAAAAGGTGGGCAAGGGACCTTGCAACATCTATAAAAAGTTCCATGGTAATAAGCCTTGCAAGTTTGCTAGTAATGCTAGTAATGCAAGTCTAATATGCAACCAGTTGGGGTAATGGGCCAAGGATTGTCCCTAGAAGGGCCAAAAATCTATACCCCTTGGACCAGCACAACAGGCTCGACAGCAAGCACCACCTAGAGTGTTCACTTTCGCCAGTTAGGTAGCTTGGGAGCCCGCAGTAGTAGGTCCATATTTGTTATTGCATTTAATGTGGCAGATAGGATAGGTATGGTACACACAAAAATGGACACTATGAAACTGATTAAGACTTTAGTAAGATAGATAGTCCTTATGAACATTATCGTAAAGGACTGTCCATTAGAAATTGGTAGTTACAAAATTGACTCAGATTTATGGGTATTGGATATGCAAGTGTTTGACATTATGTTGGGAATGGATTAGTTAAAGAAGCACCAAGCCCATATAGACTGTGCAAATTGAAAAGTAACTTTCATAGACCCTAGAAAGAAACTTGTGACCTGTACTAGTGGGTTTGGGGATGGGGTGGAAAGTTTACACCTCAAGGCACTAAAGTCTATCCATATAGTAGATGAGGATGAAATTATGCTCTATGCCTTAAATGAAGTATTCGTAGAAGAAACATTGAAGGACATACGAGTAGCAAACTAGTTCCTAGTGGCATTTCCTATATAGCTTCTAGGATTACCTTCCCAACGTGATATAGAATTTTCCATTCACTTGCAGCTAGGAGTTTCAACTATATCCATCCCCCTTCTAGGATGTTAGCTCCTAAGATCGATGAGCTGAAAAAGCAGTTGGAGGAATTATTGGAAAGGGCTTCATGCATCCAAGTATATCTCCATGGCGAGCACCAGTCCTCTTTGTGAAGAAGAAATATGGTAGTTTGAGGCATTGCATTGATTGCAGAAAACTCAATGCTGTGACTGTTAAGAACAAATGTCCTTTACCTAGGATAGATGACTTATTTGATAGACTTAGAGGGGCAAGGGTGTTATCTAAGATAGACCTTTGATTTGGATATTCCAGATAAGGATGGAGGAAGATGACATACCTAAGACAGCCTTTAGGACTCGATATGGGCATTATGAGTACATAGTGATGCCTTTTCGTGTTACTGATGCTCCTCAGTATTCATGGATGCTATGAATAAAATTTTCAAGCTTTATTTGGATCAATTTGTGGAGGTATTTATAGATGACATATTAATAAACTCCAAAACTGAGCAGGAACATGCTGAGCATTTAATTAAGGTGTTGCAAATATTGAAGGAAAATCAGTATTATGCAAAGTTGTCCAAATGTTAGTTCTGGGCTAATGAAATTTATTTCCTTGGACATGTTATCACTAGCCATGGATTGAAAGTAGACCCAGAAAAGGTCAAGGCAGTGAAAGAATAGCGTAGACCAACTACAGTGACTGGCATTAGGAGTTTTTTGGGATTAGCAAGATACTATAGGAGATTCATTAAGAACTTTTCCAAAATAGCATTACTAATGACCATATTGACCCGGAAGTCCCAAAATTTTGAATGGATAGTAGAATGTGAAAACAAATTTAGAGAGCTGAAACAAAAACTGATTCAAGCACCTATTCTTATTTTACCTGACCTAGATAAAATCTTTACTATTTACATCGATGCATCTGGGATAGGACTTGGATGTGTATTGATGAAGGATTACCAAGTCATTGCATATGGGTCTAGGTTGCTAAGACCCAATGAGCTAAACTATCTAGTGCATGACTTGGATATGGCTGCATTAGTTTTTGCCCTCAAATCATAGAAACATTATTTGTTGGGTAAATCCTTTAAGATATATACTGACCATAAGAGCCTTAAATATCTGATTATACAAAAAGACCTGAACATGAGGCAAATAATGTGGGTTGAGTATATAAAGGACTTTAACTGTAGCATTGAGTATTGTGTAGGGAAAGGTATTGTAGTGGCTGATGCCCTAAGTAGAAGGTACACAGGTGTGGTTCTTTCAAAGGACCAAGTATTAAATACATCTGTAGAACAGTTCTTAGCTTTGTATGACCACTAGTTAGCTTGGGAAATGGCTCAAATGTACCAATTGTAGGTGGAATTAGGGTGGTTGGCTAAGGTAAAGAAAGCATAGGAAAATGACCCTACTCTTAAAAAGATTAGCGGGGAAGAAAAATATGGTACTTTTAGTAGATAATTTCAGTGTAGAGATGGGATGTTACACTATGGTATTAGGCTAGATGTTCCAGACATAGAGGACTTAAGAGAGCAAATCTTACAAGAGGCACATAATAGCAGGCTGAGTGTACATCTATGTGCTGAAAAGATGTACCAAGATTTAAAAACCCATTTCTAGTGGCCTGGCCTAAAAAAAGACATCAGGCAACATGTGGCAAAATGCCTCACTTGCAAGATGGTTAAGGCAGAACACCAGAAACCATCTGGAACCTTTTAGAGCTTACTTATACCTGAAAGAAAATGGGGTTCCATCATTGTGGACTTCATGGTTGAATTACCAAGGATAGGAGCCCAAAATGATGCAGTATGGGTGGTTGTTGATAGGCTAACAAAATCAGCTTAATTTATACCTATCAAAGTCACCTATACTACGGATAAGTTGGAACAGATATACCTTAAATAGGTATTTAGGGTACATGGTATACCTAATCAGATTATATCTAATAAAGACCCTAACTTTGTCTCTAAGTTTTGGTCAACCTTCCAACGGGCATTAGGTAGTACAGTGAGCCTTAGTACTGCCTATCACCCATAGACAGATGGGAAATCAGAAAGGGTGACCCAAACCTTAGAGGACATGCTAAAGAGGTGTGCTATAGACTTTAAAGGTGAGTGGGATAAGCATTCGCCATTGGTGGAGTTCACCTATAATAACAGTTATCAAGCTGTAATAGGCATGGCACTTTATGAAGCCCTTCATGGGAGAAGGTGTATGACTCTACATTGTTGGGCAAGCCTCATAGATAGGGTTGAGTTAGGCCCAGAGATTATAGCTGAGACCATGGCTAAAATAAAGCAGATCCAAGCAAGGATCAGAGCAACTTTTGATAGGCAAGAGAAGTATGCCAATGTCAAAATGAGAGAATTAGAATTTGACATAAAGGATAAGGTGCTCTTGAGAGTGTCACCTATGAAAGGTGTTGTTACGGCCCTCCTAGCAGAAAACTAAGCTAAGGGAGGTAAATTAATTAAATTCCTAGTTTAATACCTTATTTCAAGTTAACTAGGCAAGGATTAGCAAGTTGGGCAAAGTTTACTAAGTTCTAAGTAGTTTATGGCACAAAAAGAGGATGGTTGCAAATGGAAATTTTACATCTCGAGTTATCGGGCCGAGTCTCAAGAGTAAAAAATATGTTTTGAAGCATAAACCTTGCTTAAAACCCAAACATTTGCTTAAGTGTTAAAGATTTGACTAAAGTTTGACTTGGGTTACAATTTAGGGAAGGGGGCATTTTGTAAGTTTTAATAAAGTTTGGTGGCTTAGTGATTTAAAATCTTTAAAAGCTTGGTAAAGTTCATGTGGCAGCCATTGTTCACCATTTTCATTCCTAAACCTGAGGTCCCCCTTTTCTCATCATTTCTTCTTGAATTCTTGCTCAAATTGGAAGTTTCTTGGTGATTTTTGAAGGCCCAAAAGGTTCACAACCTATAAGCAGCCCATTTCAAGCTTGTTTGTGGGTTTGGAAGATGATTATCACATTTTTCTTTCTTGGACTGGGTTTGTACATGAGGTAACTAAGAATTCTTGTTGTTGTGTTGTTTATTTGATGTTTTATGGCATGAGTTTTGATTAGTATGAGTTAATTTGGTGCCATTTGCCTTGGATTGCTTGGAACTTAGTTAGAAATTGTGGAACTTTGTTCTTGGTGAAGAGTTGCATAATTCTTACTTGTGGCTTGAAATTAAGGTAAGGGATTTATGGTTTTAAGCTTGATTAATACTATTCGAGTGTTGTTGCTTGATGAAATCAAATAGTATTGGCAATAGCATTAGTTAGTGGACAAGTTGAATTAAGGTGGACTAGGCTTGAATTTGAGGTTTGGGATGATGTTTTAATGCAGCATAGTTGTGTTGGGATGGTGTATTTGTGGCATATGCAAGTTGTTTTATAGGTTTATGATGAGTTTAATCATCCATTGTATGCCTTAAACTCATAGGAAGCCTCCAAAGAGGCTTAGGAGGGTGTTTTTAAGGTTCAGGACACGGGTTCCTAGCGCCGGATGGCACCTCAGCGCCCAAGGTGTATTTTTCTGTCCACAGAGCAAGGTGCTCCTAACACCTAGGCCCCAGAGACACTCTCCTGGCACGTAGGCCCTAGAGCCATTTTTTAGCAAAATTCAACTTTTTAAAAGAGGATCTGGGAGAGGGCAGGTATGGTCCTAGGGGTGCTTAAGGGTTGTAATGGTACAATGGCACTCTGGAATAGCTAAAAACTCTTTCGTGATCTAGGGGTTTTCTCATAGTTTTGTAAATGGTGAATGTACCTTATGAGAAAACTAGTTCATAGGCCATAACAAATACACCATTACAGGTGGTGGAAGGTTTAGCACCATTGAGACCTTAGTTGCACCTTCGAGGTCAAGGCCTCGATGAGGAAACCTTAGTACACCTAGTGGGTTCTTCGGGACCTAGGAATTATCAGTCCAACCATAGTGCCCTTGTACAACATAAGGAAGGTTCAACTAATGATAAACTTCACTAATTAGGATAGTAAGCAATGCTTGCTAGTAGACAAGGCTTTGCCTTGTAGTTTAAGAACTAGTTAGAGGACAAGTCCTAAGGGACTGAAACATATGCGCATAGATTTAGCCTCATGCTATATGAGCTCACAGTAGATTATATATCATAATATATTTTTTGTCTTTAGTTTTTTTCTTTGCAAGTGAAGACCCTTACTGAGAATTCTTGAATTCTCACTCCTTAGTTTATGTTGTGCAGATTTTGACCATGTTGAGCTTGATAACTGCTGAGGGTTGTCGTCGTGGTCTTTTGCTACAGGTATTTTGACTTAGGAATCTTTATGATTCTGGTTTTTATTTGTTGGTTAAGTAACAGTACTAACTATAGTATTTTCTTGGCCGCAACGGCTAGCAGCACGTGGATAGGCTTTTGTGACTTGACACTGGGATTCATCTCTAAGGTAGGAGTTAGTTAGGATGATCTCAAGAAAAGGCTTATGTACATTAGGTGCCTAGTTGCCTCCTATATCTATGTTTGGAGTTTTAGACTCTAGGGTTACTTTTGGATGAGGAGCATTAGTCCATTTTTTGTGAATGCCCTCACATGGTTAATATGTATAGTAATGTTAATACAAATGTTGATTTTGTATGCTATAACTATTTGAACTTGATTTCTATCAAAAAGTGCCTTTGCCAAATGAGTGTTCTTATGACTTCCCTGAGTTTAAGATAAAGCAGAAAAAGCATGCATCCTCCATTTTCTAGGTTAATCAACTAGTATCACGGCATTTTAATCCGCACATATATATAACTAGCCAATTGCAACCACTGTGAAACTTGTTCTCACAGGCTTCCTGTGGAGGGCCTAGGGCGACCGTGTCAATTTGGTATCAGAGCTCCATTCATAGACATTGGAGGCTAGGACTGAGATCTAGTTTAAAGTCCATTTGCTAGGATAATTAGTACTAACCAACATTTGTGGAATGTTGTCTGGCTTTGGTTGTAGGTTGCTATGGTTGACACTAGGTCAAGAGTTTCAAGGGGAGCTAGGGAACCTGGTGAAAGTTCTAGTGATCCAGTTGTGGCAAGGTTGGATGAAATATCCAATGTGCCACAAGGGATGACACAAACCTTAGTTAAAATGGCACAAGGCATGACCACTATTCTGAATGAATTATTCCAAGACCAAGGGAACAAAGGGGCCACACAGGAGGATGATGACCAGGGTTGGATGAAATATACAATGTGCTTCAAGGGATGACATAAACCTTAGTGCAAGTGGCACAAGGTATGACCACCATTATGAATGAATTATTCCAAGACCAAGGGAACAGAGGGGCCATACAAGAGGATGATGACCAAGGGAATGAACCACCACATGGTCATGAGAGGCATGCTGACCATCAGTAAGTGCCTAGGGCTCATGAGAGACATGACCATGCTTATGAGCATGAGGAGCAGCAGGAAGTTATGGAGGCTTTAAGGAGGGGAGAAACCCCGCATCAGATGAGATTACTTGAAAAATTCAAGACAATTGACCTACCAAGTTTTGATGGGTTAGGTGACCCCGATAGGGCAGAGGATTGGTTGAATAGGATGAATTGAATTTTTACTTATGGAGGTTACAAGTCAAAGTAAAGGATGGCCTTAGTACCTTTCTTTTTTAGAGGGAGGGCTAGTTTATGGTGGGATGATGTGATGGAAATGTTGAGCAAAAGAAATGGCCTTCAACTAGAGCACAAGAAAAAGGTGCTCAAGTGGTTAGACTTTGAGAGCAAGTTCTGACAGGAATATATCAGTGAAACTGCACAAGATCAGAGGAGGATTCAATTTGAAAACCTGGTTTAGAGAGTATGAGGGAATATGAGCAGCGCTACAATTTGCTCATTTGGTATGCTCCTTATATGGCTGGTAATGATGAGTTGAAGGTCAAGAAGTTCTTTTAAGGCCTTAAGCTTGTGTTGCAAAGGTATTTGGTGACGGTGGACATTCGAAGCTATCGCCAAATGGTTCAGAAGGTATTGGCCTTAGAGAAAGAAATTGAAGACTCAATAATTCAAAGCAAGAAGGTGGAGGTTGGGCCATCCAACCTAGGAAAAAGCACTGGGAAATAAGCAATGGTAGGAAGGACAACTGAAAGTTAAGGGCCATTGAAGAGAAAGAAATGAGGTTTGTGCCCTAAGTGTAGACGGTTTCATGGCATGAAGCCATGCACTTTGGGAATGGATATCTGCAACATCTATGGTCAGAGTGGTCATTGGGCGAGAGAATGCCCACTGGCTCGACCTTTGTCGGGTCCACCTAGGAATCCATGTCCCGCACCTCTTGCCATAGGAAATCGACCTAGTGTGGCTGCAACAGCAGTTAAGCCAAGGGTTTTCACCTTGGCTAGTCAAGTAACCAAGGAGCTAGCTGTTGTTTGAGGTAACTTTACATTTCAAAAATAGTAGTGTTAGAGTACTATTTGATACTGGTGTTATTCTTTCTATCATATCTTCTACCATGGTAGATAGATTGAAATTACAGCGTGATATCTCCGATGAGTTGAAACTGATCAGAACTGCAGGGAGGAGTTTTATTATGGCCAATGAGTTGGTTACTAGGTATCCTTTGCAGTTAGATAACCATGACTTCTCCTGTGAGTTATGGGTTATAGACTTGAGGTCATATGACCTACTGTTGGGAATGGATTGGCTAAGCAAGCACAGGGTGTAAATTGACTGTGCTAGTCATTCAGTCGATATTACTGATGCTCAAGGAGTTAGAGTGACTTGTATTGGAGGGTTAACATCGAATGCTAAGAGTTTGCACCTTAGACTTATGGACTCCATCCCCATAGTCAGCGAGGGGGAGTAGTATGCTTTGAATGGGGTGGCAATAGAGGAAGAACTTATGAAAATTCCTATAGCCAATCTGTTTCTCGAGGTGTTCCTAGTGGAGTTGCTTGGGTTACAACCTAAGCGGGATAATGAGTTTTCCATTCACCTTCAACCTAGCATAGAGCAAATTTCAATACCACTTTATCGAATGTCAGCTCTTGAGATGGATGAGCTAAAGAAGTAGTTAGAAGAACTGCTAGGGAAAGGCTTTATAAGGCCTAGTGTATCACTATAGGGAGCCTCGATGTTGTTTGTGAAGAAGAAGGAAGGAACTTTGAGACTGTACATCAACTATGGAAAGTTGAAGGCAATAATAGTTAAGAATAAGTATTCGCTTCCTAGGATCGATGACTTGTTTAATAGGCTGAGGGGAGCAAAGGTGTTTTTTAGGATTGACCTCCAATCTAGATACTTCTATATTAGAGTTAAGGAGGAGGGTATCCTGAAGACCGTCTTCAGGACAAGATACGGACATTATGAGTAAACAGTTATGCCATTTGTTGTGACCAATACCCTGGCAATATTCATGGAAGCCATGAATAGGATCTTTAAACTATTATTAGATCGGTTTTTTTAAGTCTTCATCAATGATATCTTGATATACTTGTAGTCTTCCCAGGAGCATGAGGAGCACCTTAGTACAGTTTTGTAAGTACTGAAGGATAATCAGTACTATGCAAAGTTGTCTAAGTGTGAGTTTTGGTCCAAGAGGCTACAGTTTTTGGGACACATCATTAGTTCCTAGGGGTTGTCAGTTGACCTTGAGAAGGTTTAGGCGATAGTCGAATGGAAAAGGCTGACTATAGTTATAGAGATATGGAGCTTCTTAGGCTTGGTAGGCTACTATAGGAGCTTTATATAGAAATTCTCTGTTATAGCGACACTATTGACATCCTTGACCAAGAAAGCTCAGAAATTTGATTAGACACCAAAGTGTGAGGAGGCTTACTTGGAACTAAAGAAATTGTTGACAAGTGCACCAATACTCATCTTGCCGGACCAGAGCAAGGCTTTTACAGTATATACTGATGCATCAGGTTTTGGTCTGGGACGTGTATTAATGCAAGAAAATCAGGTGATTGTCTATAGCTCAAGGCAGTTGAGGCCTAATGAGTTGAACTACCCGGTTCATGACCTTGAGCTAGCGGTGGTAGTCTTCGGTCTTAAGCTTTTGAGGCATTACTTCATTGGGAGATTGTTCAGGATTTTCACTGACCATAAAAGTTTGAAATACTTGTTCACTCAGAAGGAGTTGAACATGAGGTAACATCGGTGGATTGAGTACATAAAAGACTTTGACTGTTCGATTGAGTATTGTGCTGGCAATGGAAACATGGTAGCAGATGTGCTTAGTCGGAAGTATATTAGAGTAGTCATGTTTAAGGATCAGTCTACAAGTTCCTCTGGGGATTATTTCTTGGCTTTGCATCAGCTTTGGCAAGACCGAGAAAGATCCCTAGTTTCTACTTTGGAGATTCAGTCAACTTGGCTGGCTAAGGTGAAAGAAGCTCAAAGTAAGGATCCATTGTTGAAAAATATTTTAGGTGAGGAGACACTTGGTGCCACAAGAAAGAAGTTCCAGTACAAGGATGGAATACTACACATGGGGATCAGCTCTATGTGCCGAATATGAAGGGACTTAGGGAGCAAGTCCTACAGAAGGCACATAGTAGTAGGTTAAACATTCATCCTGGTGTTAATAAGATGTACGATGACATGAAGACACATTTTTGGTGGCCGGGACTTAAGAGGGATGTAGCTAGACATATAACTAAGTGTTTTACATGTTAGATGGTAAAAGCTGAGTATCAAAAGCCGGTAGTTACTCTCCAAAGTTTACCTCTACCGGAGAGGAAGTGGGGATCCATCATGATGGACTTCCTAGTTGGATTAACAAACACCCGAAGCTAACATGACTTGGTATGGGTAGTGATCGATAGGTTGACTAAGTTGGCACACTTTATACCCATAAAGATTACCTATACATTGGAGAGGTTGGCTCAGTTGTATATCAAAGAGGTTGTGAGGTTGTACAGTAAACCAGATCAGATCATATCTAATAGGGATCCCCAATTTGTGTCAAGGTTCTGGAATGCTTTCTAAGATGCATTAGGAAGTAAGGTTAGTCTTAGTACTGCCTTCCATCCTTAGACTAACAGGAAGTCTGAGAAAGTGATTCAGACCTTGGAGGATATGTTACGTATGTGTGCCACAGACTTAAGAGTGATTGAGACCAACACTTACCACTCATTGAGTTTGCTTACAATAATAGTTACCAAGCTATTTTAGGTATGGCACCATACAACGCATTGTATGGTAGGCGATGCATGATGCCTCATTATTTGGCTGATCCTACAGATAGGGTAGTTGTTAGTCTTAAGATCATAGGCAACACCACGGCTAAGATTAGATTGATCTAAAAATGCGTTTGAGCAGCAAATGACCGTCAGACTAAGTATGCAAATTTGAGGAGACAAGAGTTGAGTTTTGAAGTTGGTGATAAAGTACTTCTCAAAGTATCTCCTATGAAGGGAGTAGCCTGGTTTGGGCAAAGGGGTAAGTTGGCCCATAGGTATATTGGGCCCTATGAGATCTTGGGAAAAGTAGGGAAAGTTGCATATCGGTTGGCGTTACCACCTAACTTATCCCAAGTGTACATTGTGTTTCATGTTAGTCTTCTAAAGAAGTGCATAGTTGATCCGGGACAAGTAGTTATCCCATCGGTAGTTCCCATCCAAAAAGACTTGACCTATGAGGAGAGGCTCATCAAGATCCTTAATAGGCAAGTTAGGAAACTTTGAAGCAAGTGGATTCCAATGGTTAAGATCCTTTGGTCAAACCATAGTGAAGAGGAAGCTACTTTGGATATGGAGCAAGATATGCTGAAATGGTATCCTAGTGAATTTCCTCAGTTACAGCAAATTTGGAGGACTAAATTCCAGATGGAGGGGAGAATGTGACAGCCCTCTTAACAGAAAACTCAGTCGAGGGAGGTAAATTAATTAAATTCCTAGTTTAATACCTTATTTCAAGTTAACAAGGCAAGGATTAGTAAGTTGGGCAAAGTTTACTAAGTTTCGAGTAATTTAAGGCACCAAAAGATAATGCGGAGCAAAATGGTAATTTTGCATCCTGAGTTATCAAGCCAAGACCCGAGAGTCAAAAATATGTTTTGAAGCATAAACCTTGCTTAAAACCCAAACATTTGCTTAAGTGTTAAAGATTTGACTAAAGTTTGACTTGGGTTATTATTTAGGGAAGGAGGCTTTTTGTTAGTTTTAATAAGGTTTGGTGGCTTGGTGATTTAAAATCTTTAAAAGCTTGGTAAAGTTCATGTGGCAGCCATTGTTCACCATTTCCACTCCTAAACCTGAGCTCCCCTTTTCCTTCACCATTTCTTCTTGAATTCTTGCTCAAATTGGAAGTTTCTTGGTGATTTTTGAAAGCCCAAAAGGTACACAACCCTTAGGTAGCTCATGTCAAGCTTGTTTGTGGGTTTGGCAGATGATTATCATATTTTTCTTGCTTGGACTGGGTTTGTACATAAGGTAACCAAGAATTCTTATTGTTGTGTTGATT
This sequence comes from Aquilaria yunnanensis, assembly GCA_039654915.1. Lineage (NCBI taxonomy): Eukaryota > Viridiplantae > Streptophyta > Magnoliopsida > Malvales > Thymelaeaceae > Aquilaria > Aquilaria yunnanensis. Next base: position 83,188,884 of record CM077598.1, read on the forward strand.
ATTTGATGTTTTATGGCATGGGTTTTGATTAGTATGAGATAATTTGGTTCCATTTGTCTTGGATTGCTTGGAACTTAGGTAGAAACTTATGGAACTTTATTCTTGGTGAAAAGTTGCATAATTCTTGCTTATTACTTGAAATTGAGGTAAAGGATTTATGGTTTTAAGCTTGATTAATGTTATTCGTGTGTTGTTGCCTGATGAATTCAAGTAGTTTTGGCAATAGCAATAGTTAGTAGGCAAGTTGAATTATGGTGGACTAGGCTTGAAGTTGAGGTTTGCGATGATGCTTGAATTCATCATAGTTGTGTTGTGATGGTGTATTTGTGGCATATGCAAGTTGTTTTATAGGTTTATGATGAGTTTAAGCATTCATTGTATGCCTTAAACTTATACGAAGCCTCCAAAGAGGCTTAGGATGGTGTTTTTGAGGTTCAAGATATGGTAGGATGGCACCTTAGCTCCCAAGGTGCATTTTTCTATCCGCAGAGTAGGGTGCTCCTGGTGCCTAGGCCTCAGTTGGTGCTTAGGCCTCAAGTGCTCCTGGCGCCTGGGCTACAGAAACACCTTTCCTGAGACCTAGGCCCTAGTGCCATTTTTCAGCAAAATTCAGCTTTTTAAAAGATAATACAAGAGAGGACAGGGATAGTCCTGGGGGTGGCTAAGGGTTGTAATGGTACAAGGGCACTCTAGAACATCTAAAAACTCTCTTGTGATCTAGGGGTTTTCTCATAGTTTTGTAAATGATAAATGTACCTTATGAGAAAACTATTTCATAGGCCATAACAAATACACCATTACAGGAGGTGGAAGGTTTAGCACCCTTAAGACCTTAGTTGCACCTTTGGGTTCAAGGTCTCGATGAGGAAACCTTAGTACACCTAGTAGATTCTTTGGGACCTAGGAATTATCAGTCCAACCATGGTGCCCCTGGACAACATAAGTGAGGTTCAACTAGTGATAAACTTCACTAGTTAGGCTAGTAAGCAATGCTTGCTAATAGGCAAGGCTTTATCTTGTATTTTAAGGACTAGGTAGAGGACAAGTCCTAAGGGACTGAAATGTATGCGCATAGGTTTAGCCTCACGTTGTATGAGCTCACAGCAGATTACATATGGTAATATATATGTTGTCCTTAGTATCTTGCTTTGTAGGTGAAGACCCTTACTGAGAATTCTTGAATTCTCACTCCCTAGTTTATGTTGTACAGATTCTGACCATCTTGAGCTTGATAACCGTTGAGGGTTGTCGCAGTAGTCTTTTGCTGTAGGTATTTGGCCTTGGGAATCTTTATGATTCTAGTTTTTATGGTTGCTTGTTGGTTAAGTAACAGTACTAACTATAGTATTTTCTTGGCCATAGTGGCTAGGAGCATGTAGATAGGCTTTTGTGACTCGCCACTGGGATTCATCTCTTAGGTGGGAGTTAGTTAAGGGGATCTCTGGAAAAGGCTTATGTACATTGCATGCCAAGTTGCTTTTTGTATTTATGTTTGGAGTTTTAGACTCTAGGGTTGCTCTTGGGTGAGAAGGATTGGTCCATTTTTTGTGAATGCCCTCACACGGTTAATATGTGTGGTAGTGTTAATACAAATGTTGATTTTTTATGCTTTGACTATTTGAACTTGATTTCTATGAAAAAGGGCCTTGGCCAAGTGAATGTTCTTATGATTTCCTTTAGTTTAAGTTAAATCACAAAGAGCATGCATCCTACATTTTCTAGGTTAATCAACTAGTATCACAGAGTTTTAATCCACACACATCTATAAGTAACGAATTGCAACCATCGTAAGACTTGTTCTCACAGGTTTCCGGGGCAGGGTCGAGGGCGGCTGTGTCAGGTTTAATCATATTTGGGTGAAGAAATAAGCTAACCCCTAGATATGTTGGACCTTTTGAGTTTTTTGAGAGAGTAGGCAAGGTAGCTTATAGATTGGCATTACCGCCTAAGTTGTCTCACATTCATAGTGTATTCCACGTGAGCCAACTCCAAAATTACATTATAGACCCAAGACAAGTATTGACTACTCTTGATGTGCCTGTTCAGGAGAACCTGATGTATGTAGAAAAACCCGTATGAATCTTGGATAGGCAGGTCAGAAAGTTGAGAACCAAGTGGATTCACATGGTTAAGATCATGTGGTCTAACCATACAGAAGAAAAAGCCACTTGGGAAACAGAGCAGGATATAATGACCCGGCATCCTGATGACTTTGTCAAGCTTAAGCATGATTTGGAGGACCAAATGGATTAAGAGGGGGAGATTGTGAGAACTTTCGGAGCTATAGGTCTAAATTACACCGTAATTATAGGAAGTTTAAATTACTAGGTGATGCCCACCAGCATCATCTCCACTGTGTGTCGTGGTGAATGCGGCAGGGACTTCAGGAGGTGCAGGCGAGTCCTGACAGAAGGTGCTCTGTGTGGATCACCTGTGATGGACGGCAGCCTCTTCGTGTGGTAGGCACGGTGAGGCTGAGAAGGACTTCCGGTATGGGAGAGCCTGAAATAGGGATTCCTCAGGAGGACCTGGTTGAAACACTCGGAAAACAGGTGTTAGGAGGTCCCTGGAGTCTTTTTCCGGGGAGGAGCCTCCGACCCCCAAGTCAGCGCTTTTAGAGGTGGAGAGGGAGTAGTAAGCATAAGAGACTCTTGCCCGCCGTGTTTTCCTGGGGCCCGAAAGGAGAGGATCCAGGGCGGAGCAAGAGGAGAGAGATCCAGCCCTCCCTCCTTTTGCCTGAGACCATTCCCTTGATATATAGATGGGGTGTGCCCTTCGAATTGTGACACGTGTATGGACGGATGTCATCCGTACTTCGGGGCATGGGGGCCTCTAGCCGCCTGCAGGCTCTTCGGGCCACGAGCTGCGACAAGCGTAGCCCTACATGATAGGACGTGGCCAGTGGCGGCGTGTTAGAGTGCATATGAGGGCGGCTCGTAGGGTGTGCGGGCGGAATGTCAGAGACTCCTTGATGGTTCCTACCGTACCTTCGAGTTCCCCTTGGTTGATGTGTCCCTTCGGAGTGAGGGGCCTTTTCCCGAAGTCAGACTGGTACTTCGAGGTATTCCCTGGCTCTGAAGTTAGTTCGGTCGTCCTCCCGAGGGAGGCGATATGCTAGTTTCCCGAGGTTGGTATTGGCGGGCTACCAAGGTCGTGTACCTTAAGTGTCTGACTCCCACCTTTCCGAGGTCCTTAGGTGACCAGCGCGATAGCACTTCGGCTATCACTTGCCCCCCTTCGGAACGCCAGAGTGGAGGCTTCGACTAGTAGTCCTTTTGGGGGTGCTTTTCAGGACTCGAAGTGTGACGTTCGTAGGTGAGGCACTTCGCCACCTAGGAGATATGCTTTGTTCGGACAGGTGTTCTCAAGATACCCAACCTCTTTACTTTTCCTGCCATAGGCTAGTGAACCGTCATGTCTTGAAACTAGGCATGTCAGTCTGGAGTGGTGCACCCGGGTTTTCAAGATTTCAGAAAATGCGTCCTAGTTTCTCATGACGGGCGACACGTGGCAGGTGCTGGTTGGGATGGGTACGTCTTTTCACGTGCAAGGGGAAATTATGGCGACGTTTTGCCTTCGCGTAACAATTATGACGCCCTTCTGGCTACCCTTCCTCGATCTATATAAGCCTCCTCCTGTCATACTCTTCATTTGTTTTTCTTTGCTCTCATTTGCTCTTGTGCCTTCTCTCCCTTTTTTGCGGCGGTATTAACGGCGACGCTTCTTCCGGCCACCTTTCACGACGGCGTCCACAAACCCTGACTTCGGCAAGACTTTTGGTGGGTTCTGACTCTAGAGATCCTTCAATTTCTGCTTTTCTTTTAGCTTCCCGAAGTCATTTTTCTTCTTTTCGAAGTCTCTTTTTTGGCCAACCATGTCTTCACCTATCCCCGAGGGCTGGCAACCTCTTACGTGTCACCCTTGTTGCTCCACTTCTGAGAAATTAGAGAAGTGGTCAACCAAATTTTTCCTTCCCTCCTATGCCACCACAAGGTTGCCCCACCTCGGTCACTTTAGTTTTATGAATCGGGATGATGAGGTTACCGTCTTCCGAGCCCAACTAAAGGCCAGACTTCGGTTTCCCCCTGCGAAGATGATTTGCGACTTTTGCCAATTTCATGGCATAGCCGTGAATCAGCTTCCTCCCAACTCATGTTGCTATTTTAACGCTTTTCTCTGTATGTGCGGGGTCTTCAGGGTAGAACCCCATTTTATCCTGTTCATGCAGTATTACAAGCTCTATCTGGTCCCGAAGGGTGGCTTTTATTTCATGCTACCTCGGGCATCTGGGAGCAAAAAATTCATGTTCACCTTCGCTACCAAGGTTAGTTGGCGAGGGTGGCAAAGGAAGTTCTTCTTCTTAAAGGTGGCGGAGGCCTGGTCGAATGTTCTGACTAAGTGGGCTCGGGGAAAGCTAGACACGGATGTCATGGATCCCAAGAAGTTGCTAACTCCCGAGTTGGCGGCGAGGTTTGTGGACTTTGACAGATGTATTCGTGCTGTCGCCGACTGGGATGCCAAGGTCCTTTCACGCTCCCTCTACCCCTTCCCCATCAATTGGAGACTTATGACCGAGGAGGTCCTTCGGGAGTTGGGGGTGGTTAAGGAGCATAAGACGGATCTCGGCATGCCAGCTCCTGCCATCGAGGGAAAGAAGTCCTGGTTAGTGAAGCTCCTTCGAAGCGAGCTCACTTACGAATCCTTTTTTGAAAGTTTCCTTTCAAAGTTTTCAGCATAAGTGCCTGTCTGGACTCACATTGATGTTTTCCCTTTTTTTCAGAGATGGGCGACGAGTCTGCTGCCTACTACAAGTCTCTCTTCCTTGGTCAGGCCGAGAAGAGAGAACAAACAAAGAAAGGCGTCTCCAAGAGGCGCAAGACTACTAGGAGCAGACCGTCTTTGGCCAAGAAGCCGAAGAAGGACACCCTTCTTCCACCCCCGGAGGATGTAGTGGAGGTCGGTGGTGACATAGCAACTTCCACCAAGCCTGAAACTCCCGCCGAGCCTGAAACTGCGGCCGAGGTTCCTGCCGGGGTGGTCGCTGCTCCTGCTTCGTTGAGTCCCACCACATCGGTGGATCTTTTGGGCTCTTTGGCAGGGAGTCCCTCTGCCGAGGAGGTGGAAAAACGCCGAAGGGATAAAGGCAAAGATATTCCTGCCGACATGGAGGAGGTCCGGGACTCCGATGATGACGTTGCTGAGGTTGCGCCTGGTTTGTCTCTTACCCCTTTTTAACACTCGTATCCTCATAACTTGTATAGTTAAGGAGCTTTGTCTGACTTATGCTTTCAACTTTTCAGAGGATCTGGCGCCCTTAGCTTGGATGGTTGAGCATGCCCGAAGGTGGGCTCTTCGGGATTCCCACATCTCAAAGGACAAAGTCCCAAGGGAGCCGTTCTGGTCTTTCACGGAGTACATGAACCTGTTCTCCGAGGATTGCCGGGAAATGGCTCCCCAGATGGCGAGGGGCGTGCTCACTCAGGCTTCCTTCAAGGCAGTTGCCGAGGAGTGTGCCTCCGAGGATACCCTTGCCGCTAAGGTTTCCGAGCATGCTGCCCAGGTAGTTGTTCAGGCCTTTTCATTTTTCCTCCCACTTTTTTTTCTAAGTGTTTTGTGTTTCCTTGTGTAAATTTCACTAAGTACATTTTTTTTTGTAGCTCCTGGGGTATAGTAGATACCTTCGAGCTTGGGCGGCAAAGTAGTCTTCGGTCCGAGCTTGGGCCGAAGATAAATTAGCGAAGGCTAGGGTCTTCTGCGCTAACTCGGTTGTGACGAACACCGAGTTGAGCCGAATAGCCAAGGAGAAGGTTGCCGAGCTTCGGGAGGAATTCTTGAAGGGCCAAGAGGAGCTCTTGAAGGATTTCTCCAAGAAGATGTCCGACCTTGGTGAGAAGGTTGTGAGCTTAACCTCGGCCAACGAGGCCATTCAGAAGGATAAAGAAGGAGAAGCTGCTCTTCTGACGAAGGCTCTTGCTGACAACGCCAAACTTCAAGCCAAGGTCGACTCGCTGAAGAAGGGTTCGAAGAAGAAGAAGAAGATAAAGGAGCTGGAGAAGGAGGTTGCAGATCTTCGGAAGGAGGTTTCAAATCTTCAGAATGAGGCGGACGACTTGGATGTAGAAAAAGACAAAGCCGTTCAGGTGACCAAGGTTGCCTTTTAGGACGGCTTCTGCCTAGCTCGTCACCAATTTCTGAAGAAATATTCAGACCTCGACCTTCCCTTCTTGGCTGCCCTGGATATTCCCGAGGATCCTCGGTGGACTTTGTCGAAAGTCGAGCTCCTCAACCTGCCATTTGCCCCTCTTGCTGCACCAAAGGCGGCGGCCAAAGACATAGGAGCCGGAGCTTCCCATGACGCCGAGGTCCCTTAGATATTCTAGGGCCTTTGCCTTCTTCTTTTTTCTTTGTGTTTTTCTTCTTGTAACCTTCTCCTTGTATCAAGACCTTCTTCAATGAATTTTCCTTCATAATTTGGTTAACTTTTTTGAGCAATTTTTTGTTTTCCAGTTGTCCCAACCTCTTTCGGCCAGGGGACTTCGGAAAGGTATACTTTGCTCGTTTCATCGGCCAACCTTCGGGTAAACGTTCGTTGTTGGCAAAGTTCCCTTAGGCAAATTTTAGCCTACCCTCGTTGGCTGTATCCGATGGACTTCACTTTTTTTTTGGGGATATAACCTAACTAACTTCAGAAGGAAAACGTGACCTTCGGGAGCGTGTGCTTCAGCTTTGTTTGGTGAGTACTTTCAGATAGGGGAAAACTTCTGTACTTAGAGAAATTTCTCACTTGTACACTTCTCATCTAAAATTCTAGGTATAGAATTTCTTTAAGGTATCCGAGTGCCATGCATTTTTCAGTTTTCCTCCTTCGGTGTTGCCAAGCTTGTATACTCCCTTTCGGACCTCGTCTATGACCAAAAAAGGCCCCTTTCCCGTTTGGCCGAAGTACCCCATGGGACGGTTTTCGGGGTTCAAACTCGGCTTTTCGGAGGATGAGGTCTCCTTTCGCTATTCCTTTTGGCCTATCATGCAGGTTTGCGCTCATGGCCACCTTTTGCTGAAAAGCCCTTCTTCTGAGCTCGGCCATTCCTCTGTGTTCGCCAACTAGGTCAAGCTTAGTTTTCAACCCGAGGTCGTTTCCTTTTTCGTTGAACACTCGTATTCTAACTGGTGGCCATACTACTTCAAATGGATAATGGCCTCTGTATTGGAGATAAGTTAGAAAAGTGTCTCCCCCGTGGCCCTTCGGGGAGTTGTCTGATAACTCCTAGGTTCAGTAGGAAGTTTTCCTGGCCATTTTCCCTTTGCTTCCCTCAACCTCTTTTATAGTCCCTCATTTATAGTTCTGTTGGCTACCTCCACTTGTCTGTTGCTCCGGGGCTAAGCTAGTGGGCCGAAGTGCAATTTTATTCCAAAGTTGGTGGCGAATTCCATAGACTGGGAACCATTATCGGCCATTATCACCGTTGATATGCCAAATCTGCATATTATGTTCTTTCAGACAAATTTTTGTATATCTTTTGCTGGAATAGTCGCTAGGGGTCCTGCCTCGTTTCACTTAGTGAAGTAGTCCACTACTGCTACGTAGAACTTCACTCCTTCGGGTGTTGTTGGGAGTGGACCGGTGAGGTCTATGCCCTATACTGCAAAGGGGCAAAGGTAATCTTCCGGGGTTACCCACTTCGAAGGCAGTCTTTTTGGTGCTGGCTTGTCTTCGGCCCTTTTCACATTTCCTGGATGAATTGTCTTGCACCCTTTTTGCCGATACATCTCTGTATCAGACTTGCATACCCTTGCCGGTATAATTCCTCTTTAATTAGGGAATATCGTCCGGAACATCTTCGCACTTTTCACAGCTTCATGAGGATTTTCGGGACTCTTTAGTTGCGAGATACCTCTTTGTAGGATCTTTCCTTCCTTTGTTCAAGGTTGCTGTACCTAGCGTTGCCATGCTCGGATGGCCCAACACTTTGGTAACCACATTTGATGGCTTTGGTGGCCTCCCTACCCTCGGGCCTCCGAGGGGCTACTTCAGCGCCCTGCTGTTCTGCGCTTGGGATTTCTTCGACAGAAAGTTCCCATTCTGGATCTACCTTCGCTCAGTCTCCCTCATGGGTTTCCGTATTTTCCATTTCTGGGGTTTCGGTAATGAAGTCTGCCAGTGCCTGGGCTTTTATTGCCCTTCTAGGCTCATACGTTATGTAGTACTTTCCGAGTTCGATGCACCATTTTGATAGTCTTCCCGAATGCTCTACTCTTTTTGATGACGTCGAGCAGAGGCGGGTCACTCCGGACAGTGATAGCGTGTCCTTGGAAGTAGAGTCGCAGCCTTCTGCCTGCAAGTACCGAGGCGTAGACGGTGACTTTTCTTCGGGTGCAGAACTCCTTCGACGGGGAGGTCTAGGTCGTCTTGACCCTGTTTTTCCCATAGGTCGTGTGTCGAGGGGCATGCTTCCTGTCGAGGACTCATCTCGTTAATCTCCGCTTTCCCAAACTCCTGTAAGATGACATAGGACTCCTCTCCCGACGAGGTACTGATGAGGAGGGCCTTCGGTTTGAATTCGGATGCGGCCATCTTCAGTCTAACTGCTGCGTCATTTCGGCCACAATAGAGCGTGGGAACTCGCGCAGGAAGGCCATGGTAATAGTCAGAGGACATTCGTCCTCTGGCAGGGAAGTCCCTGCTGCAGTTGTTCGGTTGCCGGTTGATCCTCTGGCACGGACGGGGACCTCAGAAGTCTCTTGTCCTTAGAATACCGAGTTTCAACAATGACGACCTAGGAGTGCTTCCCACAGACGGGGCCAAATGATGCCCATCAGTATCATCTCCACTGTGTGTCGTGGTGAATGCGGCAGGGACTTTAGGAGGTGCAAGCGAGTCCCAACAGAAGGTGCTCTGTGTGGATCACCTGTGATGGCCGGCAGCCTCTTCGTGTGGCAGGCATAGTGAGGCCGAGAAGGACTTCCGGTATGGGAGAGAGCCTGAAACAGGGATTACTTAGGAGGACCTGGTTGAAACACTCAGAAAATAGGGGTTAGGAGGTCCCTGGAGTCTTTTTCTAGGGAGGAGCCTCCGACGCCCAAGTCAGTGCTTTTAGAGGTGGAGAGGGAGTAGTAAGCACAAGAGACTCTTGCCTGCCGTGTTTTCCTGAGGGCCGAAAGGAGAGGATCCAGGGCGGAGCGAGAGGAGAGAGATGCAGCCCTTCCCCCTTTTGCCTGAGACCATTCCCCTGATATATAGAGGGGGTGTGCCCTTCGGATTGTGACATGTGTATGGACGGATATCATCCGTACTTCGGGGCGTGGGGGCCCTTAGCCGCCTACAGGCTCCTCAGGCCACGAGCTGCGACAAGCGTAGCCCTACATGACAGGACGTGGGCAGTGGCGGCGTGTCAGAGTGCATATGAGGGCGGTGCGCAGGGTGTGCGGGCGAAATGTCAGAGACTCCTTGATGGTTCCTGCCGTACCTCCGAGGTCCCATTGGCTGATGTCTCCCTTCGGAGTGAGGGGCCTTTTCCCGAAGCCAAACTGGTACTTCGGGGTATTCCCTAGCTCCGAAGTTAGTTTGGTCGTCCTCCAGGCGATATGCTAGTTTCCCGAGGTTGGTATTGGCGGGCTACCGAGGTCGTGTACCTCAAGTGTCTGACTCCCACCTTTCCGGGGTCCGTAGGTGACCAAGGTGATAGCACTTCGGCTATCACTAGGTAATAAGTTAATTTAATAAGTTAACATTTTAGATAATTTATTTGCAAGCGAAGTCTCGGTATTAGATGGTCCAGTAGCTTAAAAGAGATAAAATTGATCATTTAGGCAAGCCGGACCAATAGGGTAAATTTTGGTCATTGCACATATTGACTCATTTTTATTTCATAGTTTGGTAAAGGATGAAAAAATATGACATCTAGGATGTCACAGAATCTCGTGAATCCCGCTTTATCTTCGTGAAATTGTATAATAATTAGATTGTTCATAAGTGATTTAAGTATAACCTTTAGAGAAGTTGGGATCGGATTGAATACACTTGAAAGGCTGGGACTAGCCATGTAATTAATTATGTGAAGGAATCAGACACACCTAAATGCTGAAGGTGGTCCTAAACTTTTCTGTCTGTTGCATAATATTGCACATGTTTACAAACTAGGCATGTAAAGCACCAGCTGCATGTCAAATACATATAAGGCGTTGGTGGCTTATTTAGGCCATCTCGTATCTCTCCCTCACTTTAAGCCACCCGAAACTTCTCTCCTTATCTCAAAAACACCATGGACAAACTTGCTTAAGCTTCCAACTGGCGAATCCTCCCAAATTGGATGCAAATTAGCTTGGAAATTAAGGGAAATTGGTGTCAATTTTAGTGTTCTTGCATAAGGAGCTGGAATTAAGCTCAATTGTTGCAAGTAAGTAACCAACTTATTTTCCCTGATTTTTTTGGTTCTATTTTAGACCTAGAGTTGCTAGAAATTTGAATTCCTTACTTGCTTATTAATTAACTGAGCATGGGAAGCATGAAAAATATAACCCAAACTACATGGAATTGGGTTCTATTAGGGAAAGGCTATGGATTGATGTTGTTCTTGCCTTGCTTTTACTATGTAGTTTTAATGTTTATGGCTAGAGGAAGGGGCTGGAATTAATATTTCTTTATTATTGCTAAGTATAGAGGGCTAACAAACAAGAAATGGAAAACATTGGGTCCAAGAATCATTAAAGGGCAAGATATGTGGAGACCAATGTAAAAGTTAATTTAGTCACTTAAACCATTTGGGGCTTTGTTAATTATCATCCTAGATATGGGTTATTTATGTGGTAAATGATCAATATAGGTCCTGAGCATAAGCTACTAAGAGGGGTCCTAAGTCTTACTTGAAACCAAGATAAAAGGCTAAGTACATTGAGCTTGCAAACTAAGTTATCTAAGGTATTGGTTATTAAATTTGTATGCTTATGTGTTAAATAAATTTGGTTATGATACTTGTATGTCAAGTGGCTAAATTGTTGATAAATTTAACAAGTATATGATTTGAGTATTGATGGCTATTTAAGAAGTTTATATGATTAAGTTTGTTAGAACACCAAACTATGAAGCTCATATGAAGTATAAATTTGCATATAGTTGAGCTTGTGTGTGCAGGCAACAGGGACCTTAAAAGGGTCTAGTTATGGTGAGTATGATGGTTTAAAACCTATGACATTTAAGGTCACCATGGTGAAGTAAGGCATGGGTAGACCTAAGAAGTAAATAGTTAGCTCCAATGCATAAAATAAGGGATATCAGCAAACACTAAAATGCTTTAATAGCAGTATTTGCGTGGACAAGTTGGACTTGTCAATTGTAGGGTAAATGGATAAAAAAATTGTGGGAATTAGCTACTTCCATAATTATTGGCCAATAATACGAGTTCTTGGCACTATGATTTGAGCTCAAATGCATAAGGGATATATTAATATCTTTACAGATAATATGCATGGTCCTTTATGAATGTTTTCCTATAGGCTTATGACCCTTACTAGGAACCTTTGGTTGTCACATCCCTTACATGTTTTGTGTGCAGTTATTAGTATATCTCGGGCTAACAACCAATAGAAAGAAAGGTTGTTAGCATCTTGGAACCAGGTGTGCATAAGTTAATTACTATGGCATATTGTTGTTATGTTTCTTTCTTGCAGGTTCCTAATTACTTGGAATACTAACTTACTGGCATTTATTATATAGAGGCAAGGAGTAAGGGATACCTGAACACTGTAGTGATCCCTCTTGGCAGTGTATATCAAGTGGGATTAGATCCTAGGATTCTTAGTGTTTAGCATATGTACAACATTTTGTGAATGATGTAAATATGTACATGAAACTTGTGCCTCTGGTAAATGCTATGGAACCATTAGGTATGCTCCTTAGTAGCTTGTATAGATCCATAGTGCATAACAGTTTATTTTATATAAATGCAAATGTTTGAAATGTTGGCTAGTTGCACTGTATGTATATTGTTTTTAGGGTCTTTGACCTACAGTCATAATAAGGCATAGTATAAGACAATATTGCATTAACGATTGAATTAACAAACAGGCCCATTAAGGGACAAATTTACATAGGCCTAATACTGAATTAGTGTAAGTTTCTTAAGGTCCCATATGATTTTGATGGGATTAAGGGTAATGGCCTGTGACAAGCATTGTTACTTAACCAACAAGTAACCTAAGTAGACTAGAATCACAAAGATTCTAAAGTGAGGTACCTACAACCACAAAAATACCGTAACAACCTTAACGGTTATCCGGCCCAATAATGACAGAATCTGCACAACATAACTAGAGAGTGAGAATTCAGAATTTTCAGTAAGGTCTTCACTTCACCTGTAAGAAAAGTTACTAAGGACAACACATATGTGAACATATGTAATTTGCTGTGAGCTCATACAGCATGAGGCTAGACTTATGCGCATATGTCTTAGTCCCTTGGGACTTCTCCTTAACCTAGTCCTTGAACTACAAGGCAGAGCCTTGCCTACTAGCAAGCAGACCTTACTAGCCTAACCAGTGATGATTCACTAGTTGAAAGTCCCTTATGTTGTACAGGGGCTCTTTGGTGGGACTACTGTCGACTAGGCCATAAAGATCCATTGGGCCATAAAGACCCACTAGGTGCACTTAGGTTTTGTATCGTAACCCCATGCCCGACGGCACGGCTAGGTTGCCAATGGTACTAAACCTTTCACCCAAGCTAATGATACTTAGTTATGGCCTTTTGTTACCTAGTTTTTTTGCTTATGGTGAAAGTAACCATAAAAACCGGAGAAAACTCCTAGGCCTCGGAGGAGTTTTGGAAGCCTCGGAGTAACCTTGGAATACTTAGATCCCTAGGTACCTTAAGCACCCCCTCGGGCCTCCCTTCGAATCTTTGAGCAAATTTGGAAAATTTCAACCATCATGTCGCCATAGTTACCATCCTACTGTGTTTCATGGCATTGGCGACGTGTCATGTCGCCAGTATTGGTGACCCATCGCCAATACTTGCGATGCCCAGAATTTTCTAGTTTTGTTGCTACAACTTTTGAAGACTTACCAAACATGTTAAACATGCTTGGATGGCCTTCAAACTTCACATACCTATAAAACATGTTGTAGAGTCCACAACCAATAACCAAAAGCATGCCTATGATGCATTTTAACATCTTTCCAAGCTCTATAAAACTAGTAGTCCACCATGAACAACCTAGCTCACTTACTAATGCTATTGCCAAAACTACTTGAATTCATGAAGCAATCACACTTCAACAGCATTAATCAAGCTTGAAAGCATAACTCCCTTACTTTAACTTCAACTCACAAGCAAGAATCAATCAACCTTTCCTCAAGAACCAAAGTTCCACAAAGTTTTTCCTAGTTCTAAGCAACCAAAGGCACAAAACACAAAATTACTAACTTATAACTAAAACCCAAGCTTCCAATCAACTACTAAACAAGAATTCACCATAGAATCACAAGTTACCTCGCATTAAAAATAAGGGATGGTTGGAAACATGGTTCGAAGCTCCAAAAACTTGAAATTCTTCTTAGAACAAGCTTCCTATAGCATAAGCACCCTTGGTAACTTCAATTTTCACCAAAACCTTGTGATTTTGAGCTAGAATTCTTGATGAAATCAAGAGAGGAAGGATGAACTTGGGTTTGGGTGAGAAATGGCAGCCTCCCTTGACTTTACCAAGCTTTATAAGCTTCAAAACCAACAAGCCACCAAAGTATTTAAAAAGTTGCAAACCCTTCCTTTTGGTAACCATAGTCAAACTTGGTCAAATCTTATTTATTTAAGTTAAGTTTGGGCTAAAATTAAAAGTTAGGTGTTCAAAACTCATTTTTAACACTAGGGTTTCGACATAACTCTTCGGGAGTGATTTTACCTCCAAACCTCATTTAATGCCTTAACCTTCTTAGAACTTAGTGAACTTTTCTAAACTTACCTATTCTTGCTATGTGAACTTGAAATAAGGTTCCAAATTATGTTTCAAAACACTTTACCTTCCTCGAGCGATTTTCCAGCTAGGAGAGCCACAATATTCTCCCCTTTTTCTGGAATTTGGTCCCCCAAATTCCATTGTAACTGAGGAAAAACACTAGGATACCTTTTCTGCATATCTTGCTCTAACTCCCAAGTAACGCTTGACTAAAGGATCTTATCCATTGGAATCCACTTGGTTCGGAGTTTCTGAACTTGCCTGTCAAGTATCTAAACTAGTTTCTCTTCGAAGATCATATCTTCTTGGATGAGTATTATTGAAGGGTTAACTACTTGTCCCGAATCCAATGTATATTTCCTCAAAAGACTAATGTGAAACACATTTTGCACTTAGGACAAGTTAGGTGGTAATGCCAACCAATAAGCAACCTTCCCTATTTTTTCCAAAACTTCACAGGAACCGATGTACTAGGGGCTAACTTACCCCTTTCTCCAAACTGGGCAACTTCTTTCATGGGAAACACTTTAAGAAGTACTTTGTCCCCAACTTTAAAACTCAATTCCTGTCTCCTTAAATTTGCATACTTAGTCTGCCGGTTGTTGGCTACTCTAATTCATTTCTTGATCAACTTCGTTTTAGCTGTGGTGTCTACTATGATCTCAGGACTGATAACTACCATATATGAAGGGTCTGCCCAACAATGGGGTGTTATGCACCACCTACCATTGAAGCCTCGTATGGTGCCATATCTATAATAGTTTGATGACTGTTATTATAAACAAACTCAATAAGCAGCAAATGCTGGTCCCAATCACCTTCGAAGTCAATGGCATACATGCGCAACATATCCTCCAAAGTCTGAATCACTCTCTCAGACTGTTGATTAGGCTGAGGATGAAAGGCAGTACTGAGACTAACCTTACTCCCCAACACTTCTTGGAAAACATTCCAAAACCTGGATATGAACTGAGGATCTTTATAAGATATGATATGATCTGGTATACTATGCAACCTTACAATCTCCTTAGCATACAACTGAGCCAACCTCTCCAATGTATAACTGATCTTTATGGGCATAAAGTGCATCGATTTAGTCAACCCATCGACCATTACCCATATAGCATCATGTTGACTCCGGGTGTTCGGTAACCCTACTGGAAATCCATGGCAATGGACCGACCCTTACTTCCTCTTTGAAAGAGGGAAACTCTGAAGTACGCCTACCAACTTCTGATGTTTAGCTTTAACTATTTGGCAAGTCAAACACTTACCCACATGTCTTGCTACATCCATCTTAAGTCTTGGCCACCAAAAATGCATCTTTAGATCATGGTACATCGTACTAACACCAAGGTGAACACTTAACTTACTACTATGTGCCTCTTGTAGGACTTGCTGCTTAAGGCTTTCCACATTCAGCACATAGAGTTGATCTCTATGGTGTAGTATTCCATCATTGTACTGGAACTCCTTCCTCATAGCACCAAGTTTCTCTTCTCCAGAAATTTTCTCCAACAACGGATCCTTACTTTGAGCTTCTTTGACTTCAAACAACCAAGCTGACTGTATCTCCAAGACATAGGCTAGGGACATTTCTTGGTTTTGCCAAAACTCATGCAAAGCCGAGAAACAATCCCCCAACATTCATCCTGAAGAACTTGTAGCCTAATCCCTATATAGTATAACTCCTGTATATTTCCAACTCAGTGCATCTGCTACCACATTTCCTTTGCCTGCACAATATGTTAGTGTTGTGCCCAAAAGCTAATCATGAGATGATTGTATTTTTTACACATTGAGTCATGATATTTTATTAAGGCATTAATCCAGCAATTATGTTTGTTGTTTTGTTTCTGCATAACTTAACAAACATAATTGTAACCCTAGAATAATGATATTCTTAAATGTCCCTGGTCTAGTATTATTGTGGAGCGGGTTGCAATAATACATAACGACTAGCATATGTGGAGATAATATGAGATATGTAGTCTACATATGGGTACAAGTTGGAAAACTTGTGTACTAGACCGACCCACCATGAGAACACTACATGGATCGTTATATGAGTGTCATAAGTGATTCTCATAGTGATCATGGTATATGTAGTCCTTCCACCTAAGATCATCAAGGTTCCCTACATGTGAGTCACATACTTTGATACTTTCCTTTGTTGCTCGTAACTGAGTGAACTTGAAGGAGGTCATTGGGTATGTCACATATCATGCGGAGGGATTTGTATGATCAAGATGCAATTTGTCCCTCCTATGTAACAGGAGTGATATCTTCGGGCCCCTTGATAGAGTAAGACTTAGAAAAATGCATGGCCATGCTCGGATGAGTTGATATACGATATCAATGTCATCAGTTTAAGCTGGTCTACTCGGTAATCAAGAAACCAAAGATTGGGCTATACGAGAGTGACACATTCCATGTCTCATGATTAGTCTAGATATCTTGGACAAAGGGACAATGGCATATATCGGTGATGATCATAAAGGTTTAGTCGAATCATCGACAATCTTGTCACTTGGGTAGCAATGATGTGTTGCTAGACACCGCTCATTGCTTATGACATTTATGGTAATTGCCAATGTGGTAAGAGCCTATTGGGTCACACACATAGAGCTATTTGGATCATTAGAGTGCATGGGCTAATAATTTGGGTTTTGGTTTCACAATAATTTCATATTAATAATGGGCCCAATAGTTGAGCCATTATTAAGCCCGAAATTAAAGCCTAATTGGATTAAGCCTTTGAAACCTATTAGGCCGGGAAGTTGAGTCTCACTATAAATACAACTTCTAGTGAGAAATTCGCAGGTCTCCTTGCCCTAGCCTCCCAAAAGGACAGCCGCACTCTTCTCTTGCAATTCCTTGGAGGATGCAAGCTAGCACTGCGAGCGCAAGATAAACGCATCTGCCGGGACGTGGTGGAAGTGTGGTGATCCCGAGAGGCTCGTGTGGATACCATAAAGAGCCTGAACACGTCAACTGTTCAGGTTTTGTGATTCGACTCTACAGTTGAGTGAGAGATCTCAACCAAGAATTAGGTATAAAAATTTTCGGATACCCGGTTTACCCCGTTTCACTTGGATCCTGGAGGGTTTCGGTTAAATTCCACTGTGCTGTTTGACTCCCAAAACTCATCAGTGGTATCAGAGCTACTGGTGAAACCCTAAATCAGGATTGATGTTGAATCGCATGATGTTATGTGTTCGGTTGCTTTTCTGCCATGATTAATTAGATTGATTCATGATGCATGAAACCGGAACTCGTATTGAACATATGACGTATATGAAGAAATGAAACTAATTGGTTAATGAGATTGATGGGTTTCGGGAGCCAAACAGTGCAGCGGAATTTAACCAAAACCCTCCAGGATCCAAGTGAAACGGGGTAAACCGGGTGTTCGAAAATTTTCATACCTAATTTTCGGTTGAGATCTCTCACTCAACTGTAGAGTCGAATCACAAAACCTGAACAGTTGATGTGTTCAGGCTCTCTATGGTATCCACACGAGCCTCTCGGGATCACCACGCTTCCACCACGTCCCGGCAGATGCGTTTCTCTTGCGCTCGTAGTGCTAGCTTGCGTCCTCCAAGGAATTGCAAGAGAAGAGTGCGGCTGTCCTTTTTGGGAGGCTAGGGGAAAAAGACCTACGAATTTGTCACTAGAAGTTGTATTTATAGTGAGACTCAACTTCCAGGCCTAATAGGTTTCAAAGCCCTAATCCAATTAGGCTTTAATTTCGGGCTTAATAATGGCTCAACTATTGGGCCCGTTATTAATACGAAATTATTGTGAAACCAAAACCCAAATTATTAGCCCATGCACTCTAATGATCCAAATAGCTCTATGTTTGCGACCCAATAGGCTCTTACCACGTTGGCAATGATCATAAATCACATTGATGATCATAAGCAATGAGCGGTGTCTAGCAACACATCATTGCTACCCAAATGACAAGATTGTCGATGATTTGACTAAACCTTTATGATCATCACCGATATATGCCATTGTCCCTTTATCCAAGACATCAAGACTAAGCAGGAGACATGGAATGTGTCACTCTCATATAGCCCAATCTTTGGTTTCTTGATTACCGAGTAGGCCAACTTAAACTGATGACATTGATATCGTATATCAACTCATTTGAGCATGGCCATGCATTTTTCTAAGTCTTACTCTATCAAGGGGCCCGAAGATATCACTCCCGTTACATAGGAGGGACAAATTGCATCTTGATCATACAAATCCCTCCGCATGATATGTGACATACCCAATGACCTCCTTCAAGTTCACTCAGTTACGAGCAACAAAGGAAAGTATCAAAGTATGTGACTCACATGTAGGGAACCTTGATGATCTTAGGTGGAAGGACTACATATACCATGATCACAATGAGAATCACTTATGACACTCATATAACGATCCATGTAATGTTCTCATGGTGGGTCGGTCCAGTATACAAGTTCTCCAACTTGTACCCATATGTAGACTACATATCTCATATTAGTCTCCATATATGCTAGTCATTATGTATTATTGCAACTCGCTCCACAATAATACTAGACCAGGGATGTTTAAGAATATCATTATTCTAGGGTTACAATTACGTTTGTTAAGTTACGCAGAAACAAAACAACAAACATAATTGTTGGATTAATGCCTTAATAAAATATCATGACTCAATGTAAAAAAAATACAATCATCTCATGATTGGCTTTTGGGCACAACACTAACAATCTCCCACTTGCACTAAAGCCAATCATCCATGTATCTAATACCAACGGACCTAGAATGGCTATCATGCTTTTGCTGTGTAAGGGGCTTTGTCAGTGGATCAGCAATGTTGCTATCTGTCGAAGTCCTGCATATCCTTACATCACCCCTCTCGATGATCTCCCTGATGAGATGATAGCGTCGGAGTATATGTTTGGATCGCTGGTGACATCGAGGTTCCTTAGCCTGTGCGATTGCTCCATTGTTGTCACAATAGAGCTCTATCGGGTCGACAATGCTTGGAACCACTCCAAGTTTAGTGATGAACTTCTTGATCCAAACTACCTCATTCGCAGCATCAGAGGCGGTAATGTACTCAGATTCTGTTGTAAACTCAGCTACTGTCTCTAGCTTTGAACTCTTCCAGCTCACAGCACCACCACCAACACAAAACACATAACCAGATTGCGATCTAAAATCATCCTTATCGGACTGGAAGCTTGCATCGGTGTAACCCCTTACAACGAGCTCATCTTCCCCTCCAAAGACCAAGAATGCATCCTTAGTCCTTCGTAAGTACTTAAGGATGTTCTTAACAGCTATCGAATGACTCTCATTAGGGTTCGATTGGTACCTACTCGTCATGCTCAAAGCATATGAGACATCGGGATGAGTACATATCATGGCATACATGATAGATCCAATTGCTGAGGCATATGGATCTTACTCATGCGCTCTCTCTCCTCGGTTGTACTCGAACACTGAGATCGAGAAAGAGTTATACCATGTGACATGGGCAAGAATCCTTTCTTGGAATCTTGCATGCTAAACCTCTTTAGCACCTTTTCAATATATGTACTTTGACTTAGGCCAAAAAGCTTTCTAGATCTATCTCTATAGATCCTGATGCCTAACACATAGGCTGCTTCTCCCAAGTCCTTCATAGAGAAACATTTCCCCAGCCAAGTCTTCACAGACTGTAGCTCAAGAATGTCATTCCCGATGAGTAGTATGTCATCTACATACAACACCAAGAAGACAATAGCGCTCCCACTAACCTTCTTGTAGACACAAGGTTCATCTTCATTTTCTATAAAACCAAACTCTTTGATTGCTTCATCAAAATGAAGATTCCAACTTCGAGAAGCTTGCTTCAATCCATAAATGGACCTTTGCAACTTGCACACTTTATTGGCATTCTCAGGAGTGACAAAACCCTCAGGTTGTGTCATGTACACATCCTTAAGTAGCTTTCCATTTAGGAATGCAGTTTTGACATCCATTTGCCATATCTCATAATCATAGTGTGCAGCAATAGCAAATAAAATTCGGATGGATTTAAGCATAGCAACTGGTGAAAAAGTTTCATCATAGTCAATACCATGAATTTGCATGAAACCTTTTGCAACCAATCGTCCCTTAAAGGTAATCACATTACCATCCATGTCAGTTTTCTTCTTGAAAACCCATTGGCACCCTATGGGTTTTACCCCTTTAGGTGGGTCAACCAAAGTCCATACTTGGTTTTCATACATGGATTCCATCTCGGATTTCATGGCCACTAGCCACTTCTCAGAGTCAGGCCCCAACATAGCTTGTTGGTAGGTTGTGGGCTCATCTGGATCCATGAGCATCACATCACTGGTGTGAGTCACGAGAAATCCATATCTCTCGGGCTCACGCCGAATCCTACCAGACCTACGTGGGCTTTGTGCTATAGGAACAGACTCTTGAACAACATCTTGTGGTGTCTATTCAGGTTCCATTTCAGGTTCGATGTCTCCTTGTTGTTCTTGAATTTCTTCAAGTTTTACTTTCCTCCCACTAGTTCCTTTAGAGATAAACTCTTTCTCCAAAAAAACACCAGTTCGAGCAACAAACACTTTTTGCTCAGAAGGATTGTAGAAATAGTAACCCTTTGTTTCTTTAGGATACCCAACAAAAAGACATTTTTGAGATTTGGGCCCTAGTTTGTCAGAGGATTGACGTTTCACATAAGCGTCACAGCCCCAAATCTTCATAAAAGACAAATTGGGACGCCTCCCACTCCATATTTCATATGGTGTCTTTTGAACCGATTTAGATGGAACTCGGTTTAGTGTAAAAGCGGCCGTCTCTAGAGCATGTCCCCAAAAGGAGTTTGGAAGGTCAGCTTGACTCATCATGGAGCAAATCATGTCTAACAGAGTTCGATTTCTCCTTTCAGAAACACCATTCCATTGAGGTGTACTTGGTGGAGTGCGTTGTCATACTATACCACACTCTTTTAGATAGTCAAGGAATTCTCGATCCAAGTACTCTCCACCTCGATCTGATCGAAGCACTTTGATACTTTTCTCGAGTTGATTCTCTACTTCATTCTTGAATTCTTTCAACTTTTCAAAGGATTCTGACTTGTGTCTCATGAGATATACATAGCCATATCTGCTGAAGTCATCAGTGAAAGTAATGAAGTATTGGAAACCTCCTCTAGCTTGTGTAGACATAGGGCCACATACATCACTATGTATGAGTCCTAGTAAGTCATTAGCCCTTTCACTTTGTCCTGTGAATGGGGCTTTGGTCATCTTGCCCAACAAACATGACTCACATGTCTCATATGATTCAAAATCAAATGAGTCCAAGAGTCCATCCTTATGGAGCTTGGATATGCGGGTCTTATTTATATGGCCCAAGCGACAGTGCCAGAGATAGGTCGGGTTTGAATCATTTAATCTGACCTTCTTGGTATTCACATTATAGATTGGATCTTCGAGGTCTAAAACATACAACCCATTGCTAAGTTGAGCACTACCATAAAAGATTTCATTCAAATAAATCGAACAACATTTGTTCTTTATTATAAATGAAAAACCTTTCTTGTCCAAACAAGAAATAGAAATCAAATTTCTACTAATAGTAGGCACAAAGTAGCAGTTGTCTAATTCTAAAACTAATCCACTAGGTAAAGTGAGAACATGAGTCCCTACGGCTAAGGCAGCAACCCTTGCTCCATTTCCAACACGTAGGTCCACTTCACCTTGGGCCAATCTTCTACTTCTACTTAGATCCTGCACATTTGCACAAATGTGAGATCCACATCTAGTATCCAATACCCAAGATGATGAAGTAGAAAAGTTAGCCTCTATAACGAAAATACCTGAAGTGGAAGTCTTACTTCCCTTTTCCTTAGCAAGTTCTTCAAGATAGAGCTTCCAGTTACGCTTCCAGTGTCCAGGTTGCTTACAATGGAAGCACTCCCCTTCCTTTGCCACACCACCCTTTGGTTTCAGTGCAGCTGAAGAAGAACTAGCATTGGACGTTCCACTAGCTTTATCCTTCTTCTTGTTGGCTTTTCCCTTTCCCTTGCCCTTTTGAACCATCAAAATGGGCTTAGCCTTCTTAGGGTTTTGCTCAGCAGTTCTGAACATGTTGAGCAATTCAGGAAGGGACTTGTCAAGGTCGTTCATGTTATAGTTCATGACGAACTGACTATAGCTTTCAGGCAACGATTGCAAGACTACGTCCATAGCCAACTCTTTCTGAAGAGCAAATCCCAAATTCTCAAGATTCTCAATGTACCCAATCATCTTGAGCACATGAGGACCCACGGGACTTCCCTCAGACATCTTGCACTGAAACAATGCCTTAGAGGTCTCAAACCGCTCATGCCTAGCTTGCTCTTGGAAAAGAATTTTGAGATGTTCGATCATATAAAACGCCCTCATGTTCTCATGTTGCTTCTGAAGCTCAGATTCCATGGTAACAAGCACGAGGCATGCAACATCCAAAGCATCATCAGAATGCTTCTTGTGAGCATCCCTTTCAGCTCTTGGAGCAGTGGCAGCATGCTCATTCGGAATGGGCTGCTTTAGGACATAAGCCTTTCTCTCTTGTTTGAGGACTATCCTCAAGTTTCGGTACCATTTGAGAAAGTTGGTCCCATTCACTTTTTCCTTCTCAAGGATTGATCGCAATGAAAGTGTCGATGTGTTTTGTGCCATGGTTATCTACAACAGTAAATATGCAGTGTAAGAGTCATGTATTTTAATTCATTTAATAAGGACTTTTATTAAACGATACTCCCACTATTTTGCTCAAAATAATAACCCTCGATATTATTTTGGAACACCTCGGCGCTAAGGTATTCTAGTGGGCCAAGATCCATATTTGACCACAACTTGAGTCAGCTTTGGCTTTTCTCTCAAGTTACATCTATTTAGGTAGGCAACTCCTTGCCAATTGCATCTTATGTAACTCTTGGATGGTTGGGTGAACAACACTTGTCCAAGCTCATCGCATGAGCTTAAGCCCAACTCTATGCCTCTAAGTCCCTAATCCTATTAGCATGACTTAGTTAAGTCAGACCCAAAGTTAGCAATTTGGATATCACTATTATTCCATCGCGCCTTACCAAGATGAACATAGGTGCTTTGCTTTGGCAAACCCACCTAATGTTGATCAAAGTCTTGACGAGTGCCAACATTTGGCAGGCATCACATTTGATGACTTAATATTTGTTTGAGGGATTTTTCGTTTGATCTCACCAATTTGTTATCTCCGGTTGTCTTATACATGCATCACATACAAATATAAAACATGCATCTCATGCGTTCAAGAAAGTAAACATGACATGGTTATAGCCCAAACTATGCGATATTCTCAAGCCAATGAGAATATCATAAAAGCCTAAGAAAAGAAAAGAGTCTTCACAAGCTCCTTCTTTTCCATTCTTGGCTACCCTTTTGTTGTCACTGATAGCCAAGGTGCCGATCACCCTCAGAACCCACTGGTTCGGACAAAGCGCCAACCTTGGAAGGGAAACCACCTGCCACGGAAAGAAGGATGCGGGACCTCCTGAAATCCTGCCTCGGCATTTCTCCATTCCTGGAAACAATAGTGCCAACCTCGGGAGAACGAGTAAGCCATCCTCGGAAGTGGGGGTGCCTCCGAGAAAGGTCACCCTCGGGAAATATACTCCTGCGATACTAAAGTGACATTGGAGGACAAGTCCTCCAAAGAGGCCTCCTCTACCCAAAAAGGGACCTCGGGAGTACGACATAAGCATTTAAGGAGCCTTTGACACATCCCCGATAATCCGCCCCGGCCATACCCTGACACGCCGTTTGCAGGGACACTCTAGCACGTCACTCTCGGGTTGATTAGACTCCTAGCCCAGAGGCTCATGCCCTATTAGGAGTCCCCTGTTGACTAAAAGACGTGGAATGCATCCCGCCGAACACGTGTCACGATCTGGGCTGGCCACATGAGAAGAACTATCACTATCCGCCCCCTATATGTACTGGGTAATTATTCCGGGTAGGGGGGGACGTTACTTGAGATGAGGTACTCATTTACTCTAAAAAACATCATCTCATTACCTCCAAAAGGACTTACTTGGGTGTCGGAGGCTCCTCCCCAGAAAAACACTTTGGGGACCTCCTAACCCTTGCTTCTTGTGACTTTCAGGTGATCTTCTCAGAGTACGTTCGTCCCAGACCTTTCTCCATTTCCATAAGCCCTTGCCGCCTTCACCATGACACATGAAGGAGATGCCGAAGGGCATCATTTGGTGCCGTTTGTGGGAAACCACCCTCAGGTTGCCGTCATTGAAACTTGGCATTCTAAGGACAAGGGACTCCCGAGGTCCCCGTCCGCGCCAAAAACTCAACCAACAACCGAACAAACTGCGGCAGGGACTTCCTCGCCTGGGGACGAGCGTCCACTGACTGTTACTATGGCCTTCCTGCGTGAATTTCAGCGCTCCGTTGTGGCCAAAATGACGCAGCAGTTAGACCAAAGATGGCCACAGCCAACCCCAGGATGAAGGCCCTCTTCACCGGCACCTCGGCGTGAGAAGAGCCCCCAATCAACTCATTGGAGCTCGGGAAGTAGGGATCAACGCGATGAGTCCTCAACGGAAAACATACCCCTCACGGCGCGACTTGTGGGAGAAACGGGGCCAAAGCAGCCCAAGGCCCCCCGTTGAAGGAGTTCCACGCCTGAAGCAAAGACACCATCTCCTCGGCGCCGAAGTCATTCCTTAAAGAGAAGATGTCAGTCTCCATTTCCAAAAGCCTACAGACAATAGGAAGAAGAACCCAGTGCCACACTCCTCATGGAAAAAATTCTAAAGAGGATAGAAAGAGTGGAGAGACAAGTAGCTCGGAAACCTGTCTGTGCTAGATTGTCAGAAACCTTCAATGGAGACAAGTCACCGTTCACCCGAGCAATGGTCGAGGCACCTATGCCAAGCGATTTTTGGGTACCTCGGCTAGAAACTTACGATGGCCGAATCGACCCCCAGGCTCATCTGACCAAGTATAAGCGCAGTATGGTGCTGCACGGAGCTGATGATGCTACCTTGTGCAAATGCTTTGAGGCCACCCTTGCTGGGCCGGCCATGGCATGGCACAATTCGCTGGCTCCTGGAGGCATCATGGAGTTCCAAGAACAGTCTGCTGCTTTCACGCAGCAGTTTATCGGGAGCCGCCCAACGGTGAAAATGCCAATCCAAATGTTCGATTTAGCACAGAAAAGTGGTGAAACCATACGCGACTATGTCGAAAGGTTCAACAGGGAAGCCTTGAGCGTCCCAAACTTCAGGCTAGAAATACGTATCTTGGCCATGACACGAGGACTCCAGAGAGACTCCCAGCTGTTCTACGAGTTCTACAAAAATCCCCCCGACACGCTTGGTGAATTCTACTGAAGAGCGGAGCAGCACATGACCGCCGAAGAACTAAGAATGGGAGGCCCGAGGTCTGATCATGTCCGCGCCGAGGGACCAAGTCAGCAAACTCGCTACCCAGCTGAAACGAGCGGGTGTCCTCGAAAGTTTAAGGGGAGCAAGCCTATTGCCTTCACTCCCCTGAACACCACGAGGACGAACATCCTGCTGGCGATGGAAAAGCAAGGGACTCAGATTCAACGTCCGAGGGCCATGACCTCGGACAACAAGAAGAATATGAGAAAATTCTGCCAATTCCATCGAGACCACGGGCATGATACCGAAGATTGCTTCCAGCTGAGAAAGTACATAGAAATGTTGATAAAGGAGGGACAATTTCAGCGTTACCTGCGCATTGATAGCCGAAGGGCTATCGCCTCTATCTGACCCGAACTCGGAGCGTCAGGGAACGCGAGGAAGCCATTAGCCCCCCGAGGTACTAAACAGATCGCCTTCGGAAATGGAGAATTAGCTATTGAAAGCCGAAGGGCATCTCCTTGAAGGCGGAACCCTGAATCAGGGAACTCCCCGAACTACGGGCACATTTCCCGAAGGGGCACCGTCCGCGCCAGAGGACGACCTCGTCCAGGGACTTCGGGAGTACGGTATGAGCATTTAAGGAGCCTTTGACATGCCACCCACAGATGCTACATGTCACCTCAAACGGCGATTTGACACGCCGACGCCGTCCAGGTCTTGTCACGACCTGTCTCGGTTCGAGACTCAAGGAGCCTGCCACCGGCTACTTGTCCCCTACGCCCAGAAATTCAGAGAACATCCGACCGAACACGTGTCACGATCTGAACGGGCTGGACATTCCTATAAATACCAGGAAACAAACCCTGGCAAAAGGTTGGACTCCTCCTCCTTGAGAAAACACAGGCAAGCCCACTAAAAAACTCTAATGCTTCCCTCTTACCTTCTCAGGAAACTGACTTGGGCGTCGAAGGCTCCTCCCCGGAAAAGCACCCTGGGGACCTCCTAACCCTCTTCTCTGAGCTTTTCAGGCACATTCCCCTGGGAAACCTCAATTCCAGACGCTTTCCATCACATGAAGTACCCCCGGAAGTCACCATGCCTTCCAGTGATGATGTCCCCGGACATCATTTGGCGCCGTCTGTGGGAATCCATCCTCGGGTCGTCGTCGTTGAGACTCGGCATTCTAAGGATAAGGGACTCCTGAGGATCCCATCCGCGCCTGTAGTCCAACCGGCCACTGAGCAAGCCCCCCCAGGGACTTCCACGCCTGAGGAAGAGCGCCCTCTGGTCATAACCATGAGCTTCCTGCGCGACTTTCAATGTTCTGTTGTGGCTGAAATGACACAACAGATAGACCGAAGGTGGCCGTAACAAGCTCAAGCCCAAAGGCCTCCTTCGCCAGCACACCCTCAGGAAAAAAGCCCCAAACCAACTCATCGTAGTTCGGGATCTGGAGACCCACGAGAGGAGTCTTCAACAGAAAACATGCCCCTCAGGGCATGGCTCGCGGGACAAGCGGGGTCAAGGTGACCCAAAAGCACACACAGGAGGAGCTAGTCGCCTGAGGCGAGGTCCCCATCCCCTCAGCGCCGAACTCGCTCCCCGAAGAGGCACCAACAATCCCCCCTGCCAGAAGAAGAACCTAGCGCCACGGCCTTTATGGAGAAAATATTGGCGAGGTTGGACAGAGTGGAGAAACAGGTGGCCCGCAAGCCCATCTGGGCTAGGTTGTCTGGGACCTTTTGTGGGGACGAGTCCCCATTCACCCAAGATGTAGTTGAGGCAGCCATGCCAACTGATTTCAGAGTACCTCGCCTGGAAACTTACGATGGCCGTACTGATCCGCAGGCCCATCTGACCAAGTACAGACACAGCATAATGATGGACGGTGCCGATGATGCTGCCTTGTGCAAATGCTTCGAGGTCACTCTCAGTGGGCCAGCAACAGCCTGGTATAATTCATTGGCCTTAGGAACCATCACGGAGTTCCAGGAGCTGTCCACAGCCTTCACGCAGCAGTTTATCAGAAGTCGGCCAACGGGGAAGATGCCGGTTCAGATGTTCGACAAAGCGCAAAGGATTGGAGAGACCATCCGCGACTATGTCGAGAGATTTAACAGAGAGGCCTTGAGTGTCCCAGACTTTCGGCCCGAAATACGCATCCTCGCGATGACACGGGGCCTTCGGAGGGACTCACAGCTGTTTTACGAGTTCTCTAAGGACCCCCCGGACACCCTCGGTGAATTTTACCGAATGGCAGAACAGCACATGACTGCCGAGGAGCTCAGAATGGGTGGGCCGAAGTCTGATCACGCCCGCGTCAAAGGCTCCAGCCAGCAAACTCGGCATCCGACTGAACAGACAGGCCGAGGTCGGAGACTGAGGGGAAGGAAACTCCCAATTTTCACACCCCTGAACACCACACGGACAAACATCCTCATGACGATGGAAAGGCAGGGGACATAGGTTCAGCGGCCACGGGCCATGACCGCTGACAACAGAAAGAATATGAAGAAGTTCTTCCAGTTTCACCGCGACCACGGTCATGACACCGAAGATTGCTTGCAATTGAAGAAGTATATAGAGTCGCTGATAAAACAGGGCCAACTTCGGCGTTATCTACGCATGCCTTCCCCGAAAGGGAGAAAAGAGGAGGAAGGAAAGGCAGAAGATGAGGACTACGACTCCGACAGGCGGAGAAACCGAAGTCCGAAAAGGCTCCCCCCACCTCCAGCAGGAATCATACAGACAATAACGACGGGACTGCCATCCTCGGAAAGAAAGAGGAAGGCTAGAGAAATAGCAGTCATGGAGTATCAAAGTCCAACATTAAAGCTAGCCCGAAAGGATGGTTCCGCCGTCATTTTTCCCCATGACGACCCATTGTTGATCATGGCGAGAATAGGAAACTGGGACGTCAAGAGAGTGCTGCTTGACGACGGATCAAATGCCGACGTCTTGTTTTCACACTTGCTACCGAGGTTGGGTGTATCTGCCAGCGACCTCAAGCCCATCACCTCGCCTACCTTCGGGGTAGGTCCGGCCGAGCTGCCCGTCCTCGGTTGGATCGATCTCCTGTTGATGTTGAAAGGGACTTCGGTGATGGGGACAGAAGAGTTGTACGCCTCCACAATGGCAAGGTTCATCGTTATGGATGTCCCTTCATCGTACAACGCCATCCTTGGAAGACAGACATAGGGAAACCTACACATTCACCCTGATGTCAAGTACTTAACTGTCACTTTCGCCGCCAAGGATGGAGATGCGGAAATCTTCATAGATCAAGGCGAAGTAAGGAAGGTGTTCGTCAAAACACGAAAGGCTCCAGCAAACAACTCCGCGCAAGTTGTGGAAGTAAAAGCACCGAAAAAGGGCGACGCAGAGAGTCCCGCGAAGGCGAAAACGAAAACAGTAGAACTTGTCCCAGGTCAATCTACCCGAATGGGGAAGAGCTTGGCCGAAGGTGACAAGAAAAAACTTGTATCTTTTCTACTGGAAAATAGAGATCTCTTTGCCTACTCGCCGAAAGATATGCCAGGGGTGAACCCTGGCGTAATACAGCATAGCCTCAAAGTAAGTCCGAGCCTCAAAGTAAGTCCGGAAACAAAGCCTGTCCGGCAAAAGAAACGGGGCATCTCAGCCCATAAAAATAACTTCGTCAAAACCAAAGTCCAGCGCCTGTTAGACGCTGGTGTCATCAGGGAGGTCAAATACCCCGAATGGTTGAGCAACAGGCCGTGACAAGACCTGGACGGCGTCGGCGTGTCAGACCGCCATTTGGGGCGGCGTGTAATTCCTGTGGATGACATGTCAGAGGCTCCTTAAATGCTCATGCCGTACTCCCGAGGTCTTCTTGGCGAGGTCATTCTTTGGTATGGATGATCTTCTTCGGTAGTTATGCTTGTAGTTCGGAAAGTCCCCAGGTTCGAGGGTTCTGCCTTCGGGGAAGTTCTCTCCTGCTTGCAATAGCTGGTTCTTTATCCCCGAAGGCGATTCGCTTGGTCCCCCGAGGGAGCCGGCGATACCTTCGGAACGCCTAGCGTATTAGCCGAAGTCCCGACTTCGTGGTATCTGACTTCGCTTCTTCTGAGGTCAGTGATAGGGCCTCTTTCGGATGACGCCAGGCTTCCCGACCATGTTTTCATCAAGAAGTATGTACTGAGAAAGGTGATAGCCCTTCGGCTATATAGAGCTCTATTGTGACAACAATGGAGCAATCGCACAGGCTAAGGAACCTCGATCTCACCAACGATCCAAACATATACTCCGACGCTATCATCTTATCAGGGAGATCATCGAGAGGGGTGATGTAAGACTATGCAGGACTTCAACAGACAGCAACATTGCTGATCCACTAACAAAGCCCTTTACGCAGCAAAAGCATGATAGCCATTCTAGGTCCGTTGGTATTAGATACATGGATGATTGGCTTTAGTGCAAGTGGGAGATTGTTAGTGTTGTGCCCAAAAGCCAATCATGAGATGATTGTATTTTTGCACATTGAGTCGTGATATTTTATTAAGCCATTAATCCAGCAATTATGTTTCTTGTTTTGTTTCTGTGTAACGTAATAAACATAATTGTAACCTTAGAATAATGATATTCTCAAACGTCCCTGGTCTAGTATTATTGTGGAGCGGGTTGCAATAGTACATAACGACTAGCATATGTGGAGACTAATATGAGATATGTAGCCTACATGTGGGTACAAGTTGGAGAACTTGTGTACTGGACCGACCCACCATGAGAACACTGCATGGATCGTTATATGAGTGTCATAAGTGATTCCCATAGTGATCATGGTATATATAGTCCTTCGACCTAAGATCATCAAGGTCCCCTACATGTGAGTCACATACTTTGATACTTTCCTTTGTTGCTCGTAACTGAGTGAACTTGAAGGAGGTCATTGGGTATGTCACATATCATGCGGAGGGATTTGTATGATCAAGATGGGATTTGTTCCTCCTATGTAACGGGAGTGATATCTTCGGGCCCCTTGATAGAGTAAGACTTAGAAAAATGCATGGCCATGCTCGGATGAGTTGATATACGATATCAATGTCATCAGTTTAAGTTGGTCTACTCGATAATCAAGAAACCAAAGATTGGGCTATACGAGAGTGACACATTCCATGTCTCGTGCTTAGTCTTGATATCTTGGACAAAGGGACAATGGCATATATCGGTGATGATCAAAAAGGTTTAGTCGAATCATCGACAATCTTGTCACTTAGGTAGCAATGATGTATTGCTAGACACCGCTCATTGCTTATGATCATAAATGTGATTTATGATCATTGCCAACGTGGTAAGAGCCTATTGGGTCGCACACATAGAGCTATTTGGATCATTGGAGTGCATGGGCTAATAATTTCGGTTTTGGTTTCACAATAATTTCGTATTAATAATGGGCCCAAGAGTTGAGCCATTATTAAGCCCGAAATTAAAGCCTATTTGGATTAGGCCTTTGAAACCTATTAGGCCTGGAAGTTGAGTCTCACTATAAATACAACTTCTAGTGAAAAATTCGCAGGTCTCCTTGGCCTAGCCTCCCAAAAGGACAGCCGCACTCTTCTCTTGCAATTCCTTGAAGGACGCAAGCTAGCACTACGAGCGCAAGGGAAATGCATCTGCTAGGAAGTGGTAGAAGCGTGGTGATCCCGAGAGGCTCGTGTGGATACCATAGAGAGCCTGAACACATCAACTGTTCAGGTTTTGTGATTCGACTCTACAGTTGAGTGAGAGATCTCAACCAAAAATTAGGTATGAAAATTTTTGAACACCCGGTTTACCCCATTTCACTTGGATCCTGGAAGGTTTCGGTTAAATTCCGCTGCACTGTTTGGCTTCCGAAACCCATCACAATACTCAATTGAGCAATCATAATCTTTTATGTATTCAATCTACCTTTGTTGCCTCATATTTAGATCTTTCTGTGTGAATAGATATTTCAAACTCTTATGATCCATAAAAATCCTGAACGACTTCCCCATCAAGTTGTGCCTCTAAAGCTTAAGAGCAAAGACTACAGACGCTAGCTCAAGGTCATGAACTAGATAGTTGAACTCATTAGTTCTCAACTGCCTTGAGCCATAGGCAATTACTTGACTTTTCTGCATCTGTGTACACCATGAAAGCTTTGTTCAAATCTAGTAGAATGAGCATTGGTGCATTTGTCAACCTTTTCTTTAATTCCAAATTGGCTTCCTCACATTTTAGCATCTAATCAAACTTCTGAGTTTTCTTGGTCAAGGCTGTCAACGATGTAGCTATCATAGAGAATTTCTCTATAAACCTTTTATAGTAGCCTGTCGAGCCTAAGAAACTGCTGACTTCTATAACTATAGTTGATCTCTTGTACTCAACTACTGCTTGAACCTTTTCAGGATCAACTGACAAATCCTAAGCATTGATAATATGCCCTAGAAACTGTATCCTTTCAGACCAAAACTCATAGATAGATAACTTTGCATAATATTGATTATCCTTAGTATTTGTAAAACCATTCTAAGATGCTCGTTATGCTCTTGGGTGGATTGCGAGTATACCAAAATGTCATCGATGAAGACTTCAAGAAACCAATCCAAGAACGGCCTGAAGATCTTATTTATGGCATCCATGAACACTGCTAGGGTGTTAGTCACACCGAATGGCATAACCGTATACTCATGGTGTCCCTACCTTGTCCTCAAGGTAGTTTTAGGATATGTTTCTCCTTAACTCTAATCTGGAAGTATCCAAACCTGAGGTCAATCTTAAAAAACACCTTTGCTCCATTGAGCCTATCAAATAGGTCATCAATCCTAGGAAGTGGATACTTATTCTTGACTGTTACTGCATTCAACTTCCTATAGTCGATGTATAGTCTCAAAGTTCCATCCTTCTTCTTCACAAACATCACTAGGGCTCCACACGGTGATACATTAGGCCTTATCAAGCCTTTCTTTAGCAATTCTTCCAACTGCTTCTTTAACTCATCCATCTCAAGAGTTGAGATTTGGTAAGGTGCTATTGAAATAGGTTTTACTGCAGGCTGAAGATGGATAAAGAACTTTATTTCCCTCTTGGGTAGTAACCTAAGCAACTCCACTGGAAACACTCAGGAAACTAATTGGCTATAGGAATCTCCTTAAGTTCTTCATTTACGGCCACTCCATTCAATGAATGTTACTCTTCCTCATTGACTATAGGGATGGTATCCATAAGTCTAAGGTGCAAACTCTTAACACTGGATGCTAACCCTTCTGTGCAAGTCACTCTAGCTCCCTGAGCGTCAATAATGTCAATTGAGTAACTAGCACAGTCAATTTGTACCTATTCTTGCTTAGCCAATCCATTCCCAACACTAGGTCATAAGACCTCAAGTCTATCACCGACAATTCACAAGAGAAATCATGGTCACCTAACTGCAAGGGATACCTAGTAATCAACTCATTGGTTACAATGAAACTCCTCCCTGCAATCCTGATGAGTCTTAACTCATCTGAGATTTCTCGCTGCAATTTAAGCTTATTTACCAAGGCAGACGATATCACAGAAAGAGTATCTCCAATACTGAAAAGTACTCTAACATTACCAAAGTAAAGTTACCTTAAACGGTGACTAGTTCTTTGGTCACCTGACTAGCTAGAATGAAGTCCCTCAGCTCAATTGCTGTTGTGGCCACACCAGGTTGATTGCCTATGGCAAAGGATGCGGGCGGTGGATTCCTAGGCGGACCTGGCAAGAGTTGAGCCTATGGGCATTCCCTCAGCCAGTGACCTCTTTGACCACAGATGTTACAGACATCTGTTCCTAGCGTACATGGGTTCGTGCCATTGAGCCCTCTTCACTTAGGGCATAAACCCATTTTCCTTCTCTTGAAGGGACCTTGATTCTCAGTCATCCTTCCTACCCTTGATCTCTTTCTGGTACTTTTTCTTAGGTTGGTTGGTTTAACCTCCACCTTTTTACTTGGTGCCCTTAAGTCCTCAATTTCTTTTTCTTAGGCCAACACCTTTTGAACTACTTGACAATAACCCCGAATGTCCACAGTTACCATATACCTCCGAAGTATAGGCTTAAGGCCTTGGAAGAACTTCTTGGCCTTCAACTTAACATTGTCGGCCATATAAAGAGTATACTGAATGAGCAAATTGTAGCACTGCTCATACTCCTTCACTAACATTTCTCCCTAAACCAGATTCTTAAACTGGATCCTCCTTTGATCATGTGCAGCTTCACTAATATATTCTTGTCGAAACTTCCTCTCAAAGTCTAACCACTTAAGCACCATTTTCTTGTGCTCCAGTCGAGTGCCGTTACTTTCCCTCAACATCTCCATCACATCATTCTACCAAAGACTAGGCCTCCCTTTAAAAAAGAAATGTACTAAGGCCATTCTTTGTTCTGACTTGTAACCTCCACATGTGAACAACTGTTTTATTCTTGGATAACCAATCCTTTGCTTGATTGGGATCACCTATCCTATCAAAACTAGGTGGGTCCATAGTTTTGAACTTCTCAAATAGTCTCATTTGATGCATGGTTTCTCCCCTCCTTGGAGCCTCTATAACTTCTTGCTCCTCCTCAGGCTCATAAACATGATCGCTTCTCTCATGCGCCCTAGGCACTTGTCGGTGCTTCCCATGCCTCTCCTGACCTTGGGATGGTTTATTCCCTTGGTCATTTTTTTCTTGGACATCTTCTCTATCCTCTTGCTCTTGAAACAACTCATTCATGATAGTAGTCATGCCTTGTGCCACTTGTGTCGTTGTCTAAGTCAACCTTTGAAGCACCCTAGATATTTCATCTAGCTTTGCCACAACTGGGTCACTATAACTTTCACTAGGTTCCCTAGCTCTTCTTGAAGCTCTTAACCTAGTGTCAACCATAACAACTTGCAACCAAAGCCAAATGATATTCCCCAGATGTTGGTCAGTACTTACTATCCTAGCACATGGACTTCCAAACTAGATCTTAGCCTTAGCCTCCAATATTTATAAATTGAACTCTTAGTTTTGATACCAAAAACTAACATGGCCATCCCTCGGCCTTGCCCAGGAAGCCTGTGAGAGTTAGTCTCACGGTGGTTGTAATTGGCTAGTTGTATATGTGCGTAAATTAAAACTTCATGATACTAGTTGATTAACCTAGAACATGCAAGATGCATGCTTTTTATGCTTTGACTATGGAAAATGGAAATTATAAAAACATTTACTTGGCCAAGGTACTTTCATAAAAAATAAGTTCAAATAGCCAAAGAATACAAAATCAACATTTGTATGATTAATACTACACATAACAACTGTGTGAAGGAATTCA
The DNA here is from genome assembly GCA_039654915.1 of Aquilaria yunnanensis. Taxonomy (NCBI): domain Eukaryota; kingdom Viridiplantae; phylum Streptophyta; class Magnoliopsida; order Malvales; family Thymelaeaceae; genus Aquilaria; species Aquilaria yunnanensis. The sequence goes on from CM077598.1 coordinate 83,223,549, forward strand.
ACATGGACTACACTAAGGTGTTCACCCAAGAGCAACCCTAGAGTCTAAGACTAAAAAATATAGACAAACGAGGCAACTAGGTGTACAACACATATACAAGGATCGACTGAGATCTTCATCATTAACTCCCAACTTAGAAATGAATCCCAGTGGTGAGTCACAAAAGCCTATCCACGTGCTGCTAAGCCCTGAAGCCAATAAATCTCTATAGTTAGCATTGCTACATAACCAACAAGTTACCCAAGTAGACTAGAATCGCAAAGATTCTCAAGTGAAGCACCTGCAACCACAATCTACCATGACAACCCTCAATGGATATCCGGCCCAATAGTGTCAGAATCTGCACAACATAACTAAGGAGTGAGAATTCAAAATTCTCAGTAAAGGTCTTCACTTCACCTGCAAGAAAAGTTAGTAAGGACAATATATATGTGAACATATGTAATTTGCTGCAAGCTCATACAACCTGAGGCTAGACTTATGCATATATGTCCTAGTCACTTGGGACTTCTCCTCAACCTAGTCCTTGAACTACAAGGTAGAGCCTTGCCTACTAGCAAGTAGAGCCTACTAGCCTAACCAATGATGATTCACTAGTTAAAATTCCTTTATGTTGTATAAGGGCTCTAGGGTTTGACTACTATTGACTAGGCCATAAAGACCCACTAGGTGCACTAAGGTTTCACTTCACAACCTCTTGCCCGATGGCACGGCTAGGTCACCGATGGTACTAAACCTTTCACCCAAGCTAATAATACTTAGTTATGGCCTTTTGTTACCTAGTTTTCTTGCTTATGGTGAAAGTAACCATAAAAATCCAAGAAAACTCCTAGGTCTCAGAGGAGGTTTTGAAGCCTCGGAGTAATCGCAGAATTCTTAGATCCTTAGGTACCTTAAGCACCCCCTCCGGCCTCCATTCGAACCTCTGAGCAAAATAGAAAAATTTCAGCAAACACGTTGCCACAGTTATCATCTTGTTGTGAACTTTTTGTGGCGTTGGCGACGCATCATCGGTATTGGTGACACATCACCAACACTTGCGATGCTCAGAATTTTCTAGTTTTGCTACTACAACTCTTGAAGACTTATCAAACATGTTAAACATGCTTGGATGGCCTTCAAACTTCACATACCTGTAAAACATGTTGTGAAGACCACAATCAACTATCAAAAGAATTCCTATGATGCATTGTAACATCTTTCCAAGCTCAACAAAATTGGCAGTCCATCATGAACAACCTAGCCCACTTACTAATGCTATTGCTAAAACTACATGAATTCATCAAGCAATCACACACCAATAGCATTAATCAAGCTTGAAAATATAATTCCCTTACCTTAACTTCAACTCACAAGCAAGAATCAATTAACCTTTCTTCAAGAACCAAAGTTCAACAAAGTTCTTCCTAGTTCCAAGCACCAAAGGCACAAAACACAAAATTACTAACTTCTAACTAACACACAAGCTTCCAATAAACTAATAAACAAGAATTCACCATAGAATCACAAGTTGCCTTACATCAAAAATAGGGGATGGTTAGAAACATGGTTCCAAGCTCCAAAAACTTGAAATTCTTCTTGCAATAAGCTTCCTATGGCATAAGCACCCTTGGTAGCTTCAATTTTCACCACAACCTTGTGATTTTGAGCTAGAATTCTTAAAGAAATCAAGAAAGGAAGGATGAACTCGGGTTTGGGTTAGAAATGGCAGCCTCCCTTGACTTTACCAAGCTTTATAAGCTTCAAAACCATCAAGCCACCGAAGTATTTAAATAGTTGGAAAAAGCCCCTTCCTTTAGGTAACCATAGTCAAACTTCTTAAAATCTTGTTTATTTCAGCTAAGTTTGTGTGAAAAGTAAAATTTAGGTTTTCAAAACTCATTTTTAACACTTGGGTTTTGACCCAACCCTTTGGGATGTAAAATTACCATTTTACCCCTAAACCTCATTTAGTACCTTAACCTTGTCGGAACTTAGTGAACTTTGCTAGGCTTTGCTATTCTTGTTATGTGAACTTAAAATAAGGTTCCAAACTAAGTTTTAAATGATTTACCTTTATCAAGCAAGCTTCCAGCTAGGAGTGCCAAAACACTATTACCCATAAGACCTTCAACGGAAAGGATCTAAACACCACCTTTTGATTCTAGCCCAGTCGACCTTACAAATGTACCTGACACCACACTTGGATGGAAAACTGACCAACCTTGGCTAAGGCATTTACGATCGTCGGGCGATGATATAACCAACTTCAAATATACAAGCTCACCACCCTCGAATATCATGCTGATAAACTTCGAAAACCCACCCTTTACCCTCGGGTATAAACATGACTTCCGAAGGGGTTCATGAGCCCCCGAGGAGTCCCTAGGGAAGACGACAAACATGCAGCTCCCGGGAACCACTAAAAGGAACCCTTCACATGCCCCTAAACTCTTTTTGAGCATAATAGTTATGGTCTAGCTAGACACAGCCCTACCAAGGTAAAAATTGAAGGCCCCTGAAATCTAACGGACCATGTGTCTTAATCTCCTGGGTTGGGAAAAATGGCTTTCTCCCCAAATTCCCTATATAAATATTCAAGAGGCTCCCAAGTAATACAACATAGACATACTTTCGTCTATTGCTCTCACAAACTTTTCCCCGATATACTAACTTGGGCGTTAAAGGTCCCTTCCCCGAAAAACACTTCGGAGAGCATCCTGACCCTTGTTTTTCATTGCTACAGATACCTTTCAGGTGAAGTACCTCTAGAGGCCAACAATGTCGTACACCAAACATGTCTTGGAGCACCATTACTTAAGAACTTTGTTTTGCATAAAAAGAATGTTATAAAACTTATTTTGTGTTAGTGTGACTATTGTATATAGGGTATTCAACCACATGTCTGGGAAATGACTAAAAGTCTCAATGTGCTTTGACCTAGGACCTATAATCCTTGTATTTTAAATCACCAATTCAACTCTCATGCTTGCCCTCCTACTTTGATTTTTATGACAGTTTTACTTACATAAAATTTTAAAAAAATTAATGCTTTCCTGCTCTCTACTAATTCTTTCACGATACTTTGTGTTACTTAGGCTTTGACAAAATGATAAAATTGATACACTAGGCTTTCATGGTTAAAAAATCCTATGTTAGTCATACAACTTTCTAGCATGTTACAAAATAACTAAGTTTGATGGACAGAGCCTTATTAGGGGTTATTGCGCCAAGCCTTCTTCATTTTTTTTTTGCTATTTTTTAGAAAACTAAGTTCATAACCTATCTAATGGATGAGACAGTAGTTCATATGAAAATCTATCTTCTATTCAATGTTTAGACAAGATCTTTTAAAAAAAGAATTTTAGAAGAAATTATAAATCATTGAATATTACTCCACATTAGAAGGCTTCAAAGTCATGTATGGTAGGGATCATGTATCTTTGGGAATTCAACAGTGATGTCACAATTTTCTATAAGTTCAATCTAGTTAAAATAGAGAATATAAGTTAAATATATAACAATTTAGATGCTTAGTAAAGTTTAATTAGAAGATGAATATATGAAGTTGAAGAAAAAGTAAGCTGTGAGGAAAAAGAATCACCATTCATGTGCTACAATCATGTGGCATGGAAATTTAAGAGGGCTATTTGAAGGATGAGAAGTGGGAGAATTATTTAGAGGTTCCAAGCTATGTGAAGGTTAAGTTACAAATGCAAGACGCAAGTATATCAATTAAATAGTGGAAAATGTAACTTAAATATAGTACTTACAAAATAGTTGCAATTTCTACTTCAGTGGTCAATGATACTGCCAACGATGACATTTGACTAGAAGTAGAAAATAAAGTACTTGATGGCTTGCAATACAATAATAAAGGTAAAAAAAAAATAATGATTTTATTTTAATGAGCGAGGAAGGCAGAATAGGAAGAAGAACATATCTATGGACTGGTTGAGTTGCCAATATAGATAGAGAGTTTGGTTGGGCAGTTGATTTGGGAAGGCAGTAGAACATGTTGCTGCTGACTGACTTGATTCCTGTAAAATGAAAATAATCATGAAATAGAATTGCAAAGTGAATAAGTAGAAATATTTACAATGTTAAATATACAAGTTAAAGTTTCATACGGAATGCCAGCTCCTCATTTTCAAGATTAATTGTGTAAAAAAATTTTAGAGAAAATGTGGCAGAAGGATTTTCAAATTTAAAAAAATTAAGCTGTAGCTCGAGAATTACTTCACAATTCATTAATTGTTGGAATTGTTCATGAAGTTTTGTGGAGCTAGTATCTTATGTATTCAAAATAAAGATGGAAAAAGGACAATTAATAGGGTAATGGGAAGGGATAAAATAGTTTGCTACTTTATCAATAAGGGGTAAACAAATGAATAATTAGTGATAAAGGAGAGAACTAATTGTTCAATTGAATAAAGAATTGTAGCTAAGCAACCAAAAAAATTCGAAGCAACTTAATCTAGCAATATGAATAAAGTAGTACCCTTAGAGTCAAACACTCTAATAATTGTCTTATACCTATGAAGTAATTTAAAAGAAATATAGAATTTTTGCTTAATAAGTGTAACAAATTTGAATAATCTAAGGACTGGATATGAAGTAATTGGCAATGCATATCAGATAGGTGGTGTTTAATTCATTATGTTGCATGTAGAGTAGAAAAGATTAACCCAATTGGTTCAACTTTTCTGCAACATTTCTAACATGTGAAATAGCATCATCTTTAATCAGTGAGAGGAACATACTCAAGCACCACATCAGTTGAAATATATGATTTAAACTAGGGAAATACATTTTTTATAAGTAACATACGTAATAAAGTATGTAATATTTAGAGTTATAGGGAAGCAATGAGAAGTGAGAGGAAATATGAAGGTCATATGATCGGAGAAATTCATAGATTTCATCAATATCAATATTGATATAAACTTTTGTCCTCGATGTTGAAGGTAGATTATATTGACCTGGAAATTGACAAATAATAGGGGTGGAAATAAGCTGAACCGAGCTCAAACACCCTAGACTTGAAGCTTGCCTTATTAAGAATTAGTTGTGTCCTTGAATGAATTGCAATCAAGCAAATTTTCTTGATCTTATCAAAAATTTATATCGATGGTTGAGCTACTAAAATACAGTGGTTCCATGTAAGTAGGATCACAATGAAGGTAGAAGATAGAGCAATGGAAACATAGTTGATGCAATGCAGCCAAAGAAAATTACCTTAAATTTGAAGCTTTATAATACACTTATTTGTGGGTAACACATCAAACTGTACAGTTTCAGAGGCATCACCAATTTGAATGAGCTTCCTAACAACATTTACCAATACAAGTAAAAGTGAAGTAACTTGTTTAAATAAGCTAAATACTTGAAATTGAAGATGTGTAGTTATGAGTATCATACCACACAGCTAGATATATTAGGGGTGTGTAAATGAATTTGATTGAATACAACAAACTCAAACTTGTAGCGTCTAATATTTTGGAACAGGAAAGGATACCAAATTGAGCTTTGTACCGGCATTAGAATGAATTACATATTCATCAGTCACTGGTCTACCTTTGTCCAGCCTTTAGGATGCTATAATTAAAAATGATGTACACATTCCATTTGTTACCACCTCACAAAAATGGGAGAATTACAAGTGTGTCATAATGGCTAAAAACCATTATATTGTGTAATTCTCACCATTATGATTGAAGTGTGGGGGGTAAAAGGTATAATGAACACCTCCTTAAAAGTGTTCCAAGTTGGTAACTTGGCCCCCAAGAAAAGCCATAAGGATTGCTTGTTTGTCAAGCAACCTATGGACTTTTTCGTAAGATTTTAGAAATTTGGGTACTCAATTGCAAAACTTTCACAAAAGAGATTTGGAGAGTTATGAGAATGATATGAATGATATGAAAGTGCTATTGGAGGACCAAATTGCTCATGGAAGACAAGTTTGGAGAAAGGAAACACTAAAGGCATTAAGGACCTAAATGTCTTAGTGTAAACCTTAAGGTGTTCAAGCTTTTGACTTAAGTCAAAGGGCAAAGTTATGGTGTTATCCCACCTAGGGGAGGCTAGTTATTGCTTGTAAATGGGTAAAAAATATTGGACACATGTGGACCAATGAGTTTAAGACAAAGAAATTATAATTAGTGAGAAGGAAAATGACATAAAACAAGGTTAAGCTTGTTAAGTGTGTTTTGTGCACTTAAGCTCATTTAAGCCCATTTAAGTGGCCAACTCACTTATCTCTCTCCCATTTTTGGCCTCCTCCAGCCCAAGAAAATAGCCATACTTCCTCCATGGCCACCATACCTTCAAACTTGCAATTGATTGAAATTGAAGGCAAATGGAAGCAATTGGAAGTAAACTAGTGCTATTGCTTGGATGTTTCAAGGATCAAGCTTGATTTTTGGCCTACCCACTTTGGTAAGGGTTCTCTTGCTCTCATGGGTTGTTTTCCATATTCTCAAGCAACCATGGAGTTAGGGCTAAGCTTGAAAGAGAGCCATGAGCTTGATAAACCAGGCTTAGTGAGGACAGTGCACTTATTGAAGGTTTTGTGACCTAGTGTAAAGTGCACAAAGATGGTAGTGAAATAAGGGTTTCAAGAGCCCAAAGCTAGTGATAACTAGTGTTAAAATCCTTCTAAGGCCAAGAATTAGCTTGAGGAGGCCTGCCATAGTGATTTATTTATGTTTATTGCATGTTTTAGGGACTAAACTATGGTTTATGTTGTTCCCACATTTCATGTGTTTGATGGTTGTAAATGGTTGCTGCATTTGGTTGTTATATTTTGTATGTATGCGTTGTGGTTTTGTGTTTTAGTGTCTTTGGATGCAGGTTTTGATGATGGTTACATTGTCTATTGAATCTAAGTGCGACCCTGACTAAGTTTCTCAATGAAACTTACTCCCCTCAATTCTGTCATTTCAGGTCCAACTGAAAGATCACCTTCAAACTAGCCTTTGTGGTTCGAGTTGTGCTCTAAATTTTTAGGTACTTAAACTTCTCTATGTCTGGTTTTGATCTGGAAATTTTGGTGATTTTAGGAGCACATTTGGTATTTTTAGTGATTGTGCTTATTATGTTATGCAATAGCTATCCAGCATCCTGTTTCTAGAGGCCATTGTGTCTTAGGCACTCCTATAACTTAGGGTGAATATTTAGCTGGGTTAAGACCATTATGTAGTGTATGTATGCATGTACATGTAGTGTATGTAAAATCAGACAAGTATGTGAACATTTAAGTAATGTTTTGGCTATGTATGTGATGTGGTGCAAAGCTGCCTAAGTGTGAATGATAGGTTACTTGCTTGTAAAATTTATTTTGGCCACATAAAGTTGCTAGATGCAAGAGCATGTAATTCCTATGTGTATTGGACATGTATGAGATAGGCTTGGAGGGCATACCCCTTGTGAATGAAGTGTTTGCACACTTATGAAATTTTGTATGGGCAGAATGGTCCAAAAGTGGCCAGATTTTTGACCTTGCACCTAAAGTTTAATATCTCCCTGTGTAAAATGAATCTTGGTATTTCTAAAATTGGAGCCCTGTAGCCAAAGATATGATGTTGCAAATTTGTCTAAGTTACTGTTCATTTGGTCAAAATTTTGTAATAAACTTCAAAAATCCATAACTTGGTCCATAGGTGGGCTATTGATGTAAAACCAATTTCCTTGGTTTGCTTAAAGACTTGGTCCATAGGTGGGCTATTGATGAATTCAAGTAGTCTAGGCAATAGCATTAATAAGTGGGAAAAGTTGCTCATGGTGGACTATGAGTTTTGTTACCACTCTGAGTGCTTCAATATAGTGATTAGATTTAGTGAGCTCAAGCCCCAGGTAGTCCATGTCCTGCAGACTAAGCAGAACATGCGCACTATGTTTACCCAAGTAGCTCTCTTGGTCATTATACAAATATGTGTATATTGGTCCAAACATCACACACATATTCACATACAACTAGATCTGGAAGCAATGATGACAATGAAATTCTTTATTCCTAGTCAATTTGGAATTTGAGTAAAATCCCTAAATGCATGTACAATCATATGCACACACGATGCTATTGGTACGCATTTTATGTGTCCAAACTTTCACACCATGTCCAACTCAAATTCTACCCATGTTCTCCTATGCCCAATAGGTTTTAAACCCTTTAATACACTTAAACCTTCATAGGGGAACAGGTTTGAGGAATTAAATCCATCTAAGTTGTAATTATGGATTTTTCACTTAACCAGGTAGAAATGACCATATTGTAATTAATTTTGATAGGCCATAACTCTGGCTACAGGGCACCAAATTTAGTGATTCAAATGCCAAGTTATTCATCTTGAAGTTTTCTAAGTGTGGTCAAAATTTTATAGCTATATTCTTTATGTACAAAAAGTTATGGCAGCTGGAGTACAGGGTACCAAATTTTGGCCGCTATTGACCATTATGCCCATACAAAATATCATAATATTCATACACTCCATTTCTAGGTACAAACCCCACTTGGTAGTGTCCATACATGTCTTATTCATCTTGGAAAACCATTCCCATGAATTTAGAACCCTTTTAACCATCATTCATAAAAATGCCATCAAAACAGCCCATAAACACCATATGGACAACATTGTATACACACTTCAAACTACACTCCATTGATCCATATATCCTTCTCACACTACACATACAACATACCCAACTCATTTACATGCATTTTTTCACCACATACATGATACTAACTCATTTAATACATTCACTAAGCAACTTGGAGAACTTCAAAAGCATTAAGCACTCCAGAAACTTGAAGGGACCAGCTGCTGCGTAAGGAAAAAAGTACCATTACTAAAAATAGCTAATATGATCCAAACATTATGAAACTTTCTAGTTTACAACTATACATATGGAGGTTAATATACCTGAATTTTCACTGATAAATTCAATTGAAAGCTATTATTTTGAATGCTCTCTTTCAGGTGCTCTTGAAATGGACAGGAAGGGGGTATGTCTCTTTGAAGAAACTTAGTAATGACTTATCATTAGAAATTTGAATTCCTAGAAACATACCTGAAATCCAAAGACATAAAAACACAAAACAAAGAACATATACAAAAATATGGCCATCCAAATGCACAAACAAACAGAACACAATCAAATGCAATGCTGGCAGCAATACCATAAACAATCAAATAAACAATATGTAATCACTATGGCAGCTCTCCTCAAGCTAATGCTTGTTCTTAGAAGGTTAATTGGTTATATTTAGTACTAACTTGAGCTCTAGAAACCCCTGTAAACACTGCCACCTTAATGCATGAAAAATAGTAAGGCTGGAACCTTGTTCATGCACTCCCCATTAACCCATACTTGGTTCCTTGAGCTTTTTTGCTCTCTGCCAAGCATGGTCTTAGCTCATTGATGCTTGATCATCATCTTAAGATAGTAAACAACCATGAAACATGAAGATAAAACCCTTACCTAAGCTGTGAAGGCTGAAATCTTCAAGAGATTCACAATAAACCCGAAAACTAGGGTTTTTCTCTTTCTTGTTGCATCCGATTGTCTTCCTTTGTGATTTCTTAGGAGATTGAGCTATGCTGGCTATGGAAGCTTATGGAGGAGCTAAGGAATAGGTTGTACCTTGTGGGGGACGAAAATGGGCAAGATATGGCAAGAAATCAAGATATTTTTCTTGACTTGATTAGTTTAACATTAACCCTCACTTAGGTCACTATAAGTATGTCTTAAGCGAAGAATTTTTGGCTAATCTTTAGCCCACCATTTTGACCTTAGAACCTAGAAATAAAAGGCTGGGATAATCCTAGAAATGGCCACTGATAGCCAAACGCTATCGCCTCTATCTGGCCGAACTCCCTGCCACAATGATGGCCAGAAGAAGCTGGCGCTACCCGAGAAAAGGTGCGATCAGGCACCTCGGGAGATAGCCGAAGAGCTCCGAGCCCGACACGCCAGGAAGCCCCGAGGGCACTACTCGCCCCCCCCAAGGTTGTGAACATATCGCCTTCGGAAAAGCGGCACCAGACATAGCGAGCCGAACATGATATCCCCAAAGGCGGAACTCCCTGAAACTGGGAACCCCCGAACTGAGGGCTTGTTTCCCGAAGAGGCTCTGTCTGAACTAGAGGACGACCTCACCCAAGGACCTCGGGAGTACGGCAGGAGCATTTATGGAAGCATTTAAAAAAGCCTCTGACACGTCCTTTCGCAGATGTCATAAAGTCGCCTGAATAGGCGCTCTGACATACGGACGCCATCAGAATCACATCATGGCCCATCTCAGCACGTGGCTCAGGACAACTTGCTACCAGTTATCTGTCTCCTACGCCCAGAAACTCAGGCAACATCCGACCGAACACGTGTCGTGATCTGAACGGGCTAGGCGCTCCTACAAATACCAGGAATTAATACTGGGCAGGAGGCTGGTTGGTTGGCCAAACACTGCTCCCACACTCTGAAAAAACTACCAGGCGAGACTCTTCAGCCCTTTGTGCTATTTCCTCTGCCTTGTCTTAGCCACCACTGACTTGGGCGTCGGAGGCTCCCCCCCGGAAAAACACTCCGGGGGCCTCCTAACTCTTTGTTTCTGAGCTTTCAGGCACTCTCCTTCGGGCTGTCCATTCCACCAGGCGTTCTTCCTCCCAGAAGTCTCTCCACCAGTCACCATGACTATAAACGATGAGGCCCCTGGCCATCAGCCACCTTTGACTCTTGTGAAAAATCATCCCATCCTTAAGTTATTTTTGTGAACAATTGTACACCTAGTTGTCCTAGGTTCTTGAATAATAGCTTTTGTTTCCTTTATGCAATTTAGCCTCCAAAAATTGCTTCCATATCATTCAAATCCTTCCAAAATCTCTCTTTTACAGTTGTACAATTGAGTACCCAAGTCTTGAAATCTTGCAATAAGACCCATAGATTACTTGTAAAACAAGCAATCCTTTAGGGCTCCCTTTAGTACCAAGTAACCATTGTAATCTATTAGGGAGGTGTAGATTATTCACTTTACCCCTCACATTTCACTCACTCTGGTGAAAGTTACACTATATAATGGTTTATAACCATTATGCCTTTATACTATAATTTTCCTATTTGTTGAGGTGGTAACAAGTTTGATGGAGCTTGGAATGATGTTTTAATGCATCATAGGTATGCTTGTGATAGTTGGTTGTAGCCTTTGCAACATGTTTCATAGGTATGTGAAGTTGGAAGGCCATGCAAGAATGTTTGATATGTTTGGTAAGTCTTCTAAGGTTGTAGCAGTAAAACTGGAAATTTCTGGGTATCACAGGTATTGGTGATGTGTCGCCAATACCGATGATGTGTCGTTAGTGCCACAAAAGTTCACAGTAAGTTGATGACTGTGGTGACGCGTCACCATAGTTATGTTGCCCAAAAATTTCCAATTTTGCTAGATGGTTCAAAGGGAGGCCCGAGGGGGTGCTTAGGGTACCTAAGGGTTTAAGTATTCTGGGGGTACTCTGAGGCTTCCAAAACTCCTTCAAGACCTAGGAGTTTCCTTGAGTTCTATGGACACTTTTATCATAAACAAGAAAACTAGTTAATAAAGGGCCATAATGAGGTATCACTAGCTTGGATGAAAGGTTTAGTACCATCAGTGACCTTACCATGCCATCGAGCTGTTGGGTTTTGGGAGCCAAACAGTGCAGCGGAATTTAACCGAAACCCTCCAGGATCCAAGTGAAATGGGGTAAACCGGGTGTTCGAAAATTTTCATACCTAATTTTCGGTTGAGATCTTTCACTCAACTGTAGAGTCGAATCACAAAACCTAAACAGTTGATGTGTTCAGGCTCTCTATGGTATCCACATGAGCCTTCGGGATCACCACACTTCCACCACGTCCCAGCAGATGCATTTCTCTTGCACTCGCAGTGCTAGCTTGCGTCCTCCAAGGAATTGCAAGAGAAGAGTGCGGCTGTCCTTTTGGGAGGCTAGGCCATGGAGACCTACGAATTTCTCGCTAAAATTTGTATTTATAGTGAGACTCAACTTCCAGGCCTAATGGGTTTCAAAGCCCTAATCCAATTAGGCTTTAATTTCGAGCTTAATAATGGCTCAACTCTTGGGCCCATTATTAATATGAAATTATTGTGAAACAATAACCCAAATAATTAGCCCATGCACTCTAATGATCCAAATAGCTCTATGTGTGCGACCCAATAGGCACTTACCACGTTGGCAATGATCATAAATCACAAGTTCTCCAACTTGTACCCATATGCAGACTACATATCTCATATTAGTCTCCACATATGCTAGTCGTTATGTATTATTACAACCCGCTCCACAATAATACAAGACTAGGGACGTTTGAGAATATCATTATTCTAGGGTTACAATTTTGTTTGTTATGTTATGCAGAAACAAAACAACAAACCATAATTGCTGGATTAATGCCTTAATAAAATATCATGACTCAATGTGCAAAAAATACAATCATCTCATGATTGGCTTTTGGGCCCAACACTAACAATCTCCCACTTGCACTAAAAGCCAATCATCCATGTATCTAATACCAATGGACCTAGAATGGCTATCATGCTTCTGCTGCATAAGGGGCTTTGTTAGTGGGTTAGCAACATTGCTGTCTGTCGAAGTCCTGCATATCCTTAGATCACCCATCTCGATGATCTCCCTGATGAGATGATAGCGTTGGAGTATGTGTTTGGATCGCTAGTGAGATGGAGGTTCCTTAGCCTGTGCGATTTCTCCATTGTTGTCACAATAGAGCTCTGTGGGGTCGGCAATCCTTGGAACCACTCCAAGTTCATTGATGAACTTCTTGATCCAAACTGCCTCCTTCACAGCTTCAGAGGCGGCAATCTACTTAGATTCTGTTGTAGAGTCAACTACTGTCTCTTGCTTTGAACTCTTCCATCTCACAGCACCACCACCAATACAAAACACATAACCAGATTGCAATCTAAAATCATCCTTATCGGATTGGAAGCTTGCATCGGTGTAACCTCTTACAACGAGCTCATCTTCACCTCCAAAGATCAAGAATGCATCCTTAGTCCTTCATAAGTACTTAAGGATGTTCTTAACAATTGTCCGGTGACTCTCACGAGGGTTCGATTGGTACCTACTCGTCATGCTTAAGGCATATGAGACATCAGGACGAGTACATATCATGGCATACATGATAGATCAAATTGCTGAAGCATATGGAATCTTACTCATGCGCTCTCTCTCCTCGGGTGTACTCGGACACTGAGATTAGAAAGAGTTATACCATGTGACATGGGCAAGAATCCTTTCTTGGAATCTTGCATGCTAAACCTCTTTAGCACCTTGTCAATGTATGTACTTTGACTTAGGCCAAGAAGATTTCTAGATCTATCTCTATAGATCCTGATGCCTAACACATAGGTTGCTTCACCCAAGTCCTTCGTAGAGAAACATTTCCCTAGCCAAGTCTTCACAAACTGTAGCTAAGGAATGTCATTCCCGATGAGTAGTATGTCATCTACATACAACAGCAAGAAGACAATAGCACTCCCACTAACCTTCTTGTAGACACAAGGTTCATCTTCATTTTTTATAAAACCAAACTCTTTGATTGCTTCATCAAACTGAAGATTCCAACTTTGAGAAGCTTGCTTCAGTCCATAAATGGACCTTTGCAACTTGCACACTTTATTGGCATTCTCAGGAGTGACTAAACCCTCAGGTTGTGTCATGTACACATCCTCAAGTAGCTTTCCATTTAGGAATGCAGTTTTGACATCCATTTGCCATATCTCATAATCATAGTGTGCAGCAATAACGAAAAAAATTCTGATGGATTTAAGCATAGCAATTGGTAAGAAAGTTTCATCATAGTCAATTCCATGAATTTGCTTGAAACCTTTTGCAACCAATCATCCCTTAAAGGTAATCACATTACCGTCCATGTCAGTTTTCTTCTTGAAAACCCATTTGCACCCTATGGGTTTTACCCCTTCAGGTAGGTCAACCAAAGTCCATACTTGGTTTTCATACATGGATCCCATCTCGAATTTCATGGCCACCAGCCACTTCTCAGAGTAAAGCCCCGACATAGCTTGTTGGTAGGTTGTGGGCTCATCCTGATCCATCAGCATTACATCACCAGTGTGAGTCATGAAAAATCCATATCTCTTAGGCTCACGCCAAATCCTACCAGACCTACGTGGGCTCTATGCTACAGGAACAGACTCTTGAACCACAACATCTTGTGGTGTCTGTTCAGGTTCCATTTCAGGTTCGATGTCTCCTTGTTGTTCTTGAATTTCTTCAAGTTCTACTTTCCTCCCACTAGTTCCTTTAGAGATAAACTCTTTCTCTAAAAAGACACCAGTTCGAGCAATAAACACTTTTTGCTCAGAAGGATTGTAGAAATAGTAACCCTTTGTTTGTTTGGGATACCCAACAAAAAAGCATTTTTGAGATTTGGGCCCTAGTTTGTTAGAGGATTGACGTTTCACATAAGCTTCACAGCCCCAAATCTTCATAAAAGACAAATTAGAATGCGTCCCACTCCATATCTTATATGGTGTCTTTTGAACCGATTTAGATGGAACTCAGTTTAGTGTAAAAGCGGCTGTCTCTAGAGCATGTCCCCAGAAGGAGTATGAAAGGTCAGCTTGACTCATCATAGAGCGAACCATGTCTAACAGAGTTTGATTTCTTCTTTCAAATACACCATTCCATTGAGGTGTACCTAGTGGAGTGAGTTGTGATACTATACCACTCTCCTTCAGATAGTCAAGGAATTCTCGATCCAAGTACTCTCCACCTCGATCTGATTGAAGCATTTTGATACTCTTCCCGAGTTGATTCTCTACTTCATTCTTGAATTCTTTGAACTTTTCAAAGACTTGTGTATCATGAGATACACATAGCCATATCTTCTAAAGTCATCAATGAAAGTAATGAAGTATTGAAAACCTCCTCTAGCATGTGTAGACATAAGGCCACATACATCACTATGTATGAGTCCTAGTAAGTCATCAGCCCTTTCACTTTGCCCTGTGAATGGGGCTTTGGTCATCTTGCGCAACAAACATGACTCACATGTCTCATATGATTCAAAATCAAATAAGTCCAAGAGTACATCCTTATGGAGCTTGGATATACGGGTCTCGCTTATATGGCCCAAGCGACAGTGCTAGAGATAGGTCGGGTTCGAATCATTTAATTTGACCTTCTTGGTATTCACATTATAGATTGGATCTTCGAGGTCTAGAACATACAACTCATTGCTAAGTTGAGCACTGCCATAAAAGATTTCATTCAAATAAATAGAACAACATTTGTCCTTTATTATAAATGAAAAACCTTTCTTGTCCAAACAAGAAACAGAAATCAAATTTCTACTAATAGTAGGCACAAAGTAGTAGTTGTCTAATTCTAAAAGGTTTCAATGCAGCTGAAGAAGAATTAGCATTGGACTTTCCATTAGCTTTATCCTTCTTCTTGTTGGCTTTTCCCTTTCCCCTGCCCTTTTGAACCATCAAAATGTGCTTAGCCTTCTTAAGGTTTTGCTCAGCAGTTCTCAACATGTTGAGCAATTCAGGAATGGATTTGTCAAGGTCGTTCATGTTATAGTTCATGACGAACTGATTGTAGCTTTCAGGCAACAATTGCAAGACTACATCAACAGCCAACTCTTTCTGAAGAGCAAATCACAAACTCTCAAGATTCTCAATGTACTCAATCGTCTTGAGCACATGAGGACCCACGGGACTTCCCTCAGACATCTTGCACCAAAACAATGCCTTAGAGGTCTCAAAACTCTTATGCCTAGCTTGCTCTTGGAAAAGCATTTTGAGATGTTCGATCATATCGAACGCCCCCATGTTCTCATGTTGCTTCTGAAGCTCAGATTCCATGGTAATAAGCATGAGGCATGCAACATCCAAAGCATCATTAGAATGCCTCTTGTGAGCATCCCTTTCAGCTCTTGGAGCAGTGGCAGCAGGCTCATTGGGAATGGGCTGCTCTAGGACATAAGCCTTAAGTTTCTGTTCCATTTGAGAAAATTGGTCCCATTCAGTTTTTACTTCTCAAGGATCGATCGCAACGAAAGTGTCAATGTGTTTTGTGCCATGGTTATCCACAACTGTAAATATGCAGTGTAAGAGTCATGTATTTTAATTCATTTAATAAGGAGTTTTATTAAACGATACTCTCACTATTTTCCTCAAAATAATAACCCTCGATATTATTTTGGAACACCTCGGCACTAAGGTATTCTAGTGGGCCAAGATCCATATTTGACCACAACTTGAGTCAGCTTTGGCTTTTCTCTCGAGTTACAGTTATTTAGGTTGGCAACTCCTTTCCAATTGCATCTTACGCAACTCTTGGATAGTTGGGTGAACAACACTTGTCCAAGCTCATCTCATGAACTTAAGCCCAACTCTTTGCCTCTAAGTCCCTAATCCTATTAGGATGACTTAGTTAAGTCGGACCCAAAGTTAGCAATTTGGATATCACTATTATCCCATCGCGCCTTACTAAGATGAACATAGGTGCTTTGCTTTGGCAAACCCACCTAATGTTGATCAAAGTCTTGACGAATGCCAACATTTGGAAGGCATCACATTTATGACTTAATATTTGTTTGAGGGATTTTTCTTTTGATCTCACCAATTTGTTGTCTCCGGTTGTCTTATACATGCATCACATACAAATATAAAACATGCATCTCATGCTTACAAGAAAGTAAACATTACATGCTTATAGCCCAAACTATGCGATATTCTTAAGCCAATGAGAATATCATAAAAGCCTAAGAAAAGAAAAAGGGTCTTCATAAGCTCCTTCTCTTCCTTTCTTGGTTGCTCTTTTGTTGTCACCTCCTTGGACATACCACCTTGGATGATCCCATAATTTACCATTACATTAATAATAGAAACCTCGAGTTACATTCAAGGGGAGTAAGGTGAGAAAAAAATGTACAGTGAGAGTAAGAAGAGAAGGCACGACTCACAGGCCATATTTATAAGTACAACCAATCAAGGGCTATAACCATGCACCATGCTTCAAACACCAATCAGCATATCATGTCAAATCTCATTCAACAAAAATGCATGTCAATTGATGCGTGTTGATTAACCAGTTTTTATTTATGTGGCACTTCACATACGGCGGTCCCGTTAGCCGGTCAGCGGGTGGTGGTTCCGCCCATCGATCAGCAGACAGGGTCAAAAGGGGCCGCCCTTACGGGGGGTTGCGAGGGGGTAGCGCCCCCTGACACAAAAGATTGTCTTACAATTGCTTTGCCCGAGATCTTCTATTTCGAGCATGTAGGCACCCGAAACTCTTCCATTGGAGCCAACAAAAATACCTTACTTTTGGTGCCCGAATAAGCCGAATCCGAACCAAGCTAGGGTTTTTGCAACTATTGCAAGAATCCTAATCCATATAGGTATCTCATACCTATCAATTTCGGGTTAATCTCATTAACCATTAGTGTCATTTCTTCATATATCTCATATCTTCATTACGAGTTTTGGTTTCATGCATCATGAATCAATCTAATTAATCATGGTCGAAAGCAATTGAACACATAACATCATGCAATCCAACATTCAAGCCCGATTTAGGGTTCCACCAGTAGCTCCGATACCACTGTTGGGTTTCGGGAGCCAAACAGCGTAGCAAAATTTAACTGAAACCCTCCAGGATCCAAGTGAGATGGGGTAAACCGGGTGTTCAAAAATTTTCATACCTAATTTTCGGTTGAGATCTCTCACTCAACTGTAGAGTCGAATCACAAAACCTGAACAGTTGACGTGTTCAGGCTCTCTATGGTATCCACACGAGCCTCTCGGGATCACCAGGCTTCCACCACATCCCAGAAGATGTGTTTCTCTTGCGCTCTCAGTGCTAGCTTGCGTCCTCCAAGGAATTGCAAGAGAAGAGTGCAGCTGTCCTTTTGGGAGGCTAGGGCAAGGAGACCTGCGAATTTCTCACTAAAAGTTGTATTTATCGTGATACTCAACTTCCAGGCTTAATGGGTTTCAAAGCCCTAATCCAATTAGGCTTTAATTTTGGGCTTAATAATGGCTCAACTCTTGGGCCCATTATTAATACGAAATTATTGTGAAACCATAACCCAAATAATTAGCCCATGCACTCTAATGATCCAAATAGCTCTATGTGTGCGACCCAATAGGCACTTACCACGTTGGCAATGATCATAAATCACATTTATGATCATAAGCAATGAGCGATGTCTAGCAACACATCATTGCTACCCAAGTGGCAAGATTGTCGATGATTCGACTAAACCTTTATGATCATCACCGATATATGCTATTGTCCCTTTGTCCAAGATATCAAGACTAAGCACGAGAGATGGAATGTGTCACTCTCGTATAGCCCAATCTTTGGTTTCTTGATTACTGAGTATACCAACTTAAACTGATGACATTGATATCGTAATATCAACTCATCAGAGCATGGTCATGCATTTTCTAAGTCTCACTCTATCAAGGGGCCCGAAGATAGAGTGAGACATTACATAGGAGGGACAAATCCCATCTTGATCATACAAATCCCTCCGCATGATATGTGACATACCCAATGACCTCCTTCAAGTTCACTTAGTTACGAGCAACAAAGGAAAGTATCAAAGTATGTGACTCACATGTAGGGAACCTTGATGATCTTAGGTCGAAGGACTACATATACCATGATCACTATGAGAATCACTTATGACACTCATATAACGATCGATGTAGTGTTCTCATGGTGGGTCAGTCCAGTACACAAGTTCTCCAACTTGTACCCATATGCAGACTACATATCTCATGTTAGTCTCTACATATGCTAGTTGTTATGTATTATTGCAACCCGCTCCACAATAATACTAGACTAGGGATGTTTGAGAATATCATTATTCTAGGGTTACAATTTTGTTTGTTACGTTACACAGAAACAAAACAACAAACCATAATTGCTGGATTAATGCCTTAATAAAATATCATGACTCAATGTGCAAAAAATACAATCATCTCATCATTGGCTTTTGGGCACAACAATAACACGAGCATGAGGTCTCGATGTGGAACCTTAATGGACCTAGAGGGTCTTCAAGGCCTAGTCTACAATAGTCCCACTATAGCACCCCTGTACAACATAAAGGAGTTTCAACTAGTGATTATTCACTGGTTAGGCTAGTAAGCTAGGCTTACTAGTAGGCAAGACTCTACCTGGTAGTTTAAAGACTAGGTTGAGGACAACTCCCAAGGGATTGAAACCTATGTGCATAAGTTTAGCCTTACATTGTAAGAGCTCATAGTAGATTACATATGTTCACATTTATGTTGTCCTTAGTATTTTTTTTGCAAGTGAAGACCCCTTACTGAGAATTCTAGAATTCTCACTCCCTAGTTATATTGTGTAGATTCTAATGTTGTTGGGCTTGATAACTGCTAAAGGTTGTTTTGGTAGTTTGTGGGTGCAAGTACTATGCTTTGAGATTCCTTGTGATTCTAGTCTACTTCAGCTACTTGTTGGTTAAATAACAGTACTAACTATAGTGTTTTCTTGGCCACAGAGCTGAACAACACATGAACAGGATTTTTGTGACCCACAACTGGGACTTACCTCTAAGGTGGGAGTTAGTTTGAAGGGATCTCAGTCGAGGCTTTTATATATTGTACACCTAGTTGCCTCCCTTATTTATGTTTGAGTCTTAGACTCTAGGGTTGCTCTCGGGTGAGGAGCATTAGTCTACTTTATGTTGAATGCCCTCACATGGCTGTTATGTGTAGTATTAATCATACAAATGTTGATTTTGTATGCTTTGGCTATTTGAACCTATTTTCTATGAAAATGTCTTGGCCATGTGAATGTTTTTATGGTTTTTATTTACTCTAGTCAAAGCATAAGAGCATGGATCTTGCATATTCTAAGTTAATCAACTAATATCATAAATTTTTAATTCGTGCATATATGCAACTAGCCAATTGCAACCACCGTGAGACTAACTCTCACAGGCTTCCTGGGTAGGGCCGAGAACAGTTATGTCGTAGAGGCCTCGCACCTAAGTTGCCTTTACTTTAAACCTCTTAATGTAGCCCCTTAAGGACTCCTCTTTCCCTTTCCTTATCTTGAAAAGGTGGGCTGCCATTTTAGGTACAGCATGACTTCTGAAGATGTTCCATGTCAAAAGTTTGAGATAAGTCTTGAAATGATTTGAATTGATGAACCTTATTGCAACCACCATAAGACTAGCTCTCACAGGTTTCCTGGGCAGGGCCGAGGGTGGCCATGTTGTAGAGGCCTTGCACCTAAGCTGTCATTGCCTTAAATCTCCAAATGTAGTCCCTCCAGGACTCCTCCTTCCCTTCCCTTATCTTGAAAAGTTTGGCTACCATTTTAGGTGTAGCATGACTTCTGATGATGTTCCATGTAAAAGTTTGAGATCAGTCCTAAAGTGATTGGTATTGATGAACCTTATTTGTCCAAAAATAGCTTGTAGCAGGCTTTATTAAAGTTGAACTAAAGGCCACGTATGTAACTACATTTGTGGTCCTCTCCAATGTTATGGACGTGATGTACCTCTACAGGTGATTGATGGGGTCTATGGATTCACCATATAGATCTACCTTAAGCATTATAAAACCTTTTTAGGTTAGAGTGCTGTTGTTGTCCTCTATAAATGGCTACACCAACATGTAACTTCTGCCCATGATCGCCAGGAAATGTCACTCTAAAAAAGGGTTGGTGGCCTACAATTGTTCCACCATCTAGTCTAGCTTCTTAAGGATCATTTTTCTATTACATTGTTCTACCTTTTTGAATAGACCTTGGACCTCTGTGGGAAAGGGCCTGATCCTTTAAGGTGACTTTATGCTACCTTTTTTGGTTTTAACAAAATCACTCTCCTGATCCCTTGTTGGATGGTAGCTATAAGCTTCGCAAACAAGTTTTGATGGAGTGCCTAGTAATAGCCAAAGGGCTATTAACCCTTCTAGAATCCCCAAAGTGACCTCAGAAGCACCACCCTCAGGAAACCTGAATGAGCAACCTCGGGAAGAACATCACCTTAGAACCGAGATCTCTAGATCACCTAGCCAAAAACCACCCTCGGGGGAGATCTAGCACCAACCTCGGTAAATGACAACCACCCTCAGTTGGTAACAAAACCGACCTCGGAAAACCTATAAACTACCACCTTCGGAATAGCGAACTCACAAAGTTCGGGAAAGTATATCTCCAACTTCGGTCGGGAATAGCATCTTTCGAAGGTGCCCCACTCTGCCAAAGGGCCTTTCCTAATAGCCCTCGATGGCTATATTGAGTCGAAGGGGGCCTCCTATTTCGAAGGAGCCTTATGCTCCGAAAGGGTTTCATTCTCCGAATGGGTCTTGCAAAGATACAAAAAAAATGGTTAAGGAGCCTCTGACAGAAAGACCACGCACACGCCCCTGCCCTCTGGCCAAAACGGCCTATGGCTAGCTGGAGATATCTATCTCCGAGGGTACAGATCAAATCTGATCGAACACGTGTCACGATCTGAACAGGCTGTGCCAAATGGCCTCCTCCCCCCACCCTCCAATAAATACTTAGGAAGGACCTTGGTAAAGAAAGACACAGAACTCTCACTATTTTCCTCACTCTCTGCTCCCTACTACTACCACTCTAAAAAACATTGACTTAGGCGTCGGAGGCTCCTCCCCCAGAAACACATTCTGGGGAGCTCCTAACCCTGGTTCTTCTGAGTGTTTCAGGCACCTTCGTACTGGAAGTCTCTCCTTCAGGCCAGCATGTCATACGACGAGGATGCCGCTGGGCATCACCTAGAACTGGTCATTATCTAATGCCCTAGGGGCCTTATTCGCTTGCGTAATCCCGATGGGGTAGTGGGAGCTTTTCTCCAACATTCATCCTTCTGGTCAGTTGACCACGAGGGGCCTCTACTTGTTCAAGAAGACTTTATCCTCCATCAATGGAGTTCTCCTCATTGTAGTGATCCTAGTTGCATCGAGGACCTTTGTGTGTCCACCATATTGTTCCTATAGATAGCCCCAAATTGATAGTAAAACTATCAAATATATTGACTAGGCTATGCCTCCTTGTATTAACCAAGCAAACTAGGTCCATCACAGCCATTAAGGATGGATGGAAAAATGATGTGACTATTGATGTTGACACGGCCCTTTGCCAGCCTGCCTAGGAAGCCTCTAGAAACTTGTCCCACACTAGTCACAATTTGCTAATTGATTATGTGCACACTAGTTAAAACATTTATACTTATAGTTAATTAATCCTATTATGCAATCATACATGAGTATGTGCTCTGACTTGAATGGTAAAATGAGTAATAAAGAGATAAAACATTGCCCAGGCTTTTCACTAAAATGCAAGTTTCAAAGCAGTCAAAGCATACAAAATAGCTGTGGAATTAACTCCACATAATCAATCGTGTACAAGCATCCAAACAAAAGTAGACTATACTCAAACCCAATAGTGACTCTAGAGTAGACTACTCATACATGAACCTTGGAGGCAAACTAGTGTATGAGAACTATACATTGAACAACACTATAGATATCCATAACTATGCTTCCACCTTAGAACAATTCATGGTGCCAAGCTCTAAAGCCCTCATTTGTGCTTCATTAGCCTCTGTTGGCCAAAAAGACGATAGTAGTTAGTACCATAACTTAACCAACAAGTGATCCACAAACTAGAATAATAAAGATTCAAATAAACCATATACCTACTCGAGAGCTTAGCTCAACAACCCTCAATGATTACTAGCTCAATGACACCCAAAACTGCACAACAAAAGCTAAGGGAGTGAATCAAAGATTCTCAGTAAAGAATCCTTCAACCTGTAAGAAAAATCTTGAGGACATACATATATATAAATATATGAAGTCTACTACACGTGCTTAAATTTTGAGGGCTAATATATGCACATATACTTGAGTCTCTTAGGACTCATCCTCATCCTAGTCCTCCCATAGGCGTCACTTTGTGCCTAGTGAGTTCTGGCCACTAACTCCCTCCTAGTAAGCCTTAGTTTACTGAGGCAGTAACTTAACCTTTCTATGGTTATTGTGTAGGTGAACATGATGGATGCTCCTTACTTGAGTTTTAAGAAATTCATTTGGTGTACTAGGCCTTCACATAGTGCCTCAAGTCCTTAGACTTGCCTAGGTCACTTTTGTACTAAGCCTTCACCCAAATAGGTGCGCTAGGCTCCCACTTGGTGTCTTGAGCGAATAAGCTCACCTAGACCACCAAGGTACTAAGCCTCACCATTTAACCTACCAAGGATGCACTAAGCTTTCACTTGTGCCTCAAGTCATTGCTTGGCTAGGCCACAAGTGTACTAAGCCTTCATCCATGCTGCTCCACTATCCACCATTACTTGGTTCACACTAGTGGAGTGGCGATGGTCAGAGTTGGACTCATTTACTAGGTTCTTTAGACCTAGGTTCACTAAGGTTCCCACATCGGAGCCTTAAATCTAAATGCCCAACTAGGCTTCCAATGGTACTAAACCTTGCACCCACCTAACGGTGCTCTAGTGTGGCCAAACATGCCTTTACTTTGAACTAGAATACCTTTAAACTTGGGCAATTCTAGGCTTGTTGAAGGCATTGAGATGATAATGCTCCCTCCTAGCTTCGCATGGAATCTAGAATCGCTTCAATTGGACATCTAAGTTAAAAGTTGTGAAGACAACACTACCGGATGTTAAAGCTATTGGCGATGTGTTGCCAATGAATGAAGATGGGTCGCAACAGTCCAAAACACCCTATAATTTTCATAAAAAGGTTGGCAACGCATCCCTAACTATTTTATGCCCAGAAATTTCAAATTTCATGCCATAGCTACTTTAGGGCCTTCCAAGGCCTTGCAATGGCCTTAGGGATGCCTTGAAATGCCTTAAACCTTTAAGTACACATGAACTAGGCCACAATGCACCATTTAAACCAATCCTATAGTGTCCACAAAGACCACACAAGCCACCAAAACCTCACTAGTCCAACAAGTTCATCACCATCCACCAATTAATTCCATTCATCAAACTACTTGAATTTAACAAGCAAACAAGTTATGAATGACATCAAATGTGGATCAATCATAAATTCCTTACCTCAATTAACCTTGAACTAGCATAATCAAGCAACCACAAGGTCAAACCACAAGCTTCAAAGGGTTCCATTGGGTTACCAAGGTTCCAAGAAAAATAGAAGGCATATGGCACTAATTTAGAACAAACCCAGCAAAACCCAAACTTGATTGAGGTCAAGAAACTTAAAATCATCAAGAACAAAAGCTTACCTCACGCCCAAAACCTTGCCCTAGCTGAAAAATGCCCCTTCAAGCTTCAAATGCACAAAACAAGCATAAAATAAGCTATCCTCCTCATGGGTACCAAGGAAGCCTTCAAATTTCTTCAAGAAATCATGGATTGGAAGAAGATTTGGCAAGGGATTGAGAAGGAGGAAGGGACCTGCTAATTTGGCAAGAAAAGGGAGGGAATAGTGCTAAAATAGTTACCACCTCACAAAAATGGGAGAATTACAAAGTGTGGCATAATGGTAAAAAACTATTATATTTTATAATTCTCACCATAGTGATTGAAGTGTGAGGGGTAAAGGGCATGATTAACACCTGCTTAAAAGTGTTTTAAGTTGGTAACTTGGCCCCGAAGAAAAGCCTTAAGGATTGCTTGTTTGTCAAGCAACCTATGGACTTTTTTGTAAGTTTTTGGAAATTCAGGAACTCAATTGAAAAACTCTCAAAAAAGAGCTATGGAGAGTTATGGGGAGGATATGAATGGTATGGAAGTGCTAT
Organism: Aquilaria yunnanensis; assembly: GCA_039654915.1. Lineage (NCBI taxonomy): Eukaryota > Viridiplantae > Streptophyta > Magnoliopsida > Malvales > Thymelaeaceae > Aquilaria > Aquilaria yunnanensis. The sequence continues at coordinate 83,248,367 of CM077598.1, forward strand.
TGGAGAACCAAATTGCTTATAGAAGACAAGTGTGGACAAACAAAAGCATAAAGGGCTTTAAGGACTTAAGTGTCCTAATGTAAGCCTTTCGTTGTTTATGCTTATGAATTAAGTCAATTGGAAGCATTTTGGAGTTATCCCACTCAAGAAAAGGCAGCCAAAGCAATATAAGGATGGTCAAATATGGGCCAAGTGATTAAGCTTAAGAAACCATGATCTTGCAAGAAGGAAATGACATACGACATGGTTAAGCTAGTTAAGGGTGTTTAGTGCAGCTAAGCTAATTTAAGTAGCCAAACTCATCTTTTCTTATCCCATTTTCAGCCTCATCCAGTAGCCCATCCTCTCCACACTTTCTCCATAGCCACCATACCTCCAAGCTCTCACCTACTTGCAATGGAAGTAAAGGAAGCAAAATTGGAAGCCAACTAGTGCTATTTCTTGTGTACACCAAGAATCAAGCTCAAATTTCAGCATACCCATCAAGGTAAGGAGTTCTCTTGCTCTCATGGAATGTTTATTGTATTATTCAAACATCCATGGAGCTAGGGCTAAGTTTGGAAGAGAGTCAAGTGCTTGATGAACCAAGCTTAGTGCGGAGAGTGCACTTAATGAAGGTTTTGTGACTTAGTGTGAAATGCACAGTGATGGAAACAAAAATTGGGGTTTCTAGAGCCCAAATTTAGTACTAACTAGTGTTAAAACACTCCTGAGATGAAACTTATGCTTTAGGAGGGCTGCCATAGTGATTTGTTTATGTTTATTGCATGTTTTATGGACTAACCAATGATACTTGTTGTTGCCGCATCCATGTGTTTGTTGTTTGTGTTTGGCTGTTGCATTTGGTTGCTTTATGTTGGATATATGCATCGTGTTTCTTGTGTTTTAGTGTCTTTGGATGCAGGTAATACTATGGGTTACATTACCTTAAGACTACAAGTGTTATTCTTACTAAGTTTCACAATGAAACTTACTCCCCTCAAATCTACCCATTTTAGGTCTAGCAGAAAGATCACATTCAAATTGATTTTTGTAGTTTTATTTTCGATCTGAAATTTTAGGTACTTGAACTTCCATGTATCTAGTTTTGATTTGGAAATTTTGGTGATTTTAGGAGCATATTTGGTGTTTTTAGTGATGGTGCTTACTGTGTTATGCAGCAGTTGTCCAGCATCCTGTTTCTGGAGTGCATTATGTCTAAAGCTCTCCTGTAACTTGGGTGTGTGTTTTAGTTGAGTTAAGGAAATTATGTAGTGCATGTATGAATGTACATGTAATACATGTAAATTTGAAACAAGAATGTGAACATTTGAGGACTGTTTTGCTATGTATGTGAATCTGGTCCACAAGCTGTCTAAGTGTGAATGATAGGCTGCTTGTTTGTAAATTCAGTTTTGGCCACATAAAGTTGATAGATGCAAGAGCATGTAATTCCTATGTGTATTGGACATGTATGAGATAGCCTTGGAGGGCTTTCCCCTTGTGAATAAAGTGTTTGCACGCTTATGAAATTTCGTATGGGCAAAATGATCATAAAGTGACTAGAATTTTGGCCCTGCACTAAAAGTTCTATATCTCCATGTGTAGAATGAATCTTGGAATGAAATTTTGACCACTCCTAGAGCACATCTAGAGGTTTAACTAGGATTTTGAGTTTCTGCATTTGAAGCCTTGTAGGCAAAGTTATGACATTGCAAACTTCACTAAGTTACTGTTCATTTGGTCAGAATTTTGTAATCAACTTAAAAAATCTATAACTTGGTCCATAGGTGGACTATTGATGTAAGACCAAATTCCCTGGTTTAGTTTAAGTCTCTACTTGATAATGAAGTAAATAAAATAAGGGGTACATAGCTAGATTAATACAGTTTTTTGGAGGAAGTTTCAGGTGCAGTGGCTAGTTACTTAAACTTAACAAGATTGTCTAATAAGTGGAAGCCAAGATTAAGACTTGTGCTAGTGTTTTCCTTCCTTGCAGCCATGGTGTGCATAAAATGTAAATATGTGTGTAATGGTTGGACCAATATGCATGCATTTACATAATGCCTAAGAGGGCCACTTGGGTATGCACACTAAGTATATTTTTCTGTTGGCCTACAGAACATACCAACCTTGGGAGTTTTAAATGTACAATTTTGGTACCATAACTGGACTAACCCGAAGTTGGTAGCAAAAACAACCTATTGCACAAGTTTAGGGGAAAGGTAAAAAAAAGTACTATAATTTTTGTAACCTTTCTAAGTAAGTCCTAGATCTTCGCGACTTTTTGTTTGAGTCCTATATCTTAAAAAACATGATCTTTGTTAGTCCTATAGATGGAAAACCTGATGAAAATCCGATGCCGTGGAAAACAGACGTTAAGACAAGGGGAAAATATCAAAATTAGACATCTAACTTTGTAAGTTTTATAATTAAGTCACAAGGTTCTTATTTTTTTGCAGCTCACCCCTAAAACCCTAAATATTCTTTTCTAGTGTTGTTGTCTTTCAAGCACAAACTTGCTTCATTTTCTTTTCTCTTTCCTCCCTAAGAGTGAAGAGCAAGGAACAATTTTCATACTTTCTAATTGAAAAATATAGACTTTTAATTTATAACACTAATCATGATCCAAAAATAAAAAACATACAAAGTTTATGGAAATGGAGAATTCCTAGTAGAGAGCAAAATAAAAACCTCCTACCAAGCAACAACTGGATCATGTTTTGGCGAGAAAGTTGGAGTTGAATGACCTTAATCCCGATCCAGATGTCAATGGCTTGATTATATTGCCACACAATTTTATAATTAATTAATATTCCTATATATCTTTATATTCATTAGTTTATAAATCCATTTTTTCATCATCAGTGAAATCATCATTATTACATTGTTATTGACGATATAAATATCCTTTCTGTATTATACTTATGGCTCATTTTGTAAAATTTAGTAGTTTATTCTTCCAAGCTTCTATAGAAGCATGAAGAATTAATATGAAAAAGATTATATTGTCTTAGAATGGAATCCGTAAAGTAGAATGAACTATTACAAAATTTGCTGTGAAATATTAAGTAATGAGCTATTTAATACACTATTATCAATTAATATTTTTAATTTTTCATTTGACTTGTACATCAAATGAAATTCTCTAAGTTAATAAGCTCAAAAAATATTTTTAAAATACACTATTTTTTAAAATTTTATTTTTGAGTTGGATAACGCGTAAATAATTAATTACATTCTAAAAGAATTTTTTCAAGTGATTGTTAAGTAGGTAAAGTGCTAGTTTTTAAATGGCTCAAGTGACGTGATATCCTCATTCTCATGGTATATTCCATTGACGTAATGGCAATCAATGGCCTTAAAACATAGAAAATATAATAGTTCTGTTGACACCCAATTTCGTCCGGCCATTAAAAAAGTTTAAAAAAAAAATTAAATAAAAAATTTTTTTAATTAGTTTAAAATACATTTTTTTTGTTTTTTGAAGATTTGATTTAAAATGATATATGTGTGTATATGTGTATGTTTGAAAGAAAAAAGAAAACTCCATAAAAATGACAAAATTAAAAAGTTTGAGGTAAAAATGATAAAATTGAGAAGTTTCAGGAAACATTGACAAAATATGAAAGTTCCAGGAGCATTTGGTAGTTTGTCACATCAATTTGGGGCCAGCATAACCGTTCTGGCCCAAATTAACAGAAAACGACAAAATTGTCAAAATCAGAAGCTTTAGGAACTTATCCAGAGTCTGAGAGACGTAAAGGACTGAAACTGTCATTTTACCAAATTAAAAGATAAGTTTGAATTTAATTAATTTTTAATTATAAACAGTCCAGCACCCCTTCCCCTAGAAATAGGGGTCCAAATCTGTGTGTTAACACAAAAAGAAAGACAGAAAAAATAGAAAAAAAGCTTAGAGCTCCGTTTAAAAAAAAAGGGGAAAATCTCAGCCTTAGTCCCTAGCCTCTCCTCCCTCTGCCCAGAAAATCTCAAAAGTTTGGCCGTTTGACGCTTTAGCCATCTTCCCCCTTTCGTTTCCTTCACTCCCGTCCCCGAGCCCTGCCGTCGTTACTCGCCATCGCCGTTATCCCCGAGCCCCGCCGTCGCCGTCGTTTTCCCTACTCCGCCCCGCCGTCGCCGTTCCTTCTTTTCCTTTTCCTCCCTCCGACGCAGCCGTGTCCTCTCCCGTTCCGTCGCGCCACCTCCCCGCCTCTTCGCCACCGCGTCTCCGCCGTCGTCGTCTCGTCACGCCGCCGCCGTGCTGCCGCCACGCCGTCACCGCGCTGCCGCCACGCCGTCGCCGCGCTCCGTCGCCCCCCCTTCCTCCCTCGCGTGTGTTCTGTTTCACGTTCCCAGCAAAATTCAAAATTTGATTTCAAAGGTAAAACCTTGATTTACTCCTTCATCTTTTCAATTTCTTTCTCTTTGGTCACTAACCTTTTATTTTGTTCTTGCAGAATTAATTACTAACCCTTTTATCTTTACTTGTTTATTTATTATTGTTATTATTATTACTAACCTTTTTTTATTGTTGTTATTAATTAACTAACTTACTAATTCAACTAACCTCACTAACTTACTAACCTTACTAACCTTTTATTATTGTTATAATTGTTACTAACTTACTAACCTTACTAACCTTTTATTATTGTTATAATTGTTACTAACTTACTAACCTTACTAACCTTTTATTATTGCTATACTTGTCACTAACTTACTAACTTACTAACCTTTTATTGTTATTATTGTTATTAACAACTAACTTTACTAACTTTGCTAATTTTTATTATTGTTGCTATTATTATTGTGTTAGTAAAGTGGATGGCCAAAAAGCCCCAATTTATTATTATTAATTGTCTATTTTTTTTGTGATTAAATTTATTTCACTTTTAATTTTTATAAAAAAATAATAATAATAATAACAAATTATTATCAAAACAAAAATAAAAAAAGAAAGAAGAATTTTATGTGAATAATTATTAAGGCTAATAAAAATCATTTTTTAAAATCCAATTATCTTTTTTTATTTTGGAATACATGTTTTTATTATTTCTTTAAAGAAAACAAAAAGTTAACTTTTTATTCCTTTTGTTAAAAATTAATAAAAATCATAATTAAATAATTCTAAAAATACAAAAAAAATCAATTCTGTTTTTAAATATATTTTTAAAGTAATAATTAAAAATTCAAGAAAAATAAGAAAAATAATAAAAAGAATCCAACAAAAAAAAAACTTAAATTAAATTCCATGTCCAAATGATCCGCCAGGGTCCATGGCATGGAAAATTTTTTTAAAAGTATAAAAAAATATTTTTTTAAAAATAAAGTATATAAATAAATTTTTCTTTATTATTAAAAAATAAAAAAAAATAAAAAAATAAAAACTTTGGACTAATATTTTTGCTTATCTCTTTATCCAGCAATATATTAATTATTTATTAAAATAATAAAATATAACTTTTTACTTTCTTTATTAATAAAGAGAATAAAAGAGTAAAAATTTTTGGGTTAATATTTTACTTATTTCTTTTAAAATAATAAAAAGATATAATTTTTTGTTTCCTTTATTAAATAAAAAAAAATCTTAGTCAAATGATTTCAAAAAAATAAAAAAAATAATAAAAGAAGACTTTTCTTTTATTTTTCAAATATACATATAAATTTTTGGTTTCATCATTAAATAAATAAATTTTTGATTACTTTTTGATTCACCTTTTAACAAATAAATATTAAGACCTTTCAACAAATAAATAAAAAGATATAATTTCTTTTGTTATTCTTTTATCAAATAAATAGAATAAACATAAAATAAATGTTAATTTTTTTAAACTCTTTAATTTCTTTATCAAATAAAAAATCTTAATATTAGATAAATAAATTTATTTATTTTATAAATCAAGTAATTATAGATAATCAAAATTTTTAATTAAACAAGAAAATAAAAAGAAAACTAAAAGAAAAGAAAGTAAAAGAAAAGTAAAAACAAGAAAATAAAAAGAAAACTGAAAGAAAAGAATAAAGAAAATAAAGAAAGAAAGAAAAGAAGTAAAAACATAAAAAAATATAAAATATTATTTAGTTAATATTAAAGATCATTAACAAATCTAAAAATTTCATAAACAAAAAGACTTACAAATTAGTAATTGAACTTGTAATTAATTCCATAAAAAAAATAATTATTAAATAATTAACGATAAATTAAAATAATTTCCATATCCGGATGATCCGACAGGATCTACGGTTTGGAAAATATCAACCTTTTTAATTAAATAAAAATTAAATAAAAAAGATAAAAATCCATATTTACAATATGGATTAAAATTTCGTCAAATTCCGTGTCCGGGTGACTCGGCAGAGTCCATGGTTCGGAATTAAAACTTTCGTGTCCGGGTGACTCGGCAGAGTCCATGGTTCGGAAATATCAAATTTCATACAAATTAATTACCAAAAATCCACATCTGATTAATTCAGTTAAAATTTCTAATTTTAAAAATTAACTGAAGTTGTTAAAAAGCAAAGTAAAACAAAATTAAAATCAACTAAGGTGCCAATTTTGGGCGCTATAACAAAGTTGTTTTAGCGTAACCGTACTCCTGAACCCCCGAACTCTCGCAGACCAATTTTAAGGTATCCAATCGACCTAGGTAAACCAATTGGTAGCGACTCCCGAAAATGACCCGCACGTTGCCACAAGTTCATTTAGGAAAAAAAAAAGTAAAAAAGAAGAATAACCCAACCTGCATATTCTCATTAGACTTACACAGTTCTACATTTCTTTTGAATCCACGGGTAAATTGTGATAAAATAGGAATGTAGTAACTTAATTATTAAATTTACAAAGTTAGATGACTAATTTTAATAGTTTCCCATTGTTTTTAATGTGTGTTATCTACCACATAGGAATTTCGTTAAGTTTCTAGTTATAGGACTAACAAAGATCACGTTTTCAAATATATAAGACTCAAACAGAAAATCATGAAGATCTAGCACTTAGAAAAGTTGCAAAAGGTATAGGAATTTTTTTGGCATTTCCCCCACAAGTTTATAAAGGCCAAAACACTTCACCCCCAAACTTTTTAAGTTTTTGCAAAAATACACTTTCCCAAAATAATAGCTAGGTAAATAAAAAATTAAGCACAACTTTGCTAACTAGGGCTTTGGGCTTTAAAAACATCATTTTTACTCTTGGAACTTGTCTTGACCCTCTGAGGTGCAAAATGATCATTTTGGCCCTGGGCAAACCTAGTGCCATAAACCACTTCGAATCTACTAAACCTTTAATAACTTACTTAATTTTGCTAATTCACCTCTAATTAAGGTATTTAAACTAGGGATTTGTTAACTTACCTCTCTCATCAAGCACTCTGCTAGGAGGGCTATAACAAATGTGGCATGAAAAAATGATGTGGCTACTAATGTGACATCATTTTTCCATCTATCTTTAACGATATGATAGGCAGTGAGAAAATTAAGTAACACTGGATATAGTTTAGGGATAATTAAGCAACATTTGATAGTTTAGGGATGAATAAGCAACATTGGATACACTTTAGGGATGAAAAATTTACCCTTAAAGGAATTAAGGGATAAAATGTAAGTTTTTGAAAATAGAGTGGACAAAGTATAGGTTAGACCAAACCGCAAGGAGTTTTCTATAATTTCTCCTTTATGATGATACAATATTATCAACAGTTATTTTGTGAATGTCAAACTTATTGTAGAAATTTTTCTTTATTTGCGAACAAGTCACTTAGAAAATCAATACCATTTAGCCATTAACCAGCTCATGACACCAATAAATCTCATCATCCCCACACCTCCTATTTACAATTATTAAAAGTGCAAGGAATGGAACCACTAACACTCATTTCCTGGTAAGCCCAGAACCTGGCATGAGCACCGCTGGGTTTCCACGCAATGTAGAAGACATTATTTAACATGGTCATCCTTGGCCCCTGCCTAGGAAGCCTGTGAGAGCTAGTCTCACGTTGGTTGCAATTGGCTAGCTCTATATGTGCGCGGATTAAAACTCCATGATACTAGTTGATTAACCTAGAATATGCAAAAAAGTAGGCTTTTCATGCCTTTCTTAGATTAACAAAATTCCATAAATAATGACTTGGCCAAAAGATTTCCATAGAAAATAAGTTCAAATAGCCAAAGCATACAAAATCAACATTTATGTGAGTTTGCTACACATAACAACTGTGTGGGAGCATTCATACATAAAGTAGACTAATGCCCTTACCCAAGAGTAACCTTAGAGTCTAGGACTCCTCAAAACATAGACAATGGAGGCAACTAGGAGTACTATATATGCAAGCCTTAACTAAGATCTTTTTGAACTAACTCCCACCTTAGATGCAAGTCCCAGTGGCGAGTCACAGAAGTCCTTGTCCACGTGCTGCTAGGCTCTACAGCCAAAGGAAGACTATAGTCAATACTGGTACTTAACCAACAAGTTATCCAAGTAGACTAGAATCACACAGATTCTCATGTAAAATACCTACAAAAAAAGCAAACTACCGAGATAACCCTCAGCGGTTACCCAGCTCAACAACTTCAGAATCTACACAACATAACTAGGAAGTGAGAATTTCTGAATTCTCAGTAAAGGTCTTCATTGTACCTGCAAGAGACCTTCATGCAAAAAACTAGAAAATTCAGCCAACATGCTTGTGGTGATGTGTCACCACGGTTTTCAACAAACTGTTTGTTTCGCAGCATTGCTGATGCGTCATAGGAAATGGTAAGGGTTGGCAATGCATTGCCAATATACGAAACCCAGAAAACTTTCCCAGTTTTATTGCTATAAATTTTGGACACTTTCCAAACATATCAAACATGCATGGATAACCTCCAAACTTCACATACATGTAAAACATGTTGCGTAGATCACAACTACCCATCACAAGCCAGTCTATGATGCATTATAACATCATTCCAATCATCAGAAACCTCATAGTCCACCATGATCCAACCTTGCCCACTAACTAATGCTATTACTAAAACTACTTGAATTCAGCAAGCAAACTCATTCCAATAGCATTAATTGAACTAAAAAACATAACTCCCTTACCTCAACCGCAAGTAACAAGCAAGAATTATGCAACCCTTTCACACCAACCAAGTTCCACAAACTCCAACCTAAGTTCCAAGCAGATATGGGCGCAAAACATCAAGTTACTAACTTCTAAACAAAACCCATGCTCCTAATCAACTAATAAACATGAAATCAATCAAGAACACATTGATTACCTCGCATCAAAAATAGGGGATGGTGAAGAACTTGGTTCCAAGCTTTAAAACCATGATTTTATGCTTGAAATAAGCTTCCAATGGTCTATATACTTATGGTAGCTTCTCTTTTCACTAAAAACTCTTGATTTTGGGCTCAATTGGATGAAGAAATGATGGTGTGAAGGTTGAACTCGGGTTATGGCAACCATCCCCCACTTTACCATCTTATAAACCAAGTTTAAAACCCAAGCCACCCAAGTATTAGACATGGAACACTTAAACCCCCTTCTTTTGGTAACCTTAGTCATTCTTGGTCAATTTTTGTTTATTTCAACTAAGCTTGGGTTAAAGTTAAAATTTAGGTTATAAAAAATCATTTTTAACCACTCAGGCCTTTACCCAGCTCATCGGGATGTAAAATTACCATTTTGCCCCAGAACCTAATTTAGTGCCTTAACCTTCTCGGAACTTAGTGAGCTCTGCTAAAATTTCCTATTATTGCTATGTAAACTTGAATTAAGGTTCCAAACTTGATTTAGAGCACTTTAACTTCCTCCGGCATGCTTCTCACTTGGAGGGCCATAACATTATTAGTTGGTTAGAAAAAAAATCCGGGCCCGAGCAAGAAGCTATTGTTGTGTCACAACACCACCATATGGTATTTCATATCACCATGCCTAGACTTGCAGTGAATTTTAGGGTCTGTGTTCCTGACAGCTCATTCTTAATTTGAACATGCTTGTCGAATAGTGTAAAGCGGGCTAAACATGGGGTTGTCACTTGCAACTTGGTGATTGATGTTAGCAGAAGAACGAAGCAAACATTGCTCCTGTCATTTCACAAATTTGCATCACCTCCATCTTTCTTTTCTTCAGCCCAGGACACTATTCAAGAAAGACAAACAACTAACATGTTTTTCAATTTTTTTCTCCTATGTTGATCCCTTTTTAAAGCAAAAATTTTCAATTTTTTTCTCCTATGCTGGTCCCCTTTTAAAGCAAAGATAATGCATTATTTCTTATCTAATTACACACATATAAAGCAAGACAATCTCTAAGAAGGTTTTAGTCCTTTCCTTAATTGGCATCCTCATTGATTACCAAGTGTCCTTTTTTCTTCTAAGATTTTTTTTTGCATAGCTATATATTGGTTCATCAAATGTTGAAATCCAATATTACCCTTCATTAAAGTTAATGAATTCCTTAACACCATTACATGAAATTATTGAAATGGTATTTAAAAAAAATTTATGATTGTACATTTATTATATTGATTTATTGGATGTAGAAATTTTTGAATTGCTATGAAACCATTAAAGGAATATCAAAATTTTGGACCATGTAATCATAAATTCAATTTGGCTATCGCATAAATAAAGGAAGGAATCAATTAAATGTAATAAAACAATTAATCCAAACAATCTAATATGGAATGTATTACAATTCAACCAAACAATAGTTTAGGGAATGTAAAGTTAATAGTCTAATGTCCATTTACAAAATCAGACATTAAGGAATCAATAATATAAAATTGACATAGCAATCAAATTAAAAGGTTTATAAAAGCAATCATATTAAATAAAATTGGAATTTACTGTGCAAGAAATTATGTTACACTTGGAAATAAAGCACTCATATTGACCAAATTGTAAAGTAGATGTTGCTTCCATATAGGTGTTAGTGTTGTGCCCAAAAAGCCAGTCATGAGATGATTGTATTTTTGCACATTGAGTCATGATATTTTATTGAGGCATTAATCCAGCAATTATGTTTGTTGTTTTGTTTCTGCGTAACGTAATAAACATAATTGTAACCCTAGAATAATGATATTCTTAAATGTCCCTAGTCCAGTATTATTGTGGAGCGGGTTGCAATAATACATAATGACTAGCATATGTGGAGACTAATATGAGATATGTAGTCTACATATGGGTACAAGTTGGAGAACTTGTGTACTGGACCGACCCACCATGAGAACACTTCATGGATCGTTATATGAGTGTCATAAGTGATTCTCATAGTGATCATGGTATATGTAGTCCTTCGACCTAAGATCATCAAGGTTCCCTACATGTGAGTCACATACTTTGATACTTTCCTTTGTTGCTCGTAACTGAGTGAACTTGAAGGAGGTCATTGGGTATGTCACATATCATGCGGAGGGATTTGTATGATCAAGATGGGATTTGTCCCTCCTATGTAACGGGAGTGATATCTTTGGGCCCCTTGATAGAGTGAGACTTTGAAAATGCATGGCCATGCTCCGATGAGTTGATATATGATATCAATGTCATCAGTTTAAGTTAGTCTACTCGGTAATCAAGAAACCAAAGATTAGGCTATACGAGAGTGACACATTCCATGTCTCGTGCTTAGTCTTGATATCTTGGACAAAGGGACAATGGCATATATCGGTGATGATCATAAAGGTTTAGTCGATTCACCGACAATCTTGTCACTTGGGTAGCAATGATGTGTTGCTAGACACCGCTCATTGCTTATGATCATAAATGTGATTTATGATCATTGCCAACATGGCAAGAGCCTATTGGGTCGCACACGTAGAGCTATTTGGATCATTAGAGTGCATGGGCTAATTATTTGGGTTATGGTTTCACTTTAATTTCGTATTAATAATGGGCCAATGAGTTGAGCCATTATTAAGCCCGAAATTAAATCCTAATTGGATTAGGGCTTTGAAACCCATTAGGCCTGGAAGTTGAGTCTCACTATAAATACAACTTTTAAGTGAGAAATTCGTAGGTCTCCTTGCCCTAGCCTCCCAAAAGGACAGCCGCACTCTTCTCTTGCAATTCCTTGGAGGACGCAAGCTAGCACTGCGAGCGCAAGAGAAACGCATCTGCTGGGACGTGGTGGAAGCGTGGTGATCCCGAGAGGCTCGTGTGGATACCATAGAGAGCCTGAACACGTCAACTGTTCAGGTTTTGTGATTCGACTCTACAGTTGAGTGAGAGATCTCAACCGAAAATTAGGTATGAAATTTTCGAACACCCGGTTTACCCCGTTTCACTTGGATCCTGGAGGGTTTTGGTTAAATTCCGCTGCACTGTTTGGCTCCCGAAACCCAACAATAGGTTTGTATGAATAGATGCATGACTTCCAATTTACCACATCTGCATCGTCAAATTCTTACAAAAAAGGACATGTCAAACAAATTTCAACCAATTAATGGCTGTTCTAAAAAAATAAGCAAATTATTGTGAGCAAATGTTAAGTGAAAAATTCAGCACAAAATTTTAGACTTTCTATAAATAAAGCAATTTAGTTTGCTTTAAAAACCCTATAGCAATAAGATTTTACCATGTCCTCCTCTTATTTGTTCCTTAGTTTTTTTTGTTTCTCTTTTATCAAAAAATCAATATTATTACAACTTGCAATATCTACAAGCTCAAGAGGATCCTCAACCATTTCAAATTGCCACAAGCAAGTTTTATTATTAATGATGTTAGGTTTTTTATGCTCATAACTTTTATTGAGATCGAGGAGGTGATCACAACAAAAAATGCTTAAAACTCAACTAGCATAGTGAACTTCCTCTCTACAAGTTAAAGAGTAAACAAGCTGCTGCAGAAAAAACAATCAAGGGTTGCAAGGTTTTTATTCTTTGATGACTATAGATTTCAAATTTAGTTCACAAGTTTATGCCAAACGTGAGTTAGCTATAGAAAGAAGCATGAACACCACTTTGTGTGAAATAATTGAAGGAGAAGGAGACCGAGAACGTGCCCTTGAGGGACATAAATTTTCAATTGATAATGAAGGTATTGAAAATAAAAAATATCCATTATTTGTTGCTATATCATTATTTTGAACTGATAAGATTAATTGCTTTATTGGGAGCCTATTTTAGAACATGAAAGGAAGGAGAGAGTATACAAAAATAACAAACAAGAATGAGGTTTAATGTCATTTTTAGTTTGTATAATTTTTTACCAGTTTTGAATTCAGGTTGATAGCTGAACTTACAAAATAAATTTTGCATTGTTTGTAGATTGTGGAGTTTAGAAGGAAGGCTAAAAATACAACCAAGATGGTTGATATGGATCAGGTGGACAATTGCAATTTAGATGGCATAAACTTTTTGGACAAACATCTGCCACTATTCAAGAAGAGATCTAATGCTCTAGAACATCTTCTATGTAGGACATCTTCTGCTCTGGAGGAATGACAACTTCAGATAAGTGTCTGTGAAGTAAGAAGAGTAAGGGTCAAGGGGTCCCCAAAGTATTATCAGGGAAGGAATGTCTGACACCCAAGTTAGAAGAGAGTAGGTAAAATGGTTGAAAGAGGAGAATAAGAGTAGAGAGTGGGTGAGTCTCATGATCTCTCTCCGAGAGCCTTCCTGAGGTATTTATAAGGTAGTGAGATCGAAGGCCGTTGCCGTTATGCCTTGCAAGATAAGATCGAGATACATGGTCAGTTTGATCCGAGGGTCCCTGTTCCATACCCTGCAGAGGGCATTTCTAGTTGTCTCTCAAAAGGCTGTGGGAGGCTAGGCTTTGGCACTAGAGCAGAGGGCATGGTGGTGATTTATGTCAGTGGTCCTAAGGGACCATGTGTCTGCTATATGATACTAGCCATTGTCATAACATTTGTCCAGTTGTATGATGATGTGGTGACATATGTGGCTATATATGTGACAAGCTTGTGTAAAAGAAAAAAAGGAAAACTCCTAAATTTACTCCCAAACTTTTTTCTAACACTACAAATACCACACAAACGTTCCCCAATTTCAAGCTTTTTCCCACTCTGGCGCTACATTTTCAATTTCCTCACCCATTCTCTCATCGATGATGACCCTGCCACCACTAATCCTGAGAATGCTAATTATGGTTACTCTATGCTCGATTGCTGGCTTGCCATCTTGCTCTTCCCCATCATCCCCATAAATGTCATCTAGCCCCATGAAGAGATCTTCCTCTAGTCCGTCACCTAGCCTTTCTTCCTCGTCTCTGGTGATAAAGTTCTATGGCGCGGCGTCAAAGAATTTGGGCTCACTAAAAATGAAGTTCTATAGCATGGCATAGCTTTTCCATCTTTCTCTAGCGTTGATCAATGCCGTTGCCAGTGACAAATTAGGCCTCTGGGCTCACTTGAAGGAAGAGCTGCGGTCAAAGTATGGGCATGGTTTCAAATCTTTTGATGAAATCTGATGGTTGGCTTTTTCTTCCAGCACCTGGATCTCGCCTTGGCGGGCAGAAGAGGGAGGGAGAATTAAAAAACCCAAAGAAAAATGAAGGAAGGAAAGTGACAGTTTAGGAGAAGATAGTTTTTCAGGCATTATTTCTAGTTTAGGGGCCTATGTGCATGCATTAAATAGTTCAGAAATAGATGTTGTAATTATGTGGAATTAACAAAAAAGGAATATTATATAAAAAATAAAATATTCTCTTCATAAGTTGCACAAGTAGCTAATTGGCCCAATTTTCAAAACAGTAATTATTAGATTTTACCCAATCTGCAAACAATAGTGGGCAATTTAACTATAAAAAAAGAAATGTGTGTGATTTATTCTAGGGAAAAAAGATTAGTGGTTTATTTGCCCTTTTTTTGCCTAAAGCTTCTATTAAGGTTTTTTTTCTTGCAACTAGGATATTAATTTTTCCCTCCAATTATTTTAGATTTCATGGGGGAATGTGTTGTTTCCTTGATTCATGTGTCATGGATTTGATGGTTTAGTAGGCGTGCCCTTGGTTCATTTTTTAGGCTAACACATGTCACTGCCTGATTGGTCAACTTTCATATCGGTGCATGTCTTTGCTGGGAGTTATTATTATGGCATCTCTATGTTTGCCTTCTTCAAGCTATTTATACCCCCAATTGAAGCAGAAGCCACCCACTTCTCATTTTACTCTTCTCTTGTTTTCTTTCGCTCTCTAGCTTTTCTCTAGTTTTCTTCTTTCTTTCACGGCGTTCTTTGTGGTAGAGTGATTTTTGGCATCTTTTTGTGGTGTTTATTTGATTCTAGAGAAATGTCATGTGGCTGGTTCACCCGAGGTTCCCCTTTTCCTCTGTTTTCCTTTCCCCAAAGTAGTTGTTTAGGTTTTTGAGGTAGGATAGATGTCTAGTTAGGGTATCGAAGTTTGGGCTACTGAAGAGGGTTGGCATTCTCTGGATGCCTATCCTAGTTGTGCCACCTTACCTCAGGTGATAGAGATAACTATTTTTCGAACCTAACTTAAGGTAGGTCTTTAGTATCCTCCCTCAAAGATGATCTCAGACTTTTGTGAGTTTCATGTCATTCCCATTAACTAACTCCTACCAAACTCTTATTCTTATTTCAATGCATTTTTATGCATGTGTCGGGTCTTTAAGGTAATCCTCTACTTATTTCTTTTTTTGCAGTATTATAAGCTCCACTCTATTTTGAAGGGTTCCTTCTACTTCTTGCTACCTTGGGACAAGTTCAACTTCACCTTTGCCACTAAGGACAGTTGGAAAGGTGGGAAAAAGAAGTACTTTTTTATGGAGAAGCCAGACTCTAGGGGAAAGGTACCGACGAAGCGAGGGCTTAAGGAACACTCATTGTCGACTAGAGGGATCCTTTTAAATTTCTTTCTGGTGACCTCAAAAATTGATTTGAAGAGTTTAGCAACCAAATTACGTGAGTAACAAACTGGGTTGACCTTCCTCTCAAATGCAATCCTTATCCCTTCCCCATTTTGTGTGATCTCATGGATAAAGAAGTACTTCAGGAACTAGGTGTCGTAAAGGAAGACTTAACTGATGTTGCTATGGCCAAGCCGAGCGTAGATTGGAAGGAAACTAGAATAGTCAAGCTTTTTCAGTAGGAACTTTCTCATCTAAAATTTGTAGAGATTAAGTTCAATTCGTTGCTTAATGCTTGGATTTTTCTTGTACCTACATTGATGTTTTTGTCTTTTCATAGAAATGGGTGACAAATCCATGAACTTCTACAAGAGTTTATTCCTCAGGCAAGTTGAGAAGGGGAAGCATAAGAAGGCCTCTAAGAGGAAGAAGGGGAAGAACTTGGTTGAGTCGAGCACGAAGAAAACCAGGGATGCTTCTCCTCCTCCTCCTCTTCCCCATCCGAAAGTCATTGAGGATTCACCATTTAGTCCACCCCTATTGATCCTTCCTTAGTAGCAGATGTTTGGGCACCACCCTGACCATTTATAGTGAAGAAAAGGCTGAGGAGAGAAGAAAAGTTAAAGAAAGGAGGTCCTTACAGAGATTTTGGATTCTAGCAACTTTGAGGGTGATGCTACCGCAATCATCACTGAGGTGCTCATACCAGGTTTGGTCCTTAACCTCTCATCTATGAATTTTGGGTGCTTTACAATTTTAGATTATATAGATGATTGGTTAAGGACAGACGTGGTTACCAAACTGCGATAAGATCATGCAGGAAAGACTACTACCCCTAACTGGGTTGCCGATCATGAAAGGAAGCGCCAAGTTCAGGATGTGAAGATCCCTCCAAGCAAGGTACTGAGGGAGACATTTTGGCAGTTCATGAAGGACATGGAGTTATTCTCCAAGGACTACCAGAAGATTGGTGCCTTAGATGGCAATATGAATCATGACAAATGCCACCTTTCAATCTCTGATGAAGTCATGTCTGAATGAGGAGATTCTTGTTGCTTGAATAACTGCACATGCAGCATAGGTAACTGGCTTTACCTTTTTTGTACTCAGAAAATTTTTCCCACTTTTTGACTTTGGTTTCATCTTTCTATTCTTACTTTTCAGGTGCTCACCTATAGGGGCTACTTCTAGGTATAAACTACTAAGTAGACCATGATTCATTCCCAAATGAAAGAGGCATTGGTAAAGACCAAAGATGACCTGGTGACCACCTGCCACAAGTTTGGGCAGTTGAAGAAGATAGCCATGGAAGATGTGTCTGGGGTTCACTGAGAAATCACTGAGGTAGTCCAGATGCTTTTGGAGGATTATTCTTCAAACATGGCTGACCTTAGGAAGAAGCTGGTTGTTCAGACTTTTGTGAATGAGGCTCTTCAGGCAGAGAAGGAGACCCTACCTACACAAGTTGCTACTATTTCAAAGGAAAAATAAAAACCTGAAGCCGAGGTAGAGCAGGTGAAGAAGTCCAAGAATAAGAAAAAGAAGGAGATGGTTGATGTGAAGAAGGAGAAGGCTAAATCCGATGAGACGACCAAAATTTCTTATTAGGATGGCTTCTACCTATCCTGACATTTAAGCCATTATCCTGAATTGGATTTGTCCTTCCTTAAGGCCCTAGATATCCCTTCAGGGCCTTCTTCAGCTTGGCCTAGAAGAGAATTCCTGGGGCTTGCTTAGTAGGGACCTTCAGTTGAGGAAGTCTCTAAAGAAGATGCCCCCGACATGTTAAACGTTGTATGTAACTTTGCAATAGTTGAGATATTTTTCCAAACACTTCAAATTTAAAGTTGCATTTGATAGCTTTTTTAAGCTTCCAATTACTGACTTTATTATCAAGCAAAGTCCACATATAACTTTTATATATATGTAGAAAAGCAAGTCAATCTTTTATATATTAGTCTAAATGGGAGCACACCCTAAATAGGAGATCTTGATGAGTTTGATTTGAGGAAAGAACATGTTTGAAACAAAACTTTCCTTAGAAACTATACATTATTTTAAAAAGATTAGTCATCTAAGTATACTCTACATGCATCCAAAATATAACTTTAATATAGTGCTAATGGCCAAAGTGCTGACATACTCTAGTTGTTATGATTGGCTAAATACAAAAAGCCCCATGACCACCAAAATCAGGGGACCTCGAGAATAAGGGGACAATGAAAATACACCTATCATGGAATACCTTGGGGTACCTCGGAAAGATCAGTGATCGAGGTCCTTACCCAGCACCTCGGGTTGGCTACCTCAACACTTTGGCTAATAATGAGAATTCGGGCCATCCTTCAACGAGGTCCTACAAAGGCCTTTCGCTAGATTGTTATAGCTGTGCATTGAGCAACATGGCAAGAGCATTTGCTGCAGGAGTTAGAGGGTTGGCTAGCAGGAAATGCATTAAAGTGTGAACCCAATATTTCAGATCTAGTTGGACACATAACCCACCTAATCCTATATTTTGCATGATGATTTTATCACCTCTTGTGCTATATATACAAGGGACTCCTGCACTAAAGGCAACCGAGCTTTACTATTTTCTTGTGGTTACTTTTCTTCAAAACCTTTTCAAACAACTCACGTGACTTGAGCATTTGAGGCTCCACCCCTCAAAAAACTTTGGGGACTTCATATATCTGTTCTTTGCTATTTCGAGTGACCTTTTCCAAATGAGCGTTGCACTGGTCTAAACCTTATGACTACCTTTTCCAGCATGAATGATGGAAGACAGCAACTAGTGCCATCTATGGAAACTTAGGACATAGGTTGCCATGGTAGAAACATGCCATACAAAGAGAAAGAGGTTCAAGATGCCCCGACAGAGTGTGAATTCCCCAGTTCATTGTACGCCTTTGCCCGAAAGGATGAAAGGCCCATTACCATGACCATGAGCCTTTTGCATCATTTCTAGCGCATTCTAGTCACAAAAATCACATAACAACTTTAACAACATCTAGGACAAGCCAAGTCCACTAGAAAGGAACCTTTACTTGTGACGTCCATCAGCCAAGCAAGAAACTCTCCCTCGAAGAACGACTCGAGAAGAAGTGCTCATGGAGAATTCTTTTTTGGGGAACTACTTTTCCTACCCGAAAAGAAGACCAGATAGAAAGACATTCTACTTCTAGGTAGCGTAAATCTCCCCGCTGAATGAGCAATTCACTAAAAAATTGATATTATTTGCCTACGTCGACTTGTAACTGGCAGGAAGAATAGGCATCCTCAGTAGCCTCATGGAAAAGTTCCTAGAGAGGCTAAGAAAAGTGGAGAAGTAGGTCATGTGTAAGCCTATGTGTTCGAGATTGGTGGGGATGCTAGCCTGCTAAAGGATCCTTTTCACGTTAGAGGTTGTGTAAGCATCTACCCTTGATGACTTTATATTCCATGTCTGAAAACTTACAATGGCAAAGCTAATCCCTAGGTGCACCTCACTAAGTACAAAAAGAACATGATGTTGCACAGGGTGAACAATGCCACTCTATGCAAATGTTTTGAGGTAATTCTATGCCATCTGTTGGGCTCCCTGCCTTGGGCTATGTGTACCCCCTTAGGAGGAAGAGTTTCTTACTTCTCTCATTTCACAATCTAGCTTTCCTTTGCTCTTTAGCTCTCTCATTTGCTTTGGTGAAGCTTTCTTGTGTTGCCGTGGCTTTCTTCCTGTGTTAAATTTGTGGTCAAATTGGTCTTTTTTAGCATTCCTTAGAATTTATTTGGGTTTAGGTTATGAACTCGTCTTGCCTCTTCCTAAGAATTGTTTAGGTATGGCTCAAGTAGAAGTGTGCATAGAAGTTTGATATGCATGTAATGTGTGTTAGTATTGTGCCCAAAAAGCCAATCATGAGATGATTGTATTTTTGCACATTGAGTCATGATATTTTATTGAGGCATTAATCCAGCAATTTTGTTTGTTGTTTTGTTTCTGCGTAACGTAATAAACATAATTGTAACCCTAGAATAATGATATTCTTAAACGTCCCTAGTCTAGTATTATTGTGGAGCGGGTTGCAATAATACATAATGACTAGCATATGTGGAGACTAATATGAGATATGTAGTCTACATATGGGTACAAGTTGGAGAACTTGTGTACTGGACCGACCCACCATGAGAACACTTCATGGATCGTTATATGAGTGTCATAAGTGATTCTCATAGTGATCATGGTATATGTAGTCCTTCGACCTAAGATCATCAAGGTTCCCTACATGTGAGTCACATACTTTGATACTTTCCTTTGTTGCTCGTAACTGAGTGAACTTGAAGGAGGTCATTGGGTATGTCACATATCATGCGGAGGGATTTGTATGATCAAGATGGGATTTGTCCCTCCTATGTAACGGGAGTGATATCTTTGGGCCCCTTGATAGAGTGAGACTTTGAAAATGCATGGCCATGCTCCGATGAGTTGATATATGATATCAATGTCATCAGTTTAAGTTAGTCTACTCGGTAATCAAGAAACCAAAGATTGGGCTATACGAGAGTGACACATTCCATGTCTCGTGCTTAGTCTTGATATCTTGGACAAAGGGACAATGGCATATATCGGTGATGATCATAAAGGTTTAGTCGATTCACCGACAATCTTGTCACTTGGGTAGCAATGATGTGTTGCTAGACACCGCTCATTGCTTATGATCATAAATGTGATTTATGATCATTGCCAACATGGCAAGAGCCTATTGGGTCGCACACGTAGAGCTATTTGGATCATTAGAGTGCATGGGCTAATTATTTGGGTTATGGTTTCACTTTAATTCCGTATTAATAATGGGCCAAGGAGTTGAGCCATTATTAAGCCCGAAATTAAATCCTAATTGGATTAGGGCTTTGAAACCCATTAGGCCTGGAAGTTGAGTCTCACTATAAATACAACTTTTAAGTGAGAAATTCGCAGTGTCTCCTTGCCCTAGCCTCCCAAAAGGACAGCCACACTCTTCTCTTGCAATTCCTTGGAGGACGCAAGCTAGCACTGCGAGCGCAAGAGAAACGCATCTGCCGGGACGTGGTGGAAGCGTGGTGATCCCGAGAGGCTCGTGTGGATACCATAGAGAGCCTGAACACGTCAACTGTTCAGGTTTTGTGATTCAACTCTACAGTTGAGTGAGAGATCTCAACCGAAAATTAGGTATGAAATTTTTGAACACCCGGTTTACCCCGTTTCACTTGGATCCTGGAGGGTTTCGGTTAAATTCCGCTGCGCTGTTTGGCTCCCGAAACCCAACAGTGGTATCAGAGCTACTGGTGAAACCCTAAATCGGGATTGAGTGTTGAATCGCATGATGCTATGTCTTCGATTGGTTTTCGACCATGATTAATTAGACTGATTCATGATGCATGAAACCGGAATTCGTAATGAACATATGAGATATATGAAGAAACGACACAAATTGGTTAATGAGATTAACCGAAATTGATAGGTATGAGATACCTATATGGATTAGGATTCTTGCAATAGTTGCAAAAACCCTAGGTTTGTTCGGATTCGGCCTGTTCGGGCACCGAAAGTAAGGTATTTTTGGTGGCTCGAATGGAGAAGTCTTGGGTGCCTACTTTCTCGAAATAGAAGATTTCGGGCTAAGCAATTGTAAGACAATTTTTTGCGCCGGGGGGCGCTGCCCCCCACGCCCCCCGCAAGGGCGGCTCCCCTTGACCCCGTCCGCTGACCGGTCAGCGGAACCACCGCCCGCTGACCGGCCAGCGGGACCGCCGTATGCGAAGCGCCACATAAAGAAAACCTGGTTAATCAACACGCGAAAATTGGCATGCATCTTTGTTGAATGAGATTTGACATGATATGCTGATTGGTGTTTGAAGCATGGTGCATGGTTATGTTGGGTTTCGGGAGCCAAACAACGCAGCGGAATTTAACCGAAACCCTCCAGGATCCAAGCGAAATGGGGTAAACCGGGTGTTCGAAAATTTCATACCTAATTTTCGGTTGAGATCTCTCACTCAACTGTAGAGTCGAATCACAAAACCTGAACAGTTGACGTGTTCAGGCTCTCTATGGTATCCACACGAGCCTCTCGGGATCACCACGCTTCCACCACGTCCCGGCAGATGCGTTTCTCTTGCGCTCGTAGTGCTAGCTTGCGTCCTCCAAGGAATTACAAGAGAAGAGTGCGGCTGTCCTTTTGGGAGGCTGGGGCAAGGAGACCTACGAATTTCTCACTTAAAAGTTGTATTTATAGTGAGACTCAACTTCCAGGCCTAATGGGTTTCAAAGCCCTAATCCAATTAGGATTTAATTTCGGGCTTAATAATGGCTCAACTCCTTGGCCCATTATTAATACGAAATTAAAATGAAACCATAACCCAAATAATTAGCCCATGCACTCTAATGATCCAAATAGCTCTACGTGTGCGACCCAATAGGCTCTTGCCATGTTGGCAATGATCATAAATCACATTTATGATCATAAGCAGTGAGCGGTGTCTAGCAACACATCATTGCTACCCAAGTGACAAGATTGTCGGTGAATCGACTAAACCTTTATGATCATCACCGATATATGCCATTGTCCCTTTGTCCAAGATATCAAGACTAAGCACGAGACATGGAATGTGTCACTCTCGTATAGCCCAATCTTTGGTTTCTTGATTACCGAGTAGACCAACTTAAACTGACAACATTGATATCATATATCAACTCATCGGAGCATGGCCATGCATTTTCTAAGTCTCACTCTATCAAGGGGCCCAAAGATATCACTCCCGTTACATAGGAGGGACAAATCCCATCTTGATCATACAAATCCCTCTGCATGATATGTGACATACCCAATGACCTCCTTCAAGTTCACTCAGTTACGAGCAACAAAGGAAAGTATCAAAGTATGTGACTCACATGTAGGGAACCTTGCTGATCTTAGGTCGAAGGACTACATATACCATGATCACTATGAGAATCACTTATGACACTCATATAACGATCCATGAAGTGTTCTCATGGTGGGTCGGTCCAGTACACAAGTTCTCCAACTTGTACCCATATGTAGACTACATATCTCATATTAGTCTCCACATATGCTAGTCATTATGTATTATTGCAACCCGCTCCACAATAGTACTAGACTAGGGACGTTTAAGAATATCATTATTCTAGGGTTACAATTATGTTTATTACGTTACGCAGAAACAACACAACAAACAAAATTGCTGGATTAATGCCTCAATAAAATATCATGACTCTATGTGCAAAAATACAATCATCTCATGATTGGCTTTTTGGGCACAATACTAACAGGTTATAGCCCTTGATTGGTTGTACTTGTAAATACGGCCTGCGAATCGTGCCTTTTCTTATCACTCTCATTGTACATTCTCTTCTCACCTTACTCCCCTCGAATGTAACTCGAGGTTTCTATTATTGATGTAATGGTGCATTATGGGATCGTCCAAGGTGGTATGTCCAAGGAGGTGACAACTAAAGGCAGCCAAGAAAGGAAGAGAAGGAGCTTGTGAAGACTCTTTTCTTTTCTTAGGCTTTTATGATATTCTCATTGGCTTGAGAATATCGCATAGTTTGGGCTATAACCATGTCACGTTTATTTCTTGTAAGCATGAGATGCATGTTTTATATTTGTATGTGATGCATGTATAAAACAACCGGAGATAACAAATTGGTGAGATCAAAAGAAAAATCCCTCAAACAAATATTAAGTCATTAAATGTGATGCCTTCCAAATGTTGGCACTCGTCAAGACTTTGATCAACATTAGGTGGGTTTGCCAAAGCAAAGCACCTATGTTCATCTTGGTAAGGCGCGATGGGATAATAGTGATATCCAAACTGCTAACTTTGGGTTCGACTTAACTAAGTCATCCTAATAGGATTAGGGACTTAGAGGCATAGAGTTGGGCTTAAGTTCATGAGATGAGCTTGGACAAGTGTTGTTCACCCAACTATCCAAGAGTTGCATAAGATGCAATTGGCAATGAGTTGCCTACCTAAATAGCTGTAACTTGAGAGAAAAGCCAAAGCTGACTCAAGTTGTGGTCAAATATGGATCTTGGCCTGCTAGAATACCTTAGCGCCGAGGTGTTCCGAAATAATACCGAGGGTTATTATTTTGAGGAAAATAGTGGGAGTATCGTTTAATAAAAGTCCTTATTAAATGAATTAAAATACATGACTCTTACACTGCATATTTACTGTTGTAGATAACCATGGCACAAAACACATCGACACTTTCGTTGCGATCGATCCTTGAGAAGGAAAAACTGAATGGGACCAACTTTCTCAAATGGTACCGAAACTTGAGGATAGTCCTCAAACAAGAGAGAAAGGCATATGTCCTAGAGCAGCCCATTCCGAATGAGCCTGCTGCCACTGCTCCAAGAGCTGAAAGGGATGCTCACAAGAGGCATTCTGATGATGCTTTGGATGTTGCATGCCTCATGCTTATTACCATGGAATCTGAGCTTCAGAAGCAACATGAGAACATGGGGGCGTTCGATATGATCGAACATCTCAAAATGCTTTTCCAAGAGCAAGCTAGGCATGAGAGGTTTGAGACCTCTAAGGCATTGTTTCAGTGCAAGATGTCTGAGGGAAGTCCCGTGGGTCCTCATGTGCTCAAGATGATTGGGTACATTGAGAATCTTGAGAATTTGGGATTTGCTCTTCAGAAAGAGTTGGCTATTGATGTAGTCTTGCAATCGTTGCCTGAAAGCTACAGTCAGTTCGTCATGAACTATAACATGAACGACCTTGACAAGTCCCTCCCTGAATTGCTCAACATGTTGAGAACTGCTGAGCAAAACCTTAAGAAGGCTAAGCCCATTTTGATGGTTCAAAAGGGCAAGGGAAAGGGAAAAGCCAACAAGAAGAAGGATAAAGCTAATGGAAAGTCCAATGCTAGTTCTTCTTCAGTTGCACTGAAACCAAAGGGTGGTGTGGCAAAGGAAGGGGAGTGCTTCCATTGTAAGCAACCTGGACACTGGAAGCGCAACTGCAAGCTCTATCTTGAAGAACTTGCTAAGGAAAAGGGAAGTAAGACTTCCACTTCAGGTATTTTTTTTATAGAGGCTAACTTTTCTACTTCCTCATCTTAGGTATTGGATACTGGATGTGGATCTCACATTTGTGCAAATGTGCAGGATCTAAGTAGAAGTAGAAGATTGGCCCGAGGTGAAGTGGACCTACGTGTTGGAAATGGAGCAAGGGTTGCTGCCTTAGCCATAGGGACTTATGTTCTCACTTTACCTAGTGGATTAGTTTTAGAATTAGACAACTGCTACTTTGTGCCTACTATTAGTAGAAATTTGATTTCTGTTTCTTGTTTGGACAAGAAAGGTTTTTCATTTATAATAAAGGACAAATGTTGTTCTATTTATTTGAATGAAATCTTTTATGGTAGTGCTCAACTTAGCAATGGGTTGTATGTTCTAGACCTTGAAGATCCAATCTATAATGTGAATACCAAGAAGGTTAGATTAAATGATTCAAACTTGACCTATCTCTGGCACTGTCGCTTGGGCCATATAAATGAGACCCGCATATCCAAGCTCCATAAGGATGGACTCTTGGACTCATTTGATTTTGAATCATATGAGACATGTGAGTCATGTTTGTTGGGCAAGATGACCAAAGCCCCATTCACAGGGCAAAGTGAAAGGGCTAATGACTTACTAGGACTCATACATAGTGATGTATGTGGCCCTATGTCTACACAAGCTAGAGGAGGTTCCCAATACTTCATTATTTTCACTGATGACTTCAGCAGATATGGCTATGTGTATCTTATGAGACACAAGTCAGAATCCTTTGAAAAGTTCAAAGAATTCAAGAATGAAGTAGAGAATCAACTCGGGAAGAGTATCAAAGTGATTCGATCAGATCGAGGTGGAGAGTACTTGGATCGAGAATTCCTTGACTATCTGAAGGAGTGTGGTATAGTATCACAACTCACTCCACCAGGTACACCTCAATGGAATGGTGTTTCTGAAAGGAGAAATCGAACTCTGTTAGACATGGTTCGCTCCATGATGAGTCAAGCTGACCTTCCAAACTCCTTTTGGGGACATGCTCTAGAAACAGCCGCTTTTACACTAAACCGAGTTCCATCTAAATCGGTTCAAAAGACACCATATGAGATATGGAGTAGGAGGCGTCCCAATTTGTCTTTTATGAAGATTTGGGGCTGTGACGCTTATGTAAAACGTCAATCCTCTCACAAACTAGGGCCCAAATCTCAAAAATGTCTTTTTGTTGGGTATCCCAAAGAAACAAAGGGTTACTATTTCTACAATCCCTCTGAGCAAAAAGTGTTTGTTGCTCGAACTGGTGTCTTTTTGGAGAAAGAGTTTATCTCTAAAGGAACTAGTGGGGGGAAAGTAGAACTTGAAGAAATTCAAGAACAACAAGAAGACATCGAACCTGAAATGGAACCTGAACAGACACCACAAGATGTTGTGGTTCAAGAGTCTGTTCCTGTAGCACAAAGCCCACGTAGGACTGGTAGGATTCGGCGTGAGCCCGAGAGATATGGATTTCTCATGACTCACACCGGTGATGTGATGCTCATGGATCAAGATGAGCCCACAACCTACCAACAAGCTATGTCGGGGCCTGACTCTGAGAAGTGGCTAATGGCCATGAAATCCGAGATGGAATCCATGTATGAAAACCAAGTATGGACTTTGGTTGACCCACCTGAAGGGGTAAAACCTATAGGGTGCAAATGGGTTTTCAAGAAGAAAACTGACATGGATGGTAATGTGATTACCTTTAAGGGACGATTGGTCGCAAAAGGTTTCAAGCAAATTCATGGTATTGACTATGATGAAACTTTTTCACCAGTTGCTATGCTTAAATCCATCCGAATTTTGTTTGCTATTGCTGCACACTATGATTATGAGATATGGCAAATGGATGTCAAAACTGCATTCCTAAATGGAAAGCTACTTGAGGATGTGTACATGACACAACCTGAGGGTTTTGTCACTCCTGGGAATGCCAATAAAGTGTGCAAATTACAAAGGTCCATTTATGGACTGAAGCAAGCTTCTCGAAGTTGGAATCTTCATTTTGATGATGCAATCAAAGAGTTTGGTTTTATCAAAAATGAAGATGAACCTTGTGTCTACAAGAAGGTTAGTGGGAGCGCTATTGTCTTCTTGGTGTTGTATGTAGATGACATACTACTCATCGGGAATGACATTCCTGAGCTACAGTCTGTGAAGACTTGGCTAGGGAAATGTTTCTCTATGAAGGACTTGGGTGAAGCAGCCTATGTGTTAGGCATTAGGATCTATAGAGATAGATCTAGAAAGCTTCTTGGCCTAAGTCAAAGTACATATATTGACAAGGTGCTAAAGAGGTTTAGCATGCAAGATTCCAAGAAAGGATTCTTGCCCATGTCACATGGTATCACTCTTTCTAGATCTCAGTGTCCGAGTACAACCGAGGAGAGAGAGCGCATGAGTAAGATTCCATATGCCTCAGCAATTGGATCTATCATGTATGCCATGATATGTACTCGTCCCGATGTCTCATATGCTTTGAGCATGACGAGTAGGTACCAATCGAACCCCGGTGAAAGTCACTGGACAGCTGTTAAGAACATCCTTAAGTACTTACGAAGGACTAAGGATGCATTCTTGGTCTTTGGAGGTGAAGATGAGCTCGTTGTAAAGGGTTACACCGATGCAAGCTTCCAATCCGATAAGGATGATTTTAGATCACAATCTGGTTATGTGTTTTGTATTGGTGGTGGTGCTGTAAGCTGGAAGAGTTCAAAGCAAGAGACAGTAGCTGACTCTACAACAGAATCTGAGTACATTGCCGCCTCTGATGCTGCGAAGGAGGCAGTTTGGATCAAGAAGTTCATCACTGAACTTGGAGTGGTTCCAAGCATTGTTGACCCGATAGAGCTCTATTGTGACAACAATGGAGCAATCGCACAGGCTAAGGAACCTCGATCTCACCAGCGATCCAAACACATACTCCGACGCTATCATCTCATCAGGGAGATCATCGAGAGGGGTGATGTAAGGATATGCAGGACTTCGACAGACAGCAACATTGCTGATCCACTGACAAAGCCCCTTACGCAGCAGAAGCATGATAGCCATTCTAGGTCCATCGGTATTAGATACATGGATGATTGGCTTTTAGTGCAAGTGGGAGATTGTTAGTATTGTGCCCAAAAAGCCAATCATGAGATGATTGTATTTTTGCACATTGAGTCATGATATTTTATTGAGGCATTAATCCAGCAATTTTGTTTGTTGTTTTGTTTCTGCGTAACGTAATAAACATAATTGTAACCCTAGAATAATGATATTCTTAAACGTCCCTAGTCTAGTATTATTGTGGAGCGGGTTGCAATAATACATAATGACTAGCATATGTGGAGACTAATATGAGATATGTAGTCTACATATGGGTACAAGTTGGAGAACTTGTGTACTGGACCGACCCACCATAAGAACACTTCATGGATCGTTATATGAGTGTCATAAGTGATTCTCATAGTGATCATGGTATATGTAGTCCTTCGACCTAAGATCATCAAGGTTCCCTACATGTGAGTCACATACTTTGATACTTTCCTTTGTTGCTCGTAACTGAGTGAACTTGAAGGAGGTCATTGGGTATGTCACATATCATGCGGAGGGATTTGTATGATCAAGATGGGATTTGTCCCTCCTATGTAACGGGAGTGATATCTTTGGGCCCCTTGATAGAGTGAGACTTAGAAAATGCATGGCCATGCTCCGATGAGTTGATATATGATATCAATGTCATCAGTTTAAGTTAGTCTACTCGGTAATCAAGAAACCAAAGATTGGGCTATACGAGAGTGACACATTCCATGTCTCGTGCTTAGTCTTGATATCTTGGACAAAGGGACAATGGCATATATCGGTGATGATCATAAAGGTTTAGTCGATTCACCGACAATCTTGTCACTTGGGTAGCAATGATGTGTTGCTAGACACCGCTCATTGCTTATGATCATAAATGTGATTTATGATCATTGCCAACATGGCAAGAGCCTATTGGGTCGCACACATAGAGCTATTTGGATCATTAGAGTGCATGGGCTAATTATTTGGGTTATGGTTTCACTTTAATTTCGTATTAATAATGGGCCAAGGAGTTGAGCCATTATTAAGCCCGAAATTAAATCCTAATTGGATTAGGGCTTTGAAACCCATTAGGCCTGGAAGTTGAGTCTCACTATAAATACAACTTTTAAGTGAGAAATTCGCAGGGTCTCCTTGCCCTAGCCTCCCAAAAGGACAGCCACACTCTTCTCTTGCAATTCCTTGGAGGACGCAAGCTAGCACTGCGAGCGCAAGAGAAACGCATCTGCCGGGACGTGGTGGAAGCGTGGTGATCCCGAGAGGCTCGTGTGGATACCATAGAGAGCCTGAACACGTCAACTGTTCAGGTTTTGTGATTCGACTCTACAGTTGAGTGAGAGATCTCAACCGAAAATTAGGTATGAAATTTTCGAACACCCGGTTTACCCCGTTTCACTTGGATCCTGGAGGGTTTCGGTTAAATTCCGCTGCGCTGTTTGGCTCCCGAAACCCAACAATGCGAAAGGTAGCCCTTCGTGGAAATCCTTATAGTGGTGTTTGTTGGGCCAACCTAGCTCGAACAGGCCTAGACCTCTATTGGTAGAGATTGGGCATTGGCTGGGTAGCGGTGGGCTGGGCCTTAACTTGGCTTGGGCAAGCCTTTTTACAATTTTTCCAATTTTTTGATTTGTTTTTTAGAAAATATTTGTGAAACTAAGTTTTCTTTAGAGGGAAACATTACCACCAGTGTAAATTTTATTCACTGAAAAGCCGTACAGCACTAACAACAATTGCAAGGGGCCTTACTTGAGTTAATGGCAAAACATTCAAAAATAACTGAAAAGGAAACCTAGAATATATGTTAATAGTGTTGACACCCAATTTCGTCCGGGTGTTTTAAAATTTTAAAAAAATTTTATTAAAAAAAAATTAGTTTAAAAAAAAATATATTACTATTATTATTAAAAAAAAATTAATTAGTTTAAAATATATTTTTGTTTTGTGAAAATTTGATTTAAAATGATATATGTGTGAATATGTGTATGTTTGAAATAAAATAAAATTTCATGAAAAAAATGACAAAAAATTAAAAGTTTGAGGTAAAAATGACAAAATTGAGAAGTTTCAGACAAAATTGACAAATTCTGAAAGTTTCAGGAGCTTTGGGTAATTTTTCGCATCAATTTCGGGCCAGACGGACGTTTCTGGCCCAAATTAACAGAAAACGACAAAATTGTCAAAATCAGAAGCTTCTGATAATTATCCAGAGGATAAGAAACGTAAAGGACTGAAATTGTCATTTTACCAACTTAAGAGATAAGTTTTGATTATTTTTATTATTTAATTAGGAGCCGTTCAGCCAAACTTCCTCTATAAATAGGCCTCCAAATTCATTGCTGAACACAGAACAAAATAGAAAGAAAACTTAGAGCTCCGTTTTAAAAAAAGGCCAAAATTTCAGCCCTTGTCCCTAGGCTCTGCTTCTTCACTCAAAAACGACCCAAACTTTCCTTGTTTTCCGTTATCCTCCTTGCCGTTTCCACCTTTTTCCTCCCGTTACGCCGTCCGGTCGCCGTTGTTCCGCCCTGCCGTCCTTTCCCTCGCCGTTTCTCGCCGTCCTTTTGTCGCCGTTGCTCCCCCGCCGTCGCCGTCGCCGTCGCCTTCCGCCGTCGCGACCCTTGCCCGCTGCCCGTTTCTCTTCCTTCTCCGGCCGTCCTCCCTTTTTCCTTCCTCCTCCTGCCGCGCCACCGTCACCCTGCCCCGCCGCGGTCGCCTCGTCGCCTCCCCCTGCGCCCGCCGTCGCCCCGGCCGCCTGAGCTTCCCCTCCTCCCTTGCTCCCCTGCCCACCTGCCGCCAGCGTCGCGATTTTCGTTTTCCCTGTTTCTCAAAATTCAAATTTTAATTTTAAAAGGGTAAACCCCTTTTTCATCCTCTATCTTTTCATTTTCTTTCATTTAAGTCACTAACCTTTGTTTTTGATCTCTGCAGAACTAACAAATATCTTTATTTGTTTAATTAATTACTAACCTTCCTTTTATATTTTACTTATTTATTATTGTTATTATTACTAACCCTTTTTTATTGTTGACAACTAACAACTAACAACTAACTTACTAACTTTTATTATTGTTATTATTATTAATTTAATTAACTTTGTTAATTAATTTAATTAATTTGGCTAACTTTTTATTATTGTTGTTAATTAATTAATTTAATTAGCTTGACTAACTTTTTATTATTGTTGTTAATTAATTAATTAACTTGACTAACTTTTTATTATTGTTGTTAATTAATTAATTAACTTGGCTAACTTTTATTATTGTTGTTAACAATTAACTTTACTAACTTTGCTAATTTTTATTATTGTTATAATTATTGTGTGGATGGCCAAAAAGCCCCACTTTATTATTATTAATTGTCCTTTATTTGCTTTATGTAATTATCTTTTTTTTATAGGTAGTTAAATTTATTTCACTTTTAATTGAAAGAAGAAATTTTTATTTTTATGAGAATAATTAACTTTATTCATTTATTTTTAAGGATAACGAAAAAATAAATTTTAAACAAAAAGTTCCCATCCTTTTTTTTTTTATTTTTGGAACATATTTTTATTCTTTTTAAAGTTAATCTTTTATCCTTTCTTTATTAAAATTAATAAACAAACATAATTAAATAATTCTAAAATATACAAATCAATTCTTTTTAAACATATATTTAAAAAAAATTTAAGAAAAAAATAATAATAATAATTATGATTAAAATTAATAATTAATTAAATAATTAAAAAATAAAAATTAATAAAAATTAAATTCCATATCCAAATGATCCGCTAGGATCTACGGTTTGGGAAATATCAACCTTTTTAAAATAAATTAAATAAAAAGGTAAAAATCCATATTAACGATATGGATTAAATTCTTTAAAATTTCGTCAAATTCCGTGTCCGGGTGACTCGGCAGAGTCCATGGTTCGGAATGAAATCTTCCGTGTCCAATTGACTCGGCAGAGTCCATGGTTCGGAAGTATAAAATTCTATACAAATTAACTTAAAAATCCACATTTCGACTAATTCAGTTAAAATTTCTAAATTAACTGAAAATTATTTAAAAGCAAAGTAAAACAAAATTAAATTCAACTAAGGTGCCAATTTTGGGCGCTATAACAATATTGTTTTAGCGTAACCGTACTCCCGATCCCCGAACTCTCGCAGACCAATTTTAAGGTGACCAATCGACCTAAGAAAACTGATTGGTGGCGACTCCAGAAAACCCGCACGTCGCCACCAATCAGTTTTCTTAGGTCGATTGGTCACCTTAAAATTGGTCTGCGAGAGTTCGGGGATCGGGAGTACGGTTACGCTAAAACAATATTGTTATAGCGCCCAAAATTGGCACCTTAATTGATTTTAATTTTGTTTTACTTTGCTTTTAAATAATTTTCAGTTAATTTAGAAATTTTAACTGAATTAGTCGAAATGTGGATTTCTAAGTTAATTTGTATAGAATTTTATACTTCCGAACCATGGACTGTGCCGAGTCATTTGGACACGGAAGATTTGATTCCGAACCATGGACTCTGCCGAGTCACCCGGACACGGAATTTGACAAAATTTTAAAGAATTTAATCCATATTGTTAATATGGATTTTTACCTTTTTATTTAATTTATTTTAAAAAGGTTGATATTTTCCAAACCGTAGATCCTGGTGGATCATTTGGACATGGAATTTAATTTTTATTAATTTTTATTTTTTAATTATTTAATTAATTATTAATTTTAATCATAATTTTTATTATTATTTTTTTTTCTTAAATTTTTTTTAAATATATGTTTAAAAAGAATTGATTTGTATATTTTAGAATTATTTAATTATGTTTGTTTATTAATTTTAATAAAGAAAGGATAAAAGATTAACTTTA
Organism: Aquilaria yunnanensis; assembly: GCA_039654915.1. NCBI lineage: Eukaryota > Viridiplantae > Streptophyta > Magnoliopsida > Malvales > Thymelaeaceae > Aquilaria > Aquilaria yunnanensis. The sequence goes on from CM077598.1 coordinate 83,281,168, forward strand.
AAAAGAATAAAAATATGTTCCAAAAATAAAAAAAAAAGGATGGGAACTTTTTGTTTAAAATTTATTTTTTTGTTATCCTTAAAAATAAATGAATAAAGTTAATTATTCTCATAAAAATAAAAATTTCTTCTTTCAATTAAAAGTGAAATAAATTTAACTACCTATAAAAAAAAGATAATTACATAAAGTAAATAAAGGACAATTAATAATAATAAAGTGGGGCTTTTTGGCCATCCACACAATAATTAGAACAATAATAAAAATTAGCAAAGTTAGTAAAGTTAATTGTTAACAACAATAATAAAAATTAGCCAAGTTAATTAAATTAATTGTTAACAACAATAATAAAAAGTTAGCCAAATTAATTAAATTAATTAATTAACAACAATAATAAAAAGTTAGTCAAGTTAATTAAATTAATTAATTAACAACAATAATAAAAAGTTAGTCAAGTTAATTAAATTAATTAATTAACAACAATAATAAAAAGTTAGTCAAGTTAATTAAATTAATTAATTAACAACAATAATAAAAAGTTAGCCAAATTAATTAAATTAATTAACAAAGTTAATTAAATTAATAATAATAACAATAATAAAAGTTAGTAAGTTAGTTGTTAGTTGTTAGTTGTCAACAATAAAAAAGGGTTAGTAATAATAACAATAATAAATAAGTAAAATATAAAAGGAAGGTTAGTAATTAATTAAACAAATAAAGATATTTGTTAGTTCTGCAGAGATAAAAAACAAAGGTTAGTGACTTAAATGAAAGAAAATGAAAAGATAGAGGATGAAAGAGGGGTTTACCCTTTTAAAATTAAAATTTGAATTTTGAGAAACAGGGAAAACGAAAATCGCGACGCTGGCGGCAGGTGGGCAGGGGAGCAAGGGAGGAGGGGAAGCTCAAGCGGCCGGGGCGACGGCGGGCGCAGGGGGAGCCGACGAGGCGACCGCGGCGGGGCAGGGTGACGGCGGCGCGGCAGGAGGAGGAAGGAAAAAGGGAGGACGGCCGGAGGAGGAAGAGAAACGGGCAGCGGGCAAGGGTCGCGACGGCGGACGGCGGCGGAAGGCGACGGCGACGGCAACGGCGGGGGAGCAACGGCGACGAAGGGACGGCGAGAAACGGCGAGGGAAAGGACGGCAGGGCAGAACAACGGCGACCGGACGGCGTAACGGGAGGAAAAAGGTGGAAACGGCAAGGAGGATAACGGCAAACAAGGAAAGTTTGGGTCGTTTTTGAGTGAAGAAGTAGAGCCTAGGGACAAGGGCTGAAATTTTGGCCTTTTGTTAAAACGGAGCTCTAAGTTTTCTTTCTATTTTGTTCTGTGTTCAGCAATGAATTTGGAGGCCTATTTATAGAGGAAGTTTGGCTGAACTGCTCCTAATTAAATAATAAAAATAATCAAAACTTCTCTCTTAAGTTGGTAAAATGACAATTTCAGTCCTTTACGTTTCTTATCCTCTGGATAATTATCAGAAGCTTCTGATTTTGACAATTTTGTCGTTTTCTGTTAATTTGGGCCAGAAACGTCCGTCTGGCCCAAAATTGATGCGAAAAATTACCCAAAGCTCCTGAAACTTTCAGAATTTGTCAATTTTGTCTGAAACTTCTCAATTTTGTCATTTTTACCTCAAACTTTTAATTTTTTGTCATTTTTTTCATGAAATTTTATTTTATTTCAAACATACACATATTCACACATATATCATTTTAAATCAAATTTTCACAAAACAAAAATATATTTTAAACTAATTAAATTTTTTTTAATAATAATAGTAATATATTTTTTTTTAAATTAATTTTTTTTGTTAATAAAATTTTTTTAAAATTTTAAAACACCCGGACGAAATTGGGTGTCAACAGCTGCCCCCCTTTGCATGCTTCATGGGAGATGATGTATGCAAAGTCGTTACCAAATTTCGTCCGGCTTAGCTAGGCATTGAAAACCTTTTCGCCGCCTAAATCCTGAGGTTAAGGAACTCTCCTTAGAACCCCGGCGATAGGAGCTCTCCTATCGTTGAAGGAAAATTGATTGTTTCTGAGGCAAAGGTTTCATCCTTAAAACCTCGGATTGATTGATTGATTTCAAAGCAAAGGTTCTATCCTTAAAACCTCGAATTGATTGATTGATTTCGAGGCAAAGGTTCCATCCTTAAAACCTTGAATTGATTGATTGATCTCGAGGCAAAGATTTCATCCTTAAAACCTCAGATTGATTGATTGATTTCGAGGCAAAGGTTCCATCCTTAAAACCTCGGATTGATTGATTGATCTCGAGGCAAAGATTTCATCCTTAAAACCTCAAATTGATTGATTGATTTCGAGGCAAAGGTTCCATCCTTAAAACCTCGGATTGATTGATTGATGTCGAGGTAAAGGTTCCATCCTTAAAGCCTCGAATTGATTGATTGATCTCGAGGCAAAGGTTCCATCCTTAAAACCTCGGATCGATTGATTGATTTCGAGGCAAAGGTTCCATCCTTAAAACCTCGGATTGATTGATTGATGTCGAGGTAAAGGTTCCATCCTTAAAACCTCGAATTGATTGATTGATCTCGAGGCAAAGGTTTCATCCTTAAAACCTCGGATTGATTGATTGATTTCGAGGCAAAGGTTCCATCCTTAAAACCTCGGATTGATTGATTGATGTCGAGGTAAAAGTTCCATCCTTAAAACCTCGAATTGATTGATTGATCTCGCGGCAAAGGTTCCATCCTTAAAACCTCGGATTGATTGATTGATTTCGAGGCAAAGGTTCCATCCTTAAAACCCCGATGATGAAAATTGATTGTTTTCGAGACAAAGGTTCCATCCTTAAAATCCCGACGATAGGAGCAGTCCTACCGTTGATTGTTCTCGAGACAAAGGTTCCATCCTTAAAATCCCGATGATAGGAGCAGTCCTACCGTTGATTGTTTTCGAGACAAAGGTTCCATCCTTAAAATCCCGACGATGAAAATTGATTATTTTCGAGGCAAAGGTTCCATCCTTAAAACCCCGATGATGAAAATTGATTATTTTTTAGGCAAAGGTTCCATTCTTAAAACCCCGATGATGAAAATTGATTATTTTTTAGGCAAAGGTTCCATCCTTAAAACCCTGATGATGAAAATTGATTATTTTCGAGGGAAAGGTTCCATCCTTAAAACCCCGATGATGAAAATTGATTATTTTCGAGGCAAAGGTTCCATCCTTAAAACCCCGATGATGAAAATTGATTATTTTCGAGGCAAAGGTTCCATCCTTAAAACCCCGATGATGAAAATTAATTATTTTCGAGGCAAAGGTTCCATCCTTAAAACCCCGATGATGAAAATTGATTTTTTTCGAGGCAAAGGTTCCATCCTTAAAACCCCGATGATGAAAATTGATTATTTTCGAGGCAAAGGTTCCATCCTTAAAACCCCGATGATGAAAATTGATTATTTTGGGGGCAAAGGTTCCATCCTTAAAACCCCGATGATGAAAATTGATTATTTTCGAGGCAAAGGTTCCATCCTTAAAACCCCGATGATGAAAATTGATTATTTTCGAGGCAAAGGTTCCATCCTTAAAACCCCGATGGTGAAAATTGATTATTTTCGAGGCAAAGGTTCCATCCTTAAAACCCCGATGATGAAAATTGATTGTTTTCGAGGCAAAGGTTCCATCCTTACAACCCCGATGAAAATTGATTATTTTCGAGGCAAAGGTTCCATCCTTACAACCCCGATGAAAATTGATTGTTTTCGAGGCAAAGGTTCCATCCTTAAAACCCCGATGATGAAAATTGATTTTGAGGCTAAGGAGCTTTCCTTAGGACCTCGAGCGAAATTTATATGAAAGCAATTGAAATTGGAATAATTTTCTTCGAAAGTGTGAATTTTCATAATAGGCGAGCGCAAAGAATTAGGCTTCGATAAAACGAGTGAATCTTAATGATGACAATAACCCTGACAAATTATGTAAAGGGAACGGATGTTTGGAATCAATATTCAAGGTTCATCTAATATTTTCTTCAGTAAATATAGATTCCCTTGTGAGATATGTCATCCAAATAAGGTTAAAGCTTAACTACCCCAAAATGTTATGCCTAGTAGACCTAATAGGATGCGTCTCAAGAGTAATAAAAATTACTCTTTACTCAGCCATTCCATCCTAAAGGCGTTGTCCTATGGTTTTAATATCAGCATGGACGAAGCTATATTATAAAAAAAGAAATTCCCTGAAAAGAAAAACTGAAACGCGAAAGAAAATGCTGATAATAAAACTAAAGGACAAGAAAAACGGATCAGATCGCTTCTTTCTTCCACAATACTTCAACAGGGTGAGTAGAAGACCATTATGGAAGTGAATTGGTCGGGAAAGACTGTCGTGTTCAGTCTATCTGAATCATTGCTGGATCTGGTTCAGGAACAAAAGCTTGTATTTTATCTAGCAATTCTTCAGCAGTTGTTGCGGATATTATGATTCGCCGTGCCACTCTTGATATGAAATTCTTCTGCATAGCATAATCCATAAAAGCTATCAGACCTGTAAAGAAATTGTTAACATTTAAAAGCCCAATGGGTTTCTTATGTAAATTAAATTGGGCCATGGAAGCAATTTGAAAGACTTCTCCCAATGTGCCAAAACCACCTGGTAGAGCGATAAAAGCATCAGCATTTAAAAGCATTTGTAAAACACGCTCTTGCAAATTTTTAACCATTAATTCTTCTCCAATCGTGCCCCCAGAAATAAATTTCAGAGGTCCAGGGATAATGCCCAGAACTTGACTTCCTCATAGAGATGCTGCTGATGCTACACCTCCCATTAATCCGACACTACCTCCTCCATAAACTAAATGTATTTTTCGCTCAGCTAATACTCTACCCAAATGGTTGGCTGCTTTTAAATACTCTTCATCTTTTCCAGGAAAAGCCCCAGAAAATACACAAATACTTCGGGATTTACGAGTTGGGGTTTTCTCCATTCCTATCCTTACCCTTGTGAGAAAAGATGATATATTTATAGAGATGAAGAGATAAGGCAATAATTTTATTTTCAAGAATGGATACATTATTGCCAGCTATTCACAGTAGTCACGAGTATGACTCTGGTCAGGTATGGGTACACTATCGTTAAAAGAGGAGGAAAATTTTCAAAATAGCTGCTAGCATGTACAGTAGTCACTACTGTAGCTTACGTCAGGAGTAGGTACGTGATTGTTGGAAGAGAAGGAAAATTTTAAAAAGTGGCAGCTATATACAGTAATCATAACTGTATCTCATGTCAGGAGTGGGTACATTATTGGGAGGATAATTTCAAAAGCGACAGCTAGCATGTACAGTAATCGTGACTTTGGTTCACGTCAGGAGTGAATACATTATTACCAAAAGGGGAGGAAAATTTCAAAAGCGACAGCTAGCATGTACAGTAATCGTGACTTTGGTTCACGTCAGGAGTGGATACATTATTACCAAAAGGGGAGGAAAATTTCAAAAGCGACAGCTAGCATGTACAGTAATCGTGACTTTGATCCTCGTCTTCCACTGGCTTTGTGTCCAGTAATGGCTTCAATGCTTTCTATGAATCGGTGATTTGCATCTCATCTAGCTTTCTCACAAACTGGCAAACAGGGTCGTTTAGGGTCAGATTCCCAAGACTGTAACGATCTCGTTCTTTTTGGAAAATTATCCATAATCCAACAACCTCAAATTGCACTATTCCGCAAGAATGCGCTTCAAGAACCTCTCGAATATCTTCTAGAGATTCCTTACGCAAGCCATTCTTAATGAATCTTATTCTATCATTACGATTTCTGGTGATCACTCCTGGAGAACGACATTTATTGCCGCAAATCCACCATCCACAATTATGACAAACGCCTAGCCTCTTTGCTCTTCTTTTTTTGGCATAAGCGCTTTTACCAAAGCCGGGTATACGGGGAAAGAACGCTTCTGGAACTTCACCAGCTGAACGAACCTTAGCTTCAATTAGCCACCGCACATTATCAGGAATGCCTTTGTGCATAAATACTCTGAATCGTTCACATCTAGCTTGATAAATCTTTTTAAGAACATTTATTGGGAAGGAAGGAAAATACTTTCGTAGGGCGGAAAGAGAAGACTCCATTGATGAAGGAGGCAAAGAAAGAAATTCGTGATTGTAGGAAATGAAAATAACTAACACATATTTATAGTGATGAAAGGGATAATGCGTTAATTACACTTACAGAAGCAAGTACATTATTGTCAAAAGAAAAGACAAATGACAGCTTATATGTACAGCAATCATGACTGTGGCTCTCATCTTCCACTGATTTATGTCCAGTAATGGCTTCAATGCCTTCTATGAGTCGAGGATTTGTTTCCCATCCAGTTTTCCTACAAGCTGGCAAACAGGGTCGTTTACAGTCACATTCCCAAGACTGTAACGGTCTCGTTCTTTATGGTAAGTCCTCCACAATTTGACAATTTGACCTTGCACTTTTCCACAAGAATGCGTTTCAAGAGTCTCTCGGATATCTTCCAGAGATTCCTTACGCAGGCCATTCTTAATGAATTTTCTTTTATCTTCACGATTTGTGGAGATGTATCCTAAAGAGCGACATTTAGTATTACAATTCCATCGCCCACATTTATAACACACGCCTAGTCTCTTTGCTCTTCGCCTTTTGGCATAACGGCTTTTACCTAAACCGGGCATGCGGGGCATAAATGCATCTGGAACTTCACCCGCCAAACGGACCTTAGCTTCAATTATCCACTGCACATTATCGGGAATGCCTTTGCGTGTAAACACTCTGATTCTTTCACATCTAGCAAGGTAGATCTTTTTAAGGACTTTTATTGGAAGGGAAGGAAAGTATTTTTGCAGTGCAGAAAGAGTAGAATCCATTGATGAGAGAAGAATTTGAGAGAAGAGGGAAATGAATCAGTTATTGTAGGAGACTGGAATAACCGAATTTAGAAGTCACGGGGTATCTTATCCGCTGCTTAATCAGAAGGAAGAACACGCATTTATAGTGATGAAAAGGGATAACGTGTCGATTACACTTAGGGGAGCATGTACATCTGTCAAAAGAAAATGCAAACTTTTCCAAATATAACAAACTGTATGTACAGTAATTGTGACTGTGGCTCACATCTTCCACTGGTTTTACGTCCAGTAACGGCATTAACGGCTTCTATGAGTCGAGGATTTGCTTCCCATCCAGTTTTCTTACAAGCTGGCAAACAGGGTCATTTACAGTCAGATTCCCGGGACTGTAACGGTTTCGTTCTTCATGAAAAATGCTCCATAAACCAAGAAGTTCACGTTGCACAGATCCACAAGAATGTGTCTCAATAGTCAATCGGATATCATCCAATGAGTCCTTACTCAGGCCATTCTTGATGAATCGTATTTTATCTTCTCGATTATCGGAGATCATTCCTAAAGAACGACATTTAGTATTACAAGTCCACCGTCCATATTTGTGGCAGACTCGTAACCTTTTCGCTCTTCGCTTTTTGGCATAAGAGCTTCTGCCTATACCAGGCATGTGAGACACAAATGCCTCTGGGATTTCGCCTGCCAGACGAACCTTGGCTTCGATTAACCACCGCACATCTTCAGGGATTCCTTTGTGCATCAGAACTCTTAATCGTTCACAGCGAACTTGGTAGATCTTTTTGAGAATGTTCATTGGGAGAGAAGGAAAATATTTTCGTAAGACAGAAAGAGTAGGATCCATTTTCTAGAGGGAAGTAAAAGACAGAAGAGAGGAAAGAATCAGTTATTATGGGCAACTGAGAGAACCGACTTGAGAGTCACGGAGTACCGTATCCGCCGTTTAACCGGAAAAGTGGATCCTACTTTATTTTGATGTGAATGACATTTCTTATCTTTGATATTCCATCCAGCTGACATCGATCCAGTCCTTGATTATTGAATCCATTGTCCGCTTTTGACAAATTTTCAACGACAATATTTCTTGATGTCTGCCTTATCTTTGACCACAGCTATCTCTTATCTTAGATGCTGCTAAGCTGGCATCAATCCTATCCTTCCAGGTGTAGCCTCGATTATTGAATCGGTAGCCAGGCTTTTGACAATATTGTCTACTTTATCCTTGGATCCCTGATGGGACTGGGGTCCAGCGTATTAGCTGTGCATCCAGTGATAGACTGGTAAGGGCTGATGACATTGAGATCTCAGCTTATATTGCTGTAACTGTGCTGTGAATGTGATTCCCGTTTGGTCCTTGTTATGTAAAGGCTATGTATGCATGATATGAAATGCATGAATGCAGAGCATGTGTAACTAATGGCTTTTTTTGTATGGATCTAGTTCTTTATGTCTTTGTTTTACTGGATCCTCTTTGTGATGGCCTTCTTGGACTATCATTGAATCTCTTTATGCTTTCCAGCTTTTGTTTGCTGCCTCAAAAGCCCAACTATTTTCAAAATCCCCTTTCTTTGACTTGTTCTTGAATTTTGGCCTCAATTTCTTTAAAGTTGGCTCGCCTCATAATTTATATCTCTTTCGGGTACTCATCCATTGTCATGGATTTCATACTATCGAAGGCTTAACTTTCAATGTTTCATTGTCCCTTTTCTTGTGGCCTTGTCGACACTTATTTATCTCCATGTTATAGTCTGAATGATTGCTCTTCCTTGAGCTCAAGTTTTGATCCATAAGACTTGCCCCCTTGTCTGTTGAGTTTCTTTGTTGGCAGTACTCCTCTTACGCTTCGTAGAGACTACTTTGCCCCCCTGAATATGGTATTTATGTGGATAAAAGGTATCACCTCGCCTTTAATAGAAGGTCGAGCATTTCTAGACCTTTGTGATGACACTTGATCGTAAATTTCTCTTACAAGAACCACATCTTATTAAAGAAAGACTCAAGCTATCTCCTCACTTTTAAGTCTACATACATTAATGAATAATGGTTTGGCCTTAAAGAAAAACTTTCATCAATTTGCAAAGCTTGACAAAGTAATTTACGGTCTTTGTTTTCAATTAAAATATCCTGCCATTCTTCCCTTTCCAACTCGAAGACATAAACTGTGCAAGGCAATAAGGTAGAAACATGATTCACAATAATAGCCTTTTAGCTGAATGAGGATGATATCGAGAGGTAACTGTTAGGCGTGAGGAAAATTAAGTTTGAATGTTTTTTTTTTTGTTTTTGTGGCAGTCTTTTAGCTGAATGAGAATAATATTAAGAGGTAAATATTAGGTCTGAGTAAAGTTAAGTTTGAGTGGTGTGAAAGAAGGGTCTTTTAATACTACTCGTGAGCAGTATTAAATAAGGTAGAAACATAATTCACAATGATAGTCTTTTGACTGAATGAGGATGTTAGGTCTGAGGAAAGTTAAGTTTAAGTGGTGTGAAAGAATGACCTTTTAATACTACTCGTGAGCAAATTTGATTATGGTGAAAAACTCAATAGTGATAACCTCAAACTTGTCACCTTTTCTAGAAAGTTAAACCTCATCTGTTGCCCCCCAACTATCGTGGTCTTTATGTATGCTTAGCTTGAAAGTTGCTTTTGTCTTCTAGACCGCATTTGCAGGTTTTCAGTCTAGAATCCATAGCTCACTTTTTTTTTTCTTTTGCTCTAGTTTGGGCCCTTTTTCCTTTTTTTTTGTTTTGTTTTTTTTTTGTTTCTTTTTTTTTTTTGTGAGCTATGGTGATGACATACTTGATAACTCTCTTGAAGTGAGATGACTCAAGTGGCCTTGCTTGCTCGTGCTTGTTCTCAGTCCTTTTTGGTTTTGAATTTTCCCTTGTTGTCTTTTGATGGAAGGGATGAATTTCTCTTTTCGGAGTTTGTGTTGCAAAGAACTGAGATCATAGCCCTCTTGAAGTGAAATGATTCAAGTGGCCTTAGTTGCTTGTGTTTGCTCTCAGTCTCTTTTTTTTTTGTTTTGGATTTTCCCCTTAATGACTTTTGATGGAAGGGATGAACTTCTTTCCTTTGTTGGAATTTGTGTTGCGGAAAACTGAGAATTTTTTTTTGTATTGAGCATTTGTGAGAATTGGGAGGCCACTGAAGTCATTTAATATGAGAGCTAACTTCTTTGGAAGCTAATCCCGGACTTCTTGCAAGGATGTTGATAACCACTGTGAATTCTTTTTTTTTAAGAGTTGGGGTGCAACATATGAAATCATTCTTGCTAGATTTAGTAGTACTTTCCAGATCACCACTATCAAATCTCCCTTAACTTTTTATTTTCACCCACGAGTAGTATCATTTAGAAAGCAAAGTATGATGGCAATAATAGTTAGTGCAACGGCAAAGATTGAGAGATAGAGGTAAAAATGAAATTTTTGGTAAAAAGTGGTAGAATGTGTAGGTGTAATAATTGAATTAAAAAGTGGTAGAATGCACACATAACATCTTTTTGTTGGAGAACAAAAAGAATTACCGGTTGTCAAAAAGTAAAGTGTGATGACAATAATGGATAGTATAATGGCAAAGAGTGTAAAAATGTAAAGTAGTAGAATGCACGCATTACATCTTTTTGTTGTACCAGAAAGAATACCAGGTGTCCATCTAACAAAGACTACACCCTAGATTCTGGACTAAATCTAGGAGATTTTTACTATTAGATTACTTTTGCAAACTTTCAAAGATACAAGTTTATTCAAAGGATTCCCTGTCATTCGAAAATGTATGCGGACTGTTAGGTCAGATCTGACTTGGAGCCCTTCCAAAATCAATGTAATTCCATCTCAAAATCTTCACTTTCAATTACCAATCACATCGGGCCTAGCAGCTTGACCTCGGTTTTGTTTGATTTGTAGAGGAATGGCCTCGGGACTTGACGGCTTAAGAGTAGGTTTTGAGATCGGTATAGCATTGACTTCTTGTTCTTTAATGATCACATTCACATCATCATAAAAACGATAAGTTGGGATGAGTCTATGAGTCTTTGCAGATTCTTACGGAATTCTGAGCATTCTTGGATAGAATGACTCTTACTGTCATGAAAGTTGCACCATTCCTCATCTTCAACTTCTTCATGTCCAAAAGAAGGCTTTCCCATGATAATCCCTTCTTTCACAAGGCATGAATATACATGCTTAAGAGGGGTTATGATATCATTGACTGACTTTTTCATCAGCCGGTGTTCTTCTATCATATTGACTGGTTTTTCTTGATGAGGCGGCAATGGATTGTGAGTGACGTTCGGTTCATCGAAAAAGTCCAACCACTTTGATTCGATTAATTGTTGGACTATACGTTTCAATGCTGTGCAATTTTCCAAGCCATGGCCTGGAACGCCATCATGATATGGGCAAGTTATGTTGGGGTCATACCACGTTGGATATGGGGGTCCAAATGGATTTGTAGGAATTGGACGGATAAGTTGACTTTCTATGAGTTTTGGATACAACTCAGTGTAAGTCATGGGAATTGGTGCAAAAACTTCTTTTGGTCTTCGTGTGGGTACTGGAGGAGTCGGAACAGGTGGCCGTAACTGATTAGGCCTGTTGAGAGGATAATTGTTGGGCCTATTGGGAGGATAATCATTAGGCCTATTGGAAGGATAATCATTGGGCATATTGGGAGGATAGTCATTGGGCCTATTGGTAGGATAATAATTGGGCCTTTTGGCAGAATAGGATAGGCGAGGACCGGTAGCCACAGTACCTACGAGGGGAATCCCTCTTTCGCGTCCTATTTGTTGTACTTCTTCATCTTTTGTTCTGGATGGTCCTCCTCTTTTCATAGGATCACTAAAGGACTCAGCAATCTTCCCAGTCCTAATCCCATGCTCGATCCTTTCTCCAGACATGACAACATCGGAGAAATTAGTTGCCGAATTGCCAATGAGTTTGTCATAATATGGGTATTTCAGTGTCTGGACAAACAAAGTGACCATTTCTTTTTCTGTCATGGGTGGCTGAACTTGTGCAGCTAAGTCCCTCCACCGTTGGGCATATTCCTTGAAAGTTTCTGGCTTTTTCTTTTCCATGTTTTGGAGAGTTTGGCGATCTGGAGCCAAGTCCATAACATGTTTATAGTTGCCGATGAAGGCCTGAGCAAGGTCATTCCAAGTTTTGATGTTTCTTGGTCCTTGACTTAGATACCACTGCAATGCTGATTTTGTGAGACTTTCCTGAAAAAGTGCAATCCACACCTTTTCATCTTTTGTGAGTGGTTGTAGTCTCCTTAGGAACAGTGTGATGTGAGTGATGGGATCACTCGTTCCGTCGTATTTTACGAAATCCGGTACTTTAAAGTCCGAAGGGATTATGACGTCTGGCACTAAGCAGAGGTCATCCACTGAGAGAGATCCGAATATATTACCTCCTTCAATGGCTCGCAGTCTCTTCTCTATTGTTTCGAGTTTTTGAGATTCTCCTTCTTCCTTTGGTGGTGTCTTCTTCTCTTCATACACAGTGTCTTGTTTCAGGTGAACACTAGCAGACTGTCCTGGTTCCTGAAACAGGTTTTCTTGGATTGAGACTCGTTGCGGAGTGAATCCCGGAGGATAAGTGGGATCTTGTGCTTCTTTGATGGGAACTTGAGTTACTTTCTCCTTGATTAGTTCCATGAATTGTCTCATCTGTTCTGCCATACCTTCTATCTTGGACTCCATCTCTATAAGACGTCCTTCGGCTTGTTCTGCCATTAATCTTGTTTGAAGCCGAGTTGAATATCGGTGTTGAGGTCCAATTTTACCCTTTTTAAAGGAATATTTATTTTATTAGATTCTATGCATATATGATTGATGTGATGGATGCATGCAATGAGATTATGTTTTTATCAAAATTTATATGCACGTGATTGATGTAATGGAATGCATGCAATGAGATTATTTTTATCAGATTTTATATGCGTGTGATTGATGTAATGGATGCATGCAATATAAAGTGAGATTATGTTTTTATCAGACTTTATATGCACGTGATTAATGTAATGGAATGCATGCAATGAGATTATTTTTATCAGATTTTATATGCATGTGATTAATGTAATGGAATGCATGCAATGAGATTATTTTTATCAGATTTTATATGCGTGTGATTGATGTAATGAAATGCATGCAATGAGATTATTTTTATCAGACTTTATATGCACGTGATTAATGTAATGGAATGCATGCAATGAGTGAGTTTGCTTATCCAATATCATGGAACTTCAAGACTTTTAGTTGTCATTATAAAGACCAAAAAGTTAGCAAAGTTTAATGCGTGGTTTTGATGTATGAAGAGTAATTGCACAAAACAGAAGTACAAGAAAAGAAAGATAAGGTTATTAATAAGTTAAATAACAATTAACAACTCATGAACTATTATGGATAAACAAGTTAAAACCATACGAAGAAAAGTGTAGAGTAACAACACAGCATAACAAGGATATGCTTATGGCGTTGGTAAAATGGTAGAAATTCTATGGTCAGTTCTATGGTTAAGTGGGGAGTTCTATATGCATAAGGTGGTTTATCAAAAAGGCAAGGGATAGTTCCCGAATCCCGTCACTAAATCATAGTGACGGCCCGATTCCTTACCCTCTAGGGTTAATGTAAGGAATGGATTAATTCGAGTCGTAGCTTTTCGTGGGCCCATGCAGAGACTAACCGTCTCAGAAGGCAATACACTACTTTGCTACTTTGAAACCGGTGAAGGCTTGGAGACCATGGCCTCTCAAGGACAACAACACCAATTCCGCTTAGAAAGAACGTGTTCGCTTTGAAGAAGCTCGGGTATAGAGCTTCATATTGTGAATGCATAATGCATGTTTACCTAAGTAAATATAACATATAAATCCACATAAATATAAGCAAAGCAAATCAAAATAAATCAACTTTAGGCTCGACTCACTAACGTGAAGTCCCCAGTGGAGTCGCCAAGCTGTGGCAACGTGCGGGTTTTCTGGAGTCGCCACCAATCAGTTTTCTTAGGTCGATTGGTCACCTTAAAATTGGTCTGCGAGAGTTCGGGGATCGGGAGTACGGTTACGCTAAAACAATATTGTTATAGCGCCCAAAATTTGCACCTTAGTTGATTTTAATTTTGTTTTACTTTGCTTTTAAATAATTTTCAGTTAATTTAGAAATTTTAACTGAATTAGTCGAAATGTGGATTTTTAAGTTAATTTGTATAGAATTTTATACTTCCGAACCATGGACTCTGCCGAGTCATTTGGACACGGAAGATTTGATTCCGAGCCATGGACTCTGCCGAGTCACCCGGACACAGAATTTGACGAAATTTTAAAGAATTTAATCCATATCGTTAATATGGATTTTTACCTTTTTATTTAATTTATTTTAAAAAGGTTGATATTTTCCAAACCGTAGATCCTGGAGAATCATTTGGACATGGAATTTAATTTTTATTTTTTAATTATTTAATTAATTATTAATTTTAATCATAATTTTTATTATTATTATTTTTTCTTAAATTTTTTTTAAATATATGTTTAAAAATAATTGATTTGTATATTTTAGAATTATTTAATTATGTTTGTTTATTAATTTTAATAAAGAAAGGATAAAATATTAACTTTAAAAAGAATAAAAATATGTTCCAAAAATAAAAAAAAAAGGATGGGAACTTTTTGTTTAAAATTTATTTTTTTGTTATCCTTAAAAATAAATGAATAAAGTTAATTATTCTCATAAAAATAAAAATTTCTTCTTTCAATTAAAAGTGAAATAAATTTAACTACCTATAAAAAAAAGATAATTACATAAAGCAAATAAAGGACAATTAATAATAATAAAGTGGGGCTTTTTTGCCATCCACACAATAATTATAACAATAATAAAAATTAGCAAAGTTAGTAAAGTTAATTGTTAACAACAATAATAAAAGTTAACCAAGTTAATTAAATTAATTGTTAACAAAAATAATAAAAAGTTAGCCAAATTAATTAAATTAATTAATTAACAACAATAATAAAAAGTTAGTCAAGTTAATTAAATTAATTAATTAACAAGAATAATAAAAAGTTAGTCAAGTTAATTAATTAATTAACAATAATAATAAAAAGTTAGTCAAGTTAATTAAATTAATTAATTAACAACAATAATAAAAAGTTAGCCAAATTAATTAAATTAATTAACAAAGTTAATTAAATTAATAATGATGGCCCAAGGCCTCATCGTTGTGAGTCATGATGACTGTTGAGGAGACTTCTAGGAGGAAGAACGCCTGGAAGGTGGATCGCCCCAAGGAGAGTACCTGAAAAGCTGGTAAACAGGGTTAGGAGGCCCCCGGAGTGTTTTTCCGGGGGGGGAGCCTCCGACGCCCAAGTCAGTGGTGGCCGGAAGAAGGAGAAAGTCACTAGCTCAAAGAGAAAGGCAGAAAAGTCTCGCCTGGTATTTTCTCAGAGTGTGGGAGCTGTATATCCGGCCTGCCAACCTCCTGTCAAGTATTTATTTCCTGTATATATAGGAATACCTAGCCCGTTCAGATCATGACACGTGTGCGGTCGGATGCTCCTGAACGTCTGGGCGTAGGGGACAGATAGTTGGTAACTAGATGGCCTCGAGCCTTGTGCTGAGACGGGCCATGATATGATTCTGATGGCGTCTGCGCGTCAGGGCGACTTTTTACGTCTGTGGTGGGACGTGTCAGAGGCTTCCTTAAATGCTTCCTTAAATGCGCCTGCCGTACTCCCGAGGTCCCTGGGCGAGGTCGTCCTCTAGTTCGGACAGAGCCTCTTCGGGAAGCCTACCCTCAGTTCGGGGGTTCCCAGTTCCAGGGGGTTCCGCCTTCGGGGATATCATATTCGGGCAGCAATGTCTGGTGCCACTTTTCCGAAGGCGCGTTGTTCACAACCTTGGGGGGCGAATGGAGTCCTCAAGTTTTACTGGCGTGCCGAGGCTCGGAGCTCTCAGGCTATCTCCCGAGGTGCATGATTCCACCTATTCCCGGGAAGCGCCAGTTCTTCTGGCCGTTGTTGTGGCAGGGTATTCGGCCAGATTGAGGCGACAGCCTTTGGCTATCACATGCCCCCCTCTGGAAAGCCGAAGTGAAGACTTCGGTTTGCATCTCTTTCCGAGGTTGCCGTTGGGAGTCTTGTTGGGAAGCATAACCTGTTCCGAGGTCGCACCTTTTGCCCGAGGGTCTGGGCTGTTCGGCCTTGGCCTATTCTTTGGTGTCTCCGAGGCAAAGCCTGTACCGAAGATACACCTCTTGCCCAAAAGTCATGGGCTGTTCAGCCATAGCCTGTCTCTTGGTGTCCTCGAGGTGGCCTGCTTTTTATTTCTGCAGGTCTGATGGCCAAGCGTGTCAGACTGAGCGGCGCGTCTCCATTTCTCAGGGATGTCAAACGACGTGTCCCAATCAGGAGGCGTGTCCCGGTTTTCCAGGCACGTTTGGGGAGGCACGTCCCCCATTTCTGCGCAGCGGTTGACACGTGGCTTCTTGCCATTGGAGGAGAGGCACGTCATTTACAAAGGGCGCGCCTTTTCGGGTGCAGCGGGCAGTTACGGCGACGGTTCGCCTCCAATGGGTACTTATGATGTTCTTTCGGTTACCCACCTTTGGCCTATAAATAGCCCATTCCATCATAAGTCCCACTTATTGTTTTTCTGCTCTTTTTCTGCTCTGCCCTCTGTTCTTGCGTTTTATCTTGCTTTCTGTGGTGGAGCTTCTTTAATCAGAGCTTTTTCCTACCAACTTTCACGACGGCGTCCTCAGGCAAATCTTTTGGTGGGTTTTGATTTTCAGAGTACTCTGATTCCTCTATTTTTCTGAGTTTTTCTGGAAAACTGTTGTTTTTTCCAAACTCGTCTTCTGAGTTTTTTTTGGAAACTATTTTCTTTTCCATCTCAAACTCTTTTTCATGTCTGCGATGCCTGTTCCCGAGAGCTGGAAACCTCTTCTGGCCCATCCTTGCTGTACCACCCCCGAAAAACTAGAGAGGTGGAAGAAAAAATTCTTTCTTCCGTCTTACGCTGTGACCAGACTGCCTCGTTCTAGCCATTTTGCTTTTTCAAACCGTGGCGACGAGGTTACCGTCTTCCGAGCCCAACTGAAGGCCGGACTTCGGTATCCTCCCCCGAAGGTGGTTTGCGAGTTCTGCCAATTCCATGGCATTGCTGTGAACCAGCTTCCCCCGAACGCGTACTGCTATTTTAACGCCTACCTCTGCATGTGTGGCGTGTTCGGGATAGAGCCCCACTTCATCATTTTCATGCAGTACTACAAGCTCTATGTGGTCCCGAAGGGTGGCTTCTATTTTCTGCTGCCTCGGGGATCCGGGAGCAAAAAATTCACCTTCACCTTCGACACGAAGGATAGCTGGCGGGGGTGGCAGCCTAAGTTCTTTTTCCTGAAGGTGGATAAGAACTGGTCTGGTGTCCCGACCAGATGGGCTCAGGGAGTGCTGAACGCAGACGTCGTTGATCCGAGGATGCTGCTGACCCCACCGTTGGCTTCCGTGTTCGCAGATTTTGACGCCCGCATTCGGGCAGTCGCTGACTGGGCTCCCGAGGTCTCTCCTCGTGCTCTTTACCCCTTTCCTATCAACTGGAGGTTGATGACCGAAGAAGTCCTTCGGGAGCTGAAAGTGGTTAAGGAGCACGTGACCGACCTCAATATGCCCGCTCCCGCCATCGCCGGGAAGGACTCCTGGCTGGTCAAGCTCCTTAAGGGGGAGACTTCTTTCGAAACTTTTGCCGAAAGTGAGTAATCTTCCATCCCTTTATACTTTTTCCTCGGACTTACGCTGATATTTCTTCTCTTTTTCAGAGATGGGCGATGGGGCTGCCGCTTATTACAAGGCCCTCTTTTCTGGCCAAGTGGAGAAGGGGGAGCAGACAAAGAAGGCGGCTTCCCGAAGAAGGAAGACGACAGGGGCGGGACCCTCGGCGAAGCGAGCTAGGAAGGCTCTCCAGCCTTCTCAGCCAGAGCTTTTGGAAGAAGAAGCTGGCGAAGACGCTGGTCTTGTTGAAATTCCACCGGCCGAGGTCCCCGCTACTTCCGCCGAGGTGCCTCCTCTCGACCTCGAGGCCCCCAGAAACACTGTAGTGGTAGAAGTACCCACCGCCGAGGGGAGGTACCGACAGAAGGGTAAGGGTCTTTCTTCCGAGGGGCCTGAGGATCCCGAGGACACTGTCTCCGAGGTTCCTCCAGGTATGCCTTTAGGCGAAGTTCAGCTCCTTTTCCTTTCGCGAATTTTTCTTCTGCTCCTAACTTCCTTCTCACTTTCAGGGGAGCCTCTTACTGCTGGCTGGAGGGCCATTCATGAGAGGAAACGGGCCCTGCGCGATGCCACAATCCCTGAGGGGAAGATCCCCTTGGAGCCCTTTTGGACAATCACGGAGGATATGAATTTGTTCTCCGACGATTGTCCGAAGATGACAAAAGAGATTTGGAAGGGGATCACCACTGACGCCTCCTTCCGGGCCATTGCGGCGGCTCACCCGGGGGATAATACCCTCGCCGCAAAAGTCACCGAGCATGCTGCTCAGGTATAGTCTTTACACTTTTTTCCTCAATTTTCTAAGTGTTTAGACTTGTACTAACCTGGACTTTTGCCTTGCCGTAGCTGCTGGAGTACGCTGGTTATCTCCGAGTTCGGGTGGCCAGACAGGCTGCCTCCAAGGATGCGACTTCACGGGAACTCAGTGAAGCGAAGGCTTCGCTTGCGAAGGTGATCGCCAGCAACCAGCAGCTGACAGCGGATTGTTCTCAGCAACTTGCTGCCGTTCGGGAGGAGTTCTCGAAGAAAAGAGAAGAACTTGAAAAGGACTCCTCCCGGAAGATTGCCGACCTCGGCGACCAAGTAAAGGGGCTGCTCGCCGCCAACGAAGATCTTGTCAAGGACAAGGCTGTTTCCGACAGTCTTGCGTCGAGGTTGATGGACGAGAACAATGCTCTTCAAGCCGAGGTCGAGGCTCTGAAGAAGGAGTCCGGAGAGACGCTGGGGATAAGCGAGCTCGAAGAGGAGGTTGCTGAGCTGAGGGACGAGGTCAATGTCCTTGGCGTTCAAAAACGTACTTCTGATGACATGGCCAAGGTCGCCTTTCAGGACGGCTTCTGCCTCGCTCGGCACCAGGTGCTGCAGAGGTTCCCAGATTTGGACCTCTCTTTTCTGGAGGGCCTAAATATTCCTGAGGGACCTCGGTGGCAGTGGTCCAAGGTCGAGCATCTGAAGCTTCCTGGTCTTCGTCCGCCCGGCTCTCCCTAGTTTGTTTTAGGGCTCCTCTTATTTTTCTCCTTTGTGCTCCTTCTTTGGGCACTTCTTTTGTAAGGCGATTTGCTCTAAATGAACAATCTTTTGGCTAAGTCCTTTCTTGCAAGTTTCTTCATTTCCACTGTCCCGAACACGTTTGCTTCAAGAGACTTTCGGAAAACCTGCAACCAAAGAAACTTTTTACCTTCCTTTGTCCCGAGCGTGCTCGCTCAAGAGACTTTTTGGAAAGTTTGTAAAAATTTGGCTAAGTCTTTTGCAGGCTTTTTGTTTCCTTTTATCCCGAACATGTTCGCTCAAGGGCCTTCGGAAAACCTTCAGGCAAATTTTTCTGTCTTCCTATTGTCCCGAGCATATTTGCTCAAGGGACTTAGGAAAATTTTCACGAGATTGCTCATTCCCTTTTTCCCGAGCACGTTCGCTCAAGGGTGTTCGGAAATTACCTCTGCTTTTGTTTTGGCGTGTACTTTTGCGAGATTCTTGCTTCCCATTTTTCCCGAGCATAGTGGCTCAACGGACTTCGGGAAGTCATATCTGCTTTTTTCGTGGCGAGCACCTTCGCGGAATTTTGTCCTGGACAATTTGGTATACTTAAAAATTTTCTCAAGACCATTCTTCTCCGGACCATCCTGTACTTAGAATATTTTTTGTACAATATATTTCTTCCGCTCAACCTTAGGCGTAGAATTTTTTCAGGGCGTCTGAATGCCAAGTGTTTTTCAATTCTACGCCTTCGGCGTCGCCAAGCTTGTACACGCCTTTTCGTACTTCGGCGAGAACCAGATAAGGTCCTTCCCAATTTGCGCGAAGTACTCCGTGAGATGGCCTTCGGGGTGCAAAGTCGGCCTTTCGGAGAACGAGGTCTCCTTTTTTGATTTCTTTTGGCCTGGCTTTTAAGTTGATAGCCGCGGCCACTCTTTGCTGGAAAGCTTTTCTTCTCAGCTCGGCTATTTCTCTGTGTTCGGCCACAAGGTCGAGCTTAGTTCTCAGACCGAGGTCGTTTCCGCCTTCATCAAATACTTGCACCCGTATTGAAGGCTGAACTATCTCTATTGGGATAATGGCCTCTGTTCCGAAGACGAGTGAGAAGGGAGTTTCCCCTGTGGCTCTTCGTGGCGTCGTTCGGTAGCTCCACAATACACTTTGGAGTTCTCCTGGCCATTTCCCCTTGGCTTCCCCAAGTCTCTTTTTCAGGCCATCTTTTATGGTCCTGTTTGATACTTCCACCTGCCCATTGCTTTGGGGGTGAGCTACTGGGGCGAAGTGCATCTTTATTCCGAGGTCGCTGATGAATTCCTGGAATCCTTTGTCTATGAACTGGGATCCATTATCAGCTACTAGTACCCTCGGTATGCCAAATCTGCATACGATGTTTTTCCATACAAACTTCTGCACTTCTTTTGCCGAGATAGTTGCTAGTGGTTCTGCCTCTACCCACTTTGAGAAATAGTCCACTGCTACCACGCAAAATTTCACGCCTCCGGGCGCTGTGGGGAGTGGCCCAATGAGGTCTATACCCCAGACTGTGGAGGGCCAAGGATAGTCTGCCGACGTTACTATTTCCGAGGGTATCCTCTGGATTTTTGCATGTCTCTGGCAACTACCGCACTTCTGGACGAACTGCCTTGCGTCCTTTCTCAGGGTAGGCCAGAAGTATCCTTGGCGGAGTATCACTGCTGCAAGGGCATCAGTTCCAATGTGCGAGCCGCACATGCCTTCGTGGACTTCTTCGAGGACCATCTCAGTATCCTCTTCGCCCACACATCTCTACAGCGGATTTGCATATCCTTGCCGATATAACTCTTCACCAATCAGGAAGAATCTTCCGGCGCGTCTTCGCAGTCTTGCAGCATTGCCGGCGTCTTCGGGAAGCTCATTCTCTGCGAGGTATCTCTTTATGGGGTCCTTCCACCCCATTCCCGAGGTCGTTACGCTTAGCACGGAAATGCTTGGATGGTCTAGCACCTCGGTGTATGTTTTGGACTTCGCTAAGCAATCTGCCTCAGTGTTATTCCGCCGGGGTACATTTTCGATCCGCACGGCGTCAAACTCTTGGATGAGTTTTCTTACCAGCTCGTGGTATTTTGCCAAGATTGGGTCCTTCGCCCCATAATCTCCTGCCGTCTGCCGAACTACCAGCTGGGAATCGCTGTGAGCCCTTAAGTTTCTCACGCCAATCTTTCTGGCCAAGCGTAATCCCGCTATGAGGGCTTCATACTCAGCCACATTATTGGTGACGTTGAAGCTGAACTTGATAGCCTTCATCACCTCTAGGCCTTCGGGTCCTCTGATAACTATTCCAGCTCCCTGGTGTACGGACCCCGAGGCTCCGTCAACATGCAAGGTCCATTCTGGCTCACCTTCTTTCGGATCTGAGTGGTTCTCCTCAGTGGTGGGTATTTCGGCGATAAAATCTGCCAATGCTTGGGCTTTTATGGCCTTCCGAGGCTCATACGTGATGTCGTGTTCGCCAAGCTCTATGCACCACTTGGAGAGCCTTCCCGAATGATCAACTCTCTTCATAACATCCCGTAGTGGTAGACTACTTCGGACGATGTTGGGGTGAGCCTGGAAATATGGTCGCAGTCTTCTTCCTGCAAGCACCAAGGCGTATATAGCTTTTTGAAGCAAAGGGTACCTGACTTCGGCGCCATGCAGGGACTTGCTGACGTAGTAGACCGGCCATTGTTTCGGCCCTTCTTCTTTTATCAGGACCGAGCTCACGGCCTTTTCTGTGACGGCGAGGTACAGTACGAGGGGTTCTCCCTCCCGAGGTTGTTGCAGAGTCGGCAGGCTGGCCAGGTAGACTTTGAGTTCTTCCCAGGCCTTTTGGCAATCTTCATCCCAGGGATGATTGTTTCTTCCGAGGTCGCCTTCCATCTTTGCTGCCTTTGTGAGGACTTTGAAGAAAGGTCTACACCTATCTCCGTACCTGGAAATAAACCTGCTCAGAGAGGTTATTCTTCCGGTTAGTCTCTGCACGTCTTTAACTGTGGCAGGAGTTCAGAACTCAAGCAGAGCCTTAATCTTCTCAGGATTGGCGTCGATGCCTCTTTCGGATACCATGTACCCAAGGAATTTTCCCGACGTCACCCCGAAGATACACTTCTCGGGGTTAAGGCGAATCCCGAAGGCTCTGAGCTTTTGGAAGGTTTCCTCCAAATCTACAACGTGGTAGCCGGGCAGCTTGCTTTTTACTATCATATCATCAACATATACTTCCATGTTTCTCCACATTTGGTCTTTAAAGACCTTGTTCATCAGTCTCTGGTAGGTGGCTCCTGCATTTTTCAGCCCGAAGGGCATTCTGATATAGCAGTACGTTCCTCCCTCGGTGATGAAGGCAGTTTTCTCTTCATCTTCGGGGTCCATCCTTATCTGATGGTAGCCGCTGAAGGCATCTAGGAAGCTCAGGAGCCCGTATTCGGCCGTTGAATCTACCAGTTGATCTATTGGCGGGAGGGGAAATGAGTCTTTCGGGCAAGCATCGTTCAAGTTTCTGAAATCAATGCACATCCGGAGTTTGCTGCTACCTTCTTTTGTGGCAATGACCACGTTGCTTAACCATTCGGGGTATTTTACCTCCCTGATAACTTCAGCATCCAATAGGCGCTGGACTTCGGTTTTCACGAAGTTGCTTTTGTGGGCTGAGATGCTTCGTTTCTTTTGCCTGATAGGTTTTGCTTCCGGGCTTACTTTGAGGCTGTGCTGTATTATGCCAGGGTTCACTCCTGGCATGTCTTTCGGCGAGTAGGCAAACAGATCTTTATTTTTTAGCAGAAAGGATACAAGATTTTCCTTATCACCTTTGGCCAAGCTCTTCCCTATTCGGGTAGATTGTCCTGGGACAAGATGTACTGCTTCCGTTTCTGCTTCTGCGGGATCTCCTTTTTTGCCTTTCTCCTGCGCCTTTGCCTCCACCGTTTGTGTAGAGCTGTTTGCCGGAGCCTTTCGTGTTTTTACAAACACCTTTCTTACCTCGGCTTGGTCGATGAAGACCTCTGCATCTCCATCCTTGGTGGCGAATGTGACAATCAAGTACTTCACATCGGGGCGAATGTACAGGTTCCCCTGAGTCTGCCTTCCAAGGATGGCGTTGTACGAAGACGAGACGTCCATGACGATGAATCTTGCCATTGTGGACGCGTACAACTCAGCTGCTCCGTCTACCGAAGTGCCTTTCATCATCAAAGGGAGGTCGATCCATCCGAGGACGGGTAGTTCGGATGGCCCAACGCCGAAGGTGGGCGTGGTGACAGGTTTCAGCTCGCTGCTGGAGATGCCCAAGCTCGGCAGTAAGTGAAGTAAGTGCGAGAATAGGACGTCAGCATTTGAGCCATCATCAAGCAACACTCTCTTGACGTCCCAGTTCCCTATTCTCGCCATTATCAGCAGCGGGTCGTCGTGGGGGAAGACGACAGTGGAGCCATCTTTGCGAGCCAATTTCTTTGATGGACTTTGATACTCCATAACCGCAATTTCTCTGGCCTTCCGCTTTCTTTCCGAGGATGGGAGCCCCGTGGTGATGGTTTGGATGACCCCTACTGGAGGTGGAAGGCGCCTTTTTGGACTTCTGTTTCTCCGCCTGTCGGAGTCATAGTCCTCGTTTTCGGCCCTCTCTTCCTCCTCTTTTCTGCCCTTTGGGGAGGGCATCCGCAGGTACTTGCGAAGTTGGCCCTGTTTGATCAGCGACTCTATGTACTTCTTCAGCTGGAAGCAGTCTTCGGTGTCATGACCGTGGTCGCGATGAAACTGGCAGAACTTCTTGGCATTCTTCTTATTATCGGCGGCCATGGCCTTTGGCCGCCGAATCTGCGTCCCTTGCCTTTCCAGCGCCATGAGAATGTTGGTCCGTGTCGTGCTCAAGGGTGTGAAACTTTGAGGTTTCTTTCCTCGCATTCGCCGTGGTCGACCTGTATGTTCAGAAAGATGCCGAGCTTGCTGGCTGGACCCTTCGGTGCGGTGATGATCAGACTTCGGCCCCGCCATCCTCAATTCCTCGGCTATCATGTGCTGCTCTGCCCTTCGGTAAAATTCTCCGAGGGTCTCCGGGGGGTCCTTTGAGAACTCGTAGAACAGCTGTGAGTCACGCCGAAGGCCCCGTGTCATAGCGAGGATGCGGATTTCGGGCCGGAAGTCCGGGACGCTGAGTGCTTCCCTATTGAATTGTTCCACATAGTCTCGGATCGTCTCTCCGTTTCTCTGCTCTATGTCGAACATCTGTACAGGCATTTTGGCCGTCGGCCTGCTCCCAATGAACTGCTGGGTAAAGGCTGTGGACAACTCCTGAAACTCAGTGATAGTCCCTGGGGGCAACGAATTGTACCATGCTGTTGCTGGGCCCGTGAGGGTGACTTCAAAGCATTTGCACATGGTAGCGTCATCAGCTCCGTGCATTATCATGCTCCGCCTGTACTTCGTCAGATGGGCCTGTGGATCAGTCCGGCCATCATAGATCTCCAGCCTAGGCACTCTGAAGTCGCCTGGCATAGCTGCCTCAACGACGGTGTGAATAAACGGGGAGCCATCTTCGCATAATGCCCCCGACAGCCTGTCCCAAACGGGTTTTCTGGTCACTTGCTTCTCCACTCTGTCCAGCCGTGCCAATATCCTTTCCATAAGCGCAGTGGCGCTAGGACCATTTTCGCGGGAGGGAGATCGACGGCGCCTTTTCGGGGAGCGAGTTCGGCGCAGAGGGGTCAGGGCCCTCGCCTCGGGCGACGAACTGCTTCGCTGTGAGACTCTCGGTCGCTTGGACCCGGTTTGTCCCACAGGCCGTTTCCCGAGGGCTATATCTTCTGTGGATGATTCTCCGCGAGGATCTCCACTTTCTGAACTGCGGTGTGTAGACTTGGGGCTTTTCTCCCGAGGGCGTGTTGATGAGGAGGGTTTCTGGGCCTGTGACTGCTGTGGCCATCTTCGGTCGATCTGCTGAGTCATTTCAGCAACGACCGAGCGCTGAAAGTCCCTCAAGAAGCTCATGGTGATTACCAGAGGGCGGTCCTCCTCGGGCGTAGAAGTCTCTGGGAGTGTCTGCTCAGCAGCCGGTTGTATCTCAGGTGCGGACGAGGACCTTGGGAGTCCCTTGTCCTTAGAACGCCGAGTCTCAACGACGGCAATCTGCGAGCGGGTTCCCACAGACGGCGCCAAATGATGGCCCAAGGCCTCATCGTTGTGAGTCATGATGACTGTTGAGGAGACTTCTAGGAGGAAGAACGCCTGGAAGGTGGATCGCCCCAAGGAGAGTACCTGAAAAGCTGGTAAACAGGGTTAGGAGGCCCCCGGAGTGTTTTTCCGGGGGGGGAGCCTCCGACGCCCAAGTCAGTGGTGGCCGGAAGAAGGAGAAAGTCACTAGCTCAAAGAGAAAGGCAGAAAAGTCTCGCCTGGTATTTTCTCAGAGTGTGGGAGCTGTATATCCGGCCTGCCAACCTCCTGTCAAGTATTTATTTCCTGTATATATAGGAATACCTAGCCCGTTCAGATCATGACACGTGTGCGGTCGGATGCTCCTGAACGTCTGGGCGTAGGGGACAGATAGTTGGTAACTAGATGGCCTCGAGCCTTGTGCTGAGACGGGCCATGATATGATTCTGATGGCGTCTGCGCGTCAGGGCGACTTTTTACGTCTGTGGTGGGACGTGTCAGAGGCTTCCTTAAATGCTTCCTTAAATGCGCCTGCCGTACTCCCGAGGTCCCTGGGCGAGGTCGTCCTCTAGTTCGGACAGAGCCTCTTCGGGAAGCCTACCCTCAGTTCGGGGGTTCCCAGTTCCAGGGGGTTCCGCCTTCGGGGATATCATATTCGGGCAGCAATGTCTGGTGCCACTTTTCCGAAGGCGCGTTGTTCACAACCTTGGGGGGCGAATGGAGTCCTCAAGTTTTACTGGCGTGCCGAGGCTCGGAGCTCTCAGGCTATCTCCCGAGGTGCATGATTCCACCTATTCCCGGGAAGCGCCAGTTCTTCTGGCCGTTGTTGTGGCAGGGTATTCGGCCAGATTGAGGCGACAGCCTTTGGCTATCAAATAATAATAACAATAATAAAAGTTAGTAAGTTAGTTGTTAGTTGTTAGTTGTCAACAATAAAAAAGGGTTAGTAATAATAACAATAATAAATAAGTAAAATATAAAAGGAAGGTTAGTAATTAATTAAACAAATAAAGATATTTGTTAGTTCTGCAGAGATCAAAAACAAAGGTTAGTGACTTAAATGAAAGAAAATGAAAAGATAGAGGATGAAAGAGGGGTTTACCCTTTTAAAATTAAAATTTGAATTTTGAGAAACAGGGAAAACGAAAATCGCGACGCTGGCGGCAGGTAGGCAGGGGAGCAAGGGAGGAGGGGAAGCTCAGGCGGCCGGGGCGACGGCGGGCGCAGGGGGAGGCGACGAGGCGACCGCGGCGGGGCAGGGTGACGGCGGCGCGGCAGGAGGAGGAAGGAAAAAGGGAGGACGGCCGGAGGAGGAA
Source organism: Aquilaria yunnanensis (assembly GCA_039654915.1). Lineage (NCBI taxonomy): Eukaryota > Viridiplantae > Streptophyta > Magnoliopsida > Malvales > Thymelaeaceae > Aquilaria > Aquilaria yunnanensis. Next base: position 83,307,739 of record CM077598.1, read on the forward strand.
GAGAAACAGGCAGGGGGCAAGGGTCGCGACGGCGGACGGCGGCGGAAGGCGACGGCGACGGCGACGGCGGGAGAGCAACGGCGACGAAGGGACGGCGAGAAACGGCGAGGGAAAGGACGGCAGGGCGGAACAACGGCGACCGGACGGCGTAACGGGAGGAAAAAGGTGGAAACGGCAAGGAGGATAACGGCAAACAAGGAAAGTTTGGGTCGTTTTTGAGTGAAGAAGCAGAGCCTAGGGACAAGGGCTGAAATTTTGGCCTTTTTTTAAAACGGAGCTCTAAGTTTTCTTTCTATTTTGTTCTGTGTTCAGCAATGAATTTGGAGGCCTATTTATAGAGGAAGTTTGGCTGAACTGCTCCTAATTAAATAATAAAAATAATCAAAACTTATCTCTTAAGTTGGTAAAATGACAATTTCAGTCCTTTACGTTTCTTATCCTCTGGATAATTATCAGAAGCTTCTGATTTTGACAATTTTGTGGTTTTCTGTTAATTTGGGCCAGAAACGTCCGTCTGGCCCAAAATTGATGCGAAAAATTACCCAAAGCTCCTGAAACTTTCAGAATTTGTCAATTTTGTCTGAAACTTCTCAATTTTGTCATTTTTACCTCAAACTTTTAATTTTTTGTCATTTTTTTCATGAAATTTTATTTTATTTCAAACATACACATATTCACACATATATCATTTTAAATCAAATTTTCACAAAACAAAAATATATTTTAAACTAATTAAAATTTTTTTAATAATAATAGTAATATATTTTTTTTTAAATTAATTTTTTTTTAATAAATTTTTTTTAAAATTTTAAAACACCCGGACGAAATTGGGTGTCAACAAATAGCATAATTAGATCATATACAAACTATAAACATAAAGGGGATACGTAAGATTATGAGTCCATCTCATCTAAGTTTTTATCATTTGAACACTTATAGTCCTACTTTTGCAATGCGGTAGGACCCCAATCATGGTTGCAAATGCAAAACTCCATTGCCTCTGGTGAGAACCTTGCTCGTATATCCAAAATCACTCATTTACCTAAGCTGAAAGCTAACTCGAATGACATGGTTAAAACAGGAACAACTAGAACCACCTTTGTAATGATGGAAAATATTGGAAATTTGTTGTTTTCCGCTTTCCACCGTTCCAAAATATCAACCTCACTATTCTGCCATATCAAGTTAAGGCATGCATCTACTTCACTATGACCTGAGGATGTAGATTGGGCTCATTTGAGAAGCTACTTGACTGGGTTGAATGATGTTGAGGTAGATGATGAAAAAGTCCTAACGAGAGAAGAAGTAGTATTTCCTACCTTATCCTTATACTGGTCCACATAAACATTGTATAACTCACACAATTGCTCCTCAAGTATGGTGGTCATAGCCAGAAGTAAGAACATTCATATGTACCATTTCTATGAAACCATAGTACCCGTCAAGGTGCTTTTTTGTGCCCGTGATTTTAACAGTTGGATCTAGTGTAGATGCAAGTAAATAGATGGAGGTGTATTAGTGAAATAGAAAATCCATTTTCCTTTTATGGCCTGGATGGTGTCTTTGAAAAACTCATCTTCTTTGTATTGTTTAAAAATGTTAACCAAATACATTAAAACCTTGTGTGTAGTGGGATAGTATACACTAGAACAGAAAGTGGTTGCCTCAAAAAAATACTGTTGCACAACGACTACTTTCGACAACTTATCATATTTCTCTTGTTTTAAAACTGTTTTCTTTTCTTTGACATTTATAAAATATGTCATATATGTAGCAAACAGAAGTGCATCCATCAAGATCTTATAAGTGGAGTTCCATTGGTGAGATAGTCAAGTTTAAAACATTTTTAGCTAATATTTAGCCCATTTTCAAGATAATATGCTTTGAAATCTTTAACAATTTTTTTCCATGACCTCAAATAATGGATTACCTACTAAATAGGAACAAGTTAAGTGACCAAAACCTAAAACCCTTTTGGACACATAAGTTGAAAATATGATAGACACATCTTATGTGAAAAAAAGTGGTGTCACTGACAGGCTCTAAATATTCCATCAATGTCTCAGTGGCAACATCATTGCTGGATGCATTGTCAAATGTGATTTTAATTTTCATGACAAAAAAACTCTTTGAAAGTTTCAAAAATGACCTTAAAGATGTTCCACCTGGTATGATCAACCTCTATCCATGTAATTGCATTGGTGCATTTTTTAATAACCCATTTTTCATCAATCCAATGTGCAGTGACGTAACAACAATCTTGTCCTATTGGTAATGTTCACATGTCACTAGTGAATGAAATGTGGTGATTAAGAGTAGAAAAATATGCTTGTAGGTTCAATTTACTAGCTTCATATTGTTTAAATGCCTCCCTTCTAGTAGTACTCCTAAATGTCTTTCTAAAAGCTAGATTTAATTGTCATTTAATCCTATTTTCTATATACATATCTTCAGCTTGTATAAATAGTTTCTTAGTATGTATCATCCATTCTACCATACCTTATCTACATTATTGCAGGTTAAGTCTAAAAATACCTGACCCAACAACAGTACTCTCCGATTGCTTTTGTCCACTAGAACTAGTGACTGCATTGGGATAAAGATTTGGATGTTTATGATCCATATGGCATTTGAGCAATCCCATGATAGAGTTCTTCTTATCCACCAGCTTAGTTTTGCAATCTTTACACTCTGTAAACTTTGCATCATTGTCGTCCACATCTTTTATGAAAACTTGGTTGAAATGCTCCCAAACTAATATGGTGAGCCTTAAGGATTTACCTTGTGCTTCTACTTTTGGGCAATGGCTTGTTGGGGTCAATTGGGTGCCATCTCCTCCACCTATACTCTTTGCCATCATTACCTCCACCTCTTTGACATCATCAATAGAAGGTTGATTTCAAGCCCCAAGTCATATTACACCATGTCAAACTACTCATCGTCATCTATAACTTCAATGTGGACCCCTCAGTTCATTGGCTGCGATCAAGAACGGGAAAAGGATCTTAACCTGGTGGTGTAGAATGAAGAGCTATCCACGCCCTTGAAAGTCCTTCCTTTTCCTTTCGATGCCATTCGTGAAAGAATAAGTAGAAATGCAAACTAAATTTGGAAGAGATTAAGGAAAGATTAAGAAAATATTAGCAAAATATACGTGAGAGCTTGAAGAAAATAAGAGAGAATGTAGTGGATGAGTAGAGAGATTGTAGAGATTGGTTTGAGGAACTGTTGTAACTAAAGGTCTCTATTTATAAGGGAGGCCATTTTTTTTTTACCAAAAAGCCCTCAAATTCTAGTTGTGGGAGGGGGGGCTAAAGTAGAATTCTGGAGCCCAAAAAGTCATAGAAAACCCCTTGAGGGATCTAAGCTGTCATTTTGCCTTTTTGTAAATTTTGCAAATGAGCTATTAGGAATCACTTGCATTTTATTGTTGGCATCGGCCTAGATTGAAGCCGACTTGCATGGGATCGGTAGGCATAGGCCAAGTCGTGCCATGGCCCGTGCCTGGTCCAAGCCCAACTTGGCAAATGGGTTATGCCCATATCACCTGCACTCCCTCTCCTCTAGGTCCAAACCCACCCCACTCTTACCCATTCCTAACCCCGACCTAGGCTGAGCTGAGCCTTGAACAGTCCATGCCAGTCTTGATCGCAAGCTAGTCTCAGTCTAGGCCGAGTCGGTCCATCCCATTGAGCACCTCTAAGTCCATATAAGTGAGTCATTTTTCGATAATCTTCTTGTTATTCTTGTTGGCTACCTCCACTGCACTGTTTATCATTGGTTGATAAAGTGCTGAATTGTGATGCTTGATTTTGAACTGTTGGCATAGGTTTTACTTCATCTTTAGCAACGGTTTAGGTGTCGCCACCAATCAGTTTATACCTAGGTTGATTAGACACCATTTATGATCTTGTATAGACTCAAAGATCATGAGTTAGTTATGCTAAAGGAAGACTAAGCATTGTTTTAACACCCAAATTGGTACCATGTGTTTAGTTTTGTCTTTTCCTAAGTTTTTGTTTCTTTTAATGCATAATCTTTGGTAAAATAATTTTTATGAATTTGTAATCATTTTAATTTTTTAAATTTAATTTTAAACTATTAATCTTACCAGACTAACCAAATGTGGGATTTGTTTAGATGTACTTGAAATGTTGGGATTTTACTAAGTCCACCAAGAATTTGGAAGGACATCTTGTTCAAACTGTATATCTTATTAGATCAATTAGATTTTGAACAAATAATTTGTCTTAGGATTTTTTCAAATTCACCAGGAACAATTTCTTAAAAATTTATTACGTACTTTACCACCTTAATTCAATTAATTTTTTAATTCTTAAAAAATTTAAATAAATTAAATTATTTAAATAAAATTTGTACTACTAATATTAAATCATAATTCCATGTGTTATTAATTTTTAAGCTAATTCATGGCTAAAATAAATAAGTAAATAGAAAATGGATTAATGATAGGGACAGCTAAGGACAGTTTCGCGAATGGCTCGTCCCTTCAGTTTGCATCATTGGCAATGTGTGGAAGCGATGGACAGAGCAAGATGAGGAAATGATGGCAAACCAAGATTGTTGGCTGCATTTGGGCTAGTGGTTGGAGGCTAGAAGCATCAGGCAATAGAGCTGACACTCTAGGGGTGGTGGCGCTGTTAAGAAGTCTATGGTTTCTTGGAAAGAGAATAGTGAGACAAGACATTAAAGTTACCATTTTTCCTTTTCTCAAAAAGCTTAAGATTCATTTTACAAATTTCTTAGCATTTATCCTTATGTTTTTCCAAGTGGCATCCCCTATTTATAAATGGGGGAATTATAAGCATGATTAACAAAGATTAGAAAGATTAAACCTCATCCAAATTAAATTTAAAGAGATTTAAATCTCTTAAGATATAATTTGGCCAAAATACTAGTCCAAGTACAACAAAACTCTTTGACTCTTGTTTTGGTCTTTAATTTTATATGAAATTTTAATTTAACCAAATACTTTATGGATTTTTCTAATTACCTAGAATTTCATAAATTTTTTTGAATTACCTCAAACTCTTGGGAGTTGGTGGTTTTGTCCTAAAATTTTGTATTTCACCCAAAATTTTTGAAAAGGCTCCATATTTCTTGTTACCCACTCCGAGATAGTCCAGTTATGGTGCCAAAACTGTACATTTAAACTCCCAGGTTTGGTGTGTCCTGTAGGTCATCAGAATAACACCCCTAGTGTACATACTCAAGTGACCCTCTTGAGCACTATGTAAATACATGCATATTGGTCTAACCATAACACACATATTTACATTTATGCACACTATGGCAGCTAAGAAGGAAAACACTAGCACAAGTCTTAGTTTTGACTTCCACACATTAGGCAATCTTCTTAAGTTCTAGTGACCAGCTACTGCACCTGTAACTTCCAGTAATAAACTGTATCATTCTAGCCACATACACCCATGTTTTATTTGCTCCATTATCAATTAGAGACTTATAGCAAACCAAGGAATTTTTTTTTACATCAATACCCCACCTATGGACCAAGTTATGGATTTTTGAAGTTGGTTACAAAATTCTGACCAAATCAACAGTAACTCAGCCAACTTTGCAACGTCATATCTTTGGCTACAGGGCTCTAAATCCATAAATTCCAAATCCCAGTTAACCCTCTAGATGTAGTCTAGGTGTGGTCAAAATTCGTTACCAAGATTCATTCTACACAGGGAGATATTAAACTTTAGGTCCAGAGTCAAAATTCTAGCGACTTTTGGACCATTTTGCCCATACATTTTTCCAAACCATGCAAACACTTCATTCACAAGGGGAAAGCCCTCCAAGGCTATCTCATATATGTCCATTACACATAGGAACTAAATTCCATTTATTTTAACAACTTTATGTGGGAAAAACAGAATTTACAAGTAAGCAGCCCATCATTCACACTTAGGCAGCTTTGCACCACATCACTTACATAGCCAAAACATTACTCAAATGTTCTCATACTTGTCTCATTTTACATACACTACATGAAAATGAATACATTCACTACAATATGGTCTTAACTCAGATAAATATGCACCCTAGGTTACAGGAGGTCCTGAGACACAATGGACTCCAAAAACAGGATGCTGGACAGCTGCTGCACAACACAATAAGTACCACCATTAAAAATATCAAATGTGCTCCTAAAATAACCAAAATCTCCAGATCACAACTATACATATGGAAGTTCATGTACCTGAAATTTCAGATCAAAACTCAAACCAAAAAGGTTAGTTTGAAGGTGATCTTTCTGCTGGACCTGAAATGACAGAATTGAGGGGAGTAAGTTTCATTGAGAAACTTAGTAAGGGTAGCACTTGGATTCAATAGGCAATGTAACCATCATTAAAACCTGCATCAAAATACACTAAAACACAAAAACCACAATGCATATATACAAGATATAGCAACCAAATGCAGCAGCCAAACACAAACAACAAACACATGAAATGTGGCAGCAACATATACCATAGGTTAGTCCATAAAACACATAATAAACATAACCAAATCACTATTGCAGCCCTCTTCAAGCTAATGCTTGGTCTTAGGAGGATTTTAACACTAGTTAGTACTAACTTTTGGGCTCTAGAAACCCAGAAATTCGCTGCCATCAGTGTGCACTTCACACTAGGCCTTTAATAAGTGCACTCCCCTCACTAAGCTTGGTTCATCAAGCACATGGCTCTCTTCCAAGCTTAGCCCTAGCTTCATGGATGTTTGAAAATTACATAAAACAATCGATGAGAGCAAGAGAACCCTTACCTTGATGGGTATGCTGAAATTGGAGCTTGATCCTAGGTGCACTCAAGCAATAGCACCAAATAGCTTCCAATTGTGCTTCCTTGACTTCAATTGCAAGTACTTTTGAGTTTGAAGGTATGGTGGCTATGGAGGAAGTGTGGAGGAGAGGGCTGGCTTTCGTTTTTCTGGTGGAGGCCAAAATTTAGAGAGCAAAGGTGGTCTTGACTACTTAAATAGTCAAAAGTACACTAAACACACTTAAGTAGTCTTAACCTTGTCTTATGTCATTTTCCTTGCTACAAGACTATGGTTTCTTAGTCTTAATCTCTTGGCCCACATTTGACCATCCTTATCTTCCTTTAGCAGCCCTCCTTATGTGGGATAACCCCACAAAACTTCCATTTGACTTAAGTCATAGACATACACATCTTAAGGCCTACATTAGAACACTTAGGTCCTTTATGCCTTTTTGTGTTTTCTTTGTCCTTAGTTGTCTTCCATAAGCAATTTTGTCCTCCAATAGCACTTTCATACCACTCATATCCTTCCCATAACTCTCCAAATCTCTTTTGTGAAAGTTTTGCAATTGAGTACCCGAATTTCCAAAATCTTACAAAAAAGTCCGTAGGTTGCTTGACAAACAAGCAATCCTTAAGGCTTTTCTTGGGGACCAAGTTACCAACTTGGAACACTTTTAAGGAGGTGTTGATCATATTTTTTCCCCCCACACTACAATCACTATGGTGAGAATTACACAATATAATAGTTTTTAGCCATTATGACACACTTGTAAATCTCCCATTTTGTGAGGTGGTAACATTTCTCCCTAAATATTCTAAGCTTAATACATAGAAAAAACTGGGTGTCAACAATTGCCTCCCGTTGCATGTTTTATGGAACATGGAGTATGCAAAGATGTTACTAAATTTTGTCTAGCCTTTTACCTCGAACAGTGAGAACTTTCCCACTGTAGCAAAATCTGAAGAAGAAAAACTCTTTTATCCTTTATGAGGTTAAAGAAATTTCCTTATTACCTTACGATAAGAACCTTCATATCATCCCTGATAGCTTCAATTATATATTGCCCTTCAAACAATTCAACAAACTTAACCCATTATCTCTGCCTATGCTCAAGTCATATTTTATTTCTGACTTCATTATTCTTTTTTGTTTCCCTCTATTAGATCTCAGCAACCTTAACCATGTTGAAGGTTGCAAATGAAATATTTTTAGCTAATGTCATTTTGATCATTGTAGATTTTTATCTGGTGCAACAAAATCTAGCTTTTCAGCCTTACCACTTCGACTAAAAGATATTGCACATAGGCCTTAGAATCTTTTAAAGAGCATGTCATCTTCATCTCTTTCTTATTCTCTATGCCCTTTCCTTCTTCTATCATGCTTTCTATTATGAGCCATTCTTCCCCTATGAGACATTAGCCCTTGTTCACCATCCAACATGGCAATTTGTGTGATTTCTTGATGAGGATGCCTAACATTCTCATTCTACATCCATTCCTCTTGTCTCATTTCTCACCTTACCATTTTGGCCCTGGGGTTTGTTCTATCATCATCTTCATCATTGCTACCTTGAGCATATTATTGTCATTCTGCACCCTAGCACCACCCATTTGTTCAGCTTTTCCTTGTGGAAGGGCCTACGCATAGCCATCTAGGCTAGTCCCAATGGTGCTTAAGGCGAGTTCTGTGTAGCTTGAGGCTGATTTCATGCAACCTAAGCATGTTCTAAAGTAGCAAGTTTGACCAAAATTCCCTCCAATGTTGTATTCAAGTTTTGCATAATTTGCTCCAACCTTTTTTGTGGTCCAGCAGTATTAACATGCTTAGCAACCAAACAACATTGTGGATCATTTTGATTCTAATACCTTCTTTTCCTTGTGTTTTCTAATCCTGCTCCAATGCTAATGTGAGTAAAATAGTCCAATAATACAATCTAGTGATGTTTCTATAGCATGAGTAGTAAATTTTTTTGAACTAACAGAAAATACCTAAAGCTGGCTCTGATGCCACCTTGTCATACCCAAGTGCCAACACCTAAGTAAAAACTCACTTAAATGTTGTGGGTGACTCATGCCTTACATAACCTTTACACTATGTAGTGAAACTGTAGGGTTTTGGGAGCCAAACAAGTTTACCAGAAACTAACCAAAACCCTCAAGGATCCAAGTAAAATAGAATAAATGGGATGTTAAAAAATGTTTATACCTAGTCTGCTAAGATCTTTCACCCAACTATTAAGTCGAATCATAAACTTGAATAGTTGATGTGTTCATGCCCTCTACAATATCCACACAAACCACTCAAATCACCATGCCTCCACCAAGTGTGGTAGGTGTGTCCTTGCAGCCGCAGTGCTAGCTTGCGCCCTCCAAGGAAAAGCAAAAGGAGAGTACGGCTGGAACTTTTCAGAACCCTTCTGATTTCGTCTTTAGGGAGGCTAGGGTTGGAAAATCCTTACTATATGATGTATATATATAGTGAGGCTTAACTCCCAAGACTAATAGGTTTCAAACCCTAATCCAATTAGGTCTAATTTTGGCTCAACCTTTGAGCCAATTATTGATCCAAAATTATCATGAAACCAAAAATAAAAATTTGGCCCATGCACTCAAATAATCCAATAGGCTCTATGTGTGTGACCTAATAGGCTCTTATTACATTGGCAATGATCATAAATCACATTTATGATTATAAACAATAAGCTGTATCTAGCAACACATTATTGTTACCCAAGTGACAAGATAGTTGGTGATTCGACTAAACCTCTATGATCATTGTTCATATATGTCATTGTCCCTTTGTCCCTTTGTCCAATATATCAAGACTGAGCACAAGACATAGAATGTGTCACTGTCGTATAGTCTAATTTAAGGCTTCTTGATTGTCGAGTAAACTGACTAAAACTAATGACATTGATTTCCCATATCAACTCATCTAAGTATGGCCATGCATTTCCTCAATCTTACTCAATCAAGGGGTTTAAAGATATCACTCCCATTACATAGGGGGGCAAATCCCATTTTCATCATACAAAACCCTCCTCATGATATGTGATATACCCAATGACAACCTTCGTATTCGCTCAATTATGAGCAACAGAAGGAAGTATCAAAGTATGTGACTCACATATAGGGAACCTTGATGACCTTAGTCAAAGGACTACATATATTATGATCACTATGAGAATCACTTATGACATTCATATAATGATCCATGTAGCGTTCTCATGGTGGGTCAGCCCAGTACATAAGTTCTCCAACTTGTACTAATACGCAAACTACATATCTCATATTAGTCGCCACACATGTTAGTCATTATGTATTATTACAACCCACTCCACAATAATACTAGACCAGGGACGTTTAAGAATACTATTATTCTAAGGTTCTAATTATGTTTGATTATGTCACACAAACAAAATAACAAACACATTTATTGGAATAATGCATAAATAAAATATCATGACTCAATGTGCAAAATACAATTATCTCATGATTGGCTTTTGGGCACAACACTAATAGAAATATACCTTAACAGAAACTAGGATACTAGGCTAATAAACTCAATGGAACAGTAAAACTATTAATAACCTTCTTGTTGCCCATGATACTTGCAAGCTCTAATCCAAGCCTCTAACACGCACTAAGGTTGAACCAATAATAAAAATTGATAAAAGAAGGGATAAGAAAGATAGAAGGTAAAAAGGAGAGAAAGAATCAGAAGAGAAATTGAGACGGAGGTAAGAAAGCACTAAAAGTGCCAAGGAGTTTAGAAAGAACAAAAGAAAGATAAATAACAAAAGTAACTTTGTAACTCTTATTAATCTATGTTGAACATACATACTGATAGTTGAAGGGATCGTGTGGGTTTGGCCCAGAAGCTTGGTGAACCTAGGACTGGTGGTCTACATACAAAGATAGTGTCAAAACATCAGGATTTGTTCCCTGGAGAAAGCACCTGACACTCAAGTTAGATTTTCGGTAAGTAAAGAGTGGCAAAGAGGAGTGAATAGTTAGAATGGCCTACCTTGATATTGGTGATTATGGGGGTTTTATATAGATGGGGGGAATTCTGATGAATTCATTCTAGAATAGGAATTCGATAGCTTATCCAGTCATTATGGGGTACTATTTCCATTTAAGATGAGGTTTCCTTGTAAGTGTATTTGGGTCTCCTTGTTGGACACACCAGAAGCTCTTTATTGGTTATAGGCCTTGAGTTGGGGCAATTTCCTACCAATAGGCCCATCCCCACAAGAAAATGTGGCCCAAGGGTCATGCATTTTCTTAAATGTCATCATTTCTTAGAAGGGAGGGATGTGTCTGGTTGGGGGACGGGGTGTGAATCCTCCCCTTTGTTCTCAAGCCGACATGTCTCACATAGCATTGTTTAGGTTGAATGTGTGATGCCTTTCCCATTTACTTCTTGGGGAAGTTGTGAAAATGTTACTATTTGACCCCTTACTTCCTTTGGTGTTGTGCCACTATGACACATGGCAGGTACAATGGTCAGGGAAGAGATGAAGTGATGCCTATTAAATGCGCCTCAAGGGAGTGACCGGGCGGGATCACTTTGGCAGCTATTAGTGGCCATGTGCCCTCCTATTAGTGATTGAAAAGTTTGCAATGATTGTAATGGCAGTTTTAATGAGGAAACCCAAGATTCAAAGGTTTCATTATATATGCTGTGAAGGTTTTCACCTCATTGTTTCACCATTTGACGATTTTACCTTGTTGCTATTCTAAACATTCTACGTGCTTTCTTGCTTATTGCTTGCTCCCTGCGAGACTTCCTGTTGAAGTTATCCTCCTTCTGGTAGGGTTTCTTCTCTACCCTGTAGTTAGGTAAAGAATCTCTGCTTTCTATTGCTCATAATAGTGGTGTTTTTTCTTTTGGTACTTCTTGTTGGGGTTGTTATTTTGGGTTTTTTGGCCGCTGTCGGTCATTTCTCTACCACTTGGTTGTGCTAGTAGTAGCCTTGATATGTTGCACAATGGTTTTTCTAGATGGCATCTCCATGATCACTATCTAGGGTTGCCATCGGTGAAGTTGATTCTTCAAAAACACCATTTTTCCCTAACATAGAGGTGTTGAGGGGTGTTGTGACACAACATAACAAGGGTAGTTTGGTGATGAATGTCTATCAGTACTACTGGTCTAATAGAGTCATGGCTGCCCTTTCCCATGATAAGTCATTGAGGGGCAAGGGCCTAAAGGGTGGCAGCAAGAAACTGATGTCCTTACTATCTTCAATAACTAGCTATAGGTGGCGTTCTGTTTGCCTGTGCATCCGTTGGTGGAGCAGCTATGTAAGCACTACCAGATTCTGCCATCACAGCTAGTGCTGAACTCATTCACGCACATCAATGGGTTTATCATCTTTTATAAATTGGCATGGGTAACCCCATTTCCTGGAGGTTTTTTTCCTAGTTTTATATGCTAGATTTGAAGGATGTAAGCTTCTTCCATATTATCCCCATCAACCGAGGAAGGAACAAGTCTTTTGCCTTTAAGTCCTATAAAGACTCTTAGGCAAGATGAAATGAGTGCTTCTTCTTCACACTTAGGGAACAGGTATGGGGGTTCTCCTGCCAGTTTGCCAATGCTCCCCATTAGGCCCTGGTTTAGCCATCGCTTATACTTTGGGTTGGTAACCTAGCTAGAGTCGATGGTGGGGAACAACAATTTTATGGAGTTATTCCCCCATCCATTACACAGAGATTAATGAGACCACCCTCAAGTGGTAGGGGATCAACATGGCCCATCAGACTTACCAAGACCTAAGGAACCTTTCCAACTAGAATGAGGGTCAGGAAGAGATGCTGGTAGAATCTTATGGGATCGCTTCCAAGGCTCAACGGATCTCCTCGATCCCTAAAAGTTATGTTTTCGATAGTTGCTATATGTTCCTTTTGTTTTTGTGCTAAGCCTTAGTGCCTAATTGGATTATACTCTTTTTCTAGGGATGAACAGCTGAGCTAAGGAATTTCTGAGGAGGCGTAATGGCATCGTGATGCCTTAGCTGATGCTCAGAAGATCAACAATCTTCCTGCTAGTGTGGCACATGCTACGGGGGCCCTTTATTCCATGCCAACCTCTAAGGTGGTAGAGTTGCTTAAGTCCCCTCTAAAAGTTTAACTGACTCGTAAGTGGTCGCACCCTGCGGACCTATCAGAAGGCGGTGCCTCTGAATATGGTGGTAGGGCACCAATAAACAACTTTTTCTACTCTAGTTTTGTAGACTTAACATCATTTTGTATTAATTATGGATTTTTCATCCAGCCACTATAGAAAAGCACGAGAGGACACCCAAACCCATCCTTACTATGAGCCCACAATCGGTCGTTATGTTGTAAAAGCAAAAGGCGGCATGAGGGGTATCCTAGAAGCATAAGGCAACCTTGAAGCCATCAGGGGAGGGGTCTACTTCTCAGCCTTCCCCTCTTACTTAGATGCTAGTGGGGATAGACCATGAAAAGTTGTCTATGGCTTGGCAATGGCTGCTAGAGCAAGTAGTGGAAGAGTGTATCTTACCTTGCAATGTGATCCCTGCACAACGTTAAGCGTAGAGGCAAAGCTTGTTGTTGAGGGAGGTCATGCCTAACTAGGTGTTCTAACCTTAATGGGTGGTGGGTGTTAGTAAGTCAATCATCGAGGATAAGATAGACATCACTCACTGTATTCTTAAAGGGTTAAAGACCACCAGGGATTGATACTTCCTTCCTCAGCTTCCTCGAGCAAAGAGTGCCCACCTAATAAGTATAGGATGCAGCTTGTTCCAAGTATATTGTTACCACCTTACAAAAATGGGAGAATTACAAGTGTGTCATAATGGCTAAAAATCATTATATTGGTAATTCTTACCATAATGATTGAAGTGTGAGTAGTAAAAGGCATGATCGACACCTCCTTAAAAGTGTTCCAAGTTGGTAACTTAGCCCCCAAGAAAAGCCTTAAGGATTGCTTGTTTGTCAAGCAACCTATGGACTTTTTTCTAAGGTTTTGGAATTTCAGGTACTTAATTCCAAAACTCTCAAGAAAGAGATTTGGAGAGTTAGGGGAAGGATATGAATGGTATGAAAGTGCTATTGGAGGACCAAATTCCTTATGGAAGACAAGTGTGGGCAAAGCAAACACAAAAAGGGCTTAAGGACCTAAGTGTCCTAGTGTAGGCCTTTAGTTGTTTATGCTTTTGACTTGAGTCAAATGGACAAATATTGGGGTTATCCCACTCAAGGGAGGACAGCTAAGGCATGGTAGGGATATGGTCAAATGTGGGCCAAGAAATTAAGTATAATAAACCAAGGTTTTGTAGCAAGGAAAAGGACATAAAGCAAGGTTAAGCTTGTTAAGTATATTTTCTGCATGTAAGCTCATTTAAGCCCATTTAAGTGGCCAACTCACTTATCTTTCTCCTATTTTTGGCCTCCTCCAGCCACTGCACCCAAATTTTCTCCAAAAAATTGTATTAATCTAGCCTTGTAACCCCTTATTTTCGTTGCTCCACTATCAAGTAGAGACTTAGAGCAAACCAAGGAATTTTCTTTTACATCAATAGCCCACCTATGGACAAAGTTATGAATTTTTTAAGTTGGTTGCAAAATTGTGACCAAATAAACAGTAACTTAGCCAAGTTTGCAATGTCATATCTTGGCTACAAGGCTCCAAATTTAGAAATCAATTCCCAGTTCAACCTCTAGATGTGGTCTAAGTCTAGTCAAAATTGCATACCAAGATTCCTTCTACACAGGGAGATATAGGACCTTAAGTGCATAGTCAAAATTCTAGTCACTTTGTGACCATTTTGCCCACACAAAATTTCATAAGTGTGCAAAAACTTCATTCACAGGGGGTAAGCCTACCAAGGCTATCCCATACATCTTCAACACACATAGGAATTACATGCTCAAACATCTAGCAACGTTATATGGCCAAAACAGAATTTACAAGTAAGCAGCCTATCATTCACACTTAGGCAGCTTTGCACCATATCACATACATAGCCAAAACATTACCCAAATGCTCACATACTTGTCTCATTCTACATACACTACATGTACATGCATACATGCACTACAAAATGGTCTCAACTTAGCTAAATATAGACCCTAAGTTATACGAGTGCCTGAGACACAATGGACTCCAGAACAGGATGCTGGACAGCTGCTACATAACACAATAAGCACCATCACTAAAAATACCAAATCTACTCCTAAAATCACCAAACTTTCCTTATCACAACTAGACATATGGAATTTTAAGTACCTAAAAATTCAGAGCAAAAATCAAACCACAAAGGTTAGTTTAAAGGTGATCTCTCAGCTAGACTTGAAATGATAAAATTGAGGGGAGTAAGTTTCATTGAGAAACTTAGTAAAGGTAAAAATTGGACTCAATAGGCAATGTAACCATCATCAAAACCTGCATCCAATGACACTAAAACACAAAACCACAATGCATATATACAAGATATAGTAACCAAATGCAGCAGCCATTCACAACCATAAAACACATGAAATGTAGCAGCAACATATACCTTAGGTTAGTCCATAAAACATATAATAAACATAACCAAATCACTATGGCAGCCCTCCTCAAGCTAATACTTGGTATTAAGAGGATCTTAACACTACTTAGTACTAACTTTGGGCTCTAGAAACCCACATTTGACTGCCATCTTTGTGTACTTCACACTAGGCCACAAAACCTTCAATAAGTGCACTCCCCTCACTAAGCTTGGTTTATCAAGCTCATGGCTCTCTTCCAAGCTTATCCCTAGCTCCATGGTTGCTTGAAAATACAAAAAACAACCCATGAGAGCATGAGAACACTTACAAAAGTGGGTAGGCCAAAAATCAAGCTTGATCCTTGAAGTATCCAAGCAATAGCTTTAGTTTGCTTTCAATTGCCTCCTTTTGCCTTCAATTTCAATCAATTGCAAGTTTGAAGGTGTGGTGGCTATGGAGGAAGTATCACTATATTCTTGGGCCAGAGGAGGCTGAAAATGGGACAGAGATAAGTGAGTTGGCGACTTAAGTGGGCTTAAATGAGCTTAAGTGCACAAAATGCACTTAACAAGCTTAACCTTGCTTTATGTCATTTTCCTTGCTACAAAAGCTTGGTTTATTATGCTTAATTTCTTTGCCCACATTTTACCATATCTGTACCATTCACACTTCAATCACTATGGTGAGAATTACACAATATAATGGTTTATAGTCATTATGACACACTTGTAATTCTTCCATTTTTGTAAGGTGGTAACATATATTCTTGTCCAAGTCATTGGTGTTTGAAGTGTTTTTTGCATTGATTTTAATAATTTTGGTTTTGGTAGGAGGCCATCATCACCTATGGTATGGGGGAACATTGGGCAGCCCTACAAAAAGGCTCTATATTCCCAGCTTGAGGCTTCTCATCGTGAGAAAGACTCCTTGAAGAAGGAGGAGAGCGAATGCACCACTCGGAGTGGCCTTGTGAATGACCTCAAGCTGATGATGGAGGCTAAAGAGGCGGGGGAGGCTTATGTTAAGGGGCTAAAGAAGGAGGAGAGAAACTTGAATGATGCTCTTATGTCATCTAAGGAGAGGGAGGTAGAGGCCCGGAATGAAGCTAATTGCTAGGTGGCCTTGTTGAGGTGGCAGCATTGTAGATTGATGCTATCGAGCAGACTCTACTGATGGATCAATATGTGCCACTTGGATCGAGGATCGTTCACGGTAAAGCCAGTTTCATCTTGGTTGTGGTTGCTATGCCCATAATGGAGCGAGTTGCCTTCATAGGGCATGAGGGCCATTTAGAGTACTAGTGCCATCAAACCAAGGCCAATGCTTGAGCAAAAGGATCTTTACTCACTCCTTTATAAGGTAGATAAGGGGTTTAAGATAACTGCCATACAGGAATTGAAGGAAGGTTTCCTTTCTTACCACTTTCAAGTGGAGCAAGCTAATCCGAACCTATATCTTTCTTTCTTTTCAACCCACGAAGATTTGGGTTTGGATTATAGGTCTTAGATAAAGAAAGGGAGACTAGGATTCCTACCTTTGATGAGGATGCGTCGATGTCAAACCTTGATGTGGACTCTCTTCCTAATGAATTTTAAGAGGTATTATGGCCAACCCCTTTAAGTATCCCTTTGAAATCCTTCCTACTATTGGTAATTTTTTACACATTGTGATTATTTCTTGAGTTAATGAAGAGTTTGTTTTGCTTAGTAGCTTTGCATTTGTCTATGATTTTTATGTACATGCCTTTCTCGTTGTCGTGGGTTTGTGTATGAGAGTAGCCTCTATGACAACCTTCTAGGTTGACGTTCACAAACTAGGTTAAGTGTAATGATATACTTTAGTTGTCATAGGGGCCTTTGGTCTTCACATGATTAAGTAGGCTTTATAGGTATTTTTAGAGATAGTGTTGGCCTTTAAGTGATTAAGAAGCCATAATAGGCTATCTTGTTTTATGAAATAAATGAATCATTGAGGAGAAGTGTCTTTACTTTATTGGGAGAATATGTCAAAATGCAATACGGTTCATCATAGAAAGTCTAGTATAGTGCTACAATATAATTATGGAAAGAAAGGTGATAGATCATCTGAGTGATAATTTCTGGGTAGCTTTCTTCCTTCTAGGCTAGACAGTTCATAAATGCCCTCTCTGAGTTTTCTTGTGACCAAGTAAGTTCCATCCTAGTTGGGTATTAATGACCCATGTCCTAGGTTCCTTCCATTTAACTCTGCATTGACTAGGGCTAGGCCAACTACTTGTATGTGTTTTCATCTCACTTTCTTGTTGTGAGTGAGGGCAGTTCACTGTTTAAAATCTCTCATATGGATCCTAGCGTCCTCTCTTAGCTTTTCCTAAAGGTAAAGGTTTCCCTCAAGTGCTTTGTCATTTTTGACGGGATGGTAAGCCTAGGTCCACAAGGTCGGATAAGAGATTTCCACCAGGATGAGGGCAGCAGTCCTGTAGGACAGCGCAAAGGGTGATTCTCTAATAGGCCTTTAAGGCATTGTCCTATAGTCCTATAAATTCTTAGTAGCTCTTTTGTCCATTTTCCTTTAGCTTCACATAGTCTCCTCTTTAAGCCTTCCTTGTTGGTTACCTCTACCCGCCCATTAGACTATAGGTGAGATACAAAGACAAAGTAAAGGTGAATGCCTTCCTCTATAAATTGGCAAACATGTTGGTTATCAAACTGGTTGCTGTTATTAGTAATAATGGCTCATGGGCACCCAAACAAATAGATGATGTTTTTCCATAAGAACTTGATTATCTAAAGGGCCGTGATGGAGGCTAGGGGCTCCACTTTTACCCATTTGCTGAAGTAGTCAACGGCCACAATGCAGTACTTGACGTGTCCTGAAGCCATGGGGAGTGCTCCAATCAAATCCAATCCCCACATAGTGAATGGCCAAGAGCTCATAGCCAAAAAGGTACCGGAGGAGGGTAGCCTTTGTATTTGTGAGTTAAGCTAACAATTATAGCATTATTGGACAAAATTTTCTCTCATCCTCTCTAGCGGTAGCCTAGGTGCAAGGCTTTATGGGCCAAAGAGTTGGCACCAACATGTGCCCCGTAATCCCCCTAGTGGATCTCTTGGAGAACATGCTACCCTTCTTATGGTGTTAGGCATAGCTACAAGGAAGAGATGAACCCTTATCTATATAGTTCATTTTCAATGATGAAAAGTCATATTGCTCAGATCCTGATCCTTCTTTTTTCTTTGGAGTCCCATTCAAGGCCCTGGTCTCAAGGTAATGTATGTCTAGCATCCTTTAATCATCTTTAAGGGCCATACAACATATCATGTGACTTGAGGGATCTGTCAGTTCTTCTATCACGGCCTCTTCCCCTACTTTTGAGAGGGCATCTACCCTCGTATTCTAAGTCTTTGGGATCTTCTAAACCTGAATGAGGTCAAACATCTTTATGAAATTTTTTCCATATTAAGGTATTTCCAAAGAGTGGACTCTTTTCCCACTATTATTCTCGTTATTTAGTTTACTATTAACTGAAAGTCACGGTATGTCAGTAGGCAATGTACACTCACTCGACCAACCATCCACAGGCCGATTATGAGGGCATCACATTCAACGACGTTGTTTGTTATAGGAAAGTGAAATTTAATTATGAGGGTCACTTCTAACTTTAGTATACCCTTGAGCACGATGCCTGTTCCTTAGTACTTAGGTCCTGAGGCCCCATTGGCATACATTTACGAGATGCATTTTTCTTCCCACTACTATTCATGGAATTTTTCCACCGGTGCCATTTCAGTCACAAAATCTATGAGGGCTTATACCTTTGTAGCTTTTCAAGGCTCATCATGGATATTGTATTCTTTTAGCTTGATGCACCGTTTAGCAAGTCTATCGACTTATCTAGTTTTTGAAGAATGTCCCATAATGATATCTCTGTTCTTACAATAATGTGGTGCATCTAAAACCATGGTCGTAGTTTTCATGAAGCCATGACAAGGGCTAGGACTACTTTGTTGAGTGAAGGATATCTGAGTTTAGCCCCTTAAGGGGTCTAATTGACATAATATGCTATCCATTGTTCTGGCTTGTGTTCTTTTGCGAGTACAACACTGACTAACCCTTCTATGACAGCTAAGTAAAGTACAAGGGGCTTATTGGCCTTGGGCTGTTTCAGTGTAAAGATGTGTCATAAGTAGTATTTTATCTACTAGAAGGCATGACTACATTCGTCCATCTATTTGAAGATTGCCTTTCTTAAGTGTCTGGAAGAAAGGCATGCAATGGTTACCAAAGTGTGATACGAACCGTCCAAGGGCGGTTAGCCTTCCAGCTAGTTTCTGTACATGCTTTTTATTATGAGCCTTAGGCATTGTGAGGATGGCCTTGATTTTCTCTAGGTTTGCATTGATGCCTCTGTCAGAGACCATGTAGCCAAGAAATTTACCAGCGCCACTGCCAAAGGTGCATTTCTTGAGGTTGAGTTTCATGTTGAATTGCCGTATTCTTTGAAAGGTTTTTCAGAGGTCATCGAAGTGTTGTTCTATTTCATGGCTTTTTATGATCATGTCTATCTTGGGAATCTCACTACGAGACCATGCGAACACATCTATATTTGATTTTAAGAATTGGATGAATGACTATCTTACCTCGACTGGACAATCCTTGCCAACGTTTATCATTTTCCTAAAGATCACCTCTTCCAGCTCAGTGTCCTTAGGCAAAGTTACACCTGTCTCATTCTCTGATGGCATCTTCTCTCTAATTTTTGCCTCCGTTGGCATGAGCTCACCTTCTTTTGGCCTTCACAGTGTCATTAGTAGCCCTATCATACTAAGGCCTGGTCAATAAAGATAGTGGCATCCCTAACAGGGGACACAAAGAGCATCTTTACCCATGTAACATTGGATCGGATATATAATTGTTCCTAGGCTAGCCTGCCAAGTTTGGTGTTATAAGATTATGGGACATCCAAGATTAGAAATTTAGTGGTATGAAAATTGTAGGCAACCTCCACTTTATGGTTTGTTCCCAACAGCATTAGAGGCACATTGACGCTCCTGGTTGTGAGGACCTTTTCCATGCCCACCCCAAAGGTAAGCTTGGACATTGGGGATAGAAAGGACTTCTTTATCTTTATTTTTCCAAGAAGTAGGCAAAGATAACATTGAGGTTGGCCCCAATGTCCAAATAAACTCTCTCCACATCGAAATTGTTGATAAAGGCCCTAAATACTACTGCATCTAAGTAGGTGGCAACTATTAAGGAATATTTACCCTTGTTAGGACCTTATTAGGGTCAACCACCTCTAGTTGGGCATTTTCTTGACCATGTCTTTTTCAAGCCACAGAAGGCTCCCCTTTGGTAGTCATGTGGACTACCCCCAGTGGGGTCCAAGATTCCAATGGTCTCTCAAAGGGGTTCGCTACGTCTCAGGCCTAAGTCGTTGGTCACGATCCTCATCATCATCCTTCCTGTGGGGCCTTTCCTCCTACTTTCAGTAAGGGTATGCTTGTCTGAATAGATATTCCTTCAGCTTCCCAGCCTAGATCATCTCCTCGAATAGCTTTTTCAGCTACCAACATTCTTTGGTGTCATGGCCCTTATCTTTATGCTATCCGCAATATTTCTTAAGGTCCTTTTTGCTCCAAGGCGGCATCAAGGGAGGCCATCGAGGAACTTGGTTCATCTTTTCTAGAGCATATAAGATGTTTGACCTTATTTCTGTTAGAGGAAATGAAGCAGATTTAGCCCATAGATGGCCTCTACTCCTTTTCTTGGGCCTACTTTTATTGGCCTTTGGTTGTTCTTTCGGGACCATAGGCCGGTTAAGTTCCTCGGCTTGCATATACCATATGGCTTGGTTGAGAAATTCTTCAATATCCCTTATAGGATTGCCATAGAGATCCTAGGCTAGCCTTAAGTCTTATGCTAGCCCTTAGGTAAGGGCAACTTGGTATAGTTCTAGAGACAACCCTTGTATTTGTATGGCTTCGGCATTAAACCTTCAGATGAAATCTTGTAGAGATTCATCACCACCTTGTCTAATTTTCAGCATGTGAGCCACCATTTTTGGGGTTGGATTTCTCCCTCAAAATTGTCACAAGAACACTTGAGAAAGGTCCTTGAAGTAAGGTAAATGATGTCCCTAATTAGTCCCAAGCCAGGATGTAGTGGCTCCCACCAGCGTATACCTGAAGGTTCTATACATAATTACATTAGTGGCCCACTCAAGCCTCACAGAGGAGACATACATCTGCAGATGGTTAACTAGGTTGGTAAGGACATCGTACAAGTCAATTTTAGGCATACGAAACCCTTCAAGGACAGGGGCATTGATTATATAATCCATGAAAGGGTAGAGCCACATGTATTCCACATCCATGGCAAGGCCAGGGCCTTCTTTAAATGGTTTGGGGGCCTTCATACGTATTTCATCTGGTCAAGTCTTTACAAGATGGCACTATTGTCACTATTATCAGGATGATCAGAAATGGCCCTGGAATGATGGTACTTCTAAAGGGTATGTGTCTTGAGGATGAGCCTAGTAGGGCTCCCTAAACTCTAGATGGCTCTGGACAACCTCCTCTAGAGCCTTTACTATGGCTCTCTAGATTTCCTGTTGAAACATTGCCCTCGATTGCTTAAACAGGGCGTATTGCAGGGCCTAGAATTACTCATCATCCAAGGGTGTGGGGGGCTCTTATGTCAGGTTTTAAGAGCCAAACAAGTGTAGCAGAATTTAAATGAAACCCTCCAAGATCCAAGTGAAATGGGGTAAACCAGGTGTTCAAAAATTTTCATAGCTAATTTTCGGTTTAGATCTCTCACCCAACTGTAGAGTCGAATCACAAAACTTGAATAGTTGACGTGTTCAAGCTCTCTATGTTATCCACACGAGCCTCTTGGGATCACCATGCTTCCACTATGTCCTGGCAGATGCGTTTCTCTTGCGCTCGCAGTGCTAGCTTGTATCCTCCAAGAAATTGCAAAAGAAGAGTGTGGCTGTCTTTTTGGGAGGCTAGGGTAAGAAGCTACGAATTTCTCACTAAAAGTTGTATTTATAGTGAGACTCAACTTCCAGGCCTAATGAGTTTCAAAGCCCTAATCCAATTAAGCTTTATTTTCAGGCTTAATAATGGCTCAACTTTTGGGCCCATTATTCATACGAAATTATTGTGAAACTATAACCCAAATAATTAGCCCATGCACTCTAATGATCCAAATAGCTCTATGTGTGCGACCTAATAGGCTCTTACCATGTTGGCAATGATCATAAATCACATTTATGATCATAAGAAATGAGCGGTGTCTACCAACACATCATTGCTACCCAAGTGACAAGATTGTCGATGATTCAACTAAACCTTTATGATCATTACTGATATATGCCATTGTCCATTTTGTCCAAGATATCAAGACTAAGCATGAGACATGGAATATGTCACTCTCGTATAGCCCAATCTTTGGTTTCTTGATTACCGAGTAGACCAACTTAAACTGATGACATTGATATCGTATATCAACTCATCCGAGCATGGCCATGCATTTTTCTAAGTCTTACTCTATCAAGGGGCTCGAAGATATCACTCCTGTTACATAAAAGGGTCAAATCCCATCTTGATCATACAAATCCCTCCGCATGATATGTGACATACCCAATGACCTCTTTCAAGTTCACTCAGTCATGAGAAACAGAGGGAAGTATCAAAGCATGTGACTCACATGTAGGGAATCTTGATGATCTTAGGTCGAAGGACTATATATACCATGATCACTATGAGAATCACTTATGACACTCATATAACAATCCATGTAGTATTCTCCTGGTAGGTCGGTCCAATAACAAGTTCTCCAACTTGTACCCATACGTAGACTACATATCTCATATTAGTCTCCACATATGCTAGTCATTATGTATCATTGAAACTTGCTCCAAAATAATACTAGACTGGGGACATTTAAGAATATCATTATTCTAGGGTTACAATTATGTTTATTAGATTACGCAGAAACAAAACAACAAACATAATTGCTGGATTAATACTTTAACAAAATATCATGACTCAATGTGCAAAAAATACAATCATCTCATGATTGGCTTTTGGGCACAACACCTTACCCTTGCGAGGGTCCCTTTGGAGTCCTGTAAGATCCTCTAAGTCTACCCTGTGGAGTACTTCTTCGTCTATGGGCCTTACAGACCCAACGGGATGGCGGCTCTCTTGCTCACTCTCTGGTGGGTTTTGGCTCTATAAATGGGACCTCTAGGTGTTCACCATAGATTCTTCTCACATGGTGCCAAATTAATAGTTGAAAGGATCATGTAGGCTTGGCCTAGAAGTGGCAACTTGCACACTAAGACAATGTTAGATCCCCAAGATGTGTCCCCAGGGGAAACTACCCTCCAGCACTTAAGTTAGATTTCTAGTAAACAGAAAGTGGAAGAGAGAGGTGAAGAGTCAAAATATCCTACTTTGGGATTTGTGATTAGGGGTGTTTATATAGCTAGGGGTTTTGAGAAATTCATTTTGAGATAGGAATCTCTTAGCTTATCCCACAATTATGGGACACTATTTCCATTCAAGGTGAGGTTCTCTTATAAGTGTATTTGGGTCTCCATGTTTGACCCAACAAAAGCTCTTTATTGGTTATGGGGGCCCAAGTTGGGCCTCTTTCCTACCATATACAAAGACTATATTTAAAGTATCTAAGAGTGTATGCATCAAACCTTCAAATTCTAAAGGCAATAGAAATCATAAACTAAGAATGACAAAAGATACTTTTGGACTAAAACACATAAACACGCGATGGACACAAAAACATGTTTAAACCATGTGCCCTTCACAAACATGTAGGAAATCCATCCCTTATCCTAGAAACACATAGACCAAGCAAAAATAAAGTAAAAATCTTGCAGCAAGCTTGAAACTAGGCAAATGGCGCATAAAGGTTTCAAGTAGGGCTTTAGGGTATGCCCTGCCGTGTGCTTAGGAGCTCCAAGGCCTCCTAGTAGTGCCTTTTGGTTCCAGGGCCTTTCAAATCAAGAAAATGCACTAGTATCTCATTCCACACCTCCTTACTCACTTAGAGTGAATTTTAGGCTTACTTGAGTAGTCTTTCACAAAATACATCATAATGCACATGTTGAGTGCATGTTGCACTTCTTTGGTTCTCTTCCTTGTAATAGGTATAAAGTTAGTCACCAATGGGTCCTCTGAAGCTTCTTCAACCTTGCTTGCTGGGTGTCCATAAGCCCCTATTTCCTTAGGAGAATTCATTGTCAAGTCAAAACCTACATGAAATAAAAATAAGTCAGCCACATTGAAAGTACCGCTAATGTTATGCTCACCCTGGAAATCAGTTTGTAGGAATTTTCATTCATTTATTTCCACCACTTTGAAAGTTCATCTCCTTGTGGTTAAAGCTTAGAAAGCCTAAGATTTGGGAACCACTCTTTTTTCATATGAACCCCGACCTAATTACTTTGTTGGCTTGTATTTGCAACTTTAGCTTCTAATTAAAAGCTTTGATCAAATCAACCTTCTTAGCACCATCCAAGCTATAAACTTCACTAATAGGCATAGGCATCAAATCCATAAGGGTTAATGGACCAAATCCATAGACAACCTTAAATGGTGAATATCTAGTTGTTTTATGCATAACCCTATTATATGCAAACTCTACATGAGACAAATATTCCACCTAAGATTTCACATTCTTTTCAATAATGGGCTTAAGAAGACTAATCAAAGTCCTATTGGTTACCTTAGTTTGCCATTTGTTTATGGATGACAAGTTGTTGAGAACATCAATTTTGTACCTAACTTGCTCTGCAAGGTTCTCCAAAAGTGACTTAAGAATTTGGCATTTATAATAAAAACAATATTCCTTGGCACTCCATGCAAATGTGCCACTTTTTTAAAGAATAAATCCACAATGTGCACATCATCATTAGTTTTGTGACATGTAACAAAGTGTGGCATCTTTGAAAACTTGTCCACAATCACAAAAATGTAGTTTTCCCATTCTTTCTTCTAGGAAGTCCTACAGCAAAGTTCATGGAGATGTCATTCCAACGATGTGAAGGAATAGGCCAAGAAGTGTATAAATCATATGGATTTTGCCTAGACTTAGCCTTCTTGCAAGTTATACAATGCTCACAAACTTCCTTTACATCATTTTGAATGCTTCCACGCATGGCAAAAAGAAATGTTCTTTCAAAGCGTCTAGTGTTTTGTCAACACCAAAGTAGCCCATAAGGCTACTGCCATGTGCCTATTGTACTGGCAATTCTCTGAATGAAGACTTAGGTATGCACAACCTATTTTGCTTAAAAAGATAGCCATCTAGTTAATGGAACTTGTTAAAAGCACTTTTAGTACACCTTTCATAGATCTCACCAAAATTAGAATCTTGCCCATACAATTCCTTCTATAACAATCCCTCATGGGCTTGCCTAGGAAATCTATTAGAACTTCTCACACAGTAGTTGCAACTGCTAACTGATTACATGCACACTAGTTAAAAGCTTCATGCTTCGAGTTAATTAACCTATGATGTAACCATGCATGAGTAATTCTTTGACTTAATTGATGAAAAAAGTGCATAAACATAAAACATTGTCATGGCATTTAATTAAAATCCAAGCTTCAAAATAGTCAAAGTATACAAAACATTTATGAGATTAACTACACATAATCAACCACATGTGAACATCTAGCATAAAAAGACTATGCTCACATGCAAGAGTGACTCTAGAGTTTAAATACTCAATCATGATCATCAGAGGCAAACTAATGTAAAAGATTATACACTGAGATCGAGAACTAAGTTTCCACTTTATATCTGTCTCCTAGCTATGAGCTTCAAAAGCCCTCTCTCGTGTTTATTAGCCTACATAGGCTAACCTACTCACAAGCCTAACTCAACAAACCTCAACATTTGTCAGCTCTACAAATACAAAATCTCCAGAACAAGTACCGAGGAAAGTGAAAATCTAAGATTTTGAGTAAGGGATCTTTCAACCTACAAGAAAAATACTGAGGGCACACATATATATCATATGTAATCTACTGTGGGCTCAAAACAATGTGAGGCTAAGCTCAATGTGTACTAGTTTGAGTCCCTTTAACTTGTCCTCTACTAGTCCTCCCGTAGACATCACATCATGCCTAGTGAGTTCTAGCCTTTAACTCGCTCTTAGCAAGTCTCAACTTGTCGACCTAGTGAGCTTAGCTCACTATTTAATTTTCCCTTTGATTGTTGTACAGTTGAACATGGTAGATGCACCTCGCTTAAGTTCTAAGGAGCTCACTAGGTGTACTAAGACTACATATAGTTGTTGCACTCTAGCAATTGTAACCCAAGTGTAGGTTGTCGCAAGTAATAAAATCTTGGGAGTCTGAACGTCGAACCACAGGGAAGTGAATTAAGAAATACAAATTGAAGTTTTAAAAAAGAAAGTTTTGGTGAAAGGTGTGAACAAGTGTGAATTAAAATTGAAATTCAAATAAAATAGCTAAGGTTGGGGGATCCACTTTTAGTATATCGATTATGATTAATTTTAGCCCATCTTACCACTCAATTGAGATCCACACATAAAGAAGGTCCCAAAAGGGGCATTTAGTTAGTATTAACTTTCATTGATCTTAAACACCAACGCTTGCTAATGGGTTCAAGTATCCATCATGCCAACCTTTGTCGACAATAACTCAAGATTCCGATATAGCCGGCAGAGCCATGTTCTACAGAGGGAATCAAGCAGCTTTTGTGCCAATGATTAACTATGATGAATCAAGACTCCCACTTAACAATGAGGGAAGTTAAATAGATTAAGGAAGAAAATATCATTAACATTTTGATCCATTCAAATCAATCATAACCTTTAGACCAAAAGCTTCACCCTTTCACCTTAGTAAAAAGAAGATTAGTTAGCCATAACAAAAGTACGCAACATGTAGAAAGATGAAATAAACATGAATTGAAAGATCAAAAGAAGAACAAGAAGAAGAACGGGAAAACATTTGGACAGAGGTTCGGTATTGAAAATAAGAACAAGAACAAAGGAGAAAATCTAAAAATGATACAAGAACATAAAGGAAGCCTAAAAAATGGCATAAGAAAATGGCATCCTTCACCCTCCCGCCAAGGTGCCTATTTATAGAGTTTTGGGGTGGGTAAAATGGTAAAATGTAGGTAAATACAAATCAATAATGTCGGGCTGTAGCTTCTTTTAATTTTTTACCATTGTGGACATCTGATCAGCTCTTCCTTAAAGCACAAAAGTTGTAGATCTCCTCTTTAGCTTTGAATTGATAGCTTGCTTCAGATTTTGGCAATGAAAAGGATCAAACTAGCTTGCAGAATGAAGCAGAGTTGAAGATCTATGTGTTGACTTTTAGATGAATTTGGAATCACTCAGTTCCGATGCCTACAGCTCCAGATATGATTTTTCTCGTGAAGGGTCGCCAATTGATGATTTTACCCACGTAAAAAATAATTATTTAATATTGATGAATAGTAAAACATGTATGAACAGTAAAATACACGTGAACAGTGAAATACGGGTATGAATAATAACAGGTAAATAGTAAAAATGTGTATGAATAGTAAAAATGCGTGAATAGTAACCTGGTGGAAAAATGCTTAGAATATAGAAATTAATCATACTCAAAGTGTATAATGATAATTTAAACCTTTAATAATAATACACTTATGAGTATTCATCACACCCCCCAACCAGGTTCATGCTAGTCCCTAGCAACTGTAACCTAAGAAAATAAATAAAATACACAATCTAACAACTCATGACAAATCATGCTATGAATATATAAAACTTGTAAACTTGACTTGCAAGTAATTAATGAAAGGAGAAAAAGTTAAGTCCTTGTTACCAGAGGTAGAAGATCACTCTCTAAGTATTTGCACTTATTTTAAGATGGGTTTGTGAACAGCTTACTTTGTGTTTCTCAATCCAGAGCATGCAAGGGAATCCAACTTCACCCTTACTAGATTCCCAAAAGAGGACTACATGTAAATTTAAGTCCAACGGTCTTTATACAAGGTTGTAATGAGGCTAGGTTTGGTGAAAACGGGAATCGGATGGAGGCTTTTTAATGATGGGGTTTAAGAGAACTAATAATACAATAAATATGGGCACCTAAAACACTAAATACCCAATTCAACCCTAGTCTCCAAGTCCTCTCCAAAACACAATTCCTTAATGACACATGAGTTTAGAAAACAAATATAATTGAGTTTCAAACTTATTGAATTTAACAATTTTTTTTCTTTTCTCTGTTTTTTTCTTTCTTTCTTTTTTAACCTCTCTCCGTTTCAAAATGGTTGGCCTCATTTGATTTGCACAAATATTAAGGCTGAAGCTTTTTTTTTTTTAACTGTCTCCTATGATTATGCGTTTATCTATCAGAAAAAGATAAAAGAAGATGTCTTTCATCTTTGCTTTAGTAAGCATTCCACATGGGTATGAGCATATATAATTTTATTTGAAAAGGAAAGAGAACAACTTTTTTTTTAGACTGCCATAAAGAAAAAAAGGCTAAGTATTATGAAATGAAGAGTCTTTTTTTTTTAATTTATCTATATATTTTATTTTACTTTATTTTGCGATGGCTTTTTCTTATGATCTCGCTTTTGCCTTTTTCTACCATAAATCAAATTTATTTAAAAATCAACCATCCAATGATATACACTCAATTTTTATAATTTAAGCTCAACTCACCCCAATTTTTCCACTATGACAAATTAAGCACAAGGTAACCTAACATATTCTGAAGTATACCCCAGTCTTATTCTTTATTTTACAAAAAACAACACATTCATTTTAATTCTCTAGACCCATAATCATATAAGCATCACTAGTTCCAAGGACAATAAAGGATCAAAATGAAGTCGAAGTGTTTAAACATATAGGGTTCAAACAAAGAATAAGGCTATAAGGCTCAAAGGGGCTCACTAAGGGATAATGTACAAGGTTAGCCTTTTGGTAAGTGGTTGGCCCTAAAATGTCATCTTCTTCCTTAAATTTACATACAAGAAGTGAGGATGCATGGGTCCTTAAGACCACTCATCCAAGCAAGGTCTAGCTCAAAACACAAAGTAAGCACTCTCAACAAAGAAATTCACACATCATAATAAACACTAAGGGCTCAAAAGTGCTCACCGGTTATTTATTTTCCTCAGGTAACAAGCAACATACTTTAACTACTTTAAAAAATTAACAACCATTTCAAATTTACAAAGTATACATCCAATGATGATATTTCCATGAGTTGGGTTCCTAAATGCAAACAAACAACCTAAATTCATGCTACATGTTCCTACATGCAACTGTCATGCAAACATGTACTTGAACATGGAAAGAAAAGAAAGAAAAAAAATCAATAATCAACACTACCACAAAAATAAAAAAATGACAATAAAACTGGCAAGTTTGGAATCAATATTTAGGTTTCATCTAATATTTTTCTTTAGAAAATATAGATTACTTGTGAGATATGTCATCCAAATAGGGTTGAAACCTAGCTACCCCAAAATGTTATAACTAGCATGCCTAGTAGGATGCATCTCAAGAGTAAAATTACTCCTTACTCAGCCATCCTAAACTAAGGGTTTTGTCCAAAGGTTTTAATATTAGCATGAAAGAAACTATCCTAAAAAAAATATGACAACTATCCCTCCCCCCAACCAGATTAACACATTGTCCCTAATGTTAAAACATAGATAAGAAGAGTGAAGAAGAAATTACCTGAACTGGTAGTTATTGAAAATGAAAAACCTGAAAAACTTAAACCAAAATGAAGAAAATGCTGATAGTAAAAGTAAAAGACAAGATAAACAGATCCACAAGTCCGATTACTCTCTTCCAGAGTGCTTCATCACTTATTAACAAAAATAAAAATGACAAGCAGGGTAAAGGATACTTATGGGATGAAACTGATTGGGAAAGTCTGTTGTGTCCAGTCTATCTGAATTACTACTAGATCTGGTTTAGGAACAAAAGCTTGCATTTTTTTTAGCAATTCTTTAGCAGTTGATGCAGATATTAGGATCATCGTGCCATTTCTATGATAAATTTCTCCTGCATAGCATGATCCATAAAAGATAACAGACCTGCAAAGAAATTGTTAACATTCAACATCCCAATGGGTTTCTGGTGCAAATTAAGTTGGACCATGGAAGTAATTTGAAAATTTTCCCCCAATGTGCCAAACCCTCCTGGTAGAGCAATAAATGCATCAGAATTACAGAGCATTTGCAACAAACACTCTTGCAAATTTTTAACCACTAATTCTTCTCCAATCGTGCCTCCAGAAATCAATTTCAAAGGTGTAGGGATGATACCCAAAATATGGCTACCTCCTACAGATGCTGCTATTGCTACACCTCCCATCCATCCGACACTACCTCCACCATATACCAAATGTATTTTTCACTCAGCTAGGACTCTACCTAAATGGTTGGCTGCCCTCACGAACTCTTCATCTTTTCCAGGAAAAGATCCACAAAATACACAAATATTTCAAAATTTGTGAGTTGAGGTTCCTTCCATTTCTATCCTTAACCATGTGAAAAAAAATCAAAAGAAGAACGTGCATTTATAGAGATAAAAGGATAATGCATTGATTACACTTACAGGAGTAGGTAGATTATTGTCAGAAGAAAATGAACAGTTTCAAAAATGACAGCTTGTATGTACAGTAGTTGTGATTGTGGCTCACATCTTCCACTGGCTTTACGTCCAGTAACGGCTTCAACGCCTTCTATGAGTCAAGAATTTACTTCCCATCCAATTTTCTTACAAACTGGCAAACAGGGTCGTTTAAAGTCAGATTTCTAAGACTATACGCTCTCGTTCTTTATGAAAAATACTCCATAAACCAAGAAGTTCATGTTGCACTAATCCACAAGAATGCGTCTCAAGAGTTAATCGGATATTATCCAAAGAATCCTTACTCAGGCCATTCTTGATGAATTGTATTTTATCTTCTCGATTATCAGACACCATTCCTAAAGAACGACATCTAGTGTCACAAGTTCATCGACCACATTTGTGGCAAACTTGTAACCTTTTCGCTTTTCGCTTTTTGGCATAAGAGCTTTTGCCTAAGCCAGGCATGTGAGACACAAATGCATCTGGGGTTTCACTAGCCAAACGGACCTTAGCTTCAATTAACCAACGCACATCTTCGGGAATGCCCTTGTGCATCAAAACTCTTAATCATTCACATCTAGGTTGGTAAATCTTTTTAAGAACATTTATTGGGAGAGAAGGAAAGTATTTTCATAAAGTGGAAATAGTAGAATTCATTGGTGAGAAAAAACTGAGAGAGGAAAGAAGGAAATCAATTATTATGGGAAACTGAGATAACCGACTTGAGAGCCACGGAGTATCGTATCCGCCACTTAACCAGGGAAAAATGAATCCTACTTTTTGACAATTTTCAAAGACTTTGCAGAATGCATGTGCATCTTTAAAGAAAGAGGGCCAGTAAAATTCAGACTGCAAAATCTTTATAGCTGTTTTCTTTGACAAAAAATGCCCTCCGAATGTTTTAAAATGAGAAAATTTAATGAAAATTTTGACCTTATCCTCAGGTATGCATCTTGTAAATATTTAGTCATGACAGTATTTGAAAAGATAAGAGTTATCCCAATAAAAATTTGTCACCCCATGTAGAAATTTCTTCTTATCTTGGTTACTCCATTGAGCTGGTATCCGTCCCTTCTTGTCTTTGACTACAATGTTGAATTCTTGGAGTAATATGATCCAGCGTATCAGCTTTGATTTAGCATCTTTCTCTGATATTAGGTACTTCAATTGTTTGGGTAAGAGCTTTAACTTTATTGTGTGAATTTCATTTTGCTCCTTAACTTTCAATTTTCCCAACTCTTCAATTTTTGGTGTCCAACATGTGTTCCCCTCTACCTGTGAAGAATCAAACAATGTGCAAATGTCAAATGTATCCTGATCTACATGTATATTTGATTCAAGTGAATTAACTAAATAATTTTCTAGAGGATCAGAGATACTCCCTTCTTGGATATAATTTTCCTTAGTTGCGTTAATAACACAGACATTTTCACCTTCATCTTCTTTTTCAGGAGGCTACTTAAGCAAGTTGAAAAATTTAACTCCAATGTCATATTCCCAAATGTATGCTTCATCAATCCATTTCTGCAATTAATCAAAGCATTAAAGGTTGCTAAAAATGGACGTCCTAAGATAACAGGTATTGAATTCTTGATTTCCACTGGTGATGTGTCCAAAATAATAAAATCCACAGGATATATAAATTTATCAACTTGGACTAACACATCTTCAATGACTCATTTGGGCACTTTCACTGATCTGTCAGCAAGCAAAAGAGTTACTTCCGTTGGTTTTAACTCACCCAAGTTTAGTTTTTGGTAAACTGAATATGAAAGTAAGTTTACACTAGCCCCAAGATCAAGTAATGCTTGCTCAATTTTATGTTCTCCAACAAAACATGAGATTGTTGGACAGCCAAGATCTTTATATTTCAAAGCAGTGTTATTTTGAATAACAGAACTTACCTGCTCGGCCAAGAAGGCTTTCTTTTTCACATTCGGTTTTCTTTTAACAGTACACAAATCCTTCAAAAATTTGGCATAAAAAGGTACCTGTTTAATCGCATCCAACAAAGGGATATTGATCTTTACCTGCTTGAAGATATCAAGAATTTTAGGATTCTTATCCAACTTCTTAAGAACAGTTAACGCTTGAGGAAATGGAGGTGCTAGTGGAGATTCAATTTGTTTTTCGCTCAGTATAGGTTCAACCTCTTTTTTACTCTTAGAAGTTGACTCATTGTCTCCTTCACAAGGATCAGGAATGGATTTTTCAACAACCTTACCATTGCAAAGTGTAATAATTCACTTCACTTGATCCATGATTTGACCTTTGGGATTTTCTTGTGCTTGAGAAGGAATTTTCCTTTCTCCTGAATGTTGAGTGTGGATGCAAATTTTGCAAGAGTATCTTTCAAATCATAGTTTGACTTGTTTGAGCATTGATAGACTCTTGCTTCTCAATTAATGAATGCAATGTATCTTCAAAATTTTTCCTAAAAGGAGGAACATATGGTGCATACCCTTGAAATTGTTGAAAATTTTGTTGGGTGTGCAAAGGTGGTTGTGACAGTTGAGCATGATTGTCACTTTTCCAACTGAAGTTTGGGCAATTCCTCTAACCAGGGTTGTAAGTTTCCGAGTATGGATTTTGGGTTGGTCTCTCAAAGTTGTTCAACGCATTGACTTGTTCATGGAGACATTCTTTGAAAGAGGGTAAGGTTGGGCAATTGCTAGTGGAATGGTCATTGGTCTCACAAATGTGACAAACAATTTCTTCAAAAAATTTTAATTGACCAATTTTCTTCATTTCTAAAGCTTCAATCTTTCTAGCTAGAGATGCGAATTTTTCTTGAAGGTCACTATCTTCCTTAAGATGATATATGCCTCCACTAGATGCAAGAGTTTGAGTCTTACCTGGGGCCTCATAAGTACCAGCGGTGTCCCAATTCTGTGCATTCTCTGCTAACATGTCTAGGTAATTCACTGCCTCGTCAGGATCTTTATCCTCAAATGTTCCATTGCACATCATTTCTACCATTTGTTTTTCTCTAGGTGACAAACCTTCGTAAAAATGTGAGACTAATCTCCAAGTTTCAAAACCATGGTGTGGGCATGTGTTAACTAAATCTTTGTATCTATCCCAGCATTGGTAAAAAGTTTCACTTGGTTTTTGAGTGAAAGTTGTGATTTTTCTTTTGAAAGAATTTGTTTTATGGGCAGGAATTTTTTTTTTCAAAAATTGTTGTTACAGTTCATCTTATGAATTAACAAAACCTGACCTAAGATTCTTGATAGCCAAAGGCTATCGCCTCTATCTGGCCGAACTCCCTGCCACAAGAATGGCCAGAAGAGACTGGCGATACCCGAGTGAAAATGGGATCATACACCTCGGGAGATAGCCGAAGAGCTCCGAGCCCGGCACGCCAGGAAACTTGAGGATACTACTAGCCCCCCGAGGTTGCAAACAGATCGCCTTCGGAAAAGAGGCACCAGCTATTGCGGGCCGAACATGATCTCCCTGAAGGCGGAACTCCCTGAAGCTGGGAACCCTCGAACTGGGTGCGTGTTTCCCAAAGAGGCATTGTCCGTACCAAAGGATGACCTCGCCCAGGGACGTTGGGAGTACGGCAGGAGCATTTAAGGAAGCATTTAAGGAAGCCTCTGACACGTCCTTTCACAGACGTCATGAAGCCGCCTCAATAGGCGCTCTGACACGCTGACGCCATCAAAGTCACATCATGGCCCATCTCAGCACAAGGCTCAAGGCAACCTGCTACCAGCTATCTGTCCCCTACGCCCAGAAACTCAGGGAACATCCGACCGAACACGTGTCGCGATCTGAATGGGCCAGGCACTCCTATAAATACCAGGAAATAAATACTTGGCAGGAGGTTGGTTGGCAAAAGGTCTGACTCCCAGACTCTGAGAAAATCACCAGGCAAGACTCTTCAGCCCCTTTGTGCTATTTCCTCTGCCTTTTCTCAGCCACCGCTGACTTGGGCGTCGGAGGCTCCCCCCCCGGAAACACATTCCGGGGGCCTCCTAACCCACTTTTTCTGAGTATCTCAGGTACTCTCCCTTGGGCGCACCATCCTCCAGGCGTTCTTCCTCCTAGAAGTCTCTCCAACAGTCACCATGACTCTAAACGATGAGGCCCATGGCCATCATTTGGCGCCGTCTGTGGGAAACCGCTCTGAGATTGCCGTTGTTGAAACTCGGCGTTCTAAGGACCAGGGACTCCCGAGGTCCCCGTCCGCGCCTGAGACACAACCGGCTGCTGAGCAAACACTCCCAGGGACTTCTGTGTCCGAGGAAGACCGCCCTCTAGTAATCACTATGAGCTTTATGAGGGATTTTCAGCGTTCGGTCATGGCTGAAATGACACAGCAGATCGACCAAAGGTGGTCACAGCAGACACAGGCCCAAAGACCTCCCTCACCTGCACACCCTCGGGAGAAAAGTCAGAGGTCGACCCATCGCAGTTCGGGAAGCGTAGACCCGCGCGAAGAGTCATCCACGGAGAGTATACCCCTCGGGAAATGGCCTGTGGGACAAACTGGGTCCAAACGACCGAAAGTCCCACGGCAAAGGAGTTCGTCGCCTGAGGTGAGGTCCGTATCCCCTCAGCGCCGAACTCGCTCCCCGAAGAGGCGCCGACGATCTCCCTTCCATGAAGAAGGGCCTAGCGCCACCGTGCTTATGGAGAGGATATTAGCACGGCTAGATAGGGTGGAGAAACAAATGGCCAGAAAACCCGTTTGGGACAGGCTCACGGGAGCCTTCTGCGAAGATGGGTCCCCGTTCACCCGGACCGTGGCCGAGGCAGCCATGCCAGGTGACTTCAAAGTACCTCGGTTGGAGATTTATGATGGCCGTACCGATCCACAGGCCGATCTGACGAAGTACAGACGTAGCATGATAATGCACGGTGCTGACGACGCTACCATGTGTAAGTGCTTCGAAGTCACCCTCACAAGGCCATCAACTGCATGGTACAATTCATTGCCTTCAGGGACCATCACTGAGTTCCAGGAGTTGTCCACGGCCTTCACACAGCAATTCATTGGGAGTCGACCTACTGCAAAGATGCCTGTCCAGATGTTCGACATAGAGTAGAGGAACGGAGAAACCATCCGAGACTATGTCGAAAGATTCAACAGGGAAGCTGTTAGAGTCCCCGACTTTCGGCCCGAAGTCCGCATTCTTGCCATGACACGGGGCCTTCGGCGAGACTCACAGCTGTTCTACGAGTTCTC
Source organism: Aquilaria yunnanensis (assembly GCA_039654915.1). NCBI lineage: Eukaryota > Viridiplantae > Streptophyta > Magnoliopsida > Malvales > Thymelaeaceae > Aquilaria > Aquilaria yunnanensis. The sequence continues at coordinate 83,343,884 of CM077598.1, forward strand.
AAAGGACCCTCCGGAGACCCTCGGAGAATTTTACCGAAGGGCAGAACAGCACATGACCGCCGAGGAGCTACGAATGGCTGGGCCGAAGTCCGATCACCACCACGCTGAAGGGTCCAATCAACAAGCTCGGCATCCGACCGAACAGGCGGGGCGACCTCGGAGGATGCGTGGAAGGAAACCCCAAAGTTTCACACCACTAAGCATTACACGGACCAACATCCTCATGGCGCTGAAAAGGCAAGGGACGCAGATTCGGCGACCAAGGGCCATGACCACCGATAATAAGAAGAATGCCAAGAAGTTCTGCCAGTTTCATCGCGACCACGGTCATGACACCGAAGACTGCTTCCAGCTAAAGAAGTACATAGAGTCGCTGATAAAGCAGGGCCAACTTCGAAAATACTTGCGGATGCCATCCCCGAAAGGCAGAAAAATGGAGGAAGAAAGGGCCGAAGATGAGGACTATGACTCCGACAGGCGGAGAAACCGAAGTCCAAAAAGGCGCCCTCCACCTCCGACAGGGGTTATCCAAACAATCACCACGGGGCTCCCATCCTCGGAAAGAAAGCGGAAGGCCAGAGAAATTGCAGTTATGGAATATCAAAATCCAGCAAAAAAGCTGGCCCGCAAAGATGGATCCACCGTCATTTTTCCCCATGACGATCCGCTGCTGATCATGGCGAGGATAGGGAACTGGGACGTCAAAAGGGTGCTGCTTGAGGACGGATCAAATGCGGACGTCCTATTCTCGCACTTACTGCCGAGCTTGGGCATCTCCAGCAGCGAGCTTAAGCCAGTCACCTCACCAACCTTCGGGGTGGGACCATCCGAACTGCCCGTTCTCGGATGGATCGACCTCCCACTAATGATGAGAGGGACTTCGGTAGACAGAGCAACTGAGTTGTACGCCTCCACAATGGCGAGGTTCATTGTCATGGATGTCCCGTCCTCATACAACGCCATCCTTGGAAGGCAGACACAGGGAAACCTGCACATTTGCCCTGATGTGAAGTACTTGACTGTCACATTCGCCACCAAGGATGGAGATGCAGAGATCTTCATAGACCAGGCCGAGGTAAGAAAGGTGTTTGTGAAATCGCGAAAGGCCCCTGCGAGCAACTTTGCACAAACAATGGAGGCAAAGGCGCCAGGAAAAGGCAAAGAAGAAGATCTCGCAAAAGCGGAAATGGAAACAGTGGAACTTATCCCAGGACAATCTACCCGAATAGGGAAGAGCTTGGCCGAAGGTGAGAAGGAAAACCTTGTATCTTTTCTGCTGAAAAATAAAGATCTGTTTGCCTACTCGCCGAAAGATATGCCAGGAGTAAACTCTGGCATAATACAGCATAGCCTCAAAGTAAGCCTGAAAGCAAAACCTGTCCGGCAAAAGAAACGAAGCATCTCAGCCCACAAGAGCAACTTTGTCAAAACCGAGGTCCAGCGTCTGTTAGACGCCAAAGTCATCAGGGAGGTGAAGTACCCCGAATGGTTAAGCAACGTGGTCATTGCCACAAAAGAAGGTAGCAGCAAACTCCGGATGTGCATCGACTTCAGAAACTTAAGCGATGCTTGCCTGAAAGACTCATACCTTTTGCCGCCAATAGATCAACTGGTAGATTCAACTGCTGAATACGGGCTCCTAAGTTTCCTAGACGCCTTCAGTGGCTACCATCAAATAAGGATGGACCCCGAAGATGAAGAAAAAACCGCCTTCATCACCGAGGGAGGAACATACTGTTATGTCAGGATGCCCTTCAGGCTCAAAAATGCAGGAGCCACCTACCAAAGGTTGATGAACAAGGTCTTTAAAGACCAAATGGGGAGAAACATGGAGGTGTATGTTGATGATATGATAGTCAAGAGCAAACTGACTAGCTATCACGTTGCAGATCTGGAGGAAACCTTCCAAAAGCTCAGAGCCTTTGGGATTCGGCTCAATCCTGAAAAGTGCATCTTTGGGGTAACCTTGGGAAAATTCCTTGGGTACATGGTATCCGAAAGAGGCATTGACGCTAACCCTGAGAAGATTAAGGCGCTGCTTGAGTTTCGAACTCCTGCCACAGTCAAAGATGTGCAGAGGCTCACCAGAAGAATAACCTCTCTGAGCAGATTTATTTCCAGGTACGGAGATAGGTGTCGACCTTTCTTCAAAGTCCTCACAAAGGCAGCAAAAATGGAAGGCGACCTCGGAAGGAATGATCACCCTTGGGGTGAAGATTGCCAAAAGGCCTGGGAAGAACTCAAAGTCTACTTGGCTAGCCTGCCGACTCTGCGACAACCTCGGGAGGGAGAACCCCTCGTTTTGTACCTCGCCGTCACGGAGAAAGCTGTAAGCTCGGTCCTCGTGAAAGAAGAAGGGCCAAAGCAATGGCCAGTCTATTACGTCAGCAAATCCTTGCATGGCGCCGAAGTCAGGTACCCTCTGCTTCAAAACACTATATACGCCTTGGTGCTTGCAGGGAGAAGGCTGCGGCCGTACTTTCAGGCTCACCCCATCATCGTCCGAAGTAGTCTACCGCTACGGAATGTTATGAAGAAAGTTGATCATTCGGGAAGGCTCTCCAAATGGTGCATAGAGCTTGGCGAACACGAAATCATATATGAACCTCGGAAGGCCATAAAAGCTCAAGCACTGGCAGACTTTATCGCCGAAGTACCCACCACTAAGGAAAGCCACATGGATCCGAACGGAGGTGAGCTAGAGTGGACCTTACATGTTGACGGAGCCTCGGGATCCGAACACCAGGGAGCTGGAGTAATTATCAGAGGACCCGAAGGCCTAGAGGTAAAGAAGGTTATTAAGTTCAGCTTCAGCGTCACTAACAACGTGGCAGAGTATGAAGCCCTCATAGCGGGATTACGCTTGGCCAGAAGGATTGGCGTGAGAAACTTAAAGGCTCACAGCGATTCCCAGCTGGTAGTTCGGCAGACGGCAGGAGATTATGGGGCGAAGGACCCAATCTTGGCAAAATACCACGAGCTGGTAGCAAAGCTCATCCAAAAGTTTGACGCCGTACGGATCGAAAATGTACCTCGGCGGAATAACACAGAGGCAGATTGCTTGGCGAAGTCAAAAACATACACCGAGGTGCTAGAACACCCGAGCATCTCAGTGCTGAGCATAGCGACCTCGGGAAAGGGATGGAAAGATCACATAAAAAGATACCTCGTAGAAAATGTGCTCCCCGAAGACCCCGGTGACGCTGCAAAACTGCGAAGACGCTCAGGCCAATTCTTCCTGATTGGTGAAGAATTATACCGACAGGGATATGCAAACCCGCTGTAAAGATGCGTGGATGAAGAGGATACTGAAATGGTCCTTGAAGAGGTCCACGAAGGCACGTGTGGTTCACATATTGGAACTGATGCCCTTGCGGCGGTGATACTTCGCCAAGGATACTTCTGGCCTACCCTGAGAAAGGATGCAAGGCAGTTCGTCCGAAAATGTGGTAGTTGCCAGAAACACGCGAACATCCAGAGGGCACCCTCGGAAATGGTATCGTCGGCTGACTATCCTTGGCCCTTCGCAGTCTGGGGCATAGACCTTATTGGGCCACTCCCCTCAGCGCCCGGAGGTGTGAAATTCTGCGTGGTAGCGGTAGACTATTTCTGCAAATGGGTCGAGGCAGAACCATTAGCAACTATCTCGGCAAAAGAAGTGCAAAAGTTTGTATGGAAGAACGTAGTATGCAGATTCGGCATACCGAGGGTACTAGTGGCTGATAATGGATCCCAATTCATAGACAAAGGATTCCAGGAATTTATCAGCGACCTCGGAATAAAAATGCACTTCGCCCGAGTAGCTCACCCCCAAAGCAACGGGCAGGTGGAAGTATCTAACAAGACCATAAAAGATGGCCTGAAAAAGAGGCTGGGGGAAGCAAAAGGGAAATGGCCAGGAGAACTCCAAAGCGTATTATGGAGTTACCGAACGACGCCCCGAAGAGCCACAGGGGAGACTCCCTTCTCACTCGTCTTCGGTACAGAGGCTATTATCCCAATCGAGATAGTTCAACCTTCAGTACGGGTGCAAATATTTGATGAAGGTGGAAACGACCTCGGCCTAAGAACGAAGCTCGACCTCGTTGGCGAACACAGAGAAATAACCGAACTGAGGAGAAAAGCTTTTCAGCAAAGAGTGGCCGCAGCTATAAACTTACGGGCCAGGCCGAAAGAAATCAAGAAAGGAGACCTCGTTCTCAGAAAGGCTGACTTTGCACCCCGAAGGCTGTCCCACGGAGTACTTTGCGCAAACTGGGAAGGACCTTATCTGGTCCTCTCTGAAGTATGAAAAGGTGTGTACAAACTTGGCGATGTCGAAGGCGTAGAATTGAAAAACACTTGGCACTCAGACGCCTTGAAAAAATTCTACGCCTAAGGTTGAGCGGAGGAATCGCGTTGTACGAAAAATATTCTAAGTACAGAAGTGTCTTGAGAAAATTTCTTAAGTACAGAATTGTACAGAATTCCGCGAAGATGCTCGCCACAAGCGCAGATATAACTTTCCGAAGTCTCTTGAGCCATCACGCTCGGGAAAAATGGAAAAATCTCCCAGAAGCACTCGCCGAAATAAGCGCAGAGACAGTTTTCCGAAGTCCCTTGAGCCGTCACGCTCGGGAAAAACGGAAAACAGAAAAAACTCTCGAAAGATTTCCTAAGTCTCTTGAGCAAACATGCTCGGGACAGGGGGAAAAAAAGGAAAATTTTGACTAAGTATTTTCCGAAGTCCCTCGAGCAAACGTGTTCGGGACAAAATGGAAATGCAAAACCTGCAAAAAGACTTAGTCAAATTTTACAGACCTTTCGAAAAAGCCTCCAGAGCGAATAGGCTCGGCCAAGAGAAGGTAATAAAGTTTCTTTGATTGCAGGTTTTCCGAAGTCTCTTGAGCAAATGCATTCGGGGCAATGGAAATGAAGAAACTTGCGAAAAGACTTAGCAAAAGGTCTTCATTAAAGAGTAAGCTGCTTTACAATGAAGAAGTGCCCGAAGAAGGAACGCAAAATTAAAGGGAAGGAAAAGGGGCCCTAAAATAGCCTAAGGGTTCGCAGCGTCCCGAGAGCCACTTGCTTGCCCACCCTTTTCCACCACCTTTGGCGCTGGAATTGAAGAAGGAAGGTTCAAATGTTCGACTTTGGACCATTCCCACCGAGGTCCCTCAGGAATGTTTAGAGCCTCTAGAAAAGAGAGGTCTAGATCTGGGAACCTCTGGAGGACTTGGTGCCGAGCAAGGCAGAAGCCGTCCTGAAAAGCGACCTTGGCCATTTGATCAGACTTGCTCTTGTCAAGATCAAGGTCATCAAGCTCGTCCTTCAGATCCGCGATCTCCTCCTCCAGCGCCTTTATCTGCTTCTTCCCCTTCGGATCCTTCTTCAAGGACTTGACCTCGGCTGCAAGGATGTTTTTCTCAGCTGTCAGCGCCAGTATGAGCTTGTCAGAATCTGACTTATCCTTTAGGAGCTCCTCGTTGGCGGCCAGCATTCCATTTATCTGCTCGCCGAGGTCAGCAATCTTCCGGGAGGAATCCTTCTCAAGTTCTTCTTTCTCCTTCCGGAACTCCTCCCGAAGGGCGGCAACTTCTTCCTTCGCAGCATGTGACAACTGCTGGTTCTCGGTGATCAATGCCAAGCGAGTGGCCTTCGCCTTCTCTAAGGCCTCTAAGGCCGAAGCTCGGAACTTCGCCTGCCTGGCCACCCGAACTCGGAGAAAGCCGGCGTATCCCAGCAGCTGCAAAAAGATGAACGCAAGGTCAGTAAGATCCAGGCACTTAGGAAAAATTGAAGGGAAAAAGGTGTGAAGAACATACCTGAGCAGCATGCTCGGTGACTTTGGCGGCAAGGGTGTCATCATCCGGATGTGCCGCCGCAATAGCCTTGAAGGAGGCCTCTATAAGCACCCCCTTCGAAATTTGCTTCGCCATTTCTGGACAGTCCTCGGAGTACAAGTTCATGTCCTCCGTGAATGTCCAGAAAGGCTCTTTAGGAACCTTCCCTTGCGGAACTTTGGCGTCGCGAAGGGCCCGCGCCTTCGCGTGTTCGGCCGCCCAGTTCGGGGTAAGTAACTCCCCTGCACGGCGAAAACGAGAAGTGGGTCAGAGACAAAGGAAAATTTAGAAAAATAAAAAGAAGCATACTTGTTCTGAAAGCAACTAACCTGGAGGGACCTCGACAACGACGTCCTCGGAGTCCTCAGCCTCCTCGGTGGAAATGCCCTTACCCTTCTTCCTGCGCCGCTCCTCGGCAGAAGGTGCCTCTACCACGACGTCCAGAAGGACTTGCGACGGGGTAAGACTTTGGGGAGGGGCGTCGGTATGAGGGACATCGGCGGCGGCAGGAACCTCGGCCGAAGGATCGGGCAGCGAAGCGACAGCAGCCTCAGCGTCCTTGCTTTCCTCCCCAATACTTTCCAAAGGGGAGGAAAGAACAGTCTTCTTCGCCCGTTTAGCCGAAGGACCAGCACCGACAGACTTCCGCCTTCGGGAAGTTGCCTTCTTTGTCTGCTCCCCCTTCTCCACTTGGCCGGAGAAAAGGGACTTGTAATAGGCAGCAGTCCCGTCGCCCATCTCTGAAAAAGAAAAGAAATATCAGCGTAAGTCCGAGGAAGAAAACAGCAAGGGAGTAGAAGACAACTCACTTTCGACAAGCGTTTTGAAAGAAATTTCCTCCTTAAGAAGCTTGACCAACCAGGAATCCTTCCCGGTGATGGCAGGAGCTGGCATCTTGAGGTTAGTCTTGTGCTCCTTCACCACCTTTAGCTCCTGAAGGACCTCTTCGGTCATCAACTTCCAGTTGATAGGAAAAGGGTAAAGGGCACGCGGAGCGACCTCGGGAGTCCAGTCAGAGACAGCCCGAATGCGGGCGTCGAAATCCGCGAACACGGGAGCCAACTCTGGAGTCAGCAGCATCCTTGGATCAACGACGTCCACATTCAGTATTCCCTGAGCCCATTTGGTCGGGACGTACGACCAGGCCTCATCCATCTTCAGGAAGAAGAACTTCTGTTGCCACCCCCGCCAGCTGTCCTTAGTGGCAAAGGTGAACATAAATTTTTTGCTCCCGGATCCCCGAGGTAGCATGAAATAGAAGCCACCCTTCGGGACCATAGAGAGCTTGTAGTACTGCATGAAGATTATAAAATACGATTTTATCCCGAACACGCCACACATGCAGAGGTAGGTGTTAAAATAGCAGAACGAGTTCGGGGGAAGCTGGTTCACAGCAATGCCATGAAATTGGCAGAACTCGCAAACCATCTTCAGGGGAGGATACCGAAGACCGGCCTTCAGCTGGGCTCGGAAAATGATAACCTCGTTTCTGTGGTTTGAAAAGGCATAATGGCTAGAACGAGGCAGCCTAGTAATGGCGTAAGAGGGAAGAAAGAACTTTTTCTTCCACCTCTCTAACTTTGCAGGGGTGGTGCAACAAGGATGGGCTAAAAGAGGCTGCCAGCTCTTAGGGATAGGCATTGTAGACATGAAAATGAGTTTGGAAAAGACAAGAAAACAGTTTCCAGAAAAAACTCCAAAGAACAGAGAGATCAAAACACTCTGGAAAACAAAAACCCACCAAAAGATTTGCCAAAGTCTGAGGACGCCGTCGTGAAAGTTGGCTGGAAAAAGCTCTAATTAAGGCAGCTCCGCCACAGAAAGCAAGAAGGTGCAAGAACAGGGGCAAAGCAGAGAGAAGAGCAGAAGAAAAAGAAAATGGAACTTATGATGGAACGACCATTTATAGGCCAGGGGTGGGTAACCGAAACATCGTCATAAGTACCCTTTGGAGGCGAACCGTCGCCGTAACTGCCCTCTGCACCTGAAAAGGTGCGCCCTCTGTAACCGACGCAACTCTCCTCCAATGGCAAAGCGCCACCTGTCAGCCGCCGCGCCAAAACGGGGACACGTCTCCTGACATCCCTAGGAAAAAGGGAGCACGGCTTCTGACATCCCTAAAAAGCTGGGACGCGTCGCTCAGACTGACACGCTCGGCCATCAGACCTGCAGAAACAAAGAGCAAGCCACCTTGAGGACACCAAGAGACAGGCTATGGCCAAACAGCCCATGACCTTCGGGCAAGAGGTGTATCTTCGGCACAGGCTCTGCCTCGAAGACACCAAAAAACAGGCCAATGCCGAACAGCCCGTTGGGCAGAAGGTGCATCCTCGGAACAAGTTGAGCTTCCTAAGAGACTCCCAAGAACAACCTCGGAAAGAGATGCAAAACCGAAGTCTTCACTTCGGCTTTCCAAAGGGGGGCATGTGATAGCCAAAGGCTATCGCCTCTATCTGGCCGAACTCCCTGCCACAAGAATGGCCAGAAGAGACTGGCGATACCCGAGTGAAAATGGGATCATACACCTCGGGAGATAGCCGAAGAGCTCTGAGCCCGACACGCCAGGAAACTTGAGGATACTACTAGCCCCCCGAGGTTGCAAACAGATCGCCTTCAGAAAAGAGGCACCAGCTACTGCGGGCCGAACATGATCTCCCCGAAGGCGGAACTCCCTGAAGCTGGGAACCCCCGAACTGGGTGTGTGTTTCCCGAAGAGGCATTGTCCGTACCAAAGGATGACCTCGCCCAGGGACCTCGGGAGTACGGCAGGAGCATTTAAGGAAGCATTTAAGGAAGCCTCTGACACGTCCTTTCACAAACGTCATGAAGCTGCCTCAATAGGCGCTCTGACACGCTGACGCCATCAAAGTCACATCATGGCCCATCTCAGCACAAGGCTGAAGGCAACCTGCTACCAGCTATCTGTCCCCTACGCCCAGAAACTCAGGGAACATCCGACCGAACACGTGTCGCGATCTGAACGGGCTAGTCACTCCTATAAATACCAGGAAATAAATACTTGGCAGGAGGTTGGTTGGCAAAAGGTCTGACTCCCAGACTCTGAGAAAATCACCAAGCAAGACTCTTCAGCCCCTTTGTGCTATTTCCTCTGCCTTTTCTCAGCCACCGCTGACTTGGGCGTCGGAGGCTCCCCCCCCGGAAACACATTCCGGGGGCCTCCTAACCCACTTTTTCTGAGCATCTCAGGTACTCTCCCTTGGGCGCACCATCCTCCAGGCGTTCTTCCTCCTAGAAGTCTCTCCAACAGTCACCATGACTCTAAACGATGATGCCCATGGCCATCAATTCTATAGCCAAGTTTTAGCTTTATCTTTTAAAGAAAAAGGAAAAAGCTTAAGCCTGATGGTGTTCATGCTACAGTTTAGGTTGTTATATGTGTGATAGACTTCCTCAAATTCTCTCAAATGCAAGTAAGGATTTTCGAAATCAAAGCCATGAAAAGTTGGTAAAAGTTTAATAATATCTGGCTTGAAATCGGAAGTGACATGCATCAGCAGGAAATATTAGACATGATTTAGTGCTATTTCTTATGGGGTTCATGTATTCTCTAAGTATCCTAGGCCGATCTTGATCATTATGTAGATAATGATTATCTTCTTGTTCATTAATGTGTTCAGCCATGTTTGAAGAAGATGGAGATTCTCTTACCAGCCTACCACTTGATGTACGTGACCAAGCTTTCACACAAAAATAAAATAATAACAAGAAAAATAAACATCAATAACAAGTTAGGTAGGAGGCTCAATCTTCCATTTAATAATAATAAGAAAAATAAATAAAAAGAAAGCAATACGAACAAAAAATAAAAGGTAGGAGGCTCAGCCTGCCATTCAACAATAAAGAAAAATAAAGAAAAATAAGATTAACACAAATTAAGAGGTAGGAGGCTCAGCCTACTGTGGCAACATGATTTTTTTGGGAGTCGCCACCAATCGGTTTCACTTAGGTCGATTGGACACCTTAAAAATGGTCTACGAGAGTTCGAGGGTTCGGGAGTACGGTTACGTTAAAATAACTTTATTCTAACGCCCAAAATTGGCACCTTAGTTGATTTTAATTTTGTTTTGCTTACTTTTAAATAATTTCAGTTAAATTTCAAACCATGGATTCTAACATAATCGCCCGGATGTGGACTTCTAAATCTTGGAGCTTGATTTTTATTCATTTTTATAATAAATTTGATATTTCCAAGCCGTGGACTCTATCAAGTCACTCGGATGTGGAATTTAATGAATTTTAATTTCAATTAGTTATTAAATATTTTAATTAATTATCAATCCACAACATAAATTCTACCGAATTATCCGAATATGGATTTTAATGATTTTAATATTATTTTATTTATTTATTTATTTATTTATTTTTATTGTTTTCAAAGATTTTTAAATGATTATCCAATCCATGGATCTCATTAGATCAACCGGATGTGGATCCTGAATTTGTTTATATTAAATGTTTTTTTAAAAAAAAATACTTATTCAAAACCATTGATTTTATTGGATCATTTGGTTATGAATTTTTGAAATTATTTTAATGAACGGCATAAGAGGTTGGACTTTGTCATTTAAAGAAAAAAAGTAAGTGACTCGACATTCCAAATAACTAATAATGTTAAACAAGATAAGATGACAGATAATAAAAGACTGGGGGCTTGGTCATAATAGAAATAATAAAATAAACTACACAAATAATAAATAAAGAAACAAGATAGGGCTCTTGGCCAGCCATATAAAAAAAAAAAAGGTAAATAAAAAGCAAGGTTAACCATCCACACAAAGAAATAATAAGATGTAGAAATTAAATAGAAAGTAAAGAAATAAATAAAGTGGGACGCTTGGCCATTCACGTAAAAAAAAAACTGCAGAAAGTAAATAAAAAGTAAATAAATAAATAAAGTGGGGCGCTTGGCCATCCACATGACAGAGAATAATAAAATGCAGAAAAAGTAAATAAAAATAAATAAAGTTGGGCTCTTGGCCATCCACATAAAAAATAATAAAGTGCAGAAAGTAAATAAAAAGTAAATAAATAAATGAAGTTGGGCACCTAGCCATCCACATGACAGAAAATAATAAAATGCAGAAAGTAAATAAAAATAAATAAAATGGGGCGCTTGGCCATCTACGTAAAGGAATAATAAAGTGCAGAAATTAAATAAAAAAAGGTAAATAAATAGATAAAGTGGGGCGCTTGGCCATCCACCTAACAGAAAATAATAAATGCAGAAAGTAAATAAAAGTAAATAAAGTGGGGCACTTGGCCATCCACATAAAGAAATAATAAATGCAGAAAGTTAATAAAAGTAAATGAAGTGGGGCGCTTGGCCCTCCACGTAAAAGAATTAATAAAGATACTGAAAAATAAATAAGGTGGGGCATTTTGGCCGTCCACGTAAGAGTAGGAGGTACAACCTTCCCATAAAAAAAGAAAAGAAAAGAAAGTAAGAATAGAAAGAAAAGAAAAGAGAAAAAGAAAAAAAAATTGGTAATGGCCTATCTGCAAGAACAAGAAAGTTAGTGGCTAAAATGAATAAAATAAAAAAAGATCAAGGATTAAAAAGGGGTTTATACCAAAAAAGGACGTTATTTGAGTAAAACGGGTCGGGTCACGATTTTTGAACGGGTTTCATCTCTGATTCTTTTTTTTCTCCGGCGACGGTGGCGCAATTGGCAGCTGGGCTTGGCGGTGGCGGCTAAGGTGACTCCAGGGAGGTGAGTATGGTGGCCGGCGGCGTGGAAGACGGCGAGGCGGTGAGGGAACGAGGTCGGGCGATGGTGGATGGAAGTCGTGACGGGGAAGGAGAAACGGCGAGGGAGCTGGGGCGGCATGGCTGGAGGGCGACACGACGGAGGCGGGCAGCGTCGCGCTAGACAAGGAGGGCTGGAGGCAGCGACGACGTGAGGACAAACGAAAAAAAATGAAACGTTGAGTTGTCCGGCAGCACGGAATAGGGGTAGAAGTTTAGGATTTTTCTAGGTAAGGGAGGAGTGGCCAGGGACTAAAGCTACAGGTTTTCCTTTTTAAGTTGGGAGCTAAAATCTTGCTAATTTCGTATCTTTCTTTGCAGGTTTGGACCCGTATTTATAATAGTGGGAGAATTGGATTCCCTTGATTAAAAAAAATTTGAAACTTATTTAAAAACAGATTTAAAACATAATTTGGTAAAAATTACAGTTTTAGTCCTTGACCTGTCACTGATTACTGGTCTGGTCCCATATTTGTTGTAAAATTACAAATTGGCCGAAATTTGTCTGTTTTGTCAATTTAGCCCAAAACCTTGCGAATAATATCCAGATTTCCCTAGAATTTCAAGATTTTGTCAGATTTTTCCCAAACTTCTCAACTTTTACAAATTAACCCCAAAATTCTCAATTTTGTCATTTTTTTATTCCCACTTTTAATTATTATTATTTTTTAAAATTTTTATATTTTTTATTTATTACTATTATTTTTTTAACTAACCCTACGAAACGAAATGCCCCCCCTAAACTAATTTTTTTTTAATTCTTCTTTAATTTTTCATAAAAAAAATAATAATTGGACAAAATTGGGTGTCAACACCTACCATATAAAGAACAAAAGAAAAATAAAAAAAATAAACAAAAAGAACAAAAAGAAAAAAAAATTAAACTTGTACTCTAATTTTACTTCCTCGGCAATGGCGCCAAAAACTTGCTGCACTCTAGCAGTTGTAACCCAAGTGTAGGTTGTCGCAAGTAATAAAATCTCGGGAGTCCGAGTTGTTAATGTTGTGCCCAAAAGGCTAATCATGAGATGATTGTATTTTTGCACATTGAGGCATGATATTTTATTAAGGCATTAATCCAGCAATTATGTTTGTTGTTTTGTTTCTACGTAACTTAACAAACATAATTGTAACCCTAGAATAATGATATTCTCAAACGTCCCTAGTCTAGTATTATTGTGGAGTGGGTTGCAATAATACATAACGACTAGCATATGTGGAGACTAATATGAGATATGTTGTCTGCATATGAGTACAAGTTGGAGAACTTGTGTACTGGACCGACCCATCATGAGAACACTACATGGATCGTTATATGAGTGTCATAAGTGATTCTCATAGTGATCATGGTATATGTAGTCATTCGACCTAAGATCATCAAGGTTCCCAACATGTGAGTCACATACTTTGATATTTTCCTTTGTTGCTCGTAACTGAGGGAACTTGAAGGAGGTCATTGGGTATGTCACATATCATGCAAAGGGATTTGTATGATCAAGATGGAATTTGTCCCTCCTATGTAAAGGGAGTGATATCTTCGGGCCCCTTGGTAGAGTAGGACTTAGAAAAATGCATGGTCATGCTTGGATGAGTTGATATACGATATCAATGTCATCAGTTTAAGTTGGTCTACTCGGTAATCAAGAAACCAAAGATTGGGCTATACGAGAGTGACACATTCCATGTCTCGTGCTTAGTCTTGATATCTTGGACAAAGGGACAATGGCATATATCGGTGATGATCATAAAGGTTTAGTCGAATCATCGACATTCTTGTCACTTGGGTAGCAATGATGTGTTGCTAGACACCGCTCATTGCTTATGATCATAAATGTGATTTATGATCATTGCCAACATGGTAAGAGCCTATTGGGTCGCACACATAGAGCTATTTGGATCATTAGAGTGCATGGGCTAATAATTTGGGTTTTGGTTTCACAATAATTTCATATTAATAATGAGCCCAATAGTTGAGCCATTATGAAGCCTGAAATTAAAGCCTAATTGAATTAGGGCTTTGAAACCCATTAGGCCTGGAAGTTGAGTCTCACTATAAATACAACTTTTAGTGAGAAATTCGCAGGTCTCCTTGCCCTAGCCTCCCAAAAGGACAGCCGCACTCTTCTCTTATAATTCCTTGGAGGATGCAAGCTAGCACTACGAGCGCAAGAGAAACGCATTTGCTGGAACGCTGTGGAAGCGTGGTGATCCTGAGAGGCTTGTGTCGATACCATAGAGAGCTTGAACACATCAACTGTTCAAGTTTTGTGATTCGACTCTACAGTTGAGTGAAAGATCTCAACCGAAAATAAGGTATGAAAATTTTCAAACACCCGGTTTACTCCGTTTCACTTGGATCTTGGAGGGTTTCGGTTAAATTTTGCTGCGCTGTTTGGCTCCCGAAACCCAACATGAGTATCGAACCACAGGGAAGTGAATTAAGAAATAAAAATTGAAGTTTTAATAAAGAAAGTTTTGGTGAAAACTGTGAACAAGTGTGAATTAAAATTGAAATTCAAATAAAATAACTAAGGTTGGGGGATCCACTTTTTGTATATCGGTTATGATTAATTTTAGCCCATCTTACCACTCAATTGAGATCCACACATAAAGGAGGTCCCAAAAGGGGAATTTAGTTAGTATTAACTTTCATTGATCTTAAAATGCCAACGCTTGCTAATGGGGTCAAGTATCCATCATGCTAACCTTTGTCGACAATAACTCAAGATTCCAATATAGCCGGCAGAGCCATGTTCTACAGAGGGAATCAAGCAGCTTTTGAGCCAATAATTGACTTTTCTAGACTTTTCGCAATATGAACTCTCATATTGCTTCCAATCTTAAGAAGAAAAACCTTTTTCTTCTTTGTGATGTTAAGGAACCTTCCTTAGTACCTCAAGGAAAAATTTGTACGAAGGCAATCAAACTTGGAATAGTTTCTTTAGAAGTGTGAATTTTCATAATAGGTGAGTGCAAAAACTTGAAATTCCATGAAATGAGTGAATCTTGAAAGTGAGAAATTCCATAAAATGACAATAAAACTGACAAATTATGCAAGGGAATGGATGTTTGGAATCAATATCCAGGTTTCATCTAATATTTTCTTTAGAAAATATAGATTCCCTTGTGAGATATGTCATCCAAATAGGGTTGAAGCTTAGCTACCTCAAAATATTATGACTAGCATACCTAGTAGGATGCGTCTCAAGAGCAGAGTTACTCCTTACTCAGCCATTCTAAACTAAGGGCTTTGTCCAATGGTTTTAATATCAGCATGAAAAAAAAAACTATCCTAAAAGATGAAGAAGAAAGAAGAAATTCCCTGAATTGAAAATAAAAAAAAAACTGGAACGAAAAAAATGCGAATAATAAAACTAAATGAAAAGATAAACAGATTCACAAGTCTGATTGCTTATTCTTCCATAGTGCTTCAACAAGCAGGGTAAAGGACATTTATGGGATGAAACTGATTAGGAAAGACTGTCGTGTCCAATCTATCTGAATCACTACTGGATCTGGTTCAGGAACAAAAGCTTGCATTTTATCTAGCAATTCTTCAACAGTTGTTGCGGAAATCAGGGTTCGTCATGCCGCCTCTGAGATAAATTTCTTCTGCACAGCGTGATCCATAAAAGATATTAGACCTGCAAAAAAATGGTTAACATTCAACAGCCCAATGGGTTTCTTGTGCAAATTAAGTTGGGCCATGGAAGCAATTTGGAAAATTTCTCCCAATGTGCCAAAACCTCCTGGTAGAGCAATAAAAGCATCAGAATTACAAAGCATTTGTAACAAACGCTCTTACAAATTTTTAACCACTAATTCTTCTCTGATCGTGCCCCCAAAAATCAATTCAAAGGTGTAGAGATAATACCCAAAACTTGGCTTCCTCCTAGAGATGCTGCTGATGCTACACCTCCCATTAATCTGACACTACCTTCCCCATAAACTAAATGTATTTTTTGGTCAGCTAGTACTCTACCCAAATGGTTGGTTGCCTTCAAATACTCTTCATCTTTTCCAGGAAAAGCCCCACAAAATACACAAATACTTTGGGATTTAGGAGTTGAGGTTCTCTTCATTTTTATCCTTAACCTTGTGAGAAATGAAAAGAAGGGCATGCATTTATAGAGATGAAAAGATAATGCAATAATTACACTTGCAGGAGTAGGTACATCATTGTCAGAAGAAAAAGAAAATTTTCAAAAATGACAGCTTGCATGTACAGTAGTTGTGATGTGGCTTACGTCTTCCGCTGGTTTTACGTCCAGTAATGGCTTCAACGCCTTCTATGAGTCGGGGATTTGCTTCCCATCCAGTTTTCTTATAAACTGGCAAACAGGGTCATTTAAAGTCAGATTCCCAATACTGTAACAGTCTCGTTCTTTATGGAAAGTCCTTCATAAACCATTAATTTCACGTTGCACTATTCCACAAGAATGTGTTTCAAGAGTCAATCAGATATCATCCAAAGATTCCTCACGTAGGCCATTCTTAATGAATTTTCTTTTATCTTCACGATTTTTGGAGATCATCCCTAAATAACGACATTTAGTATCACAATTCCATTGTCCACATTTGTGATAGACGCCTAGCCTCTTTGCTCTTCTCTTTTTGGCATAAGCGCTTTTCCCTAAGCCAGGCATACGGGGCATAAATGCATCTGAAACTTCACCAGCCAAATGGACCTTAGCTTCAATTAACCACCGTGCATTGTCAGGAATGCCTTTGTGCATAAAAACTCTGATTCTTTCACATCTAGCTTGGTAAATCATTTTAAGAACATTTATTGGGAGGGAAGGAAAGTATTTTCGTTGGGCAGAAAGAGTAGAATCCATTGGTGAGAAAAAAATTGAGAGAAGAGAGGAAGAAATCAGTTATTATAGGAAATTGAGATAACCGACTTGAGAGTCACGGAGTACTATATCCGCTACTTAACCGAAAAGAAGAACACGCATTTACAGCGATGAAAGGATAACTTGTTGATTACGCATACAGGAGTAAGTACATTATTGTCATAAGAAAAAGCAAATTTTCAAATATGACAACTTGTATGTACAGTAGTTGTGACTGTGACTCACATCTTCCACTGGTTTTGACATCCAGTAACGGCTTCAACGTCTTTTATGAGTCGGGGATTTGCTTCCCATCCAGTTTTCTTACAAACTAACAAACAGGGTCTTTTAAAGTCAGATTTCCGGGACTATAATGCTCTCGTTCTTCATGAAAAATACTCCATAAACCAAGAAGTTTGTGTTGCATTAATCCACAAGAATGCGTCTCAAGAGTCAATCGAATATCATCCAAAGAATCCTTAGGCTATTCTTGATGAATTGTATTTTATCTTCTCGATTATCAGAGATCATTCCTAAAGAACGACATTTAGTATCACAAGTCCATCGACCACATTTGTGACAGACTTGTAACCTTTTCGTTCTTCGCTTTTTGGCATAAGAGCTTTTGCCTAAGCCAGGCATATGAGACACAAATGCATCTAGGATTTCACCTGCTTAACGGACCTTAGCTTTAATTAACCACCACACATCTTCAGGGATTCCTTTGTGCATCAAAACTCTTAATCGTTCACATTGAACTCAATAAATCCTTTTAAGAACGTCCATTGGAAGGGAAGGAAAATATTTTCGTAGGGCAGAAAGAGTAGAATCCATTTTTTTAGAAGGAATTAAAAGAAAGGAGGGAGAAAGAAGTCAGTTATTATCGGAAACTGAGACAACCGACTTGAGAGCCATGGAGTACCGTATCCGTCACTTAACCGGAAAAATGGATCCTACTTTTTGACAATTTTCAAAGGCTTTGCATGTGTGTCTCTAAATAAAGAGCGCTAGAAAAATTCAGACTGTTAAAATCTTTTTCAACTGTTTTCTTTGACCAAAAAAAGAAATGCCCTTTGTATTTTTCAAAAAATGAGAAAATTCAATGACACTTTTTTTTTTTTACTTCATTCTCAGGTATGCATTTTGTTAATATCTGGCCAGGATAGTATTTGAAAATATAAGGATTAACCTAGCAAAATTTTTCTCACATCGTGTAAATGTTTCTTATCTTTGATACTCCATTGAGCTGGCATCCATCCCGTCATTATGGGTGCAGTCTCAATTATTGAATCCATTGCCAGCTTTTGACAAATTGTCAACGACAATATTTTTTGATGTCTACCTTATCCTTGACCATAATGTTGAATTCTTGATGCAATTTGATCCAACGTATTAGCTGTGCATATAGTGATAAACCGGAATGGGTTGATGAAGCTAAATTCTCGGCTTGTACTTATCAATGTTGTAATCATGCCGTGGATATGTCTTTCGTTTGATCCCTGTTACGCAAAAGCTATGCATGCATAATGTGAAATGCATAAATGTAGTGCATGTGTAACTAATGGCTCTATTTTGTTTTCATTCTTTGTTTATCTCAATTTCTTTGTGTCTATGTTTTACTATGTTCCCTGTTTGATTGCATGGATCTAGTTCTTCTTGTCTTTGCTTTGCTGGGTCCTTCTTGTGATTGCTTTCTCGGACTATCATTGAATCTCTTTATGCTTCTTAGCTCTTGTCCATTGCCTCAAAAACTCATTTTTTTGAAAGCACTTCAAATAAACTTTCTTGACTTGTTCTTGAATTTTGGTCTCAACTTCCTTAACATTCGCCCGCCTTACTTTATATCTCTTTGGATACTCGTCCCTGTTGTTGGGTTTACGAAACCTTCGTCAATATGCTTCCTTCTTGTTGATATAATCATGTTCCTATTTTCAATTGCAAGACTTTTGAAGCGATCATCCAGGCAACTACCAAGGCAATCACCCGAAGATTTGTTACTCCTTTTTCCCTGTTAGCAAATGTTTTGTGCCGTTCGCAAAGTAGGACCTCGATCTTATCTGTTTTAATTCATAAAGCTTATCAAAGTAATTTACGGTCTTTGCTTTTCCTGATTTTTAATTATTACTACCCTTTCTACAAAGTCACAATTTATTGCACACTAGAGGCCAGCAAGAATATGAGATTTGAAGAAAAAGAGCTAGAGAGAATTGGCTTTTCATTTATGAGTAAAGGAATATAAAAGTTGAGTGTGAGATTTGAAGAAAAAAAGCTCGAGAGAATTGGCTTTTCATTTATGAGTAAGGGAATATAAGAGTCTTGGGTATAGATGAAGAACAATGAAGGTCTGAGAGAAGAATGCTCTTTTTGACAACTTTGATTGAACAAGCTCTGGCAACCCTGTATCCACTTCTTCCCTTCTGTCCGAAAACTTCATCATCATGCAAAATACTTCTTCAATGAATCTGAATTTACTGGTTTTGGTAGCTCTTGTCCATCCATTTCTGTCAGAATTAGGGCACCTCCTGAAAAGGCTTTCTTCACCACATATGGTCCATCATAGTTTGGTGTCCATTTCCCTCTAAAATCATGCTGAATGGGTAGAATTTTCATGAGCACTATGTCACCTTTATGAAACTGTCGTGGGTGAACCTTCTTATTGTAAGCACGGATCATCCTCCTTTGATAAAGTTGCCCATGGCAGAGGGCAATCATTCTCCTCTCATCGATTAGGTTCAATTGCTCATATCTAGCCCTGACCCATTCTGCTTCTTCCAATTGGGTATCCATTAGTACTCTCAATGAAGGGATTTCAACTTCAACGGGTAATACAGCCTCCATACTATATACCAGAGAAAAATGTATTACTCCAATAGAAGTACGAATAGAAGTTCTGTAAGCATGTAGTGCGAAAGGTAACATCTCATGCCAGTCCTTGTAAGTGACAATCATCTTTTCAATAATCCTCTTGATATTCTTATTGGCTGCCTCCATTGCACCATTCATCATTGGTCGATAAGGTGCTGAATTGTAATGCTTGATCTTGAACTGTCGGCACAAAGTCTGCATCATCTCATTATTCAAGTTTGTGGCATTACCTGAGATGATACGCTCTGGCAACCCATACCGACAAATGATCTCTTTCTTGATGAACCGGCATACCACCTTTTGAGTTACACTTGCATAAGACACAACTTCTAGTGAAGTAGTCAATTTCCACTAGAATGAATTTGCGACCATTAGAAGCCTTGGGGTAATTGCTCCTATGACATCTATCCCCCATATAGTGAAAGGCCAAGGTATTGCTGTCACATTAAGAGAAGCAGGTGGAGCCTGGATCTTGTTGGCATATATTTGGCACTTATGACATCTTCTTACGTGATTAATGCAATCGTTTTCTAATGTGAGCCAATAGTAGCCCGCCCTCATTATTTTTCTTGCCATGGTATGACCACTAGTGTGTGCTCCACACATTCCAGCATGAACTTCTTCCATGATATTTCGTGCTTCATGAGCATCTATACAACGAAGTAGCATCGAATCTGGGGTTTTCTTATAAAGTATGTCTATATTCAAAAGGCAACCCATTGACAACCTTCGTAAAAACTTTTTGTCATTTTCTGATGCTTCTGGTGGATATACTCGTTCTTGGGGGTATTTCTTGATATCATGATACCAAGGTTTCCCGTGCAATTCCTCCTCCACACTCATGCAATAAGTTGGGGAATCTAGTACTTTCATTTTGAAAACAGGAGTATGCTCAGGGTCACTTATCTTGTACATGGAAGCTAAAGTAGCTAAGGCATCTGAAATTTGATTATCTTCCCTTGGAAGATGATGGAAGCTTATACTTTTGAACTTTCCTGCCAATTGTAGTATGAGTCTTTGGTAAGGGATCAATTTTGAATCCTTTGTCTCCCAATCTCCATTTATTTGATATATGACCAATGCAGAATCCCCATAAACTCGGAGATCTCGTACTTTCAGTCTCAATGCCATTTGGACTCCCATAGCACATGCCTCATATTCTACTATATTGTTGGTACAAGAAAATGTGATTTTCGCTATTAGAGGGAACTATTCTCCACTTGGAGATATGAGTATAGCTCCAATCCCTTGTCCCAAAGCATTAGATGCTCCATCGAACGCCATTTTCCATGTTTCATCATCTTCTGAGACTTTCTATTCTATCATCATTATATCTCCATCAGGAAAGTCCATCTTCATTAGCTCATAATCATCCAACGCTCTATCAGCCAAATATTCAGCAATTGCACTCCCTTTTATGGCCTTTTGAGTGACATACTGTATGTCGTACTCAGATAACAGCATTTGCCACTTTGTGATCCTTCTTGATAAAGCGGGTTTCTTAAAGATATATTTGATGGGATCGGTCTTGGAGATCAGCAATGTGGTATTGTTGAGCATGTAGTGTCGTAGTCGGTTTGCTACCCATGCAAGGGCACAACAAGACTTTTCTACTACTAAGTATTTCACCTCATATGTCGTAAGCTTCTTACTCAACTAGTAAATTGCATGCTCTTTCTTGCTTGTCTCATTGAGTTGACCCAATACGGATCCTAATGAAGAATCCTGTACTGATAAGTATAAAATCAACAGTTCTCCAGATCGGGGTGGTACCAAGACTGATGGATTTGATAGGTATTGCTTGATTTTCTCAAATGCCTCTTGGCATTCGTTATTCCACTCAATCGGATTGCTCTTCTTTAGTGATTTGAAAAGAGGTTCACACTTGGACATCAACTGTGATATGAATCTTGCTATGAAGTTGATTCTGCCCGAAAAACTTCTTACTTCTTTTGGAGTCTTCGGGGGTTGCATTTCTTGTATTGCCTTGACTTTACTTGGGTCAACTCAAATCCCATCTTTGCTTACCATGAAACCCAATAACTTGCCTGAGGAAGCTCCAAAATTACATTTGGCAGGATTCAATTTTAGTTGATACTTGCGAAGTCTATCGAATAGTCTTCTCAGTACATTTAGATGCCCTCTAGTAGTGAAGGATTTGGAAATCATGTCATCTACATACACTTCAATTTCTTTTGCATCATGTCATGAAATAAGGCGACCATGGCTCTTTGATAAGTAGCACCAGCATTTTTCAACCCAAAAGGCATCACCTTATAGAAGAAGGTACCCCAAAAGGTAACAAAAGTAGTTTTTATCATATCATCTGGATCAAGTTTGATTTGATTGTACCCAGAAAAGCCATCCATGAAAGAAAAGTTGGAGTTTCCTGCGGTATTATCCACCAATGTATCAATGTGAGGAAGTGGGAAGTTATCTTTAGGGCTGGCCTCGTTCAAGGGCCGGCAGTCCTGACAAACTCTTAGCTTCCCACTCTTTTTCTTTTCAACTGGAACTATGTTGACAACCCATTCTGTATATTCAGCGACTCCAAGGAATCCCGCATCCCATAGCTTTCGAATCTCATCTTTTACTCTCAAGATCAGGTCCGGCTTCAATCTTCGTAGCTTCTGTCTGACCGGCTTCGCCCTAGGCTTTAATGGTATTTTGTGTAGTACTATGTCCGAGCTTAAGCCAGGCATATCTTGATATGACCAAGCAAATACGTCTACATATTCCCTCACTAAGTGTATTAGTTCTTCTTTCTCTTCAGGAGGAAACAGAGTACCAATCTTAACTTCTTTTACATCCTGATTGTCTCCCAAGTTGAATGTCTCAGTTGGTTCTTGACTTGTTGCTCTTTCTTTTTCATCCTGCTTGATTAGTTTTAATAACTCAGGAGATATTTGAAGATCTTTGTCATCCGAGTCAGCAGTGTTTACAGGATTATCAAAGTTCATTCTTTCATTGTCATCAAAGAGAGTTTCAGGTCTGCATTAGACAGAGAGAAGAGAAAATGGCGAGAATGAGATGAATGCAAATTGGTGCTCTATTTATAATGTGCATAAATCACAACTTTATTGGAATGAACAGCAATAACTAAAAGATTCACTTAAGCAAAGACTACACCCTATTGATTGAACATTTCTTTAGGAGGTTTTTACTATTAGATTACTTTGAAAAGCTCTCGATTACAACAGGCAGTTCTATTGCCTCCCAATTGTTCAGTACATCCCGTGGGCAACAAGGTTCAACGAGCTCCTCATTTTCAGGTGAATCACTGGTTATTGCCTGAATCGAGAGATATTCAAAAGATTTGTCGATGTTGATGGTCAGCGCGCCTTCATTGTCATTTCTCAGAATCAAGCTACCACTCACGAATGTTTCAGTGATGTCAGGGATATCCAGATTTCTTCCCTCTGGGGCATGTCCTTTTAGCCGTGCAATCCTCTTTTCTCTCTTTTCAGCTATCGTCTTCATTTTATCTTGCCTTGTCAGTGTGAAACCTAGGCCGTATTTCCCTTCATTTGTAGAGATTTTCAATGGCTCTGAGATCCCTTGCAAACTTTGTCCCATACCTAACCCCGGTGAGTATCCTCGTTTCATCATGAGTTTTGCGACCATGCGACTCGTTTTGGAAATGCTAGGCATGGGTTCTTCTCCATATTCATCGATATAGGTAGCATTAACAATTTTAGAAGACCTGAAGGAGCAATCAGGCACATCTTCGTTGACCTCGACATACTGAGCGTCCGTAGATCTAGATAGCAAAATGTCTTCTTCAGCAAAGACTGTTATTAATTTTCCTTCAATGACGAATTTCAGTTTTTGATGTAATGAAGAGGGAATTGCCCCAGCCATATGGATCCATGGTCTTCCCAACAGACAACTATAAGAAGGCTTAATGTCCATAACTTGGAATGTGATATGGAAGACACAGGGGCCGATCTCTATCGGCAGCTCTATCTCTCCAACAACGTCTCTCCTCATCTCGTCAAATGCTCGAACGATAATGTGACTATTGTTGAGGTATGGTGGGTCTATACCGAGCTTATGTAAGGTTTCGAGTGGCATTACATTTAGAGCTGACCCATTGTCAATAAGGACTCTAGCCATAATCCGATCTTTGTATTTAGTCGAAATATGCAGAGCCTTAGAGTGACCTCTTCCTTCTACTGGTATCTCGTCATCAGTGAATGTGATGAGATTCTGTGCCGTGATGTTGTTGACGAGGTGATCAAAATTATTCACAGAAATATCTTGCTCAACATAGGCATTGTTCAAAACTTTAAGGAGGGTTTCTTGATGAGTGTCAAAACTTAAGAGTAGTGAAAGTATGGAAATCTTTGCTGGTAGGCGATTTAACTGCTGCACGATACTATACTCACTTTGCTTTATGAGTTTAAGAAACTCGCCAGCTTGTTCATCTGTTATCACTCGAGGCACCCCTTGCTCTTCTGATGTATTTGTGCTAATAGACCCGTTCGTTGGGTCTGTGATATTCTTATCTTGTTGGAGCTTGTCCATCTGCTCTGGCAAGTAACATTGACCACTTCTAGTCATGCCCCCAACCTCTAAAGGAGTCGATGTAATGTTGGAGGTGTAATCATACTTCCATGGAACAGCCTTATCTAATTTGTAGGGGAATCGAGTCGGGACTTGAATCCTTAAAGGCTTGACAGTAGGTTTGAAATTGGTATGACTAGTGGTCTTGGCATAGCATTGACTTCTCGCTCTTTTATGATTACATTTGCATCAACATCTTTATTTGACATAAAAATGCTGAGTTGGGATGAGTCTATGAGTCTCTGTAGATTCTCACGGAACTTTGAGCATTCCTGGATGGAATGACCCTTACTGTCATGAAAATCACACAGCTCTCCATCTTTGATTTCTTTATGCCCAAAAGAAGGCTTTCTAATGATGACTCCTTCTTTCACAAGCCATGAGTATACATGCTTAAGAGGGGTTGTAATGTCATTGACTGACTTCTTTATCAGTCGACATTCCTCTATCATATTAACTAGTCCAATTTGATGAGGTGGCAATGGGTTGTGAGTGACGCTCGGTTCATCGAAAAAGTCCAACCACTTTGACTCAATTAATTGTTGGACTATGCATTTCAAACCTATGCAATTTTCTAGACCATGGCCCATAACGCCATCATGATATGGGCAAGTTACGTTGGGGTCGTACCACCTTGGATATGGGGGTTCCATTGGCTTTGTAGGAAATAGGCGGATAAGTTGACTTTTAATGAGTTTTGGATATAACTCAGTGTAAGTCATAGGAATTGGCGCAAATATTTCTCTTTGTCTTTGTGCGGGCACTGGAGGGGTCAAAACAAGTGGCCGTAATTGATTAGGCCTATTGGGAGGATAATTATTAGGCCTATTGGTAGGATAAGATAGGTGAGGCGCAGTAGCCAAAGTACCTACGAGGGGAATCCTTCTTCCGCGTCCTACTTGTTGTACCTCCTCATCCTTTCTTCTAGATGGTCCTCCTCTTTTCCTGGCATCATTAAAGGATTCAGTGATCTTCCCAGTCCTAATCCCATGCTCAATTCATTCTCCAGACATGACAATGTCTGAGAAATTGGTTGCTGAATTGCCAATAAGTTTGTCGTAGTATGGGTACTTCAGTGTCTGGACAAATAAAGTTACCATTTCTCTCTCCATCATGGGTGGCTGAACTTATGCGGCTAAGTCCCTCCATCTTTGAGCATACTCCTTGAAGGTTTCTTGCTTTTTCTTTTCCATATTCTGGAGAGTTTGGCGATCCGGGGCTAAGTCCATGACATGTTTGTAGTTGTTGATGAAAGCCTGAGTGAGGTCATTCCATGTTTTGATGTTTCTTGGATCTTGACTTAGGTACCACTATAGTGCTGATTTTGTAAGACTTTCTTGAAAAAGTGCTATCCACACCTTCTTGTCTTTTGCGAGTGGTTGTATTTTTCTTAGAAACAGTGTAATGTGAGTGATGGGGCAACTTGTTCCATCATATTTCACAAATTCTAGCACCTTAAAGTCCGAGGGAATCATAACGTCTGGCACCAAGCAAAGATCGTCCATCGAGAGAGATCCAAATACAGTGCCTCCTTCAATGGCCCGAAGCCTCTTCTCTATTGTCTCGAGCTTTTGAGATTCTCCTTCTTCTTTCGACAGTGTCTTCTTTTCTTCATAGGCAGTATTATGTCTCAGGTGAATGCTATTGAACAGACCTGAATCCTGAACAAGATTCTCATGAATTGAGATCCGTTGCGGGGTGAATCCCGAGGGATAAGTGGGATCTTGTGGCTCTTTAATGGGGATTTGGGTTACTTTCCCCTTGATTAGCTCCATTAATTGTCTCATATTCTCAGCCATGCTCTCTATCTTAGACTCAATATTGATGAGATGTCCTTCCATTTGCTCTGCCATAAGTCTTGTTTGAAGCCGAGTTGAATATCGATGTTGAGTGCCAATTTTCGCTTTACCTTTTTTTTTTTTTTTAAAAGTGGAATTCATTAGATCTTGAATTATTAATTTAATGCATGCATGCATGAATGTTGTAGGTACTCGATGAAAGAAGGACTATGATGGAAATTCTTGATTACTATCTCAAGACAATTGTTTAAACTACTTTTATTAAATAAGGTTTCTTAAAAGAAACGGCCCAAGGTACAACATTGCTTCCTAGCCTTGGTGATAAACTCCATCATTTTTTGAATGGTTGATGATGAGGTAGGCCAACTCAGTATCTCTAATTCTTTGGCTTCTTCACTCATTTGTTGAGCTTGATGTGTGGCTTTTCTAATTTTAGCCAGGAATACCTCCACTTGATGCTGAGAAAGCCTGTATTGATCTTCCCAGTATCTTTGATCAGTTTCTTCAACTAATTAAGAGATAACTTATTTTTTATATTCGACCTTTTCTTCCAGGTGTTGTGTTTTATGGCTGAGTTGTTGTACATCAATGAGCATTCTTTTGTTCTTTTCTTTCTCTCCTTCTAGCTCCTTCTCGAGTTCTCTCTTAGCCAACTTTCTAGAAGCATCAATGGGCAGCACTATTCCTTCCTTTCGATTGTTTCTCCATTCACAATATGTGGTGGGAGAAAGAATAGGGCCAGACTTCAGTATAAAAAGCCTTCTCCATGCAATTGAGATACCCATCGCCAGCTTTTTTTCATTGGGTCTTCATGTGAGAATTCCAACTTGTTCAAATTATGAGTCATGGGGATAAATTGCATGGACCCAAATTGCTTCCATACTTGTGCCGAGGTATAACTTGTTCCTCCCCATATGCCAAGAAGAGGAACCCATGGGCAATTGCCACAACGATAGATGATACGGGTGGATGTGGACCAGGGAGCTCTCCATTCTATTTGCAGCTCAATGATGTTCTTGAAGTAGTTGATCCATCCTTCCTTACTGTTATGGTGGATCGATTCACTTTTCAAAAAGGCTTCAATTGGAATAAAGTTCTTGGAAAAGCGATTCCCAAAATTCTTTTTGTCACATGGGAGGTGGCTTTTGATCCATATGATGAGCAGATGAGAACATCCAATAAACTTGCCCCCGCTTTGGCGACAAAAATTTAATGATCTAATAGTCTCGGCAAGAATGGCTGGAGTTGGACTCACTTAAGCCTTGCAGATTTGCTCGAATAGTGAGATAACTTCTCTTTCAATAAATCTGATGATCCTAGGAAAAATCACCAAGCCATGTATCGCCAAAGCAAAAGTCTTATGTCTTTGATCCTTTTGTGGGAGAGTGTGGATGAGTTGCTTCAGGTCATTCCAACTAATGTATTTACGATGCCCCTTTTTCAAGAACTTGGATTGAAGAACGGGAGCTGGCATATCTATTAGTTTAGCCAAGGCTCGATTCTTTTGTCATGATGGTAAGTCTCCACTGGATATTCAGATGGCCAACCTAAGAGGTTGTTGTACTCCTCTATTGTGGGGACAAGATCCATCTTGTTGAAGAAAAAACACCGGTAGTGTGGATCCCAATGTTGTATCAGTGCGCGAATGAGTGACGTATCTATGGTAATTTTGAGCAGGCGAGCAATATGGCCATATGCCGATGTGAATGCTTCTCGATCCTCGAAGCTCCAACTGCCCCATACTCTTGATAATTCGGTTACGTCATTCTGATCAACACGGACTGATACTTGGTCCTTGAGGTGCACATGGCTATGTGGCATTAGAGAATCTCCATAAAGCTTTTGGGCCATTTCAGAAAATTCCATGGCTTCTGGTTGGGTCTCCACTATCGTGGCATCCTAAGATTCATCAATAGCAGTGGGAAGGTATTCAAGAATATCGATGGTAATAATGCTTTCACCGAGTATTTAACCTAATGAATGATATGAATGTGCCAAAAAAATCAACAAGGAAAAGTGGAGTCAGTTAAAAACAACATACAGAGTCATAAGTTACGCAATATAAGCATATGAATAATGCAAAAATTCATGCCTATGGTGATGAAAACAAAACATAGGAATTCTATGACTGGTTCTATGGTAGAGTGGGGAGTTCTATATGCATAGGGTGGCATGTCAAAAAGGCCGAAGGTAGTTCCTGAATCCCATCACTAAATTATAGTGACAGCCCAATTCCTTATCCACAAGGGTTTATGTAAGGAAAGGATTAATTCGGGTCGTAGCTTTTCATGAGCCCATGTAGAGACTATTCGTCTCAGGAGACAATACACTACTTTGCTACTTGAAACCGGTGAAGCCTTGGAGACCATAGTCTCACAAGGACAACAACACCAATTCTGCTTTGAAAGAACGTGGTTGAATTGAGGAAGCTCGGGTGTAGAGCTTCATGTCATGAATGCATATTGCATGCTTACAATAAGCAAGTATAGCACATGAATCCACACAAAGATAAGCAAAGCAGAACAAAACAAATCAACTTTTAGGCTTGACTCATGCATTTCCCCAGTGGAGTCGCCAAGCTGTGGCAACGTGGTTTTTTTGGGAGTCGCCACCAATCGGTTTCACTTAAGTCGATTGGACACCTTAAAAATGATCTACGAGAGTTCGAGGGTTCGGGAGTACGGTTACGTTAAAATAACTTTATTCTAACGCCCAAAATTGCACCTTAGTTGATTTTAATTTTGTTTTGCTTGGTTTTAAATAATTTCAGTTAAATTTCAAACCATGGATTCTAACTGAATCACTCGGATATGGACTTCTAAATCTTGGCACTTGATTTTTATTCATTTTTATAACAAATTTGATATTTCCAAACCATGGACTCTATCAAATCACCTGAATGTGGAATTTAATGAATTTTAATTTTTATTTGTTATTAAATATTTTAATTAATTATCAATCCACATCATAAATTCTACCGAAACATCCGAATATGGATTTTAACGATTTTAATATTATTTATTTTATTTATTTATTTATTTATTTTTATTGTTTTGAAAGATTTTTAAATGATTATCCAATCCATGGATCTCATTAGACCAACCGGATGTGGATCTTGAATTTTTTTATATTAAATGTTTTCTTTTAAAAAATACTTATTCAAAACCATTGATTTTATTGGATCATTTGGTTATGAATTTTTGAAATTATTTTAATGAACGGCATAAGAGGTTGGACTTTGTCATTTAAAGAAAAAAAGTAAGTGACTCGACATTCCAAATAACTAATAATGTTAAACGAGATAAGATGACGGAAAATAAAAGACTGGGGGCTTGGTTATAATAGAAATAATAAAATAAACTACACAAGTAATAAATAAAAAAATAAGATGGGGCTCTTGGCCAGCCATATAAAAAAAATAAAAAAAAAAGGTAAATAAAAAGTAAGGTTAACCATCCACACAAAGAAATAATAAGATGTAGAAATTAAATAGGAAATAAATAAATAAAGAAAGTGGGACATTTGGCCATTCACATAAAAAACAAAGTGCAGAAAGTAAATAAAAAGTAAATAAATAAATAAAGTGGGGCGCCTGGCCATCCACACGACAAAGAATAATAAAATGCAGAAAAAGTAAATAAAAATAAATAAAGTGGGGCTCTTAGCCATCCACACAAAAAATAATAAAGTGCAGAAAGTAAATAAAAAGTAAATAAATAAACGAAGTAGGGCGCTTAGCCATCCACATGACAGAAAATAATAAAATACAGAAAGTAAATAAAAATAAATAAAGTGGGGCGTTTGGCGATCCACGTAAAGGAATAATAAAGTGCATAAGTTAAATAAAAAAGGTAAATAAATAGATAAAGTGGGACACTTGGCCATCCACATAACAGAAAATAATAAATGCAGAAAGTAAATAAAGTGGGACGCTTGGCCATCCACATAAAGAAATAATAAATGCAGAAAGTAAATAAAGGTAAATGAAGTGGGGCGCTTGGCCATCAACGTAAAAGAATTAATAAAGATACTGAAAATAAATTAGGTGGAGCATTTTGGTCGTCCACGTAAGAGTAGGAGGTACAACCTTCCATAAAAAAAAAAGAAAAGAAAGTAAGAATAGAAAGAAAAGAAAAGAGAAAAAGAAAAAAAAAATTGTTAATGGCCTATCTGCAAGAACAAGAAAGTTAGT
Organism: Aquilaria yunnanensis; assembly: GCA_039654915.1. Classification (NCBI taxonomy): domain Eukaryota; kingdom Viridiplantae; phylum Streptophyta; class Magnoliopsida; order Malvales; family Thymelaeaceae; genus Aquilaria; species Aquilaria yunnanensis. Next base: position 83,373,730 of record CM077598.1, read on the forward strand.
GGCTAAAATGAATAAAATAAAAAAGATCAAGGATTAAAAGGGGGGTTATACCAAAAAGGGACGTAATTTGAGTATAATGGGTCGGGTCACGATTTTTGAACAGGTTTCATCTCTGATTCTTTTTTTTCTCTGGCAACGGCGGCGCAATCGGCAGCTAGGCTTGGCGGCGGCAGCTAGGGTGACTCCAGGGAGGTGAGTATGGTGGCCGGCGGCGTGGAAGATGGTGAGGCGGTGAGGGACCGAGGTCAGGTGAAGGCAGACGAAAGTCGCGACGGGGAAGGAAAAATGGCAAAGGAGCTGGGGCGGCACGGCTGGAGGGTGACACGATGGAGGCGGGGGGCGCCGCACGAGACGACAAGGGCTGGAGGCAGCGACGGCGTGAGGACAAATGAAAAAAAAAGAAACGTCGGGTTGTCCGGCGGCAGGGAACAGGGGTAGAAGTTTAGGATTTTTCTAGGTAAGGGAGGAGTGGCCAGGACTAAAGCTACAGCTTTTCCTTTTTAAGTTGGGAGCTAAAATCTTGCTAATTTCATGTCTTTCTTTGCAGGTTCGGACCCCTATTTATAGTAGTGGGAGCATTGGATTCCCTTGATTAAAAAAAATTCAAAATGTAATTAAAAACAGATTTAAAACATAATTTGGTCAAAATTATAGTTTTAGTCCTTGACCTCTCACTGATTGCTGATCTGGTCCCATATTTTTTGTGAAATTACAAATTAGCCCAAATTTGTCTGTTTTGTCAATTTAGCCCAAAACCTTGCAAATAATTACCAGATTTCCCTAGAATTTCAAGATTTTGTCAAAATTTTCCCAAACTTCTCCTTTTTTACAGATTAACCCTAAAATTCTCAATTTTGTCATTTTTTTATTCCCACTTTTTGTTATTATTATTATTTTTAATTTTTATATTATTTGTTTATTTATTATTATTATTTTTAACTAACCCTACGAAATGAAATGCCCCCCCTAAACTATTTTTTTTTAAATTCTTTTTAAATTTTTCTTTAAAAAAATAATAACCGGACGAAATTGGGTGTCAACACCTACCATATAAAGAACAAAAGAAAAATAAAACAAAATAAAATAAAAAGATCAAAAAGAAAAAAAAAATTTAAGTTGTACTCTAATTTTACTTCCCTGGCAACGGCGCTAAAAACTTGCTGCACTCTAGCAGTTGTAACTCATGTGTAGGTTGTCGTAAGTAATAAAATCTCGGCAGTTTGAGTTGTTAGTGTTGTGCCCAAAAGGCCAATCACGAGATGATTGTATTTTTGCACATTGAGTCATGATATTTTATTAAGGCATTAATCCAGCAATTATGTTTGTTGTTTTGTTTCTACATAACTTAACAAACATAATTGTAACCCTAGAATAATGATATTCTCAAACGTCCCTAGTCTAGTATTATTGTGGAGCGGGTTGCAATAATACATAACGACTAGCATATGTGGAGACTAATATGAGATATGCAGTCTACATATGAGTACAAGTTGGAGAACTTGTGTACTGGACCGACCCACCATGAGAACACTACATGGATTGTTATATGAGTGTCATAAATGATTCTCATCGTGATCATGGTATATGTAGTCCTTCGACCTAAGATCATCAAGGTTCCCAACATGTGAGTCACATACTTTGATACTTTCCTTTGTTGCTCGTAACTAAGTGAACTTGAAGGAGGTCATTGGGTATGTCACATATCATGCAGAGGGATTTGTATGATCAAGATGGAATTTGTCCCTCCTATGTAACGGGAGTGATATCTTCGGGCTCCTTGATAGAGTAAGACTTAGAAAAATGCATGGCCATGCTCGGATGAGTTGATATACGATATCAATGTCATCAGTTTAAATTGGTCTACTCGATAATCAAGAAACCAAAGATTGGGCTATACGAGAGTGACACATTCCATATCTCGTGCTTAGTCTTGATATCTTGGACAAAGGGACAATGACATATATCGTTGATGATCATAAAGGTTTATTCGAATCATCGACAATCTTGTCACTTGGGTAGCAATGATGTGTTGCTAGACACCGCTCATTGCTTATGATCATAAATGTGATTTATGATCATTGCCAACGTGGTAAGAGCCTATTGGGTCACACACATAGAGCTATTTGGATCATTAGAGTGCATGGGCTAATAATTTGGGTTTTGGTTTCACAATAATTTCATATTAATAATGAACCAAATAGTTGAGCCATTATTAAGCCCGAAATTAAAGCCTATTTGGATTAGGGCTTTGAAACCCATTAGGCCTGGAAGTTGAGTCTCACTATAAATACAACTTTTAGTGAGAAATTTGCAGGTCTCCTTGCCCTAGCCTACCAAAAGGACAGCCATACTCTTCTCTTATAATTCCTTGGAGGACGCAAGCTACCACTGCGAGCGCAAGAGAAACGCATCTGTCGGAACGCGGTGGAAGCGTGGTGATCCCGTGAGGCTCGTGTCGATACCATAGAGAGCTTGAACACATCAACCGTTCAAGTTTTGTGATTCGATTCTACAGTTGAGTGAGAGATCTCAACCGAAAATTAGGTATGAAAATTTTCGAACACCCGGTTTACTCCGTTTCACTTGGATCCTGGAGAGTTTGGTTAAATTCCGCTACGCTGTTTGACTCCCGAAACCCAACACGAGTATCGAACCACAGGAAAGTGAATTAAGAAATACAAATTGAAGTTTTAATAAAAAAATTTTTGGTGAAAGGTGTGAACAAGTGTGAATTAAAATTGAAATTCAAATAAAATAGCTAAGGTTGGGGGATCCACTTTTTGTATATCGGTTGTGATTAATTTTAGCCCATCTTACCACTTAATTGAGATCCACACATAAAGGAGGTCCCAAAAGGGGAACTTAGTTAGTATTAACATTCACTGATCTTAAAACGCCAACGTTTGTTAATGGGTTCAAGTATCCATCATGCCAACCTTTGTCAACAATAACTCAAGATTCCAATATAGCCGGCAGAGCCATGTTCTATAGAGGGAATCAAGTAGCTTTTGTGCCAATAATTGGCTATGATGAATCAAGACTCCCACTTAACAAGGAGGGAAGTTAAATAGGTTAAGGAAGAAAATACTGTTAACGTTGTGATCCATTCAAATCAATCATAACCTCTATACCAAAAGCTTCACCCTTTCACCTAAGTAAAAAGAAGATTAGTTAGCCATAATAAAAGTAAGCAACATGTAGAAAGATGAAATAAACATGGATTGAAAGATCAAAAGAAGAACAAGAAGAAGAACGGGAAAACACTTGGACAGAGGTTCGGTATTGAAAATAAGAACAAGAACAAAGGAGAAAATCTAAAAATGATACAAGAACATAAAGGAAGTCTAAAAAAAGGCATAAGAAAATGGCATCCTTCACCCTCCCCCCAAGGTGCCTATTTATAGAGTTCTGGGGTGGGTAAAATGGTAAAAATAAAATGGTAAAATGTAGGTAAATACAAATCAATAATGGCGAGCTGCAACTTTTTTTAATTTTTTGACCATCATAGATGATGGCGTGGCGTTCGCCATCATTTGTGTTTCCGCCGTGGTCTATGGTTGAATGTCGCGCGTGGCCGTCCAGTGATGGATGGCGGTGGCCGAAGAAGGTTCCTGGTGCTGGAGAGAGCCTGAGAAATGGGACGCCCCTAGGTGGTCTGGCCTGAAAAACAGAGAAAACAGGGATTAGGAGGTCCCCGGAGTGGTTTTCCGGGGAGGAGCCTCCGACGCCCAAGTCAGTGCTTTTAAATGACGAAGGGTAAGCACATAATAGATTTGCCAGGAGGGTTTCTCTGGTATGCACGAAAGGGAAAGAATCTCGCCGGAGGCGTTTTTCCGGCATGTTTGTAGAGAAAAGAGAGGGCTAGAACTTTGGAGTCTTCTTTTGGGCCCCCCCTTTTCTCAGGAGCCTTTCCTGCTATAAATAGAGGAAAATAGGCCCCTCTAATTGTGACACGTGTATGGACAGATGCCATCCGTACCTCTAAGCAGAAGAAGGGGCCAGCCGCGTGCAGGCTTTCTCGGGCAGTGATTTATCGAGAATCGTGTCTCTGTGTGCCAGAGCACGGACTACAGTGGCCTGTTAGAATACTTGAGGTCAACGTCTGGTGCGTACAGGCGAACATGTCAGAGTCTCATTTGCGTCCCGCATCGCTCCGCCGAAGTCCCTTCGGCCGACGTTACTTTTTAGTGGACGAAAAGGGACCTCTTCCCGGGGTGATACCGTCTCTCCGGGGTTACCCGCTCTTCCGAAGTGGGTTCATTCGTCTTCCGAGGGAGAGGTGATATGGAAAATTTATGAGGTCGGTGCGATGGGGCTTCCGAGGTCATATATGTCAGGTGTGTGGCCTCCTCCCCAAAAAATTAGTAGTCAGGGCGATGGCATTTCGGCCATCACATGCCCTCCTTTGAGAAGCTGAAGTGTGACTTCAGCTTGTAGCCCTTCCGGGAGCACTTTCAGAGGATTTCAGCTTATATCATTTGCAAGGAAGGTACTTCGGCATTTTAAGGGCGTAGTCTGCTCGGGCGGATGTCGCATAGCTGTCTTTTGGTGTCTTCGAGATTTCCAATCTTGTCTTTTCAGTCTCGGATCAGTGGACTGTCATGCCTTAGAAAACATGCCCTAGTTTTTCGTGATAGTCGACACGTGGCAAGCACCGATTGGTATGGCGCGTCTTTTTGCGTGGGAGGAGTAATTATGGTGACTTTTCGCTCCCACGCAGTAGTTATGACGCCTTTTCAATTGCCCTTCCCTACTCTATATAAGGCTTTCCTGTGTGACTTCTTATTTGTTTTTCTTGCTCTTGCCTTTGCTCTCGTTTTTTCTTGCCTTTTCCATCTCTTTCAGCAATGGTCTGTACGGCGGAGCGATTTCCGGTGATTATTTATGACGGCTTTTCTTTTAGCAACGGTCTGCACGGCGGAGCGATTTCCAGTGATTTTTTACGACGGCATCCAGGAATCCTGATTTCGGAAAGGCTTTTCGTGAGTGCCTTCCTTTGACTTCTGCCAACTTCTCAGTTTTTTGGGCTAACCGTTTTTGGACTCATACTGATGCTTTTCCCCTTTTCAGAGCTGGCTGACGATTCTGCCGACTACTACAAGAGTCTCTTCGTTGGTCAGGTAGAGAAGGGAGAACAGGCGAAGAAAAGTGGCTCCAAAAGACGTAAGTCTACTGGGAGCGGACCGTCTTCGGCCAAGAAGTCCAAGAAGAGAGCCCTTACTCCACCTTCGGAAGATGTGGTCGAGGTCGATGAAGTTATTGGTGCCTCCACCAAGGCTACTATCTTAGCTGATGTGATAACCAGTTCCACCGATGCGGCTGCAACCTTCGCCATGGTCGATGTCATTCCGATATCTACCAGGGTTGCTGCCCTCTCCGAAGTAGCTGCAACATCTTCTGAGGCTGTTGGTGCTGCAGCCGAGGTGCCCGCCGGAGTAGTCACCCTTTTCACTCCGTCGAGTCCTACCTCGTCGGTGGAGCTTTTAGGCTCTTTGCCTAAGAGTCCTACTGCTAAAAGGCTGGGGAGGCGCCGCAAGGATAAGGGCAAGCATGCTCCGGCCTTTTTGGAGGAGACAACCGGGGTTGCGTCAGGTTTACGTCGAATCCTCTTTTGGCACTTGCTCCCTTACAACTTGTGTTTTCGAGGAGCTCTTTCTAACTTACGCCCCTCCGTTTTACAGAGGACCAAGCATCCCCAGTATGGATAACTGATCATGCCCGAAGAAGGGCCCTTCGGGACTCCTTTCTCCCAAAGGATAAAGTTCCGAGGGAGCCATTTTGGTCCTTCACGGAGGACATGAACTTGTTCTCCGGGGATTGCCAAGAGATGGCTCCCCAGATGGCGAGGGGTATTCTCACTGAGGCTTCTTCTAAGGTGGTTGTCAAGGAGTGCGCTTCTGGAGACATTCTTGCCTCTAGAGTCTCTGAGCGCGCCGCTCAGGCGATCCTTTTGGCCTCCTCTCTCTTGCCCAAATGTTCTGCCTTCCCTTATGCTGCTTTTACTGAGGATTTTCTCCTTCTCCTTTGCAGCTTTTGGGGTATAGTGAGCACCTCCGAATTTGGGCGGCGGAGCAGTCTTCTGCCCGAGCTCGGGCTGAAAGTGAACTGGAGAAGGCCAGGCTTTTCCGTGTTAACTTGGACATAACGAATGTCGAGTTAATGCGCATAGCCAGGGAGAGGGTGTCTTTGCTCCGAGATGAGTTCTTGATAGGCCAATCAGACCTTTTGAAGGACTTTTCTTGTAAAATGCACGACCTTGGTGAAGAGGTTGTGCGTTTGACTTCGGCCAATGAGACCCTTCGGAAGGAGAAAGAAAAGGAAGCTGCCCTTCTGAAGAGAACTCTTGCCGAAAAAGCGGCTCTTCAAGCCCGGGTTTATTTTCTGAGGAGAAGTGCGGCAAAAAGGAGGAACGCGAAGGGACTGGTGCGGAGGATAGCCGATCTAAAGGAGGAGGTCCTGGGTCTCGAGAAAAAGGTTGTTGTTCTTGAGAATGAGGCGGACTTGCTGGACGTAAAACGAGACAAAGCAGCCCAAATGTCGAAGTTGTCCTTTCAGGACGGTTTTTGTCTAGCTCGCCATCAATTTCTGCAACGATATCCGGACCTCGAGACCTCCTTTCTTTCGGCCATGGATATTCCCGCGGGTCCTCGGTGGGCTTGGTCGAAAGCTGATCACCTCAACCTGCCACCTGTTCCTCTTCTTGCGCCGAGGATGACGGCTAAAGACACTGGAGCGGGACCTTCTCACGTCGCCGGGGATCCTTAGTTATTCTAGGGTTTTTTGTACCCTTCTTGTATCAAAGACTTTGTTTAATGGATTCCTCCTTATTCCTTCACTTTGAGCCATTTTTTGTTTTTCCAGTTGCCCTGGCCACTTTCGGCTAGGGGAGTTTCGGGGAACCACTCCCTGGCTTTTCTGCTGGCCGACCTCATTTTTTCGGCTATCAAAGACTTTTCAGGCGAACACTTAGATTGCCTTTGATGGATGCCATGCCGCCCTTCTCTTTAGAGAGGGAAAACGTAGCCTTTGAGTATGCGTGCTTTAACCTTGTTCAGCAGGTAACCTGTGCAGGAGAAAAGAGAAATTTCTCTAAGTACAGCCTTTTTACTTAAAAATTCTAAGTACGGAATGAAATTCTAAATGTATAATTCTGCAATTTTCTCCCTTTGATGCTGCCAAGCTGATAATTCTTTCTTTCGGACCTCGTCCTTAATCAGGCGAGGTTATTTTGGTGGGCGAAGTTCTCCCCTGAGATAGTCCTCGGGGGTCTGTCTTGGCCCATTCGGAGAATGAGATCTCCTTTTGGCGTTCAGCGCACTTTTGCGCCTATGGCCACCTTTTACGGAGAAAACATTTCTCCAAAGCTCGTTTACGCTTTAGGGAGTGGCTCGATTTTGGTTTCCCATTTCGAAGCTACTTCTTTCTTGGCCGTGCCTTCTTCCCGAACTTGTTCTCTTTTGGGAGGTCAATTTCAGCTGTTAAACCAACCAGGAAGCGAGGTCTTTTTCCTTAGCGGCCGAAGTTCTCCTCTGAGGTAATTCTCGAGATTCGGCATTTGGCCTTTCGGAGAACGAGGTCTACTTTTGGTGTTGGCGGAATTTTGCGCCCATGGTCGCCTTTTTCGGAGAAGACACCTCTCCTGAGCTCGTTCATGCTCGGGGGAATGGCTCGAGTTTGGTGGCCGAAGTTCTCGCCTGAGTTTGGTGGCCGAAGTTCTCCCCTGAGTTTGGTGGCCGAAGTTCTCCTTTGAGGTAATTCTCGAGATTCGGCATTTGGCCTTTCGGAGAACGAGGTCTACTTTTGGTGTTGGCGGAATTTTGTGCCCATGGTCGCCTTTTTCGGAGAAGACACCTCTCCTGAGCTCGTTCATGCTCGGGGGAATGGCTCGAGTTTGGTGGCTGAAGTTCTCCCCTGAGTTTGGTGGCTGAAGTTCTCCCCTGAGTTTGGTGGCCGAAGTTCTCCCCTGAGATAGTCCTCGGGGGTCTGTCTTCGGCCTTTCGGAGAACGAGATCTCTTTTTGGCATTCGGCGCAATTTTGCGCTAACGGCCACCTTTTACGGAGAAAACACTTCTCCTGGGCTTATTCATGCTTCAGGGAATAGCTCAGGTTCGGTTCTTCCCGAGCTCGTTCTTCCTTCCTGAGCTCATTCATGCTCCGGGGAATGGCTCAAGTTTGGTGGCCGAAGTTCTCCCCTAAGATAGTCCTCGGGGGTCTGTCTTCGGCCTTTCGGAGAACGAGATCTCTTTTTTACTTGATAGCTGTATTGCTCCAAGTAGGCACTGGTCTTTGCAGGCGAGTATTTTTTGTGGTTTCTCGGGAAGTTTGTCTGATTATTCCCAGAAGGAATTTCCTCGACCATTCTGGACCTTCTCCCCTTGTGCCCAATTCTATTCGAGGGCTCCACTTGCTTGTTGCTTTAGAACTGAGCTGGTGGACCGGAATGTCATTTCTCTCCGAGGCCAATGGCAGACTTTTTGGCCTCCTTCGTCTAAAGACTGAAGCCATTATGCTACCGGCAATAATATGCCATCTTTGTGCGTCATGTTCCTTTAGGCAGGGTTTTGTATATCTTTTGCTTGCTTAATCAGTAGGGGTTCTGCGCCTTGTCTCGCGAAACGAAGTACTTTTACTGCTTTCTCATAGCATTATACTTCAGGCGTTGCTGACAGTGGGCCGTTTTTGGCCCCCCTTCTTCTTCTCTCTCTTTTTTGTAGAGGGCTGAGGGTGATCTCTCGGTGTTACTCATTCTAACGGGAGTCTTTCGGGCATTCCATTTTGAAGGCAGTTTTTCAGGTGCCGGTGCATTTTTGGCCATTTTCGCCCATTTTGGACAAATTCACCTCTTTTTTGCGCGCTGTTCTACACCTCTTTCTGCCGATGCCTTTCTATAATGGGCCTGGGCTTCCCTACCGATGTCCTTCCTCTTCAATCAAGGAAGACTGTCTGGAACATTTTCCGTACTTTCCGCCATTTCATGAAGATTTTTTCAGGCTTGCTGGGAGACGCCACTTTTCGAGGCATTTTTTGCATTCATTACCACTTCGTGAGGGAGAAGCCTTTTTGTGGGTCTCTTCCTTTGTCCTATATTTTCATTCCTAGCAAGTGCCGAACTTGGGTGGTCCAACACTTTGTTAACCGAATATGGTAACTCAGGTGACTTCCCTATCCTCGGGCCTCCGAGGTGCCGCTCCCGCGCCGCAGTGTTTTTTGCGCCTGGCATTTCTTCGGCTGGGGGCTCCTTTTAGATTTCACCTATATTCGGTCCTCATTGGATTTTCCTTTTTTCTGGTTCTGGGATTTTCGGTAATAGTCTGCTAGTGGTTTGGGGTTATATATTGCTCCCCTAGACTTGTGCGCGATGCAGTATCTTTGGAGTTCGGCGCGCTTGTGCGTTTACTTTATTCCTTTTGACGATGCGCGGTGGTGACTCCTCTTTGGACGGTGGTGGTGTGTCCGTTGGAGTAGGATGATAACCTTTTGCCCGCTTAACATCATTGCATAAGCGTCTTTTCAGGGTGGTGGGCTTGGTTTTGCTGTCTGAGGAACAGCAACCTTTCTTTGGCCCGGACTCTTCTGACGGGGGGGTCTGGACGGCACCGGATCTATCTTTCCCCTCCATCATGTTTCGAAGGAAAGCACGTCCTTTGGGTATTCATTCACTACTCTTTGTTTCCCCATGAGCCCTTGGGTCACCCCTACTCCCCTTGTGAAAAGGATTGAGAGATGAGACTTCGGCTTGATATTTGCACATGGACATCTTTGGCCTATCCGCTGTTGTATTTCGACCACGGTAACGCGTGGGAATTTATGCAGGAAAGCCACGGCGATGTTCGGGGGATTATCATCCCCGGGATGGGAAATCCTTGTACTTTAATCGTTCGACCGCCGGGCGTGTCTTCGGCGGGGAGGGGGGGCCTCAGGGAACCTTTTGTCCTTAGCACGCTGAGTTTCTGACCACGGTTGCTTGAAAAAGTTCCCACAGACAGCGCCAAGTGATGGCGTGGCGTTCGCCATCATTTGTGTTTCCGCCGTGGTCTATGGTTGAATGTCGCGCATGGCCGTCCGGTGATGGATGGCGGTGGCCGAAGAAGGTTCCTGGTACTGGAGAGAGCCTGAGAAATGGCACGCCCCTAGGTGGTTCGGCTTGAAAAACAGAGAAAACAGGGATTAGGAGGTCCCCGGAATGGTTTGTCGGGGAGGAGCCTCCGACGCCCAAGTCAGTGCTTTTAAATGATGAAGGGTAAGCACATAATAGATTTGCCAGGAGGGTTTCTCTGGTATGCACGGAAGGGAAAGAATCTCGCCGGAGGCGTTTTTCCGGCATGTTTCTAGAGAAAAGAGAGGGCTAGAACTTTGGAGTCTTCTTTTGGGCCCCCCATTTTCTCAGGAGCCTTTCCTGCTATAAATAGAGGAAAATAGGCCCCTCTGATTGTGACACGTGTATGGACAGATGCCATCCGTACCTCTAAGCAGAAGAAGGGGCCAGCCGCGTGCAGGCTTTCTCGGGCAGTGATTTATCGAGAATCGTGTCTCTGTGTGCCAGAGCACGGACTACAGTGGCCTGTCAGAATACTTGAGGTCAACGTTTGGTGCGTACAGGCGAACATGTCAGAGGCTCATTTGCGTCCCGCATCGCTCCGCCGAAGTCCCTTCGGCTGACGTTACTTTTTAGTGGACGAACAGGGACCTCTTCCCGGGTGATACCGTCTCTCCGGGGTTACCCGCTCTTCCGAAGTGGGTTCATTCGTCTTCCGAGGGAGAGGCGATACGGAAAATTTCCGAGGTCGGTGCGATGGGGCTTCCGAGGTCATATCTGTCAGGTGTGTGGCCTCCTCCCCCGAAAATCAGTAGTCAGGGCGATGGCACTTCGGCCATTAGTAGACATCTGATCAGCTATTCCTCAAAGCATGGAAGTTGTAGATCTCCTCTTTAGCTTCAAATCGTTAGCTTGCTGATTCAAATCGGACATCCGTAGCTCAAGTTATGATTTTCTACCGAAACTGCTCTTCAACACATGAAAGAATGAATAGTCTCATCTATAATCAGATTTTGGCAATGAAAACGATCAAACTAGCTTGCAGAATGAAGCAGAGTTGAAGATCTATGTGTTGACTTTCAAATGAATTTGGAATTACTCAGTTCCGATGCCTACAACTCCAGATATGATTTTTCTCGTGAAGGGTTGCCAAGTGATGATTTTACCTGCGTAAAAAATAATTATTTAATATTAATGAATAGTAAAATGTGTATGAACAGTAAAATACGCATATGAATAGTAAGTAGATGAATAATGACAGATGAATAGTAAAAATGTGAATGAATAGTAAAAATGCATGAATAGTAACCCGGTGGAAAAATGCTCAAAATATAGAAATTAATCATACTCAAAGTGTATAATGATGATTTAAACCTTTAATAACAATACACTTATGAGTATTCATCAATAGTACTTCAAGCCCATCGACTTACCTCAGCCTATAGTGTACTAGGATTCTTCCCTTATTTAGGTGTACTATGCTTCCACATATTGCTTCAAGATAATTAGATTGCCTAAGTTAATATTGTACCAAGCCTCCAACTCATATACCTACTAAGAATGCATTAGGTTCTCACTTATGCCTCAAGCAAAATTGCCTTGGCTACAAGTGGACTAACCTTTACTCATGGTGCTAGCCTATTCACCATTACTTGATTTACTCTACTAAATTGATGTCTAACTATACATGGAAACACCTAGCAAGTCAAACTAGGCACCCCAAGGCCCCAAAGCTAACACACCTATAGGCTTTCTCCAAGCTTTATATCATTCACTTCAAGATAAAAATTTGATCCTTTCTAGGCTAATTCAGGCTTTGATGAATTCATGAAAGTTGTAGCCTTTTTCTTAGCTTCATGTGGATTCTTGAATCACCTCAATCAGACACCAGAGCAAAATATTATGGCAAAAATACTACAGGGTGTTGAAGCTAGAAACCTAGTGCAATACAATCACACCATATATCCAGTGTGATCATGCCATGCCTTTCTAGCTATTTTTTCTACTCAATCTACTTGATACAATCACACTATGCATGCTATGTGATCAAATATCCTCCTGCAGCTAATTTTTATGGTTTCCTTGCATTTCCTATGCATATGGGTTGCTCCAAAAAGGCTAAACCATGAACTAACTTACAAATTTATGCTCTATGGTCCACAAACAAATAGCATACATCAATTTAGGATGGAAAGCATTAAATCCCTTAGCTAAATTAAACTTGAATTAGGAAAATCAAGTAAGCACTAGCAACACAATGCAAGCTCAAGGTTCCATTAAGGTTTTTCATAGGTGCCAAGGTAAATGGTACCAAATTAACACTAACCCAATAAAACCTAAGCTTAAAATAACTAAAAAAATATGAAAATTTCATGGAACAAATAGTACCTCCTACATACAAACTTCCCTAAGCTATAAAACACCTTCAAGAGCTTCAAAACCATGACAATAAGTGCAAATATAGCTTCCTCTCACTTGGGCGTCATGAAGGCCTACCAATTTCACCATAAAATAGTGAATTAGAGGAGATTTGAGCAAAAAATCAAGGAGCTTTGGGAAGCTAAGAAAATGGTGGAGATAGGATGAGAGAATAGCGAAAACCACCTCCTACCACTAGTTTTAAACATCCTATCCTCACTCCCCCAACTATTCTAAATTTTACAAGAGTACCTTACTTCCAAGTAGTAATTTGGTCTTTTAAACACTTAGTAAAAAATGTTAACTTCAGCTTTGTCAAACACATAGTCTAAATTTTTCAAAAGTTACCTCACCTCCAAATTGCACCCCCGAGCATACCTAGTGCCATAAACCACTCAAAACCCACTAAACCTTACACAACTATAAGGGATTCATCTCTAGCTAATGTATCTAAGCTAGGGATTCATGAACTTACCTTGTTCACCAAGCTTTCTACTGTAAGGGCTGTAAAACCTTCAAAAACACAAGACCATGTACTTTAGCATCTAAAGTAGAGACTAATGTATACCTTCTAGAGAGTGCATCCACCACAACATCCTCTTTACCATTCTTGTACTTGATGACATAGGGAAAATATTCTATGAACTCTACCCACCTTGCATGCATCCTATTGAGCTTTCCTTGGCCTTTAAGGTGCTTGAGGCGTTGATGATTAGCATAGATCACAAACTCCTTACGCCATCAGTAATGTTGCCATGTTTCCAAAGCTCTCACCAAGCCATACATCTAGTTCAAAGCTACACCATTTAATTTCTCACTAAAACATGCAATGGCCCACCCTTCCTGCATTAAAATAGCCACTCTGCCAATCCTAGAAGTATCACATCCAACCTCAAAAGTGTTTGAAAAATTAGGCAACATTAAAATAGGTGCATCACTTAATTTCTTCTTCAAAAGCAACAATGCATCTTCATGAGCTTTTCCTAACTTAAAACTTACGCTTTTCTTGACAATTTCTATAAAAGATGCTGCATTCACAAATCTCCTATCAAAACTAGCAAGTCCATGAAAATATCTTCCCTAAAAAGTAGTTTTAGGTTGGCCATTCTTAAATGGCCTTTACCTTTTGATGTTCAGCCTCCAACCTTGAGAACTTACAACAAAACCAAGAGACTTGACACAGTTAGTGCAAAAAGAATACTTCTTAAGATTTATATACAACTTTTATGTTCCCTAGTGTCTCTGACACTTGTCTAAGGTGCTCTACATGTTCCTCCTAACTCTTACTATAGATCAAGAAGTCATCAAAGCACACAATCACAAACTTACCAAATAAATCACATAGAACATGGTTCATTAACCTCATAAAAGTGCTACAACCATTAGTCAAATGAAATGACATCACTAACCATTCAGAAAGACCAAACTTAGTTTCAAAAGAACTTTTCCATTCATCCTCTTCCCTCGTACAGGTTTGATGATTAGCATTTTTCAAATTATTTGGAAAAGATGCTAGAACCATGTAACTCATCAAAGATATCATCAAGTCTAGAAATATGATGTCTATACTTTGCAATGATTCTATCAACCGACTTACAATCCATGCCCGTCCTCCATATCCCATCTTCTTTAGGCATGAAAATCATAGGAATAGCACATGGACTTAAGCTTTCCTTCACATAGCCCTAAGCCAACAATTCTTTGACTTGTCTTTGTATCTCCTTTGTCTCCTCAAGATTAATCTTACATGTGCGGCCTTGTTTGGAATTGGTACTTTAACAATGAGAACAATTTGATGCTTAATTCTAGTTATAGGTGGGAATCTACTTGGTTCGCTAGGAAACACATCTTCAAATTCATGCAGCAAATACACAACAACACTAGGAAGATTGTTAGTTGAGTCATGATAAATAAGAAAAGAATCCTTATAAAGAAAAAAAAAGCAATGGTCTTTGCATTCTTATGGATTTCCTCACATCACTCATTTTGATCAGAAAGCTCACTTTTCTTCTTTTACCTTTCCTCTATTGATTTTCCATCAGGGTTACTTTACTTTCAGCTTCCATCTTAAAGCCACTCTCCTTTATTCTATCTATTTTTGTCTCATCTTTCTTCTTACACTTTTCTTTCTGCGTTCCTTTTTATTTGCTTTTAATTTGTTTTCCACTCGGCCTCACCATGTATCACCTTTTTATCCTTTATTGCTTATTGAGAATTAAGTGGCACTAGGTTGATTGTTTTCTCCATGAACAAAAATGAATATCTATTCGTTAAGCTATCGTGGGTAACCATCCTATCATATTGCCATGGTTGAACCAAAAGTATGTGACTAGCCTTCAAAGCTACAACATCACAAAGCATTTCATCCTCATACATTCCAATCTTGAAAGACACCAAAACTTGCCTTTCATGGTCATAGTCCTCTTATTGACATACTCAAAAGCAATGTGCCCCTTACCTCAACACTTAAAACATTCTAGGTCATTGTACCACAAATTAGGCTTAGATGTAGGATTAGCTCCCTTGGGTTGTGGTAAGCTTTCTTTGGGAGGTGCTTTATGTTTATCCTTGGGCTCCTCCCTCCTTGGCTCCTTGGTGCACCCTTGTCTCCAATTTGCATTCCCCCTTGGTTTGGAATCTTGTTGCCCTTTTTCCCTTCAATTGCTTCTCCACCTTGACAACTATATGCACCATATCCTCAAACTCCACATAATGATTCAAATCAACATTCTTAGCAATTTCAAGATTTAAATTATGCAAAAACCTAGGAATTGTAGCTTTTCTATCCTCCTCTATGTTGGCTCGAATTAAGGTGGTCTCCAACTCCTTAAAATAGTCCTCAATTAACCTTGATCCTTGTGCCAATAGCTTTTGGTATAGCTTTCTATAGTAGCAACCTGGCACAAATCTCTTCTTTGTAATAGTTTTCAAGTCCTTCCAAGTTTGAATTGGCTCCTCATGATTTTTTTGCCTTGCTACCACCATTTATGTTCACAAAAAAATAGTGTAGTCAGTAAACTCCAAAATAGCCAATTTTACCTTCTTATCTTCCAGATAGAATTGGCACTCAAAGATCATGTCCACTTTAGCTTCCCACTCCAAGTATGCCACAGGGTTACTTTTTCCTTTGAATCAAAAGATTTGTAACTTAATATGTTCAAACATGTGTCATCCTTGGGCTTGCCCTTCATGGCTTTTTTTTGGGCAAAACTTATGCTCTCAATGCCTTCCTCAAATTCATAACCCTTCAAAGGATTGTGTTGATGGCTTCCTTGGTGGCACACCATCAGGTCCTTAGCCTAGGATGCCTTTCTTAAGAGTTATTTCTGCACTCACTTCTTCCAACTTCAGTTCTTGCTTTGTCCACTTCTCAGCCAACTTCTCTTTATTCTCCTCCATCTTCACCCTTATCCTTCCAAACTCAAAAAATAAAGTCTTAATGGTCAACTTGTAAATTTCCTTCTTCTTCCTTGAATCTCCTAACATGGTTCCATAAAAACAAAGCTCTTATACAATAAAGATATAGTGGAGCAACTGAATTTCAATCACTAGACAATCGTTAATATATGGGCCAAGAAGAATGATTGACTGACTATCGACTAAATATTTTCTATTGCTAGATTTTAGATGCTACTCAATTGGTTTGAGCACCTTTGAGTCACCAATCAACAACACATTCTTTTTTTTTAAAATCAGTCACTACTCAGTGGCTAAAAAAGATTCAGTTACTAATTCAGTCACTTAAGAAAACAAAACACACAACTTCGACCTCCTTCCTCACTTTCTTCCTTATTCCTCCTCCATTTCTCTTACCCTTTCCCCTCGGTCTCCCTACCTCCACTGGCTTCATACTACAATTTCACTATCGATAACCACCAAAATTGAGGTAATATGTATTTTAATCATTGCCTTTGTTATAATTAGTCATTTTTGTATTATTATTTTGAAACATTTTAGGTTTCTGTAGTTATGCATATAGTTAAACCAAATAGCGCTTCTAAATGATTCTTAACCTGTTGAGAAATAATATGTATATAGAATAACTACAATGTACTTATTGTATATGCATAACATAGCTTTTGGTTGGAAACCATTGATTGTGTTACCACCTCACAACAATGAAAGAATTACAAAGTGTGGCATAATGGTCAAAAACCATTATATTGTGTAATTCTCATCATAGTGATTGAAGTGTGGGGGTTAAATGCATGACCAACACCTCCTTAAAAGTGTTCCAAGTTGGTAACTTGGCCCCCAGGAAAAACCTTAAGGATTGCTTGTTTGTCAAGCATCCTATGGACTTTTTTATAAGATTTTTGAAATTGGGTACTTAATTGCAAAACTTTCACAAATGAGATTTGGAAAGTTATGAGTAGGATATAAATGGTATAAAATTACTATTGGAGGACCAAATTACTTATGGAAGACAAGGACAAAAAAAACACAAAAAGGCATAAAGGACCTAAGTGTTCTAATGTAGGCCTTAAGATGTGTATGTCTTTGACTTAAGTTAAATGGTGAAATTGTGGGGTTATCTCGCACTAAGGAGGGCGGCTAAGGCATGGGATAAGGAAGTCAAAGGTGGGCCAAAAAATTAAGGTTAATAAACCATGGTCTTGTAGCAAGGAAAAGGATAGAAAGCATGGTTAAGACTAGTTAAGTGTGTTTATGCACTTAAGACCATTTAAAGTCCATCTTGGTCATTATCTCTCCATAATTTTGGCCTCCAAAAGAAAAAAGAAAGCAAGCCTTCTCCTCCACACTTCCTCCATAGCCACCATACCTTCAAACTTAAAGCTATTTGAAATTGAAGGTGAAAGGAAGCAATTGGAAGCAAACTAGAGCTATTGCATGGGTGCTTCAAGGATCAAGATTAAAATTTGGCCTACCCATCTTGGTAAGGGTTCTCTTGTTCTTATGGATTTTTTACAATATTTTCAAGCATCCATGGGGCTAGGGCTAAGGTTTACGTTGCTTAGTGAGGGGAGTGCACTTATTGAAGGTTTTGTGACCTAGTGTGAAGTGCATAGTGATGGCAGTGAATTGAAGGGTTTCTAGAACCCAAAGTTAGTACTAATTATTGTTGAAACTCTCCTAATACTAAGCTTAAGCTTGAGGAAGGCTGCCATAGTGATTTATGTAAGTTTATTACATATTTTATGGACTAACCTATGGTTTACGTTGCTGCCGCATTTCATGTGTTTGTTGGTTGTGAATGGCTGCTGCATTTGGCTGCTATATCTTGTACATATGCATTGTGTTTTATTATTTTAGTGTCTTTGGATGCAGGTTTTAATGAGGGTCACATTTCCTTAAGAATACAAGTGTTACCCTTTCTAAGTTTCACAATGAAACTTACTCCCCTCAAATCTGCCCATTTCATGTCACATTCAAACTGGCCTTTGTGGTTTGAGTTTTAATCTGAAATTTCAGGAACTTAAACATCCATAGGTCTAGTTATGATATGGAAATTTTGGTGATTTTAGGAGCACATTTGGTATTTCTAGTGATGGTCCTTATTGTGTTATGCAACAGCTGTCCAGCATCCTGTTTCTGGAGTCCATTGTGTCTCAGCCACCTTTGTAACTTAGGGTGCATATTTGGCTGAGTTAAGACCATTATATAGTGCATGTATGCATGTACATGTAATGTATGTAAAATGGGTATGTGAACTTTTGGGTAATGTTTTGGCTATGTATGTGATGTGCTGTAAAGCTGCCTAAGTGTGAATGATAGACTGCTTACTTGTAAATTCTGTTTTGGCCATATATTATTGTTAAATTAAAAAGCATGTATTTCCTAAGTGTATTGGACAAATATGGGATATCCCAAGAGGGCTTACCCCTTGTGAATGAAGTGTTTGCATGGTTTGCAAAATTTGTTTGGGCAAAATGGTCCAAAAGTGGCTAGATTTTTGACCCTGCACCTAAAGTTTAATATCTCCCTGTGTGAAATGAATCTTGGTATGAACTTTTAACCACATCTAGATCACATGTAAAGGCTAAACTGAGATTTAAAATTTCTGAATTTCGATCGCTGTAGCCAAAGATATAACATTGCAAAAATGGCTAAGGTACTGTTCACTTGGTTAGAATTTTGTAACCAACTTAAAAAATCCATAACTTTGTCCATATGTGCGCTATTGATGTGAAACAAAATTCCTTGATTTGCTTAAATACTATGCTTGATAATGAAGCAAAAAAGGAGGGGGTTATGTGGGTAGATTAATACAATTTTTTGGAAGGAATTTCAGGTGCAGTGGTTGGTCACTTACACTTTATAAGATTGTCTAATGTGCGGTAGCCACGATTAAAACTTGTGCTAGTGTTTTCCTTCCTTCCTTCCATGGCGTGCTTAAAATGGGAATATGTGTGTAATGGTTGGACCAATATGCATGCATTTACATAGTGCCCAGGAGGGCCACTTGGGTATGCACACTAAGGGTATTGTTCTGATGTCCTACAGAACATACCAACCTCAGGAGTTTTAAATGCACAATATTGGCACCATAATTGGACTACCCCAAAGTGAGTAACAGATTGTCCAAGTTGATAGTTCATACATAAATTTTAGCTATATCAAACCTCATTCCTTGAAAGCCCTATTAAGATTTTTATCTCAAAGAAATGGTGTTCTGGGGAACTAAGGTGAGATATTGTCAAAAAAAATTCAAACTATTAAGATAAATGAGAACGTAAAAGTATGTGTTAGATTTTTCATTTCTGAATATGCTAGCGCCATTACTGTAAGAATTGATTAGGGTATAGATGGACAATTAGTGTGTTTTAGTTCAGAACTTTTCCCACTAGATTAATGAATAATATAGATGTGTCAAATCTCTCTATACTTATAAATATATAAACCCATGGGCAAGCACACATATCATTTAAGTATACTAGTAGCAAGTACTAAGATCATTTTTCCCAAATAATAAAGTTGTCTACCATACTTAATATTTCTTGCTATTTCCTAACTAACAATTAAAGGGTTGTTTCACTAATTAACCATGAATTGACTAAACTAAGTAATTCCATAAAAATAAATAAACAACTAACTATCAGCAGTTGAATACAATCAAACAATCAACAACAAAATATGTCATACTTAGATTTGAATCCCCTTAGAAATTTGTAATGTTATTCTTCTTTTGGTTTAACAAGTATATGATTAGATTAGCTCTCTAATATTCCCGTTCACTAACCTTTATTCTTAAGTCACTAATAGGGTGGGTAGTCTTATTATGCTTCCTAGGAGTGCATTACTAGTCCTATGACCCAACTACTAGGTTTCACCATAGTCTGGAGGTATTATGTGGCACCTATTAATTCTTGGCTATGACAATATCGCTTCTAACCAATAGTGACCCAAAACCAACATATTAGATACTACTTGCATATGTTCATCATCTTTAATAGGCTAGCTACTATTAATCAATGCAACAAAGCACATTAGATAGATTACAAGAAAACCATGATTATATTAAACCAAAAATAATCACAATCACAATATCATCCTAGGGTTCATCTACTATATGTATGCACAGAGAATTTAGTGCATCATGCAAAAAACACACAAAAAAATGAGGAAAGAAATTTCCATTTCTAAATTGCTTCTCTTCCAAAGAATCATTAATCTAATGTGCATTAATCGGTGTTAATCATTGAAAACTACCTTTGGCAACCTTCTTCTGTGAAAACTCAACTCTATTTCTATGTATTTTTGCCTCTTTTTTTTTTTTTGTCTATTGAATTAACTTGATAAATCCCTAACAATAGTCAAACAAAGTTTAGTGACACAACCGTGTTCAAGGCCATGTCCCTTCTCTAGAACATAAAAATCACAAACATTTAATGATACAATTATGATTAGGGTCATGTAGGTTGACATGGGCATGTTTAAAATCTTGTTTGCCCTAAATTTTGCCAAAACTTGTAATTCGGCTCTAAAACTTGCACAAATTCCTTTCTAACCCAAATATAGTTGAAATGTGACCTAAAAGCAAAATATGAACCAATTAAGCACCAAATTCTACCAAAAAACCTCAAAAGGCAAGCAATTATCAAGGAAAAGTATATTGAAAACATTAATAAATTTGAGCATGTCATATTTTTCCCCCACACTTAAACTTTTGCTTGCCCTCTAGCAAAACTCAAAAGAAAATCTGAGAAAGGAAAAATAGAATCATACTCTTGAGCAAACGAATTATTAGAGATGATTAAAACTTTAAGGGTTTTGAGAGATTAACAAGACTACCTTGCACGCAACACTTTCATTCTACCACTTTTTAAAACAAAATGATTCAGTGTAAACAATTCATTCTCAAGCTAGCAACCAATATCTCTCGAAGCTCATGGAGACGTCACATTTTCATGTATAGTAAAAGACACAAGCCACACTAAATGAAACCTTACTGTGCACAACCATTCATACCAGAAAACCATGGAAATGGGCAATTAGTTGAACTTTTCACTTCTTCTATTTTTTTAAAAAATTCTTCTTCATGTGTTGAAAAAATTCTCAGCAAGTTTACACTACAGGAGCACTGTCTATACCTGAGCTATTTCACAACATAGTTTAAAGTAATCTTTGATCATACTCATGCTTCTAGCATCTTTTTCAGCTATGATCGACTCTTGCATTAAAATAAGATCCCAACCTACTTCAACACTAAGAAATAGCAGAGTAGCAACTATTTCATACCAATTCTTTATTCAATATTCAACAGTCAACCACATATCTACCAGCCAATTCTTACCATTAATCCAACAAAGAAACTCATAACTTAGCATATTTTGAACAGTGCACTAAATACAAAAATGCAATGCAAAAGTAACTTCTAAAGACCATCTTCTGCTAGCTTGATAATGAATTGCAAAAACATTTCTAACAATAGTTAAGCCCAAAAACAAAAGACTTCAAGAATCACTTACTTGGTCTTCGAGTTAACAACTCAAGACATTAAATTAACAGCCACTTTCTACTAATAAGCACATGCTCAATAGTATGATTGAAAAACAATTTAGCTCAAAAAGCTTAAAAGTTTAATAATTTTTAAAACTTTAAATTTTTTTGAAAATTCACTAAAAACAAAAGAAAGCTTAGGGCTTAAGCTACCCACTCCCTAACACTTAAAATGTACGTTGCCCTCAATGTACAAACATGAGAAACAAATTGAAAACATGTGGCTAATAGAAACTGATATGGCTCTAAAAAATTTAATTGCTTGATATGCAAGTTGGTATTCCAAAAGATCCATATAAACTTTGATCACAAGTGATATGCTGGGCCAACGGTAGCTCTATAATCAGCAAAGGAAAAACCATAGGTAGAGACGGGTTTCGATCAGCCCTATTAATCATCTACATGATAGCATAGCAGCATATGCTGATCGATAGCACAGCATATGCTAATCGACCTATCAGAATGGATGGCGTGTAGTAAGAATGCCTTCTCCATGGTAACAAAATCTACTAGAAGGGACAATACAAGCACTCATTCAGGAAGACAAACCATGGGCATGTAGTGGGTAACAGTTGGGATGGAGGAAGGTAAGGGCTATGTCCTGGGGTGGTGGTTTAGTCCATGGGTTGACCACAAAGCATCTGGGAAAGCTTGCTCAGTGCAAGTCGAGGAAAATGATCTTGAATGTGAGCAATACCAAGATGGCTATGGATGTCATTAGCGATGACATGAAACTTTATGTTCCTTATAGGCATCTACATCAAACTCTCAGCGAACAAATCCCAGTATGCATCATTGGCATAGAAGTCCCGCACCAATGTCATAAAGGCAAAGGTAGGAGGTTCACAAAGGCATGTCCAGCCCCCGTGGATGATAATGTCATGTATCTCAAATGGACGGGTAGTGAAGTAATCAAAGTGTGGCTGAAAGATGATCAAGTGCTCCATCGATGCCTCATACAAGGAGTAGGCCTCAAGAGACAAAACAGGTAATAATCTCATCTAGAATATGCTCCATCTCATCCCACAAAATTGCCATGGCCTATTAAATTATGAACTCAATTAAATAAGCCACATAATGTCATTGAGGACATGCATCAAATACTTTGCGATCTAAGAAACTTGGAGTGCAAGTCAACATGAATTATGCTAGATAAGCTCCCTTAGCAAAATATCATGAAGTGATTATCAAAAGTAAGCAAAGTCACATGTATGGAGAGATGAACCATGTCTTTTAACCAAGCCTTGCCCTAATCTAAATGCACTTTCATCAAATCTCTATTGCAAGAAAGCATAGAATGTAACAAGGATGAAAGAAACTTGGATCAAAAGAAAGAGATCAACAGCATACCTTAGAAGGGAGAAACTCAGGAAAAAAAGATGTTCTCACATTGCTTAGGGCTCAAAAAATTTGAAAATTGGCTATGTAAAAGCAAAACAAGATGGAAATTTTGTTTTAAACATGTTTTGTCAAAAATGGGTCCAAAAACATGCGTGTCATTCACCATGTCACTTAATTTTCAGGACACACATGGTCTGAAACATGATCATGTCAGTGAACATGTAGGCTTACTAGAATGAAATTCAATGTGATCAACGTAGGAAACATGGTTAGTTTCACGAGCATGTCAATAACAATGTAAGGCGGTCACATGTTGGGTCATGGTTGTGTCATAAACTATTTTGGAGCCCTCGGGAATTGGAACGCCAGAATTCAGAGGATCAACATGGGTCAAAACATAGGCATGTTCATGAGTGTGTCTCCTAAACACGTTTATGGACATGGTCACGATAATGATCGTGTATAAAGTTTGAAGCTTAAAACATTTGGAAATAGTGTGTTGACACACTTTGCTAAATGGGCATAACCATGTCCGTATTTAGGTAACACATTTGTATTATGGGTGTGTTAACGACCATGTTTGTTCTATGGAATTTTAACTCTTGAAAAACATGGGTAAAAATGTAGGCATGATAGCAACCATGTTTGTATGACTTTCTCATTGAAATGACCATGTCTAACTACTAGAACTCAAATTAAAATTAATCACACAATTGGAGACACATGTATAGGTAAATCCATGACAGTGGAAGCATTGGATAACACGGTTAGGGACATAGGCATGACGTTGACCTTGTTTAAGCCATTTTCTTCATTTAATCCATCCTTCACCATTTTTTCATCATGCAAACTTCCAAGGCGATTATAAGAACATAAATAAATAGAATAAACAAAATTTAACTACAAGTGCATGGGTTGGCTCCTAGAAAGTGCTTGGTTTAACATCATCAACCCAATGTTCATAGTGTTTTACTAAGTGTTAGATGGAGGATAGTAGATGGTGACATCTTCTTGGTGTACTTCCAAAATTTTTCCTCCAAAGTATAGCTTTAATCGATGGTCGTTCACCTTAAATGTCCCCTTTTAAGGATGCTTAATTTCTATAACACTGAAAGGGAAAAATTTTGTTACTATAAATGGTCCTGACCACCTAGATTTGAGCTTACCTAGAAATAGTTATAGGTGAGCATTATAAATGAAAACTCAATCTCCAAGTCTGAACTCTTTTCCTTGCTTGATTTAGGTGTCGTGCCATTTTTTCACCTTCTCTTTGTAAATCCTGGAGTTCTTGTACATTGAATTCCTCCGTTTGTCAAGCTCATTTAACTGTAATAACCATTTTTCACCTGCACGCTCAAAATATAGGTTAACATTCTTTATGGCCCAATATGCTTTATGTGCTAAATCCACCAAGCTGTGACATGCTTTTCTATAGACTACACGATATGGAGTTCTTTTGATTGGTGTTTTATACACTGTTATATAGGCCCAGAATACATCATCCAACATATGTGATGAATCCTTTCTAGACATGAAAACCACCTATTTTAGTGATGCCCTTCGGCATCTCCTTCGTGTGTCATGGTGAAGGTGGCAGGGGCTTATGGAAATGGAGAAAGGTCCGAGACGAACGTACTCTGAGAAGATCACCTGAAAGTCATAGGAAGCAAGGGTTAGGAGGTCCCCAGAGTGTTTGTCTGGGGAGGAGCCTCCGATGCCCAAGTGAGTATTTTTGGAGGTAATGAGATGATTTCAAGAGTAAAGGAGTATCTTATCTCCAGTAACGTCCTCCCCCTACCTGGAATAATTACCCCGTACATATAGAGGGGTGAATAGTGATAGTTCTTCTCGTGTGGCCAGCCCAGATCGTGACATGTGTTCGGCAGGATGCGTTCCACATCTTTTGGTCAACAGGGGACTCCTAGTAGGGCATGGGCCTCTGGGCTAGGAGTCTAATCAACCCGAGAATGACGTGCTAGAGTGTCCCTGCAAACGGCGTGTCAGGGCATGGCCGGGGTGGATTATTGGGGATGTGTCAGAGGCTACTTAAATGCTGATGTCGTACTCCTGAAGTCCCCTCTGGGTAGAGGAGACCTCTTCAGAGAACTTGTCCTCCGAGGTCACTTTAGTATCGCAGGAGTATATTTCCCAAGGGTGGCTTTTCTCGGAGGCACCCCCACTTCTGAGAATGGCTTACTCGTTCTCCCGAGGTTGGTATTATTGTTTCTAGGAATAGGGAAATGCCGAGGCTGGATTTCGGGAGGTCGGGCATCCTTCTTTCCGTGGTAGGTGGTTTCCCTTCCGAGGTTGGTGCTTCGTCCGAGCCAGTGGGTTCGGAGGGTGATCGACACCTTTGGCTATCATTTAGTATGTGTTCAATTTCTCTATTAAATGACTTAGCTTAACTACTAGCCTGTGGATGATCAATGATAGTCATTTCATGAGTGACTTGAAATCTACACACAACCTTTTCAAATTGGGCATTACAAAAATGGGTGCCTCTATCACTAATAATGGCTCTTGAGGTTCCAACTCAAGTTAATAATTTCCTTAAAAACTTAACTATGACTCATGCATCATTCATAGGTAAGGCTTATGTTTCTACCCACTTGGATACCAGAATATACTTATTCCCAAAAGATAAAGGACAAGGACCCATAAAATTAATTCCCCAAAGATTGATGACTTTACATGCTTGGATTCCATGTCACCACTTTTTATCTCATTTAGAAATATTATCGGATCTTTGATGGTTACCGCATAAAGCTATGTATCATCTTGCATCTTTGAACAGGGTAGGCCAATAGAATCCAGAATCTAACACCTTTTCAGTTTGCAGTATTGCCCTGGAAATGGCCGCCATCTAGACCTTATGATAGTGCTCCAAAATTCTTTCATTATCTAGGTGGGCTAAACATTGATGGAAGATTTGATCTGCACATATTCTAAATAGAAATGGCTCATCCTAGAAATAGTATTTTAATTCAGAAAAGAACTTCTTCTTCAATTGATACATCATGCCCTTGGGTAATTCCCTACATACCAAGTAACCAGCATAGTCAGCAAACCAAGGCTCATCAACAAGTTTCAAACTGATCATATAAAGATGCTCATCTGGAAATGAATCATTAACATCCTTCACCTTGATTAACTCCCATTTTAGTTGTTCTAGCCTGGAGAGATGGTCAACGGCTAAATTTTTTAAACCTTTCGTATCTAGAATTTCCAAATCAAACACCTAAAGTAGGAGGACCCATTAGATCAACCTCGGCTTTGCATCATTCTTATTCAACAAATAGTTTAAGGTAGAATGGTTAGTATACACAATAGCCTTAGATAAAAGCAAATATAACCTAAACTTGTTAATGAAAAAAACCATGGCCAATAATTCCTTCTCAGTACTTGTATAATTTTCTTCTGCATTAGTGAATGTCTTACTAGCACAATATATAGATTGGAAATATTTATCCTTATGTTCACCCAAAATTGCACCAACTGCCCAATCACTTGCATCAACCATTAATTCAAATGGAAGAGGCCAACTAGGGGACATCATTATAGATGCATTAATTGGACAATCCTTGAAGGCATTAAAGCAAAAAGGCACTCACCATTAAAGTCAAACACTGCATTTTTTTTTTGGTAAATTAGTAAGTGGTTTGCTATCTTAGAAAAGTCCCTAATAAGTCATCGATAAAACCCTGCAAGGCCTAGAAAGCTCATAATTGCTTTTACCGAAAAGGGTAGGGGAAGTTTAGAAATAGTTTCTATCTTTGCTTTGTCTACATCTATACCTTTATTGGATATTTTATGATCGAGAACTATCCCTTCTTGAACCATAAAATGACATTTCTCCAAGCTAAGTAACCATAAAATGACATTTCTCCAAACTAAGTACTAAATTAGTTTCTTCACATCTTTCCAACACTTTATCCAGATTATAGAGACATTTATCAGATAAATCACCATGAACAGAAAAATGTTTATCAAATGACTAATGTGAAGGAATCTTTTCCATAAGGACTAAGAAGCACTATGTAAAAAGGTAGGCCTACCCAAGTTAGTATTTGAGCCATTTTTGGTGCCACATGGCCTAACTGTGATTATGCATGGCTCTACCCATTCATGCCCTATCCTTGTCATTTTTGTTGGAAAGGCGTTGTGTGATAGGCTTAAGTTGCCGAAAGTGTTGTGAAAGGTTTTGTTACGAGTACTAACCTTCACTTATGGCTAATGCTCAATAGTTGTAATGGTAGTTATTAATTAGAGCCTAAGCTAATAAGTATGGCTTACAGGGATGTACTATTGTAGATGAGGGGAACCAAGCTTGGTTGAAGCTAAGTTGGTGCATAGGTGGTTACAGGAAAGACTATGTGCTTGTATGTATGCATTGAGCCCATGTAAGGCTAGGATGCTCATGTGTAGGCCAGCAGTCACATAAACCTCTTTTATGAATGCTTATGTACATAAATGTTTTCAACCCTTGAGAAGAATGTTGTTTTGGTTATACCTACATATCTTGAATGATCTGTGGTGAAGCATTGTGGTAGCACTACTTAACTTTTGTGAAGGTGTTTTTAGTCCAAATGCCTTTCAGGTGCATAGGTGAGCCCTGGGGTGTTACCGTCTCCTGGGCTCATGCCCATGTGTCTGGGCACTAGACTAGCATTAGCACCTAGCGAGCCTTCCGTGCCCTAGACGTATGCTGTAGGCGCCTGACCAAGCATTAACCATGATACTTGTAACGAAAGCTAGAAGACCACACCTAGAGCAACTTATAAGCAGTACTAATTGCACGTAGCACAAGGAACACTTAGATCTTAGTTCACTTATTGCCTCTACTATGACCATTGACCCGCTCTGATACCAATTTGTCACGGAACGGGGTCCCAATGCCCTGAATTACTTAGCTTGTAGGCTTTTAGGGATTACGAATCCCACTTAGTTACTATTGACTAACTATTACTCATCAGTAAATTAAAATAATTTACGTGCAACAAGTTTCTTAGCCTACCCAGCAAAAAGATATGCATACTTCCATCCTGGTGACTAGGAGAGTTGTTACATCTTCCCCTCCTTCAGATATTTGGTCGTCCAAATGTTAACTTAGTTGGGCGAACTCACTTGGATGTTGCCTTAGCATATCTTGCTCGGGTTCCCAAGTGGCCTCTTCCTCCCCATGGTTAGACCATAGTACCTTGACCATTATGATCCGCTTTGTTTTTAGTTTCTGGACTTGGCAGTCAAGAAACTTGATGGCGGTCAAGTGCCTTAAGTCACTTGGCATGTAAAGCCAGTTACCATAGTAGAGCAACCCATCCTTGTACTAAAATTCCTCTAGTATAGTACCATGCCTTTCCTCCCCAGAAACTCTCTTCAAGTTTGGATCCTTGTCCAGAGCTTCCTTAACCTTAGCTAGCCACACTGATTGAATCTCAAGGATTGTAACTTGAGCCATTTCCCAGTCTCGGCAATATTTCAAATAAGACTGTGAACTATTCCACAACGGAATTTTTTAAGGTACTTGCCACTTGATCCTTCGAAAGAATCACCCCATAATACTTGCAGCTCAAGGCATTGGCAACCACATTGCCTTTAGTAGAACAATAGTCTATCAAGCAATCATAATCCTTGATATACTCAATCCATCTTCTCTGCCTCATGCTCAGGTACTTTTGAGTTAACAAATACTTCAAACTTTTATGGTCCGTAAAGATCTTAAAGAACCTTCCCATAAGGTAGTGTCTTTAGAGCTTTAAGACAAACACAACCACCACCAATTCAAGATCATGAGCCGGGTAGTTCAACTCATTAGGCCTTAACTGCCTAGACCCATATGTAGTCACTTGCTTATCCTACATCAACATACATCCTAATCCTGTCTCAAATGCATCAGTATACACCAAAAAAGTCTTATGCGGGTCTGGTAGGATTAAGATGAAAGCAGAAATTAACCTCTTCTGAAGCTCCTGGAAACTTTCCTCACACTTAGAAGTCCAGATGAACTTCTGTGCCTTCTTTGTCAAGGCAGTTAATGATGAAGCTATCACAAAAAATTTCTCAATAAACCTTCAGTAATAGCCCGCCAAAACCCAAGAAACTTCAATTTTCAGTTACAATTGTTAGGTGTTTCCACTCTACCACTGCCTTTACCTTTTCTGGGTCTACACTTACTTCCTAAGCATTTATGATATGCCAGAGGAAATGAATCTCACTTGCCCATAATTGGCACTTGGATAGTTTTGCATAATATTGGTCATCCTTAAGCACTTGCAAAGCTATCTTTAAATGTTCCTCATGTTCATAAGGAGTCTTAGAGTACACCAATATGTCATCAATGAACACCTCAGCAAACTGATCTAGGTAAGGCCTAAAAATCTGATTCATGGTATCCATGAAAACTGCTGGAGCATTAGTCACTCTGAAAGGCATATTCATCTACTCATAATGCCCATACCTAGTCCTGAATGCAGCCTTTGAGATATCTTCATCCTTTACTATTATCAGGAAATATCCAGACTTTAGGTTTATCTTGGAAATGACCTTTGCCCCTCTTAACCTATCAAATAAGTCATTAATCCTAGGCAATGGATATTTATTCTTGATAGTCACTGCATTCACTTTCCTATAATCTATGCACAACCGTAAGGTTCCATCATTTTTCTTCATAAACAACACCAAGGCACCACATAAGGAAACAATTGGCCTTATAAAGCCCTTCTCAAGCAATTTTTGTAACTGCTTTTACAACTCATCCATTTCAAGTGCTAACAACCGGTATTGGGGTATGGAAATTAATTTTGCCCCAGGCTGTAAGTGTACGGAAAATTTGATCTCTCTACTTGGAGGTAATCCTGGGAGGTCTACAGGAATAAATTCTAGAAATAGATTGGCTATTGGAATTTCCCTGAGTTGCTCCTCGGCTACCACCCCATTCAGTGAGTAAGACCCTTCCGCACTCACAATGGAATGGACTCCATCAACTTGAGGTGCAAACTCTTAGCACAACTTGCCAAAGCACCCGCACAAGTCACAGGTACCCCTAAGGCATCTTCATGAGTGACCTTACTACCTATACAGTCGATCTGGCCCTTATACATACTTAACCAATCCATTCCAAGAACAACATCATAAGGGATTGAAGTCAAAACCCAATGGTCACACAAAAACCTATGACATCCTAATTCCAAAGGATACCCTTTAAACATTTCATTGATGAAAATGATATTTCTCCCAACAGTCTTAATAAACATCATCTCTTCCATCAAAGTTCTTTGCAGTCCAAACTTGACAAGCATGTTCAAGGAAATGACAGAAATAGTAGCACCAGTATCAGACAAAAACCTAATACTACTATCTTGAACATGAAAGTTACCTTGCATAGTTGTCAGCTCTCTAGGTGCCTAGCCGATCAAAGAAAAACACGTGGCTGCACAAGGGCTTCGATAGATGCATTTGCAGCTTTTGAGGCTCCTTGTCTTTCTTGGCCTTGGTCTTGCCTAAGCCTTGGGCAGTCTTTAGCCCATTGTCCAGGCTAGCGATAGTATTTGCAGAGATCGGTCCCAAGGGTGCAAGGTTTGTTGCCGTTAAACCTTTGGCACTTAGGGCAACACCCTTTCTTGATCTTCTTGACTTTCTTGGAGGGACCTTGGTCTCCTCCCGGGTTAGGCCTCTTGCTCAACAACCTTGAGTGCACCAGGACCCTTGGCTCAACGGCCTTATCCTTGGGTTTCACCTCTATCAACTCCCTTTCCAATGCCAAGGCCTTTTGAATGACCTCATGATAGGTTTGAACTCCAATCACCACCAAGAAACTCCTTAACTCCACCTTAAGTCCACGAATGAAGTTCTTCGCCTTAAGTTCATCCTTTTCGGCCAAGTGATGAGCATACAAAAAAATAGAACTAAACTTCCTCTCATAATCATGGACCATCAAGATTCCTTGAACCAACTCATCAAATTCAATCCTCTTTTGATCTTGGGCTACCTCACTATTGAACTCATTCTAGAACTCCTTCTTAAATTTGAGCCAATCAAGTTCTTTGGGCCTTTGCTCGGGTCTACCTTTATTGTAATAGTTAAGTCTCTCCATGACATCTTTCCACCATAAGGAAGCCTTGCCGTCCAAGAAGAAAGGCACCAAATCCATCTTGGTCTTATCATCCAACTTCATGTTCTTAAAGATTTCATTAATCTGATACAACCATCCTTCGGACGTATCAAGATCTCCTGCACCATTGAACTTTGGAGTGTTTATATCTTGGCCTATCAAAATGAGTCTCGTATGGTCTGGAATTACGAGTCTCCTCCTTCTCTTTCATGGATGAATATGCTCTTTATCTTCTTCCTCATTATCCTCTTTGGAGTCCACTTGAGCACGCTCATACACATGCTCTTGACCTTACACTTTCCTTTAGGGATGGGGATTTCTCCCCTGACCTTGGTGCACCATTAGGTCTTCGTGGATGTCGGCCCTTACTCCATTAGGGTCCTCCAAGGTCTTAACTCCATTTGGAGGTTGAGCATGCTCCTCAAGTAGGATAGCCATACCATGTAACATCTTATCCGTTGACTTATTGAGCCTCCTCAACAATGAATCCACTTCTCTCAATTTTGCCCCATTGGGATCACTAGTTCCTACACCAAGAGCCTGAGCCTTAGTAGCAGCACCTAACCGAGTATTAACCATGATACCTGTAAATAAAGCCAGAAGACCACACCCAGAGTAACTTATAAGCAATACTAACTCACTTAACATAAGGAACACTTATATCTTTGTTCACTTATTGCTTCTACAAGGACCATTGACCCACTCTGATACCAAACTGTCACGTAATGGGGTCTCAATGCCTCAAATTACTTAGCTTGTAGGCTCTTAGGGACTGTGAATCCTACTTAGTTACTACTAGCTAACTATTACTCGTCAGTAAATTAAAATAATTTACATGCAACTAGTTTCTTAGCCTACCCTGTAAAAAGTCATGCATGTTTTCATCCTGGTGATGCAAACAATTAAGTAAACTATTTAAAAAACATTGTTCAAGCATTTCCTTTAAAACTTACTTAAACTGTGACAAGACAATGAAATTTGTTACTTTGACTTCAACTAATAGTTTGTGCACACTTAACATTACTAGCATGCACCCAAAAGTAACTCAATGGTTTTACACCCCAATGTATCCAAATAGAGGCAACATCTTAGTACACAAAGGTACTATATACACACGATAAAAACTTAACTAAGATGCTTTACTTGAGCACCACCTTTGAGCCACCAGAGCTCCAAGTGCAAGCTCTTCCTTAATCCTTGTGCACCACTTAGCCTCTACACTATAAAGGCATAAAACTTAGTTAGTATATAGCTTAGTCCACAAGTAATCTTAGAATCACAAGGATTCTAGTGAAAGAGTACCTGCAAAAAGAGAAAGCTTAGCCTACAACTATCCACTAGTTGTTAGGCCCGGTGTCAGAACCTGCACAACAAACTTAGGGGAGTGAGTACATGAATGTACTCAGTAAAGGTTCCTTGGGGTACCTACAAAGAAGATAGCAAGCAAGTAAGCATGAGAAAATGATAAACAAACATTAAAGTAATCAACCAACAAGCAACATAAGACAACAACATGAAAGATATAAAATGCATGAATGTATGATATGCAATTCACATAATCCTTGGGACTTCTTGCACTTTAAGTTCCTTAAACTTGCCGTGAGCTCAAAGGGGAGAGGTACTTGAGACACTGGCCCTCATATCCCAAATACTTTACCTTTCTTAAGTCCTACTTGTGCGTCCTAGAGTAGGTCATCATCTCCTCTCAAAACTTACCCATCTTACCCTTAATTTATTGTATAGGGCAGCCATCTTATGCGGTTTAACTTGCCAAGCTTTTGGAGCTTACCTTAGAGCTCCTTAGTGCCTCACTTACGAAACCAAATGGTTTAGTTGGGATCTTCATAGGTTTCTTATTCAATATGCTCAGGTCTGAGACCTTTCTTTCCTAGGCCAATGTTGCCTTTGAAACTGACCTAATCCCCTTTAGTGCTTTCTTGACAACTTGAGCACTTTTAGCCTTTAGCCACTAGACTTAGCTCTACCTTAACCAAAATTCTTAGATACCTTTTAAATAATGCATAATTCTTAACTTAGGATTGCATCTTAGACACAGCCAGGGCCATGAAACATCTTAAATTAGCCTAGGGATGATAATTGAGAGTTTAAGACAATCTTAGGATGCCTCGAGCTGAGGGACTAATGCCATCACGACGCCATCAATGATGGTTCAACAAAGGCATCAATGCTCAAGAATCCTAACACTTAATGGCAACACATCTCCAATTCACATCACCACCAATGATGCGTCGCCAATGCACTACAGCATTGCACGATAGCATGCAAACTTGCACGAAACTTGTTCAAACTTCCCATCCCAAGTCCAATTCACATGGGTCTTGTTTTTACTTTATTCCCATACATAATACTACATTTCTATGCATTATTTGATCTAAATTAACTTGAACCCTTACCTCAAATTTAGCCACAAAGTAAGAATCAAAGCAGAAGCTCACTTGAGCTCAACCAAGCTCTCCTGAGTTCCAATCCTAAATCTAACATAATATGGCACCAAGAACCTTAAATTAAGACCATATCATACTACCCACTTGGAACTAGCTCCAACAAAACCAAAAAGCTTACCTTAGGTTTTAGGCTCAAAACAAGCATCAAAGAGCCATTTGGAAGCAAGAACACCAATAACAAGTTTGAGGTTTTTTGGATTCACCTTGGGACCTTCAAAATCAATGGAAACTTTTGGAATTGGGGAGGTTTGGAGTAGAAATTCTGGTGGGGAGTAGGAGCTACGAGTTTAGAAAACAAACAAAGAGGTAACAGAAGTCAAACCTTCCCAAAATATCCTACCCACCCCACTAAGTCACACTTCATGTTTTCTTACCCCTTAGCCCTTAGGTTCTCCTTTGTTTTAATTTAGTCACCAAAACACTCACCCAAAACTATTCCTCCTTGGTCTTAACTACCAATTGCCCTTTTTGACTCTTAGGTGCCAAACCACACTTAGGAACTCATTTTTATTTAACTTAGCTTGTCTTTCTTGTTAACAAGGTTCTAACTTGAGGAACTTAAGTAAAAAAACTTAAATAAAAACCTTTAACTAGTCAAAACCTGTTGTTGACTAGTAGAGTTGTCACAGGCCAAACCCATGCCCTAGAATTCTTAAGAATGTAAGAGAGGAAGGAGAAGCAAAGAGAGGGAGAAGA
The DNA here is from genome assembly GCA_039654915.1 of Aquilaria yunnanensis. Taxonomy (NCBI): domain Eukaryota; kingdom Viridiplantae; phylum Streptophyta; class Magnoliopsida; order Malvales; family Thymelaeaceae; genus Aquilaria; species Aquilaria yunnanensis. The sequence goes on from CM077598.1 coordinate 83,407,758, forward strand.
CCTAGTAAGGAACCCATGTGCACTAACGAAACTAGCAAGAATAGAGTATAACCTACATAGGATATGGAAAAAGAAAGAAGACAACACCTGAGGGAAAGAAGGGTAAGATTAGAGGTTAGGCAAGAAACTAAAATAGCGAGAGTGGAGATAAGCCCTGACTCAAATAAGTAAAAGCTAGGCAATAATGCTGGAAGGAACAAGTTACTTAGTGAGGTTATGGAAGGACCAAGGCCAACAAGGGAAGGAGCCAAAGTAATAGACCAAGGAATAGAAGGTAAAAAGAACAAAGTTTGAGAGAATGTTGGTTGGAAAGGTTCTTAACCCTCAAACCCCAAACTTTCAAATGGCGAGGTGATCCTGAAGATTTAGAGTACTAGTTATATCACTTGGAGAAGATATTAGAGAGGGAGGTTAACTCACTTAAGAGGGTACTGTTGGCCACATTTAGGCTGGAGGGCAATGCTGAGCTTTGGTAGAGGGCCATCCAAAGGGCCTATCAGAGCAAGAATGTATGTAGTCCAAGGGCTATTTGGAGGGTCATATGATGGGGTGAGTTTCTCCAAGTATTTCAGCAACAGCATGTAAGTGAAGCTCTTAAAGATTAGAAGCTAGTGGAGTTTGACCAGTTGGAGCAAGGGAAATTCTCAGTAATAGAGTATGAACAGAGGTTTCACGACCTCATAAGATATGCACCTCAGTATGATGGTCAAAAGGAGTTAAAGACTAAAAGGTTCCTGAGAGGACTAAGGCTAAAATTGAGGAAAGTCTTAAGGGCCATTGTAGCCAATGAGTACCATGAGGTGGTATAGAGGGCTGTAGCCTTGGAGCATGAGTTCAAGAATCAAGAAAAAAAAGCACATAAGGAGGCTCCTGGGAAGGTTCTCAAAGGCAAAGGAGGAAAGCCTAAGATGAGCATACCTCTCCAGAACCAAAGAAGAAGATAAGCTTTCAACACTATGGGCCTTGATGCCATGTTTCTGGAAGTTCTATGGCCGCAAGCCTTGTTATAGGCTTAATGAGGGCTATTTCAAGTGTGGTTCACAAGAACATAGGGTGAAGGACTGCCAAAAGAAGGAAGAGAAAAGACTTGTGGGTAGGTTTGGGCCACAGTGGTTTAGGTCATTTCCCTTTGGAAACAAGGCACCCCAAGCCAGAAGGAGAGTTGCTAGAGGACCTAGTCAACACCAAGCTCAAAAGGAAAATGCTCCTACCATTGGAAGAGTCTTCAAGATTGAGGTGGCAAGGAAAGCCCAGGAGGCTGAATCTGAAGAGAAAAAGCTAGGCCTTAGGAGGCTAAACAAATAAGGACTCAAAGGTAACCTTTACCTTAATGAAAAATTCATTTCAGTGCTTTATGATATTGTTTCTTCTATGCCTATAATTTCTTGTAAGTTAGTGAAGGAATTGAAATTAGGCATGAGTACACTATCTGAAGTGTACTTTGTAAGGGCTGTTGGTAGTTAAGTTATGCTTACCTATCATGTGGTTAAGAATTGTATGATTAGGCTTAATGAGCTGACTATAGAAACTAACTTAAGTATCTTGAAGACTAGTACTTATGATGTGATACTAGGTATGGATTGGTTGAGTAGGAACCAAGTCATGATAGATTGCTAATCTAGGAGGTTGGTGATGCCTAGGAGTATGATAATTGAACTTGAGACCTTATCTGAAGTAGAAAAAGGTTGGAAATTAGAGGTCATTGACCAAATCCCCATATTATCCAAGGAGGAATACATAGGATTTAATGGAACTCAAGTGGATGATGACTTGAATAGGATTCTCATAGTGAAGGAGTTTCCTGAAGTGTTCCCCTCGAAGCTACCTGGACTTCCCCCTCCAAAGGAAGTTGAGTTTGAAATCAAATTTGTTATAACTGTCCTAGTGGGAAGCTAGTTGGGAACCTAATTTCAAGTTTACATAGCAAGAATAGGCAAGTTTATCAAAGTTCACTAAGTTCCAAGGAAGTAAAGGCACTAAATGAGGTTTAGGGGCAAAACGGTAATTTTGCATCCTGAATAGCCGAGATAAGTCCCGAGTGTTTTAAAATGGGTTTTTATAACTTAACTTTCAACCTTAACCCAAACTTGAAAAATAAACAAGAATTAATCAAGAATGACTAGGTTACTAAAAGGATGGGACTTAATTGTAACTTTTTAAGTAGTTTGGTGGCTTGGGGTTAAATGAGCCTATAAGTTGGTAAAGAAAGGGGAGGGCTGCCATTTTCACGATTCAACCCGAGCTCCCCCTTCTCTCTACCAATTCCCCATCAATTCAACCTCAAAATCAAGAGATTTTCATGGAAATAGAGGCCCCCAAGGATATACAAGCTATGGAAAGCTTGTTTCAAGCATGATTTCAAGTTTTTGGAGCTTAAAACCAAGTTTTCCACTATCCCCTATTTTTTATGCAAGGTACCACTTGATTTCTTGGTGAATTCTTGTTTATTTGATGTTTAGAAGCTTGGGTTTTGGTTAAGAAGCAAGGTTTTGATGTTTAGTGTCTATGTTTTTTATTGGAACTTAGGTGATACTTTGGTGAGCTTAGTTGATTGGAAAAGAGATTGATTCTTGCTTGTTACTTGGAGTTGAGGTAAGGGAGTTATGTTTTCAAGCTTCATTAATGTTATTGGATAGAGTTTGCTTGATGAAATCAAGTAGTTTTAGCAATAACATTAGTTAGTGGCTTGGTTTGATCATGGTGGACTAGTGTGTTTGCCTTGATTTGAATGATGACATCATAGATTGGCTTGTGATAGTTGGTTATGTTCTATGCAACATGGTATATGTGAGTGTGAAATTTGGAGGCTTTCCAAGCATGTTTACTATGTTTGCTAAGTGTCCAAAGTTCATAGCAGTAAAATGCATGCCAATTCTGCAGATTCACAGATTGGCGACGTGTCACCAACAGTTGGCGGTGCGTCACCAAAGGCAAGATGGCAAAATTTCTCACATTTTGCTAAGGTGATCGAGGTAAGACCTAAAGGAGTTCTTAGGGTGCCTTGGGGCCTAAGTATGCCGGGGGTACTCTGAGAGTTCCGAAAGTCCCTCAAGACTTAAGCGTTTCCTTAAGGTTTATAAGATTTTATGGTTTCTTAATCCATAAGCAAGGAAACTAGTTGCAAATGAGCATAACTAAGTACCATTAGCTCAGGTGAAAGGTTTAGAACCCTTGGCGACCTTACCGTGCTGCAGCCATGAGGTTGCAATGTGAAACCTTAGTGCACCTAGTTTACAAGGTCTCATGGGTGAAAGGTTGACGACCTAGCCATGCCGTTAGCCACGAGGTTTCAAGGTAAAACCTTAGTGCAACTAGTTGAGATCCCGAAGAACCTAGTACATGAATCCACCCATGATCATTACCACACCGTTAGTGTGAACCAAGTAATGGTGGATAGGGGAGCACCATGGATGAAGGCTTAGTGCACTTGTTGCCTAGCCAAGTCGTGCCTTGAGGTACAAGTGAAAGCCTAGTGCATCCTTGGTAGGTTAATTGGGTGGAGGCTTAGTACACAAGTGACCTAGTCAAGTCTAAGGACTTGAGGCAATATGTGAAGGCCTAGTACACCCATTGAATTTCTTACAGCACAGCGAGGAGCATCCACCATGTTCACCTGCATAACAACAACTAAGGGAAGGCTACATTATTGCATCACTCAGTAAGCTACGGCTTGCTAGGAGTGAGTTAGTGGCCAGAACTCACTAGCACGGAGTGACGCCCCGTGAGGAGGACTAGGATGAGGAGAGGTCTCAAGGGACCTAGTTATATGTACATATATCAGACCCTCAGGCTGTATGTACACGTAGCAGGTTACATATGTTCTCATATGTGGAGGCCTCAGGATTTTCTTGCAGGAACATTGAAGACCCCTTACTGAGAATCACGGATTCTCACTCCCTTACTTTTTGTTGTGCAGATTTAGGTGTTGTTGAGCCAGCAACTGTTGAGGGTTGTTGAGCTAGGCTTGTGAGCAGGTGTTAAGTTTATTTGAATCTTCATGATTCTAGTTTATGGGGTGTTTGTTGGTTAAGTTATGGTACTAACTACAGTTGTCTTTTTGGCCTACAGAGGCTAGTGAAGCACAAGTGAGGGTCTATGAAGCTTGCCACTAGGAGTTTGCTCTAAGGTGGAAGCTTAGTCTTAGATCTTAGTATAGTCATTCAATTTATAATGTTAATGCACTAGTTTGCCTCCAATGGTCATGTTAAGTAATGTTACTCTAGAGTTGCTCTTAGGTGTGAGCATAGTCTACTCTTGTTTGGATGCTTGCACACAATTGATTATATGTAGTTAATTCCACTTAATTGCTTTGAATGCTTTGACATTTTTGATATTGCTTTATTAAATTATGCCATGGCAGCGTTTTAAGTGTTGTTTCTTTATTTTATTGATTAAGTCAAAGCAATAAATCCATTCATGATTGCATAATAGGATTAACCAACTAGAAGCATGAACGTTTTAACTAGTGCATACATAATCAGTTAGCCAATTGCGACTAGAGTGGGATAAGTTCCCATAAGCTTCTTGGGCAAGCCCATGAGGGGTCCTGTCAAAATTGGTGCCAAGAGCTAGTCCAAAGTTTGTAGCTCCTTACATAATGGTCATTCATGAGATGAATGAGCTAAGGAAACAACTAAATAAATTGCTTGAAAAGGGTTTTATTAGGCATAATGTGTCACCATGAAGGGCACCAGTGCTATTTGTTAAGAAAAGGGATGGAACCCTTAGGTTATACTTTGGCTACCAAAAGCTCAATGCTTTAACCATTAAGAATAAGTACCCCCTCCTTAGGATTGAAGACCTATTTGATCAATTAAGGGAAGCAAAAGTGTTTTCAAAGATAGATCTTAGGTTAGGGTACTTCCAATTGAGGGTTAAGCAAGATGACATAGCTAAGACTACTTTCAGGACAAGGTATGGTCACTTTGAGTATACTCCTATGCCCTTCGGGCTAACTAACGCACCTGCCTTCTTTATGGACCTCAGATAAAGGTTGTTTAAGGCATACCTTGACCACTTTCTGGTAGTATTCATAGATGACATGCTAGTATACTCAACAAATAAAATGAAGCATGAGGAACACTTGAGGTTGCTATTCAATTTGCTCAAGCAGCATAGGCTATATGGCAAGCTAAGCAAGTGTGAATTCTGGGCTACTCAAGTTGAGTTCCTAGGCCATGCGATCAATGATCAAGTGCTATTTATGGATCCAAAGAAGATTGCTTCAATCTTAGAGTGGAAGCAACCTTAGAATGTGAAAGAGATTAGAAGCTTTCTAAGGTTAGCAGGCTATTACATAAGGTTTGTACACAAATTCTCTATATTAGCTGCCCCACTAACTCACCTGACTAAGAAGGGCTAGAATTTTGAATAGAATGAGTCACGTGAGAAAAGCTTGCAAGAACTGAAAAGGAGACTTACCACAACTCCTGTTCTGATGTTGCCATACCTTTCTAAGGCCTATAAAGTATACACAAATGCTTCCCGGGTGGGGTTAGGTTATGTGCTAATGCAAGAAAGACAAACAGTGGCTTATGGGTCACGGTAACTAATGGCTTATGAGAGGAGCTACCCAGTGCATGACTTACAGCTGGCAACTGTAGTCTTTGTACTTAAGCAGTGGAGGCATTACTTGTTGTGTAGCAAGTTCCAGGTCTATGTAGACCAAAAGAGCCTTAAGTAGCTCTTCAAACAAAAAGACCTGAATATGAGGCAAACGAGATGGCTTGAGTGCCTAAAAAACTTTGAATGTGTGATTAAGTATACTACTAGAAAAGCCAATGTAGTGGCTGATGCATTGAGAAGAAAGTATACTAAAGTACTCAGAGCTGGTGAAGATGAACATAAGGCCGAGGGCCATAGCCTAACTTGCTTAGCAAGGCAGTTGAATAAGTAGGAGCTCAAAGAGCTAAATGTATTGACTATCACACCCGAATGGAAAGAAATTATCAGAAAGGCACAACTATGTGATGAGGGTCTTGCTAGGATTTTTGGCCAAAAAAAGGGGAAACTATTCCAAGGGCTTTCCTTTAGGTAGGGATTGTTGTACCGCTAGAAGTACCTAGCAGGGATGACCTTAGTTCACAAAGTTTGGAAGATGCCCATTCTAGCATGATGAGTGTGCACCTTAGAGCATGATGAGTGTGCACCTTAGAGCCAATAAGATGTATCAAGCCCTAAAGGCCATGAAGCAAGAATTGGAACTGATGTGGCTACATGCATGGTTAGCTCTAAAAAGTAAAAATTGAGAACCAAATGCCTGGGGGTAAGCTACAAAGCCTACCCATCCTAGAGAGAAAGTGGGGTTTCGTAGCTATGGACTTTGTTGTAGGAATCGCAATGACCCAAGGGAGACATGATGCCATATGGGTCATTGTGCATAAACTAACCAAGTCAGCCCACTTCTCATCCATAAACATTATTAATTCTATGGATAGGCTTGCAAAGCCGTACATTAAGGAATGGTGAGGTTGCATAGCGTGTCAAAGGACAATGTGTTTGATAGAGACCCTAGATTTGTTTCAAGGTTTTAAAAGTCTCTACATCATGCCATATGTACTAAGCTTAAGTTCAATTTAACCTACCACCCATAAACTGAAGGGCTAATTGAAAGAACCATTCAAGTGTTGGAAGATATGCTAAGATGTTTTGTGATGGACTACCAAGGGGATTAGGACCAACATTTTCTCTTGGTAGAGTTTTCCTACAACAATAGCTATCATTCAGTGACAGGCATGGCTCCCTATGAAGCATTATATTGGAGGAAGTGCATAACTTCACATTGTTGGCATGAGTCAAGTGATGAGTTGGAACTAGGACCAGAACTTATAAGAAAGACCAAAGAAAAGATTGAGATGATCCCAGAAAGTATCAACACAACCAAAGACCACCAAGAGTCCCATGCAAACTCAAGGGAAAGGAGAGACTTAAATTTTCAGGAAGGAGATTGAGTATGGTTAAAGGTATCTCCAATGAAAGGAGTAAAGTGGTTTGGGAGGAAGGTCAAGTTAGCCTCAAGGTACATAGGACCATATCAAATGATAGAAAGAGTAGGAAGTCTGGCTTATAAGCTTAATCTATCTTTTGAATTGGGACATTTGCATAGTACCTTCCATGTGTGCTTGCTTAAGAAATTTGTTCCAAACTCTAAGTAAGTGGCCTTGCCAACTAGTGTGCCCATAGCACTAAGCTTGAGTTATGAAGAGACACCAATCCAATTCCTAGCCTAAGACATTAGGCAGTTAAGAAGTAGATGGATACCAATGGTGAAGGTCCAATGGAGTAACCTGATGCGAACCCCGATGGTATAAAGACCATGAAACGCGCCCAAGATGTTATTTAAGCTCCACAAGACATCAAAAAGAATAGGTTTGAAACCCCCACCCCTAATCAACTTGTGATTAGAAACAAGAAGTATAGAACTCCAAGAACACAAGCACACTTGTGCACCAAGGTAGTCCACAAAGAACCAAAGAGAAATTCTCTCTAAAGTAGCAATATTATTTCATGTCAAGGTTGTCTTTTACAACCAGAATATGTGCCTATTTATAGGTCTAAACTAGGGTAAAATACTCAGCAAAATTCGCAGCCCAAGTCACCTAGGAAACCTAGTTACAAAGGACTCAAGAAAACCTAGTCAAACTAGGATTCCTACACCTTTTTAACACATGTTTAAGGTGTGCAGCGAATTCCATTTATCCTAAGTGACCTGAATCACTTCCATGGCCCTAATAAAATCCTAAATAATGTAAATAAACAGGAAAATAAAAAATGTTACAAAACAAGATTGGCCATAAAAACCCCAAAAAAGTCTTCTCGGGTGGTTCTTGCTTGTGTCTTCAACTTCAAGATGAAATTCGAACTTGATGCAACCATGATTTCTTGAAATTAAAAACATTAAAGTTGTATATATCTTTCTTAGCTTTTAAATGACACCTAAATCACACAAAACAGACATCTAAAGCCAAAGATATACTGAAAATACTGCAACTGCTTCTGAACCAGCGATGACTTGCAAATCGCGACTTTGAAGCTAAATTGGACCCCCTTAACGTGCAAAATGGGTTTCATAGTCTTTATATGATTTGTATCTCCAGAATTGAGCTTTCCAATGAAACAAGAATCACTCAATTCTGATCTTTTTACCTCAAGATATGATTTTTCTACCAGAACATCGCCAATCTGTCAACATCCAAGCTTGGCCATCATCTCCATATGATTCCTTGCATGTTCCAGTAGATCCTTGTGAAATTCCAAGCCTATTCTCCATGAAAAATCTTGAGACAAAATCTTGAAGTGCACTAGTGAGCTCCTTGGCCTTCTTCCTTGTCAATGGTCCACTACTTATCTTCAATGGATCCTTGTCATCCTTGGTTGTGCATTCTTTGATCGTATCATAAACACACCAAGGAGGAGGCCATATGGGAAGTGGAACTAAAATGATTAAGTGCTACCCAAGAGTATTCTCTAGACTCTTAAGGAATTTGGAGGACCAAATTTCTTAAGGAGAGAAGGTTGTCATAACCTTTCCTATTATGACTGATTAGGCCAATGGCTGGGAGGAATAAAGAGGACAAAACACTTAGGAAGAATAGCAGCTTTGCACTAGAAAACATAGAAGTAGAGGTTTAAGGGGTATACAGATGGAGCAACGAAGGTAGACTTACCTAAGCCCATAGGGCACACTATCGAGGAAACATGGGTATGTCTTACCCATAAGAGAGGTGGAGGACTCAATTGAAAATGTTTATCAAGTGACTGAGCAATCTTTTCCATAAGGACTAACAAGAACCATGCAAAAGGGTAAGCCTACCCAAGTTAGTATTTGAGCCATTTTTGTTGCCACATGGCCTAACCATGATTATGCAAGGCTCCACCCACTAATTTTACGTGTAAACTTAATTTGAATTCCATTTCTATAAAAACAAAGTTGCTTATAGTGACGAAGCTTGAATCTTAGGCAATTGGAGGTGTAATGAAGCAAAAAGAAGGAAATTAAAGCCACCAAGTGCAGTTGCATGTGATTTTCAACCTTGGAAGGCTTGTTGGTAGGCTGGAAAGCTGTTGTTGAAGGGTGTAATTGTGGTATGAATCATTATTTTTGGATTTCACTTGGAATCCATGAATTCAAGTTATTCAAGCGATATTGTAGGCACTTGGCGATGACCAAGTATCAATGGAACCTAAGATGCTGTTAAGGGCTATGATCATATTGATGATTATGTTTTGCTAATTACCTATGGTATGGGCAAGCATTTAGGATTCAGGTTTGAGTAGGCCAACTCAAATCCTAGAACCTAGAGCTCTTTGGTACTAGTAAGAACACTAAATTGATTAAAGTAAATGAATGTAGTTTAAGGCAATGCTTGCTAGGCCCCGTAGGCTACCTATGAATGGCTAGTGTATGAAGTGTATGTTTCTTGTGTGCTTCTGTCATCTGGTTGTGCTTGTTGATCCTTTATATTTGATTATATGTGTATGTTATTGATTGCAATTGCCTTATTTTATTTGTTTACCTTGCAGGTCATTTGGGAGTTATGGCCTTTGGCTTATGTATATGTTATATATATGCTTAAATAAGTTCTATGAGCTGTGTGGACCTTACTAAGTTTGTGTGAACTCATGCCCTGTCCTTATCAATTTTCAGGGAAAGGCATTGAATGATAGGCCTGAGTTACCAAAAGTGTTGTGGAAGGTTTTGTTACAGGTACTAACCTTCACTTGTGGCTAACACTCAATACCTGTAATGGTAGAGATTACTTAGAGCCCAAGCTACTTAATATGGCTTGCAAGCATGTACTACTGTGGAAGAGGGGAACCTAGCCTGATTGGAGCTAAGTTAATGCCTAGGCGGTTACCTGAAAAACTATTTACTTGTATGTATGTATTGAGCCCATGTAAGGCTATGACGCTCATGTGTAGGCCTATCAGGTCCATAAACCTCTGTTATGAATGCTCATGTATATAAATGTTTTCAACCCTGGAGAAGTATGCAGTTTTGGTTTTACATGCATATCTTGAGTGATCTGTGGTAAAGCACCACAGGCACTACTTAACTTTTGTGAAGGTGTTTTTAGTACAAACCTTTTTCGGGAGTGAAAGTGAACCCTAGGGTATTACAGTGTCCTAGGCTTATGCCCATGTGTCTGGGCACTAGACTGGCGCTAGCGCCTAGTGCGCCTTTCGCACCCCAGACATGCGCTGTAGGCACCTTAGTAACGACCTAGGCACGCAAGCAGCTCGGGCACGCTAGCCCCTTGTGCACCTATTTTAGGTGCCCCAGACACTAACGATAGTGTCATGGGGTAGCCTAATGGCCCTACCACCCCCAGTTTTGGGATGTGCGTAAGCCTAGGCCACTTTTGGGCATGACATGAAGTGCTCCCTCAGGCTTGTGTTAGTACAGCTGGCTGTAGAAACTGTTATGGAAATAGACCCCTGGTCTCATATCTCACCAAACATGTGGATGGCTGATTTGGGGTACAACTAGTAGGTGTCAACTCTCTGAAACAAGTCTAAAAAGGAGACAACCCCAAGTACACAAGCAGAATAACCCTATTGAGCTTTTCTTATACTCCTAGCTATACTACTTACTTGGGCATCACAGAGTCCCTGCCTAAAAAACATTTCGGGATCCCCTTTCCCCTCTTTTCTGTTGTCTTTCAAGGTTGTAGCTGAATGGAATACTTACATCTAAAGGTCTTGATGTAGAACTTAGGCGACAAAGATCACCTTGGACACTGAATATATAATTGTTAAACCCTAACATTAAATTATGAAACTTATAAGTTCACATATACTATAATGTAATGAAAAAAATAGAAGAAAATTTGAAAAATGCTCTAATTTATCTTTTTTTTTTCTTCCTGTCATTGGTTGAACCGCTAAGAAAATATATAAACTATGAAGAAGATGAGCAGAATATTCATGTTGTATATAATGATAAAGACAAAAAAATCTATTACTTAGTTTATTAACTTTATCTTATGTCGAGTTAATTTCACAATTTTTCCTTTGAATTAGAGAAAAAGAGTGAAAAAAAAAATTTTAGCACTAGATAGGAAATAGTGTGAAAGTTAAATGACCAGTATAGAGCTTTTCCCATTATTCTAATTACTAGTTGAAAGAAGAAACTAGCTTATTTTCTATCTTTCTTGAAGTAAGAGGGACATATTATTTTGTTCTAGTATATATTATGAAATTTTTAGGGGTCCATTAAAAAAATTAAAGGAGTCCAATTACTTAATTATATATCTTTTATTAATACTTTTCATGAAAAAAGGGTCCATGGAGCCCCGTAATTTATACATGTATTCGTTTCTTATCTGTTCCCTAATACCTATATCCATTCAATCACCAAATTGGTGAATCCTAGCTATGATCCATAAAGCTCTAGATCTTGGAATGGGCTAGCCTTTCCCATAACAAACTCCTAATGCTTGCCTTAACATATCTACCTAGAAAACCATAGATACCCAAAAGTAACCATAGCCCCTAAACAGCACAAAAGTTCATCTAGCATCAAACCATCACTTAAGGCCTAACATTTCCACTTAAACCACAAGTCCAACTTCTGATTACAAAGGAAACAAAACATAATTGACCCTTACCACTATCAGACTCTAGCAGGAGCAATTTGAAGCTTTTCTGCCTAGGATTTCCAATTCTTTAGAGGCAAAGCTTCCTTCCCTCTTTTATGTTTGCCCTCAATCTCATTCTTTCTCCTTGAATTCCACCAGAATTTCATGGAAACTAGTTGGAAACCTCCATTTTTTGCCACAATGGTTGCCAAAACTTGATCAAACTAGGCTGTTATGAGTGGAACCATGCAAGTATCCAACCATGGACATGTGGTAAGAACATGGCTCAAATCCTCTCATCAATGGATTGGTTTCATTGCATGATACAAAGCAACATTTATCTTATTTATTTACTCAAATTTCTCAATCGATATACTTTTTAGTTCAAGGAAATTAAGTCTTCATTATTCTCCTTTTAGCCAAAATTAGCTACAAGCCTAGGAAATGACCATAGTACCCATAGTTTTTTTTGACTCGGTTAATATAACTTCATTATTTCCATTCCAAGCATTCAAATTCCACTTGTGTAGTTCTAACCTCCGTACTTTCTTGTTTGACAGGCAATTTTTCCTCTCTTCTTCCAGCCCTAGGCTTATACTAGCTAGGGGCATGACAAAAGCATATAGCAAATGTGTATAAACATGAACATATCAACTATCATAGCATCTCAAAGTTTGTTGAAATAAGATTTTATATGTTGTTCATTTGTAATATTTACTTGTTGTAAATAGATATACATGAATTTCAATTGTAGGAAATAAGAACAATGACAGGGGGATGTGAATAGATGTACATGTGATTACTGATAAATATAGACGTACATGAATCCAGATTTCATAGAAGGCGTAGAAAATTTTATGACAACAGTTTGTAGTAGTGCGACTAAACTGATTAAATTTCCATGTTAGCGATGTTGAAATAGACATTTCCAATATCAAAATGAGGTTAGAATGCATTTGTGTCAATATGGATTCAATGATAACTACTCTCTTCATCCCAAATTTTTTGCACCAGTCATTTTTTGGCAACTAATGTATGATTTTTTTTTTCAACATTTTAGTATATAAATGAAAAATCTTTATATATGAATGATAAATCAAGACTTATAGTTTCTAAATATATTTTAACAAAAAATTTCTAACAAATAACAATGTGAATAAATTTAAGTCAAACTATTTGAAAAAGTCCAATGAAGCAAAACTAGTGGGACAGAGGGAGTATTATGTTTGGTACTATCACGATGAGTGACATAATTTGTGATTTCATAATTTCCATATGAGAGAGGCTTCAAATCCATCATTATCAAGAACAGTTTCTAATAGACATTGTTTATGATAAGGGATCTAGGTACGAGCAAACGATCATTGATTTGATGTACTTAAGTTTGAACTATAATGATAGAGTTAAAACTCATGAATATGATAACAAGAATCAAGAAGCAAAAGTTGAGGGTGATGATAATGTTAGTGAGATAGGAAATGATAATGATGGTGGCATTGCTTATGATTTGGTAGATATTGGTAATGAATTGCATAATACAAATGCATAGAAATTTTCTAAACTACTGGCCAATGGATCAACATTGCTGTGGGATGGAAGTAGCATACATACGAAGTTGTTAGCAGTATATCAATTATTAAGCAAGAAAACTAAGCATAATATGACTGATAATTACTTTAATGACATGCTGTCACCAGTTGAGGAATTTGTTCCAAAGGATATTCAATTGCCACAAATGTTATATGAATCTAAGCAAATGATTAGGGGTTTTAGTCTTTCATGAAAATAGATGTGTGTCTAAAAAAATTGTATATTATTTGATGGTGAAAACTCACAATTGACACATTGCAGTATCTGTGGAGAGTGCAAATATAAAAAAGGGGCACTAACTAACTGAATGAAATCGATTCTAAAGAAAAAACCAATTCTAAAGAAGGTACTATGGCATCTACCAATTACTAATTGCCTAAAACATTTATTTATTTTGACCTAAGCAGCTAAATACATGATATGGCATGTAAGTAATCAACCTATGCATAATGGTTCAGTAGGTCATCCATGCCAAACAAAGGCTTGGCAGCGTATAGGTTCAACTTCTCCTAACTTTACTACTGAAATCAAGAATGTATGTCTTCATCTATGCATAGAATCGTTTATGCCAAATTCTGCAACAAAAGGGATGATAGCCAAAGGGCTAGCACCCAGCTTATTGCCGAATGCCTTAGGCAACCGAAGATGGTCACATTCGTCGGTGCAATCAAAAGACCCTCGACAGTACTTGCAGGAGAACACCTTCGAGCAAGGAATTGTAACCTCGCTCCAAAATAGGGTAACCCAGACGTTTGACCCTCTTTAGCTGCATCTGCACGTGGCACTCAGGACCACCAATAGGACGATTATCACCTCACCCCTGAATCATGTCAAAGTATAATTTTGCCTGCTTGTACAACCCAGCTAGCAAGGACTATTCCTTGGAAAGCATGAACCTCAAATCTATCACTCTAACTGTCCACATGTTCGGCCATCTTCGTGCCGAGCTTAACGGCCACTTAGCTCTCCCCCTCTATAAATACTCTTAGAAAAACATCTTTCATGATTGATGAAGGGACCTTCTACTATGTCCGAATGCCCTTTGGACAGAAAATGCTAGGGCAACTTACCAGTGCCTCATGCACAAAGTGTTCACCGACCAAATAGGGTGGAACATTGAAGTTTATGCGGATGATATGATCGTCAAAATCAAATAGCTGAATGTTCACATTGGCAATCTAAGAGAAACTTTCCAACATCTCAGAAAATTTGGCATTCGTTTAAACCCAGAGAAATGCATGTTTGACTTTAAGGCTAATAAATTCATCAACTTCATGGTTTCTAAACGAGGAATTGAGACCAATCCTGCAAAGGTTAAAACTGTTAGTGTTGTGCCCAAAAAGTCAATCATTAGATGATTGTATTTTTTGCACATTGAGTCATGATATTTTATTAAGGCATTAATCCAGCAATTATGTTTGTTTTTCTGTTTCTGCGTAACGTAATAAACATAATTGTAACCCAAGAATAATGATATTCTAAAATGTCCCTGGTCTAGTATTATTGTGGAGCAAGTTGCAATAATACTTAACGACTAGCATATGTGGAGACTAATATGAGATATGTAGTCTACATATGGGTACAAGTTGGAGAACTTGTGTACTGGACCAACCCACCATGAGAACACTACATGGATTGTTATATAAGTGTCATAAGTGATTCTCATAGTGATCATGGTATATGTAGTCCTTTGACCTAAGATCATCAAGGTTCTCTACATGTGAGTCACATACTTTGATACTTTCCTTTGTTGCTTGTAACAGAGTGAGTTTGAAGGAGGTCATTGGGTATGTCACATATCATGCAGAGGGATTTGTATGATCAAGATGGGATTTGTCCCTCCTATGTAACGGGAGTGATATCTTCGGGCCCCTTGATAGAGTAAGACTTAGAAAAATGCATGGCCATGCTCAGATGAGTTGATATACGATATCAATGTCATCAATTTAAGTTGGTCTACTCGGTAATCAAGAAACCAAAGATTGAGCTATACAAGAGTGACACATTCCATGTCTCATGCTTAGTCTTGATATCTTGGACAAAGGGATAATGGCATATATCGGTGATGATCATAAAGGTTTAGTCAAATCACCGACAATCTTGCCACCTAGGTAACAATGATGTGTTGCTAAACACCGCTCATTGCTTATGATCATAAAATATGATTTATGATCATTGCCAATGTGGTAATAGCCTATTGGGTCACACACATAGAGATATTTGGATCATTAAAGTGCATGGGCTAATAATTTGGGTTTTGGTTTCACAATAATTTCGTATTAATAATGGGCCCAATAGTTGAGCCATTATTAAGCCCGAAATTAAAGCCTAATTGGATTAGGGCTTTGAAACCCATTAGGCCTGGAAGTTGAGTCTCACTATAAATACAACTTTTAGTGAGAAATTCGCAGGTCTCCTTGCCTTAGCCTCACAAAAGGACAGCCGTACTCTTCTCTTGCAATTCCTTGGAGGACGCAAGCTAGCACTGTGAGCGTAAGAGAAACGCATCTGCCGGAACGTGGTGGAAGCTTGGTGATCCCAAGAGAATCGTGTGGAGACCATAGAGAGCTTGGACACATCAACTGTTCAGGTTTTGTGATTCGACTCTATAGTTGAGTGAGAGATCTCAACCGTAAATTAGGTATGAAAATTTTTGAACACCCGGTTTACCTCGTTTCACTTGGATCCTGAAGGGTTTTGGTTAAATTACACTGCGCTGTTTGGCTACTGGTGAAACCCTAAATCGGGATTCAATGTTGAATCGCATGATGTTATGTGTTTGGTTGCTTTCGGCCATGATTAATTTGATTGATTCATGATGCATGAAACCGAAACTCATAATGAACATATGACATATATGAAGAAACGACACTAATTGGTTAATGAGATTAACCCAAAATTGAATGGTATGAGATACCTATATGGTTTAGGATTCTTGCAATAGTTGAAAAAACCCTAGCTTTGTTCGGATTCGGCCTGTTCGAGCACCGAAAGTAAGGTATTTTTTGTGGCACGAATGGAAGAGTCTCGGGAGCCTATTTCCTCAAAATAGAAGATCTCAGGCTAAGTAATTGTAAGCCAATTTTTTGCGCCGGGGGTGCGCTGCCCCCTTCGTAACTCCCCGCAAGGGCGGCCCCTCTTGACCCCGTCCGCTGACCGGTCAGCGGAACCACCACCTGCCGACCAGCCAGCGGGACCGCCATATGTGAAGTGCCACATAAATAAAACTAGTTAATCAACTCGCAAAAATTGGCATACATTTGTTAAATGAAATTCGACATGTTATGCTGATTGATGGTTGTAGCATGGTGCATGGTTATAGCCCTTAATTGGTTGTATTTGTAAATACGGCCTCCAAGTCGTGCCTTCTCTTGTTACTCTCATTGTACATTCTCTTCTCACCTTACTCCCCTCGAATGTAACTCGAGGTTTCTATTATTGATGTAATGGCACATTATGGTATCATCCAAGGTGGTATGTCCAAGGAGGTGACAACAAAAGTGCAACGAAGAAAGGAAGAGAAGGAGCTTGTGAAACCCTTTTCTTTTCTTAGGCTTTAATGATATTCTCATTGGCCTAAGAATATCGCATAGTTTGGGCTATAACCGTGTCATGTTTATTTTCTTGTAAGCATGAGATGCATGCTTTATATTTGTATGTGATGCATATACAAGATAACCGGAGATAACAAATTAGTGAGATCAAAAGAAAAATCCCTCAAACAAATATTAAGTCATTAAATGTGATGCCTTCCAAATGTTGGCACTCGTCAAGACTTTAATCAACATTAGGTGGGTTTGCCAAAGCAAAGCACCTATGTTCATTTTTTATGCGAACCCCGATGGTATAACGACCATGAAACTCGCCCAAGATGTTTTTCAAGCTCCACAAGACATCAAAGAGACTGGGTTTGAAGACCCCCACCCCTAATCAACCTGTGACTAGAAACGAGAAGTATAGAACTCCAAGAACACAAGCATACTTGTGCACCAAGGCAGTCCGCCAAGAACCAAAGAGAAAACCTCTCCAAAGAGCAATATTATTTCGGCAATAATCTGTATGTTTACATCCAGAATATGTGCCTTTATATAGGCCTAAACTAGGGTTAAAAGCTAGGCAAAATTCGCAGCCTAAATCCCTTAGGAATCCTAGATACAAAGACATAGGAAATCCTAGTCAAATTGGGACTCTAATTCCTAGTTTGAACAAGTTTAATAAATGCAGCGTATTCCACTTGCCCAAAACGATTTAAAACTATTCCATAGCCTAAATAACTTCCTAAATAATGTATCTAAATAGGATTTGAACGAAAATAAAATATAAATACAAGATTAAACCCGAAAACTCCCAAATAGCCTTTTTGGGTGCATTTTGGGCACTTTAAGGTTCTCTCTTGTATCTTCAGCTCCAAGCTTGAATCTTTGAGTTCCAATGGCATGAATCTTCATATTAGATGTGGTAATGAAGGTCTGGAAAGTTAGAGCTCAAAAATCCAGCTTGTGGACACAAAATGCATCAAGAACACTTAAGGTGGCTCAAATGGTGCACTTTGAGTGGTGTCCTTGGTGTCCTTGTTTTGTGGCTTGTCTAAGCACTCCAGAACTGAGTACCAAGCATATCCATCATCTCCATATGGTGTCTTGAAAGTTCCAACAGCTCCTTGTGAAGTTTAATGTCCATTCTCCATGAAGAAACTTGAAACAAAGCCTTGTAGTGCACTTGAGAGCTCCTTAGCTTTCTTCCTTGTCATAGGTCCACTAGAAACCTTCAATGGGTCCTTGCCTTCTCCATGTGTGCCTTCCATTCTCTCTTGTATCTTCAGCTCCAAGCTTGAATCTTTGAGTTCCAATGGCATGAATCTTCATATTAGATGTGGTAATGAAGGTCTGGAAAGTTAGAGCTCAAAAATCCAGCTTGTGGACACAAAATGCATCAAGAACACTTAAGGTGGCTCAAATGGTGCACTTTGAGTGGTGTCCTTGGTGTCCTTGTTTTGTGGCTTGTCTAAGCACTCCAGAACTGAGTACCAAGCATATCCATCATCTCCATATGGTGTCTTGAAAGTTCCAGCAGCTCCTTGTGAAGTTCCATGTCCATTCTCCATGAAGAAACTTGAAACAAAGCCTTGTAGTGCACTTGAGAGCTCCTTAGCTTTCTTCCTTGTCATAGGTCCACTAGAAACCTTCAATGGGTCCTTGCCTTCTCCATGTGTGCCTTCCTTGATCATATCAATTTTGGTAAGGCACGATGGGATAATAGTGATATCCAAATTGCTAACTTTGGGTCCAAGTTAACTAAGTCATCCTAATAGGATTAGGGACTTAGAGGCATAAAGTTGGGCTTAAGTTCATGAGATGAGCTTGGACAAGTGTTGTTCACCCAACTATCCAAGAGTTGCATGAGATGCAATTGACAAAGAGTTGCCTACCTAAATAGCTATAACTTGAGAGAAAAGCCAAAGCTGACTCAAGTTATGGTCAAATGTGGATCTTAGCCCACTAGAATACCTTAATGCTGAGGTGTTCCGAAATAATATCGAGGGTTATTATTTTGAGAAAAATAGTGGGAGTATCATTTAATAAAAGTCCTTATTAAATGAACTAAAATACATGGTTCTTACCACTGCATATTTATTATTGTAGATAACCATGGCACAAAACACATCGACACTTTCGTTGCGATCGATCCTTGAGAAGGAAAAACTGAATGGGACCAACTTTCTCAAATGGTACCGAAACTTGAGGATAGTCCTCAAGCAAGAGAGAAAGGCTTATATCCTAGAGCAGCCCATTCCGAATGAGCCTGCTGCCACTGCTCCAAGAGCTAAAAGGGATGCTTACAAGAGGCATTATGATGATCCTTTGGATGTTGCATGCCTCATGCTTATTACCATGGAATCTGAGCTTCAGAAGCAACATGAGAACATAGGGGCGTTCGATATGATCGAACATCTCAAAATGCTTTTCCAATAGCAAGCTAGGCATGAGAGATTTGAGACCTCTAAGGCATTGTTTTAGTGCAAGATGTCTGAGGGAAGTCTCGTGGTTCCTCATGTGCTCAAGATGATTGGGTACATTGAGAATCTTGAGAGTTTGGGATTTGCTCTTCAGAAAGAGTTGGCTGTTGATGTAGTCTTACAATCGTTGCCTGAAAGCTACAGTCAGTTCGTCATGAATGATAACATGAATGGCCATGACAAGTCCCTCCCTGAATTGCTCAACATGTTGAGAACTGCTGAACAAAACCTTAAGAAGGCTAAGCCCATTTTGATGGTTCAAAAGGGCAAAGGTAAGGGAAAACCTAACAAGAAGAAGGATAAAGCTAATGAAAAGTCCAATGCTAATTCTTCTTCAGCTGCACTGAAACAAAAGGATGGTGTGGCAAAGGAAGGGGAGTGCTTCCATTGTAAGCAACCTGGACACTGGAAGCGCAACTGCAAGCTCTATCTTGAAGAACTTGCTAAAGAAAAGGGAAGTAAGACTTCCACTTCAGGTATTTTTGTTATAGAGGCTAACTTTTCTACTTCCTCATCTTGGGTATTGGATACTGGATATGGATCTCACATTTGTGAAAATGTGCAGGATCTAAGTAGAAGTAGAAGATTGGCCCGAGGTGAAGTGGACCTACGTGTTGGAAATGGAGCAAGGGTTGTTGCCTTAGCCGTAAGGACTTATGTTCTCACTTTACCTAGTGGATTAGTTTTAGAATTAGACAACTGTTACTTTGTGCCTATTGTTAGTAGAAATTTGATTTCTGTTTCTTGTTTAGACAAGAAAGGTTTTTCATTTATAATAAAGGACAAATATTGTTCTATTTATTTGAAAGAAATCTTTTATGGTAGTGCTCAACTTAGCAATGGGTTGTATGTTCTAGACCTCGAAGATCCAATCTATAATGTGAATACCAAGAAGGTTAGATTGAATGATTCGAACCTGACCTATCTCTGGCACTGTCGCTTGGGCCATATAAACGAGACCTGCATATCCAAGCTCCATAAGGATGGACTCTTGGACTCATTTGATTTTGAATCATATGAGACATGTGAGTCATGTTTGTTGGGCAAGATGACCAAAGCCCCAATCATAGGGCAAAGTGAACGGGCTAATGACTTACTAGGACTCATACATAGTGATGTATGTGGTCCTATGTCTACACATGCTAGAGGAGGTTTCCAATACTTCATTACCTTCACTGATGACTTCAGCAAATATGGCTATGTGTATCTCATGAGACATAAGTCAGAATCCTTTGAAGAGTTCAAAGAATTCAAGAATGAAGTAGAGAATCAACTTGGGAAGAGTATCAAAGTGCTTTGATCAGATCGAGGTGGAGAGTGCTTGGATCGAGAATTCCTTGACTATCTGAAGGACTGAGGCATAGTATCACAACTCACTCCACCTGGTACACCTAAATGGAATGGTGTATCTGAAAGGAGAAATCGAACTCTGTTAGACATGGTTCGCTCCATGATAAGTCAAGTTGACCTTCCAAGCTCCTTTTGGGGCCATGCTCTAGAAACAGCCACTTTTACACTAAACCGAGTTCCATCTAAATCGGTTCAAAAGACACCATATGAGATATGAAGTGGGAGGCATCCCAATTTTTATTTTATGAAGATTTGGGGCTGTGACGCTTATGTGAAACGTCAATCCTTTGACAAACTAGGGCCCAAATCTCAAAAATGCCTTTTTGTTGGGTATCCCAAACAAACAAAGGGTAACTATTTCTACAATCCTTTTGAGCAAAAAGTGTTTGTTGCTCGAACTGGTGTTTTTTTAGAGAAAAAGTTTGTCTCTAAAGGAACTAGTGCGAGGAAAGTAGAACTTGAAGAAATTCAAGAACAATAAGGAGACATAGAACCTAAAATGGAACCTGAACAGACACCACAAGATGTTGTAGTTCAAGAGTCTATTCCTGTAGCACAGAGCCCACGTAGGTTTGGTAGGATTCAGCGTGAGCCTGAGAGATATGGATTTCTCGTGACTCACACTAGTGATGTGATGCTCATGGATCAGGATGAGCCCACAACCTACCAACAAGCTATGTCAGGGCCTGACTCTGAGAAGTGGATAGTGGCCATGAAATCCGAGATGGAATCCTTGTATGAAAACCAAGTATGGACTTTGGTTGACCCACCTGAAGGGGTAAAACCCATAAGGTGCAAATGGGTTTTCAAGAAGAAAACTGACATGGATGGTAATGTGATTACCTTTAAGGGGCGATTGGTTGCAAAAGGTTTCAAGCAAATTCATGGTATTGACTATGATGAAACTTTTTCACTAGTTTCTATGCTTAAATCCAACCGAATTTTGTTCGCTATTGCTGCACACTATGATTATGAGATATGGAAAATGGATGTCAAAATTGCATTCCTAAATGGAAAGCTACTTAAGGATGTGTACATGACACAACCTGAGGGTTTTGTCACTCCTGAGAATGACAATAAAGTGTGCAAGTTGCAAAGGTCTATTTACGGACTGAAGCAAGCTTCTCAAAGTTGGAATCTTTATTTTGATGAAGCAATCAAAGAGTTTGGTTTTATCAAAAATGAAGATGAACCTTGTGTCTACAAGAAGGTTAGTGGGAGCGCTATTGTCTTCTTGGTGTTGTATGTAGATGACATACTACTCATCGGGAATGACATTCCTGAGCTACAGTCTGTGAAGACTTGGCTAGGGAAATGTTTCTCTATGAAGGACTTGGGTGAAGCAGCCTAAGTGTTAGGCATCAGGATCTACAGAGATAGATCTAGAAAGCTTCTTGGCCTAAGTCAAAGTACATACATTGACAAGGTGCTAAAGAGGTTTAGCATGCAAGATTCTAAGAAAAGATTCTTGCCCATGTCCCATGGTATAACTCTTTCTAGATCTCAGTGTCCGAGTACACCAGAGGAGAAAGAGTGCATGAGTAAGATTCCATATGCCTCAGCAATTGGATCTATCATGTATGCCATGATATGTACCTGTCCCGATGTCTCATATGCCTTGAGCATGACGAGTAGGTACCAATCGAACCCCGGTGAGAGTCACTGGATAGATGTTAAGAACATCCTTAAGTACTTATGAAGGACTAAGGATGCATTTTTGGTCTTTGGAGGTGCAGATCAGCTCGTTGTAAGGGGTTACACCGATGCAAGCTTCCAATCCGATAAGAATGATTTTAGATCGCAATCTGGTTATGTGTTTTGTATTGGTGGTGGTGCTGTGAGCTGGAAGAGTTCAAAGCAAGAGATAGTAACTGACTCTAAAATAGAATCTGAGTACATTGCCGCCTCTGATGCTACTGGTATATGTTTGGCAGTTTGGATCAAGAAGTTCATCACTGAACTTGGAGTGGTTCCAAGCATTGCCGACCCGATAAAGCTCTATTGTGACAACAATGGAGCAATCGCACAGGATAAAGAACCTTGATTTCACCAGCAATCCAAACACATACTCCGACGCTATCATCTCATCAGGGAGATCATCGAGAGGGGTGATGTAAGGATATGCAGGACTTCGACAGACAACAACATTGCTGATCTACTAACAATGCCCCTTACGCAGCAAAACCATGATAGCCATTCTAGGTCCATCGGTATTAGATACATGGATGATTGGCTTTTAGTGCAAGTGGGAGATTGTTAGAGTTGTGCCCAAAAAGCCAATCATAAGATGATTGTATTTTTTGCACATTGAGTCAGGATATTTTATTAAGGCATTAATCCAGCAATTATGTTTGTTGTTCTGTTTCTGCGTAATGTAATAAACATAATTCTAACCCTAGAATAATGATATTCTAAAATGTCCCTGGTCTAGTATTATTGTGGAGCGGATTACAATAATACATAACGACTAGCATATGTGGAGACCAATATGAGATATGTAGTCTACATATGGGTACAAGTTGGAGAACTTGTGTACTGGACCGACCCACCATGAGAACACTACATGGATCATTATATGAGTGTCATAAGTGATTCTCATAGTGATCATGGTATATGTAGTCCATTGACCTAAGATCATCAGGGTTCCCTACATGCGAGTCACATACTTTGATACTTTCCTTTGTTGCTCGTAACTGAGTGAACTTGAAGGAGGTCATTGGGTATGTCACATATCATGCAAAGGGATTTGTATGATCAAGATGGGATTTGTCCCTCCTATGTAACGGAAATGATATCTTCAGGCCCCTTGATAGAGTAAGACTTAGAAAAATGCATGGCCATGCTCGGATGAGTTGATATACGATATCAATGTCATCAGTTTAAGTTGGTCTACTCGGTAATCAAGAAACCAAAGATTGAGCTATACGAGAGTGACACTTTCCATGTCTCGTGCTTAGTCTTGATATCTTGGACAAAGGGACAATGGCATATATCGGTGATGATCATAAAGGTTTAGTCGAATCACCGACAATCTTGTCACTTGGGTAGCAATGATGTGTTGCTAGACACCGCTCATTGCTTATGATCAGAAAATGTAATTTATGATCATTGCCAATGTGGTAAGAGCCTATTAGGTCACACATATAGAGCTATTTGGATCATTAGAGTGCATGGGCTAATAATTTGGGTTTTGGTTTCACAATAATTTTGTATTAATAATGGGCCCAATAGTTGAGCCATTATTAAGCCTGAAATTAAAGCCTAATTGGATTAGGGCTTTGAAACCCATTAGGCCTGGAAGTTGAGTCTCACTATAAATACAACTTTAAGTGAGAAATTCGCAGGTCTCCTTGCCCTAGCCTCACAAAAGGACAGCCACACTCTTCTCTTGCAATTCCTTGGAGAACGCAAGCTAGCACTGCGAGCGTAAGAGAAACACATCTACCGGGACGTGATGGAAGTGTAGTGATCCTGAAAGGCTTGTGTGGATACCATAGAGAGCTTGAACTCGTCAACTATTCAGGTTTTATGATTTGACTCTACAGTTGAGTGAGAGATCTCAACCGAAAATTAGGTATGAAAATTTTTGAACGCCCGGTTTACCCCGTTTCACTTAGATCCTGGAGGGTTTTGGTTAAATTCTGCTGCGCTGTTTGGCTCCTGAAACCCAACAAAAACCTTACTTGTTTCAAGAAAACCAAAGATGCTCAAAGATATATAAAGGCTTACGAGCATAATACTGCACTCAATAGGTTTATATCACACTAC
The DNA here is from genome assembly GCA_039654915.1 of Aquilaria yunnanensis. Classification (NCBI taxonomy): domain Eukaryota; kingdom Viridiplantae; phylum Streptophyta; class Magnoliopsida; order Malvales; family Thymelaeaceae; genus Aquilaria; species Aquilaria yunnanensis. Next base: position 83,432,061 of record CM077598.1, read on the forward strand.
GGGGACTGATGTCAGCATTTCTTCAAAGTGTTGACTGAGGTCGCTAAGGAAGTGTCTGATTTAGACAAGAATAAATCCCCGTGGAATAAAGAATGCCAAAAAGCATAGAACTACTTGAAACAATACTTGGCACAGTTTCGTATACTTCGACAACCAAAAGAGGGCAAACACCTTGTACTTTACCTCTGTGTCAACAAAAAAGCAGTAAGTTTGGTTTTGGTCAGAGAAGAAGAAAATGGGGAACAATGGCCAGTGTATTATTTAAGCAAATCTCTAAATGGCACTGAAGGAAGATAACCAATCTTACAAAAGGCTATCTACTCTTTAGTCATGGCATGAAGGTGACTTCGGCCTTACTTCACAGGTCACACTATATTCACTTGAAGTAGCTTACCCTTGAAGGATGTTATAAAAAAGGTCAACCATTTTGGGCAACTGTCCAAATGGTGCATAGAACTCAAAGAATATGACATTGTTTATGAGCCTAGAAAGGCTATAAAGGCCCAACCATTAGCAGACTTCATTGTTGAACTTCCTCAGAGTCTAGAGCGAAGTGTAAAACCTCCCAAAAGTAAAAGACCAACAATGGTGACTCTTCATTGATAGGGCATTTGATTCCAAACACCAATGGGTAGGAATTGTTCTTCGTGCCCCGGATGGAGACTACTAAGTTTATCAAATTCTCTTTTCATGCAAGAAATAATGCGGCTGAATATAAGGCCTTGATAGCTATGATTGAATTATCTTGGAGAGTTGGAATCAGGTCCTTATGTGCTTAAAGCCATTCACAGCCCCTAATCTGACAACTAAAGGAAGAATACAAGGTCAAAGAACTAAAGTTGAAGAAATACCTTGACCATGTGAATAGTCTGATTCAAAGTTTGAAAAAGTGCAAATAGAGAAGGTACCTCGAAAGGAGAATATGGAAGCAAATATCTTAGCTAAATCTCCCCATCACACTGAAGTTCAAGATATCCCGAGCATAACCACCGTACCGCTTGTGGTCATTGATGATGGATGGAAAGCTCTACTAAAAAAATACCTAACAGAAGAGGTCTTGCCTAATGACCCTCATGAAGCAACAAAAGTAAGACAGAGGTCAGGAAGATATTGCCACCTAGATGAAGAGCTATATTAGCAAGCTTACTCCAACTTGTTGCAAAAATGCATTAGGGAAGATATGGTAGAGAGCGTACTAAAGAAAGTACATGAAGGAATGTGTAGGTCCTATATCGGAACAGATGCACTAACTGGAGTCCTTCTTTGGCAAGGGTAGTTTTGGCTAACCCTTAACAAAGATGCCTGAAGCCTGGTTAGATGTTGCAACAAATGCCAGCAACATTCAACAATACAGTGAGTGCCATCCGAAGTTATAATATCTGTAAACTATCCTTGTCCGTTCGTTGTATAGGGTATTGGCCTCATATGTCCCTTGCCCATTGCCCGAAGTGGAGTCAAATACTTCTTGGTAGCAATTGACTATTTCACCAAATAGATTGAAGCTAAACCTTTGGCCACCATATCAGCAAAAGAAATACATAAATTTGTTTGGGAAGACATTATTTGCCGATTTGGCTACCCAAAGGTATTGGTTGCTGATAATGGAACCCAATTTATAAACAGATGTTGCGCTTTAGCAATTGTAACCCAAGTGTAGGTTGTTACAAGTAATAAAATCTCGATATTCTGAGTGTTGAATCATAGGGAAATGAATTAAGAAATAAAAATTATAGATTTTTAAGAAAGAAGGTTTTGGTGCAAGGTGTAAACAAGTGTTGATTAAAAATTCAAATTCAAATAAAATAGCTAAGGTTAGGGGATCCACTTTTAGTATATCAGTTATGACTAATTTTAGCCCATCTTGCACTCAACAGGGATCCATAAATAAAGGAGGTCCCAATTGGGAAACTTAGTAATCAAACTCCAGAATTGTTAGACATGAGTTAGCATTAGCTTTTGTTGATCTTATAATGTCAACACTTGTAAATGGGTTCAAGTATCTATCATGCCAACCTTTGATCACAATAACTCAGGAGTCCAATATAGCTGGCATAAATCTAGTAGCTTTTGTACCAATGATTTGACTATGATGAATCAAGACTCCCACTTAACAAAGAGGCTGGTTAAATAGATTAAGAAAGTAAATACTGTTAACTTTGAAATCTGTTTAAATCAGTTATAACCTTTATACCAAAAGCTTCACCCTTTCACCTTAGCAAAAAGATGATTAGTTAGTCATCATAAGAGTAAATAACATGTATTAAGATGAAATAAACCTAGATTGGAAGATCAAAATAAGGACAAAAGGAAAACACGTTGAATAAAGTGTCAAGATTGAAAACAAGAACAAAATTAAAGAAGAGGGGCTAACTTTGATACAAGAACTCTAAAATGGCCTAAGAACCAGACTTATTTCATCCTCCTCCCAAGCTGCCTATTTATAGAGCCTTGAGGTAGGTGAAATAGAAAATGGTAGACTAGAATAGTAAAAGGTAGGTAAATACAAATCAACAAAGGTGGGCTGAAACTTATTTTAAGTTTTTAACCATCATACACATCAATTTAGCTCTTCCTCAAAGCATGAGATTTGTAGATCTCTTCTTTAGCTTCGAAACAATAGCTTGATCATTCAAAACTGACATCTGCAGCTCAAGTTATGATTTTTCTACCAAAATTGCTCTTCGACACGTGCCAGAACAAATGTTCTCATTTATAATCAGATTTTAGCAATGAAAATGAACAAATTTGCTCTCACCATGTGAAGGAGAGTTGAAGATCTATGTGTTGGCTTTCAGATGAATTTAGAATCAATTATTTCTGACATCTACAATTCCACATATGATTTTTCTCGTGAAGGGTTACTAAGTGATAATTTATTCACCTATAAAAAAATAATATTTTATAAATATGGATGAATAGTAACCCATGTATGAATAGTGAATCACGGTGAACATTAACCTGTGTATGAATAATAAATACATGTGAATAGTAACTTGGTAGAATAAGTTCTTAAGTTAGAGAAATTAATCATACTCAAAGTGTATAATGATGATTTAAATCCTTAAAAAGCTATACACTTATGAGTATTCATCACAACCCCCCCCCCCCCAAACCAGGTTCTTGCTAGTCCTAGCAAGTGCAACCTAAAAAACTAAGAAAAATAGACAAAACATATAATCTAACAACTCATAACACACCATACTATGAATATATAACACTTGTAAACTTGACTTGAGAGTAATTAATGAAAGGAGAAAAAGTTAAGTCCTTGTTACCAAATGAAGAGGATCACTCCCTAAGTGTTTGCACTCATTTTAAGGTACGTTTGTTAATGGCCTACTTTGTGTTTCTTAATTCGGAACTTGCAAGGGGATCCAACTTCACCCCCACTAGATTCCCAAATGGGACTGCATGTAAATACAAGTCCAATGGTCTTTAAATAAAGTTGTAAGGGGCTGGGTTTGGTGAAAGTGAGAATTAGATGGAGGCATTTCTAAATGGTAGAGCTTAAGAGAACTAGCAATGCAATCAACAATACATGTGAACAACTAAAACACTAAATGCCCAAAGTCTCCCAAATCAACTCTAGTTTCTCAAGTCCTCTCCAAGACACAATTCTGATCAACACATGAGTTTAGAAAACAAATATGGTTGAGTTTTATTGAATTTATGATTTTTTTTATTTTTTTTCTTCTTTCTATTTTCTACTATTTTTTTTACTCCCTTTGTTTCAAAATAGTTAACCTCCTTTGTCGTGCACAAATATTAAGGTTGAAGATATATTTCTTCTTTATTCCAAAATTTCCCCCCATGATTACATGTTTATTTGTCAAAAAAAGATAAAAGAAGATATCATTGACATGGGTCTCACATATGTATTTTTGTAGATGAGCATATATAATTTTGCATGAAAAGGGAACAGACCAACTTTTTTTTTCATTTTTTTTAGATTTCCATAAAAGAAAAAAAAAAGAAGTCAAGTATTATGAGACCAAAGGAGTATATTTTTTTATTTTTTATTTTACTTTATTTTGTGAGGGCCTTTTTCTTATGGTCTCGCTTTTTCCTTTTTCTACAAGAAATAACAAATCAAAATACGTTTAAAACTCAACCATCCAATGGTATGCACTCAATTTTATGAGTCAAGCTCAACTCACCCTAAACCTTCTATTATGACCATTTTAACAAATAGTAATCCAACATATCCTAAAATACACCTATACATTTATTCTTTACTTTTTTGAAAACAACACATTCATTTTAATTCTCTAATGCCCATAATCACATAAGCATCACTACTTCCAAGGATAATAAAAGATCAAATGAAGTGAGAACGGTTAAACATACAGGGTTCAAACAAAAAAATTAGGCTATAAGGCTCAAAGGGGCTCACTAAAGAATAATGTACAATGTTAGCTTTTTGGTAAATGGTTAGCCCTAAAATGCCACCATCTTCCTTAACTTTACACACAAGAAGTGGAGTTGCATGCTTAAGGTCACCCATCTAAGAAAAGTCTAGCTTAAAAAACAAAATAAGCACTCTCAGCAAAAAAATTCACACATCCTAATAAATACTAAGGGCCCAAAACACTCACCAGTTATTTATTTTCCTTAGGTAGCAAGCAACTTACTTTAACTACTTTAAAAAATTAACAACCATTTCAAGTTCATAAGATATACATCCAATGATGATATTTCCATGAGTTGGGCTCCTAAATGCAAACAAATAACCTAAATTCATGTTAAATGTTCTTACATGCAACTATTTATGCATGTAGAAAAAAAATGTTATGCCTATCAAACAAAATAGGATGCATCTCAAGAGTGAAAAATTACTCCTTACTCAGTCATCATAAACTTAGGGCTTTGTCTAATGGTTTTAACATCAGCATGAGAAAAACTACCTTAAAAGAAAAAAAAAATCAAATGTTAACTATCTCTCCCCCCAACCAAATTAAGAAATTGTCCCCAATGTCAAAATATAGATAGGTTGAGTAAATAAGAAATTACCTAAAATGGTAGTTATTGAAAATGAGAAACCCTGAAATAACTTAAACCAAAAAAGAAAAGAAGAACTTGCATTTATAGAGATGAAAGGATAAGCAATGATAACACTACAAGAGTAGGTAGATTATTGTTAGAAGAAAATAAAAATTTTCAAAAATAACAACATGCATGTACAGTAGTTGTGATTGTGGCTCACATCTTCCTCTGGTTTTATGCCCAGTAACGGCTTCAACACCTTCTATGAGTCAGCGATTTGCTTTCCATCTAGTTTTCTTACAAATTGGCAAACATGGTTTTTTAAAGTCAGATTCCCAAGACTATAACACTCTCGTTCTTTATGAAAAATACTCCATAAACCAAGAAGTTCATTTTGCACTAATCCACAACAATGCATCTCAAGAATCAATCGGATATTATCCAGAGAATTCATACTCTGGCCATTCTTAAGGAATTGTATTTTATCTTCTCGATTATGGGACACCATCCCTAAAGAACAACATCTAATATTACAAGTCCATCAACCACATTTGTGACAGACTCGTAACCTTTTCGCTCTTCACTTTTTTGCATAAGAGCTTTTGCCTAAGCTAGGCATGTAGGACACTAATGCATTTTGGATTTCACCAGCCAAACGGACCTTAGTTTCAATTAACCAATGTACATTTTCAGGAATGCCTTTGCGCATCAAAACTCTTAATCTTTCACATCTAGCTTGGTAAATATTTTTAAGAACATTTAGAGGGAGAGAAGGAAAGTATTTTCACAAAGCAAATAGAACTAAATCCATTATTGAGAAGAAAATTAAGAGAGATAAAAAGAAATATCAGTTATTATGGGAAACTGAGATAACCGACTTGAGAGCCATAAAGTATCGTATCCGCCACTTAAGCAGGAAAACAAAAAAAAATGAAAAGAAAAAAAAAAGAAAAGAAAATGACTATCTAAAAAAAATATTGACATTTACTTACCATGGTAATTTTGAGGATCACTAAGATGAACAATTTCTTCCTGCAAATCATGATTCTCCAAAAACGGTTTAACTCTTTGTCCATTTTTAGGATTTTAAATGTCAATGGCCCCTAAGGATAAACATGTTTCACAACAAAAGGGCCCCTTCATCTAAATCTCAGTTTTCCAGGAAATATATGAAGTCAAGAATTATAAAGCAAAACCTTTTGACCAACATCAAGTGTGTTTCTTAAGATTGTTTTGCCATGAAAATCTTTGGTTCTAGCTTTATATATTTTTGAATTCTCATATGCATCATTTCTCAACTCCTCAAGCTCATTTAGTTACAACCTACACAAAACACCATCATCATCAAGATTTGAATTGAAAGCTTTAATAGCCCAGTAAGCTTTACGTTCAAGTTCCACAGGAAACTAACAAGGTGTTCCATAAACTAACCTATAGAGAGACATACCCAGTGATGTTTTAAAAGCAGTGCAATAAGCCCAAAGTGCATCGGTTAGTTTCAAAGACCAATCTTTTTTATTTGGGTTGACTTTTTTTTCGAGGATCTATTTTGTTTCGCTATTTGTCAGTTCTACTTGCCCACTTGTCTGTGGGTGATAAGGGGTGGCAACCTTGTATGTGATACCATATTTCTTCAATAAAAAATCAAATGGTATATTACAAAAAATGTGTTCCCCGTCATTTATTAAGGCCTGAAGAATTCCAAATCGACTTAAAATATTTTCCATCACAAATTTAAGCACAGTTTTATGATCATTATTTAGACTTACAACTGCCTCTACCCATTTTGAAACATAATCCACTATAACTAAAATGTACACGAATCCAAATGATGGTGAAAATGGACCCATGAAATCTATTCCCCAACAGTCAAAAATTTCAATCACAAGGATAGGAGTCAAAGGCATCATGTTTCTTTTTGAAATGGATCATAATTTCTGACAATTTTCATGGACTTTGTAGAATGCATGTGTGTCTTTGAATGAAGAGGGCCAATAAAATCCAGACTTCAAAATCTTTATAGCTATTTTCTTTGACGAAAAATGCCCCCTGTATGCTTCTAAATGAAAAAATTCAATGACACTTTTTACCCCATCCTCAGGTATGCATCTCCTAAATATCTGATCAGGGCAACATTTGAAACGATAAGGGTCATCCTAGAAAAAGTTTTTCACCTCATGTAGAAATTTCTTCTTATCTTGCGCACTCTACTAAGCTGGCATCCATCCTGTCACCAAAAAATTGACGATATTAGAAAACCAAGGTACTATAGTGATAAAGAATGAAAATTCATTAGGAAAAAAATTATTTATGAGTGCAGCCTCAATTGATGAATCTATTGTCAACTTTGACATATAGTTAGTGACAATATTTTCAATGCCTTTCTTATCCTTGATCACAATGTTGAACCTATGAAGTAATAGGATCTAATGTATCAACCTCGGTTTAGCATCTTACTTTGACATTAGGTACCTGACAGCAGAATGGTTATTGTAAATAATGGTTGTTGAACCAATTAAATAAAAGCAAAATTTATCCAATGAAAATATTACTGCAAGTAATTCTTTCTCAGTTATAGTGTAGTTCATTTGTGCATTGTTTAAAGTTCTATTTGTATAATAAATTACATATGGTTTACCTTACTTCCTCTATCCTAGAACAACATGAACTGCATAATCACTAGCATCACACATTACCTCAAAAGGTAAGGACCAGTATGGGGGTTGCATGATTGGAGAGGATGTTAAAAGACCAATTAACTTTTCAAAAGAATTTTGGCATTCTTGAGTCCACTCAAATGAAACATCTTTTACAAGAAGGTTGCAAAATGGTCTAGATATTTCACTAAACACTTTAATGAAACTTCAATAAAATCCTGTGTCCCAAAAATAAACAAATTTCCCTAACTGTTTTGGGTGGAGGTAACTAAGCGATGAGCTCTACCTTTGCTTTATCAACTTCAATTCCTTTGGAAGATACAACATGACCCAAAACAACTCCATAGGTGACCATATAATGACATTTTTCCCAATTTAGTACCAAGTATTTTTCTTCACATCTTTTTAAAACCTTTTCCAAGTTTTCAAGACAATTATCAAAAGAATTTCCATAAACGGTTAAATCATCCATGAAAACTTCAAGATATTTTTCAATCATGTCACTAAAAATACTCAACATACATCTTTAAAATATTGCTGTGGCATTGGAAAGTCAAAAAGGCATGTATCTAAATGCAAATGTTCCAAAAGTGGTAGTTTCTTGGTCTTCAAGAGCTACTAAAATTTGTCAATAACCTGAGTAGCCATCAAGAAAGCAGTAAAAAGGATGTCCTGCTACTCTTTCTAAAATTTAGTCTAAGAAAGGAAATGGAAAATGATCTTTTCTGGTGGCAAGATTTAATTTCCTATAGTCAATGCAGATCCTCCAACTGAATGGGATTCGAGTTGGTAAAGACTCACCTTTCTCATTTATTACCACTGTGATGCCAAACTTCTTTGAAACAACTTGGGTTGGACTAACCCATTTGCTGTCAAAGATATGATAGATAATTCAAACATTAAGTAATTTAAGAAGTTGGGATCTTACTACCTCTTTCATGTGTGGATTGAGTCTTCTCTGAGGTTCTTGACAAGATTTAGCATTATCTTCCAAATTTATTCTATGTGTGCAAATTAAAGGATTAATGCATTTTATGTCCTTTAATGTCCATCCAATTGCATTTTTATACCTCTTAAGTAACTCAATCAACTTACCTTCATGCTCAAATGTGAAAGTAGATAAAATCACCACCAGATAAGAAGAATTTCTCCAAGGAATACATATTTCAATTCTTTGGGCTCTAGTGTGGGTATTTTATCTTGCTCTTCCACCTTGGGTTGCCCTAACTCTTCAAATTTTGGTTTCCAACATGTGTTTCCTTCTACCTGTGAAGAATCAAGAAATGCATATATGTTAGATGTATCTTGATCCATTTGTATAATCGATTCAAATGAATTAACCGGACAATTTTCCCAAGGATCAGAGATACTCCCTTCTTGGATATAGTTTTCCACAATAGTGTCAATGTTACAAATTTCTTCACTTTCATCTTCCTTTTCAGGTGGTTGCTTAAGCAAATTAAAAACACTTAGCTCTAATATCATATTCCCAAATGATGGCTTCATCAATCCGTTCCTGCAATTAATCAAAGTGTTAGAAGTTGCTAAAAATGGATGTCCCAAAATAACAAGTATTGAATTTTTAATTTCTACTAGCGGTGTGTCCAAAACAATAAAATCTACAGGATATATGAATTTATCAACTTGGACTAACACATCTTCAACAACACCTTTGGGCACTTTCACTGATCTGTCAGCAAGCAAAAGAGTTACCTTGGTTGGTTTTAACTCACCCAAATTTAGTTTTTGGTAAATTGAGTATGGAAATAAGTTTACACTAGCCCCAAGATCAAGTAATGCCGGCTCAATTTTATGTTCTCCAATGAAACATGAAATTGTTGGACAACCACGATCCTTGTATTTCAAAGTAGTGTTATTTTGAATAACAGAACTTACCTACTCGGCCAAGAAAGCTTTCTTTTTCACATTCAATTTGTTTTTCACAGTGCCCAAATCCTTCAAAAATTTCACATAAAAAGGTACATGCTTAATTGCATCCAACAAAGGAATATTGATCTTTACCTGCTTGAAAATGTCAAGAATTTCAAGATTTTGATTCACCTTCTTAGGCACAATTAATGCCTGAGGAAATGGAGGCACTAGTGGAGATTCAATTTCTTCTTCGCTTGGTATAAGTTCAACCCCTTCTTTACTCTTACAAGTTGACTTGTTGTCTCTTTCACAAGGATCAGGAATGTATTTTTCAATAACCTTACCGCTGCGGAGTGTAATGATTGATTTCACTTGATCCATGATTTGACCTTTGGGATTCGGTTGATGTTGAGAAGGAAATTGCCCTTTCTCCTGAATGTTGAGTGCAGACACAAATTTTGTAAGAGTATCTTTCAAATCAATCATGGTTTGACTTGTTTAAGTATCAATGGACTCTTGCTTTTCAATGAATGAATGCAATGTATCTACAAGATTTTTCCTGAAAGGAGGAACATGAGGTGCATATCCTTGAGATTGTTGAAAATTTATGTTAGGTGTGCAAAGGAGGTTGTGATGGTTGAGCATGATTATTACTTCTCCAACTAAAGTTTCGAGGATTCCTCTAACCAAGATTGTTAGTTTCTGGGTATGGATTTGGGGTTGGTCTCTTAAAGTTATTCAAAGCATTGACTTGTTCATGGAGGCATTATTTGAAAAAAAGCAAGGTTGGACAATTGCTAATGGAATGGTCATTGGTCTCACAAATGTGATAAATAACCTCTTTAACAGATTTTAATTGACCAACTTTCTTCATTTCTAAAGCCTCAACCTTTCTAGCTAAAGATGCAAATTTTGCTTGAAGGTCATTATCTTCCTTAAGATGGTATATGCCTTCATTAGATGTAGGGGATTGAGTCTTACTTAGGGCCTCATAGGTACCAGCAGTGTCCTAATTATGTGCATTCTTAGCTAATAGATCTAGGTAATTCATTGCCTCATTAGAATCTTTATGCTCAAATGTTCTATTGCACATCAATTCCACGATTTGCCTTTCCCTACGTGTCAAACCTTCATAAAAATGTGAGACTATTCTCCATGTCTCAAAATCATGGTGCAGGCATGTGTTAAGTAAATCTTTATATCTATCCTAACATTGGTAAAAAGTTTCTCTTGGTTTTTGTGTGAAAGTGGTGATTTTCCTTTTGAAAGAATTTATTCTATGGGCAGGAAAATTTTTTTTCAAACATTGTTGTTGCAATTCATCCCAGGAATTAAAGAAGCCCGACCTAAGATTCTGTAGCTAAGTTTTAGCTTTATCTTTTAAAGAAAAAGGAAAAAGCTTCAGGCTGATGATGTTCATGCTACAGTTTAGGTTATTATATGTGTGATAGACTTCCTCAAATTTCCTCAAATGCAAGTATGGATTTTCAGATTCAAAGCCATGAAAAGTTGCTAAAAGTTGAATAATACCTACCTTGAAGTTGAAGTGACATGCAACAGGAGGAAATATTAGACATGATGGTACGTTATTTCTTATGGGGTTCATGTGTTCTCTAAAGGTCTTAGGCTAATCTTGGTCATTATGTAGAGAATGGTTATCCTCTTCATCATTAATGTGTCCAACTATGTTTAAAGAAGATTAAAATTCTCTTACCAGTCTACCACTTGATGTGCATGACCAAACTTTCAAACATAGACAAAATAATAACAAGAAAGATCAATATGAATAACAAAAAGAGATAGGAGGCTCAGCCTTCCATTTAACAATAATAAGAAAAATAAATAGAACACAACATTAACAGAAAATAAGAAATATGAGGCTTAGTCTTCCATATAATGAAAATAAAAGATAGGATGCTTAGCCTTCCTCTCACTAACAATAAAAATAGAACAAAATAAAGAAAAAAAATGAACTTGCAATCTAATTTTACTTCACCAACAATGACACCAAAAACTTGCTACACTTTAGCAGTTGTAACCCAAGTGTAGGTTGTTGCAAGTAATAAAATTTCGGGAGTCTGAGTGTTAAACCACAGGGATGTGAATTAAGAACTACAAATTACAGATTTTTAGGAAAGAAGGTTTTGGTGTAAGGTGTGAACAAGTGTTGATTAAAAATTCAAATTCAAATAAAATAGCTTAGGTTAGGGGATCCACTTTTAGTATATCAATTATGGTTAATTTTAGCCCATCTTGCCACTCAACCGGGATCCACACATAAAGGGGGTCCCAATTGCGGAATTTAGTAATCAAATTCCAAAATTGTTAGGCATGAGTTAGCATTAGCTTTCACTGATCTTATAACGTCAACACTTGTAAATAGGTTTAAGTATCCATCATGCCAACCTTTGAGCACAATAAATCAAGTAGCTTTTGTACCAATGATTTGACTATGATGAATCAAGACTCCCACTTAATAAGGAGGGTGGTTAAATCGATTAAAAAAGTAAATACCATTAACTTTGAAATCTGTTTAAATCAATTATAACCTTTATACCAAAAGTTTCACCCTTTCACCTTAGCAAAAGGATGATTAGTAAGTCATGATAAGAGTAAACAACATGCATAAAGATTAAATAAACATAGATTGAAAGATCAAAATAAGGAAAAGAGAAAAACATGTTGAACAAAGCTTCAGGATTGAAAACAAGAACAAAACTAAAGAAAAAAAGCTAACTTTGATACAAGAAATCTAAAAAGGCCTAAGAACCAAACTTATTTCATCCCCCAAAACTGCCTATTTATAGTGCCTTGGGGTAGGTGAAATAGTGAATGGTAGACTAGAATAGTAAAAGGTAGGTAAATACAAATCAACAAAGGCGGGCTAAAGCTTCTTTTAATTTTGTGACCATCATACACATCGATTTAGATCTTCCTCAAAGAATGAGATTTGTAGATCTCTTCTTTAGCTTCAAAATGATAGCTTGATTATTCAAAACTAATGTCTATAGCTCAAGTAATGATTTTTCTACCGAAATTGATCTCCAAAATGTGGTAGAACAGATTGTCTCATTTATAATCAAATTTTTGCAATGAAAACGATCAAACTTGCTCCAAGCATGTGATGGAGAGTTGATCTATGTGTTAGCTTTCAGATGAATTTGGAATCAATCAGTTCTGACATCTACAGCTTCATATATGATTTTTCTCATGAAGTGTCGCCAAGTGATGATTTTATTCATCTACAAAAAAAATAATATTTTATAAACATGGATAAATAGTAACCCATGTATGAATAGTAGCTGTTACCCACTCCAAGGTAGTCCAATTATGGTGCCAAAATTGTGCATTTAAACTCCTAGGATTGGTAATGTTCTGTAGGCCATCAGAACACTACCCTTAGTGTGCATACCCAAGTGGCCCTCTTGGGCACTATGTAAACACATGCATATTGATCTAACCATCACACATATATTCACATTTTATGCACACCATAGCAGCAAAGAAGGAAGACACTAGCACAAGTCTTAATTTTGGCTACCATACATTAGGCAATCTTGTTAGGTTCTAGTGACCAGCCACTGCACCTATAACTTCCACTAATAAAGTGTATCATTATAGCCATGTAACCCCTTGTTTTCTTTCCTCCATTATCAAGTAGAGCTTAGACCAGACCAAGAAATTTTTTTTAACATCAATAGCCCACCTATGGACCAAGTTATGGATTTTTTAAGTTGGTTACAAAAATCTGACCAAATAAACAGTAACTTAGCAAAATTTGCAACGTCATATCCTTGGCTATAGGGCTCCAAATTCAGAAATTCCAAATCCCAGTTCAACCTCTGGATGTTTTATAGGTTTGGTTAAAATTTCAAACCAAGATTCATTCTACATAGGGAGATACAACATTTTGAGTGTAGAGTCAAAATTCTGGTCACTTTATTACCATTTTGCCCATAGAAAATTTCATAAGTGTGCAAACACTTCATTCACATGGGGAAAGCCCTCCAAAGCTATCCCATACAAGTCCAATACACATAGGAATTACATGCTCTTGCATCTAACAACTTTATGTGGTCAAAACAGAATTTACAAGTAAGCAGCCTATCATTCACACCTAGGCAGCTTTGCACCACATCACATACATAGCCTAAACATTACTCAAATGTTCACATACTTGTCTCATTTTACATACATTACATGTACATGAATACATTCATTACACATTGGTCCCAACTCAGTTAAATACACACCCTAAGTTACAGGAGTGCCTGAGATACAATGGACTCCAGAAACAGGATGCTGGACAGCTGCTGCATACCACAATAAGCACCATCACTAAAAATACCAAATGTGCTCCTAAAATCACCAAAATTTCCAGATCATAACTAGACATATGGAATTTTAACTACCTGAAAATTTAGGGCAAAACTAAAGCCACAAATATTTTTAATGTGATCTTTCAGCTGGACCTAAAAATGGACAGAAAGGGGAGTAAGCTCTTTGTAAAGAACTTAGTAAAGGATTTCAATGTAAAGTCTTCCATAGAAACATACCACCTGAAATCCAAAGACATAAAAACACACAAAAGCAACACATACACACAAATATGGCAACCATATGCATCAACACACACAACAACACAACAAATGAAATGCGCTAGCAACAAAAACATTAGGGTTAGTCATAAACATTCAATGAAACAATAAGATATCACAATAAGATCACTATGGCAGCCCCCCTCAAGCTTTTTCTTGGTCTTAGGAGTCTTTTAGGTCTTAGTTAGTACTAACTTGGGCTCTAGAAACCCTTCTTTCTTGCTGCCATCTTTAGCATGGTAACACTAAGGCCGAAACCTTGCCATGCTTCTTTCCCCTTAACCCATACTTGGTTCCTTGAGCTTTTTTCTCTCTTCCAAGCATGGTCTTAGCTTCATGGATGTTTGGAAATACAGTAAAAAATCCAAGAAGCTTTAGAAAACCCTTACCTTTTGCTGGAAATTTGATGAACCTTAATAGAACCGAAAATAGTGTTTCTTGCACTCTTTGATGTCTTCTTCGCTTTCTTTTCATTCCTCTTGCCTTCTTAAGGTATGGTGGCTATGGAGGATTATGGAAAATGTTAAGGAAGAACCCTTGGCTTCTGGGGGATAAAATTTAGAGGAAATGGGAAGAAAATGAAGATTTTTCTTCATTTATACATCATTTTGACCTTGGTGGCATATATGCAAATTTTTGAAACTTTGGCCAACACTTGGACAGATTATATCCAACTATTTTGGCTGGGAAAATTACAATTTTTTACCACCTTTAACCTTGTCAAAGGTCATTATAATCTTTGGACAAAAACTTGGACACTTGAATCCTTAGTTGGCATTATGCAATAAATGATCAACTTTGCCTTCTTAAGCACTTTGGTCCCCAACAATATCCTTAATTCCATCAATGTCCTTTCTTCATAATTCCATTCATGTCCTTTCCATAGCCATCTTTGGAAATTTGTGTACTTGAGTACCCCACTTTTGTAACCTTACAATTTAGTCCATAGGTTACTTGAAAATTAGGCAATATGCAGATTCTTTCTTAAGGACCAAACTATCATTGTTTGTGCCACTTAAGGGAATGTATGTTGAATACTTTACACTTCAAAATTCATACACTATGGTGAAAATTAAAGCATACAAGTTTAGGTCCTTATTTTGTAATTTTCCCATGTTGTGAAGGTGGTAATAGTTGCCACCATATGAACAGTAACCCACGTATGAATAGTGAAATGCAGTGAATAGTTACTCGTGTATGAACATTAAATATGCATGAATAGTAAGTCGATGGAATAACTTATCAAATTAGAGAAATTAATCATAGTAAGTCGGTGGAATAACTTATCAAATTAGAGAAATTAATCATACTCAAAGTGTATAATGATGATTTAAACCCTTAAAAGCTATACACTTACAAGTATTCATCAATAGAGGTTTCCAAGAATTTGCTACCAACCTCTGTATAAAACTATAGTTCACCCTAATAGCTCATCCATAAAGCAATGGACAAGTCGAAGTATCAACTAGGACATTGAAAGAAGGGTCAAAAAAGAGACTTAGGGAAGGAAAGCGCAAATAGCTTGTAGAACTCCCAAGCGCATTATTGAGCTAGCAAACGACTCCCAAAAGGCAACAAAAGAAACACCCTTCTCCCTTGTATTTAGAATTGAAGCTTTAATCCTTGTCGAAGTCATAAGCCTGTCTGTATAAGTGTAGATCATTGACAAGACAAGCAATGACCTTTGTCTGAAGTCCAAACTTGATGTTATTGATAAACATAGGGAAACGGCCAAACAAAGGAGAAAAGCTTTTTAGTAAAAAGTTGCCACTGTAGCAAATCTAAAAGCCAAGCCTAAGGGGATAAAGTTGGAGACTTGGTTGTCCGAACATCCAAAGTAGAACCTTAGAATCTATCGCACAATGTACTTTAGGCGAACTAGAAAAGACTGTACATCGTAAACTATGAAATCCGACCAGGAGTTTTTAAGCTTTTTGATGCCAAAGGAGAAGAACTAAAGAATACTTGGCATTTAGACTCCTTGAAAAAAATACTATGCTTGAAAAATACTTAGAGAAATTTTCTAATAAGGGCTATTCAAACGAAGGTGTTCAAGTGCTTTTTGAATAAATATTATCTAGTACTTAGAAAATTTTCATGGTACTTAGAAAAGTTTCAATCGTGCCTACGAGGCACACTTTGAAAAGTGTTCTCAAAGAAAGGGGTATGAATCAACTACAGTAAATGCCTCTGGGAAGTATTCAGAGAAAGCACAAAAATGATCAAAGAAGAAGAAGAATGAAAGCCCTGATCGGTGAAAACATCTTCACAACTTTGAATAACTACAAGTACAAATAAGAAAAGAACCTAAAGCTAAGACCTAAGCTATACCTTGGCATTCTCATCCTAAGGTTCTTTAACGGCATCTTCTTCAACATCTTCCTTCTCAGAAGTCCATTTCTCCGAAGTACCCTGCTGACGAAGCCCCAAGAACTCCCTTCTAAACCAAGCCAAAAAGGGCTTTAAGGGGATATTTAGAGCTTGAAGAAAGGACAGATCCAAGTCAAGATGATGGCTTAAGACCTAATGCAAAGCTAGGTAGAAGCCATCATGTTAAGCCCTCTTCATTATCTTGTCAAACTTGGCATTCTCCTTCTTCAGATCATCCATTTCCTTATTTTTCTTCTTCTTGGATTTCTTCATTTGTTCTACCTTGGCCTCAAGCTGTTGTTTCTCTTTTGAAATAGCAACAACTTGAAAGGATAGGCCATCCTTCTCAACCCGAAGAGCCTTGTTTGTGGAAGTCTAAGCGACCAACCTCTCTCCAAGGGCAAACATCTTCACAAAATAATCCTTGAAAACCATTTGGGTTGTTTCCGTGATTTTATTACAAATCCCAAACACATCCTTCGTGGCTATCTTCTTCAACTGCCCAAACTTGTGGCAAGTGGTCTCTAAAGCACCTTTGGTCTTCTCCAAGACCTCATCCGTTTAGGAGCGGATCATGGTCTGCTTGCCCAGAAGTAACCCCCATAAGCAAGTAGCTAAAAAGTAAGAATAGAAAGGTGAAATCAGAGTCCAAAAAGTAATAAAATTTTTCTAAGTATAAGAAAGGTAAGGATAGTCACCTGTGTTGCATGCTCAGTAATCTGGGCAATAAGAATCTCCTCATTCAGACATGACTCTGTTAAAGACTTAGAGGTGGCATTCATCATAATGCCTCTCACCATTTGAGGCATCATCTTTTGGTAGTGCTTGAAAAACAAATCCATGTCTTCGGTGAACAGCCAAAATGCTTCCCTCGGTACCTTGCCCGGAGGGATCTTCGCATCCTGAACCCGGCGGTTCCTTTCATGGTCGGTGACCCAGTCTAGGGTGGTAGTCTCTTTTGTATAATCCCGACACAGTTCAATTACCACATCGGTCCTTAACCAATCATCTATGTAATCTAAAATTATAAAGAACCTAAAATTCATAGATGAAAGGTTAAGGACCGAACCTAGTAGGGGAACCTCGATGATGATTTTGACAACATCACCCTCAGAGTTGCTAGAATAAAAAACTTTAATAGGGATCATTTTCCCCTTTGCCTTCCTCCCTTCTTCAATCTCTTCTTCATTATAGATGGCTACAGTTGTGCCGAGCATTTCAACTGCCAAAGATGAGTTAATGGCAATTGAGTGAATGGAAACCTTGTGCTACTCAACCACCTTCTCAGCCAGTTTAGGGGTAGGATGAAGGGAAAGAAGAGCTTCCCTAACCTTGTTTGAGCTAGACTTAGCTAGATTCTTACTTTTTTTTCTTCTTCAGAGCCTTCTTATCCTTTCCTTTCTTCATTTGCTCCCCTTTCTCGGCCCACCCAAGGAACAGATTCTTGTAAAAGCTAGTGGACTTGTCACCCATCTTTGTAAAAAGGGGAAAATAGCATTTTTAAGTACAAGATTAGCAAAAAAAATTAAATGAGGAAATGGAACTTACTCTCTACAATATTTTGATAAGAAAGCTCCTCCCAAAGAAGCTTAACTATTATGGATACCTTCCCATCCATACTTGGCTTGGGTATATTAACCTCAGTTAGGCATTCCTTCACAACATCTAACTCCTGAAGTACTTCTTTGGCTATGAGATCCATTGGATAAGGAAGGGATATGTGGCACGCGTAAAAGAGAGGTTGGTCCGACCCGTTACCTGCCTACTTCGGCCATCAAACTCGTCAAACTGAGTCTTGAAGTCTCTAGTGAGAAGTTTGTAGAGGTCCTCAACATCAGCCACCAGTGTCTCCAAAGCCCACTCCATCGGCACATTAGCCCATAACTCCAGCTTTTCCACGAAAAAGTACTTCCTTTGCCAACCTCTCCAACTAGTAGCAAGGGTAAATGTAAATTTCATACTACTTGTCCCTCAAGGTAGCAAGAAGTAGAATGAGCCCTCCAAAATGGGGTGGAGTTTGTAATATTGCATAAAGAAAAGAAAGTGTGGCTTTATCTTAAAGACCCCACACATGCACAAAAATGAATTAAAATAAGAATAAGAGTTATCTCTCCCTCCCAAGGTCTTTAGCTCAACTTACCTAGTTTAGGGACCTTAACCCTGACATAGGAAGGTAAGTAGAACTTCATACACCACTTCTCCACCTTCTCCAAGGTGGTGCAACTAGGGTGGACATTTAGAGAATGCCAAACATCCTCGGTAGCCCTGGGTTTGACACCCTAATTGGGCATATATCCTACCTAAAAAATCTAAGGAGCTACTTTCAGAAAAGGAAAAGAAGATAAAAGGGACCTTGGGTCAGCCACCCACCAGAAACTTTTCTAAAATCAAACGGACCACCACAAGAAAATGCCAAAAATTGCTCCACAATAAAAACTTTCATAAAGAAGAAAGCTAGAGAAAAGCTAAATAGCAAGAAAAAAAAATAGGAGAATAGCAAAATGAGGAGTGGGGCACTTCTACTTTTGATTGAGGGCATAAATAGCCTGAAGAAGGCAAACGTAGAGACAACATAATAATCACACCCTACTGAAGTGGCATGCCAATATGAAAATTGGCCAATCAGGCACTGACATGTGTCAATCTAGAACACAAACCAAGGGCACACCTGCTACATTGTCAAATTCATGGTGCAGGAATCAAAAAAACAATGCATCGTCTCGTTGAATCTGAAACAATTTGAGGGAAAAGCTAATACCCTCAGAAGTGGGAGAAAACCCTGATATAAGGATTGGGTGACAGGTCAGCCATACTAGAGACAAAGACATAACTTTGTCTCGACCTGGGGGGTATATGATAGCCGAAGGGCTAACACCCCAGTTTATTGCCGAATGCCTCACACAACTCAAGATAGTCACCTTCATCAGTGTACTTGGAAGAGGGTCTCATTGGCAGTACAGGTAAGAGAACACCTCTATCAAGGAACCGTGACCTTGGTCCAGAATAGGGTAACTCGAACATCTGACCCTCTTTAGCTATCTCGGCATGTGCATTCGAGATCACCGGCAAGATGGTTATCACCTCACCCTCGAATCATTTTAAAGCATCATTCTACCTACTCATACAACCCAGCTAGCAGGGACTATTCCTTGGAGAGCACAGAGCTCAGATTCATCAATCTAACCGTCCATGTGTTCTATCATCCTTATACCAAGCTTAACGGCCACCTAGCTCTCCCCCTCTATAAATAATCTTAGGAGCCCTTTTAGGTAATATATAAAAAAAACCCCATTTTCTATCTCCATATACGCTCTGAAAGCCCTAATCTAATTTAGGTACGGGAGGCCCCTTCTTCGGGAAACACTCTAGGGAGTCCCCTTTAGCCTTCTTCCTTTGTCATGCAAAGCTTTCTCTCTAATGCCTTCATTTTTGCCTGCTGCTGAGGTCACGATGTTCTGCATAAAAGATGTCCTGGAGCATCAAGGGATGTATTTTATCTAGCCAAGTTTTATGGTCGTGTACAATTTACCACCCAAAATGTGTATGAAGGAGGTGCACATATTTTGGTCATTGTTAATTCTAGGTCCAAGATCTCCAAGATGAAATATTGATGTATTCTTGAGGCCGTTTATTGATGAGTTGAAGACGTGGGTAGATGGAGTTAAAAACTTATGATTCACATTGATCTCAAAATTTTATAATGCAAGCCTATATATTGTGGACAATTAGTAATTTTCCTACATATGGGATGCTGTCCAGATGAAGTACACATGGGAGATTGGCTTGTCCATGTTGCACGGAGAACATCAATTCATTTCAACAGAAGTTTGGGAAGAAGCCATATTGGTAGGACTATCATAGGAAGATTTTACCACGAAACCATTCCTTTCATAGGAATATTAATGTTTTTCAACCAGTCTTAACGATAACGAAAATAGTTGTTTCACCAATGTTTGGTGCAGATATTAGCCAATGCCTAAATGAAATATAGTTCCCACCATTTGGATTAACGTGCAACAATTTTCATATAGCTGGATTTGGTTCTACCCATAATTGGCTAAAATGGTCAATTTTTCAGGAATTACCTTATTGGAAGCACCTGCTGGTAAGACACAACTTGAATCTTATGCAAAATATTTTGTTTGAAATTTTTTTTTATGCATTGATGGACATTAAAGGTAAGAAAAAAGATAACTCGAATGCCATATTGGTTTAAAGAAGTTGGATATATGGTATGAGATCTATTTTTTGATGATGGAAATACCAGCATCAAACCCAAAGTGGCATACGCTCTAGAGAAGGAGGAGGTTCTGACACGATCCCCGTGCCCCTGCCCGGGATACCCTGTGAGCGTTTGTCTCACGGTGGATTGTAATTGGCTAGCTGGTTATGTGTGTGGATTAAATCCAATGCTACTAGTTGATTAACCTAGAAATGCAATATGTATGCACTTATGCTTTGACTTGGTTTATTAAAACCATAAAACATTTAATCATTTAGACATTTAGCCGGCTAGTAAAATTCTATATAAATAAATACAAAATGCCAAAGCATAGCAAAAATCAACCTTTGAGTGATTAACTACACATACACCGCTCGTGAAAGCATTTATACATAAGTAACTAATGCTCTCACCCAGAGAACAATCCCCTGAGTCAAGGACTCTTTATAACATAAATACTGGAGGCAAAATAAAGTACTGTATCAAAATACAAGACTTTGCTGAGATCTTTTACCCTAGCTCCCACTTTGGACTCCTGTCCCAGTGGCGAGTCTCACAAGTCCTGTGCCAAGTGCTACTAGGCTCTGCAGCCAAAGGAAGAAGCAAGTTAGTACCACAGCCTGACCAACAGACCAATTAAACACTTAAGCAGGCTAGAAACTTAAAGTTTCTCAACTACCGTACCTTTACAGACAAAAAGGTACTACCGTGATAATCCTCAGTGATTATCCGGTCCTGCTACTCCAGACTCTGCATAACAAACAGGGAGTGAGAATTCAACATTCTCAGTAAGGGTCTTCGATGTACCTGCAAGAAAAATTACTAGGACTCTGGCTGCGAGCTCACACAGCATGAGGGTACTAGTCATATATATATATACTAGGCCGGTAGACCTCTCCTCAAGTAGTCCTCTGTATCAGGCCAAGTGCAATCACTTAGCAACCTGACACATATACAGGCCAAGCGCCATCACTTAGCAACCTGACATATAGGCCAAGCGCTATCACTTAGCAACCTATCATATGGCTCAAGGGCGAACCTTAGCAAGCCTCATTCAAACATAGAACCTCTCACCTAATTGTTATGCAGGGGAATTTATGATGGGACTTGTAGACTAGGCCGCAGGGCCTCTTTGATGTAAACTAGATGAACAAGGTTTCGCCTCGTGGCCTCGTGGCTACCGCACGGCTAGGCCGACGAGGGTTCTAAACCTCTCACCTGAGCTATTGATAGCTAATTAAGTTCAATTGCAACATTTGTTTCCTTACTTGTTGCCTAAGCAACTTACTTACCTCAAACAGTTCAAGAAAACTCATACTTCCGGTGGGACTTTCGGAAGTTTCGGAGTACCATCGGGATCCTCGGACCCTTAGGCACGTTCCGAGCCTTCCGTAGTCTCGGTCGGGTCAACGCAGCAAAAAGTCAAACCCTCCATTTTTAGGTGTTGGCGCCGCGTCGCCAAAGGCAAAAAGGAATTGGCGACGCGTCGCCGACGAGCAGACGCTCTGTGAAGAAAAATTGAATTGGCGACGCGTCGCCAATTTTCGGGCCAATTGGCGCCGCGTCGCCAATTCTGCAGAAATGCAGAATTTGGCCGATTGCTGCTACGAACTTTGGCAACCAAATACATATAGCAAACATGCATCAAAAGTTACCAAATTTCATACACATGAAGTACATGTTGCAAGGAACAAAACCAACTATCAAAGCCAAACTATGATGCATTAGAAGCATCAAACCAATCCTTCGAATTTAGCTAGTCCATCATAATTCCCAAAACGTTTCTTCATACCATACCCAAAAATTACTCAACTTTCTCAATCCATTTCAATCCAAAAGCAATCCAACAACTTAAAAACACTTTCTCCCTTACCTTAACACCAAGAACAAGCAAGAATTCGAACCCTTCCTCTTCCAAACAAGCTTCCAAAGTTCTACACAAATTCAAACCAAAACAAAGCTCTAAAACATCAAAAACACCTCTTCCAACCAAAACCCAAGCTTCCAATCAACCAAATAACACGAATTCAATCAAGAACATGAATCATACCTCGTTCAAAAACAGGGGATGGAGAAAAACGCCTCTCCAAGCTTCAAAAACATGGATTCAAGCTTGAAAATCACTTCTCCAAGCTTAAACACCCTTAATTGCGCCTCTTGACACCAAGATCACTTGATTCCAAGTTCAATTTGAGAGAGAAATGAGTGAGGGAAGCTTAAGAACGTGTTAATGGTAGCTTCTCCCCCTCTTTCCCTTCTTAAACCCTCACTTAGCAACCAAGATCACCAAGGTTTCAAGTTAAGTGCAATTAGGTCCCCCATCTTTGTAACTTGACAATTCTTGATTAAATTCTTGTCTATTTGTTGAGTTTGAGTTAAGGTTAAAAGTTAAGTTCTAAAATTCATTTTAAAACACTCGGGACTCGTCCCGGCCACTCAGGGTGCAAAATTACCATTTTGCCCCTGAACTTAGTTCAGAGCTTTATTCTTGTCGGAACTTAGTGAACTTTGGCAAACTTCTTAATTCTTGCTAGGCAAACTTAAATTAAACTTCTAAACTAAATTCTAAAGTCCTTACCTCCCTCTAGAAGGGCCGTAACATTCTCCCCTCCTTCTGGAATTTGGTCCCCCAAATTCCGTTGCAACTCTGGAAAAACACCAGGATATCTTTTCAGCATATCCTGCTCTGTCTCCCAGGTAGCTTCCTCCTCACTATGGTTAGACCAAAGGATCTTAACCATCGGAATCCACTTAGTCCGCAGTTTCTTGACTTGCCTATCCAAAATCTGAACTGGTTTCTCTTCATAAGTCAAGTCCTCCTGAATGGGTATCACTGAAGGATTTACTACCTGTCCGGGCTCAACTGTGCACTTCCTGAGTAAACTAACGTGAAACACGTTATGCACTTGAGAAAGGTTAGGCGGTAAAGCCAACCGATAAGCAACTTTCCCAACTTTCTCTAACACTTCATAAGGTCCAATGAACCTTGGAGCTAACTTGCCCCTTTGTCCAAAACGACTAACTCCTCTCATGGGCGACACTTTCAAAAGTACTTTGTCACCAACCTCAAAACTCAATTCTCTTCTTCTTCTGTTTGCATACTTAGTCTGTCTGTCATTAGCTGTCTTGATTCTCTGCTGAATCAACTTAATCTTAGCTATAGTGTCAGCTATGATCTCAGGTCCAACGACCACTCTGTCTGTTGGATCTGCCCAACAATGAGGTGTCATACATCGTCTCCCATACAAAGCTTCATAGGGCGCCATTCCAATAACAGATTGATGACTGTTATTATAGGCAAACTCGATCAGTGGTAAGTGCTGATCCCAATCACCTCTGAAATCAATGACACACATGCGTAGCATGTCCTCTAAAGTCTGAATCACCCTCTCTGACTGTCCGTCAGTCTGTGGATGAAAAGCAGTACTGAGGCTAACTTTACTGCCCAATGCTTCCTGAAAAGCATTCCAGAACCGTGATGTAAATCGTGGATCTCTGTCTGATATGATCTGATCTGGTATCCCATGGAGTCTCACAATCTCCCTGAGATATAACTGAGCCAACCTCTCCAATGTGTAGGTGACTCTGATCGGTATAAAGTGTGCCGACTTCGTCAATCTGTCAACCACTACCCAAATAGCATCATGTTGACTCCGGGTGGTCGGTAACCCCACTAGGAAATCCATAGTAACGGATCCCCACTTCCTCACTGGTAGAGATAAACTCTGAAGTGTGCCTGCTGGTTTCTGGTGTTCAGCTTTCACCACCTGACATGTCAAACACTTTGCCACATGTCCTCGTACATCTCTCTTCAGTCCTGGCCACCAAAAATGTGTTTTCAGATCTTGATACATCTTACTAACACCAGGATGAATACTCAATGTGCTGCTATGTGCCTCCTGTAGGACTTGCTGTCTAAGTCCCTCAACATTCGACACATAGAGTCGATCACCATAATGCAGTATTCCATCTTTGTACTTGAACTCTTTCTTCAAAGCACCAGTCTTAGCTTCACCTGAAATCTTCTTCAACAATGGATCTTTCAACTGAGCTTCTCTGACTCTGGTTAACCAAGCCGTCTGAATCTCCAAAACGTAGACTAAGGATTTTTCTCGACTTTGCCATAATTCATGCAAAGCTAAGAAACAATCCTTCAATGCTCCTTCTGAAGAATCTGTAGCCTGATCCTTAGACAAGATCACTCCTGTGTACTTCCGGCTCAAAGCATCTGCTACCACGTTCCCTTTACCAGCACAATACTCGATCGAACAATCATAGTCTTTAATGTACTCAATCCATCGCCGCTGTCTCATGTTCAGATCCTTCTGAGTAAACAAATACTTCAAACTCTTGTGATCAGTGAAGATTCTGAACGATCTTCCCATCAAATAATGTCTCCATAATTTCAGTGCAAAGATCACTGCTGCAAGCTCAAGATCATGAACAGGATAGTTCAACTCATTAGGCCTCAGCTGTCTCGCACCATAAGCAATCACCTGACTGTCCTGATGTAGAACACAACCTAAACCTGAACCTGAGGCATCAGTATAAACTGTAAAGGCTCTGTCCGGGTCTGGTAACACAAGTATGGGTGCACTGGTCAACTTTTCCTTCAGCTTCATGTAGGCTTCCTCACACTTCGGTGTCCACTCAAATTTCTGAGCTTTCCTGGTCAATACTGTCAACGGCGTAGCTATCACAGAGAATTTCTCTATGAAGCGTCTGTAGTAACCTGCTAGACCCAAGAAACTCCTGACCTCTGTAACTGTAGTCGGTCTCTTCCAATCAACCACTGCTTGAACCTTTTCAGGATCAACTGACAAACCTTGAGCACTGATAATATGCCCCAAAAACTGAATCCTCTCGGACCAAAACTCACACTTAGAAAATTTTGCATAGTACTGATTATCCTTCAGCACTTGCAAAACCGTTCTAAGGTGCTCCTCATGCTCTGCTGTAGACTGTGAATAGATCAGAATATCGTCGATGAAGACCTCAACAAACTGATCCAGAAATGGCTTAAAGATCCGATTCATAGCTTCCATAAACACTGCTGGAGCATTAGTCACACCAAAAGGCATAACCGTATACTCATAATGCCCGTACCTTGTCCTGAAGGCAGTCTTCGGAATGTCTTCCTCCTTAACTCTGATCTGAAAATACCCAGACCGAAGATCAATCCTGGAAAACACTCTCGCTCCTCTGAGTCTGTCAAACAAATCATCAATTCTAGGAAGTGGATACTTATTCTTAACTGTCACTGCATTCAACTTCCTGTAATCGATGCACAACCTGAAAGTTCCATCTTTCTTCTTCACAAATAATACTGGAGCTCCCCACGGTGATACACTCGGTCTTATGAAACCTTTCCCTAGCAGTTCCTCCAACTGCTTCTTCAACTCATCCATCTCAGGAGCCGACATCCTATAAGGTGGTACTGAAATAGGCTCAACCCCTGGTTGCAGATGGATAGCAAACTCAGTATCCCTCCTAGGTGGTAACCCAGGTAACTCCACTGGAAACACCTCAGGAAACTGATTAGCTACAGGAATGCTTCCCAACTCTTCCTCTATAGCTACTCCATTCAACGAGTAATACTCCTCTTCACCCACTACAGGGATGGTATCTACAAGTCTAAGATGTAAACTCTTAGCACTAGATGCCAACCCTCCTGTGCAAGTCACTCTAGCTCCTTGAGCATCAGTGATGTCAACTGAGTGATTCGCACAGTTAATTCGTGCCTTGTGCTTACTCAACCAATCCATTCCCAGCACCAGGTCATATGATTTCAACTCAATCACCCACAACTCACAACAAAAATCATGATCACCTAACTGCAAAGGATACCTAGTAACCACTTCATTGGTCACAATAAAACCTCTCCCTGCAGTCCTGATGAGTCTCAACTCACCCGCAATTTCACGCTGTAAACTATGCTTATCTACCAAGGCAGAAGATATCACTGAAAGAGTAGCTCCCGTATCGAAAAGCACTCTAACACTACTGTTCAGAAAAGTAAAATTACCTCGTACAGCTGGCGGTTCTCTGGCCGCCTGGTTCGTCAAAGCAAAGACTCTTGGGTTCACTGCTGCAGCAACTACTCCAGGCCGGTTCCCAATGGCAAGCGGTACTGGAGGTAGAACCCGAGATGGACCTGTAACTGAACGAACTCTTGGGCAGTCCCTGGCCCAATGCCCTCTCTGACCACAGACATTACAAATATCTGTGCCCAGTGTACATGGTCTTCCACCATGGAACCGTCTGCACCTAGGACACACACCTGTCCTCCTCCTCTTAGATGGATCCTGGTTCCCTACCATTGGTCGCTTTCCAGCACTTTTCCCCAAGTTAGATGGCCCAGCTTCCACCTTTTTCACAGGTGCCCTGAAATCCTCGAATTCCCTTTCCAATGCCAATGCCTTCTGAACCATCTGGCGATAACTCCTGATATCAACTGTCGCCATATACCACCTGAAAACAGGCTTCAGGCCCTGGGAAAACTTCTTGGCTTTCAGCTCATCATTACCCAACATATATGGAGCATATCGGATAAGTGAATTGTATCGCTGCTCATACTCTCGTACTGACATCTCTCCTTGTGTCAGATTCTCAAACTGGATCCTCCTCTGATCCTGTGCAGCTTCACTGATATACTCCTGTCTAAACTTCTTCTCGAAGTCTGACCACTTGAGCACCTTTTTCTTGTGCTCTGGACGAGTGCCATTACTCTCCCTCAATAACTCCATCACGTCGTCCCACCAAAGACTGGCTCTCCCTCTCAGAAAGAAAGGTACTAGAACCATCCTCTGCTCTGTCTCATAACCACCACAAGTAAAGAGTCTGTTCATAACAGACAACCAATCCTCTGCTCTATCAGGATCTCCTGTCCCGTCAAAGCTAGGTGGATCAACTGTCTTAAACTTTTCCAGCAACCTCATCTGATGTGGAGTGTCTCCCCTCCTTGGAGCCTCCATCATCTCTGGTTCCTCAACCTCCTCAAGAACTTGATTTCTGGGTTCCTGAGCTCTAGGCACTTGCTGTTGCTCAGCATGCCTTTCCTGTTCCTGTTGTGGCTCAACTTCCTCCTGGGCAACACCTCTGTCCCCATAATCTCTGAACATCTCTGTTACAAGAGTGTTCATACCCTGTGCCACCTGAGACATAGTCTCAGTCAAACCCTGTAGCACTCTGGATATCTCATCCAACCTCGCCACAACTGGGTCACTAGAACCTTCACCAGGTTCCCTAGTCCCCCTCGTAGTTCCAGACCTCGTATCAACCATAATAACCTGCAACCACAGCCAGACAACATTTCCCCAGATGTTGGTCAGTACTAACTTCCTAGCACTTGGACTTTACTACTAGATCTCAGTCTAAGCCTCCAATATCCATGAAATAAAACCCTTAGCTCTGATACCAAAAACACTGACACGATCCCCGTGCCCCTGCCCGGGATACCCTGTGAGCGTTTGTCTCACGGTGGATTGTAATTGGCTAGCTGGTTATGTGTGTGGATTAAATCCAATGCTACTAGTTGATTAACCTAGAAATGCAATATGTATGCACTTATGCTTTGACTTGGTTTATTAAAACCATAAAACATTTAATCATTTAGACATTTAGCCGGCTAGTAAAATTCTATATAAATAAATACAAAATGCCAAAGCATAGCAAAAATCAACCTTTGAGTGATTAACTACACATACACCGCTCGTGAAAGCATTTATACATAAGTAACTAATGCTCTCACCCAGAGAACAATCCCCTGAGTCAAGGACTCTTTATAACATAAATACTGGAGGCAAAATAAAGTACTGTATCAAAATACAAGACTTTGCTGAGATCTTTTACCCTAGCTCCCACTTTGGACTCCTGTCCCAGTGGCGAGTCTCACAAGTCCTGTGCCAAGTGCTACTAGGCTCTGCAGCCAAAGGAAGAAGCAAGTTAGTACCACAGCCTGACCAACAGACCAATTAAACACTTAAGCAGGCTAGAAACTTAAAGTTTCTCAACTACCGTACCTTTACAGACAAAAAGGTACTACCGTGATAATCCTCAGTGATTATCCGGTCCTGCTACTCCAGACTCTGCATAACAAACAGGGAGTGAGAATTCAACATTCTCAGTAAGGGTCTTCGATGTACCTGCAAGAAAAATTACTAGGACTCTGGCTGCGAGCTCACACAGCATGAGGGTACTAGTCATATATATATATACTAGGCCGGTAGACCTCTCCTCAAGTAGTCCTCTGTATCAGGCCAAGTGCAATCACTTAGCAACCTGACACATATACAGGCCAAGCGCCATCACTTAGCAACCTGACATATAGGCCAAGCGCTATCACTTAGCAACCTATCATATGGCTCAAGGGCGAACCTTAGCAAGCCTCATTCAAACATAGAACCTCTCACCTAATTGTTATGCAGGGGAATTTATGATGGGACTTGTAGACTAGGCCGCAGGGCCTCTTTGATGTAAACTAGATGAACAAGGTTTCGCCTCGTGGCCTCGTGGCTACCGCACGGCTAGGCCGACGAGGGTTCTAAACCTCTCACCTGAGCTATTGATAGCTAATTAAGTTCAATTGCAACATTTGTTTCCTTACTTGTTGCCTAAGCAACTTACTTACCTCAAACAGTTCAAGAAAACTCATACTTCCGGTGGGACTTTCGGAAGTTTCGGAGTACCATCGGGATCCTCGGACCCTTAGGCACGTTCCGAGCCTTCCGTAGTCTCGATCGGGTCAACGCAGCAAAAAGTCAAACCCTCCATTTTTAGGTGTTGGCGCCGCGTCGCCAAAGGCAAAAAGGAATTGGCGACGCGTCGCCGACGAGCAGACGCTCTGTGAAGAAAAATTGAATTGGCGACGCGTCGCCAATTTTCGGGCCAATTGGCGCCGCGTCGCCAATTCTGCAGAAATGCAGAATTTGGCCGATTGCTGCTACGAACTTTGGCAACCAAATACATATAGCAAACATGCATCAAAAGTTACCAAATTTCATACACATGAAGTACATGTTGCAAGGAACAAAACCAACTATCAAAGCCAAACTATGATGCATTAGAAGCATCAAACCAATCCTTCGAATTTAGCTAGTCCATCATAATTCCCAAAACGTTTCTTCATACCATACCCAAAAATTACTCAACTTTCTCAATCCATTTCAATCCAAAAGCAATCCAACAACTTAAAAACACTTTCTCCCTTACCTTAACACCAAGAACAAGCAAGAATTCGAACCCTTCCTCTTCCAAACAAGCTTCCAAAGTTCTACACAAATTCAAACCAAAACAAAGCTCTAAAACATCAAAAACACCTCTTCCAACCAAAACCCAAGCTTCCAATCAACCAAATAACACGAATTCAATCAAGAACATGAATCATACCTCGTTCAAAAACAGGGGATGGAGAAAAACGCCTCTCCAAGCTTCAAAAACATGGATTCAAGCTTGAAAATCACTTCTCCAAGCTTAAACACCCTTAATTGCGCCTCTTGACACCAAGATCACTTGATTCCAAGTTCAATTTGAGAGAGAAATGAGTGAGGGAAGCTTAAGAACGTGTTAATGGTAGCTTCTCCCCCTCTTTCCCTTCTTAAACCCTCACTTAGCAACCAAGATCACCAAGGTTTCAAGTTAAGTGCAATTAGGTCCCCCATCTTTGTAACTTGACAATTCTTGATTAAATTCTTGTCTATTTGTTGAGTTTGAGTTAAGGTTAAAAGTTAAGTTCTAAAATTCATTTTAAAACACTCGGGACTCGTCCCGGCCACTCAGGGTGCAAAATTACCATTTTGCCCCTGAACTTAGTTCAGAGCTTTATTCTTGTCGGAACTTAGTGAACTTTGGCAAACTTCTTAATTCTTGCTAGGCAAACTTAAATTAAACTTCTAAACTAAATTCTAAAGTCCTTACCTCCCTCTAGAAGGGCCGTAACAGGTTCGGTAGATATGCCTATGGCTTGGATGATTGAAATTTCTAGATGGGTATGTCTCTAATTTATCACATACTGTTAATGCTTCAGATTGCCGTTTCTAGCCATGATTGTCATGTATTTCTTTAATGTCTATTGCCTATACTACGTGGCTACTTGGCATTAGCAATGTAGGCCACTATATTTGAATTTAGTACATTCTTTTGACAACTTTGTTCAATGGAAATTTGAGATGATATCCCCTCTACCTTTTTTGGATTCAATGGACCTCATGAGGCAATGCTTTGTTGACCTGTTTAGTATTGGTGGATGTATCCATTTGAAAGGTACATGTATCCTATACTACATTACAACATTATCTTGAATTTGTGGTACGTTAACTCATATTCTTTTATTTATAGGCTTATGCGATCTCTCAAGAAAAAAATGTGGAACAAAGTGAAGTTAGAGGGCTCAACTATGGAGGCACTGACTTGGGCTAAAATTACCATTTTTCCCTTTTTGTCCTTTAGGTGCCAATTACACTTTGGAACTTAATTTAACCTTACTTAGCTTGCTTTCCTTGCTTAATAAAACTTATTTGAGAGAAATAACTTGGGATTCACTTACCTCAACATTCAATGTAGAAGAAATACTAGGAGAGCCTTTACACTAGTGTCCTTCATTTACAAATTTGCACATGTTGGCACGACTGAGATTTAGTTGCCACAAGTGGCTCTATAGCCTTTTGGCATCTAGCAACTGACACTTTCCACAGCTATTTAGTCACTCCCTATTCCAAACCCCTAGCTCCACTATTCAATCTCATTTTGAGTTACTTCAACACTCCTAAATGCTCTCAAACTACTATCTAGTGCCATTCATGCATTTGGGGTGATATCTATAGCTTTCTTCTGCATTTTTTCAGATTTTGTATGTTCTCTCTTCCTCTTCTTTTTTCTCACTGGTTTCTCCATTTTTTGAGATGTAAATTAAATATAGGTTTTGCAAATTTTGATGGTTTATGTCTGTTGATGCTCAAATATTATTTTTTTTATATATGTTCATTTTTATTTTTTTTACATATTACTAAAGTATTGATTTGTTACAATATTTTTTTAGTTACTCAAACATTGGCTAGTTACAGTAGTTTGATATTTTAATCAGGTACAATATTTTGAGATGTTGAAATATTTTACTGAAATGTTAATTAGTTATTGAAATATTGTGATATGTTAATTTTTTAATGAGAATAAGATGTGGACCATGGAGATCATGCCCGTGATACCTCGGGTGGATGGGACGACTAGGGATGGTGGAGTCAGATGTCTTCTTCATCTACCTCATAGCATAGTGCTCGCAAAGCGTGAGGAAGTTAGGGCTAGTTTCTCTTTGGCGCTACTCCCAACAGAGGGGCAGTCGAGGTTAAAGGTCTCATCCCATCAGTTTTGCTTATCAACAAATTTCCCAGCTGCCTATTCTGGTTCCCCATCAGTAGTGTCGAAGCCTAGTTTTGAGAACCAGAACTCAGCCAACCAACCCTGTACTCCCAAGCAGCAGCCTTCAGTGAGCTAGGTGGCGCCACCGTAGGGTGAACATGTGCCACTTGATGACCTCGACCAGCATGGTTTCATTGATCCGTTATCATAAATATCAACCACAGAGTACATTTTCAATGTATTTTATAAATATTGATTTATAATTAAATAAATGCATTATTAATTTATTTGTAGGTTCATCTGTTATGGCTGTCCTAGTGGAAAGCTAATTTGGAACCTTATTTCAAGTTCACATAGCAAGAATAGGTATGTTGGGCAAAGTTTATTAAGTTTTGAGAAATTTAAGGCATTAAATGAGGTTCGGGGGCAAAATGGTAATTTTGCATCCTGAAGAGTCGGGTTGAGTCCCGATAGTTGAAATGAGTTTTTAAAACCTAACTTCTACTTTTAACTCAAGTTTAGTTCAAATAAACAAGATTTAATCAAGTTTGATTAAAGTTACCAAAAAGAGGGGACTTATTTGTAACTTTTTAAATAGTTTGGTGGCTTGGGGTTTTAAAAGAGTTTATAAGTTGGTAAAGGTGGGGGAGGCTGCCATTTGCTTCTTAAACCCGAGCTCATCCTTCTCTCTACCAAATTTCTGTGATTCCAAGCTTAAAATCAAAAGATTTTCGTGGAAATGGAGGCCACCAAAGGTGTTTATGCCAAAGGAAGCTTGTTCTAAGTAGAATTTCATGTTTTTGAAGCTTGGAACCTTGTTTCCAGCTATCCCCTATTTTTTATGTGAGGTAACTTGTGATTTCTTGGTTGTTTCTTGTTTAGGAAGTGAATAGATGCTTGGGTTTTGGTTAGAAGTTAGTAATTTGGTGCTTTATGCCTTTGTTTGCTTGGAACTTAGGTAGACTTTGAGGAACTCAATTTTTGGTGGAAGTGTTGATTGATTCTTGCTTGTGGATTGAAACTAAGGTAAGAGAGTTATGTTTTCCAGGTTTATTAATGCTATTGGGTAGAGTTTGCTTGATGAAATCAAGTAGTTTTGGCAATAGCATTAGTTAGTCGTCTAGTTTGATCATGGTGGACTAGTGTGTTTGGCTTGATTGGAATGATGTTATAATGCATTATGGGAAGGCTTGTGATGGGTAGTTGTGGGCTCTGCAATGTGTACTTCATGTATGTGAAGTTTGAAGGCTATCCATACAAGTTTGATACGTTTGGGAAGTGCCCAAAGTTCATAGCAGTAAAATGGGAAGTTTTATGGGCATTTTGCAAGTTTGGCGATGCATCGGTAATCCATACAAGTTCCCACGATGCGTCACCAATGCCTCAGAAATTGATAGAATGTCGACAATTGTGGCGCTGTGTCTCCAAGATAGCATTGACACCCAGTTTTGTTTTCTTCATAACTTTTCGCTCGAGTGTCCGATTAAGGTGATTCAAGATTCCACACGAAGCTAAGAGGGAGTACTATCACCTCCATGCCTTCACTAGACTTAAAATGGTTTAGTTTTAAAATTATTTCAACTCAAAGTGAAGGCAATTTTTAAATGCATGTTTGGCCACAATAGAACACCATTAGTTGGGTGCAAGGTTTAGTGCCATCAAAAGCCTAGTTGGGCCTTCGTAATTAAGGTTCTGATGCAAGAACCTTAGTACACTAAGGTAGGTTCCAAGGAACATAGTAAATGAGTCCATCCATGGTCATTACCACTCTACTAGTGTGAACCAAGTAATGGTGGATAGGGGAGCACCATGGATGAAGGCTTAGTGCACTTGTTGCCTAGCCAAGTCGTGCCTTGAGGCACAAGTGGAAGCCTAGTACATCCTTGGTAGGTTAAATGGGTGGAGGCAAAGTACACAAGTGACCTAGTCAAGTCTAAGGACTTGAGGCACTATGTGGAGACCTAGTACACCTGCTGGATTTCTTATAGTGCAAGCAAGGAGCATCCACCATGTTCACCTGCACAACAACACAGGGAAGGCTATGTTATTGTGTTAGGCAGTAAGCTAAGGCTTACTACAAGCAAGTTAGTGGCCAGAACTCGCTAGGCACGGAGTGATGCCCCGTGAGAAGGACTAGGATGAGGAAAGGTCTTAAGGGACCTAGTTATATGTACATATATCAGACCCTCAGGCTGTATGAGCTAACAGCAGGTTACATATGTTCTCATATGAGGAGTCCTTAGGATTTTTCTTGCAAGTTTAAGACCTCTACTAAGAATCTTTGATTCTCATTCCCTTACTTTTTGTTGTGCAGTTTTGGGCATCGTTGAACCAGCAACTGTTGAGGGTTGTTGAGCTAGGCTTATGAGCAGGTATTTAGTTTATTTGAATCTTTATGATTCTATTTTATGGGTTTCTTGTTGGTTAAGTTATGGTACTAACTACAGTCATCTTTTTGGCCTACAGAGGCTAGTAAAGCACAAGGGAGGGCTTACGAAGCTTGCCACTAGGAGTTTTCTCTAAGTTGGAAGTTTAGTTATAGATCTCAATACAGTCATTCAATGTATAGTTTTAATACACTAGTTTGCCTCCAATGGTCATGTTGAGTAATTTACTCTAGAGTCGCTCTTGGGTGTGAGCATAGTATACTTTTGTTTGGATGCTTGCACACAATTGATTATGTGTAGTTAATTCCACTTAATTACTTTGAATGCTTTGATAGTTTTGATAATTGTTTTTATCAAAATATGCCTGGGCAATGTTTCAAGTATTGTTTATTTATTTTATTAATTAGGTCGAAGCATAAACTCATGCATGATTGCCTAGTAGGATTAAATAACTAGAAGCATAAAGGTTTTAACTATTGTACATGTAATCAATTAGCCAATTGTGAGTAACATGGGACAATTTACCACAGGTTTCCTGGGCAGCCATGAGGGTTCGTGTCATCATCAGTGATGCTCAAGTCTAAGAGACCTTCACCAACATCTCATCGTCACTATTTAAGGGCGAGCACGTCGAGTGGAAGAACGTTAGGTGTGAGAAGGGCAAGGAGCATATGGCACAGTTGCTAGTAAACAATTTTTTTCTTCTTCCATAAATTATAATTTTCTTAATAAATATCTAACGCTACTCATTAATGGTAATCTTTTGGTGTATTTTTCATTTTAGTAATATTACTACTGTGCTGAAGCATATGAGGAGAGGATTAGAAAGGAGTTCTTCAAGCAGATGCAAGCGCACTACAGACATAATTTGAATAACCTGAGGAACTCTATCATTATCCATAAGTTTGGTGGTGTTAGTGTTGTGCCCAAAAAGCCAATCATGAGATGATTGTATTTTTGCACATTGAGTCATGATATTTTATTGAGGCATTAATCCAGCAATTTTGTTTGTTGTTTTGTTTCTGCGTAACGTAATAAACATAATTGTAACCCTAGAATAATGATATTCTTAAATGTCCCTAGTCTAGTATTATTGTGGAGCGGGTTGCAATAATACATGTTGGGTTTCGGGAGCCAAACAGCGCAGCGGAATTTAACCGAAACCCTCCAGGATCCAAGTGAAACGGGGTAAACCGGGTGTTCGAAAATTTCATACCTAATTTTCGGTTGAGATCTCTCACTCAACTGTAGAGTCGAATCACAAAACCTGAACAGTTGACGTGTTCAGGCTCTCTATGGTATCCACACGAGCCTCTCGGGATCACCACGCTTCCACCACGTCCCGGCAGATGCGTTTCTCTTGCGCTCGCAGTGCTAGCTTGCGTCCTCCAAGGAATTGCAAGAGAAGAGTGTGGCTGTCCTTTTGGGAGGCTAGGGCAAGGAGACCTCGAATTTCTCACTTAAAAGTTGTATTTATAGTGAGACTCAACTTCCAGGCCTAATGGGTTTCAAAGCCCTAATCCAATTAGGATTTAATTTTGGGCTTAATAATGGCTCAACTCCTTGGCCCATTATTAATACGAAATTAAAGTGAAACCATAACCCAAATAATTAGCCCATGCACTCTAATGATCCAAATAGCTCTATGTGTGCGACCCAATAGGCTCTTGCCATGTTGGCAATGATCATAAATCACATTTATGATCATAAGCAATGAGCGGTGTCTAGCAACACATCATTGCTACCCAAGTGACAAGATTGTCGGTGAATCGACTAAACCTTTATGATCATCACCGATATATGCCATTGTCCCTTTGTCCAAGATATCAAGACTAAGCACGAGACATGGAATGTGTCACTCTCGTATAGCCCAATCTTTGGTATCTTGATTACCGAGTAGACTAACTTAAACTGACAACATTGATATCATATATCAACTCATCGGAGCATGGCCATGCATTTTCTAAGTCTCACTCTATCAAGGGGCCCAAAGATATCACTCCCGTTACATAGGAGGGACAAATCCCATCTTGATCATACAAATCCCTTCGCATGATATGTGACATACCCAATGACCTCCTTCAAGTTCACTCAGTTACGAGCAACAAAGGAAAGTATCAAAGTATGTGACTCACATGTAGGGAACCTTGATGATCTTAGGTCGAAGGACTACATATACCATGATCACTATGAGAATCACTTATGACACTCATATAACGATCCATGAAGTGTTCTCATGGTGGGTCGGTCCAGTACACAAGTTCTCCAACTTGTACCCATATGTAGACTACATATCTCATATTAGTCTCCACATATGCTAGTCATTATGTATTATTGCAACCCGCTCCACAATAATACTATACTAGGGACGTTTAAGAATATCATTATTCTAGGGTTACAATTATGTTTATTATGTTACGCAGAAACAAAACAACAAACAAAATTGCTGGATTAATGCCTCAATAAAATATCATGACTCAATTTGCAAAAATACAATCATCTCATGATTGGCTTTTTGGGCACAACACTAACAATACATAATGACTAGCATATGTGGAGACTAATATGAGATATGTAGTCTACATATGGGTACAAGTTGGAGAACTTGTGTACTGGACCGACCCACCATGAGAACACTTCATGGATCGTTATATGAGTGTCATAAGTGATTCTCATAGTGATCATGGTATATGTAGTTCTTCGACCTAAGATCATCAAGGTTCCCTACATGTGAGTCACATACTTTGATACTTTCCTTTGTTGCTCGTAACTGAGTGAACTTGAAGGAGGTCATTGGGTATGTCACATATCATGCGGAGGGATTTGTATGATCAACATGGGATTTGTCCCTCCTATGTAACGAGAGTGATATCTTTGGGCCTCTTGATAGAGTAAGACTTAGAAAATGCATGGCCATGCTCCGATGAGTTGATATATGATATCAATGTCGTCAGTTTAAGTTGGTCTACTCGGTAATCAAGAAACCAAAGATTGGGCTATACGAGAGTGACACATTCCATGTCTCATGCTTAGTCTTGATATCTTGGACAAAGGGACAATGGCATATATCGGTGATGATCATAAAGGTTTAGTCGATTCACCGACAATCTTGTCACTTGGGTAGCAATGATGTGTTGCTAGACACCGTTCATTGCTTATGATCATAAATGTGATTTATGATCATTGCCAACATGGCAAGAGCCTATTAGGTCGCACACATAGAGCTATTTGGATCATTAGAGTGCATGGGCTAATTATTTGGGTTCTGGTTTCACTTTAATTTCGTATTAATAATGGGCCAAGGAGTTGAGCCATTATTAAGCCCGAAATTAATTCCTAATTGGATTAGGGCTTTGAAACCCATTAGGCCTGGAAGTTGAGTCTCACTATAAATACAACTTTTAAGTGAGAAATTCGCAGGTCTCCTTGCCCTAGCCTCCCAAAAGGACAGTCGCACTCTTCTCTTGCAATTCCTTGGAGGACGCAAGCTAGCACTACGAGCGCAAGAGAAACGCATCTGCCGGGACGTGGTGGAAGCGTGGTGATCCCGAGAGGCTCGTGTGGATACCATAGAGAGCCTGAACACGTCAACTGTTCAGGTTTTGTGATTCGACTCTACAGTTGAGTGAGAGATCTTAACCGAAAATTAGGTATGAAATTTTCGAACACCCGGTTTACCCCGTTTCTCTTGGATCCTGGAGGGTTTCGGTTAAATTCCGCTGCGCTGTTTGGCTCCCGAAACCTAACAGTGGTATCAGAGATACTGGTGAAACCCTAAATCGGGATTGAGTGTTGAATCGAATGATGCTATGTGTTCGATTGGTTTTCAGCCATGATTAATTAGATTGATTCATGATGCATGAAACCGGAATTCGTAATGAATATATGAGATATATGAAGAAACGACACAAATTGGTTAATGAGATTAACCCGAAATTGATAGGTATGAGATACCTATATGGATTAGGATTCTTGCAATAGTTGCAAAAACCCTAGGTTTGTTCGGATTCGGCCTGTTCGGGCACCAAAAGTAAGGTATTTTTGGTGGCTTGAATGGAGGAGTCTTGGGTGCCTACTTTCTCGAAATAGAAGATTTCGGGCTAAGCAATTGTAAGACCATTTTTTGAGCCGGGGGGCGCTGCCCCCCGCAAGGGCGGCTCCCCTTGACCTCGTCCGCTGACCTGTCAGCGGAACCACCGCCCGCTGACCGGCCAGCGGGACCGCCGTATACGAAGTGCCACATAAATAAAAACTGGTTAATCAACACGCAAAAATTGGCATGCATCTTTGTTGAATGAGATTTGACATGATATGCTAATTGGTGCTTGAAGCATGGTTCATGGTTATAGCCCTTGATTGGTTGTACTTGTAAATACGGCCTACGAGTCGTGCCTTTTCTTATCACTCTCATTGTACATTCTCTTCTCACCTTACTCCCCTCGAATGTAACTCGAGGTTTCTATTATTGACGTAATGGTGCATTATGGGATCGTCCAAGGTGGTATGTCCAAGGAGGTGACAACAAAAGGGCAACCAAGAAAGGAAGAGAAGGAGCTTGTGAAGACTCTTTTCTTTTCTTAGGCTTTTATGATATTCTCATTGGCTTGAGAATATCTCATAGTTTGGGCTACAACCATGTCACGTTTATTTCTTGTAAGCATGAGATGCATGTTTTATATTTGTATGTGATGCATTTATAAAACAACCGGAGATAGCAAATTGGTGAGATCAAAAGAAAAAAAAAAAACCCCTCAAACAAATATTAAGTCATTAAATGTGATGCCTTCCAAATGTTGGCACTCGTCAAGACTTTGATCAACATTAGGTGGGTTTGCCAAAGCAAAGCACCTATGTTCATCTTGGTAAGGCGCGATGGGATAATAGTGATATCCAAACTGCTAACTTTGGGTTCGACTTAACTAAGTCATCCTAATAGGATTAGGGACTTAGAGGCATAGAGTTGGGCTTAAGTTCATGAGATGAGCTTGGACAAGTGTTGTTCACCCAACTATCCAAGAGTTGCATAAGATGCAATTGGCAAGGAGTTGCCTACCTAAATAGCTGTAACTTGAGAGAAAAGCCAAAGCTGACTCAGGTTGTGGTCAAATATGGATCTTGGCCCACTAGAATACCTTAGTGCCGAGGTGTTCCGAAATAATATCGAGGGTTATTATTTTGAGGAAAATAGTGGGAGTATCGTTTAATAAAAGTCCTTATTAAATGAATTAAAATACATGACTCTTACACTGCATATTTACTGTTGTAGATAACCATGGCACAAAACACATCGACACTTTCGTTGCGATCGATCCTTGAGAAGGAAAAACTGAATGGGACCAACTTTTTCAAATGGTACCGAAACTTGAGGATAGTCCTCAAGCAAGAGAGAAAGGCCTATGTCCTAGAGCAGCCCATTCCGAATGAGCCTGCTGCCACTGCTCCAAGAGCTGAAAGGGATGCTCACAAGAGGCATTCTGATGATGCTTTGGATGTTGCATGCCTCATGCTTATTACCATGGAATCTGAGCTTCAGAAGCAACATGAGAACATGGGGGCGTTCGATATGATCGAACATCTCAAAATGCTTTTCCAAGAGCAAGCTAGGCATGAGAGGTTTGAGACCTCTAAGGCATTGTTTCAGTGCAAGATGTCTGAGGGAAGTCCCGTGGGTCCTCATGTGCTCAACATGATTGGGTACATTGAGAATCTTGAGAATTTGGGATTTGCTCTTCAGAAAGAGTTGGCTATTGATGTAGTCTTGCAATCATTGCCTGAAAGCTATAGTCAGTTCGTCATGAACTATAACATGAATGACCTTGACAAGTCCCTCCCTGAATTGCTCAACATGTTGAGAACTGCTGAGCAAAACCTTAAGAAGGCTAAGCCCATTTTGATGGTTCAAAAGGGCAAGGGAAAAGGAAAAGCCAACAAGAAGAAGGATAAAGCTAATGGAAAGTCCAATGCTAGTTCTTCTTCAGCTGCACTGAAACCAAAGGGTGGTGTGGCAAAGGAAGGGGAGTGCTTCCATTGTAAGCAACCTGGACACTGGAAGCGCAACTGTAAGCTCTATCTTGAAGAACTTGCTAAGGAAAAGGGAAGTAAGACTTCCACTTCAGGTATTTTTGTTATAGAGGCTAACTTTTCTACTTCCTCATCTTGGGTATTGGATACTGGATGTGGATCTCACATTTGTGCAAATGTGCAGGATCTAAGTAGAAGTAGAAGATTGGCCCGAGGTGAAGTGGACCTACGTGTTGGAAATGGAGCAAGGGTTGCTGCCTTAGCCGTAGGGACTTATGTTCTCACTTTACCTAATGGATTAGTTTTAGAATTGGACAACTGCTACTTTGTGCCTACTATTAGTAGAAATTTGATTTCTATTTCTTGTTTGGACAAGAAAGGTTTTTCATTTATAATAAAGGACAAATGTTGTTCTATTTATTTGAATGAAATCTTTTATGGTAGTGCTCAACTTAGCAATGGGTTGTATGTTCTAGACCTCGAAGATCCAATCTATAATGTGAATACCAAGAAGGTAAGATTAAATGATTCAAACCCGACCTATCTCTGGCACTGTCGCTTGGGCCATATAAATGAGACCCGCATATCCAAGCTCCATAAGGATGGACTCTTGGACTCATTTGATTTTGAATCATATGAGACATGTGAGTCATGTTTGTTGGGCAAGATGACCAAAGCCCCATTCACAGGGCAAAGTGAAAGGGCTAATGACTTACTAGGACTCGTACATAGTGATGTATGTGGCCCTATATCTACACAAGCTAGAGGAGGTTTCCAATACTTCATTACTTTCACTGATGACTTCAGCAGATATGGCTATGTGTATCTTATGAGACACAAGTCAGAATCCTTTGAAAAGTTCAAAGAATTCAAGAATGAAGTAGAGAATCAACTCGGGAAGAGTATCAAAGTGCTTCGATCAGATCGAGGTGGAGAATACTTGGATCGAGAATTCCTTGACTATCTGAAGGAGTGTGGTATAGTATCACAACTCACTCCACCAGGTACACCTCAATGGAATGGTGTATCTGAAAGGAGAAATCGAACTCTGTTAGACATGGTTCGCTCCATGATGAGTCAAGCTGACCTTCCAAACTCCTTTTGGGGACATGCTCTAGAGACAGCCGCTTTTACACTAAACCGAGTTCCATCTAAATCTATTCAAAAGACACCATGTGAGATATGGAGTGGGAGGCGTACCGATTTGTCTTTTATGAAGATTTGGGGCTGTGACGCTTATGTGAAATGTCAATCCTCTGACAAACTAGGGCCCAAATCTCAAAAATGCCTTTTTGTTGGGTATCCCAAAGAAACAAAGGGTTACTATTTCTACAATCCCTCTGAGCAAAAAGTGTTTGTTGCTCGAACTGGTCTCTTTTTGGAGAAAGAGTTTATCTCTAAAGGAACTAGTGGGAGGAAAATAGAACTTGAAGAAATTCAAGAACAACAAGGAGACATCGAACCTGAAATGGAACCTGAACAGACACTACAAGATGTTGTGGTTCAAGAGACTGTTCCTGTAGCACAGAGCCCACGTAGGACTGGTAGGATTCGGCGTGAGCCCGAGAGATATGGATTTCTTGTGACTCACACCGGTGATGTGATGCTCATGGATCAAGATGAGCCCACAACCTACCAACAAGCTATGTCGGGGCCTGACTCTGAGAAGTGGCTAGTGGCCATGAAATCCGAGATGGAATCCATGTATGAAAACCAAGTATGGACTTTGGTTGACCCACCTGAAGGGGTAAAACCCATAGGGTGCAAATGGGTTTTCAAGAAGAAAACTGACATGCATGGTAATGTGATTACCTTTAAGGGACGATTGGTCGCAAAAGGTTTCAAGCAAATTCATGGTATTGACTATGATGAAACTTTTTCACCAGTTGCTATGCTTAAATCCATCCGAATTTTGTTTGCTATTGCTGCACACTATGATTATGAGATATCGCAAATGGATGTCAAAACTGCATTCCTAAATGGAAAGCTACTTGAGGATGTGTACATGACACAACCTAAGGGTTTTGTCACTCCTGAGAATGCCAATAAAGTGTGCAAATTGCAAAGGTCCATTTATGGACTGAAACAAGCTTCTCGAAGTTGGAATCTTCATTTTGATGATGCAATCAAAGAGTTTGGTTTTATCAAAAATGAAGATGAACCTTGTGTCTACAAGAAGGTTAGTGGGAGTGCTATTGTCTTCTTGGTGTTGTATGTAGATGACATACTACTCATCGGGAATGACATTCCTGAGCTACAGTCTGTGAAGACTTGGCTAGGGAAATGTTTCTCTATGAAGGACTTGGGTGAAGCAGCCTATGTCTTAGGCATCAGGATCTATAGAGATAGATCTAGAAAGCTTCTTGGCCTAAGTCAAAGTACATATATTGACAAGGTGCTAAAGAGGTTTAGCATGCAAGATTCCAAGAAAGGATTCTTGCCCATGTCACATGGTATCACTCTTTCTAGATCTCAGTGTCCGAGTACAACCGAAGAGATAGAGCGCATAAGCAAGATTCCATATGCCTCAGCAATTGGATCTATCATGTATGCCATGATATGTACTCGTCCCGATGTCTCATATGCTTTGAGCATGACGAGTAGGTACCAATCGAACCCCGGTGAAAGTCACTGGACAGCTGTTAAGAACATCCTTAAGTACTTACGAAGGACTAAGGATGCATTCTTGGTCTTTGGAGGTGAAGATGAGCTCGTTGTAAGGGGTTACACCGATGCAAGCTTCCAATCCGATAAGGATGATTTTAGATCGCAATCTGGTTATGTGTTTTGTATTGGTGGTGGTGCTGTGAGCTGGAAGAGTTCAAAGCAAGAGACAGTAGCTAACTCTACAACAGAATCTGAGCACATTGCCGCCTCTGATGCTGCGAAGGAGGCAGTTTGGATCAAGAAGTTCATCACCGAACTTGGAGTGGTTCCAAGCATTGTCGACCCGATAGAGCTCCATTGTGACAACAATGGAGCAATCGCACAGGCTAAGGAACCTCGATCTCACCAGCGATCCAAACACATACTCCGACGCTATCATCTCATTAGGGAGATCATCGAGAGGGGTGATGTAAGGATATGAAGGACTTCGACAGACAGCAACATTGCTGATCCACTGACAAAGCCCCTTACGCAGCGGAAGCATGATAGCCATTCTAGGTCCATCGGTATTAGATACATGGATGATTGGCTTTTAGTGCAAGTGGGAGATTGTTAGTGTTGTGCCCAAAAAGCCAATCATGAGATGACTGTATTTTTGCACATTGAGTCATGATATTTTATTGAGGCATTAATCCAGCAATTTTGTTTGTTGTTTTGTTTCTGCGTAACGTAATAAACATAATTGTAACCCTAGAATAATGATATTCTTAAACATCCCTAGTCTAGTATTATTGTGGAGCGGGTTGCAATAATACATAATGACTAGCATATGTGGAGACTAATATGAGATATGTAGTCTACATATGGGTACAAGTTGGAGAACTTGTGTACTGGACCGACCCACTATGAGAACACTTCATGGATCGTTATATGAGTGTCATAAGTGATTCTCATAGTGATCATGGTATATGTAGTCCTTCGACCTAAGATCATCAAGGTTCCCTACATGTGAGTCACATACTTTGATACTTTCCTTTGTTGCTCGTAACTGAGTGAACTTGAAGGAGATCATTGGGTATGTCACATATCATGCGGAGGGATTTGTATGATCAACATGGGATTTGTCCCTCCTAT
Organism: Aquilaria yunnanensis; assembly: GCA_039654915.1. NCBI lineage: Eukaryota > Viridiplantae > Streptophyta > Magnoliopsida > Malvales > Thymelaeaceae > Aquilaria > Aquilaria yunnanensis. Next base: position 83,476,264 of record CM077598.1, read on the forward strand.
GTAACGAGAGTGATATCTTTGGGCCCCTTGATAGAGTAAGACTTAGAAAATGCATGGCCATGCTCCGATGAGTTGATATATGATATCAATGTCGTCAGTTTAAGTTGGTCTACTCGGTAATCAAGAAACCAAAGATTGGGCTATACGAGAGTGACACATTCCATGTCTCGTGCTTAGTCTTGATATCTTGGACAAAGGGACAATGGCATATATCGGTGATGATCATAAAGGTTTAGTCGATTCACCGACAATCTTGTCACTTGGGTAACAATGATGTGTTGCTAGACACCGCTCATTGCTTATGATCATAAATGTGATTTATGATCATTGCCAACATGGCAAGAGCCTATTGGGTCGCACACATAGAGCTATTTGGATCATTAGAGTGCATGGGCTAATTATTTGGGTTATGGTTTCACTTTAATTTCGTATTAATAATGGGCCAAGGAGTTGAGCCATTATTAAGCCCGAAATTAATTCCTAATTGGATTAGGGCTTTGAAACCCATTAGGCCTGGAAGTTGAGTCTCACTATAAATACAACTTTTAAGTGAGAAATTCGCAGGTCTCCTTGCCCTCGCCTCCCAAAAGGACAGTCGCACTCTTCTCTTGCAATTCCTTGGAGGACGCAAGCTAGCATTGCGAGCGCAAGAGAAACGCATCTGCCGAGACGTGGTGGAAGCGTGGTGATCCCGAGAGGCTCGTGTGGATACCATAGAGAGCCTGAACACGTCAACTGTTCAGGTTTTGTGATTCGACTCTACAGTTGAGTGAGAGATCTCAACCGAAAATTAGGTATGAAATTTTTGAACACCCGGTTTACCCCGTTTCTCTTGGATCCTGGAGGGTTTCGGTTAAATTCCGCTGCGCTGTTTGGCTCCCGAAACCCAACAGGTGGCACCTAACTCAAGAATGACTACAGTACCTTCCATCCTTATCAGTAGCCTGAAACCCAGCCCCAACATTTGGAGAATTTCATCAACCACTGGAACGGCAAAAGATTCCAACACGTCAGTAAATTAATCAAATTAATTTAGGTAAATTCCATGAGGAGTCCCTTAGCTAATTTTTGTGTTTTGAACGAGTGCCCTATCTTAAGGTTATATAATTTCACCATTAAGTTGGATGAAAAATCTTGATGTGGCATTATTTATATTAAACTAAAAGTAAAATTACAAATTTAGTCCCTAAATATTTTCAATGAATAATTTTAACCTTTGTACTTAGGAATCTACTGTTTACACCATCCCTCTCTAACCCCCAATTCTCTCTTAACCATTCAAGTCTCCTCTAGGCCTTGTCTCCAGGCCCCCATCTGTTATAGAATGCTTGCCACTACTCTCGAACTCTACTCTTTTGTCAAAACACCAAACCTTTCCTAGTGGAAGATCTCCCTGTCAAGTAAGAAACAACGTTTTTCTCAATCTAAAACTCTAAATCTCTTTCATCTTTCCACTCCTAGATGTGCTTCTTTAGCCCCTCTATCTACTTTTCTCTTCCATTGGCATGGGATTGCTAGCAACACCCTTCTTTTCTCGCACATGTCCTCGAAGATGGTGAAGGGGAAGATGAGAAGCCAATGAGCAGTAGACCACAACTCAAAGGGAAGTTCTCCAACATTGTGACTATGATGAGATGCAATGGTGACAGAGGGCAGTACTAGACTATCATGCCCATTCTGATTTGATTTTAGCACATTGAACCTAGTTTTTTTCCAAAATCCACTAATGAAAAAGAAAAACAATGGTGCATGGATGAAGGAGATTTGTCTCCGCCTTCATCTCTCCTAATGCCCACCATCGCCGCCATCACCAGTGAGGGAGTAGATCAAACATTGGGCTAGGGAGCAAAAAGGGAGGCATATGGAGGTGATTTCACTATCCTTTCGTTTATAGGTTTGTTGGTGACTTCAAGTTTTTGGGCTTTTCATTTTCAATGTCTTTTCTCATGATCGGCCATCTGATTTTGGGAAATTGGGGTTAAGTGAATAAGTGTTTTGATTGGGTTTTGAGCTACCTTCCTTCTTTGTTGCAATTGATGAAATGGAGAGAATTTTATATGCACGGATCTAGGTGAAATACGGTTAGAGAAACGCGGTAGAAATGTAAAAATGGATTTGATGGGGGTGTAAATATTAGTTTTAGAATTTCATGGTTTAAATTATTGATTAAAAGTTTTAGGACCAAAATTGTTATTTTACATTTATTAATAATGTTAATGCCGCATCAACAAAATCCATTCATTTTGACGATGAAATGGACGAAAAATACACAATTGGGAAGTCCATAATTAGATAGGGTACTTTGATCGATAATCTTAAAGTATATTACTTGTTTGAGACACAAAAATAAGCTAAGGAATCCTTGGTGGAATTTACCATTAGAAAAATTATTAGTTAATGAAATAAGTAAGATATGTGAAGGAAAAAACATAAAATAACAACAAAGGGAATTTACCATTAGAAATATCATTAGTTAATGAAATAAGTATGACATGTAGCTCGGCAAGGATGCACCTGTGGGTGTGGAGCTATGGAAGCATTCTCTAGGGAGTTAGATGAAGCAAATGCCTTATGATCGTATGGTAAGATAATTGAAATTTTTTTTTACACAAATGTCATTTTAATACATTGTTCTAACTATAACTTTTTTAGCTAACACAAATTTCATGCCACAAACTCAAGACAGCCAGCCCTGGCATTTCAACCTTATACGCCGAATGTCCATATGTTACCACCTCATAAAAATGGGAGAATTACAAAGTGTGGCGTAATGGTCAAAAAGCATTATATTGTGTAATTCTCATCATAGTGATTGAAGTGTGAGGGGTAAAAGGTATGATCAACACCTCCTTAAAAGTGTTCCAAGTTGGTAACTTAGCCCCCAAGAAAAGCCTTAAGGATTGCTTGTTTGTCAAGCAACCTATGCACTTTTTTTGCACGATTTTGAAAATTTAGGTACTCAATTGTAAAACTTTCACGAAAGAGATTTGGAGAGTTATGAGAAGCATATGAATTGTATGAAAGTGCTATTGGAGGACCAAATTGCTTATGGAAGACAACTAAGGACAAAGAAAACACAAAAAGACATAAAGGACAAGTATTCTAATGTAGGCCTTAAGATGTGTATGTCTTTAACTTAAGTCAAATGGTGAACTTATGGGGTTATCCCACACTAGGGATGGCAGCTAAGGCATGGGATAAGGAATTTAAATATGGGCCAAGAAATTAAGGTTAATAAACCATGGTCTTGTAGCAAGGAAAAGGATATAAAGCATGGTTAAGATTAGTTAAATGTGTTTGTGCACTTAAGACCATTTAAAGTCCATCTTGGTCCTTATCTCTCCACAATTTCAGCCTTCACTAGTAAAAAGAAAGCCAGCCCTCTTCTCCACACTTCCTCCATAGCCACCACACCTTCAAACTTAAAGCTACCTGAAATTGAAGGCAAGAAAGGGCAATTGGAAGCTATGTGGTGTTAAGACTTGAGTGCACCTAGGATCAAGCTCCAATTTTAGCATACCCATCACGGTAAAAGTTCTCTTGCTCTCATGGATTGTTTACTATATTTTCGAGCATCCATAGAGCTAGGGCTAACCTTGGAAGAGAGCCATGAGCTTGATGAACCAAGCTTAGTGAGGGGAGTGCACTTATTGAAGGTTTTGTGACATAGTGTGAAGTGCACAGTGATGGTAGCGAATTGAAGGGTTTCTAAAGCCCAGAGTTAGTACTAACTAGTGTTAAAACTCTCCTAAGATAAGCTTATGCTTGAGGAGGGCTTTCATAGTGATTTTAATATGTTTATTGCATGTTTTATGGACTAACCAATGCATATTGTTGCTGCCACATACATATGGTTGTTCTTTGTGTTTGGCTGTTGCATTTTGATGCTCTATATTGGATATGTGCATTGTGTTTTCTTGTGTTTTAGTGTTTTTGGATGGATGTTTTAATAAGGGTCACATTTCCTTAAGAGTACAAGTGTTACCCTTACTAAGTTTCACAATGAAACTTCCTTCTCTCAAATCTGCCCATTTCAGGTCCAGCAAAAAGATCACATTCAAACTGACCCTTATGGTTTGCGTTTTGATCTGAAATTTTAGTTATTTGACCTTCCATGTATCTAGTTGTGATCTGGAAAGTTTGGTGATTTTAGGAGCACTTTTGGTATTTTTAGTGATGGTGCTTATTGTGTTATGCAGCAGCTATCCAACATCCTATTTCTGGAGTCCATTGTGTCTCAAGCACTCCTGTAACTTAGGCTACGTATTTAGCTGAGTTAAGGCCATTATTAGTGTAGGGATGCATGTACATGTAATACATGTAAAATTGAAACAAGTATGTGAACATTTGAGGACTGTTTTGCTGTGTATGTGAATGTCGTACACATGCTATCTAAGTGTGAATGATAGCCTGCTTGTTTGTAAATTCTATTTGAGCCACATTAAGTTGCAAGATGCAAGAGCATGTAATTCCTATGTGTATTGGACATGTATGAGATAGCCTTGGAGGGCTTACCCCTTGTGAATGAAGTGTTTGCACACTTATGAAATTTTGTATGGGCAAAATGGTCATAAAGTGGACAGAATTTTGACCCTTCACTCAAAGTTTTGTATCTCCCTGTGTAGAATGAATCTTGGTATGAAATTTTGACCACATCTAGAGCAAATCTAGAGGTTTAACTTTGCTTTATAATTTCTTCATTTGGAGCCCTGTAGCCAAATTTATGACGTTTCAAAGTTGGCTGAGTTACTATACATTTGGTCAGAATTTTGTAACCAAATTAAAAAATCTATAACTTGGTCCATAGGTGGGCTATTGATGAAAAACCAAATTCCCTAGTTTGGTTTATGCCTCTACTTGATATTGAAGCAAATAAAATAGGGGGTACATGACTAGATTAATACAGTTTTTTGGAGGAAGTTTCGAGTGCAGTGGCTGGTCACTTAAACTTAACAAGATTGCCTAATGTGTGGTAGCTAAGATTAAGACTTGTGCTAGTGTTTTCCTTCCTTGCAGCCATGGTGTGCATAAAATGTGAATATGTGTGTAATGGTTGGACCAATATGCATGCATTTACATAGTGCCCAAGGGGGCCATTTGGGTATGCACACTAAGGGTATTGTTCTGATGGCCGATAGAACATACCAACCTTGGGAGTTTTAAATGCATAATTTTGGCACCATAACTGGACAACCCTAGAGTGGGTAACACCACACATTGTGGATCTATGCAAGTCATATCTCGATAGTAGATAGATGCAGCGGTATGACATAATCAAATACTTATATTTATATTTTATTTCTATAAAATGTTTAACATTTTATACATTTCATGCTTAGGCCAAGTATGAGGATAAGGACATATGTAAGTATGGCCTAGATGTGTCAAAGCATCCCACCTTCTATGGGGAGTGCTGGGAAAACGTGGTCGACTAAGCCCATAAGGGAATGTGGATAGGGGTCCCATATGTATTAGCATTCCCTAACTGATTTTGACGTGCACAATTAGAGATGTTGTTTATATTTTTACAATTTCATTAAATTTAAATTCATAAAGAGATAACCATGTTGGACCTTTAGGGTTACAAGGATGACCATATCGAGCAACTGCATAAACAGAATGTAGAACTCCGGTCTCAGCTAGCACGGTTCAAAAAGAGATAGAAACTCAGTGGGCTCATTAGGACCAGACGGACTAAAGGTTGCAAGTCATTGATGCTTTCATGCAATCAATGGTTGGGATGCAGGCCCGAGAGCAGGCACAATTTCATGGCTGCTACTATAGCATAACTAAGCTGCATCTCAAGGGACCCTCCCAATGAGTGTTGATCCTAGCCTTATACCTGGAAGGTCAAGCGAAGGGGAATCCTATCCCACTCCATCATGGTTATACCTAGTGCTAATAGGTTCCTATGGGATGCCTAGATCCTAGACAGCATTTGCTCCTCGATCATATCCATGGATGATGGGATTTCAGCAGTAGTCTAAACTGGCGCCAATGCTACCATTCTATCACTACCCTCTAGTTTTGACAGAGCTGGCCACGATGACAGGTTTCCAGCAGTAGGTTCCAGTGACACTTCATCAACAGTCTTTCCTAGGTTTGAATGGGGTGCCATTGATATCACACTCAGCATAGAAGCAAATAAAGAATTTTCCAAATATGTCATGGTTAGCTAATGACCCGACTCAGATCAAAAGTCATGTACCCTATGTTAGGTTTCGGGAGCCAAACAAGCGTAGTGGAATTTAACCGAAACCCTCCAGGATCCAAGTGAAACGGGGTAAACCGGGTGTTCAAAAATTTTCATACCTAATTTTTGGTTGAGATCTCTCACCCAACTGCAGAGTCGAATCACAAAATCTGAACAGTTGACGTGTTCAAGCTCTTTTTGGTATCCACACGAGCCTCTCAAGTTCACCACGCTTCCACTATGTCCCGGCAGATGCGTTTCTTTTGCGCTCCCAATGCTAGCTTCCGTCCTCTGAGGAATTGCAAGATAAGAGTGCGGCTGTCCTTTTGGGAAGCTAGGGCAAGAAGCTTCGAATTTCTCACTAAAAGTTGTATTTATAATGAGACTCAACTTCTAGGCCTAATGGGTTTCAAAGCCCTAATCCAATTAGGTTTTAATTTTGGGCTTAATAATGGCTCAACTTTTGGGCCCATTATTAATACGAAATTATTGTGAAACCATAACCCAAATAATTAGCCCATACACTCTAATGATCCAAATAGCTCTATGTGTGCGACCCAATAGGCTCTTACATCGTTGGCAATGATCATAAATCACATTTATGATCATAAGCAATTAGCGGTGTCTAGCAACACATCATTGCTACCCAAGTGACAAGATTGTCGGTGATTCGACTAAACGTTTATGATCATTACTGACATATGCCATTGTCCCTTTGTCCAAGATATCAAGACTAAGCACGAGACATGGAATGTGTTACTCTTGTATAGCCCAATCTTTAGTTTCCTGATTACCGAGTAGACCAACTTAAACTGATGATATTAATATCGTATATCAACTCATCCGAGCATGGCCATGCATTTTTCTAAGTCTTACTCTATCAAAGGGCCCGAAGATATCACTCCCGTTACATAGGAGGGACAAATCTCATCTTGTTCATACAAATCCCACTACATGATATGTGACATACCCAATGACCTCCTTCAAGTTCACTCAATCACGAGCAACAAAGAAAAGTATCAAAGTATGTGACTCACATGTAGGGAACCTTGATGATCTTAAGTCGAATGACTACATATACCATGATCACTATGAGAATCATTTATGACACTCATATAACAATCTATGTAGTATTCTCATGGTGGGTCGGTCCAGTAACAAGTTCTCCAACTTGTACCCATATGTAGACTACATATTTCATATTAGTCTCCATATATGCTAGTTGTTATGTATCATTGAAACCCGCTCCACAATAATACTAGACTGGGGACATTTAAGAATATCATTATTCTAGGGTTACAATTATGTTTATTACGTTACGCAGAAACAAAACAACAAACATAATTGCTGGATTAATGCCTTAATAAAATATCATGACTCAATGTGCAAAAAATACAATCATCGCATGATTGGCTTTTAGGCACAACACTAACACCCTGCACGTTGAAGGCCTCAGCTGACAGCCAACCTAAAGGCGACCAGCAGATCAACCCATCCAGCCGAGTCGAGGAACAGTCAGGAGGATCATGACACCAATGCCCTACCTAACTTCAAATTTCCTTAGTTCGTTTGTTTTATTGTTGGACATTATTTTATTAAATTTTATTATTTTTAAATTAATAATGTAATATATATTCTAAATTTATTTTTATTCAACTTTCATACCATTATATATATATATATATATTCGAATGATGTTTTAGTAACTAGAAGCAACTAAATAGGCAGTCACCCAAGGTGACTAGCATTTTTAGTCATTAGTCTCACAGTCATTTAAAAACACATAACTACTTCTTTATGTCGTTAGTTATAATTGTTACTTAGTCACCATCTGGCTAGCAACTAAGAATTTTGCTCCTACTTGTTTCAGTCTTAATTCAATTGCTTCTAGCAACTGAAAGCGATTGTATGCTCAATCACTTTTTTACTTTTTTGTTGTATTTTCTCACACTACCTCTTAACTTAGTGGAAAAACTGCTTTCACAACCGGCTTCTTAAGTTCTTAATGAACTCAACTTAAAGCACACTTAGAACTTTAAAAATCCTTGAGAAAAAAAACTTTGGATTTGTAGAAAAACAAGATCTCTTTATCAATGAAACATTAAAAGAACAATAAAATTAGAAAGAAAACTCAAGAACACAAAAGATGGAATCATGTTAGAAACTAAAGGTTTTGAACACAAAATGAAACTTTTCTTGCTGGAAAAGATTGGAAAGAACTTTTTCTTGCAAGTTTCTTGTTGGATACATTATGATCAAGACTCCAAGATTCGTTTCTTGTTGCAAAAGAAAGAAAGATAGTCAATAGTTGCATCAAAATATTTTAGAAAGAATGAAACTTGAATTGAAAGAATGAAACTTTTGAACAAAATTTAAGCAAACTATTTTTGGTATTTTCTTTGATTTTCAAGAGGCAAGACACAAATAAATGCAATTTGCACAATTGAAGGTGGCTTGAATGAAGGTGTGACAAAAGAACAAAACAGATGAATAAACTTGATGGATGAACAAAAAATTTGAAAAGGAAAAAAACATTAAAACATTTGAACAATTCAGATTATAAGAGGCTAAACACTAAGAAACAAATAAAATTTAAAGAATTCAATGGAAATAAAGATAAATTGATCCTATTATTGGAGCTTTGGCTCTGATACCATTTGATAGCCTCCTTATTGCCCAAGATACTTGCAAGGTAGAACCTTAACCTTTAACATGCACTAAGGAAAAACAAAAAATATAAATTAAGGAGAGAATGGATAAGAAATATAAAAGGTACAAAGGAGAGAAAGATTCAAAAGAGAAATTGAGAACAAGAAGGCTAAAAAGCACTAAAAGTGCAAATGAGTTTTGAAAGAGCAAAAAAGAGATAAATTGCAAAAGAAACTTTTTAATTCTTATTAATCTATGTTGAACATACATACAAAGCCTATATTTAAAGTATCCAAGAATATAAGTGCCAAAACTCCAAAGTATAAAGACAATAAAAGCCCTAAACTAAGAATGACATAAGATATTGTTGGACTAGGACTCATAAACACACTATGGATGCAAAAACATGTTTCAACCATGTGCCCCTAACAAACATGTGGGAAATACTTCCCTTATCCTATAAACACACAGAACAAATGAAAATAAAGTTGAAATCCTGCAGGAAGCTCGAAACTAAGCAAATTGCCTATGAGGGTCTGAGGTGGTGCTCCCAAGTGTGCCTCTTGTGTACAATGGGGGCTTTAAGGGCACTTGGCTATGCCATGGGGTTCTAAGGCCTTGCACCTCAAGAAAATGCAAAATGTCTCATTCTATGTCCCTTTAGGCACTTTAAAATGAATTTTAGGGTTGTTTGAATGATCCTCCTCAAAATGCTCCATAATGCACAAGTTGAGTGCATTTTGCACTTCTTTGGCTCTTTTTCTTGTAATAGGTCCAAAGTTAATCACTGATGGGTCCTTTGAACCTCCTTGAACCTTGCTTGTTAGGTGTCCATCAACTACATTCTACCTAAGAAAGTTTATAGCCAAAACTCTGGGAATTACTCAGGGTCCTTCAAGCTCCCAACTTTAGCAAGTCAGTTAACCAAAAAAGATGTCCAAATAAGCCATTATCTTGCGTTTAAGCACTTTTATGCCAAAAGTCCACTATTAGATACAAGCAGTCAAACTGTATCAAACCCGTTACAACAAAATTGAACTTAATCCAAAGGATATTCAAGGAAACATTTGTAGTCTTATACAAGAACTAGTTAAGTACATGACCACAACATAAGTCATTCCTTTCATACATCAAAAAATGACATTTTTTCTCAATAGTCTAAGGCACATGTTTAACTTCTAGCACAAGTTACTTCTCAATTTACACAAGCTTTTACAAGCAAGCTAGTTCAAGATCTATATGCTTCTAAAAAATATACACACAAATGCATAATATAAAAATAAACCATAATCCTTACTTCTCCAATGCATGGTGCTCCGAATACTGCATGCCAGAAAATAATTGCTAGACCAACTAACATTCTTGTAAGGCTTTAGTCCATAATTGAACAAATAAAGGTGTTTTATACTTGTTAGATAAGAATCTAACCAACATTTCCCCTGAAACAAAAAAGTAGATGGGGGTGAGTTATAAGGAACTTAGTAAAGGGTTTCATGCTATATAAGCACAATCCCTACAAAATAGAAAGAGAATAGTAATACGAACATTACAAGACACTATGATACTATATAGACACTCACTTAAACCACATTATAATTCCAATAAACATACATTCAACCTATAAGAGATCCACAAGCAACCAAGTAAAAACAACCTAGAGAGCTCTAAAAACATAAAAGTGTTGGGTTTCAGGAGCCAAACAGCGCAGCGAAATTTAATCGAAACCCTCCAGGATCCAACTGAAACGGGGTAAACCGGGTGTTCGAAAATTCTCATACCTAATTTTCGGTTGAGATCTCTCACTCAATTGTAGAGTCGAATCACAAAACCTGAACAGTTGACATGTTCAGACTCTCTATGGTATCCACACGAGCCTCTCAGGATCACCACGCTTCCACCACGTCCCGGAAGATGCGTTTCTCTTGCGCTTGCAGTGCTAGCTTGCGTCCTCCAAGGAATTGCAAGAGAAGAGTGTGGCTGTCCCTTTGGGAGGCTAGGGCAAGGAGACCTGTGAATTTCTCACTAGAAGTTGTATTTATAGTGACACTCAACTTCCAGGCCTAATGGGTTTCAAAGCCCTAATCCAATTAGGATTTAATTTTGGGCTTAATAATGGCTCAACTCTTGGACCCATTATTAATACGAAATTAAAGTGAAACCATAACCCAAATAATTAGCCCATGCACTCTAATGATCCAAATAGCTCTATGTGTGCGACCCAATAGGCTCTTATCACATTGGCAATGATCATAAATCACATTTATGATCATAAGCAATGAGCGGTGTCTAGCAACACATCATTGCTACCCAAGTGACAAGATTGTCGATGATTCGACTAAACCTTTATGATCATCACCGATATATGCCATTGTCCCTTTGTCCAAGATATCAAGACTAAGCACGAGACATGGAATGTGTCACTCTCGTATAGCCCAACCTTTGGTTTCTTGATTACCGAGTAAACCAACTTAAACTGATGACATTGATATTGTATATCAACTCATCCGAGCATGGCCATGCATTTTCTAAGTCTCACTCTATCAAGGGGCCTGAAGATATCACTCCCGTTACATAGGATGGACAAATCCCATCTTGATCATACAAATCCCTCTGCATGATATGTGACATACCCAATGACCTCCTTCAAGTTCACTCAGTTACGAGCAACAAAGGAAAGTATCAAAGTAAGTGACTCACATGTAGGGAACCTTGATGATCTTAGGTCGAAGGACTACATATACCATGATCACTATGAGAATCACTTATGACACTCATATAACGATCCATGTAGTGTTCTCATGGTGGGTTGGTCCAGTACACAAGTTCTTCAACTTGTACCCATATGTAGACTACATATCTCATATTAGTCTCCACATATGCTAGTCGTTATGTATTATTGCAACCCGCTCCACAATAATACTAGACCAGGGACATTTAAGAATATCATTATTCTAGGGTTACAATTATGTTTGTTAAGTTACGCAGAAACAAAACAACAAACATAATTGCTGGATTAATGCCTTAATAAAATATCATGACTCAATGTGTAAAATTACAATCATCTCATGATTGGCTTTTGGGTACAACACTAACAAAAAAAAGTGTGGCCAAAACCTTAAGCTTCCTATGCTACTTGATATTCAAAAGATAGCTTAAGAAAATAACCATTCCTTAGATTATGTGTTCACTCCTAGCTGGTTTTCTAGCCTAAACCCCCTAACAAAGCCATGATCACATAGCCTAAACCATCACAAGCGCCTTTTGCCTCCACCATAAACAATGTTCATGCACAATAAATCAATTGATCAAATTAAACCCAAAAATGATAGAATTTGAAAGATCTCTTACCTAGGTTCACAAACATCTGAGATTGAACTCAAACAGAAGCTTCTCTTACAGTAACCTACAAGTTCAAGCAAGCTTCTTGGTCACCAAAGCAACTGAAAACCCTTAATGCCCCAACCCCAAATCTTCACCATTAACACTTTTAAGCCCAAGAAATCTCTTTAGATCCATATGAGCTTGATGGAAACAAGGAATTGTTGTTTCTAAGAAAGAGTTACATGCTCTACCCTATGTCTATACAAGATTCAAGTCAATCGTGTAAGTGGCGATCAAATGCCAAATTTGGTCCTTAGTTCATGCTACATGAAATGTTTCAACACCCAAGGTTTATATCGAGATAGTTAAGTCCCTAAAATTCAATCCCAAACTTTCACTCTTAAGCCCATTTAAACCCAAACGATCTTAAATGTCTCAATCCACCCCCTCAACCAACATAGCTCTATTGCACCCAAAAGCTACTAGTTCCCAAACTAAAGCTAATTGAAGTATGAACTCATGTAATTATGCACATAAATCACCATTAAGGCATAACCTAAACCATAGCTATTTACAAGTGTGAGATCTATGGCAATTCATAGCTTACATCATCATTTCATTCAACTGCTGTAACATGACATTGATCCCTTGCAACAAAATCCCTAGTCACTAATTAACCTCTAGTGCTTGTGCTGGGTTTTGCTCATTATTTTTCCCTTGATTCTAGCCTGCATTCTATCTAAATTCTATGCCTAATTCTACCCCTGGTTCTATTTATCCCTATGTCTAACCTTTCTTGTGTCAACCACCTACAATACACCTTTAATTTCTTTCCATATCAGTTATAACACCATCTTTGGAGATTGCAACCTCACTATGTTCTATTTTAACCCACTCTGATTCCAAATTAGTAGCCACCCTTCTAAATAAAACAAATACTTTACAACATTTCTCAGACCAATCTAAGCCCTTAAGATATCAAATTGCATACTAGACATGCATAGAAAGAAAGCAATAAAAACAGTTTTAGGCAAAAGTAGTTTTGCTTGTAAAGCTAACATGCTTTCTCAACCTGAAGGACAATTTATAATAAAAACCTTTAAAACTCAATCAAAAATAGTTTAAACACTGTATTTATACTTGTTAACTGAAGTTCAACCTAATCCATCAAAGAAGTAGGAAGTCAAAGCTAACATCAAACATGGCCAAAAGGCAAAATTCTGGTTTCTTACAGAACTTGAAAATCAACAAACTGGTTTCTTACAGAACTTGAAAATCAACAAACTTTTCATACTTGTAGATATGGCAATGGAATAAACCCTTAGAAAGCTGTGCCAACACATTCCAAACACCATTTCTAAGCATGATTTAAAGGTGTTAAGATAAAATTGCTTTTTAAATCAAAAGTCAAAGCCCATTTCAAACTATGCATGAATACCATTCCATTAGGTCAGCAGAAACATAAATAGTCTTAGATGATGTTGTTGAGTTACTGAGGCTTGCCTATTGTGATACAAATCACTCACCCCATCATGACATTTCTTGGAACATTATGCTATCTTCTTTCTTTAAGGAAATTTGGTGTGCTCAAAACATGGAAATTTTTAGAATACAGTGCAACATTATCAAAGGTTGGTTGAGAAAATAAAGAATAGAGCTACCGGATTCACTTTCATTATGTTGAGTAATGGCTAAAAAATTTGGCAAAAAAGGCAAAACCATGTTGCTTGGTCCCACCCCTTCCAGTTAAGATATTTAAGCTTAACACTGATGGTTCTTCTCAAGCTAATGGTGCTCTGGCAGGTGCGGGGGGTATCATCAGAGATGATTCCAACAGGTTTATAGTTGCTTTTGCTAGAAACATTGGTTTTGTTGACTACTTACAAGTACAACTTTGCGGCCTGTGTAAGGCTTGCGCACCATTTTGCTGCTTTTCCTCTTTCCTTTGAGATGGACTCATTAGTGGTTGTGGAGCTTTTGGGTTCTTCTCAATGCCTTTCAAGGAAACTAATGCCCCTATTGTTGGATTGTAGGTTACTAATGCAAGCAGCACATGTGCAGAAGGTGAGTCATATATTTACAGAAGCTAACGCAGTTGTGGATTGTTTGGTGAAAAGGGATGCAGACTTGGACTGCAAAGGAATGAAGGTCTTTTGGCGCTGTCCAAATCTTGTTCAAAACCTTTGTTTGGCTGACTTCTTGGGGATTTCTACCCCTAGGACTTGTACCATCACTCCTTCTATTAGACAGCCTGATTAGTTGTTGCTGGTTGCAGTTCTTTTTATTTCCCTTTGTACTGAACCCTCTCTTCTTTGCTTTATAAACTTGAGTTTATTACAAAAACAAAAAATCACCTTATACTTGATTACCAAAAAACAAAATTCACCTTATTGCCAGAGCCAGGTCGATCCAAGCGCATATGGTATTTCCACCCCAAAAAAATCAAAACAACTAGGACAAAAACAAAAGCACCACAGACCTTCCCACTTCCACCAATATCATCAAACCGGTGCGTAGCCTTCACGCCACACCTTTTTGCTTCTTTACGCACCTCTCGTCCCCACTCATGATTTTTTTGAATTCCAACGCTCTCCACCAATTTCAGTATTCCATGACTCAAACACAGTATCGGAATTTTGCACGAAAGGCAATTTAATTGAAAACCACAGCTGACACTTGGGAAAAATGGATTGGAAAGAGTACAATTAAGTTCTCCCTAATTAATAAGTCTGTTATATTTAAGTTCCTAGACAAGAAAACCTACCCTTGCCCACACTTCAGATTGGAAAAACTAGAAAAGTCATGTACATTACAATCAGGTCTACTGACTACCGTCGGATTCGGGTTCAATCAACCCGACCCGTATTCTTCTAACCAATCCTTCCTAAGTCCTAAATTCCTACTGATATGCTATGACTCGTTATCTAACCTCGCTCTTCTGGCTATCAAAAACTGGGTACAACCGCTACCACCAGACCGGCCTCCGCAGCGGCCGTACCGACGGTCTCCTTCTTTCGTCGCATTTCGAGGACTTTCCGGTGGTGGTTTGAGTGTAACTCGCTTGAAAATGTCGGGCTACAAGCGGGTCGGTACTCGGGTAAGAGCCGACCCGACTTGAACCGAACTCCACAAGCGTTGCAGAGAGTCTTGGCACCAAGCGGCCCGGCTCTCCACTGCGGAGTCTTCGTGACCCCACAATGACTGCATCTACGCTGGGGCTGCGCTGTGCCACCACCGGTTGAGTCGGTCAAATGCTTCTTCCTCTGCTTCTTCGCCGGCGGATTCTCCGACGAAGGAGGTTCGAGAGTTGAAATCGAACCGGATGAGGGTGTTGCGTAAATGAGCCAGGGGCCTGGCGGGCTACAAGAGGAAGACGACGACGTGGAACTTGAGGACGATTCCGTGAACGTGACGGAAGGTGTACCGGAAAGGGACCAAACTCGGCAGCCGGTTCTGGCGCGCTTGCTTCTAGCCTTGGCCGGAACCGGAGACTTGAAATATGTTATGGGCGGTTTCTCGGGTTCCGCCGGCCTAGATTTGGAGCTTTCCGGAGTGGGTCCAGCGGGGAACGGCGCACAGTATTCCGAATTGGAATCCTCCACGAAATGGGAGAGCCACTCTAGGTCCTTCTCTTCGTCCGCCTGAGAAAAAGAGATTTCGTCTTCTCTCGTCAACGAAAATAAACAAACAAAACACCCAGAAAACTTTTGAAAGAAATTGTTAAACAAACCCAGAAATAAAGACTTCTAAGGCTTACCGGAACGGCGAGTTCACCGGACCCGAAATTTAAGCCGGGGCTTTGCGTAGTTATCTGAGGGTTTTGTTTTCTGGGCGAAACGGAAAATGAAGAAACCAAGCCGGCCTTAATCGTCTCTGTTTCATCTTCGTCGTCCTCCTCCGCCGGCGTCGGCTCAAAGAACCCGTCGCCGTTTGAGAAGTCAAAAAGCTCATCGACGGAAAAGTCGTCGGCAGAAGCCCCATTCTGCCAATTAACCGCCCAGAAATCGTCGAGAAACGCTTGTGGGCTGGATTTGAGAGCCATGGGTTGCGGGCTGGATTTGAGAGCCATCTCCTTCCGGAAACTGGTCTTCAAGGCGGCTTCAACGCATTCCATTTCCTAAAACACACAAAACCCAGAAATAAATTAGCGAGAAGAACCGAAAAAGCCCAGAAATTTTCCTTCGAGAAATCGAAGTACCTGAAATGGAGAGGATAAGGGAAAGGTGGAGCGGAATCGGAAGAAAAGAGGGTGGTGCGTTTGGTAAAGCATTGAATGAGGGTTGAAAGCGTCTCTGCCCAATCCTAAAATCTAAAAAGTCGCCCGTTTCTTTTTTCTCTCTATCTCTTCTCTCTCTTTTTCTTTAGTTTTCTTTCTCTTGTTTTTCTGCTTTTCATCTGTTTAATACGTTTCAAAAATATTTACGCGATATTATAACGGGATTTATCTTAGGCTGAAATCTTCAAATTGCCATCAAACAATTACGTGCTTTTACCATGGTCCATCGAGCCGTGTAACTTTTCTTGGTGCCCATCTGCCCACCAGACTTTCTCAATTATAGTCAACAAGTCACTGAGTTATTAAATGTTTAAACTTCTCCAGCTGCCAGTTATAGTAAAAAAGCCAGCATTGATTCTATGTGGATCCATCTGATTTTTTTATTTTTTGAGTAAAACTTTTGGTCAGATAGTTTGAAAATTTCCCCAGTTCATTCACTTAACAACCTAATATGTATAACTTTAGAATTTCGATTTGCGCATTGTCAGAAAGATCAAAGTTTAATGGCAATTTTGACATTTACCATTTTACTTAAGAAAATACATAAATTGGGCTGAAATTACGAGGAATACCATTCGCATAGGAAGGACATAACTTTTTCAGCGTCTGTGACTGGGCACACAAATAGGGTGGTCACTTCGGACTCAAGTCAGAGATTCTCAAATTTGTTCCAGTAATTATCACTCCCCGGTTCCTCCAATGGATTGGACCATTTCTCTGGGCATGATGTACAACTTTTACCTTTAAAATTAAAATTTAAAATAAAATTACATTGCTTTTATCTAATTTTATTGGTTAAAAGGTCACAGGTATATGGTAGGAGTTAAAGGATTCAAATCTCTCTTTCAGGTTAAAGGTCATAGGTATATTATCTCAATACTAGTTTTAGCGTCTTTCAGGCTTTGAAAGAATGTCAACTCTCTCTTTCCTTCACTTATAAATATCTTCTAACACTTATATTTTATATAAATATTTTTATTACTAAAAGATAATTTTTAAAAAATTAATATTTTGAATGGTAAAAATTTAAATAAAAATGATAAGATAAACTAAAGGTTAAAAACTTTTAAGAAGAAAAGTGGCTTAATCATTTTTGGAGTAAATGTAATTTATCTTTTTTAAGAGGGATGAATTACCTTTCTATTGGTTTTGAATTTCAATTTTTTTTTATTTTGAATTTTTGTTGCGAAAGAGAAAGATTTTGTTCGGTGTTCTCCGGCCCACCAAAAACGAAGATCGTGAAGACCTAGGAAACCGCCATGGTGATGATGTTTCGGAGCCTAGTCCGTCCGCCCGTCCGTCCCTTAGTCGTCACTTTTGCTTTTCATTTTTGCTTTCTTGTTGGGTAAGAATTTGGCCCGTCGCTTTTGACTTATTTACGCCATTTGCCTTCCGCGTGAATCGCCGCTCCCCCTTGCTTCCCTTCGCGCTAACCTTTTTCCAATTTCCCTTCGTATTTCCCAGGTTTACCTTATTAGCCCCAATTTCGTCTTGAAGTTAACGACATTTCCAATCATGGTTGTTGTGGTAAGACTCGTAAGATAGGAGTATTTTATTCACAATAGTACGGCCCAATTTTCTTTCGTATTTTGTACAATGTAATAGCATTTGTAGATTATAAAGTTAAAGGGAGATAGATATATATTTTACAGATAAAATCTAAATTTAGTCTCCTAATTTTAAGAGTCGATTTAATATGGTTTATTAACTCAAAAACTGAATATTAAAGTCTTTTAACTCAATTTGTATGTCATATTTTAATTCCTACTATCAGTTCAGGTATTATTTTGAACGGAAATTAACTACATGACATCATCTTTTTATAACAATAAGTGATAAGACTAAAATAATGAAAATTTATGGTAGAATTAACAAAGGTAAATATTTTTTTTAGACTTAAAAATTGATTAATCCAAATTTTATCATTTTTTCACCTCTTCACTATTCACCACTCGTCGAGCCTACCACCATCTCACGCCACCAATGCCCACCACTGCCTGCATCCTCTTCCACGTAGGTCCCAGTCTAGATCCCCTGTCCAAGTCCTAATTTCTCCTCCATGCCAATCCCCTAGTCCTCTCCACATCCTCCTCTTGATTTGCCCCTAGGTCACCAATTTCTTGAACGCCAGCAAATTCGCCATTCACCACTCGCCAGAAAACCAAAAAAAAAAAAAAAAGAAAAAGCCTATTCGCCTCGAGCTTGTGCACAACAAACATATATATACCGTCAATATATAAAGGGCAACAGCGGTTGTGCCAACCTTCTTAAGTTTCTCTTTCTTTTTGATCGGGAATCAAATTTGATATATACATAGCTATACATATATAGCTTTAATTGTGTAGCTATACACACACACACACACATCTACTCGATCTTTTCTCGGAATTAATGTTGGTTGTGGCACCTTTGAAGAACATGACCAATGATAAGAACCACGAATGCATGTCCGAGAGTGTTGTTAATAGTTTCTCCTTCAATCCGGAAGAATTCTCTGACTTCACCAATGGGAACTTGCTCAAGAGCATCAATTTTGATGACCTTTTTTGTGGGAATCAATGACGGTGACATGATACCAGACTTGGAGATGGACCCCAAAATCCTAGTGGATTTTCTCCACCAGCGGTGGTGAGGAATCTGTGTCAGAAAAGACCAAGGAGGATAATAATAGTCAATGCCCTGGCGGGAAGGAGGAGGGAGATAAGCTGTTTGGGTCCGGGTCAAGGGCAGGCTCAGGAAAAGGGGATGAGATCGTAAACAGCAAAAGGGAGGGAAGTAAAAAGGCCGTGCTTGGTAAGGAAAACGAGAAGGGACAAAAATCATCGTCAGCACAAGTAGCACAGGAGGTTTGTCTAGGTAGTAAAGCAGCTGGGCATAGACAAGGCGGTACCTTTAAGGATTTTAAAGCTCATGGGAATTGATTGCCTCACCCGCCATAACGCTGCTATCGCTGAATCACAAGACCACATCTGCCATTGGAGTCGCATCGGTTGGCCGTTGCTGGGTTAATGTACGTTTTAAGTCCTTAGAATTATTTTTTAATATCAATTCTACCCTAATATCTATTATTCTTTCAGTCTTATTACTTATTTTCATAAAAGAGGATGGCACATGGTAGTTGGCGTGCAACGTAGGCGATTTCTGTCCAAACTAACGCTTGAACTAATGATAGGGATCAAAATAGGACACACAAGTTGAGTTAAGAGACCACATTAGGATGACCCTTAAAGTTAGGGGACTAAAATTTGGATTTTACCCTATATTTTACAAAAGTGTGACTAATGTTTTAAATTAGGAAAATATATTTTGCTCAATTTGTCTTTGTTCAAAATTTTGTACTAATGTTTTGAAACAAGCTCAAAGTGATCATTAATATTTTAAAATAGGCCGAAGGAAGCAAGTTATATCAGGAATATTTTGTAGAGTAGAAGGATATTCTATAATGAAGATACTTGTGTGAAAAAATAAAGTAAAATGACATGTCATGTCCGTAAAAAGAAAAACTAAGGTGGTGATGGAGAAAGGTGGATTTAGAATTGGGGACTTGGCTTCATGTTCAATTATAGGAATTAGGGATTTGGGCACAATTTGGGAATTATGGTTAGGGGATGAAGTCAGCACTCAAAATTAGTAGTTGGAGATGAGTTTATTGTCAAGTTCATCCAGTTTATTAATTTTTCATTCAATTGATGGAGGTGCAGAGGATGTTACACCCCACTCTATACCCAAAACAAACAGAGCTTTAGGATAAGAAAATCAATTTAAATGTGGAGATAAATCCAATAGAAGAGATGTTCATTGCATAAAATAAGAAGTAATAATTTCAAAATCTAGAAATTAAACTACTTTTATCAAGAAAGGTTATTTGAGACAATAGTAGTTACAAGTCTTACTAGGCAAAATTCAATGTGTAGGTGTATACAACTATTTATTTCAATAAAAATAAAACTTCGTAGTTACAGCTAAAACACTATAACTTGGGCCTTAATTTACTACCACATCAACACTCAAGATTTAATTCAGTCCAATTGTACCACCTCTGTCAATACTTAGTACACAAAATTAAGCCACTTCTACATAAGCATTTTGTAGTTCTAAATAAGAGCTTATCAACACAATTAATGGGGAGAAGTTCAATGTTCTTAGGGTTTTAGTTAAAACTTCGGTTTCAGGGAAGAGATGTGCTTTGTTTCCATTTTCTTAATGAATTTTGTAGAATAATAAGAAAAAGAAGAAGAATAGCACTGAACCAGCCAACTATAATCTTCAATTTAGTTTAGTCACTCGACTATTATATTTGACAATCCAGAAATTAAATATGTAGGGTTTCAGGATTAGAAAATAGTGCAACAAAATTAAATGAAGCACCTCAGAAATTTTTCATATGTAGTAGGTTAAGATTTTTCAACCAGCAGTTGAGTCCAATCACAAAACTTGAACAATTGACATGTTCAAGCTTTTTAATATATCTACACACACTATTTGGATCATCACGCCTTGACACGATCCCCGTGCCCCTGCCCGGGATACCCTGTGAGCGTTTGTCTCACGGTGGATTGTAATTGGCTAGCTGGTTATGTGTATGGATTAAATCCAATGCTACTAGTTGATTAACCTAGAAATGCAATATGTATGCACTTATGCTTTGACTTGGTTTATTAAAACCATAAAACATTTAATCATTTAGACATTTAGCCGGCTAAGTAAAATTCTATATAAATAAATACAAAAATGCCAAAGCATATCAAAATCAACCTTTGAGTGATTAACTACACATACACCGCTCGTGAAAGCATTTATACATAAGTAAGTAATGCTCTCACCCAGAGAACAATCCCCTGAGTCAAGGACTCTTTATAACATAAATACTGGAGGCAAAATAAAGTACTGTATCAAAATACAAGACTTTGCTGAGATCTTTTACCCTAGCTCCCACTTTGGACTCCTGTCCCAGTGGCGAGTCTCACAAGTCCTTTGCCAAGTGCTACTAGGCTCTGCAGCCAAAGGAAGAAGCAAGTTAGTACCACAGCCTGACCAACAGACCAACTAAACACTTAAGCAAGCTAGAAACTTAAAGTTTCTCAACTACCGTACCTTTACAGACAAAAAGGTACTACCGTGATAATCCTCAGCGATTATCCGGTCCTGCTACTCCAGGCTTTGCATAACAAACAGGGAGTGAGAATTCAACATTCTCAGAAAGGGTCTTCGATGTACCTGCAAGAAAAAGCTAGGACTCTGGCTGCGAGCTCACACAACATGAGGGTACTAGTCATATATATATACTAGGTCCGTAAACCTCTCCTCAAGTAGTCCTCTGTATCAGGCCAAGTGCAATCACTTAGCAACCTGACACATATACAGGCCAAGCGCAATCACTTAGCAACCTGACATATAGGCCAAGCGCT
This sequence comes from Aquilaria yunnanensis, assembly GCA_039654915.1. NCBI lineage: Eukaryota > Viridiplantae > Streptophyta > Magnoliopsida > Malvales > Thymelaeaceae > Aquilaria > Aquilaria yunnanensis. The sequence continues at coordinate 83,498,111 of CM077598.1, forward strand.
ATCACTTAGCAACCTATCATATGTTTCAAGGGCGAACCTTAGCAAGCCTCATTCAAACATAGAACCTCTCACCTAGTTGTTATGTAGGGGAATTTATGACGGGACTTGTAGACTAGGCCGCAGGGCCTCTTTGATGTAAACTAGATGAACAAGGTTTCGCCTCGTGGCCTCGTGGCTCCGGCACGGCTAGGCCGACGAGGGTTCTAAACCTCTCACCTGAGCTATTGATAGCTAATTAAGTTCAATTGCAACATTTGTTTCCTTACTTGTTGCCTAAGCAACTTACTTACCTCAAACAGTTCAAGAAAACTCATACTTCCGGTGGGACTTTCGGAAGTCTCGGAGTACCATCGGGATCCTCGGACCCTTAGGCACGTTCCGAACCTTCCGTAGTCTCGGTCGGGTCAACGCAGCAAAAAGTCAAACCCCCCATTTTTAGGTGTTGGCGCCGCGTCGCCAAAGGCAAAGAGGAATTGGCGACGCGTCGCCGACGAACAAACGTTCTGTGAACAAAAATTGGATTGGCGACGTGTCGCCAGTTTTCGGGCCAATTGGCGCCGCGTCGCCAATTCTGCAGAAATGCAGAATTTGGCCGTTTGCTGCTATGAACTTTGGCAACCAAATACATATAGCAAACATGCATCAAAAGTTACCAAATTTCATACACATGAAGTACATGTTGCAAGGAACAAAACCAACTATCAAAGCTAAACTATGATGCATTAGAAACATCAAACCAATCCTTCGAACATAGCTAGTCCATCATAATTCCCAAAACGTTTCTTCATACCATAACAAAAAATTACTCAACTTTCTCAATCCATTTCAATCCAAAAGCAATCCAACAACTTAAAAACACTTTCCCCCTTACCTTAACACCAAGAACAAGCAAGAATTCGAACCCTTCCTCTTCCAAACAAGCTTCCAAAGTTCTACACAATTTCAAACCAAAACAAAGCTCTAAAACATCAAAAACACATCTTTCAACCAAAACCCAAGCTTCCAATCAATCAAATAACACGAATTCAATCAAGAACATAACTCATACCTCGTTCAAAAATAGGGGATGGAGAAAAACACCCTTTCAAGCTTCAAAAACAAGGATTCAAGCTTGAAAATGCATCCTCCAAGCTTATACACCCTTAATTGCACCTTTTGGCACCAAAAGCTTTTGATTCCAAGCTTAATTTGAGAGAGAAATGGAGTGGAGAAGCTGGAAAACGGGTTATGCAGCTCCAAACCCTTCTTCCCTCTTCTTAAACCCCACTTAACCCCTCAAACCACCAAGGTTTCAAGTTAAGTGCAATTAGGTCCCCCATCTTTGTAACTTAACAGTTCTTGATTAAATCCTTGTCTATTTGTTGAGTTTGAGTTAAGGTTAAAAGTTAAGTTCTAAAAATTCATTTTAAAACACTCGGGACTCGTCCTGGCCACTCAGGGTGCAAAATTACCATTTTGCCCCTGAACTTAGTTCAGAGCTTTATTCTTGTCGGAACTTAGTGAACTTTGGCAAACTTCTTAATTCTTGCTAGGCAAACTTAAATTAAACTTCTAAACTAAATTCTAAAGTCCTTACCTCCCACTAGAAGGGCCGTAACACGCCTCCTCCACGAATTCGGCCAAAACAGTCCTCTTATACTCATAGAGCTAGCTTACATCCTATAAGGAAGACAAAAGGAGAGCATGGCTAAGATTTTTAGAACTTTTTTCTGATTTCATCTAGAATGGTTCTCTAGGTGAAATGCACACTATATATCCCTATATATAGTGATGCATGGATCCCATGCTAAGTAGGTTTTATAACCCAAACTTGATAGGGTCTAATTTTGGGTACAATTATGGGCTTAACTTTTGAGTCAATAATTAATCCAAAATTACCATGAAACTATAATCAAACAATTTGGCTCATGCATTCAAATAACCCAATTGGCTTTAAGTGTGACCCTATAGGCTCTTATAACATTGGCAATGATCATAAATTATATTTATGATAAATAATGAGTTGTGTCTTGCAACACATCATTGTTATCCAAGTGACAAGATACTCGATGACTCAACTAAACCTCCATGATCATTGCCCTTCATTTCTTTATCTGAGATATTAAAAGTAAGCATGAAACATGGAACGTGTCATTCTCATATAGCTTAATCTATGGTTCTTAATTCTTGAGCAGATTGACTAAAGTCAATAACATTGATATTTCATATCAACTCATTCAATCATGGCCATGCATTTACTTAGTCTCACTCAATCAAGGAGCCAAAAGATATCACTTCTATTATATAGGAGGGAAAAATTTCATCTTAATCATAGAAATCCTTTTGCATGATATGTGATATACTCAATAACTACCCTTATGTTTGTCAAGTTATGAGTAACAAAGAGTAATATCAAAGTATGTGACTCACATGTAGGGAACCTTGATGATTTTAGGTCAAAAGGCTACATATTCTATGATCATTATGAGAATTGCTTATAAAACTAATGTAACAATACATGTAGCATTCTCGTGATGGGTTTGTCTAGTATACAAGTTCTCCAACATGTAACCATATATAGAATATATATCTCATATTAGTTCCCATATATACTAATCTTTATGTATTATTGCAACTCATGCCATAATAAAACTTCACTAGGGATGTTTAAGAATACTATTATTCTAGGATTATAATTATGTTTTGCATGCTTTACAAAAATGAAGTACAAACTTAATCTTTGGCATAATGCCTTAATAAAATATTATGACCTACTATGGAAATACATTCATTTCATGATTGGCTTTTGGGCACAACACTAACCAAAGAAATGTTAAATAAACCATTTACTAAATTTTGGTCTTCTAAACTAGTAACAACCATGAAAGCAATATATGACTTTAGATATAAATTTCTGGCAATAACCACATTAAATAAATTTTCAATAGTTACTAATAGATTGAGGATAATGTGTAACTTTCTCCTTAGCTAAAAAAAATTTAATCCTCCAAATTCATCAATAACTCCTAGCTCATTGACTTTTCTTAAACAGTTGATAGTATTGATAACAAATACTAAATATAATAAAAACTCAAATGCGATATTTAGCAAGCAATATTGAACTTGTCACTCATCTGATGTCCCAAAAACAATAGCTAACTCAGTTAGGCACAAAGCTTGTAGTTGATGTAATACAATCTTTTATTGCAATTGTAAGAAAATTTTATTTCTTAACATTTCACTAAAACAGTCCAACAAAGCTAGCATTCTTACCAATGAAATAGTAGTTTTCATTCAATCCTTCGTAACCAATGAAACAACAATTTCTATTTAATTCTCAGAGATCAGTCACTCTGATCATTGCCAATCATGAACTTGAGGCAGTACTTGCACTACCCTTGATGGTTTTAGTGCCAAATCCTAAATTTGGCTCATAAGTTGTCAAATAACTCAATTAAATCATTATGCAAGTTTAGTTCACACATCATTATCCCAAAAGGATTTAAGGTTTCTTCATTATTTTTTTCTCAAATCTCACTAGTTTTCTCTTAAACTGCACACACATCTAAATAAGCACTAACAAATTAAGAATTTAAGGTTTTGTTTCATTTGATTTAGTACTTATGTTGGAAGTTTTATAGTGATGGAAAAAATACTCTTTTTGATGCTGGCGGTACAATATCATTGTGCAATAACCTAGCATTTCAGTTAATTGTCAATGATGGATTTTTAAATCCCTCACCTTTGCAATACTAATCGAGAGTAACAACTACTTTTACAATAGAGACGTGTAATACAATTCACTTTGAGCTTATATTATTTCACTAGATGACCTTCAATAATATCATTACAAAAGCTTAAATAGTACTGTACTATGGGTGATTAATATCATTACAAAAAGGGCAACACCACCTTCTTTGCATAATGATGGTAGATCTTCCCTTTTAATAACTATCTGTGACAACGCAGTAAGTACCACCACATTCAACAATAGAAATGGACCGTCAATATGGTATAGTCATCACACTTCAATTAATAATGTTCACTTGGGTAATTAGTCCAAGTGACATAATTACTTTCACAAGTCACAATCCTCATTTCACATATTTTATGCTTTTCATTTAAGAAAACTAAACCAATATTTTATAAAACCAATTTGGAAACCATTACATGTTGAAATGAGTAACAATCTCTTGTAAGCACTTCACTCTATAATATTACAATAAGCATACTTAGGAGCATTTCCAATCAGTAATTGCTTAATCTAGGTCAATAGTACAACATGTAAGTTCAGGTCATTCAATAAACAGCAAACTAAGGGTTTAGTTATGCTACAGAGTATAGTTAGAACTTCAGCCTTCAAAGTGAAATTCTATTTCCAATGCATTGCAGTTCAAATTGCTAGTTGTAGTTTTATAAAACAAGACAAGACTTAATGGTTAAAGTTTAAAATACCCTAAATGCAACTTTGGAAAGACTGAGCTCCTAAAGCAGCCAACCATGATTAAGTTAAATGAGTAGCACATGCTCCACTATGTAATACTTAGTCCAAACATTTGTATAAATCTGAATCTTGCTGTTTAACAAAATATGACATATAAATCAAAGAACTTAATCTTCAAAATTTAGTTACTCAAGGTTTTGAACTAAAAAAAAACAAGTTTGTCTGCAAAATTTGTGGCTTGGCCTAGTGACATAATGTTATCACCTCACAAAAATGGGAGAATTACAAAGTGTGGCATAATGGTCTAAACCATTATATTGTGTAATTCTCACCATAATGATTGAAGTGTGAGGGCTAAAGGGCATGATCAACACCTCTTTAAAAGTGTTCTAAGATGCTAACTTGGCCTAAAAAAAAGCCTTCAGGATTGCTTGTTTGTCAAGTACCCTATGGACATTTTTGTAAGGTTTTGGAAATTCAGCTACTTAATTGTAAAACTCTCAAGAAATAACTTTGAAGAGTTATGGGAAGGACATAAATGGTATGAAAGTACTTTTGGAGGACCAAATTGCTTATAGAAGACAAGTTTGGACAAAAGAAACATTAAAAGCATCAAAGACCTAAATATCCTAGTGTAAACCTTAAGATGTTTAGCTTTTGACTTAAGTCAAATGGTGAAATAATAAAGTTATCCCATCATGGGGGATGTCGGCTATGGCTTGAAAAATGGTAAAAAATGTGGGAAAAATGTGGCCCAATGAGTTTAAGATAAAGAAACCATGGTTAGTGAGAAGGAAAATGACATAAACCATGATTAAGGCTAATAAGGGTCTTTAGTGCCCTAAAACCAATTCAAGAAGCCAAACTCAATTTTTCCCCTTCATATTCAACCCAACCAGCCATCACCCACCTCCACACTTCCTCCATAGCTTCTCCATAGTCACCATACCTCCAAGCTTGCAACTAGTTGCAATTGAAAGCAAGAAAGAGCAATTGGAAGCATGCTAGTGCTATTGTTTTAGTACACCAAGGATTAAGCTTCAATTTTGGCATACCCACAAGGTAAGGAGTTGTCTTGCTCTCATGGAATGTTTACTGTATTTTCAAGCATCCATGGAGCTAGGGCTAGGCTTGGAAAAGAGCCATGAGCTTGATGAACCAAGCTTAGTGAGGTGAGTGCACTTAGTGAAGGTTTTGTGCCTAGTGTGATGTGCACAGTGATGACAGCAAATTTAAGGGTTTCTAGGGCCCAAAGTTCGTACTAACTAGTGTTAAAATTCTCCGAAGACCAAGTTTATGCTTGAGGAGGGCTGCCATAGTGATTTGCATGTTTATTGCATGTTTTATGGATTGACCAATGATATTTGTTGCTGCCGCATACATGTGTTTGTTGTTTGTGTTTGGCTGCTGCATTTGATTGCTCTATATTGAATATATGCATTGTGTTTTCTTGTGTTTTAGTGTCTTTGGATGCTGGTGATTGCTAAAGGTTATATTACCTTAGTGTTAAAGTGTTCTCCTTGCCAAGTTTCTCCATGCAACTTACCTCCCCTCAAATCTGCCCATTTTAGGTCTAGCAGAAAGATTACATTCAAATTGACCTTTGTCATTTGAGTTTTGATCTAAAATTTTAGGTACATAAACTTCCATGTGTCTAGTTATGATTTGGAAAGTTTAGTGATTTTAGGACCACATTTGGTATTTTTAGTGATGGTACTTACTATGTTATACAGCAGTTGTCCATCATCTTGTTTCTGGAGTGTATTGTGTCTAAAGCTCTCCTGTAACTAGGTTCATGTTTTAGCTAAGTTAAGAACATTATGTAGTGTATGGATGCATGTTGATGTAAGATATGTAAAGTTGAAACAAGTATGTGAACATTTGAGGGCTGTTTTGCTATGTATGTGGATGTGGTCCACAAGTTGTCTAAGTGTGAATGATAGGTTGCTTGTTTGTAAATTCTATTTTGGCCACATAAAGTTGCTAGATGCAAGAGCATGTAATTCCTATATGTATTGGACATGGGTGGGATGGCCTTAGAGGGCTTACCCCTTGTGAATGAAGTGTTTGCACACTTATGAAATTTTTGTATAGGCAAAAATGGTCCAAAAGGGAACAGAATTTTAACCCTACACTCAAATTTCTATATCTCCCTGTGTAGAATGAATCTTGGTATGAAATTTAACCACACCTAGAGCACATCTAGTGGTTTAACTGGAATTTTGAATTTATGCATTTGGAGCACTGTAGCCAAAGTTATGATGTTGTAAAGTTGGCTGAGTTACTATTCATTTGGTTAGAATTTTGTAACCAAATTAAAAAATCTATAACTTGGTCCATAGGTAGGTTATTGATGTAAAACCAAATTCCTTAGCTTGGTTTAAGTCTCTACTTGATATTGAAGTAAATAAAACAAGGGTGTACATGGTTATATTAATACAATTTTTTTGGAGGAAGTTTCAGATGTGGTGGCTGGTTATTTAAACTTAACAAGATTGCCTAATGTGTGGTAACCAAGATTAAGACTTGTGCTAGTGTTTTCCTTCCTTGCTGCCATGGTGAGCATAAAATATGAATATGTGTGTAATGGTTGGACAAATATGCATGCATTTACATAATGCCCAAGGGGGCCACTTGGGTATGCACACTAAGGGTATTGTTTTGATGGCTTACAGAACATATCAACCCTGGGAGTTTTAAATGCACAATTTTGACACCGTAACTGGACTACCCCGAAGTGGGTAACACATAAGGAATGGCTTGTGCACATGGGCTATAGCAAGCAAAATCTTTTCAATAATATTACTCTTGATAAATCCATCCTGAGCAATTGGCTAACTTATTTCCAGAACAACAAAAGAAACTTTTATGAGCTAAAAGGAAGTGTTAAGAGATTTAAATTCCATATACTCGTAAAACTCAAAGACATTTACCATTCATAAAAAAATGAAGCTGCTAAACAAAAACCTTTACAACCGTGGAACCAAAGTCATTCAAAAATTAGTTATGTGTTTAAACAAAATATCATTTTAAATCTTGTTACCACATCACAAAATAGGAGAATTACAAGTGTGTCATAATGGCTAAAAACCATTATATTGTGTAATTTTCACCATAGTGATTGAAGTGTGGGGGGGTAAAAGGCATGATCAACACCTCTTTAAAAGTGTTCCAAGTTAGTAACTTGGTCCCCAAGAAAAGCCTTAAGGATTGCTTGTTTGTCAAGCAACCTATGGACTTTTTTGTAAGATTTTGGAAATTTGGGTACTCAATTGCAAAATTGTCACAAAAGAGATTTGGAGAGCTATGGGAAGGATATGAATGATATGAAAGTGCTATTGGAGGACCAAATTGCTCATGGAAGACAAGTTTAGACAAAGGAAACCCTAAAGGCAATAAGGACCTAAATGTCCTACTGTAAACCTTAAGATGTTCAAGCTTTTGACTTAAGTCTAAGGGTGGAATTGTGGGGTTATCCCACCATGGGGGAGGCAGCCAAGACTTGATAATTAGTCAAAAATGTTGGGCACATGTGTAGCAATGATTTTAAGACAAAAAAACCATAATTAGTGAGAAGGAAAATGACATAAAGCAAGGTTAAGTTTGTTAAGTGTGTTTTGGTGCCCTTAAGCTCATTTAAGGCCATTTAAGTGGCCAAATCATTTATCCCTCTCTCATTTTCGTCCTCCCCCATCCCAAGAACACAGCCATACTACCTCCATAGCCACCACTCCTTCAAACTTGCAATTGATTGAAATTGAAGGCAAAAGGAAGCAATTGGAAGCAAACTAGAGCTATTTCTTGCATACTTCAAGGATCAAGCTTGATTTTCGGCCTACCCACTTTGGTAAGGGTTCTCTTGCTCTCATGGGTTGTTTTTTGTATTTTCAAGCAACCATGGAGCTAGGGCTAAGCTTGGAAGAGAGCCATAAGTTTGATGAACCAAGCTTAGTGAGGGGAGTGCACTTATTAAAGGTTTTGTGACCTAGTGTGAAGTGCACAATGATGGCAGGGAATATCTGGGTTTCTAGGGCCCAAAAGTTAGTACTAACTACTTTTAAAATCCTCCTAAGACTAAGCATTAGCTTGAGGAGGCCTTCCATAGTGATTTATTTAAGTTTATTATGTGTTTTATGGACTACCCTATGGTATATGTTTCTGCCACATTTCATGTGTTTGTTGTTTGTGTTTGGCTGCTGCATTTGGTTGCTATATCTTGTATATATGCATTGTGGTTTTTGTGTTTTAGTGTCTTTGGATTCAGGTTTTAATGATGGTTACATTGCCTATTGAATCCAAGTGCTACCCTTACTAAGTTTCTCAATGAAACTTACTCCTCTCAATTCTGTCATTTCAGGTCCAACTGAAAGATCACCTTCAAACTAACCTTTGTGGTTTTAGTTTTAATTTGAAATCTCACGTACATGAACGTCCATATGTCTAGTTATGATCTGAAAATTTTGGTGATTTTAGGAGTACATTTGGTATTTTTAATGATGGTACTTATTGTGTTGTGCAGCAGCTGTCCAGCATCCTATTTTTGGAGTCCATTGTGTCTCAGGACCTCCTATAACCTAGGGTGCATATTTAGCTGAGTTAAGACCATATTGTAGTGCATGTATGCATGTACATGTAGTGTATGTAAAATGAGACAAGTATGTGAACATTTGTGTAATGTTTTGGCTATGTAAGTGACGTGGTGCAAAGCTGCCTAAGTGTGAATGATGGGCTGCTTACTTGTAAATTTTGTTTTGACCAAATAAAGTTATTAAAAGAAAAGGGAATGTAATTCCTATGTGTAATGAACATATATGGGATAGCGTTGGAGGGCTTTCCCCTTGTGAATGAAGTGTTTGCATGATTTGGAAAAATTGTATGGGCAAAATGGTCCAAAAGTTGCCAGAATTTTGACTTTGGACCTAAAGTTTAATATCTCCTTGTGTAGAATGAATCTTGGAATGAAATTTTGATCACACCTAGAGGACATTTGGAGGGTTAACGGAGCTTTGGAATTTATGGATTTAGAGGCTTGTAGCTAAAGATATGACGTTACAAATTTGAGTGAGTTACTGTTTATTTGGTCATAATTTTGTAACCAACTTAAAAAATCCATAACTTGGTCCATAGGTGGGCTATTGATTTAAAACAAAATTCTTTGGTTTACGCTAAGTCTCTACTTGATAATGGAGAAAATAAAATAGGTGGCTATGTGGCTAGAATGATACAGTTTATTAGTGAAAATTACAGGTGCAATAGCTGGCCACTAGAACTTAACAAGATTGCCTAATGTGTGGAAGCCAAAACTAAAACTTATGCTAGTGTTTTCCTTCTTAGCTGCCATAGTGTGCATAAATGTAAATATGTGTGTTATGGCTAGACCAATATGCATGTATTTACATGGTGCTTAAGAGGGTCACTTGAGTATGTATACTAGGGGTGTTGTTCTGATGACCTACAGGACACACTAAACCTGCGAGTTTAAATGCACAGTTTTGGCACCATAACTTGACTACCTGAGAGTGGGTAACAGAAGTTGGAATCAGAGCATGGTTTATACATGTACATAGCATATAGTTGTATTGCATGCATATACATATATGAACTTAGTTTGGTCAGCTACTAGTGTCAAGTACCATTCAAATACCTATGATCTTTATATGTGCTCTATGATGGATCATTAATGTAGGGAAGTAAACATGGTTACCACAAGGAGAGGGGAACCACCACGAAGGCGTCCTATAATTCTGGGCAACAAAGAAATGAACAGAATAAAGGGAATCAGGGGCAACAGGGGGTACCAAACCCTGAATTGCCTCAGGTTTGGTTAGAGCTTCAGAGGAACTTAGCTCTAATCAACACAAACTTAATGAGGCTGATTCAAGGACAACAACAGGGAGTCCAAGTAGCTCCAGCAAAACTAGTTTGGGATGCACAACAACAACCAGAAGAGGATACTAGGAACACATCTGAATATGTTCCTTCTGGAAGCTTAGAAGACACAAATGATGAGACCATTGAGGTGGAAGATGAGGATAAGAGAAATCTAAGAGGCAGAAGAGTAAGATCTGAGATTGGTCAGGTGCCAGGACCAATCCCTCAGTCTATGACCATTCCTCCACTAGGAATGAGATTGAGGAAGGCCATGAGAGAAGATCCAGGAGACATAGATCAGAGGATCTAGAAGGCCTAGATGAGGTCAGACTATTGGAGAGGTTCCAAGGCCTAAGAACTCTATAGTTTAATGGAAGAGCTAGGCCAGAGAGAGCTTAGGAGTGGTTAATCTTCATTGAAAAAATGTTTGAGAGGATGCCACTCAGCTCCACCAAGAGAGTCTCACTGGGTACCTACAATCTGGTAGGCAGTGCAAAGATGTGGTGGAGAAACACCAGAGATAGGTATGCTTTCCAGAAGGGGAGAAGGCCAGGAAGAGATATTGAGATGAGCTGGTCAGAGTTCACACAGCTGTTCCAGGAACAGTACATCAATCATGCCATCAAGGATATGAAGCAAGCTGAATTTGATGCTCTAAGGCAGGACAACCTTAGTGTCCTAGAGTATGAGCACAAATTCAATCAGTTGGTGAGGTATCCTCCTTAGTATCATGGACTAAAGGAGTTGAAAGCCAAAAGATTTGTTGGAGGCTTAAGGTTAGACATTAGAAAGGCTATTAGACCTTTTGGAGCAATTACATACTATGAAGCAGTGCAAAAAGCTCTATTGGTAGAGCAAGAGGAGTATGAGACTAAGTACTTTCCCAGTGGACCAGGGGAAAGTAGTCAGGCAGGAGGTAAGCAGAAGAAGCCACCACATGGCAAAGGAATTGCCAAGAATTCTCATCTTGCTGGTGAGGGCAAGGTTAAGGGGAAGTTCCCTGGCCTAAGGTTCCCTAAATGCAAGAAGTTTCATGGAAAGAAACCTTGCTATTTTGACACCGAAGCGTGTCTAAGATGTGGATCCATGGATCATTGGATCAAAGACTACCCACAAGCTCAAAGGAGGCCAGAAGACCAAGGTCCAGTAAGGCCTATTGGGGCAGGACCTAGAGGAGGAGCACTTAAGGAGGGGCAGCAGAGGCCAGTTCCTCCAGTGCCTCGACCTCTAGTGCAGAGAGTTGGCAGAGTCTTCCAAGTGGGGAGGCCAGAGACATCAGAGCAGCGAGGAGCACTAAAAGGTAACATTTACCTTAATGGTATGCCTGTTAGTGTTCTGTTTGATACTGGTGCATCTGTGTCTATAGTGGCTAGGAAATTTGTTGAAGCCATGAAATTGCCAACTGAAATCATGCCTAGGATATCCTTAATGAAAATAACAGGTAGTCAATGTCTTTTCACTAATGACCTAGCTAAGGATTGTGAGCTAGTAGTAGGAAAGACTAAGGTTATGACTAATCTGCTAGTGTTGGACATTCTTAAGTATGATTTAGTGCTAGGTATGAATTGGCTTGCTATGCATAACATAGGAATTGATTGTGCTAAAAGGGAAATCACATTGCCTGATGGTGAAGTGCATGCATTAGTGAATTCTAAGGAATTAGTGTATGAAATGCATGGCATGGAGCTAGAGGTACTAGATAAGATACCTGTGATTTCTGAGCATGATTGTTGTTATGCGTTGAATCAATTGCACTGTGAAGAAGAAGGGGATAGAATACCTATAGTGAGAGACTTTCCACAAGTCTTTCCTAAAGACCTGCCAGGTATTCCTCCACAAAGGGAGATTGAATTTGAAATCAAGCTGCAACCAGAAGCTAGTCCAATATCCATACCTCCTTACAGAATCCAATCACAGAGATGAATGAGCCCAAGAAACAACTTGATGAACTTCTTAAAAAAGGGTTCATAAGGCCAAGTGTTTCACCATGGGTAGCTCCTGTTCTCTTTGTGAAAAAGAAGGATGGATCTTTGAGATTATGCATTGACTACAGGAAGCTTAATGTAGTGACTATCAAGAACAAGTATCCACTCCCTAGGATTAAGGATCTGTTTGATCAACTCAGGGGAGCTAAGATCTTCTCTAAGATAGATTTGAGATCTGGATACTTCCAATTGAGAGTAAAGGAAGAAGATATTCCTAAGATTGCATTTAGGACCAGATATGGGCATTATGAGTACACAGTCATGCCGTTTGGTTTGACTAATGCCCCAGCTGCTTTCATGGACCTGATGAACAGGGTGTTCAGACCACATCTGGAAAAATTTGTGGTTGTGTTCATTGATGACATCCTGGTGTATTCCAATGATAAAAATGAACATGAACATCATCTGAAGATTGTCTTAAAGACTCTGTTACAGCATCAGCTTTATGCCAAGTTATCCAAGTGTGAATTCTGGATAAAGGAAGTGTCTTTCCTACGATACATCATAGATGCACATGGCCTTAAGGTAAACCCTGAAAAGGTCAAGGTAGTGCAAGAGTGGGAAAGACCAAAGACTGTGAAGGAAATCAGAAGTTTCCTAGGATTAGCTGGATACTATAGGAGATTTGTATCAGGCTTTTCCATGATTGCCTCAGTTCTTACTCATCTGACCAAGAAGGGTCAAAGATTTGAGTGGACTGAGAAGTGTGAAAAGAGTTTCGAGGAGCTTAAGCAGAGGTTGATTGAAGCTCTAGTGTTGATTCTTCCTGATCCAAGTAAGCCGTACATCATATATACAGATGGATCTAGATCTGGGTTAGGTTGTGTGCTTATGCAAGATAAAAATGTCGTTGCTTATGGGTCAAGGTAGTTAAGACCCCATGAGCAAAATTATCCTACCCATGACCTAGAACTGGCAGCAGTGCTTTTTTCTCTGAAGCAATGGAGACATTACTTGATGGGTAGCTCCTTTGTGATCTACACTGACCATAAGAGCCTAAAGTACTTGTTCACTCAGAAAGAGTTGAACATGAGGCAAAGGAGATGGTTGGAGTACATCAAGGACTATGACTGCAGCATACAGTACACAGAGGGCAAAGGCAATCTAGTAGTAGATGCCTTGAGCAGGAAGTACATAGGACTTTTGAAAGGAGGATCCATAGCTGATCATGATGAGCAAAATAGTTTGCTGTGCCTATGGCATAAATGGCATAAGTGGGAGGAAGCCCAAATTTACACATTGACAATTCAGTCTGGATGGATTGAAGAAGCCAGAAAGGCATAGGAGACATATCCTGATCTGAAAAAGACCTCAGGAGAGGAAAAAGGTTCCTTGTATCAATCCTTTGCCTACAAGCAAGGATTACTGTACTTTAAGGACCGAATATATGTGCCTAAAAGAGCAAAGCTCAGGGATGAAATACTTGAAGAAGCTCACACAAGCAAGTTGAACATCCATCCAGGAAGTGAGAAAATGTATAAAGACTTGAAGACTCACTTCTGGTGGCCAAACATGAGGAGAGACATAGTTACTTATGTCTCCAAATGTGCCACATGCCAGAGGGTAAAGGTAGAGCACCAGAAGCCAGCTAGTACCCTACAGACTCTACCTATACCAGTGAGAAAGTGGGGCAACATAACCATGGACTTTTTGACTGGGTTGCCTATGACCAAAATAAGGCATGCTACAATATGGGTCATTATGGATAGGCTAACCAAATGTGCCCACTTCTTACCTATGAAACTCACAGACGCCTTAGAGAAGTTAGCTCAGATCTATGTCTAAGAGATAGTGAGACTACATGGAGTGCCAGACTCCATTGTATCTGATAGAGATCCAAGATTTATAGCTCGGTTTTAGAGTGCTTTTCATAAAGCACGAGGAACCAAAATCCATTTAAGTACTGCTTATCATCTTCAGACAGATGGGCAATCTGAAAGGGTAATACAGATTCTAGAAGACATGCTCAGGAGCTGTGTGTTGGATTCTAAAGGTGAATGGGACCAACACTTGCCATTGGTGAAATTCTCATATAACAATAGTTACCAAAGAACCATTGGCATGGCACCTTTTAAAGCATTATATGGAAGAAGCTGCATGACAGCCCACTGTTGGGTGGAAGCCTCAGACAAGCTAGAGTTGGGTCCTGAAATTATTGAAGAGACTACTGCCAAAATCAAGAAGATTCAAAAGAGATTAAAAGCAGCCAATGAAAGGACCACATCATATGTTAACAAAAGAAGGAGAGACTTGGAATTTGAGGTTGGTGACAATGTTTGGCTGAAAGTTGCACCAACCAAAGGCACTGTCAGATTTGGCAGAAGAACCAAGTTAACTCCAAGATACATCGGTCCTTATGAGATCTTGGACAGAGTTGGCAAGGTAGCATATAGGTTAGCTCTACCGCCAAGCATGTCAAGTGTTCATAATGTTTTCCACATCAGTATGCTTAAGAAGTGTTTATTAGACACAAAGCATGTGATTGTAGTGGAAGACATACAATTGAAACCTAACTTGACATATGAAGAGAAACCTATAGCTATCTTAGCCAAGGATACTAGAAGGTTAAGAAACAAACTTATTCCCATGGTTAAAGTTCAGTGGTCACACCACTCTGAAAGAGCAGCAACCTGGGAAATTGAAAAAGACCCTATGGAAAGGTATCCTGAAGAATACCCGAAGTTAGAGGCTATTTTGGAGGACCAAAATTTTTAAGGGGGGGAAGGATTGTTACCACCTCACAAAATGGGAGAATTACAAGTATGTCATAATGGCTAAAAACCATTATATTGTGTAATTCTCACCATAGTGATTGAAGTGTGGGGGGGGGGGGGGTAAAAGGCATGATCAACACCTCCTTAAAAGTGTTCCAAGTTGGTAACTTGGTCCCCAAGAAAATCCTTAAGGATTGCTTGTTTGTCAAGCTATCTATGGACTTTTTTGTAAGATTTTGGAAATTTGGGTACTCAATTGCAAAACTTTCACAAAAGAGATTTGGAGAGCTATGGGAAGGATATGAATGGTGTGAAAGTGCTATTGGAGGACCAAATTGCTCATGGAAGACAAGTTTGGACAAAGGAAACACTAAAGACAATAAGGACTTAAATGTCCTGGTGTAAACCATAAGGTGTTCAAGCTTTTGACTTAAGTCTAAGGGTGGAATTGTGGGGTTATCCCACCATGGGGGAGGCATCCAAGACTTGATAATTAGTCAAAAATGTTGGGCACATGTGTAGCAATGATTTTAATACAAAGAAACCATAATTAGTGAGAAGGAAAATGACATAAAGCAAGGTTAAGTTTGTTAAGTGTGTTTTGGTGCCCTTAAGCTCATTTAAGGCCATTTAAGTGGCCAAATCATTTATCCCTCTCTCATTTTCATCCTCCCCCAGCCCAAGAACACAGCCATACTACCTCAATAGCCACCACTCCTTCAAACTAGCAATTGATTGAAATTGAAGGCAAAAGGAAGCAATTGGAAGCAAACTAGAGCTATTTCTTGCATACTTCAAGGATCAAGCTTGATTTTCGGCCAACCCACTTTGGTAAGGGTTCTCTTGCTCTCATGGGTTATTTTCTGTATTTTCAAGCAACCATGGAGCTAGGGCTAAGCTTGGAAGAGAGCCATAAGTTTGATGAACCAAGCTTAGTGAGGGGAGTGCACATATTAAAGGTTTTGTGACCTAGTGTGAAGTGCACAGTGATGGCAGCAAATATCTGGGTTTCTAGGGCCCAAAAGTTAGTACTAACTACTGTTAAAATCCTCCTAAGACTAAGCATTAGCTTGAGGAGGGCTGCCATAGTGATTTATTTAAGTTTATTATGTGTTTTATGGACTAACCTATGGTAGATGTTGCTGCCACATTTCATGTGTCTGTTGTTTGTGTTTGGCTGCTGCATTTGGTTGCTATATCTTGTATACATGCATTGTAGTTTTTTTGTTTTGGTGTCTTTGGATGCAGGTTTTAATGATGGTTACATTGCCTATTGAATCCAAGTGCTACCCTTACTAAGTTTCTCAATGAAACTTCCTTCAATTCTGTCATTTCAGGTTCAGCTGAAAGATCACCTTCAACCTAACCTTTGTGGTTTGAGTTTTAATCTGAAATTTTAGGTACATGAACTTCCATATGTCTAGTTATGATATGGAAATTTTGGTGATTTTAGGAGCACATTTGGTATTTTTAATGTTGGTACTTATTGTGTTGTGCAGCAGCTGTCCAGCATCCTGTTTTTGGAGTCCATTGTGTCTCAGGACCTCCTGTAACCTAGGGTGCATATTTAGCTGAGTTAAGACCATATTGTTGTGCATGTATGCATGTGCGTATAGTGTATGTAAAATGAGACAAGTATGTGAACATTTGAGTAATGTTTTGGCTATGTAAGTGATGTGGTGCAAAGCTGCCTAAGTGTGAATGATGGGCTGCTTACTTGTAAATTCTGTTTTGACCAAATAAAGTTGTTAAAAGAAAGGGAATGTAATTCCTATGTGTAATGAACATATATGGGATAGCCTTGGAGGGCTTTCCCCTTATGAATGAAGTGTTTGCATGATTTGGAAAAATTGTATGGGCAAAATGATCCAAAAGTTGCCAGAATTTTGACTCTGGACCTAAAGTTTAATATCTCCTTGTGTAGAATGAATCTTAGTATGAAATTTTGACCACATCTATAGGACATCTAGAGGGTTAACTGGGATTTGGAATTTATGGATTTAGAGGCTTGTAACTAAAGATATGACGTTGCAAAGTTGGCTGAGTTACTGTTCATTTGGTCAGAATTTTGTAACCAACTTAAAAAATCCATAACTTGGTCCATACGTGGGCTATTGATGTAAAACAAATTTCTTCGTTTGCCCTAAGTCTCTAGTTGGTAATGTAGAAAATAAAACATGGGGCTATGTGGCTAGATTGATACAGTTTATTAGTGGAAGTTACAGGTGCAGTAGCTGGCTATTAGAACTTAACAAGATTGCCTAATGTGTGGAAGTGAAAACTAAGACTTATGCTAGTGTTTTCCTTCTTAGCTGCCATAGTGTGAATAAATGTAAATATGTGTGTTATGGTTAGACCAATATGCATGTATTTACATAGTGCTCAAGAGGGTCACTTGAGTATGGACATTAGGGTGTTGTTCTGATGACCTACAGGACACACCAAACCTGGGAGTTTAAATGCACAGTTTTGGCTCCATGACTGGACTACCCCAGAGTGGGTAACAAATCTCACAAAGAAACACAATATAGATTAACATGCTTTCATTACAAGGTCCAATCCTATTTATTTCCTAATATAAATAATTACATTATCCATTGCAATACATAACCCAAAATAGTAACCCTTATGATAAGTGGAAATGATTAGCTAAGCTGAGCCCAAGAGCTTGGCAAATAGCAGATCGGGCTCTTGTGTGTAAAGATAGTGTTAGAGCCCTGGGATGTGCTCCCTGGGGAAATCCTTCAATGCTTAAGTTAGTTTTCTGTTGAGAAATAACTGGGAGAAGGAGATGATAGCCAGAATGTCGTACCTTAGGATTGGTGAGGGGTTTATATAGTTGAGGTGTGCTCTGAGTAATTTTCTTTTAGGATAAAAATCCTATAGCTTGTCCCATATTTATGGGATACAATTTTCTTCGAAGAAGGAGTTCCCTTTGGGGTCTATTTGGGCCTCCAGAAATAGCGTAGTCTTGAGACTTCTGGATTTGGGCTTCTTGGGCTTGTTGCCTACCAATAGGTCCCCCTTTTATGAGGGAATTTATGTTGAGGGCCCTGCATTCCAGGTGCGTTGTTGTGCTTCTCCCAAAGAGGAGGTGTGAACCCTCTTCTCATTTGCCGTTTTGTTGTTGTACTCAGGCGACGTTGTTTAAGGTGAGGGTGCGATTCCCCCTATTCTATTTATTTCTTGGGGAAGTTGGGCAAACATCATCATTTTGAGTTTCTTCTCCACCACTCCTCTGTGGTTATAGCACGTGTCAAACATGTTAGTTGAAAGGAAGGCAAGGCAACGCTCATTAAATGCTCTTCAGGGAAGTGACCAGGTGTGACTATCTTGGCAGTTGTTAGTGGCCTTGCATCCATCAGTGATTGGCCCATTTTTTATAGTGGAGGTTTATGAGGGGAAACCCAAGGGTCGTAGTTTTCCCTATATATATCATAAGGTTTTTTGCCCTCCCTTTTCCACTGTCTGGCTTGTCTTGTTGCTTTTCCTTATGATTCTTTGCTTCTCACTTACCATTAGTGCTAGAGTCCCTGGGGACTTTTCCTGTGAAGTTCTTCCTCTTCTTACTATGTTTATACATCTTCATCACATTCAGGTAATGCGTTCTTGTCCCTTTTTTCCTACCCATGTTTTTTGGTTTTAATTTTTTTGGGTTTTGGGTTATTTTAGGTTTTTCTAGGTTCTTGTCTTTCCACCTCCTCACAATGTTGGCGGTAGCCTTAACGCTTTCCCCATCGGTTTCTTCAAATGGATTCCTCAAAAGCATCATTCGGGGCTATTGTTGACAAATCACCTTTCTTTTAAAAAATCAATGTGATGAAGGGAGTTGCAACCTAGTTGAGTGAAGGCACATTGGTGATAAATCTTGCCAAATATTTTTTACCTGACGGTCTTATCGTTGTTCTTTACCATGTGAAGGCTTTTGAGGATGGGGCTGTATGAGGGGGGAGCAAAAGAAAATTTGTTCTTGTCATGTTTATGGACCATCTTTAGGTAGGCTTCACTTCCCTTTACATCCACTGGTGAAGCATATTTACGAGCACTTCTAGATTCTGCCCTTTTAGCTGATGCCAAATTTATTTGTTCATATCAGTGGCTTCATCATTTGCTGTAAGCTGGCAGAGGTGTCTCATTTACTGGAGGTCTTCATGCAATTTTACATGCTGGACCTAAAGAAAGACATAGACTTTTTCCATATCGCCCCCATCAACTGGGGCGAGAACAAATCCTTCATGTTTGTGTCCTGGAATGATTTGTGGTCGGGGTGGAAGGAGCACTTCTTTTTTATAGTAAGGGAGGAATAGTGGGGGTCCTTTGTGAGTTTGCAAACACTCATCAGCATGCATTGGTCGAGACTTTGCCTATATATGAAGGCTCAGAGGGGCATGGCTTGCTCCTCATGATGGTCAGTTGGCTGGAAGGAGTGGTAGGGAACAACAGTTTTTTGGAGTTGTTCCCCATTTATTATACAGAGATGGACGAGACCACCCTTTGGTGGGCAAGGATTAGTAAGGCCCATCGATTGTATCCAGGAGTAAAGAACCCTTGTAATTAGGAGGAGGGTCAGGAATGAGGGCTAGTTGAAGCCTACAAGGTTGCCACCAGGGCCCAAAGGGGCCTTCTGCTAAAGACTTGTGTCCCAACCAATATATTTTCATTGCCTTTTTCGTGTATGGTTATGATATTTAACCAGGTTTTGTTTTTTGTAGGAATGAGTAGCCGTGCCAAGGAATTTTTGAAGAGGCACAAAGGCGTTGTTGATGCTTTGGCATATGCCCATAAGGCCAAGATAATCCCTGCTCGTGCAGCATATGCTGTGGGGGCCCTGTCATCTAAGTTGCCAATTGAAGTTGTGGAACTTCCCAAATCTCCCCCAAAGGCCCAGCTGGTCCATAAACGAGCATGGCCCATGGCCCCTTTTGGATGTGGAGCCTCTCATGATGGAGGAAGTGGTAGGGCATCATTTGGGTACTTATTGCATGCGGACTTTATAGACTTAGGGTCATTTTGTACTAATTAAGGTGTTTCTATCTAGCAGCTTCAGAGAAGCATGTGAAGGCATATGAGAATCTTCCTGTTGAAGACCCAGTGGCCTTCTAGAAGTAGAAGGGTGGCACTGAAGCCTTCAAACGACATACCTTCCACCCTACCTCTTTCCCCCCGCCTAGGTTTTGGTGGGGTTCATCCTTGAGAAGGCTCTATCTGCTTAAGGGGGCCTTCTAAACTGAAGCTAGATGAGCACTTCCAGCCATGTCACTTGATCCCTGAGTGAAGACAGGCACAGAAAAGTGGCTTGGTGCTGAAGGGGGTTGTGCTTGACCAAGTCTTTGGCCTCTTGTGGATAGTGGGGATTGACAAGTAGATCCTTGAGGATTGATCCGACATCTGCGATCGTATCCTAGAATGGTGAAGGACCCCCAGGGATTAATAGCTTTTGGCTCATCCCTCTCGGGCAGAAGAGTCCAGCCAATGAATATGGGTTGTAGCCTTATCTAGGTATACTCCTCTACTTATTTTTGGTGCTCGAGGTGTTATTTTGCTTACTAACAAATCTGAGTTTGGTAGGAGGCTATCATTGCCTATGGCTTAGGGGAGTGATGGGCAGCTCGAGAGAAGGCCCTTCAACCTAAGCTTGAGGCCTTACACAAGAATGCTAGCTTCCTTCAACTGTAGCTAAGTGGCGAACGGTACTTATGAAAAAGCTTAAGTTGGAGAAGGAGGCTAAAGAGGCTCAAAAGGAGGCCGATCACTTAACAACCTTGTTGAAGGCGGCATAGTCCAACATAAGGACTGTCGAGGTTGCTCTGCCAATAGATGAGTATGCTACACTGGGCATGAGGACTATTGCGAGTGAGGCTAGCTAAAGCTCGATCGCTTCTACGATGATCCCTATGGAGCACATCGAGCAGGTTGGCTTCGTTGGGTGTGAGGAGCATTTAAAGTACCAACTCCTTAGGACCAAGGCTAATGCTCGTGTGAAAGAGCTCAACTTGATTGTCTTGAAGGTGGAGAAGGGGCTTGGAAGGATTGTCTTCCTGGAATTCAAGAAAGGCTTTTTTTTGTTGTCATTTTTAGGTTAAGCAAGCAACTTCGAACCTTGATCTCTCGTTTCTCTCAACTTATGAGGATCTGGGTTTCGATTATGAGTCTTGGCCGAAGGAGTGGAAGGCTGGGATTCCTACCTTCAATGAGGATGCATGAACAATAGATCTTGATGAAGACCATTTTTCCAGATGAATTTTAGGAGCCTTTGCTGTTGGCCCCTATCCTCATTTTTGCTTTTGTTTCTTTGAAGTCCTTCTTCACTTTCCATTTATTGTAAAAAATTTCTTTTCTTTAATAAGAAGTTTATTTTTTGAAATGCCTCTGTCTTTTGCAATGTTTAGTGACTTATTATGATGATTTTCACATATAGAAGGCCTTCATCAAGTGATCTTAGATGCTCGAGAGATTTGTGAAGCTTTGTTTTTATGTGATGAGAAGACAAAGTGTTAAAGGAATGCCTCTTTATTTATAAGTAATCAAAGTACATAATATGAAGTAATTGTTTTTGCGATAATCTAAGCAAAGTGGGGAGACAAGTCGTATGAATAATAGTTTTTGGGTAGCTTTTTTCCTTCTAAAGTTGCCAAATCATAGACTCCTTCCTTGAGCTTTTTTATGAACAGGTAGGGTCCATCCCGATTTCGTCTTAGTGCCTTGTGGCCTACGTTCCTACCAATCAATTTAGCTTTGATAAGGGCCTAACCCCTATTTGAATATCCTTGTGTTTCATCCTTCGATCGTGAGCTAAGGTAGTTCGTTGCCTAAAGGCCTCATTTGAACCCTTGCATGCTCCCTTAGTTCTTCTAGCAGGTCCAAATTTCCTTCAAGGGCTTTTTCACTCTGAGTAGGATTGTAGGCTCAGGCTCGCAAGGCAAGGCAAGGCAAAAGTTTTCCACGAGTATAAGGGCATTGGTTCCATAGGCCATTGTGAAACATGATTCTCCCATAATTTTTTGAGGAGTTGTGCCATAGTCCCATAATACACGGGTAATTCTTCCAGCCATCTATCTTTGGCCTCACCCGGCCTCATTTCTTAACCTTCTTATATCTTTTTGTTGGTGACTTTTACTTGCCCGTTGGATTAGGGATAAGAGACGGGGGTGAAGTAAAGGCAGATGCCCTTGTCTTCAGTGAGTCATTGAACTTGTTGGTTATCAAACTGCTTTCCATTGTTAGCGACAATGGCTCATGGACACCCAAAATGGAAAAAGATATTCTTCCATAAAAACTTAACAATTTAGAGTGCTGTAATAGAGACTAAGGGCTCTGCTTCCACCCACTTGATGAAGTAATCTACCACCACAATCAGATCTATCTCTGACATGGCAAATGGTCAAGGATCCACACCAAGAAGGCACCAGAGGAGGATAGTCTTTGTACTCTTGAATTGAGTTGGTAATTATGGCATGTATGGATGAACGCCCTGGTGTCCTTTTTGATTGTGGGCCAAAAAAAGCCCTACCTCAAGGCTTTGTGGGCTAAGGCGTTGGTGCCGATATGTGCCCTATAGTCTACCTAGTGAATCTCTTGGAGAATGCAATGTTCCTCATTCAAACTCAAGAATGATTGCGAAGTAGAGGTGAACCTTCTTCTGTATAGCTCCCCCTCGATAATGAGGAAATGTCCTGCTTGAATCTTGATTTTCCTCTTTCCCTTAGGAGTTCCACTTAATGTACCCTTCTAGAGGTAAATTTGATTGGCTCCCTCGAATCATCTTCGGGTGTTGTAGCATGTATCAATTGATCAAAGGGCTCTATGAGTACTTCTATTATAGTTTTTTCCCATCCCTTTGAGAGGGCGTCAGCCCTAGTATTCTAGCTCCTGGGGATCTTCTGAACCTGCATAAGGTTAAACATCTTCATTAGCTATCTTGCTGTAATAAGGTCTTTGCAACAAGTAAGCTCTTTTGCGTCTGCTGTTCCCATGACTTGATTCACCATTAATTAAGAGTAACTGTATATGTGTATACTCCGCACCCCCACCCGACTAGCCATTCGCATCCCAACAAGGAGGGCTTCGTATTCCATGTGTTATTAGTTATAGGGATACGAAATATGATTCTGAGCATGCCCTCTAGGTTGAGGAAGCCCTTAAGTGCGGTGCCTGCACCCTGGCATTTAGGACCCGAGGCCCGTTCCACGTACATTTTCCTAGACGGGTGCCTTATTTTGCCTTTCTTGGATTTCTGCTCATGATGTAATCTTAGCCACAAAATCTACTAAGGCTTGTGCCTTATTAGCTTTCTAGGGCTCATAGTGGATGTCATGTTCGCCCAGTTCAATGTACCACTAAGCAAGTCTACCAGATTTATCCAGTTTTTGTAGGATATCCCGTAAGGGTAATTCCATTCTAACGGTTATGTAATGAGTTTGGAAGTATGGTCATAATTTTTTAGAGGCCATAATAAGAGTTAGAACTACTTTATCGAGTGTGGGATATCTAGGTTCGGCCCCCTGGATGGTTTGACTGACATAGTACACAGGCCATTGTTCCGTTCCATTTTCTTTGATAAGGACAACACTGACAAAGCCTTCGGTAACGGCTATGCAAAGCATAAAGGGCTCGTCAGACTTTGGCTATTTAAATGTGGGGAGGTATTGCAACTAGTCTGTGGGGAGGTATTGCAACTAGTCCTTTATTTGTTGGAATACTTCATGGCATTTGTCTGTCCACTTGAAGGTGGCTTGTTTCGTTAATATTTGAAAGAACAGCTTAGATCTATCACTAAATCATGAGACGAATAGTCCCAGTGTGGTTAGCCTCTTGGTTAGCTTTTGAAGGCATCGTGAGGATGGCCTCAATCTTATCAGGGTTGGCATTTATTCCCCTCTCGGAGATCATGTAACCAAGGAATTTTCTAGCACCTATGCCAAAGGTGCACTTACTGGGATTCAATTTCATGTTATATTGATGCATCATTTGGACGGTTTCCCGAAGGTTGTGAAGGTGCTGGCTTATTGCCTTGCTTTTGACAATCATGTCATCCATATAGACTTCTATGTTTCTCCTCATTTGATCTGTGAAGATACAGTTCATCAACCTTTGGTAGGTGGCTTCAGCTTTTTTTAGGTCGAATGGCATTTGCTGGTAGCAATAGATGGCCTTGCCTATTGTAAAAGCCACTTTTTCTTCATTTTCAGGATGCATCCAAATTTAGTGGTAGCCACTGAAAAGCACCCATAAAGGATAGCACTTTGAATTCAGATGTGGCATCAACCAATTGATCGATAGATGGCAAGAGGTATAGATCTTTTAGGTAGGCATCATTGAGATTGGTATAGTCGACACACATGCGCTAGTCTCCATTTTCCTTTTTTAGCAATACCACGTTAGCGAGCCATTTAGGGCTTCTCGAATGATTCCAGCTCTCAATAGCCTTCATACTTTTTTATTGATGAATCCTCATCCCTTGGGTGCCATATTACATTTTTTCTATTATATTGGTGGGGTGCAAGAGTATACTTGTAGGCTACGGGTTATGACTTCTGGGTCTTTGCTTTAAGAAATTGAATGAACATTTGTCTTACCTGGGAGGTCTTTGCCAATCTCGATAACCTTTTCAGGGGCTACCTTTACTAGCTCCTTATCCTTGGGAAAAGCCGTACCACCCTCATTTTCTTGGATGGCCCCTTTATGCCTTTTGGACTCCAGTGGTGCGAGTGCATTTTCTTTAGGCCTTCATAAGGTTGCCACATAACCTTATTGTGCCGCCACTTGGTTGAAAAACACAGTTGTGTCCCTAACAGGGGTCATAAAAAATACTATTAGCCTCCTAACATCAGTTGGGATGTGGAATTGCACCTGGGCTAGTCAGCCAAGGATGGCATTATAGGGCAATAGGATGTCTAAGATAAGAAATCCTACATTGTGGGAGTCATAGGCAAGCTTCCCTTTGTGATATCTTCCTACCAACATTAGTAGGATCTTGATGGTACCAACGGTAGGGACCTCATCCTTGCCTATCCCAAAGGTGGGCCCAGTCACAGGTGATAGGGAGGATCTCTTAACTTTTATCTTCTCCAATAAGTTAATGAAAATGATGTTGACATTGGCCCATGTATCCATATAGGCCTTTTCTATGTCGAAGATGTTAATACGTGCCCTAAAAATGAATGGGTCCATGTATGGGATCACTACTTTGGATCCGTCAGCCCTCGTTATGACCCAGCCAAGGTCAACCGCTTCTAGTTGTGTGATTTTTAGCTTTTGTCTCTTTTGAGCCACTGAGGCTTCTCTCTTGATGATTATATCTGTCATTGTTGCCCTTGTAGTCTCTTCTACGGGGTCTCTCCTCTCGTCTTTGGCAATGAGATATTCGCTTAAACAAGTACTTTTTTAACTTGCCTTCTTGAATCATCTCTTCAAACAGCTTCTTCAGCTGCTAGCACTCCTCAATATCATGTCCTTTGCCTTTTTTTTTTTTTTTATCTATAGTGCTTTTTAAGGTCCTTTTTTCCCCAGGGAGGCATCGCTGAGGGCCACTGAAGGATCTAGTTCTTCTTCTCGAAGGCATAGAGGATGTTCGACCTTGTTTTTCTCAAGGACAGGAGGATGGGCTGCAGTTGTAAATCTCATCTACCTATCTTCTTGGATCCACCTTTCTTATTTTTGGGTTGGTCTTTAGGAACTGTCTACTAATTGAGTTCCTTAAGTTGTATGTATCTTGTGGTTTGGTCAAGGGATTCCTTTATGCCCTATACGAGGTTCTCATGTAAGTCCCAAGCTTGTCTTGAATCCTATGCCAGTCCCTAGGTAATGGCTACCAGGTGTAGCTCTGGGGATAGTCCCTGCACTTGTATCGCCTTAATATTGAATCTTTGGATGTAGTCCCTTAGTGTGTTCTTGCGACCCTGCCAAATTTTTTGTTAGTAGGCCAGAGTGTTTGGAGTTGGTTGGCTTCCCAAGAGGTGTCTTAGGAACAAATTGGAAAGGTCCTTGAATGAAGAGAAGTGATGCCTCTAGTTGGTCCCAAACCAGAAGGCAGTGGCTCCTGTTAACAGAAAGCTAAAGACTCTACACATGATGGCATCAGAGGCCCTTCCAAGACTCATAAAGGTAACATAACTTTGTAGATGGTTTATTGGGTTTGTAAGGCCATTGTATAAGTCAATTTTTGACATGTGGACCCCTTGGGAGTGGGGGCATTGATTATCTCTTCTAAGAAAGGTTGGAGCCATAGGTACTCCATGTCAATGCCTATGCTATAGCTTTCCTTCAGTTGCTTGAGGGCCAGCATGTGCTGCTCCATCTGGTCGAGTGTCTGCAAGATTGTACTAGTGTCGTTGGGACCATCTAAGCGGTCTAAGAATGACAATCTCTCATGGATTTGAGCCCTTGAAGGTTGGCCTCATGGAGGGGCTAGGTGAGGCCCATCCACTGGGTGATTCTCAACGGCTTCTTCTACTGCCTTAGGTAAGGCTCTTTGGATTCTTATTGGACCGTTACCATCAACTGTTCAAACAAGGCATGTTGAAGGGCCTGGAACTGTTTATCGTTGAGGGACGAAGGGTCTTTACCCCTACGAGGGTCCCTCTAGAGCCTCGTGGGATTCTCTAGGTCATTGCCCTAGTGTGTTTCTTTACCTTCAGGTCTTACGGACCTCTTAGGGAAATGGCTCTCTTGCTTAGTCTCCTGCAAGTCATGATTCTCCAATTGTGATCTTTCTATGTTCACCATATTGGGTTCCCATAGACAGTGCCAAATTGATAAGCAAAGTGATCAAGTAAGCTAGGCCCAAGAGCTTCGCGAATAGCAGATCAGGATTCTGTCTGCAAATATAGCATTAGAGCCCCGAGATGTGCTCCAAGGGGAAACCTTCCAACGCTCAAGTTAGGTTTCCATTGAGGAGTAGCAAGGAGAAGGAGAGGAAAGCTAGAATTTCATACCACAGGATTGGTGATGTGTTTATATAGTTGAGGTATACTACAAGTAATTCGCCTTTGGGATAAAAATCTTGTAGCTTGTCCCATATTTATGGGATACAATTTCCTTCCAAGAAGCAGTTCCTTTTGGGGTCTATTTGGGCTTCTAGAAACGGCTTAGTCCTGAGACTTCTGAATTTAGGCTTCCTAGGTCCGTTGCCTACTACCTTAGTTCATCTTTAAGGCTAAGAAGGCTATTCAGTACTAGTCAGATAGTAGCTGCGGTACACTTCCATATTCCTATCATAATCATGCAACAAATTACAAAAGACAATAATTTTCTTTTGTAATTTGCAAGGTTAATTCTTCAACAGTTGCCATGCTTGCATGCTATAGATATACACATACCTTTTTTTTTTTCCAATTCACGAGACTTACACACATCTATCAAGCAATGCATACAATAGGATGACATAACCATAAAAAACTTAATCACTTCAAAAACATCAGAATAAGATTATTCAAAAGTTATGTTTGCAATACTTAAGCAATCAAATTTTTACATTTACCTTAATTCAATATTCCCTTTGTAGTTCTGCTAGGGTGGTAGACTTTTTTTGCTGTGAGAACCCAAAACTCTTTCAAATCTAATAATAGTTTATACATTTAAGCCAAGCTTTGATACTAATCTATCACACCCCACCCTAGACCTAAAACAAGCAAAGCTTTAGGATAAGAAAATCAGGTAAAATATGGAGGTTACTCCAATAAAAGTGAAGTCCATTTTGTAAAATAATAAGTAACAACTTCAAAATCTAAACATTGAACTATTTCTATTAAAAAAGGTTATTTGAGACAATAGTAATTACAAGTCTTGCAAGGCAAGATCTAATACTTAGGTGAATACAACTACTTAGCAATTCCAATAAAAACAAAACTTTATAGGCATGAGTAAAACACTGTACCTTGGGTCCAATTCACTCTTACTGTGAAACTCAGGATCTGATCCAATCTAGTTTTAGCACCTCTATTAATATTTTGTTCAGAAATCCAATCCATTGCTATGCAAGCATTTTCCAGTCCCAAATCCGAGATTATCAACATAATCAATAGGGAGAAGTTCAATGTCCTTAGGGTTTTAGTTAGAACTTTGGTTTTTCAGGGAAGGGGTATGCTTTACTTTGTGATTTCCTGGTGAAATTTGTAGAATAAGTAGAATTATACAAAACCATACCACTATTCCCCATTTTGTCCTATTTCATATCAAAGATAGAAGTATATTCTTTGTTCTTTGGGCTGATCACAAATAGAACCCTAAACTATTGCCCTTTTTCAGTGTAGTCACTTAATTGTCATATTCAATAATCCAGAAGTTAATGAAACATTAAACGAACCATTTATTAAATAAATTTGGACTTCCAAACTAGCAAAAACTAACATGTCTCTAGAAATAAATTCATGATAATAACAGCATTAAATAAATTTTGAACAATTGCTAATAGGTCGGGGACAATGTGTAATATTCTCCTTATCTAAAAAAATTTGATCCTCCAAGTTCATTAGTAACTCTTAACTCATGGAGTTTTCTTATATAGTTGATAGCATTGCCCATGAATACTAAATATAACAAAAACACAAATGAGATGGTTAGCAAGCAATAGTGACCTTGTCACTTGTCCAATATCCTAGAAACAATTTTTAACTCAGTTAAGACAAAGCTTGTTGCTAAAGTAATACAATCTTTCATTATGGTTCTAAGAAAATTTCATTTGCTAGCATTTTACTAAAATAGTCCAACAAATCTAACCTTCATAGCAATGAAACAGTAGTCTTTATTCAATCCTCAGTAACAAATTAAACAACAACTTCTATTTAATTCTTAGAGATCAAACACTTTGGTCACTACTAGTCATGAATCCGAGGCAGTACTTTTGCTAGCTTTGATGGTTTTAGTTCCAAATCCTAAATTTGGCTTAGAAATTGTCAAACAATTCTATTAAATCATTGTACAAGTTTAGTTCACACTTAATTATCCCAAAAGGGTTTCATATTTCTTCACTATTTTTCTCTCAAACCTCACTAGTTTTCTCTCGAGGTGGACATGCATCTAAACAAGCACTAATAAATATGGAGTGCATATGCAAATTAGAGTTGGGTAGAAAACTTCTTGGAAATCTAAAAATCCAGGGCGACACTTCATAGCTTGTCAAAATGCTAGTATTGTAATTTTTTATTATCTTTTGCTTTGATAATGATAGTAGATTTCATATGGTTAATTATTTTATGTGGTCATTTGTCTGTGATTTTTTTTTCTATTGGTCTAGAAGATAAATGATTGCAAGTTTTGGTTCTAGGTCACTTACATTTATCATCTAAACCTTTTAAGAGGAGGTGGAAAAACTGAAAAATATGTTGTAGGAACAAGTAAATGGTATTGTCAAAGTGGAGGAAGAAAAGCAAATCTAGAAGAAAAGAAGGTTAAACTGGAGAACGAGAATGTGAGATTGAAGGAAAACATTATTAAACTTGGAAGAAATGCTAGAGCTGGATAAAGATAGTGCTAGGAAAATGAAGGGAATTTTCTATATGGTCATATTCT
The DNA here is from genome assembly GCA_039654915.1 of Aquilaria yunnanensis. Classification (NCBI taxonomy): domain Eukaryota; kingdom Viridiplantae; phylum Streptophyta; class Magnoliopsida; order Malvales; family Thymelaeaceae; genus Aquilaria; species Aquilaria yunnanensis. The sequence continues at coordinate 83,527,612 of CM077598.1, forward strand.
TATTGGTTGTGTCATGGTTTGTTATATGTACTTTGTGGACTAACTAGGGGCATAGTAGTTTTTTAGTAAGGGTAATCTGGTGTTATGTGCTGGAAATTTGATTCCCAATGTGCAGAGGCAAGTTTTATAGACCTTTTTGAGCCTACTTGGCATGTGTGTATCATTCTTTTTGTTGAAGAATGATGTGTATCATAACTCTTCCCACCACACTAAAGCATAATGAGGATGTGTCAATTCTCTCTATACTTATAAATAAGTGAACTCATAAGCTAGCATACCTATCATCAAAGTATCGTAGTGACAAGTATTCAGATCATTTTTCCCAAAGAACAGAGTTGTCTACCATACTCAACCTTTCTCTATTATCTAACCAATAATTAAGAAGTATTGTTTAACTAATTAACCACTAATTGAACTAACTAACTAATGTAGTAAAAATAGTTAACTAACTAATTATCAATAGTGGAAAACGATTAGACAATCAATGATACGATACATAATACTTAGAATCAAATCCCCCGTGAATTCTATTATGTTATTCTTACTTTGGTTTGACATGCATATGATTAGCATAGACCATGGAGTACTACCTAACTTAGGTTAGCTCCTTATTACTCTTGCTCACTAACCTCTATTCTTAAGTCACCGATAGTGTGGCCAGTCCTATCGAGTTTCCTAAGAATGCATTAATTGTTCTTTGACCCAACTATTAGGCTTCATCCTGATCCAGAGGTATTATATTGCACCTATTATTCCTAGCTACAATAATATCCCTTTTATCTAGTGGTGATCCACAACAACCATATTGGATACTACCTACATATGGTCATCATCCCACAATGAATTAATACACTAGCAACTATTAAGTTGTACCTTTGCCAAATTCTTGTAACACTTTTCTAGGTAGTCTTTCGGAACATGTTACACCTCCAATATGTAGCATATAGCATGACAACATAAGATATAAGACACATCCCGTCTTCCACAAGAACACCCTTATTCATCAAGCTTTACGACATATTGAATCATACCATTTGATACCTTATGCCCTTCAACATTTCATGCCACCTCCCAATTATGGTGATCTTTGCCTTTCACTTTTAACTTCACTAGAATAATATATCCATGGTCCACCTCCCACATTTAAGAAGCTCTATGTTTCTCACCAAACCTTTACGTGATGTACTTCCTTATATCTTCCAACATTGAGTGTATTGGTTTTTGCCTAGCTTCTAGCATGGGCTTGAATCCACTAAATGTCTTACATTTTAACATGTGCTCAATGCCATTGAATGCCCCTGTTATAGCCTTCTTAGTGGAATGCTCAGTGAGGGAGGTAAGTTCATAAATCTCTAGCTTAAAGACCTTAATTAGTGGTGATTTAGCAAAAATAAAGTAAGTTATTAAAGGTTTAGTAGGTTTCGAGTAGTTTATGGCATTAAGTTTGCCCAAGGGCAAAATGGTCATTTTGTACCTCAGAGCATCGGGACATATCTCAAGAGTAGAAATGATTTTTTTTTAAAATCTAAAGCCCAAATTAGCAAAGTTTGGCAAATATTTTAATTACCTAGTTATTATTTGGGGAAGGGGTGAATTTGTAAAAATTTAAAAAGTTTTTTTGGGGGGGGGGGGCACTTCAATTACTTAAAGCTTGCAGAGGAAGAGGCTATGGCATTATTCCCTCATCCCTTCCACTTCAAATTCGTAGCTCCCTCCAACCCTCTCCGATTATTGCTCCAACTTCATCAAAATCATGGTTTATTGTGGAATTTTGGAGGCTTTTGGCATACCCATGCAAGAGATAGTTTGCTTTATGTTGTTTTTGCACCATTGAAGCTTCTTGGGACGTTTTCAAGCTTGGGCATGTTTGAATTCATGAGGTACCTTCTTCGCCAAGTTGATTTCTTGTTTTTTAAGATTTGTGGAGCTTGGGTTTTGCTTGCATATCTTTAATTTAGTGGAGTCTACCTTGTTTGTGCTTTGGAACCTAGGAAACCTTAGTGGAGTGTTTGTGCTTGAAGCTTGAAGCTTATGGTGTTTGATTCTTGCTACTTCTTTTGTAATTGAAGTAAGGGATTTATGATTGATGCACATTTGATGCCATTCATAGCTTGTTTGCTTGTTAAATTCAAGTAGTTTGATGAATGACATTAGTTGGTGGTTGGTGATGAACATGTTGGACTAGTGAAGTTTTGATGGTTTTTGTGGTGTTATGGACACCATAGGATGTAAATGGTGCATTGTGGCCTAGTGCATGTGTACATGAAGGTTTGTGGCATTTCAAGGTATGCCTAGTGCCATTGGAAGGCCTTGGAAGGCCCTAAAGAAGCTATGGCGTGAAATTTGGAATTTCTGGGTACGAGACAGTTGGCGATGTGTCACCAAGCTTTTCATGAAAATTCTAAGGGGTTTGTACTGTGGCGACACGTCTTCGTTCATTGGCAATGCGTCACCAACAACTTTGACACCCGGTAGTATTTTCTTCATAACATTTCACTCAAGTGTCTGTTTAAGGCGATTCTAGATTCCACATGAAGCTAAGAGGAGTACTATCATTTCCATGCTTTACCAAGCCTAGAATTGTCCAAGTTTAGAGGTATATTTGTTCAAAGTGAAGGCATCTTTGGTCACAATATAGCACCACTTGTTGGGTGCAAGGTTTAGTACTATCGAAAGCCTAGTTGGGCCTTCAAATTTAAGGCTTCGATATGGGAACCTCAATGCACTTAGGTGGGTTCCAAAGAACTTAGTAAATGACTCCAACCATGGTCATTGCCACTCCACTGGGGTGAACCAAGTAATGGTGGATAGGGAAGCACTAGGGATGAAGGCTTAGTGCACTTGTTGCCTAGCCAAGTTATGACTTGAGGCACAATTGAAAGCTTAGCGCATCCTTGGTTGGTTGAATGATGAGGCTCAGTACCTTGGTGATCTTGGTGAGCTTATTAGCTCGAGACACCAAGTTGGAACCTAGTATGTCTAGTTGGGTGCAAGCCTAGTACCATAGTGGCCTAAGTGAGCCAATGGCTTGAGGCACTATGTGGGAGCCTGGTACACCTAGTGAGTTTCTGAGAACTCAAGCAAGGAGTATCCACCATGTTCACCTACCTAACAATTAAAAGAACTTTAAAGTTACTGCATCAATAAGTTAAAGTTTACTAGGAGCGAGTTAGGGGCCAGAACTCGTTAGGCACAGAGTGACACGTGTGAGAGGACTGGGATGAGGAGGGGTCCTAAGGGGCTCAAGCATATGCACATATGTTAGCCCTTAGACTACAAGGATGCACAATAGACTTCATATATTTGTATATATGTGCATCCTCATTATTTTTCTTATGAGTTAAAAGATGCCTTACTGAGAATCTTTGATTCCCATTCCCTTAGCTTTTGTTGTGCATTTTTGGGTGTTGTTGAGCCAGCTACCATTGAGGGTTATTGAGCTAGGCTCATGAGCAAGTATATGGTTAATTTTAATCTTTACGATTCCAGTTTGTGGATCACTTGTTCGTTAAGTTATGGTACTAACTATAGTTTTCTTTTTTACCAACAGAGGCTAGTGAAGTACAGGGGAGGGCTTTCAAGCTTGCCACTAGGAGTTGCTTTAAGGTGGAGGCATAGTTATGGATCTCAGTAGTGTTGTTCAGTGTATAAATCTCATACACTAGTTTGCCTCCAATGTTAATGGATGAGTAGTCTACTCTAGAGTTGCTCTTGGGTGTGAGGATAGTCTACTTTTTCTTGGATGTTCACACGCGATTGATTATGTGTAGTTAACGACATGAATGCTTTGTATGCTTTGAAAATTTTGATGTTTGTTTTTAATGAAATCTTGTGGCAATGTTTTAAGTATCATTTCCTTATTTTGTTGAACAAGTTAAGGCACATACTCATGCATGATTGCATCGTACGATTAATTAAGTAGAAGCATAGTGGTTTTAAATCATGTGCATGTAATCAATTAGCTAATTGTAACTAGTGTGGGACCAGTTCCCATGGGCTTCCAAGGCAAGCCCACTAGGGGCCATGTCAGTTTGGTATTAGAGCTCGGTCATGGTCATTGGAGGCTAGGAACTAAGATCTAGTGGATTGTCCTTGTGCTGGGGTAGTTAGTGCTAACCAACATTTGTGAGTTGTCATCTAGCTTTTTGTTACCACTTTGAGTACTCAAATATAGGGACCATATTTAGTGTGTCAAGTCCCAGGAGCTGTGCATGTTTTGTATGCTAAGCAAAAAAATGCCCACCATGTTACCCAAGTGGCCCTCTTGGTCTCTATACAAATATATGTGTATTAGTTGAACCATCACATACATATTCACATGCAATTTCATGTAGAAGTAATGATGAGAATCAAATTATTTATTCCTAGCCAATATGGAATTTGAGTAAAATTCCCAAGCGCATATACAATCATACGAACACTTGATGCTATTGGTGCCCATTTTATGCGTCCAAACTTTCATACCGTGTCCAACTCAAATTCTACTCATGTCCTTCTATGCCCTAAGGGTTTTAAACCTTTTAATATACTTAAAAAATCATAGGGAAATAGGTTTGAGGCATTAAATCCATCTAAGTTTGCAATTATGGATTTTACACTTAATTGGATAGAAATGACCATATGAACAGTACATAGCAAAATCAGCCAACTTTGACATGCCATAACTCTAGCTATAGGGCACCAAATATAGTGTTTCAAAATCCAATAATTGATCTTCAAGTTTTCTAAGTGTGGTCAAAATTTCATAGCCAAATTCATTATGTATAGAAATTTATGGTAGCTGGAGTACAGGTACCAAATTTTATCCACTATTGACCATTATGCGCATACAAAATTTCATAATATTCATACACTTCATTTCTAGGTGCAAAACACACTTGGTAGTGTTCATACATGTCTTAGACACATGGGAAAACCACTCCCTTGAATTTAGAACCCTTCTAACGATCATTCATAAAAATTCCATCAAAACAGCCCATAAACACCATATGGGCAGCATTGTACATACACTTCAAGCTATACTCCAATGATCCATATATCCACCTCACACTACACATACAACATACCCAATTTCATTTACATGCATTCATGCACTACATACATGTCAATAACTTAGTTAATAAGTACACTAAGCTTCTTGGAGAACTTCAAAAGCACTAAGCACTCCAGAAACTTGAAGGGACTAGTTATTGCATAAGGCAGAAAGTACCATTACTAAAAATAGCTAATGTACTCTAAAAATCATGAAAAATTTTAATTTAGAGCTAAACATATGGAAGTTAATATACCTAAAATTTCACAAATAAATTCAAATGACACCTACTAGTTTGAATACTGTTCTTTAGGTGCTTCTGAAATGGATAGAAAGGGGGTAAGTCCCTTGAAAAAACATTAGTAAGGGCTTATCATTAGAAACATGAATTCCCAAATACATACCTAAAATCCAAAGACATAACATATATACATGAATATAGCCATCCAATTGCACAAACAAATAGAACACAATCAAATGCAATGCTAGTAGCAACACATCATTCAGGTTAGTCCATAAAGAATCAAAAAAACAATATGTAATCACTATGGTTGCCCTCCTCACGCTACTGCTTGGTCTTAGGAGGTTAATTGGTCTTATTTAGTACTAACTTGGGCTCTAGAAACCCTTATAAACACTGTCATCTTAGTGCATAAAAATAGTAAGGCTGAAACCTTGTTCATGCACTCCCCTTTAACCCATACTTGGTTCCTTGAGCTTTTTCCTCTCTTCCAAGCATGGTCTTAGCTTCATGGATGCTTGATCATCATTTGATGAAAGTAAAAAACCATGAAACATGAAGATAAAACCCTTACCTTGGGCTATAAAGGTTGAATATTACAAGTGTTGCATAATAAACCCAAAAACTAGGGTTTTTCTTATTCTTAGTGCATCCGATTGCCTTCTTTTGTGATTTCTTGTGAGCTTGAGCTATGGTGGTTATTGAAGCTTATGGAGGAGCTAAGAAGAAGGTTGTGGCTAGTGATGGTCAAAATGGCCAAGGAAAGGCAGGAAAGTCTAGATATTTTCACGACTTGATTAGCCTAACCTTAACCCTCACTTAGGTCATTATACGTATACCTTAAGTAAAGACTTTTTGACTAATCTTTAGCCAACATTTTTTACTATATGAACCATCAATGGAAGGGTGGGAAAATGATAAAAATGATCCCATTTGACCTTTTCAAAGATCATCCCAAAATATATCTTTTAAAGTTGTACAATTGAGTGCCCAAGTCTTGAAATGTTACAATAATGTCCATAGGTTACTTGTAAAACAAGCAATCCTTTAGGGCTTCCTTGAGGGCCTAGTAACCATTGTGTGAAATTTTTAAGGAGGTGTAGTTTCACACTTTATCCCTTATATTTCATTCTCTATGGAAAAAATTATGCTATATAATGGTTTATAACCATTATGCATTTACAATATAATTTTTAGATTTTTGGAGGTGGTAACACTTTGGCTGGAGGTTGCAATGGTGAAACTAGGTCAGGTTTGCTTTCAAATGCTAAGGTCTAGGAATGGATCCTAGCAATCTAGTGTGGCAACATTGGGGAAATTGGTTCAGCTTGCTCCAAGGCGGGGAAACACCTTGGCTTAAGTAGTTGGGATGTAACCATCATCTTAGAAATTATTTTGGAACTCATGTGAGGTAGGCTACATAGGAGGATATGGAATCCTCCAAGGTGGGGAGTGCCACTGGTCCAGGTGGATTTGTCCAAAAGTTCTAAAAGTTTAACCCATAAATCTGAATGGGTTGGGCAACATTGAAAAGAGCTGAGGATGCACTAACTTAAGTCATGTTGGCTACAAAGAAGCAAGAGTAGTACTCTCATACTTTCTCATTGAGAGCATGAGCTTGAGGCCAAGTTTCCCCAAGGCCTTGAGCTAGCATATGAAAAAGTTTGACAATTGTTGAGGTGGACACTGTCAATTGGTGGAAGATGAAGCAACTCTAAAAAAAGATTTAGGTGAGTTGAAGACATGAGACTACGAGGTAGAGGCTAGCTTATCCGACCTAGTAGGAGCATGGGTGGCACATCCATAGTGCAAAAGTCAACCTGAGATCGAGGAACAAGAACAGATTATGTAAAAGAAGGGGCTTATGCCTAAGGTGCAAAAAGTGCATTGTTCTTATAATTCATTTAAGAATTGTTGCCAATGGTTTGAGTGGTCATCAAACCAGTCTCATATTTGGGCTCGGTTAAGTTAAGACCAACCTAGGAAGTTTTTCCCCAATAGAGGTTGACTCCTCTGTTGCCGCAAGGCGTCAACCTAGTGCACTTGAGTTAAGCTTTGCTTGAGCAGTCAAGTGGTTAGAGTAGGCAGCAACTAGCCAGGAGTGACGGTAGTTGTAGTGAACTCACTGGCAGTGCATGGCTAGTGTGAGGTAAGTCTTTAACCTTTCACTAGTACTCTAGTTACTTTGATGGAGTTCTTGCATCAGTTTACTAACGGGTATGCTAAGCAAATTTACCATGGATGATCCACCTGAGAGATTTTACATGGCTAACCTGACAAGGCCCTTCGCAGACATGCCTAAGAAGCCTGTGGGAACTTTTCCCACACTAGTCACAATTGGCTAATTGATTACGCACACACTAGTTAAAAATTTTATGGTTCTAGTTGATTAGTCCTAATATGCAATCATGCATTAGTATGTTCTTTGACTTGAATGGTAAAATAAGTAATAAAAAGATAAAACATTACCCAGGATTTTTACTAAAATCCAAGTTTCAAAGTAGTCAAAGCATAGAAAAGTAGACTATGCTTGTACCCAACTTGAATGGTAAAATAAGTAATAAAAAGATAAAACATTACCCAGGATTTTCATTAAAATCCAAGTTTCAACGTAGTCAAAGCATACAAAAGTAGACTATGCTTGTACCCAAGAGCGACTCTAAAGTAGACTACTTAAACATGAACATTGGAGGCAAACTAGTGTATGAGAACTATACACTGAACAACACTACTAACATCCATAACTAAGCTTCTACCTTAGAGCAACTCCCAGTGCCAAGCTGCCAAGCCCTCCCTTGTGCTTCACTAGCCTCTGTTGGCCAAAAAGGTGATTGCAGTTAGTACCATAACTTAACCAACAAGTGAACCACAAACTAGAATCATAAAGATTGAAATAAATCATATACCTACTCATGAGTGTAGCTTAACAACCCTCAATGGTTGCTGGCTCAACAATACCCAGAACTGCACAATAAAAGCTAAGGGAGTGAGAATCAAAGATTCTCAGTAAGGGATCCTTCAACCTGCAAGAAAAATGCTAAGGATGCACATATATAAAATATATATAAAGTCTACTGTGTGCGCTTGTAGTTTAAGGGCTAATATATGTGCATATACTAATTCCCTTGGGACTACTTCTTATCCTAGTCCTTTCACGGGTGCCACTCCGTGCCTAGTAAGTTCTAGCCACTAACTCATTCCTAGTAAGCCTTAGCTTACTGACGTAGTAACTTAACCTTCCCTTGGTTGTTGTGTAGGTGAACATGGTGGATGCTCCTTACTTGAGTTCCAAGAAATTCACTAGGTGTACTAGGCCTCCACATAGTGCTTTATGTCTTTAGACTTGCCTAGGTCACTTGTGTACTAAGCCTCCACCCAAATAGGTGCACCAGGCTCCCACTTGGTGTCTTGAGCGAATAAGCTCACTTGCACCACCAAGGTACTAAGCCTCGCCATTTAACCTATCAAGGATGTACTAAGCTTTCATTTGTGCCTCAAGTGACAACTTGGCTAGGGCACAAGTGCACTAAGCCTTTATCCATGGTGCTGCACTATCCACCATTACTTGGTTCACATAAGTGAGGTGGAAATGATCATTGTTGGACTCATTTACTAGATTCTTTTGGAACCCTCCTAGGTGCACTAAGGTTCCCACATTAGAGCCTTAAATTTGAAGGCCCAACTAGGCTTCCAATAGTACTAAAGCTTGCACCGAACCAATGGTGTTCTATTATGGCCAAACATGCCTTTAGTTTGAACTAAAATAACTTTAAACCTAGGAAATTCTAGGCTTGGTGAAGTTATGTAAATGATAGTGCTCCCTCTTAGCTTTGTGTGGAATCTAGAATCGCCTGAATCGGACACCCAAGCAAAACGTTATGAAGAAAACATTACCGACTATTAAAGCTATCGGCAATGCTTCTTCATTCAAATGAACGAAGATGTGTTGTCACAATACAAAACCCTTGGAATTTTCATGAAAAGGTTGGTGATGCGTGATGTGTCCCCAACTGTTTTGTGCCCAGAAATTCTAGATTTCACGCCATAGCTACTTTGGGGCCTTCCAAGGCCTTCCAATGGCCATTGGGATGTCTTGAAATGCCTCAAACCTTTATGTATACATGCACTAGGCCATAATGGACCATTTAAAAGCAATCCTATGGTGTCCATAAACACCACACAAACCATCAAAACCTCTATAGTCCAACATGTTCATCACCATCCACAAACTAATGCCATTCATCAAATTACTTGAATTTAACAAGCAAACAAGCTATGAATGGAATCAAATATGCTTGAATTAGAAATCCTTTACCTCAATTCACCTTGAACTAGCAACAATCAAGCACCAGAAGCTCAAACCACAAGCTTCAAAGGGTTCCAATAGGTTTCCTAGGTTCCAAAGAACAAACAAGGTTCATGTCACTAAATTAAAGCAATCCAACGAAAACCCAAGCTCCACAAAGCTTAAGAAACAAGAAAACAACATGGGCAAGAAGTTACCTCATGAAATCAACCATGTCCAAGCTTGAAAAAGCCCCAAGAAGCTTCAATGGTGCAACAACAACACAAAGAAAGCTACCTTTTTCTTGGTATGCCAAAAGCCTCCAAAATTCCACAAGAAATCATGATTTTGATGAAGTTGGAGAAAGAATTGGAGAAAGTTGGAAGAAGCTACGAATTTGAAGTGGAAGGGATGAGGGAATAATGACTTCCTCATCTCTTCCAACCATTTTTAAAACAACAAACTTCCCCCCCAAACTAATTTAATTTTTGCAAACTTACCAATTCCCCAAATAGTAGCTAGGTAATTAAAACCTTGGCAAACTTTGCTAACTTGCACTTTGGGTTTTGAAAACTTCATTTTTACTCTTGAGACTCATCCTAATCTTCCAAGGTGCAAAATGACCATTTTGCCCCCGGGCAAACTTAGTGCAATAAACTTCTCAGAACCAACTAAACCTTTAATAACTTGATTTTGCTAATTCACCTCTAATTAAGGTATTTAAGCTAAGGATTTATGAACTTACCTCACTCATCGAGCATTCCACTAGGAGAGCTATAACATAACCACCTCCTAATAGTTAATTAAAGTGATGGTGAAATTATTTTTTCTACCAAGTTGGTGGGTTGATGCGGCAAAAGCCATGAGTTCATCATTTCAATGTGAGGATGATACAGTACAATCATGGTATGGTAGTTAAGTATAGAAGGTGGAGATGGTTGTTTGTAACCATAGATAAGTGAGGAATAGTTGTTGCTGAGGTGCTTGATACTGTTTGAAGCCGTGAGGCCTAAAAGGTGCTCAAGAAGTTTAGTAAGACTAGGAGTATGTCAGAGCCTAGTGAACGGGTCGAGTTGTCCAGCTGACCACCAAGCCAAAAATACCTAGGTTGGTCCAGAATCTAGTGGTACCTCACAACTCAGCTAGGGACCTCATAGGTGTTTTACACATGGGGTAGGGTTGGTGGCTGAGAAGCAAATTTACTAAGGACACACTCGACGAGTTAATCTAGCATGTGTAGGATGTTGGGCTCTATGTGTAGGAAAGTGAAAAGATTGAGTGTGTAGGCTTCGGGCACCTAGGATACTTCGAGTAAAGCAACTGAAATGTCAAGACCTTTAACTTGGGTAGCCTCTCGGTAGCTAAATCGCCGAGTGTTGGGTGGCCTAAGCCAAGGGGCCACGGATAAGGCCTAAGGGCTGCTAGCTGCTTGAAGGCCTTGGCATTCATACCAGAGAGAATTTCTCTTATAGGCATGCCGGTGTAAGGGGCTCCAAAGTTATGAAAGTAGTAGGATCATGATACTTGGGTGGTGTACGGGTACCTTGCCCAGTGCACTGGTATGTTTGATGCATAGGGGCCATCCAAGGGGATCATTTGAAGACTCATGCTTTAGGGTGGGCTGGGACATTCAACTCTTAATAGTTCACTCATTTGGAAGAGCCCTAGAGTATAGTGGAGCTTGGAGTGAAGTATCCTTTAGGGTTTTATTAGTGGATGTGGCAACGCCATATTACACTAGTGACACACTTAGTTTAGTGATCGTTAGGAGTTTTTAGGTACCAAACCTAGAGTGAGGAAATAACTGTGTAAGAGTTAGTGGACAAAGATTCATACTTGATAAGCTAGCTTGGACTAAGGGGTTTGGTACAAGAGTATGAGTGTCAAACCTAGAGTGGAATTTTTTCCAGTGTAAGTGTTAATGGACAAGTTTAACTTGTTAAGTTAGCTTACAATAGTGGGTTTTGGCACACAGAAGATATTGAAGGAAACTTGTTGATAGTGAATAGGCCTTTAAAAGCTTGTTAAGCTATCATACACTAGAGGACTCGACATAGAGTTTAGTTCGGAGGATTCATGATCACTAGCTTTGCTAGGATAACTTGGAGTAGTCAGATGTCCTTCAGCAGTACCATGTGCTGAAGGTAGGGAACGGCCATACCATAGTCTTCAAGAATAAAAATTACATTAAAGTGTTTCGACTGACTAAGGTCAGGCTAAGGTAAGGAGAATAATGAGCAGAAATCAAACTATAGTTAGAGTGAGCACAATGAATGGCATTGGCCGTAGTACCTATACAAGACAGGACCAAATTCAAGTGCCCTGAAGGCATTAGCTGAATGGGTCGGGTAGTTCTATGCCAAATTGGTTGTTGTGAAACTGACACCCACTTGTAGGTTTGGTTGGAATACGTTGGCACCACATCCCAGTATATTGTTTGAGGTGTGGAGATTGAATTTAGTGGACAAAATTCTCCAAGGTGGGGAGAATGTTATAGCCCTTCTAATGGAATGCTCGGTGAGGGAGGTGAGTTCATAAATTTTTAGCTTAAAGACCTTAATTGGAGGTTAATTAGCAAAAATCAAGTAAGTTAGTAAAGGTATAGTAGGTTTCGAATGGTTTATGACACTAAGTTTTTAATTACCTAGTTACTATTTGGGGAAAGGGTGAATTTGCAAAAATTTAAAAAGTTTAGGGGGGGAAAGGTTTTTATTATTTAAAGCTTGTGGAGGAAGAGGTCGTGGTACTATTCCCTCATCCCTTCCACTTCAAATTCGTAGCTCCCTCCAACCCTCTGCAGCTCTTACTCCAACTTCATCAAAATCATGGTTTCTTGAGGAATTTTGGAGGCTTTTGGCATACCCAAGCAATAGGCACCTTGCTTTGTGTTGTTTTTGCACCATTGATGCTTCTTGGGGTATTTTCAAGCTTGGCATGGTTGAATTCGTAAGGTACCTTCTTGCCCAAGTTGATTTCTTGTTTCTTAAGCTTTATAGAGCTTGGGTTTGCTAGGATTTCTTTAATTTAGTCCCATGAACCTTGTTTGTGATTTGGAACCTAGGAAACCTTAGTGGAGACTTTGTGCTTGTAGCTTGAAGCTTATGGTGCTTGATTCTTGCTAATTCTTATGTAATTGAGGTAAGGGATTTATGATTGATGCACATTTGATGCCATTCATAGTCTGTTTGCTTGTTAAATTCAAGTAGTGTGATGAATGACATTAGTTGGTGGATGGTGATGAACATGTTGGACTAGTGAGATTTTGATGGTTTGTGTGGTGTTTATGGACACCATAGGAATAGTTTAAATGGTGCATTGTGGCCTAGTGTATGTTTACATGAAGGTTTTAGGCATTTCAAGGCATCCCTATGGCCATTGGAAGGCCCCAAAGTAGTTATGGCACAAAACATGGAATTTTTTAGCATAAAATAGTTTTGGACTCATCGTCAATGGATGGTGATGAGTTGCCAAGCTTTTCATAAAAATTCTAGGGGGTTTTGTATTGTGGCGACGGGTCTTCATTCATTGGCAATGTGTCACCGATAGCTTTAACACTTAGTAGTATTTTCTTCATAACTTTTCGTTCAAGTGTCCATTTGAGGTGATTCTAGATTTCACATTAAGCTAAGAAGGAATACTATCACTTCCATGCCTTTACCAAGCCTAGAATTTTTAAGGTTTAGAGGTATTTTTGTTCAAAGTGGAGACATATTTTGGCCACAATATAGCACCAATAGTGGGTGCAAGGTTTATATAGCACCATCGGAAACCTAGTTGGGCCTTTGGATTTGAAGCTTTGATGTGGGAACCTTAGTGCACCTAGGTGGGTTCCAAAGAACCTAGTAAATGAGTCTAATCATGGTCATTGCCACTCCACTAGGGTGAACCAAGTAATGGTGGATAGGGGAGCACCATGGATGAAGGCTTAATGCACTTGTTGCCTAGCCAAGTTGTAAGGAACAAGTGAAAGCTTTGTGCATCCTTGGTAGGTTAAATGATGAGGCTTAGTACCTTGGTGATCTAGGAAAGCTTATTAGCTCGAGACACCAAGTTGGAGCCTAGTATTCCTACTTAGGTGGAGGTTTAGTACTATAGTGGCCTAGGTGAGACAATGGCTCGAGACACTATGTGGGAACATAATACACTTAGTGAGTTTCTTAGAACTCAAGCATGGAGTATCCACCATGTTCACCTGCACAACAATTAAGAGAAGGTTAAAGTTATTGCATCAATAAGCTAAGGCTTACTAGGAGTGGGTTATAGGACAGAATTTGCTAGCCATGGTGTGACACTTGTACGAGGACTAGGATGAGGAGGGGTCCTAAAGGACTCAAATATATATGCATATATATATATGTATATATGTTTGTCCTTAGTATTTTTTTTTCATGTTGAAAGATCCCTTACTGAGAACTTTGATTCTCACTCCTTTAGCTTTTGTTGTGTAGTTTTGGGTGTCGTTAAGCTAGCAACCATTGAGGGTTGTTGAGCTAGGCTCACGAGCGAGTATATGGTTTATTTTAATCTTTATGATTCTGGTTTATGGATCACTTGTTGGTTAAGTTATGGAACGAACTGCAATTGTCTTTTTGGCCAATAAAGGCTAGTGAAGCACAAGGGAGGGCTTTGGAGCTTGCAACCGGGAGTTGCTCTAAGGTGGAAGCTTAGTTATGGATTTTAGTTGTGTTGTTCAGTGTATAGTTCTCATACTCGAGTTTGCCTCCAAAGTTTATGTATGAGTAATGTACTCTAGAGTTGCTCTTGGGTGTGAGCATAGTCTAATTTTGCTTCGATGTTCACACGCAATTGATTATGTGTAGTTAACCACATAAATGCTTTGTATACTTTGATAGTTTTGATGTTTGTTTTTAATGAATGCCATGGCAATGTTTTAAGTATCATTTCCTTATTTTATTGAACAAGTTAAAGCACATAATCATGCATGATTTCATAGTAGGATTAATTAACTAGAAGCATAATGGTTTTAACAAGTGTGCATATAATCAATTAACTAAGTATGACTAGTGTGGGCCAAGTTCCCATAGGCTTCTTGGGTAGGCCTATGAGGGGCCATGTCAGCCCCACATATGTTGTTTTGGTAAACATCAATTTGAGCTCCTTATTGAAGAATGCTTTACATCAACACTTTGGATCAATTTCCAACACATCTTCTTTGTCAGTATGTGCGTGTGAGTAACTACCTCCAATGCATCCTAAAATTGTGCAAGCCATGTGCCATTTGCAGCTGCTTAGAAAAAACCCTCAAACACATCTCTTGAATATCTATTCCCAAAGTTAGCATAAATATTTTTTGTGCCCTTCCTATGCTCTAAATTAGGGAGCAACACCTCAATAGTAGGAATTAGATCTTGTTGTTGCACCAAATAAACATGTTACACCAAATAAGCACCATCGTATAATAAGCATGTATACTATTTGTTGTCTATAAGTATAGTATAGTAAATTGGTTATAATATTTAATTATTAACGATATTTCTTAAGTATACTATATTTTTTAGCCCTTAAAACCAAATAATGCGTTGGAATCAAATTATTGCAATAGTGAACTTCTGACACTTATAGCTTTTCGCACTAGAAAGAATTTTGAGCTAAACTTCTACGCCAAGTTGCCTTAAAAGATATTTTACTCATTGAAATTTTTGGATTCCAAAAATCTTTCTTGTGAAATTTTTTTGAAATTTTCAAAGTTGTTAATTGGCACACAAGATATTGTTCTAGTATCTCTATAGGTTTGATTTGCACCTTGACTTTTAGTTTCTAATATTTTTTAAACATATAACTTATTTTTAGGCACCTCTTAGTAATAGAATTTTGCTCATTAACTTGGACTAGGTTTACAAGAAGATTAAAAGAGATGTTAATATAAATTTACTCTTTTATCATATTTATCTTGATACTTGCTACAAAACATGGTTTTAATGTACTTGAAGTTTAATTAGCTTTTATGCTCTATTTGTTTCCGATTTGTGCTTACTCAGTTAAGCTACCTAATATTTTAAATTATAGCTAGTTTTGGCTTTGTTTGCGTAAAAGGCTATGTGACTTCCCCATTTGAGTTTAAATTACTAAAGCAAATTGGAATAAGTACAACAATAAAAACTAGAGGGTTGCCAGAATAAATGGTGTTAAGTTATTAAATTATTTAACTAACCTTTTGCCGGTCAAATTTGATTATTCATCTTTTGTTCTTTTAAATGTCAATGTCAATTATAAATCTCTCCAAAAACGAAGTCCAAGAATCCCTCTTGATCTCCACAACCACACATGCCATCAAGAACATTTGATCATTGGCATCTTTTCCAATTGTAGTTAGCAATTCTTCCTTAACAAGAATTTTGTGGAAAAATCCATCAACTCCAATCACACACCTATACCCAACTAAAAACCCTTTCTTGCATGCATCAGAGCATATGTACATTTTTCTAAATACAAAATTTGGAACATCCTGAGTTGGTATTAGAGCAAGCTTAACTATTGTATATAGATTACACATCAAGGGCTCACCTACAAAATCTCTTAAAAGACTATACCCTCTTAATCATGGAAAACTAACATTGAGTTTTAATTCACCATTCACTTTTCCTTTCAAATGTTTGATTTTGATTGATGATTCATCCTTTAGAGTTTTATGGTAATTTTTTGCCAAATATCTTATTGTCACCAACCATAGGTTGTACTTTTTGCCACACATATATGATTTTATTATGCATTTGATTTGAATACACTTTAGACTTCTATTGTGTGATACCCATACATAAAGTGGACAGTTGAGATTGCATCTTAGCTTAAGCCTTTTATGCTCATTTACTTTTAGTCATATATCTCTCTAAGTTTGCAGTACATATTCTATTGTTGCATCTTTGAATTCAATGTTATTATCAAAACATATCCCAATGTCAAGGTCAATAGTCACATTGGGTATTTATTCCTCCTAAATCAAATGTTTGGCTCACCTTTGTCATCATTAATGTCTATATTCGAATCAGCCTCACCTGGCTCATTAGAAAATAAATATTTTGTTTTCTCTACATCAATGATATCTGCATCAACCAGATAATCTTTATTCAAGTTCTAATTATAGTTTGAATTAGTGGCTTCTTCACCCTAAGGGTTAGAGTTCCTCATCCCCTGACATATTTTCACAACCATAATTTTCTTTACTAATCTCAATGAACTTGTCACGATACTGTCTCATATTTATCCTTGCTTGTGTGAGCTCCTCGTCATGATCATAATCTTTAGGCAAGCCATCTAGCCCAAAGAATTATCTAGTGTACTATCATTCATTAACTCATAAGTCATTATAAGTGGTAACATTTTTGCCCATCATATTCTTATTTTGTAATGCCTCCTTCTTATTATCTACAGCTATTACTCTACAATTTGAAGCAACACTTGAGTTAACTTCCTTTGTTTGTTCTTAACCATTTGCATGACTTGTCAATGGAATTTCACTCAGTTGAATAACACAGTTCACTAGTAATTACCTTTGCAGAAGAAGCATAACAAGAAGCTATAGCTTTGCCTATATGTTGCCTAACTTACAACTCTTCATGCTCTATCTCAAAAGGAGAGAAACCCTTATTACGATGTATATGCACAAATACAGCTAGCCTCTCTAAAAAAGTTCTACAAAAGTTTCTATAGTTGTATACCCATGCCATATCAACTGCATATCTTCAAGCTCAATAATAATTGTCCAGGCCCTTTGGAAAGAAAAAACATTCTTCACCTTATACATACCTCTACTCTAAATGAATTTCACAAAATCATGTCATCCATTGAAATAATCACAACCTACACATACCTTTTTTGTCCCACCTTTATATCTATAAGAGAAGTAACGTAATCTTCTGCCATGATGGGCTATATATTTGAAAAGAACTTTATTTTCATCTATCCACTTATAGCCATGATAAAATCTCATGAGTTTATTTTCTACTTAAGTCAACCAATAATCAATATTCATAACTATATTCTCCTCTATACCCCAAACATACATAGCTTCCCCACACTAATGACAACATTGATTGGGATTTTCAACTATTTAAAACTAACAAAAAATCTCTACAACATAAGGCCCAAAACAAATCATAATCGAGATACATATTACTTCTCACAGACCTAACCTCGTAATATGATATAAAAATCAATTTTCAATTTCAAATACTCTATGACGACTAGTATTTACCAATTTTAACAAACCCAAAAACATAGTATTTTTCCCTCCAACAACAATGCATGCCTAGCTTTATCATCGCCACCTTCTATTGGTTCACCGATTATAGTTTACCACTTTTGATCCTCAAAATCAACAAGAATTTAAATTTTCTCAAAATTTTTTCACTAATTTAACCAATTTTGGATTTTGCTATGAAAAACATACTGTCAAGAGTCCTTGACTATTCCATTTCTCTTTTTAGCAAGTTGCTATGAATAGCTTATTGCCATGTAAGTGTCCATGGTTAGATTTCCATGTACACATTGAAAAAAATGTCCAATGGGTTGGTTTACAGCTTTTTAAAAACATTCGTTGGAGATTGGACCTAAAAACATTTAGAGGTAGATTAGTTTTAACCTAAAACATAGGTCAGGTATTTGATATTTTTTGCCTTTACTTTTTTTAAAAATTTGAAAATATCTTGTTAACAATTGGAACTAGTTCTATACCTATCCCATGAATGGGATTATCATCTAAAAAAATTATTATACATTTAATTGAAATTTCTATATAATTATAAATAATTTTTTTGATGTAAATTTATGATTTAGTGGAACAATAATAAACATAAGAATGTTATAAATATGAAATTGTTTTATCCTAATGGTTTGTATATCTTATGCAAGAAGCTATATTTCATGCAATTTCTTTATCTATATAAGTCAAATTTAAAGATATGAATGAAAACAATTCTACAAAGAAAAATTAATAATCTTCAAAATATAAAGAAATGATGCTCAAATAACAAAAATTAAGCTATATCCAAAAAGTTGACAAAATTATGAAGATATTTACTTGTCTTCATTGTCCTTAAAGTAAATGGTCGTCATAACATTGGCATTATAAAAGTATGACATTTGTTACCATAAACAGAGAAATGCATATCCATAGTCAAAGTGTGTGTATATACGTACGGTAAAATCCATCGGGGGTCACTTAGCTTATTTTTATGTCCTAATTGGGTACCTCACATTCAAATTGTCCTAGTGAGGTACCTTACCTCTTATTATGCGTCCTATCTGGGTACTTTTCATTAATTTCAAAGTTATGTCTGACGAAAAATATTGGTGTGACATAAAAAAGTAGAAAAATAAATCACAAAATAACGCTAGTAGTGTCGCGGAACAAGGTCCTAATGCCCTGAATTACTTGACTTTTAGGCTCTTAGGGACTGAATCCTACTAAGTTACTATTGGCTAAATATTACTCGTCAGTAAATTAAAATAATTTGCATGCAACTAGTTACTTAGCCTACCCTACAAAAAGATATGCATGCTTTCATCTTGGCAATGCAAACAAATAAGTAAACTATTTGAAAAACATTGCTCGAGCATTTCATTTAAAACATACTTAAATCATGTCAAGACAATAAAATACTAGTTACTTCGACTTCAAGTAATATTTTTGTGCACACTTAACATCACTAGCATGCACCCAAAAATAACTCAATGGTTTGCACCACAATGTATCCTAATGGAGGCAACATCTTAGTACACAAGGTACTATTTACGCAAGACAAAAACCTAACTAAGATCCTTCACTTGAGCCCCACCTTTGAGCTATCAAAGCTCCAAGTACAAGCCTTTCCTTAGTCTTTGTGCACCACTTAGCCTCTACACTATAAAGGCACAAAACTTAGTTAGCACATAGCTTAGTCCACAAGTAAACTCAGAATCACAAGGATTCTAAAGAAATAGTACCTACAAAAAGGGAAAGCTTAGCCCACAACTATCCACTAGTTGTTAAGCCTGGTGTTAGAACCTGCACAACAAATTTAAGGGAGTGAGTACATGAATGTATTCAGCATGGGTCCCTTGGGGAACCTGCAAAGAAGATAGCAAGCAAACAAGCATGCAAACATGACAAAAAAAAACAATCAAGGAATCAACCAACAAGCATCTCAAGACAATAACATGGAAGATATGCAATGCATGAATGTATGACATATAACTCACTCAATCCTTAGGACTTCTTGCACCTTAGGTGACTTATAATTGCCGTGAGCTCAAACGTCAGAGGTACTTAAGACACTAGCCTTCGTATCCTGAATACTTTACATCCCTTAAGTCCCACTTACGGGTCCTAGAGTAAGTCGTCACCCCTTCTCAAACTTACTCGCCTTACCCTTAATTTATTGTACAGGGTAGCCATTTTATGTGGTTTAACTTGCCAAGCTTTTGGGGCTTAGCTTAGAGCTCCTTAGTGGCACACTTACCTAACCAAATGGTTCGGTTGGGATTTTCTTAGGTTTCTTATTCAATTCCCTGAGGCTCGAGACCTTTTCCTACAAGGCCAATGTAGCCTCTGAAACTGGCCTAATCCCCCTTAGTGCCCTCTCGACAACTTGACCACTTTTAGCCTTTAGCCACTCTATTTAGCTCTTCCTTGACCACAATACTTAGCTACCTCTTAAATAATTCATAATTCTTAACTTAGGAATGAGTCTAAGACCTAACTAAGGCTACGGAACATCTTAAATTAGCCTAGGGATGATAACCGAGAGTTTGAAGCATTTTTAGGATGCCCCAAGCTTGAGGTACTAATGCCTTGGCGACGCCATCAGTGACACATCGCGAAAGGCATCAATGCTCTGTAATCTTGACCTCCAACGGTGATACGTCACCAAATGGTGTAGCCAATGCATTATAGCATTGCGCGACAACATGTGAACTTGCACGAAACTTGCTCAAACTTTCCCATCACAAGTTCAATTTAAGTGGGTCTTGTTTCTACTTCATTCCCACACATAATACTACATTTTTATGCATTATTTGAGCTAAATTAACATGAACCCTTACCTCAAATTCTGCCATGAAGCAATAATCGAAGCATACTCTCACTTGAGCTCAACCAAGCTCTTTTAAGTTCCAATCATAAAACCAACGTGATATGGCACCAAGAACCTCAAATCAAGACCATTTCTAGCTACACGTACAACTTAGAACTTTCCCAAGTAAAATCAAGAAGCTTACCTTAGGTTCCATGTCCAAAACAAGCATCAAAGAGCTAGATTGAAGGAAGAACACTAAAAAGGAGCTTGAGGCTTCTTGTAGTCACCTTAAGGCCTTCAAATTCAATGAAAATTTGTTGAATTAGGGAGCTTTGGAGCAGAAATTTTGGTCGGGAGAAGGAGCTACGAATTTTTGGGAAGGAAATAAATGGGTAAAGGAAGTCAACTAGCCAAAATATCCTAACCATCCCATTAAAACATACTTCTTGTTTTCATACTCCTTAACCCCTAAATTCTCCTTTGTTTCAATTTAATCACCAAACACTCACCTAAAATCACCCCTCCTTGGTCCTAAAGGATGCACAAAAACTTCCGACACTTAGCCTCTTGGACACTTAAGCCACTTAAGACATAAATGGCCTATTTGAGCACTTAGTGCAACTTTTTACTATTTTCCTTCAAAGATGGTTCTAATAGCTAGGATAACTAATGGTCTTGACTTAGTTAGGCCAAATTCCTTACATGACCCCAATTTCATCAAAATTATAGTCATGTTATTCACTTGGGTCAAAATTATCATTTTGCCCCCTTTTTAACTTTTAGGTGCCAAACCACACTTAGGAACTCATTTACTTAATTAAGCTTGTCTTTCTTGCTTAACAAGGTGATAACTTGAGGTACTTAATTAAAAAAACTTTAATAAAAATACTTATTTGGTTAAAACCGGTCATGGACTAGGAGAGTCATCACATCCTCCCTTCATTCAGAAATTTGGTCCTCAAAATTCTGACTTAGTTAGGTGAGCTCACTTGGATATTGCCTCAGCATATCCTACTTGGTCTCCCAAGTGGCCTCTTCCTCCCTATGGTTAGACCATATGTGGCGGAACAGGGCCCCAGTGCCCTGAATTGCTAACACTGGTAGGCTCTAGGGAACTATGATCCCACTTAAGTTACAATTGGCTAGTTATTACTCATAAAATACCTTAAATCATTACGTGCAACTAGTTACTTAGCCTACCCTGCATAAGAAATATGCATGCGTTGTCCTGGCTATGCAATAATAATTAAATTTAAAACTTCATTGAAAATAGTGCCGCGGTAATTACTGAAAACATAAATCAAATAAGCCAAGACATAAATCTTTAGTTGCTTTAACTTCAAGTAACAACTTTGTGCATACATTTCTAACTTATATGCACCCAAATGTAACTCTAGTGTTATACACACCAATGGACACTAGTAGAGGCAATCTATGTAAGAAATTACCATACATATAAAAGAAGCATCTCATAACTACTAAGATCCATCCTTAGCTCTTCACCCAAGCAAGCTAGCTTCAAGTGATGAGCTACACTTTCCTTGTACTCACTTAGCCTCAACTGTAAGGCAAACACTTTGGTCAGTACTTACTTATGCCGTAAGTAACTTAGAAAACATGAAGTTTCCTACTTAGAGAATACCTTTGAACAAATAAAACTTAGCTTTAACAGCTGCCCCCTTACCAACTGTTAAGCCCAAACAAAACTGCTTAAACCTGCACAACACTTAAGGGGTGAGTACTTCAAAATACTCAGTAAGGGATTAGTGCCTGCAGGGAAAAGCAATGCATGCATGCAAAGCACAACAAACATATAAATAGACATCATACAAAACAAAGCAACCAACCAACAAGATAACCAGAAGCAGGAAAATAAACAACAAACATTGCAAGTGATGGATGGATGGATGGATGGATGGATGAATGAGTTATGCACATGCAAATGCACTTAGGACTTCCTTACACCTGTAGGTGCTGGACTTGTCGTGAGCTCTTACGACTGGGGTACTTGGATACTGGCCCTCGTATCCTATGCTAGCACTTAACTACTAACCCCTTGAAGTCCACTTACGGGCACCTTAGAATAAGACCTTGCTTACTCAACCTTAACCGCCTTGACGAGCTACTTAGAGTAAGTTTCCACTTACTCACTCCTTACCCGTCTCTTCCCTTAACTTATTGTGCAGAGTAGCTACCTTATGTGGTTCAACTTACCAAGCTTTTAAAGCTTAGCTTAGGGCCCCTTAGTGGCTTACTTACCAAACTATAAAGTTTGGTTGGGATTCCCTTAGGTTTCCTTTTCATTGACCAGGTTTATGACATTCTACTCGGCCAACGAAGAGTCTGAAACCCGACTTAATCCCCTTAGTGCTCACTTGAGAACTAAAGCACTTTAACTTCCTTAGCCACCACTACTTACCCTTCCTTAACCACACCACTTAGCTACTACCTATATAATGCATAATTCCCAACTTAGGAATGAATTCTAGACCCAACTGAGGCTACGGAACGTCTTAACTTAGCCTAGGGATGGAAACTGAGAGTTTGAGACACTCTTAGGATGCCCGGAGCTTAAGGACAAAATGCCTTGGCGGCGCCGTTGGTGATGTGTCGCCAAAGGCATCAGCGTTCGGAAAACTTTTGCATTTCTCGGTGACGCATCTCCACCGGCGACGCGTCGCCAATATGGCGTCGACACTGGCGACGCGTCGCCAATGCTTTCCAGCATTGCGCGACAGCGTGCGACCTTGCGCGAAAACTGCTCAAACTTTCTCATCCCATAACCAAATCACTTGGGTCTTGTTTCTAACTCATTCCCACACAAAAGACTACATTTCTATGCATTATTTGAGCTTAATTAACTTAAATCTCTTACCTCAAATCATCTTGAAAGCAAGAACAAGCTATGAGCACCTCCAAGCTCCAATGGGTTCCCTTGAGTTCCAAGCTTGAAATCAACCAAATTGGACACCAATAGCACGAAGTTAAGACCATTTCTAACCATTTAACAACCTTAAAACTAACCCATAAGGATCAAATACGTTTACCTTTGGGTTTGAATCAAAACTTGCAAGAACAACTCCAAATGCACCAATTCCATCAAAACGAGCTAAGGGCTTGTTGGGACTGCTTCGGGACCTTCGAATTCCATGTAAACTTGAGTGATTTGGGAGGTTTGGGAGAAGAAAGCAAGGGAGGAAGGTGAGCTGCGAAAATGGCTAATGGGGGAGATGATGAATAGTGTCATCTCCTCCATTTAAACCAATTTAGCCCAAGTTTCATCCTCTTGTCACCTTGGCCCTTAAACTTTGTTTTGCAACACTTAGGCCACTTAAACACTCCCATTTCTATCACTCCTTGGTCCCAAAGAAAGGTTATTCTTACCCAAACACACTGCCCTTGTGTCACCTAGCCATTATAAGACATAATAGCTTAAATTCTTACTTAGTGCATTTTTCACCCTTAACTTAAGAAATTGGTTCAAATGGCTATAAATTCCTATGGTCTTAACTTAACTAGCTCAAAACACTTGCATGGACCTAATTTTTCCAAAATTACGGTCATGACACTAACTCGGGCCAAAATTACCATTTTGCCCTTTTTGCCCCTTAGGTGCCAATTACCCTTTGGAACTCAATTTAACCTTAACTAGCTTGCTTTCCTTGCTTAATACTACTTATTTGAGGGAAAAAATACTTGGGATTCACTTACCTCGACATTTAATGTAGAGGAAATCCTAGGAGAGCCTTTACACCATAGTACCTTGACCATTGGGATCTGCTTTGTTCTTAGTTTTTGGACTTGACGGTCAAGAAACCTAATGGGGTGTTGTTCATAACTTAGGTCCTCTCTTATTGGAATGGTGGGTGGGGTTAACACTTGCCCAGGATTCACAATGTATCTCCTTAAGGAACTCACATGAAAGGCATTGTGAACATGGGCCAAACTTGGTGGCAAAGCCAACCGATAAGCTACTTTTCACACTTTCTCAAGGATTTCAAAAAGACCAATATATCTTGGAGCCAACCTACCTATTTAGCCAAACCTAGCCAGATTTTTCATCAGAGAAACCTTAAGGAGTACCTTGTCTCCTACATCAAACTCCAAATCTTTCCTTCGCACATTGGCATACTTGGCTTGCCGGTCTGAGACAACCTTGATCCTTGCTTGGATCAACTTAATCTTTGCTATGGTCTCAGCGCTGATTTTCGAACCAACAATTACTTCATCTATCTTATCTGCCCAACAATGAGGCGTCATACACTTACACCCATACAAAGCTTCGTAGGGTGCCAATTATTATAAGAAAACTCAATCAAAGGAATCCCACTCTTCTCTAAAATCACATAACTTCATAACATGTCTTCCAAGGTTTGGATCACCTGCTTAGTTTGCCCATCAGTCTGAGGGTGATAAGCAGTACTTTAGAACCTATAGCCTTTTGAAAGGCATTCCAAAACCTTGAGACAACATAGGGATCTCTATCAAATACAATCTGATCGGGGACTCTATGGAGTCTCACCACTTTCCGGATATACAACTGGGCTAACTTTTCCAAGGTATAAGTAATCTCAAAGGGGATAAAGTGTGCAGACTTTTTCAACCTATCCACCACCACCTGAACTGAGTCATACTGACTTCTTGTGTTTGGCAACTCGACACAAAAGTCCATGGTGAGGGATCCCCACTTTCTTTCCAGGTGGGGTAAACTTTGTAACATTCCTGATGGCTTCTAGTGTTCTGCCTTCACCATTTGACAAGTGAGGCACTTAGACACATATTCATATATGTCCTTCTTAAATTTTGGCCACCAGAAATGAGTCCTAAGGTCATGGTACTACTTATTCACACTAGGGTGAACATTAAGCCTACTCACATGTGCCTCTTGCAACACTTGTTGCCTTAAGTCACTTGGTACATAGAGCTGACAACCAAAATAAATCATCCCATTCTTGTACTGAAATTCCTTCAGTACCGTACCATGCCTTTCCTCCCCCAAAACTTTCTTCAAGTTTGAGTCTTTGTCTTGAGCTTCCTTAACTTTGGCCAGTCACACTGATTGAATCTCAAGAACTGTAATTTGAGCCATTTCCTAGTCTCACCACATTTCATATAAGTCCAAGAACTATTCCTCAACGAAACTTCCTGAGGTACTAGCCACTTGATCCTTGGAAAGAATCACTCTAGAATATTAATGGCTCAAAGCATCAGCCACCACATTGCCTTTACCAGAACAATAGTCTATCAACCAATCATAATCCTTAATATATTCGATCCACCTTCTCTGCCTCATGTTAAGGTCCTTTTAGGTAAACAAATACTTCAAACTTCTGTGGTCCGTAAAGATCTTAAAGGACCTTCCCATAAGGTAGTGTGTTACCCACTCCGGGGTAGTCCAGTTACGGTGCGAAAACTGTGCATTTAGACTCCCAGGATTGGTAATGTTCTGTAGGCCATCATAACACTACCCTTAGTGTGCATACCCAAGTGGCCCTCTTGGGCACTATGTAAATACATGCATATTGATCCAACCATCCCACACATATTCACATTTCATGCACACTATGGCAGCAAAGAAGGAAAACACTAGCACAAGTCTTAGTTTTGGCTTCCACACATTAGGCAATCTTGTTAAGTTCTAGTGGCCAGCTACTGCACCTGTAAGTTCCACTAATAAACTGTATCATTCTAGCCTCATAAATCCATGTTTTCTTTCCTCCATTATGAAGTGGAGACTTAGAGCAAACCAAGGAATTTTTTTTTACATCAATAGCCCACCTATGGACCAAGTTATGGATTTTTTAAGTTGGTTACGAAATTCTGACCAAATGAACAGTAACTCAGCAAACTTTGCAACATCATATCTTTGGGTACAGGGATCTGAATCCATAAATTCCAAATCCAAGTTAACCCTCTAGATGTCCTCTAGGTGTGGTCAAAATTTCATACCAATATTCATTCTACACAGGGAGATATTAAACTTTAGGTCCAGAGTCGAAATTCTGGCAACTTTTGGACCATTTTGCCCATACAATTTTTCTAAACCATGCAAACACTTCATTCACAAGGAGAAAGCCCTCCAAGGCTATCCCATATATGTACAATAAAAATATTAATTAAATTCTCTTTCATCTAGCAACTTTATGTGGCCAAAACAGAATTTACAAGTAAGCAGCCTATCATTCACACTTAGGCAGCTTTGCACCACATCACTTACATAGCCAAAACATTACTCAAATGTTCACATACTTGTCTCATATTACATACACTACATGTAAATGCATACATGCACTAGAATATGGTCTTAACTCAGCTGAATACGCACCCTAGGTTACAGGAGGTCCTGAGACACAATGGACTCCAAAAACAGGATGCTGGACAGCTGCTGCACAACACAGTAAGCACCACCATTAAAAATACCAAATGTGCTCCTAAAATCACCAAACTTTCCAGATCATAACTAGACATATGGAAGTTAATGTACCTGAAATTTCAGATCAAAACACCAACCAAAAAGGTTAGTTTGAAGGTGATCTTTCAGCTGGACCTGAAATGACAGAATTGAGGGGAGTAAGTTTCATTGAGAAACTTAGTAAGGGTAGCACTTGGATTCAATAGGCAATGTAACCATCATTAAAACCTGCATCCAAAGACACTAAAACACAGAAACCACAATGCATATATACAAGATATAGCAACCAAATGCAGCAGCCAAACACAAACAACAAACACATGAAATGTGGCAGCAGCATATACCATAGGTTAGTCCATAAAACACATAATAAACATAACCAAATCACTATGGAAGCCCTCCTCAAGCTAATGCTTGGTCTTAGGAGGATTTAACACTAGTTAGTACTAACTTTTGGGCCCTAGAAACCCAGAAATTCGCTGCCATCACTGTGCACTTCACACTAGGTCACAAAACCTTCAATAAGTGCACTCCCCTCATTAAGCTTGGTTCATCAAGCACATGGCTCTCTTCCAAGCTTAGCCCTAGCTCCATGGATGTTTGAAAATAAAGAAAACAACCCATGAGAGCAAGAGAACCGTTACCTTGATGGGTATGCTGAAATTGGAGCTTGATCCTAGGTGCACTCAAGCAATAGCACCAAATAGCTTCCAATTGTGCTTCCTTGACTTCAATTGCAAGTAGTTTTGAGTTTGAAGGTATGGTGGCTATGGAGGAAGTGTGGAGGAGAGGGCTGGCTTTCTTTTTTCTGGTGGAGGCCGAAATTTAGAGAAGCAAAGGTGGTCTTGACTACTTAAATAGTCAAAAGTACACTAAACACGCTTAAGTAGTCTTAACCTTGTCTTATGTCATTTTCCTTGCTACAAGACTATGGTTTCTTAGTCTTAATCTCTTGGCCCACATTTGACCATCCTTATCTTCCTTTAGCAGCCCTCCTTATGTGGGATAACCCCACAAAACTTCCATTTGACTTAAGTCATAGGCATGCACATCTTAAGGCCTACAAGAGAACACTTAGGTCCTTTATGCCTTTTTGTGTTTTCTTTGTCCTTAGTTGTCTTCCATAAGCAATTTGGTCCTCCAATAGAACTTTCATACCATTCATATCCTTCTCATAACTCTCCAAATCTCTTTTATGAAAGTTTTGCAATTGGGTACCCGAATTTCCAAAATCTTACAAAAAAGTACATAGGTTGCTTGACAAACAAGCAATCCTTAAGGCTTTTCTTGGGGACCAAGTTACCAAATTGGAACACTTTTAAGGAGGTGTTGATCATGCCTTTTACCCCCCACACTTTAAACACTATGGTGAGAATTACACAATATAATGGTTTTTAGCCATTATGATGCACTTGTAATTCTCCCATTTTGTGAGGTGGTAACATAGTGCCTCCAGATCTTTAAGGCAAACAAAACCGTAGCAAACTCAAGATCATGCATCGGGTAGTTCAACTCGTTATGCCTTAACTACCTAGACCCATACACAATCACTTGCTTATCCTGCATCAGCACACATCCTAATCCTATCCCAGATGCATATGTGTACACCGCAAAAGTCTTATGCGGATTCGGTAGGATTAAGGTGGGAGCAGAAATTAGCCTCCTTTTAAGCTCTTGGAAACTTTCCTTACACTTAGAAGTCCAGATGAACTTTTGTGTCTTCTTTGTTAAAGCAGTCAATGATGAAGCTATCACAGAAAATTTCTCAATGAACCTTCGGTAATAGCCCGCCAAACCCAAGAAACTTCGAATTTCAGTTACAGTTGTTGAGCATTTCCACTCCACCACTGCCTTGACCTTTTCTGGGTCCACACTTAGTCCCTGAGCATTTATGATATGCCTGAGGAAAGAAATTTCACTTGCCCAAAATTGTCACTTGGATAGGTTTGCATAATACTGAATATATTTAAGCACTTGCAAAGCTATCCTTAGATGTTCCTCATGTTGGAGTCTTAGAGTACACCAATATGTCATCAATGAACACCTTAACAAACTAAACTAGGTAGGGCCTAAAAATCCAATTCATGGCATCCATGAAAACTTCTGGAGCATTAGTCACTCCAAATGGCATAACCGTGTACTCATAATGCCCATACCTAGTCTTGAATGCAGTCTTCAGGATGTCTTCATCCTTTACTCTTATTTGGAAAAATCTAGATCTTGGGTCTATTTTGGAAAAGACTTTTGCCCCTCTTAACCTATTAAATAAGTCATCAATTGTAGGCAATGGGTATTTGTTCTTTATAGTCACCGTATTTAGTTTCCTATAATCTATGCACAATCATAAGGTTCCATCCTTTCTTTTTCACAAACAACACCGGGGCACCCCACAGAGAAACACTTGGCCTTATAAAGCCCTTCTTAAGTAGTCCTTCTAATTGCTTTTTCAGCTCATCCATTTTAAGTGCTAACATCCGGTATGGGGGTATGGAAATCAGTTCTACCCCAGGTTGTAAATGTATGGAGAATTCAATCTCTCTACTTAGAGGTAATCCTAGGAGGTCTTAAGGAAATATTTATGGAAATAGATTGGCTATTGGAATTTCTTTGAGTTGCTCCTCGATTGCCACCCCATTCAGTGAGTAAGATGCTTCTTCACTCACAATGGGAATAGACTCTATAAACTTAAGGTGTGAACCCTTAGCACTATTTGCCAAACCACCCGTGCAAGTCACACTTACCCCTGAGGCATCCTCAAGGGTGACCTTACTACCTGCATAGTCGATTTAGGCCTTATACTTACTTAACCAATCCTTTCGAAGAATGACATCATAACGGATTGAAGCCAAAATCCAAAGGTCACACAAAAACCTATGGCCTCCTAACTCCAAAGGATACCCCTTAACCATCTCTTTGGTGAAAATGATATTTTCCCCAACAGTTTTAATAAATCTCATCTCATCCATCAAAGTTCTTTGTAGTCCAAACTTGACAACCACGCTTGAGGAAATGATAGAAATAGTAGCACCAATATCAAACAAAATCCTAATACTACCATCTTGAACATTAAAGTTACCTTGCATAGCTGTCGGCTCTCTGGGTGCCTAGATCGTCAAAGGAAAGACACGTGGCTACACAAGGGCTTCAACAGATGCATTTCTAGCTCCTGAGGCTCCTGCTCTTCCTTGACCTTGGTCATGCCTAAGCCTTGGGCACTCCTTAGCCCAATGTCCAGGCTGGCGGTAGTAATTACAGAGATCGGTCCTGAAGGTGCAAGGTTTGTTGCTGTGAAACCTCTGACACTTAGGACAATGACCTTTCCTAATTTTCTTGACTTTCTTGGAGGGACCTTGGTCTCTTCCTTAGTTAAGCCTCTTGCTCAACAATCTTGAGTGCACCGGGACCCTTGGCTCAACAGTCTTATCCTTGGGTTTCACCTCCATCAACTCCCTTTCCAATGCCAAGGCCTTTTGAACGGCCTCATGATAGGTTTGAACACCAATCACTATCATGAAACTCCTTAACTCCACCTTAAGTCCATCAATGAACTTCTTTGCCTTATGTTCATCCTTCTCAGCTAAATGAGGAGCATAGCGGAAAAGAGAACTAAACTTCCTCTCATACTCATGGACCATCAAGCTTCCTTGAACTAACTCATCAAACTCAATCCTCTTTTGGTCTTGGGCCGCCTCACAACTAAACTCATTCCAAAATTCCTTCTCAAATTCGGTCCAATCAAGTTCTTTGGGCCTTTGCTCGAGTCTACCTTCATTGTAAGAATTAAGTCTCTCCATGACATCTTTCCACCATAAGGAAGCCTTGCCTTCCAAGAAGAAAGGCAACAAATCCATCTTGGCCTTGTCATCCAATTTCTTGTTCTTAAAAATCTCATTGATTTGATACAACCATCCTTCGGCTGTATTGGGATCTCCTACACCATTGAATTTTGGAGTGTTGATATCTCTGTTGGGTTTCGGGAGCCAAACAGCGCAGCGGAATTTAACCGAAACCCTCCAGGATCCAAGTGAAATGGGGTAAACCGGGTGTTCGAAAATTTCATACCTAATTTTCGGTTGAGATCTCTCACTCAACTGTAGAGTCGAATCACAAAACCTGAACAGTTGACGTGTTCAGGCTCTCTATGGTATCCACACGAGCCTCTCGGGATCACCACGCTTCCACCACGTCCCGGCAGATGCGTTTCTCTTGCGCTTGCAGTGCTAGCTTGCGTCCTCCAAGGAATTGCAAGAGAAGAGTGTGGCTGTCCTTTTGGGAGGCTAGGGCAAGGAGACCTACGAATTTCTCACTTAAAAGTTGTATTTATAGTGAGACTCAACTTCCAGGCCTAATGGGTTTCAAAGCCCTAATCCAATTAGGATTTAATTTTGGGCTTAATAATGGCTCAACTCCTTGGCCCATTATTAATACGAAATTAAAGTGAAACCATAACCCAAATAATTAGCCCATGCACTCTAATGATCCAAATAGCTCTATGTGTGCGACCCAATAGGCTCTTGCCATGTTGGCAATGATCATAAATCACATTTATGATCATAAGCAATGAGCGGTGTCTAGCAACACATCATTGCTACCCAAGTGACAAGATTGTCGGTGAATCGACTAAACCTTTATGATCATCACTGATATATGCCATTGTCCCTTTGTCCAAGATATCAAGACTAAGCACAAGACATGGAATGTGTCACTCTCGTATAGCCCAATCTTTGGTTTCTTGATTACCGAGTAGACCAAATTAAACTGACGACATTGATATCATATATCAACTCATCGGAGCATGGCCATGCATTTTCTAAGTCTCACTCTATCAAGGGGCCCAAAGATATCACTCCTGTTACATAGGAGGGACAAATCCCATCTTGATCATACAAATCCCTCCGCATGATATGTGACATACCCAATGACCTCCTTCAAGTTCACTCAGTTACGAGCAACAAAGGAAAGTATCAAAGTGTGTGACTCACATGTAGGGAACCTTGATGATCTTAGGTCGAAGGACTACATATACCATGATCACTATGAGAATCACTTATGACACTCATATAACGATCCATGAAGTGTTCTCATGGTGGGTCGGTCCAGTACACAAGTTCTCCAACTTGTACCCATATGTAGACTACATATCTCATATTAGTCTCCACATATGCTAGTCATTATGTATTATTGCAACCCGCTCCACAATAATACTATACTAGGGACGTTTAAGAATATCATTATTCTAGGGTTACAATTATGTTTATTACGTTACACAGAAACAAAACAACAAACAAAATTGCTGGATTAATGCCTCAATAAAATATCATGACTCAATTTGCAAAAATACAATCATCTCATGATTGGCTTTTTGGGCACAACACTAACAATCTCCCACTTGCACTAAAAGCCAATCATCCATGTATCTTATACCGATGGATCTAGAATGGCTATCATGCTTCTGCTGCGTAAGGGGCTTTGTCAGTGGATCAGCAATGTTGCTGTCTGTCGAAGTCCTGCATATCCTTACATCACCCCTCTCGATGATCTCCCTGATGAGATGATAGCGTCGGAGTATGTGTTTGGATCGCTGGTGAGATCGAGGTTCCTTAGCCTGTGCGATTGCTCCATTGTTGTCACAATAGAGCTCTATCGGGTCAACAATGCTTGGAACAACTCCAAGTTCAGTGATGAACTTCTTGATCCAAACTGCCTCCTTCGTAGCATCAGAGGCGGCAATGTACTCAGATTCTGTTGTAGAGTCAGCTACTGTCTCTTGCTTTGAACTCTTCCAGCTTACAGCACCACCACCAATACAAAACACATACCCAGATTGCGATCTAAAATCATCCTTATCGGATTGGAAGCTTGCATCGGTGTAACCCCTTACAACGAGCTCATCTTCACCTCCAAAGACCAAGAATGCATCCTTAGTCCTTCGTAAGTACTTAAGGATGTTCTTAACAGCTGTCCAGTGACTTTCACCGGGGTTCGATTGGTACCTACTCGTCATGCTCAAAGCATATGAGACATCGGGACGAGTACATATCATGGCATACATGATAGATCCAATTGCCGAGGCATATGGAATCTTACTCATGCGCTCTCTCTCCTCGGTTGTACTCGGACACTGAGATCTAGAAAGAGTGATACCATGTGACATGGGCAAGAATCCTTTCTTGGAATCTTGCATGCTAAACCTCTTTAGCACCTTGTCAATATATGTACTTTGACTTAGGCCAAGAAGCTTTCTAGATCTATCTCTATATATCCTGATGCCTAACACATAGGCTGCTTCACTCAAGTCCTTCATAGAGAAACATTTCCTTAGCCAAGTCTTCACAGACTGTAGCTCAGGAATGTCATTCCCGATGAGTAGTATGTCATCTACATACAACACCAAGAAGACAATAGCACTCCCACTAACCTTCTTGTAGACACAAGGTTCATCTTCATTTTTGATAAAACCAAACTCTTTGATTGCATCATCAAAACGAAGATTCCAACTTCGAGAAGCTTGCTTCAGTCCATAAATGGACCTTTGCAATTTGCACACTTTATTGGCATTCCCAGGAGTGACAAAACCCTCAGGCTGTGTCATGTACACATCCTCAAGTAGCTTTCCATTTAGGAATGCAATTTTGACATCCATTTGCCATATCTCATAATCATAGTGTGCAGCAATAGCAAACAAAATTCGAATGGATTTAAGCATAGCAACTGGTGAAAAAGTTTCATCATAGTCAATACCATGAATTTGCTTGAAACCTTTTGCGACCAATCGTCCCTTAAAGGTAATCACATTACCATCCATGTCAGTTTTGTTTTTGAAAACCCATTTGCACCCTATGGGTTTTACCCCTTCAGGTGGGTCAACCAAAGTCCATACTTGGTTTTCATACATGGATTCCATCTCGGATTTCATGGCCACTAGCCACTTCTCAGAGTCAGGCCCCGACATAGCTTGTTGGTAGGTTGTGGGCTCATCTTGATCCATGAGCATCGCATCACCGGTGTGAGTCACGAGAAATCCATATCTCTCGGGCTCATGCCGAATCCTACCAGTCCTACGTGGGCTTTGTGCTACAGGAACAGACTCTTGAACCACAACATCTTGTGGTGTCTGTTCAGGTTCCATTTTAGGTTTGATGTCTCCTTGTTGTTCTTGAATTTCTTCAAGTTCTACTTTCCTCCCACTAGTTCCTTTAGAGATAAACTCTTTCTCCAAAAAGACACCAGTTCGAGCAACAAACACTTTTTGCTCAGAGGGATTGTAGAAATAGTAACCCTTTGTTTCTTTGGGATACCCAACAAAAAGACATTTTTGAGATTTGGGCCCTAGTTTGTTAGAGGATTGACATTTTACATAAGTGTCACAGCCCCAAATCTTCATAAAAGACAAATTGGGACGCCTCCCACTCCATATCTCATATGGTGTCTTTTGAACCGATTTAGATGGAACTCGGTTTAGTGTAAAAGCGGCTGTTTCTAGAGCATGTCCTCAAAAGGAGTTCGGAAGGTCAGCTTGACTCATCATGGAGCGAACCATGTCTAACAGAGTTCGATTTCTCCTTTCAGAAACACCATTCCATTGAGGTGTACCTGGTGGAGTGAGTTGTGATACTATACCACACTCCTTCAGATAGTCAAGGAATTCTCGATCCAAGTACTCTCCACCTCGATCTGATCGAAGCACTTTGATACTCTTCCCGAGTTGATTCTCTACTTCATTCTTGAATTCTTTGAACTTTTCAAAGGATTCTGACTTGTGTCTCATAAGATACACATAGCCATATCTGCTGAAGTCATCAGTGAAAGTAATGAAGTATTGGGAACCTCCTCTAGCTTGTGTAGACATAGGGCCACATACATCACTATGTATGAGTCCTAGTAAGTCATTAGCCCTTTCACTTTGCCCTGTGAATGGGGCTTTGGTCATCTTGCCCAACAAACATGACTCACATGTCTCATATGATTCAAAATCAAATGAGTCCAAGAGTCCATCCTTATGGAGCTTGGATATGCGGGTCTCATTTATATGGCCCAAGCGACAGTGCCAGAGATAGGTCAAGTTTGAATCATTTAATCTGACCTTCTTGGTATTCACATTATAGATTGGATCTTCAAGGTCTAGAACATACAACCCATTGCTAAGTTGAGCACTACCATAAAAGATTTCATTCAAATAAACAGAACAACATTTGTCCTTTATTATAAATGAAAAACCTTTCTTGTCCAAACAAGAAACAGAAATCAAATTTCTACTAATAGTAGGCACAAAGTAGCAGTTGTCTAATTCTAAAACTAATCCACTAGGTAAAGTGAGAACATAAGTCCCTATGGCTAAGGCAGCAACCCTTGCTCCATTTCCAACACGTAGGTCCACTTCACCTCGGGCCAATCTTCTACTTCTACTTAGATCCTGCACATTTGCACAAATGTGAGATCCACATCCAGTATCCAATACCCAAGATGAGGAAGTAGAAAAGTTAGCCTCTATAACAAAAATACCTGAAGTGGAAGTCTTAGTTCCCTTTTCCTTAGCAAGTTCTTCAAGATAGAGCTTGCAGTTGCGCTTCCAGTGTCCAGGTTGCTTACAATGGAAGCACTCCCCTTCCTTTGCCACACCACCCTTTGGTTTCAGTGCAGCTGAAGAAGAACTAGCATTGGACTTTCCATTAGCTTTATCCTTCTTCTTGTTGGCTTTTCCCTTTCCCTTGCCCTTTTGAACCATCAAAATGGGCTTAGCCTTCTTAAGGTTTTGCTCAGCAGTTCTCAACATGTTGAGCAATTCAGGGAGGGACTTGTCAAGGTCGTTCATGTTATAGTTCATGACGAATTGACTGTAGCTTTCAGGCAACGATTGCAAGACTACATCGATAGCCAACTCTTTCTGAAGAGCAAATCCCAAATTCTCAAGATTCTCAATGTACCCAATCATCTTGAGCACATGAGGACCCACGGGACTTCCCTCAGACATCTTGCACTGAAACAATGCCTTAGAGGTCTCAAACCTCTCATGCCTAGCTTGCTCTTGGAAAAGCATTTTGAGATGTTCGATCATATCGAACGCCCCCATGTTCTCATGTTGCTTCTGAAGCTCAGATTCCATGGTAATAAGCATGAGGCATGCAACATCCAAAGCATCATCAGAATGCCTCTTGTGAGCATCCCTTTCAGCTCTTGGAGCAGTGGCAGTAGGCTCATTCGGAATGGGCTGCTCTAGGACATATGCCTTTCTCTCTTGTTTGAGGACTATCCTCAAGTTTCGGTACCATTTGAGAAAGTTGGTCCCATTCAGTTTTTCCTTCTCAAGGATCGATCGCAACGAAAGTGTCGATGTGTTTTGTGCCATGGTTATCTACAACAGTAAATATGCAGTGTAAGAGTCATGTATTTTAATTCATTTAATAAGGACTTTTATTAAACGATACTCCCACTATTTTCCTCAAAATAATAACCCTCGATATTATTTCGGAACACCTCGGCGCTAAGGTATTTTAGTGGGCCAAGATCCATATTTGACCACAACCTGAGTCAGCTTTGGCTTTTCTCTCAAGTTACAGCTATTTAGGTAGGCAACTCCTTGCCAATTGCATCTTATGCAACTCTTGGATAGTTGGGTGAACAACACTTGTCCAAGCTCATCTCATGAACTTAAGCCCAACTCTATGCCTCTAAGTCCCTAATCCTATTAGGGTGACTTAGTTAAGTCGAACCCAAAGTTAGCAGTTTGGATATCACTATTATCCCATCGCGCCTTACCAAGATGAACATAGGTGCTTTGCTTTGGCAAACCCACCTAATGTTGATCAAAATCTTGACGAGTGCCAACATTTGGAAGACATCACATTTAATGACTTAATATTTGTTTGAGGCCTTTTATCTTTTGATCTCACCAATTTGTTATCTCCGGTTGTTTTATACATGCATCACATACAAATATAAAACATGCATCTCATGCTTTCAAGAAATAAACGTGACATGGTTATAGCCCAAACTATGCGATATTCTCAAGCCAATGAGAATATCATAAAAGCCTAAGAAAAGAAAAGAGTCTTCACAAGCTCCTTCTCTTCCTTTCTTGGCTTCCTTTTTGTTGTCACCTCCTTGGACATACCACCTTGGATGATCCCATAATGCACCATTACATCAATAATAGAAACCTCGAGTTACATTCGAGGGGAGTAAGGTGAGAAGAGAATGTACAATGAGAGTGATAAGAAAAGGCACGACTTGCAGGCCGTATTTACAAGTACAACCAATCAAGGGCTATAACCATGCACCATGCTTCAAACACCAATCAGCATATCATGTCAAATCTCATTCAACAAAGATGCATGCCAATTTTCGCGTGTTGATTAACTAGGTTTTCTTTATGTGGCGCTTCGCATACGGCGGTCCCGCTGGCCGGTCAGCGGGCGGTGGTTCCGCTGAGATCTTACAACAAAAATTGTCTTACAATTGCTTAGCCCGAAATCTTCTATTTCGAGAAAGTAGGCACCCGAGACTCCTCCATTCGAGCCACCAAATATACCTTACTTTCGGTGCCCGAACAGGCCGAATCCGAACAAACCTAGGGTTTTTGCAACTATTGCAAGAATCCTAATCCATATAGGTATCTCATACCTATCAATTTCGGTTAATCTCATTAACCAATTTGTGTCGTTTCTTCATATATCTCATATGTTCATTACGAATTCCGGTTTCATGCATCATGAATCAATCTAATTAATCATGGCCGAAAACCAATCGAAGACATAGCATCATGCGATTCAACACTCAATCCCGATTTAGGGTTTCACCAGTAGCTCTGATACCACTGTTGGGTTTCGGGAGCCAAACAGCGCAGCGGAATTTAACCGAAACCCTCCAGGATCTAAGTGAAACGGGGTAAACCGGGTGTTCGAAAATTTCATACCTAATTTTCGGTTGAGATCTCTCACTCAACTGTAGAGTCGAATCACAAAACCTGAACAGTTGACGTGTTCAGGCTCTCTATTGTATCCACACGAGCCTCTCGGGATCACCACGCTTCCACCACGTCCCGGCAGATGCGTTTCTCTTGCGCTCGCAGTGCTAGCTCGCGTCCTCCAAGGAATTGCAAGAGAAGAGTGTGGCTGTCCTTTTGGGAGGCTAGGGCAAGGAGACCTACGAATTTCTCACTTAAAAGTTGTATTTATAGTGAGACTCAACTTCCAGGCCTAATGGGTTTCAAAGCCCTAATCCAATTAGGATTTAATTTCGGGCTTAATAATGGCTCAACTCCTTGGCCCATTATTAATATGAAATTAAAGTGAAACCATAACCCAAATAATTAGCCCATGCACTCTAATGATCCAAATAGCTCTATGTGTGCGACCCAATAGGCTCTTGCCATGTTGGCAATGATCATAAATCACATTTATGATCATAAGCAATGAGCGGTGTCTAGCAACACATCATTGCTACCCAAGTGACAAGATTGTCGGTGAATCGACTAAACCTTTATGATCATCACCGATATATGCCATTGTCCCTTTGTCCAAGATATCAAGACTAAGCACAAGACATGGAATGTGTCACTCTCGTATAGCCCAAACTTTGGTTTCTTGATTACCGAGTAGACCAAATTAAACTGATGACATTGATATCATATATCAACTCATCGGAGCATGGCCATGCATTTTCTAAGTCTCACTCTATCAAGGGGCCCAAAGATATCACTCCTGTTACATAGGAGGGACAAATCCCATCTTGATCATACAAATCCCTCCGCATGATATGTGACATACCCAATGACCTCCTTCAAGTTCACTCAGTTACGAGCAACAAAGGAAAGTATCAAAGTGTGTGAGTCACATGTAGGGAACCTTGATGATCTTAGGTCGAAGGACTACATATACCATGATCACTATGAGAATCACTTATGACACTCATATAACGATCCATGAAGTGTTCTCATGGTGGGTCGGTCCAGTACACAAGTTCTCCAACTTGTACCCATATGTAGACTACATATCTCATATTAGTCTCCACATATGCTAGTCATTATGTATTATTGCAACCCGCTCCACAATAATACTATACTAGGGACGTTTAAGAATATCATTATTCTAGGGTTACAATTATGTTTATTACGTTACGCAGAAACAAAACAACAAACAAAATTGCTGGATTAATGCCTCAATAAAATATCATGACTCAATTTGCAAAAATACAATCATCTCATGATT
Organism: Aquilaria yunnanensis; assembly: GCA_039654915.1. Classification (NCBI taxonomy): domain Eukaryota; kingdom Viridiplantae; phylum Streptophyta; class Magnoliopsida; order Malvales; family Thymelaeaceae; genus Aquilaria; species Aquilaria yunnanensis. Next base: position 83,566,800 of record CM077598.1, read on the forward strand.
GGCTTTTTGGGCACAACACTAACAATCTCAACATATCGAAACAAGTCCCATATGGTCCGAAAAAATGGGTCTCCTCCTTCTCCTTTGTGGATGGATATCTTCCTCATCTTCTTCCTCACTATCCTCTTTGAAGTCCACTTGAGCACACTCATACACTTATAAGCAGTACTAACTACACTTAGCACAAGGAACACTTAGATCATAGTTCACTTATTGCCTCTACTAGGACCATTGACCCGCTTTGAAACTAAAATGTCATGGGACGGGGTCCCAATGCCCTGAATTACTTGACTTATAAGCTCTTAGGGACTATGAATCCCACTAAGTTACTGTTGGCTAACTATTACTCATCATTAAATTAAAATAATTTAAGTGCAACTAGTTACTTAGCCTACCCTACAAAAAGATATGCATGCTTTCGCCTTGGCAATGTAAACAAATAAGTAAACTATTTGAACAACATTGCTCAAGCATTTCATTTAAAACATACTTAAATCGTGCCAAGACAATAAAATACTAGTAATTTCGACTTTAAATAATAGTTTTGTGCACATTTAACATCACTAGCATGCACCCAAAAGTAACTCAATGGTTTTGCACCACAATATATCCTAATGGAGGCAACATCTTAGTACACAAGGTACTATATACACAAGACAAAAACCTAACTAAGATCCTTTACTTGAGCCCCACCTTTGAGCTATCAAAGCTCCAAGTGCAAGCCCTCCCTTAGTCCTTGTGCACCACTTAGCCTTTACACTGTAAAGGCACAAAACTTAGTTAGTACATAGCTTAGTCCACAAGTAAACTTAGAATCACAAGGATTCCAAAGAAAGAGTACCTGCAAAAAGAGAAAGCTTAGCCCATAACTATCCACTCGTTTTTAGGCCCGGTGTTAGAACTTGCACAATAAACTTGAGGGAGTGAGTACATGAATCTACTCAACAAGGGTCCCTTGGGTTACCTACAAAGAAGATAGCAAGCAAACAAGCAAGAAAACATGACAAAGAAACAATCAACGAATCAACCAACAAGCAGCTCAAGACAACAACATGGAAGATATGCAATGCATGAATGTATGACATGTAACTCACTCAATCCTTAGGACTTTTTGCACCTTAGGTGCCTTATACTTGCTGTGAGCTCAAATGGTAGAGGTACTTGAGACATTGGCCCTCGTATCTTGAAGACTTTACCTCTCTTAAGTCCCACTTATGGGTCTTAGAGTAGGTGATCACCTGCTTTTAAACTTACCCGCCTCACCCTTAATTTATTTTACAGGGTAGCCATCTTATGTGGTTTAACCTGCCAAGCTCTTAGAGCTTAGCTTAGAGCTCCTTAGTGGCTCACTTACCTAACCAAATGGTTCGGTTGGGATTTTCTTAGGTTTCTTATTCAATTCCCTTAGGCTTGAGACCTTTTCCTTATAGGCCAATGTAGCCTCTGAAATTGGTCTAATCTCCCTTAGTGCACTCTCGACAACTTGATCACTTTTAGCCCTTAGGAGCTCTACTTAGCTCTTCCTTAACCAAAATACTTAGCTACCTCTTAAATAATGCATAGTTCTTAAGTTAGGAATGAGTCTAAGACCCATCCAAGGCTACGTAACATCTTAAATTAGGCTAAGGATGATAACCAAGAGTTTAAGGCAATTTTAGGATGCCCTGAGCTCGAGGGACTAATGCCTTGGTGATACCATCGGTGACATGTTGCCAAAGGCATCAATGCTCTGGAATCCTGATGTCTAACGGTGACACATTGCAAAATGGCGTTGCCAACAGTGACGTGTCGTCAATGCATTATAGCATTGTGCGACAACGTGCGAACTTTCATGAAACTTGCTCAAACTCGCCCATCCCAAGTCCAATTCACATGGATCTTATTTCTACCTCATTTCCACACATAATACTACATCGCTATGCATTATTTGAGCTAAATTAACTTGAACTCGTACCTCAAATTTAGCCATGAAGCAAGAATCGAAGCACAAGCTCACTTGAGCTCAACCAAGCTCTCTTGAGTGCCAATCCTAAAACCAATGTGATATGGCACCAAGAACAAGCATTTCTAGCTACACATACAACTTAGAACGAGCCCAAATAAAACTGAGAAGCTTACCTTAGGTTCCATGTCCAAAACAAGCATCACAGAGCTAGATTAAAGCATAAACACTAAAAAGAAGCTTAAGGCTTCTTGTATTCACCTTGGGGCCTTCAAATTCAATGGAAATTTGTTGAATTGGGGAGCTTTGGAATAGAAATTCTGGTCAAGAGAAGGAGCTACGAATTTTTGGGAAGGAAACAAATGGGTAAAGGAAGTCAACTAGCCAAAATATCTTAACCGCCCCACTAAAACATACTTCTTGTTTTCTTGTTTCTTGACCCTCAGGTTCTCGTTTGTTTCAATTTAGTTAACAAACACTCACCCAAAATCACTCCTCGTTGGTCCTAAAGGATGCCCAAAAACTTCCTATACTTAGCCTCTTGGACACTTAAGCCACTTAAGACATAAATGGCCTAATTGAGCACTTAGTGCAACTTTTTACTCTTTTCCTTCAAAGATGGTTCTAATAACTAGGATAACTAATGGTCTTGACTTAGTTAGGCCAAATGCCTTACATAACCCCAATTTCATCAAAATTATAGTCATGTTATTTACTTGGGTGAAAATTACCATTTTGCCCCTTTTTGACTTTTAGGTGCCAAACCACACTTAGGAACTCATTCACTTAACTAAGCTTGTCTTTCTTGCTTAACTTGGTGCTAACTTGAGGTACTTAATTAAAAAAAACTTAAATAAAAATACTTACTTGGTTAAACCCTGTCACTTTCTAGGAGAGCCATCACAAGTAGCCCTTCAATTTTTTTCTCTCAACAATTCCAAACCCTAACATTCTAAATTTACTATTTATATTCCTAATGTAACAAACCCCTTAGGACTCCAGTTGTTCTACCCTTCATCACCACCACTCCTTGCGGCTCTTCTCTTGTCACTGTCAACCTCACTGATGCCGGCAATGTTGCCACTGAACTCTTCTACCCATTTCGTCAACTTGAAATCAACAAATCAACTGCGATAGGGCAATCGAAGTGGTAGTGAACCTAGGAACGATGGTGAACGGAAGTGAAGGGCAGAGATGGTGTTTCAAACCCAATTCACAACCACTGCAACAACTACAAATTATGTCCTAAACCCAAATCACTCTCCTCTCGATCTTCGCTTTCTCAATCTTCACCTAGGTTTGATTTCCTCGGCTTAGTGGGCACTACTAATGGGTAATCAAAGAATAGCTAGATCTCTGTGGATTCTTCTTCAATTTGTCATCCAATGCATATGTTTTGAATCTTGGATATTGATTTGCCACTGAATCCCAGAACTCGATTCATTGATTTTGATGTTAGAATAGGAGGCGGTTGTGGGGAAGTAGCGGAGAAGAGCGGTGGTGCTAGTGGGTATGGATCTTTGGTCTAGGGAAGTCAAACAACTGGCTAGAGGGCTAAGCAGTCGGCCAGTGGCGATTGGTTGGTAGCTTTTGAGGTGGCGGTAGTAGAGATAAAAGATTAGGGTTTTAGGGGTAGAATTGAGTTGATAGAAGTTTAAGGGTTAGAATTAGCGATTGAAACAATTTGATGACTAAAATTAACATTTTAAATTTATTTTAGAATTATTTACTGCCACATCAACGTTTTCATTTAACTTAACAAAAAAATTGATGGAAAGTAGTTGAATGGGACGGACAATAGGGGAAAAGGTACTTTGCTAGGCCAATTCGAAGGTAAGGTACTCGTTTAGGACAAAAAAAACTATGTGACTTCTGGTGGATTTTACCTTATATATATATATATATATGTATGTATGTATGTGTGTATGTATGTATGTAAGTTGAACATACTCAGGGTGAAGTCATTTAACATATTGCATTATAATCATTCACATGGACCTTTTCAATACCTAATTTGAATTTTTATCTCCTTCAATTTAATAATCCTCCTTGTAGTTCCTATAGTTTTTTTTTAAACCATAATTTATATATTGTATTCAGTTTTTAAAAAGATTGATTAAATAATTTGCTATTATACTAAAAGCTGCAATAAATATTATTGCACAATCCTGCACAATGGAAATGTGCCTCCTTTTTATACAGAGATGAACACTGGTCACATTTTAAGTATAAGTTTCTTTAGTGTTAATATCATCTATCTTGGAGATATTCTGGCTTTCACTTGCTATATGTTAAGAACATAAGACATTAAAATTCATGTACAACAGTAAATATGAAAGTGCTATATATGAATAAAAAAGAAACACTCCATGTAGGAAAACATGAATCAATTCTTGAAAAAACCAATTGGTATATTGTAAAGATCTATATTACATGAAAAAAAACATTAGAAAGAATTAAAGGGAGAAAATGTACCTAGATATTTATGTAGTAGATGATGATGAAATATTTTCCTTGTATTTATGCGGGTGATTTAGGGTTAGACTTTCTCTGGAATGTGGTACAGACAATTGGAAGTTGGAATAGTGATAGCCAAAGTCTATCGTCTCTATCTGGCCGAACTCCCTGCCACAAGAATGGCCAGAAGAAACTGGCGCTACCCGAGAAAAGGTGAGATCATACACCTCGGGAAATAGCCGAAGAGCTCCGAGCCCGGCACGCCAGGATACTTGAGGATACTACTAGCCCCCCCGAGGTTGTAAACAGATCGCCTTCGGAAAAGAGGCACCAGCTATTGCGGGCCGAACATGATCTCCCCGAAGGCGGAACTCCCTGAAGCTGGGAACCCCCGAACTGGGTGCGTATTTACCGAAGAGGCATTGTCCGTACCAAAGGACGACCTCACCCAGGGACCTCGGGAGTACAGCAGGAGCATTTATGGAAGCATTTAAGGAAGCCTCTGACACGTCCTTTCACAGACGTCACAAGCCGCCTCAAAAGGCGCTCTGACACACGGACGCCATCAGAATCACATCATGGCCCATTTCAGCACGTGGCTCAAGGCAACCTGCTACCAGCTATCTGTCTCCTACGCCCAGAAATTCAGGGACATCCGACCGAACACGTGTCGCGATCTGAATGGGCTAGGCACTCCTATAAATACCAGGAATTAATACTTGGCAGGAGGTTGGTTGGCAAAACACTGCTCCCACACTCTGAGAAAATTAGCAGGCGAGACTCTTCAGCCCTGTGTGCTATTACCTTTGCCTTTTCTCAGCCGCCACTGACTTGGGCGTCGGAGGCTCCCCCCCGGAAAAACACTCCGGGGGCCTCCTAACCCTTTGTTTCTGAGCTTTCAGGCACACTCCCTTGGGCGATCCATCCTCCAGGCGTTGTTCCTCCTATAAGTCTCTCCAACAGTCACCATGACTCTAAACGATGAGGCCCATGGCCATCAAATAGTTTTCGTTAGAAATATTGTTTTTTGTTTTTGTTGTTATTTCCTATTTTAATTATGATAGTTTTATTTGAAATTATAATAATTAATTAATGTTCTCATCATCATGAAAGTCTTCCTTACTTTGCATGTATAATGAATATAATAAAATCTTTGAAATGAAATAGAAAGCTAGTTAATTAGGAAAATAAAATCCGCATAATTTTTTCCCTGTAAGTTAATTTGTTGATTTGGTTGAGAATTGCTTTTTTGTTGGACAATGGTTGAAAATGTAGAGAGATAATGTCTGAAATTAAAGAACAAAAATTGATGGATTTCATTTAGGGTAGTTTTGTGGCAGTTAATTAGCCTATGAGTAAACAATACAATTAATAAATCACCCATAACTTCAACATTATAGTATATATAATAGATTTATGAAAATATCTCTAACAACAAGGGGTAATAGGGGCCTCCACTCTTAACATCTTCTTGCCTTTGCTCCTTAAAGCTGCCACATGTTTTTTTGAAATTTGTTTTAAAACCGACAATAGCTTGCTTTAGGTGGGGAGAGTAATGATTTCCTGATTAACAAATTGTGCGCCTCAATGGAAAAAGATATTGTGCTAGCTTTGTTACATTTTCTCTTGCCTTAAAACTCTCAATTTTAGTGAAATATTGTAAATTTATGCCCAAAACTGTTCAGACATTTTGTACCTATAAAGAAGCAACTTTTTCAACTTTTTTTGCTAATAAGTTTTACGTTTCTGAAAAATATGTTTTTTCACGTAATCTAAAAAATGGGTATTTTATAGTTACCATCCATCTGCTTTTCTTTTTAATTGTTGGATATGATTTTTTAAAATTTTAATTCAAACTATTTAGTGGTTACGTTATAGCGATTCAAAGTTTTCAAGGACTTATTTTACAGCTAATTGTCATTTGAAAAAAAATAATATTTTGCATTCTATAGAGAAGAAAAATTCATAATTTAAAAATATCCATTAACTATAAACAAATATCAAACAAACTAAAATTAGTGGTAACCAATTACAAAACAGATTAAATTAGGATTTGAAATGTTTCTGCCCGGCAGCATAGAAAAGTATAAGAGAAAATGTAAATTTTCAATAATCATTGATGTAACTATGATATCAACATAAATTCAAAGGTAACTAGAAATACCTAGAAAAATATTGTTATACATATGTCCTGCGACATCTATAACCATGTAGTATATATATATTTAAAAAAAAAAAAAGTATTAGAAAAAAGAGCAAGTAGACGGAAAAAAAATCATGTTAGTGTTTTTCTTTAAGTCAACATTACAGGATCACAACAAGATTTTTGATAAATAAATAAAAAGAAGTTAATTTGTTCATTTTACAAAGATGCATTATTATTATTATTATTATTATTATTATTATTATTTCGGGTAACCCAGTAATAGTTGGGTACCATCCCAAACCTAGTATCTTCTTGACATATATATACGTAGAGCATACTTTTTGCAAGAGAAAAATATTTTCCAAAAAAACTTATTATTTCTCCAATTAAAAGCTTTAAGTCGATCTTTTGTAGAACAAAATACATAATCACAGTGGTTTGGCAAGAGTGTATAACAATATTTTTTCAATAACATATAAATTATTTTGAAAATTATTTGAAAAATTTGTCAAAATGTCTTCTGTATAAAATTGTATTTGAGAAGTTTAAGAGACAAGAAAATGTGACAAAAAAAAATAATATTCTTGTAGCGTTATTATAATCAGGGCCCACGAATTTTTACGTATAAAACATGTCTTTCGTCCTCTAAGAAGCAGTTGTTGGTTTTAACACAAAATTTCAATACCGAAGGTAACAAAGATTGTCAAGAGCGAAGGCCTCTATCAATCCTCCTCTAATAACATTCAAAAAATTTTCCTTGAATTTACTCAAGTTGTATTGACTTTGAGTTTTGTTTCAGTTTAACCACTAGTTCATCACAAACTCAAGGGCGTAATTAAGGGGGCAAGTAAAGGACCAAGTCCTTTTTTAAATAGTAAAAAATTTGTAATATTCTGTAAATTTTAAAGGTAAATACATTTTCATCACTCTCTAAAAGTTTTCAACTTCCTTTATAAGGACTGAAAAATATTGGTTTGACCCTTCTTTTATAAAAAAAAAAAACTTGACTCCACCCTTGTTACGGCTCAATTATATATCTATTTTCTATTCATCAAGACATATTAAGTAAGAGAATTTAGATTTGATTTAGGATTTGATGTATGAATGGTGCTTGAAATTGCCACAGAAAAGTCAATTTTCACCTTTTGGAAAAAGAATATTCAGACGAAAAAAGAAAAACAAATCTTCTCAATTTGAACTATGTAACTAGATCAAAATTGTGTAATGTTTGCAATGAAATTGATCAATTTGGTGATTCAATTCATAGATTTCATCAACATCTTTGTTAAGGAAAATAAATAAATAAAAGAAAGTAAATCAAATAAAAGAATTTAAAATGCTCTTCTTGCTTTAGTGTTAGAGTAACATCAACTATATGTACTCATTTAGTGGTGTCTTGGCCATGGTTCTAGCATATCAAGTAGCAACAATAAATTTCTCATTTTTTTTGTGGAGAACAATTCATATTGCAAGGCAAAAGTACCTTTCGAATGTTGTTTGTGGAACTGAGGCTTTGCTGCATCTTTTTTTTCAATTTCCGTTAACAATTGTTTTATAGGAGAGCATTGGTATTACTAATGTGTGTTTCACTATGGATAAGATATTTTGTGAGAACAAAAATTAATGTGTCTAAGATTCAGTGTCAATCTCAACTTAATCTTTACTAAATCAGCTCAAGTGTTGGTAGGACCGAGTTGTAACTTTGATTCCAAGTATTGCTTTGTGTTGTCCGCATAATGAGATTTCTTGCTAGGAACTATATGGTGGTCAACTCAAAACAATGTCTATGCTGCTTCTTTTCATTCTTCTAAATTAGCAAAAGTTGGTGTGGTGGTTTGAGACAATGGATAGGTGATGTTTTATGGCTTCTTATGGATATCATTTTGTAGATTTTGTGTTACGTAAGAAGGCTGTAGTGGTATGACAAGTTTTATGAGAAGCTCTTGCTGTTTGTTGGTCTAGAATAGATATCTATATAGATTCTCTACTCCTTACGAAATTATTTACCACATCACATGCTTTTTTTTTTAACCTTTTTGGAGTTGTTTTGGATGATATTAAGGTATTAGCTACTTTACTGAAGCCGTGTTGTTTTAGTCATATGCCTTGACATGCCTCATGAATTAGCATGGACCTCTATTGAGTTGTGTGGTAGTGTTAGGTGGTTTATGGATCATTGTTCAGACATTGTTACCAATTTTGTTGCATTGGTTTATCATTAATTCAATATGATTCATTATTTATAAAAAATATGTCCCAATGCAGCATTGACAATTCTTTTACTAAAAAAAAAATTAGATCAACTTGTCAAACTTATCTTAATCTCTTCAAGTAGGAAAATCATTTTTGGGCATAGAAATTTAGAGTCAAATGAATAGCTCAAACTGATGCAAACACCAAATTTTCACACCAAAAGACAACAAAGAGAAGAGTTTGAAATCAAATATCCACTATTTAGAATGGTGAAGGAGTTTGGCATATGGATATTCATGGGATTCGTGATTTCACCTCATCTCATTTCCTCAATTCCTTCACCTCCACTAAACTTCCAAATTCAAAATTGCAAAATAGGTTTTGTTCTTTGATCTCTTGCAAGCTAACTCATACATAGGTTAAGGCCTTTAATGCTCTATTTGTTTCATATGAACTTAAGAAAGCAGTTTTTAAAATTGAGAATTTTAAAGCACTTAGGCCAAAAGGGATTCTTGACATTCTTTTCAAACAATGATGGGGAATGGTAGGAGATTTTGTTACAGTTGTGGTGCATTCCTTTCTCAAGAATGAGACTATGCTAAAAGAGCTAACTGGACATTCATTACTCTTATTCCGAAAACTAGCATCCCTAATCTATTCATGATTTCTACCTTAGTAGTTTATGTAGTCTTGTTTATAAGGTAATACCTAAGGTTTTAGTTAACAAGATTTGACTCATCATTCACTCTCTTGTATCAGAGCACTAGAATGCTTTTTTGTTCAGGGCAGGTCAATTCTAGATATTGTAATTACTATAAGAGTTATTTAGGCTATTTAAACTACACAAAAAGAGGATATGCAAAATGCATATGATAAGATGCATAAGCTATTATGTGTATAAAGATATACTAAGATTGGATATGCAAAATGCATATGACAAGATGGATTCAGGTTTTGTTAAGATATTTGTATACAAGTCGGATTCCCTGATCTCTAGATCAATATGCTTATGCAATGTATATCAACTGGCTCTTATTGAATCCTTGTTAATGGATGCACTACTCCATGGTTTTATGGGATTGTGACATGGAGAACTTCTTTCATGATACATCTTTCTCCTATGTTCTAAAGCATTATTATCTCATTTATCAAATATACAAGTTTTGGGCCAAATAGTAGGTTTAAGAGATAATAGTTTGGTACCTTGCATTAATCATTTGTTTTTTTTTTTTGTTATGGACAATTGCCTTCAAATCTTTATGATGCCTGCTTGCATCCTCATTGTGTGACATAGTGGCCTGAAGCAAGGACTTCCAGTATGAAGTTGTCTGAATGAGAGACTCCCGATGAGAGGGTGGCTACAAGAATCAGAAAAACAAGGGTTAAAGACTCCCCGGAATGTGTTTCCGGGGGAGGAGCCTCCAACGCCCAAGTCAGTAAGAGCAGTAAAGAGCAGAGTGGAGAATAGAGAGTAGGGAGAGTCTTCTTCTTTCTTACCAAGGTCTTCCTAAGTATTTATAGGAGGGCATAGGGAGGAGGCCGTTTGACACAGCCACGCTAAGATTATGGCACGTGTTTGGCCAGATTTGATCCGTACCTTTGCAGACAAGTACCTCTAACTGGCCCTAGGCCATTCTAGCCAGGGGTGCCGGCGAAGTTACTATGACAGGGGTGTCTGTGCCAGGGGCGTGTGCGAGGTCTTTGTGTCAGAGGCTCCTTAACCATTTTTGTCGTATCTTCTCGAGACCCCTTCGGGGAATGAGACCCCTTCGGAGTATGAGACCCACTTCGGCAAGATATCATCACCGAGGGCCATCACGATAAGTTCTTCAGCGGAACGGGGCACCCTGGGAGACATTCTCCCATCCCGAGGATGGGGAATTATCCTTCCGAGGTCGGTACGTTTGTAGAACCAGAGGGTGGTGAAAGACACCTTCCCCCGAAGCTGGTCATGTCACCTTTCTGAGGTTAGTCCCACTATTTTTCGAGGTCGGTGGTGGGTCACCGAGGTCAGGGGGTTAAGCATAGTGTGAGCCCTATCTCCAAAGGTTGGTTACTCTTCCTTTCTGAGGGTGTTGCTCACCAGATAACCTGGGAATTCTAAAGGTAATAGCCCTTTGGCTATCACATGCCCCCCTCGGAAAGCCGAAGTTGTATCTTCGGCGCTCGAGTCTTTGCAAGCGTTTTGTGGAACTGTCAGGTGTCTTATTGAACTTTGTGACCAAGGTCAACTTCTTCGGATGAGAGTTCCTCTCTAGCTCCAAACACCTTTTCTAGCCGAGGTAGCGGTATTTGCTTTTTCAGAAGAGCTTTTGGTGTTCCCGAGGTTACTTCTTTTTTTTTCTTTTTTTTTTTTTTATCCGAAGTGTGTACTTATCTCTTTTATTGCCTGCTAGTAAATCGTCACATCTTCTGGACAGATAGATGTGTCCCCTTGGGAAGGACTTGCATAGGTCAGGTAGTTGTCAAAAGCGTGCCCTCGATTCCCATGACGATTGACATGTGTTAGCCATGAGTGGCGAATAGTCATGTCGGTTACAATAATTGCGTCTCTTCACCTTCAAGGAGTAATTATGGCGACGCTTCGCCTGCCTCCTTTGGTCTATATAAACCCTTTCTTCTCAGTTTTTTCCATACTTTTCTTCCTTTGCTCTCTTTTGCTCTCGAGTTCCCTTGTTCTCTTTCGGCGACGGTGCTAGCGGTAGAGCGATTTCCGACAATACCTGCGGTGTTTTACGAAGCCCTTTCTTTTTTCTGAACTAGGTGGGTCTTTTTTCCGAAGTTGTTCTTTGGTATATTTTCTGTCTCCCTATTCTTTTTTCACCTTCCCGAGGTTAGATTTCTTTTTGCCGAACATGTCTACTCCAGTACCGCTTGTGTCTGTTGAAACTATTCCCGAGAGTTGGCTTCCCTTTAACTCTCATCGAAGTTGTACTACTTCGGAGAAGCTAGAGAAGTGGACAACTAAATTCCTTCTTCCTTCTTACGCCATTACCAGGCTACCTAGTCCTGGTCTATTTAGTTACATGAATAACTCGGACGAGGTTACCGTATTTCAAGCCCAATCGAAGGCCGGACTTCGGTATCCTCCGTTGAAGATGATTTGCGAGTTCTGCCAATTTCATGGCATAGCTGTGAATCAGCTTCCTCCAAACTCTTACTCTTACTTCAACGCCTTCCTCTGCATGTGTGGGGTCTTCAAGATAGAGCCTTACTTTATCTTCTTCATGTAATACTACAAACTCCACCCTGTCCCGAATGGTGGGTTCTACTTCTTGCTTCCTCGAGGGTGTGGGAGCAAGAAGTACACGTTTACCTTCGGGATGAAGGACAGCTGGCGAGGGTGGCAGAAGAAGTTCTTCTTCTTGAAGGTGAATGAGCAATGGCAGCATGTGCCAACAAAATGGGCTCGAGGGACTTTGGACATAGACATAGTCGACATTCGGAAACGGCTGACTTTGGAGGTTGAAGCCAAATTCCATGAATTTGACAGCCGTATTCGGGCTATCACGGATTGGGATCCCGAAGTCCCTACGCGTTCCCCGTATCCCTTTCCCATCAAATGGAACCTTATGACCAAAGAGGTCCTTCGGGAATTGGGGATAATCAAGGAACATGTCACCGATGAGAACATGCCGAAGCCCCTTTTTGATGGCAAAAAGGCATGGTTGGTGATGCTCCTTTGGGGGGAACTAACATATGCGGCTCTTGTAGAGAGTAAGTCTTTTTCCATATTTTTTCTCATATCTACTTCTGTACTTACACTGATGTTCTTCTTTTTGCAGAGATGGGTGACAAGTCTGCTGATTTTTACAAATCCCTCTTCCTCGGTCAAGCCGAAAAGGGGGAGCAGTAGAAGAAGAATCCTGCTCCAAAGAGGAAGAAAGGGCCCGAGGGACCATCTTTGGTCCCGAGGTCCAAGAAAACCAATGAGGACTCTCTTCCTCTTCCCCCCGAAGATGACATGGGGGTGCAAGACCAACCCACTGTTCACGCCGACCCACCCTTAGAGCCGGCCATCCGTTCCATTCCCTTAAGCTCCGATGTTGCGGTGGAGACCCTTGGGACCTCGGTTGGAGGGATTTCGGCCGAAGAGCTCGAGGAGAGCCAGAAGAGGAAAGGGAAGCACGTTCCTTCTGAGGTTCAGGAGGTCAGCGACTCCTAGGGAGATGTTGCTGAGGTTCCACCAGGTTTGTCCCTTAGCCATTTTTCTATGAGTTTGGGAATTTTTGGCGTTTTAGACCTTATAGGTGAATGGCTAAGGGATAATGTGTTAATGGAACTTCGTCATGATTTTGCAGAGGAGCAAGCACCTACTCAATGGCTGGTGGGGCATGCTCGGAAGAGGGCCCTTTGGGACACCAAAATCCTAAAGGACAAGGTGGCGAGGGAGCCTTTCTAGACATTCACGGTGGACATGAACTTGTTCTCCAAGGATAGCCAGAAAATGGCTCCCCATATGGCTAAGGGCATGCTGACAAAAGCCACTTTTCAATCCTTCACGGTCGAGTGTCCGAACGAGGAGATCCTTGCTGTGAGGATGGGTGAAAATGCTGCCCAGGTGACCCTTCAACTTCTTATTCTCAAACAACATTTTCTTGAGTTTTTTCTTGTTTCCGAGCCTTACCAGAAGTTCACCTTTTTGTAGTTCTTGGTGTACAGTGGATATTTAGAGCTTGGGCAGCAAAACAGTCTTTGGTATGATCTCAGTGCGAAGAGTCCTTGGCAAGGGCCAAGAAGTTTTATGCCAGCTTAGTCATCAAGTACGATGAGTTCAATAAGATAGCCAAGGAAGAGTTGTCTTAACTTCGGGAGGAATTTCTAAAGAGTCAGGGGGAGCTTATTCAGGACTTTTCCTTAAAGGTGTTGGACCTCGGCGTGAAGGTTATCACGTTGACCTCGGCCAATGAGGCCTACCAAAAGGAGAAGGAGGTAGACGTTGAAAACCTTGCGAAGGCTTTTGCGCTTAACGCCGAACTCCAAGCTAAGGTCGACATTCTGAAGAAGAAGAAGAAGAAGAAGAAGAAGAAGAAGCTGGAAAGGGAGGTTGCAGAGCTTAAGAATGAATTGGAGGACTTGTACACGGAGAAGGCCAAGTCCTATCAGGCGTGTAAGTCCTCCTATCAGGATGGCTTTTGCCTGGCCCCCTACCAAGTCCTTTCCAAGTATCCCAACCTCGACCTTTCTTTCTTGGTGGGCGTGGACATCCCCAAAGTGTCAACTTGGGAGTGGTCGAAGATAGAGTACCTCAACCTCCCAGCTAATCCGCCTTTGGCACCAAAGGTTATGGCCAAGCAAGACTGCCTCGAAGGTGAAGTAGCTAGAGATGTCAAGGATACAACAAATGTCCAGGACCCCGAATAGGCTTCCCTTTTTTCTTCTTTGTATTTGTAATTTGCTCCCCTTGTACTTCGAGATAAAGTGCTAATGAAAAATTCCTCTTTTCTTGAAAGTTTGGCTAAGTACTCGATCGATCTTTTAGCATTGTTTTCCTTCTTCAGCACTCAACCATATTCAAAATGAGGTTTTTAGCACCAAAAGTGGTAAGTACCTTTGGTGTTGACCGTATTTTGCCAATTACCATTGGCATTGCAGCAAACGTTCCTTCGGCGTACTTTGCACCCTTTCCTCTTTGAATGTTTTTCTGAGTTCTTCAGTTATGCACTTTAGGAGGTATTCCCCTTCTGCAACCACGTTCGGGTGAAGCAGATATTCATCTTCCGTGGTAACCATCTTCAATCATACCTCGGTGTTTTTGCATGACTTTTCACTTGAAAATTTTTCTAAGTGTACCGTTAGGCGCTTTTAGTGGATGAACAACTATGTTTGGTTGATCATCTTCGGTGCAACTTAACCCTTTCTTCTTCAACCATGTTCAGCCGACATAATTTAGTGAAGACTAACGATTTCCATGTGTTTACCCCTTCAGCATGACCATGTTCGGTCTAACCCCTCATTCGGAAAACACGATCGGTCAATATGTGGTAAAAATGGAAATAATTTTGGAGGCATTTTCGGAAAGAAGCTCCTTCGGCATTTATATCATGTCCGGTCAGTTACCTTTAGTGAGAATTGTACAATTTTTAGTTGAAAATTTCTTCTACGTACAGAACTTTTTCAAGGAATCTGAATTCCATGAATTTTTTAATTCTCCACGTTCAGTGTCGCCGAGCTTGTAGACGCCTGGCTGAACTTCATCAAAGACTAGATAAGGTCCATCCCAGTTTGCCCGAAGTACTCCATGGGATGGTCTTCAAGCTTCAAATTCAGTTCTTCAGAGGACAAGGTCCCCTTTTTTTATTCCTTTTCGTTTGACATGCAAGTTTGTAGCAACAACAACTCTTGGTTGAAAAGCTTTTCTTCTGAGTTTGGCCATCTCTCTATGCTCGTCAATGAGATCCAACTTGGTTCTCAAACCGAGGTTGTTCCCTTCTTCGTCGAACACTTGTATCTTGGCCGATGGGTGTTCGACCTTGTCAAGGATAATGGACTTTGCCCTGAAGGTGAGTGAGAAGGGCGTCTCAACCGTGGCTATTCTAGGGGTTGTTCGGTAGCTCCACCCTTGGAAGCTCTCCTGGCCATTTCCTCTTTGCTTCCTTCAACCTTTTCTTCAGGCCATCCTTAATTGTTCTGTTGGACACTTCAACTTGTCCATTGCTCTGTGGATGGGCCACAGGGGCGAAGTGCAATTTAATTTCAAGTTCGGTTATGAATTCCTGAAACCCTTTATCAGCAAATTAGGAGCCATTATCGGCTACTATCACCCTTGGTATGCCGAATCTGCATATAATGTTCTTCCAGACAAACCTTTGTATGTCCTTTGCCGAGATTGCTGCTAATGGCTCTACCTCGATCCACTTAGTAAAATAATCTACTGCGACTACGTAGAACTTCACTCCTCCTGGAGCTGTTGGGAAAGGTCTAATGAGGTCAATACCCCATACGGCGAAGGGGCTGGGGTAGCTTGCCGAAGTTATCATTTCCGAGGGTAGTCTTTGGATCGGTGCGTGTCTTTGGCAATTGTCGCACTTCTGAATGAATTGCCTCGCATCCTTCCTTAAGGTGGGTTAGAAAAATCCTTGCCGAAGTAGCACTCCGGCCAGGGCATCAGTTCCTATGTGAGAACCACAAGCCCCCTCATGGACTTCTTTTAGGACAGGTTGAACGTCTTCTTCGTTGACACACCTTTGCAACAGACTTGCATACCCTTGTAGGTACAATTCTTCCCCGATCAGGAAGTATCTTCCCGAGTGTTTTCGCACTCTAGAGGCCTCAAGAGGATCTTCGGGGAGTTTCGAAGTGCTGAGGTACCTCTTGATGGGATCTTTCCATCCTCTGCCCGAGGTTGTTACGCATAACATCGCTATACTCAGCTGATGCAGTATCTTAGTAGACTCTTTTGATTTGGCCAGTGTGTCAGCCTCTCTATTATTTGACCGAGGTACATTTTTTATATGCACCGTGTTGGATGAGCTTTTTGACGAGGTTATGTTACTTTACCAAGGTTGGGTCCTGTTAGTGTTGTGCCCAAAAGCCAATCATGAGATGATTGTATTTTTTGCACATTGAGTCATGATATTTTATTAAGGCATTAATCCAGCAATTATGTTTGTTGTTCTGTTTCTATGTAACGCAATAAACATAATTGTAACCCTAGAATAATGATATTCTCAAATGTCGCTAGTCTAGTATTATTGTGGAGCGGGTTACAATAATACATAACTACTAGCATATGTGGAGACTAATATGAGATATGTAGTCTACATATGGGTACAAGTTGGAGAACTTGTGTACTGGACCGACCCACCATGAGAACACTACATGGATCGTTATATGAGTGTCATAAGTGATTCTCATAGTGATCATGGAATATGTAGTCCTTTGACCTAAGATCATCAAGGTTCCCTACATGTGAGTCACATAGTTTGATACTTTCCTTTGTTGCTCGTAACTGAGTGAACTTGAAGGAAGTCATTGGGTATGTCACATATCATGCAGAGAGATTTGTATGATCAAGACGGGATTTGTCCCTCCTATATAACAGGAGTGATATCTTCGGGCCCCTTGATAGAGTGAGACTTAGAAAATGCATGGCCATGCTCGGATGAGTTGATATACGATATCAATGTCATCAATTTAAGTTGGTCTACTCGGTAATCAAGAAACCAAAGATTGGGCTATACGAGAGTGACACATTCCATGTCTCGTGCTTAGTCTTGATATCTTGGACAAAAGGACAATAGCATATATCAGTGATGATCATAAAGGTTTAGTCAAATCATCGACAATCTTGTCACTTGGGTAGCAATGATGTGTTCCTAGACACCGTTCATTGCTTATGATCATAAATGTGATTTATGATCATTGCCAACGTGGTAAGAGCCTATTGGGTCACACACATAGAGCTATTTGGATCATTAGAGTGCATGGGCTAATTATTTAGGTTATGGTTTCACAATAATTTCGTATTAATAATGGGCCCAAGAGTTGAGCCATTATTAAGCCCAAAATTAAAGCCTAATTGGATTAGGGCTTTGAAACCGATTAAGCCTGGAAGTTGAGTCTCACTATAAATACAACTTTTAGTGAGAAATTCATAGATCTCCTTGCCCTAGCCTCCCAAAAGGACAGCCGCACTCTTCTCTTGCAATTCCTTAGAGGGCGCAAGCTAGCACTACAATCGCAAGAGAAACGCATCTACCGGGACGCGGTGGAAGCGTGGTGATCCCAAGAGGCTCGTGTGGATACCATAGAGAGCTTGAACACGTCAACTATTCAGGTTTTGTGATTTGACTCTATAGTTGAGTGAGAGATCTCAACCGAAAATTCGGTATAAAAATTTTCGAACACCCGGTTTACCCGTTTCACTTGGATCCTGGAGGGTTTCGGTTAAATTCCGCTACGCTGTTTGGCTCCCGAAACCCAACAGGTCCTTTGTGCCATAGTCTCCCGCCATCTGCCGGACTACTAACTAGGAATCGTTGTGGGCCTTCAGATTTCTCACACCAACTCTGTTTGCCAGGCGCGCCCACTATAAGGGCTTCATATTCGGCAATGTTGTTGGTGATGTTGAATGCGAATTTGATGGCCTTCATCGCTTCCATACCTTCGGGACCACGAAGGATTACTTCAGCTCTTTGATGTTCAGAACCAGAGGCTCCGTCCACAAATAGTGTCCACACTTAGGTTCGTTCTTTTCGAGCTACCCAAGGGTATCCTCGGCTTTTGGCACTTCGGCGATGAAGTCTGCCAATGCTTGGGCCTTTGTAGCCCTTCTAGGCTCATAAGTGATGTCGTATTCACCGAGCTCAATGCACCACTTTGACAGTCTTCCCGAGTGATCTACCCTCCTCATGACGTCCCGAAAATGGACAGAAAGGGGGGTATGCTCTTTGTAAAGAACTTAGTAAAGGCTTTCAGTGTAAAGTCTTCCATAGCAACGTACCACCTGAAATCCAAAGACATAAAAAAATACAAAAACAACACATGCACACAAATATGGAAACCATATGCACCAACAATCACAGCAACAAACACATGTGATGCTGGCAGCAATAACACATTAAGGTTAGTCCATAATCATTTAATAAAACAATAAGATATCACTTTAGTAACACCATGGTAGCCCTCCTCAAGCTTTTGCTTGGTCTTAGGAGTCTTTTAGGTCTTAGTTAGTACTAATTGGGGCTCTAGAAACCCTTCTTTCTTGCTCCCATCTTTAGTATGGTAACACTAATGCCGAAACCTTGCCATGCTTCTTTCTCCTTAACCCATACTTGGTTCCTTGAGCTTTTTGCTCTGTTCCAAGCATGGTCTTAGCTTCATGGATGTTTGAAAATATAGTAAATAATCAAAGAAACTTTAGAAAACCCTTACCTTTGTTATGTTCTGAAAACCC
Source organism: Aquilaria yunnanensis (assembly GCA_039654915.1). Taxonomy (NCBI): domain Eukaryota; kingdom Viridiplantae; phylum Streptophyta; class Magnoliopsida; order Malvales; family Thymelaeaceae; genus Aquilaria; species Aquilaria yunnanensis. Next base: position 83,585,436 of record CM077598.1, read on the forward strand.
AAATAGAACCAAAATTAGGTTTTCTTGCACTCTTTGATGTCTTCTTTGCTTTCTCTTGCTTCCTATTGTTTTCTTAAGGTATGGTGGCTATGGAGGATGATGGAAGAGTTTAAGGAAGAGGCCTTAGCCACTAGAGGCTGAAATTTAAGGAAAATAGTAATGAAATGAAGATTTTTCTTCATTTATACATCATTTTGACCAAGGTGGCATACATGCAAATTTTTTAAAATTTGGCCAACACTTGGATAGGTTATTTCCAGCTATTTTGGCTAGGAAAGTGATGTTTTTGACCACCTTTAACCTTGTCAAAATTCATTATAATCTTTAGAAAAAAAGGTGGACACTTGGATCCTTAGTTAGCATTATGCCATAAATGATCAACTTTGCCTTCTTAAGCACTTTGGTCCCCAACAATATCCTTAATTCCATCCATGTCCTTTCCATAGCCATCTTTAAAGATTTGTACAATTGAGTACCCAACTTTTGTAACCTTGCAATTTAGTCCAAAGGTTACTTAAAAATTAGGTGATGTGCTAATGTTTTCTTAAGGACCAATCTATCATTTTTTTTACCATTTAAGGGAGTGTATATTGAATACTTTACACTTCACAGTTCATACATTATGGTGAAAATTAAAGCGTATAAGTTTAAGTCCTTATGCTGTAATTTTCCCATTTTATAAAGGTGTAATACCTCCTTTGAGTTTCAAGGAACACACTAGTTGTACTAAGCCTCCACATAGTACCTCAAGTCCTTAGACTTGTTTAGGTTACTTGTGTACTAAGTTCCACGTCAAAACCATACCAAGGGAGCACTAGGTTTTCACTTGCACCTTAAGCAACCTTGCTTAGGCTACAAGTACATTAAACCTTCATTCAAGGCATATACCTATCCACCATTACTTGGTTCACCCTAGTAGAGTAGCAATGTCACGGATAAGACTATAAATTTCTAGGTTCCATGGAACCTTTCTAGGTGCACTATGGCTCCCACATTGAGTCCTTAAGCCAGAAGGCCTAACTAGGCTCCTGATGGTACTAAACACTTTACCCAACTAATGGTGTTCTATTGTGGCCAAATATCCCCTCATTTTGAACAAAAATAAAGAAAAACCTAGGCTAATTCAAGGTTTTAAAATGCATGGAAAAGGTATCCCTTCCTCTTAGCTTTGCGTGAAATCTTGAATCACCTCAAATGGACACTCGAGCGAAAAATTTTGAAAACAATATTACTGGGTGCCAATGCTGGCGAATAGGCTTATGGCTCTGCGGTGCTGAGTGAGGCTATAGCACCACAGGCCAACTATTCTAACCTCCCCTGGCATGCTTTAGGCACTACAGTGCCAATTGATGCCATAGTGCTAAAGCCCTGTGCCCAGAACTTGCAAATGGTGCCTAAAGCACCTTAGGAGGTCTACAAAGGCTCCTAAAGCATCAGTCATACCAAGCCAAAAGTGCAAACAAACAGCAGACCAAGCTAGGCAAACATACTAGTCCACCAAGTTAATACCATTCACCAACTAACACCATTCACCAATTCACTAGGATTCTGCTTCAAGTAAGCTATGAATGGCATTAATTATGCATGAATCATAAATCCCTTACCTCAATTTCATAAGAATTAGCAAGCATTAAGCATCACAAGCCAAGAATTACAAGTTCTAAGGCTCTATTAAGGTCTCTCCTAGGTTATAAGCAACACAAGGCATATGGCACCAAATTAACACTAACCCAACAAAACCCAATCTTAGTTGAGCTCAAGAAACATGAGAAATTCATGAATCAAAGCTTACCAAATGCACATCCCTTACCCAAGTTGGAAAAATGCCACCAAGACCTCCAATGGTGCAAAACCAACATAAGCCAAGGTACCTCTTGCTTGGGCACCATGGAAGCCTTCCAATTTTGCCAAGAAACCAAGAATTTGTGAAGGTTTGAGCAAGAGATGAGGAGGGGAGGAGAAGGCTATGAAAATGGTTGGACAGATAAGGGAATAGTGGTTGGAATTTCCCTCCTAAATGTGTTTTATACACAAAACCACATCCCTCCCCAAGCTTTTTAAGTTTTTGCAGAAACACCTCTTCCCCAAATAGTAACTAGGTTATTAAAAACTTAAGCAAAACTTTCTAACTTGGCCTTTGGGTTTTAAAAACATCATTTTCACTCTTGGCACTCATCCCAACCATTCAAGATGCAAAATGACTATTTTGCACTTGGGCAAATCTAGTGTCATAAACCACTTGGAACTAACTAAACCTTTAATAACTTGCTTGATCTTTCTAATTAACATCTAGTTAAAATACTTAAGCTAGGGATTTATGAATTTATCTCATTCACCGAGCATTCCACTAGGAGGGTTATAACAGGTAAGATGGCGAGTGGAGGTTTCGGTCCCTTCATTCTCTTCCTAGGAGTTATCCCTCATTATCAGACCTTTGGCTATTCCTACATAGGTCGGTTGAGTTCTCGAACATGCATGTAGTAGGTCACTCAATCAAGGAGTTTTTCCACTTCTCTTACAAGGTTTTCATGAAGGTCCCAAGCCAATTTAGAGTTGTGTGCCAGGCCTTGGGTGATGGCCACCATATGCAGATCAAGAGACAAACCTTGTACTTGTGCGGCCTCAGAGTTGGACCTTCATATGGAGTCCTTCAAGGGCTCATCCAACCCTGACAAACCTTCAATAGGTGGACCACCATTTTATGGTTGTCCTATTCCCCAAGAAATGGCAATGGAATGCCTAGGAAAGATTCTTGAATGAGTGAAAATGACTTCCTCTATAGGTCCCAAACCAAGAGGTTGTTGGCCTTGTCAAGGATGAGTTAAAGGCTTTACACATTATTGCATCTAAGGTCTTTTCTAGCCTTATGAAGGTAGTATACCATTACAAATGGATGACAGGGTCTGTAAGGTCATCCTAAGGATCAATTTTTGTAATGTGAAATCCATAAGTAGCAAGGGCATTGATTATTTTGTCTATGAAATGTTGAATTCACATATACTCAACATTGAAGGCAAGGCCAGCCACCATTAAGGGGGTTTGGGCACATTCATATGATTCTCCATTTGGTTGAGCTTTTGCAGGATGGCACTTACATCACTGCCAATGGGACTCTTGGACCATCGTAACGATGAGGGATGGTCAATAGCATGGGCCCTTAGGTGTGGGTCTCGAAGAAGGGCATGCTAGGGTTCATTGAGCACCAAGTGGCTTTTTATGGCCTCCTTAGGTGCCTTGTATAGCGCCTTACGAATCTCACATTGAACAGTCATTCCAAAATTATTTAAAAAGGGCATGTTAGAGTGCTTAAATTTGGTCGTTATCTAATAGTGTGAGGCCTTTCCTTTTTCGAGGGTCTTTTTGGGGAGCTGAGGGCTCCATTTCAACTCTTGGGGTGGTCTCTTGCCCCGGATGTGCCACAAACCTTGCAGGACAATCAATTTGATCCCCACAGTTGCTCCCATTCTCATTTCTAGACGAATCTTGAGCATCCATGCATGATCTTTGGTTATTCGTTATGATGGTTCCCACAGACAAAGCCAAATTGATAGTTAATGGAAAAGTTTGAACTAAGCCTAGTTGCTCATGGTGGATGGAGATCCTACACACAAAGATAATGTTAGAGTCTTAGGTTGCTTTCTCAGGGAAAACCCTTTGACAGTCAAGTCATTTTGTAGTGATCAGAGGAGTACTAGAATGTTTGGTGGGAATCTCGTACCTTGGGATTGGTGAATTGGGTGGTCTTATATAGCTCAAGGAGATCTGAGAAGGCCACTTATGGATGGAAATCACTTAAGTAGTCATGTAATTTTGGTATCCCTTTCTTTCTTCGACGGATTGCCTCTGTACCTTGATTGGCCACTTGGTTTTGATTTGTTCATCATGGGTAAAATCAATGGAGGCCTAATATTTGGCCTGCGTCTTACCATAATACTGATAGGTGAATATTACTTTATGTAACTCAGGTCCATTGTGATTCATGTGTTCGTAGTTCACAATGAACCTTCCCAACTACACTAATAAATAATGTGGATGTGCCAAATCTCTCTATACTAAAAATTATGTGAACTCACAAGTAAGTGCACCTATCATCAAAGTAAAATAGTGGTAAGTACCAAGATCATTTTTCACAAGGAATGGAGGATGTCTACTGTACTCCACTTCTCTTTATTATCTAACTAACAATTAAAGAGTTTTTTTAACTAACTACTATAAATTAATTAAACTAAACTAATGTAGCAAACATAAACTAGTAACTATCAACTTTTAGCCAGCAGTACAAAACAACTAAGACAATCAACAGTAAAAAAACTCATATCTAGAATTGAATCTTCTTAGAGCCTTCTTTGTGTTGTTTTTAATTTGGTTTAATCGAATTGTGATTAAATTGGACCATGGAGTACTACCTAATATAGATTACTTTTTCATTATTCCCATTAGACTAACCCTATCCTTAAGACACCGATAGGGTGTGTAAGCCTACCGCGCTTCCTCAAAACGCATTACAAGTCCTACGACACACTACTAGGTTTCACCCTAGTCTAGGGTTATTATATCATACCTATTACTCCTAGTTACAATAATATCCCTTTATCTAATGATGATCCGCAACAAATATACCAGATACTACCTGACACATGTTCATCATCACACACTAAATTAATAGGCTATATATTCTTAATCAACACATTAAAGAACATTAAATAAATTACAAGAAAAACACATGATCATATTAAACCAAAAAGCAATCAGAATAAAAAAAATCATCATAGGGTTCATCTACTCTAACTATGAGTAAGAAAAGTTAGCTCATAGTGTTATAAAATAAATACAATAGAATCAAAAGAAAACTAGGTAAAGAATTATCCATGGCCGTCTTACTTTTGTTGAATTTAAAACTTTGCCAAATTAAATAAGGTTTTGAACATGGGCATGTAATGCAGAAACATGCATGTAAGACACTAGATAGGGATGTAGCAAGGCGTGTTTACTCCTAAACTTCACCCAAACTTGTAATTCATCTCGAAAACTTTAGAGAAATCTTTATTAACTCAAATGAAGCCGAAATAAGACCTGAAAATGAAATATGAACCAATTAAGCACCATATCTTAGCTTAAACATATCAAAAGACAAACAAATACAAGGGAAAAACATATAGAAAACATGACTAAATATGAGCATATCATATTTCTCCCCTACACTTGAAATTTTACTTGCTCTCAAGAAAAAACTCAAGAAGAAAAATTAGAAATTTTTTTTTAAAACCTTAAAAAATGATTAGAACGTAGAATTGTTTCCTTGAGCAAAGAGATATAGAGAGGATTGACACTCTAATTATCTTAAGAAATTAACAAGAACACCAAGCGTGCAGCCCCTCCTATCTAACACCTTTCACAACAAAAATTAATTTAATGGGAACAATTCATTCTCAAGCTAAAAACCCGTATCTCTCAAAATCAATTCTTGTCATGCATCGAAAGCATTTGTTGCAAGTGTACACTACAGGAGCTCTGTCTATACATAAGCTGATTCTTAACACAATCAAAGATGATCCCTGATCATATTCATGTTCTTAGCATATTTTCAAGCTGTGATTGACTCTTGTCTTAGAAGAAGACCCCAACCTGCTTTAACACTAAAAAGACCAGAGTACCATAATTCATACCTTACTTTAATTTACTTTATCAACAATCAACCACAAATTTATCAACCAAACTTTCCATCAATCCAACATAGAAACTCAAAACTTAGAATGCTTTGAGCAGTATACCAAAAACAAGAACTTGATGAAAAAATAGTTTTCCAAGACCATCTCCCACTAGCTTGCTAATGAATCACAAAAACATTTGAAAAACATATTAAGCACCAAAAGTGAAAGATGAGGAATCATTTACTTGGTCTTAAAGTTAAGAACTCAAGAAATTAAATTAACAACTACTCTCTAACAAGCACCTACTCAATAGAATTATTCAAAACAAAAGAAGCTCCAAAAATTAAAAATTTTCATAAATTTTAGAAATATTACTAAAAAGATATAAATAAGGAAAAATAGAATAAATATGGTCCAAAAATTAATACCACTACCCCACACTGAAATTGTACATTGCCCTAAATGTATTAGCATGGAAAATAAAATGAAAAGGAGTGAAAGAAACTGATACCACCCTTGAAAAGAAAAATTTAGTTACTTGTCTTGCAAGTCAGCATTCCGAAAAGTTCTAAAAAAAGGGTTGATTCAGGCTTCCAATAAAAAATTTTGAAGGCGACCATAGAAAACATAAATCATGATCAGCCACAAAATATAGGGAAAGAAATATATAAAAAATGAAATAGTGCAAAATAGAACAGGAGCAACCGATGCTCCAAAGAAGTAATAATATTCAAACATAATTAAAGATAACTAAATAAACATATGACTGTCCTGGATAGCAATGAATCAAGCATCCTTAAGAGGTGAAGGATCGCCAAAAGTGCTTAAAGCTGTCATCATCCATGTAGGCATAGTGGGATCCTTAGTAACCCTGGCCTCGGTACAAGGCTCCATGACCAAGGGATCAATTTTAGTCCCTCCAACCTCCTCCATAGCAGTAGAAGTAGCAGCAGCTGTCTTAGTAACTCTCCCCTCAACAATGACATTTCCCAAGGCTATCTCTCCTCTAACAACTCCCTTAGTTGGCAGTCCATTAGTGATGGCCTCATCTTTCACCTCGGTGGCTTGTTAAACCTCATCAACTCCGGTCTAGTCATCCATACTCACTGTAAAGATAATTTTTTTAGTCGAGCCATCATCATGTTAAGAGACTGGTGAGCTTGACTCGAGTTACCAGCATTATCAGATCAGGGAAAGCATAAGTGGATTGTCTCCTTCAACCTCAGGGCCCCCATCTTAATAGTAGAAAGGTAGGGGCTCACTACAAGCATCTAATTAGTCATGAAGCTAAGAAGATCCAGCATAAGTTGTTGCCTCTCAAAGATATTTGATAAAGTAGGCGGTCAGGAACTAGTAGATGCGGAGGCAGTCAGGGCCTTAATAACGGCTTTCTCCCTTTGGGTCCACAATATAAACCTCATCAAGACATCGAAGAGCTTCATCTTCTTCAACATCCTCATAGCCTTGAATGAGTCCATGTTTGCCATTCTAGGCCTCACTACCTCTAAATCAACTTCTTTGGTAGGAAAAGCTCTAGGTTCTGGGCCAACCTCATCATATACGATTCTACACATATAGCCCAGTTCTTGCATGGAAAGCAGTGTCTAGCACCCACTAAGCAAATGATACGCCCAAGTGGCAATGCACTCTGCAGACAATGTAGAAAAGGTGGAAGAGGTCCATTTTCATCACCATGCCCATACTTGTCCCTTTGACTAGCAATGGAGTGCACGATCAAGTAATGCACATGACACATAGCTGGCAACCTCAACTTGGATGCCTTAGACACTGTGGGCTAATAGATACCTTTATCCTAGGAAATCTCTACCTAGAGCTCCTGCGGAGTGCGGGTAGTGGTGCCAAACTCGAGAATCAAGCCTCTACGCTCATGAAAATTGATAAAGTTTTAGGTGTAAAAACCACCAAACTCATCTCAATGTTTTGCTCTCCAAGACAGAATGGAACTGCATCAGGCCGACTCCAACTAATGTTGGTTGTATCGAAGTCGAGTGTCCTAAAAAATTGGAGTTGAGGTCACTGTATGTAGGCTCACGGCCGTGAAACACCGACAATTGTCTATTGAAACCCACAAGTGCTTAGACCTCATTGACCAAACCAAACTAAGCTAAAGTTTCCCAATCAATCAACTTGTTGGCTTTGAACGGCTTCTCCACCAACTGATCAAATCTCTCCTATTGTGAAGCCTTTTTAAATTCGATAAGAGGATTTGTCTTCTTTGGCTTCTTTGCCGGCCTCTTAATGTGAACCAGTAACTTCTCCTAATGCTTAGCCATTCTAAAAAATGCAAACAATTTTTTCCATTGCAAGAATAATCTCAAATACAATATATCCAACAATAAATCCAAGAATAAGAACTGTATAAAAAACTCTATAAAATTTCCTCATACAAAAGAATTTGACTTTAAATTTAGATACAAAGATGTTCATGCTTAACAACCGAAGTTAAAAGCATTACAAACATGGCAATTCAAACAACATAACCCATCATTAGGCTCTTTCTTGGTGCACAAGGAACCTATCCACTACACACCAAAAGACTACCAATTCTTAAAATTCATGAGATTCCAAAACAAATTAGATATCCAAGTCATTCTCAGTAAATCATAACCCATATCCAAGTCATAAAACTCATAAAACATCTTAAAAGACAACAAATAAAGAAGCATGCAATTTCAACCTTCCTTCTTCCAAATATAATATCCAAAAATTTCAATCTTCATAAAAAACACTATCAGTTTGAAACTAACAAGAATAAGTATGATAAATCAATCAACTAACTCATATGAGACCTACCCATAACAAGAAATCAAGATAATCTTTCATAAACTTCAAATAAAATTGGAAAGAGAAAGCTACCTCAAGAGAAAGAAAACCAAAGATGTGAGGATGAAAACGTAGAATTTGGAGAAGGAACGAAGTCTTCCTATGATGAAGAACCTTGCCTAAGATGCAAGGAAGCTAGGGTTTGAGTTTTGGGGCTTGGGGAAGAAGTTTGAGTGAGTTTCGTCCAAAGTGGGAAACAAAAATCATGATCAGTTATATATATATATATGCGCAGCATGGTTCATAATGTTGGGTTTCGGGAGCCAAACAGCGCAGCGGAATTTAACCGAAACCCTCCAGGATCCAAGTGAAACGGGGTAAACCGGGTGTTCGAAAATTTCATACCTAATTTTCGGTTGAGATCTCTCACTCAACTGTAGAGTCGAATCACAAAACCTGAACAGTTGACGTGTTCAGGCTCTCTATGGTATCCACACGAGCCTCTCGGGATCACCACGCTTCCACCACGTCCCGGCAGATCCGTTTCCCTTGCGCTCGCAGTGCTAGCTTGCGTCCTCCAAGGAATTGCAAGAGAAGAGTGCGGCTGTCCTTTTGGGAGGCTAGAGCAAGGAGACTTGCGAATTTCTCACTTAAAAGTTGTATTTATAGTGAGACTCAACTTCCAGGCCTAATGGGTTTCAAAGCCCTAATCCAATTAGGATTTAATTTCGGGCTTAATAATGGCTCAACTCCTTGGCCCATTATTAATACGAAATTAAAGTGAAACCATAACCCAAATAATTAGCCCATGCACTCTAATGATCCAAATAGCTCTATGTGTGCGACCCAATAAGCTCTTGCCATGTTGGCAATGATCATAAATCACATTTATGATCATAAGCAATGAGCGGTGTCTAGCAACACATCATTGCTACCCAAGTGACAAGATTGTCGGTGAATCGACTAAACCTTTATGATCATCACCGATATATGCCATTGTCCCTTTGTCCAAGATATCAAGACTAAGCACAAGACATGGAATGTGTCACTCTCGTATAGCCCAATCTTTGGTTTCTTGATTACCGAGTAGACCAACTTAAACTGACGATATTGATATCATATACCAACTCATCGGAGCATGGCCATGCATTTTCTAAGTCTCACTCTATCAAGGGGCCCAAAGATATCACTCCCGTTACATAGGAGGGACAAATCCCATCTTGATCATACAAATCCCTCCGCATGATATGTGACATACCCAATGACCTCCTTCAAGTTCACTCAGTTACGAGCAACAAAGGAAAGTATCAAAGTATGTGACTCACATGTAGGGAACCTTGCTGATCTTAGGTCGAAGGACTACATATACCATGATCACTATGAGAATCACTTATGACACTCATATAACGATCCATGAAGTGTTCTCATGGTGGGTCGGTCTAGTACACAAGTTCTCCAACTTGTACCCATATGTAGACTACATATCTCATATTAGTCTCCACATATGCTAGTCATTATGTATTATTGCAACCCGCTCCACAATAATACTAGACTAGGGACGTTTAAGAATATCATTATTCTAGGGTTACAATTATGTTTATTACGTTACGCAGAAACAAAACAACAAACAAAATTGCTGGATTAATGCCTCAATAAAATATCATGACTCAATGTGCAAAAATACAATCATCTCATGACTGGCTTTTGGGCACAATACTAACACATAACATGGTCATGTAATAGACTATGTTACTTATGACTTCTCTAGCACACCGCTAAACATGGGTGTGTCACTACCCATGTATCAAGCCTGAACCCTAAAATTTTAAATCAGTGAATAAAAACACATGACAAAACATGGACATGTAAGCAAACATGTATAGATAACATGACTTCAAATACGGGCATGTAGTAGACCATGTTTAAAGTCTGGAGTGCAAAAATTTCATAAACAAAGAAGGAACACAGGTAGCAACATAGGCCTATATGAGACTGTGTTGTGTAAACACGATTAACAACACTATCATGTGTGAGACCGTGTTTGTGTGCTGGAACGCAAAATTTCTTAACCTTAGAGACAAAACATGTTTTCTAACATGGATGTGTATAAAACCATGTAAACTAAACATGTTTTAAAACATAGGCATGTCTATGAAATTGTTTAAACTCTAGAATTTTAAACTTTTGAAGAACAAGGGGAAGAACATTTTCATTTATGGAACCATGTAAACTAACATGCTTTGTAACATGACTGGAACACAAATCGTCTTTGGATACTGTAGCTAAAATAGAAATTTTTATGAAAAATCAGTTCTCATAAATCAAACATGGTTATGTTTAAGACTATGTTAAGAAACACAACTCTGAACATGGGCATGTTTAAGAGTGTGTTTAGCTCCTAGACCTTGAAAAATTTTGCAAACTTACCTGCAATGAACTTAACCTTTTTGTCCCACCTTGAGCACAAAATTCCTCCCAAAATACTCCTGATTCTGCATCAACAACACATATTATAAGATCACAAGACAAACAAAGCTAATTAAACTACTCTAGCATAAAATAAATTAAATGAAAACAAATGAAATAGAAAATTTAATGCTTGGGTTGCCTTCCAAAAAGCCATTTGTTTAACGTCATTGACCTGACATTTTCCTTGATTTTTTTCAAGGAGGTTCTTTCTTCCTCGCCAATATCTTTACTTCATCATGAACATCCGCCTCATGAAAAAAAGCTGGATTGTAAACTCCTATAGGATTCAACTCAGTATTTACTGGTAAATCTCCTTGCGATCTTTCAAAACACATCTTAGTAAGTTGGCCCAATTAGGTCTTGAAATTTTTCATACTTGCCCTTATATTGCGGAACTCTTACTTCATTGCAATGATCCTAGTATCAAATTATTGCATGTACTTAGAAATGAATTCTTCCACAACCAGGCTTCTTTCTTGTTATAGTTAAGGCTGAAAACCAGGTGGTTGTTGCCTTTGATTACTCCATGAAAATTTTGGATGATTCCGTCATCCTGGATTATATGTATTGCTATACATATTGTGTTTGTGGCCTCAGTGTATTTCCAATGAAGTTCACTTGCTTGGTTTTGCTCAACCAACTAGACATCTGACATTCACCACTTGAATGTCCTTTTCCATAAACTTTGCATTGCATCACAGCTTGTATTTGACTAGTTGGAAATTTTTTGAATTCTCTCATCAAAGCTTCAACTTGCATTGCCAAGACTAAGTAGGCATCAGAATTTTCAATTATAGTTGGTCTATTTAGTTTCATCCTGGAGAATGATTTTCATTGATAATTGTTCATTGCCATTTCCTCAATCAAAGCTTGTGCTGCTTTAGGTGTCTTGCGATTAAGAGTACCACCAGTTGTTGCATCAATCATCTGCTTGGAAGCATAACTCAAATCATTGTAGAAAGTTTGTACTCGGATCCATGTATGTAATCCATGATGCATACTACTTCTTTATAAATCCTTGTACCTTTCCCAAATTTTATATAATGTTTCTAAATCCATCTGGCTGAAGGCAGAAATATTGTTGCGGTACTTTGTGGTCTTGGCTGGAGGAAAATATGTTAAAAAGAACTTCTCAGCGAGAGCATTCCAAGTGGCAATAGAACCTATTGGAAGTTAAGTTAAGTATTGCTTAGCTTTTCCTCTCAATGAGAATGGAAATAATCTCAAACGAATGTTATCCTCACTAGCCTCATTAGTTATGAAAAAATCACATATTTCTAGGAACTAACAATATGAACATTAAGATCCTCATCCACTAAGTCATGAAACTAAACACAATGTTGTACCATCTGAATAATATTCAGCTTGATCTCAAAATTGTTGGCATTAATAAGAAGGCTAACGATACTCAACTCAATCCCTTCAAGAGAAAGTTTAGCATATTTTGACATAGTCCTGCTTGATTACGGTCCTCCATGGCTAATTGTTCCTGATTTTCTCCTTGATGCTCCAACTTAGAATGTGATGCTTGTGACTCAGTACCCCTTGAAAATAAGAGCTTCCTCAAGGTTATCTCGATTTTTGGATCCACCTCAATAACTTCATTAGGATGGCTATGAGTCTATGAGTCATACACCAAAATTCCCGCAAGAAAAGAAGAAAAAATAAAAAAAATAAAAAAAACTAAAAATTCAAAGAAAAATACTGAAAAAAATAAATGACTAGATTAATAAAAATAAATTTTTCAAGTAGAAAACTCAACAAATGCTCCCCAGCAATGATGCCAAAAACTTCAAGTGTTTAGGAGTGAGCAAAATTTCAGTTATATCCAAAATCACTGAGTAACCAAAAAAAATTTTGATTTTTTATTATCAATTTTATATATAATTCAATTTTTAGTTATAATAAAAAACTGATTTAGAAATTGGGTTCAATTTTTTGTTTGTTTCAATTAAAATTTTGTTAACCAAAATAAGCAAATTTTTATTTTATTAGATCTTATGTTTGAGATTTGAAACGGATTATGTATATGATGAATATTTGTTGTGTATGTATGTAATGTTTAGATTTAGAATGAATTATAGATGTTTGCTATGTGATTAAAATGTGTGTTTAGATTAGAATATGTGATGAATATTTGAGGTTTGGAATGTGTATGCATAGAATTTGGTTATTTTGATTAAAAACCAAATAACTGAAATTATTTTGAGTTATTTCAGTTTTCTTCTATAATTCGGTCTATTTGGTTATTAGTACATATGATTGAACATTGAATAAGTTTGGTTATTCAGTTTTTTGTTAAAACAAAAAAAACCGAATAAGCACCCCTAGATGTGTTCTTTGTTCACAACAAAGCTTCCCCACTACAATAATAAATATTGTTAATGTGTTAAATCTCTTTATCCTAAAAAATAAGTGAACTCACAGGCAAGTGCACCTATCATCAAAATGTAGCGGTGGCAAGTACCAAGATCATTTTTCCCAAGAAACGGAGGTTATCTACTATACTCCACTTCCTTCTATTACATAACTGACAATTAAAGAGTTTGTTTAATTAATTGCTATGAATTAACTAAACTAAACTAATGCAAAAAAAAAAAAATTACTAACTTTTAACTATTACCTGGCAATAGGAAACAACAAAGACAATCAATAGTAAAAAACCTCATACTTAGAATTGAATCCCATTAAAACTTCATTTATGTTGCTTTTACTTTGGTTTAATAGGATTGTGATTAACTTGAACTGTGGAGTACTACCTAATGTAGATTAGCTCCTTATTATTCCCGTTACACTAAACCTATTCTTACGTCACCAATAGGGTGTCAAGGCCTACTGTGCTTCCTCAGAATGCATTACAAGTCCTCCACACTACTCATTTTCACTCTAGTCCAAAGGTATTATATCACACCTATTACTCTCAGTTACGATAATATCCCTTTTATTATCCAATGGTGATCCATAAGAAACATACTGGGTACTACCTGATTCATGTTCATGTTGGGTTTCGGGAGCCAAACAGTGCAGCAGAATTTAACCGAAACCCTCCAGGATCCAAGTGAAATGGGGTAAACCGGGTGTTCGAAAATTTCATACCTAATTTTCGGTTGAGATCTTTCACTCAACTGTAGAGTCGAATCACAAAACCTGAATAGTTGACGTGTTCAGGCTCTCTATGGTATCCACACGAGCCTCTCGGGATCACCACGCTTCCACCACGTCCCGGCAGATGCGTTTCCCTTGCGCTCGCAGTGCTAGCTTGCGTCCTCCAAGGAATTGCAAGAGAAGAGTGCGGCTGTCCTTTTGGGAGGCTAGGGCAAGGAGACCTGCGAATTTCTCACTTAAAAGTTGTATTTATAGTGAGACTCAACTTCCAGGCCTAATGGGTTTCAAATCCCTAATCCAATTAGGACTTAATTTCGGGCTTAATAATGGCTCAACTCCTTGGCCCATTATTAATACGAAATTAAATTGAAACCATAACCCAAATAATTAGCCCATGCACTCTAATGATCCAAATAGCTCTATGTGTGCGACCCAATAGGCTCTTGCCATGTTGGCAATGATCATAAATCACATTTATGATCATAAGCAATGAGCGGTGTCTAGCAACACATCATTGCTACCCAAGTGACAAGATTGTCGGTGAATCGACTAAACCTTTATGATCATCACCGATATATGCCATTGTCCCTTTGTCCAAGATATCAAGACTAAGCACGAGACATGGAATGTGTCACTCTCGTATATCCCAATCTTTGGTTTCTTGATTACCGAGTAGACCAAATTAAACTGACGACATTGATATCATATATCAACTCATCGGAGCATGGCCATGCATTTTCTAAGTCTCACTCTATCAAGGGGCCCAAAGATATCACTCCCGTTACATAGGAGGGACAAATCCCATCTTGATCATACAAATCCCTCCACATGATATGTGACATACCCAATGACCTCCTTCAAGTTCACTCAGTTACGAGCAACAAAGGAAAGTATCAAAGTATGTGACTCACATGTAGGGAACCTTGCTGATCTTAGGTCGAAGGACTACATATACCATGATCACTATGAGAATCACTTATGACACTCATATAACGATCCATGAAGTGTTCTCATGGTGGGTCGGTCCAGTACACAAGTTCTCCAACTTGTACCCATATGTAGACTACATATCTCATATTAGTCTCCACATATGCTAGTCATTATGTATTATTGCAACCTGCTCCACAATAATACTAGACTAGGGACATTTAAGAATATCATTATTCTAGGGTTACAATTATGTTTATTACGTTACGCAGAAACAAAACAACAAACAAAATTGCTGGATTAATGCCTCAATAAAATATCATGACTCAATGTGCAAAAATACAATCATCTCATGATTGGCTTTTTGGGCACAATACTAACAATCTCCCACTTGCACTAAAAGCCAATCATCCATGTATCTAATACCGATGGACCTAGCATGGCTATCATGCTTCTGCTGCGTAAGGGGCTTTGTCAGTGGATCAGCAATGTTGCTGTCTGTCGAAGTCCTGCATATCCTTACATCACCCCTCTCGATGATCTCCATGATGAGATGATAGCGTCGAAGTATGTGTTTGGATCACTGGTGAGATCGAGGTTCCTTAGCCTGTGCGATTGCTCCATTGTTGTCACAATAGAGCTCTATCGGGTCGACAATGCTTGGAACCACTCAAACTTCAGTGATGAACTTCTTGATCCAAACTGCCTCCTTCGCAGCATCAGAGGCGGCAATGTACTCAGATTCTGTTGTAGAGTCAGCTACTGTCTCTTGCTTTGAACTCTTCCAGCTCACAGCACCACCACCAATACAAAACACATAACCAGATTGCGATCTAAAATCATCCTTATCGGATTGGAAGCTTGCATCGGTGTAACCCCTTACAACGAGCTGATCTTCACCTCCAAAGACCAAGAATGCATCCTTAGTCCTTCATAAGTACTTATGGATGTTTTTAACAGCTATCCAGTGACTTTCACCGGGGTTCGATTGGTACCTACTCGTCATGCTCAAAGCATATGAGACATCGGGACGAGTACATATCATGGCATACATGATAAATCCAATTGCTGAGGCATAAGGAATCTTACTCATGCGCTCTCTCTCCTCGGTTGTACTCGGACACTGAGATCTAGAAAGAGTGATACCATGTGACATGGGCAAGAATCCTTTCTTGGAATCTTGCATGCTAAACCTCTTTAGCACCTTGTCAATATATGTACTTTGACTTAGGCCAAGAAGCTTTCTAGATCTATCCCTAAAGATCCTGATGCCTAACACATAGGCTGCTTCCCCCAAGTCCTTCATAGAGAAACATTTCCCTAGCCAAGTCTTCACAGACTGTAGCTCAGGAATGTCATTCCCGATGAGTAATATGTCATCTATATACAACACCAAGAAGACAATAGCACTCCCACTAACCTTCTTGTAGACACAAGGTTGATCTTCATTTTTGATAAAACCAAACTCTTTGATTGCATCATCAAAACGAAGATTCCAACTTCGAGAAGCTTGCTTCAGTCCATAAATGGACCTTTGCAATTTGCACACTTTATTGGCATTCTCAGGAGTGACAAAACCCTCAGGTTGTGTCATGTACACATCCTCAAGTAGCTTTCCATTTAGGAATGCGGTTTTGACATCCATTTGCCATATCTCATAGTCATAGTGTGCAGCAATAGCAAACAAAATTCGGATGGATTTAAGCATAGCAACTGGTGAAAAAGTTTCATCATAGTCAATACCATGAATTTGCTTGAAACCTTTTGCGACCAATCGTCCCTTAAAGGTAATCACATTACCATCCATGTCAGTTTTCTTCTTGAAAACCCATTTGCACCCTATGGGTTTTACCCCTTCAGGTGGGTCAACCAAAGTCCATACTTGGTTTTCATACATGGATTCCATCTCGGATTTCATGGCCACTAGCCACTTCTCAGAGTCAGGCCCCGACATAGCTTGTTGGTAGGTTGTGGGCTCATCTTGATCCATGAGCATCACATCACCGGTGTGAGTCACGAGAAATCCATATCTCTCGGGCTCACGCTGAATCCTACCAGTCCTACGTGGGCTTTGTGCTACAGGAACAGACTATTGAACCACAACATCTTGTGGTGTCTGTTCAGGTTCCATTTCAGGTTTGATGTCTCCTTGTTGTTCTTGAATTTCTTCAAGTTCTACTTTCCTCCCACTAGTTCCTTTAGAGATAAACTCTTTCTCCAAAAAGACACCAGTTCGAGCAACAAACACTTTTTGCTCAGAGGGATTGTAGAAATAGTAACCCTTTGTTTCTTTGGGATACCCAACAAAAAGGCATTTTTTAGATTTGGGCCCTAGTTTGTCAGAGGATTGATGTTTCACATAAGCGTCACAGCCCCAAATCTTCATAAAAGACAAATTGGGACGCCTCCCACTCCATATCTCATATGGTGTCTTTTGAACCGATTTAGATGGAACTCGGTTTAGTGTAAAAGCAGCTGTCTCTAGAGCATGTCCCCAAAAGGAGTTTGGAAGGTCAGCTTGACTCATCATGGAGCGAACCATGTCTAACAGAGTTTGATTTCTCCTTTCAAAAACACCATTCCATTGAGGTGTACCTGGTGGAGTGAGTTGTGATATTATACCACACTCCTTCAGATAGTCAAGGAATTCTCGATCCAAGTACTCTCCACCTCGATCTGATCGAAGCACTTTGATACTCTTCCCGAGTTGATTCTCTACTTCATTCTTGAATTCTTTGAACTTTTCAAAGGATTCTGACTTGTGTCTCATAAGATACACATAGCCATATCTGCTGAAGTCATCAGTGAAAGTAATGAAGTATTGGAAACCTCCTCTAGCTTGTGTAGACATAGGGCCACATACATCACTATGTATGAGTCCTAGTAAGTCATTAGCCCTTTCACTTTGCCCTGTGAATGGGGCTTTGGTCATCTTGCCCAACAAACATGACTCACATGTCTCATATGATTCAAAATCAAATGAGTCCAAGAGTCCATCCTTATGGAGCTTGGATATGCGGGTCTCATTTATATGGCCCAAGCGACAGTGCCAGAGATAGGTCGAGTTTGAATCATTTAATCTGACCTTCTTGGTATTCACATTATAGATTGGATCTTCAAGGTCTATAACATACAACCCATTGCTAAGTTGAGCACTACCATAAAAGATTTCATTCAAATAAATAGAACAACATTTGTCCTTTATTATAAATGAAAAACCTTTCTTGTCCAAACAAGAAACAGAAACCAAATTTCTACTAATAGTAGGCACAAAGTAGCAGTTGTCTAATTCTAAAACTAATCCACTAGGTAAAGTGAGAACATAAGTCCCTACGGCTAAGGCAGCAACCCTTGCTCCATTTCCAACACGTAGGTCCACTTCACCTCGGGCCAATCTTCTACTTCTACTTAGATCCTACACATTTGCACAAATGTGAGATCCACATCCAGTATCCAATACCCAAGATGAGGAAGTAGAAAAGTTAGCCTCTATAACAAAAATACCTGAAGTGGAAGTCTTACTTCCCTTTTCCTTAGCAAGTTCTTCAAGATAGAGCTTACAATTGCGCTTCCAGTGTCCAGGTTGGTTACAATGGAAGCACTCCCCTTCCTTTGCCACACCACCCTTTGGTTTCAGTGCAGCTGAAGAAGAACTAGCATTGGACTTTCCATTAGCTTTATCCTTCTTCTTGTTGGCTTTTCCTTTTCCCTTGCCCTTTTGAACCATCAAAATGGGCTTAGCCTTCTTAAGGTTTTGCTCAGAAATTCTCAACATGTTGAGCAATTCAGGGAAGGACTTGTCAAGGTCGTTCATGTTATAGTTCATGACGAACTGACTGTAGCTTTCAGGCAACGATTGCAAGACTACATCAATAGCCAACTTTTTCTGAAGAGCAAATCCCAAATTCTCAAGATTCTCAATGTACCCAATCATCTTGAGCACATGAGGACCCACGGGACTTCCCTCAGACATCTTGCACTGAAACAATGCCTTAGAGGTCTCAAACCTCTCATGCCTAGCTTGCTCTTGGAAAAGCATTTTGAGATGTTCAATCATATCGATCGCCCCCATGTTCTCATGTTGCTTCTGAAGCTCAGATTCCATGGTAATAAGCATGAGGCATGCAACATCCAAAGCATCATCAGAATGCCTCTTGTGAGCATCCCTTTCAGCTCTTAGAGAAGTGGCAGCAGGCTCATTCGGAATGGGCTGCTCTAGGATATATGCCTTTCTCTCTTGTTTGAGGACTATCCTCAAGTTTCGGTACCATTTGAGAAAGTTGGTCCCATTCAGTTTTTCCTTCTCAAGGATCGATCGCAACGAAAGTGTCGATGTGTTTTGTGCCATGGTTATCTACAACAGTAAATATGCAGTGTAAGAGTCATGTATTTTAATTCATTTAATAAGGACTTTTATTAAACGATACTCCCACTAATTTCCTCAAAATAATAACCCTCGATATTATTTCAGAACACCTCGGCGCTAAGGTATTCTAGTGGGCCAAGATCCATATTTGACCATAACCTGAGTCAGCTTTGGCTTTTCTCTCAAGTTACAGCTATTTAGGTACACAACTCATTGCCAATTGCATCTTATGCAACTCTTGGATAGTTGGGTGAACAACACTTGTCCAAGCTCATCTCATGAACTTAAGCCCAACTCTATGCCTCTAAGTCCCTAATCCTATTAGGATGACTTAGTTAAGTCGAACCCAAAGTTAGCAGTTTGGATATCACTATTATCCCATCGCGCCTTACCAAGATGAACATAGGTGCTTTGCTTTGGCAAACCCACCTAATGTTGATCAAAGTCTTGACGAGTGCCAACAATTAGAAGGCATCACATTTAATGACTTAATATTTGTTTGAGGGGTTTTTTTTTTCTTTTGATCTCACCAATTTGTTATCTCCGGTTGTTTTATACATGCATCACATACAAATATAAAACATGCATCTCATGCTTACAAGAAATAAACGTGACATGGTTATAGCCCAAACTATGCGATATTCTCAAGCCAATGAGAATATCATAAAAGCCTAAGAAAAGAAAAGAGTCTTCATAAGCTCCTTCTCTTCCTTTCTTGGTTGCCTTTTTGTTGTCACCTCCTTGAACATACCACCTTGGACGATCCCATAATGAACCATTACATCAATAATAGAAACCTCGAGTTACATTCGAGGGGAGTAAGGTGAGAAGAGAATGTACAATGAGAGTGATAAGAAAAGGCACGACTCGCAGGCCGTATTTACAAGTACAACCAATCAAGAGCTATAACCATGCACCATGCTTCAAACACCAATCAGCATATCATGTCAAATCTCATTCAACAAAGATGCATGCCAATTTTCGCGTGTTGATTAACCAGTTTTTATTTATGTGGCGCTTCGTATACGGCGGTCCCGCTGGCCGGTCAGGGTTTTTGCAACTATTGCAAGAATCCTAATCCATATAGGTATCTCATACCTATCAATTTCGGGTTAATCTCATTAACCAATTTGTGTCATTTCTTCATATATCTCATATGTTCATTACGAATTCCAGTTTCATGCATCATGAATCAATCTAATTAATCATGCCCGAAAACCAATCGAACACATAGCATCATGTGATTCAACACTCAATCCCGATTTAGGGTTTCACCAGTAGCTCTGATACCACTGTTGGGTTTCGGAAGCCAAACAGCGCAGCGGAATTTAACCAAAACCGTCCAGGATCCAAGTGAAACGGGGTAAACCGGGTGTTCGAAAATTTCATACCTAATTTTCGGTTGAGATCTCTCACTCAACTGTAGAGTCGAATCACAAAACCTGAATAGTTGACGTGTTCAGGCTCTCTATGGTATCCACACGAGCCTCTCGGGATCACCACGCTTCCACCATGTCCCGGCAGATGCGTTTCCCTTGCGCTCGCAGTGCTAGCTTGCGTCCTCCAAGGAATTGCAAGAGAAGAGTGCGCTTGTCCTTTTGGGAGGCTAGGGCAAGAAGACCTGCGAATTTCTCACTTAAAAGTTGTATTTATAGTGAGACTCAACTTCCAGGCCTAATGGGTTTCAAAGCCCTAATCCAATTAGGATTTAATTTCGGGCTTAATAATGGCTCAACTCCTTGGCCCATTATTAATACGAAATTAAAGTGAAACCATAACCCAAATAATTAGCCCATGCACTCTAATGATCCAAATAGCTCTATGTGTGCGACCCAATAGGCTCTTGCCATGTTGGCAATGATCATAAATCACATTTATGATCATAAGCAATGAGCGGTGTCTAGCAACACATCATTGCTACCTAAGTGACAAGATTTTCGGTGAATCGACTAAACCTTTATGATCATCACCGATATATGCCATTGTCCCTTTGTGCAAGATATCAAGACTAAGCACGAGACATGGAATGTGTCACTCTCGTATAGCCCAATCTTTGGTTTCTTGATTACCGAGTAGACCAAATTAAACTGACGACATTGATATCATATATCAACTCATCGGAGCATGGCCATGCATTTTCTAAGTCTCACTCTATCAAGGGGCCCAAAGATATCACTCCCGTTACATAGGAGGGACAAATCCCATCTTGATCATACAAATCCCTCCGCATGATATGTGACATACCCAATGACCTCCTTCAAGTTCACTCAGTTAGGAGCAACAAAGGAAAGTATCAAAGTATGTGACTCACATGTAGGGAACCTTGCTGATCTTAGGTCGAAGGACTACATATACCATGATCACTATGAGAATCACTTATGACACTCATATAACGATCCATGAAGTGTTCTCATGGTGGGTCGGTCCAGTACACAAGTTCTCCAACTTGTACCCATATGTAGACTACATATCTCATATTAGTCTCCACATATGCTAGTCATTATGTATTATTGCAACCCGCTCCACAATAATACTAGACTAGGGACGTTTAAGAATATCATTATTCTAGGGTTACAATTATGTTTATTACGTTATGCAGAAACAAAACAACAAACAAAATTGCTGGATTAATGCCTCAATAAAATATCATGACTCAATGTGCAAAAATACAATCATCTCATGCTTCGCTTTTTGGGCACAATACTAACACAAGCTTCATCAAAGAAGCTTCATCCTAGGGTTCATTTACTCTCAGCAAGAGTAGGAAAAGTTACCTCATAATTCCATAAAATAAATGCAACATAATCAAAAGAAAAATAAGGAAGTAATTATCCATAGCTAAATTTTTTCTTCTCCAAGAAATCTTTTATTCGGTGCTACTAAAACAGTGTCAATTATCAAGATTGCCTTTGACAGCCTTCCTTCATGACTAACTATTTTTCTCTGTGTTTTTTCATGTCTCTCCTTTTTTTCTCCCTCTTCCTAAAAAAGCCTAACAAACCCTAAAATTAAGGCAAACATGATTTGGAATTGAAAATCTCACCAAGCTAAACATGGTTTTGAACATGGGCATGTAACACAAACATAAGCATGTAATAGGGCATGTAAGACACTACATGGGCATGTAACAAGGTGTGTCTGCTCTCAAACTTCGATAAAGCTTGCAATTTAGCTCCAAAACTTTGTAGATTTCTTCCTAACTCAAATGAAGCTAAATTATGACCTGAAAATGAAATATGAACCAATTAAGCACCATATCCTAGCTTAAACATATCAAAAGGATAAGCAAATATAAGAGAAAAACATATAGAAAATATGACTAAATATGAGCATATTAGTGATTTATGCAAAAGGTACTATTGCTTACCTTTTTGTGGGAAAGGTACCATTCCCTACTTTTTTTATTTTTGTTAACTTTATTATTAGCTGGAACCTTCTGGAAAAATTCGGCCAACAACCAGCAAATCAGTTTATGACCATCATTGCTTAGCTCTTGCCCAGATTCACATGCCCCCAACATTGGAATGGGTATCTCAGTTCTAAACTTATATATTGCACTATTGTTCTCCAAGGGAAGCACACCATCATTGGACCCATAACACAGGAGGAGTGTGTTAAAATCTAATCACACATGCCTACTGTTGGGTTTCGGGAGCCAAACAAGCGCAGCAGAATTTACCGAAACCCTCCAGGATCCAAGTGAAACGGGGTAAACCCGGTGTTCAAAAATTTCATACCTAATTTTCGGTTGAGATCTTTCACTTAACTGTAGAGTCGAATCACAAAACCTGAACAATTGACATGTTCAAGCTCTCTATGGTATCCACACGAGCCTCTCGGGATCACCATGCTTCCACCACGTCCCGGCAAATGCGTTTCTCTTGCGCTCACAGTGCTAGCTTGTGTCCTCCAAGGAATTGCAAGAAAAAAGTGCGGCTGTCCTTTTGGGAGGCTAGGGCAAGGAGACTTGTGAATTTCTCACTAAAAGTTGTATTTATAGTGAGACTTAACTTCCAAGCCTAATGGGTTTCAAAGCCCTAATCCAATTAGGCTTTAATTTCGGGCTTAATAATGGCTCTACTATTGGGCTCGTTATTAATATGAAATTATTGTGAAACCAAAACCCAAATTATTAGCTCATGCACTCTAATGATCTAAATAGCTCTATGTTTGCAACCCAATAGGCTCTTACCACATTGGCAATGATCATAAGCAATGAGCACTGTCTAGCAACACATCATTGCTACCCAAGTGACAAGATTGTTGGTGATTCGACTAAACCTTTATGATCATTACCGATATATGCCATTGTCCTTTTGTCCAAGATATCAAGACTAAGCACGAGACATGGAATGTGTCACTCTCGTATAGCTCAATCTTTGGTTTCTTGATTACCGAGTAGACCAACCTAAACTAATGACATTGATATCGTATATCAACTCATCCGAGCATGGCCATGCATTTTCTAAGTCTCACTCTATCAAAGGGCCCGAAGATATCACTCCCGTTACATAGGAGGGACAAATCCCATCTTGATCATACAAATCCCCCCGCATGATATGTGACCTACCCAATGACGTCCTTTAAGTTCACTCAGTTACGAGCAACAAAGGAAAGTATCAAAGTATGTGACTCACATGTAGGGAACCTTGATGATCTTAGGTCGAAGAACTACATATACCATGATCACTATGAGAATCACTTATGACACTCATGTAACGATCCATGTAGTGTTCTCATGGTGGGTTGGTCCAGTACACAAGTTCTCCAACTTGTACCCATATGTAGACTACATATCTCATATTACTCTCCACATATCCTAGTCCTTATGTATTATTGCAACCCGCTCCACAATAATATTAGACCAGAGACATTTGAGAATATCATTATTCTAGGGTTACAATTATGTTTATTACGTTACACAGAAACAGAACAACAAACATAATTGCCGGATTAATGCCTTAATAAAATATCATGACTCAATGTGCAAAAAATACAATCATCTCATGATTGGCTTTTGGGCACAACACTAACATGTTTATTACATTACGCAAAAATAGAACAACAAACATAATTGCTGGATTAATGCCTTAATAAAATATCATGACTCAATGTGCAAAAAATACAATCATCTCATGATTGGCTTTTGGGCACAACACTAACACCTACAACAAAGGACCTATCCATATCTTCAACACGAGAGATCAGAGGCAGATTCAATGTTGATAATTGGGATCTCTTTTAGTATGGGTCCATGATGGTGTCAGATAAGTAGAACGTTATTCTTTATGGCATCGAGAGCATTCAAGTCTCCTTATGTGCCTTGTGGCTGAAGTCATCGTTGGCGCTTAAGTGAGCCACGTTCACGAAAACATATTGTTACCACTCGTTTTGGCCTTTGTTTAGGTGTCTTAAGCTAGATTAGGTAAACATTGGTTAATTAGTGCCAATGGGAATTTTAGTCTTTTTATGTCACAAAATTGTTAAGTCATGTCTTTGTGAGCCTTTAAATTTAATTTAGGTCTTAATTACATTATTTTTTCATTGAAAAATTTAAGTCGTCCAGGTAATTTTCATTAAAATAGCACTTAATTGTGAAATTTTGATAAATTGGGTTAAAATTGCTTTCAATTGTGAAACTTGGGTTTTAATTAATTAGCTTGTTAAAGTTTGGGCTGTAATTGAGAATCTTGCAACATTTTGGATTTAATTGACAAGTTTATGAGCTCATTGTGCTTAATGGAAAATTCTATGAGAAGTTTGGGCTTAAATAAGGATTCTACATCAGCTCGAGCTAACCTAAAAGTTAGGAGATAATTAATGAGAACGTCTGTAGGTTTTGGATAGCCTATGATTCTATCCTAATTGATAAAGATTTAGACATTAAATGTTTTCTTGAGGATTAAGCACCTGTTAAGGCTATAAACAAAACCCCTCCTTATGAAGAAAAAACACATCTCGAGACTCTAAGCTTTAAGCCAAAAAAATGAAAAATTGCACCCTTCATCTTGGATTATTTGTTCCTAGCCCCCCAAAACTCTAGAGTCTTTTCTCTGCAGCCGCCACCCCCAGCAGCTACCACCATCTCTAGTCACCATACTAGCCACCATCGTGTTGTCCCGCTCCCTTGTGCTACCACTGGTGGACCTCCAGAGCCACCCTTAAGAGTCATCCAACCATTGGCGACACCAAAGTAAGGAGGAGAATGGCACGCAACCCAGTTCGTACCATGGTATGCCGTAAGCCAACATGGACAATTCCTAGTAGAACATACACTTTCTCCTTCATTATACTTATTTTATTTGTTTAAGTCACTAGCCTTTGCTTTTTTTTCTTTGCAGTTAGGGCACTAGAGTTAATAGCTTTATTTTTCTGCAACTTAGTCACTAACATCATCTTATTTATATTACTTTTTAACATTTTTGGGTCAAGTTGACTAAGAATTTTCATGTTTTTTATTTTCTAGTCAATTTTAAAATTTTTTGAGTCACTTAAAGTTTATTTTTATTTAATTTGATTTTATTTATTTTGTAGTAAAATAGTCATATTTTCTTCTTTGTGTTTCTTTTCTAATAATCATTTCACTAGCACTTTCCACGTAGGATTAGTATTCGAGCCAATTGAATTTGTTAGAATTTTTTAAATTGAATAACTTCTATTTTTAATTCTTATTTTTTTTAAATTTAATTAATTTTATCTTTTTTCGTTCCATACTAACTTGATTTTATCTTCTTCTTTGTTTTAAAGTCTTTGTTGCGTTTTTTTATACTGCACAGAAAATACCATTTTTGCTGCCAAGTGATCTTGACCGTCCTCAACATTGAATTCTGCACAACAAGGTGGTCCGACTGCTGTTGTTGCAATTAATTTGCTGATCATATAGGCAAGAAACATAATTGGTTACGTAAGCCTCCCATCCATACAAGAGTAAATTATATAAGCTTTGATCTCGACTCAATCTTGGGTTCGTAAGAAGCTTAAGATTTTAACCTACGTCCAAGCCTAATAACTAAAATCCTCTTTCTCTTGTTTGGCATATTCACACATGCATGTATCTTTGTTATACTAATGGCAATTTTTTTTCTTTGCTTGTTTTAAGCTTGTTTCAGGTGAATTGGGTACCTAACACATTCCCAATTCATACCCGTTCCCAATCCCAAAATCTAGGATTTTTTTTTCATGAAATTCATTTATTCCATAATCTAGTTTGTCCTTGGTTTTTACTTGTTTTCCAAACTAATTCCTCAGCTCTTATATACATTGGTGTTCCAAATTAACCAGTTGGTACTACAACAAGGAAATGAACATTAGTTTTCATGCATGAACACACAGAAAGAAATATACCATGGCACAATTGTAAAATCATGGTGGAGTTCTCATCACATGATAACACAATGCAAAATAGAAAAAGGCAACACATGGGATAATGCTACTTTGGCTACCCGACGGGCTTAATTAACTTCGCCACATTATACAGGCCAAGGATTTGAAATAAATGTTTTAACGTTGAGACCGTGATTTCCAAGGGAAAATCCCAACTTTTTTCCTTGAGGTGCCATGAATTTTTGCATAAATTTGCATGACATTGGTACAAATATATTTCTAACATGACCAATATTTCTGAACATCATGAGTCACTATAAGGAGATTAACCATCAATTTATGAATGTGCAACTAGCATGGCTATAACCTATGTGCAAGAGTATTGCTTTCATGAACATGGAAGAGAATTTGAAAATTAGAACATGTTACAAGATGGTGGCCTAAGTACATAATTACATGCCTTAATTCTTGGTGCCACTAACGTAAGCATGCCTATACATGGAAAATGTTATTAAAACCATACATGCATAGATATGACTCATGTATATGAATTGTACAATATGCTTCCATCAGATAATTCAATCTTCCTGAGTGGCTCTCAGATGAACAAGCACTCAAGAAAGGATGTTATGAATTAAAAATGCAAAATTTGTGAGTTTTGCATGATTATGCTATTAATTATTTGTCATGACAAATTATGAGTCTATTTTTCACGGTTGATGCTCCCAAAATTAACTATAAAAATATGATGACATGGACTCTCAACAATGCGGGAATTAAAGGCAAGTGCATCTATGCTCCATAGAATAGAGGTGATGAGTATCAAGGTCATATTCAACAGGTTTGAATTTGACTACCTTACTACTTCCTCTTTCTATTGTGTAATGGACAAGTTAAGGTGATTAAATTAATTAAGAACTAAGAGAAATTAAACTGCTACAATAAATCATTAAATTGGAAGCATCAAGAAACAAATCAAATAGATCAACAATCAACAAAAATCATGCTTAGATATGAATCCCCTTAGAAATCCATTGATTTCTGCTCTTGATTTAATTTAATTAGTATATAGTTTTATTTGGACAATGAAGAACTCTTGCATTAGACTAACTCCTCCCTTGAGGCAATTAACCCATATTCTTGAGTTGATCAATTAAAATCTTTTCCACACTGAAAACCCCAATAACACATTACTTGCTCTTTAAGTCTCACATTAGGTTTGACGCTAGTCTAGAGGTCTTATGTTTGTCTATCAATAGACTTGCATGCAATCCCTTTTACCCACATTGTGGTTAAATCAAACATACAAGCAGTTAGCTTAAATGCTCAAAATTAGGTTTTGAATTAATAAGCTAGCTTCTATCAATCCAACAACATGGAGAACATACAGGTAAATTGTAAGAAGCAATATTCGATTAAACCAAATCAATCATGAAAACAAGATCATTATGGGGTTTATTTACTCTAAGCATGAGTACAAAGCTAGCCCATCATCAAGCAAAAGAAATTGAAATTCTTTGAATATCTTCCCATCTAAGAAATCATCGCTTCAATATGAATAAGAAGATGGTGATCATCCAAAATTGTTTCTTTAGGCTTCTACTATGAGCTCTAAACTAAAAATGGCTATCTAACTATGAACTTTTTCTCCTGTTTCCTGAAAATTAGAGGCAAATCACAAAAAAGACCTAATAGTAGCTTAACACAATCATGAACACAATTGTAACCTAGGTCATGTCTTGTCTTTAGCTACAAAAAGTCACAATTTGATTAATGACATGGCCTCAAGTTTGGTCATGGTTCGAACACGGGCATGGCTCCATCAAACATGGGTCATTGACTACTAAAATACAGTCAGAAAGCTAACACTAGAGGGGTGCAAAAAGTAAAGCAAGAGAAAACAAAAAAGAACAAGGGAAATGGTGGTGGCATCTATATTTTAGAGCAAGCATATAAGAAAGAACAAACTAGAGTCATGCAGAAGTAAAGAGGATTTAGATGATAAGCCACATGAGCATGATACGCAAAAGGCCTTTCCCCATATTTTCCATTGCATTGGCATGGGGACCCATGGACTTAAATTCTGCTTTGTCAACACATATAGAGGTTGGAAAATTGAACTTTCCTACTAGGTTTCAAGGAACCACAAAGAATGAACGAGTTATTGACTCTCATAAATTCCCCAAAGTCCATAGGGAAATGCTTATTCAAGCAAAAGAAAAAAAAATAGTCATCGGGAAAATAGCTTCCTTAGATGTAACAAGGTTTCTAAAAGGATATTACTCCTACATTGAGTAAGGCCTCATCTTCTAGACAAGGCATTGAGTAAGACCTCCTCTTTGTATATGACACCAAGAAAGACTTGGTCTCCTATAAAGCAATCAAGGAAGGCCTAACCCTTTTGACAGGCAGCAATTAAGGCCCCATATTCAAGGGATTCCAACATTGATTGCATGCCAATGCACTATCTTATCTACATCATCATTGATGACCCATGGAGTTTATGAGAATGGGGTTTCAGTTAAAAAAACTCCAAAAAATGTAGTGACCTTACCCTTAGTGGGGTTCTTTGAGAAAGCCTATGGAACTAAATTTCATACAAGTTGTAGGTGGCTAGTTAATTATTTTTCCATTTATTAAAACCTTTTATGCATCTAGTTACTAACCCTATAGTGTGAAGTTTGTATGCTTTGAATTTGCATTGCATTATAAGTATTAAACTGAAAACATTACAAGCATTTATAAAACAAAGTTAATTCTCAAGTCAAAGCATAAAATACAATTGTTTCAACTATAAGTAATAACTTTGAATGTACGTCATTATACAAATAAATCCTACATACATGCTCAAAAGCAACCTCAATATAAACTATTTAATTTAAGAAAAATGGAGGCAAACTAGCATATCAAATGTTTACTGAAAAGTAACTATTGAGAACCAAACTCATATATGTCCTCCATTATGCCCCTAACCTTTGTAAAGCCACAAAACAACTATAGTCAACACCACACACATAACTAGTAAGAACTAGCATTAATAAATATTCATTAGGTTGTTACTTGCACAAAAAAGCTAGGACAACTACCCTTATTAATTATCAGCGCTTATAGATACAAATTTTGCACAACAACACTAAATAGAGTGAGAATCCAAAGGTTCCCAATAAGGGATTTGGGTACCTACATAGAATACACTACAAAAAACATGTATAAAATATATATGAAGTCTACTATGTGTGCTTGCAGCCAGAGGCTAAACATGTGTATATAGTTCAAGTCCCTTGGGTTTTCCTCTAATAGTCCTTGCCATATCAAGGCTAGTGCTTCAAGGAAGTGCTAGACTCTAATAGAAAATGACATAGACAAGCTTCATCAAATAGGTACCTTATACAAGCTGTTGGGTTTCGGGAGCCAAACAGCGCAGCGGAATTTAACCGAAACCCTCCAGGATCCAAGTGAAACGGGGTAAACCGGGTGTTCGAAAATTTCATACCTAATTTTCGGTTGAGATCTCTCACTCAACTGTAGAGTCAAATCACAAAACCTGAACAGTTGACGTGTTCAGGCTCTCTATGGTATCCACACGAGCCTCTCGGGATCACCACGCTTCCACCACGTCCCGGCAGATGCGTTTCTCTTGCGCTCGCAGTGCTAGCTTGCGTCCTCCAAGGAATTGCAAGAGAAGAGTGCGGCTGTCCTTTTGGGAGGCTAGGGCAAGGAGACTTACGAATTTCTCACTTAAAAGTTGTATTTATAGTGAGACTCAACTTCCAGGCCTAATGGGTTTCAAAGCCCTAATCCAATTAGGATTTAATTTCGGGCTTAATAATGGCTCAACTCCTTGGCCCATTATTAATACGAGATTAAAGTGAAACCATAACCCAAATAATTAGCCTATGCACTCTAATGATCCAAATAGCTCTATGTGTGCAACCCAATAGGCTCTTGCCATGTTGGCAACGATCATAAATCACATTTATGATCATAAGCAATGAGCGGTGTCTAGCAACACATCATTGCTACCCAAGTGACAAGATTGTCGGTGAATCGACTAAACCTTTATGATCATCACCGATATATACCATTGTCCCTTTGTCCAAGATATCAAGACTAAGCACAAGACATGGAATGTGTCACTCTCGTATAGCCCAATCTTTGGTTTCTTGATTACCGAGTAGACCAACTTAAACTGACGACATTGATATCATATATCAACTCATCGGAGCATGGCCATGCATTTTCTAAGTCTCACTCTATCAAGGGGCCCAAAGATATCACTCCCGTTACATAGGAGGGACAAATCCCATCTTGATCATACAAATCCCTCCGCATGATATGTGACATACCCAATGACCTCCTTCAAGTTCACTTAGTTACGAGCAACAAAGGAAAGTATCAAAGTATGTGACTCACATGTAGGGAACCTTGCTGATCTTAGGTCGAAGGACTACATATACCATGATCACTATGAGAATCACTTATGACACTCATATAACGATCCATGAAGTGTTCTCATGGTGGGTCGGTCCAGTACACAAGTTCTCCAACTTGTACCCATATGTAGACTACATATCTCATATTAGTCTCCACATATGCTAGTCATTATGTATTATTGCAACCCGCTCCACAATAATACTAGACTAGGGACGTTTAAGAATATCATTATTCTAGGGTTACAATTATGTTTATTACGTTACGTAGAAACAAAACAACAAACAAAATTGCTGGATTAATACCTCAATAAAATATCATGACTCAATGTGCAAAAATACAATCATCTCATGATTGGCTTTTTGGGCACAATACTAACACAAGCTTCATCAAAGAAGGTCTCTTTTGCAAAAAGTCTTATCTAAGAATGCCTATGTCCTAGATAAATAACTCAAGCATGTTAAAAACAAAGGATCTCATTCTTAGAAACAAACCATGATAAGACAATTGGCCTAAAAGAAAACCACATGGAGGTAAAAAAAGAAGGCAATATCAATAGAAAGTGTGAGGAATTTTTTTAATAAGTACCTGATTAACCCCTTAATTAAGCTAGATCATTCCATTGGCTAATCTGGTCATTTAATTAAGTTGAGATTGTTCTTCATTTCTATGATATTTTTGGCAGGACTTATTACATAAATCTTAGTCATTTGCATAGTATTTAGTATTTAGTTATGCGCTAAGAAAAGATTTACTTAGTTTCAATAGAAATATTTAAGTTTATTAAACTAAGATGGTAGGACAACATGTGTTAAAGAAAACATGAATAAAGCATCTGCGGATGCATAAGCAAAAATGTTAATGCTCATTGATAAGAACCTTGGGATCAAACCACTTAATACGAGCTAACTTATAAAGCATTTAGGTAGAACTCATCCACAAAAGGTAGCTTATTTAGGTAAGGGTACCAAGAACATATAAGCACCTACACAACCTATTTTGTAAGTTATGTGAGATTTGTGGCTTATAGTATTACCTTCTCCTATTGGCCCTTCTACCTGGATCAGACATGGGTTCTAGTAGTCTCAATCAACCACCTACTAGCGCCACGAGCTCTAATAATCTGCCACGACTATGTGCATCCGCTTGGCCAAACTCAACACACACCATCCTAAAGCAAAGACCTATCACTCATGCATGCTTAAGTAATATGTAATGCATGGGTGAAAGCTACACTCAAGACAAGTAAATACTATGGCAACATAATATCTAAGTGTTTTACCTATCAACTTAAGCAAGCAATGTCATTGGTTCAATAAGCCTAACTCGAAGAACATAAAAACATATGCCACAATTGTACTAAGTCAAATTCAATATTAGTAGATTCCCTGCTAGCCACTACAACTGTGCTACAAAATAACCATGATCCTAAATGGTCAGTAGGCCGACCTTTTCTTGGAAGAAAGAAGCGCAAGCTTAGAAGCGACCTAAGAAGTCCATGCCAAAGTATCTTTCTTTATAATTTTTGTATAACACAAATGAGTTTGAAGTTAGACTACGATCATAAGTACATTCAATGTACAAAAATGATTGGCACATAATATATGCAACATGTGCCTAGGAGAATTGTCAAAGAAGTACCAAATAATCACTATGGATTATTCAGCTTCAGTACAATATTATTTGCACATTAAAAAAAAAGGTAAGTACATAAAATACGTAGTAAAGTGTTCTATAATAATGAAAGAATTACACATAGTGGACCATATGCACACATAATCATATATGAATGAGTGTTGCCCATAATCTATATGAGTGTGCCATGACCTCTTATGTTGTGGAGTGTTATATAATGATAATGATATCATGGCCTTTTGGGTGCATGAATCCTCATACTTCACACACAAACAAACAAGCAAATAGACAAGCAAACAAACACACAAAAAACACCCATTGGTTCATTTTGCACTTGGGCATGCATCTACACATTTGCCATTGAGCTTAGTAGCTTCTGCTAGCTCAAAATCTATAATTGTATGCATCGAGGTTCAACTGCATTGATGTGGGTCATAAGTGTCTCTAGATGTATCTTGCCTTTCTTGGGCTCCTTGGCTTGTTAGACCTACATGTGAAAATTACTAGTGGCCCAAGCAACCTACTGGGCCCACGTGTCATTTGGACCCATGGGGCTTGCCTTGGGCTACTCTTTACAGTCTTTGCTATAGGCCTAACCCACGGCCTTTGTGTCTATGTCATGCTCTTAGTAAGGCCCAATACTATAGGCACCAAAGAACTACCTAGCCTTATGCCTCTACACCAAACCTTGGCCCTTTCTAAGGTCCACTATCCAAGTGTTCTCATTGCACTAAGTGGCTTAGCACCTTAACTGCGTTTAGGAGCATCCCTAGGCCCCCACTAAGGCCATTTTTAAGACCATAATTAGAACCTCGTTATTAAGGACATAAGCCACACTTAGCTCTACAAAAGACGTGAGCCACACTTCTCTTAACCCGAACATGGTAGGCACATATACTGATGGGCTAGGGCACCTATCCCATGCCTACAAGCCCCCAAACACACATACCCTTTGCCCCTAAGAACCAAATATGCATGCACTTAAGGACCCACACCCACAGACACACACACTACCAAGCCTCCTTAGGTTGGCTACCCATCAACAGATGCACCTACATCAAACCATAGCCACTTGCCCTCCTTGAGCCATGCTTGGTCTTAAGCCAAGCCATTGGTCACTCCATTATGCTACCATTTGCATTAGTTTTCACCAAGCTAAATCATGGCCTGAGATTCTAAAAAATAAAAGGGCTAGAACAACATATCATTATCTAGATTTTGCATTTGCAGGCTCAAAGATCCACCTCTTACAAGCCCAGTTCTAGTTTATTGGAGTTCCTTGTTTAACCTTAGTAAATTAGCCATATTATTAGAACATTTTTAGCCTTGTAGAGGTGCCATTATTCAAATCAAAGCTAAAAAGGAGATTTACAAGTCTTGTGCTTTAAGGAAGAGCTTATTCGATGTGTACGGTGCTCAAAAAATTAAAAGAATTTGCAGCCCACCATTATTGATTTGTATTTACCTATATTTCACTATTTCATTTTACCATTTCACCCACCCCAATAGCTCTATAAATAGGCACCTTAGGGGAAGGGTGAAGGGGATGCCATTTCTTAGGCCTCATTCATGTTTTTGTATCAAAGTTAGCTTTTCTCCTTTGTTCTTGTTCTTATTTTCAATACCGAAGCTTTGTCTAAGTGTTTTCTTGTTGTTCTTCTTCTTGTTCTACCTTTGATCTTTCAATCCATGTTCATTTTATCTTTCTACATGTTGTTTACTTTTATTATGGCTAACTAATCTTCCTTTTGCTAACGTGAAAGGGTGAAACTTTTGGTATAAAGGTTATGATTGATTTGAATGGATCACAATGTTAACAGTATTTTCTTTCTTAATCTATTTAACTTCCCTCCTTATTCAGTAGCAGTCTTGATTCATTATAGTCAAATCATTGGCACAAAAGCTGCTTGATTCCCTCTGTAGAACATGGCTTTGCCGGCTATATTGGAATCTTGAGTTATTGTAGACAAAGGTTGATATAATGGATACTTGAATCCATTAGCAAGCGTTGGCATTTTAAGATCAATTAAAGTTACTACTAACTAAATTCCCCGATGTGGATCTCCTTTATGTGTGGATCCCAATTGGGTGGTAAGATGGGTTAAAATTAATCATAACCGATATACTAAAAGTGCATCCCCTAACCTTAGCTATTTATTTGAATTTGAGTTTTGTAATCAACACCTATTCACACCTTGCACCAAAATCTTTCCTTATTACCAAATCTATAATTTGTATTTCTTAATTCACTTCCCGTGATTCGACACTTGGACTCCCGAGATTTTATTACTTGCGACAACCTACACTTGGGTTACAACTGCTAGATTGCAGCAAGTTTTTGGCATCGTTGTCGGGGAAGTAAAATTAGAGTACAAGTTTTTTTTATTTGTTTCTTTTTATTTTGTTTCATATTTTTTTACATTCTTCATTATATGGAAGACTAAGCCTCCTACCTCTTCATTAATCATATGGAAGGCTGAGCCTCCTATCTTTTATTTTCTGTTCATATTACTTTCTTTTTATTTATTTTTCTTATTATTATGAAATGGAAGGCTGAGCCTCCTATCTAACTTGTTATTGATATTTTTTTTCTTGTTATTATTTTGTTAATGCATGAAAGCTTGGTCACGCACATCAAGTGGTAGACTGGTAAGAGAATCTTCATCTTCTTCAAACATGGCTGAACATCTTAATGAACAAGAAGATAATCATTCTCTACATAATGACCAAGATCGACCTAGGACACTTAAAGAACACATGAACCCCATAAGAAATAGCACTCCATCTTGTTTAATCTTTCCTCTTGATGCATCTCACTTCAACTTCAAGCCAGGTATTATTCAACTTTTACCAAATTTTCATGACTTTGATTCTAAAAATCCATACTTGCATTTGAGAGAATTTGAGGAAGTTTGTCACACATATAACAACCTAAACTGTAGCATGAACACCATCAGGCTTAAGCTTTTCCCTTTTTTCTTTAAAAGATAAAGCTAAAACTTGGCTACAGAATCTTAGGTCAAGCTCTGTTAATTCATGGGATGAACTACATTAACAATTTTTAGAAAAAAATTTTCCTGCCCATAGAACAAAATCTTTCAAAAGGCAAATCACCACTTTCACACAAAAATCTGGAGAAACTTTTTACTAGTGTTAGGATAGATACAAAGATTTACTTAACACATGCCCACATCATGGTTTTGAAACTTGGAGATTAGTCTCACATTTTTACGAAGGTTTGTCACCTAGGGAAAGACAAATGGTAGAAATGATGTGCAATGCAACAATTGAGGATAAAGATCCTGACGAGGCAATGAATTACCTAGACATGTTAGCAAAAAATGCACAGAATTGGGACACTTTTGGTACCTATGAGGCTCCAGGTAAGACTCAATCCCCTGCATCTAGTGGAGGCATATATCATCTTAAGGAAGATAATGACCTTTAAGCAAAATTTGCATCCTTAGCTAGAAAGGTTGAGGCATTAGAAATGAAGAAAACTGGTCATTTAAAATTCGTTGAAGAAATTGTTTGTCACATTTGTGAGATCAATGACCATCCCACTAGCAATTGCCCAATGTTGCCATCTTTCAAAGATTGTCTCCCTGAACAAGTCAATTCATTGAACAACTTCAAGAAGGCAACCCAAAATCCATACTTGCAAACTTACAATCCTGGTTGGAGGAATCATCCAAACTTTAGTTGGAGAAGTAATAATCATGCTCAACCATCACAACCACCTTTGCACACCCAACAAAATTTTCAACAATCTCAAAGGTATGCACCATATGTTCCTCCTTTTAGGAAAAATCTTGAAGATACATTGCATTCATTCATTAAGAAGCAACAGTCCATCAATGCTCAAACAAGTCAAACCATGATTGATTTGAAAGATACTCTTGCAAAATTTGCATCTGCACTCAACATTAAGGAGAAAGGAAAATTTCCTTCTCAACCACAAAAAAATCCAAAAGGTCAAACCATGGATCAAGTGAAGTCAATCATTAACTCCGTAGCGGTAAGGTTGTTGAAAAATCCATTCCTAATCCTTGTGAAGGAAACGATGAGTCAACTTCTAAGAGTAAAGAAGGAGTTGAACCTTTACCAAGTGAAGAAGAAATTGAATCTTCACCAACACCTCTATTTCCTTAGGCATTAATTGCTCCTAAGAAGGTGAATTAAAATCCTAAAATTTTGGATATTTTCAAGTAGGTAAAGATCAATATCCCTTTATTGGATGCGATCAAACAGGTACCTTCTTATGCAAAATTTTTAAAGGATTTGTGCACTGTTAAAAGAAAATTGAATGTGAAAAAGAAAGCCTTCTTAGCCAAACTGGTAAGTTCTGTTATTCAAAATAACATTGTTTTGAAATACAATGATCCTAGTTGTCCAACAATTTCATGTTTCATTGGAGAACATAAAATTGAGCAAGCATTACTTGATCTTAGGGCTAGTGTAAACTTACTTCCATATTTAGTTTACCAAAAACTAAATTTGGGTGAGTTAGAACCAACCAAAGTAACTCTTTTCCTTGCTGACAAATCAATGAAAGTGTGTAGAGGAGTCATTGAAGATGTGTTAGTTCAAGTTGATAAATTCATATATCATGTGGATTTTATTGTTTTGGACATATCGCCAGTGGAAATTAAAAATTCAATACCTGTTATTTTAGGACGTCCATTTTTAGCAACATCTAATGCTTTGATTAATTACAGGAATGGATTGAT
Source organism: Aquilaria yunnanensis (assembly GCA_039654915.1). NCBI lineage: Eukaryota > Viridiplantae > Streptophyta > Magnoliopsida > Malvales > Thymelaeaceae > Aquilaria > Aquilaria yunnanensis. The sequence goes on from CM077598.1 coordinate 83,622,857, forward strand.
GAAACTGACATTTGGGAATATGAAATTGGAGTTAAATGTTTTTAACTTGCTTAAGCAACCTCCAGAAAAGGAAGATGAAAGTGAGGAAGTTTGCATCATTGACACTATTGGGAAAAACCACATCGAAGAAGAGAGTATCTCTAATCCTCTAAAAACTTATCTGGTTAATTCATTTGAATCGATTATACAAATGGATTAGGATACATCTACCATGTGTTCATTGCTTGATTCTTCACAGGTGAAAGGAAACACATGTTGGAAACCAAAAATTGAAAAAAAAATATAATTCACACAATTGAGTTGAAGCTTTTACCCAAAGAATTGAAATACCAAATGCCAAAAAAAATGCTAAATCAAGACTGATACATTGGGTCATATTACTCCAAGAGTTCAACATTATGATCAAGGATAAAAAGGGCACCAAAAATGTTGTCACTGACTATTTGTCAAGACTGACAACAGGATCATCAATTAAGGCTACACCTATAAATGATTGTTTTCCTGATAAATTTTTATTCTCTATCACTAAAATGTCTTGGTTTGCTAATATTACCAACTTTTTGGTGACAGGATAGATACCAGCTCAATGGAGTATCCAAGATAAGAAAAAATTTCTATATGAGGTGAAAAATTTTTATTGGGAGGACTCTTATCTTTTAAAATACTGTCCTGACCAGATATTTATGAGATGCATACCTAAGGATAAGGTAAAAAGTGTTATTGAATTTTTTTTATTTTGAAACGTGCGAAGGGCATTTTTTGTCAAAGAAAACAGCTGTAAAGATTTTGTAGTCTGGATTTCACTGGCCCTCTTTGTTTAATGACGCACATGCATTCTACAAAGCCTTTGAAAATTGTCAAAAAGTAGGATCCATTTCTTCCCGGTTAAGTGGTGGATACGGTACTCCGTCGCCCTCAAGTCGGTTGTTTCAGTTTCCCATAATAACTGATTTCTTTTTCTCCTCTCTCAATTTTTTTCTCGCCAATGGATTCTGTTCTTTCTGCTTTGCAAAAATACTTTCCCTCTCTCCCAATAAATGTTCTTAAAAGGATTCATCAAGCTAGATGTGAAAGATTCAGTGTTTTGATACACAAAGGCATTCCTGAAAATGTGCATTGGTTAATTAAAGCTAATGTCCATTTGGCTAGTGAAATTTCAGATGCATTTGTGCCCCGTATGATTGGCTTAGGCAAAAGCTCTTATGCTGAAAAGTGAAGAGCAAAAAGGTTACACGTCTATCACAATTGTGGTGAATGGAATTGTGATACTAAATGTCATTCTTTAGGAATGATGTCCAATAATTGAGAAGATAACAGAAAATTCATTAAGAATGGCCTGTGTAAGGATTCTTTGGATGATATCCAATTGACTCTTGAAATTCATTCTTGTGGATTAGTGCAACGTGAACTTCTTACTTTATAGAGGATTTTTCATAGAGAATGAGAGCATTACAGTCTTGGGAATTTGACTTTAAATGATCCTATTTGCCAGTTTGTAAGAAAACTGGATGGGAAGCATATCCCCGACTCATAGAAGACGTTGAAGCCGTTATTGGATGTAAAACTAGTGGAAGATGTGAGCCACAATGACAACTATTGTACATTAATGTCATTTTATTTTTGTTATTTTTTTTCTTTACAGGTTGTCAATCCTTAATAAGTGATGAAGCATTGTGGAAGAGAGCAATCGAACTTGTGGATCGGTTTATCTTGTCTTTTAGTTTTATTATCAGCATTTTCTTTATTTTGGTTTAAGTTATTTTCAATAACTACCATTTTGGGTAATTTCTTCTTCACTCTTCTTTTCTATGTTTTGACATTGGGGACAATGTCTTAATCTGGTTGGGGGGAGAGATAGTTGATATTTGATTTTTTTATTTTAGTTTCTCTCATGCTGATATGAAAACCATTAGACAAGGCACTTAGTTTATAATGGCTGAGTAAAGAGTAATTTTTCACTTTTGAGACGCATCTTATTTTGTGTGACATGCATAACATTTTTTTTCTTGCAAGCATAAATAGTTGCATATAGGAATATTGAGCATGAATTTAGGTTGTTTGTTTGCATTTAGGAACCCAACTCATCGAAATATCATCATTGGATGTATACCTTGTAAATTGGAAATGGTTGTTAATTTTTGAAAGAAGTTAAAGTATGTTGCTTGTTACCTAAGGAAAATAAATAACAGGTGAGCACTTTTGAGCCCTTAGTGTTTATTAGGATGTGTGAATTTCTTTGTTAAGAGTGCTTACTTTGTGTTTTAAGCTACACCTTGCTTAGATGGGTGACCTTGAGGACCCATGCAACCTCACTTCTTTTATGTAAATTTAAGAAAGAAGATGGCATTTTAGGGCCAACCACTTGCCAAATGGCTAACCTTGTATCTTATCCCTTAATGAGCCCCTTTAAGCCTTATAGCTTTATTCTTTGTTTGAACCCTATATGTTTAACGACTTCTACTTCATTTTAATCTTTTATTGTCCTTGGAATTAATGATGCTTATATGATTATGGGCTTAGAGAATTAAAATGAGTGTGTTGTTTCTGGTAAAATAAAGAATAAATGTGAGGCATACTTCAGAATATGTTGGGTTACCTTGTGCTTAAATTGTGATAATAAAAAAAATTTGGGGTGAGTTGTGCTTGAATAATAAAAATTGAATGTGTATTATTGGATGGTTGAGTTTTAAACAAATGTTGATTTATTATTTATAATAGAAAAAGGCAAAAGTGAGACCATAAGAAAAAGCCCTCGTAAAATAAAGTTAAAAAATATATAAATAAAAAAAAATTCTTTCATTTCATAATACTTGGTCTTTTTTTATGGCAGCCTAAAAAAAAGGTTGTTCTCTTTCCCTTTCAAATAAAATTATATTTGCTCATGTCCAAGTGAATCCATACTAAAGTAAAGATATAAGACATCTTCTTTTATCTTTTTCTGACAGATAAATACATAATCATAGCGGACAATTTTGAAAAAAAAAAACACAACGTCAGCCTTAATATTTGTGCAAGGCAAATGAGGCTAGCCATTTTGAAACGGAGAGAGGTAAAACAAAAAAAAAAGGAGAAAAAAAAGTGTTAAATTCAATAAGTTTAAAACTCAACCGTATTTGTTTTCTAAACTCATGTGTTGATAAGGAATTGTGTTTTGGAGAAGACTTGGAGACTAGGGTTGAATTGGGTATTTAGTGTTTTAGGTGCCTACATTTATTGTTCATTGTATTACTAGTTCTCTTAAACTCCACCATTAAAAAGCCTACATCCGATTCCCGTTTTCACCAAACCCAGCCTCATTACAACCTTGTATAAAGACCATTGGACTTAAATTTACATGTAGTCCCTTTTGGAAATCTAGTGAGGGTGAAGTTGGATCCCCTTGCAAGCTCCGAATTAAGAAACACAAAGTAAGCTGTTCACAAACCCACCTTAAAATAAGTGCAAATACTTAGGGACTGATCCTCTACCTTTGGTAACAAGGACTTAACTTTTTTCTCCTTTCATTAAATACTTGCAAGTCAAGTTTACAAGTGTCATATATTCATATCATGACCTATCGTGAGTTGTTAGATTATGTATTTTGTTTATTTTCTTAGGTTGCACTTGCTAGGGACTAGCAAGAACCTGGTTGGGGTTGTGATGAATACTCATAAGTGTATTGTTATTAAGGGTTTAAATCATCATTATACACTTGCTACACTATAGTAGTTGTAACCCAAGTGTAGGTTGTCGCAAGTAATAAAATCTCGGGAGTCTAAGTGTCGAATCATAGGGAAGTGAATTAAGAAATATAAATTACAAATTTGGTAATAAGGAAAGATTTTGGTGTAATGTGTTAATAGGTGTTGATTACAAAACTCAAATTCAAATAAATAGCGAAGGTTAGGGGATTCACTTTTAGTATATCGGTTATGATTAATTTTAGCCCATCTTACCACCCAATTGGGATCCACACATAAAGGAGGTCCCAATCAAGGAATTTAGTTAGTATTAACTTTCATTGATCTTAAAACACCAATGCTTGCTAAAGGGTTCAAGTATCCATCATGTCAACCTTTGTCTACAATAACTCAAGATTCCAATATAGCCGGTAAAGCCATGTTCTATAGAGGGAGTCAAGCAACTTTTGTGCCAATGATTTGACTATGATGAATTAAAACTCATACTTAACAAGGAGGGAAGTTAAATAGATTAAGGAAGAAAATACCGTTAACTTTGTGATCCATTCAAATTAATCATAACCTTTATACCAAAAGCTTCACCCTTTCACCTTAGCAAAAGGAAGATTAGTTAGCCATAATAAAACTAAACAACATGTAGAAAGATGAAATGAATATGGATTGAAAGATCAAAGGTAGAACAAGAAGAAGAACAACAAGAAAGCATTTGGATAGAGCTACGGTATTGAAAATAAGAACAAGAACAAAGGAGAAAACCTAACTTTGATACAAAAACATAAATGAGGAAAAAGAAATGGCATCCCCTTCACCCTCTCCCTAAGGTGCCTATTTGGGGTGGGTGAAATGGTAAAATGAAATAGTGAAATATAGGTAAATACAAATCAACAATGGTGGGCTGTAAATTATTTTAATTTTTTTACCACTATACACATCGACTCAGCTCTTCGTCAAAGCACAAGACTTGTAGATCACTTCTTTAGCTTCGAATTGATAGCTTGCTCATTCAAATCAGACATTCGTAGCTCAAGTTATGATTTTTCTACCGAAACTGCTCTTTAGTGTATGAAAGAACAAGTAGTCTCATCCATAATTAGATTTTGGTAATGAAAATGATCAAACTAGCTCACGGAATGAAGTAGAGTTGAATATCAATGTCTTGGCTTTCAGATGAATTTGGAATCACTCAGTTCTGACATCTACAGCTCTAGATATGATTTTTCTTGTGAAGAGTCACAAAGTGATGATGTTACCTACGTAAAAATAATTATTTAATATTAATCAATAATGAAAATGTGTATGAACAGTAAAACACATATATGAATAGTGACTAGTGAATAGTGGCTCGATGAATAGTAACTCAATGAATAGTATAAATGCATAAATAGTAACCTGATGAAAAAATGCACAAAATAGAGAAATTAATCATGCTCAAAGTGTATAATGATGATTTAAACCCTTAATAGCAATACACTTATGAGTATTTATCAATTATTCAAGAACCAGAACATAAAATGACACACATCCTTACCTTAAGAAAAACCCTTAGATTCGTAACTCCCTTCCTAGAGGCTCATTGATTTTCCTTGTTTTCCAAGCTTCACCTTATACAAAACATAGGTTTTTTTTAAGAGAAGAAATGATGATGGTAAAAAAGGAAGAACTAAATTGAACCCAAACATATTTATCACATCAAAAACTTTCGAAAAGCATGGCCACTTGAAGAGAAATCCAAGCTCCCCCAAAGCTCTTAAGTTAGGCACACATAGTCTCTCTTACTAACCCTTTTAAAACCTCTTCATTTATCCTTTTTTCCCCTTTAATTTTTGGTGATTTTTTTCAATGTTTAGTACATGTAGAGAAAGAAGATATGGAATAAGAAAGTGAGCGTAGGTGCAAGAGGACCGAATAAGGGTGGAAAAATGGAATAGGGTTAAGGTTGTAACGAGTTAAGGCTTTTATATGGCTGAAAAAGTGGCTCAACTCTTGGGCAAAAGGTGCCACCTCCAAAAATCACTCACAGATGTTCCCATTTGAACTAGAAATATTAAGTTGGTTCACTCCACTTTAAGCCATGCCCAAATCTTCCATTGAAAAAGGTTGTCTCGATTTTGATCCTGTTGACTCTAGTTTGACCATGCAAAATTACCAAAATGATCATCTTAGCTTCACTTGGAAGAAAGGTCATAAACTAGGTCATTTTAACTTCAAACTTCACAAAATGGTTTAAAACACCATTTATCACCTTCTTAAACCCATTTTGACCTTGTTTGACAAAAAAATTACTATTTTGCCCCCCTTTGTTTCCTTAGAAAGAAAAGGTCAATCTTTGCGCAAATTGAGCCTAAGTTTTACCGAGATGCCCACTTCACCTGTAAAATCTCAATTCCATCTTTCTAGGTCAAATTTTTTACATTGAATCACAAAATTACTATTTTACCCCTAGTTGCCCTCACAGTTAATTTACTTGAGATTTTATTCTTATGGCCTCTAAGGACTTATGAACCTAATTACATGACTTAAATTTAGCTTGTAAGTGCAATCTAATGAAGGATGACATAGCTAAAACAAATTAATTGCCTGATAACTTGAGGTTTCTCTCAATAAGAACAAGATAAAAGATTGATTCAAAAAGACCCATCTATGTCACCTCATCCTCATGAAAGAATGACGATGAACCTAAGCTGTCAGGACCATCCTTCAGTACTTGGGCCAGGCCAAGAATGCAAAGACATGAAAGGAAAATATGAGTGACTTGATTGAAAATGAGAACACGGGTGTAAGTGCAAAACTGAGAACATTCCAGTGAAATTTTGTCATTCAGGTGAAATATTGCAATGAAAAATATTTTATGTTGCTAACATCATGAAACAAAGTTTAAGGACTACTTTGAGTACTCTTTCAAGTACTAATTTTGGCACTAAGAAAAATGGGTGGATTGCATTACACCATGCAAAGTTTGTGAGGCCGAGAAGGACGTTTCTTCCAAAATTAAGGCCATGTGGCCTACTGCCGGTAATGCATGCTTCCACTAGACAATTAAGCCATCATTTTGGTCAAAGAAGGTCATAGTTTTGCCTTTAACCAAGTCCTCGAGCAAAGGTTGTGTTCTTGGTGAGTTGTTGCCGAAATCTTGCCAAATTGGTGTTGAATTGAAGCTTGAAGGAGGAATCAACCTTGGACTACTTGTTTTCGGCACTAGGCGACCTTACACTTCCATTTTCAAGCTCGGTCTTGCGCAATCCAGTGCAAATGGACGACTCAAGCTTGTGAATTTGAGGTAAGGTTCATGTTCTACTTGAATTCTTGGTACATTTCCATGATCAAGCAGTTCATGGCAGCTAAGTGATAGTTAATTTATGCTATGTGATCTTAGTTTGCTAGATGGGCATAAGGTGAGCTTTTGGGTTCATGTTATTTGGCTAGCTAGTCAAGGTTAATGGCAAGCACTTAAAGTTCTTAGTAAGTTAGGCCAACTTACTAGTGAACTTGAAGCTCTAGTGGGTTGGAGTTAAAGTGGAATGCTTGAAGTACAAGGATATGGTATTTGTGCTTGCTAATGGTTTCAGCTGAATGAACATTGTGGTGTGTGTGTGAGTTTGTGTGCTTGATTGATTTGTTTGTGCTTGCTAACCCATTATGAATTATGTCTATGTTTATATATGCCTCGGTTAGCTTTGTGTTTGTAGTATATGCCTTGTATCTTGGTGTTTTCATGTTTTCCTTGTAGGTCATAGTTAGCTCATGGAGGTTAAGTTTTGGCTTAACTAAATAACCTTGTATAATGAACCTTACTGAGTATTAGTACTCATGCCCATATTATGTGTGTTTCAGGCAAGGATATTGAACTTGAGTGAGTTGCTTGTACTTGTGTGCTTGCTTGTGTACTAGGTAGTACACGTGTTGCTCAAGGTATGTGCCATCTTGGCTTGAATAAATACATCTACAGGTCTTATGGTTTATGGCCAAAACTTATGTGCTAAGTTTTGCAAGCTTGAGTAGAGTGTGGGACTTGTCTAGGTGCAGGATGGATGTTTGGACCATGGCATTGATAATGGTGTTTACTTTTATGACCATGAACATGGTCATTGGGCTTGTGCTGCAGTGTGTGCTCCTGTATTGCACACTTAGGTTTCTACTCAAGTGATGTAGGTTGGATGGCATGTAAGACTTAATCTTGGCTAGTTTTGGACTTGTAGCATCCTTGGTATTAGAGCTTAAGGTAGTATGGCGAGTGGCACTGAGAGTGTTTAGCCTAGACATGTTCCGACATAGGATTACATAAGACTTGTATTTATTGAGCATTTGTGAATAGCTGCATCTTAAAGTGCAGGATGATAACTAGAGCCAGGGAAAGAGAATCCCTGATACAGGAAGAAGTATAAATGCCCATCCTAGAGATGGAATGCATATAGATGTGCCTGAGACGCAGGCAGAGGCCAATGGGCCTAGTTTGGTCGAAGAGCCAAATGCTAGGTTACAAGTACCTGGAGCTAGTGGAGGAAGACAAGACAGGAAGGAATTGATGATGGAAACTCTGCAGGCTACTGTAGCTCAGCTTGTAGTGGGAATGCAAGCCTTGGCTAGAGGCCAAGCTTAGTCACAGGAAAACCCAGAACAAGTAGGAGCAGGAAAAAACTTTGAGGCTGAGGGAAAAAAAGGAAGGAGAAGGCCTGGAAAAAAGCCAATAAATTATGATCAGTCTAGCAAGAATGGAGGCAATCAAGAAGAAGAAGAAGGCGATGAAGAAAGAAGGCATCCAAGGGCCAGAAGGATAAGGTCAGAATTCAGACAGAAGCCTAGGACTGAGGAGGAGGATGAGGAGAGTCCAGACATAGAGGAGCTGGATGCATACATATATTCAAGGAGGACAGAGCCTCCTACTAAGACCACAATTAAAGGAAGGACATCTAAGGACAGAACCAGAAACACAGAAGTCAAAGAAGAGAAGTCCAGATGGGGTGGACCAAAGGAGGGCCAGCTGGAGGTTTTTCTGGGATTAAAACCTCTAGTGTTTAAGGGTGGATGTGACCCAGATGAAGCTAAGTTCTGGGTATATCAAGTGGAGAAAATTTTTGAAAGGATGGATGTGTCATCCACTTAAAAAGTACTTCTAGCTACTTTCAGGCTAGAAGGAAATGCAGCGTTATGGTGGAGGGCAGTACAGAGGACATATCAGGAGAAAAACTAGAGGAGAGCACCAGCCAGGAGAAGGTCTATGAGGTGGGCAGACTTTTTTCAAGTCTTCCAGCAGCAGTATGTCAATGAGGCCCAGAAGGAATAGAAACAAGTAGAGTTTGATCAGTTGGAGCAAGGGGACCTCAGTGTCCTAAAGTATGAGGAAAGGTTTAATAGTCTAATCAGATATGCTCCACAGTATGATGGGCAAGAGGAGCTGAAGATTAAGAGGTTTTTAAGAGGCCTGAGGCTTGAGCTGAGACAAATTCTCATAGCAGTAGGAGCCAGAGACTACTACTCTGTGATGTAGAGTGCCATTGCACTTGAACAGGAGTTCAAGGAGAAGCTTAGGAGTGGACCTGGAAGTGGGAGTGGATCCCAAAAAGGGCAACATAAAAGGCCGAGAGAGGAGATAGAGCCTAGTGGAGGAAGAAAAGGAAGTAAAAAGGAAAAAGGACCACAGCAGTATGGTCCTCAGTGCCACACTTGTGGGAAGTTCCATTGCAATAAGCCATGCTTTAAAAATTCTGCTGGATGTCACAAGTGTAGGGCACCAGATCATTGGGTGAGGGATTGCCCAAAGAGAGGAGATGACAGGAAAATGCTGGGGAGGTTTAACCCCAGAGCACCTAATGGGTAGATACCCATGCCCCAGATGAGGACCAATGTGCCCATTCCAGGAGGGAGGCAGGCACAGAGAGTACCTCAGGAGTAGAAAAGGCCTAATGTCCCCCTTGGTAGGGTATTTCAACTGGAGACTTCTAGAAAAGTGTAGGAAGCACCAAAGGCCAAGAATGCAGGTAGAGAGACTAGTCAACAGAGGACTAGCAGGAGGGCCTTGAAAGGTACCATTTACCTTAATGGCCAGTTAGTGTATGCACTATTTGATACTGGAGCTTCATTGTCTGTGATTTCTAATAGCTTGGTTAAGACCATGAATCTAGAAGTAAAATATATGACCAATATGTACTTGATTAAAACTGCTAGTAATGAAGTTCTATTCACATATCACATAGTTGAAAACTATGAAATTCAGATAGACAAGCTAAAACTGATAGTAGACTTGATAGTGTTGGACACTTATGACTATGATGTGATATTAGGCATGTACTGGCTAGGAGAGAATAAAGTAATCATAGATTGTCATGCTAGAAAATTATTAATGCCTGGTTGTGAACCATATGAGTTGGATAAATCACTAGAGTTAGCTTTGGACTATCAACTTGAAGTGCTGAAACTAATAACTCTAGAGAATGAATATGAATGCCTGGAACTTAATGACCAGGAAGTAGCTAATGAACTTAGGCAGATACTTACAGTTTAGGATTTTCCAGAGGCCTTTCCTACAGACCTGCTTGGATTACCACCATTGAGGGAAGTGGAGTTCGAAATTAGACTGGTACCAGAAGCAGCACCAGTGTCTACTGCTCCATATATGATGGCACTACCTGGAATGGTAGAACTGAGGAAGTAGTTAGATGAACTACTTGAGAAAGGGTTCATCAGACCCAGTGTGTCTCCTTGGGGAGCGCCTGTGTTGTTTGTGAAAAAGAAGGATGGAACCCTTGGACTCTGTATTGATTACAGAAAGCTAAATGCTTTGACCATTAAGAATAAGTATCCCCTCCCAAGAATAGAAGATCTATTTGACCAATTGAAGGGAGCAAGGGTGTTTTCCAAAATAGATCTAAGGTTTGGATATTTCCAATTAAGAGTTAAGGAGGAGAACATACCTAAGACTGCTTTCAGGACTAGGTATGGACACTTTGAGTACACAGTAATGCCATTTGGGCTTACTAATGCACCTGCATTCTTTATGGACTTAATGCAGAGAATGTTCAGAGCACACCTAGACCACTTTGTGGTAGTGTTCGTTGATGACATCTTGGTGTACTCTAAAGACGAGGAAACTCATAAAGAACACCTAATAGTAGTGCTTGGGATACTCCAAGAACATAAACTTTATGGAAAGCTAAGTAAGTGCAAATTTTGGACTCAGAAAATTGGGTTTCTGGGTCATGTAATAAATGATCAACGGTTGGCAGTGGATCCTGAAAAGGTAAGGTCAATCCTAGATTGGAAGCAGCCCTAGAATGTGAGGGAAGTCAGGAGTTTCCTAGGGTTGGCTGGCTATTACAGGAGATTTGTGCCAAAATTCTCTGTGATAGCAGCACCCATGACCCAGTTAACCAAAAAGAACTAGAAATTTACCTAGGAAACCAAATGTGAGGAGAGCTTCCAAGAGCTTAAAAGGAGACTGACAACAGCTCCTGTGTTAGTCCTACCAGACCCTGAAAAGGAATATGAGGTGTATACTGATGCCTTTCATGTAGGACTAGGATGTGTCCTAATGCATGAAAAGCAGGCTATTGCTTTGGGTTTAGACAGTTAAGAGGGCATGAGAAAAAGTACCCAGTGCATGACCTGGAATTAGCAACAGTAGTCTTTGCCCTTAAGCAATGGAGACATTACCTGTTAGGTAATAGATTTCAAGTTTATACAAACCACAAAAGTCTCAAGTACCTTTTTACTCAGAATGACTTAAATATGAGACAAAGGAGGTGGTTGGAGTACCTTAAGGATTTTGACTGTGTAATTGAATACACAGCCGGAAAAGCCAATGTAGTGGCAGATGCCCTAAGCAAGAATTATATAGGAGTGCTCAAGGGTGGAGAAGTAAAACATAAGGCCGAAACCCTTAGCCTTCCTTGCTTGGCATGTCAATGGCTAGCTTGGGAAGGTGAGCAGCTTAGTTTACTCACTATTACCCCAAAATGGAAAGAACTTATCAAAAAAGCTCAGTCTAGAGACGAGCACATGGGACTAATGTCTGGACAAAAGAAAGGAGAATTATTTCAAGGATTCTCCCATAAGCAAGGAATGTTATACTTCCAGAATAAGTTGTATGTGCCTGAAAAGGATGACTTAAGATTTCAAATTCTGGAAGATCCACACTCTAGTAAGTTGAGCATGCATCTAGGAGCCACAAAGATGTACCATGCTCTTAGAGCTTACTTTTGGTGGCCATATATGAAAAGATACATCAGTGCTCATGTAACAAAATGTGAAGCGTGCCAACAGGTGAAAGTTGAGCACCAGAAACCAGGAGGGAAGCTCCAAAGGTTACCCATGCCTGAGAGAAAATGGGGATCCATATTATGGATTTTGTAGTGGGAATGCCATTGACAAGGAGAAAGCATAATGCCATTTGGGTCATTGTGGACAGATTGACCAAGGCAGCTCATTTTCTTCCCATGAATCTCACTGATTCTTTGGATAAGATTGCACAACTCTATATAAGGGAGATAGTGAGATTACATGGAGTACCTGATGACATTGTATCAGATAGGGATCCTAGGTTTGTTTCTAGGTTTTGGAAATCCCTACATCAGGCATTAGGAACTAAACTTAAGTTTAGTTCAGCTTACCATCCTTAAATTGATGGACAAACAGAAAGAACTATACAAACTCTGGAAGATATGTTGAGGTGTTGTGTCATTGACTTCCAAGGAGAGTGGGATGTGCATCTCCCATTAGTGGAGTTCTCCTATAATAATGGGTACCACTCAGTAATTGGGATGACCCCTTATGAAGCATTTTATGGCAGAAAGTGTATTACTCCACATTGCTGGCATCAGCCAGAAGATAAGTTGGAGTTGGGGCCAGACATTATTAAGGAGACCACTAAAAAGATAAAATTAATTCAGACAAGGATCAAAGTTGCAAATGATAGGCAGTAGTCTTATGCCAACTTGAAAAGGAGGAGAGACCTGGAATTCCAGGAAGGAGACTGGCTATGGACTAAAGTATATCCTATGAAAAGAGTCATAAGATTTGGAAAGAAAGGAAAGCTGGCATCTAGATATATAGGGCCATATCAAGTATTGGCCAAAGTTGGAAACATGGCATATCAGTTGGATTTGCCACCAGAACTTGGTAACATACATGATGTGTTTCATGTGAGTCTACTCAAGAAATATGTTCCAAGTTCTAAGTAGATAGAGATACCTACTAGTGTACCTGTTGCACCCAATCTTTCTTATAAAGAGGTACCTATCCAATTCCTAGCTAGAGATACTAGGAAACTAAGGAGTAGGTCGATCTCTATGATCAAAGTTCAGTGGAGTAACCACACTCTTGAAGAGGCAACTTGGGAAGTAGAACAGGAGATTGCCAAAAGATAACCTCAGTTATACCCTAGGTTGGTGGAGAATTTGGAGGACCAAATTCTTTAAGGAGGGAGGAATTATCAGGACCATCCCTTAATACTTGGCCCAAGCCAAGAATGCAAAGACATGAAAGGAAAATATGAGCGACTTGATTGAAAATGAGAACAAGGGTGTAAGTGCAAAACTGAGAACATTTGGGTGAAATTTTGTCATTCGGTTGAAATATTGCACATGAAAAATGTTTACGTTGCTAACATCGTGAAACAAAGTTTAAGGACTACTTTGAGTACTCTTTCGGGTACTAATTTTGGCACTAAGAAGAATGGGTGGATTGCATTACCCATGCAAAGTTTTGTGAGGCCGAAAAGGACATTTGTTCCAAAATTAAGGCCATGTGGCCTACCACCGGTAACGCATGCTTCCACTAGACAATTAAGCCATCATTTCGGTCAAAGAAGGTCATAGTTTCAGGTTTAACTGAGTCCTTGAGCAAAGGTTGTGTTCTTGGTGAGTTGTTACCGAGATCTTGCCAAATTGGTGTTGAATTGAAGCTTGAAGGAGGAATCAAGCTTGGATTACTTGTTTTTGGCACTAGGTGACCTCACATTTCCATTTTCAAGCTCGATCTGTTAGTGTTGTGCCCAAAAGCCAATCATGAAATGATTGTATTTTTGCACATTGAGTCATGATATTTTATTAAGGCATGAATCCAGCAATTATGTTTGTTGTTTTATTTCTGCGTAATGCAATAAACATAATTGTAACCCTAGAATAATGATATTCTTAAACGTCCCTGGTCTAGTATTATTGTCGAGCGGGTTGCAATAATACATAACGAATAGCATATGTGGAGACTAATATGAGATATGTAGTCTACATATGGGTACAAGTTGGAGAACTTGTGTACTAGACCGACCCACCATGAGAACACTACATGGATCCTTATATGAGTGTCATAAGTGATTCTCATAGTGATCATGGTATATGTAGTCCTTCGACCTAAGATCATCAAGGTTCCCTACATGTGAGCCACATACTTTGATACTTTCTTTTGTTGCTTGTAACTGAGTGAACTTGAAGAAGGTCATTGGGTATGTCACATATCATGCGGAGGGATTTGTATGATCAAGATGGGATTTGTCCCTCTTATGTAACGGGAGTGATATCTTCAGGCCCCTTGATAGAGTAAGACTTAGAAAAATGCATGGCCATGCTCGGATGAGTTGATATACGATATCAATGTCATCAGTTTAAGTTGGTCTACTCGGTAATCAAAAAACCAAAGATTGGGCTATACGAGAATGACACATTCCATGTCTCGTGCTTAGTCTTGTTATCTTGGACAAAGGGACAATGGCATATATCGGTGATGATCATAAAGGTTTAGTCGAATCACCGACAATCTTGTCACTTGGGTAGCAATGATGTGTTGCTAAACACCGCTCATTGCTTATGATCATAAATGTGATTGATGATCATTGCCAACGTGGTAAGAACCTATTGGGTCGCACACATAGAGCTATTTGGATCATTAGAGTGCGTGGGCTAATTATTTGAGTTATGGTTTCACTTTAATTTCGTATTAATAATGGGCCCAAGAGTTGAGCCATTATTAAGCCCGAAATTAAATCCTAATTGGATTAGGGCTTTGAAACCCATTAGGCCTGGAAGTTGAGTCTCACTATAAATACAACTTCTAGTGAGAAATGTGTGGGTCTCCTTGCCCTAGCCTCCCAAAAGGACAGCCGCACTCTTCTCTTGCAATTCCTTGGAGGACGCAAGCTAGCACTGCGAGCGCAAGAAAAACACATCTGCCGGGACGTGGTGGAAGCGTGGCGATCCCGAGAGGCTCGTGTGGATACCATAGAGAGCTTGAACACGTCAACTGTTCAGGTTTTGTGATTCGAGTCTACGGTTGAGTGAGAGATCTCAACCGAAAATTAGGTTTGAAAATTTTCAAACACCCGGTTTACCCCGTTTCACTTGGATCCTGGAGGGTTTTGGTTAAATTCCGCTGCGCTGTTTGGCTCCCAAAACCCAACAGTGGTATCAGAGCTACTGGTATCAGAGCTACTGGTGAAACCCTAAATCGGGATTGAGTGTTGAATCACATGATGCTATGTGTTCGGTTGCTTTTTGGCCATGATTAATTAGATTGATTCATGATGCATGAAACCGGAATTCGTAATGAACATATGAGATATATGAAGAAACGACACAAATTGGTTAATGAGATTAACCCGAAATTGGCATGCATCTTTGTTGAATGAGATTTGACATGATATGCTGATTGGTGTTTGAAGCATGGTGCATGGTTATAGCCCTTGATTGGTTGTACTTGTAGATACGGCCTGCGAGTCGTGCCTTTTCTTATCACTCTCATTGTACATTCTCTTCTCACCTTACTCCCCTCGAATGTAACTCGAGGTTTCTATTATTGATGTAATGGTGCATTATGGGCTCATCCAAGGTGGTATGTCCAAGGATCATGCAAGGAGGTATGTCCAAGGAGGTGACAACAAAAGGGCAGCCAAGAAAGGAAGAGAAGGAGCTTGTGAAGACTTTTTTCTTTTCTTAGGCTTTTATGATATTCTCATTGGCTTGAGAATATCGCATAGTTTGGGCTATAACCATGTCACATTTATTTCTTGTAAGCATGAGATGCATGTTTTATATTTGTATGTGATGCATGTATAAAACAACCAGAGATAACAAATTGGTGAGATCAAAAGAAAAAATCCCTCAAACAAATATTAAGTCGTTAAATGTGATGCCTTCCAAATGTTGGCACTCGTCAAGACTTTGATCAACATTCGGTGGGTTTGCCAAAGCAAAGCACCTATGTTCATCTTGGTAAGGCGCGATGGGATAATAGTGATATCCAAACTGCTAACTTTGGGTTCGACTTAACTAAGTCATCCTAATAGGATTAGGGACTTAGAGGCATAGAGTTGGGCTTAAGTTCATGAGATGAGCTTGGACAAGTGTTGTTCACCCAACTATCCAAGAGTTGCATACGATACAATTGGCAAGGAGTTGCCTACCTAAATAGCTGTAACTTGAGAGAAAAGCCAAAGCTTACTCAGGTTGTGGTCAAATATGGATCTTGGCCGACTAGAATACCTTAGCGCCGAGGTGTTCCAAAATAATATCGAGGGTTATTATTTTGAGGAAAATAGTGGGAGTATCATTTAATTAAAGTCCTTATTAAATGAATTAAAATACATGACTCTTACATTGCATATTTACTGTTGTAGATAACCATGGCACAAAACACATCGACACTTTAGCTGCGATCGATCCTTGAGAAAGAAAAACTGAATGGGACCAACTTTCTCAAATGGTACCGAAACTTGAGGATAGTCCTCAAACAAGAGGGAAAGGCTTATGCCCTAGAGCAACCCATTCCGAATGAGCCTGCTGCCACTGCTCCAAGAGCTGAAAGGGATGCTCACAAGAAGCATTCTGATGATGCTTTGGATGTTGCATGCCTCATGCTTATTACCATGTAATCTGAGCTTCAGAAGCAACATGAGAACATGGGGGCGTTCGATATGATCAAACATCTCAAAATGCTTGTCCAAGAGCAAGCTAGGCATGAGAGGTTTGAGACCTGTAAGGTATTGTTTCAGTGCAAGATGTCTGAGGGAAGTCCCGTGGGTCCTTATGTGCTCAAGATGATTGGGTACATTAAGAATCTTGAGAATTTGGGATTTGCTCTTCAGAAAGAGTTGGCTATTGATGTAGTCTTGCAATCGTTGCCTGAAAGCTACAGTCAGTTCGTCATGAACTATAACATGAACGACCTTAACAAGTCCCTCCTGAATTGCTCAACATGTTGAGAACTGCTGAGCAAAACCTTAATAAGGCTAAGCCCATTTTTATGGTTCAAAAGGGCAAGGGAAAAGGAAAAGCCAACAAGAAGAAGGATAAAGCTAATGGAAAGTCCAATGCTAGTTCTTCTTCAGCTGCATTGAAACCAAAGGGTGGTGTGCCAAAGGAAGGGGAGTGCTTCCATTGTAAGCAACCTGGACACTGGAAGCGCAACTGCAAGCTCTATCTTGAAGAACTTGCTAAGGAAAAGGGAAGTAAGACTTCCACTTCAGGTATTCTTGTTATAGAGGCTAACTTTTCTACTTCCTCATCTTGGGTATTGGATACTGGATGTGGATCTCACATTTGTGCAAATGTGCAGGATCTAAGTAGAAGTAGAAGATTGGCCCGAGGTGAAGTGGACCTACGTGTTGGAAATGGAGCAAGGGTTGCTGCCTTAGCCGTAGGGACTTATGTTCTCACTTTACGTAGTGGATTAGTTTTAGAATTAGACAACTGCTACTTTGTGCCTACTATTAGTAGAAATTTGATTTCTATTTCTTGTTTGGACAAGAAAGGTTTTTCATTTATAATAAAGGACAAATGTTGTTCTATTTATTTGAATGAAATATTTTATGGTAGTGCTCAGCTTAGCAATGGGTTGTATGTTCTAGACCTCGAAGATCCAATCTATAATGTGAATACCAAGAAGGTCAGATTAAATGATTCAAACCCGACCTATCTCTGGCACTATCGCTTGGGCCATATAAATGAAATCCGCATATCCAAGCTCCATAAGGATGGACTCTTGGACTCATTTGATTTTGAATCATATGAGACATGTGAGTCATGTTTGTTGGGCAAGATGACCAAAGCCCCATTCACAGGGCAAAGTGAAAGGGCTAATGACTTACTAGGACTTATACATAGTGATGTATGTGGCCCTATGTCTACACAAGCTAGATGAGGTTTCCAATACTTCATTACTTTCACTGATGACTTTAGCAGATATGGCTATGTGTATTTCATGAGACACAAGTTAGAATCCTTTGAAAAGTTCAAAGAATTCAATAATGAAGTAGAGAATCAACTCGGGAAGAGTACTAAAGTGCTTCGATCAGATCGAGGTGGAGAGTACTTGGATCGAGAATTCCTTGACTATCTGAAGGAAGGTGGTATAGTATCACAACTCACTCCACCAGGTACACCTCAATGGAATGGTGTATCTGAAAGGAGAAATCGAACTCTGTTAGACATGGTTCGCTCTATGATGAGTCAAGCTGACCTTCCAAACTCCTTTTGGGGACATGCTCTAGAGACAGCTGCTTTTACACTAAACCGAGTTCCATCTAAATCGGTTCAAAAGACACCATATGAGATATGGAGTGGGAGGCGTCCCAATTTGTCTTTTATGAAGATTTTGGGCTGTGACGCTTATGTGAAACGTCAATCCTCTGATATACTAGGGCCCAAATCTCAAAAATGCCTTTTTGTTAGGTATCCCAAAGAAACAAAGGGTTACTATTTCTACAATCCTTCTGAGAAAAAAGTGTTTGTTGCTTGAACTGGTGTCTTTTTGGAGAAAGAGTTTATCTCTAAAGGAACTAGTGGGAGGAAAGTAAAACTTGAAGAAATTCAAGTACAACAAGGAGACATCGAACCTGAAATGGAACCTGAACAGACACCGCAGGATGTTGTTCAAGAGTCTGTTCTTGTAGCACAGAGCCCACGTAGGTCTGGTAGGATTCGCCGTGAGCCCGAGAGATATGGATTTCTGGTGACTCACACTGGTGATGTGATGCTCATGGATCAGGATGAGCCCACAACCTACCAACAAGCTATGTCGGGGCCTGACTCTGAGAAGTGGCTAGTGGCCATGAAATCCGAGATGGAATCCATGTATGAAAACCAAGTATGGACTTTGGTTAACCCACCTGAAAGGGTAAAACCCATAGGGTGCAAATGGGTTTTCAAGAAGAAAACTGACATGGATGGTAATGTGATTACTTTTAAGGGATGATTGGTTGCAAAAGGTTTCAACCAAATCCATGGTATTGACTATGATGAAACTTTTTCACCAGTTGCTATGCTTAAATCCATCCGAATTTTGTTTCCTATTGCTGCACACTATGATTATGAGATATGGCAAATGGATGTCAAAACTGCATTCCTAAATGGAAAGCTACTTAAGGATGTGTACATGACACAACCTGAGGGTTTTGTCACTCCTGAGAATGCCAATAAAGTGTGCAAGTTGAAAAGGTTCATTTATGGACTAAAGCAAGCTTCTCGAAGTTGGAATCTTCATTTTGATGAAGCAATCAAAGGGTTTGGTTTTATCAAAAATGAAGATGAACCTTGTGTCTACAAGAAGGGTAGTGGGAGCGCTATTGTTTTCTTGGTGTTGTATGTAGATGACATACTACTCATCGGGAATGACATTCCTGAGCTACAATCTGTGAAGACTTGGCTAGGGAAATGTTTCTCTATGAAGGATTTGGGTGAAGCAGCCTATGTGTTAGGCATCAGGATCTATAGAGATAGATCTAGAAAGCTTCTTGGCCTAAGTCAAAGTACATATATTGACAAGGTGCTAAAGAGGTTTAGCATGCAAGATTCCAAGAAAGGATTCTTGCCCATGTCACATGGTATCACTCTTTCTAGATCTCAGTGTCCGAGTACAACCGAGGAAAGAGTGCGCATGAGTAAGATTCCGTATGCCTCAGCAATTGGATCTATAATGTATGCCATGATATGTACTCGTCCCGATGTCTCGTATGCTTTGAGCATGACAAGTAGGTACCAATCAAACCCCGGTGAGAGTCACTGGATAGCTGTTAAGAACATCCTTAAGTACTTACGAAGGACTAAGGATGCATTCTTGGTCTTTGGAGGTGAAGATGCGCTCGTTGTAAGGGGTTACACCGATGCAAGCTTCCAATTCAATAAGGATGATTTTAGATCGCAATCTGGTTATAGGTTTTGTATTGGTGGTGGTGCTGTGAGCTAGAAGAGTTCAAAGCAAGAGACAGTAGCTGACTCTACAACAGAATCTGAGTACATTGCGGCCTCTGATGCTGCGAAGGAGGCAGTTTGGATCAAGAAGTTCATCACTGAACATGGAGTGGTTCCAGGCATTGTCGACCCGATAGAGCTCTATTGTGACAACAATGGAGCAATCGCACAGGCTAAGGAACCTCGATCTCACCAGCGATCCAAACACATACTCCGACACTATCATCTCATCAAGGAGATCATCGAGAGGGTGATGTAAGGATATGCAGGACTTTGACAGACAGCAACATTGCTGATCCACTGACAAAGCCCCTTACGCAGCAAAATCATGATAGCCATTCTAGGTCTGATGGTATTAGATACATGGATGATTGGCATTAGTGCAAGCGGGAGATTGTTAGTGTTGTGCCCAAAAGCCAATCATGAGATGATTGTATTTTTGCACATTGAGTCATGATATTTTATTAAGGCATTAATCCAGCAATTATGTTTGTTGTTTTGTTTCTGCGTAACTTAACAAACATAATTGTAACCCTAGAATAATGATATTCTTAAACGTCCCTCGTCTAGTATTATTGTCGAGCAGGTTGCAATAATACATAACGACTAGCATATGTGGAGACTAATATGAGATATGTAGTCTACATATGGGTACAAGTTGGAGAACTTGTGTACTGGACTGACCCACCATGAGAACACTACATGGATTGTTATATGAGTGTCATAAGTGATTCTCATAGTGATCATGGTATATGTAGTCCTTCGACCTAAGATCATCAAGATTCCCTACATGTGAGCCACATACTTTGATACTTTCCTTTGTTGCTCGTAACTGAACTTGAAGGAGGTCATTGGGTATGTCACATATCATGCGGAGGGATTTGTATGATCAAGATGGGATTTGTCCCTCTTATGTAACGGGAGTGATATCTTCGGGCCCCTTGATAGAGTAAGACTTAGAAAAATGCATGGCCATGCTCAGATGAGTTGATATACGATATCAATGTCATCAGTTTAAGTTGGTCTACTCGGTAATCAAGAAACCAAAGATTGGGCTATACGAGAATGACACATTCCATGTCTCGTGCTTAGTCTTGTTATCTTGGACAAATGGATAATGGCATATATCGGTGATGATCATAAAGGTTTAGTCGAATCACCGACAATCTTGTCACTTTGGTAGCAATGATGTGTTGCTAAACACCACTCATTGCTTATGATCATAAATGTGATTGATGATCATTGCCAACGTGGTAAGAACCTATTGGGTCGCACACATAGAGCTATTTGGATCATTAGAGTGCGTGGGCTAATTATTTGGGTTATGGTTTCACTTTAATTTCATATTAATAATGGGCCCAAGAGTTGAGCCATTATTAAGCCCGAAATTAAATCCTAATTGGATTAGGGCTTTGAAACCCATTACGCCTGGAAGTTGAGTCTCACTATAAATACAACTTCTAGTGAGAAATGTGTGGGTCTCCTTGCCCTAGCCTCCCAAAAGGACAGCCACACTCTTCTCTTGCAATTCCTTAGAGGACACAAGCTAGCACTGCGAGCGCAAGAGAAACGCATCTGCCGGGACGTGGTGGAAGCGTGGTGATCCCGAGAGGCTCGTGTGGATACCATAGAGAGCTTGAACACGTCAACTGTTCAGGTTTTGTGATTCGACTCTACAGTTGAGTGAGAGATCTCAACCGAAAATTAGGTATGAAAATTTTTGAACACCCGGTTTACCCCGTTTCACTTGGATCCTGGAGGGTTTCGGTTAAATTCCGCTACGCTGTTTGGCTCCCGAAACCCAACACGATCTTGGGCAATCAAGTGCAAACCAAGGACTCAATCTTGTGAATTTGAGGTAAGGTTCATGTTCTACTTGAATCCTTGGTACATTTCCATGATCAATTAGTTAATGAGGCTAAGTGATAGTTAATTTATGCTATATGATCTTAGTTTGCTAGATGGGCATAAGGTGAGCTTTCGGGTTCATGTTATTTGGCTAGCTAGTCAAGGTTAATGCCAAGCACTTAAAGCTCTTAGTAAGTTAGGCCAACTTACTAGTGAACTTGGAGCTCTAGTGGATTAGAGATAAAGTGGAATGCTTGAAGTACAAGGATATGATACTTGTGCTTGCTAATGGTTTCGGCCGAATGAACATTGTGGTGTGTGTGTGAGTTTGTGTGCTTAATTGATTTGTTTGTGCTTGCTAACCCATTATGAGTTATGTCTATGTTTATATATGCCTCGATTAGCTTTGTGTTTGTAGTATATGCCTTGTATCTTGGTGTTTTCATGTTTTCCTTACAGGTCATAGATAGCTCATGGAGGTTAAGTTTTGGCTTAACTAAATAAACTCCAATGGAATTGTATAATGAAGCTTACTGAGTATTAGTACTCATGCCCATATTATTTGTGTTTCAGGCAAGGATATTGAGCTTGAGTGAGTTGCTTGTACTTGTTTGCTTGCTTGTGTACTAGGTAGTACACATGTTGCTCAAGGTATGTGCCAACCGAATCTTGGCTTGAATAAATACATCTACAAGTCTTATGGTTTATGGTCGAAACTTATGTGCTAAGTTTTGCAGGCTTGAGTAGAGTGTGCGACTTGTCTAGGTGCATGATGGATGTTTGGACCATGGCATTGATAGTGGTGTTTACTTTTATGACCATGAACATGGTCATTGGGCTTGTGTTGCAGTGTGTGCTTCTGTATTGCACACTTAGGTTTCTACCCAGGTGATGTAGGTTGGATGGTGTGTAAGACTTAATCTTGGCTAGTTTTGGCCTTGTAGCATCCTTGGTATGTTGCCAAGCTAGTGATGCTTGCACTTAGGCCATTTTGTGTACATATGTAACCTCGGTTGTACTTGGTTTTGGTTGTACATATGATGGATGCTTGTATGCCAAGTTAAGTTAAGTTATGTGAATATGGTCTTGGTTATGTGATGAACCTCTTGAGTCCTTACTAGGCCGAATGTGCACATATATGAAAAACCTTGTTTTCCAAGTTTACAAAGATGTGGGGTTTTTGGATGTCATTCATTAGAATAGCACACTTGATGAGCACACATCCTAGACACATAATAAATTAAGTGCAGCCTTGCTTGTTATGCAAGTTATTGAGTACAGCCTTGCCTTACATTGCAAGTTAATGGTTGGGCCTTGCCTTAAGCTGCAAGTAAAGTACACAGGACTTCTTATAAGCCTCCTAGGGCACCTCCCAGGCTCTCAACTTAAGAAAATAAGACTTAAAACTATCCTAACGAAAGTTGGCTAAAATTAATTGTTCACTTATAACACTTAAGAATACAAGTGTTTTAATAACTTTCTGGGTAGTATGGTGAGTGGCACTAAGAGTGCACAGGCTGGGGCCTGTGTGGGGTGTGACATAAACTAAGCAATCTTTTAAACGCAAGCTTTTAGTAAAAACCTGGCCCCATGCATAATAACTACTTGAGAAAAGATAGGTAAGGAAGAGGGGTCAACTCTTTTCATTTAATTCCCCTTCCTAACATCATAGTTATGATATTTAGCCTTTTTTAGAAAGGTTATTTAAGTATGAGAAGGGGACGTTTGCAGGTCGGGTGTTGATCTTATAATGGGCTCAAAAATCCAGTTTATCCTGACAAAAAAAAAATAAAATGATTTCTATTTATCAACAAGAGGGCAAGGCCTTCCTCAATTCACTAGTTTGAGGTGCTCAAGCTACTAATGCAAAGTGTCTCATTTCATGCAACTTCTGGAGGGACACATATGAGAGTGTTTCCTACAAGTAACACCATGTGCTAGGGGTATGTATCTAAGGGCCTTTGTGGCTCATAAATCTTACTAAGATACATGATTGTCACATCAGTGGCCTAAATAGAAATTAATCCCTGCACCATAATGAATTAAACTTTCACCATGCCTAAATAAGTGATACAAACTTTAGATAAGTTTACCTTCTACATTAGGAGAGTATTTCCTTAAGAGAATGATGATGCCCCCCAAACGAATAATAGAACAACAAAAACGCATCTTCCTTGTGTTAGGGAATTTCGACAATGGAGGTCCAATGAGGGTCCTATGGTATTTCTTACACCCTATGGCAATAACATTTTGCACTGATATGCCTAACACATGATTAGTCTCCCTTGGGGCCAACTTATATAAATGGCTACGAGCATAAGGGTGAACTAAGCTTTGACCACTCAAATAACCCTAAAGATAGGACATTTTCCATATATAAACATCAAAATACATAGACCCCTTATACTTAGCATTCACCAAAATAGGCCTGATTGTTGCTAGTTTACCAGGCCCATTAAGCCTAAAATTTCACTATATATACATGGAATGTCTTATTTGTTTCTATATATGTCGTACGTTGCAATCCTACTAACTTAGTGCTGGAGGAGTCTCCCTATGGTCTCACCCCTGAGAATCCTTCTAACCTTATTCTTTATCTTTGTATATAGGTGACTAGAGCCAGTAAGTAATTTAGGTACCTCCATCAGTCACTGATACCACCAAGATACTTTCCTTATCATACATTTATTTCATTTTAAAATTTATTGATTTTCATATCGATAGGAGTAATACGCAAAGTTTAATATGCTATTTTTAGAGGTTAAAGTTCTCTTTTGCATAAGTGAACTTTAATTTGTCTATCGAGAAATGGAAAAAACAATCTCCAACATTTGCACATGCCCAAGTAGATAAGTCAAACTCAAATATTTGAACAAGCATACAAATTTTATTTCAATTTTTGTATGGATCCAAAATCTGGTCATCTTTCGATTATTCAATTTTAGGATTTCTACTATTTTATTTTCAATGGCCTTGGTTCTGATTTTTTTTTTTTTTTTGTATTTAAAAGCATGCTTTACAAGTACATAAAGGAAATGATGTTAGTATTCTAGGTAAAGGTATGGGAATGCTAATTTTTTTGGCACTTGAAAGTTAACCAAACCGGCTTTGTATGCCATTTTAGGGAGGAAGTTGAGAGGCTAGAGTCAAACTCTAAACCTTCCCACAATATCCCAAGCACTTTAGTAATTAGGCTAAAGGTGCAGGACAAAATTTGTTCTTTATGGCCAGATTCATGGTTTTCCAGAGTTTTGGTTTGTATTTTATTAAAGGTTACTTATTATGTTACACATTAGTTAGTTCATAGAGCCCACACGGTATATACACTCTTGGCTGAGGTTATTATTTTAGCTTATGTTATTTGTCATAGATTTTTCAAGAAAATAAACATAATCTTTTATAGAACAAATTTAGCAGATAGTCTTAAATCTATTGATCATTTCATTTGGATCTTAACCTTGATTTAATTGTAAATCCATAAAAAAATGTTTCAATTTAGAATGTTTCAATTTAGTTTTCTTGAGCCTATGTGACGCCAACACTATAGGCATCTCCAAAGAACCTTTAAGGATCACAAGTGGACCCATTATAAGGAAGAGAGCTATGGAGCTTGACGTAGCATTACAAGAATTGATTGAGAAATGTTTCAAGGATGATCAAGTCGCAAACACCAATGGAATACTTGGAGCACCATTTGAGCACATGAGCAGCCAAGACATACAATGGTGCACTTTTTTTTAAAACGGAGGTCTAGGTGCATCTTGGTCCACAAGTACACCTAAGATTCATACACCATGAATACACCTAAGGCCATGTGGGCCCAAGGAGCTCGTCGTATGGATAGACCCTCATCAAGACCTTTGGTGCACCCAAAAACCCTTTAATGTACCTAGAAGTGCACATTTGAGCCCCAACCATGCACCTCTTTAGCTTACTAGACCCTTTCATTTTCATATTCGGTCCTTTTGGTTCTAAGGACATATTTTGCACATGTTTTGTTAGGAAAAACCATACTTGGACTTTTTTATAAGATAATGAGTGTTTAAGCCACGTACAAGGTGTGTTTTTAGTTAGTTTAGAACTTCTAATGCTTTTTGAGTTCTTTCTTCTTTCTAGATTGTTATTTTTTAGTTTCTAAAGCCTAAAACAAATTATAATGCCAAATGTACCTGTTGCGAGATTCATATTGCTTTGATAGTAATATTGCTAGAGAAAATGTTTCTTTCTTTAGTTCTTTTTGAACTTAACTTGGTACATAAGGGACTATGTGATCTTTTTGTAACAAGTCATACTATCCGGCCTTGTTCTTTCAAATTTGGGGAGGCTGAAGTATTCTTGGGGCCTTCCCATTTGGTTTTTCATCAAGTGGTAGCTGTAAGTTCCAAAGGACAAATCCCATCCTTTTTATTTATTTCTTGTTATTTGATTAATCCTTCATTGTTTTCATTCAGTTTTCAATCTGCTCTAAGTTTTTTATTTCTTTTTAGTTAAGTTTTTTTCATCCCTAGCCACTTTTGTTTTGGTTTTTAGACCTTGTTTTGGTTCCATCAAGTTCATGTCCAAACCATTCCTTTTGTAGTGTCCTTGTGTCCAGCAACACTTTTGGCTCTATTCTTCATTCATTCATTTTGTTTCCTTTGTTATTTCATTAATTATTTCTATATCATTTCTATCCAACTCCTTTTATATCTTTCATTTTCATTTTACATCTATTTTTGCTCATTTTTCTTGGTTTTTATCCAAATTGTTGGTTTTTCATCAAGTTGTTCAAACCATGCCAAATTCATGTCTAGCTTCTCTAGCCACTATTCTTTTCTTATTCTTTCATCATATTTCATCCATCCAAAACAAAAAATCTAGAAAAATGCAAAAAGAAAGTCATGGTTTAAGGTGGTTTCATTTTTATCAAGTTTGTTTCAAAACTGTGCAAGATTCAATCTTTGGTAATCTTCGATGCAAATCCCAATTCTTTGTTCTTTCTTTTGTAGCAAAAAAGCTCATGGAAGTCTTGCCTTATAAGAAACATCAAGAAAAATATTCTTCCAAAATTAATTTATGATATTGGGCAGCATTTACTACAGAGTTTTGGTCTCCAAGTAATCGTGCAAGAAAATGTTCTAAGACTTGTTTCTTGTGTCTGAATTCATTCTTTCCTATTGATGTCCTGAAACATCTTCACTGGAAGGCATAGTGACCTCCGGAAGGACTTCCTGCGAGGGAGAGCGTCTGGAGTTGAAGTTTCCCAGGGGAGTGTGCCTGTAAAGCTCAGAGAAAAGGGTTAGGAGGTCCCCGGGGTGCTTTCCGGGGAGGAGCCTCTAACGCCCAAGTCAGTTTCCTGAGGAGGTAAGAGGGAAGCACTAGAGTTTTTAGTGGGCTTGCCTATGTTTTCTCAAGGGGGAGGAGTCCAACCATTTGCCAGGGTCTATTTCCTGGTATTTATAGAGAAGCCCAGCCCGTTCAGATGACGACACGTGTTCGGTCGAATGTTCTTTGAGTTTCTGGGCGTAGGGGGCGAGTAGCCAGTGGCAGGCTCCTTGAGTCTTGAACCGAGACAGGTCGTGACAAGACCTGGACGGCACCGACGTGTCAAATCACCGTTTGAGGTGACATGTAGCGTCTGTGGGCGGCATGTCAGAGGCTCCTTAAATGCTTATACCGTACTCCTGAAGTCCCTAGACGAGGTCGTCCTCTGACGCGGACGGTGCCCCTTCGGGAAATGTGCCCGTAGTTCGGGGAGTTCCCTGATTCAAGGATCGCCTTCAGGGAGATCCTCTTCGGCTTGCAATAGCTGATTCTCCATCTCCGAAGGCGATCGGTTTAGTACCTCAGGGGGGTTAATAGTGTCCTCGCGTTCCCTGATGCTCCGAGTTCGGGTCAGATAGAGGCGATAGCCCTTCGGCTATCACATGCCCCCCTTTGGAAAGCCGAAGTAGAGACTTCGGTTTGTAGTCTTTCCGAGGATGCTCTTTGGGAGTTTTTAGGGAGTAAAACCTATGCCGAAGGTACACCTTTTGCCCAAAGATATGGGTTGTTCGGCTATGGCCTGTCTTTTGGTGTCTTCAAGGCTACTTACTTCTTTCCTTTTGCAGGTCTGTGCAACGTCGCGTCTCATGACCAGGCGTGTCAGTCTGGAGCGGCGCGTCCCAGTTTTTTAAGGGTGTCAGAAGGCGTGTCCCCTATTTTGATGCGGCAGCTGACACGTGGCATACTGTCATTAGAGGGGAGTCGCGTCGGTTACAGAGGGCGCGTCTTTTTGTATGCAGGGAGCAGTTATGGCGACTGTTCGCCTTTAAGGGGTACTTATGACGCCGGTTCGCTTACCCACCTTCGGCCTATATATAGCCCATTCCATCATAAGTTCCTTTTTTGGTTTTGCTTCTGCTCTTTTTCCCTGCTTGCAACTATTTTTTCCCTGCTTTCCGCGGCGGTGCTGTTTGACTGAGTTTTTTCTGGCAATCTTTCACGACGGCAACTTCAAACCCAGATTTTGGCAAGTCATTTGGTGGGTTTTTGATTTCCAGAATCCTCTGATTTTTAGAGTATTTCCGGAAGTTGTTTTCTTTCTCCTTTTTTCGAACTCGTTTCTCAGCCAACATGCCTGTTCCCGAGAGCTGGCAACCCCTTTTGTCTCACCCTTGCTGCACCACCCCCAAAAAACTAGCAAGAAGGAAGAAAAAGTTCTTTCTTCCTTCGTATGCTGTTACGAGGTTGCCACGTTCTGACCAATTTTGCTTTTCAAACCGTAGTAATGAGGTTACCGTTTTCCGAGCTCAACTGAAGGCCGGACTTCGGTACCCTCCTCCGAAGATGATTTGCGAGTTCTGCCAATTCCATGGCATTGCCGTAAATCAACTTCCGCCGAACTCGTACTGCTATTTTAACGCCTTCATCTGCATGTGTGGCATCTTGGGGATAGAACCCCACTTTGTTATTTTTATGCAGTACTACAAGCTTTTCGTGGTCCCGAAGGGTGGCTTTTATTTCATGCTACCTCGGGGATCCGGGAGCAAAAAATATATGTTCACCTTTGCCACCAAGGACAGCTGGCGAGGGTGGCAACAGAAATTTTCTTTCTGAAGATGGAGGAGGCCTGGTCGCATGTTCCGACCAAGTGGGCTCAGGGAAAGTTGGAGATGGACGTCGTAGATCCGAAGATAATGCTAACTCCGGAGTTGGCTTCTGTCTTCGCGGACTTTGACAGACGTATTCGGGCTGTCTCTGACTGGGGTCCCGAGGTCTCCTCGTGCTCTCTCTACCCCTTCCCCATTAATTGGAGGTTAATGACCGAGGAGGTCCTTCGGGAGCTAGAGGTAGTGAAGGAGCACAAGACTGACCTCGAAATGCCAGCTCCTGCCATCGCCGGGAAGGATTCTTGGTTGGTGAAACTCCTTCGGGGGGAAGTTTCTTTCGAAACTTTGTTCGAGAGTAAGTGATCTCTGGCTCCTTTTGTTATGGTTTTCATCTTGGACTCACGCTGATATCTTCTTTCTTTTCCAGAGATGGGCGACGGCACTGCTGCCTTCTACAAATCCCTTTTCACTGGCCAAGTTGAGAAGGGTGAGCAGATAAAGAAGGCCGTCTCCCGAAGACGGAAAATGTCTGGGGCTGGGCCATCTATGGCCAAACAGGCGAAGAAGGACGCACCCCCTCCTCTCCCAGAGATTCCCGAGGAGGTGGGCGAAGAGCCCGAGGCTGCTGTTGTCCCGCCGGCCGAGGTCGTGGCTGACTCGCTGCTCAGAGTCCCACTCCTTCGGCGGCTCTTCTAGATGCTTTGGTAGAGGCCCCTTCCGCCGAAGAGCAACGTAAAGACAAGGGCAAGGGGATTTCTACCAAGGAGGCTTCAGACGACGACGTCGCCGAGGTGCCCGCAGGTTTGTTTTTCTAACAAACTGAGGTGCCTTCTTTTTTTGTGGGCTTTGAGATTTTCTTGCTTTGACCAATTTTTTGTTTTTGCCATGCAGGGGAGATATTATCTCCGGCTTCGATAGCCAAGCACGCCCGAAAGCGGGCCCTTCGGGACGCCCATATCCCGCAGGGGAAGGTGCCGAAGGAGCCTTTCTGGACGTTTACGGAGGACATGAATTTGTACTCCGGAGACTGCCAGCAAATGGCTAAGGAAATCTCAAAGGGGGTGCTTACTGAGGCCTCCTTCAAGGCCATCGCGGAGGCTCACCCTGACGATGACTCTCTTGCCGCAAAGGTTTCTGAGCACGCTACCCAGGTATGCCTCTTGCCTTTGTGTTTTTCCTTTTGATTTCCTCTAAATGTCTGCCTCTTCTTCTTTGCCTAACTTTGTCTTTATTTTTCACAGCTGCTGGGGTACGCCAGTTTCCTCAGAGTTCGGGTGGCGAGGCAGGCGCTGTTCCAAGCCTCGGCCTTAGGCACCATAGACCAATATAAGGCCAAGTGCTCGGAACTAGCCACACAGAACGCGCAGCTGGCTCAGGGTGCAGAAAAGGAGGTTGCTGCCGTTCGGGAGGAGTTCCTAAAGGAAAAGGAAGAACTTTTGAAGGACTCATCCTAGAAGATTTCTGACCTCGGCTCCCAGGTGGCGGAGCTAATTTCGGCAAACGAGGCAGTTCAAAAGGAGAAGTCAGAATCAGAGGCTCTCCTGGCGAAGGTGCTTGAGGAGAAAGCCACGCTTCAAGCCGAGGTCGAGTCTTTGAAGAAGGAGCCGGAGAAGAAGAAGATGAAGGCGCTGAAGAAGAAGGTCGCGGATCTGAAGGAGGACCTTGAAGACCTCGGTGTTGAAAAGGACAAATCCGACCAGATGACCAAAGTTGGTTTTCAGGACGGGTTTTGCCTTGCTTGGCATCAAGTTCTTCAAAGGTTCCCAGATTTGGACCTTTCTTTTTTTGAGGCCCTGAACATTCCCGAGGGGCCTCGGTGGTCTTGGTCCAAGATCAAGCATCTGAACCTGCCCCCTTCGCTTTCGGCACCGAAGGTTGTGGAGAAGGACGCTGGAGCTGGTGGCGCCGAGAATCCTTAGTGTTCTAGGGCCCTTTGCCTTATTTTCTTTCTCTTTTGTACCTCTTCTTCTGGCAATCTTCCTTTATTGTAAGCGAATTTATCTTAATAAAAGATTTTTTTTGGCTAAGTATCTTTTGTGAGATTTTTCGTCTCCCTTTGTCCCGAACTCATTCACTCAAGAGACTTTAGAAAACCTTATCTGGGCTTAGCATGGCGACCTTCTTCGTGAAATTTTGACTTGTAGAACTTATGCCCAAGAATTTTGGCTAAGTCTTTCGCCAGGTTTTTTGTTTCCCTTTGTCCCGAACTCATTCGCTCAAGAGACTTCGGAAAACCTTATCTGGTCGGCCACTTTTGCGGAATTCGCACTTCTTATGCTTAAGACTTTTCGGCTAAGAAACTTTCATACTTAGAGAATTTTTCTAACTTGTACAGTACTATCTTCTTCGCTGAGATCCTAAGTATAGAATTTTCTCAAGGTGTCCGAATGCCACGTATTTTTTAATTCTATACCTTCGGAATCGCCGAGCTTGTACACCCCTTTTCGTACTTCGGCAAGGATCAGGTAGGGACCTTCCCAGTTCACGCGAAGTACCCCGTGGGATGGCCTACGAGGTGCAAATTCAGCCTTTCGGAGAACGAGGTCTCCTTTCTTTATTCCTTTTGGCCTGGCACGCAAGTTTATGGCCGTGGCCACTCTCTGCTGAAAAGCCTTTCTTCTCAGCTCCGCTATTTCTCTATGTTTGCCGATGAGGTCGAGCTTAGTTCTTAGGCCGAGGTCATTTCTACTTTCATCAAAAACCTGTACTCGGATTGATGGTTGCACTACCTCGATTGGGATGATGGCCTCTGTACAGAAAACGAGTGAAAAAGGCGTCTCCCCTGTTGCTCTTCGGGGTGTTGTTCGGTAGCTCCACAGTACACTTTGGAGCTCTCCTGGCCATTTCCCTTTTGCTTCCCCCAGCCTTTTTTTCAGACCGTCTTTTATGGTCCTGTTAGATACTTCTACCTGCCCATTGCTTTGGGGGTGAGCTACTGGGGCGAAGTGCATTTTTGTTCCGAGGTCACTAATAAATTCTTGGAACCCTTTGTCTATAAACTGGGATCCATTATCAGCTACTAGTACCCTTGGTACGCCAAACCTGCATACGATGTTCTTCCATACGAACTTCTGCACTTCTTTTGCCGAGATAGTAGCCAATGGTTCCGCCTCGACCCATTTGGAGAAATAGTCTACTGCTACTACGCAGAATTTCACGCCTCCAGGCGTTGTTGGGAGTGGTCCTATGACGTTTATGCCCCAGACTGCAAAGGGCCAGGGATAGTCAGCCGAAGTCACCATTTCCGAGGATGTCCTCTAGATTTTTGTGTGTTTTTGGCAGTTGCCACATTTTCGGATGAACTGCCTAGCATCCTTTCTCAGGGTAGACCAAAAGTATCCTTGGCACAGTATTACTGCCGCCAGGGCGTCGGTTCCAATGTGTGAACCACAAGCGCCTTCGTGGACTTCTTCGAGGATCATTTCAGTATCCTCTTCACCAACACACCTCTGTAAAGGATTTGCATATCCCTGCCAATACAGTTCTTCGCCTATTAGGAAGAATCGCCCGGCACGTCTTCGCACTTTTGCGGCCTCGATGGGGTCTTCGGGGAGCGCGTTGTTCGCAAGATGATTCTTTATCGGGTCTTTCCAGCCTTTTTCTGAAGTTACTATGCTCAGTACTTCAATGCTCGGTCGGCTTAGTACCTCGGTGTATGTTTTTGACTTCGACAAGCAGTCTGCTTCGGCGTTATCCCATCGAGGTACGTTTTTGATCCGTATGGTGTCAAACTCTCGAATGAGCTTTGTCACCAGTTCGTGATATTTTGCCAAGATTGGGTCCTTCGCCCCATAGTCTCCTGCTGTTTGCCGAACTACTAGCTGGGAATCGCTGTGGGCTTTTAGATTTCGCACGCCAATTCTTCTGGCTAGGCGCAATCCTGCTATGAGGGCTTCATACTCAGCCACATTATTGGTGACGTTAAAGCTGAACTTAATAGCCTTCATTACTTCAAGGCCTTCAGGTCCTCTGATAATTACCCCAGCTCCCTGGTGTTTGGACCCCGAGGCTCCGTCGACGTACAAAGTCCACTCTGGCTCACCTTCGCTTGGATTTGGATGGCTATCTTTGGTGGTTGGTACTTCGGCAATGAAATCTGCCAGAGCTTGAGCTTTTATGGCTTTTCGAGGTTCATAAGTGATGTCGTGTTCGCCAAGCTCTATGCACCATTTGGAAAGCCCACCCGAATGATCAACTTTTCTCATGACATCGCGCAGAGGTAGACTACTTCGGACGATGATAGGGTGAGCCTGAAAATATGGCCGCAGCCTTCTTCCTGCTAGCACCAAGGCATATATAGCTTTTTGCAACAAAGGGTACCTGACTTCGGCGCCATGCAGGGATTTGCTTACATCGTAGACTGGCCATTGCTTCGCCTCCTCTTCTTTCACAAGGACTGAGCTTACGGCTTTTTCTGTGACGGCGAGGTATAACACGAGGGGCTCTCCCTCGTGAGGTTGCCGCAAAGTGGGCAGGCCGGCTAAATAGATTTTGAGTTCCTCCTAGGCCTTTTGGCAGTCTTCAACCCAAGGATAGTCATTACTCCCGAGGTTGTCCTTCTTTTTTGCTGCCTTAGTGAGGACTTTGAAGAATGGTCGACACCGGTCTCCATATCTGGAAATAAACCTGCTGAGGGAGGTTATCCTTCCGGTGAGCCTCTGCACGTCTTTTATTGTGGCAGGAGTTCGGAACTCGAGTAGAGCCTTAATTTTTTCTAGGTTGGCATCAATAACTCTTTCTGATACCATGTACCCAAGGAACTTTCCCGAGGTCACTCCGAAGATGCATTTCTCGGGATTAAGGCGGATCCCGAAGGCTCTAAGCTGGTGGAAAGTTTCCTTTAGATCTGCGACGTGGTCTCCAGGCAGCTTGCTTTTGACTATCATGTCGTCCACATATACTTCCATGTTTCTCCCTATTTGGTCGTTGAAGACCTTGCTCATTAACCTCTGGTAGGTGGCTCCTGTGTTTTTGAGTCCGAAGGGCATCCTGATGTAGCAATATGTTCCTCCTTCGGTGATGAAGGCGGTTTTTTCTTCATCTTCAGGGTCTATCCTTATTTGGTGATACCCACTGAGGGCGTCTAAGAAAGTTAGGAGAGGGTATGAATCTTTCGGGCAGTTGAGTCTACCAATTGGTCTATCGGTGGGAGAGGGTATGAATCTTTCAGGCAAGCATCGTTCAAGTTTCTGAAGTCGATGCACATTCGGAGTTTGCCGCTTCCTTCTTTTGTGGCAACTACCACATTGCTTAACCATTCAGGGTACTTGACCTCCCTAATGATATCGGCTTCTAACAGTCGTTGGACTTCGGTTTTGACAAAGTTACTTTTATGAGCCGAGATGCCTTGCTTCTTTTGTCGGACAGGCTTTGCTTCCGGACTTACTTTGAGGCTATGTTGAATTATGTCAGAGCTTACCCCTGGCATATCTTTCGGCGAGTATGCAAACAGATCTTTATTTGTCCGTAGAAAAGATACAAGTTTTTCCTTGTCACCTTCGGCCAAGTTTTTCCCTATTCGGGTTTTTTGGCCTGGGACAAGTTCTACTTTTTCCATTTCTGCCTTCGCGGGATTCTCTGCCTCGCCCTTTTTTGGTGCTTTTACTTCCACAGCTTGCGCGAAGTTATTTGCTGGAGCCTTTCGTGCTTTGACGAACACCTTCCTTACTTCGCCTTGATCTATGAAGATTTTCGCATCTCCATCCTTGGCGGTGAAAGTGACGGTTAAGTATTTGACATCAGGGCGAATGTGCAGGTTTCCCTGTGTCTGTCTTCCAAGGATGGCGTTGTACGATGAAGGGACATCCATAACGATGAACCTTGCCATTGTGGAGGCGTACAACTCTGCTGTCCCAATCACCGAAGTCCCTTTCAGCATCAAAGGGAGATCGATCCATCCGAGGACGGGCAGCTCGGACGGACCTACCCCAAAGGTAGGCAAGGTGACGGGCTTGAGGTCCCTGCTAGATACACCCAACCTTGGCAGCAAGTGTGAAAACAGGACGTCGGCATTTGATCCGTCGTCAAGGAGCACTCTCTTGACGTCCCAGTTTCCTATTCTCGCCATGATCAATAATGGGTCGTCGTGCGGAAAAATGACGATGAAGCCATCCTTTCGGGCCAGCTTTTTTGTTGGACTTTGATACTCCATGACTGCTATTTCTCTGGCCTTCCTCTTTTTTTTTCGAGGATGGCAATCCCGTCGTAATTGTTTGTATAATTCCTGCTGGAGGTGGGGGGCGCCTTTTCGGACTTCGGTTTCTCCGCCTGTCGGAGTCGTAGTCCTCATCTTCTGCCTTTCCTTCCTCCTATTTTCTCCCTTTCGGGGAAGGCATGCGCAGATAACGCCGAAGTTGGCCCTGTTTTATTAGCGACTCTATATACTTTTTCAATTGGAAACAGTCTTCGGTGTCGTGACCGTGGTCGCGATGAAACTAGCAGAACTTCTTCATATTCTTTCTGTTGTTGGCGGTCATGGCCCGTGGCCATTGAACCTGATTTCCCTGCCTTTCCATTGTCATGAGGATGTTAGTCCTTGTGGTGTTCAGGGGTGTGAAAATGGGGAGTTTCCTTCCTCGCGTTCTCCGAGGTCGGCCTGCCTGTTCGGTGGGATACCGGGTTTGCTGGCTGGACCCTTCCACCCGGGTGTGATCTGACATCGGTCCGCCCATTCTCAGTTCTTCGGCAGTCATGTGCTGTTCGGCCCTTCGGTAGAATTCGCCCAGCGTGTCCGGGGGGTCTTTGGAGAATTCGTAAAACAGCTACGAGTCCCTCCGAAGGCCCCGTGTCATTGCGAGGATGCGTACTTCGGGCCGAAAGTCTGGGACACTCAAGGCCTCTCTGTTAAATCTCTCGACATAGTCACGGATGGTCTCTCCAATTCTTTGCGCTATGTCGAACATCTGCACCGGCATCTTCACCATTGGCCGACTTCCGATAAACTGCTGCGTGAAGGCTGTGGATAACTCCTGGAACTCTGTGATGGTTCCTGGGGCCAATGAATTATACCAAGCTGTTGCTGGCCCAGTGAGAGTAACCTCGAAGCATTTGCACAGGGTAGCGTCGTCGGCACCGTGCATCATCATGCTGCGTCTGTACTTGCTAAGATGGGCCTGTGGATCAGTACGGCCATCGTAAGTTTCTTGCCGAGGTACTCTGAAATCACCTGGCATGGCTGCCTCAACTACATCTTGGATGAATGGGGACTCATCCCCACAAAAGGTTCCAGACAGCCTAGCCCAGACGGGTTTGCGGGCCACCTGTTTCTCCACTCTGTCCAACCTCGCCAATATTTTCTCCATGAGGATCGTGGCGCTAGGTTCTTCTTCTGGCAGGGGGGATGGTCGGTGCCTCTTCGGAGAGTGAGTTCGGCGCTGAGGGGATGGGGACCTCGCCTCAGGTGACTGGCTCCTCCTGTGTGTGATTTTGGGTCGTCTTGACCCCGCTTGTCCCGCGAGCCGTGCCCCGAGGGGCATGTTTTCTGTTGAAGACTCCTCCCATGGGTCTCCGGATCCCGAACTACGATGAGTTGGTTTGGGACTTTTTTACCAAGGGTGTGCTGGCGAAGGAGGCCTTTGGGCTTGAGCTTGTTGCGGCCACCTTCGGTCTATCTGTTGTGTCATTTCAGCCACAACAGAACGTTGAAAGTCGCGTAGGAAGCTCATGGTTATGACCAGAGGGCGCTCTTCCTCAGGCGTGGAAGTCCCTGGGGGGGCTTGCTCAGTGGCCGGTTGGACTTCAGGCGCGGACAGGGACCTCGGGAGTCCCTTGTCCTTAGAATGCCGAGTCTCAACGACGGTGACCCGAGGATGCGTTCCCACAGACGGTGCCAAATGATGTCCTGAAACATCTTCACTAGGAGGCATAGTGACCTTCGGGAGGACTTCCTGCGAGGGAGAGCGTCTGGAGTTGAAGTTTCCCAGGGGAGTCTGCCTATAAAGCCCAGAGAAAAGGGTTAGGAGGTCCCCAGGGTGCTTTTCCGGGGAGGAGCCTCTGACGCCTAAGTCAGTTTCCTGAGGAGGTAAGAGGGAAGCACTAGAGTTTTTTGTGGGCTTGCCTGTGTTTTCTCAAGGGGGAGGAGTCCAACCGTTTGCCAGGGTCTGTTTCCTGGTATTTATAGAGAAGCCCAGCCCGTTCAGATGATGACACGTGTTCGATCGGATGTTCTCTGAGTTTCTAGCGTAGGGGGCGAGTAGCCGGTGGCAGGCTTCTTGAGTCTTGAACCGAGACAGGTCGTGACAAGACCTGGACGACGCCGGCGTGTCAAATCGCCGTTTGAGGTGACATGTAGCGTCTGTGGGCGGCATGTTAGAGGCTCCTTAAATGCTCATACCGTACTCCCGAAGTCCCTGGACGAGGTCATCCTCTGACGCGGACGGTGCCCCTTCGGGAAATGTGCCCGTAGTTCGGGGAGTTCCCTGATTCAGGGATCGCCTTCGGGGAGATCCTCATCGGCTTGCAATAGCTGATTCTCCATCTCCGAAGGCGATCGGTTTAGTACCTCGGGGGGGTTAATAGTGTCCTCGCGTTCCCTGATGCTCCGAGTTCGGGTCAGATAGAGGCGATAGCCCTTCGGCTATCACCTATTTTCATCATGATTCTTGCAATATTTCATTGTCAAAATTTCATAAACTTCATGCCTCCCATATATTTTACTTGTTTTCCATTAAAAGATTGTTTGCTTTCAACTATTTTGTAATTGTTTGTGTATTTTGAGTCCAGTTCACCTATAACTTTGGAGACAAATCTTTACTAGCAATTTCCATGAAATTTCACTAACAAATTGAGCGAGAATGCTTGTGGGAATCTTTTAATTTTAGGAACTATGGTTGCTAGTACAAAAGAGAAGTGTTAAAGCAAATTAGCATTTGAAGCTTTTCATTAGGTGATGGAAAGATATTTGGCTAGGATGGAGGCTACCAAACAAAAGATGAATGAGTTTGGTTCTTAAATGTCCAATAAAGAAGCATTAACATCCAAGGTACAATGGAGGATAAATCCTATTTTCAAGCTAGATAAGAGTGTGAGAGATGAAGAATCTAAATGTGAAGAAGTGGTGTGCAGTGTAAATCAAAACCACCTAGACTACCATGGAGAGGGGAGCTATCTGAGGATGAAAATATGAACTCCATCACGCTGAAGATCCCACCATTCCAAGGCAAAAGTGTTTTAGATGCATATTGGGAATGGGAGCAAAAGATAGAGATGGTGTTCGATTGCTACAACTACTTGTAACAACGTGTTTTTGGGAGTCACCACCAATCGGTTTCACTTAGGTCAATTCCATACAAAAAAATGGTCTACGAGAGTTTGAGGGTTTGAGAGTACGGTTACGCTAAAATAACTTTATTCTAACGCCCAAAATTGGCACTTTAGTTGATTTTAAATTCATTTTGCTTGCTTTTAAATAATTTCAGTTAATTTCCAAACCATGGATTCTAACCGAACCACCCGGATATGGACTTCTAAATCTTGCTACTTGATTTTTATTCATTTGTTTTATAGTAAATTTGATATTTCCAAACCATGAACTCTATCGAGTTAACTAGATGAGGAATTTAATGAATTTATTTTTATTTATTATTAAATATTTAAATTAATTATCAATCCACATTATAAATTTTACTGAATCATCCGAATATGGATTTTAGTGATTTTAATATTATTTTTTTTATTTTTTTATTTTTACCTTTTTTTATTGTTTTGAAATATTTTTAAATGATTATCCAAACCATGGATCTTATTAGATTAGCCGGATGTGGACCCAAAATTTTTTTATATTATATATTTTAAAAAAAAAATACTTATTCAAACCATTGATTTTATTGGATCATCTGGTTATGAATTTTGAAATTATTTTTATAAACGGCCTAGGAAGCTCGACTTTGTCATTTAAAGGAAATAATAAAAGATAAATAAAAGGTAAGTGACTCAACATTTCAAAGGACTAAAAGAAATTTAACAGAAAAATAAAAGACGGGAGACTTGGTTATAATAGAAATAATAAAAAAAGCTACAAAAGTAATAAATAAATAAATAAGATAGGGCGCTTGGCTGGCCATATAACAAAAATAATAAAAAAAACACAGAAAGTAAAAAAAAAAAATAAGCAAGGTGGTGCATTTAGCCATCCACACAAAGAAATAATAAAGTGCAGAAAATAAATAAAAAGTAAATAAATAAATAAAGTGGGACAGTTGGCCATCCACGTAAAGAAACAATAAAGTGCAGAAAGTAAATAAAAAGTAAATAAATAAATAAAGTAGGGGCGCTTGACCATCCACATAACAGAAAATAATAAAATGCAGAAAGAAAATAAAAATAAATAAAGTGTGGCGCTTGGGCATCCACATAAAGAATTAATAAAAATACAGAAAATAAATAAAAAAATAAATAAGGTGGGGCGTTTGGCCATCCACGTAAAAGTAGGAAGTACAACCTTCCATAAAAAGAAGAACAAGAAGAGAAAAAAAAAAATAAATAAACATCCAAAAGTTTGCTGTTAATCTCTAGTTCTGCAAAATAAGAAAGTTAGTAGCTAGAATAATGAAATAAAAAGATCAAGGATTAAAAGGGAATTATACCAAAAAATGTTGACTGGGTCAGACGGGTCGGGTCGCAGTTTGGCCGAAACGGTTTCGTCTCCTATTCTCCGTTTACCGGCAACGATAGAGGGGGAGGCTGAGCGTGGGCTTCAATGGCGGTGGGGCGACGACGGGGCGACCTCCTGAAGGGCCGTCGGAGAGGAGCAACGGTGGTTGACGGTGGTGGAGGAGACGGACGGCAGTGGAAACGAGGAGGACGCGCGACGATGGCAGCGACGGCGTAGACGGCGACAGGCGAAGGCGGTGGCTGGAACGATGGCGTCTGGCTGAGGAGGTGGAGCATCTGGGAAGGTGAAGCGTCGGGGGCAGAGGGAGACCAGAGGTGGCAGCAGCGATGGGAAAAGGTTAGTTTTTTTCTGGGTGAGGGAGGAGAGGCCAGGGACTAAAGCTATAGTTTTCTCTTTTTAAGTTAGGAGTTAAGATAGTGCTAAACTCGTCCCCTCCTCTGGAAAATGAAGGAAAATTGAACCCCTATTTATACTAGTGGGAACATTGGATCCCCTTAAGTAAAAAAATTCAAAATTTAATTGGAAACAGGTTTTGAATATAATTTGTTCAAAATAACGATTTTAGTCCTCTACCTCTCACTGATTACTGTTCTGGTTTGGCAAATTAGCCCAAAACTTGCAAAAATCACCAAATTTCCTTAGAATTTCAAGATTTTGTCAGATTTTTCCCAAACTTTTCAATTTTGACAGATTAACCACAAACTTCTCAATTTTGTCAAGTTTTTTTCTAAAACTCCCCCTTTTTTATTTTTTATATTTTTTATTTATTATTATTATTTTTAGCTAACCCTACGAAACTCTTCAGACTCTAAATTAATGCCTACACTAAAATATTTTATATTTCTAAAATTAGTAACACATGAAAAGACCAAATTGCCCCCAAAACAAAATGCCCCCTAAACTATTTTTTTTTTTTTAAGTTTAATAACCGGACGAAATTGGGTGTCAACAGTTACCCCCCTTTGCATGTCTCACGGGACATGACGCATGCAAAGCCATTACCAAATTTCGTCCAACCTTAGATAAGCATTGAGAGCCTTCTCACCGCCTAAATCCTGAGGAGAAAAACCTTCTTCTCCTCCTCTTCGAGGTTAAGGAACTTTTCTTATTTCCTCTATAACAGGAACCCTCCCATCGTCTAAGCGTCAAAGGAGAAAAAAAATTTTCTCCTCGTCACCAAATCTAGGAACTTTCCTAGACTTTTCGCAATATGAACTTTCATATTGCTTCCAATCCTAAGAAGAAAAACCTTTTTTCTTCTTTAAGAGGTTAAGGAGCCTTCCTTAGTACCCCTACGATAAGAACCTTCCTATCGTCTAAGAATCAAAGGAGAAAAAACTCTTTCCTCCTTGTCACCAGATCTAGGAACTTTCCTAGACTTTTCGCAATATGAACTTTCATATTGCTTCCATTCCCAAGAAGAAAAACCTTTTTTCTTCTTTTAAAGGTTAAGGAACCTTCCTTACTACCCCTACAATAAAAACCTTCCTATCGTCTAAGAATTAAAGGAGAAAAACTCTTTACTCCTTGTCACCAAATCTAGGAACTTTCCTAGACTTTTCGCAATATGAACTTTCATATTGCTTCCAATCCTAAGAAGAAAAACCTTTTTCTTCTTTATGAGGTTAAGGAACCTTCCTTAGTACCTTTGTCTCTATAGAAACCTTTCTATAGAATAGAGAAACTCCTCTTTCATTTTTTAACTTTTGGTAGAGAACTCTCTCTCACCATAGTCTAAGAGGTAGAGGACCTTCTCTTTATCACTTCTTGTTGCTTCTGAGGTAGGGCACGCAACCTCAAAAAATCGTTTGAGGTAGAGCATTTCGATTCTTTACCATCTTGAAATTCTTTTGAGGTAGAGCACCCTAACTTTTTACCACCTCGGAAAATGCTTGAGGTAGAGCACCCTAACTTTTTACTACCCCTAATTTATCCCATACTACGAGAAAAAGAATTACTTTTTTTTTTTTTGGAAACTTGGATTATCCTTGTTTCAGATGTAATGAGGTAGAAAAACCTTTCTTGTTTAAAACCTCTATTTGACTTGAATTACAAGAAAGAGACTTACTTTCTCTTTGGAGCCCCGGTTCAACTTTGGTATTGAGATATAGGAACCCTCCTTGTTATCTCAATCAAACTTAGAATAATTTCTTCAAAAGTGTGAATTTTCATAATAGGTGAGTGCAAAAACTGAAGATTCTTGAAAATGAGAATTTTCACAAAATGAGTGAATCTTGAAAGTGAGAAATTCCACAAAATGGCAATAAAACTGACAAATTATGCAAGGAAATGGATGTTTGGAATCAATATTCAGGTTTCATCTAATATTTTCTTTAGAAAATATAGATTCCCTTGTGAGATATGTCATCCAAATAGGGTTGAAGCTTAGCTACCCGAAAATGTTATGACTAGCATACCTAGTAGGATGCATCTCAAGAGTAGAATTACTCCTTTACTCCGCCATCCTAAACTAAGGGCTTTGTCCAATGGTTTTAATATCAGCATGAAGAAAACTATCCTAAAAAATGAAGAAGAAAGAAGAAATTCCCTGAATTGAAAAAAAAACTGAAAAGGAAAAAAAATGATGATAATAAAACTAAAGGACAAGATAAATAGATCCACAAGTCTGATTGCTCTTTTCCACAGTGCTTCATCATAAAACTAAAACAACAAGCAGGGTAAAGGACATTTATGGGATGGAACTGATCAGGAAAGACTGTCGTATCTAGTCTATCTGAATCATTGCTGGATCTGATTCAGGAACAAAAGCTTGCATTTTATCTAGCAATTCTTCAACAATTGATGCGGATATTAGGATTCGTCGTGCCGCCTCTGAGATAAATTTCTTCTGCACAGCGTGATCCATAAGAGATATCAGACCTGCAAAGAAATTGTTAACATTCAACAGCCCAATGGGTTTGTTGTGCAAATTAAGTTAGGCCATGGAAGCAATTTGGAAAATTTCTCCCAATGTGCCAAAACCTTCTGGTAGAGCAATAAAAACATCAGAATTACAAAGCATTTGTAACAAACGCTCTTGCAAATTTTTAACCACTAATTCTTCTCCAATCATGCCCCCAAAAATCAATTTCAAAGGTGCAGGGATAATACCCAAACTTGGTTTCCTCCTAGAGATGCTGCTGATGCTACACCTCCCATTAATCCAATACTACCTCCCCCATAAACTAAATGTATTTTTCGCTTAGCTAGTACTCTACCCAAATGGTTGGCTGCCCTTAAAAACTCTTCATCTTTTCCAGGAAAAGCTCCACAAAATACACAAATACTTCAGGATTTATGAGTTGAGGTTCTCTCCATTCCTATCCTTAACCCTGTGAGAAATAAAAAAAAGGGCATGCATTTATAGAGATGAAAAGATAATGCAATAATTACACTTACAGGAGTAGGTAGATTATTGTCAGAAGAAAAAGAAAAATTTTCAAAGATGACAGCTTGCATGTACAGTAGTTATGACTGTGGTTCACATCTTCCACTGGTTTTACGTCCAGTAACGGCTTCAACGCCTTCTATGAGTCAGGGATTTGCTTCCTATCCAGTTTTCTTATAAACTGGAAAATATGGTTATTTAAAGTCAGATTCCCAAGACTATAACGGTCTCATTCTTTATGGAAAGTCCTCCATAAACCAATAATTTCACGTTGCACTATTCCACAAGAATGCGTTTCAAGAGTCAATCGGATATCATCCAAGGATTCCTTATGTAGGCTATTCTTAATGAATTTTCGTTTATCTTCATGATTTTTGGAGATCATCCCTAAAGAATGACATTTAGTATCACAATTCCATCATCCACATTTGTGACAGACGCCTAGCCTCTTTGCTCTTCACTTTTTGGCATAAGCGCTTTTACCTAAGCAAGGCATGCGGGGCATAAATGCATCTGAAACTTTACCAGCCAAACAGACCTTAGCTTCAATTAAACACCGTGCATTGTCAGGAATGCCTTTGTGCATAAAAACTCTGATTCTTTCCCATCTAGCTTGGTAAATCATTTTAAGAACATTTATTGGGAGGGAAGGAAAGTATTTTCGCAGGGCAGAAAGAGTAGAATCCATTGATGAGAGAAAAAAATTGAAAGAAGAGGGGAAGAAATCAGTTATTATAGAAAACTGAGATAACCGACTTGAGAGTCACAGAATACCGTATTCGCTACTTAACCGGAAAGAAAAAAAGAGCACGCATTTATAGCGATGAAAGGATAACGTATTGATTACGCTTACAGGAGTACGTAGATTATTGTGAAAAGAAAAAGCAAATTTTCAAATATGACAACTTGTATGTATAATAGTTGTGACTGTGGCTCACATCTTCCACTGGTTTTACATCCAGTAACGGCTTCAACGCCTTCTATGAGTCGGGGATTTGCTTCCCATCCAATTTTCTTACAAACTGGCAAACAGGGTCTTTTAAAGTCAGATTCTCAATACTATAATGCTCTCATTCTTCATGAAAAATACTCCATAAACCAAGAAGTTCGTGTTGCACTAATCCACAAGAATGCATCTCAAGAGTCAATCGGATATCATCCAAAGAATCCTTACTCAAGCCATTCTTGATGAATTGTATTTCATCTTCTCAATTATCGGAGATCATTCCTAAAGAACAACATCTAGTATCACAAGTCCATCGACCGCATTTGTGACAGACTTGTAACCTTTTCATCTTTACTTTTTGGCATAAGAGCTTTTGCCTAAGCCAGGCATGTGAGACACAAATGCATCTGGGATTTCACCTGCCAAATGGATCTTAGCTTCAATTAGCCAACGCACATCTTCAGGGATTCCTTTGTGCATCAAAACTCTTAATCGTTCACATCGAACTCGGTAAATCCTTTTAAGAACATTCATTGGGAGGGAAGGAAAGTATTTTCGTAGGGCAGAAAGAGTAGAATCCATTTTTTTTAGAAGGAATTAAAAGAAAAGAGGGAGAAAGAAATCAATTATTATGGGAAAATGAGACAACTGACTTGAGAGCCACGGAGTACCGTATCCGCCACTTAGCCAGAAAAATGGATCCTACTTTTTGACAATTCTCAAAGGCCTTGCATGTGTGTCTTTAAATAAAGAGGGCCAGAAAAATTCAGACTGTAAAATCTTTTCAACTGTTTTCTTTGACCCAAAAAAATGCCCTTTGTATTTTTAAAAAATGAGAAAATTCAATGACACTTTTTTTTGTTTTTTTTTCTCATTCTCAGGTATGCATTTCGTAAATATTTGGCCAAGATAGTATTTGAAAAGATAAGGATTAACCGAGTAAAATTTTTCTCATATCGTGTAGATTTTTCTTATCTTTGATAGTCCATTGAGCTGGCATCCATCCCGTCATTATGGGTACAACGTCAATTATTGAATCCATTGCCAGTTTTTGACAAATTTTCAATGACAATATTTTCGATGTCTACCTTATCCTTGACCATAA
This sequence comes from Aquilaria yunnanensis, assembly GCA_039654915.1. Classification (NCBI taxonomy): domain Eukaryota; kingdom Viridiplantae; phylum Streptophyta; class Magnoliopsida; order Malvales; family Thymelaeaceae; genus Aquilaria; species Aquilaria yunnanensis. The sequence goes on from CM077598.1 coordinate 83,667,678, forward strand.
TGTTGAATCCTTGACATAGTTTGATCCAGCGTATCAACTGTGCATCAAGTGGTAGACTAGAATGGGTTGATGAAGCTGAAGTCTCGGCTTGTACTTATCAATGTTGTAATCATGCAGCAGATATGTCTTTCGTTTGATCCCTGTTATGCAAAAGCTATGCAAGCATAATGTGAAATGCATGAATGCAATGCATGTGTAACTGATGGCTCTTTTTTGTTTTCATTCTTTATTTATCTCAATTTATTTGTGTCTATGTTTTGCTATGTTGCCTGTTTGATTGCATGGATCTAGTTCTTCTTGTCTTTGCTTTGCTAGGTCCTTCTTGTGATTGTCTTCTCGGACTACTATTGAATCTCTTTATGCTTCTCAACTCTTGTCCATTGCCTCAAAAACTCAAAATTTTTTTCGAAAGCCCCTTCAAAGAAAATTTCTTGACTTGTTCTTGAATTTTGGCCTCAACTTCATTAACGTTTGCCTGCCTCACACTTTATGTCTCTTTGGATACTCGTCCCTGTTGTTGGGTTTACGAAACCTTCCTGAGTATGCTTCATTCTTGTTGATATAATCATGTTCCTATTTTCAATTGTAAGACTTTTGAAGCGATCAGCCAGACAACCACCAAGGCAATCACCCGAAGATTTGTTACTCCTTTTTCCTGTTAGCAAATGTTTTGTGCCGTTCGCAAAGCAGGACATCGATCTTACCTGTTTTAATTCATAAAGCTTATCAAAGTAATTTACGGTCTTTGCTTTTTTCTGAGTTTTAATTATTACTACCCTTTCTACAAAGTCACAATTTATTACACACTAGAGGCCAGCAAGAATTGTGAGATTTGAAGAAAAAGAGCTAGAGAGAATTGGTTTTTCATTTATGAGTAAGGGAATATAAAAGTCTTGGGTATAGATGAAGAAGAATGAAGGTCTGAGAGAAGAATGCTCTCTTTGACAACTTTGATCGAATAAGCTCTGGCAACCCTGTGTCCACTTCTTCTCTTTTGTCCGAATACTTCATCATTATGCAAAGTACTTCTTCACTAAATCTGAATTTACTGGTTTTGGTAGCTCTCATCCATCCATTTCTATCAGAATTAGGGCCCCTCCTGAAAAGGCTTTCTTCACCACATATGGTCCATCATAATTTGGTGTCCATTTCCCTCTAAAATCATGCTGAACGGGTAGAATTTTCTTGAGCACTCTGTCACCTTTATGAAACTATCGTGGGCAAACCTTCTTATTGTAAGCGCGGATCATCCTCATTTCATAAAGTTGCCCATGGCAGAGGGCAATCATTCTCCTCTCATCGATTAGGGTCAATTGCTCATATCTAGCCCTGACCCATTCTACTTCTTCCAATTGGGTATCCATTAATACCCTCAATGAAGGAATCTTAACTTCAATGGGTAATACGGTCTCCATACCATATACCAGAGAAAAAGGTGTTGCTCCAGTAGAATTACGGATAGAAGTTCTGTAAACATGTAGTGCGAAAGGTAATATCTCATGCCAGTCCTTGTAAGTGACAATCATCTTTTCAATAATCCTCTTGAAATTTTTATTGTCCGCCTCCACTGTACCATTCATCATTGGTCAATAAGGTGCTGAATTGTGATGCTTGATCTTGAACTGTCGGCACAAAGTCTGCATCATTTCATTATTCAAGTTTGTGTCATTTTCTGAAATGATACGCTCTGGCAACCCGTACCGACAAATGATCTCTTTCTTGATGAACTGGCATACCACCTTTTAAGTCATGCTTGCATAAGATACAACCTCTACCCATTTAGTGAAGTAGTCAATTGCTACTAGAATGAATTTGTGACCATTAGAAGCCTTAGGGGTAATTGCTCCAATGGCATCTATCCCTCACATAGCGAAAGGCCAAGGTATTGCTGTTGCATTAAGAGGAGCAGGTGGAACCTGGATCTTGTTGGCATATATTTGGCACTTATGACATTTTCTTACGTGACTGATGCAATCATTTTCTAATGTGAGCCAATAGTAGTCCACCCTCATTATTTTTCTTGCCATGGTATGACCACTAGTGTGTGCTCCACACATTCCAACATGAACTTCTTCCATGATCTTTCGTGCTTAATGAGCATCTACACAGTGAAGTAGCATCGAATCTGGGGTTTTCTTATAAAGTATGTCTATGTTCAAAAGGAAACCCATTAACAAGCTTCATAGAAACTTCTTGTCATTTTCTAATCCTTCTGGTGTATATACCCGTTCTTGGAGGTATTTCTTGATATCGTGATACCATGGTTTCCCGTCCAATTCTTCCTTCACACTCATGCAATAAGCTAGGGAATCTAGTACTTTCATTTCAAAAACAGGAGTATGCTCAGGGTCGCTTATCTTGTACATGGCAGCTAAAGTAGCTAAGGCATCTGGAATTTGATTATCTTCCCTTGGAAGATGATGGAAGCTTATACTCTTAAACTGTCCTGCCAAGTCTAGTATGAGTCTTTGGTAAGGGATCAATTTTGAATCCTTTGTCTCCTAATCTCCATTTGTTTGATATATGACCAATGCAGAATCTCCATAAACTCGGAGATCTCGTACTTTCAGTCTCAGTGCCATTTGGAGTCCCATAGCACATGCCTCATATTCTACTATATTGTTGGTACAGGGAAATGTGATTTTCGCTATGAGGGGGAACTGTTCTCCACTTGGAGAGATAAGTATAGCTCCAATCCCTTGTCCTAAAGCATTAGATGCCCTGTGCCATTTTCCATGTTTCAACTTCTTCAGAGACTTCATGTTCTATCCTCATTATATCACCATCGGGAAAATTCAACTTCATTGGCTCATAATCATCCAATGCTCTATCGGCCAAATATTCAGCAATTGCACCCCACTTTATGGCCTTTGGAGTGACATACTGTATGTCGTACTCAGATAACAGCATTTTCCACTTTGTGATCCTTCCTAATAAAGCAGTCTTCTCAAAGATGTACTTGATCGGATCAGTCTTGGAGATCAGCAATGTGGTATTGTTGAGCATATAGTGTCATAGTCGGCTTGCTACCCATGTAAGGACACAACAAGACTTTTCTACTACTGAGTATTTCGCCTCATATGTGGTAAGCTTCTTGCCCAAATAGTAAATTACATGCTCTTTCTTGCCTGTCTCATTGTGTTGACCCAATACGGATCCTAATGAAGAATCTTGTACTGATAAGTATAAAATCAACGGTTCTCCAGATCGGGGTGGTACCAAAACTGGTGGATTTGATAGGTATTGCTTGATTTTCTCAAATGCCTCTTGGCATTCGTTATTCCACTCAATCGGATTGTTCTTCTTTAGTGATTTGAAAAGAGGTTCACACTTGGACGTCAACTGTGATATGAATCTCGCTATGAAGTTGATTCTGCCTAGAAAACTTCTTACTTCTTTGGGAGTCTTCGAAGGTTGCATTTCTTGTATTGCCTTGACTTTACTTGGGTCAACTCGAATCCCATCTTTGCTTACCATGAAACCCAATAACTTGCCTGAAGAAGTTCCAAAAGTACATTTGGCAAGATTCAATTTTAGTTGATACTTGTGAAGTCTATCGAATAGTTTTCTTAGTACATTTAGATGCGCCCTAGCAGCGAAGGATTTGGCAATCATGTAATCTAAATACACTTCAATTTCCTTATGCATCATGTCATGAAATAAGTCGACCATGGCTCTTTGATAAGTAGCACCAGCATTTTTCAACCCAAAAGGCATCACCTTATAGTAGAAGGTACCCCAAAGGGTAACAAAAGCAGTTTTTATAATATCATCTGGATCAAGTTTGATTTGATTATACCCAGAAAAGCCATCCATGAAAGAAAAGTAGGAGTTTCCTACGGTATTATCTACCAACGTATCAATGTGAGGAAGTAGGAAGTTATCTTTAGGGCTGGCCTCGTTCAAAGGCTGGTAGTCCTGACAAACTATTAGCTTCCCACTCTCCCTCTTTTCAACTAGAACTATGTTGACAACCCATTTTTGTATATTCAGCGACTCCAAGGAATCCCGCATCCCATAGCTTTCGAATCTCATCTTTACTCTCAAGATCAGGTCCGGCTTCAATATTCGTAGCTTCTGTCTGACAGGCTTCGCCCCAGGCTTCAATGGTATTTTGTGTAGCACTATGTCCGAGCTTAAGCCAGGCATATCTTGGTATGACCAAGCAAATACATTTACATATTCTCTTAATAAGTGTATTGGTTCTTCTTTCTCTTCAGGAGGAAACAAAGTGCCAATCTTAACTTCTTTTACATCCTGATTATCTCCCAAGTTGAATGTCTCAGTTGGTTCCTGACTTGTTGTTCTTTCTTTTTCATCCTGCTCGATCAGTTTTAATAACTCATGAGATATTTGAAGATCTTCGTCATCTGAGTCAGCAGTGTTTACAAGATTAACAAAGTTGATTTTTTCATTGTCATTAAAGAGAGTTTTGGGTATGCATTAGCAACAGGAAAAAAGAGGAAGAAGAGAAAATGGAGAGAATGAGATGAATGGAAATTGGTGCTTCACTTATAATGTGCATATATCACAACTTAATTGGAATGAACAACAATAACTAAAATGTTCACTTAAGCGAAGACTACACCCTATTGATTGAACCTTTCTTTAGGAGGTTTTTACTATTAGATTACTTTGAAAAGCTCTTGATTACAACAGGCAGTTCTATCGCCTCTCAATTGTTCAGCACATCCTGTGGGCTACAGGGTTGAACGAGCTCCTCATTTTTAGGTGAATCACTGGTTATTGCCTGAATCAAAAGATATTCAAAAGATTTGTCGATGCTGATGGTCAGTGCGCCTTCATTGTCATTTTTTGGAATCAAGCCACCACTCATGAATGTTTCAGTGATGTCAAGGATATTCAGATTTCTTCCCTCTGGAGCATGCCCTTTTAGCTGTGCAATCCTCTTTTATCTCTTTTCAGCTATCGTCTTCATTTTATCTTGCCTTGTCAGTGTGAAACGTAAGCCGTATTTCCCTTCATTTGTAGAGATTTTCAGTGGCTCTGAGATCCCTTGCAAACCTTGTCCCAGACCTAATCCTGATGAGTATCCTCCTTTCATCATGAGTTTTGTGACCATGCAACTCATTTTGGAGATGCTAGGCATGGGTTCTTCTCCATATTCACCGATATAGGTAGCATTAACAATTTCAAAAGACCTGAAGGAGCAATCAGGCACATCTTCATTGATCTCGACATACTGAGCATCCGCAAGTCTAGATAGCAGAATGTCCTCTTCAGCAAAGGCTGTTATTAATTTTCCTTCAATGATGAATTTCAGTTTTTGATGTAATGAAGAGGGAATTGCCCCGGCCATATGGATCCATGGTCTTCCCAACAGACAACTATAAGAAGGTTTAATGTCCATAACTTGGAATATGATATGGAAGACACAAGGGCCGATTTCTATCGGCAGCTCTATCTCTCCAATAACGTCTCTCCTCATCTAGTCGAATGCTCGAACGATAATGTGACTGTTGTTGAGGTATGATGGGTCTATACCGAGCTTATGTAAGGTTTCGAGTGGCATTACATTTAGAGCTGATCCATTGTCAATAAAGACTCTAGGCATAATTTGATCTTTATATTTAGTCGAAATATGTAGAGCCTTAAAGTGACCTCTTCCTTTTGCTGGTATCTCGTCATCAGTGAATGTGATGAGATTCTGTGCCGTGATGTTGTTGATGAGGTGATCAAAATTATTTACAGAAATATCTTGCTCAACATAGGCATTGTTCAAAACTTTAAGGAGGGTTTCTTGATGAGTGTTAGAACTTAAGAGTAGTGAGAGTATGGAAATCTTTGCTGAAAAACGGTTTAACTGCTGCACGATATTATACTCACTTTGCTTTATGAGTTTGAAAAACTCGCCAGCTTGTTCATCTGTTACCACTCGAGACACCCCTTGCTCTTCTGATGTATCTGTGCTAATAGGCCCGTTCGTTGGGTCTATGATATTCTTGTCTTGATGGAGCTTGTCCATCTGTTTCAGCAAGTAACATTGACCACTTCTAGTCATGCCTCCAACCTCTAATGGAGTCGATGTAATGTTGGAGGTGTAATCATACTTCCATGGAACAACCTTATCCGATTTGTAGGAGAATGGAGTTGGGACTTGGATCCTTAAAGGCTTAACAGTAGGTTTTGAAATTGGTATGACTAGTGGTCTTGGCATAGCATTGACTTCTCGTTCTTTAATGATTACATTTGCATCAACATCTTTACTTGACATAAAAATGCTAAGTTGGGATGAGTCTATGAGTATCTGTAGATTCTCACGAAATTCTGAGCATTCCTGGATGGAATGACCCTTACTGTCATGAAAATCACACAATTCTCCATCTTTGATTTCTTTATGCCCAAAAGAAGGCTTTCTAATGATGACCCCTTCTTTCACAAGCCATGAGTATACATGCTTAAGAGGGGTTGTAATGTCATTGACTGACTTCTTTATCAGTCAGTGTTCCTCTATCATATTAACTGGTCCAGTTTAATGAGGCAGTAATGGGTTGTGAGTGATGCTCGGTTCATCAGAAAAGTCCAACCACTTTGACTCGATTAGTTGTTGGATTATGCGTTTCAAAGCTACACAATTTTTTATACCATGGCCCACAGTGCCATCATAATATGGGCAAGTTACGTTGGGGTCGTACCACCTTGGATATGGGGGTTCGATTGGCTTTGTAGGAATTGGGTGGATAAGTTGACTTTCAATGAGCTTTGGATATAACTCAGTGTAAGTCATAGGAATTGGCGCAAATGTTTCTCTTTGTCTTTGTGCAGCTACTGGAGGAGTTAGAACAGGTGGTCGTAATTGATTAGGCCTATTGGCAGGATAATTATTAGGCCTATTGGTAGGATAAGATAGGCGAGGCCCAGTAGCCAAAGCACCTACGAGGGGAATCCTTCTTCCGCGCCCTACTTGTTGTACCTCCTCATTCTTTCTTCTGGATGGTCCTCCTCTTTTCATGGCATCATTAAAGGATTCGGTGATCTTCCCAGTCCTAATCCCACGCTCAATTCATTCTCTAAACATGACAATGTCTGAGAAATTGTTTGCTGAATTGCTAATAAGTTTGTCGTAGTATGGGTACTTCAGTGTCTGGACGAATAAAGTTACCATTTCTCTCTCCATCATGGGTGGCTGAACTTGTGCGGCTAGGTCCCTCCATCTTTGAGCGTACTCCTTGAAGGTTTCTTGTTTTTTCTTTTCCGTATTCTGGAGAGTTTGGTGATCCGGGGCCAAGTCCATGACGTGTTTGTAGTTGTTGATGAAAGCCTGAACGAGGTCATTCCATGTTTTGATGTTTCTTGGACCTTGACTTAGATACCAATGTAGTGCTGATTTTGTAAGACTATCTTGGAAAAGTGGAATCCACACATTCTTGTCCTTTGTGAGTGGTTGTATTTTTGTTAGAAACAGTGTGATGTGAGTGATGGGGCAACTTGTTCCATCATATTTCACAAAATCTGGCACCTTAAAGTCTGAGGGAATCACAACATCAGGCACCAAACAAAGATCATCCACCGAGAGAGATCCAAATACAGTGCCTCCTTCAATGGCCCGAAGCCTTTTCTCTATTGTCTCGAGCTTTTGAGATTCTCCTTCTTCCTTCAATAGTGTCTTTTTTTCTTCATAGGCAGTATTATGTCTCAGGTGAATGCTATCGGATGGACCTAAATCATGAAAAAGATTCTCATGAATTGAGATCCGTTGCGGGGTGAATCCCGGGGGATAAGTGGGATATTGTGGCTCTTTAATAGGGATTTGGGTGGCCTTCCCCTTGATTAGCTCTATTAACTGTCTCATTTTCTCGGCCATGCTCTCTATCTTAGACTCAATATCGGTGAGACGTCCTTCCATTTGCTCTGCCATCAGTCTTGTTTGAAGCCGAGTTGAATATCGGTGTTGAGGGCCAATTTTTACCTCTTTAAAGTGAGATTCATTTTATTAGACTTTACATGTATGTGATTGATGTAATGCATGCATGCAATGAGTGAGCTTGATTATCCACTATCGTGGAACTTCAAGACTTCTAGTTGTCATCAGAAAGACAAAAAGTTAGTATAGTTTGATATATGGTTTTGATGCATGAAGAAAAATTGCACTTGAAAAATCAAAAGCACAACAAAAGAAAGGCAAGATTAGGAACAAGTTAAATAGTACATTTCTTGGAGATGAAACAATTAATAACTCATGAGCAAATCTGAGAAAAAAAAGTGAGAGCCATAAGTATAAGATACAAAGAAAACAAAAGTGTAACGCAACAAAATGGCATAACAATGACATGCTTATGGCGCCGGTAAATGGTAGGAATTCTATGGCCAGTTTTATGGTTAAGTGGGGAGTTCTATATGCATAGGGTGGCTTGTCAGAAAGGCCGAAGGTGGTTCCCGAATCCCATCACTAAATTATAGTGACAGCCCAATTCCTTACCCACAAGGGTTTATGTAAGGAGATGATTAATTCGGGTCGTAGCTTTTCGTGGGCCCATGTAGAGACTATCGTCTCAGGAGGCAATACACTACTTTGCTACTTAAAACTAGTGAAGGCTTGGAGACCATAGTCTCACAAGGACAATAACACCAATTCCGCTTTGAAAGAACGTGATTGAATTGAGGAAACTCGGGTGTAGAGTTTCATGTCATAAATGCGTATTGCATGCTTACAATAAGCAAGTATAGTAGATGAATCCACATAAAGATGAGCAAAGTAGAACAAAACAAATCAACTTTTAGGCTTAACTCACGGATGTCCCCAGTGGAGTCGCCAAGCTATAGCAACGTGTTTTTGAGAGTCGCCACCAATCGGTTTCATTTAGGTCGATTGGATACCAAAAAATGGTCTACGAGAGTTTGAGGGTTCGGGAGTACGGTTACACTAAAATAACTTTATTCTAACGCCTAAAATTGGCACCTTAGTTGATTTTAATTTTGTTTTTCTTGCTTTTAAATAATTTCAGTTAATTTCCAAACCATAGATTCTAACCGAACCACCTGGATATGGACTTCTAAATCTTGCTACTTGATTTTTATTCATTTTTTTTATAGTAAATTTGATATTTCCAAACCATGGACTCTATCGAGTCGCCCGGATGAGGAATTTAATAAATTTATTTTTATTTATTATTAAATATTTTAATTAATTATCAATCCACATCATAAATTCTACCGAATCATCCGAATATGGATTTTAGTGATTTTAATATTATTTTTTTTATTTTTTATTTTTACCTTTTTTTATTGTTTTCAAAGATTTTTAAATGATTATCCAAACCATGGATGTTATTAGATCAGCCGGATGTGGACCCTAAATTTGTTTATATTATATATATATTTTTTTAAAAATACTTATTCAAATCATTGATTTTATTGGATCATCTGGTTATGAATTTTGAAATTATTTTTATAAACGGCTTTGGAAGCTCGACTTTGTCATTTAAAGAAAATAATAAAAGATAAATAAAAGGTAAGTGACTCAACATTTCAAATGACTAAAAGAAATTTAACAGAAAAATAAAAGACAAGAGACTTGGTTATAATAGAAATAATAAAATAAGCTAAAAAATTAATAAATAAAGAAATAAGATGGGGCGTTTGGCCGGCCATATAACAAAAAAAAAACACAGAAAGTAAATAAAAAGTAAGTAAAGTGGGACACTTAGCCATCCACACAAAGAAATAATAAAGTACAGAAAATAAATAAAAAGTAAATAAATAAATAAAGTAGGGCGCTTGGCCATCCACATAACAGAAAATAGTAAAATGCAGAAAGTAAATAAAAATAAATAAAGTGGGGCGCTTGGCCATCCACATAAAGAAACAATAAAGTGTAGAAAGTAAATATAAAATAAATAAATAAATAAAGTTGGACGCTGAGCCATCCACATAACAGAAAATAATAAAATGCAGAAAGTAAATAAAAATAAATAAAATGGGGCGCTTAGCCATCAACGTAAAGAATTAATAAAAATCCAGAAAATAAATAAAAAAATAAACAAGGTGGGGCGTTTGGCCATCCACGTTAAAGTAGGAGGTACAATCTTCCATAAAAAGAAGAACAAGAAGACAAAAAAAAAAAAAAGAAAGAAAGAAAAATAAACATCCAAAAGTTTGCTGTTAATGGCTAGTTCTGCAAATAAGAAAGTTAGTACCTAGAATGAATGAAATAAAAAGATCAAGGATTAAAAGGGAATTATACCAATAAATGTTGACTGGGTCAGACGGGTCGGGTCGCAGTTTGGCAGAAACGGTTTCGTCTCCTATTCTCCGTTCACCGGCAACGATAGAAGGGGAGGCTAAGCGTGGGCTTCAATGGCGTTGGGGCGACGACGGGGCGACCTCCTGAAGGGCCGTCGGAGAGGAGCAACGGTGGTTGACGGTGGCGGAGCAGACGGACGGCAGTGGAAACGAGGAGGACGTTGAGGAGATGGCACCGACGGCGTAGACGGCGACGGGCGGAGGCTGTGGCTGGAACGACGGCGTCTGGCTGAGGAGGTGGAGCGTCTGGGAAGGTGAAGCGTCGGGCGCAAAGGGAGACTAGGGGTGGCGGCAGCGATGGGAAAAGGTTAGTTTTTTTCTGGGTGAGGGAGGAGACGCCAAGGACTAAAGCTATAGTTTTCTGTTTTTAAGTTAGGAGCTAAGATATTGCTAAATTCGTCCCCTCCTCTGGAAAATTGGACCCCTATTTATACTAGTGGGAGCATTGAATCTCCTTAATTAAAAAAATTTGAAATTTATTTGGAAACAGGTTTAAAACATAATTTGGTCAAAATAACGGATTTAGTCCTCAACCTCTCACTGATTACTGGTATGGTCCCAGTTTTTTTCGCGAAATTACAATTTGGCTCGAATTTGTCTGATTTGTCAATTAGCCCAAAACTTGCAAAAATCACCAGATTTCCTTAGAATTTCAAGATTTTGTCAGATTTTTCCCAAACTTTTCAATTTTGACAGATTAACCCCAAACTTCTCAATTTTGTCAATTTTTTCTAAAATTCCCTTTTTTTTTTTTAAATTTTTATATTTTTTATTTATTATTATTATTTTTTAGCTAACCCTACAAAACTCTTCAGACTCTAAATTAATGCCTACACTAAAATATTTTTTATTTCTAAAATTAGTAACACATGAAAAGACCAAATTGCCCCCAAAACTAAATGTTTTCTTTTTTAAAAGTTAATAACTGGACGAAATTGGGTATCAACACTACTCAAAGGAAATGAAGGTAAAATTACTAACAATTGAGTTTTATGCCTATGCTCTTATATGGTGGAATCAAGTGGTGACTTCAACAAGAAGGAATCATAAAGACCTATTCAAACTTGGAGGGAGCTTAAGGTTGTGGTGAGAAGGAGACTTGTTCCTAGCTACTATTGTAGAGACCAAAACCAAAAGTTGCAAAAATTGGTGCAAAGAAGCAAATTTGTGAAAAACTATCACAAAGAGTTGGAGATCACCTTGTTTCAAGCAAATATCATTGAGGATGAGGAGACTAACATGGAAAGGTTCTTTAATGGCTTGAATCTTAAGATAGCTAATGGAGTGGAGTGTTGGGTTTCGGGAGCTAAACAGCGCAGCGGAATTTAACCAAAACCCTCCAGGATCCAAGTGAAACGGGGTAAACCGGGTGTTCGAAAATTTTCATACCTAATTTTCGGTTGAGATCTCTCACTCAACTATAGAGTCGAATCACAAAACCTGAACAGTTGACGTGTTCAGGCTCTCTATGGTATCTACACAAGCCTCTCGGGATCACCATGCTTCCACCACGTCTCGGCAGATGCGTTTCTCTTGCGCTCGCAGTGCTAGCTTGCGTCCTCTAAGGAATTGCAAGAGAAGAGTGCGGCTGTCCTTTTGGGAGGCTAGGGCAAGGAGACCTGTGAATTTCTCACTTAAAAGTTGTATTTATAGTAAGACTCAACTTCCAGGCCTAATGGGTTTCAAAGCCCTAATCCAATTAGAATTTAATTTCGGGCTTAATAATGGCTCAACTATTGGGCCCATTATTAATACGAAATTATTGTGAAACCAAAACCCAAATTATTAGCCCATGCACTCTAATGATCCAAATAGCTCTATGTGTGCGACCCAATAGGCTCTTATCACGTTGGCAATGATCATAAATCACATTTATGATCATAAGCAATGAGCGGTGTCTAGCAACACATCATTGCTACCCAAGTGACAAGATTGTCGATGATTCGACTAAACCTTTATGATCATCACCGATATATGCCATTGTCCCTTTGTCCAAGATATCAAGACTAAGCACAAGACATGGAATGTGTCACTCTCGTATAGCCCAATCTTTGGTTTCTTGATTACCGAGTAGACTAACTTAAGCTGATGACATTGATATCGTATATCAACTCATTCAAGCATGGCCATGCATTTTCTAGGTCTCACTCTATCAAGGGGCCCGAAGATATCACTCCTGTTACATAGGAGGGAAAAATCCCATCTTGATCATACAAATCCCTCCGCATGATATGTGACATACCCAATGACCTCCTTCAAGTTCACTCAGTTACGAGCAACAAAGGAAAGTATCAAAGTATGTGACTCACATGTAGGGAACCTTGATGATCTTACGTCAAAGGACTACATATACCATGATCACTATGAGAATCACTTATGACACTCATACAACGATCCATGAAGTGTTCTCATGGTGGGTCGGTCCAGTACACAAGTTCTCCAACTTGTACCTATATGTAGACTACATATCTCATATTAGTCTCCACATATGCTAGTCATTATGTATTATTGCAACCTGCTCCACAATAATACTAGACTAGGGACGTTTAAGAATATCATTATTCTAGGGTTACAATTATGTTTATTACGTTACGCAGAAACAAAACAACAAACATAATTGCTGGATTAATGCCTCAATAAAATATCATGACTCAATGTGCAAAAATACAATCAGCTCATAATTGGCTTTTGGGCACAACACTAACATGGAGGTGGTCCAATATGGAGACATTCTTGAAATTTGCACCAAGCTAACAAAACTAAGAGGAATTTTCAATTAACAAGGGCAACATGTTTGTCGTAAGCAGAAGGATCCAATTGGAAATGAAGTATGGACAAAGAAGCATGGAAGGATAAACCCAAGCTTGAGGCTAAGCCTTCCAGCAAAGGACCCGTGACGTCCACACAAGCAAAAGGTGATGGGTTTCAGGAGCCAAAACAATGTAGCGAAATTAACCGAAACTACTCTAAGATCCATCTGAAATGAGGTAAATTGGTTGTTCAAAACTTTTGTACCCATTAGGTTAATATCTTTCACCAAATTGTTGAGCCAAATCACAAAATTTGAACAGTTGACATGTTCAAGCTCTCTGAGGTATCTATACAAGCCAGTTGGATCACCATGCTTCTTCCAAGTTCTGGCAAGAGCATTCCTCTTGTACTCACTATCATGTCTAAAAGTGGCCCAAGCCTATGCACAGCCAAAACTGGGGGTGGTAGGCCCGTTAGGGCCATTATGGACACTGTCGCTAGTGTCCGTGGCAAGTGTGGTAGGTGCACTTAGTGCTAGCACTCTACAACACTCACTTGGCCAGGTTGCGGCTAGGGTGCCTATAGTATATGCCTGGGGAACAGGAGGGGCGCTAAGTGTTAGCATTGGGACATACCCCGAACACGGGGCATGCGCCCAAGACACGATAATAGGCTCAGGGCATGTCTTTGCCCGCCAAGGGAGTTTGGACTACATAAGATATTTAAACTAGCTAAATAGTACCATGACTTAACACTTCAAGGATAACCATTCATCACTATGCGTGTACAAGAAAACCTCAAAATTTTCAGTTAAGAAAACAATTATCATACAAATGCGTTCCATAGAGAGCTTTATACACACTTTGTTAGCCTACTTGTGCCCACCCTTGCCCACACTTGGGCTCAATACATACATCTATGTACATAGTCATTACAAAACAAGTCCTAGGCACTAGCTTAGCTATAACATGGAAAAGTTCCCTTTCTTTATAGCATCTAAGTGCCTGGAAGCTAGAAACTATAAATTGACTTCAAAAATAAGTAACTACCACACCAAACTATTGAGCATTAGCCATAGTAAATCATTAGTACTTGTAGCAAAAGTCCTTCATAACACACCACTACTCAGACCAGTCACTCAATGCCTTTCTTTGAAAAGTTGTAAGGACAAGGCATGAGTTTGCATAAACTTAGTAGGGACCACACAACTCCTAGAGTCTACATATACATATTCACAATATAACTTAGGCATTAAGCCTTGGCTCTTGAATGACCTACAATGAAGAGAAGGAAGATAAAGGAAACAACAAACATACATACATATATAACCAACTATGAGGGATCAACATGCACAACCAAATTCATAAAAGCACACAGGACGCACACTCCATACACTAGCTACACCTATGCAGCCTAGAGGGCCCGACCAGCATGTCCTTAATTTAATTTATTTAACTTATCCAATTTAATGATCTTAACACTAAACATAGAGCTCCAGGCTCTAGAGTTTGAGTTGGCTAACCCAGGTCTAAGCCCTAATGCTTGTCCATAACATAGCTAATTAGCATAACATAATTACCAAAATGCTCATAGCTTCTAATTGCCCTTAGGTTCATTTGACTACTTGGTCATCCTCTAAGTGCCTAGTTCTTCACTTGAATTACATGATCAACCTAGGAATTCAATTGAACACATAAAAGATGATCCTTACCTTTACTATAACCTCTTCCAACATCTTTGAAGCCTTCCACAGCCTATCTGCCAGCCTCTAATGACCGAAATAGCACCTAAACACACTTGATGCTTTCAATTTCTTTTTCTTTGCTCTTTTGTTCACTCAATTGCCAAAGATCAGAACTCCCTTCACCATGAGTAGTCTCAACTTGCTAGTAATGGAGTTCAAACCCGAATTACACACAAAATTAGTGAATGGAGCCATGCATAATCTCGGTTAGGCCATGTGGCATTAAAGAAGGTTCAAACATTAGCCTAAGTAAGCTTTGTTCTTTGCATGGTGCTTTATGATCTTTAAGGATAAGATTCCTCCACTTTTTCCACTTGATTAATAATTCAATTGAGTCCTCCACATTCTCTACTTGACAAACCTAACTAACCCTCTTTGATCATGTGTCCCATTAGTCTGAATAAGCCTACCTTTGATACTCCACCTATGCAACCCTTAAACCTCCACTTCTTGGGTCCTAGCAATAGGTTCCCCTTCTTCCCAAACACTTCATCCTTATTATTTCTCCTAGCCACTAGCCTATTTACTAGGGAAGGTCATGACACTCACAGTGCTAGCTTTCGTCCTCCAAGGAAGAATACGAGGGTAGTATAGCAGGGAATTTAGAAAACCCTCCTAATTTCATCTATAAATTTGCTCTCTATGGAAAAACCCTAAATTTCACACACTATATATCCTTATATAGTGATGTAAAAATGCCAATAAAGTAGGTTTCAAAACTATAATCCAATTAGGCCTAATTTTGAGCTCAACTTTTGGTCCAATAATTAATATGAAATTATAGGAAATCATAGCCAAACAATTTGGCCCATGCATAGAAATAATATAATTGGCTTTAAGTATAAGAACTTATAGGCTCCTATCATGTTGACAATGATCATAAATCACATTTTTTATCATAAACAATAAGTGACGTGTAGCAACACATCATTGTTACCTAAGTGATAAGATAGTCAGAGATTTGATTAAACCTCTATGATCATTACCCCTATATGCCTTCATCCCTTTATCCAATATATTAAGATCAAGCATGAGACATGGAACATGTTGCTCTCGTATAGCCCAATCTTCTTGATTCCTAAGTGGACTGACTAAAAATTATGACATTAATATACCATCTCAACTCATCTAAGCATGACCATGCATTTCCTTAGTCTTACTCAATCAAAGGGCCCAGAGATATCACTATCATCATATAGGAGGGACAAATCCAATCTTCATCATACAAATCCCTCTGAATGATATGTGACATAGCTAATGACCACCTTCATATTCACTCATCTACGAGTAACAAGGATTAGTATCGAAGCATGTGACTCACATGTAGGGAATCTTAATGACCTCAGGTCAAAGAACTACATATGTCATGATTACTATGAGAATCACTTATGATACTTATATAACGATCCATGTTGTGTTCCCATGATGGGTCTATATAGTAAAACAGTTCTCTAACTTGTACCCATATGTAAACTATAAATCTCATATAGTCTCCACATATGCTAGCATTTATATATTATTGCAACCCACTCCACAATAATACTTGACTAGGGACATTTAAGAATATTGTTATTCTAAAGTTATAATTATGTTTGATTTTTCCATGAAGAGATAAACAATAAACACAATTATTTGAATAATGCTTCAATAAAATATAATGGCTTAATATGCAAAATACAATCTTCTCATAATTGGATTTTGGGTACAATACTAACAAAAGGTACCCTTATACCTCAAAATTCTAGAAGATCTTGCAACATTGTGTGTTATAATTGCAGACAAAAAGGTCATGCAATTCGAGATTGTCCAAACCAAAAGGTGCTATATTTAGATGAGTATGATGGACTTGATAGATTGCCATCCTTGGAGGATATCCCACTTGGAGATGAGTCCGATGAGGGTGACTTTATTTATTTATTTATTTTTTTGCAAAGAGAGCCTTGAACATGCAAGCAAATGAAGAGCCTAATCAAAGAAAGTTAATATTTCACACTAGGTGTCATGTAGATGACAAAGTGTGCAGCTTGATTATTGATCAAAGAAGTTGCACAAATATGGCCAGCACTTATGTGGTGCTGAAGCTGGAAATGTCTTCACATAAACACGCTCAACCTTACAAGTTATAATGGCTAAATGATGATGATGAGGTTCAAGTACAAAGGAAAGTTTTGACTCCTTTTGATATTTGTTCTTAACAAGATGAAGTATTATGTGATGCAGTTCCTTTGCAAGCTTGTCATATCTCAGTTGGAAGGCCATGACAATCTGACAAAAAGGCTATTCATGATG
The DNA here is from genome assembly GCA_039654915.1 of Aquilaria yunnanensis. Taxonomy (NCBI): domain Eukaryota; kingdom Viridiplantae; phylum Streptophyta; class Magnoliopsida; order Malvales; family Thymelaeaceae; genus Aquilaria; species Aquilaria yunnanensis. The sequence continues at coordinate 83,684,725 of CM077598.1, forward strand.
AAAAGAAGAATGTGTGTGGTTGAGAGGAAAAATGAGAAAAGAGAAAAGTGTTTCTTTGCAAAAATGAGAGATGTGAGCATAGCCTTTAAAGCAAAAAGGCTAATGCTTCTCTTACATTTGAAAAACTTTTTCTTGCTATGAATAAGCTAACCTCTCTTTCAAGTGATATTTTGTCTTTGCTGCAAGAGTTTAAGGATGTATTTCTTGAGGAGTGAAGTTGATTGCCACCAATTAGAGGGATTGAACACCAAAATGGTCTAATTCCTAAAGCATCAATCCTAAATAGTCCTGCCTATAGAAGCAACCCTAAGGAAACTAAGAAAATCCAAAGACAAGTGGAGGAATTTGTTGGCAAAGGGCTATGTTAAAGAGACCATGAGTCCATGAGTTATACCTATACTTTTGGTGTCGAAAGAGGATGGATCTTGGCATATGTGCTTGGATTGTAAACCTGTTACCAAAATCACAGTGAAGTATAGGCAATCTACTCCTAAACTTGATGATATGCTAGGTGAATTACATGGTTTTGCTATGTTTTCTATGATTGATTTAAAGAGTAGATACCTTCAAATTTGAATGAAGGAAAGGAATGATTAGAAAATAACTTTTAAAACCAAAGTTGGGCTTTATGAGTGATTAGTCATGTCATTTAGTTTAACTAATGCACCTAGCATTTTTGTGAGACTTATGAACAATGTTTTGCATGATTTTATAGGCAAGTTTATTTTTGTCAACTTTGATGACATTTTGGTTTATAGTAGGGGCCTAGAAGATCATATGGAGCATTTGAGAAAAGTGTTGGGTACATTGAGCGAACAAAAGCTGTATGCAAATCTTAAGAAGTATTCTTTTTGTACTAGCCATGTTATATTTCTTGGATTTGTTGTAAGTTCTGAAGGTGTTGAGGTAGATGAGGAGGAAGTTAGAGGCATAAAAAAATGACCCATTCCCACTTCAATTTTTAAGGTAAGATCATTCCATTAGCTAGGAAGCTTTTTATAACAGGTTTGTTAGGGATTTTTCTACCATTATAGCCCCCTCACTAAAGTTGTAAAAAAGACTGTTAGTTTTAAGTGGGATAATGCACAAAATGATGCATTCTTGTTGTTGAATGAGAACCTATGCAATGCATCACTTTTAGCACTTACTAACTTTGCAAAAAATTTTGAGATTGAATTTGATGTCTTATGAATATGTATTGGAGCTGTCTTGGTGCAAGAAGGCCACCCCATTGCTTATTTTATTAAAAAGCTTAATAGTGCAACACTGAATGAACAACATATGACAAAGAGATCTATGTACTTGTGAGAGCTTTGGATACTTGGCAATACTATTTATGGCCAAAAGAGTTTGTAATCCATACTAACCATCAATCTCTTAAGCATCTTAAGGGTAAAGATAAATTGAATAGAAGACATGCCAAATGGGTGGAATTCATTAAATCCTTCTCTTATGTGATCAAATAGAAGCAAGGCAAGGATAATGTTACAGTGGATGCACTTTTAAGGAAGCATGTCTTATTTTCTGCTTTAGATGCTAAAATAATTTGTTTTGAGCATTTGAGAGATTTATATGCTTTTGATTCTATTTTTGGTGAAATCTACTCTAAATTTTCTAAAACTGTATTGATTATCAAGTAGATGATTATCTTTTTAGATAAAACATGTTATGTGTGCCTAATGTCACACCCAACACAGGCCTCGGCCTATTCAGTCTCAGTGCCACTCACCAATTCTACCCAAGAGTTATTCAAATACTCTTAAGCTCAGGTGTTATTAACTACCTATTGTTTTGGCCATTGTTAGTTAGGTAGTTTAAGTCTTATTTTCTTAAGCTGAGAGCTGGGAGCTGCCCCAGGAGGTTTATGAGTTATTTAAAACAATTACTTACAGCTTAAGTAGGGCCCAACCATTAACTTGCAACACAAGGCAAGGTTGTAAATCAATAACTTGCAATACAAGCAAGGCATACACTTAATCTGTTAAGTGTCTAGGATGTGTGCTCATCAAGTGTGCTACTTTCATGAATGACAACCAAGAAGCCCACATCTTTGTAGTTTTGAAAATCAAGGTTTCCATGCACATGTACAGTCAGCCAAATCAAGTATCTCAAGAGATTTCTCACATGATACATAACCATAAGCTCATAAACTTAACATAACTTGGCACATAAGCATCCCACATATGTACATACAAAACCATGTACAAACAAGGCTACATATATACACAGAATAGCCTAAGTACAAGCATCACTAGCTTGGAAACATACCAAGTGATGTCCGGGGACATCTTCACTGGAAGGCATGGTGACTTCCGGGAGGACTTCCTGTGAAGGAGAGCGTCTGGTGCTGGAGTTTCCCAGGGGAACGTGCCTGCAAAGCTCAGAGAAGGGGGTTAGGAGGTCCCCGGGGTGCTTTTTCGGGGAGGAGCCTCCGACGCCCAAGTCAGTTTCCTGAGAAGGTAAGGGGGAAGCACTAGAGTTTTTAGTGGGCTTGCCTGTGTTTTCTCAAGGGGGAGGAGTCCAACCTTTTGCCAGGGTTTGTTTCTTGGTATTTATAGGAATGTCCAGCCCGTTCAGATCGCGACACTTGTTCGGTCGGATGTTCTCTGAATTTCTGGGCGTAGGGGACAAGTAGCCGGTGGCAGGCTCCTTGAGTCTCAGACCGAGACAGGTCGTGACAAGACCTGGACGGCGTCGGTGTGTCAAATCGCCATTTGAAGTGACATGTAGCGTCTGTGGGCGGCATGTCAGAGGCTCCTTAAATGCTCATATCGTACTCCTGAGGTCCCTGGCCGAGGTCGTCCTCTGGTACAGACGATGCCCCTTCGAGAAATATTCCCGCAGTTCGGGGAGTTCCCTGATTCAGGGTTCTACCTTCGGGGAGATCCTCTTCGGCTTGCAATAGCTGATTCTCCGTTTCCGAAGGCGGTCTATTTAGTACCTCGGGGGGGAGGGGGTAATAGCTTCCTCGCGTTTCCTGACACTCCGAGTTCGGGTTAGATAGAGGCGATAGTCCTTCGGCTATCACATGCCCCCCTTTGGAAAGCCAAAGTGGAGACTTCGGTTTGTAGTCTTTCCGAGGATACTCTTCGGGAGTTTTTAGGGAGTAAAGCCTGTGCCGAAGGTACACCTTTTGCCCGAAGATATGGGCTGTTCGAGCATGGCCTGTCTTTTGGTGTCTTCGAGGTTACTTACTTTTTTCCTTTTGCAGGTCTGTGCAGCGTCGCGTCTCATGGCCAGGCGTGTCAGTCTGGAGCGGCGCGTCCTAGTTTTTTTTAGGGGTGTTAGAAGGCGCGTCCCCTATTTTGGCGCGGCGGCTGATACGTGGCACACTATTATTTGAGGGGAGTCATGTCAGTCATAGAGAGCGTGTCTTTTCGGGCGCAGAGAGCAGTTATGGCGACGGTTTGCCTTCAAAGGGTACTTATGACGCCAATTCGACTAGCTACTTTCAACCTATATATAGCCCATTCCATCATAAGTTCCCTTTTTGCTTTTGCTTCTGCTCTTTTCCCTGCTTGCCACTACTTTTGCGCTTTCTCTTGCTTTTTGCGGCGGAGCTGTTTTAACAGAGTTTTTCCGGAAACCTTTCACGACGGCGACTTCAAACCCAGATTTTGGCAAGTCTTTTGGTGGGTTTTTTTTTTCCAGACTCTTCTGATTTTCAGAGTTTTTTCCGGAACTTGTTTTCTTGCCTTTTTCCGAACCCATTTTTCTGCAAATATGCCTATTCCCGAGAGCTGGCAGCCTCTTTTATCTCATCCTTGCTGCACCGCCCCCAAAAAACTGGCAAGGTGGAAGAAAAAGTTCTTTCTTCCTTCGTATGCCGTTACGAGGTTGCCTCGTTCTGACTAGTTTTGTTTTTCAAACCGTAGTAACGAGGTTACCATTTTCCGAGCCCAACTGAAGGCCGCACTTCGGTACCCTCCTCCGAAGATGATTTGCGAGTTCTGCCAATTTCATGGTATTGCCGTAAATCAACTTCCCCCGAACTCGTACTGCTATTTTAACGCCTTCATCTGCATGTGTGGCGTCTTCGGGATAGAACCCCACTTTATTATTTTTATGCAGTACTACAAGCTCTTTGTGGTCCCGAAAGGTGGCTTTTACTTCATGCTACCTCGGGGATCTGGGAGCAAGAAATATACGTTCACCTTCGCCACCAAGGACAGCTGGCGAGGGTGGCAACAAAAATTTTTCTTTCTGAAGATGGAGGAGGCCTGGTCGCATGTTCCGACCAAATGGGCTCAGGGAAAGCTGGAAATAGACGTCGTGGATCCGAGGATACTGCTAACTCCGGAGTTGGCTCCTATCTTTAAGGACTTCGACGGCCGTATCCGTGCTGTCTCGGATTGGGGTCCCGAGGTCCCTTCGCGCTCTCTCTACCCCTTCCCAATCAATTGGAGGTTGATGATCGAAGAGGTTCTTCGAGAGTTAGGGGTAGTGAAGGAGCACAAGACGGACCTCAAGATGCCAGCTCCTTCTATCGCCGGGAAGGATTCCTGGTTGGTGCAGCTCCTTCGGGAGGAAGTTTCTTATGAAACTTTTTATGAGAGTAAGTTAACTCTGACTCCCATTGTTATAACTTTCGTCTCGGACTTACGCTGATGCTTTCTTTCCTTTTCAGAGATGGGCGATGGCACTGCTGCCTTCTACAAGTCCCTCTTCACCGGCCAAGTAGAGAAGGGCGAGCAGACGAAGAAGGCGGCTTCGCGAAGGCGTAAAACCACTGGTGCTGGACCTTCGGCCAAACGGGCGAAGAAGACTATTCTTCCTCCCCATTTGGAAAGTATTGAGGAGGAAAGTGGGGAGGCCGAGGTCGCTGCCATTCTGCCTTCCGAGGTTGCTGCCGACGTCTCTTCGGCCGACGTCCCTCCTCAGAGCCCTACTCCGTCGTAGGCTCTTTTGGATGCCGTGGTGGAGGCTCCTTCTGCCAAGGAGCGGTGTAAACGCAAGGGCAAGGATATCTCTGCCGAGGAGGCCCCGGCTTCTGACGATGACATCGTCGAGGTGCCGCCAAGTTTGCTTTTTCCGCCGAAGTGTAATGCCTTTATTTTCCGGAGTTTTTTTTGTTCTCACCAGCTGCTCGTTTTGCCATGCAAAGGAGTCACTTACTCCAAGTTGGGCGGCCGAACACGCCCAGAAGCGAGCTCTCCGTGATGCCAAAGACCCGAAAGGGAAAATCCCGAAGGAGCCTTTTTGGACGTTCACGGAGGACATGAATTTGTTCTCCGGAGACTGTCCTCAAATGGCTAAGGAGATCGCGAAGGGGGTGCTTACTGAGGCCTCCTTCAGGGCTATTGCGGCGGCTCATCCCGGCGATGACACCCTTGCAGCGAAGGTTACCGAGCACGCTGCTCAGGTATGCTGGTTTGCCCTTGAAGAAATTTTTCTAAGTGTTTGGCTTTTACTGACCTTGCCTTCATCTTTTTGTAGCTGATGGAATACGCTGGCTCCCTCAGAGTTCGGGTGGCTAGGCAGACGCAGTTCCGAAACTCGGCCTTAAAGACTTTAGAGAAAACGAAGGCCATGTGTTCGGAACTGGCCGTCAAGAACTTGCAACTGGCTGATGCTGCGGAGAAGGAGGTTGCCGCCCTTCGGGCGGAAAAAGAGGAGATTTTGAGGGACTCCTCCAAGAAGATTTCCGACCTCGGCTCCGAGGTGGCGAGACTGCTTTCGGCCAATGAAGCGCTTCTAAAGTCAAAAATGGAGTCTGAAGAACTCCTGGCGACGTTGCTGATTGAGAAGAATGCGCTTCATGCCGAGGTCGATTCCTTGAAGAAGGAGCCTGAGAAGAAGAAGAGGATAAAGGCGCTGAAGAAGGAGGTTGTGGATTTGAAGGACGAGCTCGAGGACCTCGGGGTCGAGAAGGATAAATCCGACCAAATGACCAAGGTCGCCTTCCAGGACGGCTTTTGTCTTGCCCGGCACCAAGTCCTCCAGAGGTTCCCAGATCTGGACCTCTCTTTTTTGGAGGCTTTGAATATTCCTGAGGGCCCTCGGTGGTCCTGGTCCAAGATCGAGCATCTGAACCTACCTTCTTCTCTCCCGGCGCCCAAGGTGGTGGAGAAGAATGCAGGGGCTGGTAGCTCTCAGGACGCCGAGAATCCTTAGGCTGTTCTAGGGCCCTTCGCCTTTTTCTCATTCTTTTTTCTATGTGCTTCTTCTTATTGGCAATCCTTCTTCTTTGTAAGCTGGTCTATCTTTAATGAAGATTTTTTTTGGCTAACTCTTTTTTGCAAGTTTTTTCATTTCCTTTTGTCCCGAACACGTTCGCTCAAAAAGACTTCGGGAAACGGCACCTGCATTTGTCATGACGAGTATCTTTGTGCGGCTCATTATTTCCCATTTTTCCCGAACATGATTGCTCAAGGGACTTGGGGAAATCGTCTGCGCTTTTTTCGGCGAGCACCTTCGCGGAATTCTGGTTTTGTACTTCAAAAATTTCTCTAAGAAACTTTTGTACTTAGAATATTTCTCTGATTTGTACAACACAATTCTTGCACGAAAGCTTAAGCATAGAACTTTTTCAAGGCATCTGAATGCCAAGTATTTTTTAATTCTATGCCATCGGCGTCGCCGAGTCTGTACACGCCTTTTCGTACTTCGGCAAGAACCAGATAAGGTCCTTCCTATTTCGCGCGAAGTACTCCGTGTGATGGCCTTCGGGGTGCGAAGTCAGCCTTTCGGAGAACGAGGTCTCCCTTCTTGATCCCTTTTGGCCGGGCTCGTAAATTTATGGCCGCGGCCACTATTTGCTGAAAAGCTTTTCTTCTCAGCTCGGCTATTTCTCTGTGTTCGCCAATGAGGTCAAGCTTTGTTCTTAGGCCGAGGTCGTTTCCACTTTCATCGAACACTTGCACCCGTACTGATGGTCGTACTACCTCGATTGGAATGATGGCCTCTGTACCGAAGACTAGTGAAAAAGGCGTTTCCCCTGTGGCTCTTCGGGGTGTTGTTCGGTAGCTCCATAATACGCTTTGGAGTTCTCCTGGCCATTTCCCTTTTGCTTCCCCCAGTCTCTTTTTCAGACCATCTTTCATGGTCCTATTAGATACTTCTACCTGCCCATTGCTTTGGGGGTGAGCTACTAGGGAGAAGTGCATCTTTGTTCCGAGGTTGCTGATAAATTCCTGGAATCCTTTGTCTATGAACTGGGATCCATTGTCAGCTACTAGCACCCTTGGTATGCCAAATCTGCATACGATGTTCTTCCACACGAACTTCTGCACTTCTTTTTTTGAGATAGTCGCTAGTGGTTTTGCCTCAACCCATTTGGAGAAATAGTCTATTGCTACAACGCAGAATTTTACGCCTCCAGGGGCTGTTGGGAGCGGCCCAATGAAATCAATGCCCCAGACTGTGAAGGGCCAGGGATAATCAGCCGAAGTCACCATTTTTGAGGGTGTTCTCTGGATATTTGCGTGTCTTTGGTAACTGCCACATTTCTGGACGAACTGCCTTGCGTCCTTTCTCAGGGTAGGCCAAAAGTATCCTTGGCGAAGTATTACTGCTGCAAGGGCGTCGATTCCGATGTGCGAACCAGAAGCGCCTTCGTGTACTTCTTCGAGGATCATTTCAGTATCCTCTTCGCCGACACACCTCTGTAGTGGGTTTGCATATCCCTGCTGATACAATTCTTCACCAATTAGGAAGAATCGGTCGGAGCGTCTTCGGATTTTGGCAGCTTCAATGGGGTCTTCGGGGAGCACATTTTTTGCGAGATACCTTTTTATTGGGTCTTTCCAACCTTTTCCTGAGGTCAATATGCTCAGCACTACGATGCTCGGATGGTCCAGCACCTCGGTGTATGTTTTTGATTTTGCCAAGCAATCTGCCTCGGTGTTATTACGTCGAGGTACGCTTTTGATTCGCACTGTATCGAACTCCCGAATGAGTTTTGCCACCAGTTCATGATATTTTGCCAAGGTCGGGTCCTTTGCCCCATAGTCTCCCGCCGTTTGCCGAACTATTAGCTGGGAATCGCTGTGGGCTTTTAGATTTCGCACACCAATTCTCCTGGCTAGGCGTAACCCTGCTATGAGGGCTTCATACTCAGCCACATTGTTGGTGACGTTAAAGCTAAATTTGATAGCCTTTGTTACTTCAAGGCCTTCGGGACCTCTAATAATCACGCCAGCTCCCTGGTGTTCGGACCCCGAGGCTCCATCAACATGCAAAGTTCATTCGGGATCACCTTCGCCAAGATCCGGATGGCTGTCCTCGGTGGTGGGTACTTCGGCGATAAAGTCTGCCAGTGCTTGAGCTTTTATGGCTTTCCGAGGTTCGTAAGAGATGTCGTGTTTGCCAAGCTCTATACACCACTTGGAGAGCCTTCCGGAATGATCCACTTTTCTCATGACATCCCGAAGTGGTAAACTACTTCAGACGATGATAGGGTGAGCTTGAAAGTATGGTCGTAGTCTTCTTCCTGCCAGCACCAAGGCATATATAGCTTTTTGCAACAAAGGATACCTGATTTCAGCGCCATGCAGGGATTTGCTGACATAATAGACCTGCCATTGCTTTGGCCCCTCTTCTTTTACAAGGACCGAACTCATAGCTTTTTCCGTGACGGCGAGGTATAGTACGAGCGGCTCTCCTTCGCGAGGTTGTCGCAGAGTAGGCAGGTTGCCCAAGTAGTTTTTCAGTTCTTCCCAGGCTTTTTGGCAATCTTCACCCCAGGGATGGTCATCACCTCCGAGGTTGTCCTCCTTTTTTGCTGCCTTTGTGAGGACTTTGAAGAATGGCCGACACCGCTCTCCGTATCTGGAAATAAACCTGCTGAGGGAGGTTATTCTTCTAGTGAGTCTCTGCATATCTTTTATTGTGGCGGGAGTTCGAAACTCGAGTAGAGCCTTAATTTTTTCTGGGTTAGTGTCAATGCCTCTTTCTGATACCATGTACCTAAGGAATTTTCCCGAGGTTACTCCGAAGATGCACTTTTCAGGATTGAGACGGATCCCGAAGGTTCTGAGCTTGTGGAAAGTTTCTTTTAGATCTGCGACGTGATCGTTCAGCCGCTTGCTTTTGACTATCATATCGCCAACATACACTTCCATGTTTCTTCCCATTTGGTCGCTAAAGACCTTGCTCATCAACCTATGGTAGGTGGCTCCTGCATTTTTAAGCCCGAAGGGCATTCTGACATAGCAGTATGTTCCTCCTTCAGTGATGAAGGCAGTTTTTTCTTCATCTTCAGGGTCCATCCTTATTTGATGATACCCGCTGAAAGCATCTAAGAAACTTAGGAGCCCGTATTCGGCAGTTGAGTCTACCAATTGGTCTATCGGAGGGAGATGGTATGAGTCTTTTGGTCAAGCATCGTTCAAGTTTCTGAAGTCGATGCACATCCGGAGTTTACTGCTGCCCTCTTTTGTGGCAATGACCACGTTGCTTAACCATTCGGGGTATTTGACCTCCCTGATAACCTCAGCGTGTAGCAGGCGCTGGACTTCAGTTTTGACGAAGTTATTTTTATGGGCTGAGATGCCTCGTTTCTTTTGCCGGACAGGCTTTGCTTCCGGACTTACTTTGAGGCTATGCTATATTACGCCAGGGTTCACCCCTGGCATATCTTTCGGCGAGTAGGCAAAGAGATCTTTATTTTCCAGTAGAAAGGATACAAGTTTTTTCTTGTCACCTTCGGCCAAGCTCTTCCCTATTCGGGTAGATTGACCTGGGACAAGTTCTACTGTTTCCGTTTCCGCCTATACGGGACTCTCTGCCTCGCCCTTTTTTGGTGCTTTTGCTTCCACAGCTTGTGCGGAGTTGTTTGCTGGAGCTTTTCATGTTTTGACGAACACCTTCCTTACTTCGCCTTGATCTATGAAGATTTCCGCATCTCCATCCTTGGCGGCGAAAGTGATGGTTAAGTACTTGACATCAGGGCGAATGTGCAGGTTTCCCTGTGTCTGTCTTCCAAGGATGGCGTTGTATGATGAAGGGACATCCATAACGATGAACCTTGCCATTGTGGAGGTGTACAACTCTTCTGTCCCCATCACCGAAGTCCCTTTCAACATCAACGGGAGATCGATCCAACCGAGGACGGGCAGCTCGGCCGGACCTACCCCGAAGGTAGGCGAGGTGACGGGCTTGAGGTCGCTACTAGATACACCCAACCTCGGCAGTAGATGTGAAAACAGGACGTCGGCATTTGATCCGTCATCGAGCAGCACTCTTTTGACGTCCCAGTTTCCTATTCTCGCCATGATCAACAATGGGTCGTCATGGGGAAAAATGACGGCGGAACCATCCTTTCGGGCCAGCTTTTTGGTTGGATTTTGGTACTCCATGACTGCTATTTCTCTGGCCTTCCTCTTTCTTTCCGAGGATGGGAGTCCCGTCGTTATTGTCTGTATGATTCCTGCTGGAGGTGGGGGGCGCCTTTTCGGACTTCGGTTTTTCCGTCTGTCGGAGTCGTAGTCCTCGTCTTCTGCCTTTCTTTCCTCCTCTTTTCTTCCTTTCGGGGAAGGCATGCACAGATAACACCGGAGTTGGCCCGGTTTTATCAGCGACTCTATATACTTCTTCAATTGGAAGCAGTCTTCGGTGTCGTGACCGTGGTCGCGATGAAACTGGAAGAACTTCTTCATATTCTTTCTGTTGTCAGCGGTCATAGCCCGTGGCCGCTGAACTTGCGTCCCCTGCCTTTCCATCATCATGAGGATGTTTGTCTGTGTGGTGTTCAGGGGTGTGAAAATTAGGAGCTTCCTTCCTCGCGTTCTCCGAGGTCGGCCTGCCTGTTCGGTGGGATACCGATTTTGCTGGCTGGACCCTTCGGCCCGGGTGTGATCGGACTTCGGTCCGCCCATTCTCAGTTCTTCGGCTGTCATGTGCTGTTCGGCCCTTCGGTAAAATTCGCCGAGGGTGTCCGGGGGGTCCTTAGAGAACTCGTAAAACAACTGTGAGTCCCTCCGAAGGCCCCGTGTCATGGCCAGGATGCGTATTTCGGGCCGGAAGTCCAGGACGCTCAGAGCTTCCCTATTGAACCTTTCGACATAGCCGCGTATGGTCTCTCCAATTCTTTGCGCTATGTCGAACATCTGAACCGGCATCTTCGCCATTGGCCGACTTCTAATAAACTGCTGTGTGAAGGCTGTGGACAACTCCTGGAACTCCGTGATGGTTCCTGGGGCCAATGAATTATACCAGGCTGTTGCCGGCCCACTGAGAGTGACCTCGAAGCATTTGCACAAGGTAGCATCGTCGGCACCGTGCATCATCATGCTGCGTCTGTACTTGGTCAGATGGGCCTGTGGATCAGTACGGCCATCATAAGTTTCCAGCCGAGGTACTCTGAAATCACCTGGCATGGCTGCCTCAACGACATCTTGGGTGAATGGGGACTCGTCCCCACAAAAGGTCCCAGACAGCCTAGCCCAGACGGGTTTACGGGCCACCTGTTTCTCCACCCTGTCCAACCTTGCCAATATTTTCTCCATAAGGGTCGTGGCACTAGGTTCTTCTTCTGGTAGGGGGGATTGTCGGTGCCTCTTCGGGGAGCGAGTTCGGCGCTGAGGGGATGGGGACCTCGCCTCAGGCGACTGGCTCCTCCTGTGTGTGATTTTGGGTCGCCTTGACCCCGCTTGTCCCGCGAGCCGTGGCCCGAGGGGCATGTTTTCTATTGAAGACTCCTCTCGTGGGTCTCCGGATCCAGAACTACGATGAGTTGGTTTGGGGCTTTTTTCCCGAGGGTGTGCTGGCGAAGGAGGCCTTTGGGCTTGAGCCTGTTGGGGCCACCTTCGGTCTATCTGTTGTGTCATTTCAGCCACAACAGAATGTTGAAAGTCGTGCAAGAAGCTCATGGTTATGACTAGAGGGCGCTTTTCCTCAGGCGTGGAAGTCCCTGGGGGTGTTTGCTCAGCAGCCGGTTGGTTCTCAGGCATGGACGGGGACCTCAGGAGTCCCTTGTCCTTAGAACGCCGAGTTTCAACGACGGCGACCTTAGAGCGGGTTCCCACAGACGGCGCCAAATGATGTCCGGGGACATCTTCACAGGAAGGCATGGTGACTTCCGGCAGGACTTCCTGTGAAGGAGAGCGTCTGGTGCTGGAGTTTTTTAGGGGAACGTGCCTGCAAAGCTCAGAGAAGGGGGTGAGGAGGTCCCCGGGGTGCTTTTCCGGGGAGGAGCCTCCGACACCCAAGTCAGTTTCCTGAAAAGGTAAGGGGGAAGCACTAGAGTTTTTAGTGGCCTTGCCTGTGTTTTCTCAAGGGGGAGGAGTCCAACCTTTTGCCAGGGTTTGTTTCTTGGTATTTATAGGAATGTCCAGCCCATTCAGATCGCGACACATGTTCGGTCGGATGTTCTCTGAATTTCTGGGCGTAGGGGACAAGTAGCCGGTGGCAGGCTCCTTGAGTCTCGGACCGAGACAGGTCGTGACAAGACCTGGACGGCGTCGGCGTGTCAAATCGCCGTTTGAGGTGACATGTAGCGTCTGTGGGCGGCATGTCAGAGGCTCCTTAAATGCTCATACCGTACTCCCGAGGTCCCTGGCTGAGGTCGTCCTTTGGTACGGATGATGCCCCTTCGGGAAATATGTCCGCAGTTCGGGGAGTTCCCTGATTCAGGGTTACACCTTCGGGGAGATCCTCTTCGGCTTGCAATAGCTGATTCTCCGTTTCCAAAGGCGGTCTGTTTAGTACCTCGGGGGGGGGGGGGTAATAGCTTCCTTGCGTTTCCTGACGCTCCGAGTTCGGGTCAGATAGAGGTGATAGTCCTTCGGCTATCACCAAGGATGCTACAAGTCCAAAATAGCCAAGGTTAAGTTTTACAAGCTAAGTTTCATCAGTCCCCAAGAAGATACCTAAGTGTGCAATACAGCAGCACACACTGAAGAACTAACCCAATGACCATGTTCATGGTCATGAAAGTGAACACTACAATCAGAGCCATAGTCCACACATCCATCCTGCACCTAGACGTCTCCCACAAACTACACAAGCCTGCAAAACTTAGAATATAAGTTTTTGGCCTTAACCCATTACACTTGTAATGCAAGTAATCAAGCCAAGATCGAGTTGGCACATACCTTGAGCAATAAGTGTACTACCTAGTACACAAACAAGCTACTCAAGCAAACTACTCAAGCTGTATATCCTTTCCTGAAACAAAATATATGGGCAAAGAGTAACAATTACTCAGTAGGGATTCACAAACGACCATATAAGGTCTATTTAGCTAAGTCCAAGACTTAACCTCCTCAAGCGTGCCTGTCCTGCAAGAAAGACATGAAAACACCAAGATACAAGGCATATAATACATATTCAATACTAACCGAGACATATATATAAGATTAAAAACTATCTACATTGGGTTAGCACGCACAAACAAAGCAAACAAGCACACAACTCACGCACACACACAATGTTCATTCGGTTGAAATATTCACCCGAATGAATTATTCACTCGAATGAAATAATCACTCGGTTGAAATCCACTAGCAAGCACAACATCAAATCCTTGCACTTCAAGCCTTCCAATTCCCCTCCAATCCACTAGAGCTCCAAGTTCACTAGTAAATTGGCCTAACTTACTAAGAACTTTACGTGCTTGCCATTAAACCTTCACTAGCTAGCCAATTTGTTGGGTTTCGGGAGCCAAACAGCACAGTGGAATTTAACCAAAACCCTCCAGGATCCAAGTGAAACGGGGTAAACCGGGTGTTCGAAAATTTTCATACCTAATTTTCGGTTGAGATCTCTCACTCAACTGTAGAGTCGAATCACAAAACCTGAACAGTTGACGTGTTCAAGCTCTCTATGGTATCCACATGAGCCTCTCGGGATCACCACGCTTCCACCATGTCTCGATAGATGTGTTTCTCTTGCGCTCGCAGTGCTAGCTTGCATCCTTTAAGGAATTGCAAGAAAAGAGTGCGGCTGTCCTTTTTGGGAGGCCAGGGCAAGGAGACCTGTGAATTTCTCACTAGAAGTTGGATTTATAGTGAGACTCAACTTCCAGGCCTAATGGGTTTCAAAGCCCTAATCCAATTAGGATTTAATTTCAGGCTTAATAATGGCTCAACTATTGGGCCCATTATTAATACGAAATTAAAGTGAAACCATAACCCAAATAATTAGCCCATGCACTATAATGATCCAAATAGCTCTATGTGTGCGACCCAATAGGCTCTTACCACGTTGGCAATGATCATAAATCACATTTATGATCATAAGCAATGAGCGATGTCTAGCAACACATCATTGCTACCCAAGTGACAAGATTGTCGATGATTCGACTAAACCTTTATGATAATCACCGATATATGCCATTGTCCCTTTGTCCAAGATATCAAGACTAAGCACGAGACATGAAATGTGTCACTCTCGTATAGCCCAATCTTTGGTTTCTTGATTACCGAGTAGACTAACTTAAATTGATGACATTGATATCGTATATCAACTCATCCGAGCATGGCCATGCATTTTTTAAGTCTCACTCTATCAAGGGGCCCGAGGATATCACTCCCGTTATATAGGAGGGAAAAATCCCATCTTGATCATACAAATCCCTCCGCATGATATTTGACATACCCAATGACCTCCTTCAAGTTCACTCAATTACGAGCAACAAAGGAAAGTATCAAAGTATGTGACTCACATGTAGGGAACCTTGATGATCTTAGGTCGAAGGACTACATATACCATGATCACTATGAGAATCACTTATGACACTCATACAACGATCCATGAAGTGTTCTCATGGTGGGTCGGTCCAGTACACAAGTTCTCCAACTTGTACCTATATGTAGACTACATATCTCATATTAGTCTCCACATATGCTAGTCGTTATGTATTATTGCAACCTGCTACACAATAATACTAGACCAAGGACGTTTAAGAATATCATTATTCTAGGGTTACAATTATGTTTATTACGTTACGCAGAAACAAAACAATAAACATAATTGTTGGATTAATGCCTTAATAAAATATCATGACTCAATGTGCAAAAATACAATCATCTCATGATTGGCTGTTGGGCACAACACTAACAATCTCCTACTTGCACTAAAAGCCAATCATCCGTGTATCTAATACCGATGGACTTAGAATGGCTATCATGCTTCTGCTGCGTAAGGGGCTTTGTCAGTGGATCAGCAATGTCGTTGTCTGTCGAAGTCCTGCATATTCTTACGTCACCCCTCTCGATGATCTCCCTGATGAGATGATAGTGTCGGAGTATGTGTTTGGATCGCTGGTGAGATCAAGGTTCCTTAGCCTGTGCGATTGCTCCATTGTTGTCACAATAGAGCTCTATCGGGTCGGTAATGCTTGGAACCACTCCAAGTTCAGTGATGAACTTATTGATCCAAACTGCCTCCTTCGCAGCATCAGAGGTGGCAATGTACTCAGATTCTGTTGTAGAGTCAGCTACTGTCTCTTGCTTTGAACTCTTCCAGCTCACAGCACCACAACCAATACAAAACACATAACCAGATTGCGATCTAAAATCATCTTTACCGGATTGGAAGCTTGCATCGGTGTAACCCCTTACAACGAGCTCATCTTCACCTCCAAAGACCAAGAATGCATCCTTAGTCCTTCGTAAGTACTTAAGGATGTTCTTAACAGCTATCCAGTGACTCTCACCGGGGTTCGATTGGTACCTACTCGTCATGCTAAAAGCATATGAGACATCGGGATGAGTACATATCATGGCATACATGATAGATCCAATTGCTGAGGCATATGGAATCTTACTCATGCGCTCTCTCTCCTCGGTTGTGCTTGGACGCTGAGATCTAGAAAGAGTGATACCATGTGACATGGGTAAGAATCCTTTCTTGGAATCTTGCATACTAAACCTCTTTAGCACCTTGTCAATATATGTACTTTGACTTAGGCCAAGAAGCTTTCTAGATCTATCTCTATAGATCCTAATGCCTAACACATAGGCTGCTTCACCCAAGTCCTTCATAGAGAAACATTTCCCTAGCCAAGTCTTTACAGACTGTAGCTTAGGAATGTCATTCCCGATGAGTAGTATGTCATCTACATACAACAGCAAGAAAACAATAGCGCTCCCACTAACCTTCTTGTAGACACAAGGTTCATCTTCATTTTTGATAAAACCAAACTCTTTGATTGCATCATCAAAATGAAGATTCCAACTTCGAGAAGCTTGCTTCAGTCCATAAATGGACCTTTGCAACTTGCACACTTTATTGGCATTCTCAGGAATGACAAAACCCTCAGGTTGTGTCATGTACACATCCTCAAGTAGCTTTCCATTTAGGAATGTAGTTTTGACATCCATTTGCCATATCTCATAATCATAGTGTGCAGCAGTAGCAAACAAAATTCGGATGGATTTAAGCATAGCAACTGGTAAAAAAGTTTCATCATAGTCAATACCATGAATTTGCTTGAAACCTTTTGCAACCAATCGTCCCTTAAAGGTAATCACATTACCATCCATGTCAGTTTTCTTCTTGAAAACCCATTTGCACCCTATGGGTTTTACCCTTTCAGGTGGGTCAACCAAAGTCCATACTTGGTTTTCATACATGGATTCCATCTCGAATTTCATGGCCACTAGCCACTTCTCAGAGTCAGGCCCCGACATAGCTTGCTGGTAGGTTGTGGGCTCGTCGTGATCCATGAGCATCACATCACCGGTGTGAGTCAGTAGAAATCCATATCTCTCGGGCTCACGCCGAATCCTACCAGTCCTACGTGGGCTCTGTGCTACAGGAACAGACTCTTGAACAACATCTTGCGGTGTCTGTTCAGGTTCCATTTTAGGTTCGATGTCTCCTTGTTGTTCTTGAATTTCTTCAAGTTCTACTTTCCTCCCACTAGTTCCTTTAGAGATAAACTCTTTCTCCAAAAAGACACTAGTTCGAGCAACAAACACTTTTTGCTCAGAAGGATTGTAGAAATAGTAACCCTTTGTTTTTTTGGGATACCGAACAAAAAGGCATTTTTGAGATTTGGGCCCTAGTTTGTCAGAGGATTGACGTTTCACATAAGCGTCACAGCCCCAAATCTTCATAAAAGACAAATTGGGACGCCTCCCACTCCATATCTCATATGGTGTATTTTGAACCGATTTATATGGAACTCGGTTTAGTGTAAAAGCGGCTGTCTCTAGAGTATGTCCCCAAAAGAAGTTTGGAAGGTCAGCTTGACTCATCATAGAGCGAATCATGTCTAACAGAGTTCGATTTCTCCTTTCAGAAACACCATTCCATTGAGGTGTACCTAGTGGAGTGAGTTGTGATACTATACCACACTCCTTCAGATAGTCACGGAATTCTCGATCCAAGTACTCTCCACCTCGATCTAATCGAAGCACTTTAATACTCTTCCCAAGTTGATTCTCTACTTCATTCTTGAATTCTTTGAACTTTTCAAAGGATTCTGACTTGTGTCTCATGAGATACACATAGCCATATCTGCTGAAGTCATCAGTGAAAGAAATGAAGTATTGGAAACCTCCTCTAGCTTGTGTAGACATAGGGTCACATACATCACTACGTATGAGTACTAGTAAGTCATTAGCCCTTTCACTTTGCCATGTGAATGGGGCTTTGGTCATCTTGCCCAACAAACATGACTCACATGTCTCATATGATTCAAAATCAAATGAGTCCAATAGTCCATCCTTATGGAGCTTGGATATGCGGGTCTCATTTATATGGCCCAAGCGACAGTGCCAGAGATACGTCGGGTTTGAATCATTTAATCTGACCTTCTTGGTATTCACATTATAGATTGGATCTTCGAGGTCTAGAACATACAACCCATTGCTAAGTTGGGCACTACCATAAAAGATTTCATTCAAATAAATAGAACAACATTTGTCCTTTATTATAAATGAAAAACCTTTCTTGTCCAAACAAGAAATAGAAATCAAATTTCTACTAATAGTAGGCACAAAGTAGCAGTTGTCTAATTCCAAAACTAATCGACTAGGTAAAGTGAGAACATAAGTCTCTACGGCTAAGGCAGCAACCCTTGCTCCATTTCCAACACGTAGGTCCACTTCACCTTGGGCCAATCTTCTACTTCTACTTAGATCCTGCACATTTGCACAAATGTGAGATCTACATCCAGTATCCAATACCCAAGATGAGGAAGTAGAAAAGTTAGCCTCTATAACAAGAATACCTGATGTGGAAGTCTTACTTCCCTTTTCCTTAGCAAGTTCTTCAAGATAGAGCTTGCAGTTGCGCTTCCAATGTCCAGGTTGCTTACAATGGAAGTACTTCCCTTCCTTTGCCACACTACCCTTTGGTTTTAGTGCAGCTGAAGAAGAACTAGCATTAGACTTTCCATTAGCCTTATCCTTCTTCTTGTTGGCTTTTCCCTTTCCCTTGCCCTTTTGAACCATCAAAATGGGCTTAGCCTTCTTAAGGTTTTGCTCAGCAGGTCTCAACATGTTATAGTTCATGACGAACTAACTGTAGCTTTCAGGCAACGATTGCAAGACTACATCAATAGCCAACTCTTTCTGAAGAGCAAATCCCAAATTCTCAAGATTCTCAAATTACCCAATCATCTTGAGAACATGAGGACCCACGGGACTTCCCTCAGACATCTTGCACTGAAACAATGCCTTAGAGGTCTCAAATCTCTCATGCCTAGCTTGCTCTTGGAAAAGCATTTTGAGATGTTCGATCATATCGAACACCCCCATGTTCTCATGTTGCTTCTGAAGCTCAGATTCCATGGTAATAAGCACGAGGCATGCAACATCCAAAGCATCATCAGAATGCTTCTTGTGAGCCTCCCTTTCAGCTCTTGGAGCAGTGGCAGCAGGTTCATTCGGAATGGGCTGCTCTAGGACATAAGCCTTTCTCTCTTGTTTGAGGACTATCCTTAAGTTTCGGTACCATTTGAGAAAGTTGGTCCCATTCAGTTTTTCCTTCTCAAGGATTGATTGCAATGAAAGTGTCGATGTGTTTTGTGCCATGGTTATCTACAACAGTAAATATGCAGTGTAAGAGTCATGTATTTTAATTCATTTAATAAGGACTTTTATTAAACGGTACTCCCACTATTTTCCTCAAAATAATAACCCTCGATATTATTTCGGAACACCTTAGCGCTAAGGTATTCTAGTGGGCCAAGATCCATATTTGACCACAACCTGAGTCAGCTTTGGCTTTTCTCTCAAGTTACAACTATTTAGGTAGGCAACTCCTTGCCAATTGCATCTTATGCAGCTCTTGGATAGTTGGGTGAACAACACTTGTCCAAGCTCATCTCATGAGCTTAAGCCCAACTCTATGCCTCTAAGTTCCTAATCCTATTAGGATGACTTAGTTAAGTCGGACCCAAAGTTAGCAATTTGGATATCACTATTATCCCATCGCGCCTTACCAAGATGAACATAGGTGCTTTGCTTTGGCAAACCTACCTAATGTTGATCAAAGTCTTAACGAGTGCCAACATTTGGAAGGCATCACATTTGATGACTTAATATTTGTTTGAGGGATTTTTGTTTGATCTCACCAATTTGTTATCTCTGGTTGTCTTATACATGCATCACATACAAATATAAAACATGCATCTCATGCGTTCAAGAAAGTAAACGTGACATGGTTATAGCCCAAACTATGCGATATTCTCAAGCCAATGAGAATATCATAAAAGCCTAAGAAAAGAAAAGAGTCTTCACAAGCTCCTTCTCTTCCTTTCTTGGCTACCCTTTTTTTGTCACCTCCTTGGACATACCTCCTTGCATGATCCTTGGACATACCACCTTGGATGAGCCCATAATGCACCATTACATCAATAATAGAAACCTTGAGTTACATTCGAGGGGAGTAAGGTGAGAAGAGAATGTACAATGAGAGTGATAAGAAAAGGCACGACTCGCAGGCCGTATTTACAAGTATAACCAATCAAGGGCTATAACCATGCACCACGCTTCAAACACCAATCAGCATATCATGTCAAATCTCATTCAACAAAGATGCATGCCAATTTTCGTGCATTGATTAACCAGTTTTTATTTATGTGGCGCTTCGCATACGGCGGTCCTGTTGGCCGGTCAGCGGGCGGTGGTTCCGCTGACCGATCAGCGGACGGGGTCAAGGGGAGCCGCCCTTGCAGGGGGCGTGGGGGGCAGCGCCCCCTGGCGCAAAAAATTGTCTTACAATTGCTTAGGCCGAAATCTTCAATTTCGACCAAGTAGGCACCCGAGACTCCTCCATTCGAGCCACCAAAAATACCTTACTTTCGGTGCCCGAACAGGCTGAATCCGAACAAACCTAGGGTTTTTGCAACTATTGCAAGAATCCTAATCCATATAGGTATCTCATACCTATCAATTTCAGGTTAATCTCATTAACCAATTTGTGTCGTTTCTTCATATATCTCATATGTTCATTACGAATTCCAGTTTCATGCATCATGAATCAATCTAATTAATCATGGCCGAAAAGCATCCAAACTCATTGCATCATGTGATTCAACACTCAATCCCGATTTAGGGTTTCACCAGTAGCTCTGATACCACTGTTGGGTTTTGGGAGCCAAACAGCGCAACGGAATTTAACCGAAACCCTCCAAGATCCAAGTGAAACGGGGAAAACCGGGTGTTCAAAAAATTTTCATACCTAATTTTCGTTTGAGATCTCTCACTCAACTGTAGAGTCGAATCGCAAAACCTGAACAGTTGACGTGTTCAGGCTCTCTATGGTATCCAAACGAGCCTCTCAGGATCACCACGCTTCCACCACGTCTCGGCAGATGCGTTTCTCTTGCGCTCGCAGTGCTAGCTTGCGTCCTCTAAGGAATTGCAAGAGAAGAGTGCGGTTGTCCTTTTTGGGAGGCTAGGGCAAGGAGAACTGCGAATTTCTCACTAGAAGTTGTATTTATAGTGAGACTCAACTTCCAGGCCTAATGGGTTTCAAAGCCCTAATCCAATTAGGATTTAATTTCAGGCTTAATAATGGCTCAACTATTGGGCCCATTATTAATACGAAATTAAAGTGAAACCATAACCCAAATAATTAGCCCATGCACTCTAATGATCCAAATAGCTCTATGTGTGCGACCCAATAGGCTCTTACCACGTTGGCAATGATCATAAATCACATTTATGATCATAAGTAATGAGCGGTGTCTAGCAACACATCATTGCTACCCAAGTGACAAGATTGTCGATGATTCGACTAAACCTTTATGATCATCACCGATATATGCCATTGTCCCTTTGTCCAAGATATCAAGACTAAGCACAAGACATGGAATCTGTCACTCTCGTATAGCCCAATCTTTGGTTTCTTGATTACCGAGTAGACTAACTTAAACTGATGACATTAATATCGTATATCAACTCATCCGAGCATGGCCATGCATTTTCTAAGTCTCACTCTATCAAGGGGCCCGAAGATATCACTCCCGTTACATAGGAGGGACAAGTCCCATCTTGATCATACAAATCCCTCCACATGATATGTGACATACCCAATGACCTCCTTCAAGTTCACTCAATTACGAGCAACAAAGGAAAGTATCAAAGTATGTGACTCACATGTAGGGAACCTTGATGATCTTAGGTCGAAGGACTACATATACCATGATCACTATGAGAATCACTTATGACACTCATATAACGATCCATGTAGTGTTCTCATGGTGGGTCGGTCCAGTACACAAGTTCTCCAACTTGTACCCATATGTAGACTACATATCTCATATTAGTCTCCACATATGCTAGTCGTTATGTATTATTGCAACCTGCTCCACAATAATACTAGACTAGGGACATTTAAGAATATCATTATTCTAGGGTTACAATTATGTTTATTACGTTACGCAGAAACAAAACAACAAACAATATTGCTGGATTAATGTCTTAATAAAATATCATGACTCAATGTGCAAAAATACAATCATCTCATGATTGGGTTTTGGGCACAACACTAACACAATTAACATAAAACCGAATCTCCTCAATATGCCCATCTAGCAAACTAAGATCATATAGCAATATATAACCATCACTTAGCTGCCATTATTACTTGATCATTGAAAAAGTACCAAGAATTCAAGTAAACGTGAAACCCTACCTTCTCAAACACAAGCTTGAGCTCTTGGTTGAGTATGTCTCTAAGCTTCCAATCCAAGGTTGCCTAGCATAACAAGGCCATCACTTAGCTATTCTAATCACTTGATCATGGACATTTACCAAGAATTTCAAGTGAATCATGAGCCTTACCTCAAATTTGAGCTTGAAAGCTCTCGGCCGAACCTTGTTCTCCAATTTTCAAGCTCCAAACTTGAAACTCAAGGTCGCCTACCTTCGAAATTGAGGATTCCAAGCTTGGTTTCGTGATCAAGCTTCACTTTCACCTTAATTTGGCATCAAAATGTCAAGAACACTTCAAGAACAACTCAAGCCTTCTAAACTCGGTTAAGGACACAAATGAAAGCCTTGGCCGAAATTAATTTCCTTGTTTGCTAAGTGGAATCATGTTTAACCGGTTATGGTCACATGTCTTTCTTTAGGCTTAATGTCACTCTTGGTCCTAAACTATTTTGCATGGATCACTTCACCCCTCAAGTCTCCATGGCTTCACTTTAGTCACTAGAATACATGTTCATTTCAGCATTAATCTTAGCTCATGGCCTACATTGCCAAGCTTTAATCAAAATGGCTAAAAATGGTCATTAGCCCATGCATATTTTTGGCATTTTACCAAGCTTAATTAACCATAAAAATAATGGTATAAATCTTGGTGGAAAGCATAATCATAACCGGCCATCAAAGTAAAAAAGTAATTGGTCTAATTTCTCATTTCTCCTTGCACTTATTTGCATGGCCGAAATTGCTAATTTAAGTTTCATAGTTTCATTTGCATCACTAGTTCAAGTGTACATTGTAGTCCTCTAACTTTATTTCATGCCAAAAACATCATGGTCTAATTTTCCATGCACACTTAGAATCCAAACTTTCTTAGGTTTACACTTACACCCTTATCCTCATTTTCAAACAAGTCCCTCATGTTTTAAATTGATGTTTCTCTATATCCTTGGCCTAAGCCAAGTACTAAGGGATGGTCCTAACACCTAATATATCATTCATAGTGTTCTTAATCAAGGAGGCACATAATGGTGGACTTTTGGGGCATTTTTATGTGCCTAAAATATTGCATATGTTGAAGGGACACTTTTATTGGTCTCACATGGAAAGGGATGTGAAGAAGGTTTCTGATCATTGTATTACATGTAGGAGGGTAAACTCTACACAAACCTTTCACGGTTTTTACACTCCATTGCCCACACCATCACATCTTTGGACTGACATATCTATTGACTTTGTTGTTGGATTGCCCAGGACTTGAAGGGGGCATGATTCTACTTTTACATATCTATCTACAACAACATTTAACAAAAAAATTGGTGATAAATTATTTACTGACATATTAAAATAGTTACCAATTATTTCCTGTTATTTTCAACTTTTTATTATCATATTCTTGATTTTATCTAGTCTTTCCCAACTTTGCACCCACCCAAGCCAGTTAACAGGTAAGTTTTTATTTCGACCTTTCTCCTTTATTTGTCATTTTTTGCCTAACTATGCGCATCAAGAAACGCCCTCACTAGTCACTTGAGCCAACTATGTGTAGAAAGAATAATTGGCTGTAAATGAGAATGTAAAGAAAGAGAGAGTAAGTACAAAGTAGTGCTCCTAGAAGCAATTGTAGATCAAATCGATTTGGCAAAAATAAGGAATAAACCATTAATGTTTTTAAGTTGGCCTAATTTGGTCACTACTATTTTTTGGGCCAAATAAACTGCTAATGTTTTAAAATTAGCCCAAATAGGCCATTGGTCGTTAATTTGCTGAATATTATGTTTCAAAATGGAGAATATTCTTTAAATGGGTATGTTGTGGTAAAGAAATCTACCATTTTAGTCCTTAAACTTGTTTAGATTTTCTATTTTAGTCCATAACTTTACGTTTTTCATCCATATGAACGTAAACCATGGAGGTCGAATTGCTCGTAAGGATCTCCTGACATTATTATTCGTGAAAATCAAACAACAAAAGCAAATCTAGAAGAACATACTTCCTACCATCCTAGTTCCCAAGACCACCCAATCTTTTTCATCGCACTTATCTTTGCCCGTCACACCCATCTCCGTTGCATGCACCTATGCTAGCGAAATTGAAAGAAAATCAAACACGAAATGGAATAAAAAAAATAGAATTAAATAAAAATTGAAAAATAAAAAACAGAAGTGAAATTGAAATTGAGATCGAATAAAAAACCCAAAAAAATGAATTCGATTGCCCAAACCAAACAATTCGTTACCCAGAACAAACAAATTCAAATACATGAGTTATACACCCATAACAATCAAATTTGTTACTCAGCGGTAGAGAAATGAAATCAAACAAAATCAGATATGTTCCCTTTTCTAGACCCAAAAGGAACCCTCGCCGCCTCTCATCACCGTGTCCTTGATTGTGTGCGTTGCTACTCTAAGATGCTAATAAGAAAGGGGAAGCAAACTAGAGAGCCACGAATCAAAGAAGAATCCGATGATCTAGAGAAAAAGTGAATCGAAGTTGCAATTTGGTGACGCAATCTCGAGAAGAAGTGCATAGAGGGTTGAGTGGCAAGGAGAAGAGGGCAGAGAGAAAGAGGGGAGGAGGACAAAACGTGTGGAGGAGGGCAGATGGTGGAGTGTAGCAACAAAGGTTCCTCTCTCTCTTTTCATGACCCAAATTTGCAATTTGCTGTTCTAGATTAATTTCAAAAATCACCTATAGGACTTATGTAGAAAGATGTAAAATTTATTGGATTGAAATAGAAATGTTAGTAAAGTTTTAGGACTGAAAATTAATTAATCTTAATGGCAGTGGGCAACTTGGACTAACTTAGTAACTTCAGTGGTTTATTTGGTCCTAAAAAAATATTTGTGGGCAAATTGAGCTGGCTTAAAGCTTGAGTGGTTTATTTATTATTTTTGCCAAACGGTTTGTTGCGTAAAGTACCCGAGTACCGCAACTCGTACTGCCGAAAGTCGGACAAATTTTTTTTAACCCGGTAGCAAGGACTAAGGAGGTGCCTGGAGGAGTAGGATCGCAGCCCGCTCGCGGGTCATCTTTTTTCTGTCCCGGATTTGTTTACCGCGTGCCTTTTTTTCACTTTGCTGCTCTCTGACATTTGACGTGTCTCCCCCAATTAGCATCTTCATTTGCAAGGGATATTTTTTGTCCCCGTCTCGGCGACACGAGACGTATATTGCACCATTGTCGCAAATCTACAATTATTATCGCAAGCTTTAACATCTTCACTCCGTTGTATATTACTCTAAATCTTTATAAAGCGTGATCCCTTCTGAAAAAAACAAACTGAGTTAACAAATAAACAAGATTTACAGAGAGAGTAAAAATTGGTAATTTAAATAGTACATTAATTATAAAAAAATTATAGGATAAAACTCAAATTTGGGCTCTTCACTATTCGATACACACACACACACAAATTTCCCTCATCTATCTCTCTAAATATTCTCCTTAGACCCTCCCTCTCCCCGTACTCGCTCCATTCTGCGGTGGATAGGAGATCCATTCACTGCATTCACAGGTGAATTTTTTTCTCTCGAATTTCTCTCCATTCTCTCATCTTTCTTTCACCGATGGGTAGGAGATCAATTCACTGGTGGATCTTGCTGCCATTGATTTTCTCACCTGCCTCAGTCACCAATTTCATCATTCGGTCACTGATTTCATCCCCCAATCACCAATTTCGTCACCTAGTCACCAATTTCGTCCTCCAGTTGTTGTCACTGGCTTCATCCCCCAGTCACTGATTTCATCACTCGCTTCGATACTCCTTGGATTTCATCGCTAATTTCCTCTTTTAGTCGTTGACCTCCATCTTTAATTTCCTCCTCTATTGATTTTCATTTCCGTCTTCGATTTTATTCTCTAGTCATCTACCTCTACCACCGTCTCTATTCACTATCTCCAGTTGTCTACCTCCGTCTTGTCTATCTTTGTCTCCATTCACTGTCTTTAGTCATCTGCCTCCGTCCTCAAATCCAACACCATCATCTGTGAAAGGTTAATCTATGTTTTCCTCAATTTTGACAATTAGGTTTAATCTATGTTTTAAGTCCCAAGATTTTGTGTTTGTGTCAGTTTGGGCTTAAATTATTCATTTATGTACAAAATAGTCATTGATTTTGGTTAAACAAGAAGCTACATAGGCAAGTTTCATAAAAAATAACGGCTCAATTGACACATGATGTTCAAATTGGATATGCTACTTGAGTTAGGGGACCTCAATAGGCACTTTTAGAGTTAAAAGACCACTTTAGGACAAATTGAATATTTAAGGGACCAAATTTGGATTTTGCCCAAAAATTATAGCATGGTTGAAATTTATTGGAATAATGTTACCGAGCAATTTAAATTTAAATTTAAAACTTTGATGCTTTACACTTAGATCAAAATTAGCAAATTTTACAGGGTTAGGGAACAATATGCAATCGAGTTAAAAGGTTTGGGACCAATATAAAACAAAATGAAAATTGAAGACCAATTTACAATAGTAATTATAAGATTAGGAAGAAAGTGCAATTTACCTAGACATGAGGTTTTATGTTTAGGTTAATTACAACTTACCCCATGAAGTATAGGTAAAATCACACTTTGCCCATGATTTTGAATGTAGTCCAATTGTAACTTTTGAAATCTTACATTAAATATTACGGTAGTCATTTTCCTGTAATTTCAATATATATAGTATTTTTTTTACAGTCAATAAATATTTTAAATTATCTATTTTTTCTTTCTGTAAATGAAAAATAGTATTTTTTAAATGTCAATTAACTGCAAAAAAAAGTACTATATAGATTGAAATTACTTAAAAATGAATACTGTATAATCTAAATTAATATTTCAGAAGTTGTTGTCAGACTGTATTAAAAAAGTAGATGACAAATTGTAATGAACCAAGTCCAGAACTTGTCGAGGGAACACCTACTAACACGGCCGTCCTTGGCCCCTACCCAGGAAGACTGTGAGAGCTGGTCTCACGGTGGATTGCAATTGGCTAGTAGTATATGTGCGCGGATTAAAATCCCATGATACTAGTTGATTAACCTAGAATATGAAATATGCATGCTCTTCATGCTTTGACTTGGTTTATTAAAACAATAAAACATTAACTTGGCCAAGTAATTTCTACAGAAAATAAGTACAAATAGCCAAAGCATACAAAATCAATATTTGTGTGAGTTTACTACACATAACAACTCGTGAGAACATTCATACATAAAGTAGGCTAATGCCCTCTGTTAGTGTTGTGCCCAAAAAGCCAGTCATGAGATGATTGTATTTTTGCAAATTGAGTCATGATATTTTATTGAGGCATTAATCCAGCAATTTTGTTTGTTGTTTTGTTTCTGCGTAACGTAATAAACATAATTGTAACCCTAGAATAATGATATTCTTAAACGTCCCTAGTATAGTATTATTGTGGAGCGGGTTGCAATAATACATAATGACTAGCATATGTGGAGACTAATATGAGATATGTAGTCTACATATGGGTACAAATTGGAGAACTTGTGTACTGGACCGACCCACCATGAGAACACTTCATGGATCGTTATATGAGTGTCATAAGTGATTCTCATAGTGATCATAGTATATGTAGTGCTTCGACCTAAGATCATCAAGGTTCCCTACATGTGAGTCACATACTTTGATACTTTCCTTTGTTGCTCGTAACTGAGTGAACTTGAAGGAGGTCATTGGGTATGTCACATATCATGCGGAGGGATTTGTATGATCAAGATGGGATTTGTCCCTCCTATATAACGGGAGTGATATCTTTGGGCCCCTTGATAGAGTGAGACTTAGAAAATGCATGGCCATGCTCCGATGAGTTGATATATGATATCAATGTCATCAGTTTAAGTTAGTCTACTCGGTAATCAAGAAACCAAAGATTGGGCTATACGAGAGTGACACATTCCATGTCTCGTGCTTAGTCTTGATATCTTGGACAAAGGGACAATGGCATATATCGGTGATGATCATAAAGGTTTAGTCGATTCACCGACAATCTTGTCACTTGGGTAGCAATGATGTGTTGCTAGACACCGCTCATTGCTTATGATCATAAATGTGATTTATGATCATTGCCAACATGGCAAGAGCCTATTGGGTCGCACACGTAGAGCTATTTGGATCATTAGAGTGCATGGGCTAATTATTTGGGTTATGGTTTCACTTTAATTTCGTATTAATAATGGGCCAAGGAGTTGAGCCATTATTAAGCCCGAAATTAAATCCTAATTGGATTAGGGCTTTGAAACCCATTAGGCCTGGAAGTTGAGTATCAATATAAATACAACTTTTAAGTGAGAAATTCGTAGGTCTCCTTGCCCTAGCCTCCCAAAAGGACAGCCGCACTCTTCTCTTGCAATTCCTTGGAGGACGCAAGCTAGCACTGCGAGCGCAAGAGAAACGCATCTGCCGGGACGTGGTGGAAGCGTGGTGATCCCGAGAGGCTCGTGTGGATACCATAGAGAGCCTGAACACGTCAACTGTTCAGGTTTTGTGATTCGACTCTACAGTTGAGTGAGAGATCTCAACCGAAAATTAGGTATGAAATTTTCGAACACCCGGTTTACCCCGTTTCACTTGGATCCTGGAGGGTTTCGGTTAAATTCCGCTGCGCTGTTTGGCTCCCGAAACCCAACACCCTCACCCAAGAGCAATCCTAGAGTCTAGGACTCCTCAAAACATAGACTATGGAAGCAACTAGAGTATTGTATAAACACAAGCCTCAATTGAGATATTCTTAACTTAACTCCCACCTTGGATACAAGCCCCAGTGGCGAGTCTCAAAAGCTTTGTCCAAGTACTACTAGGCTCTGCAGCCAAAGGAAGACTTAAGTTAGTACTATTACTTAACCAACAAGTACCCATGTAGACTAGAATCATAAAGATTCTCAAGTGCCGTACCTGTACACACAAAAGAGAACTACCGTGATAATCCTTAACGATTACTCAGTCTAACAACTTCAGTCTCTGCACAACATAACTAAGGAGTGAGAATTCAACATTCTCTGTAAAGGGTCTTCTGTGTACCTGCAAGAAAATTACTAGGACTCTACATATGATAACATATGTAACTTGCTGTGAGCTCACACAGCATGAGGGTCTGATAGATGCACATATAACTAGGCCTTTAAGACCTCTCCTCAAACTAGTCCTCCTCACGAGGCATCACTCCGTGCCTAGCGAGTTCTGGCCACTAACTTGTTCCTAGTAAGGCGTAGCTTACTGATGCAATCATGTAGCCTTCCCTTAGTCGTTGTGCAGGGGAATTATGGTGGAACTTTGTAGACTAGGCCATAAGACCTCCTTGTAGACTAGATGAACAAGGTTTCACCTTGCAACCTCGTGCCTATCGCATGGCTAGGTCGCCAAGGGTTCTAAACCTTTCACCTGAGCTAGTGGTACTTAGTTATGCTTATTTGCAACCTAGTTTCCTTGCTTGTTGCACAAGCAACCATGAAACCTTATAAAACTCAAGGAAACTCTTACTTCTTGTGGGACTTCTGGAAGTCTCGGAGTTCCTCGGAATCCTTAGACCCCAAGGTACTCTAAGAACCCCCTTAGGTCTCACCTCAATCATCCTAGAAAAATGTGAAATTTCTACCATTTTTGCCTGTGGCGACACATCGCCACAGTTGGTAACTTCTACCACTTTTTCCCTGGATTGGCGACGCTTCACCACAGTTGGTAACGCTCTGCCAATTTTTCCCTGGATTGGCGCGCGTCATGGGCCTCGACTTGTAATTGGCGACACGTCGCCAATCTGGGTTTTTACAGAATTTGGCGCATTTTGCTGCTATGAACTTTGAACACTTAGCAAACATAGTCAACATGCTTGGAAAGCCTCCAAATTTTGCACACTTATAGACCATGTTGCATAGAACATAACCAACTATCACAAGCCAATCTATGATGTCTCGTGACATCAATCCAATCTTCCCAAATCTCCTAGTCCACCACAATTCAACCAAAACCTTTGACTAATGCTATTGCTAGAATCACTCAATTCCTTCAAGCAAAGTCAAGCCAATAGCATTAATTGAACTTGAAAACATAACTCCCTTACCTCAACTCCAAGTAACAAGCAAGAATCAAACTCCTTTCCCATCAACCAAGCTCACCAAAGTTCTAGACAAGTCCCAATAAAAAACAAAGGCACCAATCACCAAAACTTCACTCTCTAACCAAAACCCAAGTTCCAAACCAAGCAAATAACATGAATTCAATCACGAACACATTGATTACCTCACTAAAAAATAGGGGATATGGAAAAACACCCTTCCAAGCTTCAAAATCATGGTTTAAAGCTTGAAATTAGCTTCTCTTAGCTTGTACACCTTGGATTGCACGTCTTGACACCAAGAACACTTGATTCCAAGCTTAATTTGAGAGATAAATGAGTGAGGGAAGGATAAAAAGGTGGTTATGGCAGCTTCCCCCTTCTCTTTCCCTTCTTAAACCCTTACTTAGCATCAAAGTCACCAAGGTATCAAGCTTAATGCAATTAAGTCTCCCATCTTTGTAACTTAGTGATTCTTGATTAAATTCTTGTTTATTCTTCAAGTTTGAGTTAAGATTGAAAGTTAAGTTATAAAAACTCATTTTAAAACCCTTGGGACCATGCCCGGCTATTCAGGATGCAAAATTACCATTTTGCCCCTGAACTTTGTTTAATGCGTTATCTTTCTCGGAACTTAGTGAACTTTGCTAAACTTCTCTATTCTTGCTATGTAGACTTGAAATTAGGTTCTAAACTTAATTTAAGGTACTTTACCTCCTTCAAGTGTGCTTGCTACTAGGAGTTCCATAACATTCTCCCCTCCTTCTTGAATTTGGTCTCCCAAATTCTACTGTAACTCTAGAAAAATACTAGGATATCTTTTTAGCATATCCTGCTCCATCTCCCAGGTAGCTTCCTCTTCACTATGGTTATGCCGAAGGATCTTAACCATTGGAATCCACTTAGTCTGAAGTTTCTTGACTTACCTATCAAGTATTTGAACGGGTTTCTCCTTGCAGGTCAAGTCTTCCTGAATGGGTATCACTGAAGGATTAACTACTTGTCCTGGTTCCATTGTGCATTTTCTGAGTAAACTGACATGAAACACGTTGTGCACTTGGGATAGGTTAGGTGGTAATGCTAACCGATAAGCAACTTTCCCTATCTTTTCCAACACTTCATAGGGTCCAATATACCTAGGAGTTAACTTGCCCCTTTGCCCAAAATGGCTAACTCCTTTCATGGGCGACACTTTCAGAAGTACCTTGTCCCCAACTTCAAAACTCAAGTTTCTTTTTCTCAAATTTGCATACTTGGTTTGCCAGTCATTGGCTGCCTTAATCCGCTACTGGATTAACTTAATCTTAGCTGTAGTGTCAGCTATGATTTCATGTCGAATAACTACTTTGTCTGCAGGGTCTACCCAATAATGGGGCATCATACATCACCTCCCATACAAAGCCTCATATGGTGCCATTCTAATAACAGTTTGGTGACTATTATTATAAGCAAACTCGATCAGTGGTAAATGCTGATCCCAATCACCTTTGAAATCAATAGCACACATCTGTAACATATCCTCCAAAGTCTGAATTACTCTCTCAGACTGCCCATCAGTCTGAGGATGAAAAGCAGTACTAAGACTAACTTTGCTTCCCAATGCTTCTTGAAAAGAATTCCAAAATCATGATGTGAATCGAGGATCTCTATCAGATATAATCTGATCCGGTATCCCATGGAGTCTCACAATCTCCTTGAGATACAATTGAGCCAACTTCTCCAATGTATACATAATCTTGATAGGTATGAAGTGTGCCGACTTCGTCAGTCTATCAACCACTACCCATACAGCATCATGTTGACTCCGGGTATTCGGTAATCCTACTAGGAAATCCATAATAACGGATCCCCATTTCCTCACTGGCAGAGGTAAACTTTGAAGTGTGCCTGCTAGTTTTTTATGTTCAGCTTTAACCATCTAACATGTCAAACACTTCGCTACCTGTCCTACTACATCCCTTTTCAATCCTGGCCACAAAAAATGTGTCTTCAGATCTTGATACATCTTACTAACACCAGGGTGAATATTCAAAGTACTACTATGTGCCTCCTGTAGGACTTGTTGCTTAAGTCCTTCCATATTTGGTACATAAAGATGATCTCCATAATGTAGTATTTCATCCTTGTACCTGAATTCCTTCCTCATAGTGCCAAGTTTCACTTCCCCTGAAATTTTCTTCAACAATGGATCTTTCATCTGAGCTTCTTTAACTCTGACTAACCAAGCTGACTGTACTTCCAAAATGTAGACTAGGGATTTTTATCAACTTTGCCATAATTCATGCAAAGCTAAGAAAAAATCCCTCAATACTTCTTTAGAGGAGTTCGTAGCCTAATCCTTGGATAAGATCACTCCTATGTACTTCCGGCTCAACGCATTTGCCACCACATTTCCCTTACCAGCACAATACTCAATCAAGCAGTCTTAATCTTTTATGTATTCAATCCATCGATGCTGCCTCATATTCAGATCCTTTTGGGTAAACAAATATTTCAAACTCTTATGATCGGTGAAGATTCTGAACGATCTCCCCATCAAGTAATGCCTCCACAATTTGAGTGCAAAAACTGCTGCTGCTAGCTCAAGATCATGAACCGGGTAATTCAACTCATTAGGCTTCAACTGTCTTGAACCATAAGCAATCACTTGACTGTCCTGCATCAATACACATCCCAAACCAGAACCAGATGCATAAGTATAAACTGTAAAAGCTCTATTCGGATCTGGAAAAACAAGTATAGGTGCACTGGTCAATCTTTCCTTCAATTCCATATAAGCTTCTTCACACTTCGGTGTCCAATCAAATTTCTAAGTCTTCTTGGTCAAAGCCATCAACAGTGTAGCTATCACAGAGAACTTCTCTATGAAGCACCTATAGTAGCCTGTCAAGCCCAAAAAACTCCTAACTTCTGTAACCGTAGTTGGTCTCTTCCATTCAACTACCGCCTGAACTTTTTCGGGATCAACTGATAAACCTTGAGCACTAATGATGTGCCTCAAAAACTGAATCCTTTTGGACCAAAACTCACACTTAGACAACTTTGCATAGTACTAATTATCCTTCAGCACTTGCAAAACTGTTCTAAGGTGCTTTTCATGCTCTGATATAGACTATGAATATACCAAAATGTCATCGATGAAAACTTCAACAAACTGATCCAGAAACGGCTTAAAGATCCGATTCATGGCCTCCATAAATACTGTTGGAGCATTTGTCACACCAAATGGCATAACTTTGTATTCATAGTGCCCATACCTCGTCCTGAAAGCAGTTTTCGAGATATCTTCCTCCTTAACTCTGATTTGAAAATATCCAGATCGGAGGTCAATCCTAGAAAACACCTTCGCTCCCCTGATTCTATCAAACAGATCATCAATTCTAGGAAGTGGATATTTATTCTTGATTGTCATTGCATTCAACTTCCTATAGTCGATACATAATCTGAGAGTTCTGTCCTTCTTCTTCACAAATAACACCGGAGCTCCCCATGGTGATACACTAGGCCTTATAAAGCCTTTCTCTAGCAGTTCCTCCAAGTGCTTCTTTAACTCATCCATCTCAGGAGCTGACATCCTGTAAGGTGTATTGACATAGGTTCAACTCTTGACTTAACTCCCACTAGGCCATGCACTTCCAACCTTGTCCTCCCTTAGGCCCAAAACCACCCCTCCTTCACCTGTGCCTTAATTGGGCTTGTGCCATGTCGGGTTTGACCTAGGCTTGGGCTAGGCCTAAACCGTCCCCGTGAACACCTCTACCCTACTTCATCCAATGGTATTGTCTCTTCCAAAATACTATATTATTTTTACATTTCACATCCTAATCATGATCTCAAATAGGATCTTACTGTAAGAAAGGTATATGGCATTCTTCTTGCTCTTTACTCCATTCGTCCTAGAACTTTTGCTATATTTAACTTTTTTAAGTATTTTGACTTGAATTTATTCATCTTATTTTTGTTAGAAAAAAATTTAAAAAAATATATTTAGAAACTATATGTCTTGATTTATCATTCATATATAAAGATTTTTCATTTATATACTAAAATATTGAAAATAAAAAATCCTAGATTAATTGCCAAAAATGAATGGTGTAGAAGTTTTGGGATGGAAAGAGTTTAAGTTTTTCTTATGGAAATGTCTAAGACTGCTCTTCCTACCATTGAAAATCTAGCAAAGAGAGAAGGGAGATGGATACTATTTGTCTGAGAAATAGGAGTGATATTTGAGGTATTCAGTGGGATGGTTAAAACTTTTAGCGATGAGTTGTGCATCCAGCTTTCTACAATCAGAGACAAAGTTAGAAGTCTTCGGAGGTGTGCTTTTGGGCAAGACCTTTTGATGCTTAAGTCAGAAAGAGGTTGTGAGACAAGAAAGACTTTAGGGCCGAGGTGAGAGAGCAAGGTGTGGACGTGCGTGGCATCTCCTAAAAGGTTGTGTTATATAGGGCCTATGACGCTATGGTCGTGGAGGGATTTTTTCCATGGTGTGATGAACTACATGATTATGGTGATCTTCCAAAATGTACCTCTCCACTTAACAATCGCCCCATTAACCCCATTTCCCATGAGGCATGCTCCATGTGGGCTGTTTAAAAATTAGCCTCAAGCCTAGTCCCTATCTGGATTTGGTGTTCCCTATATGGATTTAGTGTGGCTTCCTTACTTCATCTTTAGTAGGCCATACCCCCTAATGGCCTAATAGCCCATTTGGGTTTCAATAGGCCACTCTGATGCAAAAATTGAGGGGAAAAAGTTCACTGCATTTCATGCTGATTTGATGGCATTAGCCACATGGTGGCGTTGCATTGAAGGGGAATATATTTTTTCAAGAGATTCTTCATTTGTAAGGATACCAATTATGTTTTTGGTGCAACCTTCTAGTTTCAAATATTCTTTCTTGTTTGTAGGGCTTCAAGATCCTCATCATCTTTTTGCTTCATTGTCGGCCGAGACTATCTTTAGGCTCTACACATGTCTGCAAATGTCATCTTTCATTTGTTTGTTCAAGGTATGCTAGTGGCAAGCAAGCCCTCCTTCTTGTTTGTTGCATTTTTCTTTTTCTTAGCTGATTGTCCTTTCCAGTTCCGTCACAAGCCTTGGCTCTGATACTTACTGCACTTTGTCTTGGTCCTTTATGGATATCTGGTGCTAAGAGAAAATCGTCTATCGCTCTTCCAAAGGGCAGCCCTATTGGGGTGCAGCCTTTAATTTGGGGGAAGTTCACGGCTTGAGAAACACAGTCTCTAGCAAGGGTGGTAAAATCTAACCTGACCCAACTCACTGAAGTCCAAGCCAAACTTGACCCGATTTGACAAAAAAAATTAACAAATCAAAGCCGACATGAATTTGATCTTAATTGAAGTGAAACATGAGAAAACCTAAACCAAAATAACCTAGACATGAAATAGCCAAACTTGAAATGACCCGAGCCCAAATTAACCTAAACTTGAACTAACTTGATCTCAAAATGATTTAAACCAAATATAGAACTAACTTGAACCGAAAATGACCCGATGACTACACCAAATGAGACTTTATTTTAATTTAGATCAACAAAAAATATATGGCCAACAAAGATTTAAAAAAATTATTCATTTTTATACATTGATTATTTATCTAAATTGTATATTAATTATCATCATGCAATTTAAGAAACTTAAAAATAATTTTACAATTTTAATGGACGTAATTTAACATATCTTTGTAAATTTTATATTAGTTTTTATGTCTTGTTAAACCTTAAACCCTAACCAGTAATCCTACCCTAAACCATAAATCCCTAATCCTAACTGTAAATCCTATACATAAATCTAAACCCTGATGCCTAAATTTAAACTCTAAACCCTAACCCTAAGTATAACCTTAACTTTAACCATAACCTTTATCATAAACCCTAATTCTAAACTCTAAACCCTAAACCCTAACCCAAAACCTTTAAACCTAAACATTAACCCCAACCTAAACAAAAAACCCTCAATCTTAAGTATAAACTCTATACCTAAATCTAAACTCTGAACCAAAAACTTAAACCCTAACCTAACTATAACTCTAGCCTTTACCATAAGCCCTAAAGCTAAATTCTAAACTATAAACATGAACCTAGAACCCTAAAACCCTAAATCCCTAATCTTAACCATAAACCCTCAACCCTAACCCCACACACCTGGACCCTGACCTTAAAATCATAAAACCTAGCTTTAAAATTCAATCCTAACCCTTACCGTAAACCTTAACTCTACTTTTCATTACCTTCTATGTTTAGTAAGTCATATATTTGAGGGCTTTTATATATAGTAACTTCCAGCTTTTTGGGAACATCCATATTCAATAAGTCCCATGTGGTGGAATAGGGCTCCAGTGCCTCAAATACAACCATTGGTAGGCTCTTAGGGAACTATGATATCACTTAAATTACAATTGGCTGCCTATTACTATCATA
The DNA here is from genome assembly GCA_039654915.1 of Aquilaria yunnanensis. Lineage (NCBI taxonomy): Eukaryota > Viridiplantae > Streptophyta > Magnoliopsida > Malvales > Thymelaeaceae > Aquilaria > Aquilaria yunnanensis. The sequence continues at coordinate 83,721,287 of CM077598.1, forward strand.
CCCTAATTCACCCTATTACCCTTAGGAGGTTATTCAAGTTTTAAGTTTCATAGGATGAACTAGGGCATGACAACCAGGATGCTTAACTCAAATTTTTGGTGCTAATAAGGTAAGAATTAAGTGAAGGTTGCTAATTAAACCATTATATGAAGATCTATCAAGTTTAAAGTTTATCAGGTTAAACTGGCAAATGAACCCATGTAGGCTTACCTCTAGGCCTACCCGGTACATGTGGGGTGTGTATGAGTATGCATAGGTCGATGTATTCGATCGTACATATTGGCTTACCTTGGTGTGCTAGGCGTGTCAGCAGGGTAGGCATGTGTGCCTTAGGCATTGGGCACCTTGGAGGCCTACTGGAATGCACTAGCGGGCATGTGTGTTTGTGTGTGTGTGCATTGGTGTGCCTAGGAGGGCTTACCTTAGGTCCTCCTAGTGTGCTTGCCAAGTTTCATTAAACATGCATTCTAGATCATACCTTAAGCCATTGTAGTACAAAACATAGCTACCATGCATGCAACACTTTTGCCAATTTCATTCAGTGCCTTATGCGGCCTACTTACAAGCCCATTATGTACTAGTAAGACACATGGCAACTTTAAGTCCCTAGGCTAGCACTATGTACATACATTTACAAGTTCAAAATTTGTCACTTTAGGGATTAGATGGCCAAAACATATACACACCAAAGGTTGGGCTAACTAAGTAGCTTGCATAATGCACAACATGGGCTACACTGTCTCCATGCCTACTGACACTTTAACTTCCATTTTGATTTGACATCTAGGTAGCATTTCTCTTATAAACCTTCTAGTCTTTACCAAAACTAGGATATAGCCAAAATCAGCCAACCCCATAGCAGCCATTATAGCCTATAGTTCAATTGACAAAACATTAGTCCACAACATGAACTCTTTAAATTTTCACATTCCTTAACACCTGCTACTCCACTTCTTTTCCTAAAATGAGTAGAAAAAGGGCATGAGCATACTTGTGCTCAATAAGGGTCAATATGGCACCTAGTGCCTACAATGTTCAAAACATTGTCATATTCATAAACATGTAATTTCTCCCTCAAGTACCTACAACCAAAGAAAAAGAAGACACAAATGAAGCATAGAATAATATAATATAAGATAACTATACATATAGCGTGGGGTTAGCACATGCCTCCAACAAAGAAGCATGTAAAACACACACATCACATGCATCATTTTTACTTAAAACTTAGCAAGCATATCTGTTTTGATTAAGCATGTGATCACTTTGATTATTTTTTTCAATTTAACATAGAGCTATAGGTTAATGAACAAGTTTAGCCAAGCTTGATCATTACCCTAATGCTTGCCAAATGTAGGCTAGCTAGCTTACCATAGTGCCTTAGCATACATGGCCCATTTTTTTAGCTCTTAGGATCATTCGGCCTTAGCCATCACCTAGGGTAGCCTTCTTCCCATGAAATTATAGGTGAAAGAGCTTAAATTGAACTTTAATTAGCTTGAAATTGGCAACTTAATGCTAGGAAAACCTTCACACACCTAATGCGACACCTTAGGCCTACCTTGGAGCCACCATGCTCAGTTTGGCTTATTTGTTTCTCAAACTTGTTTCTTTGTTTTGCATGTCCTCTTGACTAGTTTTTTTGAGGTTTGAATCTATTTTAAATGCATAGGAAGCTACCTTTAGTTGAATTAAAAAGCTAAGCAAAGGAGGGAAAGGCCAGTTGGCTTAGCGGCTAAGACTTTTAACTAAGTCTTGGCCTTAATCTATTATAAACCATGTATATATTTTAGGAGATCTAGTCAACCTATTCAACTCAATTTGTGGGAAAATTTAAGCAACCATTTGATCCTTTAATTCAGCCATTTAGCACATCAAACTTTCACATGCATTTAGAGATCCTTTAGGTGCACCTATGAGCCCCTTAGTGTACCCAATGGTGCTCATCACTTTTCTTGTGTGCCCTTCACCTCTTTTGGCCTACATTGCAATCCTCATTTTCATTTTCACATTACTCATTAGCCTTGCACAATTTTTCTTAATGCACTTGGGTGCACATAAGGGTGTGCCCGAAAGCCACCCTATGCCCCTCCGTTGGTGCCCCCTTAATGCCTTTAGATTTCTTGGCCATTATTTTCTCATTTTGAATCTTTGTTTCACAGCCTACCTTGGCACTTAGTACTAACCATTTTTGGTTCATAAAGTTAGTACTTTCCTTCAAGTTTCACTTATGTGCACTTAGGGCACTTTTGGGCACCCTGTTGGGCACATGACTTCAGATGCCTCTTGTATTCATATCTATGACTTGCATCCCTTGTCTGTACAACTTTAGTACATTTTATGTATATTCTAATTATAGCTCATGGCCTATACAAGTCACAGGATGACAATTACTTGTAGAGCAATATAAATCATTACATGCAACTAGTTACTTAGCCTACCCTGCATAAAAAATATGCATGTTGGCTATGCAATAATGATGATTAAAGGCCATAGGCCTTGAGACTCTCCTCAGGACTATTCAACTTATGAGTAGTTTAGCCATATGCCTCAACCTCGAATTGCCCGTATTTCGGCCTAAAGCTATTTTCCCAAAGGACAAGCCACCTTCCTTGGCACTGATAAGCCTTAATGCTGACAAATACCGTTAGGAAAGTAATCCTAGGTGTGTGCAAAATGTTCACTTAGGCTTGTGTTAGAGCAGTTGGCTACAGAGATAGTTGGGATGATGTAGGCCCTTGCTCCCCAATCCGGCTGAACACATGGATGGCAGATTTGGGGGGCTTAACCTCTCAAAATAGGTATAAAATGAGCCATCTCTAGGTACACACACAAAAGGCTATTCTATTAAGCTATTTGCATACTCCCAACTATATTACCTGCTTACTTAGGCTTTGGAGAGTACCCCCTAAAAAACATTCCAGGGACTCCTTTCACCCTTTTCTGGTGTCTTTCAAGAACTGTAGTTGATCAGAGTGAGTATGTTCAGCTGTAGATGCAGCGCTCAAACGACCAAAATCCCCAAGGACATCGAATGGCACCGTTTTTGGGAACCCAGTCACACATCACTGTGGTCAGCACTCGGGCATTGAAGAACAAGCCTCGGCAAGATTCCTCGTTGAAGAAGACTCCATCCCCGCCGGAGGAATAGACAGGTGACCCATCGATCTTGTCTAAGGATGATCGCTCTGTGATGTTAACAATGGGGTTCTTACATGAATTCTAGTGTAATATAGTTGCTAAAATAACTCAGCATTTTGGTCAAAATACTCCCAGGAGGCCATCTAGGAGTAAATCCTCACTACAAAAATCTCTACCTCTGGCAAAAAATTCTCCTCGTGCATTGGAAGATACCACGCAAAGTGAATCTAGCACTGAAAGCCTACCACCTCATAGCCTGAAATGTAATTGTAAGGTGAAACATTTGGCCATTTTGGAATAAAAATATGCTTGTTGAATTTCTTTCTTTCCTTGACATCATGGTCGCAACCGATCATACATTTTTCTGAAAAAACTATTAGAAATGATGGATAGAATGGAGGAGGATATCTCGAGAAAGACAGTGTTGACTCACTCCAATCCTATTAGACTTCAGGGTACCTCGGCTCAACTCGTACAATGGGAGAGGTGACCCTCAGGCACATCTAACCAAATGTCAAAAGAACATGGTTCTAAGAGGAGTTAATAAAGCAACACTGTGCAAATGCTTCAAGGTAATGCTCTTAAGCCCAACCACTACTTGGTATAACACCCTGCCCCTCTCTTCTGTTGCATTTTTTCATGAGTTGTCTATGGCTTTTACTCATCAACACATCGAAAGCCGTCCTTCGGTGAAAAAAGTAGCCAAACTGTTTAACTTAGTTCAAAGGGAAAGTGAGTGAGTTTCTTTGAGATTATATTAATAGGTTTAAATAGGAGGCCCTAAAAGTCATTGATTTATCTTTTGAGGTCCATATCCTCACAATAACAAGAGGCTTCTGGAAAGTTTCTAACTTGGCCTTTGGGCTTTTGAAGCAGATGCCAACCACATTTGAAGAATTCTACAAACTTGTAGAACAGTACATGATTGCCGAGGATATGACCAGCGATGAAGAGAGGATGGATACTCATTAGATGGAACATTGGTTCTAGAGCCAACCCCATAGGAGGGTGGAAGTAGCAAGCAGTCTGGCAGTAACAAAGTAAAAAGAGAGGCGCTGACCTACTCTTCCCTTAACACTTCTCGAGCCAACATCTTGGTAGCTTTAGAGAAGTAGGGAGGAGTCTAACTGTTACCACTCTGAGTGCTTATATATAATGATGAGGTCAAGTCCTAGATAATACATGTCCTATAGGCCAACCTGAACATACACACTATATTTATCCAAGTGGCCCTCTTGGTCTTTATGCAAATATATGTATATTGGTCCAACCATCACACATATATTCATATACAATTTCATCTAGAAGTAATGATGACCATCAAATTCTTTATTCCTGGCCAATATGGAATTTGAGTAAAATCCCCAAGTGCATGTACAATCATATGCACACTTGGTGCTATTGGTGCCTATTATTCATATGTCCAAACTTTTATACCGTGTGCAAGTCAAATTCTACCCATGTCCTCCTATGCCCTAAAGGTTTTAAACCCTTTAATACACTTAAACATTGATAGGGAAATAGGTTTGAGACATTAAATCCATCTAGGATTGGCATTATGGATTTTACATTCAACTAGGTAAAACTGACCATATGAACAGTACCTAGCAAAATTAGGCAATTTTGACATGCTATAACTCTGGCTATAGGGCACCAAATGTATTGATTAAAAAGAAAAATTATTCATCTTGAAGTAGTCTAAGTGTGGTCAAAATGTCATAGGCAAACTCATTAAGTATAGAAAGTTATGGCTATTGGAGTACAGGGTACCAAATTTGGGCAACTAGTGACCATAATGCCCATACAAATTTCTTAAAATTCATACACTTTGTTTCCAGGTACAAAACCAACATGAGCAGTTCCATACTATATAAGACACATAGGGAAACCATTCTTATAGATTTTAAGATACATGGGGAAACCATCCCTATGGATTTTAAGTTATTACATAAGCATCAAACACCATACTCTTCAAAACCCCATAAGAACCAATATGGATAGAATTACAGACACAGACTTCAAACTACACTCCCTTGATCCATATATCATTCACACAATGTACATACAGCATTCCCAACTCATTTATATGCATTTATGCACCACATACATGCCATAAATTAGTTAATATATGCACTAAGATTCTTGGAGAACTTCAAAGGCACTAAGCACTCCAGAGACATGAAGGGACTAGCTGCTGTGTAAGGCAGAAAGAGCCAATTATAAAAATAGCTAATGTGCTCCAAAAATCATGAAAATTTCTAGTTTAAAACTAAAGGTATGGAATTGAATATACCTAAAAGTTCATAGAGAATTTCAAATGACAGATATTAGTTTGAATGCTCTCTTTCAAGTGCTCTTGAAATGGACAGAAAGAGGGGTAAGTTCCTTTAAAGAACATAGTAAGAGCTTATCATTAAAATCTTGAATTCTCAGCCATATACCTGAAATAAAAAGACACAAAAACACAATACATATACAAAAATATGGCCATCCAAATGCAAAAACAAACAAAACACTATCAAATGCAATGCTGGCAGCAACACATCATTAGGGTTAGCTCATAAACAATCAAATAAATAATATCTAATCACTATGGCAGCCCTCCTCAAGCTAGTGCTTGGTATTAGGTGGTTAATTGGTCTTAGTTATTACTAACTTGGGCTCTAGAAACCTCTATAAACACTGCCATCTTAGTGCGTGAGAAATAGTAAGGCTGAAACCTTGTTCATGCACTCCCCCTTAACCCATACTTGGTTCCTTGAGCTTTTTGCTCTCTTCCAAGTATGGTCTTAGCTTCATGGATTCTTGATCATCATCTTAGGAATGTAAACAACCATGAAACATGAAGATGAAACCCTTACCTAAGCTCTGAAGGCTGAAAATACCAAAGAAGACAAGGGTTTCTCTCTTTATTGTTGAATCCGATTACTTTCCATTGTGATTTCTTGGGAGCTTAAGCTATGGTGGCTATGGAAGGTTATGGAGGAGCTAAGGAAGGAACTATGGCTAGTGAGGACCAGAAAAGACCAAGGAAATGCTAGAAATCAAGATATTTTCCTTGGTTTAATTAGTTTAGCCTTAACCTTCATTTAGGTCACTATAAGGATGCCTTAAGCAAATACTTTTTTTGGCTAATCTTTAGCCAAAATTTTTGAGTAAATGAACTAGCTTGGTAAAGGTGGGAAAATGATAAAAATGATCCCTTTTTACCTTTTCAAAGATCAGCCCATCCTTTAGTTATTTTATGGACACTAATACACCAAGTTGTTCTAGGTTGTTAAACAATTAGCCTTTTGCTTCCTTTATGCAATTTAGCCCCAACATACATTTATGTACCATTCAAATCTTTCCAAAAGCTCTCCTTTAAATTTGTAGAATTGAGTATCCAAGCCTTGAAATCTTACAATAAAGTCCATAGGTTACTTGTAAAACAAGCAATCCTTTAGGGCTTCATTGAGGGCCAAGTAACCATTGTGTGAATCTTTTAAGGAGGTGTAGATTATACACTTTACCCCTCACACTTCATTCTCTATGGTGAAAATTATGGTATATAATGGTTTAAAACATAATACATTTATATTGTAATTTTCCCATTTTTGGAGGTGGTAAAATTTCTCCCCCCTTAAAAATTGTGGTCCTCCAAAATTGCCCTTAGCTTGGGGTACTCATCTGGATACCTTTTTAGCATTTCTCTTTTAGTTTCCTAGGTTGCATCTCTTTCAGAATGGTGTAACCATTGTATCTTAGCCATGGGATTCAATTTATTCTTTAGCCTTCTAGTATCTTTAGATAAGATAGCTATAGGTTTCCCTTCAAATGTCAAATTAGGCTCTAACTATATGTCATCCACTGCTATAGCATGCTTTGTGTCCAGTAGAGACTCGTTAAGCACATTGACATGAAAAACATTATGGACACTTGACATACTTGGCAGTAGAGCTAACTTATAAGCCACCTTGCCAACTCTGTCCAATATCTCATATGGACCAATGTACCTTGGAGCTAACTTACTTTTTTTTTTCCAAATCTAATAGTGCCTTTGGTTGGTGTTACTTTGAGCCACACTGTATCACCAACCTCAAACTCTAAGTCTCTTATTCTTTTGTTCACATAAGTAGTGGTCCTTTCATTGGCTATTCTTAACCTTTCCTGTATCTTCTTGATTTTGTTTGTTATTTCTTCAATGATCTTAGGACCCAACTCTAGCCTATCTGAGACATCCACCCAACAATGGGATGTCATGCACCATCTCCCATAAAGGGCTTCATAAGGTGCCATACCAATGGCACTTTGATAACTATTTTTGTATCAAAATTCCACCAAAGGTAAATGTTGGTCCCATTCTCCCTTCAAATCCAAGGCACAACTTCTGAGCATGTCTTCAAGTATCTGAATCACCCTTTTAGTTTGTCCATTTGTCTAAGCGCGGTAAGCAGTGCTCAAGTGGATTTTGGCTCCTAGTGCTTTATGAAAGGCACTCCAAAATCTAGCCATAAACGTTAGACCTTTATCTAACACTATGGAGTCTGGAACTCCATGTAATCTTACTATCTCTTTGGTATACATTTGTGCTGACTTTTCTAATGAGTTTGCGATCTTCATTTGTAAGAAGTGGGCACACTTGGTTAATGATGCCCGTCGGCATCTTCGTTGTACGGCATGGTAAGCCTGAGAGGGACTTCTGGTATGGAGAGACTGGTAGAAGAGACTTCCATCGTGAGATTGCCTAAAATGCTCAAAAGAACAGGGGATAGAAGGTCCCCAGAGTGTGTTTCAGGGGGAGGAGCCTCCGACGCCCAAGCCAGTATCTGGCAAGTGAAGAGTAGTGAATGGAGAGTAAAGAGTAGAGTTCTCTTGAGAGTTCTGCCTCTGTCCTTACCAAGGTCATTTCCCCAAGTATTTATAGGAGGACATTGGGAGAAGTCCGTTTGACAAAGCCCGCTTAGATCATGACACATGTTCGGCCAGATGCGGTCTGTAATTTCAGGGATGTGGATCTCCAGCTGGCGATAGGCCATTTTGGCTAGAAGTCAGGGGTGTGGGAGGCCTGTGTGTCAAGGGCATGTGTGAGGTCTTTGTGTCAGAGGCTCCTTAACCATTTTTGTCGTGTTCACAAGACCTCTTCGGTGAAAGAGACTTCTCCAGGATATGAGAGCTTCTAGCCGAGGTTGCTCCAGTCACTCGGAAAGCCCATCGGAAAAGAGGATCCCCTTCGGAGGATGTTTTCCCCTGCCAAGGATGGTGAGTTTACTCCTCCCGAAGTTGGTCAGGTCATCTTATCGATGGTGGTAGTGTACCATGTTCCCGAGGTCAGTCCCATTATTCCCTGAGGGTGATAGTGGATAACCGAGGTCAAGGGGTCAAGGACTGCGGACCCTCTTTTCCCGAAGTTGGTGCTTGCATTCTTCAAGGGCAGTGCTTCATCAGAGCTTGGGAGTTTGGAGGGTAATAGCCCTTTGGCTATCACATGCCCCCCTCAGAAGACCGAAGTTATATCTTCGGTTATTTGAGCAAATCATGGGAGTCTTCGTGGAAGGTAGTGGTTAGCTTAGTTGTCATGACTAAATTTTTAGTCAAGGTTGTCATCTTCGGAGGGAGTTTTGGCAATCTAAGATGCCTCTCCTAACCGAGGTAGCTCCTCTGGTACTCAAGTGGCTCTCCCAGTTTTTGGCCGAATTTCCGATGTTCTTGAAGTTATTCCATCAGCCCGAGGTGGATATCCCCTTCCTTCGGGCCTGTGTCATTTGTCAGTGAATCGTTATGTCTTTTAATTAGATAGACGTGTCACTTTGGATAAGCTTGCCTAGGCCTTTGTGCTGTCAGGAGGCGTGCCCTTGATTCCTACATAGGGTGACACGTGTCACGCGGTAATTCGAGGACAGTTGCATCGGTTACATCAACTGCATCTCTTCACCTTTGATGGGTAATTATGGCAACGATTCACCTCCAAGGGGTAATTATGGCGACGATCCACCTACTCCCTTCTGCCTATATAAACCTTCCTCTCCTCAAAGTTCCCACTTGTTTTTTTTTCTTCCATTTTGCTCTCATTTGCTCTCAAGCTTTTCTCCTTTTTCTGCGGTAGTGCAAGCGGCGGAGTGATTTTCGGTGAGTTTTTACGACGGCGTTCTCAAATCCTGACTTCGGCAAGTGCTTTGGTGGGTTCTTCTTTCTGAAGTCCTTCGGTTTCTTGTGTTTCTATTTATTCTATTGTTCTGAAGTCGTCTCCTTCTTTCGAAGTCATTCTTCGGCATTGTTTCCTTCTTTTCTTTTCACCTTTTCGAGGTTAGGTTTCTTTCTTTTGAAGGGCTTCCCCCGTTCCGCTCATGTCTGCCCAAGTTGTACCACTTCAGAGAAATTAGCGAAGTGGACAACTAAATTCTTTCTTCCGTCTTACGTGGTTACCAGACTACTTAGGCTTGGCCTGTTCAATTACATGAATAACTCGGATGAGGTTACCATCTTTTGAGCCCAACTGAAGGCCGGACTTCGGTTTCCTCCGTCGAAGATGATTTGTGACTTTTGCCAATTTCATGGCATAGCCGTGAATCAGCTTCCTCCCAAATTTTACTCCTATTTCAATGCTTTCCTTTGCATGCGTGGGGTTTTCAAGATAGAGCCCCACTTCATTATCTTCATGCAATACTACAAGCTCTTTCCGATTTTGAAGGGTGGCTTCTATTTTTTGCTACCTCGGGGATCTGGGAGCAAAAAGTATATGTTCACCTTCGGGACCAAGGACAGCTGGCGAGGGTGGCAGAAGAAATTCTTCTTCCTGAAGGTGGATGAGGCGTGGTCGTATGTGCCGACCAGCTGGGCCTGGGGCACGCTGGAGACGGATGTCGTCGACCCGAGGAAGCTGCTAACTCCTGAGTTGGCAGTGAAATTTGAGGAGTTCGACTGTCGCATCCGAGCTGTCGTAGACTGGGTCCTCGAGGTCCTTCCAAGCTCCTTATACCCTTTTCCCATAAAGTGGAATCTTACGACCGAAGAGGTCTTCGGGAGCTGGGGGTAATCAAGGAGCACAAGACTGACCCCGATATGCTGAAGCCTGCCTTTGACGGGAAAAAGGCGTGGCTGGTGATGCTCCTTTGGAGCGAGCTCACCTACGAAGGCCTTGTTGAGAGTAAGTCATCTTCCAGATTTTGTTATATGTACCCCTCTGGACTTACACTGATGTCTTTCCATTTTTTAGAGATGGGCGATCAGTCCGCTGCGTTTTATAGGTCCCTCTTGTTTGGTCAAGCCGAGAAGGGGGAGCAGTAAAAGAAGAAGGCTGCCCCAAAGAGGAGAAAGACATCGGGAGGAAGGGCATCTTCAGTAAAAAAGTCAAAGAAGGACTGTCTTCCTCCTCCTCCAGAAGGTGACATCGAGGTGCAAGACCAGTCCTCAGTTTGTGCTGACCCACCCTTAGAGCTTGCCATCAGCGCAACTCGTCGGAGCCCCGTCACCTCGAGGGATATCTTGGGAACTTCAGCAGAAGGCCCTTCCGTCGAAGAGCTCGAAGAGCACCGAAGGAGGAAGGGCAAGCAGATCCTTGCTGATGTAGAAGAGGTTGACGACTTCGAGAAGGATGTCGCCGAGGTTCCACCAGGTTTGTCCCTTAGGCATTTTTCTATGAATCTAGGATTTTTCGGCATTTTAGATCTTATAGACGTATGGCTGAGGGATAATGTACTGATGGAACTTCGACGTGATTTTGTAGAGGAACAGGTGGCCGCTGTGTGGATGGTGGAGCACGCCCGGAAGCGGGCCCTTCGGGACTCCCACATCCCAAGGGACAAGGTACCGAAGGAGCCTTTTTGGACCTTCATAAAGGACATGAACCTGTTCTTCGAGGATAGCCAGAAAATGGCTCCTTAGATGGCGAAGGGCATCCTCACGAACACCACCTTTAAGTCCCTTACTGAGGAGTGGCCAAACGAGGAGGTCCTCACCACGAGGACGTCTAAACGCGTTGCCCAGGTAAATTCTGAGCTTTTTGGGACTTAGAAGATTTTTCTAAGGTTTTATAGCCTTCTGACCCTTACTTGAAGTCTTTCTTTTTCATAGCTTTTGGCGTACAGTGGATACTTCAGAGCATGGGTAGCAAAGTAGTCTTCGCTCTGATCTCGGACCGAAGAGCGCTTGGAGAGAGCAAAGGTATTTTGTGCTGGCTCGGTTGTTAAGTACGTCGAGATGAAAAAGATAGCCAAGGAGGAGGTGGCTAAAGTTTGGGAGGAGTTCTTGAGGAGTCAGGAGGAGCTCTTTCAAGATTTCTCCAAGAAAGTGTCTGACCTCGGGGAGAAGGTTATCACGCTAACTTCAGCGAACAAGGCCTCCTGGAAGGAGAAGGAGGAACACTCTGCACTTTTCACGAAGGCCCTCGTAGGCAATGCCAAACTTCAAGCCGAGGTCGATGCGTTGAAGAAGGTGAAGAAGATGAAGAAGCTGAAGAGGGAGGTCGTTGAGTTGAGAAACGAGCTAGATGACTTGTCTGTCGAGAAAGACAAAGCCGATCAAGCAACCAAGGTTTCGATGGGGATCCTCTGTTTCGAGGGGCCTTCCGAGTGACTGGAGCAACCTCGGTGAGAAGCTCTCATATCCGGGAGAGGTCTTTTTCACCTAAGAGGTCTTGTGAACATGAAAAAAATGGTTAAGGAGCCTCTGACACAGAGACCTCACACACGCCCCTGACACACAGGCCTTCCACGGCCCTGACTTATGGCCAGAATGGCCTATGGCTAGCTGGAGATCCCCATCCCCGAAAGTACTGACTGCATCTGGCCGAACACGTGTCATGATCTAAGCGGGCTTTGCCAAACGGACTTCTCCCAATGTCCTCCTATAAATACTTGGGGAAATGACCTTGGTAAGGACAGAGGCAGAACTCTCAAGAGAACTCTACTCTTTACTCTTCATTCACTACTCTTCACTTGCTAGATATTGACTTGGGCATCGGAGGCTCCTCCCCAAGAAACCACCTTTGGCCCAAAGGGCCTCTTCACCAACTCCCCGTCGGGAGAGAAGCCCGAAGTCCACTCATCGGAGTTAAGGGAGTGGGGACTTCCGTTCCGAGTCCTCAATGGAGGATGTACCCCCAGAGGCTGACGTACTGGAGAAACGGGGTCCAAAGGGGCTAGGGCTTCCTGCCGGTGGAGTTCTTCACCAGAAGAGAGATCACAATCCCCTCACCGTCGAAGTTAGTCCCCGAAAAGGAAGCATCGTTCTCTGTTGCTGGAAGCCTCCAGGCAGCGAGAAGAGCCCAGTGCCACCATCTTCAGGGAAAAGATCCTAGAGAGGTTAGAAAAAATGGAGAGGCAGATCGCCTGAAAGCCTGTCTGGTCAAGGTTATTTGAGACCTTCACCGGAGAAGAGTCACCCTTCATCCGGATGGTAGTGTAAGCACCAATGCCAAGCAATTTTCGGGTGCCTCACTTGGAAACCTATGATGTGCGTAATGACCCTCAAGCCCACCTAACCAAGTACAGGCGTAGTATGGTGCTACACGGTACCGATGACGCCACCCTTTGCAAGTGCTTTGAGGTCAATCTCTCCGGCCCGACAACCGCGTGGTACAACTCCCTCACCCATGGAACTGTAATGAGTTTCCAAGAGCTGTCCATAACGTTCACACAATAGTTCATTGGTAGTAGGTTGACGGCAAATATGCCCGTTCAGATGTTCGACTTAGAGCAAAGGAATGGGGAGACCATTTGCGACTATGTCGAAAGGTTCAATCATGAAGCCCTAAGTGTGCCGGACTTCCATCCCAAAATATGCATCCTCTCCATGATAAGGGGACTTTGGAGAGACTCACAACTCTTCTATGAGTTCTGTAAAGACCCCCCGGACACCCTCGGAGAATTCTACCGAAGGGCATAACAACACATGACGGCTGAGGAGCTTAGGATGGGGGGGCCAAAGTCTGAGCACATCCGCCCCGAAGGATAGAACAGCCAACCTCGATATCCAACTAAAGGTGGAGGGAGACCTCGGAAGCAGAGAGGGAAGAAGCCAGTGATGTTCACCCCCTTGAACACCACGAGAATGAACATACTACTGGCAATGGAAAGGCAAGGCACCCAGGTCCAGCGACCGAAGGGCATGACCTTGGAAAACAAGAAAAATATGAAAAAATTTTGTCAATTCCATAGGGATCACGGTCATGACACTGAGGATTGCTTCCAACTCAGGAAGTACATCGAGTCCCTAATGAAGCAGGGCCAACTTCGCTGGTACCTACGGATGCCCTCTCCTAGGGGAAGGAGGGAGGAGGAAAGAAAAGAAGATGAAGACTACGATTCCGACTGATGTCGAAACCGAAGTCCCAAGAAGAATCCTCCACCACTGGCTGGAGTAATCCAAACGATCACCACGGGACTACCTTTGGTAGAGAGGAAGAGGAAAGCCAGGGAGATCTCGGTGATGGAATTCGGTGACCCGTTGAACAAGCTTGTTCAAGAAAATGGGTCTACCGTAGTATTCCCACATGATGACCCACTCTTTGTTATGGTAAGGATTGGGAGTTAGGACGTAAAAAAGGTGCTCTTGGATGATGGGTCCAACGTCGATGTCTTATTCTCCCACCTATTTCCAAGCTTGGGCATCACGAAAAATTACCTCAAACCTGTCATGTCCCCTACCTTCGGGGTAGGTCCTTCCGAACTCCCTATCCTTGGGTGGATTGACCTACCTCTAATGATATGGGGAACTGTGGTTCAGAATAATGGAGAGCTCTTCGCCTCAGCCATGACCAGGTTCATAGTCATTGACGTCCCCTCTTTGTACAATGCAATCCTTGGAAGGCCCCTCGGAATAGAGGATCCCCTTCGGACGATGTTTTGCCCTGCCGAGGATGGTGAGTCTACTTCTCCCGAAGTTGGTCAGGTCATCTTACCGATGGTGGTAGTGTACCATGTTCCCAAGGTCAGTCCCATTATTCCCTGAGGGTGATGGTGGATAACCGAGGTCAGGGGGTCAAGGACTGCGGACCCTCTTTTCCCAAGGTTGGTGCTCGCATTCTCCGAGGGCGGTGCTTCGTCAGTGCTTGGGAGTTTGGAGGGTAATAGCCCTTTGGCTATCAATTAACTTATCCACAATAACCTAGGTTGTGCCATGCCTTAATCTAGTCATAGGTAACCTGGTTAAGTAGTCTATAGTGATGTTACCCCACTTCCTCACTAGAATGGGTAATGTCTATAGTGTTCTTATTGGCGTCTAATGCTCTACCTTTATCCTTTGGCATGTGGCACATTTAGAGACATATGTGGCTATGTCCTTCTTCATGTTTGGTCACCAGAAATGTGTTTTCAAGTCTTTGTACATCTTTCTCACTTCTAAGATGGATATTTAGTTTACTAGTGTGAGCTTCTTCAAGTATCTCATTTCAGAGTTCTTGCTCACAGGGCACATATATTCTACCCCTGAAGCACAGTAGTCCTCGCTTATGGCAAAGGATTCATACAAGGAAACTTTGTTTTCTCTTGAAATCTTCCTCAGATTTCGGTCTGCTTCTTGTGTCTTCCATATCTCCTCAATCCACCCAGACTGAACAGTTAACATATTGACTTGTGCTCCTTCCCAGTATTGCCACTTATGCCAAAGGCATAGAAAACTATTCTCCTCATTGGTATCTGCCGAAGATCGACTTTTTAGCAACCTAGTGTATTTCCTCCTCAAGGCATCTGCCACCAGTTACCTTTCCCATTGGTATTGTCAATGCTATAGTCATAGTCTTTAATAAACTCCAACCATCTTTTTTGCCTCATGTTAAACTATTTTTGAGTGAACAAGTACTTTAGGCTTTTATGGTCAGTGTATATTACAAATGAGCTTCCTATTAGGTAATGTCTCCGTTATTTTAAGGCAAAGAACACTGCAATGAGCTCTAGGTCATGGGTATGGTAATTTTGCTCATGGGGTCTCAATTGCCTTGACCCATAAGTAATCACATTCCTTTCCTACATCAGCATACATCTTAACCCAATCCTAGATGCATATGTATAGATGGTGTAGGACTTGTTTGGATTAGGTAAGATTAACACTATATCTTCAATCAACTTGGTCTTTAGCTCCTGAAATTTCTTTTCACATTTTTCAATCCACTCAAACTTTTGACCCTTCTTGGTCAGTTGAGTAAGGGTTGAAGCAATCATGGAAAATTTTGATACAAATCTCCAGTAATAGCCTGCCAATCCTAGGAAGCTTCTAACTTCCCTTACAATTTTAAGTCTTTTTCACTTTTGCACAGTGTTGACCTTTTTAGGGTTTGCTCCGAGCCCTTGTGCATCAATAATGTGCCCAAGGAAATACACTTCTTTTAACCAAAATTGCCAGTTGAAAAATTTAGCATACAACTGATTGTCCAATAATGTGTTCAAGACATTTCTTAAGTGATGCTCTTGTTCACTATCATCCATGGAATACACTAGAATGTCATCAATGAACACCATTACAAACTTATCCAAATATGGTCTGAACACATGGTTCGTTAAGTCCATAAGTCTAGCAGGGGCGTTAGTCAAGCCGAAAGGCATGGTTGTGTACTTGATGCCCATCGCCATCTTCGTTGTACGACATGGTAAGCCTGAGAGGGACTTCTGGTATAGAGAGACTGGTAGAAGAGACTTCCATCATGAGATTGCCTAAAATGCTCAAAAGAACAGGGGTTAGAAGGTCCCCGGAGTGTGTTTCTAGGGGAGGAGCCTCCGACGCCAAGTCAGTATCTGGCAAGTGAAGAGTAGTGAATGGAGAGTAAAGAGTAGAGTTCTCTTGAGAGTTTTGCCTCTGTCCTTACCAAGGTTGTTTCCCAAAGTATTTATAGGAGGACATTGGGAGAAGCTCGTTTGACATAGCCACCTTAGATCATGACACGTGTTCGGCTAGATGCGGTCCGTACCTTCGGGGATGGGAATCTCCAACTGGCCATAGGCCGTTCTGGCCATAAGTCAGGGCCGTGGGAGGCCTTTGTGTCAAAGGCGTGTGCGAGGTCTCTATTGTGTCAAGGGCGTGTGCGAGGTCTCTATGTTAGAGGCTCGTTAACCATTTTTGTCTTGTTCACAGGACCTCTTCGGTGAAAGAGACCTCTCCGAGATATGAGAGCTTCTGGCCGAGGTTGCTTCAGTCACTCGGAAGGCCCTTCAAAATAGAGGATCCCCTTCGGAGGATGTTTTCCCCTGCCGAGGATGGTGAGTCTACTCCTCCCGAAGTTGGTCAGGTCATTTTACCGATTGTGGTAGTGTACCATGTTCCCGAGGTCAGTCCCATTATTCCCTGAGGGTGATGGTGGATAACCGAGGTTAGGGGGTTTAGGACTGCGGACCCTATTTTCCCAAGGTTGGTGCTCGCATTCTCCAAGGGCAGTGCTTCGTCAGAGCTTGGGAGTTTGGAGGGTAATAGCCCTTTGGCTATCAGTACTCATAATGTCCATATTTAGTTCTGAATGTTGTCATGGGTGTATCCTCCTCTTTTACTCTTAATTGAAAGTACCCAGATCTCAAGTCATTCTTAGAGAAGATCTTTGGTCTCTTGAGTTGATCAAATAGATCCTTAATCCTAGGCAGTGGATACTTGTTCTTGATGGTCATAGCATTTAGCTTTCTGTAGTCAATGCACAGTTTCAATGATTCATCCTTCTTCTTCACAAAGAGAACTGGAGCTCCCCACAGTGAAACACTTGGTCTTATGAACTCTTTTTCAAGAAGTTCATCAAGTTGTTTCTTGACGTCAGTCATCTCTGTGATTGGCATTCTATAAGGAGGTATGGATATTGATGTAGCTCTAGGTTATAGTTTAATCTCAAATTCAATCTTTCTTGAAGGAGAAATACCTGGTAGGTCTTTACAAAAAACTTGTGGAAAGTCTTTCACTACAGGTATCCTACTAACTTCTTCTTCAATCTTAAAATCATTTAATGCATAATATTTATCTTCAAAAATCACAGGAATTTCATCCAGCATTTCTAGTTCTATGCCATGCATTTTATACACTAATTCTTTAGAATTCACTAATGTATGTACTTCATCACTAGGCAATGTGATTTATCTTTTATCACGATCAATATTTATACCATGCATAGCCAACCAATTCATACCCAGAACAATATCATATTTTGGAATGTTTAACACTAACATATCAGTCACAATCTTAGTCTTTCCTATTACTAACTCACAATTCTTAGCTAGTTTGTTAGTGAAAAGTCATTGACTACTTGCTGTTCTTATTAGAGATATGTTTGGCATGAATTCAATAGGTAATTCCAAAGATTCAGCTAACTTCCTAGCCACAATTGATGCTGAGGCACCAATATCAAACAATGCACTAATAGGCATACCATTTAAATAAATGTTACCTCTAAGTGCCCCTTGTTGGGATGTCTCCCCTTTGTCAATCTGGAATACTCTTCCAGCTCTCTGCACTTGTGGCCTTAGTACTGCTGGAGCACTTCATGGTTGAACATCTTTGGCAACTGGCATATTAGGCCTATTCTGGCGTTGCTCCTCTTGCCCTTTTCTTTGGACAAAAGGGTAGTCTCTAACCTAGTGATCCAAAAAGCCACATCTAAGACATGCTGTGTCTCAAAGTAACAGGGCTTTTTGCCATGAAATTTCTTGCATTGAGGACACCTTGGGCCAACAAACTTACTCTTGGCCTTGCCATCCGTACTAGGTTTCCCAACCTTGGCATTGTCCTTACCTTTCATTGGCTTCTGCAGTCTTCCAGCCTGGTTGGTCTCTTCTGGTCCACTAGGAAGCCATTTACCTTCATACTCTTCCTATTCCACCAATAAAGCCTTCTAAAAAGCATCATGATAGGTAATGGCTTTAAAAGGCCTAACAACTCTCTTGATATCTAGCCTCAGACCTCTAACAAGCCTCTTTGCTTTAAGTTCTTCCAAACCGTGGTATTGTGGTTCATACCTCACAACTTGGTTGAACTTATGTTCATATTCTAAAACACCGATGTTGTCTTGTTTCAATGCATCAAATTTACCCTATTTTAGGTTTTTGTTAGCATTACTTATATACTGGTCTTGGAACATCCTTGTAAATTCAGGCCATGTCATCTCTAGCTCATGATCTACTCTTTTGCCTCTCTGGGCAGCATACCTATCTCTAACACTTCTCCACCACATTTCTGCACTACTTACAAGACTGTAGGTAGCTAAAGAAACTTTCTTTGTTTAGATCAAATGCATCATCTTGAACATCTTCTCAATGAATCATAGCCACTCCTCAACTTTCTCCGGTCCAGCTCTACCATCAAATTGTGGAGGTCTTATGCCTTGAAACCTCTCTAACAATCTAACATCGTTAGAGCCCTCAAGATCTTTAGCTCTGTGCCTCCGGGACCTATGTGTTCCCTTAGACTGCTGATGCTTTCTAGGTCTCTTTCTTTCTCTCATTTCACTAAGGTTCCTAGCTTCTGAGTAACTGGCCCTTAACACTTGACCAATCTTAGACCTGATTCTTCTGCCTCTGGGATGTCTTCTATCTTTATCTTCTTCAAATTTTTCATCCTCATTTCTTTTGGAATGAACATTCACTAGGTTGTTCCAAACGACTTCTTGGTTCTATCCTGTGGTAATGCCTACTCTACTTGGACTCCTTGTTGTTGAGATTGCAATAGCCTTACTAAGTTTTCATTCATCTGGGCTAGATTTTTTTGTATTTTGACCCACACCTGTGGTACATTCATTTCAGGTGCTAGGTTTTCCACCTCGTGAACCCTTGGCTGCTTTTGTACACACCTTCTATTTCTATTGGCCTGCCTTTGCTCAGTAAGAGGTCTTAGGGGTCCCTAATTCCCTCTCCTTGTGGCTACCATTTTCCTGTTTCATGATTAATAGAAGAGCGCAATATATACTGTACATTAGGTACTTGGCACTAGCAGTTGACAAAACTAAGTTATATCTATGTAACTATGTGCATGCATAATGGAACTATATGCAACTACAATTCAAACCATGCTTTGATAGTAATTTTTGTTACCACTCTAAATGCTTTTATACAGGGATCAGGTTTAGTAAGCTTAAGTCCTAGGCAACCCATTTCCTGTACACCAAGCAGAACAAGCACACTATATTTGTCCAAGTGGCCCTCTTGGACTTTATGCATATCTATGTATATTCATCCAGCCATCACACATATATTCACATACATTTTCATCTGTAAGTAACAATGACAATCAAATTCTTTATTCCTGGTCAGTATGGAATTTGGAGTAAAATCCCCAAGTGCATGTACAATGAAATGCACACTTGGCGCTATTGGGGCCAATTATTCATGTGTCTTAACATTCATACCATGTGCAAGTCAAATTCTACCCATGTCGTCCTCTGCCCTAAAGGTGTTAAACCCTTTAATACACATAATAATTGATAGGGAAATAGGTTTGAGACCTTAAATCTATCCAAGATTGCCATTATGGACTTTACACTTAATCGGGTAAAATTGATGATATGAACATTACCCAGCAAAATCAGCCAATTTTGACATGCCATAACTCTAGTCACAGAGCACCAAATGGCATGATTCTAAAGAAAAATTATTCATCTTGAAGCATTCTAAGTGTGGTCAGGTTTCATGGCCAAACTCATTAAGTACAGAAATTTATGACTATTGGAGTACAGGGTACCAAATTTGAGCAACTAGTGACCATAATGCCCAAACAAAATTTCCTAAAATTCATACATTTCATTTCCAGGTACAAAACCAACATGGGCAATTCCATACTTGTCTTATACACATGGGAAAACCATTCCTTTGGATTTTAAGTCTTTACATAAGCATTAAACACCATACTTTTCAAAACAGCCCATAAGAACTGATATGGACAGAATTACACACACACACACACTTCAAACTACACTCCATTGATCCACATATCATTCACACGATGTACATGCAGCATACCCATCTCATTTACATTCATTTATGCACTACTTACATGTCAAAACTTAGTTAATACGTAGACTATGCTTGTTGGAAAACTTCAAAAGCACTAAGCATTCAACTTTGAAGGGATCAGCTGCTGTGTAAGACAGAATGTACCATTACTAAAAATAGCTAATGTGCTCTCAAAATCATAAAATTTCTAGTTTACAACTACACATATGGAAGTTAATATACCAAAAATTTCACAAAGAAATTCAAATGATAGCTATTAGTTTGAATGCTCTTTTTCAGGTGTTCCTTAAATGGACCAAAAGGGGGGAAGTTTCTTTAAAGAACTTAGTAAGGGCTTATCATTAAAATCTTCAATTCCCAGCCATATACCTGAAATAAAAAGACATAAAAACACAAAAATATAGCACATATACAAAAATACGGCCATCCAAATGTAGGAACAAACAAAACACTATTGAACGCAATGCTGGCAGCAACACATCATTAGGTTTAGCTCATAAACAACAAAAAAACAATATGTAATCACTATGACAACCCTCCTTAAGCTAATCCTTGGTCTTAGGTGGTTAATTGGTCTTAGTTAGTACTAACTTAGGCTCTAGAGATCCCTACAAACACTACCATCTTAGCGCACAAAAAATAGTAAGGCTAAAACCTTGTTCATGCACTCCCCCTTAACCCATACTTGGTTCCTTGAGCTTTTTGCTTAGTTCCAAGCATGGTCTTATCTTCAAGGATACTTGATGATCATCTCAGGATACTAAACAACCATGAAACACAAAGATAAAACCCTTACCTAAGCTGTGAAGGTTGAAAATACCAAAGAAAGCTCAATAAACCTGAAAACTAGGGTTTTTCTCTCTCTTGTTGAATCCAATTACTTTCCTTTGTGATTTCTTGGAGCTTGAGCTATGGTGGATATGGAAGGTTATGGAGGAGCTAAGGAAGGAACTCTAGCTGGTGAGGGCCAAAAATGACCAAGGAAAGGAAAAAGATAAAGATATTTTCCTTGGTTTAATTAGTTTAACCTCAACCCTTACTTAGGTCACAATAAGGATGCCTTAGGCAAAGACTTTTTGGCTAATCCTTAGCCAACATTTTTGACTAAATGAACCAGCCATGGAAGGGTGGGAAGATGGTAAAAATGATCCCTTTTAACCTTTTCAAAGATCATCCCATCCTTTAGTTATTTTGTGGACACTAATACACCAAGTTGTTGTAGGTTGTTAAACAGTTAGCCTTTGCTTCCTCTATGCAATTTAGCCCCAACATATGTTTCTATACTATTCAAATCCTTCAAAATGCTCTTTTTTAAAGTTGGACAATTCAGTATCCAAGTCTTGAAATATTACAATAAAGTGCATAGGTTACTTGTAAAACAAGCAATCCTTTAAGGCTTCTTTAAGGGCCAAGTAACCATTGTGTGAATCTTTTACGGAGGTGTAGATTATACATTTTACCCCTTACATTTCATTCTCTTTGGTGAAAATTACGGTATATAATTTTTTATAACCATTATACATTTATACTATAATTTTCCCATTTTTGGAGGTGGTAATACTAGCGGCCAAAGCCGATGGCCCCTAGTAACAAATAAAACATGTAGAAGTATTGCCAGTATCATTAGGACCATTTTCAATCACTGAAGATGGGAAGCAAGGTTGTAGAGATAAAGTGTGATGAGGATGAGTATGATTCCGATCGATGAAGGAACCGCTGAGTCCTCAAAGGTAGCCACCTCCTCCTATAAGGGTGATTCAAACTATCACTATAAGACTTCCTTCATCGGAATGAAAAAGGAAGGCAAAGGAACTAGCTACCCTCAGCTTTGCAAAGGCACAAAATCTGTTCATGAGATCTAATGGAACCACCATCAACTTCCTTTACGATGGATCTTTTTCTAATCACTGCCCAGATAGCAATTTGGGATGTAAAAATGGTCCTCTATGATGATGGGTCAAATGTTGACGTGTTGTTCACTCACATACTGCGAAAGCTAGGGATATTGGTAGAAGTCTTCAAACCAATGGTGTCCCCAAGAAATGGGGTGGGCCAGCCTTGATGAACTTTTGATCTTAGGCTTTATTGATCTACCATTCGTGGTTAAGGGGAAAGGCGTCACGAGTAGTGATGAGCTGTATGCTTCGGTAATGATGAAGTTCATCATCATCGATGTTCCCTCGCCATACAATGCCATGGTCAGGAGGTAAACTCAGGGGATGCTGTACATGAGGTCTAGTGTAAAATACCTAATTGTGAACTTCGAATCTAATAAAGGTGATGCATTTATCTTTATTAATCAAGATGAAGTTTGAAAGATCTTTCTAAGGGCACGCCAGCCTCCCGCAAAAAAAAAAGGGTTGATGCCTCAATAGGAATGATGTCAGAAAGGCCACAGGCAGACATAGGGCTAGGGCCGAAGGAGTAGATGTCAAAATAGAGAGCTTAGAGCTTGTTAAAGACTAAAGTACCAAAATTTGGAAAAATGTGCCCGTTGGGGAAAAAGCTGTGACACGAGCACCGTGCCCCTGCCCGAGAAGCCCTGTGAGAGCTGGTCTCACAGTGGATTGCAATTGGCTAGTTGTGTATGTGTGTGGATTAAATCCCATGATACTAGTTGATTAACCTAGAATATGCAAGATGCATGCTCTTATGCTTTTACTTGGTTTATTAAAACCATAAAACATTAACTCGGCCGATTAATTTTCTACACAAAATAAATACAAATAGCCAAAGCATATAAAATCAACATTTGTGTGAGTTTACTACACATAACAACTCGTGAGAACATTCATACATAAAGTATACTAATGCCCTCACCCAAGAGCAATACTAGCGTCGAGGACTCCTCATAACATAGACTATGGAGGCAACTAACATACTGTATAACTACAAGCCTCTACTGAGCTCTCTTTAACTTAACTCCCACCTTGGATACACATCCCAGTGGCGAGTCTCAAAAGTCCATGCCAAGTGCTACTAGGCTTTCCAGCCAAAGGAAGATACTAGTTAGTACTGTTACTTGACCAACGAGCTAACTAAATACACCATGTAGACTAGAATCACAAGGATTCTCAAATGTGGTACTTGTACACACAAAAGAACACTACCGCGATAATCCTCAATGATTACCCAGTCTAGCAACTTCAGGCTCGGCATAACCAAACTAGGGAGTGGGAATTTGACAATTCTCAGTAAGGGGTCTTTATTGTACCTGCAATAAAATTACTAGGATTGGACATATGATGAACATATGTAACCTTGCTGCTGGCTCAGACAGCATAAGGGTCTGATATATGCACATATAACTAGGCCTTTGAGACCTCTCCTCTAACCAGTCCTCCTCACGGTGCATCACTTCGTGCCTAGCGAGTTTTGATCACTAACCCGCTCCTAGCAAGCCGAAGCTTACTAGATGCAATCATGTAGCCTTCCCATAGTCGTTATGCAGGGGAATTATGGTGGAACTTTGTAGACTAGGCCGCAGGGACTAGTTGAACAAGATTTCACCTTGCAACCTCATGGCTATGGCATGGCTAGGTTGCCAAGGGTTCTAAACCTCTCACCTGGGCTTGTAATACCTTGCTGTGATCATTGCAACATAGTTTCCTTTAAAACTTGCCTTCACTTTGAGTTAATATAAATCTAATAATGGGGCATTTTAAGTGTTTTTAAAACATGGAGGTGATAGTGCTCCCTCTTAGCTTCGTGTGGAATCTTGAATCACCTCAATCGGACACCCGAGCGAAAAGTTATGCTGAAAACAAAATCGGGTGTCAAATGCTGTCTTGGTGACGCGTCGCCACAGTTGTTGACGTTCTGCCAATTTTCTGAGGTCTTGGTGACGCGTCGTGGGAACTCATGGAGATTGACGACGCGTCGCCAAACCTGCAAAATGCCTAGAAAAACTCCAGTTTTGCTGCTATGAACTTTGGACACTTCCTACACATATTAAACATGCTTGGAATGCCTCCAAATTTCATATACACATAGAACATGTTGCATAGATCACAACCAACTATCACAAGCCAATCCATGATGTCTTATTACATCAATCTAATCCTCCCAATTCCTCTAGTCCACCATAATTCAACAAAAACCTTTAACTAATGCCATAGCTAAAACCACTCAAATTCTTCAAGCAAACTCAAGCTATTGGCATTAAATGAACTTGAAAACATACTCCCCTTACCTCAACTCGAAGTAACAAGAAAGAATCAATCCCTTTTTCGTTCAACCAAGCTCACCAAAGTTCTACACAAGTTCCAATAAAAAACAATGGCACTAAACATCAAAACTAAACTCTCTAACCAAAACCCAAGCTTCAAACTAACTAACAAACATGAATTCAATCAAGAACACATTTCTTACCTCGTTCAAAAATAGGGGATGGGGAAAAACGTCCTTCCAAGCTTCAAAATCATGATTCCAAGCTTGAAATTGGCTCCTCCAAGCTTATACACCTTGAATTGCACCTCTTGACACCAAGATCACTTGATTCCAAGCTTAATTTGAGAGAGAAATGAGTGAGGGAAGGTTGAAAAAGTGGTTATGGCAGCCTCCCCTTCTCTTTCCCTTCTTAAACCCTTACTTAGCATCAAGGCCATCAAGGTTTCAAGTTTAATGCAATTAAGCCCCCCATCATTGTAACTTAGTCATTCTTGATTAAATTCTTGTCTATTTTTCAAGTTTGAGTTAAGGTTGAAAGTTAAGTTCTAAAAATTCATTTTAAAACACTCGGGACCCGTCCCGGCTATTCAGGATGCAAAATTACCATTTTTTCGCTGAACTTCGTTCAGTGCTTTATTCTTTTCGGAACTTAGAGAACTTTGCTAAACTTCTCTATTCTTGCTATGTAAACTTGAATTAAGGTTCTAAACTTAATTTAGAACACTTTACCTTCCTCAAACATGCTTCCCACTAGAAGGGCCATAACATTCTCCCCTCCTTGAATTTGGTCCCCCAAATTCTGTTGCAACTCCGGAAAAATACTAGGATACCTTTTCAGCATATCCTGCTTTGTCTCCCAGGTAGCTTCCTCCTCACTATGGTTAGACCAAAGGATTTTAACCATTGGAATCCACTTAGTCCAAAATTTCTTGACTTGCCTATCAAGTATTTGAATGGGTTTCTTTTCATAGGTCAAGTCTTCTTGAATGGGTATCACTGAAGGATTAACTACCTGTTCTGGTTCCATTGTGCATTTTTTGAGTAGACTAATGTGAAACACGTTATGCACTTGAGGCAGGTTAGGTGGTAATGCTAACCGATAAGCAACCTTCCCTACCTTCTCCAACACTTCATAAGGTCCAATATACCTAGGAGCCAACTTGCCCCTTTGCCCAAAACGGCTAACTCCTTTCATGGGTGACACTTTCAGAAGTACTTTGTCCCCAACTTCGAAACACAAATCTCTTCTTCTCAAATTTGCATACTTGGTCTGCCTGTCATTGGCTGTCTTGATCTGCTGCTGGATCAACTTAATCTTAGCTGTAGTGTCAGCTATGATTTCAGGTCCAATAATTACCTTGTCTACTGGATCTGCCCAACAATGAGGTGTCATACATCGCCTCCCATACAAAGCTTCATAGGGCGCCATTCCAATAATAGTTTGATGACTATTATTATAAGCAAATTCGATCTGTGGTAAATGCTGATCCCAATCACCTTTAAAATCAATGACACACATCCATAGCATATCCTCCAAAGTTTGAGTCACTCTCTCGGATTGTCCATCAGTCTGAGGATGAAAAGCAGTACTGAGACTAACTTTACTTCCCAATGCTTCTTGAAAAGCATTCCAGAATCGTGATGTAAATCGAGGATCTCTGTCAGATATAATTTGATCTGGTATCCCATGAAGTCTCACAATCTCCTTGAGATACAACTGAGCCAACTTCTCCAATGTATAAATGATTCTAATAAGTATGAAGTGTGCCGACTTCGTCAGTCTATTAACCACTACCCATATAGCATCATGCTGATTTAGGGTACTCGGCAACCCCACTAGGAAATCCATAGTAACGGATCCCCATTTCCTCACTGGTAGAGGTAGACTCTAAAGTGTGCCTGCTGGTTTCTGATGTTCAGCTTTAACCATCTGGCAGGTCAAACACTTTGCCACATGTCCTCGTACATCCCTTTTCAATCCTGACCACCAGAAATGTGTCTTCAGGTCTTGATACATCTTACTAACACTAGGGTGAATATTCAAAGTACAACTATGTGCCTTCTGTAGGACTTGCTGCCTAAGTCCATCGACATTTGGTACATAGAGACGATCTCCATAATGCAATATTCCATCCTTGTATCTGAATTCTTTCCTCGCAGTGCCAAGCTTCGCTTCTCCTGAAATCTTCTTCAACAATGGGTCTTTCATCTGACCGTCTTTAACTCTGACTAACCAAGCTGATTGGACTTCCAAAATGTAGACTAGGGATTTTTCTCAACTTTGCCATAATTCATGCAAAGCTAAGAAACAGTTCCTCAATACTCCTTCGGAGGAGTCCGTAGCCTGATCCTTGGACAAGATCATTCCCGTGTACTTCCGACTCAATGCATCTGCTACCACATTTCCCTTGCCCGCACAGTACTCAATCGAACAGCCATAATCCTTTATGTATTCAATCCATCACCGCTGTCTCATATTCAGATCCTTCTGGGTAAATAAATACTTCAAACTCTTGTGATCTGTGAAGCTTCTGAACGATCTCCACATCAAATAATGTCTCCACAACTTCAGTGCAAAAATCACTGCTGCTAGCTCAAGATCATGAACAGGATAGTTCAACTCCTTAGGCCTCAGCTGTCTCGAACCATAAGCAATCACCTAATTGTCTTGCATGAACACACACCCCAATCTGGAACCAGATGCGTCAGTATAAACTGTAAAAGCTTTGTTCGGATATGGCAAAACAAGTATAGGTGCACTGGTCAATCTTTCCTTCAACTCCATGTAAGCTTCTTCACACTTCAGTGTCCACTCAAACTTCTAAGTCTTTTTGGTCAAGGCTGTCAATGGTGTAGCTATCATAGAGAATTTCTTTATAAAACGTCTGTAGTAACCTGCCAAGCCTAAGAAACTCCTGACCTCAGTAACTGTAGTTGGTCTCTTCCACTCAACTACTGCTTGAACTTTTTCATGATCAACTAAAAAACCCTGAGCACTGATTAAATGCACCAAAAACTGGATCCTCTCGGACCAAAACTCACACTTAGACAACTTTGCATAGTACTCATTATCCTTCAGCACTTGCAAAACTGTTCTAAGGTGCTTCTCATGCTCTAATGTAGACTGTTAATATACCAAAATATCATCGATGAAAACTTCAACAAACTGATCCAGAAACGGCTTAAAGATCCGAGTCATGGCTTCCATAAATACTGCTAGAGCATTCGTCACACCAAACGGCATAACTGTAAATTCATAATGTCCATACCTCGTCCTGAAAGCAGTTTTCGGGATATCTTCCTCCTTAACTCTGATATGAAAATACCCAGATCGAAGATCAATTCTGGAAAACACCTTTGCTCTTCTGAGTCTGTCAAATAGATCATCAATTCTAGGAAGTGGATACTTATTCTTGATTGTCATTACACTCAACTTTCTATAGTCGATGCACAATTTAAAAGTTCCATCTTTCTTCTTCACAAATAACACCGGAGCTCCCCACGGTGACACACTAGGTCTTATAAAGCCTTTCCTTAGAAGTTCCTCTAACTGTTTCTTTAATTCATCCATCTCAGGAGCTGACATCCTATAAGGTGGTATGGAAATAGGCTCAACCCCTGGTTGCAGATGGATTGCAAACTCAGTATCCCTCTTAGGTGGTAACCCAGGTAACTCTACTGGAAACACCTCAGGAAACTGATTAGCTACAGGAATTTTCTCTAGTTCCTCCCCTATAGCCACTCCATTCAATGAATAATACTCTTCTTCACCAAGTATGGGGATAGTATCCATACGTCTAAGGTGTAAACTCTTAGCACTAGATGCCAACCCTCCTGTGCAAGTCACTCTAGCTCCTTGAGCATCAGTAATGTCGACTGAGTGATTCGTACAATCAATTTGTGCCTTATGCCTACTCAACCAATCCATTCCCAACACTAGATCATAAGACCTCAATTCTATCACCCATAACTCACAACAAAAATCATAGTCGCCTAACTATAAGGGATACCTAGTAACCACTTTATTGGTTACAATAAAACCCCTCCCTGCAGTCCTGATGAGTTTCAACTCACCCAAGATTTCTCGCTGCAATTTAAACTTATCTACCAAGGCAGAAGATATCACTGATAGAGTAGCTCCCGTATCAAATAGCACTCTAACACTACCATTCTGAAAAGTAAAATTACCTCGAACGGCAGCTGGTTCTTTGGCCACTTGACTCGTCAGGGTGAAAACCCTCGGCTCAATTGCTGCTGCTGCTACACCAGGCCGATTCCCTATGGCAAGGGGTACAGGGGGTAAATTTTGGGGCGGACCTGACATCGGTCTAGTTCTTGGGCATTGCCTCGCCCAATGTCCTCTCTGACCACAAATATTGCAAGCATATGTCCTTAGAGTACATGGTCTTCCACCATGAAACCGTCTGCACCTAGGACATAAACCTGTCTTCCTTCTCTTGGATGGATCTTGGTTTTCCACCATTGGATGCTTCCCAGCACTTTTTCCTAGGTTGGCTAGTCCAACCTCCACCTGTTAGCTAGATGCTCTGGAATCCTCAAATTCCTTTTCTAAGGCCAATGCCTTCTGAACCACCTGGCGATAGCTCCTGATATCCACCATCGCCATATACCTCCTGAGTATAGGTTTCAAACCTTGGAAAAACTTCTTAGCTTTCAGCTCATCATTGCCCAACATATATGGAGCATACCGGATAAGTGAATTGTAGCGCTGCTCATACTCCCGCACAGACATATTTACCTGTGTCAGATTTTCAAACTGAATCCTCCTCTAATCCTGTGCAGCTTCGCTGATGTACTCATGTCTAAACTTCTTCTTGAAGTCTGACCACTTGACCACCTTTTTCTTGTGCTCTGGCCGAGTACCATTGCTTTCCCTCAACAACTCCATCACATCATCCCACCATAGACTAGCCCTTCCTCTCAGAAAGAAAGGCACTAGAATTGTCTTCTGCTCTGACTCATAACCACCACAAGTGAAAAGTCTATTCATTCTATACAACCAGTCCTCTGCTCTGTCAGGATCACCTGTCCCATCAAAGCTCGGTGGATCAATAGTCTTAAATTTCTCCAACAATCTCATATGATGTGGAATGTCTCCCCTCCTTGGAGCCTCAATCACCTCTGGTTCCTCTTCCTCCTCATCAACATGATTTCTATGTCCATGAGCCCTAGGCACTTATTGTTGCTTGGCATGCCTTTCTTGATCCTGATGTGGATCATTCCCCTCCTGGACAACACCTCTGTCCTCATAATCCCTGAACATCTCTGTCACAAGGGTGTTCATACCCCGTGCCACTTGGGCCATCATCTCTGTCAACCCTTGTAATACCCTGGATATCTCATCCAACCTTGCCACAACGGGGACTCTAGAATCTTCACCAGGTTCCCTAGTTCCCCTTGAAGCTCCTGACCTAGTGTCAACCATAGCAACCTGCAACCACAGCCAGACAACATTCCCCAGATGTTGGTCAGCACTAACTTCCTAGCACTTGGACTTTCCAATCTAGATCTCAGTCTTAGCCTCCAATATCTATGAAATGAGTCCTAACCTCTGATACCAAAAACACTGACACGACCGCCTGTGCCCCTGCCTAGGAAGCCCTGTTAAAGCTGGTCTCACGGTGGATTACAATTGGCTAGTTGTGTATGTGTGTGGATTAAATCCCATGATACTAGTTGATTAACCTAGAATATGCAAGATGCATGCTCTTATGCTTTTACTTGGTTTATTAAAACCATAAAACATTAACTCGGCCGAGTAATTTTCTACACAAAATAAATACAAATAGCCAAAGCATATAAAATCAACATTTGTGTGAGTTTACTACACATAACAACTCATGAGAACATTCATACATAAAGTAGACTAATGCCCTCATCCAAGAGCAATCCTAGCGTCGAGGATTCCTCATAACATAGACTATGGAGGCAACTGAAATACTGTATAACTACAAGCCTCTACTAAGATCTCTTTGACTTAACTCCCACCTTGGATACACATCCCAGTGGTGAGTCTCAAAAGTCCGTGCCAAGTGCTACTAGGCTCTGCAGCCAAAGGAAGATACTAGTTAGTACTGTTACTTGACCAACAAGCTAACTAAATACACCATGTACACTAGAATCACAAGGATTCTCAAATGCCGTACCTGTACACACAAAAGAACACTACCGTGATAATCCTCAACGATTACCCGGTCTAGCAACTTCAGGCTGGGCATAACCAAACTAGGGAGTGGGAATTCGACAATTCTCAGTAAGGTGTCTTTAGTGTACCTGCAAGGAAATTACTAGGATTGGACATATGATGAACATATGTAACCTTGCTGCGAGCTCAGACAGCATAAGGGTCTGATATACACACATATAACTAGGCCTTTGAGACCTCTCCTCTAACCAGTCCTCCTCACGGTGCATCACTTCATGCCTAGCGAGTTTTGATCACTAACCCACTCCTAGCAAGCCGAAGCTTACTGGATGCAATCATGTAGCCTTCCCATAGTCATTATGCAGGGGAATTATGGTGGAACTTTGTAGACTAGGCCACAGGGCCTCATTGTTGTAGACTAGTTGAACAAGGTTTCACCTTGCAACCTCATGGCTATGGCATGGCTAGGTTGCCAAGGGTTCTAAACCTCTCACCTGGGCTAGTAATACCTTGCTGTGATCATTGCAACATAGTTTTCTTTAAAAATTTCCTTCAATTTGAGTTAATGTAAATCTAAAACTGGGGAATTTTAAGTGTTTTTTAAACATGGAGGTTATAGTACTCCCTCTTAGCTTCGTGTGGAATCTTGAATCACCTCAATCGGACACCCGAGCGAAAAGTTATGCTGAAAACAAAATCGGGTGTCAAATGCTATCTTGGCGACGCGTCGCCACAGTTGTTGACGTTCTGCCAATTTTCTGAGGTCTTGGTGACGCATCGTGCGAACTCATGGGGATTGGTGACACATCGCCAAACCTTCAAAATGCCTAGAAAAACTTGGGTTTTGCTGCTATGAACTTTGGACACTTCCTACACATATCAAACATGCTTAGAATGCCTCCAAATTTCATATACACATAGAACATGTTGCATAGATCACAACCAACTATCACAAGCCAATCTATGATGTCTTGTAACATCAATCCAATCCTCCCAATTCCTCTAGTCCACCATAATTCAACAAAAACCTTTAACTAATGCCATAGCTAAAACCACTCGAATTCTTCAAGCAAAATCAAGCTATTGGTGTTAAATGAACTTGAAAACATACTCCCCTTACCTCAACTCGAAGTAACAAGCAAGAATCAATCCCCTTTTCATTCAACCAAGCTCACCAAAGTTCTACACAAGTTCCAATAAAAAACAATGGCACCAAACATCAAAACTAAACTCTCTAACCAAAACCCAAGCTTCAAACTAACTAACAAACATGAATTCAATCAAGGACACATTTCTTACCTCGTTCAAAAATAGGGGATGGGGAAAAACGTCCTTCCAGGCTTCAAAATCATGATTCCAAGTTTGAAATTGGCTCCTCCAAGCTTATACACCTTGAATTGCACCTCTTGACACCAAGATCACTTGATTCCAAGCTTAATTTGAGAGAGAAATGAGTGAGGGAAGGTTGAAAACGTGGTTATGGCAGCCTCCCCTTCTCTTTCCCTTCTTAAACCCTTACTTAGCATCAAGGCCATCAAGGTTTCAAGTTTAATGCAATTAAGCCCCCCATCATTGTAACTTAGTCACTCTTGATTAAATTCTTGTCTATTTTTCAAGTTTGAGTTAAGGTTGAAAGTTAAGTTCTAAAAATTCTTTTTAAAACACTCGGGACCCGTCCCGGCTATTCAAGATGCAAAATGACCATTTTGCCGCTGAACTTTGTTCGATGCTTTATTCTTCTCGGAACTTAGTGAACTTTGCTAAACTTCTCTATTCTTGCTATATAAACTTGAATTAAGGTTCTAAACTTAATTTAGAACGCTTTACCTTCCTTAAACATGCTTCCCACTAGAAGGGCCATAACAAGCTGAGCTTGTAGATTTCCTAGAATCACACAAAGACCCCTTTGCTTACTCATCGAAGGATATGCTTGGAATAAATTCGAGTGTAATCCAACACAGTTTGAACATCAACCTTCTCGTAAAACTAGTAAGGCAAAGGAAACGAACCATAGGCCTGAACAAGAGGGCCTTCATCAAATAGGAGACGCAGTAGCTCCTTGAAGAAGGGGTGATAAGAGAGGTTGAGTATCTTGATTGGTTAAGTAACATGGTAGTCATCACAAAAGAAAAGAGTGATAAACTTCGAATGTGCATTGACTTCACTAGAGTAAATGATGCATGCCTGAAAGACTTATATCTAGTACCGTCGATAGATCAATTGGTAGATTCCACTTCTATGTACAGGATATTGAGTCTTTTGGATGCTTTCAGCAGATATCATCAGATCCAAATGAATCCAGTTGATGAAAAGAAAATTTAATTCATGACCAATAATGGTACCTTCTGTTATGTGCGAATGCCTTTTGGACTAAACAATGTGAGGGCCACATAACAATGGCTAATGAATAAAGTGTTTGCAAAGCAAATTAGTGGAAATGTGGAGGTTTACATCAATAATATGATAGTAAAAAGCTGAAGCAACCCAGACCATGTTGGTGATCTATGAGGAGGCATTCAAACAATGCAGAAAGTTCAGCATATGTTTGAATCCTGAAAACGTTGCCATCAGCATGAAGGCAGGTAAATTCCTGTGTTTCATGCTCTTGACACGTGGCATAGAGGCTAATAAAAGTAAGGTGAAGGCTTTCCTCAAATCCCGAACTCTGACCTTGGTCATGGACATACAAAGGCTTACTGAGAAAATAATAGCCTTGAGTTATTTTATCTCACGTTATGGCGATAGATGTAGGCCATTCTTCAATACTCTTACAAAAGAGGCAAAAGACGACATCGAAACCGAAGGTCCTTCAAATCCTTGGAACAAAGAATGCCAGACGACCTAGGAAATAATGAAAGCATGCCTAGCTAAATTACCTATTCTTACATAGCTGAAAAAAGGTGAGCCCTTTATCCTATACTTGGCTGTTAGTGAAAGGGTAGTAAGCCTCATCTTAGTGTATGAAGATGAAGTTGGAAAACAATGGCTTGTATATTATGTGAGGAAATCACTTCATGAGGCTGAGGTAAACTACCTGATGCTTTAGAAGGCCATATATGCTTTGGTTTTAGCAGGGCAATGCCTTCGGCCTTATTTTCAAGGCTATTCAATCATAATTTAAAGTAATCTCCCTTTCTGGGATGTGATCAAGAAAGTAGATCATTCGAGAAGACTTTCAAAATAGTGCATAGAGCTTAGTGAATACAACATAAGTTACAAGCCAAGGAAAGTGATCAAGGCACAAGGGCTTGTAGATTTTATTGCTGAATTGCCTCCAAATCTTGAAGAGCAAGCTTTGGTTGATGAAGAATGTGAGCCAAAGTGGGGCCTATTTATCAATGGAGCATTAGGAATGGCACGCCAAGGCGTAGGTATAAACTTGAGGGGGCTAGAAGGAATGAAAACATTCAAGGCAATCTAATTTGGCTTCCAAGTGACAAACAATGTGGTTGAATACAAAGCCCTCATCAGTGGACTATGCCTCGCTAGGAGTATAGGCATTAAGTCTCTTTGAGCTTATAATGCCACACAGCTGTTAGTTCGGCAGTTAAGGGGGAATATAAGGTCAAGGAGCAGAGACTCAAGAAGTATTTCAACCTTGCAAAAGACCATGATGGAGAAATTTGGCAAAGTGCTCGTAGAGAAAGTTCCTTGACTAGTGAATGCACAAGTAGATACTCTAGCTAAGACAAATGGGGGCATAAAAGAGCAAAAAGTGCCAAGCATAGATGTAAACTACATAATGAACATTCAAAAAGGGTGGAGAGCACCACTCTGGAAATACCTCGCCAAAGGAACGATGCTTGATAACACACTTGAAGCCTCAAAAGTCATGAGAAAGGCTGGAAGGTATTTCCTCATTGGCGAAGAGCTTTATCGGCAAGGCTACTTCAGTCCCCTGCAAAAATGCATCAGAGAGGCAGATGTAGAGTTTGTCCTAAAAGAAATACATGAATGGAGGTATGGTTATTCATGTATTTCTCACATCAGGATAGACACCTTGGCTAGTGTTATACTTCGACAGGGATATTTCTAGTTGTCCCTAAGACAAGATGTGCGTAAACTTGTAAGTAGCTATGAAAAATGCCAATGCCATGCTTCTAGACAAAGGATGCCATCCAAAGTTGTGTTTCAGGGAATTATCCTTGTCCCTTTATAGTATGGGGCACGGACCTCATAGGCCTACTTCCCACTGCTTTGGGTGGGGTGAAGTACTATGTTGTGGTAGTAGATTATTTCATAAAATGAATAGACACTGATCCATTGGCATCTATATCAGCTAAGGAGATCAAAAGGTTCATATGGAAAATCATTATACGCAGGTTTAGCCGTCTAAGGATATTGGTGGCCGACAACAGAACTCAGTTCACCAACAGAGGTTTCCAAAAGTTTGCCACCAATTTTGGCATCAGGATACATTTCACCTCAGTAGCACATCCCTAAAGCAATGGCCAAGTTGAAGTCTCTAACCAAACCATCAACGATGGGCTGGAAAAATAACTATGAGAAGCCAAGGGGAAACAGCTAGGGGAGTTGGCTAGTGTTTTATGGAGCTATCGGATGACTCCAAGAAAGGCAACTCATGAAACTCGATTCTCCCTTGCCCATGTTACTAAAGCACTAATTCCAGTCGAGGTAGAACACCCATCCTTAGGATTGCAAATCTTCAATAAGGAAACAAATAATGTAGGCCTAAGAGCCATACTGGACTTATTAGAAGAGCACTGATAGTTGGCCAAACTCCGAAGATATGTATTTCAGCGAAGAATGGCTGCTTCCGCAAACTAGAAGGTCAAGCTAAAGGGAATCAAAGTAGGGGACTTGGTGCTCAAAGCCATTGAAGTTGAGCCTTGAAAACCTGGGCACGGGGTACTAAGGGTGAACTAGGAAAGGCCTTACTTGGTCATCGCCAAAGTCAAGCTAGGAGTCTTCAAATTGAAAGAAACTTTTGGAGAAAAGTTGAAAAACACATGGCATGTAGGTTGTCTAAAGAGGTACTTCACCTAATTTAGCCAAAGTGCAATAGAGACAAGTATTGAGTTAAAAACTGTATGGAAAAGGAAAACTTTCTTGGGAAGAGCTTGCCTAGACTCATGAGTTAAGTCCTGGTACTTAGAAAAATCATGAGAATAATGAAAGTCCTTACTATTATGGAAACAAGTGAAAAAAGGCCAAAGCTCTAAATAAACCTCGACCACTAAGCCAAACAATGGAGTTAAACTCTAAATCCCAAAGAAATATTCTAACTCTATGAGACACATGGAGAAGTTGAAGGAACAATAGTGCATCACAAAAAAAAGTGAACGCACTGGTAAATCCTTCAATGTACAAATGCCAAATGGGCAAAGCACAAAGGCAATAAATGGGAAAAAGTTGAGGGATGCTACTTAAAGGATACGAGAAGAAGAATAATAACCAAATAAAGATCTATTTAGATTGGAAATGATGATCTATGGCAGAAATACAAGCAGGTGCTAATGACAATAGCATGCAAAAAATAGAGGAAAAGGAAGAAAATAATATAAAGGAGCAATGAAGTCAAGGGTGTACACCTGCGTTGTCTTCCGTCTCCTCTTCCTCTTCTTCATCCTTCTCCTCTTCCTCCTTCTCCCTGGTTCTTTCATCATTAGTAAGGCCATCGAGCCCCTTGAGGTACTCATCTTTGGACCATACTAATGCTTCATCCTCAAGCCTCTAGAAGGCATTTAGGTAAGAAAGGTTAAAATGAGGGTGCCTCTCTAGAACTTGATAGCTGGCAAGGCAAAAGCCATCTCAAAGTCCTTAGACGATGATATTAGTGATCTTTTGCAGCTCCTCCCCTAGCCTTTTCTTTTCCAGCTCCAGTACCTTGATCCTTATCTTGACTTCACAAAGCTTCTTTTGAAGGTCCTTCTTGTCCTTCAAGTATCGCTTCACTTTCAAGTCAAGGTCATCATGGTTGACCTTCACAAATGTCATGATTGATGGACACCATAGAAAGTTGGTGTCTGTGGCCCTTGATGCGAGAGTTGGCTTCCTAGACGATGCCCTTCATCTCCTTGCCAACTTGGTTCTTAAGTTCTGCAAGCTCGGCGATAGCCTTATACTTCTACTTGCCAAACTTGAAGGCCTTGCTGGCAAGGGCTCCTTTTGCTTTTGCCAGACTCTCCACGACCTTGTTCCGAATCTCCATTTGCTTTGTGATAAAGTCCCAGAAGTATATCAAAATGACAAAGAACTACCAAAACAACAATTTATCAATAGCAGAAGGTGAAATAAACCTTTGCAAATTAGTCGATCAATGCCGTAATAATGCACTCCTCATTCGAGACATCTTCCGTAAATTCCTGGAAGATGGCATTCATTGTCACCACTCAGTAAAGCTGTGGGATCATCCTCCTAAATACGTCATGATCGAACAGAGACATATCCCCGGTGACGTCCTAAATAGGTGACCTCAAAACAACCTCCTTCGGTAAGTGGGTGCTTTTTATAGCGGGGCAAGCCTCATGTTCTGCCAAACACCCTACAGGCAATGTGTCCCTTGGATGGTCACGCCAAAGTTCATTTACTACGTTATCCGCGAACGAATCTTTGATCAAATTATAAGTTAAAAGGTAGTTGAGAAAGAGGGGAGTTGAGGTGAATGAACCATGAAGAGGAACTTCGACATTCTTAGAAGTGCCTTCATTGTCCAAAATCCCAACAGTGTCTTTGACCACCACTCAAGCTCCATGGCTTTCTTCTTCTATCTTTTTTTTTGGTCCTCTTGGCCAGCTAGGGCTTCTTCGGTCAAGGCTCCCAGCAGAGTTACGGTAGTGCCTAGGCTTAGCAGGGAGTCCTCCAGAAGAGGGAAGCCTATGTCTAAGGGAGTTTTTTGCTCAGGGGCCACCTCTGTGGTAGGAACATTGGTGGACAAAGATACTGTACAGGCCTTCTTTGAGGAAGGGCAATCGGAGGCCTTCCTTCTAGGCTTCCTCTTGGTAGCCATCTTTCCATCAACCTTCTAGGCCTTGGCAAGAAAGGCATTCCAATAAAACTAGGTGCTGAAGTCCTCATCCACCTTTATAAAAAGGAAAGCATCAGTGTGAGTTGGCCAAAAAGAAAAACCATAATGGAAAAACACTTATGAGAAACAAAGGCAAAGTAGCAAAGTTCCCCCTTGAAGTAGTTGCACTAAGATTGGGGCCTTGAGGGATCATCAGCTTTAGGGAGATCAACCGAAGTAAAAGGAAAAAGAGGATCACTGGGCTTTGATTTCACCATGGGAGGGGGGCAGATGTGAAGGGCACAAAGAACATCTGCCAACGTCAAACCCCACTTGATGGGAAATGGAAAAGGATTTGCTCCTTAATCTAAGTCTCTCTAATCTACCACTGCCTGAATTTGAGCGTTGAAGTCATCAAAATGCTTCTTCAACTTTTTGTTTAGAAGAATTAATGGGTCATCCATGTCCACCTCCAAGTTCCTTAAAGCCCACTCACCCGGTATCCCTTAGGACTCCTGTACGGACATAAAGAAGTACCTCTTCTGCTAGTTGCGCTAGCCATATTGGGTGCCGAACATGAAGAAGTACTTTTTGCCCCTAAAACCCTGGGGGAGCATAAAATAAAAGGACCCCTTCGGTACAGTGAGCAATTTGTAGTACCACAAAAAATTAGAAAATGTTGTTCTTACCCGAACACACTATTCATGCAAAGATATGCATTAAGTGAGCATAAGAGTACAAAGGAAGCTGGTTGACTGCGATCCCGTGGTCCTCGCAGAAGTGTTTCATGATAGGATGGGGGGGATATTGAAGCCTAATCTTTAACGAGGTCTTGAAGACAGCGATCTCACCCTCACAGGGTTGATAGCTCATTTACCCTTTGTTTAGCACCAGATCAGCGGCCTTAGCAGGAAAAGAATACTTCATCTTCCACTTCACAACCCTCTGCAGTGTGGCAGTGCTAAGATGAGCATCCACAGATTCGTAGTTGCCCTTAGAAGTGATCATCGCCTTGGGCATTCGTCTAGTTCAGTTAAAGGAAAAATGATGGCATTAAAAACAGGTCTCACCTAGAAATGGAAAAACTTCACTGCAAGCTCACTAGAAAATTAGAGAAACTAGGGAGTGAAAAGAAGCAAGTGTAAGCAGAGAGCAAGAGATGAATTCCCCACTGGATGGGGTATATACATCCTCTAAAGAAGTGTGATCAAGCATTACATTGAATAAAGATATGAAAAGATGAAAGTACCCCTCTACTTGTTCGGTTTCGGGAGCCAAACAGCGTAGCGGAATTTAACCGAAACCCTCCAGGATCCAAGTGAAACGGGGTAAACCGGGTGTTCAAAAATTTTCATACCTAATTTTTGGTTGAT
Source organism: Aquilaria yunnanensis (assembly GCA_039654915.1). Taxonomy (NCBI): domain Eukaryota; kingdom Viridiplantae; phylum Streptophyta; class Magnoliopsida; order Malvales; family Thymelaeaceae; genus Aquilaria; species Aquilaria yunnanensis. The sequence goes on from CM077598.1 coordinate 83,759,993, forward strand.
ATCTCTCACTCAACTGTAGAGTCGAATCACAAAACCATAACAGTTGACGTGTTCAAGCTCTCTATGGTATCCACACGAGCCACTCTGGATCACCACGCTTCCACTGCATCCCGGCAGATGCATTTCTCTTGCGTTCGTAGTGCTAGCTTGCGTCCTCCAAGAAATTGCAAGAGAAGAGTGCGGCTGTCCTTTTGCGAGGCTAGGGCAAAAAGACCTGTGAATTTCTCACTAAGAGTTATATTTATAGTGAGACTCAACTTCTAGGCCTAATGGGTTTCAAAGCCCTAATCCAATTAGGCTTTAATTTCGGGCTTAATAATGGCTCAACTATTGGGCGCATTATTAATCCGAAATTATTGTGAAACGAAAAACCCAAATTATTAGCCCATGCACTCTAATGATCCAAATAGCTCTATGTGTGTGACCTAATAGGCTCTTACCATGTTGACAATGATCATAAATCACATTTATGATCATAAGCAATTAGCGGTGTCTAGCAACACATCATTGCTACCCAAGTGACAAGATTGTAGATGATTCGACTAAACCTTTTTGATCATCACCGATATATGCTATTGTCCCTTTGTCCAAGATATCAAAACTAAGCACGAGACATGGAATGTGTCACTCTCGAATAGCCCAATCTTTGGTTTCTTGATTACCGACTAGACCAACTTAAACGGATGACGTTGATATCGTATATCAACTCATCCGAGCATGGCCATGTATTTTCTAAGTCTCACTCTATCAAGGGGCCCAAGGATATTGTTGGGTTTCGGGAGCCAAACAGCGCAGCGGAATTTAACCGAAACCCTCCAGGATCCAAGTGAAACGGGGTAAACCGGGTGTTCGAAAATTTCATACCTAATTTTCGGTTGAGATCTCTCACTCAACTGTAGAGTCGAATCACAAAACCTGAACAGTTGACGTGTTCAGGCTCTCTATGGTATCCACACGAGCCTCTCGGGATCACCACGCTTCCACCACGTCCCGGCAGATGCGTTTCTCTTGCGCTCGCAGTGCTAGCTTGCGTCCTCCAAGGAATTGCAAGAGAAGAGTGCGGCTGTCCTTTTGGGAGGCTAGGGCAAGGAGACCTGCGAATTTCTCACTTAAAAGTTGTATTTATAGTGAGACTCAACTTCCATGCCTAATGGGTTTCAAAGCCCTAATCCAATTAGGATTTAATTTCGGGCTTAATAATGGCTCAACTCCTTGGCACATTATTAATACGAAATTAAAGTGAAACCATAACCCAAATAATTAGCCCATGCACTCTAATGATCCAAATAGCTCTACGTGTGCGACCCAATAGGCTCTTGCCATGTTGGCAATGATCATAAATCACATTTAGGATCATAAGCAATGAGCGGTGTCTAGCAACACATCATTGCTACCCAAGTGACAAGATTGTCGGTGAATCGACTAAACCTTTATGATCATCACCGATATATGCCATTGTCCCTTTGTCCAAGATATCAAGACTAAGCACGAGACATGGAATGTGTCACTCTCGTATAGCCCAATCTTTGGTTTCTTGATTACCGAGTAGACTAACTTAAACTGATGACATTGATATCATATATCAACTCATCGGAGCATGGCCATGCATTTTCAAAGTCTCACTCTATCAAGGGGCCCAAAGATATCACTCCCGTTACATAGGAGGGACAAATCCCATCTTGATCATACAAATCCCTCCGCATGATATGTGACATACCCAATGACCTCCTTCAAGTTCACTCAGTTACGAGCAACAAAGGAAAGTATCAAAGTATGTGACTCACATGTAGGGAACCTTGATGATCTTAGGTCGAAGGACTACATATACCATGATCACTATGAGAATCACTTATGACACTCATATAACGATCCATGAAGTGTTCTCATGGTGGGTCGGTCCAGTACACAAGTTCTCCAACTTGTACCCATATGTAGACTACATATCTCATATTAGTCTCCACATATGCTAGTCATTATGTATTATTGCAACCCGCTCCACAATAATACTAGACTAGGGACGTTTAAGAATATCATTATTCTAGGGTTACAATTATGTTTATTATGTTACGCAGAAACAAAACAACAAACAAAATTGCTGGATTAATGCCTCAATAAAATATCATGACTCAATGTGCAAAAATACAATCATCTCATGACTGGCTTTTTGGGCATAACACTAACAATCTCCCACTTGCACTAAAAGCCAATCATCCATGTATCTAATACCGATGGATCTAGAATGGCTATCATGCTTCTGCTGCGTAAGGGGCTTTGTCAGTGGATCAGCAATGTTGCTGTCTGTCGAAGTCCTGCATATCCTTACATCACCCCTCTCGATGATCTCCCTGATGAGATGATAGCGTCGAAGTATGTGTTTGGATCGCTGGTGAGATCGAGGTTCCTTAGCCTGTGCGATTGCTCCATTGTTGTCACAATAGAGCTCTATCGGGTCAACAATGCTTGGAACCACTCCAAGTTCAGTGATGAACTTCTTGATCCAAACTGCCTCCTTCACAGCATCAGAGGCGGCAATGTACTCAGATTCTGTTGTAGAGTCAGCTACTGTCTCTTGCTTTGAACTCTTCCAGCTTACAGCACCACCACCAATACAAAACACATAACCAAATTGCGATCTAAAATCATCCTTATCGGATTGGAAGCTTGCATCGGTGTAACCCCTTACAACGAGCTGATCTTCACCTCCAAAGACCAAGAATGCATCCTTAGTCCTTCGTAAGTACTTAAGGATGTTCTTAACAGCTGTCCAGTGACTTTCACCGGGGTTCGATTGGTACCTACTCGTCATGCTCAAAGCATATGAGACATCGGGACGAGTACATATCATGGCATACATGATAGATCCAATTGCTGAGGCATATGGAATCTTACTCATGCGCTCTCTCTCCTCGGTTGTACTCGGACACTGAGATCTAGAAAGAGTGATACCATGTGACATGGGCAAGAATCCTTTCTTGGAATCTTGCATGCTAAACCTCTTTAGCACCTTGTCAATATATGTACTTTGACTTAGGCCAAGAAGCTTTCTAGATCTATCTCTATAGATCCTGATGCCTAACACATAGGCTGCTTCACCCAGGTCCTTCATAGAGAAACATTTCCTTAGCCAAGTCTTCACAGACTGTAGCTCAGGAATGTCATTCCCGATGAGTAGTATGTCATCTACATACAACACCAAGAAGACAATAGCGCTCCCACTAACCTTCTTGTAGACACAAGGTTCATCTTCATTTTTGATAAAACCAAACTCTTTGATTGCATCATCAAAACGAAGATTCCAACTTCGAGAAGCTTGCTTCAGTCCATAAATGGACCTTTGCAATTTGCACACTTTATTGGCATTCCCAGGAGTGACAAAACCCTCAGGCTGTGTCATGTACACATCCTCAAGTAGCTTTCCATTTAGGAATGCAGTTTTGACATCCATTTGCCATATCTCAAAATCATAGTGTGCAGCAATAGCAAACAAAATTCGGATGGATTTAAGCATAGCAACTGGTGAAAAAGTTTCATCATAGTCAATACCATGAATTTGCTTGAAACCTTTTGCAACCAATCTTCCCTTAAAGGTAATCACATTACCATCCATGTCAGTTTTCTTCTTGAAAACCCATTTGCACCCTATAGGTTTTACCCCTTCAGGTGGGTCAACCAAAGTCCATACTTGGTTTTCATACATGGATTCCATCTCGGATTTCATGGCCATTAGCCACTTCTCAGAGTCAGGCCCCAACATAGCTTGTTGGTAGGTTGTGGGCTCATCTTGATCCATGAGCATCACATCACCGGTGTGAGTCACGAGAAATCCATATCTCTCGGGCTCACGCCGAATCCTACCAGTCCTACGTGGGCTTTGTGCTACAGGAATAGACTCTTGAACCACAACATCTTGTGGTGTCTGTTCAGGTTCCATTTCAGGTTCAATGTCTCCTTGTTGTTCTTGAATTTCTTCAAGTTCTACTTTCCTCCCACTAGTTCCTTTAGAGATAAACTCTTTCTCCAAAAAGACACCAGTTCGAGCAACAAACACTTTTTGCTCAGAGGGATTGTAGAAATAGTAACCCTTTGTTTCTTTGGGATACCCAACAAAAAGACATTTTTGAGATTTGGGCCCTAGTTTGTTAGAGGATTGACGTTTTACATAAGCGTCACAGCCCCAAATCTTCATAAAAGACAAATTAGGACGCCTCCCACTCCATATCTCATATGGTGTCTTTTGAACCGATTTAGATGGAACTCGGTTTAGTGTAAAAGCGGCTGTCTCTAGAGCATGTCCCCAAAAGGAGTTTGGAAGGTCAGCTTGACTCATCATGGAGCGAACCATGTCTAACAGAGTTCGATTTCTCCTTTCAGAAACACCATTCCATTGAGGTGTACCTGGTGGAGTGAGTTGTGATACTATACCACACTCCTTCAGATAGTCAAGGAATTCTCGATCCAAGTACTCTCCACCTCGATCTGATCGAAGCACTTTGATACTCTTCCCGAGTTGATTCTCTACTTCATTCTTGAATTCTTTGAACTTTTCAAAGGATTCTGACTTGTGTCTCATAAGATACACATAGCCATATCTGCTGAAGTCATCAGTGAAAGTAATGAAGTATTGGGAACCTCCTCTAGCTTGTGTAGACATAGGGCCACATACATCACTATGTATGAGTCCTAGTAAGTCATTAGCCCTTTCACTTTGCCCTGTGAATGGGGCTTTGGTCATCTTGCCCAACAAACATGACTCACATGTCTCATATGATTCAAAATCAAATGAGTCCAAGAGTCCATCCTTATGGAGCTTGGATATGCGGGTCTCATTTATATGGCCCAAGCGACAGTGCCAGAGATAGGTCGAGTTTGAATCATTTAATCTGACCTTCTTGGTATTCACATTATAGATTGGATCTTCAAGGTCTAGAACATACAACCCATTGCTAAGTTGAGCACTACCATAAAAGATTTCATTCAAATAAATAGAACAACATTTGTCCTTTATTATAAATGAAAAACCTTTCTTGTCCAAACAAGAAACAGAAATCAAATTTCTACTAATAGTAGGCACAAAGTAGCAGTTGTCTAATTCTAAAACTAATCCACTAGGTAAAGTGAGAACATAAGTCCCTACGGCTAAGGCAGCAACCCTTGCTCCATTTCCAACACGTAGGTCCACTTCACCTCGGGCCAATCTTCTACTTCTACTTAGATCCTGAAGTGGAAGTCTTACTTCCCTTTTCCTTAGCAAGTTCTTCAAGATAGAGCTTGCAGTTGCGCTTCAAGTGTCCAGGTTGCTTACAATGGAAGCACTCCCCTTCCTTTGCCACACCACCCTTTGGTTTCAGTGCAGCTGAAGAAGAACTAGCATTGGACTTTCCATTAGCTTTATCCTTCTTCTTGTTGGCTTTTCCCTTTCCCTTGCCCTTTTGAACCATCAAAATGGGCTTAGCCTTCTTAAGGTTTTGCTCAGCAGTTCTCAACATGTTGAGCAATTCAGGGAGGGACTTGTCAAGGTCGTTCATGTTATAGTTCATGATGAACTGACTGTAGCTTTCAGGCAACGATTGCAAGACTACATCAATAGCCAACTCTTTCTGAAGAGCAAATCCCAAATTCTCAAGATTCTCAATGTACCCAATCATCTTGAGCACATGAGGACCCACGGGACTTCCCTCAGACATCTTGCACTGAAACAATGCCTTAGAGGTCTCAAACCTCTCATGCCTAGCTTGCTCTTGGAAAAGCATTTTGAGATGTTCGATCATATCGAACGCCCCCATGTTCTCATGATGCTTCTGAAGCTCAGATTCCATGGTAATAAGCATGAGGCATGCAACATCCAAAGCATCATCAGAATGCCTCTTGTGAGCATCCCTTTCAGCTCTTGGAGCAGTGGCAGCAGGCTCATTCGGAATGGGCTGCTCTAGGACATATGCCTTTCTCTCTTGTTTGAGGACTATCCTCAAGTTTCGGTACCATTTGAGAAAGTTGGTCCCATTCAGTTTTTCCTTCTCAAGGATCGATCGCAACGAAAGTGTTGATGTGTTTTGTGCCATGGTTATCTACAACAGTAAATATGCAGTGTAAGAGTCATGTATTTTAATTCATTTAATAAGGACTTTTATTAAACGATACTCCCACTATTTTCCTCAAAATAATAACCCTCGGTATTATTTCCGAACACCTCGGCGCTAAGGTATTCTAGCGGGCCAAGATCCATATTTGACCACAACCTGAGTCAGCTTTGGCTTTTCTCTCAAGTTACAGCTATTTAGGTAGGCAACTCATTGCCAATTGCATCTTATGCAACTCTTGGATAGTTGGGTGAACAACACTTGTCCAAGCTCATCTCATGAACTTAAGCCCAACTCTATGCCTCTAAGTCCCTAATCCTATTAGGATGACTTAGTTAAGTCGAACCCAAAGTTAGCAGTTTGGATATCACTATTATCCCATCGCGCCTTACCAAGATGAACATAGGTGCTTTGCTTTGGCAAACCCACCTAATGTTGATCAAAGTCTTGACGAGTGCCAACATTTGGAAGGCATCACATTTAATGACTTAATATTTGTTTGAGGGATTTTTCTTTTGATCTCACCAATTTGTTATCTCCGGTTGTTTTATACATGCATCACATACAAATATAAAACATGCATCTCATGCTTACAAGAAATAAACGTGACATGGTTATAGCCCAAACTATGCGATATTCTCAAGCCAATGAGAATATCATAAAAGCCTAAGAAAAGAAAAGAGTCTTCACAAGCTCCTTCTCTTCCTTTCTTGGCTGCTCTTTTGTTGTCACCTCCTTGGACATACCACCTTGGATGAGCCCATAATGCACCATTACATCAATAATAGAAACCTCGAGTTACATTCGAGGGGAGTAAGGTGAGAAGAGAATGTACAATGAGAGTGATAAGAAAAGGCACGACTCGCAGGCCGTATTTACAAGTACAACCAATCAAGGGCTATAACCATGCACCATGCTTCAAACACTAATCAGCATATCATGTCAAATCTCATTCAACAAAGATGCATGCCAATTTTTGCGTGTTGATTAACCATTTTTATTTATGTGGCGCTTCGCATACGGCGGTCCCGCTGGCCGGTCAGCGGGCGGTGGTTCCGCTGAGATCTTACAACAAAAATTGTCTTACAATTGCTTAGCCCGAAATCTTCTATTTCGAGAAAGTAGGCACCCGAGACTCCTCCATTCGAGCCACCAAAAATACCTTACTTTCGGTGCCCGAACAGGCCGAATCCGAACAAACCTAGGGTTTTTGCAACTATTGCAAGAATCCTAATCCATATAGGTATCTCATACCTATCAATTTCGGTTAATCTCATTAACCAATTTGTGTCGTTTCTTCATATATCTCATATGTTCATTACGAATTCCGGTTTCATGCATCATGAATCAATCTAATTAATCATGGCCGAAAACCAATCGAAGACATAGCATCATGCGATTCAACACTCAATCCCGATTTAGGGTTTCACCAGTAGCTCTGATACCACTGTTGGGTTTCGGGAGCCAAACAGCGCAGCGGAATTTAACCGAAACCCTCCAGGATCCAAGTGAAACGGGGTAAACCGGGTGTTCGAAAATTTCATACCTAATTTTCGGTTGAGATCTCTCACTCAACTGTAGAGTCGAATCACAAAACCTGAACAGTTGACGTGTTCAGGCTCTCTATGGTATCCACACGAGCCTCTCGGGATCACCACGCTTCCACCACGTCCCGGCAGATGCGTTTCTCTTGCGCTCGCAGTGCTAGCTTGCGTCCTCCAAGGAATTTCTCACTTAAAAGTTGTATTTATAGTGAGACTCAACTTCCAGGCCTAATGGGTTTCAAAGCCCTAATCCAATTAGGATTTAATTTCGGGCTTAATAATGGCTCAACTCCTTGGCCCATTATTAATACGAAATTAAAGTGAAACCATAACCCAAATAATTAGCCCATGCACTCTAATGATCCAAATAGCTCTACGTGTGCGACCCAATAGGCTCTTGCCATGTTGGCAATGATCATAAATCACATTTAGGATCATAAGCAATGAGCGGTGTCTAGCAACACATCATTGCTACCCAAGTGACAAGATTGTCGGTGAATCGACTAAACCTTTATGATCATCACCGATATATGCCATTGTCCCTTTGTCCAAGATATCAAGACTAAGCACGAGACATGGAATGTGTCACTCTCGTATAGCCCAATCTTTGGTTTCTTGATTACCGAGTAGACTAACTTAAACTGATGACATTGATATCATATATCAACTCATCGGAGCATGGCCATGCATTTTTAAAGTCTCACTCTATCAAGGGGCCCAAAGATATCACTCCCGTTACATAGGAGGGACAAATCCCATCTTGATCATACAAATCCCTCCGCATGATATGTGACATACCCAATGACCTCCTTCAGGTTCACTCAGTTACGAGCAACAAAGGAAAGTATCAAAGTATGTGACTCACATGTAGGGAACCTTGATGATCTTAGGTCGAAGGACTACATATACCATGATCACTATGAGAATCACTTATGACACTCATATAACGATCCATGTAGTGTTCTCATGGTGGGTCGGTCCAGTACACAAGTTCTCCAACTTGTACCCATATGTAGACTACATATCTCATATTAGTCTCCACATATGCTAGTCTTTATGTATTATTGCAACCGCTCCACAATAATACTAGACTAGGGACGTTTGAGAAAATCATTATTCTAGGGTTACAATTATGTTTATTGCATTACGCAGAAATAAAACAACAAACATAATTGCTGGATTAATGCCTTAATAAAGGTTGTCCTAGATTATGAGCACAAATTCAATCAGTTGGTGAGGTATGCTCCTCAGTATCATGGACCGGCGGAGTTGAAGGCCAAAAGATTTGTTAGAGGCCTAAGGTCACACATCAGAAAGGTTGTAAGACCTTTTGGATCAATCACCTACTATGAAGTAGTGCCGAATGCTCTATTAGTAGAGCAAGAGGAGTATGAGACTAGGTCTTTTGCCAGTGGACCAGGGGAAAGTAGCCAGGCAGGAGGCAATCAGAAAAAGAAACCACATGGCAAGGGAATTGCCAAAAGTTCCCATCTTGGTGGTAAGGGCAAAGTTAAGGGGAAGTACCCTGGCCTAAGGTGCCATAAATGTAAGAAGCTTCATGGAAATAAACCTTGTTATTTTGATACTTAAGCTTGCCTAAGGTGTGGTGCAATGGATCATTATATCAAACATTGGCCACATGTGTAAGGAAGAAGGCCAAAAGGCAAAGGTCCAGTAAGACCTGCTGGAGCAGGACCTAGAGAGGCAGCACCTAGGGGGGACATTAGAGACCAGTTCCTCTAATTCAAAGGCCTCCTTTGCAAAGAGTTGGTAGAGTGTTCCTAGTGGAAAGGCCAGAGACATCACAGCAGGGAGGAGCAATAAGAGGAAACATTTATCTTAATGGTATGCCTGTTAGTGTTCTGTTTGATACTGGTGCATCTGTGTCTATAGTGGCTAGGAAACTTGTTGATGCCATGAAATTGCCTAGTGAAACCATGCCTAGGATATCCTTAGTGAAAACAGCTGGTAGTTAGTGCCTTTTCACTAATGACCTAACTAAGGATTATGAGCTATTAATAGGAAAGACTAAGGTTATGACTAGTTTGCTAGTGTTGGACATTCCTAAGTATGATATAGTGCTGGGTATGATTTGGCTTGCTATGCATAACATAAGAATTGATTGTGCTAAGAGAGAAATCACATTGCCCGATGGTGAAGTGCATGCATTAGTGAATTCTAAGGAATTAGTGTATGAAATGCATGGCATGGGCCTAGAGGTACTAGATGAAATACCTGTGATTTCTGAGCATGATTATTGTTATGCATTTAATGAATTATACTGTGAAGGGGAAGTGGACAGAATACATGTAGTGAGAGACTTTCCACAAGTCTTTCCTAAAGACCTACCAAGTATTCCTCCACTAAGGGAGATTGAGTTTGAAATCAAGCTGTACCTAAGAGCTAGTCCAGTATCTATTCCTCCTTACAGAATGCCTATCATAGAGATGAATGAGCTCAAGAAAAAACTTGATGAACTTCTTGAAAAAGGGTTTATAAGGCCAAGTGTTTCACCGTTGGAAGCTCCAGTGTTCTTTGTGAAAAAGAATGATGGATCATTGAGACTATGCATTGACTATAGGAGGATTAATGCAGTGACTATCAAGAACAAGTATCCACTCCTTAGTATTGAGGGTCTATTTGATCAACTCAAGGGAGCTAAGATCTTATCCAATAAAGAATTGAGATCTGGATACTTCTAGTTGATAACAAAGGAAGAGGACATTCCTAAGACTGCGTTCAGGACCAGATATGGGCATTATGAGTACACAGTCATGCCATTTGGTTTGACTAATGCCCCAGCTACTTTCATGGACATAATGGACAGGGTGTTCAGACCACATTTGGACAAATTTGTGGTTATGTTCATTGATGACATCCTAGTGTATTCTAAGGATGAAAATGAACATGAACATCATCTGAAGATTGTCTTAAATACTTTGTTAGAACATCTGCTTTATGCACAGTTATCCAAGTGTGAATTTTGGATAGGGGAAGTGTCTTTCCTAGGACACATCATAGATGCACAAGGCATTAAGGCAGACCCTGAAAAGGTCAAGGCAATGCAAGAACAGGAAAGACCAAAGACTGTAAAAGAAATCAGAAGATTTCTAGGATTAGTTAGCTACTACAAATGATTTGTATCAGGATTTTCCATGATTGCCTCAGTTCTTAGTCATTTGACCAAGAAGGATAAAAAATTTAGGTGGACTAAGAAAAGTGAAAAGAGTTTCCAGGAGCTCAAGAAAAGGTTGATTGAAGCTCCAGTATTGATTCTTCCTGATCCAAGCAAGCCTTACATCATCTATACAGACACATCTAGATTTGGGTTAGGTTGTGTACTTCTGCAAGATGAAAATGTCATTGCTTATGGGTCAAGGTAGTTGAGACCCCATGAGCAAAATTATCCTACCCATGACCTAGAGCTGGTAGCAAAGATTTTTGCTTTAAAGCAATGGAGACACTACTTGATGGGAAGTTCCTTTATGATCTACACTGACCATAAAAGCCTAAAGTACTTGTTCACTCAGAAAAAGTTGAACATAAGGCAAAGGAGATGGTTAGAGTACATCAAGGGCTATGTCTGTAGTATAGAGTACATAAAGGGCAAAGGCAATCGAGTAGCGGATGCCTTGAGCAGGAAGTACAAGGGTCTTCTGAAAGTAGGATCCATTGTTGATCATGATAAGCATAATAGTTTGCTATGCCTATGGCATAAATGGCATAAGTAGGAGGAAGCCCAAATCTACACATTGACAATCCAATCAGAATGGATTAAGAGGTCAGAACGGGACAGGAGATAGATCCTATTTTGAAAAGGATATCATGAGAGGAAAAAGGTTCCTTGGATGAAACCTTTGCCTACAATAAAGGATTACTGTACTTCAAGGACTGAATCTATGTGCCTAAAGAACCAAAGCTCAGGGATGAAATACTTAAAGAAGCTCACACAAGTAAGTTGAACATCCATCCAGGAAGTGAGAGAATGTATAAAGACTAGAAGACTCACTTATGGTGGCCAAATATAAGGAAAGACATAGTTACTTATGTCGCCAAACGTGCCACATGCTAGAGGGTAAAGGTAGAGCACCAGAAGCTAGCTAGTACCCTACAAACTCTACCTATACTAGTGAAGAAGTGGGGAAACATAACCAAGGACTTTTTGACTAGGTTGCCTATGACAGATTAAGGCATGATACAATCTAGGTCATTGTGGATAGGCTAACCAAATATGCCCACTTCTTACCTATGAAATTGATCGATTCTCTGGAGAAGTTGGCTTAGATGTATATCCAAGAGATAGTGAGGCTACATGGAATACCATATTCCATTGTATCTGATAGATATCCAAGATTTATAGCTCAATTTTAGAGTGCTTTTCACCCTCAAACTAATGGGCAAACTAAACGGGTGATACAAATATTGGAAGACATGCTCAAGCATTATGTGTTGGATTTCAAGGGTGACTGGGACCAATACTTGCCATTGTTGGAATTCTCATATAATTATAATTATTAGAGCACCATTGGCATGGCACCTTATGAAGCATTATATGGAAGAAGGTGCGTGACACCCCATTGTTGGGTGGAAGCCTCAGATAGGCTAGAGTTGGGTCCCAGAATTATTAAGGAAACTACGACAAAGATCAAGAAGATTCAAGAAAGATTAAAGGCAGCCAATGAAAAAACCACAACCTATATGAATAAAAGAAGGAAAGACTTGGAGGTTGAGGTTGGTGACAATGTTTGGCTGAAAGTTGCAACAACCAAAGGCATTGTCAGAGTTGATAGAAGAACCAAGTTAGCTCCAAGATATAGTCCTTACGAGATCTTGGATAGAGTTGGAAAAGTAGCATACAGGTTAGCTTTACCGCCAAGCATGTCAAGTGTTCATAACGTTTTTCACATCAGTATACTTAAGAAATGTTTGTTGGACACAAAGCATGCTATTGTAGTGGAAGACATATAGTTGGAACCCAACTTGATATATGAAATGAAACCTATAGCTATCTTAGCTGAGGATAATAGAAGGGTAAGAAATAAGCTCATTCCTATAGTTAAAGTTCAGGGGTCACACCACTCTGAAAGAGAAGTGACCTAGGAAACTGAGAAAGACCTTATGGAAAGGTATCCTAGAGTATACATAAAAATAAAGGCCATTTTGGAGGACAAAATTTTTAATGGGGAGGGAGGATTGTTACCACCTCACAAAAATGAGAGAATTACAAGGGTGGCATAATGGTAAAAAAAACCATTATATTGTGTAATTCTCTTCATAGTGATTAAAGTATGAAAGTAAAAGTTATAATAAACACCTCCTTAAAAGTATTCTAAGTTGGTAACTTGGCGCCCAAGAAAAGCCTTAAGGATTGCTTATTTTTCAAGTAACCTATGGACCTTTTTGTAAGTTTTTGGAAATTTGAGTACTTAATTGCAAAACTCTAAAGAAAAAGCCTTGGAGAGTTGTGGGAAGGATATGAATGGTATGAAAGTACTATTGGAGGACCAAATTGCTTATGGAAGACAAGTTTTGACAAAGGAAACACCAAAGGCATTAAGGACCTAACTGTCTTAGTGTAAACCTTAAGGTGTTCAAGCTTTTGACTTAAGTCAAAGGGTGGAATTGTGGGCTTATCCTACCATGGGAGAGGCAGCTAAGGCTTCATAAATAGTAAAAAAGGTGGAAAAAATGTGGACCAATAACTTTAGGGCAAATAAATCACGCTTATGGGCAAAGAAAATGACATAAAGCATGACTAAGGCTAATAGGGATGTTTAGTGTCCTAAAGTTAACTTAAGAAGCCAAAGTCAAATATTCTTTTCTCATCTTTGACCCAACCAGCCACCACCCTCCTCCATACTTCTTCCATAGCTCCTCCATAGCCATCATACCTCCAAGATTAAAATTGAAGGCAAAAGGAAGAAATTGGAAGCAAACTAGAGCTATTGCTTGAATACTTCAAGAATCAAGCTTCAAATTCGGCATACTTACCTTGGTAAAGGTTCTCTTGCTCTCATGGATTGTTTATTGTATTTTCAAGCATCCATGGAGCTAGGGCTAAGCTTGGAAGAGAGCCATGAGCTTGATGAACCAAGCTTGGTAAGGGGAGTGCACTTATTGAAGGTTTTGTGACCTAGTGTGAAGTGCACTGTGATGGCAGCGAATTGAAGGGTTTCTAGGGCCCAAATTTAGTACTGACTAGTGTTAAAATCCTCCTAAGACAAATCATTAGCTTGAGGAGGGCTTCAATAGTGATTTACTTAAGTTTATTGTATGTTTTATGGACTAAACTATGGTTTATGTTACTGCCGCATTTCATGTGTTCGTTGGTTGTGAATGGCTACTACGTTTGGTTGCTGTATCTTGTTTATATGCATTGTAGTTTTGTGTTTTAGTATCTTTGGATGCAAGTTTTAATGAGGGTCACATTTTCTTAAGAAACGAAGCGTCTCCCTTACTAAGTTTCACAATGAAACTTACTCCCCTCAATTCTGCCATTTCAGGTCTAGTAGAAAGATCACATTCAAACTGATCATTTTGATTTGAGTTTTGGTATAAAATTTCAAGTATTTTAACATCCATGTATCTAGTTATGATCTAGAAATTTTGGATATTTTAGGAGCACATTTGATATTTTTAGTGATGGTGCTTATTGTGCTATGCAGCAGCTGTCCAGCATCCTATTTTTTGAGTCCATTGTGTCTCAGGCACTCCTATAACTTAGGGTGCATATTTAGTTAGCTTAATACCATAATGTAGTGCATGTATGCATGTACATGTAGTGTATGTAAAATGAGACAATTATGTGAACATTTGAGTAATGTTTTGGCTGTATATGTGATGTGGTGCAAAGCTGCCGAAGTGTGAATGATAGGCTGATTATTTGTAACTTCTATTTTGGCCACGTAAAGTTGCTAGATGTAAGAGTATGTAATTCCTAAATGTATTGGACATGTATGGGATAGCGTTGGAGGGCTTACCCCTTCTGAATGAAGTGTTTGCACACTTACGAAATTTTGTATGGGTGAAATGGTCACAAAGTGACCAAAATTTCAACTCTGCACTCAAAGTTCTATATCTCCCTGTGTAAAATAAATCACAGCATGAAATTTTTACCACATCCAGAGCACATTTAGAGGTTAAACTGGGATTTTGAATTTTTGAATTCGGAGCCCTGTAGCTAAAGATATGATGTTGCAAATGTTGGGTTTTGGGAGCCAAACAGTACAGCGGAATTTAACCGAAACCCTCCAGGATCCATGTGAAACGGGGTAAACCGGATGTTCGAAAATTTTCATACCTAATTTTTGGTTGAGATCTCTCACTGAATTGTAGAGTCGAATCATAAAACCTAAATAGTTGATGTGTTCAAGCTCTCTATGATATCCACACGAGCCTTTCGGGATCATCACGCTTCCACCGCATCCCAGCAGATGCGTTTCTCTTGCGCTCACAGTGCTAGCTTGCGTCCTCCAAGGAATTGCAAGAGAAGAGTGCGGCTGTCCTTTTGGGAGGCTATGGCAAGGAGACCTGCGAATTTCTCATTAAAAGTTGTATTTATAGTGAGACTCAAACTATTAGGCCCATTATTAATACGAAATTATTGTGAAACCAAATCCCGAATTATTAGCCCATGCACTCTAATGATCCAAATCGCTCTATGTGTACGACGTAATAGGCTCTTACCACGTTGGCAATGATCATAAATCACATTTATGATCATAAGCAATGAGCAGTGTCTAGCAACACATCATTGCTACCCAAGTGACAAGATTGTCGATGATTAGACTAAACCTTTATGATCATCACTGATATATGCTATTGTCCCTTTGTCCAAGATATCAAGACTAAGCACGAGACAAGGAATGTGTCACTCTCATATAGCCCAATCTTTGGTTTCTTGATAACATTGATATCATATATCAACTCATCCAAGCATGGCCATGCATTTTCTAAGTCTCACTCTATCAATGGGCCCAAAGATATCACTCCCGTTACATAGGATGGACAAATCACGTCCTGATCATACAAATCCCTCCGCATGATATATGACATACCCAATGACCTCCTTCAAGTTCACTCAGTTACGAGCAATAAAGGAAAGTGTCAAAGTATGTGACTCACATGTAGGGAACCTTGATGATCCTAGGTCAAAGGACTACATATACCATGATCACTATGAGAATCACTTATGACACTCATATAACGATCCATGTAGTGTTCTCATGGTGGGTCGGTCCAGTACACAAGTTCTCCAACTTGTACCCATATGTAGACTACATATCTTATGTTACTCTCCACATATGCTAGTCGTTATGTATTATTGCAACCCACTCCACAATAATACTAGACCAGGGACGTTTGAGAATAACATTATTCTAGGGTCACAATTATGTTTATTAAGTTACGCAGAAACAAAACAACAAACATAATTGCTGGATTAATGCCTTAATAAAATATCATGACTCAATGTGAAAAAATACAATCATCTCATGATTGGTTTTTGGGCACAACACTAACAGCAAATTTGGCTAAGTTACTGTTCATTTGGTTAAAATTTTTGTAACCAATTTAAAAAATCCATAACTTGGTCCATAGGTGGGATATTGATGTAAAACCAAATTCCTTGGCTTGTTTAAAGACCTTAATTGATAATGAAGCAATGAAAATAGGGGGTTGCGTGGCCAGATTAATACATATTTTGGAAGAAGTTTCAAGTGTAGTGGATGGTCACTTACACTTAAGAAGATTGCCTAATGTGTGGTAGCCAAGATTAAGACTTGTGCTAGTGTTTTCTTTGCTTACTACCATGGTGTGCAAAAAATGTGAATATGTGTGTAATGGTTGGACCATTATGTATGCATTTACATAGTGCCCAAGAGGGTCACTTGTGTATGCATACTAAGGGTATTGTTTTGATAGCCTACAAAACATACCAATCCCGTGAGTTTTAAATGCACAATTTTGTCACCATAACTGGACTACCCCGAAGTGGGTAATAGATACAAAGGTAGCTTCCCATGCTAAGTGTGGGTCACTATAGAAGTGCTCACTATTTAGTGCATTGCCCATTCCAGGGTCCTTTCATGCAATCTATCCATTCCTTATTTAGAACCAACGCCTATGGCCTTTCCGTGTAAGATTGTGTCTCTTGTTTATCCATTGTACGCTTTTTTTTTATGTCTTAATAGAAGCATTGAGGCTCCTTCATCTATCTATAAGGCTCTAATTGTAGTGTCCCTACCTCGGATAGTGACACGACCCCTCATGGCCCTACCTAGGAAGCATATGGGAACTTATCCCACATTAGTCGCAATTGGCTAATTGATTACGTGCGCACTAGTAAAAACCTTCATGCTTCTAGTTATTTAATCCTATTATGTAACCACGCATGAGTTTATGCTTTGACCTAATCAATAAAATAAAGAAAGAATACCTAAAACATCGCCTAGGCATATTTTGATAAAAACAATTATGAAAACTGTCAAAACATTCAAAGCATTTAAGTGGAATTAACTACACATAATCAATTGTGTGCAAGCATCCAAACAAGAGTAGACTATGCTCGCACCCAAGAATGACTCTATAGTAAACTACTCAACATGACCATTAGAGGCAAACTAGTGTATGAGAACTATACATTGAACGACTATATTGAGATCCAGAGCCAAGCTTCCACCTTAGAGGAAACTTCTAGTGGCCAGCTTCATAAGCCCTCGCTTGTGCTTCACTAGCCTCTATAGGCCAAAAATATTACTATAGTTAGTACCATAACTTAACCAAAAAGCAACCCAAAAATTAGAATCATAAAGTTTCAAATAAACCAAATACTTGCTGGGAAGCCTAGCTAAACAACCCTCAACGGTTGCTGGTTTAATGACCCCCAAAATTGCACAACAAAAAGTAATGGAGTGAGAATCAAAGATTCTCAGTAATGAGTCTTCAACTTGCAAGAAAACTTATGAGGACTCATCATATGAGAACATATGTAACCTGCTATGAGCTCATACAGCTTGAGGGTCTAATATATGCGCATATACCTAGGTCCCTTGGGACCTCTCCTCACCTTAGTCCTCCTCAAGGGGCATCACTTCATCCTTAGCAAGTTCTAGCCACTAACTCACTCCTAGTAAGCCTTAGCTTACTGACTGGCGCAATGATGTAGCCTTTTTTTAGTTATTGTGTAGGTGAACATGGTGGATGCTCCTTGCTTGCACTGTAAGAAATCCAGTAGGTGTACTAGGCCTCCACATAGTGCCTCAAGTCCTAAGACTTGACTAGGTCCCTTGTGTACTCCACCTCCACCCATTTAACCTACCAAGGATGTACTAGGCTTCCACAAAGTGCTTCAAGTCCTAGGACTTGACTATGTAACTTGTGTCTTCTACCTCCACCCATATAACCTACCAAGGATGTACTAAGCTTCCACTTGTATCCTAAGGCATGGCTTGGCTAAGCAATAAGTGCACTAAGCCTTCATACATGGTGCTCCCCTAGGCACCATTACTTGGTTCACACTAGCGGATTGGTAATGATCATGGTTGGTCTCATTCACTAGGTTCTTCCAAACCCCAACTAGGTGCACTAAGGTTTTCACATCTAAGCCTCAAATCCAAAGTCTCAACTAGGCTTTCGATGGTACTAAACCTTGCACACAACTAATGGTGCTCTATCATGGCCAAACATACCTTTAAAACTACCTTCACTTTGAGTTGAAATAACTTTAAAAATAGTCCATTTTAAGTGTAGTGAATGCATGGATGAGATAGTACTCCCTCTTAGCTTCAAGTGGAATCTTAAATCACATCAATCGGACACCCAACCAAAAAGTTATGAAGAAAACAAAACTGGGTGTCAATGCCATCTCGGTGACGCGTCACGAAGTGTGGTGACGATGTTCTGCCAATTTTTTAGGTATTGGTGATGCATCATGGGAACTCGTATTGATTGGCAATGCATTGCCAAAGTTGTGAAGTGCCTGAAAACTTCTAGTTTTGTTGCTATAAACGTTGGACACTTTCCGAACATATCAAACATGCATGGATAGCCTTCAAACTTCACATACGTGTAGCACACGTTGCAGAGACCACAATGCACCATTCAAACCAATCCAATGGTGTCCATAAACACTACACAAATCCTCAGAAACTCACTAGTCCAACAAGTTCATTACCATCCACCAACTAAAGCCACTCATCAAACTACTTGAATTTAACAAGCAAACAAGCTAGGAATGGCATCAATTATGCTTGAATCATAAATCCCTTACTTCAAGCTTCAAGCACAATGCTCAACTAACGTTTCCTATGGTTCCAAGAAAATTCAACTTATAAGGCACCAAGTCAAATTCTAACTAGAACCAAGCTAATGGAAGCTCAAGAAACCAAGAACAATAAAAAAACAACAAGTCCCAGTCGAATTTAGAGCTTACCTAGCTCAAAAATGTGATTTTGAGCTCAAACCAAGCAACCCATGCAAAAATAAGCTATTTTCCACTTGGGTTCTTCATGAAACTTTGATTTCCTCCAAGAATTGATGTTCTGGGTGAGATTTGGCTATGGAATTTAAGAGAATGAGGAGAGCTACGAGTTTGGGAGGTCAGGGATGATGAATAGTGACTTCCAAAATCTTCAAAATGGTTTAAATAGCCAACTTCTCACTTAAACCCTTCAACTTCTTTAGTTTTTCCAAAAAGACCCCCACACTCAAATACTACCATAAGATTTGGCAATTTAGCCAAACTCATTGGTTTCTTGTCACTTAGGTCGAAAAGATCAATTTATGAGCTTAAATATCAAACTTATCACCTCGGGGTACAAAATGATCATTTTGCTCCTAGTGACACTTAGGTGCCAAATTAAACTTGGAACCATCTATCCTTTAGATAACTTACTTTGTCACACCTCTCACAGGCCCCAGCCTGTGCACCTACAGTGCCACTCAGCTAAGCTACCATAAAAGTTATTAAATTCTTGCACTTATATGTGTTATGAGTAGGCTTAGGTTTCAACCAACTTTCATTTTTGTAACTAAAGTCTTATATTCTTAAGACCAACACCTGGGAGGTGCCCTAGAAGGCTTATTAGGTAGCTTTGTGTTCTTTACTTGCACTTCAAGGTAAGGCTTTAAAAGTTATTTGCAACACAAGGCAAGGCATGTACACTTTTATCTTTAAGTGTCTAAGGTGTGTGTGCTCATAAAGTGTGGCATTCTAAGGCATGTCAACAAAAAAGCCCACAGCTGTAGATGTTTAAAAGCATGTTTTTCATGCCAATGCACATTGGTCTAATAAGAACCAAGAAAGGTTCAGTATATTGTGGTCCAAAACTTTCCTGTAACAAGAACCAATAACATAACTTGGCATTCCATTCATTCAAAATATATATATAAAAAGTTCCATAGTTCATCCGTGGATCTATGGACACAAAATGGCCTCCATACTAGTACTAACTACTTGCACCCATACCAAGAGTACTCATAATCCAAATTGGCCAAAAGTTATGCTTTACATGCCAATACTAACGGTAGTACCCGAGGAATACCTTAAAGGTACAATACAAAATCAAAGATTGTAGGAAAAGTCCTATCACCAAGTTCATAGTCATAAATGCAAACCACATTACTAAAGCCCATGAGCACACATCCATTGGTCCTAGACTTGTCCCACACTCTACACAACCTGCAAACTTAAACACATGAGTTTAAGCATCCAATACAAGACTTGCACAAGGTACTTAATAAGCCAAGCTCTCGGTCATAACACATACCTTGGCAAAACTGTGTACAACCTAGTACACGAGCAACAACACTAACAATCAAGCTCAAAGCCTTTTCCCAAAATGCATACAATAAAGGAACATGAGTTTACATAACTCAGTAAGGTTCACTACAGCTCCAAGGAGCTAATTTAGTTAAGCCTGAAAGCTTAACCTCCTTTTACATTGCTGTACCTGCAAGAAAACAAGAAAACACCAAAACTACAAGGATAATAACTTATACACATGATAACAATAACCTATATATATGATAACAATAACTACGAGGGGTTAGCAAGCACATCCAAACAATCAAGCACACAACTCACACACCACAACCTAATGTCCTTCTCGGCCGAAGCCAACTAGCAAGTACACACATAGTTTGCACTCCAAGCTTCACCAATCTAACACCATTCCGCTAGAGCTCCAAGTTCAAAGATAAGCTGGCCTACTTACCTTGAACCTTAGTACTTGCCATTAATGACTAGCTAGCCAATATATCACATAAACCCGAAGGTTCCATATATGCCCCATCTAGCAATCTAAGATCATATAGCTCAATAATACTATCACTTAGAAGCCATTACTCTACTTGAACATGGAACAATACCAAAATCAAGTGGATTACGTGAAACCTTACCAATTACTAGCTTGAGCTCTTGGTTACCATTTGAAGCTCCAAGTCCCCTATTGAAACTTCAATCACAAGGTCGCCTAATGCCAAGAACAACAATTAAAAGCTTCATTCTTCAATTCAAGCTCCAATCACCAATGATTTGTCATGAACCCGAAGCTTTCAACCCAAGAACATGAAGAACACGCTTTGACTTGCAAAATAGAGTTTTGACCAAAACTAAAGATTTTCGGTTAAGTGGAAGCATGCATTAACCGGCCATGTGCCACATGTATGCAAAATGGCTTTAATGCCCTTCACGACCTCAGACACTTTTGCATGGTGCATTTTGTCGTGCCCTAAACTGCCCCTGGCCCATTCGGGCCCAATTATATAAGACATGCAGCGGAAGTTTAATTAAACCGAAGGGGCTTTTATTACTCACTAAGACTTATGGGCACGAACCCCAGGATACTTACTGGTACTAGCTTGTTATGTTCTTATTAAAGGTTTAAGCTTAAATGCTCTTGGAAACAAACTAGCACCTATGTGGATTTCATGTGTTCATTTTCATGGTATTTACCAAGCTTTAGCCAAGATTATGCATGGCAACCAAAACACCAACTTAAGTTTGAAAACTTAATTTCATGCATATGCTTCGCATGCTTATGTATTTTGGTGTTCACTAGTGCACGAAATCTCTTAATGCTTTTAAAAGCAAACTAATGCTTAGGCATACATTAATTCACATATGTGCACCTATTCTTCTTATTAGCCATTCCTTACACATGCATCCAAATTTCATGCTTTTCTAAGTTTTCTTGCATGTTCTTTTTAGTGTGCACATACTTAACCAAACATAGCATGTTTTCACATAAACATGGGCTTATGGGCCTTTTCCATACTTAACATGCATATGGCCCAAAATTAACCAAGAATATATTCAAATTTTCTAATTTCTTATTTAAGCCCAAAACATGCATTTAAGCCCAATTTATACATGCTTCCGATTTTCATGAAAATCATACTTCCATAAAACATGCATGGGCCTTGGTAAGTCCACCAAGCAATAAAAGCACCCAAAGTGTCCATAGTCCATCTTACAAGCCCAAAATCAAGTTTGGCCGAATTTTAACTAAGTTCATAATTTGGTCACTAAACTTAGACCAACAAATTACATGCTTAAAATCAAGCCATAAATCATAGTGCCAAGGAACACTAATTATCCACCTTAAGACGTTGTTCCCACAAACTCTAGACTCGTAGTCCTGCACACAAAGTCCACGCTTATTAGCTTGATTTTCAAGCAACTTAAAATACTTAGATTACTTAGTATAATTGAGCAATACCATACACATACCCAACCTTTATACCACAAAAAGAGTACTCAAGACTTTTAGCTCAATCTTTCGAGCACACTTTTACCTACAAAAGTAGAGTAGGGCGGGTGAGTTTTAAAACTCAATAAGGATTCCGTATGGCTTCCAAAGCCTAACATATGGCCTTTATGGCCTAACATATGCCAAGAATGTAATGGCAATAAATATTCCAAAAATCCTGCAAAGAAAACATAAAGACAAAGAAAACACAAAGATACATGTATATACAATAATAATCGAAATCGGGGGTTAGCATGCACAACAAATTCATAGAAGCACACAAACACACGCCACTTAACACCTTCATTTACAGAAGGGCAGCAAGCATCCTTCAAGTTTTATTTCATTAATTTCATATACTTTTCATTTTCGGAGATCTCACTTAGCATAGGAATTTAAGGTGGCCTACTTAAATCCTAGCCCATAATGCTTGCTTACTTAACTTAGCTCATGAGCAAAACGGAATTGCCGAAGCAATAATTTAACTTAAGCCCTCATAGCACACCTAGGATCATATGGTTCTTTGACCATCACCTAGGGGCCCGAATACTCAAAGAGTATAGGAATCCTTACCAATACCGAAAGCTTCTTAGAAGCTTGTTTTCCTTCGATTTCCTCGCTTGTTGGTTTCTAGAAATGATTTTCTAGCACAAGAACCAAAATGGCCAAATAAATTAGTAATCCATAAAATACCAAGAACACTTGGTAATTATCTTAAAGAAATTAAAATACCAAGAATACTTGGTTCACACTTACGAAACCTCGACTAGGAGGTGAGACCGAATTTTGTGTGCTTGATGTTCTTCAAATTTTCTTCTTGATTCTTCCTCCCAATGAGCTTAGAAGCTCATATACACAAAGAGCTCCTTGAGAAGAGTTCAAAACCTCTAAGAAATGAAGATGGCCGAATTTCTCTCCTTGGTTTTCTTTGAATCTTTTACTTGATTCTTGCTCTTTGGGTGTTTAGAGCATGAATTCCACCAAGAACACTTGGTTTTAATTTATGGAAGGGTGATTTCTAGTGATGGCAGAATTTTTGGAGGAAGGAGAAGAGTTAGAAATGTTCTTGGAGAGAAGAACAAGTGTTGGCCAAAACTAGAGAGAAGGGAGAGAGAGTTTGTAGAGAGAGATTGAAGAAAGAGAGTGAAATGGCTTGAATGAGGTGAGATGAGTGAAGAAATGTATTTTGTTGAATGGGGGAGTGTATGTCCAGTTATGGGTGTCCAAAATGGGTGGGAATAATGCCTTAGTGGAGTAATAATTCAAATGGGAAGTGGGAGACAAAGTGGGGGGACAAATTGGAAGAGTTGGTGAAGTTAAATGATGAAGTGGTGAAGGTGGGGGACAAAGGTGAGTGGAGGTGTGGGTGGAGGTGGAGGTGGCATAAAATATATTATTTTGAATGGACATGGCTAGCCATGGCATCCAAGGCCATGAAAATGGGTCAATTCCCCACTTAGTCCTCCAATCTTTTGAATTTGGGCAATTGAGCCCAACTTACAACAATTCCTTTGTTCAATTGAGTCCTTCATCTTTGAAATCCACCATTTTCACCATTATTTTTCTTGGCCTAAGCCAAGCTTAATTTCATGAATCCTTAACACTTAATTTAATGTCCCCTCACATTAATTCAGCTAAATTCCCAAATTAGGAAAATTCTTTGGCTCCCAATCCACTTACCCCGGGACCTAATCAGTTTGGATTTTCCGGGCATTACAACACTCCCCTCCTTAAGAAATTTGGTCCTCCAAATTTCCTAGGAGCTTAGGAAAGGTATCCGGATAGTTCTTAAGCATTTCAGTTTCAACCTCCCATGTTGCCTCCTCCTCAGAATGGTTAGTCCATTGGACTTTTACCATCGATATCCACTTACTCCTGAGCTTTCTAGTGTCCCTTGCCAATACCCGAATTGGTTCTTCCTCATATGTAAGATCTTGGGTAATGGGCACACTAGTGACATGTACCACTTGTTTAGGGTCAGAGACACACTTCTTCAACAAGCTTACATGAAATGTGTCATGTACATGTCCCAGCTCATGTGGTAGTTCTAACTTGTAGGCTACATTTCCTACTCTTGCGAGTATTAGGTATGGTCCTACATACCTCGGGGCTAATTTTCCCCGCTTACCAAACCTCATTACTCCCTTCATGGGAGATACTTTCAACCACACTTGGTCTCCTGCCTGGAACTCCAGGTCTCTTCTTTTCTTGAGGTTGGCATATGATTCTTGCCTATTGTTGGCAACCTTAATCCTTTCCTGGATTAGCTTAACTTTCTCAGTAGTCTCTCTTATGAGTTCTAGGCCAATTTCCAACTTATCACCTGGCTCATGCCAGCAGTGTGGAGTTATGCATCTCCTTCCATATAGTGCCTCATAAGGTGCCATGCCAATCACTGAGTGATGACTATTATTGTACGAAAACTCCACTAAAGGCAAGTGTTTATCCCATTCTCCTTGGAAGTCAATAATACAACACCTCAACATATCTTCCAAGGTTTGAATGGTTTTTTCAGTCTGTCCGTCCGTTTGACGATGGTATGCGGAACTGAATTTTAACTTAGTGCCCATGGCATGGTGCAAGGACTTCCAGAATCTGGAAACAAATCTTGGGTCTCGATCTGAGACAATGTCGTCTGGTACACCATGTAGCCTTACTATCTCCTTAACATATTGTTGGGCTAACTTCTCCAAGGAGTCTGTAAGGTTTATGGGCAAGAAGTGGGCTGCCTTAGTCAATCTGTCCACTATGACCCAGATTGTATTACTCTTTCTTCGGGTCAGTGGCAAACCCACTACAAAGTCCATGGATATGGATCCCCATTTCCTTTCTGGTATAGGTAAGCTCTGTAATTTTCCACCAGGTCTCTGGTGTTCCACTTTGACTTGCTGACAAGTCATACACTTAGCCACAGAAGCACCAATCTCCTGCTTCATATATCGCCACCAGAAATGGGATCTCAAATTCTTATACATTTTCTGAGCTCCAGGATGCATACTCATCAAGCTAGAGTGGGCTTCTTCTAGGATTTGTTGCCTGATTCCATTCCTATTTGGCACATAAATCCTATTCTGGAAATATAATATTCCAGCCTTAAAGGAAAATCCTTGATACAATTTCCCTCATTTTTGCCCAGAGATCCTGGGAATCTCCTCATCTTGAAGCTGAGCTTCCTGAATTAGGTCTTTCCATTCAGACCTAATAGTTAGGACCTTTACTTGGTCCATCTCCCAGTGTTTCCATTCCTGGGCCAATTCAGATAAACTGAGTACCTCTGCCTTAGTAGGCTCTCCAGTGGCTTTGAGTATTCCCGTGTACTTCCTACTGAGAGCATCAGCTACCACATTGGCCTTCCCGGCCGTATACTCGATGACGCACTCAAAATCTTTTAGGTACTCAAGCCATCTTCTTTGCCTCATGTTCAGGTCCTTTTGTGTAAACAAGTACCTTAGACTCTTGTGGTCTGTGAAGACTTGGAATCTGCCTCCAAGTAGGTAGTGCCTCCACTGCTTCAGAGCAAAGATCACTGCCGCTAACTCCAGATCATGAACTGGATAATTCTTCTCATGAGGCCTTAATTGTCTTGACCCATAGGCTATTGCTTGCTTCCCTTGCATTAAGACACAGCCCAACCCAACCCGAGAAGCATCAGTGTAAACTATATACTCCTTAGTAGGGTCTGGTAGAACCAGTATTGGGGCTGTAGTCAATCTTTCCTTAAGTTCTTGGAAGCTAGCCTCACATTGCTCACTCCACTCAAACTTTTGGTCCTTTCTTGTCAATTGAGTGAGCGGAGCTGCTAGTACAGAAAACTTGGGCACGAATCTCCTGTAGTAGCCAGCAAGTCCTAGGAAGCTTCTTATGTCCCTCACAGTCTGAGGTTGCTTCCATTCCAAGACAGCTTTGATTTTCTCGGGATCAACAGCTAATCCATGCTCATTGATCACATGTCCGAGAAACCCAATTTCCTTAGCCCAGAATTGGCACTTACTTAGTTTGCCATATAACTCATGTTCCTTTAACAGGCTTAGCACCCTTCTCAGGTGCTCCTTATGGGC
This sequence comes from Aquilaria yunnanensis, assembly GCA_039654915.1. NCBI lineage: Eukaryota > Viridiplantae > Streptophyta > Magnoliopsida > Malvales > Thymelaeaceae > Aquilaria > Aquilaria yunnanensis. Next base: position 83,786,422 of record CM077598.1, read on the forward strand.
TTCTTCATCCTTTGAGTACACTAATATGTCATCGATAAATACCACAACAAAGTGGTCCAAATAAGCCTTGAACACTCTTTGCATGAGGTCCATGAAAAAGGCTGGCGCATTTGTGAGCCCAAATGGCATCACTGTGTACTCAAAGTGACCATATCTGGTTCTGAAAGCTGTCTTTGGGACATCTTCTTCCCTGACTCTCAGCTGGAAGTATCCAGATCTGAGGTCTATTTTGGAAAAGACCTTAGCTCCCTTTAACTGATCAAATAGATCCTCGATCCTTGGGAGGGGGTACTTATTCTTAATGGTTAGTGCATTGAGCTTCCTGTAATCGATGCACAACCTCAGGGTTCCATCTTTCTTCTTCACAAAAAGTACAGGTGCTCCCCAAGGAGATGTACTTGGCCTTATGAAACCCTTCTCAAGCAACTCATCCAGTTGCTTCTTTAGTTCCATCATTTCAGGAATAGCCATCCTGTAAGGAGCAATAGATGCTGGTGCAGCTCCTGGCACCAATTTGATCTCAAACTCAACCTCTCTTGCAGGAGGGAGTCCTAGGAGATCAGTGGGGAACACTTCAGGGAATTCTCTTGCTATGGGTATTTTACCCAGCTCTATTTCAACTTCAGTTCCATTTAACCCTAGGTATTCACCTTTTATTATTAGGGGTTTGTGTTCCACCACTTTCAAAAGATGTTCTAGGATGAACCTAGAAGATTTTTTCAAAGATTGAGGTTTGTGTCCAGGCAGATAAAGTTGCCTGGCATGGCAGTCTATGACTACCCGGTTGGTACTAAGGCAGTTCATACCTAGTATGATATCATATCCATTAGTATCCAAGATTATTAGGTCGGCTCTAAGCTCTAGCTCACCTAGCCTAAGCATGCAATCTTTTACCATATGGTATGTTATCAAGACCTCGTTCCCGGCAGTTTTAACCAGGTACATTTTATCCGTATTGCATACTTCTAGGTTCATATCTTTAACTAGCTTAGAGGATACTATAGATAAAGATGCACCAGTATCAAATAAAACTGATACCTCATAACCATTAATAATAATGGTACCTGCAAGAGTTTGCCTGACCAGCCTGGCCTGGTCCATTTCTTCTTCATCGTCCCCAGCTCTGTTGTCCTCTGGGTCCTCTCGTGCTTTTCTCGAACTCTCAATCTGGAATACTCTTCCAGCAGCTTGAGCTTGTTTATTCCTGCCCTGGGGCATGCTAGGGCCCTGGTCCCTCCTCGGTGGTGGAGGTATATTGGGCCTCTTTATGGGAAATTGTCTATGTGCCCATCTGTTATTGAACCCTCCCGGGGTCCTCTGATCTTCTCCCTTGGCAGGGCAGTCTTTTACCCAGTGATCCTGGGCGCCGCATTTTAGGCATCCGGAAGTGAGCCTGTAGCATGGCTTTTGGCCATGGAACTTACCACACGTTTCACATTGTGGCCCGTAGGGGGCTGTGGCCTTCATTCTCTTATCCATTCTTGGCTTATATGCCAAGCTATCTTTTCCTCTCTTTTTAGAGGGCTTTTGTAGTCTACTGGTACTTCCGGAGCCAATCATGAATTGTCCCCTGAACTCTTGCTCTAGGGCCATAGCCTTCTGTACAATGTCGTGGTATTTGTTGGCTCCTACTGCTCTGAGTATTTGCCTCAGCTCTGGCCTAAGTCCTCGAAGGAACCTCTTGGCCTTTAGATCCTCTCGATCATCGTACTGTGGTGCATATCTTATGAGGTTACTGAACCTCTGTTCATATTCTAGTACGGAGAGCTCTTTTTGCTCAAGCAGGTCAAACTCAACCTGCTTTTGGTCTTTCTGTGCTTCACCGATGTATTGTTGATGAAACACTTGTTCGAATTCGGGCCATCTCATTGCTCTTCTCCTTTGAGCAGGCCGCCTAGCATTTTTGCTAGCATATGTCCTATGGACTGCTCTCCACCATAACTCAGCATTTCCTTCTAGTTTGAAGGTTGCCAGTAAGACCTTCTGAGAAGCGGAAACCTCCATTCTCTCAAAGATCTTTTCGATCTGGTTTTTCCAGAATTCTGCTTCATCTGGGTTACAGCTTCCTTTAAATATTGGAGGTTTTAGGGCAAGGAACCCCTCCAATTGGCCTTCTCTTAGGCCCCCAGCATTATCAATATTGGGCCTCCCTCTTTGCGCCCTCACTGCCCTGGTGGTGGCAGTGAGTTGGGTAGGTCCATCAATATCCTCCATGTCCAGCTCTTCTGCATCTGGACTTTCTTCCTCTTCTTCTCTTAATTCTTGTTGGATCTCAGATCTTATTCTTCTTGCTCGTGGGTTTCTTCTTTCTTCATCCTCATCATCGCCATTCTCGCTAGCTTGATCATCGAGTACAGGTTCTTTTCCTGGCCTCCTTCTCATTGGTGGCTCTCTTTGCTGCCCAGCAGGCTCTGGGACTTGGGCTTGACCCCTTGCCAGGATCTGCATGCTAGCTACTAATTGGGCCATATTGGCCTGCATAGCTTCCATCATTGCTTCCATTCTTGCTTCTCTTCTTTCTTGGGCATTAATGCTAGGCCTAGTAACATTAGCCCTGATGGGCTCATAAGGCCTGACTTGGGCCTCTGGCACAAAGCCAGCATTTTCATTCCCTTGATGGGAATTTTCATTTCCATTTCGGCCTCGGTTCATATTTCTGGTTCTCATCCTACAATTAACAACAAGCAAGGCACACAATTGCTCAATATTCATAAATATTCATTAGTGGACTTAACCTATGTGGGAACAAGTCTATACTAAGAATCATAGACCAAAACTTTGCTCCTTCAGAGCAAACTTGCTCTGATACCAAGCTGTCGTGCCCTAAACTGCCCCTGGCCCATTCGGGCCCAATTATATAAGACATGCAACGGAAGTTTAATTAAACCGAAGGGGCTTTTATTACTCACTAAGACCTATGAGCACGAACCCCAGGATACTTACTGGTACTAGCTTGTTATGTTCTTATTAAAGGTTTAAGCTTAAATGCTCTTGGAAACAAACTAGCACCTATGTGGATTTCATGTGTTCATTTTCATGGTATTTACCAAGCTTTAGCCAAGATTATGCTTGGCAACCAAAACACCAACTTAAGTTTGAAAACTTAATTTCATGCATATGCTTCGCATGCTTATGTATTTTGGTGTTCACTAGTGCACTAAATCTCTTAATGCTTTTAAAAGCAAACTAATGCTTAGGCATACATTAATTCACATATGTGCACCTATTCTTCTTATTAGCCATTCCTTACACATGCATCCAAATTTCATGCTTTTCTAAGTTTTCTTGCATGTTCTTTTTAGTGTGCACATACTTAACCAAACATAGCATGTTTTCACATAAACATGGGCTTATGGGCCTTTTCCATACTTAACATGCATATGGCCCAAAATTAACCAAGAATATATTCAAATTTTCTAATTTCTTATTTAAGCCCAAAACATGCATTTAAGCCCAATTTATACATGCTTCTGATTTTCATGAAAATCATACTTCCATAAAACATGCATGGGCCTTGGTAAGTCCACCAAGCAATAAAAGCACCCAAAGTGTCCATAGTCCATCTTACAAGCCCAAAATCAAGTTTGGCCGAATTTTAACTAAGTTCATAATTTGGTCACTAAACTTAGACCAACAAATTACATGCTTAAAATCAAGCCATAAATCATAGTGCCAAGGAACACTAATTATCCACCTTAAGACGTTGTTCCCACAAACTCTAGACTCGTAGTCCTGCACACAAAGTCCACGCTTATTAGCTTGATTTTCAAGCAACTTAAAATACTTAGATTACTTAGTATAATTGAGCAATACCATACACATACCCAACCTTTATACCACAAAAAGAGTACTCAAGACTTTTAGCTCAATCTTTCGAGCACACTTTTACCTACAAAAGTAGAGTAGGGCGGGTGAGTTTTAAAACTCAATAAGGATTCCGTATGGCTTCCAAAGCCTAACATATGGCCTTTATGGCCTAACATATGCCAAGAATGTAATGGCAATAAATATTCCAAAAATCCTGCAAAGAAAACATAAAGACAAAGAAAACACAAAGATACATGTATATACAATAATAATCGAAATCGGGGGTTAGCATGCACAACAAATTCATAGAAGCACACAAACACACGCCACTTAACACCTTCATTTACAGAAGGGCAGCAAGCATCCCTCAAGTTTTATTTCATTAATTTCATATACTTTTCATTTTCGGAGATCTCACTTAGCATAGGAATTTAAGGTGGCCTACTTAAATCCTAGCCCATAATGCTTGCTTACTTAACTTAGCTCATGAGCAAAACGAAATTGCCGAAGCAATAATTTAACTTAAGCCCTCATAGCACACCTAGGATCATATGGTTCTTTGACCATCACCTAGGGGCCCGAATACTCAAAGAGTATAGGAATCCTTACCAATACCGAAAGCTTCTTAGAAGCTTGTTTTCCTTCGATTTCCTCGCTTGTTGGTTTCTAGAAATGATTTTCTAGCACAAGAACCAAAATGGCCAAATAAATTAGTAATCCATAAAATACCAAGAACACTTGGTAATTATCTTAAAGAAATCAAAATACCAAGAATACTTGGTTCACACTTACGAAACCTCGACTAGGAGGTGAGACCGAATTTTGTGTGCTTGATGTTCTTCAAATTTTCTTCTTGATTCTTCCTCCCAATGAGCTTAGAAGCTCATATACACAAAGAACTCCTTGAGAAGAGTTCAAAACCTCTAAGAAATGAAGATGGCCGAATTTCTCTCCTTGGTTTTCTTTGAATCTTTTACTTGATTCTTGCTCTTTGGGTGTTTAGAGCATGAATTCCACCAAGAACACTTGGTTTTAATTTATGGAAGGGTGATTTCTAGTGATGGCAGAATTTTTGGAGGAAGGAGAAGAGTTAGAAATGTTCTTGGAGAGAAGAACAAGTGTTGGCCAAAACTAGAGAGAAGGGAGAGAGAGTTTGTAGAGAGAGATTGAAGAAAGAGAGTGAGGTGAGATGAGTGAAGAAATGTATTTTGTTGAATGGGGGAGTGTATGTCCAGTTATGGGTGTCCAAAATGGGTGGGAATAATGCCTTAGTGGAGTAATAATTCAAATGGGAAGTGGGAGACAAAGTGGGGGGACAAATTGGAAGAGTTGGTGAAGTTAAATGATGAAGTGGTGAAGGTGGGGGACAAAGGTGAGTGGAGGTGTGGGTGGAGGTGGAGGTGGCATAAAATATATTATTTTGAATGGACATGGCTAGCCATGGCATCCAAGGCCATGAAAATGGGTCAATTCCCCACTTAGTCCTCCAATCTTTTGAATTTGGGCAATTGAGCCCAACTTACAACAATTCATTTGTTCAATTGAGTCCTACATCTTTGAAATCCACCATTTTCACCATTATTTTTCTTGGCCTAAGCCAAGCTTAATTTCATGAATCCTTAACACTTAATTTAATGTCCCCTCACATTAATTCAGCTAAATTCCCAAATTAGGAAAATTCTTTGGCTCCCAATCCACTTACCCCGGGACCTAATCAGTTTGGATTTTTCGGGCATTACAACACTCCCCTCCTTAAGAAATTTGGTCCTCCAAATTTCCTAGGAGCTTAGGAAAGGTATCCAGATAGTTCTTAAGCATTTCAGTTTCAACCTCCCATGTTGCCTCCTCCTCAGAATGGTTAGTCCATTGGACTTTTACCATCGATATCCACTTACTCCTGAGCTTTCTAGTGTCCCTTGCCAATACCCGAATTGGTTCTTCCTCATATGTAAGATCTTGGGTAATGGGCACACTAGTGACATGTACCACTTGTTTAGGGTCAGAGACACACTTCTTCAACAAGCTTACATGAAATGTGTCATGTATATGTCCCAGCTCATGTGGTAGTTCTAACTTGTAGGCTACATTTCCTACTCTTGCGAGTATTAGGTATGGTCCTACATACCTCGGGGCTAATTTTCCCCGCTTACCAAACCTCATTACTCCCTTCATGGGAGATACTTTCAACCACACTTGGTCTCCTGCCTGGAACTCCAGGTCTCTTCTTTTCTTGAGGTTGGCATATGATTCTTGCCTATTGTTGGCAACCTTAATCCTTTCCTGGATTAGCTTAACTTTCTCAGTAGTCTCTCTTATGAGTTCTGGGCCAATTTCCAACTTATCACCTGGCTCATGCCAGCAGTGTGGAGTTATGCATCTCCTTCCATATAGTGCCTCATAAGGTGCCATGCCAATCACTGAGTGATGACTATTATTGTACGAAAACTCCACTAAAGGCAAGTGTTTATCCCATTCTCCTTGGAAGTCAATAATACAACACCTCAACATATCTTCCAAGGTTTGAATGGTTCTTTCAGTCTGTCCGTCCGTTTGAGGATGGTATGCGGAACTGAATTTTAACTTAGTGCCCATGGCATGGTGCAAGGACTTCCAGAATCTGGAAACAAATCTTGGGTCTCGATCTGAGACAATGTCGTCTGGTACACCATGTAGCCTTACTATCTCCTTAACATATTGTTGGGCTAACTTCTCCAAGGAGTCTGTAAGGTTTATGGGCAAGAAGTGGGCTGCCTTAGTCAATCTGTCCACTATGACCCAGATTGTATTACTCTTTCTTCGGGTCAGTGGCAAACCCACTACAAAGTCCATGGATATGGATCCCCATTTCCTTTCTGGTATAGGTAAGCTCTGTAATTTTCCACCAGGTCTCTGGTGTTCCACTTTGACTTGCTGACAAGTCATACACTTAGCCACAGAAGCACCAATCTCCTGCTTCATATATCGCCACCAGAAATGGGATCTCAAATTCTTATACATTTTCTGAGCTCCAGGATGCATACTCATCAAGCTGGAGTGGGCTTCTTCTAGGATTTGTTGCCTGATTCCATTCCTATTTGGCACATAAATCCTATTCTGGAAATATAATATTCCAGCCTTAAAGGAAAATCCTTGATACAATTTCCCTCATTTTTGCCCAGAGATCTTGGGAATCTCCTCATCTTGAAGCTGAGCTTCCTGAATTAGGTCTTTCCATTCAGACCTAATAGTTAGGACCTTTACTTGGTCCATCTCCCAGTGTTTCCATTCCTGGGCCAATTCAGATAAACTGAGTACCTCTGCCTTAGTAGGCTCTCCAGTGGCTTTGAGTATTCCCATGTACTTCCTACTGAGAGCATCAGCTACCACATTGGCCTTCCCGGCCGTATACTCGATGACGCACTCAAAATCTTTTAGGTACTCAAGCCATCTTCTTTGCCTCATGTTCAGGTCCTTTTGTGTAAACAAGTACCTTAGACTCTTGTGGTCTGTGAAGACTTGGAATCTGCCTCCAAGTAGGTAGTGCCTCCACTGCTTCAGAGCAAAGATCACTGCCGCTAACTCCAGATCATGAACTGGATAATTCTTCTCATGAGGCCTTAATTGTCTTGACCCATAGGCTATTGCTTACTTCCCTTGCATTAAGACACAGCCCAGCCCAACCCGAGAAGCATCAGTGTAAACTATATACTCCTTAGTAGGGTCTGGTAGAACCAGTATTGGGGCTGTAGTCAATCTTTCCTTAAGTTCTTGGAAGCTAGCCTCACATTGCTCACTCCACTCAAACTTTTGGTCCTTTCTTGTCAATTGAGTGAGCGGAGCTGCTAGTACAGAAAACTTGGGCACGAATCTCCTGTAGTAGCCAGCAAGTCCTAGGAAGCTTCTTATGTCCCTCACAGTCTGAGGTTGCTTCCATTCCAAGACAGCTTTGATTTTCTCGGGATCAACAGCTAATCCATGCTCATTGATCACATGTCCGAGAAACCCAATTTCCTTAGCCCAGAATTGGCACTTACTTAGTTTGCCATATAACTCATGTTCCTTTAACAGGCTTAGCACCCTTCTCAGGTGCTCCTTATGGGCTTCTTCATCCTTTGAGTACACTAATATGTCATCGATAAATACCACAACAAAGTGGTCCAAATAAGCCTTGAACACTCTTTGCATGAGGTCCATGAAAAAGGCTGGCGCATTTGTGAGCCCAAATGGCATCACTGTGTACTCAAAGTGACCATATCTGGTTCTGAAAGCTGTCTTTGGGACATCTTCTTCCCTGACTCTCAGCTGGAAGTATCCAGATCTGAGGTCTATTTTGGAAAAGACCTTAGCTCCCTTTAACTGATCAAATAGATCCTCGATCCTTGGGAGGGGGTACTTATTCTTAATGGTTAGTGCATTGAGCTTCCTGTAATCGATGCACAACCTCAGGGTTCCATCTTTCTTCTTCACAAAAAGTACAGGTGCTCCCCAAGGAGATGTACTTGGCCTTATGAAACCCTTCTCAAGCAACTCATCCAGTTGCTTCTTTAGTTCCATCATTTCAGGAATAGCCATCCTGTAAGGAGCAATAGATGCTGGTGCAGCTCCTGGCACCAATTTGATCTCAAACTCAACCTCTCTTGCAGGAGGGAGTCCTAGGAGATCAGTGGGGAACACTTCAGGGAATTCTCTTGCTATGGGTATTTTACCCAGCTCTATTTCAACTTCAGTTCCATTTAACCCTAGGTATTCACCTTTTATTATTAGGGGTTTGTGTTCCACCACTTTCAAAAGATGTTCTAGGATTAACCTAGAAGATTTTTTCAAAGATTGAGGTTTGTGTCCAGGCAGATAAAGTTGCCTGGCATGGCAGTCTATGACTACCCGGTTGGTACTAAGGCAGTTCATACCTAGTATGATATCATATCCATTAGTATCCAAGATTATTAGGTCGGCTCTAAGCTCTAGCTCACCTAGCCTAAGCATGCAATCTTTTACCATATGGTATGTTATCAAGACCTCATTCCCGGCAGTTTTAACCAGGTACATTTTATCCGTATTGCATACTTCTAGGTTCATATCTTTAACTAGCTTAGAGGATACTATAGATAAAGATGCACCAGTATCAAATAAAACTGATACCTCATAACCATTAATAATAATGGTACCTGCAAGAGTTTGCCTGACCAGCCTGGCCTGGTGCATTTATTCTTCATCGTCCCCAGCTCTGTTTTCCTCTGGGTCCTCTCGTGCTTTTCTCGAACTCTCAATCTGGAATACTCTTCCAGCAGCTTGAGCTTGTTTATTCCTGCCCTGGGGCATGCTAGGGCCCTGGTCCCTCCTCGGTGGTGGAGGTATATTGGGCCTCTTTATGGGAAATTGTCTATGTGCCCATCTGTTATTGAACCCTCCCGGGGTCCTCTGATCTTCTCCCTTGGCAGGGCAGTCTTTTACCCAGTGATCCTGGGCGCCGCATTTTAGGCATCCGGAAGTGAGCCTGTAGCATGGCTTTTGGCCATGGAACTTACCACACGTTTCACATTGTGGCCCGTAGGGGGCTGTGGCCTTCATTCTCTTATCCATTCTTGGCTCATATGCCAAGCTATCTTTTCCTCTCTTTTTAGAGGGCTTTTGTAGTCTACTGGTACTTCCGGAGCCAATCATGAATTGTCCCCTGAACTCTTGCTCTAGGGCCATAGCCTTCTGTACAATGTCGTGGTATTTGTTGGCTCCTACTGCTCTGAGTATTTGCCTCAGCTCTGGCCTAAGTCCTTGAAGGAACCTCTTGGCCTTTAGATCCTCTCGATCATCGTACTGTGGTGCATATCTTATGAGGTTACTGAACCTCTGTTCATATTCTAGTACGAAGAGCTCTTTCTGCTCAAGCAGGTCAAACTCAACCTGCTTTTGGTCTTTCTGTGCTTCACCGATGTATTGTTGATGAAACACTTGTTCGAATTCGGGCCATCTCATTGCTCTTCTCCTTTGAGCAGGCCGCCTAGCATTTTTGCTAGCATATGTCCTATGGACTGCTCTCCACCATAACTCAGCATTTCCTTCTAGTTTGAAGGTTGCCAGTAAGACCTTCTGAGAAGCGGAAACCTCCATTCTCTCAAAGATCTTTTCGATCTGGTTTTTCCAGAATTCTGCTTCATCTGGGTTACAGCTTCCTTTAAATATTGGAGGTTTTAGGGCAAGGAACCCCTCCAATTGGCCTTCTCTTAGGCCCCCAGCATTATCAATATTGGGCCTCCCTCTTTGCGCCCTCACTGCCCTGGTGGTGGCAGTGAGTTGGGTAGGTCCATCAATATCCTCCATGTCCAGCTCTTCTGCATCTGGACTTTCTTCCTCTTCTTCTCTTAATTCTTGTTGGATCTCAGATCTTATTCTTCTTGCTCGTGGGTTTCTTCTTTCTTCATCCTCATCATCGCCATTCTCGCTAGCTTGATCATCGAGTACAGGTTCTTTTCCTGGCCTCCTTCTCATTGGTGGCTCTCTTTGCTGCCCAGCAGGCTCTGGGACTTGGGCTTGACCCCTTGCCAGGATCTGCATGCTAGCTGCTAATTGGGCCATATTGGCCTGCATAGCTTCCATCATTGCTTCCATTCTTGCTTCTCTTCTTTCTTGGGCATTAATGCTAGGCCTAGTAACATTAGCCCTGATGGGCTCATAAGGCCTGACTTGGGCCTCTGGCACAAAGCCAGCATTTTCATTCCCTTGATGGGAATTTTCATTTCCATTTCGGCCTCGGTTCATATTTCTGGTTCTCATCCTACAATTAACAGCAAGCAAGGCACACAATTGCTCAATATTCATAAATATTCATTAGTGGACTTAACCTATGTGGGAACAAGTCTATACTAAGAATCATAGACCAAACCTTTGCTCCTTCAGAGCAAACTTGCTCTGATACCAAGCTGTCGTGCCCTAAACTGCCCCTGGCCCATTCGGGCCCAATTATATAAGACATGCAGCGGAAGTTTAATTAAACCGAAGGGGCTTTTATTACTCACTAAGACCTATGAGCACGAACCCCAGGATACTTACTGGTACTAGCTTGTTATGTTCTTATTAAAGGTTTAAGCTTAAATTCTCTTGGAAACAAACTAGCACCTATGTGGATTTCATGTGTTCATTTTCATGGTATTTACCAAGCTTTAGCCAAGATTATGCATGGCAACCAAAACACCAACTTAAGTTTGAAAACTTAATTTCATGCATATGCTTCGCATGCTTATGTATTTTGGTGTTCACTAGTGCACGAAATCTCTTAATGCTTTTAAAAGCAAACTAATGCTTAGGCATACATTAATTCACATATGTGCACCTATTCTTCTTATTAGCCATTCCTTACACATGCATCCAAATTTCATGCTTTTCTAAGTTTTCTTGCATGTTCTTTTTAGTGTGCACATACTTAACCAAACATAGCATGTTTTCACATAAACATGGGCTTATGGGCCTTTTCCATACTTAACATGCATATGGCCCAAAATTAACCAAGAATATATTCAAATTTTCTAATTTCTTATTTAAGCCCAAAACATGCATTTAAGCCCAATTTATACATGCTTCCGATTTTCATGAAAATCATACTTCCATAAAACATGCATGGGCCTTGGTAAGTCCACCAAGCAATAAAAGCACCCAAAGTGTCCATAGTCCATCTTACAAGCCCAAAATCAAGTTTGGCCGAATTTTAACTAAGTTCATAATTTGGTCACTAAACTTAGACCAACAAATTACATGCTTAAAATCAAGCCATAAATCATAGTGCCAAGGAACACTAATTATCCACCTTAAGACGTTGTTCCCACAAACTCTAGACTCGTAGTCCTGCACACAAAGTCCACGCTTATTAGCTTGATTTTCAAGCAACTTAAAATACTTAGATTACTTAGTACAATTGAGCAATACCATACACATACCCAACCTTTATACCACAAAAAGAGTACTCAAGACTTTTAGCTCAATCTTTCGAGCACACTTTTACCTACAAAAGTAGAGTAGGGCGGGTGAGTTTTAAAACTCAATAAGGATTCCGTATGGCTTCCAAAGCCTAACATATGGCCTTTATGGCCTAACATATGCCAAGAATGTAATGGCAATAAATATTCCAAAAATCCTGCAAAGAAAACATAAAGACAAAGAAAACACAAAGATACATGTATATACAATAATAATCGAAATCGGGGGTTAGCATGCACAACAAATTCATAGAAGCACACAAACACACGCCACTTAACACCTTCATTTACAGAAGGGCAGCAAGCATCCCTCAAGTTTTATTTCATTAATTTCATATACTTTTCATTTTCGGAGATCTCACTTAGCATAGGAATTTAAGGTGGCCTACTTAAATCCTAGCCCATAATGCTTGCTTACTTAACTTAGCTCATGAGCAAAACGGAATTGCCGAAGCAATAATTTAACTTAAGCCCTCATAGCACACCTAGGATCATATGGTTCTTTGACCATCACCTAGGGGCCCGAATACTCAAAGAGTATAGGAATCCTTACCAATACCGAAAGCTTCTTAGAAGCTTGTTTTCCTTCGATTTCCTCGCTTGTTGGTTTCTAGAAATGATTTTCTAGCACAAGAACCAAAATGGCCAAATAAATTAGTAATCCATGAAATACCAAGAACACTTGGTAATTATCTTAAAGAAATCAAAATACCAAGAATACTTGGTTCACACTTACGAAACCTCGACTAGGAGGTGAGACCGAATTTTGTGTGCTTGATGTTCTTCAAATTTTCTTCTTGATTCTTCCTCCCAATGAGCTTAGAAGCTCATATACACAAAGAACTCCTTGAGAAGAGTTCAAAACCTCTAAGAAATGAAGATGGCTGAATTTCTCTCCTTGGTTTTCTTTGAATCTTTTACTTGATTCTTGCTCTTTGGGTGTTTAGAGCATGAATTCCACCAAGAACACTTGGTTTTAATTTATGGAAGGGTGATTTCTAGTGATGGCAGAATTTTTGGAGGAAGGAGAAGAGTTAGAAATGTTCTTGGAGAGAAGAACAAGTGTTGGCCAAAACTAGAGAGAAGGGAGAGAGAGTTTGTAAAGAGAGATTGAAGAAAGAGAGTGAAATGGCTTGAATGAGGTGAGATGAGTGAAGAAATGTATTTTGTTGAATGGGGGAGTGTATGTCCGGTTATGGGTGTCCAAAATGGGTGGGAATAATGCCTTAGTGGAGTAATAATTCAAATGGGAAGTGGGAGACAAAGTGGGGGGACAAATTGGAAGAGTTGGTGAAGTTAAATGATGAAGTGGTGAAGGTGGGGGACAAAGGTGAGTGGAGGTGTGGGTGGAGGTGGAGGTGGCATAAAATATATTATTTTGAATGGACATGGCTAGCCATGGCATCCAAGGCCATGAAAATGGGTCAATTCCCCACTTAGTCCTCCAATCTTTTGAATTTGGGCAATTGAGCCCAACTTACAACAATTCCTTTGTTCAATTGAGTCCTTCATCTTTGAAATCCACCATTTTCACCATTATTTTTCTTGGCCTAAGCCAAGCTTAATTTCATGAATCCTTAACACTTAATTTAATGTCCCCTCACATTAATTCAGCTAAATTCCCAAATTAGGAAAATTCTTTGGCTCCCAATCCACTTACCCCGGGACCTAATCAGTTTGGATTTTCCGGGCATTACACATTTAGTCCCTTTACATATATTTGCTTCATTTTTAAAACCTGAAAGAACGTTAAATTTGCCCCTTAAACTTTGTTTCTCGCCATTAGAACTTAGGCCATTTTAAATGTGCATTTGAACCCAATAGTTCTCAGTTGCACATATACATCACCTCCTTCATTTCCACTTAAGTCCTTCATTGTTTTAGTATCCTTTCTCTTACATTTTGGCATAGGCCAAACACTGAAACAGTGTCCTGACATACTTGATCTTGCTAATTCACCTTTAATCAAGGCATTGAAACTATGGATTTATGAACTTACCTTACCCACCAAGCATTCCACTAGGAGGGCTATAACATTCTCTTTACCTTGGAGATTTTGGTCCTCCAAATTCAATCTTCCCACCTTAAGTCACTATACTAGGACACGGTGCCAACATATCCCTATCAAACCTACCAAGGGATGTCAGTCATACAACAACCCACTTGGTGACAAACTACTCGACCCATTCAGCTAATGCCCTCAGGGCACTTGAGTCGGGCCCTATCTCGTATAGGTACAATGGCTAATTCCATTCCTTTGTGCTCACTCCCAATCATACTCTGATTGTTGTTCACTATTCTCTCCACCTTAGTCTGACTTTACTCAGTCTGAAACACATTAATACAATGTGGCTCCTGAAAACTATGGCATGGCCTTTCCATACCTTTAGTGCACAGTGCTGTTAAAGCACAGCTGACTACTCCAAGCTGTCCTAACAATTCTAGTGAATCACAAATCCTCCACTACAACCTCTATGTTGATTCCTCTAGTGTAAGATAGCATAACATGCTTTTAAAAGCATGTCCACTACCTTTACACTATTAGGGTTTTACTGAAAGTTTAACACCAACAGACTTCCTTCATTCACTCCTCTGTGCCAAACCCACTAGTGTAAGCTAACTTAACAAGTTAAACTTGTCTGTTAAAACTCACACTAGGAAAAGTTCCACCCTAGGTTCAACACCTAATGTTAGATACCAAATCCCTTAGTGCAAGCTAGCTTAGCAAGTTTGTAACTTGTCCATTAACTCTTACACAATTAATTGCTTACTCTAGGTGTAATGCCCGGACAATCCAAAGTGATTAGGTCCCGGGTTAAATGGATTTGGAGCATAAGAATTTTTCCTTAATTAGGAATTTAGCTCAATTAAATTGAGAAGACAATATGGCATGTGCATAATTGAGTGTTGAACATCTTAAAAATAAGCTTGGCTTAGGCCAAGAGAAATAGTAATGAAAATGGTGGTTTTTAAAGATGAGGGACTAAATTGAACAAAGGGATTTTTAGTGGTTGGGCTCAATTGCCCAAATTTAGAAAGTTGGAGGACTAAATGGGGAATTATGCCATTTTAATGGCTTTGGATGCCTTAGCCAGCCATGCCCCTCCAATTCCCAATATTTTATGTCACCTTCCTCCAAATCCTATTATTTTAATCCACCTCCCACCCTTAATCATTACCTTGGATTCTTTCTTCACCTACTTTTGACTTTTTCTACCAAACTTACCCAAAAGTCTTCCAATTAGTCTTCATCTCTTTTAATCTTGTCTCCCACCTTCCAAGCACATTATACACTCATTTTCCTTCCCATATGGCTGGCCATTACCTTCCCACACATTAAAACATAATCACTCCACTCATTCAAAGCCATTTGCTCTCAAACTCTCTCATTCTCTCTCCATTTTCTTCCATACCAAGTCTCATCATTCCAAACACATTTCCAACTCTTTTCTCATCCAAATATTCGTCCATAGCTAGAAATAATCATTCCTCAAATTAAAACCAAGTATTCTTGGTTGAATTCAAGCTCTAAGACCATAAAGAGCAAGAATCAGATGAAGAATTCAAAGAAAACCAAGGAGGAAAATTTGGCCATTTCCATTTCTTGGAGGTTTTAAACTCCACTCAAGGAGCTCTTTGTGTGATTGAGTTCCTAAGTTCATTAGAAGCAAGAAATCAAGAAAAAGCTTGAAGAACATCAAGCACAAGAAATTGGCCTTACCTCTTCTGTGAGGTTCTGTAAGTGTACACCAAGTGTTCTTGGTATTTTGTGTTATTTGAGTTAATCACCAAGTGTTCTTGGTATCTTATGGTTACTAATAAAATTCGGCCCATCTTGGTTCTTATGCTAGAAAACAATTTCTAGAGTCAACAAGCAAGGAAAACGAAGGAAAATAAGCTTATAAAGCTTTCGGTGTTGTGGGTAAGGATTCCTATACTCACTTTATTGCATGGCCTAGTTCCATGGATTTTTTGTGTGAGTATTCGGGCCCCTAGGTGATGGTCAAAGAACCATGTGATCCTAGGAGTGCTAAGAGGGCTTAAGTTATGTTATTGCTTCGGCAATTCTGTTTTGCTCATGAGCTAAGTTAAGTAAGCAAGCATTATGGGCTAGGAGTTAAGGCGGCCACCTTAATTCCTATGCTAAGTGAGCTCTCCGAAAACATTAAGTATATGAAATTAATGAACTAAAACTTGAGGGATGCTTGCTGCCCTTCTGTGAACAAAGTGTTAAGTGGCGTGTGTTTGTGTGCTTCTTTGATTTGTTGTGCATGCTAACCCCCGATTATGATATTATTGCTATATGCATGTATCTTTTTGTTTTCTTTGTCTTTATGTTTCCTTTGCAGGAATAAGGATTATTTTGCCATTACATTCTTGGCATATGTTAGGCCTTGGAGGCCATAAGTTAGGCATTGGATGCCACGGAATCCTTATTGAGTTTTATAACTCACCCGCCCTACTCTACTTTTGTAGGTAAAGGTTTGCTTGAAAGATCAAGCTAAGAGTCTTGAGTACTCTTTCTGTATTCTAAGGTTGGATTTGTGTATGGTATTGCTCAAAATATTCTAAGTATTCTAAGTATATAAGCTGCTTGTAAACAAGCTAAAAAAATGTGGACTTTCTGTGCAGGACTTGAAGTCTTAGAATTGTGGGAACAAGGTCTATTAAGGTGGAAATTTGTGTTCCATGGCTTTGTGAATTTATGGGTTGCTTTTAAGCATGTTTTTGTTGGTCTAACTTTAGTGACCAAATTATGGACTTAGCTAAAATTTGGCCAAAACTTGGCTTTGGGCTTGTATTATGGACTTGGACATTTTCGGGTATTTTTATTGCTTGGTGGACTTACCAAGGCCCATGCATGAATTTATGGGTTATGTTTTCATGAAATTTGAAGCATGTTGAGATTGGGCTTAAATAAGAACTTAAAAATTTTGATTTTATTCTTGGTTAATTTTGGGCCATATGCATGTTAAGTACTAAAAGGCCCATAAGCCCATGTCTATGTTAAAAGCATGCAATGTTTGGCTATGTATGCTCATTTAGTAAAGAACATGCAAGTAAACTTAGAAAAAGCATGAAATTGGATGCTTGTGTAAAGTTTGGCTAATAAGAAATTTAAATGCACGTATGTGAATTAATACATGCCTAAGCATTAGTTGCATTTAAAGGCATTAAGTGATTATGTGCACTAGTGAACTCCAAAACGCATAAGCATGCAAAGCATATGCATGAAAATAAGTTTTTAAACTTAAGTTGGTGTTTTAGTTGCCATGCATATTCTTGGCTAAGCTCGGTAAAGACCATGAAAATGAACACATGAAATCCACATAGGCACTAGCTTGTTTCTGATAGCACATCAACTTAACCTTAATTAAAGAACTTAACGAGCTAGTACCGATAAGTATCCTGGGGTTCGTGCCCATAAGTTGTAGTGAGTTTTAAAAGCCCCTTCTGTGTAATGAAAACTTCCGCTGCATGTTTAAAAAAAAAAAAAATCAGGCCCAAATGGGCCAGGGGCAGTTTAGGGCACGACACTAGGATTGGTACCCAACAACTTCTAAACTTCACTAGGCTAAGTGTGTCACTAGTGTTCTATAGACTTGGCATACATTCCACTAGCACCCTTAAGACATAGTCCTGTCCAAGCTCCACTATACTTAAGGGCTCTTTCGAATGAGTGAACTATCGAGAATTGCAAGTCCCCACCCACCTTACAGTACGAGTGTTTAAATGCTCCCCCTGGATGGCCCCTATGCATCAGGTAAACAAGTGCACTGGGCAGGATACCCATACACCACACAAGCATCATTATCCTACTACTTTCGCTACTCTGGAGACTTTTACACCTGCATGTCCACAAGAGAAAATCTCTCTAGCATGAGCGTATAGACCTCCAAGCAGCTAACAACCTTTACGCATTATCAGTGCACCCTTAGCTTAGGCCACCTAGCACTCAGCAATTTAACTATCGAGAGGCTACCCAAGTCATAAGTCTTAATGCTTCAACTACTCCACTAGGAGCATTCTTGCTGCCCGAACCCTATACACTCAATCTCTTCACTTTCCGTACTTTGAGCACAATACCCCACACACGCTGGCTTAGTTCCTCAGGTGTATGTGTCCCTAGGTTGGTAGTCGACTAGACACCTCGGCCCATTCACTAGGCTCCAACATGCGTCCCATTTTTACTCGACTCCTTGATCACTTAACTATGGTTATAAACAACCATCTCCACCTTTGATACTCAACTACCATACCATGACTACATTATGCCATCCATGTGTCAAAACAATAAATTTGCTTAGCACACCTGGTAGCCCTTAACCAACCTCACAAATGATGAGCCCTTTCTTTTAAATGCACTAGGGTCACATGAAATGCTTTAACTCTGGTCTTTAACTAGCTCAACCAAAAACCTCATTAACTAGGCTTCAAACCACTGACTTCTCTCTACTTTGGTTCACAACAACTACCAAAGCCAAAAAATAGATGCTTGAGCACAACTGTACCTATACTATACTTGGCACTTTGATTATTGAGCATAACACTCTATTAGGTAGGAGATTACTTCACCTTGTGACTACTTGTGAGCCACCTCATGACTAGACATAATGAACTCTTTCTCTTTCATGGGCGCTCCTTAGACACTAGCCCATAGAGTTGAGACAAAGTATACTTTTTCTAGTATCACTTAGGCAACCCAAATTGATACTTCAATGTTCCACCAGCTTACCAGCAATAACATAAGGCATTAAGTAATCACTATAGTAACCTTGGTTCCACTTAGGACTTAGTCCCTTACCTACTCAGCTAGTTTCACCAGTTGAGTTTCTCTTCTTCCATGAATCAACTTAGTGGCCCTTGACTCCACTTAACCATGGGGTGATGAGCTCAAGTCATCCACTATCCCTTGGTCCATGTTAGTCTTTCCTATTGATTAGGTCCTCTTATTGCCTTCAGGTAGTCAAGCCGAACCCTAGCAATGGTTCCACTCTTACTGGCTCAACCCTAGGGTATATAGCAAACGGATGAACAAGCCTATCCATTTGTTTAGCCCTAGACAAATTTCTTACTCTTTTATTCTTTGCATCATTACCTTTCACATTTACTAGTTAGAAACAAAATAAAACTTACCTACTTACCTTTGCAGCATTAGATTGAACTGCTCATTTAGTTGATGACTCTAAGGAACTCATCCATTTGACTCGCCAGTCATTCACTAACTACTAGGCCACTAAACAAACTCATGCAAGAAGATAACCTATGGAACTCTAAAACATTTCTAATCTATGGCATTTAAGCCTTCACTTATGTGGTTTCACACACTAGCAAGTAGGTCCTAGGGTATCGGGTATTAACCCAATACTTGGTGCATCATTAGGTTCTTAATGCACTTAAGTTAGCCTTTACCCTGCTCGAAATAACTACCCAACAAGCAAAACAAAACTATGCCAGTAAACTGATACCATAACTCCAACAATGTAACTAGACTAATAGTGAAAGGTTAAAAACTTACCTCACACTAGCTATGCACTGCCTGCGAGTTCACTATGGCTACCTTTCACATCTGGCTAGTGGCTGCCAAGTTTGACCACTTGACTGGCCAAGCAAAACTTAAACTACTGATCTGGTGCACTAGGTTGACTCCTTGTGGCAACAACTGTTGGGGATAAATTTCCTAGGCTAGTCTTAACTTAACTTAACCAAGCCTAAATACAAAACTAGTTCGATGACCATTCAGACCACTGGCAACACTTATTAGGTGTAAGCTAAGAGTTATACACTTTTTACACCTCTAGGCCTTGCCCTTTACCTCAGAATCCACTCTTATTCGTTGGTCATAAGTCAACTTTTTCACTAATGTTACCCTTGCTCCTACTAGGTTGGATGAGCCAACCTGCACCTCGTAGTCCCATATCTTCACTTCATACTCTCGATGGAAAAGTACAACAGTGATACCCTTTATTGCTTTGTAGCCGACATGACCAAGTGCTTGCCACTTAGGTCAATGCATCCTTAGGTCTCTTTAGTGTAGTCTAACCCAATTAAGTTGGGGGGTTCAAGTTCTAAAACCTCTGGGGAATCCACCTAGCTTGATGGTACTCCCAACCTTGGGAGAATCCATATCCTTCTACATAGCCTACCTTATGAATGACGTCAAAAACAACTTCCTAGGATGGTGGTCACATCCTGACTACTTGCATCATGGTTTTGCCCTACTTTGTAGCAAGATAAACCAAGTGCCCTAACATTGCCACACTACTTTGCTAAGATCCCTTCCCGGACCTTAGCATTCAAAAGTAAAGCTGACCTAGTTTCACCATTGCAATCTGCAGCCAAAGCCAAATGATAACTAGCAAATGTTGGTTAGTACTAACTACCTTAGCACAAGGACAAACCACTAGATCTCAATAACTAGCCTCCAATGACCATGACCGAGCTTTGATACCAAAAATTGACACAAGCCTTTGTGGGCCTGCCCAAGAAGCCTATGGGAACTTGTCCCATGTTAGTCACAATTGGCTAATTGATTACGTGTGCACTAGTTAAAACCTTCATGCTTCTAGTTATTTAATCCTATTATGCAATCACGCATGAGTTTATGCTTTGACCTAATCAATAAAATAAAGAAACAGTACTTAAAACATTGACCAGGCATATTTTGATAAAAACAATTATAAAAACTATCAAAGCATTCAAAGCATTTAAGTGAAACCGACTACACATAAACAATTGTGTGCAAGCATCCAAACAATAGTAGACTATGCTCAAACCCAAGAGCGACTCTAGAGTAAACTACTCAACATGACCATTGGAGGCAAACTAGTGTATGAGAACTGTACACTGAAAAACTATACTAAGATCCAGAGCCAACCTTCCACATTAGAGCAAACTCCCAGTGACAAGCTTCGTAAGCCCTCCCTTGTGCTTTACTAGCCTCTGTAGGCCAAAAAAATGCTATAGTTAGTACCATGACTTAACCAATAAACAACACAAAAATTAGAATCATAAACATTCAAAGAAACTAAATACCTGCTCATAAGCCTGCTCAACAACCCTCAATGCTTGCTGGCTCAATGACACCCAAAATCGCACAACAAAAAGTAAGGGGGTGAGAATCAAATATTCCAAGTAAGGAGGTCTTCAACCTACAAGAAAATCCTAAGGATTCATCATATAAGAACATATGTAACCTACTGTAAGCTCATACAGCTTGAGGGTCTAATATATGCGCATATACCAAGGTCCCTTATGACCTCTCCTTATCCTAGTCCTCCTCATGGGGCATCACTCCGTGCCTAGCGAGTTCTGGCTACTAACTCACTCCTAGTAAGCCTGAGCATATTGATTGACATAATGATGTAGCCTTCCCTTAGTTGTTGTGCAGGTGAACATGGTCAATGCTCTTTGCTTGCATTGTAAGAAATCTAGTGTTAGTGTTGTGCCCAAAAGCCAATCATGAGATGATTGTATTTTTGCACATTGAGTCATGATATTTTATTAAGGCATTAATCCAGCAATTATGTTTGTTGTTTTGTTTCTGTGTAACTTAACAAACATAATTGTCACCCTAGAATAATGATACTCTTAAACGTCCCTGGTCTAGTATTATTGTGGAGCGGGTTGCAATAATACATAACAACTAGCATATGTGGAGACTAATATGAGATATTTAGTCTACATATGGGTACAAGTTGGAGAACTTGTGTACTGGACCGACCCACCACATGAACACTACATGGATCGTTATATGAGTGTCGTAAGTGATTCTTATAGTGATCATGGTATATGTAGTCCTTCGACCTAAGATCATCAAGGTTCCCTACATGTGAGTCACATACTTTGATACTATCCTTTGTTGCTCGTAACTAAGTGAACTTGAAGGAGGTCATTGGGTATGTCACATATCATGCGGAGGGATTTGTATGATCAAGATGGGATTTGTCCCTCGTATGTAACGGGAGTGATATCTTCAGGCCCCTTGATAGAGTAAGACATAGAAAAATGCATGGCCATGCTCGGATGAGTTGATATACGATATCAATGTCATTAGTTTAAGTTGGCCTACTTGGTAATCAAGAAACCAAAGATTGGGCTATACAAGAGTGACACATTCCATGTCTCGTGCTTAGTCTTGATATCTTGGACAAAGGGACAATGGCATATATCGGTGATGATCATAAAGGTTTAGTCGAATCACCGACAATCTTGTCACTTGGGTAGCAATGATGTGTTGCTAGACACCGCTCATTGCTTATGATCACAAATGTGATTTATGATCATCGCCAATGTGGCAAGAGCCTATTGGGTCACACACATAGAGCTATTTGGATCATTAGAGTGCATGGGCTAATAATTTGGGTTTTGGTTTCACAATAATTTCGTATTAATAATGGGCCCAATAGTTGAGCCATTATTAAGCCCGAAATTAAAGCCTAATTGGATTAGGGCTTTGAAACCTATTAGGCCTGGAAGTTGAGTCTCACTATAAATACAACTTCTAGTGAGAAATTCACAGGTCTCCTTGCCCTAGCCTCCCAAAAGGACAGTCTCACTCTTCTCTTGCAATTCCTTAGAGGATGCAAGCTAACACTGTGAGCGCAAGAGAAACACATCTGCCGGGACGTGGTGGACGCGTGGTGATCCCAAGAGGCTCGTGTGGATACCATAGAGAGCCTGAACACATCAACTGTCCAGGTTTTGTGATTCGACTCTATAGTTGAGTGAGAGATCTCAACCAAAAATTCGGTATGAAAATTTTTGAACACCCGGTTTAGCCCGTTTCACTTGGATCCTGGAGGGTTTTGGTTGAATTCCGCTGCGCTGTTTGGCTCCCGAAACCCATCATCTAGTACGTGTACTAGGCCTCCACATAGTGCCTCAAGTCCTAAGACTTGACTTGGTCACTTGTGTACTCTACCTCCACCCATTTAACCTACCAACGATGTACTAGGATTCCACTTATACCTCAAGGCACGGCTTGGCTAGGCAACAAGTACACTAAGCCTTCATCCATGGTGCTCCCCCATCAACCATTACGTGCTTCACACTGGTAGAGTGATAATGATCATGGTTGGACTCATTCACTAGGTTCTTTAGAACCCCAACTAGGTGCACTAAGGTTTTCATATCAAAGCCTCAAATCCAAGGTCTCAACTATGCTTTCGATGGTACTAAACCTTGCACCCAACTAATGGTGCTCTATTGTGGCCAAACATGCCTTTAAAACTTACCTTCACTTTGAGTTGAAATAACTTTAAAACTAGTACATTTTAAGTGTAGTGAAGGCATGGAGGTGATAGTACTCCCTCTTAGCTTCATGTGAAATCTTGAATCACCTCAATCGGTTACCCGAGCAAAAGGTTATGAAGAAAACAAAACCAGGTGTCAATGCTGTCTCGGTAACGCATTGCCATCTATGGCGACGACGTTCTGCCAATTTTTGAGGTATTGGTGATACATCATGGGAACTCGTATTGATTGGCAACGCATCACCAAACTTGCAAAATGCCCTAAAAACTTCCAGTTTTGCTGCTAGGAGCTTTGAACACTTTCCAAACATATCAAACATGCATGGATAGCCTTCAAACTTCACATGCGTGTAGCACACGTTGCAGAGACCACAATGCACCATTCAAACCAATCCTATGGTGTCCATAAACATCACACAAATCCTCAGAAACTCACTAGTCCAACATGTTCATTACCATCCAACAACTAATATCATTCATCAAACTACTTGGATTTAACAAGCAAACGAGCTAAGAATGGCTTCAATTATGCTTGAATAATAAATCCCTTACCTCAATTACATAAGAACTAGCAAGATTCAAGCACCAAAAACTTGAAGCTTCAAGCATAGGGCTCCACTAATGTTTCCTATAGCTCCAAGAAAATTCAACTTATAAGGCACCAATTCAAGCTTATTCTAACTAGAACCAATCTAATGGAAGCTTAAGAAACTGAGAACAATCAAAGAACAACAAGTCCCAGCTAAATTTAGAGCTTACCTAGCTAAAAAATGTGGTTTTCAGCTTAAACCAAGCAACCCATGCAAAAATAAGTTTTTTTGGGTTCTTCATGAAACTTCAATTTCCACCAAGAATTGATGTTTTGGGTGAGATTTGGCTATGGAATTTAAGAGAAGGAGGAGAGCT
Source organism: Aquilaria yunnanensis (assembly GCA_039654915.1). Lineage (NCBI taxonomy): Eukaryota > Viridiplantae > Streptophyta > Magnoliopsida > Malvales > Thymelaeaceae > Aquilaria > Aquilaria yunnanensis. The sequence goes on from CM077598.1 coordinate 83,810,333, forward strand.
ACACGTTTGGGAGGTCAGGGATGATGAATAGTAACTACCAAAATCTTCAAAATGGTTTAAATAGCCAACCTCAAGCTAAAACCCTTAAACTTCTTTAGTTTTACCAAAAAGACCCCCATTCTCAAATAGTGCCATAAGATTTGGCAATTTAATCCAACTCTTTGGTTTCTTGTCACTTAGGACCAAACGATCAATTTATGAGCTTAAATACCAAACTTATCACCTCAGGGTACAAAATGACCATTTTGCCCCTAGTGACGCTTAGGTGCCAAATTAAACTAGGAACCATCTATCCTTTAGATAACTTACTTTACCTTGCTAATTTACCTTTAATCAAGGCGTTTAAACTATGGATTTATGAACTTCCCTTACCCATCGACCGTTACGCTAGGAGGGCTATAACAGATAGGGTCTTCCCAGGAAGGCTATGGGACTTGAGTTCCACACTAGTTGCAATTGACTAGTTAATTACTTGTATTATTTTAAAAGCTTTTATCCTTCTTGTTGTTAGCCTACAATGCACAATGCATGCACTTGCTTTGACTTGAATTTTTCTTTAAGAAAATAAATCTAAAACATTGTTGACATTTATAAAAACATAACAAAAACACAAGTCAATGTATAAAACATAACTGCATATACTACAAGTAGTAATCATCCACGTACATTATTATATAAATATAAACTATGCACATGCCCAAAAGCAACTCAATAACTACTCGACCTAGGAACATTGGTGGCTAACTAGCATACATACATATACAAAAAAGCAACTTCTGAAATCCAAGCTTTTCTATGCCCTTCCATGTGTTGCTAGCGTCTGTAAGGCCATAAACAACTATAGTTAGTAGCAAACAACATAACTAGTAAAACTATAATCTATAAAAGATTCACTGTGTGGTTACCTGCATGAATTCACTAGTGCAACAACCTTTAATGGTTGCCTGCTGTTTAGAGATGAAATCTACAAAAAAACACTAAAGGAAGTGAGAATCTTAATATTCTCAGTATAGGATTCAGGTACCTGTAATGAAAAACTTAAGGACACAAACATATACCTAAAGTATATGAAGTCTACTACATGTGCTTATCGACTAAGAGCTAACATATACACATATAATTGAGTTTGTTAAGACATTATTTCTTCCTAGCCCTCACAAGGATGTCACCTTGTGACTAGCGAGTTTTGTGCCCTAACTGACTCCTAGCAAGCCTTGGCTTGCCAACGTCCAGGTGAACTAAGCTCACTAAATAACCTTATCTTTGTTTTTGTACAGTTGAACATGGTGGATGCTCTTTGCTTGAGTTTCATTAAACACACCAAGGTGTACTAGGCTCCCACATAACCCCTCAAGCCAGTGGCTTTCCTAGGCCATTATGGTACTAATCTTCCACCATTGTTAGGCACACTAGGCTCCCACTAAGTGCCTCAAGCTACAAGCTCATCTAGGCAACTAAGGTACTAAGCCTTCCTTATATTTAGAGTACAAGGCTCCTAGATATTTCCTTGAGTCATAACACTCATCTAGGTCACTAGTATACAAAGCCTTCATCTCAATCCTTCTTAAGAAGCACTGAGCTTGCACTTGGGCCTCAAGTCTTAACTTGCCAAGGGTACAGGTGCATTAAGCCTTGACCTTAGGTGCTACACGATCCATGATTACTTTGTTCACCTTATTATTGTAAGAATTACTATGGATGGACTCAACTTACTATATTTGAAAAAACCCCACATGTACTCTAGGGTTTCACATTGGTACCTTGACATCCAAGGCTCATCTAGGCCACCAACGGTCACTAAATCTTGATATGTATATATTTCTCTTTATTGAAGTATTATTTTTCATCAACTTTCACCTTTCAATTCTTAGTTACACTTTTATAGAAGTTCTAGTTCTTGCATTATTTTGATATTTTGAACTTTGGAACAAGGTATGGAGGGGCCAAAGTAGACCCAAAGAGAATGGTGCAAATATGGAGTTTCTTGAGCAAAAAGAAGCACCCAAGGCCATTGCTAAAAAATTCATGGCCATAGCCTAAGTGTTCGAGCACCTCTAGATGCAAGAGCCATAGCCTAACAAAATGAAACCATAACCTTGGCACCTTCAGTATGTCGAAGAATGACCAGATGCTCTAAAGCCATGACCCAAATCACCCCTGTACCCTAAAATTTCTAGAAATTGCACTAGATTAGCAACTTCATTTTTTTGGGCCACAGTCCCCTTGGAAAGGGACCCAATACTAAGTTTTTCCCTTTTGCCCGTCATTTTGTGCTTGGCCTAGTCACAGGACATTTTAGACTCACAAAAGAAAGCCAAGACTACACTTTCTAGTAGATCTTCCCTCCTTCCATTATTCTCCTAGGGTTTAAAACCTCTTGCCTCCATTTCCACCTTTATCCACATCCTTCCAAGTTGAAGAAATGGGTGGAAAAATCTACATAAAAGGACAAGAACTTGAAGAAGTAAGCAAGGGGACTTGGCTACTCCTATAATTTCTTCTTCTACATTGGGTTTTCTTTGGTTTTTCTTCTTCTAAATCTATTCATGTTTCTTGTAGAGTTTGAGTTTATAGTTGTGTTAAACATGTAGTAGACTTCTTTTACTTCCAAGAGTTACAACTACTTGACTTGGTTAATTAATGCTAATTTGAGGTTTATTTCCAAGAACTTTCTTATTGCTTATTCAAATTTTCCTGTACTTATGTGTCTACTTGTTGGACTGTGGCCAAACTTTGAATTGCTTTTATAGATTTAGCTAGTGCTTAGGAATGTCTAGCTAAATTGGAATAAGGAAAAATTGTAGTAATTTTAGGAAAAGGTTAGGAGACCTTTCTGGATTGCTAGGTGAGTAAAAAAGACATATGCTTAGAAGAATTTAAGTAAATTATTTAGGATGGGAATCCCACCGGGGGCCTAGTGGAGAAATGAAGTCATTCTTGAAAAAAAGGTGTTCAAAGTTGGTTCCATCAGCCATAAGTAGATGAGAGAATGGAAATAGGCTTAGTTAGGATAATTAACCATTCAAGTAGTGAAAACTTTAGGGAATGCCATTCAATATTGGTTTAGTAAGGCAACTTTAGTTTATACTCTTTCTTAATTACTTGCACACTTTAATTTAGTTCAAACAGTTTAGTTAGCTTTTTAATTGGTCATTATTGTTAGTGTTGTGCCCAAAAGCCAATCATGAGGTGAATGTATTTTGCACATTGAGTTATGATGTTTTATTGAGGTATTATTCCAATAATTGTGTTTGTTGTTTGTTTCTGTGTAACATAATCAAAGATAATTATAACCCAAGAATAATAGTATTCTTAAACGTCCCTAGTCTAGTATTATTATGGAAGTGGGTTGCGATAATACATTAAGACTAGCATATATGGTGACTAAAATGAGATATGTAGTCTACATATGGGCACATGTTGTAGAACTTGTATGCTGAATCGACCCACCATGAGAATGCTATGTGGATCAATATATGAGTGTCATAAGTGATTGTTATAGTGATCGTGGTATATGTAGTACTTGAACCTAAGGTCATCACGGTTCCTTGCATGTTAGTCACATACTTTGATACATCTTTTTGTTGCTTGTAACTGAGTGAACACGAAAGCGGTCATTGGGTATACGACATATCATGTAGAGATTTTTGTATGATTAAGATGGGATTTGTCCCTCTTATGTAATGGGAGTGATATCTTTGGGCCCCTTGATTAAGTGAAATTGAGGAAATGCATGGCCATGCTCAGATGAAATGATATGGGATATCATTGTCATTAGTTTTACTCAGTCTAGTTGAGGATCAAGAAACCAAAGATTGGGTTATATGCGAGTGACACATTCTATATCTCGTGCCCTGTCTTGATATCTTGGATAAAGGGATAACGGCATATATGAATAATGATCATAGAGGTTTAGTCAAATCACCGACTATCTTGTCACTTAGGTAGCAAGGATGTGTTGCTAGACACAGCTCATTGCTATGATCATAAATGTGATTTATGATCATTGCCAACATGATAGGAGCCTATTAGGTTGCACTCTTAGAACCAATTGGATCATTTGAGTGCATGGGCCAAATTCATTGGTTTTAGTTTCATGATAATTTTGGATTAATTTTTTGCTCAATAGTTGAGCCACAACATTGCATTAAAACCCAACATCAAAATTGTCAAAGCATACAAAGCATTTATGTGGTTAACTATACATAATCAACTACATGTGAACATCCAAGCAAAAATAGACTATGCTCATACCCAAGAGTGACTATATTGTACACTACTTATACATGAACATTGGAGGCAAACTAGTGTATGAAAAGTATATACTAAACAACACTTTTGAGATCCATAGCAAAGCTCCTACCTTAGAGTAACTCCAGTTAGGAAGCTACAAGGCCTTTCCTTATGCTTTACGAGCCTCTATTGGCCGAATAGACAATTATAGTTAGCACCATAACCTAACCAACATGTAAACCACAAAACCAGAATCACAACGATTCAAATAAACATAATACCTGCTCATGAGCTGATCTTAACAACCTTTAATGGTTGTTAGCTTTATAGACCTAAAATTTGCACAACAAATGCTAAAGAAGCGAGAATCAAAGATTCTCAAAAAGGGATCCTTCAACTGTAGGGTTTTGGGGGCCAAACAAGTGCAGCAAAAGATAACTGAAACCCTCCAGGATCCAAGTGAAATGCGGTGAATCGGCTGTTTGAAAAGTCAGTTAAAATCTTTCACCCAATTGTTGAGTCAAATCATAAACTTGAACAATTGACATGTTAAAGCTCTCTACAGTATCCACACGAGCCTCTTAGGATCACCATGCCTCTAAGACGTCTTGGCAAATGCATTCCTCTTATGCTTATAGTGCTAGCTTGTGTCCTCCAAGGAATGGTAAGAGAAGAGTGTGGTTGGAACTTTTTAGATATTTTCTGATTTCATACTTGGGGATGCTAGGGCAAGAGCTATGAAATTTTTACTATATGATGTATATATAGTGAGACTCAACTCCCAAGCCTAATGGGTTTCGAAGGCCTAATCCATTTAGGTTTAATTTTAGGCTTCATTAATGGCTCAACCTTTTGAGCCAATTATTAATCCAAAAATATTATGAAACCAAAACCCAAAAAATTTCGCCTGTGCACTCAAAGAATCCAATTGGCTCTATGTATGTGACCCAATATGCTATTACCATGTTTGCAATGATCATAAAGAATGAGCAGTGCCTAGCAACACATCATTGCTACCCAAGTGGCAAGATAGTCGGTGATTCGACTAAACCTCTATGACCATTATCCGTATATGCCATTGTCCCTTTGTCCAAGATATTAAGACCAAGTATGAGACATGGAATGTGTCACTCTCACATAGCCCAATCTATGGTTTCTTGATTATCGAGTTGACTAACTTAAACTGATGACATTGATATCATATATCAACTCATCTGAGCATGGTCGTGCATTTTCTTAGTCTCACTCTATCAAGGGGCCCAAAGATGTTACTCCCGTTACATGGGAGGGACAAATCCCATCTTGATCACAGAAAACCCATACCCAATGACCACCTTCATGTTCACTCAGTTACCAGCAACAACAGGAAGTATCAAAGTATGTGACTCTCATGTAGGGAACCTTGAAGACCTTAGGTAGAAGGACTACATATACCATGATCACTATAAGAATCACTTATGACACTTATATAATGATCCATGTAGTGTTTTCATGGTGGGTCAGTCTAGTACATAAGTTCTCCAACTCGTACCCATATGTGACTACATATCTCATATTAGTCTCCACATATACTAGTCTTTATGTATTATTGTAACCCACTACACAATAATACTAGAGTAGGGATGTTTAAGAATACTATTATTCTAGGGCTATAGTTATGTTTGATTATGTCACACAAAAACAATACAACAAACACAATTACGACATTAATGCCTCAATAAAATATCATGATTCAATGTGCAAAATACAATCATCTCATGATTGGCTTTTGGGTGCAACACTAACATCAACCTACAAGAAAAATTTTGAGGACACACATATATATAATATATGAACTCTATTGCAAATGCTTGCAGTCTAAGGGCTAGCATATGTGCATATATTCAAGTCCCTTGGGACCCTGCCTCATCCTAGTCCTTGATGGGCATCACCCCGTGCCTAGCAAGTTTTGGCCCCTAACTCAGTCTTAGTAAGCCTTAGCTTACCAGCACATAAACTTTAACCTTCCCTTGATTATTGTGTAGGTGAGCATGGTGGATGCACTACGCTTGAGTTCCAAGGAACTCACTAGGTGTACAAAGCCTCCATATAGTGCCTCAAGTGGTTAGACTTGCCTCCATCATTTGTGAACTAAGCTTTTACCTTAAATCCTTGCCAATAGTTCACTCGGCTTTCACTTGTGCCTCAAGTAACCTTGCCTAGGCCACAAGTGCACTAAACCTTCACTCAAGGCACATACCTATCCACCATTACTTGGTTCACCCTAGTGGAGTGGCAATGACCATGGTTGCACTCATTTAATAGGTTCTTCTAAACCCACCAAGGTCCACTAAGGTTCCCACATCAGAGCCTCAAATCCAAAGGCCCAACTAGGAGTCCGATGGTACTAAACCTTGCACCTGACTAACAATACTAATTTTTTCCCAAACATGCCTTCACCTTGGACTAAAATACATGTAAACCTGGGTAATTCTGAGCTTAGTGAATACATTGAAATGATATTAGTCCATCTTAGCTTTGCGTGAAATCTTAAATTTCCTCAATCGGGCACCCATGTGAAAAATTATGGGAAAAGCACTACAACATGTCAATGCTGTCGAATGCTAGCCCCTAAACACTGAGACCGGCACTATAGCACCAAAGGCCATTTTTCTTTGGGTTCTAAATCAGGTCCTAGGCACTATAGTGCCACCTGGTGGCTAGGCGCCAGGTACAGGCGGCCTAAACCTTTTTCTACGTGCCTCAAGCTATTTGGGGGCTTCCAATGCCTCCCAATGGTCTTAAGATACCGTCACTTGCCTTAAACATGCATGTACAAATGCACTAGGCCACAATTCACAATTCAAAACAATCCTATGGTGTTCATAAACACCGCACAAATCATTAAAAGTCACTAGTCTAACATGTTCATCACCATCCACCAACTAACACCATTCCTAAGATTACTTGAATTCTACAACAAGCAAACTATGAATAGCATCAAATATTCATGAATCATAAATCCTTTCCCTCAATTGCACAAGAATTAGGAAGCATCAACCATCACAAGCTAAGAATTCCAAGTTCCAAGGCTCCACTACAATTTCCTAGGTTCCAAAGGACAAACAAGGTTCATGGCACTAAATTAATATAATCCAAGCAAATCCCAAGCTCCCATAAGCTTAAGAAACGAGAAAACATCAGGGAAAGCTAGTTACCTCTTGCCCAAACTATGCTCATGGTGGAGAAACGTCCTAACAAGCTTTAAAAGTCTAAAACAAGTGCAAAGCAAGCTTTTCTTTTCATGGGCACCAAGAAAGCTTCCAATTTTTACCAAGAAACCTTGATTTGGGTGAGATTTGAAGAAGAAATTAAGCGGGCAGGAGAGGGCTATGAAAATGAAGTGCAAAGGATGAAGGAATAGTGCCTAAACCATTTCCTCGACAAGCTTTAAGTAATACAAGCCTTCCTTCCCTAAACTTTTTCAATTTTTGCAAAAGAACCCTTAACCTAAATAGTAACTAGATAATTAAATACTTAAGCAAAAATTTCTAACTTGGGCTTTGGGTTTCAAAAACATCATTTTTACTCCTGAGACTCATCCAACCTTTGAGATGCAAAATGACCATTTTATCCCCGGGCAAATCTAGTGCCATAAACCAGTTGGAACCAACTAAGCCTTTAATAACTTAATTGATCTTTCCAATTTACCTCTAATTAAGGTACTTAAGCTATGAATTTATGAATTTACTTTACTCACCGAGTATTCCGTTAAGAGGGCTATAACATTCTCCCCACCTTGGAGAATTTGGTCCTCCAAATTTAATCTCCCCACCTTAAGACATTATCCTAGGATACGGTGCTAACGTATCCCAATCAAACCTAGCAAGTAGTGTTGGTCACACAACAGCCCAGTTGGTGCCAAACTACTTGACTTGCTCAGCTAATGCCCTCTTGCACTTGAGTCGGGCCCTATTTCATATAGGTACTATGGCCAAGGCCAATCTTTGTGCCCACTCTAAACTGTAGTCTGATTATTGTTCACTGTTCTCCTGACCTTAGCCTGACCTTACTCCATTTGAACACCTTAATGTAATTTTTGTTCTTGAAGACTATGGTATCGCCTTTCCCTACCTCCAGCACACGATACTGCTGAAGGACATCTAATTACTGCAAGCTTTCCAAATAAATCCAGTGATAATGAATCCTTCGTACCAAACTCTATGTTGAGTCCTCTAGTGTAAGATAGCTTAACAAGCTTTTAGAAGCTTGTCCACTAACCTTACACTAATAGGATCTTACAAAAATTTGGCACCAACAAATTTCCTTCATTATCTCCTGTGTGCCAAAACCCACTAGTGAAGCTAACTTCACATCTTAAACTTGTCCGTTAATAGGCACATTGGAAAAGTTCCACTCGAGGTTCGGCGCCCATGCTTTTGTACGAAACCACTTTGTGCAAGTTAGCTTAACAAGTATGAAACTTGTCCACTAACTATCACATAGTTAGTTACTTACTCTAGGTTTGGTGCCTAACAAGTCCTAACAATCACTAGACTAAGTGTGTCACAAGTGTAGTATGGACTCACAATACACACCATGAGCACCTTAAGGCATACTTCACTACAAGCTCCACCATACTATAGCGCTCTTCCAAATTGGTGAACCTCATATGGCCTTATGCATCAGGCATACCGGTGCACTAGGCAAGGTACCCATAGACCACCCGCATCATGATCCTACTACTTTCACTACTTTGGAGCTTCTTACACCTGCATGCCTATAAGAGAAACCTCTCTAGTACGAGTGCCAAGACCTCCATGCAGCTAGCAGCCCTTAGGCCTTATCCATGCACCCTCAGCTCAGGCCACCTAGCACTCGGCAATTTAACTACCAATAGGCTACCCAAGTTGAAGGTATTGACGCTTCAGCTACTCCACTTGGAATATCCTAGGTACCCGAAGCATACACACTTAGTCACTTCATTTTCTTGCATGCGGAGCCCAACACGTTATACATGTTGGATTAGGTCTTCAGGTATGTCCTTAGTATTCTTGCTTCTCAACCACCAAACTTACCCCATGTGTAAAGAACCTATGGGGCCTTAGCTGAGTTGTAAGGTATTACTTGGTCCTAGGCCAACTTGGTCATCCTTGGCTTCGTAGTCGGCTAGACACATCGGCCTATTCACTAGGCTCCAATGTCCTTCATGTCTTACTCGACTCCTCGACCACATCCTAGTCCTCCCAACCTCTAACACTAGCAACCATCTCGACAACAATCATTTCTCACTTAAACTAAGGTACCATCTTCACATTCCATGCTTAGCTACCATATCATAAGTACACCATGCCAACCTCTCATCGAGATGATGTACCCACGACTTCACCACATCCACTCAACTTACTTGGTGGGAGAACTAACTTTAGTTAACAATCAAAAGGTGGTTGGCCATGGAAAATCACTTGGGTGGCTCATCCCCTACAACTCTACCTAGTACTCCAACTATGCACCTTAAGATTGATTCCATCCCTTAGAGTCGTCAGCCTACCAACTAGCCTTAACAAATCTCACAAATCACGAGCCCTTCCTTTTGAAAGTGCTAGGGTCAAGTAAAATGCTCTAACTCTAGGCTTTAACTAACTCAACCAATACCTTCACCAACTAGGCTTCCAACTTATGAGTTTTCTCTTCTCCGGTAAACACAACAGCTACTAGAGTCACAAAATAGGTACTTGAGCATAATTGTACCTATACTAAACTTGGCACTTTGATTACTAAGTATAGTACTTAACTAGGTGGGAGATTGCTTCACCTTGTGGTTTCTTATAAGTCGACTCTTGACAGGTTGTAGTGAACTTTCGCTCACATGTGCTCCTCAGACATTACCTCGTAGGATTGAGGTAAAACATCTTTTTTTTTTGCATAATTTAGTCATTTCTGACCAAATAGTTCAATATTTCATTAACTTACTGGCATTAACAAAAACATCGGGTGATCATCACAGAGTCCTCAGTCCCTCTTAAGAGTTAGTCCTTTACCTACTTGGCTAGTTTCACTAGTCAAGTTTTTCTTCTTCCACAAGTCAATTCGATGGCCATTGACTCCACTTAACCTCGAGATGTTGACCTCCGGTCACCAACTATCCCTCAGTCTACGGCAGTCATTCCTATTGCTCGGCTCCTCTTACTGCCTTTTGGTAATCATGCCAAACCCTAGCAATGACCATACTCCTACTAGCTCTACCTTATGGTTTACAACTAGCAGATGAATAAACCTATCCATTCGCTTACCCCTGGATGAGTACCTTAGTCCCTACTTTTTCTGTGCTAACACTTGTACTCCACGGTTAGAAATAAAATTTAAAACCTACCTACTTACCTTTGCAGGATCTGATTGAACTACTCAACTACTTGGTTACTCTAAGGAACTCATGCGTTCAACTACCAGTGGTTAACTATCAACTAGGCCAAGAACTAACTCATGCAAAAATACAACCTATGGAACTCTATAATGTTTTTTAATCTAAGGATTTAAGGCCTCCACTTATGTGGTTTCATGCACTAGCAAGTGGATCCTAGGGTGTCGGGTACTATCCCAATACTTGGTGCATCATTAGGTTCTTAATGCACTTGGGTTAGCCCTTAACCCCACTCAAAACTACCACCCAGTAAGCCAAAACAAAACTGTGTTAGTAAACTGATGCCAAAACTTACCAGTGGAGTAACTAGACTACTAGTGAAAGATTAGAGACTTACCACACACTAGCCATGGACTGCCCGCGAGTTCACTATGGCCACCCATTGCACCCGCCTAGTGGCTGCCTACTTTGACCACTTGACTAATAGAAGCAAAACCTAAATTACGGCTTTGGTGCAGTAGGTCAACTCCTTGTGGAAACAGCTATTGGCAACAAACTTCCTAGGTTGGTCTTAACCTAACCTAGCCTAAATATAAGACTAGTCTAATGACCACTCCGACTATTGGGAACATGTCCTAGGTGCAACCTAAGAGAACCATGCACTTTTTACACCTGGATGTAAGCCCTTTCTCGTACATGATCTGTTCTTGTTCCTCAGTTTCAGGTCAACTTTCACACTATAGGCATGTCACCCATGCTCCTACTAGGTTGGATAAGCCAACTGCCACCTCGTAGTCTTTTTTCTTCAGCTCATCTAACTCTTTTTAGAGAGCTGCTATATCCTACACCACTTGCCAGTGTCCACCTCGACGATTGTCAAGCACCTTCGTATGCCAACTCAAGGCCTTGGGGAAATATGGCCTCAAGCTCCTACTCTTGATGAGAAAAGTAAAAGAGTGCTACACTTTTTTTCTTTGTAACCTACATGACCAAGTGTTTATCACTTAGGTTAGTGCATCCTCGAGTCTTTTTGGTGTTGCCTAACCAATTCCAAGTTGGTGGGTTTAAGTTCTAACACTTTTAGAGTGACCAACTTGGCATTATAGTAATCTTTGCCTTGGGGGTTTCCATATCCTCCTAGTCCTATGGATCATGTAGCCTACTTCATGTTTGAGGTCCAAAATAACTTCCTAGGATGGCGGTCACATCCCAACAATTTGTAGCAAGCTGTTGCTCTATTTTGGAGCAAGCCAAACCAACTACCCTAATGGTGCCACACTAGATTGCTAGGATCCATTCGTGGACCTTAGCATCTGAAAGCACACCTAACCCAATTTAACCATTGCAACCTGTAGCCAAAGCCGCATGACAACTCACAGATGTTGGTTAGAATTGACTAAATGAGCACAAGGACAATCCACTAGATCTCAATTCCTTGCCTCCAATGACCATGACCAAGCTCTGATACCAAACTGACACGGCCTCTCATGGGCCTACACAGGAAGCATATAGGAACTTGTCCCACACAAGTTGCAATTGGCTAATCAATTAATCCTACTATGAAATCATGTATGAGTATGTGCTTTGACAAGATCAATAAGAATGATACTTAAAACATTGCCATGGCATTGCATTAAAATGGAACATCAAAACCATCAAAGCATACAAAGCATTTATGTGGTTATCTACACATAATCAACTCTGTGTGAACATCCAAGGTAAAGAAGACTATGCTTACACCCAAAAGTGACTCTAGAGTATCCAGATGATACATGAACAATGGAGGCAAACTAGTGTATGAAAACTATACACTGAACAACACTTCTGAGATCTATAACTAAGCTCCCACCTTAGAGCAACTCCAGGTGGTAAGCCCCAAAGTCCTTCCTTTTACTTCACTAGCATCTATTGGCCAAATAGACAACTGTAGTTAGTGTTGGGTTTCGGGAGCCAAACAACGCAGCGAAATTTAACCGAAACCCTCTAGGATCCAAGTGAAACGGGGTAAACCGGGTGTTTGAAAATTTCATACCTAATTTTCGGTTGAGATCTCTCACTCAACTGTAGAGTCGAATCACAAAACCTGAACAGTTGACGTGTTCAGGCTCTCTATGGTATCCACACGAGCCTCTCGGGACACCATGCTTCCACCATGTCCCGGCAGATGCGTTTCTCTTGCGCTCACAGTGCTAGCTTGCGTCCTCCAAGGAATTGCAAGAGAAGAGTGCGGCTGTCCTTTTGGGAGGCTAGGGCAAGGAGACCTGCGAATTTCTCACTTAAAAGTTGTATTTATAGTGAGACTCAACTTCCAGGCCTAATGGGTTTCAAAGCCCTAATCCAATTAGGATTTAATTTCGGGCTTAATAATGGCTCAACTCCTTGGCCCATTATTAAAACGAAATTAAAGTGAAACCATAACCCAAATAATTAGCCCATGCACTCTAATGATCCAAATACCTCTATGTGTGCGACCCAATAGGCTCTTGCCATGTTGGCAATGATCATAAATCACATTTATTATCATAAGCAATGAGCGGTGTCTAGCAACACATCATTGCTACCCAAGTGACAAGATTGTCTATGAATCAACTAAACCTTTATGATCATCACCGATATATGCCATTGTCCCTTTGTCCAAGATATCAAGACTAAGCACGAGACATGGAATGTGTCACTCTCGTATAGCCCAATCTTTGGTTTCTTGATTACCGAGTAGACCAACTTAAACTGACGACATTGATATCATATATCAACTCATCGGAGCATGGCCATGCATTTTCTAAGTCTCACTCTATCAAGGGGCCCAAAGATATCACTCCCGTTACATAGGTGGGACAAATCCCATCTTGATCATACAAATCCCTCCGCATGATATGTGACATACCCAATGACCTCCTTCAAGTTCACTCAGTTACGAGCAACAAAGGAAAGTATCAAAGTATGTGACTCACATGTAGGGAACCTTGATGATCTTAGGTCGATGGACTACATATACCATGATCACTATGAGAATCACTTATGACACTCATATAACGATCCATGAAGTGTTCTCATGGTGGGTCGGTCCAGTACACAAGTTCTCCAACTTGTACCCATATGTAGACTACATATCTCATATTAGTCTCCACATATGCTAGTCATTTGTATTATTGCAACCCGCTCCACAATAATACTAGACTAGGGACGTTTAAGAATATCATTATTCTAGGGTTACAATTATGTTTATTACATTACGCAAAAACAAAACAACAAACAAAATTGCTGGATTAATGCCTCAATAAAATATCATGACTCAATGTGCAAAAATACAATCATCTCATGATTGGCTTTTTGGGCACAACACTAACAATCTCCCACTTGCACTAAAAGCCAATCATCCATGTATCTAATACCGATGGACCTAGAATGGCTATCATGCTTCTGCTGCGTAAGGGGCTTTGTCAGTGGATCAGCAATGTTGCTGTCTGTCGAGGTCCTGCATATCCTTACATCACCCCTCTCGATGATCTCCCTGATGAGATGATAGCGTCGGATTATGTGTTTGGATCGCTGGTGAGATCGAGGTTCCTTAGCCTGTTCGATTGCTCCATTGTTGTCACAATAGAGCTCTATCGGGTCGACAATGCTTGGAACCACTCCAAGTTCAGTGATGAACTTCTTGATCCAAACTGCCTCCTACGCAGCATCAGAGGCGGCAATGTATTCAGATTCTGTTGTAGAGTCTGCAACTGTCTCTTGATTTGAACTCTTCCAGCTCACAGCACCACCACCAATACAAAACACATAACCAGATTGTGATCTAAAATCATCCTTATCAGATTGGAATCTTGCATCGGTGTAACCCCTTACAACGAGCTGATCCTCACCTCCAAAGACCAAGAATGCATCCTTAGTCCTTCGTAAGTACTTAAGGATGTTCTTAACAGCTGTCCAGTGACTTTCACCGGGGTTCGATTGGTACCTACTCGTCATGCTCAAAGCATATGAGACATCGGGACGAGTACATATCATGGCATACATGATAGATCCAATTGCTAAGGCATATGGAATCTTACTCATGCGCTCTCTCTCCTCGGTTGTACTCTGACACTGAGATCTAGAAAGAGTGATACCATGTGACATGGGCAAGAATCCTTTCTTGGAATCTTGCATGCTAAACCTCTTTAGCACCTTGTCAATATATGTACTTTGACTTAGGCCAAGAAGCTTTCTAGATCTATCTCTATAGATCCTGATGCCTAACACATAAGCTGCTTCACCCAAGTCCTTCATAGAGAAACATTTCCCTAGCCAAGTCTTCACAGACTGTAGCTCAGGAATGTCATTCCCGATGAGTAGTATGTCATCTACATACAACACCAAGAAGACAATAGCGCTCCCACTAACCTTCTTGTAGACACAAGGTTCATCTTCATTTTTGATAAAACCAAACTCTTTGATTGCATCATCAAAATGAAGATTCTAACTTCGAGAAGCTTGCTTCAGTCCATAAATGGACCTTTGCAATTTGCACAATTTATTGGCATTCTCAGGAGTGACAAAACCCTCCGGTTGTGTCATGTACACATCCTTAAGTAGCTTTCCATTTAGGAATGCAGTTTTGACATCCATTTGCCATATCTCATAATCATAGTGTGCAGCAATAGCAAACAAAATTCGGATGGATTTAAGCATAGCAACTGGTGAAAAAGTTTCATCATAGTCAATACCATGAATTTCCTTGAAACCTTTTGCGACCAGTCGTCCCTTAAAGGTAATCACATTACCATCCATGACAGTTTTCTTCTTGAAAACCCATTTGCACCCTATGGGTTTTACCCCTTCAGGAGGGTCAACCAAAGTCCATACTTGGTTTTCATACATGGATTCCATCTCGGATTTCATGGCCACTAGCCACTTCTCAGAGTCAGACCCCGACATAGCTTGTTGGTAGGTTGTGGCTCATCTTGATCCATGAGCATCACATCATCGGTGTGAGTCACGAGAAATCCATATCTCTCGGGCTCACGCCGAATCCTACCAGTCCTACGTGGGCTCTGTGCTACAGGAACAAACTCTTGAACCACAACATCTTGTGGTGTCTGTTCAGGTTCCATTTCAGGTTCGATGTCTCCTTGTTGTTCTTGAATTTCTTCAAGTTCTACTTTCCTCCCACTAGTTCCTTTAGAGATAAACTCTTTCTCCAAAAAGACACCAGTTCGAGCAACAAACAATTTTTGCTCAGAGGGATTGTAGAAATAGTAACCCTTTGTTTCTTTAGGATACCCAAAAAAAGGCATTTTTGAGATTTGGGCCCTAGTTTGTCAGAGGATTGACATTTCACATAAGCGTCACAGCCCCAAATCTTCATAAATGACAAATTGGGATGCCTCCCACTCCATATCTCATATGGTGTCTTTTGAATCAATTTAGATGGAACTCGGTTTAGTGTAAAAGCGGCTGTCTCTAGAGCATGTCCCCAAAAGGAGTTTGGAAGGTCAGCTTGACTCATCATGGAGCAAACCATGTCTAACAGAGTTCGATTTCTCCTTTCAGAAACACCATTCCATTGAGGTGTGCTTGGTGGAGTGAGTTGTGATACTATACCACACTCCTTCAGATAGTCAAGAAATTCTCGATCCAAGTACTCTCCACCTTGATCTGATCGAAGCACTTTGATACTCTTCCCGAGTTGATTCTCTACTTCATTCTTGAATTCTTTGAACTTTTCAAAGGATTCTGACTTGTGTCTCATAACATACACATAGCCATATCTGCTGAAGTCATCAGTGAAAGAAATGAAGTATTGGAAACCTCCTCTAGCTTGTGTAGACATAGGGCCACATACATCACTATGTATGAGTCCTAGTAAGTCATTAGCCCTTTCACTTTGCCCTGTGAATGGGGCTTTGGTCATCTTGCCCAACAAACATGACTCACATGTCTCATATGATTCAAAATCAAATGAGTCCAAGAGTCCATCCTTATGGAGCTTGGATATGCGGGTCTCATTTATATGGCCCAAGCAACAGTGCCAGAGATAGGTCGAGTTTGAATCATTTAATCTGACCTTCTTGGTATTCACATTATAGATTGGATCTTCAAGGTCTAGAACATACAACCCATTGCTAAGTTGAGTACTACCATAAAATATTTCATTCAAATAAATAGAACAACATTTGTCCTATATTATAAATGAAAAACCTTTCTTGTCCAAACAAGAAACAGAAATCAAATTTCTACTAATAGTAGGCACAAAGTAGCAGTTGTCTAATTCAAAAACTAATCCACTAGGTAAAGTGAGAACATAAGTCCCTACGGCTAAGGCAGCAACCCTTGCTCCATTTCCAACACGTAGGTCCACTTCACCTCAGGCCAATCTTCTACTTCTACTTAGATCCTGTACATTTGCACAAATGTGAGATCCACATCCAGTATCCAATACCCAAGATGAGGAAGTAGAAAAGTTAGCCTCTATAACAAAAATACCTGAAGTGGAAGTCTTACTTCCCTTTTCCTTAGCAAGTTCTTCAAGATAGAGCTTCCAGTTGCGCTTCCAGTGTCCAGGTTGCTTACAATGGAAGCACTCCCCTCCCTTTGCCACACCACCCTTTGGTTTCAGTGCAGCTGAAGAAGAACTAGCATTGGACTTTCCATTAGCTTTATCCTTCTTCTTGTTGGCTTTTCCTTTTCCCTTTCCCTTTTGAAACATCAAAATGGGCTTAGCCTTCTAAGGTTTTGCTCAGCAGTTCTCAACATGTTGAGCAATTCAGGGAGGGACTTGTCAAGGTCGTTCATGTTATAGTTCATGACGAACTGACTGTAGCTTTCAGGCAACAATTGGAAGACTACATCAATAGCCAACTCTTTCTGAAGAGCAAATCCCAAATACTCAAGATTCTAAATGTACCTAATCATCTTGAGCACATGAGGACCCACGGGACTTCCCTCAGACATCTTGCACTAAAACAATGCCTTAGAGGTCTCAAACCTCTCATGCCTAGCTTGCTCTTGGAAAAGCATTTTGAGATGTTCGATCATATCGAACGCCCCCATGTTCTCATGTTGCTTCTGAAGATCAGATTCCATGGTAATAAGCATGAGGCATGCAACATCCAAAGCATCATCAGAATGCCTCTTGTGAACATCCCTTTCAGCTCTTGGAGCAGTGGCAGCAGGCTCATTCGGAATGGGCTGCTCTAGGACATAAGCCTTTCTCTCTTGTTTGAGGACTATCCTCAAGTTTCGGTACCATTTGAGAAAGTTTGTCCCATTCAGTTTTTCCTTCTCAAGGATCAATCGCAACGAAAGTGTCAATGTGTTTTGTGCCATGGTTATCTACAACAGTAAATATGCAGTGTAAGAGTCATGTATTTTAATTCATTTAATAAGGACTTTTATTAAACGATACTCCCACTATTTTTCTCAAAATAATAACCCTCGATATTATTTCGGAACACCTGGGCGCTAAGGTATTCTAGTGGGCCAAGATCTATATTTGACCACAACCTGAGTCAGCTTTGGCTTTTCTCTCAAGTTACGGCTATTTAGGTAGGCAACTCCTTGCCAATTGCATCTTATGCAACTCTTGGATAGTTGGGTAAACAACACTTGTCCAAGCTCATCTCATGAACTTAAGCCCAACTCTATGCCTCTAAGTCCCTAATCCTATTAGGATGACTTAGTTAAGTCGAACCCAAAGTTAGCAGTTTGGATATCACTATTATCCCATCGCGCCTTACCAAGATGAACATAGGTGCTTTGCTTTGGCAAACCCACCTAATGTTGATCAAAGTCTTGACGAGTGCCAACATTTGGAAGGCATCATATTTAATGACTTAATATTTGTTTGAGGGGGTTTTTTTTTTTGCTCTTTTGATCTCACCAATTTGCTATCTCCGGTTGTTTTATACATGCATCACATACAAATATAAAACATGCATCTCTTGCTTAGATGAAATAAACGTGACATGGTTACAGCCCAAACTATGCGATATTCTCAAGCCAATGAGAATATCATAAAAGCCTAAGAAAAGAAAAGAGTCTTCACAAGCTCCTTCTCTTCCTTTCTTGGTTGCCCTTTTGTTGTCACCTCTTTGGACATACCACCTTGGACGATCCCATAATGCACCACTACATCAATAATAGAAACCTCGAGTTACATTTGAGGGGAGTAAGGTGAGAAGAGAATGTACAATGAGAGTGATAAGAAAAGGCACGACTCGCAGGCCGTATTTACAAGTACTACCAATCAAGGGCTATAACCATGAACCATGCTTCAAACACCAATCAGCATATCATGTCAAATCTCATTCAACAAAGATGCATGCTAATTTTCGTGTGTTGATTAACCAGTTTTTATTTATGTGGCGTTCGCATACGGCGGTCCCGCTGGCCGGTCAACGGGCGGTGGTTCCGCTGATTGGTCAGCGGGCGGGCTCAAGGGGAGCCGCCCTTGCGGGGGACGTGGGGGGCAGCGCCCCCTGGTGTAAAAAATTTTCTTACAATTGCTGAGCCCGAAATCTTCTATTTCGAGAAAGTAGGCACCCCAGACTCCTCCATTCGACCCACCAAAAATACCTTACTTTCGGTGCCCGAACAGGCCGAATCCGAACAAACCTAGGGTTTTTGCAACTATTGCAAGAATCCTAATCCATATAGGTATCTCATACCTATCAATTTTGGGTTAATCTCATTAACCAATTTGTGTCGTTTCTTCATATATCTCATATGTTCATTACGAATTCCGGTTTCATGCATCATGAATCAATCTAATTAATCATGGCCGAAAACCAATCGAACACATAGCATCATGCGATTCAACACTCAATCCCGATTTAGGGTTTCACCAGTAACTCTAATACCACTGTTGGGTTTCGGGAGCCAAACAGCACAGCGGAATTTAACCGAAACCCTCCAGGATCCAAGTGAAACGGGGTAAACCGGGCGTTCAAAAATTTCATACCTAATTTTCGGTTGAGATCTCTCACTCAACTGTAGAGTCGAATCACAAAACCTGAACAGTTGACGTGTTCAGGCTCTCTATGGTATCCACAGGAGCCTCTTGGGATCACCACGCTTCCACCACGTCCCGACAGATGCGTTTCTCTTGCACTCGCAGTGCTAGCTTGCGTCCTCCAAGAAATTGCAAGAGAAGAGTGCGGCTGTCCTTTTGGGAGGCTAGGGCAAGGAGACCTGCGAATTTCTCACTTAAAAGTTATATTTATAGTGAGAGTCAACTTCCAGGCCTAATCGGTTTCAAAGCCCTAATCCAATTAGGATTTAATTTCGGGCTTAATAATGGCGCAACTCATTGGCCCATTATTAATATGAAATTAAAGTGAAACCACAACCCAAATAATTAGCCCATGCACTCTAATGATCCAAATAGCTCTATGTGTGCGACCTAATAGGCTCTTGCCATGTTGGCAATGATCATAAATCACATTTATGATCATAAGCAATGAGCGGTGTCTAGCAACACATCATTGCTACGCAATTGACAAGATTGTCGGTGAATCGACTAAACCTTTATGATCATCACCGATATATGCCATTGTCCATTTGTCTAAGATATCAAGACTAAGCACGAGACATGGAATGTGTCACTCTCGTATAGCCCAATCTTTGGTTTCTTGATTACCAAGTAGACCAACTTAAACTGACGACATTGATATCATATATCAACTCATCGGAGCATGGCCATGCATTTTCTAAGTCTCACTCTATCAAGGGGCCCAAAGATATCACTCCCGTTACATAGGAGGGACAAATCCCATCTTGATCATAGAAATCCCTCCGCATGATATGTGACATACCCAATGACCTCCTTCAAGTTCACTCAGTTACGAGCAACAAAGGAAAGTATCAAAGTATGTGACTCACATGTAGGGAACGTTGATGATCTTAGGTCGAAGGACTACATATACCATGATCACTATGAGAATCACTTATGACACTCATATAACGACCCATGAAGTGTTCTCATGGTGGGTCAGTCCGGTACACAAGTTCTCCAACTTGTACCCATATGTAGACTACATATCTCATATTAGTCTCCACATATGCTAGTCATTATGTATTATTGCAACCCGCTCCACAATAATACTAGACTAGGGACATTTAAGAATATCATTATTCTAGGGTTACAATTATGTTTATTACGTTACGCAGAAACAAAACAACAAACAAAATTGCTGGATTAATGCCTCAATAAAAAATCATGACTCAATGTGGAAAAAATACAATCATCTCATGATTGGCTTTTTGGGCACAACACTAACAGTTAGCACCCTAACCTATCCAACATGCAAACCACAAAACTAGAATCACAGTGATTCAAATAAATACAATACCTGCTCGTAAGCTTATCTTAACAATGCTTAATGGTAGTCAGCTCTATGGACCCAAAATGTACACAAAAAATGCTAAAGGAGTGAGAATCAAAGATTCTTAGTAAAGGATGCTTCAACCCACAAAAAAAATCCTAAGTACACACACATATATAATATACAAAGTCTACTATGCGTGCTTGCAGGATGAAGGCTAACATATGCGGATATATTCAAGTCCATTGGGACCCTTCCTCATCTTAGTCCATTCATTGGTGTCACTTTGTGCCTAGCAAGTTCTGGCCCCTAACTCGCTCTTAGTGAGCCTTAGCTTACCAGTACAGTAACTTTAACCTTCCTTTGATTGCTGTGCAGGTGAACATGGTGGATGCACCACGCTTGAATTCCAAGGAACTCATTAGGTGTAGTAAGGCTCCACATAGAACTTGAAGTCCATAGACTTGCCTTGGTCACTTGTGTACTAAGCTTCCACCTTAAATAATTCCTAAGAGTTCACTAGGCTTTCACTTATGCCCCAAGTAACCTTGCCTAGGCTACAAGTGCACTAAACCTTCACTTAAGGCACATACCTATCCACCATTACTTGGTTCACCCTAGTGCCATGGAAATGACCACGGTTGGAATCATTTACAAAGTTCTTTCTAACCCACCTAGGTGCACTATGGTTCCTGCATCAGAGCCATAAATCCAAATGCCCAACTAGGCTTCTGATGGTACTAAACCTTGCACCTGACTAATGGTGCTCATTTATGGTCAAACAAGCCTTCACTTTGGACCAAATAAATCTAAAATTAGGAAATTTGAAGCTTGGTGAAGGCATGGAAATGATATTACTCCCTCTTAGCTTTGCATGGAATCTTGAATTGCCTTAGTCAGACACCTAAGTGAAAAGTTATGGCAAAAATGCTATAGCATGTCAATGCTATCGAGTGCCGGTGCCTAAGCACTAGGACTGGCACTGTAGTGCCAGAGGCCATTTTTCTTTGGGTTTCAAATGAGGTCCTATGCACTATAGTGCCACCTGGCACCTAGGCACCAAGCCCATAAGGCTTGTACCCTCTCCTACATGCCTAAGGCTCCTTTAGAGGTTTTAGTGCCTCCCAATTGTCCTAGGAATGATTTCACATGCCTCAAACTTGCATGTACACATGCACAAGGTCATAATGCAACATTCAAACTAACCCTATGGTGTCCATTAACACCACACAAATCATTAAAACATGATTAGTCCAACATGTTCATCACCATCAACCAACTAACACCATTCATAAAATTACTTGAATTCTCCCACAAGTGAGCTATGAATGGCATCAAATATGCATGAATCATAAATCCTTTACCTCATTTACACAACAATTTGCCAACATCAAGCATCACAAGCCAAGAATTCCAAGTTCCAAGGCACCACTGCGGTTTCCTTGGTTCCAAAGCACAAACAAGGTTCATGGCACTAAATTAACACAATCCAAGCAAAACCCAAGCTCCCATAAGCTTAAGAAACATGAAAAAATCAAGGAAGGCTAGTTACCTTATGACCAAACCATGTGCATGGTGGAGAAATGTCCCAACAAGCTTCAAAACTCCAAAACAAGTGCAAAGAAAGCTTCTCTCATCATGGGCACCAATAAAGCTTCCAATTTTTACCAAGAAATCTTGACTTGGGTGAGATTTGAACAAGAAATTGAGAAGGCTAGAGATGGCTACGAAAATGAAGTGGAAGGGATGAGGGAATAGTGCCTAAACCATTTCTTCCATAAGTTTTATGTAATAAAAACCATCCCTCCCTTAACTTTTTCAATTTTTGCAAAAGAACCCTTTCCCCAAATTGTAAATCAGAAATTTAATACTTATGCAAAACTTTCTAATTTGGGCATTGGAATTTAAAAACATAACTTTTACTCCTGAGACTCATCCCGAACCTCCAAGGTGTAAAATGACTATTTTACCCTCAGGCAAATCTAGTGCCATAAACTACTCTGAAGCAACCAAACCTTTAGTAACTTACTTGATCTTTTGAATTCACCTTTAATTAAGTTACTTAAACCTACAAATTTATGAATTTACTGTGCTCATTGGGCATTTCACTAGGAGGGCTGTAACATTGCAGGCGCAAGTGGAATGTACTTGTCGAAACATGATGGGGGCATGGTGATTTGAGTGGTTTGTTTGGATACCATAGAGAGCTTGAACATGTCAACTATTCAAGTTTTAGTGATTCAGTTCAACAGTTGAGTGAAAGACTTCAATCGACTAGGGATAAAATTTTTGAACACCTGATTTACTATATTACACTTGGATCCTCTAAGGGTTTTGGTTAATTTCTATTGAACCTGGTTGGTTCCCAAAAACCTACAATTATTTAGTTGATTGCTCATTTTTTTATTTGTGTAGGTAAAATTGCCTCAAGGGTTGTGGTAATTAATTGGCAATTCTTTAAGAATATCTCCATGGGAATGATTCTAGCATGCCACTATGCTTGCAAGTAGTGATTTGTTTTGATTTCAAACTTTCACATTTAGAATAAATTTTTTGGTGCCATTACTAGGCATATTGTTTTAGTGAGCGCCTAATGTCTTTTACTGTAGTCTTTGCTGTTGCTTCACATTTTTAGGGCCACTTTGGATTTTGATGTCCTCATCAAACTTGTCTAGCTCCATGGAGAATCTTGGAGGCTCCAAGGTCCTATTAAGCTTACCTAGACTATGGGCACCTCAGGAACCCCTTGCCCTCTCACTCAGGGCCTCGCCATAAGAAATTGGCTGTTTGGTGCACTGCGACCCATAACCCTTAATTTTAGGGCCACAACTTTCATGCCTTGGGTTACACTAGAGTGCCCAAGGGCTATGGCTTTTGTTTCTAGTGTTACAGCATTAGTGTCTCAGCTCAGCTGTAGTGGAATGCATCCATAGCTTCTTTGGTGGCTTTAAATGCCACACAAAGTTCTATACCAAGCAACCATAAGCTCTAGATTTGTTTAACTACTACAATAGGACCATTCCATGCCAAACTAACCATGCAACAAGCGTTTAATTTACTTACACAAATGCTTAATTCACCCCAGTCCACCATAAGCAAATTCTACCATAACCTATGCTTATCTTTTAATCTAATGGAAACCACAAGGAAGCAAGCAAAGATAAGCACCAAATTTACTATGTGAGCTAAACCCCTAACCTTCATTTCTAGAAAGCTAGCAAGATCAAGCATCGACTGTTAGTGTTGTGCCCAAAAGCCAATCATGAGACGATTGTATTTTTTGCACATTGAGTCATGATATTTTATTAAGGCATTAATCCAGCAATTATGTTTGTTGTTTTGTTTCTGCATAACGTAATAAACATAATTGTAACCGTAGAATAATGATATTCTTAAACGTCCCCAGTCTAGTATTATTGTGGAGCGGGTTGCAATAATACATAACAACTAGCATATGTGGAGACTAATATGAGATATGCAGTCTACATATGGATACAAGTTGGAGAACTTGTGTACTTGACCGACCCACCATGAGAACACTACATGGATCATTATATGATTGTCATAAATGATTCTCATAGTGATCATGGTATATGTAGTCCTTTAACCTAAGGTCATCAAGGTTCCCTACATGTGAGTCACATACTTTGATACTTTCCTTTGTTGCTTGTAACTGAGTGAAATTGAAGGAGGTCATTGGGTATGTCACATATCATGCGTAGGGATTTGTATAATCAAGATGGGATTTGTCCCTCCTATGTAACGGGAGTGATATCTTTGGGCCCCTTGATAGAGTGAGACTTAGAAAAATGCATGGCCATGCTCGGATGAGTTGATATACGATATCAATGTCATCATTTTAAGTTGGTCTGCTCGGTAATCAAGAAACCAAAGATTGGGCTATACGAGAGTGACACATTCCATGTCCCGTGCTTAGTCTTGATATCTTGGACAAATGGACACTGGCATATATTGGTAATGATCATACAGGTTTAGTCGAATCATTGACAATCTTGCCACTTGGGTAGCAATGATGTGTTGCTAGACACCGCTAATTGCTTATGATCATAAATGTGATTTATGATCATTGCCAACGTGGTAAGAGCCTATTGGGTCGTACACATAAAGCTATTTGGATCATTAGAGTACATGGGCTAATTATTTGGGTTATGGTTTCACAATATTTTGAATTAATAATGGGCCCAAAAGTTAAGCCATTATTAAGCCTGAAATTGAAGCCTAATTGGATTAAGGCTTTGAAACCCATTAGGCCTGGAAGTTGAGTCTCACTATAAATACAACTTTTAGTGAGAAATTCAGAGTTTTTGCCCTAGCCTCCCAAAAGGACAGCCGCAATCTTTTCTTGCAATTCCTTGGAGGACGCAAGCTAGCGCTATGAGCGTAAGAGAAACACATCTGCCGGGACGTGGTGGAAGCGTGGTGATCCGAGAGGCTCATGTGGATACCATAAAGAACTTGAACACATCAACTGTTTAGGTTTTGTGATTAGACTTTACAGTTAGGTGAGAGATCTCAACCGAAAATTAGGTATGAAAATTTTTGAACACCTGGTTTATCCCGTTTCACTTGTATCCTGGAGGGTTTTGGTTAAATTCCGCTATGCTTGTTTGGCTCCCGAAACCCAACAGTGGTATCAGAGCTACTGGTGAAACCCTAAATTGGGATTGAATGTTGAATCGCATGATGTTATGTGTTCGGTTGCTTTCGGCCATGATTAATTAGATTGATCCATGATGCATGAAACCGGAACTCGTAATGAACATATGAGATATATGAAGAAACGACACAAATTGTTTAATGAGATTAACCCAAAATTGATAGGTATGAGATACCTATACGGATTAAGATTCTTGCAATAGTTGCAAAAACCCTAGCTTAGATCAGATTCGGCCTGTTCGGGCACCGAAAGTAAGGTATTTTTGGTGGCTCAAATGGAGGAGTCTCGGGTGCCTACTTGCTTGAAATAGAAGATCTTGGGCAAGAAAATTGTAAAACAATTTTTTGTGCCTGGGGGTGGGGTGTTGCCATCCTCGCAACTTCCCGGAAGGGCGGCTCCCTTCGACCCCGTCCGCTAACCGGCCAGCGAGACCGCCATATGCGAAGCTCCACATAAATAAAAACTAGTTAATCAACTCACGTTAATTGGCATGCATTTGTTGAACAAGATTTGACATGTTATGCTGATTGGTGGTTGTAGCATGGTGCATGGTTATAGCTCTTGATTGGTTGTACTTGTAAATGCGCCTTGCGAGTCGTGCCTTCTCTTGTTACTCTCATTGTGCATTCTCTTCTCACCTTACTCCCCTCGAATGTAACTCAAGGTTTCTATTATTGATGTAATGGTACATTATGGGATCATCCAAGGTGGTATGTCCAAGGAGGTAATAACAAAAGGGCAACCAAGAAAGGAGGAGAATGAGCTTGTGAAGACCCTTTTCTTTTCTTAGGCTTTTATGATATTCTCATTGGCTTGAGAATATCGCATAGTTTGGGGTATAACCATGTCATCTTTACTTTCTTGTTAGCATGAGATGCATGTTTTATATTTGTATGTGATGCATGTATAAGAAAACCGGACATAACAAATTGGTGAGATCAAAGGAAAAATTCCTCAAACAAATATTAAGTCATTAAATGTGATCCCTTCCAAATGTTGGCACTCGTCAAGACTTTGATCAACATTGGGTGAGTTTGCCAAAGCAAAGCACCTATGCTCATCTTGGTAAGGCGTGATGGGATAATAGTGATATCCAAATTGCTAACTTTGGGTTTGACTTAACTAAGTCATCCTAATAAGATTAAGGACTTAGAGGTATAGAGTTAGGCTTAAGTCCATGAGATGAGCTTGGACAAGTGTTGTTCACCCAACTATCCAATAGTTGCATGAGATGCAATTGGCAAAGAGTTGCCTACCTAAACAACTGTAACTTGAGAGAAAAGAAAAATCTGACTCAGGTTGTGCTCAAATATGGATCTTGGCCCACTAGAATACCTTAACACTGAGGTGTTCCGAAATAATATCAAGGGTTATTATTTTGAGTAAAATAGTGGGAGTATCATTTATTAAAAGTCCTTATTAAATGAATTAAAATACATGGCTCTTACACTACATATTTACTGTTGTAGATAAGTATGGCACAAAACACATCGACACTTTCATTGCGCTCGATCCTTGAGAAGGAAAAATTGAATGGGACCAACTTTCTCAAATGGTACCGAAACTTGAGGATAGTCCTCAAGCAAAAGAGAAAGGCTTATGTCCTAGAGCAACCCATTCCGAATAAGGACTGCTACCACTGCTCAAAGAGTTGAAAAGGATGTTCACAAGAGGCATTCTGATGATGCTTTAGATGTTGCTTGCCTCATGCTTATTACCATGGAATCTGAGCTTCAGAAGCAACATGAGAACATGGGGGCGTTCAATATGATCGAACATCTCAAAATGCTTTTCCAAGAGCAAGCTAGGCATGAGAGTTTTGAGACCTCTAAGGCATTGTTTCAGTGTAAGATGTCGGAGGGAATTCCCGTCGGTCCTCGTGCTCAAGATGATTGGGTACATTGAGAATCTTGAGAGTTTGGGATTTGCTCTTCAAAAAGAGTTGGCTGTTGATGTAGTCTTGCAATCGTTGCCTGAAAGCTACAGTCAGTTCGTCATGAACTATAACATGAACGACCTTGACAAGTCCCTCCCTGAATTGCTCAACATGTTGAGAACTACTGAGCAAAACCTTAAGAAGGCTAAGCCCATTTTGATGGTTCAAAAGGGTAAAGGAAAGGGAAAATCCAACAAGAAGAAGGATAAAGCTAATGGAAAGTCCAATGCTAATTCTTCTTCAGCTGCACTGAAACCAAAGGGTGGTGTGGCAAGGGAAGGGGAGTGCTTCAATTGTAAGCAACCTGGACACTGGAAGCGCAATTGCAAGCTCTATCTTAAAGTACTTGCTAAGGAAAAGGGAAGTAAGACTTCCACTTCAGGTATTTTTGTTATAGAGGCTAACTTTTCTACTTCCTCATCTTGGGTATTGGATACTGGTTATGGATATCACATTTGTGCACATGTGTAGGACCTAAGTAGAAGTAGAAGATTGGCCTGAGGTGAAGTGGACCTACGTGTTGGAAATGGAGCAAAGGTTGCTGCCTTAGCCATAGGGGCTTATGTTCTCACTTTACCTACTTTGTGCCTACTATTAGTAGAAATTTGATTTCTGTTTCTTGTTTGGACAAGAAAAGTTTTTCATTTCTAATAAAGGACAAATGTTGTTCTATTTATTTGAATGAAATCTTTTATGGCAATGCTCAACTTAGCAATGGGTTGTATGTTCGAGACCTCGAAGATCCAATCTATAATGTGAATACCAAGAAGGTCAGATTAAATGATTTGAACTCGACCTATCTCTAGCACTGTTGCTTGGGCCATATAAATGAGACCCGCATTTCCCAGCTCTATAAGGATGGAGTTTTGGACTCATTTGATTTTGAATCATATGAGATATGTGAGTCATTTTTGTTAGGCAAGATGACCAAAGCCCCATTCAGAGGGCAAAGTGAAAGGGCTAATGACTTACTAGGACTCATACATAGTGATGTATGTGGCCCTATGTCTACACATGCTAGATGAGGTTTTCAATACTTCATTACTTTCACTGATGACTTCAGTAGATATGGCTATGCGTATCTCATGAGACACAAGTCAGAATCCTTTAAAAAGTTCAAAGACACAACTCGGGAAGAGTATCAAAGTGCTTCAATCAGATCGAGGTGGAGAGTACTTGGATCAAGAATTCCTTGACTATTTGAAGGAGTGTGGTATAGTATCACAACTCACTCCACCAGGTACACCTCAATGGAATGGCTTATCTGAAAGGAGAAATCGAACTCTATTAGACATGGTTCGCTCTATGATGAGTCAAGCTGACCTTCCAAACTCCTTTTGGGGACATGCTCTAGAGACAGCCACTTTTACACTAAACCAAATTCCATCTAAATCGGTTCAAAATACACCATATGAGAAATGGAGTGGGAGGCATCCCAATTTATCTTTTATGAAGATTTGGGGCTGTGACACTTATGTGAAATGTCAATCGTTTGACAAACTAGGGCCCAAATCTGAAAAATGCCTTTTTGTTGGGTATCCCAAAGAAACAAAGGGTTACTATTTCTACAATCCTTCTAAGAAAAAAGTGTTTATTCCTCAAACTAGTGTCTTTTTAGAGAAAGAGTTTATCTCTAAAGGAACTAGTGGGAGGAAAGTAGAACTTGAAGAAATTCAAGAACAACAAGGAGGCATCGAACCTGAAATGGAACCTGAATAGACACTACAAGATGTTATGGTTCAAGAGTCTGTTCTTGTAGCACAGAGCCCACGTAGGTCTAGTAGGATTCGGCGTGAGCCCGAGAGATATGGATTTCTCATGACGCACTCTGGTGATGTGATGCTTATGAATCAGGATGAGCCAACAACCTACCAACAAGCTATGTCGGGGCCTAACTCTGAGAAGTGGCTAGTGGCCATGAAATCCGAGATGGAATCCATGTATGAAAACCAAGCATGGACTCTGGTTGACCCACTTGAACGGGTGAAACCCATAGGGTGCAAATGGGTTTTCAAGAAGAAAACTGACATGGATGGTAATGTGATTACTTTTAAAGGACGACTGGTTGCAAAAGGTTTCAAGCAAATTCATGGTATTGACTATGATGAAACTTTTTCACCAGTTGCTATGCTTAAATCCATCCGAATTTTGTTCGCTATTGCTGTACACTATGATTATGAGATATGGCAAATGGATGTCAAAATAGCATTCCTAAATGGAAAGCTACTTGAGGATGTGTACTGTTGGGTTTCGGGAGCCAAATAGCGCAGCGGAATTTAACCGAAACCCTCAAGGATCCAAGTGAAACGGGGTAAACCGGGTGTTCAAAAATTTCATACCTAATTTTCGGTTGAGATCTCTCATGAACTGTAGAGTCAAATCACAAAACCTGAACAGTTGACGTGTTCAGGCTCTCTATGGTATCCACACGAGCCTCTCGGGATCACCACGCTTCCACCACGTCCCGGTAGATGCGTGTCTCTTGCGCTCGCTGTGCTAGCTTGCGTCCTCCGAGGAATTGCAAGAGAAGAGTGCGGCTGTCCTTTTGGGAGGCTAGGGCAAGGAGACCTGTGAATTTCTCACTTAAAAGTTGTATTTATAGTGAGAGTCAACTTCCAGGCCTAATGGGTTTCAAAGCCCTAATCCAATTTGGATTTAATTTCGGGCTTAATAATGGCTCAACTCCTTGGCCCATTATTAATAGGAAATTAAAGTGAAACCATAACCCAAATAATTAGCCCATGCACTCTAATGATCCAAATAGCCCATGCACTCTAATGATCCAAATAGCTTTATGTGTGCGACCCAATAGGCTCTTGCCATGTTGGCAATGATCATAAATCACATTTATGATCATAAGAAATGAGCGGTGTCTAGCAACACATCATTGCTACCCAAGTGACAAGATTGTCGGTGAATCGACTAAACCTTTATGATCATCACCGATATATGCCATTGTCCATTTGTCCAAGATATCAAGACTAAGCACGAGACATGGAATGTGTCACTCTCGTATAGCCCAATCTTTGGCTTCTTGATTACCGAGTAGACCAACTTAAACTGACGACATTGATATCATATATCAACTCATCGGAGCATGGCCATGCATTTTCTAAGTCTTACTCTATCAAGGGGCCCAAAGATATCACTCCCGTTACATAGGAGGGACAAATCCCATCTTGATCATACAAATCCCTCCACATGATATGTGACATACCCAATGACCTCCTTCAAGTTCACTCAGTTACGAGCAACAAAGGAAAGTATCAAAGTATGTGACTCACATGTAGGGAACCTTGATGATCTTAGGTCGAAGGACTACATATACCATGATCACTATGAGAATCACTTATGACACTATATAACGATCCATGAAGTGTTCTCATGGTGGGTCGGTCCAGTACACAAGTTCTCCAACTTGTACCCATATGTAGACTATATATCTCATATTAGTCTCCACATATGCTAGTCATTATGTATTATTGCAACCCGCTCCACAATAATACTAGACTAGGGACGTTTAAGAATATCATTATTCTAGGGTTACAATTATGTTTATGATGTTACGCAAAAACAAAACAACAAACAAAATTGCTAGATTAATGCCTCAATAAAATATCATGACTCAATGTGCAAAAATACAATCATCTCATGATTGGCCTTTTGGGCACAACACTAACATGTACATGACACAACCTGAGGGTTTTGTCACTACTGAGAATGGCAATAAAGTGTGCAAGTTGCAAAGGTCTATTTATGGACTGAAGCAGGCTTCTCGAAGTTGGAATCTTCGTTTTGATGAAGCAATCAAACAGTTTGGTTTTATCAAAAATGGAGATGAACCTTGTGTCTACAAGAAGATTAGTGGCAGCGCTATTGTCTTCTTGGTGTTGTATGTAGATGACATACTACTCATCGAGAATGACATTCCTGAACTACAGTCTGTGAAGACTTGGCTAGGGAAATGTTTCTCTATGAAGGACTTGGGTGAAGTAGCCTATGTGTTAGGCATCGCGATCTATAGAGATAGATCTAGAAAGCATCTTGGCCTAAGTTAAAGTACATACATTGACAATGTGCTAAAGAGGTTTAGCATGCAAGACTCCAAGAAAGGATTCTTGCCTATGTCACATGGTATAACTCTTTCTACATCTCAGTGTCCAAGTACACCTAAGGAGAGAGAGCGCATGAGTAAGATTCCATATGCTTCAGCAATTAGATCTGTCATGTATGCCATGATATGTACTCGTCCCGATATCTCATATGCCTTGAGCAGGACGACTAAGTACCAATCGAGCCCCGGTGAGAGTCACTGGATAGCTATTAAAAATATCCTTAAGTACTTACAATGGACTAAGGATGCATTCTTGGTCTTTGGAGGTGAAGATGAGCTCATTGTAAGGGGCTACACCAATGCAAGCTTCAAATCCAATAAGGATGATTTTAGATCGCAATCTGGTTATGTGTTTTGTATTGGTGGTGGTGCTGTGAGCTGGAAGAGTTCAAAGCAAGAGAAAGTAGCTAACTCTACAACAAAATTTGAGTACATTGCCGCCTCTGATGCTGCGAAGGAGACAGTTTGGATGAAGAAGTTCATCACTGAACTTGGAGTAGTTCCAAGCATTGCCGACCTGATAGAGCTCTATTGTGACAACAATGGAGCAATCGCACAGGCTAAGGAACCTCGATCTCACCAGCGACCCAAACACATACTCCGACGCTATCATCTCATCAGGGAGATCATCGAGAGGGGTGATGTAAGGATATAGAGACTTTGATAGACATCAACATTGCTGATCCACTGACAAAGCCCCTTACGCTGCAGAAGCATGATAGCCATTCTAGCTCTATCGGTATTAGATACATGGATGATTGGCTTTTAGTGCAAGTGGGAGATTGTTAGTGTTGTGCCCAAAAGCCAATCATGAGATGATTGTATTTTTTGCACATTGAGTCATGGTATTTTATCAATGCATTAATCCAGCAATTATGTTTGTTGTTTTGTTTCTATGTAACATAATAAACATAATTGTAACCCTAGAATAATGATATTCTTAAATCCCTGGTCTAGTATTATTGTAGAGTGGGTTGCAATAATACATAACAACTAGCATATGTAGAGACTAATATGAGATATGTAGTCTACATATGGGTACAAGTTGGAGAACTTGTGTCCTGGACCGACCCACCATGAGAACACTACATGGATCGTTATATGAGTGTCATAAGTTATTCTCATAGTGATCATGGTATATGTAGTCCTTTGACCTAAGGTCATCAAGGTCCCATACATGTGAGTCACATAATTTGATACTTTCCTTTATTGCTTGCAACTAAGTGAACTTTAAGGAGGTCATTGGCTATGTCACATATCATGCGGAGGGATTTGTATGATCAAGATGGGATTTGTCCCTCCTATGTAACGGGAGTGATATCTTCGTGCCCCTTGATAGACTGACTTAGAAAAATTCATGGCCATGCTTGGATGAGTTGATATACGATATCAATGTCATCAGTTTAAGTTGGTCTACTCGGTAATCAAGAAACCGAAGATTGGGCTGTACGAGAGTGACACATTCCATGTCTTGTGCTTAGTCTTGATATCTTGGACAAAGGGACAATGGCATATATCAGTAATGATAGCCAAAGTGCTCTCGCCCTGACCACCTACCGACCACGGGAAAGAGGGAGCCAGACACCTGAGGCGTACGACCTCGGAAAAGACTCTGGAGTGAAGGAAGTCATACACCTGACGTGTTGGGTTTCGGGAGCCAAACAGCGCAGCGGAATTTAACCGAAACCCTCCAGGATCCAAGTGAAACGGGGTAAACCGGGTGTTCGAAAATTTCATACCTAATTTTCGGTTGAGATCTCTCACTCAACTGTAGAGTCGAATCACAAAACCTGAACAGTTGACGTGTTCAGGCTCTCTATGGTATCCACACGAGCCTCTCGGGATCACCACGCTTCCACCACGTCCCGGCAGATGCGTTTCTCTTGCGCTCGCAGTGCTAGCTTGCGTCCTCGAAGGAATTGCAAGAGAAGAGTGCGGCTGTCCTTTTGGGAGGCTAGGGCAAGGAGACCTGCGAATTTCTCACTTAAAAGTTGTATTTATAGTGAGACTCAACTTCCAGGCCTAATGGGTTTCAAAGCCCTAATCCAATTAGGATTTAATTTCGGGCTTAATAATGGCTCAACTCCTTGGCCCATTATTAATACGAAATTAAAGTGAAACCATAACCCAAATAATTAGCCCATGCACTCTAATGATCCAAATAGCTCTACGTGTGCGACCCAATAGGCTCTTGCCATGTTGGCAATGATCATAAATCACATTTATGATCATAAGCAATGAGCGGTGTCTAGCAACACATCATTGCTACCCAAGTGACAAGATTGTCGGTGTATCGACTAAACCTTTATGATCATCACCGATATATGCCATTGTCTCTTTGTCCAAGATATCAAGACTAAGCACGAGACATGGAATGTGTCACTCTCGTATAGCCCAATCTTTGGTTTCTTGATTACCGAGTAGACTAACTTAAACTGATGACATTGATATCATATATCAACTCATCGGAGCATGGCCATGCATTTTCTAAGTCTCACTCTATCAAGGGGCCCAAAGATATCACTCCCGTTACATAGGAGGCACAAATCCCATCTTGATCATACAAATCCCTCCGCATGATATGTGACATACCCAATGACCTCCTTCAAGTTCACTCAGTTACGAGCAACAAAGGAAAGTATCAAAGTATGTGACTCACATGTAGGGAACCTTGATGATCTTAGGTCGAAGGACTACATATACTATGATCACTATGAGAATCACTTATGACACTCATATAACGATCCATGAAGTGTTCTCATGGTGGGTCGGTCCAGTACACAAGTTCTCCAACTTGTACCCATATGTAGACTACATATCTCATATTAGTCTCCACATATGCTAGTCATTATGTATTATTGCAACCCGCTCCACAATAATACAATACTAGGGACGTTTAAGAATATCATTATTCTAGGGTTACAATTATGTTTATTACGTTACGCAGAAACAAAACAACAAACAAAATTGCTGGATTAATGCCTCAATAAAATATCATGACTCAATTTGCAAAAATACAATCATCTCATGACTGGCTTTTTGGGCACAACACTAACAATCTCCCACTTGCACTAAAAGCCAATCATCCATGTATCTAATACCGATGGACCTAGAATGGCTATCATGCTTCTGCTGCATAAGGGGCTTTGTCAGTGGATCAGCAATGTTGCTGTCTGTCGAAGTCCTGCATATCCTTACATCACCCCTCTCGATGATCTCCCTGATGAGATGATAGCGTCGGAGTATGTGTTTGGATCGCTGGTGAGATCGAGGTTCCTTAGCCTGTGCGATTGCTCCATTGTTGTCACAATAGAGCTCTATCGGGTCAACAATGCTTGGAACCACTCCAAGTTCAGTGATGAACTTCTTGATCCAAACTGCCTCCTTCGCAACATCAGAGGCGGCAATGTACTCAGATTCTGTTGTAGAGTCAGCTACTGTCTCTTGCTTTGAACTCTTCCAGCTTACAGCACCACCACCAATACAAAACACATAACCAGATTGCGATCTAAAATCATCCTTATCGGTTTGGAAGCTTGCATCAGTGTAACCCGTTACAACGAGCTCATCTTCACCTCCAAAGACCAAGAATGCATCCTTAGTCCTTCGTAAGTACTTAAGGATGTTCTTAATAGCTGTCCAGTGACTTTCACCGGGGTTCAATTGGTACCTACTCCTCATGCTCAAAGCATATGAGACATCGGGACGAGTACATATCATGGCATACATGATAGATCCAATTGCTGAGGCATATGGAATCTTACTCATGCGCTCTCTCTCCTCGGTTGTACTCGGACACTGAGATCTAGAAAGAGTTATACCATGTGACATGGGCAAGAATCCTTTCTTGGAATCTTGCATGCTAAACCTCTTTAGCACCTTGTCAATATATGTACTTTGACTTAGGCCAAGAAGCTTTCTAGATCTATCTCTATAGATCCTGATGCCTAACACATAGGCTGCTTCACCCAAGTCCTTCATAGAGAAACATTTCCTTAGCCAAGTCTTCACAGACTGTAGCTCAGGAATGTCATTCCCGATGAGTAGTATGTCATCTACATACAACACCAAGAAGACAATAGCGCTCCCACTAACCTTCTTGTAGACACAAGGTTCATCTTCATTTTTGATAAAACCAAACTCTTTGATTGCATCATCAAAACGAAGATTCCAACTTCGAGAAGCTTGCTTCAGTCCATAAATGGACCTTTGCAATTTGCACACTTTATTGGCATTCCCAGGAGTGACAAAACCCTCAGGCTGTGTCATGTACACATCCTCAAGTAGCTTTCCATTTAGGAATGCAGTTTTGACATCCATTTGCCATATCTCATAATCATAGTGTGCAGCAATAGCAAACAAAATTCGGATGGATTTAAGCATAGCAACTAGTGAAAAAGTTTCATCATAGTCAATACCATGAATTTGCTTGAAACCTTTTGCAACCAATCTTCCCTTAAAGGTAATCACATTACCATCCATGTCAGTTTTCTTCTTGAAAACCCATTTGCACCCTATAGGTTTTACCCCTTCAGGTGGGTCAACCAAAGTCCATACTTGGTTTTCATACATGGATTCCATCTCGGATTTCATGGCCATTAGCCACTTCTCAGAGTCAGGCCCCGACATAGCTTGTTGGTAGGTTGTGGGCTCATCTTGATCCATGAGCATCACATCACCGGTGTGAGTCACGAGAAATCCATATCTCTCGGGCTCACGCCAAATCCTACCAGTCCTACGTGGGCTTTGTGCTACAGGAACAGACTCTTGAACCACAACATCTTGTGGTGTCTGTTCAGGTTCCATTTCAGGTTCGATGTATTCTTGTTGTTCTTGAATTTCTTCAAGTTCTACTTTCCTCCCACTAGTTCCTTTAGAGATAAACTCTTTCTCCAAAAAGACACCAGTTCGAGCAACAAACACTTTTTGCTCAGAGGGATTGTAGAAATAGTAACCCTTTGTTTCTTTGGGATACCCAACAAAAAGACATTTTTGAGATTTGGGCCCTAGTTTGTTAGAGGATTGACGTTTTACATAAACATCACAGCCCCAAATCTTCATAAAAGACAAATTGGGACGCCTCCCACTCCATATCTCATATGGTGTCTTTTGAACCGATTTAGATGGAACTCGGTTTAGTGTAAAAGCGGCTATCTCTAGAGCATGTCCCCAAAAGGAGTTTGGAAGGTCAGCTTGACTCATCATGGAGCGAACCATGTCTAACAGAGTTCGATTTCTCCTTTCAGAAACACCATTCCATTGAGGTGTACCTGGTGGAGTGAGTTGTGATATTATACCACACTCCTTCAGATAGTCAAGGAATTCTCGATCCAAGTACTCTCCACCTCGATCTGATCGAAGCACTTTGATACTCTTCCCGAGTTGATTCTCTACTTCATTCTTGAATTCTTTGAACTTTTCAAAGGATTCTGACTTGTGTCTCATAAGATACACATAGCCATATCTGCTGAAGTCATCAGTGAAAGTAATGAAGTATTGGAAACCTCCTCTAGCTTGTGTAGACATAGGGCCACATACATCACTATGTATGAGTCCTAGTAAGTCATTAGCCCTTTCACTTTGCCCTGTGAATGGGGCTTTGGTCATCTTGCCCAACAAACATGACTCACATGTCTCATATGATTCAAAATCAAATGAGTCCAAGAGTCCATCCTTATGGAGCTTGGATATGCGGGTCTCATTTATATGGCCCAAGCGACAGTGCCAGAGATAGGTCGAGTTTGAATCATTTAATCTAACCTTCTTGGTATTCACATTATAGATTGGATCTTCAAGGTCTAGAACATACAACCCATTGCTAAGTTGAGCACTACCATAAAAGATTTCATTCAAATAAATAGAACAACATTTGTCCTTTATTATAAATGAAAAACCTTTCTTGTCCAAACAAGAAACAGAAATCAAATTTCTACTAATAGTAGGCACAAAGTAGCAGTTGTCTAATTCTAAAACTAATCCACTAGGTAAAGTGAGAACATAAGTCCCTACGGCTAAGGCAGCAACCCTTGCTCCATTTCCAACACGTAGGTCCACTTCACCTCGGGCCAATCTTATACTTCTACTTAGATCCTGCACATTTGCACAAATGTGAGATCCACATCCAGTATCCAATACCCAAGATGAGGAAGTAGAAAAGTTAGCCTCTATAAAAAAAATACCTGAAGTGGAAGTCTTACTTCCCTTTTCCTTAGCAAGTTCTTCAAGATAGAGCTTACAGTTGCGCTTCCAGTGTCCAGGTTGCTTACAATGGAAGCACTCCCCTTCCTTTGCCACACCACCCTTTGGTTTCAGTGCAGCTGAAGAAGAACTAGCATTGGACTTTCCATTAGCTTTATCCTTCTTCTTGTTGGCTTTTCCTTTTCCCTTGCCCTTTTGAACCATCAAAATGGGCTTAGCCTTCTTAAGGTTTTGCTCAGCAGTTCTCAACATGTTGAGCAATTCAGGGAGGGACTTGTCAAGGTCGTTCATGTTATAGTTCATGACGAATTGACTGTAGCTTTCAGGCAACGATTGCAAGACTACATCGATAGCCAACTCTTTCTGAAGAGCAAATCCCAAATTCTCAAGATTCTAAATGTACCCAATCATCTTGAGCACATGAGGACCCACGGGACTTCCCTCAGACATCTTGCACTAAAACAATGCCTTAGAGGTCTCAAACCTCTCATGCCTAGCTTGCTCTTGGAAAAGCATTTTGAGATGTTCGATCATATCGAACGCCCCCATGTTCTCATGTTGCTTCTGAAGCTCAGATTCCTTGGTAATAAGCATGAGGCATGCAACATCCAAAGCATCATCAGAATGCCTCTTGTGAGCATCCCTTTCAGCTCTTGGAGCAGTGGCAGCAGGCTCATTCGGAATGGGCTGCTCTAGGACAT
The DNA here is from genome assembly GCA_039654915.1 of Aquilaria yunnanensis. Taxonomy (NCBI): domain Eukaryota; kingdom Viridiplantae; phylum Streptophyta; class Magnoliopsida; order Malvales; family Thymelaeaceae; genus Aquilaria; species Aquilaria yunnanensis. Next base: position 83,848,840 of record CM077598.1, read on the forward strand.
ATGCCTTTCTCTCTTGTTTGAGGACTATCCTCAAGTTTCGGTACCATTTGAGAAAGTTGGTCCCATTCAGTTTTTCCTTCTCAAGGATCGATCGCAAAGAAAGTGTCGATGTGTTTTGTGCCATGGTTATCTACAACAGTAAATATGCAGTGTAAGAGTCATGTATTTTAATTCATTTAATAAGGACTTTTATTAAACGATACTCCCACTATTTTCCTCAAAATAATAAACCTCGGTATTATTTCGGAACACCTCGGCGCTAAGGTATTCTAGCGGGCCAAGATCCATATTTGACCACAACCTGAGTCAGCTTTGGCTTTTCTCTCAAGTTACAGCTATTTAGGTAGGCAACTCATTGCCAATTGCATCTTATGCAACTCTTGGATAGTTGGGTGAACAACACTTGTCCAAGCTCATCTCATGAACTTAAGCCCAACTCTATGCCTCTAAGTCCCTAATCCTATTAGGATGACTTAGTTAAGTCGAACCCAAAGTTAGCAGTTTGGATATCACTATTATCCCATCGCGCCTTACCAAGATGAACATAAGTGCTTTGCTTTGGCAAACCCACCTAATGTTGATCAAAGTCTTGACGAGTGCCAACATTTGGAAGGCATCACATTTACTGACTTAATATTTGTTTGAGGGATTTTTCTTTTGATCTCACCAATTTGTTATCTCCGGTTGTTTTATACATGCATCACATACAAATATAAAACATGCATCTCATGCTTACAAGAAATAAACGTGACATGGTTATAGCCCAAACTATGCGATATTCTCAAGCCAATGAGAATATCATAAAAGCCTAAGAAAAGAAAAGAGTCTTCACAAGCTCCTTCTCTTCCTTTCTTGGCTGCCTTTTTGTTGTCACCTCCTTGGACATACCACCTTGGACGATCCCATAATGCACCATTACATCAATAATAGAAACCTCGAGTTACATTCGAGGGGAGTAAGGTGAGAAGAGAATGTACAATGAGAGTGATAAGAAAAGGCACGACTTGCAGGCCGTATTTACAAGTACAACCAATCAAGGGCTATAACCATGCACCATGCTTCAAACACCAATCAGCATATCATGTCAAATCTCATTCAACAAAGATGCATGCCAATTTTCGCGTGTTGATTAACTAGGTTTTCTTTATGTGGCGCTTCGCATACGGCGGTCCCGCTGGCCGGTCAGCGGGCGGCGGTTCCGCTGAGATCTTACAACAAAAATTGTCTTACAATTGCTTAGCCCGAAATCTTCTATTTCGAGAAAGTAGGCACCCGAGACTCCTCCATTCGAGCCACCAAAAATACCTTACTTTCGGTGCCCGAACAGGCCGAATCCGAACAAACCTAGGGTTTTTGCAACTATTGCAAGAATCCTAATCCATATAGGTATCTCATACCTATCAATTTTGGTTAATCTCATTAACCAATTTGTGTCGTTTCTTCATATATCTCATATGTTCATTACGAATTCCGGTTTCATGCATCATGAATCAATCTAATTAATCATGGCCGAAAACCAATCGAAGACATAGCATCATGCGATTCAACACTCAATCCCGATTTAGGGTTTCACCAGTAGCTCTGATACCACTGTTGGGTTTCGGGAGCCAAACAGCGCGGCGGAATTTAACCGAAACCCTCCAGGATCCAAGTGAAACGGGGTAAACCGGGTGTTCGAAAATTTCATACCTAATTTTCGGTTGAGATCTCTCACTCAACTGTAGAGTCGAATCACAAAACCTGAACAATTGACGTGTTCAGGCTCTCTATGGTATCCACACGAGCCTCTCGGGATCACCACGCTTCCACCATGTCCTGGCAGATGCGTTTCTCTTGCGCTCGCAGTGCTAGCTTGCGTCCTCCAAGGAATTGCAAGAGAAGAGTGCGACTGTCCTTTTGGGAGGCTAGGGCAAGGAGACCTGCGAATTTCTCACTTAAAAGTTGTATTTATAGTGAGACTCAACTTCCAGGCCTAATGGGTTTCAAAGCCCTAATCCAATTAGGATTTAATTTCGGGCTTAATAATGGCTCAACTCCTTGGCCCATTATTAATACGAAATTAAAGTGAAACCATAACCCAAATAATTAGCCCATGCACTCTAATGATCCAAATAGCTCTACGTGTGTGACCCAATAGGCTCTTGCCATGTTGGCAATGATCATAAATCACATTTATGATCATAAGCAATGAGCGGTGTCTAGCAACACATCATTGCTACCCAAGTGACAAGATTTTCGGTGTATCGACTAAACCTTTATGATCATCACCGATATATGCCATTGTCCCTTTGTCCAAGATATCAAGACTAAGCACGAGACATGGAATGTGTCACTCTCGTATAGCCCAATCTTTGGTTTCTTGATTACCGAGTAGACTAACTTAAACTGATGACATTGATATCATATATCAACTCATCGGAGCATGGCCATGCATTTTCTAAGTCTCACTCTATCAAGGGGCCCAAAGATATCACTCCCGTTACATAGGAGGGACAAATCCCATCTTGATCATACAAATCCGTCTGCATGATATGTGACATACCCAATGACCTCCTTCAAGTTCACTCAGTTACGAGCAACAAAGGAAAGTATCAAAGTATGTGACTCACATGTAGGGAACCTTGATGATCTTAGGTCGAAGGACTACATATACTATGATCACTATGAGAATCACTTATGACACTCATATAACGATCCATGAAGTGTTCTCATGGTGGGTCGGTCCAGTACACAAGTTCTCCAACTTGTACCCATATGTAGACTACATATCTCATATTAGTCTCCACATATGCTAGTCATTATGTATTATTGCAACCCGCTCCACAATAATACTATACTAGGGACGTTTAAGAATATCATTATTCTAGGGTTACAATTATGTTTATTACGTTACGCAGAAACAAAACAACAAACAAAATTGCTGGATTAATGCCTCAATAAAATATCATGACTCAATTTGCAAAAATACAATCATCTCATGACTGGCTTTTTGGGCACAACACTAACATGACGCACACGACCTCAGTAGCTCACCATATTCCAACTTTGGAAGCCAGTGTAGCGCCTCCTTCGGGAGGGCGACCGAACCAGCTTCGGGGGGGAAAGACCAACCACCCCCTGCAGGAGAAAGCCCCCCGTAGATGTAGGCACCGAAGTTCCAGCCCGACTCCGGGAAAGGGCCCATCACCCCAAAGTGATACATCAACCAAAGGGACCTCGGTTGTACGGCAAGAGCCATCAAGGAGTCTCTAACACTCCGCTCATATACGTCTCTGACACGCCACCCCCAGACACACTTTAACATGCCATCGCAGCATGTGTCGTGTCACACAGGGCTACACCTACTACGGCTCGGGGCCCGAGGAGCCTATAGATGGCTAGGGGCGCCCACACCTAAAAATACGAACACCATCCGTCCATACACGTGTCACAATCTGAAGGGATCACCTCCTCCCTTATAGACCAGGGAAATGGTCACAGGTAGGAGGTTCTCCGCCCGGAGGACCAAAAGGACAAAAGGACGTTCTCCTCTCTCTGCCTGAATACTCTCCCTTCAGCCCTCAAAAAGACACGCCAGGCCAGAGTACCTTGTGCTTATTACTAAGTATCTCTCTTTCTCGGAGCACTGACTTGGGCGTCGGAGGTTCCCCCCCGTAAAACCACCTCGGGGGCATCCTAACCCCTATTTTTTGAGTGTTTCAGCCAGGTCTCCCTGAAGAATCTTCGCTCTGGGCTCTCTCCCCTGCCAGAAATCTTTCCTGTCCTCACCAACCACGGTACCAGGAAGCTGTTGGCCACCACTTAAGGTGACCCTCTCAGGGTACCTTCTTGCACCTCCAGGACCCCCTGCTGCCCACACCGCTGCACACAGTGGAGATGCTGGCTCCGCCTAACTGGACCGCATCAGATGCTGTCTCCGCACCTCCGGATCGCATCATATGGCGCCGTCAGTGGGAACTCACTCTCAGGTTGCCGAAAGTTAAAGCTCTGCGTTCTAAGGAGAGGGGACTACCGAGGTGCCCGTCCGTGCCAGAGATTCAATGGGCAACCAAATAATGGTAGCAGGGATTTCCCTGCCCGAGGGAGAACATCCTCTGACTATTACCATAAGCTTCCTGTGCGAATTCCCACACCCTGTCGTGGTCAAAATGACGCAGTAGTCAAGCCAATGAATGCCACAACAAAAATTCGGCCCAAAGGCCCTCCTCATCAGTACCTCGTGGGGTGGAGAGTCCCATGCCAATTCACAGGATTTGGGAAAACGGAGATCAATAGGATGAGTCCTTGGCGGGAACCATGCTCCCCGGAGTATGACCTACGGGAAAAGTAGGGTCAGGATGACCCAGACCTCCTCGCCGAAGGAGTTCTACACCCGAGAAAAAAAATCGTCATCTCCTCGACAACGAAGTCAAAACCCATTGCCCCGAGAGGTCGTTTACGACTTGACTTGCGGGCAGAAGGCGCCGACTCTACTTCCTAGGACACGACCGCTATCCGAAGTGACCCGCCTCCGCGCAATGTCGTGAAAAAGAGTAGAGCATTTGGAAAAGACTATCAAAATGGTGGATTGAAGTCAAAGAGTACTACACCGCGTATGAGCCTAGAAGGGCAGTAAGCACCCAGGTACTAGAAGACTAGGTCGCCGAAATCCCAGAAGTAGGGAAGGCTGAAACCAACAAAGGAGACAGAGCGAAGCTAGATTCAGAGTGGAAACTCATTGTCAATGGAACCCTAAGCGCAGAACATCAGGGCGCTAGCATACCCGCTTGGAGGCCCGAAGGTAAGGAGGCCACCAAGATGATCAAATTTGATTACCAAAAGTGTTGGGCCATCTGAGCATGGCAATGCTAGGTGTAATAACCTTGCACAAAAGGCAGAAAGATCCTACAAAGAAGAATCTCGCAACCAAGAAGTCCCGAAAATCCTCATGAAGAGGCAGGAAGTGCGAAGACATTCCGGACGATATTTCCTGATAAAGGAAAAGCTATACAGGCAAAGGTACACAATTCCGTTATTAAGATATATCGATAAAATGGGTGCAGGACAATTCGTCCAAGAGTTGTGAAAATGGCCAAAGAAACGCCAGCACCCGAAGACTGCCTTTGGAGCGGATAACCTCGGAAAGATTGCACCGAGCCACTCCAGATAGCAGCCGAAGATGTGAGGTTCTGCGTGATAGTAGGGGACTACTTCACTGAGTGGGGTAAGGCAGGACTCCTAGCAACCATGCCGGCAAAAGGTGCACAAAAAGTTCATCTGGAAGAACATAGTATGCTGATTTGGCATACTGACGATGACACTGGCCAGTAATGATTTCCAGTCTGTGGATAGAAGATTTCAAGAATCTGTCACCGACCTCGGAATAAAAAGGCACTTCAGCCCACTAGCTCAGCCCCCGAGCAACAGACAAGTAGAGTTGTCAAAAGGGCTACAAAAGAGGGACTATAAGAGATGCAAAGGGAAAGTGGCTAGGAGAACTTCCTATTGTACTAAGGAGTTGTCACTTATCTCCAGTACAGAAGCCACTATCCATTTGAAGTAGTTCGGCCATCATACAGATGTTTGACGAAGGATGGCTGACGAACCAAGCCCGAAAGAAGAGCTTTTTTCGGCAAAAGATGGCCATAAGTGCAAACCTGCATGATAGGCCAAAAGGAATAAGGAAAAGGATACCTCACCCCCGAAAGGCCGAATTAGAACCCTGAAAGCAATCCTATGGGGTACTTCGGCATTTGGTCCTAAACGAGGTCCGAAAGGGAGTATACAAGCTCGGCAACACCGTAGAAGGAAAACTGAAAAATACAAGGCACTCGGGAGCCTTAAAGAAATTCTACACTTAGAATTTTTAGACAAGAAATGGTGAAAGCCAGAAATTTGTCTAAGTACAGAAAGTTTTCCCTTGACTGAGAATGTTCGCCGAACAAAGCTGAAGTATGGACTCCCGAAAGTCTCCTATTCCTTCCGAAGTTAGTTGGGTTATAGGCCCAAAAAAGGGCAAGTCTACCGAACACGGCCAACAAAGGGTAGGCTAAACTTTGCCTAAGGGAACTTCGCCAACTGCAAAAGACCTCCCGAAGAATGGCCGATGAAAACGAGCAAAGAGAGTACCGAAGTCCCTTGACCGAAAGTGGTCGGGACAAGTGGAAACAAAAATTGCTCAAAAAGACTTAGCCAAAATAATGAAGGAAAATTCATTGAAGAAGGTCTTGATACAAGGAGAAGATTACAAGAAGAAGAGTACAAAGAAAAAGAAGAAGGCAAAGGTCCTATAATATCTAAGGGACCCCGGCGTCATGGGAAGCTTCGGCTCCTGAATCTTTCACCGCCACCTTCGGCGCAGGAGGAGGAAACGACAGGTTAAGGAACTCGACTCTTGACCACATCCACCGAGGCCCCCCGGGAATATCCAGGGCAGCCAGAAAGGAAGGATCGAGCTCTGGATACTTCTTCAGAAATTGATGACGGGCTAGGCAGAAGCCGTCGTGAAAAGCAACCTTGGACGTCTGGACAGCTTTGCCCCTTTCAACGTCCAACTCGTCTGCCTCATGTTGAAGATCCGAAACCTCCTGCTGAAGGTCAAAAATCTCCTTCTCCAGCTCCTCAGTTTTCTTCTTCTTCTTCGAACCCTCCTTCAGCAAGTCGACCTTGGCCTGGAGTTCAGCATTTTCAGCCATCGCCTTCGCCAGGAGGGCAGACTCCCCTTCCTTTTCCTTTTGAAGGGTCTTGTTGGCCGAAGTTAGCCTGATTAATTTGTCGCCAAGGTTGGACATCTTCTTGGAAAAATCCTTCAAGAGCCCCTCTTGGCCCTTCAAGAACTCCTCCCAAAGACTGGCAATCTTCTCCTTGCATATTTGGCTCAACTTGGTGTTCGTCAGCACCGAGTTGGCACAAAAAACTTTGGCCTTCTCCAATTTGTCTTCCGCCTAAGCTCGGGCCAAAGACTGCTTTGCTGCCTAAGCTCGGAGGTATCCACTATACCCCAAAAGCTGCAAAAAAAAAAAAAAAAAGAAAAAGGTACTTAGCGAAATTTGCACAAGGAAAGCCAAAAACACTTAAGCGAAAAGTGGGAAGGAAAAGTGAAGAGCCTGAAGAGTTACCTGAGCAGGATGCTGGGAAACTTTTGCAGCAAGGGCATCCTCGGAGGCACACTCCTCAGCGACTGCCTTGAAGGATGCCTGAGTAAGCACGCCCCTCGCCATTTGGGGAGCCATTTCCAGACAATCCTCGGAGAACAGATTCATGTCCTCCGTAAAAGATCAGAATGGCTCCCTTGGGACTTTGTTCTTCAGGACATGAGAATCCCAAAGATCCTTCCTTCGGGCGTGCTCAATCCTCCAAGCTAGGGGCACCGGATCCTTTGCAAAAAGAAACATGCGTCTTATCGGGCAAAAATTCCTTGATTATAAAAAATGTAAATTGATTCCAGGGAAAAAGAGACAAACCTGGCGCGACCTCGGCACAGTCATCATCAGAGTCACCGACCTCCTCCACGTCGGCAGGAACATGTTTGCCCTTGGCCCTTCGGCGCTTTTCTAAATCTTCGGCAGAAAGATCCGCCAAAGAGCCCAACAAATCCACGGACGTGGCGGGACTCGGAAGGGCAGGAACGGCTACCTCGGCAAGAACCCCCCCGGCAGTTTCAGGCTAGGGCAAAGTTGCAACATCTGTAGAAGTTGCAATGACATCGCCAACCTTGGTGGAAGTAGCAATAACATCGCCGACTTCCGAAACGTACTCCAGAGGGGGAAGAGGGGTGTCCTTCTTGGTCTTCTTGGCCGAAGATGATCCACTCCCAGAAGCCTTGCACCTCTTCTTTTGTTCTCCCTTCTCGGCCTGACCAAGGAAGAGAGACCTGTAATAGGCGGCAGACTCGTCACCCATCTCTGAAAAAGAGGGAAGAAATCAGTGTAAGTCCACAGGCAGTTATGCTGAAAAAACTTTGAAAGAAACTTACTTTCAAAAAAGGCTTCGTAAGTAAGCTCGCTCTGAAGGAGCTTCACCAGCCAAGAGTTCTTCCCGTCGTTAGCAGGAGCTGGCATGCCGAGATCCGTCTTGTGCTCCGTAACCACCCCCAACTCCTGAAGGACATCCTCGGTCATGAGTTTCCACATGATCGGAAAAGGGTAGAGAGAGCGTGAAGGGACCTCGGCATCCCAGTCGGCAACAGCACAGATTCGTCTATCAAAGTTCCCAAACCTCGCCGCCAACTCGGGAGTTAGCAGCTTCCTGAGATCCATGACATCCGCCTCCAGCTTTCCCCGAGCCCACTTAGTCGAGACGTGCGACCAGGCCTCCACCACCTTCAGGAAGAAGAACTTCCTTTGCCACCCTCGCCAGCTATCCTTGGTAGCGAAGGTGAACATAAATTTCTTGCTCCCAGATCCCCGAGGCAGTATGAAAGAAAAGCCACCCTTTGGAACCGGATAGAGCTTATAGTACTGCATGAAGATGATGAAATGGGGTTCTACCCCGAAGATCCCGCACATGCAGAGAAAGGCATTGAAATAGAAAAATGAGTTAGGAGGAAGCTGATTCACGGCTATGCCATGAAATTGGCAAAAGTCGCAAATCATCTTCGCAGGAGCAAACCGAAGTCCGGCCTTCAGTTGGGCTCGAAAAATGATAACCTCGTCACCCCGATTCATAAAGCTAAACTGGCCAAGGTGAGGTAACCTTGTGATGGCATACGAGGGAAGGAAAAAGTTAGTCTTCCACTTTTCTAATTTTTCAGGAGTGGTGCAACAAGGGTGAGACATAAGAGGTTGCCAGCTCTCGGGAACAGGCATGGTTGACCGAAAAATGACTTCGGAAAAAGGGGGAAAAACGATTTCCAAAAGAGGAAAAATGACTTCGAGAAGTGAAAAGAAAAGCAGAAACTGAAGGAACTCTAGAAATCAAAACCCACCAACAGTCTTGCCGAAGTCTGGGTTTGAGGACGCCGTCGTAAAAGATTGCCGGAAATCGTTCCGCTGCTGAAACCGCCACAAAAGAGGAGAAAAAGGCACAAAGCAAAATGAGAGCAAAGAAACACAAATAAAAAGTATGACAGGAGGAAGGCTTATATAGATCGAGGAAGGGCAGCCAAAAGGACGTCATAAATGCTGCGCGAAAACAAAACGTTGCCACAATTGCCCCTCGCGCGAGAAAAGGCATGCCCATCCTAGCTGATGCCTGCCACATGTCGCCCGTCACGAGAAACTAGGACGCATTTTCTGACATTCAGAAAACTCGGGCACGCTGCTCGAGACTGGCACGACTAGTTTCAAGACACGACGGTTCACTAGCCTATGGCGGGAAAAATAAAAAAGTTGGGTATCTCGAGAACACCGAAGGATGGATAGATGACATCTGTCAGAACAAGGCTTATCACCTAGGAGGTGAAGCGCCTCCCCAACCGACGTCATACTCCGAGTGTAAATCCATGAGGTCTGGGGTTCAAGGCTCCGTGCCGCCCTGTTCGACCGAAATGGACATACTACCACGTGGGCCTCTAGGAGTCCACGAGGTCATCCTGTCAAAACTGCCAATTGGGCGATAGACGAACACCAAAAGGACTACTTTTTGAAGTCTCCACTTCGGCCTTTCCAAGGGGGGCATGTGATAGCCAAAGTGCTATCGCCCTGACCACCTGCCGACCATGAGAAAGAGGGAGCCAGACACCTGAGGCATACGACCTCGGAAAGGACTCCGGAGTGAAGGAAGTCATACACCTGAGGCGCACGACCTTGGTAGCGCATGAAATTTGAACTTCGGAAACCAGCTTAGTGCCTCCTTCGGTAGGGCGACCGAACCAGCTTCGGGGGAGAAAGCCCAACCACCCCCTGCGGGAGAAATCCCCCCAAAGACATAGGCACCGAAGTTCCAGCCCGACTCCGGGAAAGGGCCCATCACCCCGAAGTGAGACATCAACCAAAGGGACCTCGGTTGTACGACAAGAGCAATCAAGGAGTCTCTGACACTCCGCTCATATACGTCTCCGACACGCCACCCCCAGACACACTCTAACACGCCATCGCAGCATGCGTCCTGTCACACAGGGCTACACCTACTACGGCTCGAGGCCCGAGGAGCCTGTAGATGGCTAGGGGCCCCCATGCCCAAAAATACGAACACCATCCGTCCATACACGTGTTACAATCTGAAGGGATCACCTCCTCCCTTATAGACCATGGAAATGGTCACAGGCAGGAGGTTCTCCGCCCGGAGGACTAAAAGGACAAGAGGACGCTCTCCTCTCTCCGCCTGAATACTATCCCTTTAGCCCTCAAAAAGACACGCCAGGCCAGATTCCCTTGTGCTTATTTCTGAGTATCTCTCTTTCTCAGAGCACTGACTTGGGCGTCGGAGGTTCCCCCCCGAAAAACCACCCCGGGGGCCTCCTAACCCCTGTTTTCTAAGTGTTTCAGCCAGGTCTCCCTGAAGGATCTCCACTCCGGGCTCTCTTCCATGCCAGAAGTCTTTCCTGTCCTCACCAACCACGGTACCAGGAAGCTGCCAGCCACCACTTAAGGTGACCTCTCAGGGTACCTTCTTACACCTCCAGGACCCCCTGCTACCCACACCGCTGCACACAGTGGAGATGCTGGCTCCACCTAACCGGACCACATCAAATGCTGGCTCCGCACCTCCAGACCGCATCAAGTAATGATCATGCAAGTTTAGTCGAATCACTGACAATCTTGTCACTTGGGTTGCAATGATGTGTTGTTAGACACCGCTCATTGCTTATGATCATAAATGTGATTTACGATCATTGCCAACATGGTAAGAGCCTATTGGGTCGCACACATAAAGCTATTTGGATCATTATAGTGCATGGGCTAATTATTTGGGTTATGGTTTCACAATAATTTTGAATGAATAATGGGCCCAAAAGTTGAGCCATTAGTAAGCCCAAAATTGAAGCCTAATTGGATTAGGGCTTCGAAACCCATTAGACCTGGAAGTTGAGTCTTACTATAAATACAACTTTTAGTGAGAAATTCATCCCTAGCCTCCCAAAAGGACAATTGCACTCTTCTCTTGCAATTCCTTGGCGGACGCAAGCTAGCACTGTGAGAGCAAGAGAAACGCATCTACCGGGATGTGGTGGAAGCGTGGTGATCCCGAAAGGCTCATGTGCATACCATAGAGAACTTGAACACGTCAACTGTTCAGGTTTTGTGATTCGACTCTACAATTGGGTGAGAGATCTCAACCGAAAATTAGGTATGAAAATTTTTGAACACTCGGTTTACCCAGTTTCACTTGGATCTTAGAGGGTTTCGGTTAAATTCCGCTACACTTGTTTGGCTCCCTAAACCCAGCATTGACACCATGCAAAAAGGCCTCCACTAGGGCATCCTATGGTTCTATGCAAATTCAACATACAAGGTATGAAATTAAATTTAACCCAGTTAGACCCAACATCATACAAACTCAAGAAACCAAGAAAAACAAAGAATCAGCTAGGGCTACACAAACCAAAGCTCTTTGAGCACAAAAAAATGTGGTCCAAAGGCTTCCACTCTAAAACTAAGCAATAATCAGCTCTTTACTGCATGAGTACCACATGGGACTTCGATTTCCAAAAAAAAAATGATGATTTAGGTGAGATTTGGTCAAGAATTTTGAGGTGAGGGGGACAACTATGGGTTTATGGATATTGGGGATCACAAATAGTGTCATCCTTACCATCCAAAAAGTTTTAAAAGCCACACTTATAAACTCATCCCCCAATTTTGGTTATTTTTGGACAAAGAACCTATGCTTAAATAGTAACATTAGCTTAGGCAAATTTGACCTACACTTTGGTTTATCATCACTTAAGTCCAAAAGAATAACTTATGAGCTTTTAAAATTGAAGCTGTCACCTCAAGGCACATAATGACAATTTTGCACCTGATAACACTTAGGTGCCAAAATGACGCAGGGACCATCTATCCTTCTAACCACTTACTTGGCTTACTAAAATAAACAAATTGAGGCATTTTGCCATTTTGCTTGGGATTCTGACATGTTTAACATGTCTTACTTGACCATTGAATATCTGCTGCCTGGGCAGAATTAAATTTCTCCCCAGATTGGAGAATTCAGTCCCCTAAATTGAATCTCCCCATCTTGAGATGAAACTAAGGAAATGGTGCTAACATATCCAGGCCAAACCTACCAAGGGGTGCTGACTCCATAGCCACCCTATTGGTGCCCACCTGCTTGAGTTGTTCAACTAATGCCTTTTGCCATTTAAATTGGGCCTTTACCTATGTAGGTACTAGAATTGATGCTATGCTTGATGCTCATGCTTAATGGCATACCAAGTACAACTGCTTATTGTTCTCCTTGCCTTTGCCTCACCTTGAAGACTATGGTATGGTACTTGACTATCCTCAATGTACAGATGCTACTAAAGGATCTTTGCCAGTTCAACTCTATTCCATTAGGTCTACTGACCATCAATTTCTCCTTACTTCCCATGGTGCTAAAACCTCATAGGGACAAGTTAGCCTAGCAAGTTTGAAAATTTGCCACTAGCATATATACCTAAAATGTCTTAACCTAGGTTCAGCACCGAAATCTCCTATACCAAAACCCTTTAGTGCAAGATAGCTTAACTAGCATGGCACTTGTCCACTAACTCTTGCACTGTTGGTTCCTCACTGTAAGTTTGGCACTCAACAGGCCCTAACAACCACTAGACTAAGTGTGTCACTAGTGTACTATGGCCTCACCTAATACACCCCTATCACCCAAGTCATACTCCATTCCATGCTCTACTATACCTTAAGGCCCTTCAAAATAAATAATCTACCAAGGGTTGTAAGTCTCGGTGTACTTTAGAGTACAAGTCTTTAATGCCCCCCTCGGATAGGCCTCAATGCATTAGGCAACCTGATGCACTATGCAGGATATATATGCATTACTTGAGCATCACAACTCTATTGCCCTCGCCATTTTGGAGTCCTTTACACTTGTATTCTTACCAGACAAAATTCCCTTGGCACAAGTGCTAGAACCTCTAAGTAGGTAGCAGCCCTATGACTTTATTTGTATCCTTGCTTTAGGCATCAACATGATACACAAACCCAGAGTCTTGATATTTCAAAAGCTACCTTTGAAGTATCCTTGGCACACAAATCATACACACTAAACCCCTCCTACGCTACACTCGGTACCTTGTGAACTACAAATGCCAGATTAACTTCCTAAATATGTCCTTAGCATATTGCCCCATGGCCACCAACATTTACCCTGTGTGCGAAGCACTACCAGGGTTCTTAACCAAGACATAATGTACTACTCGATCATGGGTCATCCTAGCTAAAGGTGTTAGCGAACCGAGCATTAATCGAACTATTCGAGCTCAAGCTCAAGAATACTGTTAACAAATCTGATGGCCTAAGGCCTCATCATTGTGAGTCATGATGACTGTTGAGGAGACTTCTAGGAGGAAGAATGCCTGGAAGGTGGATCGCCCCAAGGAGAGTACCTGAAAAGCTGGTAAACAGGGTTAGGAGGCCCCCGGAGTGTTTTTCCGGGGGGGGAGCCTCCGACGCCCAAGTCAGTGGTGGCCGGAAGAAGGAGAAAGTCACTAGCTCAAAGAGAAAGGCAGAAAAGTCTCGCCTGGTATTTTCTCAGGGTGTGGGAGCTGTATATCCGGCCTGTCAACCTCCTGTCAAGTATTTATTTCCTGTATATATAGGAATACCTAGCCCGTTCAGATCATGACACGTGTGCGGTCGGATGCTCCTGAACGTCTGGGCGTAGGGGACAGATAGTTGGTAACTAGATGGCCTCGAGCAATGTGCTGAGACGGGCCATGATATGATTCTGATGGCGTCTGCGTGTCAGGGCGACTTTTTACGTCTGTGGTGGGACGTGTCAGAGGCTTCCTTAAATGCTTCCTTAAATGCGCCTCCCGTACTCCCGAGGTCCCTGGGCGAGGTCGTCCTCTAGTTCGGACAGAGCCTCTTCGGGAAGCCTACCCTCAGTTCGGGGGTTCCCAGTTCCAGGGGGTTCCGCCTTCGGGGATATCATATTCGGGCAGCAATGTCTGGTGCCACTTTTCCGAAGGCGCGCTGTTCACAACCTTGGGGGGCGAATGGAGTCCTCAAGTTTTACTGGCGTGCCGAGGCTCGGAGCTCTCAGGCTATCTCCCGAGGTGCATGATTCTACCTATTCCCGGGAAGCGCCAGTTCTTCTGGCCATTGTTGTGGCAGGGTATTCGGCCAGATTGAGGCGATAGCCTTTGGCTATCACATGCCCCCCTCTGGAAAGCCGAAGTGAAGACTTCGGTTTGCATCTCTTTCCGAGGTTGCCGTTGGGAGTCTCGTTGGGAAGCATAACCTGTTCCGAGGTCGCACCTTTTGCCCGAGGGTCTGGGCTGTTCGGCCTTGGCCTATTCTTTGGTGTCTCCGAGGCAAAGCCTGTACCGAAGATACACCTCTTGCCCAAAAGTCATGGGCTGTTCAGCCATAGCCTGTCTCTTGGTGTCCTCGAGGTGGCCTGCTTTTTATTTCTGCAGGTCTGATGGCCAAGCGTGTCAGACTGAGCGGCGCGTCTCCATTTCTCAGGGATGTCAAACGACGTGTCCCAATCAGGAGGTGTGTCCCGGTTTTCCAGGCACGTTTGGGGAGGCACGTCCCCCATTTCTGCGCAGCGGTTGACACGTGGCTTCTTGCCATTGGAGGAGAGGCGCGTCATTTACAGAGGGCGTGCCTTTTCGGGTGCAGCGGGCAGTTACGGCGACGGTTCGCCTCCAATGGGTACTTATGATGTTCTTTCGGTTACCCACCTTTGGCCTATAAATAGCCCATTCCATCATAAGTCCCACTTACTGTTTTTCTGCTCTTTTTCTGCTTTGCCCTCTGTTCTTGCGTTTTATCTTGCTTTCTGTGGCGGAGCTTCTTTAATCAGAGCTTTTCCTACCAACTTTCACGACGGCGTCCTCAGGCAAATCTTTTGGATGGTTTTGATTTTCAGAGTACTCTGATTCCTCTATTTTTCTGAGTTTTTCTGGAAAACTGTTGTTTTTTCCAAACTCGTCTTCTGAGTTTTTTCTGGAAACTATTTTTTTTCCATCTCAAACTCTTTTTCATGTCTGCGATGCCTGTTCCCGAAAGCTGGAAACCTCTTCTGGCCCATCCTTGCTGTACCACCCCCGAAAAACTAGAGAGGTGGAAGAAAAAATTCTTTCTTCCGTCTTACGCTGTGACCAGACTGCCTCGTTCTAGCCATTTTGCTTTTTCAAACCGTGGCGACGAGGTTACCGTCTTTCGAGCCCAACTGAAGGCCGGACTTCGGTATCCTCCACCGAAGGTGGTTTGCGAGTTCTGCCAATTCCATGGCATTGCTGTGAACCAGCTTCCCCCGAACGCGTACTGCTATTTTAACGCCTACCTCTGCATGTGTGGCGTGTTCAGGATAGAGCCCCACTTCATCATTTTCATGCAGTACTACAAGCTCTATGTGGTCCCGAAGGGTGGCTTCTATTTCCTGCTGCCTCGGGGATCCGGGAGCAAAAAATTCACCTTCACCTTCGACACGAAGGATAGCTGGCGGGGGTGGCAGCCTAAGTTCTTTTTCCTCAAGGTGGATAAGAACTGGTCTGATGTCCCGACCAGGTGGGCTCAGGGAGTGCTGAACGCAGACGTCGTTGATCCAAGGATGCTGCTGACCCCACCGTTGGCTTCCGTGTTCGCGGATTTCGACGCCCGCATTCGGGCAGTCGCTGACTGGGCTCCCGAGGTCTCTCCTCGTGCTCTTTACCCCTATCCTATCAACTGGAGGTTGATGACCGAAGAAGTCCTTCGGGAGCTGAAAGTGGTTAAGGAACACGTGACTGACCTCAATATGCCCGCTCCCGCCATCGCCGGGAAAGACTCCTGGCTGGTCAAGCTCCTTAAGGGGGAGACTTCTTTCGAAACTTTTGCCGAAAGTGAGTAATCTTCCATCCCCTTATACTTTTTCCTCGGACTTACGCTGATATTTCTTCTCTTTTTCAGAGATGGGCGATGGGGCTGCCGCTTATTACAAGGCCCTCTTTTCTGGTCAAGTGGAGAAGGGGGAGCAGACAAAGAAGGTGGCTTCCCGAAGAAGGAAGACGACAGGGCCGGGACCCTCGGCGAAGCGAGCTAGGAAGGCTCTCCAGCCTTCTCAGCTAGAGCTTTTGGAAGAAGAAGCTGGCGAAGACGCTGGTCTTGTTGAAATTCCACCGGCCGAGGTCCCCGCTACTTCCGCCGAGGTGCCTCCTCTCGACCTCGAGGCCCCCAGAAACACTGTAGTGGTAGAAGTACCCACCGCCGAGGAGCGGTACCGGCAGAAGGCTAAGGGTCTTTCTTCCGAGGGGCCCGAGGATCCCGAGGACACTGTCTCCGAGGTTCTTCCAGGTATGCCTTTAGGCGAAGTTCAGCTCCTTTTCCTTTCGCGAATTTTTCTTCTGCTCCTAACTTCCTTCCTACTTTCAGAGGAGCCCCTTGCTGCTGGCTGGAGGGCCATTCATGAGAGGAAACGAGCCCTCCGCGATGCCATAATCCCTGAGGGGAAGATCCCCTTGGAGCCCTTTTGGACAATCACGGAGGATATGAATTTGCTCTCCGACGATTGTCCAAAAATGACAAAGGAGATTTGGAAGGGGATGACCACTGACGCCTCCTTCCGGGCCATTGCGGCAGCTCACCCGGGGGATAATACCCTCGCCGCAAAAGTCACCGAGCATGCTGCTCAGGTATAGTCTTTACACTTTTTTCCTCAATTTTCTAAGTGTTTAGACTTGTACTAACCTGGACTTTTGCCTTGCCGTAGCTGCTGGAGTACGCTGGTTATCTCCGAGTTCGGGTGGCCAGACAGGCTGCCTCCAAGGATGCGACTTCGCGGGAACTCAGTGAAGCGAAGGCTTCGCTTGCGAAGGTGATCGCCAGCAACCAGCAGCTGACAGCGGATTGTTCTCAGCAACTTGCTGCCGTTCGGGAGGAGTTCTCGAAGAAAAGAGAAGAACTTGAAAAGGACTCCTCCCGGAAGATTGCCGACCTCGGCGACCAAGTAAAGGGGCTGCTCGCCGCCAATGAAGATCTTGTCAAGGACAAGGCTGTTTCTGACAGTCTTGCGTCGAGGTTGACGGACGAGAACAATGCTCTTCAAGCCGAGGTCGAGGCTCTGAAGAAGGAGTCCGGAGAGACGCTGGGGATAAGCGAGCTCGAAGAGGAGGTTGCTGAGCTGAGGGACGAGGTCAATGTCCTTGGCATTCAAAAACGTACTTCTGATAACATGGCCAAGGTCGCCTTTCAGGACGGCTTCTGCCTCGCTCGGCACCAGGTGCTGCAGAGGTTCCCAGATTTGGACCTCTCTTTTCTGGAGGGCCTAAATATTCCTGAGGGACCTCGGTGGCAGTGGTCCAAGGTCGAGCATCTGAAGCTTCCTGGTCTTCGTCCGCCCGGCTCTCCCTAGTTTGTTTTAGGGCTCCTCTTATTTTTCTCCTTCGTGCTCCTTCTTTGGACACTTCTTTTGTAAGGCAGCGTTTGCTCTAAATGAACAATCTTTTCGGCTAAGTCCTTTCTTGCAAGTTTCTTTATTTCCACTGTCCCGAACACGTTTGCTCAAGAGACTTTCGGAAAACCTGTAACCAAAGAAACTTTTTACCTTCCTTTATCCCGAGTGTGCTCGCTCAAGAGACTTTCTGGAAAGTTTGCAAAAATTTGGCTAAGTCTTTTGCAGGCTTTTTGTTTCCTTTTATCCCGAACATGTTTGCTCAAGGGACTTCGGAAAAGTTTTAGCCAAATTTTTCTGTCTTCCTATTGTCCCGAGCATATTTGCTCAAGGGACTTAGGAAAATTCTCACGAGATTGCTCATTTCCCTCTTTCCCGAGCATGTACGCTCAAGGGTGTTTGGAAATTATCTCTGCTTTTGTTTTGGCGTGCACTATTACGAGATTCTTGCTTTCCCTTTTTTCCGAGCATAGTGGCTCAAGGGCCTTCGGGAAGTCACATCTGCTTTTTTCGTGGCGAGCACCTTTGCGGAATTCTGTCTTGGACAATTTGGTATACTTAAGAATTTTTCTCAAGACCATTCTGTACTTAGAGTATTTCTTGTACAATATATCTCTTCCGCTCAACCTTAGGCGTAGAATTTTTTCAAGGCGTCTGAATGCCAAGTGTTTTTCAATTCTACGCCTTCGGCGTTGCCAAGCCTATACACGCCTTTCCGTACTTCGGCGAGAACCAGATAAGGTCCTTCCCAATTTGCGTGAAGTACGCCGTGAGATGGCCTTCGGGGTGCAAAGTCGGCCTTTCGGAGAACGAGGTCTCCTTTTTTGATTTCTTTTGGCCTGGCTTTTAGGTTGATAGCCGCGGCCACTCTTTGCTGGAAAGCTTTTCTTCTCAGCCCGGCTATTTCTCTGTGTTCGGTCACAAGGTCGAGCTTAGTTCTCAGACCGAGGTCATTTCCGCCTTCATCAAATACTTGCACCCGTATTGAAGGCTGAACTATCTCTATTGGGATAATGGCCTCTGTTCCGAAGACAAGTGAGAAGCGAGTTTCCCCTGTGGCTCTTCGTGGCGTCGTTCGGTAGCTCCACAATACACTTTGGAGTTCTCCTGGCCATTTCCCCTTGGCTTCCCCAAGTCTCTTTTTCAGGCCATCTTTTATGGTCCTGTTTGATACTTCCACCTGCCCATTGCTTTGGGGGTGAGCTACTGGGGCGAAGTGCATCTTTATTCCGAGGTCGCTGATGAATTCCTGGAATCCTTTGTCTATGAACTGGGATCCATTATCAGCTACTAGTACCCTCGGTATGCCAAATCTGCATACGATGTTTTTCCATACGAACTTCTGCACTTCTTTTGCCGAGATAGTTGCTAGTGGTTCTGCCTCTACCCACTTTGAGAAATAGTCCACTGCTACCACACAGAATTTCACGCCTCCCGGTGCTGTGGGGAGTGGCCCAATGAGGTCTATACCCCAGACTGCGAAGGGCCAAGGATAGTCTGCCGATGTTACCATTTCTGAGGGTATCCTCTGGATTTTTGCATGTCTCTGGCAACTACCGCACTTCTGGACGAACTGCCTTGCGTCCTTTCTCAGGGTAGGCCAGAAGTATCCTTGGCGGAGTATCACTGCTGCAAGGGCATCAGTTCCAATGTGCGAGCCGCACATGCCTTCGTGAACTTCTTCGAGAACCATCTCAGTATCCTCTTCGCCCACACATCTCTGCAGCGGATTTGCATATCCTTGCCGATATAACTCTTCACCAATCAGGAAGAATCTTCCGGCACGTCTTCGCAGTCTTGCAGCATTGCCAGCGTCTTCGGGAAGCTCATTCTCTGCGAGGTATTTCTTTATGGGGTCCTTCCACCCTGTTCCCGAGGACGTTACGCTTAGCACGGAGATGCTTGGATGGTCTAGCACCTCGGTGTATGTTTTGGACTTCGCTAAGCAATCTGCCTCAGTGTTATTCCGTCGGGGTACATTTTCGATCCGCACGGCGTCAAACTCTTGGATGAGTTTTGTTACCAGCTCGTGGTATTTTGCCAAGATTGGGTCCTTCGCCCCATAATCTCCTGCCGTCTGCCGAACTACCAGCTGGGAATCGCTGTGAGCCCTTAAGTTTCTCACGCCAATCTTTCTGGCCAAGCGTAATCCCGCTATGAGGGCTTCATACTCAGCCACATTATTGGTAACGTTGAAGCTGAACTTGATAGCCTTCATCCATTCTGGCTAACCTTCTTTCGGATCTGAGTGGTTCTCCTCAGTGGTGGGTATTTCGGCGATAAAATCTGCCAATGCTTGGGCTTTTATGGCCTTCCGAGGCTCATAGGTGATTTCGTGTTCGCCAAGCTCTATGCACCACTTGGAGAGCCTTCCCGAATGATCAACTCTCTTCATAACATCCCGTAGTGGTAGACTACTTCGGACGATGATGGGGTGAGCCTGGAAATATGGTCGCAGTCTTCTTCCTGCAAGCACCAAGGCGTATATAGCTTTTTGAAGCAAAGGGTACCTGACTTCGGCGCCATGCAGGGACTTGCTGACGTAGTAGACCGGCCATTGTTTCGGCCCTTCTTCTTTTATCAGGACCGAGTTCACGGCCTTTTCTGTGACGGCGAGGTACAGTACGAGGGGTTCTCCCTCCCGAGGTTGTCGCAGAGTCGGCAGGCTGGCCAGGTAGACTTTGAGTTCTTCCCAGGCCTTTTGGCAATCTTCATCCCAGGGATGATTGTTTCTTCCGAGGTCGCCTTCCATCTTTGCTGCCTTTGTGAGGACTTTGAAGAAAGGTCTACACCTATCTCCGTACCTGGAAATAAACCTGCTCAGAGAGGTTATTCTTCCGGTTAGTCTCTGCACGTCTTTGACTGTGGCAGGAGTTCGGAACTCAAGCAGAGCCTTAATCTTCTCAGGATTGGCGTCGATGCCTCTTTCGGATACCATGTACCCAAGGAATTTTCCCGACGTCACCCCGAAGATACACTTCTCGGGGTTAAGGCGAATCCCGAAGGCTCTGAGCTTTTGGAAGGTTTCCTCCAAATCTGCAACGTGGTAGCCGGGCAGCTTGCTTTTTACTATCATATCATCAACATATACTTCCATGTTTCTCCCCATTTGGTCCTTAAAGACCTTGTTCATCAGTCTCTGGTAGGTGGCTCCTGCATTTTTCAGCCCGAAGGGCATTCTGATATAGCAGTACGTTCCTCCCTCGGTGATGAAGGCAGTTTTCTCTTCATCTTCGGGGTCCATCCTTATCTGATGGTAGCCGCTGAAGGCATCTAGGAAGCTCAGGAGCCCATATTCGGCCGTTGAATCTACCAGTTGATCTATTGGCGGGAGGGGAAATGAGTCTTTCGGGCAAGCATCGTTCAAGTTTCTGAAATCAATGCACATCCGGAGTTTGCTGCTACCTTCTTTTGTGGCAATGACCACGTTGCTTAACCATTCGGGGTATTTGACCTCCCTGATAACTTCAGCATCCAATAGGCACTGGACTTCGGTTCTCACGAAGTTGCTTTTGTGGGCTGAGATGCTTCGTTTCTTTTGCCTGATAGGTTTTGCTTCCGGGCTTACTTTGAGGCTGTGCTGTATTATGCCAGGGTTCAGTCCTGGCATGTCTTTCGGCGAGCAGGCAAACAGATCTTTATTTTTCAGCAGAAAGGATACAAGAATTTCCTTATCACCTTTGGCCAAGCTCTTCCCTATTCGGGTAGATTGTCCTGGGACAAGATCTACTGCTTCCATTTCTGCTTCTGCGGGATCTCTTTCTTTGCCTTTCTCCTGCGCCTTTGCCTCCACTATTTGTGTAGAGTTGTCTGCCGGAGCCTTTCGTGCTTTTACAAACACCTTTCTTACCTCAGCTTGGTCGATAAAGACCTTTGCATCTCCATCCTTGGTGGCGAATGTGACAGTCAAGTACTTCACTTCGGGGCGAATGTGCAGGTTCCCCTGAGTCTTCCTTCCAAGGATGGCATTGTACGAAGACGGGACCTCCATGACGATGAATCTTGCCATTGTGGACGCGTACAACTCAGCCGCTCCGTCTACCGAAGTGCCTTTTATCATTAAAGGGAGGTCGATCCATCCGAGGACGGGTAGTTCCGATGGTCCAACGCCGAAGGTGGGCGTGGTGACAGGTTTAAGTTCGCTGCTGGAGATGCCCAAGCTCGGCAGTAAGTGCGAGAACAGGACGTCAGTATTTGAGCCATCATCGAGCAACACTCTTTTGACGTCCCAGTTCCCTATTCTCGCCATTATCAGCAGTGGGTCGTCGTGGGGGAAGACGACGGTGGAGCCATCTTTGCGAGCCAATTTCTTTGATGGACTTTGATACTTCATAACCGCAATTTCTCTGGCCTTCCGCTTTCTTTCCGAGGATGGGAGCCCCGTGGTAATGGTTTGGATGACCCCTACTGGAGGTGGAAGGCGCCTTTTTGGACTTCTGTTTCTCCGCCTGTCTGAGTCATAGTCCTCGTTTTCGGCCCTCTCTTCCTCCTCTTTTCTGCCTTTTGGGGAGGGCATCCGCAGGTATTTGCGAAGCTGGCCCTGTTTGATCAGCGACTCTATGTACTTCTTCAGCTGGAAGCAGTCTTCGGTGTCATGACCGTGGTCGCGATGAAACTGGCAGAACTTCTTGGCATTCTTCTTATTATCGGCGGCCATGGCCTTTGGCCGCCGAATCTGCGTCCCTTGCCTTTCCAGCGCCATGAGAATGTTGGTCCGTGTCGTGCTCAAGGGTGTGAAACTTTGAGGTTTCTTTCCTCGCATTCGCCGTGGTCGACCTGTGTGTTCAGAAAGATGCCGAGCTTGCTGGCTGGACCCTTCGGCGCGGTGATGATCAGACTTCGGCCCCGCCATCCTCAATTCCTCGGCTGTCATGTGCTGCTCTGCCCTTCGGTAAAATTCTCCGAGGGTCTCCGGGGGGTCCTTTGAGAACTCGTAGAACAGCTGTGAGTCACGCCGAAGGCCCCGTGTCATAGCGAGGATGCGGACTTCGGGCCGGAAGTCCGGGACGCTGAGTGCTTCCCTGTTGAATCGTTCGACATAGTCTCGGATCGTCTCTCCGTTTCTCTACTCTATGTCGAACATCTGCACAGGCATTTTGGCCGTCGGCCTGCTCCCAATGAACTGCTGGGTAAAGGCTGTGGACAACTCCTGAAACTCAGTGATAGTCCCTGGGGGCAAAGAATTCTACCATGCTGTTGCTGGGCCCGTGAGGGTGACTTCAAAGCATTTGCACATGGTAGCGTCATCAGCTCCGTGCATTATCATGCTCCGCCTGTACTTCGTCAGATGGGCCTGTGGATCAGTCCGGCCATCATAGATCTCCAGCCTAGGCACTCTGAAGTCGCCTGGCATAGCTGCCTCAACGACGGTGCGAATAAACGGGGAACCATCTTCGCATAATGCCCCCGACAGCCTGTCCCAAACGGGTTTTCTGGTCACTTGCTTCTCCACTCTGTCCAGCCGTGCCAATATCCTTTCCATAAGCACAGTGGCGCTAGGACCATTTTCGCGGGAGGGAGATCGACGGCGCCTTTTCGGGGAGCGAGTTCGGCGTGGAGGGGTCAGGGACCTCGCCTCGGGCGACGAACTGCTTCGCTGTGAGACTCTCGGTCGCTTGGACCCGGTTTGTCCCACAGGCCGTTTCCCGAGGGCTATATCTTCTGTGGATGATTCTCCGCGAGGCTCTCCACTTCCTGAACTGCGGTGTGTAGACTTGGGGCTTCTCTCCCGAGGGCGTGCTGATGAGGAGGGTTTCTGGGCCCGTGATTGCTGTGGCCATCTTCGGTCGATCTGCTGAGTCATTTCAGCAACGACCGAGCGCTGAAAGTCCCTCAAGAAGCTCATGGTGATTACCAGAGGGCGGTCCTCCTCGGGCGTAGAAGTCTCTGGGAGTGTCTGCTCAGCAGCCGGTTGTATCTCAGGCGCGGACGAGGACCTTGGGAGTCCCTTGTCCTTAGAACGCCGAGTCTCAACGACGGCAATCTGCGAGCGGGTTCCCACAGACGGCGCCAAATGATGGCCTAAGGCCTCATCGTTGTGAGTCATGATGACTGTTGAGGAGACTTCTAGGAGGAAGAACGCCTGGAAGGTGGATCGCCCCAAGGAGAGTACCTGAAAAGCTGGTAAACAGGGTTAGGAGGCCCCCGGAGTGTTTTTCCGGGGGGGGAGCCTCCGACGCCCAAGTCAGTGGTGGCCGGAAGAAGGAGAAAGTCACTAGCTCAAAGAGAAAGGCAGAAAAGTCTCGCCTGGTATTTTCTCAGGGTGTGGGAGCTGTATATCCGGCCTGCCAACCTCCTGTCAAGTATTTATTTCCTGTATATATAGGAATACCTAGCCCGTTCAGATCATGACACGTGTGCGGTCGGATGCTCCTGAACGTCTGGGCGTAGGGGACAGATAGTTGGTAACTAGATGGCCTCGAGCCTTGTGCTGAGACGGGCCATGATATGATTCTGATGGCGTCTGCGCGTCAGGGCGACTTTTTACGTCTATGGTGGGACGTGTCAGAGGCTTCCTTAAATGCTTCCTTAAATGCGCCTGCCGTACTCCCGAGGTCCCTGGGCGAGGTCGTCCTCTAGTTCGGACAGAGCCTCTTCGGGAAGCCTACCCTCAGTTCGGGGGCTCCCAGTTCCAGGGGGTTCCGCCTTCGGGGATATCATATTCGGGCAGCAATGTCTGGTGCCACTTTTCCGAAGGCGCGCTGTTCACAACCTTGGGGGGCGAATGGAGTCCTCAAGTTTTACTGGCGTGCCGACGCTCGGAGCTCTCAGGCTATCTCCCGAGGTGCATGATTCCACCTATTCCCGGGAAGCGCCAGTTCTTCTGGCCATTGTTGTGGCAGGGTATTCGGCCAGATTGAGGCGATAACCTTTGGCTATCAAAATCGAGCCTTCTAAACTTCAAGCATGAACTCGAGCTGATTATACTATTCTAATCCCTTATCAAATTGAGCCCGAACAAGAGCCTATCAAACCCCATATAATATTTACCAATTATATAATTACCAATTAATGAACATTAAAAATTAAAAAAGTAAAAAGTAAAGTACAATGCGTTCGGCCTTCCCCTCAGCTGCTCAGTGTCAGCCATGAACCCTCGAAACTTTCTCATCTAAGCTAATAAGATAGCCGGCAGCCCCTTCACTTAGGTCGCTCTGCTCCTTCACTGGTTTCACAGTGCACTTCCACAAATCTGCTCCATCAAATGCTCCGGTAAGACTATTTGCTCAATTGCTCCATCCATGATAACACCAATCTCCTCCGTCAGATGCTTCGATTAGCCCGCTTTATCCATAATTCATTGGTCTCCTCTATTAGATGCTTCAATCAGGTCACTCCACTAGTTCAGTGGTGTTACGGTGTGTTATTGTCCACAATTTAGCACCTTTTTAGTCAGCCGTACTTTCCCCTAACTGGTGATTGTCACGCCAATCTCTTTAACGTGCTACCATCACTGATCAAGCCCGCTCCTCGATTTGTCTAGGAGCTTCAAATCCAACAGCCTCTTCCACCAGGAAACCTCCCACATACAGCGAACTTGAGCCTCTTGAACATTTGAAACAAGTTTGAACACCATCTCGAGCTAAACTTGAGCATCATTTACCCATGCTCATCAAGTTTAAGCCCGAATCCAAGCACCACTTAGAGTTAAATGAACCAAGCTTGAGCCCAAGGGGTTTGGATGTGGCTCGGCTTGATAAAACCCCTAATCCTAGGTATCCTTGGTTTGCAAGCTAACTAGACACCTTAGCCTAGTCTACTAGGTCCTAATGTGCCTTTAGTCTTATCTTCTTACCTAAGCATCTCGGCTTGATACTACTACTAAAACCTTGGCACCTTCTATTAGTCATTAGTTACTTGGTCTAACTTTGATTACAGGTGGTCCACCTCCATTTCCTTAATCAACTACTGATGCTCACGGGCTTCATCGTTGGTAGTCATGGTGACTGATAGAGGGACTCCCGGAGAGGAAGAACGCCTGGTGGCCGGTTTGCCCAAGGGAGAGTGCCTGAGATGTTCATAAAAAGTGGGTTAGGACGTCCCCGGGGTGTTTTTCCGGGGAGGAGCCTCTGACGCCCAAGTCAGTTGTGCTGAGAGAAGGCAGAGGAAATAGCACTGAGGGGTTCAGTGAACTCGCCTGGTCATATTTTTTCAGAGTGAGGAATCAGGATATTTGCCAGCCGTTTACCAGGGTGTACTCCCTGGTATTTATAGAGGTGTCCAACCCGTTCAGATCGTGACACGTGTTCGGTCGGATGTTCTCTAAATGTATGGGCGTAGAGGACAAGTAGCTGGTGGTAGGCTTCCTTGAGCCTTGAGCCGAGACAGGCCATGATGTGACTTTGATGGCGTCGGCGTGTCAGAGCGCCGTTTGAGGCGGCTTGTGACGTCTGTGGGCGACATGTCAGAGGCTTCCTTAAATGCTCCTGCCGTACTCCCGAGGTCCCTAGGTGAGGTCGTCCTCTAGTACGGACCGTGCCACTTCGGGAAACATGCCCCTAGTTCGGGGGTTCCCAGATTCAGGGAGTTCCGCCTTCGGGAAGATCATGTTCGACCCGCCCTAGCTGGTGCCACTTTTCTGGAGGCGGTCTGTTTACTACCTCGGGGGGCTAATAGTATCCTCAGGTTCCCTGGCATGCTGAGCTCGGGCTCTTCGGCTTTTCTCCGAGGTGTGTGATCCCACCTTTTTCCGGGGAGCGCCAGATCTCCTGGCCATTCTGGTGGCAGGGAGTTCGGCCAGGTGGAGGCGATAGTCCTTCGGCTATCACATGCCCCCCTTCAGAAAGCCAAAGTGAAGACTTCGGTTTTGTTTTCTTTCCAAGGATGTTCTTTAGGAGTCTATAGAGAGTAACACCTGTGTTGAAGGTACACCTCTTGCGCAAAGGTGTGGGCTGCTCGGCCTTGGCCTGTTTTTTGGTGTCTCCGAGGCAAAGCCTGTGCCGAAGATACACCTCTTGCCCGAAGGTATGGGCTGTTCGGCCATAGCCCGTCTTTTGGTGTCTTCGAGGCAACCTGCTTCTTTGCTTTTGCAGGTCTGTGCAGCGTCGTGTTTGATGGCCAAGCACGTCAGTCTGAGAGACGCATCCCAGTTTTTTAGGGATGTCAGAAGATGTGTCTCCTATTTTGGCGCGATGGTTGACACGTGGCGCACTGTCATTGGAGGAGAGTCACATCGTTTACAGAGAACGCGTCTTTTCAGGCGTAGAGTGCAGTTACGGCGACGGTTCACCTTCAAAGGGCACTTATGACGTCATTTCGGTTACCCACCCTTGGCCTATAAGTAGCCCATTCCGTCATAGCCCCTTTTGCTTTTGCTTCTGCTCTTTCCCTGCTTGCCCTTTTTTGTGCGCTTTCTCTTGCTTTTGCGGCGGAGCTATTTTAATAGAGCTTTTTCCGGCAACCTTTTACGACGGCGACCTCCGATTTTGGCAAGTCTTTTGGTGGGTTTTTCTTTCCAGAGTCTTTTCATACCTCTATTTTTTTGAGTTTTTGCCGGAAGTTTTTTTCTTGCCTTTTTCTGAACTCGTTTTTCTGTCCAAAATGCCTATCCCTGAGAGTTGGCAGCGTCTTTTATCTCATCCTTGTTGCACCACCCCTAAAAAATTAGAGAGGTGGAAGAAGAAGTTCTTTCTTCCTTCTTACGCCATTACCCGGCTGCCACGACCTTACCACTATGCTTTTTCAAACCATAGTACCGAGGTTACCGTTTTCCAAGCCCAGCTGAAGGCCGGACTTTGGTATCCTCCCCCGAAGATGGTTTGTGAGTTCTGCCAATTTCATGGCATTGCTGTGAATCAGCTTCCCCCAAACTTGTACTGCTATTTTAACGCCTTCCTCTGTATGTGTGGCATCTTCGGGATAAAACCCCATTTTGTAATTTTCATGCAGTACTACAAGCTCTTCGTGGTCTCGAAGGGTGGCTTCTATTTCATGCTACCTCGAGGATCCGGGAGCAAAAAATTCATGTTCACTTTTGCCACTAAGGATAGTTGGTGAGGGTGGCAACAGAAATTCTTCTTCCTGAAGATAAATGAGGCCTGGTCGTATGTTCCGACCAAATGGGCTCGGGGAAAGTTGGATGTGGACATCGTTGATCCGAGGATACTGCTGACTCCAGAGTTGGCTCCCGTGTTCGAGGAGTTCGACGAACATATTCGAGCCGTCTCCGACTGGGCTCCCGAGGTCGCTCCACGCTCCCTCTACCCCTTCCCCATGAACTGGAGGTTGATGACCGAAGAGGTCCTTCGGGAGTTAGGGGTAGTCAAGGAGCATGAGACTGACCTCGAGATGCCAGCTCCTGCTATCGCCAGGAAGGACTCCTGGTTGGTGCAGCTCCTTCGGGAGGAAGTTTATTTCAAAACGCTTTTCGAAAGTAAGTTATCCTCTACTCCCTTGCAGTTTTTCCCTCAGACTTACGCTGATGTCTTTTTTCTTTTTCATAGATGGGGGACGGGACTGCTGCATTCTACAAGTCCCTTTTCTTCGACCAGGTGGAGAAGGGCGATCAGACAAAGAAGGCGGCTTCCCGAAGGCGGAAGTCTACTGGCGCTCGTCCTTCGGTGAAACGCGCAAAGAAAACTTTCCAGCTTCCTCAGCAAGAAATTTCCGAGGAGGCTGCCGAGGAGCCTGGGGCGGCCGAGATTCCGCCGCCCGAGGCTGCTGCCGAGGTCCCTGCCGCTGCTGAGGTCCCATCCGCCGACGTCCCTCCCTAGAGCCCTTCCGTGCCGCAGGCCCTTCTGGAGGCCGTGGTAGAGGCTCCTTCTGCCGAGCAGTGGCGCAGGAAGAAAGGCAAGGGGATTTCGACCGAGGAGTCTCAGGACTCTGAGGACGTTGTGATCGAAGTGCCGCTAGGTTTGTTGTTTTCAGAACAAGTATGGCTCTTTTGTTTTTTCTGAAATTTCCTTTGTCTCTGACTTGCTTCTCGTTTTCGCCATGCAGGGGAGTTGCTTACTCCGAACTGGGCGGCCGAACACGCGAAGATGCGGGCCCTTCGCGATGCCAAAGTCCCGCAAGGGAAGATACCCAAAGAGCCTTTCTGGACATTCACGGAGGACATGAACTTGTACTCCGAGGACTGTCCAGAAATGGCGAAGCAGATTTCGAAGGGGGTGCTTACAGAGGCCTCCTTCAAGGCTATTGCGTTGGCCCATCCGGGCGATGACACCCTCGCCGCGAAAGTTACCGATCATGCTGCTCAGGTATGCTCTTCACACCTTTTTCCCTTCAATTTTTTCTAAGTGCCTGGTTCTTACTGACCTTCCGTTCATCTTTTCACAGCTGCTGGGGTACGCCGGCTTTCTCCGAGTTCGGGTGGCCAGGCAGACGGCGTTCTGAGCTTCGGCCTTAGAGGCCTTAGAAAAAGCGAAAGTCACATGCTCGGAATTGACCGCCAAGAACCAGCAGCTGGCAGATGCTGTGAAGAAAGAAGTTGCTGCCCTTCGGGAGGAGTTCCAGAAGGAAATGGAAGACCTTGAGAAAGACTCCTCCTTGAAGATTGCTGACCTCGGTGATCAGGTGGCGGGGATGCTTGCTGCCAACCAAGACCTTCTCAAGGATAAGTCAGATTCTGACAATCTCATACGATCGTTGGTGACTGAGAAAAAGGCTCTTGAAGCCGAGGTCAAGTCTTTGAAGAAGGAGCCCGACGCGAAGAAGAGGGTGAAGGCCCTGAAGAAGGAGGTTGCAGATTTGAAGGACGAGCTCAACGACCTTGAGGTTGAGAAGCACAAATCCGACCAAATGACTAAGGTCGCCTTCCAGGATGGGTTGTGCCTTGCTCAGCATCAAGTCCTTCAGAGGTTCCCAGGTCTGGACCACTCTTTTTTAGAAGCTCTGAACATTCCCGAGGGGCCTCGGTGGTCCTGGTCAAAAATCGAGCACCTGAACCTGCCTTCCAAAATTTCGGCGCCAAAGGTGGTGGAAAAGGGCACAGAGGCTGGTGGCTCCCGGGATGCCGAGAACCCTTAGGCTGTTTTAGGGGCCTTTTCCTTTTTTTCCTCTTCATTTTTGTGCTCCTTCTTTGGGCACTTCTTCTTTGTAAGCCTCATCATTCTCAATGAATATATTTTTTTGGCTAAGTCTTTTTGCAAGATTTTGCATTTCCATCGTCCCGAACAAGTTCGCTTAAGAGACTACGGGAAACCTTCAATCACAAAAAATTATTCTGCGCTTTTTGCGGCGAGTACTTTCGCAAGATTTTTTTTTTCCATTTTTCCGAGCGAGATGGCTCAAGGGACTTCGGAAAATCACATCTGCGCTTTATCACGGCGAACACCTTCGTGGAATTCTGTCTTGCACCATTTTGTACACTTAAGAATTTTTCTCAAGGACATTCTGTACTTAGGGTATTTTTTGTCCAACACAATCCTTCCGCTCCATCTTAAGCGTAGAATTTCTTCAGGGCGTCTTAGTGCCAAGTGTTTTTCAATTCTACGCCTTCGGTGTCGCCAAGCTTGTACACACCTTTTCGTACTTCAGCAAGAACCAGATAAGGTCCTTCCCAGTTCGCGCGAAGTACCCCGTGGGATGGCTTTCGGGGTGCAAAGTCAGCCTTTCGGAGAACGAGGTCCCCTTTCTTGATTTCTTTTGGCCTGGCTCGTAAGTTTATAGCCGCGGCCACTCTTTGCTGGAAAGCTTTTCTTCTCAGCTCAGCTATTTCTCTATGTTCGCCGACGAAGTCGAGCTTCGTTCTTAGGCCGAGGTCGTTTCCACCTTCATCAAATACTTGCACCCGTACTGATGGTCTAACTATCTCGATAGGGATGATGGCCTCTGTTCCGAAGACGAGTGAGAAGGGAGTCTCCCCTGTGGCTCTTCGGGGCGTCGTTCGGTAACTCCATAATACGCTTTGGAGTTCTCCTGGCCATTTCCCTTTTGCTTCCCCCAGTCTCTTTTTCAGGCCATCTTTTATGGTCCTGTTAGATACTTCCACCTGCCCGTTGCTTTGGGGGTAAGCTACTGGGGCGAAGTGCATCTTTATTCCGAGGTCGCTGATAAATTCCTGGAATCCTTTGTCTGTCAATTGGGATCCATTATCAGCCACTAGTACCCTCGGTATGCCGAATCTACATACGATGTTCTTCCATACAAACTTCTACACTTCTTTTGCCAAAATAGTTGCTAGCGGTTCTGCCTCGACCCATTTGGAGAAATAGTCTACTGCTACCACGCAGAATTTCACGCCTCCGGGCGCTGCGGGGAGTGGCCCAATAAGGTCTATACCCCAGACTGCGAAGGGCCAGGGATAGTCAGCTGAAGTTACCATTTCCGAGGGTGCCCTCTGGATGTTCGCGTGTCTCTGGCAAATACCGCATTTCCGGACGAACTGCCTTGCGTCCTTTCTCAGTGTAGGCCAGAAGTATCCCTGGCGGAGTATCACCACTGCCAAGGCATCGGTTCCAATGTGTGAACCACACATGCCTTTGTGGACTTCTTCAAGGATCATTTCAGTATCCTCTTCGTTCACACATCTTTGCAGTGGATTCGCGTATCCCCGTCGGTATAGTTCTTCACCGATTAGGAAGAAACGGCCGGAGCGCCTTCGCAGTTTTGCAGCGTCACTGGGGTCTTCGGGGAGCACATTTTCCGCGGGGTACCTTTTTATTGGATCCGTCCATCCTTTTCCCGAGGTCGCTATGCTCAGTACTAAGATGCTCGGATGGTCTAGCACCTCGGTGTAGGTCTTTGACTTCGCCAAGCCGTCTGCTTCGGTGTTTTTCTGCCGAGGTACGTTTCGATCCATACGGCATCAAACTCTTGAATGAGTTTTGCTACCAGCTCGTGGTATTTTGCCAAGGTTGGGTCCTTCGCCCCATAGTCTCCTGCCGTCTGCCGAACTACTAGCTGGGAATCGCTGTGAGCCTTTAAATTTCTCACGCCAATTTTTCTGGCCAGTCGTAATCCCGCTATGAGGGCCTCATACTAAGCCACATTGTTAGTGACGTTGAAGCTAAACTTGATAGCCTTCATTACTTCCAGGCCTTCGGGGCCTCTGATAATTATCCCAGCCCCCTGGTGTTCGGACCCCGAGGCTCCGTCAACATGTAAGGTCCATTCTGGCTCACCTTCGTTCAGATTCGGATGACTGTCCTCAGTGGTGGGTATTTCGGCAATGAATTCTGCCAGTGCTTGATCTTTTATGGCCTTCCGAGGTTCATAGGTGATATCGTGTTTGCCAAGCTCTATACACAACTTGGAGAGCCTTCCCGAATGATCCACTTTCCTCATAACGTCCCGTAGTGGTAGGCTACTTCGGACGATGATGGGGTGAGCCTGAAAGTATGGTCGCAGCCTTCTCCCTGCAAGCACCAAGGCGTATATAGCTTTTTGCAGCAGAGGGTACCTGACTTCAGCGCCATGTAGGGATTTGCTTACATAGTAGACCAGCCATTGTTTTGGCCCTTCTTCTTTCACGAGCACCGAGCTCACAGCTTTTTCCGTGACGGCGAGGTATAACACGAGAGGCTCTCCCTCGCGAGGTTGTCGCAGAGTCGGCAGGCTGGCTAGGTATATTTTGAGTTCTTCCCAGGCTTTTCGGCAGTCTTGATCCCAAGGATGATCATCCCTTCCGAGGTTGCCTTCCTTTTTTGCTGCCTTAGTGAGGACTTTGAAGAAAGGCCGACACCTATCTCCGTACCTAGAAATGAACCTGCTAAGAGAGGTTATTCTTCCAGTGAGTCTCTGCACATCTTTTACTGTGGCAGGAGTTCGGAACTCGAGCATAGCCTTAATTTTTTCGGGGTTAGCATCGATGCCTCTTTCGGATACCATGTACCCAAGGAACTTTCCCGAGGTCACCCCGAACATGCATTTTTCAGGATTGAGGCGAATCCCGAAGGCTCTGAGCTTTTGGAAGGTTTCCTCTAGATCTGCAACGTGGTTGCGAGGGAGCTTGCTTTTGACTATCATATCATCAACATACACCTCCATGTTTCTCCCCATTTGGTCCTTAAAGACCTTGTTCATCAACCTTTGGTAGGTGCCTCCTGCATTTTTAAACCTGAATGGCATCTTGACGTAGCAGTATATTCCTCCCTCGGTGATGAAGGCGGTTTTTTCTTCATCTTCGGGGTCCATCCTTATTTGATGGTAGCCGCTGAAGGCGTCTAGGAAACTTAGGAGCCCGTATTCGGCAGTTGAGTCTACCAGTTGGTCTATTGGCGGAAGAGGGTATGAGTCTTTCGGGCAAGCATCATTCAAGTTTCTGAAGTCGATGCACATCTGGAGTTTGCTGCTGTCTTCTTTTGTGGCAATCACCACGTTGCTTAACCATTCGGGGTATTTGACCTCCCTGATGACTTCAGCGTCTAACAGGCGCTGGACTTCGGTTTTCACAAAGTTGCTCTTATGGGCTGAGATGCTTCGCTTCTTTTGCCGGACAGGCTTTGCTTCCAGGCTTACTTTGAGGCTATGCTGTATTATGCCAAGGTGTACCCCTGGCATGTCTTTTGGCGAGTAGGCAAAGAGATCTTTATTTCCCAGTAGAAAAGATACAAGGTTTTTCTTGTCACCTTCGGGCAAGCTCTTCCCTATTCGGGTAGATTGTCCTGGGACAAGTTCCACTGTTTCCGTTTCCGCTCTCGTGGGATCTCCTTTTTTGTTCTTCTCTGGTGCCTTTGCCTCCATTGTTTGTGCGAGGTTATTTTCCGGAGCTTTTTGCGCTTTTACAAACACCTTCCTTACCTCAGCTTGATCTATGAAGACCTCTGCATCCCCATCCTTGGTGGCGAATGTGATAGTCAAGTACTTTATGTCAGGGCGAATGTGCAGGTTTCCCTGTGTCTGCCTTCCAAGGATGGCGTTGTACGAAGAAGGAACATCCGTGACGATAAATCTCGCCATTGTGGAGGCGTACAACTCAGCTGTTCCATCGACCGAAGTTCCTTTCATCATCAGGGGGAGATCAATCCATCCGAGGACAGGTAGTTCGGACAGTCCAACCCCAAAGGTGGGCGAGGTGACAGGCTTGAGCTCGCTGCTGGAGATGTCCAAATTCGGTAGTAAATGCGAGAATAGGTCGCCAGTATTTGATCCGTCATCAAGCAACACTTTTTTGACGTCCCAGTTCCCTATCCTTGCCATGATTAGCAGTGGATCGTCATGGGGGAAGATGACGGTGGATCCATCCTTGCGAGCCAGTTTCTTTGCCGGACTCTGATATTCCATGACCGCAATCTCTCTGGCCTTCCGCTTTCTTTCCGAGGATGGGAGCCCCGTGGTGATGGTTTGTATCACCCCTGCAGGAGAAGGAGGGCGCTTTTTCGGACTTCGGTTTCTCCACTTGTCGGAGTTGTAGTCCTCATCTTCGGCCCTTTCTTCCTCATCTTTTCTTCCTTTTGGGGAAGGCATCCGCAGATATTTCTGAAGTTGGTCGAGTTTTATCAGCGACTCAATGTACTTCTTCAGTTGGAAGCAGTCTTCGGTGTCATGGCCGTGGTCGCGGTGAAACTGGCAGAACTTCTTGATGTTTTTCTTGTTATCAGCGGTCATGGCCCTTCGCCGCCGAATCTGTGTCCCCTGCCTTTCCAGCGCCATGAAGATGTTTGTCCGTGTAGTGCTAAGGGGTGTGAAGCTTTGCAGTTTGCTTCCCCGCATCCTCCGATGTCGGCCTGCCTGTTCAGTTTGATGCCGGGCTTGCTGATTGGACCCTTTGGCGTGGTTGTGATCGGACTTCGGCCCAGCCATTCTCAGCTCCTCGGCGGTCATGTGCTGTTCGGCCCTTCGGTAAAATTCTTCGAGGGTGTCCGGGGGGTCCTTTGAGAACTCATAAAACAGCTGTGAGTCTCGCCGAAGGCCCCGTGTCATGGCGAGGATGCGTATTTTGGGCCGGAAGTCCCGGACGCTTAGAGCTTCCCTGTTGAATCTTTCGACATAGTCTCGGATGGTTTCTCCGTTTCTCTGCTCTATGTCGAACATCTGAACAGGCATCTTCGCCATTGGCCGGCTTCCAATAAATTGTTGCGCGAAGGCCGTAGACAACTCCTGGAACTCAGTGATGGCTCATGGGGGCAATGAGTTGTACCACGCAGTTGCTGGTCCCGTGAGGGTGACCTCGAAGCATTTACACATGGTAGCGTCGTCAGCACCATGCATTATCATGCTGCGTCTGTACTTGGTCAGATGGGCCTGTGGATCAGTGCGGCCATCATAAATCTCCAGCCGAGGTACCCTGAAGTCGCCTGGCATGGCTGCCTCGGCCACAACTCGAGTGAATGGGGACCCGTCTTCGCAGAAGGGTCCCGTCAGCCTGTCCCAGACGGGTTTGCGAGCTACCTGCTTTTCCACCCTGTCTAGCTGTGCTAGTATCCTTTCCATGAGAACTGTTGCGTTAGGCTCTTCCTCTAGGAAGGGAGATCGTCGGCGCCTCTTCGGGGAGCGAGTTTGGCGCTGAGGGGACAGGGACCTCGCCTCTGGCGATGAACTCCTTCGCTGTGAGACTTTCGGTCGCTTGGACCCAGTTTCTCCCACAGGCCGTTTCCCAAGGGGTATATTCTCCGTAGATGACTCTTCGCGCGGGTCTTCGCTTCCCGAACTGCGATGAATCGACCTCGGGCTTTTCTCTCGAGGGCGTGCAGGTGAGGGAGGTCTTTGGGCCTGTGCCTGCTGTGGCCACCTTTGGTCGATCTGCTGTGTCATTTCAGCCACGACCGAGTGCTGAAACTCCCTCATAAAGCTCATAGTGATTACTAAAGGGCGATCTTCCTCAGGCGCAGAAGTCCCTGGGAGTGTTTGCTCAGCAGCCGGTTGTGTCTCAGGCACGGACGGAGACCTCGGGAGTCCCCTGTCTTTAGAATGCCGAGTTTCAACGATGGCAATCTCAGAGCGGGTTCCCATAGACGGCACAAAATGATGCCCAGGGGCTTCATCGTTGGTAGTCATGGTGACTGATGGAGGGACTCCCGGAGAGGAAGAACGCCTGGTGGCCAGTTTGCCCAAGGGAAAGTGCCTGAGATGTTCAAAAAAAGTGGGTTAGGACGTCCCCGGGGTGTTTTTCCGGGGAGGAGCCTTCAACGCCCAAGTCAGTCGTGCTGAGAGAAGGTAGAGGAAATAGCACTGAGGGGTTCAGTGAACTCGCTTGGTCGTATTTTCTCAAAGTGAGGAATCAGGATATTTGCCAGCCGTTTACCAGGGTGTACTCCCTGGTATTTATAGAGGTGTCCAGCCCATTCAGATCGTGACACGTGTTCGGTCGGATGTTCTCTGAATGTCTGGGCGTAGAGGACAAGTAGCTGGTGGTAGGCTTCCTTGAGCCTTGAGCCGAGACGGGCCATGATGTGACTTTGATGGCGTCGGCGTGTCAGAGCGCCGTTTGAGGCGGCTTGTGACGTCTGTGGGCGACATGTCAGAGGCTTCCTTAAATGCTCCTGCCGTACTCCCGAGGTCCCTGGGTGAGGTCGTCCTCTAGTACGGACCGTGCCACTTCGGGAAACATGCCCCTAGTTCGGGGGTTCCTAGATTCAGGGAGTTCCGCCTTCGGGAAGATCATGTTCGGCTCGCACTAGCTGGTGCCACTTTTCCGAAGGCGGTCTATTTACTACCTCGGGGGGCTAATAGTATCCTCAGGTTCCCTGGCGTGCCGAGCTCGGGCTCTTCAGCTTTTCTCCGAAGTGTGTGTCCCACCTTTTTCTGGGTAGCGCCAAATCTCCTGGCCATTCTGGTGGCAGGGAGTTTGGCCAGGTGGAGGTGATAGTCCTTCGGCTATCAACTACCATACCATAAACGCCATTGTCCTAGTCTCTCATCCAAATGATGCATGGTTTTGATTTATCACAATGGCCTAACTTTCCTAGGTAGGAGACTTGATGTCATTACTTAACTTAATTGATTATCGGGTCGTGGCTAAACATGAAAAACTCATTGAATGGCTTGCCTGCCATAGCTCCATCTAGTACATTAAAGTGTTGTCCTTTGTAACTTGGGAAAGGTACAATGCCTTAGATTTGTGAGCCTTAACAACTAGCCCATTGCCCAAATTTGCAAGTCACCAACCCTTCATTTACATGGGACTAGGGTCTGTGAAACCTATACTCACTTTAGGCTCTCAACTTGCTAAAGCTGACCTTTTCTGACTAGGATTTTGACACTTTGCTTTCCTCTACTCCAGTGAATGCCAGCAATTATTGGATTTGCCAACCGCTTGACCAGAGTTTACCTATACTAGATCTGGCACTTTTAACTACTAAGCAAATAACTTAGTTAGGTGGGAGATTCCACTACAGCCATTTGAAGCCATCTTTTGAATGTCCATAATGAACTCTTCCTCATGGACCTACGTACTTCTACACTGAAGGGTCTAGGCAAAGCTTACTCTTCCAGCATCACTTGATTGTTCCTGACTTATGGCTCAACTTAAGACTAACTTACTAGTATTAATAGCAACCAACAACTACCATGAATTCTTCAACTCCATCTAGGATCTAGTCCTTCACTTACTCGGCTAGCCGTACTAGTCAAGAAACTTTCTTCCACATGTTGTCTTGTTGGCCCTTGACTCTAATTAACTTTGGGATAATGTTAATGAATCATCAGCTATCCCTTTGTCCATGGTAGTCATTCTTCTTGCTCTAGTTCTTCTACTTCTAGCTAGTAGCAACTTTTCAACCCTTACTAGCTTTAGAGGAGGTGATAAGCATTAATCTTAGCTTTGGAAGGTAAACTCTCTTTCGGAAGTTGATTATAAGCTAAAAAAAAAAGTTCATTGTTACTCTAGTCATTGGGTAGGGATAACATATCATTTTAGATAGTCTTAACTTGATTAGGTGGTTCAACTTATGATCTAGTGGAATACCGATGTGATAGCCTTCCTTTTTGAGAGAATGAGAAACTCACAAATCTTTCCATTAACTCATTGCCTTGTTTACTATCTCTACCTGTATTTCATGATTAGAAATGAAGATTAAAACTTTGCTACTTGACACTCTAAGGAACTCATCCAATTGCTTAGCTAGCTCTTAAAACCACCTAGGCCAAGCAAGCTAACTTATGAAAGAATGTAGCCTATGCAACCTTATAAAACTTCCAATCTAAGGCGTTCAAGCCTCTACTTGTGTGGTTTATGCACTAGCAAGTAAGTCATAGGGTTCTGGGTATCTCCCTAACACTTAGTGTACTTTTGGGTCCTAATGCACTCAAGTTAACCCTTAACCCTGGCTAAGAATACAACCTAACATATCAACCAAACTATGTTAGTAAATTGATGCCAAAAACTATCAACAATAAACGAAACTACTGGTGAAAGGTTAGGAACTTACCTTGCATTAGCCTTAACTTGCCCGTGAGTTGACCATGGCTACCCGTCAAGTGTGGCACCTACATGGAAGCTGCTTGCCTAGTCCTCTTAATTGGTCAAGGTGAAAACTTGAACCATTGCTCCAATTAGAGGTGAGTAAAATTTTGGTTGTATCCAAAATAACCAAATAACCAAACTATTTTCAATTTTTGGTTACCATTTTTTTGTGATATTTTAGTTTTTGGTTATAATGGAAATACAAATTTAATTTCCATTTTTGGTTTTTTTAATTAAAATTTGGTTAACCAAAAAGACTGATTTTTTTCTACTAGTGGCTTTGATATACATAATCCTTTATATGTGTTTGTACATTTTTACCAATGAGTTGTACTATTGAACTAGTTTAACCCTAAAGGCCTGATGATGATCAGAAACAAAGAGGATGAGGGGACAGACGGTGTAATTTTTCCTCTAAATGATTTTATTGCATGTACAATTCGGTTATTTAGTTGATAATTGGAAACCAAAATTCAGTTTTCCAGTTAATTTAGTTTCTATACATAATTTGGTCTATTCAGTTATATAAAACCAAAAATTGAAAAAATTTGGCTCTTCTTTTTCAGTTTGAACTAAATAAACCGATTGATCACCCTTAGCTTCGAAATAATAGGTTAACTCCCTATGACAACTACTATAAGGGACTTGTTTCTAGGCCAACTTGACTTAACCAAGCCTGTGGTTAACACTAGATTGACAACCACTCAAGCCAATAGTAATAGTTTCCTAGGTGCAAGGCACAAAACTAGTTACTTTTTGCAACTTGGGCATAAGCACATTTTGTTCATGATCTGTTCTCAATCTTCATCCAACTACCACACTATGGGCATGTTGCCCATGTTCCTACTAGGTTAGGTAACCAAGCTCTACCACACCACTTCATGTGTCTAACTTCTCTAACTCTTTTTTGAGAACTCATGCTTTACCCAGCCACTTGTTGGTAACTCTACATCAATGCTCTCCAAGAGCCTCCACAGCACTAGCTTAATGCCTTGATGGTTGCCTCAAGCTCCTACATTTATAGAAAAATGATATAAAAGTGATCCTTCATTCTGCTTCATAGTCTACATATCCAAGAATTCCTTATCTTGGTCAGTCCACCCTCGTCTCCTCTTATAGGAGCCTAACCTATCCAAATATGGTGGGTTCAACCTTTGTGACTATGGGTTACTCTCTACCTTGGAGGTCCCACGACCCTTAGTCCTACGGATCATGTATCCTATCCCAGGATGGTGATCATATCCCTTACTTGCACTAAGGTGTTACCACTACCTTGGTGCAAGCCAGACTCTCTGCTCCAACATTGCCATAACAAGACTACCAGGATCTATTTCTAGACCCATGGCATCCAAAACAACACCTGACCTAGTTTCACCTTCACAACCTACAACTAAAGCTAGATAGTGCACACAAAATATTCAAACTACTGGTTAGTGCTAACTATCCTGGCACAAGAAAACATACTTATCTCAATCACCTAAGCCTCCAAAGAATCCAAATTGAGTTCGGAGTCTTGCTTTGATACTACCGAAAATAGTCCTATCTCAAATGGGGCCATCCTAGGAAGACTATGAGACTGGATTCCCACACTAGTTGCAGTTGACTAGTTAATTGATTATCCTATTTTAAAACCTTTCATGCATCTAGTTATTAACCAACAATGCACCCTGCATGAACTTGCTTCAACTTGAATTTTTGTTTAAGAAAAAAATAAAAAATGTTGCCCACATTTATAAAAACATAACGAAAACACATGTTAAAGCATAAAACATAAGTACATTAATTACAAGTAATAACCACGCACATGCATCATTATACAAATGTAGATATGCACATGCCCAAAAGTAACTCAACAACTACTCAACCTACTAATATTGGAGGCCAACTAGCATACATATGTATATTGAAAAGCTACTACTAAGATCCAAGCTCCACTATGTCCTTCTTTGTGCCATTAGCCTATATAAGGCCACAAACAATAATAGTTAGTAGCAAACAACTTAACCAATAAAACTAGAATCAATAAATGGTTCACTAAGTGGTTTCCTACATGAATGCACTAGAACAATGACCCTCAATGGTTGCCAGCTCCTTATAGATGAAATCAACACAATAACACTAAAGGGGAAGGGAATTGAAAGATTCCAAGTAAGGGATTAAGGTACTCACAATGAAAAACTGAAGCAGACATACATATATATAATATATGAAGTCTACTGCAAGCACATGCCGTCTATCGGCTAACAAATGTGCATATATTTGAGTCTTTAGGAGCCTCCTCTTCCTAGTCCTTGCATGAATACCACCCCATGCCTAGTGAGTTTTGTCCCCTAACTCACTCCTCGGAAGCCTTGGCTTGCCAATGTCTTAGTAACCTAAGCTCACTAAGTAACATTTTTTTTTGTTGTTGTACAGGAAAACAAGAAGGCTTCTCCTTGTTTGTATTCCATGGAACTCACTAGGTGTACTAGGCTCCCGCATAATACTTTAAGGCATTGGCTTACCTAAGCCATTGTAGTACTAAGCCTCTACCCGATTAGGTGCACCATGCTGTTGGGTTTCTGTAGCCAAACAGCGCAGCGGAATTTAACCGAAACCCTCCAGGATCCAAGTGAAACGGGGTAAACCGGGTGTTCAAAAATTTCATACCTAACTTTCGGTTGAGATCTCTCACTCAACTGTAGAGTCGAATCACAAAACCTGAACAGTTGATGTGTTCAGGCTCTCTATGGTATCCACACGAGCCTCTCGGGATCACCACGCTTCCACCACGTCCCGGCAGATGCGTTTCTCTTACGCTCGCAGTGCTAGCTTGCGTCCTCCAAGGAATTGCAAGAGAAGAGTGCGGCTGTCCTTTTGGGAGGCTAGGGCAAGGAGACCTGTGAATTTCTCACTTAAAAGTTGTATTTATAGTGAGACTCAACTTCCAAGCCTAATGGGTTTCAAAGCCCTAATCCAATTAGGATTTAATTTTGGGCTTAATAATGGCTCAACTCCTTGGCCCATTATTAATACGAAATTAAAGTGAAACCATAACCCAAATAATTAGCCCATGTACTCTAATGATCCAAATAGCTCTATGTGTGCGACCCAATAGGCTCTTGCCATGTTGGCAATGATCATAAATCACATTTATGATCATAAGCAATGAGCGGTGTCTAGCAACACATCATTGCTACCCAAGTGACAAGATTGTCGGTGAATCGACTAAACCTTTATGATCATCACCGATATATGCCATTGTCCCTTTGTCCAAGATATCAAGACTAAGCACGAGACATGGAATGTGTCACTCTCGTATAGCCCAATCTTTGGTTTCTTGATTACTGAGTAGACCAACTTAAACTGACGACATTGATATCATATATCAACTCATCGGAGCATGGCCATGCATTTTCTAAGTCTCACTCTATCAAGGGGCCCAAAGATATCACTCCCGTTACATAGGAGGGACAAATCCCATCTTGATCATACAAATCCCTCCGCATGATATATGACATACCCAATGACCTCCTTCAAGTTCACTCAGTTACGAGCAACAAAGGAAAGTATCAAAGTATGTGACTCACATGTAGGGAACCTTGTTGATCTTAGGTCGAAGGACTACATATACCATGATCACTATGAGAATCACTTATGACACTCATATAACGATCCATGAAGTGTTCTCATGGTGGGTCGGTCCAGTACACAAGTTCTCCAACTTGTACCCATATATAGACTACATATCTCATATTAGTCTCCACATATGCTAGTCATTATGTATTATTGCAACCCGCTCCACAATAATACTAGACTAGGGACGTTTAAGAATATCATTATTCTAGGGTTACAATTATGTTTATTACGTTACGCAGAAACAAAAGAACAAACAAAATTGCTGGATTAATGCCTCAATAAAATATCATGACTCAATGTGCAAAAATACAATCATCTCATGATTGGCTTTTTGGGCACAATACTAACAATCTCCCACTTACACTAAAAGCCAATCATCCATGTATCTAATACCGATGGACCTAGAATGGCTATCATGCTTCTGCTACGTAAGGGGCTTTGTCAGTGGATCAGCAATGTTGCTGTCTGTCGAAGTCCTGCATATCCTTACATCACCCCTCTCGATGATCTCCTTGATGAGATGATAGCGTCGAAGTATGTGTTTGGATTGCTGGTGAGATCGAGGTTCCTTAGCCTGTGCGATTGCTCCATTCTTGTCACAATAGAGCTCTATCGGGTCGACAATCCTTGGAACCACTCCAAGTTCAGTGATGAACTTCTTGATCCAAATTGCTTCCTTCACAGCATCAGAGGCGGCAATGTACTCAGAT
The DNA here is from genome assembly GCA_039654915.1 of Aquilaria yunnanensis. NCBI lineage: Eukaryota > Viridiplantae > Streptophyta > Magnoliopsida > Malvales > Thymelaeaceae > Aquilaria > Aquilaria yunnanensis. Next base: position 83,890,912 of record CM077598.1, read on the forward strand.
TCTGTTGTAGAGTCAGCTACTGTCTCTTGCTTTGAACTCTTCCAGCTCACAGCACCACCACCAATACAAAACACATAACCAGATTGCAATCTAAAATCATCCTTATCGGATTGGAAGCTTGCATCGGTGTAACCCCTTACAACGAGCTGATCTTCACCTCCAAAGACCAAGAATGCATCCTTAGTCCTTCGTAAGTACTTAAGGATGTTCTTAACAGCTGTCCAGTGACTTTCACTGGGGTTCGATTGGTACCTACTCGTCATGCTCAAAGCATATGAGACATCGGGATGAGTACATATCATGGCATACATGATAGATCCAATTGCTGAGGTATATGGAATCTTACTCATCCGCTCTCTCTCCTCGGTTGTACTCGGACACTGAGATCTAGAAAGAGTGATACCATGTGACATGGGCAAGAATCCTTTCTTGAAATCTTGCATGCTAAACCTCTTCAGCACCTTGTCAATATATGTACTTTGACTTAGGCCAAGAAGCTTTCTAGATCTATCTCTATAGATCCTGATGCCTAACACATAGGCTGCTTCACCCAAGTCCTTCATAGAGAAACATTTCCCTAGCCAAGTCTTCACAGACTATAGCTCAGGAATCCCATTCCCGATGAGTAGTATGTCATCTACATACAACACCAAGAAGACAATAGCGCTCCCACTAACCTTCTTGTAGACACAAGGTTCATCTTCATTTTTGATAAAACTAAACTCTTTGATTGCATCATCAAAATGAAGATTCCAACTTCGAGAAGCTTGCTTCAGTCCATAAATGGACCTTTGCAATTTGCACACTTTATTGGCATTCTCAGGAGTGACAAAACCCTCAGGTTGTGTCATGTACACATCCTCAAGTAGCTTTCCATTTAGGAATGCAGTTTTGACATCCATTTGCCATATCTCATAATCATAGTGTGCAGCAATAGCAAACAAAATTCGGATGGATTTAAGCATAGTAACTGGTGAAAAAGTTTCATCATAGTCAATACCATGAATTTGCTTGAAACCTTTTGCGACCAATCGTCCCTTAAAGGTAATCACATTACCATCCATGTCAGTTTTCTTCTTGAAAACCCATTTGCACCCTATGGGTTTTACCCCTTCAGGTGGGTCAACCAAAGTCCATACTTGGATTTCATACATGGATTCCATCTCGGATTTCATGGTCACTAGCCACTTATCAGAGTCAGGCCCCGACATAGCTTGTTGGTAGGTTGTGGGCTCATCTTGATCCATGAGCATCACATCACCGGTGTGAGTCACGAGAAATCCATATCTCTCGGGCTCACGCCGAATCCTACCAGTCCTACGTGGGCTTTCTGCTACAGGAACAGACTCTTGAACCACAACATCTTGTGGTGTCTGTTCAGGTTCCATTTCAGGTTCGATGTCTCCTTGTTGTTCTTGAATTTCTTCAAGTTCTACTTTCCTCCCACTAGTTCCTTTAGAGATAAACTCTTTCTCCAAAAAGACACCAGTTCGAGCAACAAACACTTTTTGCTCAGAGGGATTGTAGAAATAGTAACCCTTTGTTTTTTTGGGATACCCAACAAAAAGGCATTTTTTAGATTTGGGCCCTAGTTTGTCAGAGGATTGAAGTTTCACATAAGCATCACAGCCCCAAATCTTCACAAAAGACAAATTGGGACGCCTCCCACTCCATATCTCATATGGTGTCTTTTGAATCGATTTACATGGAACTCGGTTTAGTGTAAAAGCGGCTGTCTCTAGAGCATGTCCCCAAAAGGAGTTTGGAAGGTCAGCTTGACTCATCATGGAGCGAACCATGTCTAACAGAGTTCGATTTCTCCTTTCAGAAACACCATTCCATTGAGGTGTACCTGGTGGAGTGAGTTGTGATATTATACCACACTCCTTCATATAGTCAAGGAATTCTCGATCCAAGTACTCTCCACCTCGATCTGATCGAAGCACTTTGATACTCTTCCCGAGTTGATTCTCTACTTCATTCTTGAATTCTTTGAACTTTTCAAAGGATTCTGACTTGTGTCTCATAAGATACACATAGCCATATCTGCTGAAGTCATCAGTGAAAGTAATGAAGTATTAGAAACCTCCTCTAGCTTGTGTAGACATAGGGCCACATACATCACTATGTATGAGTCCTAGTAAGTCATTAGCCCTTTCACTTTGCCCTGTGAATGGGGCTTTGGTCATCTTGCCTAACAAACATGACTCACATGTCTCATATGATTCAAAATCAAATGAGTCCAAGAGTCCATCCTTATGGAGCTTGGATATGCGGGTCTCATTTATATGGCCCAAGCGACAGTGCCAGAGATAAGTCGAGTTTGAATCATTTAATCTGACCTTCTTGGTATTCACATTATAGATTGGATCTTCAAGGTCTAGAACATACAACCCATTGCTAAGTTGAGCACTACCATAAAAGATTTCATTCAAATAAATAGAACAACATTTGTCCTTTATTATAAATGAAAAACCTTTCTTGTCCAAACAAGAAACAGAAATCAAATTCCTACTAATAGTAGGCACAAAGTAGCAGTTGTCTAATTCTAAAAGTAATCCACTAGGTAAAGTGAGAACATAAGTCCCTACGGCTAAGGTAGCAACCCTTGCTCCATTTCCAACACATAGGTCCACTTCACCTCGGGCCAATCTTCTACTTCTACTTAGATCCTGCACATTTGCACAAATGTGAGATCCACATCTAGTATCCAATACCCAAGATGAGGAAGTAGAAAAGTTAGCCTCTATAACAAAAATACCTGAAGTGGAAGTCTTACTTCCTTTTTCCTTAGCAAGTTCTTCAAGATAGAGCTTACAGTTGCACTTCCAGTGTCCAGGTTGCTTACAATGGAAGCACTCCCCTTCCTTTGCCATACCACCCTTTGCTTTCAGTGCAGCTGAAGAAGAACTAGCATTGGACTTTCCATTAGCTTTATCCTTCTTCTTGTTGGCTTTTCCTTTTCCCTTGCCCTTCTGAACCATCAAAATGGGCTTAGCCTTCTTAAGGTTTTGCTCAGCAGTTCTCAACATGTTGAGCAAATTAGGGAGGGACTTGTCAAGGTCGTTCATGTTATAGTTCATGACGAACTGACTGTAGCTTTCAGGCAACGATTGCAAGACTACATCAATAGCCAACTCTTTCTGAAGAGCAAATCCCAAATTCTCAACATTCTCAATGTACCCAATCATCTTGAGCACATGAGGACCCACGGGACTTCCCTCAGACATCTTGCACTGAAACAATGCCTTAGAGGTCTCAAACCTCTCATGCCTAGCTTGCTCTTGGAAAAGCATTTTGAGATGTTCGATCATATCGAACACCCCCATGATCTCATGTTGCTTCTGAAGCTCAGATTCCATGGTAATAAGCATGAGGCATGCAACATCCAAAGCATCATCAGAATGCCTCTTGTGAGCATCCCTTTCAGCTCTTGGAGCAGTGGCAGCAGGCTCATTCGGAATGGGCTGCTCTAGGACATATGCCTTTCTCTCTTGTTTGAGGACTATCCTCAAGTTTCGGTACCATTTGAGAAAGTTGGTCCCATTCAGTTTTTCCTTCTCAAGGATCGATCGCAACGAAAGTGTCGATGTGTTTTGTGCCATGGTTATCTACAACAGTAAATATGCAATGTAAGAGTCATGTATTTTAATTCATTTAATAAGGACTTTTATTAAATGATACTCCAACTATTTTCCTCAAAATAATAACCCTCAATATTATTTCGGAACACCTCGGCGCTAAGGTATTCTAGTGGGCCAAGATCCATATTTGACCACAACCTAGTCAGCTTTGGCTTTTCTCTCAAGTTACAGCTATTTAGGTAGGCAACTCATTGCCAATTGCATCTTATGCAACTCTTGGATAGTTGGGTGAACAACACTTGTCCAAGCTCATCTCATGAACTTAAGCCCAACTCTATGCCTCTAAGTCCCTAATCCTATGAGGATGACTTAGTTAAGTCGAACCCAAAGTTAGCAGTTTGGATATCACTATTATCCCATCGCGCCTTACCAAGATGAACATAGGTGCTTTGCTTTGGCAAACCCACCTAATGTTGCCTAATGTTGATCAAAGTCTTAACGAGTGCCAACATTTGGAAGGCATCACATTTAATGACTTAATATTTGTTTGAGGGGTTTTTTTTTTTATCTCACCAATTTGTTATCTCCGATTGTTTTATACATGCATCACATACAAATATAAAACATGCATCTCATGCTTACAAGAAATAAACGTGACATGGTTATAGCTCAAACTATGCGATATTCTCAAGCCAATGAGAATATCATAAAAGCCTAAGAAAAGAAAAGAGTCTTCACAAGCTCCTTCTCTTCCTTTCTTGGTTGCCCTTTTGTTGTCACCTCCTTGGACATACCACCTTGGACGATCCCATAATGCACCATTACATCAATAATAGAAACCTCGAGTTACATTCGAGGGGAGTAAGGTGAGAAGAGAATGTACAATGAGAGTGATAAGAAAAGGCACGACTCGCAGGCCGTATTTACAAGTACAACCAATCAAGGGCTATAACCATGCACCATGCTTCAAACACCAATCAGCATATCATGTCAAATCTCATTCAACAAAGATGCATGCCAATTTTCGCGTGTTGATTAACCAGTTTTTATTTATGTGGTGCTTCGCATACGGCGGTCCCGCTGGCCGGTCAGAGGGCGGTGGTTCCGCTGATCGGTCAGCAGGCGGGCTCAAGGGGAGCCGCCCTTGCGGGAGGCGTGGGGGGCAGCGCCCCCTGGTGCAAAAAATTTTCTTAAATTGCTTAGCCCGAAATCTTCTATTTCGAGAAAGTAGGCACCCGAGACTCCTCCATTCGAGCCACCAAAAATACCTTACTTTCGGTGCCCGAACAGGCCGAATCCGAACAAACCTAGGGTTTTTGCAACTATTGCAAGAATCCTAATCCATATAGGTTTCTCATACCTATCAATTTCGGGTTAATCTCATTAACCAATTTGTGTCATTTCTTCATATATCTCATATGTTCATTACGAATTCCGGTTTCATGCATCATGAATCAATCTAATTAATCATGGCCGAAAACCAATCGAACACATAGCATCATGCGATTCAACACTCAATCCCGACTTAGGGTTTCACCAGTAGCTCTGATACCACTGTTGGGTTTCGGGAGGCAAACAGCGCAACAGAATTTAACCGAAACCCTCCAGGATCCAAGTGAAACGGGGTAAACCGGGTGTTCAAAAATTTCATACCTAATTTTCGGTTGAGATCTCACACTCAACTGTAGAGTCGAATCACAAAACCTAAACAGTTGACGTGTTCAGGCTCTCTATGGTATCCACACGAGCCTCTCGGGATCACCACGCTTCCACCACGTCCCGGCAGATGCGTTTCTCTTGCGCTCGCAGTGCTAGCTTGTGTCCTCCAAGGAATTGCAAGAGAAGAGTGCGGCTGTCCTTTTGGGAGGCTAGGGCAAGGAGACCTGCGAATTTCTCACTTAAAAGTTGTATTTATAGTGAGACTCAACTTCCAGGCCTAATGGGTTTCAAAGCCCTAATCCAATTAGGATTTAATTTCGGGCTTAATAATGGCTCAACTCCTTGGCCCATTATTAATACGAAATTAAAGTGAAACCATAACCCAAATAATTAGCCCATGCACTCTAATGATCCAAATAGCTCTATGTGTGTGACCCAATAGGCTCTTGCCATGTTGGCAATGATCATAAATCACATTTATGATCATAAGAATGAGCGGTGTCTAGCAACACATCATTGCTACCCAAGTGACAAGATTGTCGGTGAATCGACTAAACCTTTATGATCATCACCGATATATGCCATTGTCCCTTTGTCCAAGATATCAAGACTAAGCACGAGACATGGAATGTGTCACTCTCGTATAGCCCAATCTTTGGTTTCTTGATTACCGAGTAGACCAACTTAAACTGACGACATTGATATCATATATCAACTCATCGGAGCATGGCCATGCAGTTTCTAAGTCTCACTCTATCAAGGGGCCCAAAGATATCACTCCCGTTACATAGGAGGGACAAATCCCATCTTGATCATAGAAATCCCTCTGCATGATATGTGACATACCCAATGACCTCCTTTAAGTTCACTCAGTTACGAGCAACAAAGGAAAGTATCAAAGTATGTGACTCACATGTAGGGAACCTTGCTGATCTTAGGTCGAAGGACTACATATACCATGATCACTATGAGAATCACTTATGACACTCATATAACGATCCATGAAGTGTTCTCGTGGTGGGTCGGTCCAGTACACAAGTTCTCCAACTTGTACCCATATGTAGACTACATACCTCATATTAGTCTCCACATATGCTAGTCATTATGTATTATTGCAACCCGCTCCACAATAATACTAGACTAGGGACGTTTAAGAATATCATTATTCTAGGGTTACAATTATGTTTATTACATTACGCAGAAACAAAACAACAAACAAAATTGCTGGATTAATGCCTCAATAAAATATCATGACTCAATGTGCAAAAATACAATCATCTCATGATTGGCTTTTTGGGCACAATACTAACAGCTACCACTTAGTGCCTTGAGCTACAAGCTCATTGTTGAGTTTCGAGAGCCAAACAGCACAACGGAATTTAACTGAAACCCTACAGGATCCAAGTGAAACGGGGTAAACCGGGTGTTCAAAAATTTTCATACCTAATTTTCGATTGAGATCTCTCACTCAACTGTAAAGTTGAATCACAAAACCTGAATAGTTGACATGTTCAAGCTCTCTATGGTATCCACACGAGCCTCTCGGGATCACCATGCTTCCACTGCATCCTGGCAGATGCGTTTCTCTTGCGCTCGCAGTGCTAGCTTGCATCCTCCAAGGAATTGCAAGAGAAGAGTGCGGCTGTCCTTTTGGGAGGCTAGGGCAAGGTGACCTGCAAATTTCTCACTAAAAGTTGTATTTATAATGAGACTCAACTTCCAGGCCTAATGAGTTTCAAAGCCCTAATCCAATTACGCTTTAATTTTGGGCTTAATAATGGCTCAACTATTGGGCTCATTATTAATACAAAATTATTGTGAAACCAAAACCCAAATTATTAGCCCATGCACTATAATGATCCAAATAGCTCTATGTGTGTGACCCAATAGGCTCTTACCACGTTGGCAATGATCATAAATCACATTTATGATCATAAGCAATGAGCGGTGTCTAGCAACGCATTATGATCATAAGCAATTAGCGGTTGTTGGCAACACATCATTGCTACCCAAGTGACAAGATTGTTGGTGATTCGACTAAACCTTTATGATCATTACCGATATATGCCATTGTCCTTTTGTCCAAGATATCAAGACTAAGCACGATACATGGAATGTGTCACTCTCGTATAGCCCAATCTTTGGTTTCTTGATTATCGAGTAGACCAACTTAAACTGATGACATTGATATCGTATATCAACTCATCCGAGCATGGCCATGCATTTTTCTATGTCTTACTCTATCAAGGGGCCCGAAGATATCACTCCCGTTACATAGGAGGGACAAATCCCATCTTGATCATACAAATCCATCCGCATGATATGTGGCATACCCAATTACCTCCTTCAAGTTCACTCAGTTACGAGCAACAAAGGAAAGTATCAAAGTATGTGACTTACATGTAGGGAACCTTGATGATCTTAGGTCGAAGGACTACGTATACCATGATCACTATGAGAATCACTTATGACACTCATATAACAATCCATGTAGTGTTCTCATGGTGGGTCGGTCCAGTACACAAGTTCTCCAACTTGTACCTATATGTAGACTACATATCTCATATTAGTCTCCACATATGCTAGTCGTTATGTATTATTGCAACCCGTTCCACCATAATACTAGACTAGGGACATTTGGGAATATCATTATTCTGGGGTTACAATTATGTTTATTATGTTATGCAGAAACAAAACAACAAACATAATTGCTGGATTAATGCCTTAATAAAATATCATGGCTCAATGTGCAAAAAATACAATCATCTCGTGATTGGCTTTTGGGCACAACACTAATACTCATCTAGGCCTCTAATTTACTAGACATTGCCCACGTTCAATGTACCAAGCTCCTACATATTACCTTGAGCCATAAGGCTCACCTGGGCAACCAATGTATAAAGCCTCCACCTCAATCCTACCTAAGATGCACTAGGCCTTCACTTGTGCCTCAAGTCTCAACATGCCTACGCTATAAGTGCCCTACAACTTCAACTTAGGTGGTCCATTATCCAACATTACTTGGTTAGCATTATTATAGTAAGAATTATCATGGATGAACTCCACTTACTTGGTTCTAGAGGCCAAACATACTCTAGGGTTTCATATTTGTACCTTGAGCTCCAAGACTCACCTATGTAACCAATGGTTACTAAGCCCTACTAGCATGCCTAATGGCTCCTGTTGTAGTCTTTGTCAATCCTTCATATCTCTATGGAAACCATTGCATCCTCAAATCCTTATCAAATTTGCCTAGCACTAAGGAGAATCTTGTAAGTTCCAAGGTTCTATTAAGCTTTCCTAGCCCTTAGCCACTATAGGAACCTTTTGGCCCTCACTTGGAGCCTTCTTTGATGAAATTTGCTCTTTAGTGTAGGGGGGCAACAGCCTTGAATTTTAGGGCTACAAGCATAGTTCTTCAGGTTGCACTAAAGCACCACAAGGCTATGACTTTAGTTTCTGGGGTTGTTGCCCTAACATCCTAAGCCAAACTATAGTAGAATGCATCCATAGCCTCTTTGGGGACTCCAAATGTAACCAGACTTGCATTCAAAGCAACCAGAAGCTCTGGATTTGTTTATCTACTGCACCAGCCCCATTCCATGGCATACTAACCAAGTAACAAATCTTCAATTCAGATACACAAGGGCTTGATTCACCCTAGCCCATCACAAGCAAAATTTACCATAACCTATGCATATATACTAATCCACTTAAAACCACAAGGAAGTAAGCTAAGTGTATGTAAATTGAATCCCTTATGTCAATTGACACAAAGGTCACAATATCAAGTATCCACACCAGGCACAAAAGGCTCCACTCGGACATTCTATGGTTCCATGCAAGTTAAACGGACAAGGCACTAAATTGAGGTCAACAAGCTAAATCCCAGCTCATACAACCTCAAGAAACCTAGAAAAACAAAGAATCAACTAGGATAGAACGTACCTGAGCTCTTCAGGCACAAAAAAAATGTGGTCCATGGGCTTTCACACTAAAACTAAGCAAAAATGAGCTCTTTCTTACATGGGTAGCTCATTGGACTTTAATTTTGATAAAAAATTGATTGTTTGGGTGAGATTTGGCCGTGGATTTTGAGGTGAAATTGAGAAATACGGGTTTTGGAGGCTTGGGGATGATTAATAGTGCCATCCTCACTTCCCAAATGGGTTTAAAAAGCTACACTTATAAAACTCCTCCTCTAAATTTTGTTACTTATGCAAAAAATACCCCATACTCACATAGTAGCACTAAGTTAGACAATTTTTTCCTAGACTTTGATTTTTTGTCACTTAAGTCCAAAAGAACAACTTTTGACGTTTTAAAAGCAAACCTAAAACACCAAGCTATAAAATGACCATTTTACCGCCAATGATACTTAGTTGCCAAAATAGCCTAGGAACCATTTAACCTTTAAACCACTCAGTTGACCTACTAAATTAAACTAATTGAGCAATTATTTAGGAATTTTAAGTTATTTAACAAGTTTTACTTGATCGTTGAATATTCGTTGCATAGAAGGCCATATGCCAATAGCACTGCAAGGACCTCCCTTGTGGTTTGGGCTAAAGGCAAAGTGGGAGATCAAGGGCCCCCCGAGAGGAGACTGATGTGTTTATATTTAGTCATGTTTTCTATAGGGTTTTCCCTATATTTAGCTGTCTTTTGATGTGTTTTTGCTAAGGTATGGTGCTTAATTGGTTCATGTTTTTTTCTAGGTTATATTTTGTCTTCCTTAGACATAGAAAAAATTTTGGTGAAGCTTTTGAGCTAAATTGCAAGTTTTGGTGAAGTTTTGGAGCTTACATGCTATACATGCCCATGTTCCAAACTGTGTTAAATTAAGTAAACTTTCAAAGTGCATAAGAGTAACATGACCATGTATCAGCTCATGTTTGTCTAATTTTTTGGGTTTTTTGTCCTAATTAAAATAAACAAACAGATAGAGAGGCAGAAAAAGACAAAGAAAAGAGAGAGTTTTCATGGAGGATGGCTGTCAGAGGCAATTCTGATGATCAACACTGTGCTATGAGCACGGGATTGAAGATTTCTTGAAGAAGAAGAAATTCAGTTGTGGGTCACTCTTTTCTTAGTTTTCTTGTGATTCTTTGGTGTTTGTTTTATGGCACTATGATCTAAATTTTTCCTACTCATGCTTAGAGTATATGAACCCTAAGATGATTATGTGATTTTGATTATTTCTGATTTAATATGATTTTGTGTTTTTCTTGTGATTTATCCAAAGTGCTATGTTCTGTTAATTAATAGTACCTAGCCTAGTAATTCAATGTGGGATGATGAACATGTGTCAGGTAGAATCTGATATGTTTGTTATGGATAGGTGTGGTATAATACCTCTAGATAAGGGTGAAAGATGGTAGTGGGTCGTAGGACATTAATGCGTTCTTAGAAAAAGCAGTAGGCCTAGAGTCCATATCAGTGACTTAAGAATATGGTTAGTGTGATGAGAATAATAGGTAGCTAATCTACTTTAGGTAGTACTCCACAGTCCAAGTTAGTCATAATTTTGTTAAATTAGACTAAAAGCAACTCAAAAGAAATTATTGAGGGATTTGATTCTAAGTATGAGGCTTATTATGATCGATCATTTTAATTGTTTGTCTATTCCTTATGGATTGTTAGTAGTTTATTTTACTACTTTAGTTAGTTTAGTTATTTCATGATAGTTAGCTAACAAATTTCACTTAATTTCCAACTAGTTAAAAGAGAGATATTAATTATGGTAGACAATTTATATTCCCTAGGAAAAATAACCTTGGTATTTGCTACTGCTATAATTTGATGATAGGTGCGCTTACTTGTGAGTTCACATGTTTGTTTAAGTATAGAGAAATTTGACGCATCCACACCATTACTAGTGTAGTGGAAAAAGGTTTGATGTGAACTACAAACACACCAAGTTTTCTGGCACCAATGCCAAGGAACATTTGTTAAATTTGCTACTTAAAAAGTTAATCTATATTAATTTAGCCATTTATTTTATTATTTTGTTTTTCTTTAAATTTTTAATTATTTTTAGTTTATTGGTTTATTTTTATTTTTTTACAAGAATTTTGGTGTATGAATCATAACCATCCTAATGAAGTTTTTGAAGTGGACACAAAACTTCAGAGGACTTTGAGGGAGCTCTTATCTTCAAGAGGTCTCGAGTGACAACCTTCACATTCTGGTTTGGAGCTATAAGGAGAGAATAAAAAAGGATTAATCATAGGAAACTATGATCAAGTGAGAACCATGTCGGAGTATGCCAAACCTTCTATTGAAGGGATGGAATCAAATATTGTTAAACCTCCTATTAATAACAACAATTTTGAGATCAAGCTAAATATTATTTAGATGGTGTAGAACTATGTTCAGTTCGATGATATGGTAGATGAGGATCCTAATGCTCATATTACAAGTTCCCTGAAGATATGTGATACATTTAGAATTAACGGAGCTAGTAAAGATAGCATTCTGTTTAGACTACTCCTATTCTTGTTGAGAAAAAGAGAAAAGCAATGATTTACTTCACTTCCAAAAGGTTCTACTTCCACGTGGAATGCTCTTGCCAAGAAGTTTTGATTGAAGTATTTTCCTCTAGCCAAGATTGCAAAATACCATAATGATATTTGAGCTTTTAGACAAATGGATTCAAATACTTATTGAGAAGGTGTTCGTAGCACGGATTACCTATATAGATGCAAGTACAAAAATTCTATAATGATTTGAGTTACGCTTCCAACCAGATAATCGACACAGCAGTTGGTGGTACTTTAAAAAGCAAGACATTTGCAGTAACTCAAGATTTGATTGAGGAGATGGTGATGAACAACTATTGATGGCAATTTTATCCAAGATTAAGCCAAATAGAGCAGCTGCAATTCAAAATTCTAAAGCCTATATAGTGTTGGCAAGCCAAGTTGAAGCTTTAATGAAAGAATTTAGAAATTTTGTGGCTAATCAAAAGTAAGTGGTGTTACAATAAGAAGTTTATGAAGATGGTCATTCAAGTAGTGAATGTTAGATGTCTAATTGGTTGAGAAAAATCAAGCAAGTATGTTACCACCTTCACAAAATGGGAAAATTATAGCATAAGGATCCAAACTTATTGCTTTAATTTTCACCATAGTGTATGAATTGTGAAGTGTAAAGTAATCAATACAGACTCCCTTAAGTGGCACATACAATGATAGTTTGGTCATTAAGAAAGCAATAATAGATTAGTAAATTTTCAAGTTGCCAATAGAATAAATTGTAAGCTTACAAGGTTTGGTAATCAATTGCACAAATTTCCAAAGATGGCTATGGAAAGGACATGGATGGAATTATGAAGAAAGGACATGCATGGAATTTAAGATATTGTTGGGGACCAAAGTGCTCAAAGAGGCAAAGTTTGCCATTTATGGCATAATGACAACTAAGGTGCTTAGGTGTCAAACTTTTTGCCTAAAGTCATAATGATTTTTGACAAGGTGAAAAGAGGTCAAAAGCTGTAATTTTCCAACCCAAATTTCTAATATAGCATCTCCAAGTGTAGGCAAAAGTTTCAAAAGTTTGCAGATATGCCACCTTGGTTAAAATGATGTATAAATGAAGAAAAATCTTCATTTTTTTGACATTTTCTCTAAATCATGGCCTCCAATAGCTAAGACTTCTTCCTTAAGCTCTTCCACCATCCTCCATAGCCACCATACCTTAAGAAATCAAGAGAAGGAAAAATAAATCAAGAGAATTCAATAAAGAGCACAAAACCCCTAGTTTTTGGGTTTTTCAAAACCAAGGTAAGGGTTTATCTTCATGTTTCATGGTTGTTTAGTGTTCTAAGATTATGATAAAAGATCCATGGAGTGAAGACTATTCTTGGAAAAGAGTATAAAGCTCTATGAACGAAGTATAGGTTAAGGGGAGTGCATGAACAAGGGTTCAAACTAAGTCTTAGTTCCATGGATGTTTTATCATCATCTTAGAACAGTAAAAAGCCATGAAACATGAAGATGAACCCTTACCTTTGATAAGCTGCCATCTTTGTTCCATGGATGTTGAAACAAGTATAGTGTTCTAATATTTTAATGATAAGCCTTTACTAAGTTCTTCAAAGGAAATTATCCCCCTTTTTGACTATTTTCAAGAACATCTAAAAGAGAGCAATCAAACTAATACTTGTAGTTTGATTTTTTTATGGAATTTAAGGTACATGAACTTAAATATGTCTAGTATCAAATTGGAGTGTTTCATGATTTTTAGAGCACATTTGCTAATTTCAATGTTGGTACATTTTGCCTTACGTAGTAGGTGCCTTTTGAAGTTTCTAGAGTGCATTGTGTTTGTAAGGCTCTCCAAGAAGCTACTGTACATAACCAACTAAACTAGGACATATGTATGATGCATCTATGCATGTAAATACACTATGGATGCTGTATTGATGATATATGAAGCAATGAAGTGATGTTTGAGATTGTATGTTCAATTCCACCCATTTTGTAACTCATGATCTATTTTAAATGAAATTATGTTCAATGCTTATGGAATGCCTCTAAATTCAAGCGAATGACTTTCCCAAGTACTTTTTACTGCTCTTAAACCTTCATAGGAAAATAAGTAGACAAGGGTAGAATTTGAGTTGGACACGGCGTAAAAGTTTAGACATATGAAAAGGGCATCAAGTGCACTAAGTGTACATGTGATTGCGCATGAGCTTTAATTTGGCTCAGTATAAGGTTTTGGCCAACGTCTTCCCTGCTAAGTGATATTGTATGTGAATATGTGTGCGATGGTTGGACCAATATACATATATTTACATATTGACCAACAGGGCCACTTGGGTAAAAATAGCGAGCATTGCTCTGATTGGCCTACAAAACATGCATTGCCCAAGGACTTGGGTACACTAAATATGGTCACTGTATTTAAGCACTCAAAGTGGTAACAAAGTAGACATTGTTTGAAATCTACCAAAGTGGCCAAATAATCCATACAGTAATACATATAATCTGGGGTGAAGGAATCTACAAAAATTGTCTTGGAGTAATCAAAGGCAACAACCACCTACTTTTCAACCTCGACCACAACAAGAAAGGAGGCTGACTATGGAGGAATTAATTTCCAAGTTTTTGTAGCAATCTAATCCTAGGATTGATATGACAGAATCAGAACTACAAAATATAAGAGCTAGCATGCAGAATTTTGAGACCTAGTTGGGACAACTTGCTAAGATACTTTCTGAAAGACCACAAGGAGCTCTACTAGCAAACACCAAGTCAAATCCTATAGGAGTTTTCAATCCCGCTTTCCATCACAAGGCAGATGGTCATGTGGAAGTAAAAATGTTAGAGAATGAAGAACCTCCTCGAGTAATCTAGGAAAATGTGGGGTCGACAACGTTAAACCAAGCATTTCTTGGGAGGAAACCCAAGCATTAAACTTTTCATTTAATTTCATTTATGTTTTATTTGCTTTTTTTTTTTTTGTGGTAGTTAATTAGCTTTTATTTGTCCTATGATTTTATAATTTTTGTTGTGATGTAGGAATATACAGTATTTCGGGAAGAAATTGTGTTCAAAGTTGGAGAAAAGGTTAAGTTCAAATTTGGGTAAGTTTGCAAAATTTTATAAGTTTCAAGAGCCAAACACGCCTTTGAACATGCTCGTGTTCAAGGCCATGTTAACTAACACAGTTTTAATCACAGCACTATTTTATTTTCTTAACACTTGATTTTTCATGACAGATTTTTATTTGAGCTACAGTAGCCAAATTCGGCCTATGTCTCCCCCATGTATTAGGGCGTGTTTCAAAACATGGTCTCTTACATGGCCAGGTTGGTTAAAACTTTAAATTTCCATAGCCTAAACACATGCACACACATGCCCCTGTATAAAAATGTGTTTATGTTACATAGTCATGTACACAGCCATGTGGAAGAACGTGTTTCACATCTTTGTTTTAAAAATTTTTCATTCCAAACCACATACACAATCAATTACACGGCCATGTTATAAGGTGTGTTGAGTGTACATGGTCGTGCTAGCCCCAATATTATCATTTTGTGTTCCAAAAAATTAGAGTTTAGAATGCGTGGCACACCTGTGTTAAACAACATGTTGAGGAAGTTGTAAGTAACATGGGCATATTCATGCTCGTGCTACAAGCCTTGTCTTACCTCTATTTAAGCCCATTCATGATTTTTCTGCCCCACTTCACTCAAAACTCACTCAAACTTAAGCCAACCTGATGTAGAAGCCTTGGAAAGTGGAATTTTAAGTTGAGTCTAGATGAGTTGGGATGGTGCCTCAGTTTCTACACTTAGGAGTTCATTAGTTTTGACAAGCATAATGGCTCGATCTATGAGTTTGGCACCCCTACTCCCACTCCATAGGAGTTTTGGACAGACATCACTAAGGATGGGAGCATGTACAAGCCCACAACTTCCAAGGCATCCAGGTTGAGATCATCGGCCATGTGTTTTGCGCACTATTTGATCGCCCATTCCATTAGTGGCGGGAGGGAAAGAACAGGCGTGGTTGCCAAGATGGACCTCTTCCACTTGTGTTGCATTGTCTATTGAGAGCATTGCCACTTAGGCGTCTCTTTTACTTGGTAGGCATGGGATACTGCCAAGCATATGAGGATCAAGGCTTTATGTGTTGAACCATTCTTTACAAGGTTGGCCTAGAACCTTAAATTCTTCCCACTTGAGGCATTGATTTTTTAGGTAGTAAGGCCAAGGATGGCCAACATGGACTTATTTAAGGCCATGGGACTACTAAAGATGACCAATCTCGTGGAAGGCTCAGTGAGATTTATTTTGAGGACATACGCAAATTTTGAGCTAAGGGGACTGCTCCTTCTAAGGCACAGGTTGCCTTTTCAGAGGTAGCAGCTTATCTTAGATTAGCTCCAATTCATGTCAAATCAGATGGTGCATTTGAACTTTCACATTTTCGCTATTAAAGTGACAATGTTCATCTTGGAGGAGTTGATCCATCTATACTATCTAGGATGCACTGAGGTAGGTACATGGTAGGCTTTAGTTCATGATGATGATGATGATGATTCGACCGACAACTTTGTCCTTCCCTAGAGTTTGGACAAGCAAGATGGCATCGACAAGCAAGTTGTTGAGGAAGGTAATGAGGCCATGATTGTTGTATCATTGATTGAACAAGCCGAGCCGAGTTCTGTTACTGCTGAGGAGAGAGTTGAGAGGGAGCAACTAAGAGCGCTACTATCAATGCTGCTACTACTACTGAGGAGGTTGGAAAGACAAAAGCCAATCTAATGATATAGGAGCCGAGTACTGTAGTTAGGGTTACTGAGGAACCCGCTACGCCTGATGACTGCCAGCACCTCTACTAACAATCCACCTTTCGGAGATGCTAGATTCCTTTCAAATCTAGGACATTTACTGATTTATCTATATTTTATGGCTATGTTATTAAGGATGTTGCTACTATTTTTACATTCCATGTTCATTTATATTTCTGTTAGCTATGATTTGATATTTGAGCATCAGTTGCTCCTGTGCTACTTTCATACTTTTTCGTATTAGTTTGGCTAAATTTGCTTATGTTTTCTTTTATTATATTTTGTGGTTAACCATCTTTTATGTTTTCTTTGTAAGCATTCAAATTTTTTATTAGAACCCTGAGTCGACACTCTTTATGGAAGTATTTTTTGGAATGCCAACTTGCATGACAAGCAATTTATTTTCCTTTTCAAGAATGGTGTCAATTTCTATCAGTCCTTTTTTTTCACTTCATTTTCCATACTAGTACATTGAGGGCAATGCACAATTTAAGTGTGGGGGGAGTGAATGTTATTTTTAGCCCTTATTTACTGTGATTATTCTTCAATTTATCATTTTGGTGATTTTTCTTAAACTTTTTTTAAATCTTTGGAGCTTAAATAGTTATGCATCATTATTGAGCATTTGCTTATTAGAGGGTGATTATTAATTTAATATGTTGAGTTTTTAACTTGAAGATCAAGTAAGTAATTCCTAATCTTTCACTTTCTTATGCTTAATTTGTTTTTAAAAATTATTTGTAATTCATTAGTAAGCTAGTGGAAGATGGTCTGGAGAAATCATTTTTGCTTCAGGTTTTTGTGCTTAGTGCACTGTTCAAAGGATTCGAAGTTTTGAGTTTCTATGTTAGATTGATCGAAAGTTTGCTTGATAGATTTGTTGTTGATTGTTGGCAAAGTAAAGTAAAAAATTAAATATGCTACTCTATTTATTGCTAAAATAGGTTGGGATCTTCTCATAAGGCAAAAGTCAATCACAGCTTAAAAAGATTCTAGAGCATGAGTTTGACCAAAAGATCATCTTGGATTGTGATGAGAATTAGCATGGGCATAGAAAGAACTCCTATAGTGTACACTTGCTACAAAAGTTTTTGACATATGACAAAAAATTTTTTAGAAGAAAAGAGAAAGAAAAGAAATTGAAATGTCAATTAGTCACCCAGTCCATGGTTTATGGTTTGAATGGTTGTGCATACTTATCTTTGGCTTAGTGTGGTTTCTACATTTTACTTTACATGAAAATTTGATGTTATCCTTTCAATTTTGAGAGATATGGTTGGTACCTTGAGAATGAATTATTACCATTCAATTATTTTCTTTTGGAAGTGTTAGTTAGAAGGAGTTGCATGGTTGGTTGTCTTGCTCATTTCTCAAGATAATTAGAGTCTCAACTCTCTTTGTATCTCTTTGCTCAAGAAAATGATCTTACACTATATGTTTCAATTTTTTTATGGTTTTAAGAAATTTTTCAGATTTTTCTCTTGGTTTTTTCTTGAGGGAAGAAAAAGTTCAAGTGTAAGGGAAAAATATGATGTGCTGACATTTAGTCATGTTTACCCTAGGTTTTGTCCCTCGTATTTGGCTGCCTTTTGATGTGTTTTCACTAGGATATGGTGCTTAATTAGTTCATATTTTGTTTTCAACTTATATTTCAGCTTCATTAAAGATAGAAAGCATTTTGGTGAAGTTTTGGAGCTGAATTAAAATTTTTTACGAAGTTTTGAAGTTTACATGCCCTTGTGCATGCTCATGTAGTGCAACACATGCTCATGTTCCAAACTATGTTGAATTATGAAAAATTTTAAAATCCAGAGAAGTAACATGGCCTTTTACATGGTCATGTATTAGCCCATGTTTGTTTAACTTTTAGGGTTTCTCAAACTAATTTTAAAAAAAAAAAGGAGATAGAAAGAGATGTGAAAAAGGATAGAGAAAAAAGAAAGCTTTTCATGGAGGAAAGCTGCTGGAGGTAATTCTCATGATCAAAATCATTCTATGACCTCCAGATCATAAGAAATTGAACCATTGATCATTCTTTTCTTAGTTTTCCTTTTATTCTTTCATGTTTATTTTTTTTATGACAATATGAGCTAAATTTTTACAACTCATGCTTAGAGAAGATGAATGATAGGATGATTTTGTGATTGTGATTATTTCTCATTTAATATGATTTGTGTTTTCTCATGTAATTTGTCAAATGCACTTTGTTGCATTGTTTAATAATAGCTAGCCTATTAATTCAATGTGTGATGAAGAACATATGTCAGCTAGTATCCAATACGTTTGTCATCGACCACCACTAGATAAAAGGGATATTATCATAACCAGAAGTGATAGGTGCAATATAATACCTTTGAACTAGGGTGAAATCTAGTAGTAGGGTGTAGGAGGATAATGCATTCTTAGGAAGCGCGGTAGTCCTAGACACCTATCAATGACTTAAGATTAGGTTTAGTGTAATAGGAATAATAAGGAGCTAATCTACACTAGGCAGTACTCTAGGGTCCAAGTTAATCACAATCCTATTAAACCAAAACAAAAGCAACACAAAGGAAGTTTTAGGGGGATTCAATTTTAAGTATAAGTTTCTTATTGTTGATTGTTTTAATTGTTTGTTTGTTTTCTGCCAATAATTAGTAGTTTGTTTTACTGCAATAGTTAGTTTGGTTAGTTTAGTTAGTTCATAATAGGTAGTTAACCAATTCCTTTTAATTACCAGTTAGATAATATGGAGATATTGAGTATGGTAGACAATCTCAATTCTTTGAGAAAAATGATCTTGCCACTTTCTACTGCTATACTTTGATGACAGGTCCACTTGCCTATGAGTTCATATGTTTGTTTAAGTATAGAGAGATTTGACGCATCAACATTGTTACTAGTGTAGTGGAAAATGTTTGTTGTGAACTACAAACACACTAGGGAGTTAGTCTACGGAATTAGGGCCCCAATCTAAGGGTTTTTTAAGGATCCTTGACCTCCCAGATCATTCGTAGCTGGAGGTCCTTGAGGCAAAGTGCTAAGAGCTACGTGATGCATACTTTTGAATATGTTGTGGAGTGCCAGACATCCCCTATTTCTTGTAGAACAAGGACAAGTCTATTCTCAATAGTGACTCCATGCCATAAAGTATATTGGAAGGGCTTGCCTGCCCCTGGGACCATTCTTTTCTCAAGAATTTTTTTTCCCCTTTCATAAGCTCAAGACACGGGGGTTCTACTCTCCTCTAGGCAAGCCTTAGTAATTTTATCCTCCATATTTGTCATTTGAATGCTCTGTTAGCCTAGATCCTTTGACCAGGCAGCCATCATGCTGAATAGGATAACTACTAGATAAAGGCCCTGAAAGAGACTAATAGCACAATAACTAAAGGGTGGAAGTGGGCCTCAAGCCAAAGCAAGAGGTTGGCCATGGACTTGGATGCTCTAGAGAAGGGAAAAAAGGTGATGGAAGAGAAGTTTTAGTCTATTGAAAAGTTGTCTTCTACCTTAGAGGAGGTTTAAAGAAGGTTGAAGTGCTGGAAGCTGAGAATAGTTTGCTTCAAGAAGAGGCTAAGAAAAAGCTAATCAAGGAGTTCTTTAACAGCTTTGCTTGGTGCCATTACCCAGTGTAGAAAGCCTACTTAAGGCTAGACCTATCTTGCCTGGACATTCTCCATGGGGCTCTTGCCAATTGGGTGTCTTATTATCATAAGGGGAAACTTGGTCTACTAGCCCAAGAATTAATCAGAGTTGATGGCCTCAACGCTCTTCCTCCAGAGACTGCCTCATTTCTCATACGATTCCACATTGGCTAGTTTTGTGATCTATAGACTCCATTCACTGGTTTTTTTCATAAAATCCTTCTTTATTAAATGAACACAAGGTTTCTGAAAAACTCAACATGTATGTTTATTGAACGACATCCTTGTCACAGGGTTGTACCATATACCCTTCCTTTTGTGTGAATATAGGGTTATAAGGGTGCTTATGTTCATTCTAGAAGAGTATGCCTTCATTGATAGCCTCCAGAATTTTGTTATGATGAGATTCTTGTTAGGCCTAACTTTATTAGGTCAAGCAATTAAGGCCTTCTAGATTGAATTTGGAGTTTAAGGCCACTAACTAGAATTGCACAACTAGAAGCCAAAAATTATTTGGAGGCCTATGCTTGAGGCTGAGGCCATGAGCCAAAATTGTACATCCAAAAGGCTAAAATCTTTGGAGGCTATTCCAGATGCTGAGGCTACTAGTTAGAATTACAGATCTAGAGGATAAAAAATCTTTGAAGGCCTATCCTGAAGTTGAGATCACTAGCTAGAATTGCACATCTGGAAGCCAAAAAAATCTTTAGAAGGCTATTCCTAAGGCCAAGGCCACTAGCTCGAGTTGTACATTCGGAGGTTGAAAATTTTTTGAAATTAAAGCTATGAACAAATTTGGATGGAAGGCCTTTTCAATGTCTTATAATTTTTTAGGAGTTAAATACAAGGGTGCATTTCCTCCTTTTTAAGTATATGCCAAGAAACTCAACACCTCGTGGGAAGGCTGTAATTAATCCAAGACTGTAATTCATCCACATCTTTGAGGGCTACGTAGGATCTTCCTTAGCTGAGTCAGGGCACTACGCTTCAAATTCCATTTTCATGATAGCAAAGTTTCTTGTTGATTTTGTCGTCCCTAGGTGCATTGGTTCCTCTGCTAGGTCCTTGAGTGAATGTTCCTTGCCATATATCCAAATTATCTCTATACTATAGGATGCCATTAGGTCAACCACTTGTGAATCAATGCAACACTTCAACTAAAGCATGAGTAGAAAATCAGGAAATCATCAAGAAAAGGAAAGACAACAAGAGTAAATGAAAACTAAAAATCAAAGACTCCATCTTTGGATATCTTCTCACATGAGAAATCTTTGCTCCGATGCAAATTAATTGATGTTAATCATGCAAAAAGTGTTCTCTAACCTTGAACTATGAATGCTAAACTAAAACTACTACCTATTGTGTGGTCTTTTCATTTCCTCCATTCTCCACTACAAAAAAATGTGAAAAAGACCTAATCAATAGCTTGGCATGGGCATCACAAGGTTGTGACCTAGGTCATGTATTGTCTCTAAATGCAAAAAGTGAAAATCCAGTTAATGACATGGCCTACATCATGAGTGTGGCTTTAACATGAGTGTGACTCCTTTAAACACGGGGTTGTTGGCTACTAAAGTGCCCAAAATTGAAGATAGAAAGGGTACAATACCTTAGACATGAGAGTGACCTAGGGCATTTAAGCTCATTATCTTCCCAAAAATATGTAAATTCAACTCTAAAATCCACAAAAATCCTTCATATTGGCAAAAGAGTTGAAAAATGACATGAAAATAAAACATGAATAAATTAATGACCGATTCCTATAAAAAATACTCAAGACAAGCACATGCATGCGAAGGAAAGGCATGGTAACAATATGTATAATTTTGCACATATAACTTATGTTTTTTTTAGGATGACTGTGAGATTAGAAAAGCTCCATGTATACACCAAGAAGCCGACAAAAAAATAGAAGGCAAACCCTTTCCTTGACTTCATATTTCTTGTGCACGTAGAGTGCTATGAGGCCTTAGTGACAAAGAAGGTTGAATTAAACAAGCACATAAACTTGGAGTCCTTGATTCAGTTAGGGTTAAAGAAGGGTTAAGGAATTGATAGATTTAGATGAGTGGATTCATGTCTTTGACTGCAAGGAACCCTCCCACACTAAGCTCACAGTGGAGGTTGTATCCACATTTGTGATAAAGAAGAGGAACTTAACCTAATGTACTTATCTTGTCAAAGTAAGCCATCAACTAGGAGATCTATCACATTGTAAAGGTTGTCCAAGTATTTGCCCTAGTTCAGAGGCTAGAGTAAGTAAATCCCAAGTTCAATCCTAAAAAAAGTGTGTTATTAAACAAATAAAGCAACTTAAGTAAGCTTAATAAGAGTTCCCAAGCGTTAATTGATACCTAAAAGTTTTGAAGGACAAAATGATAGTTTTGAGCCAAGTTAATGGCATGACAACAGTTTTGGTGAAATTATTGTCATATAAGTGAAAATGAATAAAATATTTTAGGACCATAAGGGTTGTGACTCATTAGAACCAATATTGCACCAAATAAGTGTTAGTGTTGTGCCCAAAAGCCAATCATGAGATGATTGTATTTTTGCACATTGAGTCATGATATTTTATTAAGGCATTAATCCAGCAATTATGTTTGTTGTTTTGTTTCTGCATAACTTAACAAACATAATTGTAACCCTAGAATAATGATATTCTTAAATGTCCCTGGTCTAGTATTATTGTGGAGCGGGTTGCAATAATACATAACGACTAGCATATATGGAGACTAATATGAGATATGTAGTCTACATATGGGTACAAGTTGGAGAACTTGTGTACTGGGCCGACCCACCATGAGAACACTTCATGGATCGTTATATGAGTGTCATAAGTGATTCTCATAGTGATCATGGTATATTTAGTCCTTCGACCTAAAATCATCAAGGTTCCCTACATGTGAGTCACATACTTTGATACTTTCCTTTGTTGCTCGTAACTGAGTGAACTTGAAGGAGGTCATTGGGTATGTCACATATCATGCGGAGGGATTTGTATGATCAAGATGGGATTTGTCCCTCCTATGTAATGGGAGTGATATCTTCGGGCCCCTTGATAGATTGAGACTTAGAAAATGCATGGCCATGCTGCGATGAGTTGATATATGATATCAATGTCTTCAGTTTAAGTTCATCTACTCGGTAATCAAGAAACCAAAGATTGGGCTATACAAGGTGACACATTCCATGTCTCATGCTTAGTCTTGATATCTTGGACAAAGGGACAATGGCATATATCGGTGATGATCATAAAGGTTTAGTCGATTCACCGACAATCTTGTCACTTGGGTAGCATGATGTGTTGCTAGACACCGCTCTTTGCTTATGATCATAAATGTGATTTATGATCATTGCCAACATCGCAAGAGCCTATTGGGTTGCACACATAGAGCTATTTGGATCATTAGAGTGCATGGGCTAATTATTTGGGTTATGGTTTCACTTTAATTTCATATTAATAATGGACCAAGGAGTTGAGCCATTATTAAGCCCGAAATTAAATCCTAATTGGATTAGGGCTTTGAAACCCATTAGGCCTGGAAGTTCAGTCTCACTATAAATACAATTTTTAAGTGAGAAATTCGCAGGTCTCCTTGCCCTAGCCCCCCAAAAGGACAGCCGCACTCTTCTCTTGCAATTCCTTGGAGGACGCAAGCTAGCACTGCGAGCGCAAGAGAAACGCATCTGCCGGGACGTGGTGGAAGCGTGGTGATCCCGAGAGGCTCGTGTGGATACCATAGAGAGCCTGAACATGTCAACTGTTCAAGTTTTGTGATTCGACTCTACAATTGAGTGAGAGATCACAACCGAAAATTAGGTATGAAAATTTTTGAACACCCAGTTTACCCTGTTTCACTTGGATCCTAGAGGGTTTCGGTTAAATTCCGCTGCACTGTTTGGCTCCCGAAACCCAACAATAAGAGGGTTGAGGGCCTAAGTGTTTGAATTGCCTTAACTTGGGATGGTCCAAAGGTGTAAATTGTGACACACGGTGGTCCCATAACACCTGTGAGGGGCATCAGGGCGATAAGGCCAGTGCCTCTTTACATTTAACCCATTTTAAGAGTCCTAATGCTATGGTTTTCCTCCTAGGCCTAATCTAAGATATTTTATACTATAACTAAGGACTTAGATCCATTGCTGAAGCTAATTTAATCCATTATTAGTGGGTTATAAGTATATGTTCAAGATAGCTAAGTGCAAATGGAGAAGTTTTGTGCCTTATGATGCAAGAAGGCACTAAGATGATAGTAAGGTTTGTTTGTGTGCTCGAAAAGTCGAGGATTAAGTATTGGAGTGAACATAATGGTTTTGATTTCCCTAATAGCTCAACGGTTGATGTTAGAAACCTTTGCGCATTGTTACTACCTCAGAAAATGGGAGAATTACAAGTGTGTCATAATGGCTAAAAACCATTATATTGTGTAATTCTCACCATAGTGATTGTAGTGTGGGGGTAAAAGGTATGATCAACACCTCCTTAAAAGTGTTCCAAGTTGGTAACTTGGTCCCCAAGAAAATCCTTAAGGATTGCTTGTTTGTTAAGCAACCTATTGACTTTTTTGTAAGATTTTGGAAATTCGGGTTCTCAATTGCAAAAATTTCACAAAAGAGATTTGGAGAGTTATGGGAAGGATATGAATAGTATGAAAGTGCTATTGGAGGACCAGATTGCTTAAGGAAGACAACTAAGGACAAAGAAAACACAAAAAGGCATAAAGGACCTAAGTGTTCTAATGTAGGCCTTAAGATGTGTATGTCTATGACTTAACTCAAATGGAAGTTTTGTGAGGTTATCCCACATAAGGACGGCTGCTACAGGAAGATAAGGATGGTCAAATGTGGGCCAAGAGATTAATACTAAGAAACCATAGTCTTGTAGCAAGGAAAATGACATAAGACAAGGTTAAGACTACTTAAGTGTGTTTAGTGTACTTTTGAGTATTTAAGTAGCCAAGACCACCTTTGCTTCTCTAAATTTTGGGCTCCACCAGCAAAAAGAAAGCCAGCCATCTCCTCCAAACTTCCTCCATAGCCACCATACCTTCAAACTCAAAACTACTTGCAATTGAAGTCAAGGAAGCACAATTGGAAGCTATTTGGTGCTATTGCTTGAGTGCACCTAGGATCAAGCTCCAATTTTAGCATACCCATCAAGGTAAGGGTTCACTTGCTCTCATGGGTTGTTTTCTATATTTTCAAGCAACCATGGAGATAGGGCTAAGCTTGGAACAGAGCCACGAGCTTGATGAACCAAGCTTAGTGAGGGGAGTGCACTTATTGAAGGTTTTGTGACCTAGTGTGAAGTGCACAATGATGGCAGTAAAGTGAGGGTTTCTAGAGCCCAAATTTAGTACTAACTAGTGTTAAAATCCTCCTAAGACCAAGTATTAGCTTGAGGAGGGCTGCCATAGTGATTTGGTTATGTTTATTATGTGTTTTATGGACTAACCTATGGTATATGTTGCCGCCACATTTCATGTGTTTGTTGTTTGTGTTTGGCTACTGCATTTGGTTGCTATATCTTGTATATATGCATTGTGGTTTTTGTGCTTTAGTGTCTTTGGATGTAGTTTTTAATGATTGTTACATTGCCTATTGAATCCAAGTGCTACCCTTACTAAGTTTCTCAATGAAACTTATTCCCCTCAATTCTGTCATTTCAGGTCCAGCAGAAAGATCGCCTTCAAACTAACCTTTGTGGTTTGAGTTTTAATCTGAAATTTTAGGTACATGAACTTACATATGTCTAGTTGTGATCTATAAATTTTTGTGATTTTACGAGCACATTTGGTATTTTTAATGGTGGTACTTATTGTGTTGTGCAGCAGCTGTCCAGCATCCTGTTTTTGGAGTCCATTGTGTCTCAGGACCTCCTGTAACCTAGGGTGCGTATTTAGCTGAGTTAAGACCATATTCTAGTGAATGTATGCATGTACATGTATTGTATGTAAAATGAGACAATTATGAGAACATTTGAGTAATGTTTTGGCTATGTAAGTGATGTGGTGCAAAGCTGCCTAAGTGTGAATGATGGGCTGCTTACTTATAAATTCCGTTTTGACCACATAAAGTTGTTAAAAGAAAGGGAATATAATTCATATGTGTAATGGACATATATGGTATGGCCTTGGAGGGCTTTCTCCTTGTGAATGATGTGTTTGAATGGTTTGGAAAAATTGTATGGGCAAAATGGTCCAAAAGTAGCCAGAATTTTGACTCTGGAAATAAAGTTTAATATCTCCCTGTGTAGAATGAATCTTTGTATGAAATTTTGACCACTCCTAGAGGACATCAAGAGGGTTAACTGGGATTTCTAATTTCTGGATTTAGAGCCCTGTAGCGAAAGATATGATGTTGCAAAATGGGCTGAGTTACTGTTCATTTGGTCAGAATTTTGTAACTAACTTAAAAAATCCATAACTTGGTCCATAGGTGGGCTATTGATGTAAAAAAAAATTCCTTAGTCTTCTCTAAGTCTCTACTTGATAATGGAGCAAATAAAACATGGGTTTATGTGGCTATAATGATACAGTTTGTTAGTGGAAGTTACAGGTGCAGTTGCTGGTCACTAGAACTTAACAAGATTGCCTAATGTGTGGAAGCCAAAACTATGACTTGTGCTAGTGTTTTCCTTCTTAGGTGCCATGGTGTGCATGAAATGTGAATATGTGTGTGATGGTTGGACCAATATGCATGTGTTTACATAGTGCCCAAGAGGGCCACTTGGGTATGCACACTAGGGGTAGTGTTCTGATGGCCTACAGAACATTACCAATCCTGGGAGTTTAAATGCACAGTTTTGGCACCATAACTGGACTACCCCGGAGTGGGTAATAGAAGTTGGTATCAGAGCATGGTTTGTACATGTACATAGCATATAGTTGCATTGCATGCATCTACATATATGAACTCAGTTTGGTCAGCTACTATTGCCAAGTACTATCGAAATACCTATGATCTTTATATGTGCTCTATGATGGATCATCAATGCAAGAAGTAAACATGGTTGCCACAAGGGGAGGGGAACCACCCCGAAGAGCTCCTACTGATTCTGGGCAGCAAAGAAATGAACAAAATAGAGGGAATCAGGGGCAACAGGGGGTAACAAACCCTAAAGTGCCTCAGGTTTGGTTAGAGCTTCAGAGGAACTTAGCTCTAATAAATGAAAACTTAATGAGGCTGATTCAAGGACAACAGCAAGGAGTCCAAGTAGCTCCAGCAGAACTAGTTCAGGATGCACAGCAGCAACCAGAAGAGGATGCAAGGAACACATCTGAATATGTTCCTTCTGGAAGCTTAGAAGATACAAATGATGAGACCATTGAGGTGGAAGATGAGGTTAGGAGAAATCCAATAGGCAAAATAGTAAGATCTGAGATTGGCCAGGTGTCCAAGACCAATCCCTCAGTGTATGACCATTCCTGCACTAGGAATGAGATTGAGGAAGGCTGTGAGAGAAGATCTAGGAGAAGGCAGAGAGATCATAGAAAGCATCACCATACAAAGGACTCTCATAAATCTAGGAGACATAGATCAAAGGATCTAGAGGGCCTAGATGAGGTCAAACTGTTGGAGAGGTTCCAAGGCCTAAGACCTCCATAGTTTGATGGAAGAGCTAGGCCAGAGAGAGCTAAGGAGTGGTTAATCTTCATAGAAAAGATGTTTGAGAGGATGCCACTTAGCTGCACCAAGAAGGTGTCACTGGCTACTTACAACTTGGTAGGCAGTGCAGAGATGTGATGCAGAAACACCAGAGACAGGTATGCTTTCCAGAAGGGTAGAAGGCTAGGAAGAGATATTGAGATGAGCTGGCTAGAGTTCACACAGCTGTTCCAGGAACAGTACATTAGTGATGCCATCAAGGATATGAAGCAAGCTGAATTTGATGCTTTAAGGCAGGACAACCTCAGTGTCCTAGAGTATGAGCACAAATTCAATCAGTTGGTGAGGTATGCTCCTCAGTTTCATGGACTAAAGGAATTGAAGGCCAAAAGATTTGTCAGAGGCCTAAAGTCAGACATTAGAAAGGCTGTTAGACCTTTTGGAGCAGTTACATACTATGAAGCAGTGCAGAAAGCTCTATTAGTAGAGCAAGAGGAGTATGAGACTAAGTACTTTCCCAGTGGACCAGGGGAAAGTAGTCAGGCAGGAGGCAAGCAGAAGAAGGCACCACATGGCAAAGGAATTGCCAAAAATTCTCATCTTGGTGGTGAGGGCAAGGTTAAGGGGAAGTTCCCTAGCCTAAAGTGCCCTAAATGCAAGAAGTTTCATGGGACGAAACCTTGCTATTTTGACACCCAAGCGTGTCTAAGATGTGGATCCATGGATCATTGGATCAAAGTCTACCCATAGGTTCAAAGGAGGCCAGAAGACCAAGGTCCAGTAAGGCCTATTGCGGCAGGACCTAGAGGGGGAGCAACTAGGGAGGGACAGCAGAGGCTAGTTCCTCTAGTGCCTCGACCTCCAGTGCAGAGAGCTGGCAGAGTCTTCCAAGTGGAGAGGCTAGAGACATTAGAGCAGGGAGAAGCACTAAGAGGTAACATTTACCTTAATGGTATACCTGTTAGTGTTCTATTTGATACTGGTGCATCTGTGTCTATAGTGGCTAGGAAATTTGTTGATGCCATGAAATTGCCTACTGAAATCATGCCTAGGATATCCTTAGTGAAAACAGCAGGTAGTCAATGTCTTTTCACTAATGACCTAGCTAAGGATTGTGAGCTAGTAGTAGGAAAGACTAAGGTTATGACTAATCTGCTAGTGTTGGACATTCCTAAATATGATTTAGTGATAGGTATGAATTGGCTTGCTATGCATAACATAAGAATTGATTGTGCTAAGTGGGAAATCACATTGCCTAATGGTGAAGTGCATGCATTAGTGAATTCTAAGGAATTAGTGTCTGAAATGCATGGCATGGAGCTGGAGGTATTAGATGAGATACCTGTGATTTCTAAGCATGATTACTGTTCTGCATTGAATGAATTGCACTGTGATAAGGAAGTGGACAGAATACCTATAGTGAGAGACTTTCCACAAGTTTTTCCTAAAGACATGCCAGGTATTCCTCCACAAAGGGAGATTGAATTTGAAATCAAGCTGCAACCAAAAGCTAGTCCAATATCCATACCTCCTTACAGAATGCCAATCACAGAGATGAATGAGCTCAAGAAACAACTTGATGAACTTCTTGAAAAAGGGTTCATACGGCCAAGTGTTTCACCATTGGGAGCTCCTGTTCTCTTTGTGAAAAAGAAGGATGGATCTTAGAGACTATGCATTGACTATAGGAAGCTTAATGCGGTGACTATCAAGAACAAGTATCCACTCCCTAGGATTGAGGATCTGTTTGATTAACTCAAGGAAGCTAAGATCTTCTCCAAGATAGATTTGAGATCTGGATACTTCCAGTTGAGAGCAAAGGAAGAGGACATTCCTAATACTGCATTTAGGACTAGATATGGGCATTATGAGTACACAGTCATGCCGTTTGGTTTGACTAATGCCCCAACTGCTTTCATGGGCCTAATGAACAGGGTGTTCAGACCACATCTGGACAAATTTGTGGTTATGTTCATTGATGACATCCTAGTGTATTCCAAGGATGAAAATGAACATGAACATCATCTGAAGATTGTCTTAAAGACTCTGTTGCAGCATCAACTTTATGCCAAGTTATCCAAGTGTGAATTCTGGATAAGGGAAGTGTCTTTCCTAGGACACATCATAGATGCACAAGGCCTTAAGGCAAACCCTGAAAAGGTCAAGGCAGTGAAAGAGTAGGAAAGACCAAAGACTGTGAAGGAAATCAGAAGTTTCCTAGGATTAGCTGGATACTACAGGAGATTTGTATCAGGCTTTTCCATGATTGCCTCAGTTCTTACTCATCTGACCAGGAAGGGTCAAAGATTTGAGTGGACTGAGAAGTGTGAAAAGAGTTTCCAGGAGCTCAAGCAGAGGTTGATTAAAGCTGCAGTGTTGATTCTTCCTGATCCAAGTAAGCCCTACATCATATATATAGATGCATCTAGCTCTGGGTTAGGTTGTGTGCTTATGCAAGACATAAATGTCATTGCTTTTGGGTCAAGGCAGTTAAGACCCTATGAGAAAAATTATCCTACCCATGACCTAGAACTAGCAGCAGTGACTTTTGCTCTAAAGGAATGGAGACATTACATGATGGGTAGTTCCTTTGTGATCTACACTGACAGTAAGAGCCTAAAGTACTTGTTCACTCAGAAAGAGTTGAACATGAGGCAAAGGAGATGGTTAGAGTACATCAAGGACTATGACTGTAGTATACAGTACACAGAGGGCAAAGGCAATCTAGTAGCAGATACCTCGAGCAGGAAGTACACAGGACTTTTGAAAGGAGGATCCTTAGCTGATCATGATGAGCAAAATAGTCTGCTATGCCTATGGCATAAATGGCATAAGTGGGAGGAAGCCCAAATTTACACATTGCTAGTTCAGTCTGGATGGATTGAAGAAGCCAAAAAGGCACAGGGGACAGATCCTGATCTGAAAAAGATCTCAAGAGAGGAAAAAGGTTCCTTGTACCAATCCTTTGCCTACAAGCAAGGATTACTGTACTTCAAGGACCGAATATATGTGCCTAAAGGAGCAAAGCTTAGGGATGAAATACTTCAGGAAGCTCACACAAGCAAGTTGAACATCCATCCAGGAAGTGAGAAAATAAAGATTTGAAGAGTCACTTCTGGTGGCCACATATGAAGAGAGACATAGCTACTTATGTCTCCAAATGTGCCACATGCCAGAGGGTAAAGGTAGAGCACCAGAAGCCAGCTGGTATCCTACAGACTCTACCTATACCATGGACTTTTTGACTGGGTTGCCTATGACCAGACTAAGGCATGATACAATCTGGATCATTGTGGATAGGCTAACCAAATGTTCCCACTTCTTACCTATGAAACTCACAGACTCGTTGGAGAAGTTAGCCCAGATGTATGTCCAGGAGATAGTGAGACTACATAGAGTGCTAGACTCCATTGTATCTGATAGAGATCCAAGATTTATAGCTCGGTTTCGGAGTGCTTTTCATAAAGCAGTAGGAACCAAAATCCACCTGAGTACTGCTTATCATCCTCAAACCGATGGGCAATCTAAAAGGGTGATACAAATACTAAAAGACATGCTTAGGAGCTGTGTGTTGGATTTCAAAGGTGAATGGGACCAACACTTGCCATTGGTGGAATTCTCATATAACAATAGTTACCAAAGCACTATTTGCATGGCACATTATGAAGCATTATAAGGAAGAAGGTGCATGACACCCTACTGTTGGGTGGAAGCCTCAGACGTGCTAGAGTTGGGTCCCGAAATTATTGAAGAGACTACTGCCAAAATCAAGAAAATTCAAGAGAGATTAAAGGCAGCCAATGAAAGGACCATAGCCTATGTGAACAAAAGAAGGAGAGACTTGGAATTTGAGGTTGGTGACAATGTTTGGCTGAAAGTTGCACCAACCAAAGGCATTGTCAGATTTGGCAAAAGAACCAAGTTAGCTCCAAGATACATCGGTCGTTCTAAGATCTTGGATAGAGTTGGCAAGGTAGCATACAAGTTAGCTCTACCGCCAAGCATGTCAAGTGTTCATAATGTTTTTCACATCAGTATGCTTAAGAAGTGTCTATTAGACACAAAGCATGCTATTGTAGTGGAAGACATACAGTTGGAACCTAACTTGACATATGAAGAGAAACCTATAGCTATCTTAGCCAAGGATACCAAAAGGTTAAGAAACAAACATACTCCCATGGTTAAAAGTTCAGTGGTCACACCACTCTGAAAGAGAAGCAACTTGGGAAACTGAACAATACCTTAAGGAAAGGTATCCTGAAGAATACCTGAAGCTAAAGACTATTTTGGATGACCAAAATTTTTAAGGAGGGGAGGATTGTTACCACCTCACAAAATGGGAGAATTACAACTGTGTCATAATGGCTAGAAACCATTACATTGTGTAATTCTCACCATAGTGATTGTAGTGTGGGGGGTAAAAGGTATGATCAACACCTCCTTAAAAGTGTTCCAAGTTGGTAACTTGGTCCCAAGAAAATCCTTAAGGATTGCTTGTTTGTTAAGCAACCTATTGACTTTTTTGTAAGATTTTGGAAATTCAGGTACTAAATTGCAAAACTTTCACAAAAGAGACTTGGAGAGTTATGGGAAGGATATGAATGGTATGAAAGTGTTATTGGAGGACCAAATTGCTTAAGGAAGACAACTAAGGACAAAGAAAACACAAAAAGGCATAAAGGACCTAAGTGTTCTAATGTAGGCCTTAAGATGTGTATGTCTATAACTTAAGTCAAATGGAAGTTTTGTGGGTTTATCCCGCATAAGGAGGGCTACTAAAGGAAGATAAGGATGGTCAAATGTGGGCCAAGAGATTAAGACAAAGAAACCATAGTCTTGTAGCAAGGACAATGACATAAGACAAGGTTAAGACTACTTAAGTGTGTTTAGTGTACTTTTGACTATTTAAGTAGTCAAGACCACCTTTGCATCTCTAAACTTCGGCCTCCACCAGAAAAAAGAAAGCTATCCCTCTCCTCCACACTTCCTCCATAGCCACCATACCTTCAAACTCAAAACTACTTGCAATTGAAGTCAAGGAAGCACAATTGGAAGCTATTTGGTGCTATAGCTTGAGTGCACCTAGGATCAAGCTCCAATTTCAGCATACCCATCAAGGTAAGGGTTCTCTTGCTCTCATGGGTTGTTTTCTGTATTTTCAAGCAACCATGGAGCTAGGGCTAAGCTTGGAACAAAGCCATGAGCTTGATGAACCAAGCTTAGTGAGGGGAGTGCACTTATTGAAGGTTTTGTGACCTAGTGTGAAGTGCACAATGATGGCAGTAAAGTGAGGGTTTCTAGAGCCCAAATTTAGTACTAACTAGTGTTAAAATCCTCCTAAGACCAAGCATTAGCTTGAGTAGGGCTGCCATAGTGATTTGGTTATGTTTATTATGTGTTTTATGGACCAACCTATGGTATATGTTGCTGCCACATTTCATGTGTTTGTTGTTTGTGTTTGGCTGCTGCATTTGGTTGCTATATCTTGTATATATGCATTGTGGTTTTTTTGTTTTAGTGTCATTGGATGCAGGTTTTAATGATGGTTACATTTCCTATTGAATCCAAGTGCTACCCTTACTAAGTTTCTCAATGAAACTTACTCCCCTCAATTCTGTCATTTCAGGTCCTGCAGAAAGATCACCTTCAAACTAACCTTTGTAGTTTGATTTTTTATCTGAAATTTCGGGTACATGAACTTACATATGTCTAGTTGTGATCTGAAAATTTTGGTGATTTTAGGAGCACGTTTGGTATTTTTAATGGTGGTACTTATTGTGTTGTGCAGCAGCTGTCCAGCATCCTGTTTTTGTAGTCCATTGTGTCTCAGGACCTCCTGTAACCTAGGGTGTGTATTTAGCTGAGTTAAGACCATATTGTAGTGAATTTATTCATTTACATGTATTTTATGTAAAATGAGACAAGTATGAGAATATTTGAGTAATGGTTTGGCTATGTAAGTGATGTGGTGCAAAGCTGCCTAAGTGTGAATGATGGGCTGCTTACTTGTAAATTCCGTTTTGACCACATAAAGTTGTAAAAGAAAGGGAATGTAATTCATATGTGTAATCGACATATATGGGATAGCCTTGAAGGGCTTTCTCCTTGTGAATGAAGTGTTTGAATGGTTTGGAAAAATTGTATGGGCAAAATGGTCCAAAAGTTGCCAGAATTTTGACTCTGGACATAAAGTTTAATATCTCCCTGTGTAGAATGAATCTTGGTATGAAATTTTGACCACCCCTAGAGGACATCTACAGGGTTAACTGGGATTTTGAATTTCTGGATTTAGATCCATGTAGCCAATGATATGAGGTTGCAAATTTGGCTGAGTTACTGTTGATTTGGTCAGAATTTTGTAACCAACTTCAAAAATCCATAACTTGGTCCATAGGTGGGCTATTGATGTAAAAAAAATTCCTTGGTTTTATATAAGTATCTAATTGATAATGGAGCAAAGAAAACATGGGGTTATGTGGCTATAATGATACAGTTTATTAGTGGAAGTTACAGGTGCAGTTGCTGGTCACTAGAACTTAACAAGATTGCCTAATGTGTGGAAGCCAAAACTATGACTTGTGCTAGTGTTTTCCTTCTTAGGTGCCATGGTGTGCATGAAATGTGAATATGTGTGTGATGGTTGGACCAATATGCATGGGTTTACATAGTGCCCAAGAGGGCCACTTGGGTATGCACACTAAGGGTAGTGTTCTGATGGCCTACAGAACATTACCAATCCTGGGAGTTTAAATGCGTAGTTTTGGCACCATAAGTGGACTACCCCAGAATAGGTAACATGCATTATGTGAACATAAGAGTTCCTGACCAAGTTGACAGACTTGGCAACTAATCCATTAAGGCACCCTAGTCAAGTTTAAGGAACTTGGTGGAGTTTGGCCACTAAGTCCATTACCTAGCATAATAGTTAAGGGGAAGAGGTGAGTATGTGATTACTTACTATATGTAGCCCATCAGATGTGGGCAAGATTTGAGTAAGTGATAGCTTCCTCTAAGGTGCCCATAAGAGGACTTCGTGAGGTTCTTTAAATGCTAGCATTGGATGCGTGGGCTAGTATCCAAATACCCTAGCCATATGAGGTCATGGAATTGAAGAGCACCTTTAGGCATAAAGAAGTCCTAAGTGCATTAGCATTTGTATTCAGTCATCCATCCATGCAGTTCATAGCACTATTTTTTTTTTGTATATTATGTTGTATGCTTTGTTGGTTTGTTTGTGTATATATATGTTGCTTTGCATGCTTGCATAGTTTTTCCTTGCAAGTACCAAATCCATTATTGAGTACTTTCAAGGACTCACCCCTTAAGTGTTCTGTAGGTACTTAGGAGGCTAGTTGGGCCTAACAATTGGTAGTAGGTGGCTGTTATTGCTAGATTTTAATTGTTTGAAGGTACTCCCCAAGTATAAATCTTATAGTCAATGATTGCTTGTGATGTAACTTAGTATTAACCAAAGCGATGCCTTTTCAACTTTGAAGTCTAAGTAAGCACAATGAAAGTGATGCTTGTCACATGAAGCTAGCTTGCTTGAATGATAGGCAATGAGGGATGTTAGAAGTGTTTGGTTTGTACCTTTGGTACTTTGTATACAATGTTTGCCTTTACTATTGTCCATTGTGGTGTATAACACTTGGGTTACATTTAGGTGCATATAAGGTTGAGATGTATGCATACAATTGTTACTTTAAATTAAAACAACTAAAATTTTTATGTCTTGGCTTGTTTTAATTTTTTTCGTGAATAAATGTCATGGAACTATTTTGTTATTGTTCTCACTTGATTGCAATTACATAGCAAGATGATGCATGCATATTTGCTATGTAGGGTATGCTAAAAAACTAGTTGCACATAAAAGTTTTAAGACATGTAGTGTGTAATAACTAGCCTATTATAACCTAAGGGATCATAGTTCCTAAAGAGCCTACTAGTGTTACTAAAATGAAGGCACTAGGACCTATTCTGCCATAATTGGTATTGGAGCAAGTCGATGGTGCGACTAGAGGCAATAAATGATTAAGGTCCAAGTGTGGTTAGTACTGCTTATAAGTGTTTATGGAGTTTTTTTCTTGCTTTAGTTGTAAGTATATTTATGGGAACTTGGTCAGTTCTAGGTTTTGTGGCAAGCGGCTGACAAAGGTTCAAGTGACCTTATAGTGACATCGTTATCGAAGGTGGCAGTTTTTTTTGTGTAGACCTAACAGGACTAAAATGTGAATAGCTTAAAGAGCAAGCTTAACTACTAAAAGAATGGAAGACCATGGTTAACACCTAAGGGCTAAGTGTAAGGAACCTCCTCATCTGTTGCCCAATTAATTTCCAATTAGGCTAGATTATACTATTGCCTAATCAATTTCTCTAGTTAAGCTAGTATTTATTCCCCACTTCCAAGATTTTTGCCAAGATTTATCAATGTTCCTTGGCTGCTTGCCTAGCCATTAATTAGTATACCAAACTCAAGTAGCGTTATAGGTTTCTCCAAAAGCATTGGAAACATGCAATTATAGAGTGCTGATTTTATAAAACCATTTTATGCACATGCATGAACATATGATAAAAAAAAATGCCAAACCAATTATCAAAAACTATACACTTATCAAGTAATCAATGCACTAAGCGAGTTAGTGGTTTATTACATAACCATTGCAATGATGCCATGTTCTAGACAAAGGGTGATGTCAATTACATCACTAAGATTTTATTGTTGCTACTATTTTTGCCATAGTGTACCACTATAGCCACCTTTTCCTAAGAGAAATCCCCAAGGTGAGGAAATCACAATGTGTCCTTTCCTTGTGCATTGCTTTATTGTCAAGTAAGAAATCCTTAGAGTTAGGTCACTAATTACATGGGCAAATTGAGGAATAAAATTTACAAGTGTGTGCACTAAGTGTTAATACATGTACCTATTCAAATGCAAACACAAATATATGTAGCAATTCATCATATCAACATAAACCAAGTATTTGAAACCTGCACATTAACAATAAGCGTAAGTACATTGTACATGCTTAGAAAATCATTCCATAATAAAAAGCATACAAGCATTACACCCAATCACAATGTACCATATGCATACATCAACATGCATGCACAAAATTTGCCCATAAACTAATATGAGCTTGCCACAAGCTCTTACAGTGTGGAGTATTATATAATGAGATCATTATATTTGGCCCATTTTGGTACATGACTTCTCTCTACTTCACATACAAGAAAATAGTCAAACAAAACCACACAAGTCACCCATTGGTCAATTTAATTGCCCTTAGGCCTCTTTGCCCCCTTTTAGCTTGTAGTTTGTGTAATTACCCTTGGGCTTGCTAGCTTTCACTAGCCTAAAACAAATCCCTTATTGTATGTAGTGTGGTTTGACCAAAATTTAGTATGAGCCATAGGGCCAATGGATGTGTTTTGATTTTCTTTTGATTCTTTGGCCCATTGGAGCTATGTGTATGCTTTGTTGTGGACCAAATTATCTAGTGGGCTTCAAGGTCATTTGTGCCTTAGCGCTTTTGCCTTGGGCTTGCCCTTGTGGGTCATGCCCAAAGCCCATCCCAAGGCCCATATGATTACCAAGCCCTAGGGTGTGCACCAGTAGCCTTCTTTGGTGTGCATGGTTGTGTGCTCGTGAGCGCACGCACACACACATCCTTGCGTGCCCATTTGACACACATAGTCATATGGCCCTTAGGAGCATACAACATGTGCCCTTCCTGGGCAAATCCGCATGCACCTTGGGCGTACATGACATAAGGGCCTCCTCGGTGCACCTATGTGCACCTCGATCACACATGGCGTATACCCCTCTTAAGTGCACACATGTTTACCTTGGCACACCCAAACACATGATGCCCCTAGGCACCCAAATCTGCATGTACCTAGGAACCCATGCCACAAACACATACACGCATTCCAACCCTTTAGGCTTGGTCACAACACAACGACACCCAAATCAAGGTACACCTATCTTGTACTTTCCAAACCTTAAAGGTTGAACCGCATACATTTACCAAGCACCTATGGCCCAGTGCACACACCATTGTACAATCCATGTGCCAAGGACACCACCTATTCTCCAAACTAGGAGCTAGGTCTAGCCCTAGTGCCTCTTGAGCCTTCTTTGGCTCCATAGGTCACCCCGTGCCCTTTTTACCCTACCATTTTCCCTAGATTTCACCAAGCTAAAACATGGCTAGAGCCTCTCAAGAATAGAAGGGCTAAAATAGCTTAACAAAAAATAATTTTCTCCTTGCAAATGATAGATCGACCACACCCAAGCTAGATTTGTTCCCTTTTCCTTTGGAGTCCCTTGTGCTAAATAAACTAGCCATATTAACACATGATTTAGAGCCAAGGGGTAGATTAACCATGTTCTCATGTAGTCCAAAACTTATCTCTTATGTTAATAAAGAAAACCCAACCAAAAACCCCTTCCTTTAGAGCTCTGTCATCTTCTTATTTCTTCACGCCTTAACCTATTATGAAAATGAGGTCATAATGAGTCTAAGAGCTAGAAATATATAAGGAAATGATGGCCTAAGGCCTCATCGTTGTGAGTCATGATGACTGTTGAGGAGACTTCTAGGAGGAAGAATGCCTGGAAGGTGGATCGCCCCAAGGAGAGTACCTGAAAAGCTGGTAAACAGGGTTAGGAGGCCCCCGGAGTGTTTTTCCGGGGGGGGAGCCTCCGACGCCCAAGTCAGTGGTGGCCGGAAGAAGGAGAAAGTCACTAGCTCAAAGAGAAAGGCAGAAAAGTCTCGCCTGGTATTTTCTCAGAGTGTGGGAGCTGTATATCCGGCCTGCCAACCTCCTGTCAAGTATTTATTTCCTGTATATATAGGAATACCTAGCCCGTTCAGATCATGACACGTGTGCGGTCGGATGCTCCTGAACGTCTGGGCGTAGGGGACAGATAGTTGGTAACTAGATGGCCTCGAGCCTTGTGCTGAGACGGGCCATGATATGATTCTGATGGCGTCTGCGCGTCAGGGCGACTTTTTACGTCTGTGGTGGGACGTGTCAGAGGCTTCCTTAAATGCTTCCTTAAATGCGCCTGCCGTACTCCCGAGGTCCCTGGGCGAGGTCGTCCTCTAGTTCGGACAAAGCCTCTTCGGGAAGCCTACCCTCAGTTCGGGGGTTCCCAGTTCCAGGGGGTTCCGCCTTCGGGGATATCATATTCGGGCAGCAATGTCTGGTGCCACTTTTCCGAAGGCGCGTTGTTCACAACCTTGGGGGGCGAATGGAGTCCTCAAGTTTTACTGGCGTGC
The DNA here is from genome assembly GCA_039654915.1 of Aquilaria yunnanensis. NCBI lineage: Eukaryota > Viridiplantae > Streptophyta > Magnoliopsida > Malvales > Thymelaeaceae > Aquilaria > Aquilaria yunnanensis. Next base: position 83,929,977 of record CM077598.1, read on the forward strand.
CGAGGCTCGGAGCTCTCAGGCTATCTCCCGAGGTGCATGATTCCACCTATTCCCGGGAAGCGCCAGTTCTTCTAGCCGTTGTTGTGGCAGGGTATTCGGCCAGATTGAGGCGACAGCCTTTGGCTATCACATGCCCCCCTCTGGAAAGCCGAAGTGAAGACTTCGGTTTGCATCTCTTTCCGAGGTTGTCGTTGGGAGTCTTGTTGGGAAGCATAACCTGTTCTGAGGTCGCACCTTTTGCCCGAGGGTCTGGGCTGTTCGGCCTTGGCCTATTCTTTGGTGTCTCCGAGGCAAAGCCTGTACCGAAGATACACCTCTTGCCCAAAAGTCATGGGCTGTTCAGCCATAGCCTGTCTCTTGGTGTCCTCGAGGTGGCCTGCTTTTTATTTCTGCAGGTCTGATGGCCAAGCGTGTCAGACTGAGCGGCGCGTCTCCATTTCTCAGGGATGTCAAACGACGTGTCCCAATCAGGAGGCGTGTCCCGGTTTTCCAGGCACTTTTGGGGAGGCACGTCCCCCATTTCTGCGCAGCGGTTGACATGTGGCTTCTTGCCATTGGAGGAGAGGCGCGTCATTTACAGAGGGCGCGCCTTTTCGGGTGCAGCGGGCAGTTACGGCGACGGTTCGCCTCCAATGGGTACTTATGATGTTCTTTCGGTTACCCACCTTTGGCCTATAAATAGCCCATTCCATCATAAGTCCCACTTATTGTTTTTCTGCTCTTTTTCTGCTCTGCCCTCTGTTCTTGCGTTTTATCTTGCTTTCTGTGGCGGAGTTTCTTTAATCAGAGCTTTTTCCTACCAACTTTCACGACGGCGTCCTCAGGCAAATCTTTTGGTGGGTTTTGATTTTCAGAGTACTCTGATTCCTCTATTTTTCTGAGTTTTTCTGGAAAACTGTTGTTTTTTCCAAACTCGTCTTCTGAGTTTTTTCTGGAAACTATTTTCTTTTCCATCTCAAACTCTTTTTCATGTCTGCGATGCCTGTTCCCGAGAGCTGGAAACCTCTTCTGGCCCATCCTTGCTGTACCACCCCCGAAAAACTAGAGAGCTGGAAGAAAAAATTCTTTCTTCCGTCTTACGCTGTGACCAGACTGCCTCGTTCTAGCCATTTTGCTTTTTCAAACCGTGGCGACGAGGTTACCGTCTTCCGAGCCCAACTGAAGGCCGGACCTCGGTATCCTCCCCCGAAGGTGGTTTGCGAGTTCTACCAATTCCATGGCATTGCTGTGAACCAGCTTCCCCCGAACGCGTACTGCTATTTTAACGCCTACCTCTGCATGTGTGGCGTGTTCGGGATAGAGCCCCACTTCATCATTTTCATGCAGTACTACAAGCTCTATGTGGTCCCAAAGGGTGGCTTCTATTTTCTGCTGCCTCGGGGATCCGGGAGCAAAAAATTCACCTTCACCTTCGACACGAAGGATAGCTGGCGGGGGTGGCAGCCTAAGTTCTTTTTCCTCAAGGTGGATAAGAACTGGTCTGGTGTCCCGACCAGATGGGCTCAGGGAGTGCTGAACGCAGATGTCGTTGATCCGAGGATGTTGCTGACCACACCGTTGGCTTCCGTGTTCGCGGATTTCGACGCCCGCATTCGGGCAGTCGCTGACTGGGCTCCCGAGGTCTCTCCTCGTGCTCTTTACCCCTTTCCTATCAACTGGAGGTTGATGACCGAAGAAGTCCTTCGGGAGCTGAAAGTGGTTAAGGAGCACGTGACCGACCTCAATATGCCCGCTCCCGCCATCGCCGGGAAGGACTCCTGGCTGGTCAAGCTCCTTAAGGGGGAGACTTCTTTCGAAACTTTTGCCGAAAGTGAGTAATCTTCCATCCCTTTATACTTTTTCCTCGGACTTACACTGATATTTCTTCTCTTTTTCAGAGATGGGCGATGGGGCTGCCGCTTATTACAAGGCCCTCTTTTCTGGCCAAGTGGAGAAGGGGGAGCAGACAAAGAAGGCGGCTTCCCGAAGAAGGAAGACGACAGGGGCGGGACCCTCGGCGAAGCGAGCTAGGAAGGCTCTCCAGCCTTCTCAGCCAGAGCTTTTGGAAGAAGAAGCTGGCGAAGACGCTGGTCTTGTTGAAATTCCACCGGCCGAGGTCCCCGCTACTTCCGCCGAGGTGCCTCCTCCCGACCTCGAGGCCCCCAGAAACACTGTAGTGGTAGAAGTACCCACCGCCGAGGAGCGGTACCGGCAGAAGGGTAAGGGTCTTTCTTCCGAGGGGCCCGAGGATCCCGAGGACACTGTCTCCGAGGTTCCTCCAGGTATGCCTTTAGGCGAAGTTCAGCTCCTTTTCCTTTCGCGAATTTTTCTTCTGCTCCTAACTTCCTTCTCACTTTCAGGGGAGCCTCTTACTGCTGGCTGGAGGGCCATTCATGAGAGGAAACGGGCCCTGCGCGATGCCACAATCCCTGAGGGGAAGATCCCCTTGGAGCCCTTTTGGACAATCACAGAGGATATGAATTTGTTCTCCGACGATTGTCCGAAGATGACAAAAGAGATTTGGAAGGGGATCACCACTGACGCCTTCTTCCGGGCCATTGCGGCGGCTCACCCGGGGGATAATACCCTCGCCGCAAAAGTCACCGAGCATGCTGCTCAGGTATAGTCTTTACACTTTTTTCCTCAATTTTCTAAGTGTTTAGACTTGTACTAACCTGGACTTTTGCCTTGCCGTAGCTGCTGGAGTACGCTGGTTATCTCCGAGTTCGGGTGGCAGACAGGCTGCCTCCAAGGATGCGACTTCGCGGGAACTCAGTGAAGCGAAGGCTTCGCTTGCGAAGGTGATTGCCAGTAACCAGCAGCTGACAGCGGATTGTTCTCAGCAACTTGCTGCCGTTCGGGAGGAGTTCTCGAAGAAAAGAGAAGAACTTGAAAAGGACTCCTCCCGGAAGATTGCCGACCTCGGCGACCAAGTAAAGGGGCTGCTCGCCGCCAACGAAGATCTTGTCAAGGACAAGGCTGTTTCCGACAGTCTTGCGTCGAGGTTGACGGACGAGAACACTGCTCTTCAAGCCGAGGTCGAGGCTCTGAAGAAGGAGTCCGGAGAGACGCTGGGGATAAGCGAGCTCGAAGAGGAGGTTGCTGAGCTGAGGGACGAGGTCAATGTCCTTGGCGTTCAAAAACGTACTTCTGATGACATGGCCAAGGTCGCCTTTCAGGACGGCTTCTGCCTCGCTCGGCACCAGGTGCTGCAGAGGTTCCCAGATTTGGACCTCTCTTTTCTGGAGGGCCTAAATATTCCTGAGGGACCTCGGTGGCAGTGGTCCAAGGTCGAGCATCTGAAGCTTCCTGGTCTTCGTCCGCCCGGCTCTCCCTAGTTTGTTTTAGGGCTCCTCTTATTTTTCTCCTTCGTGCTCCTTCTTTGGACACTTCTTTTGTAAGGCAGCGTTTGCTCTAAATGAACAATCTTTTGGCTAAGTCCTTTCTTGCAAGTTTCTTCATTTCCACTGTCCCGAACACGTTTGCTTCAAGAGACTTTCGGAAAACCTGCAACCAAAGAAACTTTTTACCTTCCTTTGTCCCGAGTGTGCTCGCTCAAGAGACTTTCTGGAAAGTTTGTAAAAATTTGGCTAAGTCTTTTGCAGGCTTTTTGTTTCCTTTTATCCCGAACATGTTCGCTCAAGGGCCTTCGGAAAACCTTCAGCCAAATTTTTCTGTCTTCCTATTGTCCCGAGCATATTTGCTCAAGGGACTTAGGAAAATTTTCACGAGATTGCTCATTCCCCTTTTCCCGAGCACGTTCGCTCAAGGGTGTTCGGAAATTACCTCTGCTTTTGTTTTGGCGTGTACTTTTGCGAGATTCTTGCTTTCCCTTTTTCCCGAGCATGTTCGCTCAAGGGTGTTCGGAAAATTTTCTCTGCACTGATTATGCCGAGTACTTTTCCAAGATTCTTGTTTCCCATTTTTCCCGAGCATAGTGGCTCAACGGACTTCGGGAAGTCATATCTGCTTTTTTCGTGGCGAGCACCTTCGCGGAATTTTGTCCTGGACAATTTGGTATACTTAAAAATTTTCTCAAGACCATTCTTCTCCGGACCATCCTGTACTTAGAATATTTTTTGTGCGATATATTTCTTCCGCTCAACCTTAGGCGTAGAATTTTTTCAGGGCGTCTGAATGCCAAGTGTTTTTCAATTCTACGCCTTCGGCGTCGCCAAGCTTGTACACGCCTTTTCGTACTTCGGCGAGAACCAGATAAGGTCCTTCCCAATTTGCGCGAAGTACTCCGTGAGATGGCCTTCGGGGTGCAAAGTCGGCCTTTCGGAGAACGAGGTCTCCTTTTTTGATTTCTTTTGGCCTGGCTTTTAAGTTGATAGCCGCGGCCACTCTTTGCTGGAAAGCTTTTCTTCTCAGCTCGGCTATTTCTCTGTGTTCGGCCACAAGGTCGAGCTTAGTTCTCAGACCGAGGTCGTTTCCGCCTTCATCAAATACTTGCACCCGTATTGAAGGCTGAACTATCTCTATTGGGATAATGGCCTCTGTTCCGAAGACGAGTGAGAAGGGAGTTTCCCCTGTGGCTCTTCGTGGCGTCGTTCGGTAGCTCCACAATACACTTTGGAGTTCTCCTGGCCATTTCCCCTTGGCTTCCCCAAGTCTCTTTTTCAGGCCATCTTTTATGGTCCTGTTTGATACTTCCACCTGCCCATTGCTTTGGGGGTGAGCTACTGGGGCGAAGTGCATCTTTATTCCGAGGTCGCTGATGAATTCCTGGAATCCTTTGTCTATGAACTGGGATCCATTATCAGCTACTAGTACCCTCGGTATGCCAAATCTGCATACGATGTTCTTCCATACGAACTTCTGCACTTCTTTTGCCGAGATAGTTGCTAGTGGTTCTGCCTCTACCCACTTTGAGAAATAGTCCACTGCTACCACGCAGAATTTCACGCCTCCGGGCGCTGTGGGGAGTGGCCCAATGAGGTCTATACCCCAGACTGCGAAGGGCCAAGGATAGTCTGCCGACGTTACCATTTCCGAGGGTATCCTCTGGATTTTTGCATGTCTCTGGCAACTACCGCACTTCTGGACGAACTGCCTTGCGTCCTTTCTCAGGGTAGGCCAGAAGTATCCTTGGCGGAGTATCACTGCTGCAAGGGCATCAGTTCCAATGTGCGAGCCGCACAGGCCTTCATGGACTTCTTCGAGGACCATCTCAGTATCCTCTTCGCCCACACATCTCTGCAGCGGATTTGCATATCCTTGCAGATATAACTCTTCACCAATCAGGAAGAATCTTCCGGCGCGTCTTCGCAGTCTTGCAGCATTGCCGGCGTCTTCGGGAAGCTCATTCTCTGCGAGGTATCTCTTTATGGGGTCCTTCCACCCCATTCCCGAGGTTGTTACGCTTAGCACGGAGATGCTTGGATGGTCTAGCACCTCGGTGTATGTTTTGGACTTCGCTAAGCAATCTGCCTCAGTGTTATTCCGCCGGGGTACATTTTCGATCCGCACGGCGTCAAACTCTTGGATGAGTTTTCTTACCAGCTCGTGGTATTTTGCCAAGATTGGGTCCTTCGCCCCATAATCTCCTGCCGTCTGCCGAACTACCAGCTGGGAATCGCTGTGAGCCCTTAAGTTTCTCACGCCAATCTTTCTGGCCAAGCGTAATCCCGCTATGAGGGCTTCATACTCAGCCACATTATTGGTGACGTTGAAGCTGAACTTGATAGCCTTCATCACCTCTAGGCCTTCGGGTCCTCTGATAACTATTCCAGCTCCCTGGTGTACGGACCCCGAGGCTCCGTCAACATGCAAGGTCCATTCTGGCTCACCTTCTTTCGGATCTGAGTGGTTCTCCTCAGTGGTGGGTATTTCGGCGATAAAATCTGCCAATGCTTGGGCTTTTATGGCCTTCCGAGGCTCATACGTGATTTCGTGTTCGCCAAGCTCTATGCACCACTTGGAGAGCCTTCCCGAATGATCAACTCTCTTCATAACATCCCGTAGTGGTAGACTACTTCGGACGATGATGGGGTGAGCCTGGAAATATGGTCGCAGTCTTCTTCCTGCAAGCACCAAGGCGTATATAGCTTTTTGAAGCAAAGGGTACCTGACTTCGGCGCCATGCAGGGACTTGCTGACGTAGTAGACCGGCCATTGTTTCGGCCCTTCTTCTTTCACCAGGACCGAGCTCACGGCCTTTTCTGTGACAGCGAGGTACAGTACGAGGGGTTCTCCCTCCCGAGGTTGTCGCAGAGTCGGCAGGCTGGCCAGGTAGACTCTGAGTTCTTCCCAGGCCTTTTGGCAATCTTCATCCCAGGGATGATTGTTTCTTCCGAGGTCGCCTTCCATCTTTGCTGCCTTTGTGAGGACTTTGAAGAAAGGTCTACACCTATCTCCGTACCTGGAAATAAACCTGCTCAGAGAGGTTATTCTTCCGGTTAGTCTCTGCACGTCTTTAACTGTGGCAGGAGTTCGGAACTCAAGCAGAGCCTTAATCTTCTCAGGATTGGCGTCGATGCCTCTTTCGGATACCATGTACCCAAGGAATTTTCCCGACGTCACCCCAAAGATACACTTCTCGGGGTTAAGGCGAATCCCGAACGCTCTGAGCTTTTGGAAGGTTTCCTCCAAATCTGCAACGTGGTAGCCGGGCAGCTTGCTTTTTACTATCATATCATCAACATATACTTCCATGTTTCTCCCCATTTGGTCTTTAAAGACCTTGTTCATCAGTCTCTGGTAGGTGGCTCCTGCATTTTTCAGCCCGAAGGGCATTCTGATATAGCAGTACGTTCCTCCCTCGGTGATGAAGGCAGTTTTCTCTTCATCTTCGGGGTCCATCCTTATCTGATGGTAGCCGCTGAAGGCATCTAGGAAGCTCAGGAGCCCGTATTCGGCCGTTGAATCTACCAGTTGATCTATTGGCGGGAGGGGAAATGAGTCTTTCGGGCAAGCATCGTTCAAGTTTCTGAAATCAATGCACATCCGGAGTTTGCTGCTACCTTCTTTTTTGGCAATGACCACGTTGCTTAACCATTCGGGGTATTTTACCTCCCTGATAACTTCAGCATCCAATAGGCGCTGGACTTCGGTTTTCACGAAGTTGCTTTTGTGGGTTGAGATGCTTCGTTTCTTTTGCCTGATAGGTTTTGCTTCCGGGCTTACTTTGAGGCTGTGCTGTATTATGCCAGGGTTCACTCCTGGCATGTCTTTCGGCGAGTAGGCAAACAGATCTTTATTTTTTAGCAGAAAGGATACAAGATTTTCCTTATCACCTTTGGCCAAGCTCTTCCCTATTCGGGTAGATTGTCCTGGGACAAGATCTACTGCTTCCGTTTCTGCTTCTGCGGGATCTCCTTTTTTGCCTTTCTCCTGCGCCTTTGCCTCCACCGTTTGTGTAGAGCTGTTTGCCGGAGCCTTTCATGTTTTTACAAACACCTTTCTTACCTCGGCTTGGTCGATGAAGACCTCTGCATCTCCATCCTTGGTGGCAAATGTGACAGTCAAGTACTTCACATCGGGGCGAATGTGCAGGTTCCCCTGAGTCTGCCTTCCAAGGATGGCGTTGTACGAAGACGGGACGTCCATGACGATGAATCTTGCCATTGTGGACGCGTACAACTCAGCTGCTCCATCTACCGAAGTGCCTTTCATCATCAAAGGGAGGTCGATCCATCCGAGGACGGGTAGTTCGGATGGCCCAACGCCGAAGGTGGGCATGGTGACAGGTTTCAGCTCGCTGCTGGAGATGCCCAAGCTCGGCAGTAAGTGCGAGAATAGGACGTCAGCATTTGAGCCATCATCAAGCAACACTCTCTTGACGTCCCAGTTCCCTATTCTCGCCATTATCAGCAGTGGGTCGTCGTGGGGGAAGATGACAGTGGAGCCATCTTTGCGAGCCAATTTCTTTGATGGACTTTGATACTCCATAACCGCAATTTCTCTGGCCTTCCGCTTTCTTTCCGAGGATGGGAGCCCCGTGGTGATGGTTTGGATGACCACTACTGGAGGTGGAAGGCGCCTTTTTGGACTTCTGTTTCTCCGCCTGTCGGAGTCATAGTCCTCGTTTTCGGCCCTCTCTTCCTCCTCTTTTCTGCCCTTTGGGGAGGGCATCCACAGGTACTTGCGAAGTTGGCCCTGTTTGATCAGCGACTCTATGTACTTCTTCAGCTGGAAGCAGTCTTCGGTGTCATGACCGTGGTCGCGATGAAACTGGCAGAACTTCTTGGCATTCTTCTTATTATCGGCGGCCATGGCCTTTGGCCGCCGAATCTGCGTCCCTTGCCTTTCCAGCGCCATGAGAATGTTGGTCCGTGTCGTGCTCAAGGGTGTGAAACTTTGAGGTTTCTTTCCTCGCATTCGCCGTGGTCGACCTGTATGTTCAGAAAGATGCCGAGCTTGCTGGCTGGACCCTTCGGCACGGTGATGATCAGACTTCGGCCCCGCCATCCTCAATTCCTCGGCTGTCATGTGCTGCTCTGCCCTTCGGTAAAATTCTCCGAGGGTCTCCGGGGGGTCCTTTGAGAACTCGTAGAACAGCTGTGAGTCACGCCGAAGGCCCCGTGTCATAGCGAGGATGCGGATTTCGGGCCGGAAGTCCGGGACGCTGAGTGCTTCCCTGTTGAATCGTTCGACATAGTCTCGGATCGTCTCTCCGTTTCTCTGCTCTATGTCGAACATCTGTACAGGCATTTTGGCCGTCGGCCTGCTCCCAATGAACTGCTGGGTAAAGGCTGTGGACAACTCCTGAAACTCAGTGATAGTCCCTGGGGGCAACGAATTGTACCATGCTGTTGCTGGGCCCGTGAGGGTGACTTCAAAGCATTTGCACATGGTAGCGTCATCAGCTCCGTGCATTATCATGCTCCGCCTGTACTTCGTCAGATGGGCCTGTGGATCAGTCCGGCCATCATAGATCTCCAGCCTAGGCACTCTGAAGTCGCCTGGCATAGCTGCCTCAACGACGGTGTGAATAAACGGGGAGCCATCTTCGCATAATGCCCCCGACAGCCTGTCCCAAACGGGTTTTCTGGTCACTTGCTTCTCCACTCTGTCCAGCCGTGCCAATATCCTTTCCATAAGCGCAGTGGCGCTAGGACCATTTTCGCTGGAGGGAGATCGACGGCGCCTTTTCGGGGAGCGAGTTCGGCGCGGAGGGGTCAGGGCCCTCGCCTCGGGCGACGAACTGCTTCGCTGTGAGACTCTCGGTCGCTTGGACCCGGTTTGTCCCACAGGCCGTTTCCCGAGGGCTATATCTTCTGTGGATGATTCTCCGCGAGGATCTCCACTTTCTGAACTGCGGTGTGTAGACTTGGGGCTTCTCTCCCGAGGGCGTGTTGATGAGGAGGGTTTCTGGGCCTGTGACTGCTGTGGCCATCTTCGGTCGATCTGCTGAGTCATTTCAGCAACGACCGAGCGCTGAAAGTCCCTCAAGAAGCTCATGGTGATTACCAGAGGGCGGTCCTCCTCGGGCGTAGAAGTCTCTGGGAGTGTCTGCTCAGCAGCCGGTTGTATCTCAGGCGCGGACGAGGACCTTGGGAGTCCCTTGTCCTTAGAACGCCGAGTCTCAACGACGGCAATCTGCGAGCGGGTTCCCACAGACGGCGCCAAATGATGGCCTAAGGCCTCATCGTTCTGAGTCATGATGACTGTTGAGGAGACTTCTAGGAGGAAGAACGCCTGGAAGGTGGATCGCCCCAAGGAGAGTACCTGAAAAGCTGGTAAACAGGGTTAGGAGGCCCCCGGAGTGTTTTTCCGGGGGGGGAGCCTCCGACGCCCAAGTCAGTGGTGGCCGGAAGAAGGAGAAAGTCACTAGCTCAAAGAGAAAGGCAGAAAAGTCTCGCCTGGTATTTTCTCAGAGTGTGGGAGCTGTATATCCGGCCTGCCAACCTCCTGTCAAGTATTTATTTCCTGTATATATAGGAATACCTAGCCCGTTCAGATCATGACACGTGTGCGGTCGGATGCTCCTGAACGTCTGGGCGTAGGGGACAGATAGTTGGTAACTAGATGGCCTCGAGCCTTGTGCTGAGACGGGCCATGATATGATTCTGATGGCGTCTGCGCGTCAGGGCGACTTTTTACGTCTGTGGTGGGACGTGTCAGAGGCTTCCTTAAATGCTTCCTTAAATGCGCCTGCCGTACTCCCGAGGTCCCTGGGCGAGGTCGTCCTCTAGTTCGGACAGAGCCTCTTCGGGAAGCCTACCCTCAGTTCGGGGGTTCCCAGTTCCAGGGGGTTCCGCCTTCGGGGATATCATATTCGGTCAGCAATGTCTGGTGCCACTTTTCCGAAGGCGCGTTGTTCACAACCTTGGGGGGCGAATGGAGTCCTCAAGTTTTACTGGCGTGCCGAGGCTCGGAGCTCTCAGGCTATCTCCCGAGGTGCATGATTCCACCTATTCCCGGGAAGCGCCAGTTCTTCTGGCCGTTGTTGTGGCAGGGTATTCGGCCAGATTGAGGCGACAGCCTTTGGCTATCAGGAAAGATTAATAAAAACAAGATAAGCTCTTTACCTACCAAAATAGCTCCAAAACTGAGCTCACTCCATGGTCAAAGCAATCATTCCTTTGCTCTCCAAGTTATTAAGAACACTCCTTCACTTAAGAGCTCTTATCTCAAATTTTTCTTGGAATTTTTGGAAATTTTCTTGAGGGTGCAAGGTTTTGGATGAAAATGGAGAAAAGAAGGAGAAAATAAAAGAGTTTTTGCTGTTTGGAAGTGAGGAACTGGCTTGAAGATAATAGGATATGGAGAGGAGAGATAGAATTGTAAGGATGGCTGCTTTACATGGGTAATTATGGTCTAAATCCATAAACCAATGAATTGGGAGTTTCTCCCACATTTTAGGTTGCCAAAATTGGGCCCCTCTTAACATGTTTCTTACCTTGAAGCGCCCATGGGGAGGTTTAGGAGAAAAGGGTCTTTTAGGTCTTCAAACTATTAGGCAAAAGCATTGATTCTCCATAAAATACTTCTTGATGTTTCCTTTTGAAATAAAACTCTATCTTGGCTTTCCTCCAAAACCAGCCATTCCAAAGCCTGCCATTGATCAAAGTTGACTATAATTTTACCATTTTGACTCATTTGACCAGGTTTGACCAAATAAAATTACCGAAATGCCCTTCTTAGCTTCACTTGCAAGAAAAGTCTCAAACTTGGTCAATTTAACTTCAAACATCACCAAAATTCACCAAATAGTTTCAAACACCATTTATTATCTTCTAAAACCCATTTTGACCATGTTGGACCTCAAAATTACCATTTTTCCCATCATTGATTCTTTAGCAAGAAAAAGGCCTATTCTTGGCCAAATTGAGGTCAAACTTAATCAAGATGTTCACTTAACTTCTAGAAACAAAATTCCATTTTGCTTGGCCAAAGTTTCACATTTGAATGTCCAAATTACTATTTTTCCCCTAGTTGCTCTTATTCCTAAACAACTTGAATTTCTGCTTCTATAAACTTTAAAGACTACCAAGACTTGTGTGTTGGCTTAATCTATCTTACTAGTGAAATTAAATGAATAATCAAGTAATTAAATAAAATTAATTACTTGATAATTGGAGGGTTCTCACACTAAGGATGAAGGTGCCCTAAAGCCAATCGGCGCACGAAGAATGAGGTGTACTAACCCAGTAGCACTACAATGTAAATAACCCAAGGAGCATGCCTAACCTCTGAAAGGGCATAAGACCATGGTTAATGCCTAAAGGCTAATGATCAAGGTGTGCTAAAGCATACCATCATACTAAGATCAAGAATGGAACCCCTGCCTTAAGGGTCATGACCAACGTTAAGCATGTATTAAAGGCATGCAGTTAATCCATGATTTCAGTGAGTAGTCAAATGACCAAAGAGCAAAGCCTGAGGGGCATTAAGTTGCCATTGCACACCAAGGCCAAGTGATTTATCACCACTTGAGGTAAGGGGTAACACAAACACTAAGAACTTGCTAGACCATGGGGTACTAACTAAAGTGCAACCAAGTTAAGAGAGCAGTGTTTCCACCCAAAGGTCAAATAAGGCCTAAAGAAAAAACTTGGGTAGGGACCATTTAAGATTGATTGCATGGAATCCAAGGAAGAACTAAAATGGGAGCTATTTGCTTAGTGCATGGAAAGAAATTAAGGGCAAAAGGTAAGTGTATGCCTAAGGTCATGGCTCGAATAAGCCTAAGCTCAAGAACATGTCAGCCACCAAGGAAGCATCGCTAGTACTTAAAGGCAACCAAAAAGACTACATGGACTAATGAAGCAGTCAAGGAGCCATCGATAAAGAGAGGTACCTTAAGTTTACAACATAATAGTAACTAGTTTGTTATTTCACTATTAAGTCTGTGGTTGTGACTAGCCTGCCTAGAAAACTAGGATCATGAAAAGAGTATAGGTAAGTTAACCCATAGAATCACAAAAATGCATGGTTGGTTGAGGTCATTCATGTTATAGTTCGTGACGAATTGATTTTAGCTTTTAGGCAATGATTGCAAGACTTCATCAACAGCAAACTCTTTCTGAAGAGCAAGTCCCAAACTCTCAAGATTCTCAATGTACCCAATCATCTTGAGCACATGAGGGCCCACGGGACTTCTTTCAGATGCACTAAAACAATGCCTTAGAGGTCTCAAACCTTTCATGCCTAGCTTGCTCTTGGAAGAGCATTTTGAGATGTTCGATCATAACGAACGCCCCCATGTTTTTATGTTGCTTCTGAAGCTCAGATTCCATGGTAATAAGCATGAGGCAAGCAACATCCATACTATCATCAGAATGCCTCTTGTGAGCATCCCTTTTAGCTCTTAGAACAATGGCAGGAGGCTCATTTGGAATCGGTTGCACTTGGACATAAGCCTTTCTCTCTTGCTTGAGGACAGTCCTCAATTTTTGGTACCATTTGAGAAAGTTGGTCCTATTCAGTTTTTCCTTCTCAAGGATCGATCGCAATGAAAGTGTCGATGTGTTTTGTGCCATGCTTATCTACAATAGTAAATATGCAGTGTAAGAGTCATGCATTTTAGTTCATTTAATAAGGAATTTTATTAAATGATACTCCCACTATTTTCCTCAAAATAGTAACCCTCGATATTATTTTGCAACACCTCGATGCTAGGGTATTCTAGTGGGCCCAAACAACTCTAATCCAAACCAAGCTAGGGTTTTGCAACTATTGCAAGAATCCTAATCCATTTAGCTATCTCATACCAATCAATTTCAGGTTAATCTTATTAACCAATTTGTGTTGTTTATTTATATATGTCATATATTCGTTACGAGTTCCGGTTTCATGCATCATGAATCAATCAAATTAATCCTGACCGAAAGCAACCAAACACACAATATCATGCGATTCAACATTCAATCCCGATTTAGGGTTTCACCAGTAGCTCTAATACCACTATAGGGTTTTAGGAGCCAAACAAGCGTAGTGAAATTTAATCGAAACCTTCCAGGATCCAAGTGAAACAGGTTAAGCCTGATGTTTGAAAATTTTCATACCTAATTTCGGTTGAGATCTCTCACCCAACAGTAGAGTCAAATCACAAAACCTGAATAGTTGACATGTTTAAGCTCTCTATGGTATCCACACGAGCCTTTCAGGATCTCCACGATTCCACCATGTCCCGACAGATTCGTTTCTCTTATGCTCGCAGTGATAGGTTGCGTCCTCCAAGGAATAGCAAGAGAAGGGTGCGGCTGTCTCTTTTTGGGAGGCTAGGGCAATGCTACAAATTTCTCACTATATGTTGTATTTATAGTGATATTCAACTTCCAGTCCTAATGGGTTTCAAAGCCCTAATCCAATTAGGCTTTAATTTCAGGCTTAATAATGGCTCAACTTTTAGGCCAATTATTAACACGAAATTATCATGAAACCATAACCCAAATAATTAGCCCATGCACTCTAATAATCCAAATAGGCTTTATGTGTGTGACCCAATAGGCTCTTACCACGTTGGTAAAGATCATAAATCACGTTTACGATCATAAGCAGTGAGCAGTGTCTAATAACACATCATTGCTATCTAAGTGACAAGACTGCTGGTGATTCGACGAAACCTTTACGATCATTACCCATATATGCCATTGTCCCTTTGTCTAAGATATCAAGACTAAGCACGAGACATGGAATGTGTCACTCACGTATAGCCCAATCTTTGGTTTTTTTATTACCGAGTAGAATAACTTAAACTGATGACATTGATAATGTTACCCACTCTGGGGTAGTCCAATTATGGTACTAAAATTGTGCATTTAGACTCCCAGGATTGGTAATGTTCTGTAGGCCATCAGAACATTACCCTTAGTGTGCATACCCAAGTGGCCCTCTTGGGCATTATGTAAACACATGCATATTGGTCCAACCATCACACACATATTCACATTCCATGCACACTATGGCAGCAAAGAAGAAAAACACTAGCACAAGTCTAAATCTTGGCTACCACACACTAGGCAATCTTGTTAAGTTCCAGTGATCAACCACTGCACCTGTAACTTCCACTAATAAACTATATCATTCTAGCCATGTACTCCCTTGTTTTATTTGCTCCCTTATCAAGTAGAGACTTACAGCAAACCAAGGAATTTTTTTTTCATGTCAATAGCCCATCTATGGCCAAGTTATGAATTTTTTAAGTTGGTTACAAAATTCTGACCAAATGAACAGTAACTTAGCCACATTTGCAACGTCATATCTTTGCCTACAGGGCGCTAAATTCAGAAATTCCAAATTCATTCAACCTCTAGATGTTCTCTAGTTTTGGTCAAATTTTCATACTAAAATTCATTCTCCCCAGGGAGATATTTTGAGTGCAAAGTCAAAATTCTGGTCACTTTATGACCATTTTGCCCATTCAAAATTTCATAAGTGTGCAAACACTTCATGCACATAGGGAAAACCCTCCAAGGTTATCCCATATATATCCATTACATACAGGAAATACATTCCCTTGCATTTAACAATCCTATGTGGCTAAAATAGAATTTACAAGTAAGCAGCCCATAATTCACACTTAGGCAGCTTTGCACCACATCACTTATATAGCCAAAACATTACTCAAATATTCACATACTTGTCTCATTTTACATACTCTACATATACATGCACTACATAATGGTCTTAACTTAGCTAAATACACACCCTAAGTTACAGGAGTGCCTGAGAAACAGTGGACTCCAGAAACAGGATGCTGGACAACTGTTGCATGCCACAATATGCACCACCATTAAAAATAACAAATGTGCTCCTAAAATCCCCAAAATTTCAAGATCATAACTAGAAAAATGGAAGTTCATGTACCTAAAATTTCAGATCAAAACTCAAACCAAAAATTTAGTTTGAACGTGATCTTTCTCCTGGATCTAAAATGACAGAATTGAAGGGAGTAAGTTTCATTGAGAAACTTAGTAAGGGTAACACTTGGTTTCAATAGGCAATGTAACCATCATTAAAACCTGCATCCAAAGACACTAAAACACAAAAACCACAATTCATATATACAAGATATAGCAACCAAATGTAGCAGCCATTCACAACAAACAAACACATGAAATGTGGCAGCAACATATACCATAGGTCAGTCCATAAAACACATAATAAACATAACCAAATCACTATGGAAGCCCTCCTCAAGCTAAAGCTTGGTCTTAGGAGGATTTTAACACTAGTTAGTACTAAATTTGGGCTCTAGAAACCCTCACTTCACTTCCATCTTTGTGCACTTCACACTAGGTCACAAAACCTTCACTAAGTGCACTCCCCTCACTAAGCTTGGTTCATCAATCTCATGCCTCTCTTCTAAGCTTAGCCCTAGCTCCATGGTTGCTTGAAAATACATAAAAAAACCCATGAGAGCAATTGAACCCTTACCTAGATAGGTATGCTGAAGTTGGAGCTTGATCCTAGGTGCACTCAAGCAATAGCACCAAATAGCTTCGAATTGTGCTTCCCTGACTTCAATTTCAATCAATTGCAAGTTTGAAGGTGTGGTGGCTATGGAGGAAGTGTAGTTGTGTTCTTGGGCAAGAGGAGGATGAAAATGAGAGAGGGATAGGTGATTTGGCCACTTAAATGGGCTTAAATAAGCTTAAGGGCACAAAACACACTTAAACAAGCTTAACCTTGCTTTATGTCATTTTCCTTCTCAATAATTATGGTTTCTTTGTCTTAAAATCATTGGTACACATATGCCCAACATTTTTGACTATTTATAAAGTCTTGGCTACCTCCCCCATGGTGGGATAACCCCACGATTCCACCCTTTCACTTAAGTCAAAAGCTTGAACACCTTAAGGTTTAAACTAGGACATTTAGGTCCTTAATGCCTTTAGTGTTTCCTTTGTCCAAACTTGCCTTCCATGAGCAATTTGGTCCTCCAATAGCACTTTCATACCATTCATGTCCTTCCCATAACTCTCCAAGTCTGTTGCTTGAAAGTTTTGCAATTGAGTACCCAAATTTCCAAAACATTACAAAAAAGTCCATAGGTTGCTTGACAAACAAGCAATCCTTAAGGATTTTCTTGGGGGCCAAGTTACCAACTTGGAACATTTTTAAGGAGCTGTTGATCATGCCTTTTACCTTCCACATTTCAATCATTATGGTGGGAATTACACAATATAATGGTTTTTGGCCATTATGACAGACTCGTAATTCTCCCATTTTTGTGTGGTGGTAACAGATATCATATATTAACTCATTCAAGCATGGCCATGCATTTTCTAAGTCTCACTCTATCAAGGGAGCCAAAATATATCACTCCCATTACATAGGAGGGACGGATCCCATCTTGATCATACGAAACCTTCCACATGATATGTGACATACCCAATGACCTCCTTCAAGTTCACTCAATTACGAGCAACAAAGGGAAGTATCAAAGTATATGACTCACTTGTAGGGAACCTTGATAACCTTAGGTCAAAGGACTACATATACCATGATCACTATGAGAATCACTTATGACACTCACATAATAATCCATGTAGCGTTCTCATGATGGGTTGGTCCAGTACACAAGTTCTCCAACTTGTACCCATATGTAGACTACATATCTCACATTAGTATCCACATATTCTAGTCATTATGTATTATTGTAACCCGCTCCATGATAATACTAGACCAGGGACATTAAGAATAACATTAGTCTAGGGTTACAATTATGTTTATTACGTTATCCAGAAACAAAACAACAAACATAAATGCTAGATTAATGCCTTAATAAAATATGATCACTCAATGTGGAAAAATAAAATTATCTTATGATCGGCTTTTGGGCACAACACTAACAATCTCCCACTTGCACTAAAGCCAATCATCCATGTATTTAATATCGATGGACCTAGAATCATTGTCATGCTCCTGCTGAGTAAGGGGCTTTGTTAACGGATCAACAATGTTGCTGTCTATTGAAGTCCTACATATCCTCACATCACGCTTCTCAATGATCTCCCTGATGAGATGATAACGTCAAAGTATATGTTTGGATCGTTAGTGAGATTGAGGTTTCTTAGCCTGTGCGATTGCTCCATTGTTGTCAGAACAGAGCTCTATCGGGTCGGCAATGCTTGGAACCACTCCAAGTTCAGTGATGAAATTCTTGATCCAAACTGGCCCTTCGTAGCATCAAAGGTGGCAATGTACTCAGATTCTATTGTAGAGTCGACTATTGTCTCTTACTTTGAACTCTTCCAGCTCACATCACCACCACCAATATAAAACACATAACTAGATTGCTTTCTTAAATCATCCTTATCGGATTGGAAGCTAGCATCGGTGTAACCCTTTACAATGAGCTCATCTTCACCTCCAAAGACCAAGAATGCATCCTTAATCCTTCATAAGTATTTAAGGATGTTTTTAACAGCTGTCCAGTCACTCTCACCAAGGTTTGATTGGTACCTACTCGTCATGCTCAAGGCATATGAGACATCGGGACGAGTACATATCATGGCATACATGATAGATCCAATTGCTAAGGCATATGGAATCTTGCTCATGCGCTCTCTCTCCTCGGGTGTACTTGGACACTGAGATCTAGAAAGAGTTATACCATGTGACATGGGCAAGAATCCTTTCTTAGAATCTTGCATGCTAAACCTCTTTAGCACCTTGTTAATGTATGTACTTTGACTTAGGCCAAGAAGCTTTCTAGATCTTTCTCTATAGATCCTGATGCCTAACACATAGGTGGCTTCACCTAAGTCCTTCATAGAGAAACATTTCCTTAGCCAAGTCTTTACAGACTACAGCTCAAGAACATCATTCTCAATGAGTAGTATGTCATCTACATACAACACCAAGTAGACAATAGCGCTCCCACTAACCTTCTTGTAGACACAAGTTTCATTTTCATTTTTTATAAAAGCAAACTCTTTGATTGCTTCATCAAAACAAAGATTCCAACTTTGAGAAGATTGCTTCAGTCCATAAATGGATCTTTGCAACTTGTACACTTTATTGGCATTCTCAAGAGTGACAAAACCCTCAAGCTGGGTCATGTACACATCCTTAAGTAGCTTTCCATTTAGGAACACAATTTTGACATCCATTTGCCATATCTCATAATCATAGTGTGCAGCAATAGCCAATAAGATTCAGATGGATTTAAGCATTGCAACTAGTGAAAAAGTCTCATCCTAGTCAATACCATGAATTTGCTTGAAACTTTTTGCAACCAATCATCCCTTAAAGGTAATCACATTACCATCCATGTCAGTTTTCTTTTTTATAACCCATTTGCACCCTATAGGTTTTACTCCTTTAGTATGGGTTAACCAAAGTCCATACTAGGTTTTCATACATGGATTCCATCTTGGACTTCATGGCCTCTAGCCACTTCTCAGAGTCAAGCCCCAACATAACTTGTTGGTAGGTTGTGGGCTCATCTTGATCTATGAGCATCACATCGCCAATGTGAGTCACAAGAAATCCATATCTCTCAGGCTGACGCCAAATCCTACTAGACCTACGTAGGCTCTGTGCTATAGGAACAAACTCTTGAACCACAATATCTTATGGTGTCTGTTCATGTTCCATTTCAGATTCGATGTCCCCTTGTTGTTCTTAAATTTATTCAAGTTCTACTTTCCTCCCACTGGTTCCTTTAAAGAAAAACTCTTTCTCTAGAAAAATGCCAGTTCAAGCAATAAACACTTTTTGCTCAGAAGGATTGTAGAAATAGTAACCCTTTGTTTCTTTGGGATACCCAATAAAGAGACATTTATGAGATTTGGGCCTTAGCTTGTCAGAGAGTTAACATTTTGCATAAGCATCACAGCCCCAAATATTCATAAAAGACAAACTAGGACGCCTCCCACTCCATATCTCATATGGTGTCTTTTGAACCGATTTAGATGGAACTCAATTTAGTGTAAATGCAGTTGTCTCTAGAGCATGTCCCTAAAAGGAGTTTGGAAGGTCAGCTTGACTCATCATAGATCAAACCAAGTCTAACAAAGTTCAATTTCTCCTTTCAGATACACTAATCCATTGAGGTGTACCAGGTGGAGTGAGTTGTGATACTATACCACACTCCTTTAGATAGTCAAGGAATTCTTGATCCAAGTACTCTCCACCTCGATCTGATCAAAGTACTTTGATACTCTTCTCGAGTTTATTATCTACTTCATTATTGAATTCTTTAAACTTTTCAAAGGATTCTAACTTGTGTCTCATGAAATACACATAGCCATATCTACTGAAGTCATCAGTAAAGGTAATGAAGTATTGGAAGCCTCCTCTAGCATGTGTAGACATAGGTCCACATACATCACTATGTATGAGTCCTAGTAAGTCATTAGCCTTTCACTTTGCCCTGTGAATGGGGCTTTGGTCATCTTGCCTAACAAACATGACTCATATGTCTCATATGATTCAAAATCAAATAAGCCCAGGAGTCCATCCTTATGGAGCTTGGATATGCGGGTCTCATTTATATGGCCCAAGCGACAACGCCAAAGATAGGTCGGGTTTGAATCATTCAATCTGACCTTCTTGTTATTCACATTATAGATTGGATTTTTGAGTTCTAGAACATACAACCCATTGCTAAGTTATGCACTACCATAAAAGATTTCATTCAAATAAATAGAACAACATTTTTCCTTTATTATAAATGAAAAACCTTTCTTATCCAAGTAAGAAATAGATATCAAATTTCTACTAATAGTAGGCACAAATTTCCACTAGGTAAAGTGAGAACATAAGTCCCTACAGCTAACAAAGTAACCCTTGCTCCATTTCCAACACGTAGGTCCACTTCATCTCAGGCCAATCTTCTACTCCTACTTAGATCCTGCCCATTTGCACAAATGTGAGATCCACATCTAGTATCCAATACCCAAGATGAGGAAGTAGAAAACTTAGCCTTTATAAGAAAAATATCTGAAGTGGAAGTCTTACTTCCTTTCTCCTTAGCAAGTTCTTCAAGATAGAGCTTGAAGTTATGCTTCTAGTGTCTAGGTAGCTTACAATGGAAGCACTCCTTTTCCTTTACCACACCACCAAATGGTTTCAGTGCAGCAGAAGGATAATTAGCATTGGACTTTCCTTTAGCTTTATCCTTCTTCTTGTTCACTTTTCCCTTCCCCTTGCCCTTTTAAACCATCAAAATGGGCTTAGCCTTCTTAAGGTTTTTCCCAATAGTTCTTAACATGTTGAGCAATTCAAGAAGGGACTTGTCAAGGTCATTCATGTTATAGTTCATTACAAACTAATTGTAGCTTCCAGGCAACGATTGCAAGACTACATCAACAGTCAACTCTTTATGAAGAGCAAATCCCAAACTCTCAAGATTCTCAATGTACCCAATCATCTTGACCACATGAGGACTCACGGGACTTTCCTCAGACATTTAACACTGAAACAATGCCTTGGAGATCTTAAACCTCTCATGCCTAGTTTGCTCTTGGAATAGCATTTTGAGATGTTCGATCATATCGAATGCCCCTATGTTTTCATGTTGCTTCTAAAGCGCAAATTCCATGGTAAAAAGCATGAGGCAAGCAACATCCAAAGCATCATTAGAATGCCTCTTGTGAGCATCCTTTTCAGCTCTTGGAGCAATGGTAGTAGGCTCATTCGGAATAGGCTGCTCTAGGACATAAGCCTTTCTCTCTTGCTTGAGGACTATCCTCAAGTTTCAGTACCATTTGAGAAAGTTGGTCTCATTCAGTTTTTCCTGCTCAAGGATCGATCGCAACGAAAATGTCAATATGTTTTGTGCCATGGTTATCTACAACAGTAAATATGCAATGTAAGGGTAATGCATTTTAGTTCATTTAATAAGGACTTTTATTGAACGATACTCCCACTATTTTCCTCAAAATAGTAACCATCGATATAATTTCGGAACACCTCAGCACTAAGGTATTCTAGTATGCCCGAATAGCCTTAATCCGATCTAAGCTAAGGTTTTGCAACTATTTCTAGAATCCTAATCAGTTTAGGTATCTCATAACAATCAATTTTATGTTAATCTTATTAACCAATTTATGTCTTTTCTTCATATATCTCATATATTCATTACGAGTTCTGGTTTCATGCATCATAAATCAATCAAATTAATCATGACTGAAAGCAACCGAACATACAATATCATGTGATTGAACAATAAATCCTGATTTAGGGTTTCACAACTAGCTTTGATACCATTGTAGGGTTTTGGGAGCCAAACAAGTATAACAGAATTTAACCAAAACCCTCCAGGATCCAAGTGAAACGAAGTAAACTGGGATAGCAAAAGAAGAGTGTGGCTGTCTCTTTTTGGGAGGCCAGGGCAAGGCTGCAAATTTCTCACTATATGTTGTATTTATAGTGAGGCTCAACTTCCATGCCTAATGGGTTTCAAAGCCCCAATCTAATTCAGCTTGAATTTAGGGCTTAATAATGGCTTAACTTTTGGGCCAATTATTAACATGAAGCCATAACCCAAATAATTAGCCCATGCATTCTAATAATCCAAATAGGGTTTATGTGTGTGACCCAATAGGCTCTTACCATATTGGCAATGATCATAAATCATGTTTATGATCATAAGAAATGAGCGGTGTCTAGCAACACATCATTGCTACCCAAGTGAGAAGATTGTCGGTGATTCGACTAAACCTTTATGATCATTACAATATTTTTCATTGTCCCTTTGTCCAAGATATCAAGACTAAGCATGAGACATGGAATGTGTCACTCTCGTATAGCGCAATCTTTGGTTTATTGATTACCAGTAGAGTAACTTAAACTGATGACATTTTCTAAGTCTTACTCTATGAAGGGGGCCCGAAGATATCACTCTTGTTATATAGGAGGGAAAAATCTCATCTTGATCATACAAAACTCTCCACATGATATGTGACATACCTAATGACCTTCTTCAAGTTCACTCAATTACGAGCAACAAATGGAAGTATCAAAGTATGTGACTCACATGTAGGGAACCTTGACGACCTTAGGTCAAAGGACTACGTATACCATGATCATTATGAGAATCACTTATGACACTCAAATAACGATCCATGTAGTGTTCTCATGGTGGGTCGGTCCAATACACAAGTTTTCCAACTTGTACCCATATGTAGACTACATATCTCATATTAGTCTCCACATATGCTAGTCATTATGCATTATTATAACCCGCTCCATGATAATACTAGACCGGGGACATTTAAGAATATCATTATTCTATGGTTACAACTATGTTTATTATGTTACGCAGAAATAAAACAACAAACATAATTGTTGGATTACTGCCTTAATAAAATATCATGACTCAATGTGCAAAAAGACAATCATCTTATGATTGGCTTTTGAGCACAACACTAACAAGATTGTGGGGCTAGTTATGAGTTTCAAAGAACCAAGAAAGTCTTGAACCAAAGGCTAAAAGTGTAGACCTAAGTTAACTTCAAAGGTTCAAAGGAAATTGGATCCTTAAATTTTGAAGTTTACCCAACTATAAAAAGGGTCCCATGTAGATTAAGGAGAACTGGTAGAAGTGTGAACGATTTAAATTTTCTAAGTTATGGTCTTAAATTAACCAAGTAGTTTGAGAAGGAGCTAAGTGCAACTCAAGAGAAAGCATTCAATCATAGGATTGAAGGTAACTAATGTTAAGGTTCTTTGGAATTTAAGAGTGCTTAAGAGGCCAAATAAGCACATGGGACCTTTTTTTTTATCTTCATGGGTAAGAAAAGTACCTAAGTGGTATAAGGGTTTGCATATGGTCAGGTGGTGACTAAGAAAGTCTCTCAGACAAGAAGGTGGACAAGAAAGGAACTTAAAGCCTAAGAAAAAGGCTATTGGTGTTAAGGTAGTCAGAACTAACAAGAGAGTCCAAGAAGTTTTAAGTCATTGCATATTGACCTTGAATTAGTAACTGCCCATGCGAATCAGTCATGGTAAAGAGTCCACGAGTTGTGGTGTTTGAAGAGACTTTAAGTGCCTAAGTGATGTTCAAGGAAAAAAAGGTGCGAGGTAAGTCTTCCCCGAGCATAAGGGAGCTGTAAGTCTTGATGAAGCCTAAGGGTGCACACACTATAAGCTATGGGTCTGTAAATCACAAGAAATAGTCATGGTGGTTAGTGCGTAAGGATGGGCTACTAAGGTAACAATAGAAGAATGCGCCTAGGTATGGGAACGCAAGGTATAAGGACTAAAGTGGTCTTAAAGTGGGCATAAGGGTTATAAGTCTCATCCGAGCACAAGTCTAAGTTGGGAGGACTTATGGGTTGCACTTGGGTGGTGTTAAGTTGATTGGTTTGAGGCATTAAGAAAGACTTCTAAGGATTCTATGAGTGATATGCTCACATTTAGTTATGTTTTCCATAGGTTTCCCCCTTATATTTGCTTGTCTTTTGATGTGTTTTTACTAGGATAAGGTGCTAAGTTGGTTCACATTCATTTTCAAGTCATATTTCAGCTTCATGTGAGTCAGAATGGATTTTGGTGAAGTTTTGGAGTTGAATTGCAAGTTTTGGAAAAGTTTTAGGGCTTACACACCAATGTTCCAAACTATGTTGAAATAAGCAAGATTTTAAAGCTTGATGTGAAACATGACCTTTTACATGGCCGTGTAGCAACTAGTGTTTGCCTAAATTTTAGGGTTTCTCAAGTTAATTCAGAAAAAAAAAGACAGAAGAAAAGAAGCGGAGATAGAAAAAAAATAAAGTTCTTTATGGAGGAAGGATGCCGGAGGAAATTCTGATGATTAACAGCATTTTATGAGCACCGGATCAAAGATTTTTTAGAGAAGAAGAAATTCAGCCATGGATCATTATTTTCTTAGTTTTCTTTTGATTCTTTGATGTTTATTTTACGGCACTATAAGCTAAACCTTTCATACTCATGCTTAGAGTAAATAAACCCTAGGATGATTTTGTGAATGTGATTATTTCTGGTTTAATATGATTATGTGTTTTTATTTTGATTTATCCAATGGGCTTTGTTGCATTGATTAATAGTAGCAAACCCATTAATTCATTGTGGGATGATGAACATGCATTAGATAGCATTCGGTTTATTTTTTGTAGATCGTCATTGGATAAAAGGGATATTATCATAACTGGGGAGTAATAGGTGCAATATAATATGTCCAAACCAGGGTGAAACCTAGTAGTGGGTCGTAGGACTTTTAATGCATTCTTATTGATGGCCCAAGGCCTCATCGTTGTGAGTCATGATGACTGTTGAGGAGACTTCTAGGAGGAAGAATGCCTGGAAGGTGGATCGCCCCAAGGAGAGTACCTGAAAAGCTGGTAAACAGGGTTAGGAGGCCCCCGGAGTGTTTTTCCGAGGGGGGAGCCTCCGACGCCCAAGTCAGTGGTGGCCGGAAGAAGGAGAAAGTCACTAGCTCAAAGAGAAAGGCAGAAAAGTCTCGCCTGGTATTTTCTCAGGGTGTGGGAGCTGTATATCCGGCCTGCCAACCTCCTGTCAAGTATTTATTTCCTGTATATATAGGAATACCTAGCCCGTTCAGATCATGACACGTGTGCGGTCGGATGCTCCTGAACGTCTGGGCGTAGGGGACAGATAGTTGGTAACTAGATGGCCTCGAGCCTTGTGCTGAGACGGGCCATGATATGATTCTGATGGCGTCTGCACGTCAGGGCAACTTTTTACGTCTGTGGTGGGACGTGTCAGAGGCTTCCTTAAATGCTTCCTTAAATGCGCCTGCCGTACTCCCGAGGTCCCTGGGCGAGGTCGTCCTCTAGTTCGGACAGAGCCTCTTCGGGAAGCATACCCTCAGTTCGGGGGTTCCCAGTTCCAGGGGGTTCCGCCTTCGGGGATATCATATTCGGGCAGCAATGTCTGGTGCCACTTTTCCGAAGGCGCGCTGCTCACAACCTTGGGGGGCGAATGGAGTCCTCAAGTTTTACTGGCGTGCCGAGGCTCGGAGCTCTCAGGCTATCTCGCGAGGTGCATGATTCCACCTATTCCCGGGAAGCGCCAGTTCTTCTGGCCGTTGTTGTGGCAGGTTATTCGGCCAGATTGAGGCGACAGCCTTTGGCTATCACATGCCCCCCTCTGGAAAGCCGAAGTGAAGACTTCGGTTTGCATCTCTTTCCGAGGTTGCCGTTGGGAGTCTTGTTGGGAAGCATAACCTGTTCCGAGGTTGCACCTTTTGCCCGAGGGTCTGGGCTGTTCGGCCTTGGCCTATTCTTTGGTGTCTCCGAGGCAAAGCCTGTACCGAAGATACACATCTTGCCCAAAAGTCATGGGCTGTTCAGCCATAGCCTGTCTCTTGGTGTCCTCGAGGTGGCCTGCTTTTTATTTCTGCAGGTCTGATGGCCAAGCGTGTCAGACTGAGCGGCGCGTCTCCATTTCTCAGGGATGTCAAACGACGTGTCCCAATCAGGAGGCGTGTCCCGGTTTTCCAGGCACGTTTGGGGAGGCACGTCCCCCATTTTTGCGCAGCGGTTGACACGTGGCTTCTTGCCATTGGAGGAGAGGCGCGTCATTTACAGAGGGCACGCCTTTTCGGGTGCAGCGGGCAGTTATGGCGACGGTTCGCCTCCAATGGGTACTTATGATGTTCTTTCGGTTACCCACCTTTGGCCTATAAATAGCCCATTCCATCATAAGTCCCACTTACTGTTTTTCTGCTCTTTTTCTGCTCTGCCCTCTGTTCTTGCGTTTTATCTTGCTTTCTGTGGCGGAGCTTCTTTAATCAGAGCTTTTTCCTACCAACTTTCACAACGGCGTCCTCAGGCAAATCTTTTGGTGGGTTTTGATTTCCAGAGTACTTGATTCCTCTGTTTTTCTGAGTTTTTCTGGAAAACTGTTGTTTTTTCCAAACTCGTCTTCTAAGTTTTTTCTGGAAACTATTTTCTTTTCCATCTCAAACTCTTTTTCATGTCTGCGATGCCTGTTCCCGAGAGCTGGAAACCTCTTCTGGCCCATCCTTGCTGTACCACCCCCGAAAAACTAGAGAGGTGGAAGAAAAAATTCTTTCTTCCGTCTTACGCTGTGACCAGACTGCCTCGTTCTAGCCATTTTGCTTTTTCAAACCGTGGCGACGAGGTTACCGTCTTCCGAGCCCAACTGAAGGCCGGTCTTCGGTATCCTCCCCTGAAGGTGGTTTGCGAGTTCTGCCAATTCCATGGCATTGCTGTGAACCAGCTTCCCCCGAACGCGTACTGCTATTTTAACGCCTACCTCTGCATGTGTGGCGTGTTCGGGATAGAGCCCCACTTCATCATTTTCATGCAGTACTACAAGCTCTATGTGGTCCCGAAGGGTGGCTTCTATTTTCTGCTGCCTCGGGGATCCGGGAGCAAAAAATTCACCTTCACCTTCGACACGAAGGATAGCTGGCGGGGGTGGCAGCCTAAGTTCTTTTTCCTCAAGGTGGATAAGAACTGGTCTGGTGTCCCGACCAGATGGGCTCAGGGAGTGCTGAACGCAGACGTCGTTGATCCGAGGATGTTGCTGACCCCACCGTTGGCTTCCGTGTTCGCGGATTTCGACGCCCGCATTCGGGCAGTCGCTGACTGGGCTCCCGAGGTCTCTCCTCGTGCTCTTTACCCCTTTCCTATCAACTGGAGGTTGATGACCTAAGAAGTCCTTCGGGAGCTGAAAGTGGTTAAGGAGCACGTGACCGACCTCAATATGCCCGCTCCCGCCATCGCCGGGAAGGACTCCTGGCTGGTCAAGCTCCTTAAGGGGGAGACTTCTTTCGAAACCTTTGCTGAAAGTGAGTAATCTTCCATCCCTTTATGCTTTTTCCTCGGACTTACGCTGATATTTCTTCTCTTTTTCAGAGATGGGCGATGGGGCTGCCGCTTATTACAAGGCCCTCTTTTCTGGCCAAGTGGAGAAGGGGGAGCAGACAAAGAAGGCGGCTTCCCGAAGAAGGAAGACGACAGGGGCGGGACCCTCGGCGAAGCGAGCTAGGAAGGCTCTCTAGCCTTCTCAGCCAGAGCTTTTGGAAGAAGAAGCTGGCGAAGACGCTGGTCTTGTTGAAATTCCACCGGCCGAGGTCCCCGCTACTTCCGCCGAGGTGCCTCCTCTCGACCTCGAGGCCCCCAGAAACACTGTAGTGGTAGAAGTACCCACTGCCGAGGAGCGGTACCGGCAGAAGGGTAAGGGTCTTTCCTCCGAGGGGCCCGAGGATCCCGAGGACACTGTCTCCGAGGTTCCTCCAGGTATGCCTTTAGGCGAAGTTCAGCTCCTTTTCCTTTCGTGAATTTTTCTTCTGCTCCTAACTTCCTTCTCACTTTCAGGGGAGCCTCTTACTGCTGGCTGGAGGGCCATTCATGAGAGGAAACGGGCCCTGCGCGATGCCACAATCCCTAAGGGGAAGATCCCCTTGGAGCCCTTTTGGACAATCACGGAGGATATGAATTTGTTCTCCGACGATTGTCCGAAGATGACCAAAGAGATTTGGAAGGGGATGACCACTGACGCCTCCTTCCGGGCCATTGCGGCGGCTCACCCGGGGGATAATACCCTCGCCGCAAAAGTCACCGAGCATGCTGCTCAGGTATAGTCTTTACACTTTTTTTCCTCAATTTTCTAAGTGTTTAGACTTGTACTAACCTGGACTTTTGCCTTTCCGTAGCTACTGGAGTACGCTGGTTATCTCCGAGTTCGGGTGGCCAGACAGGCTGCCTCCAAGGATGCGACTTCGCGGGAACTCAGTGAAGCGAAGGCTTCGCTTGCGAAGGTGATGGCCAGCAACCAGCAGCTGACAGCGGATTGTTCTCAGCAACTTGCTGCCGTTCGGGAGGAGTTCTCGAAGAAAAGAGAAGAACTTGAAAAGGACTCCTCCCGGAAGATTGCCGACCTCGGCGACCAAGTAAAGGGGCTGCTCGCCGCCAACGAAGATCTTGTCAAGGACAAGGCTGTTTCCGACAGTCTTGCGTCGAGGTTGACGGACGAGAACACTGCTCTTCAAGCCGAGGTCGAGGCTCTGAAGAAGGAGTCCGGAGAGACGCTGGGGATAAGCGAGCTCGAAGAGGAGGTTGCTGAGCTGAGGGACGAGGTCAATGTCCTTGGCGTTCAAAAACGTACTTCTGATGACATGGCCAAGGTCGCCTTTCAGGACGGCTTCTGCCTCGCTCGGCACCAGGTGCTGCAGAGGTTCCCAGATTTGGACCTCTCTTTTCTGGAGGGCCTAAATATTCCTGAGGGACCTCGGTGGCAGTGGTCCAAGGTCGAGCATCTGAAGCTTCCTGGTCTTCGTCCGCCCGGCTCTCCCTAGTTTGTTTTAGGGCTCCTCTTATTTTTCTCCTTCGTGCTCCTTCTTTGGACACTTCTTTTGTAAGGCAGCGTTTGCTCTAAATGAACAATCTTTTCGGCTAAGTCCTTTCTTGCAAGTTTCTTCATTTCCACTGTCCCGAACACGTTTGCTTCAAGAGACTTTCGGAAAACCTGCAACCAAAGAAACTTTTTACCTTCCTTTGTCCCGAGCGTGCTCGCTCAAGAGACTTTCTGGAAAGTTTGTAAAAATTTGGCTAAGTCTTTTGCAGGCTTTTTGTTTCCTTTTATCCCGAACATGTTCGCTCAAGGGCCTTCGGAAAACCTTCAGCCAAATTTTTCTGTCTTCCTATTGTCCCGAGCATATTTGCTCAAGGGACTTAGGAAAATTTTCACGAGATTGCTCATTCCCTTTTTCCCGAGCACGTTCGCTCAAGGGTGTTCAGAAATTACCTCTGCTTTTGTTTTGGCGTGTACTTTTGCGAGATTCTTGCTTTCCCTTTTTCCCGAGCATGTTCGCTCAAGGGTGTTCGGAAAATTTTCTCTGCACTGATTATGCCGAGTACCTTTGCAAGATTCTTGTTTCCCATTTTTCCCGAGCATAGTGGCTCAAGGGACTTCGGGAAGTCACATCTGCTTTTTTCATGGCGAGCACCTTCGCGGAACTCTGTCTTGGACAATTTGGTATACTTGAAAATTTTTCTCAAGACCATTCTTCTCTAGACCATTCTGTACTTAGAATATTTCTTGTACAATATATTTCTTCCGCTCAACCTTAGGCGTAGAATTTTTTCAGGGCGTCTGAATGCCAAGTGTTTTTCAATTCTACGCCTTCGGCGTCGCCAAGCCTGTACACGCCTTTTCGTACTTCGGCGAGAACCAGATAAGGTCCTTCCCAATTTGCGCGAAGTACTCCGTGAGATGGCCTTCGGGGTGCAAAGTCGGCCCTTCGGAGAACGAGGTCTCCTTTTTTGATTTCTTTTGGCCTGGCTTTTAAGTTGATAGCCGCGGCCACTCTTTGCTGGAAAGCTTTTCTTCTCAGCTCGGCTATTTCTCTGTGTTCGGCCACAAGGTCGAGCTTAGTTCTCAGACCGAGGTCGTTTCCGCCTTCATCAAATACTTGCACCCGTATTGAAGGCTGAACTATCTCTATTGGGATAATGGCCTCTGTTCCGAAGACGAGTGAGAAGGGAGTTTCCCCTGTGGCTCTTCGTGGCGTCGTTCGGTAGCTCCACAATACACTTTGGAGTTCTCCTGGCCATTTCCCCTTGGCTTCCCCAAGTCTCTTTTTCAGGCCATCTTTTATGGTCCTGTTTGATACTTCCACCTGCCCATTGCTTTGGGGGTGAGCTACTGGGGCGAAGTGCATCTTTATTCCGAGGTCGCTGATGAATTCCTGGAATCCTTTGTCTATGAACTGGGATCCATTATCAGCTACTAGTACCCTCGGTATGCCAAATCTGCATACGATGTTTTTCCATACGAACTTCTGCACTTCTTTTGCTGAGATAGTTGCTAGTGGTTCTGCCTCTACCCACTTTGAGAAATAGTCCACTGCTACCACGCAGAATTTCACGCCTCCGGGCGCTGTGGGGAGTGGCCCAATGAGGTCTATACCCCAGACTGCGAAAGGCCAAGGATAGTCTGCCGACGTTACCATTTCCGAGGGTATCCTCTGGATTTTTGCATGTCTCTGGCAACTACCGCACTTCTGGACGAACTGCCTTGCGTCCTTTCTCAGGGTAGGCCAGAAGTATCCTTGGCGGAGTATCACTGCTGCAAGGGCATCAGTTCCAATGTGCGAGCCGCACATGCCTTCGTGGACTTCTTCGAGGACCATCTCAGTATCCTCTTCGCCCACACATCTCTGCAGCGGATTTGCATATCCTTGCCGATATAACTCTTCACCAATCAGGAAGAATCTTCCGGCGCGTCTTCGCAGTCTTGCAGCATTGCCGGCGTCTTCGGGAAGCTCATTCTCTGCGAGGTATCTCTTTATGGGGTCCTTCCACCCCATTCCCGAGGTCGTTACGCTTAGCACGGAGATGCTTGGATGGTCTAGTACCTCGGTGTATGTTTTGGACTTCGCTAAGCAATCTGCCTCAGTGTTATTCCGCCGGGGTACATTTTCGATCCGCACAGCGTCAAACTCTTGGATGAGTTTTGTTACCAGCTCGTGCTATTTTGCCAAGATTGGGTCCTTCGCCCCATAATCTCCTGCCGTCTGCCGAACTACCAGCTGGGAATCGCTGTGAGCCCTTAAGTTTCTCACGCCAATCTTTCTGGCCAAGCGTAATCCCGCTATGACGGCTTCATACTCAGCCACATTATTGGTGACGTTGAAGCTGAACTTGATAGCCTTCATCACCTCTAGGCCTTCGGGTCCTCTGATAACTATTCTAGCTCCCTGGTGTACGGACCCCGAGGCTCCGTCAACATGCAAGGTCCATTCTGGCTCACCTTCTTTCGGATCTGAGTGGTTCTCCTCAGTGGTGGGTATTTCGGCAATAAAATCTGCCAATGCTTGGGCTTTTATGGCCTTCCGAGGCTCATACGTGATTTCGTGTTCGCCAAGCTCTATGCACCACTTGGAGAGCCTTCCCGAATGATCAACTCTCTTCATAACATCCCGTAGTGGTAGACTACTTCGGACGATGATGGGGTGAGCCTGGAAATATGGTCGCAGTCTTCTTCCTGCAAGCACCAAGGCGTATATAGCTTTTTGAAGCAAAGGGTACCTGACTTCGGCGCCATGCAGGGACTTGCTGACGTAGTAGACCGGCCATTATTTCGGCCCTTCTTCTTTTATCAGGACCGAGCTCACGGCCTTTTCTGTGACGGCGAGGTACAGTACGAGGGGTTCTCCCTCCCGAGGTTGTCGCAGAGTCGGCAGGCTGGGCAGATAGACTTTGAGTTCTTCCCAGGCCTTTTGGCAATCTTCATCCCAGGGATGATTGTTTCTTCCGAGGTCGCCTTCCATCTTTGCTGCCTTTGTGAGGACTTTGAAGAAAGGTCTACACCTATCTCCGTACCTAGAAATAAACCTGCTCAGAGAGGTTATTCTTCCGGTTAGTCTCTGCACGTCTTTAACTGTGGCAGGAGTTCGGAACTCAAGCAGAGCCTTAATCTTCTCAGGATTGGCGTCGATGCCTCTTTCGGATACCATGTACCCAAGGAATTTTCCCGACGTCACCCCGAGGATACACTTCTCGGGGTTAAGGCGAATCTCGAAGGCTCTGAGCTTTTGGAAGGTTTCCTCCAAATCTGCAACGTGGTAGCCGGGCAGCTTGCTTTTTACTATCATATCATCAACATATACTTCCATGTTTCTCCCCATTTGGTCTTTGAAGACCTTGTTCATCAGTCTCTGGTAGGTGGCTCCTGCATTTTTCAGCCCGAAGGGCATTCTGATATAGCAGTACGTTCCTCCCTCGGTGATGAAGGCAGTTTTCTCTTCATCTTCGGGGTCCATCCTTATCTGATGGTAGCCGCTGAAGGCATCTAGGAAGCTCAGGAGCCCGTATTCGGCCGTTGAATCTACCAGTTGATCTATTGGCGGGAGGGGAAATGAGTCTTTCGGGCAAGCATCGTTCAAGTTTCTGAAATCAATGCACATCTGGAGTTTGCTGCTACCTTCTTTTGTGGCAATGACCACGTTGCTTAACCATTCGGGGTATTTTACCTCCCTGATAACTTCAGCATCCAATAGGCGCTGGACTTCGGTTTTCACGAAGTTGCTTTTGTGGGCTGAGATGCTTCGTTTCTTTTGCCTGATAGGTTTTGCTTCCGGGCTTACTTTGAGGCTGTGCTGTATTATGCCAGGGTTCACTCCTGGCATGTCTTTCGGCGAGTAGGCAAACAGATCTTTATTTTTAAGCAGAAAGGATACAAGATTTTCCTTATCACCTTTGGCCAAGCTCTTCCCTATTCGGGTAGATTGTCCTGGGACAAGATCTACTGCTTCCGTTTCTGCTTCTGCGGGATCTCCTTTTTTGCCTTTCTCCTGCGCCTTTGCCTCCACCGTTTGTGTAGAGCTGTTTGCCGGAGCCTTTCGTGTTTTTACAAACACCTTTCTTACCTCGGCTTGGTCGATGAAGACCTCTGCATCTCCATCCTTGGTGGCGAATGTGACAGTCAAGTACTTCACATCGGGGCGAATGTGTAGGTTCCCCTGAGTCTGCCTTCCAAGGATGGCGTTGTACGAAGACGGGACGTCCATGACGATGAATCTTGCCATTGTGGACGCGTACAACTCAGCTGCTCCGTCTACCGAAGTGCCTTTCATCATCAAAGGGAGGTCGATCCATCCGAGGACGGGTAGTTCGGATGGCCCAACGCCGAAGGTGGGCGTGGTGACAGGTTTCAGCTCGCTGCTGGAGATGCCCAAGCTCGGCAGTAAGTGCGAGAATAGGACGTCAGCATTTGAGCCATCATCAAGCAACACTCTCTTGACGTCCCAGTTCCCTATTCTCACCATTATCAGCAGCGGGTCGTCGTGGGGGAAGACGACAGTGGAGCCATCTTTGCGAGCCAATTTCTTTGATGGACTTTGATACTCCATAACCGCAATTTCTCTGGCCTTCCACTTTCTTTCCGAGGATGGGAGCCCCGTGGTGATGGTTTGGATGACTTCTACTGGAGGTGGAAGGCGCCTTTTTGGACTTCTGTTTCTCCGCCTGTCGGAGTCATAGTCCTCGTTTTCGGCCCTCTCTTCCTCCTCTTTTCTGCCCTTTGGGGAGGGCATCCGCAGGTACTTGCGAAGTTGGCCCTGTTTGATCAGCGACTCTATGTACTTCTTCAGCTGGAAGCAGTCTTCGGTGTCATGACCGTGGTCGCGATGAAACTGGCAGAACTTCTTGGCATTCTTCTTATTATCGGCGGCCATGGCCTTTGGCCGTCGAATCTGCGTCCCTTGCCTTTCCAGCGCCATGAGAATGTTGGTCCGTGTCGTGCTCAAGGGTGTGAAACTTTGAGGTTTCTTTCCTCGCATTCGCCGTGGTCGACCTGTATGTTCAGAAAGATGCCGAGCTTGCTGGCTGGACCCTTCGGCGCGGTGATGATCAGACTTCGGCCCCGCCATCCTCAATTCCTCGGCTGTCATGTGCTGCTCTGCCCTTCGGTAAAATTCTCCGAGGGTCTCCGGGGGGTCCTTTGAGAACTCGTAGAACAGCTGTGAGTCACGCCGAAGGCCCCGTGTCATAGCGAGGATGCGGATTTCAGGCCGGAAGTCCGGGACGCTGAGTGCTTCCCTGTTGAATCGTTCGACATAGTCTCGGATCGTCTCTCCGTTTCTCTGCTCTATGTCGAACATCTGTACAGGCATTTTGGCCGTCGGCCTGCTCCCAATGAACTGCTGTGTAAAGGCTGTGGACAACTCCTGAAACTCAGTGATAGTCCCTGGGGGCAACGAATTGTACCATGCTGTTGCTGGGCCCGTGAGGGTGACTTCAAAGCATTTGCACATGGTAGCGTCATCAGCTCCGTGCATTATCATGCTCCGCCTGTACTTCGTCAGATGGGCCTGTGGATCAGTCCGGCCATCATAGATCTCCAGCCTAGGCACTCTGAAGTCGCCTGGCATAGCTGCCTCAACGACGGTGTGAATAAACGGGGAGCCATCTTCGCATAATGCCCCCGACAGCCTGTCCCAAACGGGTTTTCTGGTCACTTGCTTCTCCACTCTGTCCAGCCGTGCCAATATCCTTTCCATAAGCGCAGTGGCGCTAGGACCATTTTCGCGGGAGGGAGATCGACGGCTCCTTTTCGGGGAGCGAGTTCAGCGCGGAGGGGTCAGGGCCCTCGCCTCGGGCGACGAACTGCTTCGCTGTGAGACTCTCGGTCGCTTGGACCCGGTTTGTCCCACAGGCCGCTTCCCGAGGGCTATATCTTCTGTGGATGATTCTCCGCGAGGATCTCCACTTTCTGAACTGCGGTGTGTAGACTTGGGGCTTCTCTCCCGAGGGCGTGTTGATGAGGAGGGTTTCTGGGCCTGTGACTGCTGTGGCCATCTTCGGTCGATCTGCTGAGTCATTTCAGCAACGACCGAGCGCTGAAAGTCCCTCAAGAAGCTCATGGTGATTACCAGAGGGCGGTCCTCCTCTGGCGTAGAAGTCTCTGGGAGTGTCTGCTCAGCAGCCGGTTGTATCTCAGGCGCGGACGAGGACCTTGGGAGTCCCTTGTCCTTAGAACGCCGAGTCTCAACGACGGCAATCTGCGAGCGGGTTCCCACAGACGGCGCCAAATGATGGCCCAAGGCCTCATCGTTGTGAGTCATGATGACTGTTGAGGAGACTTCTAGGAGGAAGAACGCCTGGAAGGTGGATCGCCCCAAGGAGAGTACCTGAAAAGCTGGTAAACAGGGTTAGGAGGCCCCCGGAGTGTTTTTCCGGGGGGGGGAGCCTCCGACGCCCAAGTCAGTGGTGGCCGGAAGAAGGAGAAAGTCACTAGCTCAAAGAGAAAGGCAGAAAAGTCTCGCCTGGTATTTTCTCAGGGTGTGGGAGCTGTATATCCGGCCTGCCAACCTCCTGTCAAGTATTTATTTCCTGTATATATAGGAATACCTAGCCCGTTCAGATCATGACACGTGTGCGGTCGGATGCTCCTGAACGTCTGGGCGTAGGGGACAGATAGTTGGTAACTAGATGGCCTCGAGCGTTGTGCTGAGACGGGCCATGATATGATTCTGATGGCGTCTACGCGTCAGGGCGACTTTTTACGTCTGTGGTGGGACGTGTCAGAGGCTTCCTTAAATGCTTCCTTAAATGCGCCTGCCGTACTCCCGAGGTCCCTGGGCGAGGTCGTCCTCTAGTTCGGACAGAGCCTCTTCGGGAAGCATACCCTCAGTTCGGGGGTTCCCAGTTCCAGGGGGTTCCGCCTTCGGGGATATCATATTCGGGCAGCAATGTCTGGTGCCACTTTTCCGAAGGCGCGTTGCTCACAACCTTGGGGGGCGAATGGAGTCCTCAAGTTTTACTGGCGTGCCGAGGCTCGGAGCTCTCAGGCTATCTCCCGAGGTGCATGATTCCACCTATTCCCGGGAAGCGCCAGTTCTTCTTGCCGTTGTTGTGGCAGGGTATTCGGCCAGATTGAGGCGACAGCCTTTGGCTATCACTTATGAAGCACAGTAGGCGTAGACACCCTATCGATGACTTAAAAATAAGGTTTAGTTCAATGGGAATAACAGGGAGCTAATCTACAATAGGTAGTACTCCATGATGTAGGTTAATCACAATCCTGTTAAACAAGAGTAAAAGTAATAGAAAGGAAGTTCTAAGGGATTTGATTCTATCTATGAGGATTTATTATTGTTGATTGTTTTAGTTGTTTTTTGTTGCTCGCCAATAGTTAGTGTTTTTTTTACTTCATTTAGTTAATTTTGGCTTGCTCATATAGTAGTTAGTTAAGAAATTCCTCTTGATTGCTAGTTAGGTAATGGGGAGATATTGAGTATGGTAGACAACCTCCGTTCCATGGGAAAAATAATCTTCGTATTTGCCACTACTATACTTTGATGATAGATGCACTTTCCTGTGAGTTCATATGTTTCTTTAAGCATAGAGAGATTTGACATATCCACATTATTACTAGTATTGTGGCAAAGGTTTGTTGTAACCTACGAACGCACCAAGTTTTCTAACGCCATTGTTGAGAAGCACTTGAGGAGTTTGCTAATTGAAAAAGTCATTACTAATAATCTAGTCATTGATTTTGTTGTAGTATTTTTCTTTGAATTTTTAGTTATTTTTAGTTTATTGATTTATTTTTATTTTCTTGTAGAAATTTTGGTGTACTACTTGCAGGCATCTTAGTGAAGTGGTTAAAGTAGATCTAGAAATCAAAAGAACCTTGAGGAAACTCCTATCTTCGAAAGGTTCCAAGTCACAGCCCTCATAATCAGAGTTGGAACAGTAGGGGAAGAATCAAGAAGGATCAATCATGGAAGGTTGTAATCAAGTGAGGACTATGTTGGAATTTTCTGAACCGTCTATTTAAGGAACAGAATCAAGTATTGTTAGACCTCTTACCAATGACAACAATTTTATGATCAAGCCCAATATTATTGAAATGATGCAGAATTGTGTTCAGTTCGATGGCTTGGCAAATGAGGATCATAACGCTCACATTGCTAGTTTATGGCAGATTTGCAGTACTTTTGGAATTAATTGAGCTACTGAGGATAGGATTCAATTGAGACTATTCCCCATTCTCATTTAAAGGAAGAGCTAAGTAATGGTTGACTTTACTTCCAAAAGGTTTTATTGCCACTTGGACCACTCTTGCTGAGAATTTTTTACTGAAGTATTTCTCACTGGTCAAGGCTTTGAAGTTCTATAATGATATTTCTACTTGTAGTAAAATTGATTCAAAGACATTGTTTGAAGCTTGGGAAAGATTCAAGGACTTATTGAGATGGTGTCCGCATCACGGATTACCTACATGGATGTAAGTACAAATATTCTATAATTGTCTGAGTTATGCTTCCAAGAAGATGATTGATGCAGCAACTGGTGGTACTTCAAATAGCAAGACGCCTGAAGTAGCCCAAGAGTTGATTAAGGAGATGCCAATAAACAATTATCAAACCCAAGTTGAAGCTTTAACTAGAGAGTTCAAAAACTTTTTTCGCTAATCAGAAGCAAATTATGATGCAATGCAAAGTTCATGGAGGACAATCAAGTGGAGACTATCAGATGTCCAATTGGTTGAGAAAAATTGAGCAAGTAGACTTTGTAGGAAATCCTCTAAGTTTGCAAAATAATCCGTACAGTAATATGTATAATCCAGGCTGGAGAAATCATCCTAATTTTTCTTGAAGTAATTAAAAGCAACAATCGTCTAGTTTTCAACCTCGACCATAACTAGAAAGGAGGCTGACTGTGGACAATTTAATCTCCAAGTTTATCTAGCAATTTGATGCTAAGATCTATGCAATAAAATTAAAGCTGTGAAATATGAGATCTAGTAAGCAGAATTTTGAGACCCAGCTAGGTCAACTTGCTTAGATGCTTTCCAAAAGGCCGTGATGAGCTATTCTAGTAAACAGCGAGCCAAATCCTACAGGATTTTTCAATTTAGCTTTCCATCACAAGGCAAATGGTCATGTGGAAGTGAAGATGTTGGAGAAGGAAGAACCTCATTGAGTAATCAAGGAAAATGCTGATTTGATGATGTTAAACCAAGCACTTCTTTGGAGGCAACCCAAGTGTTAAACTTTTCATTTAATTTCTTTTTCATTTTATTTGCTTTTCATTTGTGGTAGTTAAATAGCTTATGTTTGTCCAAGGATTTTATAATTTGTGTTGTGATGCAGGAATTAAGATTATTTCAAGAAAAAATTGTGTTCAAAGTGGGAGAAAAGGTTAAGTTAAAATCTGGGTAAGTTTACAAAATTTTTCAAGTTTTAGGAGCCAAACATGCCCTTGAACAAGCCTGTGTTAACTAACACGGCTTCAAACACAACCAAGTTTGATTTATAAATATTGAATTTTCACAAAAGATTTTTACTTCAGCTATAATAGCCAAAAACGGTTTGTGCCCAAACCATGTATGAAGGCGTGTTTCATAACATGGTCTCATACATGGCCATTTTCTTACCACTATTTTTCAAAAATTTAAAATTCCAGAGTTTAAATACGTGCACATACACGCCGATGTATAAAAACATGTTTATGTTACTCAGCCATAAACACACCCATGTTGGAGAACATGTTTTGTCTCTATGTTTTAAAAATTTTCATTCCAGAGCACATACACGATCATTTACACGGCCATGTAATGAGGCGTGTTGAGTGCACACGATCATTTTCACAACCGTGCTAACCCTCGTGTTCCAACTTTGAGTTTCAAAAAAATTAGGGTTCAGAACTTATACATGACACATGGCATGCCCGTGTTAAATGGTGTGTTCAAGATGTTGTAGGTCAACAGGCAATTACACGCCCATGTGAGGTGCCTCTCCTCTATTTAAGCTCAATCATGATTTTTCTGCACTACTTTGCATGAAACTCGCTCAAACTTTGTCCTTAACCCCCAAACTCAAATCCTAGCTTCCTTGCATCCTAGGTGAGATTTTTCGTTGTTGGAGGAGTTTGTTTCTTGTCCAGATTCTCAATTTTGATCCTTAACATTTTTTTTTCTCTCTCAAGGTAACTCCCTCTCTCTAACTTTATTTGAACGTTATAGAATATTAGCTTTATTTCTTGCTATGGGCAGGTTTCATATCAATTAGTTGGTTGATTTTGCATGCCTATTCATGTTAGTTGCAAGTTAATGTTGTGTTTTGCAAGTATTGGATTTTTTGTTGTTGTGTTTGGAAGAGGCAGAGTTAGAATTGATGGTTATTGGAATTTATGTTATGTACACTTGATTTGGTGGATTTTATGGCCTACAATTGATGTTGTTTTGGGTTTTGATCTTTGAAGAATGCCTTGATTATTTAATTTCTATTGAAATTTCATGAAATATAGGAATTCGTAATCTTTAAGTGTGGCAGTATATGGGTTTCTTGTGCACAAATAAATAGCCTAATTAAAAACCACATTGTTTCAAATTCCCTTAATTAGGATGCATTTAGCTCTGGTTGCTACACCTGATCACCTTAATGCCTAAAGCTAAATTGGAATTGGAATTGTTTCATATTGGGGAATTCTATTGATTTTTGTTTAAAGCTCTTATCCATGGAATTATTATCATTGGTGGTAGGATGGAGAGCACATGCATGGTGTCCAAGATGGACCACTTCCACCCGTAATCTATGGTCTGCGAAGTGCATTGTCACTTGGACATTTGATTTGCTTGGTGGGCATAGGATACTGCCTACCATGTAAGGACTAGGGCTTTATGTGTAGGACCGTTCATGACAACATTGGCCCAAAAACTCAATGTTTTCCCACCAGAGGAGCTAATTACAGAGGTGGCAAAGACTAGATTGGCCAGAATGGTCTCATTTAAGGTCAGAGGACTATTGAAGAAGACCAGCCTCCTAGATGGATCAATGAGATTTATTCTAAGGACACAAGTAGATATTCGAGCTAAAGAGACTACTACTATTGGGACACAACCTGCATCTACATCCACTAGTGCCAGACCACCAACACTGTCAGACATTTTTCAGAGGCAGCAGCTTATCCAAGATCACCTCTAGTTCATATCAGATCAGATGGTGGATATGAGCTCCCGTTGTTCTATTGTTGAGGCAAGGACCTTGAGCTTGGAAGAAGTGATTTATCTACATTTCCTAGAAGGCAATGAGGCAGGTGCATCAGTACATGGCCAGCACGGTTTAGCTCATCATGATGATGATTCCACTAACTACTTTGTCCTTCCTTAGAGTTTGGACAATCAAGATGGTGCCAACAAGTGAGTTGTTGAGGGGGGAGATGAAGCCATAACTACACTACTGCCAACTAATCAGGCTAAGCAGAATTCTAGTTCTGCTGAGGAGAGAGTTACCGAGATTGCCACTATTGATGCTACTACTACTACTAAGAAGGATGGAGAGATAGGAGTTGATCCAATGATAGAGGAGCAGAGTACTGAGGTTGGGGTTATTGAGGACCCAACTACACCAACATTGATGATGACGACTACAAGCACCTCAACCCATATTCCACCATCTAGAGGCGTTTGATCCTTTGCAATCTAGGACATTTATTTATATTTTATGGCTATGTTATTATGGATATTTCTACTTTTTTTATTTTCCATTTCCATTTATGCTTCCCATTATTTATGTTTTGTTTTGATAAAAGAGAATCGGTTACTCCTTTGTTAGTTTCATACTATTTTGTATTAGTTTCATGATATTTGTTTATGTTTCCTTTATTATATTTCATAGTTGATCATCTTCTTTATTTTCTTTGGAAGCCTTCAAATTTTCAATTAGAAGCTTGATTCAATAATCTTGATGGAACTACCTTTTGGAACGTTGACATGCATGACAAGCAATTCATTTTTCTTTTCAAGGTGGTATAAGTTTCTATCATTTTTTCCTTTTATCTTTATTTTAAATATTTTTACATTGAGGGCAATGTACAATTTAAGTGTAAGGGAGTAGATTTTATTTTCAGCCCCTATTTATTATCATTATTCTTGAATTTATGTTTTTGTCAATTTTTTAAAATTTGTTAATTTGTTTTTAAATTGTTTTGGCAATTCATTAGCAAGCTAGTGGAAGATGGTCTCTAGAAGCTCTTTTTGTATCAAATGTTTATGTTTAGTACATTGTTCAAAGCATACTAAGTTTTGAGTTACTATGTTGGTCTATGGAAAGTTTGGTTGATGGATTTGTGATCGATTGTTGATAAAGTAAAGTAAAGTGTGAATATGCTGCTCCACTATTTTTAATGTTGACATAGGTTGGAGCCTTCCCCTAAGGCAAGAGTCGATCACAACTCAAAAAGATAATAAGAGCATGAGTATGATCAAATGATCATCTTGGATTATGTTGAAAATTAGCTTTGGTATAGATAGAGCTCCTGTAGTATACACTTGTTGCAAAATTTTTTGACACATGACAATAATTGGTTGAAAAGAAAAAAGAAAGAAAATATATTCAAAAGTCAATTAATCACCCAATCATTGGTTTGTTATTTGAATGGTTGTGCATAGTTAGCTTTGGCTTAGTGTGGTTTGAGCTTTTTACTTTCTTTGAAAGTTTGATGCTATCCTTCAGTTTCGAGAGAAATAGGTTGCTAGCTTGAGAATGAATTGTTACCATGAAAATTTTTTTGTTTTGAAAGTGTTGGATAGAAGGAGCTGCGTTCTTGTTAGTCTTGTTAATATCTCAAGATAAGTAAAGTCTCTATCTTCTCCACATTTCTTTGGTTAAGGAAATGATTCTATGATTCAATTTTTTTTAAGATTTTAAGATTTTTATTATTTTTCATTTTTTTCTACTAGTTTTTGCTTGAGGGCACGCAAAAGTTCAAGTGTAGGGGAAAAATATGTATGCTAATTTTTAATTATGTTTTCTATATGTTTTTCCTTATATTTGGTTGTCTTTTTGTTAGGTTTCGGGAGCCAAACAGCGCAGCGGAATTTAACCGAAACCCTCCAGGATCCAAGTGAAACGGGGTAAACCGGGTGTTCAAAAAATTTCATACTTAATTTTCGGTTGAGATCTCTCACTCAACTGTAGAGTCGAATCACAAAACCTAAACAGTTGACATGTTCAGGCTCTTCCACCATGTCCCGGCAGATGTGTTTCTCTTGCGCTCGTAGTGCTAGCTTGTGTCCTCCAAAGAATTCCAAGAGAAGAGTGCGGCTGTCCTTTTGGGAGGCTAAGGCAAGGAGACCTGCGAATTTCTCACTAAAAGTTGTATTTATAGTGAGACTCAACTTCCAGGCCTAAGGGTTTCAAAGCCCTAATCCAATTAGGCTTTAATTTCGGGCTTAACAATAGCTCAACTATTGGGCTGATTATTAATACGAAATT